>OX122931.1:10000-9487739 GCA_944738685.1 Synanthedon myopaeformis
ACCTAACCTAACCTAACCTAACCTAACCTAACCTAACCTAACCTAACCTAACCTAACCTAACCTAACCTAACCTAACCTAACCTAACCTAACCTAACCTAACCTAACCTAACCTAACCTAACCTAACCTAACCTAACCTAACCTAACCTAACCTAACCTAACCTAACCTAACCTAACCTAACCTAACCTAACCTAACCTAACCTAACCTAACCTAACCTAACCTAACCTAACCTAACCTAACCTAACCTAACCTAACCTAACCTAACCTAACCTAACCTAACCTAACCTAACCTAACCTAACCTAACCTAACCTAACCTAACCTAACCTAACCTAACCTAACCTAACCTAACCTAACCTAACCTAACCTAACCTAACCTAACCTAACCTAACCTAACCTAACCTAACCTAACCTAACCTAACCTAACCTAACCTAACCTAACCTAACCTAACCTAACCTAACCTAACCTAACCTAACCTAACCTAACCTAACCTAACCTAACCTAACCTAACCTAACCTAACCTAACCTAACCTAACCTAACCTAACCTAACCTAACCTAACCTAACCTAACCTAACCTAACCTAACCTAACCTAACCTAACCTAACCTAACCTAACCTAACCTAACCTAACCTAACCTAACCTAACCTAACCTAACCTAACCTAACCTAACCTAACCTAACCTAACCTAACCTAACCTAACCTAACCTAACCTAACCTAACCTAACCTAACCTAACCTAACCTAACCTAACCTAACCTAACCTAACCTAACCTAACCTAACCTAACCTAACCTAACCTAACCTAACCTAACCTAACCTAACCTAACCTAACCTAACCTAACCTAACCTAACCTAACCTAACCTAACCTAACCTAACCTAACCTAACCTAACCTAACCTAACCTAACCTAACCTAACCTAACCTAACCTAACCTAACCTAACCTAACCTAACCTAACCTAACCTAACCTAACCTAACCTAACCTAACCTAACCTAACCTAACCTAACCTAACCTAACCTAACCTAACCTAACCTAACCTAACCTAACCTAACCTAACCTAACCTAACCTAACCTAACCTAACCTAACCTAACCTAACCTAACCTAACCTAACCTAACCTAACCTAACCTAACCTAACCTAACCTAACCTAACCTAACCTAACCTAACCTAACCTAACCTAACCTAACCTAACCTAACCTAACCTAACCTAACCTAACCTAACCTAACCTAACCTAACCTAACCTAACCTAACCTAACCTAACCTAACCTAACCTAACCTAACCTAACCTAACCTAACCTAACCTAACCTAACCTAACCTAACCTAACCTAACCTAACCTAACCTAACCTAACCTAACCTAACCTAACCTAACCTAACCTAACCTAACCTAACCTAACCTAACCTAACCTAACCTAACCTAACCTAACCTAACCTAACCTAACCTAACCTAACCTAACCTAACCTAACCTAACCTAACCTAACCTAACCTAACCTAACCTAACCTAACCTAACCTAACCTAACCTAACCTAACCTAACCTAACCTAACCTAACCTAACCTAACCTAACCTAACCTAACCTAACCTAACCTAACCTAACCTAACCTAACCTAACCTAACCTAACCTAACCTAACCTAACCTAACCTAACCTAACCTAACCTAACCTAACCTAACCTAACCTAACCTAACCTAACCTAACCTAACCTAACCTAACCTAACCTAACCTAACCTAACCTAACCTAACCTAACCTAACCTAACCTAACCTAACCTAACCTAACCTAACCTAACCTAACCTAACCTAACCTAACCTAACCTAACCTAACCTAACCTAACCTAACCTAACCTAACCTAACCTAACCTAACCTAACCTAACCTAACCTAACCTAACCTAACCTAACCTAACCTAACCTAACCTAACCTAACCTAACCTAACCTAACCTAACCTAACCTAACCTAACCTAACCTAACCTAACCTAACCTAACCTAACCTAACCTAACCTAACCTAACCTAACCTAACCTAACCTAACCTAACCTAACCTAACCTAACCTAACCTAACCTAACCTAACCTAACCTAACCTAACCTAACCTAACCTAACCTAACCTAACCTAACCTAACCTAACCTAACCTAACCTAACCTAACCTAACCTAACCTAACCTAACCTAACCTAACCTAACCTAACCTAACCTAACCTAACCTAACCTAACCTAACCTAACCTAACCTAACCTAACCTAACCTAACCTAACCTAACCTAACCTAACCTAACCTAACCTAACCTAACCTAACCTAACCTAACCTAACCTAACCTAACCTAACCTAACCTAACCTAACCTAACCTAACCTAACCTAACCTAACCTAACCTAACCTAACCTAACCTAACCTAACCTAACCTAACCTAACCTAACCTAACCTAACCTAACCTAACCTAACCTAACCTAACCTAACCTAACCTAACCTAACCTAACCTAACCTAACCTAACCTAACCTAACCTAACCTAACCTAACCTAACCTAACCTAACCTAACCTAACCTAACCTAACCTAACCTAACCTAACCTAACCTAACCTAACCTAACCTAACCTAACCTAACCTAACCTAACCTAACCTAACCTAACCTAACCTAACCTAACCTAACCTAACCTAACCTAACCTAACCTAACCTAACCTAACCTAACCTAACCTAACCTAACCTAACCTAACCTAACCTAACCTAACCTAACCTAACCTAACCTAACCTAACCTAACCTAACCTAACCTAACCTAACCAAGTTTATGGAATACTGTATAAAGATAGCAAATAGGGTTATAAACAGAAATAAAACATAAATTATAAATAGTAAAAATTTTAATATAATTGTACACAAATGTTTTAATTTATCAATGTTTTATCATTTTAATTATTTTATATTGCTAATGTTTAATGTTTATATATTTTAATGTTTTTTAAAGTTTTTTAATGATTTTAATTGTAAATAATATTAATGTTTAAATTTTGAATTGTTAATGTATTAGAATTTTATTTTGATCATTTTATATTTTAATTTAATTGTTTTAATTATTTCACATTTTATTGTTTTAATTTATCAATGGCAAAATTTTAATTATGTTTTTATGTATAATAAGAAATCTATCGTGTACAATTATTTGCAACCCTAGCAACCAATAATAAAGTTTAGAATATAAGTAAGGATAGTGTAGCAGAATAGGAAAAGTAAGGTATAGGCGGGAATCCCACCCGCAGAGTATGAATGAGGACGAATGCAAGAAAGAAACAGTATGAAGAATGAAAGTACGAGTAGTAAAAATGCGAGAACTGGTATGAAAGAGTAATAGTAAACATAGGCTACGACCCTGCGTCGAAGGGATGAGCATAATAATTAAAAAAAAAAAAAAAAAAAAAAAAAAAAAAAAAAAAAAAACCTAACCTAACCTAACCTAACCTAACCTAACCTAACCTAAACTAAACTAAACTAAACTAAACTAAACTAAACTAAACTAAACTAAACTAACCTAACCTTTGATGAAAACAAAACGTGAATTGTACCTATTTAGAATTAAAATAGTAACCAAATTATGTTATTGATTGTGAATATGTTAGTTGTTCTAGGTATTTTTGATCTCATTTTGTTGATTGAATTATAATTAAATATTGAACTTTCCCTCATGGTACTTGTTCGCTAATCGGTCTCTGAGCTGGTCTTAGGGTCACCTTCGTTATTCTTTGATAGATGTACCGCCCCCGTCAAACTCCCCGCCGTGTCCTCGAAGCGGATCACGCGGGAGTTGAATCGACACAATATGTACACTCTTCGAGCGCCACTCTGCACGCTTGGAACGAAAAACACCGTGCGCATACCGATTGGATCGTTAGCGTACCGCCTCCGCCCAACCGTAAGTTATGATACAATGAAAATGAAAATAGTGGTTTTACAGCGACGACCGCGAACGATCTCCCACTAATGTTACACCTCTCCATACAATACCAGACTAGAGTCAAGCTCAGCAGGGTCTTTTCCAAGCCTTTTCTCTTGGCTGAGGGAATCTCATTAATTCATTCATGCGCGTCACTAATTAGATGCCGAGTCATTTGGCTACCTTAAGAGAATCATAGTTATTCTCGCCGCTTATGCGCTCGCTTGAACTTCTTGAATTTCGCTTGAAATTGAGAGCACTGGGCAGAAATCTTATTGTTTCAACACCCGCGAGGACCATCACAATGTTTTGTTTATGACTCGCGCAAACCTTGACCCAGCACGAAGGAGTTTCAACGGGTTTCCCGGGCCTCTAAGTCGGGAAGAGCATTCCTTCAGTGTAGCGCGCCTCCGGCCAGGACATCTAAGGGCATCACAGACCTATTTATTGCTCAATTTCTTACGGCTCAAAGCCGCCGATCCCTCTAAGAAGGATTTGAATACACAGCGAATTGAAACACACTGCATATTAATAGTCTCGTTCGTTTACCGGATATAAGGCGGCCATGCACAACCACCCACCGATTCAAGAAAGCTGTGAATTTGTCAATTCTTCCGGTGTCCCGGAATTGATTTACTGTGTTGAGTCAATGTAACCCGCAGGCTCCACTTCTGGTGGCGCCCTTCCGTCAATTTCGGTAAGTTCCAGCTTTGCAACCATACTCCCCGGAGTTCAAAATCTTTGGCTTCCCGGAAGCTGCCCGCCGAGCTACTGTAGCAAAACGTCGGCGGATCGCTAGATAGACATATTTATGGTTAGAACTAGGGCGGTATCTAAACGTATCGTTAAAATATTTTAAATGTACTCTCATACTGATTACGAGGCCTCGTAAGTCCCATATTTTTATTTTTCGTCACTACATCCCCGTGCCGGGAGTGGGTATTTGCGGGCCTGCTGCCTTCCTTGGATGTGATAGCAGTTTGTCAGGCTCGCTCTCCGGAATCGAACCCTGATTCCCCGTTACCCGCGTGACAACAATGATAGTCGCAGAAACTACCATCGAAAGTTGTTAAGGCAGACATTTGAAAGATCGGCAAAAGTTATCTAGATTCGTCAAATTAACGACATCGAACGCAAGGCTCTCCCTCCACCAATTGATTTTGATCTAATAAAAGCCGCTCACACTGGACAAGAGTTCTGATTGCATGTATTAAAGCTCTAAAATTACCACAGTTATCCAAGTAACCGAAATAAAGTTGAAACCATCTGATATATAGAGCCAATCGCGGTATCGCCTTAATATGGCTTTTGCCTTAATCTTTGAGACAAGCATATAACTACTGTCAACATCAACCAGGGAGCAATGTACGGAATGCGCTAACAGAATTAGTTTACGCGTCTCCCGCACAATCGCTCTCGGTATGAACATTCGCAATGGACAACTACTTTTCACATCACAGGGCCACAGATAATATTGTAAAACCCTGATTGTGTAAAACGGTCTCGAATGCGGTATGACAATCAAAACACGCCCGGGGACAGAGAGTATCAAAAGAATCCTCTGCTAAATAGACACACCACACAACGAGTGCGGAAATCTCCGATAAACTCAAAATGTTTTTATTTTGAGCGTTTGCGCTCTGTTATTAAAGTAACAGAAGCGCGAACCATCAAACGGACAAGCGATACCATTGTGTTTTCGAAAGATGAAACATTCTTTACGTGGCGCAGCTGCGCAGAAGCACACGATAAATTTAAGAAAAATTACATTAAATATGACGAACCGAAACAAACGACGCACGAAGCAAGTCGGTCGTCGATTTTCGGAATAAATAGTTTTTTTTTTTTTGAGAACCAAGCTTTGATTCACTTTTACACGCTTGTTCATGAGTTTACATATTCAAAACTAATAAGAACTATTTCACATTGACCCATGTTACTTGTAAATAAATGTTTTGAATTTGAAAAAAATTTGAATTTGAGCGCCTTCGATTTCAGCTCTCGAAAACATATATACGATTGCAGCATACTGAAAATGTAACATTTCAGTCCCACAAAATATCTATGGCATCACTGATGAATTATTAGCTCATAGGTTTGCTCCGCCCCGCCAAAACCATTGTTTTTTGTATACGACGGATTCGTGTTTTCAAAACGCGAACATCGACAATGACAGCTTCGCCCTACCAAAACCGTTGTTTTTTGTATACTACGGATTCGTGTTTTCAAAACGCGAACATCGACAATGACAGCTTCGCCCCGCCAAAACCGTTGTTCCTGTATTCAACAGACACTTCTTTTCAAAACGCGAACATCGATAATAACACTTCCTCCCGTCTGTAATGGATAACAGTATATTTTAACTTCGCCAATGACGATGTTCTGAGCCCTGAAACAAACTACACACGTATCGCTTTTAACGGGGAACATAAGTATAGTTTCTTTCAATGCAGGTCTTATCACTTTGAGGTGTACCTAATGGTAATAAAATAAATCTAAGAAATTAAAAAAAAAAAAAAATAACTGCGTTTGTTGTACCTATGTATATTGTAGCTAGCTTTGTATTTTTTTCCTTAGGACGGTTTATAAAATAAAAAAGTTAGGTTATTAATTAAAATAATACCGTAAACTAGGCGACCGAAGTAGCGAACACCTCTACTAAAGTATAACTGTAGTACCTTTAAGCTACCTTTAAATGAAACTTTTATTTTGCGCAATAAATTATACATTTTTATTTATTGAGAACTCGCTTTTACTCTTCTTCTTCTTCTTCTTCTTAACCATGGAAAAATAAAAATAAACCAATGCCTGACAACATTATATCAGCTATAATAATTAACAAACAAATATTTACGGATAAGTTTAATGTGATTTTACTTTATTAATGTAAATGTGATGAAATGGATGGTTCGGTGTAATATTTATTAACATGGTGTGTAAGTCTCGACACAAACACGTCGACATTGAAGTGCACCGGATCCGGATCCCAAAACACGAAAACGTCGACAATGGCAACTCTGCCCGTTTCAAAACACAAACGACGCCGCACGAAACGCCTTCGACCGGGAACAGATAGTTTTGTTTCTTTTCAATAAAGTCAATCCATTTAATGTTAGTGCACTGGATTCCGTCTTTGGAAACGTGTATTTATAAGAAAGGCTTTTTAAACAAGTTCCCTACATTTTGTAGATGTTTATAAAATGTACTTAGAAATGTAGTTAACACATTTCTCCGAAATGCAACCCATTTATGTATCCGGATGCGGATCATAAAACACGAAAACGGATAGTTTTATTTCTTTTGCTTACCTATGCTTTTTAAACAAATTCCATACATTTTGTAGATGTTTATAAAATGTACTTAGAAATGTAGTTAACACATTTCTCCGAAACGCATCCCTTTATGTATCCGGATTCGGATCCCAAAACAAGAACACTTCGACTACGACTCAGCCCTTTTCAAAACGCGAACATCTTCAAAGACGACTAGACTACTCAGCACCGAAACAAACGACGCACAAAGCGCCTTCGATGGGGAACAGATAGTTTTGTTTCTTTATCAATATGTGTATAGAAATGTTCACATTTCTCTGATTCTCATCCCAAAACACGAAAACTTAGCCCTTTTTAAAACGCTAACATCATCACAGACTACTACTGAATACTTCGACATTTAATAAAAATGACATAATTATGTATATAGAAGTTTCTTGCTGACCATATGATAAAAAGTAGGTAATTTAGCTACCAATAAAAGCCTCTTAAAAATCAGTTCATTCTCCCTCAGGAAAAAAAAAAATTGTTTACGCGTTATCTGGCTGGCCTTGCTTTACTTTGCTTTATGTTGCGTTAAGTTCATTTAGCATTTTTAGGTGATTAGATTATAAAATGAGCAGTAGTTAAATATAAGAACAAACGTTTTCCGTGTCTGAAATTTTGTTTCTGTATGTATCTTACCTCTTGGTCGGATCTTTTTGGACGGAGGGGTCGCTTCTCACGCTCATTGGTCAAATCAAATAGCGCGCCTTAACCTAACTGCAATCATTATACGGACAGTTCTCGTTTTTAGCCCCCCAGTCGCAGTTGAGGAATGGCTCCTGTCTGCCGCTTCCGATTTTTCACCCTTTCGGACCATCCTAAGTAACATTCACTTCTCGAAACAACTTTAAAGTGAGTTCAAACATTTACCACACAATCTATTAAAATGCTTTTACATCATACTGAATAAACGTAAACAAGATTTCTTAAAAAGTGAGCGAGGGACAGTGGCATCGTATCTTCACAATCGAGCCTGCCCTCTTTCACCAATTTTATTTTGTCGTCAAGTCTATGTCACTGGTCGTTGTCCTTGCCGACGAAATCGTGTTGGTGCAACAAGTACAATGGTCGCGTACATATTGAACAAACGAATCTGTATATTGCATATAGATTAAAAAATATAGCTCCGATAAAAAACTTATATTGAGTTTGATTTTAAAGCCTTAATCATAAAATGTTGTGTGAGCCATTACTAGCTTAGCCGAAACGTAAGCTCTGTTACGTTTCGGCTAGTAAAGATGTCAACGCCTCTTCCCTTGTACTTCACCACCTGTTATTATGAGGTTTTTAGAATAGACAAGATAGATAGTTAAATGGTAACTTACTTCTTTTTGGTTTTTTAGACAAACGACATAGACAGTTCAGGTTTTGACATCCAGTTGACAAGCATACGCGAGCTCTTTTTTTGTATTTTTTTTTTTTATTTTTGATTGAGGTCAACTGTTCCTGGTCTAAATTTCTTATGAACATGTGTTATTGGTTGTGTTTACAAACGACATAGGGTTAGTTCAGGTTTTGACATAAAAAAAGAGACACGTAGATTGTGAGGACTTTGAATGCCAAATTTCTCTTTTAGTTCCTTCTATCGGACAAAGGGCCATACATCCTGTGTATGGCCAAAAGGTTAGAAACTCCTGCCAGCGGTCTATATTTCAGAACTTCATTAATCCCAAATATCCTGAAAAGTTCGAGTGAATAGGGGCGCACTTATCTTCCGAGTGAGCTGAGCTCGCTCGACCATAGGCCTCATCCGTGCTATAAATAGCTGGTTGTTGGCCAAGGCAAACCCACTATTATTATTTAATGTCTTATAAACATTCCACAATGGGGACTAATTACTGGACCTATTTGTAACGGTGTATATAGTAGTTTTTTCTTAAACTCTGCTCACAGACATGTTTTATTATTGAATCCATTCAAATCAATTTGTGAAAATTGTTCAGTTCACATTTATGGAATCATTTTAATGTTTGAACCGCATTCATACAAGTCGCCAGAGCCTCGTTGGTTTATTAAGCAGGGAGCACCACGACGCCCTAAGACGCCGCCGCTGGACAGCGCTGGCAGGTGAGGTTGACTTGGGCCGGATTACCATTTATCCGTCCGCCCCTTACTCCCCCCCATTTAGGGTTCCCTTCTATTAAACTCTCTTTAAAAGTATTATGAACCTTTCCTTGCGGTACTCTATGATCTTTTACAGGTTCTCCTACAGAGAACCTTGCTGCGAATTTTTCTTCCTCTATTGAAAAAGTTCGGTCAACTACGTCGACGGCCGTGAAAACGTCACGCCGCGTGTCGGCGTGAAGACCTCACTAAACATGAGGAGACATTGGTCGTTTGCATGCACTACTACCACCATTTTGTAATCAATCAACTTTTCTATGAGTCGCCCGAAACTGGAATCATCGCCCTCCGAAAAGCACATGCATTCGTAACACGGCTGTGACAACAGATAACGTCTCTGTGCATCGAGCCTGGACGCGTTATAAACGCGTGCGCGATTCGTAATTTACTGTCCGACCGCTGGTCTTTGATCTAACGGTCTTCCATCGAATCTCGGTGCAGCGGCCGTTTAGACAGATATCGAGCGGGTCGCGCGATCCAATTACTAGGAGAAAAGAGCACGCCGTCCGCGAACGTCGACGCGGGCGCAAGCGCATCATCACCCGTTGATTAATCCACCGGGTGTAACATCGCGAAACGCCCTCGTTCGTACGCCACGCAACAACAACAAATCTCTCCGTTCACCCGTTCAGGTTTCGTAGGTTTACCCCTGACCGGCACACTCCGTTTTTGCTCTTCCTCAACAGCTTTGTGATTTGAGGTCAACGAGCAAAGGATCGACCGACCGCCCAGGGTAATGTCGTCAAGACAACAAAACAATAATTATTAAAAAAGATTACCGCTCTATGATCAGAAGACACGATGGTGCGGATTTTCACCAATCTGTCTTTAAAGTGTATGTACAAGTCAAGGTTAAGACCACAAACAGGTTAACGATCTTTCCGCAGATTCCTCTACGGATACTTTGTTATGACTTTTACTCTACTAAATGATAAAGTTCGGTCAACATCCCCAAACGACGTCGACAGCCGTGAAGCCATCGCGTGTCGGGTCCGAAACCTCACTAATTCAATCGGTAAATGCACACAAAAGTGCACAAATCCCGAAAAACCCAACAAATGTTGGAGGGCCGTGCTCGCGCTCTATTTTGTTTTTAAAGTAACAAGACGCAAACATCTAAGCAATACCAGTGGTTTTCGAAAGTTACGAAAATACTTCGTCACTGTGCGTAAAGCCGCATTTCAAAACACGAACATCGCCAAAGACGCACGGAGGGCGCCCTCGGAATGTTTATTGTGTCTCTTTCGATACATATACCGTTGCAGCGTACTGAAAATATAACTTTTTAGTTAGCTGTTTTAGTAGTAATAAGATTAGCTGGTAAATAAATAAATAAATATTAGATATAAAACGAATATACGGATTGGAAATGCGAATAATTTAAAAAGAAATTAACATGTACCTACATTAACATGCTCGCCCAATTCCGATATCCAACCAAATTTATCAGTCCGTATTGGAATTGCATTATATGTCTAATTGGCACCATGGCAATGGTTTCATGAGAATAAAATAATTTTATTGTAACACAGTATTAATGACAAAATCTTTAAGACCATGTTATTTACTTATATAGAAACTAGCTACACTTTAATATCGTGACATTAGGAATATTCATAGCTGTATAAGCTCTACCCTCTTAAATTTCATTCAAATTCAGCCACTTTGACTTGAAAGAATAACGAACATACCAACATTTGCCTTTATATAGTTTTTTTATTGCTGACTTTACCCGTGTGTTAAATTAAACCAGACTGTGTACTGAAACACAATGTAATAGATATTTATCAATAAACACAACTGCCATTTACAACTTTGCAAGCTATTCCCAATAAATTATAATATTATATCAATCAACAATGCAAAAGCGCTTCCATTTTCTTTCTTCGTTATTTCGTAACCCGGCAACCACCCCTTCTCCAGCCGCACTTCCTTCCTCGTGCGACCGGTGTTGCCAACACGTGCAAGATAACGATAATAAGAACACATCAACGCAATAATTGGTATTTAAACTATTTACACGCGCACATAGACGCTGCGCGCCAAAATAAGTTGAAGTTAGTATAGGTACATATTTTACTTAATTATTATTTAATCTATGGTTTAAAATGTATACTTCTTTAATTTGTGACATATTAGTATAGTATTTTAAATCGTATTATTAATAGCACTGGCAAAAATTTTAAACAATCGTCATTCATCTAGCTAGGGCCTAGAGTTGGCATGGTACGGTATCGACGTTAGATGTAGCGATTATAAAATTATAAATATATTATACAATTACGTCTATGTGCCAGGCTCTGCATCTTAGTTTTTAAAAACGTACTGCCGCCAATAAGTCCTAGCTCTGTGTTCCACCGAGTCGAGTGCGGCAAGTTGGTATTTGGCTGAGCTATCCCAAAAGTGGGAGCAATACTACATGCAAGATCGGACTTGCGCCTTATACAAAGATAGGAGCTGCCCAGGTGTAAAGTATCGCTTCACCCTATTTAGGAAGCCCAGCTTTTTGGCTGCTGTTTGGGCAAATAAAATACCAAATAAAATTATAATACATTTTTATAATTTCCTATACATCAGGGCAGGGCAATTTTATCTATGTTACTGCCTTAGAATTTTCAATTACTCTACTAAATGTTCCATTCTGTCGACTCTGTCCGTGGTAAACAACACCTTGTTGTCTGTTTATTTAAAATTTTCAAAAAATATATCTTCTATCAGTATAGTTATATTTAATGTTGTTGTTAGCAGCGTAAAATAATGAAATCATTGACTAAATAATGTAAATTCCAATCTCCCATTCTATCTGCAACTGTAAAATCCTTGGGAAGAAATACCATACAGAGTATCTAGTCCATAATTTACATGTCTATACCACAAGCAACGTCTGGTGCTATAGGCCTGTCTATAGACCTTGACATTAAACATAATCCTTATCGTATTTTTTTAAGAAATTTATATTGAAAGATCTATTTGAAATATTTATTTACTTTAATAGCTATAATTAGCTATTAAAAAGTGTGTGAGAAATAGGAAACAGAGTATGGAGGTGCGATCGAGTGTTAGTGCTCTGGCGTAAAGTGGCTCCGTGACGTCACTGCGCCCTCCGCACGCCTGCGTTGCGTTCACGACAGTCGATAAGGGTGATTCGATACTCTGAGAGCCAGATTCATTTTTCTTTTTCTTAAACTGCAAAACTAGTATTAGGTACTAACTGTGCCCGCGACTTCTAACCCGCCATATTGTAATTAGATGACGCCAGAATTGATAGAATCTGTCTAAGCCCTGGCGTTTGCAAGAAATTATGGATATAAAAGCAGATGATAACTAAAACAAAATATCGAATTTACTTAGGAGAAGAGAGATACGACATAAAGACTAACTACCTTTTTCGTTACTTGTTTATTGTACAATAATAAACAAGTACGAACTCCCATTGCCTTGCTCTAAATACTCTTGCCGCCATTAATCTCCATCGCTATAATTAATATCCTACCTTTTGACAAATAGGATAGGAACATCGATGTATAGGGACTAGTTTTTGAAAGAATTATGTAGCACATCTAATAGGTACCGTAGGTCTATTTAATTGTCTGCGAATTAAATCATTTTTCAATTAAACATTTTAATAACTTCCGTTATATCTGTTATTATAAATTAATAAGTATTTAATGTGTAGGAAAAACAAATAACTGTCGATAGGTGACTAAATTGTAATTAATTTTTTTTACTATCCTAATGGCTTAGATTCACGATATTTAAGTACCTACGGATTAAGTGAATTTTTAATGACTCACGTTAATTCTAATAACATTAAATGAACGTGTAAAAGTAACATTGGCAACAACGACTAATTTTTTATAAAAATATTTAGCTTAATATTTAACTTTTATTAATGAATTGGTAGTTGATAAGGTACTCGTACAACCTTGAAACGTCCTTAAATAATAAAGGCAGTTTTTGGTGTCAGCTCTCGGACATGACCGGAGGGCGGGTTGCAGTCGTGGAGGGAGAGAGGAGAAGCCTTTCGTGCGCGGTGTTTCAATTGAGTGAGTTGAGTGAGTCGCGAGAGAGCCGTGCTGCGAGAAGGCGCTCCGCGTCGCGAGCCCCGCACCTATAATAGAAGCGCTTCGATATGTTTACTTACCGGAGCGTGATTTTACCATGTGCAGTGTGCGGTGCAACAGTGCCACATTAACCTGCTATGCCCGCAGCCGTTGGAATCGACCCTCGGCGTAGGTAGTGCTACCATTTCTACTGCTGCTGCTGCCGATCCTTTCATACACCGCTGCCCCTTCACCCAGACCCATGCCAATCTAAAGTAACCTGTTGTTGTAACCTTTCTTATTGGCAATCCGTTTGGCGCTCGGATACCATCTCACACATTTGGTGTTGGAATTATACTTAATTGGCAACAACTATGTGCCGTAGTGAAAGCACAAATTGTTGGAGGACCGAATAACTCTCTCGGTGCTTACAAATTGATTTTTTTTTTTGTGGCAAATTTGAATGAGCCAAAATGCTTCAATTTGTGTTCTTCAATTGAAGTTAGACATAAGCTCCCTGCTAAATTTACTTTAGCTCGACTCAAGTGCATCCGAAAGCATCCCTCGTTACACTCAAAATACAAAGTCCATGGCGCGCACTGCGTCCAAAGATAAGATGGATGTGTCATTTGGCATAAATTAAATGAGTTTTGAATTAATAGGTAAAGACTAATTACATAAGAAACTTGTCTTATTTTTTCTCAATTCCAAGGAACGTAGCCTATAAACGTAAGTAATGCCAGGGGGTGCATGTGTGCTGCCGACCATAATAGGTTTAAGTAGGTATAAGGGTCTTGAATAAGATAGGAAATGGCATCCCTTATTAACTCACTGAAACGCAACAATCATATAAACGCAAACCGTAAGGTTATTCCCACCAGACGGACTAGCCGTTCATTAATACAGAAATCAATGCTACAAAAATAATAATGTTATGCGTTGGTCGTAGGTAATCAATCACCATCCTAACCTCGGGGAGGAGCAGTGCGGCCGCGACGGCATGTCCGTCGCGCTGCTCGCCGCACTGGCGGTGGCGGTCGCCGGCGGACCGTCCGCCGGCAGCCGGACGCGTCGCGCGTGGAACGCGTCCGCGGAAGCGGATTCGGAGGCGGAGCTGGCGCAGATGGTGGAAGTGCCCGCGTGGCGAGAGCTGTGGTACTCATCTCTGGACGAACTGCGTCGCGAGCCCGTCCTCAACAACACGGAGGAGGAGGTGCTCGCGCAGCTGGGGGCGGTCGCCTTCCTGCACTGTCCGGTGCGGAACCTCGGCGAGAGAGGGGTATGCACGTCGTCGCATCTACGCCGCCACCGGACTCCGAACTGTCTGTCTATGAGTGATGCTTAAATGTTGTTCCAGATATCGTGGGTGCGCCGCCGTGACTGGCACATCATCAGTTCTGGACTGTTGATGTATACGAACGATGAGCGGTTTCAGGTTCGTGTTTATTTCTCGAAAGCGGCGTGTGAGGTATACCGATGACCGCAAAGTGACCGCGTTTTCGCAGGTGCTGCACAGCGAGGGCTCCGACGACTGGATGCTACAGATTAAGTACGTGCAGAAGCGAGACAACGGCACGTACGAGTGCCAGGTGTCGACGGGGTCCGGCACCATGTCGCGGCTGGTGCACCTGCACATCGTGGTGCCGGAGGCGTTCATCCTGGGTGGCGAGGAGCACCACGTGGACGTCGGATCCACCATCAGCCTCGTGTGCATCATCGAGAAGAGCCCGGTGCCGCCGCAGTACGTCTTCTGGTACCACAACGAGCGCATGATCAACTACGATGCGGCGCGCGGAGTGAGCGTGGCTACGGAGCCGGGGCCCAAGACGCAGTCGGCGCTGGCCATCCGTGGCGCGGCGCCGCGCCACTCGGGCAACTACACCTGCCGAGCCGCCAACACCGAGCCGGCTCACATCTACGTCTACGTGGAGGAAGGCAGTCAGTGTACTCTCGCAACTTTAATCTCAAATGTGTTGCTCCATTCCCTCCTCTTGATGTTGTCTGTTTCGTGTCGCAGGCGACAAGATGGCGGCGACGCTGAGCCGCAAGGCGAACGCGGCGAAGGTGGTGCGGGCCGTCGGTGCGGTCTCGCTCGCCCTCTGCTCTTGTCTTCTGTTGAGTTATGCGCAGTAGCATAAGTGCGAGTGTTGCTCACATACTGACGGGTTGTTAAGACGTTAAGCTGTAAATATACTTAAGTAATGTGAAGATTGTACAGTGAAATACTTCTTTTGTTGACTTTTTTCTTAAACAACGTGATCTTTTTGAATGTTTATTTTATGTATCGTTGATTGAGTCCATGTGATGGTGATAAATAGTTTTGAAAATTAACGTAATTCGTATACGTGACGAAGAAACTATGGTTTTAGAAATTATTATAATTAAAATAAAGAAATGAAAGTGGTCCTCGAATAAATTAAATTTATTCACAATGAAAGTAGTCAACTCTTTTGTAATGTCATAAAATAATAATAATTTATGCAGAATTTGTACATAATTACAACCAAAATTCTACATAAAAATCAAACCTACCTTTTAATGCTATAAAAAATTTTTCATGTAAAATTAAAATTAACTAAAATCCTTCCATCAATTTATAAAAATAAAGGCTATTAAAACATGTTCTCTTTTTTCGAGTTTTTTATTAGAAACTTTCGATTTACAATTGAAGGTTAAAGCCGACTACGTCCGACCAGAAAGTTAGCAAAAATTTAATTGAATTTTCATACTGTAAATTAATATATATTTATTATTTATTTATCATATACTATCTGATGCCCGCGACTTCGTCCATGTTGAAAAAAAATGTTATCGCCGTTGAGGACATTGGCGCCCAAATATTTATATTTTCATTTTCTAATCGTCCTAAACAAATTGGGATTTTTGCAAAGATCTTGAAAGTACCTCGGATGATTACAAAATTCGTTGTTAGTTTCCTATTATGCGGTGTTTTGCAATCTTACTAGGATTTTTGCAAAAATCCGTTTCTTCCGATTATACTGATTAATAGATAGATAGAGTCGGCTTTTTCATTGCTGAAGGTCGTGCCCGCTCTGAAATGCCTTGGTGGCATCGACCACTAGCTGCTTCCATTCCACCTAGAACATATAGCAATCCAGAACATATACAACATTCCACTTTATCCAACCAACTATTTTAACTTGTGGCATTATATTTATTCCATTTTCACTTCAGAAGTTTCAGTAGGTTATTAATCAATGGGCCCTGCCACTGGGCCAGTAAATAATCGTACTCGTAAGTAGGAATAAGTGGCGAGTCGTGATGAACCGCGCAGAGCACCCGCCACTAATTGGAACGCGACGTCTCCTCTCGCGACTCTTCACCTGCTACACTTTCTAAATTCATTCTTGTCACTTGTCAAGAACTCACCTTGTCACTTTGTCACCTTGTCACCTTGTCCCCTCATCACCGACCTCTTTTTGTTGTGCGATCGCATAAAATAATATTATCATTCATTTTAATTATTGTTCTTATTACATCCTGCGTGAATGCCTGTGTTAATGCTGAGGATGTCTTCTTCATTCGTTTGTGTAAATAAAAATCGTCGATCGTTTTGTTGCGTATATTATAAGTTTACATTATGATAAAAGGATAATTCGTATCGAAGATATTGTGAAGATAGAAATTGAGATTTGCGGTTGCTTTTGGCAGGTAATCTCGGTGACGTTCGGTTAATGCTTTAACAACCTGTTACAGATATAATCAGTGCATTGTAATTGGCCAAAACTATTTAGCTGCGGTTTCACTATTTAACAATGTCTGATATTTTAGAGAATATGAGTATTAATGATGCACAACCTTGAAAGAATGCAATGGTTTAGAATTAAAAATATACTCAATGAGCAGAAAATATTCTTTTTCGTGGCGTAAATGCCACAAAAAAGAATATTTTCTGTCGATGATGTCGATGAAGGGCGTAAATACATATTATCTAAGCTGCAACGTCTATCTCTTTGGAAGTAACCCAAAAAATAATAATATATTTCTCCACAAAGTAGGTCATTAGTTTGTATTCTATGAATTCTTCAAATCAGCTTAGAAAAATTCCTTACGCCTATATATCCTTTTCAGTTTCCCGAATAGAAATTCACAACGAAGTTGACGATCACAACACATAAACATCACATAAAAAAATAACACAATGGCATGTGAGAACGAGTGCAAACGCTTGAGTCAATATTTTATTGAATATGAAACAGAAACAATAATGGAACTCGTTTGCAGAGAAATTTATTAACTTCTGTTTTTAAAAGCCCCAATTTACAAACATTATTGTTTCTCCAAAATAAGCACTCGAATTGCAATTTATTTACAGAGGCTATTTCGCGAACCTGTTATCTTAATGCCCACTCCCGGCCCACCGCAGATTATTTTACAAGTCTCATTTAACCAGGAACGGGTGCGAACAATGGGAACAACCAAGAAGTACGAGTAATCGCTATTGTATGCTTTGGAACATATTACGTAATAAATTACAATAAGTCACGACTACTTCATGTCAACATGTCAAGTGTCAAGTAAGAGCAACTCATCAGAGCACTCACCATTGTGCACAATTAAACTCATAGAGGGAGACTAGTTCTAACCACTGTGCTGTTGTGTGAGTAATGGATATATTAGCTAAAAACATAGATTTTTATTGATTCTTTACTCATTTTATTGACATGTTTAAATGTTAAACGACCAAAGTGATAACTAGCGATTTCAGAGCTGGCTTTTACCTCAGTCAGCAAATTAGCCTTCTAATACAACGAGATAATGCAGCTAGCATGCTTGAAATCCTGCCTAGGGGACTCAAGCTTAATATGGTATACAATTTGTAAATAATTTCCTTAATATTCATCTAAATCAAAACAATAACATTAAAATTAAATCTTTTTGTAAAACTAAGTAGTATTTGTCATTTTTGCTTACCTAATACGTTGATTAGACATAACTGCAGCATACTAGTTTAGAGCTGAAAGCAAGTAAAGCCGAAGATGACCTACTGTGCGTTGGCTAAACTTCAAGTCTTTTCTTTGTATACATTGCTATTCTTAAACGTTAAAGCCGGTAATCATTACTCGCACTTGCAATCTACAAAAAGCTTTCCTAATTAAAAATCGGAGTTTCGGAAGTGAAATGGACCTATGACGTATATTTAGAGTAAGTTGCGGCTTTGTCCGACCGACGCAACGACATCGGCATCAAACTAACAACTACCTGCCCGAGTTGATCTTTCAGTTTGGCCGGAACAACTAATCAACTACATCAAAGCTAAAGCAACAGCCTTGATTAGAGAGGTGTGTGCCATCGCTCATCAAACAGACTGAGTATAACACCAGACAAAAATGTCCATTTAAGAATATATTCTTAAATAAATTTTATTTGCAACAAAGGACAGTTATAGAAACTTCTTCAAAACCATCCAACAGATTTTTATACGGTGTTCACTGACGTAAAGAGCGATAAACGAATAAGTTTTTGTCTCGAACAGGACGTTAGTTGGGAAATAAATGAAACTTGTGAATTTTTTTATAAAAATATTAATAAAATATAGAATGTAATTTTAAAAGATTTAATTGTAATTTTGTCTATTAAGCATTCAGAACGAAGCTTGATTACTGTTCCTCATCAAATGTACTCGGAGGGTACATTATTCAAGTGGAATGAAAAATGTTTAGTTTCATATCGCCGCTTTTCTTGAGAAATCTTTTTCAATTTCGGGTCTTATTAATTGGATGGAAACAATGCTATGCGGCCGTGGAACCGTCGACACAACTTAGTGCTAAGCCGGTCCCAAGTGTCACGGGTACTCTGTATAATATTTGTAGAAATATCACGATACATCGTAAATTTCAATAATAATAACCGGCATTCGTGTGATAACATTTTAAAAGAGCGTAGATCCGTCGCCGCGTCTCTGGCGGCTTGGAGGTGAGGACGCGACTATCACTTAGCATAACGAACTGCCATCACATCACTCACTCACATTTCCCTACTGTTCCCCATCCCCACTAGCCCACTACCCACACACGGCATATGTACCTACTATTAAAATTCGCCTTCCACATCTCTCTTATCTATACTAGAAAATAAATCCCCACTTTTCTCGATTGAAACATTAATTATTTTAAATAAAACAAATAAACGACATTTTACTCTATCCCTCTTAGATCTTAAGCTATTTTCTAAACATTTAATAATTAAACCAAACTTTTTTTTATTAAAGATGAGTTCGCTCTTGGCCAGCATCTCGCCGTGTAGCGAAGATTAGGCCTATGATGGAGCAAGCAAACCCAGAAAATGAGTATTCACTCGAACATTGAAAAGATTATGGTTATAAATAAGAGCTCGGTAACACAAAAGCCGGCAGGGAGATCCAAACCAACCACTAACTTCCTCTTACCAAGACGATTACAAAGTCTGAACCATTATTTTGATGCACCTACTTAAGGAATACCTACAAGTCAGCCGATTTTTAGTCAATTTATAGCCTACACCTCCTACATATATAAGTATAGCTGTATGTATATAGTTCTATACTAATATATATAGTAAAGAGAATATTTATATGTAGGAGGTAATCTTTGAGACTACTCATCCGATTTAAAAGAAATACCAAGTTGCAATAGAATTTCAGGATGGACATAGACTAAATATTACAGGAGGGCGAAGCCGCGGTAACGAGCTATCTAAAAATAAAGAATTTATTTTACGCTTGGCAAAATATGTATTATTTTTCAACGCGGACGAAATATTATAATAACGAGAGTAATTTCTTTTAAATTAACCACCAGTTTGGAATGCATATTCTATGAGGAAGAACCGGCAAGAAATCTCATTTTACGATTCTTTTTAAATTTGTATAATGGTAGGACTTCAATATTAGTTGGAACTTTATTATAAATCTTTTAAATTGAAATATAAAAGATTTATTGACTCTTAAGATTTTTTGCTCATTTCAAGAACAAAACTAATTATTGTCTTCTTAGCAAATAAATGACAGTTAACAAATAGATATCAACATAAAGCATTTTTATATATTTAAATAAGTAAATGGGTCTTAATATATTTAATATTTTATAATAACAAACAAAGAAACAACTATAAATATTCTTTTATTAGTCGTTGAAGTGAGCGACAAACATGTTATGTTGCAAAAAATTCCCACCACCAAAAGGTACTCGTATGTTTTGGCTCCAATCGGCATTTCTCTTTGAAGCCCGACGCTCGACGCTCGACCGAGGCTTTATCGTCCGAAGCGCTAATTTACTGCCCTCGCCACTCCTAATACGAATGTAAAGTCTGTTGTTTATAATAGATACACATTTTATGCAGAAATTAATTAGGACTTAGATCTCGCCGCTTCATTATACTTAGGTATATTTAAGTCATAATATTCCGCGAATTTACTCGACAGTAGCCAGTACATTACGAGTACAATCTCTCACGATCTGAATCATTAAAAAATTATTATACTTGATAGACAAATTGCTATGAAATGAATGCAACGCACTCAAAACCACTTTACAAATCAGCACTTGTTCAAGCCGCCTTGATGTCAAATATAAATGAAAAATGTTGCAAGTTTAATGAAGGTTACTCGGGACGGAGATAATTCAGTAAGAAGGCCGACCCGGACTATTCCCGCGGGACATTGTTCTGTCACAAGATGACCGCCGACCTTCCCAACAAATCATAAAACCCTCGCTCGCTCGTTTAGCCTGTCAGCTGTTACGGATCCTAAACTTTGCCACTTACAAAAGAATGCGCCTAACTATTTCGTCGTATAACACAGAGAGAGATCATCTGGTGAGTTGTTACAGGTTCGTTGCGGCGATATTACAGTTTAAAATACTCTCTCTCGATAGTATTTGCAGATACATTGCTATGAGCGAAGTTATGATTTGTCAAACACAATTTTTGAATGAAAATTACAAAACTAATTTGCAAACGATCGTCGGTCTGTTATTGTGCGCGTGTGTCCTTTTGTGCGCTATCTCGCCACCGACAGTTATACGAGCCCCTAAATTATTTGCTCAATATATTACGGCAGATACATTGTTTGCACTCCATTAGCATACACGGCTGCTTGCAAAATGGTATTGTGCTACCAAATTTCATGTTACTCCAGCTTATTCCATTGTTTTTAGTGTCGCAAAACAGAAGAGAGAACCTCTATTCTCTTTTTCAATGGCGTCTATTTATCAAACAAGGCACGTCTAACGGTGTAGTTCATTCTATTAGAGCCTGTTTGCAGGTTTTGCTTGTGTTTCGTGCCTTGTTTGATGCCATGATGAATATTATAATACTTGGATACTCATAAATTGCCACAGTTGGAAGCCAACTCCTCAACTGAGTCGAACGAGTCGAATGCATTAGGTAATTATGAAGCGCGTCACTGGTCGCAATAATGGGAACCGGCTCTTATTTCCCTCGAGCATTTTCGGTCGGATATGCTTTTTTAACAGTCTCATTACACCTGCTCAACAAATGTACTGGATTTATAAAAAGTTAAAAAAAACCTTAGTACTATATGGGTCTTATTAAAAATATACAAAAATTATTATAAATGAACAAAAAATTGTGAATTAGCTACAGAAGTGTAGAAAGGGGGTAAGAGTTTCGTGAGATGTAATCGTACAATGCATGTATCTTAAATTATATCCGAAGATAACACTTGGCCCCGTTTTATTTAAGTAAAAACTTGAACTTATTTTCACTTATTTTAAAATATGTAGTATTTTCATTTTAATTGAACGTTTTGTCGGCTTTCAGAGGACAATTGAAAGTATTCCATAAAATATACGCATAAAATAGAATGTGGAGTAGGTATATGTTAATTCAGAGTGAGTTAGCGTTGTCCAATATTGTTGTTTGATGTTTTTATGAAATGTTACATTTTCGTTTGTATGCTGACTCAAAGAAATTTTCAATTTCGAATGTAAATACAGTTCACAGTACAAAAAACACCCGTTGTCGTAACGACAAGCATGAATCATGAATATCATGATTAGATATTCAAATTCCAATAATTTGAGATTATTATTTGGGAATTATATCTCAACTTTACTCGACTCCCCATAAAAAAGTGAGAAGGAGACAGTGTTACCCCTGACAGATTCACAGTCGGTCGAGGTTTGGACAGGATCGACGACAAAGACAGGAATCGACACATGATCCTGGCCCAGAGGGAACGGCCACGAAATCCCAACTATTATATAACAATTTATTATTATTATTATATAAATGAGCTTTTTACTGCTGTCACGGCACCGGTAAATTCTAATCCACATGATATACTTTCGATTGTCTCAGATTAAAGTTGTGGCTGCTACAATAAGTAGATGAAAGTTAAAAAACTAGTCTATACTTATCTTATATAGGTATCGAATTGAATGTAAAATAGTAGTACGATGTTGGCATGTCTCAACAGTCAACAGAAAAACACATAAATATATTGGACGTGACGCCCACAACTGCGAATAATCAGCGCGGTTGCGTGCCTCCACTCTCCAGAGATTCTTTCGTGTACTCTTTATGTTACCGGAACTCAAGAGCTAGAAACTTCACATCCAGCGAATACCCACAAGCGAAATGAGTGACAATTTTTAATTTGTATGTCGAGACAATTAATTTATCATTAATTGTGACTTGCAAACTAGTAATAACAAAAAAATGGGGTGTGGCTGTGTCGTCGACATGACTGTATGTTTTGGGTGAACGTGTACTTTACGAGTAATATTTTATTTGAGCGTATTACTTATATGATATGTATTTATCCAATGAATTAGCTAGAGTGGTGTAATTAAATTTTGGATGTATTGCCTCCCACTAAGGCAGCAAATTTGAACCTTTTAATTACATGTGCAATGGAGGTTGTTATCTCTTTCAATAAGCTACAAATTGGTTAAGTTCAACAAAGTAGCGTGCTTCGTAGCTGACTACATATACGAAGCGCTTACTCGCATTTTGTAACTTATTGACACTTTTTTTATTTTATTATTCAATCATTATTGCTCGTAATATACTCGTATTTATGTCAGGCGTTGAAGATTTTATCATCACTCGGGAATAGTACTTTGTTTTTGAACTAAGCACCTTAATCCTTTTAGTGTATCCCTGACAACCTGTATGTGAATCTCATGGGATAATAGACATGGGAGCCAAGTGGATGGAGACTGCAAAATTTCATAACGGTCAAATGAGTAGTCAAACAAACAAACAATATTAGATAGTACTTAATTATTTTGATTTTTCTCCGTTTCTAATCTGGCGTGTTCGCCTCACCAGAATTATTAGAGTTCATATGATATTAGAGTTTTAGCTCGAGGTGACAATAAATAAGAGGCGCGTGAAAATTGGAGATAGGAATTGTTTTGAGGGTGTCGCGATCGATGTGGGAGAGCAAACAATCCCACTGGAGCGAATTTATTGCGGCATTAAACCGCCCACCGAAGGGCGTCCCATTCGAACACTCCGCGCGCACGTTTCGTGGCCACACCGCTAATTTCTCTCGTTAACCTGAAATACTGCTTAATTATTTATATTAATTAGTGGCACTCTCTGCTGCTGCTCTTTAAACGTCCGGTGCTTAACCGTAATTACAATTTAGCGTTCGTTGTCTTCGACACTTTTGCGTCAGAATTCAAGCACAAAATGTGGCCGAAATTTCTTTGCACTTAAGCTCAATAAAAATGACACTCAATGATGTATAGTGTGATATATTTCAGTATCAAATGATTCGGGTTTCGGCAACGAAGGGGAAATAATGATTGAAAAACACGGGAGGGAAAGAGCTAGACGCCGAAAGCGATAAATCACTCAGGTAGATGAAGGTTTGAAAAAAGCAATAATAATAATATTGTGATAACAATATACACTTTTGTAAAATAATACATAAATTTTACCTTATGGTAATATCTGTAAATTTTCTGAAAGTAATTCTAACATCTCCCCTTCGTAAACTGATTATTATTAATGTAACATAACGCTAAAAGTATAAAAATGTGAAACTAAATTATACAAACTAGCGACTCGCCGCCGGCTTCGTACGAATGCACTTTTTATGCAAATTATATACACAAATTTCAATTAGTGAAAACCGTATCAAAATCTGTTTCATGGTTTAAAAGAAGTAAGCGGAGAACCTAACATAGGCGGCAGTGACTTTATTTTATAATATGAAAAAAATGATATAAAATCCCTATAATGTAATATAACATTATTAGAACACAGTTTTTGATTATCGAATCTAAACCTAGTGTCAAACGAAAGAATACAATTCGCTGTGAGCCATTGCCGCTCGAAGTGACGCCATTAACTCAACCTTAAACTGTTTAATATTTCGCAAATGCACCAAACCCTAAGTTAGGCTAAAACAATTAAGATTATGTATACACCGTTGAATCGCAGTTGTGCTTAAGGCGAGAGGCGACCGGCGACCGCTCAGTGGTAAAGAGGTTACGGCGACAGATTCCCTAATGACGTTAAGCCCGGGGGCATCGCGAGAACACAATTTACCAGTTAGCACCCGCTCGTAGTGAGAGCACTTCTCCTTCTGTGTAAATAAATACAGAGACATCTGGAGAAAAGTGGTTTAATAATAAATAGAATAGAGGCAGTTCGCAGGCTCTCTGGCGGCATTAGCCAACAGCAATCGATTAGCCTGCTTTTAGAACATTAAATTTAAAAATGCCACGTGGCCTATGCCTGGTGTGACAGTAAGCACAAAACTCTATAAACCTACTTAAAATAATTAATGAATATTTTAAAATATTTTAAGATATTCCATAATAGCAGCTAAAATGCTAACCTGTATAAAAATGGAAAAGAAACTTCCCATTTTCACCCACTTCACCCACTGCTGTGTTCTCAAGTTTCGAGTACATGTTAAGAGTAAACGGTGCACTTGCTGCATTACGCCGCAGTTCTTTATATTTCAGTATTATAAGGGAAATTTCCATTTAACAATATATGGAGGTTTATATTGGGATATTTGGGATGCCTTATACTTTTTATAATAATGTCGTCAGAGTAAGACTTTTGACCCAGGCGTCGTTCGAGAATGGTTGTTTTCACCTCAAACGCACGTGACACTACGGTTTTTGCTGTAGCTTGGTGCAGGTGACAGTTGTCAGTATCACGTGACTAGGGATTGTAACGTTATACAATTCATTTTTATCGCTAACGATACTCGATTCTCGATATAAATTTTTGAATTATTTGATATAAAAAATTCTTGACAACATTTTATTTATTTATTTATTTATTTATATTAGGGAAACATACAATATCTCGCTACACATTATAAATATACATACAAGAAAATCATAAATCAGCAAAGTTTCCACTAAATTACTAAAACATATTATAAATTACAAGTCACACAAGAATATTGGAGCTGGTAGAAAACATACAAAAAGGTAAGAATTACACAAAAAAAGAAAGAGAAAAAAAAAACATGAGATGGTTTGGTTCATAGGTCTATTAAATAATTTAAAAGAGCTTGTAGAGAACAAGCAGTGCCCGATCTGTGGGAACGCAGTAGCGAGTTTACCTACTGTCCGTTTGTTTTGGCTCCCACTTGATGGAACCAAAATGTACTAAAATCCAGCTTGATTTGACCAAAATGTCGGGGATCGTACTTGAATGTTTGATCTGATGCGATTTTTACCAATGGATGGCCAAATTTGAACTATAGATGATTTTTTAGTATTATATAAATAAAACCAATGTGTGTTGTTGACGTTCTACAATTGATCTATATTTATTGTTCTCTTTGATCTACCTCAATACATTTTTCCATATACCTTATAATTAATAATAATTTATTACTAACTTAATTGATCTGATACCTACAACGCCATCTAGACAATGAGGTCGTAAACACCGTTCGATATTCTGAATAATTGTGAAGAACACCATTAAGTTATGGTAGAATTGATCATCACCCGAATCTCGTCTTCCTGGTACATTAGCCCATCACTCTATCGCCGTGACCAAATGAGTCGGAGTGAACCAACCGATATTCATTTTGAATATTTCCTCCCTCGCGTATTTAGGTATACATTGCGCTCCATTTTACTAATTAATGAATTTCGTTTTGTTTCCGTTCGAATACAACATTAAGCCCCAAATTAATTTCTTGTCTTGTCTATACAGCTCTCTCTCGCTCCGCTCCGCCCCGCTCCGTCCCGCTCCACACCGAAACAATATCAGATTCATTTGTAATGTAAATTGTTCCTTTCACTGGGTTAATTCTTTGCTTTACTTCAAACTGATTTACTGATAATTATTTATTGTTTTTGTGAGTTCTTCGCAAATTTGGCGTTATTTGGCCTATGTGTGTGTCCTTTTTGCCTCTCGATGCTTCGCAGCTTTATAACACTACAGGAGATATTTAACATAGAAAATTCTTAAAGGGAATAATAGCTCTGACAACGGAATAATGATTTTCGCATTTCAATAAAAATCTCTTGTTGAAAACCTCTTGTTGAAAATCCCTTGCTCTATTCGCCCACACACCACATTATACTTGAGACCCCAACATTTATCCTTCTTCTTGGCGTTTATACTGAAATTCATTAGTCCTCTTACAGGAGACTAGATTTCAATTTAATGCACTCTTACTCTCGTCTCAAGCAGTCACATTTAATTGTTATGGTTCCCTCTCGGCTTGAGCAAGCAACCTTTTAAAAATATTTGAATACAGATTTGAACATGAAACGAACATAAAGTGTACATAAGGGACGTGGGATGGGATGGTGCTGTATTGTATATTAGATCACGTAGTTGCTGTCGAGGGACGTTCTAGTACGTGCTTAAGTAGAATCCGCGTGCGGTGTTGCTCGCGATATATAATAATGGATCTGTTGGCGGCTTGTAATAACTTGTTTATACCAAAAATGAAAAAGATCAACAAGTGGGCCTCGACAATTTGTTTTAGTTTAATCGTAATAGTTGTGAATATCTGATTAGGAAGATATTAGGAAAGACGAACTGTCTTTACTTGGAAGATATGATAATGACTGCAGAATACTGCAAAATGATAAAGAGTTAAGAGTTTTCAAAAAAGAAATAAGGCCTCTCAGAGGGTAAACAAAGCTCTAGTTATAATAGAAAATTGATAGAAAAATTTAGGCCCAACTACAATTGTATGATAACCATCGATTATAATAATAATCGATGTATTAACGAGATTGTAATAGGGTTATTTACAATAATTTGTCATTAGTTTTTCTTTACTAAAAGTGTAGTCGTATACGACTAGAAAATTGGTTTGATGAAGTTATGGATCTTCTTATTTCTTATTTAAGTGGTAAGTGGGATTCAAAGAAATTTATGTTAATGGTCGAAATTTCCGCTTATTCACACAGAACTAGTAGACTTTTTGTCTCATATATCACTAGTTCTGTGTACAAACAAATATAATATATTCAACATATATTCGGTTTAACTAAATGGGTGTGTCCGGAGGGGGAGAAACACTGCTTTACGTTTTACGGCGTTATAATTTCTTTCAATGCATTAACAATCCCATACCATATGTGTCTCCCGTTCCACTTTTAGCACGTATATGGTTGGAAGTCCGATCTTTCAGCCATGCGTCGGCCCCCTTTAACACGGGCTGGACCTCCTAATAATGTAAATAAATAACGACGACCGGAGCCGGGCTCACTAGTTCAGTATACAGAACTACATCACAGAACTAGTGGGAATAAGCCGAAAAATAGTTCTGTTTAGTGTGACATAGGCCTTTTTCTGTCATTTTACTCAAAAGAGACTCAGTTCAAATATAAAAATGAAAACCTGAATGAAAAGTCATTACTGAAGCAGAGATATGAAAAGCACTACTTTGTGTATATATACGAGTAGAAATTGTTTTCTTGGCTTGAGCAGCCATTTTGAGTGGAGTCCTAACATCGCTAACTTAGCGAAAAGTTCCAATATTTTCTATTGAATCTGGATTAAGCATTACTTTATTCCATTGTCTATACTTTTAGAAAAGCGTTGACCTATTTCTCCTATTAGCACAAGAGCTTTCCTTGACTGTAGGAGCTTAGTGAAATTAAACCACCGTTTAAACTTTAAATTCATGTAGAAACTTTCAACCAAACTCCAACTTACGAATTCTTATTTATATTTACCAACACTAATATATAAATAGACTCGTCCTTCGCCTTACTATGCGCAAACTACGCTATGAAAAATGTTTTTTTCTTGTTTTTACTGAAACACCGATACTCACTACTCACTATAAATTGTTCAAGTTAAGGTGAAGCAATTAAGTTAAGCCTCGACGTTCTCCTACTTATTCATGATAAGGTATTTTTAGTAAAACCTACAAATTATTCTGTTCGGTTCGATTTGGTTAGTAAACCCAACCTAATCTATACTAAAATTTATTAATTTTTTCTTTGTTTATAAGCAAACAGTCTACAATAAACCTACATACAGCTCACATCGTTTTTTAATTTACTAGACATAAAATCAATTTAGAACTTTTATACAACAACAGATTCATTAATGCAACATTTAAAAGTATAGTTTAAAAATAAGTAAAAATACAAATAACTCACAATTAGTAACTCGCACGGTACACTGTGGCCGTAGAAATAATATTATTTTCTATGATTTTCAACTTATAGTTAAGAGATAAATATATCTTCATGTAGTTTAATATATCCAGCATTAGTGTAGTAGGTACTAGGTACTAATTTATTCTATGGTAAAGTGAGGTAAAATTTCAGTTTAGAGAAAAAATTGCTCTAATCATGTATATTTTCAAACATTATCTATAAATAGTTAATAGTATATCTGTCAAATAATAAGTAATGAAGCATTTGCGTAAACAAGCGAGTTTTATTGAAATCAACATTTACTCTCCGATGTAAATTTGATACATGACTAAAATGAGTAATGACTTAAAGGCAATTCAAAATACATCACATTATTTATATACTCGTATGTATATAATAACAAACCCCGTACAGAAGATCACGATCAAGTAAATAATAAACTTTGATGGCCATCAACCATCAAGTCGACCGTAAAACTGCCAAATTTGGTTTAAAGCCTAAACATTTTCTCCGGCAAACAATTCCCGCCTCCGGGCTGCTGACGAATTCAAGCTTTTTCTTAAGAATAACAAAACAAGCTCAAGTGGGTTTCGTATCATTCAAATTTTTAATCGTAGTCATACTCATTATCACGTAGCTTCCAGTAAATGAAGAAAATATAAGCAAAAGTTGCGGTCGGGAGTCTCTATCAGGAGCCGTTTGTTTAGATTACTCCATACGGAAAGTTCTGACGTTCGACGCAATTTATTGGCGCGTGTTGGGACTTACTCGTACCTGCTCCTTGGTTTCTCTGTTCCCTTTCTTACGTTTCATGTTTTTGTCGTTAGGTACTCATTTAGTCGTAAGGACTCACACAAGACCACCTTGAAATAACTTGAGTATTTCGAGGTTCAGTTTTTGTTAAATCTGTACAGTGTAAGTATGAACATTGGAAAAGATAAGTGAAGTGCAACTGAGCAGGTAATACGCGCGCAGAGTTCAAGCAAAGTTGGGAATATTTGAGAGTTTATTTATTTATTTATTTAGATTTAGATTACATACAGCCATAAATTTAAAAAATATATATTATAAGATTATATACAAATAGGCCTAAAGAATCATAAAAATTATATTTTTACATTTATTTATTAATTAAAATAATAATAAGAAGAAGAAAAAAAAAATTCTATGTGATAAAATTAATTTTTCAAAAGTAATTCGCCAATTTTCTTTTTATAAGAATTGAAATTGTTTGCAAATATGTGAATATTATTCAGAATCTTATTGTAGTGATACTTACTCGTAGAACGATGAAAGAAGGAATTTTTACAATGATTAGTTTTACAACAGGGAATATGAAATGTATCACTTGATCTTATTCTGAATTTTGGTACATTGAAGTGAATACATTGGAGAGTTATAAGTACTTAGATCGAAGTGAGAGTGGTTTGGTTGGCCGGTCGCCAAATCGCCAACACAAACGCCGGACGCACATCAGGCTCCGTTGGCATCTCCTTCCTTTGTTGACCGTGGTACCATTAAGTACATAGTTTATTTTAATTTTATTTAGGGTTATTTTACAAGTGATTGGTTCATTTCTTAATTCTGTGGATGCTATTTTATCATATTGAATTCTATTATTGTTATACACATTTTCATAGAATAATTGTTAGAAAAATACAATTAATAATAATTCATACAAGACTTTGCAGTTCTTGTACAGAGTATATACAAGCTGATTTTACTTTTTCATGACATACCTACTTAATACCAACAGTTTGTGATGGGGACTCGTACATTTAGGTTAATAACATAAAACCGTAAGAACACGAGAACTATTTGAAATAGGGGTCTCTGAAAATAAGAGATTTTATTCACTATGTACTCTCGCTCGCTTTTTTGTTGCAACAAAATTCCGCTGCTCACAATCTCCACTAATAAAATACTTGCAGGATAAAGTATAATACTTTAGTAGAAAGGCGTCGCTCGTCGGAGGCAGTTTCAGGTAAAAGAAAGAAATTTCAAGAAAAAAAACCATTGTTGTGCTTTTTGCTTCATTTCCTATGTATTTGTATAGAGAAGGAAGGTCATGATAAATACTATTATCATAAATAATCCACATCAAAATGTTGATAAATATGTTAGCGGAGTTAACTTAGGAATGCTGTGAGGAAATTTTTCTCAGTGGATGAGTGGACCCAGTTCGATTTATTGTTTCCATTGGCGATGATTTATATTAATATTAGACGCCATCTATTCGGCCCCAACTTTTTTGTTTTTATCGGTTTTCGCCATTTCCCTGCATTACGGCGAATATATCTTATTCGTCGATGAATAATAAATGAGTTTACAACTGTGGCGTCCGTTTCCGGTTGCGGCTGAATCCTTTTCACGTATTTCGACACTTTTATCGAATGACAAGTTTTAGCGGAAAAAAAAGAGGAGTTTTTAGCGACTATGCACTATTGACGTCTGAATTCAATAGTCACAGCTGAACGCTCTGTCTGGATGTTTTTAGATGTAGACTATCTAGCTACGACTATACCTTGCTTGAAAAAAAAACTGCTGATTAGACTTCCCGATGCATCACTTGATTTTGAAGTTGTAAAATAACTTTTTAATTCAGATACTTCGCGTGGTTCGATTAGCATATAAATGGATCGGAGTGCTTCGTCTTAGAATATGAAAGAAGCTCTCTGTGCGAGGTGTATCAATAATGGTGCGCCATGTTTACATCTCATTAGCGAAGGCTCACAAGCACAACTCCCGGCCCGACCGCAGCCTGCGGGTATCCACACCGAGTGGCCAACATTCGACACATCTTTTCGACTGACGATGAGTAAAATCTCGTGTGAATTAACATCTCCATTCTTCCGGCCGAACCGGAATTCGAACTTATTTTTACCCTATAGCAATGTGATATCACGAAGATTGAAATTAGAAACAAATGGCTCGAGAGGAATGAGGTTGGGAACACTCGAGAGTCTAAAGAAGTTTCAAGTGTACTTTATAGTATAAAGAAGTATTCAAAAGATAATTAATTTAACAAAATTGTTTTATCATCGGACTAAAAGGCTCAGTAGTCCGATGTTCTAAATCATCGGATCATCGGACTGAGTAATCGGACTACTGATACTAGGCCACTTCTATAATAATACCCCAACTAATATTCAAGTCCCACCGTTATAAAAATTCAGAGTTGTAAAAACAAAATTAAATATAAAAGGCTCCTCGACAGATAGAGCTGCAGATAGATTATGATTAAAAACATTTCGCTATGAATAAGAAAATACAAATAAACAGTAACTCTCACTAGATCCACATCGATTGGGGTCCATATGAAAGAATCGTCGCCAGATATAATTGGGTGACGAAAGACTGAAGTCTAGAAACATTGACTTTAATTTTTTTTTAAAGCTTTTGTATCCCTTACGATTACACAAAAAACACGACCTCACGTGTCTATGAATTAAATATTGACGAAGCGCAGGACGCAGGCTAAATGGAGGAATTTCTCTAAATACAAGTGCAGCCATAAACCAAGCAAATGTTAGCAAAGTGAGCGAAACATTTCGAGAGAATGTGTGTGTCTCTGAAATGAAGGTTTGGCGATATCTATTATTGTAATACAATCTCCACAAGCTAAGTACAAAGCACTCGATACCAATCTATTGACAATATTAACAAAAATCTGTTTTATGTGAACGTTTTCACCTTTACGGTTTCCGTGTAGCTAAACAGCAAAGAATATATAACAGAATGGGCTCTTGACTTCTTTAACAATTCAAACTAAGCTTCAGTTTAGATTGGCTGGGACGTAATCTGCAAAGTACGGCTTTAGCGCACAGATATTAACATTTTAAAAGGGATGTTCAACTGTTGCCTTATCTCAGAAGATGTTCTCACCTTCGCTAAGCGCAACTAAAACTTGGAATACGAGTATCTATCTAACTCTCACTCAACTTGCTCGTTCAAAATTACCTACGAGTACAATAGGTAATTAAAAGTTTCCGCGAACCTTTCTTCACTATTACCTATATAACAGGAAACGCCGTGAACTTTGAACCAAGTATTAATAGCAAACAAATACCAAATAAACAGAATTTTAGAGGGAACAGAGAAGTTGTTTGGTTATATGCCTTCTGCAGGAAAAAAATATGCCTTTTTTTTTTGTTTAGGTTTTTTTATGTTATGTTAAGGTCGGCAGACAGGCTGACGGTTTACTTGATGGTATAAACAAGGTTATTTTGGTACATGCTCAAACAATATTTAATTAAATATTTATAAGGTTTTTGCAAAGTTTCCTCGAGAGATACCAAAATTTTGATGTACCAAATAGCTGTGCTTAATAAAGCTTTTAATTAATTTGTTATGATTGAGTGTTACCTACTTCTTTTCAAAACTTTTGTTCAATACTTCCATACATTTTTATAAATCATATTTCAATTCAGCGTCCAACTTAGCTATAGCTCTGTAATGAGATTTCAAGAAAGTTACTGATTGCATCAAACACTTATATAAGTTATATTTACTAAAAATCGAATCATATTTTGATTATTCTAATAAATTGATGTAACCTAATGACAAAGTCTAACTACTTATATCACAAGCAAACGTATCTTATCCATAGATGTATCGTATAAGCGCTCAACCCCAGGAGCATTCCGCACCAACATGTGTTGTTGAACGAGTAGACGAGCTCACGAATTCCAATCGAGACATTACTCACAGCGCTCACATAGCCTCAATGATCCGGTTTCAGTGAAATACGTTCCTATTGCATTGCTTTAAGGTTCACTTCTATTTGGAGTAAAAGAAAACCGAGGGCGCTAATAAAATTTTCACTTTTTACCTAATAATTTACACATCATTTTAATTTCTCTATTAATTTGTGTTGTCAAAAAAGGAAGTCCTGGGGTACTGCATGTGAAAAATGAGAGGTGAACGCAGATGGCAATCTGGCCAGTCGGGCATGAAGCCATTTATCCGGAAACGACCTTCACCCCACTTAAATTGCTTATCAAAAATAATCAATTACTTTAATAAGACGATTAATGAACTCCCGTCCGCCTCCGTCGTCTGACATCGATCAATCACCCCGGCCCCACCCTACGACTCACCCCACGATTCACCCCACGACTCACCCCACGACTCACCCCGCGATACACCCCGCGACTCACCCGGACGCCTCACTTCGTACCAAGCCGATGAAGATACATCTTTCGACTTAAAGGCCGCAGTAACCGCACTAGTGTTGCCTCCGACAGACGTCCCGTCTACTTCAGTAGGTACATCAATTGTCGTTTGTATTTTGGCAACTTAATATGATATATAGGGAATGAATACGGTTTTCAAACAAAACTTTGATTAGGTATAGTTATTGTTTCGGTGAAAGGATTAAACCCTCCACAATACAGACAATACAGGGGGACAATATTCTAGTAGGATAATGCGCATGAAATTTAGAAAATTTTGTAATCATTATAAATTTTGTCTAATTCATCATACGAGTGCCGTACCTATTACATTGCAACAATGTCGGGTCGACAGACCCTCCCCCTCCCGCCTCCACTGGCCGACCGTCACCAGCCCTGACATCTAAACAAGAAATCTAACTGCAAATTTTAATATACACTTTATTTCTAAAACATTAAGATATCGCTCCATTATTTATGTATGAAAGCAGTTTTGAGAGTGCCAATCATTGTTTTCCCGAACATTCTCATCGCCTGTATTAAACATCCGCAATTTTTTGAGTTTCAAGTGTACAATGCCTCTTCTGGTCGACACAAATATCTCTCTTTCAAGGGTATTGGGTAACCAAAATTTGTTCGATAACATCACCCTTTTTTTTATTCACTTCTCCCAAAAATAAAACATCAGAAAGAACACATTTAAAGAATGTACAGTATGTAAACTTATTACTTTTAAACACAATCTCTGGAGATTGTTTGACTCGATTATTTAATCTCCCAGAGTGAACACAAAATTGAAAAGCCTTCAGCTGCGGCTAGTCTAGTCGTTAAATATTTAGGGATAATCAATTTTGTTGTTAAGTACAGAGGCATTACCTAAAGTGTTCACCACTGCTCTCTTAGCAGAAACCTTCAGTGGGTGCGAGTATTTATTTATTCATATCTATTTACATTATGGATAATCAACGCAATAGTAGTGTGTTACGATTTCATCATGCAAGAACCACCAAAGGAACGTCATCTATATGGGTGGCATTGAAACATGCAATTCCCTGAAAGTTCGCGCCCGTAAGGAAAACATTTCCAGTTAGGATTGCAACACGCAAGAGTCACCAAACGACCGTCATCTGCATGAATGGTATTACGACACATCTACAAGCGATTCCCCGAAGCATTGCAACCTTACAAAATTAATTTCACATGATTTTCGGATGTATGAATCAGTTTGAATCACCGCGCACCTGCACCAAGGGTCGTCTTAAATACTCCTGTCGGAGAACAATCGGCGGCATTTGGATCTAACATCGACCAGTGTCCACTTCAACGTAGTTATAAGCAAATTATTTACGACATTTGGATCTAACATCGACCGGTGTCACTTACACGTAGTTTTAAGCTAAAATTAATGTAACAGTTTTTTATTAAAAAGTATTGTTAAGTGAAATCGGTTTTTTTTGCATCCTCTGCTGCCACCGAACTTAACTGGCGCAGTCGGTAGGATACTCGCGGGCCGGGTCGCGAGCATAGTTTCAAAAATCGAAAATCGCGTTCGCGAGCCACCCGGGTGGTTCACCACCAGCAAGAGTATCCGAATCTACAAGTACGAGTAGCAGCACTTGGAGCATCCAGCCATCGATGCAGCAAAGAGGGCCGATTATGTTTCTGTGAGTACATTAGAATCACTCTACTGTATTTGCCAATCCTAGATATAGTCCCTTCCTATCGATTTTCCATCCTGACAATCGATATTTTAATTAGTTATAGTTAAACGACATATATTATCAATTGTCCATCCTGACAATCGATATTTTAATTAGTTATAGTTAAACATCATATTATCAATTGTCCATTTTGACAGTCGATATATTAAATTAGAATAGTAAGTTCCAATATTTAAATTTCCGATTATCGCACCTAAATCCTACACCCTCTATAAACTATCATTGCTCCTTCCTATCCCTACCTGGCAATGTACGAGGAAGATTCTATACTTGATGCAGAATGCCCAAAAACCAAATCATGGTACCCTTATGAAGACAAATACCATCACCACATCGGGAATCTTCAAAACTGCACATAGATCACCTCATCGCCAAAAATCAATTCGATGAATCCTGCCAATTTTCATCTGTGACCCTTCACACCAAAGCAATGGAACAATTAGAAGACAGAAATTATGTTAATGTTCAGCAAATCAAATCAATCAAGATAATCCTAGCAACATTCCATGATGGCGCTATTCTCACCCTCAAGGTTGTCGAATAGGCGCCTTTCTCAAGGAGGGAGATGTTACGATTTCATCATGCAAGAACCACCAAAGGAACGTCATCTATATGGGTGGCATTGAAACATGCAATTCCCTGAAAGTTCGCGCCCGTAAGGAAAACATTTTCAGTTAGGATTGCAACACGCAAGAGTCACCAAACGACCGTCATCTGCATGAATGGTATTACGACACATCTACAAGCGATTCCCCGAAGCATTGCAACCTTACAAAATTAATTTCACATGATTTTCGGATGTATGAATCAGTTTGAATCACCGCGCACCTGCACCAAGGGTCGTCTTAAATACTCCTGTCGGAGAACAATCGGCGGCATTTGGATCTAACATCGACCAGTGTCCACTTCAACGTAGTTATAAGCAAATTATTTACGACATTTGGATCTAACATCGACCGGTGTCACTTACACGTAGTTTTAAGCTAAAATTAATGTAACAGTTTTTTATTAAAAAGTATTGTTAAGTGAAATCGGTTTTTTTTGCATCCTCTGCTGCCACCGAACTTAACTAGTGTAAAATACAAGTAATAAAAACAGGAACTAAAACAACATATTTTAGCTCAGCTTTTACAGCAATACATAAGGTTTTTCCTGAACATGGAGCTTAGCCACTGTATTGTTTAATATTGTGTCCCTTCGTACCCCTTTCTCTTTCTCTCCGAATTGATATACCTTCTTACCCGACTTAGGCCCTTTTTAACACATCCCCTTTACATATAATGAATTCTACACCACTTCACACCATTGCTCTCGATTCAGTGTATTCTATAAAAATGTGTTGCATAAAATCGACACCATTTATAAAATGAGGACAATAATTAATGTGTCGAGTGTGCGATGGTGGCAACATTTTAACGAGCGCGAAGAGACCACTTTATTATGGAACATTTCAATTTAGCCTTCCTTTCATTTCAATGTACAAGTAGACTCGCTCTACATGTATTCAAATTTATGCTCTTATGTTTGGCGGGTGCAACCATCGCTACCAAGCTATCCTTTCTGGTGAAGATGTGCGTTTCACTCATTTCCATTCGTCGCTACTTTGTCTTTACTTGACGTTACACCGTCGAGACGACATTTCGTCACTGCGAAGAGGACTTGGCACACAGCTGTCATTACTAGAGGACATTCTCCAAATTTATTATGTACCTAAGTAATTATTAAATCTACAGCACTATTAATTTGAACAAAATATTTTAAATTTAATCGAGCGTATTGCCAATTACCTACCGGTTTATAACGATATCACTTTAGAACAACATAGGTTCACCTAAGTAGTTATCATTAATAGTTCAGTTAACAGTAGAATATGCGCTGTTGTGTTTCAGTGAGTGAGTAAGGGATGTCAGAGCCCACTACCAACTACCACACCTATCCCTTCCTTACCTCTACTCCTGAATTGTAGTATGGTCGGCGGGGCACTTGCAGCACCTGTGGCGTTGCTTTCGTTATAGGCGACGGTAGCCACCATTCCATCAAGTGGACAGTCAGTCTGTCTGTCGACCTTTATATAAAAAAATCTTCACAGTTGATTTTGTAAACTGTACAGAACTTTGTGACTAGGCAATTAATACCCCTTAACCCACGAACACGTAAAGTATCTACATATGTCAACGACAATCAATCAGTCGATCACTGCATTTTTAAATATCCTGATCAGCTCCGATTGATCTGCAATGGCGAAAGATAAGAAGAAACACCGAGTAAGAGAGCGTCAAGTACATGTTTCAAAAAACAAACAGAGTAATAAAGTAAAATAAAAATAGTAGAAGATGTGGAACCAACTGACAATGGGAGCCGGCGATGAGTTTGCGACGGAGTCGTCGTCGAAGCGCTTCCGCCGCTTGGGCGGCGGGCAGCTGCAGCAGCAGATTGTGATCCGAAATCGACTTCAGGGTGGATTCCTTTCGGTCCTGCCGCGCCTCCCACTCGCGCAGAAGCTCCACGCTCCGCGACAGATACCGATTCAATTTAACCAACCTCCTCTCCACCATCTTTCTGTGAATCCATTCGCAGACGTAGTTCAGCAGGCCCATCAGCAGCAGCGTTGACGTAATGATCGCGTCTAGCGGCGGAAAGCCCACGGACGCGTAGTCGAGCGAGTGGGTGACGGCTGCCGCGCTCGGCGCCGGCGAGATCTCCTCCTTGCCCACACTCTCCTTAGACACCAAATACGTCGTCGGTATTGCCAACACTGCCAGCAATGCGGTCACCACGAGACCGTTTAAGCATCCGTAAAAGGCCATCTTTATACCTACGTCTCGGGTCGCCCCGAATGGCCATTGACGAGTTGACGAGTATGTTCAGATTAATTTCTCATCTCGGTTCTATTAATATAATAGCAAACAGTGACAAGACATTCGCTTTACCTTCTTTCACGATTGTCTGTGGAGGTTTATAGATTGATTGATGACAGCCAGACCGGCCAGCCATAAATCTATATTTCCAACGCCAATGTAATCGCAATCTAGTCACGTGACCACCGTGACGCTTTTTTTTTTTTTATATTACTACTTGATAATATCAAGAACATTTACATTACTACATATTATTCCGTGGTATTATCGGATAATCGGAATTAAAATCTAAAAAATTTAAGTAGGTAAATAAGTGGGCTTCGGAACGTCGTTTCTGCGACAGTGTATCGTTCGAGTCGTGGGACTCGCAATAATTGCATGCATTTAGACAAAGAAAAGCTTCTTTTAATAGTCTTTTCTATATCCTTAAGTAGTTGTTCCATGAATTTTAGGGAAATACCAAAGTTTTTCTATTCACATGTCCGAACTTCTATTTGAACATGAGACCCCAACGTACCTACCTATAATTGTTGATGGGATAAGTACCTAAGCTTTCTCCTTCTCTTAGTCAATACCCACCAGCAACAAACTTATTTATTGTGAGGGCAGAGGAAACTTTTACCGGTAACTGCGAGCGTTTAAAAGTTATAGGAAAGTTTTTCGGTATCCGAGTACCGAAAAAGTTTTGCTGGCCCGCTGGCAGTTGTCGCCACGATTAAATTAAACTCTGCTCTTTTACTGAATGTCTTGTGCCATTACATATATTAGGACGATATAAAGTCTCTTGATACCTAGCATGATACTCGTAGATAACGAATTGTACGAGGCCAAAAGGAGTAAAAAAATTCAAAAATTCTTATATCATTTGATTTGAAAATATGCGAGGAACTTTTTACATCATTTTGTAACTGTTTAGTGATGTTTAGTGGTTTTACGGTTCAACGCCGTATGAGACAGCCGTAGATAGAAGTAAAAAAGGAAGATACGTTAGTCACTGTACGCACGTGGTTCTTATAAACACAGTCTAGTAGTCTAGTTTTTGAGTGATAGGATTTTTGACATTTATTAACATTTGACATTGTATCTTAATTGTTTGGCCTGTTTTTGTTTGTAGTTAATTTGGTTTTGATTTTGTTTTTCCATTTCATTATTTAGATTTTTTAAATAGTAGGTATACAGAAAACATAGATTAAATTCTTTATAAAATATGATATAAGTTATCTTACATATCAAATCTTAAATTAGGCTTTCTTTTATTGCAAGAGTATAATGTGGAAAAAAAATTAATCCATTTAATTTGTGACTAAGCAGTGGACGAAATTAGACATTTCGTAAACAGCGCCATCTATCGCTGGAGATATCCATTCAGCGGCATTCATTAAATCCTTTTTATGCAAATAACAGAAATTATCATGTAATTTAAAATGGTAATAGCAATATAATCTATTTTCATTTTTATTTCATCCAAATCTGTTCAGCCACTTTAAAAATAAGGAATAACAAACATACTATCGCCTCACTCGTGATCGCACCTACTATAAGTACTATAGCTATAGCATTAACCAAACGGTCTCGGGTTCGAATCCCGCTAGGGGCAAATGTTTATGCGTTAACATTTTACCTTTGTACCTGAGTCATGGATGTTTGTATCTATAATATGTATAAAAAGTAATCTGTGTAGTATCCATATCAACTGTCTGGTATCCATAATACAAGCATTAGTTGCTTACTGTGGAACTAGATGGCGCTGTGTGGAGATATTTATTTATAGCAACAGCATTGTGCCTATTTTAGTACAGTTACAGTAACACTCATTTACTTATTTATTAATTTTCATTGAATAATCATTAATGAATCCTAGCTAGCATTGTGCTACCAGTTACATGGGAAATTGGAAATATTGAATCATGTGGCATGTGGGACGTGGGACGTGGGTTCTATGAAATGATAAATAGTAATAAAACAGCATTGTACATTTGTATAAAAACCATATATTATTATCAGTAAAATTGAAAGTAAAAATGACTTAGATTGTTTGAGATCATATTATACATTATTCCGCTACTACCCACTCTTGTGCTCGAGACTTACTTAAACATACAAATACATACATCACTATGACTACTGAACATTGAACAAGACAAGACAAAACACACCGCTCACTCTGCCTCTCGCAGGCTCTATTCCGGACACAAGCTTATTTCTATGGCAAGGATGTTCCGTTGGGATCTTCTGTTGAGGGATGTCTCCACTTGGACATTGAGTCCAAATGAGTGCAAATTTGTATTAAAATGAACGCGTGATAATGTGATATGTATAAAATGAAGAGTGGAGAAATGGACGAAGGCGAAGAGGTCCGGTCTCGGAGGACAGTATAAAATTATCTATCGTCTATTAACAATCCTTAAAACTATATTACACTTTTACCGTTTACAGCTAACTATAATAATATCGCTTATCCTTAGTGCAAACAATTTGTTCCATTACAAGCCTTTACATAATTAGAGAGAGCACGCACCGACACAGCAGTCAGAAGTCGGTGGTGTCGGGGCTTCACTATAAGGGGTGGTCCTGCGAGGGGTCGGGGGGCGGAGCGGCGGGCACGGCGCGGTACGCGGCCCGCAGCGAGCCCGCGGCCCGCCCGCGCCGCAGCGCGATATACGCCTCCGCGCCCAGCAGCGCCAGCGCCGCCAGCCCGCCGCTCGCGCCCAGCGCCCCCGCGCCGTACAGCAGGTGCGCCAGCGGCTCCGGCGTCCAGCGGTACTCGGGCGCCAGCAGCACCGCGTGCAACGTCAGCGCGCCCCCCAGCGACAGCGACGCGCCGCTCCACGCGCTGCACCACACCATCAGCCGGCCCCAGTCGATCGGCAGCAGCGCCGACAGCCGCGTCACGTGCATCGCCAGCAGCAGCGAGTGGATCATGAGCGACGACAGCGCGCCCAGCAGCAGCAGGCGCACGCGCGCCGCCAGCGGCAGCAGCCACGGCCGCAGTCCCACCGCGGCCCACAAGCAGCCGCACGCGGCGGCCGAGCAGAGCGCCACGAGCAGCGCCACGGCGCCGTGCGGCGACACCAGGTGCTCGAGGCGGCAGTAGAGCGGCGCGAGCGGGCGCGGCGCGCGCGGCGGCGGGCGGCGGTAGTGCGCGTGCGAGTCCCACGAGCGCTCGGTGCCCACGGGCGAGCGGCCGCCCGCCGCGCCGGCGCCGCTGCCCGCGATCTCGAAGTCCTGAATGTCCTCCCCGCGGCAGCTCGTCGGCTCCAGCTCGCGGATCTCGTCCAGCAGCAGCTCCACTTCGTCGGTGCAGTACAGCTCGCTCACGGACGCGTAGCGCGACGGCGCCGCTTGCATATCAGCCGCCTCCGCGCCTGCCGCCCGCCGCCGCAGCCCCGGCGCCTCCGGCTACCATCTCGCTCTTTCCGAGCGATGGACGAACCGCATGCTTCCCGCTTACCTCCTTCGGACGTTGGCATTCACGCTCCGGGCTCTTGTACACCGCCGCATATTCAAAACGCGACACTCTTTAGATTTCAACGACGTTCACGCTCATTACAAATTCAATAACGCTGCGCCCCTATTCCTAATTTCCTACGGTCACTCGCTACGGTGTACGGGACGCCATGTTTGTTATGTTGTCATATTTGTCTATGCCTTTAGGAGGACGTCCATGGGACATTCATAGAAATCAGACAGACTAATACGATATCCACTACGAAGAGTCATAAACAAACAGGAGCGTACAGGGAAATTGTCAATTTGACATTGGCAATTTACAATTTTCCGTACAAATGTTTTAAAACTCATACTAGAGCCACAGTTCAAACATAAGTTAATTATAAAAAAAATATGCGGTTCATAAACTTCATTGAATTTTATTGAACTACCTAAAAGTAATTAATAGTTTTTTTTTTTTTATTTATTTAGATTGTAAGAACTATGTCGTATAATTCATTCACAGCCTTCACGAATATAGTGTTACTCATTTAAAACCAATAACATTATACCTTTTACTGGTTAAGTACTATTTACTCTATGCCTTTAGGTATAATGTCTTTGTTTAATTAAAACTACCAACCACCTACACACAGACTACAGACAAAATATCGAGGATTGTAATTTTGTCTTTTTTCCGTGAGGTATTTTTTATGATTTGTGATAGTCTGTAGTAAGAAGTGAGTAAGTTCATTATGCTGTGCACAGGGCATAGCATAATGAATTTCAAGGAACATATATATAATATCATATATTCAGTTTACAAATTAAGTCATAAAAATTGTATCAAAACTTTTAATTTGTATTTAAGACTTTATAATAAATCAATAATAAGTGCAATTACGAGTTTTGACTACGACCACGTAATGTATAATATACTCTCTAGTGCTCTCTAGCAATAGATAAATTCTATCTAATCTCATTCTGTTCTTTTCTCAGCAAGGAATATAGTACTCTCTAGCGAGTTAAAAAAAGTTTGTTTTCTTATGAACATTGTTTTAAAAGTTATTTTATTTAAATAAGTTTATAATTATAGCTCTTCAGTCTTTCTTCGTTAGTCATTAACTCAAAAATAAAATGCTCTTTTATTATAATCTAAATACTGCAAGAGAAATTCATAAATAAACTTGTAAGAATCTAGTAATTATAAAAATTCAAGATAGGTAAGGTAGTATTAGTTAAGTGTAGGGGTTGCAATCGGTTGTGATAAAATAAAATCCGGCAATCGTTAATACATATGTGTTAGGTTTCAGGCAATGCATGTGTCCTGTGCCATCTGCAGCGACCTGGTGACCCCGACCGAAACGTTGTTTGTAACAAAATGCGGACACATTTTTCATCACGTCTGTTTAACGCAGTGGTTAGAGAGATCAAAAACGTGCCCAGAATGCAGGCAGAGAGTGACCTCCGAGTGCATGTTCCGGGTGTTCCCGAACATGAACCACGACAACAACACCACACTAGACTCGGCCACTCTTCAGTCGCAACTAGACGACGCACGATTGCAGATCAGGGAAGGACTGAGACAGTGCAAAGAGAAAGATGACCTCATAGAGAAAATGACTGAACAGTTAGGAAAAAATCAGTAAGTTATTCAATCAAATCATACTAGCTGGCTCCTGCGATTTTGTCCAAGTTGAAAAATAAAAAATATAACATTTTTGCCAAGCTAGTTTCGACGATAACGTTCTACCGAGTGGACTTCTCATTTAACTGACATTCTTTTCACAGGAAATATCTACAGGAATTCGAAAAGAAAGCCATCAAGCAAGAGTGCTCCATAGTAGCGCTCAAAGACCAATTGGTGTACTTGAAGAGCAAGGAGAGCCTCCTGAGCGAGTGCCAGGAGCAAAATGAGGCACTCAAGAAGGAAATCGCACTCTTGACCAAGTAGGTACGACTCTCGCGTACTGTGGCCTTTGACAGATCACAGTTGCTATGGTTGACCTCGGGATAATTTGCAGTGTGCAGAAAGTGCTGAGCGGCACCCTGGAGGAAGTGCAGGCGGTGCTGGAGGGGCAGCGGGACGCGCGCACGCAGGCCACTGTGGCGGCCGCGCTCAAGCGCGCGCTCCTCGACTCCGAGAAGAGGCGGAAGGCTCTGCGGGACGAGCTGCAGGCCACCGAGAATCTGCTGCACGCCGAGCGACGCACCGTCAAGGCGCAGCACCTCGTCATCCAGTCAGTGTCTGTCGGAGGAGTGGAGTCGCTGCAGCTGGAGACGCCCTCGCCGCAGGAATGTAATTGATGCAGTAACCCTCTTTGCAGATGCTACCGGGAGCGAGAGAAAGGGCAGCAGCCCGCAGAAGAGGAGCCGCGTTCGCGGCCCGAGGAGAGCCAGGAGCGACCCGCGCCGTCAGACTCGCCCTACCTGACGCTCAAGAGAGGCTTTCCGTCCTGCTCCTACTCCTTAGACCATGTAACTTATATACATATATATATTACCAGCTGACCCCGCTCACATTGTTATCTCAGCTAGAAACTGTGAATGGAAAAAAAATTAAAACAGACCCTTTTTCAGTCATAATAATTTATTAATAGATTGTTACATTTTTGTTGTCATTAACACTTCAAACTTAACATCTTATTTTACAGTAAAGCTTTTACATTTTCAACAGAGATGTTTTAAATGTTTTTTTATAATATAAAACACGATACAAAGTGAAATTAAAATGTAGTGACACGTTACCCTGTGGGCTTTCAGAGCAAAGAGAACCAGACGAGCATTTTCCGCTCGAAGAAGCCGAAGTTGGAGGGAGTCGGAGTCGGAGTCGGAGTCGGAGTCGGAGTGGGAGTCGGAGTCGCCGGCCCGTCGCGACATCGCTTACGGCGTTTGCCCAAACCGACACTCAAACAATAAAACGCCTCTTCATCACTCCAGTTTCTTATTTGTATTGTATTATATCACAGATCCAACTTTTGGATGCTTTCGCTTATCACTAACAATAATTCAAAGAATCCTTTTTTCCACTTATAATATCTATTTATAATCCCCCTTTGGCCACTTCCAGTCGACATTCTATGTCAATGAGTGAGCGAGTCAGTTGTAAATAAAGTTTCATTCGAGTTAAAATAGTCCCAACCCGGGTAAAGTAATCCTTATTACATCCAACAAGTTTCTTCCTATTTCGTAAAACCTTTTTTGTTAATTTAATTTTATTTGCTCATTTATTATTTATAATATTTATTTATTGAGTAGTTGAACGCAAATCACGATTCATATTGAAATGCATCGACTCTCCAGGAAGTGGCCAAAATCGTTCTAATAACGAGATCGACATAATCGACAATTATAATGTCAATTATAACAATTATAATAATGCAAACAAAATTGTCCACATTTTAAAATTAATTAATACAATCATCATTGTCAAACCAAAACCTACAATAATTCCCTAAATACTGGTGTAGCAGTATCTTATCTTTTTCGCCAATGGACGCTGTCTCCAGGCTTTTTTTATATCTAAACCTTTTTGTCATTTTCGGTTTGACAACGATTAAGGCGATAACGATAAACTTAAATAACAATAGTAATACAAATATAGTTTAAATGCTTACAAAGAGATTCTCTCAGTCAAAAGATTACTTAACCAATGTGAATGTGGGTTTAGAGCCACTTGGTGGACTCCGGTTTGGATTCGAAGCCAGGCGGAGGCCTGACGAGGGGAGTGAGGCTCCGCGGCGAGCGCGGGGCGTAGCTCCCGGGCCACGCGGGACCGGGGACGAGACCGGGGCTGCGACTGTCGACTTGCACCTGCGCGCGCATAATCTCCTCCACCATGTACTCGTTGGCGAGAGTGGAGTCCACCATGCTGAGCGCGAGGAATCTCTTATACACTTCCGGCGCCAAGCCGCGTTCGGGGGGCGCTACCGGCGTCAGGGGATGCAGAGGCGGGGAGGAGATGGGGAGGGGCAGGGTGAGGGGGAGGGGGAGCTGCAGCGGCACCGCGTTCAAGAGGGGCGCGTAGCCGCTCAGGAGGGGCGAGACGGGCGGCGTCGGCGTCGGCGGAGGGGAGGCGGGGGGAGACGAGGGGACGAGTGGGGCCACGTGGCAGCGGTACTCGTCGAGGAACTCGATGTCGATGCCGTCGCTCAGGCACTGGTTTATGTCGGAGAAGTTGAGCGTGTGGCCGCCCTCGAGCGCGTCGAAGGTGGGCAGCAGGTAGCACTCGCCGCTCTGCAACATCGGAAGGGAGGCGTGAGGGGGCCCGAGTGCTACCTGCCGCCCCCCGCAGGCTCCACCGGGCCACCGCGCCACAGACACCACAGACACCACAGACACTAATACACTCTATCTTTTTTTTTTATTCATAAAAATGACGAATACAAAACACATTTATTGCACAGTTTACAGTGAGACATCAAAAGTTGATTAGTGTGTGAAATGTCTCATTATTGCACACAATTGTTGATTTTTACAATAATTTTATTCAATTTAAAAATAATTCTCGTTTCGTCTATAGTGTATTAATGTCTGTGGACTACTATTTTCAAAGTAATCATCATTACTGACATTTTTTGATAGATTGGTAGTAAACAGAGAAAATTGTAAGAATAAAATATGACCTATACAATTAAAATGTGATTAATCCTTTAGCCGCCAGAATCGGATTTATTCAACAATCGAACCGTAATTCCTCTACTGGTACAAAAGCACAGTGGGGCGCCTCCCACGCGGGCAGACGGCGCGGGGGGCGGTCGGCGGCCTCCGAGGCGGAGGCCGAGACGTCGCTGTGCGGGGGACTCACCGCGAGGGCGGAGCGCGGCGCGGGGTCCGCGTGGCCGGCGTGCAGCAGCCGCTCCTCCAGGTACACGTCGTCCTCGCCCGACGTGTCGATCAGCTGCAGCTCCAGCGTGGCGCTGGCGGCGCACACGGCGCACACGCGCGCCACCAGCTGCTTAAACCTCACCAGCGACAGCAGGAACGTGCTGGCCGCCAGCGGCCACCGTCGCCCGTTCGCCGCCGGCCGCACGCCCGCCATCGCCGCGCGGATGGCCTGCGCGGGCAGCGCCGCGAAGCGCTTCAGCAGCGGCCGCAGCTCGGCGGCGGACACGGCGCACACGGTGCCGTAGTCCACGTGGCGCACTTTCACGCCGCCCGCGTCCGCGAGCCGAACGATGACCGCGCGGTGCCAGTCGTGATCGAAGCGGCACGCTACGTGGTGGCCCACGCGCACGGCGCCCACGCTCAACCGCCGCTCGGCGCCCGCGCCGCCGTAGTACGCGTTCATCTCGTCCATGAGCTCCTCCAGCGCCAGGTTGTGGCGCTCGCCCAGCCGCTGCACCCAGAAGCGCGACGGCGAGTACAGCTCCGCCACCGACACCTCTAAAAGGTCGCCCTCCGCCACGTCCTCCACGCCCACGCCCTCGATGCTCGCCAGCGGCTCCATGCAGTCCGCCGGGAACACCCCGGGCTCCTAAAACAACAGACCATGGGAACCGTGAAATAGCAGACCGTAGGGACCTAGTTTTAGGATAGCGATTACTTACGATTGCGACGCCGGGCAGTGCGTCCTCGTCCGAATGAGGAGTCGCGAAACTCCTCGTCCGAATGGCCCAAGGGACGTAGTCCACCTGCGGGTCTTGAGGCAGTTTGGGATGACAGGCCATGGCCGAGGCCGGTTGCAGGAGCCAGTCGCTGGGATTCGGTCTTGTCACCGCTATCTCGTTGCCCACCTCCAGCACCAGACTGACGAGGCTGGTGTACCCGTACTTGTTGAAGTTCAGCTCGTTCCCGAAACGCTCCTTGTACAGAGCGAGGAGAGCGGTGCACCACACCCCCTCCGGGTACGAGGACACCAGTTCCTTGATGTTAGCTTTCACTTGGAAGAGAGCTCGCTGCCTGGACAGGCTGCCGCTGGAGGAACTGCGTCCGTCCAAGTCATTGTCTACGGAGACGCTCTCTGCTTTTCTCCCTTTGCTCTTGTCCTCTTTCACATTTCTCTCTTCTATTCTATTGTAACTTTGGTGCTTGTAATGGTTTCCGTTCTCGATGGGGATTCGAGGTGAGTGACTGTGACTATTTGTCTCCACCGCGTTGGGAACCCGTTTGTTATTATTTTTGAATGATCTATAGATTAAATCATCTTTGGGAGGTTTGGAAGCGGACACCGCGGGGCTGCTGGCCGTCCCTAACACGCTTCGTCTTTTTCCTTTCCTGCGAATCATTGAAACCTTTAACACTTGGTTAAATGAAAAACCTTTGAAAAATCTACGAAATAGTTATACTTACACTTTAGCTGCGGGTGATACTTTTTGACTTCTCACAAATCTGTCAATATGCTTGATACTGTCTGTCACTATGAGGTTTAATATAGGATTATTTGGAGGTCCCTGAAACTGAAAGGGCATGGATATTGTGAATGAGGTGTACCGTAGGCGAAAAGTACAACCGCAAAAGTCAACAGATGCAAAACTTACTTGAAAAGAGTCACTGCAGCGTTCCTTTAAAAACATAATGGGGTCGCGATATCCATACTGCTCTATGGGCAACCTTCCGCCCACAATTTCCCGATAATCTTTTAGTAGGGAGCGCACGTCCACCTGCACAGGCGACGAGACCACCAGCGACCTCAGCACTTTCTTCAAATCACTTAGTGCCTCCTCCATTGTTACATACCATTCACCTGCAATGTAAATCTCACGTAAGACCTCACTACTCATATGCACCTCGGTAGCCTCATTTGAGGCCTTATAATGATAAATAAATAAGCTAGTCTATCTTTTCCCACCACTCTTGGAGGAGGAGCGTCCGCTAGGTGCCGGCCATCATGGCCAAGTGGCCTATTGCAGGTGGTCCACCCAGATAGGGGCTCCTTACAAGCCTCTATGTTTATAGAGGTGACTAATAACTAAGTTGAATAGTGAATGTGATAAAAAGCGAAGTAGATGAATGGCGTCAAACCCGTATGACGTAGCGATTACACATTCAATAGCAGAATTATGTATGGATAATATGCACAAGTTATTATTATAAATAAAGTTAGATATTACCTACCTATATATTAGTCAATATAAAAAGCAGGTATACTTAGATCGATTTCAGTTTGTACTATACGTAATTGATTGTGTACCATTCAGAAACAGGATCATTATTATATGCTATTATGCTCACCTCAGAATTAAATAAAATTGTCCTCCCTTTTGAATATCTGGCCGGGTTGGAATTAAATGCAAAATCCAAGTAAACCAACTAAACTAATAGAATATGTATAGACTTAATCACCTGATAATTAGTTAACGATAATGAATCACTGTTAGCTTTATGTAAATAACCTAAACAACACACGCAAATACTTTTTTTATTTACTCAGTGTGGATGTTATTGTGAATACAAAATTACATTAAATACAAATAGCGAACCGCCAAGCACGTTGTTTTTATTTTTCTGTGGTTGTGGTGCTGGTGCGAGCGAAGGGTTGCAAGTTGCAAAAGTGAAACATTAAATATCGGTAGAGTTACCAGCAAAAAATCGGGAGAATTTAATTCGGAATATAACATGAATATTTATGATTTAACATCGTTTATTTATTAATTATATACATTATATCTTGATGTTGATTAATCATCCTCGCTTTCATACCACCTTTTGCTACCCATTTTTCTAAACATTTAGTTCTTTAATTTTCATCAAATTGAGCCATCACCACATTTCATACTGCTTACACTTGTCCAAAACTCTTGTTTTTTCACTGAACGACTTAATTTCTTTTGGTTTCTGTGCCAATCTGTGTAAATCATGATTTGATAACCATAATAATCATTGCTGTCTGATATAAAAATGACATCATGTATGTTGTTCTATGGTATTTGTTATTGAATCGGGTACTTACGCGCGACTGTGATTGTATTTGAGTTTTGCATTGGTAGACCTGCAAATTACGTAAGGAATAATGTCTTTCTTTTTAAATCGAATTGTAAAAACAGGATGTGGTATTGCACGTTGTACGTTAATTAAAATAAAGTCTCCCGCAGTTCAATGCATAGCAAATAAGACCGATCAAACACCACAAGTCGAAACTCGACCCACCGTGGCCAAGTTAGACCCACTACAGAAACATCAGCTGATTGATTTTGGAAAATATGTAGCAGAGTGTTTGCCTAAATACGTACAGAAAGTACAGCTAACGGCTGGAAATGAGCTGGAAGTGCTCATACCTCCAGAGGGCGTGATCCCCGTCTTGCAATTCTTAAAAGACCACCACAGCGCACAGTTTGCCAGTTTGATTGACATTGCCGGAATGGACGTTCCCACGCGTCCCAACAGATTCGAAATTATTTATAACCTTTTGTCTCTGCGTTATAACGCTCGCATCAGGGTGAAAACGTACACGGATGAATTGAATCCAGTGGACTCTGCATGGGAAGTATTCAAGGCGGCCAATTGGTACGAGAGAGAAATCTGGGATATGTTCGGAGTGTTCTTCGCCAACCACCCTGACTTGAGAAGAATTCTAACAGATTATGGATTTGAGGGTCATCCATTTAGAAAGGATTTCCCTTTGAGTGGTTATGTTGAGGTTCGTTATGATGATGAACAGAAACGTGTTGTGGTAGAGCCACTGGAGTTAGCTCAGGAGTTTAGACGATTTGAACTGAGTGCACCATGGGAACAGTTCCCTAGCTTCAGAGCAAATCCTACATCTGAAGAAGTCACTAACCCGAGTGAAGATGCTAAAAAATAAGTAGCATAACTTTGTTTGTTCTCTTCTAGCACAGTCATGTGGATTACACTCTTTAAGTTATTATAAAATATATAAAAAGCAATAAATTTATTCTGAATTGTGAACTGTCGATGCTTTTAAAATTTCTTTGAGTCATGGTATTTCCCTTTTAGAAAGTAAACTTTTATGTTGAGGCAGCTAAACAAAGTACAGTGGAAATTGATAACGACCTTTGGTAGTATTAAGGGATAGTCATTATAAGCAATATTATTTCGTTGTAGGGATTCAGCAGGGAATTTTTTTACCATTTAGTCGTAATCAGGGCTGTTGCATCTGCAAATCAATTTTGACATCCACAATAATCAATGTGAATTTTTTACAGATGTGGATATGGAGCTAGTCCTAAATCTGAGAAATTTCCTTAGGATGAATTATGGAAATTGTTTCAGATTTTTAATTTAATTTTTTTTTTTTTTTCTAAAAACTTAATAAAAAAATATTAAAATGATCAATTTCAATCATTTATTTCTGCATTAAAAACTGATATCTATTAAAACAATTTGAAATCTGCGTCTACGGATGTTGCAATTTCTGTATCTGCAAAAACCCAGATCTGTCATTATAACTGAAGTGATTATATCCGATTTCTACTGCATTAGTGCCAATTAGCTGAAATTGAAACACAATAAATGTGATTTTATTTAATTTGATTACAGGACAATACAGTTAAATATCTTAGTTACAGGGCATTGTTTTGTAATCCATATCTGATTATAAAACAATAACTAAAATAAAATAAAATATAAAATAAACAAAACTAAACATCTATAACTCAAATATTTTTTAACTGTGTGTTAAAGGCTAAATATGGGCGGAGGAAGAGAAAAGATGGTTTAGGTGAAGACGAATGTATTTATAGTCCGAAAATCTTACGCTAATGACAAAACTATGAAAAATTATAAAAATTGACAATTAAAAAATAAAAAATACAAAAGAAGCCAGTAGTATAAAAAGGTCGTCAACACTGTGTATAATTTATTAATACAATTATAATTTATGACTTTACTTTTTCAAGTCATATTGGGCCTATACTATCTATAAAATAAAAATCTAAATACCATTAAAAAAACGAACACATTCCCATTTCCCAATCCCTTATTCTTAACCCTACTGTAGTCGGCAGCGCACTTACACCAACTATGGCATTTTGCTTGTGTTATAGGTGACGTGGCCACCTATCAAGTGGATCGTCAGCCTGTCTGCCAAATTTACATAAAAAAATATTCCATCAATGTGTGCTCCGCCCGCTCTGATCTGAAAAGTAAAGCAGACGAAGAAATATTTTTAATATAAAAGTCACACAATACCGCCCAAATCCGTGAAACATTTTAAAACATTGTAAATAGATATCGTGGGATTAGTCCAACAATATCGCTCATGAGTGTTAAGGCTGGCTGGTATCGGGATGGATAGTACCTACAAATACAAAGCGCCAAAAAAGAAAAATAATTCTGTTGTCTAAACTGGTTTCCAAAGCGGCCGAAGAGAACTGTGCAAACTATCGGACGTGACTGGACCGTCCTTGAGCGTTCGGACCTTTGGTTCGGACGTCCGACAGAAATCTGGGCGAATTGGATATGAACGATCGTGCATATATGCCAGCCGCGTCCGATAGTTTGTTTCCAACTTTATTCTGGCCGTTCCTCCAACAGCGGTTTAGGACAAACTGTAACACTATTTAGGGTATTTCTACCTAGGTACCTATAATAAGATTTAATCCTTACTTAAATACGAGGAAATTATTTCATACTTAGTCTGAATTCATTTTTATTGTTTTAATGGCAACACCTAAAAACGCCTAACTCCCTAAATAGAGAAAAAAAAAATTGGTTAAATTAATATACATGGCGGGGCCACGAAATTAACGCTCGGAGATAATCAACATGCTTACAATCAATTCCAGCTGCAACAAATTTCAATTGAAACATTTCCAATTAGTCTTACAACTGATTGTGGATTAAATTGATAAAAAAAAATCTTAGAATACTTAAAGTATCGACAATGCGTGCGGAACATGCACAAGCCTAGCGCTTGAATGATTTATGCCATAAATTTTACGGCCTAGTGTGCCCGGGAGCGTTTGCGTTCACTATAATTTGCTTTGCGCTGCATCTGCAACAAATGGCCGCAAGCGTCAAAAATAAAGTTGTAATTCATGTAATGGTGCGTTCAGACGCGCGCCACGCATCTCAGGATATGGCAGCATTTGATTTTGTCACCATTACCATAGAGTAAATAGTACTATTTACTCTATGTAATTTACGTAGCCGCAATCACGGCGATGTCACCATGACACTGACACTGACAAATTGACAACAATGCATTATGGATGGATGAAACATAAACATAACATTGCAAGCATTGCATTTATAAAAATATATTAAAAGTTTCTATATGGTGTTATTTTTGTAAAAAGGATAACTACTTAAAATGTATGTTATTGTATCCATAAATAACAGTAATAATAATGTCTTTTCTAAAATTACTACAAGTTTCTAAAATTACTTAGGTATTTACGTACACTTTAATGGGAAATTTAAACATATTTTTGTTTGCGAAATTTACCAACGCCGTTAATTTATCTCTTTTTATATTGTTAATTTCTATTTGAATGTGTCAAGGCGAAGATGTGATTTTTTTCTTATTTTTAAAGTAAGTACCTATCTATTTTATCTTACAGATAATAGTGAAGTGAGCGAAGGAAAGGAAGATGTCGTTTCTACGGGGTTCGGAAAACTACGTATGGTGCACGACTAGCGTGTTGGGAAAGGGAGCCACTGGCGCCGTATACCAGGGAGTCAACAAAAACAACGGAGAGCCAGTGGCCGTTAAGACCTTCAACCAGCTCAGTCACATGAGGCCACACGATGTTCAGATGCGGGAGTTCGAGGTCTTGAAGAAAGTCAAACACGAGAATATAGTCAAACTGCTCGCCATCGAGGAGGAGCAGGAGGGCAGGGGGAAAGTGATAGTGATGGAGCTTTGCACGGGGGGTAGCTTGTTTAATATTTTAGACGACCCCGAAAACACTTACGGTCTTCAGGAGAATGAGTTCTTGCTGGTCTTGGAACATTTGACCGCTGGCATGAAACATTTACGCGACAACAATTTGGTGCACAGGGACTTGAAGCCGGGTAACATTATGAAATATATAAACGAGGACGGCACCACTACCTACAAGTTGACAGACTTTGGTGCAGCGAGAGAGTTGCAAGAGGAGGAACAGTTTGTTTCTTTGTACGGAACAGAGGAGTATCTCCACCCGGACATGTACGAGAGGGCCGTGTTGCGCAAACCTGTCGGGAAGAGTTTTGGGGCGACCGTCGATCTGTGGTCGATAGGGGTGACCCTTTACCACGTGGCAACGGGTCAACTTCCTTTCCGGCCCTATGGTGGCAGACGTAACAAGGAAACTATGTTTTATATCACCACCAAAAAGGCTTCAGGAGTTATATCGGTAAGTGTCCTTTATCAGTATGAAAAGAAAACTATGAGAACTATGAGAGACTATATTTTTTACATTTGCAGGGTACACAAACAACGGAGAACGGTCCAATAGAGTGGACGAGAGAGCTTCCGTCTCACTGTCAGCTGAGCGTTGGTCTTCGGAAGATCGTCACTCCTCTTCTGGCCGGCTTGCTGGAGGTGGACCCTCACAGGATATGGAGCTTTGAAAAATTTTTTTCTGAAGTTCAACGTGTGACATCAACTCGGCCCATACATATATTTTATGTCAACAAAGCTACCAGCATAAAGGTTTGTGATATGACCATTGCTAAATTCTGATTGTTTCAAAAATACATTTTAACACGAGTTAGCTTATGGATATGTTAGAAGCCTATTGCATTGTTATTTATTTATTTATGACATGAATCACTTTGGAAAGATTTTAATGGCTATTGCTCATACAAGAAAAAAGGAAGATTACAAGAAATCTTTTGTAGCTGTAGCTGTTCCATGATGCAACAGAGGAACAAACAAACATGAGGCACATTTGTTTTAAAATTATAATTTTTTCTCTTAATATATTCTGCATCATAGCAATCTGTATTTTCTTGCTTTGGGTCAGAGTCTAGTTTCCAGTGACACTATCGTCTTCTATTGGCTACTATCGAATCTATTTTGTAAGTCGGGAACACTGTGTCTCCTGAATTAGTTGTACCCAAGGGAGCGACATAAATAAATGGCAGTAAAGAATGGAGTGAAACTGTTCGGCGCAGGTGTACCTGAGACAGGAGGAGAAGTACGAGCACCTGCAAACGTACATCTGCGAGCAGACGAGCGTGGTCCCCGAGTCGCAGATCCTGCTGTACAAGGAGACGCTGCTCACGGCGCAGACGGAGGAGGGCGCGTGGGACGAGGGCGTGCGGACGGAGCCCGAGGAGCCGCTCATGCTGCTCAACCGCTCGTGCGACAACGTGAGCATGCCGCCCGAGCCCGAGCCGCCCGCCTTCCCCGTCTTCCCCAACGCCGTGTCCGTGGAGAACGACGCCGCGCAGGCCAAGAGCGCGTGCGCCGTGGGCGCGGCCGTCAAGCGCCGCGTGGAGGCGCTGTGCGCCGCCTCCGAGCTGTGCGGCGCGTGCGTGCGGCGCTGGGGCGCGCTGCTGGCGACGCGACTGCGCGCGGTGGCGGCGCGCGCGGACGCGCTGCACGCGCTGGCTGCGCGCACGCACGACGCGGCGCGCGCTCTGGAGCTTGCGGCGGGCGACGCGTGGGCGGCGTCGGCGGCGCTGCTGGCGGACGAGGCGCGCTCTCTGCGCGCGGGCGCGAGCGCGCTGACGGCGCGGCACGCGGGCGGCGGCGCGCTGCGCGGTGAGTGGGAGGCGGCGGGGCGGCTGGCGCCGTGCCCGGGCGCGCTGCGGCTGCAGCACGTGGCGCGCACGCTGTTGGAGCGGCTGCGCGACTCGTGGCAGCACCTGGTGCGCGACCGCGCGTCGCGCTCGCTCAACTACAACGAAGAGCAGTTCCACGTGCTGGAGCGCGTGACGGTGGCGGAGACGGGGCGACGCGCTCGCGCGCTGCTGCTGCGCGCGGCGCCGATGGCACGTGCGCGCGCGGACGCGGTGGGCGACTGGTACAAGGCGGCGCAGACGCTGTTCCTGCAGACGCAGATCCTGGACAAGGACGTGGCGGGCTGCGAGCTAAAGCTGCTGGCGCTGGCGGCGCGGCTGCAGGACGCGGAGCAGCGGGCGCGCGCCGCGGCGCAGAGGGGCGCGGGCGGCGGGGTGAGTCGCGCGGGGGTGGGCGCGGGCGTGGGCGCGAGCGGCGTGGGCGTGCGCGCGCTGCTCGTGGCGCACGACGAGGTGGCGTCGGCCGTCGGCGCGAACGGCGCGCTCTTGGCGCGGTTGGCGCGACTCGCCTGCGACCTGCAGCGGCCCTGACGTCTCACACTCTCCTCCGTTGGAAGCAGGCACGCGAGGCAGAGATGATTATTCAAGGGTCAATAAATAAACATATTTTAATAAATATCTGTTTATTAATTTAACTTAATAGTAAATGACCCCTATCTAAGGTGAAGTGGGCTCCACGTTAGATAGGGTGCGGGCTAGTTGTAGGCGCTGAGGCGCTCGTGCGACTTGTAGCGGCGATGGTTTGCCTGCACCTCGCGGAAGCGCTGCAGCAGCGCGTCCGAGGCGGAGGCGGGCGCGAGCGTGGCGCCGCCGACGGCCGCGGGCGCGCACTGCAGGCGCCTGCGCAGCGTGTGGAACGCCTCGCTCTGCGGCAGCAGCATCAGCAGCCCGTGCAGCGCGCCGCGCAGCGCGTGCGCCTCCGCGTGCAGCAGCTGCAGCCGCAGGAACGCGAACACGGGCGACTCCAGCAGCTGCACCAGCTTGTCCACCTCCGTCAGCAGCTCCACCGTCAGCTCCAGCTCGGCGAACGCGCACACCAGCGCCTGCGCGTGCGCGTACTGCTGCGTCAGCAGGCACAGCGCCAGCAGCGCCACGGGGCTGTGGCACCAGCACCCGCTCAGCTGCGCGAACAGCGCGCGCCCGGGCTCGGCCAGCGCGCGCAGCGCCATGCGCAGCTCCAGCAGCTCCGCCGCCGTCAGCAGCAGCGTGTTGAGCACGTCCACCATGGTGCCGGCGAAGCGCAGCCGCGGCTCCTCCTCCAGGATGGAGGCGAGGGCGCGGTAGACGGGCTCGGCGTTGAGCAGCACGCACAGCTGGCGGATCATGAAGGCGCCGCGGTCCTCGAGCAGCGCCTCGTCGTCGGCCAGCAGACGCAGCAGCGCGCGCAGGAAGCGCTCGTAGTAGGGGCTGGCCTCCGGCTGCTGGCGGCAGCAGACCTCGGCCAGCACGGCCAGCGCGCGCCGCACCACGTCGTCGTGCGCGTCCGTGAGGCAGCCCATGGCGTCCCCGAAGACGCGCTCCGTGCGCGCCAGCATCGCGGCCGGCGCCTCGTTGTACAGCTGCAGCAGCCAGTCCAGCGCCGCCACCTTGCTGTGCACCGAGCTGTGGTGCAGCGCCTGCGTCAGCACGCCCACCACCGCCTCCAGCTCGAGCCGCCCCTCCCCCTCCCCTTTCCCCTCGCCCCCGCCCCCGCCCCCGCCCTCGCCCGACCCCGACACCAGCCGGCCCAGCTGCAGGTTCACCGTCGCCGCCGTCTCGCGGATGTCTGGCGCCATCGCTAAGGCAACAGTATAGACTCGATCCACTAAAAAGATACTTAACCAAAAGACACTAAAAAGGATACTCCTCCTGGTGTCGTCGGAGTAGGCGAGACACGGCAGCACCGCGCACAGCACCCCCGACGCGTAAGGCAGCATGGCTCCTCCCGCCAGCTCCACGAACTCCTTGATCCACGTGATGGCTGTCAACTGACCATCACATTTATCGCCACACTGACCGACCGCCACACCCACCTCTCCCACCCTCGTCCTCGGCCATCCCTCACCTGCAGCAGGTCTTCCGGCGACTGCGCGTGCGTGATCAGTATGTTGATCATGGCCTGGAACTCCACTCGGGAGGGATCCTTCTTTATGCTGCGTAGAAACTCGTTGAGCTGCACGTCGCACCTGGAACGCGAGCATCGCCATTCGTCTCTGTCCCTCTCTTTTCCTCCCTCCCCTCCCTCCCCTCCCCGCGTGGATCACATCCTACTCACTCACATCCTGCGTATCTCCGAGTTGGGGTCGTCCAGCATTTTGAAGAGGCCGTCGAGCAGCTCGGGCAGGTAGACTATGAGGTCGATGTCGGGCACCGCGTCGAGGACGGCCACCCACGAGACGATGAACTGGCGGCCGAAGGCGTTGCGCGTGTAGATGCGCTCGCGCAGCATCGGCACGAACGCCGCCAGGTCGAAGTCGCTGCTCTCCGTCACGATGTCCTTCACGAGCCTGTCCAGTAGCTCGGCGCCTTGCTTCACCTGCGCCTCGGGGTCCGCGGCCAGTCGCGCCAGGGCATCGAACACTATGGGGAAGTGTGGCAACATTGCACCGCGAGCGATCTTCACTACGTTGAACAGCGACTCCGCCGCCTGATATCTCACCCTGGATTCGCTCTCCGCGAAGCAAGCGATTATCGGGTGAATCAGTTCCGGCAGAAAGTCAATGCAATTCTGCAACAAACGTCAAGAGTGAGAAAGATGGCAGAACCCTCCTAGATAGATAATTTCAAATTTGAAACTGGCAGATATGTGTTTTTTACCTACCACAAATCCCATTATCCTATTTTAAAAGCTACAAAGTTGAAATTTACAATAAAGCACTTAATTTATTCAGCCTTTGAAATGCATTTTTGGATATTTTCTAAAATATAAACCTTACTTTTTTTTTTGAGATGTACTGACCAAAATGCTTGACTTATTTGACAAATAAGATAAGTAAACCTGCTAGTTAGCAAGGTCAGTGGCTATAAATAAAAGTACTTTAGTAAGGCTAATATGATATTAAATAAACTTAAGAACAAATTCAATATTGTATGATTGTACAGCAAAAAACTAAACATAATTACTTAGTAGTCCATAAATCCAGTGCCTCGGGTCCACATTGAGTTAATCCGTGGAAATAATGAGAGTTATTTATACTTTCATAGTAGTTACTCTCATTATCCACAATCCACATTAGTGGGCGTTTTTACTATCAGTTTACAATGGCCATTTGAAATATTTGCATCAATTTTATAAAAACAAAGTAATATCAAAGATATATTCCTTTCTCACTCTTTACCCTAAAGTTTTTAAGTAATGTTTCCATAATATAAGTAATTAGCGACCCGATCCTGGCTTCGGATGGGTGCAATTTTTTTCTGCATATCTCTATCTCTATATATATATATAAATTACGTGTCATGTTTGACGCCAATGAATTCCTAAACTACTGAACCGATTTTAATAAAACTTGCACACTGTGTGCAGTTTGATCCAACTTAAGAGATAGGATATATTTTATAAAGTTACGCAGACAAAGTCGTGTGCAACAGCTAGTTATATATAAGAACATTTCTCTTAACACTCTTTCAAATAGTGAAAACTGCATTAAAATCTGTTGTGTAGTTTAAAAGATTTAAGCCTTTATTTATACTAAACAAAGATAAGAGTGCAGTCATTTGTCACTAGCGAAATAACTCACTTAATTGATTCTGAATGTAGGAAGTAAACACAATTATACCTTTCCTAAGCCAACTGCTACAGAGGACAATCCCATTAAGGCTCCATTTTTAACATTGGGATTGGTAGAGGAGATGAGGTCCTGTCCTAGAACCCGAATTAAGCGTTTTATTTGGTTTGTATTATTCGCATCACTAAAATCTTTCACCATCCTGAAAATTTATTTTTATTAATTTAGATTACATACAGCCATACATTTAAAAATTACAGATTATATACAAATAGGCCTAAAGAATCATAAAATTATATTTTTACATTGATTAATTAAAAATAATAAGAAAAAGAAGAGAATATTCTATATAAGTATAAAATTAATTTTTCAAAAGTAATTCGCCAATTTTCTTTTTATAAGAATTCAAATTGTTGGAAAATATAATCAAGGAATAACAATATAATCAATAATACTATATTTTCTCGTTCCATTTAAATTTTTTATATTGCTGTAGGTATGCGCAATAAAATAAAAAGCATATGTACATACTTTTCAATCTCGGCACCAGCAAATTTCCTTTTATCATACAATTTGTCACAAAGGCCGCGAACGCAGGCCACACTTAAAGGTGCGTAATCTTTTTCCGACATCTCTTAAAATATTGTTATTAAGGCAATAACAATAATTTACTAACAATTAACTTGCAATTAACAAATCCAATCCAAGTAAATAAACAGTTTACTTACACAGTGACATAAGTTTCGAACTTTTAACTTTGTACTGCCACAGAACTTAGAACATAGAGTACACAATACCAAAATAACACATATGATACACATCTAATTCAAACTAGTAGTGGGTATAGCGTTTTTATTTATAGAGGGCCGAGAAGGCGTAACAAACGATATTAATCACAGTATTAAGTACTTGGCAAATTCATAATAAGAAAAGCATTGTTCCAAATAATAGTACTTTGTTGTAGGGTTGTTGACAGTGGACACCTATGATTAATAGTAGTCTTTGGTTCTATTTAGAAACGTCAACTTTGAAGTTTGACGCCTCTTTTTAAATACTCTTTGTTTTCTATCACGCGATTCACGATTTTACGCAGACGCGCACGCACCACACTTATATCACCATATGTATGTATATGATGTTTATTTATTTTTTGACTTTCAATTTATGAGTGGGTTGTGTTATGTGACGACAACGACGAGCGAGTGAAATGAAATATAGATAAAAATATTAGTAACAAAGTGCGTCGAAATTCGAACGTTAAATGATTAAGAAAAGCGACTCGTATAGAAAAATTAAATACAATGCCCGCGTCATTAATAGACAGATTACCCGTGCCAAATCTCAAGGTTTACACGGCAGGAAGTGTGTTACTGCTTTCTTTGGCGGTCTATCATGCCTCGATCGTCACCAGCGATCCGAATTGGAGATCGAACTCTACTGTACAGCGGCATGGGTCGGCGAATACCAATGCAGAAGTGGAAACAATTAAAATAGTCCAGCCCCTTATCGCCCAACTGGATGCAACGACGAACACCACGAGAAATGTAACCGAGCAATTTTTGGAAGTGGTTACGTACATGCTGCAAGAGCCACTGTGCATGTGGGTAAGTCACTTGAGATTCACTCAAATTATTCTTATAATTTGTAATACTTGACAATCTGTATTTCATGTTCATGCAGCACTCGACAATGCTCTTTTTTTATTTTACTACCATACTTAAAGCCAAGTAAGTGCCAAGCCAAGGCACTCTGCAAATGTGTTGCCCCATCTTTTTTCGGATGCACCTTCTCGGTGTTGCTTGTCTTTATCAATGTTCACATAAGCCATTCAGTGGGTTGTCAGCTTGCCTGTCGTGTTAATAAGTGAAAAATATTTTATACTTTAGAAATCGCACAAATGACGCCAAATGTTTTTCCATAAAAATCAAAATATATATTTTTTGTAATAGTAATAATATTTTGTGGGATTTATCTGGAGTATTGCTCCAGATAGGGAAAGGAATCTAAGTAATAGTTTGGTTTAGAAATGAAAGTTAGTTGATTTTTTTTTGTAGAACAATTTATTATTTTCTGATTTTAATATCTCTTCCTCCATACTTGTTCATATGAACAAAGGAAGGCCTGTAATACTTGCTCAACCTCTTCCGCTGGGTGAAGTGCAGGTTTGACTCCAGATTCATCCCTCCAATGGTGAAATGTGTGACTAAATACATTTTCACAGGGACTAGCAGAAGTTGGAGTGTTGGAGAGTTTCTAATGCATTCCCATTATGTCTACCAAAAATAAACAAAATATCCCATGTTCCATTGTAGTATATTGTAGTTCCATTGTATGGAAAAAAAAATACTTAAAATCTATGGAAATCATTGCAAAAAATCAATGCCAGACTAATATGTTTAAGATTTACCTGCTTTAGTTTAACAATAGTTTGAACACTGTTCTCGAAAAAAAAAAAGAAAAGGGTCCTGCTCCTATTTGTCTATTGTTTGTGATTTCTTTAGAATTCTTATTGTTTTGTAAAGAGCATTTAAAATTTTGATTGAGATTTTAAAATTCTTTATTTTAGTGTCTAAATAATGATACAAACTACTAAAAATAGGAAAGTTGGTTAGATATTCTATGCAATATAACACCCAGAATCTCTAGATCACGAATTATTCACCATTTTGTAAATCTAAAATAAATTACTATTTCAAATTTCGACTTTTAGCACTAGAAACCTATAACACTATAAAAATGAAGTGATAAATTTAAAAACCATTTGACTGGCTAATAATGTATTGGGCTCCCTTTTCATTTTTCTACACTATCTGCCGGACACCTTGTATAATGTTTATATTTTTGTATGACTGTAATATGAATGATAACTAGGTACTTAATTCCCCTTTGGTATCATAATGTGATATTTTTGCTCCATTTGTCTTAAGGCTGTCTGCCATGTCCAACCCATTTCCATGTTATGTCTGGTATTTTATACAACCAAGCCATTTCTTTTTCTACATTTCTCATCTTCATATCTCTCTGTCCAAATTGTAAGTTGAGGCTGTATATTTGTGAGCATTTAAGTTTTTTTGACAATATGTATGATTTTTTTCACTGTTATTGTTTTTTTTTTATCTGGAAAAGTAGTAATACTAGTTTGGCTTAATTTATTCTGTAATAAAACTTCTGTAGAACATGTTCATTCATTGAACATGTTAGTCTTAGCCTTTCATTTTAGGATGAAAAACTCACCAAGACTCCAGACTCATATTTGATATATTAATGATAGACTGACCATTTAAATTTGATTTGTGGTCATCTTAACTCATTGGTATGACATGATAAATAATATCTGTAATTGAAAAGCCGTAATAAGTATTGAAATGTGGAATAGACGCTGATCAACCTGGCGTACTGCGGGCTGACGCTGCTGGGCTACGCGATCCAGCGCGTGGTGTTCGGGCGGCTGCGCGTGTCGGAGGTGCAGCGCATGAAGGACAAGCTGTGGAACTACGTGTTCTACAAGTTCATCTTGCTGTTCGGCGTGATGAACGTGCAGTACATGGACGAGGTGGTGGCGTGGTGCTCGTGGTTCACGGTGGTGGGCTTCCTGCAGCTACTGGCGCAGCTGTGCAAGGAACGGCTGGAGTACGTGGCGTCGGCCAGCGGCGGTTCGCGGCCGGGGCTGGTGCCGGTGGCGGTGCTGCTGGGCGGCGTGGTGGCCGGGGGAGCGGCGCTGCTGTGGGCCGCGGCGCAGTGCGCCGGGGGGCGCGGCACGCTGCTGCTGATGGGCGCCGAGTGCGTGCTGCTACTGTTGGGCGCGCTGCACGCGGTGGCGCGGCTGCTGCTGCTGGCGCTGGGCGCGGAGGCGGGCGGCGCGCGCGCCTACTACACGCATCTCGTCTTCGAGGGCGGCTCGCTGCTGGTGGAGGTGGCGCACGTGCTGCACATGGTGGTGTGGAGCAACGTGCTGCTGTCGCTGGCGTCGCTGGTGCTGCTGCTGCAGCTGCGCCAGCTGCTGCACGAGCTGCAGAGCCGCCTGCGCCGCCACCGCCTCTACACGGAGCTGGCGTCGCACATGAGCCGCAACTATCCCATGGCCAGCCCCCAGGAGGTGGCCTCGCACGAGGACAAGTGCGCCATCTGCTGGGAGCCCATGAAGGAGGCTCGCAAGCTGCCTTGCGACCACCTATTTCATAAGTCAGTATACACCTCTCGTTCACTCCCGTTTCCGTGTGAAACGTTTTACATAATGTTGTAAATATTTTCAGCTCGTGCCTGTGCCAGTGGGTGCAGCAGGACGCCTCGTGCCCCACCTGCCGCCGCAGCCTCTCGGCCCGCCCCTCCTCCCCCGCGTCCCCTCCCTCCCCCGGCGTCGCCCCCGCCGCCCCGCAGCCCCGCAACCAGGTGTTCCACTTCGAGGGCTCGCGCTACGTGTCGTGGCTGCCCAGCTTCTCGGTGGAGGTGAGCCGCGTGGGCGCCGCCGAGCTGGAGGCGATGGCGCGCCAGGTGCACGCCGTGCTGCCCCACTTCCCCCGCGCCGCTCTGCTCGCCGACTTGGCCGCCACGCGCTCGCCCCACCTCACCCTCGACAACATCCTGGAGGGGCGCCTCGTGGCCCCCGCGCCCCCTGCGCCACCCGCGCCCCGCACGACGCCCCCGGCCCCCGCGCCCCCCGCGCCCCCCGCGCCGGCGCACGGCTTCGCCGACAGCGCCGAGGAGAGGCAGGAGCTGCTGCGGCGCCGGAAGCAGTCGCTGCTCAACGCCGCCAGGCAGCGCTACCTCGCGCGCACCTAGCTCCACTTGCGTCTGGCGGAATACCCTATCCTACCCTACCCTATCCTATCCTATCCTATCCTATCCTATCCTATCCTACTATGGTGGGTTCGTCGCGTGAACCGTCGACCCAATCTGACGACCTATGTGTAAAATGTATATAGTAAATAATGTTACTTCAAAAAGGTTCGTTATATTTACAATTATCTAAATTCTAAGATTTTTAATTAAGTTAGCTTAATTTAGCTAGCTTAGCTCAGTCTATATAAGATTGAAAGAGAATTTTTAATTAAGCTTTTTAAAATTTAATTAACTGCACGATAATTCACGGTTTACAGAGTTGCAAATTAATAACGAAATATATTATTTATAAATGTTTTTTTGGTGATGATTCTTAGCGACACCAAGAAATTTGAAAATTCCACAGAATCATACAAAACCCTGGACTAGAATTGACAAAAAAAATAAACTTTGTAATGCCATGCCTAAGATAAAAGGTTCTTGGTTGCTATAATAATCTCTCTGAACTCACGTTATTTATGTTTATTCAATAATGACAGAGAATGAAATAATATTTTACATTAATAATTAGTTTTAGTTAAATTTGTGTTTGTCGTGTATCAATGTATCTGGACAAAATGAAACGGTGTTTCAGCTCCTAGTAATAGAACAGTGATGATTTGGAAACTTAATTTTAGTTATGTACTTATGTTTTTAATAATGTCCTGAAAGTATAAAGCGTCATCGATACATACGTTGACTAGTCAAATAAAGTATCCGTGCACAACATGTGTCTTATTTGGAGCCCATTCTATTATATCCCTGTCTTGTATAAAATAAAGTGCACTCAAAGTAATGAAAAGAACCTGTAGATGTTACAAGATGAATAAATAAATATTAATTCTAAAGCGATTATGTAGCTATCTTCGCTACTCTTAAAGGTAGCAAAATTGAAAGCCTTTAGGCTACGAATTACGAAACCGAACCAGGGGACACCAAAAAGTATCGTTCGTCGCGGGCACCAGCTAGTTAAAATATATATTGTGCCTAAAAAGAAAATTATAATTTTGCTCTGCTCACTCGAAAGTGTTTAAAGTTCTATTTTCGTTTCTAAATTGTAATGAACCCGCTTGCTCGACTTCGATGCACCTGGATGAACCGCTTCATTCCACAGACAAAAAAAAAATATAGTATAGATGCAATGATCTGTGAGATGATGACAGTGACAGTAACATTGACAAAACGTCAAATGTCAGTGACACGTGCTCCGGACCCTGTTATTTATTTACATATTTTAAAATTATTAGTATTTAAGTTAGTGCAGTGCAGTGGGTTTTCTTTCATTCATTTCTTCTTATATTTTACTTGAAATAATAACGTTGCGATTCGTCTCTTTAAAAATTAGATTCGTTCTTTAATTTTTAGTATATTAAACACATTAAGAATGATCGGCGATATATTGGATACCGAGGAAGTCGATGGAGACACAATAGAACAAGAAGAAATAGACAAAGTTTTCAAAGATCACTACACATTAATTGCAAAGGAAAATGTTTCAATTAAAAAAGGTTATATAAAAAAATTAAGTGTCACTAAGTAAGTAAAAAAACAAAACAAGTACCCACTGAAAGAAAATTAATGGCCTATACGGAACCTGCTTAAGGGTTCTTGTAACCTTTGTTTACTAAGTTTTACATGTTACAATAGGTGAAGTTAATATTCGTAATTGTGTATTTTGATGACTTCAGGTCTCTAAAAATAGCGGTGGGCTTAGAAGACAACAGCATTGAAGTGTTTGAATTAAATAACACTTCACTAAGGAGAGTGTGCAATTTGAGTGGCCACAAAAAAACCCTCACGGAGGTGGTGGTGAGCAACAAGGAGGACTATTTGGTATATTCATGTGGATACGATGGTACCGTAAAGCTATGGGATACTCGGAGCGGACAGCAGGAACAAGAATATAAAGGTGGGCATTTGGTGATCACTCAATACCTTTGATGCAAGCTAGTGTATATTTGTGAAGCTAAAGTTTTCACTTCTGATGTGGATAGGACTAATACTGTATTCTGATTCCAGCCTTGTAAGGAAATTTTCTAGATGCATTGTATTGTTTTAGGTATTGTGGGCCCGTTTGAGTGTATGGACATATCGAGCAACGAGGCGGTGCTGTGCGCTGGCAGCGTTCTCGTCGAGCGCAACGCCTTCATCGTCTTCTGGGACAGGAGGAACCCGACGCCACTCGGCGGCTACTGGGAGTCGCACCAGGACGACATAACGCAAGTCAAGTTCCACCGGAGGAAGCCGCAGACACTGGTGTCGGCCTCCAGCGACGGACTGGTGAACGTGTACGACTTGCTGGAGGTGCAGGAGGAGGAGGCTCTGCAGAAGTCGTTGAACGTGGGGTCGGAAGTGGATAAGGTGTCGTGGCTGGACGACAGCCGCGTGGCGTGCGTCGCCGGCTTCGAGGTGCAGCTGTGGGACGCCAACTCCGGCGACCGCCTCCACGACTTCTCCAGGGAGCAATTCGCCAAAGCTATTAAGGTAGTATTTGCAAAGCGGAGTGATATTTGATGTGAGGCGGATTGAGGAAGTGTTGATGCGTTTCAGCGGAAGCGCGTGGACGAGTGCTACATTGTGGAGGTGCACGGATTGAGCGTGGGCGAGTTGGTAGTGGGCGGGTCGCACGCGGGCGACTGGCCCCTGCGAGCGGCCACCGTGCGAGGCCGCAAGCTGCGCCCGCGCGCCTCCTTCGCGGGCAACGACCAGCTCGTCCGCTGCTCTCACTACGACGAACAGCGCCACCTGCTGCTGACCGCGGGCGAAGGGGGACGTTTGTTCGTTTGGGCCCTACACCAATAGACAATATATATTTGTCATAAAAAAGTAATTTTATTTATAAACATTATACATATAACAACGTGACTACTGTCAATAATTTGGTCAAAATTCAACAGACTCGAAGTGAAGTTGCTGAGAACGATTTGCAAATGAAGTAAAATTAAATCGAGCGGCCGGTCTGGCGGCAGTAACCAACCTCTTATAGCATGTGCACGGTTTGGTTTCGGTGAGTGAGTAATAGTTGCCAGTGTCATTGCTTGTGTTGATAGGCAATAGTTACCTACCATTAAGTGAACCGTCAGGGCGTCAGTCTGCCTGCCGATAATACCAAGCAGATCAGAAAACTTTTTGTCAAATTTCGTGACTAGGGACTGTGTCCATAGAAAAACAGTGTCTCAAAGGGAGCCTTTACCAATAAAAAAATTGCGAGGAAAAAAGAAGCGGAAAACTGGAGCGATGTTTCAATCTTATTTAAAATCTTTATTATCTAAAATCCACAGCTCGTCATTTGTTTAATTTACAAGGTTTATCTTCTCGAATCAACGGATTTTACATTTGTTGGATTAGAGATGACAATAATTAACGACAACAGTTAAAAATAAGTGTACAAATAAAAAAGTTAATGGAAAATGTACAATTAATTTAGGTACATACACACACGCACACACACACACAAATCTAATCTCCAGTATGTTTATTGGCAAATTAATGAACGGGTAAAAAGGTAAACTATTTTTTATGAATGCGTTGTAACGACCTAATTGTCTGAACCTGAACTGAATTTGGAGCTTAATTACCAGATTGGGGAGACACACTTGGGCGATAACTTCAATTTAATTGTTAAGGTCTGTCCTTTGTCACTACAACTAGATTCAGATTTAATGAACTATTCCTTTTTTTAATTGGCTCTTTCTCATCCCTGTATTTGTCAATTGCCATGGTGGATAACATTGTTATAGAAGGATAACATTTTCAACACACACAGAGGACATTCTTTTTGATCCTGTATGTGAATCATTTTTTAACAATAGACAAGTTTCTGATGTGTAACATCTTACCGCTCGGTTTTGTTGTAAAAGTGAAATATTAAAAATCGGGAGAATTTTATTCGAAATAAAACCAGAATATATTTTATGTTTTAACAGAATGTTGTTTAGCAAAATTTAAAGGTTTAAACAGGTTAGATGTCTGATGTTACACATCATTTTATTGTTGGGATTTATAGGTAGTTCAGTTGGGTTGGGTTGGATTGGGTTGGGTGGGATTAGTTGGAGGTTTGGAACATGATGAGGCGGAAGTGAATGGCCTTGTTGGCGAGCAGACGGTTGGCGTCGGCGGAGTGCGCGAGGGGCAGAGGGCGCGCGGGAGCCTCGGCGCAGTCGTCGCCGAACACGCACAGCTCTGCGCGCGCGCACAACTCCGCCTCGCCGAACGGCCCGCGCAGACACACCCATTGCACGCCCAGTGCGCTCGCGCTGCGCGACTTGAGCACCAGCTGGTAGGTGAGCTCGCGCGCGCTGCTCTGCGTCGGGTCGCGCTGGTTCTTGTTGACGAACGCCTTCACCACCCACTGGTGGCCGAAGGCGGGGAAGCGGGACGTCTCGTAGTAGAGTTTGTGCAGGAACTCCTCAGTGCGGTACGGCTTCAGCTGCAGGTCGTTGAAGGTCATCTTCTCGCTCGAGAGCAGCTCGAGCAGCTGGCGGTGGAGCGCGCGAGCCTCGGCCGCGCGCCGCTCGCGCTCGCCCAGCACGGCCACCACTTCAGAGGCCGACTTGGCCGGATGCGCGCACGCCGCCTCGTGCGCGCTCACCTCGTGCGCCGGGCCCAGCCACGGGCATCCGATGCACGAGTACTGACACCCCATCAGTCTGCAACCACCGAACCACCCAACCACTTACTCTCACTTCCACAAACGAACCGACGCTCACCAGTGAGAGAAAAACCAAAGTCGATGAAGTTGATTAAAAGAGCTATGTGACGTTTCAAAAAGAGGTGTTCATTCGTTCAGATTCATTCGGTGGTATGATATTAAAAGGGACATGAAAGTGGTTTAATTAATGTACCCAAAGTACTATTCTCAAAATAAATTAGGCACATTGTTTGAAAGTAAGATGAAAGTACCTTCGGTACTGAGGCTTGCGAGGCTTGCGCAAGGCCGTCGCCTGAGAGACAAGGTAAGTTCTTCGGAACATGGCGAGCAATTGCCAGAACACCTCAGTCACGATTTTAACCAAACCACTTTTAACCAGTGGTCTTCTGGAGAGCTTCACATTTGACTCTACTACCATTTGGTTGAACTTGTACTGTCTGGAGAGAACAATTACGCTTATTCTTCAGGCTAACCATAATGCCTAATTCTGCTTACATATTTACTCTACAGTTGAGCCATATTAGTTCATAATATTATACATCTGACAACAGTTTGGAGCATCCTTTCTAAAATTGGAGGTAGCATTTAGTGATACACGGAGTTGGAATGTATTCAGCAAATAGTAAACGGTTTTATATATTTAACGCAAGCTTTTGCCCACGACTTCATCTGCACCCCTTTTTTTCTTAGGAGTTACATTTGTTCAGTCTTGATTGGTCATTTTTTGTCAGCCATTGAACATTTAATTTTTATTTTTAAATAGAAAAAATTAAATTCAGTTTGTAGGGAAAACATGTCACAAAATTAAGAAACGAAAAAAGTTTATAATTATTGCAAAGTTAGTACCTTTCCTCGCAGGTTTTTTCCTCGTGGTTCTGTAGCGAGTGTCTCGGGAAGACGCAAGCACAGAACTTGCATTCTGACGGAAGTTCGGAGACAGTTTTCTCTACAGCCAAGTTTCTAGAGGCCGAAGTCTTGGATATCTCCACTCGACAGTTGGGACAGGTGGCAGATTCGTCCCGGAGCCGGGCGTCCGCAAGCAAATGAGAAAAGCAAGGTGCACACATTAAGTGGCCATTGCTGCACTGCAATCACATTAGCTAATTCATCAAACTGAAGGTGACATCATTTTTTACTCAAAACTTTGCTCAAAGATGGACTCGCATATTGCATATTGTTTTACATTATAAAGGACATCACCCAGCCTCAATACATTTTTGGACTAATTTTAAAAGTCCCGACCAACAATATTTATTAAACTTATTATTATAATAGAACACAATATTTTAAACATTTTTCATTATCACAACAAAATTCTAATGATGAAAATGTAGTGAAAAATGTTTGGATTATTATACTAAATAATAATGTGTAAAATATCACTGGCCGCCAAAAAAAAATTAGCACAAAATGGTTGATGTCCTTTAGGTGTTATAAACAAACAATATTTGATTTAGTAAATAGCACATCAAGGGGTAGTATATTAATAATATATGTGGAAACCCTGACTGCCAGGGTAGTTTTCTCATGTTCAGCCCCTGACCCTGTTTACACCTCCTGTAAACAAACTAAACAGAAAACAAAATTATTATTAAAACATATACGTAGATAAAATCAAATGAGGAAGAAAAATTTACATTACTAGGACAGTGAGTTGTTTTATATCTTTGCAATTTTATGAAAGGACTTCAAATTAAATTAAACTCATGTAAGTAATAAGGAAAAGTAAATAAAGCATTTAAATTTAATAGAATTTTGAAAACTTCATTAAAATAAAGGCATTTAAAAAACTATGAGAAAGCAGATTTTAATTTGTGGCATGTTTTGTGTTCCGATGTTAATTCAGGGAACAGGAGGCAATTTATTTGGGAATGGGATTATTTTGAGGAATACTAATTAAAGAACTGAATCTCTGAAACATTTCTTTATTAATATGAAATGTTACAAGAGCTCTACAAACTACTTAACCTCTACCGATTAAAGCTATAACAAAATAAATTAAATCTATATAACATTAGACTTAAATAACATACAATTGGATTTACAAACAGTTGATTTTCGTGGTATAAATACAATAACAATAGGTACCTACTTAACAATCCTTAAAATAATCTAGATAAAAATCTATATTTTTGCCTCCCTAGAGGCTTAGTGTACAAATTGTACAAAGGATTTTTCAGTTTACCTCTCTTCTACCAACATGCCAGCCATAAAAATATGACACCCATACGCCGCATCGTCCAATTGGCATGATCTAGCCAATCGTATCATGCCGATTGGACGATGGACTGGAGTCTGGATCGTGTATGGCTGGCATGAAAATAAAAAAAATTGTTTTTGATACAGTTACGTAATAAAGAGTGAATGTTTGGAAAACAGCTGATTGAATAAATAATAATAACGATCAGCTGTTTTAATACCTGATATACGGCCGCCTGGGGCAAATCCAAGCAAACTGCGCAGCACAAGATGCCTCCGAGTCTATTCTCGAGCTTATCACTCGAATCATGTTTTTCTAATTTCCTACGTTTCTCTGGAGGACCGTCATCGCCTTTGACATCGACCAAGGGTGACGCGTCTTCACTAGAAGACGGTATCGGTTCACTTTCTGCCATTTCGGCCATTGCAAAATCACTACAAAAAAATCTATAGAAATTGAAACACTACAATCCTAAAATAATTCTAAAGAAGTCGAAAGGCAAACAAAGTTTTGTTTTGTGTTGTGTTTATGTAGGAACCCTTCCGCCCGCAAAACACTCTACCCTACCTCCCTCTTCTAGGCACCCGCCCGCCCCAAATGATGACGCCAAGCAGGGTTGCCACTTGCCGCTTACACGGCAATAGGATATTTTGCCTATTTTTCAATAATTAAGTAAGTGTATAAACTTCATTATTGATCTATTTTAAGCAATTTTTTTTCGCATTAATAATAACCAGATAACAATAATAACACACGAAAAAAATTGTCATTTAAATTTGCCGCCTCAACAACAAACGTCGTCAAGTGGTCTGTATGGCTTCTTCAATTATTTCCATTGATAAAATAATACGTACTATTTTATTACATTAACAAAACGAAGCATTTAGTTTTTTAATATATAATATTAAAGTGCGTTCCATAATTTGACGGGTCCTTATGTCGAATTTTAAAATTATGTTATCAGCGTTATTGTTGCTTTTTTTAAATACGGCAATTAGGCATTCAGAACACGGCAAGTAAAAATTTTGTAAGAGCAACACTGACGCCAAGCAATTTCCTTCCCCTTGCTTGACTCGACCGTCGTCACTAGCCGCACTTTTTTAACAAATTTATGGCTTGGTATCGGTGAACGGACGGAAAAGCTTTCTCTTTTCCTTTCACTGCTTGCTTGGTCCGTACCAAGCAAGTAAAAGGAATAAAATGTCTAAATAATAAAGTGAATTCTTTTAAACTAAATTGGGTAATGTTTATAGCATATAATGTTTTATTTAATTATTTAGGCCCTCACAGCTAATTCCCCTATCCTTAATCTTACTATGGTCGGTAGCACATACGTAATTAGGTAAAAAAAAATGTTTATTCCTTTTGCATAGAAACTTTGCCTACTTATTTGTCATGTTTGATGATCTGTACTGTAACTTATATATCTATAATACTTTTAACAGTTTTTATACATATAAATACTGAACTAAGTAGTACCTTTTTTATCATTGTGCAGCAGGTGTGTCATAAGAATATGGTAGGTAATTGGAACAATTACCTACTCAATGACCAAAATTGAAAATTAAAAATGTGATGAAGATAAATATTAAAAAAAAATTAACTATTTCTGAGGTGTTTCCACATAGTAGGTATAGGCTTCAAACTTATCTGCATGCTCCTGGTATTGTTAGGCATTTTTCCATGTTGTAATGACACAAGACTGCATAAATGTAATAAAAAAACTTTATGCAATAGGTACTTTTCTTCTGTTGCACTATCTCAAATAATAGTAGTTTATGTTGTCTGTTTCTAGGCATAAGATGGGATATACCACATAGTTTTAGTACTATATGATAGTGCAAATAATAACAAATATATTTTTACTAACACTTACTTATTATTATTTACATGGAAATTAATCTGATAGATATGAAACAATTTATTATTTAATAATGATAGTTTAATTGGATGATTTTTTTCTTGGTCATATTTTCTGTTTTTTTGGTAATGATCCAAAGGCAGCTATGACAGTTCCTTTGGTCCCTGTAACATTGCTCGTCAGAGGTTGTTGGACGAGGCCAGGTTGTTTAATTGTCAGTTTTGATGCGACATTAGGAGCTGCCTGATCCCATTTTGATTTTCTCTTTTTCTCATCGTCACTTTCTGGTTTCTTTGCTACGCCGTTTATAAAATCAATTTTAGCCAATTTTTCTTTTTTCTCTTTTTCCCTCCTATCCATCTCTTGTTTCTGTACTCGAGCCAACTCGTCATAGTAAGATTCTTTGCCCCATTTTAATGGATCATATATTTCGGGTGGATAATTTGTATCTAATTCATTAATATCACAGAATTGTATAAGTTTCTCATAAATACTTGGGTTTCTGAAGTTTTTCTTTTCTTGAATGATCTGATTCATGTCTAGTCCTTCGGTCAACATGCGACTGTAAAACTTAGCTATAGTTTCCTGCAGCTCCTTGGGACATTTACCCGGTGGCTCTGGAGGTATAGACACACCATCATTCGATTCGTCTGGCTCCGAACGTTGTATGGCTTCATCCGTATCTGTCTCCATTGAAAGTCGTCGCATGTCATCTTGGTTCTCTGCAGTCGGTGAAAGAGCATCCTCGTCGGAAACTATGGTATCGTCTACGTAAGAAACTAACCTTTTCTTGGGTGACACGGGAGCTGACAACGACGATGTCTCCTCGGCAATTTTTTTGGGGCTATTAGGGGCAGATTTAGTTACTTTGATGTCCTCTTTATCGGGTGTTTGTTGACCATCTTCCATGTCTTCCTCCCCTTCTGAATCTGTATACGTTGCAGTAAGTGAAGCTAAAGCTTGTGAAGTCATGATGTTTTAACTAACGAAACTAATAACTAGAAATAATAACGGTTATTACATGAAGTGTAGTCACGAAATACAAATTTTAAGTTTAAATAGCTTTTAACCTATATATTAATTATATATAAACACAAATTGTATGTAATCATAAAGTATAAGACAGACTGACATTACCAGGGTTGCCAGTATGTATGTACAGATAACTTTAAACGAATATACAATAAAGGCATAAATCAAGTAAGTGATATAATTTATTAATTTTATTTATTTATTTAGGTAAATATAGATTAATATAGGAAGCATTCAAGTTTTAATATATCTATAAAATAAAATAGAGGAATTTTGATTGGACATGGACTTGGACTATATTGTAGTTGAGTGAGTGTTCTTTAGTTCTGTCATCTGTCAGTCTGTAACTGTCAATGTATGAATGAAGTGTAATTGGAATTTTGGAATTGTAGTTTTGTAGTACAAGACACAAGTTCATCCAATAAGATAAGAAGAATCACATTATAATAAAATTAAATATCTTTTTCTACTTACAATAAAGCACAGTGCAAATACACATTTAACGGAAATAATTATAATTTTGAAAATGTCATAGTATTGCAACAATCTGTACGGTGGTCATTGAAGTCCACCAGCAACGATGGCGAGTCAACCGAGTGACTATACGGCATTTCCGCCCGAGATAACTTTAAAGCCATTGGCACTCATCGGCCTCTCCGGCTTAGACACGGTAAACAACGCCATACACAAGGCGATATGGGATGCTTTTTCTAATAACCGTAGGCCAGATCGTACACCAGTTCGTTTCAAACTGCTCAATAACACTTTTGAATTCCCCGTAGTAAAACCGAAACGGAACTCCTACGAGTGGTACATACCCAAGGGAATCCTTAAAAAGAATTGGATCCATAAGCATGTGTTCGAGATTCCTGCTGTGGTAGTGATATTTTATGACATGGAATGGAATGACCCTCAATGGAACGAAAAGATTATAGAGTGCGCCTCTAGAGTGCAATCGATTCGCGCCGCTGTCGAAGGGCACTCTATTCGCGTAGCTGTCGTCGTCGTGCAAAGTGGGATGTCCCCTCCTCCATCAGAGTACATGCTCGGTGCAGAGAGAGCCCAAGCTCTTTGCTCGGCTTGTGAAATACAGTCCAAGTCTTTGTTTGTTCTTCCACACAGTGATCACCTCATGGGATATATAGTTCGTTTGGAAAATGCATTTTACGACATCGCTCAAAACTATTACCACCACGAAACTAAAAATGTTAAGCAACATAGAGATCATCTAAATAAAACTACACATCAGTATTTGTTTGTGAGGCACCAGTTTAAACTGGGCTACCTGAATGAGTTAAAACAAGATCAAAGCACCGCACACAAGCATTACATGCATGCATATAACAACTTGTTTGAAACCAGAACGGTGGACACCAACACAAATGAAATCAGAACTGTGGCAGGCTATATTAATTATAAACTCTGTAAGTTACTGTTTGCTCTGAACCTTCCGAGGGATGCTATAGCACAGCTCAAGTTGCACATCGAGCGGTATAAGAGCAGAGTAGGACCCACAGAGTTACTCTTTGAACATTATGCTTGGATAGCGAGACAGTACAGTGCCTTTGGAGAGTTGTTTGATGAAGCTATCCGTGCTGGTCTTCCAGCGATTCAGTCCCAGCACCCCGGCTTTTACTATCAGTATGCCTCTCAATTTACAGTTAAGAGGAGGCAAGCTATGAGGTCAGTTTGTAGTGGAGTATTAACATATCCTCCACCACCGGATCCGTTGGAGGGGGCTGTAGAATTTTACGGTCAGAGACCTTGGCGTCCCGGCCGTCTCAGTGCAGACCCGCATGACCCTCAGAAAGAACAAGCTGCCATTCAAGCGCTCCAATACTTAGAAAGGGTGATCAATCACTCTGCAATGATTACGACTTTTTTAGGATTGGCTATATCACAATTCAAAACATTCCACTCGCCTCGAATGAGAAAACAGCTTGTGGTCGAAATGGCTAATGAATATTTTTACTCTGATGATTATGGAAAATCTCTCACGCTTCTAACTCATATGCTCTGGGATTACAGAAGAGAAAAATGGTGGTTTCTGGCTTCCTACGTATTGAATCGAGCATTGCAATGTGCATACCTTTCAGCAAAAGTGCAGGATTATCTCCAATTGTCAGTGGAAGCCTTATCCAAGCATATACAAGTGCCAAACAATGATAAGGATAGAATTTTTGAAAACATTATGTCAGTACTTGACATGAGAGTTCCCGAACGGGAACCTGATCTGCCCAACTATTCTCAAGTTAAGGCAGTAGAGTTGTGGAAAGATGCAATATACACTGAACCCGTAATAGTATCAATAGAGATGCTTAATATTTCAAGTTTTTTAGAAGTGAAACCTAAATTTAAAAAACAAAAGTACAGAACAGATGAGATTATAGAAATTGAGATCTACGTTAGATTGACATGTAACAAATCACTCGAAGTTAAAAAAGCATTTTTAACGATTTCTGGACGAACTGCAACTGTAGATGTTCTCATAATGGACAACGGGAACTCGCTTTTACAATTAGAAGGACAGAAAGTCAAGCGGTTTGTATGTCAGTTCAAACCCAATCCACAAGATTATGGATCTGAATTACACATCAAGAATGCATCTTTTGTACTCGACTGTAATAAGAAGAGAAAAATAATATTGAATTTTAAATTGGAAGATATCAAACTCTTAGAAACTTCTAATCATCCTGAGCTGTTACATTTCATAATTAGCCCCAAAGCTGACTATGAATTTGATTGTATTGTGCCTTCAACGGTGGCTTTTATAACGGCTAGAGAGAGCAGATTGTCAATTGCTGTTGTTAATTCTAGTCCTGCCCTCCAGGGAGAATGGTTTCCGACAACATTTACCATTACAAATAATGAAGATAGTCATGTGTACAATGTAAAATTTACATTGTCACTGTTGAGTTCGCCGGATAATCCTCACCCTGAATCAGTAACAGAACTAAGTTTGAATCAAGGCCAAGCTGAGAGCCAACCTTTAAACATAACAGTAGGCGACATAAACAGTTGTTCTAGTGAAACTAGGACTTTTTATTTGAAAACTAATAGAACAGCGACCATATCTGTTCAGATTAAAGTGGCCTATACAATCGATCTAAAGGAAATATCTCAACTGGACTGTGTAACAGACTTCACTACTAAGATCACAGTTGTAAAACCGTTTGAAGTGACCACCAATTTTGTATCAATGCATTTTAAACCCATAACAAAATGTTTCGTTGATGATCCATTTATTGTAATGCCTCATATAAAAATTTTAAGTCCGTGGGATTTGTTAATATTAGACACCGAATTGGAACTCGTAGACTGTTTCAAATATGGAGACGTCGACAGGCCTCCCTCCTGTGTTACCAATTTAGAAGTTTCAGAAAAAAATATAGCTTCAGACGCTATATGTATTCAGGCAAAGTACAAACCGAAGGATCCCCCTACGAGGGTTGCTCTTTATAACATTAAATGGCGTCGGAAAAGCGACTCCAATGAACTATGCGTGATGAGCACGACGTCATTATCCAGTATAGTGGTGGATGAATGTCCCATATCTGTTGAAGTCAATTATCCAGAATTTGCAGAACTGCAGACTTCAATTCCTCTGAAATGTTTATTAGTGGGAAAATCTACTAAGCCAACAAGATTAAATCTGACGGTGGAAGGCACCGATGCCTATATGTTCTCCGGCTATAGAAAATTGTCTGTGACGATCCCACCAAATGGAAGAGTGGAACTGCGTTACAACATTCACCCTCTGGTCGCGGGCAACACCACCCCTCCTCGGTTAAAAGCAACACTCGTTGGGGATACTTCTGATCAAGATGTAATTACAGAGATGTTTGAAAAAATCTTCCCACATCAAATTTTCGTTATGCCTAAGTACAACAAATAAATTTATTATATTAAAGTTGGTTTTTATCTAGCAAATTATATTATGTAAATAAATTTGAGGAGTCTTGTATATGGAATTATTAATGTATAATAGTTACTAGTTACCTTAGTCAATAAATTAATCTGTTCTTTGAAGTTTTTAATTTTATTTTTCAGTCGTAGCTATATAATAATAGGTGTTCAAAACATTTTTTCATAATTGAGAAGTGACATTGCATTCATAAAGTGATCTATCAAGGTCAACAGCACATGTGCATTTTCTATGGTGTTTAATAATTTATTTGCCATGGGAATGGCAATATACTATGACAAATTCCTCTACTTGTATAATATTTATTTTGAAATCATTGCTTTGCTTACTCTTCAAAAAAAAAAATTGCAAGTCAAGCAGGCAAAACAACTATATGTTTTGCCCGCTTGACTTGCAAACCAAGTGGCTAAAGGGTTAATAAGGTGTTAATGTTACAGGGATAATGATAACCAGAGTTCTTTTATTTTACCCATTAGGTAGTTAGTTTCATAACTAGGATATTTCTACAATTTATTATCTTATGATAGTATTACAGCTGAAACTACATTTAAATATTTTTCATCATAAAAACCACGATATAATTAGATATTATCCAATAATATATGTAATTATTATAAACAACTACATGATTAGTAACAAATGAAAGACATTATGTTTACACAAAAATTTATTAAATTTTTACACTAATCCTTACGAAGTTCAAACTTCTCTTCACGAATACCATCAGCTGTGATGACAAGTATGTAAATGCTATCACCAGTGTAAATGTCTCTTTCGGCTGCACTAATGAATACATCTTTCAACAGAGCGAGAGCCTTCTCCTTGGGCAGTGGAGCTTCCTTTACATTTTGCATGTTCTTCAGACCAATTTGATTGTCAAGCAAAGGCTGAAGTTGAGCGCCCGCAGAGCCACCGGCGCGATAGTTGGAACGCTCACAGTGACCGATGGGATCGTAACTGTAAACGCAGCCCTTGCCGTCTGCGTCGATTCCGGCCAACACGTTCGAAATGTAGTAGGGGAAGAACCGCTTGTAATATAGCATTGTGGAGAGCATTTGAGCAACTGCAGGTGTCGACATTGGCTTGTTATGCTCATGCTCATACATTTGCATACGTGCCTGGAGCAAACGCGTAAGAGTTAGAGTATCGCACCAGCATCCGGTCGCACCAAGCACCGTGCGATTAGACAGCTTAAAAAGCTTCTTCTGCTCTCTTGTATAAATCGAAAATCCCGTACTTAGACGCGTGTCCGCTCCGATGACTGCATAGTCTTCGCCGGCAATAGCAACAACGCTACCACCATTATCAGCGTAAGGTTCAAAATGGTGCTGTTTACCTCCAGGAACAGCGTAATCGGGAAAGTTTTCTTCTACTTTCATCATTTTTAACGAATTATTAAAACAGGAACAGAATTTAACCACAAGTTTTCACAATGATATTATTATTTGATAGAAAATTAAAAATGAATAAGCACAATTTACTACTAACTGAACTGAAATGAAATGACAAATTTCAAACTGTCACTGCCAGGAGACTGGTAAGTTGTCTGTCAGTCTACAATTTGCAACACAAACAAACTTCTATATACAGTGGCTCTAGTATGAGTTTATAATCAAGGAGGATAGAGGTAAGGAGCACCATCTCTGTTTATTAAAAGTGTTAGTTGAAGGGCGTTACAATGGTAGCGCTAGTGTAGTCAGAGTGTAATGTTAAAATCACTAAAAGATATTAAAATCTCACGAAAATAATACAAAAATTACGATGACAAAAACAATACAAAATTCTCCATGACAAAAATATTAAATTTTTCAACTCAGCCCGCTTCACTCCGTCTAGAATTGCTACATTCATTTCATACACTCTGTCTACACTAGCGCCATTCGGTTCAATTTATGAACCATTATTTAATGCTTTTAGTTGCCACTTTTTCAGTTTAACATCCACGTAAGATGGTGCTGCTTACCTTGTTATAATGCCCTTACTCGCTAGCAAGAGCGTAAATCATTTATATGGAAAATTGTCAATTTAACATCAGTGAAAACCGCATTCAAATTGGTTAAGCTGTTTCTGAGATTAGTGGGCATATACAAATAGACAAAAATTCTAAAAACTATTTTTTTGTCCTCGGTAATATTATAAAATATATTTTTTTTTTTTGAAATAATATTTAATGCACAAATACGGTTCGTGAACAATTTTATTATACATATAGATAATATTTGATCTTGCTTTAGTTAAATTTCTCTGATTAGTTTATTTTATATACACTGTGGTCACCTGTCATGTTAGTTTTGGTTAAGAGATAAGGTATATATAGGATAGGTATATAATATATATATACCGGTGACGGGTGACGTGTATTTATAAAATTTTCTTATTTAAAAAATAAAAATAACATGTCTTCACTAACTACTGTTATTCCTAAACTTTATCAAGAATATACAACTAAGACATCGAAGAAGCTAAAAATCATCGATGCTTATTTGCTGTATATATTTTTAACAGCTGTAATACAGTTTGTCTACTGCTGTCTTGTCGGCACATTTCCTTTCAATTCATTTTTGAGCGGATTTATCTCTACGGTCAGCTCTTTCGTCCTCGCTGGTAAGTTTCTTTACCATTTGTATTATTCCAAAAAAGTCACGCGTCATAAAACAGCTGAATGATAATATTTGTCAGTAATTCCCAAGTATTCGTAGGTATACATACACCTGCGAGGTAAGAATATTGACAAATTTAAGTAAAATAGTGACTTCCAATTTTTAAGCTTAACGAATAAAGCTAAATTATGAGTTCCCAGTTCCAGGCCCCATAAAATAAGTAATTTTTTTTAAAGTATATAGGGTAATTCAATAAGTTATGAACTTAAAAGAACACAAACAAAAAGGAGATGCACAGCAAATATTTATTAAAAGAAAATTGTGCACTAAAGCCTATTTAATGTAGCAAACTACAAAAACGTTTGGCTGACAAAATGTAGATTGGTATTCAATGTATGGTTCTTATTTAATATTTTTTTGTTATTGCAACTATGGAGCAACTATGGAGGTTTATTGCCATAGAAGTTAAGTTCATATAAATTAATAATGTTACAGATTTTTTGTATATTTTAACGAGTGACTTCTTTTTTATACCTGTGCTTTTGAGCACTTTTGAATTGGCTCTTGCTCTTTTTATAGTCAGAGTTCAAAATGCCAAGGTCTCGCCAATTGCAGAAAATAATGCAGCTTTACTCTTGAATTGTAGTAAGGAAGTAATAAAATTTTAAAAAAAAGATCTTTTTACCATTTATCTAAAAATAATAAATTTATAATTGAAAAATTTATTTTACTGGTCTTTCAAAAGAGGGTGTTTACTATTTCCTGATTGTTTAATATTACTTGGTTACAGTTTGCCTGAGATTACAAGTGAATCCGGAGAACAAGGCAGAGTTCCACGGACTGAGTGCGGAGCGGGGTTTTGCTGATTTCATATTCGCCCATTTGGTATTGCATATTGTAGTTGTCAACTTCATAGGATAATGTGAGATGCGTTCAATAAAAATACAGTTATAACAGTGGTATAATTTTATTATTTATACATATAGAAATATATTGTACCTAACACAAATAGAAATGTATTTTTTCAAATAGACACAAGGAAGACGTCAGTATAGAGTACTGTTTGATAATAAGGGTTATCTGTGTCGGCGACGCGGGCTGTAGCGCGGACCGACGCGCTCTATGTCCCCGCTGGCGAGACGCAGCGCGATGGCGCGCAGCGGCTGCGGCTGCGGCTCCTCGCCCTCTCCGAACACCCAGCGCACGTATCTTTGCATCCGCACGTGGTCTATGGCCGGGTCCAGCAGCGCGAAGGCTCGCTTCACCGCCTCCACCCCGACGCCCCTCTCCGCCCCCGCGGCCTGTTTGCCTCCCAGCGCCGCGGTCAACTCGCGGATGTACTTGTGTTGCGCCATCTGTCGCTGGCGGAACAACTCGCGCGCCACCTCCGTCCGCTCCCACCCTTCCTCCGCCTCGCAAAACAGTTTGTCCAGATTCACTTCGTTGTTGTTCAATTTCATCTTGAGTTGTCTCTTCACAACGTCCGTCAAATTCTTTATGTCCACTTCGCTCTTGAGCGGAAACGTGGCCTTTGCAGTCTTTTCAAACTCCTCGAGGGTGCTAATGACCTCGCCGTGTTTGCTCTGCTTGTAGAGGTTGTCCTTGAGGGCGAGCCACTGACTCCGGTGGCCCCAGTAGATGTCCTCGCTGAGGTGTCCGTGGAGCACCCCCCAGAAGAGCTTCACCTGGGGCTCGTCGAGCATCTGCTCTGCGCCGGCGCACAGGTTGTACGCCCACTCGGCTCGCACCGACGGCTGCTGGTATCTGTCCGTGAAGTAGTCTGTGAGGTAGTCGTGCATGGAGAGGTGCGGCTGTTCCGCCTTCCCTCGCCAGATGTCGTCGATGATGACGGCGATCTCTCGCCGCGACAGACGCAAGTTGCGCACGCGCCCACAGTGGCGCAGGTACGCCGGTATCGACTCGTCGTTTCCCTATTAAAAATAATGCTATGGCTCACATCCGGCTCGAAGGACCATACGACACTTCATTTACTACAAGTACTACATTCTCTAAGGCTTATTAAAGATGGCGCCTCCTTTTAAAAATCACCTATCTTAATATTCAACTGAGAGTTTTGGATTCTGAAACCTTGCTTATTTATGCCAAAACTATCTTATTCACCTGCTCTGCTTGGAAACATGAAAATATAATCTTACTTTGTCCTTCATCTTATCAGGGTCGGCTGAGCATCTGAATCTCCTCTATCCTAATTTTGCTTGTTTATACGCTTCACCTAACATCAAATCGACAGTCAGACTGTCTACAGTCCTTTAACATTAATAAAAGCAGTATATGTACGAAAGTATTTTCTGGAACTATATTTTTTCAATCGGATTAAAAAGGCAAAGTATATGTAAGAACTGAGTTCAATGAATGGTCCTTCGAGCTATGTAAGTAACGAGCAGTGTACTGTGTCCGAAGAGTACTCTACATGATGATGACTTACGAGACCATCGAAGTGTTCCAAGTGATCGCTCTCGGCAGCCGGACCCAACTCCTTGAGCAGCACTCGCAACTTGTCACGTGAGGACAAGTCGCTAGCCAGTTGTGGCCACCTGAAAAAAAAAGCCTCATCGGGATACCTTCCAAGGACAAGGATAAGGAAGTATCAGGGAGAGGGAGTGAGAGAGGGACAGAGACCTGTCTCTGCCTCCGACGATGAAGTCTGCGCAAAGGTGCCAATGAGGTCTCGGCGTTCCCTCGCGTTCCACTTCCCGCCACCTCTCTCTCGTCTCCACCAATTCCTCTTCTGTGCTTTTCTTCGATGCTGTCCAACACAACAATAGGTAAGTGCTTATTAAATTTCATCTAAACGAAATTTAGTCTTAGGCCAAAAATGTCAGAACCTAAAAGCCGTCTGTGCTTTTCTTGAAGCGCGTCAAATTCACCCCTCAACGCGTCCAAAGTATTTTTCAAGTGATAATACTTCGCCTCAAGAGTGTCGTATTCTCGACGAGGCACAGTGTCCGCGTACTCATCAGACATCTTCTGCAAATCCCTTTGTGTACTTGATAATTGTTCCCTAAAATAGAATCATCTATTTCAGAAACACCAAATAAACAGATTCTAATTTATAGGCAAGTTGGTGGACTACAATTTAGTTTATACAAAATTACAATACAACGCAGTCATAATTTGAGATTCCTGTCGGCAGTAACCATCTCCTTACAAAAAACCATTTTAACAGGCATCAGTAGCCACTAACTGAATTAATTGAACTGCCTGACTCCCTTTACATATTTATTTTTCAGTGCACTAGTTTGTTGATTAAGGAATTTTTAAGATACATGTAAAAACTCAAAATATTTGTTTAAATTATAGCATGCAATTTATTAAAAGGTCATTTATTTCAATGCAATAGGTCAATACGTTATGGTTGACCTATTATCTCCAATCGAAATTACTTCAAATAAACCCTTTTTTCGGTCTAGATTTTTTATTTTCTTTATTCAGGAAACAAACAGTCATTATGCATAATTTTTTACAATATACATAAATATTTAAAGACTTAGAGTTCCATACGCAAAATAGATAAGTACATAGGTACAGTACTGAAACAAATCCTACACATACCTAATACAAAAAATTAAAATTTTAAAATTAAAATTAAGAAAAACACACAATAAATACATTCAAGGAGCCATCAAAAGCTCATTACATATCTGAATCCTATAATTAGTCAAACTGCCACGGAATACATCCACATAGTATGTGTCAACGCTATGTCTAAAAAAGTTATTCCCAGTGTAAACCGTTTTATATAAGGGGACAGAGACAAGTTTGTGTAGGTTCATTTAAGTTGAGCCTACGGTAGAGGTAAGTACATACTTACCTGCAACGGTCAAGGGCTATCTTCAGGACTACCGGATCTCCGTACGAGTCGTCGAATGGATACGAACTACCGTCGAGTTCCTTCAACTTCATTTGAAGCGACAAATTCTCAAAGTAGAGAGTGTATCTGGCATCCCTCTCCTTCATCAGTGTTAAATAATCCGAGAACTTTTCATCTTTCAACTAAGTAAAAGGAAAATATCTATTTCTCTATCTCAGATCAGACGCTTGTCGAATGCTTTGGAAGTCATTACAATCACATACCACCTTCTGCAGCTAATCATACAACTTGCACATCAAGTTATCCTTTAATTTAGATGCCACAATTATTTAGATACTGAACATTATTTATTATTTACTTATCAATAGGTTTAAACAAGAAATTTGCTACGTTATAAAGTAATACAGCATTTTACCTACTACAGTTGTTGATTATATATTTTAGCATAATATATTAACTAGCTTTTGCACGCGAATTCGTATGCGTAACTTCATATAGCCAGTGTTACTGGTTGATAATGTAGCTTTCTATAGGTGAAAGATTTTTTAAAATCTGTCCAGTAGTTTTTGAGTTAATTGTAATGAATGAAAGAGAAAAGATTTTCTCTTCAATGACATTAGTATATGTTGGATACGGACCTTCCCCATTTCCTTCTTTAGCCTACATATTTCAAAGGTTAATTTTAAATTTTGTTCTCTTATCTCTCCATTTTCTTTCAATACCTCCTTCATTCTATCATGTGCTTCTTGTTTGCGAATAGAAATACCAAATACCCTCTGAAATTGAATAAATGGTCATTGTAAATAAAAAATTAATTCTCAATTTTAAATTGTATTAGCTATAAAACCTTTTTTATTTACATTAGTAACGTCGCCAGAAAAAAACATAAATAAGTACTAATAAGAAAAGCAACCAAAAAAAAAAAAAAAACAAATACCTATATTAAATTATTTCAAATCAAATATTAACTGTAAATAACCAAAATAAAACATTTAGGTAAATTCAACTGTACCACTAAGTATATTATCCCATGCAGTTAGAATAATGTATAAAGATTTTATTCAGAAATTTCAAGATATTCCAATATATTGGTTTCAACCTGTTCAAACTCGAAACTCATTTATTTTCTTATAATAATGATAAAAAAGCTAAGGACATCACCCAGCCTCCATACATTTTTGGGCTAATTTTAAAAGTGCTGGCCAACAATACTTATTAAACTTATTATTATAATAGAACACAATATTTTAAACATTTTTCAATATCACAACAACGTTCTAAATATTAATATATTTATATAATAAATACATCTTTATTAATTAATTATTTAAGGAAGAATATCGTCTTGGAGAAAATGCTTAGGAAGAGCCTTGGCGCCGTAGTGAAAAATGTTTGGATCGTTATACTAAATAATAATAATGTGTAAAATATCACTGGCCACCAAAAAAAATCTTTTTTACACTTAAAATACATTTGCAAAATACACTAACATGGAAGCAAACATCTTATCAAATAAAATGATAATATATTTTAGTTGAGTATTACAATAACTATAATAAAATAAAAGTGTCTTGCTAATTAAATAGTTTTAGAAATCAATATTGAACTAGGTACTTAATTAATTCAAGATTTCCTATGTTCACACCATTTTATGACTTCTTTACGCATAAGTGCAATATCTGTGTCATATGTTCTACAGCAACCTCCAACATAACGCACACCAATATCCAACCATTCCTGTACAAATTTGTCCAGAGTGACACACTTATCCTGGTCCACCCAACCTAATTCTGAACTATATCTTTCACCAGAGTTTGGATACACAATGAATGGTATAGGCTCATGTCTACCATCATTGATCCCTTTTAACAGATTGACAATTATGGATGGTGGGCAGCAATTAGTACCTATTGCGACCAATTGTCTAGGGTTTGAATCCCAACACTTAATAATGCAGTCTTGAAAGTTTTCTCCGTTTGCTATTGATTTATCATCCTTGCAACTGAAAGAAAGCCAAGCTTTGGCCGCAGGGTATTCTTTTAATAGTCTGACAAGGACTTCCGCTTCTTTAAGGCAAGGTAAAGTTTCAAATGCAAGCAAATCAACTCCCGCCTCCAATAAAGCTTCTATTCTAGGCTTATGCCAGTTGCGTAATGTTTCTGTAGCAGTCCTCTCTGCATAACTACCGTTATACTCTGAACCATCATGCAAACAAGCTCCAAATGGCCCAATTGATCCTACAATTAAAGGTCTTGGATTTGACATTTGAGTATTGTGACAATCTTCTAAATAAGCGTCGCGAGCGTGTTTTGCAAGTTCTACGGCACGTTTTATCAGAGCGTAGCCTTCTTCGGGAGTCATGTCGAGGTATTTCACAAAACCTTCAACAGAAGCTTGATATGTGTTCGTCATAATGACGTCTGCACCGGCTTTTAAAAAGTCAAGATGCGTCTTGATAACATCACTCGGATGAGTTTGAAGAAATCTTGAAGTCCATAATGGGTCTCCATCAACATTATTTCCTACATGACGTGAGAGCTGAGAAGAAAACCCGCCATCAAGTACATAAACAGAAGGCACGGTTCCAATATCCATTGTTGAAGTCATTTAAAAAAATATAGTTGCTGACCAGTCGGTTTTAAGGCACGATTATATTGAACCGGATAACACACTTGCATAAATTTCGTTATTATTGTTATCCTGATATTATCATATCAAATATAAGAATATTAATGAATTAATTTGTATTTTTGTAAAAATCAACCAATCAACAAGCTGCTGTTTTTTTTTTGTGGTTATTTAATTTGTTTTGTTTATTTGTTGTCAAACAACTGTCATTGTTTTTTTTTTTTAATTTTATGGCCTGGTAAGAAAACTTAAGCTAACTGTCAATGTTTAATTCCCACATGCCAGCGTTTTAACTACCCACAGAGCTATATTCGATCATCCAAATAATGTTCGATTATTTGTATGATGTTTATAGTTGGACCTAGAAGTTGGATATTAGGTACCATAGATAAATAACTACTTTACTGGTTATTTAGTTATGATAATGCTTAATCACAGTCTAGGCGCTATATATTTTAAAAAAGTACGATAATCCACAAAGCTTTTATATCTAATCGTAAAAGCCTTACAGTGGCAAGACTTTTCTAAACAAAAATAAAATGAATCCGAATTCCATTCGGCGTATATTTTAGTAAAAATCATTCAGCCGTTTCCTTTCAGGAAGTGGCCAAGCCTGCAAGTCTAAAATAAAAGACTTACTTTTCCTGAAAAAAACTCCATACGAGATCAGGTAGATTGATAATAATAAGGTAGATAATCTAAGAAATTGTTATTAAATAAATAAGTACTTACATCTTGAGTAATAAATTGCGATATTCGTTGATCACGTATTTGAATAGCATTTTCAAAAGCATTTTTAATTTCTTTGAGAATAGACGAATTTGTAATGGTGTTATCAATCAAATTTTTAAAGGCCTCTTGATATATCTGTAAACAATTTAAATTAAAGTAGGTACATATAAGCACTTAAAGCACAATAATGTTTTAGTAATCAAAGTTTGTCTACTTTGAATATCTCATCATAATATAGCTGTTGGGTCTCCAATAACTCGCTGGGAGATTTTTTCACAAGTTTTAGTTTTTTAAATACAGTTAATTCAATGTCTTTTATATATTGCGGTAATGAATTTTTATACATTTTTGTACGAATTTTATCATAAAATATTATTAAACACACTAACAACTGATTAATGCTGTAGAATTCTATAATGTTATCGTATTATTATTTAAATATCTGCGAGCGTTTCTGTGGCGATTATCTTTGTAATTACATATTTAGGACTGGGTGATCGATAGATTGTAAATAAATATATATATATATACACTGTTCTCAAATAAATAAGATTATTTTTAAATGTTTTCATATTTTGCTTACAAATCTTACAATAATATAATAGTTTATCCTTGCTACTTGATACATTGCAATATGCGTAATATGATTGTAATATTTAAATTTCATTTAGTCTATGTTTGTTTGACTATGGTTACAATGCGAGCGCGAGTGGCTCACTCTGTTGCCATTTTGTGAAAATGTGAATACTGACGAGAGAAGTGGATGTGACGTCATGACATGAAATGCGGAAATTAGAAATGGCTGCGATAGGTTGTGGACGGGGAACGATGGATTCCCAAAATCAAGTGCAAAGTGATAATATAGACCGTTTAAAATTACTGTATCCTAACGTTAATGAAGATGAAACACCCCTGCCAAGATCGTGGAGTACTAAAGACAAATTCAGCTACATCGGCCTGTCGCAAAATAATCTTCGAGTCCACTACAAAGGTAAGAACTTTCAAGGTTTGTTTATGGATTAATAGTTCTAAAAACTCCTCGATGAAGCTATCGTACTGATATTAAATATGATTTTCAGAAGCTTTAACGTCAATTTATTGTCACCGTCGTCTTGAAATGTTATATTTGGTCACGTAAACGTAGGGTGCACATCATACTCGACGTCTGTCGCATTACTCAAACAAAGAAATCAGCTGATCGTAATATTTGTAACAACACAAGAAAATAAATGATAGGTATAGTTTTTCGTAATGAAATTAATATATATTCATTACTTCGCACTATTTTCGTTTATTATATTCGATTTCATTGCAAAATTGTTAGAAATTTGAACGAAAATTTCTAAGGTCTTATCCATATTTTTACCATTAGAAAAACAGCTTTGTTTAGCAAACACAATGGCATCCCACATGCGGTTGAAACATCTTCTAATAGCTCCTTGATAATTTTAATAGAGCAAGTTAAAATAATAATTTTACTAGAAATTAGAGGTATAATTAATATTTTTAAATAAATAAAAAAAATACAAACATATTTTATTAGAAGCCATGTGATTTCAACATGACGAGTCATTCCATTAATGTTCCACTAATTATGTAGAAAATTACCATTTGTAAAGTTTTTAAATTTTATTAATTTGTAAGAATTATAATTTTCCTAATAATTTATTCACTAATTGTTTTATGTTTACTATATTTATTTACCTATTTTAATATTATTTAGGACTATTAAAGACAGCAGTGTTATTGCTAACTAAAGACAGCTATAACACAGCTTATTGAATTATTATTGAATATCATTGTAATTTTACACAGCCACAATATAATTGATGATAATATTGATATTATCTCTAAATATAGACAAATTTATCTTTAAATGTCAATATTCCGATAATTTATTTATTTATTAATTAAGGTACACCGACAGCAAACAACAATACAACACAATAATACAATTTTTACATTTGGTCATCGTCTGATGTGAATTCCAATAACACATATCCACAACATTTATCATTATCAACCCTTAAGACTATAGAAAATTCTTATATTAAATTCCAAAATTATAACCACTATATTCACAAACACACTCCAATCATAACATACACCTATAGATGACATATAAGATATAAAATATTATACTAAACATACATACATACAAATTCAATATTACATTTGACAATTTAGGCGACATAGCCAACAAGATTATTTAACATTTGTGAAAGACAATTGGCATTTCCATATTTTACGATGAAAGCTTGCCAAACTGTTGTGGTTTATATCAATTTGTGGATTAAGTCCACAATTTGATTTAAATTGATTTATTTCAATTATTTTGACCCATTATGACCCATTGTATAATTGAAATTATACAATGTTTTTGTATTATTGTTAATATTATTATAAGGAATAAATTGGCTAAATTTGTTAGTAGATCTGCAACTCAACACTATCAATTATAGCTTGAAATTATGAAGAGTAAATTATTATTAACTTATAATTAACTATACCCGAACAAAATAATTTATAATTTACTAATTGTAAGGTTATTTTCGAGGTATGGGTATTGGGTATGCGGGGCTCCCAATGCATGGGGCCCCCAATGCACGGGGCCCGTAGAAATGTCTAATTTTGCTATGTAGCTAATTGGCACTGGGTCATACACATAATTAATGTTATAGTAACCTTGCTCCACTGATAAGGTCCTCTGTTTGGTCATGACAAAGTTTATTCTACTTTATATAATGTACACTAAATTTAGATTTACACTTAAATTGTTCGCTGATATTTCATAGCATTTACTTTTTTAAATTTAAAAAAATATTGTTATATAATGTGTCACTCGACATATATAACAGTAATAATGACAATAACATTAAATTATTGGTATAATTTTCATTATAATATTACAATAGGGACATAATTACTTGGGGATAGGATATGTATCCTAGTATTCTCAAAGATTTCCCTCGTTATATCTGGAAATCGCTATATACATCAAAGTTAGAAAGAAAGAAATAAAGAAAACCAGTTACTGCTAGAGAATACAGCAACGCAATGAGCATATATCAACTAATTTTTAATAGCTAAACTTATGTAATTTATGATTATACTAAAGAACCTTTGTGTGTAGACTTAATCACAATATCTGCATGGTATTTCTATCAACTTGTTACATTTGTTGCTAAAACGTTAAACTTAAACTAGTTGCTATACCTGAAGTTTGCATTACTCTTGAAGTCGCATAGCCAAATTACTTTCTACTAAAAGTAATATTTACGTCGTTATAACCAGAAAGTAGTTACAACCGATGTGAATGCTATGCACTGTATTTAAAAATGTCATGTCCATCAATGTTACTCAAGTTAGGAGTCACCATCACATCAAGTTGATAGTAACAGTCGTTTAATTTCTGTTTTCTATATTAGGGTACCTAGATAACGTGTTAGCTTATGACTGCATCTCTTACAATCTCCATTCTAAAAATACAATTTTTCTGATATAGGGGCTAGAGATAAAATTTATGTTTATTGTTATAACAAACTTGAAATACAAATTTATAAAAATATATTTAAATGGAGGATTAATTGAGTAAGTGGAAAAAGATATTAAGTTATTGTTATTTAATTATTGCAATTATATACATAGATATTTAGGATATTTTTTGAAGACTGAAGCTATTTATTCTAACTGAAACTGGCATTTTAGTGATGTTGGATGATTTTTGTATTGACAGGGCACACTGCGTTTTGCAGTCATTTGGGCAGCCCGTCTGACGGCAGTAACCACCCCCTTACAGAAGATCACCGTGAAATAACAGCATGTGCTGTTGTGTTTCAGTGAGTGAGTAAGGGATGCCAGAGTCCATTTCCCTATCCATTCCTAATTCCTTAATCTTACTAAGATTGGCAGCACTTGCAGCACCTGTGGTGTTGTTTGTGTTACAGGCGACAGTAGCCACCTACCATCAAGTCGATCGTCAGCCTGTTTGTTGACTTTAAAATTAAATTTTTTGAAATTTTAATGAAAATAAAACTAATATAATAAATATATTAAACTACCCGACCCGAAAGTCGTTGCCCTGTCAATGACATTTAAATTTCTGAAGTCCAGTGGATTTTTCACAATTTTATTTTCATACAAACCTTGTCCAAATAAGCACCAAAATCTCTCTTATCCAGCCCAACTGATTCTCAGTTGTACTTGTGCCAATTGATTTTCATTTGATACATGCATTTTGTTGACATCATTGTCATATGAACGAAATAAAGTAGAATGGAAAATAGAAAGAAAATGTGTAAATTGTTTAGTGGTCTGTTGGGATATTGCAAATAGTTATAGAGTGTGGAGTGTCTGGGTTGTTGACCGGCTGCAGGGGTGGATAGTCGGCAGATGGTGTCTGGTGCATGCCACTGCACTTTGCCTAATTCCGAGTCTAGACGCCGAGAGTCGACGTTGCTACGCATTTCTTACTGACATTTATTTCGTCGCCATCTTAACGCCCGACGAACTCTCTTTCTGATCGATAACTTATAGACTGTATTATTTGAATTTGATTGCTTTATCATTGTTCGACTGTACAGTAGTGTGCAGTTGCCATCGAGAATAATAATTGTTATTGAAAATGTTGTAAACAATAGGTACATCTAATTACAATGCCTAGTGTACAAAAATGACTTTAAAACCTAAACATAGAACACGTGCGTGCGTTATCTTAAAATAATTTTATGTCAGCTGTTTTTTTTAAACACACTGTTAGTGACTGGTTAGTGCTACAATGAAATTGCGTACTTTAATATGAAAACTATCAATAATAACAGCCTTTATGTAGTCAGCAAAACATACTCAATAAGAAAGAATTTTTTTTTGAAGTTTCGTCTAAATATGAGTACAATGGAAACTATTTAGGTATTTTTAGATTCTTTCATTAAAAGATTTATGTCAAATTTGTATCTATTTGAAGGTTAATCTTCGGAACCACTGCACCAAATTCATTCTACTATTTGAAAGTGAAAAATATTTTAGCTGAGTCGTGTCAGTTAATTTAGCTAATAAAAGGTTAAAATTTATCATATTTGTAAATAGCGCCATTTTATGGGAGCAGTTCGGGGTTGATGACCGGCGAAACCTGTTAGTATGACTTCGCTATGTACTTAATGTCCACGAAGCTGCCACAGCTTCTCTACTTGACGTTGGTAATTTCCTATCCGGAAGATTAAATATAGCATATAAATCATTTTTGGTTCATCTTTACTCGTGAATAGGAATCTTAGTTCGTGAGGTGAGCGCATAAAGGATGCAACTGTTGTAAAATTTGGGCTGTATACTCGTACTATAGGTAGGTCTCGACATCGACAGTCTTACCGTTTCCCTAATAAGTTCTGCAGAGGATTCGCGATTATTAATCGTGACGCAAATCATACTAATTTTATAAATTCAAAGAATTTTAAATAAACTTTACAGTAATGCTGTTTATGTATCAAAATAACACATACGCCGTACGAGGGCGGCACTGCAACTTTCGGGAATCAAGGAAGTGATACATTATTAGTGGAAAAGATATTTATTGTTTTTCGAAGTATTCTCCTTGAAACTTGACACATTTTCCCATTCGATGGAACCGACTATTAAAGCATTCATTCCATTCTGAAGTTGGGGTATTCAAAATGGCCGTTTTGTAGGCGTCTACAACTTCTTCAGGTGACGAAAATCGTTGACCACGTAATTTGTTCTTAATTTTGGGCAAGGTATAAAAATCATTCGGGCTTAGGTCAGGGCTGTACGACGGATGGTCTAATAATTCAATGTTTTCTTGCTCCAAAAACTCTTTTGTTCTGTGGGCGGTATGAGAGCTCGCATTGTCGTGATGGAGGATGATGCGGCGGTTGCAGTTCTCTTTACGGAGTTCAGAGACGACCTGCGGCAAACAAATGCTCGCATACCATTCTGCATTGACCGTTCTTTGTCCCTCAAGAGAAATAGTCGCAACATGGCCGGTTTTAGAAACAAACGTGGCCACCATTTTTTTTGCAACGCTCCGTGAACGAACAACTTTTGTTGGCTTCAACTCATTTTCAAACACCCAATCTCCTAACTGGTTTTTTGTTTCGGGTTCACGAAACAAAAAACCAGATATATCCTGGATATGCGTATATCCAGGATATATATGTATATAATATATATAATATGTTCAGCATTTCAAGATCCTCCATGGAATCTCTCGAGTTCTGACGCACCAAGTATCGCGAGCCGCTTTTTGCTCCTCACAGAGCGAATGCGGGATCCATCGGGAAAACAACTTTTTTACACCTAATTGTTCATGCAAGATTATTTGTATTTGACTCATGCCAATGTCTAAAGTTGCCTGAATTTCGCGAATTCAGCGATAAATGGTGGTTTTAGATGTGTTTTTGTATTTAACCACTTCGAAAGTCATGATAAATCATTGCTCTTGAATTTTCTCGAGTCAATTCTATTTTCACACTGACTTTACAAGTTCGACAAGACCTTGTGACAAGACCGCGTTCTTTTTAAAAAATAAATAAATGGTATTCGATTAATAAAACCAAGGAGTTTTCGATTATAAAGACTTTATTATGCCAGTAACAATGGAAATATTCCAAACCCGATACTTTTAGTGCAGCCCTCGTAATAAAAAAAATTGGCAGACGAATTCGCTGGCAAAAACTAGTTATTACACTTCTAAATGCGAACTTGTTTTGGTGTCTGTTTAAACATTGCGTAATAGTTTATCTGTTTGCCCTTCGTTTATACATTATTGTTTAGGAGTAATTTATTTCAATCGAGAAGCACGTGGGTGTCGCTTTATGTTCGCCTAAAGTGGATGTAATTTTCGCAGATTATTTAGGTTCTTTTTTCTCTTAATTCAAAGTAGGTTTGTAATTAATATATTAAAATCTTGATCTTTATCTTGACGCTTTTTATGCCTAAATTATTTAATTTCACCATATACCAGCTGTCATAATTCTTTAATGCTACATTTATGTAAAAGAATTGCATCCGTGCAAAGTCGGGAGCGGGACACTAGTAATTATAAAATATAATGAAACAGCAGTACACTATTGTTGCATCAGTCTATTAAATTATACTTCCAATTAGATCCTTCACTCCCATAATGTACAATTCGCGTGATCATTTCTGTCAAATGACATTTCATGTTTTTATTTAATATGCAATTCTATATTCCTAATCCACCCTTCCACAATCTAAATAATTGCAAATGCCACTTTTGAAGCTATTTGCACTTTGTTTTTTTTTTTTTGTAAAATGTTGACATGATAATATTTTTGTCTTCTACTGTGTGGTGCAAACGCTCTTATGCATTTTTGGTATTTGGTTCTTACATTACCTAAATATATGAATTTAAGTGTTATATTTTTACGTAAACTCTTAATTAAATCAACTTGGCCATAATTAGATGATTTTACATTTGACTTCATACCTGCTTTATGTAAATCGGTTCGCTTCTCTTTATCAATGAATATTTTGTCTAAGAGAATGACAGGCTCCATTCAAATTCCATTCAAAAGGCCACAAATTCAAATGTAGGTGTTGGCACAAGTAATGCATTACAAAAGGTTCTGTATCGTTCTATAGTCTATAAAGAAAATGATTAGTTTCGTGATTAACATCGCTTGAAATTTCAATACTGTCCGGTATACAAGTAGTAGCATTTATCCAGTTAACATTATGATCGTCGTGCGAAGAATGAGCGGTATCGACAATAGGATTTCTCTAATTAGATCGTTTGTCGTCGCGCCATCTATTGTATTAAGTCAATGAACCATACGATCAATGTATGCTACCTTCGTTTACTCGTCACTGAATAAATCTTGAACTGCATTGTTCTCTTTTAAAATCAAGTATCCCGCTTTACGAGGTTCGGCTCTAGTATTTTTCTTCTTTTAGTAGATTACCCATTGGAACCGTGACTCACAGTGGTTATTGAGTTTTAGTCTCAGTCACTAGTACATAGAAGGGCCGTCCTTGCTTTCAAAACGGGACCGAAATGGTGCATCTACTACTAACTGGGTCAAGCTCGCTTGCGTCGGGTCGCCACGTGCTGCTCCCCGCTGACACCCCCCATTTTCCTAGTCGTCGTTGGCAAATATATATCGTACCGCAAACCGCTAAGATTGAATTTACGTTGCGGAGCTTGATCAGCGATCGGCCTCGTCAAACACGATTACACGAATCTTTTCTGTCGACGTTATCCTTTTGTGGTAGAGTCGAGTTTCGCTCGACGATATGACGTCTTCTAATTAGCTCCACACATTGTTCGTAATCTCTACTGCTGCTTTATATTATATTGATTCTATTAAAATAGGTGTTTGCTCTACGATTCGCCATTGTGCGTGCGATGGAATGATGCGATGTGCATTGTAAACAGACTTAAGTGAATGTCTCTAGCTTCACACACATTTATTAAATACAGAGCGCGTAATTAAAAGCAATATGAAATTCTTTTTCCTGGTAATATTATATTGCGGATTAATTTTTCAGGAATAATATTATTAATAGGATAGGATCAGAAATTCTGAAATTCGTCGAAGAACTAAGGTTGTGACAGATGTCGCAGAGCGGATAACCGATGGGGTAGAAAAGTTCTCGAATGGAGGATGGAGTGGAGGCCACGACGAATTGGTAAGCGCAGCGTGGGACGCCCTGCGGCCAAACGCGAACCTTGGGAGAAGTCTACATCCAGCAGTGGCGAATCACAGGCTGATGATGAATATTCTCCTGAGAAACTGTGTACTAATATTATAAACGCAAAAAATTGTGAGATGTTTGTAAAAAACTACTCATTGGATTTAAATTAAATTTTACACTGATATAGTTTATGCACATACGTTTTACGTCATAGGAAAAGTTAATTGATTATATTATTAAATAGTGATGAGAGTGAGCAGTCTGCCCTTTTACAAAGAGCACATTCGATAAGAAATGAAAATATTAGACTGGGGGCGTATTTAAATTGTTTTTATTGTGGCTTCTTGTGGCCAAGAGCGTCTCTTTCTCTGGAACGTTCTGCGTATGAACAACATCAATTTATTTCTTTTTATAAATAGAAGGTTAATCATACTATGAATTGAGGCGTACTTGTAAGAAGTAAACATGGAAATCAAAATCGACATTTTAATTCGTGTTTTAATGATTTTCATTTTCTTTAAAATTAAAAAAAAAAAACAATTTCGTTACTATTAATTTAGTTTTTGGATGAGTTTAAATATTAAGTTACTTACTTTTGATTAATGGAGCGTATTATTAACCTAATATAAAGGTTGGTTTTGTTTAATGAAATATTTGAAATAAATAATTTAGGGATGTCGACGAACCTTGGCACCGCGTTTGGCCGGACTATCCGTCCGTAGTGGCCGTCTCGGTATAAATAAATATCTACATCGAATGTTTACATCTCCATACACTACGTCAACGGATCAAATATAGACTTGGTCTGATGCTGCCGTCTCCATTTGACATGCCAGTTAAATCCCACAATACTTGAAATTCAATGTATTTTAATTAAATGGAGAAAATGCGATCAGTTCTATTTGAATACCTACTACGATTAAATCGCAACGAGTAAATAAGTTATTTCCTAACTGTGACACTGTTGTCACGTCTGTGTTTTAAGATTTAACTAAAGGCTAGTTTCAACTGGGCGGATTATTTTGACTTCGTGTTTAAATATGAGTACAAAATAAAATAGAAATAGTAGGAAATTATTAGTTTAATTGCGATGGTTGATCGGCCATAAAGAATCAAGGTATAAGTATGTGGTAACTCTACAAGTACACACAGGGCAAGGACAACTTTGAAATGTCTGTTTGCTGTCTCTTCGATTCGGAACTTATACTACTTACAATAAATATATGGTTTAATTTAAATCGTTTTTATTAATTACATTTAAGATATAACTTGTAAAAATACTTAACAATCGAAATAAAATAAGTATGTTGTTTTGGTGAAATGAGGCTTTTTAACACGAAATAATGATAGGTAAATGTATTCCTCAAAGCACTTGTGACTTGTTTAAAGTAAAAACGGAATCGTAAATTATGAATTTATTAGATTTACCTTCACGAAGTAGGTTACGACAAAACTGACTCGCCGACGTATAATTTGCAAATCGAAGAATCGATTTCAGATACTTGTAAGTCAAGGAAAGCTTACTCATTAGGTATGTACGTTATGGATAGAAATGCAAAGTTTAATAATATACTTATTTTGAATGTAAATAAAGTATTAGGTAACCTTGTATTTAGAATCCAATCTTACACTCATTATACTATTAGTTTCAAAAATGTAAAAAATCTCATAATTGAAATATTCTGCCATGATATTGAAACAACATTTGTTACATTAGTAGGGTTTGTGTCGAAACATTCAACTTAATTTAATTTGTTATAATCTCGTATAGAATATGCTGAAACAATAGGACAAGGTTACGCTTGCGAAACGCATACAGACGCAATGTTATACAGTAAATTTTTTGTCGTGAAATACGTCTTTTAAGTTTGATTCCATAGTGCGAGGCGATTCAGAAAAGTGATGATAACAAAATTGGAGGATACTATCATCTACATCAAGAATTTAATTGCACCAATCTATAGCTAAAGGTTCAAAGATTTTTTTTAGTATATTATGTTATATTCGAATTCTTTGGATAGGTATATTATGCTTACATATAATACGCTCAAAGAAAATATTACTCGTATAGTAACGGTACACGTATTAGCGTAAAACACACGGCCATGTCCATCCACGACAGCCACACCACATTTTTTAGTCATAATATAAATAAATAAATAAATAAAATAATAAAATTAACTTGGACATTTGTGCCAGAGTTTTATAGTAATTCAGATGAAGGTAGCTTTCACGAGTGTCGTTTAGAGATTAACCATAATTATAATTCGAGAGACGAATATCAACTTGCATTGTATAAATATTTATAAACTTTTTAACATTGAAAATTAAAATTGCATTTTTCCTTATACATTAACAAACAAGAATGTATACAATTGACGACCACAATACACATTATTCATTCTTCACTGAATTGTTGTTGTTTTTTTTTAATTTAATTAATAACGCATCATTGCGAGTCACTTAAATAGCGATTAAAAGAAAAGACTACAAGCAGAGACTATTATTAATTAAACACTATAAAGTTAATTATATAAATCAGTTTTTCGAATACCATTTTAAAAGTAGAACGACTTCTTCTTCATACATTGTTTGAATATGTCACAAGGAATTTCTTTGTGGTTTCTTACTTATGTAAGAAGGTAAAATTAACCTTACTACTCAGCAATATAACAAAAATTCATTTTAAAAGTTAGGTACATATATAAAAATGCTTGCTTTCGTATTCGAGTACCTACGTATACCTACAGTAAAAGCTTCTTTTATTCACGGGGAATATGTTCCGTAAAAATGTCGCGAATACATAATCGTAAATATAGAACAGAATTATAGAAATAAAATAAAAATTAACAAAAGCCACATTAATGAATGTTTTTTATTGAATTATTATCGAAATAATAGAACAGCGTTCGCGGAGAAGACGGCATTTATAAAAGGCATTTAAAACAGTTTAAAACACACTTTGTAAAAGCCGCCTTGGCGAGTGCGTCCTTGAAGTAAAAATGTTGCCGATGCGTTAATGAAGGATACCGAATCCTACCTAATACACCGACTGGATCCGCGAATAAAGATTTTTTTTTGCCACAAATACAGAAACTGTACAGAATAAGGTATTTTTAACGCTTTAACCCGGGAAATAGGAATAAGGAGTTTTCACTGTAGTATATGAGACGAAAGTTCGAATTATTATAATGTAAGAGAAATATTTTAATGTAGTGATCTTTGAAGAGTTGTTTAAATTTAAGTGTAGTATGTATTTAACTTATTCGGCTCCATATAGCACCACTATGCTCTAAACGCTCGTCTGTTTAAGTCGGAACATCGTATTCTCTCGCGGAGGCACTGGTCCGTAGCTGTTGCAGCTTTCCGCACAGGGAAGCTTCACAGAGACAACTCAAAAGCTTCCTACGTTCGACTGGACGATAAACAGTGACCGGAACATAACTGAAGACGCCGAGCAGCCAGAAGCGTAAGTGGTGTGTATGGGGCCTTTCTGGATCTGTTTAATGGACATGGATTTTCTATTTGTTGTAAGGTGGGACGCAGGGCCCGGGCCGCAGACCCCACCTGCCCTATCTCCACTTACGCCTCTGGATGTATCGTATGTCTATTTAATTTTTCGTTATAAAATTTAGGCCTCAACTTGCCAACGATCTTGCAGACCTTTACCCGAGACGGTTGTTACGAGTGATAGCTTAGTGCCACCTGTTAAACACATTATGGCGTTAAAGTAAGCATTGTTCGTTGGCAAGTGAAGACTATTACAATAGTTGTGTGTTTTTAATGTTGTTTTAACATCTATTGTGCTAATGTAATTAGCTGTTAAGTTTAATCATTAACTTGTGATCCTAATCGCCTCCCCGTGTAGACATTTACGATTCGATCTTCATCGATATTTCGTTTCATTCGGATTCACAATGTCCAGTGTTGAGTTATGTCCAATCCCAATAAGTCACTGTCCCTTATTGTTCAGTCTCGAAATGTCCATATCCTGAAATTTCTAGTCCCATGACATCCAGTATCCAAATCATCCAGGTTGGTAATTAGTGTAAAAGTAAAGAACCACAGAGATTCTTATTATTTTTTTGCGTTCAGGTAGATATCCATTTACTAACGTTTTGGGAGTTTGGACATTAATTAAATTAGACTAGCAGCCAGTTGCAGAAACGTTCTTTAAATTATAAAGTCGCCTTTAAAAACTAATGAATCATTAAAGTATTGCACAAAGCTACATTAACGTTAATTTTAATGATCTATTAAATTAACTAAAGAAGTGTCAAACAAGACCTTATCTTCATCTTTTAGAGAAAAATGTCATCCTTAACTGAACTTTAGCTAAGGAACATTTAAAAGGGCCGTCATATTGTACAACTGGGCATTTTGATACTCCGGTCATTCTGATACATAGGACCTAATGAACTGAAAGGCGTCTTGTGCAACGTCTTTAAAGTTTATGTACCCATTAGGTATAAGGACTCATTAGTTAATGCCAATTTAAAGAAGCTTTCTGCAACTCACTATAGGTATATTATATAGGACTAGACGTAAAGCAACGCTTGAGGATCTGACCCATTGAACATTTTGAGACACTGGAGATTGTGAACCTGAACGAATTTGTTGTCATTGATAGCATGTTTATTAATTTTATCATAGAAACTTATTTTAAAAATTCAAGTACTCTTCTAATTTTAGTATAATACATTTATAAGTAATAATATAAGTACATTTATAAGTATGATGGGTACTTTTTTAAGATACGAATTTGTTGATTACGCTTATTCCTAACTGGTTCGTTGGAGAGGAGGGTTGGTGAATCACATGGAGAGGCGCGGTGTATTTCCGCATAAGCAACGGTGCGTCTCAAGAGCTCGGTTACAAAGTGTGGTATCAACGGGATACGATGCATTCGCAGGTGCACTCGGGGGCAACGGTCCGCTAACGATTGTGGCTAAATTCGTCTCCACAACCTATACTCGAGTGTGTGTATCCGCCATTTTGCGCATTGTTGCCGTGAAATAACGGCTTGTTCACGCGCCATTCCATTCAGCACGATAAATTACTCTTAATTACAAATAAGATATGATTGTTATATTCAAAATATAATTCGTCCGTCTCCACCACACTTACCACCTTTATCACGTTTGTCACAGTCCCAAATAAACGTTTAAAGGTGGTAACAATTGTTTTTGAACTCATTTTTTAATTATGTCTTCCAACAATAAGCTCGTTCTGCCCACGATCCTGATTCAATGCCTCTTTTTCTTCACGCTTGAATGTCACGAGGACGATCCCAATTTTATTATGCGTGCAGTTCCTAATTCTGTCTTTAATATTTCACCAACTTACAAATCTAATCGAGTACAACTTGTTTTATTACAATTATATTGATATTATTTACGCATACAAAACTAAATTTCCATTAAAGATAATGACTCAACCCTTTCCACCTTATCGAAGGTCAAGTGTTGCAAGTCACCCCAGTCGGGGTCTTTGAACTGAGCGACGCGTTTGAACCCTCCGATATTTCATCAATATTTTTAAGATCGTCGTATATGTTACATTATGATGAACATTTTTATTGACCACCCTAACCCAAATGATTAAATTGCACCTAGAATGTTGTCATCGGAAAAAATATTTATATAATTAATGTTGGTAGGCAGCGTAAAGGTGACGCCACACCTTATGATATAAACCAAATACTGAAACGCGGCTAGCTGCTATGAAACATTTGGATCATATTAAATCGTCTTCGGTGTGCAGATTTCTTTAAGATGTTCTACAGAAATAATACACATCCGATTTTGTGACGACTGTATTGTTTGAGTCAAACTTTGTTCCTTTTTTACAGGGTTCATTGTGTCTATTAGTTGATATCGCGGAAAAGATCGAACACGCTGTCGTGGTTTATTTATGTCCCCGCTCCGCTCCGCTCTGATTCATCTCTTCTTTGTCATTATCACGGTGTGTTTTCCATGCTCATTGCTCATCCCACATCCATCCACACATGATCCACGGCTTGTTTATCACCTTGTATTGCGTAAACACGTGGCGGTTCGTTAACCTGCGCACGCTCACTTTTTGTTTGTGCGGACCTAGTTGCGGTCACCGGATTGGTTGGCTTGGCTAATCTGCCCGCGTAGAATTTATATATATTTATTACAGTTAATTGGATGTTGAATAGGATGACTATATTAAATACGTAGAATGATAATGCCTGACGATATATTTACTTATGATCATCATCATCATCATCATCATCATTATAATGTATCGTTCCACTTGCGGACCACGAGGCGCGGACGGGAATTTCATCCCTTCGCGGTTGAAACTCCCGTCCTCCGAGTGGAACTCACTGCCTGCGTCTGTGTTTCTTCTTCGGCCGCATCTGCACCTTACATCAAGTGAGATCGCGACCAAGCGCTGCCTTGACTCAATTAAAAAATATATAATAATTTTTCAATAGTTCTGTTCAGAAGCAGCCGCATCTATTATCAATCTGCGGCCCTTATTAGGTCGTCAACGTTACTGCGACGTTAACTTTCGTCCAAATTTAGTTTGGAGAAGTGCAGTTTTTGGCTGGCATCAAGACACTATCAGTCGCGTCGTTGTTGCCATGCTGTGCTATATCGCAGTTTGTTTTCAAGTCGAATCGACCTTGAGATAGGCAAAGCGTTTTTCGTTGGCGTTTAACATGTATCGTAGTACACTTGAAAATAAACCCTATAGGTAACGCATTTTAAGATTAGTTTTCTGTATTCTGTATTTAGTTCCGTGATTTTTTTTATACTTATGGTCTTGGTAGTGTTCATTGATTCATAGCACACCAAACTGCGTTGTATAATATTGTATATGTGATATGTATGTGGCATTGACTGCTTCGCCTGTTAAATATTTGTAAAACATTGCAAATTGCCTTGTCCACTTTTTCCACTTATGGTTCTACACTTTTCTGTATCCTATCGAATTTATCTACAAGTTAGTAAAAGCGTTTTAAAAAAGATTTCTAGAGAAAATATATGAAGTAATTTATAGGATATTTTAAATTTTTCGAGCCATCTGGCGTGATTTGATGTAAATACGTATTTGCCATCCGGTCATTAACATTGTGCACTTGAGAAAGGATATTGTCGTTATGATTGACGTTGGCGGAGAAGCGTTCCACAGATGAGCAACGCCTACATTGATTTACCTACTAGTCGTGTCTCGCGGTTTCATCCGCTATATAATTGAATTCCTTCGTTTTCACTTTGTTTCTGATTTTTCTTTTTGCTCGGCAATTACGGCTCTTGAATCGGGTTATTTACTCATTTATGTTAAAATGAGTTTTTCAAATCAGTCTGGTAGTTACAGAGTTTATATAGATTAGACATAGTTTTAGATTTATATAGATGTTGGTACAGCTAGAAGAGTTTATTTGTTGCTATCCAAGTAATTTTATTTACTGTGCTCAGAATGTGTGCTTTAGGTAATTCAATACACGACTTAATAATATAATAAGTTACAATACGTGAGACTCTTGCAAGACGACTCCGTCAAAGAACACTATGACGTCACTTGAAGCCCCAAGTGTAGGTACATTATATTACATCTGTATGTATAAAAGTAGTCCCATGGCTCGACGGATAACTCAATAGATATGTCAATGGTTTTTCTTGAAGTGTAGACGGGCTTGCAGCGTGAGCGTAATGGGGTTACAGTCACAATCTCAATACTAAATTTATATCGATGTCGATTTCAGGGCATGGAAAAACACACAAGGACGCGGCCAGCGTGCGCGCCACGCACCCGATCCCGGCGGCGTGCGGCCTCTACTACTTCGAGGTGCGCATCGTGTCGAAGGGGCGCGACGGCTACATGGGCATCGGGCTCTCGGCGCACGGGGTCAACATGAACCGGTTGCCAGGCTGGGACAAGCACTCGTACGGCTACCACGGGGACGACGGCCACTCGTTCTGCTCCTCGGGCACCGGCCAGCCGTACGGGCCCACCTTCACCACGGGCGACGTGATCGGCTGCGGCGTCAACCTGGTGGACAACACGTGCTTCTACACCAAGAACGGTCACCACCTTGGTGTGGCGTTCCGCGGCCTGCCGCCCAACCTGTACCCGACGGTGGGCCTGCAGACGCCCGGCGAGGTGGTGGACGCCAACTTCGGCCAGCAGCCGTTCGTGTTCGACATCGAGGACATGCTGCGCGAGCTGCGCGCGCGCACGCGTCTGGCGATCGACGAGTTCCCGCTGCCGGACGAGCAGGGCCAGTGGCAGCAGGTGCTGCACCGGATGGTGTCGAGCTACCTGGTGCACCACGGGTACTGCGGCACGGCGCAGGCGTTCTCGCGCGCGACGGGCCAGCCCATCGCGGAGGAGGTGGCGTCCATCCGCAGCCGGCAGCGCGTGTCGCGGCTGGTGGTGAGCGGACGCATGGGCGAGGCGGTGGAGGCCACGCGGCGGCTGTGGCCCGGCCTGCTCGAGCGCGACGCCGACCTGCTCTTCCTGCTCAAGTGTCGCCAGTTCGTCGAGATGGTCAACGGCACCGACTCCGAGGCCACCGTCATCGCGCACACGCGCACCTCCAACGGACAGGACTCTCACACCAACGGTGACCCCACTTGCTCTTTTACACATATACATACATATCTATACATCTAGCGAGAGCGTGTTGTTATACAATTTGATGATGGTGTTTTCAGGCGTTTGTACGAGTGTAGAGGGCGACGGTGGCGAAGGTGGCGACGGCGGCGACGGTGAGGACGGCGACGCGCCTCACACGACAGACGTCGAGATGACGCCTGCGCCGGCGCCGGTCACGTCACACGCCTCCCCCAACGGCGCCTTACACGGTCAGTGCGCACACGCCACACCCCCGACCCCCGACCCCCACATCCCACACCCCACCCCACACGTCACAGATACGGCTCCGACGGAGACTTGCATTTCTCATTCAGTTGAAGATTACGAACACTTTCTTCAATTTAGTGTTAAAATGTAGAGTCAGTGAGCAAAGATGTGGACGAAGGAATCGTTTTTGTTGTAAGGCGTGTCTGTGACGTTACTTCCGTTCAAATTTGCTCTAATTAATTGCCAGGAAATAGACCATAGACAATCTGTCACAAGTTTTAAGGTGAAGTGACAAACGTGCACTCTAAAAAGAAATTTAAATTATAAATCTAGATCCAAACATGTTGACAAGTTTCGCACTTTGTAATAATAAAAGTCGTAAAGTATGAAAAATAAAATACGCTCCATAGTAAATTTTAACAAAAAATAAATAACAAAGTTTATATTCTATTTTTCATAGTTTACGATTTAATATTATTTGAATTATATTTGGTGAAAATATTATACACAAATCCCCGATTGGCAAATTTGACATATAAATTGATCAAACCTTTTATTTTACCAAACCCACACCGAAATCAACAATATAATTTATATTCAATATATAATATTTTATTATTTTTATGTAACTAATGATTTTAATGTAATTATAATTTTATAATTTGCACATCATACCATTCATAAATATTATATTTAAAAAGTTTATCATTTATTTATATTTTTATTACATTTATCATTATTAAATTGATTAAGTTTTATTTTGCGGTTCGCTTTAAATTGGTGCATGTCGATTTGTCGATTTGTCGATTATTCGTTTCGCTAACTAATCTAATACACATTTATAATCAAGTACATGCACGATTCTGTCATTTAAACAAAATGTGACTTTACGTCCAACACATTGGAGTTTAAAATCGACTACCTTTTACCATTGACTTTTATATGACTATTATATGCCAGAGTCCTGAAGTGGTTCCAATTAAGAGGGTATAACAGTTTCAACGCTTATGCGCGTAAAAAAATAATAATTAATATCTAAAAAGATGTATGTTAAACTGTTAAGCGCTCTTGGGCAATTTGGGCGCATGCGGTGGTTTAACTTAACACGCTTGTTATTCGCTCTAACGCACATAGACATTAGATGGCATTGTCACTCACACTAGCACGTAGAGGAGCATGTGTAGGGGGAGGTGGGGCTGAGTGGGGGGAGGGGGGGAAGTTGTCGAGCTGAGGTGACGGGTGACGTGGTGACGTAGGTGACGACGTGGAGCTGCCGCTGATGAAGGGCATGCCCGGAGTGACGACGAGCGTCGCCGCCCTAATGCCCGACTACCAGACGGGTGGGTACCGCAACATCACATCCCATCCCATCACATCTCATCCCATCACATCATATCACATCACATCTCACCTCATCTCATCTCACCGCCGAACTCTGACGCTCCTATTATTATTACCCACCATTCGAATCCATACCGAACGAGGTATGAAACAGACGGACCAAATGGTTTCTCTTGTCAATTTACACTTAACAATAATATAATTGTAGCTTTGTTGCCAAAAAATTACATTTTTACAGTATCAATTAAAATTTAGTTCAAGATTGAGCTAATAAAAAAATTGGTCATGTCAGTTTTTAATAGATTTGTAAAATCTTTATCGTTGTAATACGAGCCGAAGATGTCGTCACAATTCCGTCATTCATTTTACGAAACAGAATAGATGTAATATTATTTTTAGACAAATTTAAGATGATTTATAAAATTAAAATAGCAAGTAAGTATTAATAAAATTGTTTTTGTTACTTTGTTACTTTGTGAATTTATTGATTTGGCTTAAACGCATGACTCCACTCAATTCCCTCATTCCTTATAAATTATTGCATGTTATGTTAGTCACTTTAAAAACCGCATACGATATAATTATGTTATGTATAATAATGTTTATATGTTCAATAAAGTATAATATGTATTTAATTATCTCCACACTGATATCAATCAATAACACCGCATGGAACCTCTCAATCGTCAATCGTCAATCGTCAATCGAGAGTCGAAAACGATCCGTTTCCTGCACACACTGATTTCTCACGCTCTGTTACCGAAATTGACCGACATTACCTTGTGTCACACTCTGCTTGCTTCTTCATTTAATGGTTAAGAGAGATTTAAGTAATCAGGGGATGAGGGCGTGTTGTTGTGAACTTTATGTGTGATTAAAACATTCTTACCTTGCTAAAGACTAAGAGAACTCGGTGAATATTTATTAGTTTTGGAGTCGAATCAAGTTTAATATTAATCGTAAATATTGCTCCACAATTTTCACAGAGATAGATGAGTAGATGAGTAAAAGACATTTTTCGATTCCTCAACTAAGAAAAAATTCATGTTAGCGTGGAATCTGCATGCTGATACTCTAACCCGTGGGCCACGAAAGCAACGAAAGCACGAAAGCAACGTTTGGTGGCCCCGGCGCTAGAGTACGGCGCGAAGCGAGCGCTAGAGTAACGGGTGAGGGGGCGCGTTGACCAGGCGGGATGTGCACAGGGTGCGGGGAGGAGGGGTGCGGCGCGCGCGCCTCGGTGGAGCGCATGCTGGCGTTCGGCCGCGAGCTGTACGCGATGAGCCGGCGGCGCGACGGCGAGGGGGCGGCGGGCGAGGGCGAGGGGGAGGGGGAGGAGGAGGCGTGGCGGCGCGCGATGCTCGAGGACGCGTTCAGTCTGCTGGCGTACAGCAACCCGTGGGACAGTCCCGTGGGGTGGCAGCTGCAGGCGGCGCGGCGCGAGGCGGTGTGCGAGGCGCTCAACGCGGCCATCCTCGAGTTCCAGCAGCTGCAGTGGGTGTCGCCGGTGGAGGCGTGCGTGGCGCACTCGCGCGCGCTGCTGCGCCGCATGGCCCAGCACGGCCTCGGCGCCTGCGCCTTCGCCGACCTGCCCGCGCTGCTGCGCCGCTGACCGCAGTGACCCCACTCACCACAGTGACTGCAGTGACCGCAGTGACCGCAGTGACTATGACAGGACTCTATGCGCGCCCGCCGACGCAGCGCCTCTTTACACGTGCACGCCTTCACTCTGCGTCGTAAAGTTAGTGAAAACCGAATTGAAATGCTGACACTGAAACCTGATCTTAAATGCAATATCTACAAGGTTGATAATACAATGCGTGTACGTATCTATATCTAGTCTGTCTCCGCTTCTATCTCTCCACTGTCTTTTCCTCTAAGCCACCCAACGCAACGAGTTTCAATTCGGTTTACACACATTAGTGTTGCCATTAAGGCAACATTTATTAACTAACAACAAAGAAGGTATGTGTATATAATTTGTATATAAAAATTGCATCTATAATAGTTGTATGTACTTGCTAATTTATAATATTAGTCACATGAATGTTTTAACGCAATTATCCAAAAAGACTGTAAAAGTTAACCGTAACAGTTGTAACGATGAAGCATTTCAGTTATTAAATCAACATTTCTAATGCAATTTTGTACAATGGACAAAATGGACAAAATGGACAATATGGACAATAGAGTGACCGTTGAATGAAAATGAACCTAACGAATTAGATAATTGAATTGTTTATGTGAAGTGAAGATATGGCCAATGGAAATGTTAAATGTTTTTAGAGGAATCATTTTTGTACTATTTAAATCGAATATAAAACATTCGCTCACTGTGAGTAGTCTGTTCGCGTTAAAAATGCATTGGGCAGGGTAAAGGTGTATTCACAGTGGAGTTAAATCGACTCAGTGTCAGTGTAAAAGACTCGTCTCTCTCTCTCTCTCTCACTCTCTCCGCTGTGAATAATCGCACAAACGATCTGCCTTCATTGTCGACTAGTCATTGTGAAGTTGGCTTTATAATTTTGAGCGACAGACTACAGCTATAGTTATACATCAGATTCCTTTTACGCAAACAAAGGTCTTTTTAGGTCTTAAATGTTGAGAGCGAATGAAAGGAGAGTGATAAGCTATATAAGAGTGATATAAGTGCTTTGCTTTGATTACTTGAAGTGCTTGAAGTGCTTGAAGTGCATGTGCTCTAGAGGCGTTTGTCGGTTGCGGGCGCAATTAAAACGTGTAACATAGAAATTAAATTGTAACGTGGAAAAATGAAATTTAGAAATGGTAAGCGTCTGTCGGTTGGAGGTTGTATGACTTGTGTGTATGTGTGTATGTGTGTATGAGTGTATGAGTGTATGGAGGTTGTATGAGATGTATTTGAGGCGAATGCCAAATCGCATCTAATAAACATCCACAATATTGTTCTTATTATATTGTATTGTTTTTTTTTTAAATAATATATTGTGTTTAAACGGCGTAAAAGTGTTTCACTTCGATTGAACCAGAGTCGGTTTTCCAATTGCTTATTAAAAAGAAAATTTTGGATCGTAAAGTTGATTTTAATGTAACTTTTTTGCATATAATTGGTTTTAATACAAACCGACACAACAGCGGGTTTAGGGAGTGGAATGAAAAACATGAAAAAATTATTTAAAAATGTTTATTTACCAATATTAATTAGTTAGCAAATATAGTTCCACGATTGAACCAAATAACTCTATAGTTGTAATGCAAAAGTGAATCGCGATTTATTGATACTTGTACAGAAGCGCCTTCCTTTTTGAAAGCCTCGATCACAGGACTTAGGTTTGAAGTCCACAAGGAGTTACCGAAACTAGTCGAAAGTAGTGCTTCTGTTACCATCTCGTCTGAAGCAGATTTTCCCAAAATCAAAGTGCCAACCGGTTGCGGTATTCCGACGCACATTTTGCCCTCTTCAAAATGGACAAATCCGGTGTTTGAATCGTTCGCCCTTTTAATGATTGCGTTTAATAAGCCATCGAAGTCTCTATTTGTGAGGCTTAGTTTTACTTTCTCCGCGATATCGCGCAGAGAGTAGCATTTTGGGTCAAAATGTTTGCGATTAGAGCAGATTTCGACTTGGCCATAATAAGCCAAAGCGGTGGCCGAAGGACCCTCGAATAATCCTACGTCGTTAATCCAAGTGAAAGGGACTTCGCTGTTGAAAGATATCTCGTTGGCCAGAGACAAATCCTCGCACCACAAAGACAAACAGAACCATTTGAGGGCCTTCATCGTGGACAGAAGCTCCTTGGCAGTTCTGTACGCCTCAACAAATATTAGTCCCGAACGATTCCCTTCCAATTCTTCTTCTGTGCCAGCATAATCGAATAGAAAAACTTTGTCTCGTATCGAAAACACTTGGTCACATTTGGTACTCCATTTCTCCAATTCTCGGTCGTTGTCGGTACGTTTTACTTTTGCGAGAGAGTTAAATTGTTCCTTAAATATCGGATAAACGTTTTCTTGCACGAGAATTTTCTCCAAACTCCAGGGTTTCTGAAATATTAATTATTTCTTGTTTAGTTAGACCATTAACTTATGTACGTGTTTTGCTAATTAGATGCACGATTAATATTGTGAATTTATTAATGAGGTTTAAAATACCCTCGTTGTTGAGTTGATGAGCGCCTCTATGCAAGAGTCCACATCGCATCTTTCTGTCACCACTCCTAAGCCGTTACCCACGTTTTTGTTTGTTTTTCCTGCGCCTATTAAAAGAAAAACTATTATTAATAAAGGATGGGATGGGATGCTACCTGGATGACCTGGAGATATGATGTGGGTACTTACTTGTCACATGCAGGGCGTGTTCCAACGTCCTAGTGGTCACAAATTGTGCCATGGTAACTGGTAAACTGAAAAGTTAGTAAAACAGACGAAATAAGCTTCTCGAGATGCTTCGGTACTTTAAGTTTGATCTAAAGCTAACTCACTGAAGCTCTCGACAGAGTTGCGTGAACAAATAGCAGACGGCGACAGTTTTTTCTTCGGCGAAGATGACGCAACGGTGACCGTTCATCAGGACTTGAGCGACGAACCCAAGCGAAGCCAGGGGTTCCTCAGAGTGCATTCTGATGTATCCATATTTTGGTTTGTCTGCAAACACAGTATCTTTGAAGATATGCTGGAGCCATAGTCTAGACTAGACTAGATAAACTTTAGTCTAAACTATCAACATATACTCGTAAATGTATAAATCCACTCTAAAATATATACAAATACTTTAGAAATATATAAAATGGTATGGTAAGACAGCAATACAGTCCAGTAAACAGTTTTCAAAATGTTTTTTTAATCATGTTTTAGTATGTGAATGATTTGATAGTATATAAGGTGGCTACCGTCGCCTATTAACATAATCAACTCCACATTTAATTGATTCATATGGAAGAATAAGGAGAGGAGAGGATATGGGAATGAGTTTTACAAGACAACAGCACACGTGCTTTTATTTCACACTTGTCAGACTACTAACAAACTCACCAGAGGAACAAATTCGGGAACTGCAAAATATCAGATTTCTTACAATCAATTGAATATCGCAACTCATTATTTCTTCATAACAAATTTTCCTTATTAGGTATTCCAATTGTGCAAATAGATTCGCGTTTTCTTTTACTTTTCTCGCCAATTCGCGAACATTTTCTCCGACCACTGTCTTATCACTGACTGTAACCACTTCGTCTTCGTCATGAATCCCATAACCACCTCGCCAACAAATTACCTTATTGTCTTCTATATATTTTTCTATCGAATGCTTTTCGACTGATTGCAATTTCAATTTATTCTCCTCTAAGTAACTCTGAAAAAAGAAAAAAGTTAAATCCAAGAATGGAAAGATAGACAGAAAGACAAGAGCTGGGTCTATTTATGGTAGGTGGCTACCGTCGCCTAACACGAGCCGACTCATCGAAACACAATAGCATTCATGCTGTTATTTCACGGTTGTCTTCTGTGTATGGGTGTTATTATCGCACAACTAAAGCTTGTATTATGGATACCAGACATAGATTACTTTTTTATATATATTATAGATACAAACATCCATGACTCAGGTACAAAGGTAAAATGGTAACACATAAAAACATTTGCCCCTAGCGGGATTCGAACCCGCGACCGTTTGGTTACCAGACAGACTTATTTTCTATTATTGAAGAATCAAACATCAATGGCATTATACGATATACCTACTTACCTATTACATCGAAAATAAATCATTATTTTATGTGTGCCCATTCAAACTACCTGCATTGCGAAAACCGTAAAAAACATTTTTGACTGACGTTTTAGATAAAAAAAATAACTTGAATTTTTGTTCTTTACTGTATTATTATATACGTTCAAATTGTATTAAATAAATGAATTAAATTACTTACCTTCGCTAAGGTTGTGTCTGTTTCCATGTCGTCAAATTTTAAATCCCCAAAAATTAACGGCAGAGAATTATTCTCACTCATAACTCGTCTTCCTGTGTTAACCTTTAACAAAAAAATGTTATCAACGGATAAATATAGCCACCGATATATATATGTAAGCAATATAATACACACTAAAGTTATATGTACTTATGTACAAGATCCAAAGGATTTTATCAACATTTGTGTACTATACCTTACAATTATTCCTATAACTAAAATGGAAACGGTTTTAACAGGTTGTCACAATAAAGTTTTATAAGTAAAAACAGTAAAAAATACTTACGAAATGCAGATAACGACAGGCCACTAATCACGCTAGTAGATAGATAAGTAGTAACAACAGTTTCTGTATCTAAATATGTGTGCTTGCCGTATCGTATGTTCGTCCGTCCGCCATTAAAGCACACATCCGAATGGAAATGAACGAATGAGTGATTGTTGAGTGGCGAATGGTGGCGAACAGTTCAAAACAAACGAAGCGATGAATGAGAGAGAGAGTTAGTGTTATCACTATTATACACACTTGTGTCACTATCTTTCAGGCAATACTAGAAGTTTTTTTTTTTGGGGAATTAAAAAAAAAAAAGAAAAAAGAAGTTGACTTTTTGTTGGTAAAGGTTGACATCAATAAATAATGTTTATAATTTATATAATTTTATTATATTTTGTTTCTCGAACTATTTTTATAGTTCTAAAAATAGATTCTTATAAAATAAATTAGATAATTAAAAAGATTAAATATATATAAAATTTTCTTCCCAATTGGCTTAATAGTTCTCTATCCAGGAATAGAAATTATTCAAGTAACATAACTAAAAATTAATAAATTAATTTAATTAAATAAAGGTCCTATAGAAAAACGTACAATTAGTAAGGCCTACAGTGCATTGCATATTGGAAGCTTTTTAAAAATGGTAATTTTTTAAAATTCAAACATATCTGAAACAGTTTCCTCACAATGTTGTCGAGTGGTTAATGTGCTACTTACCATAGTGCTCTGTCTCGGGGGTCCCGGGTTCGAATCCGGCACGGCTAAAATTGGAAATGAACTTTTCAAAGTTAACTGGTCTGGGTCTGGCCAGGCATACTGCTTGGCAGTCATTTGGGCAGCCCGTCTGGCGGCAGTAACCACCCTCTTTGAAAAGACCACAGTGAAATAACAACATTGTGTTCGGTGAGTTAGTAAGGAATGCCGGCGCCCATCTCCCTATACCATCTTGTGGTGTAGGCGACGGTAGTGACCATAAGCCTGTCTGTCAACCTAAAAAAATGTTTTTCTTCATTTATGTGATCAGTATTTCTAATTAATATGAAATCTAAAACTCTCAAAGGAACAGGCCCGAAGAGGCTTCGAATCAAGTCTAGTATTGGAATGCACTTTTTCGCGAAACTCTCTTTTGTCAAGAGATATTGTGAATTTTTGTAGCGCTATAATCTGTATCAGTATTTGTACAAGGGCCAGGGAACGAACGAAATTGAATGAAAACATTGAATATTTATTCTGAGACGATGCGTCCGCTGGCTGCACCGCTCTCGATGGCCGTCATAGAGTAGCCATCTCTACCAGAACCGCCACTCCTTAACCTTATCTAGGTACTTACCTAATTTGACTGTTGACATTCTTATAACAGCATAAAATAGAAGGTTAGAAATAGCGATGAAGATGATATTTTTTACTTTAATACGTGATTGTATCAGGTATACTTACTGAATACTTCTCAATTATTATTGAGAAGTGTTAATTAAGTAACTTAAGGCTCGATTATGTAATGTGTTAACTATGAAACTTCAGCCTTTTTTAACATAATGTATATTTTATCCCGGTCAAAATGGTTTTGGGGATAATTTTTGACAGTTTAGTTGAGAAAGTAAATGATGCTTTGCATTTTATTCAGAACTTAGTTTTCCACTATTGAACTAGATGGCGCTGTTAGTATGAGATAAATGTACTTTGCATAGGCTTATCCTTAATAAATAAAGCTCTATCTTTAATAATGTTTAATTGACAAGTTGATGCGGGTTACATAGTCTATGAGTCCGGCGAGATGATCTTGCGGCGTCGGACGACAGCACTCCTTTTAATATTTGATCTGCATATTTATAAATCGGACCGAGTCTGTTTGCTCCAGCTAGAGGGCCCATGCAAATTTACATTATTCTGTCTCATCACCCCACCATCGCTACAGTTGGCCACTCCACCAGCATCGTCAATACATCAATACCATCAATCAACAATAAATCTTAGGATAGTCTCGTGTGGAGCGCATCTATTTACGAGTATTTAGGTGTGAACGGTATATTTTTTACTCAACGAGACGTTTTTATAAGTCAATAAATTAATAAAATATTTTATAACCAGAATAGGCAATAAATCATATTCTTTTAACTTTAACAAATAATTATCAATTATTTGTTAAAGCATAATTATTATAGGAGTAAAATCTTGCCATTTGTATATGTTCTGTCGCCATTCAAGTCTGAAAAGCAACATTCCTAATTTATACAAATTTGGTTGTTATTTTAGACGTTTCAACAATTGAAGATATCAACGGTTTTGATTATATATTTTTCGTATGACATTTTCTTTCGCTTTCGCAAGGCACGTATCCACTTTGTCCGTACGTACACAACATTCTCTGGAAAAACTCTCCTCTCAAATTGCTGGGCAGTTTGGCTACGGACAGTTGGTGGCCTATTCGCAGATATAGCGAAGAGTTAGCTGTCGATGCTGGCCAACGAATTGGTAACAGCCTACTTGTGTATGGCGTCGGATCTCTGCAAATAAAAGAGCAATTTGTCAATACATGTAAACTATTATATTTTTTTTTTTTTAATTTTACTTGACTTGATGCTAGGTGGTTACCGTCGCCTATCGCCACAGGTGCTACAAGTGATAAGGGATAAGGAAGGAATGGGGTAATGGGATCTGGTATCCCTTACTCATTCGCCGAAACACAACAAAACATATGCTGTTATTTCACGGAAGTATTCTATAAGTGGGTGGTTACTGCCGCCAGACGGGCTGCCCAAATAACTGCGAAACGAGTGTGTCCTGCCACTACTTAAATGTGTTACTAAAAATTTCTACGCATTCAGTTTCTTTGAGAATTAAGTTCCTTATTACACAAGTCCAATATGTTTAATTTCCTTGAGGCTATAGAATGCAAATAATTATGTTTGCTTAACGTCAGTCTAGTGACGGTCAAATTGATGATGTAACGTTTAGAAAACTGTAAGTGCTCGATGTGTCGTAATTTATTTGGTTAACATACTTCTGATAATAAGTATTAAGAGTTTAGACGTTTGAAAATAGTATAAAAATAAACGGGCACAAAACATTACATATAGTATGTTCACACATACAAAAAAGTTACAATGAATGCGTAGGATTATGGATAAAAGTTTTATGTTGGGGTAAAATTTTAAGGTTCATCTCAATATTTAACTTATTTTATCCTAATGAAAGATGAGGCTAAAAATGCGCAGTAAATTAAAAAAAATATTTAAATATATAGTAATGTATCTAATAACACTGGTCGTAGTATATTAAAATAATTTGATACATGTTTAAAATATTTTTGATGGATTTTGAAATGTTCGAGTTAGGTATCATTTTGGCACTGACTTTTTAAATTTATTGGTGTGAGGTTTTTAAATTTACAATGTAATTATAGATTTCAATTTCGAATTTCGTATAAGTATTTAACAAGTTCATAGAATTGTAAAGTTTTCATTATAATGAAATTATCAATTAGATAAAAAATAATCACACTCATCTTTGGTTAGCCAGATTTAAAAAAAACGATGCACTCACCCGTACTTCATGAAGTTCGTGAACATAACTGTTAGTCTGTCTATGCACGTTTTGTCTTTATTAGTTAACGGAATGGATATTCCGAGAGGCTTGAACACGTAAAATATGTCATCCACGTGAGACGCACCCTTCAATTTGATGTTGGAGTGAAACAGAAATTTGGCAAAATTTCTTTGCCCTTCATAATCAAAGACGTAATTGTAGATCGCTTGATCACTGTATTTTGTCATTAAATTGGAGAAAGCGCTAATTGAGGAGTACGCGATCCAATCGGAGTAATAATTGATAATTCCTTCAAACGATGATTTGCCAATACTCTTATTTGCAAAGTAATGTTCTCGTATTTGTTTGCCAATTTTCTCTCGATCTTCTGACGAACACCATGTAAACACAGAAGGCAAACTTTGAGTGAAATTTTTGTCCCAATTCCTTAAAGTCGTATCGTCATTCAGACCATAAAATAACAAGCCTTCTAAAGAAGAGAATCCAATTAAAATTGGCACTTTATTAAATCGTTTTGACTTTATCAGGTTGAAAGGAGTGTCTTTAAAGAACGGATCATTCAACTTGCTGTCCACACACGGAGTGTATTTAAAGTATCTAGAGTCTTTAGAAACGTCACGGGAGACAGTGAGGAGATCGAACAAAGTAGAATTGGAGAAAACTTCGATGATGTCATTTTCGTTTTTAACTTTGGCCAATTTGCTAGCATCTCTAAAAGCAGCGTCGTATGTCTCGACATTGAATGCCCAAGGAGCAAGTGGGGTGCCACTCATCATTATCAATTTGTGAAAAAGTCCTCGACTGGATTCCGACAGCATATGCATAGCTGCTGTAGCGGCACCGGAACTTTGTCCAGAGAGTGTCACATTATCTGGGTCTCCACCGAAAGAGGAAATATTCTTTCGAATCCACCTTAGAGCAGCGACTTGGTCCTTCAAACCGAGATTAGCTACACCGCCCATACAAAGAAAACCGAGTACACCTACTCTGTAATTGACGATCACAGCCACGACGGACTTGGTTACAAGAAATTCTGGATCATAATGGTTTTTGCTTCCATAATAATAAGCTCCACCGTGCAGAAACACTAGCACAGGCAGCCTATCACCCGGCTTCGCTCGTTCTGGTGTGTACACGTCGAGATTAAGACAGTTTTCTGTACCCATGATAAGATATGTAACTATTTGAGCACAGGGCGCTGAGAATTTTACGGCATAAAAGATTCCTTTCCATTCTGGTGGATCGTTTGGTGGCTGAAATGATTATTGTAAAATCTAATTACAATTTTATTGACATTTCCTAAAAGATGTAATTAAATAAAATTACCTGAAATCTTTCGCTAACTGCATATTGTATACTATAATATCTGTTTTGTCCCGATAAACTCTTCAAACCTCGAAGCTTTCCTTGACTAATTGTTATTATTGGTGTGAATATACAACTTACATCAAGAATACAACATATTACACACAGTGCTGATAACTTAAAACACTTCATTTTTTAACTAATTTTCTGACAATTTAATTTGTTTATAAGCATTGTTTCTTCCATTGTCTAGCTAGATTTAGATGAATTTGCACACATTAAGGTTTCACTTCAATGATAATAAATCTGTTACTGGTAAGAGAACAAAAAGAGCAGCAAGCCTGTCGTTGTTGTCATCTCGAACTGACGGAGAAAGTAATTTTGCCCTCGAACGAACGACTCTTGCGTATGTTATGTAAAGATTTACAACATCATGAGAATGGAGGTTCATCTGTGTTGAGAAATTGAATTTTAAATAGCACTGGCTGATATTTTATTTATATTATACACACAGATGCTCATGAAATAGAAGATCACGAAGAGAAGAATTGCAAATTAAGAAATTTCCTCAAAAATCTGTACTTACCGGGTAATAAAAATCAGTAGCACATAGGAGACACTTTAAACACTAATTGCAAGTTCTTATTTAGGGATAAAAGATGCCATGAAACAGTCAAGACAAACTAGAAATATGTATCTCTATGTTTTTCCTTTATAATCTTGAATGTATCCGCATTTAAACGTTGACGTTTGTTAAAAACTTAACTTCGTATTAAGAATACTTATAACTTTTGAATTAAAAGCTGGAGGAAGTCCGTTCCTTGTCCAATTTGCATGTTTGCCCAGTTTATAACAATTAGCCAACGCTTCCCGGGTATTTTTCTTTATTACGCGGATTAACATCACCGCTCCGTATCGCCCCGCACCCCGCACCCCGCACCCCGCATCCCGCACCTCGCATCCCGCACCCCGCATCCCGCACCCCGAACTCCTCACTACCTCTCATTCTCTTAATTAGGTACATTTTATAAATTGATTGTTATCCTTGCACCCTTCTTGTGCGGACCTTTAACGTACGATTATGAATAACTGTCTACTCCTTTTGGGAGTCCATTTAACTTCCACGGGATTAAATGACAAGCGACATATTTCAACGTACTTACTCGTACCTATAATATAAGTTAGTGACTGTGTATGTGTGTGTGTGGTCACTCCAATATTTGTATAGAAAATATTAATGTAGCTACGTGTGTGATGGGTATATAAAGTGTAATGTCTTAGGGCATAGTGTATAATATGTATTCATATACTTCATCTTATATTTTCATCGTCTTATTCCCATATGCCTTGAGACGAAGGTGTGACTTGCCAGTCTGACATACTCATACGGTGCTGGGACCTGAGTTTCTTTCGGGGTTCTTCTCAGGATCGTCATCTTGGCGCTTTTTTTTCCGAAACCCTGGTAAATTTAAATTTGTAATGACGATCATAAGAGTTTCTTGTAGAAACTTAATTGATAAATAAATATTTTGATTTGATTTTGATATGATATTCTAACTAAATGTCTCATCCACATATTACATGTTACAAGTCGTACAGCGGTCTATAGCTAAATAAGGCGGTCGGCAAAGCCGAAATTAATCAGCATTAAGTTACGGCGTAACCTAATTAAGTATATGAGTGACAAATTTGCACTTTCGTATATCATGAGTACCAAAAACAGTGTTGAAATCAATCCAAAGTTACTTTTAATATTCACTCGAGTTTATTTTACAACATTCATCTGATTTTACATCATGTTAAGTTAGTTAATGACAAAATCAATTACTTAAGTAATTTTATTAGTACAAAACAACTTAGGAAGTAGGTACCTAAGTATGTTAGTGTACCAATTATAAATCAAATTAAGACGTCACAAGTTAATCTAAATTAAATCCTTCAGGTATAGCAAAAGCCAGAATGGTTATTCTTATAGTTGCGTCACTGTGGCTGGGCACACTGTGATCCACTGTCAAAAACTGAGCATCCCGTTTGGCGACAGTAACCAATACCTTATAGAGTAGATTGTGGAGAATATAATTGGCAGTAGTGTAATCCTAATCTACTAAGGTGGACAACATGCTTGCTGCACCTATGGAGTTAAGGGCGCTACTTCATCTGGACGCTATGGTCACGTCGCCGGCGACGTAGGTGTGGCTACCTTCGGTTGCAAAATTGAGTAGCCGTGGCTACCTGGCTACCTACTGTCAGTCAGTTCGCTCAGTTCTCGTATTGAGAATGGACGCTTCGTGATAGAAGAAATCACACTTATTTATTATGTGCGTCCCAAAAAGTTAAAAAATATGAAACTTAAGAAATATACCAAACTCATTCTTTCCACAAACACGCGTGCGACCGTCTTGGCGACCGGTTGGACACTGAGTGAGTGAGACGCAGTTTACTCGTGTACATTTTACTGGCGACGTCGTCGGGTCGCCAGAGTCTCCAGACTCCACACAGAGAGTCAACAGTCGTGGCTGCGGTTCCAAATTAGCGACGCTTCTGAACCGTTAACTGCCATACACTTCAATATTAATTGTTGGCCTATGTCGCCGGCTACGTGGCCACGGCGTCCCGGTGAGGTAGAGCGCTAATAGGCGACGGTAGCCACCTACTATCATGTGGACCGTTTACATAAATAAAATGTGATCAGTTGATTATAAATAAGATCAAAGGTCGACATGAATTAAATTGTGACGTTTTGCGTGGTGAATTGACGCGAGGATCGTCAGGGCCGGGCCGTCGTCGGAGGCCCCTTAGGGCTCAGGAATAGGGTCCGGGAACGGTTCAAGTTTTTGCCATTAACATTGTTGGCAGGCAAATGAACAGCCGTCGGGATATCTTTGCGTTTGTTGCAAACTTGCCCGTTTGTGACGTGGCGCGGTCTAGTGACGCGAATCTTTTTGAGTTTGAGTTAATCAATGAGGTAGAGTGAGGTAAACAGATTATTACAAGTCGCCATAAAATCAAACAGACAGTTTTTTTTTATTAGATATGGGTTTGCTCTTGGCTAACAACCAGCTGTGTAGCCTATGATGGAGCGAGCTCACCTATGATAGCTGATATATATATCAGCTGGCCTATGATGGGAATTATTTCATAGAATTCTAATAGTAGGTACTACTGTGCATCGAAAGAGTACGTTAAGCCCAAAGTTCATTATTTTATTATGTATATATATGTATATGTAATGACTAAATTAAGGAACACATAAATTGCATTAAAATAAAAATTGAATTAAATCCAAACAAAAATATTTTAATACCTAATAAGAAAATTTGACGTCAAAAGTGACGAGGAATTTCTACCGAAAATTCCGCTAAAAAAATGCCAATTATGTCACTGATCAATCATTTTACCTATACAATGAAATGTGAACAGTCTAGGATTTTAGGATAGAGAATATTTCCAACCAAAAGTTGCAGAACAAGAGGAAATTATGCTTAAAAATAAGTTCACTAGGGTAATTTCCTATTAAACCGTTTTTAAATGTGTCATATCTAAACTGAATGAAAACGCAACGTAAGAGGAAGACTAAAACAGTTTTAAATGTCAATTTGACACCAGCGATTGTCCCAAAGTTGTTGCTGCTTAGTCTTATATGTCTTTATCGAACGATTTGAGGAAATTTTCACGATTGAGGAGTCGATCAAAAGAGGCACAGTACATCACTAACTGCCTCCCGCCTCTCGCCCCTCGCCCCTCGCCCCCCACCCCTGCTTGTTCTTTACATATTGTTTACGTTTATTGTTCATTTCAAATTGCGATGAAGCGTTATTTATCTTGTTCCGTTGTCGTCAGGCTTTTCGTTTAACTTTCTCGAGAGTTTTCAACGTTACTTGTTCAGAGATTGTTTTTAAAAAATCAAACACTAAAGTTGAAGTTTACATAAGAGAAAAACTAAACAGTTATAACTAGTTACATTCAAAAGTTAACAAATATTTTTCTCAATTATTGTGTCTTTTTTTATTAATAAAATACTTAGTCATTTGAACTCGTGAGAAAATCTGCGTTTCAACCTAAATAAGTTGATAATTATGGCCTACCATGATTATGGCTGGTGCCCGCGACTTCGTCCGTGTTGAAAAATGCAAAATGTAACGCCTGAGAAAATATCTGACACCTTTATAGCTGTGAGCTTCATAGCTTCAGTCTTCACAGGACTTCTTTGGTGCATTAATTTTGTTTCACCTAATATCGAGAATATTTTATAAAAATACAAATAATATGCCATATTAACATTTTTTTAATATGGCAAGTATTTCAAAATGCCTTTATTTTAAACACACAGCCATACGGCTAAACAAAGCTTTAAGTATTTGCAGATAGATAAACAATTTTTTTTTTAAAAAGTGTATACCAAAATTAATAAGAATCGAACCTTTGTATATCTGTATTCGTATCAGAGCCTTGTCGAAATGCATTTGGCTCCTTTAAATCTACAAAAACCAAAATACGAAATCAGAAATCGTATTATACTTACCAGGATAAAAAGTATTTTAAAAGTCCATTTTGATTGTTTATAATTAAGTTGAATGATTAATTGAAACACCTTACCATACAATTTTGTGTTTACTTAAATAAAAATGGCAACTGTTGAAATTTTCAGTTCTTCTGAGGTAGGTATCGCTTTATGTGTGCGGTGCGACCACATCCTTAGAGCAGTCCGTTTCAATTAAAGGCTTGTTGAATGTGACCTAAGCAAATAAGCGGCGCGGGTCGTCCCTTTTATTTCGCTGCATCGACTTTCATACGGACCTATTTGCTTTTCATTACACATGCCATCATAGAACTAACGCCCTACAGAGCAGACCACTCTTTGACCACCCGCTGGTTGGCCTTTATGAACGACCATACGTACAATACTAGAGTTTGTCAGCGACTTAGTCCACGATTTATTCTTTGGCGTTAAAATATATACAATTTTGTCGGGCGTTGATTTATTATTTTTATTTATAGACGATCCTTGGGTAAAAAAATTTTTTTGTCTGAATCAAAAGTGGGTGTCCTTTTTCTATACCCTATACCCTATACCCTATACCCTATACCCTATACCCTACGGTGAATGAGTAAGGGATGGGGTAATGACTCAATCATCTATGACGTTGCTTGTGTTATAGGCGACGGTAGCCATTGATATCATCAAGTGGTCCGTCAGTCTGTCTGTTGAACTTAACATTTAAAAAAAATGTAAAATTTCACTGAAATCGATAATTTAGTTTCGGAAATATAAATGTTTGTATAAATGTTTATATATCTATACTAATATTAAAAATGCGAAAGTATGTTTGGATGTTTGTAACTGTTTCACGCAAAAACTAGTGAACCGATAACCATGAAATTTTGCATACACGTTGTCTGAGACACCAGAAAGGACATAGGGTACCTTTCATCGTTCAAAGCGGACGAAGTCGCGGGCACCAGCTAGTGTTAGATAAAGTTACACAGTAGACGTGTCACTTCTATACAGTTTCACGTTCTCAGTCGAGTAAAACATTTACGAGCCACTGCCGAAGGAATCCTTTGCAAACATTAAATCCCATATTCGGTGGAATTTCTTCCAGGTTTGGTTTACATTGCGATCTCCTTGTTACATTTTTAACAGTCAAGTGTTTAAAATAATTTAAATTTGACGACACGTTTGGTCTAGTGGCTAGTGACGCTAGCTGTTAACCAAACGGTCGCGGGTTCGAATCCCGCTAGAGGCGAATGTTTATGTGTTAACATTTTACTTTTTTACTTGAGTCATGGATGTTTGTATCTATAAAAGTAATTTATGTATGTATATCAACTGTCTGGTATCCATAATACAAGCATTAGTTGCTTACTGTGGAACTAGATGGTGCTGTGTGGAATGTGTCAAGATATTTATTTATTTATTAATAATTTAATTAAAAAAAAAATCTTTTACAAAGCACATCTATCAGATAATTTTATATAAATTCAAAAGGATTTTTATTTTTTAAAACTTTAATATTAAATAAAAATAAAATCGACCGAGTTTTAAATGAACATAATATATTTATGTATTATTTTTTTAAAATTACTATCTCAGTAATAGTAATATGAAATACACAATAGGTAAGTATATATAAATATTATTAAAACACCATTTAATTTTAATTAATTAACAATAATTGTATTTATATATTTATTTACGACTAGATAACTATCACTGTTTCCTACACCTATTAATTAACATTATAATAAGTTAATAAATATTTTTAGTTATTTGGTCATTAGTTAAAATGTGTGCGTGTGTCTTTAAACACACACACAACGTGGAAAGTCCATTTGAATTTAGTTAGGCGACAGTCGATGTCTTCGCCTGTACTTGTTGTATGTGTCGTTCCACAGTGTCACGGAGTTATAATCCCACATGGGCGCAGTGGTCATCTGTTCGTCGATGACCAAGGCTATCGGGTTCGACTCCCGGCTAGGCAACCACTTCACAGGCAACAGGGGCGATGTGTTCGGTGTTGGATCACTGAAAACAGTGTTATAGAATTAGAACTTTTTGACAAACTTTAACTTTTTGTCGACAGACACATAAAGAGTGGTTACCGTCGCCTACACAGGTGTTGGTGTGAATTAGGATAAACGATTGGGACACACAAACAAAACACAACTGCACAAATTGTGTTATTTCTCGATGGTCTTCTGTAAGGGGATGGTTACAGCCGCCAGACGGGCTGCCATCCCCTTACAGACGACTTTAATTTAGACTGTTTATGTACATAGATGTTAATATAAACCGATATCGAAGAGGGAAAAGCTATATGCAATCAAATTTGTATCCTGTTTTGTTAAATTTTACAATCGCCATAAATTGGGTAAAGTTATTGGTTCGGCACGTGATCCGCAAACCGAATGAGTTGTGCCAATTATTATATCACATATTAAGCGTCCATATAAATGTGGATTATAATGCGATTGTATTTAGCTTCATGAATATTTATGCCTTCATTTATGCAAATCTGCACCTGTTTTATTATTATCAGACAATAAGCCTGTCTACTCGTAGTTGTAGATCTATTGGTGCGTTTTATAACAATTCAACTCCAAGTTTTAAATCAAAATGATCAAGTACCTAACTAAAGGTACAAATAGCATAAAACTTAGTATGAAAGAAAATCTATACCTAAACTTGTGCTTATAAAACTTATTTATTCATAAATATATATACTTAGTGTTTCCTGTTATTGTAATTTAGATTTGAACAAATACATTGTGACCTACATTGAAGAATATAAAATATCTAATGATCAAGACTAGAAAAACAAGTCAAATTTATAATAATATATACTTAGTACTGATAAAACTAAAACTAAACATTCTAAATCACACTAGCTTTTGCCCGCGACATCGGGTCTTTCGGGTAAAGATTTTTTTTTTCTGAATGGTAAAAGTCCCTATGTCCTTTTCTGTATCCCTGATAAAGTGTATTAAATATTTCACAGTGATCAGTTGAGTAGTTAATGCACGAAACCGTAACAAACAAACAGTCTAACATTCGAATTTATAATATTACTAGCTGGTGCCCGCGACTTCGTCCGCGTTGAACGATGAAAGGTACCCTATGTCCTTTCTGGTGTCCCAGACAACTTGTATGCAAAATTTCATGGTGATCAGTTCAGTAGTTTTTGCTTGAAAGAGTTACAAACATCCTTACATCCATACATCCAAACATACTTTCGCATTTATAATATTAGTACGGATAATAATTAAATTTATCCTTTTGTTACGAGGTTTTTTATTTTAGCCTTCTAGGCGTCTTCTAGTGTTAGCTTATTTTAGCTTTCTAGTCTTTAAAAAAAAAAGGATGAGCAGGATGAGGCCTAAGATGGAGCGAACCTCATTCTCAACCCAGAAGAAGCCTATTCACTCGAACTTTGAAAAGATTTGGGTTATATGAGCTGAGGAGTTCCAAACGTTGGCAGTGCGCATTATAAAAGATGTTTTAAAGCGCTTGGTACGAAATAGAGGGATATCGACAAGATGAGGATGGTGACCATTTGTACGTCTGTATGTCCGATGGAAGAAAGGGGAAGGCGGTATGAGTTCATGCAGCTCCTGAGCACACTCTCCGAAGTACATCTTATAAAAGACAGACTCTGCATCTTAGTTTTAAAAAACGTACTGCCGCCAATAAGTCTCCTAGCTCTACGTTCCACCGAGTCGAGTACGTCAAGTTGGTATTTGGCTGAGCTATCCCAAAGATAGCTATAGTCGAACGCAGTATTCCAATATATAAATAAAGTAAAGTAATGTCCTTACCTATACTTGGCGAAATTAGTCCAAAGCGTAACCATGCGTTTTATCATTCTGTTTTCCAGATACCGATGTGGTAACGGGAACGAATGTGGCTTGAACATATAGAACAACTCGTCCGCGTGAGACGCACCGCGGATGAAGCCAAACCTGGATATCACCTTTGGCATATTTATGTATCCACTATATTTAAACAGATAATAGTGTATGGGTTGATTTGTCGTTTTTGCATACAATTCACTCTCAATCACAGAAGGAAACTTGAAGTGAAGATCTGAATATAAATCCACCATGTTCATGATCTTCTCGTCGTTGTCTCCCGAGAAATAATGTCTCTTTATTTTCTCAACTGTCATATTCCTGTCTGTGTCTGTGGGAAATTCTAGATCAGTTTGAAAAATCTCGTTCGCATCGACTTCTTTGAGACTAGTGCCGTAATCTTTGGCAACGAAATAAATCCCTTCGTTGTCGTTGAAGCCGATGATCATTGGAACTTTTGTGTAGTTGCCGGATTTTATAATGTCTGCTGGATACTGTGTAATTATTGGTTGAACACCGTCTATAACATTTTCAATACAAGGTACGAAGAGAGTATTAGCTGTGATATATGTCTTGTTTTTGGAATATTTTATTGCTGATATCAATTCGTTAACGGTTAAGTTTGAGACTATGTCGTACATTTTATGGGGATCTTTGGTGTTGTACCCGAATTGTTTGACCAGAGCGCTCGTTGTTTGAATGGGATCACGTTGTAATCCCCATGGAGCTAAAGTTGAACCGCTTTGCAGTATTGCTTTATGAAATAGGCCTCTAGCAGCTGAAGAAAGGATTAAAAATGAGGTGGAAACTGCACCAGCGCTTTCCCCGAATAATGTTATGTTGTCTGCATCACCGCCAAAAGCCGCGATGTTCCGTTTAATCCATTTCAAGGCGGCCACTTGATCCTTGAGGCCAGCATTGCCCGGAGCTTCTTTTATGCCCAAACAAAGAAAACCCTCCACATTTAATCTGTAGTTGATACCCACGAAGACCACTCCGTGTTCAACAAAAAAGTCTGCTCCGTAAAGAAAAGCTGACCCTGTCCCTTCGAAGAAGCATCCTCCATGAATGTACACCATTACGGGCAAAAGTTTCTCTATTTTTGTTCGTGCCGGCGTATATATGTTAAGTTTTAAGCAGTTCGGGTCGCCAAGGATCATGGAGCTGACCATCTTCTGTGGACACCGAGTGTTTTCGTTGATTGCTTCGAAGATGCCTTCCCATTTAGGCGGTGGCAGTGGCGCCTGGAAAACAAAATACAGTACCTATACTAGATTTTGTCCGCGACTGCGTCTGCGCCACTTTTTCTTAGATGTTAAAATATTGATTGATTTATTTTATTTTTACTTATTTTTGTCAGGCATTCAATTTTAGTATTAGTTTTTAGATATATTTTTATTTTTTTGAGATTAAAAGGTGTGTACTTTTCTGTAGCCTTGACAACATTATGATCACTTGAATAGTTAAGGCGTGAAAACTTAACAAATAAAATCATATCAAATTTATAATAAATATTATGTATTTAGAATATCCACAATATTATGCGACCCAGTTAAGACGTAAATATTATATAATTTGATGTTTATCAAAGTAACACGGCGAAGATTCGTTTTATTTTTTCAATATCACAATTTAACATAGGTAGTTGTTAGTTTAACATGAACAACATAGTTGTTCATGCTATACTTGTATTACCTGTAAAATGGACTGGGAGATTCGCTCTAATAAATCAATATATTTTCAGAAATGGATTAGTTACTTTTAAAAATAATTTTATGTTTTATTAAATTATGCAATCGGTTTACTGCATCCTTTTATAGACGATTTTTTTTAAATTATTTTCTTTTTAATGTTTGGGACTTTTACCGTACAAACAAAGTAGTATATCAGCTCCATAATTCCCGTTTACCGGTGACTTTAAATGACGGTTAGCCTACTTGACACGTGGTGAAAGAGGCCCTAATTCTTTAATTAAAAGTTCTGCCACAAATAAATCATTTTTTTAAAATGAAAATTCAATTTCAAACAATAATAACGATCCGCTATTCAACGACTAGCCTTGACTTAGTTATTGTGGTGCGGTCTGGCCTTTGTCATAAAATACATACGAGTAACGTACCTTGAGTACGACTTGAAATGCCGGTTTGCGTAATGATTGAAATGCCGCTATAGGCATTAATTTTTTTATGTTAATAACACACAAAAAAATATTTTTCATTATTATGTAATTATAATAATTCATTTCATTATTATGTAACTATAATAAACTATAATATTTTATTATGTAACTAATCACTCGTAAAGTCGTTTGCAGTTGAAAGTTTAAATAGTGTTGATTGATGGGTCTTACTATGACAATATGCCTATTAATATTCATGATTAAACATTTAAAACATTTATCTTATTAATCCATGATTAATACAGCATAATTCGCTGTCATATGTTTGTGTTATTAGGGGACAGATGCCACCTACCATCAAGTGCACAGTCACTGTTTTAACTTTATAAAAATAATACACAAAAAAATTTATTATAAAATTATGTCACGGATAGGAGGAATTTAGGTTATCAAATTCTAATATTTTTCTGCGTCAAAACATACAGCATTTGAACTTGTGTATCTGTCGCAGTCAAACTTAAATATTAATAATAATATTTATTTCACTATAGACATTTTTTTAGGTTTCATATAGAAAGTTTTCAACAATAAATGATATCTGTACCTTTACCATGAGTTTACAATGACCGCAATCTCTAGCGAGAGCATAAAATATTTATATTAAAATTTATTGTCAATTTGACAATGACAGTTGACAGTTGACAGTTTTTCATATAAATATTTTACTCTCTCGCTAGCGAGTGCGGTGATTGTAAACTCATGGTAAAATATGGTAATTCATGGCAAGAGCGTAAAATATTTATATGGAATATTGTCAATTTGACATTGACAGTTGACAGTTTTTCATATAAATGTTTTACACTCCCGCTAGCGAGTGCGGTCATTGTAAACTCATGGTAAAGGTATTGTTCTCACCTGAAACCGATTCCTGTGGTCCACCGTCCCATATGGTATTCCAAAGTATTGGTAGAATTTTCCGTTATCGCTGATCCTTCCCCTGACGAGACCGCTCGTAGTCTTCACAACGGGAGCGGGCAGTTGCACCAAGTTGGCCGCTATCAGCGACAAAAGAGCTATCCACTTCATCGCAATACCATTATTTTGACACTCTAGCACACTATTAAACCTCTGGCAACATTTTATTACATATTTATATTAATTTTTTTTTAAATTATCACTAAAAAAGTTATTATTTACTAAATTACTAAATATAATTATAGATTACTCCCTAATTTTACTCGCAAGTTTTCTCGCAGAAATAAATTGTCATAATAGATAGACAAACAGTTATATGTTTAATTGAATTATCAATAAATAAATTTGGATGTTTGCCAGTGACTGTGGCGTGGGTTGGCGTTAGCACGAGTGTCGACTACACGTCTCGGTCTCAAAGTGATACATTACGCGAAGGACAAGAATGAATGTTGATATTTTTGTTTACCTTATAGCATAATTACGTTCAAATGATTGTTTACAAATAAATATACTTACCTAATTGTGTAAATTATACGTTCTAGAATAGTTACAAGTTATATAATGCAGTGTTAGAGGATCATGTTTACAATAACATCGTCATCTTAGTCCGGACAAAGAAAAAAGTTTGTATGGAAAAATTACATTAAATCCTACAAAAGGGATTATTTTGTAGTTTGATTAAATATTACCTTGTAAATGGTATTTTAGAACTTGCTACAAGGTGACGTTCCAGATTTTTTTTAAATGCCTTTTGAATGTATGATTATCAGAAAACCTACGTTTTTAGTACTTATATCTGAACAGGTCAATGCAATGGGAAAATATTTATTATTCAAAGAATTATTTCAAAAAGAAATTAAAACAATATTTTAACTAAAACCATAAACTTGAGTTAGGTTTAAACGGCACTAGTAGCCTGATACAGCCTCAGTGACGACTTGGGAAGCTATATATATATTATTCTAACTATATTAGTTAGTTTAAAAATATAACAATATGCATCAAAGCCTATAACCGAAAGAAAAAGCAAGTTATTTGGTATACCTTTTTCTTTCTATTATTAAATCTTTGGACACTGTCATCCTAAGATCGTTTATTCGGAGGTCTTATAATAAATCAAAAAATAGCATTAGGTAGAACATTTATCTTTGAAGAGGAGTAGGTTTGTTCGAGTTTAAAATACTTAAAAACATGTTTTTGCTGTAAATAGGTAATAAATATTTGAAGTCAAAGGCCACAGTGTAGTTTTGCGTCAATCACCTTTTATTGTAAGCAAATTAGTTTCGAAACAATGAGGATACACGCTTTCTTGTATATAAGTTAATTAGTCAATCGCCTACCTGAATGTAGGAAGGGAATCTTCCTGGATATTGACCAATATCCAGATCCTTATTTGTATTGCACATTTTTGTATTGACGATGCATCGATTTCTTTTATATTCTTTAACGGAAAGACTTTTAGGGATATTTCAGAAACATTAGAATTTTTATTTTGCTATTAGGTACGTCTGTTTGTCGGAGAGGTTTGGCATTTAAAAATTTATCAATTTGCGGACGTGAGGACGTCTACAATGAGGAGTAAACAGAAGAATGGACTAAAAAAAAAACAGAGTGGTACCAAAGAAATGGACAAAGGAAAAAGGGACTATAGGTAAAGGGATATGAAGATGATTTGCCAAAAGAATGAGTCAAGAATGCTGGTAACAGAGGAGTCCTTTGTCGAAATCTTAGAATATAGAACAAACCAGAAACCGCGAACGCGCTCTAAGCCGAAGCTACACAAACTACTCTAAAATAGAGTAGTTTGACATTTGGATGACTAGTCTATCTGTGGGCACCGTGTGACGTACGTGTGAAAAATTCTCTCAGTTTTTATTTAATTATGCCGTCTTGTGCGTTTCCCACCTGCAAGAATGCAGTTGGAAGAATAAAAAACAAGATGGGATCACATTTCATGTGTAAGTAGCGCAAATACATCTCATTTTATTTCAATAATGAAGTATTTTTACTCGTTCAAAATGTAAACAATTTGGGCGAGTCCATTTTGTTAATGTTGCCAGTTTTGCTGAAACTTTTTCCCTACTTTCACTTGTTTATTTTCTAGAGGATTGATAAAAAATTAATAAATGCTTGGAACGTTTGATTTTATTATATAATAGATAAATACATATTCATTTTATTTAGTGTCAAAGTATGATGTGAACTTCTGTTTGAATTGAGACATTTTAGTATAAATAGAGTGACTTAAATAAATTAAATAACTACTTGTTATTTGACAGATGTTAAATTGTATAAATAGTAGTGTTTTTATAAAAATCCCTTGTCAAAACGTAAAAATGTATTGATTACCTCAGAATCAAAACGTCAATATTATAAAAAATTAGTACACCCAAAAAGGTACGTAAATAAAAGCAAATTTTGTGAAAATTACGTGTTTTATTTCACTTAAGGATTTTTTATGCAAAACGGTACCTATATGAATATTTATTTTTATTTAACAGTATAACTGTAATAGTGATACTCGTACGTTGACATAAAACATTAAGTTCGGTTTGCATTATTTTGAAACATTATTTTTGATTTACCCTAAAAGAAGCGAACTCTCTCCAAGCTAGCCACACTGTGCGTGTGGGAAGTATGAGGAATGCGGGGGGTTGCGAATTGTTTTTGGACACAGTGAGCGGCATACGTTATCAGCTGTAGGCTACTTTTGGTTTGTTCTATATTCTAAGGTCGAAATACAGCTAATTTTGGCTCATCACCAAGTTTATAAAATAAGAAAAAGTTAGAAACGATAGGATAAGTGGTTGGAATAATTATTTCAGGGGTAATTATTCAAGAGATTTTATATTTATTTATACGGCTTACGGTTTGCGATTAGATGAAATGATAGGTATATCTTAAAGACCTAGTTTCAGTAGTTCGATGATTAGTCCGTTGACCGAACTACTTAATTAGTTTTGTGTCAGTAGTTAGATAGCAAGAATCAACCAAACTATTGAGCCTTGAAAAACATTGAAATTACTCCTAAATCATTGAACTAAGTATATGTTATTCTAACATAGATATCATTGCTCTAAATAGGTATAACATTATATGCATATTTAACTGATAAATGTTAGTAATGTAATAAATACTTTATTTGTTAGTTACTTTTAGAAATAATTTTATGTTTTATTAAATTATGCACTCGGTTTACTGCATCCTTCGATAGGTGATTTTTTTTTTCTTTTTAATGTTTGGTACTTTTACAGTACAAACAAAGGTATACTCGTATCAGCTCCATCATTTCCGGTGACCGGTGACTTTAAATGGCGGTTAGCCTACTTGACATTTTACTCAGAGATGGTGAAAGAGGCCCTTAAATTAATTAATTTTGCTTTTGATTTTCAACAAAATAAACATTAATAAATTTATTATCGATTTATTTTTATTGTAAAATTATTGTAAAAAAGAAATATATATAAAAACGTTTTAAAGAACATTTTAAAGTAATACACATTATAAAAAAAAACTAATCAATAAAATAAATTAGGGTCTTATCTAATCGCATCACTAAGAAGGTTCAATCATATTTTTCTCCTATATTTAGTGTATGTTGAATTCAAAAATCTAATATTTTCGTCACTCCAAAGTGGCTCTGTAGAGAATTGTTTATCGATGACCAAAAGGCGTGGATCTTTCTTACGCGTAGGTCGCCATTTAGCAATATTTGTCGACCTTCCATCTGGCGTTGGATCGCTGGAATAAGGTTACATGTTTTAAGTATTGCTCAGTTTACAAACTAAACAAATTCAATGAGTTTTCAAACAATTGCCTTGTAATGGGCAGGGAAATCTGTTAGTATAGTATAGCTGTCATAATTTGGCGGCAGTAACCATTTTATCAAGGTTGGGAAGCCCCTCGTGTTGCTTGTGTAGCCACTTACCATTCAAGTTACTTATTTGATAAATAAATATATAATACATGATGCTATACCTGTACTTTGCAAAATTAGTCCACATAGTAGTCATTTTGTCAATTAAATCCTTCTCAAAAATCGCCATAAACAATGGTATTTTAGTTTTAAAGATGTAGAATAATTCATCAGCGTGTGTGGCGCCTGGCACTTTACTGAAGCCGAAATAAAATTTAACTAAATTCAACCACCCGTCGTATGAGAATTTGTACGCATACACAGGCTCACTATTAGTTCTTAATAAAATATCGGCTGTGGCGACTGTAGGATAAGTGATGCCAGAATCACCTTCGAATCGAGAGAAATTCACAAGATTGTCTATACCAATATCCTCTCCATTCATGTAAATTGTTCTTAACTTATTGACAGTCTCAATTTTTTCTTCGTTGCTCGGGAATATTAAGTCTCTTGGCACTGATTTATACATGTCCATTTTCGAAATGGTTGTTTCATTCTCTTTTCCAACAAACATGAGTCCTTCGGCATTATTGAACCCGATTATTATGGGAACGTTGTGGAACCTTCCGTTTGAAAGTAAATCGTATGGACTTTCATTCAGAAAGTGTTCAACGTCAGGTACATTATCTTCTATGCAAGGTACGAATATATTCTCCGATAATACAATATCGCCTTCTTCCCTCGGCAGTCGCGTGCTTAACAATTCCTTTGTTGTTTTATTCATAAACAAATTGTAGAGTTCATGTGGATTTTCTGTCTTATGTCCCATCATGTTAGCGTACAAGCTCGCTGTTTTTTTAGGATCGAATTGCAAACTCCAGGGCGATATTGCTGACCCGCTTTGCATTATCGCCTTGTGGAATAATCCTTTGGAAATTGGCGATATTAAGTGTAACATAACAGAAGCTGACCCGGCGCTCTCTCCAAAGAGGGTGACATTTTCAGGATCACCGCCAAAAGCTGCGATGTTATTTCTTACCCATTTCAGTGCCGCTACCTGGTCTTTTAATCCGACATTGCCCGGTGCTTCCTTTATGCCTAGGCACAAAAAACCTAAAACTTCTAATCTATAATTGAATGTGACTAATATCACTCCATGTTTAACCAGATATTCGGCCCCATAGAGTAAAGGGGATCCAGAACCATCTCTGAATCCTCCGCCGTGTATGAATACCATTACTGGGAGTTTTCCAGAAATATTTATAGGAGTGTAAATATTGATTTTAAGACAGTCTTCTTGGCCTGCTATCATAGTTGAAGTGTATCTTTGGGAACATCGAATGTTTTCATCAATTGCTTCAAACACGCCTTCCCAAGTTGGTTCTCGTGTGGATTCCTATAAATAAAAAAAAAATATTGTACTAACTTTTATTGCCGATCCTTGGGAATAGAATAAATTTTTATAGATCATTTGTTTTTTAAGGCGATGAATTTTTTTAGATGATCCCTCGTTTTCTATACTCCTGACAACATGATCCAATCGGTTTATTATTAGCTAAAGCGTAACAAACAAAAGTAACCTACACTATCTGGGAGTTTAATTCTATCCGATGTCGGATGTTATGTCTTGAATGCTAACATAGCAGTAAATATTTGCAGCAATATTTCAAACGATGATCGAAGATATTATAACGAAGTATAATGCAGCTTCGGCAAACACAACCGGAGGAAAGTTTTGGAGCAAAAACAAGAGTTTAAACAAAAGATGAAAGGTCTGCATAGCTCACTTCTTTTCATATTTTCTCTTGCTTCATTATACAAATGTTTGTTCCTTTCAGTCTTGAAAGTTGAAAGCAGATGATTAACTTGCTGAACCGGAGTCGAGCGGTAACTTTCCTAGCGCTAAGGCAACTTTTCTACGAGATCACCACTTTCGGACCTCCACCAACTCGGCCCATAATTCACAAAGAGTTGATTCATTGCTCGAATATTCGCCCACAATTTTTAAGTTGAATACTATAAAATAGGACAGATCTTACGTTTTAAATGCAATGGATTATTGAGTTAATTATCACTTTAAAAGATGTGTATGCTTTTTTGAGTGACGAAGATTTTTATATAGGGATGGTTTTTATTTTTTAGGTTTTTTTAATTTTTTTATTTAATTTTAGGGAAACTTACAAGTATTATTACATGATAACAGTTTGAATAGATAGGTTGCGCCTAATAAAAAATTTCCACTTATAGTTTAAGGATTACAAGCTAGTCTAATAATAACGATAAAAATTCATGTGTGATTACAATTTATACTTAAGTTAATGGTAGGCCATTGAATAATTTATCGGCTATAGTATTTTTAGTTTTAACTATGGAACTGTGGAACAGGTCTTCATTATTATCGTCTAGTAAAATTTCATTAAAAAGTCTACATGAGCGAGACATGAATAACACATTTAGGAAGGAATGAATGGTCTTTTTTGTTATTTTTTTTATATCAAAGTCGGCAGATAGGCTGACTGTCCACCTGATTGTATCTGTGGCTAATTTCGTCTATAAAACAAGTAACACCACAAGTGCTGAAAGTGCGCTGCCGAATATAGAAGGATTAAGGGAAAGGGTGGCTTTTGCACTCCTTACTCACTCACCGAAACACAACAGCACCCCTACAGAAGACCACCGTGAAGTAACAGCATGTGTTTTTGTGTTTCTTTAAGTGACCTATAAGATAGCTTTCTTGTGTAAAACTTGCAAGTCGTATTGAGGCTCGAGTTCACCAACAAACGGTTAATCATTAAGTTAATCAGATGTTTAGGGCGTTTAACCCGCATTTTAGCGATGGTGATCAACAAAATATTATTAAACGGCTGTTTAAATTTTTAACAGCAGTTTAAAAATAACCGTCTGTTGGTGAACTCGAGCCTTAAAGTTGTTATAAATACCTTACCTATTATACAAAACAATTACAAACTTAACTAGTTACAAGTATTTAAGAGAATGATGACGCAAAAAGGATACGGTGTACAAAGAATTTTCAGTTTATGATTTTTTACTGAACACATGCGAGTATAGTATTATATTCGCTATATGATAGGTTCGCAGTGAACTGTTGGTCTATAATTGCTGCTATAATTACGATGTTCCGCGAAATTACACCGCGATTATGACGTCTGGACGCAAATTTGCGGCTCCTCGACTATAAAGCAATTACAAGTAGATTAGACTTGAATTGGCCATGTCTATACACAGCTATGTCCCTAGAAGATAATTGCTTTGCAACATTGTTATTGCATTGAGCATTGATTACTGCAACATCTAAATGTTCTACAAGTTGTAAAATCTAAAGTTATCTAAAGTTGTAGAAGGAAAAAACTGAGGATATTATCCGCAATTGGGGTCGCAGGGTGGGCTAAAATATTCTATCATGTTAGCTCACTGTGGATTGAAAAAAAAATGTATAAAAAAAATAGCTATTTTTCATCACAATCAATGCTATTAGGCGTTGCCGATATTATTAGGATGAAGAATTAGGATATGATAGGAAAATGGGATAGCGATTCACATCTACATCTGCAATGTAGGATGCCAAGCAACTTCAACTTAATGGAGTTTTGACCGTCTCTTTGGAATCAATAAAAAAAAAAAATGCTTTATCTGCTGACCGCATTTCAACAGGAATGTTGAAAGTAACTGAAATTAAAACGTGTTTTGTAACCAAGTGGATTTTTTTTTTGGAGTTAAGTGTTATAAGCCAAATGAACGCACAACTACAGCTAATTGGGTATAATGACTGGTGGCCGTCGTGGCAGACTAGATTTGAATCCCGGTTGAGTTACTTACATTATGGGTGAACAAAAGCGTCGCGAGGAAAAATCAAAAGCAACCTTCCAGGAATGAATTTCTGTTATTCCCTACGATTGCCTATTGGCACTACTATTGCCTATTAGCAAAACCCTAAAAGGATTATTTGGTATCTCCTACTAACTCACCGAAACACAACAGCACAGATGCTGACTCACGATGTGCGTAAAGAAGTTTGAGTAAAGGTATAAATATAAATATAGGTAAGTAATCTATACTTACTAATATTATAAATGCGAAAGTATATATGAATGTATGGATGTTTGTAACTCTCACGCAAAAACTACTGAACCGATCAAAATGAAATTTTGCAAACACGTTGTCTGGGACACCAGAAAGGACATAGGGTACCTTTCATCCAGAAAAAAGGACTATTCCCGAGGGATCAATAAAAAATAAAAAACTAACGCCTGGCCAAAGTGTTATAGCAACACGAGGTCAAGCGCTATATTGCTTTTTTGCGAAAGTATGTTTGGATGTTTGTAACTCTTTCACGCAAAAACTACTGAACCGATCACTATGAAATTTTGCATACACGTTGTCTGGGACACCAGAAAGGACATAGGATACTTTTCATCGTTAAACGCGGACTAATTCGCGGGCACCAGCCAGTGTTTAATATTTACAGTACTTTTTATTGTTTATACTCGCACATATGGTGTTGATGTAATGTATTGTCTAACCTGGAATCTTTGTTCACGGTTAGTGGTAGCGTAGGGAATAGCTAGGTAGTATGCATGCGAACCGTCGGGAGCAATACTGCCTCGCACCCGTCCGCCACCCACCGACAGTTCAACCGTTGGCTGCCTCGCCAGACGGGCTAACCACAGTGACCAGAGCACCAACCATTTGCCACTGATCGACATCACTGAAACCACATATTAACTATTTAATTATGTTCACACTCATGTGTATGAATGAGCCCAAAAATTTAAGGATAGTTAAAACTTTTGCATTTACGAATATTAAAAGTTCGGAATGGATATTCTACGAAAGAGCATTATTGATAGGTACATTTTTTTATTTTTATTTTATTCACACATTCCACACAGCACTATCTAGTTCCACATTAAGCAACTAATTCTTGTATTATGGATACCAGACAGTTGATATAATACATAGATTACTTTTTTTTGTAAATACATACATATTATAAATATAAAAAACATCCACGACTCAGTTATAAAGGTAAAATGTTAACACATAAACATTCGCCTCTAGCGGGATTCGAACCCGCGACCGTTTGGTTAACAGCTAGGGTTACTAGCCACTAGACCAAACGTGTCGTCACATAGTTTGCTATGACTAAATAAATATTCAATTAGCTCTAAGTATAGGTTAAAAACAATTATTTTAATTAGAGACTCGCTTAAATAGTTTGGGGTTAGCTTTTACATATACAGCAACCTCATATATAAAAAGTGATGGAAGTGTCAGTATTTTATACTTTTTAAAAAAGGGTATACAACTTTCTAATTCGTTTAATTTAAACACGGCTCTAATACACCTCTCTTAGAAGCCCAGAAAGAATTAATTTAACTTAAATATTTTCTTACTATATAAATATCATTTTTTTTAAATTTTCAACCTTCAACCGGCTTTGAACTTGTAAAATGTTGAACTCATTGTTTATTAGGAATTTCCTAATTTCGGTTTAGGACTCGTATGGTTGACAACGTATTTGCAGTACCTATTCTTGTTGGTGCAGTTCCATCATGGTCTTCTCTTCTATAGTTTATATCTTTCTATTAGGTAAATAATAATCCAAATGTAGTGCACATATTTTTTCTTTATTAATTTATCCAATACATATATTTAAATTATCTCAAAATCTATATAAATAACATAAACATTTTACACTCGCTACTTCAAAACATATCAAACATTATACTGTTAAATTTTTCTCTGTCCACAAAACACTTTTTTTTCCTTATTTGATAATTAACCTATTTATATTCAGCCAGTATTCAAGTTCAAAATTCATTAACACCTATGGCGTAGTTCCACCTTCCTTGTCCGAACTTCTAGGGAGTGGAACTCACTGCCTGCGACTCAATATATATATATATAAAAAAGCTTGTGTTATAGGTGTCTGTATCTGCCTACCATCAGTTTACCATTAGCCGTTTGATAAGGTTTATGCTTTTAGTTTTGATTTTTTATGTTTAACTAGCTAGTGCCCCCGACTTAGTCCGCGTTGAACGATGAAAGGTACTTTATGTCCTTTCTGGTATCCTAGACAACGTGTATGCAAAATTTCATAGTGATCGGTTCACTAGTTTTTGCGTGAAAGAGTTACAAACATCCATACATCCAAGCATACTTTCGCATTTATAATATTAGTACGGATATAAAAGTATGGTAGTCGCAGTCTAAATATGATTTAACCTTTCATGTTATGTTATTGAGTTTTATTATCGTGATACCAACACTAATATAACACTATATATAGTTAGAATACAAACACAGACGATAAGAATGAATGTCACCGGATCAGCGCATCGCTGCATTTGTTGCTCATCTTTACGAATGCAATGCATTACATGTCAAACACAGTATCAACTTTAATAACCAGAGAATAAAGTCCATTTTCGAAACAACAACAATTTTACCGTTAAACACTGCGTGATACACGTATGTTATCACGTATGTTAAGGTTCAAAATAGAAACCGCATAATACAAGAGTAAATACTGCACTTACCTGTTGAACTCGCTTTTGCTCGTCACCATTCCATAAAAGTTACATGTGACCTAATATTAAACACATTTAAAATCGGTTTGTTACTCTATGTGTGTCTATGAATCCTGGGTCAGGCTGTCTGTCGGCTGGTTAACACTACAAAACAACGAAACTCACGTGAGTACGCCTTTCTAAACCGGCAACGAATGACGGTAATGATTGCTTTTTCATGTGGATTATTCCGAGTTGCTGTTTTACATTTATAAACACTTGAACCGGTTCTGGGTTGTGCTTACTATATGAACTATACTATACTATATACTATACTATACTCAATCATGCAAAAACTGGCTGAACGGATTCGGATGAAATTTTGCATACAGATAGCTTATTACCTGGATTAGAATATAGGAATTTTTTTTTTATCCTGGAAAATTTTCATGTGCCTGAAAGTCGCGGGCACAGCTTGTATAATACAATTATTATAATAGATTCGGTTTTAGTGGGAATAAATTCGGTAAAAAGTAACTGGTCATATGTATCTAAGGGCCTCTTTCATCAACTACAAGTAAAGTGTTGATTAGTTACTTTTAGAAATAATTTTATGTTTTATTAAATTATGCACTCGGTTTACTGCATCCTTCGATAGGCGTTTTGTTTTATTTTTTAATATTTAGGACTTACCGTACAAAGGTATATCATCTTCTTCATTCCCGATTACCGGTGACTTTAAATGGCGGTTAGCCTACTTGACACATGATGTAAGAGGCCCTAAGTAAAATATGATACTGCTAACCAACACAATTGACTGGCTGGCCAACCGCGAGCATAAATGAAGTTGCATATAGCTCGTACTCTATCATTAACATGATTTACTATGTGAAACCGTACCTGTACCATGAGTTTACAATGACCGCAATCGCTAGCGAGAGCATAAAATATTTATATGAAAAACTGTCAACTGTCAATGTCATATTGACAATATTCCATATAAATATTTTACGCTCTCGCCATGAGTTACCATATTTTACCATGAGTTTACAATCACCGCACTCGCTAGTGAGAGGGTAAAACATTTATATGAAAAACTGTCAACTGTCATTGTCAAATTGACAATAATTTTCCATATAAATATTTTATACTCTCACTAGCGATTGCGGTCATTGTAAACTCATGGTAAAAGTACTGTTCTCTCCATCGTTTCATACTTTTCGCCATTCTTTATATTCTTATGTTTGATAATTTTTTAAATTGTATTTCAAGTATTTATCTAAACGTTGCTCATAATAATAATAATGTAGATACGAGTGGCATAATTGCATCCGTTCAATTTACATAACTGTGTCAGTGTCGGATAAACAAATTCTACGATAACCTAACGATAACGATAACGATAATGATAACTTTTCTTAAAATTTTATATTATTATAGTGTTAATGATAAGTTTTGTAATGTTTTGATGGTCTAGGCGCGATTGTAACTTATGTAATTCTAAGTGGACATGACTCAGAGCACCGGTTTAACTTGAATTTAACTGGTTTTATAAATAAACCGGCAAAAATTACACAACATATTTAATTAATTAGTAAATAGTTACTTTTTGTAAGTTAAATAATTGTATTAGTTGTAATGATTTTATAAGTGATCATAATCTGATAATACTTAAGTAATATTGCCTATATGCTACAATTTTTTATATCTCTAGGCACTAACATGATAGCAAGCGATAAATCAGTGATATCTCTGACATGACTGCCATTACTGGCACAGTTTTTAAATAAGTCTTTTTGTGTTTTTGTGTTGCTAATGTAATGTTATAAACAAAATAGTTACTTAATTATTTGTAAATAGAAAAAAAAAGTAGGAATTACGAAGTATTTATTCAATTATTACTTAATTACTAAAAAAAAGTCTTCAATAAACCTGTGTGTGATAAAAGACATGCTTTGTACTTACAATTAAATATTGTACTGTGTAGTTTCAAAGTTCATTCGTGGTGCAGGATAAGATAAAATGTATAACGTATTAATAATACTCGTAAATCAACATTAAAGAGTATTCAAAATGCGTGGTGTAAAATGGATGGTTCTGTGGTCGCTTTGGTTGGCACGTCTGGTGCGACAGCCGAGTCTGGAGGTGGCTGTCAGCGGTGGACTTGTGCGCGGGAGTGTATCCCACGATGGCTCACACGTCAACTACTTCGCAATTCCATACGCTACCGTCAATCGAGAACATAGATTTCAGGCAAGTAGTTTTTCACTCATAGACTCATGCCTTTTATATATTATGTAGATTCTCAGATATTATTTATTTATTTATTTATTTATTTAGTAGTTAATTCACATCGTCTATACGAGTGTTCATTCAATGTAAATGAATTGATTTATATGAATCGGATGAATATATATGAATAAGTCTTTTAACTAAAAGATTACGTAATCTAGTTTAACTATGTAATTTAGTAAAATTAAATTGTCCTAAGTACTAAGTTTTAAGATCCAGTTTTGCTATAAATCTATGAATCAAATAATTAAACATTTAGATATTAATGCAAAATCTTTAGTCAAAAATCAATCATAAAAATTCAATCTATTTCAATGTTAGAATCGAGACTGTTTACAGTAAAAATCGGCAGAATTCAGGTATGAAGCAGAAGAGAATTTCTTCTGTTATTAAAAAACTGTTTTGGGGCATTTAAAATTGGCCATAAGCAGGGCAAAAAAAATTTCTCATCAAACTACGTTCCAGTATTTTTTGAAAATAAAGAAATAATTTAGTAAATAACTTTCAATAATTTTAGGCTCCAGGACCTGAACCATCATGGGAAGGCTTATTTGAAGCCGTGGATGAAAATACCCGCTGTTTACAAGAGTTCGGTGGCATACTCATTGGACAAGAGAACTGTCTTACGCTGAACGTATACACTCCAATAAGCATTCCCGAGACCCCGAGACCTGTCATGGTATTCATACATGGTGGAGGATTCTTTCAGGGATCCAATTCAAGATTCATTTTGGGTCCCAATTATTTAGTAAAGAAAGGGGTTGTGTTAGTTTCTATTAACTATAGATTAAACATACAAGGTTACTTGTGTTTAGGCATTAAAGAAGCACCCGGTAACGCCGGCATGAAGGATCAAGTAGCTGCTCTCAAATGGGTGAAAAGAAATATTAGAGCATTTGGTGGCGATCCTGATAACGTGACTATATTTGGAGAGAGTGCTGGCGCAAGTGCTGTATCCTATCATGTACTATCTCCAATGTCAAAAGGATTATTCCATAAAGCGATTTTACAAAGCGGTTCCTCATTAGTGGCTTGGGCTCATCAATATCGCCCAGTGTACATGGCGAGTCTTTTAGCTAAGACCATGGGGTTCAATTCACAAGATCCCCGAGAACTATATAATTATTTTATGAATAAAACTGATGAAGAGCTCATATTAACACGTGTAACTAGGAAAGAAGGAAATGTTATAATATCGGAATTGCTCTATGTGCCGTGCAGTGAACAAGTGGTGGAAGGCGTCGAATCATTTCTGACGGAATTGCCTTATGACGCACTTTCTTTAGGTAATTTCAATAAGGTCCCAATGATTATAGGAGTGAACAGTGAAGAGGGATATTTCTTTGTAGGTTATGAAAACGGTACAACCTTGTCCGCAATAACAATAGAACAATCTATGCCTAAAGATTTGGTGTTCCCAACTGATGAAGAGCACAAGAACGCAGCGGAAAAAGCTAAATATATTTACATGGGAGACGACGAAGTACAAGCGTCTTTGTTAAAGTTTTCCAAATTTTCTGGAGATTTATATTTCGAATATCCCGCAGTTATAGAAACAGAGTTAATATTGGGGAAAACTGATGAAAAAGTGTATAATTATTTGTTGAATTATACCAGTTGGAGGAATTTACCGAAAATGATGCTCGGTTACCCTTTCAAAGGTGCACCGGGAGCCACACATGCAGATGATATATTCTACTTATTTCAACAAACAATTTTACCAACATTTTTCGAAATTGAAATGATAACGAAAATTACGACGTTGTGGACAAATTTCGCGAAATATGGGTGAGGAAAATTTGTATTTTTGTAATTATTCTGTTCTCTGCATATTTACGTACTATTGCAAAGTAATGCATGTATTCCTAAATATTATTACTAGCCAATGTATTCGTTTCATAAAAAAAAAATTTTTTTGCAGAGATCCAACACCGGAAACAACAGAATTGCTTTCAGTGAAGTGGTTACCAACGGACAGGTTATCCCCTCAAAGTTTTGTGATCGATTCTGATTTCTCCACATCGCCATTATGGCGCAGCAAGAACTTGAGGTTTTGGCACGAATTGTACACAAAGTATAGAAGAAAAAATTGATATGTATATGATTTTAGGAAGCACATTTTTAATTTTATTTCTTTCTATAAATATTTTGATAATAAAACACCAATTTAACTAACTAAAGTTGAAGGTAAACTTTTAGTTTTTTTTTAAACCACTATAAACTACAGAAGAAAACCATTCTATGGACTAGCTGGTGAAGACGGGATTCCTTTTAATATATTCAACGTGTTGGCAACAGACTAAAATCGTGGAGAGCATTTGCAGTTTGAGGTTAAGTGGTCCGCATTATATTCTTTTGTATGGTGAAAAAGGTTTCGACAGTTGAAATGGTTCATTACGGTGTAGAGTGCTATCCGCTAAGAGGGCGCACCTTAATCAAACCACAACTTCTGTATCTCAATACCGTCTTGAATAGCCGTGTCCGCTAAACTACAAAGTTCATTTATCCGGTGTCTATCTTAAATGGGAAGTTTTCGAGTGCATTCCCCTAATTGCGATGCTAAGGACTCCGGGTCGGGGTACTGCAAAGGGAATACTCAGGGGAGTATTAGTTCTTACAAGTATTAACATTCGCTTGATGGCTCCTTAATATGGACATTCCATTTTCATTTAATATGGTTGGTATTTAATAGACCCGGAGTTGCTTGTGTTCTTGGGGTTGCCACTTATCATCAAGTGGACAATCGGATTGTCTGTCATCATTTTTTTTAATATAAAATTTCACAGTGATTTAGAATCGTCTGTATGATTGAAAAGGTCAGAGGTGGATAATAGTTCATTTAGATCTTCCGGTAAATATTCCACACCGCACACTCAAATTAATCTGTTTTGTTGGGTGAGGTTTTTGTGTAGGTACATCAGCTGTTTCTACAGCTCTAACACACTCGCACTTACGAGTAAAATTGACGTACATTACCCACTTTTCTTTTATACGAAAAGCTTGTAGCTACTACTCATTCATACGATGGAAATTCAACAACTCTCAGCAACTCCATACATCACAGGCTCTACTCTGCAGTATCAGTTTAAATGAGACTCATCAGAAGTATTGAAAATTCCATTCTGGAATTTCCTGCATCACTGTTTAACAGTATCAGTGAAACTGTAATTTATTAATTAAATTGATTTAAAAGAATCTCTTTAGATGTGCTTAAAAAAATTATCACAATAGAGTACCCATCGTTGCACATATATTGAGAGAAATTTGGATCATTATTTGACCTAACCTAACCTAATTAAAATTCACGACCAATCGATGTTTTTATATAAGAAGAGAAATGTTCATATATTTGTAAACTTTACTCATACAGTTATTATCTAGTCATCAAGGGGTTATTCTTATAATGCGTTTAATCATTCTAGAAGATTCTATAAATTCTTAGAAATTGATCGGCTCACCAATTGTCATTCGACGCAACAAACTCTTACCAAAAAAGTCAGCAGACAGAAATTACTACAATATTTACAATACAATACAAAATTGTACAGTACAGTATTACCTATATGCGGAATAATATAAACATCTCAATAAATTTAAATACAAATATTATAAGTTTTCTCTCAAGCCAAGAAGCATAAGTGTATATGTAAATTTATGGAAAAATGTTTTTTTTTTTCTTTTTAAATATGTCGCGCAGTTACGGTTTGTAAGGTTTCCCTTCAACAGGGAAAATAAACAAGCCGACAAGGAAATGTTGACTGAATCGACAAACTAAACCATCTCTTCATTTCGCCAACTAAATCTCCGGTATTTGGGATAGTAAGCCGCTTATGGCCCGTCTCTTATTAAACCCGCGAATGAATGGGACCGGGTCCCGGTCACCAGCTCAATGAGTGAACCAGTGAATGAGTGAAACTATCCCCTTCAATATTGGACCCTTTTAGAGTGTGAACGGTTCCAAGCAGAGTAAATAGAGTGTTCAATGCGTCTATTTTCATATTGGCTTTGGTTGCGTAATATTTTTATTGGAAAATGTACTGACGGCAAAATAAATACAATAATATATGTTATAATTTCCACTGCTAAATATTTAGTGCTATAGTTTAATAAACTTCAACAAGAGATTGCTACGTGAATTCATATTATGAAATAAACTTGAACACTCAAGAGCAGTGGTGCTCACACTTGAACTGTCAAAACTACAAGCTAACTTTACCTATTTAAGTATATACATAAATGAAACACCCTACCTACCTACAGTCCACGGTACAAAGACGTAGGTAGGTCATAGGTGTAGCTGCCAGAAGTTTCCAGAAGAATCAGCGGGAATCAGGGGAACAAATACGCGCGTTTCTTTGACGAAGCCGCCTTTTGCCGTTAGCAGGGGGTTATTTGAATATAAAAAAGTAATAAGGGGTTTATTCTGGATTAACTGTGAAGCCACTTAAATAAAATATGAATCATTAAACAAAAATTGGCCAATATTTCCCGAGATCAACTCCCGATTTTTCGATATTTACCATTTGACCTAAAAAATTTTTAAAATTCCATCTTCAAAAATTATATTGGCAAATATCATTATTATTATTTTCAAAGTTGGTCCTGCCGGGAATCGAACCGGGACCCCTGAGACCACGGCGTTAAGGCAAGCATCTTAACCACCATTCCAAAGACTCGTCAAGGTTTTGCATTTTTTAAATATATAAGTGTATTAAGTTTAATATATATATGAATACAATGCGATATGTCTAATTTGAGAACCAAAGTAGTTCCGCCTCAAGCAGCGCTTAACAATTAAATGTAAAATAAATTGCAAAGTTTTAATACTCCACAGTTCATAAGAATGATAAAAATGGAGAGAGCTTAATATTTTTATGGCTTAAATGAGCTTAAAATATTCCAATGAAGCCTTAAATCTTTAAATAGCCGATGCGCGGATAATCGCTTTCCGCAATAAAGATTAAATTCAGTGTTCTCTTCGGGGCGTCGTAAAAATCTGTGAAATGCGTCGAAAAATCCGCAAAACGTCGTAAATCCGCACCGAAATACCCATAATCCGACCAGAGTAGTATTTACCATAATCCAGTGTTATCGGGCGAACGCACACGGACATATTTTGCGGGCCCCTAACAGTTTATCGGTGCAGTGTGCGGCGAGCCTAAAGTACGGTCAGCTAACGGCCCGGTGTGCGTGATTAGGAGAGTAGGTATACGCTACCCTTTTGCGGACCTCCTATTTTATATGGCGGTGAAAACTATTACTTGAAACGGTGACCGACGAATATGCCCGGGCTGCTGACTAAGCATCGTCGTCTCCATGAAAATCATGCTAGGTTATGGCAACCCTAATGTGGTCCACTTAACCGTAGGGACTGCTTGAGTTACAAGCAAACCCGGAGGTGCGATTGCCTCGAATGAAGCAGAATGAATATAAAATCATTTTAAACGTGGAAAAAAATTAACTGAACTGTTTAGACTTTATCTTGTATTATTGGAAATGTGTAAGAATACTTAGATGAGGATTACATCAAGTAAGAAAAATATGTATTACTGAAACTTGTATTGGGTGCATTTTGTGTCAGTTTTTGAATAAAACGTCTTTTCTTTTATTGAAATCGTTATAGGTTCTTTCAAATTTTTAGTGGGATGGATATAAGGAAGCTGAATTGCCAACGAAGCCAAAATAATAATGATAGTTAATAGTGAATAGTTAATAGTTAATAGTGATAGTTAATAATGATGAAAAAATAAATAAAGTTCCCAAATATTTTTTTATTAACCTCTAATACCTCCAATAAGTGGGAAACTGAAGTTATTGTCAATATGTAGTTTATGTTAGTAAACAATCTTAAAGAAGCCTGTCGCCCAAAGTGCTTGTAGTGAGGGAAAACTGTTCTGTTGTGTACTGTTCAGAGGATGCAATAAAAGCGTCTAGTAAAAAAATATTTGGTCCCTTAATAAATTCAGGAGGAGCTAAACTTCCAAATACATATGATGATGTGAATATTGAAGCTAGGCAGTAACCATCCCTTACATAAGACCACCGTGAAATAAAATCATTTCCCTCATGAACCTAGAAAAAACTACGGACAGAATTCCACATTTTAAATAAAGTGAAGCACCGTAGTAAGCTCGGTAACGTGTATTTACACATTAACACCCACACATACGAACCATAGTAAGCTCAGCGTCCGCCATTACGCTGCTAGCGTTCATTAAGTGCACACGTATTGAGTAATTAAAATAACTATTTAATTATGCCACCTGCGTCGTAAAATGTTGTTCCTATAGCACTTTACGTGATTTTAAAAAAGAACAAGAAATCACTTTACACATGTAAAAACGCATACGCACACATAAAAACGCGCCGCCATTACGTTGCTTCAATTTGTACAGTGAGAGCACTCCGTTGTTTTTTCTAGGTTCATGATTTCCCTATCCCTTTATCATTAATCATACCATCGTACTTAAAACACCTGTATCGTTGCTTGTGTTATAAGCGAAAATAGCCATCCACCATCAAGCCTATCTGTCGATCTTAATATTAAAAAAAATAGTCTTTTTGTCAGTACTACCAAGTTGTCTTTGAAGTCCCGATGAGCTACCAGTTGCCTTATTTCACTGTTAGACAAAGTGGTAGGTAATTGTCGATAGCTGAACTCACTCGTACATCTCGTTGGAGTAAATAAATTCGTTGGTGACCCGTCTGTGTGCGTGTTATGTAAAATGGTTACCTGGCGCAAAAATGTCCCTTCCAACCCGCATTAGTCACGTTATCTCCCGCCTTGTAATGGCTACCGGCCTATAAATATTACAATATGATAACTCGTGCTAAGTTGTGAGCCCTATCCTATCTCGTTGCAGATATATTGTGTGGGTCGCATGTTATCTGTTTTGGGCGGGTCAAGCTCGCACATAACTTTTCCACTTTAAAAGAGACCAAAATTATTACGAAGAAACTCAATCGGGTTTCTCAGCTTCATTTTCAGTTTTCACAATGGGAAATTCGCCTTGATTGTTGGCCTATGTACACTCTGACAGTCTTGTCTATTGCTATACTCGTACAGTCGTCTAAATACAAGCAGCGACAAAATATCTAAAACTGTCTTAAATTTAAAATTTAGGTATGCGAAACGTTTGAATATCGATAGAAAAAAAAATTATTTATTAGAAAGTAATTAGATTACTTAGAATTCAATATTATAACTAAAAAAAAAAAATAGTTAGAGTCGTTATTAAGAAGAAAGCCTACTGAAAGCGAATAGCAATAAATTTCATTTGAGTACTTCGGCATAGCAACATTAGGCGCTTGGGTAACATTTCGGGTAAACTAATTTGATAAAGCGACGATTAAGTTAAATTCGTAAGTTGAAGCTACATTAAGCAATTTCAGGCCTCATTTCTTAATGTGAGTATAAGAGAAAAATATACCATGTAGAACTTCTTCAATGGGTATCGTGTTATTGAGTACTTAATACCTAGCAGATAATAAATGCTCAAAATCATTTCTCGGATTATTAACAAAGAGCTTTTGTTTAAACATTTTTCAAATTATTTTGCTCATATACATATTTAGCCGAGCGTTGAATTACTTAATTTTTATTTTGAAAAAATCACTCGGGAACAGTACTTATATTCTGTATGAAAGATACCCTATGTCCTTTTCTGTATTCCTATGATAATCGGCTTAGTAGTTCAGGCGTGAAGATAAACAAATAAAAAATCACTTTTGGATTTATATAATGAGTTAGGATGAAGAAAAAATTTATGCGGATTGAAAATATACAGTAGCAAAATCATAATTTTGACAAAATAATAATGAGACTTTCTTCTTAGAGCAATCTTTGTTAAGTTCTAAAAAAATCAGTGAGCTAGGTTGTCAAAAGTAAGAACATTTCACTCAGAAAATATTTATTGGAAAGATATATAAAACGTTTCCGTGTCATTTCGATGAAAATATTAATTATTACATAGTAATATTGTGTGTACATTTGTCTGTGTATCCAAGGAACGTGTGCGTGTATATATAGAGGTAAAAAGTAATTATTTATTTACAGCAATATTCACTCGGACAAAGGATCGGAAATGATCCGAATGAATCATATAGACGTTGCGGAAAACGTATGAAGCATGGAATCGATTCAATCGGAAGGGACGTTCGTAATACTGTGGTGAATATACTATATCTACCTACCTATCGTAATATTGTGGTGAATATACTATCTGTTAAATATATCTATCTATACCGGTCTATAGACGAAATCAAAGACCTCAATTTGAGGTAGAATGTAACACCTCCTTTCTCATATCCTAACCTTGTGTCATATACACTCCCAAATGTTCTTGATTTTACTTTCAGCCTGTCTGACACCTTTATTTAAAAACTAGCTGGTGCACGCGACTTCGTCCGCATTGAAAATTTTAAAAAAAAGCAATATAACGCTTGACCTCGTGTTGCTATAAAACTTTGGTCAGGCGTTAGTTTTTTATATTTTATTTATCCCTTGGGAATAGTCCTTTTTTCTGGATGAAAGGTACCCTATGTCCTTTCTGGTGTCTTAGACAACGCGTATGCAAAATTTCATGGTGATCGGTTCAGTAGTTTTTGCGTGAAAGAGTTACAAACATCTATACATCCAAATACTTTTGCATTTATAATATTAGTATATAGATATAGATGGAACGCATTGTAAATAAAATAAAATAATTATAAAAATAGTCTTTAATGCTATTTTCAAGTTTTCCCAAGTTAATAAGTAGGTGTATCATATTATTTTGATAGACATAGGCCTCTTCTAAAGTTTTCCACTCAGTGCGACGACCCTCGGCCGTTTTTTTTGTAAAACTCTGTTAGTGGTTTTATCCAGGTCATCTGTCCATCTCTAAGTTTTTCCATTCGTCGATTTACTCAGGTTTTATGATTACATCTTGATGTGTTCGTCTTTAATGTCTTTGATTATTGAGTTGATTCAGTTGATTAAACTTAGATAAGGAAATCAATCCAATAATCGAATCCAAATAATATTTTGAAGAGTTTTCAATTATTTTCAAGAAGTTTCATTTCATTAAGAAGTACTATTTTTTAAATCTCCCCAAATTTCCTATTATATATTTTTATAATTATTTGACGAAACTGTTCGAAGTTATTAAATAAAGTTTCTTGAATAGTCACCGTATCATAAATTAGTAATTGGAAAAATAATTTATAAGATTTCTTTCTCGTTTTCCTCATTTCCTCCTTCATATCAAACGGAGCTATAATTTAATAAAATATTTATTATATCAAATTATTAAAAGTTGCTTCTATGTATTGAATAATATTTAGAAATGATTTTTTTTTTAAATAATTGCTTTAAAAATGTCGACAATCGACTTTAAAAATGTTAATCAGATCTGATAACGTGTGTGCTGCCCTCTATGTAATGCAATGTAAGTGAAGCCTTTCACGGCGTGAATGTGCATTCATACGAGAAATCACTAATTAAGCTAATTACCGACGTCATATACGATTCACTGTTCTATTACATGTACATAGTACGTAGATAAGTATGTTGCTAGATAAGTATGTTGCTGCCACTCGCATATGTTACTCGTTCGTCCCTTACCAATGTCCGCTTCCGGTCCATTACAACCAAATCCCAAATTGCCTGTTTCCCATACTAGCAGCAAACTTTGAAGCCACGAAAGGATGTTTTACTTAATAGAATTTTGCATTGAAAATGTGCTTTCGATAGTAATGTTTAACTTGTGTATTTACAATGGTCGTTTATTGTCTCTGTGCACGACTTTAGCGCCACCTAGAGTCCGCAACTTTGTTGGTTCTTACGTTTTGAAATTTAATCGTGACATTGTGACAAAATATTATTATAATCCAAAATTATCTATTAATTTATTTCCAAAATATTATTATTATATAATTTATACCTTGATTTGGGTGGAGGAAAAGGTTGTGAAATCATTTTTGGTCATTCAAATCAAATGAGGTAAGTAAAATTTATTCAAAAAGTGTGTTTTATTTTGAATATGTCAGGATTTGTTTACTTCATTTTTAGTTGTAGTTTTACTGTAAAGGAAGAAGATAAAGTTACTTTAATGGTTTCATTCAATAATAATAAACATATATAATCGTTCCTGTATCGCTAGTAATAAATTAAATTAAATATGGAGAATTATTTTAAGGACCGGGTTTGTGAGTATCTGTTAAGTACTATTTACTCTATGGTATCACTCACAATATAAAATTTCAACCACAAACCGTCTTTAAAGGAAAATTGTTAGTTTCTGCTGGACATGTCCGTGATGTAGAGGAATTAAGAACAAAACAAGGACAGAGTTCAATAATTCAAGATCGCATCATAAGACAAACATCTATTACTTTGACACCTTACAAAACAATTAATCTCCGTTTGAAGTCAGAATCAGTTTGATTGAGTTTTAATAGACGTAATATTTAAATATTCATTTGATTGCAGGTGAATGCAACACGAGTAATCACAAGTGTGAAATGTGATTGCGATTATTAAAATTAGGTAACCAAGTCTAAACAGATTACTTTGAGATATGACAGATGATAGCTCCAACTTTATTTTTACTTTTGGCCACTATGAGCGCTGCGATCGATTATATTACCCCCACCTAGTACTTCGCACCCAGCGAATAGTGGTTATAATGGTTGTATAATGGTTGTTAAGATTTAAAAGGGTGGATATATATATATATGTGTGTGTGTGTGTGTGTGTGTGTGTGTGTTATAAAATAATAATATAATTTAAAGATTTTCCTTCTTATTTTATACTTTGACTTATCATGGACTTTGCAATGATCCACGGCTGTTATACAGGGTGTCCCTCGATAAAGTGCAATCCCAAAAGGAGGTGAAACTAGATCAAAAATTACCGACAAAAAAATTGAAATTTATTGATGAATTAAGATTTTGATTACTCACTAATGACTATTCACTAATAATCGATTTCTTCCAAAGTAGTGGGTCTATTTTATTAAAATAAAATGATATGTTAGTCACGATAAAATAACAAATAACTCAAAAACGAGTGGATATCGTGACTTAAAGTTCAATTTTTATACTAAAATAAAAAATAAAAAAAATATGCTGTTTTTTTTATTAATCGACAAAAAAATTTGTCGATAATTATCGATTATAATTTTCATTATAATTATAATTATATTATAAAAATTATAATTTTTGATCTAGTTTCACCCCCTTTTTGGGGTTGCTCTTTATGGAGGGACACCCTGTATTTTGTCAATGTTATAATGATGTATTCATATGTATAAATATCTACTATGGAATTAGTGTTTATAGAAACACATCTGGGCTTAACAATGGTAGCGGCGAGCAGCCTCAGGTTGTATTACTCTGTTAGTGGCACGTCATTAAATTAACACTAAATCTAATTCAACGATCCTTAATTATGTATTGACGTGCATTGTCTATTCACCCATAACTAAGTAATAATAAGCCTTTGCATATATGTATTATAATAATTATATTGAATCAATCAATTATTTTGATCGTCGTCGTCAAAATGTCTCTGGCATATTGGAATCTGGCATTTTTCTCACCATAAGAACATCCCTTCGACTTCAACTCGACGGATATTCGTTGAATAGAAAAGCACACATTGTAAAATATCAGCACGTGTGCTGTTGTGTTTCGGTGAGTGAGTCAAGGATAAACCTTTTCACTACAAAAGTCGTCAGCACATTTGTAGCACGTATGGCGTCGCTTGTGTTTAAAAAAACATTAAAAATTAGACTTTAACACCAATTCTATAGCGCTAGACTTTGTATTATGGAAACCTAGCGAACCTTTTATAGTTGACCTTGCTAGGAATCGAACTCAGAATTCCTGAGACCGATAAGCCACTCTCAAGCTTCGAGATCAAGCTCAAAGGCTAATGTCAAAAAATAATTTTAAAATGAGTTACAAAAATGGTCATTAAACTAGTAATAACTGTGACTATCTTAATTTTTGAATTGCTTGGCGGTAAATGTAATTATTCTTGTCTCGCTACTTAATTTCGATGTTATCGTATCAAACTCAAATAAAAGTAATTAATCCAACTAAACCACTTTTTGTTTACATTATAATGTGTTAATCTGTTAACAATTTAGACTGTTACTCAAAATTTTTTTTTTTATAAATTTTATACAATGTAATTAATTTTATTGTACATATTTAATTAAAAATAAATAAAATTTCAAATGGTATTAATAATATTAAAATAGTTTTAAAAATAAACTTCTTGAATAACAGTTTCATTCCACAATTTAAATGTAAGTAAATTTAGTGTAAAAAACTGATTTTATTTTTAGATACCTAGAAAATGTAAGTAAAGTTATATAATTTAAGTTAAAGTTATAGTTAAAGTTATATAACTTAAGTTAAAGTTATATAAGTAAAGTTATATAACTTAAGTTAAACTTTATATAAGTAAAGTTACATAACTTAAGTTAAAGTTATAGTTAAAGTTATATAAGTAAAGTTATATAACTTAAGTTAAGGTTATAGTTAAAGTTATATAAGTAAAGTTATATAACTTAAGTTAAAGTTATAGTTAAAGTTATATAAGTAAAGTTATATAACTTAAGTTAAAGTTATATAACTTAAGTTAAGGTTATAGTTAAAGTTATATAAGTAAAGTTATATAACTTAAGTTAAAGTTATAGTTAAAGTTATATAAGTAAAGTTATATAACTTAAGTTAAAGTTATAGTTAAAGTTATATAAGTAAAGTTATATAACTTAAGTTAAGGTTATAGTTAAAGTTATATAAGTAAAGTTATATAACTTAAGTTAAAGTTATATAAGAGTAAATAGTACTTAACCAGATTATTATAGTAATATATTTTTTAAATATCATTGAAAAAATATATATTTTTGCATATTGTTTGCAAACACTAAATAAAGTTTAATAAAGTTTAATAAGTTCAGTCTGTCTAGTTTGAAATTTTTAATTAACTTAAATTACAGGCGATATAAATAAGTTAAGTAAGTATGATATGTAAGTTGTGAACATTACTTTCATATATCCAATTAATGGTTTCGACTTTAAAAAAAGTTAATACTAGGGCTCAATTTTTTTTTTCAATTAAAAATATTAGATCGTATCTAAATTTATGAAAAAAAAAAGCTTTTAAATCGCTTTTTCACACACTGTTATGTTTTCATTGCTTTCCGATCTTTCCGTGTTGCTATAACGCTTTGGCCAGGCGTTAGTTTTTTATTTTTTATTGATCCCTCGGGAATAGTCCTTTTTTCTGGATGAAAGGTACCCTATGTCCTTTCTGGTGTTTTAGACAACGTGTATGCAAAATTTCATGGTGATCAGTTCAATAGTTTTTGTGTGAAACACTTACAAACATCTATACATCCAAATATACTTTCGCATTTATAATATTAGTACGCATAAAGATTAGGATTTTATTTCTGTGTTGTTTTATGTGAATGTAATTTATTTTGTGCCATATAATAACATGTTTTAATTAAGTATTATTAATTAATATTAATAGTTAAACAATGAAAATATTGTCTATTTATTAGTAAAGCGGAACAGTAGGTATACCGCTGTCGGCATGTTTATCTTGTACACTCGTATCCGGCGTTCACACTATAATTACCTATTTAATTAGGGTACCGAGGCAAATGTGCCTAAACGGACCCTTCGCGATAAAGCCCGAGGGCCGAACTAAAATAATTTAACTTTGGGTTTTGACAGTAATCATTATTTTAGCCACTGGCTTAGTTTGTTTGCCTAGTGGAATTTCCTAATCTACCCTCCGTTGTAACATATATATACAGACCTATCTATTACACATGTACGAGTATGTAACACTTGTGAACACATAGATACTTAACTATGCAATTTATAAATGAATTGAATTGTTTGTTTGTAATGTTAAAATAATTGCTTTTTACTAAATGTATATGGAAGTAAATACAATACTTTTTTGTACTGTTTAAAATTTTTATCTGTCTGTTTGTTGCATCTAATCTACGAAATTAGTGGACCGATTTTAACGATACTTTCATTAGCGGATAGCTAATATCATAAAGAGTAACTTAAGCTGCCTTTTTTTATAATAATAATAATAATATGTATATTATTATTATTATTATTATAAAAAATGTTAACACACCCACAGAATACCACAGTGAAACAGCACTTGTGCTGTTGTAAAATAGACTCGCAAGCAATGTATGTCAAAGTCCATATTCCCGTGCTTTATCCTTTACGTGTGTCCCGTTTGTGCTATTAAAGATCTAAGTGGCAAAGTACACTGCGTATGCGTTTCGCAGTAATAAATTGAGTAATCCGTCTGGCAGCAGTAACCACTCCCTTACAGAAGACCGCCAGAACTCATTTCCCTATTTCAACCGTATGCTTAAGAAGCATTAGGTTAAAATGGGTATATAATGTGTAATGCTTTTTAAGGATTGAAAGCGTTTTTGAATATCTCTGTTTTTGCTTAACATCATCAATAAATTGTAATAGTGTAACATCAGCATTTATGCTATTAAACTCATATAATAAAGATCTGTTATGTTGAACACATTTTATTATGTTAATTGGTGTTTAGCGTCAGAGATTGACGTGAATTTGTCTGGCCTATAATGAGGATTTAGTCTGCGCTATGCATTAAGTGGATTTGTAGAAAATAAGAGATAATTTATTTCGCAGAAAGTGATCTCGCTTGTTGTTCCGCGAATCGTGTGACCTGGCCAAGAGAGAGAGACCAGAACAGTTCAGTGCCCTCGTCGACCCTGTTCTAAATCAATTAAATGACAGACAAACGACCTATTGTTCTAATAATTTATTTTCTTTAAAACGATCCACCGATCTCTTTTTGGAATTCTTTGATTCGGTTCCAAAGGAATTTTTTTTTATACATAGAATTCTTTTTAAAGTTCATAATATAAGCTTTAAGACAGTGGGTCTATAAATTTAACTAATTCTCCTTTACGATAAATATTTTTTTCTCAATTTAAAAAATTCAAGAGTAACTAAACTAACAGTACTTAACTATCCCAATTTTTTGTGTATACTTAAGACATACATAAACTTCCCTCCGTCTGTCCCTCTGTATGTACGCTCAGACCTTTTAAACTACACAACGGATTTTAATGCGGTTTTCATGGAATTGCACCCGTGCGAAGCCGTTAGCGGGTCGCTAGTATTAACATGTTCAAAATGGTGTGCGAAACTCAGAACAAGATATTTAAGGTTACTCTTTAAATTGCCGCCTGATGTTAAATAGAATAGAATAGAATGTTCATAATATCAGGATTTGGTTCTCCCTAGTGTTGGCAATGTTTATAGGCGATGGTGACTGTCTGTCTATCTTCGTCTTAGCGTGCCACTTCTCTACGAAGGATGGCGACCATCATGGCTACTCGTATCTTGAAATTGGAAGCTGGTGTGCGAAAGAGGTAGTGAGTGCTTAATGTTTTTCTTCTGCCTCTGCTCCGCTTTCCCTGTATTTTCCCTTGCATCACTATCTGAAGAATACCGAAGTACTGTAGCTTCCTCTCCTTTATAGTTATCAGCACTTCAATTCCGTTTTTCATTCGACGCAAAACTTCAACATTTGTTACTCTCTGCCTCCTTGATATGTCGAGCATGCGCCTGTATATCCAAAAAATCTCGAATGCTTCTAATTTCGAGCACAAGAGAGTAAAGCAGCGTGCCCGTCGCTATCCGTACTAATATTATAAATGCGAAAATATGTTTGGATGTATGGATGTTTGTAACTCTTTCACGCAAAAACTACTGAACCGATCACAATAAAATTTTGCATACACATTGTCTGGGACACTAGAAAGGACATAGGGTACCTTTCATCGTTCAACGCGGACGAAGTCGCGGGCACCAGCTAGTCCGTACTAATATTATAAATGCGAAAGTACATTTGGATGTATGGATGTTTGTAACTCTCACGTAAAATCTACTTAACCGATCACCATGAAATTTTGCATACACGTTGTCTGGGACATCCAGAAGGACATACCTTTCATAGTTCAACGCGAACGAAGTCGCGGACACCAGCTAGTTTCTCATAAAATGAAAACAAAATATACAGTGGTATAGTTAGAGCTATAACAGCGCTTGTCGATTCGCAGAGAAACAAAGTTTCTATACATTTAAACATAAGACATTCTCTTCCCGAAGAAATAATTATGACATGACATACTCGTATAGGGCAGTGCGGCGAAAGGAAAAATAATTCGGAACAAAGTTGTCTAATGTCTCCCCCCAATGACCCCATAGATAATACCCTGGGGGGTCAATCCTGGGAGAGATTTACTTTCATTGCTGTCGGGGGTCACAGCCGCTATTTCATATCGCCCTTATTTCTTACTGACTTGTAATATCTCGATTATGGTATCACTACCAACTATTATTACAAAATTATTTATTAATTATAATAGGCGAAATAACTATTGTCAAAACATTCGACAAAAAATTGTTGAAATATAGAACTTTGTTATACTGTTGTATAAAACAGCTCAACGAAGGCAGTGCCAAAAATTTCAAAATTATTGCATCCTAAAGAAGATTCTCTAAAATAGTTTAAAGTGAAAAATATCTAAAAAACTTAGATAGGAAGTGATTTACTCTCAATTTCCTCAGATATGTAATGATTTCATTGCATATTAATGCAATTAAATATGCAATGAAATGATATGAAATAATTCCTAGTTGTTAACCAAACGGTCGAGTGTTCGAATCCCGCTAGGGGCAAATGTTTTTATGTGTTAACATTTTACCTTTGTACCTGTTATGGAGGTCCGTATGTATAATATGTATAAAAAAGTAATCTATGTAGCATATCAACTGTCTGGTATCCATAATACGAGCATTAGTTGCTTACTGTGGAACTAGATGGCGCTGTGTGGAATGTGTGAAGATATTTATTTATTTATTATTATTTATTTATAGTGTTCTTGTTAGGTAATCAGTTTTAGTAATATATATATATTATATTACTGTCTGTCTTGACTGTCTACTTGATGTGGCTATTGTCGCTTTTAACATAAGCAACGCCTATGTTATGATGATCATAGTATGATCATAGTAGGATAAAGAATAAGTGATTAGGAAGAGAAAGGAATGTAGGTTCTGGCTGTTACCTAGTATACTAGTTCTGCTAGCTTTTGCCCGCGATTTCGTCCGCGTTGAACGATGAAAGATACCCTATGTACTTTCTGGTGTCCCAGACAACGTGTATGCTAAATTTCATGGTAATCGGTTCATTAGTTTTTGCGTGAAAGAGTTACAAACATCCATACATCCAAACATACTTTCGCATTTATAATATTAGTACGGATTGAATATTTGTTGTCATTACATAAATAAATAAATAAAAACAGAAAAATAAAATATTTTTAACCACACAAAAGGGCACGAACGTGATTGCTAGGATTTTTTTTTGCCAAAAAAGTCGATTAATCCTAATTTGTGCTTAAATACACAAATATACTCGTAAGCTTCATTTTGTGCAAACAACTTTTGGTGTAAGGCATTTATTCGAAATAAAAAATGCGTAGTTCTTTATTAGAGCCTATCTATTTGTTGGCACGGTCGAGCGGACTAGTTCGCAACTCGGCAGGATGCTTCTACGGATCCCAGAGATTATAATATTACGTAGACTTGACACATGTTACAAGGTAAATGATCATCTGCCTATTCCCAGATGGAGTACTGTTCCCTTCGGTGTGTACAGATAATTATAATTAAAATTAGTCGTGGCCCGCGACTTTGTTCGACATAAAAATATTCTCAACGGAAAGACATATTCCAATTCTGTTCTTTCATACAACAGTTCATTTTAAAAGAGTAAGAGTTAAAATATTGTGTCTGTACAGTGTTTATTTACTTATTTCTTAGCCTATGTACAGATGAGTTGCCAGTATCATCTTTCTTAACTTTATATATATTTTATTATTATAAAAGTGAAATTGATTTGTTTGTTTGTTAGGCTTTCACGCCTTAACTACTCAATAGATCATCATGAAATTTTGCATACACGTTGTCAGGGATGCAGAAAAAGTTAACATGGGGTAAGTACTTTTCATTCTGAAAAAGTATTGCTACCTTAAGGATCAATTAAAAAATATAAAATAATTTTTTTAACACAAAATGGGAAGCGAACGAAGTCGCGAGCAAAAGCTAGTTTTGTTATCAAGTTGTCAACATACTATCAGTTATCAGTTATACTATTTTTTCCTTGTATATTATTATGTCTTTTCTTCCACTGCGAAATTTTGTATTTGATGATGAAGTTATGTAAAGTTTTAACTCAGTGAAGAAAATTTCAATGTACTAGGTATAACCAAAAAAGTGAACATAAGTTAAATGAACAGAGCGTCTGTTCTGTGTGAATACTTAGTATATGTGTATGTCCAGCGAGTTGGGAGTAAATGAGTCGTGGCCCATTTAGTTCAAATTGTCCGTGACAGACAACTGGCTGCCCTCTATTTATGTTCGCCTGGTGCTGGTGCGGTGGCCATTCGATGCCTGACCGATTTTCACCATATTCCCAAATTCCACTCACTTTCTTAGTGCTTAGTTCTTTAAAATAAGTCTTGGCCTTTCATCCTATCCCTCTATTGTGTGACCACACAACAAATTGTGAATAGTGTTCATAACCTATAAATAAAATGGAACTCTATTTGTCAATTGGAGCCTGTATAATTCGCTATCTAAATGACTTCTTAATCACATTATGATCATCAGTATCTTTAAAATTGGTATTATAATTTGTTAGATAGACGGTACCTTTTGAGAGCTAAAGTCATCATCATAATCAGCCTTTTCTTATCCAGTGTTGAATGCAAACCAAGCTAGGTCTTCATTACTTGCTGCTCTGACGGCAGTCGTGGGACAGGACTTGTTCTTACCCGCTGTTGTCAGAGCTATGATTGGTAGCCTTGACGGCTGGAATGCCCTCTTCTTGACGGCATTCCAGCCATCAAGGCCGTATTGGCCGTCCAGCACGTTAAAATTACGTTAGGGCGTCAGAAAGGGACATCTGATGTCCTGATATACCAAAAAAAGACCCGTGGCTCACAGTATTCCAGGGGACCGCCACAAACAAATGAAGCGAGGCATAAAATGTTCGCCCTGAGCTGGGTCCGCAGAGGACATAGCGGTGTGCATGGATACGAGAATAAGGCCTCGTTGTGATCTCGGACCCACACTTCAGCGCTGATGGTGGAATGCAGGGAGTTTTAGTGGGTATTCCTGGGGATAAGACTTTTCTGGGCGAGTCCCATACTTAATGTAATGTAATTTCCCCTCCATAAAAAAAAAGGTCTTCATTACACGGCATAATCCTTCTGTATGTATTTTCTCTCGGAATGTTGTCAAGTTAACCTTCTGCAGAGTTTAACACAAAAACAAATAACATTATTATTTTTAACTGTCTCAATGCTGCACAGACTTATTTGGCTCTTCATATAAACAATAGCTAAAACCTACATCGAAGACTCAATAAAAACTGTAAGGTAAGTTAGATGGGGAAAAACAGAATTATTAACACTTGTGGCTTAGCTCGTCGCTGTTCGGTATCGGCTTACAACACCTATTGTCTACGATCCTAAGCCTTTTCAACCAAAATGAATGCACGAAAATGACCCTTACAATTCTTCTCAGATTACCAAGACATAAAGATGATGGAAAAGTCACAGTGTTGCGTCCCATGGATATGTCTCACTGAAAGAAAGCGCTTTAAATGCATAACATAAAATATCTGTTAATTTTTACATAACAGATAGAGATTTGATCTTATTTTTGAATTTCAAAATAGCTTTTCAACAAACGCTTCTTTGAGTCAACAATCGAATCGTCATTAGAACTAATCGTGTCTAAACTAGTTTTTGCTCGTGACTTCGAATGAATAATTGAATGAATAATTGTTTGAAATTCATTCTCTATTGATCGTATATTTTTGACAGGCGTTGAGTTTTGAATTTTTATTTTTAGACGATCCCTCGAGAACAGTACTTTTTTTCTTTGTGAAAGGTGACCTTTATAATTTTCTATATCACTTTGAATATTTATTTTCTATATATTTCATGATCGGTTGAGTGGTTAAAATGCGAAAGCGTATTAACAGAAAAAATATCTCTATCGTATTTATTTATATTATATTAAGTTAGGACTTTAGTGTTAAGCAAAAGTTATGGTCAGTTATTGATAGACACACAAATGTACACACAAATTTGTGTAAATTATATACTAACTGTAAACTTTTTAATTTTTACTAATATATGGTGCTTTATTTTTTTCAAATTGAAACTAAAAAAAAAATAGGAAATTTTCTGTCATCTATTGCTTATACAAGAATCACAGGTATATGGCAACATAATCTAAACCTAATTATTTATATGGGTATATTGCGAAGGAATGGTTGCTGCTGCCAGAGGCACTGCCTAGTCTAGTCAATGACTGTAAAACGTGATGACTAAAAGTCCAAGTTAAACCGACTAAAACTCAGTATAAAATCAAAAGGTGATAAGACATTTCCATTGAGAATTAAATCGAAATCTGTTTTTATTCGTTCCAACAAAAGAGTGCTTATCCCTTACAATGCCAAGGGGAAATAATAAAGATGTCCTTTAAAAGGGGCCAAGTCTGTTTAGGGAATTATAAGAGTTGCCTTATAATGTGTACTCACGTATTAAGCCGACTACTTACACGTTACTATGGCTAATCTTTTTCGATGAGATTTTCCAAAAAATTTTTATTCACAAATATCTCCAAGCTTTACTCATGGTAAAAGCGTTTTTCAAATCACTATTTCAGAATGTATAGACGAATTATTATTGGGGTGATTTATTTTATTTGTATTATTAACAACTAGCTGTTGAACGCGACTTCGCCCGCGTAAATTTATAAAATAAAATTATAAGTATTTTTTAAAAAAAAAATCTAATTTTTGAGTTTATTCATTATAAACATGCAAATCTTCTCTCTTTATATAATATTAATATAGATAAATTATAATATTATAATATTTATAATATTAAAATCCATAAAAAGGGGTTGCAGCCATTTGTCTATCCATAACTTGAACGATTCGAGATTAAATCCTTTCAGTAATAACATTAATCTCTTTAAATAAGGTAAGTGTGATTGATGCTATGAAATAAACGATACAAAAAAATATATATTTAATGGAAATAAGATTACCATAAAATAAAGGCATACAGTGTGCATACAGTTGTATTTCATCGTGGTTTGTATTTGAAGTTAAATTCGACCCCCATGTATACCTTTATCTGACAGAGTGAATGTATTTCTTAAAATGTGGGAAAAATATTCAATTGAGTTCAGAACGTTATAGAATTGAAACATGATTGTTTATTGTAAATAAAGGATTACTTTTAATAGCGAGTTAACACCACAGCGCCAAGCGAACGTAACAAACCTCTCATTCATTATTAAAAAGAACAATTAATAATAATGGTGTTGTAATTAATAATGGAAACCCTCCAGTGGCGATGCATTGAACAACACTCGACGTATTTATTAAGAAAACAATAAATCATAGTAACAAAACACCCCTCACCGCCGCCTTATCAGGGTGGAGGACTTTCAGCCCCATTACGTGGATCCAGCGAAGATATTCCGTAGAAATTACTAGCAATACATCATACCGATGTTTTTAATAAACGCTAGTTCTGGCAGCTGCTGACGCCTACATTTCTTCTTGTGCGACTTCAGGTGACTTTGCCCGTGCAGACACTTGTGATATACTAGCAGCCAGCCCCGGCTTCGCACGGGTATTTAATAAATTATTCGATTCAGCACACGACCGCTGCGTAGGGAGCCTGCGTTGCACATTATTTCTTATATTATGGTGGCGCGAATTTTTGTCTAATACTTACATTTTTAAACTCGTGATATCTTTCGAATGGAATGTCCGAATTGAATAATTCAAAAAGTTATATAAAGGTATTGAAGCAGTCTTAAATATGAAGTAATTTATTTTGATTTGGATTAATACCAAGATATAAATAAAGAGCCTTTTCTAGTGAGGGCATTTTAATTTAAATTTTAAAATAAAAGAACACTTATTGTGGCATAACTATAATAGTTAGACATATGCTGTCGCGACACTTTTTTTAGATAATGATGTGTTCTGCAAAGTTGTAGTACATTATTTTGTTCTATCATCAATAGTTTTCGCAGCGCACGCGATGTAAGGAATATTTTAGGTCATTTTTTAACTTTTTTGGGTTATATTATTGGAGTTTTAGTAAGGATCCCTAATTTTTTTGAAAATATAATATAGCCTATGTTCATTGCTGATAATGTAGCTTTCCAGCAGTGAAAGAATTTTTCAAATCGGTTCAGTAGTTTCGGAGCCTATTCAATGCAAACAAACAAACAAATCTTTCCTCTATAATATTAGTATAGATAATCCGCAGAACTACATCTAAAGCAAGTTAAAATTGAGTCATTAGGCGACGAGGATAAATACTTACTATAAATTTTGGACTGTCGGATTACTTGCAAGTCTTGCCATGCTTTCTAATAAAAAAAGTATCACTCATATTACATACTAAAAGCAGAAAGTCTTGAGCTAAATCAGATTGGATGTATGTAATTGCTATACCAATTATCGACACTAGGATGGAAGGATGGAATATTTCTGTACAAAATAAAATTTAGATATAAATTATTTATACCTAATATAATATGAATATTTCGATTGTGTATGTTGTTAAAGATTTGCCTCAATCGACACCGATTTATTCCGAAATTGAATGCGTTACAATATAAATGAAAGAAAAAGCGGCCATTGCTGAGTGCTTAAAGTTGCAAAAAGCTCTTTAATTGCATCACTTTTTTGTCCCATTGTGGTGCTTTCGCACTGAAATTGCGAATGCAAAATCAATTCGTCTCTCCGTCGACTCGATTTTATCTCGATAATCGATCTTAAAGCTGAACGGTAAAGAGTAACTTTCTACGTTCCATTGTTGCGTTTAAATTTGGAACGTTGGTGTATTAAAATTTACAACAGTCGGGTAGTTATTCGCGCCGACGAATGGAAGAGAAGGCCGATCGATTATGTAAATATTCGAATTCGAAATGCACCCGTGCACTTTATAAGGCGTGTCCAATAATTCATGTGCACTTTAAATGATCTCAATAGAGGTATTGTTGTATCGACCAAAATTTTTATTATGCGATATGTCAACTTAATGGCGCCTTATTAGCATAAAAAAAATTTAAAGTTGCAAATTTGCTATTCATTTCGACTTTCACATGTAATTTTGAATATTTATTTTCGTTTCATTTTATTTGTAAACTATCTTTATTTGTGCTCGTGTATCAAAATAATAGTTTATTTAAAAAAAAGTCTCTTTCCATGAATGAAAACCGAATTAAAATCCTTTGGGTTTTTTAGAATAGGTTAGCGGAGAAAATGTTAAAGTAACAGATACTTGGTTACAAAAAAAAGTGTCAGACAAATATTGTAGTGAATTTATAGTTTTATATAAAACTTAACTTTTTTTGAAAAAATTAAATTTAACAGAGTTAAGAAGTTTGAACATAAGGTTGATTCTTTTTGGCTCACTGTGACTTTAAAAAAAAATTACCTATCAACTCTATATCTATTTTAATTTTAGCGCAAAAAAGATATATAAACATTTTTATATAAAACTAAATTCTCTACAATATTAGTCTGAAACATTTTTTTTTTGTAATTTCATTCTTCAATGCACCCTAAGCACAGGTAGGTCTGCTCTATGCGAGTGGTTACAACCGCTATGTAAAAAATTTAAAATTAAAAATAAAATAAATATTTAGTATAATAATAATAATAATAATAATAATAATAATAATAATAATAATAATAATAATAATAATAATAATAATGAATGTGAATTTAATTACGTGGCAGCAGTGATTAGCTGAAGACATGAAGGATGTAATCAATTCCGCTAAATAATTAATTTGGAATGGTGCGTCAATGTGCTTCGGCGTTCGTTAATTCAAAGGACGTACCTTTATTCGCAGTTCAATCTATATGCTATCTTATATACTACACCTTATATAATACTCCTTATATACTATACCTTATATAATATACCTTATATACTATACCTATATCTTATATATCTATCTGTATCGTATATATCCTATATACTGTACCTATGATGGCGAAACAACGTCACGGTGGCATGCGACAAAAAATTGGGCATGCTATTAAATTGAAAAACTAAAGAATATATTTTTAATGTTTTCGTCCAGTAATTAAATTAATAGTATTATTTTATCACGAGACAAAGATACTTAAAGGTATCAGATAATGAAACACAGTATGTTTTTTTATTGGATCAGAAATTCATTTCATTTCATTACAGCAGCGATGTTTGTGGAAAATACAGGGCTATTTACTTGTTGGTTTTTCAAAATAAACCTAATTACCTACTTACCAAAATATTCGTTCATTCTATGTTTAGTTCACAACTGCGCTAACAGATGGCGCCAGTGAAAAGTTAAGACATCATACGGCATTACCGTCTCGTTCATGCGTTCAGTACACCCGTAGTATGCGTCTAATATTAACAAAAACAAATCTATCTTCACCAGTTAAATGTATATGAACTGTAATTATTATTTATTAATTAATAAATGTATTTTTTTGTATATAAAGTTGCAATAAATTAGAGGCATGTCCATAACTTAATGATGTACAAAGTAAAGCTTCAATTATTATTGGACACCTGGTAGTCGCGAGATATTTCATTAACGCGACGCTATAATAAACTTAATTGTCGTTATAATTACACACTGTTTAAAGCGACGGATCTGTTTTGTACAGGCTGTAGGTAGGAGGCAGATTAATTTTATGCCGCCTGTTGAACAGTAGCTGTGACATTCGAACTCTTATAGCACTTTACGATGAGACAGACAAGAAGTGGGCCCGGTTTTAGCGAATCCAACAATCTATACCTACCTACACTATGCACTAGGTTTGGATTTGTCTGTGTGACATTAGGTACTCAATAAAATTTTAGGCAATTAAGTAGGTACCTATTTCAAGTCTACATTAAATCATCACAGTACATACGAGTAACCAATTTAATTAAATCAAACCAAATTTAATAACAATTGAAAAGAAAGTTAGTTATTATTTATTAACTCAAAGGAGTTTTTGGTTGTTTGTTCAATAATAATTTTTTATTAAACTATCTGGAGTCATAACTCAAAGTCGAGATTTACTGTAAGTCTGAATCTATTTGTCTGATTAAATCCTAGGGTAAAGAGTTCCTAAAACGAAACACCATTTAATTTTCCAAAGAAAGTGAAAAATCTACATTAAAACCAACGTCGTTTTGTGAATTATGTGGAAAAATATTTGCATTCTAAAGTCGAGTACACTGCTCCTGTGCTTAAAAAAATATAAAGCTCGGAAGCACCCAGTCTCCGGCGCTTACTTGTCAATGGCTTCGCCGAATTGGCCGCCATTTTGCTATTCGCATTTTTATTCGCCTTTTTCGCATTTCGGTCGTAATCGAGAACGCCCCGAATTGCCTACCCACCAATATCAGCACCACTTTCATCTCCGTCTATTCACGTGACAGTCTACATATTTTATACTCGGATTTATTTAAAGTTTTTAATTCCAAGCAGCAATTTCTCTTTATCATCTAAATGTTTGGATATCAGGTGGCTACCGTCACGTAGGAATGCCACAGGACGTGACGATAGGTTAGATGTAACACTCAATTTTTTTTTTACATTAAAGAGTGGATACTGGCGCCAAACAAACTGCCAAGTTCATGATCACTTCTCTCCAATGTTACTAATACTTGCACTTCGATTCAATAACGTAACATTATAGCCACACAACTTATGATGAACAACTTAACTTAGCACACACGTATTAAATTTAATATTTGAACAGTTTTTTAGTAAACTGCAAATGAGATTTATCATAATCAGCCCATACGCATCTACTGTTGAACATAGACCTTTATAATAAAGTGCCACTGCTATCCGCTTTTTTCAGGTCATAGGTTCACCGAGCAAGTTGTCTCGGTGCGGTTTCCACTCCAAAAATCGTCTACTCAAATGCCTGTCCGCTATCCTACTGATGTTCTTTGGGCTTCGTCCACCGCCTTGGTTTTTTTCTTTCCTGATTGTCCGAATTTTGGATAATATGCGTCTGAAAACTGCCAAGCATTGCTCTGGACCTCTCCATAGCGTCTTGTAACTTGTAGACAAGACAGTAAATCAAAACTGGCGATAGCACTGGTTACAGACCTTCGTCTCAAGAGATAAGGATGCCCAACTGTATTCTTCAATTCACTTCGTTGTCGAAGTTATTCTTACCTAGCTCTAATAATTGCTCGAGGTAAGTACACTATTTCATAACTACTCACAAGTTTGACAAGTTGACAAGTTTGATGACTACTGGTGTGGGGTGAATAATATTTATGTCTCTTGAATTTAGCACAATAATGTTGCCATCAATCAGTCTGTTAAAACAATGGCGATTTGAAGTCGAGCGCAAGGCAATTGGATAGTCATTATTTCCCCATCCGATTGCCAGTTCGACGAATAAAATTATACAGGGCCGTGAGAGCTGAGGCAAGTTCGACTTTGCCTTCGTTTCCACTTTCGCACGAGGCACGACACACTACTGGATAACATCTTTTGTTTCTGAGTATGTATGAGTAAGGCATGTCAGAGCCCAGAGGTCATGGAGGTTTTTTTTAATGTGAAGTTCGGCAGACAGGTGCTGTCAGCCTGTCTGCCGAACTTCACATTAACACTTGGTGCTAGGTTGCTATCTTTGCCTATATCACAAGCCGTTATTTGTAAGATGCTGCCGACCAAAATTTGATTAAGGATATGGGATCGAGAAGGGCTCTGGCCATCCCTTACTCACACACCGAAACGCAACAGCACACAATTCACGGTGATCTGCTGTAAGTTTGTTGTGACTTCTCCTTATTGTATATCCTAGCGGGCCCGGGACTGCAGATTCAATCCTCTGAGTCAATCGATAATTCACCGTATGTGCCATGGGTGCATAGTTCATTCGCATTATGTGGATGAGGTGCCTCTGCGCATTGTCCGGATGAGTTGAAACTTTATCCCGTAAACGCGTGTGATTTGAAACAATCTCCCTTCCGAGTTGTGTCCACAAGATGGGATTATTGTATAGTATTTGTTAATTGTGACCTTAGGCGACGGTAACCACTTACCGTCAGCCTACCCGCCATCCTATATAATTTACAAAATTGTGACATATTTTGAGAAAAATGAGTATCTCTGGGCGTTGATGGAAACGCGTCGTCCATAATGACCAGAATACGAAATGCAGCGGTTCATCGCTAAACTATCAATGAAAAGCATTAGACATTTTTTATCGCGCCACATTTATCGCCAACTTTATTTAAATTCCAATTATTTTGTTTATTTTGCAATTTGAACAAACATTCTTCCATACAACATTTATTCCCTGAACTATTTAATGAGTGAGACCTCGTTATGGTTTATTTTTATTTATATAATATTTATTAATATATAATTATGAAAAAATTACAGTGCTATCGATTGTGATAAAACATATTATTATAATGAAATGCATTAAATAAATAAAATAGACTAATAATAAATTTATAAAATGATTACTGTAATTTCAAAAATTTCGATATTACACTGCGCTAATAATCGGAGGGATTCTTCTTTTCAAAGCAAACTTTTCTAACTACCTGTGCACATACTAAATAAAATTTACACACATCATTTAAATAATTATGTCCACTTGTGTGTGGTATTCTGTTTGGTAGATAAAAGACACATTATTTTTTCTCATCATAGAGCAGTCCTTCTGGTACACTTCTAATATATTAAAAGATCAACCACAAGTCTGTTTTGTCTTTACGTCTTAATCAAAATTTAAATTTGATACAAATACTGAGCAAAGAAATATCGGTAAGCACTTTTATGCCAGCAATAAATATAAAGTAGGAGGAAAATAATACCGCTTCAATGAGAATGCCTGTCCCATACTAAACACTGTGGGAATACGCAGATGTTGGCGAAATTATGTTTATTGTTTAATAGGCAGCTAACTTCAACGGAAAAATCGATAGCTCGCAAACAATCAGTACAAAATAAATCTAGTTATAATAATTTAAAACCAAGTACCCTTACCATGAGTTTATAATGACAACACTCGCTAGTGAGAACGTCAAACATTTATATGGAGATCTGTCAATTTGACATTGACAATTGACAATTTTCCATATAAATATTTTACTCTCTCGCTAGCGAGTGCGGTCATTTTAAACTCATGGTAAGGGTACTTAAACACAATGCGTTTCGCAGTAAATTGACTATCCCGTTTGACAACAGAAAATTGTTCCTTTACAGAAATACACTTTGAAATAAGATCATATTAGCTATTTGTTTTAGCAAGGGATGCAAAAGCCGTTTTCCCTACTCCCTCCTAATCCCATAATTTTTATCTTACTAGGGTCAGTGCGTTCCATGTGCTGTGTTTAATGCTTTTGCAAATAATAATAAAATAAAAATATTTGCTGTAAATTTTTCCCCATGTTAACTTTTATACGTGCCAAAGGGTGACAAGCTGGTTGACGGTCTTCTTCTAAGCATGGCCATACAAGCGCGGATTTCGGGGGCGATTCTTCAGAGAGAAGGGTCAGGGAAGAGCATGTGTTGTTATTTCACTGTGGTCTTCTGGATGGAAGGTAATAAAGTCTGCCAGATGGGTTGTCCGGTTTATATTACTGGCAATTTGAAAATATGTAGGTTATGTCTACTTGGGAAATTGCGCAGGTAAGAAATTGCGCAGGCAGATCTACTTGATGGTAAAACATGTGGCCTTAGGAACACAAGTCCGAAAATTAGGCAGAAATATTCTGATTACCTGTTCTTCTAATCATTTCGAACGTTTAACAACGTACTCCTCAGAGTTTACAAGCTGTCGTCTGACAGTATAGCACATAATAAAGGGGCGATGACGTCACCACGTGGTGACGTCACCGCCGCTCCGGTACACTCGACACTCTGCTCCGTAATAAGCCTGCAATAATAGCAGCAATAAGTCAACAGTGACAATACGAGAGCTGATTCTAAGCCCAAGATGTCACATGTGGTCAGGGCGCCGACACACCGAGAGCGTTCTATATATTTGAACCGTTATAGATGCTTCATGTTTCAGACGTTTCATGAAGTAAATTTGTGTTTGTTGTTAGCGACTTTAACTTTTCCTAAGCAATAGTGACTTCACTTTTTTAGGGAAGATTAAGATATTTTCTAACATTTTATTTGAAAAATGCGATGTTGTTCAAAAGCAAAAATTGTCGATTTCATGATACTACAGTTCTTAGACCTGCGGCTTCACTCATGCGGAGCTTCATATAGAGAGATCTTCATCTAGAGTTTTTAGAGTTTACTCCTTAAGAATTGGTTTTCATATATAAGTCCGGGGTATGAAAATTTATGGGAGTAATATCAAATGTCACATGTCACATGTCACATGTCACACGTTATGCGTTATGCGTTATTATATGCTTAATATTATATTACATATAATATATTATATTAATATGTTTTAATTATATTTATTAAATTATTTGTTTATCGTTCGTATAAGGAGTAAACTCCAGTCGTGCATCAGAGCTGACACATACACACACACACACATTTTTTTGCACACCTTCAATATGACGAAACTTCGATTGCCAATATGATAGATAGACGGAGATTTTCCATGGGTTAGTGTTATAATGATGTACCAAAATAGTAAAAGTATTTCTTATTTTTATTTAGCTACTGGTAACACCACCTCTTGTGCAATGTAAAACACTATATTGTACTGTGTATAATTGTATGATTGTCTATGCATACCTTAAAAAATAAATTTAAATAAACATGTCTAGTCTGTTAGCGAAATTTACTTGTGTCATTATAGTTAGATATAATAAAACATTGTAAGATAATAATACGCAAAATATATGCATCTAAATATATATGCATCTTTGCAAGGTTTTGTGGACCAGTATCACTGCAGCCAATACTTACTTGTGAAATCCTTGCCTCATATGATCATGGAATCTAAATCGGTGGTTAAAAATCTAAAAAAGCTTTATTAGTCATTGAAGGGTTTTGTGTATTGGCAACTTTATGAAGCGGCTTCATGTCACCGACACGTAATCTTGGAGAGCGCGAGCGACAAACCGACAAACGACTAATAAGTGCGACTAATTGTTGCACCAAAAAGACGTTCTCTTCGTAAATATTCGATGAACAACATTTTTTTTACTCTTTGTCATTTTCATATAAGACATGAAGATTAGCTAATACTTATTTACCAACACGAGGTTGTCATATAAAAAAACAAACCTGCCACCAATGATTTCTATGTACCCGGGTGTATAAGAATTATACTTTAAGTACCACCGTTTTCTTTATGTAAAGGTCGGCAGGCAGGCGGTTCCACTGATGGTAGCTGGTTACCGTCGTCTATGAGGATGGTAAAGGGAAACGGACTTTGGTATCCCTTTTTCGCTGTAAGACAACAGCACACACGCTATTATTTCAAAGTGTTCTTCTAAGGGGTGGTTACTGCAACCAGACGGCTTCTTGTCATGCCACTAATAAAACGAAATGGAAGCTAGTCGTCGTCCTAACATAGAAAACAGGCTATGCCCAGCAGTGGGCCGTTATAAATGTGAGTTTAAAACTAATGCGATCAATTTTTGTGGAAAATCTCTTTGTTTACATCTTGTAACATTATGACAGTGAAAATGAAGTGGAAAATTATGTAAAGGAAAATTTAGCAACGTTGAAGTTTATGCGAATCCAATTTGAATATATGGTACATACAATTTTGTACTGGAATAAGTTATGAGGATCGCACTTAGACGTGCGAGCGAATGCGAGGCGGACTATTTGTGAATTTACTTATCAACTTGTCCAAATGTGTCGTCTCTTAAGAATTAACTTCGAATTTAATAGTGAAAGACGTGCAATTTGAAACGACTAAGTTAATAGCTCAGACGACATTTTGTTCTGTTACAAAATACGTAGCTGTTCCCATCAGTTCCACTTGCTTTAATGAATTTCCTTATTTTATTTTTATCTATAGAAGATAAAATTATTTCACCTATATCTATAGAACGCTACATTATCAGCGAGTAATATTATAAATGCGAAAGTATGTTTGGATGTATGGATGTTTGTAACTCTCACGCATAAACTACTGAAACGATCACCAAAAAGGACAACAGATAGTTTAATATACTTTACAAGTATAATATATAATTGAATAAAACTTAGATTTTTTGTATTTTTAAAAAAGCCCAAAAAAATACCGATTAGTTAAGTATATATATTCTTGTTTTGACTCACTTAGGTTTAGGTGTAGAAATATCAAGGTTGAACAAGTTGAAGAATTTTAAAACATCAATATAAAAAATGAAATATTATCGTAAGATCAAAAATGTTCAACATTGAAAAATACTCGTAACATTTATGTGAAGAATGATCTGAAATATTTGTCACATGTGTAGTGTTCCATTTATTTTTTCTCGCCCCTAGATCACGGTTTTACGAGCGCATAACTCGGTGAGTTACGACGCGACCGATGTGAATGTAACTAGTTTAATTATTACAAATATGATATACGACCAGCTCACACGTGTCAAACATTCGTGATTTAACTGCATTACATTAATATACATTTCAAATAAAATTCTAACACTAAATTGTGTCTAGAAATATGTGTTTCAGTCACACTTTAGGGCTTTTGGATTGGAAGTATACATTTAATAAACATTGTTATTTATTTATAATATTTAACAATTTTAAGACCAATATATAAAATAAAATGTAAAATGTAAAACACTAAAAACCACTGAGAGTTAATCTCGTGTTATCATTTGTAATTATTAATAAAATTATAACTATATACTATTAATTACAGTTTAAAAAATATTGATTTTAACTTAAATTTAATATTATTAATTGTTATATAGATCTGAAGGTAGACTATAGATAAGGTGTGGGACCGTATTTTTTGAAATTGCTCTGGAAATTTTTTTGAAGTTCCATCAATTTATATAATTTCCACTTATAAGTGTAAGTTAGGGATAGCAATATAAAATTTCATATGTTTTGTAATTGCTGAGAAAAATCTAAATCCCTGCCACCAAAATGTTCAATGCGTCGTATTAATTTAGAATCTCTATCGAGCCTCTTCGATTTTTTCTGCGCTTTATAACCCCACTAAAAATTTGATGTAACATTTTCAGAAGGTTGTATTATTGTAAATACTAATTGTTATAATTTAGTTTATTTCTTTACTATTGTATGCGTGTAATGTATACATACATATTTTGATAAATTAATAGACGGAGATTATGAAGGCTTGTGTGGCAGCAGGTATAAGATGTCAAAGGCTTCAATCGATGAGAAATTACAACCGGATCCCGAATATAAGCGGCGAAGTGGGAGCCCTATTAAATTTCAATTAACTAACACTGTGGATATATTGGGTTGTTAATAATTGTCTTTGAATATTGTATATAATGGTCGCTTCAAGGACTTCGGTACCTTTATCGCTTTTCTAATAATCTCTCTCTTATATTACTTTACCCAAAGCGTAGCAATTGACAGTTTTTTTTGGCTGTTATTAAATATTTTTAATAAATATGTATGTAGATAAACAAAAATAATATTGGAATAATAAGAATGATATTTAGAGCGGTTATACTTAGAATAAGAGGGTTTTGTAAGTGAAACGAATGTTCAAAATTTACAAAATAAATTCAGTAATTTTTTAAATGTTAATATACTAGAGTTATTATGGGAATTCCATTAATGTAACAGAAATATAATTGCATTCACACGTTTGACGACACGTTTGGTCTAGTGGCTAGTAAACCTAGCTGTTAACCAAACGGTCTCGGGTTCGAATCCCGCTAGGGGCAAATGTTTATGTGTTAACATTTTAGCTTTGTACCTGAGTCATTGTACGATGAAAGGTACCCTATGTCCTTTCTGGTGTCAATTTTGATTATAATAGAGTCACCTAAAATATCTCTCATATTAGAAAATATTATATATGACTAACTGGTGCTCGCGACTTCGTCCGCGTTGAAAATTTAAAAAAAAAGTAATCTATGTATGTATATCAACTGTCTGGTAACCATAATACAAGCATTAGTTGCTTAATGTGGAACTAGATGGTGCTGTGTGGAATATTCATTTATTTTACAGGAAATTATAGCATTACAGAAGACTATAGTGAAATAACAGTTACTTAGTACGTAATTGAGTTTTGGTTATTGAATGAGATATGTTAGAGCTCATACGCCTCACTTCCCCACTTCCTTATTCATTATCGTTTATCAGGCAACACCCTTGCAACTCATATGACGTTGTTTGTGTTAATAATAGGCGACGGTAGCCACTTGCTACAAGCAAGGGGAGTCGGTACTTGCCGATATGTACATAAAAAATAATAATTTTGAGAGTCGTTTCCGAGATAAGCGAAATAAATCCTAATTCCTAATATTAATATTATAAATGTGAAAGTTTGTATGTTTGTTACTAAATCACGCGAAAAAAATTTGGCACACACATAGTTCTATTATTAACTGGATTAACATATAAAATACTTTTCATCCTGGAATAATGTTAGGTATCTGTGGGATATTTTAAAAAAACCAACTACATCGCGTACAAAGTCGCGGGCACAGCTAGTAAATATATATATTATGTGTAAAGAGAAATATGTACTTAATTTTCTTCAAATTATATACAAACTCTTTTATTTATTAATGTATTGAAAACTATTTGGTTAAGCTACCATTGATTATAAAATAACGACTTGACATGTACTCAAAAGTCAATATATCTTTGTTGAAAATATAATAATAATGACAATATAAAGCTGAATTGTAAATATATAAGTGATTACGAATCGACATTGTAAATAAAAACATTTAATGTCGTTTCTTTGCTTACAAGTATAGTTACTTTATACTTATGTTATTTTTTGTAAATGTAAATGTATGAATTATCAAAATACAATACAAAATAAAAAATTAATCGAGTGTGTCATCCTAACCACTAGAAATTTATCATTATATATATATATTATCGTATAATTACTCGTTTAAAGTTATTAGACAAATACCAAGTTGGGACACATTTTTTTTAATATAAAAGATGGGTTTGCTCTTGATCAACAACCAACTGTGTATTAAAGATGAGGCCTAAGATGGAGCGAACCTCATTCTCAACCCAGAACATGCCTATTCACTAGAACTTTGAAAAGATTTGGGTTATATGAGCTGAGGAGTTTCAAACGTTGGCAGTGCGCATTATAAAAGATTTTTTAAAGCGCTTGGTACGAAATAGAGGGATATCGACTAAAGGTTCATCATGGACTCCTAATGGCTTCATAACTCGCCAAAAGCTCGCAGCTCGTTCACAACTTTTCTGATGTTTTATGCCACCTTGTCACGTTATATCCAATAAATAATTAGGGTTTTGATGGGGCACAATATTTTTAGATGTTAGCACAAGGCACACTATACTGAAGCCTATGGATTGCCAACGATTTTGTATGGCTCATCTGACAAATTTCAAGGTATTAGTTGGTCGGAAATCTGCGCATACTCGACATTTAATCTTTAATAATTTTTATTATAAAAAAATCATAAAAAAAAAGCGAGTACGGAGGTTTTCCCTATGTTAAATAGCTCGCCTTATGGTATGGTAGATAATTTTTTTTTTCCAACAGTAGTCCAACCATTGAAGAATTTAGTTCTTGATGGCTTTTCAATATTCAGAAGTGTTTACTGTAAAGAGAGTACGTAAACGCGAGGAATTCATAGTTTATTAAAAGACTAGCTGTTGCCCGCGACTTCGTCCGCGTTGAACGATGAAAGGTACCCTATGTCCTTTCTGGTGTCAATTTTGATTATAATAGAGTCACCTAAAATATCTCTCATATTAGAAAATATTATATATGACTAACTGGTGCTCGCGACTTCGTCCGCATTGAAAATTTAAAAAAAAAGTAATATAACGCTTGACCTCGTGTTGCTATAACACTTTGGCCAGGCGTTAGATTTTTATTTTTTATTGATCCCTCGGGAATAGTCCTTTTTTCTGGATGAAAGGTACCCTATGTCCTTTCTGGTGTTCCAGACAACGTGTATGCAAAATTTCATAGTGATCGGTTCAGTAGTTTTTGCGTGAAAGAGTTACAAACATACGTACATTCAAACATACTTTCACATTTATAATATTAGATGAAAGGTACCCTATGTCCTTTCTGGTGTTCCGGACAACGTGTATGCAAAATTTCATGATGATCGGTTCAGTAGTTTTTGCGTGAAAGAGTCACAAACATCCATACATGCAAACATACTTTCGCATTTATAATATTAGTACGGACTAGTACGAAACGGGTGTGTGCCGAGGAGCCACGAGGCAAATTCCTCAATCAAGTGAACCTCCAGGAGTGGGTGGCTCGTTCCTGCAACAATTTCTGAATTATTAATTTCAATTTTTCCGAGAGAGCTGAACTTGGCTTAACTTGTTTCTACAAGAAGCCGTCGCGTATCTTCGTTACGTCCTCGGGGGAATATTAAACTTCTGATAAACACGATTCTAAAGTGAAATGCTCTTATTATATTAAAAAAAAATAAACTAGCTGATGCAAGCGACTTCTTTCGCTTTTACTTTATCTTCAGACTATATAAAATTTTGTTTTATATATTGATTGAGATATTTGAAACTGAGAAAGTTCTGGATGGATAGATTTGATAAATCAATGGATAGAATTAAAATTTTAAAATTATACACAGGTATTTTACATGATGCATCCTTATTTTACATCCTTATTTTATATCCTTATTTTACATCCTTATTTCAATATTTTATACTAATATTATAAATGCGAAAGTATGTTTGGATGTATGGATGTTTGTAACTGTTTCACGCAAAAACTACTGAACCGATCACAATGAAATTTTGCATACACATTGTCTGGGACACCAGAAAGGACATAGGGTACCTTTCATCGTTCAACGCGGACGAAGTTGCGGGCACCAGCTAGTTTAAAAATAATATGAAATGCAAAGGGAATTTGTTAGTAATTTTATAGAAACAGACACATTTAACAGAAGCGCGGTGGACATGTCAAATCGTAAGATATATCGTGCGATGCGTTTACACAGGGAGAACGTGTTTCGAACAGCTTCATACATGTCACATACATCAGCTTGTAGATAGCACTGAAGGTTACGAATACAGTGACCATGCTCGCGCACAATTAGAATTGACAATTGACGACACGTTTGGTCTAGTGGCTTGTGACCCTAGCTGTTAACCAAACGGTCGCGGGTTCGAATCCCGCTAGGTGCAAATGTTTTTATGTGTTAACATTTTACCTTTGTACCTGAGTTATGGATGTTTGTATCTATAATATGTATAAAAAAGTAATCTATGTATGTATATCAACTGTCTGGTATCCATAATACAAGCATTAGTTGCTTACTGTGGAACTAGATGGTGCTGTGTGGAATGTGTGAAGATATTTATTTATTAATTATTTATTTATGTTGGTATTGGATTTGGATAGAATTGTGATTGGATGTACATAGAATTAAATTAGGGATGTAACAATTCTCCACGATAGCCCACTGTGGAAATATTGGCTGTACCGTATTATAACTATTTCACGAAACATTGGTCATGTTAAAATGCAAAAGAGACGTATCTTTGAAGGCACAGATCTCCTAAACGAGTAGGTAGTTCAAATGATCTGAAAAATAAAAAAAAAAATAAAAAAAAAAACAGGCCGATACGATTATCGTCGAATTGACATCGTGTCGTGAGCCAAGTTTATGTATTTACTAGCTGGTGCTCGCGACTTCGTCCGCGTTGCAAATTAAAAAAAAAAGCAATATAACGCTTGACCTCGTGTTGCTATAACACTTTAGCAAGGCGTTAGTTTTTATTTTTTATTTATCCCTCGGGAATATTCCTTTTTTTCTGGATGAAAGGTACCCTATGTCCTTTCTGGTGTCTCAGACAACGCGTATGCAAAATTTCATGGTGATCGGTTCAGTAGTTTTTGCGTGAAAGAGTCACAAACATCCATACATCCAAACATACTTTCGCATTTATAAAATTAGTATAGATAGATAGATAGATAGATAGATATAGATTAAGCTTTGTTATCATTTTATAATAATTATTATAATATAATAATTTATTATTTATATAATAATTCATCTAAAACACAGTCAACTTTAATAAATTATTCATTCTGTTCGTGTTGATATTATTTTTAACTTTATGTTATTCACATAACATAAGTTACAACCATTTCAAAAATCCTAAACCGCATATTGATCAGTTGGCGATAATTTGAGGAGCAGTGGCCGCGTTAACTTTGACAATTAAAGTTAGAATAAAGAAGCGGAGCATAAAAGAATGATTACAGTTTTTTAATGACCGCGATGCTCAAAGGTACCGCTCAGCTCCTCCGCTCCTCCGCTCCTCCGCTCCTCCCCTCCTCCCCTCCTCCGCTCCTCCCCTCCCGGGGCCCGTACAACTTTCTTAAGTACAAAGTGAAACTTCATAAAAGCCATCGGACTATAAAGAGAGAAACTGTAAAACTGGCCATTCAAATTCATACTTCACTCACTCAGCCCAAACTTAACCAATTTCGCTTTTTAAAACATAAATAAACATTTCGGGCTGTTGGGCAAGCATGGGGTTATAATAATTTTCTTAATATCCGTACTAATATTATAAATGCGAAAGTATGTTTGGATGTATGGATGTTTGTAACTCTTTCACGCAAAAATTACTGAAACGATCATCATGAAATTTTGCATACACGTTGTCTAGGATATAAGAAAGGACATAGGGTACCATTCATCGTTTAACGCGGGCGAAGTCGCGGGCACCAGCTAGTATCCTTATAAATGTTAGGTTGGTTTGTGTACGCTTAATAAACTCACTTAATAACCGATTTTCTTTTGGTTTTCACACGTCGCTAGTAATTTACGATGAGCTATTTATGAACTTATTTACTCATACAAAATATATATTTTTTTTTATTATACATATAATGAAACGTTGAAAATAATTGAAGTAAGATAACGTTATCGGCTATGAAATTAAAATAAAAGAAACTAAAAAAATTGGGCGCCAGCTAACTAAAAAATGAAAAAAATCATATGTTAGCACTTAAAATATATTTAAACAAAACAAAAAAAAATACACAGGGGGTGGTCCTTAAGCCCGTACGTTATTATATATATATATATATGTGTGAAATTTAAAATTTGATTCAGTAAATCCGGCTAATAAAAATTAAAAACTTAGCTGGATGTGAATAATGGCTGGATGTAATAATAAGGTTTTCCTTCTCGGCAAAATAAAACAGGCTGCTCATCAGTGTCACCAGAGAAAAAATGAAGAAGGCTCATCAAAATATAAAATGCGGATAAAATCCAGGATTCATTATATAATATTTATATATCTCTAATTAAATCCAGGAATGACAAAAAACCAAAACAAAAAAACCATAACAAAAAAAAACCCCATTTATAAACCGGGGTTTTTTTACATAAATATTTTAAACTAAATAATTAAAATTTTAAAAGAAAATGAACTGGCAAATACAGGCTATTATCAGCACAAAAACTGAACCGCTCTCTGCGAGCGACAGAGAAACAAAAAACGCTCTCTGACTGAAAATTTTGAATATTGAACGTCAAATGCAATTCTATATATTTAAAAAAAATAATAAGTTTTTAAATACTTAAATAAATAAATAAACAAATAAGGTAATATAACTAATAAAATAAATAAAATAAGTAACGCTACGTTACATATCCCCTCTTCCTACAGAAGAATTTTTTTTTCCGTTAATAGGATAAAAAAAAATTCTTTGCGCCCATACACAAATGCTACCACTTTCATCCTACGTTCAAAAAATAAAACCTTCCATACTATTAACAGTGAGAATTGCAGCACTAGTTATTAAAACTGTGTTGTGGTACTCAAATGTTTCCTTTCAAAAAAACTAATTCAAGATATATTCTTGAAGAAGTAACTTGCATAAGATAGGGCAGTAGTATAAAACTGCTGACCTTAAAGCAGAAGTGTTTAAGGAATAAATGAGGAAGAGTATAAAGAGAAAAAGAAAAAAATAAATAAATTAAAAAAAATAATTAATTATTAACATAACTGAATCCTAACTAGAGGAAACAATTAACACCAAGCGAACAAAACGCCCAGACAACTAAGCATTCAACCAAAGAATACTTAAACAAAATAGATTCCTTAAAAACAAAAAGGAACTACATTGTTAATAATAACAAACGCCCAGACAAATAACTAGACGATAACTTCAAGGCTTAAATTATTTTATTTAATAATCCGCCCTGCTTATGAACTTTAGGGCTTGTTTAAAGAGTTGTAATCCGCTCTGTCTATGAACTTTAGGGCTTGTTTAAAGAGTTGTAATCCGCTCTCTTTATGAACTTTAGGGCTTGTTTAAAGAGTTGTAATCCGCTCTGTTTATGAACTTTAGGGCTTGTTTAAAGAGTTGTAATCCGCTCTATAGGTATAATAAAAACTAATTAGTTAAATAATTAAATAATAACTAAATAAATGAATAACTAAGGAATTAATAATATTAAGTAAATATAATATTATGTATTATAATACCTAAATAATTATTATACAAATCATCTGGAAAGGTCTGGAGCCTAGATGAAAATATTTGAAATGAATATATGAAATATATTATTTAAAATATATGTTTATATATTTAAAATTTAAAATATATATTTAAAAAAATTTTAAAAATATAAAAAATAAAAAAAAAAAAAAAAAAAAAAAATTTAAAATAAATTTAAAATATATAAAATATAAATAAAATTTAAATATAAAAAAAATATATGAAAAAATAAAAAAATAAATAAAAATAAAATTAGATGAAAATACTAATTCCTTTTTTTTTTAAAAAAACAACATCTTATTTGTGACGATAGTGACAAATTAAATCAATAACCTATTTGCCTGTTACAACAAAATAGCGAATGACATCTTAAATATTAATAATTTATTAAAATAATTAAAATAAATTAACATGAAAAAAATGAAAATTAAGAAATAATCATTCTGAAATAACAAATTAATTAAAATGTCATTCTGCAACAAAAACAGGAAATTGAAGAAATTAATAACTTACAAAAAATTAAATCAACAGAATTAGTGAATCAAATATTTAAAAATAAATAAGATAATATATATATACAATTTCACGTACTTTACAGTAACAACAATATATGTTATCTGTAAAAAAAAAAAAAAAAAAACACGTTGGGCGCCAATGAAACGTTGAAAATAATTGAAGTAAGATAACGTTATCGGCTATGAAATTAAAATAAAAGAAACTAAAAAAATTGGGCGCCAGCTAACTAAAAAATGAAAAAAATCATATGTTAGCACTTAAAATATATTTAAACAAAACAAAAAAAAATACACAGGGGGTGGTCCTTAAGCCCGTACGTTATTATATATATATATATATGTGTGAAATTTAAAATTTGATTCAGTAAATCCGGCTAATAAAAATTAAAAACTTAGCTGGATGTGAATAATGGCTGGATGTAATAATAAGGTTTTCCTTCTCGGCAAAATAAAACAGGCTGCTCATCAGTGTCACCAGAGAAAAAATGAAGAAGGCTCATCAAAATATAAAATGCGGATAAAATCCAGGATTCATTATATAATATTTATATATCTCTAATTAAATCCAGGAATGACAAAAAACCAAAACAAAAAAACCATAACAAAAAAAAACCCCATTTATAAACCGGGGTTTTTTTACATAAATATTTTAAACTAAATAATTAAAATTTTAAAAGAAAATGAACTGGCAAATACAGGCTATTATCAGCACAAAAACTGAACCGCTCTCTGCGAGCGACAGAGAAACAAAAAACGCTCTCTGACTGAAAATTTTGAATATTGAACGTCAAATGCAATTCTATATATTTAAAAAAAATAATAAGTTTTTAAATACTTAAATAAATAAATAAACAAATAAGGTAATATAACTAATAAAATAAATAAAATAAGTAACGCTACGTTACAATAATAAACAAATTCTTACATTTATCTATAATGAGACTTGGAAATTAATGTGAATTAATTAATGTACTTCCAGCAGTCCTACAACTCAGATAAAGATGTTGATGAATTATGACATTTAGAGCATATTTTCTGACAAAAGAATGTCACTAAAAAACTATTACACATTATAGAAAAGTGACATTTAACTGGAATAAATTTACGCATCTGTCAAAGAAATGTGTCTAGGTCATTGCGTAGGGGAAAGCATCCATTAGTTGGTCGGCAGAGAATTGATTAATTGCCTTAGTACAAAGGGAAATGCGACAAGCCATAAATACAAATAAAATACAGGCTCAGAAGTATAACGTCGAAATCGGTAAATTACGTCGTCCTACGACCGACAATCGGGTACATAAGAATAAAGAGGGTTGCACAGAAATGATTATCAAAAGGAAATTGATTTTGTGATGGCGAGACAACATTTTTAACCTTTTCTTTATTGTACCCATCAACTCTGCTGTATTCGAATTATAAGTATATAGAATATGGGGACATCCTGAGGGATGTCCCCATCCACCGCTTTAGTCCTGTCAGAGATCCAGGTGGCGAGCGTACGCCAGCCGCCTGCGTCCAGTTCGTCGGCGATGGAGGGGATGACACAGGGCGTCGTCTTCTCGTTCTCTTTCCGCCGACTCGTTCTATGAGATGACATCTTCGCAGAAGGATTTATTCGCTGGCTAATCGGCTTTGCTGCCGATCATAGCTTTTACTACAGCCGACAGAGAAAAGCTCAGTCCAATCTAGGGCAAGAGTGTGCTGTATATTGAGATTATGTCCAATCATAAATTAATACTGTCCCAACATATATTTTGTCCCATCACGTGGAAGGTGTGGTGGACCAAAAATTTCGGCCTATCAAATACTCGTAATGGAAAATTATTATCGCATTTATGAAATACTTACAAATATTTTTGTGAAAGTTTAACGGACTTTATCGTGGTCTGTTCAGTTGTCAATCGATTCCCACTTATTTAGTGGTAACAAAGTGTCAAAGAGGTTGTGCATTATAAATTGTTCACGAGCAACTAGAATTTTCCCAAGAAGACAGGAAATTTGTTTCATCAAAACTTGATAAAAATATTACGCGTTACCTTTACGCTTTATTGCGAAAAAACTTTCGCCGACTCGCCGTCACAAAGAGTCGGCTTTGCCTCAAAACATTTCCGAAATTTTCCATCAAGATATGTTCCCTGTTACGGAAATTGATAAAGTTTCGTACCCGATCTACGGGAATTATTGAAACTTTCCGCGAGCACAACAAAATTCAATAAGTACTGTCACTGATTGGGAACATTGGACGGGAGCCGAGGGGTGAGCATTCAAACACTTCACCTTGTGACCCAAGACACGAGAAGCAGCGTAGCTTTACTATTTTAACTCGCCAGCTCGTCTGGCGTCAGTAACCACCTTATTACAGAAGATCACTGTGAAAAAGCAGCATGTGTACCTACTGATCTCTTTCGATGTGTACCCATTCCTAAGCTTTTATCTTTAAATCCTACTGTTATAGGCACCGCACTTACAAGACCTGTGACGTTACCGTTGTTATAGGCTACGGTAGCCATTATACCATCAAGTGGACCACCAGCATGACTGTTTTTTTTTGTCATGACTTATGTGTAAATATAACAGGATTTCATTCACATGCCTTTTCTAATGTTACTTTCAGCCTTAGTGGAAGGCTCCAGTGTTGCAGACAAGATTGTGATTTGAATATCTGGCAGTAGAATATCTAGCTAAAAATAATTAGGAAGTATAAAATCATGGTCATACATCTTTATTTATATTAATATATAAATATACGTAAAGCGAAAACTTTAGGCAAATTTACACTATAGGAACTATAGAAACTTTACACTCCTCCTTACGGAGTTAATTTGGTTTACTTAAAGTTTTATATGGAGAAAGACTGAAAAAAAATTTAATATATTTAATACATTTTATTGTATCAAATTCATTCCAATCGGTTTACACTGCAAATAGATACAAATAAGAATAGAATACAAATAAAGTTTTTATGTATTTAGAAAACTTTAAAGGAAACTAGTCTGTTCTTTAATTAAATTCTTCTTACCATCTTTGAGTAAAGTGTCAACTAGGCTAACCGCCATTTAAAGTCACCGGTCACCGGAAATGAAGGATATGATATACCTTTGTTTGTACGGTAAAAGTCCCAAACATTAAAAAGAAAATAATTTAAAAAAATTCACCTATCGAAGGATGCAGTAAACCGAGTGCATAATTTATTAAAATATAAAATTATTTCTAAAAGTAACTAATCAACACTTAACTTGTAGTTGGTGAAAGAGGCCTTCATTATTATAAATAGAAAGTAAAAAGTGGACTTGCAATATAACACCTGAGATATTTATTGTTATGACACTTTTGCTAGGCGTTAGTTTTTTTGAATTTTGGATGAACCCTCGGGAACAGTACTTTTTTCTGGATGAAAGGTACTTTATACCCTTTTCGGTATCCCTGACAACGTGTATGCAAAACTTCACGATGATCGGTCTAGTAGTTAAAGTAAAAGACAGACAGACATTGTTACTTTTACATTTATAATCCGTACTAATATTATAAATGCGAAAGTATGTTTGGATGTATGGATGTTTGTAACTCTTTAACGCAAAAACTACTGAACCGATCACCATGAAATTTTGCATACACGTTTTGTCTTTGACACCAGAAAGGACATAGAGTACCTTTCATCGTTCAACGCGGGCGAAGTCGCGGGCACCAGCTAGTATTCATATAGATTAAAAAGTAGGTATTTGGACAATGTTGATAAAATATTCCATACTAGCTGGTGCTCGCGACTTCGTCCGCGTTGAAAATTAAAAAAAAAATCAATATAACGCTTGACCTCGTGTTGCTATAACACTTTGGTCAGGCGTTAGTTTTTTATTTTTTATTTATCCCTCGATAATAGTCCTTCTTATCTAGATGAAAGGTACTCTATGTCCTTTCTGGTGTCAAAGACAACGTGTATGCAAAATTCCATTGTGATCGGTTCATTAGTTTTTGCGTGAAAGAGTCACAAACATCCATACATCCAAACATACTTTCGCATTTATAATATTAGTATAGACTAGTATAGAAGTATAGATGTCCCGCTACCTGTCGTCGCTTGTTCCGACCGCATCATCTGATACTTGACTTGTAATGTTTACGATGTTTTCTTTTAACCGGACGCTACGTGTTTATCTTCTATACTCAACTAGATTTTTATTTTATGGCCGCCATTATTATTGTTGTGTGTTCTGTTTACTTCTGTTACCAAACCAAAGAGGTAAATCCAATGTTTGAGTTTTTCAAAATTTCTAAAATTTTTATATTGTTCCAAACATTGCTGGAGAAAACATACAGTATGGGACAGTAACCTTTTCCAAAATCAATGTGTCATTTTTAATACAAGCCTAGCCGAATTTTATTTAACAAGTCAATCAATCAATCATTTATTTGCAACTTAGTAACAACAAAAAAAAAAAACAGTAACGGTAAGAAAAAAACAAAGAAAAATAAGTTACAAGTTACAAAAATGTCCCTATTCAGTATTTTACTGGCATAGGCCAGCACTGATCTTCCACAGGAACCTTAAATATAGATAAATTTAAATAAAAGTAATTATTTTTTGTCAAAAACACACAACTGCTTACCTGAATAATTACAACACAATATTATCTATTTAGAATTATTAAAAAGCTACTCTCTATTCTTAAATTCTCCTCTCTTATCTGACTACTCATTAAAAATTTCATTAGATTAGCTCTAAATGGAAACGCTATGATCTCCACGAGTTTAGTTTGAATCCGATTTCTTTATCGCGTGAAACCGCAGAGCACAACTAGTCATATATTATATTGTATAGAGAATGAGGTAAAAGTGGTTTACAAGTGGCAGGGAAGATGGGGGCCCTTTACGAGTTATTTATCCAACGAAAGGGATATCGCTCCGTGGTAGGGATGCATTATGCGCGGACACGAATCCGCGCGCCCTTCTACTCAGACAAACGTCCTCATATAAAAATGTATGCGAAGATTAACACGAAAATTAATTGGGGGTTACGTTACCCCCGTGTACCCGGCTCGATGTGATTGCGTGCCGACAAAATTATACAAAAAAACTTTACCCAAAATTGAGTATTTGTTGTCAAGATAATTTGTATAATTCTTCCTATCAAGAATAATAAGGTCGGCAAGTTTCATTTGGTTGTAAACCCAGACAAAACCGGACCAATGCAAGTGGGCTAACCTATTTTAAAAAAGATAAGCAGACGAAGAGGCGTGCAACAGCTAGTAGCTAGTCCGTACTAATATTATAAATGCGAAAGTATGTTTGGATGTATGGATGTTTGTAACTCTTACGCAAAAACTACTGAACCGATCAAAATGAAATTTTGCATACACGTTGTCTAAGACACCAGAAAGGACATAGGGTACCTTTCTTCATTCAACGCAGACGAAGTCGCGGGCACCAGCTAGTATTATAAATGCGAAAGTATGTTTGGATGTATGGATGTTTGTAACTCACGCATAAACTACTGAATTGATCACTATGAAATTTTGCATACGCGTTGTCTGGGACACTAGAAAGGACATAGGGTATCTTACATGGTTCAAAGCGGACGAAGTCGCGGGCACCAGCTAGTAAATAATAAAAATGCATTGGTAGCCGGTCGGTATAGTATTAATGCCCGATAAATATTTCAACAAATATGGCGGCATCGACGTTCGAATTTTAAAATGTGTCACGTATGAAGCGGAAAGAGACCGCCACATTTTAAGGTAAATTCGAGTCGACTTGAGCGAACAATATTTGTGGGATTTCATAGCGAAACGCGGACCGTTTAAAAGCTTTCGATAAGAAGATGGCATGAAATTTTATTTTTCCTTCTTACCTTCGCTTGAAGTTAAGTTTCAAAGAAATGCTCAAGAAATCATCTGTAAGTACTGATCCTGATTCGAAGCATCGTAAGTAAAAGGCAATTAGATAATTTTTCACGAAATTTTCATTTAAACGAGTATATATGTAATAAAACCTAAATACGAGTAAGTTTTTCCCTGGCAAAGCCGGGAGTAGGTTGCTAGTTTTACATAGAAAAAACAATAAATTAAATACTGCCTATGTACACTGGTAAAAACTTGAAAGATATTATTAGAAATAAAATGTCACAACTAAATTTGATGATCAGCTAGCTTTGTTAGAATATTAAGAATTGTTAAAAAAAAATTAAAAGAAAATACTAGTATTTTCTTTTAGATTGCTCAGAGAAAAAGTAATTTTTGTGAATAATTTTCAAAGACTACGAAACTATACGAGTACAAACTAAAATAGTTGATAGGCCTTTTTCACTAAGAGTAAATTGATTAAGAATATATTTAGATTAATCGTGAGTAGTTTCAATTGAACGTTTAATATAGTTTAAGTAAGGTATTGAGTAATTAAGTTCAAAAGTTAACATCAATATGATATTTTTATATAATTAATTATCAATGTTAATTTTTATTAATTAATGTGAAAATTAATTGTATTAATAAAATTGATTATACAAATTTAAGGTTTATTCTTTCAAACTGCTTATGTATATATGTACTAGCTGGTGCCTGCGACTTCGTCGGCGTTGAACGATGAAAGGTACCCTATGTCTTTTCTGTTGTCCCAGACAACGTGTATGCAAAATTTCATGATGATCGGTCAAGTAGTTTTGGCGTTAAAGAGTTACAAACATCCATACATCCAAACATACTTTCGCATTTATAATATTAGTACGGATTTTAGGAAATATCCCTTAATTTTATTTGATAGAGACCTCTAGGCGACTTTGATATGTCCCTGGGCGGCCATGAGATTTATTATTTATTTAACATTGAATTTTAAAAGAAAAGGGCGAATTAATTGCTGTTTAGTTAGATAGGTCACATTCATAATTCAGTACAAATTGTTATTAAAGGTCGCGTTAGAGTATACAATAATTAAAAAACATGATTCAAAACGACAGAGTAAAATTTTATTGAAATTGAAATTTCAATTTTATTTGGTTTTATAAACTAAATCATTACTCATTTAAAATCAAACCAGATTTTAATGACATATAACCAGGAAAAAACTCAATTAGGATACCGGAAAGAACATAGGGTAACTATCACCCAGAGAAAAAGTACTGTAGGAAGAAGGATCATCTAAAAATATAATAAAAAAAGGTTTATTTTTCAATGCTGACGAAGTGGCATGACATAAATGAACTATTATCTTTGGGGGGAACTAATATCTGTCTGTAACCAGTGGGTATATAATTTCTGCGTCACAAGTGTCCAGTTAAATATAAGTTTGACGCGTCCAACAATGTCCACAGGTGAGCAGGTTCTCATGAGAATAAATCACTTTAAGTATTTGCATTAAGCTAACTTATAAGACCTCAATAACAATACTTAATACTTACAATATATCAAATATAAGATACTAGCGAGTTGAAGCTTTCAAAGATCCTTTCTCAGCAGATGCTTGTACGTTATAAAATGAACTTATTTTCCAAATTTCAACTTTATACACTTTTTAGTTTTGGCTGTGTGCTGATAGTCAGTCAGGATAAATTATTTTATACGTATAGAAGATAATAATAGACGCTGATAGCCTACTAATAGAGAGTTTTATAGAAAAGACAAAATCGGGGTTAACAGTTTGGTTTGATGCTATACATATCATTTACATCCAAAATTTAATTACACCATTCAAAGAATATTTTGTTTTATATGGTATACTAGCAGGTGCACGCTACTTCGTCCGCGTTGAAAATTTAAAAAAAAAGCAATATAACGCTTGACCTCGTGTAAGCAATATAACACTTTGGCCAGGCGTTAGTGTTTAATTTTTTATTTATCACTCAGGGGAACAGTCCTTTTTTTCTGGATGAAAGGTAAGTACCCTGTGTCCTTTCTGGTGTCTCAGACAACGTGTATGCAAATTTTTATGGCGATCGGTTGAGTAGTTTTTGCGTGAAAGAGTCACAAACATCCATACATCCAAACATACTTTCGCATTTATAATACTAGCTGGTGCCCGCGATTTCGTCCGCGTTGAACGACGAAAGGTACCCTATGTCCTTTCTGGTGTCGCAGACAACGTGTATGCAAAATTTCATGGCGATCGGTTCAGTAGTTTTTGAGTGAAAGAGTTACAAACATCCATACATCCAAACATGCTTTCGCATTTATAATATTAGTATAGATAATACGCTCAAAGAAAATATTACTCGTAACGTACACATTATTCAGAGTAAAACAAACACAGCCGTCTCCACGACACAGCCACTCCTCATTTTTTTTTTGTATAAACAAATTGTAAAATTTATTTAGAATAAAACTGACCAAATGGCTATTGGATCAATGTTTTTATAATATTAGGGAATATTTTGACATTTAATTAAATTTTACAATTGACTACGATATATTTTTTATTAAGTATTATTTTCGTTTTATATATTTTTATTTAAATAGAAAGATATATAAATTATAAATTTACACGCCAGACGGGGCAGTGCATGAGGTGGCATATTCTAACTAATGAGAACTGGTTTACATTGACCCATGTCACTTGTAAATAAATGATTTGAAATTTGAAATTTGAAATTTGAAATTTGAAATTTGAAATTTGAAATTTGAAATTTGAAATGAAGGAAGATGTTTGAAAAGTGAGTGAATACTTGAGTTCTAAGAAGTTGTCAATCCCAACTTTGTTACACAGCGAAGATTCCTGTGACCTTTATTTCTGTGGGTTTCTTATAACAGCAGGGTTCTGTAGGCAGCGGGGATATAAATTAAAATTTTTATTGATTGGGGAGTATTCCCCACTAATATAACTTGGGATGTTTTTGTTTTGTTTATTTATTATTATTATTAAGAAAAAAATGTAAAGAATTATTAATTTTGACAAAACATAATTATTAATAGATTTTGTGCAGAGTATTGAAGGTTACAACTTTTTATTTTAAATAAACTACAGGTACTTATAAAATCGTTTGCCCTAACTGACTAAGTCTAGAAAAGCACAATCAAAACTACTAAGTCTAGAAAACTGAAATTTGGATCATAGGTTTATTTTAAAAGTGAATGCCCACTAAGAAAGAATTTTTAATATGTCAACTCCATGCAAAGCCGGGAACGTGTCGCTAGTTTTTTATATAACGAAACTACGAAAACTACGAAAACGAAAAGAGAATTTACAGTTATTGCTTTACAAAAAAACTTTTTTTAAGACGCCTAACCTTGGGGTGTGAGGTGTGTGTTAAACTCATTATGCTTATGCTAACTGTTTATCATTATGCTTATGCTAAAACAATTTATGTTTTTTTTTTTTTTTTTTTTTTTTTTTTTTTTTTTTTCTTTTTTTTTTCTTTTTTTTTTTTGAGTTAAGCATTTATTATACGGGACATTTAATTACATAAGGAATAAAAAATAAAAAATACTAGAATAGTGAACCTAAAACTAAAAACCTTAAAAAATATAATATAATAATAACTAAAATATATTATTAAAAGGAGTCCCTTTAGGCAAGGTTCCGAAGATACTGGCAGCGTTCCCCCTTTGAATAGCTACACTAATTCTTTGTGCTAGGTAGCTGCCAGCTCTTCGGTCTCCTGTGATGTCGACTAACCTTTTTGCTATATCCTTAAAAAGACTTATAGCGCTAGGACCCCACGGACCAAGGGTCTCGACACCGAATGGGACAAAATTATATTCGGAGCCTAGACCCCTATATTTGTAGGCTTTAGCTTTTTCAGCCGCTTCACAAGCCGCACCTGCTCTGTTGTTGGTTCCATGTAGATGGGAAGGGGCCAGCGTGTCTGAGCAGGTTGCATCCCATACCAGCACCCGGCCCATCTTCCATGGAATCAAACTCATACCGTCCGGTCTCTTGCCATCGTCTCTTGCAATGCCAGTCGGCTCAAGTAGACTGGGCACGTTGACGGTGGCAAGAGACCGGCGTATGGTATCGTTAAGTGCGGCATGTCTTGAGAAGCGGCCTGCACTTTTTTGGCATGACAGTCCGTGATGTCCTAGCTTGTCGACATCACTGCCACAGGGACATTTATGAGGAGCGCAGACCGGGACCCCAAGCCGTAGACAGGTTGCGATTCGGAGCGTGTCAGGCTCAAGAAATGTTCCTGTATTTGACGAAGGGTACGCGTGAAGCCAGTAGCCAGCCTCATGCGTACCCACGGCCAAAAGCCTAGCACGCGCCGAACCTGTACTACAGCTCAAAAGATTGTCATAAGTCAATTTACAGTTTATGTCGTCCCAGCTCCTCTGTGAATTTGGAGAAACTGGAAAATTTTGACCTGGGCATGCAATTAAGAAAGCGTTTCTAGCTTCTTCCAAGCCAGCAATCTCAAAGTTTGAAGGGGATGCCCTTAAAATTTTACTTATGAGATTTGCTGAACTATGAACAGAAGATAGGAAGGCTGGTAAAGCGACACTGGAAATTTTGCGAATCCCTAAACCACCATAACGGATGGGTAGGGATGCTTGGGTCCAAGATTGCTCTTTCAGCTGCATGTTAAGAATCGATTCTAAGCTAATTTTGATTAAGTCGTCTACTTGTGTCAAAAGATCTGGGTGATTCCAAAAGGAGCAGCAACGGAGCACATACGTAAATTTTGGGACGAAAAGACAGAATTTTAATATGCAAAGTGCATAATGTGGACTAATTTCAAGGAGACGGTCAGCAGAATTTTGAAATTTAGTAATTGAATTATTAATATATTCAGAAATATATTCATCAAAAATTGGAGAACTTAAAAGGTAAAGGGAATTACTGTTAACTATTTTAATATTTGGAGCCAAAATATTAAATTTTTGTTTTACGTCATTTATATTTAAGTCGCAGTTATTTATAAAAAGTTCGCATTTGCTAAAATTAAGCTCCAAACCAATGGCTTCAAATTTATTTTTGATTAAAAATAGGTCCGAAAACACAGTATCCACATCACCTCCTAGGGTTCCGTCGTCCAAATACCAAACGTTGAATTTAGAATTTAAATTTTTGATTATCGGATTTATAGCCAAACTAAAAATTGCAGGCCCAAGGGGATCACCCTGTTGACAACCTACTTCCGAGGACAGTTCATTAGAACGATATAACAATTTTGTTGGGTCACCGTAACTGAGAAGAAGATAATTGTATATTTCCGGTATATGTTGTTTAATTTCCGTCAGCAGGGTATCCCTATTTACCGAATTGAATGCATTTTTGACATCAATTTTAAGCAACACGTCAGGCTGTCCGTAAGTTAGGAAAGAGCGTAGGGCATGGACGGCTGCCTCACACCCTCCTTTTACACCGAAGCCTAACTGTACGGGTTCAAATTCCGAATTTAATTTTGGTAAAATATGTCGAACAGCAATTTTGGAGGCCAGACGTCGTAGTGTTGATCCAACAGCAATTGGTCTCACCCCTCCGTCCTTTTTGGTGAGGGCAATGAGGTTCGCGCCGAAAAGAATGGGAACAATTTCTGGATTGACATTACCGGAATACATAAAGTTGATTAATTTAGTGATCGAATTTACGAGTTGCTCGCCTGCATCACCCACAAAATGCGATGTTAAGTCTTTCAAATGTTGGGGTGAGATTCCATCCAAACCTGCAGCCGAACCTGGTTTAAAAGATAAAATGGCATCCGTAACATATTTGTTTTGAATTTGAAGGCATGCTTGCCCTGCTGTTGGTGGGTCGAAAAAATATGGGTTTACTGGAGCTGGAGGATGTTTTGTCTGTAAGGCCTGAAGGGTGTCAGGGGTATCTGGTGATAGCACATCGTTGGAGAACAAAAGGCGAGCGGCACCTTTGAGATCTCCGTCACAGATTTTGTTTTCGATCAGTTTGTTGCGATTACGAGGAGCATCATGTTTGATTAGAGGTGCAGGAGAAGGCGAGGAGCTTACAGCACAGTTATTCTTAATCTTTTGTGTCAAGGATAAATTCGGTTCATCAGTTTTTATTATATGTAGTGTGCTGTATGAAAATAAAAATAAGTTCTGCCAGTCTTGAGTACAATTGCTTATGTAACATTTCTGAATTAATTGTGATAAATGTGTAGCAACGGTTATTCGAGCTCCTCGAGGGATTCTTTTAACTATGGGTATACTATTTTTCAAATGGCTAAGATATATGTGGAAAGGAGTTGGATCGTTGGCTACATAAGTAGGCGCACTCGGAATAATGGGATGGATGTCTAAAGGTGAACTGTTTTGGCTAATACATTTCCTGTGTGTTTTTGTAGTATGTATGTTGAGGCCTTTCAAAGATTTGAATGACTTGTTGCACTGTGTACATGTATGGGTCGCGTTCGACGTGCCATCACAAGATTGGGTCACGGACTGCATTCACAACAGTTAAATACATTCACAAAAAAGAAAAACTTAAAACAAATTGAAAAACACAATAAAGTAACTTAAAATGTACACTAAAAAAAACATAAAAAAGTCAAAATCAAAATATTGACGGCTGCTTGTTTTGGTAACAAGACGCATGCGTCGTTACGTGGGTGCGTCACAGGATGGTCTTACAATTGGACGCTGCAGTGGAAGAGACCTAGCGACGCATGTCGTCGCTAGGACAACCGATGGCGGCCTTAGCAACCGCGTCTTGAAATTATCACAAGCGGATTAGAACTTTTTAAAGACTGAACAGGCACTGTGGTGGGAACAATAATAAAATCCCCATGCGCACATATGAAAAATATCTTTGTAAACTTTTATAAGCAGGTCTGAGCCGTCAGGAAATTAAACTGGCTTAAAAATAAATATTTTAAGTGACCTGAGCCTGCTTGTCACTTTTGTCACTTTATTAATTTTTTGTATGTATGTATTGAATATTGAAAGTATGTTTGCATGTATAGATGTTTGTAACTCTTTCACGCAATAACTACTGAACCGATCACCATCAAATTTTGCATACACGTTGTCTGGGAAAACAGAAAGGACATAGGGTACATTTCATCGTTCAACGCGGACGAAGTCGCGGGCACCAGCTAGTATGATATATTCAGAAGATATTAAAAAGAATAGGTTGTACTTTCATTATTTGCATGACTACTTTTTTTAAATCTTACTTTTCTTCTTAAATTGTCTTCGATTATCGGATGATATAGTTGTCGCGGAATCAATTTTGTTGGTCAGCTGTTATTAATGATGAATGATGAAGGAATAAACTCATATTTATTTGTCCTAAAAAAAAACAATAATAATAAAAGTTTATTAAAAAAATAGAGCTTCACAAAGAGTGTACGGAACCCGCTTAGCTCAATTTAAAGTGTGAGATAAAGTATCGTTCGACAACTCTGGTTATTCGATACTCCTTGAGAACGGAAACCACTCTGACGTCATTTCCCTGTTAACGCTTTGAGGCATTTCGCGTAACCACATTACTTGCGGGGTATTTTTTTATGTTATGATCGACAGACAGTCTGACGGCCAACTTGATGGTAAGTGGCTACCGTCGCCTATAACACAAGCAAAGCCATAGCTGCTGCAAGTGCGTTGCCGACCATAGAAGGATTAAGGATAAGGGTTAAAGCAAGGGATGGGGTAATCGCATCCTTTTCTCACTCCCCGAAACACAACAGCACAAATGCTGCTATTTCACGGTGGTATTCTGTATGGTTACTGCCGCCAGACGGGTTGCCCAAATAAATGCGAAAAGCAGTGTGCCCTTCGACTACTTATATGACACTAATTATGAGCACTTAAACATTTGTGATTATATTCCAAAGTAGTACATATTTGTATTTTAACTGTCCTGTAATTAATATCTGTAAATATATAATCGAAGTATTGTTAATGGTTAATTGTTAAAAGCTGTTTTAGAAAGTTTGGATTGGTTGGTTTTATAGTTTACCAAAGAAAACATAAAATCATCTTTGTTTTTACCAAAGAGTTCATCATTATTGTAAATATTTTTATTTCAAGTTTCTTAAGTTAAATATAATCTGTGCGAATCGCCTACTACGATTTTCTGAAGGGGTCGTGTCGCACGCAACCAAATAACACTAGTGCGAAATGACTACTAAAATATATTAATTTACTTCTAAAGTTGTCTTTTCGCACATAATAAAATCGTGCGAGATGACAACTAAACCAGTAAATCAGTATCAGAAAATTTTCAGTAAATATACATATATTATTGTGTGTGTTAGCACACATTGAAATGTGTTGAATGTAAAAAAAAATTCAGAATTTGGTTTAATTAATCGTTGAGGCCAAGATATCATATGTACATAATTATATACATATATACATATATACATATATACATATATACATATATACATATATACATATATACATATATACATATATACATATGATGTATATATTGTGTTATACATATATGCATCATATGTGTAACACAAGAAGTTTAAAGGGGTCAAAAGGAATAGATCCTTATATTTATTTATAAGTCTATAATCTAGGTATAGTATTAACAAAAAAAAAACAAATAGATAAGGTAAAAAAAAACCTATTGCAAAACTAGTTAAGTGAAAAAAGATAGTTACGACCCCCCAAATGAAGGAGGTCGGCCTTTCTTTATTCAAAGGGAATCCGTTACGCTCCCCGGTGTATTGGGTTCGATTCCCCGCAACTTTCCGACCACCTGCCATCTAATTTGGCCCTCTGTAATCCTCATACATATAAATTCCAAATAGATTTGTTACACTTGTTTATTTTCGAGCGCTTTTCCAATATTTTCACTTCAATTTTGCCTCTTTGCGTTTGACTAGACATTTTCCTTGAGAACGGAGGACGAGTTGAATATAATACTTACTTATAATCAAAGGATTACAAATATGATTTACCAGAATTTATAGTTTTCTTAAATAATATACAATTTTTTATCTGCAACTAGCTGTGTCCCGCGGTTTCACCCGCCTCGTATTCTCCATACTCAAAAATTGAGCTAAAAATATTGTCTAGTACATCGGAACATAAAAATTGCCTTCGGTGTCTACATCCCTTCAAGGTCAACGCGACCTTAGAAAGTCAAAGCTCCCATTATTTATCTTAAAATGAAAATTGTATATTAACATCAATATGGTGGTTTCCAGGTGGGAAATCACCTGTGTCCCAACGGAGCGCCTTTGATCCTGCCACTTTGATGTGTACTGATTGAGATACTCATCCGGATCTCATCGCGACGCTCAATGTCCTAACTCCACACGGTTTCATGGAACAATCCGTTTTGTGGCAACCGCTTAGGGTGCTATTTGATTTGGCTCGATCCGTTGCGATGTTGAATGTAGACGATAGTGTTGTTTTTATTTTTTATGTCACAGTCTGATTTCGTAATGAGCATCGGGATCCTCGCGAGTGCAAATAAGTATATCATTACCGCGAACCTTCCGCAGTGTGAACAGCCTGTTTGATCTACTCCTCTCTTGGGCTTGCTTTTGAGTTTATGAAAGAGTGTCGCCTTGGGATTTGCGGATGCGGTTCTTGTAGCGACTATCACGTGAAATACACGTGTTTCGTTTCAATGAGGATGTGACTTTTTGATGTGGTTATGTTTGCGGTGATATTGTTGCAAGAGTGAGTCGATGACACAAAACATGATAAACAAAAGGAATTATAATCTATTGTAACTAAATGTCTCGTGTATAGGATAAGGATGAAATTTGGTCCACTAATTGCTTGCTTTTTATACATAATGTACGTGACATAAGTGAATCAAAGCCTAAACTATTGACAATTTCCGGTCAATACGTTTGCTGATTGGTTTAACTTAGTGTGTAACCTAAACCAAACCTACTTCTCTATACTCAACTTGCTTCTTACACATTAATCTTTTAAGGTAGCCAACCGAATTTTTTTAACAAAATTTTTGCAGTACATCATCTTGAAGAAATCCACTGGACGAATAAAAACTTAAAAACTCAGAATATTTTCATAATAATTCATAATTTGGATACAGCGATGGTAGCATTTATAGTAGTGGTCTTGTCGCGGCTCTTAAAAACGTTTTAAATATTTGTATAAGTAATATTTTCAAGTTTTGAACTGTTAGTGAGACAGAACAGAGTGCAACAGAAACATTATTACAAATATGTTTTATAGATTTATTGGTAACAATATAAATACTTTTCGATGCTTTATTCTATCCCCCAACAAAGTCACTAACAAGCATCTTCCGAAATGCTTAGTTATTTCCAGAATAAAACCGGATTTCTGGAAGGAATCACCAGAAAATTTTCCGGAAGTGTATGCATGAATTTCTAATTATGTTTGCTAATTAGTTATGGAACTTATGGTTAACCCGCGCTAAACTTTAATTAGCTTCGCTATTTCATTGAAAGGATATGAGAAAATACGATAAATTCCTCGAGTTATCAGTTGAGTTCTGCAGTTTTGCAAAATTTTCAGCCCTTTTGTGGCGGTGAATTGAATATGCGGTAATGTAACTGTCAGTTGCGTTTTGAAGTCATAATTGCAGCCCTTATGCAGATATAAATTCTGTAAAATATTTATGCTGTACTGAGTTTTTGTTAGTGAGTGAGGGATTCCAGATTCCCACTTCCGCATTCTCCCTCTTTTCCCTAACCCCCTCCTAGTGAGCTTGCTTTATAAAAGAAATTTCAGTAATTTCAAAGGAAACACCTGTCCTTAAAGCTAACCTCACAGCGGACGAGCTGTCTGTCTATTGAATTAATTGAATAAATTTAATTTTGAAAACGTCCGAGGGTGGACATTAGCCGTCGCCGGCGACTGTTATTGTCCCACCGGATATTGGGTTCCCTTGTCGCGTCTGTCGCGTGTCATATTTTGTATTCGCGAATCTTCGGTCAGCCGCTCATTTTCCTTTAATAAAGGTCACAAATCAACTTTCGACTTTCTAATTCTAGACTGTACGGTGACTTATTAAATTTTTACGAACCAATTTGAACGTTCAATACTTCGCTATGAAAATATATAATTATGTCGTTTGTTACTTGGTCATAAATGTTATAAGCAAGCCAAAAAGTTTTTCAAGCCAAAAAGTAGCTTACACAATGTGTAAGCTACTTTAGTACTAACATTAATTACGGTGTGACACAAATTATAGTGAATGATTGAAGGAGAAATATATAACATTGCCAGCTGATAAATACTAATTGTTTGTTATAGAATAATTTATTTTATGAAAAAGGCTTTTGGCATAAGCAATACGAAATCAGATCGTAATGATTGTATTTTTTCCGGTTCAATGTTTTTATTTTTATCAAGTTATCGTCGCCTTGATATATCAGGGATATCAATAACACTAGGGGGTTAACAGTGCACTGCATATAATACGGCAAGAGCTTATTAAAAATATATATAAATAAAAATAAATCGCTAAAAATGTTACTAAGCGCAAAAGTCGAAAATGGCTAGACCAATTACGCTTGTTTCAGTATTCGATCGTTATTTCTTTTTCAAATAGTCGTTGAAGTCCAAGGAAGGTTTTTGTGAAGAGAAAAATTGGAAAACAATGTCCTCAAAAACGTAATATTTTTTTTCTTTTTCCCACTCCAAAGTTCACAACTAAAATTTGAGAGAACGACTTCTGTCAATTCAGTTAGTGAGTTACATATTATTTATATTTTGGCACTTTGGCAGTTCTATGTGAGTGGTAGGTATGTGATAAACTCTTGTGTATATGTATATATGTATTATGTCATATGTGACTTAGGTGATTGTGTTATTCCCATTGTATAAATGTAAAATCAGTAATTGGCTGTTGGTTATGTTTATGTTTTTGTCTGTAAATTTTTATGTTGAGAGCTGTGGATTTTTTAGATAAATAAATAATTTGTGCAAGGATATTTTTCTTTAGAAACGCCTCATGTTATATTAATACGAAAACAGCCATGATTCGTGGTAAAAAATAATAATAATACAATGATGGAAAAACAAACTGTGAGCTATTCACATCTAAAGACATCAGCGATATTAAAAACACCATAGAACACAATAATGTTGAAAGCTTTAAGGAAAATCAGAGGTAGAGGCGACGACATAAAAAATACCTATCCGCAAAACCCTTACCTTTGGGGTTGTAAAAGCGACGGGAGATTTACTGTAACTTTTCCGATTGTGGGTAGAAAATGAATCCTAATACAAGGGTGTACAGTAGAAGGGGTACTGAGGGTAGAAAGCGTAAATTTGTAATATAAATCTGGAATCGCAGTTGAGAATCGTTCATGCAGAAAACGCGTAACTCCTTAACGACGATAATTTCAAATCAAACCAGTGGAGTGTGGAGATAATTCTTGTATTCGGGTTGAATCCACCCAAAACAGATTTAAATAGGCCATAAAGTGATAATAAAATGACGGTTAATGGTGAGTGCTTAGAAATAAACGATGCAAATCTGTTACGTGCATCGCCGGTGGACTGTCATCGAGTCAGCAACTAAATTAATGAAATTACTCCTAAGATATTTTAAAATATAAACCGCACAAAACACTGAAAAGCAAAAAATAATGCTGCAATAAAAAAAAATGATAATTTTAAAGCAAATTGTGTAATGTCAAACTTATTAAACAGGTGGCGCTGGGGAGGCCTCAAGCAAAACTCAATGATATAATTAATTTAAAATAACTAGCTTTGTCCTGCGGCTTTGATTCACTACACTTGTATTTCTGTTGTGAATTTAGCTAGCCACAAGTGAACAACTTCTCAACTGTTCTGGGGTGGGCAGTTATAATTTATAGATAACTAGTTTGTGCCCGCGACTTCGTCCGCGTTGAACGATGAAAGGTACCCTATGTCCTTTCTGGTGTAGCAGACAACGTGTATGCAAAATTTCATCGTGATCGGTTCACTAGTTTTTGCGTGAAAGAATTACAAACATCCATACATCCAAACATACTTTCGCATTTATAATATTACTAGCTGGTGTCTGCGACTTCGTCCGCGTTGAACGATGAAAGGTCTTTGTCCTTTCTGGTGTCCCAGACAACGTGTATGCAAAATTTCATGGTGATCGGTTCAGTAGTTTATGCGTGAAAGAGTTGCAAATATCCATACATCCAAACATACTTTCGCATTTATAGTATTACTAGCTGGTGTCTGCGACTTCGTCCACGTTGAACGATGAAAGGTCTTTGTCCTTTCTGGTGTCCCAGACAACATGTATGCAAAATTTCATAATGATCGGTTCAGTAGTTTTTGCGTGAAAGAGTTGCAAATATCCATACATCCAAACATACTTTCGTATTTATAATATTATTACATACTAGTACGGACTAGTACTGACAATGAAAATAGACTACCAAAGTCGTTTGTGTAACGTAGATCTATATTGTATTATGATATCTAAAACCGAAATCAATAATTTATGTAACGTCTAGTGCCAATTAAGGCCTCAGGGGCCTGTCCTAAGGCACCCTCCACACTCCACACGCTTAGCATAATGCTTACAAAGGTGGGAAGGACAGTCGCCCTTTGAAGTTCCTGACACCGCGGTATCGTGTTTACAAATTATGTGTTCAACTATCGAGAGCTACGTGGATCGCAATTAATTGTGCTTATATATATACCAAACAACTATTGCTTTCGAAAGAGCAGTTAGACGCTGCTTTCACGAGGTGTATTCCTCTAAATTCGTACCTAATTGTAAAGGCTTTTGAATATGGAATTGTTGTAACAATTATCGTTTGTAATAACAACGTGCAGCCAAAAGTACATAGTCCAAAAAGCTGTGGAAAATAGGTTTATATTATGTAAATAGGTTTATACATAAGCATCCGCTAAGAAGAGATTTTTTAAAATTTTATCTGCGGACGAAAGCGGGGCCTTGTTGCCAGTAGTATATATTTTTAAAATATTAATAATTATTAAGATATTGTTTTTTAACTATAGGTTCGGTTAGATAATTAAAAATAAACTTTTATGTATCGTGTCAAATTCAAACATTATAATTATAACATTATACATAGCTCTAATTGGCTTGTACACTGGACCTAGATGTTGAGCGATAGGGTTAGAATGATATGTGTGCTAAGCTGTTGCTGTTTTTATTAAATAAATAAATAAATAAATAATAATTTAATATGTTAAAATCTTTTTAATAAATTTATTAAAAGATTTAATCATAATAAATGTAACAATTGTGAGGAGTTGACCATCGGCCGCCGCGCTGTCTGCACACCGGGCAACCCGACACTGTCAGCCATAGCTTACTGTGCATTCCCAGGGATTCCAGCTCCGGTGTCATGCTTACACGGTTAGTAATTTCGCTTCCACGTATACGAATTAACAATAATTCTATCGTACTAAATTATATTTGCTATTATTCTATACGTGTACAACACAGTTCAGTCAACTTCAAATTATGAGAATTGTGAGGTGTGGTAGGTACATTCGTAACTCAGTTTGCGATTCGGACAAGACTATCCGCCACCTGCTATCAAAGAGTTCTCAATTACTTTGGGCACATAGCCTGCAGAGAACCAAAAAACTTGGAAGAGCTGGTGGTGGTTGAAAAAGTGGATGACAAGAGATCTCGTGGCCGGTCTCCTAGCCGATGGACAGACCAAATTGTGCATATTACAGGCCTTACATTTTCGAAGGCTATGAGAAGGGCTGAGGACAGGGTGGTGTGGAAACAGCTGGTGGTCGATGCCACCAAGGCGGGCACGATCTTCAGCAATGAAGAAGCCGACTCTATCTATCTAAACTTAGATCAAACTTTTTACTAATACTGTCCAAATCTAAATTGTTTATGAGATGTCATTCGAGCTTTTAATAAACGATGGCTAGATGTCACAGAAAATGTCAATAGTGAAGAAATATTATGTATCAACGAGTATTTATGTCATATTTGTGGTGGCACTTTATATAAGAGAGATAAAAATGACTGCCAATAATACGCAGGCTATTTAGCTGAATTTTGCTGAAGTCACAGACCTGTTTAAATACAATTTTTTTCTTCGCCATTCTAGTTCTAGTCCTCAAAAGGCCCGACCATGTTTCGACGTCTGCTAGTGCTAGTTAGCTGTCTAACTGCTTTTACACACCCTTATAAAACTGTGTAGAATGTTTCATAACTGTGGTGACTGATAGAATTTTCAGAAAATAAAAAACAAACAATAATTTACTTAATGGGGAAAGTATTTTGAATTGAATAAGTAAGCTCTGTACAGAAAGATGTTACTCCTATATTTTTAGGTTGTTGGACAACTTTGAATAAAGAGTGAATATGATTGTGAATTTGGTTTGATTTACTTGTCAGCATATGCAAATGAAATAATGATTTTAATTGGTTTGTTGATTTCGAGCCTGCTCCCATTTGGCAAAATTTTTGTCTTGAACCAATCTAGTCCTTAGAGTGCAGCTGTATCGATTGTGTACAATATGACTTGTAATAGTTATCAGGATTCGTGTCAACAATCAAAGTAATCCCACATGCTATGAAACTAACCAAAAATTGCTAAATTATAGAAAACAAAGGAAAATATAAGCCCACTATTAAAACGACCTAATACTTAAGTAGATAGGATACATCAAGGTTTAGTTTGTAAAATTAGTGATTTACAATGTAATTTTAATATTATTTGGCTCGATATTGTGAGCCAAAAGATGTCGGAAATTTTAAAGTTCCTATAGTAATAAATAAATAAAATAAAATAAAATAAGAGTAAATCATCAAACTCAATCATCAAAAGAGATGTCATCCAAGTGGACTGGTGTATCAGAAAAAAAAAAACCCAATTCGCAACTGTCACTTTTCTGGACACGCAAAAGATTGGCGAAAGCTCACGTTGTTCTTTTTAAGTTCTCGACACGAGTTTTCAAACAATTGCCACGATTTAACCTTTCGTAATTGAGTTTAGTTGATATAATTTATATGTGTACCAAAGTGAGGTTGTTTTGAAGGGTCGCTAATAAAATTAAGAGCTCTCCATAATCCGATGAATGTCACAGTTCGATTTAAGGATTATCCCATTCACTTTATTATAGGAGCTTTGTTTACGATTGTAATTCGATTAGTAACACGACACTCTAGATGTTTCAATTTTGGTCTATTGTTTTGTCAAAACCTACTATAAAATAAAATGATTATTTTGTCCATTTTAAATTAGTTGAGACTTTATTAATTTTAGGTTTGCTAGCTTTTTAAATTCGAAAACAATTTAATACAATTAGCCAATTATGGGTTTAGTAAACTTACAGTTTGCTAAACCAATATTGTCTTCATTTTCTTTGTGAGTTTTGACTAGGATTATTTAGATCTGAAAACTAAAAGCTCAATCTCAAATTGAGTTTTGTCGAGAGTATTGCATAGAACGAAATTTCAGTTTCATAAAATGATCAATTCTTTTGCATATTTTATAAGAAATCATATTTTATTAGTTCTTTTCAATGTCAATTTGCTACAATAATTAACAAATATTCAGCCATCATTATGTTAGTTTATGATGTCTTCATGAGAACTAAAGACGAAGATCTTATTACCATTGCATTACGAGTATACCTCGAGTTCAATTTTAAGTACAATTTAACCGAACACTGTACTTAGAACAGAAGCGTTGCATTTCTGTGTAAAACAAAACAGACAAACACACATTAATCTATTCGCGTTCATTAGTTCCCTCCAGTATCTAGTATTTCCTAACTAATACTGTATTCGAGTGCTTTCTAATGTCTACAAATACATTACATTTCACAAACACACTGAGTGCCGCAGGAAACACTGATGCCACATTATTTAATAAACAGCCAGTAGGTATTATCACATTTTTTCCATACTCATTTACTTCTTGATAAAATTATTTCTGACTAGCTGTTGCCTACGACTTAGTCCGCGTTGAACGATGAAAGGTACCCTATGTCCTTTCTGGTGTGTCAGACAACGTGTATACAAAATTTCATGATGATCGGTTCAGTAGTTTTTTCGTGAAAGAGTCACAAACATCCAAACATACTTCCGCATTTATAATATTAGTACGGATTATTTGATAGAATTCTTTCTGGTTTATTATCTCATCGTGTCTTTGAATTTTCAGTTTAACTGTTTCCACTTTGATAATACGGTTTTGTTTCCATATAAATTGGAAATTCTTTAATGCCTGCATTCCTGTTCCTTAATACTTCACTGATGTAACATCTCTTCGATTTCTTTGAGCCGTACCTACCCGTAGATTTAAAGATTCCATTATTCTCACACACAGCAGGGCAGTATCACCTGAATATTTAACTTTGACTGTGCTCCATCCAATCGAATCCAGAACTTTTGTGTCAGAAGCGACCGAAGAGTTTGTAAAATAGGTAGTAGGCATACATGACGTAGGTAATCGTATTGCCCTGTAGGTGCAATTACATGTAATTGAACGACTATACTGCGAAATTTATATGTTGGCATAGCGAGTGTGCTGCAAGCTCATTATGTTCAAGCTTAAAGCCTTAGACATGTTGGTTCGCGTTTAAATATGCATGACTAGTCGGTATCCAGCCTTATAGTACAGGGTGTGAGTGTTTCCGTTAATATTTGATACAAGAATTTGTCTGGGGATTGTGGATCCAGTTCATTTGAGTCTTGGCTTCGAAATGAACCCTTAAATAAAACACAACGCGCTTGGAAATGCAGCATTTCAAAAGACTGTTATAGCACAGTAGGGCAAGAGCTCCGCTCCCAACAGTAGGTTCATCTATGGCCGGGTTTTTAGGATACATCAACACTTTTGGGAGTCAAGTTTTCTTTTATTAATTGGAAATAAATAATTGTCATTAAAGTAAAAAAAAAAAATTGATGTCGGTTTAGTAATAAAATTAATGTAATATTGAATTTTTTTTATAATAAAACTAGCTGATGCCCGCGACTTCGTCCGCGTTGAACTATGAAAGGTACCCTATGTCCTTTCTGATGTAACAGACAACGTGTATGCAAAATTTCATAGTGATCGGTTCACTAGTTTTTGCGTGAAAGAGTCACAAACATCCATACATGCAAACATACTTTCGTCAGCCTGTCTGGTAGCAGTAATCAAGCCATTTAAAAGAATCTACAAAGACTTTTAGGGCCGGCATTTTAGTCTTTACTTAAGTCTTACACTTAACTAAGCTTCACATTACCATAAAGCTAAGCTTATTGATGAACGAATGTGTGTTGAGTGAAAGTTGAAATACGCTATAGTTAAGTTAAGCCTCACTTAAATTTTATTCCTAAGAATAGTAACAGCCCTTAAGGTTGTATCTCAAATTATTTCAGAACATATTCTAAGTGGTTCAAAAGCCTTCTTTCTTATCGTCACCTGTAATTATTATCTGTAATTTCTTCCCTTGTAAACTTATAAACAACAGCCTGTGTTTATGGGGTGATTGGATATAACGCAGGCAGGGCAAGTCAGGGCGCTAGTTCATTTACTCTATCCACGGTCAATGCCACGGTCGAACACGTGTTAAAACATTTTATTCAAATGTTTGTGTTAAAAAAATATTTTTTTATAAGAGAAACAACAACTCTTATAAAAAAATATTTTTTTATAAGAGAAACAACAACTCTTATAAAAAAATATTTTTTTATAAGAGAAACAACAACTCTTATAAAAAATAATTTTTTATAAGAGAAACAACAACTTATAAAAAATATTTTTTTATAAGAGAAACAACAACTCTTAAACAACAACTCATATAAAAAATATTTTTTTATAAGAGAAACAACAACTCTTAAACAACAACTCTTATAAAAAAATATTTTTTTATAAGAGAAACAACTTATAAAAAAAAATTTTTATAAGAGAAACAACAACTCTTATAAAAAATATTTTTTTATAAGAGAAACAACTTATAAAAAAATATTTTTTTATAAGAGAAACAACAACTCTTATAAAAAAATAATTTTTTACTTTCTCTTAAGAAACAACAACAGTACACTGGCTGATAGTCTAACACACATATATCCTATTAGGAACAAAAGTAACATTGGGGCCGTTGTATTTTTTTTTATATTATGAAGGGTGACAGACAGACTGACGGTCCACTTGATGGTGGTTGGTTACCGTCGCCTAGGGACAGAAGCTGCACAAGAACACAACAACCTATTAAAAAATATTAGAATTATAAACAAATGTCTAGACTCTAATAGGATAAAAGATAACACAGAAAGTGTTATTTTATGGTGGTCTTATGTAAGAAGGTGGTTACTGTCGCCAGACGGGTTTAACGGTGATTAACAGTGTAATCAAACCCCAAATTCTTTCCGAAAAGTTATTTTATATTTATTATTTCAATGATGACAAATCGAATGGTATCCTGAGTTTATTTTGGCTATTTTCGGAATCCCACTAAAATATATAAAATGTCTATTGAAAGAGTTTCTTTTAAGCCTGTTTGATGAATAAATAATTTGATTTGATTTGATTAACCTACCACTAGTTTGATATTCTACTAGACAGTTGTTTGAGTTAATTTTTCCTTATAGTTACTAGAATTCAAAGCTCTATAATACAAGGCGTTAATTTTCATTGCTTGGATGGATCCAGAATATCTAATCTACTTAGGCTCGAGTTCACCAACAGACCGTTATTTTTAAACAGCCGATTAAAATTTAAACAGCCGTTTAATAATATTTGGTTGATCACCATCGCTAAAATGCGGGTTAATCGCCCTAAACATCAGATTAATCATTAAGTTAATCAGATGTTTAGGGCATTTAACCCGCCTTTTAGCGATTTTGAACAAAAAAATATTCTGTTGGTTCTGTAAAAATCGTCTGTTATTTTTATTTTTAAACAGACGGTTATTTTTAAACAGCTGTTTAAAATTTAAACAGCCGTTTAATAATATTTTGTTATTCAAAATCGCTAAAATGCGGGTTAAAGGCCCTAAACATCTGATTAACTTAATGATTAATCTGATGTTTAGGGCGTTTAACCAGCAGTTTAGCGATGGTGATCAACAAAATATTTTAAACGGCTGTTTAAATTTTAATCAGCTGTTTAAAAATAACCGTCTGTTGGTGAACTCGAGCCTTAGTAATAAAGTGAGCTTGCCATAAATTCTTATTCTTTGTCGACTTGTTTATTGCTGAAGGATGAAGGCCGATAAAGTAACTACTTTGAAAGTAGTTGGTAATGCACGAAGCATTACCAAATAAATATTGTAAATCATAGTATAAAAATAAAAACAAAACAAAATAAAAGCGATGTCAATAAATAAAAATATATCCCAAAATACCTACTTAACATAATCTTCGCGAAACTTCCCATATACTTCTTCCCTACCACGCTTAATACCAAATTTATATAACCGCAACTTTTGTTTGTAAATTCGCAGTGCTTATTGTACTTTTTATGTGAATACCTTTCGTAGTAATATTTATAATACTAGCGGGGGGGACCCCGACTTCGCACGTTAAACCCCTTTTTAGCGAAAATATATTTTTCAAATTTCAGCTTTATAGACTTAGATAGATTGACCGAAAAATCAGAACCGTTGCACCGGCTATACGAATGAGCCAAATAAGCATTTCAACTGAAAAATTAAAAAAATATCTTTACTACGTATTTGTAATTATTGTTTGGTGGATTCCATTTAAAATATCATCGGAGGCACTCGGCTAACATACTCGTAAATCAAGTACACGTGGGAAACTATAACGATGTTTCCGGAATGTTATCCCATAACCGAGCCCTTAGTAACAAGCGCCGCTAATAAAACATTCGAACACAACCGAAATTCGAAACAATATCTATTCGGCGAGGGTAGCAGCGGAAGTGACGTCACCGGCAGCAGCCATGCTAATGGCTAATGCGTGTCGCCGGAAGCGGCGGAAACGGGGAGGCCATCTCGCGGACTTATCATTTAACGTTTTATTGCTGGGGTAATATGCTTGTTTTGATGGCGAATGGCGATAAAGATGCCACCGTGGCCTATTGCGTTGCCAAATGAAAACGTTTCAGAAGAAAACACTAGATTACGACACTAAAAGGCCTAGATAAAGATGCGTTAAACTAACCTAATTTATGTAAGTGACCAAAACATTTTTTAAAAGCTTAAAGTTACGAGTTATGTTCTCTAAGTACGCTACAGTGCTAGATTATGTTGTAGACTTGTCCAAAAATGTTATTATGAAGATGGAGACATCCTTTTTTTAATGTTGGGGAATCCTCATGAATAAAACCCAACGACTTTTTAGCGCGGCCTTAAATAGGCGGGGTCTTTGTGATATTACGCTCCCTGTCGGAACCACAGCGTACCTGGTACATTGGACATCTTGGAAGACCTTACGACGGGAGGTAGTCTCCCCTAAAACCAAAGGGGAAGGTAGGGGACATAGGCTAGTGGTCTGCTCCAAAATCGACTGGGAGAAGAACTTATTCCAGCTTCTCTCCATTGAGACATCCTGGCCAACGCAAGAGAATAGCAAGCCCAAAATAAATTAGTCAGCCCGATTAGCAGCTAGATTACCATGAAATGTCCTATTTCAACACAAATTATAACAGTAGTGTCTGCCTACTTGTAGGCACTGTGCAAATTGAAAAGTGTAAACACAAAAGAAAATAAGAAATTTGTTCCTCCATTGGAAAACCTCAAAAAGGTAGCAAACACGTACAAGATTAAATCTGCTCTAATTTCAATATTGAGAAATATGATAATGGCCGTCATTTGATACAATTTAATAAAATATGGCCTGAGAGGTGTAAGGGAGAGGCATCGACGTAATCAAATTCGAGAGACGTGTTTGGGGCGATAGAAGAAATTGTTGAATATTTCACTGCCTTTAAATTAGTGAAGCTTCCAAAATTGAATTGATGGGGTCAAAATGAAAGGCTAAATTCTTGTAAAATAAGGTCGCTTTTAAATTGACCTTTGGTTTCAATTGTTTACTATTTATATTAAAATTTTTATTTTATATTCAAAATAAATGTAGTCAAATTTTGTCCTTAAATAGTAAATTTTTTTTGAAGCCTAAGCTTAACGACTCATCTGGATTTATTGTTAGTTAATAACATTAATATTAGTGGCGCTGGCATTATTTAGGACTGGCTACTGCCAACGGTGGTTGCCAGACTATGTCAAGTTTGTTAAAATAATAAACTTTTTTCAAATTTATTTTTCAATTTGAATTTTCAAGAAAATAAGTTCTTGCATTAAGTTATACTGAAAGTACTGAAACTTAATGGTTAGTTTACAAATGTTATTATTATAAAATTTAGTATAAACACCATACAGTCGTGTCAATAAAAAGGTTTCTTTTTAAACTTTGTTTTTTTTTTTTTCTAAAAGCTCGCAGTAAGGAAACGAAAAATAAAGCCAGTGAAATATTTGCCAGCTACGAGACAGAGCACAAATCATAAGGCGGAATTCCTAACTCACCGTTTCCTGGAAGCCTTATATTATACAACACGTATAGAGATATTATATAATGTTATACAATTACATGTCTTAATTTTAAAATTTATTATTTTTAAAAAATTTTTTTTTAAGTTATAACACAATTATCAATTCTTTTAACAAAATCGTAAATGGTCTAAAAAACGGATTTTACATTTATACAATGGGAATAATACAGTCACATATTACATTATACATATATACATAGATACACATATACACAAGAGTTTTTCACATACCTACCACTCACATAGAATTTGAATTATAAAATTTGTGTTTTTATTATTAAACTAGGTGGTTCCCGCGACTTAGTCCAGTTACAAACATCCATACATTCAAACATACTTTCGCATTTATAATATTAGTACGGATTTTGTTGTTATTAAAGTAAAATAAAATAAACAAAAAGGCACGTACAAAGTTTAGTTTGTTTAACAAGCAAAAAAAGTCCAAATTAACTGTTATAAAAGGACATAAAACTTTCTAAGGGCAAAATATTCTTGAAACTTTATCTTTTCGTAAAATTTAAAGCGACCGTTGTAAGTTATAGAACTTAAATAAACTTATAATATAAAGGACACGCTAAAAAGTCATCGCACCAAGAGAAAATAAGTAAATTCACTTGTGATACCATCATTCAAGTGTCAATTTCTATAAAATATTCATTACACAAATAGCCGATATATTATTTATATCGGTTGTAGATCTTTCTGTCAATTTGTAACGAGATCAAACTATTGCTGAGTATAAAAGGGGGCCGAGAGATTGTATATTTGATTCCGTACGCGATTCGATACAAGGATATCAACACAATTTACCTACGTCAAGCGATTGACAGACGCACACAAACCCGACGCGTGTAAAAAATTCAAACCACGCTCTCTCTGTGAGCATGACAGCCTTATAGAGCCTGTGGGGTTCGGGGTTCGACCTCGCCTCTGATGGGAAGCATGGCGAGGGTGGAAAATATTATTTATTCGAACCCATGTCTCCTTTTTGGAAGACAACGTTTCTTTAATGAGCAATCACAGCAGCTACGCTATCAGTCAGAGTCACTCTTACACCAACATAATAATGTGTAATTTTTTCCAAAGGCACATTTTTTTTTTAAATTTTTAAATTGTGTATTTTATTGTTATTACCTTAAATATTTTTATTTTATCGAAACAATTAAATTTTTTTATTTATTTTAACATCTTCCCAATGCTTTCTCAATACTAAATAATCACAAAACATGCTCAAATTGAATTTAAATTTCTATAAAGCAACTAACTAGCTAATTTTTCGTATCATAAACCAATATCTATTTCACTTCAATGTAAGTCTATTCGTAGATAATGTAACTTTTAAATTAGTGACTGAATTTTTGAAATCGGTTGAGCAGTTACGGAGATAACCCTCTACATTCAAACTACATTTATAGTGAAGATTGAAAAATATTAGATCTTCTGATAACATCGGTACTACTTGGAATGGACGCGGGAGTTCCGTAGCAAAAATATCTTCTCAGTGAAAGGCCATTGGCGAAATGTCCAATAGTATTGGACTTTTCCATCAAAGGAGACGTGAGCCGTCACGTCGTCGTCAAAAGGCCGATTCGTGACGTCAGCGTTTTCCGACAATTATCGGTAATGAGCCGATCCCCGGACGTGCCCGGAGCCCGGACCGGTCGCCCGTCGGGAAATACGGCATTCGGGACGCAACGTGAGAACCGACGTGTGGTCCAAGTGTACACTTAGCCGGCGGCACAAGTGAGAGCGGGCGCGAGTAGCGTGGCGGTGAGCGGGCGCGTCATAGCTTTATTTTATTTTTTATTTTATTTTATTTAGGAAAACAAACAATTACACAATATATAGTAAATATAAAGAAGGACATTCATATAAATAGAAGTAATCGTGCAATCAACAACATTTTCCACGAATTGGTACATAGATTTACAGAGAAAACAAGAAGAAAAATAATAATAATAATAATAATACACATTCATACACAACAAGAAAAAACACCAGAATACAAATACGAAGAAAAGAACAACACCATAAACTAAAACAATTTAACAATACTATTTTTATATTTTTGCGAGCCAGTTGAAAATGGGTCTAAACTTGTATATAAACAATTGTACTTGTGCATGATACGATTTAAAGGTGCACGTTCACCAGCGTTGGTTTTACAGTGCTTCGGCATAAATAGTTTATGCGTATAGGCATCTCTTATACGCTGTGAACCGCTTGGCAACCGATAAACAATACTATTCACCAGATAGTTACAGTCATAGCGGTTATGACAGATGTTATACAAGAACATCCAGGAGCAATCGTCGCTGCTCTAAACTTGGTATGGAGTATTTCTTTAAAGCATCAACATACGGCAACTTTGAGTGGAAGCACTTGTAGTTAAGTGTTTTAAGGAATTTACGCTGCACTAATTCAATCTGTTGGCAATATCTATCATAGAAGGGATTCCAAACTACCGAGGCGTATTCAAGTTGCTAAAATAAATGCTAAAATAAAAGGATAATAGCTTAACTAATTATCCTTTTATTTTTATACTATGCTATCAACTCGATTACAAAGAATATTTAAGTTTTTTTACGCTTATTATTTGATAATGTTACTTTTATAAATGAAATTAAATATCTGTCACTCCTTGTATTGAAATTGAAATTCATAAACATAAAATTATATGCAGTGTGTATGTGAGCAAAATTAATCATTATTTTATTTCCTTTTTGTATAGTTACTGGCTACACGCTCCCGACTTCGCACGGGTGCTAAATAAAAACTATCCTTTAAGTTCTTTTAAGTTGGACCAAATTACATATAGTTACGATTTTATCAAAATCGGTTCAGTAGTTTAGGAGTTCATCGCGCACAAACACGTGACACGTAATTTATATCCTGTATATAAATTACGTGTCACGTGTTTATCCTATCTACCTACGTAATACGATATTTAAAGCACTTTCCCTTCATGTCGCATAGTCTTGGGACGCCTGTATATTAGATATTTTTTGATATTTTATTTTTATTTTGGACGATAGGTTCACTGAGGTAAAAATTGATTGAGACTTATATGAAAATTTGAGGTGACAAGTAAGAGTGAAATAGCATAAAATATAAAAAATATATACATAAATAATCTAATAAGTTCTGTACCATACACCAACTATATTCAGAAGCGTCCGATACAAATTCAAGGTTCGATTTGCCGATCAGTCTGTTTATCACCATACAAAGTAGGTTTCAATTAAATTCGTGTTCCTATAACCATTCAGACAGGTGAATCATTTATTCATAGAAACCCACTGTACACATTTATCACATATAATTTCTTATTTAAGCTTTCAAAGTCTAAGGACTAAAAGCTAAAGCCTAAGGTCTAAGCCAACATGTGAAAATAAGCAGTCCAGAGTGCTGTGGGTGTCTTTTGAAGATTTGCCCTCTGGTAAAAAAAATATTCCTTTATTTTATGCACTTTTATTTTATTCATCCTTCTGATATTATTCTTATTTAAAATAGATTATTTTGATTAGTTAATTTATTATTAACTTATTAAACTAGATCGTTAATTAATTGGGGTAGACGAGTTCTTGGCTAATTCTGTATGGCAATTATGAATTCACGCTTTTGTCTTATGTTGCCAAAACACATCAATGGCATTTATATATTAGGTATATGTAAGAGAATAATATTTTAGCAGAATTTAAGGAATTGACGTGGTTTCGAAGTAAGGAATCGTCAAGTGGTTTTAGATAATTAGGGCCAAGGTGGACAGACGATTTAAAAGGATTCCCAGGAAGCAGTTATTAAGTTCTCACTGGGCAGATACAGTACGATGATGATGAACTAGATTATTTTAGGTAGATAATTTAGTGAATTTAGTTTAAGTGAGTTAGAAATTCTCTCAGATGATGAGCCAGTATTACACGTGTAGTGTAGATACACATCAGGTAGTGGTCGATTCAGAGAGAGATGATAATTTATATGTCAACATAATAAGGTACAATTGGATACCGTATATTTGCATGAAATCGAGCGCAATTCATTTTGCAAGAACAGATAAATATTGGTACGCAACGGAAACTGAACGTGCAATAACGAATAATATAATACCGAACAAATAAAAGAAGGTAAATGTTTATATTTCCGAATCAAATACAGGCGATACACGGTTCTCGATACGCAAAATGTATAACCTATATTCAAGTATCTGAGTCGCGTTTACACCTGCTTGACATATACGATTGTTCGCTGTACATTGCTGCCTCATTTAAGCACATTACTTGCCTATTCGTAAACTTCTCTGACACTAATTATTTGACTATTTCTAGATTCATTATGTATTATTAGTTTATCGATATTTTTGTATTATGAAATTATTCAATATACGACTGAAAATAATTTGTAATGTTATTTAATTGTTACAATTGTGATTGTATATGGCTAAAGTCATTAACTAGACAGCCTGACTGGCGGTATAAATCATTCGCTTACAGAAGTAACCATCATGAAATAGTAGAACATTTGCTGTTGGGTTTCGGTGAGTATTGGATGTCAGAGAACGTCCGCATATTCTTATCTCTTGTCCTTTTGTCCCATTATTGAGCTGCTTTTCTTAATTTATGACGATAATATCCAAAAATCAAGTAGACCACCAGTCTCTCTGACGACTTTTATATGTATGACATTTTCTGCTGCTGATTATAATCCTGAAAAGCAGCCATGTACTGCGTACAAGTGAAATGACTCGCTTTATTTATAATATATTCTGAGAAGGGACCTGTACCGATTTTTGCCACCGACTTTATTTACATGGGAAACTAAATTACCTCTATTGAGGCCTTCGGGTAGGGGACCGAGGGTCCCTTTATAAATATATGATTCAGGTACATGATGGGTTTTGATAGATACGATGTACATATCGTATATTGACTGAAGGAGATGTGCTGTTGTTTTTAGAAGATTGCGCTTCGCCTGTTACAATTTCATTTAATTTTGTCTTCAAGCTGTTTTTATGGGATGAATTGTTAAGTATCTATGGTTTAGGTGTCTTTATATTTGACTGAGGCAAGAGTTTTATGTTTTATGTGGTTATGGTACAGTGGTTTTTGTACACTACTCACAAATTTTTGATTTTTATTTTTCGTGAGTAAGACACAACATAAATTATAGTCATAAATAGATTTCAGAGAGTATTAGGTTTAGGACGATTAGAAAATTCTCTCTTCTGGTTGATCAATCAGCGCATCCGTCAGTAAGTAACGGTCAATTAGCGGTCAAGACTTATGACGGTTTATTCGCTACTTACCTAAAACTGTTCGGATTTTTGCAATGATCCTGAAAGTAATAATAATAATAATATAATAATAATTTATTTCCAAAGTATTAAAATACAATGGCCACAAGTTATCGTTGACATCCACACTAAGCTATGCTTGTATCGTTTGAGTCAATTGCAAATACATAAGCATATTATTATACATAATTAATTAATCTACATATATCTGATATACAATAATTTATAATAAATACAGATCAACACATTTTAGTATAATAAAAGGATAGACTGTTGCACACAACAGCTACGCCGGCACAGCCTCAAAACATAAACAATCTACTCTAATAGAGCGAGCGGAGGATTCCCTCAGTGTCTGCATATGACAAAGTACCACGGATGATTACAAAATTCGTTGTTAGTTTCCTATTATCAGGTCCTTTGAAATCGTACTAGGGTTATTATTCGAAAATCCGATTTCATCGAATATCCTGCGACATATATAATAGAAAAAATTGGTTATATCAAGGTGATATCAACAAGCGTAGCAAACTTTCGTAGCCTCCATTTACTGTGTCAAGAATCTGCATACAATTATCTAACTTAGTAGCTTAAATTCTATTACTTAATACTAGTACTTTAGAAATCCCTATTTTCCCTATTTCAGTGCAATATGTTAAAGGATTTTTAATACTAATAGGATCCTGATTATCTGCTTTTCGTCTAACAGCAGATTATTTTTTTTGGCGGCGGCAGTTGGGCTGCTCAATTTATGACTGCGAAACGCAGTGTTCCTGCCACTAATATTTTGAGAAGTAGTGTGTTAATGTATTCTGTATTCATGTATTCTGTTAATGTTCTTAATGTAATTATGTTTAGTGTAGGATATTGATGTGTTTTCGTCTCAAATTAGATATTAGGAAAATGTCAACTGTAAATTTGCCCAATGACTTGTATTCTCGTTTTATGTTTGTACATAAAATGTATTTATCCGAGAATACAGAGAGAGAGAGTGAGCAAAGTAAACACAAGTTGTTATCGTTCGTTAGATGTACATTATCGGGGCGTAGTCTGTAATTGGTAGACACAAATACATCCCGGCTCAAAAACCTTTTTACACCTTACAACATAGGCACTAATTTTCTGTCTGACTGTCTATATGCGCTAATCTTCGAAAGTTATAAACGTAAACGATGGGAAGATAGACTTTAAATATAAATTCATGAATATCTTATTTATATATTATTTGCAGTCATCACGATTTTTATACAAGATGTCGTGAAAAACTATAAAACTATTTGATTTAAGTTAAAATTGTGTACACCAGAAATATCGGACTTAAATAGTTCAACAAAAAGGTGGAGGTATATATCTATCTTGCAAGGAAATATAACTGTAATTATTTCGATCTTCAATATTTTGCATTATAAGATACGAATGGATATAGGCTATATATGTTATTACTTGTACCGGGCGAAGCCGGGGTTGTCAACATTGTTTGTTAGAATTAAATTTACAAATAGGTACATTATTAGAACGAAAAGCACTCAAAAATTTTGTATAATCTTCTTGTAAAATATTAGAACAATTTTTAATTTTAATAGCAATTTGGAGTCTTACAAAGTCGTCACCGTGTCGTAAGGTATAAAAGGACCTTTCGTGTGACTCCCTCTTTACAGTAGCTCGTTAAGACACATTCATGGTTCCTGTGTAACGGATATTTTTGTGATACATACATATATATGTATGTATATATATAGCAACTATCGCATAATTGCGTCGCGGCTTTATTTTAAGTTGTTTTCGAAAATTTCACGGAACTCGTAGTCTTTAATTGGATCAATTGATGTTTTATTTATCCTTACTGTGTTAATTTTGTATACATCGGCTTTACTAATGCATAAACTAAAGATTTTATGTGTTCAAAATAACTGATGCAAATATAATGACGTCATACAGGATATACTTATGCCTTAAAGTAGGAGAATTTTAAAATTATTGTTTGTTGGACAAAATTTTCATCCTGAGTTTTGTGAAAAATTTTGGAGACTTATTTTTAAAAGTTAGTAATACTGCATTTAAAGATTTTTTTCTAATATTCTTAAAATTTGAATCAAACATTTTACGTTATTCCTTTCGTTTAAGATACTATGTTACTTAAGAAGAATTATAATTTTTTGTCCATTCATTCGATTGGCATTGTAAAAATACGGGTGTTTTTTTTTTCACATTTAAGTCGGTTTGATTCCCAGACGAACCAAGTAATTTTTAGAAAATCTTTGAATGCATTATTACTAACTTTTAAAAATAACATAAAGTCTTCTTTCAACAAAATATCCTATCTACGATATTTAAGGTACTTTTCCTTCAAGTTGCATAGTATTTATAGGAATAAAATTAAAATTGTTACACGAATGCGTTATGTTTATGCGTTACGTTCAATTTTTGAATATTTTAGAATATCTGATTTTATAATCGTTTGTAAGGAGTATTTATTAACGGTGTGTCATTATGAAGTTCACGTTAAATAATTATGTTCTATTTAATTGTCATTGTGTGTCAGTGTCATATTTATTTTCTCTTGTATTTTTTGTGTTCAATAAAAATCTTATTTATCGTTCGTAACGAGCTTACACACACTTTTTTTTCGACTCGTATGGTAATTTTCTTTAATGAAAAAGATAAATATTGTCGGCAAACTCGCGAAACACATTACATTATGTTAACACATTTAAAATAAAAAATCTTTGTTCCACACGAAATCATATCCTTAATCCTGTGAGACTTTTCGACAATTTCCGCTCAATTTCAGCGTTTACTCGACACCATAGAGCACAGTTTAAAACTTATTCTTTTACAGTTGGCCATTTGACATCGACCCCGCTAAATACTCGCGTTCGACCTCTGGCGCCCATCAGTCAATGGCGTGGGAGGGGCGGGGAGGGTCGCGCGTGCCTGGTTACGAGTATCAAGGAACCACCTCACGTACAAACGCTCCCTGATCTCACGTGCTTACAAAATTGGTGAACTGAACGGAAGTGTTGTCGGTAAAGAACCTTTAGCTGCGAGCATGTTGACGATAAAGCACCTTGTATTTTTGCACATTCCAAATTCCAAATTCGTATTCCCTCGGTTTTGTTCTTTGCCCGAATGCAATACAGACTAATAAATGCTACGTGACGAAACGTACCCTGTCTAGTTTCAAAATACAAAAATTTTCATAAAACACAATTTAATATTAGTGTTAGTTATTAATTCATTCATTGCAGCCACAGAACGTCTACTACTGGACTTAATGCTAAGACTGGATCCACCATAGAACGGCGGCCCTTATCAGGTTGTATGTCCACCTTGTGGGTGGACGTCCTATGGTACGCTTGCTAGTCCGTGGCCTCCATTCGAGAACCTTCCGGACCCAAAGGTCGTCGGATCTTCGTACTATGTGTCATGCCCAATGCCACTTCAACTTACTGATCCGCCCCGAGCACAACCCTCCATACAACGTGTTTGGCACAACGATGTAAACTTTTCAATGAGTCATAGCTGAGGTTATTAACAATCATTATAGCCAAAATTGTCCAAACAAAAATCTAACGGTTTTTGAAATATTTAAATATTTTCTAAATTTTTTATTTCTCCCCAAAAATTTACAATTAAGAATTAATAACTTTTTTGCTAATTAATATTATATATCAGTCTAAATCATGCTTTATTTCTGACTTAAATGTATGTACTTGAAATAACAAACAATAACTACATTATTTGAATAGCAAATAAAAAAAAAATAGGACTTAACTTTCTTTTGTAGACATACTAAAATAATTTTCAAAGTTCAACTTTAATGTACAGTTTTATAAAAAAAAATGTAGATATTTAATTTTTCCAAATTTGTTAAAAGTGGCTCACTGAAAAGTTTACATCGTTGTGCCAAACACTTATAGCTCGTTGAGCAATGTTGAATTTTTTTACGAGGCAAATAGTTAGAGACCACATTTCAACGCCATATGTCATATGCAACACACATTGTATAAAAATACGGGCAGCGATCGGGAAGTTTCGGAAATTCGGAACTTCCCGATAGCTGCCCATCCGAGATGAACACCGTGAAATAACAGCAGTTGTGCTTTTGTGTTTTGGTGAGTGAGTAAATGAGAACCAATTTTCCTATCAACTCCCAATCCTCTGCATTTTAACCCACTTTAATCTTGTTATAGGCTACGGTAGCCACCTATCGTCAGTCTTTCTGTCAATCTTAACTTATTAAAAAAAAAGCTAAAGTTTTTTTTTAATTCACTCAATAAATGCTTACAAGTAGTCAATTTAATATATCGCTAGACGCAATTAATGTGGCCTGCATGGGAATAATTAGGAGCAGCATAATTTACGCGGCTTTGGTTGTAAATCAGCGTGTAGTGACCTGAAGACGGATTTATGGGCCGTCATGCAGATTTACCTATGTTAGTGTTATGATGAAAATACATCGTGTGTGTAGTAGGGTTTGCTACGTGTAACTTTTTCTCTTAAATTATTTATTTATGTTTACAGTGGAGTAGATTTTACACAGTCATCTCAGCCCGCAGGATTTCCCCATAATTTTCCAATATGACCGTCAGAAGCAGCCTGAATCAGATCAGATCGTCTGTCAGATCAGCTTTGTGGGTGGTCCAATGCCTCCATAATAGAACCTTCCTTACTATGTGTCTTTCCCACTACCACTTACACTTACTGTTCCGCCTGGTTTCGTACGTCTACGGATCTCATCATTACTGATTCGATCTCACAGTGTAACCCCGAGTAATAGCCCTCTAAATAGCTCTAATAATTATTAAAACTCAGAACAAGATCAAGTGATACATTTCCTATTCCCTATTGTAGAACTAATCATTGTAAAAATTCCTTCTTTCATCGTTCTACGAGTAAGTATCACTACAATAAAATTCTGAATAATTATTGACATATTTTTCAATAATTTCAATTATTATAAAAAGAAAATTGGCGAATTACTTTTGAAAAATTAATTTTATCACTTATAGAATATTCTCTTCTTATTCTTTTTTGGTCTTATTATTATTATTATTTTAATTAATAAATAAATGTAAAAATATAATTTTTATGATTCTTTAGGCCTATTCTATAATATACATTTTTTTTAAATTTGTAATCTAATGTATGTAATCTAAATAAATAAATAAATAAATAAATTAGTGATGAAAAATATTTCATCACTATTGTTGTACTCACGTGTAATTACTATTATCACGTATATCTTTAAAACAAAAAAAAAAACAATTTTTTTATTTGTTATAGAATCTTAGTTTCAGAAAAGCTGATTGGAAACCAATTTTTTTTTAAGTTTCTAAATGATTTTTTTTTTCCATTATATTTTTAGACATTGAAACTATTCCATCGTATATTGGTAAAATTTTGAAATTCATTGAATAATTTATTTGTTAAATTTATTAAAAAGAAACCGTTCGATTTCCCTTAAAAAATGGTTCGAGTCAATTAGATAAATGTTATTTGAATTTAAAAGGCTTCAACCCTTTGACCGCAAGGCTCGGACTACGGACGCTCTAATGAATATTTTCAAACTTGTAATAAAGGAACCAATTAAGAAATCCGTTTAAAAAGAGGTTAACTTTTTTATTATTACGAAGCAAAAGTAACATGTGATTGGAAGTCCATCAATTAAAAACTCATTAATACGTACATACTCGTATATTTAATACATTAGGGGCCTCTCTCACCAACTACAAGTAAAGTGTTGATTAGTTACTTTTAGAAATAATTTTATGTTTTATTAAATTATGCACTCGTTTTACTGCATCCTTCGATAGGCGAATTTTTTTTAAATATTTTCTTTTTAATGTTTTGGGACTTTTACCGTACAAACAAAGGTATATAATCTCTTTCATTCCCGGTTACCGGTGACTTTAAATGGCGGTTAGCCTAATTGACACGTGGTGAAAGAGGCCTTAAGGGCCTAAAAATCACAAACATAAAAAAAATAAAATAAAAAAAATTCGCCTATCGAAGGATGCAGTAAAATGAGTGCATAATTTAATAAAACATAAAATTATACCTTTCATCCAGAAAATAAACGCTGTTCGCGAGGGATCATCTAAATATAAAAAAAAATTCAACTCCTAGCAAAAATATAATTTAATTATGAGCAATAAAGATGTTTTTTAAACTCTAATAAAAATGGGGCGCAATACAAACCGCGGGCTAAAGCTAGTATAGAAAATTCTAGCACACTGAATCAACGAGTCACACTTAATTATGAATCTTATTTAATACTAGCTGTTGCACGCGACTTCGTCCGCGTAACTTTATAAAATATAGCCTATGTTACTCGCTGATAATATAGCCTATGTTACTCGCTGATAATATAGCCTATGTTACTCGCTGATAATATAGCCTATGTTACTCGCTGATAATATAGCTTCCAAAATTTTTCAAATTCAATTCAAATTTTTGCAGTTTCGGAGCCTATTCAATGCAAACAAACAAACAAACAAATCTTTCCTCTTTATAATATTAGTATAAGTATAAATGGTTAACTAGAATCCAGTATTTCGATATGGCTCTTATGTAATGATTGTATTTTGAGAATGTCTTGAAAATTGTACTCAAAAAAAAAAAAAAAAGTTACAATGTGATTATCTATGGAATAAGAGTTGTAGGTGAAGGAGCCATAAAAACGTAAAGCTGTCATATTCGAAAATAGCACTCGAGCTTGGCTACGGCGCGGAGGGAGACGCCCATTGCGTGTAATTCCTCAGCCGGTAACCACAGCTCTGTGACATGCAGATTGACAGATATTCGGCGTTACTGGCGTTACCAAATTAGTGATAATTGTATACTAGTTGTTGGTGGCGCGTGAAATATTTCACAGAGTACTGTATGATACAGAACCAAGTTACATTTAAATAGATTTTCTATTCTATGTAATACTACGTTCGCCCGTGTAACTTTATAAAATACTAGTTGGTGTCCGCGACTTAGTACGCGTTGAACGATGAAAGGTACCCTATGTCGTTTCTGGTGTCCCAGACAACGTGTATGCAAAATTTCATGGTGATCGGTTCAGTAGTTTTTGCGTGAGAGTTACAAACATCCATACATCCATATTACGTCCAAACATACTTTCGAATTTATAATATTAGTACGGAAGTACGAATAGCTTACGGTACTCGATGTTAACGTAGTTTTCTATAGGTGAAAGAATTTTTTAAAAATGGGTCCAGTAGTGTTTGAGTTTACTCATTGCAAACAAACATACAAATCTAATATTATAAATGCGAAAGTATGTTTGGATGTATGGATGTTTGTGACTCTTTCACGCAAAAACTAGTGAACCGATCACTATGAAATATTGCATACACGTTGTCTGAGACACCAGAAAGGACATAGGGTACCTTTTATCGTTCAACGCGGACGAAGTCGCGGGCACCAGCTAGTACAGTTATAAAAAAGAGGCACAAGCTCATCAACGAAGATCTCATTATCACATATTTTGAAAATATTTAAGCTTGTCAATAACATGAACATAGGCGATTGATATACATAAAAGCTTTTGAATTAGTTAAGTGATATATAGCGAAGTTTGTGCTAACTAACTATAAAACTACAACTATAGTTTATAGTTAACTATAAACAATGTTCGTACCTATATTATTTTCATAAAATTTAATATTGTATAAATTTTTTTTTGAGATATTTATTTTTTGACATATTATTATATTATACAAATTTGACAAAAATTAATTTTTTTTTATCTTGTGCATATTAATCCTGTTATAGTAAAATGAATGGTATTAAATTTGCAATGACTTAACATTTCTTTGTGGGTTTTTTTACCTCACATATACGTGTATATATATATAAACTTTCTCTGCTAATGCTAGTTGCCTATCTAACCATAATTGTCTAAGATTTCTTTCATACAAGACACTAACTAAGCAACCAGGTCTTGTTGGTATGTCGTCGTCATCGAGGAATCCAAGGAGTGTCAGTGTCAGTGCACTGCCAAATTTTTTTTGGATAAAAGCAATGGATTGTGACATCTTATAGCACTAGTGCTTGTAAATCAAAGCGCTCTTCTATACTAATATTTTAAAGAGAAAAAATTTGTAAAATTAAACCTTAAAATTTAAACCTTAAGAAACATACGTTATCAGCAAGTAACATAGGCTATATTTTACAATGTTACAGCTACAATAGCATAACACTTGATCAAAAAATATACAACTCAGAACTCACCTAATTTCAGATAAGACTATATTACAGAAGGTTTCGTTTCATAGGCGATCCTCTCGCTTATGGAATGCAGTAATTAAAAAAAAAGTGTTGTTTCATTGAAGGGTCGTAGGTCACCGACCCAGTGAACTAGAATGTACTCTGTGCACAGAAAATGTAAATGTGAGCTGTGTATGTACATAAACTGTGTTTTCCTGGCCACACCCAACCAATTACCATTACGCGCTCGCACCGAACGTGGAAGAAACTCAAATTATTTATAAGATTGTGCACACCACAAGATATACTTAGCCAAAAATATTAAATACAAGAATTAACACGTTAACTGCCATGCCTTAATTCCTATTGGATCCAAGGCAAAATATAGTTTTCTTTTCTTTGCCAACGTGTTAAAATTGTACACTGCTTGCTGTCATATAGTGACCGCGTTGGCTTGAACGGAAAGTCTGCCTGCCGCTCACACGGTGTCCTCCAGCTTGATGTAAATGTCATTATTTTAAGCTTGGCGTTTAAAGTGTTAAATAAAAGCAAATTTAAATGTTTTGACACTTATATTTGTATTTAAACTTGCATCCATACTAGGAGAAAATTCGGAAAATTCATGATATCAATATTGGGATCTTGATTCAATATAAAGATTTATGTCTAAAAAAGCAACAGCTATGCGCAATAATAAAAATAATTATGTAAACAAGTAAGTTATAAAGTTTTAGATTGGCCACAATTTTTTTTTTATCACAATGGAAGTGTGAAGAAAAAATAAAATAAATATGACTTGACAGAAACTTCCGCCGAAAATACAAAGCGAGTCGAGTAGTCGAGACGGTGGTTAATATTTTTAATTTGATTAAGGGCCTCTTTCACCATGTGTCATTAGGCTAACCGCCATTTAAAGTCACCGGTAACCGGGAATGAAGGAGATGATATACCTTTGTTTGTACGGTAAAATTCCCAAACATTAAAAAGAAAATAATAAAAAAAATTTGCATATCGAAGGATGCAGTAAACCGAGTGCATAATTTAAAAAAATATAAAATTATTTCTTAAAGTAACTAATCAACACTTTACTTTCAGTTGGTGAAAGAGGCCCTAATAATATATCTAACTTATATTAAAAATTTTTGGAAATTTGTTAATAAATATAATTATAATAATAAAAATTACTTAATTAAAAAAAATATTTGCTATTATAAATTTTTTTTTATTAATCTCTAACCTTGTCTCTGTTTTGTCAGTAAAAAATATTTTGTTTTTTATAAATATATGTTATATTTTATTTAGCTAAGACTCAACCCTAGTAAGTCCATAGCTTTCGTTAGCATCGCTTCGATAGTGGAGTGCGAGGCTCGACGCGCACACAAGGTTAGTTATTTTGCGTGAGGGCACACGATATTTTTATTCATGGTGTTTAATAATAGAGTAGTACGGACCGAGGGTCTGACATCGCGGATCGATTCCATGATGACTTTTTCATGTTTATCAATAAACACGCTGTGCTTTAACGACGCTCCTATTAAATAATATTTTGACGAAACACAAATTTTACATATTTTTTTAAACAATGGTTATTACCGAATTATTCGCAGTTGTTTAAATGTTTTTGAACTGCTAGGTTTTTTAATTAAAACTCAAAATATTTTGAAGGTTTTGAAGTTATTTTATTTGCCTACTAGACAATGACACATTGAATAGTAATTCTTTCTTCTTTCTTATTTATTAATCAGCAAGAAAGTTATGTTAAATTCGCTTTTGGCATTTTAGATACTAGCCCTGCAAACAAATAGGCAGATAGGCCGATAAATAAATAGGTATCCACGTTTAGGTTTTTACCAAAAAAAAATAGTGGTATTTTAGGTCTTACTTTAAATATCACGAGGAAAATATTTAAATTTCTTGAATGAATCATAAAAATTCATTTAATGAACATATATGTTATAAATTTAATAAATACATATTTTACGGTTTGTCTTTTTGTTTCGAAAGTTTAATAGTATAGCGACTATATAGAGACTTTTTTACGGCTACGCCCAGGAAAAACTCAATAAGATTTTTTTATATATATGTCTATAAAAAATCTATGAAAAGATATCTAACTGATGGTGAAAAACCTCATCAAAATTCGTTGCGTGGTTTAGAACGGCCATACATACTACAGACAGAGGCAGAAAGCGACTTCAAATTATTCTATACTAGCCGATGTCCGCGACTTCGTCCGCGTTGAACGATAAAAGGTACCCTATGTCCTTTCTGGTGTTCCAGACAACGTGTATGCAAAATTTCATAGTGATCGGTTCAGTAGTTTTTGCGTGAAAGAGTTACAAACATCCAAACATACTTTCGCATTTATAATATTAGTAAGTATTAGTACGGATTATGTAAAGTATAATGCGAATTATCAGTTTTATTGGAATAAAATAAAAATGAAGGTCCATTTAAATTCGCCGACGAAGCAATACAATTGTCCATTCGTATTTATTTATAAAAATTCCATTTCTGTACAAAGCAAAGTGTCAATTTGGAACTGTGTCACAGATTGTAGAGTCGCAATAGAGCTAGCTGGTCGTCAGCAGTTTACTATAAAGAATTTTCCGGCAAACAAGCGTTTAAGTGAGAACTAGTTCGTTAACAAATCGCCGACTAGTAAAAATATTAATAGTTAAGGTGAGTACACACGAGTGGAGCTGTTAGCAATTCAATCGTCCGTCGGGTCGCAGATTTACATCACAGTAGCAACCAATATATTACAGTGAGTATTGTTGACTGATGCGATGCCTTTTATTATGTACTAGCTAGACTGATGCGCCTCGGATTCGCCCGTCACTCAATATTTATAGGATTAATATCCGTACTAATATTATAAATGCGAAAGTATGGATGTATGGATGTTAATAACCCTTTCACGCAAAAACTAATGAATCGATCACCATGAAATTTTGCATACACGTTGTCTGGGACACCAGAAGGACATAGGGTACCTTTCATCCAGAAAAAAAGGACTATTCCCGAGGGATAAATAAAAAATAAAAATCTAACTCCTAGCCAAAATGTTGTAGCAACACGAGGTCAAGCGTTATATTCCTTTTTTTTAATTTTCAACGCCGACGAAGTCGCGAGCATCAGCTAGTACATTTTAAACGCCTTAGACTATGTCCGTCTGGATTAATGCAATGGTTCAGGAGATTACTCTCAATCACATATGTATAAACAAACAAACAAAATCCACCTACTACCTTTATTATATTAATATAGATTTTAATTATGTAAAAAAAATTTTTTTTACTATTATAATAAACAAGCCGGTACCCGCGACTTCGTCCGCGTACAAAATGTTATATAGCCTAAAGCCTTCCTCGATAAATGGACTATAGAACACAAAAAGAATTTTTCAATTCGAACCAGTAGTTTTTGCGTGAAAGAGTTACAAACATCCATACATCCAAGCATACTTTCGCATTTATAATATTAGTACGGAAGTACGGATTTAAGGGGACGAAGTCGCAGCAAAAGCTACTCGTAAATACGAAAGCGTTTATCGAGGACAAGAACTCGGTCAGCAACTCAGCACTCAGTTATAAGCAGTTATGTGTGCAAAGATTTCTTTCGTGAAATGCATCGAGCTCGTATTCTTTCTTTTAACATTTATTGTGATTTAATCGTATTAAGCTGGGCGTTGACGTAATTCAATTAATCTATCGCGAGAGCCTGGCTAACCGGTCGCACGTCTACTGTATTTTATACTGTATTTGTACAGCACCTGATGATAATAAACCAGCTAGACACAATTAAAAATTTCAACAGAAATTCAATTAGGACTCCATTTTGTACACGAATCTCGGAGTTGTTTTAAACTTTATAATATAATTGTGTTTAGGCATATACCTAAGCTGGAGCCTGAGCTTTATGAATTATTTAAGTAATTTGTGTTTCGAACTGCAAATGTTTTCTAAAAAGCTATTTTTTCATACTTAGCATGATACCGTCATCTGTCCCTCTGTATGACGACACGTTTGGTCTAGTGGCTAGTAAACCTAGCTGTTAACCAAACGGTCGCGGGTTCGAATCCCGCTAGAGGCGAATGTTTATGTGTTAACATTTTACCTTTGTACCTGAGTCATGGATGTTTTGTATTTATAATATGTATGTATTTACAAAAAAAAGTAATCTATGTATTATGTTGCTTACTGTGTAACTAGATGGTGCTGTGTGGAATGTTTGAAGATATTTATATTTATATTTATATATCTGTAAAACTATACACAACATATTTTAATACGATCAAAACAGGAATGTTTACATATATAACTTGTGTAACTTGTAACTTATGTAATAGATAATTTACTTAATATAATATATACTCAGGAACATGTATAAAATGATATCGATTGAACTTGTATATTTCCTCAAGAACTTCATAAACGATATTCATACTTAAGGGACACATTTTATGAGGTTAATAGATCTAACTCCTTAATAAACAAGAAAATTGAACTAGAAAGTACTGAACTAGAAAGTAGCACGTAATTGTGTAGATCAGAAATAGGTATTGCGTCTACAGATAATACCGTAAAAGGCTTTTCAAGTGCTATAGAGCTTAATACAGCAGCATTGACAGCAAAACGGTTTGAATGGAGCTAATACGAGCTCAAATCAAAGGCATTGCAGCTCTCTGTACCAGCTAGGTATATATCTGTTTAAAACTAATTATCGGTTTCAGCTTCTGTTCATGAGTTTGTTATGTAAAGGCATGATATTGTATACAATATAGAGGATTAATACGACAGATTACTTAATCATCTATTGATAAATGAACCTCATATATTGCAATTGGATTGGGTTCATTAGGAAACAGACATATATTTGTATAAAGGTCTATAAGCTAGGCAATTGAAGAAAAGTATTGAAAATGGTAGTGCATCTATAACATTTGAAATATAGGGATACTCGTATAGCGTACCGCCCCTGAGCGAAGCCGGGAGAGGTTCGCTAGTTTATATAAAAATGACACAAAGCAGATAGATATAGTTCAAAATTGCATATTTATTTGTAAAATGCAGACATTTTCAATCCAATTCTTTAATTAGAATTGAACTAGTTTTAGGTACGTTGTAAATATTCAAATTCAAAATAATTTATTTGCTGAATATAGTTATATACATATCCTCAAAGATTATTCTAAAGTCACATACTATGCTCCTGTACGCATTTATGTTCACTGTAAAGTATGAAAATTCTGTAAAAGCATCAATTTCAGTCCACAAAGTCGACACTATGCAATATTAAAAACGAAAACTTTTAACTTCATTCGACTTGAAAGTCCAACCGAACCGAAAGCTCTCGTATGTGTATCCGCCATATTGAAAAAAGTACTATTCTTCCCACGTTTCATGTTATTACAGTCTCATCGAACCGCTGTATTAAAATTATTTCAAAACATTGTCATTGGGGATTTTTGCCTTTCAGAAGATATTTCATTGGCTTTAATTAATATTGCGAAGACCGAAACACGTTTCCGATAAATTCAAATTAAATTACGTACGGGTACAATACACCGAATAAGTTTTGCTAACAAAACGTTAATCAATTAAGCTACTTATTGCTTAGTGGAAAAGGTTTAAATTGGAATGTGGTCGCTGAAGCCAGATTACTCTCCGCGATCGTTCTCTAACTAAACATTTCCAAGTGTACTTCGTAACAATATGAATATTTCAAAGGAAATCCAAGAAATGCTTCAGAAATTCGGTTAATCTTGACCTTTATTATATTTCTGAAGGTTCAATCGAAATGTTGTTATGGAAACGACAGAAATTCAAGTGACGAGAATTTTCTGTGTAATTTAACCCTCAACACGTAACAGACAGACAGATGGCGAGTTAATATCAGTAAAATAAAAAAATAATCAGTGATTTAAAAACATTTATTTATTTAATTATACCCATGTAAATACATAGTGTTGAAAGTGTTGAAAATGTTATGTTGTTTTACTTATCAAACATTTAAAAAAATATTTATTTTTTAAAATGTTTGATAAGTAATGTTGATTGTTAAAAAATATTTATACATTTTTTAAAATTAATAATACTCCAAACTTAGCAGGAGCATATTCTAATTTTAAACGAAATCTCTATGTTGGCAACATTGATTTACCAAAGCTTTAGTGCTTCAAGAATTCAATAAAGGAAGTGTATTTATGATAAGACCACAAAAAGTGACGACGTGCATCACTTTTTCGAAGAAACGAATATTTGAATGCGAAATCCTCAAATCCACGTTCGCAAGCCCAACTACGCCATACTTCATCCGTAATCGGATCGGTTTAAGAATCTAGCGTTTAAAAATTGAAAAAAATCCACCGAGCCAAGTTTAAATCCTGCAAAATACGGACTGAAATCAACGACTCAGCTTTGATTTAAAAACGGGTTTACATTTTGACTGGCCATAAGTTAGGCTACGCCAAATTGGGAGCTAGACTCAGTTAGCTTACGGCTTGTGCTGAAAAATGTTCCACCAAAAACTCCCATATTTCAAACGAACAGTTTACGACACCTGCTTTGTTATTTTGTGGCACACACACAAACACCAAGTTGTGAACCTCTGACACCTAAGCAAGCAATCATTATTTACTCGTATGTGGTTTATTCGTCCGACATTGCTTTAGGTTAGGGCGAAAAATTATCTTAAACAATTTTTAAACACTTTAACTAAGTCTTAGAAGATGTTTATTATAATAACCTAATAGCAAAATGCAAATACGTCCTCGAAATAACATGCAGGTTAGGTTTGAGCAGGTATATTACTTTAGAGGGACCGTCTTTAGATGATCCCTTGACATAAAAGTTCATTAGAAGCTTTAGACTTTATGAAAATTTGTAAAATCACTTGAATTTGCAATTGAAATAAACTGAACTGCCTCCTTTGATCTTCTATTATGCTCTATGTTTCATTAATATGTCAAATTATTATTAAATCAGTAATAAAACCGAATGTGTTTAATGTAAAATATGCAAAAATTTTATTTGGATGCAATATGGCCTAAGAAATTATTGTGAACTAAATTGGATGGCATTATGTGGATGTGTCTAATCTAAACAAATATTAGTATACGGTTATTTTTTATAATTTAGTAGGTACTTGAAAATAGATAAAAGAAATGTTTTAATTTTTTTTTTTAATATTAATACATATGATATAATATCATATCTATTAATATTTAAAATTAATATTATGATATAACAGTTTGTAAAAATGTACAGATGTTGGTTTATTCGTAACGCATACATCCAGATTCCATGGGATTTTCGCACATTCACAAGCAGCCCGCCCCCGGTTTCGCACGAATGTAATTTTTTTCTGCAAATTATTTACAAAAACCTCCCCTGTTGATCTCTCATTCCATTATTGAAAACCGTATCAAAATCCGTTGGTTATTCAAGAAGTAGTTAACGGATAAACCGACAGAAACGTACAGAGACTTCAATTTATATAGATAGACACTAGCTGGTGCTAGCGACTTCGTCCGCGTTGAAAATAAAAAAAAAATCAATATAACGCTTGACCTCGTGTTGCTATAACACTTTGGCCAGGCGTTAGTTTTTTATTTTTTATTTATCCCTCGGGAATAGTCCTATTTATCTGGATGAAAGGTACCCTATGTCCTTTCTGGTGACCCAGACAAAGTGTATGCAAAATTTCATGGTGATCGGTTCAGTAGTTTTTGCGTGAAAGAGTCACAAACATCCAAACATACTTTCGCATTTATAATATTATAGTTTTAGATATAAATAGCTATTGAATGTTTATGTGATTTTAATTACAAAAAATTTGGATCTAGACTGAAAAGTGATTGACAAATATTCACAAATACATATATTTTGTATCCCAAATTGAATGTCTTATCGCTGTTACTACGATATTTAGTTCCGAAATAACAAAATTGTTGCTGTCGTTTTATACTTAACAAGCAATATAATGTAACTTCGTTCCCCCATTTTAATCATTAACTGCGATCACAATTAAAATTTAAATCATTTATTGCTGAAGCACACGCACCCGTTTGCTAAGGATGGATGGATTCTTATTTGTGATTGCTTAATAAATTGCCATCGAAACTTTGACACGATTTTAGGTAAAGAATATTTATTAATTACGAATAGATTATATTTTAACTTTTTCTAATAGATTATATATATGTGTGTGTGTGTGTGTGTGTGTGTGTGTGTGTGTGTGTGTGTGTGTGTGTGTGTGTAAAGGTTATAATAATATAAATTTGTGTAAATATAATGTGAATAATGTATTAATTTAATATTTTACATACAAGATAAAATATTCACATTATATTTACACAAATTCATATAATTATAACCTTTATATATATTTTGTATATTTGTAGGTTTTATTTTAATTTTAATTAAATTATTTTAGAAAATTTTCTTTGTTTTTCAAGCTTTCATGTATTACTAGCTGGTGCCCGCGACTTCGTCCGCGTTGAACGTTGAAAGGTACCCTATGTCCTTTCCGGTGTCGCAGACAACGTGTATGCAAAATTTCATAGTGATCGGTTCATTAGTTTTTGCGTGAAAGAGTTACAAACATCCAAACATACTTTCGCATTTATAATATTAGTGTATAGATTTTTTATTCATATGACATGAAAAATTCTTTATTACGCCATCAGAACTTCTCTATTATTAAGTTCTCATTCGCTTTTTTTTTTTTAATAATTACTAGTGTGTAATAGGTGTGTACTAACTTAGGAATAAACAGTTAGTTAACTAACTCAAATTAACATACTTATACAGATTTAGTTTGCAGACTGTACTTCTGGTATTTTGTCGTCTGGATTTTTTTTTAATTTTTTTTATTTTATTTTTTTTATGCGATTGAGCCAAATAAATAATATAAATAAAGCTATGTCCACACTAACGTGTTGAAATGTGCCGACGCCTCTATAATGTATCCTGTAACGCGTCCCTGCGATGTTTCGACCTAATTAACAATGCGTATAATACGATTTATGATAGTGGCCAGACACTTTACGATTACGATACAAATGGTATAGGTATATGTGTATAAATACTGTAAATACACGCCCAAGATATCACTAAAACTTAAACCATACTTACACTATGGTTTGACACTCCATTGCGCGAGGTACAATTTTTCTTGTTGATTAAAAAAGCTCAGTCCAGTCTTTAATTAAATTAAAGGAATATTCTGTAAATGGTGGACATAAAGGTGCCGAGTTAATTAAATGAAAAATAAATGAATTTTGTTGAAACTTTATTGAACGATAAATAAAATTGTCAGAAACTTTAAGTGTTTTTCGTATAAATAAACTGCTTTTAAAACAGTTTATTCAAAGTTGTAGAAGTTGTAAATTAATATGATTAATTTTATAAATTTAAATTTTGAAGAAAAAAATTACACTAATTGTATTTTTACAGAATATTTATATAAAAAAAAACATTAATATAATTTATAGAAATAAGTACCACGATTTCGTCCGCGTCGAAAATTAAAAAAAAAATATAACACCCGAGGACATTTGTAAGTAAATAAATGATATTTTCATTACTGTTACTGTTACTGTCGCCACATTTTTTTTTTACATTTCCAGATGATTTTCACAGAAACAGTATTTTTTTCTGAACGAAATCTAACTTATATGTATTTTCCTGTATCTGATGTATGTAAAAATTCACAAAAATATTTACCTACCTTACCTTGTTAATAAGAGTCTCTTTTTTATATAAAAGTATTACACGCAATTGTCGTACAACGCAATGTATTGAATAAAAGTGGATGTCGACCTAACGAACCCTAAAGAGAGTGCTTAAAGTGCGTTCTGTTTTATATCCATTTGTGCAATTGAATGCAGTCAACGATGAATAGACTCCTTTATTCCTATTGGGGTCAAGTGGGAGCGGGACAGCTGATAAATCTCTGCATATTTTGCAAAGGACTCGCTGCCTTATTATCTAACAGCAGACGACAGCAGACGACTTGCGATCGCGTGTGCTGTCATACAGAAATTATGTACTTTATTGTCCGTAAGAGGCCTCATCGCAAACCACACCTTTGTTATGAGTTACGTGATACTAAAAACACGATTTAGTGTGATATTGCACAAATTGATAGAAAGTTTTCGCCTGTCGCAAGTTGGTCGCAAGTCGTTTGCTGTTAGTTAGATAATAAGGCAGCCCGGCTGCCTTATTATCTAACAGCAGACGACAGCAGACGACTTGCGATCGTGTATACTGTCATACAGAAATTATGCACTTTAATATTATTTATTGTACGTAAGAGGCCTTATCGCAAACCACAAATTTGTTATGAGTTACGTGATACCAAAAACACGATTTAGTGTGATATTGCACAAATTGATAGAAAGTTTTCGCCTGTCGCAAGTTGGTCGCAAGTCGTTTGCTGTTAGTTAGATAATAAGGCAGCCCGGCTGCCTTATTATCTAACAGCAGACGACAGCAGACGACTTGCGATCGCGTATACTGTCATACAGAAATTATGCACTTTAATATTATTTATTGTACGTAAGAGGCCTTATCGCGAACCACAAATTTGTTATGAGTTACGTGATACCAAAAACAAGATTTAGTGTGATATTGCACAAATTGATAGAAAGTTTTCGCCTGTCGCAAGTTGGTCGCAAGTCGTCTGCTGTTAGTTAGATAATAAGGCAGCCCGTAATGTAATCTAAAACAGCTCGTCACATATAGCATTTTGTTTATAGTGTTCAAAGGCTATTTTATAATTTAAAATATAAGCTTTATTTATAATTTACAATTACACATGAAAATAGTTATAATAAAATTTTAAAAAAGTCTTAAAATTGTAGCATATAATAATATATCGATTACATATTATGCTAAAGAGACTAAAATCAGCACAAATTTATAAGAAGACCGTAAATAAGTATGTTCTACCCGACAAGGGTGTAACAATCCTTTATATTATTGGGTAGTTTATTATTATTAGTATATAAGTACTTATATAAGTATAAGTAAAGTTTACAATAATAAACTTTAATTGCCATAACAAAAACTTTTCTGTTATATAGTTCTAAAATCTACATTTTAGTTTTTGCAATAAATTACTTTGCCTAGTTATTTTGGCTTAATTAGGCCTAATTATATATATTTACAATTATATATATTATAATTTATATATGTATATAATAATATATATTTAATAATTACATATATTTTGATTTATATATACTTTCCATTAAGCTAATTTTGAAATAATAAGAACATATTAGGACATGAGTGATATGATTTAAGATCAGTAATAAAGTACTTACACAAATTTATTACATATGTTATATTGCTACAAGAGCTTTCCAATTTATGACTGACTAGCTGGTGCCCGCGACTATGTCAGCGTTTAACGATGAAAGGTACTCTATGTCCTTTCTGGTGTCCCAGACAACGTGTATGCAAAATTTCATAGTGATCGGTTCACTAGTTATTGCGTGAAAGAGTCACAAACATCCATACATCCAAACATACTTTCGCATTTATAATATTAGTACGGATGTCATAACAAACATAATCTAAGATATGTAGCAATAAGATATATCAATAAGCAGACGCACCCATACGTGTTTACTTAATTAAGGGTGCTCAAATTCCAGATCAGTGTTATGTAACTTTGATAACTAGGTACAAGATACCATCCGAATTCGCGATCAACACCAGACCAACGCAATGGCTGCTGCCATATTACATACCTACTAGTTTTGAATGCGATACACTGCCGGACAAAATGATGAAACCATAATATAGGTATTATATTTTTTAAATTAGCTTTGTAAATAACAATATATTTGTTGAACATTAAAATCAATTATACAATATATTACATTAAATTTAAGCAAAATTGATTAATTAATTAATTAACTAAATGATAACTAAAATTATATACAAAACTTAAAAACTAACTAATTATTTTCAAAAAATATATTATTAATTATACATTAAATCTCTTATCAAAATTAAGCTAAAAATTTCGTTGCCTTTTAAGTTAATATTTATTAAGTCACATATTATGAGTGTTAAATTTATATTATCAATTTTAACAGATAAAAAGATAAACATAAAAGCCACAATGATTTAGACACCTGAAGCCATTCTCCTATTTTTATTTTAACCCTGATCCTACATCTTAGTTCTTCCCTGCATTTTTTTTTGTACAATAGCAGCTGAGGTTGAGCATAGGTGACATGGACATCCCAAATTAGTAATGAGATGTTTGACTGTCCTTCACATTTTTATATACAAAAAGCATACGAGTCTACTTGACACACACCTACATACTAAAAAATAAAATAAAAAAGTGTATATTTTTAGGGCTACCTTTGCTAAATAACACAAGCAACGTCATAAATGTATTGTAAGTGCGCTGCTAATCTAAGTAGGATAAAGGAAAAAGGAATGAGAGGGCTCTTTTGTAAGAGGGTGGTTACTGCCGCCAGATGGGCTTCTCAATTTGTAACTGCGAACCAGAATGTTGTTGATTAATAATAAACATGTATTATTATTTTTTTGCAAAAAGATGTAACCACAGTTTTGTTTTGTCCGCAAGTGTATAAGAGTAAGTGGCAGTCGAAGTGTATAGTCTCAGTGGCGGGTTGCACAATCGAGTTTCTTAACTATTCGCGCTGAAGACCGATACTATCTTCATTTTGGCACAAACTTTAACCTTTAAGGGGGTGAATAGGGATCATTGGTATATCTGAGATGTTCTAACATTCGAGGCAGCTTCCACCCAACGACTATTCCCACCTTCCCACTTACTTACTCTGTACTCGACTGAACAGAACAAAACAAGGTCAATATTACTATGCATACACTTTAATTAAGTGTAAAGATAATTGTTTTTCTTATCTATATTAATATAAATATATTTTTTTAATCCTTATCCTATTTAATGTAACCGTGTTAGACTTTTAGACCATCTTGCAACTCCCTTGCTATTGCTTGTATCATAGACGATGGTAGTCATTTCCACAAGTAAATCATCAGCCTGGCTGTTGGAGTTTACATGAAGGAGTGTATTAAATAATTGGAAGTATGCTGTGAACTTGGGCATAGACATTTTTCTAGGATACTTTTTATCCTGAAAAAATGTGAGGTTCCCAAGGTTCTAAAAATATAAAAAAATTGGGCGCCACTGTCACCGTGGCGGCGCTACCGTCGTCACAGCGATAAAGGCGTTTTTACATCCGTACTAATATTATAAATGCGAAAGTATGTTTGGATGTATGGATGTTTGTAACTCTCACGCAAAAACTACTGAACCGATCACTATGAAATTTTGCATACACGTTGTCTGGGACACCAGTAAGGACATAGGGTACCTCTTTCATCGTTCAACGCGGACAAAGTCGCGGGCACCAGCTAGTTACTCTATATTAATATTCTCAACGCTATATTTCTAGTCAGCTATATTTTCATTTTCAACGCGGACGAAGTCGCGGTCTAATACTAATACCTAGTAAATATTAATCGGTGTTTCCTATAACAAAGGGTTCCTCTCGTTTTTTTTATGGGATAAAAAACGTCAGCAAGTTTATTTATTTTGCGTATGGAACTCTAAGTCTTTAAATATTTATGTATATTGTAAAAAATTATGTATAATGACTGTTTGTTTCCTGAATAATGAGAAAAAAAAAAATTTTTTTTTAATTTGTAGTCTATTTCAAAAGGAATAAGATTTCAAGCCCACCCTTATTACTGCTTGGTTAGTTATTTAGTATTTTATTTAGATAAAACACAACGAAAATAGTTATGTCTCGTGTGGGGCGATATTATATACAAGGTTATTATCGCTGACAGAAAACGTATTGAGATCGCGCGTCTCAAGGTTTCAATTAACAATTATATTAACGTCTAATGGAGTCATAAGGCATGGGTCGCTGGGAATGATATCCCATTATATGGCCCGTAATGGGTCGTCAGCATGCTCTATTAACCGATTATTATGTCACGGCGATGATCAAGCTGATCGGGGGCCAGTCATTGCCAAAGTATCATGAATGCACACCGGCCCGCAATAATGGAACTCGACCACGTTTTGCGGCGTATTATTATTATTATTTTTTCATTTATTCAGGAAACAAACAGTCATTATACATATTTTTTTACAATATATATATATATATATATATAAATATTTAAAGACTTAGAGTTCAAATACACAAAATAAATATTAAACAAAATAGATAATCAAAATTTTAAAATTTAAATAAAGAAAAACACAATAAATACATTCAAGGAGCCTATTACGTATCTGAATCCTATATTCCTTAATTTTATAGTATAGTTGATAGTGGACAGGCTGACTGTCTAATTGAGGGCTACCATAGCCTATGAACAGAGTAAATAGTAGGAGAGCAGCAATTGAGTTGTCTTTGATAGGATAAGGGATAAATGAAACAATGGCGGCTACATTTTCTTAAGAGGAATATAAACTAAGTTTTATCTGTTCTTATTTAACATTTATCAAATTTTTTTATGTAAAAGTCGTCAGACAAGCTGACTATATTAGGATTTAAGGTAAGGGTAGGGAAATAGGCCTATGAATCCCTTATTTACTGAAAGAAACATAACATCACATAAATGTAATTTCAAGGTGATCTTCTGTAAGGTAGTGGTTACTGCCTCCACACGGTCTGCCCAAATGACTGCGACTACTTTCCAGATTGAAACTAGAACGATTTTTATTTCAAAAGTTGGCCCCACCGGGAATCGAATCTAGGACCGCTGATTCTAGAGTAAACGAGATAAAATATACTTCAGATGTTTTTAAGATAATTTTGACATAATTTTAACCTTGTAACAAATTGCTTGTAATTATAATTAAAGAATAAAGGTACTAGTTTGAATTCTCAGAGTTAACAATTCAAAGAGAGTTTCATTGCATTAGTTAGAAAAACTGCGGAGTTGATTTAAAAGTTTATAGTAAAACTTTTCTGTGGACACTCGACATTAAAAGCTCATTTATTACTTAATAAATTTGTCTTTATAATAAGGCCTATTTAGGATTAATTCTTTTCTGAAAGCTTAGTAGCAGATGTCTATTACCTGTTATTACTTAGCAAACATTTATTAAAAATATTTTTCTTAATATTTTTTTTTAAATATTGTAATTGAAAAAATTTTTACATAAGAATTGATTTATATTACAGCGTACAGCTTAACATTTTAATATGATAATTGCAATAAGTAAAAAAAAATAATTAAAGAATCAAATAATGGGATTTAGAATTTAATTTAAAATTTACAAATATTAAGATTCATTTTTATATACTTAAAGGAAAAAAATGTAGTCGTCGAGACATATTAATATAAGTCATTACGTCCAATAAAATATTTCTGAGTAGCATTCAAATTGTCACTAATCATATTTGAAATGGCCACTTTTAGACACAGGTGATGCATCTTATCCATAGGCAAGTAGGCAAGAAACAATTTGAAAAATGTAAACTTTTTACACAAATGTCCTAAACGAGCGAAGCAGGTGAACGTTTTAGCTTTATTCGCTTAATGTGTACATTGTGTAATGCATACGACTGTCTCATCTGTAATAAAACAGTGTAATTAACATTCATTTACATCAAAATATAGACACTAATGTCCGCAATAAGATTATTTAGATAATTGATCCGAATGTGCACAGTTAGTGAATTTTTTCAAATGTGTTAACAAATTATTTAAAATAATAAATAAGTTTAAATTTGTGTCTTATGCCTTGAGTCAGTACAAAGTAAGTCCATTTTGTCGGACGTGTGTGCTGTCGGTCCATATAACAGCCATTACACGAAATTGCCCATTATTGTTTGCCTATCCCACTTGATGAAAATAGTCACAAGCTATCTTATTAAATGGCTCCCACTTCCAAATTGAGTTGCGTAACTCACAAAAATGTGCACCATAAACAAGTGAAACGCCGTTCAGAGCGTTTTTGATTTTTACCAAAAATGCTCTATGAATTAATATGAAATGCCCTAAAGGGCCTTTCATGTTAATTCATTCATTTCATTCATTCGTTTCATGTTAAATCATTCTTTTCATTCATTCATTTCATGTTAAATCATTCATTTCATTCATTCATTTCATGTTAAATCATTCATTTCATTCATTCATTTCATGTTAATTCAATCATTTCATGTTAACAATGAAAGTAGTTTAAATTTTATTTATAACTGACATATCATATTTAACTTGGAAGTACGATTCCACGGACAGATACATAGATACACAAGTCAACTTATTACACCCCGTTTTTGCGTCGGACGTCGGGGGTTTAAAAACTACGCATTTTTTCTCATATTTTTGTAGATTTCAAAAAATATGAGAAAAAAATGCCTTCGAATCTTTGCCCTCTTTGTTGAGGTAGTGATTACAGATTTTAATTTTTTTTTAAATGTCATTAGATAGGCACTGACAGTCCACTCGACAGTGGCCACCATAGCCTATTATGTAACATACACAAACAGCATGGGTTCTGCAAGTGTGCTGCCTTGATTTAAAATGTAAGAAATATATTTTTAAATAGATTTAAAAATGAAACAGTTAATATTAAATGTAGAAAGATATATTATACAATATATGTGCAACGCATTAGGGTTATATCACGACATAAATCCACGTCTCACAATAAATTTCACATTTACAAAATTTTGGCAACTACATCGGAGACATGCGAATATATATGAAAATATTACGGACGTCTGTGCGTATTTGTCAGCGTTTTTCAACTGGAAATAACATTTTTATAACACAACCTAAAGCTCACTCGTTTAGAAATATTTTTTCTTAGTTGAGCTCAGTATTGTTATCAGAGGGAAAATAATGCGTTTTCTAATGATTGGAATTGGAATCATGATAATCCTGTAAATTAAGTCTATAATTTAAAAAAAAAAATTTACTCCTTACGAATGATTATAAATGACATTTGTTCTCTTTTAAAAAAATATTGTGTAGATGGCTCAATATCTCTGAAGAGCTGATATTCTAAAATATTCAAAAATAGAACGTAACGCTAACCGTGTGATAATTTTGATTTTACTCCCATAAATTTTCATACCCCAGAAAATCGATTCTTAAGGAGTAAACTCCAAAAACATAAATTTTTGCTCCACAACCGTGGGTTTATTGCAAAAAGTATAATCTATTCGCCAGTATCATACATATATCAAAATATAATTTTTATGATTCTTTAGGCCTATTTGTATATAATCTATAATATATATTTTTTAAATTTATGGCTGTATGTAATCTAAATAAATAAATAAAAAAAAATACATACTTACCACTTTTGGACTCAGGTGGGATAGAGAATAATTTTTTGTAACATCTCCATCCACACCAGTACACGACAGTACGTATATCCAAGATTTTGTTTAGAATTTGTTAAAAACAAATTTTGTTTAGAAAGAAATTTGATACTATATCAAAACTTAATGACGTTAAAATAATGATATTCAACGCTCAATTAAGTGTATTAAATCCTCATATCTAGCTCCCCTACCCCAAATGTTTTATAGTTAATGTCCTCGTGAAAAAGTGCACGAATTTTCGAAAGCGGTGCGTAAAAGTTCCGCTCGTCAACTCTGAATGAGAACCGAACCATACGCACTGCTATCTAAAAATGTTGCGTTTCTATATAAACGATTTTGTGAACATGGTAATATTTTTATAGTTATTGGTGCCAAAAGTCAAATTAGGTAGATTCAACTTGGAGAAGGAGCCTCAAAACAAGGGCCATTACTAGGTAGACATATTATGTACTAATGACGCCTGTGTCTAAAAAATAATAATGAGGCCTGTGTCCGGCAATCCTGTTGAAATCATGATAATTATTATGTTAATGTACAATGGGTTCTGCAGTTATAAGCTATAACAGCTAGATCTAGCTAAGCCTAGCCGGTAACGGGTATTCCGTTACAGGCTAGAGTCAGTAACCAACAGAAGACTATTCATCCGCGAATAAGAGTTGCCAGAGCATCTTCTTCTTGATCTTCCGTGTATATGTATCTGTGGCGAGCTCCTTTAAATTGCCTATTTTGAATTTACGTTTTAGTTTCCGTGTCATTCTTTCAAATGAAGAAGCACGGAAACGAGAGACAGTCGGCCTTCAACTCTGCTACAGAAAGCACGCGCTTTCTCGCCACTCAACAACACAAATGCCCATCGTGCGTAATGTAAAAACGCCCATTCTTGCGTTTCATCAAATGTATAAATGTATATAATAAATGTGTGTAAATATGTAAATAATTAATGTGGAGTTCATTTCAATCCCACATATAACTTTTGGCGTTACATTAATTCATAGAAACCTGCTTGCTAGTTTGTTATAGAAGATCCAATGGAAAAAATCTTCAAATATGGGTTCTTACTAGTATTGATATTGTATTATTCGTTTCCAGATTTTTTAAATTTTTTTTATTTATAAGGTTCAACAATTAGCTTATGACACAATTTACTAATATCACATTAAAAGATCTAGTGTACATGCCTCTTTTATAACTGTAGCCCTTTATAAAAAATATGTACATAGTTGAACACATAATTCCTAATTAAAGATAATATAAAATGGTGTTAAAGTATAATTGAATGCATGATTGTAAAAACCCACCTCAGACCACTTTTTCCGAAATCTTGTTTTTGATGAATTTCTCATCTCTATGGCAAGCTTAACAGTTTGAATGTAAAAATACACCTAAGTCATGCAATAAAACCTCATAAATAAGGCTACGAATATTTCAATGAGAGTAAAAACCCACCTTATCCTGGATGAGTTGGTTTTTTACAGTCAAAGAAATGGCAACACTTGGGACTCTCAACCGTCAAAATTAAAGTTTTTAATGTCAGTTTTATCAGTTAAAGTGACTATAACGAACACGAATTTGTAAACTTCTTTTTTTTTTTAATAATACGTTATTAATTAAAAGAGATTGTTGGTAAGTTAAAATGAGTGCTGGAATTGAGGAAAATTTGAATTTTTCTAATTCAGGTGAGTCGATTTCGGGTGAAACTCGCACAAAAAAACGACGAGATAACTCTGCTGATTATTCACGTAACAAGGTCAAAAAAGCACGTATTCATGGACAGGCTTATGTAACAACAAAAAATAAAACTGTACACGCTAAGGCCATAGGACCTCCATGCAAGTGTTCTAAAAAGTGCTATCAAACCATATCCGACAATGATAAATTAGAATATCTCACTAAATTTTACAATTTAACTACGAAAAATGAACAGGATATCTACTTGCAAGGTATGATATCCTCTAAGGATATAAAACGACGCCGAGTGTTGAAAGAAAATCCACTGAGACAGAAAACATTTCAATACAAAGTTCAAATTGGAAACGAGAAGAAAGAAGTATGCCATTCTGCTTTTCTTAGCTTATTTGGAATTACTAAGGACCGTGTTAAGAGGCTCCGTAACTTGCTGGTTTTGGGTAAAATACCGGAAGACAAGAGAGGGAAATCGAAAACTGTCAATGTCATGTCTGCTGACGAAATTTCTGCAGTGATTTCTTTTATATCTTGCTTTCCAGCAAAGGAGAGCCACTATTCTTCTAAAATTATAAAATACCTACCTGCTGATCTATCGGTAAAAAAAATGTTTCGCCTCTTTAAGGAAAGATACCCTGGCACTAGGATTAAGTATGAATATTTTAATAAAATATTTAGGGAGAATTTTGCTCTTCGGTTTGGACGACCGGCGGTAGATACGTGCTGTCTTTGCGAGGGTCTAGACTTGAAAATTAATTCGAAAACCCTAAACGATGTAGCTAAAAAGGTAGCTTTGGCCGAAAAGCTAGTACACAAAAAAAGAGCAAAGAAGTTTTATAATAAACTTCAAGAAGCAAAGCAAAAATCCCAAGAAGACGAAACGTTCTTGGGGATTTGTTACGATTACATGCAGAATGTGTCACTGCCAATAATACCAGTGCAAGAAATATTTTATTTGCGACAACTGAGCATTTCTGTCTTTTGTATTCATAATTTAAAAACGGGAAAAAATGTTCTGTTCATATATCACGAAGGGCAAGCAAAAAAGGGACCAAACGAAGTATGTTCATTTCTTATGACATACATTAATGAATATGTCGACAAAAAAGTGGTAGAACTAATGTTGTTTTCTGATAATTGCGCAGGGCAGAACAAAAATAATACAGCAGTACGAATGAACATGGCCCTCGTCGACACAGGACGTTTCAAAAAATTACAACAGATTTTTCCAATGCGTGGCCATTCCTTTTTACCGTGCGACAGAGCATTTGGGATTATAAAAAGAAGCCTTCGTCGCAAAGAAAGGCTGTACACTGTACAGGAACTTGTTGAATTAATCGTATCCTCGAGCAGGCAGAGAGATTTCTTCACAGTTCACATGGTTAGTGGAGAGGATGTGACAGAATTCAAAAAATGGTGGGTTCAACATTTCAAAAAGACTGCACTATCCCTTGAGACAAAAGACCGACGTGTTCCGAGAATGAAAAAAGTAAGTTTCAATGTCTCAAAGTTCCATCACTTCACATTCAAAAAGATTGGTAGCGACGTGCCGGTTAAAGCACAGGAATATATTGATGGGATGATAAAGCATACATTTTTTATGAAGATAAGACCACAGATGTCCATATCGCTACCACATGAACCTGCGTATGGAACAAGGAAGCTCTGCATCAATGCAAAAAAAATGGAAGACCTGAAAAAATGCGTTCAGTTTGTACCGGAAGGTGAAAAAGTGAAGTTTTGGGACAAAATATTGCAATGGCCTATAACTGAAAATGTCGAAGATTAATAATTACATTAATTTTTTCAAAATTGTCTGCAATAAATATTATTATTCAAGTATTCTAATTTGATTTTGATTGTAAGAACACACCTTGTACAAGATGACTGTAAAAAACCCCCTCATCCCAAAACTTTAAAAATCAATATAAAAAAATCTATTAATTATTTCTACAAGAAAATTGTAATATAGTATTTTTTTAATATTTTTTAACATAAATAGTAAAAAAAAACAAATCATACAGTGAATTTTTTTTACACCAGACAGTTTTTATTGATTTTCTTAAAATTTTGTATTTGGTCTGAGGTGGGTTTTTACAATCATGCATTCAATTGTCCAAAATAAAGCCCTTCGCATGAAAACGCAGCGTTTGTGCGACCAAGTGCGTGCGTCGCGTCAGCCATTCGCGGTCTATCATAACCTGTCCAAATGGTGTAGTCGTTCATCAGTCAGCACGTCGCGTGCCATTAACCGGCGACGATATTCAGCCGGATTTTACGGATTAGACTAATTAAAATTATAACTGGATTTTAAGTGTACGAAAAGCGGGATGAATTTTATGGAAAAACATTTTTAATTACACAATTTGTAATGTCATAGTTTTGAAAAGATATAATGTAAATGGTTGTGGATGATTGATATTGAAATATAAGAATTATGCAGACAAATTACCAATTTACCAATGTTATTAAATAACAGCACAAGTGCTGTTGTGTGTCGGTATGTAAGTAAGGGAGCCAGACAGATCCAATTTTTCTATCTTCTTGAGGCATTACTTGTCTTAATAGGCGAATCTAGCCACTTACCATCAAAAAATTAAAAATAAGTAATATTAAAAACATTGCCATAAACTTTCTTCATACAATTGTCCAATACATCTCGTGATTACATTAAACTAGGAACTAATTTTTAACAAAATCATGACCGACGGTAAGAGTAAGTTTCTATGAGTCATAATAACAGTTGTTGAATGTTCATGTTTGTGTTGGTAGCAAAAGTTAAAAGGATCTTATTCAAACAATAATTGTTAATAACTCCCATGAAACAACACCGGCCTCTCACAAAATTCATGGGAAATGGAAACACAATGCAATACGCTCATTAAACTGCGTCCAAATGGAGCCTAAACTCTATTGTAATAATATTTGTGAGCCTTAGGCACCGGATCCGAAGAGGAAACGTTATTAATTACCACCAGTTTCGTTGAATCTACTCCCGATACAAACGAATATACGGGCTGAGATTGCGTCGTTAGAAGCTGCGTTTTAAAATTGCCTACCGATAGGTAATTGGACGACACGTTTGGTTTAGTGGCTAGTAACCCTAGCTGTTAACCAAACGGTTGCGGATTCGAATCCCGCTAGGGGCAAATGTTTTTATGTGTTAACATTTTACCTTTGTACCTGTTATAGATGTTTGTATCTATAATATATATAAAAAAGTAATCTATGTGTTATATCAACTGTCTGGTATCCAAAATACAAGCATTAGTTCTTTACTGTGGAACTAGATGGTGCTGTGTGGAATGTGTGAAGATATTTATTTATTATTTATTTATTTGTTATAAAATAGGTAAAGACAAAACAGTCCAGTACCCTTTTCTAATTTGTACGTGAACCGATTTTCTTTTTATTATGTTTAGTAACTATTGACTAACTTTGGCATTTGATCAATAAATAAAATTTTGACCATATTAATGATTATGATCAATTTCAAATAGTGAGCGAACACTAGTTCAATAACGGTTACAATTATAATAGACTCACTTAAAATATCTTTGAGAGATATTAGAAGATATTAACATATTATATGATTTGAAATTATTTTCTATTATTGTCAATTTAAATAATTTCCTTTAAAGATAATCAAGTAAATTCAAATTATCATGAACTTTTTGCAATAAACTTTTTGGACGGTACATAAATAAAAATTCGTGCCAAATGAGCCTACGTATGTTTACAAAGTCCGGTTACCCAGATACTGGCTGAAAATGTTCAGAGTTTTCAAAATGGCCGAATTGTTTTCGTTGAGTAGATGGAGTGCACGTTTTATGGTTATTTAGTTAAATTAAATTGTTAATGAGTCCCACGGGACTTATAAAAATTGTTTGTTCGTAAAATTGACACGTATAATACAAAACATTTCCTTATTTTCTGATGAATTTTAATGTCTTTCATTTGAAAGCGGTCAAGACTTAACCGTGCTATGGTTGACCGGAGGGTACTCGTAATTAGTCAAAAAATATTTAAATTTTATTCTTATTTCATTTTTTTATTATTAATTTTGATTTTTTTGTGATTAATCTAATAACAAAAAAATATATAATAATAAGTTAGATACACATTTATATTACCGCAAACATGTAACTACTGATTAACCATATAAAAAATTAAACATATTTATACAAAACATTTATTGGAGTAGGTAACTTAATGATTAATCTGATGTTTAGGGCGTTTAACCAGCAGTTTAGCGATGGGGATCAACAAAATATTATTAAACGGCTGTTTAAATTTTAAACAGCTGTTAAAAACTAATCGTCTGTTGGTGATCTCGAGCCTTAGTCATCTTTGTGTGAATGTCAAATGTGTAAAATCAATAAAAAATTATTGAAAAAAATAATTTAGATTTGTGAAGAGAAAACCTTATTAAAAGAGTCATTTTGATATTTTTGAAAGTTATTTTTTTGAACTAAACTCTAAGCACGATTGACTTGAACTAGACTTGACTGGAAGTAGCTTTTAACTACCTTACGTGACTTTTTTATTGACTTATTCAAATGTATTATTATAATATCATATTATTAGACTCTTATGAGAATTGTTCAAACTGTCTATGGTTAGTGCTAGTTGTTATCCATTGGGCTTATCAATTAGAGTGCCCCTAAATATCAAAATTAATAATTAATTTGGAAACTTGTTATGTTTGATGGAAAATTGTAAAAGGTTGTGGCCGGAGGCAGATTACAGTTTCACAAATTAAACATTTCGTAAAACGGGAAGTCCTTATTTCATTTAGTGTTTTGTTTTATTTTATAGAAACATTGAAACAAAACTTTGTCTAATTTTCGCGTTTCCCTCGTACCACTCGAGTCCAATGAATTAATAAGTGGATGGAGTTTAAAATTCAAGGGATAAACATTCTAGTGGGGGCTTGTTATATTTGCTACCATATTGTTCCTGTTTTAACTAAATTTTGTTTGTAAAATGCAAACGTTTTTGAGAGGAAAATTTTTTTTTTTAGAATTTTTGTATAGTTGAAGTATTAATGGTTGATGGTCAAACATAAGGAGGTTACAGATAAATAAAGGATATATATAGGCTAGTATGATGATTGAAAAACAGTTCCTTACATCTCCTACTTAAGTATTGGAACAAGACAGCACATGTGCTTTCAATTATTCAGGTCTTCAGTAAGTAATTTGTCCCAGTCGGAGAAGTACGTTCGCACCCCACTTATTAATTTTGATCCTAGAAATTCCTATTTGATCCAGCTTTTTTTTGTGTTTCTTATTCATTATTAAAGATTCTCCAAATGAAAACTTTTAAATGTTCTGACCAACAATTTTGCCATTTAATTTAAGATGAGAGAATAGCACTACTCTTTCTGTAAACTTTTTAGTAGTCTACGTGCGTTATGAACTAATGCACTCACTTTAAGGTAATACCTGAGAAAAATTTTGATTATTGCTCCACTTACCACTTTTAAATTACAGTGTTTTCTAAAAGTACTAGCTTTATACAATAGGGGTATAGAGTTTGAAAGCAACAGTAAAATGAAGCCCTCTCGACATTTCATTTGATTTCTTACCAAGATGGTGGCTTACATTCTTTTTAAGGCTTTCGAGAAAGTTCGGTCGGTCTTGGAAAATGTTGAAGTGCTCTTCATGAATGTCTCGCTCGTACTATTTCTTAAAGTTTTGCCACAACGCCACTTTTGATTTCGTGGCGTGATTTGTTCAACTTTGGAAACTGTACATCACAAAGTTTCTTATTCTATATTACCGCCTTTGGAGTATGAGTTTTTGTATATTATAATTGCACACTTTTATCTTAAAAAAACTTAAGGAGGTGTAAATTAATCCATACTATCTATCCATACTCCATACTAACATTATAAATGTTAAAGTAACTCTGTCTGTCGGTCTGTCACGCCTTAACTACTCAATCGATCATCATGAAATTTTGCATACACGTTGTCAGGGATACAGGAATGGACATAGGGTACCTTTCATCCAGAAAAAAGTTACTATTCCCGAGGGATCAATAAAAAAATAAAAAACTATCGCCTGGCCAAAGTGTTATAGCAACACGAGGTCAAGCGTTATATTGCTTTTTTTTAAAATTTTCAACGCGGACGAAGTCGCGAGCACCAGCTAGTCCTTTATAATGCGTACTGCCAAGGTTTATATAACCCATATAATTAAGGTTTATATATAAGCTCATATAACCAAAATCTTTACAAAGTTCGAGTGAATAGGCATCTTCTGGGTGAGCTTGTTCCATCTTTGGCCTCATCCTTGATAAACGGCTGGTTGTTGGCCAAGAGCAAAACTTATAAAATTGGATTTAGTCTAAAAGTAATAGTAAAATAGTAAAATATATATTTAAAAAAATTATTAAAGATTAATAATTTTCGTAATTATCTTAAGGCTGCCTCTGAGAAGTAGCAGGTGTTTGGAAGAGTGCTCTGAAAGGGGAGTCCCCTTTAAAAAGCTGACTCCTAGATCAAAGGCCTCTTGTAAAATGAATCTTGACATCCTTTTGCAATCCTCCAAGATTGCGTCCAATAATAAAATATTTTATGAGCTCTTTGCTTTCACCAAAAAACACTTTATTCATTTGTTTTTAACAAAATGAAATCTTTTGATCACAGATTTAAAGGGATTTTCATGTCATAGATGCTTCTTATGATAAATAATAACAAATTATTTTTTTGAAATTGAAATTAAATAATTGCGCTGACCATGATTAAGTTAAATTTTTTTTTTTTGGTTGCGGAAAATATTGCGGATGAAACCATATTATTATGAATGCGAAAATTTGTATGTTTGTTCCTCAATAACGCAAAAACGGCTGAATGTATTTGTATGACAATTGGCACACAGCTAGTTTATTAATTGGATTAACATAATAAATTCTTTTTATCCTGGAAAATTGTCAAGTTCCTTAGGGATCGTTGTTTTTCAGATGAGTAGTTTCGCTGATTACCTACTAAATACAAACAAGTATACAAACTTTACCAATATTATAGATATTAAAAAAGTATATTACTGTTCGGTGTGATGGACTATTTCAGTAAATCGATAGATGCTGTAAGCGCGTATTTTCGTAATGAGATTCTTTTAAAATGACAAAACATACGCTACTATAATTAGTTGGAACAATATGTTACACCGCAGAACCGTTACTAATTCCGATTTGAAGTCAAACATTTGCTTTCAGCTCACAACTTATGTTTGCGAGTACATATATCCCTATTACCCAGGCAGTAGAGTTCACATTCGCTCGTCCAGTCGAGTTCGAGTGCAAAGATTGATGTATTGTGTGACACAAGCAACAGTTTTAAAGTTTCTCGACGGGGATTAAGTGTGGCGATGTTGTTATGTGTCATTAACAGTGAGGAATGACATAATGAGAGTTGAGTTTTGTTTTGATTGAATGTTACCACACCATCAGCAGATAGACCTAAAAGCTCATATAACCCAAATCTTTTCAAAGTTTGGTGAGCTTGCTCCATCTTTGGCCTCATCCTTGATACACGGCTGGTTATCATCTCTAATAAAAAAAATAAAAAAATAGGACCGAAACTAAATCATTTTATTTGCCTGTACATGGGTATATTAAACCATACATTTAGTGTGCAAAAATATATATATTATAAGTCAATCATAAAACTAAACTAATTTGTAGTTAATTAACAAATATTAAAAACAAGAAAAAAAGTCACTCAAAATGTCAAAATATAAAATTTATTTAAAATTAAGCTTAAAATTAAATTCATACTATAAAAACATTTGTCAAGCAAAAAAGCGTACAAAAATATTTTAAATTTATATAGTTAACATAATCTTTCAACTTGTTTAGGTAACTTATTATAAAGTGACTTATTATAACTTATTATTAGGTAACTTATTTACGAGGACTTTGATTCAAGGGTTACTGTTTTATGAGAAACTAGCTGGTGCCTGCGACTTCGTCCGCGTTGAACGATGAAAGGTACCCTATATCCTTTCTGGTGTCTCAGACAATGTGTATGCAAAATTTCATAGTGATCGTTTCAGTAGTTTTTGCGTGAAAGAGTTACAAACATCCAAACATACTTTCGCATTTATAATATTAGTACGGATAATAAGTATGTAAATATACATAATCTAGACTTACATAATATACGAGTATATCTACTAGGAATTTTAAATAAACAATGGCAGTTGCGAAATAAAAACTAAATCAATAATAAGACACATTAATTAATAAAGCGTTCAGTTTACGAAAGAGTGTTGAATGAGTCATATTAAGAAAATATCTTTCGATACACAAAGAAGGGGAACGTGACCCAATTTTTGTCGAATGACACATCGACGTATCTTTTCTATTTGTAACAAGCATGATAGTATGATTTCATTTAAATTTAAGTGTACCTATTTATTATTTAGTAATCAGAGAACGTAAACAACCGAAGAAGCAGTGGCAGGGCACAAACTGAGTTGTGAACTCAAGAAAAGCTAGACCGATTTTAATTCGGTTTTCACTTATGGAAAGAGTGATAAATGAGGAAGATTTGTATATATGGCGAAGCCGGAAAGGGGTCACTAGTAAAACATAATAACAATATATTATTGACTAGCTGGTGCACGCGATTTCGTCCGATTTGAACGATAAAAGGTACCCTATGTCCTTACTGGTGTCCCAGACAACGTGTATGCAAAATTTCATAGTGATTGGTTCAGTAGTTTTTGCGTGAGAGTTACAAACATCCATACATCCAAACATACTTTCGCATTTATAATATTAGTACGGATTTCAAGTTTAAAGTACCGTAAAACTTATGTATGAAAATCCAGAGCTCCATAATGAGTTTATTTGAAGCCAGTCACATTCGTAACGTTGTAAGGTCTGTAACGTTACTTAAAAAGAACTCACAAACACCCACATAGCTTTTGTTATTAGACAATATAATTAATAGTTCATACCGCCTCACCTTTCCCCTGATCTGTGGCTCGGCGTACATTTGTTAAGATGATTTATGTGTAGGAAGGTGCGAGTGTGTTATATGGACTTTAACCATTAAAATTTTACTTCGCCGAGACACTCGATGTGTTAAACGTCACGCATTAACTTGCTGTGTTTTAAATAGAGAACTATATAGAGATGCTATATGTGATCTCTTTTGAAATTAGTCACCGAATAGTTTTTCTTGTGTTTTTATTTTTATAAGCATTACAGTTACACAAAGTATTTTAATTTATACAAAACTTTACAAAAGCCATTCTTGTCTAGCTGCCTGATTCGCTCAATCCTCATTCCATAGACCAACAATTATGTCACAGACTAAACATCTCACACTATAGCTGGTGTCTTTTTGCTTATTTCCCGTCTTTAACAGCAGTTACCATCTTACCGTTTTTCTATTTTACTGTGGGTCAAGTAATACTTTCGTTTGAGGGTCTATCGTTAATTAATTTGTTTTGAATTCCCAATTATAAAGTATTTTACATGCTCTAAAATCAAAACAAAATCACATACTTTTTCAGAGCATGTAGAAAGTTTAACAAATTGTGTGGTTTTCTTATAACTATGTTATAACGTTTATACTGGTAGTGGATTCTATGTAGTCCATGTAATAGGTGTTTACTATAAATTAGTATAAATTCAGAGCGAAAAATTTATGCACTAAATTTTAATTGGTCTTATTAAGTGGCAGGGAGTGGCAGGCGTTTCGTAGCCATTTGGGCGGCCCGTTTGGCGGCAGTAACCAACCTCTTAGGTGAGCGAGTAAGGGATGACATTATCCATAATAATTTATGTAATCATTAATGTAATGTAGTCGGCAGCGCACTTGCAGCACCTGTGACGTTGCTTGTGTTATTGGCTACGGTAGCCATCTTAACATAACATTTTTTTTTGCAAGAATGCTGTAAGTCTTCCTGAATAAAATAGCAAAAATGTCTCAAAAAGACTCGTTATAGTTCTGTGACTCTTTATAATTACCAGAAGTAGTTAGTTAGTTGTGCAAGCGCAATTTGGTGGCGTATCGTTGGGCGATTGCTCCACATCTGCTCTGGTAATTAGACGCTCCCATTCGTACAACTTATAGGAAACTGTAAACGACCACACTTTATTGTTTTCGATACATTGCTCCTAAAATTTATTGGTCTTTCTATGAGAGAGGTGTGGGTCAAGTTTCACCTAAACTTACCATCGGTATTGTTAACAGTAATTGAGAAAAGAAAGGGGAAAATTAAATTAAATAAATGTTTGTGTAGGCGCTCGACACTAATAACTTGTTTCATTTATAATAAAATGTTCATTAATAAATGTTCATTAATAAAATGTTTTATTTAGTTTATTTTATTTTCAACATATACCCTACAGAAAAACAAATTAACATACAATAGATATAATATTACTACCTACATTGCCACTTACAGGGTTTCTTAATGTCCCCCTCCCCTCAGGTGGGCCATGATTTTGTTGTGGTGGGGTCTCAGGGGTCGGTGGTTCCTGTTCCACTGGCCTTTGCCCGTCCAATCGGATTGGATTGTTGGGGACAAAGAAGGCCCACTCCATAGAAGAGGCTGGGGCGGGACAAGTATCCCTCCCATCTGCTTTCTCGCCAGCTGTCGTCGGGGGAGTGAGTTAGTGATCCTGGGAAACCCGGGAGTGGACTCAGGTCCCTGCTCATTCGCCGGAGGTGATACCTAGGTCAGCAAAGGGGTCTGTGGGCTACAGTGCTGGGGGTGCTCCCAGTTAAATCCGGCCCCCGATGATTGCCTCACACGGGGTCGAAGAGCTGGTATACGCTGCTGCGGCAGCGTCGTCCGGGAGAGGTGTGGTGGCCCATTGATGTTCCAGTGGGTCGCCACAGGAGTAGGATTCAACCAGGAGATGGGTCGAAGGAGATGGGAGGAGGCTGTGTTTGTGTGGCAATCCGTATATGTGATTTCCTCTCCTCAAAAAAAAAAGGATTTCTTTTTTTTTTTTACGATTTCAAGGTAGCGCTTGGCCGCGATCTCACTTGCTCACTTGATGTAAGGTGCAGATGCGGCCGAAGGTGGACCACGCTTACCTAGTAGGTGCCCATTTACCCTTGACTTGAAGACCCCGAGGTTGTAATTTTGTGGGAACACAGACGCGGGCAGTGAGTTCCACTCCCTAGCGGTTCGGACAAGAAAGGTGGACCTGATTTCATTATAAAGGAATATTTTTTATGTATATTTAAATATAACATGCAATACAGTTCTGATTTTTTTATTTTTACACAAACATTTTTTTAATTAAATTCATAAAATTACATAATTCAGAAAAAAGCTATTGAAACAGTTATTTATAGTACTATATGGAGAATAATTATGCCATGCATAATTATTAAAGAAGCGATGTATGCGTAAGCTAACGATAAATGAAGTTCGGCAGTCAGAAGGTAAATGGTCACACGTGTTCTTAACTGTTTAGTAGAAACTAATATATACAATGAACCCTTTCAATACGACATCAGTTTCTTAATGTTCGCTTTTTATGGCATAGTGATTTGTTTAATTGCAATTTTTATAGGTCATTACACAGAAAATATGTTAAGACCATGTCTGGATTGGCATATGGCACTCACGAACATACATACATCAGTTTCATCGTTAAACTAATTTATATAGTTACTTGAGTTTAATGGATACTTTATTATGAAATACTATGGTATGAAGCTTGTATATTAAATGAAATTTTCTAACATTTAAAATGACAGGTTTCCATAAAACTATTCATCCCTTATAGACAATAGACAAGTTAAATTATAAAACTCTTATAATATCTTTCCTCAGTGAATGCTTACCATCATACAACCGCCAAAATTTAAGTTTTTTAACCCTTGTAGTTTAAGTTCTGCATTGATGAATATAAGTATAAATAAACTATTTAAAATAAATTACATTTTATAAATTTTTCAGATATGTTACAGTGTGGAAACTTTATATTGTTTAAACAGTGAAGTTTAACAATATTACAGCCTCACGGCGAAAACTCATTTATAACCAAAATACGTAAGAAATGAAGCATTTATTTGACAGTTACATAAATTTTGTTAGTTAATATTTTTTGAAAATAATTAGTTAGTTTTGTATATATTAATTTGTATATAATTAATATTTATCATTTATTTTGTTAATTAATTAATTAATTTTCCTTGATTATAATGTAAATAGATTTTAGAACATCATATATAAGTATCTAAGGATAATTATAATATATATCTTATTGCGAGATTTTGGTATTATTAATTGAAATTGTTAATCAATAAAAAATTATAGATTTCTTTCTGGTTTCAGTGAGTAATTGATGCCAGAGTCATATTATGATCGACAGAGCACTTGTACCACCTGTGGCTTTACTTGTGGTATAGGCTGTGTAAAAAAAAGGCTGCGGTTGCCACCTACTATCAGTTGGACAGTCAGCCTATTTGATGATTTTCTTAAAAAAAAAAAAATTAAGCTGCCAAACTTAACAGAGTATGATACTCGTATCTGTAAAAGTCAAATTGAATGCTAATGTAGGTATTACAATAGACACAAAAACACATACACACATATAAATACACAAAAATGTAAACACACGCACTGTTGAAATAAAATTGTTGGATGGTTACTGTCGTCAGATGGAACTTCACAGTTTACCTAAGACTACAAAAAGTACTATAGTGAAAAGTACTATACTAAAATCTCGATCACACAAATAACCAATCAAAATAGTACATGAATAAATGATAAGAGACTAAACACATCTAAACAGTGTGTCCACTCTCCGGTGACGAATGGACTCGGGGTGACATGATTTATGGACGCTGTGACGTCCACTGCCCAAACTAGAGAAACATTTTGCTTTTAACTCGAGGCTTATATACAAAAATTGGCTCATTCTAATCCGACTAAATAATGTTTTTCTGATGCCACTCTGTCTATGTGCAATTTTTTTTAAATAAGGAAAAATTAATATTAAATATTTTTCAAATACAATCAAATTTACGAAATTCGGACTCTTATAAGTCTTTATAAGTCTGTTGTGTCACAAAAACATAAAATTTTTGCAACTTACTTAATCATTTTAAACATTCTTTTAAATATAATTAATTAGGTTTGCAATTGGGCATCTAGCTGTAAAATAATAGAATATTCTGCATTTTTGTAATCTCAATAGATGCCTATAGGTATTTTGTTAATAAATATATATTTTTTAGCAAAGAGTTGTAAATATTCATAACTGTAAAGTATTTTTTGAAAATTTACTCTTCGTGCAAAGCCGGAGGCGGGTCGAAAGTTAATTATAAATGTTTTTCATAAGTTATTATTATAATTAATAGCAAAGTTATAACTATAATAATAACTCCTCGGACAGGAGAGTCCTACCCAGCAGTAGGACAACACTAAATCTATTTGTACACAATACAATGGCTCATATAGATACAGATTACTAAATTTTTTAGGCTTTTTAAATTAATATTTCGTTTATCTATACTAATATTATAAAGAGGAAATATTTGTTTGTTTGTTTCCAAACTACTGGACCGATTTGAAAAAATCTTTCACTGTTGCGAAGCTATATTATCAGCGAGTAACATAGGCTATATTATCAGCGAGTAACATAGGCTATATTATCAGCGAGTAACATAGGCTATATTATCAGCGAGTAACATAGGCTATATTATCAGCGAGTAACATAGGCTATATTATCAGCGAGTAACATAGGCTATATTATCAGCGAGTAACATAGGCTATATTATCAGCGAGTAATATAGGCTATATTATCAGCGAGTAACATAGGCTATATTATCAGCGAGTAACATAGGCTATATTATCAGCGAGTAACATAGGCTATATTATCAGCGAGTAACATAGGCTATATTATCAGCGAGTAACATAGGCTATATTATCAGCGAGTAACATAGGCTATATTATCAGCGAGTAACATAGGCTATATTATCAGCGAGTAACATAGGCTATATTATCAGCGAGTAACATAGGCTATATCTTATAAAATTACGCGGACGAAGTCGCGTGCAACAACTAGTTTTTGATATGTTTACAACGATAGTTAGCTATACTAACAAATTTGATATCATGACATAAATTTGCTATTTAAAATAAGCAAATCCATAGGGCGAATGCAAGTGAATCCTTCCCTGGATGTGAGTGTTGGCCACATTTGGCAATCTCATGAGACATGGTGCAGATAGGATGACCCAAAAAGAGATACGACTACCTACAATTTCCAAGTTATAATATGTGAAGGAGAGGTTTGTTTTTGTGAAGTTTGTGTGAGTTATGTGGTGAAGTTGACCGGAGGCGGATTGCCGCCCCAGCCTCATTTGTCACGGCCTACCTTATTGATTGTTATTATCGGATTCCGGGGGACGGATTTTGAACTATATTTTCCAATATTCACTTTAAAGGACGTTTATTAAATGTTATTTTTTTATTCTGCATCTAGGACAGCACACAGTGTCACAATGTAACAGCGAATCTGCGAAAGTCGTTGGGTTTTAGCCGGTACGAGTCCGGTAATAAATAAATATAAATAAATATCTGCACACATTCCACACAGCACCATCTAGTTCCACAGTAAGCAACTAATGCTTGTATTATGGATACCAGACAGTTAATATACTATAGATTACTTTTTTATACATATTATAAGATACAAACATCCATGACTCAAGTAAAAAGGTAAAATGTTAACACATAAACATTCGCCTCTAGCGGGATTCGAACCCGCGACCGTTTGGTTAATAGCTAGGGTTACTAGCCACTAGACCAAACATGTCGTCATTGACTAACTAATTCAGTTAATTCAAGATTAGTTCAGATTCGTAGCTGTACCAAGCTCAGTACAATATCGGCAGCTCTCCATTGGATCAGATAATAGCTTTTCCATGTAACTATTACGTATCAAACATCTTTATTAGGTAATTATTTCTGAGTGAAAACCTTCAAGAAACTATGACAAACAGATTCGATATTGGGCCATTGCAAAATGGTCTTTATCGCGTACGTTTTTAGATTGAATTTGCACTGAGCTAGGAAATAGGCCAGGAGTGACTGGTATATTTTTCACTTACTTACACCACTTACACGTGGTATGAAGGGGGAAAATTCAGCGCAAATATTTATTTATTACAGATGTTATAAACATATACCAAACTAGCTGTTGCACGCGACTTCGTCCGCGTAACTTTATAAAATATAGCCTATGTTACTCGCTGATAATATAGCTTCAAAGCAGTGAATGAATTTTTCAAATCGGTCCAGTAGTTTCGGAGCCTATTCAATGCAAACAAACAAATCTTTCCTTTTTATAATATTAGTATAGATAAATGTTTAGGTTATAGTAAATCAAATATTTATTTATCATTCACTATCATGGTAAATAGATTTTTAAAATTGAACATTATTATTTGGGTACTAAAGCCTATCAAACTGTTTTGTTGATAAAAATGCTTGGAAATGATTTTCTTTTAACATGTCTTTATAATAAATGAATATTTATTATTTAATAATATATTAATTAAATATTATATTGCTCATATATTTTATCGAGCGTTATATTTTTATTTTTCAACGCGATCGAAGTCGCAGGCATCAGCTAGTTACTACATATATGAATCTTACTTAATGCGTCGCTTTAGTTGAGAAAATATATTTCACTTTAACTACATAATATTTATGCAACATAAATTCTGTTAATTTGATGTTATTTTTTTATTTATTCGGAAGTAGTATAGGAACACATCGTCCGTTCGTACATAACAAAGTTATCCTAATTTTCTTCCACTCGAAATGACCATTCAAATAGTCGACACGACAGTCGAACCCCGTGACCGTTCCTTAATTAATTTAACCGTGAACATTGACAAACGGACCGACCGAAATAAATCTAGTGCAAATATAATTAAAGCGAGTCCCTTCCCTTTTGCGGGATAACCGAAAATTATATATCTCTGGATGTTATAGCTCGCACACATGCAAACACCAATCAGGTTAGGTAGCAGTCAGGATGTCTAAATATTTAGATACATTCAATCAAGGTTTGCTAATTATTATTGAGATGACTGAAATTATAAATTAGACGTTTGGTCTAGTGGCTAGTGACCCTAGCTGTTAACCATACGGTCGCTGGTTCGAATCCCGCTAGGGGCGAATGTTTATGTGTTAACATTTTACCTTTGTACATGAGTCATGGATGTTTTCTATTTATAATATGTATGTATTTATAAAAAAAAAGTAATCTATATATTATATCAACTGTCTGGTATTCATAATACAAGCAATAGTTGCTTAGTGTGGAACTAGATTGTGCTGTGTGGAATATGTGAAGATATTTATTATTATTATTATTATTATTTATAAATAACTAATTATTTAAATGACTAAACACAACTAATAACGCCATACAAGAAAAAAAAAATAGATATTTATTTACTAGCATGGATTAGTCGAGAGAGGTCTCAATTTCATTCAATCTTATGGGAAAACTTAATATAGTAATGGGATCTGGTTGACAAAAAAATCTGTCAGTCTACTTATCCTAAGCGTTGCTAGTATAAGGACTACCTAGTTAACCTTCAGATCTATGTAACAATATAACAATTAAAAATATTAAATTTAAGTCAAAGTAATATTTTTTAAATTGTAATTAAGGCCTAATGCTCACGAGAGCTTTTTTAACGTACGTTAAAAAAGCGTTCCAATAGGACATATGTATTTTCAAGTACATATGCACACGACAGCGCTTTAAACGACGCTTTTTTATCGAGCAGTGGGTTCGATTTTTTTTCAACGCTGAGCGTTGGTTAGTTAAATGGAATAGATCATATAAAACTTCTTATTATTATTCACACGAGGGCTAAAAAAGCGTCGGCACTGCGTTTATTACGCCCAAATTACACATCACGCTCCAAACGTGTTTGTTTTGTGGTTACGTACGTTACTGCTTCATTAGAGTAATAATTCAAACAACTTGTAACTCTAAGGTTATCAGAAAGCTACGATGTCGTTTATAGATCCCTAAAATAGCCAACGCCGTGATTTAACGCAACGCATTTTTAACTCTCGTGCGTATTAGGCCTAATAGTATATAGGTTAGATTTGAATAATAATTACAATGCTAACACAAGATTAAACCTCAGTGGTTTTCAGTGTTTTCATTTTACATGTATTTTATATTAGCCTTAAAATTGTTAAAATTATTAAAAAAAATATGTGACGGTAGACATTGATTGGACTGTCAGCCTGTCTGCCGAAAATTCACATAAAAGTAATATAGTAGGTATAATATTACGGGTTCATTCCTGTCAGACGACACTGAATAAAATTGAAGTTGACATAGAGTAACACTAGGAACATGCAGTTGTTGGGAAATAATTTTCCAAATTGGTGCATGTGAGCGCGCCTTGAACGCGCCGTCATGCGAGCCAATCACGACACGACATGCCCTATAACTGACTTTCTTACTTATAACCTACTAGCTCGTGCCCGCGACTTCGTCCGCGTTGAACGATGAAAGGTACCATATGTCCTTTCTGGTGTCCCAGACAACGTGTATGCAAAATTTCATGGCGATCGGTTCAGTAGTTTTTGCGTGAAAGAGTTACAAACATCCATACATCTAAACATACTTTCGTATTTATAATATTAGTAAGAAGTAAGATTATATTTTGTGCTTTCATACATGCCTAATTTTTTTTTAAAGGTGGATTGATTCTAACTTCTTATGTTACGAAGCCATTTTGTATGTAGTATTTTCACATAAAGGTAATTCTATTCTAAAGTGTTTTCTGTTGCTTATACATAATCACAACATATCTGTGGATATGATAAAACTTTAAGTTTTAAATGAAAATATATTTTTTAAGAATTAAAAAAAAAAATTTTTTTTTTTATTGTTTTAAACTCTAAATGTCCATCTAGTTTAAATAACAGAAAGGGATATTAAGACATTTTGTAATTAGGGTTACAAAATAGGTTTAAATATAGTGTGTGTCTTCTATAATATGTTGGTTGTTGGCCAAGAGCAATCTTAATAAAAAAAATCTTAATAAAAAAATCTTTAATAAAAAAAAAATACCGCTTCCCCCTTTCTTCCATAGGACATTAAGACGTACGCCTATTTACCATCCTCATCTTATCGAAATCATTCATTTTCGTACCAAACATTCACTAACTCGTACAGTCTACCCTTAACTAGACTAACCATCTTCAAGAATTTACATTTATCTTTTAGTATGTGATTTTAATTATTGAAAAAATGAAATATTCCCTTAAACATTAGTTGAGTATAGGCAGAAAGTTGTCAAAAATCATACCTTCGTAAGTACAATCCCTGGGGGCGCTTCTATCAATTTATATGAATAAAGTATACGCGTCGTTAATAATTTACCTGTTTGCGTAGATATAAGTTATCAATAACCTCACACGAGTACACCCCGTCGCATATTTTATATTTTACTCAGCTCTTTTACAGGAGAAAGGGATGCCATAATTATACGTTTTACGTTGTTACGATTTACAAATTTCTCTTTACAGTTGCAATTATGAAACAAGTTTACATATTATGTCTGCAACGTCACAATAGTCACAATAAAAAAAAATAAGCCTTTATTACTGTTAGGTTAACAATATACTACGTTATTATGCTTACATACTAATATACTTTAAATACAATATAAAACAGAACAAATTATCTAAAATAATTAGTTAAAACATTACAAATTATACGCAATCGGTCCTTCAACTCTAACAACTTGTCCCGAGACAAAGTCTGTCTCTAAAGACTTCCAAGTTCTTCGATCTTTGGCTAACCTGGACCATAAAGGACCTGCTACTTGTCTTATATCATCCTCCCAACGTATAAATTGTCTCCCCTCTTGTCTAAATAAAAATTCTTTTGTCTAAAAAAATCGTTAAAACTATTTAAAAAAATAGTTTAAAAATTATTAAAATTGGAGGGCGATATAAAAACAAAAATGGCTAGCATTTTGTAAATTAAACTAAAAGCTGCAGTCATTATGAAATCGTATGCAAGAAATGCTTTAATTACAAACCATCAAGTAGCAGTAAGGATATTTGTAGAGCTTTACGTCTCACTAATCTCAAGACTACTCGGAGAGTAGATTAGCGCAAAAGATTGCCACACCTAAGTATAATGCAAGACCAGCGACCGCCTCCGGCTTCGCACGGCGTTGAATTTATCAAAAATCCTTTCTTAGCGGATGCTTATGTTAAAAAATCAATATAAGGGCCTCTTTCACCATGTGTCAAGTAAGCTAACCGCCATTTAAAGTCACCGGTAAACGGGAATGATCGAGCTGATATATATTTGTTTGTACGGTAAAAGTCCCAAACATTAAAAAGAAAATAATAAAAAAAATTCGCCTATCGAAGGATGCAGTAAAACGAGTGTATAATTTAATAAAACATAAATTTATTTCTAAAATTAACTAATCAACACTTTACTTGTAGTTGGTGAAAGAGGCCCTTAGTGTCACTGATAAAAAGTATTTTTTTAAGTTTCAGGAAAGCCCTGAAAACGATCAGGTACAGCTTTTTAAGCTGCCCTAGTGGCTCGCGGTGAAGAAATAGTACCTCAATCTACAGGAATGTACCATCACGACCCACAAACATGATGGTAGGTGGTACCATTATGTGGGTCGTCAGCCTACCTATCTACTTTTAAATAAAGAAAAAAGCCATATGAGTATGTTCCTAACGATTGTCGAAAACGGTCCTAAGTATATGTTACAAATTTAACTTCAAATTTTTTACTGTGCCTTAATGGTCAATGAGAACAAAACGATTTCATAAGTATAGGTAAAAAATGGTACACAAACGAATCCGTAGACAAAAAGTTAGTAAGTAAATCACAAAGCGTATTCTTCAAGAGAAATTCCGTCAAGATCGTACCAACATTTTTGCCCTATCGAAAGTTAGTATACTTTTCACTCGGCACTTGGAAGTTGGAAGTTGGTTCCGTAGCCCGAGGCCAGTTCTCTGATCGGATTATATGCACGCTTTTTGTTCCGAACTCGGTAATAGATTGAGTTAAAAGTTTCAAATCAGTTGAGGTTCGATTATTTGGAGCTTTTGTTTCGACGCAGACGTACGTCGCACATATTTATAGCATCAACTTGTTTGTAAGACGTATGTTTTATGCTGTTTTTTTATAAGTATGTGAGTAAATTATGCCTAATTTTTTTTAAAAATATTTTCATGTGAATGTAGCCAGACAGGTCGACTGTACCGAATTTGTAAATACAGTATACAGTATTTTCAAATATTTAAGAGTGTATATTTAGTTAATACTGGCTGGTAACCGCGACTTCGTTCGCGTTGAAAAAATATATATATAATGAGTAATAACGCCTGACACCATTATCGCTGTGACGACGGTGGCGCCGCCACGGGACAGTGGCGCCCAATTCTTTATATTTTTAGACGATCGCTCGGGAACAGTACTTTTTTGTGGATGAAAGGTACCCTATGTTTTTTCTTGTATCCCTGATAACGTGTATGCAAAATTTCATGATGATCGGTTGAGTAGTTAAGGCGTGAAAAGGTAGCAGACAGACAGCCACTGTTTCTTTTTCATTTATAATATTAGTATGGATTAATATAAGCAGATCGCTAGAACATGTTTTTTCGGCGGTACACTTGATGGTAGGTGGTCACCGTAGCCTTTAACACAAGCAACTTACCACATACATTACATTTACCGTATCATATACATTGAAGTAATAATTAATAAATGAAATTCTTAATTAATTATAATATTAAAGCCAAACCACATAATTTACAATTGAGCCTATGGGGATCACCTACAGCCTTAACTTAGTCAAACTATGCCTATCAATGTAACTATTTCACAACATGGCACTACAATGAATATAATTTTATTGCCACTATACACAGCCTCGATTTACGTTGTTTATAATATCGATATGTTTAACAATAGCCAATTGATTTAATTACTTGGTACGGTTCGACATTTTTGTAAATGGCAAGTGCAAAATATCTGTCAATATTGAATAATCTAAGCATGAAATACGGTGAGCCGGCGCCATTGTTATCTAAATAAAGTCGTTTCCATTCAAACGTTCGGCGAAAACTGTTCGAGGGGCCATTTATACTGGACCTTTTGTGTGGCACCAACAAAAGTGGCGGCGGATGCCGATGGTTTATCACCGGCTGATAGACGGCTGTTGGGGCCTTCCTCCTCAAGTCATGATAGGCAGTAATAAAACAGAGACTCAAGTGACAGATATTAATATTCTTCGTCGATAATTATGAAGAAAAGGTTATTGAGTTCTCAATGTTTAACATTCTTTAAGACAGATAAAGGTGACAAGTTCGTCACCTCACTTTGTTTTATGTGAAAAGGCGAAGGCGAGGTGAAGACACAGTGATAGCTGATTTGGTTACACTATGACTGAGATACCTGCACTAGTAAAAGGACATTGCGATAGCTGATTTGGTTACACTGTGACTGAGATACCTGCACTAGTAAAAGGACATTGCGATAGCTGATTTAGTTACACTGTGACTGAGATACCTGCACTAGTAAAAGGACATTGCGATAGCTGATTTGGTTACACTGTGACTGAGATACCTGCACTAGTGAAAAGGACATTACGATAGCTGATTTGGTTACACTATGACTGAGATACCTGCGCTTGTAAAAGGACATTGCGATAGCTGATTTGGTTACACTGTGACTGAGATACCTACACAAGTGAAAAGGACATTACGATAGCTGATTTGGTTACACTATGACTGAGATACCTGCACTAATGAAAAGGACATTGCGATAGCTGATTTGGTTACACTGTGACTGAGATACCTGCACTAGTAAAAGGACATTGCGATAGATGATTTAGTTACACTATGACTGAGATACCTGCACTAGTAAAAGGACATTGCGATAGATGATTTGGTTACACTATGACTCAGATGCCTATACTAGTGAAAAGGACTTTGCGATAGCTGATTTGGTTACACTGTGACTGAGATACCTGCACTAGTAAAAGGACATTGCGATAGATGATTTAGTTACACTATGACTGAGATACCTGCACTAGTAAAAGGACATTGCGATAGATGATTTGGTTACACTATGACTCAGATACCTACATTAGCGAAAAGGTAGAAAGGGACACTACGATAGTTGTTTTGGTGTCAGTATTTATATTATTATCAAGATATCTTTGATAGTATAATAGCTATTAGTTATATAAAAGTTCTATAACAGTTTCTATAGCTAAAAAATTGGTTTAAGAAAATATATATACAGTTTTGTTACTATGCTCTGTATATATTTAATAATGGCTATACCAATTATTATTGTAGTATTTACATTTACAAATTATAATATTAATTATTTATATAGCATAATATATTCATGTGTAAAAATAAATTTAATATATTAGATCCTCTGTCTTATTATCAAGTAATAGTAACCAATTGTTTATAAACAATAACCAATTATACTTATTTAAAGTTTGTTTAAATGACGTATTACTTTTTAGGAATAATAATACTCGTATATTGGCTATATAAAGAAAATTGGCATCATAAGGGCATCATATTGCCTGTGCTAATAAAAACATTTTTCTCTTGACAGTGGGGCAAACCATTATAACTATGTAGGTATATATAAAGATACAAAGTTACCATCTATGTTTTCTTTCGCCATTAAATCGCCATTTTTATTGCACACAGGAAATATAAAAGACTGAAAGGCGCAGCCCCAACATGGAATACAACCTGCGTCAGCATTCAATACAATGGGGCGATAGCTGCTTCTTCAGTTTACTAACAATGTTAAATGAAAATTTATAAGCAGTATACACATTATATAACTGCATACACATTATACACATTATTTGACGGCATAAACAATATACACATTATTTGACGGCACGTTTGGTCTAGTGGCTAGTAACCCTCGCTGTTAACCAAACGGTCGCGGGTTCGAATCCCGCTAGGGGCAAATGTTTTTATGTGTTAACATTATACCTTTGTACCTGAGTCATGGATGTTTTCTATTTTTATAATATGTATGTATTTACAAAAAAAGTAATCTATGTATTATATCAACTGTCTGGTATCCATAATACAAGCATTAGTTGCTTACTGTGGAACTAGATGGTGCTGTGTGGTATGTGTGAAGATATTTATTTATTTATATTTATTTATATAACACTGATACATCAGTATGTTGTAATCTATGAAATTTTGTAAAAAAAAAATTTGTAAATTTTGCTATTACTTAGAACCGCTTCAGCTTATAATTTTAGTCCAAACCACAGACACATTTTGGCCAGGTATGCATCGATACGTGGATTTCGATATAGCAGTTAAAGCTCGTTGGGACCTGAATATAGTACTGAAAAAGACCGCCAATTTACTACCACAAATATTGACCAATCGGGATATAGTGTGCTCTTAATGGTAGAATACTTTTAAGGGAAAGCCTCTTTCAATATGCTAAAAAATCACTTTATGCAACAAACTCTAGTAAAAATTAAATACATTTGCCATGCTTCGGTCCTTCACGAGTAAAATTATAAATATAATAATTACAGTATTACCATGGAAGTATATGTTTTCTGTATTAACATTGATTTTCGTGTATTATTTATAAATAAATATGTAAAAATATGGAACATCGTTACGTCGTATCGCGCTGTCTTCGTCATTACGTTGGATTTTTCCTTAACAACAGTTTATTATTTTTTCATGCTCAGGGGGTAAGGATATATCCGAAATTTACTCGGAGGTAACTCTATACGCCATTATTACATATTTATTTTTCACGAAGCTATTTAGAACGAGGTAAATAGGAAAGGGAGTTAGTTACGCAGGTTCTTCCTGCAATTTTTATTTATCTAGCGCGAAATGGGGTAACGTTATGAGGAAAAAATAATTTTCGCTCTAATAAAATCAGAATAAGAAATGTTTGTATACGGTCAGGTTTTAGATTAAATTTATTAATAAATGGATCTACGTGGAGATTTATTAGATGGTTGGAGGATAACATAGTATGGAACATAGATAAACATAGTTAAGAGTTAATCCCTTCCCTTCCCTTTCCTTCCCTTCCTAATCTCTTAACTTAATGTTACTATTGTCGGCAGAGCACTTGCAGCACATGTGGCGACGGTAGCCACCTATACCATCAAGTCTTGTCAAAAGTCTTACGACCTTAACATATAAAAAGTCAATAGTTTACATATGATCATTTTTATCTCTTGAGATGAAAATCTAATTCAAAATTGATCTGGCTAGCAATATTCACTTCTTCAAATTATTAGTATAAGTGCCTCTTTCACCATCTCTGAATAAAGTGTCATGTAGGCTAACCGTCATTTAAAGTCACCGGTAAACGGGAATGATCGAGCTGATATATATTTGTTTGTACGGTAAAAGTCCCAAACATTAAAAAGAAAATAATAAAAAAAATTCGCCTATCGAAGGATGCAGTAAAACGAGTGTTTAATTATAATTAAACGAGTTTATAATTTAATAAAACATAAATTTATTTCTAAAATTAACTAATCAACACTTTACTTGTAGTTGGTGAAAGAGGCCCTTAGTGTCACTGATAAAAAGTATTTTTTTAAGTTTCAGGAAAGCCCTGAAAACGATCAGGTACAGCTTTTTAAGCTGCCCTAGTGGCTCGCGGTGAAGAAATAGTACCTCAATCTACAGGAATGTACCATCACGACCCACACACATGATGGTAGGTGGTACCATCATGTGGGTCGTCAGCCTACCTATCTACTTTTATATTAAGAAAGCCATATGAGTATGTTCCTAACGGTGGGTCGTGGTTTAATAAATATATACTAACTAGCTGGTGCCCGCTACTTCGTCCGCGTTGAACGATGAAAGGTTCAAAGTCCCTATGTCCTTTCTTGTGTCCCAGACAACGTGTATGCAAAATTTCATTCTGATCGGTTCAGTAGTTTTTGCGTGAAAGAGTTACAAACATCCATACATACAAACATACTTTCGCATTTATAATATTAGTACGGATAAAACAGAGTAATATGAACCTGTAACTATGTATTTTTCAGTCGACTTGTGAAATGTGACAAAGCCTCAAGTATAGAGTGTAATTTGTTTCCGTGTCAGCCATAAGGCTCCACCATTAAAACTTTTCAAATTTGTATTTTGTAGACGACCAGAATTGACACAATTACCACTCTGTCGCAATTCAAATAAAACGTTTTCGAATCGCAAGCCTATTGAAATCATTTTGAATTTGTTTACGACACGCTATCGCCAGAGGACAACGACTGATGATATTTTGTGACACAACATTACTTGTGATGTGACACGTTTGGTCTAGTGGCTAGTAACCCTAGCTGTTAACCAAACGGTCGAGGGTTCGAATCCCGTTAGGGGAAAATGTTTTTATGTGTTAACATTTTACCTTTGTACCTGTTATGAATGTTTGTATATATAATATGTATAAAAAAGTAATCTATATAGTATATCAACTGTCTGGTACCCATAATACAAGCTTTAGTTGCTTAGTGTGAAACTAGATGGTGATGTGTGGAATGTGTGAAGATATTTATTTATTTATTTACATAAAAATATGTGTAGCATTTTTAAAATACATTAAATCAATGATAATCGCTTATATATACGACTTAGTTCGCTATACTTTATATAAGTATATAGTTTGCTATAGCTCTATACTTATTGAAATATAATAATCTAATCTATACTATTTATATTAATATTATAGAGAGAAAAGATTTGTAATTATAGAGAGAAAAAACTCAAAAATAACAGCACACTTGCTGTTATTTCGTAAGTCGTTTTCTGTAAGGAGATGGTTACTGCCGCCAGACGGGCTGCCCAAATGGCTGCGAAACACAGTGTGCAGAAACGCTGTGTAGATTTTGTGAATCAGTAAGGGATGTCAGAGCCTATTTCCTAAATTAAAAAAAACCTGGCCACTAAAAATAGTAAAAAGTGCGGAACCCAAAATGTTTGAAAGCTCACTTAGGTAAATGTATTTTTTAATTGTCTGTTTCGGTGAATCCATTCAAAAGGAGATGACACGAAGATGATGCACTCCACTTGAAACGAGCTTTAACATTTTTGACGAACAATGCTTTTGAAAACAACGAATGGCTGACAGACAGTAGGAACTGTAAAACGCGAGAGCTTCATTAAAATTTGAGCGCTAGCAATTTTTCTCGAATATTCCACGACGACCATTTACTTCTAAGGATTTATTCTAGTTATCAATTGAACCGCGGCGTTCGAATGCTCATCGTAATATAATATTATTAAGTAATTTTTTTATTTAATTTTTTTTTTAATCTATAATATAAATTTAAAAAATATATATTACACTAGATTATATACAAATAGGCCTAAAGAATCATAAAAATTATATTTTTACATTTATTTATTAATTAAAATAATAATAATAATAATAAGAAAAAAAAAGTAGAAATTTTATAAGTGATAAAATTATTTTTTCAAAAGTAATTCGCCAATTTTCTTTTTATTAGAATTCAAATTGTTGGAAAATATGTCAATATTATTCAAAACCTTATTGTAGTTATACTTAGAAGGTTGAAAGAAGGAATTTTTACAATGATTAGTTCTACAATAGGGAATATGAAATGTATCACTTGATCTTGTTCTGAATTTTGGTACATTGAAGAGAATACATTCTAAAAGTGAATAAGAATCGATATGATTATTTATTATTTTATATAATAAGACTGCGTCAATATAAGATCGCCTATCCTTTAAAGAATGTACTTGTAGCGCTTGTTTTATAGTCAGTGAATATATTTCCTGTTTTATAACCTATTGATTAATTAATTTAATGTAATGTAATTAATTTAGTATACTTACATAAATTAATAGAGCAACTCTAGTTCGAGATCACCACAGATAACTCGTACAAACTATATAATATTTGAGGACAAATATGAATTTGAAATTATAAATGGTAATTGCAACCACCAGCTAAGTTTAACGGCATAGGTTCTTACAATAGCTGAGTAGTTAGATGTAGTTAAAGTAATTAGAATACAGGTGGGGATGCAACATCAAAATACACAGTAAAGAGCATACGCGCACCAAACTTGGTCCCTTACCAACTTGGGATCGTTTAGAGGTTCAATATGACCCAAGTACATAGGAGGTAGCGGGATTCCAAATTCACAGACGCTGTTGTGAATCTGGGACTGTCTTCCAAAAGTTTTGTCATGATTAAGTTTCTTTTATAAATAACAATGAGTGGCAAGAAGCTTGACAAGTATATTGAAAGAAAGACGAAAGAAACCATTGAAAGTTTTTTGATAGGATAAGCTAAGAAAGAGTAAATGGGATATGGAGTCTGTTATAGAAAAACAACCACACATGTGTTGCTATTTCACCATTTTATTTTATTTTATTAAAGATGGGTTTGCTCTTGGCCAACAACCAACTGTGTAGCAAGCGAACTCACCCAAAAGATGCCTATTCACTCGAACTTTGAAAAGATTTGGGTTATATTAGCTCGGAAATACAGACGCCGGCAGATTTACGACCTATTAACAATATCATAAATGTAAAAAAACTTTAAGGTTAAGTTTTGACAGGCTGATGGTAAACTTGATGCTAAGTGGTTACCGTTTCGTATAACACATGCAACGTCACAGGTACTGCAAGCGCGCTGTCGACCATAGCTGTAGGTAGTAGGAATAAATAAACGAACTTATATCCTCAATAAGTAATTTAGAACCCTTACATATATTTTAAAACACTTAAATAGATTATTACTTAAGGGTAAGTCGATGGACATAGGTTTTTACATGAGAATTTAAACTTCAACTGATAAAAATATCAAGAAATGTGTGACTTTGGTACTTAATTTTAATTATCGAGCATATGTCGTTAAAACTAGATTCACAATAGATGGCGCTTAAATTATTTAGCTATATTATATAGTTGTATAAAGAAATGTTAATTTTTACACATCTTTAATGCGTACCTATTTTGCGTTAAGTTTGCTCGTATACAAAGTTTATTATTTAATTTGGATATTCTTAAAATAATTATGATATAAATAGTCTTTATACTAGATTGTTTATGTAACTGAGTGTTACAAGTTTTAATTATAATTATAAAGTTTTATTAATTAAAAAACAATTTACACTATTCTAGATTTAAAATTAACGTATTCGCTTGTGCATCGAATAAAAATACACGTTTGACATCTCGTAACTTGGACCACACGCCATGCCTAACATATTAATGATGCTAATATGAAAATTGTTCAACTAATAACGCAGGCGCAGCACGTAGACCACTTCGTCGATCCCTTACGTTGCCAGTAAAATTGTAATTAAACTAATGAACGAAATGCCGAATGTGTGACAGTTATTATTATTGAAGATATTAGCGAAATATTGGCTTTTATATGTTCCAATAAATGTCTAGCAAAGTGTATTTGAAAATATGATTGGAATATTTGTTGCACTAATAAAAACTCTCAATTAATTTATTAAACCTTTATTTTTTTTTGTATTACTACGACCATAACTAAAGAGTATTTCATGGAATTACATAATTGGTAAGCGGCTTCCGTTGGCGAGTGAGCTTTAGGAGCTTTTTTTTTTGAAACTTACATTTTGTTTCTATTTTCACTATGAATACTCATATTAAAATACATAAAAGTTGGTAAAGGTATACGTGGAGCTCCAGAACAAAAGGAACATTCAATATTAAAGTAGCTTCACAGAAATGCGAACCTGCAACAGTTATGACATTTAAAATAAGCAACGAACAGGTTAAATGTGACATGCGAGAAATAATTCTGCTAAAGATTTGTGACACACGGTCGTCTCGGTTGATATGCTTTTATACATAGTTGATGAACTGTGTAAGAAAATTAAAATGGCAAAAAAAAACTCATATTTTTTTATATTATTAGTATAGATTGGCAGACAGGTTAACGTATGAACACAAACCAATACTAAGAGGAGATATCGTCTTTGATAGAATGTTTCCATTTACTCTCAATGGGCTCATAAAAAAATTTGCAATTTGTATAAGAATGCCAATCACATCGAATTCACAAACCTTTCGATTAGGTAGATTTTTTTAAATTTTATAAAAAGTAAAATTATAATTAAAAAAAAAATTATTTCGTGATATTTTATAAAAATTTATAAAATTTTATAAAATTTTAATTTTTTTTTATAAAAAGTGAAATTATAGTTAAAAGAATTTTTTCATTAATAATAATAATTCATTTAACAGTAATTTTGAGCAACCCAATTTTAATTTTAGGTCTAATTACAATTTCAGCGAAAGTAACTAAATTTTTTTATTGGACAATAATAATGACCAAAAAAAAAGTTTTTTTTACAAAAAAGCTATTTACAATATTTACAGAAATATTTCTAAAATTTATTATCTTAGAAGTACATTAATGATTCTTCAGAAATTCTATTCAGTAATTCTATTGATTGTATTCAGTTCTATCAAAGTAATAATTGAAATAAGTAGATAGTCATCCTTCGTGGACCGTGTGTACAAGGTGTCCTTAAAAGCCTCGTGTTATATGATATCTTGGCAAATTTAACACTACACGAGCAATGAGTATTCTAGACGGTTTGCATACATCATATTGCGTACAAAATATCTTGCATTTTATCCACGAAAATTCATATATTTTACGTACCCTATAACCACAGAGTAAATAGTACTTAATCAGTAAAGTACTATTTACTCTATGCTATAATTTATGAGAACAACACAGTTGAAAGGTTGATTTATTAACTTACTAATTAAAATACAGGCTTAATGATAAAACAGTTCAGTTATTTCATTTTTTTTTTTCAATTAGCCCATTTCGAAATTTGGACTTATTCTTGAGATTCGGTAGTGTTTTCAAAAACATGAAATTCTGAATATGTATAATAAAAAAAATTTCAAAAATCAGGACGAAGAAAATGTATAAATTTTGATAAATATAATTTTGAACCAACGCCAACGTTACTATATAATTGTAACATATTTATATAGTTGTAATATTACTCTATAATTAATAGTATCTATCCGTACTAATATTATAAATCCGAAAATATGTTTGTATGTATGGATGTTTGACTCTTGACTCTTTAACTCTTCAACGCAAAAACTACTGAACCGATCGCCATGAAATTTTGCATACACGTTGTCTGGGACACCAGAAAGGACATAGGGTACCTTTCATCGTTCAACGCGGACGAAGTTGCGGGCACCATCTAGTATAATATAATTTACAGATCGACAGAGATACTTAGAAAAATTTAAATCTTTCAGTGATCACTTATATAAAAAAATAATACCACAATTTTTTTTTAAATGTGGCATTAAGTTAATACCACAAATGTTTATAATTTGGCATTAAGTTAATACCACAAATGTTTATAATTTGGCATTAAGTTAATACCACAAATGTTTATAATGTGGCATTAAGTTAACACCACAAATGTTTATAATGTGGCATTAAGTTAATACCACAAATGTTTATAATTTGGCATTAAGTTAATACCACAAATGTTTATAATTTGGCATTAAGTTAATACCACAAATGTTTATAATTTGACATTAAGTTAATACCACAAATGTTTATAATTTGGCATTAAGTTAATACCACAAATGTTTATAATTTGGCATTAAGTTAATACCACAAATGTTTATAATTTGGCATTAAGTTAATACCACAAATGTTTATAATATGGCATTAAAATTTAAATCTTTGATCACTTACATTAAAAAAATTAATGGGGTGAAATGGGAGGGCACGGATTAGCATATATGAACATTGTACACTCCTGAGAGAAAGTGCAAAAGGAGTACATTCATTAGTACATACCCGCAGGCATCAGTGACGGAATGCATTCCCTGAGCGTCGTTACGTTCATAACTGTACGTGATTGCGTACAAGTCTGGCTCTTCAACGACAGTTTACAGGAGTAAACGAGGCGAACAAGCATAGTACAACGTGTCAAGGCGAACGTCCGTTATTCAGGATAGAAAAGAGGTTCCAAGTCCGAGCGTACAATTTTTCCGAGTGGCTGCTCCCTGACTAGACGCGAATGTTTTGCTCAGTGCAGACTCTCCCCCATAGGACTGCTCAAATACACTAAGTGACTTGTTATTGTAAATACACGTATTGTCGTGTCCTTGTCTAGTTACAAAAGAGATAAGTTACAAATATGAATATCCCGTGAAATACTGAGAGAAAATATACTTACTAATGCAGTGATGTGAATGTTTTATAATCTATACTAATAAGTTATAAAAAGATAAGATTTGTATTTTTGTTTGTAATGAATAAACTCAAAAATTATTGGACCAATTTTAAAAGTTATTTTATCTATAGAAAGCTTCATTATCAGCGTGTAGCACATAGGCTACATTTTTATTAAGTTAGGCAGACGTAGTCGCGTGCAACAGCTAGTAAAGATATAAAGATTACTAAAAAAATTTTTTTTTTTAAGTTCCACTTAGTTCCATAATGGAATGAATTTAATTTTTTTCGATTAGCTTTCCTGTAAAAAAGTGTAATTTTGATTTGTGGTACTTTTGAATTTAAGCAGCGATTTATTATAAATGATTATTTCTCTATGTGTGACTACTTCAGTTTAGTAGTGTTTGAAGACACGTTTGATCTAGTGGCTAGTAACCCTAGCTTTTAACCAAACGTTCGAGGGTTCGAATCCCGCTAGGGGCGAATGTTTATGTGTTAACATTTTACCTTTGTACCTGAGTCATGGATGTTTGTATCTATAATATGTATAAAAAAGTAATCTGTGTAGTATATCAACTGTCTGGTATCCATAATACAAGCATTAGTTGCTTAATGTGGAACTAGATGGTGCTGTGTGGAATGTGTGTAGATATTTATTTATTTATTTTTTTCATCCATACATCCATGCATCCATGCATCCATGCATCCATGCATCCATACATCCATGCATCCATACATCCATACATCCAAACATACTTTCGTATTTATAATACTAGTAAGTAAAAGTAAGTAATAATATAGACTACTTCACAAGTAATGTTGTGACACAACATTACTTGTGATGTGACACGTTTGGTATAGTGGCTAGTAACCCTAGCTGTTAACCAAACGGTTGCGGATTCGAATCCCGCTAGGGGCAAATGTTTTTATGTGTTAACATTTTACCTTTGTACCTGTTATGGATGTTTGTATATATAATATGTATAAAAAGTAATCTATATAGTATATCAACTGTCTGGTATCCATAACAAGAGCATTAGTTGCTTACTGTGGAACTAGATGGTGCTGTGTGGAATATGTGAAGATATTTATTTATTTAAGATATTTATATTGTTACCTACTGTTGCGGACTCCGACCAGTTCATCGATAACTTTTGCCTGCATGTGCAAATTATTTTTTTTTTTTAAAATTTGATTCAAGGCTGCACTTGGCACTAACTTGATGTAAGGTGCAGATGCGGCCGAAGGTGGACCACGCTTATCTAGTAAGTGCCAATTTACCTTAGATTTTATGTGTTTTTATAACTAATGTATGTGACTTGGTAAATTTTGATGTGCTGTTGGTATCTCGATTAAATGAAATAAAATAAAAAATAATTTTCGACTCGACCTGCAGCGACATTTTGTCCTTACTATAGTGATACTAGTCCATTTCCCTAATCTACCTAATGTCCTTTTAATCCTATTAAGATCTGCTGCGCACTTATAAGCGTTGTGTTACTAGGCGACACGGTGTCAGCCTGTCTGACATGTCTTTAATTTAAACACGTATATGACAAAGATGAAGAGTTAGTTTCATCTCGTTAATCTTTGGAAATATCAGTCGAATTATATTTTTGCATTTGTTTTTGATAAGATTTTAAGTTGAATAAATGTTAAATAAATAACATTTGCCGATTTCTTTTTGACGGTAAGCAAAGACGAATTAATATTTAGCTCTGGCAGGTTTTGGTGGGTTTTGGTGGATCGATAATCGAAAGATTAAAAAAGAAGAGATAAGTTTATCGATTTGTTTTTAATTAAAATGAGCAAAAAGAAAAAAAAATCAGATTATTTTTGAATTTCTTTTCCAGTGCACGAAGGCTTTGTGATCATTAGTGAGTTCGAAGAATCTAGATTTCTTATCAATTCAACTGCAATGGAATTCGAAACGCACAGCTAGTAATAAATAAATTTTCGACTAATATATACTTCATATTGTGAGTATTGCAATAAAATTTGACGTCAAACAAATTTTTAACAATAAAACTAACCAATTGTTATAATATTAGACTCCCATAGACACACCCTACGCCTTAACAGTCATTGATGAGAATAATTGGCAAATAGAATAGGAAGCGGCCTCGGAATTAGAATGAAACATAGAAACGTCATGTTCAATAAACCGGTGGCATGTCGGAAGTGAAGAGTTCCATTTACAAAATATATAATAAGTTTGAGAAGCGTTCCTAATTCAAAACAAGGGGGCGTTCGACGAGATCACCCCAGACGAACTGGCTGACACGCGTGACTAATTTGTGTAATTACATCAGAGGGGTTTTGGAAATATCTCACTATCCGTATACTAATATTATAAATGCGAAAGTATGTTTGGATGTATGGATGTTTGTGACACTTTCACGCGAAAACTAGTGAACCGATCACTATGAAATTTTGCATACACGTTGTCTGGGACACCGGAAATGACATAGGGTACTTTTCATCGTTCAACGCGGACGAAGTCGCGGGCACCAGCTAGTATTATAAATGCGAAAGTATGTTTGTATGTATGGATGTTTGTGACACTTTCACGCAAAAACTAGTGAACCGATCACTATGAAATTTTGCATACACGTTGTCTGCGACACCAGAAATGACATAGGGTAGTTTTTAACGTTCAACGCGGACGAAGTCGCGGGCACCAGCTAGTATTATAAATGCGAAAGTATGTTTGGATGTATGGATGTTTGTGACTCTTTCACGCAAAAACTAGTGAACCGATCACTATGAAATTTTGCATACACGTTGTCTGCGACACCGGAAAGGACATAGGGTACTTTTCATCGTTCAACGCGAACGAAGTCGCAGGCACCAGCTAGTTAGTACAATATATTATTTTACATGAAATAGTAGTGAAACCTTTTTAATGGTTATTTCGTAAGATTTCTAATAACAAACAATAAATTCAGTTTGTAATTATCTAGACTTTTGGCATTTATGAATGAAAACTTCAATTTTATTTCTATAAATGTCAGATGTCCTAATTTTAATCGAGTTACATTGACAATTTATGATGATTGATGATTACATGGAATAAACTGTAGGATACTTTTTACCCTGAAAAAATGTTAGTTCTACTAGCTACAGCGCGTACGAAGTTCTGTCTGTTTCTTCGCTAACTTCTTCTAAACCATCCATCGGATTTTGATACGGTTTTCAATAATGGAAAGAGCGATAAACGATGAAGGTTTCACTATACAATTTGCATAAAAAAATTGCATCTGTGCCAAGCACTGGGCGGATTGCTAGTTATAAAGATAAACACAATTGTTATACCTAGTTACAAGTATAAGTTATAGTTATATATATATATATATATATATATATATATATATATATATATATATATATATATATATAAATGAGAAAATTATATAAAGGACTTTGATTGCTACGCATAGTAATACATGACATATAAAGAATCGATGACTATTCATTGGCTACAACAGATGGCGCTGATAGCCTCAACATAGAAACCTAAATCTCGATTTAAAACTTGATCTCCTAAAATATCGAATTATTAATACTATAGCGACGATAAGAAAATTTTGAAAAAACGATTTTTAATTTTCAAAATTTTTTACCGTTTATAAAACATAAATAAAAATATTTGTTGACATCTTAATTTACGACAAAAGTCGATAGATGGCGGAAGCAGTCTTTCAAAATACATTGTTTTTTAGATATAGATATAAGCTTGTAACAAGAGACAGTTATGGCAATATTGAAAAAAAAAAAAAAATGGGTATTGAACTAAAAACCGACGCCTTAATTAAAAGACAGAGTGTATTGCGAATATATACCTAACAAAACAACCTAATTGAATATAGACAAGTTTTTTTTAAGAATTAGAAGTTTTTTAGGAATTTTGATTTACAATCTACTCGTAAGATTAATGAGCAATTTTAATTTAATTTAGAATTTTCACTACGTATCATTAATTTGTGACTAAGTAAACAATATTTCAAAAATACACAATAATATATCAATCGTCCAAATTTATTTGTGATTATCGAGATGTATACCTATAGAGACAAGTTGATTATATTTTTTAATTAAAATGATTCCTTTCGATATTTTTTTTAGAATCGCACACTCGACAATAAATGTGCACTTTATTCGTATCATCATTTATGTATATGCATAAACTATTGGAAATAGTTCTAACTTAAAATAAGTACTGGCCAGCTAATCAAAATGTACGTACATGTGTTACCATAGTAACAGGTTGTTAGAAAAAAAGGTTTGTTTGAGATATTATTCATTGTAATTTGTAAATAAATAAACTCTGTTAAAGAACTATATATATCACGTTTATATCAACAATATAAACAAGTATAGAGAATAAGTATGTTAATATTGAAGGAAGCGTATACATTCAACTGAGGAAGGCAATTTGACCCAATAAAAAAATCTTCTTCCCTTTCACAACCAAAATACGCACAAAAGAGATTATTACAGCAGATATTATGAGCCCGAATTCAACTCAGCAACTCTCCAAATTAATGGGATAAAAGTAAGGAAAAAAATTTATGTAAAATATAAGGAGTTTTTGACCTGTTTGTAGGCTCAATATACGCATGACTACATCGGAGGGGTCCGTTTCGGTGCTCAGCAAAATAAAGTAGAAAAATAAGATCTTTTTACCGACTTAATTTGACTTTAGGGGTTCCGTGGATGCGGGATTTCATTCAGTGGAGAGGGCATTGGATGAATTCACTTAAAAAACAATCAAATTGTGTGTTTTAACGCTTCGTAGAGGCGAATAGCGAAGGCAAAGCCGAATGGTGAACAGCTGCCAATGTGCAATGACAAGCCAAGTGTCAAAAAGGATATTGACACTTGGCAGAATTGTCAGAGAAGATTATATTTGGTTTGGAAATGGTATGAAACTAATGCTAATATAGCCTGCTATAATCTCTTAGAAACAATATATTTTGTTATATATAAATTTTTTAGAAAATACATAAGTACGTAATGTATGAGATAAAATAACTCTTTACCACCAACAATTTATTTATATTTATATTTGATATTTAGTACAAAAACAGATTGCAATTACATACTTGAAAACTATAAATTACATGTGTATGGATAATTATCTAAATTGTATTCCCAAACAGTGTACATAACATGTTTAATTTAATTTAACTTCTAATGGTCTTAAATACTTAATTTATAATACTTTCTCAATTTCAACTTAAATATTTGTCTTAATCTATTTTTGAATTTAGAAAAACCGACCTCACACTCAACAATTGAATTGAAAATATTAAATGATATTAATAAATGGAAAATTCATATTAAAATTAATAAAATTTTCAGTCACAGAACCCCAAAAAGTCCCAGCTCAATTAATAAGTAAACAAGAAAATGCTCGCGTACAGGCAAACGGCAGCGTTGTGTAAAAATTAATATCATTCAATGTTAGAACCGAATTTAATATAATAATATAATAGGGAAAAGAATGAAATCGAGTGAAAAGAGAGAGGAAAGGAACTGACATTAAAAAAAAAAAAAAAAAAACGCCCACTCAAACACAAGTGGCGATTTTGCTGAAATCATTCCCGGACAAATATTTCTAGTTGGGCCACAAAATACGCGGTTCATGGTGAAATTTATTTTATGTATCATATTTTTTTTTATAATTCCCTATTATGATCAGAGTCCATAAGCGTTCGATGTGAAGCAAAAAGGCCTTTTTAATTGATATGCAATTAATAAACCCAATACTCTGTAACCAATTGTCTACCAGCTCCAATATTTTGTAGTGACTTGTAATTTATAATATGTTTTAGTAATTTAGTGGAAACTTTTCTGATTTATGTTTTTCTTGTATGTATATTTATAATGTGTAGCGAGATATTGTAAAATAAAATAAAATAAAATGATTTACCGCAATATTGATAATCTCGATGATGCTCTTGGTTTGCAGGAGAGCTTCGACAGACTTCAAGACTACTATATCACTAACAGAACTAAGCCTAAGCCCTATGATTAAACATATAAAATAGGCAAAACATGTAAGCATGTTGACATAACACTGAATGTTAAAAAAATTACAAAATATCAGTTACTAACAATTTAACAACATTACACAACGCATTATTCAAATTAGGCTATTGCTAGGCTTTCTAAAATTTCTAGAATACCCACTTATATTAAACATAAATAGTTGAATAATATTTTTGATATAATAACGGTAGTAATTTTAGTATTGATCGTGTTTTTAATATTGAAATCTCTTATATGACTCGCAGCTAGTCCAGGAATTTAAATTACATATGCAAACGCTAATTTAATGGCTCCAAAGAGAAAAAATGTTGTGTTATTAAAAAAAAACACTCGTCGGATTTTCCGCTAATTGCCACTCGACCCTACGGTAATAGGCTGAAATTTTATTTTTAATTCTCATTACGAACACATTTAAATGTGTTTGTTAACACGGAAATATATTTGAGTGTTTGACAAAATGTAGGGCGGAGAGAACAAAATCGCCATTAATTATAATTTGTAGTAATTTTGTTGAAGATGTTTACAACACTTCTAAATTATCTATGATATTTAAGTGTATAAATAAATGTTATGTAAAAAAATAATTATATACAAACGTCCCAGTAGATTGATGAATGTTTGGCTACCACGTCATTTGAATTTCATATCTATATAAGAAATTATATTTGTAACGTTTCCTATAGAATGTATGTTTCACGTATTGTAACTTAAACGCAAATCGCTTCCATTTATTTTTCAAAAAGTAATTTTATTGAAAAAGTTTTTGACTGAATAATAATTATTTGAACACGGAAAGAACATAATATTTATTTATTTTTCCGATTAACTCAAAAAATACTGTACCGATTTTAATGCGGTTTTCACCAATGGATAGAAAGATAATCGGGGAAGGTTTTACGCGAAAAAAAAATGCACCCCGATCGAAGCCTGGAGCGGGACGGCTAGTTATTTGATATATTATTTTGCTTCAATATAAAGATATAAATTACATTGAAAAAATTACACTTGCATAGTTATAATGATAGCCTCGAGCGATTGTAACGTGAACTGGAGTTTCGCTTAGCGATAAAAAAGTGTCTACTTTAAATTATCAATGTATAATATGTTTCTAATCTAACAGTGACCAAGTACAGCGTATCTATTACTTGCAATAACCATCTGCCGATTGTGTCCAAGGTTCGATTCCCAACAGAAAATTATAGACTTTAACCGACAGACATCTGCTTCAATAATAATATCATTAGAAATGTGTAGTTTAACTTTTTACTCACTTTCCTCTAGGCAAATTATACTTACTATAATATTTTTATGTAGTCCGTACTAATATTATAAATGCGAAAGTATGTTGGATGTATGGATGTTTGTAACTATTTCACGCAAAAACTACTGAACCGATCACCATGAAATTTTGCATACACATCGTCTGGGACACCAGAAAGGATATAGGGTACCTTTCAACGCGGACGAAGTCGCGGGCACCACCTAGTTTGTATATATTTTCATGTTTATAGAATAGGCTCTTTAGATATTACTTTAAATCAACTTTAAGTCTAAAAGTTAAAGTTGTTTGTATTTATATATACAAATATATTATCGACTAATTAACAGTCAAATGTATTTAGGGCTCTAAAGCTCCAACAGTTTGAGAATAACAATCTATTTGAGACTTTATTAGTCTAAGTTTTTTATATATATATATATACTGCAGACAGTAGTAACAGGGAACACTTCGTTTCGCAGTCATTTGGTCAACTCGTCTGACGACAGTAACCACAAACTTCAAACAGTGTGTATTTCTGTTGAATTAAGTTTAGATTAGCGCACTTGAAGGACCTGTAGTTTTGCTTGTGTAACCTAGATCAAGTGGATCAGGACCTAGATCAGGACCATCAACCTGTTTGTTGACTTTAACATAAAAAAAAGACAGGCTGACGGCCAACTTTCTTGATTGTAGGTTAAAATAATTATTGTTATTTCAAATGTCCTGTTGACCTTAGTAGTATAAAGCGATTAGAAGCCGAAACACAATAGCACTTAATAACTGTTATTCCTTTTATGACTGAGAAACTGTGCCTTGCTACTTAACCTATTAATTTAATAATCACATTCAATAATGATACATTGAAAAAGTTTAATTTAACATAAGTGTTTTAAATATTATACGAAATATTATCGAAAGTCTAAGTTTCCATTCAATTTAGCTACTGTGTACGGTTAATATTTTAAAAAAGAATAAAATAAGTTAATATATTTTCCAAATGACAATTTAGTAGTAGTGAGTTTATCTGTGGGCGGACGTAACGACTGTCAGAGTTGTGGACGACACGAGAGACCCGTCTATAACAGCTGATACGTTGTCGCTCACCTGGGCCAGGTGCGTATGACAAGTGTAGTGCGGACGACGCATTGGGGAGATAGGGGCTAAATGGACAAAAATTACATCATATTGCTACTTCAACCTATGTAGTTTTATAATTAGCAATAAATTAACATTAGTTCATTCGAGTAGTTTAGAATTTTTCTGGATTTGGTTTTTTATTTTTATAAAAGATGGGTTTGCTCTTGACCAACAACCAACTGTGTAGCAAGGATGAGGCCTAAGATGGAGCGAACCTCATTCTCAACCCAGAAGAAGCCTATTCACTCGAAATTTGAAAATATTTGGGTTATATGAGCTGAGGAGTTCCAAACGTTGGCAGTGCGCATTATAAAAGATGTTTTAAAGCGCTTGGTATGAAATAGAGGGATATCGACTTGATGAGGATGGTAACCATTTGTACGTCTGTATGTCCGATGGAAGAAAGGGGAAGGCGGTATGAGTTCATGCAGCTCCTCAACATTGTAATATAATTAATGTATAAGATATATTCATACTGACAAAATATTCATCCGTACTAATATTATAAATGCGAAAGTACGTTTGGATGTATGAATGTATGGATGTATGGATGTTTGTAACACTTTAACGCAAAAACTACTGAACCGATCACAATGAAATTTTGCATACACGTTGTCTGAGGCACCAGAAAGGACATAGGGTACCATAGTTCAACGCGGACGAAGTCGCGGGCACCAGCTAGTATAATATAATTTAATTACTTACATAATAATATTTAGCGCTAATAATCTGTAAATTATTAAAATGTACACTAAATCATTATTTATAAATATTGTCTCCCAATAGGATTTACCTTTTTTGTACATGGCAACATTGACAAATCTATAGAGTTGATTTGGAACAATAATTGCGCAGAAGCAATTATAAAAGCGCAGAATGAAATACACATAGCAAAAAATTGAATGTTTTGATTTTTGCGTTTCTCTTCTGCAGATAATAATCAATTATGTATTAGCGCACCCAATATTTTTTTTTTCGCAAAGATAAAACCGTACGCGTATGTTATATAATTAATTATATCATATGTAATTAATATTATACGAGTATTAATGCTAACTCTGTCTTACAAGTTACAAACATCTATACATCCAAACATACTTTCGCATTTATAATATTAGTAGTATATAGATATAGATATAGATAGATATAGAAGTATAGATATAGATATTAATGCAACCAAAATTGCCTATTCTCCCCTTGACTGTTGGCCGTCGCAAGCGCACGTCACTGCGATTCGCCAATGGCATGCGTTACTGGAATTCGAAATTTGAACCCGGCGCGTCAGCTGATCGTATGAAAAAGGAATTTTGTGAATGAATATTTTTTTTATTATTATTTATCGGTTATCAGACAAATAGCATAACGGGAGGTCTCTGTGTGAGCATCTGGTGCACACAGCTGATTTTTTCTATCACATTTCGTCTCTGTCATAATAATATTATGTTGATCAATATTAATAAATCAATGAAGAAAAATATTATTTGTGGCTTTTCAAGCACGTCAGCTGATGTGTTTACGAAGGGATTCCAAAACCCTTTTATCGACAGTGCATTTGCGGAAGTCCTTGGCAATTTTAAACGATTATCAAGTGGACAGACAGCCTCCCTGCCTGATTAGGCAGTGGCGCCAGATGCCATCACTGGTAATACATGTTAGTAAGATAAGTTTGTTTTAAGTTAGTGAAGAATTTAGTGCAATATTATGTTGTCTAATTCCTCAGACAGCTACTGCTAAAGACAGTGACAAGGTAACATGTAAGGTAAGGGAAATAGGTTATGGAATTCGCGCACCAAAAACCAATACGCGACTCTAATACGAAATATCCGTACTAATTATTATAAATGCGAAAGTATGTTTGGATGTATGGATGTTAGTAACTCTCACGCAAAAACTACTGAACCGATCACCATGAAATTTTGCATACACGTTGTCTGGGATACCAGAAAGGACATAGGGTACCTTTCATCGTTCAACGCGGACGAAGTCGCGTGCACCAGCTAGTACGGAATAAGATCATAATGTGCCATCAGTTTTGTGTCCCTCTTTTTAATAGAATATAACAATGTACTAGTAGTTGTCTTATCTTCTTACTACCTGGTGTCCGCGACTTCGTCCGCGTTGAACGATGAAAGGTAGCCTATGTCCTTTCTGGTATCCCAGACAACGTGTATGCAAAATTCCATTGTGATCGGTTCAGTAGTTTTTGCGTGAAAGAGTTACAAACATCCATACATCCAAACATACTTTCACATTTAAAATATTAATACGGATTATTTTTAACGGTTCAAAATACCATTCACATCTGCTAACAAATAACTCACAAAAGACACATGCTGCATTCTTCGCGATTCGGTGACGTTATGAACAATTAGTTCGTAATTGCTGTCTGGTAATGGCTTAATTCAAAATGGGAACTTTCGTACCTACTGAGTTTATAGAGTGTAATAGTTTTAAGGCTTTGCAGGAAAATCATTTCACTTTTAATCTTGAGTTTTCGTTTTTTGTTATTTGTGGATACAATAACATAAAAATATTTATTAAAATTAGTATTTAATTAGTGTAACACATAATATTGAAACCATCTGTTAATAACAAGCCAAAGTGCACGCTTAATTTTAACGATTTTTTGAGGTTTAATTTGAATACGTTTTACTGGATAATTACTACTAAATTTTTTTAGTATTAATATGCATCTACCAAAGATTCTAAATATAAGTTTAGACAGTGATTACAAATTCAATCTATAAGGGCTCTTAAATAAGAACATTAATATCACAAAACTATTTATTATGCTATTCTGTTTTGACTTTTCAGAGGAATAAATTCTACGTAATTTTAAAAAATGACTGTACTTTATATTATCAAATGTTTAAAAAAAAACATTTACTTCCTACATTTTTACTCTATAAATCTTTATTTATTATGTTCCGTTGTGTGAACGCACCTTTAGCATAATTTTGTCATTACAACCATCATAGTAAAATCCTTATTTAAAGTATGTCATTCGTTAGTTATTAAAAAGGAGTTTCTTCCATTAAAATAAGGAGTTAAATAAGTTATACTTATGGATAATTATGAATAATTTCATTTTGTATTCTGGCTATTTTATATTTTATCGTTTGGATATTATAGGAATGAAAATTTTATACTAGCTCTTGACGTCTCTCTCTCTCTCTCTCTCTCTAAATCTATACATATAATAAAATCGTAAACGAGCTGTGTCTGTACATTAAATATTTAAAAAATAAATTGTACGCATTGTACTCATGTAATTGAGGTCAAAAATTTTTTTTTAAATTTTTGTGCTCGCTAATTTCAAAAACGGCTTAACGGATTTGGATAAAATTTGGCACACATATAGTTTGTTACCAGGATTGATAGTTTTTATTTTGGAAAAATGTTTGGTTCCTTTGTTTATTTTAATAAAATAAACTAAAAGGGTATACGAAGTCACTAGTACAGCTAGTAGTTTATTAAATTTAACAATATAGATAGTTAAGCCAAGTATTTGTTCTTTATTAAATAAATAAATAAATAATAAATAAATAAATATATTCACACATTCCACATAGCGCCATCTAGTTTCACAGTAAGCAACTAATGCTTGTATTATGGATACAAGACAGTAATTGATATAATACATAGATTACTTTTTTTTGTAAATACATACATATTATAAATATAGAAAACATCCATGACTCAGGTACAAAGGTAAAATGTTAACACATAAACATTCGCCCCTAGCGGGATTCGAACCCGCGACCGTTTGGTTAACAGCTAGGGTTACTAGCCACTAGACCAAACGAGTCGTATTGAGTTGTGGGTCTCAATGGAAACTTTAACAATAAAGCAGTTATGCTTGTAATAGTATATTTATAATTTGGAAATATTATATTGACTGAACGCTTCCAACTTTTTTTAAATCTATTATAAATATACATTTTACAATTAGTTCAGCCAGCTAACCAGTAGGTAATAATAACACGTTTGGTCTAGTGGCTAGTAACTCTAGCTGTTAACAAAACGGTCGTGGGTTCGAATCCCGCTAGGGGGCAATTGTTTATGTATTAACATTTTACCTTTTTACTTGAGTCATGGATGTTTTCTATATTTATAATATGTATGTATTTACAAAAAAAAAAGTAATCTATGTAGTATATCAACTGTCTGGTATCCATAATACGAGCATTAGTTGCTTACTGTGCAACTAGATGGTGCTGTGTGGAATGTGTGAAGATATTATATTATGTAGGTGATATCCAATTCACAGTTCGAATAGGGCTGTAATGATTTTCATTATGACACATCTTTATCTTTTCATTATGACACATCTTTATCTTTTCATTATGACACATCTTTATCTTTTCATTATGACACATCTTTATCTTTTCATTATGACACATCTTTATCTTTTCATTATGACACATCTTTATGTTTTCATTATGACACATCTTTATCTTTTCATTATGACACATCTTTATCTTTTCATTATGACACATCTTTATCTTTTCATTATGACACATCTTTATCTTTTCATTATGACACATCTTTATCTTTTCATTATGACACATCTTTATCTTTTCATTATGACACATCTTTATTATCTTAGATATTTTTCGTTGTTCCGCAACATCCTTTAACAGAGATGTCAAAAAGTCTCTATCATCAGGTATTGCTTGATAGTCGTTTTTAGAGTTTGTGTTTTGTTAATTATATAGTACTATTATGTATATGTATACTACTATTTTGCTTTTTTTAATTATTTTTTTTGTAAAAAAAAACCAGAAAATGTCATCTTTTGTGTTAGTTTTTAATGCACGCTGAGTTAGCCTATAAGTGGAGTATACAATATTATAAAAGATTGTTTAAATGTGAATAAGTTTATGGATTGTTGTATACTGTGTTGGCTTCCTAATAAATAAAATTAAAAATTAAAAATAAATCTTCTACGAAGAAACTTAACACTGGCAGAGAATCGCAATTTGCTTAAAAAAAACAAAAAAAAAACGAATAGGTAGCTAGCAAAGAAATAATTTCATACTAATTTCCGTTTAGCAACAAATCAGAGCACAATATCAAAAATGTTTGCGCGCGAAATAGGTCGCTTCTTTATCATTAAATCTAACCTCTGAAGCGCGTAATTATAACGCCAAAATGTCTGTCGGGTAACTTCAAAGAGGAAAAAAAAAATTATACACATATTAGTTTGCTCAATGCTAATAGAATGGCAAGTAGCAAAAAAGAATTTCACCATGTGTCAAGTAGGCTAACCGCCATTTAAAGTCACCGTTAACAGGGAACGAAGGAGATGATATACCTTTGTTTGTAAGGTAAAAGTCCCAAACATTAAGGCTCGAGTTCACCAACAGACGGTTATTTTTAAACAGCTGTTTAAAATTTAAACAGCCGTTTAATAATATTTTGTTGTTCAAAATCGCTAAAATGCTGGTTAATCAGATGTTTAGGGCGTTTAACCCGCATTTTAGCGATTTTGAACAACAAAATATTATTAAACGGCTGTTTAAATTTTAAACAGCTGTTTAAAAATAATCGTCTGTTGGTGAACTCGAGCCTAAAAAGAAAATAATTTAAAAAAAATCGTCTATAAAAGGATGCAGTAAACCGATTGCATAATTTAATAAAACATAAAATTATTTCTAAAAGTAACTAATCAACACTTTACTTGTAGTTGGTGAAAGAGGCCCTAAAATATGGTTTCTCTATGGTATTTTCTCTTTGATTGATTTACATTGTAGTGTTTCAGGAACATAACCATGCTTTAATGTTTACCTGTCTGTCTCTCTGTTTGCGTGTTAGTGCTAACTTTTGAATAGCATAAATCGAATTTAACAAAACTAATCAAGGAAAAATACAGTTTCCTTTATTTTAAAATTTGATTTGTTATTTAAAACATTTAACTCTCTAACTACAAGGACTCTAGGACTCTAGGATATATATTACTACCAATATACTTATATAGCATTTGTTGCTACTGTATAATTTTTTTTTCAATGTCACTGTAATTTTTTTAAATAATTGAAAAATATATAAATTGGTAATGAAATTAATTATTAGGATATAATTATTAGGATACCGACACGAGTAGTATTAAAAATCTAAATTCTCTATCTTAGTAAATGTATGATTGTCTACTGCTAATAAAAATGTACTGTGCCTTAACACACTCCGGTTAAAAGGTTACATTTTGGAGGTTATTAAACCCTTTGCGCGTACGCAAAGTTGTCGACGCGTGTCAAACGATCTACATATAAATACACAATGACAACTGTACCTTTGAACTCACTATTCATCTCTTCCTATAATTTAAACCTTATTACAAACGCGTTAGGGTTGTCACTGCTATGGTTCGACAGCAAGAATAAAGTTGTTTCGATTTGAGATTCTTTGATTTGATTGTTTTTATCCAGAGCAGTGGAAATGTTTAATTGCGCACATATGTTGGGTGGTAGTTATCTATTATGCTTTGTTGCCGAACAGTTTATTTTGTTAACAACTTCCATATTATAATATAACCCTATTTCGACAACGTCGTTTAGTTTTGATGATTCATACAATTAAAGTCATTGTTGTCGAATTCGCTGACAACATGCTAACAGTCTTGTATTAAACCATAATTTTCTCAATTTTCGCATCGCTATCTTTGAATCAAACCTGTCGAGTTATCCACTATCTATAGCAAACATCGCATTATGTCATGGTGTTACGCTCTTGCACAACAAACAAAACGATTTAAAATTGGATCCTTATTTTATTGTCTTTTAAACATCATTACTGGCCGTTGTTAACATGAAGATTGGAGGATATTTGAGTTTTGAAAGATGGCCAGATAAATAAATATATTCTTACATTCCACACAGCACCATCTAGTTCCACAGTAAGCAACTAATGCTTGTATTATGGATACCAGACAGATACTACACAGATTACTTTTTTTTTGTAAATACATATGTATTATAAATACAAAACATCCATGACTCAGGTACAAAGGTAAAATGTTAACACAAACATTTGCCCCTAGCGAGATTCGAACCCGCGACCGTTTGGTTAACAGCTAGGGTTACTAGCCACTAGACCAAACGAGTCGTCAAAAGAAGGGTAAGTCAAAATGAATATAGGAGTTCTGCCATTTTTGACTGGTCAAAAAGCAGAGCTGCTTTCAAATAGTCGTTTTTATGGTAAAGAGGTCTACAGAGTTTTTTTTTTACTGAATGACTGCGTATATCATTGTCCTGCCAAGTTAAGGAATAATAAAGCTTGCAAAAATACCAAAGGTATCATAATATGTAACTAATGTTATAAATGAGTACAATCTTCTACAGTGCTGATATTTGAGACTTTTTTATTAATTAAAAATAAATTATTATTGTTCTAATGAAGAAATATGTCACTGTTGTAACAGCGGTGGATAATTTTCTAACATACGAAGTCAAGTTACTAGTGGACTGTAGAAAAGGAATAACTAGACATTCCTTTTCTCTAGTTCATGACATTGCAATTTTAAAAAGCACTGACACTGTACACTGTGGAAATTTATCGGAAAATCAACACACGCTAATATCTCATGAAACCTTAGTTTAATGACTAACTATTCTTCGTAACACGAAAGGCAACAGAACAGTGTCGTTGCGTCATACAAACAAATCCATACATCAAGCACGTGTCTCACAAAAAGAACACTATTACCCTTTCAATTCAAATATTCTATTCATACCACACATAGAAAGATTGATGCTTCACATTAAAATATGTGGGGTAATAACTTATGACTTCACAAACACATTTTACATCAAAAAATAACCATAAAAACAACTGGATAAAGTTCCTTTTCACTCGTATGGCACGCATTTAATAAATTTGTTTGTAATAGTGCGTGTAACTTGGCAAGATTAACACTTGTATTTCGAATGGACTCTATTCCTTCGCGATAAGGGTGATATCAGCAGATTCAGTTGATGAAGAAGTTTGCTGTTTGTGAGGTGACGAGGTTGGAAAATATTCGGATTAAGAACATTGCCGTTGAGCGATAGTGGATGGCCAAAGTAGGGTTGACAAAAATTCAAATTTATTTTATTATAAATAATTTATTATTTTATTTAAAGCAATTTAAACAAATTGAACATAAGCAGTTTAAATTTCATTTACAAATTAAAAAGTGTCTTTAAATAAACGCTAAAATTTCGTATCTTTGCTTTCTTAGAATGTCATTTTTTGGATAATATTCCTTGTAAAATTCTTGTTTAGCTATTTATTAAGGTTAAATTAAATATATGTAAGTAACACCGATTGGCAGGTGGCGACCGTCGCCTATTAAAGCAAGCAACACCACAGGTGCTACTCATTAGCACCATAGGTGTTGTTGCCGAACTTAAGCAATTTAACTTAAGAAATAGGCAAGGAGAAATATTCTCTTAATCTTGTAAAGAGTGCTTGTAAGATCTCCTGTTACTGCCACAGAAGGGTTGCCCAATTTATGACTGAAACCCAAAGTGTGCGAGATGACTACTAATAATATATTTATTTTTAGTTGGCTTTTCGCACATTTAGTACGAAATAAAATCGTGCGAGATGACTACTAATAATATATTTATTTTTAATTGGCTTTTCGCACATTTCGTACGAAATAAAATAGTGCGAGATGACTACTAAAATATATTTAAATTTAATTTGCTTTTCGCACATTTGGTACGAAATAAAATCGTACGAGATGACTACTAAAAATATATTTAAATTTAGTTGGCTTTTCGCACATTTGGTACGAAATAAAATCGTGCGAGATGACTACTATAAATATATTTAAATTTAGTTGGCTTTCACACATTACGTACGAAATAAAATCGTGCGAGATGACTACTAAAATATTTAAATTTAATTTGATTTTCGACATTTCGTACGAAATATAAACGTGCGAGATGACTACTAAAAATATATTTAAATTTAGTTGGCTTTCGCACATTTCGTACGAAATAAAATCGTGCCAGATGACATATAAACAGCGAAATGCAGCCTTGCCACTATTAAAAATATCCTTATTCTAGAGATATTCAATAATATAGGTAACTAAGTATCTACTCGTACCTATATCGAATCTCATACTCAATTAATATTGATTATATGTATAATTGTGATTTAAAACTTTAGATAAGTGTTTATTTGTTGATTGATTGATTGATTTATTTATTTTCCAAAAGGACAGCACAAACAAAAAACTTACAATAGGTATAGGTAACATAAGGCAATTTTAAGGTATACACAGATAAACTACGAACTAGAAATTGAGACGATCAATAACACACGCATAGAAACTAAAAACATGCTCGATTTTTTTTTGTTATGCAATTATCATTCAATAATAAAACTGAAAAATTACTAAAATTAATGCTACTTGGATCGTCCTCAATTACGTAATCCTGCTGTGTACTTTTAAAGAATTGCATAGAGGGAATTTAAAATATAGCATCCCTACTTATGATAATACTTATATATACCTATATAGTGGTGGCATTTGCCTCTCGAGAGTACGGAACGAAGTGTGACTCATCATCTGACTCACGGCCAGTTTAGGTAAACCGCGTTTACTCAAAACACGCTTCAAAACTTAACTACTGGAACTACTGGTTCTATTGCCATTCATTGAAATTTAAATGTAATAATTTTTTGAACGAAATTGTGTCAGAAAAACAGGACAAAGAAAATAAATACCATAAAAACTAGGACTCAAGAAAATTGAGGTTATGATTGTAGTTAACTGCCTTAAGAATTATAATAGATTAGTTTCCCGAAAGTGCATAAGCCATGGAAATTAATTTCTTAGGATTTCATATGGAGGTGTAGATTCAGTCCGTTGTATTTATTAAAATTGAAAAATTGTTAAAATCATTCCAATAATACCACTTTAATTAATATTAAGGTTAATATTAAAAAATGATTGTTCAGTCTTAAACTATTTAAATCGATTTAAATACGTAATATCTACCAACATAGATATTTCGATAGCCTCAATTTATAATGTAAATTTATTGTGTCTTTTACTTTTATATATATATATATATACCTACTTTTTAATAATTTAGTTTAAATTTAATAATTTATAAAATGTTATTTGAATTTTTAATTATTTTATTTAATACAATGAAGCACACGGTACAGGCTTGCATGCCTGTGTGTGTGTTTTCATAGCGAATAAACTAAATATATATGTTCCTGTAAATAAATAAATAAATGACTTTTATTAAGGATAAAATCTGGTCACAGGTGGGTCATGACTAGACCTATCTTTTTAACGAGGAGCACAACTTTTTAACGAATAACCATTGCATATAAAACAGGCAAAATCTTTTGGAGAATATAGATCCAAGCTGTTGAAACATTTTATGTTAAATGTTTTGATGTGTTTTGTTACAATTGAAAACTTAGGCCAAACTGCACACACTTACTTCAAGTTAATAATTAGGATAATTGTTTAAAACAGTAAATAAAACACCAACAATTGTCTCACTCAGCCGAGAGTCTATATTAAATCCGTCATCCTTACTATCAACAGACACAGAGTAAATAAAAGAACACAGTCACTAAAATAAACATCAACACACAAGTGTCATATCTAACACAGACCTTTACATATTGACGGTGAGTTACAGATCATAACGATGCAAATGAAGCTGTATTGAAATGTACAATATTAAATTAGATAACACAATCAGGAACAAATATTGTATAATTTTGGTGACATTTGTCTGCCTGTTTGATGATGTTTCGTTTCTTAATTAAGTCTTTTGTTATTTTTCTCGTGTAAGTAGCTTTAAGCTTTAATGAGAATAAAGAAATATAAACCTATCTTTGATTCTAAGGTAACTTGCCGGACACATTGTATGTAGGAAAAAATAGCTTCTACGAGTGTAAATCCACAATTCGTGTGCCGTGTTAGGCCGATCTAAGCATAGCGACAATTGCGCAATCACAGATTTGGAACGTTACTAATAACAACACGTGCTCGGCTATTATTTTAACCTAATTTAGGAATTATCCTAGACCCCACTTTGTTCTCTATAAGGCGAATTTTGTATTCGTCGATTAGCTGTCGCAATGGTTTATATTATACTAGCTGATGCCCGCCACTTCGTCCGCGTTGAACGACGAAAGGTACCTATGTCCTTTCTAGTGTCGAAGACAACGTGTATGCAAAATTTCATAGTGATCAGTTTAGTAGTTTTTGCGTGAGAGTTACAAACATCCATACATCCAAACATATTTTCGCATTTATAATATCATATAGTACGGATTAGTAATAAGTTTTGATGAAGAATAAAAAAAAGTGAGGTTTTACTGAAAAGCCGTCTTTAATGAAAAATTGTTTATTTCAATTCCAGTCATCCGGTCTGTATGTTTGCGGGTATAAAATCCTAATACGAATATTTTGAAAATAACTCTGTATGTTAACCGATCATCATGAAACATTGCATTAACATAATCCAGAAAAAAGTAATATTCCTTATATACAATAAAGTAATAAAAATATAAATCCAATTCCTAGCAATTTAAAAAAAAAAAAATGATCATCAATAAAGATTGAATAAATTCCTTCATTCAATTCAATTCATAAATTCAACTCATATATTTTATCAGGTGTAATTTTTTATTCCAAGATAACATATTCAAAGAAGATATTGATTCGTTATTATTTGCAGGATACTGATATTACTCCCTGATTTTCCTTACAATGCCAGTTAGAAGAAATGAGTATTAAAACAAATGGAGCCTTCCTTACTGTTCTAAAGGTTGTTCCACAATAGGAAATGTTCTGATGAGTTGTTAAACTTCCTACGAGGACTCGCGAACTATGAAACAAACTCCACGCTGAAAGGGATTCTTGTAATAAACATTCTTGTAATATCGGCCAAAAGCATTGTCGAAGGTCGAACCGAGAGGTATTACTTGTTCTGTGGTGTCATCTCTAGGTAACAGTTCGTACTAATATTATAAATGCGAAAGTATGTTTAGATGTATGGATGTTTGTGACTCTTTCACGCAAAAACTACTGAACCGATCACTATGAAATTTTGCATACACGTTGTCTGGGACATCAGAAAGGACATTGGGTACCTTTCATCCAGAAAAAAAAAGACTATTCCCGAGGGATCAATGAAAAATAAAAAACTAACGCCTGTCCAAAGTGTTATAGCAGCACGAGGTTGTGTTATATTGCCTTTTTGCGAAAGTATGTTTGGATATATGGATGTATGTGACTCTTTCACGCAAAAACTACTGAACCGATCACTATGAAATTTTGCATACACGTTGTCTGGGATACCAGAAAGGACGTAGGGTACCTTTCATCGTTCAACGCGGACGAAGTCGCGGGCACCAGTTAGTAATATTATAAATGCGATAGTATGTTTGGATGTATGGATGTATGTGACTCTTTCACGCAAAAACTACTGAACCGATCACTATGAAATTTTGCATACACGTTGTCTGGGACATCAGAAAGGACATAGGGTACCTTTCATCGTTCAACGCGGACGAAGTCGCGTGCATCATGTGGATATATATCAAACTTACTCGTATTTTATCGATTATACTTCATACAATTTATTATCTACTTGTGATAAATTTTCTATTAGAATACTTCATTAAGCATTTTAATAAGTGTCTCAGTCTGAATTTTTATATTAATTAAAGCCTCTTTCACCAACTACAAGTAAAGTGTTGATTAGTTACTTTTGGAAATAATTTTATGTTTTATTAAATTACTGCATCCTTCGATAGGCGAATTTTTTTTAATTATTTTCTTTTTAATGTTTTGGACTTTTAACGTACAAACAAAGGTGACTTTAAATGGCGGTTAGCCTACTTGACACTTTACTCGGAGATGGTGAAAGAGGGCCTTAGTCATATGACTGAGTCGTTTAAAAAACTTCGGATGCCATTTTCCAATTTGTATGTGAACAGATTTTCTTTTTTATTTTCTTTAGCTTTTCTTATCAATATTAAAAATATTTAAAAAAAGGTTATTTCTGGAATGGTCGTATACAATGGGATTAAAAGTTATATATACGAATTATCGAAAATTAAATGTAAGTACTCTACTTACCATTAATTCAAATAAACAAATCTTAATTTTTTAAATGCTATCTTCAGTTATTTAGGCTTAATTATTAGTCATCTATCTTGTAAATACTAGTTTTAAGTCAAAAGGTAATTTAAGTTTTTTCACAACTTTGACTGAAAAAATCTTATGAGATTTTTTATGAATGATTCAATACGAGAAAAACATATTTAATATAATTTATTCAAACGTCCCTTGCAAATATTAATTAACTCCTATATTATAATTAATACCTTTCAAACCGTCCCTATAACTCATTAAGAAGCCTTACACTCGACATGAGAGTACAATGCATTGCGTGAGAAACCCTCTTAACATGTAAATTATTTATCAATTTACTATAACACTGTTAACTATAAAATACTATTAACACTATAAATTGATTCCGATCTTAATCAAGTGTCGCTGCGAAGGTTATATTCGCATCCAACAAGGTGATACGGACAGACAGACACACGAAGTGTTCATTAAAAGTAGCCAGCGAAGCTATTTGTCAATTTTTTTTTTATTGCGTTCCAAACATGAAATGTCAATGAAAATTACTTACATAAAAAAGGTTTGCATTACAAAGAAACTGTTGCGTTAAAATAATTTTAAGGGCTTAAATATTTTGATTTTATTTGACCCTGGCGAGAGTAAGATTATCCGTTGAGCAAAAGACATTTTAAAAGTTTTAGGTAGGTACTGATATTGCTTCAAATGTCTTGCTATGTTGTTAAAGCGAGTCTTCGTTTTTACAAATATAAAAAAATGGACTATGGACTAAAAGTCTATAGTGGTCTAATTTTAAAAACTTGAAACAATTTTGTTAAGATATTTGATATACTTATTAAAATTTTCATATAAATATTATGTTCACCCATGAACATACAGATTAACTTTTGTCTTTGTAAAATTAGTATAGATGTTTCACAAAACTGTTCTAGGCTACGTAATCAAATGGCCACGCATTTTCATTAAAAAATTTCAGTTTTTCATAAAAAAATGTATAATTTTTTCAGTTTTTTTTTCGATTACCAGAAGTATATACTTATATTTGGTCGACAATGAAAAAGCGTCATATATTTTTAAACAAGTAGTTTAAAAATATATGACGCTTTTTTCCCATTCATTCTTAAATCAGCAAAAACAGGATCAAAGAGTACCTACACGCCATGTATTTTTTTTCCATTAATAAATAGTTGCCCCAAGTGAAAATGCAATATACTATAAAGTACTTTATTGTTGGACATTGCACTATCAATACAATGTAATATTTATTATATTTTTACTGGTAATAATTAACACAGAAGGAAAGTATTACTAAAACACGGTTATAAATCAATAGGGTGATGTTAAGTGCGAATTTTAAATGTCCAACTATCCTGAACACAGTGTATACATATAGCAGTAGACCAACTCTTTAATGCACTTTAAATACTGAAATAGGTATCGAGTTAAGGCAGTTTTATAAATCACTAACTGGTGCCTGCGACTTCGTCCGCGTTGAACGATGAAAGGTACCCTATGTCCTTTCTGGTGTCTCAGACAAAGTGTATGCAAAATTTCATTGTGATCGGTTCAGTAGTTCTTGCGTGAAAGAGTTACAAACCTATACATCCAAACATACTTTCGCATTTATAATATTAGTATATTATAGCAGAACATAATGTATGGAAAACAAACATTATGTTCTACTCATTATTATTAAAAGGTATAGCTAGTTGTTTACTTATTTTTGTTAATGGAAGATTTATGACCAAACTTCGATAATTAACAGGACACAATTCAATTATAACCACTAATACGAGTATCTACATTATTCAAATCAAATCAAAACATTTATTCATCAAACAGATTTTCAAGAAACTCTTTCAATTGTCGAAAAAAAAAATAGCCAAGATGGTGACGATCCTCAAAGGAAACCCCAAAAGAGATACACGACTCATACCTTCTTTCTATAAAAATAAAATTCTATAAAATTTCTTCTTTAAAATAATTATTATAACAATTACAATTATTTCAAATCACAGTAAAGCATTGTATGAACTCAGAATCTTTAAATTCAGGCTTAATTATCGCTCAAATAAAATCAGAAATTTTATAATACCGTTTCTAAAATAATTTGGATTTGATTACACTTTTAAATTTGTTTATAGGTAAGGCTCTCATTATTGTTATAGTAATTAGTAATAGTTGTGAAAGAGTTCAACTTCTGTAAAACTGAAGCACACTGTGACAGTGAGTATCAAGAACATATTTATTGTGACTGAGCTGAGCTAGATCTATTCGCGATTACTTTGCACCTGCTTAGATACTTGTAAGTTAACTGAAACTTTATACTTTACTTAATTATAAGTAAATATCTTTCTAACTGATAATTAAGACAGCGAATTTTTATCTATTAATCAAATATAAAATCAGCATAAATTAAGTGTTTTAATTTTTAAAGGTTGACTTAAAGAACATTCCAGAATCACATTAGTATTTATTTGTAAGAAAGCATATCTATTGCGAAGCCATAATTTAATTTAATTATTTCTTAGGGTTTTTCTGTTTGACACGTAAAACTGTTTTCAGATTATTTTTACATACTCGTCGAAGATACTCGAACATATCTACACTAATATTATTAAGAGGCTATATTTGACTGTTTGTTTGAATTGAATAGGCTCCGAAACTACTGGACCGATTTGAAAAATTCTTTCACTGTTGGGAAATTATCGGCGAGTAACATATGCTATATTTTATAAATTTACGCGGACGAAGTCGCGTGCAACAGCAAGTTATAAAATAAAATAAAGATGCTATGCGCCTCTGTCTGTTTCTTCGCTAACTTCTTCTACGCCACCTAACGGATTTTGATACCGTTTTCACTAATGGAAAGAGCGATCCACGACGAAGGTTTGTCGTATTTATATACGACAAAAAAGTGTGTTTGCAAAAAAAAATTCATCAGTATGAAGTCGGGAGCGGGCCGCTTGTATGTACATCATATTATTGAGTAACTTGTTACTTCTTAAATTCAACAAACGTATACATATTTCGCTTTTCACTGCAAATACTTACTTAATAATTGTTAAACATGACATCAGGTACTCGTATTTGTCCTAACAGAACTGTCTCGCATTATATGTATGTGATGTTGCCAAGGGACGCGATGTTCTACGAATTAATATCGGCTCCCATGAATGGGAATAGTCGAAATCATTATCGAGGGGCTCCATAATACTGGTCCCTTCAGTGCTCGTACACATTTAGAAAGGGCTCGTCTGATCCGATGGTATCAGTTTAACGACGAGTACCTACGACTTAAAGGTATGCCTAATTGCCCAAATTACCTGAGCCTATGTAATTCAAAAAAACAATCAATTTAAAATTTTTCGTTATACTATTATCAATTTTAATTAGTTCTCGAAGTGTCGTATCCATAGATAATAATATTAACTGTTGCACGCGACCACGTCTGCGTGACTCTATTAAATATAGCATATGTTACTCGCTGATAACGTAGCTTTCTATAGGTAAAAGAGTTTTGTAAATAGGTTTAAGTTTATTTATTACAAACAAAAATACAAATCTTTCCTCTTTATAACATCTGAGATGAGAAAACGAGGTAGGTAGAGAGAGTAGGTATTATAACGATGGTGGCGCCGCAACTGTGACAGTTGCCCCAATTTTTTTAGACGATCCCTCGGGAACATAACATTTTTTCCGGAATAAAAAGTGTCCTAAGTATATTATGTTAACACAGGTTATAAACTATTATCTCTGTGCTAAATTTCATCCAAATACGTTAAGCCGTTTTTGGTGACAATTCGCCCAATTTGGGCGAAAGAGTAGGTAACAACTTGTATACCTGATATAATGATCAATTTACTCAATTAAAAGCGTGAAATTTTAACAAATACATTTTCGTATTTTTTTTAAATTAGTAATATTAACCCTTGATTTAAGATAATTAAGATTATGGACATATCTTAATTATCATAGCCTTTATTTATAAAAATAATCTTATAACAAACTGTGCACATGTATATTAGTTTCTTATTTATACATTCTTATATAGGTAGTTGTAATATGAACGAGCAGTATGAAAGTCACCTTCCAAATCCCGATATAAAGGCGTATCAAGCAGTGGCCCCTTCAATTTGTGATGGATGTAGTACTGACCAATGATGATAAATATACGTTAACTCACTGGATGTGGCACAATATTTTATACTAACAGATGCTAGCAACTTCGTACACGCTGTAGTTCGTTTTTTTTTTTAAATCCCTCATGAACCTAAGTATCCTACAGTTTCTCCAGGGTAAAAAGTATCCTACAGATAAATCCAGGTATAATATATAATTATTTTATACTTATTGTTACCACTCTGTGAAGAAATTCTAAAATATTGTCTAATTTAATTGTTTTGTAATTTCCGTGTATAAATAATTAAATAAACAATCAATGTTAAAGTATTTCTTATCTGTCAAATTGACGTATGACGTTTGTGACTCAACGAGAGCTGTCACTGATAAGAGATGTCTGTTCTAGTAAGAGAATGTTTCAGTTTTTATTATTTGGTGTAGTGACCTGCTTTTTTCGCAGCATCCAACGCTCGTGTGTACACTCGACCCTGTAATTAGGGTTTTCACATGGCAACGTTCATAAAACCTCATCTATTTTTATTACTCCCTTTTTAATTAGATTTATCCCTTGTATATGACGAGTGCCTCTATAGACATCGATATAAATGTCGGAGACCCCACTCGTGTACAGAAAAGGTTCTCTTGATGGAAAACTCAAATTGATTTCGTTCTCCCAAGTGCTACTCAAAATGACTGTGGCATATACATAAAAAAGTTGTTTTATTTTTTAAGAAATTAAAAAATATTACAAGTAAATGTCTGTTTTGATGCTAGTAGTTTTTACTAGCATCAAAAACGGCAACTTTTCAAGTTTGAGAAAAAAAACCTGTCGAATAACTGCAAGATACGTCAATTCTAGCATTCGACGTAATAGAACAATTTATTTATTTTCAAGGAAAACTTACAGTGTAAAATATGCTAATCGATTGGCATATTATGAACTTACTAGGTGGTGCACGCGACTGCGTCCGATAAAATGTATGTCATAGTTTTGCTAAGCGTTGTATTTTTATTTTATGATCCCTCGGGAACAGTACTACATTTTATAGATTTTATGTATCATTCACGTGAAAAAGTTGTTAAGACTTGAAAAGATAACAGACATACAGAGTAACTTTTACATTAAATTTACATTTAACACATAGTAGTATTAAATTTTCGTTGAAAATGTTAATATACGAAATATTTTGGTGAATTGATGCTGAATGAAACCTTTATTAGTATTCGAAATAGATTTCGTAATTAAGAACGAACGAAAAGTGTAGGGCGACCTTTGCAGGGCGGGGTCGGATAAAAGCAGTATTAAGCGGATATTGGCGGAGCTCAGCAATCACTGATTTCCGCTTTACCCGCTACCAATAATTCCGGACCATTCCGCCATGTTTGTTTGCGTTAGTATTGCCACTGAGCTTAAAGCGGACGGCTACAAAACTATTTATTCCGAAATAGTTCTCGCATGTGGACTACATTCTTCTTATGCGATATTTGATTTTTTTTTTATGATAAAGAGCGGTAGACGGCCTTAAAAATTCAAAATAATATTTAAAAAATTCTAATCTATACTAGTCTATTCTATTACTTACTTTTACTAGTATTATAAATACGAAAGTATGTTTGGATGTATGGATGTATGGATGTAAGGATGTATGGATGTATGGATGTATGGATGTATGGATGTATGGATGTATGGATGTATGGATGTATGGATGTATGGATGTATGGATGTATGGATGTATGGATGTATGGATGTATGGATGTATGGATGTATGGATGTATGGATGTATGGATGTATGGATGTATGGATGTATGGATGTATGGATGTATGGATGTATGGATGTATGGATGTATGGATGTATGGATGTATGGATGAAAAAATAAATAAATAAATATCTACACACATTCCAAACAGCACCATCTAGTTCCACATTAAGCAATCAATGCTTGTACTATGGATACCAGACAGTTGATATAATACATAGATTACTTTTTTATACATATTATAGATACAAACATCCATGACTCAGTTACAAAGGTAAAATGTTAACACATAAAAACATTTGCCCCTAGCGGGATTCGAACCCGCGACCGTTTGGTTAACAGCTAGGGTCACAAGCCACTATCTTCGTTAGAAATAATAAAATTGTTAAGTCATCATTATAAAATGCTTCATTAATAAGAATTTGTTTAGAAACAGTCATACATTTAATAAATGTAATGATTTATTATCGACTAACTTTAAAGCTTGCTTTTACCAAGCTTTAGATTTTTAATTTTTACATATGAAATATTTAGTCTATGTCCATTCTGAAAGTCTATTTTAACTATTAATGAAATATTTTTTTAAAAAAATATGATTATCCCCCACATACAAAGACACAAACAGACACACAAACTTTACCTCTTTATAATGTTAGTCGAAGAATTTTTTGAGGTTTTTAAATGATTAATTAATAACGTTATTGAAGGTTACTATTTGTCATTTAAATATAATTTATCGATTATAAAAAAAAAGCATAGAAAACAGCGATTGTGATAACATTTTTGGGGGTTGTAAAGCCATAACTCATTTATAATTGCGTAATATTTCATCAAGTATAATAGTGGGCCTGCCGCCTGACGGCGAATGACTGTAGGCCTTTGAAGACAATGCTATCTCAGAAACAATTAGAAGATTTAGATGAGTTTCGTTATACATAATTTATTGCTCTGTGTGTTCGGAAATTAAATTTTCACACTTTACACAAATTGTTTTCAAACGATTTAAGTTTTTCAATTGTTCAAAGTTCATTATTGTGTCTGGGGTTTGATAAAAATTCATTTAAATTGACAAAAAAATTCTAAATTACGAAATAGGCTTTGAAATCCCTCACTCATTCGTCGAAATAAAAAAGCATACATGCTTATATTTCGCGGTGGTCTTCTGTAAGGGGATGGTTTTTGCAGACAGACGGAAAGCTGCCCAAATGCAATAAATAGTTAAAATGACTCCCATATCTTAAAAAATCCTTTAACCTTACTAAATGTACAAATTCATTTATTAATTAACTATAGAAAATTGACAGATTCCTGTACAAAAATATTATTTAAAGGCTCGGTTTAAAATTTGATTATTGTCGCATCCCAAATCAGTGTGTGAGTGTAGTTCTGTTGATGTTACCACATAATGTAAACAGTAAAACCTAATCCCGTTGCCCATGATACAACAAAGGGCTACGACCTCTTCGTTAAAGAAGATCTAGGGTAAATGGGCTAAATGATGACACCAAATAAATTAATTAATTATGTTTTGTTTAAATGTTTAGAAGACCTAAAATGTACCTACATATGAAAAAGCTTCCTCAGTGGACTGCCTAACTAGCCTAGTAGTACAAGATAAAAGTCAAATTTATTACTTTTATATTAACTCATAATGTGTTATTTATTTCGTTGAAATCATATTTAATTAAAATAAAAAAAAATCTAACATTCAAATCGATATATATAACAAAATGTGTAAACTCATTAAAACAATTATATTAGTTCTTAAACAAGTAATACCACGACGGTGTACATAAAACATGTCATTTATTTTGATTTTAATTTTAAATAAAGAAAAGTGTATTCATAAATTTACCACCAAAACTTTAGCAAAATTAAATCTTGTCAATATTGGTATATACTAAACCAAAAAGAGAATCGCTTATTTATTACCTTAATCAATAGCATACAAGATTTACCCGTAATTGAAAAATTAGTTATAAAATCATGAAAAATGGTCTATAAATTATCATTATGATTATTTAACTGTTATTAATATACCTATTTGGTAGTTATTATAAAATAAAATCTCAATAATTAAAATGAGTCAACATTCAGAAACGAATAATATTTTGGATATATATTTAAGTTATGCTCTGTCAACCATTGGTTTATTTACCCTACAACCATATTCGACCTATTTTCGTGTCGGTAAGCCACATGTCTCGGATTACTGTGTGAATAGAAAAAAGTGTAATAATAGAACGAAGTTCGTAAATAACAACCTTTTGTATGAGAGTTTGGATTAAGTTCGTCATTAAGTGCGCCTTTGGCCTGATTGTTATTCATATAATTGCAACATTTCTATCAATGTGATTGATGTGACATGGATTCGAAGCAGTAGTGTTACTTGTCTCTGGTTTCAAACAGTGGAATAGTAATAACAAAAAATAAGGAAATTTGATAATACATTTGAGGTTGACTTCCAGTAGAATCATCGTGTAACTAGAGTGCATTATATAAAGGGCATATCCTGTAAAATAGATGTTGTTGGAGTAATTCAAATTCAAATTCAAATTCAAATTATTTATTTACAAGTGACATGGGTCAATGTAAACCAGTTCTCATTAGTTAGAATATGCCACCTCATGCACTGCCCCGTCTGGCGTGTAAATTTATAATTTATATATCTTTCTATTTAAATAAAAATCATATAAAACGAAAATAATACTTAATAAAAAATACATCGTAGTCAATTGTAAAATTTATTTAAATGTCAAAATATTCCCTAATATTATAAAAACATTGATCCAATAGCCATTTGGTCAGTTTTATTCTAAATAAATTTCCCGGTAATTCCCTGAGTGCAGTGGGTAACTTATTATATATTTTAATAGAGGAATAATATGAATTCCGTCTACATCGTTATCTGACAGATAATATCGTTTATCTGTCAGGTAATTATATTATAAATGCGAAAGTATGTTTGAATGTATGGGTGTTTGTAACTCTTTCACGCAAAAACTACTGAACCGATCACAATGAAATTTTGCATACACGTTGTCTGGGACACCAGAAAGGACATAGGGTACCTTTCATCGCTCAACGCGGACGAAGTCGCGGGCACCAGCTAGTTTATTATATAAATTAGTCTTTTTCTGTACAAACATTATACAAGTAAACTTTGTAAGTTAGTAAGCTTGAATGGAGGAGGTAAAACTGCCATCAAATTCATACTAATATTATAAAAATGTGAAAGTAACTCTGTCTGTCTGTCTGTTACCTTTTCACGCCTTAACTACTTATCCGATCATCATGAAATTTTGCATACACGTTGTTAGGGATAAAATAAAATAAAAATGAACGCCTGACCAAAGCATTATAGCAACAAAAGCTATATATTTTTTATTTTCAACGCGGACGAAGTCACGGGTACCAGCTCGTTTAAAGTAAACTATTACCAATATACAGAAAGGACCTTCAAGAAACCAACATTTAATATTCCTATTTATTTATGTATTTCTATATACTCGTATGTGAGATAACATTGTGGATTCGTGCTTATATTTTAGTATTAATTATTAATTGTAAGCAGTGATTAATTAATTAATGTCAGTAATAAAATCAACATAAATTACTCGGAATGTATGACTTTCAATTTTTTTTTAATAACTCAGCAAATTCTTAGATAGGATATGAAATAGAATGTCGGTGAGCGGCATGAGTCGTAACGCAGAATGACTCAATAGTGGCAACAATACGTTGCGAGTGTATTTTGTACAGTCAACAGAAAAATAATGCTTAACAGAATAGTCACAGGTATAGTGGAGGAAAAAATTTATTGAAACGCTACAAGATAATTAAGTAACATGCAATGAAGCCTCCTTAATTACTTTAGCACATAATTTATACTTATAGTAAGGCCCTACTTTCGCCAACTACAAGTAAAGTGTTGATTAGTTACTTTTAGAAATAATTTTATGTTTTATTAAATTATGCACTCGTTTTATTGCATTCTTAGATAGACCTTTTTTTTTATTATTTTCTTTTTAATATTTGGGACTTTTACTGTACAAACAAAGGTATATAATCTCTTTCATTCCCGTTTACCGGTGACTTTAAATGGCGGTTAGCCTACTTGACACATGGTGAAAGAGGCCCTAACTATCAAGTTTATATATAACTAAATTTTAATACAAACCAATCGTATTATTTTAAACAAATGTATGATTTACGAGTACCTATACTTAATTTTTGTGTGAATTTTAAAATTATAACTGCCTGGGTTGTATTTAAGTTTGATTTTATTACATAGATAATATTATAATTATTACTTCATAATAGTAACATTCTTAGGTACGGTCTTATTATTAAGTTGATAAATGGTGTGTAATTCGTCTCGGTGTTGCCAGCTCGTTTGGTTCGACGTCAACGCAATCTTATCGCATTCACCATCTGTACGGATTTTTCCTTCAGCATTGTGTGGAGTTGAGCCTTTATGTTAACGAGTAACTGAATTAATGATACAAGAATTAAATGCAGTAATTTCAACAGCATATCGTTATTATTATCACCGATTTGAACGGTGAAAGTTTTATCTAAGAATATTTTTTCCTTGGTATAATTTTTCATTTTAATTTTTTGACTAAATCTCAAGATATGATAATATAAAGAAAGCTTTTTAACGTGTTAATTAATTAAATTTATCATAGTACATTGTGGTATTAGAAATTAGGGACAAATTTATTTATGACTAGCGTCATCCTGGCTTCGGCTAGGAAAAACTTAATTAGGCTTTAATTAAGTATATGGATATTAATATAAAAATTATGTAAAAAAATTATCATAATTAATGAAAAGCTCATACAAAGTTATTTATTGATATCGGGTTGTGATGACCAATTATTATAAATATATTCATAGTAATCATATTATTTTAAAATAACTGTCTATCCGTTACGTTTCATAGAAAAACACAATTTGTAATAAAATTTTTTAAATAAAGTAGGTTGAACTCTTAGGCAGGGCATAGTCTTTTTTTTTTAACTATCAACTGACACAAAATAGTATTCAATTAAAAATGTTCTAAGAAAAATATGTTCAGTTTAAATATATAAAATATAGAACTAAATCTCATTATCACGTAAATTTATAATCATACTTGCATATTTGAATTATAATCATTAAAACCATAAAATTAACGATGCCCCGCTCGATGTCCCATTAATTTCTTTATGCGTATCGCGTGACATTAAATTGTTCCTCAAAAACAAAATCCAAAAATGAAACACAACAAACTATAAATTATGTTTATCTTAATTAGAAAAGAGTTGTAAAAAAATAAAATTCAAGTGAGCGTAATTTAAAAAAAAATACATTTTACGGGAGACGTGAATGTTTATCAAAATTATAAATTATAGTTTGTATACAGTTTTAATAAATAAACATAGTTCATAACGTTAGACAACAGATACGATTTGGTATCCTATATCATTATATATTTTTTTAGTTTAAGATCGTCAGACAGGCTGACGTCCCACTAGACTATATTTGGCTATTCGTACTAATCTTACTAATATTATAAATGCGAAAGTATGTTTGGATGTTTGTAACTCTTTCACGCAAAATCTACTGAACCAATCACCAACCGAAATTTTGGACTCCCACTATGGAAGCCAAAACATAAAAATGTAAGAACTTAACCATAATAACAGAGTATTTATTGATACGACTTAATTGCAAATATTACATTGTTTTAATTTCGGTTAATATTTATAGCCGTTATTAAGGGAGGGTCGATTTAATATTAGAAATAGGTTGTAATAGACGCAGTGCAAGGAAGGCAATATTGTTGCGTGTTGAAACGCAGTTTTAAATTAAATAGCGCGGTGTCGTGACCGCTTTTTCAGTTCACTGGGACACAGCTACAAAGTCAACAGAGTAACGTTGAGTTACACGTACACAGAGCCAAAAGGAAGTTAAGTTATCCCTATGTTAAACGAGCTGGAGAATTGAATGAGCAAATTCAATCAAATATGTGTTGACGGCGATGAGATATGCGTTGAGTAAACCTCAACGAGCTATGGAGAGGGCTAAAGGGTTACACTGAAAGATCGGAATGAGGAGATCCGTAAACGAACGACAGTTACCGACATAAGCCGCCGGATCAGTAAGATGAACGGAAGGTTGTTGATCGAGTGAAGGCCACTGAGACGAAAGCACAGCATGAGATGGACACACACAAGATGGTTGGCGGATTCAGGCTTTTTCTGATCGGTTCTATTAGAAAATTCCCAGTCTAGCTGCTAGCTTTTGAAGGACCTTGCAAAAGACTTGCATCATGGCGTTATCATGGAGTACGCTCGCAAAGCCAAATCGCCCTGCCTGTTATGTATCAAAACTTCTAAATGTAAAATTGATATTTATATTGGCAGAGCGAGCACATTGAATTACGCAATCATACATTAGGCAGCCCTATTGGCGGCAGTAACCATCCTCTTAATAAAGATCACCGTGAGGTAACTGCACGTGTGCTGTTGTATTTTGATGAGCGATTGAGGGATGTCAAAGAAAAATTTTAGTCATTGGTTCTTAAGCAATTTATATTACTACGTATTAGCTGGTGCTCGCGACTTCGTCCGCGTTGAAAATTTAAAAAAAAAGCAATATAACGTTTGACCTCGCTTGCTGTAACACTTTGGCCAGGCTTTAGTTTTTTATTTTTTTATTGATCCCTAGGGAATTGTCCTTTTTTTCTGGATGAAAGGTACCCTATGTCCTTTCTGGTGTCCCAGACAACCTGTATGCAAAATTTCATAGTGATCTGTTCAGTAGTTTTTTGGGTGAAAGAGTTACAAACATCCATACATCCAAACATACTTTCGCATTTATTATATTTTATTATTATATATATAATAATAATAAAATATAATAAATGCTATACTACTGTACTAATATATATACTAGTACAGACGGATAATATTAATGTACAGGCTCTTTTAAGATTTTATTATACCTATGTGTCAAAGTAATCAAAGATTTAAACATTTGTATGTAATAAAATTTTAGAATTCGTAAAACTTAGACCAATACTGTCACTATAAGTATTTGTGGAAACTTCTTTGGAAGTCTAAGATCATTACTATTACCAGTAAGTGTACTGTGAGAAGAAACAAAGCTTTACCAACATTTCTACACAAAACTTTCGTTGAAAACGCAAAGTCATACTTGTTAATGATCATCCATCAATTGTTAACATAATTTTTAGATGTTTATATTATTCTTAACGAGATTGTTGTTTAACAAGTAGTTAAGATTTAACATGTGCGCATTTCACTGTGTAAGTACTTATTTTATGTTAATTTATTAATTTTATTATATACTAGCTGGTGCCCGCGACTTCGTCCGCGTTGAACGATGAAAAGTCCTTTCTGGTGTCCCAGACAACGTGTATGCAAAATTTCATAGTGATCGGTTCAGTAGTTTTTGCGTCAGAGTTAAAAACATCCATACATTCGCATACATAAACATACTTTCGCATTTATAATATTAGTACGGATAAGAAATATGTTTCAATTCGCGCCTTGAACCTCATTTACCAAGAGTTCCTTGTTTGTATTTTAACAAAATATTAATTCCAAAACGGAGCAATAGATGGCGCCAGTTGGTTCGTTGGCAAATCTTGTAACTACATAAATATAAAAATTTCGTGTTACGTTGTTTGTCGTCGATAAACTCCTAAATAACTGAACCGATTTTGATAAAACTTCATAACTATTTGATTAAAAACTAAACTATTATTTAAAAGATTTAAAAGATTAAAAAGATTTAAAAGATTTAAACTATTTATTTAAAAGATAGGATAGTTTTTACTTTGACCCAGGGCGAAGTCGGGACCGTGTAGCTAGTAATATTTATTTTTTATTATACGCATAGAATATTGATTAACAGATAAGCTAGAGTAATTTAAATAACAGCATTTGTGCTGGCACGAAGGCTTCTATCCGTACTAATACTAATTATATTATAAATGCGAAAGTATATTTGGATGTATGGATGTTTGTAACTCTTTCACGCAAAAACTACTGAACCGATCATTATGAAATTTTGCATACACGTTGTCTGGGACACCAGAAAGGATATAGCGTTTTTAATTGAAATTACTGTATTCTTTTATAATTGTCAACAGATGTGTCGATTACGGTAACAGTGTCGCCAGTTCAATGGTTTTTTCTCATCCCAAAAATGCCCAACGCGTAAAGAAGTTTTCACTTCAAAAAAATAAGCAACCAAGTCGCCGAAACTGTCCGTATTTTTAAACTATTCAACTGATTTTTGATACGATTTTCGTTAATTGAAAGAGGGATAATAGTGAAAGCCGGAATCGGGTCGCCTAGTATAATAAATAATTTATAGGTTGAAACGTCACAATACGTACGTTATTATTGCGATTTCAATAGAGTGGGTATTATTACGAAATTGAACCATTTACAATATTCTGTAATAGCTTTTAAATTGCACTCGGCGATTAAAAGTGATTTTCAGTTATTACCATAGTCGCTTGCGCCGTTTCAGAAGTGGAGCCGTAGTGCAATGTGAACGCGTTCCGTATTTACTTATTCAGAAGAATAAAGTTGTAAACGCATCGTATCGAACTACGAAATGCGATCCGGCATAGACAGACGTGTCATTGGCTATTTTAAATGTCAAAGTTAATGAGCGCAATTTAATCCATCTCAGAGAGAATTAACTCACCGTCAAAGAGACACAATTTAAATGCAATAAACGAAATAATATAAAAGGTTAATTATTATTGAATCGCTGGCATTTTGTTTGTTTGTCCATAAAATGTTTTTCATAATTGAAATTAATTTATTTTCAGGCAACTGGACCCCTGATGTTACATTATTATATAATTATATGAAATATTCTAGACAGTGCCATAATAATAAGACACATGATAAAAGCTCAGAATAAAAAAAAATAACTCGTTCGATTTAAAAAAAATCTTTTACCAATAGTTAGAATAGTTATCAAAAATTACAATAGTTTTCGATCAGGGTCAAGCCGCCACGGTAGGCAGTTAATTACTAATGATATGATAAGATGAAAAATAGATTACAATTTATAAATATAGCGGAAAAAGTCGGCAGAATAAACTAGTATCATAATACCATCATTACCATCTCACCCGTAGGAAGTTGGACACGCAGACCTCTCTTATAATTTTTCAATAGGACCTGGTCGTGTTCGTGTCGATCAACATGAAATAGAGGTTCTAATTGACAAAAATAGCGGACAAAGACGGGTGAATAAACTAGTTTCTTATATCATAATTTCAGTCGTAGGACTTTCATGTCAATCGTATGGGGTTTTGCCAATACTCGCCACACTTGGCAGATGGGGAGCGCATTGAGTTGAGTTGAGTTGAGTTGAGTTGAGTTGAATATTCTAAACCGGTATCCCATTGTTAATATACAATTATATTATTAATATAAAATATAATATTATAACGTCATATGTTTTATGATAATAAAAATAAATTAGATCGCCTCTATATAATAAGAAAGTTCTGCCTTAAAGATCAAGGAAGTTTTTTTTTCTTAGAAAATTTTGAAAATGATTTTTATTTTTATGAAATTCATTAATTTTGTTCAATGTTGTTTTTTTATAGAAGAAGTGCAGTCAGCGTTATTTGTTTAAATAATAGTAGGTAATGTTATAGGCATGACATGCCCACGCATGAACCTTACACAATGCACCAGAACGGACGCTCAAATGCGTGCCTCGTCAAACTGGTCCCCTTTTTTACCCCATAATACTCACACAAACACCATGATTCTCATAATACACACACACACACACACACACGCACACACAAACACAACACGAGTGCATAGGGAAACGCATCAGAATGCATAGTCACGTAAGTGTGTGTGATCAGCTGATGCCAACAGCTGTGTTTTAAAACGAATCTCTAGCTATAGGTCTCGAGGGAAGCGGGTGGGATTTTTTTTTTAATTCGTAATGCACTGCTCGTAAAGGTATGTCACAAGAGCTGCGTGCAATTTTCAAATTGATTTACGACTTATTTTGTATGTCGACAATGAAAGTCATCAATCGTTTACAATTTGTTTTGTGAGCCATCACATGACAGATTTTTATTGAGTTTTGAGAGACGAGGTTTATATTTTTTAAGTAATGTAAAATATATAATAATATACGTTTGACGTTTGATTATCGTCGTGTCGTTTGACCATACCATTTCGTATCTAACTACTTTTTTTTCATAAAGTTTTACGATTTCATATACCTAAGACATATTATAAGGACATACAAATAGTATAGGACACACTGCATGTAACTTACAGAAGACAGAAGTCATATATATGTTATTCGTTGCGTGACTAAATTCATCTCCTTTATGCTTTTAGTAGTCTCTTTTCATTTATGCTATCCAATTATGCTGTCAAAGTTTGCAGTACACTTTCTAGGCTACGATCAAACTATGTGATGTTATGTAAGTCCACCTTTATAATAAAAAATAATTTGAGAATCATTTGTTTTAACAATATAATTCACAAATATTGCATTTTTTCAAATTGAATATTAATAAATTTAATAAAATTAATTTTATAATAAAGCTTATAAAATTATATTATATATTATACACATTATTATATCAGGTATTAAGAATTTCTATGAATTTAAACATTGTTATATTTTATGCTTTGTTATTGAACAATAAATATTGACCTAGTTAAGTAAATTAAATAATTTACTATTTATGTAGAAAACGGTCGTGTCTCGCAGCTGCATTTATTATTGCAATTTCAATAAATCACTCGTCATAACACACATAAACATAGGTCAAAAGGCCTATTTGTTTTGTTTTATTTGGAATTAAACAAAAGTTGCGTAGGAACTGTTGCTTTGTTTTCTTGTATTATTAAAGGATCAAACAATTTTTGTTGCATAAACATTAACTTCACTCTTAGGTTCAAAACTTAAGTAATGTTTACAAAAATAATAAGAAACGAAAAAGTATTTGTATTTTTATACAAAAAACAAGGATTATCATATTTATTATTGATATTTATAAATATTTTCGTCCAAAACAGGAGTCCTCATATTTATGAAATAATTACGAATAAAAAAATTTTTTTTTTCATGAGTTTAATCTAACGTCGGTTATTGTTTCTATAAAACAGTTAATCAGTCATCAATGACAGTCATTTGAGTATTAGTGACTCGGTACATGTGAGTCATCTTTTTTATACGCTCTAGTCATGCTTTTCCCATTGGCAATTAAATTAAATATTTCATTTACTGTTTCACTAGTTGTGCCTGCGGCTTCGTACGAGTTTTAGTTCGTTTTTTAAAATCACACAGGAATATAAAATTTTTCTAAAATAAAAACACAATGATTCTAGAATAACATATAGTTCAATGGATAAAAAGTATCCTATGTCATATGTTAATTCAGGTAATAGACTACTTATATATTTGTCTGCCAAATTTCATACAAATAAGTTCAGCTGTTTTTGCGTGATTGAATAATAAACATACAAAGTAGGATTAGGAGATCATAGTATTCATTTATAGTAATAATTTTTATGTAATAACAAAAAGTGCATTTAGAAAAATGACTGTCGCATATCAGTCAAGTCAAACCATGATATAAATCGAACGCACCTTGCCTCCCGTCGAGCTTTTGAAAAAGGAACACGTTGTCGACGCAAAAACTGAATCGTGCCGTCTCTTTCCTACGCACGTGTGTCACATTTGCAGCCTATTTATTGTATATGTCTGTTCTTTTCCTGCCTTGCAATTCTTGTCTTTTTTTCGAAACCCCAGAGATAGGAACAGTCATACAAGCTAGTGTTGTACTTACGCATTGAAGCTTGAATCATGTCATAGAAATAAATTATTATTTTAATGAATAATTTAAAAAAAATTTCTGATATTTATTTTTATTTGAGATTTCGATTTTAATTATTATAAAAAAATAAGTAACAGCACGTGTGTAGTTTTTTAAACACTACCACTTATAATCCAGGGTGATAAAAATAGTGATAGCGATTTTTATGAACTGTTTATCTGCTCACCTGTTGTGCATAAATGTAATAAAATAAGTATTAATTTGATAATTTTATATTTATAATAATTAATATTGTATCATGTCTAAGCGTTTGTACAAATATGTATTTTGACCAATGTGTGTGACCAGTGACATCTGCCGCTGCAACATAGTCTCTGTGCGTCTCGTAAGAAAGCTCAACATTGATCAGCGAGCTATGAAGAGTATGAACATTACTTAGCGAGATCGAATTAGAAATGCGCAAATCCATATACAAACGAAAGTCACTAATGAATTATTAAATTTAAGAGGCAGGAGGGATAAAATAAACTGGCAAGCAACAGGGCAAGGACAGAGAACTTAGTAAGGACCTCGGGTTGGTGCTTTATCTTGGCTGCTATTGACTTTTTCTTTTGAAAATTATACGAAAGTCTATGTAAACGTCTTACGGCAGAGATGATCAGTAATTCTTTAGATGAACATCTAAAGAATTAGCGAGATGAGCTGGTAATGAGTAAGACTTATGTTAAGTAAATAAGTGTTAGTGTAGAGATCAAGGTCTGAAAGTCCCGCAAGAAGTCCAAACGCTTGTTAAACCAATGACCTCAGGACATCGACAGCCAATGGATGGACACAGAGGACAAAAGATGAAATTTGGTGACTGTAAAAAGAACTAGCTGAGCCCAAACACGCTTCGCTGTGGTTTTCTTTGACGTTTAACAGTCAGCGGCTGCCATGACAACGGCTAACTGCCACTTTAAATGTGACAGAGGTTATCGTTGGCGAGTTAGTTCTCTTCGCTTTCGGCAGATAGCGCCGTAATTTTTTTTCCTCGCGATCGAGATTATATTATTACGCAAAATATAGATGAGATCAATCCTTGAAGCGGATTGCATATTGTGTAAAAATTTCAAGACAATCCGTCGGCTAGTTATTGAGTTTTTGAGAGATACACAAACCAACACAACATTAAAATTTGGTTAAAATAAATTAATTTCAATTTGAATGTGATATTTACTAGACCACAAATAATAAAATAATTACAATAAAAACTGGATGTCTAATGACAAATATAAATCCCGAAATTGATTTAGAGGTACGCAGACGAATTTCTAAAACCACATGTCACAACACTATTCGGATGCATACACACTTTTTATTTGTGTAGGGTTCGCTATGTGTGTGTACGCTGTTACGTTTAGTGAGTGCGTGTGTTTACATGTGTGCATAATGATGAAGTGGCAACGTGTGGCCTCGTCCTAAAGGAAGGCATAAATTATCAGAAATTTGACGACACGCTGGAGGTTTTAAATGAACTTACATTTATGTTAATGCGATTTATGTTTTTAGCTTTTCTTATGTAACAGGCTATATCCATACTATATAAATATTATTCCTAGTTGTAACTGAATATTTTCTGGTTGATAAAATATTACGATGTCCCATATTCTTTATCCTATGTGGATATTTATCCCTTGTGGCTGAAATTTGAGTTCGAAGCCTTACTGTGTTTTAAAATTTCGTTATTGATTTTTTTTTAATTATAAATAAATGTATAAAAATAACCATATTTTATATCCTATATATATTTTTTTAAATTATCTTATATTCTATTAAAAAAAAAAAAACAATATGGTCGCTAAACTCGTAGAATTGCTTACCTATGTGTATGAAATCATTGGTCTATTGTAAGTAAAAATTAGAATAATATGTTTATTTTTGAAGACTCAAAGTCTTCGTGTGCCATGCTATGCTATGCAGAAATATGCTCCGGTTAAAAAAAATTTAAAACTAGTATAATCTACATACATGACTAATTAATGAATTAGCCAGCTGATATTATACCTGAAGAGCCTACAAGGTGATTCGACTGTATAATAAAAGTCGGGGGCAACATTCTGGTCTAAATTAAAGTCCTATGCCCAATCCTATGCCCAGCAGTTGGCGGCTGTCGCCTATCAATGATAATGAGGATAAATATAATATGTCTCCATCACCAAAATTCAAAATAATTACATTATTATTACAATCTTAAATAGTCCACTTTCAACTATTTAAATATTAAGTTAAATGGTCAACTTCCTCGTTTTAATATCCAAAATATTAACTTAATCTTAACCCAATTAATGAAACGCTCCGTTTCGATAAAATATATGCATAAATTTGTTACTAATGGGATATCTTAAAATTAAGTGGGTACCACCTAAATTGATCTTAATATCCTGTAAGCAAATTTGGATAAGGAGAAAGATAAGATTTTGAACACTGATGATTGAACAGGTAACGCCAGCAGCAATGGAAGGTTTTTTTATTATTCTAAGGGCCTCTTTCACCATGTGAAAAGACCAAGTAGGTTAACTGTCATTTAAAGTCACCGGTAACCGGGAATGAAGGAGATGATATACCTTTGTTTGTACGGTAAAAGTCCCAAACATTAAAAAGAAAATAATTTTAAACAATTATTCACCTATAAAAGGATGCAGTAAACCGAGTGCATAATTTAATAAAAAATAAAATTATTTCTAAAAATAACTAATCAACACTTTACTTGTAGTTGGTGAAAGAGGCTCTTATTCTAACAAATTCTGTGCTTGAATAAGAAAGGAGAAAAAAAAAAATAAAAAAAAAATGTGATTCTGGAAACGGAAAAATATCAAAAAATTTAAGCATATATGCTTAAATTTTTTGATTGCATGCTAAAGATTGCACACACTTCAGCCTTTCCTGTTTTTCGTCTTCTTTGGTACTGGAATCATTTTATTTATTTTCTTTAATAATCATTTGATTTGATTTTTTCGAAATTTACTAGTTGAGGGTTTCGCAATTGTATATTGAGCATATGCTCTTACAGGGAACTTTTGCAAAATATTTACACACTAGCTGGTGCCCGCGACTTCGTCCGCAATGAAAGGTACCCTATGTCGTTTCTTGTGTCACAGACAACGTGTATGCAAAATTTAATGGCGATCGGTTCAGTAGTTTTTGCGTGAAAGAGTCACAAACATCCATACATTCAAACATACTTTCGCATTTATAATATTATAAGTACGGATTTACTTGGTTGTACATGTTACAATTCAACGATGGCACTGTCATCCTGTCTACAACCTTTTATAATAAAGTTCTATTAAGTAATGTTAGTCAATAAATATATTATAATTACCTAGATCTGAAATAAATACTGAGTTCAAGGAAGGAACAAATTAATATTTTTTTATTTCCACACATTGATTTATGGATAGAAGAATAATTGTTTTATCCTTTCTAGCCTGAGGTAAGATTTTTTTATACATTTTACAATGAAGTCAATCATTGACTTATGGGTAGGTAATTATTTAAAAATAAAAACGAATGAATTATTTCCGGATTCGCACGGATACAATTATTTTCTGCAAATTATATACTTCCTAATTAATGAATATCAAAATCCGTTGGCTGCTTTAGAAGAAGTTAGCGGAGAAAAAGACAGAATCGTATAATTTAGAAAAAAAATTATGTTTCATTTACTTTGATAAAGTAAATGTTTATTTTACTCGTACCACTTACACAATTCAGTAAATCTTAACACAGCCAGTAATTAATCCAAAAATTATTATTCCATGAAAAATCCTTTAAAAAAAAAACCATATTCCTCGTCCTTTACAGAGGCACGCTGTGAACCAGTCCTGTCCGGGGCCTGTTTCAATGTAAAAAAAATCCCTCTACACGTCGTCCTTGAAATCATATGGGATGCGCTTGAGCAACAGCTGATGTTACCTGACACGCATACACACACACACACGCAGAACGTGTGTTTGTTGAGTGTGTGGGAGTCACACACACACACCGTTGTGTTCTTGTATGTATGTGTAGTGTATAGGAACATTTATTACTTCTCAGTCTCAGTTAAACTATACTAGGAATACGGTTTCTAGGAAAGAAAAAAAAAACATTTTATGCTTGAACGCCACGTGCTATATACAATATTTTAAGACACGTTCAAAGTATTACAAAAATATATTTGTAAGCAAAAACATTTGAATTTAAAAATTTGTTATTTAAATTTTTTATTTTTGTTACAAATATTCAGAAATGCAGTACCTATATCAACTACTAGCTGTTGCACGCGATTTCGCCTGCGAAATTTTATAGAATATAGCCTATGTTACTCGTATGATAACTATGATGATAACTATGGTAGCTGATGATTTCTATAGGTGAAAGAATTTTTAAAATCGGTCTAGTAGTTTTTGAGTTTATTCATTACAAATATATTTTTATAATATATTTTTTATAATATTAGTTTATAATATTATAATTTTATATATTGATAGGTAACTATAGATTTATAATATTAATCAAAAATGTCAGATTAAAGACCCCTACTTCCGGTAGACTTTGCAGACAGCTGGTGTGCAAAAAACATTTCTGAACTTTCTACGTAATACTTACTATACAGAATTTTATAAATATTATTTAATCAAAATTTCTGTTAAATCTGGCACCATAATAATAATTGTTTTAAACAATTATTATTCACAGATTTTGAAGTATTTGTAATTTTTTTTAAATGAGTATTAAATTGTTACCTATTTCATGTTGTAAGCAATGGTGTAAAATATTGTGGAACAGGTAAGAACGCTTGTAAACCGGCTTTGCTTTGAAATTTCATTTAGAGAAGAATAATAGTCAACCTTAAATCTGAATAGATAAGGAACTATTGTGTATCCTCCCTTATAAATGGTTCCAACACAAATGACCAACAGAAACCAACGACAGGTAGATTTTTTTATATCAACTGGTCCTTGGTGTTAAGATTCAATAGACCTTAATGTGGCTATAAACGAATTTGAACTTTAAAAATATGCAAATAAAGTTCGCTTTTGTAATAAACTCCCAACGTAATATGTAAATGTCTAACAAGTGGTAAAAGTCAAAGAATAATTTCAAAACTATAAGGTAGCCTTATACCAGATATAAATATCTTCTTCACACATTCCACACAGCACCATCTAGTTCCACAGTAAGCAACTAATGCTTGTATTATGGATACCAGACAGTTGATATACTATATATATTACTTTTTATATATATTATAGATACACACATCCATAACAGGTACAAAGGTAAAATGTTAACACATAAAAACATTAACCCCTAGCGGGATTCGAACCTGCGACCGTTTGGTTAACAGTAAGTGTTACTAGCCACTAGACCAAACGTGTCTTCAAAGATATGCTGTTAAATTTAAGACAGCGAAAAACTGTGTACCCTGCCACTACTTATTTATGGTAAACACAAAAGCACACGTGCTGTTATGTGGCTGTAAGGAGTGGTTACTGCTGCCAGACTAGCTGCGACAACGAAACGCAGTGCGCCCTGCACTACCTACTGATTTAAATAACAAAAAAGGACTTAAATAATTTGAAATATACATTTGCAAAATGTCCACTAAGTAGCTTAACTCAACAAAAGGTTTCAAATAAGTGTTTAAAATGCAAATTTAAATACGACTTATTTACAATAGTTCCCACTGTCGTCAGAATAAAATGTCAAATGGTTTAGAAACTTTTTATTATATATTTTATAATTATTTGTAAATATTTTACAAATAAATCCAAAATATAAAATTAATCGAATTATTTAGAAAATAAAAAAAAAACCAAACTTAATATTTTTTTTTAATTATTATAATTTTGAGTTTCAATTAATAACGAAATAAATAAATTAAATCTTAAATAAAAATGAGTTGAAGCTTTTGGTTGTCTGTTATTGGATATGCGATAATTGCGATGGTTTTTGGAAATTTCACAGTAGTTAATGTCAAATATCATATTTTAGTACATGGCTCTTTAAAAATAATGTGCTTAAGTCTTCTTTCAGGCGCCACTAGATGGCGCTGCAGGATCTTTTACATTTTAAAATCGCACAAACAAAAAAAAATCTCAACACTCTATTCCCGTTTGAATTTTAGAAATTCTTCGAAATTATTACGATTTTGTCTCAAAAAGTTTTCTACTCTTACATAATTCAAAACAAATGATTTAAGAATCCAACCATGCTTCAAAGAATAATCATCATAACCAAAATTAGATAACAATCCTTGTTAATAATTATATTCATCATTTTACTTTTAAAATTTCCCTTTCTCAAGAGACCAGCAAACACCAGGGACTACAAAAAAGGGTTTAGTCACACACACACACAAACACACATACACATACACACACACACTCACACACGCGACCTATAGAAAAATATATGTACTAGTTTACTCGTTTAACTCCAATGAATATTAAATTCAATTCTAGAGGACATAAAACTCAATTTCGTTCGAATATAATGTGAGCTTTCTAAGCGCAGCAAGCAAAGATGCAGTGTTGGTGAAAATGTTTAGTCAAAAATGCTTGTTTTCTAAAATTATAAGATCAAAAAAAATTGAAGTAAAGCGTCATTAATACATACATTTAGATATATTTATTTCTTATTATTTGAAATGACATCATTACTTCATTTTATTTTGTAAACAACGGGTCTAAACTTAAAGGGTCCGAAACCAAAGTTTTAACTAAGACTTAGCTTAGAAGGCTACGAAGAATTTTTTTAGTAGTTTCAAGATATATAAGGCTCACTACCGCTAATATCTATATTCAATATATTATTGTATATGGTATGTAATATATAAATAATGTGTTTTAAAGTTACAACTTGTCTTAAAATAGGCTTCGCACAAATGCAATTGTTTTTGCAAATTATACACAAATCTTTTCTTGTTTATCGCTCTTTTCATTAGTGAAAACTGTATCAAAATACATTGGGTGGTTTGTAAGATACAGAGTTGCGCATAGCAACTTTATTTCATAACATGTATAGGAAGATATGGCCAGTGGCGAGGCACCGATGTTGTGTCTTAACGTCCTTGCGACCCCGCCCATAGGTACGACCGCGTTAGAAAGTCGTTGGGTTTTAGCCGGTACGAATCCGGCATTCCGGATACATACCGGACGGATACTAATCCGGGTACGAATTCGGACGGTGCGAATGTATAAGTATAAGTAGACTAATATTATAAATGCGAAAGTATGTTTGGATGTATGGATGTTTGTGACTCTTTCATGCAAAAACTACTGAATCGATCACCATGAAATTTTGCATACACGTTGTCTGGTACACCAAAAATGACATAGGGTACCTTTCATCGTTCAACGCGGACGAAGTCGCAGACACCAGCTAGTAATATTATAAATGCGAAAGTATGCTTGGATGTATGGATGTTTGTGACTCTTTCATGCAAAAACTACTGAACCGATCACTATGAAATTTTGCATACACGTTGTCTGGTACACCAAAAATGACATAGGGTACCTTTCATCGTTCAACGCGGACGAAGTCGCAGACACCAGCTAGTAATATTATAAATGCGAAAGTATGCTTGGATGTATGGATGTTTGTGACTCTTTCATGCAAAAACTACTGAACCGATCACTATGAAATTTTGCATACACGTTGTCTGGTACACCAAAAATGACATAGGGTACCTTTCATCGTTCAACGCGGACGAAGTCGCAGACACCAGCTAGTAATATTATAAATGCGAAAGTATGCTTGGATGTATGGATGTTTGTGACTCTTTCATGCAAAAACTACTGAACCGATCACTATGAAATTTTGCATACACGTTGTCTGGTACACCAAAAATGACATAGGGTACCTTTCATCGTTCAACGCGGACGAAGTCGCAGACACCAGCTAGTAATATTATAAATGCGAAAGTATGCTTGGATGTATGGATGTTTGTGACTCTTTCATGCAAAAACTACTGAACCGATCACTATGAAATTTTGCATACACGTTGTCTGGTACACCAAAAATGACATAGGGTACCTTTCATCGTTCAACGCGGACGAAGTCGCAGACACCAGCTAGTAATATTATAAATGCGAAAGTATGCTTGGATGTATGGATGTTTGTGACTCTTTCATGCAAAAACTACTGAACCGATCACTATGAAATTTTGCATACACGTTGTCTGGTACACCAAAAATGACATAGGGTACCTTTCATCGTTCAACGCGGACGAAGTCGCAGACACCAGCTAGTAATATTATAAATGCGAAAGTATGCTTGGATGTATGGATGTTTGTGACTCTTTCACGCAAAAACTACTGAACCGATCACAATGAAATTTTGCATACACGTTGTCTGGGACACCAGAAAGGACATAAGGTACCTTTCATCGTGCAACGCGGACGAAGTCGTGGGCACCAGCTAGTAATTAGTTACTAGTTAGTTGGTTTCACTCAGTATAAGAATTTCTCTTTGAATTGGAGTAAAATAAGTTTTATTACGTAACAATTTTAGAATTATCTTAACCCTCCAAGTAATTTTGTTCTGCAATTTAGGAGTGTGGTTGTTTGTGTCCAACCTTTTTAGGTATAATTGAACACCGCAGTAGTGTTACACAAAATTAACGTATCACGATTTATTGTTTTTACGGTTTGTTGAGTTCCTTGTTTAGATTCACACTTATTTTCTTGCGCAATATGTCGATTTCCAATTTTTTTTTTCCTTTAACAAGGTGTTATTCAATAATTAAGATTGAGATATTTACTTGTCCCTTGAAAGGTACCCCTTTAATCGTTCAACGCGGACGAAGTCGCGGGCACAAGCTTGTAATATATAAATGAAAGCCTATATGTTATTCTGACGTTTTAACGCTGTTGTAAAGTTTCTTCTAAATTAGTTTAGCAGTTTTATATAGTTAAAAAAAAAATTCTCAGAAATTCTCAGAATTATTAATAGGATAGTCAAAATATTATGATATGATTCTTAAATAGTTTTATACATATAGAATAGCTAAAACATATAATAATTAAACCACATATAAAGATATCGAGAAAATTGTGTCACTTGTGGTGTCTTTATGTTTATTCAAGTCCTCATTCGAATTCGAGCGACAATAAAACAATCTGAAAATTTTGTTAAAAAATATCACACACGAAATATTGTTGCCATTCTTGTCCGCACAATATGCACTCGAAAGGCACAGTGGACCACAATGTTTTGTCGGCAGCGTAATACATTTTGCAAGGGTTACGTAATCATTGTATTCATCCGACTGTACCTAAGTATAAAGGGCTCGAAATAACAAGGGTCCACATTGTTGGTACTTGAAGACCGGTATTTACTAGAGGATCAATGCCCACGTGTAGAATAAAGGTGGAGTTTGTTTTAAGCGGGATTGTATTTGCAATTTACATTAAGCCACTGACAGACATGCTCATTACTAGCATGCTCATTAGCATGCTTAAAACTAGCATGCTCATTAGCACGCTTAAAACTAGCATGCTCATTAGCACGCTTAAAACTAGCATGCTCATTAGCATGCTTAAAACTAGCATGCTCATTAGCATGCTTAAAACTAGCATGCTCATTAGCATGCTTAAAACTAGCATGCTCATTAGCATGCTTAAAACTAGCATGCTCATTAGCATGCTTAAAACTAGCATGCTCATGCAACTGTTCTCATTTACCACCAATAAGCATGATAGTTTTAAGCATGCTCCTAAATAAAAGTACTAGCCATACTAGCATTCATATGCCTTGGTAGCATGCTCGAAAATCAAGCGACTGTTGATTTTTGAGCATGCTAAAAATAAGCATGCTTATTACTGGGAACGTTGTGACACACATACTTAGTAGCGTTTGCTCATTACTATCACGAAAGAATGCTAGTAATGAGCATGTATGTACGTAGCTTTATGTGATGTCTGTATATACTGTATTAAAATAGGAAGTTACTGTTTTCAGTCGACAAATCATAATCAAAATATTTATTTATCAATTAGGTTTCATTATAAATTAAAATTTACTAGGGTTTCGGAGAAAAAAGCCAAGATGACGATCCTGAGAAGAAATCCCGAAAGAAACTCAGGGTACTGTTCTTGTGTTTCATTGTCATAATGAACGAAGCCAGAGTTTCTTCATACAGTCAGGTGGTGAACGTAGGCACTTATCAACAGTTTAATGGTAAGGCTGTCTGCTGCCTATTTTCATTTAAAAGTACATTTCACTGCTTAAATTCACATATTGTATGTTGCAAAAAGACATATGGTTGTTTTGATTGAAAGACATATGGAGATTTTGATCATTTTTTTTTATATCTACTTTAGTATTCAGTTTATTATAATAATACTTAAAACAGTTAATGCTATTTAAAAATACGCTTCTAACGATGTATAATATGCATATATTTGATATATATCTAATAAGAAAAAAAAATTAACAAAAAAATTTTTTTTTTTCTATTAGCTCTCCTTTAAAAAAGTGTAATTTTGATTTGTATTACTTTTGAATTTAAGCAGTGATTTATTGGCTCAAAACAAACGCTCCCTTTATAACACGTGCAAACATAACACATGAGTAATTCGACTTGTGGCGAACTAAACATTGCCTGCCCCAAAAATATCTGTTTGAGTCAGCAACCCCACGCTATTTTCTCACGTTGCTGATCTTGGCATGTTTGGCTTCATTCGCACACCAAGGTTCGAATCCCGGTTGCTCCCGAACAGTGAGCTTTTGACTTTGTTTTTGTCAATGTAGCGCTTGGTCGCGATCTCACTTGATGTAAAGTGCAGATGCGGCCGAAGGTGGACCACGCTTACCTAGTAAGTGCCCATTTACCCTAGATTTGAAGACCCCGAGGTTGTAATTTTGAGGAAACACAGACGCAGGCAGTGAGTTCCACTCCCTAGCGATTCGTATAAGGAAGGTGGAACTGTAACGCTTCGTGCGCGGCTCGCAAGTTAGTCCGGGCATGGAAAAAAAGTTTGTATAGAAAAATTACATTAAATCCTACAAAAGGGATTATTTTGTAGTTTGATTAAATATTAGCTTGTAAATGGTATTTTCGAACTTGCTACAAGGTGACGTTCGAGATATTTTTTTAAATGCCTTTTGGAAGTGGAACGGTTCCGGTTGGATCAGGTCTTATAGAATGGACGCACACTCTCCAGACTTTGCTATGTGTGTATAATTTTTGACCTATAAAAATTTATTATTTAAATAAACACTAACTGAATTTTTAGTTTTAAACTATATATTTATTTAAATAAACTATCTCATGAGAATATTGATTGTGCCTACCAGTGGCAAATGAGAGGACAGATTTTTTTTTAATTATCCCCATACTTATCCCGATAATATGAAATATTGCCATTTAATTTCTTCTAAGATTTCAATATTTGAGGACTTTTTTTAGAGAAAAGAACTTTTGTATATAAGATGAATAAACGACAGGCAGATGCATATAGTTAGTATGCAATATCAACTTTCAGCTATGTGTTAGATATCATAAAATATTGTTAGCATATTTCTAAAATGTACATACATATGTCACCGGATATACTTGTCATCTTTGTAAATGATCGATCAGCATAATCAAAATGGAAGATGTCTTCCTTACGCTTCGCTTACCAATTCACAAACCGATTTTATGTTTTTTCAAAAATCCGAAATGAGTTGTTTTTTCCAAATCAAATTGGTCTCGAATTTTAGCGAACATGTGGAATATCCCCGACAAAAAAAAATACTTCATAGAATTCGTTGAACAATTCTCAGAACTACCTGTTGCCTACAAACCGACTTTTTTTATAACACATCTGTACAAAAAAATTCTACACGAGGTTCTACCACCTACGCCTGATCCGTATTAGTTAACCGCTGAAATTCCTGATAAACTTTATGGCTCGAAGGACAAGGTCTACTTTGCAGTGCACAAAACTTCAATACGATGTTAAGAAATCTTAGCGTAGTATAAAAGAAAGCGTAAACCATTTAAAATCGTTTGCTAGGGCTACCCATAAATCAATAGCGGATTCGAAAACATAATAATAAAGGGTACCTGCTCAGGTTTTTTGTTTTTACAGTCAAACGGACTGGTTAAGTTTATTAAAAAACATCGTCAGTAACATATTATAACGCTCAGGTTAAATTATTTCATAGTAAGTTCTTCAAATGTAGGTTAATAATTGTAAGTTTTGTTTGTAAACGCCCACCCGACAGTTCAGTACCTTTACCATGAGTTATAATGAGCGCACTCGCTAGCGAGAGCGTAAAATATTTATATGGAAAATTGTCAATTTGACATTGACATTTGGCAGTTTTTCATATAAATGTTTTAAACTCTTGCTAGCGAGAGCGTAAAATATTTGTATGGAATATTGTCAATTTGACATTGACAGTTGACAGTTTCATAGAAATGTTTTACCCTCTTGCTAGTGAGAGCCTATAATATTTGTATGGAAAATTATCAATTTCACATTGACAGTTGACAGTTTTTCATAGAAATGTTTTACCCACTCGCTAGCGAGAGCGTAAAATATTTGTATGGAATATTGTCAATTTAACATTGACAGTTGACAGTTTTTCATATAAATGTTTTACGCTCTCGCTAGAGAGTGCGGTCATTGTAAACTCATGGTATAAGTATAGTGTCGACAAAAGGTCTTCGGACGAAACCATTTTGTACAAATATATTTCGAATTTACAAATAGCTTTAGATACCATTTCTTTTGGATCATTTTAACATTACAGAACGTAATATCTATATGTAATACATATCTATGTACGTATATCGGGTCTGAGAATCTAGCCTGATGGATTATAGCCTATGCCTCCTCACACTACCTAGCTGGAGAGTGTCGTAAGACACTCAGGGTAATTAAGAATTGTGTCACAGTGTTCTACGTGCACAATGAATTATTCAAGATTGTTAACAGTTTCCCAGCTTCTAGTTCCCCTGATATGATGTTTCCAAAATCAAAATGGGAAAATATATTGATGATAATTGTATTGTATAAGGATAAATAAATATATTATTAAAGATTAATGATAATAATTGAATCAAAATATTGCTAAAATGTCATATATATCTAATGATAACAAAAAAATATCTTAATTAAGGCAACAAAACATTCATAAGTGTTTACCCTGGTTGGTTGGTATATTAATAAGCAATATTTCAAAAGTCTAGATTAACAAATCGCTCAGTCAAGAAGGTTAAGTCAGAACTGTTAAGTCAATACCAGCAAAACTTCAACGAGAATATGCAAAAAAGGTTTACCAAATAAAATTTCATCTCACGAACATTCCGAAAGTGCCAAAGTTGGCTCCAACTTCTTAAACTAGACTTCCATGAAGCGTCTGCAACATCTGTTGTAGGAAGAGCCCGGCAACAATAAACCTTCACACGAGAAGGACCTTATGAATAGAGGCATAAGAGTGATATTTCCTTGTAGCGAATGAAGAATTCAGATGGCTCCAGTTTAGGTTGGTTTTGTACTTTCCCGATAGACTTCGGGCCTGTTCATAAAAATAAAAGGGGTAAAACTGTTTGAATAAAAGTTGGCTGGTTTAAATTAATAAAAAGTTCACGAAAGGGTAAAGATATTGAAGGGTGATATTTTACTCAGTTTTAGTATACTGAAAGGTTCTATATATAATGTGATGGAAGTCAATTTGTGAATTGATTGTCTTTAACAAGCTGTAGTTGTTAGAATAAGTCTTTGATAAATTGAAATATTTTTTAACGTATATTTTATTCAGATAATAGATCTGTAATTTAAGTGTTCCAGTTATATTAATAGTGAAATTAAGTTATCAAATACTAGCGACTCGTTCCCGGCTTCGCATAGGTGAATTATTATATTTTTTGCAAATTACATATTTATAATACCGATCTATATTATTTTATTTATTTATTTTAATATATTTTTATATTAAAATATATAAATATATTTTAAATATATTTATATTTTCCTGATCTTTCCATTACTTAGTGAAAACCGCATTAAAATTCTTTGAGTAGTTTAAAAGCTAAGCTTCAGACGGCGGGACGCAGCTTTATTTTATACTAACCTTTGCACAAGACTTCGTCACTTATAAAATATAGCCCATGTTATTCGCTAATAATGTAGCTTTCTATAGGTGAAAGATTTTTTAAAATCGGTCCAATAGTTTTTGAATTTATTCATTACAAACAAAAAACTTAACCCAATAAAATAATCTTGTTAATTTACTGTCTGTACCAAACAAACATTATGATAAAAATTCGTGGAGGAATATTCGTTAGAATAGAATAGAATATTCGTCTTTATACGTAATATTAGTTTAGATTTAACAGCGTCCATATTGGAATAAGTACAATGGATTTCGGAATTACAGAGTTAAAGTTAAGAACACGTCGAGTAATAATTGTTTATAATATAAGAGCTGCAAGTAGTTAATGCAGAATGCACACACGGAGTGTGTACTTAAGCTTACAAAGTTAAATCGACGGGGGAACTATCGTGTAATTAATTGGGGGAGTTGGGGATTTCCGGACCTAGGGCTAATGTCGCGACGCGAACTACACTTACCAATATATAAAAGCATGTAAGTCATTGAGAAATAGGTCTGAAAAAAAATCCCTATCCTCAACTCGTCACATAAAAAGGTAGACAGCACACTATCTCGCCCCTGGTTTTGCTACGGAAACGAATTGCCGTCGTTTAAAGTAACTTAAAATATAAAGTGTAGTTATTAAAAAATCCGTACTAATATTATAATTAAATAATATTATAAATGCGAAAGTATATTTGGATGTATCGATGTTCGTAACTCTTTCACACAAAAACTACTGAACCAATCACCATGAAATTTTGCATACACGTTGTCTGTGATACCAGAAAGGACATAGGGTACCTTTCATCGTTCAACGCGGACGAAGTCGCGGGTACCAGTTAGTAATATTATAAATGCGATAGTATGTTTGGATGTATGGATGTTTGTAACTCTTTCACGTAAAAACTACTAAACCGATCACAATGAAATTTTGCATACACGTTGTCTGCGACACCAGAAAGGACATAGGGTACCTGTCATCGTTCAACGCGGACGAAGTCGAGGGCACCAGCTAGTAATCTAAAATACTATAAGTACCATCTCGATCACGTTAGCTTTCAAACAAAAAGAAATAATCGGATCAAAACCGGTGTATCCGTTTGGGAGCTACGATTCCATAGACAGACACATACAGATACACAAATGCATAGTCACACAAAGTCAACTTCTAACACCCCGTTTTTGCGTAGGGCATCGGGAGTTACACAGATGCAAAGCGCATTTTAATTTGAAGCAAATACTAATTATTCTTTTAAAAGTTTTAATTCGATAATCGCCTTCTGGGATTATTACTGGTCTTGGAGCAAACATACGGAGCAAGTCCCATAATTCCCATAATTCGATTATTTTACACAGAATTGCCAGAGAAATCTCTATCTACACCTACTATTGGATTTGGAACTCCCTTCCGGCGTCTGTGTTTCCGAGCCCATATAATCTTTTTAAAGTTCGAATGAGGCATCTTGTGGGTGAGCTTTCTCCATCGTCGGCCTCATCTTTGCTGAACGGCTAGATGTGCTCAGCTGAACCGGGCCGGATAACCTGGAATTTTATTAACCTTCGCTTACACACAAAAGCACAGGTGCTGTTATTGTCGCCTCAAATGTGAGTCATCGTAATAACCGGATGTAAATAGAGTTTATGACTGCAATATATGGTACAAATGAGGAGAGCTTTATATTGTTATATTATGTTAACAATTGTACAAGTTAATGAAATAATGAAATTTTCCTTGCAGCGTTTAAAGGAAAAATGTACACTTACAAAGAAAAGTGCATTAGGGCTTAACAAAAATAAACGGAAAAATGTCAATTAATACACGGACAAGTTGAAACCAGTTGTTTATTGCAATTAAAAAGTTTTATAGCTTTCTCTGAGCGAGTGTACAAGCTTAAAGAGGTACGGTCGCGTACAACTCTTAGATACAATTAGATAACAAAGACGTACACAAGCCGTTTCGCAGCAACAAATCTCAACAAGTACAATCAAGAACAGAGAGTAACAAATAACTGTAATTCAGTGGTCCCGCACTAATTCTCAATTAATGTTCAGGACTGTACCGGTTAGGTGCAGTTCCAGCCAGTTTACAAGATGGCCTCTACTCTAGTTTATACAATAACTTCATACTGTTAATGTTTACGAGAACGTGAAATTCACTGCAAGAAATGGGCGGCCTAATATGTAGTATTAAGTTTATTAATTTACTATGTTTAAAGGTAATAAGAGACGAGTTTCTCACGATAGTTAAGGAAACAATATTTTTAGCAAACGTACTATTTAGAATTTTATTAACTATGACACATTGACTTTTTTATTTTTCGCGTTGTTGGTAAAATTTTGATTAAATGTAACGTTTCTTCACGGTGGCCTTCCTAGATGGGCTGTCTGCATGTTATAAAAAATAAAGTAAATTCAGTACCTACTTAATTGTAAGTAGGTACTGAATTTACTAATGCTAGCTAAATTATAAAAAAATCAAAACGCACAAAAAAAAACTACCTTTTCTTCGCTGAAAAAATCTTTAAAATCGTTTCAGATTTCGAAAAGAATTCTGAGAGAAACCTTATGTTTTCCCAACTACCTTTTGCAACTAGGTATAATACCTTTGGTTTTTAAACTTGACGATCTTCGGTCTGAGGTACAGCCATTCCTAAAACTCAGTATTGACAGGATATCACAGTAGCGCATGACTACAACTGCAACCCGTTCTCGAGAAGGCCAAATTTACGATAAAAGATAACGAAAAAAGATAACGATACTAATTACACAAGAGCTTGAACTACTCGCACCAGTATTTGTACGAACCGTCAAACCCATCTATTTCCGACGCTAATAGAGAGCTATGTGATCTCTCCACTGTCTCCCTAACACGCGTTGCTGCCATGCAAATTAATCAAAGAGAAATATTCATGCCGACACATACCATGAAATGATAATAAACTCCAGTCGATGGGTACATCAATTCACAAGCGTACAGCGGAATACATTTCTAATTGATTGAAATTATTTTAATTAAACAGCCATATGTAATGTCCTTCGTTACATATGGCTTTCTGTCCTACGTTAATGTTAATTTAATTTTAATGTCCTTCGTGTAGAGAATAAATGTCTTTCTTTCTTTCTTTCTTTCTTTCTATGTATGTTATCTAAAACTAAGTTACAAGTATTTACAAATTGACCGAGGTAATAGCCAGCTCTGGACACGCCGGTTAAATTTCTAACTTGAAATTGCGCATTTTTAACATTTCAATCAAGAACCATAGAGAAAATAAATCATGGATTTGTAAATTAATGATTTTTCATTTTAATTTGTACATTGTGTTAATTTTTAATGCATTATTGTATTACTAACAATCACTATTGCTGTTGTATATCATAGTATATTTCACTGAATGTGAAGCCTTTTATGAAATTCTCATAAAAATTAAAATTAACTAATAAATTAATAGACGAACGAAAGTTCCCATGGCATTAGGAAGGGTACATAGTACCTAGTACCTTCGGAGGTTCTCTAGTGGAGGCTACGGACTGTAAAGCGTAGCCTAGGACGTCCACAAGGTGGATTCAGCTTTTGAAAAATTAAAGGGGAAGGCCTATATTCAACTGATAACGAATAAATAATTTATAGCTTATGACTTGTACCACAAGCGTCGCACGCAAGGATGTAAAACAATACGAATTCTGAATATCCGTGTCTGTCAGAACAATTAGTATAGAATATTATTTTTGACCCTTTGTAATAAGCAAATTTTGTATTTCCTTAATTAACGGGTTTGTCGAAATGTTGCCTTTATTTCCTTCAATGTTACGAAAGGTTAATTATGTTTAGATTACGTTTTTCATTAATTATAAACAACACGATGTCCTAGCTCGAATAAATCTCGAATACACATTTCAGAAAAATATTTTTACTGAATTGTTTATATCCGAAAATATTTTATAAACATTTTAGAGCTTTATTTTTTCCGATCGGATATAAAACTTTATCTAGAAAAAAATGTTTTTTAAATTCTATCCTACGACTTACAATAAAATTATAAAAATCCATATTAATATTATAAATAAAAGCTTTATATTACTGATATAATCTTTGCTCACAGGTTGTACGTTTTATTTTTCAACGCGGACGAAGTCGCGGACACCAGCTAGTTTATATTAACTAATAACTAAGTGGTTAAGTGTAGGTATGCATTTTGAGCAATTATTAAGTTCATATATAGCATTTATACCCATAAATTACCTCTAAACTTAATTACCCTTAAGGTAGTTAAGTTACAGCTGAAGTATTTGTAATCTTTGAAATAACTATCACATGAAGTCACACAACCTAAAATTTGAAGACGCAAAGTGATTCAGCTTAATGCTAATGTATCTTCAAAGAGATTGGGTTCAGTTAGGTTTTACCACAAATGCACTAAGTTACCTAATAATATAGCAGTGTCGCAATATGCAAAAGATATATTAGGGTCTCAAGTTTGTTAGACACATTCTAATGTACACATTTGAATTCAATTAATTGCATTCTACATTAGGTAGGGTTTGCAAAATAATTGGACTATTTTTCAGTCAATTTTGGACTATGTTTTATTTACTTACTAGCTGGTGCCCGCGACTTTGTCCGCGTTGAACGATGAAAGGTACCCTATGTCCTCTCTGGTGTCACAGACAACGTGTATGCAAAATTTCATGTTGATCGGTTAAGTAGTTTTTGCGTGAAAGAGTTACAAACATCCATACATCCAAACATACTTTCGCATTTATAATATTAGTACGGATTTGTTAAGACCTGCTACAAAATAATGGTCATATCATTTTATCTTTCATCATCATCATGTACCTATGTTTATGTTAATAAGTGTGGTACATATTATATATGTGTATATAATTCGATAATATATATTTTTGTAGCTATTTTTTTTCTGTACACATTATTAATTTTTGAATATTTCATTGTATGTCTATTATACAAATGTAAAATTAGTAATTTGTTTTTTTTTTTGTTAAGAATTTTTTGATTTGTTATTGAACCTTTAAGAGCTGTGGATTTTAAATCAATAAATAAACAGTTAAATGCAATATTTATTATTGGCTACGACAAAACGTACTATACAAATGTAGACAAAATAATATATATATATATATAAAGGAATAAAAAATAATTATTATTAATTGTTATCCCGAACTAAATAAAATACTTAGTCCTTTTTTTGCACTAAAACAATTAAGTCAAAATTTTAATTTTTCTGAATATATTTTTACAATTAGTTAGGGCGTTCTTCAATCATAATCTTGGTAGACCTGTACTTCTTTATGGAGACTTTTTTTTATAAGCAACGCCTCCGAGCATATTGTGATTCGCCAGCCTAATATACCTTTTGTCCCAAAAGAATAAGTATTTGTATTTATGGCTTTGACTTTTTATAAGCAGTAAAGAATTGTATTCAATTTTTTTTGCATTGTACGAATTGTCATTACAAAAAAAAAAGCTCTTTTTGAAAGAACTTCTTTCATCTGCATACCGTACCGAATGTTACTTAGGATGCACGTTTCCCATCAGGTGTGTCCCTCAACAGCTATTTTCAATTAACTCCGCGTCGGGTTTCGCACGTGTGCCAAGATTAAACGCAGTTTAGCGGAATTAGTGCCTCTTTGTTACTACTCGGTTTCAAACGACATTCTATGCTATAACCGCTTTGGAAATGTAATGAAATCTCTACTTTTTATGCCGTAGTAAGCAATAAATAATATATTATCTTCATACATTCCACACAGCACCATCTAGTTCCACAGTAAGCAACTAACGCTTGTATTATGGATACCAGACAGTTGATATACTACATAGATTACTTTTTATACATATTATAGATACAAAATAAAAAAATTTGCCCCTAGCGGGATTCGAACCCGCGACCGTTTGGTTACTAGCCACTAGACCAAACGTGACGTCATGGCAATAGGTATTGAACTGCGGTAAACAGGGCACGCTGCATTTTACAGTCCTTTGGGCACCCCGTCTTACCAACGTAAAATAACAGCACGTGTGCTGTTGTGATTCGGTGAGTAAGTAAGGGATGCCAGAGCCCATTCTCCTATCTCTTATCCTTCCCAATTCTATGCCGTTGCTTGTGTAATAGGCGACAGTAGCCACCTACCATCAAGTGGACCGTCAGCCTGTCTGTCGACCTTAACATGCAAAAACATGTTTGATTAATGGGCGCAATATGGCCACTCTTTGATGATGTTAACTGAATGTGATTTTTATTTTCATAAAATAAAAAATTAAATTAAATGTTTTGAGTCCTGATAGTTATTAGGTCACCCTTATATACCTAAAATTATATGAAACCTTAGTATATTCTAATCCAGTATCTTCGAAGGTGTTCTAATATAAATATATCTACATATATTAAGGTCCTAAACAAATATTTAGCTAACAATCGACGAATCAACACACACACACACACACACACACACACACACACACCTACTTTGTTAATGGAATTAATATATCACGTGGCTTCTTACCCCTAACTTAAGTCAACATTCGGTTGAGGCTTCGAATACTGAACGCAATAATGCTTCCTAATTTAATGAAGCCTTAAGTAATAAGTAAAGCACTTTTTAAAATTCATTTAATTATTTTAAAAGGCTTGTTAACAAAATGTAAAAATTACTGATAACAATAAATACCCGGTTGTTAACGCAACCAGCCTCAGCGGTAATCAAAAGCAGTCAGGTTCAGATGCAGAAGGCGGGTCTGCTCGATACAGTCAAGATCATGCGTCGATTTATATCCTTGTCGCCTTAAACCCAATAAAACAGTGTATTTGTCAGAGGTAACGGCGTCTCACCCTAATTTTAAGGGGGAAATTTAAATGAAATAATAATAATAATCGCCAAAAAGCTTTATATAGTAGTCAACTACTAACAATGCTTGTTAACAGAACAATTTTGCATCATAAAAACCTCGCGAAAGCCGAGTAGGTCAAGTTAAGCAAGAAATTAGACTTAGCCTACGAGATAACTGCCACGTGGGATGTCTATTTGACAATCATTGCCAGTGTCGTCTAGACGAAAGGTTTCAGAGCTAAGAGCCTCGACTAACATATCAAAAGGCTCTCGCTAGAAGGCTTGGTCAAGGGACAGGTGCAGAAGGCAGTACTTCATGATAAGATATTTATTGTCAGTCTGTATGTGTTTTCGCAGTGTCATAGCACATTGAGTTTTGTGGTCATAAAATGAGTAACTGTCACAACAGCACTGATGCTACTGTTTGACTGTGTTTCGGTGTGTGAGTGAGGACTCCGTTGCATATTTACACTATCAAATCAGTACCTACACCTACATATATATAATATATATACCCACATTTTTCTTAAATTAATCGTATTCCATTCTAATACCAAAAACTAATACCACTGGTATTTGTTTCTATTCCAAAAGGATACAACTCTTTAAATAATTAAGTTTTATGTCCGAACGTATTACAAACATACTTGAATTTGGTACAGTCAACTCAGTAAACCTAATCAAATTGTATTCTAATGTTTTTAAGGGATACTTTTACCAATATAATAAAGCTGAATAGTTTGTCGTTGTTTAAGAATTATTATTGAAACGTCTACGGGTTCTATGACGTGTAATGTTTACGTTAGGTCTTTGTATTGAACGTATAGTAAAGTCTTCAAAGCTGCAGTTAGTTAGTTATAAACATTACCTTGTTTACATAACACTAGGCAATATGAGACGCAGATTAATTGCGCACTTTTGTTGTGTACCTATCAGAGCCGCTACTATTTGTTCTCGAAAGAACAAATAGCAGTGTTGCCAGTCCCAAAATTATCATTAGTTGTTATTAGTGGCACTACTTAGTCTTGACTGAATACGAGTAAAGAAAGGGTACAATCGGGGCCATTTTTTTTATTGTATACGATTTGTATTACATGAAAATATTACTTTTTAAAAGATCTATTCTATATTCAATTAGTACTGATAAATTGAGAAGGTAGTCGGGTAGTTCTCAAAAAAGCACAACAACATATATACCTAATATAAAAAAAAATCTTGTAACATATTATAATACAAGATTTTTTTCACAGTTTATGTATATTCTGTGTTATTTGGTATTTCAGATATTTAATTAATATGTGTCGGCACTTATAAAACAATTTGAATAACACGGTGTGAAATACGATCGAGTTTCTATGGTAATAGATAAATCTTCGTAAACCTTTGTCCCATTTGTTGATAACTTCTTTTGAAATAATAGTCCATTGTCCACGTTTTGCGTTCAAGCCAATTTATTGGACTTTATGCTATGTTTCATAATATTATTTATGTTTTCAGAGTAAAAATTGTTTACGTATAGCTAGAATGACTAATAAATCTGGTGTGATTTATTATATTTTGATTTATCTATTTCCATTGTATTCTGATTTTAAAATTATTTTAAAGAAGGCTTTTGGGCCAACATTGGTCAACAAATTTAATGAATTAAATTAGGATTCATGTACCTACAGTTCATGCTCTGGCCACAGTTTTTTTCCATTACAAACGGTTGCAGACAGGCCGACCTGTAAAAATGCTGTAACAGCACGCTTTTTTTTTATAAAAGATGGGTTTGCTCTTGACCAGCAACCAACTGTGTAGCAAGGATTAGGCCTATGATGGAGCGAGCTCACCCAGAAGATGCCTATTCACTCGAACTTTGAAAACATTTGGGTTATATGAGTTCAGGAGTTCCAAACGTTGGCAGTGCGCTAAATAAAAGATGTTTTAAAGCGCTTGGTCCGAAATAGGGGGATATCGACTTGATGAGGATGGTAACCAGCCATACCAGAAGAAAGGGGAAGGCGGTATGAGTTCATGCAGCTCCTGAGCACACTCTCCGAAGTACATCTTGTAAAAGACACATAGACTGGCAATCTTTCGTCTATGTGCCAGGCCCTGCATCTTAGTTTTTAAAAACGTACTGCCGCCAATAAGTCTCCTAGCTCTGCGTTCCACCGAGTCGAGTGCGGCAAGTTGGTATTTGGCTGAGCTATCCCAAAGATGGAAAATACTCCATGCAAGATCGGACTTGCGCCTTATACAAAGACAGGAGTCAAGAGTCCAGAGTGCTTGAAGAAGTCCAGATAGTAGCTAGGCAGAAACTCCTCAGAAGAGAGTTTCTACCGAAGTAGGTAACTCAGAAAATACTCCATAACTATGGTGTGCAGTTATTACTTGTAGTAAGACTATTTATTTTGTGGTGCAGTAGATCAGAATATAGCCTCAGCCTTAGACGGTAGAACACATACGAGCCTACATTTCTTCTTAAACTAAGGAGTTCTATAAACATATTAATTATTTTAATAAAATTTCATATAAATAAAAGTATTCTTTTAGTGATTTTTTTCTAAATGTTAAATAATATCTTCTCGTAACATTATACTCATTTGTAAGAAGCGAGGTGTTTTTTTATTGTTTAATACTGGCATACAAATTGAACACGTAATTTGTAAAACAAAAATATTATCAACCGCTTCGCTCCCGACGCGGTGCAACATCGTTAGTATATTATACAGAGTTGATACTGCTCTTCTACACTTTTAATATTATCTGTACTAATATTATAAATGCGAAAGTATGTTTGGATGTATGGATGTTTGTAACTCTTTCACGCAAAAACTACTGGACCGATCACTATGAAATTTTGCATACACGTTGTCTGGGACACCAATTAGGACATAGGGTACCTTTCATCATTCAACGCGGACGAAGTCGCGGGCACCAGCTAGTACAATATTTCTTACTCACTATTTTCTTTCTAAAACTTTAATGATAAATGGTATTTTATTATTAAAAAATTAATAAACTTCAAATATAGTGTATCAATATAACATACTTAGGTACTGTGCTAATCTAACCTAGCGATTCTATCAATGATAGAGAAGTTTATTTATTACAGGACTAGTAATACGAGTATAAAAATATAACTCACACGAGAAGCGCTTTTAATGATTTGAACATGATCTTTGTATTTAATTAAAGAGAAATTATAAAATTTTAAAAAATTTTAAAATTAAATATTTTTATAATTAAATTATGCCAGTTAAAACTGATACTCCATTGTAAAAAAAGCACGGTCCCTGTGTAGTAAATGCCATAATACAGCTGTAATAGTCTTTACATTGAAAAATACTTAGGTATCTTTGCCTTTAGACACAGGATAGATAGATATCTAAAAATTTATGAATTACTAAAAAGTGTTTTTATCCTACTCTATATGAATTTAACTCGAGAGGTATGATTGAGATTCACGCTGCTATGCAACACGCATAACTGATTGATCCCAGAACTCTAACTTTGAAACCCAACCTTGTGGCTAACAAAATACAGTTGAAATTAGCAAATCGGATATCGCTGGAGCATAACTGCACGCAGCAACAATTTTAGCTATATACTATAAAAAAACTTGACTCTTTTTTTAGAATAATTTAATTCGATACGCGCTTTCAATTGAACTTTTTAGAATAATAAAACGCCTTTTTTATTTAAATAGTTTTGGTTTGTAAATTGTAGTAATTTATCTATACATATAGGTAATAAAATCGTAAACGAGCCGTGTCTGTAACATTAATTTTTTTTTTTTAATCAATTTTATATGTAGTAACTTAACAACATCAGATACGGCTTAACCGATTTGAATGCGGTTTTCACAGATATATTCATGATAGGATTAAACTATAGGATACTTTTGTCCTGAAAAAATTCAAAAGTTCATACATTGGGCTCTAGCATCCCTTATTCATTCGCCGAAACACAACAGCAAACGTGCTTTTATATCACGGTGGTCTTGTGTAAAGGGATGGTTACTGCCTCCACACGGTCTGCCAAAATAACTGCGAAACGCAGTGTGCCTTGCCACTATTTTCCAAATCCTCTGTGACCAGAACCAATTTTGAAACGTTTTGAAAAGAAAAATTCCTCAATTCAGGGCCCTATCGGGAATCGAACCCGGACCTAGAAAAATTCATAAACTTTATTATATTATACATACCTATATATTTTTTATAAGCTACGTCATGTGTCATTGTTTCCTAGAAAGAAAATCGTAGTTGTGTATACACCTTTATATAATATTTAGTTCGTGTTAGTTTACAAATAGCTTTAGTAAGTTTACAACAGTCATTAGTCTATTCTACAGTCACTTTCCAATTTCTAGCAGTAATTCACTTGTCAGCCTAATGAGCCAGCGCCTTAATAATAATAGCGCTCGTACTGTCCCGTAAACATTACACTATAATTACAATAATCAGAACTGTGTGAGAAACAGCAAAACTTACCTATGCCACTTATATGTCCCCTAACATATACTATACCTACCTACCTAACGTATACTAAAATACTATCTTATAAAGATAGTATTTTAGTATACCAACATACATGTCTACTGTAATATCTTATAACTGAGGACTTTTCGAAGTGAATACGTGTTTAAATTTGCTTCCATAATGGGAGGCAATTCAGAAAAGTGATAACAAAATCGTCGGAAAAAGTTTGAGACTGTAGACATATTATTATCTATCATCTAAACTCGATAGCTCTACATAAAGGATCAAATAATTTTTTTGTATATAATATAATGGTGTATATTCAAATTCTTTGATTTTTTGAATTTTGTAAGCAAATATTTTGGTATTCTGTAAATAAAAATTTTGGCATTTTGTAAATAAAAATTTTGGCATTTTGTACATAAAAATTTTGGCATTTTGTAAATAATTTATATTTTGATGCAATAATTTTTATTCTAAATAAATGTTTGGATATTTTATAAATATTATATTTTTAGTAGCGACACAGAAAGTTTAGTAGTTATAAATAGACAATCCCCTTAAGGTAAGGCGACCGTGAAATTATTGCAAGCATTTAGATAGTTAGCAGATGGCAGTTGCCATCTAGTTAACCGTCAGCCTAGCTGCCGTCCTATAATTGAATAAAAAAATTTTTTTTTACTGTAAAATTTCTTTAAAATCCGTTCAGTAGTTTTTATTAAATGAAAACCCATACATAAACCGTCACAAACTTTCGCATCCGTATTTTAATATTATAAATGCGAAAGTATGTTTGTATGTTTGTAACTCTTTCACGCAAAAACTACTGAACCGATCACTATGAAATTTTGCATACACGTTGTCTGGGACACCAGAAAGGATATAGGGTACCTTTCAACGTTCAACGCGGACGAAGTCGCGGGCACCAGCTAGTATAAAAAAAAATTTAAGCTTTAGTACAACACTAAATCCTACTATAATTAGGTATATTGTATTTATTCTGCAAAAAATTTTAAAAAGTCAGACTCCCATAACTCTTTTGTTATTGACAATTTTTAAATTTAAAATCACTTTTTAATTACTGCCACTTTATTATTATGGACAATTCGACAGTTAATGGAGCGCTTGCCTATAAAATAATATTACTTACTTATACGTTGATATTTTCAAGACTTATCTCGAAATATAGGCTTGTTGATTTAAAAAAAAAAGGTAGGTACTAGGATTACTTAAATAAGGAAGGAAGTAACACTAGGAATACGAAATTAGGGATTTTTGCAGGCGTCAGTATGTAACAGAACAAATAAATTGGAGTCGCGTCGCGTGACGTGTGAAAACCGGATTGTACCGGATTATAACCGGTTCCAGCCGGATTGTTTTGCTACTCAACTCTTTCGTCCATTACGAATATTCATTACCAACAATTTTTGTTTCAGTATTACCTACTTACTTCCCATGTAAATATTATTATAACGCCTGGTTTTTATTAAGGAATAAATTTAATACCTACTTACTGGTACTAATATTATAAATGCGAAAATGTTTGGATGTATGGATGTTTGTAACTCTTTCACGCAAAAACTACTGAACCGATCACAATGAAATTTTGCATACACGTTGTCTGGGACACCAGAAAGGACATAGGGTACCTTTCATCGTTCAACGCCGACGAAGTCGCGGGCACCAGCTAGTGTAAATATAATTATACCATTTTGCTTTTATAGCTACAGGAATAAATTTGCTCGCATGAAATCGTAATCATTTTCAAACTCTAAAATATGTAGAGTACTGGCCGAAAATAATCTCACTATGCAACAACGTTAAAAAATCCCAACGTTAAAAAAAATCTCACCTTTTTTTAACGTTGGGAATGTTTCTTGGATACCCAGCAGTGTAGGGGACACTGCGGGGTTAAACGTCGGGGTCGCGGGGACGTTATGACACGACTTCGGTGCCCCGCCATGGATAGTTAACCTGGCGTTCTCTTATTCATAAAACATCTTCTGACTTAAATATTATTTCCAATTTAATTAGGTTAGTTATAATTATTATAAAATTGTAGCACTGTCTAATATAGGTACCATAGACTTTTTGACAAAGTCACTATAATCACAAAAGCAGAAGTTACTATAAAACACAAAAAATTAATGATTTTGTAAATAAAAATAAATATTTACATAAGTAACTATAAGTATTTTTACTTTGCTACACCTTCGTAAGAATACTAATCACTAATACTAATACTAATACTGTAAAAAATCACCTAAATATCCCATGAATACTAACGTGACAGATTACAATACTAAAGTGATCCATGAATACTAAAGTGACAGATTACGATACTAAAGTGATCCATGAATACTAAAGTGACAGATTACTATACTAAAGTGACAGATTACTATACTAAAGTGATTCATGAATACTAAAGTGACAGATTACTATACTAAAGTGATCCATGAATACTAAAGTGACAGATTACTATACTAGTGATCCATGAATACTAAAGTGACAGATTACTATACTAAAGTGATCCATGAATACTAAAGTGACAGATTACTATACTAAAGTGATCCATGAATACTAAAGTGACAGATTACTATACTAAAGTGATCCATGAATACTAAAGTGATCCATGAATACTAAAGTGACAGATTACTATACTAAAGTGATCCATGAATACTAAAGTGACAGATTACAAATAAGTAATCATTTCATAATATCGAATCCATGTATGACTTATCAAAGTGTACGTCATACAAAAGTAATTAAATTAGATACGAATAATTATGTAACTTTTCAAAAATTTAATAATTATATATGCACTTAGAGAAACATATCAAATCATATCAAGAAATGAGTCATACGAGCCATTCTCATCGGATGGCAACGTTGTTATGTAACTTTAAAGCGACCTTATTGCATCGAGTTAAGAGTTTTAATTTATATTCAAATGACCAATTACGGCGGTGTTAAGTAATAAGCTTTTAGCGGGAATATTTATAAAATTTTTGTTTACCATATGTTTTTCAAAATCACGTGAATCTCTAGTATAAAGTAATAATATAGTGCCAAATTAAGCTAAAAAAAAAAGGAAAAAAAAAAAGAAAGAAAAAGTTGTACTTTATTTAGTCGTACCTAGTTTTATTTTTAATCTTTGATATTGGTTATTAGAAACGGTTTTATTTTATTTTATATAGATTCAATATGCGGAAACTTGTAAATGGTGTCAAATTAATCTGTCATTTAGTTATTAAGTAAATTTTTGTATAAACATCACTGTAAGTTTTCCTTGAAAATAAATAAATAAATGTGGTCACACTTCGTTGTACAATCATAATACAGAAGTAGAAAAGCTGACTCTGCTTTAAAAATCTGTTATAAATCGGACAAAATAGATAGACATACAGATAGACATTCTAAAAACACTAAAAAACCCTCTTAAAGAGGACCACTGAGAAACAGTATAATTAATAGCACGTTATATATGGAGTTTTGAAGTTGAGTTAGGCATACCAGAACCTCCTAAACCCACCTAGTACATTTACGTTTAACCTTTAATAGAAAGTAGCGCATTTGAATCAGAGCTTATTTTGATTATTTACCATAAATTTTAAGGGGGAGACTTACCATCAAGTGGTACGTCAAATTACCTTTTGTCCTTTTTCGTAAAACAATAGTCTATTTAATTTTTTAAAATATTTTGTTATTTATTTATATAAACTTTTACAAGTATTTATTAATTGATTCAACATCAAGCAATCCATTAAATAAATCAATTAATGAAGCTGTTAATATATGTCTATTAACAAAAAAAAATTTTGTCATTGAATTATCGCTCATGAATTAAAACACAGGCTAACTAACTGTTCTTTAGTGATTCATAGTTGTTGGTTTATCGTCACGTATGGCAAACTTTATCAGTAATACTCGAATATAGGTTAAACATCTGTTCGTAAGCAAGTATAGAATTTATCGGCTTTTCTACATTCGGTTATGGACCTTTCTAGATGCCTTTTGGTGCTGATACTAACACGCAAGGCATAAGCTTGCTAGACATTTTAACCTCATTTCAGCTGCAAATTACTTATTTGTTATTGCGGAAGCGAACACCGCCTTAACAACTCACCGATGGCATTGAAGTATTTTTTTTTGTAACAGAAAGCTTAATACGAGAACTGACACTTATTTACAATTAAAAATTTATTAAGAATTAGAAAAATAATTTGAACTTATTTTTATTTTATTTAACTAAAATGAAATTTTAGTTCAAGTGAAAATATTTATGATAACATCAAACACCTACTTAAATATAACATATCATTAGATATAGTTAAAGGATGATTCAAATCATATAGGACCAGTAATTTTTAAGGCAGGGCTACTACAGCAGTAGATATGAGTTCGAAGCCTGGGGTGGCTTTCATCACTTTGTGATTTTTGATTTTATGTGTGTATTAGAAATACACTAATGCTTGTATTATGGATACCAGACAGTTGATATAATACATAGATTACTTTTTTTTTGTAAATACATACATATTATAAATACAAAACATCCATGACTCAGGTACAAAGGTAAAATGTTAACATATAAACATTTGCCCCTAGCGGGATTCGAACCAGCGACCGTTTGGTTAACAGCTAGGGTTACTAGCCACTGGACCAAACGTGTCGTCTGGCGATCTTATTGTGATTTGGTGAGAGATTTAGGGATTTTTAGAGCCCATTTCCGTATCCCCTTGTTAATCGACTACCAAAGCCAGCAGTGTTGGAAGAAATGCTTCGGAGGCTATCAGATGAGGTCGTTACTTGGATCTTGACGACGACTGATAACTGGACTTCACTTGGATTTGTGATGGAAGTTCTATTGAAAAAGCAGGAAGAAGAATACGCGGAGGTGTAGCTGCGGATAGCAGCTAGGAGGGCCTAGTACCACGAAGTAATGTTAACGAGGAAAGCTTTGTACTAAGTACTAGAGAGTGGAGGTTAAAAACCTAACACTACCGGTCACTTGACCGGTGTGTATTAGAAGATTTCTCATTTAAAAAAAACTATAATTAATAAAACGTATTATATGAGAGAAACGCTAAAGAGTTAAAGGATCATATAAGTATTGAAGTAAATTAAATTAAATATGAAGACTACACAAGATAACTTATTTACAATCACTTAACTTAATTCTAGATTCAAAAATAAACTAACTGTTGAACATGCCAGTACTATGTACTTTCATTAAACCTAATCTAAATTTACATAGCTTCAACAGACGGAATCTGCTAATCTTAAAACACTAAACATTTTCCGAATACATTTGAGTTCCTGTTATTTACAATTTTAAGAGGGATATGGACTCTATGGACTCCAAATACTTAAATTTTCAGGCAATCTTAAGGTTAGCCCAACGGGTGATCATGTGAAGTTTAGTAGCGAGCGGATAAATATATAAATACTAGCTGGTGCCCGCGACTTCGTCCGCGTTGAACGATGAAACCTTTTTTCTGGATGAAAGGTACCCTATGTCTTTTCTGGTGCCCCAGACAACGTGTATGCAAAATTTCATGGTGATCGGTTCAGTAGTTTTTGCATGAAAGAGTTACAAACATCCATACATCCAAACATACTTTCGCATTTATAATATTAGTACGGATAAATATAAATATAAATATCTTCACACATTCCACACAGCACCATCTAGTTCCACAGTAAGCAACTAATGCTTGTATTATTTATACCAGACAGTTGATATACTACATAGATTACTTTTTTTTTGTCAATACATACATATTATAAATATAAAACATCCATGACCCAAAGGTTAAATGTTAACACATAAACATTCGCCCATAGCGGGATTCGAACCCACGACCGTTTGGTTAACAGCTAGGGTTACTAGCCACTAGACCAAACGTGTCGTCATTAATAAACTCTTATAGCCTTAAGAGCGAAGATAAAGTGGATTTTTTTTTTATATATCGCATGCACCGGATAAAGTTACCGCCAGTATCTCACGTTCGCACTTGTGCTTACGTAATCGGGCCAGGTGCAATGATATTTGAGCGAATGATTTGTATGCATTTATCGATACGCGAGCTCCCTTATTAGGAGCGGTATGATAATGCTTTAGACATCAAGTGCTCACATTTCACTTATTAGTAATATTACTTTTTTTATCATTAAATTCAGTATTTAAGCCGACAGTCAGTCCTTTTTTTTAAGTAAATACTAGCTGGTGCCCGCGACTTCGTCCGCGTTGAACGATGAAAGGTACCCTAATGCGAAAGTATGTTTGGATGTATGCATGTTTGTAACTCTTTCACGCAAAAACTACTGAACCGATCACCATGAAATTTTGCATACACGTTGTCTGGGACACCAGTAAGGACATAGGGTACCTTTCATCGTTCAACGCGGACGAAGACGCGGGCACCAGCTAGTGGGCTATATTTTATAAAATAATTACGCTGGCGAAGTCGCGTGCAATAGCTAGTATGCTATATTTTTTAGTTTAGCGATTTATACAATCGAAATGGACGACGCATAGACATCGAGATCATATACCTACAGACTACTTCAACTCTATACCTATGTAATGACGGTAAAGTCACAGACACAGCTTAGTTTTAACTTAACCAGTTGCTCGAATTGCGACAATGTGTTAATTGTTGGTAATAATTTAGTACCACACCCGGACTTGTCTGTGTTACCAATTACCATATAAAAGGCGGGTCACAAATACAACTTAGACATAAATCTAGGTTCGCTAAGCTAGATTTTATGTTGAAGTTGTGAAACTAAAAAGCTAAACGGGAATCGTAAATTTTACATCTGTCAAAACTATAGTCAAGTCTAGGCACTGTGAAATATGTACAAACACTATACTTCTATTTACAATACCTATAGTTATTCTATTTAAGTTAGGTCTCATTTTTAATGCACTGCAATGGTTACTCAAACTACCAAAAAAAAGTGTGATGATATAGGGATAGAAGCTAAAATGATGATAAATGATAAGTACAGTCGGGGTAAGAAAAGGTTCGTCACCTTAAAGTCGTCTGTCAGTTATCTGCTTAGTGTTTCAGTTTCAAAAGGTACTAAGAGTCAACGACTTTGATAAAGGAATGCATTTGAAAACTGACGAAGGTTGTCGTACCCCGACTTTACTTATAGAAAAAAAATGTATATTGAAAAAAATAATAATAATATAGTTTTTAAAATAAAATTAATAATATTCAGTTGCTCTTTGTAATCTTTAGTTTTAATATTAATACTGAATCTGTCCTGAATTAATACAATGCCCTCTTAAAATGTATAAACATTTAAATAATTTTAAATTTAAATCATTGTTATTAGTTAATTAAATCTAATAACATTAACATCGCAACAGACCAAGAGAAAATGGTAAATAAGGCTCGGCTTATTTCCTCTACGTACACTAATCAAACACATAGATTTTGCATATTATTGCTTAATAATAATATATCTTTATCAATTAGCCTGTATGTCGTGCTGTCCGACGCGATTTACTAACCAGTACCTATTGCGTTTATCGAGTACCTATGGCTAGGGTTGCCACTACCCTCAAATGGCTTACTTTTTACAATAACAACTCATAATTTATCTATATATATATCGATCTATATATAGATCGACAAAGTTATTATTAAAATATTGAGTTGTTATAGTAAAAAGTAAGCCATTTGAGGGTAGTGGGTGTATATATTTATGAACTCCTAAACTACTGAACTAATTATGATAAAACTTCGTAACTATGTGTAATTTGGTCCAACTTAAAAGATAGGATAGGATAGTTTTTTGCATGCGTGCGAAACCGGGAGCGTGTAGCTAGTATTTAATTTTATTTATTTTACTTATTTTACAAAAACATGATTATTTACAAGTTATTTTTTTAATGTTATGGTCGTTAAACAGACTGACCGGTCCACTTGAAGGTGGCTATTGTCACCTATAACACAAGCAACGCCACAGGTTTTGCAAGTACGTTGCTAACCATATTGAGATTAAGGATAAGTTATAAGAAAAGATAGGGAAATTGGCTATGTTATCCCTTACTGTTAGTCAAGGAAAAACAACAGCTGTACTGAGGTGATTGTATTGTCCCTATTGTATTAAATAAGGGATACCTAGGTCTACTATTAAATATTACACTATTTAAACTCGTTGTGATTTCTAAATGTTAAAATTAAAAAATATTAAATAGAATGCGATGTGGCAACCCTAAGGGCAATTAAATTGTAACAAGTGCAAACATGGCGCGTGTATTAGAAATGTTAAGGTGTTGTTCGACTAGACCTGATCAGTGTCCAAAACACAGATACTAATAAATCAATTGTCATAAGTAACTACGAATTATTTAAATCAATCAACGGGATCTCTCTTGGGATAATATGTCCAGCGCGCAAATGGTCAGAGGTTTTCAATCCAAGATTAGTCTCTTCCAAAATACAAAAATTAGTGATCCCTTCGAAAATTTTAATAATGTAAACCAGTGTATAAAATATGCTTGTAAAAGTCGCGAGATAAATTCCGGGCGAGAAGTCTTGTAACTCGTTATTTGGCGTACCCTGTGAAAACTATTGATTATATCCGTACTAATATTATAAATGCGAAAGTATGTTTGGATGTATGGATGTTTGTAACTCTTGCATGCAAAAACTACTGAACCGATCACCATGAAATTTTGCATACACGTTGTCTGGGACACCAGAAAGGACATAGGGTACCTTTCATCGTTCAACGCTGACGAAATCGCGGGCACCAGCTAGTATAAAATAAATAATGTAGGCACTACATGCCGTTTATAGCACTCATCATTAATCACCAAAAAGTTTTCTAGGGTAACCCTTTCCCAACTAAAATACCTAGTTTCATAAACAAGGTTTTGAAGTTACGACGGACTAAAAGTTAAAAAAAATGCCTCAATATGAGCGAATGTATGTACTCGATGTAGGACACGTTTAGTCTATCTAGATCTAGGTATCTATCTAGACATTTTATTTTTTGTTTACATCACAAAAAATATTTTTTTTTTAAAAATCCAATAAAAAATCATATCCACGAAATCCAAGCGAACGAAGTTGTGAGAATCGTCTAGCTAGTAATATAACAATAATATTGCATGTAACATTAGAAATTCAAAATTTCATTTAACTCTTATTTAACTTAAATTTAAAGTTTGCTCTTTGTTCCTCACAGATTAACTTCGATGTTACAATATCGTAGAAAGACGCCAGCCATTATACACGCCATTGCTAGATAAATGTTTGAACGTGTAATAAGCTGGGCATCTACTAGTTAGAGCTTAGATTGACAGTGTGTACTTTTCGCGTATGGTACAAGCTTAAAGTTTAAATAGTACACTGTACCTTATCCGCATATTAAAATCCCTTATCCCGCAATATAGAAATGTGGGGGAGATGCATTCATATTTGTTTAATAAATATTTATACTCATTTGATACTAATAGGGCACTTGAATTAGAAGCTGAGTTTAAAAGACTTTCTAGACTAATCAAATAAGTTCATCTTGTCTTGTTACTGTCCCTATTATCCCAGAAATTGTAGGTTGTCTGATGACGTTTACATAAAAAAAAAAACAGATTAATCAAGAAATATCAGCAACAAGAAAATCTAACGATGAATTTGGTCAGATTATCGTTTGTGTATGTAATTTAGGGGCAATCGAATATAATATATTATTTTTTTTGGAAATTTACAGTTTAAATTGGAAATAGGTGGGTTGAACTTTGTAAAATATGTCCGAGCTATATACAAGAAGAGATTTTACATGTACATAATACTGCGCAGGAGTTGAATGTACTAGTACGTACGAGTATATATCTACTTATACATTAAGGAACTTAATGAAATTTTACTTTAATATAATGTGTACATTAGATTAACACATAGGCTATCAATGTACATATTAAAAAGAGTTAAAGTTTGTATGTTTGTTACAATTTTAAAGTTTGTACTTCGATTAAAAAATATTTCACCAATAGTTGGAATATATAGAATTTCAGAATGGACATAGGTTAAATATTCCTATATAAATCTATATAAAGGCTTGAATGACGAAAGAATAAAGTTAACTTTAAAAGGCTTGCGTGACAATTAAACCTTGTACAAATGGAAACAATATTGGTAGACCTTTTCTATACATTTAAAATGAGTCTTAAATAAAAAAGTGTATTGGCAGGTCACACTGTGTTTTGAATTCAGGGTATCTTGTTTGGAGGCAGTAACCAACACATACAGAGAGCAATCCAAAATCTTTACTTTTTTTTTGCCTCAAACAGGTCTTTATAGACGACTATATAGCCTCCTGAAATAACGTAGACCGTCTGTCTGTCCCTCATTCTTTATCATGTAAAAAGTTAGCTAACTCCATAATAGCGTGCTTGAAGCACATGTCACCAAATCACAGTCAATAAAAAAGATAGTGAACTTGCAAACTTTCAGAAAAAGAATACAACGACCTTTTAAATTTCCCCTTTTTATGGTTTCCCATAAAGCTTTTAACATAATTTGTGTTATTAGCTTCAGTTTAATGTTTATGTTTCAACATAGTAAACACTATGTTACTATGAAATCCATTGTACAGCTGTTAATGTTTAGTATGAAAAATCCAACTGATATTATTGCCACGCAAAAATTTAAAGGCGGTAAAAGTCTAAAAAAAAATAGTATTAAGGGCTCTGGCATCCTTTACTTATCGAAACACGACAGATTTTATTTCACGGTGTTATTATTATGTAAACAAGTCGAAACTATTAGAATCAGTGCAACCTATTATTAAGTATATACAATTCAATCAAACGCCTTTTCAAATATCAAACTCTATTTACCAAAAGATAACAAACATTTATTGTTACCTCACTTAATAACTTTTCATTATATTTAATAAAATACAATCTTCTTCTTCTTCTTCTTCTTAGGTTTAAATGGCAATGCGGCTCATTTTAAAATGGCCATTGTCTGCCAGTGTCAAGTTAATGTCGATTGTCGCGTTATGATTTTGCCAGTGTCATTTGTAAAAATATCAATTTGTAATAGCTTTTTTTTTTTAAAAGAAAAGGCAAAATTGAAATTAAAATCAAAAGTAGCAGATCCAGACACTAGTTAGTCAAGTCAAGTCAAGTCAAGTCTATAATTTTTCTTAGTTTTCCAAAACAGGTCCGTCAAGTCTAAAGCAGTCAGGTCAAGTCTAAAATACAATCCTTTGTTATTATTTTATATAATCTTCGAATTATATCTCAATGTCAAGTTAAACTCTAGTCCAATATGAAAATCATCTGTCACAGACCAAATAAACATACCACAGTCCAATCATAGGCTGTCGCCTCATTGACGTCTTGGATATAGAACTAAATTAAACAATAACTATAATAATGCACAGATATTGTTAAATAATAAACAATAATAATACAGCACAATGGATTGACCTTAAGGCAGCCATTCAGGGGCACTCCATTTGGCAACGCTCCATATCAGCAGACGACATCCAAATTCTTACAGCTACTGACAGATATGCTCATTACTAGCATGCTCATTAGCATGCTTAAAACTAGCATGCTCATGCAAGTGTTTATTCATTTATTTATTTATTTATTTATTTAAAAAAGCTTACCAAAAAAGACATACTTAATCACAGTATACAACACTCACAGAGAGGAACATCACAAGTATGAATTTAAATTATAGGAATGCAAAACATTAATTTTAATTTTGATTAACTAATTATAAATTAATTCACATTTGCAACCAATAAGCATGATAGTTTTAAGCTAGCTCCTAAATAAACGTACTAGCCATACTAACATGCTTATAAGCAAACCTGTTCAGACATAGCTCGTAACACGCACCCTTCTACCCGCGCCTCAGGTAGCATGCTCGAAAATCAAACGACTGTTGATTTATGAGCATGCTAAAAATAAGCATGCTCATTACTAGCAACGTTGTGACATGCTACTTAGTAGCATTTGTTCATTACTAGCACGAAAGCATGCTGGGATAATTCACGATGAGATAATGCATTAATTTGGAGTGTTGGAGTGGAGCGCTGCCAAATGGAGTGCCCGTGAATGGCGACTTTAACACTACGGTACACGTAGCAATTAAAAATACAAATTACATTTGGAGAGTGTAAAATAGAAAATAAGATATTGCGATTTATCCCATGAGTGCCGTACACGTTTCTAAACTCAAAGACGGAAATAAACTTTTAATGGTTGTTTTATTATTTTGAAAGCAAATGAATGAAAAGTATATATACATCCAATTAATGGTTAACTGCAAATGTTAACTTTAAATCTAGGTAGACATTTCACTCGGAGGTAGAAAGTATAAAAAGGTTAAAACAGAATTGTAAACATATATATACACGGTTTACAAAATGTCCCTAACCTTTTTTTTTTAAATTGACTAGCCCGTTGGTGCTTGCCTCAACTCACTCTCTCTCAGGGATCACGGGTTCAAGTCTCGGCTGCGTCAACTTTTTACGTTTCAAAATTGGCTTTGTTTTGGATCTGGAAATTAGTTTCGCAGTTATTTGGGTAAGCCCTTCTGGCGGCAGTGACCACCGTGAAATATTGGCGAATATAACTATAACACAAGCTTGGCCTATGGCGTTGCTTATGCTTGTGTTATAGGCAAGTGGAGCGTCAGTCTGTCTGTCGACATTAACATTAAAAAAATTGTGATATCCCTAAATTAAACTGGTGTTTGTTTGTCTCCTTAGGTACTCAGTTTTAAGATTTCTCCTTAGGTAAGTACTTTAGTTAGATGTCTTGTCTAGTATATAGTTTCTCATATCTATTTGCCAATTTATTTGTGGGTTTTAATATTTAAATTTCAAACAAAAATATGTAGAAAGTTGGCGGCAAAAATTGAAACATTAAATCAAAAATCCATTCCGGCGTGGACATGAATAGTGTACGTTGAAAAGGGAGCTTGGTCGAGCCACAATAAAAATATGTAAATTGAAGTAACATTGAAGAAACACAGTATCATAATATCAAATAATATTTCAACTTTAAAAAGTATTCGCCAAAATTATATCCATATATTATTACAATAAGGGCCTCTTTCACCAACTACAAGTAAAGTGTTGATTAGTTACTTTTAGAAATAATTTTATGTTTTAATAAATTATGCACTCGGTTTACTGCATCATCCTTCGATAGGCAATTTTTTTTTTATTATTTTCTTTTCAATGTTTGGGACTTATACCGTACAAAACAAAGGTATATCATCTCATTCATTCCCGGTTACCGGTGACTTTAAAAGGCGGTTAGCCTACTCGACACTTTACTCAGAGATTGTGAAAGAGGCCCTAAGGGTTACCAATTGTTCGGATTCATCCGGATTTCTAGGTATCAGTCCGTATATTGTCCGGGTTTGATTCAGAGTGAAAAATAAATAAATAACTGACTTGCATTAATTTTTCTGTTCAAGTAAACTAGTTAATATAAAAATATACAAAAAATTGCAGTTTATAAAAATAAATAAAATTCTAGTCTTCTGACAATAATTTTTACATTCCTAATCAGAATAGCACAATATTATCTATCTATATCTATATCTATATACTAATATTATAAATGCGAAAGTATGTTTGGATGTATGGATGTTTGTAACTCTTTCACGCAAAAACTACTGAACCGATCACTATGAAATTTTGCATACACGTTGTCTGGGACACCAGAAAGGACATAGGGTACCTTTCATCGTTTAACGCGGACGAAGTCGCGGGCACCAGCTAGTTTTAACAATAAATTAAAACGGCCATAAAATGTACACAGAACAACTATTTAACTAGAAATATTATATTTAATTTTTTTGTTTAACATTATTCATACTTTATCTGTGAGTAGAGTTCTTATAACGCGAACTTTACTTATAGAGATTACTGTTATATCGAATAACGGCGAAGAAACAAAGTGGCTATAACTGATTTTTATTCACGATGAATCTTATTTACAATAGCACTAGTGCTGTTATTTGACGGGTTCTTCTGTAAGGTTATAGCAGCAGTCTGTTTTGGTAGCAGAACCCAAAGTATCCTGTCACTTTTCTAAAACTATTAGTTGGACCACTTTTTTTGGTTTTTTTTATACTGTGTCCTCCGAGGCCATTCTAGTTAATTGCAAACCGAGTCTGACATTTTATACATTAAAATCACGCGACTTCGCTAATGAATCCAATAATTTTGTTCCTAATAATAATACGTTAGGATTTGAAAATGCTATTAAGTATTCCTAACATAGTATTTTTTGACGAAGTTTTTAAGTATAGCACGAACACTCGTTTACACAATCTTATATTACACAAAAATACACAAATCTACACAAAAAAAAACCTATTGCTAAAAATATCAAAAAAAAATGTATTTCTAGCAAATACATTTTTTTTTAGATAAACTGTAAAATAACTGTAAAATACAGTTCTAAATTTGGGATATCTTTATAAATTTAGTCTAAAAACGAATGTCGCGAACTTTCAAATAAATTTTATTGGTAGCTAAATATATTCCATCAATTGTTAAGTAAGTTCTAAGGACGCTGTTACCAAATCTCTGATCCCTATCTCGTAACTTTTGTACCTCTCAAAGGCCCTTGTTAACTTTTATTCTTTGCAAAGGGGAAGTCGGATTACTGGAAGGACTTTTATTGATAAAAGTGAAAGAGTCCTAAGGGTATGAACTTAGTAAGTTTATGGCGCGATTGTTTCAAGTTGCGTTAATGTACTCGTCTTTATTGACATTTTATGTCAAAAAATTACAATGTTTAAATGTGTAAGTTTATTTTTTAGTTAAATATTTCTAATTAAGATCAAACTGGTGGGCTGTGGCATCTATTCTTATTCGCATAAACACAACAGCATACGTGCTTTTATTTCAAGGTGGCCTTTTGTATGCATTTATGCTACTACTAAATGCAGAGTGCTTAACCTCTTGAAAATTGATGACCATCCTATCTATTTAAGTAGAAGTAATAAGGATTGAATTCTTAAATATAGCCACTTAAATCCGACCTCTGCTTCATAATTATATTTTATAGACAAGTAAATAAAAAAATTATTTATTTCAAAATTTTCTTCTGCATCTTAGGAGGAGCTACTTTCATATAGGAGTAAGTTACTTTCTACCACATATTAGTAGACTTCTATAAAATCAGTTCAATCGATCTTAAAGTCGTCTTAGGATTGAATCTATCGTTTTCTCTGAGGATGCTTATCTTAAAACCTCTCAAAAATCTGTCCACAATTTATGTATACTTATAACATTGAATTGTTAACTTAAAGTCTAATGTTACATAGTGTTACAAGCTTCTCATTATAACTCTTTGCCAATTTGTCTTTATAATAACACCTATTGGAATAACACTTAAGATTTTCTGTAAATAAGTAACTCGTTATACTAATAAAACATGATAAAGTTTTTTAAAGTTCTTCCAAATGGTACTGTTCAAAATTAAAATATTAATTTATACTTAAATATAAATACGGTTAAAATAGACGATGACAGAAGAAAGTTAACATAAGTCACAGACAATACGACTTATGTTAACGAAAATATTAATTTAGATTTTTATTTGATGATACTCGTATAGACTATAGAGACACATAAAACTCTACCTTAGCAAAAGCCGTTCGCTCGATAAATTTTCTAGTTTCTAATAGAATGAAGAGATCAGTTTGCTAAAGAAGCTTCAAAAAGTGTCATGTTCAAAAATTGCATTAAAATTTAGAGGGATTAGTAGCAGCAAAGAATGTTAAGAATTTTATTAAGACTTTCATTCAACGTAGTGACTCCCGATTTTCTTTGTCTTCTGGCAAAGATGTGTTTATATTGAAATACCTCTTATTACTTTTAAGAAAAGAGATGGCGAAAGCTGACCGTTCACTTGATGGTATGTGGCTCCTAACATTAATATATTCAATCGAAATCAGGGGTATAAAAGTGTGGCGTTGTGGCTATATGTGAGTGGGATTTGGACAGAATTTCAACAGCACAAGTGCTAGTATTACGCGGTTGTTTTCTTCAAGGAATCGTTAATGGCGCCCAACGGGCTGCTCCAAGTTTATGACTTCTGAGTTACTTTTTTTATCGAGGCACTTACTAAACGCGTTTTATCACAATTTTAACCAATTTTTGGTAGTTCATCCCAAAAAGAAATCCCCGAGATTTACCATTGAGTGGTATTAGAAAATGTATTTCAGAGTTTCTGTAAGGGACGTTAACGATACCCATTAGGACCGTCTCCTTCGTACACATAAAAGCAGGAAAACATTAAAACAATACAAAATAAAATCCGTTACAATCCACACGTTCCCCATAGCGGAGGGTTTTACCTGATTTTTGTTAAAATATTGTAGGAAATGTGCTGGAAAAAAAATTCCATTCGCCATACCTCGCGGACATGTTGAAGGTATCAAGTGATTATTGAGCTGCGCCTTTTAAAAAAAATACACCGCTTCGGCCGTGATTGCAAAGACTTGCGGGGACGGTGGAGGGTCTCTATGAATTGGTAACGGTCATTTTAAATGTTATGCTGAGCGTTAGGTGGATACGAGTGCATGCCCCTGAGCGATGCAGTTCGGAATTCATTTTTATTTATTACAGCCAGTTGAAAGAGCTTTAATCAATACCCCATACATGTAAAAATACACACTGAGCCATGATTTTAAAACGTATTTTGCAGACAGGAAAATATGATGAAATAAAATCAAATTTTCAAAGCTTTACGTTTTTATTTATTTATAATATTCCTCGTCGGTTATCATAAACAAAAAACGCTTTGAATGTTTTGAAACGAAAACATGCAGTTTGATTGGATGCAGTTATATAAATGAGATTGCTTTTGAAGACTTACAATACAGTAAGACTAAATAGATATATTTTCAAAATCACGATAGAGAAGAGGCCCACTACTGGACATAGTTCATCTAAGTCTTCAACTTTTTAAAGTGCCTCTGTATTATTGGAAGCTTGCCGTAAGCTTTGAAAACTTGTGTCAGACGGAACAGATGTTGACATCTGAAGATGGCGGTCCATTCCTCATTTTATATAGATAGGATTTATTCCACCTTCTAGGGCGCCACCTACACATATACCTACACATATATTCCTATTTATTATGTAGGTCATCTACACAGGCCTTAAATGCACTTGACTAACAGCTGTCTCCTGAGTTGACACGTTTGGCCCTTTAATACCTTTTTTATAGTTTCCCCCCGAGGAATACACCACCCCCGTGGGCCATTTATTTGTTAATTTCCACCTATTTACATATGGCTTATTTATTGTATGTATATTGTGTGGGGGGAAAATCGCAGTTACCCCTTGCGTAGGCAAGAGACCTCTCTAGTGAGACTAGTGTCTTCTATTTAATTTTTATTCGCCCTAATCGACACCGTTGCCACTTTGTGGCAGAAGACTAAAAAATTTTTTCAATATTTGTTTGTTTTTCAAGATTAGATGCAGATCAGATTATCTGCACTCAGATTCATATCAATCTCATTCTCCAGCACGAACTTTGCTCGCTACCCCATGTCCGCACAAGCAGTCCGAGCTGGAAGTCTTCTTGATTCTGTCCTTTAGTACCTTGTAGCATGAAACTGTTCGAATGAAACCTCCTAATGGGAGCACCGTAGAGAGCCTCTAGCTTAGTAACTTAGTCTAGCTTAGCTTAGCTTGGTCAGATTTGTTCTGCGAGCTATGTGGTCTGCCCAAAATTTACTGCTATTTAAGCCTGATAATTTAACGAGCCATATCGCTTAATTTAGCAGTTTTATACCTTAAACCAGGTCAACAGTTACAAGACTTGTTAATGTATTATATATGATATGTACACATAAAATGTTCCTAATATTCCCCTGCTACAAAACATATTTTATAACTAAAAACTACTCGTAAAGACGAAATCAGCGGAATACATTAAAATGGCCAAAGCTACGTTTAAACCGCATTTTCGAATAAAATGCTACTCCTAAATATATGAAGGGCCTCTCCTTTACAAGAGCTTAATGCTTTGAGCCGGGTTTGGTTTTAAAAAAGCAAATGCGTTACACATTACAAGTAGTAAACAGAAATGAAGCTTCATAGTAATAAATTTATTGTCAGCTAGAAATATGAAATACTTTCCGTTCCGAGTTTCCGAGTCATAAGCTGGGCAGCCGTCTGGCGGTAGTAACCATTGCAATCCCTTACAGAAGACCACTATAAAATAACTAATATAATCTACTGTCCTTTCTGGGGTAAATAAGGGATCCCAAATGTCGATTTTTAAATTAAAAACTAAAATTCTTATAAATTTCTTATAGTCTAGTATGAGCTTAATAATAATAGCGCCTTAATAAGCAATATAAGTTACAATTGACTAGCTATTTATAGATCAGAAATAGAGATACTTAAAATCATATAAAAAATATACAACTAATTTTACATTAACAATTTAAACTTGTAATTTTTTTTTAAAATTTGCTTTTTTAAAATTTAAATTTATCTTCTTCAATAAACCTCTCTAAAATTATTTATTAACTCTAGTTAACTTGAGAAGATAAACTCATAAATTTTATTGTTTAATATATTCGAAAATCGAGAGCCTAGTTCGATTTAGCTTCGACACTGAATATGTATTTAATGGGATATTAAAATTTAAAATAAATAATAACTTACTTTATCATAGTGGTTGTATTAGTTGTAACCTGATGGATGTAAATATACCACTAAATTTGCGTATGTCAATGCTAAAAGTCGTTGGATTTTAGTTGCGGTACGAATCCTCTATAACCCCGCAGCGTCCCCTACACTGCCGGGTATCTATGAGGATTTCGCAACGTTAAAAAAAACAGTGCACTTCCGCCTATAGCCTCTCACATATATAAGAATTCTGTGACAGCAGGCAAGAATATAATATAATATAATATAATATAATATAATATAATATAATATAATATAATATAATATAATATAATATAATATAATATAATATAATATAATATAATATAATATAATATAATATAATATAATATAATAAATAATAAATAAATAAATATCTTCACACATTCCACACAGCACCATCTAGTTCCACAGTAAGCAACTAATGTTTGTATTATGGATACCAGACAGTTGATATACTACATAGATTACTACATACATATTATAAATACAAAACATCCATGACTCAAGTAAAAAGGTAAAATGTTAACACATAAACATTTGCCCCTAGCGGGATTCGAACCCGCGATCGTTTGGTTACTTAGCCACTAGACCAAACGTGTCGTCAAAAATACTCTTTCTAAAGACGAATCTGTGTGGAACAGTACATTCACTGTTTATTTAAATTTGCTGTGTATTTATGGTCACTGCTTTCCTTCGAAAGCCTGAACGGGTTGGAACTCTGGAAGAGCCTTTTAAAAGGGCTAATATGTAGGTAAGAGGTATAAAAGTCAAACTTGAAATAAGGGCCATAATGGATACTGAATAGTTTCGTCTGTTTGACGTATTTAATAATTACTGCATTTCAGATCTGAGAACGAAATAAAATGTGTGTGTCTTATTTTCTCACTTAGCACATAAAAGTCCTAATTATTTTATTCTAAGAATAAAATAAAATAGCCTTTATTATTTAAGTTTACTAAAGTTAACTTAAAGTCAGGGTACATAATATTATTTTTCCCTAACACCGCCAACTTGCCCAAAATAAGTTATTGGTCTTATCCAGGTCATCTGTCCATCTGAGATACGGCCTTCCTCTCTTCCTTATGGATCTTTCGTTAATTTACTTAGGTTTTTTCTAATCATGTGGCCACACCAGCGTCACTTTTGCTGTTTTATGATATCACTAGCTGGTGCCCGCGACTTCGTCCGCGTTGAACGATGAAAGGTACCCTATGTCATTTCTGGTGTCGCAGACAACGTGTATGCAAAATTTCATAGTGATCGGTTCAGTAGTTTTTGCGTGAAAGAGTCACAAACATCCAAACATCCAAACATACTTTCGCATTTATAATACTAGCTGGTGCCCGCGACTTCGTTCGCGTTGAACGATGAAAGGTACCCTATGTCATTTCTGGTGTCGCAGACAACGCAGATGTCGCAGTGATCGGTTCAGTAGTTTTTGCGTGAGAGTCACAAACATCCATACATCCAAATATACTTTCGCATTTATAATATTATATATAACTTTGATTTTTCTTTAATTACTGAGAGTATTGTAAATTTCTACTTGTATAATAAATGTTTATATTCAAAAAGGTAAGTTATATATTATGTTTACATGTTTGATTCACAATATAACTTTGAAAAAACAGATATACCAAGTCCTGGACTACACTAAATTAGTCTTGGACAGTTCTAATAGATAGTATGTCGGATAATTGTTCAAATTTAATGGTATTTTAATAACTATTAAGTTTTGAAAAGTTAAAATAGGCCACGCGTTTAAAAATGCTATTTAAAAAATTTTGGTCATTTTAGTAAATCTAAAAAGTCTTGGAGCAAATAAACTTAAAAGCTCATTTACTTTAAGCTTAAAATGATATTAAAAAACTTGAAAAACACGAGTGGATCTAATATAATATACCACAAAGATTTTTTCCTAAATTACTTTTTAAATTTGGACTTTTTCCTGCATGATGCGAACAGGCTTAGTCGGGACGGGATCGAGAGCCCAACACGGAATTAGGTATGTAAAATTTCAAATTGCGTATTACAAAATGACTTTTAAAAAGTCATTGTGTAACGTGTACATAATACCAATGGTCGCATACTAGGCGAAATGTACATATTCTATATCTGTATGTTACAAATTTATGTTACAAAAATCGAAAGGCTTTTATAAAATCACTGATTATTTAAGCGACAATGAAGCCTGGATTTTTTTTTTGCAGTTCGTACAAGGAAGGTGGATTTAAGCGATTCGGAGCTCATACTATGTTTAGTTATGTTATGTCATGTTTATGTTTAGTATTAAAAAACTATAATTGTATATATAAATATATACTTTATTTTTATTAAAATTAAATGTAATTTCTTCGGAGTTCCTTCTTGGGATCGTCATCTTGGCTTTTTTTCGAAAGCCCTGGTAAATTAAAATTTATAATGACGATCATTAGAGTTTGCTTGTAGAAATCTAATTGGTAAATAAATATTTTGATTTTGATTTTACATAAATCTAATGATATCAGACAAAAAAACACTGTAGCCTAAGAGGTAGACTCTGATATTCTATCTGATCTGGTGCCCTCCACTTCACTTCAGGAGATGTGTCCAAAAACCTTCATTAGTTTCTTAAAGTTATCATTCATGCAATTTGCTTGTGTTATAGGCGACGATGGCCACCTACCATCAAGTGGACTGTCAGCCTGTCTGCCGAACTTAATTTAAAAAAAATATGTGTATGTCAACTCCGACACACGACTGGAGATTACTAATTACGAACAATTAAAAAAAAAATTTAAAATTTCATAATTCGAAAAACATTGTTTTTTTTTTTAATCAATATCGTGTAGATGGCGCATTATCTCTGAAACTTCAGATATTCTAAAATATTCAAAAAAAAATTGAACGTAACTATAACGCATAACATAACGCATTCGTGTAACAATTTTGATTTTACTCCAATAAATTTTCATACCACGGCCATATATACTCCAAAAAGCGATTTTATTTTAAAATATCTACACATGTTTTCAAATAATGCCATATGTCGAAATTTCTAATTTCTCTACACTAATTCATGTAGCTACGGTCAAAATAATTAGGTGATGTATGGTACCAACAAATGTCTCCTGAACGTTTTCTTAGGAAAGAGGGAGACAAAACATTTATAATCTATGTCATAATTTCAAATTAGCAATCTAGCAGATGCAGATGGCCCATTTCGTTCTCCCCGCACGAATGTGAGTCATATTAGTGCAGTCGTGTAAAAATAATATGTTCGGAATGACCATCGGGCGTAGGGATTGTATTGTTGTAACCTACGTAATTAAACAATAGGCCCTAACCATTCGACCGAGCGTACAATGTCCAGTACATTGTTACAAACGTTGGACGGAGTGCGTCGAGTGTTATTAACGCTGGAACAAGGCATAAGAGGTAGCGGGGTTTGTCGGATAAACGAATTTTGAGCATCTTTAATTTCAATTAGAAATTCATGTTGATTAACCTAAAACATAAAGAATTTATGTTGCGTAAAAGACGAATCAACTGACTGAATTTACTAGATTTAACTTTTTTATACAATAAAACCTATTAATGCCTAGTCAACTTAATTACCTAGCAACTGGAAGCCAAATATGAGGTCTCCAGCGGAAGATCAGCATTGTATGTGACTTATAGCATACACAGCATAAGCTGAGGGTGTCTATTTGGGTCGAAACACTGGTGGCATGCACTGGCAAGTATGGTACTATTGCCAATACGATTAAGATGGTTCTTATTAAACTTGTATTGCATGTGCTATTTGTGTTAACTCAATAAAATTTCTTATCTTTCTTTCTTTCTTCTTTCTTTCAACCTACATAGTTGACTTTGAAATTCTCTAGTAGTGTACGGTTTAACAAAAACCCATAGCATAGACTTGGCAATCATTACGATTGCTAGCCTAGTTAGCAGCACAAATATTATTATGCAGTAACGAGCACAAGTGCTTGTGTTTTAGTACACAAGTGCTTGTGTTTTTCTCAGAGTCCATTTACCTATCCTCACTTTGCTTTTATCGTTACTCGATTGCACTCAGTATGCGAAGGCAGTCACTGTTTCCGCCCTAATTCACTCAAAACCCAAAGTAAAGATTAGTATCGTTTCCTGCAAGATATTCAAAGGACTTTATGCTTAAAAGTAAAACGCTAAACCTTGTGAATTGTACCACAGAAATTGACCGGTCAATTGTTCGCTACTCTGGTGGCAGTTTCAATTCCCCCATTGTTGTTGAATTTATATTTGACTTGCTTGTTTATTTTTAAAACGAATTGTGTCCTGTGGCTGTGTTGCTAAATTCAGTTTTTCCAATAGACTTTCTTAAGTATAAAACTGTTGATGCGATATCAAAAGAATAATATATGTATATATAATAATTTGGTATTATACATACTCGTATATAATGACAGAATCAAACTCCACTTGTGAAGTCTTATGAAGACTTATGAAGTTCTACCAAGATTTAGCCAGCGATGTGGATTTCAAGCCCATACTTCTTCAATTATATAATATATGTTTTTGAAAATGGAATATCTCATAGGTCAAGTATATTCAAAACTACCTACGAAAAAAAGGAAAAGTGGTAATTGTAAAAAAATCATGATCTGTAATTATAAAATTGCTAAAATTAATTTTTAAAAATAATTTATAATAATTAATTTAATTATAATTAACAAAAAATTCACTAAATAGGTTCCTGTGGGATTTTCAAAAAACGTACTATACTGACTGCAGTAGTAAAAAGTAAATATCAAGGATCATATACTGTATTCAATTTTTTTTTAATATTTTGGGAACATCTTGACCACATTTTGACAATTATATAATAACTATGATTTTTTAATATTATTCTTTGTGCTTATTGTTTATGTTTCTTCGGAAATTCTTAAAATTTTTACTCTTTTCTAGTCGTTTAATAAATTCACAAACTTATCGACAAACTTGATTTAATGTCTATAGATACTTGAACCAAAGTGGCTTAACATGAAACTTTACTTAACTATAACTTAGAAAGTTGCTGCATAACTTAGAAGGAATAAGCTCTACTCGCCCTTGGCTCCGATTTAGCTTATAAGTGAACCGCCATAGAGTAACTTGTAAGTTAAAGTTGTTTAACCACTTGCATTGCTGCTTACTTTATACAGACTTAACTAGAGCTGAGGGGAAATTTGTGACTTTACGTCGATATTAAAATAAGTTTTTTTTTCTATTGACAGTTTAAATTTATTATTTGAAAAATATTTTTATTTTCACTTAAAGTTAAGTGTTTATTTAAACTACCTAAGTTACACTCAATAAGTAAATTATAAAAATAAAAAATTAAAATAAAGTAATTATAAATTGGGGATCTAATAGAGAAAACCACCATGAAATAACAGCACACGTGCTGATGTGTTTCGGTGAGTGAGTGATTTATTCCATAGAGCATTTTTCCATATCCTAACTCCTTTTTCTTAGTCCTATTAAGGTCGTCAGCCTATGGCATTACTTATATTAATAAGCCATGATAAGTAGTACCATCAAGTGAACAAATTATTTATTTTCTGCCTTAAAAAAAAATACTACCACAGTTTATGTGCAACATAAACTTATTCAAGTTTAACATCAGCCTGTATATCGAAAAAAAAATCACAGACGTCAATGTTTTTTTTAAAAATCAATGCACGGTAATGTCTTTATTGCTTATCATACTAAAGTTGGCAGCACACTTGCAGTGATAGTAACCTATCATTGAGCCTGTTTGCCTATCATTAGTAAAGAAAAAATTAAAAAAAAAATACAAAATATAATCACCCATTTTTAAATGATAAAAAATAAATTTGAAAAAACATAAATTTTTTTTTTTTAGATTAGACGAAAAATATCCCCAGGTGGTCGAGTCAGTGTGTCTGCATTTGTATATAATATAATATTATATACTAATTATTACGGGGACACGTGTAATTATTGTTACCGGTGTCATAACAAGTTATTAGCGATTAAATCACTCGTACGTATATTGTACGTCAAGATAAGCACCTGAAGAGGACACTTAGCGTCATAATCGGCACGTTTTCATAATAAATATAATTTGTTTATCGGTTAACTCACTGCTGTTGGTAACTTTCCATTTGATATAATATTTATTTATTATATACTAGCTGTTGCACGCGACTTCGTCCGCGTAAACATATATAAAAAGCCTATGTTACTCGCTGATAATATAGCTTCCCAACAGTGAAAAAAATTTTCAAATCGGTTCAGTAGTTTCGGGGCCTATTCAATGCAAACAAACAAATCTTTCCTCTTTATAATATTAGTATAGATATAGATTAGTATAGATAATAGGAATAAAAAAAGGTTTGAGTTCGTCTCAGAAATTATGCCGAACAAACAAACAAACAGTCGGATAGGACATTCTTCCTCAGACTTTAACGAATATTTGAAGAAAGAAAAACATGGAATTGGTTCAACCGTTTTCGACTTTTGCTCTTAACACTATATTATATATTAACTAGCTGGGGCCCGCGACTTCGTCCGCGTTGAACGATAAAAGGTACCCTATGTCCTTTCTGGTGTCACAGACAACGTGTATGTAAAATTTTATTGTGATCGGTTCACTAGTTTTTAAGTTAAAGAGTTACAAACATCCAAACATACTTTCGCATTTATAAAATTAGTACGGATTTTTATTTATTAAGAAAAATTTATAATATTTATAATAGAACGCATTTATAATATAAAGTTTAATACAACTTTAAATAGAGTAAAAATTAATTAATTATTATTTAATTAATATTATGGTTATTATACCAGTAATTTTATTGTCTAAAATAATTCTATTCTGACCATTTACATTACAGTGAATTAAGTATAAGTTATAAATATAAATTATATTAATAGTTTGATTATTTAATTATTAATTATTTAATTAATAGTTTGAGATATCTATCTGTAAAATAATCTTTGCCTTGTCGCAAACACTAAGGTTACAAGTAAACAGTGGAGTCAAGCCAATTATTTGCATACTTAGTTATACCACATATACAATGGATTACGAAAAGCTTACAATTTTCAAAATATTAGAACAATGACTGTTTTTCATATTATTTTTTGAACTCTCATAATTAAAATACAAGAAATATAAATGAACACTTTTCTATAAACATCTCAAAGGACTTCTAATGGTATTGAAATATTTAAATAAATAAATAAATAAAATAATAAATTTTAATGTTTATAAAAAAAATTGGTTTTAAAATCATATATGATGATTTTTTTTAGTAACATATAGTCATTGTATTATAAAAAAAATTATAATTGGAAAGAGATTTTTTGTTTCTTTTTCGTAAAATGTCAAAATTTAAATTCAATATTTAATTCAATTGTATATCATAAAAAAAACATTTTTTGATATTGAAAAAACATTATAAAATTAATATAACTTTTAATCGGCAAGCTTAATATCAGAGTTCTGATGAATGAAAAAAAAAAAAAAAAAATTGGGACTAAAATTTAGCTCCAAAAAAAATTTATGCTCATATAAAACAATTTAAAAATATAACACAATGTTATATTTTTTATTGTGTGTGGACAGGCTGCCCAATTTATAGCTCACTTGTGCCCAATCACTAAATAATTACTAATTTAAAAAGTAATTAAGTAATTACTAAATAAATAAACTAAGTTAATTACTAAACGAGTGAACTTCTTGGTGACTGTAAATTATTTGTCGAAGTTCACATTTTCTGTAGTCAAATCGGAACAAGATTTTATTTTTGTTGCTAACATCATGTCGCTATCATGGTAACACTGCTTCGTGACCTCGCAGTTACAACACCATACATTTTGCATTACAAAACACTTTATTATCGACCAATAAGGTTCAATTTTAATTAACACAAACGTTGAATTATATTTGTTTCAATTCCATACTCTTTAACTTATTAGATTGCAATTAAATTTTTATATATTTTTTTAAGTTTACTTTGAATGATAATATAAATGTTATAAAATTTGAACTAAAGCAACTTGTGATTGAAAAGAAAATTTCATATAAATTATTAGCATAGTGTTTTATCCCCTAATCTCAACATTAAGTTAAATTATTATTTATGTATTATTTACTAGCTTTTCATGTGGCTTCAATCACGTAAAATTCGTTTAAAAATATCTTTATATTTCTTCCTAAATATATATTAAGTACTATTTTCAAAATCTATTTAAATTTATAGAGCAAATACTATCATTTCTCATTTAGGTTAGACGTATTGGTTATTATATTTTAAAAAAGTACTTTACCATCTGTATAAAAAAAAAATCATTAAAATCTATGCCTGAAAAGGCACTGTTTATACATGTATTATACATATATGCTATTGTATGTTACTGTATGTCCAGTCATATAGATCTGGAGTCTCTTTTTGTATTATTATTATTAAATATGGATTCAATTCAATAATAAAAAAGTCTATAAAATTATCAATTTACATGTTATTTTATATATTAGTCTGAAAAATGGTTAAAATTATAAATAAAATTATAATAATTAGTGTTCGTTCTTTAAGCTTGTAAATAAATAAATAAATAATACATAAATGAGCTCGAGATTGGTTATTAGTGTTAATAAAAATTAATACTAAATTTAATTTCAAAGAGAACTTAATTCACTTTCGATTTGAAACGACATCGAAAACGAACAAACGAACCGAAATCTGTATTTTACGATTGTTGCTGGAAATAAGGCATATTTTATGCAAGTGCATATTACACATTCTCGTGTCGCTCACGAGATGTTTCTTGAGTAATTTATGATTTTTTTGGCATTTATTGTTCTATGGCAAGTGTGGCCGATGCGTTTTTATGAACGTATTTGTCAGTATTGTGAATCATTTCTTTGTGGCAAAGAATAAATTTATACTCGTGTGTAATGTACAGTTAGATATTAACAAGAATTACAATTGGAATAAAAAAAAAATGTACTTACTTAAATTTAATACTTATATTTTTAATTGTTTTGTATTTTTGAAAAATTAAAAAAAAAAATTAGTAAATATTTTAAACTAAGATACTCTTTTAAATAAAAATATAATAAGCCATTTTGAGGGAAAATTTTTTTTCGTAATCCGTATATTATCCTTATACTTAGCAATTTGTAATTTTTTTTTTATGTGCAACAGTGATATTGAAAAAAGTTCATTATTAAACAACAATTATTCACTACTATTTATTATTTTAATTAATAAAAGTATTAAATGTATAAATGAACAGTTCTATCTCTATCCCTCTCTCTCTCTCTCTCTTTCTCTCTCATTGATAGAGAAAACTACATCAAAATTCATTACAAAAATTAGACAAACTAAGTGGACGTAAATACACAAGAGGGGATTGGGATTAGGTATAATGATCCGGAATCCGTACTAATATTATAAATGCGAAAGTATGTTTCAATGTATGAATGTTTGTAACTCTCACGCAAAAACTACTGAACTGATCACCATGAAATTTTGCATACACGTTGTCTGGGACACCAGAAAGGACATAGGGTACCTTTCATCGTTCAACGCGGACGAAGTCGCGGGCACCAGCTAGTTGTATATAATATTAAAAGTGTAGAAGAGCAGTATCAACTCTGTATAATATACTAACGATGTTGCACCGCGTCGGGAGCGAAGCGGTTGATAATATTTTTGTTTTACAAATTACGTGTTCAATTTGTAATTTCATCGTTCAACGCGGACGAAGTCGCGGCCACCAGCTAGTCGTTTATAAATATAATTTGTTCGCGTTGGACATACGCGCTTTTGAATCGCATAGTGTAGGATTTTGACGTAGAACTCAATCGGAGCTACGCGGATCATTCGTAGCACTCCGGTAACAACGCAGCGTAGCCGATGACGTCACACGTCTATTACATGAAAATGCTCAATTATAGCAAACAATATTACATAAATTTTTTTTGTTAATTTTTTTTAACTTTTGTTATTTTTGTTTATTTGTTATTTTTGTTAATTTTTTTAGCTTGTTTCGTAAATTATGTGAATACGTGTTTAAATTTGCTTCCATAGTGGGAAGCAATTCAGAAAAGTTTGATGCTATACCTATCATCTACATCCAAAATTTAATTACACCACTCGATAGCTAAAGGATCAAAGATTTTTTTGTTATAAGTATATGGTATATTCAAATTAGTTGGATAACACGCCTAAAGAAAATATTCTTAATGTACACGCATTCACGACACACATTTTCAAAAAAAAAAAATTTTTTTTTTTTCTGTTAAACCTTACTATTTTAATAATAAACTCGTCTAATAAACAATTCCGTTAGTTCAACTATTGTTTCGTTAATTTAGTTAAAAATTTGGAGCTTTTATGTCGAAGGAAATGTAATTATATGAATTTAATCTAATATAATCCAATTTAATTTAATTTATTTTCAACAAAAACAGTGTGAAATTTTAATTGACTATGACTGGTTTGTATGATTGACTTTTTTAATTAGCAAACAGAGTAAATCAACTCATAATTTTAGTTATTAAACCCTAAAAAATATATGGGAACAACACAACACAAATTCCCATAGATTCTCACCCCCAAGTCTGAATTAGTAGTAAATAGGTTTTTTTAACTGTTACACATGTGTTAAAATGTCTTATACAATAATTTAGTACCTACTATTTCAGTTCGCGTTGGTATAAGGTTACATTAAAAATGACAAAGCAAAATCACCATAAGAATGTCTATATACATTATTTTTATTACCTACAGCTATTCAATGTACACAGTCCCTTTTCGACAAATAAAATTTATAGTCTTTGACAAAAGCTTTCAAAACATTGGCTTAAGCCGCATGTGTACCATAGCAATTTTAATGCAGTAGGGAAAGTGTCAATAGTAGATGTTATGATAAATATTTATGATTCTAATTTTAATAAATAGAAGTTTTATTAATAAATCTTACTGATATTATAAATGCGAAAGTATGTTTGGATGTATGGATGTGTGTGACTCTTTCACGAAAAAACTACTGAACTGATCACTATGAAATTTTGCATACAAGTTGTCTGGGACACCAGAAAGGACATAGGGTACCTTTCATCCAGAAAAAAGGACTATTCCCGAGTGATAAATAAAAAATATAGCAACACGAGGTCAAGCGTTATATTGCTTTTTTTTAAAATTTTCTTCGCGGACGAAATCGGGAGCACCAGCTAGTACTTTATAATTACCTATTTTGTTTATAAAGAAATTTTATTTTAGATTTGTATCTCAGTTAATTATGTTACCATACAGTTGTAAATACTTGTTAAAATATTATGTCCCTGGGTAATAATAACGATACTAATAAGCTTTTGAATTCAACTTTTTCTAAGCAAACTAAAATTTTAAATTTATTCAGAGGTAAGGAGTTAAGTAACTACAGATTCATAGATAGTAGTTCTAAAAAAGTTATTAAAAAAAAATATATCATATTTTATTTTATCTCAGTTTAGGTATATAGGATGATTAATATTATGTTACCATATATTATAATAATAATATTATTATTTTCATCAGCGTTCAACTGCCTGTCCGCGAGAATTTCTAAATTAAAAAAATGAATTTAGGATTCATTCATTGGAAATTAATTTTAATTTTAACATAAAATATTTAATTATTAAATATTTTTTTTTTTTGGAATCCGTTTAGGAGTTTTAAACGTTATTAACGAAAACTAAAAATTTTAATAACGAAACTTACATATAAATATTTTTTTAAATCATTCCATATACATAGGTTCGCAGATCCTCTACTGTACACATTATACTGTTGCAACCTTTACAATGTATGCGTCACATCGGAACAGTTTACGACGTGTATTTGTCAGGAAAAAATCAAATTTATTAAATGTCGAATTGAAAGTCGCTTTTACGACGTAATCTCTTCTTTGTTGGTACGCATTTGTCTAATTATGGCTGTGGGGTAATGCTTTCTCATGACGAAGAAAGAAGATACATTTCTGTTTTATGTTCAAGTCTCTTTAACGTTTTCAATAAGGGCTCTTAACCTCTTTAAATCCTGAAAAGAAATCTCAAGTAAAAATGCTTAACATTGTATACAATTTACTTAAGTACGCGTGATTTAAGTGAGTACATGAGTGCGTTTTTATCTTAAAATTATCATTAATTTTGCACTTGTAACACAGGTGGCGTTGCTTGTGTTATAGGCGACGGTAGCCGCTTCTGCCATGATGTGGACTGTCAGTCTGTCTGTCGATCTTAACATACAAGAAAAGATCAAATCACGTAGCGTATCAACCGTGGTCTCAACTCCAAAACTAGCCTATTTCATCCGACTGATTATTTGGGCTATGTAACTTGAATTACCGCGTAGATAGCTACGACCAAAAGTGTAAGCAAAATATCGATTATTTAATACTAGCTGGTGCCCGCGACTTCGTCCGCGTTGAACGATGAAAGGTACCCTATGTCCTTTCTGGTGTCCCAGACAACGTGTATGCAAAATTTCATGGTGATCGCTTCATTAGTTTTTGCGTGAAATAGTTACAAACATCCATACATCCAAACATACTTTCGCATTTATAATATTAGAGTACGGATTATAGAAGGAGAATTCCTTTGAAAGGGCCTCGCTGTATTTATTTAGACACCCTTAAGTCACTTAAGGAGAGGACATTAAACACACATGTTCTCATATTGGCAAGGCGAAACTAACGCGTTCATATCGGTTTTATTATCACGTATAACTGCTAATATTCTTATGAACAAACACTAGCAAATTGTTAAGGTTTCGCGTGAAATATTTCAGAAGATTCTCTTCTATTCGAATATTACTATTCGTACTAATATTATAAATTCGAAAGTATGTTTGGATGTTTGTGACTCTTTCACGCAAAAACTACTGAACCGATCACTATGAAATTTTGCATACACGTTGTCTGCGACACCAGAAAGGACATAGGGTACCTTTCATCGTTCAATGCGGACGAAGTCGTGGGCACGAACTAGTTGTTAATACAAAGTATTTTGTATGATAAGCTTAGTAGGTTTTGAATGTGATGTTTTCAAGATATAAATTTTAAAAATATTAATTATAAGATGAATTGGCGTCGCTAAGCCGCCAATAAAGAAAGAAAGAAAGAAAGAAAACATTTTGTGCCCATACAGTGCTAATCATCCGTTGGGGACATATCTCATTTTTTTTTACGAAGGTCCACATAAGTCCATAATAAATAGATAAAATATATTTTATTACGACTATTGTTAACTATTAATATACCGTTTTATATTGAAAAAATTATTCAGTATTTTTAACTAAAATAAGTCTTTTTCTTTTTCACCTTTTCATTATAACAATAAATAAATAAATAAATAAATAAATAAATAAATAAATAAATAAATAAATAAATAAATAAATATATAAATAAATAAATAAATAAATAAATAAATAAATAAATAAATAAATAAATAAATAAATAAATAAATAAATAAATAAATAAATAAATAAATAAATAAATAAATAAATAAATAAATAAATAAATAAATAAATAAATAAATAAATAAATAAATAAATAAATAAATAAATAAATAAATAAATAAATAAATAAATAAATAAATAAATAAATAAATAAATAAATAAATAAATAAATAAATAAATAAATAAATAAATAAATATGTATAATATAAGAAAAATTTAGTAACATAACATTTTATTTATCAAGGTATGTATATAACATTTGGAAATGTAAAGTCTGTCAAACACTTTATCATAAAAAAAAAGTTAGTATTATTATTTTTCTGCTGTATTGCTTCATACAGGATTCCATAGAAATAAATTCTCATTCGTACATCATACTATATTGCGAAAATATGAAGATTCATTGAAAATATTTTCCTTTCTGTTTACGATATGCAATGTCATTTTAATATTTCGCCAAGGGATGTCCATTGTCCTTCGCCCATGCATTATTCAGGGCACATTTAGGATTATTGTCCTATTGGGGTGATATGTATATTTTATACTAGCTGGTGCTCGCGAGTACGTCCGCGTTAAATTAAAAAAAAAAAGCAATATAACTCTTGACCTCGTGTTGCTATAACACTTTGGCCGAGCGTTAGTTTTTTATTTTTTATTTATCCCTCGGGAACAGTCCTTTTTTCTGGATGAAAGGTACCCTATGTCCTTTCTGGTGACCAAGACAAAGTGTATGCAAAATTTCACGGTGATCGGTTCAGTAGTTTTTGCGTGAAAGAGTCACAAACATCCATACATCCAAACATACTTTCGCATTTATAATATTATAATACAGACATAAGCCCATTTCCCTATTTTAGTCCCCTATCCCTATCCTTAGGATAGGGATCCTTATATATCCCTATCCTTAGTCGCACTTGAAACTCTTATGGTTTTATTTGTGTTAATTGACACTTACCATTAAGTAGACCATCAACTTGTCTGCAGACCTTCACAATATAATCAAGATTTTTCATGGTAAAAGGTTGCAGGCATGATGACCATACTGTTGATAGTATGTTGTCTACTATAGCCTACAAACAGAAGCTATGTTAGGCATGTGTAAGTGTGGTCACAATACCTATAGAATAAAAGTTAAGGCACAAGTTCAGGAGGGCAGAAAGTTATCTGATACCAGGGCATTTTAAAAATCAGAAGTAGCTCTTTGTAAAGGGAAGATTACTGTCATCAAACAGACCACGAAAGACAGTGTTTTCTGCCACTACTATACTTAGAATATAGCTATAAAGAAAAATAGCTTAAGAAAATGTGTGTTCCCAGTGGCAGAAATAAAAGCTTCAATTGTAGGTATGAACGGAAGAAAGTAGTTTTCATTGCTATAAAAGTGTGAATAGGTTTCATGTCCGCAATGTGCACATAGAATTTCGACAGCGAAACTTTTCCCACTGAGAGGCTAAACGCAGCAAATAAAACTGGGACAGGACAACCTGACTTAAATAAACTGCTTGCAAACGCGTATACAGCCTACTTGTGTGCCTTCATAAACTTTGAACAAAAGCACTAAAATAATATAGCGTATAACTAAAATTTATGATCATACTAGCTGGTTCCCGCGACTCCGTCCGCGTTGAACGATGAAAGGTACTCTATGTCCTTTCCGGTGTCCCAGAGACAACGTGTATGCAAAATTTCATTGTGATCGGTTCAGTAGTTTTTGCGTGAAAGAGTTACAAACATTTATACATCCAAACATACTTTCGCATTAATATTAGTACGGATTTATATTTTTTATTTATTTATTCGAAAATTAAAAAAGTTTTTCTGAAAAGACTGAATCTTCTTCGCTGTCTCTATATCCGATAACTCTGCCTAAGCCATATAACGGATTTTGATGCGGGTTGTCATCATGAGTTAGATCATTTTTCATACAATTTTCATGTACAGAATAAAATCTAATTAAATTTTTTTCTGAACGAAGCCGGGAACGGGTTGCTAGTCTTATATATAAAAGAAAGTAGTGTTAGTTACACCATTTATAACTCGAGAACGGCTGAACCGATTTTTATGATCTTTGATTATGATGATTCGTACCTATATTATTTTTACATAAAATTTAATATTATGTAAGTTTTTTTTTTGAGATAATATTTATTTTTTGACATATTATTATACCGCCTTAGGGGCGGTATACGAAGTTCGCGGGTCAGCTCGTATAGTATAGTATAATTTGAAGTCGCTAGTATACCTATATATAAATTACATAAATATAGGTAATTTTACAAAATAGCAGAGATAATTATAAATTAGCACATTTTGAAAATTATACTTTAATTAGGTTAACTGTAGAAATCATATTTTATAGTATCTCTAAGTTATTTTTAAAAAATAAATCCTTTTTTCATTTTATTATTAATAATGATAATATTTATAAGATTATACAAGTTTGTAGTGAACATGGTCACCCCCAAAGTATGAGGTAGGACGTAACTGTGGACAAGCTCTTGTTTTGTTTATTATTATTGTCTCTAGTGGGAGACTTCGGGTTCCTGACTAACATAGAGTTTAAAACCTTGAGACATGTCTCAAAATTGTTTTTATTAATTACGGCTTATTGAGAAGTTGGCAATTTTTAAAATTGAATGAATAACATCAAATATTAATTTTTTTAATGTTAAGGTCTGCAGACAGACTGACGGTTCACTTGATGGTAGGTGGCTACCGTCGCCTATATTCTTTAAGTATATATGTAAGCTAAAATAGGTCACTTGTCACGCAAGGGGTAATAGAAAATGATGTATCGAATCTATACTTAATATTATAAATGCGAAAGGATGTATGGATGTTTGTAACTCTTTCACGCAAAAACTACTGAACCGATCACCATGAAATTTTGCATACACGTTGTCTGGTACACCAGAAAGGACATAGGGTACCTTTCATCCAGAAAAAAGGACTATTCCCGAGGGATAAATAAACAATAAAAACTAACGCCTCGCCAAAGTGTTATAGCAACACGAGGTCAAGCGTTACATTACTTTCTTTTAAATTTTCAACGCTGACGAAGTCGCGAGCACCAGCTAGTAATAGAATAACTGAGGCTACTTTGTGACTATTCCTCGAACGAACGGTTCATTAAAGACTAGTCCTTAATGAACATTGCCGCTTCTAATACATTATTGTGTCTGTGGAGTGTACAACATTAAGTGCGTGGAGTGTTCGTGCTATGGTCATCACACGCACATGTGCCTCGATAACGCCCCCCGCATTTTCATAACACAGCGATACTCGTACACACTGTTTATCTAACACTAGTTCACGCAATACGAGTCACGTCAACTTTTCCACGTCAAGTTATTGGACTAAAAGCTCTGGAAGATAGTTGGATAAAACTATAAGACTATCTATAAACTGGCAGTATAGAAGACTAGTGTGAAATGACAGAATTGTTATTTGTTTTTCTGAATTTTTTTTTATTGAGCTCAAAAAAAAGGAAAAAAGTTGTACTTTTTTTTTAAGTCATACTTTGTTTTTAATTATTGATATTGGTTAGAAACGGTTTTATTTTATTTTATATAGATTCAATATGCGGAAAACTTGTAAATGGTGTTAAATTAATCTGTCATTTAGTTATTAAGTAAATTTTTGTATAAATATCACTGTAAGTTTTCCTTGAAAATAAAATAAATAAATAAATGAATAAGGCTTATAATACGTCATTATTAGATATTCTTCTTATCACCTTAATAGTGTATTTGCAATATCTATTGAGTTGCTTGAATTAATAGGCGAAGTTAAGTATTTACCATCAAATGGACTGTCAGCCTGCCTACCGACCTTTACAATAAAAATTTTAATTAACAATTTCTTTAAGAATATGAACGATTACTAGATTTTTAACGAGCTTATGTAGTTTAACATTTTGTCTCAATTAGGTATGTACGGCATAAAAAGTATTTGACTAGGTATTTGAAGAAAATTACATGACAAAACTATGAATAGTAAAATATACAAATTCCAAAAAGATCAGATAAATTAAGAAAAAATTTTAGGAAAAAAAAAATTGTCTTTTTATTATTTAACTAGCTTTCACCCGTGACTTCGTACGTGCGCTATGTTAAGATTAAGATGTTTAAGATATTTTTTAAATTAAATTTAAATTTAAAAATTTATTGCTCATGCATCCCTAACAAAGTGTATGCAAAATTTCACAATCAACGCTTGAGTAGTTAAGGCGTGAAAGCGTAACAAACAAACAAATTTCACTTTCGCATTTATAATATTAATTATAGCACTTAAAATCGGACGATAAATATGATTTCCAAACATAATTTTTTTACACAAGGAAACGTACCAGTAAATTATTTATTTTGTTAAAAAAAAAATATTGCAAACTTTTTGAACAATATTCAACAAATTGACTTGAAAAGATTGAAGGGAAGCGGAATTATGTAATTTATGTAAATTTTTATGGTTTCGGCCGTCAATTTATGTCACGAATTCCCGTTTAAGATTCCATAAAAATTGTTCCACGTTTTATTGTTATTGGGGAATGTTGAATTGTGGTATTGTGTGACGCGTTTCGGTTCTGATGTTTTCTGATGACTGTTTAGCCGCAAGCTCTTTTGTGGGACGTGTTAACAAAAGACAGAAAATGCTCAAAATTCATCCAACAAATGCGAAATAAATAAAAGCCCTGAAGCAACTTTACATGGAAACGCAAATAATTTTTACTTAAGTAACTAAAGAAAATATTTTACAATGTTATTGCATATAATTAATTATATTGTTTTATTTTGTGAATGTATTATATATTACAATAATATTTAATACGTGGAAAAAAAAAATATTCAGATAAATTTCTCTTAGGGCCCTCTTTCACCATAATTATGTTAAGTAGGCTAACCGCCATTTAAAGTCACCGGTAACAGGGAATGAAGGAGATGATATACCTTTGTTTGTACGGTAAAAGTCCCAAACATTAAAAAGAAAATAATAAAAAAAATCGCCTATCGAAGGAAACCGAATGCATAATTTAATAAAACATAAAATTATTTCTAAAAGTAACTAATCAACACTTTAATTGTAGTTGGTGAAAGAGGCCCTTATTGACTTAGTTTTATCGGTCTTAAGTATTATAAAAATTTTAAAAAAATTGGTGTCCCCCACCATGGTAATTTTTTTTATGTCAAGACAGTCGTTCACTTGATAGTTGACTTGACAGGTGGCTACCGTCGCCTATGTAACACAAGCAACCCACAGCGCTTAGGGATTAGGAAGGTATGGCTTTGGCATCCCTCACTCACTCACCGAAACACAACAGCACACATGCTGTTATTTCACGGTGGTATTCTGTGAGAGGGTGGTTACTGCCGCCAGACGGGCTGCCCAAATGACTGTAAAACGCAGTGTGCCCTATCACTATTTGACAGAATAAAAATATACTTTGTGAAAAATATGATAAACAAATTCTAAGAATTATAAGAATATTTCTATCCTAGTTTAAATATTTGTTTAATACCTTTATGTGACAGACTGTACAGTTTGCTGACGCGCGAGTTGTCTAGTGAAATAATACTCGTAGGTAAAAAACAGACATGATAACTCGCCGAGTTCGAGCGAGTTAAATTCAAGCGAGTAGTCTAGTAACTCACAACAATCATTGCCTAACACTTTGTGGCCTCAAACTAAGCTGACTTAAGCCCACAACTGAGTTTGGTGCGAAACTAAAAATATGTTGCAACTGAAGGAAAGCTTCGTTTCTAGAACGTAAAAAAAAAACATTTTTTTAATGTAAAATTTAAAAGAAATATATATATATATATATATATATATATATATATATATATATATATATATATATATATATATATATATATATACTAGCTGGTGCCCGCGACTTCGTCCGCGTTGAACGATGAAAGGTATATGTCCTTTCTGGTGTCCCAGACAACGTGTATGCAAAATTTCATAGTGATCGGTTCAGTAGTTTTTGCATGAAACAGTTACAAACATCCATACATCCAAACATACTTTCGCAATTATAATATTAGTACGGACTAGTACTTATATACCTAACAGTGTCCTTAATAATTAGGTTAGGAGACTACTGCGTATCCATAATTTATCCAGGAAACAAAGTACGAATATACTGGCACTTGTAAGCCATATAGTATGTTTACAGCAAATGCCATGTCAGCAGAGACATTAGGCTCGTCGCACACGTAATGCTATTACGTATAAATCTCGTCCATTTGAAGAGGTACAGTTAGGTTTTATGGCATGAGCGTTGCGGTTATCAACTGTATATGTTTATTTTTTCCAAGAAATATATCCAAGAGTTTTAATACATCAGTCGAATCAATTAATTATTATCAATCAAAGCATTAATATTTACTTGAAATAACTTGTGAATAAGAATGCTAAATCTTTGTTTTCGTGTCTCAAATTTATCACAAGATCAGTCCAAATAAATATCTAGAGTTGCCGTTTAACTATTAACTTGCATTTTAACTATTCTGTTACAGTAACTTTGACATAAGTCAACGAATACCATAATAGTACAAATAATATGACTTATATTGTTTAGTATTCATTAAATACATTAAGAAAAATTAAAAAGTAAACTGCTTAGATTAGTCTGAAGGATTTTCGTTTTTTCCACAACACCGTTTACATGGTTTGTCTGCCAGAAAACTAGTCTCCTAACATTATTTAATATCATATAGATCATATATTTATAAACCTATGATCTATGACGAGTGTAAGTATAGCATAAGAATTGAAGTATAGGCTTTCAAGCTGTTGAATAAGTGCTTTTAGTAAGTGTGGTATATATTTCGGTGCCCATAAAAATTACTGGCTATTATTCAGCTTTTCTTATATATGAAGAGGCATGGTCTTCAATGCTAGGGAAAATCTTGGTAGTTTGGATTCACTAAATATATATTTATTCCATTTAGAGCAAGTGATTCTTTTTTCAAATCTACACAAGAAATTTAAATTATTAAAATCTGAGTCTATCATGGTAAGGCTGCTATTTTCAGTTTTAAATGTGGAGATGATTTCAAAGTCGCCATCGCTTGTGATTTGAAAGAGAATGTTTTGGGATCTACAGAAAATATCACAGCGTGACTTCAGTCACGTGCTCTCCACAATGGCTACAAAGTGCTCGTAAAATTTTGCTTCGGAAAATACAGTTCCCTATACCTTTATTTTTAATGAATACGAAATTGGCTCACATTTTCCGCAACCCACATTTATTAATCTGTGTAATTTTTCACCAATAACATCGATAAATAATATGCATTTTTCTAATTTATCCATTATATTTTTTAAAGCTAAGAAAATCTGGCTAGTTACAATTTTGCTTTCTATTAAGTAATAAGCGATATGCAAAATGGCTCCATTGTCATCATTATAATAACCATCGTCGTTGTAGTCATCATTGTCATCATCGTCTCCATCAACACCACCATCATCATCATAATCGTCAATTGTTGGACAAATTATGTAGACTTTTTTAATTGAGCGCCATTACACTCGGTCCTTCGAGCTCCGCATCTATCTACTCTATATTGCACCGAAATATGTATAGTTCTCGTTATGAAATGATTGAAACCAGAAAAAGTTCATCGTGATCCCTTGTATACAAATGATGTTGCACCGTATGTATGCTATGACGAAACCGGTTACAGGATTGTAAGTAATGTTAACAGACGCAGTTATGAATCTCGACCGAGTCCAGGCTTCTGAGTGTTTTAAAACTTCACTAACCATTCACGCATTGACAGAGTGGGTTGGTTTTAATAAAATAATAGTGTTTTACTTGTGTTAACAGTAATGACATAGAATATAACGAAAGGCGAATGCGAACAAAAGCAAAATTGAGGAATAGCGTATGTGGAAAAAGCTAAGTAGACGAATGGCGTCAATCTCTTATATACTAAAGCCTACAACCTGCTCGCATTGATGAGAAGCATGAAGTTATTGGTCAACTCGCGCCTAATTAACCCGCGAGCGTGAGCGATTTGCCCCATTTGTATTTTACCCAGGATTTTAACATATTTTTTCGTATGTCAACTCGCGCGCCAACATAATGTACAGTTCGTTAGAAAAGCAAATTTTTAAAGATACATACCAGCAGTATGAAGTTTCATTTATGGAATAACTAGCTGGTGTCCGCGACTTCGTCCGCGTTGAACGATGAAAGGTATCCTATGTCCTTTCTGGTGTCCCAGACAACGTGTATGCAAAATTTCATGGTTATCGGTTCAGTAGTTTTTGCATGAAAGAGTTACAAACATCCATACATCCAAACATACTTTCGCATTTATAATATTATATATAATATAATAAGTACGGATATTCTTTAGAAAGTTAGTTTTTGAATTTATCAAACAAAATTCTTTTAAGTTTCGCCTACATTATTAAATAAATTATCGTCAATATTGGATGTTTTTAACTTTAAAACAGCCGCACAAGAATAGGATCTCAGTTTTCCATTGATAGATTAGTTCCGGTGATCATTAATAAGGCGATCTCTTTCGTTCCTTTTTATGTTACAGTCCTTCTTCTCAGATTAGATAACGGAGCAATACATTCGTGACTCTGACTAAACTATTATCATAATTTAATGGTCGAGATGTTACCTTAGTAATGTTCTAAATAAATTTTTACGACCATTATAGCTCGCGTTGAGCACAACGACACGTGCACCGGGCCGGTCGTGACGCGTATGACGACCGGAGTTCAAATCCTGCCCACTTTTTACTTGTTTTGTATTTTTTGAAGCGTTTTGTTCTGGTTAAAGGAAGGCAGTTAAGTTCTTTGCACCGTAATGGTCGCCATTGTGCTCCCCTCGGGCGCATTGTGATGGCGACTTTATAATTTATGGGTCACACAGCTGATGCCCACCTGATAATCAACTAAAATAGCTTACGTTTCCATGCTCCCATATACTACATTTTGATTCATCTATATATTTATAAATATCTATACAATTTTTAAGGCATATAAATATTTTTATTTCAATAATACTTAGCATACTAGGATTATGTAAGCATAAGATGTATAAAGCTATGTTATCCTGCCAAACAAAATCTGTATGAGGAGATCTGTCGTAGGCGTATGTATATCAAAAATCATAATAGCGTTAAAAAATGTTTGTAACTACCAGTTCTTATGATTTTTTTTTTAATTAGGAATATCCTTAGTTTTAATATTAAGACATTAATTGATTATATTTTGGAGATAACGAAATCTACCGATATGTCACTAAGTAACAACGAAAACTACGTGGGTGATCATTATGTACCATTGACATTTAAATTTTATGAGCCGTGTGATAGTATCTCTTAGTTGCTTCATTTAGGTATACATGTAATAATAAAACAAATTATGTTTGTAATCTTAATGTTAAAACTATATTAAGTACTCGTCTTTATTATAAAATGAATTTATTGGAACTATTAAAAATTGAAGCTCTTCTTTATTTTATAATATTAGGTCAATCATCATTATTACATTAATTAATGATGATTATCGTTTAATTTAGTTCTATACCCAAGACGTCAATGAGGCCACAGCTTATGATTGTACTGTGGTATGTTTATTTAGTCTGTGACAGATGATTTGAATTGCATTTTGGGGCGACAGTTTAAACTTGACTTGGATATTAAAATATTATTCGAAGATTATGTAAAAGAATAACAATTATAACAAAGCATTGTATTATATTAATTATAACTATAATGAAGTATTATAAGTAGAATGAAAATTGATTTAATTGAGGAAACAATAAATGTTTATTATCTTTTGGTAAATAGAGTTTGATTCTTGAAAAGGCGTTTGATTGAACCAAATCTACTTAATAATAACAAAAGGCGATATACTGTCAAGTGATATCAGGGATGGTTATCTGTTACCATTGTTGTAAATACTAATTGATAGTTAACCTTTTTTATAAATATACTCTTTTTATATTTTCTTATTTCAAAACATTAAAATAATATATAATTTGATGTATTGTATCTAAGTAGAATATCAATAAAACTATGTGTATAGCAACATCTATTTTTCTCTTTAATACTTAATTTTACATAAAAACTAAGACTTTTAAGCATCTTCCAACACGTTATCAGCACGAAGCTCTGATAGAAGTAAAGTTTTAATGTAAAAATAAAGAAAAAAGTGTTGTTACGTTTTTCTGGTGAAATAGTAAAAGTCATAGAAAAACATGTTAGAACAAGGAAGTGGTGAAGTAAATAAGTATAAGAACTCTTCATCTATACCTACCTTTACTCTAACAAACAGAGATGGATATTCCACATGGAAATTTAAGATGTATCATTATCTTTTACATGAGGATTTATGGGGAGCAGTAAAAGGTTATCCACAAGATGACACCACCCCGGCCGGCATCTATTAAGGTACGAAATGATAGGAAAGCGTTAGCTAAAATATGTCTCACGCTTGATGGTGCAGCCATCACCCATGTACGGTGTGCCAAAACTGCTGCAGAAGCTTGGACGTTATTGCAAAAGGCTTTTGAAGATAAGGGTTTAGGACGGAGACTTGCATTAGAAAGAAAATTATATAGAATGAGTCTTTCAAATTTCGATAACATTGAGGAATACATTAATGCTGTATTGTCAACGGCTCAAGATTTAGCCGACATTGATAAAGTTATCGAAGATTCCTCTATTGCTGCCATTCTACTTGGAGGTCTCACTAAACAATATGAACCCTTAATTATGGCACTTGAAAATTCAAACATTGCCATTACAACTGATTTAGTGAAAACTAAATTATTGAATGAACTGTCAAAAACCATAACAGATACACCAACTGATACAGTCTTAAAAGTAGTGAAATCAAAACCTAAGAAGAAGAAAGCAATCGTGTGTTATGATTGTAATGTGCCTGGACATAAAAGACCAGACTGCCCCGAGAGGTTTAAGAAGAATAAAGTTAAGTATGTAAATAAAACGTTGACATCTTCTACAAGCAAAAATGAAGAAAATAGATCGTTTGTTGCACTTAATACTTCGGGCTGTCCATCAAAGGATATTTGGTATGTAGATTCTGGTGCTACAAAACATATGTCTTCTAGGAGAGATTGGTTTCAAAACATTACCACTCTTGATAATGGAAAGGTAACTGTAGCAAATGGTGAGCAGTTAGAATGCTGTGGATTAGGAAATATATCCATTAACACACCCAATAAATTAGTAAATTCCATAAGTGATGTTGTTCTTGTACCAGATTTAAAGGCTAACTTATTATCTGTACAGAAAGCAATAAAAAATGGTTTTGTATGTGTTTTTGATAAAAATGGTTGTAATTTTTATAAAAACAATACTTTTTGTCTTACAGGTGAATCCGTACTACATGCTTCGCCCTGTGGTGGACTGTATACTTTAGACTGTACCACAAACGTCCCCACGAATGTGACTAAGCATAATGATGCAGCATATGATGTGCACACTGACTGTCTGACTAATAATCAATTATGGCATAAACGGTTAGGGCACTTATGTCGCATAGGGATGAATAAATTAAAAAGACATGAAGTAGGTGTAGATTATACGGATATTGATAAAAATAATTGTATTGCTTGTGTAGAAGGAAAACAGGCTAGAAAACATTTTAAGAAGGTAGCATATAATAAGGCTACTTCGCCTTTGGAATTGATTCACAGTGACCTTTGTGGTCCTATGAGCACAACATCTTTTCAAAGAAACAGGTATGCTTTATTTCTTGTAGATGACTATACCCGAAAAATTATTTATTTATTTTATTTCTTCTAAAAGTGATGTTATTAAGAAATTTCGTTTATTTCAAGTACTAGTGGAAAAACAATTAGGTTCTCAAATAAAAGCAATTAGAACCGATGGTGGGAAGGAATTTGTAAATAATGAGTTTAGTGATTATCTGTCCTCTAAAGGAATCCTGCACCAAACATCGACACCATACAGTCCGCAACAAAATGGTGTGGCGGAACGTACCATTCGGTCAATAACCGAAAAGGCTAGGTCGATGATAGCTGAAAGTTCTCTGCCTAAAGTATATTGGGAAGATGCATTTAAAGCAGCGGTATATTTAAAGAACAGGTCACCTCATAGAGCCTTAAATGGTGAAATACCTTATGACAGGTGGTTTGGTCGAAAAAGTGACTTAAGTCATTTAAGAGTATTTGGGTGTAGAGCCCTTGTTCATATACCTGCACATCAGAGAACGAAATTGGATTTAAAAGCAGAGGAAGCAATATTTGTTGGATACTCCGAAAATCCCAACACTTACATTTTTAGAGATCCAGTCAAACCTAGGAGAATTATATATTCGAGAGACGTAACTTTCTTTGAAAATGTTTTTACTAACTTAAAGCGAGAGAAACAATCTCATAGTTCGATGGGGCAACCTTTATTACTTGAAGATGAGATTGATAATGATAAATCTCATAGTTTGACAAAGCAATCTTTATTATTTGATGATGAGATTGATAACGATGGACCTGAGTTTTACGATTGTCTTGATAGTACTGTTGAACAGTCTAGTCCTACTGTTGAGCAAAATGAACCTACAAGTTCTGTAAATATGGATATAAACTCAGTAGAAGAAGAAAGAGAACCTGAAATCATTGAAAGAAGGTACCCTTTGCGAAGTAGGAAACAGCCAGAATTTCTAACGTATCAGGTCATCGAGTCGAATGAGCCAACTACTTATGTTGAAGCTATTCAAGCGGAAGATGCTGATAAATGGCAGTTAGCAATGGCTGACGAGTATAAATCGCTGAAGAAACTTCAAACTTGGGAGATGGTCGATAGACCAAGAAATAAAAAAGTTATTCCATGCAAGTGGGTATTTAAAATAAAAAAGGATGCTCACGGAAATATCATTAAATATAAGGCTAGACTCGTTGTGAAAGGGTTTAATCAAACAAAAGGTGTGGATTTCAATGAAACTTTCGCACCTGTCATCCGTCATTCGTCATTGCGAACGTTATTCGCTTTAGCTACGGAAATGGGTCTAAAAATGAGACATATGGATATTGATACAGCTTTTCTACATGGAAATTTAGAAGAGGAAGTATTTATGGAGCAGCCTCTTGGCTTTGCGGTAGAAGGTCAAGAAGATAAAGTATGTCTGCTACATAAATCACTTTATGGCTTAAAACAAGCACCTCGCGCTTGGAATAAAAAGCTTAATGAAATTTTATCGAAAATAGGTTTTAATGGAATACCTTCAGAACCTTGTGTATTTACAAAACTTTTTGGTAATGAACTTGTCATATTAGGTATCTATGTCGATGACATAATAGTTTACTACCAATCTGACGTAACTTTTGAAATTGTCAAAAATGAATTATCAAAATTTTTCGGATTAAAAGATTTAGGAAAATTAAAATATTATTTAGGTTTGCAAATAGAAAGCAATGATAATTATACCAAAGTGAATCAATCGCATTATATTATATCCCTATTAAAAAGATTTAATATGCAAGATTGTAAAACCGTCAGCTGTCCTTTAGCTCAGAAAAAATTAGAGCGCAATATAAATGGTGAGTCGACTTCATATCCTTATCAAAATTTAATAGGATGCTTAATGTATCTAGCCGTGAACTCACGTCCTGATATAGCATATGCAACAAGCTACCTGAGTCAATTTAATACCTGTTACGGAAAGGAACATTGGTGTGCTGCAAAAAGAGTTTTGCAATATCTGAAAGGTACACTTGAATATACCTTATGTTACAGGAAAACCGGACAACCATTAAAAGGTTTTTCGGACGCTGACTGGGCTAATTGTTCTATGGATAGGAAGTCTTATACCGGCTATATTTTCAATTTAGCTGGGGCACCAATATCTTGGGAATCGAAAAAGCAACCTACAGTAGCGCTATCGTCTACAGAGGCTGAATACATGGCACTTACGTCTGCTGCTAAGGAAGCATGCTACTTACGCAGATTCATTTCGGAAGTAACTGTATGTAAACCTTCTTGTGTTGAATTATTATCAGACAGTCAGAGCGCCATCAATTTAGCTAACAATCCTGTGCACCACAATAGGACGAAGCATATAGATACTAGGTTTCATTTTATTAGGGAAAAAGTAGCTGATAATTTGATTAGAATAGAATATTTAAAAAGCAGTGATATGCCTGCAGATGTTTTAACGAAGCCTCTAGGGCCAATCACACATAAGCGATGTATGGCCAGTATGGGTTTAGTTAAATAGTTTAATGTAAATATTCGTTATATATATATATATGTATATATATATATTTTTGTTTGTTCATTTTAGGTTAATCTCAATTAAGAGGGCGTGTTGTAAATACTAATTGATAGTTAACCTTTTTTATAAATATACTCTTTTTATATTTTCTTATTTCAAAACATTAAAATAATATATAATTTGATGTATTGTATCTAAGTAGAATATCAATAAAACTATGTGTATAGCAACATCTATTTTTCTCTTTAATACTTAATTTTACATAAAAACTAAGACTTTTAAGCATCTTCCAACAACCATCAACGACTAACGACCTTAAGAGGGAACGTGGGTACAGCAGAATTTGAAAAAATAGGTATTTGAAGAAATTATTGTCCATAACGAAAACGATGGGGACAAATGCAGCTCAGATCTACAAAATTTTTGACTAAATCGAGGTTTCGTATTCCCCTATTTTCTCCTCTAAAAATTGAGCCTATCGAATAATTTTTACACAAACATTTTCAAGAAGAACGAATCTATGTCCCTATTATTTTTTTTTATCTTAAAAATCATTCAAATTTGTTTCACAGTCGTCTGATTAGGGTGACATAAAAGGGCATATTACGATTTTTGATAAGTTATATTTTCTTATGTAATTAGTTGGTGGAAAAAATGATAGGGACATAGGTAGTTTTAGTAAGCCTAGATTTTATGATAAAAAATTATTGCTCTAGAAGAATTATCCACGGAGAAACATTTGTATGGAAAAACGCTTCTTAAGGACAGTTTTTGACAAGCTTAGTAATCATACACTAAAACAGATCAGCACACATGCTTTTATTTTTCGGTTTTGCTTTCTAAATAAATTATTATACATAGTTTTCAATGAAATGCCAAAATTATTTTTAAAAAGATAAAAATAAAAGGATATTTGCAAAAATATCTATTTATTTTCTTATATCAAAATAGTTTCTAAACTTATTTTCGAATTTAAAAGTACTAAAGGGAACTCACATACTGTATCTATAGCTTAGATAAAAACGGAAGTTAATTTTTTCATAATAATTAAATAAAAATTTATTTCAGTATCAAATAGAGCCTCATAATAATTTTATTTATTTGTATAGAGTGTGGCTGTGTATATTATTTATGGAGTGACCTCTCAGTCTTAATAATAGCTTGGTAATCATTTTTGAAAACGTTATTCAAGAAAGTGGAACGAACTCATAATTTATATTCAAAGTCATTGTACTAGTTGTACTAGTTGTGACCATTTGGATGTAAAACATGATAGTTAAACTCGAGAACATTAACATTTGATGTATCCAAAAATCGATTTTTTACTAATCTGCAGTTGGGATCTTTATTATAATCTGAGCTCATTGATATCAAGGTCGGGCCGAATCGATTCTTTAATCGATATGAACCGAGATGTATCGATAACCAGTTAACCAGCTCTACTCTGGTCACGACACTGACCCCTGGTTCAACAGATCATTACATTTCATACTTACCTCAATTTCTAGGGCTATATTATAATGTAGTTCAGTTTAATTTTAATATCAATCATGAACGTGAATTTTAACCAATGGTTTTAGTACTATATGCATATAATATGCGCACAATCATCTATACTAATATATTATAAATGCGAAAGTATATTTGGATGTTTGTAACTGTTTCACGCAAAAACTACTGAATAGATCACTATGAAATTTTGCATACACATCGTCTGGGACACCAGAAGGGACATAGGGTACCTTTCATGCAGAAAATAGGACTATTCCCGAGGGATAAATAAAAAATAAAAAAAACTAAGCAACACGAGGTCAAGAGTTATATTGATTTTTTTGAAATTTTCAACGCGGATGAAGTCGCGAGCACCAGCTAGTAGTTTATATTTTTTTAGCTGTTGCACGCCGACTTAGCCCACATAACCTTATTAAATAATAATAAAAAAATACACTTTGGGTTACATTATTGGAGTTTTAGTAATGATATATAATTTTTTTGAAAACATAATATAGCCTATGTTACTCGCTGACGATATAGCCTTATCAGCGACAGGTGTAAGAATTGTCAAAATCGGTCCAGTAGTCTTTGATTTTATTAATTACAAACATACAAATATTCTCTCTTTATAGTATTAGTATAGATAAACATTTTTGTACGATTAAAAATCCTCTATACATTTTTTAAAACAAAGTTGCTAGAAGAATGAAATAACGGCATGTATGCTGATATGTTTGGCCCACTTCCCTATACCTTCCCTGCCTTTATCCTTAAGGTTGACATTGCTTGTGTAAATTCGCGACACTTGCCACCTACCATCAAGTGGGCCACCATCAGCCCGCCTGCCGACCTTAAATATAACAACTAGCGACCCGGCTTCGTATAAAGTTCAAAATTTTAAAAAATAAATTCCTTCGCGAATGATTACGTTATAAAATAAATATTAAATATGATATATTCAATTTTTTTTTTTTTGATTGATTTTCTCGACTTGTTCTTTTGGCTGTCAATCAGGACAAACGATTTTATAAGTACAGATAAATAACTAGACTATAATCATATAACTGTTAAGTTACATAACTGTTAAATCTCACTATGATTTAGTTAAGAAATAGCCCTATTTTTCCGAAGGCGGCTTTTCCTTTTTTTTTTGAGTAATAGTCAATGTTACTACGCGTGGGGTGCTCGCAAAAAACTCACATAATAAGGGGCATACCTCACGGGTAGATAAGTGCGGTCAACTTTGGGCTTTATATGTAATGTCAGCAAAAAAGTTTAATAAATACTCATTTTTATTTGTTAAATTCGACGTCTTTTGATTATGGTCATCTTATGATTGCGATATAATTTTGACTACATAAGATAGAGATGATCCAGTAGTTGCATCATGACTGAAAATCCAAATCCAAAGAGCACAAGAGGCTTCACATAAGAAAGCTCCTGGGAATTTTTCATGGAAGTTAGTTCTTTAACAATACTTAAATAATAAAACACAAAGAAATACTATATCGAGTTGATTTTATTTGCTCACTGTACAATAGTGGTCCCTGCTGACCGCGCCATTCCGCTGAGGCTGTGATCTAAAATAAGATATCTACAGCTGACCTGCGACCGGAGAGCATAAATTGACGAAATATGAAGCCCTGCGTGGATTATATGCGCAGCAGGCCTTCGACAAACATACATACGCTCAGTGTATATATGTATAATATATAATACTAGCCGGTTATCGTGTATTCGTGCCGATATCAAATGGCATTTCAATTTATTGGAAGCTAGGTAAATAATTACTCGTATGTTGATTTAGACTTTAGATAGATATGCTGAAGATTATTTTTTTTTTTTTGCAATCAATAATGTCATTCGATGTTTTCCCATGCGATACCATCATAGATGCCGATAATATAGTGTTATTAAAATTCTTGAAATTTGTAACACAAGATTCGTTATTTATTAGTTAGATTATATAGTTACTTATTAAGTTAGGATTTTTGCAATCATAACTTAACTTTTACTATTTATATGACTATTTAGGTCAATTTAAATATATTAATATAATGTAATATTAATGAGTTTGCTTTTGACATGCATACTTCATCACAATTAATTAATAATAATATTATGTCTGCACGATAGAGTACACACAATAGAATTCATCAAATGGTAAGAATTTAAGAAATTGAAAATTAAGATAGAAATATTTGATGGTAAAGAAAAATATTTGAACTCTAAGCAAATATTTTTACCTCTAAGTAAAGGATTTTTTACAAACCCTATAATTCTTAAAGCAAATAAAGGTTAAATTAAAGACAGCCATGTTTTTACGTTTAATATCAAAACCCATTAAAACATTAAAAATATATAAATGCAAATAAATTATATATTATATATTTATATATATTATATATAAATAAATTATATATAAATGCAAAGAAAGTGAGAACTAGAATGAATGAGTAGAAAAAGGCTTCAGCGCAAAATGCTGGAGGGATTAAAGTAAAAAAAAAAAAAATTGAATAAATTTTTATAAAATTTAATTTAAAAGTGATTGAATTTTATTTGTCTACAAGAAAAAAATGTTAACTGAATAAAAAATTAAAAAATTGGACAGGAAAACACCGCGCAATCATTTTTCCAAAGCCATTAAAAAAACTCAACATTCCAGATATCAAAATCTCGGCGCCAATCCTTTTAAGTTAGTAAATCGAACGGCTATACAGGCTTCATTGGAGTGACATGAACCAGAATTTCCAGACCCACACTGATAACCTGAGCTTTGAAGGTAACTCAAACGGAGTGGGAGATCTGACTGCATTGGTTGTTAGGTATGCAAGTAAACCTTGAAGCCAATAAACTTTGAACCCTATAGTTGAAACTCTTTCCGTTTTAACTCCTGTCATCGAAACGGGCGCGGGAAGGGGTAGAGGTCAAGTTAACATGGTGTTTAAGGGATCCTTGTACAACGACAGGGCCTCTACGAGCTATGAATGCTCTTAGCAATGTACGGGTTACGATTTGATCGCTGCAGGCATTTAGGGATGTGAACTCATTAAATTTATTAACGATATTTATCTTTTTAATGTATGATTAGATGTTCTATTTAAATATATATATATATATGTCCCCTTATATAAAACGGTTTACACCGGGAATAACTTTTTTAGATGTAGATGTATTTATATTTTAAAATTTTGGTTATCTATTTTGTATTATGTGTAGAATTTTGTTTCAGTACTGTACCTATGTATCTATTTTGTTTAATGTTTATTTTGTGTATGGAACTCTAAGTCTTTAATTAAATATTTATTAAATATTGTATATTGTAAAAAATTATGTATAATGACTGTTTGTTTCCTGAATAAAGAGAAAAAAAAAAATAGATAGCGTTTGGCACAGGATACACAGCAGTGAGTAATATTAGTTTTAATAGTCATAGATGTTAACTGAGCAGCCAGTCTGGCGGCAGTAACCACACCATTACAGAAGACAATCTGGAAATTTATGCTGTTGCGTTTTTGCGAATAAGTAAGGTATGCCTGAGTATATTTACCTTATCCCATTATGTTATTAAGGTCACTTGCAGGCACCTATGGTGTTTTATACTAGTGTTACAGGAGATACATTACTATGTATCTACTGCCACCTACCATCAAGGACACTGTCAGATTGTCTGGTGATATAGATATTAAAAACTTGCTGTTGGCCGCGGCTTTACACCTATGGTGTCTTTAATAGTAATCTATTTGTACTCGGTAACTGTAGTTCAAATTTTCAAGTATCTATGTAACCTAAGTATTATGTAAGAACAAAATTTTCACACAAAGTTTTTCAATTCTTTTCAAAAATACATACTTAGCGCAGTTTTAGCAGTTTTGGCTGTGCGTTGATCGTAAATCAGGACAATTAATTATTTTATAAGTATGTAAGTATAGATTAAAGGATATTAATGTAATTTTGAGATTATTTCTTGAGTCTGTATATGTGAATTACAATAGAGCTTTTGAAGAATCTACTGCCTAATATTTAGTTACGTTTTTTTTTATTGTTAAGGGAAATTTTTCAATTTTAATACTAAATTCTTAAACGTTATGATTAATTCAAAGACAGTATTTGAATTAACCATAACCATTAATCATACAAAATACTAATTAAACTATAGTTTCATTTATTCATATTTTGTGGAAAAGGTCAATCAGGCGACGGTTACCATCTTCTATAAGTGCAAATTAAACTCTAATACATTTATGGTTATTTTATTGTGATATTCCCAACAAACAGATGTCCTTGATTTTACTGTATAATGCGTTGTGTTAGTGGCATACAATACGTCTTATCGATACTCCAGATAAAAAAAAACTGTCTACAATAGTGTATCGATAAGTAATACGCCTCTTCACTAGCACAGCAAAAGCTCCAAGTCACGACTTGTTAGCTTCATACAGGGCTCTTATTATTTCTGGCTGTTTTGCGAGTGCTACCACAATTTTATTAATTTCAGAATGGAACATTTTATGCAAAGAAGATATATATAATTTTAAAATCAAATTTTAACAATTGAAAAATAAAATTCTTATATATAAAAATGTTAAGTTGGTTTGTGTACTCAAAAACTCGAGAATGGTTAAACCGATTTTAATTCATAAAAAAACTGGATGTCGGTTAACGTCCTAGGATTGGTTGAATAGAGCTATCACTTAAATACATACGTACTAATATTATAAAAACGAAAATATGTTTGGATGTATGGATGTTTGTAACTCTTTCACGCAAAAACTACTAAACCGATCACCATGAAATTTTGCATACACGTTGTCTGGCACACCAGAAAGGACATAGGGTACCTTTTATAGTTCAACGCGGACGAAGTCGCGGGCACCAGCTAGTTCTTTATAAGAACGTATTAAAGATTTTAAATGTCAAACAGTAATGTTGACATTTAAATAAAAAACATAGTTTAAAAATGCGTTCTAAAATATCGTTTGATAAATTAATGTTAAAAAGTTGAGTCTAAAATTTAAAAAGTGCGAAATTTCAACACTATCTGACTCTTAAGGCACAATTTATTAAAAATGTTTAATCAATATAAAAATGTTTTATTTAGTTGTTACAATTTGTAAATAGAAGAAAATTATCACACAATTGGGTTTAGAGTTTTATTTATTTCACAAAAAAAAAGCTTTATTTTTTTTTTGTCTTAAACAGCTCTTTTGACGTGATTATACGTCATTTTTTAATAAAATGTGTATTTATTCGTTCACATATTATAGGTAAAGTTACTTTGTCAGCGAATAACATATGCTATTGTATATTATATAATTTTTTTATCAATTAATTAATTAATTAATTACTTAACTAACTAAATGATAAATATAAATTATATACAAATTAATATATACAAAACTTAAAAACTAACTATTAAGCCTTTGGTAGACGGAAAAGTGGCCAGAATGTGTATTGAATCACATATTTTGATTTTATTTTGATGATTAATTCTGCTTAATATTAAAATAGCAAGCATTACAGGTACAGGTACATTTTTCAAATAACACGAATCGATTTGAAATAATACAAAGTTGATTAATATAAATTAGAAATTGAACATCAGCGCAAAACAAACGTCAAACTCAGAGAACCATTAACAACGAATCAAACTGAATTCAGAGAGCGCCGAGTGTATAGCGGGGAGAGAATTAGCCTAACTAAATTTACATATATAGAGAAACAAATAAGCGAGGCCTCCTATCACACCGTTACGACTCAATCGTCAAAGAATTCAGTTGATGTACTTTGGTGTAATGGGCTCTTCGCAGTAACCAATCTTTCTATGAGAACATTTACAGTGAAACAACTTCATATGATATTTATTAGAAGTATTTTTTGGTGCTTTCCAGCTTCTTAGGTAAAACATAGAATAATTGTCCAGATATTTTATTTAATTTTTTAACACTGACTAGCTCTGACCCGACAGACGTCATTTTGTCGTGTTCGATTGATGTGTTTGACGTCAATATTTGATGTAAATGTGTGAATTTTCAGCTAGAAACTTTCCATTTGAAATTTTTCCAACTATTCATAAGAATGCATTCATTGCACTGCAACGAATTAAAAAAAAAGCCGAATCAGTTCTCAAATTTTACGCTTGTCAACACATTTAGCGTTTCATTTTTATTTAAATATTACTAATGACATGTTTATTTTAATAAGACAATTAAAATTTTGTCCTTGCGCTGTAAATAATAAATTTATCTGTCAATATTATTCAATAAAGTAGCTAAAAATTTTTTTTTAGAAATAATAAAAATTGAATTTGCTCTTTTCAGTGTGTCTGTGAGCCAGACAAATCGGTTCCAGCTATAAAGGGAGAAATGTTAGCGGGTCGTAGTTGCATAACGTAGTTTGATATTCCATATTCCATCATACCGACACCGAGTATCTATCCTACAGAGCAACAGCTTCATACAAGCGCGCGGCGGTAGGTACTGCACACATGCGCGCAGCTATGTGCACGTGACCGTTCACGAGCCGAGAGGACTAAGGCTCGAGTTCACCAACAGACAGTTATTTTTAAACAGTGAAAATTTAAACAGTAATATTTTGTTGTTCAAAATAGCTAAAATGCGGGTTAAACGCCCTAAACATCAGATTTTTAATCATTAAGGCTCGAGTTCACCAAAAGACGGTTATTTTTAAACAGCTGATTAAAATTTAAACAGCTCATTAATCATTAAATTGATCAGATGTTTAGGGCGTTTAACCCGCAGTTTAGAGATGGTGATCAACAAAATATTATTAAACGGCTGTTTAAATTTTAAACAGCTGTTTAAAAATAACCGTCTGTTGGTGAACTCGAGCCTAAGTGGCAGGGAGTCGGACGCGCGCGAGCGACGCAGAAGCAATAGTATTGTGTTTTGTGTTTTGTGACAGCCCTACAAGAATAGGTTAATAAAATTTACGCTTCTAGGGACCTGTCGCTCTGTAGGATAGATACTCGGTGATACCGCACCGCGGAGTAGCCGCGGGCGTTACGAACGCGTCTCTATCTGAGCTCGGTATTATTTCAAAGAGGGATTATTTACATTTTTCTTATAAACAAAAAGACAAATGTTGTATGCCTTTGTGAGACAATGGAATGTAACTTTTCCCTCTACTCTACAATACAATATTCCCATTAGTTTATTAATCCAATCCCCTCCTGTTTCTATTGTGCCATGAATAATTATTTCGGAGAGATATATTATTAAATTTCGCCGTCCTTAGTTTGCGGCGGCTATTTCCATATTCAACTTTAACTTTTTACGTTTTAAATTAATACAAGGACTACAAAATGAACGATGAACAATCAAATTTATATATTAGCTTAAACTTTTTAATACTTTTGAGGTTATAATTTTTTTTATATTAAGCCCAGCATACAGACAGACGCCTTTAGAAGCAATGTCATAGTAACATTAAGGATAAAGATTAGGATAATTTAGGGAAATGGGCTATGGCATTTGAAAGACCTTAATTTTGTTTACTTTATCAAGCTGGGTATTCAGTATTATCGTTTAAAAAATTAAGTGTATCCTTGAATGAGTAAGCGATGTCAGACAAAGTCCATTTGCTTCGTTCCCATTCTGTTCCCATAACACAAGCTCTATAGTGCTTACTTTAGGGACCCTTTCGAGTTTCCCAGTCCTGTCCCAGCTACTTAAAGTAACGTGCATCAAAGTGGCACACGAAAAGTGACCTAATAAAAGGGACAAATAAAAAGAATAAAATATTTACAAAACATACAATATTAATATTACAATCTAAACAGATTGTGTCTCAGATATAATATGATAGATTAACGAATAGTACGATCACGAAAACTTCGGAACGTATCACATTATTAAAAACTTGTCGCATTATAATAAGATGTAAAGGAATAAATTTATATTATATTATTACCTTATTAAGATATTCTAAGTTGATAGTAAATTATTATATATGTCCGGCTGTCTAATTGAGATAAAACTAATGACAGGTGTCAGAATATAGTAAAAAAATTCCTATCTATAAGGCTTCAAATGAATTAAATTATTTAAAAAAAAAAGTGGCAATATAACTTCTATATTTTGTAATTTTAAATATTAAATTGTAATTTTAGATTAACAAAAACATGTACAATGTTTAGTTTTATTATTTATTTATTTCTGTTTAAGTGCATTGTGAATGTAGTTTACAAAAATCCCAAGTCTATACGTTAAGTAGTGTAACTATGCAGTATTTCTCCTAACCCTATCTATCTCAGGGGTCATTCATCATATCCGAGAGGCTGTTACACAACCGGACGGGTGTTTTGTTACCTAATATAAGGGATTGTTCACTATGACTATAATGCTTTGGACCCCTCATACATATCTAACTACAATAGTACATCCAGTACTGACCCGAGCCGGTACATGAATCAGATTTCTTCGAGGTTAAAACTATAGCAGTACGTATAATTGCCACTGTGTTAGGGCTCAAAACAATTTGCTATTTATAAAAATGAATTTAAATATTGATTTTATTTAGGAATTGCTGTTGAATGCGACTTCGTACGCGTAACTTTATAAAATATAGCCTATTTTACTCGCTGATAATGTAACTTTCTATGACAAAACTTACAAAAATACAAATATTTTCTCTATAATATTAGTATCTAGATGTGTCTCGGTCATATTTCTTTTTCTATGTAGCCATGACCGGCAGTAAAATACTGGCCAGTCATTAAGGCAGCCTGGAGGCAGTAACCACACCCTTACAGCAGACCACCGTGAAATAACAGAATGTGTGATGTTATTTTTGGGGAGTGACTAAGGGATGCCCTTATCCTTAATCCTTCTATGGTCAGCAGGGCACTTACAGCACCTGTGGCGTTGCTTGTGCTATAGGCGACGGTAGCCACCTAGATATACCATCAAGTGGACCGTCAGCCTGTCTATCGACCTTATGATAAAAAAAAATGGGGAGTGCCAGAGCCAACTAAAGGATGCCAGAGTCCATTTCCCTATCCTGTCTAATTTCTGATCTTTATCTTTTTACTATAGTCGGCAGCGAACTTGCAGCACCTGTAGTCCACTCGATGGTAAGTGGCTAATACCGTCATCCAAATACATCAAAAGTCATCTAAATACATTTCTTACAACCCTGATAAAAGGTTAAACGATTAACGGTTAAAAAGGTTAATTGAATATCCTTATGTTAAAAAAAATCCTTATGGGTACAGTTAAAAAAAATTAGTTATAAATTTGATCAGTGTAATTGGAGTTAAGAAAAGATAATTCGTTTAACCATTACATAATATAATTTTGCAGGTAAATTAGCTTTTAATCGCGTATTTTTAAAAAAAGTCATCTATTCTCTAAATGTTCCAAATTTTCACAACATTAAGTTAGTTATGTTAGTTTTTAACATCAATTACCCTAATTAATGTAAAGTTGTAAACCGACTGTAAATATTTTCTTTCTTTTGTTAATAGACTACATTAAAAAAAGTCAGTATAATTAAGATTGCTTAAGCAACGTTAAAATACTTTTGTATTTTAACCAATCAAGCAAGAAACTTCAAAACAAATTTATTTCAACATTCCTAAGCAATTCGAAATCCATCATAGTGGAGTCGGTGCCAAGACGTAAATCTATTTGTTCGTTTGTTCGTGACAGCCAAAAAGCTTCTAATGAAAGTGTTTCGCATTACATGTAAAAGCTAAAAGCCTGTCGAAAATTACCTCCAGAAATTATATGAAAAGTAGTTCATTACTCCAAAAAACATAAATCTAAATCAAGTTGGGAACGCTAACGGATAATCTTGCTAAAGGGCTCCCGGTCTTAACAACAAACGCCATTTATATGTGACGATTATTGATCGTGTCGTATACGTGTCGTATCCGCAACACTTTAGACATAACAAGACGGTTAGCTATCAGCCTTCAGACACGACGTTTCAGGACTTGGCAACTCTAGTTACTTTTCTAAGACTCGAGTTCACCAACAGACGGTTATTTTTAAACAGTTGTTTAAAATTTAAACAGCCGTTTAATAATAACCGTCTGTTGGTGAACTCGAGCCTAAGGCGTTCGTCCTTCAATCCTAGACATCCTAGACTTTAATTTTAAGGTTTCACAATGGGTGATGTTTATCGTACGATTAATAATTATTTTTAATTATATATAATGTAATTATTAATTATTGTTAATAATGTAATTGATGTCATGTTTAATTATAATGTAACTAATCTTACTTATACAAATACTTTTGTTAGAATTCTGTGCTTAATATTATAAATACTCGTATAAGCAATATGCTTAATATATATATAAGCAAAAGTTGTACATAAGATGTTCGTTTGTTTATTACTCAATCACGTTACTCATGAGCTGGACCATTTACCAGTAGCTTTTTTTCCCGTAATAAGTTCCCATGGGATAATATTTTACACTTAAGTGCCAAACCAAACTGTTATTTCACCAAATTATTTCAAAAAAGGGGAAAATCATCAAAACATCTAATAAGCAGTTTAACATAATTATTTCAAGAAATATGTTCTCTTTTGTTGTGTGAGGGAAAATGTGTTTAATTTCTAATTAATTAAGTCCATGCATTGATTTCGACAATTAAATTTGACGTCTGTGATATCCTTTTTTTTTCTGAATATGTATGATAAATATAATTAATATGTAAATGAATATATTATAGATGAACAGTTAATTAATTAAGTATGTTTAAAATTTAAAACCATACAATTCTACAGCGAATATATCGAATATGAAATATTTCGAAATATAAATACTTAGGGCCTCTTTCACTAACTACAAGTAAAGTGTTGATTAGTTACTTTTAGAAATATTTTTATGTTTTATTAAATTATGCACTCGGTTTACTGCTTCCTTTGATAGGCCAATTTTTTTATTATTTTCTTTTTAATGTTTGGGACTTTTACCTTACAAACAAAGGTATATCATCTCCATCATTTCCGGTTACCGGTGACTTCGACGACACGTTTGGTCTAGTGGCTAGTAACCCTAGCTGTTAACCAAACGGTCGCGGGTTCGAATCCCGCTAGGGGGCAATTGTTTATGTGTTAACATTTTACCTTTGCACCTCAGTCATAGATGTTTTTTATTTATAATATGTATGTATTTCCAAAAAAAAGGTAATCTATGTATAGTATATCAACTGTCTGGTATCCATAATACAAGCATTAGTTGCTTAATGTGGAACTAGATGATGCTGTGTGGAATGTGTTAAGATATAGATATACATATATACTTTAAATGGCTGTTAGCCTACTTGGCACATGGTAAATTTAAATAAAAAAATCGTATGTTGTAAATGAACGAATGTATTATTATTTAAGTCCATATTTCTTCTTCGAGCTGTAATAAATCATAATAGTATTCATCGCTACATTAGTTCGATTGAACGGTTCCATTACGTATTTTTGCATATCAATTACTATTTTATTAGATAGGGGATTCGTATAGAAAACCCCCCACGTACCAACAATTTAATTATAGAGGGGTTATATCAATTGGAAAAAAAATCTGCATAATATTATCATCAACAGAGAAAAATGTAGATAATCATATCAATTTTCCAGGTACAGAAACAACATTAGTGATTTATGTGTTGGTTGTCATATACTATCAAATATATAAATTTATAACAGCTGATTAAATAACTGTTATCATAATGAAATTAGTATAAGAAGTTAATTGAATAAAAAAAAATCAATAGATATAATTTTTAGGTATAATAGACTAGTATATATAAGGTTATATATATATAAACCTTCCCCGTTTATTACTAGCTTTCGCATTATATACTAACTCTTGTCCACGACTTCGTTTGCGTACTTTTATAAAACAATTTACGTTTTATTCTAATATACAGTCTGTATTACTGTAGAGTTTCATTTCATCAAAATCCATTTAATATTTAATCATGTGAACGAATATAAACTTCATCTTAAACTTTCCTATTTATTATTAGATATACTTCATTAGTTGAAAATATTAGTACATAAAATTGAAAATAAATGTACCTTGAGTGTCCTGAGGGCATAAAATACATATTTTTTTTATTCAAAATCATCTCAAAATTATTATTTCCATGAGACTTCAAAAATAATGATAAATTTTAAGATTACGTTGCAGAGTACTTCGAATTCACCTCATGCTCAATGTTATTGGTTTCGATTTAGACCAGTTCTAAATTAGAAAGTGGATAGGTCTAGTTAACTGACGTCTGGTTAGTGGATAGCTGAGAACAGATTTACTGATGACAGAGCTACGCTTGCAATCAAACGGTCATATTAGACATTTGCAGCGGATTGTGTGTGTTTAACTTTTCTACGCGAAGGCTTCAATTTGTTCGACAATTACTTCATTAAATGAACGCACTTAACGGCATCTCAATTAAAAAAAAAATCTGCGAAAGTATCTCATTATATAATAATTGACAATCTTTCTTTTTGTGTTTAACATTTTTTTGTAAAGTTACAAAGATTTTGTACATTTAATCCGCACTATCCCGTACTAATATTATAAATGCGAAAGTATATTTGGATGTATGGATGTTTGTGACTCTTTCACGCAAAAACTAGTGAACCGATCACGATGAAATTTTGCATACACGTTGTCTGACACACCAGAAAGGACATAGGGTACCTTTCATCGTTCAACGCGGACTAAGTCGCGGCCACCAGCTAGTATAAAATAAAGAATATTTTTATATGTCACGAGACAAACTGACATCGCAATTTATGTTCAATGTTACAAACAAAATAAGAGAGTTGGAGGTTAAATTGATTAATTTGAGTCCTTCAAATGACCACAAAATATAAGTAAAATTGGACTCAGCATTGCGGGCCAAGTTCAACTTGAATATTAGCGTGTACGTATATTTGTTGCAATCAGCTGGATGTACGTACTTTGGAAGCCAACAGGTATATTTTGTTTTGCGCTATAAAATAAATCGTCATCAGTACGAATGCGGGTCGTGATATACGGGCTGAGTGTTTTATAGACGCCCCATCAGGGCTTACTAGTCACAATTAACAGGCCATAAATGAAAATATCTCTGAGAATGCTCAACAGAATAATACCGGACTTACATAACAACAGATTCCAAATTAAAAAAAAACATTTGTCAAAATAGGTTAAAGATTTAATTTATTTTAATGAATTTTTAAGAAGCGACGTCCGTCGCAAAACTGGCTGTTATAAGTTTGAAGTGTGTGTCTGTGTATCTGTGTATAAATAGTAGCAAAAAAAAAATTTGTCTTTTTTTTTACCATAAATTTTCAATTCAGTAATTTAATTTGACAAAGTAATTTAATATGTTTAAACTGGACCATTTTATATGCCTTAGAGCCTCTTTTACCATGTGTCAATTAGGCTAACCGCCATTTAAAGTCACCTGTAACCGGGAATGAAAAAGATTATATACCTTTGTTTGTACTTTAAAAGTCCCAAACATTAAAAGGAAAATAATTTAAAAAAAAATCAAAAGATGCAGTAAACCGAGTGCATAATTTAATAAAACATAAAATTCTTCATAAAAGTAACTAATCAACACTTAACTTGCATTCGGTGAAAGAGGCCCTCAAATAAATAAATAATATTTTCTTTATAGCAAAAGAATGAATTCTATTGGTTTAATTCTATTTGTGTAAAAGTCATATATTAATTATTAGTAGTAATATGAGTTGCTTTGATAAAGGAGCAAATATCATTGAATAGTTATAATACTCGTAGATAGAGGCCAACAATAAAGGCAGCCGTAAGCTAAAGGGCTTTGTGATATGCAAGCATGTAACATCAGATCCATTAGCCTAGCCCACGGGCTGAATCAATAATATCTCTCTGTTGTAATGGACAAAGGTTTGTAAAGGTAATTCCAACTCAATACTACGTTCAATACAACTCTCAAAGTCAGTGCCAATCTAACTGATTAACTTGTTATTAACTTTGTCTAAGTGATTGTTTAAATACAATTATATTTAGTGACAAAAATCAGTCACGTTGATTTTTCTGTTATTCCAAATTCAGATTATGGGAAATAGAAAAAAAATATTCATTTAAAAAAATTATGCGTATATTTGGTGTCGGTTGCAAAAAAAATTTGAATAAACAAAATCAAATGGGATATATAAAATTATATATTACTAAGCTATTTGTTTTGTATTAATTGTGGCATAAAATTACTACAACTGTGGATTTCGCATATAAAACACTACGAACTTTATGGAACATTTAAAAATGATATATCACTTAGAGCATAAACTCTGTCTTTTAAAACAAACCAAACATTTGACGACACGTTTGGTTTTGTGGCTAGTAACCAACGGTTAACCAAACGGTCGCGTGTTCGAATCCCGCTAGGGGAAAATGTTTTTATGTGTTAACATTTTACCTTTGTACCTGAGTTATGGATGTTTGTATTTATAATATGTATAAAAAAGTAATCTATGTTAGTATATCAACTGTCTGGTATCCATAATATCATTAGTTGCTTAGTTAGTTACTGTGGAACTAGATTGGTTGCTTATTAGTTATTATAGCATTAGTTGCTTACTGTGGAACTAGATGGTGCTGTATGGAATGTGTGAAAATATTTATTATTATTTATCTGTCATTAAAAGGAAATGTGACACGTCAATACATTGGAGTTTAAAATCAATAATACAATTTGGTCGTTAATACCCTTTACCATCGACGCACGAAGGCAAGATTCCGCCATGATTTCGTTTTAGGCGTATTTTGGCATTTGTGACGCAAAATCCATAGTTGTAGTACATTGATTAATCGTGGCCATACGTTTCACATTAGCGCCTATTATTAGTATATAAGGTGACGTGCATACTAAAAGTACAGAACACGTATGATTACAATGGTCCGCATAATAACAGGTGCGGTACATATTGGCCTCGGGGACGTTCGAACGTGCGTACTCGCTTTATACTGACTCCATAGCTCTTTACGTGTGTCCTAAGTTATGGCAAACGACAGCTTATAACCTATACTTTCATACTAATATACTGATTGAAATTTTTTTTTTTTTTATTAAAAATGGGTTTGCTCTTGACCAACAACCAACTGTGTAGCAAGGTCTCATCCTTGGATGAGGCCTAAGATGGAGCGAACCTCATTCTCAACCCAGAAGATGCCTATTCACTCGAACTTTGAAAAGATTTGGATTTGAAAAGTATATAACACTATCTGGTGCCCGCGACTTCGTCCGCGTTGAACGACGAAAGGTACCCTATGTCTTTTCTGTTGTCCCAGACAACATGTATGCAAAATTTCATGGTGATCGGTTCTGTAGTTTTTGCGTGAAACAGTTACAAACTTCCATACATCCAAACATACTTTCACATTTATAATGCTAGTAGTACCGAGTACGGATATAAAAAAATATTTATTAAATGTAAAGGCATTATGTAACTCTTTCATTTATAAAATGAAAACGAATTTATTCATTTTTTTAATGGGAAAAAAAATTAAATAATAAGAGGTATCTGCGAGAGCCCAAAGCCCATGATGGGTATTGACAAATATTTGGATTTGCAGGTGAACAGATCATGTCTATATGTTATATGTTATTAAGGTTATATACACCAGTTATGCACCAGTTTATATGTTGTTAAGGTGATTCATTATAACTGTATTATCAATATAACTGTCAGTATAACTGTATTATCATCTTTTGCGTTATATACCTATGTATATAAAAACGCAAAGAAATACATTTTTCTCCTACGTTCGTCAAAAAATTTTCTTTTTCTATAGAGTATCTTTTGACGAGCTTTATTGGCTTATCAATAAAAAAAACGAATGATTTTGGTCGGATTTCGACTAGCTTGTGAACCTTTTTAATTAAACTAAGAGTTTTATTAAATAGGTTTCAAACAAAATACCGCTAGACGAGTTTTATTAGCAAACATAAAATTAACACTTTACATAAAAAATGGTTTTGATAAAATAATCAAAAAATTTTAAATAGAAATTAAGAAACTTGCAATATTTATCGGTTAAATATTAACGAAGACTTACTCCTTGTTTTTTTAAACAAACCCTTACAGTGAAAATTAAAGATCCCAATAGAGATTTTGTATTTTTTTTTAACAACCGAATTATGAAAATTGAATAACAATCGCTAATGGTTATTATTTACGCCATAATACTATTCGTAACGGGGTTTAATCTATCTATATAGATAAAAAGTTGTAACAGGTTTGCTTCAGTGGAGTTCTCCTCGTGGCGCGTGATCGCTCATGTCATTTGCTGGGGCTGAATTGACGAGATAAATTGGTTTAGTAGAGGTTTCGCACAATTATGTTTCGTACGAACTGTGCGAAGAAGTGACTTTAAAATTAAATATATTTTTAGTCGCTGTTTCGCACATATATTATTTTGGTTTAGTAGAGGTTTCGCACAATTTTGTTTCGTACGAATTGTGCGAAGAAGTGACTTTAAAATTAAATATATTTTTAGTCGCTGTTTCGCACAAATATTATTTTCATAAAAACAACTTGAACCAAAAGTACAGTAACGTACAAAAGTGATATCTATGGGGGAATATTTTTAATGTAGTAAAGGCACACAAATCAATCAAAAATATATTTTTTTATTAAAAAATTAAACTTTAATAAAAAAAAAAAATTGTTGATAATTTTACAGTTCTAAACATGATATTTATAACTTCACTTACATTCGAATCGCATTTATTTATTATACTTATACATCGACGGTGAAGTGACAATACCTGTTAACTAACAATTTTGGTATTACATTCTTATGCCATTGCCTTTAAGGTCTATTTCTGCGTGTTTTGATAAAACTTAGCTTTCCTTAGCTTAGCATATTTGTATATCCGTACTAATATTATAAATGCGAAAGTATGTTTGGATGTATGGATGTTAGTGACTCTTTCACGCAAAAACTACTGAACCGATCACTATGAAATATTGCATACACGTTGTCTGATACACCAGAAAGGACATAGGGTACCTTTCATCGTTCAACGCGGGCGAAGTCGCTGGCACCAGCTAGTTCTCTATACAAATATATTTATTGATTATGAATTTCATTTCACGGCGTATATTAAGACGCCACTACTGTACTGGTAAATAAATTATCTTCTTTTTTTAATTTTGTGGATTAAGTAAAACAGTTAATATTTCAATAACATAAAATATTTTAAATTAGTAAAATTTCCTATTTCTATATAATTATTATTTTAATTAAATTTCAAGCATTTAAACCTAGTCACACAGTAGTGGCGTTTGGCAGTCTGTTGGTAAGCCAGTCTGGCGGCAGTAACCACCCCCTTACAGAAGAACACCGTAAAATAAATGGCACATGTGCTGTTGTGTTTCGGTGAATGAGTAGGGGACGGTAGAGCCCATTTCCCTACACCTTGATAACACCTTATCTTTAATTATATATTACTATGGTCGGAAGAATACTTGGATCAGCTGTGGCGTTACTTTGTGTTATAGGTGACGGTATCCACCTACCATCAGGTGGAACATCTTAAAATAAAAAATAAATTTAAAAAAACTTATTGGATCTTGAAGTACTTACTAGAATTCTTTACATGAGCTGTTTTCTCTGCTGTCGTTCTAACTAAGCAATGGTAGCCAGCCACCTATTTATTTATTTATTTTATAAAAGATGGGTTTGCTCTTGACCAACAACCAACTGTGTAGCTTTGATGAGGCCTAAGATGAAGCGAAACCTCATTCTCAACCCAGAAGATGCCCATTCACTCGAACTTTGAAAAGATTTGGGTTATATGAGGTCAGGAGTTCCAAACCTTTGGCAGTGCGCATTGTAAAAGATGTTTTAAAGCGCTTGGTCCTAAATAGAGGGATATCGACAATATGAGGACGGTAACCATTTGTACGTCTGTATGTCCTATGGAAGAAAGGTGAACGCGGTATGAGTTCATGCAGCTCCTGAGCACACTCTCCGAAGTACATATTATAAAAGACACATAGACTGGCAATTTTTCGTCTATGTGCCAGGCTCTAACCTAACCACCAAGTAAGCCTGCCCACAGCCTTTACTGTTAAAAAAGAAATTCCAAAAATAATTTGTCGGTTATAGCGCGACAAACGCAGATGTTCCTTATCGAGCCAATAAAGAAAGTTGTATCGATATAGGTCAATTTTAATTGCTATAGACATTCAAGTCGGCCGATTAACGCTTTGCCTCTTAACTACAAATGACAAATTGTATCGGCTCTTTAATTTTATCATCCAATTTATCAGAATATCTAGAATTATCAAGCACACTTTATAATTATCTGTACTTATCTAGGATACTAAGAAATCACTGGATACAATTTAGACTGTGGGTACAATTTTACAAAATAAATCAATAATGAAATTTATAATCTTGTCAGAATATTTTTTTCTATATGATAAGGCCGGCAGACAGGCTGACGGTCCATTGTTTGATGGTAATAGATGGTAACAGGTGCTGCAGTAGGGTTGAGGATACAGTAGGAGGAGGAAGGCATCCCTTAATCATTCACCGAAACACAACAGCACATGTGCTGTCACTTCATGGTGGTCTTCTGTAAAGAGGGTGGTTACTGTCGATCATTTACAATGTTCTGTAATGTCCAAATGAATGCGAAACTCAATATTCCCTGCCATTTCTATCCAGAACCTCTTAAGAGCCAGTTCATTTCCAAAGTTGACCATGCCGGAAATCGAACCCGGGAACCCTAGAACAGTCGTTAAGGCAAGCACTCTAACCACTCATCCAACGAGCTCGTCGTATATTTCTTATGGTTACCCTTTCGCAATCTCTGTATATTATAATTGACATTCTGCGCACATAAATTGTCAATTAACATTACAATTTACAATATTAATCTGAAATATTAGTCTGTCTGTTACAAGCATATTATTCAGTTAATCGCGACCTCCATTAATAAGAACTAATTGATACTCTCAAAATGGTAACTGTCATTTTAGTACCGTCTTCAATGGAGATGTTATAAGGCTGTGTACACATCGGTTATGTTAGTTTATTTTACATTTATAGAACTAATTTTATTGGGGAGTTAAGAATTTAAGATTTTAGGGTTAAGAAATTTAGTATTTTTAATTTTAGTAGGTACTATTTTAGTAACCACAGAAACCTAACACTTTTCCAGGATAAAAAGTATCATTATACTGTTATGTTAATCCAGGTAATTATAAAAGCGTTAGTGAAAACCGCATTCAAATCAGTTAAACCGTTTCTGAGATTAGCTCAAACCGACAGACTAAAATTCTAAAAAAATTTTTTTTTACCTCAGTAACATATATAAGTGCAACGTGTACCAATTTTTTTTTAAATATTTAATATACAGACACGGCTTGTTTATTTTTTTTTATTAATGTATATAGATAACCATACAACGAAGTTGTACCTACCATACAGGTTAGTGTCTCTTTGAAAAGTTCATATCCAAATTGTGTAATGCCATAAATCGAACCCGGGACCGCTGAGTCAGAGTGCCAAGGCAAACACTTTAACCATTCTACTTCCGCTTTTGCTATACGTCATTAAAAACATCGAGTGAAATTAACTAAGCGAGCATGTGTATACGCACCTTAACAATGTATGCCAATTAAATTAATTGAGCGAACCTTTATAATAGCTGTGAGTTATAACTTCAGTTCGTATACATTGGGACACACCTGTTTATCCATCTTGTATTTAACGTTATCGTTTTCATCGATCGCATTCAGAATGGTACAGCCATAATCACAGACTATTTAAATTACACTAAACTCTAAACTAAAGTTACCTTTAAGACCATTTACATAATATACATAAACTCTAAACTCTAAACTAAACTCATTTACATAAACTCTAAACTAAAGTTACCTTTAAGACCATTTACATAATATACATAAACTCTAAACTCTAAACTAAACTCATTTACATAAACTCTAAACTAAAGTTACCTTTAAGACCATTTACATAATATACATAAACTCTAAACTCTAAACTAAACTCATTTACATAAACTCTAAACTAAAGTTACCTTTAAGACCATTTACATAATATATAGGTACTGATAGTTTTACTTAACAGTTAAATATTATTAATAGATCTTATTTTGACAATAAATGTCCAATTTTAATGATAAAATTAGAACTTTTCACTATCAAATAAGTTTAGTGCCAACTGAGTATTATTCTAGAAATCAATATGTACCTATAGCTCTCAAAGTTTCATTCGCGCATACAAATGTAAAATTAATATACATATTTCTATTCTGTAATGTGAAAATAAATCTATAAAAACAATAAGAATTTATTTCAAAACTGTTAAGTTCTATGCAAATATAGTACCCTATATAGACGCGTCAATTACTTCTTGAAAAAAAAAAAATGACTAAACCAATAATTATGACTGCAGAAATTTCTGTTTAATAAGTAACTAAATTTATTAAACATAAATTTGTATACTAAGTGACTTTAATGTATGTATTAATTGTGTATTTGTGTATTAACTATTACTAAAAAAAAATGCATAAAAAAATTTAAACAATAAAAAAACCTAATAAAAAAGTAACAGATTAATTTAGATACACTTCATCATTCTATTTGAATATACATATATGAAAACCCTTATAAAACTTTATATTACACTAGCTGGTGCCCGCGACTTCGTCCGCGTTGAACGATGAAAGGTACCCTATGTCCTTTCTAGTGTCCCAGACAACTTGTATGCAAAATTTCATGGTGATCGGTTCACTAGTTTTTGCGTGAAAGAGTCACAAACATCCATACATCCAAACATATTTTCGCATTTATAATATTAGTACGGACGGATATTATGAAATAAATGTATGAGTATAAAAAATGCTTCGGGACTGCTCACTTTGTGAACTCTCCCCTGACTACATATGAATGGAATCCATCTATGTGTAAATTAAGTGGAAATGTTTTCAAATACAGAATACTAAACACGACAATAAAGCTTTGGGAATTTCACCCCCTAATCTCTTCCACGATCAGAATGACCACCTCCTTGGCTGTTTTTAAAAAATAAACACGGCCGACCTATTTACATCTAAGATAGCTGCGGTATTATTATAAACCATTATTACAATGCGCTATACAAAACGAAACTTGCCAAGCGAGAGCCATTACATATTCAAGGGGTTCCGTACATTTTTTGAATCAATAACATTTTTAATTGTGTCTCTCAATTCTCATACATATATGTGTCATATATTTTATTAATGTAAAATATAAATTATGAAAAATTTGTAATTTATATAGTACGTCTTATTATTAGTATAATAACTTTTGTTAGTTAGTTTCGGTAATTAGTTTCTGTAAGTTTCAGTAAGCTAGAGCCCATTCGCTCATTCAAACATTATCCTTACACTTTACCCTAATAAGCTCACACTTGGACCGAACTTGGAGTTGCTTGTTTATAAGTGTTATAGCCTGCCGTCCAACTTTTACATAAAAAAAATCGTAGCATTCATGAACTTTTTTTGAAATTAAGGTGTTCGATTTGGAATTTTTTTCGCTGTTTCTTCGAAGCTAAGACATCGTTGAATATCATGTAACAATCGGTTTCATAGAGATGTACAAACCTTAGAATATAGTTGAAATATGTTTTCAATGAAATCTAGATTAGATATTATTTATTTAGAAAGTAGGTATTTAACACTAGTATATTATGGTGTGATATTAAGTGTAGGCTTTGATTTGTTAATGGTTGAATGTATTTAATAGAAATGTATTTAATCAATCGATCTATAAAAATAAGTTTTTAATTTTTGCTAATCTCTTACAAGGAACCCTAAAACATCACAATAAACGCATCTAAGCATTAATTTATTCAATCGTAGTTTATTTGACGTCAAAACTTGAGCATATTTTTTGAGAGTCGCTCAATTGGAATGGATGGTAAGGACCCGTTTTTTTTTAAGTTGAAATTCAGGTGTACATCACAGAAAATATTTTGTTAGTCTTCATCGTACACTCTTAACCGCATCGCGTTAAGGTTCATTTTTGAATGGCATTTATTTTTTGATAAGGAAACCTGTGTTTGAAGGTCGGGCGTGTAAAGAAACGTTGACGAATCCTGTTTGACCCAAAATTCCTGATAATTGTCTATTATATTATTGTGAATCACAATACGTGATAGGATTACAAATAACACAATGTGTTATTCTAAATATTAATGGTTAAACTTTCGTGAATTTAATACTTTTGTTAATTGTGAAATAATTTCACTTTTAAAATAATATCATTGAGGAGAATCATATACATATAACTCATATATCTGTGATCATATACATGTATACCTGTGTTTTATGAATAATATTTTTTTTATTAGAGATTGGTTTGCTCTTGGCCAACTTCCAGCTGTGTAGCGAAGATGAGGCTTATGGTGGAGCGAGCTCACACAGAAGATGCCTATTCACTCCAACTTTAAAAACATTTGGGTTATAGGAGCTCGGAAACACAGACGCCGGCAGGGAGTTCCAAACCAAACCTCGACTCGGTGGAACGCAGAGCTAGGAGACTTATTGGCGGCAGTACGTTTTTAAAAACTAAGATGCAGGGCCTGGCACATAGACGAAAAATTGCCAGTCTATGTGTCTTTTATAAGATGTACTTCGGAGAGTGTGCTCAGGAGCTGCATGAACTCATATACCGCCTTCCCCTTTCTTAGATCGGACATACAGACGTACAAATGGTTATCATCCTCATCTTGTCGATATCCCTCTATTTCGGACCAAGCGCTTTAAAACATCTTTTATAATGCGCACTGCCAACGTTTGGAACTCCTTAGCTCATATAAGCCAAATATTTTCAAAGTTCGAGTGAATAGGCATCTTCTGGGTTGAGAATGAGGTTCGCTCCATCTTAGGCCTCATCCTTGCTACACAGATGGTTATTGGCCAAGAGCAAACCAATCTCTAATTTAAAAAAAATATTATTAATAAAACACAGATATACATGTATATGATCACAGATATATGAGTTATTATATGTATATATACCAGACAGTTGATATACTACATATACTACTTTTTTTTTTGTAAATACATACATATTATAAATACAAAACATCCATAACTCAGGTACAAACGTAAAATGTTAACACATAAACATTCGCCCCTAGCGGGATTCGAACCAGCGACCGTTTGGTTAACAGCTAGGGTCACTAGCCACTAGACCAAACGTGTCGTCAAATTCAAAGTTCCTCCAAAGCCTTGAAGAAAGTAATTGTAGCCTGTAGGCAAATATTTATTGATTAACTTGCCGCGATTTCATTATTATAATAACGTTGAAACGAATGCTTAGAATTAAATTGGTAGAGCGATGTTGGAAAAAAAAATGTTGAATTGTTAATTTATTCAGCAGCGAAGTGTGGTACGAGTGTGGTCGTTTCTTATGCAAATTAGATTATATTTATGAGTGAAGGGGGTAGTTCCACTATAATATATGTGTGTTGGGGTTTACAATTGTGCTATTGACTTATTCAGTGTGTTGAATGGCATATTTTTAACACTATTACGTTCTTGAAGCAGGCAAATTTATTGCGGAATTAACATAAAAGAGATTTGCGTCTATGTTTTTGATTTTCAAACGTGTCTATGTAAACTTAAGCTGTTTCGAGTTATTAGACTACTCGCCGGAATTTATCTCGCCCGAACCGGCGAGTTATCATGTTTGATTTTTACATATTATTTCAGTATAGACAACTCGCTCGCTAGTATAGTTAAGTGTACAGTCAGTTACATAAAGGTATTAAACGAATTTTTAAACTAGAATAGAAATATACTTATTTCTTAGTACAGGTGCTTAATAGGTTTTAATTTTAATAGATACTAGCTGATGCCCGCGACTTCGTCCGCGTTGAACGTTGAAAGGTACCTTGTCCGCGTTGTCCTTTCTGGTGTCCCAGACAACGTGTATGCAAGATTTCATGGTGATGGATTCAGTAGTTTTTGTGTGAAAGAGTTACAAACATCCATACATCCAAACATATATTCGCATTTATAATATTAGTACGGATTAACGTCAGTGCACTCGCATCATCGTGGCTCTCTAAAGAAAGGCCAACGAGACAACGCAAAAACATACTTTCAAGATTCCAAGTTGTCAAGATGGCTTCTTATACCATGAAACAGATAGCGCCGGCTGCTTCGTATGAGGGAAAAGGACAGAGGATCGGGTTTATTTACATTGGTTGCGTTGTCTCCTTGGTTTTACTATACATCTTCTTTACATAGTATAAAAAAATGTTCCCGCCGTCTGTCCCTCTGTATGTACTCTTAAATCTTTTAAACTACGCAATGGATTTTAATGCGGTTTTCACTAATGGATAGAGCATTAAACGAAGAAGGTATTTAGATATAATTTTTAGAACAAAATTGCACCCGTGCGAAGCCTCCCGCCTAATAAGGTATAAGACAGATTTTTGGCCACTGTAACTTTTTTGTATGCAACAATAATTCATCACATTGGAGGAAATTGTATTCCTGCTATCAATCTATCAATATATGTGGTGTATTAGCCCAAAGGTGAGCCTCAAATTCATAGACACAATTTGAGATATAGTACGAATAAATCCAGTTAAATGTTGAGCTCTCATACTTACTGAAACTACATATAACGTTACCACGAAAGTGAGCAGTTCACTTGATGCAGAATGTAAGCGGTTAAACTTACAACTGGATCAGAACATCAACTTATTTGTCAAGTTATTAAGTTTCAATCTCAGACCGACGCGATGTTGTAAATGTCTTAACAGATACTTAAGTCGATTTAAAATATCTTTTCAAATAATCTTAAATGTAAGCGATTAAACTCGCTTAATTAGATTTGCTTAATTAAATCAATTTTGACGTGAATCTGAATGTGTCTTTAAATTTGCTTCCTTAGTTAAGTAGAGGTATTTCAGTGATGATAACAAAATTGGGGATAAAGTAAAGTTTGATGCTGTAGCTACATTTATCAATCATCTACATCCAAAATTTAATTACACCATTCGATAGCTAAAGGATCAAAGATTTTTTTTTATATACATGGTATATTCGAATTCTTTGGATATATACATATAATATGCTTACAGAAAATATTACTCGTAACGTACAAGTATTCACTGGACACGACCACGCCCCATTTTTAAGACAATTTTAAAAAAATCAGTTTTTTCTCATAATAAATCAGCCAACTTAAGCCTTATTTAAGAAAATATATAATTATCACTTTTACCCGCTGTAGATTGGAGAGTTATTTTACTTATAAGTTAAAGAACTATAGGCTATAGGGTTTGCCTATAGCCAAACTAACCATTTTGGATTTATTTCACCATACTGCGCGCCATGATTCTTGGATACTGCCTTTTTTATTATAAAAAAGAGACATACATTAGTAACGTTTGAGATTATTATTCATATCAAATATCTTATTAAATTACATTCTATTCTATTCAAACTAATACTTTATATTATTTACAGTTAGTATTCTTGCTTATAATTATACAATAAAACATATTACAAAATAAAGAGTTAGTAAGATAGAAGTTAACAAGGTTTAATCTTCTTATTTAATCTTCGCTAACTTCTAAAAGAACTAAAAGCGAACTAAAAGAAAAAAAATTACATTTGTACGCTAGTCCTACTACATTATCGTTTATTTATTACATATACATATAAGTAAAGCCTTAAAAGCCTTAAAATATTTAAAAAAAATGAATTATTATATCTTGGCTTTCAGAATTATATAATTTTTTTTATGGTAATTTAATTAAGTATTAAAATATATTCATAGCAAATGTGTTAAAATTACAAGTAAACCCAAGTCAGTCAATGTGTTCGGGCTAATCCAGTGAGTGTGAGTTCCTTGTCACCCTTCTTTCGCCTCCGGCACGCACACGCATGCTTAAGTGATGGAATCTACTATTTTACTTTTTTTTATCTAAATTAAAAATCTTAAATCTCGTCTCATATTGGGAGGTCTAAGGTTAAGTAGTGGGAAACGTGACGCATTTACATTCGGGAACATTGTAAATGCCCGCATTAAGCATTTCAACAAAAATATTTCATCATGCTCGTTTATTTATAGAGAAACAAGCTGGTGCCCGCGACTTCGTCCGCGTTGAACGATGAAAGGTACCCTATGTCCTTTCTGGTGTCCCAGACAACGTGTATGCAAAATTTCATGGTGATCGGTTCAGTAGTTTTTGCGTGAAAGAGTTACAAACATTCATACATCCTAACATACTTTCGCATTTATAATATTGGTACGGATATATAATATACTAGCCGGTGCGCGCTACTTCGTCCGCGTTGAACGATGAAAGGTACTCTATGTCCTTTCTGGTGTCCCAGACAACGTGTATGCAAAATTTCATAGTGATCGGCTTAGTAGTTTTTGCGTGAAAGAGTTACAAACATTCATACATCCTAACATACTTTCGCATTTATAATATTGGTACGGATATATAATATACTAGCTGGTGCGCGCTACTTCGTCCGCGTTGAACGATGAAAGGTACTCTATGTTCTTTCTGGTGTCCCAGACAACGTGTATGCAAAATTTCATAGTGTTCGGTTCAGTAGTTTTTGCGTGAAAGAGTTACAAACATTCATACATCCAAACATACTTTCGCATTTATAATATTAGATGAAAGGTACCCTATGTTTTTTCTGGTGTCCCAGACAACGTGTATGCAAAATTTCATTGTGATCGGTTAAGTAGTTTTTGCGTGAAAGAGTCACAAACATCCAAACATCCAAACATACTTTCGCATATATAATATTAGTACGAATAATGCACGGAATATATTTTGTTATTGTAATTTGTTGCAGGATTTACTCAACATATTAAATACTATGTACAGTAAGTGCATATAAGGAACATAATATAGAGTGATTTATACCTTTGCTGTAATAATTTTTTCAGGCGAAGTCGGGTGTGATGTAGAGTATTTGTGAATCTGTTTTAAAGGTTCAACCTGGCAGGAGTGACAACCGCCTTAGAACTCCATAAAATAACTTTAAGTTAAGCCTGATTTCATTTTACTTTCCTTGACTTATTGCTTACCGTCTGGTGATATTTGTATCTAAAGTCGTTAGCCACATACCATTAAGTTAGACCATCAGCATGTCTGCAAAATTATTGTAAAAAAATTCTCCATTCAGTTATTTATACTCATAAAATCGTCTATCCTAACTTGTAGTCCAAAAATTTGAAACATAAAATCTTTATTTTATAAACTACTAGTTGTTGCACGCGACTTCGTCCGCGTAATTTTATAAAATATAGCCCATGTTACTCGCTGATAAAGTAGCTTTCTATAGGTGAAAGAATTTTCAAATTAGGTCCAGTAGTTTTTGTGTTTATTCGTTACAAACATAAAAAATCTTTTCTCTTTATAATATTAGTATAGACTAAGTGACTGAGCAGGTCGCTAGTAGTTTATAAAATAAGGATATTTTATAGACTATATACCTAATATAGAAATAAAGTTGGATGTTGATGAATAAAACTTCATCAAAATCTGTTTTTTTTTTTTTTTTTATGGCCGCTAAAAAAAACAAAATTATGTATGTAATATATGTAATCTAAATAAATAAATTTATACAAGAAAATTTCAACTCCGTACAAAGCCGGAGGCGGGTCGCTGAGTCAAAAATCAAAATCAAAATCCAAATTTTTTATTTATCAATTACCTAGTTTTCTACAATAAACTTTTATGATCGTCATTAAAAATTTAAATTTAAAAGAATTTAGTGATATAAAAAAAAAAATTTTTGTTCGAACCATTTTGTCATCACGTGAGCATTAACTACATTGATAAATGAAACAACGAACGTTTGTTACAGTTACATATAATATTGTGTAATCTGATTATTTTATATGTAATCCCCGTTGTGTTGAATTTAACGGTCCGTTTACATTAAAACAATATATTTGTTTTCTGTCGATTTTATTCATTCAAAATGATTTATTTAACTATTGAATACGTTTCGAAGTCCTATATAATCCTACCTTTGTTTGAAACGAAGTCTTTTTCTATTGTTTATTTATTTATTTATTTGTTTATTTATTTATTTATTTATTTATTTGTTTATTTATTTATTTGTTTATTTATTTATTTGTTTATTTATTTATTTGTTTATTTATTTATTTGTTTATTTATTTATTTATTTATTTGTTTATTTATTTATTTGTTTATTTATTTATTTATTTATTTATTTATTTATTTTTTTTTTTTTTTTTGACGAGGAGTAATCCGCTTACAGATTCCCTACCGCTGGCTAGGCGGAAGGGGTATGTGGGGGTCGCCCAGCACCTGATCATAGCGGCACTGGGAATACCCACTAAAACTCCCCGGTGCCTCCTTGCCCTTTGAGCGGGGTGGACCGGGCTCTGCCGAGGCAACAACTCCGATCCACCTCAGGGCGCCCTAGACATTGCTAGGCTAACGCCAATGGGGGATTGCCCGGAGACACCGGGGCAATCCCCAGGCGGGGGGGACCTTGTGCAGGCACACACAGCTAGCCAGCTATGTGCGCAGGTCCCCTAGGACATTTGAAGACGGGCTAGATATGCCCGCCTTCTCCTGCCCAGCCGCCTGCGTCTGAGGGAAGCGAGACCGGCCTCTTCCTCTCGCTCCCTCTCAGCTGCCTCCTTCTGCGACATTACGGATTCGCAGAAGGAAGCAACTGCTTTCCAGGTGGTCACACTGCCAAGCATGGCTTCAACCATGCTTGACAGTGTGATGTCTCCACCACCCAGCGCCGCCCTCAGCTCCCGGCGCTGGGGTTTCCAGGCCGAACACACCTGGAGTGTGTGCTCGGCCGTGTCGTCAATGTCGCCGCAGTGGTGGCACCGCGGCGACTCCTCCCTTCTTATACGGTGCAGATAATGACCGAAGCACCCGTGTCCGGTCATTATCTGCACCATGTGGAAGGTGAGGCCACCTCGTCGGCGCCTCACCCATTCTTCCAACACCGGACGAACCGCGAGGATCGTCCGGTGGCCAGCGGCAGGCTCTTGTAGTGCCTCACTCCAATCCTGGATGGCCCTCTCCTGTGCCTCTGCACGGACCCGTTGCACGTCCGCGGCGACGGGTCTTTCTCCTAGGGCCCTTGAGGCGACCAGATGCCGATGTACCTGGGACAAAACCAGGGCATCGACATCCCACGGGAGCATGCCCGCGAGCACGCAAGCCGCCCCGTGGCTGACCGTGCGATAGGCCCGCACGGCCCGGATCGCCATGACCCTTTGAGGCCTCCGCAGGAGGGCACGGGTGCGAGGAGTGAGGCACTCAGCCCACACCGGGGCTCCATAGAGTGCCATCGACCTTACCACCCCGTGGTAAAGTCGACGACACGCCGAATTCGGTCCTCCCTTATTCGGGAGGAGTCGTCCGAGCGCGGCTGCGGCTGCAGTCAGCCGTGGAGCGAGGAGCTTGAAGTGCTCCTCGAAACTCCAGCGGGGGTCCAGTGTTAGGCCGAGATACTTAATATGCCTCCCGGCCGGAATCCAGACCCCCTCCACTCGGACTCGGAGCCCCGGTGGCATCCTGCGGCGTGGGGAATGGAAGCCCATGGCCCTAGTTTTGTCTAGGGCCACCTCCAATCCAAGCAGGCGGATGCGCCGGACGACCAAAGAGGTGCCGACCGACGCTAACCGCACTGCGTCCTCCCACGTCTGTGCCCTCGCCGCGACCAGAGTGTCGTCGGCGAAGCAGACAACCTCCATCTTGGGGAGGAGGTTGCCTCGCAGGACCCAGTTGTACCCCAGGTTCCACAATAAGGGGCCGAGGACAGCCCCCTGGGGTACACCTGCCGCCATTGGCCGTCGATGGACGCATCCATTTGCGCCCTCGTACAACACTACCCGATCAGAGAGGTAGTCGAAGACGAGGGCGCAGAGGTAGGGCGGCACCCTGTGGAACTTAAGTGCCGCCCTTATGCATTCGTGAGGGAGGCTGTTGAAGGCGTTGCGGATATCGAGCGACACCGCAACAACAGCCTCCCCCCTACCAGTGGCCTCCTCAGTCCACCTTTTGAGGAGGCCCACCGCGTCCATGGTGGACCGACCGGTTCGGAAGCCGAACTGGCGTTCGTCCAGGTTCGGCCCCTCCGTCTCCAGGTGCTCGACGATCCGACGGGCCATGATCCTCTCCAAGGCTTTGCCGGAATCGTCGAGCAGGACCACCGGTCGGTACCCCGCTGGCGAGTCGGCAGGGCGGCCCTCCTTGCGGAGAAGGCAGAGTCGCCCCACCTTCCACCTCGCCGGGAATTTGCTCCGGGCGATACACGCGTCGAGTATCGCCCGGAACCTCTCCTCCAGCGGCCCCAGCGCAATCGCCAGGGCCTTGGCCGGGACTCCATCTGGCCCCGGGGCCGTCCTCTTCCTCCCGATCCGCTCCCTCACCGCCTCGAACTCGACGTCGGAGACGGGAGGGCCCTGCAGCTCAGCCTCCGGTAGTGGTTCCGGAGGCTCCATAGGTGGGGGCTCGAAACGGCCGGGGGTCGGGAAAAGAGACCCCACGACCTTATCGAGCAGCGTCGAGTCGAGGTTAGCTGTTGAGGGGGGGCTTGATGCAAACTTCCCTCTCACTGTCCTGTACGGACGACCCCAGGGGTCGGCGTCCAGGAGGGCCAGGAAGCGCTCGTGGGCCTCTTCTTTGGCTCTGCAGATGCCTTTCTGCAGGGCGTTGTGAGCCTGCCTGTACGCTTGGTGAAGGAGGACCTCTTCGTCAGGCGTCCTCCTGGAGCGTCTTCTCCGGCATCGGAGGTGAGCCCGTCTGGCCGCCAGACATGCGGAGCGCAGTGCGGCGATCTCCTGCGCCCACCAATATACCCTCTTCCAACGGGGAGGAGGGCGCCACAGAGTTATTTATTTATTTATTTATTTATTTATTTATTTATTTATTTGTTTATTTATTTATTTATTAATTTATTTGTTTATTTATTTATCTATTTATTTATTTATTTATTTATTTATTTATCACAAAATCAACAGCTCTCAACATAAAATTTACTGACAAAAACATGTTTTATACATTACAAATGAGAAGGAAAATTAAAAAAATATATACAATTAGGTACCTACCTACAAACTAAACAAAAGTCACATATTACATACATATACGTATACACATAAGTTTATAACATACCACTCACATAGAAATGCCAAAGTGTTAACTGCCTTAAAAAATAATAATATAAACTGTTATATTATTATTTGCCTGCAAGAATGTTTATTTTTTTTATTTATTTATTTTTTTATTTTCAAGGAAAACTTGCAGTGATATTTGTACAAAAATTTAAGTTTACTTAATAACTAAATGACAGATTAATTTGACACCATTTACAAGTTTTCCGCATATTGAATCTATATAAAATAAAAAATAAAAAACTGTTTCTAACCAATATCAACTACTACGAAAAAAAGTAACAACTTTTTCCTTTTTTTTTCTTTCTAGGGATTCTAGGGAAATATGCCAGATATTCGCATTGATTATTGCGGATTCGAATACAGTTGGGGATATCTAAATTGATGCGAAAGTTCCGCATTTGCGGATGCAAAAATCCGCAACAACCCTTCTCTACACTAACAAGATTCTCGTACCAGTTAGATTTTTTAGTCTCAGTAGTTCAATTACATTAATTAATTGAACTATCGAAACTAAAAAGTCTCATTAGTTGAAAATCAACTCTGTACTAATTAGATGTTGGGATACATATTAAAATCTACATATATGTAGGTACATATTAAAATTGTAATTACTGCACACTGGTATCTTTCAAATGGATGGTAACACCGTCGTCAGGTTTTGTCCAAAACAAGATTCAATATAGCAGTGCGATAACCCAATTATGTAAGGGGACGTCGAGCCACATATCATCGTTACCACTGCTCAGACCCATTAGTGGTAACCACATTACCAGCCGCACCTATATTGCAATTATCAGTATGAGAACTGATAATGCGAATCTTGTTGTTTTGTGAAGGTTGTCTTCATCTTCAGTGCGTGTGTAAGTACCTTTTTTTTAACGTGTACAAATCCTCTTGGATACCCGGCAGTGTAGGGGACACTGCGGGGTTAAGCCGGACGTTGATGGGCGGGGTCGCGGGGACGTTATGACACGACTTCGGTGCCCCACCATGGATAGTTAACCTTTATTTTTAACGTTGGGAAATCCTCTTGGATACCCGGCAGTGTAGGGGACACTGCGGGGTTAAGCAGGATGTTGATGGGCGGGGTCGCGAGCACGTTATGACACGACTTCGGTGCCCCACCATGGATAGTTAACCTTTATTTTTAACGTTGGGAAATCCTCTTGGATACCCGGCAGTGTAAGGGACACTGCGGTGTTAAGCCGGATTCCTACCGGCTAAAACCCAACGACATTTTAGCGCGGCCGTTGATAGGCGGGGTCGCGAGGACGTTATGACACGACTTCGGTGCCCGCCATGGATAGTTAACCTATTTTTTTTTCGTTGGGAAATCCTCTTGGATACCCGGCAGTGTAAGGGACACTGCGGTGTTAAGCCGGATTCCTACCGGCTTAAACCCAACGACTTTCTAGCGTGGCCTGCCACGGCCACGTTATGACACGACATCGGTGCCCTGCCACGGCTATCCAGCGCGGGGAGAGCCACGCTCCCTGTCAGATCCTCGGCGTAGGGGAGTCAGAATATAGTTCCCACTTGTTCCTAGTTACAGGCTTCATGTGATTCCTGCAAAGGTCAATTATTGTAGTAAGCATAAAAAAAATTAAAAAAAAAAACAACCATACATCGATACACGATATAAAGTAGATATACTATCGGTTTGATTTGCAGATTTAAAATTACTACGGAAATAACGGAGTAGATATTTCACTCAGCGACAACAGTTCATGAGTCATCGAATTGTGACTTAGTAACATGAAGCCTATTATTTTTGTGCGCTAACGCATCCACATCGAGCCTCGTCTGACTCATACTGAGTACAATACTTAGTCTACATTGAAAAGTTTTTTTTTTTTTTATTATTTTAAGGTTGACAAACAGGACCGTCAGTTCACTTGTTGATAAGTGGCTTCCGTCGGTTATAAAACAAGCAAAGCCAAATCCGCTGTCGACTACATAAGGCTTAAGGATAAATGGTCGGAAAGGGGGTAGGGAAATGGGTCTTTCTGGATGTTCAGCAGCAATCGATGTGAAGCAAATCGTTTGACACGAGATCGTACTCGTAACGTGCGTTCAGTCAGAGAGAAAGTCCGAATCGGACGATGCGTTCGGTGATTCATACTCGTTGCTACTGGACTTGATATCCAATTTGATGATAATTTCAACATTAAACGTGTATTTTATTGATAATTATAAAGTATTAATAGTTTCACATTGAAACCAGTATAACCAATATAATAATGAGTACATTAAAAAACAACCTATAAGTATAATAAAAATTTTAAAAATAATATTATTGACCATAACTTTATGCATCACTGAGATCGTATAGACCGTTACAAAATTATTAAATTGGCTATGACGAAATTTGGAACTTTAACTAATATTAAATAAAATTTATAATTATTTTTCAAAAAATACAATAACAAAATAAAATAATTATTGATTTAAACTAATATGGTTTTCATTACATGGGAATTAATAGAGTAATTAATACCTAATAGACTTAATAGGTACTCTGTATTTCGCATTTATAAGGAAATGGGATTCAAGGGCTGTAAATAATTATCCTACGATCTTTTGGGAGCCAAAATAAATAAAAAAATACTTTAGGATCCCATGGGAGCCAAAATGCAAAAAAATATCCTAGACGTGAGAGCCAAGTGGAGGGAGGCAAAATAACAGCATGTGTGCTGTTGTGTTTCGATGACTGAGTAACTCTAGAGACAATTTGGCTACCCCCGGGCGTAACCAGGCAGCCAGAGACCAGGGCTGGTTTTATTAATAAGCCACATTACTATCACGTGGACCGTCAGTCTGCCTGGCAACTTTTATCATAAAAAAATATATAAATCCCGCTCTTGCCAACGTAGAATATTAATCTTCTTATATATAAAATGTGTGTGTATTACATGACATATGTCTGATGAAACGTTCAGACAATCTTCAGATTAGTGCAGCGAGTGTTCCTGTGAAGTTTGGTAGCGATCGGACGCGGACTAAGTCACGGGCAAATATAAAAGGCGATGTGTGTATGTATGTGTCCTATAGACTTCAAAACCGCTGAACCGATTTTGATGAAACTTTCAGACAATCTTCTCATTAGTGCAGCGAGTGTTCCTGTGAAGTTTGGTAGCGATCGGACGCGGACTAAGTCGCGGGCAAATATAAAAGGCGATGTGTGTATGTATGTGTCCTATAGACTTCAAAACCGCTGAACCGATTTAGATGAAACTTTCAGACAATCTTCTGATTAGTGCAGCGAGTGTTCCTGTGAAGTTTGGTAGCGATCGGACGCGGACTAAGTCGCGGGCAAATATAAAAGGCGATGTGTGTATGTATGTGTCCTATAGACTTCAAAACCGCTGAACCGATTTTGATGAAAAGGGGGGGGGGGGGGGGGGGGTACAAATTGTAAAAATGGCGGGTCACGTAGTACGGGTATTCCCCTACAGCCTACAGCTGTTGATATAAACAAATCCTAATCGGTTTGTAAGGATATTTGATGAAACACTTGTCTTGGGAATAAGATGCGTGGTTAAGGATCCAGTCTGTAAATTTCACGAAAGTAGCGATCAACTACGAGTAGGTAGGTACAACTAGGAAGTAAGTGGTGCACTTGAATAATGTCTAGAATTGGTTCACGCTCCAGAAACATGGCTCACGGCTCGTACAAATGAGGCGTTATTTCAACGTGAATGAATACTGCTATCTGAATAGAGCTAATCAAGCTAATCAAGCGTATAAAACGCGTTATAGCCAATAACAAGCGGTCTTAATTAAGTAAAGTCGGTTGGACGCATGTTTATTGGTTGGACGTGAGACTGCTTGTTTCAATCCTGTTTACCACAATTTGCTCGCTATTATATATTGCAAAAATAGGATTGAAACTTTGTTTTTAAAAATATTTTTAAGTTCAATTCATTTGCACTGCATTTAAATATCTTTTTGAAATAGTATAAAACACAGTCGCTTCCCGCTATTTGTTTCTGTATATGTATATGTATATTAATAATCATAATTAATTTTGTTCATTAATTTCCAGAAATCCGCAATTACAAATTTCACTGGATACACGATACCCTTAAGCCTAAGTGGTATTTCATGTCAGTTTACTGCCAATATAAACATTTGTCAGGCAAAGTGTGCAGTAACAAATGACGCATAAAACTAATAAATATTGGTGTAAGGAAATGCTAAATTAATGACAACATGTTACGCGTAACCCAGTAGTGGAGCAAGTTTAACGACACTTTTACACGTCACGGCACGACACCGACACGATTTATCTGCAAATCGTAGCCGTCAATCGGTAAATCGTCATCATAGGGTTATGAATTTATTTGGTCCGATTAAGATGCTTAATTTTTAATTACTAACTTTTATTTTATAATATTTTCAATAGTTATGAAGAGAGGTTTTCGATTATCATTAGATTAGTTCGAATTATCCGTCATTATTATCTCTAAGTAGTTAAGTAGTAACTAGGTGAATATTATTAAAGAAACTATGTTTGAACTTTGACATTATAATTTATTAAAATTAAATCTTCGTTCAGTTACTAAACTGGTAACTACCATATTTTTAAAATAAATATATATATTTTTTTTTCAATTAATCAGCAAGTTGTATATTTAGACCTAGCTGTGGCACGCGACTTCGTCCGCGTAACTTTTTTATAAAATATAACCTATGTTACTCGCTTTTATATATAGCTTCCCAACAGTGAAAGAATTTTTCAAATCAGTCCAGTAGTTTCGGAGCCTATTGTTGTTGCATTGGCAAGCAAACAAACAAACAAATCTTTCCTCTTTATAATATTAGTATAGATTATGAATAAAGTTTAACTCGAAAATAGATTTCTCCATGTTTTATTTATAAGAAAAATCGTCGAGTGTAAAGGGTCTGCAAACAGGTTTTTATTAGCACATGGCAGTGGCCCGGGACAAGCTCCGAGATGGTTTTATGGATAAACCTCGACACCGTAAGGTTTTGAACTCAATTTCGAAATAATATATATTGTAGCCTTTTTTTTTTAATAGAGGTGTCGCACAATTTTGTTTCGTACGAATTGTGCGAAGAAGTGACTTTAAAATTAAATATATCTTTAGTCGCTGTTTCGCACAAATATTATTTTCATAAAAAAACTTGAACCAAAAGTATAGTACCGTACAAAAGTGATATCTATGGGGGAATATTTTTAATGCAGTAAAGGCACACAAATAAATAAAAAAAAAAATTGAAAATTTTACAGTTCTAAACATGATATTTATAATTTCACTTACAAAATATTTATTTACAACAATAAAATATTCCGAAATTTTGATTATTTTAAAAATATTGTCACCAATAACGAAAGTTTAACGTTATATCACAAAAAAACGCAGTGAGTGGACACAGAAAAATTTAAATCGTTGTATATTTTTTATAATTACTGATTTTTAATATATAAAAAGTAAATACTGAATAGTCTTTCACGTAATAAATAAATAAAATCTATTTATTTTTCTAAGTTATGTAACTTTTTTATCACATACTCGTATATTATATTTTTAGTTATTTGTTTATACAAATTTGAACATATTTTTGTCAATTGTTTGTAACTGTATGGATGTTTGTAACTCTTTCACGCAAAACTAATGAATCGATCACTATGAAATTTTGCATACACGTTGTCTGGGACACCAGATAGGACATAGGGTACCTTTCATCGAATACCTTTCATTAAAAAAAAAAAAAAATTTAGTTGTCATTGGTGACTTTAATATACATTAATAAAACAAGTTTAATAAATGCATGCGTTATATAAATGCTAAAGGTGTGTGCTAATTGAGAATAATTTATAAAAATTGAAACTATGAAATCTTACAGAAAATGAAATCATTTCGCAGTGCAATAAATACCTACAGAACGACAATATTTTAAATACTAATATTATAAATGCGAAAGTATGTTTGTATGTATGGATGTTTGTGACTCTTTCACGCAAAAACTAATGAACCGATCACAATGAAATTTTGCATACACATTGTCTGGGACACCGGAAAGGACATATGGTACCTTTCATCGTTCATCGCGGACGAAGTCGCGGCCACCAGCTAGTATTATAAATGCGAAAGTATGTTTGTATGTATGGATGTTTGTGACTCTTTCACGCAAAAACTAATGAACCGATCACAATGAAATTTTGCATACACATTGTCTGGGACACCGGAAAGGACATATGGTACCTTTCATCGTTCATCGCGGACGAAGTCGCGGCCACCAGCTAGTATTATAAATGCGAAAGTATGTTTGGATGTATGGATGTTTGTGACTCTTTCACGCAAAAACTAATGAACCGATCACAATGAAATTTTGCATACACATTGTCTGGGACACCGGAAAGGACATATGGTACCTTTCATCGTTCAACGCGGACGAAGTCGCGGCCACCAGCTAGTATTATAAATGCGAAAGTATGTTTGTATGTATGGATGTTTGTAACTCTTTCACGCAAAAACTACTGAACCGATCACTATGAAATTTTGCATACACGTTGTCTGTGACACCAGAAAGGACATAGGGTACCTTTCATCGTTTAACGCGGACGAAGTCGCGGGCACCAGGTAGTTTTAAATATAGACGCAGTCAAAAAGTGTAGACGCAGTAAAGAAAGCCTTTGTAAGCAATAAAAGTTTAACGATTTGGTTATAAAAAACGGTTACAACGAAGGAAAAGTTGGTAACATTAATACGAGTAATAATTCAAAGTTTGACATTTGTGCCTATCAAAACGATCGCTGTGATTATAATTCATTTTCTATTCTATATTTGTATTCAAATACTTTCATAAGATAATTTTATAATAACATTAAACATTATATTTCAATAAAACAGTAGCTATGTTTATATTTCTTAGTACACTTTCTAAGATATTCATATCATATAAAATCTCAAAGAGAGAGTCAATTTTTAACATCACTGTTTTAATAGGTTTCATTAAAAACAGTAAATGTACACATATAAAGGATTTCCGTCTGTCTACATTTACGACTATGTCAGAATTGACGAACCTGTTGGATGAGTGGTTAGTTTTAGTATCTCAGGTGTACTAGGTTCGATTTCCGGCAGGATCAACTTAGGAAATGAACTTTTCAAAGTTGGCTCTCGTCTCGATTTAGGAAGTAGTGGGAGGGTATTCTGCACTTTGCAGTCACTGGGCAGCCCGTCTGGCGACAGTAACCACACGAATATGGATGACATTTGGCACACAGATAGTTTATTCCCTGAATAAAATATATACTTAACCGGATAATTTTCTTTTTCAGAAAAAAAATAAAATTCCCGAGGAATCATTTAAAAAAATAAAAAAATTGGCGCCACCGTCGTCACGTCCAGCAAGTATGTAGGTACTTTAATATAATGGAAAAGCACACCATTAAGACGGGCCATTTTATAATATTAGGCTGGTGCCCGCGACTTCGTCCGTGTTGAACGATGAAAGGTACCCCATGTCCTTTCTGATGTAACAGACAACGTGTATGCAAAATTTCATAGTGATCGGTTCACTAGTTTTTGCGTGAAAGAGTCACAAACATCCAAACATACTTTCGCATTTATAATATTACTACGGATTATAACTCTTGTGTAAACAGACGAACAAACTTTTATATATATTATTTAAGATATACGCGTAGCTCGGTAGTAGGACACCGACAGTTAAAACCAGTTACCAAGTCACAGCGAACTTTAATCACCCTAAAAGGATCTTAAGACTGAGCCCATAAGGTCGCTTTTCGATCGTTTTCCTGCACGTACTATGTCGACGAATACACACACATCTCCGCTTAAAGGGCATGAGGACCAAACTAACTGTTTCTTTGGCTTAGATGTTAAAATGTAAATAGAGAAGAAATATTGTGAAGTTTATTGGCTATAAATTGATAATTTAAAAATATAAAGTGAGCTTCAAATTTTAATGTCATTCTTATGAAATGTCTAATGTTTGAATATGAAGAAATATATAACAAAGATATTTATGTATTTATGAAAAGTAAAGATTTAAAAATTAAATTTAAAAAAAAAAGATATATCTAAGTATAGATAAAAAAAAAGGCACAAAAAAAAATTTTTTTTTTTTAACAAATGTGTTCATGTAATATGTGTGCGTTTAATAATTATGTTTTTTAATGCGTTCGATTAATTGTATATTTTTATGGATATTAATTTGCAATAAATATTTCGCTGTTTTTTTTAAATATTACTTTCTTAAAAAAAAACCATTAATATTACTTTCTTAAAAAAAAAAAAAAAAAGTTCTTAAATGTTCCTGTCTACAACATACACTGCCTCATCTCATCGTCTACGATAAATTTTGCCATTTGTTATTAGATTCTTTCAAAAACATACCCATCGTCGTACGAACGAGATGCTTTGAACTTTCTCAGTTATTTAATACAAAACTCACTTTCAATATCCGACATATTGATACCTTTTATGTCATGTGAAAAAACACATCGCACCCAAGTAAAGATTAGATGGGGGAAAAACAAATTGCCTTCACTGGCTCATATAATATTATAATTGCTAACATCTTCAACGACGCACACGAGGGAATACGAGTATCGTCCACAATCAATAAGTATATATATTTTATTAACGAAACACGTGAAATTTTTATTTCTTATTTTGTTATTTATTTATTTATTTTCGAGGAAAACTTACAGCGATATTTGTACAAAAATTTTACTTAATAACTAAATAAATGACAGATTAATTTGACACAATTTGGCTCGAGTTCACCAACAGACGGTTATTTTTAAACAGCTGTTTAAAATTTAAACAGCCGTTTAATAATATTTTGTTGTTCACAATCGCTAAAATGCGGGTTAAACGCCCTAAACATCAGATTTTTAATCATTAAGGCTCGAATTCACCAACAGACGGTTATTTTTAAACAGCTGTTTAAAATTTAAACAGCCGTTTAATAATATTTTGTTGTTCACAATCGCTAAAATGCGGGTTAAACGCCCTAAACATCAGATTTTTAATCATTAAGGCTCGAGTTCACAAACAGACGGTTATTTTTAAACAGCTGATTAAAATTTAAACAGCTGTTTAAGCTGTTTGTTGATCACCATCGCTAAACTGCGGGTTAAACGCCCTAAACATCAGATTAATCATTAAGTTAATCAGATTTTTAGGGCGTTTAACCCGCATTTTAACGATTTTGAACATCAAAATATTATTAAACGGCTGTTTAAATTTTAAACAGCTGTTTAAAAATAACCGTCTGTTGGTGAACTCGAGCCTACAAGTTTAAGCATATTGAAATAAAAGACCTTGCGAACCAATACTCAAATGTTCTATTTTTCAATTCTTATCGGATCGGATTTTTAAGCGGATTTCACTAATGCAATGAGCGTTAAACTAGGAAGTTTTTTTATATATATAGCTAGCTGGTGCCCGTGACTTCGCCTGCGTGAAAATTATATACAGAAACCTTGCTCAAGAACCACTCTATCCGTTGGTGAAAACAGCATGAAAATCGGTGCTGTAGTTTTTGAGTTTATCGCGAACAGACAGATAGACAGACAGACGCGGCGGAGGACTTTGTTTTATAATATGTAAGGATTTTTATATGTAATTTGCTCGCTTACATCCGAACGAAGACGGAAGCGGGTGGCTAGTTATACATATTAGAAATTAATGGTTGTTTGTCTGTGCGTTTGTACACGCTAATATCAGAAATGGCTTAACCGATTTTAATGCGGTTTTCATTGATGTATTAGCAAGCTTTCCGTGACATTTAGTGTTTATTTAATTACAATCGGTGTATATGTTACCGGCAATCTGTATAATCCGGTATTCTATATAATGCCTAGTTAATTTATAGAATACCTAAAACATTAAGGTAATGTATGAAATATTATTTACTAGCTGGTGCTCGCGACTTCGTCCGCGTTGAAAATAAAAAAAAAGCAATATAACGCTTGACCTCGTGTTGCTATAACACTTTGGCCAGGCGTTAGTTTTTTATTTTTTATTTATCCCTCGGGAGTAGTGATTTTTTTCTGGATGAAAGGTAAGTACCCTGTGTCCTTTCTGGTGTCCCAGACAACGTGTATGCAAAAATTCATAGTGATCGGTTCAGTAGTTTTTGCGTGAAAGAGTCACAAACATCCATACATCCAAACATACTTTCGCATTTATAATATTAGTATAGAGTATAGATTTTATACTTTGCCTAGGTATTGTATAGAACATCTGAATTATACAAATAAGTCGAGGGCTAAGTTAGTATTGAAATATACGTGATAAATTAATATATTAATTTTTTTTTTGCAATAAATATCCATAATATTCTAACCAATATTATAAATAATCTAGTTTTTTTTTTTGTTAACTGATCGTTGGCTATTAAAAGAGATTTCAATCTGCCTCGTACATTGATGCGGTTATAGATAGATTTATTGCAGTTACTGTCTAATTTCCTGTCCCGTCGTCAGATATGAGACATTATTTCCTATTTTCAATACATTAATCATCTGGGATATTTATCGTTTTTTTCATAATGATAGTTTTTAGTTCAACGTAGAAGGAAGTTTATTATAATTGGACGAGTTGACTTTGATAGTAGACTGTTTGTATGGGAATCAAGACAGTTTAAACAGCGAATGTGACAGTTATGAAATGTTTCTCTACCAGTGCTTATTCTAATAAATATTACAAATGCGAAATTTTGTATGTATAGTTTATTATCTGGATTAAAATATAGAGTACTTTATATGTCGACAAAATGTTAGATTTCTGTGGTATTTTCAAAAAACGAACTATAGCCACGGAATAAGTACAAGTCGCATACTAAGAAGTAAAGGCGATTTTCAGAAAATGATTTTAGGTAATTTCTGTTAATTTTTGTAATTAAAGCCAAGTGGCTATGAAGTTGCTAGGAAGAAAAACATTACATATTACCATTAATACCTTCCTTTTATCATAAAAATTATTTAATGACATGCAATGACCACCTATGTATATATTAGAATGTTTTATCTATCTAACTAATTTTAAGTAATTTTCCTTCACATTGACACCTTGCGGTGTTATTGTGATTAGAATTCTACTTTTTAATTATGTTTCTCCATTTTGAATATGCCAAATGCGTCTTTTTCTATTATGTTAGCAGAATATTTTCTAGTTCTATTTAATTTATTTATATTTTATTAAAGATGGTTTTGCTCTTAGCCAGCATCTAGCCGTGCAGCAAAGACGAGGCCGACGATAGAGCAAGCTAACCCAAAAAGCTTATTCACTCGAACTTTAAAAATATTTGGGTTATAAGAGCTCTGTCACAGTTGATATGTAAGTATAAAGATAATGTTATAACATTCGCAAAAAAACACTTTAACGACCATTGACGTCTGCGTTTGTGAATGATTTATCCCCACCCCATATCCGGCCGTCAGTGCAGATACAATATGGAATCCCCAAAGTTATTGTCTACCATTAAGGCTCAACTCAACGCCAATGTACAGTAAATATGATATAGCATGGCTGCGCTGCTGTGGAGGGCCGTCAAACGCCATTTCGTACCCTGGGGCCGTTAACAACGCGTATCCGGGCATATCCGTTAACACGGCCATGGCACCGGCAATAATTGGAAACGCATGTCAGTATCTAGCCATAGGGCGGCCGCTCGGACTGCTATGTTGCTGTAAAACTCCCAATTTAGGTGTTCACTCAAATTTCTGGAACCTCAATTAAATTTTTATTGTAATAATTATTATTGGCAGGACACATTGCATTCTGCAATCATAAAGAAGGCCATTTGGTTGTTGTAACCACCTACTTACAGAAATCATGTGACATGACAGCATTTGTGCCTGTTATTGAACTGAAAACTTCTTTAGGCGCGTTGGATAAAATCATTAAACTCGCGACAGTGTCATGTTACCGAATGTAACCGTTGATGTAGCTGATAATAATTTAAAAAAGATCAAAAAGCAGACAACTGCATATGAAAGTAAACTTACTAGATATGATAACAAGGATCAAAATGGTATACACCTTTGAAGCCGGGAGCGGGACAGCTAGTTTTTGATAAAAAGGACGCCAAATGCCAAACACCGTAACAAACAAATATATTTGCAGAAATTAAGCTTGCACTGTAGAAATAACAAATCAGATAGCACGCTAATTTAAGATTACGAAAATCTGTCGCATATCTAAAACATTGAAAAATAAAAATTTTAATACTTACAATAACCATTAAATAAATCAATAATAAAATATAGCCTTTCCTGAAAACTTCTAATTTCAACGTTTTACCGCAGCACGTGCACTTCCTTGCTACTTAAAATAATTAACATAAGAAGTAGTGTTGTTGATAGTTTAACTTTAACTGCAACATTAACTCGATAACTGAATTTAATAATGGCTAAAGAATAAATTTGTATAATAATTTCTTGCAGGAAAGTACCAGTGCTTAAAAAGCTCTTCAATGTACTTCATAGCACTCGTGTGGGGCCAAACAAAGTATATATTAATACCTAATAGAAAAAAATTACCTAAATTGTTAGCATCCATTCAAATTGGACTTGTCATGTGACTTGATCGATACATGCGATTATATCATAGTATCACGTAATAACAGTATTATATGTCTTAATAATATAATTATAGATATTCTTTATATAAAAGTTTTACTAAATATAATTATAGTTAATGTTTTTAACCGCAATCGGACGGTCCTCTAGGTGGCTACGGCCGCCATTACAATCACTGCATGTGCGTTAGTCGACCTTAGTAGGAGAAAAAAGACGAGAATTTTGACGATCCGTTGGATGAGTGGTAAGGGTGCTTGCCTAACGTCTGAGGGGTCCCATTTTCCAATTCCCGGCGGGGTCAACTTTGTAAATGAACCTTTCAAAGTTGGCTCCTGTCTATCGGCAGTGACCACTCCCTTACAGAAGACAACCAGGAAATAACAGCATAATATGTGCTATTGTGTTTTCGGTGAATGACCGAAACATAACTGCACATATGCTGTTATTTCATTGTGGTCTTCTGTAAAGAGATGGTTATTGCCAGTAGACTTATAGACAACTAGCTGGTGCCCGCGACTTCGTCCACGTTGTACCCTATGTCCTTTCTGGTGTCCCAGACCACGTGTATGCAAAATTTCATAGTGATCGGTTCAGTAGTTTTTGCGTGAAAGAGTCACAAACATCCATACATCTAAACATACTTTCGCATTTATAATATTACAATTTGTAACTGAAAAACGCAGGCTATAGTTTTTATACAGAACAAAATATTATATTCCTTCATACAATTACTTATCTTCGACGATACGTTTGGTCTAGTGGCTAGTAACCCTAGCTGTTAACCAAACGGTCGCGGGTTCGAATCCCGCTAGGGGCAAATGTTTTTGTGTTAACATTTTACATCTAAACCTGAGTCAGGGATGTTTTGTATTTATAATATGTATGTATTTATATAAAAAAAAAAAAAAAAAACTATGTATTATATACACTTTCTGGTATCCATAATACAGGCATTAGTTGCTTAATGTGGTACTAGATGGTGCTGTGTGGGAATGTTCACACAGATATTTATTATTATTATTTATTATTATTCTAGATAAGACTTTTGCATTGAAGGTTGAACCTAACCAATAAATATACCATATAATGTTTCCTGATTTAGGTAATCAACCCAAAGCAAGAACCAGTCTCTCAATAAGGTTGAAATTCATTGCATTGTAATCATTAACCTACAAAAATCTTTTGCGAATAGAAGTTTTCATTATAAATCTAATGGAACTAAATACATTCAAAGAACTTTATTTCCCTCTTAAGCACTATACCTTAATATACTAATATGTACTTAGCTTACTAATATGTACAGCTGCAATTATTGCCTTTCTGTGTAAATTAGTCATAAACGTTAATGTACATTGAAATTGTTTTCTGTCAAATGCTTTATTAGCTTTAACATTGAAAAGTATATTTTGAAATCCGTAATAAATTCATTAACAGTGTCGAGGGTATACAAATTATCTTTGAAGATTATAATTTTTTTATATATATTGCATATTTTCCTATGATTTTGTAATTTTGTGTCGATTAAGAAAGAGAATTGAGGCAAACTAATTATCTAATTTGTGATGGATGTGCTAGGAACGATAACGATAAGGATAAAATAATTAAAAAAAATAAGGATGCTGCTTTCTTAGCTAATGCTTACCTAACATTATAAAAATATTCATGTACGAAATTTCAGTTTTCTAGAATTAGTAATTTTGGATGTATCGAGTATACATCCAAAATTACTAATTCTAGAAAACTGAAATTTCAAACATGAATATGTACGTTAATAGTCGCTAAGGACAAATAATTTAATAGATGAAGATTAGCTACGAAAAATCAACTTTACTGTGTTTAAACTGTGTTCACAGCTCTTGGGCTAGAGCGCAGCGCCATGATAATCTGACAAGAAAATGGCGTCTAGTTTTCCGCGTAAATTTTAGGGAATATGAAAGCGAGGATGCATTCGCTGTAAGTTCGTTGGCGATGCAAGTTTTCTATGAAAATATAGCCACGTACACCACTGTATACACAAGTTATTTTACTGAGCGAGAGCACTCGAACAAAGAGCGAAACGAAATCAAATAAAATCGCCTACAGTAAGCCAAAGTAAACCCAGACTGATCAAAACCTATGCGGCAGGAATTTTAGTGCAATGTTTGATCAAAATATTTATATCATTTTCGAAATATACATATAGCTCTAGTCGAATATTACATATGTCCTACAATATAGACTATCCTGCCATTACCCTAGTAGCTATGCTACTAGGCCATCGATTCATAGGGCATATCATCCTGTCTAGTGGCAAAAACTATTTGGGATCGGGAAGGGATAAGGCTCTGGCATCCCTTACTCAGTAAGCCAATTTCCCTATTCCCTCCTAATCCCTTATCCACTTAATGACCTATCTACCATCAAGTGGACCGCTAGACAACCTGTCGACCTATAAATAGAAATTTTAAAAAATTGAATTAGATTATTATATAAATATTCTACAAAATGTGTAAGTAGATATAAGTTTGGTACGCTCATAGGCAAGACTTTGTGAGAAACAGCGACTAAAAATATATATAATTTTAAAGTCACTTCTTCGCACAATTCGTACGAAAAAAAATTGTGCGAAACCTCTACTAAACCAAAATAATATTTGTGCGAAACAGCGACTAAAAATATATTTAATTTTAAAGTCACTTCTTCGCACAATTCGTACGAACAAAATTGTGCGAAACCTCTACTAAACCAAAATAATATTTGTGCGAAACAACGACTAAAAATATATTTAATTTTAAAGTCGCTTCTTCGCACAATTCGTACGAAACAAAATCGTGCGAAACCTCTACTAAACCAAAATAATATTTATGCGAAACAACGACTAAAAATATATTTAATTTTAAAGTCACTTCTTCGCACAATTCGTACGAAACAAAATTGTGCGAAACCTCTACTAAACCAAAATAATATTTATGCGAAACAACGACTAAAAATATATTTAATTTTAAAGTCACTTCTTCGCACAATTCGTACGAAACAAAATTGTGCGAAACCTCTACTAAACCAAAATAATATTTGTGCGAAACAACGACTAAAAATATATTTAATTTTAAAGTCACTTCTTCGCACAATTCGTAAAACAAAATTGTGCGAAACCGACTCGTTAACATTCGCCAAATTTATCTATTATCTACTAAAAGTAAGGTTATTAATATAAGGGCCTCTTTCACCAACTACAAGTAAAGTGTTGATTAGTTGCTTTTAGAAATAATTTTATATTTTATTAAATTATGCACTCGGTTTACTTGCATCCTTCGATAGGTGAATTTTTTTTTTATTATTTTCTTTTTAATGTTTGGGACTTCTACCGTACAAACAAGGGTATATCATCTTCTTCATTCCCGGTTACCGGTGACTTTAAATGGCGTTTAGCCTACTTGACACATGGTGAAAAGACCCTAGGCTTTTCACCATAAGTAAAGTAAAGTTAAGTTTAAAGTAAGTTATAAAGTAATTTTTAAATATATTTTCTAGAAAGTCCAATAGTAATGACCCTAAAACAAAGGAAACCGGACTGTCATACGATACGAAGGTAACATAACTATGGTAATAATTTATCTGTCATTGATAAGGGCTCACATCCGAACAATATAATAGACGATCACTTTATGGTGTCAGATTCCATTCCATATAAGTGTGTGCCTATTTAGTGAGTGCGTCATGCACTCAGCACAACTCAATTGTCAATGACTAAGAAATACTTTCAAATAAAATAGGTTAATTGGCTTTTTAACACCGAAACTTGTATAGTTTGTTAAATACACGACTTAGATAATAGATTACGAAACAGAGAGTCAACTCTTTTTAAGGAATGTTCACCAGTTTCCTGTTTTTTTTTAAATTTTTTAACAATGATATTTATTTATTTTTTAACAATGACATTTAAATTTAAATTTTATGAGACTAAAAGTATTTAATTAAATTATATTATCAAAATAATATAATCAAATTAAATACTTTGTTATCAAAATAATATAATTTAATTAAATATTTTATTATCAAAATAATATAATTTAATTAAATACTTTTAGTCTTTTGATACTTTCTTCTTTTAGTAAGCAATAAGATTCGAGTAAGAATTCTGGATTTTCATGTCCTTAAAAATAATTTATTATACCTCTATACATACATTAAAAAAAATCTGCAAGTTATTGGCATTTCCGAAACACTTAAGCATTCATAAAACCGCTTAACTGTTTAATTATTTAAAAAAATATTTAGAATGCTTAGTAGCTTAGTTAGCTTAACTTAATTAGGTTGGTATTTGATTATTTCATATCGTTAAAAGTAAATTCTGATGTTAGACACGCCGTGAAAATAAATAAAAACTTATACCTTATCTATACTTTACTAATATTATACAGATAGAAGATTTGTATTTTTGTATATGTTTGTAATGAATAAACTCAAAAACTACTGGGCAGATTTTAAAAATTCTTTCACCTATAGAAAGCTGTATTATCAGCGAGTAACATAAGCTATATTTTATAAAGTTACATGGACGAAGTCGCGTGCAAAAGCTAGTAACGAATAATTTTATATATCGAAAAAAAAAAAAAATTTTTTTTTTAAAAATCATTGAGACATTCTGATCAAAGATTTGTTCTACCTGAAAAATGATTCTATGTTCCAAAGTTTAAGTGGTCATACGAGAGCATTTTACTTACTACTCCCCGTTTATCTACACAGAAGCTTCTAAACTTTCTAATCTTGAAAGTTTTTAATGAAAAAATATTAGTGTACCTCGTATATATATATATATATTTATATATTGCTGGAATAATTGTTCGCCATTAGGAGGATATAAAAATAAAATAGAAGCCCATTTTGAATAATCATAGTGAGAATTTTATTGGATACTACAGTATGGAACCATCAGCAGGGAATATTAACTAAAGGTGGATTGCGCCGTAGGCTTGGTTATTGTTTCGGTCAAAATTAACTTTAGCGGTAACTTTAATGGTGACAGTCGAAATTAACAATTCCATGTTGCACCATGATATTGTTCGTCACTGTCAAAGTTAAAGGGGTTGCCATTATATAAAAAAATAATTTTCCTAAGTTCTGTAGTAATATTTTTTTAGTATGGCAACATTCAAAGTCACCTGTCACAAAACTGTCACAGTTGACTTATAACCGAAACAATAACATTAACCGGCCAATATCAAGTGGTTAAGGTTAGCGTTAAGTCATTTTAACCGTTGTAAAAATGGTGCAACGCGTAATATGCTTAACCGAAGATTTAACCGCTGGTTTGGATATGGTTACCGTTAAAGTTAGATGGTGCAACCCACCCTAAGTATGTAAAAATTTCTAATGAATTAGGTGGAGTACGAATGAAGGAGCAAGTGCTTATACTAAACCATTCACACCAAGATGTATTTCTTTTCCAAATAAATATGTAAGGACATATAAATTTCCTGTAAATTAATTCAAATTCAAATTCAAAATAATTTTATTTACTGAATATATTATTATTAATTTATTAGTAATATAAAATCCGTACTATACTTATTTGTCATCATACAGGTTTAAAAAAATCTTATTCATTGTACTTTTAGTGCCATGGACTCGTAGAATGAGCATATATGAGATAATATGAATAAAATAACAGCACCAGTGCTGTTGCGTTATGCACTTAGCTAAACTTAAATATTTTCCATATTACCATTACCATCAATGATCCGTCAGCCTGCCTGCCAGGCATTCTCATAGAAAGTATAAGTAGAAGCTTCCGTTTCTTGAGAAATTTCCATTACAAGCTTATGTAATGGGAATAGCCATCATATGTTTTCTGCAACATTTCATATAAATCCCCGGTCGGTCTGAAGTTCGATAATTCACGAACATTTCTGCATCTCACGCCTGCATTTGTAGATCAGTGCGGCGTGTCCCTGAGGGACCTTATCGATATCGACAATGGATCGATAAGCCCGCAGGGTGTGCAGTAGCCGACTTCAATATGAGCCAGCCACTTAGCCACACCCAAATAATTATTAACTTTAATAAGTAAAGTTTAATGTTGCATCGAAATATATTTAAAAAATGTGATAACGGAGCCACTTGTGTGCTTTTGCAAAAAAAAAAACAACTTGTTGTCAATCATACAATAATTCAAACAATGTATTTTTGTATACACTTCAAAAATATAATTTAATATGAAGACATTTTCAATGTTTTTAAGAGCTTAAACAGTTATTAAAAACAAGGACTTTAAAATTGATTTTGAAAATTAAAAAAACATCTAATCGTATATTTTGATATTGAAATACTCTTAGGGCCTCTTTCACCATCTCTGAGTAAAGTGTCAAGTAGGCTAACCGCCATTTAAAGTCACCGGATATAACTTTGTTTGTACGGTAAAAGTCCCAAACATTAAAAAGAAAATAATAAAAAAAATTCGCCTATAAAAGGATGCAGGAAACCGAGTGCATAATTTAATAAAACATAAAATTATTTCTAAAAGTAACTAATAAACACTTTACTTGTAGTTGGTGAAAGAGGCCCTTATTATATTGGTTATTGAATTTACAAAATGTTATTAAAAAGAAATAAGGTGTACTCTTAACTTTACAGTAGTATTAATAGGTAAAATTGTTTTTTTTTTGGTTACTTATCTATTTAATAATTACTATAATGTAAATGACGAAAAAAAAAAAACAATAATGACAAAGTGAAAGTGAAACATTTAATTATTTTCGCTATGAATTTTAAAGTGGCCAGTGTTTTACCATCTGTCTTTCGAGCGCAACCAAAGTTGAACCTAATGGCGTTGACAATTGAGTTAATTATCCTTTGGGCGTTCGCCTTTCGGATTGACCTTTCCACACGCACTTGCTCACTGCTTTTCATGGAGCACACGTTATCGTATCAGCGACAATCGTTTCGGCTTTTTTTTTAAACAGAATTTACAATTTAGATAAAAGTCACTCAATGAGCGGTGTTCCGTAATTAATATGGTGAGGGGGTCACGCGAGCATCGCGGCGTTAGGGTTGGTCGCGTTTGTGCGTACGTTTTTTTTTTTTAATTTTTTTTTTATTATTTTTTTTTTTAATTTTTTTAATTTTATTAAAGATGGGTTTTGCTCTAGACCAACAACAAACTGTGTAGCAAGGATGAGGCCTAAGATGGAGCGAGCTCACGTATACTGATATATAGATACTATTAGTATATACTTATATTATATATATAAAAAATGCTTTTATTTTATTTAATCAGATAAATATTAATAACGAATGTATAAAAATGTAAAATATTTAATTAAAAGTAAATAGCCTGCTTGACACGTTTCTTTTAAAAGAAACTGCAAGCTGGTTTAAAGTTATCATCAAACGTTTCGCTAATTTAAACAACTTGTACAACACATTTCTATTCAATACTTAGCTTACTGCTTAATCTTTTTATGTTTAAAAATTTCTTTGTGAAAATTAAGCATTACATTCCACTTTAAGTTTTCAAAATACATTCAAAAAATTTTTAATTAAGCCAAATTGAAAACCCAATTACCGCCATTGAAAATGCATCCAAACACAAGAAATTATTAAGAAAAAAAGCTCGCGTTGAAAAAATATTATGAAAAGTAATTAGGAAGTCACAGTAGAGTGTCGTATGCGGTTCCACTTTGAGGTGTAGTCTTTGTTTTTTTTTTTTAATATTTGAATAGAACAGGTTTGCATTCAAAGAAATTCACCTTTGAATTTCTAAAAATTTCCCCAGCTCTGAATTATGTTTGCAGCTCACAAGATCATTGCCGAAACGGGGACAAGCGGGCTTGCATTGAAATATTCGCTTGACGTTTATGAAATACGAATTTACGTCTGTATTGTAAAAAAAAAATGCTAAAAACTAAAAATACCTACATAATACACGACCGGCCTAATTAAGCAGATTTATACAAAAATTTATATCTATGCTAATATTGTAGAGAAAATATTTGTATTTTTGTATGTCTGTAATGAATAAACTCAAAAAGTAGTGGACTGATTTTAAAAAAAAAAATTCACCTATAGTAAGTTATATTATCAGCCAGTAACATAGGCTATATTTTATTAAGTTACGCGGGCAAAGTCGCGTGCAACGGCTTCATACATACATTTATAAAATGTAAAAGTGATTAGTCCTGGCAAGGAAAGAAAGTTTGTATTGAAAAATTACATTAAATCCTACAAAAGGGATTATTTTGTAGTTTGATTAAATATTGACGTTCAGAAAACACAAAAATCTCTTCTGTAGGATTATTACAATAAAATATAATTGCAATTAAATATTTTACCCCCTATTTCTCGTAATAGCTGTTGGGAGGGAGGGCAAAAAGTGTAATACGGGTTTTTAATGAAACTAAACTATATTCAAAACAAGAATAACAGTTTGTACGAAATAATGTGTTCAAAATTTTATTTTTCCCCGACTAAATGCCCATCGTAGGCATATCGTTCATGTGTTGTGACTGAACAGTTTGATATTAAGGGTGCCTATACGAAATCCATCAAAAACCAACATCTAGCGGTTCATTTATTGGATAATCTGTCACTTATGAAAACAAGTTTTTAATTTATATAGCTAAATAAATCGCTTAACTACAGTTTATTAACGCTTGAAAATTAAAATTATCTTTGTTACCTGTTCTAATGATCTATTTCCCAAAAGCATTTTTTGAGAAAACGGCTAAAACAGTGTCTGTTTCGATAATTAGATCTGAATAATTAGTGCATTTAAAAAAATAAAAAAATTACTTGCAGACTGCCTATAAAGTCTATTTTAATTTGTTGTTGCAAAATATTACAAAAAAGGCTTAGAAACTCATTAAAAAAAAATTAAATCATTTTTATAAAAACTCATTTGAAATTTGCCTTATTGCAAAGACACAAGGCTCAAAATTGCTTCGCTTTTGTATGTTGCAAAACTTGGTCCTACTTGATTGGACTGTTTTTACAAAGCAGATGTACTCGTCTACAACTTCGACTGTTAAATTCCCAACTGTTAGTGGGGAGATTAGACATTAGACATAAATTCAAATCCGATCATAAAATTCAAATCGCAACGTGAGAAATGTATAGGCGTCCTTAATAAATTTTTTTTGTCTGCATTATTTGTTGCTCATTTTTTTGTTGCAATCTGTCACAATAGACATTCAGCAACAGTAGTGATATATAAGTAACATGAGTCAGGATCATCCAGCGATGCATCCTCATTTAAGCCACAAAAGCAAGTATCATTGAACACTCAAAATATCCTGAGGTAGCTTTTTCTTTAGTCTTTAGTATTTGATTTTTTTTTTACTTCATGAAATATACTCATTTGTTTATGTTCGAATTTCGACCACTGTGCGACCTCAATTCCGCTTCATTAAGTGATCAATCAATAAAACTGAAGAAAATATGTGGTTTATATTGGGCGTTGCAACCCCGGCGGAGTCTATTCAGTTTTTTATGAAATAACTCGGCTATGAATGGAGAAATATGAAAGGGTGCCAAATTCTGAATGCCGAGTCGTCAACGAGTGTCAACGGAGATGTCAGAGGGACGTTTTATTCGGGAAAAAATTGCGCGAATTTGCGTCCGGGAATTGACGTGAAACGGACGTCAATTCAATGTTGAAATGCACGCTGACGATACAAGTTCAAAGGTCGATTGTCAGACTACGCCACACTGTATACTACTCGTATACCTACTATCGATTAGTATAATTCCTTTTTTATTTATATTATACAAATGACCGCGACTTCGTCCGCGTTGAACGATGATATGATTGTATATATTATTGACAATCATATCATAAAGCGAATCATAATTTAAATTACATATTATTCACTTAATGAATTCCTAAATGATGAGACAATAAATATTTCATAATAATATTAGAGGATTATTATTAACTTTTAGATGCTTTTTAAATTTGCACATCGCTTGTCGGTTTAATATGTGGACAATATCTATTTAAATTTACAACAACTTATGTATAACTAGCTGGTGCCCGCGACTACGTCCGCGTTGAACGATGAAAGGTACCCTATGTCCTTTCTGGTGTCTCAGACAACGTGTATGCAAAATTTCATAGTGATCGGTTCAGTAGTTTTTGAGTGAAAGAGTCACAAACATCCATACATCCAAACATACTTTGAAATTTCATTAAACAAATTTTATTGTTAAAATTTAAAAACATTTATTTGTTTTTTAATTTCGTATTTTCCAATTTCTTAATTTTTTTTTTTAAACAATTAAATCCAATCCGTAGGTAAAAATATGTGTAATTATAAGTTTTCTTATTTGAAATGTTTCATCCTTACATATTATAAAACAAAGTCTTCTGTCTGTCTGTCTGTTTGTCTGTCTGTCTGTTCGCGATAAACTCAAAAACTACTGCCCCGATTTTCATACGGTTTTCACCAAAGGATAGAGGGATATTTTTATCGAAAAAAAAAATGCACCCCGGGCGAAGCCGGGAGCGGGACAGCTAGTTTGAAATGAGCAAACAGCAAAGCAATAGAGAGAATGTAAATGTAACTTTTCAGGTATTTATTTATGGAAGGATTAATTCGTTTTTGTGCCGAAGGACCCAAATGTCCCTTAACCTAAGTGAGTTTACATTTAACGTTGGTTCCCGAATGTCCCTCTTAAGCCTAATTTTACACGGCTAAAACATCAAAGGGTCACTGACAAACGTCATAATCAAAATCTAATTTTGAAATAAAACAGATTCGAAGAAAGGATGGAACTCGTTTTCTCACTTTTACGGATTACGTCCGGAACTAAAGGCTATTTATTTTTTTCTTAATAATTAGCTATTAACGAGCTAAGTGTGAACAAATGAATGAAATTATCATTCATTCGCCGGAATAAATCGGAATTGCATTAAGAATTTCCAGCATGTTTAAAATAAATAAATTAATTAATTAATTAATTAATAAAAAATAAATTAATGAAAAATAAAAATAAATTAATAAATAAGAAATTAAAAAAAATTAATTAATTAATTAATAATAAATAAATAAATAAATAAATAAAAAATAATTTAATGAAAAATAAAAATAAATAAATAAATAATAAATTAATAAATAAAATATTAATTAATTAATTAATTAATAATAAATAAATAAATAAATAAATAAGTATTCTATAGAATTTCTTGTGCGGATCACAACTAATGATGATTTACTGTAAGTGTGAATAATAATAACAGTGGAACTTTTTTTAGTCCGTATAAAAGATTACTGTCCACTTGATTTTTATATAATTACAGTCGCCTAGCACATATACTGTTATTTCCCGGTGGTATTCTGTAAAGGGTGGTCACTGCCGCCAGACGGGCTGCCCAAATGAATGCGAAACGCAGTGTGCGCGCCACTACTTTTAGCTCCAAAATTCCAAAATTTTGTCGAGAATCGAACCCTGTACCCCTGAGACAGAGCGTCAAGGCAAACACCCCAACCACTCATCCAACGGGTCATTTCTGAAGTTAACTATGTCGAGTATCGAACCCTGTACACCTGAGACAGAGCGTCAAGGCAAGCACCCCAACCACTCATCTAACGGGTCATTTCTGAAGTTAACTATGTCGAGTATCGAACCCTGTACACCTGAGACAGAGCGTCAAGGCAAGCACCCCAACCACTCATCTAACGGGTCATTTCTGAAGTTAACTATGTCGAGTATCGAACCCTGTACCCCTGAGACAGAGCGTCAAGGCAAGCACCCCAACCACTCATCCAACGGGTCATTTCTGAAGTTAACTATGTCGAGAATCGAACCGTATACTCCTGAGACAGAGCGTCAAGGCAAGCACCCCAACCACTCATCCAACGGGTCATTTCTGAAGTTAACTATGTCGAGAATCGAACCCTGTACCCCTGAGACAGAGCGTCAAGGCAAACACCCCAACCACTCATCCAACTCGTCAAAATAATAACAATAAATTAATTATTATTATTTAGCACCGGCAAAAGTTAAAGTGAGCAGCGACCTCAAAAATTAGGCGATGGGGTTGGGATGGGGATTGCGAAAAACACGAAGATAATTTTCCAGAAGTTTCCCTCAAAGGCTTAAGTGTCACTCACACTTAACCATATCAGCGGAGCGTAATGCGTTTCCGAAATAGAAGCTCAGTTCGTTAAACACAGAGCTTGTTTAATTTAAATGAAGGGCCTCAAATAATAGGAAAAAGGTCCTTGTTCCAACCCTTAGGCTGCTGTTTATGTTTCGACCCTATGAGCAAGTGTTTTTGAATGCCCCCAGAAAAAGGTCGCCCTACAAATCTGGATTATTCCAATTTACATAAATATCATTTCACTCGCAATGTCAAATTATTATACTTAATGCTAATGATGTGGTTCGTTATTCATAAAAACGAAGCCTTTATGACATGTCACATGTTTTGAAGTAATTACCTGTCTTTGCTTGCATTAATTTACGTAAATTTAACCGTCTGTTGGTGAACTCGAGTCTAAGTACATTTGATATTTATTTAGTAATCTTATGTAAACTTTGACATGTATTTATAGATCTTCAATACAATGAACTAGTTAATTATCACTGGTTCGGAAAGTTACGAGAATGGTTCAGTAATATTAATAAACCAAAATTATCTTATACAGTTTATCCTTATTTAAAAAACCATGAGTGATGAGTGGTTAAAGTTGTCTTGTCTGGGTTTCCCGGGTTCGATTTCCGATTTTGATGTAGTTTACACCATAAAATTAAACCTGTTTGAGTTTTAACAATAATATTCTCCAACCAAGTCGCCAAAAAGGACTGCGTCTTTTTCTCCGCTAACTACTTCTAAACCACCCAACGGATTTTGAAGTGGTTTTCACTAATGGAAAGAGGGATAAAAGAAGAAGGTTTGTGAATATAATTAATAGTCCAATTAAAATGATTTTAGTACAATAAATATACTTAGTGACGTCTCTAGTGATGACGTCAATATTTTATAGGATAGTGTTTATCAGATCTAAACAAATTTAATTTAAACATCCTAAAAGTTATATATTAAACATAATATTGAAATTTTTTTTGTTAAAAATAAAATTATTTATTAACACTATACAAGAGTCACAGTTATTCCTGAAATTAAAATAAATCCGTACTAATCCGTACTAATATTATAAATGCGAAAGTATATTTGCATGTATGGATGTTAGTAACTCTTTTACGCAAAAACTACTGAACTGATCACCATGAAATTTTGTAAACACGTTGTCTGGGACACCAGAAAGGACATAGAGTACCTTTCATCGTTCAACGCGGACGAAGTCGCGGGCACCAGCTAGTATTAAGAAAAAACAGACGTTATTTTGATTGAGTTTTTAACTTTTATGTTTAAAATTATTTGAAATAGTTTTTAATGGGAAAATTTTAAATTGTATTAAAGTTTAATAAATTAACAATCGTCAGATGTTATCCCGTTCCCTACATACGACTGTGACCCCACAAATAGTTTCCATGTCAGCTACTAATTAAGAGGCCGTCGCGTCGATGACATTTTTAAGGCCCCCCTTGCACTTCAGTCGAACTAGATTCGATCTTCGACTCGTATAATAGCGGGCTAATTAGATCATGCAGATAGTTACGCGTCGTGTAACGTTGCGGTAGTCAAGAAACGCGTTTTTTTTTTTAAATTCGGACAAAAGCTATTAAGTAAAGCCATTTTGTGTCAACGAGGAAACTTAGTGTGCCTCATTTAATGTGATAATGAGAAATCATTATCATCATCACCATCAGCGAATAATGTTCTACTCATTTTCTAGTATTGCCATGTATCTGAATTAATATTTTTGAAATAACAAATATAGGTATAGTTGTTAAGAAGAATATAGTATCATTTCTAGCTGGTGTTTGCCTAATCATTATAAATTGACTATAAATTATTTTAATTGTGATTGACTTGGATATTTTTTTAATATTACTTATTTTTTGTACACCAAATATGGTACAGGCCAAAGATTTAAATCGAAAGATGCGCCCTTACTAGCGAAACTGTGTTACAAAATACATATACATTCACAGTTATACATTTTTATATACAGCAATGCGAGTCTTTTGTCTACTAAACCCTTTTATGCATTTTTGCTTTATTTAACTAATAAACGAATACGTAGGATGATTTTTGACGTTATGCAAATGAAAATAAGCAAATTTATTTAATAGTTTTGAATTACATACATATTTTTATAAATGTTATAATTTAATTTATAAATCTATAAACCTTATATATAAGGTTATAAACCTTTTATAACTATTTAGCCGATTTAGCTATTTAGCCGTTATTTAGCCAGCTAAATTTAACCAATTAGCTGGTTGGCTAAGTTAACAAAAAAACTGTTAGCTGACCAACCCTACGAGTACGTGCAACTGTAGTTGGTTGAGCGCCTGCGCTCAACCTGTTGTTAGCGATTTTCGGTGTGTTTTAATTATGGCGCGAGGAGATTAGGGCGCATCTTTCGATTTAAATCTTTGGTACAGGCAAAGATTCGATTTAAATCTTTGATATTAATTTGAATAATAACTGCCTGCCGTTCTCTTGCGATCATCGGTCAATGGTCTCCTCTCCAAGACCGGAAGACTATTACCACTTCAGTAGACTTATTCTCTGAATGAACTCCATATTTAAGGTCACATTTTGGCGATTTATTATTATTGTATTAAGGTCGACAGACAGCCTGACGGTCCCCTTGATGGTAGATGGCTACCGTCGCCTATAACACGAGCAACGTCACAGGTGCAAGTTTTTTTTAGTACATCAAGATTAAGTTGTGTTTATATTCGAAGCGATTTCATCGACACAAACAGTATAATCATAACAATACATAATCATAGATAAACAGCACATAATCATATTCACAGATTACATATAAAGTGTTTTTCTTTTCTATAATATTTCTTAGAATATTTTCCGGATTTAAAATTACTGTTGTTTTAAACAAAAATGTAATGTTTTGTAAGTATCTACTATCGTAAATAAACCGTATCTGCTATCTTCGTGAAAACGATAGGACAATATTATTTTATAAAAAAAAAACAGTATTTGTCTATATTGTTTTTTATTCTTTCAATAAAAAAAATTATAGTCAATGCATTAGTAAGTGCAAAGCGTAAAACAACGGCTATAAAACACCGGAAAAAAATGTGTAAATCGTCATTTAATGCGCCCTTCGGACTTTATCTCTGAATTTTAATTACATCTAGGTATTAAAATGAAATTTACGCAAGCGAATCCAGTCTTTATTGCTTCTAATTAGGGAATAAAAGCCAGTTAAAAACAGGTGGTTTACTTCGACAACAGCCCAAATGCAAACAGTATGGAACTTGGAATTTTTTTTTAATATTACCAAAATTTCAGTTTAAAAACTTTCTGTATATTTAAATAGTAGAGCACTGTGTATACAATTTTTATTTACTCAATATGTTACCTAGTACTTCATATAAAAGAATGTTTATTAAAATTTAGTTTCCTTCCCTCGACTTGTCCTTTACCTTTAAGTTATAAATTAAACACCTCTGTCTGAAGAAAACCTCATTTGAAAAAGGAAAACTATTTTTGGTATTATTAATACCATAAAAATGTTGGTTACAACAACGAATAAAGTTGGATGACACTTTATTCGTAAAATGGATAATTTTACTAAATTAAATTAGCGTTTTTAAGTCGATGTAATGTCTTTAAGTTTCGAACTACGTTTGTGTTTAATTCTAGCTGTTGCACGCGACTTCGCCCATGTAACTTTAGAAAATATAATCTCTGTTACTCGCTGATAATGTAGCTTTCTGTGGGTAAAAGAATTTTCAAAATCGGTCCAGTAGTTTTTGAGTTTATTCATTACAAAAATACAAATCTCCTTCTCTTTATAATATTTGTATAGATCTATAGAAGAATCTTTCTGTCTCTGTCTGTTACACAGCTAACCTCATCTACACCGACCAACAGATTTTGATACGGTTTTCGCCAATGGAAATAGCGATAAAAGAGGAAAGCTTGTCTATATAATTATCTTCGGGGTTTCTTATAATCTATATAATTATCCTGAGTTTCATCTCAGGATCGTCATCTTGGCTTTTTTTCCGAAACTCTAGTAAATTTAAATTTATATTGACGATCATAAGAGATTGTTGATACTTGATAAATAAATATTTTAATTTTGATATCAGATAGAAATTGCATTCGCACGAAGCCGGGGGCGGGTCGCTAGTTTTAATATAATCAGTGGTATCATTCACCTACTGCCTCGTGTTTAATGTACTGCTAGTGATGCATCTTTCACACACATTTTATATTTGAAATGAAATACCTAACGAGCGTAAAAATTTATAAACCGGCAAAACAATTAACACAAGCTAACACTATTAACACAAGCTAACACAAATGTGTTGATCATGTACGAGTATAAATTTTAATTATTTTGTTAATAAGTCATAGATAAAAAATGTTTTATGAAGTGTCTGTACTCTATTTACACGGATAATTGCAGCTGATATAGATATATATTTTTTATCTTACATACAATAAAATCGTGAACGAGCCGTGTTATAAAATATTTTTTCAAAACAGAAAAACAATTTGTACACTAGTTGTACTTATGTTATTGATGTTTAAAAAATGATTTTTAGAATTTCTATCTGTTGGTCTGTGCCTTTGTCTAATATCAGAAACCGAATTGAATGCGGTTTTAACTAATTTATATTATTATAATAAAGACAAAATGTCATTGCAGGTCGAGTCATAAATTATTTTTTGCATATTAATGTGCACGTATAGGCAAAATTTATCTATGAACTGGTCGGTGTAACACTACTAAAACTGAAGTAGTCACACAAAGCGAAATCATTTATAATAAATGTAAATAATGATGATGACTCCGATTCCGATGACTACTTTTAATTTATAATTTGTAAATACATAAATAACTTATAAAATTTTAAACTTCTTTAAAGTTATCGATAACATTATCGACACGAACGCTGTTAAATCACTACACGTTTCCATAAGGCCTATAAGTGTAACGGAGCGCGCCTGTACTCCGCTCCACTCACACGTTTTATTGCATCCAAACTTTATCCCTACTATAACGATTACCGGGATGAAAATATAGGATACATTTTATAATGGGAAAATATTAGTTTCCTAAAGGATTTTCTGAGGTAGTCCTGAGTTCTGAAAATATAGCTTATAGGCGACGGTATCAAGTGTACCGTCAGTCTGACATTGGGGCATTTTATGACCTTTAAAAATATTTATTTTTGAAATTACCAAAATGTCCTAAATGAGACATTTCTTGTGCGACATTTTGGAATAGACCAGTCTGTCTGATAAAAAAGTTATACTAACTGTTTATTTGATTTGACAGTCTTATTTGGACAGATACATCATTTAGTATTTACTAGTATGAGCAGTTAGGACACACTAGAATTTCCGTACTAATATTATAAATGCGAAAGTATGGATGTTTGTAACTCTTTCACGCAAAAACTAGTGAACCGATCATCACGAAATTTTGCATACACGTTGTCTGGGACACCAGAAAGGACATAGGGTACCTTTCATCGTTCTACGCGGACGAAGTCGTGGGCACCAGCTAGTATGGTATATTTGAATTGATTAGATATTCAATGCTCAAAGAAATTATTACTCGTAACGTTGTTCTAATATTATCACAATCAATATCATAGGGATTGCAGCTGAATGGATAAAGTATGTAGAATTTGTATTTTGTATTCTGATGTCTTCAGTAAAGGGGCGGTTACTGCCGCCAGTCTGGTTGCCCAGTTATTGACAGTGCTATCCACTATTAAACTAGTATATTTTTTTTATTTTGTTACTTGTATTAAACATATTTAAGGTAAATTAAATCTGTAAGTTGTAATGTTTATTATTTATTTTTTTATTTAGATTTAGATTACATACAGCCATAAATTTAAAAAATGTATATTGTAGATTATATACAAATAGACCTAAAGAATTATAAAAAATCTATTTTTACATTTATTTATTAATTAAAATAATAATAATAATAATAATAATAAGAAAAAAAAAAGAAATTCTATAAGTGATAAAATTATTTTTTCAAAAGTAATTCGCAAATTTTCTTTTTATAAGAATTCAAATTGTTGGAAAATATGTGAATATCATTCAGAATGTTATTGTAGTGATACTTGGAACTATGAAAGAAGGAATTTCTACAATGATTAGTTCTACAATAGGGAATATGAAATGTATCACTTGATCTTGTTCTGAATTTTGATACATTGAAGTGAATACATTCTAAAAGTGAATAAGAATCGATCTGATTATTTATTATTTTATATAAAAAGACTGCGTCAATATAAGACCGCCTATCCTATTAAGGAATATTTCTGTTTTTGTCTGTAAATTGTAATGTTGAGCTCTGTGGATTTTTGAGTAAATATATAAATAGATTATTAATCCCTCGCTTTACACTCGGCTAGACTCTCAAATTGTCTGTCAGCCTATCAGTCATAATATGTTATTCATGAATAATAGTAGACACAACATATAAAAGTCAGGTGTTTTTGTTTGTGATGCTTATTATCTAATTTCCGGTCTCATATCAGTCTCAACTGCGTATGTAGACACTGATATGAGACCGCTAGAGACTATATGTCTACTGTTAACCACGATAAAGATATTTATCATAAAAAAATAAGTGATAAGTATGATATTTCCATACGCACATAGATTTTTGTATGATTAGTTTATAAATAACTATGTACAATATTTTCTGGCAAATTATGTATACCTAGGTCATGGGTATACAAGACTTCCTCGTTTATCGCTCTTTGCATTGGTGAAAATCGCATCAAAATAAGTCGGACAGTTTAAAAGAAGTTAGTGGAGAAACAGACGGAAGGAGGATAGCGTCTTTATTTTATAACTATCTGGTGCCCGCAACTTCGTACGCGTTGTATTATATTTTCTGAAAATTTTTCCAGAATAAAAAGTATCCTATATTTTAGTCCAATTAATCATCAATACATCAGTGAAAACTGCATTCAAATCGGTTAAGCCGTTAGTGAGATTAGCGTGCACAAACGTACAGATTAATAGAGAAAAATTGTAAAAACTATTTTTTTGACATAAGTAACATTAAGCTCAACGTTACGACGTTACGACAAAGCTCTCTCTCTATATATATGTATATATATAGAGTTCATTGACGAGGAAAGTAAAGGTTTGTGGTTGTGACTTGGGCCCGGGAGATGTTTGCTCATCCGGGTGAAACTTTAAATGAAATGAAATATTAAATAAATACACAAATAAGGTCAACTTCAAAGCGCTAAGAATTTTGTATATTTAAGTTAAATGTATTACTTAGTAATAGTATGGCAGTACACAACAGTACAAGGCATTACAGGCCGAAGACCTGTAATGGCTTGTACTGTCGTGATGTTGATTAGATGATGTTTGATTTAGGGATAAAAGGGATATCCTCTCAAATAGTCCCTTATCCTCTATGGGTTGCTATACATATATATTTCATTCGGCAATGTCTACCGCCCGGCTGTAAATATAGCAATTTGTCGAACATTCATCGCTGCCTAAATTCAAAAGTACCATAAATCAAAATTACACTTTTTTTATAGGAGAGCTAATCGAAAAAAAAAATTGTATATTTTTTTTTATTAGATATTATATATAAAATATATGCATATTATACATAGTTAGAAGCGTATTTTTAAATAGCATTATATGTTTTAAGTACTTTTATAATAAACTGAATATTAGAGGAGATATAAGCATATAAGTTACTTTTGAATATAAAAAAAATTATAAAAATATACTAAATATGGAATAAAACAACCATAAGTCTTTTTGCAACATACAACATGAAGGATTGTGATTGTATTTTGGCGATAAATTTTTTTTTTTGGAATTCTTTGATTTGTGGTAGGTACTTTTGAATTTAAGCAGTGACATATTCGATTCTACCGCCCGGTTATGCCGGCTCGACTATATGGGCTGAAAAGTCCCGAGCCTAACACATAGATGGCGCTAGTTTTATTGCATTCACCTCCTTTTCAGTTAATACTAACCTTCAAAAGACAGCTGTTAAATTTTCATGATATTCTATTCATTAGTTTGTGAGTTATTGTGCCAAGGGCCTCTTTCGCCATCTCTGAGTAAAGTGTCAAGTAGGCTAACCGCCATTTAAAGTCACCGGTAACCGGGAATGAAGGAGATGATATACCTTTGTTTGTACGGTAAAAATCCCAAATATTAAAAAATAAATAATTTATTAAAAAATCGGATATCGAAGGATGCAATAAAGCGAGTGCATAATTTAATAAAACATAAAATTATTTCTAAAAGTAACTAATCAACACTTTACTTGTAGTTGGTGAAAGAGGCCCTAAGTATGTCTTTTAAAAAGCTGAAATTTGTAACTGAATTTTTTAAATTATTTTCTTTTTAATGTTTGAGACTTTTACCGTACAAACAAATGTATATCACCTCCTTCATTCCTGGTTACAGGTGACTTTGAATGGCTGTTAGTCTACTTGACACTTTACTCAGAGATGGTGAAAGAGGGTCTAACTAAAAATAATTCTTTCCCTATCAGAAAAAAAGCCTTACTTTTTGTACGAATTATTAGGTTTTAAAAAAAAATTATTTCTCGATATTAATTATAGCGTTTTTCAATGTATGATATGAACTGTTTGAAATTGAATTTCGCTTTTATTCCCATCACTATTAAACTGTTAACATTTTCAAAATATCCGTTGCCTTACAAATGGTCACTGATTGCATTATTTAAGTTTAATTTATTACGTTGATGGTCTATTGAAATTAGTTTTCAATTTGTAATTATTTTCTTTAGCGCTGCGAGAAATCTCTGCCTCAATTTTCATAGACACAGAGCGTAATATTTCGACAATTAGTTTAGTTGACATTTTAACTCGCTTGAATCCAGACATAATCTAGATGTTCTTGACAAGTATTAAGAAAGAAAGAAATAACATAACATAATATAAGAAGTGAAAACAAAATATGGTTTGTTCAATATAGCCAAAAAATATTGAACTGTCGTCTAAAATATTGGACCGTCAGCCTGTCAGACGATCTATACATTTAAAAAAAAAAAAATTTTAAATTAAACTTTAACATCAGTTAAAGAAAATAAGAAAGTTATTTGAAGGATGCTAATACAAATTTTTTTAAAAAATTTTTGCCATTATATAATTTAAAGTTTTGAGATAATTATCATATCAAAGCAACTTGAATCTATACTAAACTATATTAATATTATAAATAGAGAAGATGTGTATTTTGTATGTTTGTAATGAAAACTACTCGACCGATTTTTAAAAAATTCTTTCACCTATAGAAAGCTATATATATCAGCGAAGAACATAGGCTACATTTTATAAACTATATACATTTTTTTTTATGAACCGTGGTGACTTCCCTCCAATATGTACAAGGGATAAAATTATATAAACACAAGTTATACGTTTTAGCTGTACAAAAAACCGCAAATTACACCTGCTTAATTGATAAATCATAAAATAAATTAGCACATGCCCAACCCGCAACGAATTCAAAATGTAATAAATAATTGAAGTATTTGAAGAAAGCTCCGCTCGCAAAGGCCCCACAACATAATCTCCATTCATTTTCAATGGTTGCTTAATTGTACATCAAAATGAATCTTATTTTATTCAACGGGAACGACTCTTAATGGGTGAAATAATTAGCGTGGGCCGGGAGCTCAAAGTGAATTGGTAAGAGGTACTAGGTAATTCATCAAGGCCCTCGGAGACAGTCGGCTGCCTCTTTCGATCATTTATTTATTTCGACGATTCAATGATTTATTGAGATAGATGCATTTGATTGTGAGTGGTTTTTGTTAATCGTCATGATACCTAGTCCATTTAGAATGACATTTAGAATTTTCATGTACATCTTAGAATGACTTTTCTAGAAGTACATCAATACAGTGTTGATGTATTAATGTATTGATGAATTGATGTATTGATGTATTGATGTATTGATGTATTGATGTATTGATGTATTGATGTATTGATGTATTGATGTATTGATGTATTGATGTATTGATGTATTGATGTATTGATGTATTGATGTATTGATGTATTGATGTATTGATGTATTGATGAATTGATGTATTGATGTATTGATGTATTGATGTATGTAACGACCTAACGGGTCGTTGAGGAAAAATTTGAAACCGTAAGATATATATAAAAAAAAAAGTTCTTAGAAACTAAGCCTTCGATTTTTGTATAGAGAAAACTGCCTGTAAGCCTGTTCATCATGCATAAGTTTCTTAAAATCTAAAGCAAAAATATATTTCACAAGTCAAAACACATTTTTGTTTTCCATATAGGTCACTAACTCGGCTATCCTTTGTTTAAAAAAAACACATTAATCATCCAGATCTACTTAAGACAATCGTTACATTATAAGGTTGGTAGGATAAGCACTGAAGTGGTAATAGCTTTTGGTAATAACTTTGTTGGGAAAATAATGAATTCGCGGCGTTCCAAGAGATTTTCTTCATTTAACCGACATATTTATTGGATACATTTTTTTTATTTATAAAAGATGGGTTTGCTCTTGACCAACAACCAACTGTGTATTAAAGATGAGGCCTAAGATGGAGCGAACCTCATTCTCAATCCAGAAGATGCCTATTCACTTGAACTTTGAAAAGATTTGGGTTATATGAGGTCAGGAGTTCCAAACGTTGGCAGTGCGCTTTATAAAAGATGTTTTAAAGCGCTTGGTACGAAATAGAGGGATATCGACAAGATGAGGATGGTGACCATTTGTACGTCTGTATGTCCGATGGAAGAAAGGGAAAGGCGGTATGAGTTCATGCAGCTCCTGAGCACACTCTCCGAAGTACATCTTATAAAAGACAGACTCTGCATCTTAGTTTTAAAAAATGTACTGCCGCCAATAAGTCTCCTAGCTCTACGTTACACCGAGTCGAGTGCGGCAAGTTGGTATTTGGCTGAGCTATCCCAACATTTATAATATGAAGAGAATTAATAGTTATATGTATAAATAAAGTTATTTTTTTTAACCATACACACATACACACTCACTCATACACATTTACTTATACTATTAATGGTGTTAGCTTGTATTATTGCAGACGGGCTGCCCAAACAACTGCGAAATGCAGTGTGCCCTATACTTGCCAGATCTAGACAAGGGTCAACCCTGAAAAGTTCATTTCCAAAGTAAACCTTGCCGGGAATCGAAACCGGAACCCCTGAAACGAGGCGTTAAAGCAAGCCTTAACATTTAGACGAGTTTCAGGCAACAGTAAAAGAGCTGAATGAGATCCGAATAGGCTGTATATTCGCAAAGCACACACAGCCCTTATGCACAAAAGTGCTTTTTGTCTAGCACCAGTCATATAAATATATTAAGATTCAGAACAATATTAAGAGCTCAAATTAATATATATTTAAGAAGAAAATTAAAGAATTACCAGTTGATAAATGTTAATATAATTTAAAAAGATCATATGTCTGATAACTTAGTGGATAGTAGTGATCAATTATTTATATTGTTATGTAATATTTTCAAAATATTTGCACACACCAAAGGGTAGAATGTAGCGAGCCTTATTCATTAAAAAACCATTGTAATTACCTATATTAGAATGGTTTTTGACGACATATTTGGTGTAGTGGCTAGTAAACCTAGCTGTTAACCAAACTGTCGCGGGTTCGAATCCCCCGCTGGGGGGCAATTGTTTATGTATTAACATTTTATTTTTGCACCTGAGTCATGGATGTTTTTTATTTATAATATGTATGTATTTACAAAAGAAAAGGTAATCTATGTATAGTATATCAACAGTCTGGTACCCATAATACAAGCATTAGTTGCTTAATGTGGAACTAGATGGTGCTGTGTGGAATGTGTGAAGATATTTATTTATTTATTTATTTATTTATATTTAGCAAATAAATGAGTATTATTATTATTATTATTAACAACGCGACCAAATAACAACTCGTCATTTAGGATGTGTGTGTGACTAAAAATTAGATTTTTTCAGTCATGTCAAGCAAGATCTTCAAGATCTATTCTAGCACCTGTCTACATAAAAATCGTGTATTTTATAAAGATCTTCTGTCCTCACATATCCCCACCTTATTGCAGTTTCTATGGCTTTACAAATACCAACACCTTGTTTGGACACATTTCTAAGTCGTCTTCACTAAGTCTAGTGTCAATATTTGTCCAGAGTACCTCGTTCTTAGCGGAGCCAACGTTTGTTCTATCGACTCGAACGATTCTGAGCCCTATTGCTGTGGCGTTAGGGTGTATTAATGTTGTAAATACATGTTGGTGTGGACGTGTAATATACATAAACGATACAAATTGTATTTACCTTAGTGGCAACTGAACACAAACTCAGTAAAGGGAGTAGGGCGATGATTGGTTGTTACCTTAACGTGAGAAATAAGGCTTATCTAAACATGTAAAATATTAACTTGGTATATATTTTTTGAATTTATTACTTATAATCACTTAAAAATATTAATATTAATATTTAATATTATTAAATATTTAACAAGAGATATTTCTCTATCTCTTGTTGTGGGAAGGCACACAGTCATTTGGGCAGCCCGTCTGGCGACAGTAACCACCACCTTACTGTTGTGTTACGGTGAGTGAGTAAGTGATCACTTCCTAATGCCTTATCCTTAATCCCACTATGATCGAAAACGCATTTGTAGCATTTGACATATATTTTATTTTATTTGGGAAAACAAACAATTACACCATATATAGTAAATTTGAAAAAAAAAAAAAAAAAACATACATAAACAAAGTTAACAGTGCAATCAACAAAATTTTCCACGAATTGGTAAACTAATTTTATACTGAGAAGACTTTATTACATAACAAAATCAAATCAAAATATTTATTTATCATTATCAAGGTTTCTACAAGAAACTCTTATGATCGTTATAATAAATTTTAATTTGCCAGGATTTCGGAAAATAAAGCAGTTATGCAGTTTATTTAAAAATACCTATTTAAAAATTAAATAAATAATTAAAAATTAAATCAAATTTAAAACTAATAATCACTACTGACACTAAAGATTAAATGGTATTAGAAAATTCAAATTATATATATAACTTACTTAGAATTAAATAAAATAACTAACTAAAGTTAACGTGATATGTTTAACTCATTTTCTAATTTAAAAAATGTCTATAATTGTTCCAAAAATAATCCAAAATATTAAGTACAAAAGATGAACCACCTTTCAAGTGTCAGTTGTAATATTATATTTACCATTAGTAAAAATATGAATTTTCATTTGATACGAAATAATAACAGGGAAAGAAATAACCGAAAATGTAACGTAAACGCATAAGACTTCGTTTCACCCCTCGAGGGGTAGGGGGGGGGGGGTCGCTGGAAGGGGGGGATAGAATCGTTTCAAGTTCTCAATCAAGAGATGATTCCCCCTGTCATCATACCAGAGGTATATTGCCAGTTAGTCTACTTTCTCTGTATGGTAAACAAAATTTGATGTAAAAAATATATTATTATACTTTAAACATATTTTTGATTGATTTTTTAAAAATATTTATTACAATAAATATTTATTACAATAAATATTTTTATTGTAATAAATATTTTTATTGTACGAGGTCATACTGAAGTACTTAATACTGACTAGCTTGGGCTTTGTACTTGTCAATCGCTAATTGACCCCTACGATACAAGCTGAGCTTAGTGTAGGGGTCAAAGTATAACCTATCTGTAATTTGTAAGTAATTTGTAATAATAAATAAATAAAAAAAAATAAGGGCCTCTTTCACAATGTGTCAAGTAGGCTAACCGCCATTTAAAGTCACCGGGAATGATGGAGACGATATACCTTTATTTGTACGGTAAAAGTCCTAAACATTAAAAAGAAAATAATTTAAAAAATTCGCCTATAAAAGGATGCAATAAACCGAGTGCATAATTTAATAAAACATAAAATTATTTCTAAAAGTAACTAGTCAACACTTTACTTGTGGTTGGTGAAAGAGGCCTATAGGGACTTTTAGAAATAATTTTATGTTTTATTAAATTATGCACTCGGTTTATTGGCATCCTTCGATAGGCGAATTTTTTTTTTTATTATTTTCTTTTTAAGTAAGAAGTTAAGTGTGAGAATTATAATTAGTAGAAGCTTGTTAAAAAATTCAAATACAACAAAATCATCCAGTTAGAACACAGTTACTGTTAAAGTAAACTAAACAATATAATTATAATACTTAAACTAAAGCTCAGTTAACGATAAAATCTTTCCAAATATGAAATTGTACAAATGGAGAACCGCCCGAGAGCACGAGTTTTTGAATCAAGTGCAGATTTGAAGCCGGGTTGAACGAATCCCCTTCAAGTGCCCTCAATTTCTATTCAAACTTAGAAAATAACGAATTGAAAAAAATTATACGCAGTAGTCATGCGTTGGAGACTTACGCTGCTTAAATTCAAAAGTACCACAAATCAAAAAATTCCAAAAATATTTTTAAATTCAAAAGTTCCACAAATCAAAAAATTCCAAAAATGTTTTTTAATTCAAAAGTACCACAAATCAAAAAATTCCAAAAATGTTTTTAAATTCAATAGTACCACAAATTAAAAAATTCCAAGAATTTAATGTTTTTAAATTCAAAAGTACCACAAATCAAAAAATTCCAAAAATGTTTTTAAATTCGAAAGTACCACAAATCAAAAAATTCCAAAAATTTAATGTTTTTAAATTCAAAAGTACCACAAATCAAAAAATTCCAAAAATATTTTTAAATTCAAAAGTACCACAAATCAAAAAATTACAAAAATGTTTTTATTGCAAAAATACAATCACAATCCTTCATATTGTATGATGCAAAAAGACTTATGGTTTTTTTATTCCATATTTAGTATATATTTATCATTTTTTTAATATTTAAAAGTAACATATACGCTTTTAACGATGTATAATATGCATATATATTTTATATATATCTAATACTAAAAAATTAGACAAAATTTTTTTTTTCGATTAGCTCTCCTGTAAAAAAGTGTAATTTTGATTTGTGGTACTTTTGAATTAAAGCAGCGTTTCGTTGAGTTATAGGTATATCAAACTATAGTATAGCAGTTTACATCTGTCATTTCTCACTGTCAACTATGAGGACCACTTATTCTTTTTCTCCAAGTGCCGTATTCGTATTAGGTCTCACAGTTATTAGGACTTATAATATATCCTAGATGTACTCGTATATTAATATGAATCAGCAGAATTACTGTGTAATTCTGCAGTGTAATACAACACAAGAGGCTAAATGCCATTGCGAAATTAATTTTTTTATCCGTTATAATACAAATATCTTCACAGATAAAGTTTAGCTTTAAGGAACTCCGAGATAATTAACTACTCGCCCAAATTTATCTCGCCCAAAATGGACGAATTTTTATTATAAAAACTTAATAAAATATTAAAGTTATAAATATTGCTTATAAAACAAGTTAATAAGTTTAATATAAATCCACTATTTATATTAAGCCTCTTATTTAAAAAATATCGTAATATTGAAAAAAAAAAAAACTGTTAGTTCGCGTTCGTGACAAACGAAAGGTTCGCAAAATGAAGTATGAAGTGGTCTTATATTACTTTTCTTTTAGGGTCAACGTTCTACCTTTGGGTGACCTTCTGAAGTGGCAGACAAAATCGAACGGTTTGTTAGATTTTCTGCGAAATTAGCGGTTGTTTCATTAAATAGCTCGCCAGGAAACAATATCGGGTACAGTGCGACTACAGAAACATTAGATATCATCTAATTTTTAATTCGTGCACTACTACTAGGAAGTGTACTACGGCTATGATGACTGTTACTCTTAGTTTACTGTGAAAATCCAAATTTCAAAACACAACTAGTTGGTCTATTCTCGAAATATTTCTACAACTATGCTTCTTTTAATAACTAATAGTTTGTTAATCTATATCTACATCTATATCTATATCTATATCTATATCTGCATCTATATCTATATCTATATCTATATCTATATCTATATCTACATCTACATCTACATCTATATCTATATCTATATCTATATCTATATCTATATCTATATCTATATCTATATCTATATCTATATCTATATCTATATCTATATCTATATCTATATCTATATCTATATCTATATCTATATCTATATCTATATCTATATCTATATCTATATCTATATCTATATCTATATCTATATATATATATCTATATCTATATCTATATCTATATCTATATCTATATCTATATCTATATCTATATCTATATCTATATCTATATCTATATCTATATCTATATCTATATCTATATCTATATCTATATCTATATCTATATCTATATCTATATCTATATCTACATCTACATCTACATCTACATCTACATCTATATCTATATCTACATCTACATCTATATCTATATCTATATCTATATCTATATCTATATCTATATCTATATCTATATCTATATCTATATCTATATCTATATCTATATCTATATCTATATCTATATCTATATCTATATCTATATCTATATCTATATCTATATCTATATCTATATCTATATCTATATCTATATCTATATCTATATCTATATCTATATCTATATCTATATCTATATCTATATCTATATCTATATCTATATTCGTGTATATAATTTGCAGAAAAAATGCATCCCTGCGAAGCTGGTCGCTAGTTTGTTATTAATCAGAATTCAAATCAATATTATTATATTATTAATACTTACTATTAAATGATCCCGAAATTCTCCCGATAATCAACAAAGGTTTTAAATTGTGCCACATTTAGTTTTTGAAAGACTTAAAATTAGAAAGAAATGAGAGCTTCAAGCTTTATTGATCCGAATTCCTTCGTCAGGCGTTGGACACCTTTGTAATATCACGACAGATGTCCTAATTAAGGGAACGCGACATGGGCGGGCGACATGGCTCCTATATTGCGACCTTTCAATAATGAACACTGAGGGAGAGCTTATACTGCTCCACTCTTAAGTCACGGGGGTTAGCGGGGGTGTCTTTTCACTAAAACATATTGAAGTACATATTGCATGTTATAACACTGTACAGATTATACATGAGTTTACACAAATAGAGAAATGTGATCTCATTTTTTTTTTGTACTCCTTGCAAGGGGTATAACACCGCAAGTATTCTGCCGGGTATCCAAGAGGATTTCCCAATGTTAAAAAAAGTGATATAATATGTATATACGTTATTTCAATTATATGTAATATGAGAATAATATTTGAAATTTTACTGCAAGTAACAAAAAAAAATTCTATTGAGATTTTTTCAAAAAAAAAAAAAAAACTTGAGGAAAACTTAATTTTAGGTTTAATTATGTATTATTAAAAATAAAAACATGAAAATTATTTAACTTATTTATTCCGCAAAAAAAAGGGTCGGTTAGAAAATCTTCAATATCTTAAAAAGTACCTGAACTAGCTTTATGAAATAAATACTAAATTAAAGTTAAACTATATAAATTTTATTTTTATTTAAGCACATTAAAATATTCTTTAATTTAAACTTTATTTCATAAAGCTAGTTCAGGTACTTTTGAAGATATTGAAGATTTTCTAACCGACCCTTTTTCTTTGCGGTCCAGTGTATGGAAAGAAGACAACTGAGCAAAATGCCTAAATTTTGTGTAAATTCTAAATGATTGCATGCTGGTCGAAACTCGATTATAATCATTATAATTTTTTTTTAATTGACAATACCTATTAAATCTTTATCTAAATAAACGTGATCTAAAAGGTACCTAATGAACTGATACACTACTTTTTACCTATTCATATATGAAATAAGTTCTGTTCTCGTTTGGCATGCACAATTGATATTTTAGCCTATTCTACTAAGAGCCTCTTTCACCAACTACAAGTAAAGTGTTGATTAGTTACTTTTAGAAATAATTTTATGTTTTATTAAATTATGCACTCGGTTTAATGCATCCTCCTTTTATAGGCGTTTTTTTCTATTATTTTCTTTTTAATGTTTGTGACTTTTACCGTACAAACAAAGGTAGGTATATCATGTCCTTCATTCCCGGTTACAGGTGACTTTAAATGGCGGTTAGCCTACTTGACACATTGTGAAAGAGGCCCTAAGTATACCATCATACCAATGTATCATGTACTGTTGTATTACAAGAATCCTTTTTCGACCACTTGGTTGAACCGATAATTATATTTCAAATAATGTAAACAAATCCGGATTTAGAATGAATCCAGGTTCAGAAATCCCTTATCTTTGATCTCCTAACTTAAACCGTTCTTTTACGGATAAAAGAAAATATTTGACAATGAAATCCTCAGATGCTTGTAATTGTGGTGCGGCAGCGAGATTTGTTCCTAAAGTAATTCTTTCTCACTTGCACACAAATTGGTAAATAAAAAGTAAAAGCTGCGGTAACAATAATGATATTGCGGTAAATAAATATCGATTTAAGAATAACTCGTTTAAAAGCAGTCAAGGAAATAAGAAAAGTGGCCTATTGTTTATATAGTTAGGACTTAATAGTGTTGGTTGAAATTTATATAATAAAAAAGTTAAGTTGGTTTGTGTATGCTTCAAAATCTCTAGAATGGGTAGACCGATTTTAATTCGGTTTTCACACATGGAAAGTGAGATAAACGGGGAAGGTTTGTATTTATAAAAATTGAACCTCGGGCGAAGCCGGGAGCGGGACGCTAGTAATATATAATTCACTAAATTCGCGACTTCGTTCCCTGGATGATACTTTACCCCCTGATAATGTGTATTCAAAATTTCATGAGGATTTAATGAGTACTAGAAAGCGTAACATACAAACAAACTCACATTCGCATTCAAAATATTAATTAGGACATAGATGAGGCAGCCCACCTGATATCTTTAATTTATTGAATTCAATAAGTTATGTTTATTGTATAACTAGCTGGTGCCCGCGACTTTGTCCGCGTTGAACGATGAAAGGTTCCCTATGTCCTTTCTGTTTTCCCAGACAACGTGTATGCTAAATTTCATAATGATCGGTTCACTAGTTTTTGCGTGAAAGAGTTACAAACATCCATACATCCAAACATATTTTCTCATTTATAATATTAGTACGGAAAATAACGCCTGACATCGTTATCGCTGTGACTTTTTCTGGATGAATGGTACCCTATGTCCTTTCTTGTATCCCTGACAACGTGTATGCAAAATTTCATGATGATAGTTTGCTAGCAGGCATACAGACACACAGACAGAGTTACTTTAGCATTTATAATATTAGTATGGATAATGTCATCGATATTAAAAAAGCAGTGATGCAATGGCCGTTGTAAAGCCTCACCGCAATAAACACATATTTAAAGTTAATTTAAATAGGTATTACACATTGTTTTCAACGTAATGAGTTGTTATTTGCATTCGAAATATTTCAGATAATATTGTACCGTTTACAATTTTATCTGGCATGCTTCGAATAACTGTCTGCGAACGTATTGTTTTAATCTGGATAGTAATTCAATAAAAACATTGGCCACTTTCAAATATTTGCAGCGGGAAAAACAATTTTATACTATATACATTCAACTTAGTTTTGTCACGGTTAAATTTAATATAAATATCGCCCAATTAAATATACCATTTTTAAACAAAAGTCTATTCGACAGCTTTCCCAGTCAAGTCAGTTTATTATAGAAATATAAATAGGTTGTTTTATTATTTGTTATACATACAGGATGTCTCAAGAACCTTCCATCAAAAAGAAGCTGATGCTAGCTTTAAGCTTTCATAATTTAAATGGTAGAAAAATAAGTATAACTTATAAAAATATGAGTTATTGGTATTAATTTGAAGTTTGAATTTGAAGAAGTAGTTCCTTCAGAATTTAATTTCAGTTTTACTAAATATTAGCAACAAATGAAATATTTTGTCACTTCTAAGTAATATAGTAACTAACTACAAGAATAAGCGGTCGGTGCTTTTATTTCATAATATTTATAAACTAAAAACATAAAAAGACCAAAAATGGAACGCTTGTTTTATTTGTACAGTGAATTTATTGATACAAAACTATCAAGTCATTAATTTTACTGTTTGTAGGGTAGTATTTTTTTTCACATTTTTCCTCGACTGTGTACATAAAAAAATATTTATAAACTAAAAACCTAACAAGACCAAAAATGAAACACTTGTTTTATTTGTACAGTGAATTTATTGATACAAAACTATCAAGTCATTAATTTTACTGTTTGGAGGGTAGTTTTTTTTTACATTTTTCCTCGACTGTATACATAAAAAAAATCCTTCGTATTCGGTGTTTCCACTGGTTCGTGTTTCGCGGACGATTTAAATTAAGATTTTGCTGAGTTACATCACGAGGCATATTTTCCAAGGAATTAGATCTCGGGTAATGTTAGGGAGCGGGGATTCTTTAGTTTGCGTGTGCGAATATGTACCAAGGAACTTGCGGCCTGCGAACATGTTGTCACTCTATTTTGAACTTTATCCTTTTGCGTTAAGGTTTACATGATTATTCTCCTGTTTCAAATGTATATCGGCGCTAGAGTAGTGGCGTTCATTTTTCATATAGCGTTTTTACGGTAGACGTGTTAGGCATGTGTGGTAATATCAATGGCAGCAGAATGCTAATGTAGTTTTTAAGTTATAGGAACTTTCGTTTATTGAATCCACTTACCTGAAAGGTTATTATTATTATAATATACGATAGAGTCACGTCACGAGAGAAATCTATACTAGGATGTTGATAGGATGAAATCAATCAGAAGCATTTTTTTTATTATTTTTTTTTTATGGTAAAAGTGAAGCAAGTCAAGCGTTTTTGAATCAATAGAAAGTTGGGGGTTAATTTATAATTTTAATTATAACTTTATTTTTAAAATAAAAAGGCAATAAATTATTATGCCAATAATTTTATTGGATTTTTTACATATTGTAGATGGTTCTCTTGCTGATAAATGGTTACAGCAGCCAGCACACCATACACAGCATATATTGATGAATGAAATAAAAAGTACAACAGGTGTTAATTTGTTCCAGGAACCTTTAATAGAGCCTGTCAATTTTTAGACAAAAACTGATACATTATAAAAGGCTCTATCTCAAAAGCTATTACGTCAAAAGAGATAGTTCTTATCTCATGTTAAATCTCACTAGCTGGTGCCCTCGACTTCGTCCGCGTTGAACGATGAAAGGACATAGGGGGTACCTACCCTATGTCCTTCCTGGTGTCACAGACAACGTGTATGCAAAATTTCATGGTGATCGGTTCAGTAGTTTTTGCGTGAAAGAGTTACAAACATCCAAACATACTTTCGCATTTCTAATACTAGCTGGTGCCCGCGACTTCGTCCGCGTTAAACGATGAAAGGTACTCTATGTCGTTTCCGGTGTCACAGACAACGTGCATGCAAAATTTCATGGTGATCGGTTTAGTAGTTTTTGAGTGAAAGAGTTACAAACATCCATATATCCAAACATACTTTCGCATTTATAATATTAGTACGGATATAGTACGGATACGGATGTTATAGAGGTGTACAGCTTATGACCATTCTTTTACTTTTATTTTGACGTAGCATCCTCATTAACTTAATAAATCAATCATATTTGGCACATACATTTTATGCGAAGCGATTTCAAATGGTTCCGCCGTTAAATTTACCTAAACATCTTAATCCGGTCTAAACCAAACACAGATTCACAAGAAAAACAATAAATTACACGAGAGAAAAAAACTCGAAACACAAACAACTCGCTAAGTCCTGGAAACAACAGAAAAGAAGCAATTTACTTCACTAATCCGTTATTATAATGGCCGCTTTATAATTCACGAATTGAATCTCCCCGAAAAACTTGTAACATAAATAACTGGGGTTGGATACGTTGATGTAATATTGTTACTGACATCGTGGAAGAGACATTGTGACGCTTAAATTCAAAAATAACACAAATCAAAAAATTCCAAAAATGTTTTTAAATTCAAAAGAACCACAAATCAAAAAGTTTCAAAAAAGTTTTTAAATTCAAAAGTACCACAAATCAAAAAATTCCAAAAATATTTTTAAATTTAAAAGTACCACAAATCAAAAAATTCCAAAAATTTAATGTTTTTAAATTCAAAATACCACAAATCAAAAAATTCCAAAAATATTTTTAAATTCAAAAGTACCACAAATCAAAAAGTTTCAAAAAAGTTTTTAAATTCAAAATCAAAAAATACCAAAATTTTTTTTTTGTATAAATACAATCACAATCCGTTATATTGTATGTTGCAAAAAGACTTATGGTTGTTTTATTCCATATTTAGTATATTTTTATCATTTTTTTAATATTCAAATGTAACTTAGGTATATGTTTATTTATCTCCTCTAGTATTCAGTTTATTATAAAAGTACTTAAAACATATAATGTTATTTAAAAATACGCTTCTAACTATGTATAATATGCATCATATATTTTATATTATCTGATAAGAAAAAAATAGACAAAAAATAATTACATTTTATTTCGATTAGCTCTCCTGTAAAAAAAGTGTAATTTTGATTTGTGGTACTTTTGAATTTAAGCAGCTGTTTCTGAAACAATAAGGATGAACTATTTTGTTTATTATTATTTTTTTTTAATTTAATTTAATATTTAATTTTTATATATACTAGCGATCCGCTCCCGGCTTCATAACCTTCCTCGTTTATCACTCTTTTTATTAGTGAAAACAGTATCAAAATTCGCTGGGTGATTTAGAAGTAGTTAGCGAAGAAACAGGCTGACATTTCGGCTACTTGGTTGCAAAATATTGTCTCTTTTGCTGCTTTATTAAAGAAATATTGTTAACGATTCTCTCGGACGAAGTCGGGTTGCGTCACTCTAGTAAATAAATAAACTATCAAGTGTAACTTCTGAACGTGTCTCTTGCAAAGTATCATGTGGTTGGCAAGTGACCTGCCACTTCATAGATATAGGTACCTAAGTATGCAGTTCAAATATATCTTATTCACATACCGAATAAAAACAGCACACGTGCTGAAACATCACGGGAGGTTATCAACCTTAAAACCATTCAACTTTTCACATTATTTTTGCATTTTAAACTTCTTCTGAACATAACAGTTTTTGACTGCAACATAATATGAATTTTACATTTTACAAAGGCTCAGATAATGTACTACAAATTTTCAACTTATATTTTGAAACTAGACTTTAGTTGAAAATAGCAAATAATTTTCTAACAGTGTAAACTAAAATATTTTGTTTTTTAATAAAACCTCAAAGTTAGGACCAAAAAAATTTTCTAAAAAAAAATTAAGTTTTTTGAACATAATTTTTTTTTTCAGCATTTACAAAAAACATTGAACAGATCTTTTAACTAATGACTATTCCAGCAATTGCGAGAATTAATTCAATGATTAAATCACAAAGTTTTTGGCAATTTACGAAGACTTTCACCTTTATTATTTTAAAGAACGTCAAAGTAAGGCTTTTATACATGGCTTTTACAGAGATAATAATACTTAACAGTTACCCTGACGATTTTTATATTAGGTTTTATTTGAATGTGTTATAAATTTACGATATTAAGACCAAAATGTAGAGTAGAAATATAATAGAACTGTTTATATTATGGTAAATAAAACAGTTTTGTTTTCTGATAATTCCATGTAGGTAAATCTATCTTTAGATAATTTTTTGAAATTGCAATGAGCAATTCGTGTTTGTTGTATTAAAGAAAACTGATTTAATATTTTTTAAATTTTTCCAACATGTGAAAAGGGCATCAATTACATTTTCTTAATGTAAAGATCGTCAGACAGGCTGACGAGGCCGGGCTCAGCTAGTTATAGTATAAAACATTATACAATGTTCATTTAAATGGCAAATTACAAAAAAAAAACTGATGTTCCATAGTTAAAATGGAATTGAATCGAAGACAAAATATGACACCTAATATAATGTTGCATGTAGTCCGTACTAATATTATAAATGCGAAAGTATGTTTGGATGTATAGATGTTTGTAACTATTTCACACAAAAACTACTGAACCGATCACCGTGAAATTTTGCATACACGTTGTCTGCGACACCAGAAAGGACATAGGGTACCTTTCATCGTTCAACGCGGACGAAGTCGCGAGCACCAGCTAGTCCTTTATAAATTAATGCGCACTGCCAAGATTTGGAACTCCCTCCCTGCGTCTGTATTTCCATATAACCCAAATCTTTTCAAAGTTCGAGTGAATAGGCATCTTCTGGGTAAGCTCGCTCCATCATAGGCCTCATCTTCACTTGAATAAAAAAAGGTGTTCTTCAGTCAAATTTTAGTATAGTAATTATGGCCTCAGTGTATAAATATATTAATTTAGAATTGTCACATTCACAAGTGAAATATTCAAATGTGTGTCACGCGTGTACGTTGACCTTATAAGGTATCGCTTCAGCCCATAACAGCTTTATCATTGAATTTGATACCGCCCATTGTCGCAATTCCGTGAAATCATTTGTAATCACTGTGTGTAACCACTGAAATAGTTCGTTAAGTAAATACTTAATAAGAAAAAAAAAATCTCAGTAATCCTAACGAAACGGTGACGGGGTTTTTTGTCGTTAGGAAATTACACAATTCTGGGGTTAGGGGCATTTGGTCATAAATACTATTATGACTAAACGCCCCTAAGCCCAGTTCGTACATTAAAATTACAAAGCTCAGTACACATAGTTAGATTTTATTAATAATTACAAATGATAACATTTGATTAAACTTCAGTAGTTTTTAGTGATCATTTTTCATGTTATTTTATATATATATTAGTCTTAAAATTGTTAAATATTATAAATAAATAATAATAAATAAATATAAACAAATAATATTTTATAGGTACCTGATTACAAGAAAAGTTAGTTTGAAATTTGAATTATTATGAATTTAATTATTAAAAACCGAAATTCGTTTCGTCCGCTTTAATAGTAATTGGCATAACACAAAAAAAAATATTTAGCCTTGTAATTATTGGCCAGTAGTTATTAGTATTATTTAGATTAGCCCTATGGTTCGCAGGCAATAAATTGGACAGCCCGTTTGGCGGCAGTAACCAAACCCTTATAGAAAACTACTGTGATGATTTAAGATTTTTACCGTTTGATTAAATTTTTTTATTTTAATCATTACCAAAAAATATAAATGAAAGGTCAAATGAACCAAATGAAACTTATCACTGTTTACTTTCTTTAAATAAATAGAACGTTTTAATGTAATTGTACACTCTCGTGTAATGAAAGTAGCTCCAAAGAAAATATTACTCTTATACAAAATGTTGAATGCATGTTAAATTTGTTTTGAAAATTTCCTCCGAAAATATTTACCATTTGAAATGTAGATTTATTCCAATGTTAAATTAATTAATGCGCAAAAAAAAAATTCCCTTCCTCATTTTCCGTAATTCATTCCCATCTTTTCCTCTACGTTATAATCTTCGCTCATTAAGAGACGGTTCTTAAGAAAATTAGTCAAAATTTTGGCAGATTCAACCATGACATCATGCGCTCTACTAGGAAATATTCTCGCAGCTGTATATCACGTAACTCAACGCAACACGTTGATAATAACAGACGTTATCTAATGAATTGTTGAGGAAAGTGTTATTTTAAGATCCGTACTAGTCCGTACTAATATTATAAATGCGAAAGTATGTTTGGATGTATGGATGTTTGTAACTCTTTCACGCAAAAACTACTGAACCGATCACTATGAAATTTTGCATACACGTTGTCTGGGACATCAGAAAGGACATAGGGTACCTTTCATCGTTCAACGCGGACGATATATATAACACGGCGCTAGTATATAATAAAATCTTACAGAATGATCTCTTTTCGATATTATTTACGTTTGAAGAGGAACGATCTTTACATCTACAAAAAATCTGTTGAAATCAGGATTTTTGATGAGGCATTTCCCCAGTCTACACACACTAAAATAAAAATTAAGTCTATTTACAAACATACTTTCGCATTTATAATACTAGCTGGTGCCCGCGACTTCGTTCGCGTTGAACGATGAAAGGTACCCTATGTCCTTTCTGGTGTCCCAGACAACGTGTATGCAAAATTTCATTGTGATCTGTTCAGTAGTTTTTGCGTTAAAGAGTCACAAACATCCATACATTCAAACATACTTTCGCATTTCTAATATTAGTACGGACTATATGCAACATTATATCGGATGTCATATTTTGCGGAAGAGTAAACCTGCTTGCGATAATTGGCCAGTCCCGGTAGAGTTAGGTACTTGGGAATTCTTATTTCAAAAATCCTGATGCAGGATTTTGACCAGTTGGTCTAGCACTTTGGAGGATCATGTGGGAGGGCTTATAGATCCTTATGGCTCATAAATTTTCTTCTAAGAAATTATATTGTTTCTCTATGAAATACTTATAGCATTATACATACTTTTTCGTTTACTTTTTAATATATTTTTATGTCATATGTAACATACATAACATAATAGAAATAAACTTGAAATTATTTTACATGTTAATTTTAAAATGAATTATTTTTTTATATTATTCTACTTAGAATAGTTTTTATTTAGGTTTAAAAACTTTGTTTCAAGTATTGTTTTAATATAAATTAAATATTATAATTATTTTTTCTACCTACAACAAGTCCAAAAAACAATAAGTCAATAAACATATCGAAACACCGATTTATTGGTTCTTTCTAACTTTTCTTCATTGGACTGATAAATTTGTTGAAATTTATGAATTTATGCTTATTATATTGTTGTATTTAAGCAAGTATCACAAATTAGTAAAAATATCTGCTATGAGACTTTTTATATATGATAAAGCATCGCGGACATTCTTACGGTTAATTGGGTGTTTATAACAGAGATGTTATCAAAGTAAAAAGCATTTTAATGCGAGTAACCCACAAAGAAATATACGTATTTTTTGGTTTAGTTTAAATATGTTCTTATCAAGTGTTTAGAACTCCCAATTATCGGAGTGCTAAGTAAGTCAGATGCGTGAATTGGTGATAATGCTCGAGCAAATTGACATATGATGAGCTAAGATTTTGGATAGTGTTTAGTAGACTAAGACTAGGCCTGGTTTCAATAAAACTTTTCATTTACATTCTATTCTATTATACTTCTATTCCTTTTATTTAAAATATTAGAGTCTCTCACTAATACTTAATTTACATAAATAATAACTAAATAAATATTCTAATTTTATAATACAAATCCCTTTTGCTGTCCTCATCTTGTCGATGACCGTTTTTAAACTAGTCTTGATATGGTTTCTTTGCTTCTATAATCAATTATACATATTAAAAAAGTCTGCTTGCCTCTTGTTGCCTTTATAAACAAACACAATTTAAGGAAATTAAATGTTTTAACAAAAGATGGAAGTACATATGATGAAAACTAACTAATTTAGGATTTCGTCTTAAAAATATGTGGTACGTCCTCTTAATGACTTCTTTCATCACTAACACTGCCCCGAAATTTAACATGGTTACATCGGTTCCCACATACAAATTATTTGCATACGATAATGTTAGTAGCTAGGTTCTGTAAATACTCAAACTGTCCACATGTTCGTTGATAAAAAAAATTAGGTCGACATTTAATTACTGGTCTAAATTTGTGACAAATATTTCATTTGTACGAGATAGACCATTCGGTAATATTTTATAATTTAAAAATTACTTTAGGCATAAATATTATGTCAAACATAAAATCGTCTCTGATCTCGATAATTATGATGCCTCAATCATGTTCACAGACCACTTTAAAAATTTAGCTAATCGATTTTTATTCACCCATCAAAAAATAGTCTAAATATTAAAAATATTTTTTATATTGTGGAAATTGTTAAACTATAAAAAATTTTTACAACTATACCTAACTAACTCTGCAAAAGTTTGTATGTGTGGAGGTTTGTTCCACAATAACGCAAAGACAGATAAACAGATTTAGATGAAACTTGGCACACAAATAATTTATTACCTGGATTAAATATAGGATACTTTTTATCCTGAAAAATTATAGACTTCCGAGGGTTTGATCCAAAAAATACAACAAACACTGGCGGTAACAAGTTTTTTCATATTATTATATGATATACTAGCTGGTGCCCGCGACTTCGTTCACGTTGAACGATGAAAGGTACCCTATGTCCTTTCTGGTGTCCCAGACAACGTGTATGCAAAATTTCATAGTGATCGGTTCAGTAGTTTTTGCGTGAAAGAGTCACAAACATCCATACATCCAAACATACTTTCGCATTTATAATATTAGTACATCCATATATTATTCGTATAAATTTTATTTATTTCCTATTTGACATTTTGAAATAAAACTTAAAAAGTATTGTCGTACACCGCATCGGCTTATCTGAAAGTGATCTAAGTTCGTGCATGACTTTACCAAATTACATAATTGGCTATTACTTATCAGAGCATCGGAGGAAATCGATTGTCTGTTGGCTCAATGAGTTAATTTTTGAGAAGCCTTTTAAAATTGATTTACTATTGTTCATCTGGATAACATCTTCAATTATAATAGACGATTATATTAACATTTGTGCATAATAAAAAAACTTTAAATTGAATTGACGTAAATTTTATTGATTGCTCACTAAGTAACTTACGTTAAGCATTCTACATAAAAATTTGTGTACATAATTTAAAAAATAAAAAAATAAAAAAATCATCTGTAAAAATTATAATAGGTATAAATTTTTATGCTATGTATGTGTGAAGTATTATTTTTATTATTTTTCACTTACATTTCTGAAAACTATTATTCATCACTAATAAGACTAGAAACAAAGAAAACGTGCGCTTTCATTAAAAAAAAAAAATCTGACTCATTCGTTCGATTACTTTGCGTTACTAAGTGGCGTGATCCGTAATAATGCTTAGTACAGCAAGAAAGTGTCCGATGACATGTGATCGCATACACCTTGACCTCGTCATGCGAATGTATCAGATTTTATAATCTATAATGGGCATTTAGATCAGTCTTTCTCAAAGTGGGCGATAACGCCCCCTTGTGGGCGTTGGAGGCCTAGAGGGGGTCGTTAAGGGGCCCAGAATAAAATGGGGGGCGTTGAAGACCTAGAGGGGACGTTAAGGGGCCCAAAAAAAAATAGGGGGCGTTGAAGACCTAGAGGGGGACGTTAAGGGGCCCAGAAAAAAATAGGGGGCGTTGAAGACCTAGAGGGGGACGTTAAGGGGCCCAGAATAAAATGGGGGGGGGGGGCGATGTCGTGATTTAGGGGGGCGATGGTTGATTTGTAATTTCATTTACATTATATTTTAAAATTCACTAAAATTAAAACCAACCTACTACTCAATATCGAATAATCCGTACTAATGTTATAAATGCGAAAGTATGTTTGGATGTATGGATGTTTGTGACTGTTTCACGCAAAAACTACTGAACCGATCACCATGAAATTTTACATACATGTTGTCTGTGACACCAGAAAGGATATTGGGTACCTTTCCTAGTTCAACGCGGACGAAGTCGCGGGCACCAGCTAGTTAGTTTATATTTCTGCCCTGTATGATGGTATAAAAACTAAAAATACTTAACATATATTTCGTAGGATTTAATTTTATTAAAATATATTCTTAATATTATAAAGTTGCGTTTTAATTGCTGTCACTGGTAAAAATGTCTAGTTACCGACTAATATAGCACACTTTAACTAAATTATTTAAAGTAATGAAATTTTGGTTTTTAAGTTTTAGGAGTTGATAAAAAATTGGGGGCGCTGTAAAATAATTGATTTTCAAATGGGGCGGTAAAAGAAATAAGTTTGATAATCACTGATTTATATCAAGAGAAATTATTCTTTTGTTCTTTCATAACAGCGGTAAGGTAGTTACTTATTATATATGAATAAGTTAAATATTATTAAAATCATAAACCAACTTGACTTGACCAAATGAGCCCAAACATGCTGTAAGTTGCTGACAACACAAAAATTCAAATATTTTCTCTTCAATATAATATTAAAATAGATTTTTTATTTATGCGTCTAGACTAGAACTGTCTTCACTTCAAGTTCAACATTTGCAATTGTACATAAAATACGAATATCAATAGACTTTATTTACGTTGGTTATAAATATATCACTTTAATTGTATTTTGGAACAACTATCCCAATGTAATAAGAAACTACTGGTCCGCTATAACTTATCCCAATGTTGAAAGTACATACATAAATATAGGTAATTGAACTTAGTAGTCCTAGGTTCAATTACCTATATTAGGTACTGTGTTTTAGATCAGTGTTATTATATTATAGTATAGATCCAACTATTCTCCCTTATAGTGATTAACTAGGATATTAACTACTTGTTAATATCCGTATACTAATATTATAAATGCGAAAGTATGTTTGGATGTATGGATGTTTGTGACTCTTTCACGCAAAAACTACTGAACCGATCACCATGAAATTTTGCATACACGTTGTCTGGGACACCAGAAAGGACATAGGGTACCTTTCATCGTTCAACGCGGACGATGTCGCGGGCACCAGCTAGTATATAACAAAATCTTACAGAAAGATCTACAGATATCTTACAGATAGTTAAGTTATCTATAAGTTAACTATTGTTAATATTCTAGTCTGAAAACGAAGTGTTACGACACATCAGAAGAGCACTTGCTCTAAAGGTGAATAATAACTTAATAAGTAAAAGGACATAAAGCTCATCACTGTAACTTATACTTTGGAGAATTTAGTAATAATAATAATAGTCTATTAATTTTTCTTATGAAAGTTTCTTAAGAATTAAGAAGAATATTTTCTTATGAAAATTCAGACTATAAATTTTACAGATTTCATAAATAAATAAATATGAAAATGATTTTTGTATTTAGGAAATGCACGGTATTTTAATACTTATAAACTTAAATATCTTTGAAACCCTATTGCCAAATTACATGATGTTTTCCCAGTAAAATTTATAATTTATTTTTACCTAATGGCTAATGGTTATCTTCATCCACTTTCAACCGTTAAAACGAAAATTAACTGTTGGCTTGAGATCCATATAAAAAGACAAGACTTCTAGCTAAGTATCGTGGTGTACCAATAACCCATTTAAACTCTTTACTCAAGGAAGTGCCAATTCTCAATAAGAGAATAAATTCTCAAAGAAGTTCCAGCACTCAGAGGAGATAGTTGGACATAAATATGTACCCATGTTTGGGCTGATACAGTTTCTATAGCCTAGTGTAATTAGTATATAGAAAAATTCTTAAATTTAGAAAAAGAAATTGGGCTAAATTAACGCCACTACCTGACATCCCTTTCTGACTATGTTTTCCTAACTAACCCATGTGTAAACGTCACCAAAATCTTAGAAAGGAATAAGCAGATAACAGACGAAACTTGGACAAAAACTCGATACATGATTACCCTTCTGCGAACCTATAACCCTATCAAACTGCTGATGAAATTGTATCGCTCATTTGATGTCAGCACGAGGAGAAATATCATTCAATACCGAAACGACTTAAGTACAATTGCAACGTATAAAAAGGAGCTGTGTTGTTTCAACGTTAGGGTTTAAATCAAATAGCAAATGTAATTGCAGAAATCTCAAAACATTGTCTCGCTTGCAAGCGTTTGTACGATCATTGGTTTGCTGTCTTCTTCTCTCGTTTTGAAAGAGTTATTGTTGTCTCTGTCTGACACGAAGCAACCGGTTCATTCGGTCAGCGAGTCGACGATGAAAAGAATAGTATGGCTACAACCTACAACCAAGGCTTCATAGCCAAGGTGGAATTATTGATGGACTGAAAACTTGATTTTGTAAAATTTCAAGGTCGAATTTTGTGTCACACTTCAGTGTAACGATCATGTGACGCTTCTTGTTACGATTCTCTGACATTTACCGGTTACTATATAGTATTTCCTATTTAAACCTCTTTTGTTTGATACTATGTGGTATCACACCATTATGTACAGGTATAAAGACGATAAACATAGAGTAAGTTAATGACTCATAAGCATGTCTGTCTCACATATTCACAAAAAAATGGATGAGCAACTTTCTTTCACTTCCTTGACTTATTCATATATTTTAATGTTAACCTTCATTTAATATTATCGAAGCACCCGGATTCTAACGGATGCATTTTTTTTTCTTAACAAGACTATTCCTTGGACCTCAACGATTATTTAAAAAAAATATCTTTATTTAAAATATAAAAATTATTTTTAAATAAAATATTTCCTTTCCACAAAACTATATCGAAATGTGCGTGGTAGTTCAATTACACAAAATAATTTAAATGAATTAATTAATTAGTGAATAAATTTTAATTTAATTTAATAATTTCAATAATTTAACGTTTGGTATGTCCATACAATTCTTTCGCAAAGTTCAACTCGTGGGCGGAGCGTGCTTCAGAAGGACCAAAGTATACCCGGCCAAAAGCTTGCTCTGGCCTCTTACGAGAGCTTTACCTATAATATTTTAAACTTTCAACTTTGATTTAATTTCCTCCAAAGAAAATCATGCAAAGTTCCCATTTTAAAAATAACTTTTCACTTGTTTAAAACAATTCAATTGAACTTCAATATTTTCGGTTAAATAATTAAAGCCTTCGTACATTCTACTTTATCGTTATGGCCATCTGTTTCACCTTTTGAATAAATTTCTTTTTACCTCATATTAACATCACATATATATTAACATATATATTAACATTATATATTAACATTACTGTAAGAATAAAATAAAATATCTAATTAATGATAGTATGATATTCATAATATATCTTATTCATATATTATCCTGAACGTACGTCTCACTCATTTTGTATACGAAACTAATATCTGTTTAAAATTTTATGTATAATATAAAAATGTCAGATAGGTATTGTCTTACGAGTAGCTGTTATATTTTTCATTTTACAACGCAGACGAAGTCGGCGGCACCGGCTAATATTAACACGTTATGTAAATTTATGATAATTATGTAACATTTTCTTTCATGATAACTTTCAAAATGACAAATTAAATTTCAAATGTACCCTTTTTTGAATAAGTAACAATATTTAATAGCAATTAGCAAGTAGTTACCTACCTAGTTCCAATAAAATTATTTTACATTAAAATTTTAAGTAACACACATTTACATTACAAAATAGACCATATTCGTGTGACATAAAGTTTATTTTGCAGTGAGTAATTTTTAAATCGAAACTTGTTGAGAGCATTGTAAGTTTATGTTTTCGGTCAAGGATAGAACCTTCGCTACACCGTAAATGTTCACTATACTAATTTTACTATAACTATAGACGCTCTGTAACATGTTGAGTTATTAAATCATAATATTATTATTAAAAGTATAAGAAAGAGATTAGTGTTTCTTAATATAAGTGTAGAGCTTTTGCAAAAGCTCTGCATTAGAGAATTTCTTCATATAAAATCATGAACCTTACACTAATCTATAAATAATCTCTACACAAATTGCACTAATCAGTGATTAAAGATGCATAACATCAAAACTAAACTAGTCACTGTCCGCAGTTTCACTCGATAACATCCGTACTAATATTATAAATGCGAAAGTATGTTTGAATGTATGGATGTTTGTGACTCTTTCACGCAAAAACTACTGAACCGATCACTATGAAATTTTGCATACACGTTGTCTGGGACACCAGAAAGGACATAGGGTACCTTCATCGTTCAACGCGAACGAAGTTGCGGGCACCAGCTAGTACATTACATGACAAGTAAAATGAACAAAACATAAGTAACACGATATAGTATTTAATTGATACTTAATTGTATATTAAACCAAGTTTATTTTATTTGAAATTTAAATTACATATAAAAACGTGAGTAAAATCATCTTAACATGGAAACTTTATTAATCCTAAGAAGTCATTTTATTTTTCTTTGTTAATTGATTACATAAATAAATGAACTTTAACTAATATTCATCTTTTATTTAATTTAATTTAATTTAATTTAATCTTTTTTTTCATAAGGTAATTAAAAAATAGAATATGACCACAATCCTTTCTAAGAATTCCTACCAATAGGAATATTGTGAACATTTCTTTTGATTATTCCTACTGTATTGAACATTCCAAAGATTTTTATCGAAATTGAAAAAAAAAATAATAATAAACAAACTGCAGCAAGCCATTAGTTTTCTTTTTTAAATTAGTTTCTCTACTAGACTAGACTGGGTCTACTTCCAGTATTACCTATTTTTACAAAATGCAATATTTCCATTGAAAACAGTACTCAAACAATCCACAGTTTAACTGAACTGTGATAGATTATTGTATTTAAAATATAAATAATAACAATGAAACATAATATGTTATTGGCTGAAGCTGATTAAAATAAAATATAATTATATATATATATTTAACTGACATAGTAATGATGAAGCGATGACGTCATATTCAGGGATTAATTACACACGTAAGCCTACTGAGGGATTATTTTTGATGTAGGCACTACCACATTTACAAAACTAGGTATTCGTTTATTCTGTGGGTTATTAAATATGTAGGAATTATTATAACAATTAACAATATATTATTAACAATCTTATTAACAATATTATTAACAATCAATGTTTTATATTATTAACAATCAATACTCCTGTACATTAAATTTTAAAATATTGGCGCTGAAAGCTTGTTTTGAAACTTTTTAAAAAAAAGTATTATATAATACTAGCTAACGTTGTTTTATCAAAAAAAAAATTGAGTATAAAAAATAGTTTACAACCTATTCTCATGCCTACCAAATATACAAAAAAAAAATTAATAAAAATCGTTCAAGACGTTTCGAAGGAGTTTGGTTACAAACACTGTGACACGAGAATTTTATATATAAGATGTAAATATATATATTATTAACTCAGAATTAAATGAAATGTTTGATTGAATGTAATATATTTTATATTATATATGTCAATATACATATACAACACAATGAGCAAGTAAAAGGTTAGCTTTGATAGGTTACCTTCGATATAGTTTACATGTCACCGAAATTAACAGCACACGTGCTGTTATTCTCAAATATAATGTATGCAGCTGATTAGTCACGAAACGGACTGTATTTTATTTATTATCTATATACTAACAAATAAATTATAATATAAATAAAATAATACTAATAAAAAAATAATTGCTTTTTACTAAATGTACTATATATCAAAGTATATACAGAGCTGTCAATTTTGGTAACGGTAACGTAACATGACGAGTTCAATCTCAAAAATGCCCAACACGTCCAATAAAATTTTCACATCAAAAACAATTTTTAAATTTTTTGTCTGTCTGTCTGTTGGTTCCGGCTAATCTCTAAAACGGACGGACCGATTTTGATGGGACCTCAACTAACTGGTAGCTGATGTTATAAGAAGTAACCTAGATCAGTTTAATTTAAGCTGCTATTTATAAAACAAAATAAAATCGCTTCTTTCAAACCACCTATGTAACTAACAAATGGATTTTGTTACAATTTTCACTCATAGAAAAAGCCTTAAACGAGGAAGCTTATGAGTGAAGCCGGAAGTCAGTCGCTAGTATCATATAAGTGTAAAAGTTAGAACTTAAAACTCACTAAACTTTATAATTGACCTTGTGTTCGAGTTTCGATCAATTATAAAAGATAATTTTTAATAATTACACAACTTTGAAAATATATTAAAAATGATAAACTTTTCTCAAGTCCTTTTTTTTGTGCGAGAAAATTAAATAAACAAACTTATAGCAACTTAACATTTTCTTTGTAAACTTCAATACTGTCCAACTTTTTCTACACTTAGCGCAAACTTTCTTGGGACACTTAAAACGAATTATTTGTATAATTATCTGATAAAGTTTAACAAAGTGATTGTATTTAAAATGTCTTAGTACACGTTGAATCCGTACTAATATTATAAATGCGAAAGTATGTTTGGATGTATGGATGTTTGTGACTCTTTAACGCAAAAACTACTGAACCGATCACAATGAAATTTTGCATACACATCGTCTGGGACACAAGAAAGGACATAGGGTACCTTTCATCGTTCAACGCGAACGAAGTCGCGGGCACCAGCTAGTATTATAAATGCGAAAGTATGTTTGGATGTATGGATGTTTGTGACTCTTTCACGCAAAAACTAATGAACCGATCACAATGAAATTTTGCATACACATCGTCTGTTACACCAGAAAGGACATAGTACCTTTCATCGTTCAACGCGGACGAAGTCGCGGGCACCAGCTAGTTCTTTATAAGAACGGAAGTATTAAAGATTATAAATGTCAAACAGTCATGACATAATTCAAATGTAAATTGGAACATACTCGAATGTTTCCTAGAAATTAGGTATCACCGGAGATCGCCACTTAACATTGATAATAATGACGTCTATAGCACGAATACTTATCTACTGCTGAAAAACAATAAAATATCAAATTCAATGGTCGTAATTCTTTTTTAAGTTTCGAGTGTGAATAATATATATATAATGATATATTTTTATAGTGGTTAGGATGACACAGTCAATTAAAACAGAATTGAGTTTCTCTGTAAGCAAAGAAACGACATTAAATGTTTTTATTTACAATGTCGATTCCTAATCACCTATATTTACAATTCAGCTTTATATTTTCAACAAAGATAATATATTTAATATTTATTTTTATAAATTGACTTTTGACTACATGTAAAGTCGTTATTTTATAATCAATAGTAACTTAACCAAATAGTTTTCAATACATTAATAATAAAAAGAGTTTTAATATAAATTAAAGAAAATTAAGTACATATTTTCTATATATATATATATATTATTCATTAATATTTTTTTTCTAAATTTTTAACAGACAATAATATGTAACATATTATTATATCTGTAGTTACGAGTAATTGGTACGCAAATGTAAACGTGTTTGTATAACTAATGTATGTGACTTGGTAAAATTGATAATTTTTTATATTCTGGTGGTATCTTGATTAAATAAAATACTGGGATCAAAGTTGCATATTGAACAATGTTATCTGATCAGTTATGAATATTTATAATTTTTTATATTATCAAGAAGTTTACAAACATACTTATCATAATTATTTTTGAAAAATTATTTTGATCATAAAAATTCTATGCGTCATTAGATCGTGCGATAAAAGATAATCATTTCATATAAATAAATAAAAAATTACAGTTATTGTATATTTTTCATTGATAAAAAAAACCACATACATATATTTTTACATCAAGTATTTACTAGATGGCGCTGTAGGGTACATACTTACAGCATGTGCTCGTCAATTTATATTATGATAATTATAATTTGTTGATCATTGCTTTTATTTTATTGCAATAACGAAAAATTAATAAATAATTTAATAAAATATAAAGATTTTCTATGATTACATAAACACTTTTTTTCTAAAACTAATTCACAATGAAAGACATAAATGTACTGAAAACTGTAATATTAAATAGTTATTATTAGTTCTTTGCAACTTTAAGAGATGGCGCTGTTTGTAGCTTATTAAAAGCGACACATGACCTAAATTTTCATGTCATGTAAGTAAATATTATAAATGTATACTGTTTTTTTAATGTTAATTCTTGGTAGGCAGGCATTCAGCTCACTTGGTCGAAGGATGGACAGTCGTCTTTTAACACAAGCAACACCTGGAGGAAATAAAGATAAGATATAGCATAAGAAAGATATGGAGTTTTCCTAACTCATTATCAGTAACGCACTTTTGTCTTATTAATATTATAAATGCGACGGATGTATGTTTAACAAACTCTTTCACGCAAAAAGGCTTAACGCATTTGAATGAAATTTCACACACAGATAGTTTATTACATGGATTAATATACAGGATACTTTTTATCCCTAGTGATCATTTAAAAATATAAAAATTGGATGCCTTTATGGCTGTGGCGGCGCCACCGTCATCACAGCGAAAAAGTATCTCGAGCGTTATAATATTCATACATTGTGTCAACGTCAATTTTCATTATCCAAAGCGGACAAAGTCGCGGGCACCAGTTAGTTATATCATAAAGCTATTGTAATCTACCCGAAAATAAATATATAGTCAAGTTCGTTTCTACATTTAAATTGAAAATTTAATATGAAGGCTTTGTACAAGTTAACATTGAGGAGGTCGATCTAAAGGCACTTTGTGAGGAATATCGTTAACTAAGTTCTCTTTTTGAATTATTTTTCATTACGACCAACGAAGTGAAAATGGACACCATCTTTAAAAACAAACGAAAAAAATAAATGATACCTTAATTTAACTCCTGAAATATATAAAAAACAGACTCGAATAACGGATAAAATTGTTTTTTAAAATTTACTACGAACGCTTTAATGACAGAGGTCTTTTGTGGGTCGCTTTTTCAACGACCCACAAATAGTACCCACAATAATTTAATTTGTAATATTTACAAGAAGAATAACAAAAATTTTATGGACTTCTATAATATCATTATTTTTATGAGTAGTCAACAAGTCGTTCATTAACTATTTCAGTTGACATATTCTATACTTGCCTAACAATTTCCACCAGTATTTGAATTTGTGTAAAAGCCATCACTATTATTTTTGAGGAAATCTATAGTAAAGTGCATTAGTTTGCGAGTTTGAATTAATATATATATAGAAAACTATGATATAGTAAAATTGTTGAGTCAGTGAGCAAATCTGAAACCACAAACGTAAGACATTTGTTCTCAGGGACTACTACAGAACAGAAATAAGAAAAATTGGATTTAAACTTTTTTTTAAATTAGCCAGAAATCTAACCGGAACAAACCAATGGTTAACCAGGTTAAACATGGTTAACCAGAAATGGGTTAATCAGGAATTAATTGTTATTGAACCTTGTACCTACTCGTACCTAAATAATAAACAGAAAATTCTACAGTTTTAATAATTGGCAAAATATTAATATTATCAGTTCATTTTAATAAATCATAATTATTACATAATATTATATACTTATTACATAATATTATATACTATTACATAATATTATATAAAGATCTCCCAGTCTCAGTCGCACCTTGATCGAGCGGTTAAGGTGCTTGCTGTCTCAATGGTCTCGCATTCGATTCCCTGCAGGGCCAACTAGTGACTTTGTTTATATCATAGTCATAAGTGACGGTGGCCACGACCTTACATGACAAATCTTTCAATTATCCATATGTATAAAACTCTACTCCTTCGGAAATCTTCGGGAAATTCTATGTATAGAATTTTAAAAATAGTGTATACTAGCTGGTGCCCGCGACTTCGTCCGCGTTGAACGATGAAAGGTACCCTATGTCCTTTCTCGTGTCCCAGACTACGTGTATGCAAAATTTCATCGTGATCGTTTCATTAGTTTTTGCGTGAAAGAGTCACAAACATCCATACATCCAAACATACTTTCGCATTTATAAATATTAGTACGGATTTTAAAAATAGTGTATAGAGGTACGCAATTTCCAAATGTAATCCCAATTATGTTTAGCAGATAAGAATTTGTGATTAAGTCTGATCGATTTGGAATAGCGTTCGAGTCGTTAAGGTGTAATTTGTTTCTTAAGTCGTCCGCCAATTTAGTTCTTTCTTGGAGCCCTTGAAAGCCCCTCGAGGCCTCGCTCTTAATACGCACTCACCTTAGAAACGTTCGGTTGCCATCTGCGTTGCGGTTTCGCCCGTATGACGAGGATCACTTAAATATTTATGACCTGTTGCGAATTAACGGATAACGTCATGTGTTTTGTTTTATTTGTCGTAAAAATTCGAAACTTCAAGCAACTCGTTCGAAGCGAGCTTTAAGTTATTCAAAGTTAAAGAGTCTCATCATAACTCAAGAAGCTCAGAGTCTATGTTTGCTTTACTGTTCTAGTTATAGAAACGTGGTTACGGGAAAGACGAAAAGTAGTATAAACATTCTAATATAAGGAATTATAAAACGTTTTTTTTATAATTCTAAAACGTCTAAATAATGTGATGTTCAAGTAGCAGTAAGTAGTAGGTGGTATGAAAATTAAGGTGTTTTTTCTTTGCCTCAAGATTCGTAATAACTGTTTAAATAATTTAGGAGACTTCTCAAGATATTTCTGTCTGTGTGTGCGTGTGTGTGTGTGTGTCCTTTGGCAATTAAATCTCAATTATTTTATGTTATTTAAAGTTAGTAACCAAGAATACTTATTACAGTTAAGTTAAAAGCATTATCCTGATTCTACATGTAAAATACGTATTTTATGTCCTATAATTATAAATTAATTAAATTTGTAAGATTTATAAAAAATGTATAGAAGAAAAGTAAATATCGGAAGGATTTTTCTAACCCAAGAACATATGTGTGTGTGTGTGTGTGTGTGTGTGTGTGGGTGGGTGTGTGTGAGAGAGATGGAGAGAGAGAGAGAGTCTCTATGACTCCTTCAGAGGAACACAAACTGACCAAATTGAAAGATATCATCCTTTATACACACATAAATAGTGCCACTAGTTTTCAAAATTTAAAGGCCTCAGTCATTGTGGGTTTCAAAATTAGCCACTTGGTAGTACTCCTCGGCGATAATGTTTTACGACACCGCAGCTAGGCGGCTTGATAACCGGCCATAATTGCGATAGTGACGTTATATTAATATGTTCGCCGATAACACGAAATGACCTCTGCGTCTGTAGTAAAACTTAATACAAGGCGATAAATAGGACTTGTTGAGTCTTGTCCAAGCGCTGAGTGTAATTTGTGCAATAATCAGTTGAGGTGCTTTGAGTTACAGACTCTAAAGTATCAACAAACATATCGTCAAACCAAAATATGCTGTGTGCACTTTTTGGATATTCAAATAACATTTTGACCTTAATTAGTGCCTTATATGTCGTATTACAAAAAAGTGCTAAGTACTTATGAGCTACGATAGATATTATCTTTTTATAATCACTACGAGCTCTTTGTATAATCACTATAAAATCTTTCAGAAAAACTCTTTTATTCAATGTCGCAAAAATACTTTTTGCAAATTTTGGGTTTTCTCTTCTTTATGTACCTAATGTCTCCTATGCTATATGGCGATCAATACAGCATAGATATTCTACTTACCAGGCAGCGATGACCTTGAATATATGCCTGAATGATAAGTTGCAGGATGTTGTGTATTTATGATTGCGCATATTGTGACCTAAATGCGATATTTTTATTGTTATAAGCTGTTTTTCTAGTCCTTGTACCGAAATCTGATGCAAGCACTAGAAACAGCTTAAAATCATTACTCTTAGTAGATTTTGTAGACGACTTCGTCCGCGCCTCTTTTTGTTTGGTATTCATTTTATGGTATATATACAACTCTAGCAATGTAATATAATCTATAATAAAATTATTATAGATAAAAATAAAATTATAAATAAAATTATGTATATTGACCTATAATAAAATTTTAAGGCAGATGTGTCAGAGTTATTTAAAACATTGGAATTATTCAAAAATGTTTCTAAATAAAACCGATGCTGTTTATAAATCTTTATAGGCGATATACCTACAAAGAGATATACTTAATATATTCCTAGATAATGTTTACCTGGAAGTGTATCTAACCTACTTATATTCGTAAGTCAATATAATATTATATCTTTTCGATTACATACAGCTATGAAAACATTTAGAAAATTTTTATTATTCAGTATATGTTTGAAAATTTTCTTTGAAACTTGTACTTTCTGAGACGACTCATTTGTATTGTGTGTGTGTGTGTGTGTGTGTGTGTGTGTACTTAAAGTGAATTAGTGTTCGTCTGTTTGTAAACTGTCCCGATTATTTGTGTCAAGCTATTGAATATTTCAAAGTATGCCCCAATTAAGGAGGGCTAATTTATACGAATCGTATTTACGTAGCAGACACTCCGGTTTACTATACATTTCCGTGAAGCTAAGCGTCGTGTACCATTTGTAATTTGTGCGAGATTAGCATTTAAATCGGCTTGTAGGTTACGGCTAGCTAGTTTAGTTCGGGCGTTGTAGGGTCATTAGACGGAGCGGGTCGGACCGGTGCCGGTGAGATATGGCGCGTGCAGTCCCCCCGAGCGTCGAGGTGCGACTGAAGGGAGGGAGGGAGGCGGGGCGCTTGCGCGGGGCAGGGCAGGCAAAGCGCGGGGTAAGGGGCACGGGGCAAGGGGTACGGAGGCAAACAGCTGAGAGCGGTGGGTATATTGACAGCGCTTTGCAAGTTGGCGCTCAGTTAGTTTGTTCGCTGTCACCGCGGAGTGCTGACGTAGCCGCACAACGGCGCAACTGTTCGTGCGTACCCGGCTAGTCCGACCGATTATGCCACGATCGCCCCGCAGCGCGTAACCACTGAGCTGCGTTTGGGAGAAGCTGAAATATGACTTTTGGACTATACGCCGGCGAAGAAGCAAGTAGCAGACGCCATCTAGAAGAGAGAGCGTTGAGAATAGTGTCCAGGTATTGGGAGGTTTTCGGCGAAGTGAAAGCCGAGAGGCTCCGGTGCGGGAATAAGAGGAGGCTGCTGGTAGCTCCGTTCGGACTGCTATAAACGTGTACTTTATAGGGATATTTGTTTGAACTTGAACAAGTTACTGATTAAGTGTTAATCTTAAGTGCAATACGTGAACTGTGTCTGTGTTTAAGTTACTGGATAGATGAAAATGGTGCCCCAACAGCTAGTGTCGGATGTTCGGTCGCTGACGCCGTCGAGCGGTGCTCCGCCGGCGCCAGTATTCGGCTCACAGCTAGTCGACAAGAATTCTTCTACCCCATACACGGATGCCACACAGGTAAGTCGCTAGGCTTCAAACATAAAAAAAAGTGAAAAAATTGTGACTCAAAAAAACTTCGAATAAATTCAAAAAAGTGTTAGGTATTTGAATAAAAAAATAAATAAAAAAATGTTTAAGAAAAATTAAATTATGAAAAACATTAAAAATAAGAATCGAATAAAACAATTAATATAATTTGAATTCCATATAAATAATAATTATGAATCTAAAAAAAAAACTTAACTCACAAATAAGTAAAATTTATCAACATAAAATAAAAATTATTATTATTTGCAAAAATTAAACTTTATAATAATATAAAAATAAAATTATAGTTTAATATCAAATTTGACTAAACTAAATAAATTTAAAAAAATATCAACTTTAATTTAGTCTGTGTGAAAAATAAATACAGAGTAAAAAAATTTTTTTAATTAAAAATGAAGTTTTTAAAAAGGTCTATTTTAAAAGTCAATAAATTATGAAAATTTAAAAATACCTTAAAACCTTTTTTCTCAATTCATCATAACATAATTTAAATATCTATCATAAAAAATACACAGTCCTGTAAAAATTTATAATTTAGAAAAAATTTAATTATCGTTTAATGTACGTTATGTCGTAACGTCGACGTGTTTATTTAAAAAAAAAAGTAAGTATTATGTTGCGCGTAAATAGTGTTGAAGCGTATATACGCAGATTCGTATACGCACCGAAAATTCTGAAAACGCCATCATTATAAATAAAATTGCGCGCAATAAAAGTTATCGTTCAAAATAAATCCACTCGCAGTATAGGCTTTAAAAAACATACAATTTGTAAACACGTTAAACACTCGCCACCGGATATAGATAGATAGATAGATAGATAGATATTAGTTGTCAATACGAAATAAACAAGATTGCACTTGATCATTTTTTCAATCATTTAAAATCTATAAATTTAATTAAGAGCTTTCCAATTTTAATAATACGCAAAACAAGATTATTTTCTTGTAACATGATGTCTGAAATTAAATTTAAAAAAAAAATCATTTTATTTGAAAATTCTAAATATAAATTCGCCTGAGTTGTTTTTATGTTTATATTAATATAATAATTAAATATAAGATGACAATAAATAAATATATTTAAGTATTTTTTATAAATCAATATTAATATTTATTTTTTATTACAATTTTAAAATATCATAAAACTTTTTAAATTATTATAATTCACAAGTTAGTGCAATATTACGTTTGATTTTTTAAAGTTTACGATATAATTTTAAAATTATAAATTACTGGATTTTTATCCACGATCGTCCGCTTATATTTATGAATTATAAACCTATATGTTATTCTGGTGTGTAACTATATTAGTGTAAAGTTTCACTAAAACGTGTTCAGTAAACACCATAAATTCGATTTCGCAAACTTTCGCATTTGTAATACTAACTGGTGCCCGCGACTTCGTCCGCGTTGAACGATGAAAGGTACCCTATGTCCTCTCTGGTGTCTCAGACAACGTGTATACAAAATTTCACAGTGATCGGTTCAGTAGTTTTTGCGTGAGAGTTACAAACATCCATACATTCAAACATACTTTCGCATTTATAATATTAGTACTGCTTATTATTATGTTGTCAGTGAAGTGGTTCTGTGCGTAACTTATAAATAAAAAAAATACTCAATAAAACAATCACAACTGTATCTAGATTAATTAAATCAGTTAAGTAGATTCATAGCTAAACGCTTAACTATTAAAAGATTTACATAAAAGCAAAAAGTGCTCCTAGATTTCTCAATCAGAGCAAAAACCTTACAACGATGTCGCAATACGGAAAATGCCGACAGTGAATTTACATTTTCCATTGGTTCAATTGATTTTTTTATCTTGTGGAATGTAAAGAGGATTCAACAATTAACTGTTCAGTTAATCGCAATAAACGTTCAATAGGCAACTCTGCTATTAGCTAATAAGATATTAAATTGAGACAGTGCGTTGCCAACTGCAAATAATAATTTGTAGACACGCAAAGTTTGTAAGAGGAAAAAAAAATCTAAATACGAAAATGTGAACACGATGTTTTCGAGTGATGAAAATTTAAAGTTGGCTTTTCGCACATTTCATGCAAAATAAAATCGTGCGAGACGACAACTAAACCGAAATGTTAACTGAACCAGGGCAATGAATGTATTCAGGTAGGTAGACGGTTACAAAAAAAAAGGAACGCTTCCTTTCAAAGACAACCCAAATTGTAAAAATTCGCATACCTCAGATAAGTAAAAAAATTAAACTTGTCTATGCCCTTGTAGATATAGTATAGTGAAAGTTATTATATATATCTTACTAGCTATTGCACGCGACTTCGCACGCGTATCTTTTTATAAAATATAGCCCATGTTACTCGCTGATAATGTAGCTTTCTATAGGTGAAAGAATTTTCAAAATCGGTCCAATAGTTTTTGAGTTTAATACAAACTTAATACAAATCTTCTCTTTATAATATTAGTATAGAACGTTTTAATGATAAGCAAATTGGCATTTTATATAAGAAAATAAAATGAATTCAAAATGCTTAATATTGTGCAATCTTGAGTAGATGACTTAGATCACGTACTCCAAACCTATATCAACTGAAACGTAGGTCACCTAGAAAATACCAGTAATGATAAGCGCTATAATACCTACATCCTATATGCTTTACTAGCAATAGTGCTATAATACCTCTACATCCTATATGCGTTACTAGCAATAGTGCTATAATACCTACATCCTATATGCTTTATTAGCAATACCGCTATAATACCTACATCCTATATGCGTTACTAGCAATAGCGCTATAATACCTACAACCTATATGCGTTACTAGCAATTTTGAAAAAAATTTACATCAATAAAAATTGAAACGCGTGCCAGTGTCCGATAAATAGACGATACCACATCGAGTGTTGGATCAACGACATTCGATGTCTCGTTATCGTATAAAACAAACTGCTTGTAAACGATGCGATAGCCAGTCAAAACAATCGATAAAATATATTAAAAAAAAAAAAAAACCAGAGAACGATGGTTTTATTAGGAACTGCTTGAGCGAAATATCCGCAAATGCCCCGGCGAACTCGAAGAGTGCATTAACATTTTCAATGTCAACTCGTAATATTTTTAGTCATCCTCTGCGCCTGTGTGAGTGGCCTTTCTCGTTTATGCTATGAATGTGTTGCGTTTTGCGTGTCTGTGTGACACCCGCTCGTTACTAGGAAACGATTATCCGAACTCCACTTGCGGCGCAGATTTGGAAGCGGCTCCACTTCATTCACCAAAACAATTTAATAGCACTCATCATTCTAACATAATCCCTGAAATTATCCACCCACTCCCTCGGGATCCTGTGAACGTACCTGGTTCACATTGTAAAGGGAGTGAATAGAAATGATACTATGTTTTTGATGTCTGTGTATGTGAATCGTAGTTAGTTTCGATTGTGCATAATATATATTATGTATTATGTGTAGGCTTAGGCCTATTTGTATTATAATCTATAATATATATATTTTAAATTTATGGCTGTATGTAATCTAAATAAATAAATTAATTAAGTGTTCATTTTAAATAGTGATTATTTTTAAAAATACAATTGACCATGTTGTCTATTACTTTTCGAAAATATTAAATTTTATATAAAACGTAAAAAAGTATTTAAAGAAAATTATTTACTCTACTCGTGTCTGGTTTTTTATTTATTTATCTTAAGTATTTTTATTAATATTATTAATATTAATTAAAATCAAAGATATGGGGAACAGACAAGAAGCCTTTTAAAATAAATCTTCAAATAAGTAATAAAAATATTAAATAAAAAAATATAACTACTACATACATTCAATGATTAAATACAATGGGATTGTAAACAATCACAATTTATTTTCCAATTAAAAAAAAAAATTACTGTATAATTAAAAAAAAAAAAAAAAACTGTATAATTTTTTTATATAACTTAAAGAAAATCGGTATAATTAATTTTGTGTTCGAATTATGAGTAAAATGTTACTAAGGGCGGATTTTGGGGTCATTACATTCTACAACAAGCCGCGGTCACTTATTTTTTGTTAGGACTTTTTTAATGCTCACACGCTGAGGTGCTTACCGACCATTCCTTCTATCAAGGTTACTTAACTTGCGCCTTTATGCGGTTTTATTACTGGAATTGTGATTGTACGTTCTCTCACCGACCTATAGATTTATTATAACGATTCAGAAAAAAAAACCTTAGTTTTAATTTAGTTCCAACACTTCCTTGAAACCGAGCACCATCGAACATTACACTGACTTCGTGTTTGTCTACTATAATGTGGATTTTCTTACAGCTGTTACTTACGAAAGCCGTTTGTTGTTGTGTTTCAAGAATTCTCGTTCGATTTACATTTAAATTCCACCTTGAGTTTGGTCAACCCCTATATTTTTAGTTAGCTGGAAATTGTTTAGGCAAATTAACACCTGCAGCGTCTAATTTCGTTAAAAAACCATCACACGTTCGCGGTCGGACTAAGTAAATTTATGTACCCTAATGCTGTGTCGGCAGCTCGACGCAAATCAACATTTGATTGTAAAATACGTACCCATGTCGGCAAATGCAATTTGCTCTACACTTGTGGGTGGCGTTTAATGGGACCATTATTGTGGAGAACGGCGAGTGTTGCTCAAGAAAATTACCGCCTCGTATATACATACACAAACACAACTCTAGTATTTACAGCCTAAATTAGTGGGTACGTGGTGATATACTAAATCAACAAGTATACAGACAGTGGGAAGAAGCCACGGCAAGAAATGCGGGGTGTTTTTGTTGCACCGACAGAACTTACGAAACTGTGACATGTGAAAACATACAAGAGCACACAGCCATAAATTTGGCTGGCCACGTTGACGGCAGCGAACTGAAAAGTCGCAACGGCCAACTTTCTTGTGAGACAACAAAACTACAATATATACCTTATGCTTCTGCTTTTGCTGCGCAAGCATTATTGCTTTCACGATATCAACAAAAACTGTTGAGCTACATGTTTATGGTCAAATCGATACAATTTACTTCTACTCCGATGGAATAGAGCCACACAATGATCCAATATCTCAAATGTTCATTCACTTCGGCGACTTGTTTTTCTATATTTATTTAGTCGATTAATGTATGCTGATTGGATACGAAAACTTCGTGGAAGTTCGACCCCGTCTCTTAAGCCTCACGCTAGGTTGATTAGGTGTTTTTAGCAACTTTATTGTCCAAGTTTGATTGGAAAGTAACGGAAGGTCGTGAAGCCAGAAAACTCGCATTATCGAGTTTGTTAACAATACTTTTGTTGGCTAAATCGTGGGGAACGTTTTTCGGATTATCGGCTCCGAGTTTTGTCGTTACAAATCGCTGTTCTGCCTCCTTCGTATAGTTGCTAATTGGTTGTACGTAATTGATAGTTGTTGCTAGATTTGCTATTACAACTTCTGCTTCCGATTTACTTCCAACGGGTGACTGATTGCTAAACTTCAATGTAATCAACGCAATCTCAAAATGACTTCTACTTGTTGGCTCCTAGTTGTACTTCTTAAAAAGTTTTCTAAATTGATGATATTTTTATGCTAAATAAATATAAACTTTAACATAAAAACATGAAATAACTCTCTTAGAGTTCTAGTTTCTGGCTTAATAGAAGTAGGTACCTGAAAAACTAAATTAAGTCCCAAATTGATTGATGTTTGTCCGGCTATTTTTTATGCTAATGATTATATTGTAAAAAAAAAACAGGTTATCAAAGTATTGTTTTGTCTTGAAATAAAAGTGGGTTATGAGGAGTTTAACTGCCTACACAAAGGTCATTCGTATTATATTAAAAACGCAAGAGGACAATTTAAAAGAGAGGCGAGATGCGACCCAACACTTTCAAAAAAATTTCTCTTTTTTATATTAACTGTAACTTAACTTCATTTCGAATATATTATGTACTTTATTATATTGCTCAGATATTTATTTCCACTTTATTTTGCGACATATTATTCAGTGTCAGATGGATTTAGATTTTTTTCTGTTCCAAAAAAACCCTATAATCCACATTTTTTTCTTTACAATTCAATTGCTATTTAAAAAGTAGACGTATTATTTCACCAACCTTGCTATTTCTGAACTGAAATCACGATCACGAACAGAGTTATCGGCAATGACCTTTATGACTTTTATTTCGCACAATTGTAACCGGTTTCGATCGAGTTAGGTTGGTTCCAAGACCATGTACGGCAAACAGGCAGTCTATGGGCTCAACTAACAAGTCTCTATAGAAACAATATTAGGGTCTGTTGAGTTAAGTCTAGCCCCAACGTAGCCAAGTCCTAAACCTTTTTATTAGGAAGGGACGTCCAACTGTGAAAACAGGTATTTAGTAATTCAAGAGCATGTAATAAAAACATTTGTAATTTAAAGCTTAAAGCGTGTAATTAGTTATGCTACAATGCTTTAAAATAAACATAATGCAAAAACTTAATGCGAAAGATATGTAACAAAAACTCTTTAACGCTAAAACATCTTTCACCAAAATGTCCTATTGAATTTAGGGCTTTCAAAAAATATCTAGTATCATTAGATAACAAAATATTGTTGTTTTTTCAAGTATGACATTTAAAACATATGAACACGAAATATGAAAACACACTTATAAAGTTTAAAAAACAAGATAAATATTAATTAAGTTTTTTTTTGCGTGAATTGCATTCCTCAACAGTTAGCCGGGATTTTTTGTAATCTAAATATATAAAATTTCAAAATCGTCTAAAAGAAAAACCTGGATAAAACTGGATAGAATATTGAATTTAAGCATTCGTTGTATTATGTAAGTCTCGCTCGCCAAAGTTTCCACCATCGCTTTTTCGCCAGATGTCATTGGAACACCTATTGACATACAAAAAACCTTATTGGCATGTTTACCAAACGGGTGGATTGAATTCGAGCGAAAGCAAAAATCACTTCGGAATTTGTAGCAAGTTGGAATTCTTTTAGCTGCGATCTCAGATCGGGTGCAATGGTAAAGATTTCTTGTTTCCCAACTTTTCCTCTTCCAACTTTCTTGCTCTTTCTTGCCCCTCGATATTCACTTGCGACTCCGGAAATCGTGTTATTTGATTAACTTGTGGACAGGTTCTTTTAAACAATTAGTCGCTTCTTAGAACGGCTTCTTTTCTTGAATCCTAATCAGCGGCGCGCTCAACTTCGTCAAAGATACCTTTTTTAAACTTGCTCTTAACTTGTTTTTTAAATAAAAAATTTGGTCAAGGATTTAGAGTAACCTGTTCGGGAGAATAATTATGATCTAGAGACTCTCTAGAGGTAAAAAGTGAAATGAATTCTACTTTTGTTTGAAAATCTACTTTGGGTCTTTATGGGACGAGTGTGAATTACAGCCGAGTGGAACTTAATTAAGACAAGTGCAAACTGGACACACGAGTACGGAACTTAACGAGCTATTCTAAGTTAACTAAGTAAGTAAATTTAAAATGAATGAAAAATGTCTTCGTTACTAGACATATTTGTCTGTCAGATAAGTTTCGTAAGGTTTTAGCGTGCCAAGTGAACCTTTAACCGGGAACTTTACATTGCAACTTGTAAAAAAAAAACACGAAAAAGGCTACACGAGCATTCAGATGATTTACGTCGCGAATAGCGTGACTTTAGGAACGAAAAGCAAATCCCTTAAATGCCAACGAAATTAATCACCCGCCTCGAATATCCCCCTATAGCGAGAAGTTTTATCAAAATTCCCTTTAACTGAACACCCCGAGCTTGAGTTCATTTCGAAAGGGGTGCCTATAGATGGGTAAAAATTATTTCGCTGCGAAAAAAACACGATATCATCCGAGGAGTAAAAACCTTTGCGTTGCTTCTTGACAAATTTGACAGGATGAACCAATTGGGATAGAATAAAAACCAAACTGTACTTTTTTTTAATACTCAACTTAACTTTGCTTAAAGGAATCGGAAAATTTTATATTATGTCCTTGGTGTCTTGCTTATTTTATAAGAATAGCCTTAGTATTATTTAGTTTGCCCGCTTAGTCCATCTAAATCTATTCCCTCTAAGACCAATTCTAGAATAGGAAACTCGAGAACTATTAAAAATGTGTCTAAAGTATCTTGACTCTTATGGCTTACATGACCTGCTACTGAATCAAGTTTTTTTTTCTTTCTTATTTGTTAAGTGATTAATTAAAGAGGAAAATTTTTAGATTTGTAAATTGGAGACAATAAATGTGGTTGATATTTTGAAACACATTTATTACGTAACAGTAATTACGTTACACAATATGTAACTTCTTTTCTATGAACGTCGTTAGTTGAACGGCTGTTACTGTCAACTGATAAGGTAATTAGGAGCAATTAAAAAATCATCAAACCAATGTTAACTGATAAATATATTATTATCAACTTACATATTAATGTAACTTCAAATTTGCTTTTCTAAAATAATTATTGTTTAGAATATTGTACGGTAGGTAATTAAATCGTTAATTAATTTCTATGTTAATCGATTCGCGATCATGACCCAGTAATTCAAAACACTACCTGTTACTGTACTAACGTTGAAGTTGTGTGTGTTTAAGCTAGCAACATACAAATGAGAAATATAATTAATTATTAATTTAATTTTAATTATTTAATAATGCTTAAGATAAGATAAAAATCATACGTTTAGGCGTATCAGATATTTTTTGCATTGAAAGTGAAAACAAATTTCATTCTCATATACTCCCGTGACTTAGAACCTGTATGGAAAAATTGTCTATGACATAACTTTAATAATACACATTATACACAATTTAGTATTAAATTATATGTTGTTAAAGTGTAAACAACATATAATTTAGTATAGTCAAATTAAAAATGTTAATTAATATTTCCTCTTGTGTGTACTCGCCTTTATTTCCAAGTGATCGATCGTCATTGACAATTTGCTATACATGACAGAAACCGGTTAGATCGGGCGCTATCGATTTAAATACACCAAGTGCACTTCATATCTCTGTATTTTGTATCAATAATACAGTTGTCAATGTCACCTTTGTTTTAGTTGCTCATAACAATTCATAGTTTATTTTTTTGGCAAAAAAAATTGAGTAGCATTAGTCACTTCAAGCCAACCCCCTTGTCTTAATAATATACCTGTTTCACTAAATCAAATCATTAAAAACATGTCTAAATATTGTCTTACTAGCTGGTGCCCGCGTCTTCGTCCGCGTTGAACGATGAAAGGTACCCTATGTCCTTTCTGGTGTCCCAGACAACGTGTATGCAAAATTTCACGATGATCGGTTCAGTAGTTTTTGCGTGAAAGAGTCACAAACATCCATACATCCAAATATACTTTCGCATTTATAATATTAGTACGGATTTTTGGCAATAATTGTCTATTTGACAAACACCACACAGCTATTTGTAGACGTAGGTAAGTCCCCGTATGTCTCCGAGTAGTAAAACCTTACAATTCCCAAGTGTTCCGTCCCGTTGATGATTTCCCAGTGGATTCATTTTGCACCTCGCCTTCTCTACAGTCGTTAGTACTGTAGTTTACGTTTTGATTAAACTGCTAAACTCAAACACTATTTTATCTTGTAAATTCGTTGTGTTCAATTTTTTATTCATAAACATATATCTGCATTTTATTTTTATAGTACACTTCTTGGTTTATGTCAACCCTTCTCTTTCTCTTTATTGAAAAGAATCATTGCCTTTAGAATGTATTTTTGCAGTCTGATTTCTGGCGAAGCATTTGTTTTTCTAATTTCCAGGAATTTATTTATTGCTAGGATTGCTTATTACTTTGTTATAAGCTATGATAAGCTCTGGTGACTTGTGTTTAAAAAATCCTAAAGCTATTTCTGGGAACCCACAAGTAGTTTCTGGGATTAACAATGTTTGGTAATCTTTCTTTTACTTTGCTTGCCATGTTGTTATTAAAGACTATGGACACATCTGAGCTTTTAAGATATCTTTCTGTTAATATCTTTAGAAGTTCTAACGAGGCGTAAAGATTTATATCTTATGTCTGGTAAATGTTAAGGTTATTTTTAATGATCCGATGATATTATTATTAATTTCGGCTTGATCCCCGATGAAAACGGAACCCACATTACAAAAGTATATGTTATGTCATGGAAATTTTTCAAGAATCGCCTATTAAAACTGTGCTGGAACATTACAATAAATCTCACACAGCGACAGTCGAAATCCAAGCAAAAAAGCAAGGAAATCTGATCCGATGCTTGATCACAGTTTCTTCTTTGAAAACTGTGCCTTAATCTTGTAGTGGTTAGGTTCGATTCTGTTTATTCTCAGTACAAGGAAGCTAAAGCACAACATGCACTTATAAATACAATTATTGACCTTGAACCTTCAGTTGAGTCGTTCGCCTCGAGAGAACCAGTGTACTCTTGTTGTTGCCCCAGGCGATCCAAACTCAATTTGAGTACCCAAAAGACACTTACATACATATTTAAACAGATTATTATTTTTATTTTTGTTTTCATCCTATTGTTGAAGCAATCTTGTAACGTCAGGTGCCAGTTATGTTTACATTATTTGCTTCGTGTCATTTTCTTGTATCGTATTAACAGTCTGTTCATAAACCTGTACAAGTCGCTAGCTGTCTTCTTTTAAATTCAATTTAAATTATCACAATATAATACCTACTTTGCAGTTGATATCGAAATAAGAAACAGGAAAGTGTTATTTAAATTAAGAACTGTTTTAAATTTAGAATAAAATAAATTGAAGACTCAAACATGGCGTGGCTAATTGCAAATTTACGGACCGAAATGTTCAAATTTAGCCAGTGACGGCGCGGCGGACGTCTCTTGTTTTATGACAGCTAGAATTGGCGGCACAATCAAATATTTGACTTTTATTAAAATATCCTCCTTGTTTATGTTTAATTAACGTCTTCGGTTTATGCTCTGCAGATAAGAAAAGAGAATGAATATTCTACTCTGCATTTTTGAAGAGAGCTGAGACATATTTGATCAAACTCTTCTTCGGTTTCTTCAATAATTTAGAGAATCACTTTTAAATTATTATAATGTACCACTTGGTGTCCACGACTTCGTTCGCGTTTAAAATTTAAATTTCTATAACACTTTGGCTAGGTGTTTGTTTTTAGATGATCCTTCGGGAACAGTCCTTTTTTCTGGATGAAAGGTACCCTATGTCCCTTTTTGTATCCCTGACAACGCGTATGCAAAATTTCATAATGATCGGTTGAGTAGTTAAGGCGTGAAAAGGTAACAGACAGACAGACAGAGTTACTTTCACATTTATAATATTAAGTATGGATTAAGTTATAATATAACATAAAAAGAAATTGACTTGTACATGTGAACAGGGCGTTAGATTAACGACTGGTGATAATATAATAAGTAGAACTGATAGGGAAGTTTGAAAAGAGGAAGCCTCCAACAATCTCCGAGATATGTAGATGAGTCCAAGTCAATGTCGACGATTTATGAAGAAAGAGCGGCGAAATATGGCGACGTCTCGACCATTTTCATTGAAACTTTTTTTAGTACCACCCCCGTTCTTTAGATGGGAGATAAATTTGCAAATAGAGCAAGAAGCTCGTTCAGAAATTCATTTCTGACGCTATTGAAATGTAAATAGGAAGTAACACGGTTATTTTTTCGAGCCAATGAATCTTATTCAACTGTATCAAATAATTGCTTATTTTTTCCCCTAATAACTGATGTAACTACTATTTGTTAATTCCAAACCCTTTTAAATTTAACTTCTAGACGACGTTTAAAAAGAATATCAATATATCCGTACTAATATTATAAATGCGAAAGTATGTCTAGATGTATGGATGTTTGTAACTCTTTCACACAAAAACTATTGAACCGATCATTGTGAAATTTTGCATACACGTTGTCTGTGATACCAGAATGCACATAGGGTACCTTTCATCGTTCAAATCGGACGAAGTCGCTGGCACCAGCTAGTCTGCTATATTTTATCTATATCTGAAAATCTTCGAGCCAAGTCTAAAATCAACATTCGCTTGAACTCTATTTACCAGTATATGTAATACGAACAACATTAAAATTGCAGAGCAGTCTATGCGAGTGCAAAGTGACTTGTTATATTTCCGCTAATACATTGCCAATATTTACTCTGTGCCCGACTCCAGGGAATGTCCGGAACGTTTTAACACAAAATATCCAATCGACGGTAGCGTAACTAAATATCTACGTGACACATTTAGCTCACACGTATTGCTTTTAACCCTCACTAGAATTAAAAATTAACTTTTGAAAAGAAAATTAATGGAAAAGTTTAAATAGTTTTTACTGCACAATTTTCTTGTACTGTCACCGTCCACCGCACAAACAGTGACTGGGTTCAAGGCGTAAACATCTCAATGGATTGTTCCTTAGGCAAAATTGTACTTTTTTCTGTACACATCGCTATTTGCTACCATCTATGCTAGTCAACGACGTCTTCTAAATGGAATATGCATGTTAACATGGTTTTAACTGTTGTATTCTTTATTGAGTTAGCGAAGATAGTCTTTAGCGAGCATACAATGTCAACCATTGTGACATTAAGTGTTGGTTAAAAGTTTTGAACTAGGTACAAATTGGAAAAAAGAAATTTAGAAATATTTCCTATATACTTGTATAATATTTCTCAGCTTAATCTATACTTCTATATCTATATTATTATCTATATCTATAATATTATAAATGCGAAAGTATGTTTGGATGGATGGATGTTTGTAAATCTTTCACGCAAAAACTACTGAACCGATCACTATGAAATTTTGCATACACGTTGTCTGGAATACCAGAAAGGACATAAGGTACGTTTCATCCAGTAAAAAGGACTATTCCCGAAGGATAAATAAAAAATAAAAAACTAACGCCTGGGCCAACACGAGGTCAAGCGTTATATTGTTTTTTTTAATTTTCGAGCACCAGCTAGTAGTCTATATAAATAATATAAAGGATTCATAAAATAGTAGAAACAGTATTGAAAATGGAAATAATATAACATGTTGATCTTAAAAGACTATAAACGACATTTTTATGTAAATTAATTAACTTCATGTGCTTAGCTCCTACATTATCGTTTACTTTGTGTATATAATAAAAATGTATAATTTGCATTATGTAATATGTATCTGGAAATGGAAAAGTTCCATCCAACAACAGCTCACGCAAAATGAGTAACTCACGATCAAGGTTCATTTCTAGCGTTAGTTAGTATTAGTATTATATAGTGTTTATATAATGTGCTATGTCATCCACGTACACAAAAAATAATTTAATCGCGAATACATCACGGAAACACATGTGATTCAGACACTTAAAAACGCTACCAATAAAATACCTCGTCCCTAGTTTTTATTAAGCACATGTTGGCCATAAATTTTACATTTACTACGACGAAAACACGACCACTTTGGTAAATAAAAAGTACTGACAAAATATCGGGTCTATTTGAACGGGTCTTTTGGCATCTGCGTCCGTTTTTGGACTTATTGATTGGTACGAGTAGCATCTGGCGGCATTCGGTTTGCTATCGCAACGGAATGCATTCTCGTCAAAATATTCTACGCTCCGCGTACCCGTGGGTACGCCACAACTTGCTAACCGGCGTAAAGTATTGCCCAAGTTCGTGCTTAGCTCAATTCAACTGCACTCTTAACATCTATTGCTGCAGTAAATGTATTTCTATCTCTTTTTATATCATCTACAATTTATCATTCTTTAATTCCTTTAGCTAGTTGGTGCCCGCAACTTCGTCCACGTTGAACGATGAAATGTACCCTATGTCCTTTCTAGTATCCCAGACAACGTGTATGCAAAATTTCATGGTGATCGGTTTAGTAGTTTTTGCGTGATACAAACATCCATACATACTTTCCCATTTATAATTTTAGTACGGATAAACTCACTAGCATTGAGTACTGAATTAATTATTCTTACTTACTCTACATCTCCATTTTATTTTTCATCTATTACTCCTTTTTTTACTTTCTTACGCTAACAAACATTCTTCCACTCTTCTAATGTGTTTACATAGGTTATAATAATATAATATAAGTGTAAACAATTTCTTGCATCCCCCGATGTTTGCAGCCACTTACCATAAGTAAACCGTCGGCATATCTGCCACCGTTTTTAATATAACTAACGCGACTTCGTCCGCGTAACTTTTTTAAAATATAGCCTATGTTACTCGCTGATAATATATCTTCCCAACAGTGAAAGAATTTTTGAAATCGATCCAGTAGTTTCGGAGCCTATTCAATGCAAACAAACTAACAAACAAACAGATCTTTCCTCTTTATAATATTAGTAATATAATATAGAAAAGCAATGGCAGGTGAACTGACATATCTACTAGATGGTAAGTGTCTAACGTCGCCTATGAACACCACTATCATACAAGGCAGGTGCAAGGTCGTTGTCCAAGTAGATAAGATTTAATACTGCTTTGTGATTTCTGTGACTCCACTTAAATTCTTATAACGAACTTGTAATTTATTTTATCCTTATTTTAATTATAACGAGGAGGCTCTCGTATCGAAGGCTTTTTATTATTTTTGTTTTATTATTTTCATTTAAATTTTAAACTCTATCAAGGAGGTTCCTCAAAGTTTGTAATGAATTAACTCAAAAACTACTGGACCGATTTTAAAAATTCTTTCACCTATAGAGTATGTAGCTTACATTTTCAACGAGTGACATTAAATAGACTATATTTTATAAAGTTACGTGGACTAAGTCGCGTCCAACAGCTACTGTATAAATAAAGAACCACTTGCAAATCTACACTGATAATTCCGCGATGACTTCAGTACCTGCCGACATTAATTAAAATGACGCAATCATTGCAAATAGTTAAAGCACAATCGATACCTAGTTCCGTATTCAATTCATGTTTAAAGCGAGAGTTCAGTTAAACGAGTCTGAAAAGCGCGGTTCTTATTGACTGTTCGTTCGTTTTACCGTACACCATTCACTGTGTAATGTGGCTCATTTCCTGAACACACCAGCTACGGAGTAGTGCCACAGTGCCTCCAAACTCAATAACGAGAGTTTGCCGATAAAAGTGGAGTGATCCAATTGATAGACCGATACAATATTATCTCGAGAGAAGAGATAGAGAGAGCGATTTCGAGGTCCATGAAATCTGGATTCTGGCTGGAATAAGAACTGGTGCAAACATTCTCTGATAGAACCAATTTGACTCACTTATCCTCAGCTTTATTACAGATTATAATTTTCAATTATTATTAAATTATTAGATTAGATACTTTGAAACTTGAAAGTTTATAAAAAAATGTCACAGGAACTAGAGTCTATGATGAGGCACGGTCTATTTTAGACTAGTATTAAGACACGATTTAAAATTTAAATGTATGACTAATCATGTGTTATAAAAAACGAATTACGAAATAAATATATTATTGATATACTTATTATGTCTTGATATGTTTTATATTTATGACCACATGCAATTTTTTGGACCACCAAGGTGGACAATGGTGGACTACGGGGATTTTTTTGCCGTAGTCCAAATTGTCAGTTTATGTGATCATAAAAGTAAACACATTTTAATCATATCTCAAAATGAGTCAAAATTGAATAATTAATATTTGATTTATAGTTCTCAAACCTACATCTTACAAACGGCAAAAAAGGCAAATAATTTGTCAAAAATACTAGGTAAGTAACTATTATTATTTTCTTAACGTTTCATATCGACTTTTCAACTAAGTGAGGTGTTGTTTTTGGCCAATAATACTACTGTCATAATAATTGTTAGTGAACGAATGGAAAGTCTGGAAATAAAAGAATGAACCTTTAGTCGACGGATCAAACTTGATACCTTTGATCTTTCGACGAAAACTTTGGAGTTAAGTTCACAAAGACAGCCATGGCCATCTGTTTGAAACCCCTAAGAATCGAGTAATTAATTCAAAGTTTAATTAGAAACTCGTTTTTGGAATATAACTCGATTGTTAATATACCGTTCTTGTTGATTCGAACGTTTACAAAACGGACATTTTGATCTTGAACTAAATTAAATTCCCTTTTGTTACACAAACACGGTTATATGGCACCGTACACTTTCATTGTAGTAGGTGAACTAGTCAAATTTAAAAAAAAAACGTGCCTTCAAATCGGTGGCTCTTGATTAAAAAAAAATTGAAGATAAAGTTGTCATTAATGACTGGTTATCTATAATAATATTATAATGAGAGAAGATTTTGTATTTTTGCTTTTTGTAGCGAATAAACTCAAAAACTAAAGGGACCTATTTTAAAAAATTCTTTCACCATATAGAAATCTATACATTATCACCGAGTAACTTAGGCTATATTTTATAAAAAATATTTTTTACAAAATTTTTTTACAAAATTTTTAATTAAGTATATATTAGCTTCTAAGCTTAATTTTTTTTAAAAATGATTGCATTAATTTTTCATTACGATTTAAATAAAAGAGGGTTCAAGTACTGCCTAATAAACAGTTTAAATGTCTTTTAATATAACTAAATAATGTTAGCAAACAATCTTTATCTGATTTCCAAGAAAAAAAATCAAGTATATTTTGATTAAATCCTTATCACGTTCATAATATATAATATCCTGTCACCTAAGATAATAATATAAATAGAAGACTTCATCTTTATCAAGTCAAGACATCTAAGCCTATTTCCCTATCTCTTCCTAATCCCTATGGTCGGCAGCGCACTTGCAACAACTCTGGCGTTGCTTGTGTTATAGACTACTAGCTGGTGCCCGCGACTTAGTCCGTGTTGAACGATGAAAGGTACCCTATGTCCTTTCTGATGTCCCAGACAACGTGTATACAAAATTTCATTGTGATCGGTTCAGTAGTTTTTGCGAGAATGAGTTACAAACATTCATACATCCGTATTATATTATTATAAATGCGAAAGTATGTTTGGATGTATGGATGTTTGTAACTCTTTCACGCATAAACTACTGAACCGATCACTATGAAATTTTGCATACACGTTGTCTGCGACACTAGAAAGGACATAGGGTACCTTTCATCCAGAAAAAAGGACTATTCCCGAGGGATAAATAAAATATAAAAAACTAACGCCTGGCCAAAGTGTTATAGCAACACGAGGTCAAGCGTTATTTTGGTTTTTTTTTTTTAATTTTCAACGCGGACGAAGTCGCGAGCACCAGCCAGTCCAAACATCCTTTCGCATTTATAATATTAGTATATAATTAGTACGGATAGAAGCCACCTACCATATTACTTAACATGAAAATCTACACAAAATTTTACTAGTTTTCCTATTTAATAATAATAATAATAAAGCTTTTTTTATTTCTATAGCTTATTATATAACAAATTACCATCACAACATATATATATATATACAAGATTTTTTTTTTCCTAATTACTGTGTCTTAATTACTTAGTCACAATGTTACATGAATGCATATAATTGTGTTTATATAGTGGTCAATATGCGCACGACGTTTGAAACAAACGAATGAATCATCATACATAATGCTTATCTATCGCCGTAGTCCGTGTCCATATATTTACTGTAACGATAACGTGTAACACTTGGAATGGCAAACTTTTTTAATTATTTTTTTTTTATCACTCTTCAAGTACCAACTCATCATTGTGTTGAGATTAAATTTATCTTAATGTACCTCTCTCTATGTATACAAATTTATATAGTGATAGTTAATGTCTTGCTGGAATTTGGAGAGATGCGGTCAAATGTTCACCTATCGGTTATATTTTCTAAATATAATCAATCTAAAAAAAAATACAAGTGTAAGATTAATGTTTTTTTTTTTTAATTAACTTTAATTGAGGACATTAAACTTTCGTTAAAGTTTTCATTTATGTTAAGGGCGTAACCGTCACAGGCTGAATTCTTGGTGGTTATCAAAAGTTAGGAATAGGGAAATGTGCTCGCGACTTCGTCCGCGTTGAACGATGAAAGGTACCCTATGTCCTTTCTGGTGTCACAGACAACGTGTATGCAAAATTTCATAGTGATCGGTTCAGTAGTTTTTGCGTGAAAGAGTTACAAACATCCATACATCCAAACATACTTTCGCATTTATAATATTACATACGGATTTACTACCTCTCTGTTCAAAGTTAGAATTTCATTGGTGACCAAGGGAATGACACCGCAAGGCGCAAGCAAAGTCGATTGTGTACACATAATTTTGTTAAAATGATTGATTGGGATTTAGTGATAATAGCACTTGATGCTGCCACTTAGTATTGAAATATGAATAAAGGTGTTTGAGTGCTAAAATTATTGGAATAAAGTTAAAAATAATTTGCCATGCCATGCCCTGACATACTTTAAAACTTTGTTCTGCTGGCTAAAATTGTATATAAGCTTTAGATACTATAAAAATATGTACCTAGTCAATAGCCTATGTTTCTAATTATGCCTGCTGCATTTGGGGATGACGAATGTATTAACAACACGTAAGTATAGCCCGGATTGTTTTTGCTAGTCGCAGTAAAAGGTTGAATTCGAAATGATTTAAAAAAAAGAACGGTGTTTTCGTGCGAGCAACTCGTCACCGACCACATTAAGAGTCGTGTTCTGCTTTTATACCACGTAAGGCACTTTGGCTTAATGTCTTTATAATTACGCCTTCGCCGGTTGACAACTGCCAGTTTAAAGAGTTTACATTCGCGATTACAATAAAGGATTATTACAAATGAGATTTGAATTGAGTGCCGAACATCTGAGTGAGTGAGACGACCATTACCTAAGTAATTAAGTCCCTTATGGGTATTTAACGGGTATCCGTAGTCAGGGCATGCGGTAATAAAGTGCCTGGCTTGTCTTGTTGCGTTCCCATACGTACGTACGTCGGAGCACTACATGGAAATTACAGTAGCACATTAGACATTTCAAAATCATCTTCATATCTTCACACATTCTATACACAGCACCATCTAGTTCCACACTAAGCAACTAATGCTCGTATTATGGATACCAGACAGTTGATATATTACATAGATTACTTTTTTTTTTGTAAATACAAAACATCCATAAATCAGGTACAAAATGTAAAATGTTAACACATAAACATTTGCCCCTAGCGGGATTCGAACACGCGAACGTTTGGTTAACAGCTAGAGTTACTAGCCACTAGACCAAGAGTGTGAATAAAATTATAATATTTTTTATGATTGTTCAATACTGTCTTAAAAATGTATCGCGTGTACGAGATGCACATTTGAGCCCGTTACGACAAATATAGTGCACTGGACTCAAATTATCTGAATAATACAACATGGAAAATTGCCTTCTAGTTACTTTCTTGTCGTATTTATTTCCCATCCTAGATATGTGTATTGTTTTCAAGTGATTTAAATATCATTTTTCTTTAGAGAAATATTTTAGACGGCAATTCTCTTACATATAAATGTTTATATAATTATGTATCTATAATGTATATATGTATGTTATTATTATTTTTTTGTACTTAATTTTAATATGACTAACCTTGTATACTTAATAAATGCGAAAGTATGTTTGGATGTATGGATGTTTGTAACTGTTTCACGCAAAAACTACTGAACCGATCACTATGAAATTTTGCATACACGTTGTCTGGGACACCAGAAAGGACATAGGGTACCTTTCATCGTTTAACGCGGACGAAGTCGCGGGCACCAGCTAGTATTATAAATGCGAAAGTATGTTTGGATGTATGGATGTTTGTAACTGTTTCACGCAAAAACTACTGAACCGATCAACATGAAATTTTGCATACACGTTGTCTGAGACACCAGAGAGGACATAGGGTACCTTTCATTGTTCAACGCGGACGAAGTCGCGGGCACCAGCTAGTATACTATATATATATAAATTTAATTTTATATTTGTGAACTGTAAGTTTAGCTGCTAAATAAATAAAGAAATAAATGAATCATGACTTTTTACATAAATGAGCTAATGCGAACGTTAAATAAATATATACGTCATATAGTCTGATGACGTTTCACCGCGCGCTCAATTGACGTGAATCCATAGTGGGAGGCAATTCAGAAAAGTAAATTTTGGATGTAATCTATCATTTACATCCAAAATTTAATAACACCACTCGACAGCTGAATGATCAAAGAATTTTTTGGTATATATAGTATATTTGATTTCGTTGGATATGTACATATAAAACGCTCAAAGAAAATATTACGTCCACGACACAGCCACACTCAATTTTTTTGGTCTGTTACTATGCAGAGTTTCTTCATAATCCGTACAAACGTTCAATATTATTGAGTAAACATATAGAGTATATATTTACATATATATACATTTATCAAAATTTAAATATCTTTTACAAAATTTAGTCTCTTTTAAAACAGTCAGTACATTAATAGTTAGGAATTGTTTTACACAAATAGTTAAAAACATTGTGATGTTTGAAATTACGCATCGGAGTTATTTAATGCGAAGTTGTATACTATAGTAAACAGAAATAGACGAGCCAACACGTGTACCAAGTACTTAATATAACATAAAGAGTAAAACGTAATATGTTAAGTTGACATAACATATTCATTGGCGTAATTCTAAATGAAATATCAGACATTCAGTACTTATGTTCGTCTTTGGATTTCTTAGCTCAAACAAATGACAAATTATTCCCAATTCATTGAGAATTTTCGTCTTTCTTATATATATATATATATATATATATATATATGAAACTTCAAACGAGAAAGAAAGACGAAAATATGTGTGCGTGTGCGTGTGCGTGTGTGTGTGTGTGTGTGTGTGTGTGTGTGTGTGTGTGTGTGTGTGTGTGTGTGTGTGTGTGTGTGTGTGTGTGTGTGTGTGTGTGTGTGTGTGTGTGTGCCTGAGATTAAATCTTACGGTTGCCTGATTAAATTGGTTTTGTCTTTATTTTTTTAAATTCTCTAACTCATGTATGTATGTAAAATAAAATAAAAAAATACTTGCCAGAGGCCCTGTGTCAAGGTCGTTGTAATTATATACATTGTTAATTTATTTGCAACATAATCACAAGAAAAAAAAAATATTATTTTGAAAATCCGTATTCCGTACTAATATTATAAATGCGAAAGTATGTATGGATGTTTGTAACTCTTTCACGCTAAAACTAATGAACCGATCACTGTGAAATTTTGCATACACGTTCTCTGAGACATCAGAAAGGACATAGGGTATCTTTCATAGTTCAACGCGGACGAAGTCGCGGGCACCATCTAGTGTTTATATATTATATATTAGTCAGTGTACCAGTGTCTTAATGATGTGTTATTAAAAAAAAAAATTATTTATAAAATATTCAACATAAAGAAATTCTGCAAAAATATATTTAAAAAACTTTACATATGAGAAGTGTGTCATAATTGAAAGCAAAAGCTTATATATATATATAGTGGCCACTCGACATTATCAGCAAAATCCGTTACTATTAATAAGATGTTTGTCCCTTTTCAAATTGTCGATACACTTTAAAGTATTTGCACTTCGATTGAATATTATCTCTGAACAAATATTACTATCTTCGGTGTATTGTATATGAAAGTGGTTCGTGCTGACACTCGAGTCATATTATGTAATTAAGTGCAATACTAACTAATACAAGGCAAGTCTTCGCCTATCTATAGTTATTTATGGTTTTTATTTATTATAGCATTTTTTATGATGGATAAATTTAAACTTTTTTTTTGTCAACTCCACCTATAGGTGGCGTTTAAGGGTCGTTTTGACATATTAATAAATTGATTCAGTTGTCGTTTCGCACGATTTTATTTCGTACGAAAAGTCAAATTTAAATATATTTTTATTATCGGATTTAGGGTGCTTGTCTTAAAGCTCCGTCTCAGGGTTTCCGGATCGATTCCCGGCAGGGTCAACTTTGGAAATTAACTTTACAAAGTCAGCACTGGAAAGTTGTGGCAGAACACACTGTGTTTCGCAGTCATTCTGGCAACCCGTCTGGCGGCAGTAACCAGTAACCCCCTTATTAGAAGACCACAGTGAAATACCTGTTGTATCTCGTTGAGTAAGTGATGCCAGAGCCATTTACAATATCCCAATCCACAATTACTTGTGTCATACCATCAAGTAGACTGTCAGCCTGTCTGTAATTCTAGTAATTGTGAATCAGAATGAAAACTTTTTAACGTAAATTATCTTTTTTTAAAAACAAGCAGCGAAGACATCCAGTCGGGTTAAACGAAAAATCGTAGTAACCCTTAAATCTGGCAAATCTAAGACATTCTTTGAGACCAATTCCACGTTATCTCGGCCCGGATTGAACCGAACGCTAGGGCTGGATATCTAGATGCTTTTACGTCGATGCGAGCTGGGAACGTCGTGCCAAAAACTGGAAATTTATAGAGACAAGCTCGTGAAAATGGTCGCAAATATATTTTTCACATAAACGATAGTTAGGATTTAGGTTTTTAATGGATTTTTAGCGATTCAAAGTAACAAACTTGCTCATTGGTCATTGAATTACTAAGGAATGTTCTTTTTTGAACACCACGACAGTCTACAATGATCACTACAATGATCAATGTTGAACGACTTACTATAGAGTTTATACACTTATTACAGTTCTCAATTTAAAAGCAATTTCTTAAAAATAATGTAGACATACCTTATAGATAGTTTTCAATAAGTTTAGTAAGATAGTCCAGTAATTGATCTTTTTAATTAATATATTGTTAAGTTTTTTGATCCATAATAACCTTTTCTATCTAATAAATCAATCCGTTTGCAATATATTTTATGTATTTTAGCAATATATTTTATATTTTCTTAGTATTTCAGTGAAAACAGTACTAACTCATCTCATAATTTACACAGCAATTCTATATCTCAACTTTTAAAATAACCGCTACACGAGCTAGTACAAAATAGTCGATATTTATACGAAGTTGCATTGCACGCGCACTCCTGCGCAGCGTTTATTAATAAACTACCACGTGCGCGATATGGCCGCGTTTTTGCCGTGAACATAGTAACGAGCGGACGCTTAAGCGGATTGCAAATTGAAATGATAAAGGGCTGCTGACAAGCGGACAGTTTATTTGAAAATAAACCTGCTGTTGCTTATAAACACAAGAAATATATGGAGGACAGGATGTGCCTTCCCCAATAGGATAAGTCGTCCATGATGACATTCTCATGCACCAAAATCTACAACACAACTGTTGATATCAAGGTGTTGTTACTCCTGGAGTAAACACCCAAGATTTTACTAAACTATTCTTTTTCTAAACTAATTTTATTGTGCTTTTTCCAGGTAATAATTTGACATTTAATCAACTGCAGTCTCTTAGTAATAATAACTGGTAAGCAGAATCCTATTATTTTTACTTATATAATTCGATGTGCCTACTGGGAACTAAAAAAAAATTAACACTAACCATTCAGGGATGTTGAACTCTCTATGACAAAAGACCCAATAATATTTTTTTTTCTGACATACTGTTTATCGCTCTATTATTCGCTATTGGCTGCCACTGAGTACACAACCTCATCCCGACAGACCACCCTATCATGTCCGCATAGTGCTAGATAGTAACATATGCACATAGTGTAATGTAATATAATTGTAAACATTTATTATTGATTATTCGTTCAATGTATACAATGTATTAGGTACATTGAGGATGATACTGCCTATTTATCATACTATGTTAGTCATATAACTAGTTGCTATGGAGGAACGCATTTAGTTATATGTAGGTACATATTTTTATAATATAATTGCGACTGTGACTAACGTTATAAAGGTCTGAATGGATTTTGATAAAACTTTGTAACTAATATAGTTTATACATAAGTGAAAATGTATGTAGGTATTTAGGAATAATCAATTAGCACCTAAGGTAATTCATAAAGTCTGTTCTCAGTCTGAAATAAAACGCATTACAAGGTTGATGATGTTTGTTATCTTTAACCAAGTGAACGACTTTCAATCACGATATATTCTATAATTTTTAAAGATATTAAGGATTTAAATTTTTTAAAATCTTTAATATAAGTATTAAAGATTATTAAGATACATTGTTTAATAATAATAAATTTCATTTTAATCAAGTTGCAAAAACGCATTGTAGACAATATAAGATTAATTAAACTATACTTTAATATACAACTATAATGTTTTGGGTTATTAAATTTTCTGATGGAATTTATTTGAAACTGTGTAGTAAGTATACTTTATGACAAATATAAAACAAAAAAAAAAACCAAAAAATGTTACTTTGCACTGCCAGAGAGAACATAAATTTTACCTGCTCTATTCTCTTAGAATTCCTTCCCAAGCGATAAAATGTTTCACAAAGTCAAATCTTCATACGTTTTCAATATGAAGTTGTCAACAAATATCGTATACATGCATTTATTTATGTTATTATAATTGAAAGTGTCAACTTTTACTGTATACACGCTTGCTTTAGTCTACAATGTATGCTTACGTAAAGCAATACCCATTAGGAGGCGCTAGGAAAATAAATACCAGTGAGTAATCTCGTGCAGTATCTTACAAATAACCGCAACCCACACTAACGCAATTCGGATAAGTGCCACGTGTACGCCTCACGCTCTAAGTAGGTAATTATGTACTTAGCTAACTTGGTGTTAACTCATATACCCTCACATACACCAGAGACTCAGTTGTGGGATGCAATTATGTGTATTAAAAGGGCTGATTTAGACTAAACACTGATTTAGTAGAATTTTTTCGCGATGAAAACGTTGTAAGCGCTGTGTTTTCTACAGCGCATACGAATACTCGAAGCCATACTAAATAAAGTGTATAGAGTACAGTACGTAGTAAAATTAGACCGTTCTTTGTAGCCTGTGTGGCCACCCCCTTTAGAGACATAACCTCGAAATGACAGCACGTGTTCTGTTGTGTTACTTGTGAATAAAGGATGCCAGAACCCATTTCCCATCCTAATTACTTATGTTTTATGCTATCAAGGTCGAAGAGCTTGGGTTTTGGGAAACTGTTGCCTATTACCTAGATAAAAAAATAAATCCATATTTTTTTTTACATAAAATATCGATTAAGTAAATATAGCATCGATTAAGTATAGGAAAAATTTGTGTTGTTTCACAATTTTTCCTATTTACTTACTGTTTTTTTTTTACTGTGAATGACGCTTACTCGTGTGCCGATAACATACGTTTGAAAACAGATATAGAATTATTGTTTATAATGCTTCCGAATGTTACACGCGTCGGGTTTTAGGGCCGCATGTAAACATTTAATATTACAAATTGTATTTAGAAATATCTACTCCTACATATCCGTATTTACTAACATTATAAATGCGAAAGTATGTTTGAATGTATGGATGTTTGTAACTCTTTCACGCAAAAACTACTGTACCGATCGCCATGAAATTTTGCATACAAGTTGTCTGGGACACCAGAAAGGACATAGGGTACCTTTCATCGTTCAACGCGGACGAAGTCGCGGGCACCAGCTAGTCTGTATATATAATAGATAGGTAATATTGGTAAAGTATTTTATTTTATAGACTTAGTCGTAGTTTGTACGCAGTTACCAACAAAACGTCAAAATCCACGTATGTAAAATATTTGTTATTATTTGATAAAGTTTAATATACATAACAGTGCATATATTATAGTATTGTTAATACTTATCTTAATTCGCATTGTGGATTATATTATTAATAATTATAGAAGACCACCGTAAAATAACAGCACATGTGCTGCTATGTTCAATGTGTGAGCAAGGAGTCTTTTTTTGTTACACTCATTTATCAGAGCCGAAAGTACAATTCCGGTGCAACCTTCGTTTTCTACGAAAGCTTACAAAAGTACAGTTATTAACTAACAATAATAAAAATGTACCTAACTAATGTCTTCATTGGTAACATTTTTATTATTATTAAAGGAAATATCTTTCGTTTAATAGGTGTTATTGTTGTCGGCCCTTTCTGTCACTAAGAACTTGAAGAACTCCATTATGGACAAGTTTTGAATAGAAAATGCTTTTTTGTCAATACTCCACTATCAGAATCAATTGTCCGTGGGTTTTTGTTAAATGAATTCGTCTACCTGCATCTTATTTTAAGTACCTATTTTTTTTGTAACACAAAAGTTCATTATGCTAGTAGAAAACAATTATTATTATTCAATGTAGGTATATTAACAACTCTGCTTAATATGAGGGTAGTTTGAAAGCAAGCTTGCTTACAAGGGTGTTTATTCCCAAAATGTCCTACAAGAAAGGGTACACCTCCATCAAATGTGAGAAGTGTAGCGATATATTAACTTGTACTTTAGCACACTGAGTTTGGCAGTCATTTGGGCAGTCCGTCTGGCGGCAGTAACCACCCCCTTACAGAATACCACCTTAAAATGACAGCATACTGTGTGCAGTTGTGTTTCGGTGAACGAGTAAGTGATAGCAGAGCCTCAATCCTACCACGGTTGTGCTTGTGTTATAGGCGACAGTTGCCACTTACCATCAGCCTACTGTCAGCCTGTCTGTCGACCTTAACTTAAGAATTGCCAACTCGATAAAGATAGGTCAAGAGACGTGTTAGCACCAAATCTTGTAGACCGGGATTCGTACTTGTCTTCAGGAGATCCAGGATGATACTATGCGGTTTTATGATAAACTAGCTGGTGCCCGCGACTTCGTCCGCGTTGAACGACGAAAGGTACCCTATGTCCTTTCTGGTATTCCAGACAAAGTGTATGCAAAATTTCATGGTGATCGGTTCAGTAGTATTTGCGTGAAAGAATTACAAACATCAATACATCCAAACATACTTTCGCATTTATAATATTAGTACGGACGGACTAGTATGGATTGGCTTACAAATTACTCATCATGATTCTGATCAATCACATTCCAGCCAAAATTTCAATAGCCCAGTTAATAATTAAAGTTCATTAAAAAGATAAAGCTAGTTAGTTTTTACTGTACCTACTTTAAACCTGGCTGAGAATTAAGCGGTTACGATAAGCGTATAACACTAACTGTAACTCTTAACTGAGCTACCATAGTTCAGTTAACATTAGGACAAAAGCAAAGCATTTAAACACATTTGTATAATTATCATTACAAACAAGAACTTTAATTTTTGGTTTATTTGTAATTAAACCCGTTGTAAAAACAGTTGTATCTTTTATATGTTTGAAATAAATTTAAAATGCGTTTTTAAAATGTAAAAATAATGAACAAAAATGGAATTTGTAATGAAGGAGAGAAATGTTAAAAAAAAAAAAACTTTAATGAGGACCATATAAATTCATCTAAAACACTAAATAAAAATAATGAAATAGCGTTTTGGCTAAATTTTGCTCGCTGTTTTATGGCTCATATAAAATCTTTAGTATGTCGCGTGCGGTCGCAGCTGTTTTTTTACTACTTCTCCTAACTTTATGTCATATGTCAACTGCACCTTTAAAAATATCGTGTTCACGGCGAATAAATTATAAAACACAATGTTCTTATGATTCGCTCACACAAATACAGTGCAACGTTTAATACCTTTTTTGATTATTGAAAACTAGCTGTCCTTTCTGTTGTCACAGACAACGTGTATGCAAAATTTCATGGTGATCGGTTCAGTAGTTTATTGCGTGAAAGAGTTATAAACATCCAAACATACTTTCGCATTTCTAATACTAGCTGGTGCCCGCGGCTTCGTCCGCGTTGAACGATGAAAGGTACTCTATGTCCTTTCTGGTATAGCAGACAACGTGTATGCAAAATTTCATAGTGATCGGTTCAGTAGTTTTTGCGTGAAAGAGTTACAAACATCCATACATCCAAACATACTTTCGCATTTCTAATACTAGCTGGTGCCCGCGACTTCGTCCGCGTTGAACGATAAAAGGTATCCTACGTCCTTTCTGGTGTCCCAGACAACGTGTATGCAAAATTTCATAGTGATCGGTTCAGTAGTTTTTGCGTGAAAGAGTCACAAACATCCATACATCCAAACACACTTTCGCATTTCTAATACTAGCTGGTGCCCGCGACTTCGTCCGCGTTGAACGATGAAAGGTACCCTATGTCCTTTCTGGTGTCCCAGACAACGTGTATGCAAAATTTCATAGTGATCGGTTCAGTAGTTTTTGCGTGAAAGAGTTACAAACATCCAAACATACTTTCGCATTTCTAATACTAGCTGGTGCCCGCGACTTCGTCCGCGTTGAACGATAAAAGGTATCCTATGTCTTTTCTGGTGTATCAGACAACGTGTATGCAAAATTTCATAGTGATCGGTTCAGTAGTTTTTGCGTGAAAGAGTTACAAACATCCATACATCTAAACATACTTTCGCATTTATAATATTAGTACGGATAAAAATCAAAAAATTATTCCTATTATCAAAGTTACATAAAATTATTAATATTTAAAAAAATTTTTAAAATATATATTTTTTATATCTTTCGACACAATGTGCTCTGAGTAATCTACTAAAGCATATATATGTAATAAACATTATTAAATTGACATGAATTTTTTTTTTATTATTTTTTTTTTATTCTTAACTGCTATTAAAAAAAACCACTGGTTAGCAAAATATATGCCTTTATAATAACGAAATATTATGTTATGTCTATTGTAATTTATTATTGTGGTGATATTTTAAACCCTATTTGATTTTCCATTGGTTGTGTCATAAAAATCAATTTTGTCATACAAATGACATGAAAATATAGTCTGAATGAAGTCTAAATAAAAAATTGCACTATAATATGTTACATATTTAGTACTTGTACCCTTCCATACTCATTTATTCGAAGTTATGACCACTGTTTATGTTAAAATTACAAAGTACGTGTGTACACACGTCAAGAGAAAGTCCTATAGAAATGCACCTTGCTTTAACATATACATTTAGCCAAATTTTTTTATAATACCTATCAAAATATAAAGACCCTTCTCTTATGTCTGAATTATAATAGATTGAAGAAAACAATATTTATAATTAAATTATAATTGATGCTTTTTAAACGACAGTGATTTAATAGTTGATACACTATTACTGACAGCATATTAACTTAATAATAAAATTAATTTTCAAATTTGGATGAATAATTTAAACTTTTACAACTGTTTTTTTAAATTGTTTATATTTTTTAAATATTATTATGTCAATTGCATTCTAAAAGACTTTCAACTGGTTATCCAATGTAAAAATTGACTTAGGTATTTAAAAAGCTAGGAATATATTTTACAAAGTGCTATAGTTTCAAATTCAACACTCGAGTATATATGCTCAAAGCTTATGCGTCAGTTGAAATACGAGTAGCTTAATTTCAAAAGAGATACTTCAACTTTAGTTGGAATTTAAAGTAAAAATCTCGAGCCAAAAGGATTAGTAAGTATGAAATTTGCTAAGTGAATTTAGACTTTTCTAGCGCTTGATGGAATGCCTTAAAAACAAACTCTAAGATTTATGAAATAATAAATACTTCACGGTAAATATATTATAGTTATATATACTAATACATATTATAAAGAGGTAAAGTTTGTATTTTGTATATTAGCTTCTAGAAAGTAGTCTTCGAAAATACTCATACGATAAAAAAACTTTTAGTGATATTTAAAATTGAATTTCAGGATAGACATAATTATGATAAATATTCCAAAAGGAGCTATCCGCTATCCGAAAATAAAGATCTAACGTTTGGCAAAAGTATTTATAATGTCAAAAAATACAAATTATAAAATTGTATTATAAGTCTTAATTATGACAGTATACTAAAGACAAAGACAAAAGACAGACACTAAACAACTTTGATAATTAGTTTTACCTATTTTAAAGCTAAATTTTGAAGTTTCTAGTACCTTTGTTTCGAAGTAAAATGTATAATAGAAAAAGTATGACGGTTGAATGCAGACTATGAAGATTTCTTAGACATTTGAAAATTACTTAAAAAATCTAAATGAACTATCATTTAATATTGTCATAAAAAGTTTTTTGAACGAAAAACGTATTTAAATTTTAAACGCGCAAGCTTTTTTTGCAGCTTTTTTCTTTACATAAAATGACTAGACGCTTTTTACAACGGCTAACATTCCTTTAAATTTTCGTCAGCTAAAACAATCGTAACATAAATATGAGAACGCAAACACAGTCACATTATTATAAGAAAAGCAGTGTCCTCGCTTTGATATTTCAAATGGAGTCCGTGGAGCGCATGAAATAAATGCGCAAACGCGTAATAAATAGGATTATCCTTGAGGCATTATTGAGTGTACTATCTCGACATTTGCTTTATGTGAGCAGATTAAATCAAGCGCCGGTTGATATCGATCGATGCCTACCTAGCTAACTAACCGCGAGGCTGCGCGCGTTGCAAGTCATGTACTTACAGCGATTTATTGAAAATACGCGTTTAATTAGGCATAATCACATTTGCCAAGAAACGTGTGTTGATTTATATAGTTTATTAATTAATTATTAATTATTATTAATAATAACAACGAATCAGGAGGTTTTGCATCCCTTAATCAATTTACTAAAAACCGTCTCAGTAATAGAGGGCGCTTAAAATTATAATATACTAGCTGGTGCCCGCGACTTCCTATGTCCTTTCTAGTGTACCAGACAACGTGTATGCAAAATTTCATTGTGATCGGTTCAGTAGTTTTTGCGTGAAAGAGTTACAAACATCCATACATCCATACATTCAAACATATTTTCGCATTTATAATATTAGTACCGATTTTTTATTTTGTATTTTCACATTTAAAATGTATAAATAAGTGTCAACAACGGTTGGATTCCAAAAATACATTTATGGATTCAACATAATTTTAAATTTTTTCAAAAATATCCCAGGATACGCCTTTTTCGGCGTTTTATATTAAATCACAATTAGTAAAGGTGAATTCATGTTTTGCGATGAAGGTTGATGTTTGTTATTTTATTTATCTTTCACTAACTTAATAACCGTTTTAAAGAAACCAAAGGCAATTATGTCCAATTTAACTATGAAGTGTTGATATACCAATTTGAGATTTGCCACAAAATTTAAACAAGAGAAATTCAATCGCTCCGCTTAGTTACTTGGGGCAAAATCTTAAACCACTAAGCATTATTTGCACACAGATAAGCATAGTACGCAAGGCTTGGGCTTTGGGTCTTAGCACAAATGTTTGCTAAAACAATATTTTCAGTCCCCCACTTGATGTCGACATCATATTAAACAAGTTTAGAGCCATTGAAGACACCGCTATGACGAGATAAGAAGTTGGTTATAAAAATTACGACAATCTTTGGGAGTTGTGGAATCACGACTTTATTGTCAGACATGAGATTTTTTTTTAAATATTTTATTACCTACTTCAAAAATGCATTAATTAATTATTAATTTCAAACAAATAAATATATTTAGTAATAAAGAAAATTGGCCACAGAAACATAATAATTACACTGCGCGTCATAAGTCACCTAAATTTTTGATTTTTTTTTTTAAAGACTTATTAATACTATTAAATAATAAGTAATATAAGACAAAATAAACTTATTTATGATTGCCAACATTTATTATTTATATACTTTAGAAAATTTTAGAAACAAATAATAATTAATAATAACAAAATAAACTTTTTCAATGTGCAATAAAATTAATTTTCTTAAAGTGATTCTTGTAAATTGTTATTTTTAAGTGCACTCCTGCATTCCAAGCTATAACTATTGCAAATCAATCAAAACTCAACCTTACTTTGCAGACTTATAAAGTTAAAAGTTCAAGCCGCATTAGACTAGACACAAAAGTGGTATAATAAAAATATAATAGGTATTTTAAAAATTGTTTTGTACCTACCATTAAAAGCGTTTATTGACCCGCTAACCGCTACTCATTTGTTTATTTTAAAATTGTCTCAAGAAATAAGTAATTTAATATTATAACCGTTATTTTATTTAGTTTAAAAAAATCCTTCAATTAATATTATTATGTTATGTAAATCCATATATAATTATATAAAAGCGTTGTTGGTTTGTGTACGCCTCAAAAACTCGTGAACTTCCGCATCGATTTAGACATCCGCAATCGTAATCGCATCCGCAATAATCAATGCGAATCTTTATGGAGTTCTTTCTAAATCTGGCAGATTTCCTCCAGGATGAATTGTGATTTTTTTTTAATTTTTAATTTAAACTGTTTAAATTTTCCACTAAAAGCTTGATTACCTAATAGTTTCACCGCCAGAGTCGGATATATCCGACAATTATTTTCGTGTCCATTTCGCCAGAGCCGTATGTATATATACGACAAATTCCTCTACTTGTGTAATGTTTATATTGAAATCATTGCGATGCTTTCTCTTAAAAAAAAATTACAGGACAGGCGCTAGGGGCACGACAACTACAAAACCAAGCGGTTAAAGGGTTAATATTTTTTTTTTAATAATCAATTTCCTTAATTTATTTATGCATTAAAGATTAAATGTGTTGCTAAAAAACTTGAAAACTCAACATAAAATCATCTTTTTTGGCATTTTTGAGTCAATTACAACACAGGACTCATTATATCCTAACCATTTAAAGTATTTACTTTAGATGAAAAAAAAAATTATTAAGAACTTGTATTGAGGGGTGTCCAAAATTATTGTAAGTTTGCGAAATAGCACCTGTCTCAACATGCAGCATTTTTATGCAATTCTCTTTAACCATACAGAACATCTGTTACTGTGGGGACAGAATTTTTGGAACAGTTGTGTATAATATAACTAAAGTTCACCGCAAATGTAGTGTGAACTAATTTGAATCGTATTCCAAATGCGTTTAGGCATGTTTTAGCTTGTCGTTTGAAGTGTCCCTGCCGCTTCCTTCACTCTTAACAAACACTTGTTCAAACAAATTCGATGTTGATTTTTTTGCAAGGACTACGAAAGTGTATGGTCTGGACTGAATTACTTTTTCTCCAAAAAACATTTAATTAATTTTTTAATTTAAAATAAATAAATATGCACGGTTAAATTGTTAAAGATTTATATTTAAAATAGTAGAAAGTGCCTATAATTTTTTAAATAAAATATATTTAAAAAATTAATGTGATTGTTCACATGAAGAAAAGATTATTTAAGTTTTTACTAATTTTTTTTTTTTAATATTTTCATATTTTTTAAACTTCAACAATTAATTTTAGTAATAACTGTTTATATTTTTGCTTGCATTTAAAACAAATAAATATATAAATAAATATGTATGTAAAACTAAGTATGTGTGTAAAGTAATGAGTATATTTTTTAATATTACACATTAGAACCAAGAATATGTCTATTTCAGATTATAACTTATTGTCTATATTAAAGCACACCTATCTCTGATTTATCAATAAAGTAATTTAAAAAGCTTGTCCTTTTCAATGGTCGAACTACATTAGTATATAAGGTTATACAAAAATCCGTACTAATATTAAAATGCGAAAGTATGTTTGGATGTTTGTGACTCTTTCACGGAAAAACTACTGAACCGATCACTATGAAATTTCGCATACACGTTGTCTGGGACACAAGAAAGGACATAGGGTACCTTTGATCCAGAAAAAAGGACTATTCCTGAGGGATCAATAAAAAATAAAAAAACTAACGCCTGGTCAAAGTGTTATAGCAACACAAAGTCGAGCGTTACATTGATTATTTTTTAAATTTTCAACGCGGACAAAGTCGCGAGCACCGGCTAGTCCAAACATACTTTCTCATTTATAATATTAGTATAGATTAGTACTTATAGAAGCCACATACCATCGTCAAACAGATAAAAATCAGCCATTGAATGATTATATCAATCGGTTTTCGTACCACACATGATTATACCGAATACTGGGAAGTGTGAAAAATTGGTTTTCTCAAATAGAATAAAATTAAAGGTATATAGGTGCGTCGACACCAGTTACCGTAACGGGAACGGATCGATATTTATTACCACCAGACTTACTTCGGCGAGCATCGACAGCGCTGAACAGTGATTCATGTGATCCCAAAGGAGAACCGAGATAGGATTTATCTCGGATTCCGCGACGGATTTCATCAGTACCTTATTGAAAAGTACTAAATGAAACACTGCCTCTCAATTTCATAATAATATTTATTGGTTATGTATGTGCTAAAAGGTTATGTAACGCGTCCATCCATAGAGTATACAACTTTGTTTTAAATGACTCAAGTTAATAGGCAAAATAGTTACAAATTATTAATAAAATTAAATTATTGCCTTTCATCCAGAAAAAAAGGACTATTCCCAAGGGATTAATAAAAAATAAAAAAACTAACGCCTGGCCAAAGTGTTATAGCAACACGAGGTCAAGCGTTATTTTGAATTTTTTTTTAAATTTTCTACGCGGACGTAGTCGCGAGCACCAGCTGTCAAAAAGGTTTTCGTTTTTCTGTCTGGTCTCTCCGGCCTTATGTCCCTAAGTCTATGGTCCGATCTTGAATAGAAAAGAGAGCATCGTAAATTCGTTAACCATCGAGGTTACCACAAACAGATTCAATGGCGAAAAACAATGGAATTGAGCAATGCACGCGTTATCCGAGCCTTGCGTTAAGCCACGAGCGACTTAGATGTCTATTACAAAGTAATAAGACTCGCATTCAGTTAACAATACAAAGATGAGGGCTCCGGCAGAATTGTGGCGCATAATAAAAATGAGAAGAAAAAATATTTTTTAAACGAAAACATAGTGAAAGATAAGGTTTTATTGTTCCACGCTATGGGTATAGTGAGCTGGTGTAGTATGAGGGCGGACGACAAAGAACACGAACAAAATCTGACACACTTTGTCTCATATTACAACCGTAAACCGTTCGTTCCTCTATTTAAATTCAATCATTATTTTAAACGAGTTGAGGATTCGTTATGAAAGTTTATTTTTAAAATTAAAAAAAAAAATTATGTCTTTAATAAGTATCTTAACTCGAATTAATTTAATTCACTCATTCGATCTTTTCTGCAATTGAAGAGTTGTCTGTTATTTACAATTTTGATTACATAACATTTGGTTAGAGAAATTTTTCCCAATCAGTGGTCTGCGGACCCCTGGGGGTCCGCCAAACTTGTCCTAGGGTCCGCGGACAATACAAGGTAAAAAACAATGTAACGAAAAACAAAATTGCGCATTACACTATACTGTGGCGACTTTGGCAATTGTTTATTAATTTCGAATTTAATAAACACATAACATTAATGTGTGTAAAATAGTACACTAGTACACTTATTTAATAAGTGTAAATAAAGTAAATATAGCATGTAAAAATATTAAAGCAGTTTTTCTTTCCTTATGAAGCACACGATACAGGCTTGCATGCCTAGTGTGTGTCTTCATAGCCAATAAACTAAATATATATGTTCCTGTAAATAAATAAATAAATAAAATAAATTATTGTCAGGGAATCTAACAATAAAGAAAGAAAAAGAAGAGGTTACGAATGCGATAATGATTCGCCCTAGGGAATAGATTGAAAAACTGTGATTTATAGTAATAAAAAAATCAATTTTGTTAATATTTTAAGGATCAATAAACTAGAACTATATAAAGATGAGGAGGAAATAGGAGAAGATGATAAGCTTAATGTACCTAATGACGTACCCGAACATGAAAATTTATTTTGATCACCAAAATACAATTCCATGAATTCTTAATCATTGACAACAAACTACAATTCACTTGTAATAGCGCACTAGATTAATTATGTACACAGAGCTCATAACATACACAAATACAGTACATTAATATTATAATCCAAGTGCGTGCCGTGACATATGAGGCTCTTATATGATATGTATCTTATAGAACAATACATCAGGACAACCTGCACATATCTGATCGGGCTTCCCAATCTACCTGTCCTCATCAATTACATTTTTTTTTATCACCGACTCCCTCTAATACTGTCTGGCTTCTTTGATTGATGTCCTTTAAATACTGGCTTAAGGATTCCGAGTTTATCCTGTTTGATATGCTCTTTAATATACTATGACAGTTTGACGCCCTGGCTTTCACGTGGCTTCGATTGTTCGCTTTTCCCTCGTGCGGACGCTTTTTTTTGAATGCCTCTTTTAAAAGAAAAAAAGTTGGCGCATTGTCTACAGATCGCCACAAACTCCGTTCGCGCCACTTTGAAAATTCTTTTTTATATTCATGTATTCTGCACTGTTGATCTTTACTTTTACGCTTTTATAACTTTTAGAATTGGAAATATTGGGTCAGTATTTTTAGAATTTAACATTATACGATGGTGAATTTTTATTATTTCAAACAATACACACGTACACTTTACGTATCCAATCCAGTCCAAAAGTAGGGGACAAAATCTAGTTATGGGAATGGGCAGACTCACCCCTTACTTCAACCATTGTATTAATAGAACGTTTAAAAGTTCAAAAGTTCAGTTAAAGTAGATTAAAAGGTCTTTAAAGTTAAAATAGATCCATTAATTAGTGAAACAGATACACAGTCGTTCAGACCAGTTGTTTATAGACACTAGGATGTGATACATTACTGTGTGCTGCTTATTTATTCGTAAATAAAATGTTTTATAGTTCGATTCAATGTGGCCAATAAGGATTTAATGTCACTGTTAAACTACTTCTAATTGGTCATTCCATTATGGCAGAACAAAATGTCTTTCAACGGTTCTGCAATGGACTCTCAACCGCCTCTTTAAAGTTATTGCAAATAATTTTGTATATAGATAAAAAAAAACTGTTTCAATCTTAAAAGAGTATGAATTTAGTCTTTATTTTTTGCATGCTTTGGATAGTCATTTGTTTTTATTTACTCTAAAATCTTTTAAGACACGTAGAAAGTATCTAGAAATTTACCATTTTAGTAGTTAAACTAAAATGGATAATAAACGCGAAAAGGGTAGCAAATTCCTGTCTGATTTGATTGTCAGGTTGTCTGTCACCTTTAGAAGAAAATTTAAGTTAATGTGCTGCGCATCGATTAGAGATAGGTTTTCTCTTGACAAGTAGCAAGGATGAGGCCTATGATGGAGCGAACCTCATTCTCAACCCAGAAGATGCCTAATCACACGAACTTTGAAAAGATTTGTGTTATATGAGCTCAGGAGTTCCAAACCTTTGGCAGTGCGCATTATAAAAGATGTTTTAAAGCGCTTGGTCCGAAATAGAGGGATATCGACAAGATGAGGATGGTAAAACCATACGTACGTCTGTTTCAGAGAGAAAAAAGCCTCGGCTCCCGTCGGGCGATCTCGATAAAATTGTGTAAGAGGGATTAAAAGATTTATTGTATAAGATGATTGTATACGAGTAAGTCTCTTCAAAGGATATTTTTCGGGTGTCCTCGTTTTTTGTCTGCCTTCCTTTTCGGTCTTGTACGTGCCCTTGCATAAATTAAGACGGTCTGTTCCATACGACTCGGCCTCAGTGTGTGCGCAATTAAATATTTTAATGGGTTCCACATCCAATGCCACTTTAATTCCTCACTTTGATACACTACGGCAGAATTCATAATTTAATTTCAGGTGCTTACGACTTTTTACAAAATAACTATTTACTTCGTAAACATAAGTAAATTTTGCAATAAAATAAAAATAATTAAAATACAAAAATAGCCTGCAATTATTGCAACCACTGAGTCTGTATTGTACATACATGATTTTGGTATTTTTTTAAAATCTTTAGGTATCCCTACTTTCGTGATTGGGCCTCTAAGTAGATCCCTCCGTCTCGGCAAATCATTTTCTCATGTATCTTTCCTTAGCTCCTTATCTTTTCTTAGCTGTGTCTCTTTTTTTCCCTTGATATTTAAGTCTTTCTCTGTTATGTTTTTAGTCAATTTTTCTGTTTCATTTCTCTTCACGTATGCAGTATATTACTTTAATTTCTTTACTGTACTTGTCACAAAGTAACAAATGTGTTATTAAGAAATGTTCTTAAAGCTATTTCTAATCCAGTTACAGTTATAGCAATACACATCAGTCTATTTATTAATTAACTAGCTATTGCTCGTACATTTTCCAACTTGAAAAGTGAAAAATTTTCATTTTATCATAGAATTTCATGAATTTCATCGGAAATAGTTTGTGGTTTCTCTGGGAAAAAATTATCGAGACATTTTTAAATCAGTTTCAAATAATACAAGTATGTCTTAAAAATTGGTCACTGTACTAATGTATTTTTTTTATTACAGGTACTTACTTACACAATCACCTTAATAACTGGTAAGGTTTGATAGAGGAGTTATTTGTAAGGTTTTGCTGTAAGATGTCCGCATTGCGTCGTAACATTACCAGTTAAGTCTTGAAGCTAAGCTGAAAGTAAAATTTTCTAAATTAATTAAAAATACTCGCACTCGTTTTCAAATAGCTTTCAGTGTCTGCTCTCACAAATATTATACGCGAAAATGAAACGTCTCAAACGCCGTCGTGTTTCGTGGAACATAAAGCGTTCTTCCCCTTAGTTTTACCACTTCTAAGTTAGCCGCTTCTATTGCCTTCCTTAACTAAACCATAACAATAAATTTGAAACAAGTTTCCTTCGTCTAACAACACACCGAACGTTTAACAACTCATCCTTTATGGGTTTTACGGGAGCTGTACATGTTTCATTAAAGAAATTAATGTTTTATATTGGCGTAACAAAACAAAGTTATGACACACTTGCAAAGGTTTAATCTTTGCCTCACCGTGAAACAACGATGGTCAAATTTATTATTTAAATGGACGGGAAAATTCAATTTTATAATAATATCTGTAACCAATGTTTATACTAGCTCTAAGCAGACCATTGTCAGTGAATGATTCTTCGTTGAAACAATAGGACTTTTACTTAGAATGGAGCGCAGAGTTGTCTTCGAAGGGTGAATGTATTACAAACTGCTGGCAATAATTTCAAAGTAAGTTAGATAATGATAGTCTCCGAGGCGTTCTGCCCTATCCCCTTCTCGTGGAAGCAACGGGTGCAATTTTAAACAATTTATAGTACAAAATGTATTATGTCCGCTAAGACATTGAGCGTAAAAAGTAATTAAAAAGTGTCTGTACAAGAAGTTTTCCGGAACTCACTCTTGCGGATTAATATGGGGTTCGCGTGTGTACAAAATGAACCTTATTGTTGGACTTTATGTGATCAACTTTTTCAGCTTTAGCGTGAAAATTTTTAGTATTAAGCAAAAATTAAAAGAAAAGCTCCAATGTTGACTTTTTAAGCGAGTACGTGTCCAGTTATCTAGGCTCGCTATTAAAATCATTACCAGTTTCCTGCTGTTATGGTTTTTTAAGTGACATATTAATTCGTTCGTGGACTCTAAGTAGAGACTTCCTCATTAACTCTTTTGTTATGTCTATCCAGTCGCCACCTTATTATAATAGGTCAATTTATTAGGTGTCACACAAAGTAAGTGGGCTTTAATTCGACCCACTTTACTAATTGTCCTGATATATTTTCATTACCATCAACGTTCTAGTCTTGTATTTATTTTAAATATACTAACTAGCTTTTTTAACTGTGTTTTCTGTGGGATGACAGACAGTTAAAATTTATTAGCGTTTTGAACAAATTTAATGAAGAAGTAACAAGTTGCAAGTGAGGATGACGAAGGGTGAAATGGCAAAATGGCATATTTTGTTTATTATTACGGATCCAATTGTCATAGCCATCGAATTTTCATCAGTGGAAATCCTTGACAAATTGTAACAAACCGGAAAGTTTGAAAGTTGCCGAGGACTGAACGGGGAGCCATTAATTCAAAAACTTGAATTAAATCTATTGAACTGTTGGGGTGATGGTTTAATTATATTCAAATTTATTAGCTTCGTTCAAAAATGTTTTGACAGTGCAAAAGTGTTTTGGAAGAATTTCAGGTGATGATTCAATATTATCCAATTAATATTTTAAAACGCTTTAAATGTTCATTTATATTTTTTTTAACTCCAATAAAAAAACCTGTTTTACCATATATCTCAATTTAACGTTTCCGTTTCACTAAATAAAATTCATAAAATAAAATTCATTAAATTCATTAAATATTTCATATTTCTAAAAATTTCGTATACAAGATATACAGGCTGTAAATAGGTACCAATAGAATTTTTTAAAACTGTTTTTTTTTTTGGGTAAATATTTTGTTAAATTTTAATTTATCATAACAGTTTTGTAATTTAAAAAAATCAAAGCTAGGTTCCATCATATTGCTATGTTATATAGACAGACTAGCAACCCCCTTTTGCTCCCGGCTTCTCATGTAAGTTATACAGTAGGATAAACTGTATAAAGAGGAACACAACCTTCCTTGTTTGTCGCTCTTTTTATTAGTGAAAACCGTATCAAAATCCGTTGGATAGTTTAGAAGGAGTCTGCGGTGAAGCACAGGCCGACAGCGACTTTATTTTATAATATTTTTAGAAATACAGAAATAAGTACTCTTCAATATCACAGAAGAAAAAACCTGTTGTGGCATAGAACAGAGAAAAATGTAAGCAATAATTTTTATTTAGTTCTTTTATTTATTTATAGAAAGTCTTTATATTCAGAAAAGGTACTGTCTATATAATTATTTGAAACAACAAATAAAAAAATTTGCTTAGCACAACCCAACCCTTTGGTGCTCGAATTTTTTCCCTCGAAAAATTATGAAGTATAATGAAGCCGCGGGAAGTAAGTTAGCATTAAGTATTCGCATTTCCAGAGCTGTCTCTGTCGAGGCAGTTAAAATTTCACTTGGCTAAGCAAAAATTTCTGTCCGCTGCAAAAATCTTCCCCTTTTTAGGGAGAGGGGAGTAGCGAGCGAATTCTTGCATAAAATTTACATCGAGCGGTCCATACAAATTACCATTTCACTTCTTACTCTGATTAAATGTTGTAGAAAAAATATTGCTCTCGAAATGGAAGAGAAAATTCTCGGTTTTCGACTCATTAAAATTGATGTTCTGTTTTTTTTTTGGCCGCCGTCCGTTCAAGAGTGATCCCTTAGTTTCGAATTTGCCTTTTTTGGCTCCCTGCTAAATGTTTCTTTAGCTCTTTACTCAATTTGTTTAACATCAATTTGGTGATGGCTATAATATTGAGTTAATATTTTAACACCCTTATCACTTCTTATATTAAAAGGGGATGAGATTTCTTATATTTTATCAACACGAGAATTATTTGAATAATTTACGTCTCTATATATGGAGTTAATAAAAATCTCTTAGCACTCTTCTTAGAAGGTTGAAGAAATAGTTTTAACCTTTTCGATTCTTAGAAAAAGCAAATAATATTTATTTAATAAATAAATATTTATTTTGACACGTTTGGTCTAGTGGCTGCTAACCCTAGCTATTAACCAAACGGTCGCGGGTTCGAATCCCGCTAGGGGCACAAATGTTTATGTGTTAACATTTTACCTTTGCACCTGAGACATTTATGTTTGTATCTATAATATGTATAAAAAAGTAATCTATAAAGTATATCAACTGTCTGCTATCCATAATACAAGCATTAGTTGCTTACTGTGGAACTAAATGGTGCTGTGTGGAGTGTGTGAATATATTTATTTATTTAATTTTATATATAGGTGGATAGTGAGAAAAGTCCAGTCGTTCGCGAAAAGAAAACTCGACTTTAAATGTTGCACAAAAACTCCAAAAAACTTGGCATTCGATAACCGAGTCCCGATCCAAAAAAGGTGTATGTTACAGAGTTTTTCACGCAAAAGGGTGTTGAAAACGAAGTGGAAACGAACTAAAGATATTTGGCAGGCCTCTACAGGCTAATGATCCGCTTGATTGCGGTTAAGTGTCCCAATAAAATGTCTAGATGTTGCCAACTAGGAAAAAACAGTTGCCCCTTCTAAAGTGACTATTTTTCCTGGCAGTCTCCCGATGTCATGAGACGATTGTCTTTAGGGAAGGCACTTTAAGTGGTTGGGAATTGATGTTTTCTTACTTAATTTCTGTAAACTTTGCTCGTGCGAAAATTTTACTCAATGTTGTTTTGTTTTTCTTTACATGGAATTTTACTCTCGGACTGGAGAGTGTTTTTGCCAAATTGCCACTGCATTTTACTTCCTTCCTTTTTACTTGATAACATATTTCAATAGCGTTGCAACTTGTGTTTAAACATTAAAGTGTCACAATGCCAACATTATGGTTACCCATTTTCGTCAGCAGCATAGTTTGCTACACTATAGTAAACAATTTCCTTGTGACAATTGATTTAAATTCAGTTATAGATAGTTGCTGTAACTTATTGTGACCTTTGAAGGGATTAAGTAATACTACGGAGTTGGTTTTAGGTACAACGTGTTCCTAAATCCTAAACTTAAAGAAAGTTAAGTTCAATGAAAACTATTGATATAATGGCGGCGAAAGGGCTACCGTTACAACATTTAATTTATACTTATAAAATTGTTTGTCTTGACTAACTATCAACGCACTGTCAAAACTACTAAAAAGATGAATTTTGGAACATACATTTATTTTATAATGTAAGTAACTGCTAAGAAAGGATTTTGGAAAATTTCAACTCCGTGCGAAGAAGGGGTCGGGTCGCTAGTACCAAATATATTACCTCTATAAGTAGATGTTCACAATGATTAATAAAAAATAAAAAAATAAAATAAAAAAAAGATATCTCTTGATATTTTAAGCCCAATGTAATTTATAAGAAAACAGTTACTTACCCCTTAAGCTAAAGTTGCACATTAAAATTTACTTAAGATCGTGATCTGTCTAAATTAAAGTTTCAGTTAATGAGTTTGATACTCGTTTTAAATATCAAACAAGTTGAGATGCACAAATGTCAACTCTAAACAAAATACTCCCAAGATTGTTTTTCGTTTACTCGTTTAACGACGAGTACTAAAACACGACCGTCATTAGTTGTTGATATCGGATTCGTCCCAATTCACATTTTGCAATCCCTCGAAACGAGATTCGAAACCAATTCCGAATTCATAATTTAATTTATTAACGGACGGGAAATGTTTAATTTGGTCCCAACGTTGGCACATAATCTGGCTGGCAAGACTACACGTTTGGTCTAGTGGCTAGTAACCCTAACTGTTAACCAAACGGTCTCTGGTTCGAATCCCGCTAGGGGCAAATGTTTTTATGTGTTAACAATTTTACCTTTGTGCCTGAGTCATGGATGTTTTTTATTTATAATATGTATGTATTTACAAAAAAAAAGTAAGCTATGTAGTATATCAACTGTCTGGTATCCGTAATACAAGCATTAGTTGCTTACTGTGGAACTAGATGGTGCTGTGTGGAATGTGTGAAGACATAATCACGCACCGATCACAAACTAGTGCTATTTCAGTGTTATCAAGTATGTTGATGACATTTCGTTTGCCTATTTACTTATGGCTTCCCTATTCTACTTTTATTAACTCTGACCTTTTGTCCATTGTGTGTCCCAATATAGCTTTAATGTTACTGTAATTATTTCCTACACATTATTGATCAAAACTTGTTGTCAGTGTGCGCAGTTAACGGGGCTGTATGAGGATTGAAACTAATCTTTCTTTACATTGCCGTTGCACGCGACTTCGCCCACATAACTTTTTATAAAATATAGCCTATGTTACTGGCTGATAATGTAGCTTTCTACAGGTTAAAGAATTTTCAAAATCGGTCCAGTAGTTTTTGAGTTTATTCATTAGAAACATATAAATGTTTTGTGTTAATAATTTATTATTATTAGGGCCTTTTTCACCATCTTTGAGTAAAGTGTCAAGTAGGCTAACCGCCATTTAAAGTCACCGGGAATGAATATACCTTTGTACGGTAAAAGTCCCAAACATTAAAAAGAAAATAATAAAAAATTCGCCTATAAAGGGAGAATGCAGTAAACCGAGTGCATAATTTAATAAAACATAAAATTATTTCTAAAAGTAACTAATCAATACTTTACTTGTAGTTGCTGAAAGAGGCCCTTAGTATAGATAAAATAAAGTCGTTTCTCGCCATCTGTCCCTCTGTATGTATGTACGTTTAACGCAACGGATTTTAATGCTGTTTTCACTAATGTTAAACGTTAAACGAGGAGGGTTTTTAATTTTCATATAAATAGTTTGAAGAACGAAATCGCACCCGTATGAAGCCGGGAGCGGGTCGCTAGTGTAGACATAAATTGTAAATTCGGACATTTTAATCATCACTAATAAATTTGTACTATTATCCCAAGGGAAAGGGAAATGTAAGTTTTAATCCTGGACATAATTCAAATTCAAATTCAAAATAATTTATTTTCTTAATATACATCCGTACTAATATTATAAATGCGAAAGTATGTTTGGATGTATGGATGTTTGTAACTCTTTCACGCAAAAAGCAACCTAATATGCTCTGCCACTATTTAAAAAAAAAAATACTTTTTTATATTAATTTAAAAAAATAATAATATTTTTTTAGAGATATAAAATTCGTACTAATATTATAAATGCGAAAGTATGTTTGGATGTATGGATGTTTGTGACTCTTTCACGCAAAAACTACTGAACCGATCACCATGAAATTTTGCATACACGTTGTCTGGGACACCGGAAAGGACATAGAGTACTTTTCATCGTTCAACTCGGACGAAGTCGCGGACACCAGCTAGTAAGTACATATACATAAGTTTTTGTAAATTTTAATAGATAATGTCCACATATTCAATCAAAAAGCATCTAAAAGTTAACAATAATTTCTTCCAAGATAATTTAATAATATGTTCATTAAAAGGTTTAAGTAATAACAATCATTCCATACTTAGGAGATTTTTTAACTTCAATACAAACGTACTTAATTTTATTTTAACTATACTTTTAGCTCCCAATTTATTAAATGTTTTCTATAAAATGAAATCATTATACACTTCACAAAACACTTTTATATCAATATTCTTTGGAGTTCCATTAATCATAGTAATTGAAGGGAAAGCAAAGGGATCATCGATGTCACCCCTGGTCGCTATTTCATTATACTTGTATATCCTTTTGTTGATACCTTTATAGGTTTTTTTTAATTGTAAGCCACTCTAAGTCTATTATTATATAATAAATAACTCTTCAATAACAAATAACTTGTAATTGAAATAATAGCCTTAATTAAGTAATATACAGACAAATTTATAGAACTTTATACATTAGTGTAAAACGAAGTTGATATTAATCTTCTGAACTAAGTGACCGGTTTTGTTTGTTTTTTCATAAAAAAAAAATTTTTTTTTTAGCGCTTCTTAAGGCTCGAGTTCACCAACAGACGGTTATTTTTAATGGTGATGGTAATCAGCTGTTTAAAATTTAAACAGCCGTTTAATAATATTTTGTTGACCACCATCGCTAAACTGCTGGTTAAACGCCCTAAACATCAGATTAATCATTAAGTTAATCAGATGTTTAACCCGCATTTTAGCGATTTTGAACAAAAAAATATTAAACGGCTGTTTAAATTTTAAACAGCTGTTTAAAAATAACCGTCTGTTGGTGAGCTCGAGCCTAAATTGATTAAAACTAAACTGTTGATTAAAAATATTTGACAATGTTTCTTTGCGAGCTATGATGGTCGTTAAAATTCGTCCCTGACTTATTCCTGTCATTTTAATAATAAATTCGTATTTGATTCTTATATAATTAATAACAATGAATAATTAACGAAATTCAAAGGTTCACTGAGTCGTATATATGTATTTGTAAGCCTACTATTGTACTATTAAGAGAACAAAAGCGAAAAGTTGTGTACTAATGACAAAAACTTTCCGTTTGATCGGTTATACTTATCCGAGCCATTATTGTCAGGGTCTCCAGCGATTTGGAGAGAGCTGACTTCGGAGTCGGACCGTTAATGGCCGTTTACAAATTAATAATTAAGCCGACGAAAAAAAGCGAGATTAATACAGATTACGAGGCGAATCTTGATGAGTGAATAATTAATTTTTGCTTTCTGCTCTAAAAAAGTGGATTTAAAGGTGTCGGGATTAAGAAAATATTCTTTTTGTGTAATTTTTCTTGTGGGACAAGAAAGCATTGTCTAAGTCCATATAGAGAAATATGCGTCAGTTTAGACATATTTTTTTTAATTTAAAAAGTACACAGTAACATTCCTTCAATTGATACGTTTTCTTATGTTAAGGTCGTCAGACAGACAGTCCATAGGCGTAGCCAAATGGACTGTCGGACTGTTATCACAAGCCACGCCACATGTGTTGCAAGTTAGTGCTCTACCGATCATATCATAGTAGTCTAGGGGAAATGGGCTCTGCCATCCCTTACAACACATACACACACCCCCCGTATACATACATCCCTTACACGGAAACACTACAGCAAGCATCAGGTTAGGATCAGAAATTTTAAAATTCACCAACAAACCAAGGCTGTGGGACTTAGCCAAGAAAATTAGCAAGTTGAAGTGGGCAATAGGCCGGTCAAATCTATCGCAGAGTGGATAACCGATGGGGTAGAAAACTTCTCGATTAGTGGCCACAAATTGGAAAGCTTCACAAACCTGAAAGGCTTCGCAGGAAGGGCCTGGATGCGAAATACAGAAGATTGTAAATGGTGGCGAGCCTTGGAAGAGGCCTACTTCCAGCGTTAAAGGTTTGTAATGGGTTACTGCCCCCTTACAAAAAAACGTGCATGTAATAATTTACTGCAAAATCAAATAAAATCTGTTTTTTTAAAGACAGAACAATAAAACTTATGCCAATTGGAACAAAGTTTTTTTGTTCAACATCGTTTTCTTAACATTTCTCGAAAGGAAAAAAAGGACGTATAAATTGTTCGTTGTCGTTCAAAAGAGATTCCATTACAATGGTCGTCACAACGATAGCATATTGTTGCCAATTTTAATCATCAACACAAAATGTCCAATCTTGTGGCAGCCCTGGCCTATAGCGGTCTCTTTCCCTCCTATTCATGTCTTCATTCCCGGCCAAATGAGGGACTGTGAGGATTTACTTGACAAATTACTTTCTTGATTTTCTTGTTTAGAGAGTGGGGGTACTTTTTCCAGTATCGGCTCGGTATCGGTCTGTTTACGAATAAGTTTTAAGAGTGATTCCAAAGCGATTTTATTAACTTGGGACCCTGCGAGTTGGGCGTTTGTTCACGCGGCATTTTCACGAGTTTTTATGGTTGAACACTTGATTTTATCGTTTATTAAATTTCGTATTGATTGGGTGGCTAAAAATGACTAAAAACTTTTCCAATTTGTCTTGCTTACCGTTCGGCGACTTTAAAGATAAAGCCTCCTGCGGTAACTTCGTTTATTTCAGATTGTTTGTGTTTTAATATTAACGTTTTATTTGGAGGGAAGTTGACGTTGATTCAACTTCTTCGGCTTTAACTTGGCGTTTTATTGACATTTCTAAGGAACATTTTATCGCTCACCTGAACATAAATAATGCTATACGTTGCTACAATTTTTTATGTGTTTATTAACTTATGACTCATAAGCGTTTTAGTTACTTACAATGACTTTTTAAATATATTTTATTATATATATATAGCACATATTTGATTGATTTAGTTAGGGTGATTGCCTTAACGCTCTGTCCCAGTAGTTCTCGGCTTCAATTCCTGGAAGGTCAGCTTTGGAAATAAACTTTTCAAAGTTGGCTATGTTCTGCTTTTGGTTATTTGCATATAAAAATATGTTTTTAACCTTTTAAAAATTTAGGTATGGGAAACTGAACCATATTTAACTGTTGTGTTATCTGATTAATAAAATTCAATTATAAGAGCAGTTCTAACGAAAAATTATAAGTCAACTAATCTTTAATTTTAAATTCAAATTATGTTAAAATAAAGAGGCTTATTGAACGCACAAAGCTTTAAATAAGTACAGATTATTTCACTGAGAATAATATTCTCGTTATATCAACATAAGAACTTAGCCTTGGCACCTTCGAGGCTCACCTGCGTAGGTGGAAAACAAGCATTACGCGACCTGAAGCCACCTCAAACCATTCTAGCCTCTACTCCAGCGCAATAAAGACGAAAATAGTATGAAACTTTCAAATATGGTTTATGGAAACTAAACTGCATGGCACGGCTTCGTTTCTTACGCAATTTGATTTTGAACAGTGAACTCATATGAAATGTAGGTTTTCTGTTTTTGTTATTGTACTGTAAACTTTGAAAGTTAAAGAGTGCGATTATTATTTTACTTAAATTCACTTATATCCAAAAATTTTAGAATAAAAAAAATCTTTCGTTAAACGGCCAGAAGAATTGTGACAAAGATGTTGAATTTTTTTACTAGATGACGCTAGTTGAAGCAAATACTACTTTAAATACTAAAATAATTATTCGTATATTATGTCCTCTTTCACCAACTACAAGTAAAGTGTTGATTAGTTACTTTTAGAAATAATTTTAAGTTTTATTAAATTATGCACTCGCTTTTTTTTTATTATTTTCTATTTAATGTTTGGGACTTTTACCGTACAAACAAAGGTATATCATCTCCATCATTCCCGGTTACCGGTGACTTTAAATGGCGGTTAGCCTACTTGACACATGGTGAAAGAAGCCTTAAATCTCATTACCACGGCCATACAGCGACCTTCTCACGTTTTACCTCCAAAAATTGTATAATGAAGTCTTACGATTTCAATTTATACTGTTCTAATTTTGAAATTACTTAGCTGCATTTGATTGTGTCTTATAAATGCGGTCACTTTTTTAATAGAGCTTTTGACTTGGTTACAATGTTTTTAAGTCAAAAAGACAACTTTATTATTGTTCATAGGTATGCTCACTAAAATAACGTTTCCTTAATTATGCTCGTAGTATTGTATTACCTATGGCGTTGCTCGTGTTAAAGGCGACGGTAGCCACCTACCATCAAGTGGGTGGACTGTTTGCCTGTGTGTCGTGTTAACGTTAACATTTAAAAAAATTTAAAGGTATAAAAATATTTACGTACTAATTTTACTTATTAATTAAGTAATTACTAATATCAGAATAAACAAACTTACAATTTTCAAAAGATAAATATTGAGAGAAAAAAATCGTTGGTTCGCTACAGTCCATCTATGATCTGTCTTGTTCTATCCTAAACGTGGTTTTGTTTCAAATATTTAAAATTATAATTCACCAATAGTTAAATTGAACTTCAAGTAAATAAATTAACACCACACAAAGTGCTTACCTACTTTTATTTGAGTCCGTTTTAATATAACACAATATCGCTTCGAAATTCGAAATTTCAACATCTTTTTAAATACATCTTGACGACTAAATCGTTGACGCTATAATTACTATGAACGTGCCCATTGTTTAATAGTAATATTGTGCGACCGAGTTTAAAATTCCCCTAATCTAATAAGAGTATAACCTACCAGACTGACCTCCACAATTCGGGATTGTAATACATAATGCTACTTCTTTACAACGGTCAGCAACAAAGCTACAGACGATTTTAAATTTTATGTGCAAACTCGAAGGTTCACATTGCTGTGTGTTAGGTGTGATTAGATGAAAAAATCAGTCTGTAGGCTAAATGGAAGTTGTAACACGCAATGTAATTCAAGATTTTTATCTGTTCAATGGATAGTTATAAATTACGAAATCAGTTTAAAAAACATGAATTTTGTAAAGGTTAAAAGAAGGGGAGAGCTGAGACGAGCGGACTTGTATAATATTGTGCATCTTAATAAGACTTTTTGGGTTTTTTTTTTTTTTTTTTTTTTTTTTTAAATGTTAGATTTGCCTGCAACTTCAATCCTCGCTCAAGACGAATATTTTTCTGTTAATATATGATTTTTTTTTTTCTAATTTTTTTTCTAATTTTTTTTTCTATTTTTTTTTTGTTTATGGCTATTAAATGTTAAAAGGTATATTTATTAAAAAAAAGTATACATACCTATAATAAATATATATTTATCTTATCAGTTCAAGTATTAGTACTCAAGCTCTGTTTAGTTTGGGGCTAAATGACGCTTTGTGGATACGTCTCAACATGTTTTGACACGTTCCATCATATCATAAGGCAAATAAAATATAATTCAATAATAACTTATCTACCTATTTTATTACTTATAGCTTGTTAGAAGGTACCCTACTTTGATTGTTTGTATTACAAATCAGTTCATATGCATTGAATGTTTACTTAAGACGACTTTAGGGTTAAGTTAATCGTAAATGTTTGTGACATTCTTTGTGACACGATAACGGATACATTGTTGAACTGATTAAGATGTATCTATATCAAGACATATACTTAATTAGTATATATGTATATCTAGATTCTAAACTATTAGCCCTATGTACGTTACACTAACTGTCCTAATAATGTTATAAATGCGAAAGTTTGTACGTTTAGATTTAAAAAAAACTCAACAGTGTACTTTATTATTAAAAAATACCAATTAAGTACTTACTACACAGCAGAGGAACTGTTTTAAGTAAATTTTTATTTAAATTTAAAAATTATTATATAATGTTCATTTATGGTTGACGTTTTACTGTGATTTTTTTATTTGCCTAACAAATACTAAAAGGTTCTATTTTCATTGATCTTTTAGCTTTTTCATTTTACTATTTAAAAATTAGACAAAATTTATTTGCTGAATGCTTCGTGCATATTGGAAATACTTATATAATAATATTTGATATTGTTTTTCTGAAATAATAGTAGCCTAAGTTACCATTTATAAAATCAGCTATCTTTAAGTGAAAGCGCTGTCAAAATCGGTCCAGCCGTTTTAGAGATTAGCCGGAACAAACAAACTTAAAAAAACATTTTTTTTTTATCAATACTTCGGTATATAAGTAAAATATACACATAAATTTTATTTTATTATACTAATAGGTAGAAAATGTACGAACCCAAAATTAAAAAGTTTAAAAGTCCCTTTCCGTAAGTTTAACTTTGGCAAGATTAGAACTCGGGTCTCCTGAGACACAGAACTTAACTATAGTCGAGCAACAAGCTCGTCGAAGCTCTTATTACATACTTAGTTAGCGACGTTTCTTACTTAGTATAATTGATGCACTATCTAGTAAATTAAGCCTATTGAATGTCAACTACTATTTGTTTTAATGAGATATGCCTTTAAAGGAGTTGAACTTTTTTAACAAAAGTATACTGTGTAAGTTTACACACCTGTGTTAAAGTTGGAAACAAGTATCTAGCATGTACAAAATAATAACAGTGCTTCATGACTTCTTGATAATCATCATTGCAATTATGGCTTTTTAATATGTTTTACAAACTGTTTCTGTCAGCGGAGGACTTGTTTTAAAAAAAAATCGTTGACAGAGTTTCGCAACAGCTCAAGTCCTGGAATATTATAATGGTCAATAAAAATGGCGATAGATAAACTTACTATATGTACAGATTATAACCAAGCTGATTTACTTTTAACGAGGGTTTAAATTTAACTACATTAATTTTACTCATAAATTTTCAGCTTATGGTCAATTTCATGTTTACTAACTTGATATTATACCATATTACTAGTGTTCGCGTTTTTTTTTTACTAAATGAATACCTTTTTGTTACTAAATGTGTTACTGTAACGTTTTATCCAAATAATTTGAGTAGTTTTTCTGTAAAAGAGTAAAAAACATCAATACAATTTACAATATTGTTACATAGATAATATTCAATGAAAATATTATTTTGTTACTATTTTTTTACTTTAATAAATTATAGCCTATGTTATATTCTAATGTACGTAATATAATTAATGTAAAGTTTCACCAAAATCCGATCAGTTAGTTTTTGGGTAAATATTTAACAAAAATTCTAAAATTCCCACAAAATTTTAACTTACATTTATAATTATAACATAATAAGCAGAGTTATAAGTTAAAATTGATCACTTGTGTGATTAGACAGTTAACTAATTTAATAATTTAATGAAAAGTTAATTTCTCACTTATGTTATTATTATAGAAATGATATTTTCTGTTATTGTGTGTGAACCGCTCCGCTTCCCGCTAAGCGAGGTCACTAAAGCCGCGCCCCTTTTATACTGAGTGCGTGATTTGGTTAATGAAGATCGCCCAAAAAGTTCGTATTTAGGTGAATAGCGGCCAACACGTGTATATACGATAATTATCCACTATTGTTAAATTTTTTTTTACTATTACATACCATCATGATATGTGAATTAGCACGCATTAGTAATTGCTTCATAATGCCTGTGAAAATGTATGAGATTTAGTTTTTAAATTTTTAAATTGTTTACCGAGTAACTTTTATTTGATTAATTCAGAATTTTGATAAGCCTAAGTATATATTTAATTTTGATAAATTTTACAAAATTTCGTATTGCCTAAATAAAGTATTGTTTAATAATAAATAAATAAATTATCTATTTATTGACAGCTGATGACAGTAATTTTCATATTTCGAAAATTTAGTTTTTTGTGTTACTAACTAACTACACTATTTATAGCAATCAAATTATTAGTTATTCATATTACTAATTACATAATATGTGTAAAAAAATATGTATAATATGATACATAAAAAAATAAAATAAAATAATAATAATAAAATAAAATAATAATTTTTTATAATCATATATAAAAAAATTTTTTTTTTAATTTTATATTTTTATAAATAATTTTTTTTTTTTTTTAATTTTTAAAATATGTATAATATCATATGTAAAATATTATATTAAAATCATATTTTACATATGATATTATACATATTTTTTTTATATATATAAAACTAGCGACCAACCTCCGACTTCGCACGGAGTTTAATTTTTCAAAAATCCTTTCTTACGTTGTAAAATAAACCTATGTTCCAAATTTCAGCTTTTTTAGACTTAAAAGTTTTTGCGCTGATAGCCAGGACATCAATTTCATAAAGGTGTATAGATTAGGTCGTAAATGTATAACATTCTTATTAACACAGTTTAGTTTAACAACAGTTTAATTTGAATAAAAAATGATCTAATTTCCTACACACTACATTCGTAATAAAAGGTATAATATATTCAAGGTGAATTTAACAAGGAGAAAACGTTTGAATACTATTTCACGAACGCGTCGACCTTCGACTAGCGTTCGTATACTTATAGTTTCCTGCTTCGTTTACTACAAATTAGACGTCATATTCACTTGATGTATAGACTATTGTTTTAAGTTTTTATTACACCAATTGATTTATAATTTGAGCTGACCGAGTTTGTTAATGGCGGCCTGGCATGGTGACAGTAACCATCATACAGAAGACCACAGTGAAACAGGTGCACTTATGGTTTTATATTTAGGATGCTAAAGCCTATTCATTTATCCTCTCCTCAACAACAAGCACATTACTTCATCAAGTGGACCTTCAGCCAACCTCTAGTTAAAAATTACCTATATCTAAACGAAAACAATGTCTTTAACTTAAGTGGTAACACTTAACGCTTGATTAATTTAATTTGACAGTTGTAAAGAAAATAGCCATAGCATTAAAATGTATAAATTTATGTATTTGTTGTTAAGCAAAAATAGAGTTGGTATATAAAGAAAATAAGTGTTTTAAAATAAGTATAACTAGTTTACTTAACAGCTAGAACAACTTAAAGTCGATTTAAAATTTAATTTAGATACAACACTTAAACGACGCAACATGCATTTTCTCGAATTCATTTGAATATGTAAATCTGTGTAATATCTTATCAAATAGAATAATAATATGGCTCGATAAAATATGTTACTGTGCGGAAAGTACAATAGGTACAGTACAGATGTTATCGAGACTATATAACCAAGCCAAGTTCCACGAAATATGATCCTTGGACCGTTCTGTAATCGTTTTTTCCACGTCGATGCACCAAGTTTCACGTATCGCTTGCTAACCGATAGATGCCTCTAACCATAAAGGAAACAGCATTCAACCTAAACTATCGAGACTTGGCTGTTGTCTTGTGAACGTTGTTTTATGCCACTGAGAATTCATAAATGGAATTCAAATTCAATTCATTTACAGTGTGTATTTTGAGATAACCCAAGGATACTTTGGGATCCACGGCTAACCCAGGTTTCTCCTGGGATGAAATTAGGGTTATATGAAATACAGACTACAGATTTACATAAGACGCGACTCCACAAGGTAAGTAATTTTTTATGGGTGTATACGGTTTTATAATAAACTGCTTGAGATGATCAGAGCCTTATCTATAAATAAATTTAAAGGTGTCATTAAAACCAAACTCCTCTCGAAAGGCTATTATAAGGTCACTGATTATTTAAGCGACAATGAAGCCTGGATTCGGAGCTCATACTATGTTTAGTATTGTATATTATTGTGTACTTTGATGTTGTTCGTATTAAGTGTACCTAATTGTTGTAACTTTATATTTTAAAGAAAAGATGACAAAAAGAATAGTATCCTGAGTTTCTTTCGGGGTTTCTACTCAGGATCGTCATCTTGGCTTTTTTTCGGAAACCTTGGTAAATTTAAATTTATAATGACGATCATAAGAGCTTCTTGATAAATAAATATTTTGATTTTGATTTTAGACGCCCGCAGGGTGTCTAAAAACTAATTAGGATAAAGGATAACATAGTGAAAACTGGATATAGAGGTATAGACAATAAACGGATTTGTCCAGATTGGAAATGGACTAAAACTAATCAGGATAAAGGATAAGATGGTGAAAAAGGGTTATATAACGAAGGAAATGATCCAGATGGGATTGTTGCGGTAGAAACTGATTATACGCGCAGATTTATAGCATTTCTTGCATCACGCTGTTATATTGTAAACACTTTGACTCAGTATTTTAATAGATTTAGAAATTCGAATTTCTGAAGGTAAAAGTGCAAACAAAAAGCGTCATATTATGTTAGTGTAAAGAAATTATTAAGTCACTAATACTTAGATCATAATATGTCTTCATAACAAAGTTATGCTCAATAAGCCAAGCAATCCATCAGTTTTGCTTAATGAAAAACATATCCGTATAGGTAGTTGTAATAATAGCACCTAATCTGTCATATAAATATAATACGCCTATTAAGGTCAACATTAGATTGCTCTGCCATTTTGACATTCACTATAACCTCCCGTTATCTCAAAAATAATGGCCGTTATTAATAATACGCCTACAATCTTGGCGCTAAATTTGGTCAAGTTTGACATCATACGAAATCGGACATGGCCAAATTTGACCACTAACGCCTCAAATATTAACATGTTAATGGCGATAAAAGAAACTGGGTTTCGTAATTAGCTATTTAGGGAGATTCTTGTATTTTATAGTAATAATTTTAATTTTGATATTAAAATTAAATGTATGATTAATATATGAAAATAGGATGAAAAAAGAGATGACAACCCCTTTTATATGGGCTTTTATTACACGGTAGTCTTCCATATGAGGTTGGATACTGCCACCACACAGATTTGAGCATTCGTGGATCGTAATGTAAACAAATTCTTGATCATAATAATATTTATGCCTTATATTAAAAAGTAATGCAATTTTATTTTAATACCACATTACAGAGGCTTAAACTGTCCCAAGCCAAACTAACAGTTATATTAAAAAAGTGCTTGCCAACCGAAATACTTGATGGTGAAATTTCTATAAGAACTTTTTCATACGAATCCTAACGTGAATGGAGATTTGAATTCCAATATTTCTATCAGATCGTCCCCACCTAGTGGGCAATGAAAGAAAAAATGAAAATCGAACGTACTGCGAGGAAATAAATTTATAATGATAAAGTCGATTTGCTCCGAACGACTTCTGCCGAAGTTGGTTTGAATCGAAAACTTTTTTTTTATGTGGGTAAAGGTAGTCGTTGAAAGTTTCCAAACGATATATTTAGAGTCGAGGAGTTTCAACCGGTAGCGTGTAATATACATAAAACTTGGTGTATTCACTGTAAAAGGTAAAGTTTCCAATAAAACTTTCGGTAGACCTGAAATCTGAACTTAAAGTAATGAAAGTACAACCAAGATTTATCAATTATTATTGCACGGATTCGAATCCAAAGAACAGTAATGGATTAAAGTTTAGCCAATTGGGCTAAACTTTAATTTGGTAAAGAAAGAGCAAAATTTAACCGAGTTATATGAGGCATCATTTTGTATCTACTTTTTTTAAGGTGATATGTTAATGTTAAGCTGCTAAACGACAAGAATCTTCAAAAGCAATCAGATATAAAGTTCACCTACCAAATTATAGAGACTGAGAATTTTAGTAACAAATTTTTATACAATACAATATTCATGCTTCCTTCCGTTATTGATTCTTATTAAAACTCACCATAATAATACTTAGTTTTTTTAACAAATAAAACTCAACCGCTCCGTGCAAGAGAAACTTTTATGGTTTGTAATTTCAGGTGAGGATATCGCAAGCATAAATATTACATACGGAAGACGAATCCGTTTCCACGTCCATAAATACAGTGATATCTGCGAACGTTACCGAAAAACCTTTAATAAAAAAACTTCCTTAAAAATATACGAAAGCATTGCTCTTTTATCGTTTCCCGTCCCATGGCTGCCTCTCTTGAAACTTGCAAATGTTTCTTCCTTTTTTTGTTATACGTATATTTCGTCTGGTATTCTCGTAAATTCCTTAAACGTCTCCTTTACGCAGCTCCTTGCCTGTTTTGGGACGTTAACTTTTGCTTTTTTCACTCAATGTTTATGTTATAACGGGGATACACTCGCTTCCTCCCGAATATTGCCGAGGTGTTCAAAGTTACCAACATTATATTATGTATAATATGACGTGGCTTTGTTTGCGGCGCTCTTTTCTAAAGTATCACTTTTGTCGCTCGAAAATACTTTGGTGCATCGCACGTTTTATGTAGATGTAGGTGTTGTTCGTTCTTTATTACTTATACAAATGAAAAGTTTGTTCGGTGGGGAGAAGTGAAAATTGTAAGAAAGGAGAAAATGGACATTGGCCTGTACCCAAGATGGTAACAATAAATCGCGTGGAAAGGGTTGTAGCTGTAAAGTAAACGGCCAGTGCCTGTACAACAACAAACAACACCAATTCGAGACATCAAGTGCATTTACTTGTTCCCCTAACAAACAAAGCTGAATTTAAATCTATAAAAATATTTGTCGGTTAAACGGATTATATTATACTGTGCTATTTGTTATCACATGGTTCCATTTCCTTGCATACATTTCTAAGACTTCTTTTTATAATCTGAGAAAATTTTAAGCATGACATTAACAAGCATAAATCTCTTTCGAGCTGAAGTAACCACCTCCTACCAGGCTACCAGGATCGAAAGTGCATTAGCATCCCTCTAAAATATTCCTCGTGTTTAGATATAGGCTACGGTCGCCAGATATCATAATTTCTCAGTTTTCTAAAAAATAAATTTGCATTGATTTAAGTTTTTTGCCAATAAACCTGGAAATCGCTGAAAATGTTGAACATTTCGCAATTTCCTACAAATGAAAATAAGCCAGAAACATTTATAAGCCTCATGTGTTTTGTTTTCGGTGGCCATCGGTGTAATTTAGAGCAACAGGGGTTCCAAGTGGCTATGGGGAGGTCTTAGGGGGGAAGGTGCGGCCAAGCATGGAATGGATACCTATGGAGAGAACGCGAAGTCTTAGCAATTTGTTTCATCCGACACTTATGATACATACATATGTTGTTCGTGCCGTTTATAAAGACTTTTTCACCTCGATTGTTGTAACTGTACATTTCTATATAGTTTAACTTTTTAATGCTTTAAAGCAAATTTAATTTTAGTAAGCAACAGTGAGGAAATACGATCCAGACCCTTTTAGAATAAAGGGTAATCTTAGACGAACGGGCTCTGTTTGACACACCACAAAACCAAACATCACATTTGCTTAATGAGGGTGGAATGTATATGTATTTATTAAAATAAAACTCTAATTATGCAGCAGATGGAAGTATAATGTCACTTTTAATATCCAGATCGACAGTATCAGAATACATGAATAACATTCGAGCGAAAAATAGAAACAAACCGAAGCGTATTGACGGTAAACTATGAATTATTCTGTCCGGATTATGCGCATGTTGTTATCATTTTTTTGCTCTGTGTTATTTGGTGTAGAATTTTTAAAATTTCGGTCGTTCGTTCAACTTTGTTAGCATATGTCGGGTTTGAAGACTGGTGTGAGACATTGCGTCATTGCGTTACAGATTAACATTTCAGATGCGATGCAACACGTACAAAATGTTTTTTTAATATGTGCGCCGGACAGACAAACAGCCTCTAGTCTGTATAAACAGCCCCTTAGTCGGAAGTCCGTTTTATAATATCATGTACCTATGTATAGACGGAACCTAAGTCTGTCTGACAGTCCCTTAAATTTAGGGCCTCTTCACCATGTGTCAAGTAGGCTAACCACCATTTAACGTCACCGGTAACCGGAAATGATGGAGATGATATACCTTTGTTTGTACGGTAAAAGTCCCAAACATTAAAAAGAAAATAATAATAAAAAATCGCCTATCGAAGGATGTAGTAAACCGAGTACATAATTTAATAAAATATAAAATTATTTCTAAAAGTAACTAATCAACACTTTACTTGCAGTTGGTGAAAGAGGCCCTTAATGTTTGTTACATTAGAAGTCATCGATCACACTGGAATCTATAGGAATGTGTAATGAAGGACCAATTTCGTGTTTCTTATTCACGCACCGAAATAAAAACATGTGCTATTTTTTTTTATATTCTTGGTTCTGTGTCACTTTTGTCATTTCTTATACTCGTACTTATATTACTCTCAATTGAATTGTTATACAATATCTATAAACTCTTGTTTTTTTTCTTTCAGGTAAACACACCAAAATTTTTTTGGATCCCGCTTTATTGTAAGTTTCAAATAAAATATTATTGTTATCATAACAGCTCATTTCCTAGTTAGCAAAGGTATTTCACTAACTTCCACGTGTTTGGTGATTAGTGTGAAATTTGGTGAAAATTACTTCGGTCGGTGGTATGTCAATGACATGGATTGACCTGATGCTGCAACATCAAGTAGTCTATAGGACACCCAACTCCTCAGAAACTTTTAGCAGACTTATAGCACTCAAATTGGGGCGTCTCTGAGTCTGTGCTTAATATTAGCTTTTGTAAATGTGATATCGTTAGTCCCAATCAATAAACAATCTTGTCACAACAAATCGTAGTATTGACAAATTTTCTTGACATGTACATTAGAACCACGATGTCTATAAAGGTACTCCCATAAGCAACAAATCTGTTCCCCTATCCGCAAATCGTTGGCGTTGACAAACGATGAATGAGAGAATATTTTTGGCACCTCCGAAACATTTATTACGATTTCCGTCTCGTCGATTTATAGATGATAGTGTACGCGAGTTTACCTAAAACATTGGGTTCAATGGCCTCATTATGGCGCTCTCAAGAATAAAATATAGGACAATTTTCATATGTGTTTCAAACATTTTCGCCGATGGTTGCGTCACTCGATAATGCAGAACGTCGAGCATAATTAAAGAGTTCGGCTTCGGCTAATATTTATCATCGACATAAACGTGAGGTTAGAGGTTAATAAACCCCGCACGACTTGTTTCAACTTGTGAATTCTGTCGGCTTCGACGTTTTATACTAAAACTTGGCAAAGGTTTCATGGGTTAGGGGCGTTTCGTCACGTAGTCGTTTTGTCATACAAAAAAAAAATTGTCATTAACTGGAGTTAGTTTCACAATAATTTTAGGACCAGAATTCGTTATTTTATATTGTGACTTAAAAGTTAATTTTAAACTTAAGTCACAAGCTTACTGAAATTATTTCAGTCCGCTTTTTTTTTATTTAAAAAAAGTGATCTTATATGACTTCTGAAATCTGTATGTTGAATGACAAAATTAAAAGATTTTATTATTGTTTTAATGTTGTCAAACATTGATGATAATTAACAAAAACTAATTAGCCCATTTACATTAGTCGCTTGTAACAAATGTCGTGCAACGCTTAACTTATAAGATTGCAATGTGCATTTTAAATGTAAGTAGAATGGAATCAAATCCAGCGCTGTTGGGTATGCAATTTTCAAATTTAGCTAGCGACATAATGTATACATTGATGTCAACACGTTTGGTCTAGTGGCTAGTAACCCAAACGGTCGAGGGTTCGAATCCTGCTAGGGGCACAAATGTTTATGTGTTAACATTTTACCTTTGTACCTGAGTCGTGGATGTTTTGTATTTATAATATGTATGTATTTACAAAAAAAAAGTAATCTATGTAGTATATCAACTATCTGATATCCATAATACAAGCATTAGTTGCTTAATGTGGAACTAGATGGTGCTGTGTGGGAATGTGTGAAGATCTTTATTTATTTATTGCAAAATTATTTATTCTAACGTTAAACTTTCTTAAATTAACTGAAAACAGCATCCAATCCAATTCCAAATAATCGAATATACAGATAAGGATAGCGATTTTGTCTTACAAGAGATGATCCAAGTAATAATTACTGTGGAACAAGATTGTGCTCTGTGTGGAATGTGTGAAGAAATTTATTATTTATTTTATTTATTTATATAATATAAATAAATAAAATAAAATAAATAAATAAATAAATAATAAATAAAATTTATATATATAATATAACATTTGTCCCTAGCGGGATTCAAACCCGCGACCGTTTCGTTAATAGCAAACGCGTCATCATAAAAATTTTCATAAAAAATTTGCACTCGGAGGCTGGTCGCTAGTATATTATAAAACTTATTATGTACAACGAAAGGTCGTCACATATACTTAGTCACTGATAAATTGCACCTTGATTAAAGTTTACATTAATAATTGAAAACGTTAAAAAAAGCGTTAATTTATTTATAGCAATTGCGTAGTCACACGAATCCCGTTCAATGAACTGCTTATCTATGTTACATTGCGAATGAATAGAGGATATCACAGCTGTTTTACGCGCACCAGTTAGAGCTTCATTTTTGTGTGACGATTTATAATTGCAAACGTGACTTTGTTGAAGCGTTTATGCGCAGTTAAATAGCACATACTATATTTGACGACACGTTTGGTCTAGTGGCTAGTAACCCTAGCTGTTAACCAAACGGTCGCGGGTTCGAATCCCGCTAGGGGAAAATGTTTATGTGTTAACATTTTACCTTTTTACTTGAGTCATGGATGTTTTATATTTATAATAATAAGTATGTATTTACAAAAAAAAAGTAATCTATGTATTATATCAACTGTCTGGTATCCATAATACAAGCATTAGTTGCTTACTGTGAAACTAGATGGTGCTGTGTGGAATGTGTGGAGATATTTATTTATTAATTTATTATTTATTTATATTCGCGTTACGAGATGATAATTCTTATAAAGTTTCCGATTTTTATTATTATGTAAAGGTCGCCAGGAAGGCTGACGGTCCAATCGAGTGTAGGTGACATACCATCATTATTATAACACTAGCTGTAAACTTCATAAAATACTAGTAGGTGCCCGCGCCTTCGTCCGCGTCCGATCGTTAACAAACTTCACAGGATTACCCGCTGGACTAATGTGAAGGTTGTCTGAAAATTTCATCAAAATCGGTGCAGCGGTTTCGGAGTCCATAGGGAACATACATACATACATACACACCTAGCCTATTATATATGTTACTCGCTGATAATGTAGCTTTCTATATGTGAAAGAATTTTCAAAATCGGTCCATTAGTTTTTGACTCTATTCATTACAAACATACAATACTTTTTTCTCCTTTATAATATTAGTATAGTATGGACAATGTCTGTCTATTTATGTATGTTCGCGATGATCTCAAAAACTACTGAACAGATTTTCATGCGGTTTTCACTAAGGAAAGACCTTTACATGAGGAATGTTATTGTGTATAATTTTCAGAAAAACATTGCACCCGTGCGAAACCGGAAGCGGTTCGCTAGTATAGTATAAGAAACGCCATAAGTGCTCCAAGTACCTTGCGACTTTAGTAGGATAAAAAAAAGGGGGATTAGAAGAAAACTGGGAGAGGTGTTCTGAATCCCAATAGAATTCATTCATATATTTATTTTATGTTCAGTAAAATACAACATAGTATTTTCTCAAAATATTGCCTAGAAAAGTGTTAAATGATAAAAAAGTGTCAAAAGAATAAAACGTTTAATTTCCTAATGAACAAAAAATTAATCTTAAACTATTTGTTACAGTAAAAAAAGTAATTTTAAACATAATAAAATTTAACATTTTTTTTTTATTTCGTAAACAAATTAAACTGGAATACCTCATTATCAAAGAATACCAAAAGACGCTACCTACTTACTAAACGTGGTCCATAACAACCAGTCCTGAGACATAGGCAGAATATTTGGGACTGTTGATAACATTTAAAAATATTTCTAAATTTATAAACTCTTCCAGCAGATATAAGAAATATTGACTATTTATATCTTTTTTAGTGCAGGCTAATAATAATAAATATATGTATTCCACAGTAGAACCCTTAAATCAATTTTATTATGCGTATCCCATCAAACAACATTACTTCGAATGTATTGCTTTCAACGAATTGAATCGTTCTCGTAGATAAGTGAAATAATATGTAATAATTTCGTTTCGTATAGATTAATATCGGCCTATCACACGATTACTGTATTGTTATTTATTTGATGTAGAATATACCAGGTCAATACCTTGGTTTTATGACGATATTTTCTTTTATCTTTAGAGTATCTAAGTGATTCTTATTTGATATCTTTACATGACTGAAAACATTTCACTTAGCAATTAGGACGCACACTTCTTGGCATAGACATCTCCAAAATTATCCAATAAGACCGAGAAGCAGCCTGAATCCATCATCTGTCCAAAACACTTTTGGATATATTATATGTACAAAACTAACTCGATCCAGATAAGTCTAGCTAGCCCATTGGCTATGAGCACATTTAAATATATACAATTTTATTCATTTCGACTATCATCTACTGCACACTATGTTTTTCAGTCATTTGGGATGCCCGTCTGGCGGTAGTAACCAGCCCCTTACAGAAGACCACTGTGAATAACAGTGTGTGCTGTGTTCCTTGTCTCATTTCCTTATTCCTTCCCAATCCCTTAATCCAAATATGATTGGCAGCACACTTGCATGGTGTTGCTTGTGTTATAGGCGACAGTAGCCACCTACCTAGTCTCTGTCGACCTTAACATAAATTAACTATACTAATCAATTAGACAGAACAACTTTAATGAAGTTCATCAAAAAAGATCAATTATGAACGAGGCTAGGTGTGTTGAGTAAATGGGAATCTGCAATATTATTCTTTAATTCATTTGAACTGTGTGCAGTAAAATATTAAAGTGAACTGGTGCCATGTTTAAGTTGCCTGGCCAAGTCCGTGCCGCGGCAAACTGATTCCTTCCCTCATAATGGATCGTTTTCATTACCCCGACCTCACCCCAATTACTTAAAGATAGCATAATGTTGCCTCTTCCTACTTTTTTCTGCTCACAGTTATCTACTCACGCCGAAAGTAGACAGATCTCCATTCGTACAATTCATCAATCTTTTTTTCTACAACGGATATAGATGGTAGTGTCTATATGCCGTCGGGTTAACGAAATGTATTTGTCTGCCTTTCCAAATGGTATGAACATGATTTATAATACATTTATAACTTTCGGGAAAGTATTATGTGTTTTTTATGAAAGTAATCGCTTTTATGCAAAAATACAAATAAAAGTCTATTTTTTTTTAAATAAAAACGTTAATATTTAAAACAAAAATATATGAAAAATTGTTGATCAAAATATCCGTGTTAAAATGAAAACCGTTGAAAAGCTTAGTTCGACAGTGGATTACGGCAACGTCCATCCCTGCTTAATCTCTATTTATCTTCGCATAGCAGCTGGGAAAGTCAATGGTAACAACGGTGGACATGTTAATCCTGTCCTGTACACTAGTTCCTATCAAAACTTCGATGTTCAACCCTGTCATAAGCTATCAAATAAATCGGATTCAACGGAAGTCTCTCATGCAGGAGAATAATAATATTTGTTGTATCGGAAAAGCATCAAGATCCGAATCGTATAAAAATATTGTATTTTCCCATCTCGAAGTATGTATGATATTGTTGAATGCCAATAATTCTATGGCGAGTTCTCATCTGTTATTTAAGTAACTAAGAAAAGTTTAACATCATTAGAAATGTCCGCAACACTATGGAGGCGAAAATTAACTGATCGGTCCCAAATTTCATTCTAGATTACATACATAGGCGATGTTTAATCCTGCGTTATCGCTAGACGCAGTCAGTCGTTCGATAAATGTCCTACACTCCACAAAGATAAGTACGCGGATTGCCAGAGCAAAATTTTCCATACGACCCACTATATTAGGTACGAAATTGGTTTTTGCAGCGACGAGCGTAACTTGGCCTCTCATTACTGGGGACGAAATGGATTGACGTTCTGATCCGTATGAGTACGCCTCGCTTTCATGATAAATGTTTATTTATACTTGGTATTTCTGGACTTGTAATACGGACTTTTTCTTGCATGGTACCTTAAGTGCATTGGCGTACGTTGACGAGTTTAATATTAATCTTGAAAACATCACACTGCCTCTTAAATATATAATATTTATGCAGCGAATACGTTTGACACAAAAAGAAATGTTTACCGAGTTATAATCGTGACCGAACAATCACGAAGCGAAAATTTATTTCGACAATTGATAAAAGCTTTCAACTTACCTGTATTACAATGTTTATAGTAAGATATTTTCGCCAAAGATTTATTATAACTTAAACAGACCAGGGAGAAACATTAATCTTGTGTTGTAATGCTCCACTAAATTGTTTTAAGGAAGGCACGACTGACAATCCATTTAGAGGAAAGCACTTTTGCGAAACAAAACAAAAAAAAACAAGTTACTCGTATAGCTAATGAAGCGTAAAAAATCGAGAGAATCAAAGCATCTAATGTTTGTAATTTTGAGAGCTCAACCAGATTTAATTATTTAGTACCATAACCAAATATCAAAGAAATTGCTTCGGCTGGCAATATTTCAAGACTGCACTTAGCCTTTTTGACATTAGACTCAAGAAAATGAAAGATGGCTGCGAATAAGAAAAATAATCACGTTAACTTCACCATCAAGCCATGTCATTAACTTTGTTTATTACAATTTTTTTATCTGAGTAAAGCTCATTTAATGTGACATTTTTTTAATAGAAATCCTCCAAAATATTTTCTCGAAATTTATTGCTGACAGCTACAGTGTTTTTAAAAACCCCAAACAACACGTGTCAACATATTTCATTAACTCTAGTGCCGTCGGATTAAAACGATCACCGACAATATCACAATATTAAAATTTATTTTCTATTCACAGTTAAGAAGGTCGCGTTTGATTGACGTGTTGGATTTAGTAACGCACATATTTCTTTTTGTTTGCTCGGCTGATACGTTCATGTCTCTGCTTGACGTATATTTCAAAACTCAGTAATGACTTTTTGTAATGCGACCGTTATTCCTTTCAGAATTTGTAATACTTACCTCTTTTGACCTTCTCGAAGGGCTTGTCGCATCTTAAATTCATTGAGTTCATTGGGATGTTTTAATTTTTAATTTTACCCTCTAAACACGACGTTAGGTTTATAAATTTTCTATGCGAAGTCAATGATTCAAACCAGTTCACAGCACTCTGGAGTGCGTTTGCCCTTGATTTCAACATCGTCACCATTAAGTCGAGCGTTAAGTGTCATCATTAACTTTTAATTCCTTAAGTAACTTTAAGATAATCTGTTTATTTTAGAGTTTACTTTTATGAGTATTTGATTTGTTCCAAATTGGATTTTGTTCGCATTAATTGAAGTTATGATTTCGCTTGTATCCAGTTTTTACGACTGTGACCTCGCTTGTGCTATAGAATGGGGATTAGTTTTCTGATCAGGATCAGTGCGATCCGTGTTTATGTTATGTATTAGCGGGAACGTATAAATAGTCGCAATGCCTCGTTCGAGAACACGACCAACGAAACCTCTATTTACGTCCGCAGGTATCGTAACACCGTACGAAGTTTTTATGTGTGTGTTTTGTATTATTTCTCTGAAATTGGAAGTTGCACATCTGTTGCAGGTCGCCGGCCGAGTCCCGCTTTTATTGCCCTGTTATGACTGCAATCCGAATCGTGGGCCGACTGTATTTTTACTTATTTTATTTATTAACACACCACGTTCCGCTGAGGTGAATTAAATTCCGACCGAGTTTTGTGTGTGTTTGTGAAAAATACGTTTCAGAAAATTCGATTTGTGCACGACTTAATTGAGTACTGTTGGCTTGGATTATCTGATTGCGTAGCTACATCCTGAAACTCTCCTGGTGGTGTACGAGTAAACTTTGTTTTATTTGCATTTTCGGCTTTTGTGACAATGGTCTGTCAACTCATAGCCACTTCACTGTCTTTATTCGCAAAAAGGCACACGACTGTTTAAACCAGTGATATTTCAGGGGACCAGCTAATATGATTACGGCGGGAGCCTTTTTGACGCGTTGCCCGCAGGGGAGTTTTCATTTCTCAAAGTAACTTTGTGAAAGATGCGAGACGCCTGTCTCATTCAATGGGACACGTTTGTGTAACTTGCGTTGACAGTCTACACTAAGCAATATTAAATTGTAACAAGATTGATGTTAGGAAGTGAGGGAATTTTATTGATGGAAAAAGAAAGAGAAGCTGTAAACTACAACGCCCAATTTGCGCCACTAAAACGTTTTAAAGTAATTATAACTCTAATAAAAATAAAAAAAAACACTAGAAGAATCATATTTTCTAGGAGCACAGTGATAAAAATCACAGGGGTGAAACAAGGCATGTCATAGAAAAGCGTCTATATATGACAAGTTGCTATGAGTCAAAGCAAAATCAAAATAGATTTATAATGTTTCTTTGTTTTGCAAAGCTAATAACAAGTTTTTTTTTTTACCAATACGTAAATCACAATAATTATTCCGTTGACATCCAAGAGAGCTACTTTATATATGTAACTTACATAATTATGTACAATATTAGATGAAAAAAGATTTTTTAATCAAAAATTAATACAGCTTCTCCTTGAGGTGTCATTTTGAACTTAAATCATCAATTGCCGAGAGGAAAATCAATTTGCTTTAAAATGGTTCCATTCATATCTCTCAGATTCCTTTCTCTCTCAAATGGTTCCTTTCAGATCTCACTTCAAACATAAATAGAGACATTTTGTAATAGAAGTAACTGTGGCTTACTACGTTTTATTTATTTTAAGAGAAACCTATAAAAAATATATTAATATTAAAACCCTCCCTCAATACTGCCTTATCGCACCCTCAGAGACTTTTTATGTTCATCGAACACCTCAAGGGATAACTAGTCATTTTTAAAAATCGATTTAAAAATGCCTCCTCCCTTCGTCACAGCTCATCCTTTTGGTGATCTATTCAAAGGTTCAAAGGCTATCCCACTAATATTATACGTTACATATTAAATCTTTAGTGTGGCTTCGCCTGCGTTAAAAGTAATAGGAGTGCCTTGTTTCATTCCCCAAATTATATGCTATACTTTTCAAACAAATTTTAAAGTCAAAGTGCTTTTATGAGTTTTTTAAACACATAAGGTTGTATTAGTATTGTTAGTATATATTAATATTATACCTACGTAATATGTAATGCAGAAATCGCTACGTTCGTTGATATGTTCGTTCACGATAAGTTTATAGGACATTACCCATCGCAGCTATCACGTTACTCGGATGATTTATCAGTTTTATGTACTGTGAATAAGTCGCTATACTAGCATCATGTCGAACGAAACAAACGTTCAATTCAATTTAGTATTGATATATTGCCAGAAATTGGTTAACACAATATTTCGATAGACACAACTGAATATTATTTTTTTAATAATAATAATGTATAGTTCCACTATTCGTATCTAGTGACTATTCGTGCGATATAAAAGTGCATTTAATAACAATTATATTATTACCACACTAAGTTTATTGTCATATAAATCTATTGATTTGGCTTTAAAGCTAGCTGCGTTTTAATTGACATTTCAGTAGTTAACATTGAATTTTATTTTAAACACGTAGATAAAGTTTAAATAATTAAAAGTTATGACTAATTTTATCTGTACAATTTTAATTAATTATAATTTATATTAAATGTTACTTACAATGAATACTAGCTATAAAACTTTATTGGCATTTATGTTTGTGGTCGTAAGCCTAGTTTTCTACTTCTTTTAACCAAATCAACTAACTTTGATGCGGTTTTCTTTAACGTTCAGCGAGTTTCTTAGAGTTTGTATAATTCGTAAACAGCAAAGTTTTTGTCAGTTTACTTTCATTGGATTGCGTTGGGAATTTAACGATAGATTGAAATAGTAATGTTTTAAAAGTCAGTCATAAACATTAAAACGCGACGGACGATCTGTCGATTTCTCAAACACAACATCATTAAAATTTCACATTAAAAATTCATTCGCAGAATGAATGGTTAATAGTAAACCACAAAATTGTAAATTGAACCATGAGTTATTACGTCTGAATCGAGTGGCTGTTTCGCAAACGTTAGTTGTTTAACATTAATAAAGTTCCGATACGGCTCAACGAGTAATTGACAAGAAAATGATACGAAACAATCACGGCCCTATCTAGACGTTACCACAAGAATAATAGGCAGGCCAGCACCCGAGTTAATTTTAACCCAAACAGTTTCACGGTTCTCGAATTGAATTCGACTAGATAATGCATCATTTGTTACTTGCAAATAAATTGCACGGGGCGTCTGTACTGTACCTACCGCTCAGCTCTGTCTAAATCTCCATAGTCAAATTATTCACTCTCGCAATCCAAGTAAAGCCCCCTCCCACTCCCGACACAGCTCCAGTCCCGCTCGTGTAATATTAAATTATAGTGGCCCAAGTAAGGCATTTTCAAATGGAAAATTGTATCCAGCTGTACGTTTTGTTAGAACGTCCGTAAAGAGAATTCTATTTTATGTTTATTTTCAATAAGTCCTATTATAAAATTCCGTTTGAGTGTTCCATGCAAACACTAATGGACTCGAATGCACAGATGATGTACTTACTCGTACTTTGTAGTAAGGTATATCGATCTTTTGACTGCACTAAATAAAATGTGTGGGGAAAGCTTTTTCGCCCATGAACTCGTTATTAATGCGTTACCTTTCAAAGTTCTGGAAGAAATGTTCGCCAACAATGAAACATAGCGGGATGTTATCCCAGTTAAAACATGAAGCGAGCCTCGGATGGAAATTGCGGGATATGAGAGGATCACTGTGTCATTCTCTTGGATGCTGTTGGAATTTATCACGTTCAACCGTCTGTTAGCAGAATGGACAGGCGAAATAGCCGACGCTGAGCAGATACAAGCGCGCAAAGTGGATTGAGGGCACACAAGGACCGCCTTTCGGAACGAATTGGTTCTTTCAAAAATATTTGCCATGCTCGAGGGTGCTCCTTTCAAGCCCGACGTTATTCAGCTCTCTCGTGCTGTTGCATAGCAACGTAACGCTATATTAAAGAACTGAACTCGGACTCAGATGTAAAAGTTATCATAATGCCACCATTCTCAAAAGTAACATCCATTTTTATCTGCAGTGTAACATGTTTAAGTATTCTTTATGGTAAACATACACAAATATAACAATGGACCGAATCCTTACTTTTAATTTATTCTCCTTTCGTTTGCGGACTGGACGTCATTTCATTTTGTGTTAAAGCAACACGTTTATGCTTTTATTTCTCCTTTGGGACTTTAAGGATATTTTCGCTTTGAACAATTAGAACGTAGACTCGTTTCCGGGAGTCGTTTAAGTTGATCCGTAAATTTGTTTGGCTTTCTTTAACAGTTAGCTGTTTGTTTAAAGTTTCGGACAGGTCTGCTCTGAGATAAGCCGGAGTTATCTCGTTTGCTCCGAATTTAAGTGAATTTCGAGCACTAGTTAAGATAAAATCTTTCCCTTTCCATTTCTACCTGATGTATTTCCTTATGAGGCGAGACCTTTTTAATTAAGCCTCAGTCACACTGGCGGACAACTGTTTGGCAATAAACTGTATCTGTCATTACGCCATCAAATGAAGATAACATCCCGAGTTTAAGTTAGTGTCATTGTTTTGTGAGTTACAAGTTTAAGCGACATTTCACAACAGGGCTTCGCTTTAACATTCATGAATATCATTAAGCCTCCCCCTGTTTTGAATATTGTGAACCTCTTTTCAAACGAGTTTCACCGAGTTTATGTTTATTGCCTTTTGGGGAGATTTTTAGAGAGAAAACTTTACGATTACAATATTCAGAACTAAACAATGGGAACGGGATACCGATTCCCGGCGGTACTACGTTAAAAGAACAATCCGGCATTCAGAAGCAATAAGCTTCTATTTGAAAATGTCCCAAATGGTTTACTCTTAAAACAGAGTCGGACTCGATTGTAACCGACATGCAAAGCGGTGCATTTAAAAGGAAATGAGAATAAAATGGGAGTCGCTGAAAGCAAATAAGAAACTTGGCTGGTCTCGGCGTTCTTCAAGTCGCATGAAACAAGTTTTCTGTGTACATTATTTAAGTTGCGCCTGCTGTAGGCAGTGTATTAAACGTTTCGGAGTTTTTAAACTCGTATTGATACAAGCAACTTGGTCGACCGCGAAACAGACCACTTGGTATACTTGGCACTGGTCGGATTATATTGGAAAAATAAAACGTAGGCAACAGTTTGTTGTCTAGTTTCAAATTCGAAGGCTATTTTGTACGAGACTATCTACGCTTCGTATGAGACAGTGGAGCTGTCACGTTCATACATAAATAATGTATCTATAGACATCATAGATGAATGCACTGTCACTATATATCTTTGGGTTTTTGTAAACTTCTCTGTGAATAAACACATTAAATGTAAAGTTATTGCAATAAATTTGGCAAAATATATTAGAACCGGTATAAGAAGAATATATTTTACGTACCCTTCCTAGTCAGGAGGTCTCCTAAATAATTACGTATTCAATTTGATATTTGCTAAAATTCCGGTCGCCGGCGCCCCTCGGGACGATTTTGACAAATAGTTGGTTGGACTAATAAATTTTCATTGAAACCCAGTGTAACTTTAGAGGCCTCCATAGCCTCCACTCCGTGCGTCAGCCAACTTTGAAATTGGGACATTTGAGGAAGTTATACTTAACTTAATTAAGAGTTGAATTAGTCTTGACTCGAGTATGATTATAAGTTCTTAAGATGTCTCCGCGAGTACTCATTTCGATTAGTGAGTTCATAATGTCATGATATTCTCGCGGTTTTTGTTTTTATTAATTTGCTTATTTTATATAATTCAGTTTTTTTTTTTAATTATAAAAAACATGATCGGAGAAGACGACTTAATTCATGGTATTAGGTGACATGAAGAATTATTTAAACATTTTGTAATAACATAAAATAAACTCGTACATTACTTTTTTAAGCGCAACATCGTTTTGTAAGAACTTCTGTCATTGTTCACGTGCCTAAAAAATTCAAGGCTCAATTTTTGCATAATTAAAATCGGTTACGTGTTAATATATTCTTTAGCATGTTGATGATTGTATCATTTCGTCTGTAATTTTCATACGGTAGCGTTAGTTGGTGTACCCAATTATTAAAAAGATTCCCATCTTTGAGTGGCGTGCCCTCTTATGGTAATTCTTTCTTGTACTTTTCTACCACCTTTATCGCATTCATAGCACCCTAATTAAAACATTGTGAACTTGTAACAGGTATTTATAAAGCCAAAATTGCGTTCTTAATCTCTGATGAAAGCGTTATAATCCGACAAAATGAGTTCTCTCTACCGTTTCACAAATTTACATCTAGATGTCTTCAGAAACATACGAGATAAGAAGACCTTTTCGTGAACTGAATTATTTATTTATGTTATACATATTTGAAATGATTTTATTCTTTGAATAAAATTATACATCAAAAAACCACATTGATTGGCTATTTGATTGTAAAATATCAAAATGAAACTTTAAAAAGAAAAACGAGCTTATAGAGACTTAAATCATTTTTAATTGAATCCTTTTGCAAATTATATATAAGGTTTTTATATATAATTTGCCAAAAAAATAATTACACTCGGGCGAAACCATAAGCGCTATTAAAAGATAAATACTTAATATTACAATGGAAGTAACCATTACAGCATTGAATTACAAAAAAAAAAAAACACTCCGGGAATGAAGACAGAAATGAAAACTTAAACCATTACGTGTATATTTTTTGAATCATCAAGAAAGTACATACTTATATGTATACAGAGGTGTCGGTTACGGTAACAGTGTCGCGAGTTCAATCGTTTTTTCCTATCTCAAAAATGCCCAACGCGCCTAAAGAAGTTTTCACATCAAAAAATAATCTAAATTCACTCGCTTTTTCTAAGTAATATATGAATTGTAATTCTAAGGAAAATAATAACCGTATTATCTTTTATTGTCCACTCATTTTTGTTTCCCCTAGTTTTTCTACTGTGTCACAGTTGTCTCGAATTTCGTTCTATACCGTACACGTACCGTACGATGTATTGTTACTGCTACAGTTATGATGCTAAGCTTCCACATGCAGTAATTCCTGACATCCTAAATGCAGGTATTTCGAATTTCCACTCTGTTAAACCGAGGTACGTTTTTGAATGCCCCCACAGTCTCGGTGGCATTACTATCCCAAGTAATCTAGTTACGCTGTAAAATATTATTTGGTTCCACTGCTTTAAATGCAACATCATTCTCTTCTACAATAATAGAAATTGAACTGTAACCTTTAGTGGAACCATAAAGATTAATCTCTATTATCTTTTATGTTCCGTATATTTTAAAACTTTTTCGATATTCGCTACTTATTTCGGTTTCTCTTTGGCAAATTGAAGTTCATAACTACCGGTCCGCTGGGAGCGTCCATTATAGAAGTTTCATATTAAGACTTTACCTACATCAAGTTGGTGTTATTTTTCTCATGTTATTTGTGATTTTTTTCCTACAACTAAAAACTAATTTTCGGTGTTTGAAATATATTATTAATTTAGGACTTCGTCATCGAGCCGAGATGAGTTCAAAATTGTCTGTCTTTAGAAATATTTTTATTTTAGTGATTTATTAAATTCCTTTTGGACACATTTTTCTTAAATAATAATAGTTTCATCAGTAATATCCATTTATGATTAATACAAGTAATCTATCACAAGTAATTTATAATTGAAACAATTTATTAGAGTATGAATCTGGTCTGAATATTTGATATTATTATTCGCGGTTTTGCCTCGGTTGGAACTATTAGAATACTGGATCAAGTTACATTAATGATCGTTTTAAAATAACTGTTCAATATTATTAGACGTGTGCCATGGAGATAAAGTTAACAGTGTAGAAGAATACCTGGTTATGGACTTAACTTACCGACTAACTGGGCTGGGTCTTTTTTTTTAAGATTTATTAAAGAGGTCGAACTCAAAAGAAAATTATACTTTTATAAAATAAGCTTAATATGACTTAATATGGCTCCACTACAAACTTACATACCTCAATGTCTCAAAAAATCGAATTTGGAAGGTCACCATTTATCAAAAGTATTAATTTATTTATTTGTTGATTTTGTTCAAAAATGTGATGTTTATTTGAAATTTATTTGAAATCCAAAAAATTAAGTTCTCATAACTGAGTGGTGTTTATTTAGACTCAACACATCATTAATTTAACTTAAAACGTTTTTCTTTTACAAAGTAAAATTTAATAAGAATATTTTGAAAAATACCTTTATAACGAAATTATATTATATAATACAAGCTGTTCCACGCGACTTCGTCCGCGTAACTTTATAAAATATAAATAAAAGCCTATGTTACTCGCTGATAATATAGCTTTCTATAGGTGAAAGAATTTTTAAAATCTGCCCAATAGTTTTTGAGTTTATTCATTACAAACATACAAAAATACAAATCTCTCTGTATAATATTAGTTCTATTTTGTATATAACGAAATATTATGCATATGATAAAATTTGAATGAAAATAAAAAATGCATACGATGCAATTATTGGCCACAAATAATACATACTACTATATATAGTATATAATAATTTGTATATAATTTATATTTATAACTTATACTTAATTCATGATGTACTCTTTAATTTCTATTCTACTACCGTTTAAAATTAATGTAAATGTGTTGTTTAGTGCCATAGACACGTGAAAGCTCTTTCCTGACGTAGTCCGTTGGTTGGGCTGGGTTCAATTCTGTTCTTCAATTCTGGCCTTTGATTGTCTTTGAACCCATCAATGTCAATAACCTTTGTATTTACATCACTTTTTGTTCGCTTATTTACGGTTGATGGAACAATTCTCGTAGTTTTCATTAGCCACGACCAATCTTTTTAACTATCCATTACAAGTACAGACAGCATAAAAATAATATTTTAATTTTCATTAAACAGTATATGTATATATAAATTTTTAAAAAAAATATCTGTAAAAATATAATTTTTATGTGTCTTTAGGCCTATTTGTATATAATCTATAATATATATTTTTAAATTTATGTCTGTATGTAATCTAAATTTAAATAAATAAATAAAAAATAATTATAGGTCGTCAATGTAGCTTCATTCTGATAATATGCAGTTAGTTTAGGCAAAGACAGGGCATGAACTTCTGTAAAAGGGACTTTATTACTTTCTGAATGATTTCCTAATCTATGATTTTTGAATGCAATACGCCCTTTCACTAGAAAAGCTCGTTTTTAGTAGATATATAATATAATGTACATTATAGTCTCTTTTAACGGTGGAAAGATAGGACTAAATATACCACTTGTAAGATTCAGAAGGCAAATACAACCTTAGAATACATAATCTTGAAAACCTCCTCTCGTTGTTACATTTCATGGAAAAGCAAATATAAAATTATTTTTTATTTGGTCGTCAATTTGAAAAGACTAAAATTAGTAGTCTTTTGAAATATACTTGAACTGCTGTTAAATATGAATTTTATCCCTTAAGAATTAATATTCTAGTGGTAGTTGCGAAAAGTGCAACAACCCTTTTTGATATTTAATATTTGGCTGTATGATGTTGACACAATAAGTTGTAGGGCTGTCGCGTATTTTTCTCGTGACAGTAACGTCATTGTTAACGTTACGTTAACAACAAATTTTTTTTTTTTTTTTCATTTATGTGTCTTTATAAAAACTTAAAAATTTATTTGATTTTAAAACTTTATTACATATAAATAAATTTTAATAAAAAAAAAATGAATTGGCTTAGTTAAAAATATTATTTCGTTCTATTTTTTTCCAAATAAAGGTGATATTTACTTTAATATCTTGACGTCTTAAATTATTTTGCTTTGAATTTTAAATATAATCAACAATTGAAGGATAAAACGAAATAACTGCAGTCCCCATAACAACTAATAGGCAACCCTAATCGTTGTCAGTAAAAATATAAGTGGGTAGTTGTCTGCAAACGGTACTTCCCAAACTATTTACATAGAAGGTTCATTCGTGAGATCAACAAAGTCTTACACTGTTTTATGAGGTAGAAAATTTTAACTCCATCCCATACTTTGCTTTATGATAATAAAGCCATTTATTACGTATGTAAAATTGTGGCTTCGAGACTAGTTTCTTACAGTGAACAAAGTTTTGAAGCATTTCGGAGGATCTTTCCAGATCATTATGATACTAGTTCGCTTTTAATGTCTCCTCTCGAAAGATATCTGACATTAATAATGTAATGTTCTTTCGACATATTATGTCCTAGTCAGTATTGTTTAAAATGAAAAACTTTAAAAATTTTAAGTAAATATTTTTCAGAGTAGTTAAGAGTGTTTTAGTTTAAGAGTGCAATTTTTTCTGCAAATCATATACATATAAAAACCTTCCTTGTTTAATACTCTTTCCAATAGTGAAAACCACATTAAAATCCGTTGCACAGTTTTATAATAAACTACCTGAGATGATCAGAGCCTTATCTATAAATAAATTTAAAGGTGTCATTAAAACCAAACTCCTATCGAAAGGCTATTATTATAAGGTCACTGATTATTTAAGCGACAATGAAGCCTGGATTTAAAGCCTGGATTCGGAGGTACTATTACTATGTTTAGTATTGTATATGTACTTTGATTTTGTTTGTATTAAGTGTAACTGATTGTTGTAATTTTTTTAATTTTAATGATGACAAAAAGAATAGTATCCTGAGTCCGAAACCCTGGTATATTTATATTTAAATTTATAATGACGATCATAAGAGTTTCTTGGAGAAACTTAATTGATAAATAAATATTTTGATATGATTTGATTTGATAAAGATCTTAGCATACATACAGAGGGACAGACGGCGGGATGTGACTTTATTATATATTATGTAAATATTTGTATTATAATACCTTTTAAGATTATCTCCTTTATTATTGACATACTGCTCTTTTAACAGGTTATTGCATAGAATAAAAAATATTCAATTGGACTTTTATTTAAAAAATTATAAACTAAATTTACTTTGATAATAATAAACTTGATAATAATTTAATTAAATCAAACGTTTGGTCTAGTGGCTAGTAACCCTAGCTGTTAACCAAACGGTCGCGGATTCGAATCCCGCTAGGGGCGAATGTTTATGTGTTAACATTTTACATTTTGTACCTGAGTCATGGATGTTTTGTATTGATTATATGTATGTATTTACAAAAAAAAAAAGTAATCTATGTATTATATCAACTGTCTGGTATCCATAATACAAGCATTTAGTTGCTTAGTGTGGAACTAGATGGTGCTGTGTGGAATGTGTGAAGATATTTATTATTTATTATTATTATTAAATTGATTAACATACGAATACATTACTGAAAACTTTGCCCTGTAAAGTCATGACACTTATGAAAAATTAAGTCGTTTGCTGACTGTACACTCTCCTCTCGTGTACAAACCAACAACGTCATAGAATATCAAAGTCAACATTAGCAACTCGCTTACTTTACCCCGCGAAACTTTAGAATAACTGCTCACACTGGGGAGCCCTGTATAAAGCATACACAGTACTGACACTCATCATAAGTTTGATTTCCAATTAAAACCCCTATGATTAGAGAGTATTTTAGAATACTCTTAAATTATTTAATTATAATTCCTAATATGTAAAGTCGTAAGAAATCTTCACTTAAAAATCTAAGTTCCTGTTGAAAGCTACGACATTTGAGAGGATTATCAGCTTATCTGCAACTTTTTCCGATTCACTATTGTTTCAGCAGTGCCATAGTAGTTGTGTGACGAGATCGACTACTGCATGTTCGCTCGACTGTGTGCGAAGATGTTTGTTTCACAAGTTGCGTTAATCTCACGCCAGCGCCCTCTGTAATGTTATTACAAATTGCATTATGACTGTGCCACTGTTCGCAGCTGATATTCATACCTCCGACTTTAACGACGCATAACTTACAACAAGTTGAATTTAAAATTTAAATTCAACGAGTCAAGAAAAACAAACCGAGCTAAGTGATGTTTGGGAGAAGTATTACAAACAATGGCTATGTAACTTTAATGTTACTATTACTTTACACTAACTTATTACTTACTATTCTTTATGGTACAGTTAAAGGGAACTTTCTATTTTTTTGCTCAGAAATTTAATTGAATTTTTTACTCAATATGCCTATCATAGTTGTGCATAAAATATATGTTTTTTTATGTTAAAAACTGTCATAACTCTTGACTAAATATAATATATTTTTAGATGATCCCCGAATACTTTTTTTTAGATAAAAGATACCCTATGTCTTTTTCTGTATTCCTGATTCGGTTTGTATCGGTCGTCTTAAACGCCATCATTAGTATCGATCATCTCACTAATCTGTGTCCATCACACTTTAACATAAAACTGTTCGCGTTTTTCAACATTACCGAACAACCAAACCCCTCGAAATGGTTCTTTACAAATAGAGTCGTAACCGAGAGGCTTGAATTGTAACCCTTCACACCTCTATGCCTCTATAAATGTTCATTATTTGTAACATTTCTTGTTAAAATGTATAACGCGGTGTCAGCATACTGCGTAAGGTTATTCGTTCAAATCAATTCGCGAGGGCTCGATCAACGCAGCCCGATACAAGATTCAATAAACAGTGTGTGGTGGGGCATAAAAAACCTCACATTACTAGTCGAAACACATCCACATGTCAGAACGTGAGTTGTATATTAAATAAGGGCGCAGACGCGACGCTCGTGTTTACTTATTATGCCTACCGCTGGAAAGCGTATGTGAGTCAAATGAGCCGTTTTAATTAAACATTTATTCATGTCTATGTAACTTATTGACACAAAAAAAATTAAATTGATTGATTATATAATTATAAAATTCGTGGTTTGTAATAAATAGTGATATTTGGAAATAATAGTTAAAATCATTATTAATTAAATTCACATTGTAATCGTACAAAGTATGCGGAGTTATTATCAAATAACTGTACTCGAGGGGTCTAAAATGCATTGAATTCTTTATTGATGTGAGAGTATGAAATACTTTTTAGGGCTAATTTGAGAGTCAACTAAAAAAATAATAATCTAGTTCACATAACATTGAATTGAAGCTTTAAATTGACATTAAAATGAAGTTTAAATATGATTACATTACATTTGAATAAATAAAAATATAATTTGTTAATAACAGCCTTTTAAATTGAAATCATCAAATCAACGAAAAAATATTACTGCAAAATAAAATAAGGTTAAGCAATTTTTTTCAAGTTGATAAAATGAAATTACATAACATATTTAAAAAAAAAGTTATGTATTCTAAACATTAGGTAATTGCCTATTATTTCTTAGTATATATGCAAGACATGTCGGTTCTGCATTGCACATTCTTTGCCAACCTTCAACAGCGGGTAAGTCAAGTTGATCGCTCCGCTGGAATACATTACATGCAGGAAATCACGAGTCAGTCCTCTCGCCAATTTATCTTCGAAAAATCATAAATTCTGCTATAATGATATTTTGCATCCGTTACTCTGACCGTTTACATGTTTTATAGATAAATTCAGGTGTTCGCGTATCCGTAATTTACTTTTTTAGCGAGTCTTCTGCAATTTACTTAAATTAACTTCCCGGATAACTGTAATCTTTAATCGGATAAAAGGATATTGTCAGAAAAAAAAAATTAAATTAATATTTAACGGATAGGTGTCTTAAATGACAGACGTCTTAAATAATACGTAAACAGAATAAGAAAATGGACGAGTTTTGTCATTCCATATTCGCACACCTATAATATTTATAAACAGAAAAGACTTGTATATTTGTAATGAATAAACTCAAAAACTACTAATCCGATTTTGAAAATTTTTTCACCTATAGAAAGCTATACTATCAGCGAATAACATGGGCTATATTTTATAAAGGACGAAGTCGCGTGCAACAGCTAGTTTAAAATTACATTTGCTAACATTGCATTTTACAAATTATTCAACATTCAATTAAATACAAATTTACAATTTTGTTGTTATATATTTTTTTTAAATATGTACTTACGTTCAATTTTCAACAATAAAACAACAACAGAAATAACAACAACAAACAAAACAACAACAAACAACAACAAACAACAACAAAACAACAACAACAAAACCATAACAAACAACAACAACAAACAAAAAATTATTATTTTTTAATAAATCCCAAAAAAAGTTAACAATTAAATCATCTCAACCATCTCAAACTTTGTAAAATTTTACCACGAGCAAAGTCCCACCATAATGGCGATTTAATGTAATCAAGTTTCTTAGTAGTGCGTCAGGTTAGAAATGTGGCGGCCAGAACAGGAATCGAATCTTGTACAATTATCGATTATTAACCACTTAGTTTAAGGTGAAACTCTGAACTGGATTGTCGACCGCACTTTTACACCTAGGTACTATTTATAAATTAATAATATTATATATATATGTGCTATTTTGATGAAGAAAACTCCGAAATGGTTTACGAGTATATGAAATGCCAAAGCCTAATCCAGAACCTCGCCACTTATCCATCACTAGCTGATGCCCGCGACTTCGTCCGCGTTGAAATATAAAAAATATGACGTCTAACAAATTATATGAGCAACAATTTATTCAATCTTTTTTGCTGTTATATTTTTACATCATCCCTCTCGAACTGTAATTTTTTTCTGGATGAAAGGTTCCCTATTTCCTTTTCTGTTTCTCTGACAATGTGTATTGTAATTTCACGATGATCGGTTAAATAGTTAAGGCGTGAAAAGTTAATAGACGGACAGAATTACTTTCACATTTATAATACCAGCTAGTGCCCGCGACTTCGTCCGCGTTGAACGATAAAAGGTACCCTATGTCCTTTCTGGTGTCCCAGACAACGTGTATGCAAAATTTCATTGTGATCGGTTCAGTAGTTTTTGCGTTAAAGAGTCACAAACATCCATACATCCCAACATACTTTCGCATTTATAATATTAGTACGGATTAGTAAGAGTGGGAAACATAAGAACATGTATAAAAGTGGATCTACATGTAATGTAACCCTTACGGTTTTAAGGTATTTTCTGAAGCTAGGAATAAAGCTCGATCGAGCATCGAACCCGCGTGGCCAAGTCACAAACGGTCCTCTCGCCATCTTATAAGGTGTTGTTAACTTATAATTAGTACGTTCAGGTTTGGTACCGGGAAGCAGACAAGCTGACAAGGTCACATGCCTCCAGCCATGTTTAGAAGTTGGATATTTATAACTGCCTCTCATTATGGTTATAATTTTAACCGGTCTTAATAATGTGCTCGCTTATTTTGGTAACGGCAGACAAAAAAAACTTGCGATTTTTAAATTTGCTCCAAACTAAATTCATAGTTTCGAAATTGTGAAGTATTTATATTTTTATATAAAAATATAAATATTTATTATATGTGTGTTTATATTTTTAAAGTAAATATATAATTTATTATATTTTTGTTCTGAAATTACAATATATTAAGTGAAGTTTTTTTCAGAAGCATTTTAGGTGTAACTATTATAAGTAAACAATTATAATTTGTTCCTTTGTTATAACTTATTAAAATTCCCCATTATTTGTTATCCCTATTTCTCTTTTATAAAAATCCCTTTTTTTTTTGAAAAATTAATAAAAGTGATTCTTTGAGAATAGTGTCAAAAATATAAAAAGTTTACGTTTATTTTAGAAATCTAATATCTATATTTATCTTATTAATATTTTTAATGTGTAATTATAATTAATAAAATATTTTTATTAGTGCTTTGCAAACTCACAATATATTCATCTATACAATAAATAATGTAATCTTCAGGAATAATAATTGCAATATTTGGATTTTTTTCTTTTGCTGTCGTTACCGCAGTTCGGTAATCACTCCGTTTGAATTATGGCGTTTTTTTTTTAACATCGACCCACAAATAATAGGTTGTTTGTAATGTAACTCTAGAGCCGTGGAAGGTGAAAAGAAGGTCCCGCTTTGGCCAAAATACGATTGAATAACATTTGTTTTGTAAGCAAATACAGTGAGTGTACACAACTCACAAAAAATTGAGGAGAAAAATCACGAAAATTCACTGTCCATTTTGAGACGACATTTATAATAACTATATTTAGTTGACTTAATATTTTAATAATAATAAACAAATAGATCCGTTTGATTATATTTATTTAAATTATTTTTTTTTCATATTATAATTAACTAGTTGGTGCTCGCGACTTCGTCCGCGTTGAACGATGAAAGGTAGCATATGTCCTTTCTGATGTCCCAGACAACGTGTATGCAAAATTTCATTGTGATCGGTTCAGTAGTTTTTGCTTGGAAGAGTCACAAACATCCATACATCCAAACATACTTTCGCATTTATAATATTATAAATAAGATTTTATTCTAAAAAGCGAAGTTAGCACAGTTCTTAGGGCCTCTTTCACCAACTACAAGTAAAGTGTTGATTAGTTAATTTAAGAAATAATTTTATGTTTGATTGTAAAGTATGCAATCGGTTTAATGCATCCTTCGATAGGCGAATTTTTTTTTTAAATTATTTTCTTTTTAATATTTGGGACTTTTACCGTACAAACAAATGTATATATCAGCTCCATCATTCCCGGTGACCGGTGACTTTAAACGGCGGTTAGCCTACTTGACACTTTACTTAGAGATGGTGAAAGAAGCCCTTAAGACATTCAAAAGATCGGCCTAGACATCGCACTTTAAATCTTTTGTGGTAACTTTTTCTTTGAGGGATGTTAGACGAAAACGAAAAAAAAAAAATAATAATAAAAAAATTCATTGTTAAGTAGTTATTATTTTATTGCACAAACGTATTAAATAAATCAGTTAGTTAACATCTATTCAATTGAATTTATAAGTCAAATATGATTTGTGCTTCTGACCTCTTTGACATTAACTTCAAATCAATCTCAATACATCAAAGTTCAATATTACGTGGCGCGTTACTAAAAAAAAATACATTTGTATGAAAAGTTAATTATATTATTGTTATATGTTTTGTAATAAAGAATGTTGTTCTGATAAATAAATAAATAAATAAATATCTTCACACATTCCACACAGCACCATCTAGTTCCACAGTAAGCGACTAATGCTTGTATTATGGATACCAGACAGTTGATATAATACATAGATTACTTTTTTTGTAAATACATACATATTATAAATATAAAACATCCATGACTCAGGTACAAAGGTAAAATGTTAACACATAAACATTCGCCCCTAGCGGGATTCGAACCCGCGACCGTTTGATTGACAGCTAGGTTTACTAGCCACTAGACCAAACGTGTCGTCAACTGATATTAAGGTAATTACTGTACAAAATTTTTCAAATCTCTGAATAGGTCAAAAAGGAAAGCTAACTTCCTCCCTAGAAGATTATAGCTAAATTTTAACTGAATAATTTTAACTATAGGTTTTGTTTATACTTTCCCCCATTGGTTACGCCACAACATGGCGTATATTGTCATAATTTACAATAATATTTTTTACAATTTCTATAACAGTTTCTTTACAGCAATTATGTCACCCTAGATTTAATAACATTATATATTTATACAAATAAGTAATCAAATTTTTATAAATAGATAATAATAACTCGAGGATTGGGGGATTATAGTCATGATTACAGTTAAGACATAGTTAACAGATTGTTGAGACTTGTAATAACAACACATTAAATTAACATTATATTTTAACACAGTCTTATTCTGAATCATATTATTCTTAAAATCACGAACCGAAACAATTGGGCCAAGGTTCCTTTAAACGTATCACGTACTGTACAAAGAGGAAGAAAAAAAAATTGTGAATCGTGATTTAATCTCGTATTAAATTACTCAAAACAAAACATAATATATGTACACCTTAAAAATATTAGTGTTAGGGCCTATTTTACCATGTGTCAAGTAGGCTAACCGCCATTTAAAGTCACCTGTTACCGGGATAAATGGAGATGATATACCTTTGTTTGTAAAGTAAAAGTCCCAAAAATTAAAAAGAAAATATTAAAAAAAAATCGCCTTTCGAAGGATGCAGTAAACCGAGTGCATAATTTAATAAAACATAAAATTATTTCTAAAAGTAACTAATCAACACTATACTTGTAGTTGGTGAAAGAGGCCCTTTAATATTTAGAACAAAAAAAAAAACACAAAAAAAGATTCAAATTTTAACTAAGTATGTCATCAAGATATATAATGGTAAATAATATTTACCATTTAGACAACATATATTATGTGTATCCCATATTGTCTAACTTACGCCTCTGTTCGATGTGAGGAATAGTGTCTATGAATTATGTGGAACCTTTATCTAATAGTAGGTATCATAGTTTTATGTCAAACTACCTGATGCCCGCGACTTAGTCCGCGTTGAACGATGAAAAGTACCCTATGTCCTTTCTAGTGTCCCAGACAACGTGTATGCAAAATTTCATGGTGATCGGTTCAGTAGTTTTTGCGTGAAAGAGTCACAAACATCCATACATCCAAACATACTTTCGCATTTATAATATTAGTACAGATTTGTTTCGACCTCTATTCTACACTGTCAATTCTACATATTAAGTAACATATTAAGTAACAAAGATTTAAAAGTTTATAAGTAAATAAGTCGAGAAAATCCGACTATATTTTTATAATAGCAGTATAATATGATCTTGTTCTATTTTTTTACAAAAAAAAAAATATAATAATATTCTTAATTGTTTTTAGAAATTTTTTTTATTTTATTTTATTAGGGAAAACAAACATATACACCATACATATATATACCTATAGTAAATTTGAAAAAAGATTAACATACATAAATAAAGCTAACAATTCAATCAACATTTTCCACGAATTTTTAAACTAATTTTATACAGAGAAGACTTTATACATATTTAGGTACAAAAATACATCAAAAACAACATAAAACAAAGAAAAACAAAACAACACCATAAAACTAAAACAAATTAACAATATTCTTTTTATATTCGTATTAAATAGCAAAACCTAGTTCAAAGTTCTAAGTATGCTGGTTGCTTTACCTCGTTGTGTAGCAAGGCTAATTCGTTTACAAAGGTTATATTAGCCAGTTTTTTTTTTATATTTTGTATTTAATTTCCATGACGCATTGTTTTAAGTTCCCATTTTCTATGAATAACAGTCTTGTGACGTGGATTTAACCTATTTCTACTTAAAAAAAATTGTAATACGTGAAGTGTGTTGTGGTGGCGTATTAGTTATGTTTCGTTAGCTTTAGGGCCTCTTTCACCAACTACAAGTAAAGCGTTGATTAGTTACTTTTACAAATAATTTTATGTTTTATTAAATTATGCACTCGGTTTACTACATCCTTTTATAGGCAATTTTTTTTTTATTAATTTCTTTTTAATATTTGGGAATTTACCGTACAAACAAAGATATATCAGCTCCATTTATCCCGGTAACAGGTGACTTTAAATGACGGTTAACCTACTTGACATATGGTGAAAGAGGCTCTTAGGCTCGAGTTCACCAACAGACAGGTAAGTTTTTAAACAGCTGTTTAAAATTTAAACAGTCGTTTAATAATATTTTGTTAAAATGCGGGTTAAACAAACGCCCTAAACATCTGATTAACTTAATGATTAATTATCATATTACAACTTTTAAAGCACAGTTAGTGGCGAAGGGCTATTGTTAAAAATGATGGGATACATTACTGTTTCGGTGTCGTGTAGCAGGAAATCAGCACGTGACAACGACTATGAGCTTAAGTTAAAATTTACAACGCGTGCGTGTATGAATAGGCAATAGCGAAAAAGAGGTCAAAATAGGCATACGACGCCATATATATTACTTATTATGTGGTACATTTTCGGAAGGTTTTCTATTACGTTTAGTCAGAGTTTTGGTTGTATCACGTTGGATTTATGGACACAAGTGACATACGAATTAAATTTTAACACAAATTTTTATTAACTTAACTCTTTTTATAGTTTTAGAAACCTATATAAAAGCAATAAAAGTCTAATAAAAGCATATTTTGTATAGGAGTAGTTATGTTTGTGCATGAAGATTTTTAGATTATATACTTAAGTAAAAATCAAGAGAGATTTGTTGGAATAAAAATGCAATTATATTATTACTAGCTTCTCACTGGGTTGAAATATTCAAAAATACTTTCTTAGCGGACGCTTGCGTTATAAAATAAACCTGTTTTCCAAATTTCAGCTTTCTAGACTTAGTACATAGTTTGGGCTGTGCGTTGATAGTCAGTCAGGATAACGATTGCATGATTAGGTGTAGATAACAGAACTAATATATTTATTTTTTATTATTCATATTAGTTCTAGGGAAATAATGTACAAGATAGATTCTAGGATAAGTCGGTTGTTTTATTGAATATTACCAAATTAATTTATAAAAAAATTAACAACGAAACTGCACACGTGCTCTTATTTAACGGTATCATTTTGTTAGGGGATGGTTAGTCAAATTAAATCCCATACTTTGTTACAGTAGAGCAACAATGGTTAAAATAGAGTTACTTTACTGTAGACATTACTTCGTGCGAACATTTTATGTTAACAGAAGAACTATAAGTGCAATTTAAAAATCGAATCTATCCGTGTCGATATCGCTACGTATCGATAAGCATCATCGATTAAGATTAACTCGATCGAGTCTACATTTTGGCAGGATGCCTGTTTTTGGAGCAAACTCGAACGTTTACGACCATTAGTGTTTTCCTAACGTTTACTGCACTATTTGATTTGTTGCTTTTAAGTTTCCTTTTAAAGTAATCGATTTACTTAATGATGATATGTTTTCAATGGTCATAAACGGTGACAAAGATGTAACTTAGTTTTGTAGTGGTGGCATAAAGTTCTTTAAAACGAGCTTCAAGTTAAAATTGTCTTTATCCGTAAACCACGCGCAACGCCCGTCTTATGGGTAATTTATATTCACTTCCGCATCGTGTGATATTTTCTGCCTTTTCTCTAGTCATCCTTTTTAGCATATATCGCGTCAACGCTGTCTGAGCTCAAAGGACCGAAACATTTAAATTTAAAAACAAGTCAATACCATTCACCATTCTGGTATAACTATACGACTCCTTGGTATTGAACACAATCTGAATACAATGCTTGAAATTCTTGATACTATTTCGATATTGATTTTATCCTTTTTTACCCTAACTGGTGTTTTTGTTCGATATTAGCTACTTATAGACCATGTCTGTTCAATTTTGAAACGTTAAATCTTTTCAGTAGAATATTATTACTAATAAATGAGAATTTATATTTTCTAAGATTCATACTAACAAGAATAGAAATTCTCTGAAAATTTCTAAATTCTCTGAACATTCGCGACAAGAAGCAGTGTTACCATGTGAGCAGCTGATCCATTGGACTATGATCGCTATAACTGATGTTCGTTCGAGTGTAGATTACAATTGCTTCTAATAAGTATAACTTATGAATCGCGAGCACAAGTTAATAAGCCCGTAACATTTTTATTAACGAAAAGCCGTGGAAGTTTCTCTGGAAAATTTCGAATGGAACTTAATAAAGCGCAAGATGTCGACGGAAATTTCAATCTCTATCGGGTCAGATCGAATTGTTCCAGTAATAAGGCGAAAAAAGTTTCATTTCGACTATTGTGACTCATTATCTGCAAACACAAAAGGTATAAAGACCTCATCTGGGGAGCTGCCCTCACGTCGCGCAGTTATTACAAAAGGGGCTTCGCATAATCGTCCCTACCGAACCCAGCTTTTGTTCAACGCCAAAGTACTTGGAAATGTCCAACGTCTTCATTAATATTTCCTTGTGAACAAGTTTTCTTGTATCCGGCTGATATCTTTATCCGACTTAAATCTCTCCCGTAATTAGAGACTGGCGGCCATTAATATCTGTTTTTCTTTTCAATTGTATCAAGGCGTAAAATTAATATTTCTCATCTTAAAATTGATGAATGGCGCGGAGACATCGGTGAAATATAATGCCGCTTAAAGCACACTTTGAAGATAAATCGCCCAACAATGGAACATCACGAAAATAATACTGATACGGATCGGCTTCTACGAACCAGTTCGAGATTACTGTTATGTCTAAAAACACACGTTTCCTCAAAGGAAGTCATTATGAAATCTCTAAAAAACCTTATCTGCCGCGACCTCCATTTAACTTGCAAAAATTCCGGAATCGAGCCAATATACGTGCGCTTTTGAACAACACGGAAACTTGTGTTTTCGACCTTGGTAACGGATCGATATGAACAGTTCTAACGTTTAGCAATAACGACACTGGTACCTCGATCAGATGTGCAAAAATATTTAATATACAAATACAATATTTACCTTAGTACATATTCATAAAGTATAATATGTTCTTTCTCGGACTACTAGCTATATACCAAATTACATCATAAAGTTTTAGTAATTATCTCTAAAAACTGTTCAAGGCTGAGAGTTCAAAGTTATTTTCACATTTATGTCAGTAAAAACATTTTAATTTGAAATTGTGACGGCAGCCAGCCTATAGATGGGATGTCGCCTAGTCTTTACCTGTGAAAACCTCCTGGGATGACAGTGGCGTCATCTATCACACAAAAAGTGTCAACAAAACGAATAGGATAAAGTTAACGAAGTTTGGCATTCTTAATCACGTCGGTCTAGCAAGGGAAGGTTGTTATCCGGAATTAAACAGCCTATCCAGGCTGTTTAATTTATGAACGCAGACTTAACCAGTACAAATAATAAAATTCGTCCTAAAACGCTATTTTTATCTTCGGCTGTTATGAATTTGCTTAGCATATTTTTGATTATTAATTTATTATAACCAAAAATACGCCACAAGTATATATGTACCCAATGCAATTAGGAAGTCAGCGTATATACTTGGTCTATTTCTATAGAAAAGAGAAGTTGCATGTGTACAAAAATGGTGTCCCAGGATATCTCAGCGACATGGTCATATTTACGAACCGTTTAAGGCAAGTCATATGTGTACTTAAGAAATGCGTGTCGCGTTCGCTCATCGTCGTGCCTGTGTAGTTGTTTTACAAGGGCGTCCACTTCGTTTCCTGGACGTATAACTATAAAGAGATTGTCCAACAAAGCACAATTTCGCAATAGAAAACCATCTTGTCTGTGTCCATGATTTTCTGGTTTAGAATTTGTACTGTTCGCATAGAACTCATTTTTACGAAATTTTAGGGCAACCTTGCACGAACGAACACGAGATTTTCTTTCCAAATTAGATTTTTAAATCTTAAAAAATTACATTTAAACAGAGATATTTGTATTATTCTGATGAAAAAGAAGATTTACTTATAAGAAATTTATAATGTTTTTATGTCAGTAAGAATCATGGCTAATTCTTGTCTCGTCTTTTAACTTTGTCTAGACATTCACTACTCCAAAAGTTATATTTAACATTCAAATCATGGTATTTGTCATTTAATAACTTTGTGAGTGGAATTAATCTTTCTAAAATAATTTTAACAAATGATATTGTTCCCATGCATTTCAAAAGAAAGTTCATATGAGCACCGCTTGTTAAGGAATCTAATAAATGGGCATTAACCATGCTGGTTAGTAGGTAGCCATTAAAATAATTAAATGTAAGGTTTTGAGTTACAAACGAGTAGCAGTAATTTGCTGTTATCATTCTGCAACATAGCGTAGACATAATGGCAACTTACGCGGTTTGTTTCCTTCTAACTATTATTAAACAACATTTTTATTTTCTGCTTTTTAAATTTGTAATTGCGATTATTTGTTTGTTCTGTTGCTTTGAATTAAATTTTATTTTCAACTTAGAAGAAAATATATTTCTGGAATAACTTTAAGAAACGTCTTAAAATAAGATCAACTATAGAAACGTAGTTTCAAAGTCGCACCTTGCTTTGAGTGTAAAAGGCACCTTGCGTGTCCGGCGATAACTTGACAAATAAAAGCGTATTTTTTTCTACTTGGCACTAAATAAAAAATCGCATGCACGTGATAAATGTACCGAAAGCGTTGCAATATGAATTGCTGTAGGACCAATTGTCGCCACAAAAAAACCTGCTTTATGATAATAATAGTAGTAATTGGTAACCTGAATACGTTTTTCGGTCCGGGGCAAAAAACTGCCTACACGTCTATTCGCTTCACCTTGAGAGCAGTGGGCGGACCAAACTTGATTTAGTCGCCAACTGACAAACCCTTTTTTTGTCCTGAATATAAATAAGACTAACAAAAAATATAAAGTCGAGCGAGGTTTTTTCCCTCCAGTTTCCAGAGGGACTGTCGGAGTGAAGTTTAGCGAAAGTAAGATTTGAATAATAAAGGGGAATATTCGCTTATGTTCTTACTGTGCGGTGTTGTTTTTATGTTTCGACATAAAACGGCTCTGGAGATAGTGGGTCGAAAACTTTATCCAGTGATTTTCTAAAATATGTTTTCTCGGCTCTTCTTAAGATAAAAAGGGTTCTCTAAGGCTTGAATTACTTGCATTAGTTCCGGTCTGAGTTTGACCTCTAACGTAATCTGCCCTTGTATTGCAAGCGTCAATGTCCTCAGGTGAACTTTTCCTATATGATTTGATAATAGCTTCCTGTGTCCTTAAACATCCTCGTTAGTAAATGTTTTATAACATTCGTTGTGGCTGCGGAAGTGTTTACAACTCTGTTAAGACGCACTAGTCCAGCATTTTACAACTGTAGTGCTGTAAGTCCAGTTAAAATAGAATCAAAATTGGGTCAAGCGTAACACAAACCAAATGAACACGATTCGAATTATCGGTTACTCGGATTACGCGCTCAAGAAATGGGTACATTAAAAAAAAATCCGCTGCTGTTAATAGATACCACTTTATTTCGATTTGATTATAATAATACCTATGATAACAATATCATTAATAGTAAGGACGCAAACGTAATGGTACAGTGCCATGCATACTAATTAATATAGCCAGTTTTACTAGAGCTCGCGGCAAATCGGACATGCCTGAAATAATAATTATACTCTATACAATTAAACAGATAACACTGATTGTCTTTTTTTGGAAACTATGTTGTTGTTGCCTGCGAAATCATTTACGAAACCTGTAATTTGTTATTTTGTATGACTTTTCTAACATGTGGTTCTCTTTCTTTACAGACAAAGAAAAATAACCCCAACCACATCAAGAGGCCAATGAACGCGTTCATGGTCTGGTCACAGATCGAACGCAGGAAAATATGTGAGCAAACACCCGATATGCACAATGCGGAGATCTCGAAAAACTTAGGCCGCGTGTGGAAAACCTTGAATGACGAAGAGCGTCAGCCTTTCATCGATGAGGCAGAGAGACTTAGGCAACTACACATGCGGGAGTATCCTGACTACAAATACAGACCCCGTAAAAAGACTTCAAAACCGGCGCAGCGAAGTGGAGCGGTGACGAAGCAGAAGCGCAAACAGCGCGCTGACTCCAATAACAACAGAGGTGTGTCTAGACGTCGATCGCGACCGGCAGCTCCGAGTGTCCCTAGTGTCCCCGTCGAGACGCCCGCACCTCCTCCGCTCCCAGCGTCGCCCGCTGGTTCGCCAGACTCCCCTGAGTCTGCTTGCTTCTACGAGGATAATACTCGTCGCGAGCAAGCAGATCTCACGGATCTATATTCCATCACTGACCTGTTGCCGCTACCTGCAGACTGCGGTTTGGACCTAGACGCATTGACGGACATGGAATCGTTCGAGACCGCGTCGTCATCATCGGGTTCCCACTTCGAGTTTTCGTGCACCCCAGACGTCTCCGACATGTTAAGCGAAATTGGCGTCCAAGGCGTCTGGGATCACACGTTCTCTTCGTACCTCACGTCGTCTTAGAGCGGTGTAAGGGTCGCCTCGGCCGCAGCCGGCCAATTCAACTGATCTCATGCGGTCGGCCCACGAGCCGCCAACGGAGGCCGACGACGCCCCGCCTAGAGAGTGCCTACATCCAAAATGACGTGTCGACTTTTGGATTTAATGTACAAAGTTATTAATTAAGGATCGTTGGTGAAAAGTTAAGTTTTATTAACCGGCCGTCCGCGGTCGTGTTCGTATTCAGTTTTCTTCATTTATCAACATTAGTTTGTAATAGGACGTTCTGTTGTAATAGGCGACGCTTCAACGTCACACCCATCAGATTGCATCGGGTTTTCAAACACAGGCTGTGAGTTGGTTCTTGTTTTGTCGTGTTGAATTTGTTAAATTTACTTTCGTCAGATACATTGGATAGTTCCAAACGGCACGTCTCAGACGCATCTCAGTAATAAATCCGTCTACTCTCCGTCGCCTGGGTTAGCAACCACGGTATTGGCCGCTCGCACCGCGTTGTCTCGTCCGTGTTTCACTGCGTGTACGTTACTCGTGTTGGCTTCTAGTTCATCCTAAAAATAGTAAGTTGCAGTTTCTACGTTACTTCTTTCCATTTTATTTTACATTTATTGTTTACGAACGTCATCCATACTTAAGTTCGGACGTCTTAGAAAATGTATCACTTGAGTAATAGCGGAATAAGACTAGGTTATAGTCGTGTTTGTCTTGCGTTACTGTACGTAAGTTCACTTTATACTTTGATGCACACTTAGATGTTAGTTCGAAAATTATAATTTTACTGTCAGAAGCTAATCGGTATGTCGTTGGTAGGATGTCGGAGTGCGGAGTTTTTAAAGTAAGTTTTGAATGTGTGGGACTCTTACCATTTGTCGGATCGTCGAGATGAGTCGCGGTCATTTGCTTTACGCATTTTTTGTCCCAAGATGAATGTTTCGGTAAGAGTGGTATTGTCAAGATTCTAATAAATGTTAATGAGTCGGTACTTCTTGCTATAGTGTACGTTAGAATGTTATATGGTAAGGTTTGTTATCTGTTCAATGGTAAGGTTTGAGAAATGTTTAATTGTAATGACGGCACTTTGGATCGACGCGAAGGGACACCATTCAACTATCTAATTTCGTTTACTGTATCCTCACGCTATATTCTCACCCAAAACGTCTATAGAAAGATACATATCAATAAATGGAATGTGTTGTATCGTGGGACGATTGAAATAAAGGATTGGACGAACAAACATTCGTTGGTTACTCTCAAAATGTTTTGCTGTTTCAACTCTGTGATTTACTTTATGGATTTTCTAAATTGTAAGATTCTAGTGGAGACTGATATCGCATAGAATTAGTTTTAGCAGCGCTAGCTTCTCTAACTTTTAATTTTTTTAACTGAGCATAAATAGTATTCTACGAAACAAATTATTACTTGTATATTTTTGATATTTTGTGTCGTCGTGGACGTACGATCCATTAAGTATTTACTACAAACAAATACACAACAATTTATTGATTCAACATAGGTAAGCAAATTTTAAAAAGGTTTATACGAATATATATATATAACATTATTTCCAAGAACTTATAGCATTGCGTTTCGAGTGTTAAGTTCTTGTAGATGAGGTTAATCTTATAGTTAGCAGAATAACTTTTAAGGTACGAGTCCATTGGCCGGTTGGACGTCCACGGCGACACATTAGCTAAACAATTGGTAAATTTAATCTTGCTAAAATCTGTCAATTCAATGAAAATGGTGTCAGTTATCCATTTCTCGGTTAGATACAAAAGCGGATTTTCAATTGACATTTACATCACTTTGCCAACACTATTGTATCTAAGTAGGAAACGGACTGTACTTAGAGGGTTAGATTATTATGAAAATTTCCTCAGTCTAAGATAGATTACCTTCAAACTGTTTCGAATCGTGAAATCAATATTTGTAGGTTATTCAGTGTCCCTAACAATATAAAAAGTAAGGGATCCGTTGTGCTCTATTTGATAAGAAAGAAAATGCTTTACCTATATTATATTCTTATAAATATATATGTAAAAAAAAAAACAAGTTGGTGTTTTAATTAGTAAGTGTCTACGATATAATTATTATTATTGATAAATGCATAAAATTCGTGTTATCTATACATTAATGATTGCGAACGTGTGTGTTTACTTGTGTATTAGATCAACATTATATTTATGAACTGTAACGAAAGATAAAAAAATAAATTTGTGCCTAATAAAGATACTACTTGATAAATCTTCATAATATGTATAATTTAGTGATGCTCAAGAAATACTTTTAAGCGCGTAGTGTTTATTAGATGCTGTTGGAAAATGTAAAAAAAAAAGTTATACTAAGGTTTCGTCCGACGCCAGATTTGCATTTTTTACTGATTTCGCTTCACTTGTAAAATATTAGACAGGTACATTTTTAAATACATCGTTTTGTGTGACTTTTAATATTACATCGACAATAAGAAGCTATTTCGTCATCCGCAACATTTGGTCCCCTTTCCTTTTATGATTCAATGGCACTCAGAATATTCGTCGATTTTAAAGCAATAAATAAATGTTTTGGAACATCAACGCTCAAATTTAATGTTAACTTTACTAACAAAACGTTACGAGGTACTTTTACTCATACAATGTTGACGATATTTCTTCAAGTGTACAAATTATTTGAAAGATTTGACTTACTCAGTCCTTGCAATATTGACGAAGAGAATCATCGTTTGTGATCTTATGTTCTTCCTGTATTTTTACTTCGATTTCGTTGACTGATTTGTAGGATTTCTTCATCGCACATTTTGTATTAGCGGAGAAGTAGACGTCTCCATTTGTATTATAGATCAACATCGAATTTAATGTTGGAATTAACGCTTCTTGTTGTGGTTCATCAATAATGTTTGGAATTATCAGGGTTTTGATATTTTATTTAAACTTTAGATTGTAAAGTCCCCATTGGAAATGTTCAATTCCATCCTTTAGAATTTTTATGTCCCGTAGAAATTCTACCTGATCCTTTGCTTATGGGCTTCTCTTCGTAGCCTCTCTATGAAAATTCCTTTCATGTAATCGTATCGAAGTACTTTTAAATATACGGCATATATGTAAATAAGTATTAAATACAAAGTCAAAATAAAGCGATACTGTGAGAAAAATTTAGAAGTTATAAATTAAGCGTCTCAAAGAAAATAAATATATCATAGAGGACGTAGTTAGTTGTTGTAGGTTTATATATATATATATATAATAATTATATATTAACAAACGATTATTGTTATGTACTCTTAATGTAATAAGTACATTGCTTACTGGCTGGCTTGTCAACTTACACTCGTCACTTCCTGAGAAAGATTCTTCAGCCGATTGGCTTTCTCTATCTTGCAGAATGTTCTTTTAGAAATCCTCCATAATTGGTTCTTCTACACTGGCTTTTGTACATCTATACAGCTTATCATCAAACATCTAACTGTAGTTAAACAAATTTGAGTTCACATTGCCTCAGTTTCGAGTGAGGATTATTTTAAACTAGCCGGTGCCCGCGACTACGTCAGCGTTGAACGATGAAAGGTACCCTATGTCCTTTCTCGTGTCTCAAACAACGTGTATGCAAAATTTCATGGTGATCGGTTCAGTAGTTTTTGCGTGAAAAAGTTACAAACATCCAAACATATAAACATACTTTCGCATTTATAATATTACTAGCTGGTGCCTGCGATTTCGTCCGCGTTGAACGATAAAAGGTACCCTATGTCCTTTCTGGTGTCTCAGACAACGTGTATGCAAAATTTCATGGTGATCGGTTTCAGTAGTTTTTGCGTGAAAGAGTTACAAACATCCAAACATACTTTCGCATTTATAATATTAAGTACGGATTTTAAATACACGGAGAATTTGTTTAATGAAAATAATTAATGTAAAGCTGTGTTCTAAATAAACATTCTGCACGGTACCTTTGTAAAAAGCTATCTATACCTTACGTTCGTAAATTTAGTATTGTAAATGTGATCAAATTGATAAATGTTAGTGATTTATTCACAGAACTGAAAAAAAGTTGAATATACTCGTTATGTTTTTTAAAAAAAAAAATTGAACCTAATTATATCTCTGTGTATATGTATGTATCTATCGGCAGTTGTTGATTTAATTCGTAAGCGTCTTCTTATCTTAAGGTTGTACTTTTTATTTTTCAAAATTTCTCTGATCTTGGAGACACAACGAACTTTCCCATTATTTTTTATATTATCTACAGCACGCATGTAATCAAATAGTTACTGATATTATATTTTAATTGGTGTCTATAAAGTGATTAAACCTAAAAATAACCAGTATATTAAAAAAAAATATTGTATGTCAACATCATTTTGTAGTGGAATCATGTTATTTATAAGTGTAATATCCAAATCGTTGACGTAGGCTATTTCATTAATTAATTATTATTGGTAATGATATAAAAAAATAAAAAAATAATTTTAATAAACAAACGAAACCTTCGCACAATTTAATCAAGGAACTAATTTAAGAATAACAATAATAGTTTATAATGTTTAATAATAATAATAATAATTAATAGACGAAGCAGATTCATATTTTGATGTGATTATTTCATTTATGTTGTAAACAATTATATGTAAAATGTAAATTTTACATTCTCATTAAAAGATATTTATTTTTCTTTCACATTAAATGAAATTACGATCAATTTGAGTTTTTTTTTTATTATACTTTTAAATTTGTGTAAATAAAAACATTTTTAATTGATCGCGTTGTTTAGAAATTAAAATGGTCCATTAAAATCTATCACTTTAATGTTTAAGATAATTTGTATAGTGAAGCTATACACGGTTTAATGCTTATATAATTATGTCCTTAAAATGAAAGTTAACATGCCAAATATATATATATATGTATTAGCATATGAAGCTAAAAGTAATGTCTCTAACAACAGTAAGTATTTTATATATTATGATGATGATATTGAAAATCCATTAAATATTCAATTAAAATAACATTCTTAATATCAAGGTCACTGATAAGAACCATTTGTGGGACAAAAGTTATGTTTTTTTTAGACCATTGGACATTGTATATAAATCTTTTTTTGAATATGGCCACTTTGTTTCGAAATTCATTAGTTTTTTTTTTTTTTTTTTTTTTTTTTTTTTCCGAAACGTTCTAGTCCTTAAAGTTTTTTTTTTTTTTCAAGTCGTCACGCATCACGACTGTTATGTAGTGGCAATCATCACGATTGCGGGGTGGCCTTTTAATCGATTGATACCTGATTTTTAAACTTAGTGTTTTTTATTCAATTTATACCAAAAAAAAAAAAATTAAAAATATATATATATATATATAAAAACAATGAAGCTCTTAGACTCCGTTACCGATTGATCTCTTTAATTTTAAACAGTTTTTTTAAAAAAAAATTTCAGCTTACCAAATAAAGAGAGCTGTTTAGTTTTCGAACTTTTTTTTTTTTTAAATCGGTTTCATAATTTTTTTTTTTTTTTGTAAATATAAATTAGATCGTATTTAAATTAAGTGATAAATATATTTCGGCAAACGATTCTTAACGAAGGGTGTTGTAATTTTGAACCCTCGCGTGGGTTTATTTTTATTATAAATCTTTTGCCTGAAATTAGCTTAAGGATTTTTTTTTAATGTTAAGATTTTCTCTGATTCGAGGATATTGTGGGTATATACTCAATATAACTTCGTTCCTCGACCGTTGTATAAATTATTGGTTAATATTCATAACTGCATATATGTACGTAGTGTTCTAAACTGTTAAGTATGAATTAACAATTACTGTAGTTATAGATTTAAGGTAAACTTGTAAATTTTGTATCGTACATTGTTCGATAATGAATATATATATATATATATATTATTATTATTATATTATGGTAAAAATAAATCATCCAGTTTTTAAAAAACATACCAGCTTTTTATTGACATCCATCTTTCTTTAAACTATATACTTAACTAATTTATTGACATCCATCTTTCTTTAAACTATATACTTAACTAATTCTATAAATCGCAGTGCTTTATTAAGTCTTGCAAAACCTCAAGAATGCCTAGACCGATTTTAATTAAATTTTCACCAATGGAAAGAGGGATAAACAGGTTTAGGAATAATAATAGGATGGTTTGTATATAAATAAAAGTTGCATCCAGGGCGAAGCCGGGAGCTGGTCACTAGTACCAGTGAGTTAGTCTCGCGAAAACTCAAGAAATACTGGACCGATTTTAATTCGGTTTTCACTTATGAAAATAAGGATAAACTCAAGAAATATTGGACCTATTTTAATTCGGTTTTTACTAATGAAAATAAGGATAAACTCAAGAAATACTGGACCTATTTTAATTCGGTTTTCACTCATAAAAATAAGAATAAACTCAAGAAATACTGGACCTATTTTAATTCGGCTTTCACTTATGAAAATAAGAATAAACTCAAGAAATACTGGACCTATTTTAATTCGGTTTTCACTTATAAAAATAAGAATAAACTCAAGAAATACTGGACCTATTTTAATTCGGCTTTCACTCATGAAAATAAGAATAAACTCAAGAAATACTGGACCTATTTTAATTCGGCTTTCACTTATGAAAATAAGAATAAACTCAAGAAATACTGGACCTATTTTAATTCGGTTTTCACTTATAAAAATAAGAATAAACTCAAGAAATACTGGACCTATTTTAATTCGGTTTTCACTTATAAAAATAAGAATAAACTCAAGAAATACTGGACCTATTTTAATTCGGTTTTCACTTATAAAAATAAGAATAAACTCAAGAAATACTGGACCTATTTTAATTCGGTTTTCACTTATGAAAATTGGGATAAACCCCTGTTTATTACAGTTTTTAATTACCTACAAAAATTGCACCCCGGGCAAAGCCGGGAGTGGGTCACTAGTATACTTACAATAATAAATACGTACTATTGTTATTATAAGTAACCGTATTTAAAATAATAATTACTTATTTCAAATTAAGCAATTTTTTTTTTATTAGAGAGTTTTTTCTCTTCTTGACCACATAAAAATTAATGCCTTATTGAACTCATTTTACATTAGTACAAGTTCATGATATTAATATATTTCGATAGTAACTTTTAAGGCTTAAATAGACAGTGTTTTTAAACTGAATATTTATTAAGTCCTGAAGTCTGAAGATTCAGGATTTTTTTTATATTACGTACTATTCTGAAGTATAAACTAAATAACTGTACGTTTTCATTAAAATATGTTTAATCCTTTAGCCTCCAAGTCGGATTTATCCGACAATTAATTTCGTGTCCATTTCGCCAGAGCCGTACATATATATATACGAGAAATTCCTCTATAATTGTATAATATTTACTTTTAAAACATTGCGTTGCTTTCTATTAAAAAATTTTTATAAAAAAATTAAAAATTACGAATACAAAACCAAGCCTTAAATCCAGGTGCTTAAAAACTTATTAGAATAATAACTTGAATGTAACTTTACTTTCAAAGGAGAACAACATTCTAAAACGAACTAAAGCGAGAAGTTTGTTACTTCATAGGTAAGTATGAAATGAGTATTTCTTAAGTATTCCAGGTGTTCTCCAAGTCACATTGGATTCTTTCATTATAATCGTATATACGAGTGCTTAGTATGTGATATAAACGCACATAAAAGTGGAAATTTTAAATGTCATCAGTCATAAAGTGTAATTCTTGGAAAGAAAATTTCTTCCGCATAATTTGGACCAGTCAAAATTGCAACCCTCATTCGTGGATGGTGACATCAAAAATGAATGAGATGTCTAATACAGGGAAGGGCATATAAAATTTAAGTAATAAATTTGAATAATATCTTGAGGGTTCCGCGACTCGAGGGTCTTATTTGTGAGTTTGTTTAATTAAACGTCCTTAAGGGTCAGTGCTGAGGTTTCAATATTAAAATTTGGCTAATGTCGATATTTGATAAGTTTTATGGTAATGTTAATAAAATTAATAAAAATTATAATCAGTCACAATTTAGCATTTTATTAAGATAAATAAATGTTGCAAAAAAGCAGACGGATCAGGGAATATCGTACCTCACTTGAGATTAAGTAGCTTAGCGACGCTTAATAATTAAAACTAAATTCATCAAATACCTTCAGTTCTTCTATAAAAATATATAACAAAAAAAAAAGATTATATATAAATATAATCTTAATTATAAATCTTAATTATTAATCTTAATGTTAATTTTTTTATAAAAAAAAATTTAAAAAAAAAATCCTAAATAGTAAATGTTACTATAACACTAATGAATATTTTATAGACATCATTATTTAATTTTAAATTAAATATAAATAAATATTTAGTTTACACTTCCTCTCTCCTAGTCCCTTAAGTAGCATTGCCGACAGTCCATAACACTGGTCTTATAAATTTTGTAACACCTTTATACATTATGGTTTCAAGTGTCAATGTCAAAATGACAGTTTTCCATATAAATATTATATGCTCTCGCTAGCGATTGCGGTCATTGTAAACTCATGGTAAATGTACAGACTCATTACAAAGGGTAAAACATTTACATGAAAAACTGTCAAGTGTCAATGTCAAAATGACAATTCAATGTGAAATTGGGTATAGGACTACACGTCGAAAACTATTTATTAAATACTTATCATTGGATTTGTAGAATCCAAAATTAGAAATCTTACTACAAATATATTTCCTAAATAGGATTATAGTGTTTGCTCACTAAAACTGAAAAATTCAAGATTCGTTTTCTGGCGGAGTCACCTTTGGAGTTCGTCCAAATGTTAGAAGCTGTTTCTTCCTCAATACGTTGTATGGTTTCTTTAATGCTTAATACTATTGGAGATTTTTTTTTTGTTCTTAAAGCGAATGAAATATGTTCTTACATCAAATGGGTTCTTAAAAACCCATTGGTTTTTTAAATAAAATTTAAAAAGCCTCTACTTCTTTAATAAAAGTTTGAAATTGTTTTAAAAAAATACTTAATATAATAATTAAATTTTTTTTTATTGGGTTATGGGCAGCATTGAAAGATAGAATTTGTAGTAAATGATATTATTTAATTAGTCATTTTTAAGTATAGCAGAAATGTGTGTTCGTATTTACTACTAAGCAGAACTGACTCTAAAGCTCAAAGTCAAACGTATAAGACTCTATGAACAGACAGTGTGACAGATTTATTTTGATACATTCCAACATGCACCCTCAAAATAAATCCTCTTTCTCAAAAAACTCAATATCTTATAAAAAAATATACAATACAAATTATCACACCTTCCTTTGTCTGTGAGTACAATATTTTGAACTTATATGGTCCAACATTCGTTGCGCAGGATTAGGGAAAACCCAAAAAAACCTAATCAGACCAGTTCAAATCTAATATTTTAATATCTAATTAAAGGTAACGTAATAATATTTAATTATAATTTTTTATTTCTGAAATTTATCTCTGAATTAAGTCGAGCTTGTTTCTCATTTGAGAAAGACGTTCATTTGTTAACAATTTCGTTAACATATCAGCCAAAATTGGTCACCTGTGGAAATATAAATCATTTTAATAACCTCTTTCTCCACTGAAAAGTGATATTTATAATATCAATGCTTTGATCTCTTGTAACTAGGGTTATTTGCAAAACTTATACATACATTATTATCCTCATAAATGGGAATTGTAGTGTATACTTCCACATGTATAGTGGTAACTATAACTAATGATTTCAACCACAGAGCTTCTCTCACTGCTTCAGTGGACAATGACGCCACTGTTAGCTAACTCTTTGTTTGCCATCATATTGTGCATTGTTTAAAAATAATTTAAACATGAACCTTTTTTGGTCCACTTCAACCCTTTCCTAATCTAAATCAACAAACACATAAATAAATAATGTCACACAATTTATTATTGTAATTGCGTCTAGTGTCGGTTAGCTTTAAACAAATATCAAGTGTGACCAAACTGTATGTATACCTTTGAGGGTCAACGAAAAATCCAAATCGGGTTGAGTGTTTATAATTATTTAACAATTACTCTAAGGGCCTCTTTCACCATCTCTGAGTAAAGTGTCAAGTAGGCTAACTGCCATTTAAAGTCACCACCGGGAATGATGCAGACGATATACCTTTGTTTGTAAGGTAAAAGTCCCAAACATTAAAAAGAAAATTCACTTAAATTTAATGTGTTAAATTTAATTGAAACATTTAAGTTCTTATCACTTCTAGATTCATATTTCGTTATAAGATGAAGGTACTCGTATAACTTTATAAAATATAGCCTATGTTACTCGCTGATAATATAGTTTCACAACAGTGAAAGAATTTTTCAAATCGGTCCAGTAGTTTCGGAGCCTATTCATTGCAAACCAACAAACAAATCTTTCCTCTTTATAATATTAGTATAGATTTCCCAACAGAAATGTTTATTGGTTTTACAAATATCTTGAAGTTTTGTGCAGGCTCCTTTCATTTTATAATATGATCTGAGGCACTTATTTTATTTAATTATCTAAGACACATTACACAGATACGTGTGTCTGCTTGAATGATGAACTCTTAAGACTTGGACGTAATTTTGTTTTTCAGAGCGTTTTATCTCATTGGAAGCAAGGATGAACGCAAATCCCGTATTCCTTGACGCCCTAAAGCTATTTCACAAATACAATCATTTTTAGGCTTTGCAACAGTATACAAAACACACAGTAGATAATTAATTATTTTACATTTTTTAAATTAAATAATGTTTTTAAGTAGCAAGGTCTATGAAAAACTTCTTACAGAAGTTTTCTAGATTAAAATGTCTGCGATATAACTAATAGAGGCGCGATGCAGTGAGGCAGTAACCGGCTGCCTTATTAGCTAACAGCAGACGACTTGCAACCAAATTGCGACAGGCGAAAACTTTCTATCAATTTTATTTTATAATAATTTTTTTTTAAATTTTTTTATTTATTTAGATTTAGATTACATACAGCCATAAATTTAAAAATATATATATTATAGATTATATACAAATAGGCCTAAAGAATCATAAGAATTATATTTTTACATTTATTTATTAATTAAAAAAAAATAACAATTTGTGCAATATCACACTAAATCGTGTATTTGGTATCACGTAACTTATAACAAATTTGTGGTTTGCGATAAGGCCTCTTACGGACAATAACTAAAATTAATTTCTGTATGGCAGCACACGCGATCGCAAGTAGTCTGCTGTCGGCTGCTGTTTGATAATAAGGCAGCCGAACAACTATACTAATTATACTGTTTTGATGTATTCAGATAAATAATAATAGCGACTGGGCACACTGCATTTCGCAGTTATTTAGGTAGACGGTCTGGCGGCAGTAACCACCCACTAACAGAAGACCACCGTGAAATAACAGTAAAGGATGCCAGAGCCTATTACCCCATACCTTATCCTTAATCTTACTATGATTGCCAACACACTTGCATTTGTAACCATCTACCATCATGTAGACCGTCAGCCTGTTTGTCGTTCTTTATATAAAAAAAATATATTGTCATAAGTGGTTACTGTTATTAATTATACTGTGTCTTTACTTAACACGGAAATGTATTTGGGCGTTCGCATCTTTTTCATCACACCCAATATCAGTGCCACACCGCACTGAATGCTAATAAGAGCATTTGTTATTCCGACTTGAATGCATCGCTCAATAGAACCATCGCGGAACTAGCTACAGAGGTTATTGTGCGGCGTTACATTGCTTGAGGAAGAGACACATTCCGTGAACGTGGCGCTGATTTAAACTCCTCCTAATTATCTGCGACCTTGCCTAGTTTATCCCATAGAAATAACATAAATTATCCAAAAAAAAAAAAAATAGATCCAAAAGTCTTCCTTATTTTAAAGGTTCATAATACATAGTAAGTTATCCCCTAACCTATCCAAAAATTGATCTGAAAAGTCTTTCTTATTCAAATTGTATGGTAGACTTTTAAAACTATACCAATTCTATACTGAGCGCCCATAGTTTATACAATTTTCTGATGTTTTTTAACGCACGACACCCGACGCAAAAACGGGATAATAATAATAATAATAATAATAATAAATATCTTCACACATTCCACACAGCACCATCTAGTTTCACAGTAAGCAACTAATGCTTGTATTATGGATACCAGACAGTTGATATACTATATAGATTACTTTTTTTTATAAATACATACATATTATAAATATAAAACATCCATGACTCGGGTACAAAGGTAAAATGTTAACACATAAACATTTGCCCCTAGCGGGATTCGAAACCGCGACCGTTTGGTTAACAGCTAGAGTTACTAGCCACTAGGCCAAACGTGTCGCCAAACCAAACGGGGTGTTATTTAAATTTCGACATCTGTGTCTGTGTATCTGTATTGGAACGAATTTCCACAGGTTTGAGTATATGAAATTTAGTATACTGTTATTTCGGCAGTATTTCTATGCCTTGCTAACCTTGACCTGATGCTGCAGCATCGTCTGCGGGATAACCAACTCCTCAAAAACTTACAGCAAATATAGTCTGTTTAAGCTCATTGGAATTATTGTAATGCCTGTATTTTTATTTTTTATTTCAATGCTATAAATCAAGCATTAATGATTTTTAAAATATCTGTGGATATTTTACCTTTCTAAACTTAAAATGTTTGTATCCAAGGTAAGATATATAAGTCTTCAATTATTTCGGAGTAATCACAATATTTTTGTCACCGTCTATAATTTATACTTGTCACGACTCAAAACTATTTTGTAATCCTGCTTCGCACGGATGCAATTTTTGTTGCAAATTGCAACCTTCCTCGTTTATGGCTTTTCCATTAGTGAAAACCGTATCAAAACCGTATCAGACAGAGGGGGACAACGATATTTTTTTTACAACTAGCTACCCACTCCCGACTTCGCTCGAGGTGTAATTTTTATATATAAAAATCTTCCCCGTTACGTATCCATCTTTCCACATGTAAAAACCGTATTGAAATTGGTTTACCCATTCTCAAATTTTTGAAGCGTAAACAAACCAACTTAACAATTTTATATAATATTATGTAGGTATATAAAAACGTGTATAACATAACTTACATACAATTAATATTTGTATGTAATAATCATTTCAGAACACTAGAAATTAAATATAGTTTATCTTGGTATTATATAAATACGATTCCTATCGGCAGTACGATTTCCATACTCAATCCAAGACAAACAGACCGACGCGATTGACTCTTGTTCTGATTAATTCAACTAGAATTAATGCACTCGGCTCCGAAATGAATGCCAAATAGTAGAAAGCCAATTAATTTGTCCTGTTAGGGGTGGTTTTATTCGCTCCGACATAGTGAGAGTAACCCCGCCTATTCCGAATAGGGAACTATCCCGATATTCGGAAGGTTTATGTGCTCCACACTGCAGAGGTAATATAAACTTTCATTTGGGGCGCCGAAGGGAAATATTTAAACAATTTCTTCAATTACTTAGTAAGAGGTTTAGATTATAGATAAGGTAGACTGTCCCATACAAAAATTTTGGACGCTACTAAATATGACATAGAGCAAAATTAATAAGTGATTTTTGCAGCAACTGTACATTTTAAATATCTTTGTTTCGCTTGTAAATATTATATTATTTTTATTATTTTGTTAATAGATAATATGGATACTATATCTGAAATAAATGATTATTATTATTATTATTATTATTATTATTATATTTCTTTATTCTCATTAAAGCTTAAAGCTACTTACATGAGAAAAATAACAAAAGACTTAATTAAGAAACGAAACATCATCAAACAGGCAGACAAATGTCACCAAAATTATACAATATTTGTTTCTGATTGTAACAAAAACACATAAAAACATTTAAACATTTAACATAAAATGTTTCAACAGCTTGGATCTATATTCTATAAAAGATTTTGCCTGTTTTATATGCAACGGTAATTCGTTAATGCAACGGCAACGGTAAGTTGTGCTCCCTCAAAAGTAAACATTTTTTACCACATGTTGTTCGTACTTTTGGTAAGACAACATGGCTTGCTCGCCTAGTTATGCAATTGGAAATATCTTTTTGTTTAAGCAAGTTAATATCAGAATGATTCTATTGATTTAGTATTTCACTTATTGTAAAGACAATAAAGAACTTATTGATCGAATATATTTGTAGTATAATTATTTTTTTGACAATATTATTGACAAGTTATAATTATCAATTATAAAAACTAACCTATTTAATCCAAACATGATGAGGAGTTGGGTTTCCCCCAACTGCTTGGTGCTGCGGCATCAGGTCAAGGTTACCATGTCATGGCAATATCACCGAGTTAACAAGTATACCAAATTTCAAGTCAATCGAACCTGTGGAAGTTGGTGAAGTTGGTGAGTCAACTAGGAAATGGGCTGATGGTCTTCAAACGCCTGAACAGATCTTTATAAATTATAATTGGGTTATAGTTAGTTGGTTTGGGAGCTAAAATGCCACAGATACACAGCTACACAGCAACATAGGTCAAACTTATAACACCTCTTTTGTATCGGGCGTTAAAAAGACTACTAGAATTTGAAATGTTGCCAATGCGCAGCGGGTTTATGTGCTGAAGAAGACCTTCTTACTCAAACTTGACGCTTGTTCTCAGCGACTGCAAAAATATAACAAAATCTATTATTTAAATGTTAGTTCAATATATAATTTGTCCTTTAAAATAGTCAATGACCCGACACATTGTGACAATTCAAGGTTAGTGAGATGTCATATCGGCGATAATTCGATAAAACATGTTTACACAATTTCTTCGTCATGTTTTGTAATCATAAAATTAGCGGCAATATTGTTTATTGAACGACTACTTTGCGATAAACTGTATGTTTATTTGCAAACGTCATCTGTGCGCATTTATTAAATTACTGTTGCTTCCGACGCGACGTCCGCATAAATAGCATCTTAAATGGACATTAAATATATATTTATGATATTCTCATATGAGAAAGAAAAGAGAATGGCCTCTGGCAAATTGAATGTCAATATTTTACGAATTATTGCAGGAAAACTCAAACTCATACTCGAAAAGCAATTAAATAATAACTTTTTTTTTAATGAAATATATTTGGATGTAATCTATCTTAATCTTAGATACTAATATTATAAAGAGACTGGACCGATTTTAAAAATTCTTTCAGCTACATTATCAGCGAGTAAATAGGCTATATTTTATAAAGTTACGCAGACTAAGTCGCGTGCAACAGCTAAGCATTACAATATTAGGTTAGATATGTCACAGTCTCTGGCAGGTCTTTATATTATGCCACAACTTCAATCAAGCTTGTGTTTGTAAGTATTTGTCTACCATCAAAATAAAAAATCAAAATCTAAATATTTATTTATCAATTAGGTTTCTCCAAGAAACTCTTATGATCGTTATTATAAATTTAAATTTACCAGGGCTTTCGGAAAAAAGTCAAGATGACGATCCTGAGAAGAAATCCCGCAAGAAACTCGGGATACTATTCTTTTTGTCATCAGGTAGACTCTTGTTAAGACATTCAAATCTTGTTAAATATTGTTACAAGTGGATGAAGTACAAAACTTCGTGAGATGAAACGCTATTACCATACATTAACAATGACCCACATCCAAATGGAATACATTCAGTAATATGTAATTATAATCCGTACAATATAACATTGAATTCGTACACGATATACGAAGGGCGTATGGAATTAAACAGAAAAACTGCACTAAGTACACACTAACTGACTCACTTTTAGATAAAGTACAAGGCTATTTAGGTAACCACGAAATCTATGAACAAATTCCTTTTTTTTTAATTTTTTTCTAAACCAGCTGTTGCACGCGACTTCGCCCGCGTAACTTTATAAAATTAGCATATGTTACTCGCTGATAACGTAGCTTTCTATGAGTGAAAGAATTTTCAAAATCGATCCACTAGTTTTTGAGTTAATACATTACAAACATACAAATCTTCTCTCTATAATATTAGTATAGATAGATCTGTAGACTGGACGCTTCCTTAATTAAAGTAAGGAAGTATAAATTGGTAAATCTACTACACGGTTTTTCAATCAGAAAGCAAGCATTAAATATAATTTTATTTTATAGGATCGAGTCTTAAGATACGGTTATATTAATAAACGGCATAAAAAAATTATACATTAACTCAAGCCTCATTTTACATAAGAATGTTTTATTAAAATCAACAAACGAATAAAATAAAAACGGAAGCTTAGATTAGGTATTCAACAAACATTTAATATGAGCTCAGAGAAAATCTACAATTCGAAATGATAGTTTTAAACCGATTCATGCATTTTATTTAGTTGTAAAAGTACAAAATCCCAAGTTTTAGGGGTCGCACTTTGCACAGTAGTCGAACACGCGAGCAGTTGAATCACACCAACACTTCCTACATAATTTAAAATTTCATGGAGTTTATGCAGTAAACGCAATCACTTATTTAGGTTAATTGTTTTTTATATGATTCACGGTCGCTAACCGAACATTTTCTGCTTCAAAAATAAACTCTATTAACTCTGTTTATTTACTATTGAGTATGTAATAAAAACTGCGAATGTTTTCCATTTTTGATGACTTTATTCAACCAACAATATCCGACAAGATTTATATCTTATAAAAAATGTGATTTTAGACCAATTCCTGGTTACATAACGTGTTTTTTACTTATAACGCCTAATTTTTAAGGCCCAGATTTGGCCTCATATGGAGTATGTCTTCACCTCTGGGCTGGTGCGCTAAAATACCAGCTAGTACCTTTAGCTGGTACAGCTAGTAATCCAGAGTCTTTAACACCATACTGTGCTCCATAGGTGCGCCATAGGTATCCGTAAATTTTGTCCCATGGACGCGCCAATTTTGGAAAAATCTCCCTTTCCAGGAGTTTCAACCTAGCTACAGGAGTTCAGTTGTTAATTATTTCTTGCAAAGTAACCAGTGTACTTGCATCCTGTACGTCCTTAGGCGACGGTAGCCACCAACATCAAGTGAACCATCAATTGAACCGTATAACAAATTTGTTACAACTAGTATCATAAGTTGTTATTTCATTATTGCTTTTAAATTTATGTGCTAAATTTGTTTAATAAATCTATATACTAATAATCATAAAGCTATAGAGTTTGTTTGGTTGAACGCGTTAATCTCAGGAACTACTGGTTTGAATTGAAAAATTCTTTTTGTGTTGAATAGTCCATTTATCGAGAAAGGCTTTAGGCTAATAACATTTTGAACGCGGACGAAGTCGCAGGCACCAGCTAGTATAATATAAACTTGAGCCTTTTTATTGAGTCAGCGCCATCTGTACCCTTAAATTTTACTTGTACGATATATTCTGTTGGCCATTGATTGGCAATTCTATGATGATATAAAATAAAATATGTTTTAATTTTTATTAATAAAAAAAAAGGATTTTATTCATAAAAAACTCATCATACGACCTTTTATTTAAAGCCTTCTGTTTCGTATTTCTGTATTTTAAATAAAGAAACACCTTTCACGTAATGTCGAAGTTCAAAATACATTGTACAGAAATGAACAACATTGAAATTTTAAAATGCATATTAAAATTACACAAAGTATAATAATGCAATATGCATGGATTTGAATTGTATTTAATTTGTAAATGCAAATTTTTTAAATTAATAATTTTGAAGAGATGTCCAGCTTTGAGGCTTTGTGATTTCATTGAATTAAAAAAGAAAAATATCGGTACTTAAGGGGAAGCCCCGAAATTTGTATGAAAAGTTACATATAATATAATTACGAGCAGACTATGCTATAGAGAGGGCTATGCTGTGTCCTGATAGTGGCAGAATTATTTAGGTATTAACTATGCTATTTATTTATCAATGTAGACTTCGACTCAATGACTGGAAAAATATCTTTTAGTACAATAAAAAATTATTAAACATTCAAAATCCCCTATAAAATATATAGTATAGTTGATCATTTGCAATATGTATTTTTATGAAAATTATCTGTGTTATTTTGCTGCCAAGAATACGAGCTCTTATCTTCAGATTATCAAATTACAGCGCAGAAGTCAACGTGTTAAGTTTTGTACGATGACACGATAAGGTTTTTCCTGTATTTATTTATCCTTTGTAATACTATTTACTGAGCGTGTCTCAGTACAATGTACGAATAAGTAAAAGCGAAATAAAAAAATAAACCACAAACCTGTCAAAACGTTTGATCGACATAACCGGCGATTTTAGAACTGGCCATTACATCGGTCAACAGATTGGCATTGCCCATTGAACTGTATGTTATTCTAACTAGTACATAGAAATCTTTGGCATTGCCATACAACGTGGTAATGTAGTGAGCATGCTTGGGACCCTGCTTATGGGACCTTATGCTTATGCTTATGGGAAACTTTATATCATATAATCCGTACTATAATATTATAAATGCGAAAGTATGTTTAGATGTATGGATGTTTGTGACTCTTTCACACAAAAACTACTGAACCGATCAAGATGAAATTTTGCATACACGTTGTCTGAGATACCAGAAAGGACATAAGGTACCTTTGATCGTTCAACGCGGACGAAGTCGCGGGCACCAGCTAGTATGTAAATAAATATATAACATGATTAGATTCTATTTTAAATAAGATTGACTAACTTGAAGGTACATTTGATCGAAATTAAATCTTGAAATCGTTTAAGTCTACTTGATATTCCGAAAACTGGAAATATTTTATAAAAGTACTGAAAATATCGAAGAGATTAGTTACCATTTTTAGATTAATTTTATTTCAATACTTAACAGTTAAAGGAATTTTTCTTTTTTTTTTTCAAATTTTTCTTTCTCCTAAAATAAGCACTGAGAAGAAATTTACTTATGTCTATAAGTGTCAAGGGGAAAGCAATCTAATGGCACTTAACAGAAGGATTATTTTTTGTGTACACTTCTGAATGGTTTTAACAATCGTTCGATTGTAGGCTATTTTTGTTAGGTACCTGTTTGTGAGGTAATCGATCTCATTTGTTTATGGTTATAATATTTGTTTTTAGCTTACTATTTAATAGGTAACCAAATTGAATGACTGTCCAATTGACAATAACTTCGCGTAATTCCATAGTTGGTAAATATCACTTTTGAACTTATAAATCCTTTAGATAAGGATCAAAAAGGCGATTAGCTCAAGATCATATATGAACTCTCACTTCCCTGTGGTCTATTATTACACACACACACACACACACACACACACACACACACACACACACACACACACACACACACACACACACACACACACACACACACACGCACGCACGCACGCACGCACGCACGCACGCACGCACGCACGCACGCAAGCACGCACGCACGCACGCACCACGCACGCACGCATGCTAACCTTGTAATAGGCAATATAAAACTCTTTTTATGTATTTCTAAACTGTTATATGCTGTAAGGTTGGCTATTAAATAAATAAATAAATAAATTATTAATAGCATTATCACTAGGATTAATTAAAAAATCCTTAGTTTAATCAGTTAAACAATCCTCATTTAACTGATGGATCTAATTATTAGTCAATCAGCTAAGGTTTGCAGTAAAAGAAATTGCATTCCGAATAAGTGTTAAATGCAAGAAATTAAGTAGCTATTACATAAGAAACTGAAGTTTTGGATTCCTATTCCTATGCAATAATTTTTTATGTTAAAGTCGACAGACAGGGTGACGGTCCACTTGACTGGCGTCAGCTACAATACAAGCTGATAACACTAAATTATTTTTATTTAAAATTACTGATAAATAATTTGCCATGGTACGTTCGTTTTTCCCTATTTCATAGCCGCCCTCTAGCGGCTACTGTAAAAACCATTCAGTTCTTTCTCAACATAGCAAAGCCCGAATTTGCATCAGAAAAGTTCGATTTTACTGACCGCTTATTTCAAGCACTGAGTCGAAGGCGAAGGCGTACAGTGTGCTGCGAAGGACTTTGGACACTAGGAACTCATCTTCTGTCTCGTCTGGAAGACCTAGGACCATTACGAGGTAGGTGATGAATGTTTATTTATTTATTTATTAAGGGACACCAACAGAAGACACAATAATACAGTTTTTACATTCGGTCATGGTCTGATGTTAATTCCAATGAAACGTATACACAACATTTAACATCAATCATCGACCCTTTTAATATTACAGATAATTCTTATACTAAGTTCCAAAATAATAACAATTATAATCACAAACACACATGTTATAATCTCTCGTTTCCTGACCATCATTATAAAAAATACAGTCCACTTTTCTCCATCGAAAATTCTCGATAACATATGATATTGGTGCTCTTCCTATCGTAGTAGGATTAAGGATGAGGGATTAGGAAGGATAATCTTTTACTGATTAATATTATAATTATGACAATTATTTCTTATCATGAAATCAGTTCGATAATATTTTGGAAACTTGGTGGATTTAAATGTTAAATGTTTTGACTACACAAAGAAGGTTTATCCCCAAAATAGTGAACTAACATCGCTTTTTTTTTGAGTGAAACTGGTGAAAATGTTTAGAGCCTCTCTAGATTAATTCGAAACATATATAAAACAGATAAGCCTTATCGGTGATTCTGCGGTCATCGATAAAAAGTTCGATGACACCATTACTTTTCTTATCTATCGCTTTCATTTCACATCCAATGGAGGTTAAATGTCGCTAATAAATTTCACAACATTTTATTTATTATTAAAATCAAGTATTATTGCTAGTATTTAGAGTATGGAAGATGTCAAACACTTGCTCATAGATTGTGTCATGTATAAAAAGGCCAGGAGCCTTAGTTAAAGTAACATTTCAAAAACTATAACGAAGTTCGAAAGAATAAAATGTATAATAATAATAATAATATTTTTTTTTTAATTTATATTGTAAAAAATTTAAAACTAAGAAAGAAAAATATATACTTGGATAATAATAATAATAATAAATATCTTCACACTTTCCACACAGCACCATCTTAGTTCCACATTAAGCAACAAATGCTTGTATTATGGATACCAGACAGTTGATATACTACATAGATTACTTTTTTTTTGTAAATACATACATATTATAAATATAAAACATCCATGACTCGGGTACAAAGGAAAAATGTTAACACATAAACATTCGCCCCTAGCTGGATTCGAACCCGCGACCGTTTGGTTAACAGCTAGGGTTACTAGCCACTAGACCAAACGTGTCGTCAAATGTATGGAATGTATCACGTGATTTAGCGACGACATAATTATGTCAATCCCATACATTTTATTGTTTTCGAACTTCGTTATTGTTTGGTTATCGTTTTAAATTGTCACTTAGACTAGGGCCTTAGGTTTATTAATGTATAAAGAGGCTCTCTTTTTTTTAACTATTTTTTCTATTATTAATAATAAAAAATTGAATTTTTATAAATAATAATAAAAAAAATCTCATTTCTATTTTGTAATAAAATATTTAACAAATAAATTTATTATTATTATTATTATTATTAATAATAATAATAATAAATACAGGCCTCAGTTGCCAAATCATCGCTAGCATATATATACATCTTGTCATATGTATGTTGTGCCGCTTATGTTTCTTAGGGCCTCCTTCACCAACTACAAGTAAAGTGTTGATTAGTTACTTTTATAAATAATTTTATGTTTTATTAAATTATGCACTCGGTTTCCTGCATCCTTTTATAGGCGATTTTTTTTTTATTATTTTCATTTTAATGTTTTGGGACTTTTACTGTACAAACAAAGGTATATCATCTCCATCATTAACGGTTACCGGTGACTTTAAATGGCGGTTAGCCTACTCGACACATGGTGAAAGAGGCCCTTAGATGACTGTAGAACAGAGGATGACGGGGCTGACATTTTTCTGCAGTCTCCAAAATGAATAGACAAAATAAAATAAGAAATATTTTTTGAATGACTTGCTTGGTTTGAAATTTGAAACACTCTTCGGACACTGATTGTTAAACATAATTAACATTCCTGTGTTTATTTATCTGTTTTCGATAGTTAAATCTAGACAAAAACATTTATGTATTTGTCCAAATTTAATCACTGCGAAATGTCAGCACTTGTGCTGTTGTATTTTGGTATTCTCCCGACTATAATCAGTTCAATCAGCATAGGTATTTAGTAACTTATTACATGAAACGTTCGTTCTGTTTATATTTATGCAACGTTCGCGTTTAAAGTTTCTTGCAAAAATAAAAAAAAATTCTTATCGTAAAAATTTAGCATTATCAGCATGAATTGCTGGGAATAATACTGAAATCGGAGATAACCTTATATAGCATTTATTTATGAGTTCAGGTGTGAGAAAATGTAAAACTGATGATATATCATATTTGACTATAATGCGTATCAAATTGCCTTTGGAACGGTTATAGAAGTGGAAAAGGTTTATATAAACATACACACTACATGATCTCAAATTGAATATTGATATACAGCTGTTAGTAAAGAAGTCTGTCTGTTCATTTTTTGCCTCTGTCTGTCTGTCACTTCAATGTAATGCCGAACGTCATAAATATTGCGTATATGTATACAGGGTGGTAATTTGAGAAGGGCCAGTAAGGGCAGCTACCTAAGGCTCGAGTTCACTAACAGACGGTTAGTTTTTAAACAGCTGTTTAAAATTTAAACAGCCGTTTAATAATATTTTGGTGATCACCATCGCTAAACTGCGATAACTAATCATTAAGTTAATCAGATGTTTAGGGCGTTTAACCCGCATTTCAAAACGGGTTTTTAAATGGCTGTTTAAATTTTAAACAGCTGTTTAAAAACTAACCGTCTGTTGGTGAACTCGAGCCTAAATCATTATTATAGCTAGAACTAAACATACTTATAGAATACTTCATTCAGACGTACCATTTTCATCATGTCAAAATTCCTCTTTTTCGGACCAAATGTTTTAAAAACTCTTTCATTATACGCACTGCAAAGGATTATTGGAACTCTTTTTCGGCGTCAGTGTTTCCGAGCTCGTATAACCCAATTATTTTTAAAGTTCAAGGGATGGGCATCTTCTGTGTTAACTCGCTCTATCGTCGATCTCAAAAACTATTATTAATAAAAAAAAATTTAAAAAAAAAAACTCAATTTTTTTTTAAATCGCGTATGTTTTATTATTTTTGCGAGTTTAATAAGTGCTTAGCGAAAACATGTTGCCTGTTAATTCACTGTGGTAACCTGTGAGTCTCCACAACTCTATCGCGAGTAAACAGTTGAACAGATTTGGATGAATTTTGGCGAACAAATAGACCATATAATCCTGTGATTTATTACAACACTAGTTACAAAATTTGTTAACAGATGATGTCTTTAAATTAGTGGGTAGACTTAATTTCGTAAACTTTTGCACAGATTATGTGCACGTTTGAGAAATCTAATCGTATTACCTTCACGGCTGTTTTCACTGACCGTGATCTGTATTTCTCCGCTGAAGTTTTGTTTTGATAAATTATATAAAACGGTCTCGTTTTTAATTCAATATTGACTTGTATAGGACGAAAAAAAAATCAGATAATCTCAGAGTGACTCCACCAGTCGAGAGAGTTCGACTGTAATAGTCACCTAGAGAGATTGGAAAGCTCAGCTGTGAATACGGAAGACGCAGGGTCGAAGTTCGGCCAGACTTGAATTTCTGACTGTTATCTGTTTTCATGTGTGTACTATTACATATATTACATATATCCCGTTGGATGAGTGGTAAGGGTGTTTGCTTAACGTCTCAGGGGTCCCTAGTTCGATTCCCAACGCAGTTAACTTTGGAAATAATTTTCAAAGTTGGCTCTGGTCTCTATTTGGAAAGTAGTGACAGGGCACACTGCGTTTCGCAGTCACTTGGGCAGCCCGTCTGGCGGCAGTAACCACCCCCTTAAAGAATAAAAACCTGAAATAACAGCATATGTGCTGTTGTGTTTCGGTGAGTGAGTAAGCGATGCCTTAGTCCTTAGTCCTTCTATGGTCGGCAGCACCTATGGCGTTGCTTGTGTTATAGGCGACGGTGACCACCTACTATTAAATGGCTGGTTAGCCTGTCTGTTGACCATAATCATATAAGAAAAAAAGTTACAAGAATACACCCCGATTGCATTGCAATTGTGCACGATCAAAAAAAAAAATTTTACAAATTTTCACCACAAATTTAATATTAAATGATTATAATAGAATATAATTTTGGTTAACAATTGTGTGAGTTTACTTGGTAACCTTTGTATTAGTCGCAACGTTCTTTGTCTAATGTCTTTTCTATTTACTTTATGTCAATGGATAATGCTATTTTCAGTTGGAATCATAACTTAAGCTAAGAAATAAGGCTTCTATTCTACGAAACAATAATAAAAATAATAAATCCCCCTCAAAGCTGCCTGACAGCCGCGGAACTATTCGCCGGCTGCGTTATGGTGACAACGCAGTTGGTAACGAGTTGGATTTATTTATTTTTTTATGGTAAAGTTGGAAAAAAAAATGGCTTGTAATAAAAAAAAAATGCCAATATTAATTTGAAATCAACACATTAAAGAAATAATTACGAATATATTTGTAATTAATTAAAGTAATTAAATCATCATGACGATATTAAATGATAAAATATAACAAGAAAAGATTTTTGTTATATTAAGGTCGTTAGTTAATCTGGTGGTTCACTTGATGGTAGACGGCCACCGTCACCTATAACACTATCAATGCCACATGTGCTGCAAGTGCGCTGCCGATCATATTAGGATTAAGGACTCTTTCACAGAAAGACAACAGCACACATGCTATTATTTCACTATGATCTTTGTAAGGAGATGTTTAAAACATAAATAATAAACGTGTTTTTTAAATAAATTAAATAACTTAAAGTTAAGTTTATAATTAAAGTTTGTGTATAAATGTGTGTGTAATATTTATGTGTACTAACTATAGATTTACTAAGATGTATACTAACACTTTGGGTCCAAGTGACCCGATTTATTATTATTTACTATAATAAATAATAATAAATATAGTAAATAAATTTATTATTAAAATTATTATTTATTGTAATAACAATAAATAAATAAGTTTAATTATAGTAAATAAGTTTATTATTATAATTATTATTTATTATAATAACAACCTTATTATTATTTATTATTATTTACTAATAAATAATAATAAATATAATAAATGAGTTTATTATTATAATTATTATTTATTATAATAACAACCTTTATTATTATTTATTATTATTTACTAATAAATAATAATAAATATAATAAATGAGTTTATTATTATAATTATTATTTATTATAATAACAACCTTTATTATTATTTATTATTATTTACTAATAAATAATAATAAATATAATAAATGAGTTTATTATAATAATTATTATTTATTATAATAACAAACTTTATTATTATTTATTATTATTTATTATTATTAACTAATAAATAATAATAAATATAATAAATGAGTTTATTATAATAATTATTATTTATTATAATAACAAACTTTATTATTATTTATTATTATTTTAATGTTTAAATTAGGCAGACCTCTGCCTAATTTAAACTGCCTAATTTAGAACTAAGAATACAAGGTTCATACAAGTGTTCTCTTAACCCTGACCCTTACAAAGTAAGGGACTAGGTGATGGTAGATTTTTATTTGAATATTGTATTTCCAACATTTGATTTTTAACCATGGTTCCTTAATATTATAGAAACATGGTTACTCTACCAAAATCCCGTCACCGACAGCGACTCGGTGAGAATCCAACAGAAAATGGAAGAAAATTTTGTTTTACATACTAAAATGGAAAAATTTGCTCTCAACCATCGTACAAGTAAGAACAAGGCAGGACCAATCGAATGCATAGCATTTTCCTCACTTGGCAGGTGACAGTTTGCCAATTGACTTGCAAGCAAGGCCGACTTTGATACAATCTAAAATGGCAAAATTTGCATTCCTTTATTCATTTGTGTTCAAAAATCTTTAAGCCTTATTGAAAAAAACTTGAAACAAACTTTACGATTTATTGTGAACTAGCTGGTGCAAGCGACTTCGTCCGCGTTGAACGATAAAAGGTACCCTATATCCTTTCTGGTGTCCCAGACAACGTGTATGCAAAATTTCATGATGATCGGTTCAGTAGTTTTTGCGTGAAAGAGTCACAAACATCCATATATCCAAACATATTTTCTCATTTATAATATTAAGTACGGATTAGGAGTAGCTTTCATTGTGAAGAGAAATAACAAGAAGAGACTTGCACGTGTAGGAAAACCTGTGTTTGACATCTGTAGAATAAATCTTCCAAGGCAAGTATAATTCTGTATAAATTCAGACTACTCGTAGTACTAACTTAACACAAACGAGAGGCCTATACTTTTATGTAATATATATGAGAATTATAATTATGTCATATAAGTGTATACCTGTAACTAATATACACTATATCTATATAAAATATATTGTTAAGACGCCAGCACATATACTTTCAAAAAAGTTTATACGCAACAGTAGTCAATGCGAAAGTATGTGGATATTCACATACTTTCATACATATGGATGTATATTATCGTAGACATATTACATATGGATGAAAGAGTTACAAACATCCATACATATGGATGTATGGATGTTTGTAACTCTCACGCAAAAACTACTGAACTGATCACCATGAAATTTTGCATACACGTTGTCTGGGACACCAGAAAGGACATAGGGTACTTTTCATCGTTCAACGCGGACGAAGTCGCGGGCACCAGCTAGTAACTAGCCGTCAACCGCTCCGGTTGTTCCGATGGAGGGGATGCGGAGCGCCGCACTCAGCGCGGTTAGCCGCAAACGCCGCTTCCTGCCCCACTCAAAAATAAATGTTTATTTTTCGACAACATTTTCTACGATAATATAAATAAATAACTGCAACTAGTTCTTCGACGTCCACCGTGTATAATATTTCTAGAAGAACTGACGATTGCGGCGGACCGCAATAGAACTGTGACGACCGTACATATTGCGGCCTGCCGCAACGGCACGCCGCATCATTTTTCGCCCTTATTCTTACCAAGGCAATACCAATGCATTTTGCTTGTGTCAAATGTCAAATGGCAAATGGTCACTTATCATTAAGCTTACTAACAGTCTACCTGCAGAATATTACAAAAAAATAATAATATTATATCTAAGATATATTATGTTACAAATATAATGTTACAAAGATATATTATGTTTAAGATATAATTTTACAAAGAACAGATACTTATTAAGATCATTTGTAACATTTTAACGAAACATAACTCCCAAATTAGATCTCAGATAAAACATGTGTTAAAAATAAACATGTTACAATATCTTAATTTTTAAATCTTTTCCACTCCAACTTAATTTTAGATCGTAACTCTTATCCAATCGAGATTGTCCATTATTTCAATGTATACATTTCTCCTTAAAACCCCATTCGTTATCCAATTTTTAGAAACGTACGCTTTAAATTCCTTTTTGTTTCTCAAAACGGTTTCTCAGTATCGCAGACCACTTTTTTATGTATTTTTAGACACTAGATTTATGTCTCCGATTTTTCGATTCGTTGAAATCGATTCTTGCGTTTTCTTGTGAGCTATTAATATGTCAGTGTCTCGTGTCGTGTCTTCTGATGCATTTTCTTAAGTGTATTTTTTTTTAAATTTATTTAAAAAGCGAAATAAAGTCATTAGAACTTTTATAGCCGTTGCTTATTCGAAAGGGAATGTTGCCATAACATGATTGTTTTAACGATATAGTTGGTTATATATATATGGCACTAGTTTTGTCATGCGGTTTCACCTGCTGTTAAATTTAAATTGACATATTTATGTTTTGACAATTGCCCGCATCTTTTTCTTTTTGATATTATGTTCTTAATTTTTATAGCATTTTATTAAACAGTCTACTATTATTAGATGAAAGTACACTATAGTATACCTATTTTGGTTTTTTAAGGATACAAAAAAAAATATCTTTAAGATATTTTGTTTTTTTTTTTTTTTTTTTTCAAGTATAGTTTTTTTTTATACAAAAAAGAAAACCGAACAGCTTTAACTAAGTATTAAGGTTCTTGTTTTTTTTTAAAAATCTATTGAGACTGTATTATTAAGTTTAATTGGCTGTTATTAATACCGTCTTGAGAAATATCAAATAAAATGTTTGAGTAAAGCAAAATGTATAAAAGCGATAACAATATCTTACGGCAAAAGTTATGTGACATTCATTAGAAGAAGCTTACATCCAGTAATTGATAAGGGCAATAAATGATGACGATTGAGACAGAGTTATAATAATATATTTTTTTAATTAAACTGGCCCTGACCCGCCCATGCTTAAATTCGTCAGCATAAAAACCTTTTGTATGAAATTTTTCTACATGTTAAGTTCGACAGACAGGCTAAAGTGACGGTCCACTTGATAGTAGGTGGCCACCGTCGCCACTTGCAACACTTGAGTCGTCACTTACATAAAATCAATAGGACAACATTTACATTGTAAAAACGTGTTAAGTAAACTTTGAAAAGATCAAATCACCCCAATTGGGATAATAAATCTTCAATACCACGATTTCAACTAACAATATATAATTCAATTTCAATTATAAATACATTAATTTCAACTAGGTTCGAAGTTCAAAGTTGCTTATATTGTCATGATTAAATTTCAACGTAAATTCCGAAGCACTGTAGACATCTCTGAAAGAAATCTCGACGTTAAACCTGCACTTAGCTTAAAAGACGGTCCAATTTCTCGCAACCCTAGCTATAAAGCCTTTAAACTGGCATCCGTAGCGTCCACTGGAACATGTAGGGGTGTGTTCCGCTTAAATACTTTCCAAGGTTTCAGGGTTGCTGCAAGCGACCGACAAATATACGCGGATTGCACCGATCCTCATAAGATGTTTGAGGAATTTTTAAATATTGAGAGTTACAGAGGAAATATTCCTTTGATATTATCTTAGTATATTCGTCTATTCACATAATTCGTTGCTAGATAGACATTTAAATAAAACTGTTAGTCTTCTAAGCCACTCTGGTTTCCTTACGATCTATCCTAGGATATATGAATAATTAAATTTATCCTCAAAATCTAACACAACATAAAAATGCAGACTCGACAGGTATACAAAATTGCTGCCAACTTGGTTTTAATTTGTTTTAGGGCCTATTTCACCAAGTACAAGTAAAGTGTTGATTAGTTACTTTTAGAAATAATTTTATGTTTTATTAAATTATGCACTCTGTTTACTGCATCCTTTTCAAATTATTTTTTTAAATTATTTTCTTTTTAATGTTTTGGACTTTTACCGTATAAACAAAGGCGACTTTAAATGGCAGTTAGCCTACTTGACACATGGTGAAAGAGGCCCTTAGTTATTTGTCCCAGTTTAATTTTGTTTAAGATAATGGGCGGCAGATAAACTGACGGTTCACTAAGCAACATCCAGAGATCTGAATCTAGTATTAGCCAATACTGACTTAGTGTTGGCAGGATTTTTGAAGGCAAAAATCGGACACATGTCTTAAAATACCAACGTAAAATATCTTTATGCTATGCTTATTCTTTTTATTCTTTGACCTACTTAGACCGGCAACGGAATTGCAGCATCTATAGTGTTACTTGTGTCATTAGACGACTGTACCCACCTGCAATTAAGTGGACCGTCATTCTACCTTTAATAAAAAAAAAAGGTTAGGAAAATAGGATTTGGTGTCCTATATTTACAGAAAATACAACGATACACGTGATTTGCCGGTGATTTTTCTGTAGGGTTGTGGTTACCTCAGCCAGACTGGCTGCCAAGTTTGTGACTATAGTGTGCCCTGCTCTTGATAAAGTGGGGATACGAATTTCTTTTTATAACAACCTCTATTAATTCTGGACAAAAGCAATCCCGGTTCCAGTACACCCGCCCTAGCAAGACGTCCAGAGATACGAGCACAGTTGGAAAATTGAACCGTTGTTTTCGAAATGTATTAGTGCATTTATTCGCGCGAGACGCACCAAGCTTCGATCCCGTACGATAATATTTTAACTTTATCTCGGATACTGTAACGAGAATTCCACTCCGACTGGCCACAGAGTAGGAAATACTTTTTCAACTCTCAGTAACTAAACCCTCTAAAATTATAGTTATTTTTTTTTTATTGTTTTCATTTAAAATATAAAAGTATCTTTTGAAATGTATTTATTATTTTGATATTATAGTGCATAGTTGGTCTAGATCGAATGACTGCTCTAAGTATTGTTGGTCAAATGTTTGGTGATAATGATTGTCAATGAAACATTTCTATTTTATTTTATAAATTGTAAAATAAATAAATATATTTATGTTACAATTATAAATGCGAATGTATGTTTGGATGTATGGATGTTAGTAACTCTCACGCAAAAACTACTGAACCGATCACCATGAAATTTTGCATACACGTTGTCTGAGACACCAGAAAGGACATAGGATCGCATTTATAATATTAGTACGGATTTATTAATTATATTATTTTTATATAATTATCATGTCCCTCTAAAGTTTGATTATTTCTTATTATAAAAATATATTGTCAAAAGTAAATGGTTCAATGGATTTCGATTTACACAATAATAGACTATTTCCTTAGTTTTTATGATTATCCCCAAAGTCATAAAGATAAATTCACGACCCCATTACGAGTATCTTCTCTCGAGTTTTATCTTTTTCTAAACAAAGTCAGATCAAAATTGGTAAAGGCTATCTGTTTTCCTCGTATATACGTCTTGCGACCGCAAAAGCCAGACATATTTCTACTCTGTGCAAAGTGCAGGGGACTGAGCAAAAGCGACACTCGGCATGTTTATATCCCGGGTACTGTGCAAAAACTGCAATGCTCTCGTCTGACTCTTTAACATAATAATAGATTTCGGCTCCGCGAATTTATCCAAGACTAGATTTATTTTTAACTGGCTCCGGAAACGGTAGCTTGGGGAGGATTTTATACGTTTGCCTCTTTATAATTCTGCATTGTCATACAAGGCTTTTTTTTTTCAAGATAAAGAGCGTCAGGAAGGCTGACAGTTAATTTGATAGAAAATTAAAACTACTATGGCATTGCTTGTGTTATAATAATAAATAAATAAATATTTCACACAGCACCATCTAGTTCCACACTAAGCAACTAATGCTTGTATTATGGATACCAGACAGTTGATATAATACATAGATTACTTTTCTTTTGTAAATACATACATATTATAAATACAAAAAACATGCATGACTCAGGTACAAAGGTAAAATGTTAACACATAAACATTTCCCCCTAGCGAGATTCGAACCCGCGACCGTTTGGTTAACAGCTAGTGTTACTAGCCACTAGACCAAACGTGTCGTTAATAGATGACAGTAGCTATCTTAGGACCATCAATAGGACCGTCTGGCTGCCCCGCCTAATTTACATTAAAAAACAGTTACTTATCCTGGACATTTAGTTTGTTATAACCGCTAAAGTAGTCCCCGGTTCGAATCCCGGCAGAAATAGCTTTGGAAAAAGTTAGATCTGGTTTGCTCTAGTGAACTATCAGCGTGTCTAACAACCTTTACATAAAAATAAAATAAATTTAATTAAAAAGGTAAAAAATAAAATGTGTTAAGTAATTTAATTAAAAATAATTTTATGTTAAAATTATCAGTAATATGTGTATATCAACATAACTACGAGCAATAAACATTTCGAGGGTCATTGGCATCAGAACGGTCGCTAATATTCATCCACAAAACTTGCTAAGAAAGAAATACTAATATATTTTTAGGACAATTCTGTTGTAAATTTATTTATTTTTTAAATTATTAGTAAGTTTCTTAAGAGTTGGATACCGCAGACCACTCGATGATGCAGCATCAGGTTACGATTTTATGGAAATATCACCGAAGTTACCTCATACCAAATTTCAAATCAATCGAACCTGTGGAAATGGACTGATGATCTTCAAACACCTTAACAGATCATCATAAATTATAGATAGTACTTAAAGTAATATTTACTCAATGATATTACTGTCTATTTCCTACATAACGAGAAATATAAATATATACTCGCTCATGGGGAAAACAGGTTTGTATATTTTACAATACATTTTTAATATTATAGGAATCATAAAATTAAAAAATAAACTCACATATATTAAGAAATAAATTTAGCGTCCGCCTTTGCCTGTTTCTACGCTGAATTCTTCTAAACTATACTTTACTTTTAAAGGTTTAAAGTATTGTAAAATAAAAATTAAGATATCTTTTCAGAAGTTTCTGCACAATGAAACAGAGGTATATCTTATTAATTAGTTTTAAATGAAACAAAAATTCGTACCAAGTTTTTAAGACAAACATTTTTTACCTGTAAATATTTAATCATCGCCGCTAATTCGGTACGGAATCGAATCTGTGACCGTTGAACTCTGGGTCGTCGGACTGCACCGACATTGGCCAGGCCAGCCCGCCGCCGTGGAACCCAAGCGTGACGCAATAAATTCGCCATGTCACACAATTTTTTCCTATTAAAAAAAAAAACTATTCAAATTAAGCCAAAGTTAGAATTTCATATGATTTATTGTTCATATAGTTATTTTAGTTCGTACTTTTGTACAAAATAAAAAGTAAGTACATCCGTATTCGTACTAATATTATAAATGCGAAAGTATGTTTCGTATTTATAATATTATTACAAAAACTACTGAACCGATCACCATGAAATTTTGCATACACATCGTCTGGGACACCAGAAAGGACATAGGGTAATTTCATCGTTCAACGCGGACGAAGTCGCGGACACCAGCTAGTATATAATTAAACAGCTTTTGCACTAAATAGCAGTAAGAGAGAACCTATTGACAAGAATGACAGCTTATTCATAGTAAACGGTATACCTATTTAATTTTTTTGACTTTTTTATAATAAAATAATTATATATTGTATGAGTCAGGTATCAGTAGTTTCCCACATATATGTATTGATACATATTTATATATTTTATAGTCGGGCACAGCCCACAGCTTTTAATGCGGGTTTCATTGATGGAAAGAGCGTTACACGAGGAAGGTTTTTACTGAAAAAAAATTCAACCGTGCGAAGCTGGGAACGCATCACTAGTTTATATATATCATCATAGGATTATATAGAAACCTATTGAAAAATTAATTACAGAAGAATCCACTCAACTGGTTGGCGAAGCGCTCTAACTCTGATTGAAATACTTCATAGTAGTCTGTGTAAAAAATCGCATCCTGCCAGCACGATTAACTCAACAAACATGTCCGCCAAAAATATTTTTAAATTCTCATCTCATTTTTAATCTACACTGCGGTTTGTGAGATAGTAATATTACCATTGAGCCTAATCCCCGGCTTTAGCTAACTGTCTACAAAGAGAATATTACTAATAAAAGCACACCTCGATGCCTCAAAATCTCTGCGGGCCAGGTCATTCTTTTTTTTTTAAATTAAAAAAAAAAATTCAAGTAATACTATTTCGAGTGACGAGCTGCGTTCTTCATTTAAAATGGTCGTAAAACGTCCTCGGGAAATTGTTTTGACACCGCTAGTAATATTATATTAAGGTGGGTACATACTGGAGTGAAGAATTTTTCCCCCGTTGTGAAGGTTGTAAAATATCGAGAATTGCTTTGGGAATATTACAACAAAAGTTGGTTACACACTGATGAATTTTACACAGATTTCTTTTCATATCTTTTGAACCAGAGTTATCTTTTATATTATTTTGTTCGTTAATAATTGTATTCTCTTTAATAATGTTAATTATTTATTTGGGATAGCGTTTTATGGTCGAAATTTTAAATGATTACTAATTAATTCCTATACTAGTAATTATTTATCGCTGATGAAGAATTCTTTTCGTCTAAAATAAATGAGGTGTACAAATCTAAAAGGTTATCATCCTCTGAATCACAACTTAATATGTAATTGAACCATATAATAATATTATGTTCTCGTTCAGTTATTTTCCGAAATTTCCGAGAATGGGTCATAGCGAACAGGTTTTAACGTTGACACAGATGTGTTAAAAGAAATATTTAGGAATAAATTGAGAAAATCGATATTATGATATTGTGATTTTTCATCTGTAAGGAAATCTGTATTTTTGTTCTCATAAAAAGTAATATCATATGATAAAATTAATATTATTATATTCGATACTCAATATCACGGTTGTTTTCTGTAAGGAGATTTCTGTTTTCGTAAGGGTTATATTGCTGGACGTTCTTCCTAGGTTGTGTAACTCAAAGTTTAAATAAGTATATTCCTAACAACGAGACTCTTTAACATATCTATCTATCTATTTATCTATGATAAATGATCCATTGAATGAAGCTGTGTAAATTGCAGGTGTGAATCTGTAAATATGACCGGTCAAAGAAGACAAGAGTCGGCCACGGTTTGTACGTTAATTGTGCTAACTTCTTTGCTCCTAAAATGTTAACGTTTGATTTTTATTTTTGTAAATTTATCTCTTTCTAAGTTTAAAATGAAACATAATTTTATGGCAAAAGAATAAGCATTTGCTCCTCCACAAAAACCAAGTTTAACCTTGTATTGATCATTATGACAATGCTCTATCATGACTGATTTTAAACTGATTTTCAATATTTATTAGGAGCCAGTTCAGCGAGCTATGGGGAGGGCTATGCTCGGGGTTACATTGTGAGATCGAAAGTTACCGACATACGAAAGTTACCGACATAAGCCGGCGGTTCAGTAAGTTGAAGTGGCATTGGGTAGGACACATACTCATAGGGTACATTGGGTAGAGCCGACGCCGGAAAGCTCACGAGTGGAGGCTGCGGAGGACGTCCACCACCAACGTGGACAGACGACCTGATAAGGGCTAATAAAATATGCTAAGTGGAGGCTGCGGAGGACGTCCACCACCAAGGTGGACAGACGACCTGAAAAGAGCTAATAAAATATGCTAAGTGGAGGCTGCGGAGGACGTCCACCACCAAGGTGGACAGACGACCTGCAAAGAGCTAATAAAATATGCTAAGTGGAGGCTGCGGAGGACGTCCACCACCAAGGTGGACAGACGACCTGAAAAGAGCTAATAAAATATGCTAAGTGGAGGCTGCGGAGGACGTCCACCACCAAGGTGGACAGACGACCTGAAAAGAGCTAATAAAATATGCTAAGTGGAGGCTGCGGAGGACGTCCACCACCAAGGTGGACAGACGACCTGCAAAGAGCTAATAAAATATGCTAAGTGGAGGCTGCGGAGGACGTCCACCACCAAGGTGGACAGACGACCTGAAAAGAGCTAATAAAATATGCTAAGTGGAGGCTGCGGAGGACGTCCACCACCAAGGTGGACAGACGACCTGAAAAGAGCTAATAAAATATGCTAAGTGGAGGCTGCGGAGGACGTCCACCACCAAGGTGGACAGACGACCTGATAAGGGCTGCGGGTCGACGGTGACTAGTCCTATTGAAAAATTATGGGGAACGTCCTGCAGCGGAGATGATGATGATGAATCTTCATAATAGTACCCATTCAAATTTATGAACAACCCTTATTATACTGTATAATTTAATGATTAACATTATATATATAAAATCTTAATCATTAAATTATATATTTTTTTATAAATTATATAATTATATTTTTTTTATATAATATATATAAAAAAATAGTTTTTCTATTGTGTTAAATTTAAAAGCAGTGTCCTGATATGAAACTACTTTGAAATTTCAATTCCTAAGTCGTATACCTAATATTGTGGTGTAGATGTCACGAGTAATCTAATTATTTTTCAATACTTTGCTCTCTATACTCGTATAATTATTATTATTATAGAAATAGGATTGCAATATATAAATAAATGTTTAATAAATGTGATATCAAAAACTTGTATAAATTTCAATATCAATTCAATAAGCCTGCATTATCTTATTTAACTGAATTAATATAGATTAATATCAATAAAACTTAAAAAAAATCTTGAAATACGTATGTAATGTTGATATGTAATATTTAGACTTTTCTAAAAAATAAATTTTAAAAAAATATTTTTTTTAATAATAATATTTATTGTTATTAAAGTTTAAAGAGTCTTAATAAAAAAATTAATGTTTAATTTAATTTCAAATAAAACGTGTTACGTTAAGAAAGCGCTTGAACTTAATTGTGTTCAAATCCTAAACACCCCTTGGGCGGTGCGTTCGTCATCTCGCCCGTCTTTTTACGAGCTACACCCAAAACGTCAAGTTAATCAAGTGAGTTACCCGGTAATATGACTCAAAACGTTTTTAATTAAACTTAATAACCCACCTTTTTTTGCTCCTCAACCATTTTATTAACAACTAGCGAATGTCGGAAATTTCCGAACGAATCGCCGATTCGTTCAATTTTATGCCAAGTTTACAATCACCCTATAAGTTAATATTACATTTAAAAGTACCTAATGTTAAAATTACTAGTTGTTTCGCAGTTTAACCTGTCATTTAATTGAATTAAAGATGGATTCTCTCTCTCTCTCTCTATCTCTCTCCCTCTCTCTTGGTGATTCTGTTTTGGTTTAACGTTTTTCTAACGTCTAAATAGCTTTAGATAAATTAGATAAATAGCGACAAAAAAGTGAGTTCAACAAAAGAAAGATTATGACATAATCTTCGACTAATTTAGATCTTAGACTAATTTTAGATCTTTAGCTAGAGTAACATATTTTTAAAATATTTTTAATTCCTAAAAATATATAAATTCCGTTATTTGCTTAGGATTTTTAAACTAAAGAACTATAAATCCTTACATATTATAAAACAAAGTCCTCCGCCGCGTCTGCCTGTCTGTCTGTTGGCGATAAACTCAAAAACTACTGCATCGATTTTCATGCTATTTTCACCAATGGATAGAGTGGTTCTCGAGGAAGGTTTTAGTATATAATTTTCACGCGGGCGAAGTCGTATGCACCAGCTAGTTTTGAATAAACAAAAAAAATGTCTTTAGATTAGTGAGGGATACCAGAGATCATTTAGCTTATCCTTTTAATCATACTATTGTCGGAAGCGCACTTTCAGCACGTGTGGCGTTGCTTGTGCTATAGGCGACGGTAGCCACTTACCATCAATGGCCAAAAAATTAAGCTTTAGAGTTTGTCTATGACATCAGATAATTTAAAAATTTTTAAAAACATTTTAAAAGTTATTTTCTGGGATAAGCAGCTCCGGAGATTTCCTTTTACATTCAAACTTACAAACTACCTTTTTATATAATAAAATAAAGGGAATACGTAATTAGAGAAACTAATTAATTTGTTTAAAGAACTTCACAAAGGCTGACTTACGTTCGCTAGGGAATATTTCTAGACATTCTTTTAGGAATAAGAACTGTAATTAATATTTCTCGTTTAGTTTTTAAATAACAAGTGAATTCACAAATATGTTGCGGCAAACAAACAATATTAGTCCTTATGTAGATGAACATGAAATTGAAAATTGAAAATCTCGACTCATCCGAGCCAAAACCCTTATTTTACAAATGAATAAACAACATGCGTAATAACCATCATTTCCCTTTCTATAAAATTACAACTAAATAAGAATGGTATACAGGATGTTCTTTTTTGCATTTCTATTCATTTTTAGATACATCTTCGACAGATTTTGATATAATATCTTAATTTTTTATTTTTGCTTAATAAAAGCAAAAAAAAAAAACTTTGCTTTTATTATAAATCTTAATTTTTTATTTTTGATAAAAAATTTTGATAATAGATACCAAAATCTGTCGAAAATGTATCTAAAAATGATTAGAAATGCAAAAAAGAACATCCTGTATTCCATTCTTATTTAGTTGAATCACGAAGTAATCTAGCTAACCAGCTTGATTATATTATGTCAAAATAAATCATCATTAAAGAGCAAAGTTGCGATATTAAAATTTTTAAAAAGCCACTCAAACAACATACGAGTATATATAATGAAATTATTTTCATATTGCTCATGGATTAAGAAAAATAAAAAAGTATTTTTTTTAATTATAATAAGTGATATAATTAAACTGAACATACTTTCACAATTAATCTTAATTGACCTATTCTATAGTAGGGTTACAAATTAGGTGCTTGAAGATTACTACTAACCTTAAGTAAACTAATCTTTAGGGAAATAAAGCTGCTATCTATAGGATCTTCGGTGACCAGAAGTCTAGGATTGATGATGTCCTCCTTAAAAAAATTGTCAGCTCCTGGATTCCATGAACGACAAAATGGTGCTGGGATTTTGCCACTGAGTCTGCTGTTTTTGGGACACATGTTGTCTTATAATGTAATAACTTGAAATGAGCGATTTATGTGATAATTAAAATTAATTTATTTTGCTTATCTTGGAAACGGCTCTAACGATTTGTTTGAAATTTTGTATATTGAAAAGGTTTAGTTATTTAAGTCTACCTATATAGTTGTATTTCGTGTAAAAACGGAATTTTACACAAAAATCAATAAATATAACTATTTATTAGAACCGATTTACCGATGGATGAAGTATCTACTTTAAAATTTTGTGAGATGGTGCTCACTATATTTTTAGCTTACATCCAATAGTAATCCAATGTCGGTAGGTACTTATAATAAAAACACATCTCCATTAAAAATATTTTATATAATTGTTGTAAAAAATCTACATACTGTATATTGGTGTTATTATAAATCGGGGGCAACACAGTAGATAAGGGCGCGCGCACACCGGGCGCGGTGATCGTAACACCACGCTCCATCGGTCACAGGTCGTAAGTGAATTTTAGTGTTTCAAGGAGGGGACGCCATTGTTCGATGCACATTGTCTTCAAACGAGGTTGTGTGATGCATCACGTAAGATTGTGAAGACCTATTATTTAATTTATATATGAAAATATTTACAGCAACATACATTAACTAATGTGCCTCGTGGATTTGCCTGCCCTAAAATTGGACAGTACGAACAAATTATTCAACCATATGGATCACAAGTTTAATCGTAACTGATCAAACGGTGTGTAAGTTTTTCGATTTCTTATATTGAAATCTTCATATTTCTTATATTATACAAGCCCGTTGGATGAGTGGTTGGGGTGCTTGCCCTAACGCTCTGCTCTAGGGTTCCTGGGTTCGATTCCAGCAGGGTCAACTTTGGAAATGAACTTTCAAAGTTAGCTCTGGTCTGGATCTGAAAAGTAGTGGCATGGTACACATAGTTTCGTAGTCATTTGGGTAACCACCCCTTTACAGAGGACCACAGTGAAATAAAAGCACGCGTGCTGTTGTGTTTCGGTGAGTGAGTAAGGGATGGCAGAGCCCATTTCCTTATCCCTTATAAATCTTTTATAATTAATACTCTATGGTTGGCAGCGTGCTTGAGCATCTGTGGCGTTGCTTGTGTTATTGGCGACGGTAGCCACCTATCATCAAGCCGTCACCCTGTCTGCCGACCTTAACATTAAAAATAATATGTTTATGTCAACAGGCAGTAGGCCAATGAGAGGAGTGGCTACTGTCTCCACTAAATCGGCAAAAATAAAATAGTGCAAATCCACGTTTACACCTGTACTGCCGCCAGTGATAGGCTACAAGATAAATGGGAATAACTAAATGTTAGGATAAGGAAACAGTTTAAAAGTTTTCATCGAAATTTGATAACATTTGACACGAGACTTAACCTTTAACCTTTGGTCACGGACCATCAATAAAAATGGCTATAACATAACCAAATGAAATATTCATTTCAACCGCTGGAGCACTAAAATTTTTATCTTTTCCTCCTAAAACGTGACGTGCCTGTACTATGAACGGTCTTTGAGGGAGTGTCGCAGTGGCGTTTGTGTTCAGTAGGATACTTAAACTTAACAGGGAACAATATGAAGTTCTATTAAAGAAAAAATATATCACGAGTAAGCCTTTCGAGAAATGCCAGGAGAAAAATCCATTCACGAGAATTATATCCAAAATCTCATCACGCAGAGTATGACATATTATGTCCAAAGCAGCACAGACTAATCCAGATATGGCGCTGTTTTGGCAAGGAAGAATGTGCAAAGCTCCTAAGTCTTACTACTGTAAAAGAATTTTTAAAATCAGTCCAGTAGTTTTGAGTTTATTCATTAAAAACATACAACAATACAAATCTTCTCTCTTTATAATATTAGTATATAGTATATAGTCTTATACTAGAAGGATGTAAACTTCTAGTCGTAACCTGAGTATGTAGTGCGAGTTTTACTCGATCAAACGCATCGAACGCGTAAACGTGAATTTGTATGTAAATGAAGCAGCGCCATCTAATTTCTAACGTGTAGCGCTGCCTCATTCCCATACAAATTCACGTTTACGCGTTCGACGCGTTTGATCGAGTAAAACTCGCACTATATACTCAGTATCTTTACCATGAGTTTACAATGACCGCACTCGCTAACGAGAGGGTAAAACATTTATATGAAAACTGTCAACTGTCAATGTCAAATTGACAACTTTCCATATACATATTTTATGCTCTCGCTAGCGATTACGGTCATTGTAAACACATAGTAAAGGTATGTACCTTTACCATGAGTTTACAATGGCCGCACTCGCTAGCGAGAGGATAAAACATTTATATGAAAACTGTCAACTGTCGATGTCAAATTGACAACTTTCCATATACATATTTTATGCTCTCGCTAGCGATTACGGTCATTGTAAACACATAGTAAAGGTATGTACCTTTACCATGAGTTTACAATGGCCGCACTCGCTAGCGAGAGGGTAAAACATTTATATGAAAACTGTCAACTGTCAATGTCAAATTGACAACTTTTCATATACATATTTTATGCTCTCGCTAGCGATTACGGTCAATGGCCGCACTCGCTAGCGAGAGGGTAAAACATTTATATGAAAACTGTCAACTGTCAATGTCAAATTGACAACTTTCCATATACATATTTTATGCTCTCGCTAGCGATTACGGTCATTGTAAACACATAGTAAAGGTATGTACCTTTACCATGAGTTTACAATGGCCACACTCGCTAGCGAGAGGGTAAAACATTTATATGAAAACTGTCAACTGTCAATGTCAAATTGACAATTTTCCATATAAATATTTTACGCTCCCGTTAGCGAGTGCGGCCAATGTAAACTGTCAACTGTCAATGTCAAATTTACATATTTCCATATAAATATTTTATGCTCTCGCTAGCGATTGCGGTCATTGTAAAATGATGGTTAAAAGTGGAGTTGGCTAGAGCGAGTACTGAATGTTGTTTGCAGTGTGTAATTGTTATTGCTTCCGTCCGAGGCGTCCGTGGCTTGATTGACAGTATTTATTTATTCATTCTCGCGCCTGAAGGGTCGTGCACAACCCTTTGTCTTACCAACGTTACTCGAATTTGACACGATATTGAATGAAGGGGATAAGTAAACATCCCATAACCCAAACGTGTCATAATTATTATACTGTTACGTTCTGTTTACGGGTTTATTTAAATTTATATAAATTTTTCCTTCCCTCGAAATTCCTTCTGGACATTTCCTTCAGACACATTATAAATTGATGGACTGCAAATGTAATTACTTTTTATATATCTATAAATAGTTACGTCAACACTCATGATAAATTAAATTTCCAATTAAAAATAAATTGATATTATTTTTTCTGTAATGCAAATTGATACATAGAGAGAGTTATTGAAATTTCAGAATACATTATAACTAAAAATGTTAAACATTTATTTAACACTAGTTGTTGCACGCGACTTAGTCCGTGTAACTTTATAAAATATAGCCTATGTTACTCGCTGACAATATAGCTTCCCATCAATGAAAGAATTTTTCAAATCGGTCCAGTAGCTTCGGAGCCTATTCAATGCAAACAAATAATCAATCAAATTTTTCCTCTTTATAATATTAGTATAGATTGTGAAATTAAAAAAAAATACAAATTTGGGTGCTAATTTAAAAAAAAAAAACCACCATAAAAACTATGAAAATGTGTAAGAAACCAGAAAATAATAATAATCCTAATTTTGGCTAACATTTTTAACTATAATCGACCTCAGGTGCAGCTTCAGCAAGAAAAGGGCATAACTGCACTTTTTGTAATTTTACAGGAGAGCCATTTAAAGTTTAATTTATTGAAACAATTATTGTTTTTGCATCAAAAAGCGCTCAAAGAATTTTTTTTTTTAACTTAATTTTTTTTTTATTTTAAGACACTTCTGCATATTTAATTCATTTTAAATTTTTTTTGTATGTTATGCCCTTGTCTTACAGAAGGTGTGATCTTAATGCAAAACCGTCAAATGTTGCTTAAAAAGTCGGACTATCCGTCGGGTGTCTGCGTCGCAGCGAACTTTGGAACGACTTTATTAAAATTCAAACTTATTGTTGGGCAGGACTTTGTCATTCGTTCGTTTTTTTTTTTAATATTGCGCTTCTGAACTTTTACTGTTTCTGTGTGAAACTGTCTGTTATCTTTACTGGTATTTTTATTAAAAAAAAGGGGACATAGGTGTATACATCTTATTTATAAATTTTCAAAAATTTCAAGCGAACAGTAAACACTTGTACTCCCCCTGGTGTTGCGTGTGTCCTTAGGCGACGGTAACCACTTACCATCAAGTTAACCGTCAATCTGACTGCTACCCTTAATAGTATATTTACATATTTTTGTGACTCGAGTTTGTCATAAAGTATAGAATAAAAGTAAAATAAGATAATATTAAACTCATAAATATATAAAAAAATAGTTTTTTCGCTTTTACAATCACTTTTCGAATTCTGTGAAGACGAACCTCACCGAAACACAACCCACATGCTGTTATTTAGGCTGGTGCTCTGTTCACGGTGGTTACTGCCGCCAGACGGGCTGCCCGAATGACTGCGAAACGCAGTCCCAGCCACTACTTAAAAAACGGTTTAAAAATTACAAAACGGCTTATTTCGTCTTATAATATGCGCATAATTTGAAAATGGAAAACCAACATAACTTGGACTTGAAAAGTTATCCTTTTTCCACTTAAAATATGTCAGCGTAAAAAACTTCGTTGTTCTCATAGTTCGCAGACGGGACGAGAGTAAAAAAAAGTCCCCTCAACTGCCTTCTACATAATTGAAAATGCCTAAAATAACCGAGAGTGAAAGAATTTTTCCCGATTAAACTTTTACTGTCTTACTCGCGAATGTATCTCAAAATTCTTTTCACTGTGGAAAGGGTTAAACAATTTTTCGCCGACTACATTCCAGCTTAATGTAGCCTACGTGTAATATGGCGTGAGGTTTTTTCAACAGAAAAACCTAGAAGAGCGCTTAATAATTCAAGTCTACATGTGTTCAACGAAACTGTAGAATCTACTGATATTTTACTATGTTCAAGTTAAAAATATAATAATGTTACTTTGCTGTTAAAACGAGTAGTTAGAAGAAGCAGTGGTAGGAGGAACTATGTTCCACACTCAGCCCAAATAAACACTTAATACAGAATATATAGTGAAACCGGTTTTATAAAAATACTAGCTGGTGATATACTAGGTAAAAATTTTATAAGTCTACATCTTTATATATATAGCTGATTCGACCGAAATACACGTAAATTTTCTATTCGAAGTTAATGTACCTATACTTAAATGACAATACATTATGATTGACTAGCTGGTGCCCGCGAATTCGTCCGCGTTGCACGCCCTATGTCCTAACTGGTGTCCCAGACAACGTGTATGCAAAATTTCATAGTGATCGGTTCAGTAGTTTTTGCGTGAAAGAGTCACAAACATCCATACATCCAAACATACTTGCGCATTTATAATATTAGTACGGATTTTGCGTGGGCCAGTGTTCTTTTTTGGGTTTGCTCTTGGCCTCACCCAAAATGCCAAAATGCCTATTCATTTGAAGTTTGAAAAGATTTGGGTTATATGAGCCGGCATTTTATAATTCATTAATTTTTATTCATTTATTTTGAAAATATTGACAGTTTAACTTACGTGTGAAATGTGATTCTATCCTGCATTCTATTTTTTGAAGACTAGTTTTCACGCCCTTTTACTAAGCAATTCCTCATTTTCACTAGTAAATATTTTGATAAGGCAAGCCATAGTTTGATTGCATTTGTGTGCATTTAACCGTGTATATAGGTATATAATATACACAGCGAGGCGTAGTTTTACTGGCCTTACTCTGCCATCCACAAGTGGGCTTATCTTTAGTTCTTATTTTATCTGAGGTTTTACAATTAAACTATTGCTTTTACAGACATATGCCAAATATGAGAACTAATGGCTTCAGTCTCCTATTAGAAGCTGTTTGTGACGTACGACTTTTGTATAAAATGTTTTACTAAAGTCTACATCTAATTTTCTCCCTTAACCTTTCTATATTTTGATCAGATCACACTGGCTATCTGCTTGTCTGTAACATAGTCTCGTATAAAATATTTTTTGTTATAATTCGAAACACGTGTCACTATTATAAATGATTTCAGGTCACTCCACATTTGGAACGGGTCTGCCCTCAATAGTGACGCGTACCCAGTAAATACTAGTTTAAACCGTTAAATAATATAAATAACATCTCCCAAATTCTATCCCCAAGCCAGTTTAAGAATAATGCCGTCTGAAGGTCGCGTAAGACCAGTATTGAACATTGTCTCTGAAAAAAAATCGCAGAATCGCCCACTCAGTCGAATTGGCGATAAATTTCATAAGGTCAAGGCTTTTACAAGTCGTACTCATACTTCACTGTTATACGAAAAAGTGTGTTTTTGTAATTATTTTAACATTAACAACATATCGTCCCAATTAATTATAGCCAATGTCTTCTATTAAGTACTAATAAACTATAGATACCTCATCACACTAAAACACGTTAATGCCAATATTACAATGAATTTCATTGCGCAGCTATCTCCGAAGATATTAAATACTGAAGATTTCATATTTATTATCTTTTAACAATTATATATGAATTTATAAACATGAGAACTAAAATAAACTGTTATTGACCCTTGTACACGACATCGGCTTTACCTGATTAAATACATTATAATTTATTATCTTCAGTCATACTAACATGAAAGCAATCTTCCCTAACTGTCCTTCACACAAGAGTTCATTGTACGATTGTGATGTATTGTCGTGGCCCAATCTATAAACTGACAACGGAAATAAACATTTAGGTATTTAACTATTTATATATCGCATATTTGGTCAGAATAACATGATATTATATCACGAATTTTCATCATAAAAAAAATTATATTTCTATTATAAATATACGTATAAAAAATATTTATAATTACAACTGCAAACAGTGCCTGTTACCAATTTTGGTTAATTTAAATAAATAAAATATTCGAAACTGTGCAAATGAACTAAAAATAAAGACACAACTGTGTCAATATATTTATTTTAATATTAAATGCTCTGGATATGATATGAGTCTCTTATTACAAACCTGTCTGCAAAAATAATGTTTGTTAGTCAATTTCATACCTAAATCTGTCAAAATTATAATAAATTAACTTATAATGACATATAATAATCACTTTACCTATGCATATTACAGTTAAGATAGTTATTTATTAGTTATAAACTGGACAAACCATCTATTAGCAGTAAATACCACGAAATAACAGCATATGTGCTGTTTCATGTCAATTCGTCAATAAATAGTATAAGAACTTGATCCCATATACCCATAGTGTTTCCATTTATCCTATCAACGTTAACAATTTCATCTAACTTCGTGTTACTTATATTCACAGGTGACGGTAGCCACTTTCTATCAAGTGAACAATCAGTCTGTCTGCCTTAAATACATCAGAAAATCGGCCTAGTATCAGTAGTCCGATTATTCAGTCCGATGATCGGAATGATGAGACTTTTTCGTCTCAGTAGTCCGCTGTTCTAAAGACTACTGAGCCTTTTAGTCCGATGATAAAACAATAGAAAATCTATAATATGATTCAAATTTAAATCGAACCAAACAATCTTCTATGTTTTGGACCACACAACAAGATAGCGCGTGCGATAGTGCTGTATCGCGATCAACTGTCAAGGTGCGAGCACAGACTCCGCGACGACGAATGCACGATAAGACTTTTTGTTTGTTTTTTTATATGAAAAACATGCGTAAGACACGCTGTCTGTAGGTATGATGTGGCTTGGCGTCTCTTATAAACAGAGCAAAGGTTATACGTGAGCGTAATAGTGTTTAGATTAGTTTAAAACATTTTTAGATAACCTCTTTTTACGGTACTCACTTGAGGTCCTTTATGTATGGTAGTGTTGACGTATGACATCATTTTGAGTACCAGTGTTACACTAGCTAGAGTCCCAATAGTTAGAGGCAGGCGGACAAGTACACTTTATATGGTACTAGCTGGTGCCCGCGACTTAGTCCGCGTTGAACGATCAAAGGTACCCTATGTCCTTTCTGGTGTCCCAGACAACGTGTATGCAAAATTTCACGGTGATCGGTTCAGTAGTTTTTGCGTGAAAGAGTTACAAACATCCATACATCCAAACATACTTTCGCATTTATAATATTAGTACGGAATTCGTTACAGTCGAGTACAAGCATGGTACAAGTAACATAAGGAAAGATGCAATTGCCCAGTTGTCCTTGATAACATAGCATAATCAGAGTGACAAAGACTAAAAAGGCTTTCTTGTAATATAGTTTTTGTTAAGACTATAATATTGTCTTCACCCAAATAATTAAACCAAAAAAAAAGTGTTATAACAGTAACAGAAAAATTTTCATATATTAAACATATTATATTGAATATATATTTTTTTAAATAAGCAATAGACAACTCCTAACCACAAAAAAGGTTACAGTTTTAGACATATTGTCTTACAATTATTATTTTTTACATTTAATTATTATTTTTTACACCAGCAAATAAAAAAAACGCTTTAACGGTTTCCTATCAAGTATAATTTCTTATCACAATTACTAGATATTGAATTGGTGTGTTCACATCTTTATGAACGATTGTGAATAGATAAATTGTTGGATTTATTGGAAAAAATCTAATCAATTACATAGAGCCAATTTACGATCCAACTAACTAAGAAAACTAAGAAGCCAATTACAGAAAAATATTTTTATTGACAATCATGAAATTTTTGTCAATAAAAATTAATAATTACAGAAAAATATTTTTATTGACAATCATGAAATTTTTTTCAATAAAAATTAATAATTACAGAAAAATATTTTCATTGACAATCATGAAATTTTTGTCAATAAAAATTAATAATTAGAGAAAAATATTTTCATTGACAATCTTGAAATTTTTTTCAATAAAAATTAATAATTACAGAAAAATATTTTCATTGACAATCTTGAAATTTTTTTCAATAAAAATTAATAATTACAGAAAAAATTTTTTATTGACAATCATGAAATTTTTGTCAATAAAAATATTAAGTGAAAAAATTAAAAAAAAAAAAGAATTATAACAACTAACTCTTTCACGTTATTTCATCCGCGTAAGTGCATAGCCTATGTTACTCGCTTATAATGTAACTTTCTATATGTGAAATAATTTTTAAAATCAGTAGTTTTTGAGTTACAAACAAAAATACAAATCTTTTCTCTTTATATAATGTTAGTATAGATAGGTAATAAAATAAATTTAATATTTCTCTTCGTATCCGGATATAATTGGTTTCATTATATCTTTAACTAAATATTACTAGTTTAAAGTTAAAGAACTTTGCGTTCACTAATGTTTTAACAGCTGTTTCCTACGCGGGGTTGCAATATTTCATATTTTCTGTATACCATAAAGGACCTTATGTTGGTGTATTAAGATTGAATTAAGTGTTTTGATAGAGAGGTGTGAATATTTATAAACATGTAGCATGTGTTTAGTTCTCATGAAGAAAAATAAGGTCGTTCATTGCTTCATAGTAAATAAACAAGTATGGAACGCATATTATAGCAAATATATAACATAATTCCAAATATATTTATCTTAGATAAAAGAGAGAAAATATATTTATTTAAAATGTTTTATTGAAAATAAAAGGAATTACAGGCCATCATTTTTTAATTATTTTCATTTTAACGGTTTAAACTTGTACAATTAGGTATAAAGAAATTATTTAATGAGATTTTACTGAAAAAATATCCTATCATTTGGTAATGGGGTTTCATAGATATTTAAGTTGGAAAGTAATTGTAATATTTAAAAGAAAATAGTTTAGTTTTTAAAATTAAAAAATTTTTTTTTGAAAATAATTAGTTTTTAAGTTTTGTGTATATATTAATTTGTATATAATTTATATTTATCATTTAGTTAGTTAATTAGTTAATTAATTTTGCTTAATAATTTTAATGTAATATATTTCATAAATGATTATAGTTTAATTTTAAGGATGTTGTGAATAAAAGTTTAAAAAGTTTAAAAAAGTATTTATAATTTTTGAATGTTATCCCTATTTAAAAAAAAAATGGCTTGCTGAAATCGAGACAGAATTTTATTACATCATTTTGCAAAAAGTGTAAGTTAAAAAAAAAAAAAACAAAAGCCTGAATTTGAACGACTTCCCTTACGATTTTTTTGCTAAAATTTTTAAATTTTTAAATTGAGTCAAATATATTTCTAAAACATATTTTTTGATTTTTTCAACAATTTTTATTTAAAACAATCTATTAAATAACTATTAAATAAAATGAACTCAGGTATTTAAATAATTATATTTGTCTGAGGACAAAAATGATGTAAAAATATTTTTTGTAAAACCATTTCTTTATTTATTTTAACATATAAAATAAAAACAATCACTCACGTTCCAATTGTTTTAACCAATAAATCCGTAGAACAATTTGTGTAGTGTTTTTATTTTTTTCGAAAGAGGAAAATAAAATAGTATATTACATTAGTATGACAAATCGGGGGTTCGTTCGGAAATTCGGAAAAAAACTATTTCGCGGTACATTTCACCCGATTTCTAGTTGATGGGAGCAATAAAACACGACCAGATGTGTTGTAAATCTTTAAAAATATAACACAAGCTTCGAATAATAAATGCCTACCTATAAAATAATGCATGTACAAACAATATTTCTGCTAAATGAATATATATCATTAGATCGATCGCTAGAGTTTACATAATTGATTCTAAATATCTTTTCCTTAATGATTAAGTACTGTGCTTTATATGTATTAAGATCGAGTCACCATCATCTTAGTCTTAGGAGATCCACTGCTGGACATAGGTCTTTCAGTGATTTTCCAATAGGACCGGTCAGAAGCAGCCTGGATATATCTTTCCATCTCGAGTTGACGACACGTTTGGTCTAGTGGCTAGTAACCCAAGCTGTTAACCAAACGGTCGAGGGTTCGAATCCCGCTAGGGGCAAATGTTTATGTGTTAAAATTTTACCTTTGTACCTGAGTCATGGATGTTTTTTATTTATAATATGTATGTATTTACAAAAAAAAAAAAATAGTAATCTATGTATTATATCAACTGTCTGGTATCCATAATACAAGCATTAGTTGCTTACTGTGGAACTGGATGGTGTTGTGTGGAATGTGTGAAGATATTTATTTATTTATTTATCTTGTGGGTGTGTTAGTCCTATGAAAACGTCTGGCCCCACCGCACCGGACTAGTGATGTGCCGGATCCTATTTTAAAGATGACAAAAATAATAGTATCCTGAGTTTCTTTCGGGGTTTCTTCTCAGGATCGTCATCTGAAGGATAAATTTATCGTCATTATAAATTTATAATGACGATCATAAGAGTTTCTTGGAGAACCTAATTGATAAATAAATACGAGTATTTTGATTTTGATTTTGTTAACAGGCTGACGGTCCACATGACGGTAAGTGGCTACCATCGCCTAAAATACAGCCTTTAGTAGTATTAAGGATATGGAATAGGGAAATGGGCTCTGGCATCACTTACTCACTCACCGATACACAACAGCAAACATAATTTATGTTGGTCTTCCGTAAGGGAGTGGTTACTGTCGCCAAACGGTGTCTTCTTCAGAGCCAATAAAAAGCTAACGCTTCAGGTGTTCTATATGGTTTATTAAAAATACAATAACATTATTTCAATTATCCGTGCAAAACGGGGGCGTGTCGCTAGTGTAGAGTTAATACTGTTTGTAGTGTGTCCAAACAAGCCCATAGTTGCTGAAATCCTGATCAGACAAATACCAATTATGTCGTAATTGTCTACCGCACCCTAATTGATAAATGGAAATGAGGTTGTCAGTGACAGGACGACCCCATTTCTTGTCGTAAATGTCGATAAAGTGGATAGAATCCATACTAATATCTTGGATTTATTTTCTTGTCAAATGTTAATTAAAACAAAAGAGGTGTATTATTTTTAATTATTGACATTTTTTTTTTTTTATTCTCAATACAAAAATAAATGTGTCACAGTTTAACAAAATTTAAAACAATAATTGATTTATTGTTAATCAGTATGCATGTCAAATTATTTTCAATCATTTTTTGACCTGTGTTAGTTCTTGTGCCAACAACACTTTTCCACAGACTAAATAATAGTAGTTATGATATATGTCATTGTAATCTGTTCTGTGGTTCAATGTTTATTAAAGCTCTTATTAATAACTGAAACCTTAAACTATTAAAAAATATATTGTTAAAAAATACATAAAAACACAAAATTTATAAATTGAGCAAAATAAGATTTTTCGCAAAAAAATACATCTACATTGGAACTAGTTTTAATAATAGCTTCATAAATATTGAATACGCTAGGGTTATATTCGTGATTTTGAATTAATGTACTGTTTAATGTACGGTGAACGCTATTCGATCATAATTTGATACTAATCCCCGATCTAATATTTGAACAGCGATACGTTTGGGCTAATTATTGCACACTGTGTACAGTGCAGGTAGTTTCAGTCGGTGTTTGATGTCTGTATATATACTAGTAAAATACCTACCTTAATTATAATTTGCGTACAAACGTATAAAAGAGTGGACGTTGCATCGTATTACTGGTGCTTGCTATATATATAGTCAAGCAGGGTAATTGGTTTTTGGTAAAAAATATTTTTGGGGTTATTGGAATCATCATATTATCAATAGAAAACTTGTAAACAATCTTGTAACTAATATGTACACATTTTGAACACAAAGTAAGGTTATGTTTGAAGCATCGTCATCATTATTTTGACAGTTACAATCATCTATACCAATTATTTTAAAGAGAAAAGATTTGTATTTTTGTTTGTAATGAATGAACTCAAAAACTACTGGAGCGATTTTAAAAATTCTTTCACCTATTGAAATCTACATTATCAGCATGTAACATAGGCTATGTTTTATATAGTTACGCGGGCGAAGTAGCGTGCAACAGCTTGTATGATATATTTTGAAATAGAAAGCAAAAGTAAACTTAATTAATAGTAAACACTTGATGAACCGAAATCCAATTCTGTTCTGCTGTTTTTGCGTGATGAGTAACAAACGTTCAAGCAAACAAACAAACTTACAAACATACCAAAAAATATATAAACAAAGTTTTTATGTTTGTTTCCAAGCAAATACACATATAAACTTTCTCATTTATAAATTTATATTAGGATTAGGGTGTCCACAAATCACTTATTTCGTGTCCTACAATTCAGTTAAATTTAATGGTGAAACGTTCTATTAAATCAATACAGTACAATGTAACTGTATTACGGGAACTTTGTCTCGAAAATTTGTTGGGAGTCGCGTCTTAATCCCTCTGTCTGACTGAAGCAATAAATATTTATTGCCACTAACTGCCTTCCCATAAGCATAAGCGGGAGCGGAAGTTAATTATAATATATTATTTTAGTAGGCACAGAGAATACATACTGTTTTCCACAGTCATAAACCGGACACTAAGTCCGGCGGTAGTAACCTTTGGGTGATAAAAGTACATACTATTTTTCTTGAGTAAGCATGTTTCCGGTCCCTTATGCCTCATGCTATTTGGGCTGAGAAACTCGTCGCAAGATGTTGTTTTATAGCTACCCACTATAAATATCCTTGCGAGTATAGCAGCCTGCTCGTCGCCATTGTAATCAGAATTATAAATGCGTAAATAAGTTTGTTTGTTACGCATTAAAGCCTTAACTAATCAACCGATTATCATAAAATTTAGCATACTCGTTTATTAGAGATATAGATTAGAGGTCATACCTTTCTAGAAAAAAGTACTGTTCATTAGGGATCATCTATAAATATAACATGAATGAAAATGTTTTAACACCTAATAAAAGGAGGCATGGACGAAGTCGCGAGAAAAAAAGCGTTGGTATAATAAGAGTTGGTAACTGCTGAGCAGACTGCCACTGATTCTACAATTGTGAAGTGGGAATAAATCTAACATTATTATTGGAATAGCCTGAAATCATTAATTTACTAAGGCTCGAGTTCACCAACAGACGGTTTTTTTTTAAACAGCTGTTTAAAATTTAAACAGCCGTTTAATAATATTTTGTTGTTCACCATCGCTAAAATGCGGGTTAAACGCCCTAAACATCTGTATAACTTAGGCTCGATTTCAACAACAGACGGTTATTTTTAAACAGCTGATTAAAATTTAAACAGCCGTTTTATGATATTTTGTTGATTACCATCGCTAAACTGCGGGTTAAACGCCCTAAACATCAGATGAATCATTAAGTTAATCAGACTTTGAGGGCGTTTAACCCGCATTTTAGCGATTGTGAACAACAAAATATTATTAAACGGCTGTTTAAATTTTAAACAGCTGTTTAAAACTAACCGTCTGTTGGTGAACTCGAGCCTAAATAAAACGCTAAAGAGTTTGTCGATATCAAATTCTGTTTTAGTTTAAAAATACGCAATACCACGCTTTCCGCTACCGCTCGTGCCTTAGGCCACATTATATTAAGATATAAAATCTATTTGTGCGGTACACTGTTGATTTGTCTGAAGATTGTATACCAATTGTGCGGGCCCCCAATGATTTTATCTGCGTAATGGAGTTAGATTTGTTAAGTTGTCCATTCTATGTCTGATTGAATGAGTTGCTATTAATTACTTACTTAAATGTTGGATTTCACCAACTTGACTGTTCGACTTACCCGTCAACTTATCTCCATTACTATGCACTTTCTATTCATGGAAGTTGCATCGTAAATGGAAGTCGTGATAAGCGAGAATATTGTTTTTGTAAAATTATTAAGAACATTATTAAGGCACATCCACACATAGTTCAAGATGACCCTGGAAAAAGGTTACCGTCGCAACAATAGTAGGATTAAGGATAAGGGATATTAGAATATAGGGAAGGGATAGGGTAATGTGTTCTTACCTTTATCAACTAATACAAAAATTACCCATTTCTAAATTAACTGTTAGTGATGGGGAAATCACACTTAGGCTCGAGTTCACCAACAGACGGTTACTTTAAACAGCTGTTTAAAATTTAAACAGCCGTTTAATAATATTTTGTTGTTCACCATAGCTAAAATGCGGGTTAAACGCCCTAAACATCCGATTAACTTAATGATTAATGTTTCATTTGGCTAATATTTTACTAACTGAATGATTTTAACTAAACTATTGTAACTTCTAATTAAAGGATATTAATACCTCGAATTGTTAATCCCGTGGCTGGTTCGTGTGGTTGACGTTTTTAATTAACGAACGGTGTAACAAAGCATATTTCATAATGAATAAGCCCATCGAACTTAGTATGAGAACAGTTGTGACGTGCCTACTTAAGTGTCTCGTATATTAGACTTTATTCTAAGCCTGGAGAAGTTTCGAGTGAGTCTTTTCACTAAAAGAATGTTAATGAGCTTATTTTAAATTTAATAACGAAAGTTTTTAAGTTGATTACAAAAGTTTGTTTTAATTAATTCTTAAATCAAAGTTGACATTTGTCGTATGTTATTATGTGGACATCTTCTATATCTAGATAACGCTGCTTAAATTCAAAAGTAACACAAATCAAAATATTCAAAAAAATGTATGTTTTTGAAATGTTACAAAAATTATGTCGCAAAAAGACTTATGGTTGTTTTATTCCATATTTAGTATATTTTTATAATTTTTTTTTATATTCAAAAGTAACTTATATGCTTATATCTCCTCTAGAATTCAGTTTAATATAAAAGTTTAATGATACTTAGAAATACGCTTCTAACAATAATATGCATATATTTAATATATATCTAATAAGAAAAAAAAATTTTTTTTTCGATTAGCTCTCCTGTAAAAAAGTGTAATTTTGATTTGTGCAGCGATCTATTTAATACATTATAAAGAGGTAAAGTTTGTATGTTTAATTGTATTTGGGAGGAAATTTTCGAAAATACACTGAACCGCAAAGAAAAAAGTTCGGTTAGAAAATCTTCAATATCTTCCTGACCTAGCTTTATGAAATAAAGACTAAATTAAAGTTAAACTAAATAAATTATATTTTTATTTAAGCACATTAAAATATTCTTTAATTTAAACTTTATTTCATAAAGCTACGTCAGGTACTTTTGAAGATATTGAAGATTTTCTAACCGACCCTTTTTCTTTGCGGTCCAGTGTACTTTTACATCCGATACAAAAAAAATCTTTCACCAAAAGTTCGAATAGGTTAAACAAAAATAATTTTTTTAACACTTAGCAAAAGTATAATATCAGGCGTTATCTATACATATTTTATTAGAAGTTATACTTATTTATCTTTTATGTTTAAACGCCCACGAAGTCGCGGGCACCAACTAGTCCATATAAAATAAAATAAAAATTATATTTTCTCATAATAACCTCAAAATTTTAATATTATAGAATCGTGGGTTTACTAGAAAAAAACTCTGTTAAGTTTATAATGTAAAATTTTAAAATATTTTGTTTATCATAACATTTGTAAAAGTTAACAATATTTTTACATCGTTAAAACAACAAATTCCGTCTTGTAATCTTTTCACAACATTAATATCAGATAAACAACAATATTAGGGCGGAATGTTAATATAAACAACATTAATTAGAGAGACATAGTTTTGGGCACATTTTGGGCACATAAATCTGCTTTTACTTATATAAGTAGGTATGTACAATTATCTATTTTATTAACCCTCAACGCCCTACGCAAAAGAGGCGTGTTACAAGTTAGACCTTTGTATTTCTGTTTTTATGTGTCTGTCTGTGGCATCATATCTCCTAAACGGATAGACCGATTTTGATCGTGTTTTTTTTGTTTCAAAGCTGACATCATCGTAATGGTTCGTAGCTATAATTTATGGAGATAGAGGTGTTTGAAGATCATCAGAAAGTTTCCTAATTGACGAAAGGATCTCACTAACTGCCACAAGTTTAATTGATGCGAAAGTATTACTTCAGTGGTACTTCCATGACATGACATGATGCTGCAGCATCAAGTAGTCTAAGGGATTTCCAACTCTTCGGAAACTTTCAGCAGATATAGCGTGTTCGGGCTCAATATAATGTCGGAGGTTAGTTTATAATATTTAATTATAACTTGTTATCCATTTTAGAGAACATATCATTTTATATTGATAACACTAAAAAAAATCGGTTGGCCAACAGTGGAGAAAAAGTTAACTATAAACAAATTTTTTCTTTACCTATTTATAAATTCGTTTTTGGCATTAGGATTTAAGCATTTTTTGTTCAATAAAAAAAAAAAAATATTATTTAGGAACTTTCTGAAAATTTTCCCCTTCTCTAAACTGTCTAAATATATTATACATATAAAAGAAAAAAAAAGGCATTATGACAAGGTTCTCATTTATTTTTAAATGACAAAAGCCCGATTTCTCTGTTAGGGAAAGAGTCGTAAAATTATTACAACTAAACGAAATAAGTCAATGAACCTCCTAACCTCAATTGTGTAATCTCTAGACGTCTCCGTATCTCTATACTACTATATCTATATACTAAAATTGTTTTTGGCGATAATGATAACATTCCTCTACTTACTTCAATAAATTGATGTGTGTTATATTTAAAATAATTCAAGTTTCTCTGATAAACTTGTCCTTCGTAATTTATAAAATAATAGCTGTTCCCACGCCTTCGTAGGCGATGTAATTCGTTTTTTTTTTGACAATCTCACAGGAATCTAAAATTTTTTAGCATACTATATGTCAATAAAAGTAATAATCTATGTGTGTACCAAATTTCATACAAATCCGTCAAGCCGCTTCTGAGATTAGCCTGCGCAAGCGCACAGACTAACGGACAGAACAAAAGTCTAAAAATTTTTTTTTTTTTTGACCTCGGTAACATAAGTACAACGTGTACATTTTTTTTTAATATTTCTATATTAATATAGATTTCTTCTCGCCTATAGAGATGAATCTTCAAATTGTATTTCCCATAAATAACTGGGTGCCTTATCTATAGTCTTAACTATAAGTTACCCCTTATTATTAGTTCACATGCATTTTAAAGTGCATCCGCGAGCAATATATTTTTTGCTTAATTTTCAATTCGATATCTTATCACAGTGTTAAAAGGTCCATCGACACCGCGCGAGTACACTAACCGATCGTTTAGCAATCCACGATTACTAAACTTGATATTATCTCGGCACGATTAATGGCTGGCCCTTTATCCAATGTCGAGAACGTTGCAATATCGTACTGACTTAACATAAACTTCTTTCGAACTAAAACATAACTTACAGCTGAGAAAATGAAGCTCAATTTCCACTGCGCTTTTCCTAATCGGGAACTGAGAGCAACTGTGTTGGAATTCCTCGCAAATCTTGTTGGATTAAAGTTGTTTTTTGATTGCACACGTGTGTCTTTAAATGATAGGCTATATGCATCGTCAGTTGTAAGTCCTTCGGGGACAATGGGTAGGTCTGTAGCCGATATATCTCTAGAACGAGACAATTTAAGGTATAACTGGAATATTAAACGCGTCAGTAGCGAAGGTAAGATCTTTATTGGTAACAAGCCGTGTGTCGTGTTTTGTGAGGCACTTAAAAGAATTATAACGAACAACGCCGCGGGGAACGTTTAGTATATTGTGTATTGGCGTCGTTTGAAGCCGACATTACATTTGGATAATTGTATTCTATCGTTGCATTACATTTTGTAAACACGTTAATTTTAATTGAATGTCTAAAACTTTGCTGCAACTGTTTACTTTGATATTAGATAGATTTCAATACAGTTTTATATCTTAACTAACTTTGAACTAAGTTACACTTATTTTAAGTTTTATTTAACATAAAAAGTCACAAAAAAATACATATTCCTCTAATTATATCTTAAAAACCCGCAAAATATTTGTAGAGATATCGTATACGTCATAGCTGTTTACATAATATACTTACAAATACTATAATAATTACAGTAATTAAATTAATAATTGTTATATAAAATCAAAATCGTTTACTATAATAACTCTGTATAAACCATATATAATAATAAATAATAAATAAATAAATATCTTCACACATTCCACACAGCACCATCTAGTTCCACACTAAGCAACTAATGCTTGTATTATGGATACCAGAAGTTGATATACTACATAGATTACTTTTTTTTTGTAAATACATACATATTATAAATAGAAAACATCCATGACTCAGGTACAAAGGTAAAATGTTAACACATAAACATTTGCCCCTAGCGGGATTCGAACCCGCGACCGTTTGGTTAACAGCTAGGGTTACTAGCCACTAGAACAAACGTGTCGTCATATATTGTGTTTGTCGTCAGACAGTCAAGACTCCAAACTCGCTGAAAGCCTACTGGTGGTTACCGTAGTTTCAAAACATGAGCAACCTTAAGTCAATGTCTTGCTGACCCTGATCGGATAAAGGATAAGGTATAAAAGGGTCTACTTTAAGACTGCAGAATCCATACTAATATTATAAATGCGAAAGTATGTTTGGATGTATGAATGTTTGTAACTCTTTCACGCAAAAACTACTGAACCGATCACTATGAAATTTTGCATACACGTTGTCTGGGACACCAGAAAGGACATAGGGTACCTTTCATCGTTCAACGCGGACGAAGTCGTGGGCACCAGCTAGTGTTTAGTATAAAAAAGGATGCATACAGTGCAGACTAAGCAAACCAACGCATTTTGTCCACATACGAGTGCATATTATAGGTAAAGAAGGGTTTTCTATAACCATATTCTATGAAACATCGTCAAGACCAGAACCGAAATCAATAAGGAGACTTTATTGAATCAAACTTGGTGAAGCGGAACGTAAGCCCCTTAAAAGTTTATTTCATTGAAACTTTGCAATCAAATTTCAGAATAAGCTAATTGAACTTTGGGCGACTGGAAAAGCTTAAAAGCTCGGTTAATAAGTTTGATGGTGGTGCTCGTGTGAGAATTTTTCAATGCTGCCTCATTAGCTCGACGGACTTCTTCGTCTTTTGTCCAGGGAAAACCAAATATTTGACAAATTGTTATATATTTTGAAAATTTAAGACACATCGTCAAGAAACACATACAGCCCAATCAAGTATTTGAAGTTAGCTCAATAAATGCTCAAAATGTTAATTAATTATGTATATTTATGTAATTTTTGAGAGCAAAGTAAATGAGGTTTATTATTGTTAATTAATACTTTATCAGGACTCATCAAATTCTCTGAGGTTCTTTATCATAAAAAAAAACTATAAAAACAAAGCAATACGAATACAGTAATATCTCAAAGGTTTTACTGATATTCGAACGTGCGTCAGCAAAATTCTCACTCATATAATTTTCTATATATTGAGTTTATTTTAAAAAGATTTCCAATTTTCAATGGCAGCAAAAATAAATGCCGCATTTAGTCATTAAAAGATGTTTCAGTTGCTGAAAAACCAAACAAGGAAAGCTTTCTAACAAGACCGCATTTCTCGAGTCAACTTTTTTTTTTAAAAAATACAGATTGATTCTTTTTCACGGGTACAATAATGCGATTTCAGTGTACGAACTAATTGCATCGGCAAGGGGGTTTTGGTGTTTCCGACGTTGGATTGTGTATACAGGATGTTTGTTTTTTGCTTTCAATTGGAGAAAACAAGCTTTACGGATCAACTGGGATGTCGGCGAAATACTTTTCGAAACGAAAACAAATCCTATTATTCTATGGAAGTTTATTTTTTATGTTTTATATAAAGGACAGGCTATGTATCTTTCTATACATATTGTAAGAGGTGTATAAACCTGTATAGACCGGCACAGTCATGTGTCACAGAGACAACGTCGATCACGTAATGCCAGCCTTACACGTTCAAGCCTATAGACCAGGGGTGGCGAACCTTTATGGATCAACGTACCATTTTTTTTTTCTAAAGACATGTTCAATAGAGGCATAGACGTGCTATCAAATAATTTTGTCTTAGTGATTTTTGGGAAAATAATAAAACTAAATACATATCGACTCCAAACTCTTTATTTACTGCAAAAATATATTTTACACTGTATTTTACAGTGTATAGCAATAATTTTAAGAAATTAAATGATTTCGCAAATTTGTAGATTTATGTTTTTGGTTACTATAGTCACCGTGACATTTGAGTGGATGTAGTTTGTTATTTTTAACTAAAATGCAAACTGTTTACTATCGGTGGCGTGCCAAAAATATTGTGTCGAGTGCCATTGGTTCGCTACCCCTGATATAGACCGATCAGCATGATACAGCCATGCTTTTAAAAAAGTAGCAGGGCACGCTGCATTTCGCAGTCATTCGCAGTCGTGAAATAATAGCATGTGTGCTGTTGTTTCTCTAGGAGTTAGTAAGGGATTCCACAGCCTAATACTACAATGATCGGCAGCTCACTTGCAGCATTTGTGGCGTTGCTTGTGTTATAGGCGACGGTAGCCACCTATACCATCAAGTGGACCGTCAGCCAGTCCGACGAGCTTCACAAAAAATATATACTTGTCATACAAAATGACAACTATACACCATCCAATTGGTTTGATCAAGCCAATGGTATCATGGTATAGTGTAAGGCTGGCATAATAAATGCATACTCCAATAAAACAATTTTTGGATAATATATTTCAAATTTCTTATTTATTAAACCTCGCCTTAAATGACAACTTGTTTAGAACATTGTTAATATGATAATATACATGCCTATAAAAAAAATATAAGTTGGTAAGCGTTATTACCATCAATTATTAGTTAACAAGGTCGTAAATACCTTATAAAAGTTTATTTCATACTAAACGCGATATAAAGATGGTATCTATATAAGATATATTTTTGTAAGTAAGCAAGTAATATTTTTATAGTTTATAGTTTTAACTTCAGTTATCTCTCGATATATACAGTTATTCTTAATCCTATGATTATATGATGTGTTATTATAAATTCACATGTGAGTTTATTTGTTTATTGAGTAGTTAGGGCGTAAAAGAACTTATCCTATTAGAAACTTACATTCTGTTAAGGGCCTCTTTCACCATGTGTCAAGTAGGCTAACCGCCATTTAAAGTCACCGGTAACCGGAAATGAAGGAGATGATATACCTTTGTTTTTACGGTAAAAGTCCAAAACATTAAAAAGAAAATAATAAAAAAAATCGCCTATCGAAGGATGCAGTAAAATGAGTGCATAATTTAATAATAAAACATAAAATTATTTCTAAAAGTAACTAATAATCAACACTTTACTTGTAGTTGGTGAAAGAGACCCTAAGTCTTTTTAAAATAACTGAATTTTAAATAATCAAAAAAAATTATAAATAACAGCAATTATAAACTCTAATAACAATAAAAATTATGTAATATTAATTACAATATCTTGTCTATATATAAGTTCCTCTATATCTTTTTCATAATTTTGTTTATGTATATAAAAACTAGCTGGTGCCCGCGACTTGGTCCGCGTTGAACGATGAAAGGTACCCTATGTCCTTTCCGGTGTCTCAGACAACGTGTATGCAAAATTTCATAGTGATCGGTTCAGTAGTTTTTGCGTGAAAGAGTCACAAAAATCCATACATCCAAACTTACTTTCGCATTTATAATATTAGTACGGTTTATATATTATCTACCTATATTAAATAAAAAAATACGGAACGTTGAGCTGAACGGAGACCATTTTGGTAAACTTTTTTATACCAATATAATGTATAATTTAATTTAGTACGTACCAAATAAACATTTTTCATTCTATCTAATATCAATTTTGACAATTTTTCAATTTAAAATTATTAAAACAGTAAACACCGACCGTCTTAGAACTAACAATAATATTATTTTAAAGAAAGTTTTTAAATTTATTTGCGGAATGAAAAAAGTTTTAAACAACTGGTTCCTATAACCACCTGCTTGCACAATAAAAACCTACAATTTTAATTGAGGGGAATTATTTTAATGGCGGTTGAGATAATTTTAGAATCACTTACTTTTGAACGACAAGTGAGCTTCTATGAGAATTTATGTATCGTGAAGTGTATGTAATAAATCAAATTAAAGTGTGGATAAACATCAATTTAATCAAATTTTGTACCCGAAAAATCTGATTATTATATATATATTTTTTAATAACTGCTAACTACAATCTAAGTAAGATATTAAATTAATTAAAAAACTATTTAAAAATATAAGTTATCTGATAGAATTGTTAGGTGTTAGGATAATCTCGAAAATTGTGAACGTATGAGCGAAGTAGATCCTATTTTTTTTAAATTATTTTTTAAAAGTAATATACAGGTGGCTATTTTTAAAGGATATACTTAATTAGTATACCACAAATATAAATTACATTGAATCAGATAAAAAATTATATTTCAATTTATATTTTGAATCACCCTGTACTAAATGAATCGCCAGCACCTGCGACAATGGACTCGTAAGTAAGAAAAACAAACGAAAGTCACCGAGCAACTGCCATCGGTTCGTTTTTTATAATATAAAAAAGATATATATATCCGAGCAGCTATTTTTTTATATCCCCGATCAGACGGTAGCGAACGTAGTTGATTTGTGTTCTCAGATTGTGGTATTTTTTTTTATGCAGACCATTTAGTATTTTATGTATCGACCTGCAAAAATATGTCCCACAGCTGGGCACAAGGCTGCCCACATGTTAGTATTGTGATAAGCCCACAGCACATGAGTAATTACTTCACATGAAGATTGTAATATTATATACTAGCCGGTGCCCGCGACTTCGTTCGCGTTGAACGATGAAAGGTACCCTATGTCCTTTCTAATGTCACAGACAACGTGTATGCAAAATTTCATAGTGATCGGTTCAGTAGTTTTTGCGTGAAAGAGTCACAAACATCCATACATCCAAACATATTTTCGCGTTTATAATATTAATAATACGGATTCTATACATTTAAAGATGTAGGCTCTGCCGGTTTTCGAATCTCTGTCTACCGTTTTAGTAGCCCACCTTTTGATACACTGCGCTGTCATTGCTTTAGTATTGGGTATTTAGGTTTGAACAGTCCATCTGGCGGCAGTAACCACCCCCTTAATACCCTGCCCTGTTGTTATTTCACGGTGGTTACTGCTGCCCAAATGACTGCCCAACGCAGTGTACCTTCCGATCCAGACCAAATCCTTTGAAAAGTTTATAAATACGAGTATAAACTCTAAATGTATATAAATCGATGGTCAAATTTAGGTCAGACCATTTAATATACCACAAAATAAATTATACTTTCTACTATGAGTATATCGAATACTAATGAGTTGAATTTTTTTTTTAAATCTCTCCTTAGCGGATGCTTATGTTATAAAATTAAATTATGTTCAAAAATTTAGATTTCTAGACTTTTGGGTGTGCATTTAAAGTTAGTCAGGACAAACGTTTTTTTTTTATAAGTATAGATAATTTGAAATGAATAATATCTTTCGTGGTTAAGTCAGGAGTCGCCAACCGTCACCTGAATAAATTGTGTAAATTCATTTAACCACATATCTTTGACATGGTGGCATATCTGATTACAATATTTGGTAAAATAATTATTGGACAGAAAGTCGGTAATATCCGCCCGACGGAAAATCACTTTGGCGGGAAGCAACAGTCCAAAAAATTTGCCCAATCATCGTTACAATTCAAACCATAAACAGATCGGAACATAAATTCGTAAGTAGTTGGTAAAATTATTAACACAAACAATGAAACACAAATTTAAAACTCGTGTTATACATAAAACACAATTTTGAAAACCGCATCAAAATTCACTCATTTATGTATTTTTTTTTTATAAAAAATATATAAATAATATCTTTTGTTTATGTATTTTTTTTATTAATTTAAAACTTGTCCATGCGTGTAACTGCATACAAAAAATACTTTTAGTATAAAATCTCGTGAAAGAGGAGACATTCCCAATAAACGCAGCCTAACCCGCTGCCTTATTATCTAACAGCAGACGACTTGCGATCAACTTGCGACAGACGAAAACTTTCTATCAATTTGTGCAATATCACACTAAATCGTGTTTTTTGTATCACATAACTCATAACAAAGGTGTGGTTTGCGATAAGGCCTCTTACGGACAATAAATAAAATTAATGTGCATCATTTTTGTATGGCAGCACACGCGATGGCAAGTCGTCTGCTGTTGTCTAACGTTAGATAATAAGGCAGCGGAACCCTGGCGGTGGTCTTGGGGGAAACTGCCGCCCGTCGTAAGGCTGCGATGGCCGGCTTACCTCCACTTTCGGGTACGCCGAGGTTCTGACAGGGAGCGTAGGCCACTCAGACCTGGACCAGAGAACTTCCAGCTGCTGAAGAATTTTGCGCACTCTTGTCACGGAAAGCGGAAGGAATTTGAATAGTGTTATTCTAAAGAACCAGTATGCGAACGCGAAGCAACATCTTTGTGCTGTGTTCACGCCCCAGAAAGGGGGGGAGGGGGGGGGGGAGCCCTGAGCAAGTACCATGGGTGGAAGGAGGGTGCGTAGGCCTCCCCGCGCTGGATAGCCGTGGCTGGGCACCGAAGTCGTGTCATAACTCATAACGGCCCATCAACGGTGTCCCCCTACACTGCCGGGTATCCAAGAGGAGTTCCCAACTTTTAAAAAAAATAGGGGTGTCCGCCAAGTACGTTATTTACTTACTGGACATGTATTATAAGCAATAAAAAATACATTTTTTTTTTAATAATAAAAATAAAATTGCCATTCAATTTATATAGTTATGTTCATATAGAGAAGGTTGTGTTGTTTATCTCACTGGTACTCAGCGGTTTAAAATGATTAAATAGTTGAATTAATTAACATTAATTTAAATAGCATTATTTTCTCTGTTAAATAAAACAATTGGTTGTACATCACCGATCGGCGAGCGCATCCAATGTATATATCCTATCCGAGGCAAGGTATACCTATGCTCGACCGGGCATCGAACCGCGGTCCTTGGCCTCAAGCCTTCGACCGAGCCTACGTAGTGCACGATTCACATTACACACATACGTTTGTACTGGATATGACATTGCACAATGTTGATTTTGCCTTTAAAGAATTTTATAGTAAAACATATTCATTCATTTATTTATGTCACATTCAGTTAGTATCATGAGATGGTTTTATAATGACATTGATCCGTACTATCCGTACTAATATTATAAATGCGAAAGTATGTTTGGATGTATGGATGTTTGTAACTCTTTCACGCAAAAACTACTGAACCGATCACCATAAAATTTTGCATACACATTGTGTGGGACACCAGAAAGGACATAGGGTACCTTTCATCGTTCAACGCAGACGAAGTCGCGGGCACCAGCTAGTAAATTCATATAATAAAATACTATATGTACTGAACCAGAGATGATGTGTGTATAACTATGGGCCTCGTAAGAAAGCTCTACATCGCTCAATGAGCTATGAAGTGGGGTGTACTCGGGGTTACTCTACGAGATTTAATCAGACGTGAGGAGACCCGTAGACAAACGAAAGTTACCGAAATAACCCGGCAGATCACTAAGTTGAAGTGGACATGACACATAGTATGGAGAGCTGACGGTCTAGTGATTTATTTTTCTTATTTAAGAGGCTTTTGTTATTAGAACTCGTTCGTCTATAATTGAAATAATTATATTTGTATCTGTCATATATACATATGTGCACTGTAGGATGAAATATTTTAAACAAAAATATATTCTCATGTCTTATTTATATATTTACTACATTTTTTATAAAAAATTTGTGACGGACATGTAAAAGCCCGTTTGATTTAAATCAATGTCTAAGTGACACAGTTGACTCAGTGACACAGTGTCGCTCTAGATAATTAACGGATTAAGAGAAATATTTTTACAATGATACTAATACTAAATTATAATGATAAAATGATAACATTATTATTGTATCTACCGCCTGTGTAGTCTTCAAGTTGTTTTTTATGATAATGTTTGTCTGACGGTCCACTTTATAACGCAAGCAACGCCACAGGTGCTGCAAGTACGCTGCAGACCATTAGTAGGATACAGGATAACGGATTATTAAGGGATAGGAAAATTTGATTCAAATACATTAAAAAAATATATTTTCTTCTATATAGATTATAGAAGAAGGTAGACTGTCCTATACAAACATTATGAAATATGACAAACAGCAAAATTAATTAGTGATTTTTGCAGCACTTGTAGATTTTAAATATCTTTGTTTCACTTGTAAATATTATATTATTATTATTCAGATATTTATTTTTTATCTTAAATTTAAATTTTTTACAATATAAATATAAAACAATAAATATTATAAAAAACTTAAATCTAGAGTGCCGCAAGTAGCGGGGCAAGGCCCAAGCTACCGGTGGTTAGGGCTGCAGAGTGAGGAACCTCCTGACAATTCGTGCCGTGTCAAGAAGCACCGCCTTCTGTATCTGTCCCTTGACCCAGCCATCTAGTGAGAGCCTCTCGAGGTGTTGGTCGAGGCTCTTCGCTATAAGACCGTTCGCAGATACGACTATCGGGACGATGATGGTCGAATCAACATCCCACATGGCGGTCACCTCGTGAGCCAAGTCTATATACTTACTAAGTTTATCTTTTTCGGCTTTCACGAGGTTTTCGTCATGCGGGATAGTGATGTCAACAAGTATCGTCCGGCGCTGAGATCGATCGATAACCACGATGTCAGGCTTATTGGCAACGATAGTCCTGTCAGTTTTTTTATTTTATTATTATTATTATTATTATTATTATTATTATTATTATTATTATTATTCACGAATATTTATTTTCATTATTATATTTTTTCAAAATCTATTTCAAAATTTTTGCAATAAAAACATTTTATAAATATTATCACGGTGTGACTTCCATATGAGGTTTAGATCTGTGTAACAGCGTGCGATGTTCAGCACTGATACGTTGAAGAAAATGTTAATTGGGGTTCCACGGCCACTTCCACTCGTCTTTTTATCCTTGGACATCTGTTAAAGGGTGCCTTTGACTGATGCTCCATCGACTATTTGTGGATTCAAACTTAAAAAAATTTAAAGTTCAAGTTTAGAAATTTATTTGCATAACTTTTGTTTTAATTATCAACTTTTTTCCAAGAACTATTTTTTTTTTCTATTAATGTTAATATGTGACAGAAAAATAGACAGTAAAAGTGTTCTATGGGGGTTTACCTTGGGATACTATGGTTACTGCCATTCCCTTGGGACCTTGGGATACATAATATGTTAGCAACACCTAATTAAATGATCAAAAGAAATCAAAATTTAATTGTAAACAGAGTCAATTAATTTGAATATTAAATAAAAGCTTAGAGGGAAAAGGCTTAATTTGGCCATTCGAGCACGAAGACATCGCAATGAAACATAGGTCATTGTAGATATACCTACTTCAATAATCTTACACATAGGTAGTGTATTAAAACGCAGAGAAAATAGGTATATTTGCTTAAAATTTCTAATTGAAAAAATATATATATATATATATATATATATATATATATATATATATATATATATATAATTTGAATTTGACCTGAGAATAGTTTAAAATCGAAAATTATTAGTGTTACATATTAAAAAAAAAAAAAACGTGAACTCATAAACGCAATGACGCAATGTTTACATTAAATATATACAACACACACATTATAATTATAGCATATTAACATAACCGCAGATAATTGTGTGTAAAGCAATTTCCTATATATTCAACTAATGTTACGTGGACATGTATGAAGGAACCATTACACGTATTAAATTTACAACCTCATATCGCTCATTAACTTGTCTTTGATACATTAATTCAAAATTTATATGTCAAATTAATCTACCGTATAATTGTCAAAACATAAGACGTAGGCTGACGATGCTCTAATGGTAGGTAAGTAGGTACAGTAACTCGTGAGCACGAGCAATAAATAAATAAATAAATATCTTCTTACATTCCACACAGCACCATCTAGTTCCACAGTGAGCAACTAATGCTTATATTATGGATACCAGACAGTTGATATACTACATAATATATTACTTTTTTTTTGTAAATACATACGTACTATAAATACAAAACATCCATGACTCAGGTACAAAGGTAAAATGTTAACACAAACATTTGCCCCTAGCGGGATTCGAACCCGCGACTAAAAAGGCTATAAAGTTTGTAAAACATTAGAATAAGAGCCTCTTTCACCATGTGTCAAGTAGGCTAACCGCCATTTAAAGTCACCGGTAACCGGAAATGAAGGAGGTGATATACCTTTGTTTGTACAGTAAAAGTCGCAAATATTAAAAAAAAAAAAATTATTAAAAAAATCGCCTATCGAAGGATGCAGTAAACCGAGTGCATAATTTAATAAAACATAAAATTATTTATAAAAGTACACACAGAAATGTGACAATCAATCCTATCTTTGTTCTCTTAGGGCCTCTTTCACTATGTGTCAAGTAGGCTAACCACCATTTAAAGTCACCGGTAACCGGAAATGAAGGAGGTGATATACCTTTGTTTGTACAGTAAAAGTCCCAAATATTAAAAAAAAAATATTAAAAAAATCGCCTATCGAAGGATGCAGTAAACCGAGTGCATAATTTAATAAAACATAAAATTATTTATAAAAGTACACACAGAAATGTGACAATCAATCCTATCTTTGTTCTCTTAGGGCCTCTTTCACTATGTGTCAAGTAGGCTAACCGCCATTTAAAGTCACCGGTAACCGGAAATGAAGGAGGTGATATACCTTTGTTTGTACAGTAAAAGTCCCAAATATTAAAAAAAAAATATTAAAAAAATCGCCTATCGAAGGATGCAGTAAACCGAGTGCATAATTTAATAAAACATAAAATTATTTATAAAAGTACACACAGAAATGTGACAATCAATCCTATCTTTGTTCTCTTAGGGCCTCTTTCACTATGTGTCAAGTAGGCTAACCGCCATTTAAAGTCACCGGTAACCGGAAATGAAGGAGGTGATATACCTTTGTTTGTACAGTAAAAGTCCCAAATATTAAAAAAAAAATATTAAAAAAATCGCCTATCGAAGGATGCAGTAAACCGAGTGCATAATTTAATAAAACATAAAATTATTTATAAAAGTACACACAGAAATGTGACAATCAATCCTATCTTTGTTCTCTTAGGGCCTCTTTCACTATGTGTCAAGTAGGCTAACCGCCATTTAAAGTCACCGGTAACCGGAAATGAAGGAGGTGATATACCTTTGTTTGTACAGTAAAAGTTCCAAATATTAAAAAAAAAAATTATTAAAAAAATCGCCTATCGAAGGATGCAGTAAACCGAGTGCATAATTTAATAAAACATAAAATTATTTATAAAAGTAACTAATCAACGCTTTACTTGTAGTTGGTGAAAGAGGCCCTAAATCTAATTAAGTCAATATTTGTAATAATCTTATACGCGGTTAAGTACGCGAATACTTTAAAATAATAGTCATATGTGTACTAGACGATTGGCGCTTAACCACTGACAAGTGCGACTGCGCCTCATATAATGCGAGATATGTGCATTTCTATGCATTCATATGAAAAGGGAAGACAAATATATGCATACTAGTGTCTTGCTACAGCTTTACTTAGTCTTTAGGGAAGTCTATGTACGCATGCCACTGTCGTCGATAATTAGCTATGAAAAATTTAATAAGTCTACATCTTTATATATATATTAACACTAGAGACACGTAAATTTTCTATTCGAAGTTAATGTACCTATACTTAAATGACAATATATTATGATTGACTAGCTGGTGCCCGCGACTTCGTCCGCGTTGAACGATGAAAGGTACCCTATGTCCTTTCTGGTGTCCCAGACAACGTGTATGCAAAATTTCATACTGATCGGTTCAGTAGTTTTTGCGTGAAAGAGTTACAAACATCCATACATTCAAACATACTTTCGCATTTATAATATTAGTACGGAAGTATGGATATATATATAAAAAAAGGTGTCACGTTGTGTCTCCGCGATGAACTCCTAAACTACTGAACCGATTTTGATAAAATTTCGTAACTAGGTATATGTAATTTGGTCCAACTTAAAAGATAGGATAGTTTTTATTTTGTACCCGAGCGAAGCCGGGAGCGTGTAGCTAGTATATTAATATTTTCTAATTTTAAATACATGATAATGAAGGTCTTTAAAATACTCAAAAACCTGTTTTCAATATTTTATTTATTAAATGATAATTATACAAAATTAAAAACATTATTTTGTAATAAAAAGCTTTTTTAAATATTTAAACCAGTGTTCTTTTGAAAAATTAAAGGTTAAGATTTTTTTTAAGAATATTCAATATCCTAATTTTCTAAAATAACTAAACACATATAAAGATTTAATATTACATTTAAACTCTCAATTAATGTTTTACTTTAAACTTGAATAAAATTTTGCTGTGTAACTAACAGACAAATCGTTCTTTTTTTATATGAATACATATAACACAAGATTTATAGTATCAATATCCCTAGGAGGTTTTCTCTCGACAACGTCGCGGTCGCTTTAAAAATATATTAGAAAACTCTTGTGATTTATTGTTTATAGATTAACTATTGGAAATTGTGTTTTCAATTTAAAAAAAAGGAAAACTATGTACCGACAAAGATGTTGAAGACCACCAGGTATATTTATTACTAGCTGGTGCCCGCGACTTGGTCCGCGTTGAACGATGAAAGGTACTCTATGTCCTTTCTGGTGTCGCAGACAACGTGTATGCAAAATTTCATAGTGATCGGTTCAGTAGTTTTTGCGTGAAAGAGTTACAAACATCCATATATGCATACATCCATACATCCATACATCCATACATCCATACATCCATACATCCATACATCCATACATCCATACATCCATACATCCATACATCCATACATCCATACATCCATACATCCATACATCCATACATCCATACATCCATACATCCATACATCCATACATCCATACATCCATACATCCATACATCCATACATCCATACATCCATACATCCATACATCCATACATCCATACATCCATACATCCATACATCCATACATCCATACATCCATACATCCATACATCCATACATCCATACATCCATACATCCATACATCCATACATCCATACATCCATACATCCATACATCCATACATCCATACATCCATACATCCATACATCCATACATCCATACATCCATTTATAATATTAGTACGGACTGCAATAACTACCACAGGTATAGCAAAAGAGTTATTCGTTAGATGAGATGGAAAATCGCCGAGTGACTAAGTGCCTTAGTGGTCTGACTCAAGGGATTTGGGTTCAATTCCCGGCGAGGCCAACTTTGGCAATGAACTTTTTAAAGTTGATTCTGGTATTTTGGTTATCCTATAATACGAGCTTATAACGCTTACTTTTGGGACCATACCATAGACAAATAGTGTGATTACACCATGGCTTGCAAGAACTTTCCAAGAAGACAGAAATGAGCTTTCGCTTCCTTTTGAAGCGATAAATTGGAAAGGAAATTGTGGAGTGTTGAGATACATACAAAATTCGTTTATATTAAAGGGTGGCAGGCAGGCTGTTGGCCCATTTTATAATATGATATAATTCGATAACATCTTCAAAAAATAAAAAACACGCAACACCAGCGAAGATGCAAGTTTGCTGTTACGGGATAAGTAAAAAATGGTTCTAAAATGTTTACAATTTAATGGAATTAGCTACATTTAAAAAAAAAAGTACGAATGACGAATAATTTATAGTTGGCTTGGCAATTCTAATATTGTAAATCTATAGTCTAGTCGGAGACAGATTTCTAGAGAAAACGTGATCTAAAGCATACTGTACGATTTAATATTGTTATAACGATCTAATTTTAAACGTTTAAAGAAAAAACTTTATCTTAAAAGAAAAAAATCAATAATCCCTTTTGGTAAGTACTACCTATATTTTGTACTATATAGCTAAATATTTAAATGAATCATATTAGTGATGTCGCACATAACTAAACATTGTTATCGACACGCGACACGTTCCAAAACAATATGTATCGATAATTCGCCAGTCTAAGCATGAATACAATTTGTAAGATAAAATAATGATTACGCTTGCGAAACGTTGCGTCACGAACGGGCCGCGAAGCATGATTAAACTTGCAAAAGCAAAATACAGTCGAGTAAAGGTTAGTCGGTGGTAGTGATGGGACAATTCACTTAAATTACTCTTTGTCGATATCAATAATATGAATTTATAAATTTTAAATATCAGAAAGCCAATATTAAACTTCACAATTATATCAATTTATAATAGCGGTAAAATCTATGTTAAAATAAAATAAACGCAATATTTTGTTACTACTATGTATTATAATAAAATTATATTACTAATAGAACTGATTGAAATGTACAATTACTCATTATTGTATATTGTTGACACACAAATAAGACACATTCTATTGAGTAAATAATAATAATAATAATAATAATTTATTTATTTCGGATTACACAGATCCATATTGGATAATAACAATTAACTTAAAACTATGTTAGTAAATACACCATAATACAAAATCTTTATATAGAGAAAGGCATCATCTTTTTTAATAATCCCTATAACTAATTTGACCCAAAAAGACATTTGTAACATTATTAATTTTTGTTTAACATTTGTAAATTTTGCGAAGACGGCAGCGCACTTGCATCCTCCTCTAAGGTTGCTTGTAACCTTAGACTTCGGTAGCATTTTATTATCATGTTGCAAAGAAGTTAATTTTAAATCGAGTCATAAATATATGACCAGAAAATATTTATTAATTTCAAAATCTTACAATGAAAATGTCATGATCTTAAGTTGATAACTTTAATAAAGTATATATCAAATGTTATAAAAAAAACCCTACAGATGGACTTCCTATAAAGGTGAATGCACATATTATTTTTTATAAATGTGGTATTAAAAATCGATCGTTATCGATATCATAATCGACTGAGTCCCTTCCCTCCGATCGCAGCGCACCGATCATTGTCAATTGGTTCGTGACCAAAATATACGTATCCGCTTATTATATCAATAATTTTGTATACAATCTCGAGCGACTGACTCATTTTTAGCAGATCCAAGGTTTTCTAATAAACCAACCGTTTAAAACTGGTTCGCATTTAACTTATTCTTTTAATTGGTGTTTTTTTTTGCTCTTTACGTATTTAAAAAAAAAGTAGATATTCAAATAGAAGAAGCCACAAATTTACTATTGATATCCTATAGAATAAATAGAATAAAAGTAACTGGAAGCAGATGTCCTAAACTAGCAATAATTATAAATAAATGAATAGAAATTATAACATTTCCAATCCAATAGACCTTCTAATATCAACTGACATTTTAAATATATTTTTTATTAATTGTAAAAAATACACAAAATTGATATAAAAAATTGTTGACGAGCCTTTTGGATGAGTGGTTAGGGTGCTTGCTTCCATGGGCCCGGGTTCAATTCGCGGCCGGATTCAACTTTGAAAATTAACTTTTCCCGAATGGCTCTGGTCTAGATATGAAACTGCGTATCGCAGTCATTTGGACAGTCCATCTGGCGGCAGAAACCACGCCCTTTCAGAAGACCATCGTTTTGACGACACGTTTGGTCTAGTGGCTAGTAACCCTAGCTGTTAACCAAACGATCGCGGGTTCGAATCCCGCTAGGGGCAAATGTTTATGTGTTAACATTTTATCTTTGTACCTGAGTTATGGATGTTTGTATCTATAATATATATAAAAAAGTAATCTATGTATTATATCAACTGTCTGGTATCCATAAAACAAGCATATAGTTGCTTAATGTGAAACTAGATGGTGCTGTGTAGAATGTGTGAAGATATCATAGATATATTATAGATATTATTATAGATCGTGAAATAACACTATAGGCGTTCAGTACGCTACAATAGCTTTAGTTCCTTTAGCTTTAGAAAACATGCAACACTGTAGAACTTTTAGAATTTTAGACAGACGACCAGCTGTGTATGTATATAATCTAATTTTTTTTGTTAAAAAAAACGGAGCTAAAACAGAGCTAATAACTAGGTATTTTCTAGATAATAATCTAGATAGCAAAATATATCTTCGATTCAACCGAAAAACACATACATTTTCTATTCGAAGTTCGTGTACCTATACTTAAATGACAATATATTATGATTGATTTTCTTTCTTATCTTTAATTAAATAACTATAAAGAACAAGTTTTTTTTTTATCAAGTATGTACGAATATTAGTCGTACACAAAATGACTAATCCAATAACTCTATTGAACAATAATTTCACAATAATTTCATAAGAAATATTACGCATTTATAACACTTAAAAATTAAGGGCCTCTTTCACCAATTACAAGTAAAGTGTTGATTAGTTATTTTTAGAAATAATTTTATGTTTTATTAAATTATGCACTCGGTTTACTGTATCCTTCGATAGGCGATTTTTTTAATTATTTTTTTTTTAATATTTGGGACTTTTACTGTACAAACAAAGGTATATCACCTCCTTCATTTCCGGTTACCGGTGACTTTAAATGGTGGTTAGCCTACTCGACACACGGTGAAAGAGGCCCTAAGAGAACAAAGATAGGATTGATTGTCACATTTCTGTGTGTTCATACAGTTTCAATGAATGTCATACTTTAAATGTAAATGAAAAAAAAAAATATTTAACATTAATACATGTTATATAACATGTATAAATGCGATTTGTAAAAGCAAAAATCCCCAATGGAGTCCTGTTTATTATTAGAGTAGGTACATAATATTATTTCAACACACTTTTGTGAGGTAGGTACATTTTTTTTTAAATAAAATGTATATTTTTTTTTAACACTACGATGTAGTCACACATTAAGATGGGGAAAAGAGAAGGACGATGATCAAACAAGTATCTAACTAAGTAAGTAAGTTACTTATAAGCAAAGACTATCCGTACTAATATTATAAATGCGAAAGTATGTTTGGATGTATGGATGTTTGTAACTCTTTCACTCAAAAACTACTGAACTGATCACAATGAAATTTTGCATACACGTTGTCTGGGACACCAGAAAGGACATAGGGTATCTTTCACCGTTCAACGCAGACGAAGTCGCGGGCACCAGCAAGTATTATCTTGGAAGATGGAAATCCTAACTCGCAAAGTATATACCTAATTATGATCAACAGTATTAGGCTGATGATTATCATTTTTTTTTACGATAAAAAGTCGCAGATAGGCTGAGCGAATACTTGATAATACAAGCGACACTATTATACTTAGGATAAAGGAAGCATGAAATAGCATTTGTGCTATTAATGAATAGCATTTGTGCTATTAATGAATAAAATTTGTACTATTGGTGGTTAGAATTTGTGCTATTAATGAATAGCATTTGTACTATTAATGAATTAATGAGTTTGTGCACACTGAAAAAAAATTAAATGCTTTTGTATTTGGATTTTAATTCAATATTGTTTGGTACTAATTGGAATATAAAATAATATTTAAATAATCACTTTATAATTCATCAGAATTGAATTAAATCCATAATAAACAACGGAAACAAGTAACCAGCTAATTCTAACCTCATCACCTGATCCTCTGAATCATGGACCGTTACCAATGAGTAAGAATTAATTAAACAGTAAGAAACCGATATTTTAAATCGTCAAATTAATGTGCACCCTTTGCCCAAACGAATAAGGTCTATATTTTAAAAGCGTCGTTTGAATCACGCATTACCGTTACACAGTTTCGACGAAATTTGCGCCAATTTGGAATCTCATTTTTTGCGATACCTTTTTTTTTTAAATTCATTACAACCTCCTAATAGGGAGAGGTGAGTGATAAAAACATGTCAATAATTTTAAATAATAAGATTAAATATTACTTATATTATGTATCATTCATTTGTAACAGGTACATATATTATTTTGAAATATTTTATAATAACTTTATTTTGAAATATTTTGTAATAAAAAAAAATACAATGTACCCTATTTTTAGGGTATTTTTTTTTTAAGTATTTTTTTAAAGTTTGAGGTAGAAGCGGTCTCCGAATCTGCGATAGGTTGTGCCGCAGAGAATAGGTTATGGAGTACTTCAGGAATGAATGCTCGCTGACTGTCCACTGTAAGAAGTGATACTGGGCAATTGCCCCTCATTGCCCAATGTTGTCCATTGCCCCTCATTGCCCAATGTTGTCCATTGCCCCTCATTGCCCAATGTTGTCCATTGCTCATCATTGCCCAATGTTGTCCATTGCCAATCATTGCCAAGTAATCACGGCGCGGAGGTCTGACTTCGAGATGAGGGGAAAAGGTTACGTATCTCAGCACCGCTTATAAACGGTATGAGAAAACAATATATATATATATTTTGTGTGTAGAACCTACCCTATGGTCGGTGGGGATCTGATTCACTAATTTTCCCACCCAAAATATGTAAATCTTCTGTAAACGAGTGGTTACTGCCGCCAGACGCCTGACGCCGAAACGCACTACTATCCAGAGCCAACTTTAAAAAGTAAATTTTAAAAGTTGACCCAGCTGGGAATCGAACCCGGTTAACCTGAAACAGAGCTCATGGAATTAATTTTATAGTTAAATTTAATCCTTAATTTATCAATAAAACCTGCACATAAGAGAGAGCATAAAGGTTCTAAAAAGGTTCTAAAGCTTTTAAGGGTTTTAAAATGCACCGTAAACACCAAATATATACCTTCATAACAAAATTTTGGGCAGCCATTAAAGTGGCAGTTACTCCGTCCTTATACGATTATCATTAAACATTTTTGTCCATGAGTAAGGGAGCTCATTCGCCTATGCTCTATCACCTGTAAGTACCTATGGATCGGTAGCTTACTGTAACCCTTCTGTTGTTACCTACCTGATTTTTTTCAATAAATATGGGTTTGCTCTTGCCTAGCATTTAGCCGTGTAACAAATACGAGACCGATGATGGAGCGAGCTCACCCAAAAGATGACTATTCACTCGAATTTTTCAAAGATTTATGGAGTTCCAATCCTTGCCAGTGCACATGATAAAGGACTAGCTGGTGCCCCCGATTTCGCCCGCGTTGTACGATGAAAGTCCTCTCTGGTGTCCCAGACAACGTGTATGCAAAATTTCATGGTGATCGGTTCAGTAGTTTTTACGTGAAAGAGTTACAAACATACTTTCGCATTTATAATACTAGCTTTTGCCCGCGACTTCGTCCGCCTTGAACGATGAAAGGTACCCTATGTCCTTTATCGTGTCCCAGACAACGTGTATGAAAAATTTCATAGTGATCGGTTCAGTAGTTTTTGCGTGAAAGAGTTACAAACATCCAAACATACTTTCGCTTTTATAATATTAGTACGGATATTTTAAAACACTTGATCCGAAAAAGAGGTATTTCAACAAGATGAGGATGGTAACCATTTATTTATCTGTTTGTCCGATGGAAGAAGGGGAATGCTGTATGAGTTCGTGCAACTATTGAGCTTCCATCGTATGAAGCCGTAAGCTTATCTGTTTCATTAATAAATATTTTTAAAGAAAATAAACACAATTATAAGACCTTGAAATAAGGCCATTTGAAATGCTTCACAAATGACAATTTTTAATTTGACCGATAAACAAAGACATTGAACGTGTGACATTACATTTCGTACGGTAACGTCATCGATAAAAATTGCACAAGTTGGTAATAAATATCAGTCATAAAGATAAGATAACGATTTCAAGATATTGGGGGTATTTTAGGGAGGACAGGATTTTTTAATGCGCAATATGTGACTTTGTTGTTTATTATCCTGTATTTTTAATGTACTTACTTATTGAGTAATACATTCATCGCTTAGACAGTAACTAAATATTATAACCTTATCGTTTGCATGTCAAAATTTATCATATATATTTCATATATGATAAATTTTGACATGCAAACCGACGACGGTCAACTTAATTGTAAGTTGTTACCGTCGTCAGAATAGATCTATATCTATAGATCTTTACTATACTATACTAATATTATAAAGTTGAAGAGTTAGTTTGTTTGTTTGGTTGAACGCGTTAATCTCAGGAAGTAATGGTTCGAATTGAAAAATAATTTTTGTGTTGTATAGTCCATTTATCAAGAAAAGGTTTGTGCTATGTAACATTTTGAACGTGGACAAAGTCGCGGGCAAAAGCTAGTAATGGATAAGGGGTTAAGAATCGTTTAAGGGATAAGGGAAATGAGCGTTGGAGTCTGGCATCGCTCACTCACTCGCCGAAACACAATAGCACATGTGCTATTATTTCATAGTAGTCTATATTAATATTATAAAGAGAGAAGATTTTTATTTTTATATGTTTGTAATGAATAAACTCAAAAATTACTGGACCGATTTGGAAAATTATTTCACCTATATATAGCTACATTATCAGCGAGTAGCATAGTCTATATTTTATTAAGTTACGCGAGCGAAGTCGCGTACAACAGCTAGTAATAAAGAGAGAAGAAGATAGTATTTTTGTATTTAGTTTGTAATGAATAAACACAAAAACTGTTGGACCTATTTTAAAAATACTTTAGGTTAGGTGACATACTTTAAATTGAATAAAAAAATCACTCTTAGTATAGGCCAGACCAGGTTTAGAACCCCAGTTAGTTACGAGTTTAGTAGCCACTGCTCTGTGAGTGTTTTGCTTAAATTTGTTAGACAAATAGTACGACATAAAGTCAATATATGTATGTATATATAAACACATTTGTGTGAAAATTGCGTCTAGACGTCTTACTACTTCCAGACATGTCTTTGAAGGCTGTATACCTAGGTATTTTAAGTTTTAAATATATTTTTTAAATTAGTTTTATAAGAAAGTTATATTCAAGTAAGTGCTTATTATGAGAAAGTGAGCTTGTTTGTTTGTAACTCATTCACGCCTTAACTACTAAAACGATCATCGTGAAATTTTGCAATTAGCAATTTGCAATGCCTACAGTAGCCACCTACCATCCAGTGGACCGTCAGCTTATCTGACGTACTTCACATAAACAAATAGGTATATATAATTATAATAAATGGCATGCTATTCATATATATAAAATAACCAGGAAAATACCTTTGTGGATCTTTTGTGTAAATGTGGCATACATGTCTTCAGGTTTGTGATTATCTTGTGATGTATACGATAAACAGTAAAAGCCGGAAATAAGTCTAACATACATAAAAACATTCTGTAAGCAGTGGAGTTATTCTAAATGCACTCAGAAATGCATCGAAACTGAAACAGCCACTTGCGTCCATTAAACAGTAATAACAAACAGGCAAATAATTTTAATTTTATACTGAATTTCTGTTCCATGTAAACGGTAGTAAACATTCGTCACGTCGGTGCATCATCATAATTAGATCGTAAACGCTGCGCGGGAGTCGCCATTTTGTATCACACGGATCTATATGCATTATACTAGATGCGACAGTTAAAAGTTAAAATTGTTCTTAATTGTATGTTTACAAACGAAGAGAGACAACATATACCTATATAAGTTAGGAGTAGTTCATAACTTAAGAGATAATATATTCAGTGCTAAACTACATAACCTATTTTTGATGGTATGGCTAGGGTTTTTTTTTATATACGTAATCCCAGGATCCAATCAGGCCGTCGCGTTAGTCTGTTTAACCACATCAATTATTTTATGGCAGAAATTGGAAGAACTGTCTCAAGTTGTGTTTTTCTATTATCAAATCTGAAAAGATCTGCCTTTTAAGTTTTTTCCCATGTGTATTTTCAACCCAAGCCTAGCGAGTGAAAACCTGGGGCACTCGTTATATGGTTAAGGTTAAGACGTAGAGTATTTATTAATTAATCAAAAGAGCGAAGTCGCGAACAAATACTAGTTAATAGTAAATGTTTGTCAATATAAGTTAAATTGACAATACAAACGTCATTTATTTTTAAAAAGCAAATTTTCTTTTTAACTCGTACTAATTATCTCCATTTTATTTGTTTGTCAAATTTTTTCACTCTTAAAAATTGCCTCCGGCATTGAACATTATTTTGATAAAATTTAGATTTTCATTTTCTTTTCATTGTTTATTATTTGTTCATAATAAAGTTCCATTGTTAAAAAAACATAATAAAGTTCTTCAGCTGAAACAAAGTTCTAGAAAAAGATCAAGAAGAATGAATTACTTTTTATCTGTTGTTATAAAAAAATTGCTTTAAAAAAAATGCAACATTTGTTTTTAATTTATAAAAAGCAACGTCTTAACGGAATTTACAAACTTCAAATTATGTTTCGACTGAGTTTAATTCTTAAGACTCATTAAAATGTAAATGCAGTCCAATTTCAGGTAGAAAGCAAAAACTTGTTTAATTACTCTACAATTAGACTTCAATACCTGCTTCAATGAATTAGATACACTTTAAATAGGTTCCTCAAGTTTTAATCACAGCGAAGCTAGCAATAATCGGGGAAGTAATTAGAAATAACTCTGGGTATATTTTATCACTTTAAAAAAATATGAAATATAGAAGCACTATAAAATACTGAATTATTAATTCAGTACAGCATAATTAATTCAGTACAGCATGAATTATCTGCATCTTTAATTATAACACTGTGTCCAGAAGTTGAGAGCATGTATTATTTGTAACTTCTGAACTAAATAATAATATAAATAAAGCTCAATAAGACATTGTTACACATAAATGCACATTTAATTAATAAATAATCAAATGATTTACTTAATAACTGATTAATCTAAATAAATAAAACGTTTAAAGACAATTTTTTATCTGATCTAATGAGATAATAGTTATTTTTAAAAATGGAATTAAGAAATTGCATATAACTATATAAAAACAAATGTTTATATTTTTATTTCACTGATAATAGTTACATGTTAATTATAATAATATTAGTTACTGATAATAAATGAAAAAATATATACTTCATAATTACATTTATGACGTATATAATCCAATTTACTAATTAAGGTTATTATACACAATCATTAGATTTTATTGAAAGATATAGATTTTTTCTTTTTTCTCTACTTAAGTAATAAATGAAAATAATTAGTTTAAAACAATATAAGCCTATTTCACCATCTCTGAGTAAAGTGTCAAGTAGGCTAATCGCCATTTAAAGTCACCGATGGAGCTGATATAACTTTGCTTTTACGATAAAAGTCCCAAACATTAAAAAGAAAATAATTTTAAAAAAATCGCCTATCGAAGGATGCAGTAAACCGAGTGCATAATTTAATAAAACATAAAATTATTTTTAAAAGTAACTAATCAACACTTTACTTGTAGTTGGTGACAACTACGCTCGGGTCACATCTAGCGGTTATGATTTCGTGTTGTCCGCCATTTTCAGCGCCTATTTATTTATTTAGGAACGCAGTTCGTCGGCCGGGCGTCGTCCGCCTGTAACCTTCACCCAACCCATCAAGGTCTCGTCTCTTAGCCAAAGAGCGCTTCCTGGAAACCAAGATCTGTGGTGATTAATTGTTGGCGGCACTTTTTAGTTGGACACATGACGGGATCTCAAACATTTTTTTTTGTAATTGCTATGAAATAATTTGCTTGCCTACTAGCGACACGTTGTAATATATGAAAGTGTGTTTGTTCACTAGGTGAAGTTCAGAGTACGAATTTTTACGGTTTTATTATACTAGCGGCCCGCCCCCGGCTTGGCATGGATGCAATTTTTTTTTTCTGCAAATTATATACAAAGAACTTCCTCATTGATCAAAATACGTTTGTGGAGTTAGTGGATATTGCAGACTAGGAAAGCGACTTCAAATTCAGACGAAGGAAATGAAATGTGTATTTTTTTATAAAATGTCGAGAGGTAAGACACGCTGTGTTTTGCGGTCATCTATATTAATATTATAAAGAGAGAATATCTGTACGTTTGTAATGAATAAACTCAAAAACTACTGGACCTATTTTGAAAATTCTTTCACCTATACGAAGCTATAACTATCATCCAGTAACATGGCTATATTTTATAATGTTACGCGGACGAAGTCGCGTGCAACAGGTAGTTAACTATATGGCTACCATTTTCATGCGGAAGACCATCTTGGAATATATATTGTTATATTTCGTTGCGTAAGGGAATCCCGCACAAACAAACAAATATACATACTTTACCTCTGTATAATATTAATATAGATAAGCTTACAGACTGACAAAAGTTGTTATCCTGTTTCTCTTATACTATTTTGAAATTTTAATAAGACTCATAGACCAATGTATAAGATCTGTCCATATGGTCATAGATTTAGTTTTTATCCTATAAACGCTAGAACTCTAATAGGATAAAAGACAAGATAGAGTTCTAATATTAAATATAATAACTAGTTCAAAATAACCCTAATGTTTTAATTGAAAATTGTGTTGAAGCAAATAAACCGCTTTTAGCGCACTAATATAAATTATACGCATCGGCGCCTACTAAACATTAAAAGCTTATTATAATTGAAAATGTATAAATGTTCGCATACATTAAATACTCTAGAACAATAGTTAATTACGTAACCGAGTAAGTTGCCTTTTAATATCACACAGACAGCTCTAATCTATGAATCTGACTATTGTTAACTAAAAAAAATATTCACATTAGATTTATTTCTTCGAAAAAGTATTGTCCAGAGAAAAAGTCAAAAGCTTTTTTTTTTTTTTATTTCATTAGATTTTCGGTTTTTTATTAGTAGTTATACAGGTAATTAAATTAATGTTGCATAAACTGGATACGTTTTAAATGCCAAATGGAAGAGAGTTTGGATAAGATCAGTTCGTGATTAGTTTCTGGGGATAATTTTTAAAACAGCTTTTTTTTTTTTTAAATCATACATGGAATGACTTTTCATAAGTGGTCTTTTTCTTTTACGCCTATTAATGATAGCAACACCAGGTAGATACAATTGTAATAAGGGTTAAAACTGTAATAATATAAAAGACAAGATAGGGACTCTCGCATCTGGTATCGCTTAATGAACACAAAGTCCATAACTAGCAATGTATTATAGACTTTCTGCTGGATTTCACAAAAACTGGTTACCAAGCCAGCAACAGTTGCCAAATGCCGTAACAGGTGACCTTGGTGGTGCGTAATCTAATAGACCACCATGTAATTACCTTGACCTCGGCAACGTACTAGCAAGGTCACTGCCATTCGATGATGGCTTGATTGTGGAGCCACAGAACTAGCACATTACGAAACCGCGTTTAAAATATTTAAAAAAAAAAACTTTCTTTGCACGTCACTCGAATAGAATTCTGTTTGTGAATCACCGACTCAGTGTGAAGTGTGAAATATTATCTCACAGGAATAGTCCAATAACAGGAAATAAAAATCTAAATAGTTTGAAGCGCCATCTAGTTCAGACAACAGTGTCAAATAGTCAATGGGAATTTATTATCGGATTAAAAAGAATATGTGTGTCTAGTTTTATCGAAACACATTCAGTGATTAAAATGATGACTGAGTAATTTTATATATTTATTTATTTTTATTTTATATTGATGATTTTAACAATCATTAAAATATGGAAATATTGCTACACTGTTCGATTTTGGCGACACTTTCAGCCCGTCTCGCTTAATCAATCAATATATGAAAAACTGTCAACTGTCAATGTCAACTGTCAAAAGTACAGGTTCGGACCTCCGAATCGAAACAACTTAGGGACTTGACCTGACTGCTTTAGACTTGACGGACCTGTTTTGGAAAACTAAGAAAAATTATAGACTTGACTTGACTAACTAGTGTCTGGATGCTACTTTTGATTTTAATTTCAATTATGCCTTTTTTTAAAAAAAAAAAAAAGCTATTACAAATAGATATTTTTACTAATGACACTAGCAAAATCATAACGCGACAATCGACATTAACTTGACACTGGCAGACAATGGCCATTTTAAAATGAGCCGCATTGCCATTTAAACCTAAGAAGAAGAAGAAGAGACAACTTACCGCGTAAAAAACGCGCACATCAGGTGTGCCTTCAGATCTTTACGCGGGTCTTATTGTTATTTAAAAAAAAAAGTTTCACTTTAAAAAGTCATAGTTATGTTTGTTGTCTTTTGTGATGTTGAGATGGATTTTGATAAATTTTGGATATGCTTTTGATCAGCATTTTTTCTTCACAGGACACATACTGGGTGTCTTCGATCATACAAAACGTGGTCTGTTGAATATTAATGTGTTTTACAATGTGACGATAACTCGTAATAAATGATCAGGGCTTTTTTAAATTAATTAATTTTATTATACAAATATTATCGCTACTGCTACAATGTAGTAGCCACACACGTTGGCCATAATTCTTGGAAAAATTATCAGCTTTCAGTGTTTCTCGTACTTGTCGCGTGGTGCCGCTAACTTTGGTGACAAATTACTTTTGACAACTTTCGTTGAAAATACACACTTTGATGTGTAGAACTGTTTTTGAACTACCTGCGTGTCGAATTGTCTCCCGGGAAGCAATTAGCGGATTCGCTTTAACATGTCTTTGAACCAATTATGGAATGGGAACGATTGAAGGTAAAGGTTGTCTTAATTTAAACGACCGTTGAATGTTTGTTTATATTTGTAGTTTCAATTTCTATTCTTTGTTGGTAAATATCAGTTGCTTTTGCTGCTTATGAATGTCGTTCTATTTTCAAGAGTATAGACCAATTTCACAGTATAAAATCTTATGGGGTTTTTCTTTGGGGTAACACTGCGGACATGAATACCATTTACATTTTACAAAAAAAAAACTCCAATTCCACAATTGGACTCCTAAGGAACGAAATAACCGAAGCACATTAGTTAAATACTGATTTGGACAATATCACGCTATGTCTTATTGGCTAATGTCACAGGCGATTTTTTTGGTAGCTCGACTCCTGGAAAGGAATTTTAGGAATGCAGTCTCTTCAGTCAGGTCCTTTTGAGTTTATACATTACAAACTAAAATACAAATTATTTTCTCTTTATAATATATATTAGTATTAGGTACACATTGATGATATCGCTGGTTTTCTTTCGATTTATTTTTTAAGGAAGGTGTACTTCGCAGAGTGTGCTCAGGAGCTGCATGGATCCCTTTCTTCCATCGGAGATTCAGACGTACGGTTGGTTATCATCCTCATCTTGTCGAAATCCCTCTTTTTTGGACCATTTTAAAGCGTTTTAAAACGTCCTTTATAATGCGCACTGCCAAGGTTTGGAACTCCCTCCCTCCGTCTGTTTTTCCGAGCTCATATAACCCAAACCTTTTCAAAGTTCGAGTGAATAGGCATCTTCTGGGTTGAGAATGAGGTTCGCTCCATCTTAGGCCTCATCCTTGCTACACAGTTGGTTGTTGGTCAAGAGCAAACGACCAACTTTAATAATAAAAAAAAAATCTATAATTTATACAACACATTAAATAAATATATCCTCGAATTAATATAGCCTAATAGAACTGTAGGTATAATAACTATTCGCTTGAAAATTTTCACCACAAATGCAGAATAAAATCCTCAGCGGTCTACTCTGTTACACGGATGTATCTGGGTTTACGATTCGACCATTAGGCGTGGGTAACCACGTTTACAATCTATATTGAAATTTAATAGCACACATTTAATGCGCTTCGGTTGTAAATCCTATACTATTGCACCAAAATGATGGTTATTGCATCATCTGACGACAATGTGGCGCTTGCACTTGACCACACATCTAATAACTCCAATAATACTTACGTTATCACGCCCCTAACACAAGGGAATAGAGTTCCAAATGTAGGAAACGTTTTTAACAAACAATATTTTCGTTTGAACGTCTACCAGATAAATTTGGATTTCTATAATTTAACTGTCTTGGTTTAACTTGCATGCAATTTTAACTATATGCTTGCTGTGTTGGTGTTATATGTATTGTATATTTCCGGGCTAGAATTCCGAATTTCCAATTTTATTTTGAATATTTGACCATTATGTTGTAATGCAACCAAACACTGCCTTTTCTATAGACCTAATTTTTTATTCACGCTAATAATAAAAGAAATAAGCGCATACAGATGTATTATCTATAGTTAACATACAACATACAAGTATTTACAGACAGACAGTGGAGATAGAAGCAATATATTTCAAAGCAGTCTTACATATATATATACGTGATATACAGCTACAGCCCTATATCTATACATACGCAATACAGCGCATACGAAGTCGCAGGCAGCAGCTAGTAATGTGATATTATATTATATTATATTATATTATATTATATTATATTATATTATATTATATTATATTATATTATATTATATTATATTATATTATATTATATTATATTATATTATATTATATTATATTATATTATATTATATTATATTATATTATATTATATTATATTATATTATATTATATTATATTATATTATATTATATTATATTATATTATATTATATTATATTATATTATATTATATTATATTATATTATTTACTGTAGTACTATTACATTTTTCTATATTAATAACAAACCCCCGCTCTCTCTCTCATTCGCTCTCTCTTCTCTCTCTCTCTCTCTCTATTTTCTAGCAAGTTTCTAGCGACTTTATTTTGAGTATAATAATTTATAAATAAATAGAATATAACATTTTCACCACAAAAGTTACAGTTTAATTTTGAAATTGGAACAGGTAAATTACAAGAACGGGACTCACTGAACACGTGAGCTTGCAACATGCATCCAATCCAAGGTGATTCCAAATGTATAAACAAAAGTTTCATAAAATAAACATTGAACGCTTAGCAACGTCTGGCTCTAATATATTTTATTTATATAAATTATATTTTGTTGTCTTATGTATTGAACACTTCACAAAAGGATAGTATTCTGCTGATATAAACTGGGCAGCTTGGCAAACAATTGTGATATAACAGCACATGTGCTGTTGTGTTTCGATGCTTGTCCTTTTGTGTGTTACGAGTATAGGTGTAGATCCCGTATTGTATTGTATATTTTATTAGCAAAGCCTCTTTTCATTTCACCAACTACAAGTGAAGTGTTGATTAGTTACTTTTAGAAATAATTTTATGTTTTATTAAATTATGCACTCGGTTTACTGCATCCTTTTATAGGCGATTTTCTTTTTATTATTTTCTTTTTAATGTTTTGGACTTTTACTGTACAAAAACAAAGGTATATCATCTCCTTCGTTCCCTGTTACCGGTGACTTTAAATGGCGGTTAGTCTACTTGACACATGGTGAAAGAGGCCCTAAGTGTCACTTGTCTTGTGGATTGCAATGACGGCCGAAACGGGACCGTCAGTTTGCTTGTAGAGCTATTTATCATTAAAAATAGGTATTATAAATCAAGGTAAATACGTTTTTTTTTATTTGTGAAAGGACTTCTCCCTATTTCGAGTACAATCAAATCAGACTTAACAGATAAGTAAAGCTTAAACTAAAGCGTCCATTGAAACTTGACGTTGAGCAGTATACATATTTTTAACTAGCTAGTTTGTTTTTTGAAAATCCCACAGGAAGCTAACATTTAACCAGGTAAAAAGTATCCTATAGTTTAATCCAGGTATCAAAAGTACTGGAATCAAGTTCGGTTTTTTTAAGCTCGGTATCATTTTTTGCCTACATTTGCTGTGCTCTGCCAAGGTTTAGTTTTGTTAAGATAGCTAATGTTAAGGAGATTTAATAACTAAATCAAAACGATCTCCATTCAGCAATTAAGTTTCCAAATATTCATAAAATATTGAATATTTATGAATAACTAGCTGACCCGGCAAACGTTGTTTTTCTAAAAAAATATTTAGGGTTGGCCACCCTTATCGCTTAGGGATATAAAAAATAGTTTACGACCTATTCTCAGACCATATACACAAAAAATTTAATAAAAATCGGTGAAGCCGTTTCGAAGGAGTTTAATTACAAACTCTGTGACACGATAATTTTATATACTAGCTGGTGTCCGCGACTTGGTCCGCGTTGAACGATGAAAGGTACCCTATGTCCTTTCTTGTGTCCCAGACAATGTGTATGCAATTTCATGGTTATCGGTTCAGTAGTTTTTGCGTGAAAGAGTTACAAACATCCATACATCCAAACATACTTTCGCATTTATAATATTAGTACGGATATATATATATTATTATAGAAGATTTAGTTTGCAAATGTGAGTGCAATAAGTAGGTGTACACATATATCATCGCTTACAACGCCACCTCATTGAATGCGTTCGTTGAACTCAACGACGCATCTTTTTACGTTGCTACATAATAATGAAATAAATTATAGTCTCAGTGTATATGTGTATGATAAATGTACACAGTACAGTGTTTGTACAGAATTTGTTAATTTTAAGTTCTCTTCAAAGACAATTTTAAAATAATTAATTAAATTAGGAGATATTTTTAAAATTTCTCTAAAGTTAATAACATGCAACTTTTAAATAATATAATAACTTGCAATTGAGATTATATTTTGAAAAAATATGAAACTTTTTATAGAATAGTAAGTACAAAAAGTTCACATCTCTTAGTTAGAATATAATCAAGTTAGAAAAACCCGGGTGATATGCTTGTTTTTTTATTGATTTTCACTTGTACTAACAGTGGCATTTCTTAGTAGACTACTGATATACCTATCGGGGTTAAAATGGGTCTAATTAAAAATAGGCATTTTGGGACCCAGAAATTTCATATACAGGATATTACACTACAAGTTTTTCTTATTTTTTCTATACTTTAGATTTACACAGTAGGTAGGTATCTACTGTGTAAATCGTAGGTACGTACGGTAGGTGATTTACACATTGTCAATATGCATATAGGACTGTATTGTACATGGCTTACAATTGTTTAATGGGAACAGTAACCATACTTTTACTTTTGCATTAGCATAATTTATTATATTAAATATAATATTTTTTTTAAATAAATCCTTAAAAAATTTATGGAACACCCTGTATTCTTTAGAGCAATTTCAAAAAAGCAATTGCGTACACAGCGCGCCAATACGAGTATCAACAGCCTACCTTCAGATCTATGTAACAATATTAAATTTCAGTTATTTTTTAAAGCAATATTTTTTAAATTGTAATTAATAGTGTATAGTTAGATTTTAGTAATAATTACAAATGATACTCTGTAACACAAGATTAAACCTCAGTGGTTTTTAGTGTTATAATTTTACATGTATTATATTATTAGCCTTAAAATTGTTAGAATTATAAATAAATAAATAGATAAATAAATAAATAGATGTATGGATGTATGGATGTTTGTAACTCTTTCACGCAAGAACTACTGAACCGAACACCATGAAATTTTGCATACACGTTGTCTGGGACACCAGAAAGGACATAGGGTACCTTTCATCTAGTACTTTATAGCACCAGCTAGTATTTTATAACAGCACAATTTATTTTATGGTTGGCAGCGCATTTGCAGCACTAGTTACGTTGCTTGTGTTATAGATAGATGATGGTAGTCACCAAGTGGACTGTTAGCCTGTCTGTCGAGTGTAGTATAAAAAAAATAGCAATGTGTATTTATAATTTTTTTTTGTCAAACCTCCCCCATCTGTTTCTAGTCGAAATTACTTAGTACAGTGCTCATTAAGAAATACCGTTAAATTTAATGAACACATTTAATTACAAAGGACACCCGAGGGATTGGAACACCTGTTTTAAGATTGAAAGTGTTTAATTACCACTAAAGTAAGCTTATAACTAACAGCTTATTCGAGATTATTAACATATAATAACTGACAAGAACACTTGAACCTTACTATCAAATATCCTGTAAACCAAAAGGGAGGTTTCCTCCCTATGTTTTCGCGGTGGTGACTTGGCACAATGTATTCCATAGAATACTACTGTCAATGAAAACTATACATTTTTCTTGTCTTAACTAAGGGATGTTTAAATAAGGGATTTTGTGTTATTTTAAAGATTAAGCATTATTGATAAGTAGATAGATCATAAATCATCACTGTCACGAAGCAGATCATATCGCTTATCTATACTCTATACTAATATTATAAAGAGAGATGTATGTTGGTAATGAAAAAACTTAAAAACTACTGGGCCGATTTTAAAAATTCTTTCATCTATAGAAAGCTACATTATTACAACATAGGCTCTATTTTATAAAGTTCCGCGAGCGAAGTCGTGTGCAACAGCTAGTGTCTAATATGTAATATGACCCATGTAGAATACTTGTAAATGTTGCAAATATCAATTATTAGCGTTTGCTATTTATGTCGACGGAAGTATAGTACAAAGTACTCTGTGACATTACAATATAAAGTACTCAGTTGCATTACAATAAAAAAGTACTCTGTGACATGATATTAAAAGGTAATCTGACAGTTGAACCAACGCATCCGCGAAGAAAGGTCGTTGTCGTATGTCCGCGCATCTTATATTTGGAATTGTAGTTCTGATATTTATCATAAGGACATTAAAAAGTATTGAGACTAAACATAAATTGGTTTTAATTAATGTAGTCGAAGTAGAGAGTGCTAATATATATTAATCCGTACTAATATTAAAAATGCGAAAGTATGTTTGGATGTATGGATATTTGTAACTCTTTCACGCAAAAACTACTGAACCGATCACCATGAAATTTTGCATACACGTTGTCTGGAACACCAGAAAGGACATAGGGTACCTTTCATCGTTCAACGCGGACGAAGTCGCGAGCACCAGCTAGTAGTTTATAAATATTAACTGTTCAGTCCTCAACTCCGGCTCTAATGAGATTCTATTCTAATGTTTACCGTTTGAAATAGATTCAGTTTGTGAGTGAGCACACATAACAGTTGAAAGCGTAGCGGGAGACCAGTGTAAGATAGTTGGCGACTTTTTTCCATGTCTTTAATGGAACGAAATTGTCGCTATTTATTATGCAAGCCGCGTTGTAGGTACCATATTTGTCGCGACGCATGTCTCTGCTTGTCCTAATGGCCGTCCAGCCAGACATGCTGTACCACCATTACTGGATAATTTATATCTTGTTTAATATGATTTATTCAAATGTAAACAATTCAATTAGGTGCTGGTGAAAACGGTCTCTAGATCGGTAAAAACTCTAGAAAATTTCCTTACAGCCAACTAATTAGTTGGATGATCCTAATGGAAACCCTTAGAAAACCTCCAATGCATCCTAAATAAGAATTTAAGTAAGGTCAGTAATAAGAATTTAGGTTAAACAGCGTATTTAAAAGGCTTGAGAATCTTCCAGACAGAATATCATAAATATCTATGGATCCATATGGAGAACATTTTGCCCAATGACTAAAATGTTATGTATATTGTAATAAATATAACAATTTTTCATTTATTATTTTTCTTCATTATTTTAGGAAGATATATAATATTGTATTATATATCAAATAATTTCTATTTGTCACAAGTGTACTTTGATTTTTTAGCGGAATCTACCTTCAAAGACCTCGTTTACAAGTGACATTGAAGGAATCGATTAATAACTAGGAGATTGTAAGCAAATACTGATTTTGCGCAAACGACTGCGAAATGCAGTGTGCCCTGCCACTACTTACAAAATCCAGACCAGAGCCAACTTTGGAATGGTCATTTCCAAAGTTGACCCTGACAAGAAATGAATCCGGAACCCCCCTTCTTTTTTAGGAGGGGAGATGACATTTACTCACTATCCCTCGTCGACGGGGACAGTAGATGAGGGAGAGTGTGGGACTCGCCCGGTGAAGTGACTTATCACCGGTAATACCCACTAAAACCCCTCGGTAATACCCACTATGTGATGATGTGTGGGTCCGAGATCCTCACTATTTTTATGTGGCGGCTCACGAATCCTATGAACCGCCACGCATCATTTTTAGGTGTTTCAGGACACCAGACCACTTAAGGCAAACACCCTATCTGTACTTTTCAACATAAAAAAATCACAATGTGTATACTCATTTTTGGGAGCCAGTAGATAAATGTACAATAAAACACTCAGACATTACCCCAGACATTCAAAATATCAAGCTTGCTAAAATAGTTATTAGCGAGGAGTGCAAAACACTTGAGACTAATTGGCACAGACAGATTCATAATATAGCTATAGATGTAGATTATCTTGAACATTAAACACCCATATATTTATTATAACCATAAATCAGTCTACGTGTTTTGAGGTGCAGCGCTGAACCGCAGACAAAGTGCACTGCTCTTGACTGTATCCTTATATATCCCGAATTAAACCTTATCACGCGAAGGTCAAAGTTAAAAATCGGCTGCTAACTCAATTCAAGTTGAAACATTTTAAAACTGTTGTGTATTTCGAACCTCATATTCTAGAACAAACTTTAACACGTCCGTCTAAAACGCATTTTTAATCGTTGCGCGTTGAACGCTTCGATTTTACAGCCTAATAACTTGTAGGCTGACGTCGACCGTAGCTCGTTAGGTTGAAAGTGTATTTTTGGTTGCACACAGTTTGGTCTGTGTTACATTTTGGCGACGTAACCGAGAAAATTGACCTCAACCGGGGCGTCCCTGTAAATATTTGTGAGATGGACGCTACTCGCGTGAACTAGCGTGGGATTAGGGCGAAACATTTGAATTTTAAAGAATTGCACGACTGTTATTGCTTTGTTTACATGACGTGTAATGAAGGTCCAAAAAACCTCCCTTTAAGAAGATACGTTAGGCAAAACATCGGAAAAAGCTATAATTGCAATTATAAACTAATCCCCGACTTTCTGCTAAGCCCAAACACGCTATATCTGGTGTAATTTGCTGAGGAGTTGGGTGTTCCGCACACTAGTTGATGCTGGAGCATCAGGTCAAGGTTACCCTGTTACTAAAATACTACCAAAGTAACAGAATTTCCCGAACTGTGGAAGTTAGTGAAATCCCTTCGTTAACTAGGAAATGGGTTGATGTCTTCGAACGCCTCAACGCTCTGTCTCGGATTCGATACCTGGCAGTGTCAACTTTAGATGAACTTTTCAAAGTTGGATCTGATCTGCATTTGCAGAAATAACAGCATGTGTGCTATTGTGTTTTGACGAGAGAGTAAGGGATGCCAGAGTCCATTTCGAATTCTAATTTGTGTCTGCATTAGGGCTTTTTGGTACTTTATTTCGATAATTTTGGTATCTTTCTAGTAACGGTAAAAGAACATTGAAATATGGACAACTAGCTGATACCCGCGATTTCGTTCGCGTTGAACGATGAAAGGTATGTCTTTTCTGGTGTCACAGACAACGTGTATGCAAAATTTCATGGTGAACGGTTCAGTAGTTTTTGCGTGAAAGAGTTACAAACATCCATACATCCAAACATACTTTCGCATTTATAATATTAGTACGGATTATCACTGGAGTTGTACCTAAGTAGGTACCCTATAAAAACATTGGTAAATCGACATAACAGAAGACCTACGCTTGATGACGATAGTCATCCGATGATGATGATTGATGATGAATTTCGAATGAGATCATTTGAAATTAATGACCCAACCAACCTTCAATAACACATAATGTTACTTAAAAGGTTAAAGCAAAAACGATGCTATAAACCGCTCGTTTTGTGGTCAGAATTATGTTAGGCGATCCCGTTTATTTCTAACAAGTTTTTATTTTAATTTTAAAAAGAATTGTATTATAATAATTCCTTCTGATGTATTTTTAATAAACATATTGTTTTCAGGTTACCCCAAGGAGACAAGTTTCCTCTCAACCAACTACCTCTTAAATACCTCTAAACTAAATCAATTTTATTTATTTTTGTCAGATACTTTTGAAGATATTAAAGATTTTCTAACCGACCCTTTTTCTTTACGGTCCAGTGTATTATGTATTTTTAATATGATCATATTAGAGCTAACAAATTATATCTGAACTTTTACGTCATTGGTATATTATTTTGCATCAAACACATGTTAATGTTGAATGGAAACCATTTGATTACCTTTTGGCTCTGAGTTTGAATAATAAATGTTATTTTTAGATGTTAAACACACTTGTTTATTGTAAGGAGAGGACGTCCGGATAAGGTCGAAAACCTGAATCGAAATCTGTACACAATATCAAATTTGATCGATCTACTGTTTACTATATTATTCTATGTTAGTCATACTATGTTTTGTTTGAACAATGTCATCTTGATTATCAGTAAGGCGATGTCGTATAACCGATGGCGTTGACATGTTATCGAATGGAGGCCACGAATTGGAAAACGCAGCATGTGGCCAGTACTTTTACCGTGAGTTTACAATGACCGTAATCGCTAGCGAGAGCATAAAATATTTATATAGAAAATTGACAATTTGACATTGACAGTTGACAGTTTTTCATATGGTGGACAGACGACCTGAAAGTCTTCGCAACCTGAAAGACCTGAGCCTTGACAAAGACACGGGTTGATGATGATGAATGTGATGTCGGAAACTATAAATAAAAATCACAAGAAAAGTCAATATAACTAATATACACCATTTTTTAAATAGTAAAAAAAAAACCTCAAAAACTTTGTTTATTCAAATTACAATCCGAACTAGTTTGGTTAATTTTAGATTACAAATTTTTTGTGAAACTATATGTCACCTGGCAATTTGAAAAAAAAAAATTGCTAATTAGATTTTCATTTCCACAAATTAGTAATAAAATTGAAGATTTTCAAAAATTCATTATTCAATTATCAATAAATTAATCTACGTCCCTGTCAAACCATATACCTGCAATACATACGCTATGTTATATAAGAAGGTTGGCAAGGTTTCAAATATTTTCAAAGATTTCTAGTGATAGTCTAAGTCTAACATTTGTAATCCATAAAAACATGAATTTAAAATGTGAAATAATTTAAAATCATTTGACTTAACACCCAACATAATTATAATCATACGAGTACTAGCTGGTGCCCTCGACTTCGTCCGTGTTGAACGATGTCTAAGAGTTTAGAGCTCTATCCAAAGTCACCTCAAGACACGTTACCGTTACATTACATTAATAATATAACGTGTCTATGTCTGCAGATGTCCGAATCTCATGACAGGTCACATGTCTGTCCGTTTCGATATTCTTGTTGTCGATAACAGTGAACAGACTACTATTATATAATAATTTGTCATTGAAATTGACGCGACCGCGCTTGGATTATGCAAACCAACAATAAATTGTCATCTTGCTTGGCACTTCAAATTGCACTGCAAACTTAGAAAAATATACTATAAAAAAATTTCACCAGTTAAAATCATCGTGACATATAATTTATATAATGGCGACATAATTAAAATAAAAATTACACGAAGAAAAATACTCTCCCATTAATTTACTCGTACCAGTGAGAGATTTCTATTTTTAAATATTGTTATAACGTTTATAGGTTAAAAAAAAATATTGTTTAAATATTATTATATGTGAGATATGTGAGACACCCTCAAAGTGTAGAATGTAGCGAGAATTATCTATTGTATAACCATTGTAACCTATATTATTATCAGTACTAAAATTATAAATGCGAAAGTATGTTTTGATGTATGGATGTTTGTGACTCTTTCACGCAAAAACTACTGAACCGATCACTATGAAATTTTGCATACACGTTGTCTGGGACACCGGAAAGGACATAGGATACCTTTCAACGCGGACGAAGTCGCCGGCACCAGCTGGTATGTTATAATATAACCATAGAAACATTTTCCGCTTAGCAACAGAAAAATTGTAGTCATAATTATGTCCAAATCGGTGATTTATATAAATAAGTGTTGCTTCCAGGACAGTATCTGGCAGTGATTTTGGCTGAACATCAAAACGCCGGAATCTGTCTCTAATGACGAATTTCCGGTTAAATAAGCGCACGAGATTAACTAGAATTATATATAAAAAAAAAAACGCGACGACAAAATATATAACAAATCTAATCGTTCCTCTAAGTAGTCACGTTAGTGGAAATCTATATAATTATTTTCCATGGTATTTTTTGGGTTTCTATTATAATAGAAAAAGTATTTGACTCTTTGTATTTTTAAGGTTCAATTTTATTAAAATTGATTCCACTTTTAAACCTTTTTTGACGACTCTTTTGGTCTAGTGGCTAGTAACCTTAGCTGTTAACCAAACGGTCGCGGGTTCGAATCCTGCTAGGGGCAAATGTTTATGTTTATGTGTTTGTACCTGAGTCATGTATGTTTTGTATTTATAATAATGTATGTATTTACAAAAAAAAAATCTACGTAGTATATCAAATGTCTAGTATCCATAATACAAGCATTAGTTGCTTACTATGGTTTTTGAAGTTTAATTTAAAACTTTATGTTTTAAATTAAACTTCAAAAACATAGACTAAGTTTATCATATACAGAAAAAAAAATAGCTTTAATTTGATATATAAACTTATTAATTAACTTTTATTTAACTTATTAATTGGAGTTATGAGGGATAAGTGTTACAAAATATATAACAAAAAGTGATACATTTCATATTCCCTAATGTAGAACTAATCATTGTAAAAATTCCTTCTTTCATAGTTCCAAGTATCACTACAATAACATTCTGAATGATATTCACATATTTTCGATATGTTTCGATAGTCAATCGACGACGCAGCCTAAACGTGAAACAACCTTTTATTAAGTGAAACGTGGCCTTTTTTAAGTTGTCAGTCAATTATTTAATTAAATTCAGTTCTCAAGCATATCAGTGAAAGAGAAAACATTGTCTATTGCAATAAGAAAACTTGTATTTGTGATACAATTTGCTTTACTTTGAAAAAAAGTGCTTTTCGGTAGACTTTTGAGACAGATTCTATTTTAAAATTAAAAGTATGTTCTGTATGTTGGTCTTCTGCAAGGGGATGGTTACTACCGCCAGATAGACTGCCACTTTTCACTAGTTTCATGGTAAGTAAATCAGTTTAAGATAAGGCCTAGCCATCGTCTAGCTAGGTCGACCAAAGGTCATAGAAAATGAGTAATTAAATTCTTAGTAAAACAAACCCTAAAAGACTGTATATATATATATCGAAGTGATTGCTAGGAAACATATTGTATAAATAGGGTCACTCGAGTAAATTTAACCTTTGGGCTCCACACGAACTATATGAAGCCACTTTAATCAAGCGAATTTTCATTTCGTATTTAATACAAAGACAAGAAAAAAAATAAGGATTTTCTCAAGATACTACAGCAGGTAGTTTAGCTAATTTTAATAATTACTTAAAGAAAAATTGTAATTAATTTTAAAAAAACTTGCTAACTATATTAGTTTAAGGGCCTTTTTCACCAACTACAAGTAAAGTGTTGATTAGTTACTGTTAGAAATAATTTTATGTTTTATTAAATTATGCACTCGGTTTACTGCATCCTTCGATAGGCGATTTTTTTTAATTATTTTTTTCTTTTTAATGTTTGGGACTTTTACCGTACAAACAAAAGTATATCACCTCGTTCATTTCCGGTTACCGGTGACTTTAAATGGCGGTTAGCCTACTTGACACATGGTGAAAGAGGCCCTAACTATAACTAACTATATGGTATATTATCAAATACATTAAAATTATATTTAATATATCAATCTTAAATATCTTAATCAAATTGTAGCGGAAAGGAAAAAATAATAATAAAGAAATATTTGTTTATTTAGTTGCAAACCTATCAGCTTATTAAAAACATATTAGAAAAACACAAAGTTATAAATAAATATAAATATCTTCCCACATTTCACACAGCACCATCTAGTTCCACAGTAAGCAACTAATGCTTGTATTATGGATACCAGACAGTTGATATACTACATAGATTACTTTTTACACATATTATAGATACAAACATCCATGACAGGTAAAAAGATAAAAATGTTAACACATAAACATTTGCCCCTAGCGGGATTCGAACCAGCGACCGTTTGGTTAACAGCTAGCGCATACTGTATGCTTTGACAGCATTTTATTTAAAAAGTAGTATTTAGATTTATACAAGTACTGTCAGAGCCATCTGTCGGTGATCCGGTGAAGCATATGCAACTTTGAACAGTGCTATCCGGAAACCTTGACCGAGTGTACGGGCCGATGAACCCGCGCGCTATGAAACATCGCACGATCGGCGTACGCGCAGTTTCAGAGATTGATGCGGTCAACATGCAAATGGATGGATGCGATAAATAACAATATATATAATTTACAAATATAATATTAATCGCTTAATTATTGTTAGAGTAACTATTTAAGAAGTTGGTATTTAAAGAGCATCGATGGTCTGAAGGAAGCAAAAGTGATAACAATATTATGGTGTATAATATGTATCTCGTGTAGTGTACCCTTAATCTTATGACAGTTGACAACGCATGCATGTTTCTTGGCGACGGTAGCCACTCACCATCAAGTGTACCGTTAACCTGTCTGTCGAACTTCACCATGAAAAAATATAATCCTTAAAGTAGCGTTTGAATAGAAACCTAATTTTTTTAATAAGGTTTTACTTTCGATTAGGTTCATTAAGTATCAAAGTTTATTAAGCAGATCCTGTGTTTGAGATTTATCAAATAATCAGCTGTAATACGATTTTGTCAAATATATGTTTATATGGTCGGTACCAAGATGGTAACCAGCCAGAGATAATTAGTCGGTGTCGTCATAATTATGTCTGGAGTGCCTCAGGGCTCGGTTTTGGGCCCACTTCTATCTATAAATGACTCTATTGTTATACTACAAGCTGGTGTCCGCGACTTCGTCCGCGTTGCACGATGAAAGGTACCCTATGTCCTTTCTGGTGTCCCAGACAACGTGTATGCAAAAATTCATGGTTATCAGTTCAGTAGTTTTTGTGTGAAAGAGTTACAAACATCCATACATCCAAACATACTTTCGCATTTATAATATTAGTACGGATATAAATTACGACACGGGTACGTCTATACGATTTCATGTCGCTAAAATCCAATTTGACCGATTATTTTTTACGACTCCCACAAGCCGATGCGTGGGCTTCATATTGTAAACGTGTGCCGTATGATGAGTTTACCACTTTTGTGTTGCCATTAAATTATAACAATCTACCTTATTATAGCTGTTATTACCAATATACACTTAGACATAATTATAATATATGCGATGCATTTAAAAGATACTCATATTAAAACTTCAGAGTGGCAATACCATCGAAAAGATTATATTTGATTAAAAATTAATTGTAATGATAAAAAATGAATTAATCCATCAGAGTAGGTACTATGATATATATATTCATCCGTACTAATCTTACTAATATTATAAATGAGAAAGTATGTTTGGATGTATGGATGTTTGTAACTCTTTCACGCAAAAACTACTGAACCGATCACTATGAAATTTTGCATACACGTTGTCTGGGACATCAGAAAGGAGATAGGGTACCTTTCATCGTTCAACGCGGACGAAGTCGCGGGCACCAGCTAGTAGTATATATAATAATGCAAATTGTGTCGAATAAGTATCAACTTAAATAAATTCGAAGACAGAAGGCCGTGTCGTAATTGGTTGGAAATTATTCTTGAGCAATATAGGTACAGTTGGCGATAAAAATCATTGTTATTTAATTAAAATCTTTTATAGATTATTGTTATTTTTTTATAAAAAATATTAGACGTGTTACGTTTCAATGCTGGTTCGATGTTTTGTAGGTATTTTTTTTTTATTATTTTTTTATATTTTTTTTTTTTTTTTTTTTTGTCCTACCGGCTAGGGTTCCTCTGACACATGTCAGAGATCTTGTATAGCTGGCAGTGTAACAGCATAATAGTGTTTTTTAATCTACGTTTGGAAGCACGTCTATACATACGGTACTGATCAGCCACTTTTACTTATAATATGTAATTTAATTTTTTATGATGTATGTATGTTTCTTCCCATTTATTCTCCCCCCCCCCCCCCCCACAGCATAACTAGCAGCAGAACCACCCGAAACAACAAACAATTACGACCACTGACAAGCGAGAGTGAAAGCAGGAGGACAAGCGAACTAGGCTAAATTCCAGTACATGCATCTACAATATAAGTAATATTATATTAATTTGAATGACTAGACGAGCCATTCGCCTTAGCTACTACTCTCACGATTTTTCCGCAGTAGTCGACAAACCTACCCCTGATTACCTTGTCAAAAAGGATCTCTTTAAGGTAACTTTTGTCTAAAGTTCTATCTATTTCCATTTCAAGATCAAAACGTAATAATGAAAACCTGGGGCAGTCGAGCAGTAGATGTTCAACTGTCTCCTCCACCCCGGGTTCGCATAGACAGTTCGGTGTATCTTTTCTCTTGAAACGGTTCAGGTACTGCCCAAAACCTCCGTGGCCGGTCAGAATCTGCACCATTGCAGGCGTTAATGCTGTCTTTTTAGTTAGACTGTATGCCGTCACGGCATCAGGCAGAAAAAGTTTCGTTACTCCGGCTGTATCGCCCTCCATGTATCTCTTATTCCAATATAAGATAGTGTCGTTTCTGATTTTCCTTCTGATGTAAGATAACGGACACTCGCTGTAATCACTCGCTTTTTTCAGTTTTAGAGCCGCTTCTTTTGCCAAGAAATCAGCCCTCTCATTTCCCCCAATCCCCACATGGGCTTTTACCCAGAAGAAGTTAATTTTCTTGCCTTGCGCATGCAATTCGCGCAGGTTGTATTTTATTTTATTTGCCAATGGGTGGGTAGTTTTCGTCCTTTCGAGCAATTTCAGTGAGGATTGGGAGTCGCTGAGTATGCTTATTTCCAAGTCACTTTGGCATATTGCGACCTCAACGGCTTTGTGAAGCGCGTACATTTCCGCTTGGAACACCGTGCAGAATGACTCAAGCTTATACTTCTTCTTATTTATTTCGGAGCCATCACGTCGACAGGTGAAAGCAGCGCCAACCTTTCCATCAATCTTGCTGCCGTCTGTGTATATAATTAGCCCAGTGGAGTTGGCCTCATCTTCATTTTCAACAGTTCCATACCCGAAGGCACACTCGGCAGAGGGGTGAGGAGCCTCCAGATAAGAAGCTCTTTTCTCCACATTCCTACCCTTTAGGTGTTCCTGTACAAAGCCCCTTTTTGCCTCGTATAGTTCTGCCGCTTCCGCAATACGCAGGTCGAGGGGTAGGATGCCTGAGAGTATTAAGGCGGCATTCAATGAGACGGTTCGGTATGACCTGCATATCTTCTGAGCGAATCCTCTCTGCACGGTGTTCAGTTGTTTTTTTATTCCTAGTTTTTTTACTGCTCGAGCCCAGACGCCGGCGGCATACATTATGATAGGCTCTATAACAGAGACGTAAATTGTCCTGATGATTTCCGACCTTAAACCCCACGTAACCTTCGCGGCTCTGGCTAGCTGCTTATAAATTGATACTGCTTTTTTACAGACATTTTTTACATGAGCATTAAATGTTAATTTTTTGTCTATAATAAGCCCTAATATTTTCATGTTTTCCACTATATCGATAAAGTTACCCCCCATTGAAATCGTCGGATGTGGGAGGTTAAGCCTCCTCGTCACCACCATAGCCTTCGTTTTGTGCGGGGCAAAACGCAGCTTGTTTTTGACTCCCCATTCAAGTATATCAGCCAGAGTTCTATTTGCTTCTCCCTCGATTTCTCTAATTGCTGTTCCGGAAAACACCAGGACAACGTCATCAGCGAAGGCCTGGCAATAAATTCCCTTTCTCACCAACTCATCCAACAGAGGGTCAAGAAGCAGGTTCCAGAAGGTCGGGCCTCCTATGGACCCTTGAACGCATCCTTTCGTATTTTTCATTGTATATTCCCCTCCAGCATATCGCACGTTTACTGATCTATCATTAAAATAGCTATTGACCAGCCTTAGTATATTGTTGGGGCATTCCTTTTCTGCTAATTGGCATTTTATTGCTGGCCACCATGCATTATCAAAAGCTCCCTCTATGTCCAGTGATATAATAACATTGACGAGTTTCTTCTTAAGGTTGTCGTCAATGCAACGCACCAGGTCGTAGAGGGAATCCTCTGTGCTACGTTGAGGGACAAAACCGTACTGTCTTGGGTTCGCTCTCGGCAAGGTATACCAATTTATACGGCGTATCATCATTTTTTCCATTATTTTACCCAGTACCGAGAGCAAACCGATTGGCCGGTAAGCCCTTGCCTGAGTATAATCCTCCCTTCCCGGCTTCCTAAGGACGATCACAGCCGCCTCCTTCCATGGCTTAGGGAAGATGGATAGTTCGAGGCATTTATTAGCAATACCCAGAAAAATCCCTGCCTCTTGGGCTATCGCCGCAGAGCAAATGTCGGCGGTAAATCCGTCAGGTCCAGGAGCCTTTTTTGGTTTGAAACTTTTCATGGCTGTTATGAGTTCCTGATCGGTGAACGGCGGGTCGTCCTTTTTACCTAAGATAGTCTTTATACTCTCCTCAGCTTTTCTCCGTATTTTTTTATATTGTAGGTTTTGTTATGTGCTAATATATATTTGCAATTTTTTCATATGATTTTTAATGTTTATATTTTGCCTGGTTTATTAGATAAAATGTTTCAATATTTGTTTTCTTACAGAAATTAATGTTTGTTCTAATTTTAAGTACCGGTGATAAATATAGATAGGTATTTTCTATAACATTTACAAATTTACATATTGCATATATTTATTTACATAAATATAATTTCTCCATATATTTGAAAAATATATTCACATAAGATCTAACGTGATATCTAATAATCATTCTGCGTCCCGTACTCATAAAATGGGCAACCCGTTTGGCGGCAGTAACCACTTACTTACATGAGATCACCTTAAAAGAACAGCAATTGTGCTATTATTTCAACTATCACCTCCTTTTCATTAACTATGCCTAGTTCTGCAGTGCACTTGTAACCTCAATAGAATTACTTGACTAAATGGGCGACGGTAACCACCGACCATCACATGGGTTGTCATCCTACGTGCCTTAGATTACATTTTGTATTTGACGTGTTTCAATATATCTATATCTATACTAATATTATAAACGCGAAAGTATGTTTGGATGTATCAATGTTTGTAACTCTTTCATGCAAAAATTACTGAACCAATCACCATGAAATTTTGCATACACATTGTCTGGGATACCAGAAAGGACATAGGGTACCTTTTATCCAGAAAAAAAAGGACTATACCCGAGGGATAAATAAAAAATAAAAAACTAATGCCTGGCCAAAGTGTTATAGCAACACGAGGTCATATTGCTTTTTTTTTTTAATTTTCAACGCGGACGAAGTCGCGAGCACCAGCTAGTATTACTATAAAATGTCGATTATTTTTTATAGGATAATTAACTGTATTCAGAATTTAAAAGTGGGAAACAGCTTATTCCCTTAATAAAACAGAATACACTTGTGCATGCGACTGTTCTCATAATACAAATCGTCCGTTCCTATGACGGAATATTTAAATTATCTATAATGATGGTAATCAGTGGTCGACGCATTTCGTTTGCCTGATTTGAGAGATGTAATATAATATGATTACTATAAAATTCAGCTTTGAACGTTTTATGAACAGATATATCATTTCACTCTATTTTTCTAAATGAAGACATTTTTTTTTAATATTTTTATTAAAAAAAAAATTTACTCGTTATCATGTAACTTGCGCTCAAAGCGAATAATTTTATTAAATGAATATGTTAAAAAAATAACGCTTATTACATAATAATATCAATATATAAATAGATCAGTATGTTTTCCTCTCCTCTCACTGCCAATGTACAGACAGACACGGCTTGTTTACGGTCTTATTATATTTGCAGTATCTGTGTATCTGTGTATTCTGTACAGATCTTAACATAAAAAAAAGTTTTTATATTATTATCTTAGTTTTTTCTTGAATAAATCTTATTCAATAACTACGACGACACGTTTGGTCTGGTGGCTAGTAACCCTAGTTGTTAACCAAATGGTCGCGGGTTCGAATCCCGCTAGAGGCGAATGTTTATGTGTTAACATTTTTCCTTTGTACCTGAGTCATGGATGTTTTGTATTTATTATATGTATGTATTTACAAAAAAAAAGTAATCTATGTATTATATCAACTGTCTGGTATCCATAATACAAGCATTAGTTGCTTAATGTGAAACTAGATGGTGCTGTGTGGAATGTGTGAAGATATTTATTATTATTATTATTTAACTAAATTTTTATTCGGAACGACGCAGTGTGTCGAATTATTTATATTTAAAAAGAATGTTCACAAAATGAATAGATTTCCAAAGCTGTCTCACTGTACACAAGTCTATAGAGCTAGATGCCAATACGTTACATGGCGCCGCCGACATTCGTCTGATTATTCCAAGAATACTTTGTGACTTTTGTTTATAATTCAAATGGAATTAAAATATTTCTACAATGTCTATTTTATTTTTCTTTAGTTTACGGCTACTGATTACAAATAAGAAACTGTCGGCTTAAATATTAAGGTTCGACTAGCGCTCGATGGTAATATCTTACTGAGACTCAGAGAGAATTTCATGAATTAGATTGAATTCGTGATTGAATATGTATTTTTTTTTATATGATAAAGAGTGACTAGTGACAGGTTTAAGATCACACAAGTTTTTAATATCTTAATAAATAGGAGATAACATGTGCAATGCTGACCTAGACAAAATCAAAGGACAAGTGAATAGCCTATACATTGTCGCCCTGATCTGGGTTCTAAGAGAATGTATAGGTGTATGGGGGATCCGAGGATAAAGCCTCGCTGTGATATCTCGGAGCCACACATCACCGCTGATGGTGATGGTGTCAGTGGGTATTCCCGTTGATTCCCCTCCTAAAAAAAGTGTATATATTGTCCACGCATGATATATATATCCTTCGTGCAGCGAATAAATGTCTTTCTTTCTTTCTTTCTTTCTTTCTTTCTTTCTTTCTTTCTTTCTTTCTTTCTTTTTTTTTTTTTTATAAAAGATGGGTTTGCTCTTGACCAAGAACCAACTGTGTAGCAAGAATGAGGCCTAAGATGGAGCGAACCTCATTCTCAACCCAGAAGATGCCTATTCAAGAGAACTTTGAAAACATTTGAGTTATATGAGCTCAGGAGTTCCAAACCTTTGGCAGTGCGCATTATAAAAGATGTTTTAAAGCGCTTGGTCCGAAATAGAGGGATATCGACAAGATGAGGATGTTAACCATTTGTACGTCTGTACCGTCTGTCAAGTAAGAGCGTGGTCGTGTTAATTTATAAAAAAAAATATTTTATGAAACTTTCATATTTATATATACATTGTACACATTACAAACAATGATGCAATTTGGTCAATAATGTGTCCAGTCACCACCGGCGTCGATAATTGCCTGGCATCTCCGAGGCATGCTTTCTACTAATTTGACGGCGTATTCTAGTGGCAAGGATCTCCAGATCCGACGAATTTGGTAAGACAACTGCTTCAAAGTGTATGTGCGTCTTCCACGAAGCTTCTGTTTAATATATGCCCACACATTTTCAATAGGGTTTGCATCGGGCGACTGCGACGGCCAATCCAATGTAACGATGCCAGATTGAGTCTTCCACTGAGTACAGAGCTTGCTGCGGTGTTTAGGATCGTTGTCCTCCTGCAGAATCCAATCTTCATTTTTTGTGATGAACCATCGTTTGGCAGATGGCAGTAAAGCCTTTTTGTAGATTTTTATCATTTTCTCGGCATTTAGGTTGTCAGTAAAGAGGTACAAAGTGCCGAATCCCTGCTTTGAGAAGCAGCCCCAAAGATGCACCTTTATTCCATGTTTTACGGTCCGCTGAACAAACCTATTGGTGGAAGTTGACCAGGCTCGCGTGAGGACAGAACTTGCCCATATAGAACATTCATCAGTAAAAATGACATTTTCAAAATCTCTATCAATATTCTCATGCGCCCAAGCGAGTCGCTTTGTCACATGTTTTTCAGTCAACAGAGGCTTCTTCATTATGTTGCGCCATTTCAGATCATGAGTACGAAGAAGGGTTCGGATAGTTTCGTAGGATATATCTAAACCTTTTGCCATTAATTTTGCTTGTCCTTGCCGCAGTGTTAAAGCAGGATTCCGCGAAAACAGATTCACTATTCTTTTTTCATCTTTTTTGTTCACTTTTCCTATCGAACCACGTTCTGGTAAATCATCGACATTTTTAGCCACTTTATATCGCTGTATCCACTTCTGTACAAATGCCTTCGACTTTCTCATATATTTAGCAGCCGCTGATTGCGACATTTTGGGACCTTTCGGGTGGATGCAAAGGAACACAGCCTCGTAGCGCGACGCGTACTTAGCACTCATGGCGTTTAACGTGATTCTCTTTCAAAAGATCAACGACAACTGAACCTTTGTTGATAATGCATCAAGGACAAAGCTTCCCTCTATCGGCTCGCGAAGGAATTAGAGCGAAATCTTTCATTAACTGTCGGTAAAGTCGACCACGCTCTTACTTGACAGACATGTCCGATGGAAGAAAGGGGAACGCGGTATTATTTATGCTGTTATTTCACAGTGATCTTTTTGTGACTGAGATTGGATATAAGCCTTTTTCACAGAACGCCACACCACATTCGGTCCTCGAGTTCTGACATCTATCCACTTACAGCTGATTTTTTGAGTTCATCGATGGTAAGTGGTCTACTATTTCAACGCCTATCCTATTTACTTATTCTGTTTTCTTTTATAAATCCGTAGAAATATTATAAATGCGAAAGTATGTTTGGATGTATGGATGTTTGTAACTCTCACGCAAAAACTACTGAACCGATCACTATGAAATTTTGCGTACAAGTTGTCTGAGACACTGGAAAGGACATAGGGTACCTTTCATCGTTCAACGCGGACGAAGTCGCGGGCAGCAGCTAGTAAGTCCACATATTAAGTACAGAATAAGTAATCCTGTAATGCGAATGTTAAAGTAATCATATTGTTACCTTTGTCTGAGATGTTTTCGAAAAAATACTCGTTATAAGTGACTTCACATATTTGAAACAATCGACATAAACTATGGTTTGATCGATAGATACATACAAATTTGTTGACATAAACACGACATTGGTGTGTACGTCTTTGGAAAATTGGTCTGGTGTAAGCATTTGCTAAAGTGAAAATATTTTTCACATTTGTCCTAACGTCACCGTGCCAATGTCCTTAACTGTTTTCAATTTCGAATAAAGAATATAAATATATGATGACTTGAAATTGACGAGCAAGATCCATTTTTGAGAGGTTCGAGTTGTTTTTGTTACAAAATATACATTTGAAAAAAATATCCTAACCGTTCACAAGGTAATTATTGTGATAGGTATTTGTATTCGATTCCCAGTCGAGTATTTTTATTTTTATTAATTATTCTGTTTTGGTCTGTTTAGTTTACATTTTAAACATGCACACCATGATAACAATAATTAATGTCAAACAGAAAAAATTATTTTCAATAAATTTCTTGACAATTTTCTTCTTGTTATTTCTTGACACTATTCTAAGTAAAACTTATCAGTTTTTAAATATCTAAGCTCGACCACTGACCTATTATAAGGATAGGCCAGTGGTCGGGTTCTAATCCTGGTGATGTCTGTACCTCTGAATCTTTCGATTTTATTGCACATTTGCAAAATAAATCTTCTATAATAATATATATATCCGTACTAATATTATAAATGCGAAAGTATGTTTGGATGTATGGATGTTTGTAACACTTTCACGCAAAAACTACTGCACAGATCACTATGAAATTTTGCATACACGTTGTCTGGGATACCAGAAAGGACATAAGGTACCTTTCATCGTTCAACGCGAACGAAGTCGCGGGCACCAGCTAGTACTAGACGACGCTTCTGACCGGTATTATTGGCAAATTATAAAGGAGGCCTATGTCCAGCAGTGGACGTCCAACCGCTGAGATGATTAGTCAAATCATACCTCTTGACTTCACCCAGCAGTGGAATTTAATACATACAATTAATATTTGTTAATACAGACATAATTATAATATTATCAATGAAATTACTAAGTATCAATGTCAGTAAATATTGTAATATTACTGATATAATATTTAGTAAAATAAGTCACGTGCAGTATTAATTATTAGCAAGCTGTAAAACGACACAAGGTACGATAAACATTTGCCAAAAGAAATAATATTATTTTCTTTGGACTTCGGTACGGCGGCGGCACAGTCCGGTGTAATTTGTAGTCGATATGGGTACGTTTGCCAAAGATTCAACTTAACAGACGCGTCAATATTATATTAGGTGTTTATACAGAAACAGGTATGTGATAAACTCTTGTGTATATGTGTATCTATGTATAATATGTATTATGTAATATGTGACTTAGGTTGTATTGTATTATTCCCATTGTATAAATGTAAAAATCAGTAATTGGCTGTTGGTTATGTTTATGTTTTTGTCTGTAAATTTTTATGTTGAGAGCTGTGGATTTTTTTAGTAAATAAATAAATAAATAAATAAATAAATAAATAAATAAATAAATTACGAGATTCTTTATTAGTTTTTGTCCTAAGGTTGGTAAAAAATTTGACAAATACCTTCCTAAGTCATGAGTATAAAAATACTAACTAAACGTAATATTTTTTAATTGTGATTATTACCGTATTTATAGAGTATTTATATTTTCTAATTTAAATACATTTATATATCTTGTGTGTCAAAATTAATATATAACAACTAATTGACTAAGTATATAATAAAATAAATAAATAATTAAGACAGGTATGTAAATAAAAATTTAATAGAAAAATAATTAGAACGAGACAGAATTTTGAAAGAAAACTTAATAGAAAACGAACTACTTACATTTTCAATAAATTAAAACCCTAAAATAAAATCTTTGACTCTTTGACGTTAATAATAGGACGTGTGTCATTATGTTATATGTATGTAATACAAATTTATCAAACAAGACTCAAAAATTGCTGTAATTTTCTGATATAATTGAATATTTATTTAATTATTTACATAAACTTTTATAAGTTTGTAATGTGCATTAATAGTCTATGCGTTTCACAAATACCCTGACTCTTGAATAAAATATATAATGTAAGCATTGCTGTAATATGAAAATTTTTAATAATAAATTAATCAATAAAGAAGTGTCGAGTCTGCGTCAATTAGTTAATCTGTGACGACAGTTGTCAGCAAGTCGAGTCACGTAGGCCCACCGTCCGACCACCGTAAGCTCAGTTAGAGCGATGCATAGAAACTAAGCTTTGCTTTGAACTTTGAAATTCAAATGTAAAATATATTGATGCGGCCGCAAACTAATATGGATTGAATATGAGATGTTTACAAACATTTTGTTTGTCTTATGAAAATGTATACTTTTTATGTTTGTAAAAATGGATGTAATGTATGGGGATGGATGTTTGTTACTCTTTGAGGTAAAAACGGCTGAACGGATTTGGATGAAATTTGGCACACGCATAGTTTATTACATGAATTATAATTACATAAGATCTAAAATACTTATATATACTTACTAAAAAATGTTAATTTTCCAAGAGATCGGACGTCCCATGTCCCTTAAAAAGATAGCATTGAGTTTAGTTATTTTTTTTTACTTTTTTTTTTCACATGTGTACCAAAAATCATTATTTCACTGACTTGTAAATACTTCAAACTAAATATCTTCGCATTTGTTTCATTCTTAATGACCCATTTGCAGAACGGATAAAAATAATATTTCGAACAACGCAATGCGACCACATACGAGTATGAATATTGTTTATTTCGCGCACGCTGTATTCGGCTGCCTTATTATCTAACAGCGACAGCAGACGACTTGCGATCGCGTGTGCTGCCATACAGAAATTATGCACTTTAATTTTAGTTATTGTCCGTAAGAGGCCTTATCGCAAACCACACCTTTATTATGAGTTACTTGATACAAAAACACTATTTAGATTATTGCACAAATTGATAGAAAGTTTTCGCCTGTCGCAAATTGGTTGCAAGTCGTCTGCTGTTAGATAATAAGGCAGCCGGATAGTCTTTTGTTGATTGCATTACAAAATTTAAAATATATATCAGTTTACACGTATGTAGGTTTTAGATATTGATTTTCATTATAAACAAAAGTTTCATATAGATTTTTTTAAATATTATTATAATATCGACAGACAGGCTGACAGTGAACTAACTTGATGGAATGTGACTACCGTCGCCTATTATAAGCCACTCTGACTACCTTAACGTAAATCCATACTTCCATACTAATATTATAAATGCGAAAGTAACTCTGTCTGTCTGTCTGTCTGCTACCTTTTCACGCCTTAACTACTCAACCGATCATCTTGAAATTTTGCATACACATCGTCAGGGATACAAGAAAGGACATAGGGTACCTTTCATCCAGAAAAAAAGTACTGTTCCCGAGTGATCGTCTAAAAATATAAAACATTGGGCGCCACTGTCGCGTGGCGCCACCGTCGACACAGCGATAACGATATTAGGCGTTATTACTCATATATTTTCTTTTCAACGCGGACAAAGTCGCGGGCACCAGCTAGTAAAGAATAAATGTAGTTAATAGAAAACGTAATCTCTATCTCGAAAGTTACCCTACAAAAAAGGGAATCGCAAAAATCCAATTATTGCAAAACGAATTCGTACTTAATCCACTAACAAGAGAGACAACGCGACCTTCGTTCTAAGGCCTTTTAATCTCAATTATGCATCAAAATGATATATTTATAAGGCATTTGTGTTGCGTCCCGAATAAGCGGTTTTCTCTCTCTTTTTAGTGTCGTAATGAGAATTTACGGGGTCAAGATGGAGCGTTTGGGAAAACTGCCACGTTATGTTAAGAATATATATATATATATATATATATATATATATATATACACCGGTATATATACGTTTTGTTATGAATACTGGCCAATGATTTCCGTCTGACGCTTGCCAACATTTTTATGCAAGAACAGTTTTATTTTGACCAAATTATAATAGCGTTTATTTCATGCAAATTAAATGGAACATCCGAATAACGGGTTGGCTGAGTCTCGTCAAATTTTTTTTTATAAAAGATGGGTTTGCTCTTGACCAAGAACCAACTGTGTAGCAAGGACGAGGCCTAAGATGGAGCGAAACTCATTCTCAACCCAGAAGATGCCTATTCACTCGAACTTTGAAAACATTTGAGTTATATGAGCTCAGGAGTTCCAAACCTTTGGCAGTGCGCATTATAAAAGATGTTTTAAAGCTCTTGGTCCGAAATAGAGGGATATCGACAAGATGAGGATGGTAACCATTTGTAACCTGCCGTTTAGGCAGGAAGGCAGCCTCCTTTAGACAACTAAACTAATGTGGTAAAAAATCTTATTTCGTTGTTATTTTTTTTAACAAAATTTTCACAAGAATTGTTGTCTGAAGTCATAAAATTAAATTGATCTACTGAATATTAGGAAAGCTGTTTCTGCGGATAAAAAACCTGGCAAAAAGCCTCCATGGTTGGTTTATAAAAATACAGTTAAAAAAATTGATTAAAATATTTAATATGCATTAAATATTGGACTAGCCTGTTGGATGAGTGGTTTGGATGCTTACCTTAACGCACTGTTCTATTGTTCCCGGGTTCGATTCCCGGCAGGATCAATTTTGGAAATGAACTTTTCAAAGTTGGCTCTAGTCTGAATGTGAAAGTCCAACTGCGTTTTGGGAATCCAGTCTGGCGGCAGTAACCACCTCCTTACGAAATAAAAGCATGTGTGCTTTTGTGTTTCTTTGAGTAAGAAATGCCAGAACCTTCCCAATCCCTTATCCTTAACCCTACTGTAGTCAAAAGCACACTTGCAGCACATGTGCGCCTATCTGCTGACCTTAACATAAGAAAAAATACATTCAATGTCAAGACAGTGACATTGTAAACGAAATTTAGTTATAAATAGTTGCCTTGCATCGTTTCGTAGCTTATTATAGTACAGTGTACACTGACCTTTATACGAATTGATAACTTATTTTATTGATATTGAAATTTAGATGAGTTTTATTTTTATTTTTCATGCTCAAAATTTGTAAGTCGCTCTTTCTAATTGCCGGTTCCACGTTACTGAGGATTATTTGACTGCTTTGGACTTGACTTGACTTGACTTGACTTGCTTTTGGAAAACTCAAAGAAAAATTGTGGACTTGACTTGCTTGACTGATCAATAGTCTCGGGATCTAAACTTTTGATGTTAATTTGAATTTTGTAAATTGCTATTTTTACTTATGACACTGGCAACATCATCGGAGAAACTAAGACATTAAAGAGAAGAAGAAGAAGAAGAAGAAGAAGAAGAAGAAGAAGAAGAAGAAGAAGAAGAAGAAGAAGAAGAAGAAGAAAAAGAAGAAGATTATTGTCAAAAATAGCATAACTGTCCATTTCGACCAGGTACATGTCTATCTGACAAGACGTCCATTGTCGTTTCGACAGCACCAACTGTCCATGGTCACCTGCAAGACCCGCAAGACCTGCAAGAGGGTATCAGAAGAGGTGGATTCCTTTGCTTGATCTATCCATCTTGTTGCCAACCCTGTTTTCGTAATAATATAAAATACAGTTGGAAATATTTAATTATTTCTTTAAAATGAATCGCTTCCTGGGATGCATTTCATAGATAACACGAATTGCTTCGCAATAAATTAATTTATTCACTTATTTATTATAAGTATATATCGATACTTGTTTATAAGTATACTTTATTTTATATAAGTACTTATTTAATAGTGCATATTATCATACTTTTTTTAGTTAATAAAATGTGTATTATGTAAACAGATTATTAATATTTACTAAATAACAATCAAAAATTTTTATCAATCATAATTTAATATAAAATCTAATACTAAAAGTTACTTATATTTATATATTATATAATATAATATAAAGAATATCATACTTTTCCTATAAGAAAGTTAATTTATATTATTTCAACATACCATTAAAAGAGCTCGTATTATCTTATACACATTAAAATAACTAGAAATTGTTTGTAAATTATAAATTACATACAATTTTCTTATAAATATTTAAAAAAATAATAAAGTTATATAAAATAAAAAATATATATTATATTTATATCGGTTTGTGAAGACAGAAAGTTGAGTTATTTATGCGAAATGGTTCGTCCACTAACATCAAGTTCGTTTCGGTACGTCGACCTAATTTGCGCACTGACATTGACACGCCGCGGTCTAAATTTGTTGCAAGACATTTTCGCATCACATTCAATTTAATCTATCTATGTTTTACTTTCATATATACTTACCTACTTATTATTAATTTAATTTATATTTAATAATTTATAAATTGTTATTTCAATTTTTAAATTATTTTAATTAATATAATTAAGAACACGATACAGGCTTGCATGCCTAGTGTGTGTCTTTATAGCCATTAAACTAAATATATATATATGTTCCTGTAAATAAATAAATAAATAAATAAAATATCTTGGTACATTAATAGTGTTCGTCACCGGAAGAAATTCGACTATAATCATTTCGAGCGTTTTTTTTTATGTTAAGGTCAATTAGACAGGCAAATGGTAGCAACGCCACATGTGTTGCAAATGTTAGGATTAAGAATAAGAATTCCTTCCTAATCCTATAATAACAAGCCTTCATATAATAGATTTTTAATTAATTTATTTAACAGTTAACCTTACCTTTTTTTTTATAAGAAAATAAAAAAAAAATTAAAATCAAAATATTTATTTATCAATTAAGTTTCTCCAAGAAACTCTTATGATCATCATTATAAATTTAAATTAAACATACCAGGGTTTCGGACTCAGGATACTATTCTTTTTGTCATCATTAAAATTAAAAAAAATTACAACAATTAGGTACACTTAATACAAACAAAATCAAAGTACATATACAATACTAAACATAGTAATAGTATGAGCTCCGAATCCAGGCTTTAAATCCAGGCTTCATTGTCGCTTAAATAATCAGTGACCTTATAATAGCCTTTCGAGAGGAGTTTGGTTTTAACATCTTCACCTTCATCCTCCGAAACGGCTTGACCAATTTTTATGAATTTTTTTGTGTATATTCTATGAATAGGTCTATGAATAGGTCGTAAACTATTTTTATACCCCTAAGTAATAAGGGTGGCCCGCCCCAAAAATAATATTTTTTTGGCAAAACAACGTTTGCCGGGTCAGCTAGTAGAAACATAATATACATAACTGTTGAACGTGTTAACATAGAGGGTACTAGCTAGTGACCGCGACTTCGTCCGCGTTGAACGATGAAAGATACCCTATGTCCTTTCTGGTGTCCCAGACAACGTGTATACAAAATTTCATGGTGATCGGTTCACTAGTTTTTGCGTGAAAGAGTTACAAACATCCATACATCCAAACATACTTTCGCATTTATAATATTACTAGCTTTTGCACGCGACTTCGTCCACGTTGAACGATGAAAGATACTCTATGTCCTTTCTGGTATCACAGACAACGTGTATGCAAAATTTCATGGTGATCGGTTCAGTACTTTTTGCGTGAAAGAGCTACAAACATCCATACATCCAAACTTACTTTTGCATTTATAATATTAGTACGGATTAGTACATATAATAGATAAGGATGGGATATGAGAAAGGGCTCACATATCACCTCTGTACCATTTGTTTGCCCTTTTAGACATTCAATGCAGATCCGAAAAAAAGTCTTCACAAATCTTTCCAGACGTTCCTTCCATAAACTGCCAATTATCGATAGCATTTGCGACAACCCAACAATTAAGGTTACCCAATCCATCGTAGCCTCTCATCATTTATTTACTTCTAGTAACACGACAATCGTATCTAGAAGCGAAATACTCGATTTCTTACCCCCTTTAACTTCGCCAAGTTTCGCTGAATTGGAACACGTTTTCACGCTGGCTCTTATTCCGAACGCAATAGAGTCTCTTTTGTTTTACCGGAGTGAGCATGTGAATTTGTTTCATAAGGTATCCTAACATTTTCCCGCCCATTTTCGTCGATAATTGCAATGGAAACGGCATCAAGTGTTCATTTTCCCTCGCTACCTGCATACACTTACTGTTTATAAGTGCTGCGCTGGTCTAAAATTTAGATTTGAATTTTTAAAAATCGAACTCCTATTAAGCTTTCAGCGAGACTGTTTTGCATATAAATAAAATGTTTAATTTGAATGTTGTTTAATTTAATTAACATATATTAATTACTAGCTACGCGCTCCAGGCTTCGCACGGGTGAAAAATAAAAACTATCCTATCTTTTAAGTTGAATCAAATTACACATAATTACGAAATTTTATGAAAATCTATTTCTACTAATATTGTAATAAATATTTATGTATATTATATTTACACATAAATATTTGCCAAGATGAATCTTCTATAGAATAAGAAGCTAAGAGCGTTAAAGAATGAATTATTATTTATATAATACTAGCTGGTGCCCGCGACTTCGTCCGCGTTGAACGTTGAAAGGTACCCTATGTCCTTTCTGGTGTCCCAGACAACGTGTATACAAAATTTCATGGTGATCGGTTCACTAGTTTTTGCGTGAAAGAGTCACAAACATCCATATATCCAAACATACTTTCGCATTTATAATATTAGTACGGATTTTGCAGTCTTAAAGTAGACCCTTTTATTCCTTTTAACATACTTTAGGTTTATACATAATATTGTAAAGGTTTACCGTTTTCTTTGAATATATACTACTCTTTTAACTTGGAATTGTTGATTGTAGACAGTTAAATTAATCGTTCATGAATAGTTAAGTTGTAGACAGACGCAAGGTGCATTGATTTTCTACAATCTATATAATCAATTTTCCCAATAGAATTACATGGATTTTTTTTAAATGACATTCGTATACTCGTATAGAAGAGGGCAAGAGATTTTTAAAGAATTTTTCTTCACTAAAATCGACCCCCTAAAATAAAATACTTTAAGGTCAGACCGAACAAGAACTATTAGTATAGCACGGATGTAAAAAATTACATATAGTACACATAGTACAAGATCCAACGCATCTTTTTAAGGCATTAAAAAAAAGATCCGGGTATCCGGCCGGGATTATGCCGGATTCGTACCGGCTAAAACCCATCGACTATCTAGCGCGGCGGTTGATGGGCGGGGTCGCGGGGACGTTATGACACGACATCGGTGCCCTGCCACCGCAGCTGCCCTGCAACTAAAAATAAATAAATAAAAAATTAGGATAACAGATCATAGTGTTTAAATGATAATTTTCATATCAATTTAGAATACAAACTTAGTAAAAAATTAGCGAAACTATTTCTGAAAGTGTTGAATTGGTTTTGAATTTGTTAAGTAATAAGTTTCGTTCGCAAAATAGTAGATCTGTCGCCAAATTGTAGTCGCCAAACAATATGAAAACAATTCCATATAATAAAATCACATATAATCATCGGGATATATTATCCACTAGCTGGTGCCTGCGACTTCGTCCGCGTTGAACTATGAAAGGTACCCTATGTCGTTTCTGATGTCCCAGACAACGTGTATGCAAAATTTCATAGTGATCGGTTCAGTAGTTTTTGCGTGAAAGAGTTACAAACATCCATACATCCAAACATACATTCGCATTTATAATATTAGTACGGATTATCAAATAAATAGGATTGTGATTGTATTTATTATAATTGGTTTGTCCTGATAACTGTATAATCAAAATAATTGAAAACGATCATAAAAAAAATTTAAATATGTCACATGAAATATTCATAAAGTTCAAAAAAAAAATACCTATTATTGTAGGTAGTATTTAACCACTTTTTACATGGCTATCATTTTGAGTACGAAGCTATTATTTAAGGTATAAACCTATTATTTTCACAACAAAGTTTTATTCACAGGACAAACTACATAGACAATTTTTTTGATAATACGTTTCTTATTTTGGATACATATTGACACTAATTTGATAATTCATACCTGGCAACACATTTATTTATGTGTCAAAATATTTCGTTCTGACAGATCTATTATTTATATGATACGAGTTGATGACATAATAATATAAATTTTGATGACGAAAAATATAATTCCTTTCTATAACTATTAAAACGAAGTCTACCCTAAAGCTAGACATTTCCATACTATTAAGATTTTGTGTGTTTTTTTTTAATTTAAAACAATCATGATAATCATAAAATAGTAATTCATATTAATATACTTAATTAATAAGCGTATTTTATTATTAAATTTGTATATTTACAAACTAAAGCAAGATAGCAATATTCATAAAATAGTGAACACAAAAATATCACTACTTGTAGTGTTTGAAGTACTCTGTGTGTATTATTTTGTGTTAGCTACAGAACAATATATTTGTATACTAATTTAGACAATTTTCATGACGTCTTCTAAAGTAATCTATACTAATATTATAAAGAGAGAAGATTTGTATTTTTGTATATGTTTGTAATGAATAAACTCAAAAACTAGTAGACCGATTTTGAAAATTCTTTCACCTATAGAAAACTACATTATCAGCGAGTATTATAAGCTTTATTATATAATTTATAGTGTTTTAATGTTGCGCGGGCGAAGTCGCGTGCAACAGCTAGTGACTTATAACTGATTTATTTATATTAACAGTTGACATAATATACATATATGAGTACCTTATTTGTCATACCTATTTGTCATCACCAATAAAAGGTTTTATTATGTAGAAAAGATTTAATACGCAATATTATAATTAAGCTCTTTCTCGTACAAAATGTAAGTAAATTTACGTGAAATGAAAGAGGATTCGCTTCCGTTTCGTAAACCTATTTGGCAATCTTCGTTAAAATTACAACACAAATTGGATTTTTTTTTTTGTAAAAAGAAGCCTTAAAGCCTCTGAATATTTCACCGACATACGTTATTACAGGCAGGCCTTTGACGACCGTAACAACATAATACATGTGCTTCCAAAGCGCAAGTTACAAGCGAAATTATAATTAAAATTCAGTTTTATTGAACACTAGCGAACCGCTTCGCTTATAATTTTTTTTAAATCAAAGCAGCCTAAATTATTCCCTATAACATCAGAAGCCAGTAAAGCTTCTGACTGTGGAACGCAATATCTACTTGACATTGGAAGGGATTATGCCCTTCCAATGTTAAGTAGATACTGAGTACTCGAACATGTTCGTTTTACCCGCCTTCGCCTGTCATTTGGGACACATACAAATTGCGGCAGCTAATGAGAAGAACGTCCCCGACTATGTGGGGTATGATTATTTATTTATCGATTTGTCTTCGATAGTATAATTGGCTGATAGTAAATAGAAAACAGAGCGTTTATACTATCGTTTGTAGACCTATTAACACTGAAATATACCGCGATAATTACTAAGTTCAACTAAGTATAATTATAACACTTTCTGTTAAATTATGTTAATAGAAACTTAATTTATTTGTTGATCGTTGATTTATGATCAACTGTATATTTGTTTTTGAGTAAATGAAAAATACTTGACAAAAATATTTTATATTAAATATATTTTATTATATAACATGGCATTTTACTTCAGTAAATGTAGCTTTTAGGCTTATAATATATTATAAAATGTATTGAAATTTTTCTATGTTTCAATAGGTTTATTTTATAATGTAAGCATCAAATTAAAAAAGATTTTTAAAACTTTCAACTCCAAGCGAAGTCGGAGTAAAAATTTGATTTGTGTTTTTATTTATAAAAGACCTAAGCATTTGAAAACGTATCCTCCAAAGCCTTTTAGTTTTATAGATAAGTATCGACCCTTCAAAACATAGTTTCCATTACATTTCGCTGCTAGTCAGATAATTATTATGCACATAAGTTAACTCGATGGCGTGACACATACACGTTGTACCTATTGTAAGCAGAGTATGTTTAAAACAACGGATATGCCTGCCTTTTATCATTTATTTCTCAGAGCAAAATAATTTGTATTGATAACAATAAATTCTAATTATTCAAGAACGTAAAACGTATCTAAGTTAGAAAAAAAAATCTACAGAGAATTTGAAATCAAATAATTTGTGAAAATTTCTATTTGGGTTGACATAATATCTATGGTAAACAACACTAAGAAATTTATTCAAATCTTACTAATATTATAAATGCGAAAGTATGTTTGGATGTATGGATGTTTGTGACTCTTTCACGCAAAAACTACTGAACCGATCACTATGAAATTTTGCATACACGCTGTCTGGAACACCAGGAAGGACATAGGGTATCTTTCATCCAGAAAAAAGGACTATTCCCGAGGGATAAATAAAAATAAAAAACTAACGCCTGGCCAAAGTGTTATAGCAACACGAGGTCAAGCTTTATATTGATTTTTTTTTAATTTTCAACGCGGACGAAGTCGCCAGCACCAGCTAGTAATTTTATATAATGTTTATAGTACTACTAATTATTGTGTGATAACACACGCAATATATATAACAGTGATGTTATGTTTTATGGTATAAAAATAGAGGAATAGGTTCTGGAATTTTGTAAGGAAACGCAAACATGTTTGCATTTATATAAATAAAAAAAAAATCAATGACCTCATGTATGACATAGCATCATTTGAGAACGGCACAAAAGATTTTGCTGGTTTTTTTTTTGTTATGTTCGTAATTGGCAAGATAAGGTTTGGATGTAAGAATTTTTTTTTAATTTTTTTTTTAGAGAATCCACATGAAAATTTTGAAATTTCGATAAAAAAAAATTATATATAAAACTGACAGGAGTCATTGGACTTTTGTGTCGGTCGGGTCAGCTATTTAAAAAAATTCTAAAAAAAAAGAATACTTTTCTACATACAAACAAACGTTCCGTGTCACTGTTTATTATTAGAATTGAAACATTGGCAATGAACACTCAATGTCATGCGGGCTGGAATTCCGCTCTTGGTGTAATAATGAAAAAATCCGGAAGACTACTAACTGGCATGTGCAAGCGCATGTATTATGTTAATTAATAGTTAAACGCATTTCTTTGTAGCATCCTTGTTTGTTGTTTAAGTGAGTACTCAGGCTCGAGTTCACCAACAGACGGTTATTTTTAAACAGCCGTTTTATTAAACGATTTATTATTTGATTGATCACCATCGCTAAACTGCAGGTTAAACGCCCTAAACATCAGATTAATCATTAAGTTAATCAGATGTTTAGGGCGTTTAACCCGCATTTTAGCGATTTTGAACAACAAAATATTATTAAACGGCTGTTTAAATTTTAAACAGCTGTTTAAAAATAACCATCTGTTGGTGAACTCGAGCCTTAGTGTAATAGGTCATCTTGTTGGCATTGCAGTTGCCATATAAGGCAGGCCTCGTCAATTTTATGGGAAGCGGTAGCTTTATTAAGCACAGATAGTTATTTTCTTTAATTCCTAATCAGGACGATCGACGACCATAAATTTAGCTAAATATTTATCGTATTCGTTTACGATGTTGTTTATGAAGATTTTCTGTAAAGGTGTTTAAAGTCATGACTAAGGTTTTTTGAAGAATTTCATGGACAATAAGTTCTTGAAGTATTTTGCAATCACGTCAGCAAGCATAAATAATTTTCAGTCATAAATAATTTATTTTATATATGATCCTAATTTTTTATTATATACTGTCTTTATATTTATAACTAGCGGCCTGCCCCCGGCTTCGCATTAATTTTTTTTGCAAATTATATATATAAAAACTTTCCTCCTTTAACGTTCTTTCAATTACCGAAACTTGATTTTTTATATATTTTTGAAAATTGCTTAAATTTTATTTATTGATAATATGAAAATTTGTGTAGCTACTAAGCAACAAAAAAGTTGGTTCCCAAACATTAAAAATTATTAAAACCATCATTTAAAAAATAAATCAGAAATATTCGTTTTACTTAATAATGTAAATATTCTATGAATTAATATTACCTTTTGTAGTGTTATATTTTAATTATGTTAAAGCTATATAAATTTTCACACACATTTAAGTTTCAATAATAATATGAAAAATGACATTACTTAATAAAAAGAAAACCAATTCTAAAAACTATTTATTTTGTTGGAGGCATTTGAGGCGTGTGGAAGCCAACGCAAATTGATATTAGTAATTTGACAAACGTCAAGAACAAAAGTGCTAAAAATATGGCTACTCGTAAGGAACCTTGGAGAGATGCGCACGAGTTTACATTGCAGGCCAAAATTAAATGTGTTGCACTTCCTTTTGATCTCGGAGAGACACGAGCACACGCGATTGGTCAATAACTTCCAAGTAGGTGGAAAAGTTTAGCTATAAATTTGACTCTTGCACCAATAGTAATAAGGTTAAGTTTCGGAAGTAACCTTCCCGAAGATCCGAGAAGATTTGGTGAAGTGTACGTTAATATAAACGAAGAATTGGTGCTCGTTGTGTTATTAAACCTTGAGATTTAGGTGTCGGGAGTATTTAACGACTTTATATTCTGAATCATTACAGCGCGTCTGAATGTACGGTGTTAATGTTTTGTTGGTATGCTATTTACGTATCTGTATACTTTGGAATTGACTTTTTGAGTTAATAAAGTGTTGGACCGACAAGCTTGTTACATAAAACGCGAATTAAAGATTTTCAATCGCCTCAAAGTGCTGTCAAAAATCTGTACCGTAAACAAAAAGGAAACGTTAAACACTGCACTGGCAACACTTAACGGCGATGCTCGTGTAGTCAACTACTATAAAATATATTGTCAGCCCGTTTAGTTAGATGTTAGTAAAGAATGTACAAGCATTGGTCTAGTTGTAAAGGCACTTTGATTCGGTGGTCCCTGGTCTCGGTTCCCGGTAATGCCAGATGGCATTGCAGATGGCAGATTTGCAAAAATCGAAGTAGGCTCTAATCTGGTTGTGCACGGTTTCACCCCCTGTCCGTGGTATGGTCCCCACGACACAACCCAAGTGCTTACTTGGTTTAGTTTTGGCGATTTACATAATAAAAATATATATAGGATGTCACCCTATACACAAATCTTCTTCCTATTCCTACCAAGGTAGAGAACGCTTTCAACACTTAAGGCGTTTCTTGTCACAAGGCGACGGTAGATATAAACTATAAAGAGAAAATCAACCTAAAAAGGACAGACTATTTTATATTATAAAAGACGATAGGTATACAATCCAGTTGATGATACATGAGTATCATCATTTACCTATACGAGAGGTTATAGATTCCAGTTCTAGCATAATATCTTATTCATACTTTGAAACACATAAGCCTTCGTTATGTTATTGTTCATCTATAAGAAAATGATAACTACAACGAGATCTCCCAATAGTATAAATGTATTATTGATCTTTTGTAATATTTTCTTGGTTAAATCATTATACCGACCATCATTATCATTATCTCAGTAGGACGTACACTGCTCAATATGGGCTTCTCCCCATAATTTTCTAATAATAATAATTTTCTAGGTCAAAAGCAGCCAAAATCCACCGTCGATCCGTCGCCCTTATTGAAACGTCTGTCCACATCCGCTTACTGGTCTATAGCATCCACTCGAGAACCTTTCGGTCCCAACAGCTGTTCTCTCTCCATACTATATGTCGGCCACTGCCACTTCAATTTGCTGATCTATTGGGTTGTCGGTAACTTTCGTTTGTCTACAGATCTCCTAATTCCTGATTCGATTTCGAAATGCAATTTCTTGCAAGGCCCATACTTAGAGGCACCGTTTCAGGGCCATATATATCATCACTGGCAACACAATCATATTACCATTTTAGTTATAATTATATTTTGGTTATAATTATAACTGATAATTTTTTTTTTTTTTTTTTTTTTTTTTTAATAATAATAATACTTTATTTCTTAAGCCAGTAACTATTTGTATACATAATGTTTACATTTTAATAGGAACATAGCTAGACAGTAACATAGGCTTTAAATTACATATACATATATTGTCCCCTGACAATATATGTATATGTATATTAAAGTAATTATGAACCATTGAAACTGTTTTGAGTACACAGTTTTCTATGAAGGCGGTGTTTGATAAGAGGTAATCTATGCCTGGTCAGGTCAGCTACCCTCCAATAAAAGTGGCTCGTCGCTCTGTCTGGTCGAGGTCGTTTCACTTGCGATCATTTGCGTTATAAACGTTAATAAGTCTTATTTTTTTCGTATTGTGTCTGCCCAGTTTCCTGTGCGAGCTATCGATCAATTCCCGCTTTGTCTATATGACTCTTGTAATTGGTGTCGAGGGAGCGTGCGCTATTGCAATCAAAACTCGGGATTAGTTCTAGAAATAATACATCGGACTTACATCCGTAACTACACTACAATAATAAACACATCCGGGTCTATTCTTGGCTACTCCCACTGATATACAATGTTAGATATGGCGTAGTTCCTTTAAATATTGAAGACTTCGAAAAGACTGCGAAAAATTCTAGGAAACATTACCTACTAAAGATCATCTATAAAATTCATAAGATATATTTCATTAAATTTAAGATAATTTATGATAGGATTAGGAAAACAAAATTCAACAGAGTTAATGAAATTTTACATGGAACCCTAACTACGATGAATTTATTGCAAGGCGCTAAGTAAGAATTTTATCTTAATTAAAACAAGCATGTAGTTTGAATTGGTGGGCCGTCGCGTCGTAATCAAATTCTATCTCCTCACACAACGCAACCTTGAACCCCTCTATCCGAGGATTGGAATATTTGGTGAAATGGATTCCAACCCGCTGTGCTAATGTGATGTCGTGTTGCTCTTGCTGAAATTTTTGGCAACTTCTCAACTGTCACACGCATCGTGCACCCCAGATCGTGCTTAGGGTTGCCCTCCAATGAAAGCTAGCTTGTGCTATAATATATGTGCTATATAAACCGTCGTTTGATGAATCTTACGAGCGCATGTGAGAATTGATCTGTATTTACTCTGTGGTATAGTATTACGTACACACACACAAACGCACGCGCACACACACACACACACACACACACACACACACACACACACACACATTTTAATTATCCGACTAACTTTTTCTTTTACAAGTGACAATTTATTTACATTAATTCTTTTACGTAATTATTTTACTCGTAAAAAATATGTTGCGCTCTAAATTTTGCTGTAAATAAATAAATATTGTATTCATTCCTATATTGTTCAGTGTCATCGCCGAGTTAAAATAAAAAATATGTGGGTGGAACATAACTTTCTGTTGCCACCACAACAGAGGTAGATCCGAATTTCCTTATCAAGCAACTGTGATAATCACAGTTGCTTGTATGAGAAAATCAGCAATGAAAGTACTGCATTAGCGTGACCGATCATATACTTCCTCACACAACAAGATTGATTGAAATATGTTGAATTTGAAGCTATGAATCGCCATCTGCAGAGTGTAGTGTGTACCCAAACGCGTTTGCAAGGAATTCCTACTCGCGGCGGGTAATATTAATCTCTTTCACATTTCCACCGAGTCGCCAGCATTATTGCTTAACGTCCCGTTTAATGCTCGGAATTGTTCGGAATTGCTCGTCTTTAATTAATACGTCACGCTGTGATTTTGAACTGTACCAGCATAAATATATCAGTTATATCCGTTGCTTGGTAAAGACCTCTCGTCTAGGTTGGTTGGCGTTGGCTAAGTATCGGCTATAGGCCACTTAACTAATACCATTTCTAATAAAGGTTATCAGGTCATGGAAATGCCACTGAAGTTGCAGTATACCAAATTTCTGTGGAAGTTAATGAGACCACTTCGTCGATTAGGAAATGGGCTAATGATCTTCAAACGCCTGAACATATCTTCATAAATTATAGCTGAGAACCATCTCGATTATGTCTGCTTTCAAAACGAAAAAACAGGATCAAAATTGGTCCATTCGTTTGGAAGCTACGATGCCACAGATATACCTTTTGCACATCCCTCTTTTGCGTCGTAGTCGTTGATTAAAAAGATTTAAATATGTTAGGTCAAAAAGTTTATTTTATTCACAAACCTGGCAGCTCGTCTAAAGCCAGTAACCATTCTCCAGTCAACCGTGAAATAACAGCACGAGTGCTGTTGTGTTCTGGGTGCATGGACAGGGCACACTTGAACCCACACTTTCATATTCACTTTTTAAACTTTAAACCAAGTTAAAAAAAAATTTAACTTCGCAGTAACTTAATATTAACTAATAAGATTATATTGTAAAATAACTATAAGACAACTGAGGCATAAATAATAAAATAATTCGATTTATTTAACTACAAAAAAAAAAACAGTACGAGTGCTGTTCTGTTCTGTGTGCATGGACATTGCACACTTGAACCCTGAAAGTGTGGGTTTAAACTTTAAACCAACTTAAAAAAAAATTTGAACTTCACAGTAACTTAATATTAACTAATAGGATTATATTGTAAAATAACTATAAGACAACTGAGGCATAAATAATAAAATAATTCGATTTATTTAACTACAAAAAAAATGTTATCAACAGTGAAATGTTGCGCTGTCGTGTGAATGGGATAGAAAAGTATGTACGCACCGGAAATAATCTACGCACTTCCTGCCCTCACTTCCGTAATAATTATGTTCGTCTAACTGTAGGGTTGATACAAGATCGTGGGTGAGACATCTTTTTTTTTTTAATTTTTAATCAGAGCTAGGAGACTTATTGGCGGCAGTACGTTTTTAAAAACTAAGATGCATAGCCTGGCACATAGACGAAAAATTGCCAGTCTATGTGTCTTTTATAAGATGTACTTCGGAGAGTGTGTTCAGGAGCTGCATGAACTCATACCGCGTTCCCCTTTCTTCCATCGGACATACAGACGTACAAATGGTTACCATCCTCATATTGTCGATATCCCTCTATTTCGGACCAAGCGCTTTAAAACATCTTTTATAATGCGCACTTCCAAAGTTTGGAACTCCTGAGCTCATATAACCCAAATATTTTCAAAGTTCGAGTGAATAGGCATCTTCTGGGTTGAGAATGAGGTTCGCTCCATCTTAGGCCTCATCCTTGCTACACAGTTGGTTGTTGGTCAAGAGCAAACCCATCTTTTATATAAAAAAAAATTTTTTTTTTTTTTTAATCATCTAGCGATTGGCCGCGATCTCACTTGATGTAAGGTGCAGATGCGGCCGAAGATGGACCACGCTTACATAGTAAGTGCCCATTTACCCTAGATTTGAAGAGCCCGAGGTTGTAATTTTGAGGAAACACAGACGCAGGCAGTGAGTTCCACTCCCTAGCAGTTCAAACAAGGAAGGTGGAACTGTAAAAAAAAATTATTATTGTACTTTTCTTCTTGTATCTTGTATTATATAAATGTATCTGATAACATTGCTTTGAAAATAATGATGCATTGATCACATGTGCTTTCCTATAATTTAAATTCATACTTGTGATGTTCCTCTCTGTGAGTGTTGTATACTGTGATTAAGTATGTCTTTAGTTGGTAAGCCTTTTTAAATAAATAAATAAATAAATAAATAAATAAAATACCATGCGTGAAATTCTATATAAATCCATCTTTTTTCAAATTACCTAAATACTGGTATAGATTGGTCAGTACGAAATAAGATAACCCTTTATGTTAGTCTACCTCTAAATATGTCCATGAGTGTATCGCTGCTTAAATTCAAAAGTACCACAAATTAAAATTACACTTTTTTACAAGAGAGCTAATCGAAAAAAAAAAATTTTATCTATTTTTTTTCTTATTAGATATAATATATCAAATATATGCATATTATACATCGTTAGAAGCGTATTTTTAAGTAGCATTAAAGTTTTAAGTACTTTTATAATAAACTGAATACTAGAGGAGATATATATAAGCATATAAGTTACTTTTGAATATTAAAAAAATGATAAAAATATACTTAATATGGAATAAGACAACCATAAGTCTTTTTTCAACATACAATATGAAGGATTGTGATTGTATATTTGCAATAAAAATATTTATGGAATTTTTTGATTTGTGTTAAAAAATATTTATGAATTTAAGCAGCGATATATTAAATTTATTATTTTTCTATATTATTTTATTGAAAAGTTTAAAAAAAAAATACATTAACTAATTTTGAAGGTAGGTGTATAATTAAATGAAATTTAATTTTTGTCTTTCACACCTTAATCGTCAACATCCGCATAATAAGGAAATAAAACCTTGCATTAACCAGAAAGTATTACATGTAATTATAGATAAAATCAAAAATAGGCCATAAATCTACAGACTGAGTTGTAAATATTTGAGTGCTGTGGTTGTTTTACGATCAATAGCACAAACTTGGTGGGCTGTTTTAAAATTAAACTTCAAAAGGTTTTTATGTTTATCTAAAAGGAACTGATTATTTGATTTAATACCTGCGCAATCAAAGCTCGCTTGGAGGTGTACCAATGTGAAAATTATTGTAACATTTTTGTGATATTAAAAATTTAATGTTCGTAGCTGTTCATGAAAATCCAGTTACGAACGTGAACTAAAGGATTGTTTTGGTAGTTTAAAAAAACAGTCAGTTTCCTCCCTAATTTATCTTACTAATATTTAAAATAGAATAAATTGTTATGTTTTAATTGAAATAATTAATTTCTTTTTATTTAAAATTATAATTTAATTTTAAAATAATTAAAAAAAAAAAGATTTCATTCTTTTAAACATTTATAAGAGGCAAGTGCACTGGCAGTAGTTATTTTTGTTTAAATATTGTCATTTTGAGGGATTTCCTCTCAATAAATTTCTTGAGAAAATTCTTGAATTATTATTTCTTAAATAAATTCCACAAAATAAAATTCTAAATTTAACAATGACTTTCCTTTGTGATTGACGGACTTAGTCAATAACAAATTAATTTAAAATCTCTTGTAAAATGGTGGTGTTTTGTCAGTTACTGTCCATTTATGACTTATGACTGAGAATTCCTTGACACTACGAGTATTAGAATTAACTGCCACATATTTTGTTGACATTTAATTCAATTCTTACTTCATATATGTATACTGATATATTACAAAACCGATCAAGTATCGGGGAACTTTATCGCCTTTCTCAAAAACCTTACAATATATTTACACTAATGCAAAGTTGAAGTTTTATCAAGGAAACCCACTTTATTGTAGAATATTAACACAATAATCTATCTTGCTTGCAAATGAAGAAATTTGATAAAAAAATATTTTTAATAGCCGCGAGGCCGTGCGTGCCAACTGCTTAGACACGCTATACGTCTGTCAAGACTACTTTCCTACTGAAATCGCTTTAAAATACGCCATTTTCTTTTGAAAATTTAATGTTATTTAATTGTGAAGGATACACCGTGCTCACCTGTACCATGAGCACAATTTCTCTGTAAATTAATTATTATTTTTTGTGTAAATATTGTAATTATAATCAGTAGATTCAGAGCTACGTTTTTAGCTCGGAATATTTTAGATAATGGTTTTAAGTTGGCTCTGGCAGTATCACTGAAGAACAAAACAGCACACATGCTGTTAATTGACGGTGATATTGTGGAAAATTATGGGAGACGCCTAAGTCTGGCAGTGACATGGTAACGATGATAATGACGAATCTAATTCAAATGGGGTCAACTAGTTCAGAAGTGTCATTATGTATTGCATATTATATATATTTATACACTAATATGGAATATTTAAGGCATCCGAAGTATTTTTACTGAAAAGATTCTATTAAAATTTTTAATTATTAATATATTATATTTTTGTTTTATAAATAAATAAATAATACATAAGTAATTATACGATAATTTAACAGTCATAACTTATTTACAAATTATATTTAGTATCTGATTTTCAAGCATTGAATAGCAGGATTAATTTGCTGACTACAGCAATAGCCAGCTGTGGCGTCGCCAGTGATGTCGGTCAAGCAAATGTTGAAGTATCCAGTGATTCGTCACAGGAGGGAATTTAATTGAATTTCTCTGACATTACACGCATACAATACGAGTGAGACAATTATTTGGCCCGCAATAATCACACTTGACCCACTGTGACTTCGAACCGTTGCACAAAACAAATTTTCCGCCCATCACAAATCCGACTCGCAAATCGCACAGTGCATCGCACTTCTTTTCAATTGAACAAAAGTGACCAAAATGTGTGCCATTCCCAATACCGTTGCGCGCATTTGAATGAAAATGTATAATTATTTAGCATCCTGCATTATTACTTGGTTAACGGTAACCCATTGTGCTTGATGGACAAATGATTGCGAATATTTTTTTCTGCCTTTTTGTCCGCGCAAAGGCCGTTTCGTCCCACAGTGCGTGCGATAAACGCTGGCCCGCATTTCCGAGAATACGGATTGTGGTTTTGACGATTTCGGATGTAATAAAAAAAAAAAAAACAGCGCTATGCCTACAATTTAAACGGCAAATTAAGGTGACATTAAACTCGAGTTTTTGCGGAGCCAATAAAATTTTCAAATAAAAAATACACGTGTCACTGCAGTCGTTTCGCGTATTAGTAACGGTATCTTTGAGCTAAACTCGCGACAACTTTTTAATGTTTAAGTTATTTATTTAAGTGGTAAATTACCTACTTTACGTTACTGTTGAGTAATAATAATAATGACAATATTGAATTTTATTCGTGACTCAGTTACACAGGAGTTACTGTAACAAAATTATGCTAAATATTAAAGCCTGGATAAGTAATTTTTGGATGTCTCCTGACTTTCAGCAGATATTTAATAATAGGCTTATAGCCAAGAAAACTACTAGCAAGGTAACAAGACAGTATTGTATGTTGTTAATGTTAGTTATTACATAATATATTATAAATGTATACATATTATGTATACCATAATATATAGTTTACTATTTAATACATTATTTATTAAGTAGAAAATCCAAACCATATAACATATTTATTTATTTTTTACTTTTCACGTTCCCGATTGATAAAAATTGCATTTTTTTTATCAATTTAAAAAAAATGGAGCCGTCGCGGGACGCCTGCAAATGCAAAACATCGAAAATAATTTTGTTTAAAAGATTCTTTATTTAAAAAACACATTAACTTCCGCCAAAGTGTTAGCTAAGGTTTGGCCATGTGTGGCCAAAGACCCACTGCAAATGATGTTTCACATCAAAATTAAAATGAATTTTCCAAAATGTGGCATTTATTCTAATTTAAAATATAAACTATAAAACTGTATGTAATAAACAAAGTTTATTATCATTATTTCCGCATGAAAGTAAGTCAACAAATCCGCGGGCAGGAGCCAGAGAGATTGTAATTTAAACATGATTTAAACTTCATAATACTTTACATAGGTGTTTGCTGTACGGAATTACGTGCATACACTCAGCGTTTTGTTTATCTAAGCTTACGAACGCAGGTATGAACTGCAAGCTTCGAGAGTTGTTTGGGGCGTGGTCACACTGGTAGCGGAATTATTCACATATAAGCCCTACACAAGCGTACGTGACGAACGTCGCTCTAGGGCCTTCGTACGAAACTGTTCTAGTTTTGAAATTAATACCTTCAAAATTGATGCGCTGATTGCTTTTGAAATTTCCCAACAACTTCTTACCAGGTTAAGGTGCATGCAGATATTTTTCCATGTTAACGTCGACAGACAGACTGATGACGGTCCACAAGCAACGCCATAGATGCAGCAAGTACGCTGGCGACCATATTAGGATTAAGGATAAGGAAGGCGCAGGAAAATGGGTTCAGGCAACCCTTACTCACTTACCAAAACACAAGTACACGTGTTGTTATTTCAACATGGTCTTCTGTAAGGGGGTGGTTACTGCCACCAGGCGAGCTGCCCAAAAAACAGTGCATGCTGCAGGCCTCCCTAAAAATTTTCCAGTATAATTTGTCAGGAGTGGCCCAAATCTATCGTCGAGCTTCGGCCCTCATTTAGGTCGCCAAGGTATAACAATTATAGTTTTTCTGGTAAATATTAGTTATTTTTTTTTTTCAAACTGGTTTATTTAAAGGTATAGAATTGTGATGAGTTTACAAGTTCTCTCTTCAAGTAGTTAGTCATTAGTCATCTAGAGTTCGTATCAATTGGTTTTAGCTTGCAGTGATCTCGAACTCGTGCGCAGTTCGCGGAGGCGGCTTGTTGCACTCATTATTAGATAATTCCAGTTAATCTGAGCCCGCAATAGGTGTAGGGTTCGCTGAACCGGCAAATTGATTGCAGCCGACGCGTTAGCACTCATCATCGTGCCAGTGCAAGTGTGCCATTCAACTCTGTTCGATTTACATCCAGACACTTTGTATTTGATTTTAACTGCAAAAGGGAATCACGCCAACCAAATATCGATATCGCAAACTAACGCATGACGTGGAGATTTTAATGGGCAAACCGTTGGTAAATCTAACACACCTTTGGTTGTAATCAAATAGGGGAAACTACCCAATTATTGGCACTTTAAGCAATAAGATACAGTAAAATCTCATATAAATTTTATATATCCTTAGATAATGTTGGTTATGTATTCGGGTTAATTATTATATTGTCAGCATCGTATATAATATAATTTTTCTACTATTTATAGTAGTATTAAGAAATTACACTCGTTTTTCTTTCAATAGACCCATAGACCATTTATTGGCACTTTTCGACCTATTATTGACATGCATTCAACCAATTATTGGCATACAGTGCCTATAATAGGAATAATTTAATCTTATTATTAGCGTTCAGGTAGTAGGTATTTTAAAGCCCACTAAAAATCCTAAATGCTAAAAACATAGATACGTAGATAATCTATACTAATATTATAAAAAGGTAAGATTTGATTGTTTGTTTGTTTGCATTGAATCGGCTCCGATACTACTGCACGGATTTGAAAAATTCTTTCTATGAATAATAACAGAATCCAAAATATTGGCACTGTGCCAATAAATTAGAATCAGGTTTTATTGTCAAACCAATTATTGGCATAGCAATAAATTAAAAACTAACAGTCAAAGCTGCAAAATGCCAACAAAAATACATAGCTTCAACTATACAAAACTATAAATATATAAACAATCATGGAAAATCAAAATATTTTATAACATATACAATTTAAACAGGGAGCACTTACTTTAACAGAAAATTCGCTGAGACTCAAATAAAATTTGAAAATTTGACGAAATTTAAGTCATCTGACTGTTTAGTGTTAGTAATTCATAAAGATCATAAAAGCCTAAGATTTATTTTTTGTTTGTGGGGCCTAAATTTATGGAATAGTTTTCTTATTTTTTAGAGAAAAGTTTAGGTATTAAGTTTAGGTTTAGTTTAGGTTAGAGAAAAGTATCAGTATTCAATTTGCTACAAAAAAATTTTGTTAAATTTTTTGTGATGTAAGATCAGTCATTTTTTTTTTTGTTTATGAGATTAGAATATAGGTACTTTATGGGTAAAGGGTATTAAGTTTATACTTAAGCAAGCTCCCAACACAAGCTGTGTGTGAGACTATTCGGAATAACATCTCTTATAGCTTTGCAACTATGCGGAGCGGATATTGGTCACAGTTGCTGTTATCCTGGCATAGGCAAAGTCCAGGCACACCTTTTGCGTCTGAAGGCTTAAGTTACTAGGCCCAGTTTCAAGTTAGATTGCTTTATGCACTGTGGATTTGTGTACATTTGACCTCAAAGGTACATTGCAAAATCGTCGGCTCGAAGTTAACTGATACCGTTAGGCTTTGAGGTGCATATGTAAATTGTCAACAGAAAATTGAGACGACCGAATGTCCACAAAATTTGGTAAACTACCTTCGAACCGTGATGACTCAGTAATACACGAGAAACGTGTGGGTTACGACTTCTTATACTCATCATGACTTAATCCAGACATTCAATTTGAAATAATTTTTTTTAGTATTTACCCTATGTCCTATGTCCTTCTGGTCCTAATAGTACAATTTTAAATTTATTTTTTGACCTATGAATTTTTTGTGATTTGACCTATGAAAGCGGGTAATAATATATTCTTTTAGTTATATTCTATCGTGGAAAATATTTTTCTTTTAGCGTTATCTAATACATCCTAACATGTTCTTCGTCTTCTTCTTGAGGTGCCTCTCCAAGGTTGGCGATCAGGCTGGAACAGTTTTCTTTATCTTTTCAACTGCATTAATAGTCCCGGTCCTCTCTCTGATGATCTTCAACCACGACTTCTGTCTTCGTTCAACTTTCCTTTCCAAGAGTCAATACATCTAAGGTTACAAATAAAGTTAAATTAAAAAAAAAAAAGGAATAAGCCTGTATATAAATTTCCGTATTACTAATATTATAAATGCGAAAGTATGTTTGGATGTATGAATGTTTGTAACTCTTTTAAGCAAAAACTACTGAACCGATCACCATAAAATTTTGCATACACGTTGTCTGGAACACCAGAAAGGACATAGGGTACCTTTCATCGTTCAACGCGGACGAAGTCGCGGGCACCAGCTAGTTCATTAAATAAATGCACTGAGCACGATCTGTTAGCACTCTGAAAAATCAATGGATTCGAGCCAATAAAACGGCTCATTTGAAAACGCCTGTAGGCTTTCGCTCCTCTGAATGCTAACTGAATTTCCTCTTTTATATATCTGCGTTCCGGAATTGTGATTCTACATTGATAAAAGATATGTATAGTTAAAAATAACTCAGCATTTGACAGTTGTTAAGATTTATTTTAAAATAATCAAACGTCTACATATTGATTATTATCAACACAATAAGATAAAAAAAATAATTTGAAGTTTTATTTTTAAATTTTAGTGTTTATGTATTAAAGTAAAAGTAAGTACGAATCAATATTAGTACTATATCCGTACAAATATTATAAATGCGAAAGATAAGAATAGTTAAAAATTAGCCCACAGCCAACTCGTTAGACAAGTTTTTTGCCAAAAACACGTCAAAATCTATTTTAAAACGCGATAGACATACATACATACTAATTATACTTTCGTATTAAACATATTCCCTAAACTTACTAACATTTGTAATTTCTATTGGATAGTTGAACAAGTATTTAAAAACACTTGGAGGCATCTTACATTTTTAAAAAGTCTATAAGAATATATACATATATTATGTTAAATTACAAGAATCAATATTATTATTATGCAGTATATAGACGGAGATTTTATTTTATTTAATCGAGATACCAACAGAACATTAAAATTTACCAATTTTACCAACTCACATACATTAGTTATACAAACACGTTTACATTTGCGTACCAATTACTCGTAGCTATAATAATATGTTACATGTTGTCTCTGTTAAAAATTTAGAAAAAAATTATACACACTCGAAACTTAAGCATTAAAATAGAAAATAAAAACAAAAATCCAAAGATTGAACAGCACTCAGATATTCAATCAGACCTTCAATTTCCCGAAGTGATTTAACAGTACAAATTGACCAACAAGCCGGGCGGTCTAGTTGGCCAGTGGTCAGAATTTCATTAGATACATAGGGTATTCGGTACCGAACTGGTTCAAATTAAATTCCACTGAACAGTGCATCGAGTGCAGCCAAAAATAACAAAGTAAACAAAACGCAGTAGTGCTGTGAGAGATTAAACATTTTCCAAAAACTATTTATGTTCGCTTACATTTGAATCCAATGAAGTTTTTGATTTCTAAAAACTATTTCTGATTCATAATTGTGAATTATTTGTTTACGGATCAAATTATACAAAATAATAAGCATATTATAGTAAATTTTTTTTTTTTTAATTTTTATGTTAAGGTGGAAAGACAGATTGACGATCCACTTGATGGTAGGTGGCTACCGTCGCCTATAACATAAGCAACGCCAAGGATAAGGGATAAGGAGGGATAATGTGGCATCCCTTACTCGCTCACCGAAACACAACAGCACACGTGAAGTTATTTCACAATGGTCTTCCGTAAGGCCGTAGGTGGTTACTGCCGCCAGAAGGTTACTGTCCAAACGACTGCGAAACGCAGAGTGGTGTAGCAAGGATGAGACCTAAGATGGTGCGAGCTTACCCAGAAGTAGCCTATTAAATCAAATCAAAATCAAATCAAAATATTTATTTATCAATTAGGTTTCTACAAGAAACTCTTATGATCGTCATTATAAATTTAAATTTACCAGGGTTTCGGAAAAAAGCCAAGATGACCCCGATCCTGATAAGAAACCCCGAAAGAAACTCAGGATACTTTTCTTTTTGGTCCTCTTTAAAATATAAAATAGCAACAATTACACTTAACAATTATATATATATATACAATTATAGTTTTTTAATACTAAACATAAACATAACATAACATAACTAAACATAGTATGAGGCTTCATTGTCGCTTAAATAATCAGTGATTTTATAATAGCCTTTCTAGAGGAGTTTAGTTTTAATGACACTTTTAAATTTATTTATATATAAGGCTCTGATTATTTGAGGTAGTTTATTATAAAAACCTCACTCACTCGAATGTAGATGATGATAGATTTTGTTATCATCACTTTTTTGAATTGCCTCCCACTATAGAGGCAAAGTTCTCGTCAAAAGTAATCGATACGCGAGCACATCCCTAGTCTCAATGTAAATTCGAATGTTCGTTTACGCTTACGTCTTGCCGCGATATAAATCCACGTACATACATACATCGGATACTGTTTACGCTGTAACGCGAGCCACATTTGTTTTCGTCTCTCTTATGATTATTTATTGCTAAACGCAAATGAATAGGAATGTTTCGAATAATGGATGGCTCCACGCGTTCTTGCTTAGTGAAAATTTGCGCACACAAACCGTATAACCTAACGGGAAAATATTACTTTGTCTATTGATTTTTTCAATTTTAGTGAACGATCCACTCGTTTTTCTTGTAAATAATGCATCTTATTTGTTGAACTACAATGATTTTGTTAGATTAAGAAGGTAGTAATTATCTTTAAAAAAAACGTTTACTGAATTCTAGTTAAAGTTTGTACAAGCAACCTTAAGGTTAAGGTGATTGGTAGCCTCTCGCATATTTTCTGAAAATTCACCTAATAGTAGATGATTTCTCTTATAGAAGGCTACATTATCAGCAAGTAACATAAGCTACATTTTATAACATTACATGCAACAGTTAATACAGTATTTAAGACTTCTATTAAAACTGATTTAAAATCTCAATCGCCATGTTAATTGACACCGAATAAATCTATTACATTTTTAATTTGACAACTGAAGAAGTTTTGAAAAGTTTAGCTGTCTCGTTTAAACGAAAGTTGCTCATGAGAATTCAAGTCTGTTAATGATTTTATTAAAGAGGGACAATTTAAATTTTTTTTAAGTAAAACTCGACAGATAGGCTGTCTTATAATTGTTATTGTATTTTATTTTGCATTTTAGTTTTGGTAGGTGCGTACAATTAAAAAAGTTTAAATTTTTAATTGCAACCTAAGTTTTATGCGTGCTTCCATAAATGCGACCGCCCATTAAAATATACATAAAAACGAACAATTCTCTCAAATCTTAATGATCTGTTTGCAGAATGTATTGAATATTTTTAACTGTCCAATGCGAAGCCAGTATAACGCTCAACATCAAAGTTGGAACAAAACAAGTGCTTATATTTACGAGTCCAACGGAGCACGTGTCGGCTGAAGTCAACTTCAATATGTTTCCACTGAAATGTTTCCGTCATTGTGTACAAAGGGAATTATTTGTTTTACTCACGAAGATTTCGGCGTTTACTGTTAACCTCTTTACGGGTTAATTTTTTTGTGTAAAAAAAAGCTTTTCGTAAGTTGGTACACTCGTGAACAAAAATGTATTCAATCTAGGATCGTTTCGTCGTGATGCCATTTCGCAATAGTGTCGTTTCGTCATTAGGTCATATAGTCATTGTGTTGTTTGGTCATAGTGTCTTTTTGTTGTGGTGTCATTTTGTCATGTGGTCGTATCGTCCCGGAGTCATTTAGCCACAGTGTCGTTTCGTCATACTAAAAATATGATATTGTTTTTGATCACTGCTTTTGAAAAATGAAAATTCATAGTATAATATTAATCCCACTCTTTTAAAAGTATATTCTCGAATTACAGTTTACAGCACCCATTTGCTGGTTTTAAAAGTTTAAAGTCTTCTAAAATTTAAAATTAATTAATCAATTGAAAAATACCTAGAATGGTTAAAATCTATTTATTTACACGCTACGTTGTTACGTTACGTTCGTTGGGCTTGTATTCGTAAATTATGTAATTGAATTGACAAAAAATAAAATAAAAAATTAATTCGTTTATGCACCTATAAATAGTTTCTCGAATTGTCAATCTTCGATCTGTCAAAAAATTATAATAATCATATTTAAATTTAATTCCAAAAAAATATGAGAAGTAATTTTCTAGTAGTATAACCCTTTTATGACAAAATTATCCCACTGATGACGGATATATATATACAGCAACAGTTATTCTTCATGTTTTTTTTATTATATATTATATTAATATAAAAATATTATAATTTGACAAACAAAATTGTCTGCAATTTTGTATTTAGACGAGGTCTTCGTGGCCGTCGAAATACTAAATTAATTTTCATTTTATTGTATTAAAATAAAAACTACTGCAGCGTGATTCGAATTCAAAAAAAATATTTTCGTTTTAAAATGAACAATACACGAGAGAAATATAATACGCTTTGACAGTGGAAAGTGTCAAGTTTGACTTGAACACATAATAACTGTCTTTCTTTCATCAAACGCCTCCTTTCCGAGAATCGTAATGTGACAAAGAGAGCTGTCGCTGCGCCAGAATCCGTTTATTGGACGATTTATTTAGAGCGTATTTCGTTTCGGGCAAATTCGGTTATTTTCTCTGTGTAAATTAAGCAGCACACTCTGTATCGATGGCGGATTTTATCAGACAGATTTCACACCTTCTTAAATGCCGTTCTTATGCCATTAATTAATGCTTTTTAAAATATTGAAACGTGTTTTCAACGTTTAAATATTATAATGTATGTGTCTAAACACAAAATCCACTGATTTTTATAATACATTACTTGCTGATTCATCTAAAAATGATTCTCTTTCTTCCGAGGACATTTAGAGGACATTCTCCGTGATTGGTTTGCGAGTTGACCCGTAAGTAGGGCTTCTTTTTCATTGCAGATTTTGAATTTGATTAGAAGTGGCAGGGCATAGTGCTCTTTGCAGACAAATGTCTGTCTGGAAACCCGTCTGGTGGCAGTAACCACCCCCTTACTGAATACTCGGAAGAAATAATTGCATATATGCAAGAGTTGTGTTTCGGTGAGCGAGTAAGCCAGAGTCAGATGCCAGAGCCCATGTCAATATCCCATTTCAATCCCTTATATTTAATCCTACTGTAATCGGCATGCAGTAATTGGGGCGTTTCTCGTGTAATAGGCGACGGTAACCACCTACCATCAAGAAGACTGTCAGCCTGTTTGAAAGACCTTATATTTCCAGATAAGCCACAGGTGCCGCAAGTAATTATTAATCCTAATATACTATATTAGGATTAAGGCCCTTCGCATATAAACATATTCAAAAGCTAGTTCTATGTGCCTTTCTATCACACGCCACTCGGAACAGCTCTTCCACTCCAAAAATGTACCCAAAATGATACCAAAAATGGTATTTGATGTAAGTTTGTTTTTCTTTTGTATTACTGGTATCGTCTTAAAAAAAACTGTCGCCAGTACTCTTTTAAAGAAGGCCTTGTGCGTGACAAATGAAGTTGTGCTTCCTCCTTTTGTCGGTTTGTTTTATCGCCAACTTTATGCAGATGAAGTGTGGCAATTAAAAATTTTATTTACAAGTGGTATCATAATAAATTTTCGTGGTGCGTGCTGTAACGCTGACCGCGCGGATTTATTTTTGGCCACAACAATAAAAATAATTAAATTACTGTGTCTTGTCGTTAACGACGGTGGCGGCGTTGCTTTTTTTTTTGTGAAAATCCTAAAAACGCAACACTTAATTAATTTTAATTTAATATTTTGTGCAACAGTGCGTTTATTCTTAAGTCGAATTTGAGAAATCTAACTATATAACTTACTAGCTGAACCCGCCACGTTTCGCTGTGGCTTAGTCAGCAATGTTCCATAAAATTTTTTTTTTTTTTGTAAAAAAATCGGTTTCCGTTAGAATTTTGGAAAAAAAAGTATATAAGATAATTAATCTGTTTAAATGCAATGTCGTGTAAAAATTTCAAGTCAATCGGTCGGCTAGTTTTCGAGTTTTTGAAGCTTATGCAAACCAACATAACATTTTTACATATATAGATTTGTAAGTGATTTGTATAGATTGTACATATATACTAATAATTTAAAAAAAAATCATATTTCTCTATTACTACCTATTACCCCTTTTCCTCGTAACTCTTATCATAGAGTAAATAGTAATTAAGTATGTACTATTTACTCTATGCTCTTATACACTTTATCTTTGGCGATTAATTTATAATTCATTAGACGAAGATCTATTTGTGAATTATTGAATGGTTTTTTCTTGCATTTTTCCGTAAATAGTAGGCTACAGTCACGCCAGGCCATAGGGATTGGAATGAAGCTCACAACCTTAATAGGATAAATTGATAGGTTCAATAATTGCATAATATTAAAATTTTAATCCTATGTAAAATCCATAAAATATTATTATAATGTAATTATTATTATTTATTGTCATATATTAAAACCTGTTTAAAAAAAATCCTATTTTATTTATTAGAAGACTGATAAATGTATCGTAGATCCAGGCCAAAGCTCAAATTAACGTAAATTAATTGTCATGGCAAGCTTATATAATAAAATACAGCTAATCATAAAAATTGAATAAAAAAATAAGTCCACAGACTAAAAGGCGTTTTTCAGCGACGCGGCTCTTTTGATGTACAAGTTATTGTTTCGTTTTATTAACCCTAACTCCACTGCTGACTTATAACGGCAATAAACTTTAAATTCTTTTGAGATAATTCGGAAGCCGCTCCTCGTATCCAAATTTATACGATCTCAATAGAATACTTAAAATTGTTAGAAACGAGCTTATTAAAACAGGTTGATAATTTGTAGTTCCGTTTGACATTATAATGGTTTTATTTGTCGTTATGCTGGTAATTAATATCTTTTTTCAAATTCATAAACGATCTGGCGAGAGGCGACGGCGAGATCGACTTGCAGGAGTAACTACCTACTTACAGAAGACCACCATGAATTTGCAGCACGTATGCTACACATATGATACTGTGTAATAATATTGAATTGTCAGGGATTTGTCCCTTTTCGCTTATCCTATCAATGTCGACAAAGCCGATTTAAATCTATACTTTTTTTTACTAATATACTCGTGTATAAAGCGGAAGAGTTTGTTTGTTTGGTTGAACGAGTTGATCACAATAACTACCGGTTCAAATTGAAAAATTCTTGTTGGATAGTCCATTTATCGAGGAAGGCTGCTTTAAATTATATAATATCTATAATTTTAGTATAATTTCGATTTGCGTCAACTCTAGCGCCATCTGTCAGTGAATAGTGACATTAAATATAATACTAGCAGACTGCAGTGATAAAAACTCGGAATTTCTTTAAGAGTAATCAAACCGACAATCCACGATAAAATGTGCTTAGGTGGCGATAGTATTACAATGTACTCGCAAACGTTTCGTCCAATTGACGATTTCGATGTGATAAAGTGTGAGCGGATAGGGATCGGAGCATTGACATGCTTTACTTTTGCAACGAAATACATCAGCATACGGTATGGATGAACATGTAGTTAAAAGTAATACTCATTAAATTATAGGGTTATTATTATATGACATTGCTTTGACAACGGAGCCGCTACACCCCACACCTATTAAATTTCTTTATACCTGTACATGTACATAGTACATAGTATAACTTTATACCTTCTGTTTTATATACTCTAGAGTCTAGATATTTGTGTGTAATAATATTGTAAAATTCTATATCTATCTTCTATATAAATAAATATTTGGTAAATAAATAGGTTGTATCAAGGACTACGAAAACTTTTTTATTTTATATTATATAGTGACAGGCACGTTGACTGCCTTCTTGAGAAACAACTCCTATGTGTATGCAATTGCTTTGCTAATCCTGATAGTTCTTAGAATTACAAATATGGTGGAGACAGTGTATTCCTTTAGGTACTCATTCACTGAAATATATTCCGAAAATCCCGGTTGCCTTCTGTAAGGTAGTGATTACTGGGGTCAAACATGGTGTCCAGTTTATGAGTTTCTTACGCAGTATCTATCTACGAGTAGAATCTCCGATAACAAATCGATTGAACTTTGAAACGACTATTTTCCTCATCATAACATTTGACATAGAAACGGAAAAATTGAGCAGACTGCATGTCTGCTTTGCACCAGCTGTGATCATCGTTGCGTGACTCCATCACGTACAGTCCAACTCTAATGAGAGAGTATGATTCCAATTATAATATTAGTCATTACAAAACGCTAATCGACCTAACTTCCGACCATTTTCCTTGAATTCGCAACAGGAAAATTCGTTTAAATTTCTTCCGAGCCTCTCAGATATTACTCGTATGTGAAAATTGACAATTTTAAAAACCACTGATGTTGGGAGATATTATCACCTGCCAACTACGCCCGCTGCTGAACGATTTCGCTATTGTATTTGTAATAAATGTAAATTATTATAGCATAATTAATGAAATATTTTTTTATATATATTGTAAGAGAAGGCTGGCAATTTATTTAATGGCAGAGAGATAAGCGCCCGCCTTTAGGTCCCCTGAAATGGCCGGCGTACCTCCACTTTAGGTTCTCCTCGGGCTGGACAGCTAAGCGGGTTAATGTCTTAATGTCTTAATGTCTTAATGTCTTAATGTCTTAATGTCTTAATGTCTTAATGTCTTAATGTCTTAATGTCTTAATGTCTTAATGTCTTAATGTCTTAATGTCTTAATGTCTTAATGTCTTAATGTCTTAATGTCTTAATGTCTTAATGTCTTAATGTCTTAATGTCTTAATGTCTTAATGTCTTAATGTCTTAATGTCTTAATGTCTTAATGTCTTAATGTCTTAATGTCTTAATGTCTTAATGTCTTAATGTCTTAATGTCTTAATGTCTTAATGTCTTAATGTCTTAATGTCTTAATGTCTTAATGTCTTAATGTCTTAATGTCTTAATGTCTTAATGTCTTAATGTCTTAATATCTATTAAGGTTTTAGCCGGTAGGAGTTTGGCTAAACCCACAGCGTCCACTACGTTGCCCAACGTTAAAAAAGATACTTACCGTAAGACTAAGGACACAAAAAACACCAGGCTGCTGCACTAATTTGTTTACAGTTCGTTTCAAGAAGCCCATATATTATAGATAAGCGAAAACCCCTCAATTGGGAGTTTGTATCAAAGTACGCGCGTCCTCTGGATAAAGTTTCTATCGCAATTCGATGACATTATAGGTCTGCTAATAATTGGAACAACTCATCAAAGTAGTCAACATACAAAGAGAGGCTACATATTATCAACTACATACAAAAGAGTTCTAAGGGAATCTTTTCTTAAGGTATTCTTCTCATAAAGGTAGCCCTTACCAGTCACAGCTAAACAAATATGTATGTACCTATCCTTCTTATAATATATATTTTTATATACATTTGGTTCTAAATAACCTTGAATTATAACATGATTTCGATGAAATAACTTAAAATATGTGAGAAAAAATACAAGGTTATGGGGTCAAAAGTCTTTTCGCTATATCAGTGAGTTTATTGGGATTCCCATTTTATCAGTTAACTGAAATTTCTAACAGGAAAACTTCCAATTTTACACAATATATGAAAAAATCAGTAGACCGCCTTTGAGGAATTTAATGAATTCTTAATGAACTCGTGTTTATATAAAATAAAAAATATTATTGACAATTAACGACTAAAGCGACAAAAAAATTAACAAAAGAGTAGAATTCACGTTTTTAAGTTACCGAAACATCTATACTAATATTATAAAGAGAGAAGATTTGTATTTTTATATGTTTGTAATGAATAAACTCAAAAACTACTGGACCGATTTTGAGACGGCTTGAACGATTTTTATGATTTTTTTTTTAGAATAGGTTTTTATTTTTTATACCTATAAGTGATAATAAAGGTGGCCCACCCCAAAAAAAAAATTTTTTTTTTGGCAAAACAACTTTTGCCTGGTCAGCTAGTATAACCAAGGATTAAATCTTTGAGTATATAACTATATAAAACTAATAAAATATAAGACTAGAGTGTCTATGGTATATTCTGTATACAAGTTTAGCTCTCGATCTTTCGGGTTATTATTAACAGGTTGTTTTTTTTTATTGAACTTTTGATTGAAATTATAAAGTTTACCTACTGTGCTTTCGGTTACTGCGTACTAGCACATTACTAAGAAAACTATGGCGTGATGCGATACTATTGTGTGCAAATTCAACACTTCTTGTGTTACTGTTAATTGTATTTTATGTGTATATACGTTAAGCATCAAAGTTGTGGTAGGGCTGCGCTTCGCAGTCATTTGGGCAGCCCGTCTGGCGGCAGTAACCACCACCTTAAAGAATCACTTGTGCTTTTGTGTTCCGTTAAAATTACCTGGCTAAGACTATCTGTCTTAACACTTTTGTCAAATGCAGTGAATATATAATAATTTTTCTAATATTCACTCTTATTGAATTTCTCAGAAAAGGCAAAAAAAAAATTCAGCTAACGTGGCTTAATGTAAATTATCTAAAATGAGCATTTTATTTAAGTAAATGAAATCATTTATTCACACACTAATTTGTAGCAATGCAATAAAAAAAATTTTTTTAAAAAATTTAAAAAAATATAAATCTTTTCTCTTTATAATAATAGCATTAAAAAAATATAGCAATTATATCTTTAGTTAAATTTTAATAATTACCTACATCTAAAATTTGTATAGATTTTTTTTTAATAAAACAACACTTGGTTAACAAATAGTTGTCTTTTCGGATTAAAAAAAAACTCTTTCTAAAAACGGAATGGTTCTGCCTGAGACACGTAGGTGGTGCCTTAGTATTACTTGCAATTAGTGTAGATAGTTGTCAAGTGTCATTCGCGTTGCATCCAGACAGTTTAGAGTGGTAACGTGATACTTGCATGCATGCACAGTCAGACGAAATACCTACATGGACAAATATATATTTAACATTTAATCCGTACTAATATTATAAATGCGAAAGTATGTTTGTATGTATGGATGTTTGTGACTATTTCACTCAAAAACTACTGAACCGATCACTATGAAATTTTGCATACACGTTGTCTGGTAAACCAGAAAGGACATAGGGTACCTTTCATCCAGAAAAAAACGATTACTTTTAATCCGTACTTTTAATATTATAAATGCGAAAGTATGTTTGTATGTATGGATGTTTGTGACTATTTCACTCAAAAACTACTGAACCGATCACCATGAAATTTTGCATATACGTTGTCTGAGACACCGGAAAGGACATAGGGTACCTTTCATCGTTCAACGCGGACGAAGTCGCGGGCACCAGCTAGTTATTACTATATTTTATAAATACTTATATTAATATATAAAAATAATTAAATCACGTGCATGCTGGAGAGGTAAGGGAAGAAAATAATTGCCCAAAAATAATAACTCGTCTAGCTCCGCCGAATCCTGGTTTTTCTTCATTTTAAATTATAGACAGATCTTTTAGAAAAAAAATATATCTTTAAGCGATAGAAAAATTAGAATCGAAACTCATCGCCTAAAATTGAACTACTCAATTGAACTATAGTTCAATTTTAATTAATGTAATTGAACTACTGAGATTAAAAATAATTCAATCAATTGAACTTCCATTTGAACTAGAGTGGGAATAGATCAATCGAACGGTCAACCTGATATTAGCGAATTGAAACTTATTAAAGACTGTTAAAATTTATTAAAAATATATATCCTATATTAAATCTTTATCACTTATAAACAAAAATCGACGTGGGCACAATTATTAAACATTAAAATGGATTCTAATTAAATTGTTTATCAGTAAATGCCTACAGGCCACGGGCACTGTGACCGCAGCTGGACAAACTATGAGTCACACATAGATTAAGTATATAGCAGACGAGACACACCGTTTTTGTTACATATTTTTTTGTTATTATATATATTTTATACTTGTTATATTTAGATATTGTTATAATAGTTTATTTTTCTTTGATTTTGCTCTTTGTTCTCGGTTTGTTTACATTGATTTATTGTTTAGTTGCTATGCGTGTTTTATCATCGGTCGTCTCAATTCCTAGTTTGTAGTTTATCTGTGTATGCCTTAAAATATGCCTTAAAATTTTTATTGTGAGTTTTTTGTTTGTGCTATTGGTGTATCTTTTGAGAAAATACATAAATAAATAAATAATAGGCAAGCATGAAATTAATCAATAGATATTTTTCTACGATTTTTCCACGTAAAATAATTCTCCAATTCACACTGCAAAAGTTACTTAAGTAGAGTTGCTATTATACAAAAAAAATTAATTCTGCATATTAATCAAGTAATTAAATTTACAAGTAACTCCGTAAAAATTATAATGGAAAGAGATCTGTCTGTATATTCACTCTTTTTCTTTATTCGTACCCTACTTTAAAAAAAATGACTATCAATTATTATCAAGTAACCCGCACTCTATATTAAAAATAGACAAGTTGCGAAATAAATAAAAGGTGTTTCATTTTACACAAATAAATAGTGTAATGTGTGTACTCGATAGGTTTAACCCTTCTGTTATTTAATAATCTTTGCTATTTCGCTTTGATCGAGCCGAATGTAGAACTGTATCTTTACTCAGAACACAGCCACCGCAAACTGATAGCCATATATATTTTTTTATTATTTTTCTTAACAATTATTCCAGCTAAATTAATGTTTGCTGCGATTTGTTTCATATATGTTCCATTAGTAAATAAATAGTATTTACTTAGGTAAATAATAAATAAATAAATAAATATCTTCACACATTCCACACAGCACCATCTAGTTCCACAGTAAGCAACTAATGCTTGTATTATGGATACCAGACAGTTGATATATTACATAGATTACTTTTTTTTGTAAATACATACATATTAAAAATATAAAACATCCATGACTCAGGTACAAAGGTAAAATGTTAACACATAAACATTTGCCCCTAGCGGGATTCGAACCAGCGACTGTTTGGTTAACAGCTAGGGTTACTAGCCACTAGACCAAACGTGTGTGTGTGTCTGTGTCGTTTTATTAGGTACTAGTATTTTTTAAATATAAAATTAATATATATGAATCGAAAGCGACCCGACTCACCCTCGGCTTCGTACGGAGTTAAAATTTTCAAAAATCATTTCTTAGCGGATGATTACATTATAAACATCGAAGTTTATCGACGATTATAAAATGGTCCATTTTCAGATTTCTAGACTTAGTGGCTGTACTTTGATTTTCAATCAGGGCAAACGACTATTTATGTCAGTTTAATAATAAATTGTATGAACATAATTTTGTTCTTTGAAATTAATATTCAAAGAATTAGGTAACCTACATACTTATTAGTTACATACATACTTATCTTATCAAGTTTTACAAAGAGAAATTACTAAAGCTTTCATGTTAATTAAATGTACCTACTGTAATAATCAATTACTATACATAATTAACATACGTAGATATAATTATGTTTAGTATTACCTATATCTGATTACCTATCTATAGATTCATCGATTACTTAGACAAATGTTAATAATGTTAGGTACTCACTTATATTCTGTCTTAGTATTGTCCTTATGAATTAAATGTGTTTGATATGTTATGATATACATCGAAATAATCTTACTTTTTGTTAAATTAAGGACATTATTGAAGGACCCCTTTATATAAATCCACTGCGAAGTAACAGCACTTGTGCTATTGTGTTAGTTCTTTGTAAGTATCTTTGATCACTTGCAGCACCGAGTTATTAGACCTATGGCTTATAATAGGCTACTGTGGCTTGCTTATGTTATAGGCTACGTTATCTACCTACCATAAAGTGGACTGTATACCAACCTGACGACCTTAACATAAAAAACAGTAGGTACTTATTTTTTAAAAAAATCTACGAGATATACATTATACTTAGACTTAAGCATAACAATATTGTGTAAAGAAAAAATTTCCTATTACCTACTCCAACACCTATCTCTACCTTAATAAATACACGAGGTATACGTATACCTATCTCTACCTATATTCTAATCCTGTTATCTCACTTTAAACATAAATCTTGATAACCAACGAGTATTTTAAGGACTTGTTTTCATGTTTGGAATATTGAAACCTGTTTTGTAAGGAACCACGAGTGAGTCATCAGAACAGCCGTTTCATATTTATTATCATGTCTTTGATACAAGTTCATACATGTTCAAACATTTGTGACGTAACTGAACCGTACAGTTGGACAGCTTCGTTTAAAAAATTTTAAAAAAGGTAAAGCCGAAAAATCTGTTAATATTCTATTTAGAATTCGTTAATATTCTATTTAAAATTTGTTAATATTCTATTTAGAATTCGTTAATATTCTATTTAAAATTTGTTAATATTCTATTTAGAATTCGTTAATATTCTATTTAGAATTTGTTAATATTCTATTTAGAATTTGTTAATATTCTATTTAGAATTTGAATATGTCGAATTTGCGACAGTGTATTAGAATTAATGTGTGTGTTTGTATGTTTGTTACTACAACTGAACAGATTATTTTCAAGTATGAACACCAGATAATAATATATACACTTATCATTACATCAGAATAACATAATATTTATAAGCTATAAAATACAAAATATATACGCATACAAAGTCGCGGACAAAGGCTTATAAGTAGAAAAATTCGTGATTTTTGGATATTTTTCTATGTCCTTTTTTATGTTAAACTCGACAGACAGGCTGACGGGTTTTAATGGTAGGTCAGTAGGATTATTGATAGGGATTATGAAGGGATAGGGAAGGCTCTGGCATCCCCTACTCACTCACAGAAACACAACAGCAGTATTGCTATTATTAGGCATATAACGGTGGTTACTGCCGCCAGACGGGGCGAACAAATGACTGCGAAATAATCTGCCAGTACTTTCCAAATCCCGAATGAAAGCCAACTTTGAAAAGTTCATTTCCAAAGATGACCTTTCGAGAATCGAAGCCGGGATCACTGAGACAATTATTATTTTATGCACGTGACATGATTGCTAAGGTAATCACTTGTGGGCTTTTCCTAAAGCTAAAGTCCTTTGTAAAAGAAATCCCTTCAGCATATTATTTTTTCTATCACAATGGTTGGCAGACAGGCAGACAGACGGTACACTGTCTTGATGGTAAATGATTATCGTCGCCTATACAAGCAACGCTACAAGAAGTGCAAGTGCAACCTTTTAAGATAAAACCTTATTTAAAATCATAATACTTACATAAAAATTATTATCAGAAAATTAATAAAATATTATGAAAATATTTCATAATATTTCATTTGAGAAACAAAATTTTTAAATTAATCTATACTTTTACTAATATTATAAAGAGAGGAGAATTGTATGTTTGTTAATGAATAAACTCAAAAAATATTCGAACGATTTTGAAAATTCTTGCACCTGGAAAAAGGTACATTATCAGCGAGTGACATAGGCTATATTTTATAAAGTTACGCGGACTAAGTCGCGTGCAACAGTTAGTTTTTAAAAATAAAGACGTTTATATTTATTTATAATATTTCCATATTATTATAATATAATATATTTATTATGTACAAAATGACTTTTATTTCTTAATATATTATTTACTATTAAAAGGCGTAAGAGAAAATACAAGTAAAGTGTTGATTAAGTTACTTTTAGAAATAATTTTATGTTTTATTAAATTATGCACTCGGTTTATTGCATCCTTCCCTTAGGCGATTTTTTTTTTATTATTTTCTTTTTAACGTTTGAGACTTTTACCTTACAAACAAATGTAAGTATATCATCTCCATCATTCCCGGTTACCGGTGACTTTAAACGGCAGTTAGCCTACTTGACACTTTACACAGAGATGATGAAAGAGGCCCTAACTCTGTACTTTACTCAGATACATTTAAATGTACTCGTATATGACGAAACAGTTGCAATTCTAATGAAATCACGACGCGTGTGATTTATCACGTACCAACGTTTCCTTTTGCTTGACCGACTTGACTTCACTTATTATATATTTGCATTGAATTGCTATAAATTTGCTACGAGTATGAGTCTTTTATAGTGTACTAGCGACCCGCTAGCGGCTTCGTACGTATGCTTTATTTTTGCAAATTATTTTCCTATGTTTTTTTGTCTGCAAATTGTTTTTGTTCATGACAATCCTGCATGATGAGGGGCGTATTCTTCAGCTAGTGATGCAAGGAAAAATATAGGGAAAGCAGAGCAGATGCAGAAGAAAGACATACTGGATGAAGAATTTAAGAGAGCGGTTCGGATTAAGCACTCCCTCCTCCTTTCACGCACCAGCTTCCAAGGTCAAGAGAGCCATGATGGTCTGATCGCCAACCTTCGTAGAAAAGTGACACTCTAAGAAAAAGAAGAACGTTTTGTGTAATATAATTACCAAAAAAAAACCGGGGTCAGATCGCTAGTTAATAATGTTCTACTTTTAACTTGTAAACGTTGATATTATCATGAACACAATTAATTTTTATTAACCTATAAACATTTCACCGTTAGAAAGATACGCAAAAAAGCGTACGAAGGACGAAACAAATGTGTTTGCGCAATAAATAAGATCAAAATCGTCCACATAGAAATAGTATTGTGCGTTTGCGACGAACGGGTATCATGACCTCACTCAATGCTGCGATTTTCATGTGGTCGCACCGCACACACACACACAAAAAATTTGTACACGTACGTACGAGCTTTACACGTGTGCGAGTGTAAGTAAAACTGATTCGCACACATGCGCGGGGATTGTTTACGTCCGCACAAGTGCAAGTGTAGTGTGACCGTTAGCTTTTGATACTTTGGACACGATCACCGGTAAAGTAGACATTCACTGTACGTACAGTGAACTAAGAGTATTTATTGTCACAAATAGACGATTCAATTATCTGTGAGGTCTACGTGAAATTTGGTTCCTAATCTAAAGATATTTTTATCTAATCATAAGGTTGAATGACTAAAATTTAGTCCTACTCGATAAGGAATATCTATTGAAATATCTATTATACTGTTATACTATAGCGACCAGCTTCCGGCTTTGCATGGGTGCATTTTTTTTGCAAATTATGTATAAATTAAAAGAAAAAACCTTTCTCGTTTAACGCCCTTTCCACTAATATGTCTAAACTACATACATTTATACAAAATTTCAAACAAAAGTCTAACAAAAAAAACCATCATATTCGTTTTCGCATTTATAATATTAGTAAAAATTTTACAAGACAACATTTTATGTTCTTTTGACAAAATTAATAATTTGAAATTAATATTCAAAATAAGTACCTACTTATGTTATCGCATTTAAGTAAACAAACTGCTAAGTATTATCAACTGTGAACACAGATTCAGTAACATAACAATTAAAATAAAATAAAAAATTACAATTTTCCATGTTCAACATGTGTGTGCAAAACAAAACACACACAAACCCACACAAGCGCACCGCTTATTAAATGTGTGTTTACAGATAATATAAATCGCGAATGTTCAACTCTTGCGCACTATATTTGTTGACAGAGTCTTTGGCCGAGAGTTCCCTTGGTCTTCTGGTCATGCACCTGAATCTGTTTCCTGGCCACGTGATATTTTGATGCGTTTTGGCACCGGTTTTAATGGAAATATGAAAATATTTGTCACATTTTAACGTGGCAATCATGTTTTCTCGTGTTGTGATTAACCGTACGCACAGAACGTCTACTTTAAATATAGGTACAGTGAAATGTTAAGATTAAGAGGGGTTAAGAAATAGGAAAAAAAAATCTGTTGATAACAGTACCGTAAGATGTTAGTAGATATTCAAAACATAAGTTTTGAATATACTTACGCTTCAATATGACATTAAGTTATCTCCCAATTAAAATGTGTACTTTTTTTTTAATTTCTAAAAAGTTTTAATTCAATGATGTTTTTATAGAAAAAAAATAAAAGTACAGTCGTGTACGACAATGAAATAGGAAAAAGTAGTTAGAGCCCAATTAAAAATGTTTATGATGATGTGCTATGACTCAATTGTCATGCGTCGTGAATCTTTTTCTGTACAGTTGCGTTTAGTGACGCGGAAGACCTTGTAAATATATTAACGGCATACAAGGAAACAATTGCAAAGGTCAGACGCACCTATATGCATGTATATGCGTGTATATGGTATGCAATATTCATACTTATGGACAGGTGGCGTGTAATAACTATACACACATATATATATGTGTGTATAATTATATATATATGAGTGGATGCGAAGACCCAGTCATCTAACCTTTCTAAATTCTTTATACTTACAAATTTTTCCTGTAGACGTGCTTGTGGTATAGCTATAGGCGATGGTAGCCATCTATCGTCAAGTCAGCCTGCTACGTTTACATAATGTCTGTTTGTATATAATGTAGTATAGATATATTTATAAATTAATCAGTCATTTGTGGGCCTCGAATAGCTATACCACAAGCACCTCTACAGGAAAAATTAGTAAGGTAAGTATAAAGAATTTAGAAAGGTTAGAGAACTGAGTCTTGGCATCCTTTGATCACTCACTGAAACACAATAACATATACTCCGTAATTTGACTGTGCTCTGTGGTTACAGCCGCCAGGAGGGCTTCTCAAATATCTACGAAACGCAGTCTGTCCTGACATTCTTCGAGCCTTATATGATGCAAAGCCTATGCATTACAAGATACCTAACAAAAATACATTTAATTGCCATAACCGCCTTGAACAATTTCATAAGGCAATAGGATATTTTTTTTATAAAGCTTGAAATGGCAATAAACAATTTATATATGCAATGACAGAATTTACTTCCTAGATCCATTTTCAATTAATATTTTGTTATTGTTTTTCCTTGTCCCCTTCAAGTCAAGTTCCATTAAATTTCTCAACCATGAGAGGAAAATTCCCCATCGATTATTTCACAAAGACATCAATAACATTGAATAAATATTTTTTTCTAGTAGTGCGTAGGCATAGTATATGTAGGCACACCTAGTATATTTAGAGTATATTATATTATACAAGCTGGTGCCCGCGACTTCATCCACTTTGAACGATGAAAGGTACCCTATGTCCTTTCTGGTGTCTCAGACAACGTGTATGCAAAATTTCATTGTGATCGGTTCAGTAGTTTTTGCGTGAAAGAGTTACAAACATCCATACATCCAAACATACTTTCGCATTTATAATTTAGTACGGATTATATTATATTATATTATATTATATTATATTATATTATATTATATTATATTATATTATATTATATTATATTATATTATATTATATTATATTATATTATATTATATTATATTATGTTATGTTATGTTATGTTATATTATGTTATATTGTTATATTATATTATATTATATTATATTATATTATATTATATTATATTATATTATATTATATTATATTATATTATATTATATTATATTATATTATATTATATTATATTATATTATATTATATTATATTATATTATATTATATTATATATTAAAGTAGATCTGTGGATGAGACAAAAAGTATTACTTGAGAATTTAACGAAGTTGCTTGCACCAGCTAAGTATAATAGGTAATATATTTTATTTAAGTTCGGTTAGAGGCTTGAATTGCCAAGGATAATTTTTTTATATATTAGTCATTGTTAGTATTTCATGGCTTAGGCATAACATGTCAAAGTTCGAGCAAGATATTCAATGTTTTGTGGTCGTTCTTGAGGTCTATGGATCAAGATTGAACAAAAATCGGTAAAACAATTTTCAATTTAATCATAAAAAACAGCAATTCTTATAAATAATATTTAATAAATGTGATTTCTCAACATATACTATGTTTTATTGCATTACAAGTTTTGTAGATTTTCCATTGTTTATAGATTTTCATGGAAGGAAGTCGAGTTTTTCCGGTTCAATATACTCGTAACCAGTACCTAGTTATTGATCGGTTGCTTGATCGTGATTGTCAACTGAATACTTCGCATGCGGGTTTGCTTGATTACTATTATTTATTAATTATAGCTTTTTCCCGCGATTTTGATTGCACCCATTTTGAAATATAAAAAAATCAACACGCGATATATAAATATATAAGCAATAATTTATATGGAAAAAATTATGTGACATTGTCAAATTGAATTGTTTATTTTTGACACTATCTACATTGGTTACATAAAAAAAACTTCTTTAAAAATAAAATTGTACAGATAAAATACATTTTTTTTTTATATTTTAAACCGTTTTATTTATCCGTTGCTAGGCAACGCTTTTGCCAGCGAATGACTGTTTGTCTGCCAGCGAATGACAAATCGTCTGGCCTGGGCATCACTATTGTTCATATAAACACAACAGCACAAATGCTTTTATTATACGGTGATCTTCCGTAAGAGGATAGTTTTTTTTTTTTTTGCAATAGACACTGCCTAATTTATAATGTTAACGTCCAATAAAAATATGTGTTAACTATCTATAATTTAATTATCAACTAACTCCCGACTTTCTACTGAGCCCAAATATATATATAATTATATTTATATTTATATATGATATAGTACACAAACAGATTGCAATTAAATACTTGAAAAACTATAAATTACATGTGTATGGATAATTATCTAAATTGCACTCCTAAACATTGTACTTAACATGTTTAATTTAACTTAACTACTAATGTTCTTAAATACTTAATTAATTCTTAATTTCTACTTAAATTATACAAATATGATATTACGTATTTTTTATTTTTTCGCAATAATTTACATTTATACATTCACAAGACAACGCAGGCAAATAACCCAGTAAACAAACATACGCAACAATTATATATTAAGCATATTAATGTTTGTGTAGTTGAACAAGTTTATATCTAGTTTACTAGATTTATCTCGTTCTGATAAAGTTGTTGTCCTTAGAAATGCAATTTTATTTATAATTATTATATTTCAACGGAAAACAATTATAAAATTTACTGATCATTAGTTTTTATGCATTAGTTTTGATCATTAAATATTTTATTTGATGATTAATGTTCATTCAATATCCTTGTAATTTATTGTAAACAATTCTCCAATCATTTTTCTAATTAAAAAGGTTTAACATAAATTTAATCATAAATGTTAAACTTTATGATGATATTTGCACGTTTGTGTAAAGGGTATAATAATTAATAATATACTTAAGTAAGTAACTTTATAATCGTTTATACCGGTACCTATTAAGTTAATAATTTAACTTGAATTTTTTTTTTTAAGTAACTGCTTACTTAGTTCAAAATTAAACAAAAAAATTGTAAATAACTTCGACCTTACAAAGACACACTGAGTTTTTTTTTTTTTTTAACGTTTAAAAAGGACACACTGGGTTTTTTTTTAACTTAAAAAAGGACACACTGGGTTTTTTTTAACTTAAAAAAAGGACACACTGAGTTTTTTTTTAACTTAAAAAAGGACACACTGAGTTTTTTTTTTTAACTTAAAAAAAAGGACACACTGAGTTTGCTGTCATTTGGGCAGGCCTTTTGGATGCAGTAGCCACACCGTTGCAGAAGATCACTGTGAAAAATCAGCACGTGTGCTGTTGTGTTTTAGTGAGTGTGCAAAGGATGCCAGAGCCTATTTCCCTACCTGTTCATATACATTTCATCATCCTTAATCCTATGGTAGGCAGCGCACTTGCAGCACATGTGGCGACCGTAGCCATCAATTATCAAGTGGATCTTCGGTGTGTTATAATAAAAAAATGTGATTAAATAAAGTCTGTAAATGTATATATGTATACGTAACTTTGCATAACTATAGATATAGTCTTAGCATAGTTTCGATACGACAATTGCTAAAAACTTCAATTAATTAAATACTTAGTTAAAGATTTATGTTTAATTTGTATTTAAATACAAAAAAGACATAACAAATTCTAATTTGTTTCCTAAATTTCAAAATAAATTTCTATAACCATGTCTTAAGTATCTTAGATTCGATTCCTGACTAATTCAAACGATTACTTTAAACATATATACAGTTCTGCTTTAGAACTAAACTAATATCAGTTCCACATACTTCTATTAATTGAAAAATTACTTTAAATAAATGTATTAAATAAATGAATGCCATACAGTTTTATTAATTGAATCAGAACTATATTTAAATGTATTAATTACAAACCTTTTCAAATTTGCAACTTAACCTAACCTGCAAGGGATTCAAAGACATGACCTTATATTTATATTACTTATTATGAGCAAAATGACTTAACTTCTTTGCGAGTCTATTTTGGTTAAGATAATTTTTAATTTGAATTCCGGCTCAGTTAAATTGTTTGTAACCTCAAAATTACGATATTCAAAAAAAAATTTAAAGCTTTTTATCTCTCTAAATACACATAAAATACTATTTCCTTAACTGCTTCAATTTAATTGTGTGTATTGAAATTTTATTAAATGTTAACTATTATTATTTTTTTTGTGTGTGTATGTAAGTTTGATATCTAATTTTTTTTTTACCAATGACCCAATGATATTGTGTATTTATATTTGACTTCAATATTGACTTATGATATTTGATATATCATAAGTCTATCATATATCATAATAACAAAAAAGTCTAAATAGTCTAAAAGCGCTATCTGTATCTATATCTAGACAAATTAGATATAAGAAGCCGGGGACGAGCCGCAAAAAGGATTTTAAATAAACAGAGTATATATATGATATTTGATTGAAATTAGATTTTGAATGTTTACAAATGATTAATTGAATTGAATATTATCTAAGAATTAATTAATATGCATGCTGTTGTAGCCTGTAAATGTGATTTGTGTAAACTGAACTGTGTTATGCAATTTGTTTTGAATTTTATATGTACACTATTACGTTGGCTATCCATAATAAAAATATATAAATAAATAAATTATAGACAACAAATACCTACACGTACAGTGAGTAAAATGAATAATTTTCAATAATTTAATTAGCAATATATTATTATCTTATCGACACTATAATCGATGGTTCAATACCACTACACGGTCAAAAGGACAATCTTTTTATAGAGTTGTGACAATAAAAAAAAATCACTAAAGGCTGTTTCACGGGTCAAAGAACTTATACGTATTTTATTGCGCAAACATTAACGTGACGTTGCGAGTACTTTAAAATGTTATTTGTGTATATATTATAACTATAGTTCTTCGTGATTCTACTCTTACTATATTACTATCATAGATGCTAGAACGACTTGATAAAAAAAAACAGTCATTTAATACTGTAAGTACATAATATTTGTAAAAAATGCTACATTTGCAAAAAAATATATAGGCGATGAGAACCATCTACCAACAAGACAATGGACAGACAGTCTCTCTGTTAAATCTTTACAAAAAAAAGTAATATTATTATGTGTTAACTAGGAATTAATACTTTTAAATTTAATAGAAAATATATTATAGTAGTTATTTTATAACTGATCAAATTTTAAACATAAAATTGATCCCAATTGACTGCGAAACGCTTAACGGTCCATGGCTTTCATTCGAAAACCTTCAGACCTCAGCGGCCCAAGGCTCTCCGTACTATGAATCCTGTCCACTGCCACTATATCAAACAACTAGCTGATGCCCGCGACTTCGTCCGCGTTGAACGATGAAAGGTACCCTATGTCGTTTCTGGTGTCCCAGACAACGTGTATGCAAAATTTCATGATGATCGGGTCAGTAGTTTTTGCGTGAGAGTTACAAACATCCATACATCCAAACATACTTTCGCATCTATAATATTAGTACGGATTATAAATTACTCTAGGATCCAATGAGAGTCAAAAGACAAAAAAAATCCATTTTAGCCTTATCATGCGGGAGCCAAGTGGACTGAGATCATTTTAATGCTCAATTGATTCTCATTAGGTCATACCAATGAGTATGAGATGAAGTAACTGTGTCTATACTTTATAAAGATCTCTGTACTTTTAAAGCTATGATAAAAAAACATTTAAGACTTTTTTAAATATGGTAAAACACTGTCTAGACTGTGTAATTATGAGTGTAATGATATATAGTTGTGGTATGCGATGCGACTTTACACATGTATGCAGTTATTGCACTGTAAAACGCATGGCCATTGCACCGAAGCCGCTGTGCAAATATTGATTTTGTGATTTAAGTCCGAAGATTAATTACCTGCCAAAGTTTATTGTCTTTGCTCCGCTCTGGCTTGTTTGCTCCCTCCCTGTTTACTTTGCACCTTTTACGGTACATTTATGTGATTCAACTTTAAATATGCATTCGAGCGTGAAGGAGTTTTGCCACCGAAAAATTTTGAACCGAATATTAATACTTTCTTCCATACAGAACACCGCGAAGGAATAAGAATGTGTGCTCAAGTATTCCCAGGTGACTGAAGGGATACTAGAGTCCATTTTCCTATGCTTTATGCTATGCTTTGCTATGCTATGCTTTGCTATCCTATGCTTTATACACCTGCATATACCTACTTATTATCAGGGCTTTCTTTGTGCAGGTATATGGGGGCACTATGTGCCCCCAAAGGAGTTAATTTTTTATATTGTTACTAACCTAAATACATATAAGTTCAAGTTTTATTGCCAAAGATATTATGTTTTTAAATAATAATAAAAAAAAATTACTTCAATTTTTTCCTAAAAACACAGTGGCAATGAAAAAAATTGGGAGGGGGTAAAAAAAGTGAACCATCAAGTGAACCGTCAGCCTGCCTTTTTTTATATTAACGTCGGCAGACAGGCGGACGGTCCACTGAGGTAGTTGGCTACCGTCGCCCATGACACGCCATATGTAACGCTACAGACCAACTTTATATCAAACTTAAGACTAACTTTAACTTATGACTAAATAAATTACTACAATCAAATGATTACTTAAGTAACGGTTGTATCTATTTAAAGTTATATTTCATAACTGAAAATGTGTCTTATCAACATCTAAACTTCGAGTACTAAATAAAGTACAAAAACATGTAATTAATTTAATACATATTAATTAAGCTTCATAAAGAATAAGGCTGACACGCAAAACGCGGCACGCGAGCTTTCATATTACCTACTACGAGTACATATAAACCTTTAAGCGATCGGGTAAAAGTTGACGCTCTTGATTAATGGAATCAACGAATGAATCAAGTAAATAATTAATTATTTTGTGTAATAACTAAATGTGCTCGAGAAGGCGTATACATGGAACGCTTAATGAATTAAATTTAAAAAAAAATTAAATACATGGCTAACATAAATATATTACTTTTTTTTAAAATTATTAATTTTTAACGATTTTCCTCAAGGACATGTCGACTCATTGGGCAAGGTCGTATATACATGACTAAACTAAACTAAACTAAACTAAACTAAACTAAACTAAACTAAACTAAACTAAACTAAACTAAACTAAACTAAACTAAACTAAACTAAACTAAACTAAACTAAACTAAACTAAACTAAACTAAACTAAACTAAACTAAACTAAACTAAACTAAACTAAACTAAACTAAACTAAACTAAACTAAACTAAACTAAACTAAACTAAACTAAACTAAACTAAAACTAAACTAAACTAAACTAAACTAAACTAAACTAAACTAAACTAAACTAAACACATGTTGCCGTGGTTACGAATAACAATACACTTATTGTTCTCTTATAATGTTTTTATAATAATTATTATATTTTTTTAAATTAATACATTAATGTAAAAATATATTTTTTATGATTCTTTAGTCCTTTTATATTTGTATATAATCTATATTTTTTAAATTTATGTAATCTAAATAAATAAATTAAATTATTACTAAACAGGCATCATAAGATAGTACTAGGCCAGTGTACATTTTTTTTAAATTATTTAAAGTTTTTAAAGTAATAAATACACTGCGTTTCGCAGTCATTTGAGCCTTCTAGCGGCAATAACAACCCCTTTACAGAAAAATAAGGGATGCTAGAGCCTTCCTAATCCCCTTTCCTTAATCCTATACTATCAATTTGACAGTCACTTGTTTTAAAAACTAATACATTTTAGAAAGAAAGATAGAAAAAATATATATGAAGACGTTAGTTAGAAGACACAATTATTTAAAAGACATTTTAAAATCGTATTAGAAACAGATCGTCTGTTTTAGTTAGACTTAAAAGCAGACTAAATAAAATATTTTTATTAAATAATGTATGCGTCTAAGTATCTAAGGCATTCAATAAATTATAAAAGGTAATACTTAAGCGAAATGGATTTCAGTCCATTGTAATTTCCCCATTAATTTTGTATATTGTTTTCGTGTGGGGAAGATATTTTGATGGTTACGAAAGTGAAATGGTGAACTAATTTTGAAGGGCCCATGCGTGTAAGGGACGTATTCCCATGGCGTTATTTAAATTATTACTGGCATGTAACAGTTGCATACGACGTCATTACACTTCGTTACTGTTGGTTATGAAATGGCAAAAGATGATTGTAAACAAACTGAAATATATTATGAAGTCTCTTATGTATTATCATGAACGTAGAAAAAAAATTGGACGGTGTTCTGTCACTGTACAAAGTGAAGCACCGCTATAGATTCTGCTTAATATACTTATAAAACAATCATACAATATCTTCTGATAAAGCAAACAAACACTAAAAAAATTAATTTTTATCAATCAACTTGATATCTCATGTTCAATTTTTCTATATTAACTAAACAACGTTTTAATAAACTAGCTGTTGCACGCGACTTCGCAAGCGTAACTTTGTAAATGATATACTAAAACCTTCCTCGAGAACCACTCTATCGATTGGTGGTGACAGCATGAAAATCGGTGCAGTAGTTTTTGAATTTATCGCAAACAAACTTTGTTTTATAATATGTAGTGATATCAAATTTTTAGCCCTGCACTTACCCACTGTTAATATTTTGTTGTGTCTTAAAAAATAAATAAATGGCAAATGACCTAAATGTACTTGTAACGTTTTGTTCCCGAGCGGTGATTTCCATCAGCATCAATTACAATTAATTGGTACACAATGTGATTAAGAATAATTATGTTTTTATAGTAAAAAATTGTTTTCCTCATACGATCGGATTATTTCTTATCTACAGTGTAGTGTGGCGTGATGTATAAAGATTTCTATTCACTGGATGATTTATTATTACTTTTAAATTTTTATTTTTCTGTCGATAGGTAACATACATGTAGTATACTATGTTACCGGCCTGGGGACAGATACATCCGAGATCTTCCCGAGATGGTTGTGGGGTAGGGCTACTGACTAAGGCTCGAATTCACCAACAGACGGTTAGTTTTTAAACAGCTGTTTAAAATTTAAACAGCTGTTTAAAATTTAAACAGCCGTTTAATAATATTTTTTGTTCACCATCGCTAAAATGCGGGTTAAACGCCCTAAACATCTGATTAACTTTGGTGTCCTCTGCGTCCACTATAAGCTACGGACAGACATGCTCATTACTAGCATGCTTTCGTGTTAGTAATGAGCAAATGCTACTAAGTAGCATGTGTGTCACAACGTTACTAGTAATAAGCATGCTTATTTTTAACATGCTCAAAAATCAACAGTCGTTTCATTTTCGAGTATGCTACCTGAGGCGCGGGTGAAAGGCATGCTCCGAGCATGTATGAACAGGTTTGCTTATAAGCATGCTAGTATACCTAGTACTTTTATTTAGGAGCATGCTTAAAACTAGCATGCTAATTGGTGGCAAATGTGAACAGTTGCATAAGCATGCTAGTTTTAAGCATGCTAATGAGCATGCTAGAAATGAGCATGTCTGTCAGTAGCTTTCTCATTCTGAATTTGGTCTTTTATACTATAGCTATAGACGGTATCTATAGCCGTCTACCATCATGGTATCTATCATCAAGTTAACCGTCAGTTTGTTGGTGTTTTCCATTGAAAAGTAGAGCCTAACATTTTCAATTTGTAATGTATGTTGAGTTTAAAAAAATTCTTTAAGTTTTAAAATTTTTTTTACTAATATTTGGAATATCTGGGAATGTGTTCTAATATTTCGTTAAGTTATAACAGCAAATGATTCGATTATACCACCCCTCGTTATTCGTTATACTATAACTAGTTTTTTCCCGCGACTTCGTCTGCGCCCCTTTTTCTTAGGGGTCATATATTTTTATATTTATTTTTAGATTTTAAATCATCCTTCGTGAACAGAACTTTTTTCTGAATTTTCAATTTTATAACATTAGTTCGAATTATGTCAAGCTAGTCAACGCATATACTATTGGCCATTCCTTTTTGACTTTGCTTGTCTTTATTGGCCACATACCATCAATTGGACAGTCTGTATGCCGAGTTTTACATTAATTTTTTTTTTTACTGTTAATTGATTCATTACGATATTAGTCGGATTTGTCGATATAGTGCTTGAAAAATATATTATTTCGATGGACTGATGTAATGCAATGATATAATTACAAGATAGCGACAGTGAATAGGGATCTTTATCCAAGTATGTACGTGACGACAGACAGCTAGACGCCCGAGCGATCGATAAAACGTGTGCATTGATATAATAACATTACAATATATATAGTATATTATTTTGACCTACGCAGAGGATAAATAATCAAATTATCAAAGTTTCACATAGATAAGTAAAAAGTAATGATTCATACATTACCGATAGAACTCGCCAATATTACTCGTATTATAAATATTCACAAAGAATAGAAAGTAGGTATTGGGTGAAAATTTAAAAAATATATATAAAAAAAAAAAGTCATTCATACGACTATACGTCAGAAGTGAAAACTATACTCAGCTTCACAAACTTGTAAACATCATCGAAATAATATATCTTGTAAACATTATTTTTGTGGGTTGTTTAGATAATTATATGTTTTTAGTAATTATTTTTTTGGATAGTCCATTTATCGAGAAAGGTTTTAGACTATATACTCGTACATTATGCTGCGACCAATAGGAGCGGAGCGTCAATGGAAAATGTTGCAAAAACGGGAAAAATGATTCCTTTTTGAGAGCTTCCGTTGCGTGCGCTGCGTAAACGGTTTAAGTTACGCAAAAATCTTGTGTGATGGAATTGTTCCTCTTTAAAAGTTCTAAAAAAAAGTTCGCGACAGCATATGTCTATCTTTTAAGATTGACCTATTTTATGGTAATCAATTTTGATTGAAATTAATGCATTACTTGCGATGATTTTTATCAACATGTTATTAATCCTTATCCAAATAAATACGTTATTTATCACAAGTATTTAATTGTGAACAAAATTGCCCTTGACATTACTTGATTTCAATCAACATCTTAGGAGATATAATAATTTTAAAATGACTCCGCAACAAAATAGGTACGATAACGTTCGGGTCGGTTCAATTCACGCACGCGCATCACTGACCGGCCGCCTGTAGTTCTGTGAGGTACCATGCCGCGCGGCTCAGACGCGTGGTTGGCTCCCTACGGAACTACTGAATCGATTTAACCAAATTTAGTATAGAGTAAGCTTGAACCTCAAGGAAGGACATAATAATACTTTTTATCCAACCGCTATAACCGCTATAACATTCACGTGAACGTAGTCGCGGGCAACAGCTAGTGATATTATATAAATATATAGTTATTATAATAATTCCAGACAAGTGAACTTGGTAGTTATTCGAAAAGTGCTTGCATACACACTGAATAGCGTCAAGAACAAGCGTACGGTTTGCAAGGCGCGCTCGCAGCCGACGCTAATATGACAAGGGACGTGGTTGCTTCCAATGTGGTTATGATATTCAGCAATATTGCTGATATTGCTACTATTGTTGCACTTAGGGTTGTCACATAGCCAGACTCCACATATAGTAGTAATTTTGTTTCTAAAAACTTAAGAGTATTGTGCTTCTTACATTGAACTCAAGGAATTTCGTAATGTTTACTTAAATTTATTTATGTGATAGATGATGGCATGCAGGCAGATTGATCGTTGGTTGCTGTAAACACAAATAAAATTATGTAAAATGCCAGTGCCTACTTTGATAAGTTAAAAGGTAAGATCTCGGTGAAGTTAGAAGAAAGGTTTTGGGCATCCCTCACACAGTTTTCTGTAAGAGTCTGGTTATTAACGCCAGACAGGCTGCTCAATTTTGACCGCAGAACGCAAATCGGGGTGACTTCGTTCTCCTACTATATTAATTCTTCATTATAAAATTCCCAAATTTCCATACTAATAGAAGACTTACGAGTACTTTTAAGACATTCATATTCGCTTGAGATATTACTTAGTAGATCACTGAGTCAGTTAACTGAGTTTGATTTGTGAAACACTTCTTTCTCTAATTTGGTTCTCAAAGTTCTTAAAGTCAATGGATGTATCCTTATCAACTTATGTCCCATTGATGTGCATACTCCTCTCCACTAAGTGTGCAGGTGTGGGTTATAGCAGTGGCGTAGCTTTCCCTATATGAGCCTTGTATCAAATTTTGTCGAGGAGCCTGACATGACTGTTACAAAATCCAAATGAAGGGCAAAGATTTTTTATGTTGTTTCTAGACTCAATGCAATTAGACTCTGTGTACGATTATGAAACCAGCTTGTATGGAACTTAAAATTGGTGGTTTCGAACACGGCGCTCCTTTCGTAACCTGAGCCTAAACTCCTAAACACTAAAAACGTAGGCTCAGTAATTCTCAGTAAAACAGGTTTCCTCACGTTGTCTAGAAAGTGACCATTTATCGTAAATTATGTAATTGAAAATGCAATAATAACAAGGTTCCACTAATTTGTTGGTGGGTATATAGAACTTAAAATTGATGGTTTCGAACACGGCTCTCGTTTCGTAACTTGAGCCTAAACTCCTAAACGCTAAAAACATAGGCTCATATACAGGTTTCCTCACGTTGTATAGAAAGTGCCCTATTAATCGTATATTATGTATTTGAAAATGCAACAATAACAAGGTTCCACTAATTTGTGGATTTAATTTCACTTCATACATCAAAAGGTTCCACACTTTTGGTGTATGAATTGATTTATTTTGTTCTTAAGAAATGCCATTATCATATTAACTGATGCTTATGTATGCTTCTAGTAACCCTAATTGGTGTACACGTTGACAGCTCATCGATGTTGTGTGAGGCATTGCTAAAGTGATCATTATGCGAACGTTTATACTGGAAATATTGAAAAAATTAAACGACTCATAATAATATTATTAAATACTATATTATTTTAACAAACTTATGCACATCTGTCATAATTCTCAATATTTTATTATTAATGCTATGGCTATTAATGTTTATATTAATATTGTCACTCTTTAAATTACCTTTGGAGTTTTTTAAATTTTTTTTTTTAATTTTTGAATTTATATTGTCACAGTATTATAAAAACGTTAAAGAGCACAAGAGAAGTTGTTTTCCAAATAAAATAATAACAATCAAATAAATAGAATGCCAATAATAATTGTATGGCACATAGAGTAAATATACTGCAGGTTTGCGTTATAGATATCTATCTATAAGACAGATTAGAAATGAAACCCTCATAGAACAGCGACAACTTTGAAAAGTTCATTTCCAACATGAGCCCTGTCGGGATTCAAATCCTTGTCTCCTGTGTCAGACGATTTATCGACTAGGATATTTCCTCACAAAGATATCTTACGTAACTTAATAGTAAAATTAAAACAGGCATTTTTTGATTACTATAACTTTCTAGAAAAAATAACACTAGAAATTCTATTTACTAACGTTACTTGTGTTACAATCAAGGCAGCCTGTCTGTCGACCTTAACATAAAAAAAAGTTATGGCAATGATTTGGTTTTTATAAAATGAAAATTATTTCACTGTGAAATTTCTATGATTTGGTTTTTTTAAAATGAAAATTATTTCACTGTGAAATTTCTATGATTTATTTATTAAGTCTATGATTTGGTTTTTCTAAAATGAAAATTATTTCATTGTGAAATTTCTATGATTTAGTTATTAAGTCTATGATTTGGTTTTTCTAAAATGAAAATTATTTCACTGTGAAATTTCTATGATTTAATTATTAAGTCTATGATTTGGTTTTTCTAAAATGAAAATTATTTCACTGTGAAATTTCTATGATTTATTTATTAAGTCTATGATTTGGTTTTTCTATATTTCACTGTGAAATTTTCATGACAATGATGTAACATGAACGAAAATGCAATCCCTTAATTTCCTGATTTCTCCAAGTTATTGCAACCGATTACAATCTAGCAAATATCTCCACCGCATCAGCGTGTTACACAATTAGCACGAGACCTGCTAAAAGCTTCGGTTTAATGTTGTTACGATGCATTTGCGAACTGATATTATCTTTAGTGCACTTCAAGCGATAATGTGGCGCTTTCGGCCAACCCTTCCTTAGTATTCACTTTTTTTTAAATTTTAATGCAATATTGTTTTAAAATTATTTTTTTTTTGCAATATTTGCTTGTACATGACAACAGCCGTTGCCTTTAAAACAATCAACAGAATAAAGTTTGCAAAAGCACTGAAAATTCTGGAGTTCAGGAGTTTTTTACTGGACATCGAAGCTCAATAGCTGTTACGATTTAATATGGTCACAGCTGCCCCCCAGACAGACTGTTGAATTTATTTCTGCATAAAATACTGTACTATATGTAGAGTATTTACTAAATACAATATGTCATTACATTTTAAAACTCAAAATGGTCTTGTACTAAAGCCAAAATTAAGGAAAACTGTGTTATCCCTGACAGGCACAGTCAAGGAAGGAACAGGTCAAGGAAAACAGATATCTTACACCCCCTTACAGAATCGGTCTATCCTTATAGACTCTTATCTATATGAACGTCAGTCTGTCTGATGACCTTTATGTAACAATAAAAGATTTCTATTTCAATTATTTTGGGAAATATTTAGGTAATTTTAGTACTCGTAAGGATTTCCAGATCACTGAGTCTTGATCATTATTATCAGACTTGATCTTTATTATCAGGATAACAGTGAGGCCGTTTACAGCGCCTATAAGTCTGTGTACTATAAGTCTCTACAGGTATTTGGGAGAATTTATTGTCTCAACTTAATATAGTGCGAATAACCGAAGACAGAATGCAAAGCAACATAATATACTCGGCACTCATTCAACTCGCGAAACATACGCCAGAAATTACAATATTTTAGAAAAACCTTTATATATGGTAACCATTGACATGACAATTTTAAATATACATTATAGTTAGGATGTTTCAATCGAAAAACATTATTGGCTTTCATTCAGTAATTACAAGAATTCGACCCGTGAAAATGTCACAAATTCTGCACATTTAATAAATTAATTATACTGGATATATAAAATTTATTTCAATTTTTTGGTTTCCATACAAACCACAGAAATGTCAAATTCTTTTTTAATTTTTGCTACTGACAATAACTAATGAATAATCGTGGAATTACTTGGTACGGAATTATTAAGCTGCTTGCGTTGGAAAGTGACCTGTGTAATAGGACAGGAGCGACATTTTAGCCTCCCGTGCATGCGTGGTCGCGTACATGTCGTCTCGCCGCGGGTGGCGTACATACAATAACTTCATAAATTACGAATGCAGTAATTAATTAGGTAACTCGCTTGTGTTTAGACATATCTAACAGTGCAAACGGTATATCTAAACCTATAATGCACCATCAAATGATACGGGTCAGCATAAATTAGTTGGTATAGAGCAGTGTCTGGACACATTGTTTTCCTTAGTGAATATCATCGTGAAATAAACTGTTATGTCTCTCTCTCTCTCTCTCTCTCTCTCTCTCTCTCTCTCTCTCTCTCTCTCTCTGTGTGTGTGTGTGTGTGTGTGTGTGTGTGTGTGTGTGTGTGTGTGTGTGTGTGTGTGTGTGTGTGCTCTCAGGTCCGTCATCTTGGCTTTTTTCCGAAACCCTGGCAAATTTAAATTTATAATATGACGATCATAAGAGTTTCTTGGAGAAACCTGACCTAGTGTGTGTGTGTGTGTGTGTGTGTGTGTGTGCGTGTGCGTGTGTGTGTGCTCTCAGGATCGTCATCTTGGCTTTTTTCCGAAACCCTGGCAAATTTAAATTTATAATATGACGATCATAAGAGTTTCTTGGAGAAACCTGACCTAGTGTGTGTGTGTGTGTGTGTGTGTGTGTGTGTGTGTGTGTGTGTGTGTGTGTGTGTGTGTGTGTGTGTGTGTGTGTGTGTGTGTGTGTGCTCTCAGGATCGTCATCTTGGCTTTTTTCCGAAACCCTGGCAAATTTAAATTTATAATATGACGATCATAAGAGTTTCTTGGAGAAACCTGACCTAGTGTGTGTGTGTGTGTTTCGGTGAGTAAGACTAAGTAAGGTATACCAGGATCTATCTATCTCCTTCCTATTCCTTATCATATATTGCAAAGATTGCAATATCATCTTTTGCAATCTCCATTTGAAGGCCACGTCTAGCTTTTTCCTGCGACTTCGTCCACGTCCCTTTTTCTAATACGTTGAAACATTTATTCAATCTTTATTGCTCTAGTACCTATTTTTGTCTTGTTTTTCATTTTTTTTTATGATCTCTCAGGTATTTTTTGGATGGAAGCTACACTATTGACAATGTATATATGTAAAATTTCATGAGGATCGGTTAAGTCGTGTAATCTTAACAAGCTCATCAAGTGAACCAACAAACTGCTTAGTGATATATAAAAAAATTACGGACAACGTCAACGGAATAGAACGATAAAAAAAAGTCACAGAAACGCCTTCAGAAAACTACTTCAATATTGAATTGTACTTTTACTTATTTAAATATTTTAAAGGTTAATATTTAAGTATCGCAAAATGCTAGTAAGTATATGTTATTTCATAACGATTAAATCCTAAACAAATACCGTTACTTAAGCAATTTTTATCACCTAAATAAATCACTATAATCACTGGCCATTAAGAAATCAGTATACTTGAATAAAAAATAAAATATTTTTTTTTTTTAACCCAGCTTATTTATTAGCACAGCAATAAAGAATCCAGCGAAACCGGCATCTTTGTTCAGAAAACAATCACTTGAACCGTCTGTCTGGATTTCCGGTGGGTAATTAAAAACTAATTCTGCATTGTACAACTAAAAAAATCTTACATAAGTAACAAACGCACGTGTTACGCGATTAGAAACTCTATTGAAAGTCGACAAGGCTCACATTATCTATCAAAAAATATAAAGGGTTTTAAAAAGTGTTCGCAATCTTGCGAGGAACTAACAAAAGCCCATTAATAACTCATGACCTGTACAACGCTAATGCGTTATAAAAAGACAAAGGCTTTGAATGTGAAACTTCATAAAATTGCGAACGTGAATCCCTTAGAGCCTTTTCACAGTGACGTTTTTATAAAAATTGTTGTTTATAGAACCGAAATGTATCCTTTATTGATCCGAAACATTTGACATATTCAAATCTATAAATATTTTATTTATATGTCTATAATAATACCTATTATAAAAAGGAAAGATTTGTATTTTTGTTTGTAATGAATAAACTCAAAAACTAGTGGACCGATTTTAAAAATTCTTTCACATATAGAAAGCTACATTATCAGCGAGTAACATAGGCTATATTTTATAAAATTACACGGACAAAGTCGCGTGCAACAGATAGTATTTAAACAAATTACTTAAATATTATAATAAAAAGCGTTCAATATTTTAAATATTTAAGCATTTTACACGTATTAATCATTCATGATGTCGTATTTTAAGTAACTTACTTAAGTTACTTACTTTGTTTCCTTATAATAGGGTAATTAATGAATGGATCTTAATAAAAACAGAATCACTCGAATTAGAAAAAGAAAAAGGCTTGTAAAATTTCTTTAATTTCTTCGAAAATTATTATCTTCGTAGCGAGGAATTTATTAAAATTTGGACAGTCTTCGGTGAATGTCATCGAATGACTTATTTCCTTGAAGGTTGAAATTTTAAATTAAATAGTAATTTAAGGTAGGAAAGAAACGAGTGAAAATTATTCAATTACTCAATTTTTTACAAAAAAAAAATCAGCACAGAAATACTATATGTAGCAAACAAATTAATAATCGAAAAGCACTGACCAAAAAAAACGTTCGGATATTATAAATGATGTTGTAATGTTATTTCAATTACAACTTCCAATTTATATGCAGACATAACATCTATTAAAATATTAATATCAATGTTAACATTTAACAAAAGATACTTTTAAGATAAAGCAATATTGAATTCAAACTTTGAATAAGCTAGGAAAATAGGTCAGCCACTTTGAAATAGCTACAAAGAAAAGAATCCTGTCTACAGTCGATTCATTCTTTGGTCAAGTTTAACTTGGAGTTTGTTTAAGTAATTTTATATTGTTACAATTTCAAAAATTATGTAGTTAGTTTACTTAATTTATTCTAAGTAAATGTTCTATTTTATTACTGGCAATTTATTGTAATTATTTTAAAGGGAGAGATGAATAAACGTTTTTACTTAATTTTTTCAAAGTATATTTACACGTGTCTAGTAAAGATTGAATATGAACTTAAGTATAACAGCGTCCATGGCGTTTCGCAGTCATTTGGCAGCCAATTTGGTGGCAATAACCACCCTTTTACTGAATACCAACGTGACATAACAGCATGAGTGCTTTTGTGTTTACAGGTGTTTGAGTAAGGCATGCCAGAGCCTATTTCCAAATCCATTCCTAATCGCTTATCCTTAATCATACCATATTCGGCAGAGCACTTGCAGAACCTGTGGCTTTGCTTGTGTTATAGGCATTTGTATCCACCTGACTATCAATTGGACCGTCAGCCTGTCTGACGACCTTCACATAAAAAAATAAAACTTTTATTTAATCGAGATACCAACAGCACATACATTAGTTATACAAACACGTTTACATTTGCGTACCAATTACTGGTATCTACAGATATAATAATATGTTACATGTTGTCTCTGTTAAAAATTTAAAAAAAAAAAATTATAATTAATAATACATATATTATACCCACTCGAAACTTAAGCATTAAAATAAAAATCCAGAGTAGGTACAATAACATACAGAGATAAGAAGAAAAATTCACTCAAAAGTCAATTCAATTAATTACATTATAGGTACAAGTCAAAGCAATATCCAACAATATATGATAAATCATTTAAGTCTACGCTTTTTAATGATATCTCACATACAGACAGACAGTCAAAAAAGTTAGGTAAGTAACTTAGTAATCGCCTTATTTCTTATCAAACTCAATAAGAATTATTGAGTGAGTATAATTAGTATCTCGAATGAAAATAAATCAGATAAGGGAATAAGCCACTCCATTAGGTATTGCATTTTTTCGTCTCATCCCAAGTTCTTAACTTAGTAAAGTCAAAGGCACTTTGTTATACTTAAACCGGGGGTTAAGTTTAAGTTTCCAAGCTATCCGCTATTAGCATAAAGTTAAGAGAAGTCGCTGTAGAGTCTTAAACTTTGCACGAAATTGATAACATGACACCAGGTTTTAAGTCTGCCGGTTTCATAAATTTATTACTTGGCAATGAATTAATATTTCCTCGTCTAACTTTTCATACTTATTTCACTGTCTTGTCGCTTACTTTGTTTTACTTGCTATCAAAGTTAGTTAGTGCGGTCTATTCAATATTAAATGCAATTTATTTTGTATAAACTTTCTATCTTCAAGTTGATGCCATACGATGATACGACCTTATTATTTAGAGTATTATGTATTGTAATAGTGACTTAAATTATCATTATATTTTTTAACTAGCTGATACCCGCGACTTCGTCCGCGTTGAACGATGAAAGGTAGCGTATGTCCTTTCTGATGTCCCAGACAACGTGTATGCAAAATTTCATTGTGATCGGTTCAGTAGTTTTTGCGTGAAAGAGTCACAAACATCCATACATCCGAACATACTTTCGCATTTATAATATTAGTACGGAAATATGCTATCTGGAACTGAACTGAATTTGCTGAGCCAATAGGAAAATTTAATTTTATTTCTGAAATTTTAGCTTTTCTTCACTTAAGTACCTACTGAAGATTTGATTTTAATTTATTTTGAGATTAGGAAAGCGTTAATAAAATTTCATATTTTATTAAATGTTTTTCTATTTGTTATAAATCCTTAATGATCCTGAATTTATCTGAGATTTCTTGAGAATTTCATTAAAATTTGAATATTTTTGATATCTGAAGGATTAGTTCAAAAATCAACCAGTAATTAGTTTCAAACTATTTGTGTGCCTGCATTGATGCGAATAATATAAATTAATAACACCATATGCGAATATATCTCGTTCAGTTTATGCAGACAATTTGAACTGGGGATTAATAAATGCAACTTTTAAAATATTTACGCAAGCGGAGCCATTGACAAAAGCTTGTGATTCACAAAATATTTAGGCTAGCGTGCTTACGATACGAATTTTTAGTATGTACATATTTTTATTACGTAGACAGTTCGACGGTTCATCGCTTAAAACAGAACAATCCCATCCCAAGTTATTAACTTAGTAAAGTCAAAGACACTTTGTTTTACTTAATCCTTCAGCACACATTGACCTTAAATAGGATTTAGTTTTGTATAATAATGTGGACTCTGGCAACCGTTACTGATTCTCCTAAACACAACGGCACTCGTGCTGTTCTATCACTACGATCTTGTGTAATAGACTTGTGTACAGTTACTGCCGGCTGAAAAATTAGAAAAAATGTTTTTAGAAACGTAGCTAGTTGTAAATTTTGTAATATTTCAAAACAGAAAAAGAACTTATTGCACAGCCTCGTTGTTTTAGAATACATTGTAAATGATTACACACAGAAGGACGCGTGTTTTCCGTTATGAAAGTTTACATCACAACGAAAATATTTAAAGAACAAAACGTAAGGGAATGCGAATGAGAATTTAAAAAAAAAATGAAAGCGGAACTGTCATCTCGGAAGCCAGTATTGTTGGTGGCGACACGGTCTCATATTCAAGAAAATACGAGAGCGGTTCCGCTATGACCATTGTTAGGGTGTGCGCACACTACACATTTATTTTTATTAAGGAAACAGTCACAATGGTGACAACACCTAAAACGCGAGTTGTGAGTATTTCTCGAACGAGCGATACTTTAACAATTGGAACAGTTCCCAATTTTGAATTCGCCCCTGACCATTCAGTGGCCATCTCGGTTCAGTTACTTCCAAACGGTTGAATGTAAATTATTTTTAACTATTATTTTTGTAGACATTTGAGTGTTTTAGAAAGTGTGATCTCTTGGTCTAATAATGCGTGTGATAATCTGTAAGACAAATCTTGTAAGAAGCCTTGTCATAATCTGTAAGCTGATAGGTAAATAGGTATCAACAGAAATTTTCAGTAACTATTATATTATTAATTAAAAAAGGTGTCAAATCAAATTATTTACCTATCGACTTACGAGTACTATACTAGCGAAACGCCCTCGGCGTCACACGAATGTAATTTTTTTACATTCGTGTGAATGTAAATCTGTAATTTGTAACTCTTTCACAACAAAAAACATACACAAGCGGACAGAACTTCACTTTATAACTGTATGTATACGCTTTATTGAGATAAAGATAATGAATTATTTTTTTATAAATAAAGACGAAGAAAAAAAAAATAATTCCCCTATAGGTTAATTTCAGGTAATTGATTTATTGAGAAATCAATAAAAATTGTTAACAGTGTAAAATGTTTTATACAATAATAATAGGTATTATTTATCTTCACATATTCCACACACAGCACCATCTAGTTCCACAGTAAGCAACTAATGCTCGTATTATGGATACCAGACAGTTGATATAATACATAGATTACTTTTTTTTTGTAAATACATGCATATTATAAATAGAAAACATCCATGACTCAGGTACAAAGGTAAAATGTTAACATATACACATTTGCCCCTAGCGGGATTCGAACCCGCGATAGTTTGGTTAACAGCTAGGGTTACTAGCCACTAAACCAAACGTGTCATCAAATAGGTTATAGTTATGGACATTTGCAACAATTTTAGTGTAGCAATTTTTTTAATGAGTTCGTGCCTGTACGTACATCAATCAAAGTACACTCACATACACAAGTGCACAGCACAATTTGCGTATGCTAATTCAGCGATGATCTCTCCCCAAATGCGATGCGTATTGATTTATTAGCGGTTAGTATGCGTGGACACGGAACGACACGGGTTGTGATGTTGCCTACGAGTATTTGTACTTAGTCCACTTCGAGTAGGTACACTTGGCGACAATGGTGGCTTTAGTTTTGCTTTGAATTTATTTTAAAATAGCTGTTGCACGCCGCTTCGCCCGCGTAACTTTATAAAATATAGCTTATAATATTATAATATTAGCTTATATTTATAAAACTTTATAAAATATGTTACTCGCTGTCGCTGATAATATAGCTTCCTAACAGTGAAAGAATTTTTCAAATCGGTCCAGTAGTTTCGGAGCCTATTCAATGCAAACAAACAAATCTTTCCTCTTTATAATATTATTAGTATAGTCTAGCTGTCCCGCTCCCGGCTTCGCCCTGGGTGCATTTTTATCCGTAAAAACCTTCCCTGATTACCCCTCTACTCATTGATGAAAACCGCATGAAAATCGGTGCAGTAGTTTTCGAGTTTATTGCGAACAGACAGACAGACAGACGCGGCGGAGAACATTTTTATATAATATGTAAGGATATTATAGATAACCAGCGATGATCTTACGAAGCGGACTACGAAATATTGACGCATAGAATATATTTTTCGAAAAACAATTAACATTCAAAATGGATTTGGATGAAATTTAATATAGTTTATTACCTGATTAACAATATTACACTTTTTATCATCGAAAAATGTTAGGTTCCTGTTGGATTTTCAAATAACGAACTACGGCGCGTACGTCACTTTTGTACGGTACTGTACTTTTGGTTCAAGTTTTTTTATGAGAATAATATTTGTGCGAAACAGCGACAAAAATTATATTTAATTTTAAAGTCACTTCTTCACACAATTCGTACGAAACAAAATTGTGCGAAACCTCTACTAAACCGTACGAAGTTGCTGGAACAGCTAGTCATTGAATAAATCCTCACCAAACTTCATAAGCGAGTACCTACGGTAGGTTTGACAAAACTATTTTTTTAATAAACTGTCCAGTAATCTTGACCGCAGTAATATGCATCATAAACTTATTTATTCACATACCATATGACATCTAAATCAAATACTATAAGCATGCAGGAATAAAATGGAATTATGTCACGTGAGTTATTGTTAATCATATTCCAAATAAATTAATATTTACACTAGTCAAAGCCTGCGACTGTACATGCCACAATGACAATTAATTGGAACAAAAAAGCGACATAGTACACATTAATTCAAATTGAATCCTTGAAACATTTAAAAGCAGTTTATACAACGGGATTAGTGTGTTCGCTGTTAGACTAAAAACTCTATAGAATTAGCATAGAAATAGATTCAGTCTAGAGCACTAGTTCTTTTAGATCCTCACCATCATCGCTTAATCCATTTGAAATGGCTGGACGAGGGAAACACTGAATACTAATAGTTTTTTTACAGAAAATTATTTTAGTCTAAAAAACTTTATCACAAGAAATAACAAAAAAGTTTTAACATTTGACTCAGAGATCCCGGGATCGATTATTGCCAGGGTTCACTTTGGAAATAAACTGACTTTTCATAATTGGCTCTGTTCTGAATTTGGGAAGTAGTGTCAGGATTTAGCCAGCTTGTCTGGAGGCAGTAACCACACCACCTTACGGAACATAAAAAAATCTTTTCCTGAATTCTCTGTTTCAGTCACAGAGAAAATATCTACTGTGACTGGATACAGAGTATTTAGGAAAACTTTTTTTATTTGAGAGAATTCGAGAAATATTATGAATGGCAAATTCTTCGACGGCTAAAGTTTTCATAAAATGCGTCTCTTTGTTAAAGAATCGTGAAAAACAATAAATAAGTTTAAATAGTTTATAACTAAACAAAAACAATGCAAACACACCCCCGACGACCCGACCCAACAAACCCGAACCAAACAAACCCAAAGACACAGCCAACGACTTATAAAAATGTCAACAACAAACACAGTAAACTAGAGTGACCATTCACAAACCAAATGGTCTGTGAAAAAGGGGGCGGCTTCTTTTTTATTATATCCACTCACAGCCCGATGCAGCGCCTTGCTTGTTCCGATGAACCAGTGATGTACACGTGTCGATAAAGAGGCTAGGGAATGAGTCAATCTACTCGTGAACTTGTCCCATAAAAGCGTCTAAACACGGCCCTAAATTCGGTGGCAATATCGGGTCAGTGGTGGGGAGCCACCTAGATCGCTTAAAGGCGATCTAGGGAGCGATCTAGGTGGCTCCCCACCACTGCCCCGATATTGCCACCGATTTTAGGGTCGTGTGTAGGCTCTTTAATGTATTTTTATCTATCTCCCTGGTTCGAGTTATTAGTGACTAAATTTATTATAAGATGTAATGAGAAATTATTTGTATGTAAAGCAATTTAAGTATTAATCTAATGAATTATAATGTTTTTTGAAATGAAAAAAATTTAAAATTTAATTAAGCATAAATAAATTTTACTTATATAAATTTTATAAACATATGACTTAAAATATATAATAGACACAGACACCCAACTCTTATTTTTATCAAGGTCAGCTGCAGTATGTATATCCTTATCCTTTCTTGTATTGTTTCTATGATGCGGTTATCTATCTACCACAATTAGGAATTAAACATCAATCTGCTGGTCTTCGTAACAGAATATCCGTACTAATATTATAAATGCGAAAGTATGTTTGGATGTATGGATGTTTGTAACTCTTTCACGCAAAAACTATTGAACCGATCACGATGAAATTTTGCATACACGTTGTCTGGGACATCAGAAAGGACATAGGGTACCTTTCATCGTTCAACGCGGACTAATTCGCGGACAATAGCTAGTTAAAAGTAAATTCGTTTCACTTCGACTCATGACTCTTGCACCTCATTGGAGGCATCGAGCGCAGAGGTAACACTCGCAGCCTCTCACTATTAAAATAATTTTGCACCGAACTCATTTGTATGTAAATGTGCGCCCAGTTTATATCTGCGTTTGCTTTTTACGTATTTAAATTTTTATACAGCGCGACAGTCCACTTGTTTTCTCCCCGGGCGGGTTTAAATGTAGCAAGCCCTCTTTTGAGTGTTTTTTATCGAAGTGCACCATGTTGTGTTTATTCTGGAATTATTTTTAATTTACTTGAAATTATCAAAATTAAGTATATTTCCTCTTGACAATTTAATATTACTCACTAATAAATATTTTTATAAGTTTTTATTGTTATTTAGGGGCGCTCAATTTAATGTCGACTATAAACATAAGCACCAATTGGGGTGTGTGCAAATCCAAATGCAAATGCAAATTAAATATACTTTTTTGTTTAATTTGCAAATTAATCTAGATTAATTTAGATTAGATTAAATTAAATTAAATTAAATTAAATTAAATTAAATTAAATTAAATTAAATTAAATTAAATTAAATTAAATTAAATTAAATTAAATTAAATTAAATTAAATTAAATTAAATTAAATTAAATTAAATTAAATTAAATTAAATTAAATTAAATTAAATTAAATTAAATTAAATTAAATTAAATTAAATTAAATTAAATTAAATTAAATTAAATTAAATTAAATTAAATTAAATTAAATTAAATTAAATTAAATTAAATTAAATTAAATTAAATTAAATTAAACTAAACTAAATTAAATTAAATTAAATTAAATTAAACTAAACTAAATTAAATTAAATTAAATTAAATTAAATTGATTCTGAAATCTCTTACTGACGCATCGCAACACAAAAGCATTAGTGCTGCTATTTTTCAGTAGTCTTCTGTAAGGTGGTGAATACTCATATAGAGAAGATGGTCTACTCAGTTTTTATTTTATTTCGAGTTTTTACTACTAGAAAGACATTTCTACTTAATATTGGTCTATTTATCGGATTATCGTTTATCGAAGAATATCGATGAGTGAAAACACTAAATTTGATTTGGAATTGGAACTTTTATACCGAGGGATTAATCAAGATTCATTTGCTCAGTATGAAACTACAGATCAAAAAAAATAATAATGTAACAGTCCTGCTTAAGTCTACATTCTTAAGTTTACAGCTAACTAAACTTAGCAGAAAACCGTAATTTTAGTCGTTACTATATTAATTTTTAGTGCTATTTATTTTACATCGGTTTATTTATAAATAGAAGCACATAATAATATCAAAACTATGCCAATAGTAATTCTACCACATAACACGTTTCAGTTGATTCAAATATTTTATTGAGCATTTTGGTTTTTAACATTTAGCGCTTATGTCCTTGTATTTTTTAAAATAATATTTAATATATGTCGTACTTATTAGACAATTTATCTCATACATTTTAAGTTCATAAATTAAGTTCACAAAATAACAAAATACAAATAGCCCAGACGTTATCTGTTAATTTAGGTAGCATGATTGACCCCTTCTGAATTCACTCACAAAAGTCACGAGAAACGATAATGTAGCATTTTAATTAACAGTTTACGAATTTTCATCGAAGAATTGTCCTTGAATGAATCTGTTATGGCTGCTACAAAACCTTAAATAAGTACAAATTAAAAATTAGTGTATTGTTTCATTACAATTAGTTTCCTATTCACTTGGGTATCATTAATGATGTTCGTCAAAACATCGCTGTTTAAATTCAAAAGTACCACAAATCAAAAAATTCCAAAAAAGTGTTTTATTGCAAAAATACAATCACAATCCTTCATATCGTATGTTGCAAAAAGACTTATGGTTGTTTTATTTCATGTTTAGTATATTTTTATATATTTTTTTTTTAATATTCAAAAGTAACTTATATGCTCATATCTCCTCTAGTATTCAGTTTATTATAAAAATACTTAAAACATTTAATCTATCATCTTCTAACGATGTATATATAATATGCATATATTTGATAAATATCTAATAAAAAAAAATAGACAAAAAAAATTTTTTTTTTCGATTAGCTCTCCTGTAAAAAAGTGTAATTTTGATTTGTGGTACTTTTGAAATTAATCAGCGACTTATAAGTCTTTAGCAAACCGTCAAGGGTTTGTGAGTCATTACTCTAATCATTACGCATCAACTTAAACTACATAATAATATTTATATTAAGAGCCGTGTAACAAAGAGCCAATAAAACAAAGGGGCAACCCGACGCAGGTGGGCTTGCAAGCGGAAATCCTTTGGCACATACAAATTTGGATTAAGGCAGTAAAAATTAGCTCCGGCCCCTGTAATTATCCTTGGATGCATATTTTATTTTACCCACATCACAATAAGTGAACTAAATAGTAAGATGACTGTGTATTTAAACTCAGAATAAACGGATAATACAGCAATCAGCCCTTTGCTAGAAATATAATATACTAGCTGGTGCCCGCGACTTCGTCCGCGTTGAACGATGAAAGGTACCCTATGTCCTTTCTGTCCCAGACAACGTGTATGCAAAATTTCATGGTGATCGGTTCAGTAGTTTTTGCGTGAAAGAGTTACAAACATTCATACATCCAAACATACTTTCGCATTTATAATACTAGCTGGTGCCCGCGACTTCGCGTTGAACGATGAAAGGTACCCTATGTCCTTTCTGTCCCAGACAACGAGTATGCAAAATTTCATGGTGATCGGTTCAGTAGTTTTTGCGTGAATGTTTGTAAACATCCATACTTCCAAACATACTTTCGCATTTATAATACTAGCTGGTGCCCGCGACTTCGCGTTGAACGATGAAAGGTACCCTATGTCCTTTCTGTCCCAGACAACGAGTATGCAAAATTTCATGGTGATCGGTTCAGTAGTTTTTGCGTGAGAGTTACAAAAATCTATACATCCAAACATACTTTCGCATTTATAATACTAGCTGGTGCCCGCGACTTCGCGTTGAACGATGAAAGGTACCCTATGTCCTTTCTGTCCCAGACAACGAGTATGCAAAATTTCATGGTGATCGGTTCAGTAGTTTTTGCGTGAGAGTTACAAAAATCTATACATCCAAACATACTTTCGCATTTATAATATTAGTAATTTCGGCTTTATAGTGTTTTAATACGGATATACCAAAAAGAAGTCATTGGGAGTTTTAACTCGTATTGTATTGTTTCAAATTAAATCAACATGATTTGTATATCTTTTACAGGTCAAAACTTGTATATCAAAACCAATGAACACTACCGTTCAAACTATCAGTCATGTCAAACATATTATAAGAAAACATCTTACGAGTATGCCACCAATATTACTCTCAATCTCCACTCGCGCTTATTTATCAAAATATTTTCAGCCAAAGTTCATCTGATTCTCTTTACCCATCATCCCCATATCAGCCGTAGGTATAATTACCTATGCCTATAGATTTATTTACTTAATAAAGAAAATGACACTGTTTATGCTTAATATATTAAGTTAAGAACTTAATTAAGACCTGATAAAGAACTTAGATAAGAAGAAGAAGAACTTATCCCTACCAGTGAGGATATTTGGTAGCGATAGGTGAAACGGGCGGAAATTTCAAACAAACATCCGTACTAATATTATAAATGCGAAAGTATGTTTGGATGTATGGATGTTTGTGACTATTTCACTCAAAAACTACTGCACCGATAACCATGAAATTTTGAATACACGTTGTATGGGACACCAGAAAGGACATAGAGTACCTTTCATCGTTCAACGCGGACGAAGTCGCGGGCACCAGCCAGTAGTACAATAATCCTATTCACGTACGTAATAAATTAAACTTCTGGCATCAATAAATAAAAATAATCACATAAATATAACCTTAGATAAAAATATATATACACTATAAAAAATTTTTTATGGATATAAAAATAATATTAACAATAATAAAGTCTCATTCGAAACTAACTTCGTATAACTTCCGTAATAAGCTAAAAATACACTCTGATCTTTTTACCTAATACGCCAAAAGAAGTTTAACGGTACGCTATGTTATTATATTATTATACTCCGACATAATCTGTAAAAAAAGACATTTGACCTGAACCTCCACTTCGTAATTATAGCCAGTGGTTTCGTGAAAATGCACAATTGAGTTTTATTTAAGATAAATTCTCTTTTATTGTCCGTAAACCAAAGTGGGGAGTTAAACTACCGTTAAACACATAATCTGTGTTGACGACACGTGTATGTATGTGCGGCACATTTCAACAATATCTTTATATTTCTGCCTTAAAATGTAAAATGTTGTGGCTTCACCGCATTCTGTCAAAACATTTGACATATTATCACGGTCATCATCAAATTGTAAAAATTTGATGCCTTTTTTTTTCTCTTCATTTAACTCTTTTGTTCATACAATCAAAAAATATTAATATATTCCAGAATTTAGAGCAATATGAAACCATCAAATTGAATATCTGGGGCACGTGTTACGCAAAAATAGAAATAAAATGCTTTCAGTTGATGATAAGTGGGCAAAATAGAAGGGACACTTTCCTGGAAGGCTGAAGACTGAAGAATCTACGTAAGTCTATCCAGGGAATGGACCGAGGTCTTCAGTTCAGAACATCTCTACCAACTGGCACAGGACTGGCAAAAGTTTTTATTGATTGACGGCAAAGCTCTAGTAACGGAGAGGCACTTACTTACAAATCGCTGCTTAATTTCAAAAGTACCACAAATCAAAATTACACTTTTTTATAGGAGAGCTAATCGAATTTTTTTTTTATTAATTTTTGTCTATTTTTTTCTTATTACATTATTTATCAAATATAAGAATATTATACATTAATTGTTTAATGCAAAAGAAAAACGAGATTTTTTTTTGTAATGAATTAAATAAAATATTGTATTTTTATTTATTATTATTTTTTATATATATTTTTTTTATATATTTAAATTACATACAGCCATAATTTAAAAAAAAAAATTTAGATTAATATACAAATAGGCCTAAAGAATCATAAAAATTAAATTTTTACATTTATCTATTAATTTTAAAAAAAATATAATTATAATTAGATTAATTCGGTGTTTTGTTTATTAAGGGTGAATAATCATCATAAATACATTTTAACAGATTACGACCCTATTTGGTTTTCATAAAAATCCCGATTTCGTGAAACATGCAATGATGGACTCGTAAAAAATAATGGCCGCGATTTAACTGCTTTTGATGGCACACAGTGACATGAAAAACGTATTTCGGTCCACATTTACGGACATATTAATTACATTTTTAAATTAAATTTTAATTTTCTTGTTTTGTTTCACAAATGAAAATTTTGTTTTCCTAGCACACATGTGTTTGGTGACAACGTCGTTATCGTTACGCAGCGGCGTAACGAGAAAGGTATTGTCACCAAAATCATTTTATTTAATGGTAAATTTACAATCCGTTGTATAAACAAGCAATTTAAAAAAAGGGGGATTTTTGGAATAAAAAATTCTCAAACGACTTTAAACAACTAATAAAATAATAATAACTGGCGAACGGGATTAGTTACAAAAAGGATTATTACCTTGAGAATTTAGAAAAAATTAAAGGGTTTTTCGGAAAAAAAGGTTATCTTTTTTTGTCTTTTTTATGGTATCGTAATTGGCAAAATACTTAAAAAAAAATCGGAAAGATTTTTCTCTACAATGTATTATATATTTTGTACAGAGAATGAGTGTTATAAATGTGTTTACATAACCTGTACTTTACTAATATTATAAATGCGAAAGTATATTTGGATGTATGGATGTTTGTGACTCTTTCACATAAAAACTACTGAACTGATCACCATGACATTTTGCATACACGTTGTCTGGGACACCAGAAAGGACATAGGGTACCTTTCATCGTTCAACGCGGATGAAGTCGCGGGCACCAGCTAGTAAAACATATAATAACGTCCAACTCCTAGGCCCTAAAGGTGGAAACAAACTATCGGACTTACATATTATGTGCACTGTCGTTCACATCCAATGCGCCAGATTTCTATCGGACGTCCGAACGCTCAAGGACGGTACAAAGTCACGTCCGCGACTTATGTCCGATGTCCGATAGTTTGCACAGCTTAGTGTATTTGTACTATCCAGATACCGTCAGTCAGCCGCGACCGTTAACCGCGACCGTCAGCCGCGACCGTCGGACGCGTCCTATAGTTTGTTTTAACCTTAAGACCTTAAACCTTAAGACCTTAAGACCTTAGTTTCCCTTCTGTATGATGTGTGTTATCCCTCACACAAAAGGTGCGAGGTGGTTACCACGTTATCCCATTGAGGGTTGGCAGGACACCATAATACTTATCAGAGATTTAAATATCATAAATGCAAATTTTTCTCTAACACTTTGTATCATCAAAATGACTCAAAAATAATCATAATAGTTTTTAATCGACACTTGAAGTCAGAAAGCCTCGAAGGTCTTTTCAGAAGCGCGACACACGAACGTTAACTGGAAATATTGTATATTTCAAATATTCTAGGAACATGAGAATATTCTGGTAAAACTAAAATATATGTTATACGTTATTATTACTCTGCAGCCACATCGACGAAATTTGATTACACAGTTTGTTTATGGTAGCGAATTTTTAAAATTTTAATTAAATTTTGCAATATTTCTGTGAAAAATATTTTTATTCGTACGTCCATTTTACGAAACATATACGGCTAAAGGCAAATATGATATAAAAATTTAAAATATATGTGTAGAGATGTAGAGCAATATTATATTTTTAATATTTTAAATAAAGTAATTAAGGGGCAGATTCAAATGTAAGTTTACGAGGTGAGTTTGAGCTCTGGGTGCACTTGGGGGTAATGCGTTAAGTTTGAGATGCTCGGTGATACGTAAATAGTGCTGTGCCAAACGAACTATCGATACAAATTAATATTTTTAAAGTTTGTGAAATGGTTTGCTACTAAATTTCAAGTACTCTTTAAAAACATGCTAACGCCCCAAAATAAGGGTTTCAAAATTATAAAGCTATTTAATTTTAAATGATATTAAAATAATCCAAAATCGTTAAGTTGCTTTTCTAAAGTAATCTAAGCGCACTTTCTGCACCTGTCGTAATAGCGAATTCTTCTATCATCAAGTAGACTTGTAAGCCTGTCTGATAGCCTTTACTTAAAAATAATGGCAATTTTATCAATTTTAGGTTTATTATATAAAGTCAAATGTGACATTTATGTAATGTGGATATAACAAACATGATATATGCCAGGCGTGGCATCAGTTCAAATAACAAAAAAATCAAGAAATTTTGTATCATTTGATAAAATTCAAAAATGTACAGAGCCATTGTTAAAATTTACAATAACATAATTATTGTTACTTTTAACTTTAGAAATTAAAAATAACTTCACTAATTCTAAGAAAATTAATAAATAGCTTACAAATGTTGAACTTCATTAAATATTAATCGATACTTATTACTACATAGTATAAATCAATTTCGAGTTTTTGTTTAGTAGAAAACAATCGCTAAATAATTACCCATACAAGGCACATCACTAGTAGTTAATAGTAACTCGTCTCGTCGGAACGTCTTTGCTCTCTTAAGACAATTTCCAAGTGTATACGCCATTGCATCCAGTTAGAGCGTCACTGATGGCACCTATTAAAAATAACAGTAGTATAACATAGTTGTTTATTTTAATAGCTATGACTTTTTTTTTTATATACTCGTAAAGCCACTTGATGGCAAGTGGATACCGTCATCTAGTAACACTAGCGGCACTGAACTTTTCATAATTGACTCTGGTCTGGATCTGGCAAGTAGTGGCAGGGCACACTGCGTGTCTCAGTCATTTGGGCAGCCTGTCTGGCAGCAGTAACCACGTCCTTACAGAAGACCTGTTGTGTCCTGTTGTGTCCTGTCCTACAGTTGTTTCGCTGAGTGATTAAAGGGTTGCGAGAGACGATTTCCCTCTCTCTTCCAAATCCCTTATCCTTAATTCTAATATGGTTGTCATTTGCATCAACATCAATGGTGGCTTTGATTATATTACAGGCGACTGTAGCCATCTATACCATTAAGTGGACTGTCACTGTCACTATGTCTGTCGATTTTAAATTAAAAAAATGGTGTTTGTTTGCTGCGGCTTATGATATCTTTTAGTGGCATAAGCAATAAACCTATTTGCAGTTGAAATCGTCTAAATGTAGATTATTATTAGGTATATATTATTGACTTATTATTGATGATGATGTTTATTTACTACTAGCTGTTGCAAGCGACTTCGTCCGCGTAACTTTTTTAAAATATAGCCTAATATATTCATAAATATATTCCCAACAGTGAATTTTTCAAATCGGTCTAGTAGTTTCGGAGCCTATTTAATGCAAACAAACAAACAAATCTTTCCTCTTTATAATATTAGTATAGTATAGATAGTATAGATAATTCCTTGAACCCTTAAAGTTTGTTTACTTTAACTCCTTATACTGTGAGGGGATCCGATTTTGTGAAGCGCAAGGTATTCTGTATAGCTGTGGGGTGTGTTCACTAGTTTCCTTGAATGTTCGCTAATGGGTGTTCCTGGAATTATTGCCAGTTTAATATTAAAACAAGTACATATTATATATATAATACTTATCAGATCTGCATTAAAATGTAAGTACATATATATGCTCCTATACTATTCTACTTTTATACCCTAGTGTGGCACACCTGTAAGTAAAAAGAAGGCAATTTAATCCGTACTTCCGTACTAATATTATAAATGCGAAAGTATGTTTGGATGTATGCATGTTTGTAACTCTTTCACGCAAAAACTACAGAACCGATCACCATGAAATTTTGTATACACGTTTTCTGGGACACCAGAAAGGACATAGGGTACTTTTCATCGTTCAACACGGACTAAGTCGTAGGAACCAGCTAGTTAATTAATAATAAGAAGGTTCCTACATTAATTCACACTAATTTGTGATAGTTCAAAGCATTTTTCATCTTTTTTCTTTAAAATCTAGGATAATAATCAGTTTATGTCACCAGACTGACTAACGGAGAGAAAAAAAAGTCTACAAAACGTATATAATAATTATCTTACAGGAACAATAAAATAATAATGCTCGATACATTCTGTACAAATAAATTATTACACTACTGTAGTACTGCGTTTCGCAGTAATTTGGGCTGCCCGTCTGGTGGCCCTTACAGAAGACCACCGTGAAATAATAGCATATGTGCTGTTGTGTTTCGGTGAATTAGTAAAGGATGCCAGAGCCCATTTTCCTATCCATCCCTAAATCTTACTGTATCCCTTTTTCTTAATCCTACTTAATACTACTTAGTAGGCAGCGCATTTTCAGCACCTGCAGCGTTGCTTGTGTTAAAGGATGTCTGAAATTATAAGCTATGTCAAGATTTTGACTTATCATGGACTCCTTCCATTTGGATCCGCAGCTTGGCTCCACGTGAGGATCCGTGGATACCTTTATCTCCTCTTAAATCCACATATTGATCCGCGGATACCTTTATCTCCTTCTAAATCCACATATTGATCCGCGGATACCTTTATCTCCTCCTAAACCAACATATTGATCCGCGGATACCTTTATCTCCTCCTAAACCCACATATTGATCCGCGGATACCTTTATCTCCTCCTAAACCCACATATTGATCCGCGGATACCTTTATCTCCTCCTAAACCCACATATTGATCCGCGGATACCTTGATCTCCTCCTAAATCCACATATTGATCCGTGGATACCTTTATCTCCTCTTAAATTCACATATTGATCCGCGGATACCTTTATCTCCTCTTAAACTCAGAGGTAGATTCATGGACACTTCTTTTTCCTCTTCTATCCACCTGTCGTATATGTTACTTGGTAGCCGGCGCAACATATGCCTAATGTCTAAATAGTCATTAAAGCTCGCAATAAATTAACTTTTGTTTAGTATAATCAAATGTGGATTTAATCATGCTTGTAACAGTAGATATAAGAGAAAATTTACCTATCTTGTTGCTTATTATTTTATACCATGTGCACAGAACACAGTCTGTGTAAAAACTTGTTTGATATGAGTTATATTATAGTGTAATGATGATGTGAAAAACTAGATCATACATTATGCTCTACCATTTATAATACGTATCGTGTTACTTTCTATCTTATATTAGGTTTTATGTTCATTAGAGTTTTTACTGGTATTACATTAGTGACTGCACTAGTGGACACCGCCCACAAACTCTATAAATTACATTTTCTCGAAAAGAGTCACATTTCAAAGTTTAAAACTTGCGCCCCATAAGGATGGCAACGCTGCTGACTTTGAGAGTATTAAGGGTAAGAAACCAAGATGAAGATAGCGGCTCTGGCATCCCTTACTTCCCTAATCACATGATATGATTTTCTTTATGCTACCACTACTACAAAAAATCAAATACAGTATACGACCTGATCCAACCGGAACCGTTCCACTTGCAGACCACGAGGCGCGGTCATGAGTTTCATCCCTTCGTGGTTGATGTTCCTCGGTTACGTACGAAGCGTTACAGTTCCACCTTCCTTGTCCGAATTACTAGGTAGTGGAACTCACCGCTTGCGTCTGTGTTTCCTCAAAATTACAACCTCGGGATCTTCAAGTCAAGGGTAAATGGATACTTAGTAGGTAAGCGTGGTCCATCTTCGGCCGCATCTGCACCTTGCATCAAGTGAGATCGCGGCCAAGCGCTACCTTGACAACATAAAAAAAAAAAAAACCACGACACTAATCTTAGCCACCTTCCTACAGAAGATTATTGTCACTTCTCCCTGCCTCCCTTATAGTACACCCTTATGGGCTGGCAAGGCAATTTCATCCCCCCTTCGTAATTATTTATGTTTTTAAGAAATGAGTACCGTGCCACTTATTTTCAAGGGATCGTGTTATATACATTTTTATTTTAGACTAGCTGTGCCCGCGACTTCGTACGCGTGAGTAACTTTTTTGTTTGTAAACCTAATATGATAAAAAAACACTAAATATTACGGGAAGTTCGCTACAATGTACATAAGTGAATGTTCATAACCATTTAAGACGTTTCTGAGACAAACGAACAGACAAACAATGATTTTATTATACTTATGATTAGTTTCACAATCAATTGGAAGACTAATTCATCGAAAATTTAAAATAGTTTTTCAATGGTAATAGTTGCGACGCAGTGCTAACAAAGCTCAAACAGTTCGTAACATTAATGCTGCGTTTAAACAGACCGCAACGGATACCACTATACATGTATTGAGGCATTTGCATCAAATCAGCAAAATAAAGCCGCTATTCAGAAATCGGCGCTGCATCATATGAATGACCTGCTTCATCATAACATTTTGTAGCGTACTGGAACGAAAAACTCGTTCCAGCCGAAGCGAAAAACTCTTTAAAATAATCTTGTCCAAAGGGAATGTTCAACTTGGTTAAAACAAATAAAATATATTAACTACTTAAATGAGCATAATGAAATTTTGCATAATATATACGTTTTCAGGGATACAGGATAGACGTAAAGCGACACGTCACGTGTCGAGGAAAGGACATAGGGTACTTTTCATTCAGAAAAAAATACATATTTTTAGATGTACCCGAGGGATCATCTAAAAATAAAAAACCAACTACTGGTTTGCTGTTAAATGTAGCTTATAAAATAAATTCTTATTTTTTAACCAGACGAAGTCGCCGGCTTCAACTAGTGCCAAAACTCATTGAGAAAATAATGGTGATCCGATACTTCACTAGCTGACATCTATAGTGTAGAATAGATGTTGGCTAGATGTAGAAATTATGACCCAGAAGAAGCATTCGTCGTTTTCTCTGGCCCTTGCTGAAGCTACTTATTTAAAAGTTTCTTAATGATTTCCTTATAATGAAAAGATGCAAACATTTAAAAAAATTATACAAATCAACACGTGTAAATAAATCATAGACATTAAAACTATTGCGCGTTGCCTCAGACAAGCGTGACTGACGTTTCACAACAGTTAGCTGTCATTTGCATCTGACAGCTGTCAGATTCTGCCTTGTACGTGTACCAATGTTTTATTTTAAAAGATATGTCATCGAATGTATTGTGCGAACGAAGTGTCGAAGTAAGTAGATAAATATTCAAATATACAATATTGTATATATAATATGACTGTATATATAGCGTATACATAGAAACTCAATTTGAATGCTCATTCATCATAACATTCATAATGGTTATTAAATAGCATCCCGGGTGCATTATGTACGTGTTGTACTGAATATGCCAATGTTCCATTAGGTGCAGAGAGGATTAGGTTACATTTATGAATCATACTATTACGAACCCACATTAAAGCCATTTTCAAACTGAATTAAATATTCATAAATGTTTTGTTAATATTGTAAGTAATTTATTCGCTATGATCCTTTTATGTTTTCAATTGTGTTACGATGCCCGCGAATTCGTCCGCATTGAAAATTATACACTAAAACCTTCCTCAAGAACCACTCTATCCATTGGTGAAAACGGCATGAAAATCGGTACAGTAGTTTTTGAGTTTATCGTAAACAGACAAACAGATTGACGCGGCGGAGGACTTAGTTTTATATTATGTAAGGATTAATTTGTTTACTCGTGCTACCCTTTAATGTTTATATAGGTATTAGCTTTTTCTCGCGTCTTTGTCCGTGTGCCTTTTTCTTAAGTGATAAAATATTTATTCAATCTTTATTGCTCACTAGTTGTTGCACGCGATTTAGTCCGCGTAACTTTATAAAATATAGTCTATGTTACTAAGTGATAACCTGTAAAAGAATTTTCAAAATCGATCCAATAAGTTTTGAGTTTATTCATTACGAACATACAAATATTCTCTTTTTATAATATGAGTATAGATATATTTCACTCAGGCATAGATTTTTTTTAATTTATTTAAGATCATCCCTCGGTAACAGTATTTTTTTACTGGATGAAAGGTAACCCTATTTCCTTTTCTCTCCCTGACAACGTGTATGCAAAATTTCACTATAATTGGTTGAGCAGTTAAGGCGCGAAAGCGTTTCAAATAAATAAACTCAATTTGACATTAACATTATTAAATTTAAGATTTTTATGCGAAATAATAATAATCATTAAAAAAAACTGAACTCATAGAATATTATAAGGCTCAGACGTTTTAATAACAAGCTTAAAATTTATAAAGCCTTTAATAAGTTAAAATTAAATCTCATAAAAGTTTTTCATAAAATCCTTTTGATCATTTATTCTAACACATTTTTTCTTGTCCCTTCCCGTCCATGGGGTGAAATTTAATTAATTGCTCATTAGAACCTCTGGGGGCACTTTCCATGGCGACCGAAGCCTGTCCCGGGAGAGAGCTTTACGACTCTCAATTTTTTTTTTTTAAAAGCACACATTTTCAGACGACCTCTTCCTCCAATTGTGACATATTCAGTGACGTGTTTCCTTTGTATAAATAACTAAATAAAAGGCGGTTTTATACCTCATTTATGAAGTTATTTGTTAACTTTAAACTTTTAGGCTCGAGTTCACCAACAGACGGTTAGTTTTTAAACAGCTGTTTAAAATTTAAACAGCCGTTTAATAATATTTAATAACTTAATGATTAATCTGATGTTTAGGGCGTTGACGTGTTTCTTTTGTATAAATAACTAAATAAAAGGCGGTTTTATACCTCATTTATGAAGTTATTTGTTAACTTTAAACATTTAGACTCGAGTTCACCAACAGACGGTTAGTTTTTAAACAGCTGTTTAAAATTTAAACAGCCGTTTAATAATATTTAATAACTTAATGATTAATCTGATGTTTAGGGCGTTGACGTGTTTCTTTTGTATAAATAACTAAATAAAAGGCGGTTTTATACCTCATTTATGAAGTTATTTGTTAACTTTAAACATTTAGACTCGAGTTCACCAACAGACGGTTAGTTTTTAAACAGCTGTTTAAAATTTAAACAGCCGTTTAATAATATTTAATAACTTAATGATTAATCTGATGTTTAGGGCGTTGACGTGTTTCTTTTGTATAAATAACTAAATAAAAGGCGGTTTTATACCTCATTTATGAAGTTATTTGTTAACTTTAAACTTTTAGGCTCGAGTTCACCAACAGACGGTTAGTTTTTAAACAGCTGTTTAAAATTTAAACGGCCGTTTAATAATAATATTTTGTTCAAAATCGCTAAAATGCGGGTTAAACGCCCTAAACATCTGATTAACTTAATGATTAAGTTTTATTTTTTTGCTATATTATATACATCAATATACAATAATTAGAATCAATTATTTTGACATTATAAACAGACACATACATTATAACAGATATATTTTTATTTTATCTCAATATTTGAGGTTCAATTTATTAATAAAAAAAAATGGGGATATGATTAGATAATTTATTTATTTTAATCACTTTCAAAAGAAATCAATTTATTACTACCAGAACAATCACTTAAAAAAAAAAACTTGGTTCGCACTGTCCAGCAGTGGGACGTAAAATACACAGACTAATACATATACGAAAAAAAAAAAGAGTGTTATTTGATAGTGTAATAGTAATTCAATATATTCAACAGCTTTCAGCAACGTAGCCCCGAGCTTTCATTCGGTTAACGCAATGTCCGAACATGGCAGCCATTCTACTTCAATTATTACGAATTTAAAACTTTTTAAAGTATTTTTTTTTGTAATTTGCTATTCGGTTCGAAATTTAAATACATTGTGATTTTTAAAATAAAACGTTATAAATTTTTTTTTTAAATTGTCTCTTATTACATTGATCAAAGTATACAAACTGACAGTGGATAGAGTTAAGAGAAGTCTCTCTTAACATGTTATAATTAAAATTATAAACTAACCACGACTTTCTAGTGAGCCCAAACACTCTATATATTGTGTATATGTTGTGTGTTACATTTATAAAAACAAAGTGCAAACACTATATGTTGTGTATACCTGTCATTGGGATTCACATCAGGCCAAGATCGAATGTAAAAACTGTATTATTGTGTTATATCGTTGTGTCTTCTGTTGGTGTACCTTAATAAATAAATAAATAAGTAAATAAATAAATAAATAAATAAATAAATAAATAAATAAATAAATAAATAAATAAATAAATAAATAAATAAATAAATAAATCTGCTGTTAGTTGCTGTGGAGTTGGGTGTTACCCAGACCACTTGATGCTGCAGTATCAGATCAAGGTTACCATGTCATGCATTCATCTAGGAATAGCTAGGAATCATTTAGATCATGTCAGCTTTCATAAAAAAAAAAGACTGATAAAAATCGGTCCATCCGTTTGGGAGCTAGCATTCCATACACAGACACACAGGTACACATATACAGACACACACGTTTTACTTATGAAACCCCGCTTTTGAGTCGACCGTTGGGGAGTTCATAATAAATTCAAATTTGGAATTTCTATCATTAGAGTTTTCGGCAAAACTTAGGGCATAAAATCATAAAATATCAACTCAACTAATACTATTAATATCATCATGATATTTTGAATACACATTGTCAGCTATATAGAAAAAGTTTCTGGTTTCAATCACCAAAAAGCGCTGTCCCAAAGGAAGTGTAATCTAAAAATTAAAAAAAAACAACACGCCTCACAAAAATATATGAGCAATAAAGATTCAATCAATGTTTTAAACTATACTAATAATATACAGAGAGTATGTTTGTAATGCATAAACTCAAAAACTACTGAAATTCTGTCACCAATAGGAAGCTGCATTATCAGCGAGTAACATAGGCTATATTTTATAAAGTTACGCGGGCGAAGTCGCGAAGCGGATGAAGTTCTTGGCAAAAGCTAATCTCTATATATATAAAAACTAGCTGGTTCCCGCGACTTTGTCCGCGTTGAACGATGAAAGGTATCCTATGTCCTGTCTGGTGTCCCAGACAACGTGTATGCAAAATTTCATGGTGATAGGTTCAGTAGTTTTTGCGTGAAACAGTTACAAACATCCATACATTCAAACATACTTTCGCATTTATAATATTAGTACGGATTTCGTGTCACGTTGTTTGTCGCCGATAAACTCCTAAACTACTGAACTTGATTTTGATAAAACTTTGTAATTTGTACCAACTTAATAGACAGGATAGTTTTTATTTTGAACCCGGCCGAAGCCGGGAGCGTACAGCTAGTGATAATATAAAACACATGTTGCATATGCATGCTTAACACCAATATAATATGAGTTATCTTTTTTTTATTTCTCATCAAACTCAACCTTCCTGTGCTCTCAATAAAAAACGTATCTATCCAAAAGGTGACCTTCTCAGACCACTACAGATCACAAGTGCAGCGATGACTCAATCGTGATCCAAAAACACAATCGAACTGGATTTAATTGAGCATGACGACACAAAAAAATGGCCGTTAATTAATAATACATCAATGAGACACAAATGTCTGAATTTAATATGAGTATAATGATCTCATCGTGAATCGCGAACGACTGCAGAGTGTCATACTTATGTAACTCGAAAAATGTTGAAATTAAAATTTTGTAGAAATTTAATTTTTGTTAATTAAAGTCCTTAATTTAATTAATTTTAATTTAATTAAGGGAAACGGGTCGATGGTGGCTCCATGCTTTCTGAAAGTTATGTCCAGCAGTGGACGTCCTACGGCTGCATAAAGCTTCACAGTCGTCACGTGACAACGCGTCGTCATGTGACTACAGCAATGCTTTTTGTACGACTGAGATGATGATAAATTTTCGTTACATAATTGTAATAATATATTGAAATAATAATTTTACATTCAAAAAATAGCTGATGGTATAAGTTTTTTTTTTTTTATGTAATTTTTAGTTTAATATGGATTTGCATTACAATATATTATTTTCCTATTTTTAAAATATTATAAAAGATTAAAATTATATAGATTCGCATAATTTTGGTTAGCCTTCCTTTGATTCCTGACTAGGTGGGGTGTAGCTTCGATTCTAGTACATTGACTGACTAATACCTAATAATGGTTTACATACATTGTTATCATCTTGTGTATAAATACGTGTTGGATAATGTATGAATAAAAAAATTAATAAAATTTGATTATAAGTTTTTAACCCAAAGTATTCATAAGAAAATTTATTTAAAAAATTTAATGCATTTTGTTAGAGAACCCTAATTTTGAGGAAATTATCGCGTTGCAGACCCGTGAAGTTCAAGATAACAATCTTTGTTGGCTCTAACGACTGGTTACTCAGAATTTATGATTTGCGGCTTGCGTTACGACGTTCGCTTCGAGTTTTATTTTTAAAATCGCGTTTGTTCACAACTTTGTCGGATCATGCCTTATCGGTTTCTCACTAATTTACAGTAATGTTTTTACAGCAACTGTTGGAAATTATCAGCAACTAATGAAGCCTGGAATATACTTTTAACGTAAAGTTTAGCAGAAACGCTGACTTGATAGTGGGTGGCCACAAGTGAGCTTCAGACTTTATTATAATTAAGGATACAAGATTAGAAGGGTAATAAGCTATGACAGTCCTTACTCCCTACGTGCTGATGATAGTTACTGATGTCAAACTCCACGCCTAATCGAGTTGGAGCTCGTCTGGCGAGGGTAGAAGGTAGCGTGTCTTAACGTTCTCTAACCTCTGCCCATAGACGGCACGAGGAAACACCGTGGGTTTTTTAGTGGGTAAAAGTCCCACATACCTACCCAACTGATCGCCCTCCCCCCTTTTTTTACAAGAGGAATCATCATAGATAACCCACCGGTCTGTCCCCAGGCAGGGTTATGTCAGACTCCTGCCCCGAGATGGTAGTAGGGTAGACCTACCGACTAAACCTCTTGGCGTCCTAGGGCATGGTCGGCGGCACCCCTCCGTGGGAGTTGGATGCCGAAGTGTTGGCGGCGGTGTACCGTGAAGTCTCGGACGCGCGATCAAGCGGCTCGGTATTGTCATCGGAGGAGGTCGTCAGGTTGAGAAGACACTCCCAGACGATCCTCTTCCAAAAGTGGAAGGAAAGGCTGGCGGAGCCCAGTGCGGGCCGCCCGACGATTGAGGCCATTCGTCCCTCCCTAGAGGGATGGCTGGCGAAGCGGCGCGGTGCCCTCACGTTCCGCCTGGTGCAGGTGCTCTCGGGGCATGGTTGCTTCGGGCGTTACCTTCACCGGGTGGCCGTGAGAGAGCCCACGGAGGAATGCCACCATTGTAGCTGCGCGGTTGACACTGCGCAGCATACTTTGGCTGAATGCCCCGAATGGGCAGAGCAGCGCGTCGCTCTGTCTCTCGTCGTGGGCGCCGATCTCTCGCTGCCGGCCGTCGTGAAATCGATGGTTGGCAGTGACCTTGCGTGGCAGGCGATGCTCACGTTCTGTGAGCACGTTATGTCGCGCAAGGAAGCGGCGGAAAGGCAGCGGGAAGAGGATCCCCTCTCCCAGCCAATCCGCCGGAGAAGGCTTGGGCGCAGGCGGATGGCCTATATCCGCCGCCTTCCACCCTGACCGGGACCGGGGCGGTGGTCTTGGGGGAGACTGCCGCCCGTCGTATGGTCCCCCGAGATGGCCGGCGTACCTTCACTTTCGGGTACGCCGAGGTTCTGACAGGGAGCAAGGCCTCCCCGCGTTGAATAGCCGTGGCGGGGCACCGAAGTCGTGTCACAACGTCCCCGCGACCCCGCCAATGAACGGCCGCGCTGATAGAAAGTCGTTGGGTTTTAGCCGGTAGGAATCCGGCATAACCCGGCAGTCTCCCCTACACTGCCGGGTATCCAAGAGGATTTCCCAACGTTAAAAAAAAAATTTCCCCATGGATAAAGAGTAGTTACTGATACATGTTATTTCCATTACGACTTTACTATAACATACACACTTCAGGGGGCCTAGCCAAGTGCGCTTTATACAGTCGTTTACGCTACGCTACGCTAAGAGAAAACTTTGTGATTGGTCAATTGCGACGTTACTTAATGTATTTTTATTGGTTATTCCAATCACCGAGTTTTTTCTTAGCGTAGCGTAGCGTAACGTAGCATAAACGACTGTAGAAAGCACACATGGCTGCGGTCCCATGGGGCCTTAGTCAAAGTAACATTTTAAAAACGATAACGAAGTTCGAAAGATGTATGGGATGTATAACGTGATTTAGCGACGACATAATTATGTCATTTTATTGTTTTCGAATTTCTTTATCGTTTTAAATTGTTACTTTAACTAGGGCCCCTGGTGCCCATTATTTACTTCAGCTGATTGATTCTTTAGGCTATTTCGATCTGGCTATTCGACCCAGAATTTATCGAATTGTGAATTCTAGATGAGAAATTTAGTCACTGTTCTCTTCGCTACACTGTATCAAAAACTGACAATAAGTATACTGGTCATAAAACTTTCGTCGTAGGGCATTTGATAGATAGGTGATAATGTAAAAAAAAATTGCTGCAATTATTAAAATGTCCATGCCATTATTGCCAACCTTATTACATAACAATTGTAACAAGCCCGAACACGTATCAAATTACAACCAAGAGTCAACAAGTCGGGAGTTTCCAAATTTGCAAATCCTGACTTTGACAAGTTTTCCGCAAGACAAAGGGACAGTTGGACCGAGAAACTTAGATATCAACTGAGCCTAGCAGACGCTTATCGGTTATTATATTTGTTAATTAAAACTTTCGAAACCGTGTCACAAGTTTGCCAGAAGCCTGGATGGTATGCATGAATTATTTTCAAATGTATACACTTCACTTAATTAATATCCTATTACAGCTTAGGTTTATATTTCTTTATTCTCATTAAAGCTTAAAGCTACTTACATGAGAAAAATAACAAAAGACTTAATTAAGAAACGAAACATCATCAAACAGGCAGACAAATGTCACCAAAATTATACAATATTTGTTCCTGATTGTAACAAAAACACATAAAAACATTTAAACATTTAACATAAAATGTTTCAGGATCTATATTCTACAAAAGATTTTGCCTGTTTTATATGCAACGGTTATTCGTTAAAAAGTTGTGCTCCCTCAAAAGTAACCATTTTTTTACCAGCTTACTATCCTAATATTTGTTAGGTTTTAAGAGAACTTTTGGCAAAATTATCTACATCTTCTGCTCTTACCAATTATTTATTTCGTTACTAGCTGTTGCGCGCGACTTCGTCCGCGTGACTTTGTAATATATAGCCTATGTTACTCGCTGATAATGTAACTTTCTATAGGCGAAAGAATTTTCAAAACCGGTCCAGTAGTTTCGGAGAATATTCAATGCAAACAAACAAATCTTTCCTCTTTATAATATTAAAAAAAGTATAGATTTACAAATAACTTATTTTGTAATAATGCTTAAAATAATATCCTATATTTCTTTTATTAAATGTCAAGAATTCTTCCAGTTGAAGATGTAGACAGCCAATTTTCAAGACTGAAGAGGCACTGGGAGAAAGAGAGAGAGAGAGAGAGAGACAGAGAGAGTTGTTATTTCATGGTCATATTCTATGATATCATGCTTGGTATTTATACACATGGTCACCGCCGCCAGACAGGCTAACCAATGAATGCGAAATGCAATGTGTTCTGCCACTATACAAAATGATTCATGATTATATAAAAACTATTTGTATATACTTATTCAATTAATTATAATTAATTAATTAAATAAAGTATTTATTAATTAGTCATGTTATTTTATGCTGTTTATCCTACTGATATCCGTACTAATATTATAAATGCATAAGTATGTTTGGATGTATGGATGTTTGTGACTCTTTCACGCAAAAACTACTGAACCGAACACTATGAAATTTTGCATACACGTTGTCTGTGACATCAGAAAGGACATAGGGTACCTTTCATTCAGAAAAAAAGGACTATTCCCGAGGGATAAATAAAAAATAAAAAACTAACGCCAGGCCAAAGTGTTATAGGTACACGAGGTCAAGCGTTATATTGCTTTTTTTAAAAATTTTAATCAACGCGGACGAATTCGCGAGTACCAGCTAGTTATACTATAAATGCGAAAGTTTGTAAGTACGGATGTTTGTTACTCAATCATGCAAAAACGGCTCAACGGATTTCAATAAAATTTGGCACAAAGATAGTTAACATAGTGGATTAACATAGTGGTATAGTTCCCTAGGGATCATCTAAATCTAATGTCACAGCGATAAGGATGTCGGGCTTATTCTTATAATTTATATATTAAATATTAAATATATTAAATATTCTTATATTTTTTTAATTAGAGATGGGTTTGCTCGTGGCCAGCATTCAGCCATGTAGCGAAAATGAAGCCTATGATGGAGCGAGCTTACCTAGAAGATTATATTCACTCGAACTTTGAAAAAAACTGAAAACTTTGAAAATTTCTCAGGTGTTATATTTTTCATTTACCAAAACGGGCAACAAAATTATCACTAATTAGTTATTTAAGTTATATAAAATCTTATATTATCTATATTAATATATATCTTATATTATCATTGATAATATATATATATAAGAAATATTTTCTCGCCAACAATTATTGAAAAGTGCATGTCAATAAAAGACTCCGTCAAGTAAACACTTGTCACTTTTATAAAGAGTCATTGACGAAGTATTTTTCTCACAGTCGATATGTTTCCCGAGTCATTTAATCGTCCATATACGCTATATAAAATCCATATGTATGTCTCACGGCTGCCAGTCAGTCTGTCAAAGGCACTGCTCACCATATTTGAAAGAATGATTTATGAGCAAAAAAAACACAGAAATGCTGCTTCGTGACGTTCCTACTTAGAGGGATCATAAATTAATTTTTCGCTTTTATTCTTCAGTTCAGTGCTATGGGAAATTTTGCACTTTGAAATTAATAAATTGATTCACAAACACTTCAAAATATGTACTTAACAAGGCGGAGAGTTTATTTGTTAACGAGTAACTAAAGGTTACTCGTACAAGGTCCGCGTTAGTTAATAATATATTTTAATTAAATTAAACAGTCTTTTGTTATTCCGACGTGTACAAAGACCCTTAGATTTTAAAAGAAATACTACATTTCTTATATGTCTAAATAGGTCTAAATTTGTTGACATTTATTGGTCTGTAATTGGTACGCTTGTCAGACGAAATACGCTGTATAACATTATATTATAAATAACTAGCTGGCGCTCGCGACTTCGTCAGCGTTGAAAATTAAAAAAAAAGCAATATAACGTTTGACCTCGTGTTGCTATAACACTTTGGCCAGGCGTTAGTTTTTTTATTTTTTATTGGTCCCTCGGGAATAGTGATTTTTTTTCTGGATGACAGGTACCCTATGTCCTTTTCAGTGTCTCAGACAACGTGTATGAAAAATTTCATGGTGATCGGTTCAGTAGTTATTGCGTGAGAGAATTACAAACGTCCATACATCCAAACATACTTATGCATTTATAATATTAGTACAGATTTAATACGTGTACTGTTGGTGTATATAAAAAAGAAATAAAAATAATTAAAAAAAAAAATAGTTTTTTCTTAACTTTGCCAATTTTTATCATTAACATAGTTGCCCCCTTCGCTTGCTAGTGAATTACAATCCGTACTAATATTATAAATGCGAAAGTATGTTTGGATGTATGGATGTTTGTAACTCTTTCACGCAAAAACTACTGAACCGATCACCATGAAATTTTGCATACACGTTGTCTGAGACACCGGAAAGGACATAGCGTACCTTTCATCGTTCAACGCGGACTAAGTCGCGGGCACCAGCTAGTATAATAATCTAATATATTAGCTAAATTAATAATAAAATTTTAATATATGTTACAAAATAAATGGCGCACAAGGATAGCTTAACCCCTGAGGGAATTAAAAAAAATAAAAAAAAATAATGGTTAATGTTAAATAAAATATTCGAATGAAGAGACCGGAAGCTAACGCTATACGAACCATATACAACTAAAAAATGAATCCAAAAAGCTTTAAATATATTGATGTTATTTTATTTTTAAAATTTCTCTCTCAAATAGGTACTTAAATACTTACAAATCAAAAATATATTAATTTATAATAGGCAATTTGTTCATTATTACAAAGTAATTAGTGGACTTTGATCGTTTATGTAATTTCATTAAGACATACATATGAAATATAATAAATAACTACTCCATAAATGTAATTTAAATTAAATTAGAATCATATGGATTCTAATTCCCATACGTCCTTTTACTTGAGCCTGAGTAATCGGGGAATTATTTTGTCTAGAATTGCACGTAATATAATATATGATACCAGTTTTTAGTGAACTAATAATAAATAGGTCAAGTAGTGCTTATCTGCGACCAACTACGCCGCACTTTATTATTTATCGTCCGTGCGAGTCTAGCGTTGACAGATAACAGGGGATGGCCACATGCAATAACGTACAGTTCAATTATTTCAAAACAATTAATGATAAAAAATGGAGCTTGCGTGTAAAGTTGGTAAATCAACAAATATAATTTGTTGATATTCCTTAGATTATGAAACCAAGCTTATGATATTTTTCAAGCTATCATTACAGATAATATATTATTAAGAGAGAATATAGAAGTCACTTAGTATAAATAAAAAAAAATATATATAAGATAGACTTAAGTGAGATTTTGGATGACATTTTAAGTATTTTTGCTTACACACGTCGGGTCCGTTGTGGTACATAACGCTCAACAAGGCTTATATGGTAGTAGTTGACCTTGATTGAAACTCGCTACCCATCAATCTACTGCAACTATGGATTTCGCATGCCATACAAAACACTACGAACTTTATGGAACATTTGCGTAGAGCATAAACTCTGTCATAAGTCATTTAAAACTAACCAAACATCTGTCCTTTAAAGAAAATGTGACTTTACGTCAACACATTGGAGTTTAAAATTAATAGTAGCGATGGCAAGATTCCACCTAAAACGCCTAATTTATGTGCCGCTTTGGCATTTGTGATGTAAAATCCATAGTTGTAGTAGATTGATGGCATTACCATTTCAAAATATATCTATTCCACATTGTGTATAAGTATAAAATATTATATTGAAAATAAATTTGTGGTACCTATTGCATAAAACCGTCCACTGCCACCAGCCGCACGCACAGCTTATCGCAGTTTCACTTTTAATTACCATTTAAAGCAATTAATTATAACACAAGTTTATTGTATAGTAAACACATATTATAATTAGGTTATAAATTACAAATTATGTGGATTAGAACACTTGTTGTTATTAATGTATTGGTAGTTAATTATTTTGCGTCATTTTGTTTCTATTATGAAACATGTCTTGCGTCGATAAACGCATAAGGGTTTTCGATAATTTACGTAACCAGTATTTGATATATAGCTTTAAGTAGTGGCGAGGAACACCGCGTTTCAGAGTCTTAAATTGGGCAGCCCGTCTGGCGGCTGTAACCACTCTTTACATACGACCATCGTGATTGATATAACAGCATGTGTGCTGTTAATTTCGTTGAGTAAGGATGCAAAACCCTACTTCTCTGTCCCTTCCTAATCTCTTATTCTTTATCCTACTAAGGTCGATAGAGCACTTGAAGCACTTACGACGTTGTTACAACCTTCAAGTGAACCGTCAGCCTGTCTATCGATATTTACATTGAATGGTAATTGTGAATGAGTTCGTAAATAAACTTTTACTTTTCGCTATGAAATATTTTCAGAATATTTGTACTTAAGTAGGCACTTAAAAAAAATTTGATATTTTTATATATATTTAAATTAAACACATGAAATTTAACGGAAGGAATTGTCAAAGTTGATACACATAAATGGGTAATAATTTCAGACAAGGCAACCTATGTGCATTCAAACAAATGTTGGAAGCCTCTCAAAAAGCTATAATGTGTTCGAATATATCACACAGTGTTGGTTTAATCGTCTTTAGGGATCAACAGGCAAATAAAACCTCGCGCCTGATGCCATGCTAGCTGGCAGGGTCCCGTCGTTTGTGGTACAAAGTGGCCATTTATCATAAATGTTGCCATGTAAATTGTTTTCGGTGTACCGAACAATTCTGTCTGGCGAAGGGGTGCACTAGAAAAATCATTTAACTTTTTAAGTGTGTTACAACGATAACTTAGTAACTTAGAATTAAGTGTATTACATGAACAGTTATGTAAAAATCCATTGGGCTAAGTCTAAGGACCTCTTTCACCAACTACAAGTAAAGTGTTGATTAGTTACTTTTAGAAATAATTTTATGTTTTATTAAATTATGCACTCGGTTTAATGCATCCTTCGATAGGCGATTTTTTAAATTATTATTTTCATTTTAATGTTTTGGGACTTTTACCGTACAAACAAAGGTATATCATCTCCATCATTCCCGGTTACCGGTGACTTTAAATGGCGGTTAGCCTACTTGACACATGGTGAAAGAGGCCCTAAGTGTCCAATGAATAATTTCTTCTCCTTAGAGAAAAGTGGCATGACAGTTTTGTGACTACAAATGATTATTTCAAATATGTCTTATTGTAAACATAATGAGCGTATCAAATCTACATCGCAATAGGTATAGTTGTTAAATTATTTTTTAACATCAAACAACTCGTGCAATTATCGCAACGTTCGGGTTATCGGTACAAATGATTGATTAATTTTATGTTCCAATAAAGATAATGTTATGCCAAGTGTTGCTAATAGTTATTCTACAACTGTTGACCTAATGCAGCTGTGTGTCATATTCTAGATAAATCCGTGGATATGGATTTACTAATGTACAAATTGAACTCGATCTTATTACGTTAATAATGGAGTCTAAACTCCAATAACTAAATTGTACAATTCTGTTAAGTGTATAATGTAATTTTACGTTTTATTATGCGCGAGTTATTTAATCCTTTCATACTTTTAATAATAAAATAAAATATTATAAGAATATTTATAAGTACGACGACACATTTGGTCTAGTGGCTAGTAACACTAGCTGTTAACCAAACGGTCGTGGGTTCGAATCCCGCTAGGGGCAAATGTTTATGTGTTAACATTTTACCTTTGTACATTAGTCATGGATTTTTTGTATTTATAATATGTATATATTTATTTAAAAAAAAGTAAGCTATGTAGTATATCAACTGTCTGGTATCCATAATACAAGCATTAGTTGCTTACTGTGGAACTAGATGGTGCTGTGTGGAATGTGTGAAGATATTTATTAATATTTATTCAATAATATTTATTCAATAATATTTATTCAATAATTTTTAATCAATAATATTTATTGATGAATACGTCTTTAAATAATATGCTTCCATAGTGGGAAGCAATTCAGAAAACGATGATAACAAAATTCAGTTTGACGCTGTAACTACATATAGATATATCCACATATAGATATCTATATCCAAAATTTAATTACACCACTCAATAGCTAAAGGTTCAACGAATTTTTTGGTATATGTCGTGGTTCGAATTTATTGGATAATATACACATATAAAACGCTTTACACGGCCGTGTCCACCACACAGCCATACCCCATTTTTTTACTTCATCTGAGACTAGCTAGTGGCAGCAACTTCATCCGGGTTGAATAATAAAAAAAATATCCGTACTAATATTATAAATGCGAAAGTATGTTTGGATGTATGGATGTTTGTGACTCTTTCACGCAAAAACTACTGAACCGATCACTATGAAATTTTGCATACACGTTGTCTGGGACACCGGAAAGGACATAGGGTACCTTTCATCTTTCAACGCGGACGAAATCGCGGGCACCAGCTAGTATTATATAAAGCAATACAACGCTTTGGCCAAGCGTTAGTTTTTTATTTTATTTTAGATGATGTCTCGAAAACAGTGCTTTTTTTCTGGATGAAAGATACCCTATGTCCTTTCCGGTATCCCTGACAATGAGTATGCAAAATTTCATGATGATCAGTTGAATAGTTAAGGCTTGAAAAGGTATCAGACAAACAGAGTTATTTTCACATTTTAAATATTAGTATAGATAGTATAATATAGTATTAACTTTTATTGATTTGTGGTGTTTAAAGAAAATCACCTTCAAATCATTTTTTATTACAGCTAAATCCGGTATAAAATTCTTTCCTAATTAGTTTCTTAGTGTTAGCACATAATTGGTATGTCATTAGAACCTAATTTACTGCTTAATGATTTAACTATAAATTAAATATATCCTTTTTTTTTCTCATTTCACTAACAATAAATATCTTGCACAAAACGCTAAGCGTTTCACCATATTTTAATGGTAGAATAGTTGGGCCATAAAGTCGTTTGATTTATTTTATAGCATATATAAAGGTATGGCGATAGTGCTTACAGAACTGCATCATAACATAAAATTACATATAAATTATCTGCATAATAATATATAAAATTCTCGTGTCACAGTGTTTGTAATCAAACTCGTCCGATACGGCTTGACCAATTTTTATGAATTTTTTTGGTATGAGAATAGGTCGTAAACTATTTTTTATACCACTAAGTGATTAGGGTGGCCCACCCCAAAAATTGTTTTATATGGCAAAACAACGTTTTCGGGTCAGCTATTAGTGGACATATTTTAAATTAACTATTAAAAAAACATATATAGTCTAGATTATAATAGGATTCAATATTACGAGTGGGACGCATTTTGGGAAAGTCTGGTTAAAAATTTTCTTTCAAAAGAAATGTACCGAGTGTATTATTTTATTAGAAAACTATGTTTAAAAATAAATTATATTTTTTCTTATGAATATTGTGATTTACAACGATTATCATTTACCTTTGGATCAGCCCTAGTATATTAATTAAAGCACATTTTTTGGAGATATCTATCAAATTTAGACTTAAGTATTAGAAATTATATACCTATAGGTGTAGGATAGGCCTACACCTATAGGTATATAGGTTAGGTTTTAATTTCGGAAAAAATATTCTTTCGCATTTCAAGCGTTTTGCTGCAATACTAATCAAAGTAACATTTTAAACAAAACAGTTGATTGCTGAAATCTGAATTAGAGCGATCTGACGCTTTCCGCGAAATTAGTTTTCAAATTATTTTTATTGCTCGCTGTCACTGACGCCACACCCTAGACAAATAAACTTCGCACGGATTAATGATTATACTTCGAAGAAAGCACTCGAATTAGATAACGGCAATGTGTTTAAGTCAAGATCGCTTAGTAATAGACTTTTGAGCAATAATGAACATGAATATTTGCTAATAAAGCCTTTCCAATCTAATAAACCCTCCAAAACAAATTATAATTATCAACTACCTAGCCTTTGTCTGCGACTTCGTCCGCGTGGAATTTTAAAACTTATATAAAAATTTCAAAATAATTCGTACTAAGTATCAATATGTAAAATGGACCCAGGGAGTAGTTAAAAAAAAAATTTAAAACAATCAATAAACTTTATGTCTTCACAGTACATTAAAAATAATATTGACAAATTGAAAATAAACAGTTACCTAAATAATTTGCTTGATAATTGAAAAAAAAAAAATTGTTCCTAATTCCAGACTCCATAAAATAAGTAATTCTTCTAAGATCAATGTATACTCGTAAAATACCTAACCTCGGTAACTATCTATAAATAACTAAATTTAGCTAATTTATCTAAAGAGAACTAAAGCCTACTAATGTATGTTGTTATGTTGACAAAAATGTGCATTAACTTGAATGTGTATTTATTATTTAATATTTTTTTTTGTTAATGACATATTAATTTGAAAAGAGCACTATGGAATTTCATGCCTATAGATACATCTTTCCAAATAGGTGATAGATTAAATCAATTTTATTCAAATTCAAATTCAAATTCAAATTCAAAAATAATTTATTTGCTGAATATAGTTATACATAAGTTGTTGTAAATTTAAATAGATATTGTCCACATATTCAACCGACAAGCGGTGTGCAAATTTAAAAAGCATCTAAAATTAATATTAATTCCTCCAGGATAATTTAATAATTATTGTATTTTTATTTTATTTTTATTTATTTTTATGCTGTATTTAAGCAAGACATAGCTTGTGCACCGTTCGCACTATATAGTCTCATCATTCAGGAACTCATTAAGTGAATAATATGCCTTTTCCACCAAAAAATTTCGTAAGTGATTCTTGAATGTTGCCAGACTCCTGATATCTCTTATAATTTTTGGAATTTTATTATATAAGGGTGGTGCCATACAAAAGACACTCATCTTTTTCATTCTACATTTGGCAGGAACCATACAAAGTTTATCATTATGACGTGGACGCTCCATGAACTTAAATATTTAGGAATTTTCTTTTATGAACACTATACATTCAAATATAAACACTGAAGGCACAGTCGATATTTTCAACTTTTTGAAATGCAACTTACATGAATCTCTTTGTTTTAAATTGCAAATAGCCCTTATACACCTTTTCTGAGCTTTAAATACTCTTTGATTATCACTTGAGTTCCCCCAGAAAATTACACCATGTCTTATGGTTGCAGCCGCTTGGCCATGATAGGCGGTAACTACGGCAGATTGGTCCACTACTCTTCTCAACTTATTTAAAGCAAATGAATATTGGTTTAATTTCTTACATACACTGTCAATGTGAATTTTCCAAGTCAATTTATTATCAATATGTAGTCCTAAGAATTTTGTAATGTCAGTTTCTTGTACAATTTCATTTAAATATTTAACGTCAATTTTTGTTTGCATATTATTTCTAAGTTTAAAATTCATTATTTTGGTCTTATTTTATTATATTTATTTTTAGATTATTATTTTCAAGCCATTTTATAATAGACTTAAGTGAATCATTAATATCAAACTCTAAATTTGTCATGTTATTGTGTTTGACTATTTATAAAATATATTTAAAAAAAAATAAGAATATTCTTAACTAAATCCATCTCATTATAACTTCGTTTATGAATCGTTAAATGCTTATTTGAAATTTCACGAAGGCTGTAAATTTTGTTCGCATTAAATCTTGTCTGGCTGTCGCTCAAGGGTTAACTTTAAACTTAATATAATTCCTAGTTCCAACTTGGTAACTACTGACGTATTCAATTTCTAGTCATGCATACCATTTCGTTCAATTACTCATTGCTTCAAAACGTAAAATTGTTAAGGAATACGTTTGCACTAACCAAGGAATACAAAGCAATAAGTCATTTACAAAATAACTAAGAAAATATATGATAGGATAATTTGAACGTGATATGAAATCTATGGAAATGGCGACATTTATGAGAAACTATCTGAATCTAGAAAACAGACTGAAAACATTTTTGTAGACTAGTTAGATGTGTAAAAGCTGTTAATTTGTATTGTGTATATTTTTTTATTAATAAAATGTAACAAAAAAAAATTCAAAATTTTTCTTACATTAATAAATAACTGTTATCGTAATTGTTGCCAATAAAATGTGTGTAAATAATTATATATTATTACAAATATTATAAAAAAAAGCCTTTAAATAATCGGCTACATAACTAACATTCAAAGCTAGGTCATAAATTATATGTGATCTTTCATAACTTGCATAGATGGCGTTGTCATAAATATAATATTGCTACTAGCCGTAACCATTACTCTCGCGAAGTGTTTAAGTTCATAAATATATTCACTTGAAAGACGTGCAATGCCTTACAAGTTTCTATCAATTACTATTTGTCTAAAAGCTGTTGAGGAAAGACGCAATTTAATTTACATCTATTTCCGTACTAATAAGCGAAAGTATATTTGGATGTATGGATGTTTGTGACTCTTTCACGCAAAAACTACTCAACTGATCACCATGAAATTTTGCATACACGTTGTCTGTGACACCAGAAAGGACATAGGGTACCTTTCATCGTTCAACTCGGACGAAGTCGCGGGCATCAGGTAGTATGATATAATTGGATAACTAATATAACTTTAGTTCTGTGCAGTTTTTTTTTGTAAGTGACGACAGACAGGCTGCAGAGTACTTCAACTGCAAATAAGTTTATTCCTTATGTCACTAAAAATATGATAAGCCTTAGCAAACAAACATTTTATTTTTATCTTAAGATCGATAGACAGGCTGACGGTTTACTTAATGGTAGGTGTTACCGTCGCCTATATAATACAATCAAATGGCAAGTTACTAGAGCAACTACGTCGTACTGTTAATATCACTAGTACCATTATGACGACACGTTTGGTCTAGTGTCTAGTAACCCTAGCTGTTAACCAAACGGTCGCGGGTTCGCATCCAGCTAGGGGCAAATGTTTATGTGTTAACATTTTACCTTTTACCTGAGTCATGGATGTTTTATATTTATAATATGTATGTATTTACAAAAAAAAGTAATCTATGTATTATATCAACTGTCTGGTATCCATAATACAAGCATTAGTTGCTTAGTGTGGAACTAGATGGTGCTGTGTGGAATGTGTGAGATATTCATACTTATATTTATTTATTATATTTATTAGTAGTATTAGCGACACCAAGTAGTATCACTAGTACTATTAGGGCCTCTTTCACCAACTACAAGTAAAGTGTTGACTAGTTACTTTTAGAAATAATTTTATGTTTTATTAAATTATGCACTCGGTTTATGTACTGCATCCTTTTTTTTTTAAATTATTTTCTTCTTAATGTTTGCGACTTTTGTCAAAGAGGCCCTTAGTCAAAGTAACACGTGATTTAGCGACGACATAATTATGTCAATCCCATACATTTTATTGTCATCGAACTTCGTTATCAATCAATCAATCAATCAATCAATCATTTATTTGCCTGTACATTTAGAACACTATTTTAGAATCTGTCATTTAAAAATTCATCCAAAGCATAATAAGCTTTTTTTTTTTATTAGTATCGTATTTAAAATGTTACTTTGACTATGGCCCTCTGTTCAACGAGGTGTTTATTAAATTCTATATTATTATATTTCATCACGTGCTTCTTATTTATCTAGCAAATGATTATTTAATTTGCGAATTCCCAGAATCCGTTTCGATGTAGCCACTCGAGAAAACAACAATTTTTAATTAAAACACAGCGGCAGCAATAAATTGTTAATTTTCACATTCCTCGAAATACTATCTGGCGGGTTTGAAATGACGGCAGGAGAGAGAGACAGGAATTTTGAATTAAAATCGAACGCTTCAATGTTTTTTTGTTATAAAAGCTCTGCACATTTTTTATTACGATTTATTATGACGAGTATTTTTCTTATTTATTTCAATACTACATATTATATGATGGAAACAATATTAACATAATAAATAAATAAATAAATATCTTCACACATTCCACACAGCACCATCTAGTTCCACAATAAGCAACTAATGCTTGCATTATGGATACCAGACAGTTGATATACTACATAATATATTACTTTTTTATATAAATACATACATATTATAAATAAAAAACATCCATGACTCAGGTACAAAGGTAAAATGTTAACACATAAACATTTGCACCTAGCGGGATTCGAACCCGCGACCGTTTGGTTAACAGCTAGGGTTACTAGCCACTATACCAAACGTGTCGTCAAATATTATATGTTACGTGTTAATATATTATATGAATTTAAATATTTAATTTATTAAATTTAGTTCTCTAGTTCGCGATTTATTTCGTTTTTTGAAAATCTAACAATAACAGTGCGGAATTTAAAAAAAAAAAACTGCTTAATAAAAAATGAACTTTTTTTTGACCTGGGAAAAACCTGGGAACCGTTTTTTTTTTAAGTATCCTATATGTTAATTCAGGTAATAAACTATTTATATGTCAAATTTCACCCAAAACGGTTCAGCAGTTCTTGCTTGATTTGAGTACTTAACAAGTATCCATACATTCGCATATATTATAAATATTATTAGTCAATGTGTTTCAAACATTGCTTTACATATTTTGTTAGGCGTTACATCTTTTATTTTTCAACGCGGACGAAGTAGCGGGCACCAGCTAGTTTACAATATTACGCTACAGATATCTGATATAATGTAATAATATACTTAACAGTATGGTAATAATTAAGTCTACTTTCATATAATTGACGTCTAGCCCACTGGTCTGTCATTTAGAAGCATTCACAAAAAAAAAATGGACTTATTATTAAGAGTGTACGATAAAATTTAACGAACGATAACAATTTATTTTTAAATGTCAATGTCGAAAATTCTAAAATAATAAATTGTAAAAAAAAATTATTTGCAGTACTTTTCATTTTATAAATTTTAATTTAAACATAACACAATTACAATTACTATAACTATTATTGTAATTACAAGACAATTACAATAATAGTTATACATTTCAACGAAAAAATTGTAAATGATTACTATGACACTGTAAACTTCATACTATATAATAATTATAAAATATATTATTGCGTTAATATGTTATATTATTATATCTCATTAATATACCAATATATTAATGATAAATTTTTAATTGATACTATAACTTTTTAATTGAATGAATATTAATGAAAACTGAGTATATTAGAAATATATATATATGTAGGGGATTTAAATAAAAATGTAAATAAATTTTAAATATAATGTTAATATTAATATACTTAGTTTAAACTGGGAACTTTTAAATTGGTGTAATATTTTTTTTTAATTTAAAAACGTGCGACATATTGGTCGTCAAGCGATTCGATAATAGGACACCTTCTTGTTGGACGTCAAGTTTTTTGTCCACCGTCTGGATATTTACGACTACCACTGTAACTTATCTAGTTACATTATGATATATAAATATATTATCTTGTAATATGGTCACTTTTTGTATACCGATGTTGCCATGCGCTTTGATCATGTTACCGTTGGATTTGACCTGTTAATACTTTTGAGAACATTATAATTTACATTGTTTTTTATCTATACTAATATTATAAAGAGGAAAGATTTGTTTGTTTGTTTGCATTGAATAGGCTCCGAAACTACTGGATTGATTTGTAAAATTCTTTCACTGTTGGAAAGCTATATTATCAGCGAGTAACACAGGCTATATTTTATAAAGTTACGCGGACGAAGTCGCGTGCAACAGCTAGTTATGGTAATAAAATTGATACACTAAATAGGTTATTAAAGTGGTATTAAGTAATTTTAATGCAAAACATTTAAAATTATTACTTTTTAATTAGTGATTTAAATTAAGTTCGCGAATTTTAATATCTTAAACTATATTTCAACATTATTAATGTTAAAATCTTTGAAAAAACAATCATTTATTTAATAGTTAATAGATTTGGATGATACTTGACACACAGATAGAAAATATTCTGCATTAAAATCTTTAAGTTCTTAAGTTGTTAGTGGAAAATTGTTACATAATTCCGTTTGAAATTAAAATTCGTTTCTTACGTGATTATCTATGAGCGAAGCACCGAAATATTTTTTAAAATACAGCCTAATCCATCTGCGCAAAGTCCGTGCTTGCTTGAGATCAAAAGGCGGCTAACACAAAGACGATCGGAATCCACTAATTAGTATTTAAATAGCCAACAATGCTCGGCATCTGGTCTGGCACAGTGCTTTATGGATGTCAACATATCATTATTAACCCCTACATTAATTGCCTAAACTATTATTATTACATATACCATAAATATTTGCAAACTATATCTAGATATATATTGATACTTATTTATTTATTTAAATAACTAGCAGAACCATGCCAATTAAACTTGGACTTTTTTATTATTAACTAGCTGTCCTGCTCTCGGCTTCACCCGGGGTGCATTTTTTTTGTGGTGAAAATTTTCCCTGGTTATCCCTCTATCCATTGGTGAAAACCGCATGAAAATCGGTGTAGTAGTTTTTGAGTTTATCGCGAACAGGCAGACCCAGAAGATGCCTATTCACTCGAACTTTGAAAAGATTTGGGTTATATGAACTCAGTATGACAGAGTTCCAATCCTTGGCAGTTTTATGCTCTTGATTTATAACTAGTTATGATAAAACGAAAATGAATTCTCTTTCGTAGCTGGTTATGAAACAGTGAAGAAAATTTATATTTTATTGAAAATTTAAACATCATCACGAAAGGCACATATATTATTACATCTACATCTTACACATATATTATATGAATCAAGTTATTTTTAAATCAATTTTAACTACTTAACCTCTGTAAATTTCTATTGTAATTTCTATCCTCTGTATTTTCTATCCTCTGTAAAAAATATTTAATAATAAATTATGCATTATATACAATATGAAGTATTAAGTTTGTTGGCATATACTGATTTGACAATGAAAATATATTATAGTTTAATTTTCATAAAACATCAAATACCACTGTGGAGTAAATGAAACTCATATGAAGCTAAATCGGTAGGTATACAACATGAAAGGTATAATTAATTACCAAACGCGAACACCTAACAAATCAATCAGCACGACTTGTAATTTGAAATTGCTTCCTTATTCAAAACTTGTATTGTCTAAAATACGCACTCGTGTTTACGTTTTCGGATCTGGTACAAGTAACAAGCGATGCGAGGGTGGGAAATTTTAAATTTTAATTTTTTTAAGGTCCAAGTATGTTTTATGTGTTCATAAAAATGTCAATACACGTACATACATACATACATACATACATACATACATACATACATAAATCAGTTTAAAAAATCACAATCACATAAATCACTTTTCTGCTACATTTAGAATTAAATTAATTTAATTTGGTACCTTTTTAGAGTACCAAATATAACATTATAGACAATTTTATCCTTACATACTTAATTACTGGGAATTCCTAGTAATTTATTACATGAACACAACTAAAGGACTTTCAAAAAGGGAAAGGATTATTAAATAAATAATATATAAATGGTCCCGGCCTGAGTATTGACAGGTGTTTGAAGTACATTTTCTTTTTGAAAAGTAATATGAGCTTTATATATATTTGACGGCGCTTAATAGCGCCATCTACCAAGAACCAGAGCAAAATCGCTGCAGGGTAAAATCGACATGGCGTTCAATGACGTGTTGTGAGAACGCCACGCCATCTGCAGACGGAGTTTGCTCTAGCGAGGCGTCGGATTGTCGGTAGCGCGGCGGCCATGACAGACTTCGGGCTGTTACTGGCAAAAGCGAACCGGGTCCGCGACGATTCGCTGAGGTTCTGCCTTGATACGCGGTTTTGACTAGTGTGATTGTTCTTAATAGTTTGTTAATCGATAAATGACTAGTGGTTCATTTAGTGTAATTGTTGTGTTTGACTGATCGAATACTGTGTTATAATTAAATTGTTGTAATCTTGCTTATTGCCCTCATATCCGCGCCCAACGATGACCGACAACAATAAGGCCACCCCTGATGTCGCGATATATTTATTACTATTATTGGTGCTCGTGACTTCGTTCGCGTTGAAAATTTAAAAAAAAAGCAATATAACGCTTGACCTCATGTTGCTATGACACTTTGGCCAGGCGTTAGTTTTTTATTTATTATTTATCCCTCGGGAATAGTCCTTTTTTCTGGATGAAAGGTACCCTATGTCCTTTCTGGTGTCCCAGACAACGTGTATGCAAAATTTCATAGTGATCGGTTTAGTAGTTTTTGTGTGAAAGAGTTACAAACATCCATACATCTAAACATACTTTAGCATTTATATTATTAGTAAGTATAGATTATAGTTAACAGTATATACAGTGTGCCAACCCATCTTTGGGTATCAAGTGGACAGCTCGGTTATATACAATTTTTTCCCTTAAAAAAAATGTAAAACCGCTTTCAGCTTAAGAATTGAATCAGGTGTATAAATAATTCATGTTGAACTTAAATGCTCGAGCAATCAATTATTTAACATATAAATCGCTAACGTATCCTTACTGACACTAAGCGTTTGTTACTGATAATGAAAACAACGTTTCTTGGAAAATACGTCATTGTAAAATCAGTAGAAAATTGTATGCAATATAATTAACTAAAATGTAAACGCATAAAATACTCCGATCAGCTTAATTCAAAATCAAAATTCAAATTCAAATTAATTCATTTTTTCAGGTAACTAGATCCATATTTTACATTTTTATACATTAGTTATTGATATTTATCTAAACAGTTCCTAATTAAATTAAATAACAGCAAATTTATATATATAAAATCCGTATTTATATATATAAATAAAATCCGCATTTATAATATTATATAAAATAATATTATAAATGCGAAAGTATGTTTGGATATATGGATGTTTGTAACTCTTTCACGCAAAAACTACTGAACCGATCACCATTAAATTTTGCATACACGTTGTCTGTGACACCAGAAAGTACATGGACGAAGTCGCGGCACCAGCTAGTAATTTATATATTAATGAAGACGATCTCAGCTTTATGCACAAATTGTACTCGTAGTACAAATGGGAATACTCCTTGTGAAAACGGCGTTAAAGAAAATTTACTTATATAATTAAGTTCGTAAGAGATTTCTTCTCGTAAGTTCGTAAAAATTATCGTAAGAATTTTCCCTTTAATATCACAAATTGTCATCAAAGAGACATTAAAAAGAAAATTGCTATTCAGATTGTTGCTGTAGCCAAATTACGAGTAGTCGACAACCAATATGACCTCATAATATTAAACTTAATAAATCATTATGAAATTCCAACATATTATTTTAAGTAAATGTTTTAAGTAACAAGTCCGCAACTAAAGTAAACCTAAAATCTGATTTGTAAGACTTAGCTGGTTGAGGTGACATAAAACATCATTTGGAACCTATCAATTATATATGGTCTTTACTATTCTGGTAATTTTTATATAAATATCATATTACCCTACGACTAAATCACTATTCGAAAGGTTTTAAGCGACTCGGTTTTTGTTATCCAAATATTAAGGCCTGCTTGCGCATATGGGCTTATCTATTTAAAATCTTAGCTATTAGGCATATATATCTGTATCTGTATTTTAGAACACATTTTCTGTTATTTGTATAACCTTTTGTAAGTATACTTAATTAGTCTGCATTGAGGCACATGTATTAAGGGCCATTGGCTCATAAAATAAAATAAAAACTATTCGAAAGAGCAATTCGATAGAGCAAAAATGTATATGTGTTTCCTGTACCTAAGGACTAACGCGCAATGCTTTTAAGAATAAACACAGTCATATTTTAATGCAGGCCTTCAGAACTAGCATGTTACGTCGACCCCATATCTTCATATTACCGCCGCGTCACACTAACAATAGAGCAAACAGTAATACACATTGTAAAAGTACAATGACCTGCTGCCTTATTATCTAACAGCAGACGACAGCAGACGACTTGCGATCGCGTGTGCTGCCATACAGAAATTATGCACATTAATTTTAGTTATTGTCCGTAAGAGGCCTTATCGCAAATGACACCTTTGTTATAAGTTACGTGATACCAAAAACGCGACTTAGTTTAATATTGCACAAATTGATAGAAAGTTATCGTCTGTTGCAAGTTGGTCGCAAGTCGTCTGCTGTTAGATAATAAGGCAGTGGGCGTGCCATTGCAAGGTGAGTGTGCAAAAACAAATCAACATTTATAATAATAATTGATTTTTTAACAATTCATAGTTATAAATAAATTCTATGAAAAATATATTAGTTTAATTAAACCATTAACACCGCTTGTGGTCCTTCGAGCCAGATTGTTATAAAAAATTTAAAAAAAAAAACAATATTGTAGACTGTAGGTATATTAACTCATAAGATGATTTTTTAATTGTATACTGCTTATTTTATCTAAGAGTAGCTATAAAAATGGATTTCGCGAAAAAAAAAAAATAGGACAGATCTGAGTAGCCAAAGCCTTTCTAAGGTGACTGTAGTGTGTTTGTGTGTGAGACTGTTTATGGTAATGGACAAAGTAAATAGTCATTAATTATATGATAAAAATGACGATCTGTACACCAATTCATTCGTTTTCTCAATTGAAGGTCATCAGGTTGGGAGAATCAGCCAGAAATTTCTAGAAATTTATTTCGTCACACAGGCTGACGCTCAATTTGATGGTAGGTGGTTATACTATAAAGTAGTATAAAGTAATAGTATAATAGAAAATACTCGACGGTAACCACCTACCATTACTTTACTTGGCTGGTAAAGTCATTACTTTCTTTCTGCATTAATATCCATTCTACGAAGAAACCTTACTGTTTGTTGCTGTTAAGTGTAAATACCCTCGCTGAGCGCTGAAATATGTATGTTATAACTAGTTTCCTTTACCCTATTTGGGTAAATAAAGGAGTTTATTATGCACTTGCTCTTTTCTAATGTGATATCTACTTGGCATCATACGTAATGTCGTATGATGCCAAGTAGATATCACATTGAGTTATTTGAACCCAACAAAAATCAGAATCAAAATCTGTTGTAACATGCGACTGTTTATTGAATAGTAATTAAATAGTTCTCAATTAATACTCCTTATTACTATGTGTTTTTAATTGCTAAATTCATTTATTTGTATTTTTTTTTTAATTTGTATGCATATTAAAAACTACGGTTAATAAAACAATTGGTTTCGTCCCATAACAAAGTGCAATTTAAAAAAAAAATAATAATCATAACTATTTGAATAGTGCAAAACCTCTTATTTATTTAATAAGCGTTATACGGTGTTATTAAAAAGAACAATTTTTTTTAATGATGCTATACAAATTGGAACTCTTGATGCTAACTGGCTAGCTGGCGTTGTCTGTAAACCTGAAAGACTTTCTATTGTCTGCACTATGGAGAGTGTGCGTCCATTCTATACGATCTAATCCAACCTGAACCGTTCCACTTGCGGACCACGAGGCGCGGACAGGGGTTTCATCCCTTCGTGGTTGATGTTCCTCGGTTACGCACGAAGCGTTACAGTTCCACCTTCCTTGTCCGAAGTGCTAGGGAGTGGAACTCACTGCCTGCGTCTGTGTTTCCTCGAAATTACAACATCGGGCTCTTCAAATCAAGGGTAAATGGGCACTTACTGGGTGCGTGATCCACCTTCGGACGCATCTGCACCTTACATGAAGCGCTGCCTTGTCTCATTTAAAAAAAAACCACCAATAATAATTAATTGCCTAAAATGAGTTACTTTGTAGTATTAAGACAAGGAACAAGCCGAGCTAGGGAATGGTAAAAAAGAAGTGGTTACAATTTGCAGACGGGCAAACCCCAGCTACGATTGCAAAGTGTGATTTCTCCATAAAATAATATAAAATTTGTACTTTATATATTTATTACAAATAATATGTTGGTTTGAGTATGAAATGTTTAGTTGGTTAGCGAAATTGTAGTTATTGAAGTACAGACGTTTGGTCTAGTCGCTAGTAATCCTAGCTGTTAACCAAACCGTCGCATGTTCGAATCCCACTAGGGGAAAATGTTTATGTGTTAACATTTTACCTTTGTACCTGAGTCGTGGATGTTTTGTATTTATAATATGTATGTATTTACAAAAAAAAAGTAATGTATGTAGTATATCAACTGTCTGGTATCCATAATGCAAGCATTAGTTGCTTACTGTGGAACTAGATGGTGCTGTGTGGAATGTGTAAAGATATTTATTTGTTTATTTATTTATTATTATTAAAAACAGACGCCCTTGCACTTGGTTTTTTTACATATTTCCAATTATCCAGAATTGCGCAGTACTGATGAACAAAGGAAATGCATTAGCCTCGTTTCAACGCATTTGAAGAGCGAGGTCATTCGTATTTACACTCAACGACTTTAATAATATAAATTATAATTTCCCAATTCGGTATTGAAGAAATATTTTTTTTTTAAATATAGCAATTAGATACGTCATACTCACCCATTTCAATAAATAAACAAATAATTCATTGTAAAAAGTATCGTAAAATATTACTATTCTTACCAATGAAATTTTTTTTTTTTTGCATTTAATATCTTATTATTAAGGAAATTTAATAATAGGCTATGGGAAGCCAAGAAAAAAGAAAAAAGTCAAAAATAACGCTAAATATTACTGATATATGTAGTAATCCTTGTTTGACGACACGTTTGGTCTAGTGGCTAGTAACCCTAGCTGTTAACCAAACGGTCGCGGGTTCGAATCCCGCTAGGGGCAAATGTTTTTTTGTGTTAACATTTAACCTTTGTACCTGAGTCATGGATGTTTTGTATTTATAATATGTATGTATTTATAAAAAAAAGTAATCTATGTATTATATCAACTGTCTGGTATCCATTACTTGCTTACTGTGGAACTAGATGGCGCTGTGTGGAATGTGTGAAGATATTTATTTATTTATTTATTTATTTATTTATTTATTTATTTATTTATTTATTTATTTATTTATTTATTTATTATTTGTTCGATATACAGCCAACTTATTTTTATGGCTTACTAGCTGGTGCCCGCGACTTCGTCCGCGTTGAACGTTGAAAGGTACCCTATGTCCTTTCTGGTGTCCCAGACAACGTGTATGCAAAATTTCATAGTGATCGGTTCAGTAGTTTTTGTGTGAAAGAGTTACAAATTATATATATTAATTTTCATTGTTGTCGCAAACATGTCGTTGTCGTGTCGTTAAGTGTAAATTTCCTGCTGAAGTCGTTCAAGGATTTCCGCGCTGTGGGTGTTCATGTTATCTTTGTTATTTCTGGAGTTTATTCAGTGACCTTGACGAGACCTTAAAGGACAATAGAGGAATAAGTATAGTCAAACAAATTTATTACAATAAATTATTTAATATGTATAAAAGTTACTTGTTTCAATGAACATTTGAATTTTCATGACAATTTTACAAAAGTGAAATACTTGCGAACCTTGGTGACTCTTTCTAGTTTAAGACGTAATTTCAATTGTTGATGAAAATATTTTCTAATAAGCAAAAATAATATAATCACAAAAAAATAATAATAATAAAGATATGTAACTGGAATAAATGAAAAAAAAAAAAAAAAAAAAAAAAACGGAATTAAATATGGAATAATACTGCAATTAAAATTATAATTAATTAATATTATTATTTTTCTTAATTTTTAACACCAGCTAGTAATATTATAAATGCGAAAGTATGTTTGGATGTATAGATGTTTGTAACTGTTTCACGCAAAAACTAGTGAACCGATCACCATGAAATTTTGCATACACGTTGTCTGAGACACCAGAAAGGAATAGGGTACTGTTCATCGTTCAACGTGGACGAAGTCGCGGGCACCAGCTAGTAATATTATAAATGCGAAAGTATGTTTGGATGTATAGATGTTTGTAACTGTTTCACGCAAAAACTAGTGAACCGATCACCATGAAATTTTGCATACACGTTGTCTGAGACACCAGAAAGGAATAGGGTACTGTTCATCGTTCAACGTGGATGAAGTCGCGGGCACCAGCTAGTAATATTATAAATGCGAAAGTATGTTTGGATGTATAGATGTTTGTAACTGTTTCACGCAAAAACTAGTGAACCGATCACCATGAAATTTTGCATACACGTTGTCTGAGACACCAGAAAGGAATAGGGTACTGTTCATCGTTCAACGTGGACGAAGTCGCGGGCACCAGCTAGTAATATTATAAATGCGAAAGTATGTTTGGATGTATAGATGTTTGTAACTGTTTCACGCAAAAACTAGTGAACCGATCACCATGAAATATTGCATACACGTTGTCTGAGACACCAGAAAGGAATAGGGTACTGTTCATCGTTCAACGTGGACGAAGTCGCGGGCACCAGCTAGTAATATTATAAATGCGAAAGTATGTTTGGATGTATAGATGTTTGTAACTGTTTCACGCAAAAACTAGTGAACCGATCACCATGAAATTTTGCATACACGTTGTCTGAGACACCAGAAAGGAATAGGGTACTGTTCATCGTTCAACGTGGACGAAGTCGCGGGCACCAGCTAGTAATATTATAAATGCGAAAGTATGTTTGGATGTATAGATGTTTGTAACTGTTTCACGCAAAAACTAGTGAACCGATCACCATGAAATTTTGCATACACGTTGTCTGAGACACCAGAAAGGAATAGGGTACTGTTCATCGTTCAACGTGGACGAAGTCGCGGGCACCAGCTAGTAATATTATAAATGCGAAAGTATGTTTGGATGTATAGATGTTTGTAACTGTTTCACGCAAAAACTAGTGAACCGATCACCATGAAATTTTGCATACACGTTGTCTGAGACACCAGAAAGGAATAGGGTACTGTTCATCGTTCAACGTGGACGAAGTCGCGGGCACCAGCTAGTAATATTATAAATGCGAAAGTATGTTTGGATGTATAGATGTTTGTAACTGTTTCACGCAAAAACTAGTGAACCGATCACCATGAAATTTTGCATACACGTTGTCTGAGACACCAGAAAGGAATAGGGTACTGTTCATCGTTCAACGTGGACGAAGTCGCGGGCACCAGCTAGTAATATTATAAATGCGAAAGTATGTTTGGATGTATAGATGTTTGTAACTGTTTCACGCAAAAACTAGTGAACCGATCACCATGAAATTTTGCATACACGTTGTCTGAGACACCAGAAAGGAATAGGGTACTGTTCATCGTTCAACGTGGACGAAGTCGCGGGCACCAGCTAGTAATATTATAAATGCGAAAGTATGTTTGGATGTATAGATGTTTGTAACTGTTTCACGCAAAAACTAGTGAACCGATCACCATGAAATTTTGCATACACGTTGTCTGAGACACCAGAAAGGAATAGGGTACTGTTCATCGTTCAACGTGGACGAAGTCGCGGGCACCAGCTAGTAATATTATAAATGCGAAAGTATGTTTGGATGTATAGATGTTTGTAACTCTTTCACGCAAAAACTACTGGACCGATCACTATGAAATTTTGCATACACGTTGTCTGGGACACCAGAAAGGACATAGGGTACCTTTCATCGTTCAACGCGGACGAAGTCGCGGGCACCAGCTAGTTTGAAATATAGTATTCATCAAGGCCCTGAATATCTAGAAAAAGAATGGAAATAGCGGGTATATCCAATAACTAAATTAAATTTAAATAATTTCAAATTCCTATCATAGATTTATTTAAAGTTATGAAAGCAAAATTGTTCAGAACAGAAGTCAAGTGCAAATTGTTTTACAAAAGGTTTGTTCGAATAAGAATTCATTTTTATTAAACTTTCACGATCAAGCAATTATTAGAGAACTTTCTTTTTAATTGTTCTAATAATAATAAAGATTCTAATCTATACTAGGGCATTACAAAACACGTCAGTTGTTTTCTTACAATTAAATTTAAAAAAATAATTGGGTCCATTACAGATAACAACATCATATCATGTATTACAAATTATATAATTATTTAAATAATCGGTTTTATTCTCTTCTCTAAAAAAGAATAAATATTAAAAAAACATGACACGCTTAATATACATTGGTTATTTTTATTTATTTATTTATTTAAAAAGGCTTACCAACTAAAGACATACTTAATAACAGTATACAAAACTGACAGAGAGGAACATCACAAGTATGAATTTAAATTATAGGAAAGCACAACATTAATTTTGATTAATTAAATTATAAATTAATTAAATTTTAAATTATATAAAATATACAGCATAAATAATATATAAAAATTATACATAAACATGTCTAATATTTCAAATTGATATACCTAGTAATTTTTGTGATATAATTAGAGATGAAGTTAAACTATTTCACTCAAAAATATTAAACGGATTTTGATAATAATGACGATCATAAGAGTTTGTTGTGTCACATTATCCCTCCTTATCCCTTATCCTTAATCCTTGTATGGTCTGCAGCGCACTTATAGCGTTGCTTGTGTTATAGGCGACAGTAGCCACCTACCATCAAGTAGACCGTCAGACTCTCTGTCGACCTTAACATAAAAGAAAAAACCTAAATGATAAATAAATATTTTGATTTGATTTAAAACTTTACAGTTTTTATATTCAGAATAATACATAGCTTATAATATTGGTGATATATATATATGCGGATGAAGTCACGAGCAAAAGCCAGTCGTAGACTCGCGAGAAATGCCATAGAACTGATTTGTTAATACAGTGATTCCCTGTAAAAAGATGCTTAGATTTTAGTTAAAAAAAAATCTTAGATTCTTAATAATTATAACAATAATTTATTTATATTAAAATATTTAAATCTAAGAAAGAAAATATATACTTACTTTAATAATAATAATAATAATAATAATAATAATAATAATACGGGTAAGAATTTGAAATCATGATGCCGAAATTATTGACTACGCTTCGAATGCTACGAAAATACTACGACAGAGCTACGACAAGTACTAGTACACTCAAAATACTAATTGTTGTTAAAAAAAAATCAATTTAATTTTTTTCCTACCACCATACATAATCTATACTAAATAATTATAGAATTCTGCATACTTAAGGGTGCAGCAGCCCTTTTGCCGCCTTAGGACACGTCCATTCACTTTTGTTGTTGACTGTACAAACACCACCTCATTACCGCTGTATCATGTATAGATAAGTGCACTTCAAGGGCACTTTGTGCCCTTAACCATACGGAACTGGGTGCTTATTCATGTATCTCTCGCTCTTTATACATAGGATTTGTATACATTTATTCATTTCCCTGTGTATTCTCAAAACATACAGTCCGTTAAGGTATTTGAAGTAGTATAAGCTATTGAAACTTTTTGTAAGCTATAAGTTTAGTTTATTACATCTAGTCAACGTTAATATTACGTTAATACTTAAAGTTAGATCAGATTTAGTTGTATGGATTTACAGACACATACTAGGCATATAATGGGTGCAGAAGATAACAAATGTTGAAGGTTTTCTTCGAAAGAGAAAGAGAATGAACGTGCTAAGGGTGATGAAGGAGAGGAAGCTGCAACATTTCTGGCACGTCCTGGTTGAATATGCAATATCCTGGTTGAAGAATTTAACTGAATGGTTTAGTATGAACACTGGCTCCCTCTTTCGTGCAGCAACTTCCAAGGTTAAGATAGCCATGGTGGTCGCTAACATTCGTAGAAAAGTGGCACCTTAAGAAGAAGCAGAAAATATATATGCAAACCACCTACCATTAAGTGTACCCTCTGCCTGCCGGAATGTTACTACTGATTTGCTACTGCTCATATAAAGAACTAAAACTATTAGGTATATTATAGCATGATATAGTTTAAAACATTTTGTGTAGTCACGTTCTAAAATCTTACCTAAAGTACTTCGCATTAAAGAGCCCCACAAATCTGCACACACACACACACTATTACACAACACACACGTGTATAAATTATGATATAAATCAGTGTGTGTGTCTCTCGACTCGCTAATAGGCTGTAATAAAGGTAATGCAAGTTGAATTGCGAGGTTGCAATGTAAGGGTGCGTGCATAATTGTGTACAATTTATTTATAACAATACTAGCAGTGATCTGTAACTTCGCTCACTTCAAAATTAGATACCCATAAAATAAAAATCTTCACCACACCGCACAAATAAGGGAATATTTAAAATATTATGTTAATTAAATTAATCGGACTATTTTCAACATCAATATTATCAATATAAAAGTTGTTTATGGTAATCTTGAAATTGTGAATGTTTTTGTTAGGCATGGATAACATAGACTGGCTACGCTCACAGAATTAACGCTCTGTCTCAGGAGTCCATGATTCGATTTTTGGCAGATTTTTAGAAATAAACTTTTCAAAGTTTGCTCGAGTCTGACTCTGACTAATAGTGGCTCTGACTAATAGACACACTGCGTTTCGAAGTCATTTGGGCAGCCAGTCTGGCTGCAGTAACCACCCTCTTACAGATCACTACGGTTTAATAACAGCATGTGGAATAGTGGGACTTGCTGTTGTGTTTCAATAAGTGGCTAAGGGATAATCCTTTACGCTACCTGCTAAGGTCGGCAACGCACTGGCAGCACCTGTGGCGTTGCTTGTGTTATAGGCGATGATGGCCACCTACCAACAAACAAGTGGATTGTCAGCCTGTCTGACTTTATATTTAAAAACAAAATAGCTCTTAGAACGAACCAGGGTATTAGTAACACTACTAGTGAATACTAATAGTACCCTATAGTCTATGCACTATTAGTCGATATGTTCTAATAGACGCTAATATAGGCTCTAACTAAATAGTCCGCCGACATAGTATCGGTCGCGAGAGTATCGTGCGCTTGCGCAGTTTATGGGAAAGGCCAAAGTTGGCTGATTATTTTGAGATATGGAGGAACATATTAATTAACATATTTAACAGTATAAAAATATATTTGTTTGAAATTCCAGGAATCTATATTAAGTACATCGATAATTCAAAAACATCAAGACAATTTTATCTCATTAATGAGACATCTTCGTTTATAGGAAGTATATACTTTTAAAGAACTCTTGGACTTGTATAAAATGATTAAGAAATAATGTTTACCGTCTTTGAAAATTAAAATGCAAACTGTTTTAGTGGAGTAACACATTTTTCCGCTAATTTTTCATTTGAAAAACTCTTTTGAATTTTAATACGACTGGCCGCAATCCCCATTTTACCTAATTAGAGCAAACAAAATTACATTGGACCGCATCAAAAGCGGTTGTATACGAATGTCGGCAATGTCGGCGAACCCCAAGATGCCGGATTGTAACAAAGCGTACTCATTAACTCGCAGACGACTGTTGAGTTTCTGCTATGAAACATAGACTAGCCAGTCTTCCTAAACAGACACGGCACTCCATTAAATTATAAGGGACATACTTGCAGCCTACTGGGACGCGCAGACACAGAATAATATTGACATATTTTCCAACAATTTGAATTCTTATAAAAAGAAAATTGGCAAATAAATTAATTTTATCACTCATGAATATTCTCTTCTTTTTCTTATTATTATTATTATTATTTTTAAATTAATGAATAAATGTAAGAATATAATTTTTATGATTCTTTAGGCCTATTTGTATATAATCTATAATATATATTTTTTTTAATTTATGGCTGTATGTAATCTAAATCTAAATCTAAATAAATAAAAAATAAATAAATAGAATTTTGCTTGTCTGTATCTCTAATTGTTTTCAAGTTCATTGTGAAGATAGAAAATATTTATTATTTTCTCTAACAGTTTCTCTAACAATAAAAACATTATTTTGATCTTACTAATTTTAATGTCGCTTTTTAAATTATAATTATTGAATAAAATATAATTTAGTGAACGAAAACGTAGGTATTTGAATTTTATTTAAATAAATTACAAGCCAGTATCATAAAAAGAATGTGAATTAAACTAGGTTTATTATAACTAGAGAAAATTAATTAAAAAATAAAAAATAGCTAAGAAATAAATAATATATATAAACAAAAAATTCCCTTATATTATTCAACTTAGCGGTTCATCAGAGAGATGGCAAGTCTGTCCAAAATTACGTCAACATAATCTTTGACCACGTTTGAACACAAGCAGGGAGATGGAAAATTTTAATAAAATATGTTTCCCCGTGTAAAATGGCATCTCGCACGGCACGTCCCTTACGGAGTCTTTAAACACTTGCCACCACACGTGTACCTATTTTCACTCTTATCTTAAGGCCACAAAGTTCATTTTCGCATGGACCAAATGTAAAGCCAGGGTTGTCACGCTAAACTATGTTCAGCTATAAGGAAGAGTTGTGCCACGATTATGAAATAGATATTAAAACGTTTTCTAGTCGTACGTGGAATAAATTAACTGTTGATATTTTTCCTCGAACGTTTATAAAATAATTTTTATTTAACTCTTAACTGGATAGTTCTTACAACGAGATGGGTTTGAGTAGTTTTATAATTAAGTTACTGTTACCTGAATTACATTTTGTGTAGGAAGCTAACGTTGGTACGTAACAACCCTTTAACGGTACTCGTAACCAGGCTTTCGTAACTAGTTACGTTTTTTTTTTTTTGCTGCTTCTAAATTAATTATTAAACAAGATTAATTTTGATTCCATTTTTTTATTATTTAAAACAATTCGCATGCAGCAACTTATTTGTAAAGATCTATTTTAGTTTTGTTATACTAATTATAGTGGGAAGGCATTATGTATAGCTAAATCTTCAGCTTGAGCTTGAATTTATACTAATATTGTAAAGAGAGAGAAAATTTGTATGTTTGTAATGAATAAATTCAAAAACTACTGGACCTATTCTGAAAATTCACGCGACTTCGCCCGAGCAACTTTATAAAATATAGCCTATGTAATAACTTTCCTGACAATGTAGCTTTCTATAGGTGAATGAATTTTCAAAATCGGTCTAATAGTTTTTACACACATAAAAATATTCTCCTTTTATAGATTTATTTTTTGAAAATCTCGTACGAGTAGGATGCGATTAGTCAAAAGCGGGATCACCACACGACCACCAAATTAAAGGCAAGCGAATCCGTGGACCACAATGGGTATAATAATATTTTTGTTTCATACTAAGTTGGCAAAAAATATTCAAAGTAATATTAAGGCCATTTTACTGCTCCGAGGTGCATTTATTTGAAAAATTAAAAATGCTTTCTGTAATTTTATATTCCTTCTAATAATGGCTTTTTATCAATGGACCCGTACATAGAGCTTTTATAATTAAAAATTAAAAAGAACCAAAGGCACTGTATACCTTTCGCGTTCTCTAATTACTTCTTTCTCTGTATTTTCGTTCGCTAAAATTAAATGTTTTTATTTATGTGAAAGTTTATTTTTGAAAAAAGAATATTACAGTGAGCGGCCATACATTATTAGGGACAGTACTGAGATTTTTGAAATTTCTAGTCTAATTGAATTTCTCGAACAAAATGATCGGTTGTAGAGGTCTCTTATGTAATTTTTTATTTGTTGTATTTTATTGGGATCATAAAAAGTACAAAAATAATTTATAAAACAATTTTATACCTAGTCTTCGTATGAGTAATATTAATATTGGTAAAAATTAATAAAAGAAGGTTCAATATTTAGGCTCGAGTTCACCAACAGACGGTTATTTTTAAACAGCTGTTTAAAATTTAAACAGCCGTTTAATAATATTTTGTTGATCACCATCGCTAAACTGCCGGTTAAACGCCCTAAATATCAGATTAATCATTAAGTTAATCAGATGTTTAGGGCGTTTAACCCGCATTTTAGCGATTGTGAACAGCAAAATATTATTAAACGGCTGTTTAAATTTTAAACAGCTGTTTAAAAATAACCGTCTGTTGGTGAACTCGAGCCTTAGTGATGCCTTTGCTGCAATAAGAGCCTCAATACATGTTTTTGCATTTTCTTGGAGTGTGGAGTTATGATACCAATCTCTGATGAGGGTTTCAATCAATTGGCGCTTGGTGATAATCAATTCTTTCGCTTTCCCCCTTATGGTGAGTTCCCACGTGTATTCGATGGATCATGTCTGGTGAATTGTTTTACTAGCTGGTGCCCGCGACTTCGTCTGCGTTGAACGATGAAAGGTACCCTATGTCCTTTCTGGTGTCCCAGACAACGTGTATGCAAAATTTAATGGTGATCGGTTCAGTAGTTTTTGCGTGAAAGAGTTACAAACATCCATACATCCAAACATACTTTCGCATTTATAATATTAATATAGTTTATAATAATATTACGGATTTGTATATAAGAAAAGTCTAACAAATTGCTTTATTCGAAATATTTCCGTTCACTCTACAGTGTTTTATATAGCCTCGCGTCGTTATTTAATTTTATTCAAAGATTGTAATCCTCTTGTATTGAAACAGCAATTAACATGTAATTCTTGTACAGCCACTGGTCTGCAATATCTGTTAGAGATTTTATTTTTATTCATGTGCTAAATCTTATGTTTTCAAGTTACTGGCTATAAATAATTACATAATTACATTGTACTGTAGGAAATTACTTTTGAATTGTACGATGCAAGACCAGAGTTATATAATTATATATATTAATTACTTATGAGGTATAGAAATCACTTATTCCTTATCAGCAGCTTAGTGCTGGCTACTATAAGGTTACACTCAGAGGAATGTTTTTGAATTACTGACTCCAGGAATAATCTGGAGCTGGTGGTGATTGGAAGAGTGGATTACAAGAGGTCTAGTAGGCTGTCTTCTAACCGTTTTACAGATCTATTTTCTTACAGGCCTCACATTTACGATTGCTATGAAGAAAACTGAGGACAAGATAGAATGGAAACAGCTGATGTCCGATGTCACCAAGGTATTTCACAGCGGACACGACCTTGAGCAATGATTGAAAGATATCTCGATTTAATATTGTGTGTATCTTATACGATTCAATGTAGCCTTCAAGGGAAATTGCTGTAAATATAATATGAAATACAGAATAATATCGCATTGGATATGGTAAAGCCAAAAAAATGTGTACTAAAAATGAAATACACCTGAGCGAGGAAACACCACAATATCCTGCCGATAGCAACGTAATGTTATAAAGCTCTCTCACCGTATAAATAATATGCAGTAGATCAAGTCTCACAAATCTCAAAATACATGACCATTTTGTACATGTGACTATTCTGACCATTTTTTAATATACATACTTATTTATTTTATTTATTTATGTATTTATTAAATTGACTATAATAATATTTTGAGGATTTTAAGTACTAATGATAGATAAGTTTTTTTACGAGTGGAGTCATAAAATGACAGTAACCAACCCCCTTACAGTGAAATAAATTGAATGTGTGCTGTGTTGCGTTTCGACGAATGAATAAGTAAAGTTAGAGCCAGTTTATCCTATTACTTATTATTTATCCTATACTTAGATCAGCAGTGCACCTTTGATGTTCTTGTGTAATAGCAAATGATTTTGTACTTATTTTCGTATCTTTACATGTCTTTATCGTACAATCATATTAACATTTTAGAGGGGACATTTATAGAGGGACAAAAAGCCTCGTGTAGTTTTCGAATCCTTTTACAATAAAATTATACAATATCTTATTCTTTATCAAATGTTAATAATTCTTTCTCGATAGTCAGTTGAATTATTTTTTAAATTTTCATTTAAGTTCAGCGTTTTTTAAAGAATACTTAAAACTAATGTAAATCTGAGAAGTTTCCATACTGTTGTTGTGTTAATATGAACAGGTAATATACGCTCAATGTTGTAGATGGTATCACTCAATTCACTTATTTATCTGTGCACACACACCACTGCGTGTAACTAATATTATATTAAGTATATTTGAACATACAAATGTGTGCGGGTTCGTCTGTGGTTTGTGGTTTTAATTGTAAAATAGTTAAATTATTTATAACACAAATAAGTGGTTTATTGTGGAAATGAAACAAGAAAATTTGTAATTATTTTTAGGCTCGTATCTATACTAATATTATAATATAATCACCTAAGCGATTATATTTGTCTATGGGTTTGTATCTATTCTATTAAATTGATATATAATTTAAAGACTATAAACATTTTTTTATCACAGACGGCCCACTGTCTTGGTGGCAGGTGGTTACCGTCGCCTAAGGACACAATTGCATGTGTTATCGGCTATGGTAGCCAGGCTATGGCTATGGAATGTAAGTCTGGCTGCCTTTGCATTAAAATACTCAGTGTAGATAGTAGATAGATAAGGTTTATTAAAAAGTCTATACTTACTATCTATCTATCTATACTTCAATATTAATATTATAAAAAAAGAAAGAAGAATTGTATGTTTGTATGATTAGTATACTTATAGAAAGCTATATTATCAGCGAGTAACATAAGGCTTTATTTTATAAAAAGTTAAGCTTACGAAGTAGCATGCAACAACTAGTCCGTACTAATATTATAAATGCGAAAGTATGTTTGGATGTATGGATGTTTGTGACTCTTTCATGCAAAAACTACTGAACTGATCACCATGAAATTTTGCATACACGTTGTCTGTGACACCAGAAAGGACATAGGGTACCTTTCATCCAGAAAAAAGGACTATTCCCGTGGGATAAATAAAAAATATTAAACTAACGCCTGGCCAAAGCCAAAGTGTTATAGCAACACGAGGTCAAGCGTTATATTGTTTTTTTTTTTTTTTTTTTTTCAACGCGGACGAAGTTGCGAGCACCAGCTAGTTTTATATAAAAAGTTAAGTAAGTTTAGCTACATATAGGTAATTATATTTCCTATCGCAAGTGAACACAATTCAACTCAATAATGAAGTTATAAACTAACATATTTTGCCACGGCGACAAACATACAAACATAAGGACATGTACAGGAGCAATACTCAAACTCGGATTCGAACTTTCCAGAAATCAGTTCGAAAACCTTTCAACCAAGATGTCAACTCGGGATGAACTTCAATAGTGGTCAGTCGCTACACAACTTTTGTAACATTCGACTCAGACGGACCAGTTTCTAAATCTCTGAGAGTTATGTGCATATATGTATATGTTTTTAAATAAATAAAGGTATAGTATGTTGCCTTGAGAATCCTGTAATGATGTGTGTACATATATTATGTAGAAATAAATAAAACAAATTGTAAAATCATCATATCATGTCATACTAATATTATAAATGCGAAAGTATGTTTGGATGTATGGATGTTTGTAACTCTTTCAGGGAAAAACTACTGAACCAATCACCATGAAATTTTGCATACACGTTGTCTGGGTCACCAGAAAGTACATAGGGTACCTTTCATCGTTCAACGCAGACGAAGTCGCGGGCACCAGCTAGTCTCACAATAAAGACAATTTTCTACTAAGAGTTTTACAAATTGAAAAGAAATCTACATTGATAAAGACTATTTTACCATTATTTACAAAGTTTACTTTGAAAGATTTAATATATTATAAAGACTGAACATTAAAAAAATAATGAATATTAAACATTTAATATTTAAAAATAGCAAATATAATAACGGAGTATTTTTAACGATCCTTTTTCCCGCAGCTAGGTGACATCAAACGCCTTTTATCAAAAATAATCACTTTAAATACCAAGACAACATAATTCTTTTCAAAAAATAACTTTGAAGAGACAACGCAGAACTTAAAATATCTTTTCAATGTTGCTAAACTAACCACAATGCCCTAACTCGTTACAAAATCTGTACTAATATTATAAATGCGAAAGTATATTTGGACGTATGGATGTTTGTAACTCTTTCACGCAAAAACTACTGAACCGATCACCATGAAATTTTGCATACACGTTGTCTGGGACACCAGAAAGGACATAGGGTACCTTTCATCGTTCAACGCGGACGTAGTCGCGGGCACCAGCTAGTAATATTATAAATGCGCAAGTATGTTTGGACGTATGGATGTTTGTAACTCTTTCACGCAAAAACTACTGAACCGATCACAATGAAATTTTGCATACACGTTGTCTGTGACACCAGAAAGTACATAGGTTACCTTTCATCGTTCAACGCGGACGAAGTCGCGGGCACTAGCTTTTAAAGCCTATAGTTAGTTGTTTTACGACAACTTCATAAAATTTGAGTAGTTTGAGTATTTCACACTTGGGTCCTGCCTGAAGCCGAAACATTTTAGATAGCAGTTTTGGATAGTGGAAGGTAATAGAACACTATTTTGAAAATGTAAAACTAGTACATACAAAAACTGATCCGCATGAGTCAACCCTAACGATAGAAGACGAAGTTTTCGATGTACAAGTAACAAGCATGATTAGTGGCGGTTTCGTTACCCTGTAGTGGTTTTTTTTTTTAGTTTTCAGACTGCAAATAACATTTAATTTTCTAACATACAATCATCAGCATGTACTCTTTTATAATTAAATTTGATTATATGAAAATGTGTTCACATTTTATTATTTACTATTAAAAATATTTTGTTTAATATAATATTTTAAATGCGAAAGTATGTTTGGATGTATGGGATGTTTGTGACTCTTTCACGCAAAATCTACTGAACCGATCACCATTAAATTTTGCATACACGTTGTCTGGGACACCAGAAAGGACATAGGGTACCTTTCATCGTTCAACGCGGACGAAGTTGCGGGCACCAGCTAGTTAAAAATTTTAATAAAACTAAAATGTCGTATTTTTACTATACATATCTGCTATTAGCTTCGATGTTGCTGTATAGTTCATCAATCATCTTTACATTTGAAATTTATAAGTCTATAAGATAAGATAGGTTTCACTCATTATTCATAGGTTTTAACTGTGACAGAGGCAGAATCCAACTACTCTTCAAGACTTGAGTACTTTTTGCACTGAACGATCACATTATACGTCCTACTTTAATCCCTTTACAGTGCAATACGGCGCGATAAAAACACGTCGGCTAACAGTTACAGCTTTCACATCGGCGCGTCTGTAAGCATTTATAATTGTTCCTTTTTTTAAATTTCTTATATTTTTCAAAACTAAACTGTATGTGTAATATGTTGATTAGAGTGGGCTAAAATGGTAAGAAGTGACCAAAATATTCACTCGTATCAATCATGTTTGCAATGATAACGGTGGTCTTCTGTAAGATTATTATTAAGTACTGTAAGATGTATCTATTGTAAAATACATACACCCATAATCTATATATATATATATATAAATGTTGTGTTGGTTTGTGTATTATTCAAAAACTCGAAAACTAGCCGACGGATTGACTTGAAATTTTTATACAATATGCAATCCGCTTCAAGGATTGATCATATCTATTTTTTGCATAACAATATAATTTTGATTGCGAGAAAAATAGCATTTTTACGGCGCCATCTACCGAAAGCGAGGAGAGTTAACTTGCCAACGAGAACCGCTGTCACATTTAAAGTGGAAGTTAGCCGTTACCGAAGCGTGGTTCAGCTTGTGAAGTATCCGTACTAATATTATAAAACTAATATTATATTTTTGACTGTATGGATGTTTGTAACTCTTTCACGCAAAAACTACTGAACCGATCACGATGAAATTTTGCATACATGTTGTCTGGGACACCAGAAAGGACATAGGGTACCTTTCATCGTTCAACGTGGACGAAGTCGCGGGCACCAGCTAGTATAATATAAAATATTTAAAATGCTACAGATAGGTGAAAAATACATCTATAACTCTATTGATGTTTTCAAGTATTTTTTAAAATTAGTTTTAACCGAATTCAATGTGGTATAAGTAGTTATATAAATGTCCTTTCATCGTTCAACGCGGACAAAGTCGCGGGCACCAGCTAGTATAATATAAAATATATAAAATGCTACAGATAGGTGAAAAATACATCTATAACTCTATTGGTGTTTTCAAGTTTTTTTTAAATTAGTTTTAACCGAATTCAATGTGGTATAAGTAGTTATATAAATGTCCTTTCATCGTTCAACGCGGACAAAGTCGCGGGCACCAGCTAGTATAATATAAAATATATAAAATGCTACAGATAGGTGAAAAATACATCTATAACTCTATTGGTGTTTTCAAGTTTTTTTTTAAATTAGTTTTAACCGAATTCAATGTGGTATAAGTAGTTATATAAATGTCCTTTCATCGTTCAACGCGGACAAAGTCGCGGGCACCAGCTAGTATAATATAAAATATTTAAAATGCTACAGATAGATCAAAAATACATCTATAACTATTGATGTTTTCAAGTATTTTTTAAAATTAGTTTTAACCGAATTCAATGTGGTATAAGTAGTTATATAAATGTCCTTTCATCGTTCAACGCGGACAAAGCCGCGGGCACCAGCTAGTATAATATAAAATATTTAAAATGCTACAGATAGGTGAAAAATACATCTATAACTCTATTGATGTTTTCAAGTATTTTTTAAAATTAGTTTTAACCGAATTCAATGTGGTATAAGTAGTTATATAATTGGTTTTTTTTTTTTTTTTTTATAAAAATATTAGCGTCAATGTAAAAGTTAGCAGTCGTTTGAGCGTTGTTTTACAGCGTCCGGTTCGATTGGCGCAGCGTTTGTGAGCAAAAATAAAATCCGTTTACTGGCCCGCAATCATCCTGGACTCCGCACACCCCGTTCACTTTAACTTGGCGAAACTAAAACCGTAAAAGTGGAACGTTCAATCTGGACTCAAAACGTGCACTAATTATGGACTCAGCACTGCACTGCGGAGAAATCGCTCTAAGAGAAAACATATAGCATATAGTATACAAATACAAGAATAATTAAGATTTTAGCATACCGGACAAAGTTTAAAAAATCAAAATATTTATTTATCAATTAAGTTTCTAAGAGAAACTCTTATGATCGTCATTATAAATTTGAATTTAAATTTTCAAGGATTTCTGAAATAAAGCCAAGATGACGATCCCGAGAAGTAACCCCTAAAGAAACTCAGGACTTACTTATGCGTTACTTGAAATTTCTTGAAATTCATGAATTACTTGTAACGTGTTAATTAGATTTCTCAATACTCAAAATCATGACTCGACGACCGCAAAGCAGGAACATTAAAAAAAAATAGAGCCGCCGCAAGCATTAAAAGAAACACCGCACAAAATCCAATCCCGAGTATAATTACCAAAAATTTTATGGTTCTTTTAATGGGCCAAAAGTTTAACTTTATAGCTCAAAAAACAACTATGGGCTTCAAATAAAAGAAATAATTGCACGAGGAAATACTCGTACATCGCAACGGTACAGAATTTCGTGACATCAATCGGACGACGTATTTGCATAGGTTTTATTTAGATATGCCGCAATGATTGTGCCCAAAATGCAGTACAGTCGACTACTTATATAATTTTTAATTATTTATTTATATACACAAATAATTAATAATACACGATTAATACAACACGTACGTTACATGTATATTAATAATACACGATAATATTATTACGTTTGAGTTAACATAGGTATGAATGAATGAACACAAATTAATTGAGTTATTAGGTAAGTATAAACCTCTTTTCTAAAGTATAATTATAAATTATTATCTACTATTGCTTGATTAAAATTACAAATTAAAAAATAAAGTAATTAAAAAAAAAATATAATATTGCAATATTATAGAAAAGCTTTTACGAATACATTTACCACATGTATGTATGTGTACCAAATTTATGTATATGTAGATATACATAAATTTTGCCTATGTGGTAAATGTATTCGTAAAAGCTTTTCTATAATAATTAAAAGACATATATCTTCATATAATTATATATTTTAATCCTCATAAGAGGATAAGATTATTTTAGATAAGATAAGATAAGAGAAACTGTGTACAGTGATTGTTTTTTTTTTTTTAAATGTAATTAGTTATAATTCGATCAATTATGCACATTAAGTATATTATTATGATAGTACATTTCTGATCTGATAGTCTCCCACATATAATATACATATATCAAATTTGAATTGTATACAACTAAAAAAAAATGTGTTTAATTTAAAAATTCCATTTTTAAATAATAATCCAGGATTGTCTTTTACAAATAAACAGATTTCCAGAATGTATAGAAATAATTTAGCTAACTGTTCTCAATGATTCTATCAATATTATGAACTAGCTGTACCTCTCCCGGCTTCGTCCATGCATTTTTTTCCCGTAAAAACTTTCCCTGATTATCCCTCTATCCATTGGTGAAAACCGCATGAAAATCGGAGCAGTAGTTTTTGAGTTTATCGCGAACAGACAGACAGACAGACAGACAGACGCGGCGGAGGACTTTTTTTTATAATAGTTATGTAAGGATAAGCCGGATAAATTTTTTTAACATTTACAGATTTTTCCTAAATATTTTGAGACTAGCTCAAATACTAGGTATATGTACTAATTTCTACTTCTGATTCAGAGACCTTGTACTAATAATTGTTTTAGTCTTAGTAATGCTGACGTTTGATGATAATTAATCATGTTCCATTGCTTAAGATCGAAGCCAATTATTTCGCAAATCTGATAAAAATGTTGTGTTTGATTATACATACTATACATGTTATCACAGATTGAGTGTTGATTAAAAAAAACGCCCGTTATGCTCTGTAAATACGCGGCGAGCCATGCACATTTTTGTAAATCTTCCTTTTCAATTTAGGCTGCGTTATAGGTAAGTAATCATTTTTTATATTAATTTTTTATTTAAGTGTATAGAGCTTACTATACTCGTAGGATCGTAAAGCACTCTTCAGGTTAGATAAACATTAGACTATGTTAGTTACTGAGGATTAGTATGCTACTAATAAATGCGAAAGCTTGTCTGTTACTCTTTAATGCAAAAACGGAATTTATCAAATAAAAAAAGTGATTTAAGCTCGTTAACACGTCATAGTGAAAGCTTTTTCTCAACTGATGCATGAAAAAATCTTAATTGCTCAATTGATCTTCATGAAAATTTGCATACACATTTCAAAAATGATACAGATACACAAAAATGACATAGGCTACCTTTAATCCAGAAAAAGTACTGTTTCCGAGGGCAAAACTATACTAGCAATATAATAGCAAATAAGATTGCCCATATATAGATATTTTGACATCGTTTTTTTTTCAACGTAGACGAAGTCGCAGGCACCAGCTACATAAGTAAAATAAAACACTCAACGACGCCTCTACAGAGTCAAACTGTTCGAAAAGCAAACCACAAAAAATTAAAGTTATTTCTAAAAGTACAATACGAGTAAGTATCGTTAATAATCATACATATTATTTGTTTAATTAGTAGATAATAGTTTCTGGACATAGCTCACTAATAAATTTTTAAAAAAAGATTATACACAATTCGATCACAGAATCCCTAAACAAAGCCAATTTTTCTTGCAACTGAATCGTTTTAAATTTTTTTTTTTTAAATCGTATCCATCAAGTGAATTGCACCAATATAACCGCGTCCCGCCACCAGTGAACAATGCACGCGGACAAAAAAAAAGAGCACGTCTGGCCAAAAAAATGGCACACCAAAACAATCTGTGTATCGAACCGTGGACCACTGACAGGCCCTTCGTGTTACATTTCACGAGTAACGTACACTTGCGTGCACCCGAAAAATTTATACACGCGAGTATGTAGGTACGTACGTTTGCGATAATTTTTTTCTCTAAACAATGCACTTTGACTTATTTATAGCGCTTATATGTTGACTTTGTAACAAATGGTGGCAGGCAGGCTCGCAGTTCAATGATGGTAGGTGGCTACCGTCGTCTGAAAATACAAATTACAGTAGGCATTCGGATAATCGAAAATCCGGATAATCAAATGTATGAAGAAAAGCGAGTTTTGTGCATATGTAGTACATAATGTTATGTGTTTATTAAAAACAATAAATACATATCAACGAAAATTAATAAGCGATCCAGAGTAATGCTAGTTCCGACGCGTTCAAGTTCATACTTGCATAAATTCGACTTGCGTTTGGTAGTCCGGATAATCGCGAGTCCGTATAACTGTGGGCCGGATAATCGAGTTTCTACTGTAAATCAGTAAAAATCAAGGATCGTAGATTTAAGTTGGAAATAAACTATCGGACGCGGCTGACATAATTATGTGCACTGTCGTTCACTGCACTGGATGCGCCAGATTTCTATCGGACGTCCGAACGCTCAAGGACGGTCCAAAGTCACGTCCGCGACTTACGTCCGATAGTTTGCACAGCTTAAGCTCGAGTTCACCAACAGACGACGGTTATTTTTAAACAGCTGTTTAAAATTTAAACAACCGTTTAATAATATTTTGTTAAACGCCCTAAACATCATATAAATCATTAAGTTAATCAGATGTTTAGGGCATTTAACCCGCATTTTAGCGATTGTGAACAACAAAATATTATTAAACGGCTGTTTAAATTTTAAACAGCTGTTTAAAAATAACCGTCTGTTGGTGAACTCGAGCCTTAGTGTATTTGTATATTACTATCCTATCCAGATACCAGTTAGCTGCGAACGGCATCCGCGGCGGTCGGACGCGTCCGATAGTTTGTCTACACCTTAACACTTTTATAAAACACTACCCGATGCCCACGACTTCGTCCGCGTTAAACGATGAAAGGTACCCTATGTCCTTTCTAGTTTCCCAGACAACGTGTATGCAAAATTTCATGGTGATCAGTTCAGTAGTTTTTGCATGAAAGTGTCACAAACATCCATACATCCAAACATACTTTCGCATTTATAATATTAGTACGGACTAGCTGTTGCACGCGACTTCGTCCTGGTAACTTTATAAAATAAAACCTATGTTAGTGAAACACATTAATTAATTTATTTGTTACATTAAAACATTATAATTTATTATTAGAAAAAATATGAAAATTTACAATATATAATTTATACAAATATTTACATGACCTTTTCGGGTTAGAAATACTTTGTACTGTAACTGTATATATATATATATAAACTAAGATCATGTAAAGCTTTTAAACAATAATATGGTGCGAATTAAGATTTATTAATTTATACATTTATTTTAACAATCACTGACTAATATTAAAATGTTAGTATTAACTAAAAAAAAAAAAAAAATTTCAAGGCTTTAATGTCAAACACATTCAATTTAACAGAGCCTCCCAGAGAATTTAAGCTTTGACATGTGCAAATGCAACTGTCAGTGCACATTCAAGTAATTAAATGTGTTTACGTCCAAAACCAAGTTTTTTATTGCCATAAATCATTACGGTCATGTTTTAACGATTAAATCTCGTTATTATGCGAAAAAAAAAATTGAGCCATCAAAACCTCTTAATTCCTGGTGGTCGGAGCAACAACCTTTCAACTCTGATACTTGGGTTCGATAACATTTGTTTATGTTAGGCTATTTATCTGATTGTATTGTATGAATTTAATTGTATTTTTATGTGGTCGACATAAAACGTGGGCAGATTCTTAATTTCAATTAGAAACGAATATGTTTTCTAATGTCAGTTAGTATGTATTTAAAAAGTATATACTCGTAACAGTTGTCAATTAATTATGACACAGTTTTTGTTATAAATTTTTAACTAATTTGTAATTAAGACTAAGAAAAAGTTGTAATATGTTATATGTGTATTTGGTATAATTTTTAATTTATAATATAATATGTTAAAGAAAATGTTAAAAAAATTCTACAGGATGACATTTTTTAAGTTTTGAGACAGGACAGGCTTATTCTTATTTAGTTAGTTATTTATTTATCCTAATTATAATATGGGAAAGTTTCTATGTTTGTTTTGTTACTCAATCACACAAAAACGACTGAACAGATTTAGATGAAATTTGGCACACAGATAGTTAGTAGGTATATTACCTTTTGTTCTTTATTATTTATTATTATTAAGGTAATAACAATTATCCAATTGCTATTAACTGAATTAACATATAGTATAATTTTCAATGCTAGGAAAATGTTAGGTTCCTGTGGAATTTTCAAAAAACTCTCAAAAAGCGTTTTTTTTTTAGGAGAAAGCAACTCAATGATTTAAAAACAAACATTAACTCTGGCGAAATGGACACGAAAATAATTGTTGGAAAAATCCGACTCTGGCGGCTAAAGAGTTAAAACAACTTCTGGATCATTCTGAACCTGAACGTACAGAATAAGGTTGTCATTGCTTAATAGGCCTCTTTCGTAGTTCTACATGGCCGCAGCCTTCATCAACTGTTTTTTTCCCCCGACTTTTACTACTAGGTCACTAGGTCGGACCACCTAGTGGGGAACAGTAGAGCGTAACGTCTGACGACACGTGACCGTCCATCGACAATCTTTCAAACCAAACTGATGGCTTTCGGCTCTATGAGCTATTTAATTTAAATTTTATTAATAATGAAGAAATATATGTCAAATGACAGTTCTTCTTGTTACTTTATATTGAACTAGTTGTTGCACGCTACTCCGTCCGCGTAACTTTTAATAAAATATAGCCTATATTACTCGGTGATAATGTAGCTTTCTATGGGTGAATGTTTTTTTTAAATCGCTCCATTAGTTTTTGAGTTTATTCATTACAAACATAAAAGTCTTTTTTCTTTATAATATTAGTATAGATAATAATTTTATTTAAATTAACAACTTTGAAACAAAATACTTATTATAACTCGAGAACGGCTCGACCGCTTTTTAAGATCTTTGATTTGTTAAATTTGTCTCAATCATTCAAGCACATATTTTGCGTTGCTGGATCCTTCGCTATAGAAGCTCGATCCAGCTAGATCCCTGATCCCTGATAGCTAGATTTCTGGATCCCATTGCAATCCCCATTTGGTAGTAATATGCATCCTCCTGCCTAGTGTAAGTTGTGTTCCTTAACGACAGTATACCCATATATGTACGTGCGTATAGCTACGGACAGACATGCTCATTAGTAGCATGCTTTCGTGCTAGTAATGAGGAAATGCTACTAAGTAGCATGTGTGTCACAACGTTGCTAGTAATAAGCATGCTCAAAATGCTACCTGAGGCGCGGGTGGAAGGGGGCGTGCTCCGAGCATGTCTAAACAGGTTTGCTTATAAGAATGCTAGTATAGCTAGTACTTTTATTTAGGAGCATGCTTAAAACTAGCATGCTTATTGGTGACAAATGTGAACAGTTGCATGAGCATGCTAGTTTTAAGCATGCTAGTAATGAGCATGTATGTAACTAGCTTATAATTCAAGACATGTCTCTCGTAGACCGCACATAGTCAGACCTTGAGAGACAAGTAAACAATAAGCTATAGGGGAAACTTGTGGTCATATGGAGAATCCAATGTTTTTTGCATACACGGCACGCGTTTCACCATTATGGCCCGAACAGAGTTACGAATGTTCTTGGAGTAGGTATCCGTACTATATAATATTATAAATGCGAAAGTATGTTTGGATGTATGGATGTTTGTAACTCTCACGCAAAAACTACTGAACCGATCACCATGAAATTTTGTATACACGTTGTCTGGGACACCAGCAAGGTTCATCGTTCAACGCAGACGAAGTCGCGGGCACCAGATAGTATAATAATATAACAAACATAACGGGATAGAAACGTGGCAAAGATAGAATTTAGCCCTTATCCCTATCCACGTGCATTTTGCAGCAATGCAAATATTGAGCACATAATTGTACACAGCAGCACAAGTGCTTTCATTACACAGTGGTCTACAACAAGTGGGTGGTCACTGATGCCAGAACGGCTACCCAGTTTTGACATCGACCCCAGAAAGTATTTATTGAAATTATTTAAGTAGAATCTCTAATTTTGCATACGCGTTGTCTGGGACACCAGAAAGGACATATGGTACCTTTCATCGTTCAAAGCAGACGAAGTCGCGAACACCAGCTAATTTTAATATAATTTTACCAAAAAATTGTAAAAAAGTTTCGCATTGGTCATTTGTCTATTTCAAAAGTACAAAAACAATTGTTACGTATGTACTATGACAGTTTTAACTTGAAGCCTATTCAATATATCTATTAATATTAATTTATAATTCTAAGGACCTCTTTCACCAACTACAAGTAAAGTGTTGATTAGTTACTTTTAGAAATAATTTTATGTTTTAATAAATTATGCAATTGGTTTACTGCATCCTTCGATAGGAGTTATTTTTTTTATTATTTTCTATTTAATGTTTCGTACTTTTACCGTACAAACAAAGGTATATATCGTCTCCATCTTTCCCGGTGACCGGTGACTTTAAATAGCGGTTAGCCTACTTGACACTTTACTCGGCGATGGTGAAAGAGGCCCTAAACTTACTCAATGCACGTCGTTTTATTTCAATTGCCAATGACATGCACATATGTCGGCACTTCTCGGTAACTCTCGGTAGCCTATAACCTTCCTCAATAATTGAAATATCTTGGAACTTTCGGCAGGGTAACTTTGGAAATGTACTTTAAAGTTGGCTTTAAAAAGTATACTGTTTTTTATACTGTGTTTCGCAATCATTTAGGCTGGCGGCAGTAACCATCCCCTTACAGAAGACCACCGTGAAATAACAGCACGTTTGCTGTTATGTTTCGTTGAGTGGGTAAAGCCCATTACCTGTCAGGCGGCAGTAACCAGGCTTTAATAAAAGCACATATGCTCTTGTGTTTCGGTGAGCAATTCCTTATCCTTAATGCTACTGTAGTCGGCTGCAAACTAGTAGCACTTGTGCGTTGCTTATGTTATAGGAGACGTTAGCTAGTCACCATCAAGTGGACCGTCAGCCTGTCTGCCGGCATTAATATGAAAAAAAAATTGTCGTCAATGTTTACTGCCATTATAAGCATATGCGTTGGTGTATTGTCAATTATTAATAATCAATACTTTGGCGACACGCCAGATATAAAAAAAAAATGCCGGCTTATGAGCAATTTATATGCAACGTAGGATTTAAAATGTTTACTTAAAACGTGACATGATGCACGGTCATCTGTTGCTGCGATAACTTTATTATTATAAGGGCCTCTTTCACCAACTACAAGTAAAGTGTTGATTAGTTACTTTTAGTAATAATCTTATGTTTTATTAAATTATGCACTCGGTTTACTGCATCCTTCGATAGGCGATTTTTTTTTATTAAATTTTGCACTCGGTTTACTGCATCCTTCGATAGGCGAATTTTTTTATTAAATTATGCACTCGGTTTACTGCATCCTTCGATAGGCGAATTTTTTTTATTAAATTATGCACTCGGTTTACTGCATCCTTTTATAAGCGATTTTTTTTTTATTATTTTCTTTTTAATGTTTTGGACTTTTACTGTACAAACAAAGGTATATCAGCTGCATCGTTCCCGGTGACCGGTGACTTTAAATGGCGGTTAGCCTACTTGACACTTTACTCAGAGATGATGAAATAGGGGCTAATAATATTAAATAAATTGTGGATTAATGTTGTTTTTTTTTTATATAAATTGTGTTAGACAAGCTGACCTTAGTAGAATTAAGGATAGGGAAATGGCTTTTTTATTATTGCCTTTGTCGATTGGTAAACTTATTTAAAACTAGCGACTCCCCCCGGCTTCGCTGAGATGATTTTTTATGTGCAAAATATTTCTTTTTATCGCTCTTTACATTATTGAAACCCCAAAATCCTTTGGGTGGTGAGCCTAGAAACAGAAAGAAGGGGACAATGATTTTTTTTTATATTTATAAATTTAGATATTTATATTTAATGAGTGAAATGAGTTTTTCTTCTAGATTAAAAAAATAAAATTATTTGAAGCCGAAAATTTTGATAAATAGAAACATTGATGATTTATTTATTTATTTATTAATCAATAAATAAATTTTGAGTAAATAAATATATTTACTCAAAATCCAGAGCTCTCGACATTAACAGACAAAAACAAATACATACCTAACAGCCAATTAAGTATAACTTTTCTGTTTCTAGTTACAATTTAAAAAAAAATTGTGTCTACCAATAAAAGAGAAGCTCGTAAGCTCTGTTTTATTTAACATAACTGTTATGAATGACTTAGTTCCTATTCACTTTTATGTTTTCGCTAATGAAGTTCCATTGATATCACCCTTAGGTAAAACCCTCTTTAGAATAGACTAGTACCTACGCGTTTTGTCGAGTAATGAATATTGTAAATAAGCTGAGCGAGCCGTAAACATGTGCAGCTTACTTTTATTGGCTAATATATTTAAGAGAGATGAAGTAGTGTAAAAATATCTTCCACAAGAATTTTCCTTCGAGAATCTTCAACGTTACGTCGCATCAGACGCAGCTGTGTCCAGTTTATGTCTCATCAAAGCCGAGCCGATAATGGGCCGGGGATGGGGATGGGGATGGGGATAGGGATGGTGGGAACACAAGTGTGCGAACACTAAAACAAACAACTAGAGACTGCATGTGGCTTTCCTTGAAAATAGATATTTCATTTTTATATACGACTAGCTGTTGAACGGGTTTAGTAGAGGTTTCGCACAATTTTGTTTCGTACGAATTGTGCGAAGAAGTGACTTTAAAATTAAATATATTTTTAGTCGCTGTTTCGCACAAATAAAAAATTTTCATAAAAAAAACTTGAACCAAAAGTACAGTACCGTACAAAAGTGATAAAGGCACACAAATAAATAAAAAAAAAATATTTTTATTAAAAAAATAAACTAATAAAAAATATTTTTGATAATTTTACAGTTCTAAACATGATATTTATAACTTCACTTATAAAATATTTACATTTTATTTACAACAATAAAATATTGCTATTTCCTAAGTTATAGCCTAAGTTAAGGCTAAATATAGCCTAAGTTGATAGCTAATAATGTATTTCTATAAGTAAAAGAGCTTTAAAAATCGGTCCAGTAATATTAGTATATATATTATATATACCTACCTACATGTAGGTAGTTTGATTTTAACTTAACAACATATACTTACATCTAAGTACCTACTTACTAGTAAATAGGAATGGAATTATAAAAAAAATATTTCTCAATTCTTTGGTCTTTATTCTTCAAAAGATATTGAAGGTCACATTTTATCAGACGACCCACATTTAATTAAATCTTTAATTAATGAAAGTTTTATAACTCTAAAAAACACACAGTATGTGCTATGTAATTAGCAACACACACAAGCACAAACGGGTGTCAATCAAAAGGTAAAATGTAAACAAAACGACCCAAGAGAAACCGGAAACAAAACAAAACCTACGCTTCAAGTCATAAGCAGTGGGTTTATAAATAAATAACTCTCACCTTCACTTGTTGGCCAAAATTATCGCGCGACTTTGCCTCAAGTCATAAGAGGGAGCGGATATTAAGTAAATATACTTACAATTAGGTGATTATTAAAAATGTAACATAAATTTTGGTGAGTAAAATAATGATATTAGGAGTGTATATTGTAATTATATATTACTAGCTGGTGCCTGCGACTTTGAACGCATTGGGAGTCAAACTTTTTTTTTTTTTTTTTTTTTTCAGGATAAAAATTATCCTTTATGTTAATCCAAGTAATAAACTATCTGAGTGCCGAATTTCATCGAAATCCGTTAAGCAGTTTTCGTGCAAAAGTGCAACAAACATCCATACATCCTCACAAAAAAAAATTGTATTTATAATATTAGTAGGATTTCAAATGATTTATTAATCACTATGCAATCAACAATGTATACCGGTCCCCACACAAGGCATGCCTGTATCATGGGGTCCCGTACTGTACATTACAATTTTGAAAAACGGACTTATTATCTAAGTAACAGTTAAGTTGTGTTATTTTTATGAGTAATTATTATGTGATATACATTTTTCGGGGTACATAGGCATACCAAACTTAATAAATGAATTAATGAGTGAATTGGGCTCTGTTACGCCTTACTCTATAACTATATTATAATATGATGATGATGATGGAAAAAGCAGCTGCTTCCAGAAAGAGCTAGAAGAAAGAAATCGTAGCTGAAGAAGATCAGAGAGTAGACTGGGGATAGCTAACAAAATTGAACTGTTCCGACGAATAAGAAACAGAGAGAACTGTTCCACGCTTATCGCCAAACAACTTAATACAAATAAAACATTATCACCAAGAATATATAAGTTACAAAAAGGTCCCTACTTAGTATTTTGCTGGCATAAGCCAGCACTGATCTTTCTTACTAAACTCTCCTTACTAACGCATCGAAACAACAGCATGTGAAGATTTCGCTGTAGTCTCCTATAAGAAATAGAGTTATAGCTACTAGAAGGGTTCTTGTAAGAATTTTAAACTACATAGATATTTATTTTATTTCGTATATTCGTCTGTATTTCTGAGCTTATATAACCCAAATCTTTTCAAAGTTCTCGTGAATAGGCATCTTCTGGGTTGAGAATGAGGTTCGCTCCATCTTAGGCCTCATCCTTGCTACACAGTTGGTTGTTGGTCAAGAGCAAACCCATCTTTAATAAAAATAAAAATAAAAAAACATCATCAATAATAATCATTTTATATTAAAAGATGTTGATAAAACGCTATTGCTTATGACTTGTAACATAATCAGAGTGCAAAATACTCAGCCGCATGGCCCTGACTGGGCTAAGGCCAGTCGCCTTAGGGCGAGGACTTTAATAAACCCAGCGACACATTACACTAAGCATATATATTATTAGGCCTATGTATGTTATATCGAAGCTCGTTATAACTAACATGAAATAAAGACACTAAATACATTGAAATTCTTAATAACATTTTCATTTTAAAGCATAAAAACCATTGAAATAAAAAAGTTATCAAGGTTTTTGACTATTTCTTCTTTTTCCTTGAAAGTCAAACGCATATTATTATTATTATATTTTTTATAAATATAATATAATAAAATCACTATTATTTTTTCATTACCTATTTCTGTATTCGATAATAAACACTAAATGTTACGGAAAGTTTGCTATAATAAATACACTAAAAACCGTATTCAAATCGGTTTAATGGTTTCTGAGATTAACGTCCACAAACGCACAGATAAATAGACAAATATTCTAAAAGCTATTCAATTTATTTGCACGTACGATTTTATTATAAAAATATGTATAGATATCTTTAGGCTACATATTTAAAATACCAAACTCATCTCTTTATAACATCACACATAAGCATAGTTCAATATTTGCAAGTGCGGAGACATGCACGCCTCGTTATAAGTGTGGATGACTAAATAAACACAATTACAGTCCGAAAGGCTCATAAACCTTCGGGGGCGAAGCCCTATCGCCTAATTAACATGCATTATCGTCGCCACAAAAGTGCAAGGCTTGCCCTTGACTGGTGCTAACCAAGTATATGTGAATAGCACTATTGTATAGGTCGCGGCGAAGCGGAATATGACACATCACTAAATGTCAGTAGACGCAATAAAAAGATGGGTTATTTTCACTCGCTCAAATGGACAGTACCATTGAAACGTGTGGAAGGAATTGCGATTGTCGATCTAGCAATGATTATGTACCGCCAAAGATAAATTATTATGATCAGTGTAGAAAATTGTTGCTAGAATGCGAAAAAATGCGAAAACGCTTACTAAGTAGTGTAATCTTACTTCGAGATGGAGATCAATCGTCAAATTCAGCGCAGACTGACAACTCTCGGGACGATACGAGACATCTTTTTGTCCATAATTCCTTAGTGCCCGAAAAAAAACACGTTTTTATCAGTGATAAAGTATAGAGTTAAAACGTTGTCTCTGACAATAATAGTTAATAATAAGTCCCATAGACTTGTGAGCTCAACATTGCTCAATGTGCTAAGTAAAGATGCGTCACGGATATACTCGTAACCCGGACGATTATTAACTTGAAGTGGCAATAGGTTAGATACGTAGCACAGAGACTACACTTATTGTATAGCCTCCAAAGTAAGCACTCATAGGCTTGTGTTATGGGATAACCATACCATGGACAGAGTGGGAAACACCTGCACACTTGAAGCAAAAAAAAACTTGAACTTTGTGAACTTGAACAGAAACTTTGAATTTGCAGTTGTTCCTGCCACGAATCGAACCTGGGACATCTCAGTTAGAGCTCTTTATAGCATTAACTTAATAACTTTAATCTAAGTATTCGCCAGTACATAGCACTGTGGAAATTGCAAATTTTGATGTTTCGTCAAAGCTACTAAGTAAACAAGAGTATCGCAGTAAATTTCATAATGAGGAATGTTCATTAAAAACGTTGTAAATATGTTGGTTTTAAAATTTAAAAGGCAACACGATGCGACAAACAATTCATCGCAAAAGGAAGAACGAGAGAAGCAAGTGGGACGTTGGTATAAAAAATATTTTTGTTCTTTAATCCAGCAAAAACAAGTGGACGCCAGCCGAGCACCGAGGATTTCGTTTTATTAACCCGCTTTATCTTCACGCTTGTACTCTCGGGGCTGATGGATTTTGTCGGTTTTTAATTCAATAAGGCACAAGTTGCATTCAAACGCTATTATGTTATGGTGTTATGGTAATAATAATAAATAATAAATAAATAAATATCTACACACATTCCACACAGCGCCATCTAGTTCCACAGTGAGCAAGTAATGCTTGTGTTATGGATACCAGACAGTTGATATTACATAGATTATTATTTTTTTCGTAAATACATACATATTATAAATACAAAACATCCATGACTCAGGTAAACATTTGCCCCTAGCGGGATTCGAACCCGCGACCGTTTGGTTAACAGCTAGGGTTACTAGCCACTAGACCAAACGTGTTTTTAAGAAATTATAACTTAACCATACATTTGCACCAACACATACAGTTCTACCATGACGTTTGTTATGATATATTATAATTGTAATTTTGAATATATATGCTTATTATATATATGTTAACCCAAAATACTTACATACCAATATAATTAAAATCCAAAATATACATGCTTTTAATTGTTTTTCCAATTAATCCGGTACAGAATACTCTATGATAAAATTGACTGATATACTCAGAGAAGAATTAACTCTTCTCTGAGTTCTAACTAAGAGTGAACTAAAAGAATTCTCTGTCAAGGCATGTCACTTTAGCTTTCTGATTGGCAGAACTTGACATCAATAATAAGTAATTTTCAAGGTATTTCAAAATTCATCAGGATTTTTTTTTTTGTAAAGATCGTCAGACAGGCTGACGACCCACTTGATGGTGAGTGGCTACCGTCGCCTATAACACAAATGCGCTGCCGACTTTAGTAGTGTTAATTATAAGGAATTAAGAAGGGATTTGTTGTAAAAGTTTTTTTTTTTAAATACGTTTATGACAGAGTGGTTTTTTAATATTTCAAAATAAATTAACGAGAATTATGTTTTAATTTTTTATTCATTAACAAAAATATTAATGTAAGGGCCCTCTTTCACCAACTACAAGTAAAGTGTTGACTAGTTACTTTTAGAAATAATTTTATGTTTTATTAAAATATGCACTCGGTTTATTGCATCCTTCGATAGGCGATTTTTTATTATTATTTTCTTTTTAATGTTTTGTACAAAAACAAAAACAAAAACAAAGGTATATCATCTCCTTCATTCCCTTTTACCGGTGACTTTAAATGGCGGTTAGCCTACTTGACACATGGTGAAAGAGGCCCTAAATAAAACACTACCATTTAGTTGTTCGTGTCATGTAAAATAAAATAAAATAAACTAAGTTATTGTACAATAAATTAAGTAAGAAATAAGCGAATTAAATGGCAAATGAATCGTGCTGTCCGTTAAGTTAGTGATCGTAACTTTAGCAAGGTTTTTACAGACGATGTCACTTCGTATATTATTGTGGATGGGGAGATTTTCAATTAGCGAAGCGACGCTGGTTATGCAAATGTTAATTTCCGAATGAAACGCTTCCACTTTTTACAAAATGGCTGCACGGTGGCGTTCCATTTTATTGTTTTCGGATATTACATCGAGACGAGAACTTTTCTATAGTTTATAGAATAAACCTGTGGCGTTGGGAGGCTACTGGTACTATCAGTATATCCTTCTGGTACTACCAGTGACGACACGTTTGGTCTAGTGGCTAGTAACCCTAGCTGTTAACCAAATGGTCGCGGGTTGGAATCCCGCTAGGGGCAAATGTTTATGTGTTAACATTTTACCTTTGTATCTGTGTCATGGATGTTTTTTATTTATAAAAAAAGTTATCTATGTATTATATCAACTGTCTGGTATCCATAATACAAGCATTAGTTACTTAGTGTGGAACTAGATGGTGCTGTGTGGAATGTGTGAAGATATTTATATATTTATTTATATTCTTTGGGTCAATAAACAACGTTTTTTACAGGTGAATTAGCGGCAGGGCATAAAGCGTTTCGCAGTCATTTGAGTGCCCCTTTTAGATTACCCCCTTACAGAAGACCACTATAGAAGACCACCATAAAATAACTGCATGTGTGCTCTTGTGTTTCGTGTTGGATTTGTTTTGTCGATAACCTAGCGTTCTATTCGCTAAGCCAATATTGCTTATTATAAACTAACGACCCTGGGACCTGATTTTGCACGGATGCAAATGATATACGCATACCTTCCTCGTTTATCGTTCTTTCCATTGGTGAAAACCATATCAAAGTTTTAAAGAAACTTAACGTCAAGTGGTTTATTAGAAATTAGAAGAAGAAACACACACAGGCGGAAAGAGTTATTTACATAAAAATGGCCGCGGCGATATTTATATAACTTATTTTATAATATTATCTATACTAATATAAAGAGAGGGGATTTGTATGTTTGTAATTAAAAAAAACTCAAAAACTACTGGGGCGATTTTAAAAAATCCCTTCACCTATAGAAAGCTAAATTGTCAGGGATAACAAAGGCTATCTATACTAACATACATATAAAGCTAAAGAGTTTGTTTGTTTGTATAAACGCGTTAATCTCATGAACTATTGGTTCGTATTGAAAAATTATTTTTGTGTTGTATATATAATTATATAATTAGTACAATTTCGATTTGCGTCAACTCTAGCGCCATCTGTCAGTGAATAGTGACATTAAATATAATACTGACAGACTGCAGTAAGTCTTATTTTCATCCCATCAGATGGCGTTAATAGCAACTTATTTTTTAAATTTGTTTTAGCGATATCTCATATTATAATAATTAGTCATATATTTTCTTTTTCAACGCGGACGAAGTTGCGGGCACCCGCTTGTTTTTTATAAAGTGTGTAGATATACGAGTATATATAATTAATAAATTAACATTATATTAAATGTGTTTGAATAAATACAAACGTTGCATTCACTGGATTTAATTCTCATTGAAAATACTAAACGTTCTATGTCGTCGCAGGATAAGAAAGCACTTACATTTGCGTTAGCGTTCACATTTGAAAAAGGTACATTGCGAAACAGCACCATAAGCGAGGCGAAACTGCCGGCATCCAAGCGAAAGAAACCTCGTTTTTTAAACACTCCAAAGGTTTTTTTTTTTTACGAAACGCCGCGGAAACGTCATTTCCTTTTGAAAAGACCAAATGAGGTGGCAACTTTTTGCAGAGAGACCGCCAGGGCCAGGGGAGGGGACAGCGCCGTCAAAAACAATAGAAGTTTATGCGCGGTAATTAAAGTTAATGGTGAGGAAATTAACTCGGTAATCAAAGAGAGCGCCTTTCTTTCTGTAGCGGATTTTCTGACCGCTTTCTCTGGGGCTAATTTGTTTTTTTAATGACCCTTTAAACTGACTTCATCTGTCTAGTTGAGGTGGAATGCGATGCAAATAAATTCGCCAACATTTAACATAGTATTGTATTCCTCGTAGTTTTACTAACTAGATAAGTTATAGTAAAGTTCCCTAAACTTTATACTAAGACGATCGGCGAAGCTTTGGTTTTACTTTTAAAGTGGCATATGCCTACCATAATTTATCACTAAAATTATTAAGACTTCGTCTGCGTATTACCTGTATTTGCGTAATTAATTAAAAATTAGTCCTTAAATGTGTTGTTAATCACAAAACTCAAGAACAGCTGAGCCAATTTCGTTATGAAGGAAGGTCCTTATGAAGAGAAAGTCTGAAAAATTGCCCGAAAAAACGTAGAAATCCCCTTTTTTTTTTTTCAATTATAGTTTCAATCACGCCATCTGTTACATTCCAATAAAATCTATAGTAGTTACAATTAGCGTCACATGATCGTTAATACTGAAGCGTCAAACAAAATTCGACCTTGAAATTCTACTCTCATCGCACGCAAAGAAGTTTGTCATATAAATTACTTTGTAATTATCGTTATAACTGGTTCAAAAGCCGATTGCACCTCATGGCACAGTCCCATACTAGATAATATCTAATTATAGTAATAAATTAAAGCTAAATTAGCCTTTTACTTAAAGTAAAGTCTGTTCGTAAAATAAATCGCTTGGCTCACCCCCGCGAGCGTACTTTTTGTTATGTTAATGGCATAAACTACACCCCACATACTTGGGTAATAAAAAACAAAATAAAGAGTGGCGCAGAAGGCTGGCAGCACATCGCGTTTATTGCTCAATATCATGCGGAAAATCAACTCCATGGAGACTGAAAAAAAGTCGACAAAGACATACCTTACGAATGAGGGCTCTGTATAGACTCAAAATTAGGCCTAAAATGATCCCTCCATCAAAATTTACCATATTAGATCAGTTTTACTCGTATGTTTTTAAAGAATACTGCATTTTGTATTTTAACATTTAACATTTCTTATATTATTTTGTAAAGGCGTGGTTACTGCCGCCAGAGGGGCTCCAATTTATGAGTGGAAAACGCAGTGTGCTCAGCCACTATTGACAAAGGAAGCTACTAGCTAAACTACTGAACCGATTTTGATAAAATTTCGTAACTATGTGTAATTTGGTCCAACTTAAAAGATAGGATAGTTTTTAATTTGCACCCGTGCGAAGCCGGGAGCGTGTAGCTAGTATTTATATATATCTGAATGTATATATTCTAAATAATTCTTTAATATGAACATGAAACATTATGTTGTATAAATAAATAAATAAATAAAAATCATGAAGTTTTGGAACACGTCTTCAGAAATATTTCGGGGATAATCTCAAATTACAAAAACATAAATACGAGCAATAAATATTAAATAAAAGCTTTAACACCTAAGAGAAAGGAGGAGCGGTCTAAGTCGCGGGCAGAAGTAAGTCTCATAAATAAATGTTGACCAATTTATTTAGTAGACATTGAAAGAGTGAATAACCTACGAAGTCACCTCACAGCTGAAGGAACCCCAAAAAGCCAAACCAACTTTCCGTACGCGAAACTCGCATAAAAGTTCATAGAGAGCGCGTTTTTAAATGCCCCGTTTATGTGTTTGCATAGAAAAGGGACATCGAGCGGTTAACGGGCACTAATTTCTTATTTAGAGGTGGCGAGTCACGCGAATGCATTTCATCGGCGAAATTACCGACTCTTTTCCAACAACACGACACAGTATTTTGTAGACGCTATTGTGTCATTCAGTCTCAAGCACACTAACAAAAGACACAGATAATATAAATAAATAAATATCTTCACACATTCCACACAGCACCATCTAGTTCCACAGTAAGCAACTAATGCTTGTATTATGGATACCAGACAGTTGATATACTACATAGATTACTTTTTTTTTGTAAATACATACATATTATAAATACAAAACATCCACGACTCAGGTACAAAGGTAAAATGTTAACACATAAACATTTGCCCCTAGCGGGATTCGAACCCGTGACCGTTTGGTTAACAGCTACGGTTACTAGCCACTAGACCAAACGTGCCGTCATATTATATCATATTTTTTTTAAATATTAATGTTCCACTTGATGGTACGTGACTACCGTTGCCTATAAGTCTATACTAATATTATAAATGCGAAAGTATGTTTGGATGTATGGATGTATGAATGTTTGTAACTCTTTCAAGCAAAAACTACTGAACCGATCACTATGAATTTTTGTATACACGTTGTCTGTGACACCAGAAAGGACATAGGGTACTTTATATCCAGAAAAAGGGACTATTCCCGAGAGATAAATAAAAATAATAAACTAACGCCTGGCCAAAGTGTTATAGCAACACGAGGTCAAGAGTTATAATGCTTTTTTTTAAATTTTTTACGCGCACGAAGTCGCGAGCACCAGCTAGTATAACATAAGCAACGCCTCAGGCGCTTTAAGTTCGCTGCCGACAATAGCAGGGCTAAGGATAAGGGATTAGGAAATGGACTTCTAGTTAACTCATTTACTGAAATATAAGCACATCTTGTTATATCACGGGCTGCCCACAATAACTGGGAAACGCAGTTTACCCTGCAACTAATTGCCGGATCCAGATCAGAGCCAATTATGAAAATTTCATTTCCGAAGTTGGCCCAGCTGTGAATCGATCCCGGGACCCCTGAGACAGAGCGTTAAAGCAGGCACCTTAACTCCTCAACCAAGGGTTTCCTCAACAGGGTCGTTGTTTAGTAATTTAACCAATAGGTTGTTATTTATAGTTGCAGCCAGTGAAACAGAAATGACCATATGACAGAACACTCGTTTGTCGACTGTTGCTACCCGCCATTTTTTATATGTTAAGGTCAGCAGACAGGCTGACGGTCCATTTGATGGTAGGTGGCTATCGTCGCCTATAAAACAAATAACACCGTTTTTCAATATCATTTACTATAAAGTTGTATAACTATAAGTAATGCACAAAAGGTCTATACTTATGGAAAATTCACAGAGCAAGTTTATTGACCGATCGATTTTCCGTACGAGGTTTTGTGGTCTATGTTACCGAATTCCGCTGGCCACTTTTAGCGGTGCACTGTGCGGTTTTTATACTCAATTTTGGCCACTGTAATCACTCCTCACTCCTATAGTTTGTTTGGGAATATTCTATATTTCATACAAGTTTTTTTTTTTAAATACATCCAAATACATCAACACCTGAGGGGACGCAAGTGAACCAGCGCCCTTAGTAGAAAAAGTTTAAGGTACAAGGTAAGGAAAGGTAAATAGGAGGATTAGACGGCTAGAAGGTAAACAGGCTGACCACTTGATGGTAAAGTCGGGGTACGAAAACCTTCGTCAGTTTTCAAATTCATTCCTTCATCATAATCGTACTCTTAGTACCTTTTTAAACTAAAGCACTAAGCAGATAACTGACATTCATTTGAAATGAAATTTTGGCATGATTGACAATTGCCTTGGTGCAAGCAAATTTCAACTTTAAGGTGACGAACCTCTTGTTATCCCGACTGTACGTGGCTACCGTCGCCTATAACACAAACGCTACAAATGCTGCAAGTGCACTGCCGACTACAGTAGGGTTAAGGATTAGGAATTAGGAATGTATAGGGGGCCGAAAAACGATGAAGTTTTTTGTATATAATTAGCAGAAAAAAATTGCATCCATGCGAAGCCGAGAGCGACTCGCCAGTATATTAATCCGTACTTATCCGTGCGTACTAATATTATAAAGTATGTTTGGATATATGGATGTTTGTGACTCTTTCACGCAAAAACTACTGAACCGATCACCATGAAATTTTGCATACACGTTGTCTGGGACACCAGTTAGGACATAGGGTACCTTTCATCGTTCAACGCGGACCAAGTCGCGGGCACCAGCTAGTATCATAAATGTGAAAGTAAGTCTGTCTGTCTGTCTGTTATCTTTTAACGCCTTAACTACTCAACCGATCATCATGAAATTTTGCATACACGTTGCCTGTTACACCAGAAAGGACATAGGGTACCTTTCATCGTTCAACGCGGACCAAGTCGCGGGCACCAGCTAGTATCATAAATGTGAAAGTAAGTCCTGTATGTCTGTTACCATTTCACGTCTTAACTACTCAACCGATCACCATGAAATTTTGCATACACGTTGTCTGCTACACCAGAAAGGACATAGGGTACCTTTCATCGGTCAACGCGGACTAAAGTCGCGGGCACCAGCTAGTATATTAATTAATAAAGTATAAAATGAATGGACGATGTCAATGAAGACAATATGTCCAGACCGCAGGAACGTCCGGCGCGCATTCAGCATAAATCTTGGGCCAAGTTTTGGCAGTACCCTGTGGGTTCAAAGCCAAAACATATGAAGAATCAAATGCACCCACCACTCTAGTGATAAATGTGCGAAGGTTATTATTTTTAACCATTAACATTACGAATGGCAGTATTTTTTTGGTGAGAGTCGAAAATTTTGGCAGCCTGCCGATTTCTGTTGGCATTTTGTATTATGATTTTATTTCGCCCGGCCCACCGCACACTCAGCTATAAATCAATTTTTGCATTAAGTAATTGAATTTATGAGCTGTTTATTGCTTTTGGAAAATGTTGTTAAAGGGCTATTATTTTTCTTACCTCCTCTTTTGTTTCGGGAGGATTAACTATGTTCTTTTATTTAATGTCTGCAATTAATTATAATTTAGGGGAACAATTAAAAGGCAATGCTTCTTTATAAAGTTATGACATTTTTAGACATTGTTTTTAATTATAAAAACAATATTATTAATTGTATAATAGGAAATTAATATATATTATTAATTAATTAGCTTTAATAAAATTCAGTGGGCCTTTAGAAATTTTAACTAAATATCTTGATTTAGTCAAACTGTGGACCATTGTATATAAAAATATTCAATGGTTATAATTTATACCATTATTGATATTTAATATTCGATTCGATATAAATCAAGAATGTTATAAATAATGTAGCGAAATGCAGTGTTCCCTGCTTTTACTTTCCAGATTAAGACCAGAGACAACTTTGAAAACTTCATTTCCAAAGTTGACCCTACCCAGATCTCAGGTAACCGGGAACTCAGAACTAATCACTCAGAAATTAAACACTAGTCAAATAGTAAAAATTCTATGATTGAATATATATTAAAACTAGCCAGTATTTTTCTTAAATGCCAACAGTTACATCACCATCGTCTTTTGTAATGGGATGCTCAGTTATGATCAGTTATGATCAATTATGGGGCCCAGGTTATGACTGCATAGAGTTTGATCGAAGGACTTAAAAGTTCGATTCCAAGCTGGTTAAACTATAAAAAAATCAAATTCAACCTTGTCATGGGTGAATTTTAATAAGAAAAATAGTTTACACTTGAACAATTGAGCATACAATCATAATCTTCGAAGACACAAACAATTTCATTTGATCATTATTGCGGTTCATAGGCAAGTCACTGCACTTTCCATTCAGAAGTCACGCACACGTCATGCGCGCGGTCTTTGTCCTAATTCTTAAACTGACAATGTCCTAAGACTGGTGAACTGCACATTATCTGTTTTGAAGGCGCATAAAATACATAACAAGCGAATTCAATAGCAACATTTCTTAATACTGAAATTTTTATGCAACTTTTTGCGATCTTATTCTCTTCTGTGGCGTTCGAAATTAAAAATGATGAACTTACTTAAGCGTATTGCAGCATTCCTGTACATAATGAGCTGTTCGTTAATTAGCGAGGTTTTTGAACGGAAAACGCAAAAAAAAATTGCCACTTGTGTTTGCTTTGCGAGGACATTGGCATTACTTTCGCTTTATCGTGTTGTTGACATAATGTTGGTTATTTAATAAATCATATTTTCACTTTTTGTACTAATTTCTTATTATCGATTAATATTTGTAAGGATTTTAACACAAATCATTTAACTTTATAGAATTTAAGGTCAGTTCACAGTGAATTCACATATAGCATACGGCTGAAAGGCTAAATACATAGGCTAAATAGGAACTTTATTTTATTTAAAGGTCAGTTAATTTAAGTTGGGTTAAAAGTTAAGCAATTCCTTATCCTTTAACCCTTTGGAAAGGATTCCAAAAGTCCTTTTCCCTTTTGGAAATTATAGGGAATGGGCTCTGGCATTCCTTAATTACGAAATACAAAATCCTAAATGCTCTTATGTGGGGGTGATTACTACCGTCAGAAATTATAATTATTATTATAATTATAATTTGTCAAATTGATTTGTGTAATGTAAATAATTTAAATAATGTACTTCGATTGGTAACTGATACGTCGAATTAGGATTAGTCCTGTTATGATATACCATGTGTGTTGTTGTAAATAAATAAATAAATAAATAAATAAATAAATAAATAAATAAATAAATGAATAAATAAATAAATAAATAAATAAATAAATAAATAAATAAATAAATAAGTAAATAAATAAATAAAAATTAGTACTTCCGTACAAATGCGAAAGTATGTTTGGATGTATAAATGTTTGTAACTCTTTCACGCAAAAACTACTGAACCGATCACCATGAAATTTTGCATACACGTTGTCTGGGACACCAGAAAGGACATAGGGTACCTTTCATCCAGAAAAAAGGACTATTCCCGAGGGATAAATAAAAAATAAATAACTAACGCCTGGCCAAAGTGTTATAGCAAGACGAGGTCAAGCGTTATATTGCTTTTTTATATATATTTTCAACGCGGACGAAGTCGCGAGCACCAGCTAGTAAACTATATTTTTTTGTGAACGTGTACTTATTCATCATTGAGACTATGTTTCCATGACAGAGTCATAAGAGGCAAGTTCTTAAATTTAGTTTTTTCGTGTTTATTTTGTGAGATGTCCACACATATAACATAACAATATGTTTTTCATACTTCAAAAACCTTAAAATATTTAGAGTATGCTCCGCGAGATCACTTCGAGAATTTATCGTTTCAAATTCAAAGACACAATGCAGACATAATTCACCTCCATATAACTTTCACTGCGCGTGCGCTTCGCATTTCGTTTAACGTAAAATATAATTTAGTGTCCTATTTAAAACCGGGACATTCCTTTAAAACAATAACGTGCGACAAACAAAACGAATTGACAATTTCACAACCCGGATCTGTCAAATGCATCGGACAAGTTTTCGAAAATGCGTTGTCATATTCTGAATATCACATCGGCTGAAAACATACGAGTGGATTTTCGGGACGTTCGTGGAGCGTTTCATTTCTATGAATTGTTTTTTATATTTCATTTTGAAGAGCCCATTGGACGAGTGGTTAAGATACCTTAGCACTCTGTCTTAGGGGCCCCGGGTTCGATTCCTGGTATATGAATTTTTCACAATTGGCTCTAGTCTTGATCTCTAGTCTTAGAGACAGTCTCGCCGTTTATCGACGGTTGGATTTTAAGGATTAAATTCGAGTATAAAATTAACAAACATTATAAACAATAAATACAAATATAAATATAAATATAATATAGAGTATAAATTATAAACATTTTATACAACATGTACATTTAGTTAGACAAGTTTAGAATACAGATAATATTTTCGAAACTGAAATTACCACAAATCATTCATACTTACCTAAAAATTTATATTATTATTTTATCTCCAGTTATTATTTCCTAATTAATAATGTGATTTGTTATTACGAATTTATTACTGAACTCAACTGAATGCGTATAATTTAAACTGTAATATAGATATAATATAGTAGCACCTTATAGCCATGATGTCGTGCACGTCCGGAATACAGTCCCGTGCGTACCCGCCCTTAATTAGGCCCGCTTGTTTCATCTTACTTTGTCAGTTTATTCGTGGAAAAATGAAGTTAAACAAAGGAAAATTACGCTAAAGGACTACAGTTTTCACTCTTTCGATAAGTAGACCGTGAACGGGACCGGTTTAATGTTTCTAACGGTCGTAAAATTAATATTAAAAATGCATGTCACATCACGTTGAAACTTTGTTTCATATTAACAAACCACTGCATGTTTATTATGTGTTATTATGAGTATTTTTTTTTTAATATTTGCAACACATAAAGAAGTTAAGTAAAAGATTAGAAAAATTTATAAAATTAACACACATTCCAAAGGCGTGTACACATACATGTAATACATAAATGAGTTTGAGTAGAAATTAATGCTAAGTAGATATGCTAACTATTGAAGCAACCCATTATTGTAAAACTAGCTGGTGCACGCGACTTAGTTCGCGTTAAAAAAGCAATTTAATTAATAGCAATTTTAATGAAACATTAATCTATAATATATTCCATGATAGAGATATTCCATCACTGAGTTTTCTTTAGGATTTTACAAGAACTACAAATCTCTAGTGCATAATTTTTATGTATCTCTTAGGGTTTTTTATTTATTTATAATTCCCCCTAATTTACAATAATATTTTTACAATTTCTATAACAGTTTCTATAGTAGTTCTTTCTTTACAGCAATTATGTCACCCTAGATTTAATAAGATTAAATATATTTATACAAATAAGTAATTAAATTTTTATATAATAAATATCCAAAGAATCGTAAATAGTTCGTGGGTTGAGGGATTATATATAATCGGAGACTTAGTTTGTCTGTTAGGGTTTAACCTGTGTATGAAATGAACCGATTTTGATGCGATATTTCTGTATTAAAATGCGTTTAGAAGAAGTTAGTGGAGAAAAGCGACTTCAAATTATACCATTAAAAAAATATCTTAAAGTCTGAAAAACTGGAATACTTTGGACATATCATGATGTATATTTTCATAAAGTATATCATACTCGACGACACGTTTGGTCTAGTGGCTAGTAAACCTAGCTGTTAATTAAACGGTCGCGGGTTCTAATCCCGCTAGGGGAAAATGTTTATGTGTTAACATTTTACCTTTGTACCTGAGTCATGATGTTTTTTATTTATAATATGTATGTATTTACAAAAAAAAAGTAATCTATATACTATATCAAGTGTCTAGTAACCATAATACAAGCATTAGTTGCTTACTGTGGAACTAGATGGTGCTTTGTGGAATGTGTCAAGAAGATATAGATATATATTATGTTTTCTTTGTTACATTTTCAGTAATTGAAACTAGACCAATGGTTACATGGTTTCGAAGTGGAATTGTTTCGTTCGTAATAAAATTAGGCTTCCATTTCACACGTTGTTTCCCAGCTTCTCTTTACAAAAATCGAACACATACCAATTTAAACTCTATCTGTGGTATAATATGATTTAATTTAGAACGCAATTTGTCGCTGTAATGCACATGTAAAATCGATTTTCGTGGGAACATGTAATTGGAAATATTGGTACGTCTGTCTGGGCTTTGGTCAGATTTTGCACTATTGAATGGAGTTTGTAAATAATTTCTGCTCGTTAACAACTCCACTTTAGAATATCCAATTAATATGAACGATACAATAATGATGACATTACCGCTTGAAAATACTTTTTCAGTACTATTCGTGATTTAAATGAATATATTTTCACAGTTTCGTTAAGAAAACTGAATGTATCATTATTGACAAAGGGGAACGCCTTACAAAAAAAAATTGTTCATATATTGTATCTAAAAACGAAACTATTATATAAAAATTAAATCATTATTTACAATCTAGGTAGAAACAAGCCTTTGACATTATCTGTATAATGTTAAAATAATCAAATGTAGTAATAATGTATCTACTGTATGTTATTTTGTTTTGCTATAGGTTTTATGTTGAAAATAAAATAAAATGAATCAAATCAAGTCAAAACCAAAATATTTCAATTCATAATAGGTTTCTCAAAGAAACTCTTTCGGTTGTCATTATAAATTTAAATTTTACCAGGGTTTCAAGCAAAAAAATCCAAGATGATGACGATCCTGTGAAGAAACCCCTAAAGAAACTCAGTATAACATTATTTTTGTCATCTTTACTCTAATAAATATAACAATTACAATTATTACAATTAATTATACACAAAATCAAAGTAGGTATTTATTTATATACAACAGTAAACATGGTATGAGCTCAGAGTCGGTTCATTATTGGTTACATCTTCTGAACACCATGGAACACGTCCAATCTGTTCTATTATTTTTATAATAGTCGGCCAGTTTTAGAGTTTTTGAATAGTACACAAATCAACATAACATTTCCATATATATATATTAATTTATTAATACAAGCACGTATGATAATATATGTGCAAAGATCATAAAGTCTGCAAGTCATACGCGGAAGGACCCTGGATCGCCCACACTTCGCGCCACGTCTTCTTGTATTTACGATTGTTAACAATATAAAACGAATATTACTGACTGTTTACTTTTTAATGTATTAATTATTTTATAACCATGTCACAAAGGCGAGGTAAAGGTCGACTACCTTCTCAGTGGCTTTAGTGAAAATATAAATATTGTTTTGTAGGACATTGTTATTGAACAATCCTAAAAATATTCTCTTATTATGCAAAATAATAAGAGTATAATAATTATTTATACAAAATTTTACTTATTCAATGCTGAGTAATGAAATATGATGCCATATTTCTTCTCTATCCGTACTAGTCCGTACTAATATTATAAATGCGAAAGTATGTTTGGATGTATGGATGTGTGTAACTCTCACGCAAAAACTACTGAACCGATCACTATGAAATTTTGCATACACGTTGTCTGGGATACCAGAAAGGACATAGGGTACCTTTCATCGTTCAAGGCGGACGAAGTCGCGGGCAAAAGCTAGTATTATAAATGCGAAAGTATGTTTAGATGTTTGGATGTTTGTAACTGTCACGCAAAAACTACTGAACCGATCACTATGAAGTTTTGCATACACGTTGTCTGGGACACCAGAAAGGACATAGGGTACCTTTCATCGTTCAAGGCGGACGAAGTCGCGGGCAAAAGCTAGTATTATAAATGCGAAAGTATGTTTAGATGTTTGGATGTTTGTAACTCTCACGCAAAAACTACTGAACCGATCACCATGAAATTTTGCATACACGTTGTCTGGGACACTAGAAAGGACATAGGGTACCTTTTATCGTTCAACGCGGACGAAGTCGCGGGCACCAGCTAGTATAATAAAAATCAAGTAATACTTTGGCAATGTCATTACCTTGGCCCTGTGATTTAAATAAGGAAACATTCGCATTTAATTGTGCCGCAATAAAATTTAATCACCCACGATGTCAAATTAATAGATGGGCCACAATTAACAAAAAAAATTGTATGAAGGTTGTCCAATGTGAGGGTTCGTCGTAGTAATAGGAAAGAGTGATATAGGAAAAAATCGCATCAAAGCCAGAGCGGGACACTAGTTTTAAATCAAAATATCTGGTATAAATTTAATTTCCTTAGAAAATATACTGGTGTAAATTTAAGGTAACAAGTGAAAAATCCAAAAAAAACGGTTTAATTTTGATAACTTCGTCTTATGTGTAAACAGATTTATAAAATGTTTTTGTTTTAATTAAATAGTACCTATCATTTTTAATAATATTTTAATTGTTAGATTAATAATGTCATTATGCTACAAACCAGCTGTCATTATCGACCCCTAAAAGTGTATACCGTTAACAACATTAATTAACATGACACTTCCATAAAATTTATATCTGCAAAAGATCTGCATTCATTTCGTTTTATTATAATAATATAATGTTCATATTACGAGTGTGCGTTATAAACGACCGTTCGATACAGTATGTTCAAAATTGTCTTTATTAAATCGATTAATAATAATAAATATCTTCACACATTCCACACAGCACCATCTAGTTCCACAGTAAGCAACTAATGCTTGTATTATGTATACCAGACAGTTGATATACTACATAGATTACTTTTTTTTGTAAATACATACATATTATAAATATAAAACATCCATGACTCAGGTACAAAGGTAAAATGTTAACACATAAACATTTGCCCCTAGCGGGATTCGAACCCGCGACCGTTTGGTTAACAGCTAGGGTTACTAGCCACTAGACCAAACGAGTCGTCAAACGTCAGATTGACGAACTAGTAAGGGCTGCAGTAAGATGATAGATCTAGGCTTTTTCCGGCCAGGTCTATAAGAAAATTATAGGCTAATATCCAACAGTGGACGTCCTTTTTTATGTGAAGGTCGTCAGACAGGTTGACGGTCTACTCGATGGTAGATGGCTACCGTCGCCTAAGACACAAGCAACGCTATATACCTGCAGAGTGCTAATGTGCAAGTGATTACAGCACCATAAGACCTTCCGTTAGTAGTATTATAATAAAAAATACATATTTACAAAATATTACAGCATAAATTTATTAATTAAATATGATTATAAGAAATTACTCGTATCCATCCATCCTGTATATTAATATAAAATTATTCATAGCTCAACTTTATAGCACCTTTCTTGATTCATTTAACTTGAGTAATCATAACAGTTAATTACGAACAGCAAAATATGAAATTACGAAGTAATTGATGTTATACAAAATTCATATTCACATTAATGTAATTTATGCTATAATAATTAATTTTTAAACGCACAAAGAACTCCATTTTGTTCATAATTGTCATCTCAGTCTTTAGCAAGTGTTTAAAAGTTATGTAGAACCTGATTACAAATACTAACTACAACATTGGTTTTTAATGTGTTTTTTTTTTTCAATGGATGCCATTTTTTTCCAAATCAAATACACAAACTTTCCTCGTTTATCGCTCATAAATATATATGTATTGTGAAATATATATTTATGAGTGGTTTAGAAGTCAGTGAGATATATTAGGTATAGAAATAGACAAGCGGACAGCGATTTTTTTTTTATAATATGTTTAGACATAAACATGGATCATCTATATCTAACATAATATTATCTATTATCCTTTCATGGCATTAAATCTGAACCGATTTTGAAGCAAATTTGGTATTCAGACAGTTATGATCATGGAGAAGGATACAAACTGCTTACATACGAGAGGAGTCGTAAACAAAATTAGTAAGCATCTGTATGCTGCTCTCTGAAGTCGCTTCATCTTTATTACTTTGTCATTGATAGCAAACGATAATATCAAAATCAAACGTAACTCTTGAGTCCATCAAGTAAACTGTCTAAAACGAAACCAAGTTTGAAGAAGTTGCGAATTCATTTGTCTGTCTGGAAGTTTCGGTAGGTAGTCGTGTGACATACAGATCTCCAGTTCGGTAAGCATGAACAGGTTTAAATTTCACCCCCCGACTCCTGAAGCGTCGTCTTATAAGTTTTACGTGAGTGGCCATTAATAGTAGCTCTCAAACGGATGTATCGATTTTTGGAGTTTACTCCTTAAGAATCGATTTTTTCATATATAAGCCTGGAGTATGAAAATTTATGGGTGTAAAATCAAAATTGTCACACGGTATGCGTTACGTTCTATTTTCGAATATTTTAGAATATTTCTGAAGTTTCAGAGATATTGTACCATCTACACAATATCTCTGAAACTAGAATATGTTACGTAATAATACATCCTTGCGGAAACTAGATGGCACCGGTAATCATCTAATTTTTTAATTATGTATTTTATAATCGTTCGTAAGGAGTAATCTCCAGTCGTGCGTCGGAGCTGACATACACACACACACACACACACACACACACTTTTTTGTTTTGTCATAAACTTCTTAGTTTATTTATTTGTTTTTTTTTTTTAAGTTAAGGTCGGCAGACAGGGTGACGGTCTACTTGATGATAGGTGGCTGTTGTCGTCTATAAAACAAGCAACGCCATAGGTGCTGCAATTGCATTGCCGACCAATATTGAGGAAAAGGGATTCCATTGACGCGCGAAGGCAAGAATACGCCATGATTCCGTTTTAGGCGTACTTTTTATGTGCCGCTTTGGCATTTATGAAGCAAATTCCATAATTGTAGTACCTCGATGTATATATAGTTAACTTTCTACATATAGGAATTCCCAGAGAATTAAATCGACAAAGCTTTTTAAAAATATCCAAGTTTAACAAACGTGCTTCTAATAAATAGGTATAGTGTGAATTTTAACAAGCTAAGATTTCTGTGCAAAGGTTTACTCGCCATTGTAAAAGGTATTGTGTGTTTCAGAAGCAGACTGGTGTGGTGTGAGTGACCCTAGTCCCGACGACGGGGCCTATTCTACACTAGCCATTCACCCCGGCGGCGTCCAGACGACCTGTTACACACTTCACTTGGCACACTCGATGTTTATGAATGTTTATAACACTCTACAATATTAGGACTATAAGCACTTCAACTTTCCTTTTCAAATAAGCACAATAAAAGCAAAAACAGCCTTGTTTTAGCAGCAATGACTCAGTGAGACGTGTGCATGGCTAACACGTGCAGTTTTGACTATTTTTCATTTGGAATTGGGAAATAGAAATAATCTGTAAGGAAATATTTAATAAGTGGTTCACTCATTTAATACAGAAGAGAAGCACTTATTAGATATTAATATTAGACTTAGAGGATTTTAAGTGATATTCAAGCGAATATAATATTTTATTATATAAATTTAATAGCGTAATCAAGTAAGTATATTTATTAAATAATAATTGATAGTAAAAAAACTATTTTAATTTGCAATTTCAATTGTTATAAGCTTTGTAGTGCCTTATATTTATATCCTTAAATAGTATCCACTTTATTTAAATATAAACGATGAAATTTCTAGAGAATTTCCACGCTCTGAATATAATTACGAAGTCCTTCAACGTATGAACATCCATTTCTTTGTAGTCTTTCCTCATATTTACATTAACATCACATTTTATTATAACGCTTTACAAAGAAACAAAGCACTGAAAGTATGACTCAGTTAGCTTTTAATTATGGCCTCGCAATTAACGCGTTATTGTGTGCATGAAACACACGGACAGACAAATTAGGGTTCAGCTTAGAAACCAGTTTAATTTCTCTAATTATGTAAGAGTTAATTTGAAAATGAAATTGTCTCAACAGAGACAACAGAAGTATTCATGAATTTTCCAATATTTTTTTTTTATGATAAGTCGACAGACAGGCTGACGGTCCACTTGATGGTAGATGGCTACCGTCGCCTATAACACCAGCAAGTGCGCTGGCGACCATAGAAGGAAAGGTAATAAGGAAGGGATTGGGTAATGGGCTCTGGCATCCCTTACTCACACGTCGAAACTCAACAGCACATATGCTGTTGTATTTCGTTTAAGGGGGTGGTTACTGCCGCCAGACCAGAGCAAACTTTGAAAAATTCATTTCTAAATTTAACCCAGTCGATAATCGAACAAGGGCCCTTACTCACTTATCGAAACACAACAGCACATATGCTGTTATTTCACGGTGGTCTTTTGTAAGGGGGTGGTTACTGCCGCCAGTTGGGCTTGCCAAATGTCTTTTCAAATCCAGACCAGAGCAAACTTTGATAAGTTCATTTCCAAATTTGACCCAGTCGATAATCGAACAAGGGCCCTCTGAAACGATAGGCAAGCACCCTTACCACTCACCCAACGGTCTCGTCAAAAAGATCCAAATAACACATATCTACAACTGCATTCGTCACAAGTTAATGACGATATAACAATAAATATAACAACTTTTTTTTACTTAATGCAATAATCGTAAAGTTTAATACACCCAAAGTAATGTTATAGTGTTATTTTTAAATTTGATTTAGAGATTTTTACTTAAAACTCAATACTTAATGACAAATTTTACATGTTATGGGAGTTTTAAGTAAAAATCACTAATTCAAATTTACAATAAATTGAAAAGAACCATATTATTAAATCAGTGAGTCAATGTGTGCCCTCATTTTCAAAATGCATACACGATTAATCTGACATTTTGCAAGACTGATGCCCTTCCACATTATGACTCATTAGGCTATTGTGTATAAAACATAAATGCATTTTATTATTACAAGTAATATGTCCTTTCGTATTTAAACTTCGTAATACATTATCATTAAAATCGATCACATTTAGTCAAAAGGACAAAACAGAAAAAGCAGACAAAGCAAAAACGGGGTGTTATAAATTTGACTGTGAATCTGTCTGTGATATCGTAAGTAGCTACCAAACGGATTGACCAATTTTGATCAATTTTTTTTTTATTTATTTATTTATTTTATAAAAAATGGGTTTGCTCTTGACCAACAACCAACTGTGTAGCAAGGATGAGGCCTAAGATGGAGCGAACCTCATTCTTAACCCAGAAGATGCCTATTCATTCGAACTTTGAAAAGATTTGGATTATATAAGCTGAGGAGTTCCAAACGTTGGCAGTGCGCATTATAAAAGATGTTTTAAAGCGCTTGGTCCGAAATAGAGGGATATCGACAAGATGAGGATGATAACCATTTGTACGTCTGTATGTCCGATGGAAGAAAGGGGAAGGCGGTATGAGTTCATACAGCTCTTGAGCACACTCTCCGAAGTATATCTTATAAAAGACATATAGACTGGCAATTTTACGTCTATGTGCCAGGCTCTGCATCTCAGTTTTTAAAAACGTACTGCCGCCAATAAGTCTCCTAGCTCTGCGTTCCACCGAGTCTAACATCTAACATAATCTAACATAATCTAGATTATTCTTAGCTATAATTTATGATGACCTGTTCAAGCACATTTGAAGACCATCACCCCATTTATTAGTTAACGAATGGATGTCACTAACATCCACATGTTCGAATGATACATCGGTATACTGTTACTTCGTTGGTATTTCCATGACATGGTAACTTTGACCTGATGCTGCAGCATCAAGTAGTCTACTGGTCATCCAACTCCTCAACAACTTACAGTAGATATGGCGTGTTTAGGCTCGATAGAAAGTCGGAGGTTAGTTTATAACTTTAATTATAGCTTGTACATAAATATTGACTCATATTGAGATTCTTTTTGCGTTACATAAAATTATTATCATCTTATTCTAGATAAGGGAACGTATGACTTGTATAAAAAGCAGCCTATATCTATGTCACAGACACAGATATATTTTAATATTTCTTATCCCCACTAATATATGTTACGTATTTGTAACACATAACATACTTGTATATTAGTTGGTTGCGTTAACTGTATGCCGACATTTACATTATAAAAATATATAAAAATATATCTCTTTAGTTAACTAATAAACACATCGATATCTTGAAATTTTCAAATCTAAACCACCCAAAGACTTTTGATACGGTTTTCAATAATCTAAAGAGTGATACACTAGGAAGATTTTTGTGTATAATTTTCAGAAAAAATGTATCCGTAAAAAACCTGGGGCATACATCCAAACATACTTTCGCATTTATAATATCATCCGTACTAATATTATAAAAGCGAAAGTCTGTTTGGATGTATGGATGTTTGTGACTCTTTCACACAAAAACTACTGAACCGATCACTATGAAATTTTGCATACACGTTGTCTGGGACACCAGAAAGGACATAGGGTACCTTTCATCCAGAAAAAAGGACTATTCCCGTGGGATAAATAAAAAATAAATAATTATCGCCTGGCCAAAGTGTTATAGCAACACGAGCTCAAGCATTTTATTGCTTTTTTTTTATTTTCAACGCGGACGAAGTCGCGGGCACCAGCTAGTAAAGACAAGCAGAGATTATTTCAATACTATCATTAAGTCTTTTTTTATTTTCTTTGAAAAAAAATCTTTTAAAAGAAGGTTTTATTTAGGAAATTATCTACTTTGTTTCTTAATAGAAGTTAGTTACCGCACGTGTGACGGTCTGTTTGAAGCTCAGTAATAATTGTCATCAGTTTATAAATTACACAAATTTGGCACAACTCCCATACTAAGAACCTTGAAAGGATTAGCTTACGCGACATTGAATTTTAATCCCTAATGTAAACGAGAAGAGTTTTAATTAATTTAACTAATATGTTTAAAGGAACAATGAATACGGAAGTTCAGCTGACACATCTCAACGCGATAGGATTACTCATATATATATATTTAATTATAATTTGCAATTTAACCAAACAGTTTCGGACAAGATTTTGAAAAGCTCAATATAATATATTTTTTTTCCCTTTCTTCTATCGGACATTCAGACTCATATTTTTCGGACCAAACGCTTTATAATGCGCAATGCCAAGTATGAGAACTCCTTGCAGGCGCGACGACTGTGTTTTCGAGATCATATAACCCAAATATTTTTAAAGTTAGAGTGAAAAGGCATCCTCTGGGTGAACTCGCTCCATCATCGGTCTTGCCTCTGCTGCACAGCTAGATGCTGGCCAAGAGCAAACCCATCTTTGATAAATTAAAAAAATATTTAATATCAGGGAATGTTTTGACAATTATATTTGAAAATTGATTTTGATTTGTAGACCGACATTACATGTCGGATCAGTAAGTTGACACTTCAATCAATGTCATCAGCCAATAGATACGAACTATTATTATATTTTATTGATATTATATTTTATTTTAAAACAATCAAAAGTCCTTTATTTGGCCACCCAATTTCAGCACTTTATTTTAAATACAAGTTTAGTGAAAAGCACAATAAATGCTTAAAACGTCAGTCCTTTGGCATGTCACAATCCCGAAAATCAGCAATCAAGTGACTGTCTATTAAACATTATCATCGATATGTACTATGTGTCCTGCCCACTTCAATCATTGTTATAGGACATGCATGAAACACAAAAAGTTATATCGAAAACGTTCTTTCGATTGCTATAGTACACGATTTTGCTGGTTGGGTACTGAGAGCCTTGGGCCGTTGAGCCTGGAAGGTTCTCGAATGAAGGCCACCCATAAGGTGGACGAAGGTCTACGGTGGATCGAGGATGCTTCTGATCGGTTCCATTGGAAAAGACTACTGTTCAGATTATGATTACGAGAAGGAGGGGGAAGAGATACAGCGATAATATAAGTTACTATCTGTTGCACGTGACTTCGACCGCATAACATTACAAAATATAACCTATGTTACTCGCTGATAATATAGCTTAGCTTTCTCTATAGAAAATCAATGTGTAACCTACTTTTCAACTATGTGAAAGAATTCTTAAAATCGGTCCAGTAGTTTATGAGTTTATTCATTACAAACATGCAAACAAATCATCTCTCTTTATAAATATATAGAATCTATTAATTTTATTTCCTATATTTTATAAACAAACCATTTATATAAGATAACAATAAGTAGTTTATCAATGAGCTAATAAAACTACAAAATATCTTCTTAAATAATATACTTAAGTTAATTAAGTATGTCCTAACGTCCATACAAATATCCAAAGAGGACATAATGCCGATATTAAATACGTCGTTACTGGTCATAAAATGGACACAATCCCAGATCTGAGACCAATATCATTTTATGTTTATACGGTTTTTATTAACGTCCGTACACACTTTGTCGTTGGAATGTTGTTTTCTAGTACCCAATTATACTCAATTTATATTATACACTTATACAAAAAAATAAGTCTAGATTTTTATCTAAAATAAACTTACCAACTAGGTAAGTTTTGCAGTTTTGCCTACTTAGAAAACAATAGGGGAATAGGAAATGAGCTCTGCTATTCTTACTCACATACTAAGGCTCAAAAAAAAGCACAGGTGCTTTTTTTACAAACAATAACAAACACCTGAACAGATCTTCATAGATTATTACGTCATTCCATCAGACAAACTTATAACATCTCATTTTTGCGTCGAGCGTCGGGAGTTAAAAAGAAAATCTCTTTAGTGAACTGAATCCTTTTATAATATCTATATTATTATATATATCTTCACACATTCCATACATCACCATCTAGTTCCACAGTAAGCAAATAATGCTTGTATTATGGACACCAGACAGTTGATATAATACATAGATTTTATTTTATTTTTTGTAAATACATACATATTATAAATAAATAAAAAACATCCATGACTCAGGTACAAAGGTAAAATGTTAACACAAACATTTGCCCCTAGCGGGATTCGAACCCGCGACCGTTTGGTTAACAGCTAGGGTTACTAGCCACTAGACCAAACAAGTCGTCATTATTATCTTTATAAATATTATAATTTTTATAATAGGTAGGTTATTATTATAATAATATGAATCTATTTATAAATAGGTGGGTTTACCTTAAGAGTATTTATAAATAGATATAATTTATTTATTACTTACTAGCTGGTACCCGCGACTTCGTCCGCGTTGAAAGAGAAAATATATGAGTGATAACGCCTGAAATCGCTATCGCTGTGACGACGGTGGCGCCGCCGCGCGACAATGGCGCCCGATTCTTTATATTTTATGACGATCACTCGGGAACAGTACTTTTTTTCTTAACGAAAGGTACCCTATGTCCTTTCTTGTATCCCTGACGATGTGTATGCAAAATTTCACGATGATCGGTTCAGTAGTTAAGGCGTGAAAAGGTAGCAGACAGACTTGATTTACTTTCGCGTTTATAATATTAGGTAAGGATAGAAGAGAAAATATTTTTCGTTCACAAGACAGGTACTGTGTACAAAAGATAAATACACAACACTTTCTTGTACGGACAGCAAATAAAAAGCGATCAAAAGTAAAGGCTGGAAGGACGTCGAGCTTAGGGTTGGCGACAGTTGAAAAATATTTTACCTCCATTTTAGAAAATACTAAAAATGTTATTTTTATTTAATTTGTTCGCTCGCGGAAATGGAACTGAGAGGGTTGTACATTCTTTATTTTTATTCCAACTTGCATTTCAGTAATTAAACACTAAATTCCTGTAATTTCGCAAACGGAAACTGCTTTCATTTCAAAAGTCCGAGTATGTGACATTATTAATATACTGTTTTCTCTAGTAAGTTTTTTTTTTTTAACTATAATAACTATAACTCTAGTAACTATCTGAACAGCTCAACATTTTATGTTAAATGTTTAAATGTTTTGATGTGTTTTTTGTTAAAATAAGGAACAAATATTGTATAATTTTGGTGACATTTGTCTGCCTGTTTGATGTTTCGTTTCTTAATTAAGTCTTTTGTTAGTTTTCTCATGTAAGTAGCTTTAAGCTTTAATGAGAATAAAGTAAATATAAACCTAACCTCAATATTTACAAATATTTGGTAGTGCAAATATATAAATACAATAGCATCACATTCGATTTGAAACTTATTCTTAATCAACAAGCAATCGAAAGCAATAAAGAAAAAAATTTAAAAAAAAAATGAAAGAATGTTATTAAATTGAATAACATTTTTAAAAAAATGTTTTCATATTTTAATTTAAACAACTATTTTTTTGTATGAAATATAATTATGAAATTATTGGCTCTGGTCTGGATTTGAATGGCACGGGCAGTCTGTCTGGCGGCAGCAACCAACCCCTTACAGATGACCATTTTGAAATAATAGCATGTGTGCTGTTGTGTTTCGGTGAGTGAGTAAGTGAGTGCTGTTGTGTCCTGCTATGTTCTGCTGAACACTTGCAGCACCTGTTATAGGCGACGGTAGCCACCTACCATCAAGTTGACTGTCAGACAGTCTGACGAGCTTTACATTTTTTTAAAAATTAATAAATGAAATGCGTACATATTGTGGTAAGTTTAAAGACGAAAGTCCAACAGTGGACACTCATGACACGCTTATGGAAATAATTATGATGAAATTATCATTCATATTTTGTTTAATAAAATAAAAACACAATTTTGATTAATAATACAATAAAAACAAAAAAGCCTATAATTTTTGACAACCCTATCGGTCACCTCTCAGTAAACAAACGCGTCTAACTGCACGACGATTATCAAGACATACGACTATTTGTCGCCTAATGACATCCCTCTACAACAATTTCATTGAGAAAAATCATCTAAATATGCACTTTATATTATATATATCTAACTAACAACCCGTCCCAGGCTTCGCACGGAGTTGAAACTTTCAAAAATCCCCTTTTAGCAGATGCTTACATAATAAAATAAACCTATGTTCCAAATTTTAGCTTTATAAACAGCAGTTTATATTTCTTAGATTCTTGGTAAATCTAATATTTTCCTAAGAAATCATTTATTTTTTTTTAATATAAAAGTAAAAAAACAATTGTAATGACTAAATAAAAATAGCGATTTCATAAAGTAAAAATAAATGTCACACAAAAAGCAGGTGTTATAAGTAAAATCAAGACCACGATTTTCCAAGTTTTCTCGAAAGGCAATCGCTTGTCTTCTACCAAAAGTTTCTTCTGTTATTAAAAAGCCATCGTAATTATTATTCATAACGTATAATGAATCTCCGTATTTCTTGCTGAATCTTCGTTAAGTGTGATGTCCGACAGCAGAAATATACTATCATTTCCTAAGAAAAAGTCTGGCAAAAAAATGATTCATTGATAAGTTCATTTGTAATGTGTAATGGACACAATAGGTTTTCATAATACCTTTTTTTTTGTGAAAATGTCGTCAGGCAGGCTGTTGGTCCATTTGATGTTAAGTGGCTACCGTCACTTATAAATGGCTCTGGCATCCCTTAATCACGGAAACACAACAGCACACATGCTGTTATTTTACGTTGGTATTTTATAAAGTCTTCTATGCCACCAGACGGGCTGTCAGAATAACTGTGAAACGCAGTATGACCTATGTCACTACCAAAAAGCTACATAAAAGTCTGAATGACTGCGAACACATTAATTATGTATTTTTCAATAACATGTATTTTATCCAGGTTTATATCTAATAGTGTTAAGTCCAGAGGTGCTGTAAAGAAAGAAGGTCGCAAGTCCTTGTTGTGTATTAACAATTTTCAACCAGAAAGCCTTAAGCTCTAATGTGCCAAATCATCGTATATTGCCATCAACTGTTTGGGTCACTCACCGGCACGTCTGTGTCGTACCTAGGCGTCTACGTTCCGGATTACATTAAGCGATAAACTTCGGACCTGGCAGTACACATTGTCTGGATCATTTCTAACATTTATATAGAGCACAGTCATGAGCACAGTCTGTATAACCAACTTGTGTCTTTTAACAGAGTGAAACTAAGTAGATTTAATACGCTTTTTTTTTTTCGTTATACAAAGCACAGGCAATATTACCTACTTTAGTGAGTATTTTACTGATTCATGCATCTGCAACTTCTTAAAGACTCTAGAATAAAAATGTGTAAGCATCTAAAAATATTTAATTAATTTCTATCCAAATTTTTTTTTTGCATTGAAATAAATAAATAATAAATAAATATCTTCACACATTCCACACAGCGCCATCTAGTTCCACAGTAAGCAACTAATGCTTGTATGGATACCAGACAGTTGATATACTACATAGATTACTTTTTTTTTTGTAAATACATATTATAAATACAAAACATTCATGACTTAGGTACAAAGGTAAAATGTTAACACAAAACATTTGCCCCTAGCGGGATTCGAACCCGCGACCGTTTGGTTAACAGCTAAAGTTACTAGCCACTAGACCAAACGTGTCGTCAAATTAAAATTGTTTGGATCATCTATTTAAATTTTGGGTGACAGCTGAGACAGATGTTAAATAGTATTTTCAACTAATTATATTATACACGATGACCTTAAAGGCCGGTCCACGTTGGATCCAAGCTGCTTTTGACCAGTACTGCTGCAAACTTAAATTCTTACTTCTTTATAATAATGGTAATATGGTGATCATACCTAATATACCTACTGTTGACAAAATCCATACAAGTCCATACTAATATTATAAATGTGAAAGTAACTCTGTCTGTCTGTCTGGCTGTTACCTTTTCACGCCTTAACTACTCAACCGATCATCGTGAAATTTTGCATACTCATTGTCTGGGATACAAGAAAGGACATAGAGTACCTTTCATCCAGAAAAAAAGTACTGTTCCCGAGGGATCATCTAAAATTAAGAAAGCTTACGCCTGACAAAAGTGTAATAGCAATAAATATGTCAGATGCTATTTATGTTTTTCTTTTTTTTTTTTTTTTTCAACCGCTTCAGCTATTTGTATAGAAATATATTACTGAGCACAATTTAGCCAAAAAAATTTTCTGTTTCTTCAATTTCTTTAAATTAATGCAAGATTTAATTCCAAAAATATTATCTGTTTCTTATATTTCTTTATATTAATGCAAGATTTAATTCCAAAAATATTATCTGTTTCATAAATTTCTTTATATTAATGCAAGATTTAATTCCATATCCGATTAATTGTCTTCGTAGCTTGTTGGCCATGTCTCGGCATTTAATGTATACGTATAACCGAACCGTGAATTCGTCGTGTCTAGCAGCACCCGATACGAAACACGGCCGAGTACGATGACGCTTCCAGACTTTAGCTTTCAAGTGCCAACAATACAAGATGGCTGCCTTTTGTTATTCATTTATATTTTCCCTTGCTTGTGCATTCTCAAATATTATGGCGCTCAAATCCACTGCTGCGTCTCTACTCATTGTCTATACTCAAAAGAAAGGTATCTAATTTACTTTGCTTGTGAACCATAAATTTTAATATATCTATATTATCATTACAGCTTTAGCCAGTGGGTTCGGCCATTTGAAGGATAAAAGTAGCCTGTGTCTATTAGGGCCTCTTTCACCATGTGTCAAGTAAGCTAACCGCAGGATAAATAGAGCTGATATACCTTTGTTTGTACGGTAAAAGTCTCAAACATTAAAAAGAAAATAATAAAAAAATTCGCCTATCGATGGATGCAGTAAACCGAGTGCATAATTTAATAAAACAGAAAATTTTTTCTAAAAGTAACTAATCAACACTTTACTTGCAGTTGATGAAAGAGGCCCTTAATAAAATAAAACTAATATTTATTAGTAAGTTAATTTTGAAATTCCCAAAATGTCTCAAATGGGACATTTCTTAGACATAATGGGCATAGACGAGCGTGGTATGATGTGTACATAATATTAAGTATATTACAAGAAATAAGTATAATACTTAATTTAAAGAAATATTAACATATAAACATATAACAAAAAATTATGAAAGCCCAATTTCTCATAGTGTATGGGAAATATCTATACAAATATTATTATAAAGAGAGATTTGTATTTTTGTATATTTGTAATGAATAAACTCAAAAACTACGGGACCGATTTTGAAAATTCTTTCATCTATAGAAAGCTACATTATCAACGTATAACATTAGGCTATATTTTATAAATTTACGCGGGCGAAGTTGCGTGCAACAGCTAGTATAGATATATCGAAAGTAAAAAATTCGACTATCACACGACTTCGATTGATCTAATTAAATTATTATTATTAGAATACGTTTTAATAGTATATAATAGCGGCCATAGCTGAAAACCCACCAATTCAGTAGTATCAAATTTAATTGCCCAAAATTGTGGAGGCTTTCGTCCATACGATACTGAACAATTACTCGATTGTAGATTAGATTTCGAGCTATTTTATTATTGTATTCCAGGCACACTTGCACAAGCTTTTCAATTGCATGACTTTAAAGGCCTTGGGGGATTTCAAATATTAATTTTCTTAATTATAAAACACTTGCACGCGATTTATTTATTTATTATTATTATTTAAATGTCATAAATTAAATTATGTGAAATTTATTATTATTCATGTAAACATATTACTTTACTAGTGCACATATGAACCGGTCAGGATTTGAACGCACGACTCTAACTTCGCAAAACAGCCTGCTCCACAAAACAGAACAATCATAAAAAGTAATAAAAGTGTTTTAAACTTAGGAAACAGCCATTTAAAAACACTCACATGAAACTCAAGAAAAAGTAATTATCTTGTGCAAAGACGTTAAAACTTCCCGATGGAGTGTCGACAATTATTTTCACACCTACGAACTGAAGAACTATAAAAATGTTATTATGTTTTCCCCCTTTTTTTTTTAAACATACCAGTCAAAATACTTTTATTACATGGTAAATTGTAGTCGCTTTCCGCTGTCTGTATGGCCCTAATTAAGTTGATATCTTGCAACCAAGTCGCCTAAAATATATTTACATGGCTTACGTAGGCTAAACCGTAAGACTTACATAAAATTAATGTACTAAAGAATTATAGTTCTTCTAAAATCCTAAATAAAACTCCGCGATAACATATCTCTATCTGTTACAGTTGACTTACAGTAAGCATGTCTTTTGTTAAATATTTAACGCTACATCCTACGGATTTTAATACGGTTTTCACTCGTATGGAACGAGGGATAAACCAGGAGGCTTTGTGTATTTAAAAATATTGCATCCTAGGAGAAGCCGGGAGCGGGTCGCTAGTATTGTATATATTTAGTTAAAATAGTTTTTCATTGGAGACTCGCCATAAAGTTAACAAACAATTTCATACAATACATTGGCCCACGTGACCTCTGACGACCTTCCTATCGAGGAAGAAATCATTGACGTCCCGCTAAGGGGATTACGGGGGAGGTGAGATAGTAAAACATCAATGGATACTATGTCATTAGTGATGTATGCATGTGCCTAAGGGACCGGTTTTATTACGGGACCATTTTATAGTTTCGCCAATGGCGGTGGCAGAGGCGCTAGTTGCCAGTTTTAGAGGTAGCGGGCCATAAAATCAGCGGAATATCACGATAATTAGCATTCGTTAATTTTAACGCTTCTAAATTTATTTCAGATCACTCTTTTAATAGTTTAGATGGGTATCAAAAAGAACTAAAGGGGACAGATTGGTAATTTGACAAAGCAGGCAATATAAATCTATGTAGTATTAATATTGTTAATTGATTATTATTATTATTAACTTTAATATCAATATTATTGATCGATTTAAAATAGTCATTAATCAGGTATCTTAGCTGCCGATGTAGGTTCGAATCTCCATTGAAACTTATCTCGATCATTAATAAGAATTTTTTGCTCAAATGGCTAAGGAAATCACGATGAGTAAAACTGAATTTGTGAGGAAAAAAAAACAGTAATTTTTTAAGAGATATGAGCTTACAGTAGATTATCTTAGAGGACTAAGTCATAATGTCAACATAGAGAGAATAGACTGGATAAGAAGTAATATTTAAAATTTAAGGTTGATAAAGTATTTTTGACTGCATTTTATGGTGTTATCCTCTTTTCCCGCTGTTTTAATGGCTCCAACCGAACACGAATGTGTCCACCCCCTAATCCGGCTGTTTTACGACTAGCCTTTTGTCGCTGCCGGGCGCAGTGAATTTTTCCCATTTTCATTTATTACCACAACGCATTGTGTCCAAGTTACATCGCACGATTTGGTTTACTGTGCCACCTTAACAGAAACGGACAGTAAAGTAAATAGAGAAACTAACACCTATTAAGTAAATTAATAGGAGAAATACATTTGTATTAAAAATTGTATTTAAGCTTAATTTAATCAAAGTGGGCTTAGTATTTCTTTTTTCTCGTAGATGGAAGTAAAAAGATAGATACGGTACATTTTCTTACATAACTAAATACAACTAAATTCTTAGTTTAACATAAAAAATAAACGTAATAGTATGATCGTATCGCTGAAACACAAATTTTACTTCAAGATATATATATATATAATATATGGCGATAAATAAATACTGTCTGTGACATGTTTTAAAAGCAATGTACGTATCAGTACCTACAGTAATAAATAAATGAAAAAATATAATTTTTATGATTCTTTAGGCCTATTTGTATATAATCTATAATATATATTTTTTAAATTTATGGCTGTATGTAATCTAAATCCAAATAAATAAAAAAATCGAAATAAAAAAAAATTATGTCTGAATAAATAAATTTAATTTCGTTTATATATTTATTTATTTTCATAAGATAATCTCTGTTTTTACATTATATTGTGTGCTCACCCATTGATGTTTGATTTGTGCCTTCTATTCGATTTTATCGGAATGACTCGTAAAGATGACAAAAGGCTTCAATAGCCATGACAGTCCTATTGTCATTCTTTGACTATGGCTTGTTTACTCCGATTCCATTTACCTTATCCTGGTTTTTTTTTTTTTTTTTTTTTTTTTTAATTTTTGAGAATGTATTCAGAGAGGAAAGGTTTCGTTTCTGTGTTGTATTTTTTCTGATTTTATTTTACCTTTAGAGATATATTTTCCTGACAATTATAATTATTCCTATTGTGACGTCTTTTCGTTGGTTTCTGTTAATAAAACATTTTTTTTTTTTTTTTTTTTTTTAATTTTTGAGAATGTATTCAGAGAGGAAAGGTTTCGTTTCTGTGTTGTATTTTTTCTGATTTTATTTTTCCTTTAGAGATATATCAGTATATATATTCCTGACAATTATAATTATTCCTATTGTGACGTCTTTTCGTTGGTTTCTGTTAATAAAACATTTTTTTTTTTTTTTTTTTTAATTTTTGAGAATGTATTCAGAGAGGAAAGGTTTCGTTTCTGTGTTGTATTTTTTCTGATTTTATTTTACCTTTAGAGATATATTTTCCTGACAATTATAATTATTCCTATTGTGACGTCTTTTCGTTGGTTTCTGTTAATAAAACATTTTTTTTTTTTTTTTTTGAGAATGTATTCAGAGAGGAAAGGTTTCGTTTCTGTGTTGTATTTTTTCTGATTTTATTTTTCCTTTAGAGATATATCAGGATATATTTTCCTGACAATTATAATTATTCCTATTGTGACGTCTTTTCGTTGGTTTCTGTTAATAAAACTTTTTTTTTTTATTGTAAGTTCGGCAGACAGGCTGACGGTCCACTCGATGGTGGGTGGCTACCGTCGCCTATAACGCAAGCAACGCCACAGGTGCTACGAGTGTGCTGCCCAATACTGTAGTATTCAGGATAAGGGATTGGAACTCACTCACCGAAACACAACAGCACACGTGCTTGTTATTTCAAGGTGGTCTTCTGTAAGAGGTTGGTTGGTTACTGCCGCCAGATTGGCTGTCCAAATTATTGCGAAACTTTTCAGATCCAGACCAGAGCTAAACTGTTCAATATTGTTCAATTAAACTGTTAATTTTTTTATCATAAACTTACGTTCGTTTTATACCCTACTAGCTGGTGCTCGCGACTTCGTCCGCATTGAAAATTAAAAAAAAAAATCAATATAACGCTTCACCTCGTGTTGCTGTAACACTTTGGCCAGGCATTAGTTTTTTATTTTCTATTGATCCCTAGGGAATAGTCCTTTTTTCTGGATGAAATGTACCCTATGTCCTTTCTGGTAACCCAGACAACGTGTATGCAAAATTTCATGGTGATCTGTTCAGTAGTTTTTGCGTGAAAGAGTTACAAACATCCATACATCCAAACATACTTGCGCATTTATAATATTACTAGCTGGTGCCCGCGACTTCGTCCGCGTTGAACGATGAAAGGTACCCTATGTCCTTTCTGGTGTCCCAGACAACGTGTATGCAAAATTTCATGGTGATCGGTTCAGTAGTTTTTGCGTGAAAGAGTCACAAACATCCATACATCGCGTACAACAGCTACGAGTAGTATAATATAATTGCATTTAAATCCCATTGTCAAAACATCTCCATTGTCGATAGATGTTTCGTTTCAATATATAAAAAGTACATTACAAGGTAAGTAAGTATATGACCGGGTTTTCCTCGTATCGCGCTTTTACTTTTCTACAAGACTATTTTCTTCTGACAATCAAAACGTTGAGCTTTCAAGGCGCAACTTGAAAACGCTCCTCTCGAGCCTCTGACCCTCCCATCAACTAATACGTTACACGGCACAAGTGATAAGAAAACACATAATATTGATTCATTTATTATTTTTACATTTAAAAAATTGAATTTTGATATTTTAAATTTATCAAAAATACATGATAAAATTATTTACAAAAATATACACTTATAGTTAGATGTCAAAAAAAAAACTTATTTTAATTTAAATAAATATAAATTATAGAATGACAAGAATATATATATATATATATGAACAGTAAAGAATATTCATTATTGTTCATATATATTTCTGTCATTGATATTTTTAAATGATCCCTCGGGAAGTTTTTTTTTTTTTTTTTTTTTCGAATGAAAAATTTAATGTAAAAAAATTAAAAAAAAAAAGTCACTCGCATTTATAATATTAACATATTAATTAAGATAATATAATTTGTAAATGTATATATTTACAAATATTTTAACAGGTTTTTATTTTCATTTATTTTAATATATTTTATTTTCCAACAATTTGAATTCTTATAAAAAAAAATTGGCAATTAATTTTTCAAAAATATCACTTATAGAATATTCTCTTCTTTTTCTTTTTTTTGTCTTATTATTATTATTATCATTATTATTATTTAAATTAATACATAAATGTAAAAATATAATTTTTATGATTAAATAAAAATGTATAAAAAAATAAAAAAATATATAAAAAAAAATATAAAAAATGTATATTTTTATAAAAAATATGTAAAAATATAAAAAAAAAATTGGCAATTAATTTTTCAAAAATATCACATAAATATCACTCTTCTTTTTCTTTTTTTTATCTTATTATTATTATTATCATTATTATTATTTAAATTAATACATAAATGTAAAAATATAATTTTTATGATTCTCTAATCCTATTTGCATATAATCTATCTATAATATTTATTTTTTTAAATTTATAACTGTATTGTAAACTAAATAAATAAATAAATAATCTATCTATAATATATATATATATATTATTTAAAATTTATAACTGTATTGTAAACTAAATTAATTAATTTATAAAATAAAAATTAAATAAAACTTCTATATTTTGATGAATGATAACTTAAGTCCACGTGATTTCGAATTACAACCCGCTCACGCCCTTTGCAATGGGACTGTTGCAGCGAATCCCTCTTACTAATGGGGCGCGGTTGAGAACACCCGGTGTTTACTTTTATTGTCAAGATAAATCTGTCCTAACTGTCCCGATAATCGCTACTAACTGCCACTGAGATAAATATAACGGTAGATATGTTCTACTAGTGCGCTCTTACTCGCTAGGGCGGTATTAATAAACTATTTCTAAGTGCCTCAACAGTACTGACAGTGTGGAATTCAGTTAAATTTATTTATATGGAAAAGAGACAATTTAATTATATGTTTTTATATGTATACAATTTAATTTTTTTTTGTAAAAAATGAGCGATAAACAGACTGAAAGACCTCTCTGTAGTATAATTGGCTAATGTCATCTAACAAGCAATATACTGTGAGGAGTGTGAGTTGTAAAATCACATTCCTTATATATATATGTACTTAGGATAAGTTGGTTAAGTTTTAATGTGATTTTTCAGGAAAAAAGCTCTGTAATAACTTACTCAACAATTAATTTGATGTTTTATATATACCTTTGTGATGTGTAAATTGATAATTTAAAAAAAAAATTAATAATTTCATTAATCATGCGTTATTGAAACACAATATCGCATATAATGTTATTTTCGTGGATAAATCCGTAAGTTAATTGTTATTTAAAAAAAATTAGATTAAATTTAAAAAGTAGATTTTTTTTATAGCTGTCGCCAGAAAGTTCTACAGTGGAAACCACAGCCTGGCAAGCGTAGCTTAGGGCATCAATACAACCTGATAAAGCTTTTCATTTGAAATCTATTTTTTTATGTAAAATATTTTGTCCTGCAAACTGTACAGACGCCGAAATACAATATAAGCATAAGTTACTCAGTAATCTATGGGTATTAGATTTTGATACATCTTTGCCATAAGTATAAGTTATAAATGATTATATTAACTCTCTCAATGACAACGAATTTGTGGTTCAAATATAAATCCGTTTCAAGAATACGATTCTAAATCCACAATTTTTTTTTTTTTTTATATTTGATACAGTACACAAACAGATTGCAATTAAATACATGAAAACCATAAAATACATGTGTATGGATAAATTGTCTAAATTGCACTCCTAAACAGTGTACTTAACATGTTTAATTTAACATAGCTACTAATGGTCTTAAATACTTAATTAATTCATAATTTATAATATTTTCTTAATATCTACTTAAATATTAGTCTTAAACTATTTTTGAATTTGGAAAACCTGTTGTCAAATATATCAAAACTGACCTCACACCCGATGACCATATCATTATAACTTCGACACATCCTAACCAAGGGATTGTAATAGGATGTGTTGTTTTTATATGCTTCGATGGAAAAGGGACCAGAGTGAGGAGAACGTGATCTGTATTTAATTTTGATTTTAATTGCGGAGAGAAGATTCGGACAATCCCAGGATGAGTGCAATATTTTATGAAGACAAACGATGTCATACCTCTTTCGTCGATCCTCCAGTGATAACAGTCCAAGACTCCGAAGGCGATCAGCATATTTGTGGTGTGTACGACCAAGTCCATTTCTATATGAAATTATTTTAAGAAGTCTTTTCTGCAGGGACTCAATCCTATTAATGTGTACAGCATAGAAGGGAGACCAAACTGGGCAGCAGTACTCGAGAACACTTCTCACCAAAGCACAAAACAAGGAAAGAGTGGAAGCAGGCTTTTTAAATTGCTTAGTGGACCTTATGACAAAGCCTAATAATTTATTGCATCTACTGACAATGTAATCATAATGATGTCTAAATGTAAGCTTTTCGTCGAAGATAACGCCTAAATCTCTAATCACAAGTACACGTCCCAATGCAAAATCCCGAATATAATAATTACTTACAATTTTGTGAAATTTACATGTAAATGTGATAATTTGACATTTATCAACATTCAGGGCCATCCTGTTTGCCTTACACCAATCGGCCAGAACATCCAGATCCCTCTGAAGAGTTACACAGTCATTTTGATTATTAATAGACGCAAACAGTTTCAAATCATCAGCGTAAAGGAGACAAGAAGACTGAAAACTTCCAACCAGATCATTTATAAAAATGACGAATAAAAGTGGTCCCAAGAGTGATCCCTGGGGCACTCCGGAGAGGACCGGTCTGGGTGACGACACAAAACCTTTCAACGCAACCAACTGGCTCCTATTACTTAGATAAGATGTAATCCAGCGTAAGAGATTACCATGAAAGCCATACAGTGCCAATTTGTGCTCAAGCAGAGAGTGACTAACTCGATCGAAAGCCTTGCTGAAATCAGTGTAAATAGCATCAACTTGGCCCCCAGCAGCGAATACACCACATAGATAATTTTTATATTCAAGCAAGTTAGTCAAGGTGGACCTGTTTTTGACAAAACCGTGCTGTCTTTCAGACAAGAATTGCTTAAAGTGGCTGTATATCGGTGCATAAGCAATAGATTCAAGCACCTTTGCAGGGCAGGACAAGATACTGATAGGTCTGTAATTTGAGCAGTTAGATTTATCACCATTTTTAAAGATTGGTATTACATAAGCCGATTTCCAACATGCCGGGAAAACACCCGTTTTAATGGATATCTTGTACAGAGTTGTTAGCGGTACACATAGTTCACGAGCACACGTTCTATAGACAATAGGGGGTATACCGTCAGGGCCGGCACCTTTGTATATATTAAGGTTATTGAGTTTGGCAAACACTTTGTCCTTGTCAATTTCAAAGTAGGATAGTGTATCAGCACACATAACATTTATATTTGGAAATGGTAGATTTGTGTTCGATTGGACCTCATTAAAAACAGAACTGAAGTACTCGGAAAAAAGTTCACATGTGTCAAGGGCTTCAGAAGACAACCGACCATTGTAGTGCATTTTTAGAGGTATGGAGACCCTATCCTTTCTGCCATTTATATACGTCCAAAATGTTTTTATATTGTGATGTAAGGAGCCCTCTACAGATGATAGATAATTTTTGTGACATTGACGCTGGAGAGTCTTGCATCTAGTGCGAAGTAAAGAATATGTATCGTAGTCACGAGGGTTGCCATATTTCCTATAAAGTTTGTGGTATTTATTTTTTTCATCAATACTTCTAACAAGAGCTCTACTGTACCATATAGGATATTTATGTGATTTTTTAGATATAGGTGTATGTTTATGAATTACACGATTTAACTCTTTGTAAAAAATTGTAGTGCATTCATCAACATCTTCACCAAGCAAAAGGTCATACCAGTTAATATGTTTCAGTTCATGTTTAATTTTATCGAAGTTACATTTGTTGAAATTGAGTCGTTTAGAAATATTAGGTTTAACAGATTGGACGCACCTTAGTTCAGGAATATTGAGCAAGTAGGCCAAGTGATGCTTATCGAGGCTACATACTGGATCAGTAACAGATATGGAAATCGATTGGAGACTGGCGAGTACGAGATCCAGGTAACGGTCATTGAGGTTAGGTATATCATTAAATTGTGCTAAATTACATACATTCAACGTTTCAACAAGGAGAATAGCTCTCTTGTCTCGTGGATTAGAGGGAGTCATAAGACCAGAACCATCAACTCTTTCCCATGTAATATTTGGTGTGTTAAAATCACCAAGAACCACAAAGTCAATATTGGATGACGAATCGAGAATCACCCTCTGACAGTTGGAGTGAAAGAAGGCTACATCTACAATAGGCAGATCTGGCGGTAGGTAACAAAGGCACAGAATGAGAGTACGGTTGTCACCATCAATGGCCAACCAGAGATCCTCGACCTTGGATTCGTGGGACAACAGACGGGTTACATTGAGATGTTTTTTAGTTGCAATAAGAATTCCTCCACCAGCAGTTTTAATTAATTTCGGTCAAGTAGTTAAGCGTACGAATATTTCAAACTTGAAATTTTACGGTCAAAGATCTTAACGAACGGGTTAAAGTAATGCTCAAATTTTAACCTTCCAACTTTAGTTTACGACTGCGCTCATGTATTTAGGTGTATGCTAACTACCTCGTAAACCCCTATTTTACGTCATAGTTAAAACTTATAGTTAAATACGGTCTACGCTGTAAGGTCCAATGGTTCTCTCGATTTCAGTTTTTATGTTTGTTCTTTAACTCACTTTACACAAAAAGTTTAAGTACATTAAGGTTATTTATACAACGAGCTATGAAGAAGGCTTTATATACTACGAGATCGAATCGTAGACGTACGAAGGTTATCGGCATAAGCCGGGGGCGGTTCGCTAGTATAGGTATACATTAGATTTAGGTCCTCTTTCACCATCTCTGAGTAAAGTGTCAAGTAGGCTAACCGCCATTTAAAGTCACCGGTAACCGAGAATGAAGGAGATGATATAGCTTTGTTTGTACAGTAAAAGTCCCAAAAATTAAAAAGAAAATAATTTAAAAAAAAATCGTCTATCGAAGGATGCAGTAAACCGAGTGCATAATTTAATAAAACATAAAATTATTTCTAAAAGTAACTAATCAACACTTTACTTGTAGTTGGTGAAAGAGGCCCACTACAATTATTAAAAGGTATTATTTTAAATATGTGCCAGTACTAAAACCTGAATCTAATTTAAAATAATTCAAATAACATTTTTCTAAAAACCAACCTGTTGCACTCGACTTCATCCGGGTGATTTTATAAAATATAGCCTATCTATATGTTACTTACTGATAATGTAGCTTTCTATAGGTGAAAGAATTTTTAAAATAGGTTTAGAATTAGTTTTTGAATTAATTCAAAATTTAATTATTTTATAAAATAATACAAATCTTCTCTCTTTATAATATTGGGTATAGAAAAACATCCGTACTTTTAATATTATAAATGCGAAAGTATGTTTGGATGTTTGTGACTCTTTCACTCAAAAACTACTGAACCGATCACTATGAAATTTTGCACACACGTTGTCTGGGAGACCAGAAAGGACATAGGGTACATTTTAACGTTCAACGCGGACTAAGTCGCGCGCACCAGCTAGTCAAATATATGTCGAATATTGGCCTCATAACCATCTCTTACGAGTATATGCTCGTATATCGAGTTTCGGTTGTGCAGATGAAATGTTATCAAAGACAAATAAAGTTGCCTTAGTAAATATAACATATTAACGGGTTGAAGCGAGGTTTGTTGAAGCAAAAAGTTATTTGGAGCGACCATTAAGAGGAAGTAGGTACACGAAGCTCGCAACTAATTAAAGGTAAATAGGAATGGTACGTGTGTTCCAACCTTAATATAATTCTGTGAGCTTTTCTCTTGTCTACTTGTCTTTGGTGAGGAATGAAATGGATTAATCCAAACTATTGAACTTTAAGGGTACAAATATCTCATTGAAGTCATTTTATTTATTTTATTTATTTATTTATGTATGTAATTACAGCCATTTAAATTTAGAAAAATATATATATTATAGATTATATACAAACATTTATTTATTAATTAAAATAATAATAATAATAATAAGACCAAAAAAGGTAAAAACAAGAAAATATTCTATAAGTGGTAAAATTAATTTTTCAAAAGTAATTCGGCAATTTTCTTTTTATAAGAATTCAAATTGTTGGAAAATATGTGAATATCATTCAGAATGTTATTGTAGTGATACTTGGAACTATGAAAGAAGGAATTTTTACAATGATTAGTTCTACAATAGGGAATATGAAATGTATAACTTGATCTTGTTCTGAATTTTGGTACATTGAAGTGAATACATTCTAAAAGTGAATAAGAATCGATGTGATTATTTATTATTTTGTATCTTCCACACAGCACCATCTAGTTCCACACTAAGTAACTAATGCTTGTATTATGGAAATCAGACAGTTGATATACTACATAGATTACTTTTTTGTTGTAAATACATACATATTATAAATACAAAACACTCATGACTCAGGTACAAAGGTAAAATGTTAACACAAAAAAACATTTGCCCCTAGCGGGATTCGAACCCGAGACCGTTTAGTTAACAGCTAGGGTTACTAGCCACTAGACCAAACCTGACGTCAATACACTTTTGTATACGTTTAAACGGGTCATTGTTGTTGTCGAAGCACTTTTTCCAAAACATGTGATTTGAACGCATGAAGCTCTTCTTCAGGCTTCGAAAAACGTTGACCTCGCATTTTATTTTTGATATTAGGGGAAAAAAAAATCTTATCAAGTCAGGAATATTCTAAACAAAAGTATAAAACATAGCAATTATTTATACAAAATGTGTGTAACTTATAATAAATGCCTTGTAAATTAGTCTGTTACTAAAATTACACTAAACAATGAACGTATTAAGCTGTCATCGCGACACTTAATTCTCATTAACGACAAAACTGTCCGATGAAAGGTGATGCGTAAATTGATCAAAAAACTTCAACCAATTTTGGGAACAATTGAAAAACACTCATACGTGTATATGAGTTAAGAGCTATATTTGAGTGACGAGCGTTATTGAATTATAGGATGCAAAACGTGATGACGTCTTTGCGCCATATAGTCCAATAATATTTCTACACTAGCGACTCGTTCCCGGCTTCACACGGATGCATTTTTTTGGTAAATTATATAGACAAACCTAACTCGTTTATCGCTCTTTCCATTAGTGAAAACCGTGTCATTTTTCGGGTTATTTAGCTTAGAATAAGACATAATTATATCTATATTTATATAATATCATAAACATAAAGAAACAGATAGTGATTTTGATTCATAATATTATGTAAGTATATATTTACTTTTTTTTTAATTATCTTCAATTTTCTCCTATTTGTATGTAAAAGTTGACAGTGTGCTCCCAACCTTAATGAGATACAAGATATTTAATTAACAAAATAAAATAAATATAAAAATTTAATAAATACAAGAAATAATATCCCTTATTATCCCTTATTCGTGCATAGAAACACAACAGCACACGTGCTGTTATTACACTATAAGGAGATGTTTATAATGCCTTCAGACGGCTGTCTAATTTATGACTACGATGTGAACACTGCCTATTCTAATCACATAGGTATTTAATGGGAACTTTGTTTATAATATGGTTAGGTGAGGTTTGTAAAATGTTATACAATTTACAAGGTATTATGTTCAACGGAGCACATTTCAATTAGTTGAATTAGTACGGTGTACAGTACACCCTCAATGTTACGATGCACTGACATTAAAGGCCCAAACATTAAGGGTCGCAGGATACGTCCCTGGGGTACAATATTACGTCTCATTAACTCGGTGTTACGCTACAAACTTTTGTTTTATTGCTTCACCTGTATATTATGTAATAATATTATTAATGTATCTAGGGGCTCCTTTTTTATACATTTTAATTGTAGATAGAGTCTTAAAAATTTTTAAACGTTATAAGGACAATTGCTGCTGGACAGCAATTGTCCTTATTCAATATATATTCAATTATGTTCAATATCAACTGGATACAGTTTAAACTGTCACTTTTTTTTATTTATGTGTATATTATATACATTCTTGTAGAATAATTTTAAGGACAGAAGTCTTAAATAAAGAATGAGATTAGTTAGAATAAGATAAGTGTTTATATTATTAAGATTTTCATGTAAAACTCTACGCCACATAAGCTGAATACGAAATTATTATTTTATATATAATCTTAATAATAATGATACCTATCTTGTTCTAATTTGTATTCTAATCTTTACCATATACTCGTATATTTTGGTGTGTACAAAAAAGCCAATTTAGTCATAATAAAGAAGGCTTTTCATGGATTCAAAGCCGATTAGGCCTTTTAAAGTATGATAACCGAGAAATTACTTGCTTATAAGAAGATTCTTGATAAGACTTTATTGAAAACCGTATAGAGAGTATACAATAAGAATTCATACAACAACGACAACAATAAGAAATATTTTTATTTTATCAAATTTTTTATAATTATTTCATACATTCTATTTTATACTACGAACGATACCAACTAGGTTGTGTAATATATATAATGCTAATATGTAATTTGGGAAGCACATCTGGCGGCAGTAACCGTGCCCTAATAGAACGAAAATAGTGAAATACCTACTTGTGCTGTTTTGGTGTATAGAATGGTACCTTTACCATGAGTTTACAATGACCCTCAGAGTAAATAATCTATGGAGGCGCCCTATTCTACTATATGAAACGTAGCTTAAACATCTGTTGTATCGATAAGTTAATGTCAAAAAGCATTTTGTCTCATTTTAACTAGGTGACAGTTGAATAAGAAAAAAGAGATAAATAGTATGTTGTTAAGCGCAAATTTTGGCAACACTCTTTGCTAACTTCAAGACTTTACCAAAGTGTGACCGGTGCCGCCATGTTATGTGCAGAGTTTCGTGGTAGTATAGGAAATATTTTGTTGTTTTTATGAGAGAACGATTAAGAAAACTACTTTTTGTCGTGTGCAGGGCATTATTCTAAATTGAAAAATTATGCCTTCGTGCTGCATCAAGCAGTGTCTTAATAGAAAAAACGAAAATCTCTATGAAAGGTAGCCATCTTGTGTGCCAAATTGTTTGAAGTGAAGTTGGAATTTAGGCACGTCGGTTGAGGGGGTATGCCCGGTCCTTATTGTTCTTGGGTCAAGCTAGCGAGAGCGTAAAATATTTATATGGATAATTGTCAATTTGACATTGACAGTTGAGAGTTTTTCATATAAATGTTTTACGCTCTCGCTAGCGAGTGCGGTCATTGTAAACTCTTGGTGAAGGTACAGGTTAGCAACATTTACACTGCCACATTTTGTTACACTGATGATCCAGACGTGATTTGACTTTGGTCAGGAATAGTTCGTGCCGATAAAGCCGATGATACATTTATCAAAAGAAAACTTGCTGAGCTGATTTCTGTCTGCCTCACCAAAAAGAAAGTCAGGTCTTAAAATTGTGTGTGAATGTGCATCTATAAGTATTACTACATTTGATCAAACTGTTAACGGGGGTAAGTATACTACCCGGGGGTAAGCACCATAAGTACCAAGGGTAAGTTCCCTCCATAATATTTTAATATCGCCGGTCTCGCATCAGTTCCAACCGCCCGAAACTAATGTAGGAATTCTCTAAATGTGCATTACCCAACCAAGTTTCTGTGTTCAATTTAATTTGTTCGGGTTATCGGTTAATTTGTTTCTATGCGATTTAGTTCGCGGCCAATTTCAACAACTTCCAAGAGTGGAGGTTTCATTATCGTTTCCACAGATATTACAATATTAGTTCGCCAATACCCATTAGAAGGATATTTAATTATGTTTGAAATGTTATCAGTGTGTTTAATATCCCCCATATTACGACTAACTGAAATTTTACAAACTATTTTCGCTTCAAGTACTTTAATAAACAAGATGCACTCACTGAATTTGTGCTCCCAAATGTGGTCGACACAAAACTTTAGAACGGGTATGGACTGCATAAAAGTAAAACCATATTAATCCTGCAAAAAAAGTTAATTTAAACATGATTTATTTTAATCTTGTATAGTATATTTTGGATATATTTGCAAATTATTTTTTTTTTTAATTAAGGCAACCTTGAAATAAAAGCAAGTGTGAGTACCTTCTACCAAATACATGAATCCAGGCACACCTTGCTTTAGAGCGATAAAGTGGGCAGCCCGTCTGGCGGCAGTAACCACCTCTTATTCCCTGTCCCATTACAATCCCTTTTCCTACAGCACATAATTTATGACATTGCTCGTGTTAAGGCTATTACGGTAGTAGGCTTCTTTAAACACAAATGTGATTGTTACATGACATATTGTGTGAGTAATCAATTTTTTTTAAATATTTTTTTTATTTATTTTAAGATACACCAACAGTATAGCTGCTTAAATTCAAAATTACACTTTTTTACAGGAGAGCTAATTTAAAAAAAATTAATTATTTTTTGTCTAACTTTTTTCTTATTAGATATACTTATATCAAATATATATATTATACATTGTTAAAAGCGTATTTTTAAGTAGCATTAATTTAAGTAATTTTATAATAAACTGAATACTAGAGAAGATATAAGCATATAAATTACGTTTGTATATAAAAAAAAATGATAAAAATATACTTAATATGGAATAAAACAACCATAAAAGTCTTTTTGCAACATACAATATGAAGGATTGTGATTGCATTTTGCCATAAAAACATTTTTAGAATTTTTTGATTTGTGGCACTTTTGAATTTAAGCAGCGACATTTTTAAGATACTCCAAAATCAAAAAATATGGAATAGTCAAAAATTTTCACGAGAATACAAACGATGCACCCTCATAGGATAAGGGGATGATCACCAATAACCTAATTTACAAAGAAATTACTGTTAATCAGCTGTGGCCTTTTACAAATCTATAATAATTCTATATAAACTATAGTTATACTTGTATAAAAATATTTGAATTGTATAATTGTGATATTACTTTCTATTAGAGTGTCATTAAAGCTAGAAATAACGTTAAATCTTTAACTGCATACAATCACGACAGGTTGTTATTTGTACTTATATATAATTTCTTCATAATATAGTTAATAACAACCATTTCTTATTAGAACAGAGACAACAAAACTGCTATTTAGAAGAAAAAAATCGAGTAGGAAGTGTGCCAAAGCTGTTATACATCAACATTATGAAGGTGTAGGCATAAATTATCCAATCAAGGGTCTCCGTTATCTGTGTGACCACAATATATCTCAATAACCGTGTGAAATGTAATTGGTCATGTTGTGTTTTCGACTATATCTATGTCTCTGTCGGTGTCTGTGTTTGTGTCTGTGTCTATATCTGTCTCTACATCTGTATCTGTATCTATATCTATATCTATATCTATATCTATATCTATATCTATATCTATATCTATATCTATATCTATATCTATATCTATATCTATATCTATATCTATATCTATATCTATATCTATATCTATATCTATATCTATATCTATATCTATATCTATATCTATATCTATATCTATATCTATATCTATATCTATATCTATATCTATATCTATATCTATATCTATATCTATATCTATATCTATATCTATATCTATATCTATATCTATATCTATATCTATATCTATATCTATATCTATATCTATATCTATATCTATATCTATATCTATATCTATATCTATATCTATATCATAACAATAACTTAAACCGATGTTAACAATATATGAGAACATAAACACTAAAGTATGATCAGAGGAGACAATTTAGATACGAACAATTGTATTAATTTGTTTGGTATGATTGATTACAAATATTAATTGTACATCAAAATAATGTATGTATGTTTCTTCCTATAAATATTTATTCGTATCACTGAACATAGTAAAATAAGTTTAGCTACTGCACGTTGGTTGACCTTGGGCTCAAAGCGGCGCCAACAATCATTAGATAGTCTGCGCTCGCGGCGCTTTTGGCTTTACAGTAAACCATTAACTCGACGATGAGAGTTACGAAGCATTCGATGTACACTGACATTGTCCGAATATTTAAGCTACGGACGGACATGCTCATTACTAGCATACTAACGCGATAGTAATGAGCAAACGCTACTAAGTAGCATGTGTGTCACAACGTTCCCAGTAATAAGCATGCTTATTTTTAGCATGCTCAAAAATCAACAGTCTCCGAGCATGTCTGAACAGGTTTGCTTATAAGAATGCTAGTATGGCTAGTACGTTTATTTAGAAGCATGCTTAAAATTAGCATGCTTATCAAATGTGAACAGTTGCATGAGCATGCTAGTTTTAAGCATGCTAATGAGCATACTAGTAATGAGCATATCTGTCAGTAGCTTTATAGTCAACATACGAGTATTGTTATATAAGTATTATAATCTTACAAAGATTATATTATCACTTGTGTAACATTGTCTAGTTTATTTTGAGCACTACGAGTATATCTGATAGAATACACTGTTTCAATATGGGGCTAGATTACACAGATTGCAATTACACAGAAGCAGCTGTACATTATATTTAATTGAGTCCATTCAGTTTTACCGGGAATCGAACCCGGAACTCCTGAAACAGAAAGCTAGGTCAAGCATAAGGTGCTCGTCACCAATGGGTTCGTCAAAATTTGATGTTATTTCGCGATGATATTCTATAAGGGTATTTACTGCCATCAGACCGCCCAGTTTATTTAAGCAACCTGCCACTATTTAAATGCTATAATATGCTCTGCCACTATTTAAAAAAAAAATACTTTTATATATTAATTTTTATTTAAAAAAAATATTTTTTTAGAGATATACAATCCGTACTAATATTATAAATGCGAAAGTATGTTTGGATGTATGGATTTTTGTAACTCTTTCACGCAAAAACTACTGAACCGATCACCATGAAATTTTGCATACTCGTTGTCTGGGACAGAAAGGACATAGGGTACCTTTCATCGTTCAACGCGAAGTCGCGGGCACCAGCTAGTATTATAAATGCGAAAGTATGTTTGGAAGTATGGATGTTTACAAACATTCACGCAAAAACTACTGAACCGATCACTATAAAATTTTTCATACACGTTGTCTGGGACACCAGAAAGGACATAGGGTACCTTTCATCGTTCAACGCGGACGAAGTCGCGGGCACCAGCTGGTAAAATATAAAAGCGTCAATGTACATGATCCACGAGGCAAATGTCGAGTTAAACTGTATTTAGGGCACGGTACCTATAGAGCAGTTAGCCTGTCTCCGTAGGTTATGTGGAACTGTTACATACGGATCACCCACTTTTTGCCTCAATGTAATGTGATTACAATAATTACCAGATGTGCACAATATGTGACGGACGACTTTGAAATAATTGCTCGGATTTTTTTTTATTCTCGTGTATACATATGTGTGGTTATTATATTTAAAAGATTAATCTTGCATGTCCAGTAAACTTATTAATGTTACTAACACATAACTTAATAATATTAGCGACAGGGCACACTGCGATTCGCAGACATAAATTTGGCAACCCATCTGGCAGCAGTAGCCACCCCAGTACAGAAGACCACCGTGAAATATTTCAGTAAGTGACTAAGGATTATCATCTACCCTAATTTCTTGACTCTATCCTACAATGGTCGATAAAGCACTTGCTGGAGCTAAGGCTTTACTTCAATGTTGAACGGTCAATGTTTGAACCGTCAGCTCGTCTGCCTATATTTACACAAAAAAAGATAACAGTTCTTTAGGTATTGTAATTTTGCATGGGTATTTAGACCAGTGAAAATATCTTGTATATTGTAGGTAATTATTTTAATATTAGAGTATTGAAATTTTAACCAATTTCAATACTTTCCTTTTTATAATATTTTTTATCATTTAACGTCACTTTAAAATGTCAATTTACATAATAAAATCATATCAAAATATGTTAAAAACGAAAGTATACAGGTAGCTATCGTGGCATTGCAAGGCAATCAATATAAGGCGGGATGTAAGTGTGCTACTCTGATTAGATATACGATAGAGTAGGCTCTGGCATTCTTTACCCATTTTATGGCCGCAGAATACTTTATGTTATTCAAATGAAAAGTTGTGCGCGAAAAGAAAATCTGCGCTTAATTAAATTTGTGTCATCATCTCTATAATTTTCGAGTCTTTAATATATTTCGTTTATAGATTGTCTTGAGTCCATCTAAGGCCTAAAGTCTTTGGGAATTGTGGCATATAATTTTGGTTGATCACAGTGGCCTAAGGCCCTTATACAAAAGAGTTAAAATAAAAAAAATATCTGTATTGATGCGCAAAATTGAAACAATTATTCAATTTCTTGTAGAAACACTCTGCAACCTGTTACGTCACAAGACAAATCACCCAAATCAAGCTTACAACGCTTTAGTTAAAAGCAACGTCAGCGTCACAGTACAAAGCAAAACAGAACAGAAACGAAATTGAATGACAGAATTTCTCTACAGAGGACTGCAATTTATTTGGTGTGTCATTTATATAACATCTTATATAATTAAGTCAATTATTTATATTTGACTGGCTGTGGTATAAGGGTCGCTCAAGAGATCCAGTTAATAAATTTGTTTAATACTTTTTTTGCAGGGAAAAAGGATTATTAACGAGTAAACAATAAATCAATCAAGGACATGCTCTATATGTGTACATAGTTTCAACCAAATCTGTTAATTTATTTGACGAATTTCTAACAAAATTTATGTTCACAAGCTTTCATGTACTGTATCATCGAATTTTTCACCGATTCCTTACACTAACCGTTGTAATACGCCATCTAATGCAATGACGCAGAACTAAGTTGTATACTTTGGACTTACATAAAAGTCCAACTTAGTGAACTTTAACACTTTATGCTAGCTTTTTACTTTATCTATTGCTGGCATATTACACTGATTTTTTTTTTTAAATTAATAAATTAAATAAAAATAAAACCGTGTAATACGCCATCTAGTGCAATGACGCAGAACTAAGTATACTTTGTCCTTATATAAATTACTAGCTGGGCTACACAATTAATGACTGACATTATTTATTTTATTTTATTTTTTTACTAGCTTTTGCACGCGACTTCGTCCGCGTTGAACGATGAAAAGTACCCCATGTCCTTTCTGGTGTCGCAGACAACGTGTATGCAAAATTTCATAGTGATCGGTTCAGTAGTTTTTGCGTGAAAGAGTTACAAACATCCATACATCCAAACATTCGCATTTATAATATTAGTACGGATGTCCAAAGTGAACTTTTCACTTTATTAGTCTATCGCTTGTCATACGATCTGTTACTAAGTACACGCGCGTTTGAGTTTCATAGAGGGGACTTTGTTCACAGAACATTGACCTAACATAGTGAAACATTTTCAGACGCCATTTCATCGTTGCATTCGCCTCGCATCATTTCGTGTCACTATCGCTTGCGTAAAGACGTACCTACAGGGGTCAAAGATGAGGTTACAAACATCAAAACAGCTTCACAGATAGTTATAATCTATACTATTATATGAATAAAACTGAAGAGTTTTATTTGTTTGGTTGTACACACTAATCTCAGGAACTACTGGTTCGAATTGAAAAAATATTTTTGTGTTTGATAGTCCATTTATCTATGAAGGCTATAGGCTATAGAGAACGCGGACAAAGTCGCTGACACCAGCTAGTATAATATATAGTTATAGTAAAGATTATAAAAAGTTTGTAACATTAATAATATGATAAGTATTTTAACTTTAATCTTTAACAATTTTTAAATAAAAACTCAGCAGTTCTATTAATAACGGTACGAATGCTTACTATCCTATATATGGGAACATACTGTATATGTATGTTCTCTATGGAATCCAAAACAGCTCAATCGATTATCGGTAAATTTTGCATACAGGTTATAAAGATTTCAGCAAAGGCATACTTTACATTCTACGCAGACGAAGTCGCTGGCAGAAGGTATATAGTTTATAATATTTTTAGGTTTTTTAAAAATATCGCATCAACTTTTTAAAAAGCTTTGTCTACACCCTATATATTATATACATATAATGGAAAAAATAATTGGAACTTCAAATCCTAAAATCTTGTACGAGTCTTGCACATTTTTGCATATTTTGCACATTATCCAAAAATTTATATAGTATTAGTATTGCCCTCGAAGTGACATATAAAATTATGTGCATTATTGAATCCCCTCAATGGTACATTTAAGAGGAGATAAAGGTATCCGCGGATCCACATGTGGAGCCAAGCTGTGGATCCAAATGTAAGGAGCCAAAAAAAAAAATGTTATAATTCAGACCAGACCAAAGTTAGTGTCGAAATTGAGTTATTAGTATACCTTAGTCACTGTTCTTTGATTACAATAATTCAGCATTCAATACAGAAGGCCCTGTTTATTATTCAGAGCACGTCTCGTCTCACCGAGGCGATGACAGTCGCGAGGAATTGATTTTTATCAAGCGGCCAGTGTTAACATTGCAATTTTTCAGATGACAATTTTGTCAAAAAAAAAAAATATTAATGCTTCGGACAGTTTGCAAATAAATACATCCAACATAAAATTATATGCGTCAAGTCGGGTAATAGCTATATATATGTACATTGATAGAACTATAACAAATTAATAAAATATAATTATATACATGGACTGATTTATAAGAATTATTTACAAACTAGCTGTGCCCGCAACTTAGTACTGTAGTTAGTTTTGTTTTTAAATCTTACAAAAACCTTTTTTATTATAAAAACTATCCTGTCTTAACCAAATCTGTTGAACCGTTTGCGAGAATTAGCGTACACAGAAAACTCCAAATAATTAAAATTATAAAAAAAGGCTTTATTTCAGGATAGTCTTCTTTAAGAGGATGATTACTGCCGCCAGAGACAGACTGCCAAATTTATGTCTACAAAACCAAATGTGCCCTGCTACTACTTGTAGGATCAGAGCCATTTTGGAAAAGTTCAATTTCTAAAGTTGGCTCAGACGGGAGTCGAACCCGGTACCCCTAAGTGAGAGCGCCAAGCCGCTGCACCTTAACCACTCCACCAAGAGGCTTGTCAAAACATAACTAGGTTAACATAATAGGTAAGAGACTCTTAACATGTAAAACAATAAATTCAACGAATATCTAGTCTGAAGTTCAATATAACATTGCGTTGATTCAATTAAACGGTCTGTTAAAAGGGACAAAGTTTCGTAATAGTGTAGTTATTGAAGATCACGAATATTTAGTTTGATTCGTGCCTTATCTTGCCCAAGTTTTGCCAGAATTAGGTACTTTCAATGCCTCAAGAGCGTCTTTATTGGCTTACTTGTTAGAAGTACTTGTCCCAAAAGGTTTGCGAATGTCTGTTCTGTGTTTTAATAAGACTCTATTTGTTTCGTTATATGCTTAAATAACTATTTAGTGTTATTTTTATTTATTAATATTTATTTGATTATTTTTTACTTGGATATGATAAATAATTTAAGTTCAAGAAAGCTTTCATTTGAAAGAACGCTAACTCCAATCCAATTAACTAATTCATCTGTACATAATTGAAAATAACATTGGTTTTAACATACATAATGAAAACATTATAAGAATCTGTTGGAAAAATATTTATGGGCAAGAAATTTGTCAACTTATAGTGAGATAGCATGTATCTTGATAATGATAATAATATTTCAACAAAATCAAAAGTAGTATATATACATACAAAAGAAAGGATAACAGGAAATCATTTATAAATAAACACTTTCCTGGTTCATTTTGTTAGTGGGTGTGGCACTCCATAACAATAATTCTAAAGTAGCTAGCAACTTGCATCATTAGCGGAGAAAAGCACTCGAGTGGAAAGGCAGCACAGCCTTTAACAAAAGAAACAATAGACGCTCCAACTTCTGAAAGTCGGTTCAACATTTTATCTGTTTCAATTCTTTCATTAAACTCAATAAGAGTCTAACAATCAATTTCCAAACGCGACTCACCTTCGCAACGATAAGTTTGCGATACAAACAGTCTTTAAATCAAAGGCAATAAGACATAGTTTCGCTACTTGTATCCGGAGCGGACTAAGTAACGTATGGAGTGTGTCCATTCATTGCGGAAAGCGTAGATTGATGAGCATGGTTAGCGAAGCGAGGTGGTTTTCCGCAAAGTTAAGAACATTTACACTTTACGAGAATCAAACCGATACATTTCATAGTAATTGCTAAGTAAGTAGTAGTGATTGATAGAGTATACACTGCGTTCGCAGTCTTTTGGGCACTAACTACCGCCTTAAGAAGACCACAGTGAAATAACAGCACGTGTGCTACTGTTTCGTTTAGTGAGTAAGACATGCCACTATCATTAATTCTACTGTAGTCGGCGGCGCCTTTGCAGCATCTTCATTAGTTATTTCACTGTGATCTAAAGTAAGGGGGTGGTTACTGCCGCCAGACGTCCTGTCCAAATGCTTGCGAAACGCAGTGTGGCCCTGTCACTACTAAATGTCATTTATTTTATTTTATTCATTTTATTTTAAGGAAACTTACATGTATTATTACATGATAACAGTTTGAATAAATAGCTTATACGTAATAAAAAATTTCCACTTATAGTTTAAGGATTACAAACTAGTCTAATAATAACGATAATAATTCATGTGTGATTCCAATTTATACTTAAGTTATGGTAGGCCATTGAAGAATTTATCGGCTATAATATTTTTAGTTTTAACTGTGGAACTGTGAAACAGGTCTACATCTTTATCCTCTAGTAAAAGTATTGCCATTATATGTGAGTAAAATGACTAAACCCATACTTATCCCTCAACATCTTTTTCATTCTGTATCCCATTAAAGTTTAAGACAGTGGCCACCTCTTAATATGTGCACAGCCAGCCAGTCTAAGTCGTATATGTTAAAAAATATAAACGTGTCGTAGTCGTGTCGTATTGTATAATTGGACCGGTGGTTAGTACGACTCACAAGGTGGAAGTTTAGCTGATGTATAATGTTAAAATTCGTACTGAAGTGTTCAGATAGTATGAGTGTCTGAACGGTTCTATTGATCGTCAATTATACCTGTATCTTGTATTTAATTTTTTTGTATTTGTTTTTGAGAGCACAGTTTTGTCTTACTTTTATCTTTTACTTTAAGACTCTTTTTTAATTTTTTTTTTTTCAATGTCAACATTAGCAGCCTGTACTCTTTACGAGTAAATTCTCCTAAGTAAAGATTTGCATAGAATTGATTATGACTGTTCTAATATTGTGTTAATAAGTTACATTAAAAATTTATTTTCATTTTACTTATTATTTTTACAGACAAATATTTTCTAACCATTTCATAGTGTAAATTCATAAGGACACTTTTAAACTAATGTTTTCTATATTTATAAATTGCTCGTGTCACAGTGTTTGTCAATCAAACTCATCCGAAACGGCTGGACCGATTTCTATGAAATTTTTTGTGTATATTCGGTAGGTCTGAGAATAGGTCGTAAATTATTATTTTTATATACCCCTAAGTGATAAGGAAGGCCCACCCCAAAATTTTTTTTTTTTAATTTTTTGGCAAAACAATATTTGCCAGGTCAGCTTTAGGAAAATTAGGATCTTGGTTACATATTGAATTCCTTATTAAAATGTTAAAGTATAATATAAATCTAGCACGTCTATTTCTTTGAAAGTCCAAAAGCTAAATTAACCAAAAAGTAATAAAAATTTGTTATATTTCTGTTAAATTAAATGATTTCTTATATTTAATTAGACTTTTTATAAAAATCAAAAAAGGCAACAATCAGGAATTTTGTAATTTCCTAGCTTCATGGTTTATAAAATACTAGCAACAATTAAGAAATGTTTGATTTTTAATAAACTATTATATAAAATTAAAAAAAAAAAATTCAAACAAAAACTAAATAAAATCTACAAAGCTCAAAAACCCCTCCAAAATATTTGATGCAAAATCGAAATGGTCACACAATTTGGCATGAAATCGAATAAGCGATAACAGTTCGACAAAAAACAATAACTATTAACAGTAACTGTGTCCACTTTTGAATATAATTCTGCATCCAAACTCATCTGCTGCTTTCGAATTTTGAATATCTAATCTGCACCGTTCTGCTCGAGATTAAAATTCATTTTCGCATGTACTAATATTTCGGGGCGGTACCGGGTGAGAAGTTGCGAACTTGGCATGGTTGCCAACGTCGGTGGTCACTCGAGAATTGTTTAGTTGGCCGGTCGTATTCAAACTTGTAACTCCCAAATCAGCTGGGACAACTGCTTTGAACGGTGCTTTGTCCATTGCTGTTCTAAGTACAGATAACTGAAGCTATTTGTTTAATAGACTCTTGATTCTAGCCGTTTGACCGTCGCCCCTAGCCAAGTTGAATCCCGAACCGACGAAACGATTTCAACTATTATTGTACTTCAAAGAAAATTCTCAATTTAATATCATTCATTTGGGGGTCACCTGATACAAGTATTTTTATACTTAATAGAAGGCACCCTACATCTTTTTTGTACTAAGGCTTAAGTATATAAATAAATAAGTATTCGCACTGTTTGATGATAGATGGCATCATCATCATGAGGTGAATCTATCTAGATCATCTAGAATCATTGGAAAATCTGAGGGGTGTCGAATTTCATATATATATAAGAGGCATAATATAAGATAATATAAGGAACATAATATAAGAGGCAAGATAAGGTTAGAGGTATGGACTCAATACTCAATACTCAATACTCACTAGTCAAACCATAAAAAAATCCACAAATGTAATGGGATCGCACTCTCAGTCAAAGTTTATGAAGCTTATCAATTATCCAGCTAATGAAGCTGAACCCGATCTTATTCAATTGTTGCGAATATTTTGAATATATTTTATGAATCTGAATTATTATAAAACTAGCTGGTGCCCGCGACTTCGTCCGCGTTGAACGATGAATGGTACCCTATGTTCTTTCTGGTGTAGCAGACAACGTATATGCAAAATTTCATGGTGATCGGTTCAGTAGTTTTTGCGTGAAAGAGTTACAAACATCCATACATTGATACATATCCATACATCCATACATCCAAGTATATAGTTTTATGCCTTTCAATGCTAATTCTTAAAAAAAAAAACAGCAAAAAGCTTCATAAATATCTTTATTTATAAAAAATTCAAATAATTATTAACTCTACTAAAACAATAAATTATTTAAATTAAATTAAATATTCTAAGAAACAATAATTATTATCAGTTGCAACAGCGTGTTTTATTTCTTTAACCAATTAAAATAATCATCACTTAAATAATATTAATAATTATAATATTATTACTATCACTAACTGTTATTGTTTAACTAAATAATAATAATATTAAATAATTGACTGCTTTACACGATTTTCGTTTTTAATTACAATTTTTCATATGCATGTAAAGATTAATAATTATTTCGTTTTTTTATCCATACTAATATTATAAATGCGAAAGTATGTTTGGATGTATGGATGTTTGTGACTCTTTCATGCAAAAACTACTGAACCGATCACCGTGAAATTTTGCATACACGTTGTCTGAGACACCGGAAAGGACATAGGGTACCTTTCATCGTTCAACGCGGACGAAGTCGCTGACACCAGCTAGCTAGAGATACTTCTGTCGAACTTTGAAAAGATTTGGGTTATATGAGCTTGGTATATAAGGAATGCATCCTGATTTTAATGGAGTCACACCATGTGATTTATTCTATGGTTCTGTTAGTCTCGACAAGGAAATAAATTCATAAAATGTGTAACTTCATAATTATTATTTAATTGTTTGTCTTGTTCTAACTTAAGACAGTTACGATTTTTTTTTTATTTTTTTTTTTTTATATTGTGTTCACATGTAGTAGATCACATTCCTAATTAATTGCTATATTTGTATTTTCTTGTTTTTTTTATTTGCTTGTACATGGAATTGTATACTAGTTTTGTGAACCTTAATAAAAAAAAATAAAAAAGTTGTCAATTAAACTAAATAATAATAATAATAATAAATAATTATTATTATTATAAATATTTTTATAATTTATAAATCATAAAAATATTTATAATTTATAATATTTATTGTTTTTTTGTAATACCTATATATTGTAAAAAAAATTTAACATTAAGAACGAAAATAAATATTCGATAATAAATAATAATAATTAATAGCAAAAATATTCCTGCCAACTAAACTAATTGTAAAAGAGCGTTGTATGTGAAGCGAATTGTTAAGTTCGCATATGGAAACCGTTGAACGAGCTCTGGTACAGAGGAGAGTGCCAATTTTCACCAATTCGCCAGACAATATTGTTGAAAGTATACGATTGTTAGTCTTATCATTGCACATTCCGTTTGAATATATATCTAAAGAAAATATTATACTTAATTTTCTTCAATTTATATTCAAACTCATTTTATTGTTAATGTATTGAAAAGTATTTGATTATAAAATAACTACTTGAAATGTACTCAAAAGTAAATATTAAATATAATATTATGTTTGTTGAAAATATAATTAATTAAAATATAATGGTGAATTGTAAATTGTAAATAAAAACATTTAATGTCGTTTCTTTGCTTACAAATATAGTTACTGGATAGATATTTTTATACTTATGTTATTTTTTGTAAATGTAAATGTATGAATTATCAATACAATCTTTGCTTACAGAGAAACTCGACTAGAAAAATATCTTTATATATATTTTTCATAACAAATGTTTACAAATGATATTAAAATCAACTAACAGTAGGTGCTTACTTAATGAATTTATTTAGGCACATAAAAATCAATTCATCTGTATAAGCTATGTATAAGCTTATTATCTATATTATCTGATTATTATTATCTGATTGATTGATTATCTATATTATCTGACCCGCTCCAGGTTTCGCACAGGAAAAATCTTAATTAGGTTTTATTATATATAAATAAAAATTAAAAATAAAAATTCTAAATGATGGTGAAAACCATCGGACATACAGACGTACAAATGGTTACCATCCTCATCTCGTCGATATCCCTCTATTTCGGACCAAGCGCTTTAAAACATCTTTTATAATGCGCACTGCCAACGTTTGGAACTCCTGAGCTCATATAACCCAAATCTTTTCAAAGTTCAAGTGAATAGGCATCTTCTGGGTTGAGAATGAGGTTCGCTCCATCTTAGGCCTCATCTTTGCTACACAGTTGGTTGTTGGTTACACAGCAAACCCATCTTTAATTAAAAAAAAAACCGCATCAAAATCCGTTGCGTGGTTTAGGAAAAGTTAGAGTCTATACAGACAAATTCAAATTGTACTATTATAATAAACTAGCTGTTGCACTTCGCGACTTCGCACGCGTATCTTTATAAATATGTGGACAATTTATAAAGATACAATTAAAATTAATTTATAAGCTTGTCGGTTGAATATGTGGACAATATCTATTTAAATTTACAACAACTTATGTATAACTATATTCAGCAAATAAATTATTTTTGAATTTAAAAAAAAAAAAAAAAAAATTAATAATAGCCTATGTTACTCGGTGATAACGTAGCTTTCTATAGTTGAAAGAATATTCAAAACTCAGTATTTGAATTTATTCATTACAAACATATACTTGAAATCTTCTCTCTTTATAATATTAGTATAGATTTAAACTTAAGGAATAGTTTTATTTCAATCTGATACTTCGGTCAGATATCGACCAATTTCGGTAAAATTAAAACTTGGAAACATCTATATATTAAAGTATGTATGTATGTAAAAGCTTAACAAAAAAGCTTATGATTAATACGTTTGATACTAATACAAATAAATTGTATGAGTAATCTATGACACGTGTTACAAGGGCCTTGAATACTGAATATTTCAAGCCATACGTTAAATGACTCATACTTAATAAACTGTTTTTTCGCATTTTGGTTAAACTGTTTGTGCGTTTAAATTAATCGCTTCAATATTGTTGAAATTAAAACTGTCTTCACTTCATCCTTTCATATTAAGGATTAGCCCATTTCCCTATCCCTTTCCAATCATTTATCCTCAATCCTAATACCCCTTTTACATATGGCCGTTGACATTGCCGCTCGCGTTGCCGTATTTATTTCCCTAAATATTGCTGTGGCAACGTTCAGGGCCATACAGATTTCTAACTTTTTGGAAGTATTGTATCTCGGGACCTGTTTGACATACAGACCTGCGGTTACACTCAAATTGTACCTAATTTTATCTTCTTTAAAAGTGTGTAAGATTACTTTGTATAGAATACACTTTTCAAAAGTTATAAGCCAAAAACTGAAAAGAGTCTGAAAATTTCGAGCTTTTTCGAGCACCGTGCAGTTAGCACAGGTTTTTGGAAACTGCAAACTTGGTTTTACACTACTAGTATCTATGCTAACAACATCCCAAAAAATCAAGACCTATAGGGAGAGGCCTAAATTTAGCAGTGGAGAGGCACATGATGGTGATTTTGTTTTCATCTTTTTCGATTCAAATTATCATATAAATAAGTTACTAAATATACAATTTTTTCATCTTTACACAAATGTGATTATTTCAAATTCAATTTCAAAATAATTTATTTTCTTAATATAGTTATACATAAGTTGTTGTAAATTTAAATAGATATTGTCCACATATTCAACCGACAAGTGGTGTGCAAATTTAAAAAGCATTTAAAAATTAATAATAATTCCTCCAATTTAATTTAATAATTCAATAATTTTTGTATTTATGTAAGACATAGCTTGCACCGCTTGCACTATATAGTCTCATCATTTAGGAATTCATTAAGTCAATAATAAGCCTTTTCCACCAAAAAATTTCGTAAGTGATTCTTGAATGTTGCCAGTATCCTGATATTTTTTATAATTTTTGTAATTTTATTATATAAGTGTGGTGCCATACAAAAGACACATATCTTTTTCATCATCGATAAATGTATGAAAGTTTTTGTAAAAAGTTCATTAGACTCAGTATTATGATCTATGCTCTAATGGTGAGTCACTAGTCTTTCTTTTTGCTTCCATCTACGATGCAAACTACAGTTTTCAGCAAAAAAAAATACAAATTTAATAAAAAAAATACGACAAACGATATTGAATAAAACATCAGATTTCGTCTCTTAAATGTAAATAAAATAATATTAAATGCAAACGGCCATAACAACATTCAGTCAAATAAAACAATTCAATAGTTTCAGCGCACTTTCATTTAACTATAAATAATTAAATGAATAGTGAGTCAACTCGAATGAGTCAGAGGACGACACACACTCCTGTCTATTTTAAACTTCAACTCGGTTAAGATGTCCTTGCTCGTTAACACACTCACTAATATTCATGTTTAAACTAATCACCTACACGCAACTGTAATCTTTCTGAGTTGATAAATTATATTTCAACGGATTCGCACAAATGCAAATTACATGAATTGAATAGAATAAAATTTTTATTTGCAACAAAGGACAGATACATATACAAACTTAAAGGACACACACAAGGGGACATTTGTGTGTGTCCTTTAAGTTTGTATATGCCATAAATCGGCTCCAACTCAGCATAAAGCAGGTTGTAGAAACCTGCGCTGGTCTTCCGTTAGAGCTGATGGTGAGGTTACGCATTTATTAACAAAACATAATATATACATAAAAGCTCCAAAAAAACAAAAATAAATTCAAAAATAAAACAGTTAAAAATTAAATTAATTAATTATGCACAGTTCTTCCTCGTATAGCTGTTTTAATAAGTGAAAACCGTTTCAAAATCGGATAGCGATTTCATGCGCACTGCCAAGGTTTGGAACTCCTTGCGGGCGTCTCTGTTTGGTGTAGTGTTTGGTAATAAATAATGCACAAGTAGACTTGACGGTTATGACTTTATTTAAAGACTGAACATTTACAAGTTGCTTTTTAACCTATACCTACTCTTTACCAAATACCCCCATACATTACACCCCCACACTAAAACTACAACTACTTGAATAACCTAAGATAAGCATTGATAACATAATTAACAAATATGAATACAAAATTAATAACAACATACAAATTAAGGTGTATACCGATTAGTGGGCTTAATGACGCGGCCCGACCGGCTCACATGCAAGCCTGTGGTAGGATTCTGTGCCGGTACTGATCCTACTAAACTCGCCCGCTGATCCGCCACGCCATTATCAACCCCTGCATCGACCGTCCCACTGGGCCACCACGCCAATGACCTAACTCGACCTTTAATGTGATCTACGTGTCTTTTAATCGAACTACCATCGTCCTTTTTTATTATATAATTACGAGAGCCCACCGTCTCACTGATCGTGCCTTTTATCCAGCGATCTGGCTGTGCGTGTACGCGAACCCATACTTCCTCCCCAACTTTAAATTGTCGTGAGGTACCACCCGCAGCGACAGTTTGTTTTTGTTGTTCCTTCTGAACATGTTCTTCCAAAGATCTCGTCGTTCGGAGTAAATCAAGGCGCGACCTAAGAGTACGCCTTTGTAACAGTGAGGCTGGTGTTACCCCTGTCGTGCTGTGTACCGAATTTCTATACGCCATAAGGTAAGCTTGTAACGCTGCATCTAAATCGCCTTTCTCCCTCTTTGCCTTCTTTAAGGCCTTCTTACATAATTTAACCGCGTTCTCTGCAGCTCCATTCGACGCTGGGTGATAAGCTGATGCAAAGACATGTTTGATTCCATTGTTACGCATGAAATTATCTACCTCTTGACTAGTGAACGGAGGACCATTGTCGGACACAATTACTCTTGGAAGACCGAACCGCGCAAATGTCTCCCTTAACACCTTAATAACTGCCGACGATTTGGTTGAAGTCATCCTAAAAGCCTCGATCCATTTCGTCGTCGAGTCCACTAATATTAAAAAAACCTCCCCCTCTAACGGTCTCAAGAAGTCTATATGTAGCCTAGTCCAGGGTTCCGATGTATATGGCCAAGACTGAGGTACTGCGCGGGGCGGTGAGTCACTCTCGGTCATGCACGCTTCGCACTGTTTGCCTGTCCGCTCCACGTCTCCGTCAATGCCCGCCCACCAGACATAACTGCGAGCTAATGACTTCATTTTAACTATTCCCATATGACCGACATGAAGTTCTTTTAATATAGTGGTTTGTAAAGTTGATGGTATCACCATCCTATATCCCCAAAATATACACTTCCCTTCTAAATACAGCTCATTGCGTCTCATAAAGAAGGGCTTAAGGTCCTCCTCCGTACAATGCACTGGCCACCCGGAAGTTATATATTTTACGACTCGCTGCAATATTCTATCTTTTTGCGTTGCTATCTCGACATCCTCTTTACTAATGGGTAAAAAATCTTGTACGAAATTTAAATACGTTACTTCGGTTTGCTCCTCTCTTTGATTATCGCATGGCAACCGCGATAATGCGTCGGCTCCATTTTGACTGCTGGTAACGTATTCTATGTCATATACATACCCCGATAACATTAGCGCCCACCGCTGAAGTCTACTGGCGGCCATAATTGGTATGCCGTGTTTGTTACCAAAAATGACTACTAACGGCTTGTGGTCTGTCCTTAATGTAAATCTGCGTGCGTACAAGTACTGGTGGAATTTTTTAATCCCATAAATAATGGCAAGTGCTTCCCTTTCAATTTGCGAGTACGCCTTCTCCGCTGCGGTGAGTACCCGCGACGCGTACGCTATAGGGCGCTCGCCGTCGTGGGTCAGGTGCGATATGACCGCGCCCACGCCCACGCTGCTCGCGTCTGTCGTCAGCACCAGTGGCAGGTCTGCGGAGTAATGCGTCAACACCTCACTGCTTACAAGCAAATGTTTTATTTTAATAAATGCTTCTTGACACTTGTCTGTCCAAGTAAATTCCGTACCCTTTTTCAGCAACTCGTACCATGGAGATAAGACAGTACTAATATTTTTAATGAATTTACCATAATACATTATCATGCCGATTAACGATCTCAACTCGGTAATGTTTGTCGGTACCGGTACCTTTTGTATAGCCTCGATTTTCCTTGAGCAAGTCTCGATCCCCCGACGTGAGATAACGTACCCTAAATATGTTACTGTGTCCGCGAAGAAAGTACATTTTTCTTTCTTTATTCTTAATCCGAATCTTTGTAGCCTATCAAAGACCTTATGTAACGTATCTAGGTGTTCTTCATCGTTTTTACCAGTCAAAATCAAATCGTCGAGAAACACACCTACTGTTGGTAAATCGGCAAACATTTGATCTAGCGTCCGTTGGAAAATACCGGGGCTTGTAGAAAGACCATAAATTAACCTATTATACATGAACAGCCCCTTGTGGGTGTTTATAGTGGTATATTTTCGTGATTCATCTGTCTCGTCCAAAACCAATTGTGCATAGGCCTGACTAAGGTCCAATTTAGTAAATTTCTCTCCTCCCCCTAACTTTACTAACAAATCGTCAATCCTAGGCACTGGATACCTATCGACCTCCAAGTATTTATTTAAAGTGAGTTTGTAGTCCCCACAAATTCGAATGGTCCCATCCGCCTTAACAACCGGTACTATCGGGGTGGCCCAGTCAGAGGTTTCAACAGGGGTAATAATGCCGTCTCTTACCATTTGTTCGAGTGCGCTTTCCACCGGCGTCCTGAGTGCGTATGGTAAGGGTCGCGCACGCAAGTATACCGGTCGCGTCCCTGGACGCACGCACAGACTCACCGGCTTGCCCGTGAACCGACCGAGCCCATCCGCAAACACACTACTGTATCTGGAACTGAGATACGTAAAAATGTTATTTTTAAAATCACTATTTACATTATACATCGTTGAAAAGTGCGATAACCGAATACCTAACTCTTCTATCCACTGACGGCCAACTAGTGCTGTCCTAGCATTTCTTATAACAAATAAATCTAAAGTCTTGGTAATATCTCCTAGCTTGACTACTGGCTTAATTTTACCTAAAACCTTAACTTGCTCGCCAGTGTAATATCGTAAAAATAGGTTAGATTGTAATAAACAAATATCTTTAAACAATTTCTTATAACATTCTTCGCTTATACAAGAAATAGTGCTGCCCGTATCTATTTCCATGTTAATTCGCTTTTTGTTCACTTCTATTGTTAAAATATACGGCTTATAACGCTCGAAAGAATTAATAATGTTATTACAGACTATAACTACCTCGTCTAACACGTCACCCTCCGCCTCCAGTGTACTGAAATGTGCCTCTCGTCTGTGACCCCTGAGATTCGGACACATCTTCTTCAGATGACCCTGCCTATTGCATACTCGGCATACGTACAATGCAAAACGACAGGTCGCCGTGAGATGCGCGCCGCCGCATGACATGCACTCACTGCACTTTGGCCGCGCATCACTGCCCCGTCGACTCCAAGCGCGCGCCGCCGCCCCGCCTGCGCCCGCTCCGCAGCTTGTCTGCCCGTCGACGTCGCTTTGTTTTTGTCTCGATATGAACGTAGTGCGCCCTTTCGCGCCGCCTCGCCGTCCCCTCGTAATTATAGACTCACACGTTTGCGCGGCTAGTAAATCTTCATTTTTTTTACTACCCATCGTTCCCGTTTCTACCGCCGCTGCATTTTTCTCAGCCGCTTCCAAAGCCTGCGCTAAGTTGAGCGCCTTCTTGTAACTCAAGTCTTCTTCTGCAAACAGTCTTTGCCTTATACCGTCATTCTTCAAGCCGCACACTAACTGGTCCCGCAAACTTTCGTCCAATCCATCACGAAAATTACAGTCTTTTGACAATCTCCTCAAATCAGCTGCAAATTCTGATATTGATTCTCCAGGCGTCTGTTTACGCTGGCGAAACTTATATCTCTCCGCTAACACACTAGGCTGCGGCTGTAAATGATCGCGCATTATTTTTATTAAGTCCGTGTATTTACAATCTGCTGGCTTCCGTGGAGTGCATAAGGTGGATAATAATTCGTAAGCCGGTCCACCCATGATGGTGATTAAAGTGGGTACTTTAGCCTCATCCTGGATTTCGTTTACCACGAAATACTGTTCCAACCTGTCCACATAACTGGCCCAGTTGCCGACCGTTATATCGAAGAGTTCGATTTTGCCGATAGACATTTTGAATTTCCCACAAAGACACGAACAATACACGAAATAACACACAAGGTCCTTTATCTCGTCGCCAGTTGTAGTGTTTGGTAATAAATAATGCACAAGTAGACTTGACGGTTATGACTTTATTTAAAGACTGAACATTTACAAGTTGCTTTTTAACCTATAGCTACTCTTTACCAAATACCCCCATACATTACAGAGGTTATATAACCTAAATATTTTTAAAGTTCGAGTGAATAGGCATTTTCTGGGTGAGCTCGCTCCATCTATCATCATCATCATCATCATCATCCTCATCTTCACCACACGGCTGGATGCTGGCCAAGAGCAAACCCATCTCTAATACGTACTATTATTATAAATGCGAAAGTATGTTTGGATGTATAGATGTTTGTAACTCTTTCACGCAAAAACTACTGAACCGATCACCATGTAATTTTGCATACACTTTGTCTGCGACACCAGAAAGGTAATAGGGTACCTTTCATCGTTCAACGCGGACGAAGTCGCGTGCAAAAGCTAGTAAAAAATAAAAATTAATTAATAATGTCAGTCATTAATTGTGTAGCCTATCTGGCGACTCTCTGGCTTTCCCTTAGAAAGTACCACTGTGAAATAACAGCATAAGTATTATGTGCTATTGTCGCCTGTAACCCAAAGCATAAATCGAAGAAACATCTTCGATAGTGCAGCATAAAGGGATAAGAATAAGAAGATGAAATGACTCACACATCGAAATACATAATTCCAAGTGCTGTTACTTCTCGGTGATCTTCTGTAAGACGGTGGTTACAGTCACCAAACTGGTTTTTTTTATAGAGCATTTTTTATTTTTTGCTCAGCCAAGGTAGGGGAAAAAAACATATGGAGTACATGTTTTTTGATGGACTAACAGACATCAGACAATTCGTTAATCAGTAATTTTATATGAGAAATTATGACATACATACTAACGGTTCACTTATTGTTGCGTGGCTAGAATTGTCTATAAGTCTACAAGCAAAACCGTGTAGATAAAAGTCTTTTCATAATAGAACACTGTAAGAATGATAGATAAATATAATCCTTCGACTAAATTCTCTTTGGAAAATAGATGAATCATATTAAGGTGTAATATTGAACTCTTTGCTTACAATTATAGGTACAAACTATATCGAGGCTTCTCGTAAACCGAAATCAATGTACATATACAGCCTTTGTGAGGCTTACGGATTCTTAAAACGATATAATGATTCTATTTTAGCAATATTTTTAAAAACATCCCCCCGAACCATAAAGGAAATATTCTAAATAAACTTCAAAAGACATTGTCGTGGATAAATCTGAGTTTCGTGATTTAGGTATACGAGCACAAGATGAGAATATATTCTAAAAAGGAAACCGCAATATACGGGATCAAATGATACAAGGAAATATTTTCCGTCTTTACTGTACTGAAAGATCACTTCAGCTGAAATCCTCTATGGCTTACCTGCGCGACGTGGAGCGTTTATTCAATCAATGCTAAGACTTCTTATAGCCGCTGTAGCGAAATAATAGAATGGTAATATACTTACTTTTTACTTGATGATAATATTTTACGATTACGAAATGCAGATTTAAAGCGATTCCTTAAAATTCAATTAGATTTTCCATCCAACGCTTCATGTGAGTTGTGACGCAGGAGACATTTTTGGCTACTAGCTGATGCCCGCGACTTCGTCCGTGTTGAACGATGAAAGGTACCATATGTCCTTTCCGGTGTAACAGACAACGTGTATGCAAAATTTCATTGTGATAGGTTCAGTAGTTTTTGCATGAAAGAGTTACAAAACATCCCATACTAATAAATACTATACCCTAAGTCTATTGAGAAAATGTTCTAATGGACTTAGTGTTAATCTTATATATATGCCTATGAATTTATGATTTCTAATGAACAAATTTTTTTTCTAGTATATATAAATAATTAATAAAAAAGTAGATACTAATAATTGAATAAGTTACAAGACTATTTTTGTAACTTAAATAGCGCCATCTACTAAATTAAATCAGAACTGAAGTAATAAAGTTTTTAATATATCTTTCTTTATAATATTAGTCTCGATTTTCTTCTTTAGTTTATGTGACATATAATTAAGAGATGTCAGTAAGGTAACTATAAGTACATATTAATTAATATACATACGTCTGTAAGTACATTATCGCATTCATTGTTACATTTTAGTATATCAATGTTAAATATTTCAATTACTTATTTGAAATTTGTATAACCTTAAAATTTTTATATTTCAAACGTTATGATTTCTTCTCTATGGTATACATATATTTTTATATAATAATTTTATACTGCGAGAATTTTATTCAGCTTGCGTGTTATTTTCAAATAAATTTAAAAATGCCTTCAGTGACTCACAAAGCCTGTAACTAAGTTGATGCAATACTAAAAAAAAAAAAAAATAGTTACCTATACAACTTGGACCTACCAATGTCAACATGAACTAGTTGAGTAGAAAGAAAATAAAAAAAAATAGGGAAACATCTGTGACCCAATTTTAAAACAATAAAATTAACGCCGCACAAGAGTTTTTGTTGAACATTGCATTACGATGCAACCGGCAAACAACTGTGCAAATATTTGCTGTGCAACAAATTTGCTTTGTTCCATCAAGTGCGTTGCACTATTTTAGTCGGCATTGTTTACTAAAGGGCTTTTTGATAACGGCGCATTTTCTGACTCACGGCTTTTTGGGTGTGGTACAAGTTAAAAGAGTTTGCACTATTCAATCCGCTCAAATCGCTACCGCGTTGTATCAAACGAGACAAAGGCTTACACAACTTGAAGCGTCTATATGTAATTAACTTGTTAATATTAGGTATTAATTTGAATCACTGTGCAATAATATCGAGTACATACACAGGTAATGCCAAGTGTGATTAATCATGTAGGAAATAAAAAAACGCTAAATGTGCAATTTCAGCAACTGCACTGTCTCATATCGTAGAATTGCGAAATAGCAATTTTTCATATCAGAACTCGACGTACTGTTTGTTTGAATAAATAAAGTTAGAATAGGCCTCATATAAAAAGTGCGAATAAAGTATATTCCATAATCATATTATTATTTCAATAATATTTTATTAAGCAATAAATCGTAACTTTTAGTGAGAGAATAATATATTCGTAGAAATAAATGAACATACGAGTACTCTTATCCCAAAGTTATCCTGTAAACAATGATTGGTTGACTTAGCTAATAACATAACTAATGCCAGAAATTCTTTCAAGTATCATATCTTTGAACTAGCAATCTTTCAAAGATAGAAAATACGTAAAGTCGCTCAAAACTAACAACTCGGCAACAAAATAAGTCACAAGAGAATGCGTGGCACAAGAGACACGTGGTATTAGCACTTTTCCGCTGACAGCTCGTAACTTCTACCACAGTACAATAATTAGCAGATTTGTAATCAGCGAAATAAAATGTATATTTGCAATAGCAGATTTTAAATATGTTGTTGAATACAATTCACATTCAAAATACAAATATTTTATTTGTAAAACAGATTTTAAATAAATTATAACTATTTAAGTATTAATAATTTGTAACAGTAATTTTCACTCAGTTTCATGTATTTTCCTATTCGACTGAAAGTATCGATAAATCAAAAACCAAAAAAGTGAACTTCCGCAGTAAACGGGTGACAAGTGTTTTAGAATAGGCAGTCTATACTTCTGCGCTGTTTAGAACTATATATAGAAGAAAATCTATACTTATTATAATATTATAAATGCGAAAGTATGTTTCAATGTATGGATGTTTGTAACTCTTACACGCAAAAACTACTGAACCGATCACCATGAAATTTTGAATACACGTTGTCTGGGACACCAGAAAGGTTCATCGTTCAACGCAGACGAAGTCGCGGGCACCAGCTAGTATAATAATATAACAAACATAACGGGATAGAAACGTGGCAAAGATAGAATTTAGCCCTTATCCCTATCCACGTGCATTTTGCAGCAATGCAAATATTGAGCACATAATTGTACACAGCAGCATAAGTGCTTTCATTGCACAGTGGTCTACAACAAGTGGGTGGTCACTGATGCCAGAACGGCTACCCAGTTTTGACATCGACCCCAGAAAGTATCTATTGAAATTATTTAAGTAGAATCTCTAACGATACAAAAAATATCTCCAAAGGTCCACTGAAACGTGGATAATCAAATTGGTTCTAAAATCCCTCGTTTCACTCACAAAAGACAACGGCATATGTGCTTGTGTGTTTATTTCATTGTGATCTTCTGTAAACTGGTGGTGACTGCCGCCAGACAAGTCAATACTTTTTTTTTAATGTATAATTTATAAAGCTTTGAGTATTGTCGAGATTTTTTATTTATTTTTTACAAAAAATAAGTTTTTTTTTTTAATTTTTATTCTGCTAACATTACTCCCACGACAAATGCAAGTAGGTCGTATATGATGGATGATGGATGATGGATGATGCATTGCCAGGTGATTTCCTCGAATCATTATGGACTTATGCATACAAAGTAAACTTATTCAATTAAAAAGTCATCGGCGGAACAAAGAAAATTGTTACGCATTTTTTTAGCACGCAGGTGGTCACATTTCTTATACGTCATAAAGTACAGTCGACAACATATTTTCTTTAATAATCCTACTAATCCATACTAATATTATAAATGTGAAAGTAACTGTCTGTCTGTTTTTTTTTTTATTAATCCTAATAATCCATACTAATATTATAAATGTAAAAATAACTGTCTGTCTGTCTGTCAATTACATTTTCACGCCTCAACTATTCAAGTGATCATCATGAAATTTTGCATACACGTTGTCAGCGATACAAGAAAGGAAATAACTTTCTTCCAGAAAAAAATTACTGTTCCCGAGTGATCGTTTAAAAATATAAAGAATTGAGCGCCACTGTCGCATGGCGACGCCACCGTCGTCACAGCGATAACGACGTCAGGCGTTATTCGTACTAATATTATGAATTTCGAAAGTATGTTTGGATGTATGGATATTTGTGACTCTTTCACGCAAAAACTACTGAACCGATCACTATGAAATTTTGCATACACGTTGTCTGGGACACCAGAAAGGACATATGGTACCTTTCATCGTTCAACGCGGACGAAGTCGCGAGCACCAGCTAGTAATATTATAAATGTGAAATATTTTATGTTTGAATCACACAAAAACATGATTATTTCGTTGAGTGAGATGCTAGAGTCAATTTTCTTATCCCACCTTTCCTTAATCCTACTATGGACAATTGACAAGCCCGTTGGATGAGTGGTAAGGATGCTTTCCCAACGTCTCAGGGGCCCCGAATTCGATTCCTGGCGGGATCAACTTTGAAAATAGTGGCAGGGCACACTGCGTTTCGCAGTCATTTTGGCAGAAGACCACCGTAAAATAATAGCACAAGTGCTGTTGTGTTTAGGTGAGTGAGTAAGGGATTCCGGAGCCTATTAAGCCATCCCTTCCTTATCCCTTATCCTCCCTGCAAGTAGGTTGTGACGTTGCTTGTGTAAGGTGACGGTAGTCACTTACCATCAAATGGACGATCAGCCTGTCCGTTCTGGACAATCAACATGAAAAAAAAATTAAATACATATTTTTGTATAAATTCAAACAAAATTCTTTGTATTTCGGTATGTAAAAACAAACATGCCAATTAGAACTTTAGATAATTATAATAAAGTACTTTTTGGAATCAGATCCGAATTTTTTCAAACGCTCAACTGAATTAACTAAGCGTGAAATTAAACCAGATATTCCAAGAAACTGGTCCTAATTTTGTATCATTTTTTGCTAATCTTGTATTAGTTTTTTTTTTTTAATTATTATTATTTAAATTGCACTGCAAATTTTTTTTTAATATACATTCGTTCAAAGAATAACGTCCAACGATGCCTGAACTCTATAGTTTTTATAGAGAAAGAAAGGACAGTATTTTATTTCTATCTAAACTCAACTTTTAATGCGAATACAAAATCCAGATTCAACATAAGGTTGTGATCTAATATATGTTATGTGACCCAGGTCTCAAGACTTCGATTTTTATATAAATTTTTTGCATAAAATATCTTGAATCTAAAAAAATAAGTTTCATTTGTCTTTGGTCTTGTATAGTGTGGGGAGGTATTGAGTTTTCCTGTTCCTTGACGATTTATCAAGACATCTTATTAAATTGAATTTTTAATATGATTATCTTTTAAGAAATCATCAATAGAATGGTATGATTTGATTATAAGAATCTAAAAAAGTGTTTCTGAAAATGCAACATTTTAGAATAATATGTATTGAATAAATGTTCAATAGAAATATTAATATTGAATAACGCTCATATTATTTATATATAAATAATATATACATATATTATTTATATTATATATAAATATAATATATAAAATATAAAATATAAAATATAAAATATAAAATAATATAAAATAATATAAATATATATAAATATATATATAAATATAAATATATATATTATAATAAATTTCTTCCTAAAATTAAAGCTTAAAAACTAATCATTCAATGACAATTTCTATGAATGAATTTTTGAATTGGTCAGACATATAATAAAAAAATTAAATTACCAACACATGTAATGGTATTTAGGTACCAATACATATATAATAGAATTAGAAATTAAAGGCAAAAAGAAAATCTTTATAAGAGTATACTTGTACATAATAAACGTTTAAAAAATGTGATGTTTTATTTAAGAAATAAAATGAATTCTTCAAGTGTAAGACGGTAATGACATTTTTACATTGTAAATATATGTTTATTATAAAAAGGTGCATGAAACAAACATATCACTTTATTGCAACTATACGTGAAAAGGATGATTTAAACATTCCATAAAAACATCAAAGTACACTTTGATAGTCAACTTAAATTTATTTTATTCTCGTCGTTGACGTAAACTCATTAATATTGGCCGTTTTCACGAATCTCTAAATCTGTAATACTCACGACAATGTACGGTCGCCAAAAACATCAATCGAACAAGTAGGGACAGCATGTTTTTTATTCTTTAAAATTAAATTTTTAAAAAAAATTATAATTTTTAAAAAAAAATTATAATTTTTAAAAAAAATTTAGTTTTTTTAAATTAAAAAGAAAAATTAATTTCCTGTAATCATTTTTAAAAAAAAAATTTAGTGGTGTTATAAAAAAAAAAGTGTAATTTGAATGGGGTTATAAAAATTTGTTCCATTATTTATTTTTCTTTTAAAAAAATAAAAGATGGAAGATATATTTTTCTTTAAATATTTAATTCGGAGGCTTCCTTTTTTACATCAATTATTACAACACTTAATTTTTATTTCAATAGCAACATTTAGAGCCAATTTGGGACTAGAAACTGCTACTTCTGTTTCTTTAGCCGTCCATGTTATCTTCAAAATCTTTCAAAATCAAGTATTCCAAACTTTGAACACTTTTTTAAAACATAAAAAAAAAGCATACGCTCGCCTTTCCACTGCACTGTAATATATTAAATAGCAGCGACATTTTGTGCACAAAAAGTAATGTGAAACATGAAATAAGAATATTAATCATTCACACGGTAGCACGCGAAAAACCAGCTCAGTTGCACTTGCGGACAAAAAAAGCTGAAAAAATTATTTCCCTTACATTTGTGAATGTTCGATTGTATAGTTATTTTATTCTATAAATAATTACAGAAAGTTAGTCTTAATCTGTAATCACGCCACTAATTTATATTATATATCACTAGCGTCCCGCTTCCGGCTTCGCCAGAGATGCAAATTTTTTTTATATAAGTACACAAACCTTCGTCGTTCATTTTTCTTTCAATAAGTGAAAACGGAATTAAAATCCGTAGGTTGGTTTAGAAATAGCGGAGTAAAAGACATGAAGCATATATCTATATATATATATATAAATTACGTGTCACGTTGTGTGTTCTCGATGAACTCCTAAACTACTGAACCAATTTTGATAAAAGTTCGTAACTATGTGTAATTTAGTCCAACTTAAAAGATAGGATAATTTTTATTTTGAATCCGTGCGAACCCGGGAGCTGGCCAATAGTAATATCGCATAGCGACACTGATGTCATCGCATTGCATTACAAACTTGAGACTAACTAAAATAAACGCAGTCTGCAATAAGTTCAGCTTTTCGCTGTTAGATGGCGACAGCCAGAGAGCTTATTAAATCGCGCTATCGTTTGATTTTAGCCAAAAAGTATTTAATTTGGTCCAACTTAAAGGATATACAAATTACACGCCGGGCGAAGCCGGGAGCGGGTAACTAGTAATATGTAGATTAAAGTTTTAATAAAATAAGTGTGAGTCAATCGTATAAGATAGGATGTAAGTCTTATATAGTAAAATTTAAAATCTTTATATCCGGTAACTCCTCCTACACCATGCAACGGATTTTGATGCGGTTTACACCATCAGTTAGATTAATTTTTCACGAAAAGCTTATATATAACATATAATAAAAAGTAATTAAGGTTTTATTTAAGCAGAAAAAAACCATCTATCTGTCTCTTTCTTCGCTAACTACTTCTAGACCACCCAACGAATTTCAATTCGGTTTTCACTTGTGGAAGGAGGGATAAACGATGAAGTTATGTAAAAAAAATGCATCCAAGGCGAAGCCGAGAGCGGGTTACTAGATTATTATAATAATATGTAATGCGATTTCATTGTCCGCATGTTCTATGCAACATTAAAGAAATGCACTTTTACATGAAACCATTAATTTATAAATGCTTTGCAAGCATGTGTTTTTACTTCTGAGATGAATTTAAACAACAAAATAGGTTATACAACCTTTTCATGTTGTTTTTAGTTTCAAAATTTTGCAACCAATAATAATTGTTATCAAGTTTAAATATACATTGACATTTAAAACTTACACCAAATAAGAACTGTCTGTAGTTCTTATTTGAAACAATAAGAATATTGCGGGAAACATTGTGAAGCACGTTTTATAAACATTTACTAGCTGGTGCCGGCGACTTCGTCCGCGTTGAACTATGAAAAGTACCCTATGTCCTATCTGGTGTCCCAGACAACGTGTATGCAAAATTTCATAGTGATCGGTTCAGTAGTTTTTGCGTGAAAGAGTTACAAACATCCATACATCCAAACATAACTTTCGCATTTATAATATTAGTAAGGATGGATGTAAGGCGTAAGCCTTCTACTGTATTGAACTTCAATTTCTATTTGTAACTGAAATATAATTCGATATTGCTTTTTATTTTTTGAACACTGGTTTTTTTACACCCTTTCACTACGCAATTCAGCATTTTCACTAGTAAATCTATACTAATATTATAAATGCGAAAGTATGTTTGGATGTATGGATGTTTGTGACTCTTTCACTCAAAAACTAGTGAACCGATCACCATGAAATTTTGCATACACGTTGTCAGGTACACCAGAAAGGACATAGGGTACCTTTCATCGTTCAACGCGTACGAAGTCACGGGCACCAGCTAGTAATTTAATAAAGTGAGGCGTAGTTTTACCGCCTTCATTCTGCCGTCCACAGGCTCTTACTTTAATGTTTATTTTATCTTAGGTTTAAGACCTAATTAAGACTTAATTTAAAATATTATTATTATTGGGATTTCTTTTTGAATAACCTTAAAAAATAAATCTTTGAATATTTTCCTTAGAGCTGTATACTTCTGTTAATGTTATTTTAAGTCTTAAATTTACTTAAAATCTTGTATGGCTTTCGTGTGCGAGCATAAAATGACAGTATATAGCTTTAAATTTCATGTAAATATTTGCAAAGTAAATATTTATAAACCTTATGTGATGAAACTTTCACAATAAACCTTTTACGTCGACATAAGAGGATTACACGTACGCCGCAAACTGCTTTTGAGGTTATTCAAAATTATATGAGAAATATTATTATAGAATGTTACTGAAAGGACTTAATATTTTTTTTTTTAAATAAAACTGTACTTTGCATTTATAAATTTATATTAGTGCCTCTTTCACCGTGTGTCAAGTAGGCTAACCGCCATTTAAAGTCACCGGTAACCGGAAATGAAGGAGATGATATATACCTTTGTTTGTACGGTAAAAGTCCAAAATATTAAAAAGAAAATAATTAAAAAAAAAATTCGCCTATAAAAGGCTGCATCCTTCATAATTTAATAAAACATAAAATTATTTCTAAAAGTAACTAGTCAACACTTTACTTGTAGTTGGTGAAAGAGGCCCTTAAATTAATATAACTTTAACTATTATAATAATTTATCTTGAGTTCTTAATGTAACTATTATTTTTTTTAGTTTTACTTATGAAAAGTCATTCCTCTATTAAGGTCGACAGAAAATCTGACGATCCATTTGATGGTAAGTGGCTACCGTCGCCTATGACACAAGCAACACATAGTATAGTGGGATCAAGGCTAAGGGATTATTAAATTATAAAAAAAATTGGCTCTTCCTCCTTATCCTTATCCTGTTCCCTTATTCCCCTACTAGAATTCTACAAGATTCGTTTTTTTAAAAAATCATTCATTTTTTAAAATAAAAAGTATCATATATGTAAATCTATGCAATAAACTATCTATGTGCCAAATTTAATCCAAATTCGTTCAGCAGTTTTTGCGTGATTGAGTTCCAAACATATAAACTTTCGCATTTATAATATCACTAGCTGTTGCACGCGACTTCGCCCGCGTAATTTTATAAAATAGAGCCTATGTTACTCGCTGATAATGCAGTTTTCTATAGTTGAAAAAATTTTTAAAATCCGTCCACTAGTGTTTGAGTTTATTCATCACAAACAAACAAATATTCTCTCTCTTTACAATATTAGTATAGATTAGGATTCATCATTCCCATCCGTGTGCTTTTAAATTTCTTGTTAATCTTTGTTAATTGCAACTTTGAAATTATCAATTCTATTCAGGTTTTTCCATATATCTAATTAAAAACTTCCACACACATTACATTTATACGGAGTGAAGAAATTAGTTAAAAGTCTTTACGAAAACATTGGAAAAGGTATAATTTTGTATAAATAATGTTAAACCTTTCCACAGTTACAGTCGTTTCGCCGCATGAACGTTGAAATAAAAAAAAAGCCACCAATGACCACGGCCATCTACGACACGTTTGGTTCAAATGAGTAATGCTATACGTGGCGAGCATTTAACATTCTAAAGGAGTGTTTACATTAATTTTTAAATACAAAATGTAACCTACGAAACGTAACCTCTTAAATAATATATAATATAATATAATAATAATATAATATCTTCACACATTCCACACAGCACCATCTAGTTCCACAGTAAGCAACTATTGCTTGTATTATGGATACCAGAAAGTTGATATAATACATAGATTACTTTTTTTTTGTAAATACATACATATTATAAATAAAAAACATCCATGACTCAGGTACAAAGGTAAAATGTTAACACATAAACATTTGCACCTAGCGGGATTCGAACCCGCGAACGTTTGGTTAACAGCTAGGGTTTCTAGCCACTAGACCAAACGGGTCGTCAATATAATCAAACTTTTTTTGGATTGAAAAAAAAAAGCTGATTTTGAGTTATTAATTTGTGTTACCTTTGTATGAAAATTGTGTGTGTGTGTGTTTAATATACATAAAAAAGTCTGACAATTTTTATCTCACACATATACTGTACAAAAATTATAATACATCTGTAAAACCTTACATACATAATATTAAAATTAATAAATAATGCATGTGTATATATCGAGGCTCGAAACTTTATGCATACATCTCCCTTAACCTTTCCTTAACATGAAGCTATTTACTTCATCCTGGAATTATTTTTGATAATAAGTAACTGTAGCCACATACCATTAATGTTGCATCAGCATATCTACCGCTAATTTTCATTAAAAAATCCTTTTTGGACCTGAAAGTATTTGAATTTTACAGTTTAACTGAAATTCCTGCTGACTGTCTACAATACTACATTGAAGAAATTCAAAGAATATTCAATGAAAAGACAGAAGGTAAGTGTATAAGTGCCCTAATATAACATTAGTGACACATGTCGCGACTGCAGCGAGCGACACGCGAACACGCTGATTGATTTTACAACTGCGCTGTTTAGCGGTTTTTTTTTTTTTTGGTTCTCTTTCCGAAGCTCTATTTGATTTTTACATAAAAGTAATTAAAAATGTTTAAATGAATGAATGATAAACTGTTCCTCTATAATTCTTACGAACACATTACAAAACTGGCCACTGAGAGAGGTATCGCGATTTTCAGACTCGATTTGTGTTTTAAAATTCAGCAGATTTTTGTATAATTGAAGTTTTAATTATATCAAAAACATTTGATTTCATTTGGATAGGCTTTCAAAAAAAAAAAACTAAAAATTAATTCGGTTTTACTAACCTATATTGTGTATTTATATTTTAATATTTGCAAGCAGTTGTAAGTGGAACTAGGATTTAGTTTTTTAAATGATGAATTTTATTATAAAACACCGAATCGATTATTCGTATATTATGTCAATTTCCCATTTATTATATAATTTCTTTGTTAAATTCGGTTGTTAAATTAATCTGCTGACTTCTATAGAATCGACACCCGGCTACTAACCTAGTTCTTGCCTGCTGTCTGGGCTATCAGTGATTTGATATTAGATGTCAAAAGCTGTAAGTCAAATACAGGTCGTTACTATAAATAAACAGACCATTTGTGATAATTTGGTGTAAATATATAATTTAGTGCATAATATAATTTGTGAATTATATTTTATAATAAACAGTTTATGCATATAAATATTGTTTAAAAGACAAAATTGAGTTCCGCCCTATAAGTACAGTCGGATTAATGACGTCGTAGAAGCAGGTTTAAATCCTGTCAACCTGTGAGTATGTACATAAAAGATCAGTCGTTCTATCTGTGAAGGAAAACATCAAAAGAAACCTGTTTATGACTGGCACTTCGAAAACATATGAGTAACTGTTAATCCGCAGTGGGTAATCCCCTAATAGGAAAGCGGGCGACTTTTTTGTTCATACAAATGTAGTCCATGATTTACTGCAAAATTTTATTTATAATTTTGATATATTAAAATTAATCGCTAAAAGTATTGCTAGTCGCAATACTCGAGAACGGCTCTAACATTGATTTAATATATTATCTTTGCAAGCATAGGAAAGGCTCTACCGATTCGGCAATTATTATTATTTATTTATTTTTCAATATTCGTTTAAATCCGTGCAAATACGGCAGCGGTCCGCTAGTATAATAAAGATATCCTCGTAAGCCATCAATGTTACTACAACTATGGATTTTGTATGCCATACAAAACACTACGAACTTTATGGAACATTTAAAAGTGACATAATATGCGTAGAGCATAAACTCTGTCATCTGTCATTTCAAACCAACCAAATTTCTGTCATTTAAAGAAAGTGTGACTTTACGTCAACACATTGGAGTTAAAAATGAAATAGTATAACTTGGTCGTAACTACCTTTTACCATTGACGCGCGAAGGCAAGACTCCGCCATGATTCTGTTTTAGGCGTACTTTATATGTGCCGCTTTGCCATTTGTGACGCAAATTCTATAGTTGTAGTACTTCGATGTCGTAAACCTATTAATGATTATAATATGATTTGTTGCACATACTCGTATAGGTAAGTATTTTGAGTATATTGTCTATGTGCTCGTGAAAACTGCGCCAAAATCATTGGCGCCTAAATAACATAAACTAAACTTAACCATGTTTATACCAAATTTATTTTTTGTGTTTGCAAAAATAGAGTATGTAACATACTCTACTAATTTTAAGAATACATATACCTATATCTAACCAATACCAATACGCTCAAAGAAAATATGGTTTAGTTGTCATCTGGCACGATTTTATTTCCTAAGAAATTTTCGAAGCAAATACAATGTACTTTAAAATATCACTCTTAACACACACGGTATAAAGGTCGTGTCTACGACACAATCACACCCCATTTATTTTTTTATTTTTAGTATATATACAATGTTAATCAAAGAATGCACTGATCATAAATTCAATCAATATAGGCAACACGTATTTTCTATGGTGTTCAGTTTGTCAATATAGGTAAACTAAGTGCAATACTTAATAACAATTGAGTGTGAAGTAAACGCGTGCACACCACACTTGCTCCATACATCATACATCATGCATTTACTTAATTGCCAACATAAAACAGGGTGTGACGTGCGACTCAACTCTAATATTTAATGTGTTTGTCCACTTTTTATGGGATTTCGTGTAACACTAGTTTCAAACTGCATGATGGGTTCAATAAAATAATGGGAAAATATTTGAAAGTAACAAAAAATATAATTTTTATGATTCTTTAGGCAAATTTGAATATATAATCATAATATGTTTTAATAAAAAAATTAAAAAAAAAAATTTTTTTTTCTAGGAATCAATTTTTAGGAACGTTTACGATTATTTTTTGATAATAATCAACTTTGGTTTTATTTAAAAAAAAATTCTTAACATTTTTGTCATCTTACTTAAGAACTATCAAGACTCCCCTCCCACCACCAACTTGTAAGAAAAAATAAGACATAGTCGACCTTCTCCCCACCCCTCCCCTTAAATAGTCTTACCTACCTAATAAATGAATGGTCCCTAAGTCGTGTATTTGTTTGTAGTGTATCGTGCTAAAGTTCAATTGTAATCTAACCCCCATTCGTTGAAATAAATGTGCAAACAAACCACGATATTTACAGAGCGAACAGTGCGCGGGTACACTCGACCGTGTAATTTTTCAGTCAATTTATAAGTTTGTATAGGCCTAGTTGGAACAACAAACGTTTCACGTTTGCCCCACACAAAGTGTTCTATTATTTATAAGCCCTATGAAGTCACGTCAACGCGACACAAAAATATCAAACCAAATTGTTATTTATACAGGTAACACAACAAAAAACATTGCAACGGAATATTGTAACTTGATTAACTATAGGCCTTCGTAATTGTAACATAGAATAGTCGTTCCTCTTAAGATGTAATAATTTAATTTTACTTAAGACAAGAACTAATCTCAGACTACTTGTAGTATACTATTACTTATTCTGTGCATCAGATCGAATATAATTTTTAACAAAATGAGCTCAACCTAATAGCCTATAAATTAAGTTGCAATATTGCTCAGCAAAAATATTTGTAGCTTCTCGGAGCTTAACTGTATGAGTTCATACCGCCTTCCCCTTTCTTTTATCGGACATACAGACGTAGGTATGGTTACTATCCTCATCTTGTCGAAATCCCTCTTTTTCGGACGAAGCGCTTTAAAACATCCTTTATAATGTGCACTGCCAAGGTTTGGAACTCCTGAACTCATACAACCCTAATCTTTTCAAAGTTGGAATGAATAGGCATCTTCTGGGTGAGCTTTCTCCATCATAGGCCTCATCTTCGCTACACAGCTGGGTGTTGGCCAAGACCAAACCCATCTCTAATAAAAAAAATAGCCGAAAATAAAAGTTAATGGAATTAATTTCTAACTAAATAATATAGAAAAATTGATACTCTTAACGCAATTTCTTCCGCCAAATTCTATTTGCTTATAATAATATATATTGATTTATAATATAACGTTTACGACCAAACCAAACTCCCTTACGTTTCCAATAGCTAAACATTTCCCACAAAAACGTTGGTAATTTAAAACCTGGCGTAAATCTATCCAGAATGGTGGATAGCATCTACCGTCAGCAAATATCTGCGTCTTACTATCGGCTACTCACCGCGCCGTGGATTTGTCAGACTGCAGCCGGCGAGCGATGCGACGTGCTTACCGACGTACAGTCAGCAAACAAATCGTTTATATTATGCCTTATAATTGAATAAATGCTATTAAGTCAGTAGGCGTTGGTGATGGCGAAGACGTGTGACACAAATCATGAGACTAAATTTAAAAAAAAAAACCGTAGTAGGACTGCATAATATAAATTGTTATATAAAAACTAATCAGAAGTGAAAACTACTCCATCTGTTAACGTCTTAACAAACTATTGATGAAATTAAGCTTATTATGAACCAAGAAGTGTGTACTAATTTAGGCAGATGGCGGTTATTCCATACAATTAAACGTCTCTGAGGGTGTCGCTCGTCGCTCACGTAGTTTGACGACGATTTCAGTGTTTTTTTGCCAATACTAAAAGTGGCCAATGCGCTTCAAAAATTTTTCACTTCAAAAATTTGTTACCAAACTTTTTTTGATCGATGGTACGATCTGATATTTTCGGATTAAACTTGGGATTTCACAAAACAACTTGCGTATTGTAGAAGCCGTTTATTAATTTTTTTAAATATATTGACTAGACTAGACATTACTTGAACATACATTGAACATAAATCCTAATTTTACTTAACTATACTAATGTCCCGTTTCAATTTAAAAAAAAAAAGAAACACATAGGTAAAGTTAGTCTTAAGAATCGCCGTACTTTCAAACTTTCAATGTGTTAAAGACACTTTGTACTTAAAAGTTAAAATAAAATTTAAAAAAATATTAAAACATTTTTTTATGTGACTTTGTTGCTGTCTGTACCAGAGCTCACGGCAGCTCCCAGATCCCCGTTCGCCCAGGAAATTGAGTGAATGTTTTCCAATTTAATCGCATCTGCTCTGATACTTCAGACAGAGACTGTTTCCCGGGTCTTGCGGAGCGACCGACGTGTTGCGACTCACAACTGCTTCATGACTGATTGCCGAATACGCTTCATTACACATTTAACAAATTATTGCCATTAAATACTGAATAAAGCGACGAATACTTTAATAGCCAATAATTGAAAGCGCCTGATAATAAACACATAGCAATATTCCGCGTTTAAGCAACTTGAATTGATGCATTCTATTATTTCTAATAAAGGCGTAATGATAATTTTTATTAATAGTCAAAATATAGTGATATTTTTAAGTAATATATATATACCTATATTAATTAATGTTTTATTTAATTAATTTGAAAGACTAACAACTAGTACTTTATTGTCAAACTAGGTGATAATTTCTTGAATTAGTATTTATGTTGCAGTAACAGTAGTATGTGTTATATTTAACACATTAAGATCTTAAATAATCTGCTGAGTGCTCACAAACCATAACAAGGAGGGATTATAAAAGGCGAAGATAATAGTCCTGGACCTGACTGCAGTCCTGTGGGAAAGTTCATCTATGGATTTTTTTTTATATTTTAGGTACATTTTCCAGGTATGACGTCATTTTTTGAATGAAAATATATATTTTTCTAATGGAACTTATCAAGTGGGGTATCAAAACTTATCTAGTGAAAGTGTTCCATTACTGATTCCAAATATACTTATACCACGTCATTACTTTTCAGCCAGTTTTTTTTTTTTCGTAAAAAAATTAAAAAGATTTTCAAAACACAATTTTTTTTAAATTTGGTCTCTTCCAGACAGGAAACGGCTGAATGATTTTTTCCAAAATATACACCGAATAACTCATCAACTCATATCTAACGTAATGAAAAGAAATCATAAAATATTAATATTCTAATTTATTTCATGTTTTTAGTCTCGCAACTCCGTTATAACTAAATAGACAAATTATCCCCTTATATTATTTTAAAACTTTGTAGAAATTTCAAATTACGCTAACTTAACTAACTTTAACGGCGATTGGTCGCCGTTAAAGTTAGTATCTATATCTGAACTATAATCTCGAACTAGTAGTATCTATATCTGTACTAATATTATAAATGCGAAACTATGTTCGGATGTATGGATGTTTGTGACTCATTCACGCAAAAACTACTGAACCGATCACTATGAAATTTTGCATACACGTTGTCTGGGACACCAGTTAGGACATAGGGTACCTTTCAACGTTCAACGCTGACGAAGTCGCGGACACCAGCTAGTAATATATACTATAGTAAATTTCATACAGTTAAAATTAAAATTGAAATTCCAGACATACTTAAGTAACAAAGTGCTGGATGTAACATATCCTTGGCGCGCCTCGGCATTATCGTTTGAATAAATAATAAAAGGCAAGAGTTCCTTTTCACCGGAGGAGGCGCTCGGTTCAGGAAATTGAATCTCTCTATGTGCTCGCGAGAACTTCCGAGACAATCCACACTATCATCACTATAGAAATACGTTTGTATTGATTCAACATTTCATACTTTATTCGGCAGTGGTTCTCTATCGTTGTCCGGTTGTCTCTCTACTAGCCATAAGCATTTATGAGACATACTCCATAAGCATTTCATGATTTCCTCATTAACGGATCTGTCTTACAAAGAATCTCCGAGCATTAGCTCTTAGCACGATAAGAAACCTTCATCTAGCATAAAGCTGCAGAAATTTATTAAAAAGATCCCAATCCCTTATGCTAAATCCCATTATGGGCGGCAGCCAACGAAATAATATACAATGGACCCCCGCTGCCTTATTATCTAACGTTAAACGACAGCAGGCGACTTGCGATCGCATGTGCTGCCATACAAAAATTATGCATTTTAATTTTATTTATTGTCCGTAAGAGGCCTTATCGTAAACTACACCTTTGTTATGAGTTATGTGATACCAAAAACACGATTTAGTGTGATATTGCACAAATTGATAGAAAGTTTTCGCCTGTCGCAAGTCGTCTGCTATTAGATAATAAGGCAGCCGTAATCCGACAAACGTTTTGCAGGGCAGTGTCGAACTATCGAATTTGTCGGATTATAGAGTACCTACTTCTTAGTCATTAGTTGACACGATGTTTTCAATTTTCTCGTGGTTTTTTTTAATGTCATAAATTGTAGATCGGCCTACGCCGTATTCACTTGCTAAACTATACTGAAAGATTCATCACGATTCAAGGGGTACAAAATTGTCAGTGTTTTGTGCTTTCGCTTCTAGGCTTGCTTCTAGGCTAGGCTAGGCTAATACACAATGAATAAACAGTAAACAATGAACGCACGCTAGGCCGCACCTCTATCACATGTAGTCATATTCAAACTAAGCAATCAGAATCGAAACAATACAGGCGTCGAGCACAATGGTGGTGGTGCGTACAAGTTGTAACCTGCATTATCTAACATTAGCGAAAATTGTCAAAAAATATTCAATAATACATACAGACATGTCGGATTACAAGAGATTAGACAGGGGCCGGATTACCGGAGGTCCACTGTATATCTTTGCAAGAGCGTAGGTACTTGTAGTACCTGTGGCGTTGTTTGTGTTATAGGCGACTGTCGCCACCTACCATCAAGTGGACTGTCTGTTGACCTTAACATTAAGAAAAAGATAGAATGAAACATCCAAACTAATATTATAAATGCGAAAGTAACTTTGTCTGTATGTCTGCTACCTTTTCACGCCTTAACTACTCAACCGATCATCATGAATTGTATACACGTTGTCAGGGATACAAGAAAGGACATAGGGTATTTTTCATCTAGGAAAAAAGTAATATTCCCGAATGATCGTCTAAAAATATAAAGAATTGGGCGCTACTGTCGCGTGGCGGCGCCACCGTCGTCACAGCGATAACGATGTCAGGCTTTATTACTAATATATTTTCTTTTTTAAAGCGGACGAAGTCGCAGGCACCAGCTAGTATGTAATAAAGCTGAAGAGTTTAAAGCCTTAACCATTAAACAGAATTTTTGCAGACTTTTTAAGAGTATAGAGAACGACCTGCTGATACTACTGATTATCTAAAATAATCAGTATTATCTAAAAATTAAAAAAAAATCAATAGTACTTAGTAAAAAGGGAGCAGACGAAATCATGGCAAAAGCTAGTTGTTATAAACATAAAATGTAAACATTGTGCCACTAATGAAGTCATTGTAGTGGTTTTTTTTAAAATATTTTAAATACACCTAAAGAACCATTAGTCTTTCAAACCAAAAAATATCCAATTTGTCTATAAATTTAAAAAAAAAAAGCTTTTAAAAATATTACAAGGCCTCTTGTCACATTTATTCACGTGTAAACATTTCCATCAATATTTTATTACAAAAATGAATGTGTTTTTTGTTTTGTGAAAATAACGAAGATAGAATTGAAAACAAGTGGCTTTATCCGAAAGCCGGGCACATAAAGGAAAATTGAAAAGCTCAATAATGCCTCAATCAAATGGCGTTTCAGCAAATAATACCAATAGCGTGCATATATACTCGTATATATACCACCACAACGGCGCGTGTATCAATTATCTCGAGTCCGCATTTAGCTAAATTATAACCCATTAGCGAAGGTAATTGGCGACCCCAATGTTGCCAGGATTACGTTACATATACACACACGTAACACGCAGTGTATCGATGATATACACGCCTGGGTTACCAGTATCAGCGGACCGTAATTATCATCGGAAATGTGACCGATTACAATCTATGTACACTGATGAAACTTTCTTTAGAATTAACCATAACGTTCCAGAGGTTACAGTGGAAATAAAGTCTAGGCTAAATCTGTCTAGGCTAGTCTAGTCTAGGCTAGTCTAGTCTAGGCTAATAAATTTTATTTGCAACAAAACACACATAGAAATGTCTTCCTTATGTATCCTAACTAATATTATAAATGTGAAAGTGAGTTTGTTTATTTTTTTACGCTTTTAAGTCATAACTACTCAACCGATCGTTATGAAATTTTTCATACGTGTTTTCAGGGATAAATAAAGTGACATATAGGAGGATACATTTCATCCAGAAAAAGTACAGTTACCGAGGGATAATCTAAAAATAAAAATTAAATTAAATTGATAATATTTTTTTAATATAAAAATCAAACATCAACGCCTATCATAAATATATTTAACAATAAAGATTGAATATAAATGTCTTCACATAAGAAAAAGGGAGAAAGACAAAATTGCTGATAAAAGCTAGTGGGGTAATATTATAAAAGAACTTATCTGCTACTTCCGCTATTCAAAACCTTTGAAAGTATTTTGACTTACCTACCTATGTATGAAGGTTACTTAATATATAGGTAGGTAAGTCAAAATACTTTCAAAGTCACTTCAAAGTAAATGAAGTTCAATTGAATTTTTTTTGGAATTTCTCTTTATATTATAATTATAAATAATTGGCATATTATAATTATAAATAATTGGCATATTATAATTATAAATAATTGGCATATTATAATTATAAATAATTGGCATATTATAAATATTATAATTGGCAACAACACCCTTGCGGAGTCTCAACTTCAAAGCCTGCAGCATCGCCGAAAAGTAGCATGCCTATCGATTTTCTATCGTCTGCACTATGGAGAGTGTGCGTCTCATTCTATACGATCTAATCCAACCGGAACCGTTCCACTTGCGGACCTCGAGGCGCGGACAGGGATTTCATCCCTTCGTGGTTGATGTTCCTTGGTTACACACGATGCGTTGCAGTTCCACCTTTCTTGTCCGAACTACTAGGGAGTGGAACTCACTGCCTGCGTCTGTGTTTTCTCAAAATTACAACCTCGGGGTCTTCAAATCAAGGGTAAATGGGCACTTACTGGGTAAGCGTGGTCCACCTTCGGACGCATCTGCACCTTACATCAAGCGCTGCCTTGACTCAATTTAAAAAAAAATTAACACTTATGTAAATAATTATTAAATCTTACTTGATAGGTTACTTTTAAATTTAATTGATTTTATGACGTCACAGCTCTCCGTTTCTCGTCTGAATAAACTATCCACCGCTCATAAAACAGTTTATAACCTTTTGTATGACGGTCTTAACTTGCATTTATGATTTTATGATTCATACGTACTGTACATAGATGAATTTACATGTACACGACCACTCCAAACCGCAAAAGACTATTATTATTTTTTTAAGATCTAGAGCCGAGTAAAAATTAATTTCTGGCATACGGTAATCTTAAAACTGGCGGAAGAGTCAATTCAAAAGGCTTGGCAATTATGATTTTTTGTTTTTGCCATTAGAACGATATAAAAAAAAATTAAATAAACAATACATTTATTTAAATTGACATTAACTAATAAGTTAAAATTAATAAATCAGTGCAGGATTCGTATGCGCGCAATAAACCTTATTCGAAATACTTCTCAATAAATGTCAAAATCTGCTTGTGTTCTAATTTTTTTTGTAGAGTTTCTATTACTTTAACGTAAATTGTAAACAACAAAATTTGTTTTTCACATATTTAAGTATTATATAATATTTTTTTAAAGCAATTACATTGTCTATTTCTTATAAATTATTCATTAAACAATGCATGTTAATAGTATTTAGCCTTTGTTTCCACCTTGAACTTTTCGGCAGACTGCAGAACGCAGTGCGTCCAGCAACTACTTCCAATTCTAACTATACTCTAATTTAAAGCATTATAATTCGACGTGCTTTATTTGTAGAAAATTACAATGAATTAACAGCTAGGCTTAATGAAAACGTTTCAATAGTAAATCATGTGAACGCTATGGCCAGCGAAATGGGCATTCTCTGCGAGTGTGTTATCAAATTTGAACTAATGGCTCAATTTGGATTCAGCGAGGACCTTTTCTGATAATAAAATTCATCATGAAACGCTTCTCAGGGCAAAAATTAATATTCCAATGATGTAACTCAAAGCTCTATTATAGTGTGGTCTAAGTTGTAGCCGACAGCGGTTTTCACGATCTAATTATGAACTAGTGCAGTTTTAATGTGGCAACTTAATGAAACATGGGAATTACATTACAATCCTTTATTGAGATTAACTGTTTAATACTTTTATACAAATAGTATAGATCTATAGACAGCAATGACAAGCTATCTTCGACATAATAGACACCATAGACGTGTTCTTTTCTTATCTACTGGTTAGTACTATTATCACTGTCTCATTTGACGTGATTTGATGTAATTACTATAGTCGTATATTTGACGTGTTTTGCATTTACAGTTCTTACAGATAATATTCGTCACCTTAAAAAATCATTCCAATATGATTGCAATCCTATTAAAATAAAGTTATTACTTTTGCCTGTCGTATCGCCTGCTAAATAATGAAGCTCAAAACTCAAATTGAAGAAAATTACGCGATGTATCGACTTAATTTGAAACATGAACAGATAAAAAAATTGTAAATGAGAAAAGTTACTTTCTATGTATAATCGAACATACATAGAAACATACTTTCGTGCAAAAGAACTAGGATGAAAGATATATTCGTACTTTTGAATATTTCAAAAACGATTAATTGCTTCTATACTATATTTCATACTATATTTTAGTAATACATGTCTTTGTTATATTGAATATAAATTCTCGCTATAATCATATGTATGTAATAACATTAGTCAATATTGCATAGGAAAAATATATAGGAATATTGTATAGAAAATATTGTAGTACCAAACAAAACCAGTCATCCTTTTCACGTAAGAGACGGGTAACATGTATAACTTTAACAATAGTATTTAAATGAATAATTATCTTAAGCGCCACAAATAATAGAAAAAATTATATATTATAATATAATAAATTATTAATATTAAAAATAATAAAAAAATATTAAAATTAATAAATTCTAAATCCGCTGTACGCTTAATACTTGAACGGTTAACACAGGAAAGGTTGTAGAGTGAGTCCCCGCGAACGGTAGCGATGAATTACTGCAAATTAAAATTGTTTAATGAATCAACTTTATAGCTGCAAAGATTTGTTTTAGGTTAATTAAGGCGATTTCAGTTTCGTTTTTACTATAATAACACGTTATTTCGGTCGAACGAAACTTAATGAACTCAATTTACGTTTCAATTAATTTGCTTTGGAAATATTATATTAATTTATAGTTACATTTATAGTTATTGAACTAATTAGTTAAAGATTTATGTGAAATGGGATTGGAAAATTGTGAGGTAACCTTTAATAAAGTAATTTGAAGATAAGCATTTAATTAAGTACCTCGTTTCAATATTTTTTATCTTATGTAAGGTCGGAAATGCAGCCAGCACCTTTAGAGTTGCTTGTATTACTCGTAATAGGTGAAAGTGGACCAACGATCAAATGGACCATCAGCTTAATAATGTCATCAAACTACTCAATATCGAGTGACGAGCCCATTCCTGTGGGTTCGATTCCCAACTGGACCAATTTAAAAAGTTCTCATCTGAGTGTGTAGTGTTTCGCTCTCTGTCCGTTGAATGGTTAGCTCATAACCCAATACTGGTTTCTAATATCATGGAAATACATATATGTACAGACGACACAGTCCCAGAGAAACTTTAAAAAGATCATTTACAAATAATTGTGTTCTTTGTGGGAATCGAAACTGGGATTCTTCAGTTAGACAACGTATCTTATTTATGACCTTATCATACATCTTAGACACTTCCCAGTAATCTAAAGGTGAGTTTCACAGTAGAGAATAAATGTGGAAATTATTCCAGATTGTATTAATAGATTGAGGTGTCAGAATAATATCCGATAGGTATTCCATGGAGTGTCAAAACAAGACCATTGTGAAATCCCCTGAAATGCCCCCATAGTGTTGCCGAAATTCTTCTCTCGCATGTTATTCAGATTTGATGTTAGATTATGGGTTTGGACAGCGTTAGTTATCGTCGTATTATACGTTCGGAGCGAGTGTAATGTATGTCCAAGAGCTGTCGCGATATATGACAAATATATGCAGATGTACAATCGATAACATATATATATACGACATTTAATACCTACAAACTTAAAGGGTGACGTTTAGAATTTTTTTTAACTGTATAACAGTCGACGAGATTCTATTTATCTCTTTTTGCGACTGCAGTTTTTTAGACTTTTAAGACAGTTTTATATTCTAAACACGATTCAATGTTCTTGTCACAATTAATTCAATATTATTTAGTCTAATTAAAACAGTTTTACTATTGGGTTATATTAAACAAACGGTTGTCTGCATTGTATTTTTTAATAATTAAAGAAAAATTATTGAATTATATTAGTATTGAGCATTTTTCAATGTCTCACAAAGTTGAAATTTTTTTTAAAAATTCAAAAAGTCACTGTCTGAATATCATTGGTGATCCACACATCGCTAGATTTCATTAAAGCTTTCTCCTAAATGGGATTATGTTTTGCAATTTATAATCATTTAAATAATTTGCCATGTGAAATATTTGAACACCTCTCTATGCGACTGTACTTTGGCAGATAATGTACAAAGAAATAAAAATGTTAAAGTTAGGTGCTAACTCTTCCTCTGGTGGAAGCATGCTTGAACTCAATTTATTGAGTCATCCCTTGTAGCCATTAGATATTGATGATATTTGATCCAAATATAACATGTATGTTGGTTTGTTTGTTACACACTTGATGTGCGAGAGAAATTTAAATTCAATGTTTGTTTTTTAATTCGCGGCGCCCGACGTATAAACGGGGTGTTATAAGTTGGACGTGTATATTCTTAGAAAAAAAAAAACCTTGTGCTTTTGTGTTGTTGTGCGTAGAGAAAAATAGTCTATTCTTTATCCCTTCTTTATACCATAGACAACACTTTCACAGGAGAATATTATAAGCATAAACTTATAGTTGCAGTGAAAACCCAGTCCCACAAAAGTACATCAGTTGAGAGTGTGATCATTGAGGAAGATACTCTCGTTGTACTTTTGCTGGCTCGTTTTTATTATATGTGTTAAAACTCTTTCCAATATTAAATAAATATAACCAAATAATCTCGGAACGGAACATCATTTCATTAAGCTGCGCCGTATATGATTTTGTAATATTATTTTTGCCCTATTACATACGGATATTGGAGTATTATGACGTGTGCAAAGCAAATTGGAAGATAAGGGTATGGTTGCATTGCCAAATTGGGCAAATTATCAAAAATGTCAATGTCAAAAAGTTGATGACAGTTTTTGATAAGTGTCGGAGCTAATTAAGGTATACGGTAAGCTATGTAAACATGTGAAAATCTATTTTTACAACATGAAATATATATTTCTTAATGTCTAACGACCTTTGTCAGAAAGGCTGACAGTCCACGTGATAGCTGGCGAATATTGTCGCATACTAGCAAAAGCAACGCCACAGGTGTTTCAAGTAGGCTTTTAACCTTAGAAGTAATAAGAATAAGACATAAGGATGGGATAGGGAAGTGGGCTCCGGCATCACTTGGTGGCAAAGTAGAAATTGGTAGGAATCGCAAGGAACTCTTTCGAATTCGTTTCAATTCAATTCTTGAAGGTAATTAAGGTGATTTCAATTCTTGAATCAGATTAGTTGTGTCTTGTCCTGAACCATAGAGTAAATAGTACTATTTACTCTATGTCAAGCTCGGTAGCCTTGGATCTGGTTTTCCTAACCCAAATGAGATATTTTTGCTTATACGAGAAATAAAAATCGCATGTCTTAAAAATATGTTTGGCGTAGCTCTAATTTTCCTATCGAATTTTTCAGAATTCATGAGAACTTATCGTAAGACGAGCCAATAGTTTTTCTTTTTGTGTTTTGTGTTACTAGGAATTTTATTATAACTGCATGACAAATATACAAATTGTCAAAAAATAATTTCAAAGTCAAAGGATTACTTGGAGCTTTAGTTGTCTGTTTTACAATAACCTACAACAATACAAGAAAATATACATTATGGTAGCCACCTACCGTCAAGTAGACCGTCAGCGTGTCTGACAACCTTTAAATAATAATAAAAAATGTAGCACCTGCTTGTTGAATAACAAAAACAATATGAATTGATTTTTATATTAATTACATCACATAAGTACAGACGTCTCTAATAAATAGGTTACCAAGAGAGCGTTATGGCGATCCTAAAGTATCCAAAGCTCACGTAACATTAGCTGGCTAACAAACGTGCTCAAACTTACAATTTGCATCTGGAGAGTGTCTTTGTGGTGTAATTGGGTAGTTAACTATCGCTGTCTAGACGCTAACTTCTTCCGCTGACTTTATCTATATTATAAAGATTAAAATTATACATTTTCGTGTGCGAAGATAAAAAAAATATAGGTTGACGACATTGATGTACTTAACTAAATTAAAGATCCAAAAGAATATGTAGGGAATCTCTCTCCGTGACCAGGTATCTATTAATGAAATCGTAAAATACGTAAAAAAAAAAGTAACAGTCAGGCCAAACATTTATTGAAAACTTTTGACCGCGACTTCGTCCGCACCTCTTTTTCTTATGTGTTAAAAAAATTATTCAATCTTTATTGCTCATACACTTTTGTATCATATGTATTTTTCTGTATTACGGACATATATATGAAAAAGTTTATGACGATCGGTTGAGTTGTTTAAGGCGTGAAAGCGTGAACTTATAAAGTTAAAGACTTTATAAGACTTTATAAATACATACAATATTTTATAAAAGTTTAAACTTTTGTAAAGTTATCGATAACATTATCGACACGAACGCTGTTAATCACTACACGTTCCCATAAGGCCTATAAGTGTAAGGGAGAGCGCCTGTACTCCGCTCTACTCACATGTTTTATAGCCGCGCCTGCAGCGCGATTTTGTCACTGATCGCAATTCGCGTACAATGGGACCACACCTGTACACATTTGCGACGCTTGTTAATGTTAATAGGGAATTTGAATTCAACCTGCGATCGCTTTCCGGCTTACTGAATATCCATTTCAAACGCATTACTGTATTTAATGCATGTAGCTACATTACGGTTATCATTAATGTAATGCACAATATTGAATTACCACCTGCCAATACGTCTGTTATTTGTATTCTGCCACATCTTCTAACTCTAACCACAGAATAGATTATAACTGAAGTATTAAATACTTGGCATTACACATATTGCCTCGAACGATCAATCAATGTTGTTAATTTAAATATCAAAATTTTAATAAGTAATTGATTCGGCTTAAAATTTAAAACAATCATGATCATCTTAGTATCCATATCTTTACATAAAATTATCTATACTAATATTATAAAGAGAGAAGATTTGTATTTTGGTATGTTTGTAATGAATAAACTCAAAAACTACTGGACTGATTTTAAAAATTCTTTCACTAAGAGAAAGCTACGTTAACAGCGAGTAACATAGGCTTTATTTTATAAAATTACGCGGGCGAAGTCGCGTGCAATAGATAGTTATAAAATAAAGTCGCTTTTCATTTTTGTCTCTTTCTTCTCTAACTTCTTATAAAATACAAAACGGATTTTGATATAATTTTCACTAATTTAAAAAGAGATAAACGAGGAAGGTTTATGTATATATATAATTTGAAAAAAAAAAATTGTATTCATGCTGAGTTGGGCACGAATGTATACCTACTTTTAAGTTGGTACATACCTATGACTTAATAAATCCTCTGCCTGAATAAAGTCTCGTATAGAAACAAGAATTTGCAATGTTCAATTGAATCAGTCATTAACACGACGTCGCCTATTTGAGAGTTGAATGTAGTTACTCGTAGGTACTTACTTGCTCCAATAGAAGATTTTTCTAACTGTAATATTTTTCAGTCAAGTAACCTATATGTTTTCTGGCACGAAAAATATATACTTTATAATATGAACTAATATTATAAAATATGTTTGGATGTATGCATGTATGGATGTTTGTAACTCTTTCATGCAAAAACTACTGAACCGATCACTATGAAATTTTGCATACACGTTGTCTGGGACACCAGAAAGGACATAGGGTACTTTTCATCCAGAAAAAAGGACTATTCCCGAGGGATAATTAAAAAATAAAAAACTAACGAATGGCCAAAGTGTTATAGCAACACGAGGTCAAGCGTTATATTGCTTTATTTTTTAAAATTCTCAACGCGGAAGAAGTTGCGAGCACTAGCTAGTATAAAATGTATATAGAATACTAGCTGAACCGGCAAACGTTGTTTTGCCATATAAAAATTTTTTTAGGGTGGGCCACTCTTATCACAGGGGTATAAAAACTAATTTACGACCTATTCTCAGACCTACCGAATATACACAAAAAAATCATAAAAATTGGTCAAGCCGTTTCTGAGGAGTTTGGTTACTAACACTGTGTCACGAGAATTTTATATACATATATATATAGATAGATAGATATATTGTTTCAAGATTTCATTGTCAATATTATTTAAACTCAACATTCAAATGCAATTCTATTTCATTCCTTAAACTCAACACGGGAATGTTGAGCCACTTGTCCACTGTTCTTAATTTATCCGTGTTATAATTTTAATATTTGATAATGTTTGAAATTCGTTATCAGTTGTGTACCCGAAGTAAGTCCGATGTGCATTACGCGACTAAATTAAGAACAGCGACAAGTGGCTCAACATTTCCTTGTTGTGTTGGTACAACCGAACGTTGTCCCGCTGCCTTATTATCTAACAGCAGACGACAGCAGACGAGTTGCGATCGCGTGTGCTGCCATACAGAAATGATGCACATTAGTTTTATTTATTGTCCGTAAGAGGCCTTATTGCAAACGACACCTTTGTTATAAGTTAAAAACGCGATTTAATTTAATATTGCACAAATTGATAGAAAGTTTTCGCCTGTCGCAAGTTGGTCGCGAGTCGTCTGCTGTTAGATAATAAGGCAGCCGGTTAATAGCTCCACTTTTTTATGTTAAGATCGACAGACAGGCAGATCTGGTTACATTATATGCAAATGCTTAAAGAACACGTGCAAAAATTTGGCCGATTTATAATTTAACTTATCTAACATACTTAGAAATAGCGGGTGCATCGGAACGCCTATTTCGTTATCGAACTTTGTAAAACTAACGAGACAAGTTCGCCAGTCGACTCGGGGGGTTAACAAAGAAAAGTTGCTGTCGGAACGAAACTGTCAACGGCAGGTATGAAGACGACTGCGAGACTCACAATTTCGGTGTGCCTAACAGATGCCTGACCTGATCGGATGAGCTTAGTTAAGTTAAGCTGAGCTTAGCTTAAGCTTAGCGGAAATCAGCGGTAATTAAAATTACATGAAACATTTGAATGTGCAATTTTTTTTATGAGAAATAATGGCAGGCAAGTTGACAATCCACTTGGTATACTATACATACTATACAGTCCGCTAGGAATGGATAACTTTTTTTTGCAAAAACATTATATTTAATATTTAATTCAGAAGATATAGAATACTCTTGAAATATTGAGCAATTTTTAAAATCATTCAGTTGCACCTTAGTTAGCAGCCAGTATTCATCCGCAGAGTAGAACATCCACCTCCAAGATGGCGGCGGCTCGACGCTTGATTCAAGTTGCTTCTGACAACTTTTTTACAGAAAAATTATTTTATAGGAGAATCCCATGTCCAGCACTTGACGTCGTACGGCTGAAATTTTTGTGATTTATATGAATGAAAATATAAGTATAATTATAATTATACTTATTTATATTATAATTATACTATAATTATATTATAATTATATTATAATTATATTACCTATCATCCAGAAAAAAGGATTATTCCCGAGGGATAAATAAAAAATAAAAAACTAACGCCTGGCCAAAGTGTTATAGCTACACGAGGTCAAGCGTTATATTGCTTTTTTTTTAATTTTCAACGCGGACGAAGTCGCGAGCACCAGTTAGTAAATAATAAAATAATTAAAAAAAAAAGTAATATTAATTAATAATTTAACAAATAGATTGGCCCAGTTAAATTTGTACAACAAGTATGGTTTAGGTAAACAGTTCAATACTCGTATCACGAACATGTCAGTTAAAAAAGTTCATTCACAAAAAAAGCACCAGTATCTATTTATATAGTTTTCATTTTGACTGAACTAAAACGTGTGTACGAAAAAGAATGAATTGAAAATGAATGAACGGACACAAAGGGGACATTTCTACTCAATGACAGGTCATGTATACGGAGTGCTACGAGCGTTACATACGTTTCATATTAATCCCTTTGTTTTGTGTAAGTCCGTTCGAAAACTGTTGGCAGTATTCGCGACTGGCGTACATACACTTTTTTCTAGAATTACATTAGGTTTTCAGCTTTGTAGAGCTTAGTTGATGGACCGGATGAGAATTCACAAAGGCCTTTTTTAAAAACTATTTGCCAGTGTTGTATTGTTCATCGAAATGAAATACACCGAAGTGAGACAGTGGTATACGAGTGATTCCTAATAATAATAATATATATACTTTATTTCTTAAGCCAGTAATTATTGTATACATAATATTTAGATTTTAACAGGAACATAGCTAGGCAGTAACATAGGCTTTAAAATACGTATACATATATTGTCCCCTAGTACATATTACTAGTAACTAATTGTAACTGTAAAATTTTTTTTTAAAATTGGACAGGAACTAATATTTTTCCAGTGTCCTATATGTTAATCCAGGTAATAAACTATCTGTGTGCCAAATTTTATACATATCTATTTGTTAAGCCGTTACTGAGATTAGAATGCACAAATGCACAGTATAAAATAGATATAAATTCTAAAAATTATTTTTTTGACCTCGGTAATATACGGTAGGTACAACGTGTACAAATTGTGTTTCTTTTAAAAAAAACTTTAATGTGCAAACACGAGCCGTGACATTTTTTTTATTATAAGTATAGATTTAAATCTATTTTCCTATGATGTGGTATTGTTCATTTCCTATTATATTATATCTATTAAAAACCGATGCTCATGAAATTTTGCATACACGTTGTCAGGGATACAGAAGAGGATATAGGGTACCTTTCATCCTGAAAAAAAAATGCTGTTCCCTTAGAATCATCAAAAATAAAAACAAAAAATCAAACGCCAAACTAAAATATATGAGCAACAAAGGTTAAAATATAAAAATGTATGTCAAAGCCTAAGAAAATGGAACGCTGACGAATTCTCGGGCAAAAAATCGTGATATATATATATATATAACCGGTGAGAGAGCTAAGCCGATTATTACGTGGTTATTATCACGTCAAAAACATTCAAAACAACGCAATCATAGCAAAAACCAAAATAAACATCAAAGCAACGCGCCTTAATCTTTCTAAACAGATATAATATTCAAAAAGCAAATATCGCTCGGTGTGCATTCAGACAAAATTAAACAGTATTATTTGAACAATAGAAACTACAGATACTGAATACTTTTAGCAGATATGGTCCATTTTGTTTTGACCTCTAAACAGTGATTAAGCGGCGTCTTGTACATCTGCAAATAATCAACGGTAGCGGGGCGAGGTAGATCTCAGTATATTGGACGTTACCACTTCAAATAGACTTCAAAACAAAGCAAGGATTGTAAGAAAATCCCGCCCAGGACCCGTACCTTGCATTCGCTTTACGAAATTACTGAAATTTCATTCAGCTTGCGGACTCTGCGGGTGAGGGGGCGGACTTATGAAGAAAATTAACTACTTGGTGGATAAGGCAATAACTTGGTAGAGTAAAAATTTTATATTCACTTTTCGGTGTAATATCTATATCAGTATTAATATTATAAATGCGTAAGTATGTTTGGATGTATGGATGTATAGATTTATGGATGTTTGTGACTCTTTCAAGCAAAAACTAATGAACCGATCACCATGAAATTTTGCATACACGTTGTCTGGGACTCCAGAAAGGACATAAGGTAACTTTTATCGTTCAACGCGGACGAAGTCGCGGGCACCAGCTAGTATTATAAATATATTTACTGTTTAAAATTTAAAAAAATATATATATCTCCAAAATTAGTAAGTCGCTTATTTAAACGCCCATGAGGTATATCATACTCTGTAATGCCGCAAACATAAACTGTCAACCCTTTGACGGCAGTGTTTATTAAAATTAAAGAAATATTCCTTGCCAAGTTTAGAACAGCGACGATTGCTCCTGGATGCTATGTTCTTGTACAATATTTGTCATAACCGTTATGACCGTGTCTACTTAGTGAATAACATTGTATATCGTTTGCCAAGCAGTTCACAGCGTATAAGAGATTCCTATACGCATAAACTATCTATGCCGAAGTACTGCAAAACCAACGCTGATGAACATGCGCCTTTATATCGTGTTATGCATAAGTACAATTGTCTATTTACAGGTGTTGATCCATTTTCTACTAGATTACGGGAATATAAAAATAATATTGCTAAATTGATTTAGTTTTATGGTTTTTTTTTTTGTTTTTTGGTGTATTCTTTTTGTTATGTATGTATAAAGTCTTCTCTGCTTAAAATTAGTTTACCAATTCGTGGAAAATGTTGTTGATTGCACTGTTACCTTTATTTATGTATGTATCTCTTTTTTCAAATTTACTATATATGGTGTAAATGTTTATTTTCCCAAATAAAATAAAATAAAAATAATATACTTGAATGATAAGCAACGCGTGGTTAGTGCGCTAGCAACATCTAACGGTCGTCTCTTTATTACAAAAATACCTACATTAAAAACACATATGCTGTAAATGTTCAAATGTCGTTCAATAATTTCAAATTTTATTCACCAAAGTTGTTTACAAATTGTTAGTGAGGGTGTGCTCTTAGAGCACACTCAAACTGCCACATCCAAAAATTGTATTCGTACTTGTTAGAATTTTGTGCAGGAATTTACCCAGTTTTATAAAACCAAAGCGGACGAAATAAGCTTAGCGGCGGATCGTGTACCGTGGCCTGAGTGCTAGGCTACTTAGCGGCCTCGACTTAGCCCTGCATATACTTGTACACTTCGGGACCGGAGTGTATTAGCATTATGAAAGATTTTAGCGTTTCCGCTTTTTACATCATTCGGCAGTTGCTTTCTCTTCGAATTTCCTTTTTAAGTAAATCTTGTTGGAAGATGATTAAAAACGTCTTAGTTTTATGTAAAAATTAATTATTAAAGAGAAAAATATATGTTGACGTACATATTTTTATTGATATTCATCTAAGGCTCGAGTTCTCTAATAGACGGTTATTTTTAAACAGCTGTTTAAAATTTAAACATTTTTTGTTGATCACCATCGCTAAACTGCGGATTAAACGCCCTAAATATCAGATTAACTTAATGATTAATCTGATGTTTAGGGCGTTTAACCCCTAAATATCAGATTTTTGATCAACAAAATATTATTAAACGGCTGTTTAAATTTTAAACAGCTGTTTAAAAATAACCGTCAATTGGTGAACTAGAGCCTTAGTTACAATACATCAAAAATTATATTATTTACTTTAATGTTTTAAAATAAGAAATATAAAATGAGTATATTTACAAAAAGGTTAACTATTCAATTAGTATTTACAACAAATCTAAATTATATCTTTTATTAAAAAAAAATATTATAACATATATTTGTTTAACATAATTAGTCTCCTTGTGCTAGTGCTAGGCGATCCGCGTTCCCCATATCAGTTACACTCAAATTATTCTTATTTAAACAATTATAAAGTAGGCCTGAATATACATTTATACACACAACTTTCCTAATATAATCTTTAAATAAAATTAATTATAAACTAACCCCCGAATTTTTACTGAGCCTTTACACGCTATATCTGCTGTAAGTTGCTGAGGAGTTGGGTGTACCGCAGACTACTTGATGCTGTAGTATCAGTTCAAGGTTATCATGTCATGAAAATACCACCGAAGTAACAGTATACCACATTTCACATCAATAGAACACGTGGAAGTTAATGAAATACCTTAGTTAACTATGAAATTAGCTGATTAGCTGATTCAAACGCGTGAACAGATCATACATTTTACCTAAATATCTTTACATTTTACTTTTGTTAAAACTAATTAAGTTTAAAATATAGACCTAAAGCTTATGGAACGTCTTATTAAACATATACAAGAAATATACCTTGAATAAGTCACATAAATTATTATAGTCCTGAAGCTTGTGGGACTTCTTATTTAACATACACCTCGAATAAGTCCCATAACTTAGATTTATATGGAAGTTATTCAAGCATAAGCTTAGAATAGAATATATAAAGATGATTTCATGTTCCAAGTGGGTGTTATTCCCTCAAACCTGTATTAGTTGACATTGGGTCAGACCTTGCAAGAGCGCAAGGTCGCATTGCTCCACATATAATGCCACCCACATTACTTTATATATATTTTACGAATAAAATCTTAACAGTAGAACCATTTACTACACAGTAAATATATTTGATTAAATTTTCACTTGTCTTCTATTTTTTTTTAAATATAAGTTGTGTGTTGAGTTGTAGAAATAAACTTTTCACATATAGTTTTACAATAACGATCTTGCTGAAATCCAGAAGGCTTTTTAAATTTGTTTGGCGATACCGATGATTTCAGTTGAAAGCGGACACGAAGAGACCATGTCCCAAAACTGTCTCAAATAATTTTTTTTGTGCTATATCATATATGATTTTTGTGATTTTTTACAAGTTTGACATTGGGGACATTTTGTCATATATTGTTTATATGTTGAGATATTGAACTAAGGGTCTCTTTCACTAACTACAAGTAAAGTGCTAATTAGTTACTTTTAGAAATAATTTTATGTTTTATTAAATTATGCACTCGGTTTACTGAATCCTTCGATAGGCGATTTTTTTTTAAATGTTTGAGATTTTTACCGTACAAACAAATGTATATCATCTCCATCATTCCCGGTTAAAGGTGACTTTAAATGGCGGTTAGCCTACTTGACACATGGTGAAAGAGGCCCTAATAATAATAAAATTGATGAGTTTGTTCGGTTCTTTTCCTATTTGAACGCTTTTAACTCTGGAACTCCGAGTCGAATTTAAAAATTCTTTTTGTATTTGATGCATACAAAAAGAATTTTTTTTTTGAATTCTTGAGGAAGGTTCTAGACTGCCGATAATTACCGACAATTACCGCGGGATTTTTAAATTTTAAACATATTTGGACATATCACACAACACTATCTAGCCTCAAACTAAATATAACTTATACCTTTTATGTTTCAGAACTTTTGACAATATAAAACAGATAATAAATAAAAAAAATCATAACAAATCAAATTGACATGAATATGTTAATTCAAGTATACAAATTTTTGTCTCCAACGCGGATCGAACTCACGACCTCTTACACAGTAGGCAGAGCTATTACTGCGGAGCCAATCAGTTTTTTTAATCACGCTTAAAGAGTTATCTTTTAACCATTTAAAATGTGTGTCGTTTCTGCGTCGTACACTCTTCTATACAAATCTATGTTATGTCTGCTAACGTAGCAACTTATATTACATGCTCCGAAGACCTTGTTCCCTTTGCTTAAGGTTAAGGTCAGATGATCAGTGAGCTCCTTTTTGCAAGGACAACTTAACCATTATATTATGTTAAAACTGAATTCGAATAAATCTGGCATTTCCTTATTTATTTTAAAAGGTCATTTTAAAAGGTCATTTTAAAAGGTCCCTATTTTATTTTATTTTTCTATTTTTCTTAACCAAGATTCATCAGCCAAGCTGACTATAGTTAGCTAAGTGAAGCAAGCAACGAGCTACGAGGGTCGGGAATACGATGTCGATCATTTTTTTTTTATTATTTATTTATTTAGATTACATACAGCCATAAATTTTACAAAATATATTTATTGTAGGTTATATACAAGTAGGCCTAAAGAATAATAAAAATTATATTTTTACATTTATTTATTAATTTAAAATAATAATAATAATAAGGAAAAGAAGAGAATATTCTATAAGTGATAAAATTAATTTTTCAAAAGTAATTACGATACAGATGAGGTTATTACTGGCAATGGCTGTTATGTTAGATAACCTCACAGGATTGAATCACTTGATTGGCCATTTGGTTGCAGTAACTACCACCTTAGAGAAGACTATGTACTATGGAATAACAAACATGAGTGCTGTTGTGTTTCCCTATCCTTTCCTAATTATTTATCCTTAATCTTACTAAGGCTTGTGTTAATAGGCGACGGTAGCCATCTATTACCTATTGAACCGTCAACCTGTCTGACCTTTATATTAAAAAAATCATAACACAAAGCTAAAATTAGCATTCTAAGAAAGCCTTCTGATAAAGCAGAGAGACAAAAATTATTAGGCCACAAAAAATGCACAATATGTCCCATAAAAGTGAGTAATATACGTAAGTATGTGAGTTCATTTGCAGATGTATTTTTGGGTACTTCCACTTTACTCTTTTCAATCAACTGCTCGACCCTCGCTCTGTCAAAACAAATGTCTTTTTTTCCTTTCCCAGCGAAGCCTCCATCTCGTGTGCCCTCAGGTTTTTACTTCAAGTACAAATTAAAAATGGCTCGGGGGCTATTCGTAAATTTAAATTATGTCAATGTGATATTATTATTTTCTAATAGGCACCATATGGAAAACCTTTTGTTATTTCTGTTAGTTATAGTTATAATAATTACTATTGTTAGGGCCTCTTTCACCATCTCTGAGTAAAGTGTCAAGTAGGCTAACGGCCATTTAAAGTCTCCGGTAACAGGGAATGATGGAGACGATATACCTTTGTTTGTATGATAAAAGTCCCAAACATTAAATAGAAAATAATAATAAAAAAATCGCCTATCGAAGGATGCAGTAAACCGAGTGCATAATTTAATAAAACATAAAATTATTTCTAAAAGTAACTAATTAACACTTTACTTGTACTTTGTGAAAGAGGTCGTTTGTATACAAATTTGGTTTTATTTTATTTAGATGGAACTGTCTAGATGGCAGAAGTATAACAACCATAAAGGCGTTATATAATTATATGAAAGTCGTTGGCACTAGCTAATTAATAATAAATAACATTTTAACCATGTTAAAATTACTTTTATAGTAATTATTGTAATGAAAATTATAATATTTCACATGTGATATATTTCGAACGCTTGTAGAATAAACACCCAGGTGTCGTCCCCTGTGCAAGTTACACCCTTCGTTAATGAACGCGGATTCTTTTTCGATTTTTATACAAAACAAAGGCAGAATATTTCGGCAGACTTCAGGTAATGGGGAAGCGTGTTTACCTGACAGTTTGTTAAAAACGTAATGTGTTTTATTATTTTTTAATGACGGAGTGCTGACTCTAACGAACTTAATGGAACTGGAAAGGTTGCGGTTAGGCAGTACATAAAACGGTTTTCTGATATTTTAAAATAATAAAATTGGTTTGAAATAATAAAAAATAATCAATAGCAAGTCAGTGAAATACCTTCGTCAACTAGGAAATGGGCTGATGGTCTTTAAATACCTGAACAGATCTATGTAGATCTATAGTTAAGAACAATCACGTTAGCTTTCAAAAAAAAATTAGAACAAAATCGGTCTATCCGTTTGGGAGCTACGATTCCACAAACAGATACACAGACACACACATCAAGCATAATAACACCCCGTTTTTGCGTCAGGCGTCGGAGGTTAAAAAAAGAACGCTAAACTCTAAAAAGATAAGTTATAATAACGATCTTTATTTAATGTCGGTAATCTCGTAGCAATGCTATGTATCTCGTAGCAAAATTTTGTAGCTCGTACAGAGACACACAGACGCATCCGTAAAACATATAACAACCCGTTGTTGCGTCGGGCGTCGGGGGTTAAAAAACCTCTAAACAGATAAGTAATTATAATAACGATCTTCATTTAAATGTCGCTAATCTCGTAGCAATGATTTGTATCGCGTAGCAATATTTTGTAGCTCGTAGCTGTTCGTAGCGACTGTGACGTAGCTGAACACGTATCATGTAATTCTGCTATTGCGCAATCAGTTGGACAAGCCTGTTGGATGAGTGGTTGGGGTGGTTGCCTTAACGCTCTGTTCTAGGGTTCCTGGGTTGATTCCCGACAGGGTCATCTATGGAAAACTTTTCAAAATTGGCTCTGGTCTGGATCTGGAAAGTAGTTGGCAGGCATCGAAATAATATATCTACATTCAAGTTCGCTGGTGGCAGGACCATACAATGCGTAACGCAGACATTTGGGCGGCCGGTCTGGAGGCAGTAACCACCCCCATACAAGAACACCACCAGAAATATCAGCACGTTTGCTTTTGTGTTTCGGTGAGTGAGTGAGGGAATGCCACAGCCTATTTTCCTATCATTTCCCCAATTCTTAGCTTTTATAGAGGGCCAAAAATGTCATGTTTTTTAATAAAATTGTCATATCTTCTGTAAAGGTGTTAAAATGGAACATAAAAGCAAATAGGTCATAATCTACATATATCACGTATAAAACACAATTTAATATCTATGAAAAGAGAATCCCGTTGGTAATCAGCTAGCTATAAAAGAGAATTTAAAGTTTCATTTTCTCACAAGTTTCAACTAGAATCCAAATATATGTTACAATTAAATTAAAACTATTCCCGTGAACGCAGTGAATGTGCCGGTGGTACACGTATCCGTTAAATACCTAGGCGTTCGCAATACCTTATCGAGTGAAACAGACGGCAATTAGGCAGATTGCATTTATATGGATTCCACATAAATCAGGATCGACTGCGTTCCGTGTCGGGAGAACGAATTCCCTTAGGGCTGGCGGCCACGAAAAACGCGAGCTCATAATAGCAAGCGAGAAAGCACTTTACAACCATTGCACAAGTATGTTTCAAACAAAACTTTATATTTAACGTTTAAAAGTGTTTAAAATTTATCTGTTTGTAAGTGGCATTGTACACTGTTTCAGTCGAATTGGCAATCTTCCTTGTACTTATTTTGTTGAGTGATAGAAGTTGTTAAAAATCACGAAATTAAATACTCCTTAACGTAAATACAATTATTTTATCACGACAGTTGTTTAGTTAGGAGTATACTGAGTCAGGAATTACAGTTCCTAACCCAGAGTTAGTGTAGTAAATGGAATGGAGCAGTCAGTGTGACGACCAACCATTCTGTAATAGCTAGGAAAAGCGCACGAAATTTCATTGAAATATTATGTTAATAATGACTTTTATTAATGAACTAATTACTGAAAACATACTTCGGTTAAGTACAATATTAAATACTTCCGTCATCTATCTATATATATAAAAGGCGATGTATGTATGTATGTATATAAGTATGATGATGTATGTATGTATGATGTATGTATGTATGTATGTATGTATGTACGTATGTTCCCTATGGACTCCGAAACCGCTTAACCGATTTTGATGAAATTTTCAGACAACCTTCAGATTAGTCCAGCGCGTAATCCTGTGAAGTTTGGTAGCGATCGGACTCGGACGAAGTCGCGGGCACCTACTAGTAGAATGTATATTTAAAAAATTAACTATTAATTAACTACTTAAAAAATAAATAAACGACGTATTTATTCACTTAGTGGCCCCACCGTGTACTAAGAGATATGTCTCCGAGTGATTTAGTTTTGTTACGTAATTAACGTATCCCCCAACGCTACGGTTTAGCGACATATTTTCTTTCCATCTTCTTATTAGCTGAGTGGAGGCTTCCTTTGAATCCCGTATTAAGATTTCATCATAATAATACCAGATTAGTTTAGCGGTGTACTTTCTCTCACTAAGTATACCTCAGAGCACTCTAATTTCAGTCAATAGTCTCATCACTAATATTCTCTATCAGCTTACATTTAAATAGGTTATGAAAAAATTTCAAAGTACCTTTTAAACATTTGTTTGTCAACCGATTTTCTTTTGTTTTTAGTGGCTATTGTTAAAAATTAGTGTTTAAAAATAAACTAGATTTATTTTAGAATTATATTTAAAACTAAACTTTGAGTTTATTCATTACAAACATACAAAAATACAAATTTTCTCCCTTTATAATATTTGTATATAATAGATTAACAATATTGAAAAATATATGACAATTTTTCACAGTCTGTCAAGTAGGCTAACCGCCATTTAAAGTCACCGGTAACCGGGAATGATGGAGACGATATATACCTTTGTTTGTACGTTAAAAAGTTCCAAACATTAAAAAGAAAATAATAAAAAAAAAATCACCTATCGAAGGATGCAATAATTTAAAATTATTTCTAAAACCAACTAATCAACACTTTACTTTAAGTTGGTATAACTTATAATAATAATCCCTATTATTATAAGGAATGTCTTGAAATAATTGTGTTGAGGAATTAAAGTTCAATTTATATTTCAAACAATAAACCTCAATATCGAAGCACTCGAACTTTCCCCGACACTGAAGGAGTGCTAGGGAAGGCGCGAGACCGATTGCGAACCATAATAGGCCCGATTCAAGTGTCCCCCAATTAGGAAATATTGCTTCACAGTGCTATAGACATTCCACTGGCGCACTACATTGGTATGAGATCGGTATTTTTTATTACTTATTTATATTTGGTATTTGGTATTTTATTACTATTTGGTAGAGGCGTCGGGTGACCAGAATGCTGGCTCTTACTTTGCCCAGAAGATAAGTATATGCATCCAAAGGGGCAATGTCGCCAGCATTCTGCCCACTTTTCCGTATACAAAAGGCTTAGATTTAAATTATTTATAAATATTTTGTGAAAATAATTAATTGGTTTTTAAGTTTTGTATATATTAATTTGTATATAATTTATATTTATAATATTAGTTTAAATCCTTATGTACCTATTTACTACATATAACTACAAAAATATAAGTTTTGTATATGTATCTGTCCTTTGTTGCAAACAAGAGAATAATTCAATTTTACAAAATAATAGGACTCATAAAATTACGTACATAGTTAAGCTATCAAAAGTCAAAAGTTATTCTTAAAGGTTAAATTGTCATACAGTTCAGAAAAACGAGGCTCTTTATTTATTTATTTATTTATTTAATAGCCAACTTTACATAAAGTAACATTTTAGAAATACATAAAAAGAGTTTTAAATTTTTATATAGCCCATTACAAGGTTAGACATATTAAAGTTACTAGTAATTAAAAAAAAATGATAACATTATATATACATATATATGATAACATTATATTTATATACAACTAGCTCTTGCACACAACTTCGTCCGCGTTCCTCGGAAACAGTACTTTTATTATTGTCTAGCTGGTGCCAGCGACTTAGTCCGAGTTGAAAAAGAAACTATATGAGTGATGAAGCCTGACATCGTTATCGCTGTAAAGACGGTGGCGCCGCCACGCGACAGTGGCGCCCAATTTTTTATATTTTTAGACGATCACTCGGGAACAGTACTTTTTTCTAGATAAAAGGTACCCCATGTACTTTCTTGTACCGTTGACAACGTTTCATGATTTCAATTTGATGATCAGTTGAGTAGTTAAGGCGTGAAAAGGTAGCAGACAAAAAGACAAAGTTACTTTCGCATTTATAATATTAGTAGAACCTAGAACTCCTTAGAAATATTAAATTTTGTATGAAATGTTTTTTTCATTAATTTCTAATTGATACCTCGATAACTTTTTTCTGTATGAATGTTACCCTATGTACTTTTCTGTACTTATAATAATATGTAGGCAAAATTTCATTGCGAAAGCAGCAATATTCTTTCAAAATCAATTCAAAATCGTTTTATAAATTTATCTATTAAGTAGGAACACAGCGCCATCTAGCTCCAGAGTATCGCCTTTATCTTTTTCTTCCTTCACTTCCTATAAAATCCCTTCCTGATACCCTATTCCCTATCTTTCTATGGTTATGTTGTAAACGACTGTCTGACGACCTTTACATTTAAAAAAAACTAAGCAATGCTTGTACTATGGATTCTAAACAAGTGCTGATATACTTTTTGTACATGTGTAGGTAAATAGAACATTCATGCAAACATAGAATATGCATGACTATAGCTATTGCACGCGACTTCGCTCGCTTATTGAGTTCATAAAATGTAGCCTATTTTACTCGCTAATAATGTAGCTTTCTATAGGTGTAAATTTTTTTAAAATAGGTGCAGTAGTTTTTGAGTTTATTCATTGCAAACAAAAATAGAATAAGTAAAAATATTATCTCTTTATAATATTAGTATAGAAAAATGAAATAGCTGTTCGCCTCTGTCTATTTCTTCGCTAACTTTTTCTAAAACAAACAACTGATTTTGATACGGTTTTCACTAAATGAAAGAGTGATAAACTAGAAAGGTTTGTGTATATCTACATATATATATATATAAAATTCTCGTGTCACAGTGTTTGTAATCAAACTCCACTTGACCGATTTTTATGAAATTTTTTTGTGTATATTCGGTAGGTCTGAGAATAGGTCGTAAATTATTTTTATATACCCCTAAGTGATAAGGTTTGCCCATCCCAAAAAAAAATTTGCATGGCAAAACAACGTTTGCCGGGTCAGCTAGTAATTTATAAAAAAAAATGCATCCGTGCGAAGCCGAGAGCGAGTCGCTAGTATGGAAATATTTTTCTGTATATGCTTAAGTAACTGGTTATTTTAAATAGCTTCGTTTATTAAATTAGATGTTTTATATTGTAAGGTAAGTACGCCACTCACTAATACAGTGAAGTGGCAAATATCGAAAAAAGAGTTGCGATGATTCCAGTGCGCTTAAAATATTACTCGCGTTCTGTTAGTGTGTGGTGCAAGTTGAAAACTTAAGCGATTTAATAGTTGGTTAAACAAACTGCTACACAAAAAATATATTCACATAAAAAAACATGTAGCATGAAATGCGAAAAAAAATCCAAAAGTTCTACTCAGTTTATGACTGCAGAAAATTAATTAAATTTAAAAAAAAATTCATTAATTAGTATTCGAAGAAAAGTAATGACAGATTGGCTTATTTTATTTTTATTATTCAAAAAACTGCACAATTTTTAACCATTTGTTTAATAGGCAGAAACAACTCAAGAGTTATTCCAAAGTAGGTACTGCAAGTTCGCGGATAATAGGGGAATGTGTGGCATTAAGTGTTTTTGTTTTATGTAAAAACTAGCTGGTACCCTATGTCCTTTCTGGTATCCCAGATAACGTGTATGCAAAATTTCAGTGTGATCGGTTCAGTAGTTTTTGCGTGAAAGAGTTCCAAACATACTTTCGCATTTATAATATTGGTACGGATTGACTAAAATTTATGTTAAAATTGTTTTTTATTCTTAAATTGTACCTCCTTGTTTCTTGTGGTTGCGCTAAGTAAAATTTTGCGCTTTAACAGTTCATTAAAGGTCTATCTTTTTTAACGTTAGGAAATCCTTTTGGATAACCGGCAGTGTAGGGGAACATTGCGTGGTTATGCCGGATTCGTACCGGCTAAAAACCCAACGACTTTCTAGAGCGGCCGTTAATGGGCGGGGTCGTGGGGACGTTATAACACGACTTCGGTGCTCCGCCACGGCTATGCAGCGCGGGGAGAGCTACGCTCCCTGTCAGAACCTCGGCGTACCCGGGTACGACTGCCGTACCCGGATACGCCGAGGTACGCCAGCCACTCTGGGCACCTTACAACGGGCGGTAGTCTATCGGGCCCCCAAGACTACCGCTCAAATTAAAGTTACACCTGGCCAAACAAAAAACGCTATTAGCTTGTAGTACGTTCACTTGTAGAAGGGTTCGATCCACCGACGCCGCCGTATGCCGTACTCAAGGGAAATCTTTTCGACGCCAACAAGGGTGAAGTCGGGATTAACTTTCGTTTAATACGTCAATGTGATGCCCTCCACCTATGTACGTACATTTTACATTATCAACTATTGCCTTGGGAATTATTTTTACTTGTATATTTTTTATTGTTATATCGGAAATCGGAAACTATTACTTGCTATCCCATTGGTAGGCACGGGTATCAACCATTATAAGGATGTATGCGAGATGTTTTTTTATGTTAAAAGTCTTTAGGCAGGCTAGCAGTCCTCTTGATTGTCGACCGTTACAAGTGCCGACCGTTATATGATAACAAACAAAATGGAGTTAGAGAATAAGTTATCAAACTTAAGATAACGATAACAGAATTGACGAAACTTGTATATTGTGTACTGAGTTTCTGATTATGCTAACTAAGTCTTAGAGTATAATGAAATAATTCTCAAGACGGCTACCAAGAGATGTGGCGAAAGATTCCATCCTTGTCACACCCAAATCAATATATACCTTCAGTAATATTTAATATAACTTTCATGTACAATAAAAAAAATATCGTCTAATTAATCCGAAGAAAATCATGTTTTCGTTAATTAGACACCAATACTTACTTACTTTTAATGTTAATAGTATTATTTTGCTGATATAAAAATATATCGTCCAATTAATCCGAAGAAAATGAAGTTTCGCTAATTAAGAAACAAAGCTTATTTTCAATGTTCATATTATTATTTATTTGACATACATATATCTATACTTTCTATACTAATATTATAAATGCGAAAGTACGTTTGGATGTATGGATGTTTGTAACTCTTTCACGCAAAAACTTCTGAACCGATCACCATGAAATTTTGCATACACGTTGTCTGGGACACCAGAAAGGACATAGGGTACCTTTCATAAAGAAAAAAAAGACTATTCCCGAGGGATAAATAAAAAATAAAAAACTAACGCCTGGCCAAAGTGTTATAGCAACACGAGGTCAAGCGTTATATTGCTTTTTTTTTTTCCAGCTAGTTAAAGAATATTCTAAAAATAAAATTACGCAGAAATAAATATGATAAAATATATATATGAAAAATATTTCCACAAGAGATAATAGGACATGTTCGGTTGCGAAGTAATGTAGAAGCTTCATGTTTGTGCAAGTACATATGGTGCATCGTTAGCCTTCATGACTGTGAAGTTAAGAAAAAACAACGAGTGTGTGGTCCCATTGCAAGCGGAATGTTATGCCAACCATAAATAGACGTGAAATTTCAAATCAAATCATTTATTTCTCAAAATTGACTCTGGCATTTCTTATTCACTTACCGAATCACAGCAGCACACATGCTATTATTTCAGGCTTGGTCTTCTGCAAAGGGGTGGTTACTGCCGCCAGACGGGCTGTATATGACCAAATCACTGCCACTACTAAAATTATCCGACCTAGATGTCTAGTTAAAAAGTAATTGTAAAGAAAATATAGTATTAATTAATTCGAAAATTGAGTTTTCTTGTTAAATTTAGTGTATAGTATTTTTTTTGTTAAATGTGTTTTTACTGAAAACAATATAATCTAAAATATAGGTTATAATAAAAGAACCATTTTCCACATGAACATTAGCGTTTTCAAAAAAATTCTTCTGTCATCGTGACCACACCCTTACCATACGACATTTCAGGGGCCTTACAAATAAACAGTGTAGACGCCCCTTTTGATCTGCATGCATCCCCCGGTTTGGAGTAATGAGCTGCCCTCCTAAAGCCTCCACACTTTACGAGATGTGATCATATGATATACACACGTTGAACGAACCCTATTGCTTTAAGGAAGAGCTTAATATGTATTGACTATACGAGTAACGCACAAGTAAACTATACAAATACTTGTATATTTACATGCCTATAACTGAAAACGACGATCATTCACTAAGGCTCGAGTTCACCAACAGACGGTTATTTTTAAACAGCCGTTTAATAATATTTTGCCTATTAAACGCCTTAAACATCTGATTAACTTAATGATTAATCTGATGTTTAGGGCGTTTAACAAAATATTATTAAACGGCTGTTTAAATTTTAAACAGCTGTTTAAAAATAACCGTCTGTTGGTGAACTCGAGTCTAAGTTTATAAATTTAAATATAAGTAAAATCTCAGAAAACTTTCTCATATATTCTTCTAGGATTTCCTGGATGACATTATAAATTCGAAAGCTAGTTTGTTCGTTTGGGCAACACCCTTTTAACTACTCACGCAATCATCGACATTCTTATATATATGCATATATATATAAGAAGATTGTTATAAAACATATGTTATCTTGATATAGTGATTCTGTTCGTATGTTAAGTATGAAAGTTATGTAGGTAAGTCAAGTCACGCAACAGTTACCAAGTGGAGGAGTGTGGAGTGCTCCTCAGCAGTGCCTGAGGGATACGGCCTCCTCTCAGAGAGCCGCTTTTTGATGTGAAGAGGCCTTTCAAAAGGACAGCTTTGAGGCCGACTCCTTGTAGTCGTTTCTTCACTTGCGTTTTTTTTATTTTAAATATACATTTTTTTTTAAATTATTAAATCAAAATTTTCATAGGGTTTATTGTGCTCGAGGAGTGTGTGTGTGTAAACATGGGGGCGTTTTCAGAAAATAAATCAGTAGGTATTCGTAAATGTCGTAAAAATATTAACAAAAATTATCAATTTATAACAATGTTTCTCAAAAATATAAATAACTAGCTGGTGCTCGCGACTTCGTCCGAGTTGAAAATTAAAAAAAAAGCAATATAACGCTTGACCTCGTGTTTCTATAACACTTTGGCCAGGCGTTAGTTTTATATTTTTTATTGATCCCTCTTGAATAGTCCTTTTTTTCTGGATGAAAGGTACCCTATGTCCTTTCTGGTGTCCCAGACAACGTGCATGCAAAATTTCATGGTGATCGGTTCAGTAGATTTTGCGTGAAAGAGTTACAAACATCCATACATCCAAACATACTTTCGCATTTATAATATTAGTACGGACTAGTACGGATGTAGGAACATACCTATAAGTGTATTATTTTGGTAAACATAGTGAGTGTGTGCAGTGAAAGGAAGATGGAGTGGCCAGGTAGAGGATACATTCCTAACAAAACCATCGCACAAAATGCGACCTTAATCGAATTTCGTGAACGATAAAGCGCACTGTTCACATTGCGAGCTGTTTATACGACTTTTATTTAAGTATATTTTAAAGAAATAAATAAATTTTTGTTTGAAAACGGACACAACACAAGTTTCCTATAAGTATAATTTTTAACCCCCGACGCCCGATGCGAAAACGGGGTGACATGTATATATGTGTCTGTCTGTCTGCAGTTAAAAGACAATTTCCTAATTAACGCAAGGATTTAACTAACTTCTATTTATTCGATTTGGTATACTGTTACTTCGGTGATATTTGCATAACATCGTAACATTAATCTGATGATTCAGCATCAAGTAGTCTGCGGGTACCCAACTCCTCAAAAACTTATAGCGGATATAGCGTCTTTGGACTGGATAGAAAGTCAAATCGAGTTTTTGTTATAGCTTTTAACACCAATAGTATCTTACTTGGGCACCAATGCAGTGCATGCACCAATGCTTCGCCTCGAATTGGCACCAAACTCAGCAAGTTATGTGTAAAGGCCACACAGAGCTCATCTTCCATTGGGGACCTCATTTTTACATTTTCTTAGATCTTAACAAGAAATATAAGTTCATTAAGGTCATAACAAGAAGTTAAGTGGACAACTCGTACGACTTAATAAGGGCGCGAGTTGACGTTGAATCCAGGCTGCTTCTGACTGATGGTCCTATTGGAATGTTATAGGTGAGACCTAAGTACAGCAATTCGCGTCCAGTTTTTTAATTAATAAAATGTCTTGTAAAACTTTTCAAAAGTTTCACTTTATTATTATATGGCGACGTAATAAATAAAACAAAAATAAACACGAAAAACCCAAAAGCGGCTCATCTAATCTAATAAAACAACTATTTAAAAAAATGTCACACTTTTGAGTAACATTGAGATGGTGGATTAATTGCGGTATTTTCATTGTGTCGTTACGATGCGAGGAATTTAATATTTAATGTGCAACTATCTATCAACCACGCCCCAGAAGTAATTACTCGTCAATCGCGCGATCGTGTTGTGAATGGGGAGCTTTATATATACACAGGGTGATTAATCGACCAAACTTGTATCTACAATAGAGATTATTAACAACACAGTATCTAAACTTAAAACTTTGTAGGTAACTTCGTTCATTAGATACCTACGTTCATAATGCAAATAGTAGCATCATAGTATACCTACTTTGTTTCTCAATGAAAAATAGATTGCCCATCTGGCGGCAGTAACCACCACCTTAAAGAAGATCCCCGCGAAATAACAGTACATGTATTGTCATCTATCTATGAATGAGGACATCAACATACATCAGAATGCCTGCCTAGCACTATATGAAAAGTTCGTAGAAGAAACCTCATAGATGCTTTTTTTTTAATACGTAAGTGTAAGTTTTTTTTAATACACTCATCCATTACATTAGACAAAAATATTACAAGGCGTTTTTAAATAATGTCTGTTTTGAATTATAATCATACTGTATGTAAAGTCTGTCATTTTTTAAAGTATTCTTGCAACTCACCACATATCTTCCTAAAAATATAGAAAAAAACTAATTTATAAAAAGTGAAGAAAAAATCATACTGTACAGCATTGTGTAGTGCGTCATATCTACAGTATGTTTCGTTTTGCACTCAACAATGATGGATTATATGCGTTGCAGTCCACTAGTTAACTCGGATGCAAAAGTCGTTTGTCATGAAGTGGCCACTGAACTGTGTACGAAATGACATGGCATATCATTTTAAAACTAATGGCGATTTCTTCGCGTTTTTTTTTTTTTTTCAAAAAACCAATTTTAAAAACTTCCAGAGATATTCCAGAAAATTACCAGTACCATAATGTTCAGGAAATCAACTTCCATATTTGGTTTTTGACTACATAATAAAATTAATAAATAAACATAATAAATAAAAAAAATCAGATTTGTATGTGAATGTGAATGTGAAACGAAGTCACAAGTGACAAGAAAGTTATCATTTATTTAATACTCGGCTTTTGCCCGCGATTTCGTCCGCGAATATTTCTTAATTTATTCAAACTTTATTGCTCATACATTTTTTGTAAGGAATTTTTCAATTTTATTTTTAGATGATTTTTCAGGGAACAGTAATTTTTTCTGGATGAGAGGTACCCTATGTCGTTTTCTGTTTCCCTGACAAAGAGTATGCAAAATTTCTTGATGATCGGTTCAGTAGTTGAAGCGTAAAAGCGCATCTAACAAACAAACTGACTTTCGCATTTTTAATATTAGGTTTATTTTATTTATAAATAATTGACATAATATTACAATTACTCACTTTTTTTATTTTATATAATTTACATAGAATTTAATTAAACTCATTATTATGATTTATATTAGGTATTAAAAATTATGTAATACGTTTATATTTATTATTTCTTACTCTTTAAATATAATTTGAAAATTATTTTTATACTAGAAATACAACATTTTGACACAAATAAAATGTATCTACATAATATCTAATCTTTATAAGTTTCTATAAGGCTTTTTCATTGATTGGAGTTTCCTATCAAAACTGATTAATTGCCTATATTATTATGGACATCATCATCACTTAAACTTAATTTAAGTAACGACCACAGTAAACTAAATCAAGTTGAGTAGCACTTGCAGTAAACAATATTTTTAAAAATTGTGCAAACCTCGGAGTGATGGATGACGCTTTGTACAAATTTTCACGATGTTAGAGATAACGGAAAAGCGGTCAAACCCTGATGTCCTCGCTAGATAATATTGATTACATGCTGTCATACGATACATCGTTTATGTTGCACAGTTTAGACATTACTAGCTTTTTCCCGCGACTTCGTTTGTCATACCTTTTTGACCCACTAGTTTTGATCCTCTGAATAAATGTGTCCGTCTGACCCACTGTGGGTCAAAAAAAGATTTTATTAATATTATTTATTTATTTCTTTTGGTGCCTTTCTGACCCGTTACTATTGAACAAAGTTAAACTATAAAATGTACAGTCATACTAGTTTTGTTTTCAAATTTTAAATAATTAGTCTTCACTGGAGAACTTTGCAGCCCCAGCGACGTTAGCTCTGTCTCTATATGTTGCACGCGGCTTCGCCTGCGTAACTTTATAAAATATAGCCTATTTTAAACGCTGATAATATAGTTTCTAAACAATGATAGAATTTTTCAAATCGGTCCAGTAGTTTCGGAGCCTATTCAATGCAAACAAATTCTTTTCTCTTTATAATATTAGTATAGATTTAACTTACTAAACCGCTAGGTTATGTCAGTGACTTTCGCTTGTCTACGGATCTCATAATCCCAGTAACCCAGAGAACCTTCTCCATAGCTCGTTGAGCGACTGATCTATCTCATATGACCCATAGACAACGTTTCAGCGAAAAAGCGATAAACGAGACAGGTTTGTGTGTTAAATTTGCAAAAAAAAAATACATATTACATACAAAATGACAGCTTTCGTGATGTCTTGTATTTATTTACATAAATACGTTGTTGTTTATGTGAAAGTAATGTAATGAATAAATAAAAGGACGAGAAGGTGAGTCAAGTGAGTTGAAGGATTGATGAATAATTCGTTATGAACTTTAATGAATAAATTTAGAATAAATATTGGTCATTCTGTTTTTAGACAAATAGGATTTGGGAAAACAATTTCTGAGTAACTAAAATTCTTATAGTTTGTGAGAAAATATTACTACTAGATACTTAGTGAGTATATATATGTATGATTGGTTGTACTTTACACTGAATATATTTCAGTAATGAATCTCTACAACGTTAATGTTTTAGTAGTATTACAAAAAAAAGCAATTATCCCTAATTCCTGAATATGCATCATCGATAAAGATGGACAAAGCGAGCAGATCTCAGAGCAGAGCAGAACGCTAACATGAGCAGATGCGAGCAGAGCAGAGCAGAAGAGAGCAGAAACAATTTGTCTAGCATTGACAAACAGCAACAGTTTCCTCCATTTACAAGTCATTTACAAATACATTCACATATAAAAGATTATTCTATTTCGCAAGCCTTGTGTGAATGTTTTGTTATCATTTTAACAAGTAAATTCTCTTGTATGTATTAAAAATGTTAGGGTCTCTTTCACCATGTGTCAAGTAGGCTAACCGCCATTTAAAGTCATTCTAGGTAACCGGGAATGAAGTAGATGATTTACCTTTGTTTGTAAGGTAAAAGTTCCAAAGATTAAAAAGAAAATAATAAAAAAAAAATCGCCTATCGATGGATGCAGTAAACCGAGTACATAATTTAATAAAACATAAAATTATTTCTAAATGTAACTAGTAAACACTTTATTTGTAGTTGGTGAAAGAGGCACTTAGGCTCGAGTTCACCAACAGACGGTTAGTTTTTAAACAGCTGTTTAAAATTTAAACAGCCGTTTAATAATATTTTGTTGATCACCATCGCTAAACTGAGGGTTAAACGCCCTAAACATCAGATTAATCATTAAGTTATTATTAAACGGCTGTTTAAATTTTAAACAGCTGTTAAAAACTAACCGTCTGTTGGTGAACTCGAGCCTTAGTAACATAATCAACTAATTGTGCTAATTGTTCAACTGCATCTAACACCGCAAATGTGGACAGTCTCTAGAATAAATTATGTCCACTAAAAATGGGGTAACTTGGTCACTTGAACGCTCGCCGAGTTACATATACCTTCACACCGCGAAATTATAAATGTATACAGGGGTGCTAATAAAATATAATATTCTTAAACGCTTAAAAAATTATGAGCAAATGGTATAGTTACTGCTGTAAGTTTAATTTGAAACAATAAATTTTATTTAATTTGAATTGCATATACTCGTAAGAGAAAAGATTCAGTTTTTTGCTGAAGTTCCATAAATTTTGAATTGCTTAACTTGACGAGCTTATTGTTTCCTATTCATAGGTCTTGGTCAATCGTCTAGATAGCCTGTCTGTCGGCAGTCAGCAAACCTTTTCAGAAGACCACCGTAAAATAGTAGCATATTTTCAGTTGTATTTTGGTGCATTATTGCTCTATCCCCTCCTAATCCCTTATCTTTAACATAACATCTTATCTTATCTTTATCTTTATCTGATAACATCGGTAGCACTCTTGCAGTATCTACGGCTTTGTTTGCATTGATAGAAAACGATGTGAAGTGGAAAGTCAACCTTTCTATACATAAAAATATTAAAGATACAGCCTTAAATTGGCATAATTGTTTCTAATTGAGTTCTCTTCCCTGTCCCTTCATTTTTAAATGCACATATTATATATAAAACCATCACATTACCAGAAAAGACAGCATTTGAAATAGTTTTAAATGTTCATTCTTCTTGTTCTTTTTAATGTGACACTTTAATATGAAGGTTGGCGCTCATCATGGCTGGATTAACCTTGGAAGCTGTTGCACGAAAGAAGGAGCGAGAGCTCATATCAAACCTCTGTTGAATTCTTCAACCAAGATCTCTTTCTTCTGCCTCTGCTACGCTTTTCCTGTGTCACCTGCGTCACTAGTTGAAGAATACGATATCTTTCGCCCCTTATCATGTGCCCGAAATACTGCAGCTTCCTCTCCTTTATCGTTCTCAGAACCTTCATTCCCTATCTCATTCGATGCAAAACTTCAACATTTGTTATTCTTTGCATCCATGTTACGCCATTCTTTCGAGCCTGTGTTAATTTTAAACACTCTGTATGTGCTTAACCTGTTGTAAGCTAAGGTGACCAAAATCCAGGATACGATACGGTAGCGGTAGGTGGCGCTATAAATCTATGAGCTTACCATTTAATTAAGGCAATAAATATGGCGCCGCAAAATGGCCGTCGTCGACATTCACTTCAACATTACCCGTGTGACCTTCAATGTGGCTTGTTTAGGCTCTCATATTATACTAATATTCTAGACTAGCCGTGCGTTGAGACTTCGCCCGCCTTTGCACACAAACTACTTCGTGCACAGTAAAAGGCTTATTTTTTTTTTATTTTTGTTTAAGAAAATTTTAATATTTCTATTAAAAACATTTTTTGTTTTAAAAATCTAAATTTAGAATATGATACACCTTTGTCAGATCTGGTTATGTTGGATTTTATAAATAAAATTCTTTCATAATCCCAAAGATTTGTAACTACTCGTTATATTAGATGTAAGTTTCTTAGTTGATAATAAATTTATAATTGTAAATTTCGCAACACATTTTCTTAACATTTTGTTAGTGGACAGACGACCTGAAAGCAGTGCCGTATTAGCTACGTAACAAAAGTAGCAATGGCAATATTTTTAGATTCCTATCTTAAATGAAAAAAAAATTTGTTCAAGCTTTAGGAAGCATAACCTTAGAATTAGAGAAAATACGGTTTATTTTAACATTTAAAAACCACGTAATCCTTTAACACATTAAACTGAAGATCCTAATGCAAACCAAGAGACTCTTGATAGAATTTGTTACGGGCCTAGCGCATCTTAATCCGGCACAGCCTGAAAGGCATCGCAGGAAGCGGTTGCATGCGAAGCGCAGAGCTATCCAATAATGGAGAGGCTTCACTTATTGTTCTATTCCCACACCAAGGAACATAAAATATGGCACTATAACATTAGAACTTTTATTTAAAAAAAATATAATCTCACCATTCAAAAAGGCGTTTAATAGAAACTTTAACTTATAAATTACAGTAACAAGCATAAAAGTTTACTATAATAGCACGTTCACATTGACCGCTATAAATCAGGGAAGTGATTTAAGCTGTGTTCACACCATACCCTATTTTTATTCCGAGCGATACCCCGCATATCTACATATTTGGTCCATTTTCATGGGATCACCATGAGGCGTAAACACAAAAACCATGGAGGAGGTAAACTGTCAAAAATTATAGGATAAATGGTTCTTAAATCCATAATGGTGTCAATAGTGTATAATAATAAATCCATAAAAGCAAAATAAATGAGTTTGAGTGTGATATCTTCTAGTTAAACTAAATTTTAACTTAGCTACTTTGACGAGCCCGTTAGATGAGTGGTTGGTTGCTTGCCTTAACGCTCTATCTCAGTGGTCCCGGGTTCAATTATAATAATATCGGTTGTGTGAGTATTATAAATAATATGATAAATAATTGTAAAAAAAATTGTTTATTTTTGTCTTGGTGTTTAGTTTCTGCTCTAACTATCTGTGGGCAAGTTTAAAGTATACTAGCTGGTGCCCGCGACTTCGTCCGCGTTGAACGATGAAAGGTAGGTATGTCCTTTCTGGTGTCACAGACAATGTGTATGCAAAATTTCATGGTGATCGGTTCTGTAGTTTATGCGTGAAGGAGTTACAAACATCCATACATCCATACATACTTTCGCATTTATAATATTAGTACAGATGTGTTAATTTTTGTTTTTACATCTGTTTGTGTCCCAAAAATTAATAAAATAAAAATAAAATAATTAAATTTTAATTTCGATGAGTTCACACGTTCTTTGAATAAATGAAAAACATTGCACCGTCAAAAGAATATATTATATTTCTTCTGGCATCTGCGTTTATCTGTAATATACTCCCCCAGAAGAATAATTTCGCAATAACTAACGTTCAACATCATACGGTCAAGTTATGTTATAGTGGAAACAGTGTAACGTAGCGTTACTCATTTTATTTATTTTATTAGTTATATTACCTTATTTGTTTATTTATTTATTTAAGTATTTAAAAACTTATTTTTTTTTTTAAATATATAGAATTGCATTTGACGTTCAATATTCAAATTTTTCATTTCAGTAGAGCGTTTTTTGTTTCTCTGTCGCTCGCAGAGAGCGGTTTAGTTTTGTGCTGATAATAGCCTGTATTTGCCAGTTCATTTTCTTTTAAAATTTTATTATTCAGTTTAAAATATTTATGTAAAAAACCCCGGTTTATAAATGGGTACGTATTTCATCTTATTTCTGATGATAGATTGTTGATTAATGTTTTTTTATTATAATTTGTGTTTTAGTTCATTTTAAATTTATTGTTAATTTACTCATTTAATTCTATTATCTTTTGCAGTATTTTTTTAATCCTTATGCAATTGTATTTTTTTTATTTTTCTCTTGTTTATTTTTGCCTGACCATTTATTGAATAAATTATTAACATTTAGGGATCTTATATCTAAATTTTAGATTCCCACGGTCAGGCACACATATTTTTTCTTTTAGATTTGTGTTTAATTATTTCTTTTTCATTTCAGGGTTTTTTTTTTGTTATGGTTTTTTGTTTTGGTTTTTTGTCATTCATGGATTTAATTAGAGATATATAATTATTATATAATGAATCCTGGGTTTTATCCGCATTTTACATTCTGATGAGCCTTCTTCATTTTTCCTTGGTGACACTGATGAGCAGCGTGTTTTATTTTGCCGAGAAGGAAAACTATATTATTACATCCAGTCATTATTCATATCCAGCTAAGTTTTTAACTTTTATTAGCCGGAGTTATTGAATCAAATTTTAAATTTCATATATATATATATAATAACGTACGGGCTTAAGGACCACCCCCTGTGTATTTTTCTTGTTTTGTTTAAATATATTTTAAGTGCTAACATATGATTTTTTTCATTTTTTAGTTAGCTGGCGCCCAATTTTTTTAGTTTTTTTTTTTTTTTTTTTTTAATTTCATAGCCGAAAACGTTATCTTATTTCAATTATTTTCAACGTTTCATTGGCGCCCAACGTGGGGCTTGAACCCACGACCCTGAGATTAAGAGTCTCATGCTCTACCGACTGAGCTAGCCGGGCTATTCTAAATATATAAACATATATTTAAAATAATATATTTCATATTTTCATTTCAAATATTTTCATCTAGGCTCCAGACCTTTCCAGATGATTTGTATAATAATTATTTAGGTATTATAATACATAATATTATAATTCTTGATTATGTACATATTTACTTAATATTATTAATTCCTTAGTTATTCATTTATTTAGTTATTATTTAATTATTTAACTAATTAGTTTTTATTATACCAACAGAGCGGATTACAACTCTTTAAACAAGCCCTAAAGTTCATAAACAGAGCGGATTACAACTCTTTAAACAAGCCCTAAAGTTCATAAACAGAGCGGATTACAACTCTTTAAACAAGCCCTAAAGTTCATAAGCAGAGCGGATTACAACTCTTTAAACAAGCCTTAAAGTTCATAAGCAGGGCGGATTATTAAATAAAATAATTTAAGCCTTGAAGTTATCGTCTAGTTATTTGTCTGGGCGTTTGTTATTATTAACAATGTAGTTCCTTTTTGTTTTTAAGGAATCTATTTTGTTTAAGTATTCTTTGGTTGAATGCTTAGTTGTCTGGGCGTTTTGTTCGCTTGGTGTTAATTGTTTCCTCTAGTTAGGATTCAGTTATGTTAATAGTTAATTTTTTTTTTTAATTTATTTATTTTTTCCTTTTTCTCTTTATACTCTTCCTCATTTGTTCCTTAAACACTTCTGCTTTAAGGTCAGCAGTTTTATACTACTGCCCTATCTTATGCAAGTTACTTCTTCAAGAATATATCTTGAATTAGTTTTTTTGAAAGGAAACATTTGAGTACCACAACACAGTTTTAATAACTAGTGCTGCAATTCTCACTGTTAATAGTATGGAAGGTTTTATTTTTTGAACGTAGGATGAAAGTGGTAGCATTTGTGTATGGGCGCAAAGAATTTTTTTTTTATCCTATTAACGGAAAAAAAAATTCTTCTGTAGGAAGAGGGGATATGTAACGTAGCGTTACTCATTTTATTTATTTTATTAGTTATATTACCTTATTTGTTTATTTATTTATTTAAGTATTTAAAAACTTATTTTTTTTTTAAATATATAGAATTGCATTTGACGTTCAATATTCAAATTTTTCATTTCAGTAGAGCGTTTTTTGTTTCTCTGTCGCTCGCAGAGAGCGGTTTAGTTTTGTGCTGATAATAGCCTGTATTTGCCAGTTCATTTTCTTTTAAAATTTTATTATTCAGTTTAAAATATTTATGTAAAAAACCCCGGTTTATAAATGGGTACGTATTTCATCTTATTTCTGATGATAGATTGTTGATTAATGTTTTTTTATTATAATTTGTGTTTTAGTTCATTTTAAATTTATTGTTAATTTACTCATTTAATTCTATTATCTTTTGCAGTATTTTTTTAATCCTTATGCAATTGTATTTTTTTTATTTTTCTCTTGTTTATTTTTGCCTGACCATTTATTGAATAAATTATTAACATTTAGGGATCTTATATCTAAATTTTAGATTCCCACGGTCAGGCACACATATTTTTTCTTTTAGATTTGTGTTTAATTATTTCTTTTTCATTTCAGGGTTTTTTTTTTGTTATGGTTTTTTGTTTTGGTTTTTTGTCATTCATGGATTTAATTAGAGATATATAATTATTATATAATGAATCCTGGGTTTTATCCGCATTTTACATTCTGATGAGCCTTCTTCATTTTTCCTTGGTGACACTGATGAGCAGCGTGTTTTATTTTGCCGAGAAGGAAAACTATATTATTACATCCAGTCATTATTCATATCCAGCTAAGTTTTTAACTTTTATTAGCCGGAGTTATTGAATCAAATTTTAAATTTCATATATATATATATAATAACGTACGGGCTTAAGGACCACCCCCTGTGTATTTTTCTTGTTTTGTTTAAATATATTTTAAGTGCTAACATATGATTTTTTTCATTTTTTAGTTAGCTGGCGCCCAATTTTTTTAGTTTTTTTTTTTTTTTTTTTTTTAATTTCATAGCCGAAAACGTTATCTTATTTCAATTATTTTCAACGTTTCAACAGTAATACGTTAACGCCCCCTCACTCTAATCTCTTTTATTTATTAAGTATAATTTTGTATTCTTTTCAGTGCCAAACAAAATAAGAGTTATATAAAAAATAAAAAAAATACGTATCGAATTTGTCACACTATGTATTACATTTTAAATATCAAATCCCCAAAAGGAGTATTTTAAAAAAATAATTTTTAAGCACTTACATTTTTTGCCATAGTAAACTATATATAATAAAACTCTTTCACCAACTACAAGTAAAGTGTTGATTAGTTACTTTTAGAAAATAATTTTTTATGTTTCATTAAATTATGCACTCGGTTTACTGCATCCTTTTATAGGCGATTTTTTTTTTATTATTTTCTTTTTAATGTTTTGGACTTTTACCGTACAAACAAAGGTAAGTATATCATCTCCTTCATTCCCGATTACCGGTGACTTTAAATGACGGTTAGCCTACTTGACACATGGTGTAAGACGCCCTTAAGACTTGTAACTAAAAATCTATTTAAAGTACATTAATTAATATAATATAATTATGTAATATCGGAAACCAAATTAAGTAAGAACTTCACCAACTTGAAAACACTTGTGATCGAAGTAACGTAAGTTCAATAGTAAGTGGGAGTGTTTGGTTTATCAAACGTGATATTTATTTGCACAAACATGCAATTCGGAGTTTTCATACCGTGTTTACATTTGACTCGGGCGTTATTAACGATTCGTTCTCCGCGTACGGTTGTACGATTGTACGGTTTGTTTTAAAATTTATGATATGAACGCCGGCACACCCAAATGTACCAGTAAATATCAGTTTAATTGAAGAAAAAATAATATGACCGGCCGTAAAATATGAATAATTCGCGCCCAGTTTTATTGGATTCCTCTGTGTGCAAAACAAATTTACATTCCTAAAGGGGAATAAATACTATATTGCACTCATTATTATATTATATTATATTATATTATATTATGTTATGTTATGTTATGTTACGTTACGTTACGTTACGTTACGTTACGTTACGTTACGTTACGTTACGTTACGTTACGTTACGTTACGTTACGTTACGTTACGTTACGTTACGTTACGTTACGTTACGTTACGTTACGTTACGTTACGTTACGTTATGTTATGTTATGTTATGTTATGTTATGTTATGTTATGTTATGTTATGTTATGTTATGTTATGTTATATTATATTAGTAATGTAAAATTTAGTTACAATTTACACTATACACGTTCCTTACCTATGCACTCTTACATTTCGTGTGCCTATGGAGAGAAATGGAGTTAAAAAAATTAATTTATTTATTCACATAAACACTGTCTACATATAATAACTAATACATAAAAATGTAACATATGGGTCCAGTTGCCTGAAAATAAATGAATTTTATTTTTTTTTATTTTTATTTATTATAATTAATTTGAATCAAATTGAATTTTCATTTTAATTCAGTGTTCAATTACAGCACAGAGTATATTATACAGTATACATAATAAATAATGTTGTCGTAAAATAATTTCATTATCAACAGTTACTGCTATAATCGACCGTTGTCAACCTTTTTTTTATAAAAAAAATAAGTGTTTGTATAATAATTTAACATTTATCGGTTAATATAATAATGTGTATGAAATTATGGTTCTGATGAAGCTTTGAATACTAGGAATTCTTACTAAAACAATTCCTTATGAGTACCTACGAATATTGTTATGATAGTTTCTAATAAGTTATCATAGAGCATCTTCAGACAATATACATGTTATTTAGGTACGTATAGAGAACAGTGGTTTCCGTTAAGGGTCGTCGCCTACCACCCACGCCACTATTTATGGGTCAATTACCGTTTTGTAATTAAGGCTATGTTTCAAGCAGATCTCAGCTTTTGCCAAGATTGCTTAAATAAATTTAAACTTAAGATTTCGGCTAAGTGCGGGCGACATTACCACAGTCATGTTGAAAAGCGGTAAGGAAACTTGTAATTATGCCAGTTCTGAAGTGAAACAAATTTCTGACTAATTTAGTTTTATCCAATACTGAATAAATACATAGGTCTAAGTGAGCACTTATGTTAATAAGTTACGTTTGAAATTGAGAGAAATTATATTGCTTCAGGCAACTTTACTTTCTAGGAAAATCTTAGTGTAAAAATTTATTTTTGGTTAATATAATCAAGCATTAATACGAAATTCATAGTTAGTTATAGTTAGTCATAGTAGTAATTAGCATGGCTTGAAGTTTTATATGACAGATGTGCTTCACCCACAAGTAACTTAACCATCTTTGTGACAACTTCTTTGATACTCAAACATAGGTACAGTTTTATCTGATTTAAAGTAAAATTTAGACTTTTATTAAAATGGACCTGACATAAAATAATAAAGAAAAATATAACAAAATTCTAAATTATATAACAAAAGCGACTTATCTATATGTAATTATGTAATATACCAATTATATATATATGTGTTGACGACACGTTTGGTCTAGTGGCTAGTGACCATAGCTGTTAACCAAACGGTCGCGGGTTCGAATCCCGCTAGGGGCAAATGTTTATGTGTTAACATTTTACCTTTGTACCTGAGTCATGGGTGTTTTGTATTTATAATATGTATGTATTTACAAAAAAAAAAGTAATCTATGTAGTATATCAACTGTCTGGTATCTATAATACAAGCATTAGTTGCTTACTATGGAACTAGATGGTGCTGTGTGGAATGTGTGATGATATTTATTTATTTATTTATTTATTTATGTTAAGTGTTGACTTGTTTACAAAAGTGTCAAAATCGCTTAAAATTGTTGATTGAATTGATATTTAATATGTATATTGAGTTTCTTTGTTATCTTCTATAGCTATGAAATTTATTTTTATATTTTTTTGGGGTTAAGCTTCAACAGGTACGTTTAAAACTATTTTGTGGCAGCCCTATATTCGTTGGTAAAGTTTAATGAAAATCACAGTTAATACACTGTTGATGTGTTTGTACTATGCGTCACCTTATCTCGTGTTCATCTCTGCAGCGTCGTAGCAAACAAGTTAACTTTGAAATTGATTACTCTTGGATTTTTAAGCATTACAAAAAAAAAACATATTTAATACCAACGCAATATTTTCACTGATTATATATGTTACATCAGTTTTTAGTTTATAATATTACCCGCTGAATTAAACTGAAGGTGGTCTGAAAATTTCATCAAAATCGATTCAGCGGTTTCGGAGTCGATAGGGAACATATATATCGCCTTTCATAGTTTATATAGATTTCCAAGTTTTACAATTATAAAATTTACTAAAAAAAAAGGTAATTTTTAAATGAATCTGCAAGAAAAGCTACCATCTTTTATAAAATAAAGTAGCTGTCCACTTCCGCCTGTTTCTCCGCAAAAATTTATATGTCACTAGCGAACCGCCCCCGGCTTTACACTCAGTTGACATTTACAAAAATCATTTACAAAATTATTTAGCATCAGCTAAGAAAGGGTTTTTGTAAATTCATAATCATAAAATAAATCTATGTTTTAAATTCCAGCTTTCTTAGTACTAAAACTAGACTAGGTTTAGTCTAATTTGTTATGTTTTGTTTTGTGACCGTCGGCCTGTCTGTCGACCTTAACATAAAAAAAAAATCCCAAAAAAATTCTATATTTTTATATAGTTTTTGTCCAATGGTCAAAATTCGACCATAATAAATAAATTCGAACGTAATGAATAAAACGTTTTTATTCAGAAAAACTTTAATAAAATAAGGGCCTCTTTCACTAACTACAAGTAAAGTGTTGATTAGTTACTTTTATAAATAATTTTATGTTTTATTAAATTATGCACTCGGTTTACTGCATCCTTTTATAGGCGAATTTTTTTTTTAAATTATTTTCTTTTTAATATTTGGGACTTTTACCGTACAAACAAAGGTATATATCATCTCCTTCATTTCCGGTTACCGGTGACTTTAAATGGCGGTTAGCCTACTTGACACTTTACTCAGAGATGTGGCCCTAAGCAAAATAAAATGAAAAATTTCGCTTTATAAATAAACTAGAAAAACGTACTGAACTATTTTCTCTTTACCTAATTTATATGCAATGTAATTAAATGTAAAATGGCTTTAATTAAAAAGTCAATTTGTAAACATTTTATTTTATTTTCAGTGAGTTAAACTCGACGAGTTCAAAGGACAGCCTCGTTACCTGTATATTTCGACGTGACTGTCGCTTTTTATATTTTATCGTTTTAATTTTTACCCGCCGCTAAAAAAAAAAAACTGCTCCCAAATATCGGTTTTCACTGGAGCGTATCAGTAAATTGAAAAAATATTTGCGAATACATACATGGTGTATCGGATTTATTTTATTTTTTTGCTGTTATAAACCCTGTATTCGCTTTTACAATAGTGTACAGGCTCTGCAGTTTTTTGAATTACACTTTGTATATATATATATGTATGGATTCCGCTTAATGATGTTGGTTTAGTTTCGTTTTCGATTTAAACCCCTCGATTTTACAGTCGTTTCGAAAAAATACTGGGAAAATAAAAACGATGTATTATTTACAATGCAAAATTTAAAACGTTAATGACAAAATTTGTGAACATAAAACAAATTGACCATTTACTTCTGAAGAAAATAGAAAAAAGGCTGCATATGTTTAAAAAAAAATACCAAAAAGGTTAGCCGTTAACAACAGTTGTTAGTAGTGGCAGGGCACACTGTGTTTCGCAGTCATTTGGGCAGCCCGTCTGGCGGCAGTAACCATCCCCATACATAATACTACCGCAAGATAATTTGTTACGTCATAATGGCAAATTGAACTACCGCAACGACAAGAACGAGTGCCTATTTTCACTTGAATTTTTTTTCTACAAATAGATACAAATAGTTTAAGTAATACTTAACCCGATGGAACCCTAAAATATCGAGATCACGCCTCACTTAATAAAGCCGTGTTGAAGATACGTTTGCCTTTAATAAAATTTCAACTGAAAATACAATATAAAATGGCCACAGTACGAGAACAGATACGCAACTTCACATATCGCTCGTCCAATAGAAACTAGGTGTGCTATTGAAAATGCAGTCCGATGAGAACATCATCAATATCGCCCCGAGCTAACTCTGAACCCGCCGTCTAGATTTATCAGCAGAAAAGTCTGGGATATATTCTACACTCTAGTGCAGCTAAGTGTGGATCTCCTGCGTCCAAAAAATGCATAGTCCTTGTTTAAACACAGTTCATTTTAGGTATGAAACTAGAAAAGAATATTTAAATTTAATAATTCTTGATTTTTATTATTAAAAAATAATGACATTTTATTTTATTTTATTTATTTAGATTAAGATTAAATACAGCCATAAATTTTAAATATATATATATATATTATAGACTACAAGACTGGCTGCCCATTCTATAGTTGCGGAAGCAGTGCACTCATTGGTTTTGGTTTACATTGTCTACTGCTAAATGACACCATTAATAAATTAAATTAAATATACCTAAATAGAGCAAAATGCTTATTAAAACGCCCACAAAGTAAAAAAAAAAAAACTTTTTTTTTCTAAACAGCTTCTATATTTATGTAGTCCTAGTACCTGAAACTGTTGGAAAATGATACATTATATACTAATTTAAAAAAAAAAACATATTTACTAACTCTGGAAGACAGAAAAATTAATTTAAAAAGAATTCAATAAAATGTTTTTTTTTTTTTTTAATATTTATAACATGAATAATTGTTTAAGTATCTTTACCTAAAATTTATCTGTATTTCGGCACAGTTACTATAAGCAACCTATTATTACATAAATATCATTAGAAACCCAAAATAATGTAGAAATGCAGCAGCTATGACGACATAAGCTCTAAATGATTTTCAATGTAAAATAACAGTCATATAAGCTCCGCAATTTGCTAATACTGTCATTTTTTTAACGTAATTCGACACACTCAGTACTTTAGCAGCAATGGCCGGCGAGTTTTTTTGTTGCCGATAACGTCACGTGGTTCCTGCGCATTAGCAATTTGCTGGGATTATTATTATGAAAGCAGGTCTTTAATTTAGCATGTCGTAGTTGACAGTCTTATATACATATAAAGTGATACTTTCTTACTGCTTTGATTTAATTATGTGTATTGAAATTTTATTAAATGTTAACTATTTTTGGAAGCCGTCCCAACTTTTTTCAATTATCTAATGACCCAATGAGTTGTGTATTTATATTTGGATTCAATATTGACTTGTGATATTTGACTGAATTGGATTTTGAATATGTACGAATGATTACTTAAATTGAATATGTGCCTAAGAAGCAATGAATATGCATGCTGCGGTATTATGTAAGTGGGACTTGTGCAAGCTGAACTGTATTATGCTATTTGTTTTGAATTTTATATGTACATTGTTGCGTTGGCTATCCATATTATAATAAAAAATAATAATAATGTCTTATCCACACTAAGAAAACACCTAAGTCCCCAGTGTATGCGGTCACAACAAATGATAATTGACATGTGCGCTCGGTGGATTTATCGTGGCAGACTCCCAACCAAAGTGTTCATCGACAAATTTTATACATTTATCTCCTTTCGTAGCATAGAGAAAGATGAATCTAATCAGCAATAGAAATTAGAGAACGCCTATTTTCCAAACATTATTATAATATATGTATTCTATGAATTGGTTATACACTCATATATAGGCTTATAAATTGTTTAAATTTGAATTATATATATGTGTGTATTCCAAAGATTGTTTATCCTGTTTATGGTGTCTGCATACCAAGTCTTATTCTTTATGCTGTTATAGTCGCTTTTTTCTATATATAATTCTTCTGTATAGGACGAGTACTTAGCTGAACTCCTATTTAAAGGCTGTATCTACAATATTTGATGATTTTTTTGTGTATTGTATTATTATATAAACTATACCTACCTATAACTATAACTTTTGAGTGAATGAGCACTTATAATGTTAGTACGATTACATAACCTTATAAATATATCGTGCTGTCCTTGTCGCAAACAAAAGCATAATAAATTAGAAAAAAAAATTATAATAAGCACTTAAATTAAAACCACCTTGGTTAAATTCTACTATTGAATTTATTTATTTTTTATATTTACCATAGACAGTGTATCTTCTATAAACATTAACAAAAAGACGTTGTCGGCTTCTGTCTAATTCACCGCTAACTTGTTCTAAAACACCGAACTTATTTGATACGGTTTTCACTAATGGAAAGAGCGATCAACGAGGAATGTTTGTATATATATATATATAATATGCAGAAAAAGACGTGCGAAGCCGGGTCGCTAATAGTAATAAATAAAAATCAAACGAAACCAACCACGTTTGGTTTCAATTAAATTTTTATTTAAGGCACATTCCAGTTTGGAAGTTTACAATGTAATAAGGTACGCGGACGAAGCCGCGTGCGCGACTAGTGTTATTGTAACATACAATATTCTCGTTCCTAGACAGAATAAACGCGCAAGTTATTCAATTTCCTTCATTCAACGTCACTTCGAAAGCGCTTCGCAAATTGTTTACTTCCTTGTTCCTTCCTACTTCCTATTTAAAAAAAAACGGGTACCTTTAGTACGTACACACTACTTTCCTCATCGAAATGAAGTCAGTATTCTGTGGATTATGTTGCTGTGCTAATGCTAATCTTAAGGGTACAGCGCAAGATAACAATAGACAAGATTATGTAACTATTTTCTGTACAAAGTATGTTGTAGTTTAGATATTATTATATAGGTTATTGTCTAAAAAGTTCTCTACAATGATTATTGCTAGAAATTAGTATTGCTATAATAGAATTCAGTTGCATAACGTAGTGCCTCTGAACTTAAAATACATTGAAATATAATATAAGAAAAATTGTAATAATAATTTAACAAATACATGTATATTTATAGATATAAAATTCTAAATTAATAACAATTTTGAATGAGAACTATTATTACAAGTAGGTTTAAATTTTAATAACCCCTATTCTATTCATTAATAGCGATCAGTCGCTCAGGTGTTCAGGTATACATGGCACTCAAGTGCCATGTACTCTATTTTCGTATCTAACTATTGATGAATATTTTTAATAATTACAGAATGTACCCAAAAGTATAATGTTTACAAAGCAGCAGACTGATTGTGTTTTCGCGTGTTCCCCAGCTGATACTTCACGCTAGATAATATTTCCATTAATCGCCACGTATCTGGGATGTCGCTCGACACTGATACACACAGTCTTTGAGGATGCCTAACAAATTGTTGGACACTCGGCCACGTGTGCACTGTTCTTTTTTATTGAGAACAGGTTATCCTAACCATCTAAGGTAAGTCATTTTTCTGAGATAATCGGTCTAAGGGAGAGAGGATCTTGAAATCATCATAATTTCAGCCGAAGGACGTCTACTGCTGGACATAGGCCTCCCTATAATTTTCCAATAGGATCCAAAAGCCTAATCTAGTAACTCTACTAGAATTCCACTCGTTGGAATTTATCTCCCTCGAAACGGCGAGTTACCATGTTTGATTTTTACATATTATTTCACTAGACAACTCGCTCACAATATGTGATTATGTATAGTTGTACATAAAAACTTAATAAAATTGTCCTCTACGCTTCGCTTGCCCTTCCGAAATGTATTCGACGATTGACTTCTTTCTCGAAGTTGGCTCTACCTATTTGGGCCTCATTTGTTTTGCCGCTAAATATCAGGCTCATAAAATGGACCAGTCACGTCAGTTAAAGAGGCCAGACCCTTTAAAGAGGTCATACATAGCTCACAAAATGTCTATTATCAATATCTATAATTCTATACATATAAAATAAAAGTGTTCTGTCTGTTTCTCTGATAACGTTTCCTAAACTACCCAGAGGTTTTTTAACGAGGTTTTCATTAATGGAAAAACAGAGAAGTCAGTCTGCCTTGAAGCCAGTCTCGATGCATTATGTTTCAAGTAGATATGAAAGATAACCATAAATACTTAAATAAGATTTCGTACAACAGAAGACATCATCATGATATCTATCATGATATATTGTACATAAAAATATAGGACTGTGTGTCCCCGTAAGGGGATCGCGAAAGCTTTGATGCTACTAAAACCTCCCTTAATGAAAATGTCGATCGTCAACATCATTTGAGTATGCTTATATCGTGTGTTGACTACCAAATTGGTCAAAGTAGTCAGTCATAGACTGGGCAGACTAGTCTGACTGTCATGATATACCAATAAAAAAGTCTGACTTTCATGCTAGCGTGCAAAACCCGTGCTATTATCATCATCTCAGCCATAGTACGTCAACTGCTGGAATAAGCCTTCCCTATTATTTTCCAAAAGGACAGATCACAAGCAGTCTGGAAATTGGTAAGTAGCGCAACGGTCATCTAGAAATACTCGTAGCAAAGTTTAAAATATGCGTAAGAAGATATTTCTTTTTGTAAAATATCTTTAGATATTTCTTTATGCACGCCGCAAGTTAAGGACGTCAGAAATACTGACGGTACACTTGATGGTAGATGGTTACCGTCGTCTATAACACAAGTCTTAAGTGCTTAAAGCCATAGATGCTTCATGTGCGCTACTGACGATATGATGAACTATATGATATGATGACAATACGACGATACGATATGATATGATATGAAGATCTGACGGAGATGAAATAGGGAAATGGGCCAAAAAATGTATGTAAATGTTAGCCCATTGGCCTATCTCTTGTTCTTAATCCTACAATGGTTACTACTAGGTAATACTGTTACTTATTCTGTGCTATGGTCGGCGGTGCACTTGCAGCACCTGTGGCTTTGTTTGTTTTATAGGCTACGGTAGCCACCTACCATCAAATGGACCGTCAACATGTATGTTGACCTTAACAAAAATCAAAACAATTCATATTTAACAAATGAGCTGTTCAAATAAACGCCTTCAACAGTATTCAACATTAAACAATTTAATTATTAATCAGTTATTCACATTTACAAGCAAATAATTTATCGACAATTAATGTATAAAAAAATCGCCGCACGTATTTGGTCACAATCGCAAACATTATTGTATAAATTTTTGATTACATCGAACCTTGTGATTGCACGTTGAAACCGCTAATCTATACAAACTGTTAATGTCTAAACGACTTCTAACTGCCTTGAAGCCGTTTTAGCAAATGGCGTGTGAATTAGCAAAACAAAATGGCGGCATATTTTTAATTTTACCCCCTTTAACGTTTCAAAGTGAAATGAGGTTTTAATCCTCGCAAATTAGTGCTTGCCACACGACGTTTCTTGTTTGTTATTACCATCCCCCCCCCCTCCCCCCTTCGTACGAAGCCTTGTTAATTGTGTGCTGGAGCAGCGTATAATCGTATATTAATAGTGGAAAATTACAAGGAAAATTACATATTTTTTTTTCCTTTTACAAAACGACTCGAATCTTGACGCTTGTAAAGTGTCACACGCTCGGTCTGTTAAGTCGGTAATTATTAAGTAGGTAATTACATTGTAATCAAGTAATTATTAAGCGGTATACACTGTCTTAATAATGCACAGAGCAATATTATTGTGATCAATAATAATATTTAATTCATACTACACCTACATTCGCTTCAGTTTTATTTGCTACAGGCCAACACCTCAATAGTCAGTAAATATTAAAACAATCAGCATTCTATTTTGTCTATACAACAATAATGTTTTTAACAAAGTTACAGTTCATGAGGATGTTTGATATTGATTATTTAGCAGCTTGACTGGCGGCAGTAACCACTTACCAAAACCTTTTCCCCTTATTTTCTAATTCAATTTTCTACTAAAAGCTTATTTAATTAATGAAAATTTATTAAAATGATCAATTTCAATCATTTATTTCCTCAATTAAAATTGAATCTATCAAAAAATACAAAAATCCGCATTCACAAATGTGTTAATTTATAAATTTGCATCTGCAGAATCCGCAGAATTTTCATCATCACGATTTTGTTACCATAACTTTTCTGAATAGTATCCCACTATACAAAAAACAAAATAGTTTATTATCTCTCTTAAGTCTAGGTACAAAAATAAGTTGTAGGGGCACTCCTATTAAGTATAATTCCTATATTCAAAACTATTGATTAATTTCCTTCATTTTGACATTGACATTATAGTTTCACGTCACTCATTTGCTGAATCTACTTTTGAAGTGGTAACCGTGTCGTGTGTATTTACGTACCTATGTTTTTGTGAACATCTGTATAGGATACATATAACATTTTTAGGATCTACATAAGTATAATAAATAAAAGAATCTATAAAGTGACAAAAGTGACAAGCAGGCTCAGGTCACTTAAAATATTTATTTTTAAGCCATTTTAATTTCCTGACGGCTCAGACCTGCTTATAAAAGTTTACAAAGATATTTTTCATATGTGCGCATGGGGATTTTATTGTTGTTCCCACCACAGTGCCTGTTCAGTCTTTAAAAAGTTCTAATCCGCTTGTGATAATCTCAAGACGCGGTTGCTAAGGCCGCCATCGGTTGTCCTAGCGACGACATGCGTCGCTAGGTCTCTTCCACTGCAGCGTCCAATTGCAAGACCATCCTGTGACGCACCCACGTAACGACGCATGCGTCTTGTTACCAAAACAAGCAGCCGTCAATATTTTGATTTTGACTTTTTTATGTTTTCAGTGTACATTTTAAGTTACTTTATTGTGTTTTTCAATTTGTTTTAAGTTTTTCTTTTTTGTGAATGTATTTAACTGTTGTGAATGCAGTCCGTGACCCAATCTTGTGATGGCACGTCGAACGCGACCCATACATGTACACAGTGCAACAAGTCATTCAAATCTTTGAAAGGCCTCAACATACACACTACAAAAACACACAGGAAATGTATTAGCCAAAACAGTTCACCTTTAGACATCCATCCCATTATTCCGAGTGCGCCTACTTATGTAGCCAACGATCCAACTCCTTTCCACATATATCTTAGCCATTTGAAAAATAGTATACCCATAGTTAAAAGAATCCCTCGAGGAGCTCGAATAACCGTTGCTACACATTTGTCACAATTAATCCAGAAATGTTACATAAGCAATTGTACTCAAGACTGGCAGAACTTATTTTTATTTTCATACAGCACACTACATATAATAAAAACTGATGAACCGAATTTATCCTTGACACAAAAGATTAAGAATAACTGTGCTGTAAGCTCCTCGCCTTCTCCTGCACCTCTAATCAAACATGATGCTCCTCGTAATCGCAACAAACTGATCGAAAACAAAATCTGTGACGGAGATCTCAAAGGTGCCGCTCGCCTTTTGTTCTCCAACGACGTGCTATCACCAGATACCCCTGACACCCTTCAGGCCTTACAGACAAAACATCCTCCAGCTCCAGTAAACCCATATTTTTTCGACCCACCAACAGCAGGGCAAGCATGCCTTCAAATTCAAAACAAATATGTTACGGATGCCATTTTATCTTTTAAACCAGGTTCGGCTGCAGGTTTGGATGGAATCTCACCCCAACATTTGAAAGACTTAACATCGCATTTTGTGGGTGATGCAGGCGAGCAACTCGTAAATTCGATCACTAAATTAATCAACTTTATGTATTCCGGTAATGTCAATCCAGAAATTGTTCCCATTCTTTTCGGCGCGAACCTCATTGCCCTCACCAAAAAGGACGGAGGGGTGAGACCAATTGCTGTTGGATCAACACTACGACGTCTGGCCTCCAAAATTGCTGTTCGACATATTTTACCAAAATTAAATTCGGAATTTGAACCCGTACAGTTAGGCTTCGGTGTAAAAGGAGGGTGTGAGGCAGCCGTCCATGCCCTACGCTCTTTCCTAACTTACGGACAGCCTGACGTGTTGCTTAAAATTGATGTCAAAAATGCATTCAATTCGGTAAATAGGGATACCCTGCTGACGGAAATTAAACAACATATACCGGAAATATACAATTATCTTCTTCTCAGTTACGGTGACCCAACAAAATTGTTATATCGTTCTAATGAACTGTCCTCGGAAGTAGGTTGTCAACAGGGTGATCCCCTTGGGCCTGCAATTTTTAGTTTGGCTATAAATCCGATAATCAAAAATTTAAATTCTAAATTCAACGTTTGGTATTTGGACGACGGAACCCTAGGAGGTGATGTGGATACTGTGTTTTCGGACCTATTTTTAATCAAAAATAAATTTGAAGCCATTGGTTTGGAGCTTAATTTTAGCAAATGCGAACTTTTTATAAATAACTGCGACTTAAATATAAATGACGTAAAACAAAAATTTAATATTTTGGCTCCAAATATTAAAATAGTTAACAGTAATTCCCTTTACCTTTTAGGTTCTCCAATTTTTGATGAATCTATTTCTGAATATATTAATAATTCAATTACTAAATTTCAAAATTCTGCTGACCGTCTCCTTGAAATTAGTCCACATTATGCACTTTGCATATTAAAATTCTGTCTTTTCGTCCCAAAATTTACGTATGTGCTCCGTTGCTGCTCCTTTTGGAATCACCCAGATCTTTTGACACAAGTAGACGACTTAATCAAAATTAGTTTAGAATCGATTCTTAACATGCAGCTGAAAGAGCAATCTTGGACCCAAGCATCCCTACCCATCCGTTATGGTGGTTTAGGGATTCGCAAAATTTCCAGTGTCGCTTTACCAGCCTTCCTATCTTCTGTCCATAGTTCAGCAAATCTCATAAGTAAAATTTTAAGGGCATCCCCTTCAAACTTTGAGATTGCTGGCTTGGAAGAAGCTAGAAACGCTTTCTTAATTGCATGCCCAGGTCAAAATTTTCCAGTTTCTCCAAATTCACAGAGGAGCTGGGACGACATAAACTGTAAATTGACTTATGACAATCTTTTTAGCTGTAGTACAGGTTCGGCGCGTGCTAGGCTTTTGGCCGTGGGTACGCATGAGGCTGGCTACTGGCTTCACGCGTACCCTTCGTCAAATACAGGAACATTTCTTGAGCCTGACACGCTCCGAATCGCAACCTGTCTACGGCTTGGGGTCCCGGTCTGCGCTCCTCATAAATGTCCCTGTGGCAGTGATGTCGACAAGCTAGGACATCACGGACTGTCATGCCAAAAAAGTGCAGGCCGCTTCTCAAGACATGCCGCACTTAACGATACCATACGCCGGTCTCTTGCCACCGTCAACGTGCCCAGTCTACTTGAGCCGACTGGCATTGCAAGAGACGATGGCAAGAGACCGGACGGTATGAGTTTGATTCCATGGAAGATGGGCCGGGTGCTGGTATGGGATGCAACCTGCTCAGACACGCTGGCCCCTTCCCATCTACATGGAACCAACAACAGAGCAGGTGCGGCTTGTGAAGCGGCTGAAAAAGCTAAAGCCTACAAATATAGGGGTCTAGGCTCCGAATATAATTTTGTCCCATTCGGTGTCGAGACCCTTGGTCCGTGGGGTCCTAGCGCTATAAGTCTTTTTAAGGATATAGCAAAAAGGTTAGTCGACATCACAGGAGACCGAAGAGCTGGCAGCTACCTAGCACAAAGAATTAGTGTAGCTATTCAAAGGGGAAACGCTGCCAGTATCTTCGGAACCTTGCCTAAAGGGACTCCTTTTAATAATATATTTTAGTTATTATTATATTATATTTTTTAAGGTTTTTAGTTTTAGGTTCACTATTCTAGTATTTTTTATTTTTTATTCCTTATGTAATTAAATGTCCCTGATATAGAATAAAAAAATATATAAATTGTAAAAAAAAAAAAAAAAAAAAAAAAATTCAAATAATAATATAAATAATGTAGTTGTGAATTTATGGTCTGACGAATTGATATTGCTGATTGGATTGTTGTTGATAGGATTAAATTGTATTATTGGATATTGCTTTGACTTGTACCTTATAATGTAATTAGTTAAATTGACTTATTATTATTTATTTCTAAATTTTTAACAAAGACAACATGTAACATATTATTTTAGCTGTAGATACCGGTAATTGGTACGCAAATGTAAACGTGTTTTTATAACTAATGTATGTGACTTGGTAAATTTTGATGTGCTGTTGGTATCTCGATTAAATAAAATAAAATATAGCAATACTTGTATCAGGTGACCAAGCTCCTCAAACACTGCACTTAAAAATTAAGATAAATTAGAAAAACTATCTGTTTTTTTTTTTTTTTTTTTTTTTTTCTTCCAGTCAAATCTGCAATCAGTCGTCGACTTTAAACAGATGATTTGCAATGTCATGTCGAGGAGGGAAAGTCTTCCAAGAAGATCCCCTATATTTATAAGTACCCTCAGTTTATATTATAGGGTAAGGAAGTGACCTCTTTTTAGACGTATTGAATAGTCTGGTGTTATTAGCTTTGTAGCCAGCTGGTTGGGATGTTTTTTAAGCCTGTTTCTATGAGCGGCAGCCAAAGCTATGATTTCTTCCTTGACTGTATTCACCCTAAGTATGCTATGTACTTCAGAGTTTCTAATGAACCAGGGTGCATTGCAGAGACTTTTCAGTATAGAGTTCTGAAGTCTTTGGATGATACTCAAGCTCGAGTCACAGGCGGAGCCCCACAGCTGGATACCGTAAGTCCAAACAGGCTTTAGTATGGTTTTGTAAATCAGCATTTTATTGTCTATAGACAACTTCGAATTTCTGCCAAGAAGCCAGAACAAGCCTTTGTACCGCAGATTGATCTCCTGTCTTTTAGCCAGTATGTGGTTTTTCCAGGTGAGCTTTCGATCCAGATGCATGCCAAGGTATTTGACGGTGTCACATTGTGGTAGAACATTTTCCCCTAGCTTGACTGGTGGACAGTTTCCTTTTCGGAGGGAAAATGTTATCTGGACAGATTTGGAAGCACTAGCTTTGATCCGCCACTTTTTGAGCCAGTTGTTGATTTCGTTCAGTCCTCGTTGTAGGGTTTCTGATGCATCCACTGGATTTGTACTGCTGGCAAGAATTGCAGTATCATCCGCAAATGTTGCCATGGTTATTCCGGTAGGTTGTGGCAAATCAGAGGTAAATATGACATAGAGGACTGGTCCGAGGACTGATCCCTGTGGCACTCCTGCTTTGATATCGTATAATCCAGACATACTCTGACCCTCCTTAACCTGAAACATTCTGCCCGTCAAATATGATTGTAAGATGCTAAAAAATACGTGTGGAAGGAAAGTTTTGATTTTACAAAGCAGACCCTTGTGCCAGACTTTGTCGAATGCCTGCTGCACGTCCAGAAAAGCAGAAGAGCAGTATTCTTTTTGCTCGAGAGTTTTCCTTATGACATCGCAGACACGGTGAACTTGTTCCACTGTTGCATGGCATCGGCGGAATCCAAATTGGTGGTCCGGTATCACTCCCTTCTCAAGTAATACTTTGGATAATCTAGTCAATAAGATTCTCTCGAACAATTTCGATATGATTGGCAGCAGGCTAATTGGCCTATATGAGCCTGTATCGTGCACTGGTTTGCCTTGTTTATAAATCATTATTATTTGAGAAACTTTCCACAGGTCTGGATAGTGTTGGACTCTCAATATGGCATTAAAAAATATGGTAAGGAATATTACTGCTTTCCTCGGCAGTTTTGTCAGAATCTTCTTGGTGATCAAATCAAAACCCGGGGCTTTATTGTTATCCAGATGTTTTATTTGACCCATAAGTTCAGATGGGCTAACTGGTTTAAGGGGTTCGCACAGCTGGAAAGGCTGCTGCAACACGGCATCCACGTCATTATCATCCATAAACACATCCGCCTCATTGTCAGTAAATACCTGGGCCAGATGATTAGCGAAAATCTCTGCTTTTTGTTTGCTTGTTCTGGCCCACTCATTATTCCCAAATCTAATAGGTGGCTTAGCAATTTTAGGACGATTAAACTTTTTGCAAGCTCGCCACAGAGAATAATTGGTCGCACTGGTTGCAGTTAGTGATTCCAAATGAGCCTGGAAGGTTGCATTATTGGCGGCACACAATAACTGCTTTAGCTCCCGAGCCGCGCTATTGAAAGCCTTTTTGTCCTCCCGGTCTCTGCTCAAATGCCATACTCGGCGCAGTCGTCTTTTCTCACGGATCCTTGCCATAATTTCCATAGGTATATTCTTAGATAGTGTTTTGTGTGGGATCTCTGGAGTGCTCATCCAACATGCTGTTTGAACGGTATTCGTAAATTCCATGGCAGCATTGTCAATGTCCTCACTGGTTTTAAATTTTCTGTTCAAGTCAATGTTCTCTTCAACTATGTCCTGAAATGAAGCCCAGTCTGTCTGGTTATTGGTTAGAACAGGTCCTGTGTCACTTTCCATTAACATGGTGCTGGCAGTGAGTATGACTGGAACATGATTGGAGGAGCCCTCCAAGCACGATTCAACCCTGTAGAATAGTCGCGACAAGCCCTTACTTATGAAGAAATCCAATAAATCGGGCAGTTTATTCGGGTCTGACGGCCAGTGTGTCGGCTCCGCTGTTGTAAGAAATGTAAGATATCCCCTGTCTATACTCTTCTTCAGTTCACGACCTCTTGTGGTTGTAAGCCGGGCACCCCAATGGATGTGCTTCGCATTCCAATCGCCCCCAGCTATGAAACGGCAACCCAGGGAGTCAAAGTACTCCGTGAACTGCTCCTCCGTTATTTTGTGTCTTGGAGGGCAATATGCTGAGGATATATAGAAGCAACCATTACTGTCCTTCACTGCAATAGTTGTGGCTTGGATATGCTCTGTTTGAAACTGCGCTATCTCATAATGTTCAATGGTGTCCCTAATTATGATTGCTGTGCCGCCATGAGCTGTACCATCTGGATGGTTCGTGCAATAAATGCTATAATTCTGAATCCTAATTTTACTTTTTGATGTAAAATGGGTCTCAGAGATGAGTATTACATCTAATTTATGCAAGTTAATTAGGATTTCCAATTCGTCTTTATTTGGTGCTAGGCCGTTGATGTTCCAGGTAGCAATTTTAAGAATTAGTTTGGTAGCTTTTGAACTAGGGTAGCTATAAGTGCCACTAGCGTACCTATTTGTTGCAGCAGCGCATCCATCTTTATAGTTTGTTGTTTGATTAAGTCCTGTAGGACTTGGGTTGGCTCAATATGATTATCACATTGCGGTTTCTGTTTGAGGACCTCTGAATAGGTCCGTGTGTTGGCTTCTGGGCTTTTGGCCAAGCTGCGCTTTAATTCAGGAGCTTGATCAGGAGAATCTTGTTTATTTCTCGAACGTACTATTTGCGTGGTAGTTCTCATCCCTTTACTTGTTCTTCTCTTCAGTATTTCCTGGTATACCTCGCAACCTTTGTAGTTGGCTGGGTGACTGTTAAGGCATAAGGCACATTTTGCAGGGTCGTTTCGGTCTTTCTTTGGACAGTCCGACGTTTTGTGAGCTTCAGCACATTTGACGCAACGATAAGGTCTAAGGCAATTATTTTTTGTGTGTCCATACTGCTGACATCGTGTACACTGTACTATACTTGTGCGTTTTTTAGGATCCTCAATAGTTACTGCAGTGTTGAATATGTACCGGATAGATTTAACGGCCTTGTTGTTTGGACTTGGTTCAAGATTTACGAAAAACTATCTGTAAAAAAATAAAATAAAATGTCTAAGTGTATGTGTGTGTGAACGTGTATGTGTTTATGTGAGCAAGTAGCATTATCTTTTTAACTATGGAAGCAAATTTAAACACGTATTCTCGTCAAAAACAGAATAATCTTTAACGTGTATAATATTTCAAGAGACAAGGTCAGATACCCTTATATGGCTTATACGAAGTGTTTACGAAACCGCAGCCTTTGTGGCCTTTCAGCTGTCATGAATACTATATTGATGGTATTTAACAAGATAATTCAGAACCTCTCCCGATCATATTACAGGTTGTGTCTAAACTGCGAATTGGCGCTCTACCATAACTCGAACAGACATGATATGCAAATTTACCAACATGCCAGCACAAACAAGATTAAACCCTATTGCTATTCGATTAGAGTGCACACAGTATGCAAATGTTATTTGTCTTTCGATTCGTACGCTTGGGAAATTATGGAAATACACTTCGCTCCGACATTCGGCTGCCATTTTGTCAGGTAAACGATACGTGCTCATGTGGTTTGTTAAACAAAAATTATTCTTACTTAAATGTATTTAATTATTAAAAAATACTTTGCAAAATTAAATACTGTACGGTTGTTATTTCGCATATGAAGAGGAAAGCGATATACCTACGAGTTAGTCCATTATTTCCTCCGGTTTGAAACTTTGAAAGATCTTAAACCCTTTTTAAAGAAGTTAAATAAATCTATGTGTTATTTAAAAAGGTTAAACATACAGATACGGATTATTTACTTCTTATTCAATTATTGAAAAAACATCTTTAAACTGGGAAATGGAATATAAAGGGAACCTTGAATATGTCGATTTCTAGGTACATTCACCCTAATGAAAATTTATGGCGGCTGATAATATTATGATGAATCATCTTAAGTTGCAGTTTTCCCTATCGGTCAGTACAAGAAGTGCTATAAAAATAACACAACTTATTTATGCATTTTCTCTCAAGTCTAGCCATTTCAGCAGTAACCAGTAACCACCCGTTTACAGAAGACCACATTGAAATTATAGCATTTGTGCTGTTTTGTTTCGGTGAGTGATTAAGGGATGCCAGAGCCTTCTTAATGCCTAATTCTTAAATCAAATATTGCAGCACCTGTAGCGTTGCTTGTGTTATAGTCTATGGTAGACATCTACCATCAAGTGAACAGTCAGCCTGTCATAAAAAATAAAATGTACCTACTGGCAATGTTGCCATCATGCTATTCATGGGATTCCCGTCGCGATATAGAAATAATTACTAGTAATTACTTATAATTACTAGTGACTACAAAATCACTAGTAATGTCTGTAAAGATGTAATAAACAAAACACATCCTCAGGTCTTAACAGTTGGTTACATGGTGACAAACCTACCCCTATTAGTGTAAAAAGCACTTCAAAGAACCCCACGGGGCTGTGTACAAAAATAAAAAAAATCTTCATTTATAAATAAGTCTTTCAGCCACCGAACAAAAGGACAGTGAAACCAGTTTTTAAGTGATACGTTAGATGGCAGCTCAATGGAAACTGGACTCTGCTACTTAGAATTAGAAACCAGATTTGTATGACATACAACTGTTGCTAGTTACAGGACAGCATCGATAAAATATCAATTTCACTATTTCTGTCAATGGAAGCTGATATTTTTTTTTGCAGTTAAATATTATTTAGGAAACTAATTATTTAGGCATTTTTTTCTAAGTAAAACTTCTTTGTTCACGATGAGAAAAAAATTTCTAATATACACCTGAGTGTACATAACGATCGCGTGACGCTACTTGTAACGTTTCCACATGACATCTACGGTATTACTTGTATTTCCTAGTTTAAGAAGCCTCTTTTTTGTTTATTATACCGGCTGTACGATGGTATCCCAAGTTTTTACTATCGTGCTGCGCGCCATAGATATGGAGTTCATCCGCATTACTCGGATAAGTAGAAACTTTATCCCGTGGACGCGCGAACTTTGGAACAATTTCCCTTCTGAGCTGTTTCCATCTAGCTACAATATATGCTTCTTCAAGCGAGCTGTAAACGAATTCATGCAGAGTAAGCACTCCCTCTAGTGTTGATTGTGTGCTTAGGCGAATCAATGATACTTAGTTTTAAATACACTACTTCAGTGATCAGTTACGATACAATGCTATCGTAAAATATAATATATATTCTTCTAGGACATTCTTGATCTCGTCAAAATTAGCGACGCACTTGCATTACGCTGTTTCTTATTCAATTCCTAGACGAAAAAGCTATTTAACTTTATTATAACTACATATATTTAAAAAATCCTCCTATTTCTTATAGTTTGTGCTATAAAATAATTGACGAAAACACTTACTTCAAATATAACAATGGTATTCAACAATACAATATATATTGGGCAGGCATTCAATTAGGAAATAATCCAACCTTTTGTTTGTTTATAGCACTCTGTTGAAGTGTTTTCGTCACTTATTTTATGGCACAAACTATACTTACAATGCAGCACATCACTAACAGTAACTTCAATAGGGGTACGGACAGCAAAAATGGCAAAGAAACACGGCGCACGGAAAGAGGCGACAGGCAATTCATACGTACGCGGTAGTGGCAGCAAAATAACGAGTGCACTGACGATCACCGGCCATGCCGCTCGACTCAACTATTGTTAGTTTTTTTTTTTTTTTTGTTGACTGTAACTTTTTAATTTTATTTTTTATTCGTCTTTCGAGGAGAAATACTGTGCTCTAGTAAAATTAACAATAGAATTTATTTCTTCTTATCACACTATTGCACCTGTGTATTGTATAATTGACTCTGCATTATAAAATCTTTTACAAATAGGTTCTTACTTTGTTGTTGAAATGTAAAATGTTTGGTGTAATAATTAATGTGTTGTTATGCTATGATTATGATATCTACGGTTTTTATATATTATACTTATATGAATAGTTTTTATCCTGGATTAATGTTAGGTTCATGTGGGATTTTCAAAAAAAGAACAACAAATAACACAGATGTTCAGTGCCACAACAGTACCACGTAAAAGTACATCTGGATATTAATTAAAAGAAAATAATTAGGAAATATATAGACATCGGGCTAATCTTCTATACTAATATTATAAATGCGAAAGTATGTTTGGATGTATGGATGTTTGTGACTCTTTCACGCAAAAACCACTGAACCGATCACCATGAAATTTTGCAAACACGTTGTCTGTGACACCAGAAAGGACATGGGGTACCTTTCATCCAGAAAAAACGGACTATTCCCGAGGGATAAATAAAAAACTAACGCCTGGACAAAGTGTTATAGCAACACGAGGTCAAGCGTTATATTGCTTTTTTTTTAATTTTCAACGCGGACGAAGTCGCGAGCACCAGCTAGTAAAACAATATTTTGTTTATTTACTGAAGTTAAATTAATATTAAATATATTCCCACATTCCACACAGCACCATCTAGTTCCACACTAAGTAACTAATGCTTGTATTATAGATACCAGACAGTTGATATACTACATAGATTACTTTTTTTTGTAAATACATACATATTATAATTACAAAAACATCCATGACTCACATACAAAGGTAAAATGTTAACACATAAACATTTGCCCCTAGCGGGATTCGAACCGCGACCGTTTGGTTAACAGCTAGGGTCACAAGCCACTAGACCAAACGTGTCGTGTGTGTTGGATGTGGTGTTTAATTTCAGTTTTACCCAATAAACTGATTTAATCATATTAATTACTTTAACGATGTGGTTAAGTGCAGTGAGCTATAAAAATGAGGGACCGAATACCATTGCTGATTGGGCATAATTATTATTTATTTATGATGGGACATGTTACATAACGCCATCTAGCGTCAAACATGCACAGGTTGTACGTGATAAATATACTCATATTATGTACTTTCACTCATACTTTTTACACAGATAAATAGACATAATTATGAATACCAATGTTTATTTTGAGCTGACTTAGAACCCGCGACCTCTGACACAACAGACCGTTGAGCCAATCGGTCGTCGAATTTTGTTTGAAGTCCTTTCCTATCGATGTTTTCTTTGCGTAAGTTAAAATAATCATTTATTACATACTAGCTTCTGGCCGCTACTTCTGCCGCGCCCCTTTTTTCTTATGTTTTAAAATAATTATTCAAATTTGTTGCTCATTATTATGTTTTTGTGGGGCGTTGAATTTTTATTTTATTTTTAGTTAAAACATTTTTTTCCGAATGATTTCGTACTTTTGTTTAATCAGCGTGTATTTCTGCTTCTAATTCCAAATAAACTCTAAAATTCTATAAAATTCTATCATCGATAATCTGTGACGAAACAATCCTTGGTAGACGTACGAGTAGATCTATACTATATATATTAATATTATAAATGCGAAAGTATATTTGGATGTATGGATGTTTGTGACTCTTTCACGCAATAACTACTGAACCGATCACCATTAAATTTTGCATACTCGTTGTCTGCGACACCAGAAAGGACATAGGGTACCTTTCATCGTTCAACGCGGACTAAGTCGCGGACACCAGTTAGTAAACCATAAATATAAACATTCATTTTGTTTATAGGTATCAATTATAAGTAAATATTTTCTGTGCCACAGATAATCTGTGCATAAACAGTAATTAGTAGACCACATTTGTAAATATTTATTTTATTTATAGGTAGCAGAGCGAGTCGTCGCGATAAGATAAGTTGTAAAAGTTTTTGCTATACGATTCGCACTTGGCTGCCTTAAACAATGCCTCGACCACGAGCAGTTTCAAAGTGCGAGACAAATATTAAAGTTGTTAATGTAGTTTTGCCGACAGCTCATTGTTGTTGCCAAGGTAATGGGTTCAAGTTATGTGTTTCCAGAGCTCTTTCTCGACCCATTATATTATACTATATCGTAGATTTCCCATAGCTGTCGTAGGTGCGGAATATATTTGTTAGAACTATTTGTTGATGTATCCAGCGTATTCGTTCACTTGGTTAGATAGTTTTATATCATATTAGCTGGTGCTCGCGACTTAGTCCGCGTTGAAAATTAAAAAAAAACTAATATAACGCTTGATCTCGTGTCGCTATAACACTTTGGCCAGGCGTTAGTTTTTCATTTTTTAATTATCCCTAGGGAATAGTCCTTTTTTTCTGGATGAAAGGTACCCTATGTCCTTTCTGGTGTCCCAGACAACGTCTATGCAAAATTCCATAGTGATCGGTTTATTAGTTTTTGCGTGAAAGAGTTACAAACATCCAAACATACTTTCGCATTTATAATATTAGTACGGATTAGTATATTAGTAAGATGTTCGAGCCCATTCAGGCTAACTTGCGATATAAGTATTTAAAAGCACCCGAATGCCCTTAACCTAAAAACGTTTTCGCCATTTCGGTCTTTCATTTAATAAAAACAGGAAAAACCTAATATACTATAACCGTAATGAGATTTTTACTTGAAATAATTTGGTTCTGAAAGCCGGCGAAGTAAAGTGCGAGCCGATAGCAGGAAAACGAATGTTATAATTTCGCCATCCAAACCGTCCGTCAAGTACCTTTTACACTGTCTGCAAAATTATTCTGTAAAATACAAAGTAATTCAAACTACTTGTTAACATTAAATTTGGACCATGTGGTTCATTTCGATCATTCAATGAAATTTCGATCATGTGGTTAATATTCTGTCTCAATACATTTATGACATGACTGAATCAAATTTTTATCACATTAATAATAATAATAATGCGTTATACATGAAAATCGGTGCAGTTTTTGAGTTTATCGCGAACAGACAGACAGACGCTGACAGACAGGAGGACTTTGTTTTATAATATGTAAGGATTACGAATGATAACACGAGATTAAACCTCAGTGGTTTTAGTGTTATTATATATTAGTCTTAAAATTGTTAAAAAAATTTAATTTTAATAGTTAAATAAAAATTTTTTTTTTTTTAATGCAAACTCTGTACACACTTACAGTGAGTGTAAAGTCTCCTTTAGAGTGACGCGTGCAGCCGTAGGGCTCTCATTAAAATTTCATCGTTTCCGTTTATCCGCCATTTTGTGTGTGACGTCAATAAGTTCCGTGATTAACGAAATAATGAACGGTGAAACGGCGCGTTGACATTAACGTTCGCGAGTAAACAAATGTTTTCATAAACACCGGCGCCAATTTAAACACTAAAACAATAATTGTTAAACAAAATAAATTTCGTTTATTATTTATCGTAACAATCCCAACTTACCTAATAATATTATAAATGTGAAAGTAACTATGTCTCTGTCTGTCTGTTATCTTTTCACGTCTTAACTACTAAATCGATCATTATAAAATTTTGTACATGTTGTCGAGGATACAAGAAAGGACATAGGGTACCTTTTATCCACAAAAAAAGTACAGTTTTCAAAGGATCAATTAAAATAAAATAAAATAAATTAACGCCTTATAATAGCGCTTATAAGCTTATAATAAGCTTATTATTTTTCAACGCGTACGAAGCCTATCATATAAGGCCCAATCAATCTGTACCCTACCTATGTCAGAGGTTCAGCATGTCTCCCGGTAATAGGTACTTAATATATTACAGTCAAGTGTAGAAATATGACGTATACTACGAAATCATGAAATTGCGTCACAAATACCAAAGAGGCACATAAATAGTACGCCTAAAACGGAATCATGGCGGAGTCTTGCCTTCGCGCGTCAATCGTAAAAGGTAGTAACTATTGATTTTAAACTCCAATGTTTTAATTTTTTTATTTATTTAGATTTAGATTACATACAGCCATAAATTTAAAAAATATATAATTATAGATTATATACAAATAGGCCTAAAGAATCATAAAAATTATATTCTTACATTTATTTATTAACTAAATAATAATAATAATAATAATAATAATAATAAGGAAAAGAAGAGAATAATCTATGAGTGATAAAATTAATTTTTCAAAATAATTCGCCAATTTTCTTTTTATAAGAATTCAAATTGTTGGAAAATATGTCAATTTTATTCAGAATCTTATTGTAGTGATCAATGTGTTGACATAAAATCACATTTTCTTTAAATGAATCTGTCATTTTTGGTTTGGTTGGTTTTTAATGACAGATGACAGAGTTCATGCTCTATGGTTATGTCACTTTTAAATGTTCCATAAAGTTCGTAGTGTTTTGTATGGCGTGCGAAATCCATAGTTGTAATACATTGAAGACAGCTATACTTCATTTTTCTTTTAACAGATCGTTAATATTAATATTCTAAAGAAATTAATGGAATAAAATGATTTGTTTGAAACATGAACATGTTATTAGTAATTCGAATATGCCATTTGACCGCACAACATTATTAAATTATTATTTAATTGCAATTAATTGAACCGGGCACAAAGTCGTAAACATTTGTTAACATATTTGCGTTTTACATTCAATAAACCGCGGAAAACTCAATTACTGTGTGCATTGTGTTCAGCCCCGAATAGTCAAGTTAACTTTGAATATAAATATTTTTCAATCACTGCTTACTTGCAATTTTACATATCTATATATCTCTATACTTATTATACTCATTGAACATACTCGTAATTATCTATACTAATATTATATAGAGAGAACATTTATACGTTTCTAATGAATAAACTCAAAAAACTATGGGGCCGATTTTAAAAATTCTTTCACCTATAGAAAGCTACATCATCAGCGAGTAACATCAGGCTATATTTTATAAAGTTACGCGGGCGAAGTCGCGTGCAACAGCTAGTTGTAGAATAAAGTCGCTAATTTCTATAACTCCTAACAGATTATGATACGGTTTTCACAATTGATAAGAGTTATACACGATGAAGGTTGGTGTAATTAATTGGCAGAAAAAAATTGCATCCGTGCGTAGCCGGAAGCGAGTCGCTAGTTTAAATACAAATAACAAACAATAATAATTATTATTATTTTAATATGTAAAGCGATCCTTTTTCTAATTTGTTTGTGAAGCGATTTTCCTATTTGTTTATTGAAAAAAAAAAATTGTGTTATTTATTGTGATTATAGGTGAAGGCAGACACATAATTATAATCAAGTTGACTTTCATAGTTATTGGCAACCTTTATTATTAAAAAATATTTTAAAAAAAATACGTATATTTATCACATGTTTACTTATACAATCATAAACTAGCCAACTAAGTTAATTAATTTGATTAAATTAGTCAACTAAGTTAACTATAGCTAACTTAACCAAGAACTTGAACTATATTTATGATTATTATACACCATTAAATACTGTTAAATATTTGATTTCCATAAGCTCGGTGTATATGATTATTATTTATTATATAATTATGTCAGTATATGTATATAACAATAATAAAACCTATTATCGCCCTATAGGCCTACAAAGTGAGCAAAATGTGGCTCAATTCGTAATATTATTCGCCGTCGAGACCTCCTGCGGCTTGAAATATGCCCGTCATATCCATACAGTTCTGGGTGGCACCCATTTACGTAAGAGGACCGTTTATCGCGAATCACTTAGCTAAAAAAACGAGCACCCTACGTACATTCAGAGGAACCGCGGGAAAAATTGCAAAGTTCATTTAAACATTTGTATTTATTAAATATGTAATAATATGTATTAAATATGTATTTATTAAATATTATAATAATTATAATAATAATAATAATAATAATAATATCCCAGTTATTCTGTCCGTCAATGGTTTGATCCCAAACCCCGACCGACTGTACTTCTGTCAGGGTTAACACCGTCTCCCCCTCATTTTGGCTTTTGGAGGGGGAAACGAATTAAATAGAATAATAATAATAATAATAATAAATTATTATTAAATATATTATTATTAAATAATAATTTATTTGCTGAATATAGGTAATTATAATGGTTTTATAAAGAATAAGGCTCGCTACATTCTACCATTTAGGGTGTGCAAATATTTTGAGAACACTACATAATAAAATATTTTTTTAATCATCACCATCAACTAAGTTATCTGACATATAATCTTTGAAATCATAGTAACATTTATCAACTAGTAATTCTTTAATTTTCTTCTTAAATATATTAATATTGAGCTGCTTAATATTGTTACAACGGAATTTTATTACAATTTTATTACATACTTAAATACTCGTAAATACAATGTTCCATACTAGTAAAGAATTTACAATGTTATTACAGAAATAACATGAACACAGACGTATTTACGATTATAAATGAAATATTTTTAAGCTGAAAATATAGAAGGAAAAGAAAATATAATTAAAAAAACAAATTGCTTCGGTATAAGTATAAGGATCATGTTTTGGAAGCTTATTGTGAAGTCCATTTCGAATTACGAGCAGACCTTGCTGTGTAAAATTATACATAAAATATTTTGTGTTTTAGGTTATGGATTGTGAGACATATTGAGATTAAGGTTACGTTCATTGGTCAGCAACAATAAACTTTAAAGGTTATTTAAAGTTATAATTTATAACTTATGTTATGTATGTTTTTAGTTATTTATTAACAAGATTTAAGCGACATGGTACACAATGACGGTGTGAGAGAAAACAGAGATTGACTTCTAGGTCATACCTATGCAACAACTTTCTGAAACATTGTCACAAACAGTATAGGAATCATATTGTGCACAAAATAAATAACTATTTATCTCACAACAATTCATTTAATAAATATATGTACAGACCCGTAAACCCCGAACCTACCCTATTACGTAACGCACACTGTAGAATGATCGTTAAAGGATATGACACATATTTCTATCCCCTATCATAGACAACCATGCGAGCTTTTTAACTATAACTTACTATAGTGCATCAAAGATACAATCACTTGCATGACGAACCTTGAAATAATTTTCACATACTTGGGTAATTAATGCAATATTTAGGAGTAGCAGAGCACACCAAACCGTCTGGCAGCAGTAACCATCCTCTTACTTGTCCTGCTAGTCCTCCTTGTCCCTTATCTTTTACTTGTCATGGCCGGCACGCATTTTAAAATTAATTGCTTGTTATACTAGCTAATCTTTAATATCTTTAAAGAGCTTTAAAATTTAAAAAAAATTCTATACTTAAAAAATATTATTAAAAACTTAAATGAAATGCTTTTTAACCAATATTATTGGTTACAAAGCTCGATATGTAATAATATGTTTATATATACACTAACTTGGTTCCGCGACTTAGTCCGCTTTGCAAAAATTTAAATTATAAATGACCAAATATAACGAGCAATATAACACCTGACATATGTATTCATTTATTGAACCATTCACCATATCACAACAAGCATTGTGGTCAGAAACCCAAAAAATAAGCTAAAATAAATTTGTGACAGACAATACGGGTATATAAATAAAAAAATATATTTAACATAAATACAACAACAATAGGCCGAAAACGAGAAATCATCCAATACACAATAATTCAATTCACAAATCAAGGAAAAAGCACCATTTTCTTTTAACGCACCATCGCTCTCAATCGACCCATTCTCGAGGAAATACGGTACGCGAATAGTGGACACAACTTAATACAATTATTATTAAACTTTTTGCCATCTCACCAATGCTGTATTTTTCTTATGTACTATTGTTAAGTATTTTTTTATGTGAACAAACTGTCGGTCCAATTGATGGTATGTGGCTACGGTCGCCTATAACACATAGGCAACGCCACAGGCGATCCAAGGCTGCCAATGATAGTACTATTGAGGATAAGGGATGAGGAACTTATATAGAATTAATAGTTATTAATAATAATTGCCTAATAAATTGATAAATTATTATTAATTAATGCTTCCAAGAATTTTTATTTTACTTACAATTATTAAAAGCCATAGTATATGACCTTTAAAATAGTTATAAAAAAATCCTGCTTATATAATATAAAATCCTTCTTATATTTTTTAATATAAAATCATAAATAAAAAAGCAGATTACTCATGATTAAATCTTATATTTAAGTTTGATGGTTCTGTTTAATTTTATTATGTGACGAAACCTATGTTATAAAATACAAATGTAAAAAGTTTTAGTTTACAAAAATTTGGGTAAATTTTTGTAACGCGCCATCGCCATGAGAGGGGAAAAGTCTTCAAAATATCCCCATATTTCTATGCGAATTTCTTTTTGTAAAGATGTCCGAGCACAATGGTGATAGTTTATTTACTAAAGTAGTTTCGTCAATCTGTCTGTAAAGCTGACCCTGTAATACATTGTTGAAATAACTTTGATTTTTTTCTATAACGAATACCTTCGTAGCGAATACCCTATTGACCAAGATAACAATTTATCTTGCCTATTGAGGGAAATTATTTATTGAAATGAAATTTATACATAAAACTAGCTACACGCTCCCGGCTTCGCAAGGGTGCAAAATAAAAACTATCCTATCTTTTAAGTTGGACCAAATTATACATAGTCACGAAATTTTATCAAAATCGGTTCAGTAGTTTAGGAGTTCATCGGCAACAAACAACGTGACACGAAATTTTCATATATATAGAGATAATAATTAGCGTTAAATATGTTGTGGGGTTGCAAGAATTTTATAGAATTCAACCCCAGTAATAGGCAGTGTACCCATAACATATAAATATATTTAGTTAAAAATCATGAAATAACTTCACCTACTTCCAAACGGTATTAACAAGCTGGTGCCCGCGACTTCATCCGCGATGAAAAAGAAAATATAAATGAATAATTATTATACGATACGAGAGCGTTCAACCAAACAAACAAACTGTTCAGCTTTATATGTATAGTGTAAGTAAAGTATACATACTAATATTACTTATATGAAACACTGGTATGAACTTTAGGAAATCAGTTTCCTTACTCCTTCGCACTGATATTTGAACAGTTGGTCGATTTATCCAAAAAAGTGTTTAGCCGTGAAAAGGTAACAGACAGGCAGAGTTACTTTCAAATTTATAATATTAGTATGTATATAAAATAAGCAGGTGAGTGTACTATAAGTACATTCCATTGCGATGCAAGAGTAAATCGACTTGAATGAAACTCCCATTCACGTGGCTTATGCAGAGCACGCTTTTGAAACAGGGGCTCAGAACGTAACAATTTTTTCTAATATTTACAACTAATATCTGCTGCTATTGTTTAATTTTTATGATATTTGCCACTTAGGAGAGCATTCAACACTTTGTGATTTGAGAAAGTTTTCAAACTTCCAATGATTTCGTTCTCAATGAAGCTTAAAAAATTATTGAAACCTTTTTACAAAACACAGTAGAACTGAAGATACATGTAGAGCGCTCGACTGGAGCATCAAATTTGAAAATTATTTTACTGACCAGCTTTTGCTCGCAATTTTGTCCGTTTTTTAAGTAGAATTTAGGTTTTTTAGGTAAATTCTGTAGAAAGTGTACAATCTTTAGATTAATCTTTAGCCTGTGGTTTTTTTATATTTAAGTCATCAGATATGCTAAGCGATACCTTGATGGTAGGTGGCTACACTCGCTATAACAAAAGCTGCCGACCATACTAGTATTAATGATCAGTTATCAGGAACGAACTAGGCTCTGTCACCCTTACTCACTCATTGAATCACAACAGTATACATATTTCATGATGGTCCTTTGTAAAGCAGTAGTTATTACTGCTACTATTTAAAATATAATTTTGCGGACAAAATATAAAAAAAACCTAGTATTTTCAGGTGAGGTTACATTCTAGTGGCGTCAGTTGTTATCCCCGGATGATTGACCACATGCAGTATGACGATCCTGTAGTTCATTCGCATAAAACTAAGTAGCGTCGTAATACCTAGTCCCATTTTGATCCTGAACTAGTGCATATATGTACTCGTTAGAACGTTATGAGGTAATTTTCTGCTGCAATGGGAATTTTAGTTCAAAATTATCTTCTTAAATCATATAAAAGCTCGTGCCTGCGACTTCGTCCACGTTGAATAAAAAAAATATTTTGAGATCGAATTCTCATATATTATATTCATGACTTTGCATCAGCGTCTCAATAGCATTAGTGTTAGGCTAGCCTAGCTTTTATTAGTTTCCTATTATTAGTATTAGTTATAGTTAACATCAAACACATTTTTATAAAAAAAAAACTGTCATGAAAATTAAGCTCAATACATTTTTCATCGCAAAATTTACCAGAGAAAAGTTTTATATTAGATTTTTTGGCATATAAATCAATTTACTTATAATATTTCACATAAACTGGCACTGAGCTTTGTAAAGATCATATAGATACATAGTCAAAGCTTAATGAATGCTCCCATCAGATGTTGCCAAACTTAGCAACACCAATATTTGGTTACTGTTTCGCACATGTTAACAAAGGTGGCATATTATATTAACCAAAACTAGTACTTGCAAATTTATTACAAAAGCTACGAGGGAATCGGTACTGTGAGCTCGCTTAATCCCTTTAAGAACTCTTTGCGTAGTATCCATTGCTGGTTTTACTGGAGCGCTTGGGGGAGAGTTTCCTACAAAGCCGTCAATGTATAACGTATACCTCGAATAGGTTGTCACGTGAAGATATTCGTAGACGTCTCCAGTGAGGGTTAAGTATGACGAGGTAGTAAGTTTGGACAGGCCGTCGCGCATCTCGTGCAGTCTCAAGACAAGTACCTACAATGCAACTGCTATGACGCATTGTTACAATATTAAACAAAAGATTGAGTTGTGGTGTCACATTTAACTGTGGCTTGTTGAAGGGAAAATGAAGAACGTTTGTCCACATAGGTAGAATATAACTGTTATTTATTAAAACATATAGAATGTATGCTGAAAATATCGCAAAAAGATCTGGTGCTAGAGGTGCTTGCTGAAGTTAATGCAAAAAATAATTCAACCATTTTGCCATCGCATGAAAATTAAAATGGTCACAAATGTTTTCCTGTTAAAAATATTGTTATTTAATTTAATTTATTTATTTGTACAACGAGGTGACAAAACAAAATTATTAGATACCTATATATGTAAAAAAGCTGACATAAAAGTTATATATCATTTTACATGTACGAGTAAAAGTCCGAAGAAAAATCTAAACATACGATGTTCAAAACATTATACAGATATTAAATTACATGGACAAGCAAAAAAATTTTTAGCAACCTAAAATTATATTCAATTTCATTAAAATATGTAAATAATTTATTAACTAATATAATATTATAAAGAGAGAATATTTGTATTTTTTGTTTGTAATGTAAACTCAAAAACTAATGGACCGATTGTAAAAATTCTTTCACCTATAGAAAGCTATATTATCAGCTAGTAACATAGGCTATATTTTAAAAAGTTTACCACACGAAGTCGCATTCTACAGCTAGTAGTCAATAATTACAAATTTAAACCAAAAGAGTCATTTACTCGTTTAAACAATGAAATATAAAGAATATCACAATTTTTTATTTCAATTATGTAATGAGCTTTTTTTTCTTTTCCTGTCGGAAAATTGTCTGGAATAAAATATGATTTGCCAAAGTTTTATACGAGTAGCATTTTAATAAAAAAAAAAATTCTCATCTCTTCTCGAGTAAGATAGTTAAAAAGGAAATGTTTTTTTTTTCTGAAGGTAGCCAAGGGCAAAGCGAAAGGTACTACGGTATAAATAAGGGTGGCTTCAGACAGCCTTTTTATTGTACCCATTACCGTTCTAGATAATTTATTGTTCGCTAGTTAGGGCCTGTGTAAGTTTGTTTTTGTGGGAAGTAAGTGAAACTTACATAACACAGGTTCGACGCTTGTAAACTTCTGTGTGGGGGCGTTTTGTTTCAACCGCTTATTATTAGATCAATATATCTATTGAAACTCAACGCACACAGCGTAGATATATAGACCAAAAGAAACATACTCGTACAATCAAATTTTCCTGAATTAAGATGGATGCCATGCCATATCTATATATACATATAGATATATATTACATAGGTGTCCGTATATCTATATGTATATATACCTATATATACATATAGATATATATTACATAGGTTTCCGTATATCTATATGTATATATACTATATATACATATAGATATATATTACATAGGTTTCTGTATATCTATATGTATATATACCTATATATACATATAGATATATATTACATAGGTGTCCGTATATCTATATGTATATATACCTATATATATATATATATATATATATATACATACATATAGCTATAAGAACAGTCCGTGACGTGACGTGACTTCGTCCACATTTAACGATGAAAGATACCCTATGTCCTTTCTGGTGTTTTTGCGTTTTTTTTTTTAATTGAAAGGAGTAATTTGACATTTCCTGGGTTGCAAGTTTTTGACCATACATAAATAGTGACGTCACCTAATCGAACTTATTAAAAAACTTAGGGTTTTATAAAACACTTAGCTGATGCCCGCGACTTCGTCCGCATTGAACGATGTAAGGTACCCTATGTCCTTTCTGGTGTCGCAGACAACGTGTATGCAAAATTTCATAGTGATCGATTCAGTAGTTTTTGCATGAAAGAGTTACAAACATCCATACATACTTTCGCATTTATAATATTAGTACGGATATATAAATTACGTATTATGTGTCACGTTTTTTGACGCCAATGAAATCCGAAACTACTGAATCGATTTTGATAAAACTTCGTAACTATGTGTAATTTGGTCCAACTTAAAAGATAGGATAGTTTTTTTGTTTATTTGTTATTATATGAGAAAGAGTTATAATTATCTGTGTGTTCTATAAGATACTAACAGATGGTGGTGTAAAGTAATTTATCGGCTGGATTGAGTAAGTATGCAATAGATGTCGCTATGTTAAAAGTTATCTGTGTGTGAGTTCCATAACATTCTAACAGATGGCGGTGTATGGTAGTTTATCGGCTGGATTTAGTAAAAAATTGCACCCGTGCGAAGCCGGGAGCGGGTAGCTAGTCTATATATATAAACTAGCTGATTAATAAATGAGTTCTAAACGCAGTCTGCCCTTTTTTAACCTTTGGAAATCTGGGGGGACAGTGTAAGGGGACTCTGGGGGGTTGATAGGTGGGGTCGCCGGTACGTTATGACACGACTTCGGTGCCCCGTCACGACTATCCACCGCGCCCCCTGTCTGTCAGTACCTCGGCGTACCCGAAAGTGGAGGTACGCAGGCCATCTCTAGGGACCTTACCTCCTATTTTGCGGACCTCTGTAAGAAACTAGTTCTGTATGGCCTAAGATAGTAAAAAATCTAAAAATATACTTAAAATAGACTTTTATTCGGCGTTAAATTTTATTAAATTTTTTAAAAGAAAGAGAGCGATATTTTTTTGTGATATATACTGAAAACAGTCTATTAAAAATATTAGAAACTATTTTAAATTTATTTCATTAAATTGACAGTAGAAAAAGATTATGTCAATAATAACACTAATACGATTTACAGCTCAATAGGTCTCTTCAAAGTGAATCTCTAGGAAGTCTCTGAGCCCTGACAACATCTTAAGGGATTACTACTCAATCAGGTTTATCTTACCATGGTCTTAGCTCAAACTGTATTTCTTTAACATGAAAATGTATTTTAGTAGTTGTAAATGTATACATACATACTCGTGTAAAGTTAAATCCGTACTTCCGTACTAATGTATGTTTGGATGTATTGATGTTTGTAACTCTTTCACTCAAAAACTACTGAACCGAAAACCATGAAATTTTGCATACACGTTGTCTGAGACACCAGAAAGGATATAGGGTACCTTTCATCGTTCAACGCGGACGAAGTCGTGGGCACCAGCTAGTATTTTATAAAGTCGCTATCCGCTTTTGTCTGTTACTCCGCTAACTTCTAAGTCACCCAATAAATTTTCATTAATGTAAAGAGGAGGAAGATTTTTTGCATGTCATCAAAAGCTGTTTAAAAGAAGTTATTTATATATTTAATTCTACCAATGAAAGAAATTATAACATACTTATATAATATTTGCTGTGGAGCCTTAAAAACGCGAAGTGCTCTTAGAGTTTTGTGAAACATAAGAAAAATTTCGCTTTGTTTTTACACCCAGACGGTCGACTGTTTACTAATTAATGTTGCCCGCATGTTAGCTGCTAGTGTGACCATCATTTTTAAACAATATTGGACATTTAATTATTATTTGCCAGTAGTGGGTTGCGGGTGACGATTGCAATATTTGAATTCAGATCATTCAGACAAAACAATTGTTTTTATTTTTTTTTACTAGCTGGTGCCCGCGACTTCGTTCTCATTTTAAAATAAAAAAATATGTAAGCAATATAACGCTCGAATTCTTTTTGCTATAAAACTTTAGCCAGGCGTTAGTTTTTTATTTTATTTATTAGAAGTTCCAAAAAAACATGTGTCATATACATATAAAAATGCACAAATATATAATTATATACGACACAAATATCATATACGTGTATATACAAATATATACCAATGTATTATGAATAAATGTGTCATACTCGTATATACTACACAAATGGAAACCTTCCTCGTTTAATGATCACACCGTTACACATAAAAATCAGTTGCGTGGTTTAGGAGTTAGAGAACATACAGACAGACACAGGCAGCGACTTAAATTTATGTGTCTTTATATGAAAACAACTCGATTACATTGTAACGTGTGGTCACCCCACAATTTTCCCGCACCCCCGGCCGTCGCCACCGAGTTTCTACTTTTTATTTGTAATTACTTGATGCGTTTCAGATTGGAATTAAATCTCGTCGCCATACTCAGCCGCCATTAGGGGCCGTGTGAGCGCCTCTCTTGCCTCACTCATTGTGGTCTGCTCCGCTGTGTACACAACACGCGGTACACCCGGGGACCTCTCCCCAGCACAGAGGGCGGTATAAAAAAAAATCTATTTTCTCGCGGGGACATTTAATAAATAATTCGTTTAGAAATGTTCGCTTTAAAAAAAATTAAAGAACGAATTTCAGTTTATTCTTATTCAAATAATGAGCAATGGTTAATAAGAGCATATGCTACTGACATGCTAAAATTACGAGGAAAGCACAGTGAACGGATGAGATGATCTTACAGTGAGGTTTTTTATTTTAAAATCGACAGACAGGCTGACGGTCCACTTGACATTCGCCTATAACATAAGGAACGCTACTGGTGCTGCAACTGTGCTGCCAATTATAATACGATTAAGGTTTAAGGGTTAAGAAGGGATAGTTAAATGGGCTCAGGCATCCTTTATTCACTCACTGAAACTCAACAGCACACATGCAATTATTTACCGGTGGTCTTCCATAAAGGGGTGGTTACTGCTGCCCAAATGACTGCGAAATGCAACGTGCCCTGCCACTAATTTCCACATTCAGACCAGACAGAACAAATCCAGAACAAAGCTGACCAGATGCGCAGTTTAATTTTTTTTATTGGCTATTTAATAGTAACTATTAATTTGTGTTTAAATATTTTATTAAATCCATACTAATATTATAAATGCGTAAGTACCTCTGTCTGTCTGCCTGTCTGTCTGTCTGTCTGTCTGCTACCTCTTAACGCCCTAACTACTCAACCGATTATCATGAAATTTTGCATACACGTTGTCAGGAATACAAGACATAGGGTACCTTTCGTCCAGAAGAAAAGTGCTGTTCTCGAGTGATCGCTTAAAAATATAAAAAATTGGATGCCACAGTCGCGTGGCGGCGCCACTGTCGCGTGGCGGCGCCAACGTCGTCACAGCGATACGATGTCAGGCGTTACTACTCATATATTTACTTTTTCAACGCGGACGAAGTCGCAGGCACGAACTAGTAAGTATATAAATAAATATGTTAAAAGTCCCTTTCCCTATTTTTTTAAATATATTTTTTAATAGAGATGGGTTTGCTCTTTGTCAACAACCAACTGTGTAGCAAGGATGAGGCCTAAGATGGAGCGAACCTCATTCTCAACCCAGAAGATGCCTATTCACTCGAACTTTGAAAATATTTGGGTTATATGAGCTCGGAAACACAGACGCCGAACTTTGTACTATAATATATATAAGGGAGTTCCAAGCCTTGGCAGTGTGTATTATACAGGATGTTTTAAAGCGCTTGGTCCGAATAAGAGGGATTTCTAACAAGAAATAATATGAGGGATTTATTAACAAGAATCAATATGTGAGAATTTAAGTCTGCACCGTTTGGCAGTTTCGGTCTAAATCGATTTAAAAAGACTAAGCCTTTGAAAATACATAGCAATTTACAAAGGGACCATGTCTATTGAATAGGTAGGTATATTGAAAGTTAGAAGTTGGAGTTGCTTCTTATCTGTGTACTTGAAGGTAGCCGGATCGATAATATCGAATGAAGCGTAATAATTTAACGAGCATACCTCTCACTTAATGTCCCTTCCCTTGTCTGTGTACGGATTAGGCCTCAGCTTTGCCATAAATACATATTATATGGGAATTATACACATACTGTATAACACATATCCTTAATATTATAGTTAACAGGTAATGCCCCGAGGCTTATAAAAACATTTCCAATGAAAAAGGTCATGTAACTTGCTAATTTTCATGGTGATCAAGTTTCACGATTACAAAGAAACACAAAAAAACATTTTAATATAGCTTTTTGTCGCGACTTTGTCCACGTGCACGCCCTTTTTTTAATGTGTTACTTTTTTTTATGATCTCTCTGGCACAATATTTTTTTCACAATACTTTTGACGATACGTTTGGTCTAGTGGCTAATAAACCTAACTGTTAACCAAACGGTCGCGGGTTCGAATCCCGCTAGGGGCCAATTTTTATGTGTTAACCTTTGTACCTGAGTCATGGATGTTTTGTATTTATAATATGTATGTATTTACAAAAAAAAGTAATCTATGTTGTATATCAACTGTCTGGTATCCATAATACGAGCATTAGTTGCTTACTGTGGAACTAGATGGCGCTGTGTGGAATATGTGAATATATTTTATATTTATATTTATATATATTTTTCTAGATTTGCTTTCCTTCGGTAGGTACTTTCTAAGATTTGCGCTTTTCATTCCCATTTAAGCTGACTGATCCTTTGGGCTATGTCGAACACATTTTTGTTCTCAGACGGATCTCTCTGAGACGCTCCATAGTTCCTATATTTCCTATATAGTTGATGGATGGCAACAAAATACCAATTCCTAAATGACGGATAAATCTCTGAAAATGGTAGCCAAGAGGTCTAGTATTTTTGCCTATGGATAGAACTCCAATTGCTGCCTTACAGGCATCACAGTTACGACGTCTATGAGGAAAGCTGAGGAGAGGATTTGATTGAAACAGCCGGTGGTCGATGTCACTAAGGCATTTCAAAGCGGGCACGACCTTTAGGGTTGAAAAAAAAACTACTTATTTAATTGATATTGTTGACGAGTCCTTTCATCAGAGTCCATGTATCTGCATTCATTCTATGTCAAAATTTCCAAGTTAGACCTTCGCTTAAAACATTAAGTGACATAAAAAATATATATTTATAATTTGTTTTATATCGCAAGGTAAAAAGTTAAGTACATAAAAGAAATAAAATTAATAATTTTGTTTAAGTTGCTACATGAAAAACAGGAAGTCTTCGTCCAATATAACAAAGGCCAATTAAAAGTTTTCCTCCATGGAAAATAGAAATAATAATACTTACACATGTAACGCTGAAGGACAATAACAAAAATATACCATCGAGTGGACCGTTAGACTATTTGTGATTACTTTAATATAAAAAAATGTCCATAACAAATTATTACCAATTACTAAGAACACATTTTTTGGCCTCTTTCACCAACTACAAGTAAAGTGTTGATTAGTTACTTTTAGAAAATAATTTTATGTTTTAATAAATTATGCACTCAGTTTACTGCATCCTTCGATAGGCGATTTTTTTTTATTATTTTCTATTTAACGTTTGGGACTTTTACCGTACAAACAAAGGTATATCATTTCCTTCATTCTCGGTTACCGGTGACTTTAAATGTCGGTTAGCTTACTTGACACATGGTGAAAGAGGCCCTTACAATTACAATTGAACATTCATACGGATGCCTTTGAAATGTGGTGCTGGAGATAAACAGCTTGCGATTCGGTCAAGATTATCCACCACCTGTTATCAAAAAGTTCTCAATTACTTTAGGCACATAGTCAGCAGAGAACCGGAAAACTTGGAGAAGCTGGTGGTGGTTGCAAGAGTGGATGGCAAGAGGTCTTGTGACCAAGTTATGACTCTTACAAGCCTTACAATTGCGAAGATTATAAGAAATTAAATGACATCAAAGCATCAAGCCATTTCAGAGCGAGCAAGTATTTAGTCAAGTCGACTCTATCTAAGTATCATTAAACTTACAATTAAACCTAAAAAACATTATTACAAGTATAGAAATTATGTAATTATTTAATGAAATATGCTTCTTAATTCTTTTACTTTGCATACGTCGAATTGCGTAATGTAATGACATCAAAATAGCAATTCTGGAAAAATTTTGCTGAAACAAAGTCTATACCTAAACTTGCACATCGTAATAATAATTTAGTTTAATGACGCAACTGCTGTGTTAATAAATTAATCAGCATTTTAAATAATATATTGTTAACTGGACCTGCTTCAGGTTTTTCCTGGATCAGATTTTTTCTGCAAATTATATTCACAGACCTTCGTCGCCTATATCTCTTTCCATTAGGTGAAAACCATTATAAAATCCTTTAGGTAGTTAGTTTATAAGAAGTTAATGGATTATAAGAAGTTAACGTTGAATTAGACTTCCATTGTTATAAATCTTAATAAATAAAAGATGATGTGTGTATGTATGACTCCAAAACCGCTGAATCGATTTTGATTAAACCTCAGACAACCTTCAGATTAGTCCATATACTAGTTGACAATAAATTGAGTTGTACACACTCAAAGCCCATCTCTTCCTAATCCCTTAACTTATTTTATTTTGACTAAACTGAACTGGGATTGTGACATTTCAAGCTATATTGTGTTAAGTTAAAAAATAATATTATTATTAATTTCAATAAACACTGCTGTACACGTATTCATGATAAAATAAAAATACGTAGACGCCATTTGCAATTTACATGAAAAGTCAGATAGCATTTTCATTTTTTTATATTATTTAGATGTTCGTTAAAAAAGTGCACTAAATCACGATTGTCCATTGAAAAGATTCCGGTCCATTTCCCTCCGGGCGAGCGATGAGTGTGCTATGGCGGGCGAGCCACATTATCTCCGCCGACACTTTTTCAACATTTCCAACGGCACGCTGTCAACACAAGTACTTTTTGGTTTCCGGTCCATTACAACCAAATCCCAAGTTGCCTGAAATGTGAATACACCTGAATCCCAAATAGGCTGAATTTTAAATCGACTGAATCCTAAATCGACTAAATCTGAGATCGACTAAATCCTAAATAGAACGCATCGAAATCACTTTTGTACGGTACTGTACTTTTGGTTCAAGTTTTTTTATGAAAATAATATTTGTGCGAAACAATGACTAAAAATATATTTAATTTTAAAGACACTTCTTCACACAATTCGTACGAATCAAAATCGTGCGAAACATCTACTAAACCAAATATATAGATTAATTTCATTTGCAGACCTTATCTTAAAGACCTTAAAAGACAAATGATTATGCTACCTTTGTACAATCAAAATATTTCAGCCCTTTAATCAGTGGGCAGATTAGACTTTAATTTATTTTCTAAAAAACATGTTTTTGATAAACATGTGAAAATAAAATTTTGCCTAATTCCTTAAAATTAATTTTATCTTTATTAAAAAATTTATTTATCGCGACCAAATTGCTATTGCTCAAACAGAAACTCACCTTTTTTTCAGTTACACTCGGGGTTTAAGTTTGCTTATTTATTGCTTTGTTTTTTCAAGAAGTATATCGTGATTCGTCATCATTAGTAGCTCACAGACAAACAGGTTTTTGGTCAACAGTTGAACATAATATTATGTGTCATAATGTTGACTCCTATGATTTATTTGGTTGCTGCATTCAGAGGCTGTGTAACAAACATTGTTTAGATCAAAAACCACTTTATATTTAGTGGCAACTTTAAATCTATTTGTAATATATACTTATAAAATCGTTTATCCTGACTGAACTAAGCTACTAACTAAGTCTACAAAGCTGAAATTTGGAATATAGGTTTATTTTATAACGTAACTAAGCATCCGCTAAGAATGGATTTTTGAAAATTTCAACTCTAATTCCGTTAGACTTTATTCATTTATTTAGGTAAAAACAGTCACAGTATACAATTTTTTATACAAAAAATAAAAAAAACATAATAATTACATCTAAGCTAGATTAGTATTATAGAATTTGTTATAATTAAATATTTCATAAACCATATAATGTAATTATTATGATAAGTTATAGGAGGATAAGCAAGACTATCTATTCAATGGTTAAGTATCTAAATATATTGCGTACATTAAGTTAGACGCAATTACAAGTATCTGGAAACATGCGAAATAACCCCTCGACTTAATTAATGGTGATGCGTACAGGTTATTGAACTATGCAAACCATGATCTCATTGCAATATCATGAAAGCAACTGGTCCCTAAAGGGAGTAATATGGGTCACCCAAATACATTCATCCCTACACTAGGGTAAAAGAGGCTAACGTTGGTTGTAAGATAATGAAAATTTAAAGAGAAATCTATGTTTGTAATTGATAAACTCAAAAACTATATATATCTATAGAAATAGAAAGCTATAGAAAGCTACATTATCAGCGATGGTAACGTAATAAGGATCCCTACGAATATTATGCAATTTATGAAATTATAAAAATTTATGTAACTCAGGGTATCAAAAATTCGTCTGTAAATGTCATTATTTGGGCGTGTACTGCGTAAACTATTAATAATAGTTATTTGTTCAACAAGAGAGTAAAATTGTTTTTTCCTGCGAGTGCCGACTTTAAATCACGAACTAACGAAGTAGTCTTGAATTGAATCACGAGCGTAGCGAGTTATTCTAATATAGACTACTGAGCGAAGTGAGTGATTTAAAGGCACGAGACATAAAAAAATTTGCTCTCGTGTTAATCATACAACTTTTCACCTCAACAGCGAGAAAAGCGTTACTAGGTCATCTTTAATCAATTAAGACCATTTTAAATATTATGTTCATTATAGCCAACATTCACATAGTCATAGTCACATAAATTATAACTAAATTAACAAAAATATATATTAAAAGTTGAAAGTAAAATTACTGTTATTTGTAAGATTAAAGGCCTCTTTCACCATCTCTGAGTAAAGTGTCAAGTAAAAAAGTCACCGGTCACCGGGAATGATGGAGCTGATATACCTTTGTTTGTACAATAAAAGTCTCAAACATTAAAAAGAAAATACTAAAAAAAAATGCCTATCGAAGGATGCAGTAAACCGAGTGCGTAATTTAATAAAACATAAGATTATTTCTAAAAGTAACTAATCAACACTTTACTTGTAGTTGGTGAAAGAGGCCCTAAAGGTTACAGTTTTGTTCGGAACTGTGATGGTCGTATTATTTACTTGCGTGTTAAATATGGGTCCTGTCTATCTTAACAGCTGGGCCAACTCTAGTCGGCTATGGTCGGCCGAATCTAGTCGGCTATGGCTGGACACACTAAAAAATCAAAATTTTATTCCCGCAAGCCACTTGTTCGAATTTCGAATCACGCTCGCATCAAAAATCGATTTTTTATTTTAGGCACCAAAAGCACCCTTTTCGTGCTGGAGAGGTGAACAATAATATACATACATACTACATATTTATATTATCTTAAGATGAAGTCCACACGAACGAAATCGCTTGCATCGGCTAGTAAATAATATAAATTCAATTCGCAACTTTTTTCGCAACCAACACATATTGAGATTTCTATCTTAAAAAATACTATTGTTAGATAATTCAAACAATAGAATCACCATTTCACCACCATCTGTGAAAGGAAGTGTGCTGACGACCCAAAAATAAAAGTTTTTTTATAAAAATACACATTTAAAAAGTTTTTATATTAAGACATCATGAAAGAGATGACGTCATATTTCAGTCTCCGCGTCAGATTCGAACACAAAAAGTCGTTAAAGTTTTCAACGGGCTCTGATGAAACACGTATGTAATTTATACACGAGCGTAGGAACTGTTCCGAGCTCTCTTTCACTTTATTTCAAACTTAATAACTTCAATTTTAGTGCGAAACTGCTGAATGCATGCGAATTAGTTTCCTCGTACTAGTTCGTTTGGTCGCTAACTATATTCTCTTTATTAATTCCAATGTGTAATTTCAGTTTCATGAAGATTCTACTTTTAATGGCGATTTTATGGCGATATACCTCTTTTGTAATGTATAGTATTACCATAATTCCAATATTAAAAATACGAAAGTGAGTTTGTTTATTCGTTTGTTATGCTTTCACGCCATAACTATTCCATCAAACAGCATGAAATTTTGCATACATTTCGAGATGGATACAGAAATAGTCATAGAGTACCTTTTTTACAGAAAAAAAAGTACTGTTCCCGAGACCTATAGATTTCAGAATTTCTAAACCTCCTTGGCTTGCTGAGCAACTTTGAACTTGTGGACCAGATTTGCCGTGAGAGACCGTGGGGCTACTCTAACAGGAATAAAAAAAAACTCTGATTTGAAGGTGCCAAAAATAAGGTGCGTTTACCCCACCCCATACGTAGATACGTAGTAACCTACTGCAGGGGTCTTTTAAACTGCGCAATTGCAGATGCCACGTGGTCCACAGGTCGTTCACCCGGTCTCGTTTTCGTCCCCCATTTTTGGATTTTGCACTTTATCCCAACGTCGTAAGAACCAAAACAATGCCATAGATTAAATTGTTCTGGCAGTCTCACCTTTTTAAAGATTAATTCACAATTTACATTAATTAATTTGGCGTCCAAATTTATACGGTAAAGTTTAAGGATACTTCAATAAGCATTGGAGGACAGAATGATATTTTTTTTAATAAAGAATAAACAAGTAGATGGGCATAATATAGCATAGCATAATTTTTTTCTTTTGTCAAAGTATACTTTAAGTAAATTTAATTTAATACTTATCATTTATCATTATCATTTAACAAAAATGTCTTACGTAATTTATTTTATTTGATTAAGTTTGTAATAAGTTGTCGGGCCAAAAAGATACCCTATATACTTTCCAGTACTCCTAACAACGTGTATGCAAAATTTCATGATGATCGTTGAGTAGTTAAAGCGTGAAAATGTAACAAACAGACAGACAGACAGAGTTACTTTCACATTTATAATATTTATGTATTTATTAAAACTAATAGTGTTGAAAAGATCTGAACTGCAAATGATAGAAAAGCGAAGAACTAAGTCGGTGCTCGTCATCCAAACACTTATGCCCCTGTATTCCCATCTCCATAGCTCGTACTGTTTACACAGTCTGGTATGAACGTCTGTATGTTGATACAGATTGAAATGCTCTTTGATATGTTGTGTCAATATTTGTGTGTTTATCTTTCTATTTGTTATATAACGTGGTCTTATTTTTCGGTCGGTTGCGCCTCAGTAAACAGACGCCGCTAGCGTGCTACACTCACTTAGGGTGTGGCCATAATCTTTGGCGTTGGCCAAGAGAAAATATATTCACAACATTGCTAAAAAATTTAAGAGTTTATCATTTTCACTATTTTGCTCCAAATCACAGATTAAATTAATTTATGGAAGTGTTTCTTGATACTTCATCGGCCATTTCGATCTTTGTGTGTATTAGCTTACTAGGGACCCGGCTTTAGCTTTGATTTTTTTTTTATAACAAATAATTAAAATTATAAACCAATTTCTATCGAGCCCAAACACGCTATATCTGCTCTAAGTTGCTGAGTAGTTGGGTGTCTCGCAGATTACTTGATGCTACAGCATCAGATCAAGGTTACCATATCCTGAAATACCGCCGAAGTAACAGTATACCAAATTTTCGCATCATTCGAACACGTGAAAGTTAGTGATATCCCTTCGTTAACTAGGTAATGCGGTGATGGTCTTCAAACGCCTGAACACAAATTGAATAAACTCGTAGTGCTAAGATACCTTCTCTAAAACGCAAAGTGCTGATGATAAGTCATCAGAAATGCTGACTTGACCTAACTCTTGTATATCGGCGCCTAAAGTTGCATGTGTTCTGTACAATAGGCCTTTCAGCGCTGATTACATGACGCTAAAGGTTATTATTAAAGTAAAACAGATTTAAAAGGCCTGCACAGACGAAGGACGTTTGACCGTAGAAGACAACAGTGGCTAAGTTTGGAAATCCTCTTAGAGTAACTTTTTTGTACACTCAACCCGAACTAAGATCCGCTGTGTGTGTTGATGCACCTTGGTAAGTTAGTTCTATGTTTTGGGGGAATCCCACGTAATTTTGTGTGAGGTCTCTCGATGTCTGGTTTATTCGGGGGTCTTTTGGTACGCGGCACTATAAGTCCCTCGTGTGTCCTGTGTGTAAAAAAAAATGTAATCTATGTATTATATCAACTGTCTGGTATCCATAATACAAGCATTAGTTGCTTACTGTGAAACTAGATGGTGCTGTGTGGAATGTGTGAAGTTATTTATTTATTATTTATATATAAAGAGTGTTTATAACAAATTGTAAATTAGAAAATTACTCTTACGACACAAACATAGATTACCTACATTGCGTGGAAGCCACAGGTAACATTTAAAACTAGATGAAAAAAAAAAACTTTAAAAAAAATTGTAGTATATTGTTGTTCTATACAATTATAAGCGATTATAACTATGTGTCATATACGCAAAAGAATTTGGCCCATAAAATGAACCATACTTACTTATACTATAAAAAGGAAACATTTCAATCATAATTTTTGTCTCAAGAATAGTCCTATTATCTATTACCTCAAGACTAGACATAATATACTTACTAAATATATAGATATATATATATTGAGAAATCAGACATTTTTGGAAATTAAATTAAATTTACTTAAAATATACTTTGAACAAAAGAAAATAATAATAATATACCTGTTTATTTATTTATTTAAAAAAATACCATACTGTCCTCCAATGCTTATTGAATATATACTCAATATATAGATTTGATACAAATAGAGAGTATGTATTGTGATAGATTGTGTGTGCGCTGTGTTGGTGGACCGAATAGTACAAATCGTTGGCAGATAGATACAATGTGCGGGCACACAATGGCCCTCCCTCGGAGTTGTCGCCGCTGTCACATGCTTCCTCTACTTGAAAGATCTTTTATACAACTTTCCAAAACTATTAACAGCGTCTCGTCCTGTTAGCGAAATGTTATTATAACGGTCCCCTATTCGAGACGCTCGCGAACTTTTCACGAAATAAAATGATATTCAAGTCCTGTTACAAAGGTGACTTTGAACGAAAGGAATTCGTGTTTTTGATGAGTGCTTTCGTATAAATTTAAATATAATATTTTTCCCTTGATATCTATCATTATAATTATTATATGTTTTTCTCTTGGAAAGCGAATATTGTGAGACACTTCAGTGTATAAAGATCACGTGACTCTTCTTGTTTCCAAAATGTCCCACTCGAATTATCTTTGTGGACGTTTTGCAATTTTCAATAAATATTTAGTTTACTATCCCCAAAATGCCCCAAATTGCAAAAGCGCTTGGATAAGGAATACGGATTGAAATTATTGATATGTTAATGGGCTCAGGCATCATTTTCTCACTCTCTGAAACACAGTAGCACACGTGCTGTTATTTCACGGTGGTCTTGTGTCTTTGTGTTTTACACAAGATTTTGCACAATATTCACTAATAAAGGTCGGTCATTAATTTATAAAACCAATTATTATTGCGTCGGTATCGAAATTAATGCCTTGACAACAATGGTAATCATTTCCTTGATGTTAATATTATATTTAAATGAAATAATAAATTTGAGTAAATAAATTAAATTAAATTAAGGCAGAGCTATATTGTGTAAATAAAACATTTTGCGTTGCATTCAAATGAAGCTTATGTCTGTGGATGTGCAGCATTCGCGATGAACCATCTGATCACAGTATCGACAGTACAGTGTCATATGTAGAAACGATAATTATAAAATTTGACAAGAAAAACAATAAATAAAATAACTATAATTATGTAATTTTTACTAAAATAATTACATACATAAATATTTTTTTTATATATAGAGAATGGCAGGCAGTTTAATGGTCTGCTTGGTGGTAAGTATATTAGTTACCTTGGCCTAGACACAAACACCACCAAGCATGGTTATTTCTTTAAAGCTCACTTTTTTAAAAAAAATAATGATCTGGTATTATAAATAATGCTAGAAATTAATGTTAAATTTAATATTTGATTTACTAGTGATATTCATAACATGGCAGCAGTTCAGTGTTAATTTACAACTCGCTTATTCGTTCGTTTGTTCTGTTTCGGTGAGTGTGTAAGGTGTGAATTTTCCGTTATCTTATCTTAGATTGTGTTTATTGACAACAATAGTAATCAAGAATACCGTCAGCCTGGCTCCAGATTCTTCCCTTAATTAAAAATGTTATAAATTAACTTTTTTTAAGAACATTAACGAATTTATCTACTGTCATTTCGTTACACTGTGGCGACAAAGTACATACGGCGGCGAAATCCCCCAGCGTGCGGTTGTTACCCGTAAATTACCTACGATTTATACACGACACGCGACGCCGCGAGCGTATACTAGTACATACGTTTTGTTACCACTCCCAAATAGCATTAATGCTGGAGTCGCTAAGAAATTGCTTTTAAGTATCTCCCTCTCTGTGGCTACAAATCCAAGCGATTTTACATTAACAATGAGATCTTATTCCGTAAGTACAACGTAGACGTGTTCAACAATGCCCTACTCAAAAATTTAATTTCTTATTAAAGGGGATTTTATTTACAATTTTTTATAGACGTGTTTTTTTAAATTGATTTTAATAGTGGCAGGGCACACTGCGTCTCGCGGTGATTTGAGCAGCTCGTTTAGATGCAAAAACCTTACAGAAAACCCATCCACTGTGAAATTACAGCATTTGTGCTGTTTCTGTGAGTGATATCAGAGCAAATTTCCCTGTCCCTAATATCCTTAATCATACTATGGTCGGCACTGCTATACCTATGGCACTTTTAGCCACCTACCATCAAGTGGACCGGCAGCTTGTCTGTGGACCTTAAAATTAAAAAAAAAAATCAATACTGTCATGGGAAATTAATTTTTTTTTTTCACATATCATGAAAGATTACTTAAACTTTTACTTTGTAACATGTACATAAATGAATGCAGGCTCCATCCCATTGGTTTGTCACATAGAGCTAAATTTATCGATGTATTCACCCGCCCACGAGACACCGTGATCTATCGCCAACCGTGTACGCCACTAACCACTACCTACCTACAAAATACAACACCATCCATTCTAACTACTTGCCAAAATTGCAATTGGGACTTACGCCTGCACTACACTATCGGCGATGATCGTTGATCACGTGATCGTCTATAATCGGATGTCGGCGCCTCTATTCACACTTTCGATTAATAATCGGTTGTCGGCCACGGTCGAAGCCGGTGTCAATTTTTAATACTCTACGCGAGCCGACTGTGCACGATGGACGTCGACGAAATTCTTGTTGTGATGTATTATTTAGTGCGGTCAACCAGACTGTTAACCGAAATACTGGGAATAGACGTTATTTAAGAAGAAAACGCTTCAATTTTCAATTGCTTATCTTTCTATTCACTTAAAGTTTTGTCCCAAAGGACAAACCTGTTTCCTGAACTAGTGTGATCAATTCTTCAGGGTTTATATTTATGCGTGTGTGTAAATATACAAACGTGCGTACAATAAAAACACAACAACTCTGCTTGCGCGTCGCAATGACACCCGACATTTCTTGTCGGCGCCGACACAAAATCGATTTCTGATAAGTGTGAATAGTTTCATATAAAATACTCTGCCACTGAAAGATCCGATTAAAATCCGGGCCCGACACCCAACAGTGGGAACGAGCTATAAACGTACAAGCTTTCCTTTGATGCGTATGAAAAACCGACAAATCACGGGTCTCAGGCGATCATAGTCGACGATCGGCGAATACGAGTACAGCCGAGTATGCTGTAGTGTATGCATCTTGGATTTTTTCACTAACTCACACTGCACGAGTCTGTGAGACAACAAATACATAATACACAATCGTGTTCGCCCGTAATCGTCTGTCAACGCCGATAGTGTAGAGGAGCCATTAGATTGCATGGCCACGAGAGACAGGAAATCATTTGAAATTTGACTCTTTTTTTGTTATATAGTTCCGAAGACAAGCTAGCGATCCATTTGACAAAAACAATTACATATAAAGTTAAAACCCCAACTTTCTATTGAGCCCAAACACGCCATGTTTGCTGTTAGATATCCCCAAAGACTTCTTGATGCTGCAACATCAGGTCAAGGTTACCATGTCATGGAAATGCCACCGGAGTAACAGTATATTAAATTTCACATGGAAAATGGTGTGATGGTCTTCAAACGCCTGAACAATATTAATAACTAAAAACCATCCCGATCATTTCAGTTTTCAAACAAAAAAAAAACTGATTAAAACTGTCCATGCGTTTGTGAGCTACAATTCCACAGACAGATACACAAACACACACGTCAAACTTAGAACACTCCGTTTTAACGTCGGACGTTAAAAATATTTCTGATTACACAATTTACTATTATTTTAAATTTATAAAAAGAAAACTTTTTTAATTATTTATTTATTTAGATTATATACAGCCATAAATTTAAAAAATATATATTATACATTATATACAAAATAGGCCTAAAGAATCATAAAAAATATATTTTTACATTTATTTATTAATTAAAAAAATAATAATAATAAGACCAAAAAAGAAAAACAAGAGAATATTCAAGATAAAGATATCACTTGACTTGACACAGTAGGGAATATGAAATATATCACTTGATCTTGTTCTTAGTTTTGGTACTATGTATTTAATATTTTATAAATAAAATTGTTTGCCCAAATAATCGATTCAAAGTAAAAGAAGACACAATAAAAACTATTTTTTAACAATATATGAATGCTGTTTTTCCTATCTCTGACTGAAATCGACGATGTAATTCCTTAGTTTGAAAAATCTTTTTTTCCCTTTTGTAGTTTCAGATCACCCCTTTCTGTGACCCATCCTTATGTATCAGCCTGAAATATTTTCATTTCGCTAAGAGCATAAGAGTATCCTCACACCGTATCACACCATCTACAAAGCATGATTTTATCATAGCATAGACAGCAACACTATCATTTTCAATAGCAAAAACTCCTAGGAAATATTCCTAAATATATATGTATAATGTCAAACACCTAAGCACACGTTGTGATTTTATTGAAATATAAATTAAATTGCATTTAAAAGTTATGTAAGACTATAATATTTTATTTAATAATAAGTTTTTATCTATATTCTTACGATTCGTCTATAGCCTTATATTGAATACTTACCTACCACTAAAAGTAGGTAATAATGATATGAAGTAACTACCTATAACCATAAGTAAACAGTTCTGGGTGAGCTCGCTCCATCTTAGGCCTCATCCTTGCTACACAGTTGATTGATGGCCAAGAGGAAACCCATCTTTAATAAAAAAAAAAACATCTATTTAAGTTAAAATTTGCCATATTCAAATCTAATGAAGTGTAACAGCTGGTAGATGTCTACCATCGCCTATGACACAAGCAACACCATGGATGTAGGTGGATTATGGCTCGCTTGAAAGAGCCCATATTGTAGATAGGCAGTATCAACAGTAATGACTCGGTGAAACGCAGAGCTAGGAGACTTATTGGCGACAGTACGTTTTTAAAAATTAAGATGCAAAGACTGGCACATAGACGTAAAATTGCCAGTCTATGTGTCTTTTATAAGATGTACTTCGGAGATTGTGCTCAGGAGCTGCATGAACTCATATCGCCTTCCCCTTTCTTCCATCGGACATACAGACGTACAAATGGTTACCATCCACATCTTGTCGATATCCCTCTATTTCGGACCAAGAGCTTTAAAACATCTTTTATAATGCGCACTGCCAACGTTTGGAACTCCTGAACTCATATAACCCAAATCTTTTCAAAGTTCAAGTGAATAGGCATCTTCTGGGTTGAGAATGAGGTTCGCTCCATCTTAGGCCTCATCCTTGCTACACAGTTGGTTGTTGGTCAAGAGCAAACCCATCTTTAATAAAAAAAAAACCCCAGAAAGGAGATTTTTACCATTTAATATTGTTCTCGAATGGAAGATTTCTGTTCGAAAATCTTTTGAAACTAATGACCCTGACCGGTACTTAATTCACATTAATTTATTATACTACACTACCTGATTTATGTAATAACATAACTAACGCAACAATAGAATAGAATAGAAACGTGGAACACTCAACATCTCGCTCTTTGCTAACTAAATCATATTTGAAAAATCCTTTTTCAGGGCACCGCACCTCAATAAGTTATTTCATAAATCCGAGCAATTTTACTGCACATAAATTAACATTTTATGCGGAGAGCATTTTAACACTGTACCTACAGAAAGTATTTAGGACAGTGTTCCACAATACAATCAAAACTATAAAGCGTTTACAAAAATATCACAATTAAATCATATTCTGTATATATATTTATTAATTTTTTTATTTAGTTTTTTGAATAACTTGTTGTTACAGAGCTTTGTTAGCGTGATTAGTTAAAAAATAAGCAACAATTAAAGTTAAATTCTCTTGTAGGATTTCTACTATAATTTCACTAACAGTGCATTACGCCATCTAATTTAATGATTAATTTAATAATAAGTTCCTTACCTTGCTTGTATGTAAAGACAAGCAAAGTAAGTATAATTTATTACATTAATATTAAAATTATTTTGTCCAAAATAGGGAAATAGGATGTAAAATATGAATGGTGATCCAAAAGTAATGATTATCGATTGAAAACACAATATTCATGGGATAAAATACAATTTATTTTTCAACGTAGTAAATCAGAGGTCCATCTCAATTTTTTATGTATAGGTTGGCAGACAACCCGACAGTCAACTGGATGGCTACTAACACCCAGTAGGGATTGCAAATGCGCTGCCAATATTTATAAAACAAGCTGTTGCACGCGACTTCGTCCGCATACTTAACTTCATAAAATATAGCCTATGTTACTCACTGATAATATAGCTTTCTATAGGTGAAAGAATTTTTAAAATCGGCCCAGTAGTTTTTGAGTTTATTCAATACAAACATACAAATCTTCTCTATTTATAATATCCGTACTTCCATACTGATATTATAAATGCGAAAGTATGTTTGATTATATGGATGTTTGTAACTCTTTCACGCAAAAACTGCTGAACCGATCACCATGAAATTTTGAATACACGTTTTCGGGGACACCAAAAAGGACATAGGGTACCTTTCAACGAGGACGAAGTCGCGGGCACCAGATAGTTAGTGTATATATAAATAAGGGAATCTCATTAAAGTAAAAATAAAGGCATGTGTATTCTTATTTAATTTTCTATAAGGGTGTAGTTACAGCCACCCAATTGGCTGTCTAATTTATGACTGCGTAACGCAGTGTAAAATTAAAACCAATAAATAGAATAGCATCGACAGTGTAAGAGAAGCCTTACACCTGTCCCGAACAACGCAACAATAAAATGCGAAGAATGTCAAAGGGATCAGTGGAATTTTTCGCATGGAGAATATGTCAATTTTGTAAGGGCCTTTGTGTTCGGTGCCACTGGTTTTGCCCTTATATCTCTTGACATATTTCGTCCTGCCGTTTCTAACATTGTCTATAAATTCAACGGTGGAAATCATCCGTGAAAACGAAATGTATTACTCTTATTGGGAAACAATAAGAGAAAAGCGAACATGTTAACGTTGAACGCGTATGTAAATTGGAACTACTTGTCCGCCGCTGTCATACCTTTCCCTATCTCTTACCTTGTCATACCTTGTCTCTTACCCTCTATACTGTCAGTATCTTAATTACATTTTTAGGTTACAATACCCAAATATCATTAAAATTCCTTTTCAACACGAGTGTAAAATTCGCCACAGGCTACACTTATGAAACGTTTTGAGGACTCATACATATATAGAGTATTCCCATTTGTACCTATCACTATTTTATTATTATTTTTAGTCTACGGATCTCTTCATTTCTGATTCGATCTCGTATCCATAGCTCGTTGAACGATGTTGAATTTTTTTACGAGGCCTACACACACATTAGTCGAAAACATTTGGTTTGAGACCTGAGGAATTTTCTCGAACGAACGCTGCCCACCAGTACTGGATTGATCTCTTCTTATTACTTTGACATTGACATTTACATACATGGGAATGTTTTTTTTTTATTAAAGATGGGTTTGCTCTTGACCAAGAACCAACTGTGTAGCAAGGATGAGGCCTAAGATGGAGCGAACCTCATTCTCAACCCAGAAGATGCCTATTCACTCGAACTTTGAAAAGATTTGGGTTATATGAGCTCAGGAGTTCCAAACGTTGACAGTGCGCATTATAAAAGATGTTTTAAAGCGCTTGGTCCGAAATAGAGGGATATCGACAAGATGAGGATGTCGTACGTCTGTATGTCCGTTGGAAGAAAGGGAAAGGCCAAGTACTCCAAGTGTCCCAAGTACCTAATAGTATTCGCCCACAACTTCGAGAATTGAATTCTCAACTGTTACTGGGTTGGACACAATATTGGACATTAGGTTGCATGGCTTTTAGGTTACAAAATAGCAATAGATATGTCGCTAACTAACACTTTTTAAAGAAATTAATTTTTTTCTTGATTTAATATTATAATAATATATTATTATTTAACTTTTAAAAAACAGGTTCCAAGCATTCGTGTCACAATAAAATGTGGGGAAGTAATACGCAAAGCTCGACGTCATATTACAAATATGGAGGCCTCGGAATTGGTAAAGACGGGGACGTAGATTCCCTTACGCATGATTTGCACTCAGATTGAACATTTGATTGTATGTGACAGGCTGGCAACCGTATGATTGAAGATTGACAGGTAAATAAAAATACTAAAGCAACGGTGAAAGGCATTCACTTGATGTACGTTAAATAAAACCTTTAATATTTTTGAGAAAGGAAGTTTTAAGACATGTTCGGAAGTAGATTTGTTTGTCTCGAATAATAGCTTGCAATCATTATAATTACCCAACTTGTAATAAAATAGATTCTGTACAAGATCGTATGTTAAAGAAAGGTTAGATAATATATTATATAGAATTAAGCTATACTTCTCTACTAATATTATAAATAGAGAAGATTTGTATGTTTTTAAATGAATAAACTCAAAAACTATTGAGCCGATTTTAAAAAATCTTTCACCTGTATAACGCTATATTATCAGCGAGTAACATAGGCTATATTTTATAAAAAGTTACGCGGACGAAGTCTATATTATTAGTCTATACTTTACTATTATTATAAAGAGGTAAACAAAAAACAGGTTTACCTGTCTTACATGAACATGGAAAAGTTATCTTAAGACCCATTCGTAACTATGTATCGAACAGTAGTGTAATATTTGTTGTGGTGAATATGCGCTGCGAGCCTCCTCTAAAAGGGAGGATATTTAGGTCGCCCGGTGGAAGTAAACATTTGCGACGAACACATAAAGGGTTGCCTCTCGTTTTTAAGTCAAGCATTAATGGCAAACCGGCTTTTTTTACACAATGTTTACGTGAGCATTTCAACGTTTTTTTTTGAGTCCACTCTTCAAAATCTAAACTCGCGTCTTAAGTAAAAAAAGGTAGCTTTATTCAATATATATGTTAGGTACGAAGTAAGATATAATGTTACACGGTGAGATCGACTTAATAATAAAGTATATAAGTGTAGTTATAAAATGGTCCTTCGAGCCGGATAATAATCCACATCTCATCAAGCAAAAACTGTTGGAATACTTTCTAATTTTGCGGCCATTTAACACTAACATCTCACAGTACGATCCCGAAGTTGTGCTTGTAAGATAGTAGCCTATTTTATTACACTCATAAAATATTTTATGGAGTTTCGGGCTTAGAGATGAGGCCAAAGCGATTGGCGGAAACTAAATAAGATTTTAGCTAAATAATATTTACCTATACGACCCTATATATTATATAATAATATGTATATATAACAAATATACATATATATATATATATATGACCTATATATAATAATACTAGCGAACCGCTCCCGGCTTCGCACGGGTGCAATTTTTTTCTGCAAATTATATAATATATATAAAAACCTTCCTCGTTTAACGCTTACGCGTATTTTAAAATATCTAAGCGTACATATAGAGGGACAGACGGCGGGCCACTTTATTTATACTATATAAAGATTTATATGTATATTTTTATCTATAAATATAATATGTATATTTAACTAGCGATCCATGTCCCAAAGGGGAAGGTGGCGGACATAGGTTAGGAAGAGTTCATATCTAAACTTTGACTTACTTTGAGTGCGACAGTTAGTATTTGAGAATAAACATGAGTTCATTGGTGAATATTCCTCGTTAGGCTTTCTGCTGTATAATAATAATTAAAAAAATATATAATAATAAACGCTAAGCCCCTGGCACTTGCACCAACGACGGAACTGTTCGTTGTCACTTGGCCTAAACTGAAATAGTTAGAGTAATCTTTACATGACGTATACGAACCGTGTTTTTGTCTCTATCGTGTAAGCAGTTTCCGAAATAAAACATTTTATGTCCCAAGAAACTTATTATAGCATTGGAAGATAACACGAATTACCATTTATTCAACTTATACATACCATTAAAGATAATTCCCGCCTACCTGGCACAATGCCTACGAATAACTTATTAAATACTAGCGGGCTGCCCCCGGCTTCGTGTTAATTTGTTTCTGCAAATTATATATAAAAAAACCTTCCTCCTTTACCGCTCTATCCGTTAGTGAAAACCTCGTTAAAATCCTAGCGTAGTTTAAAAGATATAAGCGCACATACAGAGGGACAGAATTAGTATAATATACTATCACTTTAACTTAGTTTACTTTAATTCTAAACAATTTAAGTAGTGGCATCAAATCCCTTATTATTAATCCTTCCAAAGTCTGTTACGTACATACATGCAACACCTGTGACGTTGCTTGTCAGAATTGAGCGTCTGCCTACCTTACCTATCTTTACATAAAAAAATTAAACAGTCGCGGGATGCCTGGCAGATTTGAAACATCAAAAATATTTTGTTTAAAAATTCTTTATTAAAAAAATGCATATTATATTAAGTTTTTTGGCCAAAGTGTAGCCAAAAATTGCCGTCGCCACATCAAAAGTCGGTCTCACTTACCGCAAAAGATGTTTCACATACAAAAACAGGAGTAGCGCAAAGTATAGTTATAATATAATATAATATATACTTTATTTCTTAAGCCAGTATCTATTGTATACATAATATTTACATTTTAACAGGAACATAGCTAGACAGTAACATATTGTCGCCTGACCTCCAAGCTAGGATTGCCTGTGTTTTGGAGATCAGTGGCCCCGTGTCGTAGCAGCCGATATTATTTAAAATGAGTGTTATACCAGAGAGTTATAATAGTGCAGTTATAAACTATGATCATTCAAATTATTTAAAGCACTTAAGTTTTTTAGCAAGTCTTCGAAGCAATCTCTTCTTAGAAACATTGGAGTCTTTGCCATCAAGTTAAAGTACAATTTAATCTATGAATAAAAGATTATAAGGCATCTTTCTAATTGGTCGGGGAAGCCCCAAATAATAAGTTAGATGAAAACGCTGAACGCAGAAATAAAATGTAAACAAGGGGCACAGGAAGGCGGCAGACAAAAGCGGGACTTTTCATGTCTTGCCGGTGAACCTCAAAGGGTTCGACTTTTTATTGGCTCTGCTGTTGACAGTACAATACATCTGGCAAACAGTACTACAATGCTAGATTATTAATTTTATAGCCTAACTCTTGAGGAAGGTTAGGTCTAGAAAGAGAGAAAGTTTAAAGATAATCTTATTCAACATATGTGTGATAATTTATTGTAATAATTGGTAATATTAATTAGCTTTGTTTTATGTAGTATACTTAAAATATTTGCACACCCTCGAAGGGTAGAATGTAGAGAGATTTGTCTACTGTAAAACCATTGTAACGTTTATTCAGAAAATAAATGGTTATTATTATTATTCACGAATATTTATTTTCATTCTTAATGTTAATTTTTTTTACAATATATATTACAAAAAACAATAATAATAATAATAATTATTATTATTATTATTAGCAAACACGTTTTATGGCTAAAATAAGAAATGATAAGGCATAAAATTATGTGTACGGTTCTTTTGTAGAGAATAATTGGGAAATTTTCCATACTTAATATTTTAAATGCGAAAGTATGTTTGGATGTATGGATGTTTGTAACACTTTCACGCAAAAACTACTGCACAGATCACTATGAAATTTTGCATACACGTTGTCTGGGACACCAGAAAGGACATAGAGTACCTTTCATTGTTCAACGCAGACGAAGTCGCGGGCACCAGCAAGTTTATATTAATTCTCAGTACTCTACTTTTCGCTCACATTTTGAAACTTACTCTTTTTCTGTTTTACACATAGCTTCCTTCAGAAAAAAAAATAGCAAAAAAATGTAAACGAAAAAGTTTAAACTCTTTTGCATAATTGAAGCCATTTCCTTTTAAATATTTAAAGTTCTTGTCTGCTTTTTGAACATGTAAAGACAGGGTACGTACTGTAGTAGTTATTATGGGGTAGAAGCGAAGGTTTTTTTTTTAGTTTCTTTGCGCCTCTATAAACTCGGGGTTTTTAACTTACTTTTGCGATGTTAAAGTGTTTTTAGAATTTAACCGGTTCTACGAAAAACGCTTTCTTGTCTCTGCTATTGTGGAAGCAGCCGTTTAATTTTAAAAAAGGCAAAAATCGTGATCTATTTTCAATATATTATTATTTTAATTACTATCTACGAGTATACTAATATTATAATGAGAGAATATTTGTATTTTTATATGTTTGTAACGAATAAACTCAAAAACTACTGGCACGATTTTAAAAATTCTTTCACCTATAGAAAGCTACGTTATCAGCGAGTAACATTAGGCTATATTTTATAAAGTTACGCGGGCGAAGTCGCTTGCAACATCTAGTATGTATGCTATATATTATTGTTTATACGAGAAATTATATCATCTGTTCTCGTCACCTGATGATAGAACTCTAAAGGAGATTCGAGACTTTATAAAGGGACAAAAAAAAAACCAAAATACGAAAATTTTTGATATGGAACTTATTGGTAGGAGATTCTTCACTCTAAACCTGAAGCCCTAAACCATTGGTAGCTTATTAAGTCTGAAACTTATATATAAACTTATATCCGTGTAAAAAATATATATATTTAAATAATTTTAATACATTTCATTGAATAAAAATGTGGATATTTCGTTTAGTCGTCTGTCCCCAACAAATGTCAATCACAGAATATAAACGCTTAATTTCCTGTCTGATGTACTTTTGTAAAGAAGGAAAGATAATAAAAGAACTTCTCCCATAAATCTTAGTTTATTATCATTGCCAATAAAAAAAAAACTTTTTTAATCAATCTACTTAGACGAAAATATTTTTCTGAAATTGTGTGCAAAATGTGACTATCTTAACTTTTAATTGCGAGTTGTTTTTAAATGAGAAATTGTGGAATGTTATAAGTAGAAATATTTTCTTCAGTAAGTAATTAACTTAGTAGCTACTTTAAGTACCTTAGGTAGTGTCGTTGAAAAGACAAGCACTTACTTTTGGACGAGAGGTTAAAGTTATCAGCTTCGATTCTCGTCGAAGTCAACTTTGAAAATGAACATTTCAAAATTAGCTTTGGTCTGGATCTGGCAAGTAGTAGCAGGGCACAATTATTGACGACACGTTTGGTCTAGTGGCTAGTAACCCTAGCTGTTAACCAAACGGTCGCGGATTCGAATCCCGCTAGGGGCAAAATGTTTATGTGTTAACATATTACCTTTGTACTTTAGTCATGGATTTTTTGTATTTATAATATGTATTGTATTTACAAAAAAAGTAATCTATGTAGTATACCAACTGTCTGGTATACATAATACAAGCATTAGTTACTTAGTGTGGAACTAGATGGTGCTGTGTGGAATGGGTGAAAATATTTATTTATTTATTATTTTAAAAAAAATTATGGTATATGCGATGGTAGCCACCTACCAGTGGACCGTCAGCCTGTCTGATGACCTTTTCACAAAAAAAAATATGCAACAATATCTTACAGAGAGAAACAGTCATATATTATATGTATGTATATATTTCATTTAGTGCCATTAAGAAAATAAAAGAAGAAATCGTTTGGTTTATATACGGAAAAGAAGTTCTTTTTTCTCGCGCCATTCTTGTAACAAAATTTACAGCCGACCGCTCAGATTGCTCAATTCCTTACGAATATTACGTCACTTGTATACAAAAAGCTAAGATATGATATAATATGAGTGGCGATTATAGTTTTAATCTATATGGAGTGAAAGGAGGGTTTTATATATTTATTTGCATTTTATATTTTTTGAATTCAGAATTAATAATTCAATATCCTCCTCCAGTTCAGCAGCGCCATGAATAGTGGCAGTTTTATAATACCACGTCATCTAAAAAACTATATATATTTTTTACAGCTATATTTATTTATTTTCTATACCTTTCTACAGTTAAACATTGTAGCAAAATTGATATACGAAAAATGTCTTATAATTGTTTAATAGCCACTACAAAGTTACGTCGTAACCGAACCAGGGAGACTTTTCAAAGAATCAAAACACGAGTCAGAGTGCAATGACAATCTTAACCACTCGTCAATCATAAAATACATTATCATAAGTGGTCATTAGTCACACATTGAATTGCTTAAGGAAATTTTATCAAAGCAAGCAATATTATCTTAGCTTGCAGTGTGACTAAGTCTTAACAAGCACAATGTAACCCCGGAAAAGTTTGTGTCAAATTATTGGATTTTTTTGTCCCCTAATCAGTAACGTAATTCAACTCCCTTTGTCGACCATGGTGGTTAGTGGTATACCATACGTGTGTGTATGTATGGTCCCTTTTATGGTGGAATTCCATTATGGGGGCACTAAGAGCTAACCATTCTCATTTCTGCTGTAAAAAAATATTATTTTATACTCGTTGTTTGAAGAGTGTACACTTCTTGCTGAATAGCATTTTAATAAAAGCAATAACGCTAACAGCGCAGTACACAGTACTTGTAAGGGGTGTAAGTAAACCTCCAAGTTAATTCCAACGCCTTTTTTGTATGTATACTTAAGCGTATATTGTGTATGTACAATTGTACTTGTATATGCATATATGTATATATAATTCACCTTTCTATAATATAAAAAATTGGGATTTTTTCTTATGACACCAACACCAAACAACGTCACCTCTAAAATTTAGAGTTTTAACGTACTTATAAACTTTTTTTTATGTGTGTGTTTGTGTATCTGTGTATCTGTCTGTGGAATCATAGCTCCGTAACGGATCGACCGTTTTTATTCCTTTGTTTATTGTTTGATCGGGATTGTTGTTAGCTATATCACTTTATGAAGATCTGTTCAAGCGTTTGAAGACCTTCAGCTCATTTAGGCTACGCTAAAGAGCCCTTCAGAAAAAATTGTTATAGATCCCATCATAGCTATAACTATTGGGTGTAAATACCCACATGAGTTCTCAATACTTATTAATATCCAGAATAAGTAAAGTAATAGAATGTCTATTTTCAGCGATACTACATAACAAAATCTTAACTGTTATTGTAACTTGTATAAGTTCTATAAAATTTGGTGAAACGGAACGTGAGCCTTCAAATTTACACAATAAATCGCTGTTATAAGAGCACCTGCACACGTGACCGTTTTGATAAACGCCGTCACGTGTGCGAAGCGCACGTGTGAAATGGCCTTATTATGTAAAATAAAATAGATGGACAATGCGGAAGTCAAACAGATATTATCCGTACTTAATATATAATATTATAAATGCGAAAGTATGTTTGCATGTTTGTAACTCTCACGCAAAAACTACTGAACTGATCACCATTAAATTTTGCATACACGTAGTCTGGGACACGAGAAAGGACATAGGGTACCTTTCATCGTTCAACGCGGACGAAGTCGCGGGCACCAGCTAGTACATCATATTTACCTACTGTAAAATTTACTGTTAACCTGGAATCCCCCCAACCGTGTTAGTTAAGTTGTTATATGTTGATATGTTTATGTGAACGAAATATACGACTCACGAGGGTGATGTAACCTGTTATAGAATTTAGTTGAATTTTAAATATTACTGGCTGGTAGGTACCTATTTAAAAAGATGATAGATTTTAACTAGATATTTTAAAGATAGAAAACGTATGAAAGAATTTTCATGTCAGTGGAAAATTTTTCAGTAATTTATATAGAATTTTTAGAGAACCAACGTGAGTAGCGATAGTATATTTCTAGAAGCAGTTTTGTAAAAATATTCAGAATAAGTTACATTTTATATTGAGTTTTGTATGTCTTTATAAAGTTTTAATAGTAAAAATAAATAGATGGAGTTACATATGTGCACAACGTTAAAAGGATTTTAATTTACCTAACCACCATCCTCACCAGAAATAAATTCACACCTTTAACATAACCCCCGGGGGTAAACTTTAAAAAAAAAAGCAGTGGACGTCCAACAGCTGAGATGATGATGAGCCAATTCGTACAATTTCAATAATGTTCTATACTTGTAGATATTTAGGTAAAATTACACTTTATAAAATGTTTATTTTGCCAGATAGACTTTGACTTAATATCGGCACAATCGTGCCCTTTACCTGTCTCAGTGACTTTAGTTGTTTTGCGACGCAAGTTACAAGCTTTTGAGTCAAAAAACGGGAACAAACCATTTATTAGTTAAAATAAAACCAGGCAGGCTATCCGTCCACTAGGTGGCTACTGTCACCTATAAGTAGCAGTAGCAAAATCATATACTTTCTTCAGATAAAGGATAAGTACCTACTTAAGCGGACTTGCTGCTTAGTCCACAAAATATTATTCTTTTCTCAGACCAAATAAGAACTATAGACAGAATTTCCCGGGCAAAATACTGGAGCCAGCTTTATAAAGACATGTATGTGGGTAAGCCGATATTGTGTTCCAAGCTATTATAACCTCAATTTTTGTTAATTTTTATTGAAAATATTGGCTTCCAAGTTTAATTACGTGTGAAATATGATCCTGCTTTTTATTTTTTGAAAATTGATTATTACACTCATCCACTATTACGCAATTCGACATTATCACAAGTAAATATTTTACGTACGTCTAAAAGGCTCTATATTTAGTTCTTATTTTATCTGAGATTCTATTGTGTACTTTTTAGTATTTTTTTGCGTTTGTATTGTGTTCTCTGCAATAGAAATATAAATTTAATTGCGCAAAATGTTATTACAATTTTATTAATATACTAAAAAATTAATGTCCTATAGACATCTAGTCATTTTACAAAGGATTACAAATTTTTATTATTATCCTTTTTGTATATGGATCTGTCGCTGGTGAATATAATATTTTTTTATAAACTAAATATTTCATTCAATTCTAAGTTAATAGTTGTAAATATATTTACATATTTATATATTATATTTAATGACACGTTTGGTCTAGTGGCTAGTAACCCTAGCTGTTAACCAAACGGTCTCGGGTTCGAGTCCCGCTAGGGGCAAATGTTTATGTGTTAACATTTTACCTTTGTACCTGAGTCATGGATGTTTTATATTTATAATATGTATGTATTTACGAAAAAAAAGTAATCTATGTAACTTTCTGGTATCCATAATACAAGTATTGGTTGCTTACTGTGGAACTAGATGGTGCTGTATGGAATATGTGAAGATATTTATATTTATACATAGATATATATTATACAGTATAAATATATACGCTTGTAAATGACGCCATACACTAAAGATGCGGATAGAGTAGCGGATATGAGGTGGTAGCGGATATTGCCGACAGTTGTAGGTACATTTGACTGCACTATAAACTAAATGTATTTTCACTTATAAACATAGTACATAGAAACGTTTCCCATCTTATCCGCTAACAATTGTTTATCTATCTTAGGCTCGAGTTCACCAACAGACGATTATTTTTAAACAGCTGTTAAACTTAACTTAATGATTAATCTGATGTTTAGGGCGTTTAACCCGCAGTTTAGAGATGGTGATCAACAAAATATTATTAAACGGCTGTTTAAATTTTAAACAGCTGTTTAAAAATAACCGTCTGTTGGTGAACTCGAGCCTTATTGTACTGTGCTATAACAGTCTTTACTGGCACACAACCCGTACTCTATTATTGAACAGTGTAATATTATTTTCAGATTTTGTAATCCGTACTAATATATACTTATTATAAATGCGAAAATATGTATGGATGTATGGATGTTTGTAACTATTACACGCAAAAACTACTGAATCGATCACAATGAAATTTAGCATACACGTTGTCTGGGACACCAGAAAGGACATAGGGTACCTTTCATCGTTCAACGCGGACGAAGTCTCGGGCACCAGCTAGTAAATATATGTTTTTTAATCAACATGATCGTTATCATCATTACCATAATTTTCCAATAAGACCGGTCAGAAGCAGAGGGGATCCAATTGCTTTAATATTTACAATGTTCAGTCATTATGATTTTTTTATATAAGTGCTGCTGACTATTTGAAGGCTTACTTGATTGTTGGTGGCTACCTGCGTCTATATTATTAATAATTTCTCTGTGGTCCACTGTAACTGAACTATTATTTGGGTGGTTTTGGAAAAAGTTGTCAGAGAAAACGACAGAGGCCTACAGTTACTTTATTATATTATTTATAAAGTAACTGTAGGCTTTTTTATTATATATAGATATACACGTAGATTCTAAATTCTACGTTTCAAAAAGACAACGGCAATCAAGTCACGTGTTTGATAAGAGCAAAACTTTGCTTAAGAGAACCTATGTACTTCTTAACGAATATTCATTTTAACATTAATAGGGTTGGCAGCGTACTTTTGATTAACTTCGTCAGAATAAGTATTGCCATGTCCCGTGAATATGTTTATAGAATTGTAAATTAATAATAAAATAAAATAAAATAAAATAAAAAAGCCTTTTATTTCTATGCAGTATTAAAAAAACAAAATGTTGAAATTACAAAATTTTAAAGATTTGAACATTTAAAGAATGCCAATTTATAAAAAAATATATATTTAGTTCTAGAAATTAAGTATCTGCAAGAACCCCTCTACAGGTGAAGGCCTCCTCCAAAGTTTGCCAGTCTTCTCTCGATTGGGCTTTTTGAATCCAGTTGGTGCCTGCTGTGTTTCTTATTTCATCTTCCCATCTAGCGTAGGGTCTTCCTCTCTTTCTATTGCCTTGTGGGCCTTTCCAAATTGTCATCTTTTTGGTCCACCTCTGGTCTTGGAGGCGCGCAACATGTCCAGCCCACTTCCATTTTAATGCTAGAGCGTGTGCTACACAATCTGTTGCTTTGGTAATTTTTCTTATTTTTGTGTTTCGTATCTTTTGAAGTTTTTTTATGTTAAGCATACTGCGCTCCATTCCTCGTTGGCAAATGGCGAGTTTGTTTTTGGTCTTATTATTGAACTTCCATGTTTGACTAGCATATGTGAGGCATGGTAAAATACAAGAATTTAACACTTTAGTTTTAATTTTTATTGACATGTCGCTTTTGAAAATTTCTTTTAAACTCCAATATTTATTCCACGTTAGCTGTGTCCTACGGTCTACTTCTTGTTCGTTGTTTCTTTGGTTGAAGCTAATTTGTTTGCCCAGATATATGTAATTATCTGTATACTTAAGGATCTCATTGCCAACAAAAATTAATCTCTTGGTGCTGTTCGTCATCAGCATTGTTTTGGAGAGATTCATTTCTAAACCAACTAACTTGCCAGCTTCATTTAATGATTTTATCATAAGCTGGAGTTCCGTTCCTGTCTCTGATAACAATACAAGGTCATCTGCGAACCGCAGGTGGTTTAGATATGTATTTCCAATCCTTATACCATATCTTCTCCAGTCGAGCTGGCCTATTACTGATTCTAGTGCCGCGATAAACAGTAGAGGCGATAGTGGGTCTCCTTGTCTTACACCTCTATCGACCGGGAAATTAATAAATAAAAAAAAATATAATTAAAATATAAAATATAATAATAATTAATAAATAATAAATAAAAAAAATTAATAAATAAAAAAAAATATTATTAAAAAAAATCTTATTTTTATTAATATTATGATTTTGAGTCATGGAGGATTCAGATCAGGTTTTCTTTATAAAAGTGATTTTGGAAATATTACCTTTGACAATTGATTCTTTAGTTAGTTTGATAATTGGCAATCCCGTCAAGTGTATACAAGGAATGGAACGGCTAATGCGTAGGGTACATAGGCAGTAAAATGTAAGCCAACATTTAAGTATTGGAGGCCCAAACACCGGGACATTATTTTGAAATACGGCGTGAGAAGCATTCGGTCCGAATTCCCGCTTTCAAATTTATAACCTCATAAATCAAGTTTATTCATAGGTGTTTTGTACATGCGAAACTCATATTGCGCGCACTGCCTTCGGTCATTAAGCCGGGATACGATTGAAATAACTTCAAATTAAAAGTGAATCCTATTTCGAAATCATCCATACTAGTCCGGGATTAGCATGAACAGATAGTTTTTTAATTGGATTTAAGAAATAATATATCTTTCGGATTTAACATTTGGGATACTTTTTATACTGGAAAAATGTAAGGTTCCTGAGTAATCGTCTTAAAATTTTAAAAAAATGATGGCCCAATGCCGCCGTGGCGGCGCCACCGTTAAAGATGTCACACCGATAAAGATTTCATGAGTTGTATTACACATATATTTTATTTTTCAACGCGTACGAAGTTAGTTTATGTCGAATCTTTACAAAGATCTTTACACAAAAAAAAAACACCAAACCTATTGAGATTTTGAAATTAAATTTATTATATTCGAGCTATAATATTAAGATACTCTTTTTTAAAGTTAAAACATTAAATAATGTAAAAAAACCAATCACATTTGTAGGCTCGATGAACACTACTAAATTAACTATAATGATTTCCAGTTTTCAGTCATATAAATAGGTATATACTAGCGACCCAACACCGGCTGCACGAGGATGTAATTTTTTTTGCAATTTATATACACAAACCTTCCTCATTTGTCGCTCTTTCCATTGTGAAAACCGTATCAAATTCGGTTGTGTTGTGTGGTTTGAAAGAAGTTAGCAGAAAAACTGACCAGAGGTGGATAGCGACTTATAATACTAGCCAGTATTTATTAAATAAAAATATATCTATATAACCTACAAGCTGGTGCCCGCGACTTCGTCCGCGTTGAAAAAGAGGATATATGAGTAATTATTATAAGATGAAATAACGCAAAAACAAATTTAAAAAATCAGTTGCTATTTATACCATCTGATGGGATGCAATTAAGACTTTTGTCACTTTTGTCCGTCAGTATTATATTTAATGTCACTGTTCATTGACAGATGGCGTTAGAGTTGACGCAAATCGAAATTATACTATATAAAAGCGTATATATATATATATATATATATATATATGTATATAAAAGCGTGATATAGCCTAAAGCATTCCTCGATAAATAGACTATTGAATACATTTTTTTTTTTTTTTTTTTTTTTTTCAATTCGCACCAGTAGTTCCTGAGATTAACGTGTTCAACCAAACAAACAAACTCTTCAGCTTTTTATATTAGTATATATTTAGATTGACCCTGGACACTTTAGTCTGTTCTCTATACTTCATTACTTTAATCATACAATTATGATAATAATAAAAAATAACATATTTATAATACATTAAGGAAACATAAAATGACAAAGTGGACGATAAAAGACGCGGTTTAGTATCTTTACGAGGCGAGACCGTTTGATTTAATATAAAAAAAACACTATATGTAGTCAAAACCTATCACCGCTCGGTTTTCGCAACGAAAAAAAAGTGGGACCTTTTACAACACCCACTAAAACTTTTTTACGGCTGGCAACACTCGTAAAAGGTATAAATAAAATATAACGCGGCAACAGGACACGGCGATGGAAGGCAGAGAGTGGTGGGGGCGCGCAATAATTTCCACGTTTTTGGCGATCCGAGAGCTCGCCTCTTTTCGATTATAATTTATCGTTCGGAATGAGGGATCGCACCGGTTCTCCGCCTATATCGAGACGTATAAAAAGTCATAAATGCTACCATAAAACTGTTTGCCATGCCACAGATTCAGAACTCCTCTTAATCAGATCGCGCTGCTCGAACCAAAGACCGACAATAAAATTTCTCTATTACAAACACAGATCGGTCCGTGACGATAATAGATCAGAATTGTTAAAAAAAAACCAATTTATTCCATGCAATAATTATATATACAACTAGCTATATACACCGGTTTCACCTGTTTTTTAATGTAACTTTACAAATATGTATATGCAAATTTCGACTCTCGTAAGCCTTTATATTGTTTTTTTATAAATATTCACAAGTTACATATTACTCTTGAGACATTACTGCTCAAATATTTATGGTTCTTCATAATATAACCATTAACAATTAAACAACGCCGACATTATTTGACCCTAAAACTATATCGGTGCGTTTAAGTGCGCATTCAAACTATACTCTATTGACTGGCGATTACATGAGGTCGATAAAAATAGTTCGATTAAATGTCAAGCGCGACCAAACGTGTTCCAATTACGAACGCAAACAAATGGTGTCTAAACATTGACACACTACCATGACATAAGTGTACTAGGAATACCATCATCTCTCGTGTGAAAAACAAACATTATTTAGTGGAAAAAAAAAATACCTGTGCGTAGACCCTAACATGTATCCAAATTGACGTGCCATATAAAAATGAAATCTTCTAACATAAGGAGCAGAGGCCAAGTATTCAGTGTCGGTAATTATCTGATGACCGGAAAAATTCTTGGAAAGGGACACTTCGCTAGTGTGGAGGAAGCAACACATCGAATCATAGGCAAAAAGGTATGTTTGTCTCTATTTGAATGTAACGGTAGATCCGTTATGACGACTAAGATATACTTAGTCTATTTATGATCAATAAGAGAATTCATTGGCGCATTAAAAAACAATTTACGTGTGTGCTCCACTGCATAAATCGTAATTGCACTAAAATTCTAATTAATAAATTGTCTAGTTTTTTTTAGAATATCTAAGTCATAAGAATGTCTAATAATAGAGACTAGCTGAGTAGTGAAACTCTTTCGCCAAACGCTTTTAAACTTGTAGAATAGCTGGTTGTCCGAAGTTGCTGCTGGTCCGGACAACCGACAGTCAATGTTGTCCTCAAATGTTTTGAAATAATTTTAACACATAATACGAACCTATTTAATTTTTAATATAAATAATTTACTTTTAAATTTTATCGTTTGCTTTAGTTCTTATAGTTTTTAAAGACGAGCTGTTTTTATTTACGCTTTTACGCCATTCAAGCCTTAACTACTCAACCGATCATCGTGAAATTTTGCATACACGTTGTCAGGGATATAGAAAAGGACATAGGGTTGCTTTTCACCCAGAAAAAAGTACTGTTCCCAAAGGATCATCGAAAAGAAAACAAAGCCTGACAAAAATATATGAAGTAATAGGTTTGGATAGATGTTTTAACATCTAAGAAAGGGGGCGCTGATGAAGTCGCAGAAAAGTTCGCTCGCGTAACTTTATAAAATATAGCCTATGTTACTCGCTGATAACGTAGCCAAAATCAAAATTTTCAAAATCATCCCAATAGTTTGAGTTTATTCATTACAAACATACAAATCTTCTTCTCTTTATAATATTAGTATAGAAGTATAGATTAACAAAGATTAGCGACTTCAAACCAACACATCATATTTATTTTATTAGTTCAGATAGAGTTTATAAAACGGCACGTTTGTTAAAAATTACAGGTAGCCATAAAAATAATAGATTTAACTAGTATAAAAGAAGAGTATGCGCGAAGAAATCTTCACAGAGAACCAAGGGTGATGGCGAAACTAAGACATCCATGCATTGCGGCACTCTATGAGACTATGATGGTAAGTCATCACTATAATACCATGATCGTATTGTCACTGCACTGTGTTTGTAGTGCGAGTTTTACTCGATCATAACTCATAAATGTGAATTTGTATGAGAATGAAGCAGCGCCACCTAGTGGCTCACATGTAGCGCTGCTACACGCTGCTACAGTTTGATCGAGTAAAACTCGCTCTACACATACTTTGTTTGTATATTTGGTGTGTTTATTGACGAGCCCGTTGGAGTAGTGATTAGGGTGCATGGCTCACCGCTCTGTTTCATGGGTCCTGGGTTCGACTTGGAGGGTTAACTTTGTAAATAAACATTTCAATGATGGCTCTGGTTTGGATTTTAAAAGTAGTGGGAATATTGCGTCTCACCCAGAAGATGCCTATTTACTCCAACTTTGAAAATATTTTTGGGTTATTTGAGCTCGGAAACACAGACGCCGGCAGGGAGTTCCAAACCTTGGATGTTTATAAAAGGAACTTAACCCTTCCTATTAACCTTATCTTTGATCCTACTATGATCGGCTGAGCATTTGCAGCAACTGTACCTAATTTGCTTGTGTTTTAGGCGACGGTAGCCACCTGCCATCAAGTGAACCGTCGGCCTGTCTATCGACCTTAACATTTAACTGACTAAGGCTCGAGTTCACCAACAGACGGTTGTTTTTAAATAGCTGTTTAAAATCTGATGTTTAGGGCGTTTAACCCGCATTTTAGCGATGGTGAACAACAAAATATAATTAAACGGCTGTTTAAATTTTAAACAGCTGTTTAATAATAACCGTCTGTTGGTGAACTCGAGCCTAAATGAAATTGTTAACTTTAGCATTTAATATGAGGAATTGTTGACAGCACGGTCCTCGTTTATTTGTGGTGATGGAGGCCGCGGGAGGGGGAGATCTGTGTGCGTACGTGCTGGCAGCGCGAGGGGTTCGTGCCGGTCGCGCTTCCGGGGGACTCCCAGAGGCTCGCGCGCGCCCTCTAGCGGCGCAACTAGTGTCCGCTGTACGTCATATGCATGCCAAAGGAGTGGTGCATCGGTAAACGATCATTGCATTTTTTCATCAACACTATTGTCAGCCTTAAGGAGACCCACTGGCGGACATAGACCTCCCTAACAGCCTGTCTGACTACCTTCACCCACCAGCTACCAGCAGCAGCAGCAGCAGCAGTAGTGGGGGACAGTCCAGCATATTGCCATCCACTCTGGAACCTCTTTTCATAAATATCTATTTTTAATGTACCTATACGAGCTACTAGTGACCTGCATATGTCCTAAGTTAGTTAGTATTTCAAACTATATGGTGTTAAAATATATAGCTATTAGTATATTAGCTCTCTCTATAGCACTGGATTATGTTTTCAAATTTTTAATGCTTGGTTTTTGATATGCCTTAGCAGGGTAGGTATCGTTTTTCAACAATATATGCATAACAATGTGTATGGAACATACAACAATTGCGTACCTACTAATAAAACTAAATGTTAGTTGTTATTTTTGTTGCAGAGATTTAAAGATGGAAAATATCATGTTGGACGCAACAAAACATTACATCAAAATTGTCGGTAATTATAAGGTTTTCTATTTTAGTTTTTTAATAATACAAATGCGATTTCAAGTTACTACAATAACATTATTGCTACTGTTAAGAAAAAAATCGTCCCTATAGAAAAAAGTCCATATAGCATTACGTCCAACAAGTGCTTGTCTTAGCGCTCTGTCTCTGGGTATGGGTTCGATTCCCGCACGTTCAGAATCAACTCCCGCAAAATCACAACGCCACAGATGCTTGAACCTGTGACGTTGCTTTTGTTAATAGGTGACCATTAGCTTTTTAGCTGAAATGTTAAAATACGAGTTTACAGGTGGCTCTTTAACTTAGATTAGGTATTTAGACCAAAAATTTTAGATCCGCCTAATTTAGATACATTTGAAAAGACATTCAAAATGATATGATTAGTATCTTGTGGATTTTGTGTAAATTATTTAATAGAAAGATGGTTAAACTAATTAAAAATGTGTCCAGATTTCGGTCTGTCAAACCTGTGGTGCGCGGGCGCAGCGTTGCGGACTCCGTGCGGATCGTTGGAGTACGCGGCGCCGGAACTATTTCTCGACGGCAGACGGTACGGACCCGAAGTGGATCTTTGGAGCATGTAAGAGTTGATATCTCCTCCTTTTATGTAAAATTCAGCAAGCAGGCCGACGATGTAGTTGATAGTGAGTGGCTACTGACGCCAATTAAAACAAAAAACACTCGTAGCAGCGACCCACCTTAATGCCTAAGATAAGTTAAAGGTATTGGGGGGGAGTTACCTTTAGGTAAGGGAATTTGGGTAAGTGAGTGGGTCTGCTCACTTACCCAATTCCCCAAGTGTACTATGTATTGTCCTGCAACTACAATATATAGTACACTTAAGTGTTATATAATATACTAGCGGACGTCATCGCGTCGCGTCGCGTTCGTACGAGACCGCTTGAATTTATTTTCTTGCGCGTAGTTTTTAATTTACGACAACTCCTAAATATCTCAAACGAATTACGCGACGTTTTTTTATGAAGATCTTCAACAATGATAGTCATATTTCAACCAATTTATACGAAACCTTAACGAATTATACACCTATATCTTCCTCGGCGATCACTCTGTTGATTGATGAGAACCGCATGAAAATCCGTTCAGCAGTTTTTGATCATTACGAATATACACAATACAGACAAACAGACCTTGCAGTGAGACTTTTTGTTTTTTATATAATATATGTTTTATATTAAAGAATAGTATCCTGAGTTTCTTTCGGGGTTTCTTCTCAAGATCGTCATCTTGGCTTTTTTTTCCAGACTATGATAAGAGTTTCTTGTAAAAACCCAATTGATAAATAAATATTTTGATTTAATTTTGATTTGTAATGACGATCATAAGAGTTTCTTGTAGAAATCTAATTGATAAATACATATTTTGATTTAATTTTGATTTGTAATGACGATCATAAGAGTTTCTTGAAGAAACCTAATTGATAAATAAATATTTTGATTTGATTTTGATTTATAATGACGATCGTAAGAGTTTCTCGTAGAAACCCAATTGATAAATAAATATTTTGATTTAATTTTAATTTGTAATGACGATCATAAGAGTTTCTTGTAGAAACCTAATTGATAAATAAATATTTTGATTTAATTTTGATTTGTAATGACGATCATAAGAGTTTCTCGTAGAAACCCAATTGATAAATACATATTAAGAGTTTCTTGTAGAAATCTAATTGATAAATACATATTTTGATTTGATTTTGATTTATAATGACGATCATAAGAGTTTCTTGTAGAAACCCAATTGATAAATAAATATTTTGATTTGATTTTGATTTATAATGACGATCGTAAGAGTTTCTTGTAGAAACCTAATTGATAAATACATATTTTGATTTGATTTTGATTTATAATGACGATCATAAGAGTTTCTTGTAGAAACCCAATTGATAAATAAATATTTTGATTTGATTTTGATTTATAATGACGATCGTAAGAGTTTCTTGTAGAAACCTAATTGATAAATACATATTTTGATTTGATTTTGATTTATAATGACGATCGTAAGAGTTTCTCGTAGAAATCTAATTGATAAATAGATATTTTGATTTGATTTATGTTGTAAATAAAAGGTATAATTTTGTATAGAGGCGTGATTGTGTACGGAATGGTGACTGGTGGGTTGCCGTTCGCTGGCGACGGTGGTGAGGGCGCGTCTAGACCTCAGCTGAGAGCTGCGATCGCGAGGGGATTCACAAGGAAACAAAGGGTCGCTCTGGCTTGCGTATCCACAGGTAAAATATTTTTATTACACACTTTCCAATAATGAAAACCGTATCAAAATCGGATGGGTGGTTTTAATTGTTTGTGGAGAAAGAGTGAAGCTGACTTTGTTTTGTATGTATTATAATTTTATATTATAATATTATATTATTTAAGTATGAGGTCATTAGTTAAATACTTTTACATATATTTTTTTTTTTTAATAAATCTCAAAAAGGTTTGACACAAAAAAAAATATTTATATAATTTTTGCATTTGAATATTGGTTTATTGAAACATTTATTCATTGAAACATTCATAACTGCAAATAATTCAAAATTGCATTTTTTTTTATATATATATAAATAAAACACATTTTAATTATTATTTTTTTTCAAAATTTAATTTTCATTTTTTTCTTTTTTTTTTTTTAATTAAAAATAACAATTACACTACAATATAACAACATGTTTGTTTACAATGGGAAGGTCTTCTCAATTATCAATCAATTTATTTTATACAAAATGAGACTGTCTCGATAATTAATCGACAATAAAAAAAATTAAAATACGATTGGCTTTGAACACAATACTTATAATTATTACAGAGTTGCTTTAAACAGCTTCTTAAAAAAAAATACATCATTATTATTTTGATAAACAAATCGGAATATAATATCAAATTATAATTTGACGCCTTGAATTGTGTTCAAAGACAATAAGTTGGATGGAGACATTTGCAATAAAAAAAAATTGTTAAAAAAAATTGAAATAAGTATCCTATAAGTATAAATATTTAAATTATATATAAACTTATTTGCATTTTGTTTGTATGTCACTGAACTCATAAATAAAACTAGATACGAGTTATATTTATGTTTTATATTAATGGGTAAAAACTAAACTAAAGAAACTAAAGACTAAGGCTCGAGTTAACCAACAGATTGTTAGTTTTTAACAGCTGTTTAAAATTTAAACAGCCGTTTAATAATATTTTAAACGCCCTAAACATCTGATTAACTTAATGATTAATCTGATGTTTAGGGCGTTTAACAAAATATTATTAAACGGCTGTTTAAATTTTAAACAGCTGTTAAAAACTAACCATCTGTTGGTGAACTCGAGCCTTAATAGGCAAAGACTAAGTTGGCTCAAATAGACTAGTCGTAAATAGACATGTGAATGGACTTAAAAAAATATTAATATATCATTCTTTGCAATTGACATTTTTACAGTCTTATTTTTTTGCGCCTTGTCTATACTGCGTTTTTTTTTTTTTTAATTGGATGGAGTAATTTGACATTTCCTGGGTTGCAAGTCTTTGACCATACAAAAATAGTGACGTCACCTAATCGAACACACTATTAAAAAACTTACGGTTATATAAAACACTTGGCTGGTGCCCGCGACTTGGTCCGCGTTGAACGATGAAAGGTACCCTATGTCCTTTCTGGTGTTCCAGACAACGTGTATGCAAAATTTCATTGTGATCGGTTCAGTAGTTATTGCGTGAAAGTGTTACAAACATTCATATATCCATACATACTTTCGCATTTATAATATTAGTACGGATTAATTAATAAGTTTAAAATTAATATTAATTATTATTTAATTGTTTAATTTATATTTTTTGCAAAGTACGTTCTATTATAGATCGCAATTCTTTTCGAAAATATTTTCATAGGTGACATAAAATTATTATCACAAAATTATTATCGCATTATACACTATTTTTTTATTTATTTAACTTCACATTATTATAAATTGTGAATTTCTTTTTTTTTAATTCATTCAAAATCGACTTGATCATTAGTTATCCTGCTTTAAACGAAATACAAACCTTTAAAATGACAATAATACGAATGTTTTAAATCAATAAAACATGATCAAAAAATATTATAACTATTTAAGTGAAACCGGATATTAGTAACAGCACTACGGATAAAAACGCTGGCAACATTATTTTAAAATTTGACATTAGATAGGACCTGTCAAACTACTCTTTTGAATTTAAAAAACGCAGTATACTTACAGAGTGACTATTTTAAATGACTCTCTAAGCAAAAAAAAGTGCTCCAAATTAGACTAGTTTGTTTCGTTAACTTTACTTACACGACTGGTGGCTTCTATTTTGATACTTGACTTTTAAAAAAAAAAACTTGTAACCATAAATAAAAACAAAGATGGTTTTTAAAAAAAATATATATATTTCTCTTTTATTATGAAAGCCCATGATAAAATGTCGATTGTAGATGAGACTGGCTACCGTAACCAATATGAGAGGATAAAAGTGTGTATGACCATTGACCATGATAATGTAATGACCACGATATGACCACGATTTGACGATGATACCAATTTGTGTAACGTTTTAAAAGTAACGATTTTTTTTTTTTTTTATTTTTTTTTTTTTCATCGCAGACAAAGTCACCGGCCACCAACTAGTATATAATTATAACTTGTAGTTTCTAACATAGATAAAATTTGTTCGTTGACTTTTTTTCTTACTTTTAAAATATTACAAACTTATGTCGGTTACTTCACGGACTGTATCTAATGTTGAGGCGATGGTTACTGTCGCCACTAGTGTTGCTCTATGTCTGCACAACGCATTGTACTCTGCCATTGATTTTGGATCTTAAAAATGGCACACAACCACAGCTTTTTCAAGTTTTTTTTTTTTTTTTATGTAATTCTAATTGCATCAAAACTTTTTTTTTTTAAAGTTGCACTGACACTTAAAAATTGTGTTAAAAATAGTGAATTCATTTTCACTTACAGCTCGCTAGATGTAAATCTGTAACAAAGTTTCAATTTTATTTAAAAAAAACTACTCACATATATATATATACAGGATGTGGCCTGTAATAAGAGCAATAAATTGAAATATAGATAGACCCTTTAACGAAACAGTAATTAATTTCAAATGGTTTTAATTAATTAAAATTAATAACAAATTTACTATTATTTTCTAATAAAATTAATGTACTATGTACTATAGACATAATTTGTGTTCAGTCTGAGTACTTGACATTTGAGTATCGAGGAAATAATCTGTACCAAGACATCTAACGACTTGTAACCGACAATTGTAACCGTATTGTAACTTTGGATTGCTATTATCTCTGAGTATAAGCACTTTTTTGAAGCATTATGATTAGGTTAAGGTATACTCTATAGAATCATCGTTTAAATTTATTGCTCTTATTACACAGGCCACACCCTGTATATGTACTTTATTTATATGTAAAGGTCGTCAAACAGGTTCAAGGTCCAGTTGATACGTGGCTACCGTTGCCATTTTACACAAGCAAGGTACAGGGACTATACAACTATCCGTAAGGAGTAGTTTAGTGTCGTAAGGAGGCTGCTCAAAGTATAATGGAGTGTGTTCTGTCACTAAATGATAAATAAGAGCAAACTTTGAAAAGCTATTTCCAAAGTTTGCCCTTTCAGAAATCAAAGCTGAATTTATATATATAACTAGCTGTTGCACGCGACTTCGCCCGCATGACTTTATAAAATATAGCCTATGTTATTCACTGATAGTGTCAGCTTTCGACAAGTGAAAGAATTTTCATAATCGGTCCACTAGTTTTTGAGTTTAATCATTACAAACGTACAAATCTTCTCTCTTTATAATATAATATTAGTTAGATTGTAATTTTGTATAATATTTTAACATTAAAACTACAAATTTAAGCTAATTTTGCTAATTTTGCTAATTTTCAGTAAGTGTCGTGTAAAAAGCAAGTTGCGGCAAGTTTATTATATGGTTGACATATTATATTATGTATGTCAAACATACAAACCGGGCATTTATTCATAAATATTTCTATACGTTTTATGTTTTCACAGGCGTTTGTGTGAGAACTAGTACTTGGAAAGATTGAAGAAACACGAGTGTATATTAAAATGCATCCTTATTATAATTTAGAGTACAGAAAGATGTTTAATAGTTTTGTCTATCGTTCACAGACTGCAAAACATTCATCCAACACCTGCTGGAGCCAAACGTGGAGATGAGAATGAAGATTGAGGAGGCTGCACGGCATCACTGGATCAAAAGACCCGGCATGAGAATGAAAATGCATCCCTTTGGAACCATAGAGCCCAAAATATGCAAAGAGGTGATATTTTTTATTATACTTTATGGACGCCGAAATGTCAAGAAAATGAAGTCCTAATTAAGTACAGTCATATAGAGGTAATCTCTCACGACGTTTTTGATGTATAGTTGAATGAAGATATAGACAAATGATTGAATGAGTTCACTGCTTTGTTCATCATTATTATCTCAGCTGTAACTGCTGAATATAATTTTCCAATAAATTATGTTCAGCATAATCAGCCTGGATCCAGGCAATCATAACCTGGATCCAGCGTCGACTGACATAACCGGATTAGACAGATGTCTAATCTGTATGTTTATGTCGATGACTTTTGTTTGTTTATGGATCACCTCAATCTTGTTTTGAACTCTGCGAGTAAAACCGAGCATAGCAATCTCAGTTTATTGTATAAGGTCCAACAGCAACGTTTCAGCGCCATGTAACATTTTGGTCAAGAATTTTGGCAAGATTACCCAAGAAAATTAACAAAAATGGAAAAATGAAGAAAGATGGAAAAAATAAAATAGAAAAAAATTAAGAGAATGGAAAAAATTGAATGGAAAATAAATTCCAAAAATGGAAGCTCGGATGGGTAAAGAATTTTATCCATCCGAGCTTGTTTCGACGATTGACCTTCTTTCCGTAGTTTAATATTTTAAATAATATAAAGTGAATTAACTATTAACAATAAAATACTTTCAGATACATAAACAAATATCGGAATTGTGCGGTGAAACGATAATGGACGTTGGTGCGCGAATCAAGGCTGAACCGTTTGGAGCCATCGCTGGAATGTACAACATCAAGTGTCACATACATCAGTTGCAATCGGCTTCCGGCGCCGATTTGCTTTGGTCTCCTGCCCTCCAGGAGTGTAAACCTCAATCCCCTCCGGAGTACAGACAGGGGGAGAGACAAGACGTGTCTGTCTCGGCTGAACTGATTAAAAATTTGACATTCAACAGCGAAACGCAAACGAAGCCGCAAATGATGAACGGAAGTGCCAAGGCAAGTCCGAATATTGGATTTCACGTGACCACAACTAAGATAGCGAATATGATGCAGAGGAAAGAGGACAATTGTCAACAGCGCGGTGTCGAAACGAAGCGTGAGGTTACGATGAGAGACCATTCGACCCAAAGTCCAAGGTTGTCTATAGGCAGACCTTTGCGCACTTTTAGTAAGCCAACCTACAAGGTGTACGACAATGGAGATTGCAGTCTCGATCCACGTCTGCCGAGTATCGATGAACATTCCAACGCGATTTTTAACGATCCGAGGAAGATTGTGAGAAACATGAGGCTTCCACTTGCCAGGAAGGTCGAAGAGCATCCAGTCAGACTGAACAGCTGTCCAAACGGAATTGGGGACTTGAAAAGGTCCGAATTTTACCGGAAAGCTGGAGATGGGTTGCATAGGTAAGAACTTTTTATTGGATACTTTCGATTTCCTTCGCGTGAACTTTTAAGGTATGAAAATTAAATTTATTAACATTAACATTGGACTCTACTTTTTATCCCCAAAACTTTGAGGGTATCAGAAAAAACTCGATAAAACCGAAATCCGCGTGGGCGAAATCGCTGGCACAAGCAGATTTAATAAAATTAGTATAAAAACAAACGGCATTCCTAGTTTTTGTGTCTAGGCAAAATGTTATGTATTTGTAGGTACGTAAGTAGATTCTATCTATGCCAATGTTTCAGTTGGCGAACTAATGGGCCCGTACCGAATCCTCCAGCAAAAATATTACTCCAAAGTCACGCGACCACAATTAAACGAGCCTCATTGGGGTGAGTATTTAAAGTATCGAATAACACTTAACAATTTCTGACTTATTTTAGTTGTATATGTATATTGAGACATTTAATCTTAATATATAAAAAAAAAATTACGTGTCACATGTTCCTCCGCTATGAACTCCTAAACTATTGAACAGATTTTGATCAAACTTTGTAACTTATATGTAATTTGGCCCAACTTAAAAGATAGGATAGTTTTTATTTTGAACCCGGGCGAAGCCGGGAGCGGGCCACTAGTTGTTAAATAAAATTTTTAATAAACCAAGTTTGAATTTTGAAAAGAAACATCACATTTGTAACAGTGTTTGTGTTTGAAATGTGTTGAAATTTTTTAGGAACATTGTGAGTCCACATTCGTCATCAAATAGCCACTGCAAGAGTGAAAGATCAATATCTGTAAGTACTAATTAGTTTCATTACTGATCTTTAACAAAGACTCGAGTACTAAAGTTAGCTTCCATTTCCAGCTAATATTGGATTCCATTCCAGTCATATATCCGGATTTGTCTTAGATATTAAAACATTCATTTTATTCAATCTATGTCTCCCCTTCAGAGCAAAATGTACAAAACGCAAAATGAGCACCTTTTTGTACATTTTGCTCTGAAGTGTATGTCTCGTATAGTTTTGTCAAGCGTTGAATATTTTTGACTCATATAATCAAAAAAATGGTATCGGAGTGTTTACCTAAAACCGTGTCGTCTATACTAATATTATAAAGAGGAAAGGTTTGTTTGTGTTTGTTTGTTTGTTTGTTTGCATTGAATAGGCTCCGAAACTACTGGACCGATTTGAAAAATTCTTTCACTGTTTGGAAGCTATGTTATCAGCGAGTAACATAGGCTATATATATGAAGACGTGAGTGGATGAAGGTGATAATGTCCCATTTTTGGGTTGGGCATGATTACAGACCTTAAGATCGTCGAATTAAGACATATTTTGGAAAATAGAAAGTTAAAAAACAAAAAGTGCAAAAAAGTTTACTTTTGTTAATGGAAGAAGGAGTTATGTTCACTTTTTATTTTAAAAAATAATAAAAGTGTAATTGCTATCGTACCATTATTATTTTAGGTTGTTTACACAACTCTGCCTCATAATTTAGTGCAAAAATCAGTTTCGTGGCGACTTAACTCAAAAATTAAAAGTAAAATCTTAACCTCGATTTATTCAAAATTGGAATTAAGCCATTAATCACCTTCATCCACTCACGTCTTCATTTTTTTAAGGCTCGAGTTCACCAACAGACGGTTATTTTTAAACAGCTGTTTAAAATTTAAACAGCTCTTGCTGTCGTAACTTAGGCTCGAGTTCACCAACAGACGGTTATTTTTAAACAGCTGTTTAAAATTTAAACAGCCGTTTAATAATATTTTGTTTTCAAAATCGCTAAAATGCGGATTAAACGCCCTAAACATCTGATTAACTTAATGATTAATCTGATGTTTAACAAAATATTATTAAACGGCTGTTTAAATTTTAAACAGCTGTTTAAAAATAACCGTCTGTTGGTGAACTCGAGCCTAAGTTACGACAGCAAGAGCAAGAGTATAATAATATAATTGACAGGTCGGATGGTACTCGAAGTCGAGAAGTCAAGCAGCGAAGGATCCGCACTTGCAACGTCTGCGCAAAGCGGCTCTCATCAAGTGAAATTCATCAAGTGACAGTTCACTGTCAATGTCGTTTTAGATAAACTTACTCATTTCTATTTTATAAATTCATTTATCTATGTGGTGTATAGGGGACGTTGGTTTTGTTTGTGTTGTCTTGTCAGGTTATAAATATATCTTGTCGTACATAAATGAAGCAGTTTCACTTTATTTTAATGCATTCAGTACGACTACCGCTTAAAGGATTGCTACTCTCTCAATTTGTAGTATGGCATTTAAAAAGGTGAATTAAAATTTCATGATGATCGGTTTAGTTAAGGCGTGAAAATGTAACAAACAGACTGACAGACAGAGTCACTTTCTAATAATAATTTAATTGATGAATACAACCAGTAGGTTAAATGGTTTTTTACAATAAATAAAGCTCGCTTTTGAAGGTGTGAAAATATTTTAAAATACATTATTTAATTAATGTAAAATAATTTAATTGAACTAGTGATAGTGGAAATGTGACCTAAAATACTAATTACTATAAAATTAAATTTATCCCAGCTTATGGTGACACGTTTCCGTTGCATTTGCACTATTACACTCGCACTCACCTATTTGGGGTCAGTGGAACGGCATGTGCTTCGGGTTCGCCATTGAGGCGAGACGCATGTAGGCCGTGTGAGGCCTGACGTTGGACGGCGAGTGGTCGGCGGAGGCCTGCCCGCTGAACACGGCCGCGCTGCGCCACTCGCCCGAGTACTGCATCTTCCACAGACGGACGCAGCAGTCGTCGCCGGAGGACGCCAGCAAGGTGCCGGTCGCGTTCCACGACACGCGCCACACGCACGCGCCGTGCTCCTCGAACGCGGCCACCACCTCCACCTTGAGGCGCTGCGCGTCCGCCACTGGCTCCATCTTGATGATCCTCACGTCCTTGGTGGCGACCGCCAACAGGTGGAACGAGCGGCCCAGGTTCGGCGCAAACGAGATGTCGTTCACGGGCTCCAGCACAGACGACAGACAGTCCGTGCGCGTCCAGCGACGCGCCGCCTCGCTGTACCTGCACATGACAGTTTACGGCTGACAGTTGACAGACGACATTGACAATCATCGTAATTGTCAATGTCAGGTGACATTGCTTTGGACTTGGCGGACCTGTTGTGGGAAACAAAGAAGAAATGGTGGCCTTGACTTGATTGACTAGTCTCGAGATCTGCTACTTTTGATTTTAAATTGAATTTTGCCTTTTTTTTATTAAAAAAAAGGTTATTTTAAATTTCTATTTTTACAAATGACACTGGCAAAATCGTCTGAGAAGATCTGATGGAGCGAAGATATTAAAAGAGATCAAAAAAAAAATTGCATCCAGACATTTTTAGCACAGGAACTAATGTCAAATGTCAAAAGACGTCTGAAGAAATTTTTTCCAAAAGACTTGTAACTAGCAACTGACCAAATTAATAAAATACTTACTCATAAATAAAGACTTTTCCATTAGCTGTATTAATTTTATCACTTTGTACGCTGACAGCCACATTTGTCGTATTCGGTTCATCGCTGCCAACGGCCAGCATTGGTGGGTTTACTCTGAAGAAAAAAGGTTTATATCAATTGCAAAAAGACTTTTTTTTTTTAAATCCAATTGGCAGTTCCAGAGTTTTGTACAGAAATTTACTAATTTTACACCATTAGTATTAGTACACCATTATAACTCAAAATCCCATTTGCTATTTACACTATACTAATATAAGGACGGACACAATGACAATTGGATAGTCATTTAAAGCATAAAGTAATATAAATCCTTACCTAGATAAAGAGGGGTTCCAAGAGAGACAACTGATGGACACCTTGGTGGGTATTTCATGTTGTAACGTCCACTGTGCCAAGTTCATCACATCTGGTGCTTCATATATTCTGAAAATATAACAAATTTCCCTGTAAGTACAAATATAAGAGTGCCTGTCTGCTGACTTTAACATTAAAAAAAAGACGTTGATCCTCAGAATATTTGAAGACATGTAAAATCCTGTCGATCTAAAGTGGGCTATCATACTCGTATATATATATAACACATTGAGGGGAGATCTGTGCCCAGCACTGGGACACAAATGTACGTACATGTAATGTACAATGTACACTATGGTGACACACACACATACACACCTTATAATACCATCGGCAGAACACGTAACCAGTAAGAGACCTAAGTGTTTAGGTCCAAATTTTACATCAGTGACTGAAGTTCTAGAATCTACAAGATTTGAGCGTTTCACCCATGTTCGAAGACCTTTCTCTGCGCCAGTGGCCGCTGTATCACCTATAATTGATAAAGAACATATCTTAATATCAACAGCTTATTCTGCTTCTAACTTGTGTGTTTGCTAGTTTACAACAGAATGAGTAGCTTAACAAAATAGTAGTGAAGATGCTAATCAGAAACACTTTTAATTATAGAAATTAATATTAATCCTTACATCTAAGACAGGCGTAGTTTACATTTATTTTCTATGTTGTCTATGTTCAAGTTCTTATAACAAGACCATAGAACTGAAAAGCCCTGCTGAATTTCAAAATTAGTTTTAGAGTTGAGAAAAACCCCAGACTCTGTATCTATAACTGGTATCACACAGATTATAATGATAATTAATTATATTTATTTTCCTAGTAAAAGTTATTGCTTTATATTTGGATAAGCTTAAATGCAGCCTATTATCAGTACAAAATCTACTCAATCGATCAAGATCCCTTTGTAACTTAGTGCAATCATCTAAAGCTGTTATCTGTTTTTAGACTTTCAAATCATCAGAATATAGCAAAAAACAGCAATGCTTAAAATAATTAGCAATATCATTGATATATATAATAAACAAGAGGGGTCCTAAAATGGAACCTTGCACCATGTCAGAACTCACTGTTATCGTTTCGTAGGTGTAACTGTGCACTACAACTCTGCATCCTGTTCAAAATATATGCCGAGAACAACCTTAACAAATTTCCCTTAATCATAATAAACTCAATTTTCATGAGTAATAAGTTATGTTCCACTTTATCGAAGGCCTTACAAAAGTCTGTATATACCACGTCAACTTGTGTTCTAAGTAATAGCATAAACTATCAATAATTTATTCTACATATAGTTTTACAACATATTTACCAATTTCTTCCCAAATTGCGGCAGTACGGTCAAAAGAACAAGTGGCAATGACTTGACCAAACTCTGGATGTGCCCATGTTACCTTCCAAACTGATCCGTGATGCGCCTTCCAGCTTGCTGTGATCCGCCACCCGCCACGATCATCAGTGTCCCAGATCTGAAGGTTAATTACTGGATTAATTTTGTTGAATCTGCATGAAGGTGAAATACCAATTGATGTAAAAACGCGTATCAAATTTATTGAAAATGGGATTTATTTTAAACATCAGTTGCCGGTAAAAATAACTAACCTTTACATACTGGTCACTGGAACAAGTAGCCAATCTTTCGCCGTAAAAGTCGTATGCCACATCGTGTATAAGATCTTTATGATCAGCTGAAATGGATTGCGTTTCAAACAAATCCTTAAGATCGCTCATATTAAAACTATGTTTTGGTTCAGAAGTCGGAACCCAATTACTGTTTTCTAAATTCTAGTAAGTTATTTGGAATGGAACATAGATAAGATAGATTGCTATTATTTATTTATATGCATTTGACTGACATTGACAATTGACGTTTCTATTAGCTAGAGGTTAGTACACATCTCAAAACATACAGACCACAGAATTTCAAGGTACTTTTTTGGCTAAATATTTTTTCATATACTGGCTGTGTTTTAAATCCGACAAAATAAGGCTTAAGTATTTTTGAACTCCTCAAATATTGAATTCCAGGTGTAACGAAGCGTTACATGTTTCAAATAAAAATTAATTAATAAAACTAAAATAATAATAATTCTTAAGTACATGACAGGAGTGCAAAGGGGGCAACTGCACCGGTAAGCGGGGGGCGATACAATAGGTATTGACATTTTAAAACGCCTTATGAATATTTTTTTAAATAAAAAAACCGTTTATAAAATTTTAGGGTTGGTAAACTTCTTCAACCTTTCAGCCAGGGCTTTACTTTCTATTTAGCTATCAAGGTTTACCTTGACAAATATTCAAGGTGCCTAAACCTCAAATGTCAGCTCTTGGAAGATATTTTTCAATTTGGTTACGTAAGTTCCGTTGCATCAAAGGCTTCGTGGTCGTGTCGCCTTAAAAAAAATAAAAAGTTCCCGCTCACGAGCTGCTACGGCGTGATTTTTCTATACATGTACCTACTTACAATCAATGAGACAATTTGTTTATCCAATCCACTTAATTTTTTTTTCATCCGTTAGTGACGTCTGTTCATAATTTAAGCGAAGATCTGAGAAGATATGACACGCCACCTGATTCGTTCAAAAGCCACAAAAACAAACGAAAAAATAAGAAGAAAATATATTGGGTTAAATAATGATTTAAATAAACAAAAAGAAAAATTGTGGAATATTATACATTAATTTATAGTGTTTTGATACAGAAATGTTCAGAAAAATCACTGCACTATTTTGAAATTCCAACATTTTCTCCTTAGTGAATAGCCTTATCTAACATATTAAAAAAATGCTAAGTGCATAGGTAAGGTGCTCTATTTGTCGAACTAATAAATTTGCTATGTGCAGCAACTAGAATCTGTTATGTGCAAAATTTACTCTATCATCAAAATAATAAATTAATTAAATTTTCATATAAGTTTACGTATAACAATTAACAACCCAATGTTTCAAATAAAATACTTTTTGGAGTTTACTATTTTTTCATATATAAGCCCGGGTATGAAAATTTACGGGAGTAAAATCAAAATTGTCACACTGTATGCGTTACGTTTTATTTTCGAATGTTTTAGAATATCTGAAGTTTCAGAGATATTGCGCCATCTACACAATATCTCTGAAATTAGAATATGTGACGTTATAATACATCCTTGCGAAAACTAGATGTCACCGGTAATCATTAGAACAGAGATGACGCTGATATTAATTCGTTATGATAAATGTCTATAATTTTTATTACCTATGTATTTTATAATCGTTCGTCAGAAGTAAACTCCTGTCGTGCGTCCGAGCTGACACACACACACACTTTTTTTTAAATAAACTAGTGATGTGCCGGATATCCGTATCCGCGGATATCCGAGGGAGAAGAAAAATCAGTATCCGTATCCGTTACTTTTTGGCGGATCTTTAATACTAATCATTTACCTTATTAATTTTTAATTCATAGATGAAATTCTATATATAGGTGATTGGATAGCAATGAAAAACTTAAATTTCAATCAGATTATTTTTTATTTCTTAAAATCAAACATTTGGCACCTTTATAATGCAAGCGTCAAATGGCGGGCGTCAACTATCGTTTCAAGGTCACGCGCACGGACACCGATTGAATAAGAAAGTTAAGATCCGTATCCGTATCCCCGGATCTTGACACCAAATATCCCTATCCGCGGATATATACATTTTTAACGATCCGGCACATCACTAAAATAAACCTCCATGTGAAAACTTTTTTGTTAATACCTATCTTCTCAAAAGTATAATATCGATATTTAATATATTATCTTAATGTTAACTACTATGATTCTTTTGTAACATTCGATATAGTTTATAAACTATTACCTACTGCTTTTAAAATTGTCCTAACCCATTTCTAACCGTTTTTATTATAACTTGAACTTGGTTAAATTGATAAGCAAAACTTTAAATGCGATTTCCCAAAAATCTTAAATTAAGAGTTATTTCTTTTTTGAATAAAGGTGAGATATGTAGCGTATATTGGACCAGTTTGTCTCTGCCTTAAGTATGATATTTTATTACATATACCTACTTAATAGAATTAGAACTATCACAAATCAGTATAAAATTCATTAAACAGTGTCTTTATAACGATTTATTGCTTATACACAAAATAACACATGCATTTTTAAGGAAAAAACTGAACAAAGCTAAAATTGATTACATAAATTAATTATTCTTTGCATTTTTAAACACATTTTAATGACTACATTAGTATAAAAAAGTCTTTTGTGTTAGCTATAAACATTCCTATTGGGATTCAATTTTGTTAAATTATATTTTGTTTAAATTTAATTTTCTCTATCTCTAATAGTAGTTTCCTATTCATTTCTATTAATATATTTTGATTTTGCACTAAGCCATTTATCTGTTCGTTCATCCCGGAGAGTTGTTTCTCCAAAAACAACTTCTGCTTCGTCAATTGCATCATAATATATAGATAATGATTCTTGTTATCGTCAGACATGTCCGACAATGACATTTTCATGAAATCTTTCATTTCCATTAGGGCATCAACTGTTATTTTATTTTCTTTCTCCTCGTTTGTTGGTGATATCATGTTTGCATTTGAAATTGGTGTAACGTCTATCCCGTTTAAGCCACACGACGATGAAGGGAAAGCGAAATTCTCCGGTGCCTTACTCGTAAGAGGAGTGGACACTTTACTTATATTTCTCTCCATATCAATTCTAAATTGTTTATTATCATTATGATTATTCAGTTTTCCCAATGTAACCATAGAGTCCATCTCACTGTCTTCATTATTTGGCTTGCATAAACTCAAATTTACCAGAAACGAATCGGCATCCCCTCCCGGCTTGGAAACATCAGGTGGACTTCTAGGGGAAGAATCTCCTATGAAAAACGTGTCCGAAATTCTGTTTCTTACTGGTGAATGCATTTTTTGTGGTGATAAATTCATGTCTGTATTCTCTCTGAGACTAATATCGGCAGAGATGATTTTCTTCTTTAATGGTTGAAAAGCAACTTTGCGTACTTCGTCTTTGTGGCCTTTCAAGATTTTGAATGGATTTGTTAAGTCTCTCAGATCATAGACTAATACGAGACCATTTTTAGTTCCAAGAGCTACTTGATTCTCACGATTTATAGTTATAGATGTAAGTGTATAACTTGTTCGAATAGTTGAAACCACATTCTTTATTTTCACATCATAGACATTAACAATTTTATCAAAACCGCTAGATAGGACAACGTCTTTGTTTATGAGTGAATATCCTATATCACTGACAGGTGAAGCGTGAGCGTTATCAAAGAACGCCTTGTCCTTTTTTGTTGTAATATCGTGGAGAACTAATTGACCCTCATCTGTGGCCAGCCCCAATAGTGACCTTGAGTCGTGGTGGAACTTCATTGCTGAAATGCTTTTTGAATATTGGAGTTTCACAGTTGACACAGGTATATTTGATACAAGTCCATATATTACAGTCTCTCCATTTTGCATAGTTGCAGCGAGACTAGTGTTCTTTGCGTTATAACTAACAAAATTAACACAGGACTGATGCGATGGGGTCGGAAAGGTTTTTGCGATATTTTTATTTTTTGTATCCCACACCAAAACATTGCCATTTCTAGTTCCAATGGCTACATTACGGTGACCGTCACGATGGAAACTCGCAGCCCAAGTTTCTTTTAATGGTATATGCTGCAAACTTTGCACATCATTATCTCCAGGACTCAATATCTCAATCAAACCTTTTGGATTTACCTGAAATCAATGTGAAACAGAATAGGTATATACCTTTTTGTAGAAAAAACAATAGTCTTTTTTTGTACATAATTTTTTATAGCCATTTAGCATGTTTTCATATAGTGTGTGCACAAATAGTGCACATGGCTTTACCAATTCTCTTACAGAAAAATACCAAAATTTGTAGCAATTGTGCCTTTGTAAAATCACATTATGACATTACTACCTACTTAACATTACTGCCCAAAATTTTATTCCCCAGCAATTTTATTTCCTATTTATCTCTCAGCCGATTGGTGTTATTTAATAGATTTGTTTTTGGTATTTACACTTTTGTCTGCAGGTGAGTCTTGGCTATTTTATAAGAAAAAAAACTTATTATCTACATAACAATATGTACTTACTTGCAACAAATATTTCCCATCGTCACTCCATGATATGTCTCTTATAATACCATCGTAATTACCAAATGACTTTTTGAAATCCCAGCTGTTTACATCGCATAGCATTAGACGCGAACTTACAGTAGAAAGATACATTTTTTTATATGTATTTTTCAAATCTATGAGTAAAAAGTAGGTCTTGTATACTGAACACAAGAAAAATAAGTGTTTTTTTAAAAAAATCACATTTCGATCCTTCACTACTATATGTGGAATTTAAACTAGTATATATACATATCAATTCATTTCCATTATTTACAAATAACAATGCAAACGCAATTGGGGTACAATTTTGAAATTATACCTGATTATTATTAAACGTAAAATATTAAAGAAACAAGCAAATGAAAACTTTTATAATTTTGACATTGTAAAATTGTTTGAATTAAATCTAATAAAAGATATTTATTTATATACGTTACATACAGACTAAATTGAAATACCAGAACCACAGACTATCAATAAAGAAGGAGGGTATAGAAAACATTGAACTTGAATAATTATCTGTGAAATATGAAAGAAACGTTACCACTGACATCATTACACATCATCATAAATTCAGTGTTGCCATATTAGCCGACTCCATTATATCTAGCGAAATGAGGTAAGAAGGAAACAAGCTATATTGAAAATTATAAACTAGTAAGGACAAAATGTCGCTTCAGGTCGAGTCATAAATGTTTTTTAAATTTTTTGCATAGTAATGTACACGTGCAGGCAAAGTTTTCGATGAACTGGTCGGGGTCCGCAACAGTAAGTAAGAAGATGCTAACACTACTAAACTGAAGAAGTCACACATAGCGGAATCATTTATATTATAAATGACTATAATGATTCTGACGATGATGATCTAAATTCCGATAACGACTTTTAATTTATAATTTGTAAATACATAAATAACCTTTGAAGACCAAAAGATCTGATCTTTTTAAAATATGTCTTTTTAAAAAAATATATATATATAAATAAAATAAAATAAATTATAGCTGTTTTTAGCTCCGATTGTTTCAAAAAACATTCCGAAGACGTGATCTTTCAAAAAACCGAATCAAAGTCGGTCCATCCGTTTAGGGGCTACGATTCCACATGATAAACAGACACAACGTCAAACTTATACCTCAACGTCAATCCATTTTTGCATTGGACGTCGGGAGTTAAAACAGCAGACGGCGAAATTTCAAAATTATAATTAGCAACACTGGTCGTATTGAAGTAAGGAAGTAAGTAAAATAAATATAAATGTCACTAAAACTAAAACGTCTTCTAAACTAAACTAAAATAAATAAAAGTGAGTCATTGCATCAATTATTTTGAATTTGAGTTGAATGTAATTGAATTCTTTTATTTGCTGTGTATTTTTATTTATTGTTATTTATCTATAATTAGTGTAAGTACATACAGATTTTTTAATGTATAACTACGTAAATATCCGGTAGTATAACCTGTTTCTTCTTTCAGCAGGCATTACTCGCAATTAATCTTACGTTTATAGTAATTTAGTAATATTTCATTATAATATTTACACATAAAACTAAAAATAAATGTAATCCACACTTTAAATCTAAAGATTCCTCTGTGCTAGCTAAACCGGTAGTTGAACCTTCGAGGTTGGCTAGATAGCATTTTTCCCACTAATCTTATTCACTATCTACTAGTATAGTTTGTAACAATGCAAGTCAAAGTCAAGATCTTTATACTTTTTAATATTTTCCTAGATTTTACAAATCTAGATCTAAAAACTTATTCACTTTTATCATTGGAATCATATCTGAAGAAGATTCATTTTCTTAATTATGATGTGATTTTGAACCTTGAACTAAGTTTATTTTCTCATAACTAAGTAAAGCAAATATTCTGTTATTTATTATAAAATAAATGGTTAAAAGTATCAAAACTGTCTTTAGATTTCCTCAACATTTTATTAGTTAGTTGGAAATCACCTAACATTTTGTTTGTTTTGTTATTGAAGTGTTTTAATTACTTTTGAAAATAAATAAACTGAAAAGTATTTGTAAGGATCAATTGAACAGTTACCGTAGGCAGAATAAGGGAGGTCTTTGTCCTGTATTGTAGTCTAAAAATTTGAAAAAAAAAAATTTTTTATAACTTCAGCCACAAAATGCCTTTACGGCAAGTAACACTTCAAACTCTCCCAAGTAAAATGTGATTTATTTTCCACAGACAAAATGATCACTGACATTCAACTGGCCGTCTTTTCAAACATATTGGGAGTCTCTATCTTCCTCTTAGTCATATTGTACCACTACATCAATGCTAACAGTTCAAAGTAATGTAAGTACTAAACTTTCAACATTTACTTGTTCTTTTTCAGAATATAAATTCAATATATATATTTTTATATAAGTAATACAATTAGGCAGATTCAATATGTGTAACTAATATAAAATAAATCAGTTCTGAGCCAACCACTATCGTGTATTATTCATACATCTCAGCTAGTAATATAAATTAAAAAAAACTATATGTATGTATTGCAATATCACTGGTAAAAAAGTAAATTTGTATAAAAATATCTTTCTTTACAGGCAAAATGAGCATGAACCAACTTCAACATCCAATTCAAATATGCTTATGGCATTACATTGTATTAACCATAATGAAATAAACATTGTTTAAGATTATTTGACTTTTATTTTAATTATTTTAATAACCTAAAGTATATCTAATCATCAATAAGTGTTTGTACAATAGAGTATAGTCGTTAATATTATGATGCCATACAAGGATAAGGGATAGGGAAATGAGCTCTGGCATCTCTTACTCGCTGAAACACAACAGAACACAGGCTGCTATTTAACAATAGTCTTCTGTAAAGGGTTGGTTACTTCAGCCAGTCGGGCTGTCAAAAGTGATGTAGTGTGTCCTACTTCTACTTGCCAGAGCTAGCTATGAATAGTTCTATTCCAAAGTTGGAAATCCTAAGCATCAAACCCGGGACCCCTGAGACAGAGCGTTAAAGAAAGCACCTTAACCACTCTAACAAGGGAATATATCATGATAGTAATGATAGTATATTCTGTGAAGAGTCCTGAAAAAGTGATTGTGATGATAAAATCGGTTTTGAAACATACTCTCACCATAACAATATACATTCAAACATTTTAATAGATCAGAAATATTTAATTTTCAGCTAATTGCTACTCGTATGTTGTTGAAATCATATTCTTATTTTTTTATAAATAAACTCGGTTTTATACTAATTTGACAGCGCCATCTATAGTAGGTTAACAGCTATAGTGTGATTGTGTCATAACAATGTAGAGCATGGCAAAAAAAAATAAGAAATTAAAAAGTGGCAATACTTTAGTGTCGTCCCTTTCTTATCAACAAGATGGTTAAAACGGAACAACGCTACAGTATTGCCACTTTTTAATTTCTTAACTACCAGGTATACCTACAAAATAGTTTTTCTCCTTTTAATCGAATGGGAATAAAATATAAACTTCATTTTTCTGCAGTGCAAATAATATACCTACTATTACCGATATTATTATTTTTGATGAAGAATTTTTCCAGGCTCCAGGCTAATGCTATATTGTAGAAATAGGAAAAAATAAATAAAACCCATTTGGCTATAAATTGATGGTGTATATAAAGAATATATATTGACGCAACACCACCTTTCGATAATATGATAACGGTGCAAAGCGCCATCTTGTTTAAACTAATCATTGATTTAATTGATCATCTCTACGCTAGATGTCGCACTTAGTTGGTGTAATAATAATTTGAATCCCAAAATTACACTTGAGCATTCAAGAAAGTTCTGATTTGATTCCCATCCATCAGTCAAGTATGAAAAGTAATTTTATTTATTTATTATGTCACATTCTTCATCTATATAAATAACAAGCTATAATTATAATTATAAACTATCCCTCGACTTTCTATTGAGCCCAAACACGCTATATCTGCTGTAAGTTGCTGAAGAGTTGGGTGTCCCACAAACTAGATATTTGATGCTGCAGCATCAGGTCAAGATTGCCATTTTATTTTATTTATTTTTTTATTTTCTTTATAATCGGGTTACTTGGACCCAGTGTTAGTATACCTACATCTTACAAAATATATAGTTAGTACACATAAATTTTATACACAAACATAAACTTAACTTTAATTAGGTAATTTAATTTATTTATCACTTAAGACTTGCCTCCCTCCACATGCATCATTTTATGGAAATACAACCGAAGTAACGGTATACTTACCAAATTTCACATCAATTGAACCTCATTTTCTAGTTATGTAGCCGTTCGGTTGTGTGATTCAGAACAATCACGAAAAAGAAACTCTAAACTCAGTGGCAGTATCATAAGTACAGCTTTTTTATCTTCGTAGAAAATAGGGTCGGCCAGCGCTATATTACCTTTTCCCCAGATAAAAATAAAGTTTAAAGTTGGTTGCCTTTACTGACCCGTTTAAAATATCCAAAAAGTTTTTATGTGTGTTTAGAAACTTATATTTAGTCCATGGACGTAATACGTCTATGATTCACTCACGTTGAAGATTCAAACGCCTGAACAGTACCTTTACCATGAGTTTACAATGACCGCACTCGCTAGCGAGAGCGTAAAACATTTATATGAAAAACTGTCAACTGTCAATGTCAAATTGACAATTTTCCATATAAATATTTTATGCTCTCGCTAGCGAGTACGGTCATTATAACTCATGGTAGAGGTACAGATCTTCATAAATTATACCTAAGTAACATCTCGATCACGTCTGCTTTCAAAAAAAAACTTATCAAAATCGTTCTATCCGCTTGGGAGCTATGATGCCACATACGTACAAGTCAAACTTACCTATAACATCCATCTTTTCGGTCGGGACTTAAATATAGTTCCCAGTCCTTTATACATGCATATCGACGTGTTACCTATAATTTTACTAGTTTGATGCTTGCGGATTCATCTGCGTGAAATTAGTACCTACTTTGACTAAGCCTTTTTTAACTAGCTGACCCGGCGAACTTCGTACCGCCTTAGAATCGATAAAAGTTGTATTTTTTAATATAATAAATGCTCAAAATGAATTAGGTACTGTAAATAAGTGTACCTACAACTACATAGATCAAAATTAACTACTTATTTTAATTACATTTAAACGAATGTAATTAGGTATTTATTAAAGCGAATGATTCGCATAGAATTGCTTAAGTAGTTGTAGGGCACACTGCGTTTCGCAGTCATTTGGCCAGCCCGTCTGGCGGTAGTAACCACCTCCTTACAGAAGACCATAGTTAAATAACATCATGTGCGCTGTTGTGTTTCACGGTGCAGTCCATGGTATTATAGGGGGCCCTATCTGGGTGGACCGTCTAACCGCCCGTAGATAATAGGAGAATAGGATAAAGGCCATGGCGGTCAGGATAGTGAGGGACTACCGCATCATAAATAATATATATAATATAAATAAATAAATAAATAAATAAATCATCTCATTTGAGGCGGCGTATACCTCCTTGGAAGCTAAATGCCGAAGTGCTGGCAGCAGTGTACCGCGAAGTCGCGAACGCTCGTTCGCGCGGCTGGTTTTGACGTCGGATGAGGTCGTCAGGTTGAGGAGACACTCCCAAATGATCCTTCTCCAAGAATGGAAAGACAGGTTGGCGGAGCCGCCATTCGACGATTGAGGCTATTCGACCTTTTCTAGAGGAATGGCTGGCGAAGCGGCGCAGGTCCCTTACATTCCGCCGTGTTATGTTGCGCAAGGAAACGGGAGAGTGGTAGCGGGAAGAGGATCCTCTCTCCCAGCCGATCCCGGAAGAGGCTCGGACGCAGGCCGTTGGCCTATACCTTTCCACTTAACCGGGACCAACCTAAGTCTTCCTCCGCGTACCTCCACTTTCGGGTACACCTGGAGCGCTGGAGAGTAGCGGATCTCGTGTCATAACGTTCCGCGACACTGTCCATTTACGTTTGGTTTTAGGCAGTAGGAGCTAGTTGGTTGTTATGTTTTGGAGTTTCCTTAATACTTTATCTATCCCTTTATCCTTAATTTTTCATTCGAACCAGTAATTCCTGAGATTAGCACGTTCAAGCAAACAAACAAACTCTTCAGATTTATAATATTAGTATATAGATTCTGCTATTCGGAATGGAGACAAAATCAACAAATAAAAGATCATACAAATCGGTTTAGCCGTTCTCGAGTTATAAATGGTGTAACTAACACGACTTTCTTTTATGTATATAGAGACTAGTGGCCCGCTCCCGGCTTCGCCCGGGATCAAAATTAAAACTATTTTATCTTTTAAGTTGGACCAAATTACACATAGCTACGAAGTTTTATCAAAATCGGTTCATTAGTTTAGGAGTTCATCTTTACAATATATGTGACACGTAATTTATATATATATAAAGATATATATTATATTCCCTATCCCTTCCTAATGCATTTATCCTGATTAATCCTACTGCGTACTTGGAGAAAATGTTTGCTGACCAGAAAGCTATGGAGACAGCTATGCTCGTGGTTATACTGCGAAGAATGAGATCCTTAGACAAACGAAAGTTACCGACATAAGCCATCGGATTAGTAAGTTGATGTGTTCGTGGACAGGACACATAGTACGAAGAGCCTGTGGCCGCTGGGGCAAGCGCAGCGCAGGTTTTCGACGACCTTTTGGACCTTTTGCTGCTTCCGACCGGTCCTTTTGGAAAATTTATGAGGGAGATCTATGTCCAGCAGCGGACGTCCTACGGCTGAGATGATAAATTATGTACATATTAGCTGTTGCACGCGACTTCGTCCGCGTAACTTTATAAAATATAGCCCATGTTACTCGCTGATAATATAGCTTCCAAACAGTGAAGGAAGTTTTCAACTAGGTCCTATTCGTTTCGGAGCCTATTCAATGCAAACAAACAATCAAATCTTTCCTCTTTACAATATTAGTATAGAATACTATACTAATATTAATTATAAGGAAGTTAAGTTTGTGTGTTTATATGTGGGAGGTATGTAGGTAATTTTCAAATCTACTTATCAGTTAAAATCTTTCATCAATAAGTAATTAGAATAGAAATTTAAGATAGACATAGGCAAAATATTACACGCGTTTGAAGTCGTGGGCTTCAGCTATCTAAAAATAAAAATTCAACGGCGAAGTATAAGTAATGTCAGACGTTAATTGCTTTATTATTTACTAGCTGGTGCCGGCGACTTCGTCCGCGTTGAACGATGAAAGGTACCCTATGTCCTTTCTGGTGTCCCAGACAACGTGTATGCAAAATTTCATCGTGATCGGTTCAGTAGTTTTTGCGTGAGAGTTACAAACATCCAAACATACTTTCGCATTTATAATATTAGTTCGGAAGTATGGATTTTGTAAGGCGTAATATGTTTTATTTTTCAACACGGACGAAGTCGCGGGCAGCAGCTAGTACTTAATAAGTAGGTAGCTGATATTTTCATGTTTTTAGTTACAATAGCGATTGCAAAAGCGAAGAAATGACGGTCAGCAAAAATATATGACTTGCGCAATTTATAAATATGTCATTTTTGTTATATTGCATTTTCTAATTGCAATAATATTTTTTACATTTATTGCGACATATTGCCAACGATAGCAGTTCAACAATTCTCATTTAGGTCATAATATTTGCACGTGTACATATTCAACACTAGCCGCTGCCCGCGATTTCGTTCGCGACGAATTCATCTAAACATATAATTACCTACTTATATATATTTTTTAAACCAAAAACTAATATAAAATTATATATGAAACAAAAACTAAAATGTGTAGGGCCTAGGCGAAAAAAAAATGGATGTTTGTGACTCTTTCACGCAAAAACTAGTGAACCGATCACCATGAAATTTTGTATACACGTTGTCTGGTACACCAGAAAGGACATAGGGTACCTTTCATCGTTCAACGCGGACCAAGTCGCGGGCACCAGCTAGTGATTTTATAATACTACTTAGCTAACTTATGCATTAATATACCGTCGACAAAATATGTATTTTTAAATATCTGTGACACCTATACATTATTTATGACGATAATACCTATACATTTTTCTAAGTTAATTGTAAATGATATTAACTTTTTAAATTATAAAGGGTGGCAGGCAGACTGACGGTCCACTTGATGGAAAGGGTTACCGTCGCCTAAGGATACAGGCAACACCAGGGATTTTAATACATTTGCGCCTTGCAGAAATTTCGCCTGGAAAAGACTTTTTTTGTAACGTGAGGAAATCTGCGAATCAGATCCCAACCGACCATGGGGAGATCGGTGGGGTATGTGGGACTTCTACCCACTAAAACCCCACGGTGTTTCTTCGCGCCGTCTATGGGGTTAGGGAACGTTAAGACACGCTACCTTGTCCCCCCGCCAGACGAGGCCCGCACACTTGCGGGCTCCACCTCGATTAAGCGCAGAGTGTGACCTCCGCGCCGTGAAGAGACGTGCCGGAAACACACAGCACGTCTCCCCTCGTTGCCCGGTGTTGTGATGACGGCGGACGACCCCATGTCCGCCGCCCCCGGGCGAAGCGGCACAGGCCGCCTATACTTACCTCTCGCAGCGAGCAGTCAGCGAGGGGCTTCATTCATGAAGCACCCCATAACCTCTACTTTGCGGCACAACCTACCGCAGAGTCGGAGGCCGCTTCCACCTGACACTCTAGGATAACCCCTGCTCGTGTGGCCGCTCATCTCCACGGCATTAAGGGTGGACGGCCCAAAGGGGGTTTCCGCCTGACATTTCCACATCAATCGCGGCAGCCATAGAGACAGGCTCCACCTCGTGTTATCGTCGGATGAGTTACTAGGCCGGGTGGCGAGGCCGGGTGTTCACTCTTCCGGACGATTGCAGAGGGCGGTAGCCCGGCTAGGTACTACCGGGTCTTCATCACCCTCCACAAAGCCGCTATTGCAGTACTCTGCCAGACGGTCCTTCCCTGCCGTAGAGCTCCGTCTTCGCGTGCGTTGCCCAACTACCACTGAGCGAAAGAGCTATGCTAGAGAATCCGCCCGCTGCGACCCGCGCCGGTCTTTGTGCGCAGAACCGAGACCCATACCTCGGTTCAACACACAAGGACCGGGGGTGCCCTCTCTCACCGGCCAACACCCACGTGGGCCAAGTACGGATCCTCGGCCCAGCGAGCGGTGACCGGTGAAGCTCCAACAGACAGTTGGAGCCTCCAAACTGTTGCTCCGCCACGAGCTCCGATGGTCGGAGCCCGCTCGGAGCACACGCACGTGGGTCTTCTTTGTTCCCCAGCGACAATCCGATCAGCCAAGCAAAGGCCGGTGACCCCACCGGCCCCTGCAACCACCACTCCACGGTCATGACCTAGGCGCCTGGAAAAGCCTGGAATTCTTGCTACAATATTGTAGGTTTCTATAGAAATAGCAATAATAAAATTTACCTGGTGTCCTTACCTTCTTACCTTAGCCACCTCATAGGACAATTATTACGAATCTAAATGCTACTTTTCTAAATGATAAGAGACTGACAGGCAAACAGCTCTTTGGATGAGATGTCAGGTGCATCACCGGATGGCGAATGTAATTCAAAATTCAAAAGATAATTCAAAAGATGTTAGCGAGGATATAGGACAGAATGTTAGAAACGAACCCATTGGATGACTGGCAACGATGCTTGCCTCAGAGGTAACGGGTTCGACTCCCAGTAGGGTTAACTTTAAAAATGAACTTTTCAAAGTTACTTCTGGTCTGGATCTGGAAGTAGTGACGGAGCTTACTGCGTTTCGATGTCATTTAGGCAGCTCGTCTACCTGCATTAACCACCCTCTTACAGAAGACCATTGTAAAATAACAGCATGAGTGCTTTTGTGGTTCAGTGAGTGAGTAAAGGTAAATACCATTAAGTAGACCGTCAGCCTGTATGTTGACTTAACATAAAGAAGTAAATGGGAATATGACCTGGTCTCAACGAATCACATCAGCATTTTTGGTTACATTTCAGGCAGGTAACCACATTACTGGTTTATTGACAGGTAATTCTGACAGCTTACAGAAACTGCATGTGTATTTTTTATGTAAATTTCGGCAGGCGGGCTGATGGTCCACTTGATGGTAGACGAGCACCGTCTTTTATTAACATAAGCAACACTATAACAACGCTTAGGTCATAGCGACACCTGATTTTTTTACTGCAATTTATCACCATTTATTTCCATTAGAGAAAAACCGTATCAAAAAACTATAAGAAATGGTGGTACCTAGGTAACCTAGTCAATCACCATTTCTTAGCAGTTAACACGATACATAAAAGTTTTAATATAGGTAGGTACTAGGTTTAAATAGGATGATAAAAAATTCGTCTTTATATTGATTTTAAAGCAAGTGGTACGCAGTTATATCTATTTTCAGATATACTAGCAAATTGTAATATACTTCAGAAATAATTAATAGCAATATTTTTAATACTGTGATAAAAAAAACGTTTTTACGAAGTCTTTCTAATTGTTATGTCTTAAGCCTTTATTTAAAAATAATTTTTTACCCGTCATTCTATAGCTATCTATTATATAAGTAATTGAAATTAACATCTTAACAGTTATGGCAAAATTACTTTGGTATTTCATTGGCAAATTACACTTGATGGCTACCGTCGCCTATAAGACAAGACAAGCAACACCACAAGTGCTGCAAGTCCGCTGCTGACCATAGTACGATTAAGGATAGAGAAATGGGCTCTGGCATTCCTTAATGACTCACTGAAACACAACAGCACACATGCTATTATTTCACGGTTTTCTGTTTGGTTTTTAGTAAGGTAGGTGGTTAAGATATTCCAGAAGCATTCGCTCCGTTTATCCTCACGTTGTTCGGTTGTTACTTACATTACCCCCTAATAATTTTTCTTCCCACACAACATTTTGCAACCACCCCTTAGATTATATTTGACAAGGCTTAGGTATAGGTGAAGTTAGAATTAGGTAATGCCTTTTGCCTATTAAAAATAGGGATTATTTTTTTATGTATATCTATTAGATATAATAAAATCGTAAACGAGCCGTGTCTGTATGTTAAACATTTTTTCAGAAATAAAATTTCTACATGCTGTACTTATGTTGTCGATATAAAAAAAAATTTTTTTTTTAATTTTTGTCTGTTCGTCGGTTAGTCTGTATGTTCCCGAAACGGCTTAACCGATTTGAATGCGGTTTTCATTTATGTATTAATGGTAACCTGGATTGAACTATAGGATACTTTTTATCCTAGAGAAATGTTAGGTTTCTGAGGGATTTTAAAAAAAACGAACAGATACGAACGTATGCGCTGATACGAAGTTATATATCCTTCATTCCAAAAATCAGATAAGATATCTCGTATTTCATTCCAAAAGTCTGCGGTCATAAACTGGGCAGAAAGATTCGCGACAGTAATTACCCTTTAGAGAAGAGCAGCAAGATATATCATCACCCATGCAGTTGTGTTTCGGTAACTGAGCTAAAGTTAAGCTAGTATAGTAATATTTGTGGCAGGATACGCTGAGTTCCTCAGTCATAAACAGGACAGAACATCTGGTGACATCAACCAACCCTTACATAAGACCAGCATGATATAACAGCACGTGTGCTTTTGTGTTTCGGCTAGTGAGCTAAAGCTAAACTTTAGCGTAAATTTGACAGATCTTCTGGTGACTGTAACCATTCCCTTATAGAAATAATAGCGCGTGTGCCCTAGTATATGAGTAAACTATTCCAGGGCTCATTTTCCGATCAGTCTCTTATCCCTATTAGATGCTGTTAGTTATCCTATCAAGGTCGACAGTACGATTTCCACCTCATGGCTTAGCTAAATAGACGACCACGGTAACCACCTACCATCAAGCGAACTGTCAGCCTGCCTGCGGACCTTTACACAAAAAAAACATGTGAAAAGTCTAAACATATCTTTAATATAAATTATGAATTAAAAATGTTTCAAAAACTTTAGATTTTCCATAAATATATAATATAATATGTCTGTAGTATAGTTAAAATTAAATAGGTTATTGTAAAAACATTACGAAATAACATCAAGTAATATTGTTTATTACAATTTTCAGCCTACACAGCATTAGACTTTGTACCGACGCCATTTCCTTTGCATGTTTAGGGCGTCTACAAACTTGTTCGTAGTTAGTTTCTTAGTTCGTAGTTACCTAGGTTTATGTAGGCTACTAAGTACATAAAATATTAACAATTCTAGATATTCCTAACAGTTGCAACTGATTGAAATAGTTCTGTTACTTTTCAAACTTTCGATTACACTTTATTTCAATTAACAATAGATTTAAATTTGTAAGTAGATTGAACCAAATAAAAATATTCAATTGAGAAATAAATAAAAAACAACATCATATACTTAGATCCTTGGAATTCTTAAAATAAATTATATTAATAATAATAAGGCGTGCGAACCTATAACAGCCATGAAGGCAGTCATCATCATCATCTTCAGATGTAAGTTGTGCAGTCCGTTTTACGCAGAACTGGAACAGTCCTGGACTGGACGGACTGCACAACTTCTGGATTAAAATGTTTACATGTTCGCACGAGTGCTTGGCAATGCAATTCCAAAAAGCCCTAGTCATAGGTACTCTGAAAACCTTTATGACAACCGGTATCACCTGTCTGCTCCACAAATCTGGTAGTACCACGGAGGCTAAAAATTACAGACCCATTACGTGCTTACCCACCATCTACAAGCTACTTACATCTATTCTGGGAGCAAAAATTAATTCACATATTTTTTAAAACAATATTTTGGACATTGCTCAGAATGGATGTAAGATTTGGTCCCGTGGTACTAAGGATCTCCTCCTCATAGAGATGATTTGCCAGCGTGTCCGTCCCAACAGTGGCGCCTTCTCGGTAGCTTGGATTGATTACCAAAATACCTATGATTCAGTGCCCCATTCTTGGTTGAAAAGGATATTAGAGTTATATAAAATAGATTCGACGCTAAGATCCTTCTTAGCTATGTGTATGGGACAATGGATCACAGTCCTAAGTCAAGGCTTTTGATACGGTTTCTGTCCCTCTTCTGGTTTTTAAGTTAGAGAGAATTGGAATAAGAGGCCTTCCGCTGGAGCTGTTTAGGGATTATCTAACAAACAGAACCCAACGAGTAAAAGTTGATCAATGGATTAGTGACGAACTTTCTGTCGCGTATGGGGTGCCCCAAGGCAGTGTCCTCGGTCCCACATTGTTCCTCATCTATGTTAACGACTTGTGCCAACTTCAGCTTCGTGATGGGAGGGTCTTCACTTTTGCCGACGATACAGCTCTTGTTTTCTCAGGGGATAATTGGGAGGATACGTTTCACAACGCCCAGCGTGGTTTCTTAGACGTATGTAAATGGCTGAGAAATAATATCCTGACACTGAATATCTCTAAAACAAAATTTATTACTTTTGCTCCTAAAAACAATCTCCTTCCACCAACATCTTTCGCTATATCAGCTCATTCCCAATCATGTCTTGACCTATCCATCCCCTCATGTTCCTGTCCTGTCCTCCAAAGAGTTGTGTCTATCAAATACCTAGGGGTCTATATTGATCAAAATCTTAGTTTTAAGCAGCATGTCGATACTCTAACGACACGATTACGTAAAATGATTTATATATTCAAGATGCTGAGGCATATTACTGATCGACACATAATCAAAATGGTTTACCTTGCTCTATGCCAACCGCTGATCAGTTATTGTATTGGTACATGGGGTGGTGCTGCTAAAACTCACCTGATCGAATTGGAGAGAGCTCAGCGTGCCATCCTAAAAGTTGGAGCCGGCCTGCCTTTTCTCTTTCCAACGGTTGGGTTGTACAAGGATTGGCAAGTGCTAACTGTTAGACAGTCTTTTATACTTCATACTGTTCTCAAACAACATTCTCAATTACCGTACAGTCCAGTTCTGGAGAGGGATAGGCGTAGAAAGCGGCTTATTTGCCCCTTCAAACAGTTCAACCTGAGAATCTCTTATAGGTTTTACTGTTTTATTGGCGGATATCTTTACAATAAGGTAAATTCTATCATACCAATATATCCTCTTCCGCTTCCTAAATGTAAGGAGGCAGTCACAGAATGGCTTAGGAGCTTGGATTATGAAGAAACGGAAAAAATTATTCGTCCGCTCTTTAATGTCTTATAGTACTTATTTGATATTTATCTTTTGTATTTAGTCTCAATATTTGTATTTATTTATTTGTTTTGTTTTTGTTGCTATTTGTGGGTATTATGCTTTGTGCAATCTGCGGAGTGGGACCTGGTGACCTGTAACACAGGTATTTTTTAATACCTACCACGGGCACCAGGCTCTTATACAGTTGCGACCATTGCTTGTGTATGTAACAATTAAGTTAACAATGTCTGTATATTCTGTGGTCTTGTAATTGTGTGGAGCTAATAAATGCATTATTATTATTATTATTATTAATCAGGAAATCGAGGAGGCGCCGCTGATCTGCGGGACACGGTAAAGATAGAACGCGGGATCTTCCAGCGTGACAGTCTGACAGTTTGAGTCCTTTATGGTTTAGCCTGTCTTTAAATCCTCTCAAAAATTCTGCTGAAAAATTTAAAGCTAGGCTATCGACTACGGAGGGGGGAGGGGTGAAGTCAATGGGGGGAAGGGTGAAGTCGAATTTACAACAAATGAAATGACTTAGATCCCTCTCCGAAGTTGAGACATACAAATACCTTGGTATGTTACAGTCGTTGTGGGTATTAGTGATATAAAACAGACAGTGAAGACGCGTTTCTTTGGACGGCTGATAAAAGTCCTTAAGAGTCTTTTATCGGGAGGTAAAAAGGTGCGCGCTTTCAATAGCTGAGTTATACGTTTACTCACAACCTCCTTTAGCATACTAAAGTGGACTCAAACTGAGCTCGATGCTTCAGACAGGAGGGTTCCTCGATTGCTCACGGCGCATCGCATGCTACACCTACGCTCATTGGTTATGAGACTACATCCCACGGAAATTAGAGGGTCGTGGTTTTTTAAGCGCCAAGAACCTCCATAACCGTGAGGTATACAGTCTTAGGGAATATTTACTGCACAATGAGAGTGGTGTACATCGAGACGTTCTAAGCACCGAAAACCAAAAGAAGGTATGGAAAGGCAAAAAGCTGCATGGGCGGTTCTACAAGGCTCTGACGGTTCCTGATGTGGACACACTCATGTCAGTAAACTGGCTGCATTTCGGTGACCTCTTTGGAGAAACCGAAGGCTTTGTCTGTGCAGTTGTGGACGAAGTTATTAAGACGAACAATTATCAGAAATATATCCTGAAGGACGGTACAGTCGACATCTGTGGGGCATGCCACCGTCCTGGAGAGACACTCAGGCATATTTTTACCGGTTGTGCTTATCTTTCTAATGGCGAGTAGCCAGAAATCATACATCAGCAACTTGCCCTTCGATACGGTTTTATTTGAGGTGCCGTACTACAAGTACGTGCCTATTTGTATTTTTGTCTGTAATGAATAAACTCAAAAACTACTTTACTGATTTTAAAAATACTTTCAACTATAGAAAGCTACATTACCAGCCAGTAACAATGTCTATATTTTATAAAGTTACGCGGACGAAGTCGCGTGCAACAGCTAATAATACGTAAAGTGAAACGTATAAAGAAATATTCCATGTCGGCCATATACTCGTGTACGTGATTTTGGCACAAACTCGAACAAGTGTGCAACTTTCCTTATTCCTAAGATTGCTGAATTCACAAAAATAACATATAAAAGGTGCGTTGGCTCGTACTTCCAATCACACGTTTCACAATCGACGGCAAAATGAAGTCTCTCTTCTTGGTGGTATCGTTGGCACTGCCTATTTTTATAACGGGCAGCCTTATATCGAAACCAGGCTATTACTTCGACACCTCAAATTCGTACCAGCAACTCAAGAACATCTATGAGCATCAAAGACAAGAATTGCAGAAAGCTTCTCGGGAATCAGCACAGCAATCAGCACAACAATTAGCAGAGAAATCATCGCAGCGATCAGTCCAGCAGCCATCGCAGCAATCGTCTGAAGAATTGGCAGACAATTCACGACAAGCTCAAGCATCGCAGCAAAGGAGACACTCTACACAAAGACAACAAGAGGACCAGAAATCACAAAATTACGAACAACAGTACTTGCAACAAAACCAACAACAGCAGTATGAAAAACAACATTACCGTCAGAAAAAGTACCAACCTGTGCAACGAAATCCGGCCCGCTCCAACGGAAACTCCAACGAAAACGCTTCACAACAAACCAGAGAACAAATTTATTTAAACCGTGACGTCTATAGAGTACCAGCTCAATATTTCTTCACCAGGCTAAGTCAGCAAATAACGCCAAACAAAAGAAACTCGCAAGAAATGAAAGAAAATATTAGCCTTTACAGCCGCGGGGACGAATTAGGAGAAGCACTTGAATCCCTTGTTAGCAAATTGCGTCAGGGCAAATATTCTTCTAGTTCACTGAATGAAGACAGCTCAAAGCAAAGCAACTCGCAAGAAGCAAACAAAAGAATCAGCCGCGAATCGATGGAAAATAATGTTAACACACAGAAACGAAGCAACTCCTTATACTCACATTCCCGCAAATGGAATTCACCCCGTTCATCCGCCGAGAACAATCAAATACGAAGCAATGGAGTAATTTCGAGCCGCCAACAAAAGATATTGGTCGTCCCAGTCATAAACAAAAGTGACATCGCAAAAATCTACATGAAGGCCTATGAAACTATGAAATCCGATAGCAATGAGCGTAAGAAGCAGTTCCATAAGGAAATCGAAAATGCGATGCGTACCTACAACGAAGACGTTTACATGAACGCTACACAGTTACTTACCAAGAATCAATATCTTTCGGAAGAACACACTGTCAAAACAGAGGATGGTTACTACTTGACTTTATTCCGCATCGCACCAAAACACAAGAGACGCGTCCAAAATAGGCCCGTTGTATTCCTGATGCATGGACTTCTAGGCAGCGCGGACGACTGGCTACTCATGGGACCTCGCAAATCACTCGCCTATCTTCTTACCGACGCCGGTTACGATGTTTGGCTCGGCAACGCACGCGGCAACAAGTATTCTCGTCATCACGAAAGCAAACACCCATCGCAGGAGGACTTCTGGCACTTCACCACAGATGAAATCGCACTTCAAGATCTTCCAGCTATGATCGATTATGTACTGAAGACTTCCAAACAGCAGAAACTGTACTACGTCGCTCACTCGCAGGGTACGACCGCCTTCTTCGCTTTAGCGGCAACACAACCGGCTTACAACGAGAAAATAATCATGATGTATGCTCTGTCACCGATGGCGTACATGTCCAATGTACGTAGCTCGTTGTTCCGCATGATCGCTCCGAGCAGCCAATACCACGATACCTTAGTTCAACAGATGGGTCGTGGAGAATTCCAGCCAAGTAAGCAAGTGATCCGAGCTGTTGGCGGCGAAATGTGCGAACAGGAAGTCGGCTGTAAGGAAGTATGCTCCAACATCTACTTCGTCATGTCCGGAGTGAATGTCAACAATTTGGACACAAATTTGATACCTGTCATCATGAGTCACTTACCGGCTGGAGCATCGACTAGACAGATGAAACAGTACGGACAAGCGGTGGAGTCTCAGGAATTCATGAAGTACGATTACGGCTCGGAGATTAACCAAGCGATGTATGGCAAACCTCAACCGCCGAAATATAGAATGGAAAAAGTGAGCGCTCCGGTTTCGCTCTACTACAGTGAAGACGACTGGTTCTCGCACCCGAAGGACGTGAAACGCTTGCAAGATGAATTGCCCAACGTGAGGGATGCCTACAAGGTTCCAGAAGAAAATCACTTCAGCAGCATGGATTTCCAGTTCTCCAAGCGAGCTCCTGAAGTAGTCTATCAAAGACTAGTCAAGTCTATTCAGGAACAAGAATCCTCTTAATCACTTTTATTAGAATTTTTTTCTTTTTGTATTTCAATTATTATATTAACCATAGGTTTAGTTTTTAGTTAAGTAAGTGGTTGTTTCTTTTATAAATGAATATGGCATAGTAAATAAATCCGACCTTGCATATTAATTATTTTATTTATTTGAGTACCTACCTCCAAAAAAATTATATGCCTACAAACCTTCTCCGTTCATTCCTCTTTCAATATGTGAAAACCGAATTAAAATCGGTCTACCTATTCCCGAGCTTTTGAAGCATTCACATATCAATTACTTATATATGCATATTTTTATATATGCATAAAGAAAAGATTTTTTTCTGCAAATCATATATATATACCAAACCAACCTTCCTCGTTTATCGCTCTTTCCATTAGAGAAAACCATATCAAAATTCGTTGCATGGTATAGAGGAAGTTAGGTGAGAAACAGACAGAGGCGGACAGCGACTTTATTTTATAACTAGCTGTTGCACGCGGCTTCGCCCGCGTAACTTTATAAAATGTTGCGTATTTTACTCACTGATAATATAGCTTCCCAACAGTGAAAGAATTTTTCAAATCGGTACAGTAGTTTCAGAGCCTATTTAATGCAAACAAACAAGCAAACAATCAAATCTTTCCTCTTTATAATATTAGTATAGACTAGCTGTGCCCGCGACTTCGTGCGCGTGGTATTCGGAATAGTGCGTATCTTTTTTGTTTCTAAACCCATTAGTATAAAACAAATCTGTTGAAATTTTTGTATTGCACGCTAACTGATGGTAAAAACCGCATCAAAATCCATTGCGTGGTTTAGGAGTTAACGGCCAAACAGACAGATGCGGAAAGAGACCACAATTTATACTAATACTAACGACCCGCTCCCGACTTCGCACGGTTACAATTTTTTTCTAAAAATTGTATTTAAATTCTTCGTCGTTCAACGCTCTTTTCATTACATAGTGAAAACCGCATTAAAATCCGTTGCGTAGTTTAAAAGATGCGTTAGATGCGTATATACAGAGGGACAGACGGCGGGAAGCGACTTTGTTTTATGCTAAGTAAAGATATTCGATATTCAAATTACAAGAGATATTATAATTTTATGGTAATGGTTTTTGAGTTATATACCTACCTAAAAAACTTATCATTTGTTTGTACTTTTAAATACTTGCGGTTCAACCAATATTTGTTGTGACTGTTTATGACATTTGAATTTTTAAATTTATTTCAACTGTCAGTCACCACAGTCGTCAGTCAACGTCCAAAGACACGGCTATGGACACGGCGTCTGTCGAAGCATTGCATGAAAGAGACAACAAGATCTGTCCCTGGTGTAAACAAAAGGGATAGAGCTGCGGCGGCGTTATAGCGTCCTCCCTTTCACTACTTACGAACGAAGGAAGCGTGTTGCGTCTGACGTTCGTGATGACGGACGAAGCCCATTTCGATTCCGAAAATTGCCGAGTCAAGCCGATCACAGCAAGCAAACAAGTCAAATGACATGAGTGAGATGACATTCGTTTCCTTCGCTTGATTTCACGTTGTTAGTTTGGTGTATCGTTGTTCCCTCGAAAATTAACTTTGTTTGCATTTTGTGCTTGTGGAAATACCAGTCTATAATTTCGTGTATAAGAATTATGTGTTGTGCTCAAATGTGAGAAACTTTATTCACATGGATTAAGTGCTACGATGTTACCACCTTCGGCCGGCATAACACAGGATCAACGTGACCGGCCCGAAATGGCGTACCAACAGAGTCGTGAAATGAGAAATATTATTAGAGAAGCTCGTGTTTCGAATAGACAAACATCGATGTCTCCCGGTGGAGGTAAGTAAGCCGGTTCAAAAAACGACGCCACGTTTCCGCCATGCTTGTCATTAGCTTGACAATATTGAATATTGACTTGACATACGTCAATCTAATGACATTAATACAAAACAACATTTTAACCCCTAACTAAATAATTAAACCCCCAAATTGCTTTACATGTTGTAATAACTAGAAAATCTAGGACTGTTAGTTACGTCACCACAACGCGCTGGCTGAAAAGAAAAATGGCGCCAACGCGTCATAGCCCGCTTCGTTTGCCAATAATTTAGTTATGCCCTTTTCAATTAACTATTAATGTAACTTTCCTGTAGTCTAGAATGAAATTCTTTCGAAAATGTATCTGGCAAGTCGTAATAAGTACATTGGAATGAAGACGCAATGCAATTTGGCACGTGTTATAGTTATTTTTAGATCACCTATATACTACACATTCGCGCCTATTGTATTACTACATTGCTATTTGTCGGGTACATGTGTCGATCGAAGATCAATAATGCACAATGCCCATCCTATATGTTAAATACTATCATACAAAACTGTTTTTGTATTTTGTTGTTTACATACATTAGGTATTTACTTCAGTTTGTTGTTATTAATGATTTAACGTCGTAATGACGTGAGTTGCTGTCATTGCGACAGCGCGGCGTTGCGGTTGAGCCTACAAAATGGCCGTTATCAAGCCCAAGCACAACAAAATAAAAGCAAATTGGTTATGTTTTATGTATCTACATTTTCAGTACATATATGTTGGCCTAAATAGTTTGATGATACACATATTATATGGAATATGGTAGACGTTGGATTTAAGTATACATACTTAAAACATAAATTTAGATCAATTATATTCCTATGGTGTTGATATCTATACTAATATAAATGCAAATGTTTGTATGTTTGTTACACAACAATGCAAAAACGGCTAAACGGATTTGAAATTAGGCAAACAGATAGTTTATTTTGAAATGTTTCATTTCAACTTTAGGTGTGTTTTGATTTAATCTAAAATTCTCTATCTGGTGGATAGATAAATTTTATTGTTTTGAGAAAAACTATATCAGTTACATAAATCACATAATTTAGGATCAGTCTACATGTAGTCTAAAGTTAGCACATAATATTAATAGCAGTAATAATAAGGAAAAAAAACGTTAACCTACATTAGTTTTCCTATTTTATCTTTGACCTAGTTTCAACACTTGGTAAGCATGTGATAAAGTTCACCCACTATCTTATAGAACACATTCATTTCAATTCACTACTATTTGTAGCTTCAAATTTTATTACAAAACATTTTTATGAAACCCCTTCATTTAGTAACATGTTATTTATTTTTCTTCATATAGTAGCATGTATTTTTTTTATAATAAGCTAGACACAAAATAGAAATTATCTATAAAATAACAACTTTTCTCACATTTTATTTTGATGAAGCAAAACCTAAACATTGCTCAAACCAAAGCTTAATCTACATGTGGAAGATTTTTTTCTATGTTAAGGTTGACAGACAGGCTGACAGTCCACTTGATGGCGTGCTGCTTTATAGTAGGATATCATATGCCTGATAGTAGGATTATTAAGGATTAGGGATTAGCACTGAAACAACAGCACACATTCTGTTATTTCTCAGTGGCCTTCTGTAAGTGGGTACATATTGTAGATGCTGGGGGTTGCGGGGACGTTATGACATGACATCGTTGCACAGCTATCCAGCAAAACTTTGGCATACCTGAAAGTGGAGGTACGCCAACCATCTTGGGGGACCTCATGACAGGTGGGGCGGAAGCCTTAGGGGAGACTACCACCCAGGTTTCGGACAAAGGGGAAGGTGGCAAACACAGGCCCTGTGACTACTTAGTTTTGGAGATTAAAGTGATTAGATTTATCCTAATTTTCTTTTATTGTACATATATGCCTAGATATTAGCTAATATAAAATTAAAATTAAGAAAAACAATCACAGTTTTGTCAAAGAGCAGTAAATTAATATTGATTTAGATTACTATATTGTTACAGCGCATGACCGCTTCCCGTCGACTTCCTCGACGGATGAAAATGAAAGTGGGACAGATGGGGAGCCGGAGAAGATGCGACGGTCCATCATGCTGGCAATGCCGCCGGGTGGGCCGGTGCGCAAGCGCCGCGGCAACTTGCCCAAGCACTCGGTCAAGATACTCAAGCGGTGGCTCTACGACCACAGGTACAACGCGTATCCCAGTGACGCTGAGAAACTGACGCTTAGTCAGGAAGCTGATTTGACAGTTTTGCAAGTAAGTCTTTCTTTCTATACTAATACTTATTATAAAAACAAAAGATTTCTATTTTTGTTTTTAATGAATAAACTCAAAAACTAGTGGACTGATTTTAAAAAATTCTTTCACTTATAGAAAGCTACATCATTAGCTTGTAACATAGGTTATATTTTATAAAGTTATGTGGACGAAGTTGCGTACAACAGCTAGTATATTATTAAAAAAGGGCAAAGCGAGCTTTGACGAGAGGTTGTTTCGATAGTGTGACAAAATAAAATATAAAAGATCAATTTTATCTATACTAATATTATAAAGAGGAATGATTTGTTTGTTTACATTGAATAAGCTCCGAAACTACTGAACCGATTTGAAAAAGCTTGGGAAGCTATATTATCAGTGAGTAACATAGACAATATATATATATATATTATAAAGTTACGCGGGCAAGGCCGCGTGCAACAGCTAGTATCAAATAAAAATAAATAAAATATAAAAACATAAAGATCTTGTATTAGTTTTAGCCTTATTTTGTATTATTATGTTACATCAGACACTAGTTATTTTCCTTATCTTTTCTAAACTAACTTTATTTTTTGGTTTGTTATATAAGCATACTATTTTCTCGATAGGTGGCACTAAATGAGACCATTAATAATTTTCATGTTTAGAATAATTAATTAATTTACAGTTCAGTAAACTTTTCGTCTTAATCGGGTTCCCTTTAATTGTACATAATCAATGAACGCAATATTGACATGAACGCAAATTGGTGATTTGAAGGTATGCAACTGGTTCATAAACGCGCGCCGGCGCATCCTGCCCGAGATGATCCGGCGCGAAGGACACGACCCGCTCCACTACACGATCTCGAGACGCGGCAAGAAGCAGCCCGGCTCCTCCGGCGGAGGGACCTCCTCCTCCAACGTCACCTGGGAGACTGTGGAAATCGAGGTATTATTGGCTCACAATATTCAAATGAAGTCCCCCCCTAGACGCGATACTGTCATCGTGCGACGGAATCTTACAAATTTATACGGTTTAATAGGTTTTTTTTTTTTTTTTTTTTAATTCCCTTAAATTCTACTTTAAATTTAAAAATTAATTTAAACGTCTCCACAATGAAAAGGATGCTTTTGGTGCCTAAAAACTCGCAGGAAAATCGATTTTTGATGCGAGCGTTTAACGCGACTTAACTCACATGAATGAAATTTTGTTTTTATTAGTGTGTAGGGGGTCCGATTATAGTTGGCCCAGCTGTGAAGATAGTTAGTATTAGGTCTTGGTGTTTTTACGAATCATTTCATTCGTACAAACATAGAGACAGGACCCTTACGTGTCACGCAAGTAAATGATACGACCATCACAGTTCCGAACAAAACTTAACAACAGTCCTTTAAGCGCGATTTCACCATTTGACACCATCTTAGTATTTGATATCGCTGTTAAGTCATTTAACAAACGTTTACAGTATGCGAGTGACAGCGCTAAATGACTTAACAGCGATGTTAAATACTAACAGAGTATGGTGAAATTGTGCCTTTCAACTTTTAATATTTTTGTTAATTTAGTTATAATTTATGTGACTATGGCTATGTGAATGTTGGCTATAATAAACATAATATTTAAAATGGTCTCAATTGATTTTCATACCTAAATACGCTTTTCTCGCTGTTGAGATGAAAAGTTGTATGTTTAACATGAGAGTTAATTTTTTTATGTCTCATGCCTTTAAATCACTCACTTCGCTCAGTAGTCTATATTAGAATAACTCACTACGCTCGTGATTCAATTCTAGACTACTTCGCTAGTTTGCGATATAAAGTCGACACTCGCAGGAAAAAACAATTTTGCTCTCTAGTTGATCAAATAACTATTGTGTAGATACTATTTTTTTTGCTCACCGAGTTAACTAATTTATTATAATTGCCTATTGTCAACTGAGTATCAGAACAAACCAATCCAATAGTTTCTGCACTTGTAATTTTAAGCAAAATCTGAAAATAATTATCTAGCTGGGATCATCTGAGTTTAGTCTATATGAGGCTACTTCCGCATTGGTTTAGCGATTTTGTCTTAGCTAAAATGTCTAAGAAGTGACTTTGCCATTAATATTAGGCGGACCCCGACCGTATCCAAGAGCAGAGCTACACAGATGGTCTGGTGGTCTACCGGAGCGATGGAGATGAAGTGGCCGAGGCAGACGAAGACTACTCTTCGAGCGCTGTGAGCGAGGAGGAAGTGAAGTACGACCCCTCGGTCTGGCAGAGCTTCATTCGGTACGGACCGGAGGATGTACACCCCGCAGCCAGAGGGTAAGTTTTTATCACTTCTATGCATTATATCGCATATCAAGATGGCGTATTTGTTTTTTTTTTTTTACAATTACAAACATCCAGACTACATGAGAAAAGATGTTTAATATTTTCTTCATTCCGAAGTCGTTTTCTGTTCCTGTACAAAAAAAAGACAAGGATGAAAAACGTCAAGATGTTGTGTTGTGTCTATAGAAAATTAGATTCATTTTCATTAGCGTAATGTACAAAGGTAGAGTCGCCTACTGGAGCATTGTATCTAATGAATATCTTAATATGCGAAGGGCCCAATTATTAACTATTTAGACGCATCAATGTACTACAACTATGGATTTCGCATGCCATACAAAACACTACGAACTTTATGGAACACTTAAAAGTGACATAATATGCTTAGAGCATGAAAGCTTGTCATCTGTCATTTAAAACCAACCAAACGTCTGTCGTTTAAAGAAAATGTGACTTTACGTCAACACATTGGAGTTTAAAATTAAATAGTATAACTTGGTCTTTACAACCTTTTACGATCAACGCGCGAAGACAACAGGACTCCGCCTTGCGCCATGATTCCGTTTTAGGCGTACTATTTTATGTGCCGCTTTGGCATTTGTCACGCGAATTCCATACAGCCATACTTACAAGTGTGTAATTTGCGTGATAAATGCCGATGTATACAAGTTCCTAATGGAGGAGTATGTGTTTTGCAGCACGGCGGCGGTGGTGACGGTGACGACGTCGGAGGAGATGGAGCAGGAGGCGGCGGCGTCGGCGGGGATGGGAGGGGGCGCGGGGGCGACGGCGGCGGCGGGGTGGATGCCGCAGCTGACCCACGCGCCGCAGTCGACGCCGAAGCGCGGCCGCGGCGTCGCGCGCGTCGCGGTGGCGCCGCCCGACGGCGAGCGCGACAAGTTCAAGTGCCTCTATCTGCTCGTCGAGACGGCCGTCGCCGTGCGCCAGCGCGAGCACGACCAGGAGGAGGTCACCGTCTAGTGAGGTGCGTCACCATCTCCAAATCTCCACCAAATGTGTTTTAACATTACTTTACTATTATACACTACGAGTCTCATTAATCCGGCGTCGGACTATTTTTTTCTCTATATACGCGTTGAGCATATTTACGAGTATTATGGGGGGAAAAAATCACTGAAATCTGTCGCAGACACCCTCAGTGACGTTTGTCTGTATTCATAATAATAAGCTTAACTTCGTCAATAGAGTTTAACAGATGGCGATAAAGTGTTTGAAAGACACTTCTGATGGCAGTCCTATGACTGAAAGCTTTTTTTTACCATCATTGCAATAAGATTAAAAATAATCTTATGGGATATATGGAGTGTACAACCTCCATGCCTTCTGTATGATACATATGTCCCGTAGACTAATTAAAGATAAAGATAAAGATAAAGATAGCCTTTAATTTCGAGGAATCCTAATACAAAATTAATTAATTGTAGACTAATTAATTAATTGTAAAAGATATGTCACTATTATAAAAAAAGTGCAGTACAATGTATTCTGTTTATGAGAGGCTTTATTTTTTTTTTATTATAAATTTTTATAGACAGTCCGATAGGTGATAATTTTTAATAGTGCCGGATCAGTGAGATTATATTGTATATATATATAGAAGACAGTTTTCATTGTAAGCCATTTGTTGTTGTAATTGTGTGTGCATATAAACAAAATAATGTGTATATATATATATATATATATATATTATATCAGGTCTAAAGAGCAAAATATCTATGAAAAAAAAAGGTTTTCTTTTTGAAAAGCAAGGTTAATATGTATATTTTTTTTTAAATTTTACATTATTATTAACAATTAAAAAATTATTTATTTACATACAAATAATAAATAAACTCATACGCGGAGTTTTGAACTATTCAAATTGGAATCGGCATTCACCAAATTTTAATGTTAGTCCTTTGATATAAATTATATTCGATACACTCTCCATCCGGAGAAGACTGATAATCCTAAAGGTCTACCTGTCTACCCTAGTGGCTTTACAATTATCCAACTTTTTGGAAAACTTTTATTGAAAATTGAAGACAAGAGGAAAATCGTTATGTCATATTTATTTTTCAAGACATAAACTATTTTGATCGGCAGTCAATATGTGTATTTAGTTATTCGTTGAAAGATCTGAATGGGACTTTCTTTTTATTAATAACACCAAGGAACATAATATACAATTTTATACAATATTCATATCTCATAGAGAAGAATAAGATGTTCGGACAGTCAATTTCACCAGGAGACCGTAGCAAAGTAAATTAAGCCTTATATACTTATATAAAATAAGCCACAATATCGTTTCTCAATAGTCAAGTTGTATGGACGTGGATCCATGACCACCCGTTACACCATCGCGACTACGAGTGCAACTTTTCTTTAAACTCATTTCATCCATAATTAAAGCACATATATTAGATTTTCACCTTTTTGTTTTGCTTGGTCACTTTTAAGTTTCAAAGCATTAAAACATTCAACAGAGATGCTTGATTTCATCACAGACTTCGGAGAGACCTAACCTTATTTGAGGGATTATTCTGTTGAGTACGGCTACGTTGCTCTGGTTCAGTTTTCCAAATTGTCCCATATCTGCCTTCATAAGTTTCAACTGAGACGTATTCTTGTAACGGTACACAATCACCCTCCGCGAGACGCTTGTGGGTTGTTAAGGGTTAAATAAATTTTGCCATGATTCCATTTTATTTCTTTTAAAAACAATATTAAATACTACTAGAAGTAGAAGCCCGTTCCTGGCTTCGATCGGGGTGCAATTTTTGTATATAAAATTCTTCCCCGTTTATCCCTTTTTCCATAAGTGAAACCGAATTAAAATCTGTCTATCCGTTCTCGTCTTATCATTTTATATTATATATATATAAAAAAAAGAGGGACATAACACGTCAATAATTTATTACCATAATTGATTGACATTTCGTAGTTTCCTAGTTTTCCCGATGACAAAACATTATTCACCTCCTTCCTATAGTGTTCTGTGTTATTCACTATCTACATAATATATTAGTTGCAATTGCAAACGTCAATTCGATATTCTGTTTTGTTTTGATAACTGCCCTTGTGCAAGCAAATGTCGACTTTAAGGTGACGAACCTATTATTGCCGTGACTGTACTGCATCCTTGTAAATAGTTTTGCTGCCACAGACATTTTTTCAGTTAGCTTTTCAAAATTGTTTTTCACTAATAACTTCTTCACTTGCCAAAGGCGCAATTTGAAGGATTTGACTTTTTGTCGGTCTTTGAATTTAATTTTTTTTTCTGTCGCATTTTTCTTATGCAATCCTTCGATGCTCTGTTTTGTAGAAACTCAAAGGTTTTAGCTGTAAACAAGGATGAAATTTATAAAAAAATAATTAAAATACATAACTACCTAACACCGTCGATGTTTATGGATGGGCCTTTTCAAACAAAAAAATCACTCCCTCAAAATCAATCTGATTCGCAAAATCACATTGATTTTGTAACTTTTGAAGGACCCGATAAATTAGTAATATCCATCAGTGGTACAGCTTGGAAAACCTCTCGTTGGGGATATGTGTAAGAGTGATCTACTTGTACAAAAGTAGTACTGCATTGCTGCATGCCTGTAAATCACCATTGCAATATTGCCATCAACATATTTAATTACGTTGTTACGTGTATTTGCACGATCTGTAATTTCTTCACAATGGTCCGGAAAATGGTATATTGTCTAAGCGACAATAAAAAAAGTTCAATTTAGTAGCTCTAATACGCTCCTCGCTGCTTGTGCTCGACGTACTACAAAGTTCCTTCGCTAGAGCAAACCGAAATTCTCGATGACTCAGTTTTGGGTATGAAAAGATTGGTATATAATGTAACTATTTAGGATGCTACAATTTAGAAGCCTCCAAAATAATTTTATGTACCATTTCATACCCCGTTTCCTCTCTAACAAATACGTAGAGAGTTTATGATCTTTTAGATCAACTCCCCCCATGTATTTATTATAATAATGCACAACGAGAGGTTTTGAAATTTGTACACCTGCTCTTTGACCAGGTGATACATCCTGGTTGTGAAAAGTAGACACCAGGGCGATCATTTTCACGTCTTTCCATGCTATGACTGAAACATCACCACAGTGTTGAGCAACAATTTGTCCACGATTCATATTCCTCTCGTTGAGCGATTTAATAATTGGATCGGTGTCCACTCGACGTCTGTTGAGTGTGCCAACCAGGTCCGTTTTGTGGTTTTTTAAATATCTGGTAAGAGATACACTATTATAATAATTATCCATTATTAAACAGTGACCCTTATCCAGATATCCATCCATCAAACGAACAACCGTTTTCGTCGTAGCCCCTGTAAAACCATGTAAGGCTTCTTCAGAATCTTCAGATTCTAGGGAATCCTTACCAATATAAATAATAAATTTAAGGATAGCCAGTATTCGCCTCACAGAGCTCATAAGTTTTAATACCGAATCGTTCAGCTTTGGAACGTATACATTGTTTCCAACTCAATCTACCCTCCCATTGCAACAACGATTCATCAATACTTAAAGCCCTGCTTGGTGTATACATTTCCCTAAATTTATTATTACAGTGGGATATCAACGGCTTTATTTTAGTTAATTTTCGCTCATATCCATGTACATTAGTACATAAGTTTCTATTATCCACAAAGTGGAGGAATAGTAAGAGGAGCAAGAACCTATTTTTGCTGAGTAGCTTTCTAAACTCCGGCATACCAAGTATGTCCGTTGTCCAGTACTGCTCTATACGAGTCCTGTAACGCAGACTCATGTACATGAATATGGCGAAAAATTTATAGATTTCATCAACACTCGTCTCCTGCCATTCATTAAGCCTCGAGGAACTACTTATACCGCCTTCAAATTCGGAGGCATTAGCGATGGTTTGCTAAGCGTACTCGTTTATCTCTTTGACAATTTGCTCCATTATCATACCATCCCACACATTACAGAATATACCTCTAGGACTTGTTGGGGCAATACGTGGGCCTGTCTGCAGGTTATATATTTCCTCGCGACCTGCAAATATATTAAAATCACTTGACCACGAGAAATCTCCTTCCTGCACTTCCACAGTAGGCGGCGCATCGTCATCTTCGCTGTCGCTTCCCTCATGAAAGTGTCGAATTTCCTAGACGGTGAAATTTTCATCTTCGTCATCAATTTCACTGCCAGAGTCAACAGCCAGATCATCGCCAAAAAATGATTGAAACGTCTCCTAAAAATTTCATAAATTACATAAGTAATTTCTTTGCTCTATTGATAAATAAGCGTCATTTTAAAACTATAAAAACTTACTACTGGTTCACGTTCAGTAGAGTCTGTATGGGGTATATTTTCCCTCGAGTCCATCTGCAACAAAGTGTTTGTAAAACTTCAAAGGTTCATAGTTATAATTATTCTTTTTACTGCGATACTACTACAGAAAATACATATTATATAAACCACATACTAAAATCTACAAAAGAAATACACATGCCTTGCGGTCAAAATAAATAAATAACTGACAAACCTAATTTCTACACAATCGCTACTTACTACTTTCATAAGAAAATTACTACTTTCATTCAATAAAATCTAATAATAATTTTCTTTGGACAAGTACATACCCTCCAAATAAATGAATGCAATTATTTTCATTTACTGATATCAATAATTGCATTCATCTTCAGGGTAATGGTTGAATACTGCATAATTGCAATAGGAACACCACAACTCTTTAGTGTTAACCAATTTTTGAATGTTGGTTGAGTTTGTTTCTATTGCAATATGCAGTACCAACCTTTTGTTCACAGGGGCGTGGCAATAGTGACATTTTTCATTTTAATGAAATGTGTGATTTTCCACTGTGCCTCACAAAGCGTAATGCATATATATCTCTATGCAAAAAGTCGGAATTTTGCTCTTTAGATACCCTGAAATTATTCATAATAAATATTACAGTTCAGCCATTATACAAGACTAATTACATTGTAATCTACAATCAATGTACGAAATATGTATTTCTTTAATTACACACAGTACTATAAAATTAAATTCATAATAATAAAAACCAAAATAATATAATTTCTATAATTTCAGATAAGGATATTGCTGATGGATCGACAACCATGTGGTTTAGCATGTAACTCGATTTACTTCCCGTGTAGTGACCAAAACATTTTTTTTTTTATTATCAAAAACTAATGTTTGTTTTATGATTTTATTACATTTTAAAATGACAGTACTTGAAAAAACTTACTTCTAACGCTCCTCTGGCTATAACGAAACGGTATAAGAGGTAATATCCCAAAAAAAATGCCTTAATAATTGCTTTTACAAGTGATGAATATTTTTAAAAGTAATTCTTGAGTGAAATTTTAAAATATTTTTTTATAAACAAGTTTTGTTACTTTATTAAGTCTAAACTGTCAAACTGTCACGCGTTCAAAGTTTAAACATTTAATAGAATTTTAATTGACTTATATAATATGTCATATATGTGTTCATTTATAGATGACCCAATTAAAAGTTTATAAAAATAAAACACAAAGTAAACTTTTAAGTCTAATTTTCTTTAAAAAAATTAAATTTGAATATTTATAAATTCATTGAGGTCACTTTTTTTTTTTTTTTTTTTTAATAAATAATTATTATTATTTATTGAGTTGTATAAAATAGATTTTTTGCATTTATTTTAATGAAAACAAGCCGTGGTATTTACGTGGTGTTTTATTGTATGAAGAAATAAATTATGTTTTGGTGTAAATTAAAATACATATATTTTTGGGTTCTTTAAAAGTGATTTGGTAAAATGTTCGAAAGTCTTGTGTTCTTGCTGACCGTACAAACATTATCTTATAATATAACTAACCTATACCTTATTCACGGAGACGAGCTTATAGGGAGAAAAAGCGTTAAGCTGTGATTGGTGGAGATAAACGACAATGTGAGTGTACACACTACATGAATTTTTTAGTCTGTTCGTAGAACGCGTAACTGTTCAGACGCTCTGACTGTTATTATACTGCGTTTTTTTAATTCGAAGGAGTAATTTAATTTGACAGGTCCTTTAATATTAAATTTTAAAATAATGTTACCAGAGTTTTTTCCGCAGTGCTGTACTAATATCTGTTTTACTGAAATAGTTTTAATATTTTACGGTACATTCGTATTATTGTTTTTGTTTAACTAACGTTTGAATTTCGTTTAATTAACGTTTAACGTATATTATCTAAAATATATTTTTCATTTTATGATTATATCAGAAAAACCAAAATGTCTATTATCTTAATTAATGAATAATTCACAACTTAATAGCTAGAATAGTTTATACAAAATAAAAAAGTGTAGGTTTGTGGGTAAGTACGTAGGTATTACTATAATATTTTATTATAGTTTAAGTGAACGTTCAGCTATTATTGTAAACGTCCACTCAAGATTTGCTGTCCTTGTCTTTTGTATGGAATTGAGTGAAAGAGAAAGCGCTCTATAAGCTCGTTTCCGTGAATGACGTTTAGATTGGAAGCTATTTTTTTTTTTATATATATTTCTTAAGGTTTTTATTTTGTTGAAATTACATGAACAGGCTGCTTTTATTTATTTTTTTAATATAATTTAGTCCTTACATATTATAAAATAAAGTCCTCCGCCGCGTCTGTCTGTCTTTCTATCTGTTCGGGAATAGAGGGATAATCAGGGAAGGTTTATACGGGAAAAAATGCACCCCGGGCGAAGCCGGGAGCGGGACAGCTAGTTGTAATTTTGTATGTACACACACACACACACACAACACATAAAATGCGTGAATTTGTGTATATAAATTGTGTATTTTACTAAATAAAATACAAATTGTAAGTAGGTATCTATATTTTTTAAAGATGCTATTATGTTTTCGTTCTTATTTTAATTTCTTTCCTGTAAATATTTTCATTTTTCTTATTATTGTCAATATTGATGATGTGCAAAAACCAATATTAATAATAAAATTTATATAGGCAGTAGAAGGTTTATTTGAGAAATATTCATATATATATCATCACATTACTCGTATGTATGTATGTATGTATGTATGTTTTGGCACACACAGAGAGTGATGCGTCTTCGTCCTCTTATGACTCTCGTCATTACGTCACTGACGACCATTTATCGAAAACCCTTTGAGCTCTACCAAATAGAAAACTGAACGGGAAAAAAATCCACTCAAGTTCTACAGTGCACTGTGGATTTTTCCATAGTTTAGTTTTATTACTGTGCCAAGTCTGATCTGGCATTCATTGATACGCACTGACATAGGTACTTTTTAAAACGACCGTTTGTAAATTGACTTATTAATCCGCTTAGTTCCGTCATAGAACGTCGCAAAATAAGCGTTTTTATGACTGCACTAAGAGGAAGGAACAGTGAAGTTAATTGTATTACGTCACCCTCAGTGACGTTTAATTGTATTAAATGAGCGCCATCTACCCGAATTAGTAAGCACCTCATGGTTCACAATAAAAATTAACCTCGTCAACAGTTCGTCAAGACGTTAACAGATGTCGTAGTGTTTGTTCACTTGTGACGTGCAGTCCTACGACTGACGGGTATTTTTTTTTTTTTTCACGTTTTTTAGTTATTCCAGTGGAACTCAACGGAGCTAGTCAGAAATTGATCGTCACGCTCGACGACGTGTGCCAAAAAAAACACAAACAATAATTAATTCTATCGGATTAAGATTGATTTGTCTACTTTAAGTAAACCAAATAACAAACTACCTTCATACCTTCTTTTAGGTGGTAATCATTTAAGGCGCTCATAGTTAAGACTTGTCATATATATATATATATATTTTGCGAATTTTAATATAAAATTCTCTTAAAACATATACTTACAGTGAAAATCGGTTACAGCCCCAAATATAGGTCGTATTAAGCGGATAGTCGTCGTAAGCAATATTAATTCGTTTTACGGTTTCGACAGGCACCTGTCGTTATGACCGATGTCGCTATAACCGGTTTCAACTGTGTAATCAATAAATAGTTATTGTAATGAACGCAATTTATCATAATACTGTTGTTAATACAAATTTATAATGTACAAGTAAACATTGTCCAATTGCATTTGATCATTCAGAGTGTTCGAGAGAGGATATATTGTAAACTCTTTTCAGTCGGTCTATAGTTAGTGTTTTTTTTTTTTTTTTTTGTTGCTAATAATGAACAAATAAACTATTGCATAATTATTTTACCATGCCTTAGTTAAAAAAGGTTGAACTGTCTTGGAGTTTACTTCAATGGTCAACATTGTTAAGCTCGAAAATTAATAGTTCTAGTAAAAGCTCTTTACTCGAGGCGATATGTAACCGTAAATATGCTGCGAATATATAAAATACAAAAAAGAAGTGAATATGTAATTGTCATTTGTATAAAGGATAATTAATTATATTAAAGGGTAAAAAATTAAATGAAAATTATCTCGGTGGCGAAGGCGTCTATAAAATAAAAGGGCTTAGCGGTGATAAGGAGGCGATGGATTAAAAAGAAAAAAAATAGTTTTCAAACTTAAATAAGCAATAAGATTCGCTTTACTGCAGTTATATAATCTTTAATGAAGGTACAAAGTCCTCCCTAATATATAAACGATCAGATATTCCCAAATAAAAAAAATAATTATAGCCGCTGTCGTAAATATGACGTATTTTTTTCTAACCCGCGAAAATACCTCGAATAAGGAGCTTTTATTATTGTCATATACTTATAACTTTTTTAATACAGTGTTTACGAAGAAATAAATACGCACTTTTTATGTCATTAGTGTACTTAAAAAGTGTCTATTAATTTTTTAATAAAGTAAGAGATAATTGACACGTCACTACAGAAGAGATAATTACACTAAAAATTATTAATTATATATTTTTTATAAATATATCACGAATAAAATGTCGCATTGAATACATACAGTATATGTAAGTAAGCCAATATTTATATATTGTAAGCATTATATGTTGTGAAGAAAAGAAGTATTTGTTTTAATTTGAACATTTTTTGGTTGCGTGGTGTGCGAACGGCTCACATTAGCCAATACTTTTAAGTTTCCCCACAGCTTCCATATAATCATTTCATTTTGTTTTTTGTATAAAGGTAATGATTGTATAAGGCAATATTTTAGTCAATAAAAGTTAGTTCGTAAAGTAAAGAATGGTTTTTTCTTCATTTTTCCCCACATATAATGTACTCTGTGTGCTTCTCATCGGCCCTCAGGGACAGATGATAGAAACTTTTCGTACCATTATTTTGATTACTTACTCGTTACGTGTGACCATAGAAAAATCTCCAAAATTATAACTTTGGAGTTTGCCGTTCACAACAATTGAAAATGGCAATGAAGTATTTCCACCTAATCTATCTATAGTTTAGTAAAACTATAGATCTATCTATCTACAATATCAACTTAAAACAAGCAATAAGTTAATATCTCTACAAGGTCTACCTTTGGGTATGTGTACCTTATTGACGAACTATGTACTGGCGTCAACTTCAAGAAAGCAGATAGTTTACTACATTAATCAACTAAATAGAAAAAAAAATCAATTAATTTGTGTTTATTTATTAAAAAAAAAAAGAACAAATGCACAATTTAACGAGTGAACATAATTTAAAGAATACAGGAATATTTTTTATTGATAACTAAACACGAATAAGACTTGGACAGTGGCGGTTATTGTTCAAGGTTGTCGGATGCCAAATGCTAAGGGCAGTCTGACTAAGGGCCGGCGCACATTGGAGGGCAGCACGGCAAATTTAGATTTTTTTCATAGCATTTTGTACCTTAACCGGTTTTAATATCATTCAAATTTCATTGTATTACGCTACAGCGAAATGCCTCTGTAAGCTGATTGTTGCCAATACAATCAAATTTGAATTAAATATAATAAAAGCCCTTAAGGAACTAAATACTATGAAAAAAAAAATAGGTGTCGCGGTAATAATTATGAGTAATAATTTTTTTGAGCGTATTATTATGTATATATTCAGTGAATTCAAATATACCATATATATGAAAAAAATCTTTAATACTTTAGCTATCGAGTGGTGTAATTAAATTTTGGGTGTAGATATGTCTACAGCATCAAACTATCTCCCCCGATTTTGTAAGCAATTTTGACGTACGTTATTAAAGAATTTAATGACGTACGTCAAAATTGAAATACATTGCCGTGCCGTCCTCCAATTTGCGCCGGCCTTAAGTCACGCCCGTGTTTAGCAACCTTTATTTAGAACACGATTCTTCTGTTTCAATTGGCAAGAACGTTTTCTAACTTGGCTTCCTCATCATCTGTTTCGTTCGAAATTCCTCTTGTGCCAATCTCTGTCGCCGCTTGCGTTCTGCCCTGGCTTCGTCCTCTGACACCGCATTTACGATCACCTCCTGAATAACATTTGTCCACTTACTACATTGGCCTCAACGTACCAATAGCTTTTTTTATTATCGCTTCACTTGCTTGGAAAATTTATAAGAAGCTTCTATATTCTTTTTCCTAAACTCAAGCTATCTTCACAGCAAATATCATCTAAATCGGTTCAGTGGTTAAACCGTGAAAATCTAACAGACAGACACTGTTATTTTTCATGGAATCTTTTCACTGTTAAAATACTAGACCTTAAAAATTTTAAATATTTGCTACAGGTAAGATCAAGCCTCTAAAAAAACATTTTTTAAACCTATCTTCTATAGATATAATAGTATAAATAGAATAAAAATGAAAATGGGCGCCACACGGTGCTATTGCAATTTAAAAAAAAAGAAATATGAAAATCAATATTTAAGCTCTTCACAAAACAGAAGTGGCACAACCACATCACATATTAAGTATGATTTGCTTATTAATTTTATTTTTAGCATTTAACACTAGAAAACATTATAAAATACATTTTTAACTCAATTATTCATTCTGTGCCAATCCATTTTGCCAAGATTTAATTTTTCAACCAAAAAAAAAGAGGATTTTGGAACATTAAGGTTTAAAGTATACTAGGGCACAACGAAAACTATCTCTACAATTAAACATTAGTTGAATTCAAAAACAATTTATTTGGTAATAATAATAGCTGACACGCCACCTTGTTTTCTAATTATGTAGAATTATGTGATAATACTATAATATAAAATTATTAATACATTCCATAATTCGAATCTAAAAACTATTCTCACTCAAGTGTAATTTAACTTAACTACCATTTAATCATTTTAACATTTTAACCGCTAACTAAAATACTTGTTTTTAGTCAAAATGTACCTAAATATTACATAACACTTATGTATGCGATGCCCTTTCAGAACCAGATTATACATCCTAGCCTAGAGTATAATCTGATGCCTTAAAAACATGATAATTTATAATAATTATAAATTTCATGAATATCTGTTAAGTAAACATTACTAATTGAGTTATGTTAGTTGGTTTTGAACGGAACAAATACACTTAGTATTCTTTCTTTAAAGACAATTATATTCAACATATTTTATACTACGAATTTTATTTCTGCTTTATGAAGCATAAAGCAGAAATATATTTCCGTTGAAATTTGGTAGACAAAAACCATCAAAAATCCAAAACATTTTGACAATACTAACTAAGTAGTTACTAACTAACCTATTTAATAATAATAACCCCAATTGTAACCTTCAATAACTGCCACACACTGTAAAATTATTTTATACCTAAAAAAATCACTTAAATATAATATGAGCAAAAGTTTATGGGAAAAAAATTGTAAACTTATAACAAATGTAAAATTTCTTACAATTATAAAATTTCCCATGCATAAGTCCAATAAATGCAAATACTTTTTATGTGAAGCCATTGTATAAAAAAATTTTTAATTCTCAAAATTTTTTTGTAATCTATATTTTACTTTAGTGCAATTAATGCAATATTTAATGATAAAAAATTATATTTTAATTTTTTTTTTTAAGCCTGCCGTGCAAAATTTGTATGAAGACTTTTGAAATTTCTTTTTATCTCAATCAACCAACGCTTATTACAATTGAAAAAACTTCGATAAATGCAATAAAGACACATGAGATTTCCACTCCATTGTTAGATTAAAAAAAAAGATCTTTATACCTGTTGATGCTCAGCCGGCTTGGAGCCGTCATCGGGGAACTGTTTCTGTACCTGTTCTGCGACCCATTTCTTAACTTTCTGCTCCGTCCAGAACCCATCGTAGAATATAGTCGGTTTGATCCAACACCCTTGTCCCTGGGGGGGCGGACAATAGGGGGGCTCCTCTCTGGCACAAGCGTTCCTACACTCCACCATCGGTGGACGACCGTTGACCATCAAATTTTTCGGTGGCATGTTGAAATTTAAATTGACGTTACCGTGCTGATGATGGCGATCGTATGACTCGTAGGAGAAATGCCAAGGACCGCACTCGTAGTACGCGTTCGGATAGAGAGGGGGGGCGACTCGCGGTGGGGGGCCGTAAACGGGGGGAGGCATTACCGGTTGAAGTACAAAACTTACGTTGGAGTTGGGCCGGAGGGGGGGCGCAGTGGCTGAGGGGGGCGGCGGCGCTAACGGTCGAGGTGGCAGATTTGCGGGGGGCAAATTTGTTGAGGGTAGATTCGCGGGGGGCTGAGCAGCAACATTCTTCGGGTGGACCACCGGCACAGCAGGCAAAACATTGGACCCGTTGCTCTCAACCGAGTCTTTTCGTATGTTTTTAACTTTATTGACGCATAGGTTTTTAGATTCGCCTTTGTTCGCACTGTGATTGGTGTCCACGGTTGGATCCGGATGCACAACGGTGTCAACGCGATGAGTCTCGAGAAGCTCAAACAATTCAGTCGCCACAGCACCACCAAAACTGAGCAGAGTTTCGCGTAGTGCATTTGTAACCGCACACTGAAATAATGACATTTCTTTTTCAATTGCAAACCTCTTTGCTTGACGTTGAGGCTAGAAAAAGAACCCAAAAGGCTAGCAAGATTTTCAGTAAAAGGTAAAAGTCTGAAAAAATATTTCAAAAGACGACTTAATATTAGCAACTAAGTTTACTTCAGACACAAATGTTTTAATGATAAGAGAAACAATTATAAACTTTACTGACATTGTTCTATTCAGCGATGTTTAGTAATTTAAGTAATTCAGTTAAATTTATATTAACAATTATAATATTATTTTCAATTTTTTGCAGTTAAATATCTATAAACTTGTCAACAATATTATCAACAGGAGCTGCGTACATGATTACATATTTCCATAAGGCCTATAAGTGCATATATTTTATTGCCGCCTTGGGCTAGATTTGGTCTCTGGTTTAAGTAGTACAGTGGAGTATGAACCTCCATCTACCGTGAGAGCAGGATACTATATCACCTACCTAAGCCTCCTTTGCAAATGTTTTTATACAATGCATATTTAATATTTCATACATATTTAAAACAAATGATCTTACCTTTCTGGCTTGATATATTGCAGAGCCTTTCATATGTGCAACGGTTGTAGCATAACCAATATTCTCCCGCTGAATGTCCAAACTCTTCACTTTGATTGATACAAAAGCGACTACACCGGCACAGTACTTCCCATTTGAGAAGTCTATGAAATCTGAAACCAAGTCATAAGAATAATAATAGTAAGTCACTAGGAAGGAGATGTCCGTCTTAGCACAGCATACATTTCATCTGCCATATATAAAAAGTGTAATTTGAATTCTGTGGAAACTGCAAATCAGGCTTTTCATCAAGAAATAAAAAGTCAAACTGTCACATTATATGTATACATACCCATTTCCTGCTTGGTGACCATCCAGCTCCAATTATTGAAACCCCACTGTGAGTGGCCAAAGTTTATGAGCATCTGTCTCTTTTGTTGTTGCTCTCCATCATCTTCGCAAAGTCCTGATTCTGTTATAGCAGGTATACTTTCCGGCTAAAAGTAACATTAAAATGAAGTATTCAAAAATATTATGTAAACATAAAGAGACTTATTGCTTTTAAGTCAGAAAAATATGAAAATATGGTTATTCTAATTAAGTACCTATGCAATTTGTATTGGTTTTTCTAATTAAAAAAAATACTTTACCTATTTAAAAAATATAATAATATGCAGAGAACATATTAGGTAGGTAGGTAACATTTAAAAAATATATATACCTAAGTATAATGTAAACAACTTCGTATAATTACCATTTTAATGTTACAATTTGCTAAAGGAAATCCTGGTTTTCGCTGCATCTTGTTATTTCCGCTGTTGGCACGTGGTTAATATCAATTTTATTATAGTTTTGCTATTGAAATAAGAACAAATAGCAATGTTTTTAAAAAAAATCGGCTTATTAGATGGTTTACTGTAGTAAAACTACAACACTGTTAAATAAAGTCTATACTCTATCATACATATACCTAATATATCTCTTTAAAGTGTATTTTTATCGTTACTAAATTATTTCTTAATAACAAGACAGTTTCCCTGCGTATTTATTTATTGTTTTGTTTGTAACTAATTTCTCTGTAATGTTACTTACTCTGTAACATACAGACTAACTATAAAGAATAATATGTGACACAGAACACTATATACTTACAATGTTAATGTTAATCAAATGTTAGTTTATTTTCTCTTCTATGTATTTGATTAGTGATAATTTGATAATTACTTAAAATACATAACTGTTCCAAGAAAACTATTTATAGTAATTAATATGCTTCCCCGTGCATTGATTAAAAAGTTAGAAAACCATAAAAATACAAATTAATACGACTATAAGAAAGAATATTAATCCGCTATACCATCGATTAACCTACCTAATCTTATTTTTTTTATTTTTTTTATGCTGTTATTATAAATTATCAGACTAATAATAATATTGTACCTATCAGTTATTTACAATATGTCTAATGTTCTGTGATTGTCAATGATACATGATTTGATATTGAATTGATTGATAGTTTTTATCCATCTCGGGGGGATTGCAGCAGTTAAATATGTTAGAAAATAGTCTAGAGTATAAAACAGTGCAGCTGCCACACCCTGAAATCAATATAATTGACGAAATTTTAAAAAACAAAAAAAGCAATCCAACTGAATATGAATTCTATTCATTCAGTGACGACTCCTCTGACGATGAAGAGGTTTCAAACACTTTGAAAGTGTTAAGGGATAATGTATCTTTGATTAATCTATTACTCCTCGATGTTGATTCGATAATTACAGAAATAGAAAAGAGTAAAGTCGAATCCACGTGTTGCAATTGTAAACGTAAAGAAGAAATAGAAGAGAAAAGATTTTGTGTACACACTGTGGAAACAAATAAAAAGAGTCCCCAAAACAAACATTCACTGACTAAACAAAAAGTAAATAAAGAAAATAATTATTTGAAAGGCCCTAAATTGGTTGAAAAAACAATACTATTGCCACGAATACTAAAACGTATGGAAAAAAGAAAATGCACTTTGATACAGCAAAAAATCAAAAGAGATAATATAATCTTAACGCCGAACAAGGAAGTGATAAAACAAGAGGATATACCTTCCTGCAGTGTTTTCTGATTTTCATTTGTTTGCTTACTTACTTCATGTCAAGATTAAATTGTTAAGTATAAGTAGGTATCTACATGTTGCTGTAACTATTGTGGCAGTATAAATAAATTAATGATATTATTGGATATCAGTTTATTTACCTTCTTTATATATATATACATAAATTACGTGTCACGTTGTGTCTCCGCGATGAACTCCTAAACTACTGAACCGATTTTGATAAAATTTCGTAACTATTGTAATTTGGTCCAACTTAAAAGATAGGATAGTTTTTTATCTCAATTTATAGTATTTTTTATTGCAAATTATTTGTTTATTATATGAAAGAGTTATAAATTACCTCACACCGCCATCTGTGAGAATCTTATGGAACTCACCGTTGTTATGGAACTTTGTTAAAAGTTATCTGTGAGTTCCATAAGATTCTTACAGATGGCGGTGTAAGGTAGGTAACTTATCAGCTAGATTGAGTAAATATATTCCTTATAAAAATTGAACCCTGAGCGGGCCACTAGTTTATTTATAAATTATATTAATGCCTTTTTGTATGATAAAGTCTTCAGACAGGCTGACAGTCCACTTGATGTTTAGTGCCGACCATAGAGAATTTAGCTATGTACGTAAGGTGATAATACTAATGATACTATAAATAGCCACAGGGAAAAAGCTATACTTAATACAAAATAGTTTATTTCTTTATCTTAAACATAAGTATAAAAATACAAAAAACTAAACTCGAGCATTGTATCGCCAACTGCCGTTGCATTTTAGTACTAAGCATAGTGTATTATTACTGATTTTAATCGGCTTCGGCCGCGTACGTAACCGAAGCTTCGTAACCAGTTACGATCGATTACTTTTTCGGCGTTGTATGAAATAATTCTTGGAGTTTGTTATTGATAATAAAGGTAACTATAGCGCCTATAATAACAAACTTACTATATCACTTATTTAATAAACACTATAACAGATTGTACTGCACATCTACAAAGCAAGCAACGTTGTGGGTAAATGGGTATATTGCGAATTGCTTGGTTTGTATGGGCAACAGTCCTGAAATAAACAGAGAATTCATCGCTCAAAAGTTATAGTTCAAATTGGTTCAAAAAACAAACTATTATAGTGCGTTCGAAGTTGCGGGCACAGCTAGTATTTTTATAATTTTTCAAAGAAAATTGTATTAGGTACTTACCTACTTGATTTAAAGTATATTTTAATTGGTTATTTTATTTATTTGAATTTCTTAATTCCACTTGAGATTTACTGTTCAAAAGATTTGAGTATATACCAGTATATACCTACGCAACGCCGACGAATGTAGTATGATGCACCCTTTATAATTAGGTACTCATTTTAAAATAGATAACTCGATACATAACAAAAGTTCAGACATACGCGTACAGTGTTATGCGATAATTTGTATCAGTAGCTACTATACAAATAAAAAATTAGTTATCATACGATACAATATCACTTATGTTGAAATTTGTCTTATATTTGTGTTGATATTTTTATTCTCCATATTTAACTACGTACGCAACATAAAAATTAGACGATTTGAAGAATTTATAATTCATTACACGGTAAAATAGGTAAGTTAGCCATTTTTTAATGTTCTTATTACCTATACGAAATAACAATTCGTCAAGGCCGTTGCAAAGCAGTATGGCGGGTGATTCAAATTCATTGGGGTCTTTTAGCAATGAATATCCTTCTATTTATATATACCGGTCTCTCAATATTTTTTTACGTTCTGATCGACAGACTGGCTGACGGTCCACTTGGTGGTAGATAGCTAATTGATCGCTACTATATTTTTTGGATTTTTTTATTGTGATTGTGAGAGGAAAAGGGCCTCTGAAATGCTTTATTCACTCACACATAATTCGAACTCGTGTTTCGGTCATTGACAGAGTCAATGACCTAGTCAAACTTTGACTAGTTTGACTCTAGTCAAACTTTCCTATCCCTTACTCTATAGGAGGGATAGGATAAAGATCCTATCAAGGTCGGCAGTGCAGACCTCTTACAATTGCTGTTCTGCACAGTTCATGCAGTTAGGCCGCTCAGTCACAACTGAACTGCTAAAACTCCACCAAAATACTAAGATACCTACATCTTACTACTTAGGTAGAGGTGTTACATATACTTACTTAAGACACATCTTATCGTTTCAGGGTGTGCATCAGACATTCAAGTACGTCAGCACTTCTGCTTATATCTCCATAACTATAATCGATACATCGAGAAATACTTACTTAAACATAAGTGGCTTATTTACGAAACCTATAATCAATCACATTAAAATGGATAGTTCTTCTAAAAAAGGAACAAAAATTGTCAAGATTAATTACGAGGAAGCCACTACGAGTAAAAAAGAATATGTACTGAGTATAAGTACAAATGCAGAAGATATAATAAAGGATTTAGGTGTTGAAGACTATTCAGCGAATCCAGAAAAATGGGGTTCGAAAACTGGGTTAACAGAAACATCGCCTGAAGAATTAGAAACAGAAAATGACACTATCATTTGTGGATTATTGAGGGATGAATATCTATTGAATTTACTTTCTGGTCCCGATGTCTCCAACAGTGCCAGTAGTAATGAAAATAAGTGCAAAGAAAATTTGATACATACCGTCAAAGCGCCTAAAGGGTTCAAACTGGATGAAGCTCTTAAAAGAAATTACTTTATGAGTGGTCCAACCTTTAAAGAAAAATGTTCGTATCTACCTCGAATAATGAAACGTCTTGCCGAGAAAAGACGATTAATACTTTTGGAAAATAAAACCGTAAAAAAGAAGGAAATAGTTTACTCAAATGACAATGAAAATCCTAGAGAATTCAATTATTTGAGTCATATTTTTAAAATTAAGCAAATCATCGAAAAATACAGAGAATTCAATGAAATGGTATATATAGTTTTCATCGATTTGGAACCCGAAAGCAATCAAAAAATGATTTCACCAGAAATGTCCATAGCTTTGAAAAATATTTTCAAATCAACGCTATGGTCTGACAAAGGCATACGTATAGGTGATAAATATTTACCCCATCTACTGTTTGAGAAAACTTTAATACTCTTTGCAACTACACAACCAATGTTGTACTGTATGCTGGATGAAATTAGAAATAAATTTAAATTAAACAAATTAAGCATAGACATGGACAAAATTGAAGTAATTAGTCCCGCCAAGTCGACACACACCAAGAGAGTAGGATTAATTGACATAAATATTCCCATTGTTCCTGAAAGAATATATATGGGACAAGTTTTAGCTTTCAACGATGCACTGAAATTAGAAACAAAAAGACGTATTAATTTAGGAAATGAAATATTTCATCAATTGAAACACGTATTCATAGGAGATTCATCTATGGACGCCAAAAGGGACCTATTTGAAAAGTACATTCTCACTGTTATGACGCAGGGAGCTGAAACTTGGAAAATTACGAAACCACAAATAAAAGAATTTCAAAAAGCGCAACAAGAAATGGAAAAGATCATGTTAGGGATCAAGACAGCGAAAAACAAATCACAAAAAGATTTGAAAGAAATAAGACAATTGACTGGTCTAACTGATATTGGTGTTAAAATATGTACATTGAAATGGAGATGGATGTATAAATTGATACGTCATGAAAATATGGAGAACTACAACACCCGGAGCTTATTGGAAATATTAAATTGGACACCGGGAAAAAAGCGTAGGCCCGGTGGTCCCCCAAATCGGTGGATAACTGATATACAAAAGATAGTGCAGATTGACTTGAGAAATTTGAACAGAGAAGAATGGTGTATCCTAGAAGAGATTTATGTAAAATATTGGGCTTCATTATCAAGCTTGGGCAATGATTTGCCTGAATGTGAGGAGACTGAAAGCGATTGAAAGGCCAATTTTCAATATTTTTAGACGATCAATTCTCTCCACTCCATTTCGCTCTTTCGCTGGCTAGCTGCGTTGCTGTGTGTGTTGAAGTATTAAAATAAGTATATACTCTGTTGTATCTGTAAAATAAATTTTATTAAATATACAGTCAATTTTGAATTCTTTTTCGTACATTTACCTGCGATAAAATAAATAAAATCAGTTTTCGCTGTAGATTGTTTTAAGCTGGTTAAATAGTATTAAATTACCTACTTTTTGTTATAAGTAATAAGTTTTTGAAACTTTTAGTATTTCATTCAAATGTGTCTGTATATATTTATTAGCAAAAAAGATTTCGATAATTTAGTAAAAAGCATCAATATTCATAAATTCAAGAAAGTCATTTTTAACTTACTTTTCGGAGGTTTTATTACTATTCTTACTAAAGTAAATAAAAAAAATAGTATTACGAGCTGTTGGAAACGCTACATAATAGAACTGTGATAATTTTCTAAGGGTAAGTTTACATACGACCGTGCACATGCATTGAGGTCTAGGAACAAAGACTAAAGATTGAGGTGTAGGGAAGTGTGACCAGAAAGCATGGAATAAGTATATGTGTCGGAAGGTAAATAAAATTTAGTTACAATTGGATGTAAGTAATTTTCTTTATGTCTGTGAATGGTATCTTCTATTCTGTGTGCTAGTCATTCTACCTCACAGAACACTATATGCTACTATTTTAGATAGTCTGTTTATACTACACAGAACACAAAAATATTTGAAATATTCAAAGCATTACAATATTGTATTTGTAAATGTAGCAAATAAAATAAATTGGTATATTTACAAGAAAATACTGAAAAGAATTACTTTTCAGTAGGCATATTTATTGAATATATTCGTAAGTACTGCTAGAAGATGCTGGAAATAGACGGTAGTGTCTTAGAAGGGGTAAGTATTTTATTCTATTTATCCTTATTTTTCAACATTTAAATTTATGAAATAAATTTAATTAAATAATAATCTTTTAGGGTGGCCAAATACTCCGAATATCTATATCGTTGAGTGCTATTCTGGGCATACCAATAAGAGTAACAAAAATTCGTGCCGGCAGGCCGAAACCGGGATTAGCTGCTCAACATTTAAAAGGTAGGTAAACATATTACACCACCTATACTGCCTTAGAAGTATATACCTATATAAGAATATAAATACCTATATATATACCCTATTTATATTTGTATGAAATATTTAAACTGTTAAAATATTTATGTACCTAGTTATATAGGCAGAGTATTCAAATGGAGGCCACGAATGGGACTCACTGCAGTCAGATGAACAGACAACCTGAAAGGCTTTGCTCCTTTGCTATAAGAACATTATAACTTTGTAGGTATAAAATTAGTTGCTGATATGTGCCAAGCACGGTTAAAGGGGACTCAGTTGGGATCAACTGAAGTTGAATTTGTGCCTGGCAAAATAAGAGGTCAACATTTCATGGCTGACACACAAACCGCAGGGTAATTTTGTGTGTATATTACCGCTTTATTGATACTTGACATAGGATAGATCACGTTTGCCTGCTTTTTTGTTTTGTATCAACTATTATAGTGTGTAACATTTTAAAAGTAACAAAATCACTCGAGACCCTACTTCATATATAACAGTGCAAGTTAATGAATAATATAATTATTAATGTTTTGATACTTTTTTTTTAAAATATTTTTCTAGTAAATCAAAAAACCTATTTACTTTCATCATTGTTATTAGTATCTGTAGAATATTTATTTTACTCTGTATTAATTATTATGGGATTTTGATTCACTTCAATTAATTTTCTTCAAGAGTTCTTAATTTTGAAGTTAATAAAACGTAATGTTAAGTATTATTACTATGGCTCTCTTTTCTATTTCTGCTAAATATGTTGACGATACTCATGTTCACAATTACATCAGGTCGGTCAGCCTGCTTCTGCAAGTGGCTCTGCCTTGTGCCCTTATGGCAGACGCCCCGGTGACTCTCGATCTTCGCGGTGGAACTGACGCAGACATGGCCCCTCAGATTGATTACATGAAAGACGTGTTTAGAACAGTGCTAAACCATTTTAAGGCAGATTTCAACTTGAAAATACACAGGAGGGGGTAAGGTGTAACTTTAAATTTATTTATTTTTTTAATAGGCTACATTGCCTTTGATTCATAAATTGGGCAGTCCGTCTGGCGGCAGTAACTATTCCCTTACAAAATTCCATGTCCTTCTAATCCCTTATCGTACTAAAGTCGGGAGTCAACCTTTATTTATCTAACAATTTTATTATCTCACCAAATGAAGATTCATTATTCCTAAATTGAATAAATAAATCAACACAAAGCACGATATGTCTGTCCTATAACATCTGAAAAAACTAAACTGGGTGAGCTCGCTCCATCATAGGACTCGTCTTCGCTACACGGTTGGACGCTGGCCAAGAGTAGGCCAATCTCTAATAAAAAAAAAAAAATTGCTATCCGGCCTTTTATATTACTTTTACGTCTGCATACTGAGCACCACTAGAAGCAACTGTTAATAATTTAAATTTCCAGATATTTCCCGAAAGGTGGTGGCCACGTGACCGTGGAAGTGAACCCGGTGAGGAAACTACACAACATATGTCTGACGGATCCGGGAAGTGTGGTTAAGGTCAGGGGATACTCCGCTGTCACCGGATTACCGGCCAAGGTGAACTTTGGCATTTTAAATTCATTTCTACACACACACACACACACACACATACACATTGTTGTTTTTTTTAATTTATAATTAGAAATTTTAACTTTATAATAGGCTATTAAAATATAAGTGTTATTGTTTTATACTAGCTGGTGCCAACGACTTTGTCCGTGTCCAGTTGTAACTGAGATTAACGCGTTCAACCAAACAAACAAAAACTCTTCATGTACTTCTCCTTCTTATTAGGTTTAAATGGCAATGCGGCTCATTTTAAAATGGCCATTGTCTGCCAGTGTCAAGTTGATGTCGATTGTCGCGTTATGATTTTGCCAGTGTCATTTGTAAAAATATCAATTTGTAATAGCTTTTTTTTTTAAAAAAAAGTAGCAGATCCAGACACTAGTTAGTCTATAATTTTTCTTAGTTTTCCAAAACAGGTCCGTCAACTCTAAAGCAGTCAGGTCAAGTCCTGTTCATGTAATAATAATATGTAAGTATTATATAAAGCTGAAGAGTGATGATGATGACGATGTATTGTCTTTGATTGACAGATAGGCTATGTGATGTCAGAGAGCGCCACAGAAAAGCTGAGAGAGATGTGCGACGATGTGAAAGTGGAAGCCGTTATAGAGGAGCAACAGACTTCCGACCGCTGCAACAGAATATTGTAAGTTGTTAACCCGCCCCGGTGAGATGTGGCCCTTACTCGAGTATGGCATCCCTTGTTGGTAGCGTGTGGTGCGAGACTAGCGCCGGCCTCGTGCTCGGCTCGGACGCCATCGGCAAGCGGCGACAGGACGCCGCCGACTTGGCCGCCAATGTGGCTGCACACCTGCAGGCGGACACAGGAGTCGGAGCTTGTCTAGACCGTTGCGCACAGGTATCGGAATATCACTTGTCTGTACTTTACTAATATTATAAAGGGATTTGAACAAATTCAAACAATGTTTGAAACATGGGCTATATTTTATAAAGTTACGCGGACGAAGTCGCGTGCAACAGCTAGTTTTTAATACACAAGTATGTATACATACAATTGTTCCTTCAAGTAGTTCGCGAAGCGTTACTAGATGGCGCTTTCGCGTTTTGCCTCACCTCAAATTAATTCTGTAGGACCAAGTGATAGTATACATGGCGCATTATTAATTCTGTAGGACCAAGTGATAGTATACATGGCGCATTATTAATTCTGTAGGACCAAGTGATAGTATACATGGCGCATTATTAATTCTGTAGGACCAAGTGATAGTATACATGGCGCATTATTAATTCTGTAGGACCAAGTGATAGTATACATGGCGCATTATTAATTCTGTAGGACCAAGTGATAGTATACATGGCGCATTATTAATTCTGTAGGACCAAGTGATAGTATACATGGCGCATTATTAATTCTGTAGGACCAAGTGATAGTATACATGGCGCATTATTAATTCTGTAGGACCGAGTGATAGTATACATGGCGCATTATTAATTCTGTAGGACCGAGTGATAGTATACATGGCGCATTATTAATTCTGTAGGACCAAGTGATAGTATACATGGCGCATTATTAATTCTGTAGGACCAAGTGATAGTATACATGGCGCATTATTAATTCTGTAGGACCAAGTGATAGTATACATGGCGCATTATTAATTCTGTAGGACCAAGTGATAGTATACATGGCGCATTATTAATTCTGTAGGACCAAGTGATAGTATACATGGCGCATTATTAATTCTGTAGGACCAAGTGATAGTATACATGGCGCATTATTAATTCTGTAGGACCAAGTGATAGTATACATGGCGTTGGCCGACGGCCCCTCCTCCGTGAGGGTCGGGCAGGTCACCAGTCACACGAGGACCGCCATCTACGTCACGGAGCTGCTCGCCAAGGTAACCACTAAATTATATATAAGCCATGTCACACGTCACGCGTTACGCGTCACAGGCTACAATATGCTTCATAACATATTATATTTATTAATTATTTATTTATAATAAGAAGTAAACTCCAGTCGTGGATCACAGAGCGACACACACACACATTTTTGTTTATTTTAAAATTTATTTCTTCCCGTTTAAAATGGATGTATAATAACTAACGTAAGTTGGTTATTAATTTTAAAAATAAAAAATATTTTTTTCAACCTTTGTTGAATATACATAAGATAGTAGAGTCTACAAAAAAAATTTAGAGGCACGGCAAAGAAAAGAGATGACAAACTTCTCTTCAAATACTTAAAGGTGTGGCAGAGACCATCTTCCCACATTAATAGTGCGGCGGTGGATACAGTCGCCAATAACAAGCGACGCGACAGGTGCTCCCAACAAATGCGTTGCCAACGATATTATAATTAGGGCCTCTTTCACCATCTCTGATTAAAGTGTCAAGTAGACTAACCGCCATTTAAAGTCACCGGTAACCGAGAATGAAGGAGATGAATATGCCTTTGTTTTTGTACAGTAAAAGTCCAAAACATTAAAAAGAAAATAATTAAAAAAAATCGCATATAAAAGGAAGATGCAGTAAACAGAGTGCATAATTTAATAAAATTTAAAATTATTTCTAAAAGTAACTAATCAACACTTTACTTGTAGTTAGTGAAAGAGGCCCTTAGCAAGATAAGAGATTAGGATGCGATAGGGAAATGTTCACTGCTGTTATTTCACTTTGGTTACTGCCGCCAGACGGGCTGCCTAAATGACTGCGAAACGCATGCAATAATATAATAATCCTTTTTTTTTTTTTTTTTTCAGACTAAATTCACAATACAAGAGGAGAACGAAGGAAATATAATCCAATGTACAGGAATTGGATTTATTAACAGAAACATAACCGAATAAAATGATTATTTATTAATGTGTCAAATGAATTTTGAAAAGTAAAAAATTTATTACCATATATAAATAAAAATCATATTAATATTGTGACGTTTTATTTTTCCACCAACATTTACAGAGACATGTTCTTAATATACATAATATAATTATTATATTAATTGCTTATATAATCAAATGATCAATCATGCCTTTCTTTACACATCATCATCATCATCATCATCATCATCAATAATTGTGATCATAAAAGCAACTTGCTAAACCTGAATAATTCAAAGGTCTGTCTTGTGCGAGTCGAATTGATTTGACCTCTTTAAATTATTAATAATATATATATAATAGAGTTTGAATTGAAAGCAAAATAATATCTAATATAATATTCTGTCAATTTTTCACTTTGCGGTTCAACATAGAAGATTCAAAATTCAAAAAAACCTCCTATTCAAAAACATAGATAGAATTCCAAAAGAACTAATTAATACTATTATCCCTCTATTTTATAATTCTATATTGTTACTTTAAACCTACATATTTTATATAAAATAAATAAATGTGAGCGCGTAAAGGTATTTTTTATTGTGCTTCGTGAAAATTTTCATTTTAAAATAATGAAGTAACGCGAGTGTGCTCTTGAGTTTATCAGGCTTAGTGTTGCCATAAAAAAAATAATAGGTAAAAAAATTGGCAATGCATTTAATTTGCATTTTAAAAATATATATTATATATAGCGAAATCACTTACATAATATATTATGTCGGTAACTTGGGAGGGGTATTATATATATTAAAAAAAAAAACTTATTAAACTAATAATAATAAAATTTACATAATTTATGTACTTATGCATTTTTTAAATGAAAATTTATATATACAAATATTTGATTCGGAAACGATTTTTTTATAGTATAATCGAAAAATACAAAAAATAAAGTAACAAAATAAAATTTGTACATTTTTCTTAAACGTTCAAAGTTTTCAACGTAATTTGATTTAAATTACTCAATAAAGTTAGTAAAAAAAAAAAAAAACATTTCAAAGATCACAATTGAAAAATTCAAAGCACAATTAGACATGGTATCATTTTTAAGTACAAAAATGACTTATTTCAATTTTAATAGTTTGAACGATCCTAACACTTTTTCATGTGATTTTTTTTAAATGTTTCAGGATTAGAAAATGTCTATTTTTATACTTATAAAAATAAAATTTTAATAAAAAAAAAGGTGTAAATCAGTAACGCTATTCTTTAGAATGTTTTTCTTTTCTTAAATTTTACATATTCCAATATATTTTGAAAAAAAAGATTACCAAATATGATTCTTGTAAATGAAAATTACATTTTTTATTAAGTATTTTAGAAATTTTAAATTTCCAATTTATATTTTGCACCGAATATACGATTTTATTTAGTACGTGACATCACAGACAAACACATACATACATACATACCATAAACATATACATTGAACTATTACTATGGAAGAAACAATTTGGAAGTTCACTAAACTGTTTAAAAAATCACAACTGTTTTTTTTTTTTTTTTTTTCTTTTTTTGCTGCAATTTTATGAAATGCAAAATGGTGACCATCTATGCACTATTTGTTAAAAGTAACATAATATCCTTTACTGATCTTCTAAAAGTTAATAATAAAAAAAAACTATATTTAAAAAAACACAACATAATATGATGATATAAATGTCATATTTAAACATAGGTATGTATATTAAATTATTAAATTTATATTACTTTCTATGGAGAGAAATTGCAGAGTGAGAGCTTCAAACTAAACTTTTTTAGCTTGTTTACTTTTTTTGCATTAAAAATATTAAAATGATGGTAGAAATTAAATTTTCAAAAATCCAAAATTCAATTATACATAAGCCCTGCAAATTGTTAATGAGCCTGGCCGCCATTTTGGTGACGTAATCTCGTGACACATTCAATATCTTTAGCAACACTGGCCGGCGAGTTTTAAAATTGCGGATGACGTCACATGAATGTTAAATGCGACAAGAACTCTGTGCATTAACTTTTTTTTTTTTTTTAATTTCATGGCCTGGTAACTAGACCTTTAAGCCAAGCGCATTAGCGATTTGTGTCGATTCTACGATAGAGTAAATAGTATTTAAACCATTACTGTTTAAAGTACTTTCTTTAGTAAACAATACTTATTAAGTACTATTTACTCTATGATTATACTAAACTTTTAATGTGTACTTTATTTCTGTTACAAAATCAATTTATTTTTTAACATAAACTTTATACACAAGGTAATTTTTTAGTCACTAACCGACACTATAATATTTTTTTTACAATTTTTTTTTTTTATCAATACTATGTGGACAACTACATAAATTCGCTTCAAGGTGTCCACAAACATGTGCGCTTTCTGTGCACACGAGAGTTTTAAACATTTCAGAACTACACGTTACTACAGAGACCGTTTATTTATATAATATATATATATATGTATATACATATTTTTCAATTCGTACAATGTAAAAAAGTCGGGATAGTGGTAAGTGTACAAATTCACTCCCCCGTATATATATATAAATTAATTGTAAATTATCCCACAGGTTTTACTGAGTGCAGACGAGCAGGGAATGCAATACCGGGACATCGATACATTTATAATATAACATTTCTAAGGCTCGAGTTCACCAACAGACTGTTATTTTTAAACAGCTGTTTAAAATTTAAACAGCCGTTTAATAATATTTTGTTGATCAAAATCGCTAAACTGCGGGTTAAACATGAGATTAATTATTAAGTTAATCGGATGTTTAAAGCGTTTAACCCGCATTTTAGCGATTGTGAACAACAAAATATTATTGAACGGCTGTTTAAATTTTAAACAGCTGTTTAAAATTTAAACAGCCGTTCAATAATATTTTGCTGATCACCATCGCTAAACTGCGTGTTAAACTCCCTAAACATGAGATTAATCATTAAGTTAATCGGATGTTTAGGGCGTTTAACCCGCATTTTAGCGATTGTGAACAACAAAATATTATTAAACGGCTGTTTAAATTTTTAAACAGCTGTTTAAAAATAACCGTCTGTTGAGCCTAAATAAATTTAATATTGAAAACTCGTGTGTAATGGACATTCTGACATATTATTAATCATCTTCTTTATAAACTAACGAAAAAGCGATTACTTTTCGGTGTCTCAATATATATATATTTTTTTTTTTATAGTGAGACAGACTCTTAACTGTAGTTTTATAGTGAGATAATCGCACGGGATCGCATTCTCTAGTGACGTTTTCAGTCGTTCTTCTTGGTCGGCGGTTGGGCCGGCTGGTCTTCGTAACTGAAGAGGGCCTTCACGTCGCCCCTGAGGACGGCCAAAGACAGGGGCGTCGCTAGGCAAGCGGGCACCAAGTACAAGAGGGCCGGTTGAGCGTGACGCCATATGTGCATCACCACTATTGTCGCCAACAAGCCCACGATGTACGCCACGAATGTTGCCTTCATTCAAATTCAAATTCAAATTCAAATTCAAATTCAAACGTCAAAGGGGAAACACAAATAGAAAATAGAACGCTCACGACTTCTTTATATATATATATATATGTATTAATTTATATAAAAATACTAGATTTTTAATAAATTCCTAACTGTAGGTAACTTTAATAGAACGTGAAAAACATTTAATCAAAATAATATAATGCTATTATTTTTTATATTATATTGATTTTATATTAGGGCTAATTAATTCATGGTGGTCTTGGGAGTTACTGTCGCCACATGGGTTATTTATATTATAAATGAAGACGTGAGTGGACGAAGGTGATGAGTAGTTTAATTTCAATTTTTGAATAAATCGAGTTTAAAGTTTTAATACTTTTAATTTTTGAGTTAACGTCACCACGGAACTGATTTTTGCACTAAATTATGATCCATAGTTGTATAAACAATCTAAAATATTAATGGTATGATATCAATTAAACACTTGCATTATTACAAAAGTTACAAAACTTTTCTGCACTTTTTGCTTTTTAAAATCAACTGTAGTATAACACCTTTTTCAACTTTCTATTTTTTTTAAATTAGTCTTAAATCGACTATCTTAAGGCCTTTAATCATTTATATGGACGTATTACTTTCAACGAAAAAAAAAAAAACCCCAAAAATGTGACATACATACAAAACGTTAATACACTCATGTGTTCAAATATTAGATGAAAATGTTGACTCATAAAGAGAGCTCACCTTGAAATAGAACTCCGAGTTACGCTTGAGGCTCTTGTCGAACCGGAGAAGCAGAGCTATGAAGATGCCGGGCACCACAATGTCTCCCAGACCCAACATCGCAAAGTTGCTCGCGTTCAAACCGTTCACCAACAAGTCTTGGGGAAACACCACTGCAACGAATAAAATAAACACTATTCAAAAAAACACTTTAAACGAGCTATATTCTTCTATGATATTATAGTCTATAGATGATAATTAATTGTTATATTCTTCGACTATAATATCTATGATATTATAGTCTATAGATGATAATTAATTGTTATATTCTTCGACTATAATATCTATGATATTATAGTCTATAGATGATAATTAATTGTTACATTCTTCGACTATAATATCTATGATATTATAGTCTATAGATGATAATTAATTGTTATATTCTTCAACTATAATATCTATCGATAACAATGCACTTGGTATAGTTATCGATAGATGATAATTAATTGTTATTAATGCAATGCAATTGTTGTGATGAACTTAAGTATGCGTAAAAATTATACTGAACTCGGTTCGGTTGTCTGGATACTTTTAATTATTATAACTTTAGCAATTTTTTCTTTTTATTTTAAGCGCAGTCTGCAATTCTGTATATTATGTAGGAAAAAAGTTTGCAAGTATGCCGAATGGGTAGAACAATAATTATTTAATAAAAATACAGTACTCACGTTTAATAGGCGCTTCAAACGATTTGGCGACCGTAACCATTACATTGGTGCCAAACACCCAGAAGATATCGTACAAGAAAAGTCCACACAGTAGAATGCAACCGGTCACAACATTGTTCAGGTGGAGTAACTCCACACCGTTTATGGCGAATGCAATACCAAACAAATTGTTGGCTATCCAGTGCTGTCAAAATTATAATATAATATTTATCTTCATCTGACCATAAAAAGGACTGACGGACCTCTACGGATGAGATTGGCTCGGAACAAAATAGATTGGAAAAGTTGAAGGAGGCCTATGTGTCGGCAGAACACGCTGATATGGAACCGGACTGATGTGCATTATTTATTTTTAAACATATGTATCAGCAAATTAAGGCTATTTTATTTTATTTTATTTTATTATTTATCATCAGCTATAAGTTTCCCATGGACTAGAAGTCCATAGAACTCGAGCGTGCTTCTTCAGCATTCGACACTTGTCATAGAGTATCTTTGAAGATTTTTACCATATAAAATATTTATATATAATTAAATAAACATATAAACTAGTCAAACAACAGTATTTGATTAAGTATAAAATTCAGATCCAAGAATATAATAATCTTTCAATAGATTTTAAAACAAATAATTTCAATAATTACCTTTTTGAGTAAGTACCAAGCTCCGAGACAGAGTGAAATGAGGAGGCAAATGACATCGTACGATGTGAATTTGTAATTGATGATGTCGACGCGTTGATCCCGTTCTCCGCTCGTGAAGTGTATGTGGTAAGGCACGTTCGGTACCGATGCCGGCACCAAAAACGATATTATTGGACTAGAATCAAATCCATATTTTAATATTATAAATGTGAAAGTAACTCTGTGTGTCTCTCTATCACCTTTTCACGCCTTAACTACTCGACCGATCATTATGAAAATTTGTAAACACGTTTTCAGGGATACAAGAATGGACATAGCCAGAAAAAAGGAACACTTCCCAAGGGATCATCTAAAATAAAATAAAAAACTATCACCTGGCCAAAGTGTTATAGCAATAAGTTGTCAAACATTGTATTACTTATGTTTTTTTTATTTTGCAATGCAGACGAAGTTGCGGGCACCAGCTAGCTTTAATATAAATTAACAGAGCGACCAGGTTGTAGTCACCATTGCCATTAAAAACTATTCCCTGAAAAGGACAAAAGAAAGGGGATTGTCCGCTTGTAAACCTACTTGGACAATACCATTGGTCCAGCAATTAAGATGGGTTACCTTAGCATTACCTGGACTCAGGTGTTGATCGAAAGTTGGCTCTAGTCTGAGTTTGGAGTATTTTTCTGCATCTGTTGTATGGTTATCCCATAACATAAGCCAAAAGCCTATAAATGCTTACTTTGGGGGCCATACAATTCATGTGTTTAGGCTTGGATAAATCACCAAGTATTATTATTTTTTACTGAGGTTATTATTGTGATGTTTTCTCAAAGATTGGAAATTTTCTCACACATGCAGATTTCCCAATAATTTTTTTCTTCACCTTTAGGCACCCAGATTGCCAAGGCAACTTGTTGTCTGACAAGCTTCAAAAACAAAAAGTGATCTATCTAGCCAAATATGTATAGTAGATTAGATATAATCCCTTATTGTTTTTATTTTAAGCTTAATGCTTTTCCCTTCACCACATTAGTGTTTGTTTTAAGTTATGGCATGTCTAGTTGATAGAAGCTATTTGTGGTGGTTTTAAAGCTCAAATTACAAATTATACAACTCAACAGGTAAACTCTCATTGCTTAACAAGAAAAAATTACTTTGCCTAACCCAAAATATTAACCTAACATTACCTGAGTAGGTGACTCAATGCCAGCACACCAAGGAAGAAGAAATATCCAGTGAGTAACAGGTTAATGTACTCTTTAGAAAATATTTGGAAGAAAATGTAGAGACCAAATAGAGCACAAGATGCAATCAGTGGGAACATCATTGCATCCTTGTAAGACATCGTCTCATGCCTCTCGCCCGATTCCTGATAACAAAAATTAATACTGAAAAATATTAGAAATAAAAGAAAAGTATAAATACTTTTCTTTAACTTAATGCCAATGCCTATAAGCAACGTAACAGGTGCTGCAAGTGCACTGCCAAACATAGAAGAATTCAGGATATGGGATTGGAAAATGAGCTCTTAAACCCCTACTCTCATTCACCGAAACACAACAGCACACATGCTGTTATTTAACAGTAGTCCCCTGCAAGGGTTACTGACGCCAGATAGAATAACTGCGAAACGCAGTGTTACCTGCCACTATTAAAATTCCCATATTCACTTATTGATTTTATAATATAGTTAGAAAATGAAGTAGACAATTAAATATGAGCTTACTATTAAGGTGTTTTATAGTCATGAAGTTAAAACATAAAACCTTGATGCATTAGAATATTCTCACGTACCTTTAGTTGGAGAAAATATAATGCCACGAAGCAAAACGTGCCAAAATGTGATTGGATTTTTACAAGCTATTATAATTTAGAGTAATATGAATTTGAAAAAAAAGTTTCGAGTGTTCTATTTGCACTTACCTTTTGCTCTTTTAGGTACTTTACAGACCTGAAGGACCCAAAAAATATGGGTAATATGGCCATCACAACTAAACTCAAGTAAGCTATAGCAATCCCTTCAATACTCGCCGGTGGCTTAGTCGTGGCATTGTGTATTGCTTCTTTAACACTTTCTTCTATGCTTATAGGGATTTCTGTTGCTGTTTCAGCCATTTTTTGAAAATACCTCCCTCTATATAAAGAATATTTTCTTTTGATTTGATGACACTGTATAATAAATAATAATGTGTATAAAAAAGTACCAAAACCAAGTGAAGTGAAATGGATGACTGACTGTGACAGTAAAATGACAAGTGTACAGTTTTGTGTTACTAATGTTGCCATGTCAATATTTCAGAAACGGTGTTTCCACCCAAAAAAAAATTGATTGCACTCTATGTAAATGCATACTTACTTGATATCTCTGGTTAATAAATTGTCGATGATCATGTTGGTTTATCATTCAGGTTCTGGGTCAAAAAAAACCTAGAACCTGGATGTGAAATTAAAAACCGCATTAAAGGGCTTAAGAATGCAGGCTTACGGGAGAAATAAAAAAACTTCTTGAATTACCTACCTAAGTATAAACTTTAATTTGCTTATACTACGCCAAGGGTTAAGCTAAGATGCTTTATTTTCAAATAAATATTCAAATGTTACATGTATTTTACCAATCATATCCGAAGCTGTCATGCTGCGACCAAAGGTTTTAAATGAATTTTCATTACATTTTCTAGTAAACACTGATGCAGCATAAGAAGCTATACTTCTTGCAATAGCTGTTAGCGCAAAGGAATTAAATGAAGATGATTCTTCTTTCAATGATTTCGTTTTTAATGCCCAATTGTAAAATGTTCCCAATGCGCCAGATAAAACATCTCCTTGTCCGCCAGATCGTCGGTCTGAACCTCCAAACGCCACAATCCAAGTTAAATAAGGTTCATTGCAATAATAGCGATCCTCTTGACCTTTAGCCAAAACACTGACATGGTTCCCCCAGTATTTATACCAATTTGTATCATTTGTTGAAGCTTCCATCAGTTTCTTTGCTTCACGTTGGTTTGGAGTTAAAATTACTCCTGGCTCTGGATAATCTTTTAACACCGTTGTATTTTTTGAAATTGCATACAATCCATCAGCATCTATAACTAGCGGTTTCATTAATGACTTACATGCCTGAATGATTTCATAAATAAGTTTCAAAGTATCGCTTTCTCTTCCCAAACCTGGCCCTATTATAATAGTATCCATTTTCACCAGCAGGTGCATTACTTTAGTTAATGACTCATTATTTAAATAAGGGTAGACTATTAGTTCTGGACTGTAAGATTTAATGACTTGTGCAGCAGATTCTGTGGTTATTACGTACACCAGATCAGCACCAACCTGAAATTTTGTATTAAGTGGGTAAGTATCCGTAGCCTAGCTAGATACCTAGCCATATGTACCTACCACCTACCTTTAAAGCTGTAATTGCCGAGAAATATGGTGCTCCAGTGTATTCAACTGATCCTCCAATAATACAAATTTTACCGGATTCCCCTTTTGTTTTATATTTCAATGAGGGAACAATAGACTTTGCTATAATTAAGAATTCATCTTGTTCATAATTCGACTGTATTACAACAAGTAGACTGCACAAAATAAAAGAAATTATACTCAATTTATTCATAATAACAACTAGAAAAATAATTTTTAAAAGTAGGTAAGTACTTAATAAGTTAAATTGCTAATAAATAACAGCAGCACTTCGTATAAAGAACAAACTGTACCTAGTTATTATCTAATGAAGTAAGTGGTGACTGTGATAAGTGTGATACTGATACTTGCTAGTTGCTGCTCATCAAGACTCAAGGTCGAGGATGTTAGTGTAAAAGAGCAAATATTATTGAAAATATAGAATAAATTAAAACTATAATAAAATAAGCGCCCGCTTTAACCTCATAAAATACTTACACACAAAAATTTTATGAAGTAGAAGCAAGCATGCATTTAGACTTTAGACTTGAGCTCTTGCTAGAGAGTAGTTATATTCTTTGGTCTGGACTTGAGATATAAATTTAGTTAGAGTTTAGTAGAGTCTAACCACAAAGCATTTAATAGTTTATGCACTGCTCAATATTATATTATAAAGTACTCTGTGACTATTGCATTGCTTGTCTGGATCAGTCAGCTTGTTTATAGTTCGGTTCAGCTGTGCTGACTGTGACCTGTGACTGATTGCCGAGCCAACTGACTGCTGTATCTATGATCATATGTTATATTGTGCTGTGCTGTGAATTGTGATTGATTCTTGCTCCTATTTATTTTGCTTTTGTATTTTTTTATTATAATAAAATTAATTTTATTGTAAATGTAATTAAATAGTGATAATACCTGTATGTTGATATTGAAATAATGGAAGTCACCGGTGGTGCTGAGGAGGGATTCATTAGAGAATGGACCCCCTGTTCTCATATTCTGGGCTTAATACCGCCTCGAATTCATTCTGGTATATTTTCAACTGAATTAAGTTTAACTTGTGTCGACACAATCACCGAATATATCGCTTTAGGCACCAACGTTGGTTTAGTGTATTGGTATGACCGCAAAAAGGGAAACATCCAAAAACTAAAATGTGAGGTAAGATTTCGAAACATATTCCATATGTTTGTTATTTGCCATGAAATAAACTTGATTTATTTCTAATGTAATTATTAGAACAGCATGTTAAATGAAAAAAGAAATAATGTTTGCTTGGTGGGTTCACTAATTAAGCCTACAGCCTTGATAATTTTATTTGTTTTATCCACTATCAGTCTTGTAAACAAATATTTATTTTCGCTATTTGTTTATGACTGAGAAATTATTACAGAAAATGACCAGACCCAGATAATTTTCCATTATCATTCAGCTCTAATTATTCAGAAATATTATATTGTTCTGTATTCATTAAAATCTTAAATCACTTATGGCCTTATTTAACATGACCCACATACTATGACCAGTTATGTAGCTTTTCCTAGATGGGCCCTGTATAAATTTTTTCGAGGCGCTTCTGATCTGACTGTGGCAAAGTGGAGGATAAAGGTTTTTTCTATATAAGAAACTAGCCTGTTTTTAAAATCAAAACTTAATAGTTCAAAAAAAATAAGATATTGTGAATAACATTTTACTTAAACACATAAGGGCATTGCAGCCAGAAGCCTCCATATTATACAAAATTGTATAATTGGTATATTGTATATGGGAGTATGACCTCCAACTTAAGGGGGTGGAGAGCATGGTATCTTGCAATTTTATAGTATTTTACTTTATAGTATAATTCATTCAATATTAATATATTGAATGGTTAAATAATGTTAGAATGTGTAATTGTAATTAAAATTTATTTTCTTAAAATTTTTAATTATCTCTCAATAACAGTTTGATCTTTATTGCTTTACTAATTCACTTATTAGCCTTACCCTTAGTTATATATTAAAAAATAACTTTAATAACATACTTTGTGAGTTTCAGTATGTTTTTTTTTTCAAATGAACAATTTAATTCTAAAGAAAATAACAAAACAATTGTTAGTACATGCCTAATATGGACCACTTCTCTATGGAATACCATTAAATAACAGCATGTTTGCTTATCCCTTATCTTTTTCCTATTCAAGGTCGGCAGCAGACATGCATTGTCAAAAACATAAATGAAAAAAATATTGAATAAAATAAGAGAATAATATTAATTTTTAAATACCCTATTAGTCAAAGCACTAGTAGATCTAGGTACTTACCCTTTTTTAAACAAATTATAACAGGAAAATGATGAAATTGTGAATTTACAAATACCTACTTAACAGATGTGGTTTTCCTCATCAAAAAAACCTTTTTTTTATTTAGCGCAACTTTAAGGAGGTTTATCTATATCAATACTAACATTATAAAGAGAGAAGATTTGTAGGTTTGTAATGAATAAATAAAAAAACTACCGGAACGATTTTGACAATTCTTTCTCTAATAGAAAGCTACACTATCAGCAAAGTAACATAGGCAAATTTTATAAATATTTTATAAAGTTACATGGGCGAAGTTGCGTGCAACAGTTAGTTTATTATAAATAGGTGTTCTGGGGTGTTTAGTTTTATTTTGACTCTTTTCCCATTGCAATCTATCACAATTATTTCGTCTGTTGGCAATCTTATCTTCATAAATCTTTTCACTCTGACTTTACTCATTGAATCCTGAGCTAAGTTATTTAGATGTGTCGATTCTTTCTTTGTATTTATTTGGTGTAAACAGTCTTGCCTATTTATTTATCATTATTGTTTATTGGTATTTATTTTTATGTTAAAATTTGGCAGACATCAAATTCACCCATCACATATGTGAAGATTGTGAACACAGTGGATTACATGGTGGGCGCTGGGAATGAAGCAGGTCAAGTGTCAGTGTTTCAAATACCTAAGGAACATCCGGAGAACATTCCAGAAAACTTGAAACCTAAAGTGGAACCTAAGGTTGAAAGGTAAGGGTTTATGGGTCACTCATTCATAAAATATATTCAAATATGAGCACAACACTCATATCTCTCTTCTTGTGAAGTATTAAAAGGAAATGCAACCATACACTTGTCTGTCATGTGTATGTCTCTCTAGCATTAAATTTTCGCTATGAAAGTAATATTTTTTTTCAAAGGTCATCAGACAGGCTGTCAGTCCACTTGATGATAGTTGGCTACCGTCGTCAATAACACAAGCAAATGCCACAGCTACTGTAAGTGCACTGCCAACCAAAGTGGGATTAAGGATAAGGGTTTAGGAAGAGATAAGGAAATGGGCTCAGTTTGGAAAACAACAGAAAACTTGCTGTTATTTCACGGTGATCTTCTGTAAGGGAGTGGTTACTGTCACCAGAGAGGGTTCCCAAGTGACTGCGAAATTCTGCATTCCACAGTCATTTACCTTACCATTTACCGAGACAAAAGGACTTTATGGTGTAGGTTTTTTTTTAATAAAAAAGGAACAAGAAGAACATAATTTAATTCAGAGGTGTCTGCGAGAGAATAGCTATACTTAATATAAGTCTGCCTGGTCAATAATCCAGATCTGTCTGCCACCTGTTTAAATGTAATGAAAACATTGTGAATTTATGCCAGTTTATAAGTTTTTTCTGTAAACTTTCAGGTATACCATAGGTGACTTGCACAGGTCTGCCATAACATCAATTGAATGGTCCAAGAATGGCATGCGTTTATTTTCTGGTGATAAAAATGGTGTAATTATTATGACTGAAATTGACTTTTACATGGTAAGTTTTACATAGTAAGTTGAAGAAGTAAAGAAATACTTGGTACCTCTATGAAGACTTAATGTAATTTTCAGAAAAATATTGAGAAATTTAAGAATAATAGTGACAATAATAGTTGCTTGTTCCAGACACCATGAAATAAATAATCCTAATACTTATCTATAAGTAAATTTATATCTTTTTTGTTATGTTAAGGGATTGGGAAGTGAAAAGGAAAATAGGAAAGTCAGTAATCAAATGAAAATTGTATACTAAGGTCTCTGTAGTGTAGAAAACTATCCTCCCAACAATTTTGGTGATTTGGCAAGAGCAGCAGGTTTTTACTGCTTTCTTTCCTTCAGAATATTTCATACATGTGCTAGTCATATACATACATTTACATTATTTTGATACATTACAAATATTAGTAATTTATTTCTTGAGGTTACTTCTTTTGATAAAAATATCAGAGTGTAAGACACCGTCTAGTTAGTTTCTAAAAAGAGAGTTTAATGTGTACATTATTGATATGTTTGTTATTTTATTTTAATAATTACTTACTGTTTAATTATTTACTATTATTAATGTGTGTTATTTCTTTATTAACGTCAAAGAAGTATAGCATGACGTTTTTGTCTACAGCACCTATGTAAATCTATGGAAATAGTGAACGAACAACACGAGATTGTCCAAATGAGCTACTGCCAGAGCGCTTTGCTCGTGTCGAGCATGTACCGCAGCATCGTTTGCGAGCGGGTGGACGGCAAATGGGTCGTCGCCCAGATAGGCAAGAGGGACCGAAAGAGTCTTTGTCCGCTGGGCGGCGTGTTCCAATACTCGTACGGGGTGGAGGGCCGCGGGGGCGCTCCGGTGGCGTACTGCGCGAGGGCCGGCCTGCGCTTGTGGAGGGCCGACCGCAAGGGGAACGTGCAACACACGCTGCTCTTCAGGGAAGCGGTCGCCAACCCGTTGACAGTGGCGGAGCTGCTGAACCCGTCTCGCCGCCCGACGCCGCCCGCCTCTGAGCCGACGTTCGGTCCTCTGCACGTGTACAGAGAGCACTTTCTCGTCTCTCACGACAGCCGCGCCCTCTACGTGCTGGATCCTCGCTCGTTGACAGCCGTCGCGGTAGTGGACGACCTTCGCAGGTAAGGTGTCACTGTTTTTTATAACTTTGAAACGTTGGGCGCCAATGAAACGTTGTAAATAATTGAAGTAAGATAACGTTATCGGCTATGAAATTAAAATAAAAAAAACTAAAAAAATTGGGCGCCAGCTAACTAAAAATTGAAAAAAATCATATGTTAGCACTTAAAATATATTTAAACAAAACAAAAAAAATACACAGGGGGTGTTCCTTAAGCCCGTACGTTATTATATATATATATATGTGTGAAATTTAAAATTTGATTCAATAAATCCGGCTAATAAAAGTTAAAAACTTAGCTGGATGTGAATAATAAAGTTTTCCTTCTCGGCAAAATAAAACACGCTGCTCATCAGTGTCACCAAAGAAAAATGAAGAAGGCTCATCAAAATGTAAAATGCGGATAAAACCCAGGCTTCCTTATATATTATTTATATATCTCTAGTTAAATCCATGAATGACAAAAAACCAAAACAAAAACCAAAACAAAAAACCCTGAAATGAAAAAGAAATAATTTAACACAAATCTAAAAGAAAAAATATGTGTGCCTGACCGTGGGAATCTAAAATTTAGATATAAGATCCCTAAATGTTAATAATTTATTCAATAAATGGTCAGGCAAAAACAAACAAGAGTAAAATAAAAAAAATACAATTGCATAAGGATTAAAAAAATAACTGCAAAAGATAATAGAATTAAATGAGTAAATTAACAATAAATTTAAAATGAACTAAAACACAAATTATAATAAAAAAACATTAATCAACAATCTATCATCAGAAATAAGATGAAATACGTACCCATTTATAAACCGGGGTTTTTTACATAAATATTTTAAACTGAATAATAAAATTTTAAAAGAAAATGAACTGGCAAATACAGGCTATTATCAGCACAAAACTAAACCGCTCTCTGCGAGCGACAGAGAAACAAAAAACGCTCTCTGACTGAAAATTTTGAATATTGAACGTCAATGCAATTCTATATATTTAAAAAAAATAATAAGTTTTTAAATACTTAAATAAATAAATAAACAAATAAGGTAATATAACTAATAAAATAAATAAAATAAGTAACGCTACGTTACAACTTACTTATAAAAAGTTTGTGCGTGCGTGCGTGCGTGCGTGCAGGGATACAAGAAAGGACATAGGGTACGCCTTTCGTTAAGAAAAAAAGAAGTGCCGTTCCCGAGTGATCGTCTAAATATATAAATAACTAGCTGGCGCCCGCGACTTCGTACGCGTTGAACGATGAAATGTACCCTATGTCCTTTCCGGTGTCCCAGACAACGTGTATGTAAAATTTCATGGTGATCGGTTCAGTAGTTTTTGCGTGAAAGACTTACAAACATCCATACATCCAAACATACTTTCGCATTTATAATATTAGTACGGATTGAGCGCCACCGTCGTCACAGCGCCACTGTTTCGTTTTCAGAATCCTCTCCGTGTCTGTGAACAAGGAGGAGATCTTGATCCTCGAAGGCCCTCGGTCGCTGATTCGACTTGCGCACGCGCCGGAGATCGCCGCAGCGCAACAAGGTCTGTTTTACAACCAATTTGCCCAGCAAAAGTAGACCTTATTGCATACACACGTGTACCGCACAAAATTGTATTAATTCATTCATTTATATAATCAAAACACACACACTAAACTACACTGGTTGAATTCAATACTAGAATTTTACTGAGAAAATGTGATACTGCATGTTTTTAAAAAATAATTTGTGGCATATAATATTAGATGTCATACGCACGATTTGTTTTTTTAAACATTTAAGTAAGTATATAAAGTATAAAGGCTGATTTACATTCATTCATTATTTCAATCCAGTCCTGGAATCCAATAACGCTACTATATATACTAGCGGCCCGCCCCCGGCTTTGCACGGAATTTGCAAATTATATATAAAAAACGTTGTATATAAAAAAACTCGTTTAACGCTCTTTCCATTAGTGAAAACCGCATTGAAATCCGTTGCGTAGTTGAAAAGATATAAACGTACATACAGAAAGACAGACGGCGGGAAGCGATTTTGTTTTATACTATGTAAATATATAGTATATACATTCATAAGGTTTTCATGTACTAATAATACTAAATGGTAATAGTAGGGGAGCCCACGATGCTAAATGTGGAGTCACTCGAGCGTCGTGGGGATTTTGAAGATTGGGTAGTAAAAAGAAAAAAAAAAAGGTTATATTAAATTTTTCATTTCAACGGTGGGATGAGCGTCTACAGGCTTTCAAAAATGTAAAAAAAAAATCTGTCACATATTGATAATGTATATGTCCCATATGTCCCTGATGATGTCCCGGATTATGTTAATCTAACGGTTTAGATGGTGGCTTCTCCCGTACGGTGGCGTTAAAAATAGATATTCAGATATTCAGAGGAGATGTTAAGTGAACCCAAACTAAGCTCCCATTAAAAAAAACTGACGATTCGGGTGTGACGCAAGCTCGTGGCAGCTTTTTGAAAATGCAAAAAAAACATCGCCATTTTGACACACTCGAGCGCGTCAGATTTTCATACAGACGGTTCGGCTTGATGTCCTGGTTGTGCTGATTCTTAATCTGACAATTATATGCAGGGGTTTTCTTAATCTGACGGTTTGAAGTTTTTTTTTTTATGATTTTGTTGAAATTTGTAAAACAATAGGGCCCGAGTTTAATAAAAAACCATATGTTTAAAGTTTTATTAAAATCGTCAGATTATTAAAATGAACACTTTTCAGCGTGTAATTAATCCACCATATTATTATCTTAATAATCTGTCTCGCTCGAGTAAATATGGGCTCCCCTACTATAAACATCGAACATGAAAACATAACATGGACAGATTTGGAGGAAAATTAATTAAAAAAAAGAACATTTTAATTTTTAAAATGTATAATTATTTTGTATACTTGTATACTTTATAATAACAAAAAAAGAGAAATCAACAAATGTCATCTATGCAACGTGTACTCCTTATCTGAAATAAAGGCTTAATAATAATAATAAAAAAATCATAAAACCCTAAATTAGAATTCCTAAAATCGAAGTATGTTTTGGGGTTTCGGAAATTAATAAAAATAAAAAACTTTTAATGTGATTAGAAATCCTTTAGATATATTGATCCTATTTTTAAATTATATTATTAAATTATACGCGTTCAGTGTTTGATATAAGTTTTGGGTTAGTGTAAATCAGTCTTAATATAATGAGACCACTTTTGTATGCATACGATCACTCTGCATGCTAATATAATTATAATGCTAGGCTTTGATTTGAATACTTGACACTGCACGTTGCACTCATCTTTAACCCCTCAACTGCCAGAGTCGGATTTATCCGACAATTATATACGACAAATTCCTCCTATACTTGTATAATGTTTATTTTTAAATCATTGCTTTGCTTTCTCTTTAAAAAACGATGTCTACGAGGGGCACGACATCTCCTACAAAACCAAGCAGTTTAAGGGTTAATATATTATATATATATATATAGCCTATGTTACTCGCTGATAATGTAGCTTTCTATAAGTGAAAGAATTTTCAAAATAAGTCCAGTAGTTTTTGAGTTTAATTCATTTTAAACATACAAAAATACAAATCTTCTCTTTATAATATTTATAAGTATTGATTTCAAAAGTCATATTGACCAATTTAATTATGACTCTGTATTAAATTTATGAGATTATAATTTATAATATTAAAATAAAAATTAAATCTAGTTTTAATATGACATTTAAGAAGCAAATATAAAAAAAAAATTTAACCGTCCTAATTATTAGATTTCTTAAAGACGTATTTATAGCTAATTTAGATTTAAATATATATATTACTATGAAATATTTTATGGCAAATGTAGTAGCTGTTTAACTGAACTATATTATGTCGCGTTTACATTATGCCTTGCCCTCCAAGCAAGGGCAGTGGACTGTGAGCAAAGAAAGTGGGCAATAGTAGTATTTCCCATACCACTTTCACTGCCACTTTTACTTTTACAGCAGGAGTGAATGTTTACATGATAGATACACATTTTTTTTTAAATAGTGACTTCCATAAAGTAAAAATGAGAAATTAAGATAAACACGTAATTCCTAATTTCAAATTCCAAAAAAATAAGTTCAAATTTAAAATAATTTATTTGCTGAAAATGATTTATTATACAATATAAGTTGTTGTAAATTTTTAATATCATATCGTCAACAATATAATTGTTTTTAAATTCATTTTTTTTTAAAGGACAAATAAAAACTGCAGTATAAGTGAACATAAAAAAAAAATTAACTTTAAAAAAAAATATGATACCACAACCAATAATATGAACCTTATTACGAAGGTGCCATTGATTTGTGTATTATTTTAATTTAGACAATGCACACTAGTATTGAATTAACTATTAATATGTAAATTATAGAACTACATATATACTATGTATATATTATGTTTGTACATATTATATTATATTATTCGTGTATTAGTATTTCGTGTACAAGTAGTTTTGCTTTGCAACCCATTAACATATATATGTATATTTTGCAGTATTTTTTTAAATATCTTAGAATATAGTAGTTGAGTTTTGGTTTATATTTTACATTATTATATATATATATATATATATATATATGAAATACATATACGATATATTTCACTTCACACACATATATGAAATGAAATACTGCTTTGCAGTAAAAAAAAATCTGATATATATATTTGTATTTATAATTCTAACGGTTGTCTACAAGGTGCTAAATGACAGATTTTTTTTTTACTGCAAAGCAGTATTTCATTTATATAAATAAACATTTTTTCTAGTAGAGTTATGAAATATTGTATGTACTTAATTTGTTTTTAATAAATAATATTTTTCTTTAGAAAATTTTTTTTACGAATAAAGTATATCTTGAAGTCAATTATGTGTGCCTTAAATTATACCAAATAAGAACCAATAAGCATAGAATTAAAGTTTACCATAATTATTGTATAGATGTATTGATAAAAATAAGTTCATGCATTCCTTACTTTATGGAATTTTAAAAGTATTCCCTAGCATTGTGTACTTAATCTAAAATAATAAATAAATAGGAATATTATAGCTTTTTTTTCAGCAGTAAATTAATAATTACAACTTTAATGAATATCTTTATCTCAATAACTTTAGCATACTGGCTTGATATATATTATTATGTTTTAGACTTATGCAAAGTATATGTTTGAAGTTTATTAAATTACTTATGATTATTTAATTTTGTTAAAATCACGCCAGCCATAAATACATACCTAATACAGATTATAGTAATTAAAAAAAAAAAGAAACTTAAAAATATTTAGTTTCGGAATCTCTGAACTTTTATTTGTTTAATAAATTTAGACGATATTTTAAATTTAAGAAATGATAAGGAAAGGAAAATATTTGGAAATCAAGATAAACAATAAACACAACCTTATTTTTTTTTCTTAGATCTATATTGATGTATTTTATGTTTTTTTTTTTTCTAATATAATCTGTATAAATTACTACGTACGCATGGTTTGGTATAGTTTTCTCTGCTTTCGACTGTACTGTGTAACTATGATTTTTTTTTTCTATTTTTTGCCATCCAGTTTCTTAATGACAATTGATTGATATAATATAAAATATTGATTGAAATAATATAAAATATTGATTGAAATAATATAAAATATTGATTGAAATAATATAAAATACATAACATGACTCCTTTTTTTTGTTTTTATTATTATTATATTTGGGTTATATGTGAAATTGTAAACAGTCGAAAATAGGTGTTTTTTTTTTTCGGCAAGTAATATAATGCTAAAAGAATGTATTAAATGTTTTTCTTATAAATAAACCTCGTTTTTGGTATAATTTTAATTGTAGTTAATTAAAATGTTCACTAGTTTTTAATGACTTCTATTGGATAATGATTTGTGTATATATTTTCGTTATCAGCACGGCCATTGTACTTATATATAAATATATAATTTGTATAGTATTGTATGTTTTTTTTCATCGACCCGTCCATTGCGTTCCTCGTTTCGAAGCGCCAAAAAATATATTTATATATGAGCAATGGCTCTTCAAGTTTTTATTACATATTAATTAAAATGTGTTGCACGTTAGATTTGTTCGTAAATGCATGTTCGATGGCATTTTTAAATACATTTTCATGCCTGGTTATGCTGCTTCATGTTTTTAGCGCTGTTACGGAATTTTGAAAATTTTATAATACACAAATATTTAATCACTTGATTTCTATCATTTTATACGTGTTAAAATAACAATATTGGTCTCGGGAAGATATCGTGGCGTGGTGACTGAAGATCACTCACGTGACCTCTATCTATGTAGCGGATGATACCAGGTCACTGACTGAAGATCACTCACGTGACCTCTATCTATGTAGCGGATGATACCAGGTCACATGTGTGATACATTTGGTTCTTCTTCCTCTTCTTCTTCTTCTCTTTTAATGTCTTGTCTCCATCAGATCGTCTCCAAAGATTTTCTCAGTGCCATTTGTAAGAATAGCAATTTAAAGTAGCAATTTTTAAGGCAAAATTCAAATTAAAATCATAACTAGCAGGTCCCGAGACAAGTCAAGGCCACAATTTTTCTTTGAATTTTCCAAAACTAGTCCAAAACGGTTCAAGTTCAAAGCAGTCATTTGGTTATTTTGGTGTAATTTTGTTTTGACTTTGGCACATAAATCATATTCGAAGAGAATACATTTTTCTTTTACAAATGCTGAATTTTTTGTCAAATACTGAAATGCAACTGTAAAAGAAAAAAGCTTTAAAAAGATAGTTCAACATATACCTTTTATTAGTGGAGCTATCTATACTAATATTATAAAGAGAAAAGATTTGTGTGTTTGTAATGAATAAACTCAAAAACTGCTGGACCTATTTTAAAGATTCTTTCACCTATAGAAAGCTACCTATCAGGGCTATATTTTATAAAGATACGCGGGCGAAGTCGTGTGCAACAGCTAGTGTATAATATTTGTGAAAACCCTGGCACATGCACTATGCATATCTTTATTTTACTCACTTGTCGCTGGTAACACAATTTTTAAAAAAAATTTTTAAATGTATTAGGTTCTAAGCTTATTACTCTGCGAAGGGCAAAGGACCGTTTTAAACGAAATACTGAAACGCAGACTCCAATCATTTAACCTATATAACTAGGTCTTTATTTCTTTACGTGCAAGTTCTTCTGTCTCTATCTATTGAACAAATCACAATACTCTTTGGGCTTATTAGATTTTTTTTATTTTTGTAATTTTTTTTTAAATTAAAGTAACTTTGAAGAATCGTTAACTCCGCGCCTAGTTTGTTTTTGAACTTGAAAATAAAGTCCATAGATTTTTTTTGTAAACTTCCCGTGACAGATCCATCCACAGAGAAATTCTAGATGTCCCCTTTTATATTGCGTTATTGATGACTGGAAAATATTTTACCTCACAACAGATGAACCATTAAAAATGATGACGAAATCCCTCACGACGACAATACAACACGCAGTAAATACAATGCGCGATTTGACTCACATAGATCAAACGGTGCCATTCATAGCGAGCGTGCTAGAGCAACCCATATCGATGTTCACCAAGACAGATTCAACCGAAAACGGAATTGTAGGAGACGCAGAAGAATGTTTCGAACTACCCCCGATAAAGCAACTTCCGAATGACATCTCCGGTAACGTTCTCGAGTCTATTGTGAACGAATTCAAAGACGTCTCCAGCGAGGTGGAAGAGATTAGACGTGCGAAATCTGAGGAGTTGCAAAAGAAGTTGAAACTGTATAACAGTATTATGGAGAAGAAGTATGACGAGGAGTTGATACACTGCAGCAGAAGGAGTAAGAGGAGAAAGGGTAGTTCGGGAACTTCCACTCCTCGTGTGTTGACACCGGTACGAAAGCCAATAGAAAATGTCAGCTACACCAGTCCTTGCGTCATGAATATGAGCATTTACAGGTAATCTTATTTATTTCACTATTTGTTATTACCTCCTTTCGTTCACATGGGTAAATTAATTAAAACCACTTTATGTTTAGTCCCAATATATCAGAAATACATTTCCAACTATTAAGGCGAGTTTACACAAGAAGAGTTTCTCGAAAGCGAGTGGAAAGAAATCGTATGCGAGAACTTTCCATGCGATTTTTGCCTGCAATTGTTTACATTACGATAGAAACTCGCACCATTCAAGCAATACTCGAATACAAGCTTTCAAGGCGACACTTATATCTTAAATTGTTTACACTATAGGTGATAATTCGTAAGTCGACATACGCATACGTGTTTCGAAGTGTATAAACAATGCACTGGCGAGACTCGCATAAATCACTCTGTAGTGATTTTGATACGAGACTCGCTATTAGTTTGTTACACAGAGTTTGTTTACACTTAACTCGCCGGCTTTAACTCGGCATAATGCAGGTAGTATGTAAGTCGACAATACGCAAAAGGATTTTTTTTTTATAAAAAATGGGTTTGCTCTTGACCAACAACCAACTGTGTAGCAAAGATGAGGCCTAAGATGGAGCGAACCTCATTCTCAACCCAGAAGATGCCTTATCACTCCAATTTTGAAAAGATTTGGGTTATATGAGCTCGGAAATACAGACATAACGGCCTACAGCAATTAAATTAAATTAATTATTTTTTATTTTATTAATTTTTGGTACACAAAACATAAATGAAAACGAAAATATAGAAAAAAAGACAAAAAAAAGTTAACACAATAAGTCAATAAAGAGTTATAAGAGAGTTTGAACAGAAATTAAACTAACAAAAGACAAAAATTACTTACATATGAATGACTCTATAATCAAACTTTACGTAAATTTAATATATTTTATGGTTATGTTTTTAAAAGTCTCGATTAAATGACAATTGTTTTCAGTGATTCACCACAAAACGACGATCTTCTCGAGAAGCAAATAGAAGAGAAGGAGATGATTCTAGCGAAGATGTTGAACTTGGAATCGCTCAGCATTAAAACGCCAAAAGTTGATGTTGAAGAGGTAATAAGTGAGAAAGATCACTCGACACCAACTTACTTGCACGTAATGGATCGACCAACAATCTTATACAACAATCAAAACAAAAAGCCTACACTAAATAATAAACTGATAGTTAAAGATAAACCGTTAGTTAACGACAAATCAATGATTAGCGAAATCAACACATCAGACTTGGTGCCCAAGATTGTGAAGTTGCCTAACACGTGGAATTTAGAAAATATAGAATTAGAATTAGAATCGTCTGACGATCATTTAGATAGTGAATGGGAAATAATATGATGCAAAAATAAAATTTTTGTAAATAAAACTCACTCTTAATGAATCGCGAAAAAATTTATATCTGATCGTTAATCTCGGGTTTTGTTTTTTTTTTTTTTTTTTTTTGTGAATATTCATTAATATTTTACCATCTACATATAGTAGAGATTACAAATAATTAAAAATTCTCGAATCTCATACATAATAATCTTGCTTCGTCAATTTTAAATCGTCATTTAGAGTTTTGCAAATGAAAATAATGTTGGTTTTGTGTTTTTCTTTTCTTTCTTTAGCTATAATTTTCCATCGAAGTACTACAATTATGGAATTTGCGTGACAAATGCCAAAGCGGCACATGTCAAGTACGCCTAAAACGGAATCATGGCGGAGTCTTGCCTTCGCGCGTCAATCGTAAAAGGTAGTAACTATTGATTTTAAACTCCAATGTGTTGACGTAAAGTCACATTTTCTTTAAACGACAGACGTTTGGTTGGTTTTAAATGACAGATGACAAGCGTTCATGCTCTAAGCATATTATGTCACTTTTAAATGTTCCATAAAGTTCGTAGTGTTTTGTATGGCATGCGAAATCCATAGTTGTAGTACATTGATGGTAATTTCAGATTTAAAAACTAAACCAACACAAAACAAAGTCAAGCCATTTTGCACTGTATGACAAACCAATAAAGTCGTAAATGTATGATGATAATGGGCGGAGCTTTAAATGAGTATGGGGAAATGATCTTATCTTTTTTTTTAAATAGGTAGTTAGTTGAATCTTATCTTTATTTTTATTAACTCTTTTATTTTTGGGACTTTCACCAGAATCTTATCTGATTAGTAGTTAAACGGAGAAATTCCATAAAAGTCAACATTTTATGAACAATTTTGTTAGGTGTGTTTTGTTAATATTATTATTTTATTTTATTTTTCGCTTAAAAGATTCTTATGTTAGCGACTAAAATAATAGTTAAATATATTTCTTTCTACTCTAGTAAGACCACTATTATTTCGTGGATAGTATTTAAGTTATTTAAAATTCTGTTGTTGGATCTCATTTTATAAAAAAATAATATTTTGATTTTTTTTTATAATATACGTAATAATATAGATATAAAATATGTACATTTTGTATTTTATTACATTTTGGTTTAAATTTTTATCAATGTTTGTTCGTTTATCTTAATTATAATTCGTTGTTTATTCAAATTATTTACTATTGTTTAGTCTTTGATGACAAATTATGTATTTAAATTTAGTTTCTATGTTACAAACTACGCCCTATACAATTTAACTGCTATAAATATAAATTTTAGCAAAATGTGGTCCTTCGAGCCGGATCCAAAAGTATGATAAAATGATGTGTTTAATCAAATTATATAACTCTTTCGCTTTGACACTATGAATTATTATTTAATACGGGCGAAAGTGGATATGGTTGCCACCTTTACCCACAATAGTAATAATAATAATAATAATTAAGTATGCTTTAAAATAATCATTCCAATGTTACCTCAAAGAACACTTAACATGACTTTCACTTGTGCATTAATTAGGCCGGCGCCACATGTTGACTCAAACGTTGGCCCCAATACTATTCGTCCAACGTGTGGAACTAGAAAACAGTATTGGCCCCAACAATGCGGCCAGCATTAGCGCCAACACTTCGTCCAACGCATGGAACTAGAAATTGCGTTGACCCCAACACTTCGTCCAACGCATGGAACTAGAAATTGCGTTGACCCCAACATTGGGGCCAGCGTTGGCCCCAACACTTCGTCCAACGCATGGAACTAGAAATTGCGTTGACCCCAACATTGGGGCCAGCGTTGGGTGTTGGCCGACGCGTGTCGGTTTTATCAAAGGAATCGGCGCCAATGCTCACATTTTGACGATACGCTCAGTCCTGTTGCAACAAACATCTATTCATACGTCAATATATTAGTAACAAGCTGTTGCACGCGACTTCGTCCCCGTGACCTTATAAAATATAGCTTTCTATAGGTGAATGAATTTTCAAAATAGGTCCAATAGTTTTCGTGTTTATTCATTACAAACATACAAATCTTCTCTTTTTATTATATTATATTTGTGGGGTCTTTTTATTATGTCATCCTCAACCAACAATATAAATTGTAATATGCACACAGTAATATTGTAAATGCGCTTGAGCAATTTCGTTTTTTATATCTTCACATTGGTTCTGACAAGTATAATATAATAGCCAACGTGTGTGACGCCGGCTTATTGCGTGTAGAGGTAAGTAGGACAGACTATATGTATTAAAAAGTGGTCACAGAATAACAGTAGGTAAATTAAGATGACGCCAGTGTATCATTGTCGAGTAAATTAGACAAAGATAGATAGATGCTATACTAGCGCCATTGTGGCCACTTTTAGAACCCATATTTTATTGTCATTTGAGTCTGTACTCCTTATCTCTACCCTCCATAGTGTAATGTAATCAATGAACAATCACCGTATTTGTGTGCATTTAAATTAGTACTGTAATGTATGATGTGATAAATTGCTATATTTTATTTTTATTTGCTAAATAAAATATGTTAAAAGTATAGTTATACTTTATTTTATTTAATCCCTGGTATCGTCATTTTAAACAAAATTTTAAAGTGAAAGTTAAATTTCAGTTTCCATTTTATTTAAGATTGCTATGTTATTTAGAATAAGTAAATGCTTATGATAGGATAGATAGAGCCTTTTGATCGGTACAGTATAATTTACAGATTTTTTTTTCACATTTAGCCAGTTCGATTCCTGGTTCAGACAGGCGATTATTTAAAATTCTTTGAATACGGTTCGTATTGTTTTTAAAATAAAAATGAAATCTTTTTTTCAGTGAAATTTTCTATCTACAAGATATAAGAAGAAAAATACGATATAATAAATATCTTAGATCACTTGCCCGAGCCACACCGAAAATAAAGCAATTAGTTGTCGTACAATTGATGTAGGAACCAAAGTCGAGTGCTTTCCCTGTTAATTTAAAAGGCTGAGGCTTTTTTAAAACAAATGAGACCATAAAATGTTATTTAGGCCGAGCACTTTTCTCCAACTTGCGAAGAAATAATAGGCAAAAACAAAATTTAATGTTTTATTAAAAGTTATTATAATAATATTTATTCTATATTTTTTTTAGAATAATTGTTTTTAAATCTTATACTTTTAAGAACTAAAAAGGAAGTATTAAATAAAACACAATATATCACAAAATTATTAGTGCAAAACACTTTAATTACAATATATATTTACGATAGGCCCATTTTATTGTTAGAGCCGCGTAGAAGCTACAATCACAAATTAACAATACAATGGTAACGTAAGGAAATAATGGCAGGATTTATTCATAAGTTAAGGATATGCATATTATGTTTAAATCACATTTGCGTTTAATAAATAAAATTAAAAAAAAGAAACCAAAATACAGGATTACATAGATCTTCTTCTTAGACAAATGCTTTCTTCTTAGACAGCAAAGCACTAACACAAATATGTTTACTTATTATAATAATAATATTTATAGGTTGATCACTATACACTGACAATTATCTGCGTCTTTGGAAATATTATTATTATTATTATTATACAAGGAAAGGTCGATGCCACTGCCCCGTGTTAACACTTTCTTTCGTGTCACTATAATAAGTTGAATATAAATGGAGCTAGTATAAAGCTCTGCGCAGACGACTTTAAACTAAACTTGAAGCACTATACTCTTGGTTTTTTTTTTTAACAAACGAGTACTGAGCATGTCTCGCATATTTCCCCAATACTGACAAGAGTGAGATGGGTCATTGTTGAGGGCGGGACTTACGCCTTAGGCGCGTTCTTATTGAATAAACGTATTTTATGTTGATTAATGCAGTGAAAATATTTGGTTACTCGTTTGTTAAAAAAAAACCAAGGGTATAGGGACTAAAAGCAAGGGCAGATAGGCCCGCACAAAAGTACGATAGGAATCCCCGAAAACAGATTAATTTTAATAAACGAATTTTTGTCCTACGCGTACAAAAGACCTGCGCCTGCGCAGACCCTTATGGTAAATAATGAAAATATTACTGTCAATAAATGTAAGTAGTGCGAGAGAAATTAAAGAAATATATTAATAGACCTATAGGCCTAGATGAGGCCTAAGTTCGATATCAGCCTTAATCACTTGGTAATGTACTTTAGTACAGATTAAAGTAAATAAACTATAGAATACGAAATTAATTTTTATTACAAACTTCGAGAAATTAAAAGCAACATATTTATATTTTATTTATTTTATTATTACTATTAGACCGTTCTTTTGAAAACTCGTCTCGAAAGCGTCATAAGAAGAAATCAGATGCGATTATTGTGTCTTAAAAGGAATTTTAATAATTTCCAGATTGTAAACAGGTGATGACCGATCAGTATAATAGTTTAAATAAACTATACAACCGGATGAGACCTTTATTTTATTTAATCAAAAAATAAATCGTAACGATTTCCAAAGACGTAGAAAATTTCCCGCCAAAAATCAAATGAACCGAAGCCCTTGTGGACAATGCAATATGTAATACAAATCAACAAAAGCCGCCAAGCTCTATTATATAAAATATATTTGACAACAACTTATACAAATATCACAAACATTCACTCAAATGATTCAAATGATTCAAACGAAGCCAACCGTTCGCCACTTAATACTGAATTTAGTAAATGCTTATACAAAACAAGTCTTTACTCAGTCTTTCGTCGAGTCAGGACCTGAGACTACTTCGTCTAATAGTCTAATATTTGTCACTTACTCTAATATTTGGCAGTCTTCTAACAATCCCTCGAGACATGTCATCACTTCTCATGTTATCAGTGAGTTGTCATGTTATCAGAAATATTTAAGGTTATTTTAAATAATTAAATTATGAAAAACAATTATCCCTTACAAAACTTTCATATTCCGATAATTATATAAAAAAAAAATTAGACAAATTCATATAAAGTCCAGTCTAAGGATTCATGTATACCCAAACCTTAAATAACATATCATTAATAACGTGTGTGCGAACATATATATACATTATTTAAAAACTTCATAAGTGTAATTTTTAAAACATACATAAATCGATGAATCCATATAATTAACATTTAGTGTTATTTACATTGACCCAATATTTAAATCCGAATCTGGACTCCATTGTTCAAACATCATTAAGTAATGAATTTCTGATAACGATTGACCTCACTAATAAACAAACAATATCTCCTTTTACACTATAACCATCAAATTACCAAAACAAATTTAGCCCAAAATATTCATTTTTGTTTAAATTCAATTAAATTTCGCTCAAATGACGGCAAGGACGGTCAAAAACGACAACAACCTTCCATCTATGGAGAGTAGAGGTGAGGAGGACCGACTTTATGTATTAAAAAGTAAATTGAGATGGCACTGGTGTAGCATTTCGAGTCAATTAGACAAAGATAGAAGATATGCTACACTAGCGCCATTGTGGCCACTTTTAAAAACCGTTATTTTATTTTTGGAGGACCTTTTCATATGAGTCTCTACCTTACCTTTACCCCCATCGAAAGCGATCGACACGTAAATTTACAAATAAATCAATTCGACATTCATTCATTCGTTCGTTCACCGAAAAACCTTTAAAAAAAATTCTAAGAAAATAAAATACCATCGCACCGAGAATACTTCAATGTTGCCTAGCGAAAAATGAAAATAAACCTAGCTACTGTGTATTTAAGATTGCAAATGCTACGCAGTGGCCGCATTTTATAAACTATATATTAACTTATCATTATCATTCAAATACCCTACAAATTCGTTCAGCAATCACTAATTAGATAGTCTAAGCAATTTATAACCCTAATTGTGAGCACTAATATATAAAGGGATTGTTTTTGTGCAATTATTTAAAAAAAAAAAATTCCCACTTAGAAATTGGTCTCGACATTTAATACTACAAATTTTATTTTATTTTATCCACCAACCAAAATCGCAATTAATACTACGCGAACCCAATTAATGCAATTAATGTTTCATTATAAAATTATGAATTAGAAATACTAATAATAAGCATTTAAATAATATTGTATTGAAGCAAATATTTTCCAAAGATCATAATTAAACAAATTATCTTGTAACAATAGTGCTCTAGTATGTTTATAATGCACTTTAAGTTACATTTTAATTTTCTTTTTATCGGGATCACACTAAGTAATGATAAAATACCTAGACAACCCCAATTCTATGTTATTATTAAACCGTTCAGTCTAGTCCGAATAATCAAAACCCCCGATACAGATAAGTTATCATTGTGATTCAATCATGACCTATTGCAGGTTTTCACTGTCTGAAAGGATTTGTTGTTCTGAAAAGTTTCAATGGTCCCTTGTATGAGAATAAATTTCGAATTCGACGTTTAAATGAACACGCTTTAAGACTAATTTTTTCCGCTGAGCTAGTTATCACATCAAAGTAACTAAAAAAAAAAAAATTAAACAAAAATGTAAAGAATATGTTCTTTAAAATAAGTAATTTAAGTTAAACTTCTAGTTTTTGAAATCAATGTGAGTCTTGTAATAGAACAAAATATCAATAAGTAAATTCACACAAAATAAACATATCATCTAAGTATGACGTTGTTGAGATATGAGCGAGTTGTCTATTGAAAAAATAAATAAAAATCGATCACGATAACTCGCCGGGCGTTCGGGCGAGATAAATTCGGGCGAGTGGTCCATTAACTCATATAAGACCTGGTTCCAGTCCACTTTGATATAGACTTTATTAGCTTGAACGTTGTATAGATACCGAGCCAGACTAGTCTTTAGACTTTAGACTGGACTTAGTGAAAAATTAGTCTCAATGTTTTGGATTTTTTTTTTTTTTTTTAAAAGTATATTTTTTTGTCACTCTTATTGGTTCCAACAAATTTTATTCCATTGAAATATCAAACCCTCACAAGTCAGTCTTGTTCGTCCAAATTATTAAAAAAAAAAAAAACTACAAGTTTTATATTTTCATTAAATCGCGTTAAACTTCCGACCAATATTGAATTTTTTTAACAAAGATAAAGAAAGAGAAAGGTAACATCAGAGAGTTGTACGTAGTTAAAACCAATAGAGCATTTATTTCGATTTTCAAAGGACAGGAGGAATTTTAAAAAATCGATTCTACTAAGTAATGAACAGAATAAGATGATGAAGAAGAAGAAATTATATGAATATATAAAAATAAAAAAAATAACTCATAAAATCTCTCATTCATCTGTCAGTGAATTTCTAAAAGGTTAACACTAAAAAAAAAAATTAGAAAAGTGCACTAGAAAAATCAAGAAAAATCAACAAAATGTATCTCGTTATCTAGACAACAAAATTACTAGACTTTTAACGATATTGTGTTTACAAACACTCAAAAAAATAATCTCAATATTATTTTTTTGAAATTAATTTTTTTTTTTTAATATTAAAACAGAGTTTTTTTGTATAAAAATTAAATTGTCAATTGTAAATTCCAAAAGTTAGTACTAATAATTGGAACTAAAATTATGAAACACAGATTTTAATGCCCTTTTAGCATATTTTGAAAAAAAAATCTTCTTTTACATTCTAGAATTTCAGAAACCTTAGCTTAGTAAAAATAAGTTTTAAAATAAGTATAAATTGTGATGAACTTACGATACAATTTCTATGATGAGTTTGAGATCTCTTCTGTTGCGAAGAAAGTTCTTTCCATTTTGAACTTTATTACTTAAAAACGAATACCACATCATTCATTATATTATAAAAATAGAGAAAAGTCAAAAAAAAAAAAAAAATACAAAATAAATAACTTGCTTTCGAGTCTTTTCGAGCGCTTCGTACAATTTTGGAAATTCCTAAAAATTGAGATTCATTACAAAAAAAAAAATATGTATATCAAAAATATTACCTTCACATATATATATATGCACGTTAATTAATATTGTGTAAATATGGCTTCGAACTTAAAACATTATTGTGTTTAAATTTACACGACTTGTTGTATGTCTTAAATGTCGGCAATTTAATGAGCTTTCGGAAATGCTAATTAATAATCAAAATTTAGAGACTCGCAAAATAAAAAATATCTAAATAAATAAATAACTTAACTACGTGTAGTGAATCACTAAAAACAATCATAATGCCATATCTACACTATCAAACCAAATTGACGATGTATCGGTGTCACACTTTTATATTACAGCCATAATTGTCATGAAAAATTACATCCATACATGCAAAAATTGGACTATTCGCTTTATCGTGTAAGGCCGGCATAATAGTTTAGGACTAGAGCTCAAGCGAGATTGGCCCGCGGCGACATGACCATATAGTGTTGCTCAATGGGAGGGGACACCGGGGCTAGGGCCGCCATCGGCACGTAGTCGCATTCGGCCCGCACCTCCTCCACCACATTTCTCAATGCCTTTCCGCGCATTATCAAATCCACAATCTCTTGTGGCAGCGCAAGTGCCGCCACCTGCTCGTCGTTGAACTCTATGGACAGATCAGAGTCTTCGTCCTCCAAACACTCGACCGACTTGGAGCACCTGTTCGAGGACACGTGCTCTGTGTCATCGAGGAACTCGCAACTCTTGCTCTCACCGGCCTTCGTTAGGGCGCCGGCTATTTTCAAATTCTTCATCTTGCGACTCACTTTGAAACTTTTGAAAATGTCTCTGGTCGGGGTGAAGTCGAATCGCTTCTTCTTAGTATCGGTGGTGTCTTTGTTCTCTTTGGATGTGTCCGATTTGGGAGAGGTGGCGATGCGCGAGTCGCTCTTGAGTCTCTTGCGGAAAACGCTGAAACCCTGTCGAGGCTTCTCGGCCTTGGGGAGGGTTTTGGTCTTGAGGTCCGAGTTGGGAGGTGCCGATGGCAAGTTGCAGCAGTACGGAAGCGAGCCCAGAGAGCTGTGACGCGTCACGTTGCCGTCCGCCGGTTTGTTCATACGAGAGTTCCACGATTCGCCCAATTTTGATGTGCTGTAATCGTTTAAAATCAACATTAAGAGATAAACTAAAAACAAACTGCGCAGGGATGTGGACGTCATGTTACGGATATTCGCATTCGCAAATGTAAAACTGCCGCATCGATTTAAACATCAGAATCTTTTGCGGATGCAGATACGAAGTTAGTCCTTCTAGATTTTCGTATCAAAGAAAAGTGTAGTAACTACACTACACTGTAGTTCGCGTTGAGGAACGAAACGATAGCGCGTTATAACCTGGCGGCGCAGAGACATCTGTTGTCGCTGCATGTTTTTATTATTATTGTATGAAACACCTGGATAGTATACAGAGGGCGTGTTGACTCACCCGAAGGGCAGCCGCGGTGGCAACGGCGGCGGGGGGTGTCTGCGTCCGCTGCGTCTCATAGTCGCGTACACGCACTCCGCTACGGACTCGTACGTGGGCTCATCCAACCCCACAACCCTAGCCACCTCGCTGCGGTCCATCTCACTGCGGTTCACCGCAGCACTGTCCACTGCGTCAACGTCCGGAATCGGCAGGTCGGCAATCTCTTCGTAAATCCCCGATGCGAGAGACAGAACCGAAGTACTGCAATATGAACTCAAACAATTTGGCACAAGTCTTAAAGTTGAATGCAAAGATCACGATATTATTGGACCGCGAATCGCATTCGCATCGATTATATGATCCTATTAAAAACATAAAATGTGAATAAAATGCATTCTCGCAATGCAATTTCTTAAAAGTTTGTGAAATCTCATTTAAAAACCAAGTCAGTTAAAGTATCTATTGTAGCACCTATTCAACAATTTTGTTACAAATTGTTATCCATTCAATTATCATCATCAATATTAGACATTTTTATTTCTATAATAATCATAATGACTTTACTTAGCAAAAGCGCTAATTTTACGCGATCTTTATTTACTGCTTTGTGAATTGAACATTAAATAGAAGTCAAAAACATTTTAAATTAAACGAATTTAAAAAAATAAAATAAAAAAAAATGTAGTTTTGTTTAACCTTTACTATAATACAGGCGACAAGGCGACAAATGCGTCGTGTTTGTTGTTTACCTGCCGTCGAAGGAGGCGACGGAGTGCGCCGAGGCGAGGTCTCTGGCGCCACTGTACCGCGACAGTTGACCGCTCGGTATCCGCTTCAAATCCTATATCACAAACAATCACTTCTTAAGAATCTATACATACGTACTTTCGTACTAATATTATAGATGCGAAAGTATGTTTGGATGTATGGATGTTCAAACTCTTTCACGCAAAAACTACTGAACCGATCACCATGAAATTTTGCATACACGTTGTTTGGGACACCAGAAAGGACATAGGTTACCTTTCATGCAAAAAAAGGTCTATTCCCGAGGGATAAATAAAAAATAAAAAAACTTACGCCTGGCCAATGTGTTATAGCAACACGAGGTCAAGCGTTATATTGATTTTTTTTTTAAATTTTCAACACGGACGAAGTCGCGAGCACCAGCTAGTAGTCTATATGTCGGCGGTCGGTATAAAATGTGCTTATTAAATTACATTTAATCAAAAACTAATCACAATCTCACATCTCAATAGGTAGCCAAATATATTATTAATCAAACGGTCGCGGGTTCGAATCCCGCTAGGGGCAAATGTTTATGTGTTAACATTTTACCTTTGTACCTGAGTCATGGGTGTTTTGTATTTATAATATGTATGTATTTACGGAAAAAAAATCTATGTATTATATCAACTGTCTATTATCCATAATACAAGCATTAGTTGCTTACTGTGGAACTAGATGGCGCTGTGTGGAATGTGTGAAGATATTTATTATTATTATTATTATACTTCGGAAGAACGGACTGAAATCACGCTATATCACGATATCTTTTCTCACAACCTATGAACTTCTAAGCTTTATCTTTTCGTGGAGTGCATTATTTTCAATGCAATTCCAACAATTTCTTCCTCACCTTCAACATGACGAGGTCGGTGTCGTCCAATGATATTTCCGAGGGTCCACTGTACCAACTGCTCGGTCTGATTTCACCTGAAAATTGATTCACTATAGTAAATACGATGATGATACCCGACTTAGTGTGTGTTAATTGTAAGTCCTAAATGCCAGACAGGCTGCCATGAATATTAAGAAAAAACCTACCCATATCACGATCCAGGGATTTGTTCATGCGTAGATCTCCGTCACTCTTGCTGAGTTTTTTTGAGCAACGAGAAGTCTTGTTCGCAGTGAGCGCTTGTTTTGTAGCATTGACCAACTCGTAGGCAAGCGGTGTTGACAGCTTAAGTATGCCACCGCCATTTGGGTATTCACTAAAATTTTTTTTAACAGACCAAAGAATGTAAAACATTAACAAAAGATTCGGATTTGGAGCTAGTCCTAAATCTGGCAGATTTTCCTAGGATGAATTATGAAATTTCAATTTCAGTTTTATTATTATTTCAATCATTTATTTCTGCATTAAAAATAATTCTATGGAAAAAAAAACTGTCAGCATCCGCATCCGAGGATCTTGAAAATTTTGCATCCACAACAATGCTGGTTCAAACCTAGGTTAGTCTCAAAACCCTGAGTATTTTCGATTTAATGTAAGACTTTTTATGTTAAGGTGGACAGAGATGCTAACGACGGTCTACTTGATGGTAGGTGACGGTTGCCTATAACACAATCAACGACACAGGTGCTGCAAGTATGCTGCTGACTATACTTGAACCGCAGTGAACATGTTAAGGGTAAGGTAAGGAAGGGTAAGGGTAAGGATAGGGAAATTGGCTTGAAAACCCTTACAAACTCATCGAAGCACACATGCTGCTCTTTTGTAAGGGGTTTGTTAAAATCTAAGTTTAAAGTGAAATATTTGCACTACCACCTTTGATGAAATTTGAGAAAAGCTATTCAGACACAATTCTAGTTGCCCTAACTTTCATTTTTTTAAAGAAGTATCAAAACGTATACTGCATTTTGAAGACTGCTTCGAAAAATATAAATACATTTAAAATATTTGGAATTTGAAACTTTAATTTAAAATTCTACAATGACAAATTGGATGCTTACATTGCTTACAAATTTCCTATGTTTATCAAACGCGCGTTTATTTTTTGATAAAAACAATTTTTCTTGTAAATTGTAACTAAACACAAAATTAAGGGTCAATGAATCATTAATAAATTGATAATTTTGTTGACTGCAACATTACATTAGTTTAAATACGTAACGTGTTTACTATTGTTCGTGTGGGATTTGATATTAACTAATGATTGAAGACGTGAGTGGATGAAGGTCATAAGTCGCTTAATTTCAATTTTGAATAAATCGAGGTTAAAGTTTTACTTTTAATTTTTGAGATAAGTCGCCACGGAACTGATTTTTGCACTAAATTATGAAGCAAAGTTGTATAAACAACCTAAAATAATAATGGTATGATAGCAATTAAACACTTGTATTTATTTTTGTTTACAAAAGTAAACTTTTCTGCACTTTTTGCTATTTAAAATTAACTGTACTTAACACCTTTTTCAACTTTCTATTTTCCAAAATATGTCTTAAATCGACGATCTTTAGGTCTGTAATCATTTATATGGACATATTACCTTCATCAACGCAAAAAAAACAAAAAAAAAACCCAAAGATGTGGCATATCACCTTCATTCACTCACATCTTCGATTGTTTATTCAAAAATAATTAAAAAGGTATTTAAAGAAAGAAAAATCCTAGTTGTTTTCTTAGGAAAAGAAAAACAGGAAAAATATGAATTGTTTCGTGTGGGATAAATAGGCTATTAATATGCAATATACAAAATCATCTATTATTATTATTATGAAACTACTTAAATATTTGTAAACTTGTAAATACAAAAATAATTTCCAATAATACAATATCTCGCAATACAAAATAAAATCTGTACTTTAATACTAAAAATGATTGATTGATTGAAAAAATCATGTACAATACCACAAAAACGAAATTACTAGCGGACCGCCCCGACTTCTCAAGGTTTTTTTCTGCAAATTATAAATAATAACGTTCCTCCTTTAACGCTCTTTCTATTAGTGAAAACCGCATTAAAATCCGTTGCGTAGTTGAAAAGATCTCAGCGTACATACAGAAGGACAGATGGTGGGAAGCGATTTTGTTTTATTCTATGTAAAGATAAAGATGTACAATATAATATGTCATGTACTTCTATTATAACTTTGTTAAAATACTTTATAGACAAAACATTATCTAATAGACAAACAAATCATTATTGGCTTCACTCTATTTCACTGGCAAGTAATATATCTATGTGACCTATTGTTTTTCATGTATAACTTAATGAGAGTGCACACTGCATTTGCATAGATTAGATAAACTGTCTGGCGGCAGTAACCATCCCCTTGCAATTAACAAAAGAATACTGTATTTCTTCGGTGAGTGAGTAAGGGATGCCCACTACCCTATACCCTCCTAATCCCTTAAGGGAGTCACACACTATGCAGATAAATTAAGATATCTGTATCTGAGTGCATATCATTCAATACAGTTCTCTATGTAATACAGTTTTAATGAAAAAAAAGTGATAACACGAAAAAGGTTTATGTATAAAATGTGCTTAAAAAAAAATTGTATCCGTGGGCGACTCGATAGTATTTCCATAAATTAAAGACGTTGAAATGATGCAACATAAATTTACCTGTTCACAGTGATGACACAAGCCCTCTCTCCGTTCTCGTTGGTTTGTATCGCTTCGTTTATATGTCGCCACTGCAAATATGTGCCGAGTTTGTGAGCGCGCGACATCAGTAGACCGCGTGACGTCACAGTCAGCAGCCCATCCATGCCACTGAGTCCTAGCTTACGGGAGAGCTCTGTGGTCACCACTGTCACCGAATATGTGTCCTTGAGGAGTGTTTCTGCACCTAAAACATGCAATATTTATGTATGCACTGCGTTTCACACTCATTTTAATATAAATAATAAATAATTTATTCGATGTAAGTTTTTACAAAACATTCATCTTCATCAAAACTATAAACTACCAACTGTTCAATATGTCACTTCTAGGGGGAAGAACTCGGCAAGAAACTCCCTAGTTGCTCTTTTCATAAATAACCAATTACATAATTTCTATTTGTTACACAACCATTTAAGTATATATACCATTGTAATACCACAAATCAATTCCAAGGATGCTCATCATTTATATAATCCAATATTTTATTTTTTTTAATTAAGAGAAATAGCAGTTCATTCTTCAAGGACATGCAGGTTTCCTTACAACCATTTTCTTCACCATAAGGCTGAGAGATTATTTTTTATGTTAAGGTCTAACAGACAGGCTGACAGGTGCTAGATGAATACCATTGCCTTAACACAAGCAACGCCACTGGTGCTGCAAGTGGGGAGGAGAGTGGGAGGATTGGGGAGGCGTAGGGAAATGTGCTCTGGCATCCCACTCAACAGGGATTCAAGCCTGTGTCTGCATTTTCGGAGGTGGAGCATTTGACCACTGATTATGTATGTAAGCCATGTTTAATGTTATGTCAATTGAGAATTGTTCAACCATACAATAAAGTACTCGATTAAAATTTTAAATATATTTACAAAGGCATCAATTTACATTTAATGAATAAATGTACGTCAGTTCAGACTTAATTTAGGCCATGGACAAAGATAAAGCATAGAGTAGACTAGAAAAGTATAGTATTTTTTTCATATATTTAGATCATAGGATTAAACATAAGAATCTTGAATAAGGGTATTAAAAAACAATCACTAAATAATTATGTAAATATTGTTTATTTTTTATTTATAATAATAATAAATTAACAATAATCTACTCAAATATAGATGCTAGCTAGTCAAACTAGAGAAATATTTACAAAACATATTATTTTTTATGTTAAAGTCATCAGACAGGTTGACGGTTTATTTGCTATCGCAGCCTATAACACAAGCAATGCCACAGGTTCTGCAAGTTCGCTGTCAACCATATTATGATTAAGGATAACGGATTGGGAAGGAATAGGGAAATGGGCCCTGGCATCCCTTACTCTCCCACCGAAACACAATAGCAAAAATGATGTTATGTCACAGTGATCTTCTGTAAGGGACCACCCCCTTACAGCTGCCAGATGGGCAGTAACCACCTATTTCCAATTTAATTTTTACACAATTTTTAAAACACAAATGGCGTAATCATAATTGTATCTTGCATTAAACAAGACACAATTATGATTAGGAAAAACAAATAAAATTTCATTTGTATACAGTCCCATATTTATAATGACTATGTAAATTGATTATTTGTCATAATAGTATGTGACTATTTACTTAAATGGCACATGATGAATATTAATCGATAAAGAAAATAAACTTACCAAAAACATGGTTTCCATTTAGCATTTCTTTAATTTTGTCAATCCATATTTGTGAGTCTTGAGAGGACTGTGTCGCGAGCAATATGCGAGGTTTGCGAGGCTCGTCTAAAGTAAATACAGCGAAAGCATATGGCCGTGTGCGGGATTTCGTGCGGCAAACCAAACATCCTGGTGGAAGATCTACTGTTCCCGCGGCAGAACCCGCCTCGCTACTGTAAACAGCAATCGATGCACCACCAGAAACAGTAGGGCTAGGCCTCAGAATACACCACTGCTTCTTCCATGACTAAAAATAAATAAATAATCAATGTAACATTACGTTACCTACCCACTGGAAACAAACAACAGAAATCAGATATTTACCTTGAAAGGATTCAATCCGAGACTAGGTTTGAATGGATACTTAACTTCTAAGTATCCGGACATTACTTGAATACTTTATTTCTATTAACATGAGGTACCATACAGAAACAGTCACACAACAAAAATCATTATAAAAATTATAAATAAATAATAATCACACAACATTCATAACAACTCGTCGGTTGACTCAGTATATATCACAGATTATAAAGTAAATAGTAATATAGTATATATAAGTTACTCTATGACTTTGACAGTGGGTGGTATGGGTGGATGGAATGGAATGGTTGATATTTGTTTGATATTCGTATGTCCACAGACTACTTTAGTTTAGCCGTTAACAAAAATTTATTTAGTCATTGAATCCAAAGTGTGTGCCGTTAGCTTGGCAAACTAGTTAAGAAATTAAAAAGTGGCAATACTGTAGTGTCGTCCCTTTCTTATCAACTGAATGGTTAAAACAGGACAAAACTAAAATCACAAACTAAATAGTAGACACTGACTATGTTGACCACTGACCTGTAATATACATACCACTGGACAGGCTATCCAATACAAATGACAGCTAATTTGTACCATTTTGAAACGCCGCCCTCGATTAACCGCCATAACCCTGGCAGGATGAAGTTACAAATAATGCAAAAGCAAAAGCACAAATCGATGTAAAATTTTAGGCTCCATCCAATTATGAATTTGCAAAATTTGCTCCAGCGTATAAATAATGATATTCGCAAAAAACAAACTGGAACACTGCAACGCACATATCTTAAGAAATACATATTATTTCCTTGTCTAGGTTGCGCGAAAAAATTTCTCCAGAGTTGGAGAAAATGGCTCCACCGTTATCATTTTAAAAACAATCAATGATTCATTAATTAAATGAAATTAATAGATTTGCATTAGTTAGCATCTGCCAGTATACGAAGTAATACTACATGGGTCCTAATAAATCCGTATAAATTCAGTATGTGTATTGTATTGTAAGAGAAATAGCAATTGCAAATATTGCAATTATATATTTTCTTGCTCTATCAAATTAGGAAAATGAATCTATCAAATTAGGAAAATGAATCTATCAAATTAGGAAAATGAAGTGTCATAGGAACAGTTAACATGTGAGATGTTGTAAATTAATTTCTTAACTATTTTGTCAAGCTATATATTTATTTTTATGGTGGATTAAGATTTAAATCGAAAGATGCGCCCTAATCTCCCCGCGCCATACTCAACCAACTCAGCCAAGATATTTAATGTAAGTGGGGATGAGTTTCATATGTGATAAAAATTAAAAACAAAAAATATATTAGAATTTTTTTTATTTAAAACAATATATACTTAATAATAGAAAACATTTCACAAAATAAATGTGTTTAACAAACAATTACGTAAGTATATTATGTAAAACAAAAGCCGGGTCCGTTCGGTGGTTGAGCGTGAATCCCACGTCGGATCATCCGGCAAGTGTGCTCTTCGATGCGATGTCGAGCCTCATTTAGATTTTCGTAGAAGCGGTCTCCCAACGGTGGACTCCACAATCTCTCGGCAACGGCACTTGTGCGAGGCCACGTCCTGTTCGTTAAAAAATAATCATCAAATTAATTTATTATATACCTATAACAATAATAACTTATAACAACAATAGGGAAGTGGTCACTTTAGTTAATAAAAATTACATTAAAAATTTTGAAATTAATGTACTAGAGCAACTACGTTGTAACTGTTAATACCAATATATCACTAGAACCATTAGTGGTACTGGCGATACTAAGTAGTATCACTAGTACTATTGGTACAGTCCAATGGTACTAGAGCAGGGGTGGCGAACCTTTATGGAGCAACGTGTCATTTTTTTCTAAAGAAATGTTCAAATGAGGCATAGACATATGCTATCAAATAATTTTGTCTTGATGATTTTTGAGAAAATAATAAAACTAAATACCTATCGACTCCAAACTCTTTATTTACTGCAAAAATATATTTTGCACTGTATAGTAATAATTTTAAAAAACTAAATAATTTCGCAAATTTGTAAATTTATGTTTTTGTTTACCTACTATAGTCACCGTTACATTTGAGTGGATGTAGTTTGTTACTTTTAACTAAAATGCTAACCCTAAGTGCCCAAAATATTGTGTCGCGTGCCACAATTTGAATTTGAAAGCTATTGAGGGAATGAGGAGATCCATAGACAAACGAAAGCTACTGACGTAATCAGAAAGATCAGTTGGAGTTGCAGTGGGCAGTGGCAAGCTGGGCAGGTTTTTGCCTTTTTTTAATGTTAAGGTCGACAGACAGGCTGACGGTCCAGTCGATGGTAGGTGGCTACCGTCGCCTTTAACTCAAGCAACGCTATAGGCGCTGCTGGAAGGATTAAAGAAGAGCTCTGGCATCCCTTACTCACTCAACGAAACACTACAGCACATAATTGTAACGTAGCGTTACTTATTTTATTTATTTTATTAGTTATATAACCTTATTTGTTTATTTATTTATTTAAGTATTTAAAAACTTATTATTTTTTTTAAATATATAGAATTGCATTGACGTTCAATATTCAAAATTTTCAGTCAGAGAGCGTTTTTTGTTTCTCTGTCGCTGGCAGAGAGCGGTTTAGTTTTGTGCTGATAATAGCCTGTATTTGCCAGTTAATTTTCTTTTAAAATTTTATTATTCAGTTTAAAATATTTATGTAAAAAAAAACCCCGGTTTATAAATGGTTTTTTTTTTTGTTATGGTTTTTTGTTTTGATTTTTTGTCATTCATGGATTTAATTAGAGATATATAAATAATATATAATGAAGCCTGGGTTTTATCCGCATTTTATATTTTGATGAGCCTTCTTCATTTTTCTTTGGTGACACTGATGAGCAGCGTGTTTTATTTTGCCGAGAAGAAAAACTTTATTATTACATCCAGCCATTATTCACATCCAGCTAAGTTTTTAACTTTTATTAGCCGGATTTATTGAATCAAATTTTAAATTTCACACATATATATATATATAATAACGTACGGGCTTAAGGAACACCCCCTGTGTATTTTTTTTGTTTTGTTTAAATATATTTTAAGTGCTAACATATGATTTTTTTCATTTTTTAGTTAGCTGGCGCCCAATTTTTTTAGTTAATTTCATAGCCGAAAACGTTATCTTAGTTCAATTATGATCAACGTTTCATTGGCGCCCAACTTGTTTTTTTACAGATAACATATATTGTTGTTACTGTAAAGTACGTGAAATTGTATATATATATTATCTTATTTATTTTTCAATATTTGATTCACTAATTCTGTTGATTTAATTTTTGTAAGTTATTAATTTCTTCAATTTCCTGTTTTTGTTGCAGAATGACATTTTAATTAATTTGTTATTTCAGAATGATTATTTCTTAATTTTCATTTTTTTCATGTTAATTTATTTTAATTATTTTAATAAATTATTAATATTTAAGATGTCATTCGCTATTTTGTTGTAACAGGCAAATAGGTTATTGATTTAATTTGTCACTATCGTCACAAATAAGATGTTGTTTTTTAAAAAAAAAAGTAATTAGTATTTTCATCTAATTTTTTATTTTTTTATTTTTTTTTATTTTTTCATATATTTTTTTTTATATTTAAATTTTATTTATATTTTATATATTTTAAATTTATTTTAAATTTTTATTTTTTTTATTTTTTTATATTTTTTTAAATTTTTTAAAATATATATTTTAAATTTTAAATATATAAACATATATTTTAAATAATATATTTCATATATTCATTTCAAATATTTTCATCTTGGCTCCAGACCTTTCCAGATGATTTGTATAATAATTATTTAGGTATTATAATACATAATATTATAATTCTTAATTATGTACATATTTACTTAATATTATTAATTCCTTAGTTATTCATTTATTTAGTTATTATTTAATTATTTAACTAATTAGTTTTTATTATACCTACAGAGCGGATTACAACTCTTTAAACAAGCCCTAAAGTTCATAAACAGAGCGGATTACAACTCTTTAAACAAGCCCTAAAGTTCATAAACAGAGCGGATTACAACTCTTTAAACAAGCCCTAAAGTTCATAAGCAGAGCGGATTACAACTCTTTAAACAAGCCCTAAAGTTCATAAGCAGGGCGGATTATTAAATAAAATAATTTAAGCCTTGAAGTTATCGTCTAGTTATTTGTCTGGGCGTTTGTTATTATTAACAATGTAGTTCCTTTTTGTTTTTAAGGAATCTATTTTGTTTAAGTATTCTTTGGTTGAATGCTTAGTTGTCTGGGCGTTTTGTTCGCTTGGTGTTAATTGTTTCCTCTAGTTAGGATTCAGTTATGTTAATAATTAATTATTTTTTTAATTTATTCATTTATTTATTTTTTCTTTTTATACTCTTCCTCATTTATTCCTTAAACACTTCTGCTTTAAGGTCAGCAGTTTTATACTACTGCCCTATCTTATGCAAGTTACTTCTTCAAGAAAATATCTTGAATTAGTTTTTTTGAAAGGAAACATTTGAGTACCACAACACAGTTTTAATAACTAGTGCTGCAATTCTCGCTGTTAATAGTATGGAAGGTTTTATTTTTTGAACGTAGGATGAAAGTGGTAGCATTTGTGTATGGGCACTAAGAATTTTTTTTTTATCCTATTAACGGAAAAAAAAATTCTGTAGGAAGAGGGGATATGTAACGTAGCGTTACTTATTTTATTTATTTTATTAGTTATATAACCTTGTTTATTTTATTAGTTATTAGTTATTATTATTATTATTATTATTATTATTATTATTATTATTATTATTAGTTATTTCACTGTGGTCTTCTGTAATGGGGTGGTCACTGCCGCCAGACGGGCTGCCCGAATGACTGCGAAACGCAGTGAATAAAAATTATTCACGTGTACTGCACAAATATTGCATTTCATGGGGCCATTTTAGTTTTAAAAAATAACCTGTAGATACAGTAGTTAAGTAAATTGAAAGAAAAAAAAAATACTAGCCTGCTAATAATGTTAGCATCGTCGACAACTTCACCCCACATACAAGCCTCACCGCCGACGATGTCTTTCGCTAAGGTTGCGTTTTGTACCATATCTCGAGGATCACTTTTATAGAAGTCCAACCAATCGCCACCCGAAGAGAGAGCGTCCAAATACCAAGACGACGAAAACAGAACTTGATGACCTCCAGATAGTATCTAAAATGTTAAAACACGCATTCATTTGTTTATTTATTCACGTAAAAAGAGTCACATACGAATTTTCATATCCTTATTACTTATATCCGTTCTAATATTATAAATGCGAAAGTATGTTTGTGTAACTATTTCACTCAAAAACTAGTGAACCGATCACCATGAACTTTTTTGCATACACGTTGTCTGGGACACCAGAAAGGACATAGGGTACCTTTCATAGTTCAACGCGGACGAAGTCGCGGGCACCAGCTAGTATAATGTTATAATTATGAAAGTAACTCTGTCTCTCTGTCTAATACCTTGTCCCACCTTAACTACTCAACCGAGTCCTATCGTGATATTTTGACAAATCTTCTCTGTTTATAATACTTATTAGTAATAGATTAAGGATTGTTGTTGTGGTTATGTAATACCTACTGATTTGTTATACGAGTAAATACTCACTCGTTTCATCTCTTCTATCCAATTCCATTTCCACACTTGGACAAGAGTGTCACCAGATAGAACCACTCCTTCGTCATATACTTCCTGAAATCACCCATTCATATATAAATAAATGTTCATCATTGTACAAGACTAAGTCGATCCACTATTTATATTTCTGTTTAACATATGAAAAACTTATGCTTGCCAAAACGAAAAAAGACAGTGTATAAATGAAGAATACATTTATAAATACAATGTATAAATGAAGAATACATTTATAAATACAATGTATAAATGAAGAATACATTTATAAATACAATGTATAAATGAAGAATACATTTATAAATACAATGTATAAATGAAGAATACATTTATACATTGTCTTTTTCTGAGGAGCAGAATACATAACAAACCAGAAGGAGTATAGTGACAGAACACTGCGTCTCGCAGTCATTTGGACAGCTCCTCTGGAGGCAGTAACCACCCTTTTATAGAAGGCCACCCTAAAATGGCGGCATGTGTTTGCTTATATATTTCGGTGAGTGAGTAAGAGATGTTGACTCTGGAGCCCATTTAACTAACTCTTCCCAACCCCTTATCTTTAATTCTATTATGGTCGGCAGAGTATTTTCAGCACCTGTGGCGTTGCTTGTGTTATAGGCGACGGTAGCCAATTAGCAACTAGTGGGCCGTCAGTCTGTAAAAAAAGTGTGTGTGTCAGCTACGACGCACAACTGGAGTTTACTCCTTACAAACGATAAATAAATAATTTAATAAATACAATTTAAACACATATATGTAATGTATTATATTACATTAATATATATTGAAGCATACTGCAGCTTGTAACGCGCGTTTGACATGTGACATTTGATTTTACTACCCTTTTAACCGGCCTTATATATGAAAAATATGAAAATAAATTCCAAAAAGGGAGTACCTGCCAAACAATTGGTTTAGATTTCCCAACGAGAAGAGGTATAGCACGTTCCATGAACAGAGCGTGTAACTGACTGGCTGAGGTCAAATTGTTCTCTCTCATGTATTCAAGGAGCTCAGGATTTGTTGCCCTGTAAATACACTTTTAATGTAGCAACAATTAAATCATACAATCCTAATCCTAATAATAATATTATAAATGCAAAAGTTTGTATGCGAAAGTTGTCAATCAATATTTCTTTGTAACTTAAAAAAAAGATACATTCCAACAAAATGAAACAGTAACAGTAAAAGTCACAAAAGGGTCCCTATCTCAGCAATTAAGGACTGAAATATGTAAAAATTCATTTAACTTTATTTATTAGGTGTTTAAGTTCAAGGTCAATTTGCGAAAATTTACTAAGAGAAAACTTAGACCTTTACGAGACCATGGTCATGCGAAATGTGACGTCCTCCAAAAACATCTGCGAGTGCTCCCGGTCCATAAGTCTATTCGCTAGAACAGTCGCTAGACAGCTGAGCTTGACTAAAGCTTGACACAGCCAGTACTTGTATTTTACTTAATAAGTATTATTATTTGAATTTGAATTCTTACCAATGTTTCGCCCTTCCAAAGTTTCACTTATTTCTGAGCGGCATATATTTAAAAACTAGCTGTTGCACGGGACTTTGTCCGCGTAACTTTATAAAATATAGCCTTGATAATGTAGCTTGAAATAATTTTCAAAATCGGTCCAGTAGTTTTGTCGGTAGGTTCAAATCTTCTCTCTTTATAATATTATAATATAGATACGAGTAATATTAAAATGCTTACCAACAATCTATTTCAACTTCGTCCCCACCAATGTGTATATATTTATCAGGAAACACTTCCTGTATTTCCTGAAATAATTCGCGGATGATTTTGTATGTTGCGTTGTATATAGGATTCATTGGGCCCAAACCACTGAATTTATTATCCTCATAACATTGAGTTAAAATTTGTGGGTAGGCTAAACCCCAAGACTGCGTGTGTCCTGTAATCACAATACACTATCATAAAATCATGGCATACTAAACAATAAGTAAACCCTTAATTAAAGTTTCTCAGATCTATTCCACAGTAACCGGAAAACAAGTTATAAATAAATGTAAAGAGTCATCTAGATTTAAATATCCCATGGAAACATAAAATCGCGATAAAAATGCTATGTTATTATTTTAATCCAGAATCAATATTAACAGAGCTGTTGTTCAGCGGTTCTAAATGGTTGTTACTTTAATATACGAAGGAATTAATAAAAGTAATTACCGGGCATGTCGAATTCAGGTAAAACCCGAATGCCTCTAACTCTCGCGTATTCAATCACTTCCTTTACATTGTTTTTTGTGTATATCATTGATGGATGAAAGGCACCCCGAATGCTGGAAATTCAAACGAAGTATTGAATTATTTACTCAATAATTGGACATTGTTTTGTTTGGACATGCTGTGTACACGTGTTTTGGGCCTCTGTCTAGTTCACTTCAATGTAATCATATCTATTCAACGTCAGTATCCTGTTTTGTGTACCTTATTAAATAAATAAATAAAAAATAATAATAATTCTTGCTTTCTCTTTCGCGCAGCAGCTTTTAAGGTCAAGATAGCCATAGCCCATGATGGTCATCAACCCTCGTAGAGGAAAGAAGAAGGTACACTCATAGAAAACTTTAGGAGAATGCAAAAAAGTGTGTATTTATTTCACAAGATCATGTTCTCACGAGATTTTATGCCAATTAAGCTTATTAATTTGGATTCCGTTTTTATTAGGTATTCGTTAATTTTAAAATTACAAACATGGAAAAGACAAAAGATCAAATGACAAATTTTAACCAGTTAAGATTAAAAAAATCTTGATTTTCTTTTTCAGGCTATAACGTAAGGCCTACGTCGTAGGCCATAGTATCATAAAGTAAATACGGCAACGGCGGCCATCGATCACCAAGTGGACCGTGACCCTGTCTGGCAACATTTACATAAAAAAGTTTTGAATCAATATTTTCATTCACTACTCGCACATTTTAGTGAAAAGAAAGTAACAGAAAATTTGATGACTACCTACCTGAGTTCTGGAAACTTTTCACTTTGATACGGAAAACTTTCGTCGTCCACAATGTGCCAATGCAACACGTTCATTTTATTGATTTCCATTGCATCCAATGTGAGCAATATATTTTTCATAGTGATGTAGTGCCGAGACGTGTCTATGAGCAACCCGCGGTGTACATAACGCGGGTAGTCGATGATTTCGGTTGAATTCACTCTTATCTCCTGTAATTTACAATGCGATGTAATAAATACGTTTTATGATATACTATACATAACATTATCTTATAAGCGTCCACCTTTAGACTAAGAATTTTTATTTGATTCCTACCACTCTTAGTCCTTCGTTATCCATCCACTCATTCATCCACTGTTAGACGTTCCAATTGTAAAAAAATGCCGCGGCGGTGAGCGAATTATGCTTAGGCTTTGGCGTGGGCAATACTGCTAGCCTAGCGCGGTTGCGACGACGGACGCGAAATATCAAACATATAAAACCGCCGTTTGCGTCCATAATGTAGTGACTAAGGCGGACGCCTAGCGCGACGGACCTAAGCGAGGAAACACGAGTAGTTTTCAAACGTTCTATCCGCGCGTTTTGGTCACACTACGGGCCTAGTCAACAAGCGACCTAATGTGCGGGTGGCAGGGGTATCAAACCGTTTAGGTCTTGTCGCTCGATCTAAGTGCGTTTTCAAATTATTTTTTTGTAAAATGGCGATAAATAGTGAAATGTTTATAATTGCGGTTAAATCTAAACCAAGCTATATGGCAAAGTAAACATCCACACTAATGTAATCGCAAAAAAATAAGACAATTATGGAGCAAAATAAAAGAACAATTTCCTGCAAGTGATGGTAAATTACAATCTTTAATATTGTTCCCACATATAAGTAGTTTGTAAATTTTTTACGAACATTTTTTGCTCTACGTGATGTATTATTACTAACTCCAAAGTTTGCAACACCTGCAATACGTCTTTGCCTACACATTTTATAAAAACTCTAGTATTATTTTGACTATTAATTAGTTTTGGATACCACTGCTTACATTATTCTTTTAATTAAAAAAAAATAATGATATTATGTATTTTTTCGATAAACTTTTGATTTAATATATGTGATACCTATGTCTTATTTATGCGAAGATATAGATTTAAACAATGAAAAAAAAACGGTCTGCATCTAAACTCAATTTCATGTCTCTCAATAATCTCTTTTTTTTTTCTTAAACTAACAAAATTAAATAATATAGGTATCACTTACATCATAGTTATCATTGAAGTAAAACAATTGAGAGAATGATTCCAACCCTCTCAGTGCTCCCCAAATTGAAACGCATCTCAGTTCCGAGTTCATGGAGACAGTTAAATTATCTATAAAAAAAATTTATATATTAATTTATTCGAAGAACACAATCCCACTTAATATTATAGAAGGATACGTGAGTTTGTTTGTTTAACTTTCACCCCCTTAACTACTCAATCGATCATCGTGACATTTTCAACTGACGTAAAACAAAAACGGAGGAGGTTCTCAAGTCGTATATATTTTTTTATGTATGATCACGCATAACTTTTTCTTATTGGAAAGTTTATATCCCGAAGTTGGTCCCGTGTAAATTTGGGAAAAAAATTTCAACCCTAAGGGTAGAAAAACAGGGGATGATTGTTCACTCACTCATTGTAATGTATGACCACGATCTTTTTTATAGAGTAGTCCGATTTTGATAATTTGACTCAAAATTACTTAGGTATACTTACATTAGTTTAAGAACTTAGTTATTGAGGTTAAATAAAAAAGGTTTTATTATTTTTTGCTTTTCAGTTTTTTCGGCGGTTTAATTAATTTATTTTATAAAGTTTTTATGCATACACGTTGTCAGAGGTACAGAAAATAACATAGCGTACCAACTTTTCATCTAGAAAAAAATTATAAATAACTAAACATAGCAGTTCTTACATATTTTATGAATACATTTCTAAAGTGTAAGCATTCAATAGCAATACCTAAATACCATGATCTACGATTATCTACATATAAGTATATAATACCTAAGTAGAATCTTCTTTCTAACAGAACGAACAGGTTACCAATGAAGAAGACAAATTCAAAATATGTTAGATAGATATTCAGTACTTCGGAATTGAAATGCATATAATAATTATAATAAATAAATAGGTAATCGATTTGTAAGTAGGTTACTATAAGTGCTCGATATAATCTGTGTTAATTAGATACCTACAGCTTCAAATTAAGCAATATATATGTAAACAAATACGTGTACCTACATTACTTAGAAATGATTGTTACATTAAGAAATATTACGATATCATTGTATTTCTATTATCCACCGCGTCAGGTCATCGCTCATACATTTTGTTATCTAGAAAATAATACAAACACAGAAACTACTTGCTTATATAATGGTTAGGTATATTTTGCTTATTTAACGAATGTCTGTAAATAACTATAATACTTATGAACTATTGTTGTACCTAACAACATTATTATTTTCATACTATGTTATGTAAATATATAGGTATGCGTAATGAAACATTTCAAACACTAAAAAACTGATAATTTACAATTTAAGGCAATAAACAATAGTTAATTTATAAATATCTGTTCAGGCATTTGAAGACCATCAGCCCGTATCCAAGTCGACGAAGGTATTGTGTATAGACAAGGGTTACACAGTCAATAAATATCGCGATGTTCGTGACGAATATTGACGTCAATAAACGCGATAAGCAGGAATATTGACAAAAAGATTGGATTTTTTTTGTGATCCATCAATGTGATATTTATTGACGGTGTATAACCCTTGCTATAGGTACAGTTACTTCAGTGGTATATATGTATGTGATATGGTAACCTTAGTCTGCGTTATACGCAACTCCTCAGCAACTTATAGCAGATATAAAGTGTTTGAGCTCAATAGAAAGTCGGGGTTATTTTTTAATTTTTAATTGTATATAATACAAGCTGTTGCACGCGGCTTCGTCCGCGTTGAACGATGAAAGGTACCCTATGTCCTTTCTGTGGTGTCCCAGACAACGTGTATGCAAAATTTCATGGTAATCGTTTTAGTAGTTTTTGCGTGAAAGATTGCATCCAAACATACTTTCGCATTTATAATATTAGTACGGATAGCCTATGTTATTCGCTGACAATGTAGCTATCTATAGGTGAAAACATTAATAAAATCGGTCCAGTAGTTAAAGTATTCATTGCATACATACAAAAATACAAATCTTCTCTTGTTTTTACCTAATATTAGTATAGATATAGACTTACAGCTTTCGTCCATTCCAAAATATGGATAATCCTCGCAAGGTCCATTCAAATCTATTTCCAGCTGCCTTATAACACCTAAGCTAACGTTACTCTCTGCACCCATATAAAATACTTCCAGTCTTTTGATCCTTGTTTTCGTTTCGCCATGATTTTTGATTTTGTTGAAAGAGTCGAAAGCATATGAATAACGTTGAATTGCTTGCGTTAAAATGTCGCACGTTTTATTATCTTTAACCTGAAAAAATGGTCAAATTTAGTAGAAATATAACATTGATTTTTAAATATTTTTTATTTATTTTACATTCATAAATTGGGCACCCCTTCTGGCGGCTGTAACCATCCCGAAATTAACAGCATGCGTGTTATGTTTCGTTGAGTAAGGGATGCCAAAGGATATCACTACCCTTTCCCTTCTTAATGTTTTATGTCAGGCATTGAATTTTTTATTTTTATTTAAAATATAAATATGATCCCTCGGGAACAGTACTTTTATCTGGATGAAAGGTGGTTACCTTTCATCCAGATAAATTCCTATGTATTCGAATTTTCATGAATACCGGTTGAGCAGTTATGGCGTGAAAGCGCACCTAACAAACAAAATAAACAAACTAACTTATTAGTTAGTTTGTTTAATATTAGTTAGGATTGGATGGCGAGAAATGATATATGTAGATGCCGATGGAACAAAATAGAAGCACCTCTCCACCTTCTCCAAGCTTGTGCGTCACCATGAAAGAGTTACATCAAAAACCTAGTTTGACCTAGTGCACGATTAAACCTGGGCTTCATATCACTGTTAGTTTCAATAATTTGTGAAATTATAGATTTTACAAAAGGCAATCTTTCCACAACACTATTGTTAAGAATTCAATACAGTAATATTTATAGTTATGGCTACTTAACACCACAGTGGGTCAGAAATGTTTGCAAATACTCGACTTTCCTGCCATAATAGGTAAAAACATGATTTCAATCAGAAAAGAGTTAATAGGTGGCGTCAACATACTTAAATATTGGCGGATAATGTGATAAAAGCTTTGAATATTTTTTTATTAATTAATTTAATTTAATTAATTAATTTTTATTAATTATTAATTTTCTTGTGTCATTTTATTTTTAATGTTTCTGTTTCTTATTTAATGTTAATGTCCTTCGTGCAGCGAATAAATGTCTTTCTTTCTTTCTTTCTTCTTTATATATATTTTATTTTGTTTATTTATAACACTATTCAATTTTGACGAGCCCATTGGTCGAGTGGTTAACGCTTATCGCTCTGTCTCCGGGCTCCCGAGTTTGATTCCCAGCAGGGAAATCTTTGGAAATGAACGTTTCAAAGTTGGCTCTGGGCTAGATGTTTCAGTAATGTGGATAGGGCAATGAGCGTTTCGCAGTCATTTGGCAGCCCGTCTGGCGGCAGTAACCGCCTCTTTACAGAAGACAACCGTGAAGACTCGTGAGTCAGTAAGGGATGCCAGAATCCTTCCATTATTTGTTATCCTTAAACCTACTAAGGTCGGCAGCGCACTTGCAGCATTTATGGTGATACTTGTGTAATGGTATGGCTATGGTAACCATCTACCATCAAGTGGACCGTCATCAAGTGACCTGCCTGCCGATCTTTATGTAAAAAACCTAGTAGAATTACAAATACCTAAATAAGGAAATTATCAATCGGCGTGCGAAAACTAATAATTCCAAAAAATATGTTTTTATGAATTTAAATCGCTTTATTAGTTAAAATCGTATCAAAACTCGTTGGGTGGTTTAGGAGGTTAGCGAATAAACAGATAATCTACAATAACATCGACTTTTTATAATAAGTGTGTATAGATTTAGGTAGATAACATTAAATACTTGAATATCGTTACCTTACATTTATAAATAGCCTGGGTTACAAATGAACAAAATCGATATTTTCACCAATAGACTTAACGGAATATATTGTATTAAGTAATTGTTTATTATATTTACCTTTATTGAAAATAAAGCTGGATCGAAAGTATAAAAAGTCGATTGCTTTATCTCATATTGAGGTTTTGGCCAAATCTCTCCTTTGGTGGGCGGCCACTGAGGACCAGGACCTCTGGCTGCGCAAATAGTGAAAATTGCACATATTTGCAACACATGATAGTACATTTTTATGTTAAACGTAATAACTAAACACCTATCTACACCGTTCTCTTTGACTGCCAATATTATACTGAACCACGATTGAACCGCGGTGCTGTTAATACCTACATCATATCAATAGGTATACATAATAATATATTAACCGAACATCGTTGTCTATATACTAACAGACGACTACACTGGTTTATGTTTGTCAGAACTGATAAAATAAACAATAATTAACGACAATATCAATTAAATATGTGGTACTTATATTAATTCCAAATTTTTATTAATGACATGTCAATGACAAAATTGTTCTGCCTGGCTTGATAGGTATATAGGTACTTAAACTTGGCTTTTTTCGAGCGAACAAATTGTAAATAATCTCTTTTTATTTGTTTTTGGTTAGTATAAATCTACTTGGGAGAAACAGTCCAATTATGTAGAGCAATCTTCGAGAAGAACGTCAATCGTTGAATACAGCTCGGATGGGCAGCGTTTGGGAGGCTCCGAGACATCTTCTACTTCAAAATTCCTCAGTGTCTCAAAACAAAAGTTTTCGACCAATGCGTGCAATGGGCAGGACACATAATACAAAGAGCCGAAGGCCGCTGGGGTCGGAAGGTTCTCGAGTGGAGGCCACGGACTGACAGACAACCTGATAAGGGCCAAGGGATCGATCCAGGCTGCTTCCGAATCGGTCTTATTGGAAAACTATGGGAGAGAGGCCTATGTTCAGCAGTGGATGGGGCTGAGATGATGATAATGAGTAGGTATCTATACTTATAATTTTTTATGTTGACGATTTTTATGTTTTTTTTTTACAAGCCCGTTGGATAAGTGTTTAGGGTGCATGCCTTAACTCTCTGTTCCCGGGTCCCGGGTTCGATTCCCGGCAGGTCACCTTTGGGAATGAACTTTTCGAGTTGACTTTTCTAGTTTAGCCATCGAATACAATCGAATACCATCAAGTGGACCGTGAACCTTCTGGCTACCTGTCGTCTTTTATCATAAAAAAAAATCATAATATAACAACAAACAAAGATTTAAATCTTTGGCTCCAAAGTCCAAAATTAACTCAGAATACATACATCGATAGAATACAAAATTAACTCGAAAACGCGTTTAATCACGTCCAATAAGTAATATGATAAATGTGTGATTAAAGGTAATAGTTTGTGATACATGAAAAATAATCACATCGTAAATAAATAATAACATGCTTATTGACTGGTTACACATGAAATTTAATTCCTTCCTGTATCCTCGCCAATCTAAATGTTTTTTGGAGTTTTTTTTTTAAGAATCGATTTTCATATAAGTATACAAGCCCGTGGTATGAAAATTTATGGGAGTAAAATCAAAATTGTCACACGGTATGCGTTACGTTCTATTTTTGAATATTTTAGAATATCTCTGAAGTTTCAGAGATATTGCGCCATCTACACAACATTTTTTTAAAAAAAGAACAATTGTGAAAATTTAAATTAATATTTATAATCGTTCGTAATGAGTAACCTCCAGTCGTGCGTTGGAGCCACTGACCATAGAGTAACTTATATATACCAAGACCACTGACCTGTAATATGTCGGAGCACACACACATTTTTTTAGTCTATGTTTATAATGTCTGGTCTTTGTCTTGTCTTTTGACTTTTATAATGTCTGACATGTGTCTGACGTTGGTGTACTACTATGTTCCTTGTTGGTATACTGTGGTGTACTGACTGACTGACTTTTTTTGGGTTTTATCAATAATTCAATAATAGTTATGTTATAATTATATTTAACTGAGGAAAATAGGAAATCATAATAAATTAATTTATATAAGTATTACAAAGCAGGGATTATTTAATCAGAGAACTACATACATTTAGACAAGAAAACCATGCGTGGATTAGAAGTCTTCGTTGTTTTAACCACTTATTTATTTTCCAAAGTGAGTTGTGTTACCTCGGCAGAAGAAGAAATTGGCAGTGGCAGATATGTAATAGAAGGCAGAGTGTTTCCTCCGGAAGAATTAGAGCTTACTAATTGGCAAGTCGACACACGTATTCACGTAAACGGAGGCGAATATATCGGTTTTATTAAAGATGATGGATCGTTTACAGTACGCAATGTACCTTCCGGATCTTATGTTGTCGAAGTGTTACATCCAGACTACATGTATGAACCAGTGAGGGTAGAAATTAATTCCAAAGGCAAGTACAGAGCTAGAAAAGTTAATTACGTGCAGACATCCCAAGTCATACAAGTCCCATACCCGCTTCGTATGAAGGCGTTGTCAAAGTTCAGATATTTTCAAGTACGGGAGCAGTGGCGTCTCACAGATTTCCTGTTCAATCCCATGGTCATTATGATGATATTGCCACTTTTCCTGATCATGATTTTACCAAAAATGATGAACGATCCGGAGACCAAGGAGGACTTGAAACAGATCAGCAATCTGGCAAAGATGGGTGAAATGCCTGAAATGTCAGAGATGTTTACAAATCTATTTAGTGGTGGGTCTACGACAAAAGCTTCTAGTTCAAAAGCGAAACAAATCAAAAAGAGGCAATAAACATAGTTTAAAATATTTATTTACTAGAAATAAAATGTGAATAAAATGAACAAATGTATTTTATTTGAGAAATCTTTTATATGGATTGCCTATCTTTTTTATTGCTAGTTCAAGAATATCTTTCCTAAAGATTACTGAAGATCCCAAAGATTGTCAAGTCTGGATTGAGTGATCCAAGTCTTTTTCATTGATAAAATGCAATAAGTTACCGTTTACTAAACTATCAAAAGGTTCTAAGAAATAAAAAGAAGCTTATTTTAAAAAGTGTTTTATTTTGAAATAAATCTATGACAAGACAATAATGATATTTTGACACTTTTACTACATAGCAAGTTGGTTACATACAACTTACGAACCATGTAATTGATTACACGATGAATTACAAAATTAAAAAAATTATAATCAGTCATTGGTAAATTTGGACGGAAGTACTTAAGTAACGTGCTTACATAGTTTAGTGTTCTCGTTTTTCTTTGTACATATCCTGGGACGGGCTTATTTTGTACACAAATTTAGTTTTACGTAGAAATATCAAAACTGACATTACACATAGATATGTGTGTATTTTTGACAATTTACAATGAACATAGTTTTAAAAGTAAATACATTCCAAATAATATTTTTGTGAAAATTAATATTCAACTTACACACTAGAATTATGTTTATTTATATAATAATAATTTGAATTCTTTTAAGTGAAAAAAGTTATAGGTATTTTTTTTTTAAATATAATTTGTCAATATTGTCTTAGTGAAATAATAAGGCATTTCGATTGACATGTTTTAATAATTATTGCCAGTTCACACATAAAATAAATTTATCAAGTGAACAAAGTTTACATCTACATATACATATGATATGAAGTCTATATGAAGTACATGCGAACTACGAACATACATATTTACAATATTTTAAATTGTATATGAAATTGTGCCTTCACATTGCTTTTTAACCGAAGGCAAGGATGCATTTAATGCTATAAGTTGCTAAAATTTAATGATATAACAATACTTAATGGATTTGATAGGTCCCTAAAAAGGGAATATGCATGTTTTTATTATTTTATAATATATCAAAATAATATTATATTTTTTTACCTAATTTAAAAGTTAAATCTAATAGATATCTAGATTTTTTAAATCTATTGTAAAATACCTTGATAGGAAAAAGGAGAACTGGCATATTAAAACTGTGTGTCATGTTAAGTGTGTTTTTGTGTGTGTGTGAAATATTGTGGATTATTTGGAAAAAAAAAAACATTTTAAAATTATTTTATAATAGTTTGATATCTAAATATCTTTTATTTCATGCATATACCCTAACTAGTGAGTAAGCCAAAATATGTCTTATGCCTTTAGACCTTGAAAGGCTTTTAGCTGGGTGTTAAATTTAGACCTTAGAACATGAAAGGACGTCGCCAGACAACTAGCCCGGGGGAAGAGTGGCAATATAATCAGATACAAATTATAGCTAAAAAAATATAATTTGTGAACTTCTATAGACTTTATTAGATGAAATATTATAATTTTTTATGTTAGTGGCCATTAGTTCTAGTTGGAATTTGCCCCTACTTCCGTCTCTTAGCGAAGTCCTTGCCTATATAAATAAAATATAAAAAAACAGAAGATATTGAGAAAAGAGGTTTTAGCAATTTTGATACTCATTGTTAAGTTGTTGCCTAGGAACGTAATATATAATATGTCTGTAAAAATCTGAAGTAATATATTTTTATTCCTTACAATTTTATCTTTATTTTTCGTATAATAAAGTGGTAGCAGAGCGTGGTTCAAGCACAGCTTGATTATATTTATATGTTACGATAATAAAGATTAAAAAAAAGTAAAAATCTGAAATATTGATCGCGACGGAAAGTAGTAAGAACAACAGTAAGATGGAAAAATCTTTTCTGGATTCTACGAAGCTACAAATTAGTCAATTAAGCGACAATAATTGGATTACTTGGAAATATAAAATTAAAATAGCTCTTCGAGGTCTGGGTGTACTGGACATTGTTGAAAGGAACCATGAGCTTACACAAGACATAGAAGCAGAAGCTAAATATTCCAAAGCAGATAGTACAGCATTACTTGTGATAACAAATAATTTAAGCGACGATAATCTTCAAAAAGTCATGAGATTCTCTACTGCAAGAGAGGTATGGTTAGAGTTACATAGATTATTCGATGGAGTATCTGAAGACAAAGCCTATGACCTCTGCATGAAGTTCTTTGGTTATAAGAAGGAACCAAATGATGGTATGTCAACTCATTTATCTAAGATAAAGAATATTTGGAATGAACTTTCATTGGAAATGAAAAAATCGGAAACATATGAGTTACCAGATATTTTTCTTATATGTAAGATTTTGGAAACCCTTCCCGAGCCATACTTTACATTCAAATCTAGTTGGCTATTAATGTCAAAAATAGATAGAACGGTAGAAAAACTGACTACACAATTATGTTCGTATGAAAGAGAGCTTTCTTCAAAAGATCCAAAAGATTGCGAAGACGCATTAACTCTTCAAGGGACATCGAAGATATCTAAGGCGAAAATTAATCACAAGTGTAATTATTGCCACAAAGTTGGACATCGGGTGAAACAATGCCTAAAGTGGATTAATGATGGGCGTCCACCAAAACCAATATCGAAAGTTACACATCAAAATAAAACAGCTAACATGAATTTAATGACAATAAATCTCAATACGATGGAAGTAGATCAAGAAAACTGGTTTGTTGACAATGGAGCTACAAGCCATGTTACTGGTCAGAAAAATCTATTTGATACATTTCATTTATTCAATGAGCTACATACTGTAACAACTGCTAACGGTCAAGCCATAAATGCTATTGGCAAGGGAACTATTAGAGTTGTAGCTGATGTGGGAAATCGAAAAGAATCGATACTACTAAACGATGTTTGGTATGTGCCCGGAATAACCAGAAATTTATTCTCAATGCTCTCAGCACAAGACAGACTTTCAAATAGTGTCTTCAAGTCAGAAAGCACAATATGTAAACTTTACGTAAGTGGGAAATTAATGTTGATTGGAGATAGAGAGAAAAGAGGAGGTCTTTATAAATTAAGACTCAGAAATTCCATTCCTCCCAAACCTGCAGAAGTAAATATCCTAGACGGAAAGAATACATTGCAGCTTTATCATGAGAGATTTGTTCACCAAAATAAAGCTCATGTGAAGAAGATATTAGAAAGAGAACTTGGATTGAAACTTAAAATAGAGAATGCAGCTGAAAAAGAAGTATGTGAAGGATGCATATTTGGAAAAGCGCACAGATTAAAATTTGGTACTAGAGTAGAAGCTACAAAACCAGGAGAATTGTTTTTCGCTGATGTATGTGGACCTTTTATGTACTCAATCACCAAATTTAGATACTTTTTACTTTTTAAAGATTCTTTTTCTAAATTTCGCTATGTTTATTTTTTGAGAGAAAAGTCAGAAGTTTACAAGAAGTTAGAACTGTTGTTGAATGAGATAAGAGCTATAGGTCACACAGTCAAGGAACTTTTTACTGACAATGGTGGTGAATTTGTAAACGAAAACATCAAAAAGTTAACAGAAGCAAATGGTATTAAGCATAGACTTACAATGCCACACACTCCACAACAAAATGCGTGTGAGAGAGAAAACAGGACAGTTGTTGAGGCAGCTAGGACAATAATGCATGAAAAAGGATTTCATCAAGGTCTTTGGGCTGAATTGGTAAATGCAGTAGTATATGTTCTTAATCGAACTGGTCCGACTAAACACGATAAGACACCTTACGAACTGTGGTATGATAAAAGGCCTAGAATAGATCATTTAAGAATAATAGGAAGTACCTGCTACGCACACGTTCCGAAAGTTTCGAGAAAGAAATTGGACAAGAAAGCAATCAAAGGTATACTGATAGGGTATAATGAAGATGAAGGCTACAGAGTTTGGATAAAAGATAAACATACATTGGTTAATTCCAGAGATGTTATTTTTGAAGAGAAAACTCTGATACCAACAAAAGATATATTCATTCCCATCAATACTGATGCAACTGAAAATCCAATTACTCCTAACGAAGCTAGCCCATCTACGTCGACTCAGGAAACAAAACCACTAAATCTTGAGAGGGTGCCAGAATATTTCAATGATGGAAATTTAAAAGTTAATGTCGATATAGAGGTTGATGCACAGTCACAAGAAAATGACCATGCAGAGTCAACTGATTATGAATCTAGTGAAGAAACTCTTGAAGAGATTCTCCAAAATAGAATGACATTAAGAGATCGTACACAACTCCGTCCTCCAAAAAGATTAGATGATTTTATGCTAAGTTTAGTCGACAGCAACTACAAAGAGCCTAGATTTTACAAAGAAGCTATTTCCAGTAAAGATAAAGATAAATGGAAACAGGCTATGGATGAAGAAATGCAGTCTCTGAAAGAGAATAAAACTTGGGATTTGCAACCTTTACCTGAAGGCAGAAAAAGTCTTCCTTGTAAATGGATTTTCAAAGTGAAAACCAATCCAGACGGAAGTATTGAACGCTATAAGGCTAGATTAGTTATAAAAGGATATTCTCAAAAGAAAGGAGTAGATTACTTTGAAACATTTAGTCCAGTAGCAAGAATGAGCACTGTAAGAACAGTTTTGAGTATTGCTGCAAGGGATAATATGTTACTCACACAGTTTGATGTATCCACTGCCTTTTTATATGGGAATTTAACAGAAGATATTTATATGAAACAGCCAGAGGGTTATAGTGATGGTACTGACTCCGTTTGCAAACTGAAGCGAAGTATATATGGTCTAAAACAAGCTCCGCGATGTTGGAATTATTGCATGAAAGAATTTTTATTGCAAAATGGATTTAAAGAAAGCACAGTCGATCCATGCCTCTACGTGAGGAAAAAGGGAGAGAGAAAGTTAATTTTGGTCCTTTACGTAGATGATGGACTTTTGGCTTCTAATGATGTTCAAGAAACCAATGAATTTTTAGTAAAGCTGAAAAATAGATTCAAAGTTAAATCAAAGCCAGCTGACTATTACTTGGGCCTTGAAATTAAGAAAGATAAAGAGTCAATAAAGATCAACCAAAGTAGTTATGCAAACAAAATTTTAGAAAAGTTTAACATGAAATATTGTAAAGCTGTTGGGACACCTATAATAAAGGATCAACAGATGACAGCGAGAGAGGAAAATGAAGAAAAGTTTCCTTACAGAGAAGCAGTTGGTATGCTTATGTACCTGATGGTTGGAACCAGACCAGACATAGCTTATGCCGTAAGTGTGGTTTCGAGACATTTAGACAATCCAACGAAGGACGACATAGTGAAAGTAAAACGCATAATGCGATATATAAAAGGTACACAAGATGTCGGTATTACCTACAAAAGAAATTCTAGTAATGCTCTACAATGTTACAGTGATGCTGATCATGGTGGAGACTTAGAAACTGGTCGTTCAACTTCTGGTATAATTTGCATATATGCTGGAGGAGCAATATCGTGGAGATCCCAACGACAGTGTTCCACTGCTATATCAAGTACTGAAGCAGAACTTGTTGCAGCCAGCGAAGCAGCTCGTGAAATAGTTTGGCTGAAAAGACTATTCAATGAAGTGGCTGAATTGAATGAAATTCCATCGCTACAAATTGACAACGAAGCAGCGATAAAGCTGTCAAGAAATCCAGAGTTTCATCGTCGAACAAAACACATTTCAATTAGACATTTTTATGTCAGAGAGCTAGTGACTGACAATGAACTAGAGGTGAAGTACGTTCCAACGCAATATCAATGTGCTGACATTTTAACGAAACCTGTTAATAAACCTAGATTGATTTTGATTTCTGGCATGATTGGCCTGGTATAAGAACTTGCCAAAAAGGGAGGATATTGAGAAAAGAGGTTTTAGCAATTTTGATACTCATTGTTAAGTTGTTGCCTAGGAACGTAATATATAATATGTCTGTAAAAATCTGAAGTAATATATTTTTATTCCTTACAATTTTATCTTTATTTTTCGTATAATAAAGTATTATACTGTTATACAAAATTATACTGTGCAGAAAATAAATTTACCTTAATAAAATGAATTAAAATTATACATATAATTAAATATAAATACAAGTTGTGATGAAAAATATTCATTCATTCACTATACAAACACTACATCTAATGTGCACAGGGAATCGAACTTACTATCTCCCATTAATATACAACTGATACCACAAATAAGGGACAAAATACGATTTATTAGCCAGATACACAGAGGGTAGAGTATCTTTAGTATGCTACCAATTGGTGAAGAGCTAATAAAAAAAAAAAATTCTTGTAACATACCAATGTATTTTTTTTATTTCGTCATATGTATAGTGTTTTTATTTTTTGCAATAATTAATTATAATTCTCCATAATGTAATTTTATGTATAATTAATTGAAGTGATTGTAATTGTTATTATTTTAAAGATGACAAAAAGAATGGTCATCATCTTGGCTTTTTTTTTTCGAAACCCATGGTAAATTTAAATTTGTACCATATAACTATCATAAGAGTTTCTTGGAGAAACTTAGTTGATGAATAAATATTTTGATTTTGTAATAAATTTTAATAAAAAAACTCTTGTAATACCTTACAAATTGTCAGTACTTTACAAAATTTGTCAATTATTTTTACTGCTCTGTATATTTTCATACGAGTATTTTCAAAATCTTTATATTTTTTACCAATACCAGTTTTTTTTAGTCCATTATTGATATAATTTCAACCGCTCCTACCAATTCCCAATTATTTTCTTTACATTAGTATAGATATTATTATATAGTTGTAACTCTACCCTTGCATAGTGTTTTAAATAACCATAGATAAAATATTACTTTTAAGTTTATATTTTATCTATGATATAACTTTATGTGAACAGACTTCAAATTAATTTTAAAAAATTAATGTTTCAAAAAAGTTACCAGTTTAAAAAACTATAAACTACTGGAATGGAAAACTAATATGAGATTCTTATAAACCTTATTCTTAGTTTGAGATTTTTTTTAAATGTTATTAATGACAGAAATGTAAATTAAAAAAAAAACTAAATACTAAAACGGTGGTTAAAATAAAACTACATAAACATTATAATTCATGGGATGGGATTATTTGAGCTACGTATTTATTTTTTTACAAATTTCTAATTGATAAGGTTTTTAAATGTTGTCACGATTTTTAATCACATTGCTAAGGCAAAAGTTAATATTAAAATTTATATTCTCTTCCTAACATAATCTTAATGGTAAAATTTACTTTTTTTTTCATTTGCAAGCTGTCTGTCTGTCTGTTAAAAAATTTTGAATGAATTTCATACATTCTTATTTAATTAAAAATGTATTTTTTTTTTAAACAATTGCACAAAAACAGTACCAATTGTACTGAAACAGATGTCATATAAATTGCTCTCGTGCTTATTGTACATAAATGTCTTTGTACAGTAATTAAAGTACAAATATTTGGTACATTAAAAATTTGAGTTTCATATACCTACATATTAAATTTTATTTGTAAAAAAATATTATAAATCCATTTGTTTATTTATTTAATAATTGCACAAATATTAACCTTTTTTTGTACTAAATGTACTTTTCATATAACTTTTTTTTTTGTAATGCGTATAAAAATATTTAAATTTCAAATTGTAGTATAAATAAATTACATTGTATATTATTATTTTTTTGTTATTATGAATTTACATCGATTTCTTGCACAAATTTAATTTGTGTTTTAGATATTTTATAATTTAGATTGCATACATGATTAGTATTGTAATTTATTTTGTCATTTTAAATTTATTCTTATAAAAATTAAAATGAAATCAATATAATTAATATACTGTCATCACAGTACAAGCCTTTTAAAATTGACAGCTGAAACAGACAGCTGCGTGTAACGAGGCTTCCTACCACCACATGTCGTTTACCGTCCACTAGACCGTCGCTATGACGGCCACCAATAGGAGAGGCGCAGCGAGCAGAGCCGCGGGCGCAGCGTTGTATATGGCGCAGTAGGGACATTGCGAGGAGCCACACACCTCGCAGATGTTCAGCAGATAAGTCTCCAAGGAGTCGTATATGGTCTCGTTGTAGCGTTCTGAATTCAAACATAACGTATTCTTTATTAAATCGTATACTGTCTGTGAATTTGTTCACGGTTGTTATTAGATATGTACCTAAAATGTCACAATTTATCAAATTACATCATTGCAATAATGATAACAATCAAAAATATTAAATCAATTGTTATAATATTTTACAAAACATAACACGGCACAACGACATTAATAACTTAACTTAAATCTGTCGCCGTCTGGCGACAGTGGTAAAGTTAATCGGTTCGCATTACCTGGCGCGTAATAGTCGTACACGCGAATGGGCAGATAGCGCGACATGTTGGCGACTGGGAACCACCGCTCTATTGTGAAGTTGACGCACGTGGGCTCCGGCTCCAAGTAGTCGAAGTAGAAGAGCAGCTTCGTGGGCGTGTACTTGGCGCGCTGCAGTCTCGCCACGCGACGCGATAGCACGTACGCGTCGAGGCGCTGCTGCTGCACCATATAGCCCGTCGGCAGCGCGACGTCTAGCACGGCCATGCCCGAGCGCACGGACTCAGCGGTGAGCGTCCACGCGGCGCACGACTGGAACTCGATGTGCGACTTGTTGCGTCCATGCGAGTGCGAGTGGGTCAGCAGCGAGAACGCTCGCATGGGCGGCTGCGTTTGGAATCGCTCGATGTCAACGTTGTACTGCACGGACAGCTGCAACACTGCGAACCCGGCGCCGCGAGCGGTCACCTGCAAATTCGGATGGCTTGAAACGGTTTTAAAGGGAACGAAATAAAAAATATATAAGCAATAAAACGCCTGACATCTGCATGCTAATACACATTTTAGATTATTCCACGGAAACAGTACTTTTTTCTGGATGAAAGGTACCCTATTTTCTTTCCTGCATCCTTGAGAACGTGTATGCAAAATTTCATGGTGGTTGGTTGAGTGATTAAGGCGTGAAAAGGTAACAGACAGATAGTGGGTCGCTAGTTTAAATGAAAATGATAAGCGTGCTGTTTACTAATCAGTAATCACCTTAACTGTCCCCCAGGCCTCCGGTATGTCGACGGAGTGAAGAGAGGCCAAGGCGTTGTTCTCGACGCGCATGTGCCGAGTGGCGCCCGATAGCGCCACCGCGTCCACCGTCACCGACAGCTCCGTCACGTCACGCAGTCGCTTCCGGTTCGTGTATTCGATGAGCGCGCGCAGAGCTATGTATGTGTCCTGCGGGATACGGATACGATTTAAATTATAAAGATATGCGGACGAAGTCATCTACACCTACTTATAAAATCGTTTGTCTCGACTGACTATTAAAAATTAAGTTTATTACCTGCGTGGAGGCCCATCCGCCATCGTGCAGGCGCTGCGAGTTGAGCCACTTGACGATGTCCTCGTTGTCGTCCTGGTGGTCCATGCAAACGAGCAGCGCATATGCGGTGGCCGCGATGTTGTTAGAGTCGTAGTCGTGGGGCAGCCGCGGCAGCAGGAAGGGCTTCTGGTTCTCGCGCTTGTAGGGCGGCGGGGGCACGGGTCGACGCGCCCAATAGCGCAGGCCGCCGTCGGAGCGCGCGCGGCGGCGCAGCAGTTGATACGCGTGCTCGGCGCTGGCCGCCTTGGCCGCTGTGAGCGCGTACGCCGCCACGGCCAGCTCCAGCGGCTCGCCAACCGCCTCCAGCACGCCCAGGTTGCGCTCCAGCCACGCCACGGCGCGCTGCTGCGCCGACACCACGCGGCTGCTGAGCCCCTGGTACAACAAGTTCACCTTTTTGGTATTACGAGAGTCGGGGGAGTTCTCGTTTCCTCGAGCAATAAGTCAGGAACTTTAAACAAAATTGGAAAAACAATTTATAATATATACAAATTAGATACGAACAATGTATATGGTCTGACCGCCGCGGATTGAGATTGGACGAAGAGCGAAGCTTAAATGTTGGATCAACGGGTTTAAGCTAACGTTATGACTTGAGAAAACATAGGAGAGGATTAAAACAGCACGTTTACCTCTCTGACGCCGAGGTCCTTCAGATTTTTCACAGTTTCCAGTGCGATGACAACTTGAGCGGTGAGCGTCAGATTCCGTTGTAGTACAATTGAGCCGCGACTCTGCAAATAGCACGTTTCAAATTTAAAAATCTAAAAAACTTACAGCAACAATACTGTCTACCACAGAGCAAAAAAGTATCATTTTTAATAAATGGCAATAAACGGTCCACAGGGCTGGTATAACGCCCGGGGGACATGAAATCAAAAATTTAAAAAAAGTGGACTGTTTGCCTGTCTGACGAAAGATAAAATGAACAAGAAGAAAATAGAGCAAACTTACGTTAATGTGCGGAGTCGCATACTGGTCGGAGAGATTCCTGTAGAGCGGAGATTCCGGGGGCACCTCGATGGTGCTGTTCTCGTTGCGGTTGGGCAACCAGGTGGTCTCGTAGAAGGCCCCGTGAGGCATTTGGTGTTCCAGCACCCACGACACCGCCATCGATATCACCTGCACATCATCAGACCCTACTCATCATCGGTCCACAACATCCGAAGACCAAAGTCCACGTAGCACACTCACATCCGGATCTATGTAGATGTAGTTCTCCCATTCGTTGAAGGAGGCGTCCTGGAAAATTTTCGCGCAGAACGACGTCACCCACACGCTTGACGCCGATTGGTTCCTACGGGGAGATATACTCGTATTCAAACAGGTTCTTCCTCACAAACTTTCGCATTTATAATATAGTAAGTAGTGTAGTGTCGATGATTTGTCCGCTGTGTCGATAATCCTAATCCTCATTCAAAAATTATTGGTCATGTTCAAGGAACATGAACATGAGCTATTAGAGGAAAGGCAAGATGAAGATGAGTTATTAAAGTATTTTTCAAGATTACCAGTCACTGCGGAAGAGAGAGAAGGAGCCGTCTGGTTTCATGAACGACAGCTGTCGCTGGTACAGCACGTTCATATAGTAGAAGGCGTCCCGTTCGAGCGTGCGGTTGCGCTGGTTGATGAGACGCATGTACAGCGTCAGGTAGACGTTCGCAGCGAAGCTGAACATGTTGTGCTCGGCCGAGTCCATGGGCAGGTCCAAGAGAGTGGTGGCGTTGAGGGGCATCGTGGGGAAGAGAGGGCCGACGACGTCGCCCACAAGCGACACTCGCGCGCGGTTCGAGCCGAACACGTAGTAGCGGTCCACCTCGTACGGGATCACCGGCGTCTCAGTCACGTTCACGTGCATGTATTGGAACACGAACGCGCGGTTCGACAGGTCCAAAAGCACCGACTGATGGCGGTACTGAGGCAGACCGTCCGCCTGTCACACATTCAACATTAGATAAATACATTTAAATAATTTATTTTAACAATTACGACTACCCCAACGTACGGCCGCGCTAAAAAGTTTTTGGGTTTGAGTCTGTAAGAGTTTGGCATAAGTAGTCAGCTACCCCCAACGTTGAGAGTATTCCAACGTTTATAAGAAAAAGTCTGCAGTGATTTCAAATCCCTCTTGCGTGTTTGTATGCGAATGTAGCCAATTATCTCCTGTTAGTCATTAATATTTAATATTCTTTATAGATGCTTCTCAAAATACTGGAGGTTTAATAGTTTGGCAAGTCGGAACAGCTTAGTAACTCTTTCACGATTAGTTGCAAAAGGTAATTAAAAAAAAATCTGAAATAAACATGCCATATCTCATCGCTTATTTGATAGTAAGTGGCTGCATCTACAGTTCCCAACAGGATCTTGTTACCTCAACGGTGATCTTCTTGGTGTAGTGGTGCTGTCCCATGAGGGTGGAAGCGTGTATGTTGACATGGATGTCTCCGAGCCTCGTGGGCACCACAGGCAGGTAGACTGTGGCCGCGTCTCCCGCTAGAATGTACACGAAGAACTGGTGCTCTCCGAAGGACGTGCGCGGGTTGTACGAGCGAACCTACAAATATGCAAATAAAATTATCCATTAAGTAATAAATTTTATCTCAAATTATTAAAAATAGAAAAAAAAACTGTGCACTAAAAGAAGAAGAAAATACTTACAAAGCCGTTCTCTTCGACGTGCACGAACTTGTAGTCGCTCGAGGCGGACAACACGACGACCGCCTCGACGTTCTGCGGATGGTAGTTGAAGACTATCACACGTAGACCGACCTGCTCCCCTTGGCGACAACGGTCCGGACCCTCCACCGTTATGAAGAAGGGCAGCACGCCCACGTAGTCGATCGGCTCTCGCAACATGCCGAGGCCGAGAGTTGGCGACATGCTGAACGCAGACACGGTCCAATGGGCGGGCACTCGCGGCACGTCAACGGTGAAGACGTAACGGCCGTGCGGGCCGATGTTGACGTCACGCCACAGCCACACGTTGTCGTACTGTCGCTGCACTCGGTTGAAGCGGAACTTGCGGAAGTGGGCCAGAGCGAATGACGTGTCGTGCTCGCAGTTAGTCTCGTCACTGCGGTCGGCGCAGTCGTACGCGCCGTCGCAGCGCTTGCCGAACGGGAAGCAGCCGCCGTCGACGCACTCGCCCATTCCGAGTGACGCGTTGCATATAGAGTAGCGCCGCGACACAGGCACGTCGCTCAGTACTATCAGCCCGGCGAATCTAGGCAATCCCCAAAAATTGTCTTTCAATCCGTATTATAGCTAGCTCATTTAACAGGTTTCCTCACATGACCTTTTAGCTTAATTAAACTCCAATAAATGTTACTAAGAAGTACTAATTTATTTTTCAAAAACACAATAAATTTTCCACACATTATTGTATACTTGTGCAAATGTGCAAGCCTATACCTGCGCAAATATATCATTACGTGTATGGTTACCATCGTCATATAGCAGCGGCACGAAGCAATGACCTTCCAGTACATATAGAAGTCGTGAGAAGCGCGGAGCTCCCATTGAAGCTTAGCATATAGTGTGAAGATGAATACTCACTCGAAAGTCCTATTGGCGTCTATGCCGTAGGTGGATGAAGGGAAGTAGACAAGCTTGTCGGCGTGACCCAAATGCGAGCGCCACGTGTACGAGAGAGTGCCGTTGGACTCTTCGTCAAAGTGGGCCATGGACGCGACGGCCTTCGCGTACGTGAGCTCGTTGCCCGCTTGCATCGAGTAGAAGGCGTGATCTAGCCCCGACAAGCCCACGTACGCGCCAGGCTCCCCGAACACGGCGACCTCCACGCGCTCGCCCGTGCGGTGTTTGCGGTTGTTCACGCGCACCGTGAAGTTGTTCCGCGAGATGCCGTTCACCGGGAACGTCAACTCGTCCGCGACAACTCGTCCGCGATACGCCGCCCATACCACCACGCTCGCCACCGGCGCCATCTCGGCCGACACAGTCACGGCGAATGTGCGCACGCCCTCCTAAATGAGAGCATTCAATTTTACTATACACAACATTTTCTAAGTGAATACGTTTTTAATACTAGGATTAATTTAGTTGGCATATAGAAATGGGCTCTCGACACACTCACCGATCATACATGCAATTATTTCATGGTGGTGACCTGCATATGTTACAAATAAACATAAAAGTGGCTGACTTTGGGAATTACTAATTATTATTAACGAATAAAATTGTAGTGACAGAGCACACTATGTTCCGTCTGGCGACAGTATTTACGTTGACGTGTTTCAATGAGAAAGCAACGGATGACAGAGCACATACATTGATCCAAAAGGGAAACAATACTGCACCTGCATGATTTCCTGAGCGCTGGTCAAAATAATCCCTTTCGACATCACCACATAGTTGAAAGACTCAATGTAGAAGTTGCTTTGCACGTGGAATATTATGAACTCTCCAACCTGTACAAACAATAAAAACACATCGCACCAATGATTATTTGATAATAGATAACACACTCCATTGTCGAGGACAACTACATATTGGTCAAATGTTGATTAAAGAATTGTATTTCAAACTGGAACTGTTAATTTGCTAATAGGACTGGTCAAAAGCAGCATTGGATCTCACCTCCTATCAAATTAACTATTGTGAGAGACTGAAATTTAATTCAGTAAAAAGATATTGTATTTATTTATTTTTCAAAGTGAAGTCGTGTTACCCTGGCGTCTGTCGTGGTGGTGGAGACGCGCAGATGATGGTGGCCGGGGCTGTGGTGGGCCACGAAGTGCAGCTCGGAGGCGGCGTGGCCCCCGGCGGCGTCGGTGAGCTGCGCATTGAGGCGCACGCCGGTGACGCCGTTGAGCGTGTCACGGTAGTTGGGGTCGTTCTCCAGGCGCAGCAGCTTGTACAGGTTCAGGCGCAGGTGCCACACGGCGTCGTGGCCCGACAGCAGCGTGGGCCGCAGCGGCTCTCCGCCGCCCCCGCGCCCCTCCACCGTCACGCCCACCGACAGCGACACACCAGCGGCCTGCCACCGCGGCAGCGGCGACCCGTCGTGGTACGACACCACCATCTGACACATTTTTTTTTTCTTAAGGACGAGGCCGATGATGAAGCGAGCTCACCCATAAGATGTCTATTTACAGACCTATCACTCTATGAAGGCGACGCTTGAATGTGTGCGTGGACGCGGATAATGTAAACAGCGCTAGCTCAAGCCGGCTTATTTTTTTAACTGTCCTAGTTAAAAAATACCCTAACTTTTTGTGTCCTTAATTAATAAGCATTAAGTTGTTTGTTTCCACCTGGTGTTTCAAGTATCTTCAGACGATGGTAGCCACCTACAGTCAAGTGGACCGTCTGCTTTCTTGTTGTAAAAAATTGTAAACCAGTTTATAGGTACTAGATTTATGAATTAAATATTAAATTTCGACTTTCCGTAGTCGATAGGATCATTTATATTTTATTCAATAATTCAAACAATACGAATTCATCGTCTGTTAGAAAAATCCTCATGACTCACATAAACATCGAAGGGCATAGCTGGTTTGAAAATCTGCGGTGAGCCTCCGAGGAATGTGAGCGCCAACGAAGAGTTGTGGATTCGAGCGATGGAGTAACCCTCGATAATCTCGTCCAGGAAGGGATCCCCCACCGAGGCAGTGATGATGACTTCGACTCCGTCCAGGGTCGGCACCAGCTGAGCTAGTTCGGCCATTGGGTACTTGAACTCGTATGTGCCATTGAACTAAGAAAAAAATTGGGATTAAATAAATAACTAGTGAACATTTGATGCCAGGCAAACTATTTTACAGGTCATCTCTATTTCAGTATGAAAGGTCAGCAGCGCTGTTGCATTCAAGTAGTATCTCCTTGAAAAATCAGGTCTTCAGTTAGACTTGTCTGTCATAACTTTTATGAACTTATTTCTGGTTCAGAGTATGACTATAATAAAACATGTATACTCACAAATCTCAAGTAGGGTAACTGGTCGTAATTCGGATTGTTGTAGTAATTGTTGTAATTCGTTGTAGCTGTGTTGTAATTGTTGTAATTGGGATTGTTGTTTTGGTTCGCGAATTGGAGCGGATCTGGTTTCGGCATCCAAAACGGATACTTTTCGTTCTGTAAACAAGTATTAAAACACTCGATTAAATTTAACAGAAATCAATAAATTCGTTTAAAGTTACTACTTATTCTATGTAATTTAATTTAATTTTACAACTATGTAAGAAAAATTCTACATTTTTGCTAAATTTTAGTTTTAATTATTATTTTATCAACTATCTTCATCGATGACTATCATATATGGTGTATTTTATGCTGTAACTCAAATAATATTAGTGATAGGTACTCACAAAGTTAAAGATCCTAGTGTAGACCTTCTGTGGGTCATACCACCAGTCGGGCTGGTCAACTTGGTTGGGCTGACCGGGCAGATGTCTCGGTCGGTGCACCACTCGGCCCAACTCGTCCAAAGTGCTCTGGCCGTACTCGTCCCACTCGCCCTGGTACTCACTCTCGTTGTACAGGTACGGGTTGTAGTTGGGTCGGTCTGAACACAAAAGGCAAATTCAATATATTTCTTTTTCTTTATGTTACGTTCGTCACACAGGCTGGCGGTCCACATTGACTCTGCCACGAATCGAACCCGGGACCTCCGGGATGTTTCTCTAATATAAATAAAATAAAAACTAAGTTCTTAAACTAATGTATGTATACCTAAGTGATTTTGAGTCGCCGCCGCGCTTTACGTAATTAATTAATTTGCTTGTTTGGCGCCGACTCAAAATTACTTACTTAGGTATACTTACATTAGTTTAAGAACTTAGTTGTTAAGGTTAAATAAAATTATTTTTTGCTTTTCAGTTTTTTCGGCGGTTTAATTTTTTTGTTAAAACGTTTTTATTTTATAACTTTTTGTGGCTATAATCTACAAATTACTACATACTTAATTTTTGATTACTTTTTTAAATTATAATACGCAACTCATACTTGTAAAATATGTGAATAAACAATAAATTGGCTTATTTTCCCACCCTAGGATTTTTTTTCAAATTTATATGGGACCAACTTCGAGGTATACCCTATCCAATAAAATAGGAATAATCTTTATGCGTGGTCATACATTACAATCAGTGAGTAAACAATCAATCATCCCCTGTTTTCTTACCCTTAGTGTTGGAGATTTTTTTTTTTCCTATTTTATATGGGACCAACTCTTTCCAACAAAAAAAGAAAATTATTCAAAATCAGATTACTCTGTAAAAAGTTATGCGTGATCATAAATTAAAATATCATACGAGTCGAATTGAGGACCTCCTTCGTTTTTTTTTTTTTTTTTTTTTTTTTCATAGCTAAGCTAGTCCCGTGTGCCGATAGAGTGTGTATCAGCTTAGCAATGTCACGGGCCGCACGGTGGCAATTTGTGTGAAGCCAATTGACTTACAGCGAGAGTACTGAGAAGGCGGAGCGGACTGGCCCACGGGCCCTCTGTTGTTGTACTGTCCCTCGCGGTAATACCGCGGCCTGTACTGCGGCACGGGCCGCACTGTGGCCCGCAGGGTCAGGTTGCCTCGCACGGGAGCACCGGACGTGTAATTGGCCATTATGCGCCCGTGGATGTACGGCTCCGTGTTGAAGAAGAACGCTGGCATGGTCACGTTCACCTGACGGTGATTAGATATCATGTATTTATCTCAGAGCTCATTTTCTCATATTTTTTACTATATTAAACAGTATAGACATTACCTCAAACCTAGTTTGGTAGTACTCCTCGATAAGAAATTGTGTTTCCTCAACTTGACCGAGGGCTTCCACTCGGATATACCATTCACCAAACAGCGGCTGATCGGACAGCTGATACTGCAGACTTACTGTACCGAAATTACTCTGCAAACAATATCAAATTGAAATAAGACAAAATACAGGTACAACTTTTATGATAGACTAGCTGTTGCCCGCGACTTCGTCTGCGTTGACAAATAAATGACTTCCTTTCTTTCTTTCTATTACTTACTGTTATAATATATAAATGGGAAAGTGGATGAATGTTTGTAATTCTCGCAAAAATGGCTCAACTGACTTCGATTAAATTTGGAACCCAGATAGTTTATTACTTGGATTTTCATCATATATCATACTTTTTATCCTGGAAAAAATGTTATGTTAACGAGGTATCGTCTAAAAATATAAGAAAATCGGCGTAGTTACGGCGATAAAGATTTCAAGCGTTATTCAGGTGTTTTCGTTTTCATTTTTCAATGCAGCTTAGTGCTGATTATTCCTCAATTTGAAAATTTATTGTACAATGAAAAATACAATCCCATTTGAAATGACAATGAGCCTTAAGTTACGGAGATAACAACAACAACAACAACAACTACAGGAGGGTGTCATAATTATTCAATGCACTTGTTTATAATTAACTAAGTTTGGTTAACAATGAAACAATAGGGCATATGTGTCAATATTCGATATTATGGTTTTACACAATGGTATCAGACATGACATTATCGTTGGATTCAATTACCAAACCAATGATGATTTTTATGGTATTCTTTTAAGTATGTTTGTGTATATTGTAAATATATAAAAGAATTAAATATTGTACCTGTCTAGAGAGCCATCTCTTCATAATACGTCTATTCGGATCCAGTATGAAGACATCAATTGATCTGCCAAACGCCTTCAGCTCAGTGTTTATTGGTATTACACGAAATCGGACTGAAATCAAATAAAAATATTATATTATACTCTAAAAACTAAAGTGCCCAAAAATGTTTTATAATTAAACTAGCAATCCGCTCCCGTCTTTGCACGTGTGAAATTTTTTTTCTGCAAATTATATGTAAAAAACCTTCCCCATTTAACGCTCTTTCCATTCGTGAAAACAGCATTAAAATCAGTTGCTAAGTTTAAGAGATCTAAGCGTACATGCAGAGGGACAGATGGCGTAAAGCGACTTTTTTTATACTATGTAAAGAAGAAAGTATCATAGAGAAACTAAGTTAGAAAAAAAAAAACTTTTAGACTTTGTGCCTTATATGGCATTGAGGGCGATACAAAAACAGATGTCTAAAGAAAAAATACAACACATTTGCTATATCTATCAACTAACCTAACTACAGGGAAGTTATTTGGTTTTAAAAAAAAAAAGGTGAATTTAAGAAGAGAAAGAAATAAGTTTGCTTACCCGTTTGACCTTGCATATAAACAGGTTTATCCATCTGTATGAATATGGTCATGAATCTTCTGGAGAATACCAATTTGCTTTCATTAACAAATGCTCTACCTCCAAACGGATCATCCAAGTACAACCCTTCAACCCTTAACTTATAGTCACCGGGTACGGCTGTGGGAGGCACCTAAAAAATCTAACTTTGAGAAAACGTTTTGCAAGAAATTCGGAAAAGGTAGAGTAGTTGTTATCGAGATTATATATTTATAGGGTATGGAATAATATTATAGGTTTTAACATGAAACTGTGTTTCATTGTCATCCTCACATAACAAAGATGGGATAGTATTAATATTAATTTTGTCAATCAATAAATTTGGGTGTTGGAGATTGTAGTCATAATACTTGAGACTTGGTTTAACAGTTATGAACTTATTTGTGTCGTAATCATTTCTCTTACTAGCCTTTCTTCCTCTTTCAAACTAGTCTAATACTAATCATTAATACTACTGGAGTTTAGCGATTATCTATTCTATACTAATATGATAAAGTTGTTTTCAGTTTGTTTTTATTTTATTTTATTTTTTGTTGAACTAGCAGTCCAGATATAGATAATAATAATAATACAAGTACATAGACTTGGCTCACGAGGTGACCGCCATGTGGAATGTCGATTCGACAATCATCGTCCCGATAGTCATATCGGCGAATGGCCTTATAGCGAAGAGGCTCGACCAACATCTTAAGAGTCTCTCGCTAGATGGATGGATCAAGGGTCAGATACAGAAGGCGGTTCCTCTTGTCAGGAGGTTCCTCACTCTGCAGCCCTAACCACCGGTAGCTTGGGCCTTGCCCCGCTACTTGCGGAACTCTAGATTTAAGTTTTTTATAATATTTATTGTTTTTTTTTTTAATTTATATTGTAAAAAATTTAAAACTAAGAAAGAAAAATATATACTTGGATAATAATAATAATATTTCTTTATTTCAGACTCGTCCATAAAATTATTTTACATCAAAAAATATATATACAGCTATCCGGTATAGATAAGATAGATATCCGGTATAGATAAAAAACATCGAAATTTGCAAAAAAACACGACAAAACATTTACAGCCAATAAAACAGGCAATGACAGGAAAAAAACAGGAAATGAGGGATTTAATGAGGTGTAGATATAATATACTATACAAGTGAATATAATTTTTTTAAGCCATACATTGACTTATTAAAAAAAAAACAAAGAAAACATTGTTACAAAAAAAAAAAATTCCAAGTAAAAGCTAGCATCTTGCAGACATTTGGATAGCCCGTTTGGTGGCAGTAACCACCCGCTTAAAGAAGAACACTTTAAAATAATAGCATGTGTGCTGTTGTGTTTCGGTGAGTGTGTAAGGGATGCCAGAGCCTAAATCAAATCAAATTTTTTATTCACCAAATAGGATCCCATTAAGGTCGGCTGCACACTTATAATTTAGTTTGTGTAATAGGTGATATCTACCATTAAATGTTCTGTCAGCCTGTCTGATGGCCTTAACATAAAACATTTATTAAAAATGACTACTAAATGTGACCTACCCTCATATTCAAAATCTCCGGTACTCCTTCCTTTACCCTCTCAATGACATCTGTCATCTCGACCCCATTGCAAGAGATTGAAGCTCTGATAGTCATTTGCAGTCGAGCCCTAAGAATATTTGCTGATATCTTGTATAATTGACCTGGACGTACCATACGGGAGGCCACTATAAAGTATGTGCTGGAAAATAGAGTACAGTTATATAAAATTCTTTATGAATAGTAATTAACAGATGTATTTAGATTTTACATAAACTTTTAACAAGAAAGAAAATTTCTTTTCTTCCAACTTTTTGACAACTATTTTTTCTTGCTGTTTGTGGGTATTATTTTTTGTGCAATTTGTGGAGTGGGACCTGGTGACTTGTAACACAGGTATTTTTCAATGCCTACCACGGATACTAGGCTCTCACACAGTTACAACCATTGCTTGTATGTAAAAATTAGGTTAACATTGTCTGTATATTGTGTGGAGCTAATAAATGCATTATTATTATTATTATTATTAACTATTAAATCTTTCTAACTTCTTTAACGAGCTAATATTTGACAACAAATGTATGAATAACAAATATTTTATATACAACATATAACTCCAACATGTATTATTATTATTATACATGAATTATGAATTTATGAATACAAACTCCTTTTGTTAGTTTAGGTATTCTTCACAATAAGTCTTAAAACTTTTATATTTGCACCTTAAAACTGATTATACCTAACAAATTTTTGACTAAATCGGGATTTCGTATTCCCGTTTTCCCCTCTAAAAATTAGGCCTATCGAATAATTTTTATACAATTATTTTCAAGAAGAACGAATCTAGTCCCTATTATTTTTTTTATCTTAAAATGTTTCAAATTTGTGTCGTAGTTATCTGATTAGGGTGACATAAAAGGGCCATTTATTACGATTTTTGAGAAGTCATATTTTCTTATGTAATTAGTTGGTGGAAAAAAAAAGAAATGATAGGGACATAGCTTTAGCAGACCTAGATTTTATGACAAAAAATTTTTGCTCTAGAAGGATTATCCAAGGAGAAAACAGAGGAATACATTTGTATGGAAAAACGCTGCTAGCATTCCCTCTTAATATAATACTTGATATAAAAAACAAAACTTACGCTTCATTTATAATAACACTATCATGTTCTAATGCAGTTCCAGTATATGTGTTGTAATTACGTCCAGAATTCCAATTTGCATCATTTCTATTTTCAAGTTCATATTGATTTCTGTTCTGATTCCTTCTATTTGGATCATATGGGTTATCGAATCTTGGTTTACTGGGATCGTATGGGTTATCATATGTTGGTGAATTTGGATTGTATGGGTTATCATATCTTGGATCGTTTGGATTGACATACTCGTTTGTAGGATTAGGTTGATTTAAATCCGGATAGCGCGGAGACGAATAATCAGGCTGATATTGTGCTAAAGAGATTCTTAATAATACTGATGCTAAACTTAAGCATAAAATTATGAGATTCATGATTCAGTCTTATTCCATCTGTAATAAATAATTTATTTGTTAAAAATTTCATTATTATATTACAATTCATTTAATAATTGCGTAAAATTTCTAGTTTAAATCACTACGTAACGTAACGATTGTTTTTAATACAATTTGCGTGCCGTAAAAGATGAGTGTTTACAAGTAACAACAAAAAAAATAATATGTTGTTGTGTATGAATAAATGCAAAATAATAGCAAACAAAAGATAAAGCATACAAAACAGATAATAGCAAACAAAACTGTTATGATTAATTCTAACTTTAATTTAATAAAAAGTTAACAAATATTTAACCTGAAGTTAACGCCCATGGAAACGCCTGATTTTGTGTTAATTCACTTTACAAAGCACACACGCATTTGGACCAATATAAATGTAATAACTGTATTTGAGATTTAAATGCAAATTTATTTGTTTACAATTTTGTAAATCATTGAAAAAGGCGAATTCACAAAATAAACAAAGTTACATATCCAACGGTTCCGTCCATTCAATGCAGAGACCGACACAAAAAAAATCGCGCAGCCGCAACCATACCACGGCCCACGCCCGGTTAAAAAACCGTAACAAATACGGACATTGTAATGAAATTTTTAACAATTATTAATTAAAAGGTAGGTAGTGATTACAAATTTGAAAAATTCAAAAGAATCATAATTCATACACAAGTTTTTAACTGCAAATAAATTATAAATTAAAATTAAACTATATTTTAAAGTTATAAAACCGTTAATAATCGAAAACTACCATCCTCCATCAGATATTAAGGGATGAATTAAAATAAAGAAAAATTTGAATTATTGTTTTGATATTGTCTACTTTTTCAATCGTATTTTCCTTAATTGATTATTAATGAGAGGATAAATAGGGCTAAGCTTAGAGTAAATCTAAATAATACTTAACAGTATAAGTACTATTTACTCTACGGCTAAAGTTAACACATTTCGCTAGATAGTAGTTATATTCTTTCGTTAACATTCCGTGTGGCGTATGGCAGCGTCTCGATCACTTGTTTACCACAGATAGCTATTTATCTTTCGAATTCTTGAGTTATTTGTATTGTTCTGTATGCCACTTACAATACAAGCCATAAGTTGTCCGTGTATAGGAAACACTACGCGAGCGGGATTATACGAAAATTAATCTCTACCTACATTCTGATTCAATTATTATATTAATTATTCGAAATAATTAATATTCCTTATATTAATTATTTCGACCATGTAATGCCGATATAAAAAGTACTGAACATAGACAAAGGAAATAAAAGCCCGTTTTTATGTCTTATACATTACTACTTTGAAATCATTGCTTTTATACAATAAGAGATACCATCGTGCACTATACACCTTCAACGTAGTCACGTGATATCTTTAATGAATAAAAACCTCTCAATTGTCTAGGGTAGGTACTTACTATTTCGCCATTCGGGTTTATAAACTTTTAATTTTCAGTTTAATTTGTTTGCTATTTCAAGAGCTCAGCAAAGAAAAAAATGTATTTTTTGTTGAATGTCAATTTATTATAGACAAACTTTCTTTTGTCATAGCTCTTTCCAATAGTGAAAACCATATCAAAATCTATCTTGTGGCTTAGAAGTAAGAGGAGGAACAGGATAGCAACTTTGTTTTATACTAATTACTACTTTGATTATGTTTAATTGGGTGTACTCTGAGGAATTTTCTTTGATTATTTTAAGGACCATAAAAAAATAAGGAGATGGAAACTTGACAAAAATAAGGCAAGAAATATTTTATTGTATCTCCCACTGCAAGCTTTTTTACATTATAAAGTGTATCATAACACAGGCACAATACCTAAGGGATAAGAAAAAAAAATAAAAAATATTGTGATTGATGAATATCTAATTGATGTTCATAAGCAGGATCTAATAAACAAAGGATATTGTTAAATAAATTGATTGAAATGCAATATTGAATCACATTAAGAGTTTAGGATTTGTTTGAATGTAGAGCACACTATTACTTTCTGATCGTATTCAATTTCAACAATATAACAAGACGAACAAGAGAGTCCTCGTGTGGGATTCGGGTTCCGCCAGGGCTCCACTCTCCATTGAAAAAAGTCAACATACGCCACCATCCAATTTATCTTTGACAAAAAAATCTGTACAAAATATATTAAATATATACTCTGTAATGCTAAAAACTGTAACGCTACCTCATCAATAGTTCATTCACGATTATTAAATGATTTTCTTTTTAAACACAATAACTCTTTCACCTGCGAGAACAAACATTAAACCTATAGGCGCGTGTATGCTTAATTATACACACTACTCCTCACTCCGTCTCATCTTAATTGCTTCTGCTTTTGTTTAATCAATTTCCAACATCGAGTCAAGTCCTTTGCTTATCGTCCGTGCGTGGCTTCATAATATACATAGTTTATATATGAGTGTGCACTTGGGGCGTTAGTGCACTGTTAGTTCCGCTCGGCCTCGTCGCACTCCCGCGAGATGTGGCCGGGCTTGCCGCACACGTAGCACGTCTTGGTGCCGTCGGGGCAGTTGCGCGAGATGTGACCGGACTTGTTGCAGTTGTAGCACGTCTGGTTCGAGTTGTCGCGTCCGCCCTCGGGACAGTTCCGCGCGATGTGTCCCGTCTTGTTGCAGTTGTAGCAGGACGGCTCGTCCGGGCTCTGCGCGCACTCGCGCGCTATGTGCCCCGTTCCGTTGCACCTGTAGCAGCGGTCGGCCTCCTCCTTGCAGTCCCGGGCGAAGTGACCCGTTCGGTTGCACTTGAAGCACTTCTCGCGCTGACGGTTGAAGCCGCCGTCGCGTGCCACGCCGCCTTGCGTGCACTCGCGCGCGAAATGTCCGGTGCGGTTGCATTTGTAGCACACGTTTGAACTCATCTCTGAAAACAACATTTCATCATTATTAAAAATTGTTACTTCATTGTTAGTTTAATTTGTGTGCCCCCTAGTGACATACATATTTTGGTAAATGAATGAATTTTTAATTGATTCTGATAATATGTAGGTAGTATAACATATTGTGATTCATTTAAATTGACATTTTTTATAAGAATTCATATGAGATACTAAATCAATACTAGTATTCAGAAGATTACTGTGTTATAGGGGTGTACATGCATATTTATTATAAAATATTTTTTATGGTGTTTAAAAGAAAGGGAACTCAACTAAGACAAATTATCAAACTCATTGTAAAGTTTACTCAAATGAAAATATAAATAAATATTTAAATACAGTGCTTTCTATAGATAGATCAATGACTACATTTTCAGAATAACGCTGTGAAATAAAGTAACAGATCTGTTTGTACTGTTAGATTTCAGTGCCCTACATCTCATGAGTTATGACAGCGCAACAACGCGTCAATACAACATTTAATGGGCTATCTGTCTGTCCTTTACAATATTACATAAAAATATTTATATTATTTCATTAAAATGGCAGTAAAAAGGCTTACAAATTGTTTTCATGCTTCTTGACAACAAATCGACATACTCAACATAAAAAATGAATATATTGTTTTTCCATATTTTTCTTTCAACAACATTGTCTACTCTCATAATAAAGAAATACTTTTATCGATGAACAAGTTTTTCTTTTTTATTATTCCTACTGGACTGGATATTTGCTATGATTATTTGATACAAATTGAATATTCATTAGATTATATCAAATTAATTACAAGCTTGTCTTTTATCGCCTATTGTATGCAACGCAATCTAAAATATGTTTGGATACTACATAATTGTGACATATTATTATAATTATGTAATAAGACTTCTATTTTAACACTACTATGTTACATAAAGTTTAGAAACTGCAACCACCCAATGTACCGAGTCAAATGTGACCTTGCTACTGACCTATGAGTGAATCAAATGTCGGTCAATCACCCTATCGCCGTCTCGTTCACACTTCAAAGTTTGCAGTTATGTGTGGGAAGACACACAGCAAATGACGAAGTCGATTCCAGCGGCCGTGACATCGTCAAGTGTGTCTGATAACACTTCAAGATCGCAGCAAAATTGGTGACGATTGTTATCAATTGACGTGCGTAATACAACTCAATCGAGACAATAAAAGGAACGAGGGCGCCAACAACGGGATTGTTATTTGATTTAAGTTATTATTATAAAAAAAAATTACATTTACACGCGACTTAATGCGCGTATTTTAAATATTATAGCCCAATTATGTGTTATTCGGATGTACTTATTACACCAATTATTTTATTTTTACTTATAATAGAAACATAATTTTTTTTAATTAAATTAAAATACTTTTTTAAAATAAAAAATGCCTTTTTCTATTATATATGTATTTTTAAATTAAATTAAAATATTCAGACTTCAATGCGGGTATAGGCAGTTGAGTTGATTTTTTTTGTACTCAATTACTATACCTATTACTGTAAAGTTTCATCAAATTCAGTGTTTATGGGTGAAATAGTAACAAATAAATTTGTTTGTGCATGAACTGATGAAGAAAGAAATTGATGAAAGAAAGAATGACTTCTAATATATGTTATCTGGTGTAGTTGTCTTCAAATAAGTTTTCAAACAATTATGTAACAATTGCATAACTTGATCAATTTGTCATTGTTTATCTACACAGATAAAAATAAATGCATAATCATAATTACTTGACACAATGTTATATTTGTTTAAGGGCCTCTTTCACCATCTCTGAGTAAAGTGTCAAATAGGCTAACCGCCATTTAAAGACACCGGTCACCGGGAATGATGGAGCTGATATACCTTTGTTTGTATGATAAAAGTCCCAAACATTACAAAAAAGGAATTTAAAAAAAAACGCCTATCGAAGAATGCAGTAAACCAAGTGCATATAATTTAATAAAATATAAAATTATTTCTAAAAGTACCTAATCAACACTTCACTTGTAGTGGTAATTAATTATCCTACTCTCATTAATACACACAAATAAATATCTATTTCTCTCTTGCATTGAGAAAATACTTCTAGCAAATTTTTTTAAAACTTTCAGATACTGTAAATCCTGATAAGTTTGAAATTACCATCAAATGTTTGATGATTATTATTTATGATTATCAAATGTTTGATAATTTTGTTTAATACATCAAATTAAAAATCTCAAAACTTTGTAGTTTTGACAATAATATATTTACAATAAATATTACCTGTATAAAATTACTAGCACTATATTTACAATAAACAACACAAAACTACAAAATGTGTAATATGTATGTTGGTATAAAATGTATTACTGTTATGACACATATAACCTGTAATCTAGTAGGCTTGAAACAAAGAGATCCCATTACAGTAATTCGTCTAAAAGTTGAGTGTTGAAAGAATAAAATGAGCATTTAGGAATATGACTCATTAAATTAATTAAATAAAGGTACTGAGTAATAAATATTGCAATGTAATATTATTTTTCATTCACAGAAGATAATTTTTTTTATTAATAATGTCATCAGACAATCGACAGTACATAGCTATGTAGCACGGACTATCACCCCCAAGAAATGCTACAAGTGCTGCAAGTGTGTTGCCCGATCAGTAGTAGGATTAAAGATAAGATTGGGAAGAGATAGTGAAATGGGCTCTGGCATCACTCACTCACTCACCAAAACACAACAATACATGTGCTGTCATGTAAGGGGGTTACGGCCATCCACAGGGTGCCCAAATGACTGTAAATGTGTTCTGCCTATTTTATCATAATTAAGTCTTTTCTTAACAAAATAGAAGTACTTAATAAAATCAGTGCTAAAATATTTAATATAATTAAGTATTGGTATCACTTTCGTAGGAAAGGATAAGTAACATGGAATAAACCCCATGATCCTTTGTATTACTTTATGGTGACTTGCTGTAAGAAACTGAATAAGCAATGGCATTACATGGAACAAAATTGCAATTTCTTTCAAATAGTTTATAATTTCTATGAATAGTAGTAGGAAGTACACTTCATTTTACAGCCATAAACTGGGAAGAAAGTCTGGTGGCTGTAACCATTACCTAACTCAAGACATAGGTGAAATAACAACACGAGTGCCACAGTCTTTCCCCTATCCCATCTCACCCTTGATCTTATCCAGCTCGGCAGAAACTCGGAAACTGTATGCTGCTTATGTAAATGGGTGATGCTAAGCATCCTATATCTATCATAAAGAAGACCATCAACTTGCCTAAGTTTACATAAATCTAATTGAAATGATTGGCTCAATTTGTCTAGAGTAGAAACATGTTTTTTAATAACATGAAAAATATACTACACACACATTTTATAATAATAAAGCAGTACATAAAAGTGCAAAATTATTTAGATAGTAATTTGACAATTCCCAAAAATAATAACATAATTATTTAGTACTTTGTGATTAAAGACTTTGTAGTCGAAGACTAAACAGATCAACTGTATTGGCTCCCATAGTATGCTTTGGGGCTTGTGTTACAGGATAACCATGCAAGGGACAGGGGGCGAAACCCTACAAACACACCTTGAGCCAACATAGAAAAGTTCATTTGCAAAGTTGGCCCCGGACCCCTGCCGAGATACGAACCCGGGACCCCTGAATCATAGCGCTAAGGCAGATACTTTAACCATACGACCAATTGGCTCATTCTAATTAGGTTTTGCAATTATGAATAAGAAATCGGACAAAAAAAAAGTGAACAGTGTATTTCATTGCAAATAACCACGAATAATGGTTAAGACAAATAACAGTGTATATAAAGTATCTGTATATACCCACTGTTATTTTTCCCACGTGCAATTCTCAGTACGATTGTGCGTCACGAGCACGACTTACAAATGGGCATAAGAGAAAACTAGTTTTACCGCATTAAGACTATTCAAATCTAATTGAAATAGAAAACATATGGAACGTAGATTTTCAAGCGTTTTGTAAAAATACAACGAGTGAAAAAAAGCAACAAACCATTTAAAACAATCACTAACTATACAAGCATATTATAAGTATGTCACACAAATAGAAGTAGTACTTGTCAAAGTAACCACGTTCAATATACAACCTTAACAATTTAAGACATCTTTTTGAAACAACTGGAAATTCACTTAAAAACACCAAGAAATGTGCATTGTGGCTTTTTCTTCTGCTATTTCCTTAGGAAACACGGTTACAGAGTAGGCACGAACGCGGCAGAAGACTCGAACCACGTGTAGAGGCACCGGTGTAGCGCGCGATTTCACAAAGAAAGAATGTTTAACATCGCACTTACCGATTTGTGTTAAAACTTCTTGAGCACTTAGTGACACTGAGAAATGGTTGGTTGATTAAAATACTGTTGTTATTCTACAAATTTCTTGTAATTTCGTGTCGCTTCCTTCGGAACAAATTCAGCCACCGTCACTACGAATCCGTAAAAGACATTTTAAGCATAGACACCAAAACACATAAAAAAATAAATCGAAATACTCCATGTAAGCATATGAGAACAGACTTACGAAAAGTTTTATTTCCTTTGTTTTATTAAGTAGATGTGAAATATTGACTGTTAAAGCATTAATGTTGTGAAAATATTATCATATTTAAATACTGTTAAATAAAAACTGTCAATAAATTACTATTTCTTTAAAATTATTTCGACCTTGATGAAAACAAAAAAAAACATTAAAAATAGAAACGACAATTGTTTATGGTAAATTTTCTTTCAACCAATCAAGCTGTCCGTTACAATTGTCTTGACCAATCAAAAATAGTTTGTAATCCTCAAGTTAAAATATTATTGGTTTCCTGAAAATAGAAGCCAATACTGTTGGGAACATACATGGGACCAAGCGTTCATTTCATTGCTTAACCTTGTGCATAGACACTAAAATAGTGTCTATGACCTTGTGCATTAGCTGCTAGTAAATTGATTTTCAATCTTGTGCCTGTGTGATAAGATTGTAAACATTCTTATTACTTCGTAATTGTCATCATAGTAATGTCAAAACAAAATTCAAATCCAAATTGACAATTTGCTGCCAAACAAACAAAACTATTTAGCCTATATTAATTATAGCGTTCTAAATAAACTAAGTTTTTAATTAGTGTTTTTTAAGTTATTTTTATGAATAAAATGACATCTGAAAAAAGACCCATTACCCCGGAAAAAGCTGAAGATAATGAGGAAGAAGGTTGGATAGGCCCAATGCCTTCAGAAGCAGCAAAACCTAAACCCAAAAAGCGAAAAAGTAATTTCTATTTTATAAATAACAATAGTATTTGTAATGTAATGCTATCTCTCGTAGGTGGGACTTCAGAAAGTGGCAAATGTATGATTCCAAGTGGGCTCAGTCACGTTTAAATTTATGCATAACATAACCTAAACCGTTTCGTTATCTTTCTCTTGTTTTATGTCAAGATCGTCAGACAGGCTGACGGTCCACTTGATGGTAGGTCGTTACCGTCGCCTATAACACAAGCAACGCCACAAGTGCTGCATGATAAGGGATTAGGATAGGATAGGTAAATGGTCTCTAACATCCCTTACTCACTCACTGAAACGCAACAGCACACACAGTGTTATTTTACAGTGGTCTTCTATAAGGGGGTGGTTACTGCCGCCAGATGGGCTGCTCAAAGGACTGCAAAACGCAGTAAGGCCACTAATATAAATACAACCCATAATTATTCTTTATATTGAGGTAGACATACAAGCTTATAATCCACTTGATGGTACATGGTTACCGTCGCTTATAACATAAGCAATTGCACAGGTGCTGTAAGTGCATTGTTGATCGTAGTAGGATTTAGGATTAGGTTAGACATTTCACGGTGATCGTCGTTAATGTACTTAGTTGTTCTGTTCTCTACTGTAATGTACAGTGATCTCTTGTAGGGGGTACTTACTACCCACCAGATGGACTGGCCAAATGACTGCTAAATGCTGTGGTGCCCTGCTACTACTAAAACATACATCATATGGTATTTATCACGATTGTCAGTTTCTAAAGACAAGCCCTATCGAATTTATCATGTAGATGTGAATACCTAATAATGTGGAATGTTCTTAAATATCTTACAGTCTTGGCGTTTGAGTCTTTGTATATTGAGAACTTGCCTTCATCAGAGACATACGAACACAGCTACATGCACAGAGATGTCATAACTCATGTGGTTGTCACTAAGACTGACTTTATTATTACTGCAAGTCAGGATGGACATTTGAAGTTTTGGAAGAAACAGGTAAGCAACAATATCAGTTTTAATCTATTCTATTGTAATATTATAAAGGGAGAAGATTTGTATTTTTGTACGTTTGTATTTTTGTTTGTAATGAATAAACTCAGAAACTACTTTACCAATTTTAAAAATTCTTTCACCTATAAAAAGCTACATTATCAGCGAGTAACATAGGCTATACTTTATAAAGTTATGTGGACCAAGTCGCGTGCAATGGCTAGTATTTTACAAAGCCGGGCCACTCCAGTGTGAAATTGTATGAAACTGTTTGTATCAAATTATATGAGCAGTACAATTTGAGCCTAAATCCTAATATGGTTGGACTGTTTCTGCAATGAGAACTTCTACGTATGTAGTGGTTACTATAATTGACTGACTTTTTTAATTAATTCCTACTATAGGAAGAAGGAATAGAGTTTGTGAAGCATTTCCGCTGCCATTTGTCTCCAATCAGCCATGTTGCAGCAAACAGCACCGGAACTCTGTTGTGTACCGCGTCCCCAGAGAAGACAGTCAAAGTGTTTGACGTTGTTAATTTTGGTAAATATAAATTTCCATTCGTTTTTTGATTGGTTGAAAAATATCATAATGAGAAATTCCTCATTGCCTTAAAACAAAAGTTTTCGATCAATGTGATATATGGCACTGAAGCGTGTTTTCTGTCTATGGGCCTCGTAAAAAAGCTTTGGACCTTGCTCAACGAGCTATGGAGAGTGCTATACTCGCAGTTACTTTGCGAGATTGGATCAAGTATGCAATAGATCAGGTCTGCCACTGGGGCCGGAGTGGATGCCGGACTCAAGTGGTCTCAAGTGAAGGTCACGGACCTGATAATCATAATTCATAATCAATATATATACACAATACCACTTGAACTTTTGTAATGTTTTTTTGAGCAATATTTAACAAATAATTGAATTAATTTTCAATTGGATTTTGTTGGATTGGATTTATGGTTTATTTAACACTATTTGTTTAAAAATCATCATCTCACCATGAGCATTTATATAAAGAACCCATATAGATATCGAGTAATTTTTCGTAAAGAAAAAAATTATCACCAATTAGCCACATTTTATTCTTTCTTTCTTATTTCTTTCAATGTAAATGATAGTTTATTAAGTGCATTAATGTATATTTGTGGACCTCTTTAGCTGAAGTAGCTGTAAGTATAATAGCCAAAATAGGTTATTCGAATTTTTTGTTAATTTCAAAACTGTCTTGAAATTCAGATATGATCAACATGATTACAATAGAATTTGAACCATACTGCGCAGAATGGGTGCATTCTCCTGGAGATCCAATATCTGCGTTAGCTGTGTAAGTATTTTATTAAGTTTTTCTTAAATTATTCCACCGTGATTCCGTTTCAGGCGTACTTTTTATGTCCATAGTTATAGTAGTTGAAGCACTTAGGTACTATTGCTTTTATTGCAGATCAGAAAAAAATAGCAACAAAATTCATATATTCGATGGCACACAGGCCTCAGGAACACCTCTACACACATTCGAGACGTTACACCAGAGCGTAGTCACCACAATAAAGTATAATCATGTATATGACACTGCGGTGTCTGTGGACAAGGCTGGCATTGTCGAATACTGGACAGGACCGAAACACGAGTACAACTTTCCGGACAGTGTTCATTTTCATTCCAAATTGGATACGGACTTGTTTGACTTTGCGAAGAATAAAACTTATCCGACATCTCTCGCTTTCTCTCCGGACGGAAAGAAAATGGCTTCAAGCAGTTTAGATAGAAAGGTAAAATGGTGAAAACATATTCGATTAACGCCCTGTTGTATAGAGATTTGATTTTGTATCAAACACTAGCTGGTACCCGCGACTTCGTCCGCGTTAAAAAAGAAAATACAATATACTAATATTATAAAGAGAGAAGATTTATATGTTTGTAATGAATAAATTATATCTATCTATAGAAAGCTACATTATCAGCGAATAACATAGGCTATATTTTGTAAAGTTAAGCAGGCGAAGTCGCGTGCAACAACTAGTTTTTTTATATTTTTAGACGATCCTTGGGGTACCTAAAATTTTTTCATGATAAAAAGTATCCTTTTATTATTAATACAGGTATTAATAAACTATCTGTGTGTGCAAGTTTCATCCAAATCCGTTCAGCCGTTATTGCCTGAAAAAAAAAATCTTCATTCATCCATCTTCATTCTCATAGATTTTCGCATTTATAATATTAGTAGAATTTTTTCTGCTATTAAAATGTCAAAGTTTACTTCCAGACTTAAAATACTTAAAAACATAAATTATTATGTTCAGTTTCTCAACGCTGTTCTGAACGCGTTGTTTCAGAATATATAATATATAGAAAATATATAAATTAAAATATGTTCCAGATTCGCGTATTTCACTTCTTGTCTGGTAAATTGCACAAAGTGTTAGACGAAAGCCTCCAAAGGTTTCAGGAGTTGCAGCATCAAACTCAACAGTTACCCAACATGGAGTTTGGACGTAGGTATGTATGGGTGGTTTTTTTTTTTTATGCGATCCTCAAAGGATCACCACAGTTTTTTTATGCGATCCTTATGTATGGGTGGTTAGAATCACCACAGCGCAGGCAAATTTATCGAGCTAATAAATAATAATTAATTAAAGTTACGTTTATATGTATAATAATAATTATTGTATGTAATATTCGATGTGTATTAAACAATTGATTTTGTAAGATTTTACTATTGATGCGCACGCGCATATCATCTGTAAGGTGCTGATTTTGTAAGGTGTTGGTTGCTGCCGCCATAGACGGCATTTAAAAGTTCACAAATATACTCTAAATCGGATTAATTAAATAAGTATAATGTTTATTTTTAAGAATGGCAACCGAAAGGGAACTCGACAAGTCGGAGTATGTTCACCTGGGGAACATAATATTCGACTCGAGTGGTAATTTTATATTGTACGCGACGATGTTGGGAGTTAAGATAGTCAATCTGGTCACCAATCGGTGTGTCAGCATGCTCGGGAAATTGGAGAATTTGAGACCTCTACATCTTGCACTGTTCCAGGTGAAGTATACCTCAATGCACAGATCCATCTCAAAATAGATAACATTTAAGGCATACACAGATAAAATACAAACTAGAAGCTTTACACAATAAATAAATAAATAAATAAATAAATAAATATCTTCACACATTCCACACAGCACCATCTAGTTCCAAATTAAGCAACTATAGGCTTGTATTATGGATACCAGACAGTTGATATATTACATAGATTATTATTGTTATTATTTTGTAAATACGTACATATTATAGATACAAACATCCATGACTCAGGTACAAAGGTAAAAATGTTAGGTACCTAAACATTGGCCCCTAGCGGGATTCGAACCCGCGACCGTTTGGTTAACAGCTAGGGTTACTAACCACTAAACCAAACGTGTCGTCAAAAATGAAAGCAAACAAATAACAAAGACTAAAATCAAAGACTAATAAACTGTTATAAATATGTATTGTATATCTAAATAACAATAATAAAAAAAACAGTAACAGAAAGAAAACAAATAGAAAATCCGCTCATCTAACATCTAACTCCAAATTATGATAACAACTATATCAAACGGTTTTTATGTTGTCTTTCTATGCATAAAAAAAGGAAATTCGTTTTTAATTATTGATATTGGTTAGAAACGGTTTTATTTTATTTTATTTTATATAGATTAAATGTGCGTAAACTTGTAAATGGTGTCAAATTAATCTGTCATTTAGTTATTAAGTAAATTTTCCTTGAAAATAAATAACTAAATATTGAAGCATTTTTTAAGCGAGTGCAGTAGTTACCATATATTAGGACCTGCAGCCCTTTAACCATAACCATATGTACTTCTAGTGGTGATTGCATTTAATTTTATGGTTGACGGTTGCCACTCACACGTATTCATAATCAGCCTGTCGATGACGACCTTTTCATAAGAAAAATCTCGTTGTTAATTGAAAATTGGCAGAAACAAACAGACTGCTAGATCTTTCTCTTTAGTAGAAAATGAACTCCTCTTTATTTTAATTCTGATTTCAAACGCGTACTTACAAAGTCTTTAAAAATGCCAGTACATTGATAAATCGCGCTCGAAAGCATGAAAATATGTAAACAAATGTTTGAAAAAAAAAAAAAACATTAATTTTCCTTCTCCGGCCTTACTATACTTTATTTCTTGTACAGTCGGGGTAGGAAAAGGTTAGTCACCTTAAAGTCGACATTTGCTTGCACCATGGCAATCGTCAGTCTGTCAGTTGTCTGCTTAGTGCTTTAGTTTCAAAAGGTACTAAGTGTCTACGACTTTGAAAAGTGACGAAGGTTTTCGTAGCCCGTAACCACTTGTTAAGGAAGCAGTTGGTTTTAGGGTAGAACGAATGAGTCGAAGGTAGCCGCGACCCTGGAGATGGAGGGCTCCGAAAATCCGGCTCTGCTGAACGTGAAGACGGACCCCACGCTGTTCTGCACGGCTTACAAGAAGAACAGGTTCTACATGTTCTCCAGACGAGGGCCAGACGACATTCGCAGTCCGGACAACGACAGGGACATATTTAACGAGAAACCTTCCAAGGAAGACATCATTTCTGCGACAGAAGGGCAAGGTTGGAATTTTTTTTCACTTTTCAACACTTTCAATACTATATCAATGTACATAATAATGTTAAACCATATTCAACTATTATTATGTTCTATATATAATTTAAAATTTTACATAAACATTGTCAGGGATACAGGAAAGGACACATGGTACCTTTTATCCAGAAAAAAAAACTAGTGTTCCCGAGGGATCGTCTAAAATAAAATAAAAAAACTAACTTGGCCAGGCAAAGTGTTATAGAAACAAGAGATCAAGCGTTATTTGCGGACGAAGTCGCGGGCACCAGCCAGTTACTCATATGGCATACACATTATATACATCACGATTAATAGTCATTTGATAAGTTTCTTTAAAAAAATTAAAAAAATTTCACATCCGTACTAATATTATAAATGCGAAAGTATGATTAGATGTATGAATGTTTGTAACTCTTTTACGCAAAAAAATAACTGAACCGATCACCATGAAATTTTGCATACATAGGGTACCTTTCTTCGTTCAACGCGGACGAAGTCGCGGGCACCAGCTAGTTTTATTATAATTTGAAAAACTATTAACAAACTATTAGATTTCAATTAATGTTGATGTAACTTTCAGGTGTGCAAAAGATATACGAGCAAGCGATCCTCCACACGTCCCTTGGGGATATTCACATACGGATATTCGGTGCAGAGGTGCCGAAGACGGCCGAGAATTTCTGTGTGCACGCTCGTAACGGATATTACAATGGACACATATTCCATCGGGTCATCAAAGGGTTCATGGTGCAAACGGGGGACCCAACTGGCACCGGCACCGGGGGCGAGAGCATTTGGGGAACCGAGTTCGGGGACGAGTTTCGTCCGCAGCTGAAGCACGATCGTCCCTACACTGTGAGCATGGCCAACGCGGGACCCGACACCAACGGCAGCCAATTCTTCCTCACATTGGCGCCCACGGTAACTAACACCATTTCATTTGCAACAAAGGACACAAACATATACAAACTTACAAACCGACTCCAACTCAGCATAATTCAGGTTGTAGAAACCTGCGCTCGTCTTCCGTTAGAGCCGATGGTGAGATTACGCACTATTAACAAAACATAATACATACATAAAAGCTCCAAAAAAAAAAAAAAAAAATCAAAAATATGTTTTCAAAGAGGAATTTTGATAAGATGAGGTGTAATAGAATAGAAGTTGTCTCCAACTATGGGTCTTGTTACTCGAGTAAGTTGAAGTGGAAATGTGACCAATGACTCTGGACTGGGAAATTCTCGAATGGAGAATATATTTTACCCACAAAAGATCCAGTAATATTAGATTTTGATTGAGAAAATGTTACTCACTCGATACAATATAAATATTTTTCTACCGAGTTCAATACCTAAAGAAAACAATTATTAGCACCTTCTTATAATATTTTTAACTCGTGACTAACTTTTGTCTCTTCTTTCAAATCGCCTTCCATATCTAGTGTTTATAAAGTTTGAAAAAAAAAACAACTTAAAACTTAAACTTAACTTAAACTTTAAATTAAAGTTTTGGTATAATTAAAAATTTATAAAAAATTACCAATATGACAACACAAATAGTTTTATTAAGTTGTATTGGCAATGATGATGGTGATCATCAAGTGACACCTTTAACATAAAAAATATTGCTATTGCACATAGCAATTATAGCAAACGACATCAGAAAAGGGAAGACCAACATCGAAGAGACCTTTGAAGGTGATTTCACTCATCTGAATAGCAGCACAATTTTTTATAGATTTAATTGTTCACAGCCATGGTTGGACAATAAGCACACGATATTCGGTCGCGTCGTGAAAGGCATGGAGGTGGTTCAGAACATCGGTCAAGCTAAAACGAACCCTAAAACAGATAAGCCGTACGACGACATTCGAATAATATCTGTCACAGTGAAATGATTGAGTTTTGTATATGAAAAAAAAAAGTTGAAGTATTACAAGGCTTTTATATACATTACTAACAACCCGCCCCCGGATTTGCACGGATGCGATTTTTTTTTCTGCAAATTTATATAACACTATAACTTGCTCGTTTAGTGAAATTGAGTGGAAAGAGCGGATTTGTACTAAATTTTTAGCTGTCATTAAATTTGTAGTTAAGCTCTAAACTATATTTTTGATAAGTTGTATACACTTTAAGAAAAAATAGATTTTCTTTTTGTAAATATATATGATATTAATATACATACCTAACTTATTTTATTTTTATATAATATGTCAACATTTTTCATGTTTAAATTCAAGACAATAGCTACAGCAACAAGTTATTTATATTTAATTTAATTATAAGTCCTATCAAACAACTATCAACTATCGACTTCTGAAGTTGTCGCAATAGAACTATGTAGAGGACTGACTATGTATTAAAAAGTGATCCCAGAATAGTTTTGACGAGCCCGTTGGATGAGTGGTAGCGGGCTTGCCTAACGTCTCAAGGGCCCTGGGTTCGATTCCCGACGGTCAACTTTTTTTTTTTTTTTTTTTTTTTTTTTTTTAATATCTTCACACATTACACACAGCACCATCTAGTGTGGAACTTTGGAAATGAACTTTTCAAAATTGGCTCTAGTCTGGACTTGGAAAGTACTGGCAGAGCATACTGCGTATCGCATTGGGCAGACGTCTGGCGGCAGTAACCACCCTCTTACTGAACACCACCGTGAAATAACAGCATATGTGCTGTTGTGTTTCGGTAAATGAGTAAGGGATGCCAGAGACCATTACCCCATCCCTTCCTTATCCTTAATCCTTCTATGGTCGGCAGAGCACTTGCAGCTCCTATGGCGTTGCTTGTGTTATAGGCGACAGAAGTGGACTGTCCGCTTGTCTGTCGACCTTAACATTAAAAAAAACGACAGTTACGATGAAGTGGTTTTGAAATCTCTATAAAGCTCTGCCCAAGATACAAACTACATCAATTTCACTACATACTTAAACCGAAGAATTGTTGACAAATTTTATCTAGTGAAGAAATTCCCTGCTTTGATAGCTAAGCTTTTATCTCGCCTCAAAAGAGCTCTTAAAGAATCTGTAATTATTTGTAGATTGATAGCGCACTTGGATTCCCCTTGCTGCTGAATATATCAGGCAAAACAGTTAAATATCTTTGATGTCAGGCGACGGTAGCCACTTAGAGAATGTGGAGAGAATAATAAAAACTAATTTAAGAACTTAGAATACTTGGCTGAAAGTATACATTAAAATTAGTTACAAGTCACAAAAATATTTATGTCGTAATTAGTTTTTTATGGTCAGATAAATTTATTATATTGATATTAACATATATTATATTACATTTTGTAACACAACATAAATCATGAGAAGTGTCTTCTTACCGCCATCTGTTGCTTAGTAGCAGAACTTTTAAGAGATAATTAGATTAATACCCCCTCTATTTTTTAATAGCAGAAACTATTAACTTTTATAGTTTGAATCTTATTTGAATAGACCTGATAACATAAATGTGATAATAAACAATGGGATTGCCCTTTTCAACTTCACTAACCGACCAGAAATTTCTAAAATTTACTTATGTATTAAATATTTGGAAATAATTTAAACCGTCAATAATAATTGAAAAAAATAATAATTGTGTAATATATGGTTAACCAAAATTATAATAATAAGTTGTTTTGAGTGCTCATTAAATAATATATTCTATACGTACAAATAATAAAATGGGAATAAAAACAGCTTTTAAATGTTTCTAAGTTTAATGTGGAGACCATCGAAATAATATATATTCTAAGTGAAACAAACTGTTTGCGACTTTAGAAGATAGCTATATTTTCCAAAATGTTTTAGAATTTTATTTCCATCTATTAAGATTTATTTTTCATTAGTAGGTACAATTTTATTTTCCTACTGTTATTATACCGGACTTCATCTTAATGAAGTGAAACAACAATATATTTTGTTCGCTTTCACACACATGGCAGCGCTTGTCCCAAGCTTGTCCTCACATCGCGGCCCGCATATATTTCGCTTGCTCGCAGCGGAGCGGCTACCCCGCCTCCACGCCTAGCCCTCTAAATTGAGGGTTTCCATTGTATACAGTTATATATTTCATTCCATATACATGTACACACAGTATCAATAATTATTGTGAATATTTTAATAGAATTTTTTTTTATATTAATATTTAACAATAAAAGAATGGAAGTGTAAATTGTATAAGTTAATTATGAAAATAGGTAATTTTTTTTAAATAAATCTGAGACGAATATCGGAGCAGGGATATTGCCATTTATATAAAAAAAAAATTTTTTTAAAAGTACATAAATATCCTTTTCATAGAAATACAAAATTCGTGATACATGGGTATACGTTGAGTTTTTTTAAATAAATATTAACATAATTTTTACACATTCCAATAAATAAATTAATAACATCCTTTAGTTTTATTCTTTTCAAATGAGATCATATCTTTTTACTCAAATTTTTATAATCAAAATTAAACTTTTAAAGTAACCAAAGTAATACATAAAATAAAATATAATTAAAATTAATACATAAAATAAAATTAATTAATTGCATACTTACATTATGTGTGTAATTAAATACCTGTTCTGCGACTTAGTGACCATTCCGAGTGTTATTGTTTCTGCGACTTAGTTATCTAAAATCATTCAACGGCTTTTGATAGGGTTTTCACTAAAGAGAAAGGTTTGTGTGTGTGTGCACATAATTTCCAAAAAAAAAAAAAAAAAATCTAGCTGAGCACTGATAAATATTGAAAGGGATTTAAACTTCTTACATATTTAAAACTAAAATGATTGGTCGTTGTTCTAGTCTATGGTATTATACTACAAAGTAGATAATGTATTGTTCTATGGTCTGTTATAAGTAATGTAATGTCTACGACTGTATCTAAAAGTGGAATAAATGAAGCTAACTAAGGAACATATATATTCTCTAGCGAGAGAAGCTAACAAATTAAGACTACGAACCTGAATACCCAGCTCGCCAACAGAAGAGTCGTATCCTTTAGTGATACACAATTTATAATTGTTTTGCTTGATTGAAATACTTTCAGCTTATATATTTTTTAATATATAAGTATAAATATGTGATAGCTCAATCTATTTTATAGATTTTATTAAATTAAATGCAAAGCCATTATTTATTTATTAAAAACGTAATTTGTTTGAATAAGAATTCGGCCAAAAAATGATCAAAAATACACAAATAGGTTTACGACTTTTATTGATAATGGAAACAGATTCCTCGATTCTTGGTAATCGCATGAAGTCGTAAACAGTCCGCTGCGGCCTCATGCTTCGTTACGAGACAAACGACCAATCGCGTTTCAGTTTGACTGACTATCACGTCATTTCCAACCAATGGCTGTGCTTTAATATCACGTTATTTCTATTAATAGCTTATCTGAGTCATAGAATAAAAGCAGTGTACAGTTCTTAACAATGTTTAGAAACAAGTCAGAATTCGAAGTGAATAGACGTCTGTAGCCAAATGAAAAAGTTTTAAATTTCGTGTATTGCGTTCAGTGATACCGAAGTAGTCGGTGCAAACACATGGTTCGCCACTCCGGCCACGGCATGGAGCCTACTTTTTATGACGAGCAGTATCCCCTCAGTGGACCCGTGGAGAGTTTAAAACGATCCCTAACCCTGGACTTGGACGTGGGGCGGGGCGGAAAACGTGCGCGAGGTGGCACAGCGCCCACTACGCTGTCTTCTCCCGATTTACAGCTACTTAAACTTGCTTCACCGGAGTTGGAAAAGTTCATAATTCAAAACGGCATGATCACAACCGCCACGCCTACTCCAGGTACACAAGTCATGTTCCCACCTGCAGTGGCGCCGACAGAGGAGCAAGAAATGTACGCTCGACCGTTCGTCGAAGCATTGGACAAGCTACACCACGGAGAGCCCACGACACCGCTCGGAAGACGAGTATACGCAGACCTGGACCGACCGTTGGATCGTTTTCCAAGTGCTACCATCAAAGACGAACCTCAGACAGTTCCAAGTGCTTCTAGCTCACCTCCCCTATCACCTATCGATATGGACACCCAGGAGAGAATAAAACTAGAAAGAAAAAGACAGAGGAATCGAGTAGCCGCGTCCAAGTGCAGACGTAGAAAGCTTGAACGTATTTCAAAATTGGAGGATAAAGTGAAACTTCTTAAGGGAGAGAACGCTGAATTGGGTCATATGGTGGTACAGTTGAGAGATCACGTCAGCCGGTTGAAACAGCAAGTGTTGGAGCACGCGAACGGTGGTTGTCGCATTGAGCACCAGTTCGCTTGCTGATTGCGCTGCCCGAGCCGCGCCTCAACATTCCATGCTAGTCGCGCCCGCTCAGGACGCAGCATACAAAGCACTTTGTGATTTTAATTTTACAGTGTAATATATAGTTAGTGAACATTAGTGTGTAATGTGTTGAAGTCGCTACATTAAGGATGCTGTGGACTATGTTAAGTTTGACAGTTGAGGTTGCCAGTCAAGAAGCGTGTGTCTTGGGCAGAACAACCGCTCCATAAAAAAGTTTTACGCGCCCATAGTAAGTTCTTATTGCCTAGCCACAAACGAGCTTAGTTAAAGAATAATGAAGAACTAAAAAAAAAAACATGTATGGCAACATCATAAAGTTGGCAAACGTGAAACGAGGTTGAAGCGACGTTGCCAGTTGGCTGTCTGTGCTGTGATTTTTCCCGTTCCAGCGTTGTTGCCGTGCTTACCTTGTTTGCACCAACTGAATATTGAATATGTTTACAATACAATTAAAATTTTTGTTTAAAAACAATGTGTACAGACAGAAACAATGGCGGGCTAATTTGACATTTTGACAAAAGGATTAGTTAGTAGGAAAGAGACAAGAGACCAATATGAATTATATATGAATCTGGCAACAGCGCATCAAACTGAGTTATCAAAAGGAGCGGATGTTCTGCTAATTAAAATTCCGCCTGCGCCGCCTTCGCGGAATGGCGGCCATGTGTTCAATTTTGCTGTTGGACGTTCCGAAACTTATTTTGTTGTATGTTGCACAAGGTCATCTTTCATTATACCTAAAGCCCAGCACAGATGTACCCATAATAAATATATTATAGCAACGCATATTACAATATATTTTTGCTGTACTATTTTTTAAGTGACCACAGACAGTTATAAAAATGTATATTTTACTGCGTCACACTCTATACTAAAAATTTGAAAAATACATATAGTAATGTACGATAATTTTTTATACATATAATATAGCAACGTGAACTTAGTAGGACAGTCGTAGTTTTGTAAAGGCAAAATATTATATGTTATATGGTACATTATATTGCTTTGATGTATATTTATATTTTGGCATATAAAAAACATAGTCACTTCTGTTCTGGGCTTTATACCTAAAAGGATGGTGATTTTGCCATCGAGCGACGGAACGTCTTTGTTCGCTGTTCTTATTTTACAGATTAGACAGAGATATAATGTGGAAGCGTGCCTTTGTGTATGAGAGAAAGAGAGAGGCGTATTTATTTACGCATAAGTATTTTTGGTATTTTCCTCAAATTGATGTTTTTCTTGGTAGCGAGTGACCCCGGTGCTCTTTATTATAGAGGACACGACTTTTGTAACGTGGCCGTCCGATTGAATAATTCTGACGAATGTATATAGGATGTTTCGTAATAGAGCGACCGATTGATTTATGAGAGAGAGTGTGTGAAATTTGAATGAGAGATGTATGTAGAGGTATTTATTAGTGAGAATGTTTAGTACCTAAAAGGATAGTAGCAATCTCGAGTGCCTACGCTTTGTAAACTAAAGCTTAATATTATATTGTTTTCGTTACCATAAATGCTGCACTAAGTTGTTTTGTACCATTAAATTTGTCTTCTGTAAGATAATGATACCATTATAAATAGTAACAAGTTGTTATAAATTATAGGTAATGAACGAATTGAATCATGTACCTAAAGTCTGGACTCGATAGAGTCGTTTTTATTTTAAAGATTTAACAAGGCCTATAGGCCTGTTTGTATTTTTTTTTTATATAAATGATTCAAAGAATGTTAACAATAATGTGTAAGTTTATAAACAAAGGTTATAACTAAAATAATATATTTCTATCGATTTAACAAAGAATATTGTTTTATACTGAATAATAAATATTGTAAGAGCAAACAAAAGAGAAAATAAATTATGAAGATTATATTACCATTTTACATATTTTTTAATTTTTAATCCCGTTTTCAAATACCTATTAAAAAGCGGTTTCCTTTTAAACGTGCTGGACTGGACTGACAAATGAAAGTAGGTAGGCTTATTGTAGTCTATACTGGTTATGTTAAAAAGTAAAGGTGCTAAGCTGTTCTGGGAATTACTATAACAGTGTAAAGAGTATTCAGGGCATGTATACCTTTTCCATTTAAATCAAAGTCCATTGAACCGCTATTAAGAGCTTGTAGTGTTTTGAAATCTTCTCACATAGTGGAACAGACCTTATCTACCATACAATATTTTTGAAAATTTTATGAGTGTCCATATTATTATAATAATAGGTATGTATGCTTATTTATAAGGAAGTTTAGTAAGAAAATCACCAGCTTTATTAAAAACAATTTTAAAATAAATCTAAGGAATCCTAAGTGCCTTGCAAGCCTCTGCGGGCCTGACGGGTTAAATTGGGTCTTTTGACAGTCAAGCCTTCTGCGCCAAATTACTTATATTAAAACAGATGGAAATAGAAAATAGTAATTTATTTCTCGCGCGCACATTATCCTTATTTCAACAATTTCACTACGAATTAACTTTGTGAAAATGATTAGTTCAGTGAAAATTCAGTTTAAAAATTATTTATTCTATCGGCCATTGACCGATAGGACGCTGGATCCTGTGGTCGCACCCTGCTCGTCAGTGCAATTCTACCTATTATGTAAGTATACATACATAGGCATTTAATATTTTTTATTTACATGCCTAGTATAAAACAAAGTTGCTTCCCGCCGGCTCTGTATGTATTTATTATTATTAGGTACGTAGTACCTACGCTTAAATTTTAACTAGGTACGCAACGGATTTTCATGCGGTTTTCTTTAATGGAAAAAACGCTAACGTAACGAGGAAGGTTTTTATATTTAATTTTCAGAAAAAAATTGCAGTAGTGCGAAGCCGGGAGCGGTTTGTTAGTTTAATATAAAATCAAGTTGATGTTATTTTCTGCGTTTCTTTGCTAACTTAAACAACCTAAAAATTTTGTCTTTTGGCACCGGTTGGCACCTTTGGATAGCCCGCACCTGATCCGACAGTCGAACAGACGGTTACAATTTTATTAAAATTCTATTTTTTTGTATTATTTAAATGGGCCAATGGAGTGGAATGGTGTTTGGCAAACACATTGTTCTCTATTATAAACAGCGCAATATTTACTAACATGTGATTGTTTTATGAAAACAATCGTTTGCAATAACGTTTTCAGTTATTATCAACATTTTTTATTTTATAAAAAATGTTTTCAATGCATTGACTTATATATGACTTATATTTCAATGCGACTAATATAAACAGTGTTTGATTGCGATGCTAAAACAAAGGTTGTTCAATGTTATGGCAATACAACATGTAAATAGGTCTTAACCACTAACGAAAACATAATTAAACTTCAGTCGGCTGCTTAAGCCTGGCGTACTTTTTTTATTGACCACCATGAACGATTTAGTAGCCAGTATTTTTTTCTTTCTCTAGTTCAAAAAGTTTGACGTTGTTTTTAAACTGTCCCAGAGACAATATTGGAACGCTTCCAGCGAAACCGGCGTGTGCGGTCCGGTCGGCCGCTCTCTGTGTGCCTCGCTGGTGTGACTCATAGTATTGAAAGACAAAAACGAACAAACCTAGACAGTGTGGCCTAGCAGGATTATTTTTTTGTTATCTGTGTAGGTATAAGTTACTTCGTTTTCTGCGTAAGCGCTATAGGTACCTCTATTCTTCTATTGGACGACAAAAAGTGATAAGAGGAAATAAATCTTTCCTTTTTTTAGGTACTTTTTACACGAAGACAGAATAATAAACAGAAACATTTTTAACCTGTTTTAACTGCATTTTGATGAGCAACGTTAAAATGTCAGTATACACATACCACAGACTAAAAAATATTTTAAAAAATTTTGCAGAATAGAATCATTTGTTTAATTTAGAATAATCGTGATTACGTAAGTGATGTAGTTGTTTTGTATTCGTTGTTCTCAGTAGCAAGGACATTAAAATTGCGCTAAAATTGTCACTATTGTGTAAAAATATCGGCAAGCACCTGTTTTTCATTTTTACACCACGGTCACCTTCAAGTTCGGACTGAGACCGATTTGAGCACGTCTTATTTGAATATATTCGCAGGATTGTTCGCAGGTGTACCGATACCACTTATTCAGTTGTATATATAACATTTGGTGCCTCTAGTGTTGCGCATCGATCAGGAGAGAATGTAATCGCATCACTAAAAACTAAGTCAAGTATGTAAATAAATGTATTTTTTCTTGTCTTTTCAAAAACGTCTAATGTCTATAGATAATTCAATATAATTAGTGCGAATACAATTCAATATAACATGATAGGTAGGTACACTATACTTACATTGTAAAATACTAGTTTTGTTATTTATTATTATTATTTACAAGCGTTTCAATTTTCGCAGCTAACTGACTGGTTGGAGTCATGTTGTTAATTAAGACACATATTGCACCTAATACAAGAAAATCTAAAAGAAATACTGGTTTTATTCAATTTAGTATTTCAGTAACATTGTAGACAACTAATGATCAAATTAATTAAGCAAATATAAGGAAACACAACCATCTAAAGTTTTTAAAACTATAAAAAAATTTAAAGTACAACATCCCTCTCCTCTATTTATATAACTTTACAATCTTTCGAATGCAGCGAGTTGACTCATTTTTGAGGTTATCCTATCCTTATGAATCGTCGGTACAGTATAAGTAGTAAGTAATGAGTTACATCGACATCACTACACTGGTCAATACCACAGATTATAAAGACTAGTCAATACCATGTCACAGTATTACAATATAATATGTATAATATGAAACTGGGACCATGTCGTCTCGGGATAGCTAACGACTACAACTCTGCACAGCACTGGCTTGTCTCCAAAACAACGCGCACGTGCGCTACAACCAAAGATACAACTAACCATTTTGGTACCTAACCTACTATAAATTATATAATAATTATAACGATAATTACCTACTGCTGTTTCTTGAAACATGCCCATTAGGCAACCGGTTATTTTATATTTTATTCATTTACAACAGAAATCACCTACTTAAACTATTAACGATTCTGCTGACTTAGCTTTGCCCTCGGCTTCATCAGTGTAGAAATCGATGTTTAAGTGAAAACTTGTTTGGGCCTACTTTAATTTAAGAATTTTTTTTTCTTTCTTATGAACATCAACCAAAATATACACTTCGACTCGTCGAAGCTTTGACTCCTTCGACTTGCCATCTATTAAAACATTGATAAAATATATGCTTATATAAATAGGCAAAACAAAACGGTTTGGTAATTTGTTTGTGAACCGATTTTCATCTGTTTTCGTTATTTAATGGCTGTTGACGTAATATCAATAACAAAAAGTGGATACAGTTTTTTTCCACAATCGAAATGCGACTTGACAAAATTCTATAAGTACCTATTTGAAAATATTAAAAAAAATGCATTCTCATGAAAATGAATAGTTTCCTTTTAAATTAAATTTACTTTTATTTAGGTAAATGATCAATTCGATTTAAGTCTACCAAATCTAATTTATTTAGTAAGATATTTAGTCATTTCTTTAAGTTATAAAAAAATTAATACCAGAGATCATGTAGCCTCCCATTGGGGAAAAAAAATCTTTTTCAAAAATCCATATAATGAACTTTTTATGTCAGCGTTGTTTCTTTCTGAAATGTTTGAATAAATATTTTGAGTGTAGTTCGCTTTCTACTGATTTCACAATATCACCAAGAGAAGCTCATAGTCCTGCCGTTCACCGCGTGGCACACTTTCCTTTGTTGTTTACAATGCTTTTACGGCTCATAAAGCAAAGTCCTTTCTTTTAGTCCACTCAAAGGTTTAGTGTACCGTACATGTCAATTAAATGCGTACGCAGCTTTATCTTATGATAACTTTTACATTAAAGTAAATACAAATAAAATATGTATATATACGAATATTACTTACTTATTAAATTACTAGTTAGGTAATTAATTAAATTAACTAATTAATTAATTAAACTAAATACACTAAATTACTAGTTAGGTAATTAATTTTAAATATTATCTAACGCTAAAGGTGCTTATAAATATAGTATCTAAGGTAGAATTTGTTTAACTGTTCGGCTAAACAAATGCACAAAGAGGCTTTGTCTGTACAAAGTGTTACGTGCTTTTGTGCACGTTTGTAATATGTCTAATATGTCGCCGCGATAAATTTGTAATGGAAGCATAAGTTACAAAGTATTAACTCGCGGAGACCTAATAAATCAGCTAACGTTGGAATGGCTTCACATTTTTATTATTATAAAACGTGGAAGGCAGGCTGACGATCACTTGATGGAAGGTGGTTACTGGTTACCGTCGCCTAAAAACACAAACAACTTTTGTGTTTTTATTTTGAAAAAGAAATAACTTTAAAAATATTTACAACTATACTTAATTATAAACATATTTTCAGATTACATTTACATATTTAAGATAAAATCTAATCCTAATAGTTATATATATTTACACATTATGTAATATAAAGCATCGGTCCCTTTGGCAGGGTCTCAAGAATAAATATGTATATAATTTATAATAATTATAAACTAATTATAAACTTTCTATTGAGCCGTGTGCTACAAGCAGTGTGGTCGCTTTAGCAACTAACTATCGCTGAGCTACTATTGTTTAATTCGAGCGATAGTAGCCCTCTTTTAAAGTCTCGTGATGTTCTAGGAGCCTTTTGCTGAAGCTCAGCAAAAGCAAAAGTTCTGAAATTCTACCTTTTTACTTTTAGATCCAGATTTAACTAGACAATAAGTAGGACTTAATATAAATACTTAGCTGGCAGAACACTAATTACTTACAACTAAACTCCATTACAGAATGAACGCATCTACATGTAACTTTACAAATGATTTGTTTCCGTAAAACAAATATGGCCGCCGATGTCAATGACTCTTCTGAAAATATATGAACCGCTCAAAAGAATTGTTGGTGATCATTTATGGTGTCACTTTGTGAGGGGGGACTGACATAAAGATGTATTTGCTCACCATAAGATTTGTAGAGTTGTCTGCCTACTCGTACGCATGTGTTGTTGATGGATTATGGGACTTTCGTAGTGATTAGGATACAAAGGGTTATAATATGGAATATAGTTTCTTGGAAGGGTCGTAAAAGATGGTCGTGTCAAAAGAGTTTACCTAATTCGAGCAGTTTGTTAAATAGAAATAGAATTATTTATTTACGTAAAATGTGAGTAGGTATAAGATACCAATAAATAATTAATAATTAATTATCGATAACTACAAATGCTGTCATTAGGATAGTGTAGGAGTAGATTTTTAATTACTAAATTCTTTCAAAAATAGATACGTGGGTATTGATATGGAAAACTGCACAAATCGTTCCTATTCACAAAAAGGGTTTGAAAACAAAAATGGAAAACTATCGGCCGATCTCAATTCTTAATGTTTTTAGTAAAGTTTTTGAGAAGGCGGTTCACCATTACGTTTATCGTATTCTTTGTAACTCAATTCCTGAGCAACAGCATGTTTTTGTTAAAGGACGATCTACAAACACTTAATTTAGCTGTTTTTACTAATGAAGTTCTTCGCTGAATGGATGGCGGTAATCAAGTTGACGTGATCTATACAGATTTCTAGAAAGCGTTCGATCGCGTTGACCATATGATATTACTGCGAAAACTCCAGGAACTTGAAATTCGAGGTAATCTGCTTCGGTGGTTTGAATCTTACCTTCGTAATCGTAGTCAGGCTGTTGTAGTGGGGGGTTTTTGCTCAGATTTCATCGAAATCCCATCTGGTGTGCATCAGGGATCAGTCCTTGGCCCATTGTTATATGTAGTTTATGTGTATGATAACTAAACCAGGAAGATGTATGCGGATGATACTAAGATTTATAATGTAATAAAGAGTAAGTCTGACTCTGAAAATCTACAGGAAGACCTGCATCGACTTGAGAGCTATTACAGAATTATCTTACTTTCACACGTAAAATTAATAAATTATCATTTAGTTATAAAATTAATGATTTAAAAATTAAAGAAACCAAATTTTATTTGACACTAAATTAACATTTTCCGAGCACATTGCATTAATTGTTAAAAAAAGCATACAAAACCTTGGGATTCATTCTGCGCACATGTCAGGCTTTTTCGGATGCAGAATGTTTAAAGGTCTTATACTATGCTTATGTCAGAAGCAATCTAGAATATTGCTTCATAGTCGACTTCATAGCATAGATTTCAAATGGCTAACATAGGCAACCATAGCCCATACTTCCCCATTAAATTTACAATAACAGGGGCGTTATTGATAAAAATTTCATTATCTTTAATAAAATTTTAAGTACTCATATTAAGGCGACATTCGGCTTGAGTGTAATGAACTTGTGTGCGGTCAACACACCCGCATTGTTACACTCGATTCGGATTATCCTACACGCGGCAATAAGAATAGTTGGTAGGCACTTATACAGCAATTTTAATAGACTATATTGAATTTAGAACATATTTTTAAATGACAATTCTAGAACAAAGTCCCGTACGATATCAATAAATATACTATAGATTCTATAGGTATCGGTGCTAAGCCGGGCGCGGGCGGCTTGCTGATACGTTGGGCACTAGAAAAGATTTTGCAATATACTCGTACATAATACACAACCAAATGGCACAGGCAGGAGTCGGATCCCAACCACTGGTGGTCGTAATGGTGGGAAAAGTAATCCCATTTGCCACCACTCGAACCGTTTTTTGAAAATCATACCAAAAATATAGGTAATATTTTTCGTAATTTTACCGATATATATTAACAATATAGATTGATATAGATCGAAGGTTTTAGGATTTCTAAGAATGTAAGGATATTTTCTCGATTTTCTGCCGATTTTCAATAATTCAACAAGTTGGCATTCTTTTTTCTTTTGTCTTATATGGGGAATCCCTCGGTTATAATGTATTACTACACGATAATTTCTATCAACATGGTCGTCTTCAAGGCCATTTCAAGCAGAAAATAAATTACTACATCTGCTTTTGTTGCTTGTGTCCTTCGGCCACGATAGTCACTTTACCACTAAGTCGTCAACTTAAGGGAGCTAGCTGAAAATTAATTCTTACAGCATATGGTTTATGCTTCTTGTGACCTAAGGTAATGATAGTCACTTACCACTAAAAGGTCAACTACAAGATTCCCTCAGGTACTACTTGTAGTACTACTACTTATTCTGTGCTTCAGGGGTCAACAGTAACTAAAAGATCCATTAAAAGGTCCACTAAGAATGCCATACATCAGCTTGTCGCCCTTTATCGAAATAGTAACGTTTCGTCCAGAGGCAACAGACAGATCCCATTACTGTCCGTATCTAATCATAATACATTGTCAGATATGTTTTATTATAAAATAGAATAAACAATAATATTAACATTATGCCTTCAGACGAAGATCTATACTTAACCAGTACGTATTTCCAGTTTTAAAATATGGTGCTGATGTGAGACGTAGACACTGACGAAAGGTCCTACGAGTAACACACTCTTTCACAAATACAAGTCACTTAGCGAACTTCAAGGTATGGAGAGGGCAACTCCCTATAGAGTCTACACTCTATAGACTACGAGACTACGATGATTTCAAGAGAGCTCCTGGCAGTTGATGACAGGTAAGACATATGTGGTAGTGGTCAATTAAAAAAGGCTGTGTTCAACAGTGGCAGCTTGTGATTATGATGCTATTTAGTTACGGGCATACATATAAAGATATATAATACTAGCTGAACCCGCAAACGTTGTTTTGCAAAAAAAATTTGGAGTATAAAAAATAGGTTACACAAAACCGTTTGTTTAGGAGGAGTTTTGTTACAAACACGAGAATTTTATATATAAATTCTAATTAATGTATTACTTGTACGCAGAGAAATTGAAGTTCTTGGAAAAACAACAATGGAAGAAAAACGCTGAACATTAAATTTCCTTGGAAAAACAACGATTGCACTTCAGCTTTATACATTTGGCCTTGTTACATTTTTCGTCTGAGCAGTTAAACTGTTTTATGACCACCTTAAAATATGTCAGAGATTAATGTCAAGTATAAAATCGAGTTAACCGCGAGATAACTCTGTTTACCGCCTTCTTATCTTATCCTTATCGTCGCGTCCTGCAAAAGTCTGCAAACATTGGCGACAGAATTCACTGATAAAGTAGTTTTGCAATAATAACAGTCTGCAATATAATTATGTACCTACTAATTCTAACAAAAGCCACTAATATTAACAAAAGCTAGTTTTGCCCACGACTTCGTCTGCGCCCCTTTTTTGAGGTTATTCAATAATATTTATTCAATCTTTATTGTTCATAATTATATTTTTGTCAAGCATTGAATTTTTAATTTTAATTTTTAGATGATCCTTTTTGAACAGTTCTTTCTATCCGAATGAAAGGTACCACTCTATGTCTTTTTCTGTATCCCTAACAACATGCATTTGAAATATCAGTCAAGGGTATGCCATATTACAGCGTCCCGTATTTATAAGCTGTCTGAATGTCCGGCGGAAGTTTTGAAATAAGACCACATGTACTGTTGTGTGTCTTGTTTCAGTGCGTAAATTATGGCACATATACCATGCGCTGACTGACGCTACTTCACAGCAAGGCATGGCAAAGGATTTTTTCCTGAACATAGTATTTCTAACCTTATTCCAATCTCTTTAGCACTTACACTCCTTTATTTGAATACTAAGAGGCCGCGGCATGCCTTCAGCAACAAGTGCTATTATAACTAAATCCCAATAAATCATTTTAACAAAACAAAACGCAAGGGTAACTTGAATAGTTTTTGGCACGACAGGGCTGCATACCGTGAGGTATCACGACGTGCCGAAGCGTGCCTTGCCGTACCATATACCGTCCCTTAATCTTTATTCTGTCACTTGATGCTGGTTTCTTTTCTCTCCCACTGTCTTTTCAGTCCTGAAGGTTGACTGTCAACTGTAACAGTTGATCGACTGAGGCAATTCCAGTTCACTCCCAGATATTTCGTAACAACGACTTCCTCTTTCGCTCAGCGCGTCTTTCCTTCCATGTTAAATTAAATTAAGTGCACCTTGTACTAGTGAGTGAAGTCGTAAGTATTTGGGAGAATTTATTGTCTCAAATTAGTATAATATAATGCGAATAACCCGAAGACAAAGCTGCGACGCATGACATTCGGGGCACTTTTAAACTCTCCAAAATAATAAAACATACGCCAGCAACTGCAATATTTTAGAAAATCCTTTATAGATGGTAGCTATTGACAAGCCGATTTTAAATGTAGGTACATTATAGATACGATGTTTAAAAGGAAAAACATTGTTGGCTTTTTTAGTCGGTAATTACAACAACTCAACCAGCGAATATGTCACAAATTCTGCACATTTAAAAAAATAATTGTACTACATATGAAATTAATTTCAGTTTTATACATAAAAATACATGACTTAGTATAGAATTGGCAAGTAATTCACGTTGGCAAGTAAACTCATAAAGTTTATAGGGAAGGCAGTAGACGTCCTATCCTACAACTAACATGATTACGGTTACAATAATGCCAATTGAAATGAACGCATCTAAATAGGTCCGCTCTGGACTATATTATAACAATACCCAAGGGAAATTACAATACTGTAATTAGTAAATGTTAGTTAATTAGTAAAGAAGGAAAGTAATATGCTTGTTGTGTAATAAATAAACTCAATATGCCCTTACAACGAAATACAATATAATTAATAAGTTATTAACATAGGATCCAAGTGAATAATATGATTAAAATTAATAAAAAACTACAATGATTTTCCGGGTCTGTCTGCATAGCCGCTAATTCCTTCTGAACTACGCAATAGATTGTGCTGTGATGCGGTTTTCACCATCAATTAGATTATTTTCACGGAATTTTTATATATTTAATAAAACCTAATTAAGGTAGTTAATCGCTAGTTAGTTAGTTATATTAGTGACGATAAATTTTGATCACTTTCTCTACTTCGTTTGTGAATTGATTTACTTTTGTCAAGTAACTATAATAATAAGTATGACAATGTCATGCTAATGTGTTAGACTTAGAAACTACGAAGAGATCCGAATCCACCTGTTTACCAGACATAAAGTATATTTTTATCAATTGTTATCTATGAGGAAATAAATCGAGATTGTGTTGCCTATTAAAATATTGCTCATGGATATCATTAATTTAAAAAATTTAACTGCTACGCCACGCCCTTCTCTATTACATTACAAAATACGCTTAATGCATCTCTGACGTACTCGTACATGTTTGTTTGCTCCTATTTATGCAACACGGTATTTTTTCATAGATAACATTTTGATAAAATATATTTTTCGTCTGGTAAACATATGGGTAAAAGACGACCTCTCTTCGGATTCTGTACTATACTTATAAACATTATATAATTATTTATATCAATAGCGACCCACTCCCGGCCTCTCGGCTTTTTTTCTGTAAATATTATTTATATAAATATGCAATGTTTTAGAGCCATCGATCTTTTAAAGTTTTAAAGCCTTCCTCGTTTATCGCTTTTTCTAAGTGTAAACCACGGCACAACTTAGTGTAAACCGTACCAAAATATTAGTTTAAAATTAGTTATCGGAGAAACAGTTAGACGACCGACGCAAAAACCTGTGTGTGGGTGTATATGTGTGTGGCATCATAGCTCCCACACGGATGGACCGATTTTGATGGTTTTTTTTTTGTTTGAAAGCTGAAGGGATTGAGATGGTTCTTAGATATAATTCATTCGATTAACCAAGGAACTCCAGTTGAAAACTACGCATAGAAAATAGATATTGTGTTATAAGAAATAATTTTCATATACATTGTGTCCATTTACAAATGGAATAAGTGTTCAGTTTACCTTTAAGGAAGGATTAGTGGTAATGTTTAAGGATTGTTGGGCGTGGGCGCGACTTGCATCCAGACAAGGAAACTTGCCAACAAGCGACACTTTGCTTTCTCTTGCAAATGTAATGCCATTCAAATATTATTATTATTTTACATATTTATTTAGGACTAGCTAGTGCCCGCAACTTCGTACGCGTCGTAGTTCATTTTTTTTTAAATTCCACCGGAAAATACGTTTTTTTTTTTTTCAGGATAAAAAAGTATCCTATATGTTAATCCAGGCAATCATCAATACATCAGTGAAAATCGCATTCAAATCGGTTAAGCCGTTTCAGAGATCAGCGTGCACAAACGCACAAAAATTTATTTATCAAAATAATATTTAAAATAAACTATTATATTTTCATGTTTAAAAGTTAAACAAGTTTACGTATAACAACCCTATAAGTTTCAAATATTTTTTTAAAATAAATCTTCATATAAAATATTTCAGAATTTTTTAAATATCTCTTAAATATAGGTAGGTAATATACTTACTACCAATATTAATTTAGTATATATTTTTTATTGATTTAATTATATTATTTAATTTACAACTACTTATGTAATTAACAAATTAATTAACAGAATACTTAATAACTTATTGTCTATATAAATAAAAAAATATATTAAAATAACTAAATTAATATAACAATGTAAAAAAAAATTTCAAATATAAATATTAAAAGTTATATTATTTATACTTTCAATTATATTCAGATAATTCACGACAAAGTAGGTAAATGGAGAACTACAGGAAAATTTAAACAAAAAATATCTAAGTAACGACTGCAAATTACAAAAGTATTTTTTTTTTTAGTATTTATTTACCTGTTTGCGTCAAAATAAATGTAGGCTCAACTATTGAATGTTAACTTATATTTTATTTCATTTCTTAGTAATTTTTTTTTAGGTCATTTACGTTTTCCTCATATATATGTACCTTCAGGTGTACAATAAGGTTACCGATTACTTTTATGTTACTAAGAAATCGTATGTTAAGATTAAAATAAAGTACTTAACTAACAGTTACAATATTTATTTCCTCGAATTCCTCGTTTTCTTATCTGATTAACTGCAAATCCTTTCCGGTGATCGTAACATAGGCTTATCACAAGAAATAATACGATTCATAATACCTACATTGTTTACCTACTATATTATCTTTTATATATGTTTAGAATTTATTATATTTAACGACAAATGAGAAAATCATTGGTGTTTTTAAATTTAGTGTATCGAACAATACATTCCTTAATACGATAATACTTAGATAAGAGATCGTTAGAATATTTATATGTACTGTTTAATATTTATGTCGTAGATTAGATATAATCAAAATATTTATTTGTGATAAAGTTGTAGAAAGTTCAAGAAAAAGATTTAACATAATACTTTTATAATGTTTATAATGTTTCGTTATATATCTAACAGTTGTACGGATATAGATATATATCTATGAATAACATATCTATACTAATATTATAAAGAAAGAAATTTTTGTATATTTGTAATGAATAAACTCGAAAACTACTGGACCGATTTTAAAAATTCTTTCACCTATAGAAAGCTACGTTATCAGCGAGTAACATAAGTTTTATAAAGTTACGCGGGAGAAGTCGCGTGCAATAAGTAGTTAGATATAATAGTAGTAATAATTTTGCAATTTTTTAAGGGATGCCTGAAAAAAATAAAACAATTTTTGTTATGTCTTTAAATTGCAGAAAACTATGACGGGGGTAAAGTTTGATGTTGTAGATATTCGTATCTATATATCTATACTACGTATAATGTACCTATTATGTATAATATATTATACTAATATATACTGTATATATTGAAAATCTGTTAAAAAATACAAACTAATTTCCCGCCCAATTCAAAACGTTTCCAGACACAAAGTAATTTCAACTTGACATTGAGTTACGACTACAATTATTTTTTTTCTCAAACTATGCAAACGCCATGACCTCGCTTCCAATGACAGCCCGTGGAGTTTTATTCCGATATTTTTATCCGAAAGTACGAGTCGTTGCTTGAAAACAATGTCGAAAACCCAGAATGTATTAATAATTGCTTGCCTAACGTCTCAGGGGTCCCGGATTTGTTTCCTAACTGGGTCAACTTTGGAACGTTGGTTCTGGTCTGGATTTTCTGGAAAATAGTGGCAGGGCACACTGTGTTTCGCAGTCATTTGGGCAACCCGTCTAGCGGCAGTTAATTGTTAAACCACCCACCCCCTTACAGAATACCACCGTGAAATAATATCATAATTATTTATGTGCTGTTGTGTTTCAGTGAGTGAGTTAGGAATGCCAGAGCCCATTTCCCTATCTGTTCCCAACCTCTGTGGCGTTGCTTGTGTTATAGACGACGGTAGCCACTTACCATCAAGTGGGACGTCAGCCTGTCTGCCGATACTGGCATTAAAAAAAAAATCAAAAAAATATTGGCATTCGAACTGTCAGTTTGAGGGTCCGACACCTTCCCACATTTCGGCACCCCTCAAATTGTCAAGAATTTCGTAGTTTAAAAGTACCTGTAATCAAGTTTTAATGTATGTATGGCAGATAAAAATATCAGTATAAGTGCCTATATAATTTAGATAATTGTTTTTTTTTATGTGAAGGTCGTCAGTGAGGCTTCTGACGGTCCATTTGAGGCAATAACATATGTCGGTACCTTACACAATAAAATTATAATTTAGTTATAAGTAGTTTAATTATTATAATAATTATTTGATTAAAGTATACATACAGTCTGCTCAACACATAGTACTGTTCGTCTAAATTTGTTAGGTAGTAATACCTAATAATTTTATCCTCTTCCAGTGCTTTATATTCCTATGTTTCATACTCTTATCGTTGGTTTTTGGTTTTAAAACCTATTATAATTTAAAAAGGAAAACCGCGAAGTTTACAGACACTAAACAAATGAAATTAATGATGAAAAATTGCTACCTACTCGTTATTTTAAAGCGTTAAAATAAACATGTCACGATGCTGTGAAATCCTTGAAACCCAACACTTCCTCATAGATAGGCACGGTACAGTCGGCAACGATAATAGGCACGCTGCAGAGTACACTACTGGAAAAGTAGGAGCGAAATCACGGTCATTCATTGTACATTTTGTGTTTTGAAATTCAAATTCAAAACGCCTGACATTATCGCTGTGACGATTTTTTTAAATATTTTTATACGATCCCTCAGAAACCTAACATTTTTCCAGGTTAAAAACTATGCCATTGCCACCCAGGTAATAAACTATCTGTGTGTCAAATTTTATTGAATTATTGAAGAAACTTTCGCGTTTATAATATTAGTAGGATAATAGAATTTATTTAAAATAAAATAAATACTTATAATATTATTATACAAATGCTTAGCACGAAAATTGACAAAAGAGCTTGTAATAATATAATATTAAAATTGAAAGATACTATATTAAGCATACAAAAGAAGTTGGTAATTATAATAATAATATGAAGTAAGTACTTACTATAACGATCAATTCTTTGTATAAAATGCAAGCAATCAGTTTGCCTATAAATGGGAATGCAGCGTGATTGAAACACATAAATACAACAAAATGATAATTCTAAAAATGGCGGGAACACACCTGCGTATTTCATTCATCTGCAAACGCGCGGCCATGTTTGTAAAATACTTAGCATTTTCCTATGGTGTACGTACAGGCGGGCGGCCATATTGAAATTGTTATCTGTAACAAAAACATAAATTGTAATTAATTTCCGCTTGTATTCAATTGTGCACGTGTGCTCTACTTAAATGTACTGTACACCTTTTAGAGGATTTTATCTAAAGATATACCAATGTATGTTAGGTATATACATCGGGACAAACGGGGAATATATTTCAGGACAAACGGGGCATACAAACTGAGACGTAGAGGGATTTTTTTTGTGGAGACACAACTCACTAGGACGAACCAGACATAAATCTGTTGTTGTAATTAATGTATTTTTGCAATATTTTCAGCAAATACACAAACCTCTTACTCTTTTAGCGCTCTCTTCGTTAGTGAAATCCATAGATAACGTAGACCATTAGTGAAATCTGTATTTTAATAACTTCTTCTGAACCACCCATCAGATCAGATTTTGATTTTGATACCGTTTTCACTTAATGGAAAAAGCGATAAACAAGGAATTGCCTAAGTAGGTAATATAATTATCTAACTGATGGTGAAAACCCCATCCAAATCCATTGCGTGGTTTAAGAGAAGTTAGCGATTATACAGATATACGCGGAAAACGACTTCAAATTATACTATGTAAAAATTAATTATTATTATTATACTTTATTTATTTTTCTAAAATAAATGTAGCTTTAAGTTACTCCTTACAACATCAGCTATCCACTAGTGAAAGTACCTTTTAAATCGGTTCAGCCGTTTCAGAGATTATATGGAACGAACAGACACAAAGACGAAAAAATCCCAAGCAGACACTTTAATTTTATTTATTATTAAGCAGGTATAAATAAGTAGCTTTGTTACTTTGTTTTTATACGAAAAAAAAAAACTGGCGTAGTTAAAATTTAATTATTGTAACTATTCAGCATTTTATAAATGTATACAGGCTATTCAAAAAAGAACGCTACAATGTATTTACTTAGTATGCTATATTACTTAATATTGTGTAATTTGTGCAAATCAAGTGAAGAGCATGCCTAACTTATACAACTTATAAAGAAATCAATAATCACACACCTACGCAGGTTTCTTGGATTAAGTTAAGTTCAATGTTACAGCCAAAGCTATTACCTAGTCACATATAATATTAACTGCAAGAAACATTTAATTATCTTTATACTGCGTATCCTAAACAACGCAACGGATTTTGATGCGGTTTTCACAGACAGTTAGATAATTTCTTATGGATTTTTTACATATATATAGGTAATAAAAATTAATTAAGTTTTTTCCTTGGCGTTTGTCTAACTAATAGGTTTAATTATAAAAATGATCTTAAATTTTATAATTTTATCTGAACTAATATAATAGGTTAGTTTGTTTTTTTAATTGAATGCACTAATCTCTGGATGTACCAGTCGCATTTTAAAAAATTATCTTTCTTTCTTTACATTAAATATTTTTTCAAAAAAACATTTTTTAGCTAGGTAGCTACATGTTGTACCTATGTTGTAGAGCTAAAAAAAAGAGTTTTTAGAATTTTTGTTTGTTTGTCTGTGCGTCTGTGCACGCTTCTGTGTCGCATATTTTCTTATAAAGGTGGGTTTAGACCAAACGAACAACAAACAAACAAAGAATTCGAGCTAGAACAAAAGCGTTGTTTGGTGTAAAGGATAAATCGTTTTCAAATTTACACCAAAAGAATACCAACGAGCAAGAACGACAACTGGAATTCTAGCACATGCTCTAGAGATGTTTAGATCAGGTGAACGAGTGCCCAATGCCTGATTTAGTGTCAAGTCAATCGATTTTTGTCTTTCACGGCGGTATAAGACGCCAGAAGAGAGTCCATCTTTTTTTTAACTACCTCAACTCTACATTCTAGTAGGATACCACAGACGCCTGGCATTACGGTAGACTTCTATCATTAGTAAACATTTTTCTTGAGACCAATCCATAATAACGCTAGAACAAAAGAACGCTTTGAAGAGACCGCTCCTAGGAGTGAGCACATACGAACACGAAAGAACGCTCTAGGCAATTGTTCGCACGCACGGCAAAACGAGCATTCTTAGAATATTCTATAGAATCTTCGCGAACAAAGATAAAACGAGGAAAGAATGCTCTGTGTCTGTTTATACAAAAACAATTTGGTGGAGTGGGGATAGAGTGAGCATTCGCTCGTTTGGTCTAACTAAACGAAGGCCTGCCCGCGCCGTAGCGTAGCGTACTACTGACCACTACTGACACCGGTTGACCGGATGTCGAACGAGATGAGAAGGAATTCCTGCAGTTCCGTGAACGGCGATTTTAAGAAATCATGACTCATGTACACGCGACAACATTCTCGACTCGACTCTAGTAATTGCAAACATATTATAATATACTCATACTACCTTATATCTTGTTCGTGAAATATTGGACATGATATTTTTAATGATAAAAGGGTGGCAGACAAACTGATGATGGACCACTTGATGTTAATTGACACTATCCAAATGCGCTCCCAATTCTGAAAAGAGTAAGAGACAGAGACAAAAATGGAATAAGGGAATTCCTCTAAATTGTCATCCCTTAATGACGCAACAAAATGCAACCGCACAAGTACAGTTATATTTTATGGTATAAGTAAATATTATAATTTTTTAATTAAACTCTATAAAAATTATCAAAAGTTCCTATCTATATGCTTACTAATAAATTAGTATCCTCCATTTCGAAAATAATAGCAGTCATTGCCTCTCATTGTATTATGCAATATGTACTTACAACTATTGCGCATAAAAGAACACAGACTAAAAATGGCTTGAAAAAATTATTTAACGAATGGCAAACTAAACAATAATACAATGTTCGTGGGTTGAAGTTTAGATAGACCATTAACACGTTACATTAGTGGCTATTTTTTTTTTCAACCTACACAGACATAATTTGTAAATTACTGGAACGGACTTCGTTGTTCGTGTTTTTTAATTCGTGATAACAATGAGTGCGAGACAAATTTGTTTCGTTATTTTTTTTATATTAAAGTGCCTTTACACAATGCAATTTTTTTTACAGTGGCACCACGAGTACACAGTGTATTTAAGTATACATACACGAGCATTCAGAGTATTCCGGCTCAGAACCGAGTTGATATGTCGAAAAACGAAAATTCAATTTTTAAAATCACTATTCTTGTATATTTGTTTTAATATATTTTAAGTTATTTTATAATTGTACTAGCGGCCCCACGTTCGACTTAGCACGGTTGCAATTAGGTTTTATTATATATTATATAAAACTTTCGTGAAAAATTATCTAACTAATGGTGAAAACCGCATTAAAATACGTTTAGGAGAAGTTACAGATAGATACAGATATACAATAGATATACTAGAGACACATAGACGTGGGCAGCAATTTTTTTTTTATACTGTGTAAGGATATGTAGATACATAAATAAATGCGTATTTGTTTCGAATAACACATTAAAATGTTTAGTATTATGACTCTCGATATAGAAGCTAATTGTTCAATAAATTTATTATTCATATAATTATGTGCAAATAGATTTTATGTGAACTGTGGCCACTTCTGTCTATGTAATTCTGTGTTTACAGACTCGCGATGTGTTCGCGGCGCGGCGGAGCATTGAAAACTGCAAATTACCATAACTGCCTATTTCTAAATTCAACACTAGAGGAGCTAAAAACTATAACAATGTATGTATCTATATAAATAAAAATGAATCGCTAAATGTACCAATTCGGCTAATTTTTTATTTACTCCAGTCTGAGGAAGGTTCTTATGAAGAGTAGGGGAGAGGGGGGCACATTAGAACACTTTTTAAATAAAATATTATATTTCTAGTATGGTATTACAAATCAAGATTTATTTTATTTTAATATTAGATATGGGGTTTATACTACATACCAAAAATGATATTTATTTATTTTGACTTGCTAAAGTAACACAATTTAATTTTTTTTTAAAAGCTCTATTTTGTTCAAATGTGCCCCATCCGCGGGGCACATTTGAAACCCCTAGGGGCAGTTTTGAAAAACCAGGATTAAATGAAAACCATGTAACTTAGAATATAATCAACAGTATATTAATGTTATTTATATCTAATATTATCATAGTATACTGTCATTTATTTCTTACAATAGCTATTAATAGAATAAACTTTGAAATACACTGAACGGCCTGGGGCAGTCTTGAACAAAGGTAACAAACAACATCAATACTTTGGAAGTTATTACTTAACACAGCAGTATTTTGGTAGTTATTAGGTACTTAACTCATCTTAAAGTTACTGAAGTCATAATTGAAATTTAATAAAACAGCTGTACGTGAAGTTCCTGCAGTAGAACATGGTTTTGGAAGTTTCTTTACAACATCCGTGATAGGTACGAAGGATTGATCTTCTTTATCAGGAAAAAAAAATTGTAACCGAACTTCTTCTTCATGTATTCTTCAGCTTCTATTGCGCATTTTTCTGGGGTGTCTGTTAAAATACGTGAAGAACCTTTCTTTCTTCCTTTTCTTCCAGTATGAGTAGCCGCTTTAGGAAACGGTCTTATTACTTCAGGAGTAAGTCTTATTTTTCCACTTATATTTTCAGAATTTAGTTTATTAAAGCTTGTTAAGCGAGAAAGGCTGGTGTTTTCAGGTTTACGCAAAGACAATACTGAGTGCCTTTTCATCCATTTAATACCCGCCATCTTGTTATTCATCCATTTTTCAGGACACTTTCCCAAAGTTTTTTCATATTTTGCAACCTTCAGAAATAAAAATTTCTAGACGAAAAACTAACTTGTGTTTAATGATCTTATATTTGTAAATACTAAGTCTATAATATATGCAACACTATAAAATAATCACAACTTGAAAATAATACTTACGTGTTCAGTAATTTGCTTACAAGCAAAAAAATATTTATTTGTTTTCGTTTCCGTAAAGTAACCGGCAATTTTTTTGTAAAATGACACTAACTTTGACGTTAGTTGGGAATTGACAGACGTGTAGTTCAGTGTTATCAGTATTGAAAAGGTTATGGAGGTTTGGAAAGATAAAGAATACGTTCATAAATCGAATAATTCAAAACTGCCCCTGTTCTAAACTGCCTCCCTCTCCCCTAACTATAATTGGAAAAATTGTATCCGTGCGAAGCCGGGGGCGGATAGCTTGTGCTGTACATGTATATGAACAGGCAAAGACCGACCGGATTGAATTGAAATTTTTTACACACAACATTGCATTTAAACAGAAGTGTTTTATGTACTTTTTATTCCGAAGTTTTCCATATATTTTCCATAAGATATAAAATAAACTATAATACATAATATTTACTAAAAAAGAGTTGACAACCCGGCAGACATCGTCGTATCATAAAGATAATAAAAAAATTCCACAATAACATTTTTGCGGTAGGTAACGTATACATTATCTGTTTTTGTTGCCTTTGTTTTTGAAAATGGGACTTATGAAAAAATAAAAAGTTATCTTTATACATTTAATCTATCTTTATCTATATCTACGTATACATCCTTACATATTATAAAACCAAGTCTTTCGCCGCGTCTGTCAGTCTGTTAGTCTGTTTGTTCGCGATAAACTCAAAAACTAATGCGCCGTTTTTCATGCGGTTTTCACCAACGGATAGAGGGATAATCAGGGAAGGTTTTTACGAAAAAGAAATGCACCCCCGGACTGCTAGTATTATAATAAGATCGTAAACGAGCCGTGTTAATTTTTTTAATCCTCACCAAAGTTGCTTACTATGTTAATTTTGCTTAATTTAATTAATTAATATAATTAGAATTTTCGTATTGCTTAATTTTTTAAGTTTCAGAACACTTACTCGTAGTAGTGGCAGGGCATACTCATGCGTTTCAACAGTCATTTGGGCAGCCCTTCTGGCGGCAGTAACCACCCTCTTACAGAAGACCACCGTGAGAGCACACCGTAGCTGTTGTGTTTCGGTGAGTGACTAAGGGATGCCAGAGACCATTTCCCTATCCCTTCCTTATCCTTAACCCTACTTTAATCGGCAGCGCACTTGAAGCACCCGCAGCGTTGCTTGTGTTTTAGGCGACGGTAGCCACCTACCATCAAGTGGACCGTCAGCCTGTCACTTAACATAAAAATAGAGCAGAACAGAAAAAACTTATGAAATTATTTAACAATCTATGAATTTCATTGTAATGGCAGTTTAAAATATACACATTATTATTATTCTTATTATTATTATTATTATGCATTGATGATGTAAGTGTTCACTCGTCGCCTTGAGACGATGTAAACATTAAGCTCGTCTATTTTTATCTTGTGAATGAGTGATTAATTGTGTTTTGTTGTAAATAAGAAGGAAACAGATTTACTATGTTTCGAGTCGAGGTGAAGCGTTTTAAAGTTGTCGAAACTTTGTCCATCCGAAGGACAATGGACCTCTTTGTCGTTTCTCTAACTTTATCCTTACCTTCATTAACAGTAACAGTTTCTCATTCTATGCTTACCTTATATTATGAGTAGTCTTAGCGAATGAGAGCTTAAATGGAAAAAATTGGTTTAACCTTAAGGAAACATTAACCTTACAATTAAACGAAAGCAGATCTAAACAGCTAAATTTTCAATATTTTGAAATGAACATTTCAGAAAATATTGTTCAAATGTTACTCTTTTATTTAGTACCTACTTAAAAGTTTAAATAAAATTATCTTTATATTATATTTAAAAAAAATTAGAGAAAAATCTTGATAGAATTTGCTACGGGCCACGCGCACGGCCTTTGTATGGGAATGAAGCAGCGCCACCTAGTGGCTAACGTGAAGCTAACGTTTTACGTTTTCCTCCATTATGATCCAAATTTCAGCTTTCTAGACTTACTTAAGTAGTTGTTTGGGCTGTGCGTTATATATTATAGTTAATAACGCACATATAGTCATATAAGGCGTTGTCCGTTTTGCCCTATTCATTACATTAAAATTTGTAAGGCTACATTTAGACTTGTCTTTTTTATAAATTACTAAATTATTTTTAAAAAAAAACTAGTAATACCTAACCTTAATGTTTTTAAATTAATTATTGCTATTAATGCCGCCATTGTTTCCCATAGCGGATATTATAAATCAACAAAATACGACCGGGACGCCAGCGCCACAAATGGGTCAAATGGTACAAATATCAATTTACCGACACAAGACTTGAATTATACCGCAACAGCCTGTTTAATGAATTTGAACTTTATGCAGCTGTATATAAGAGCGACTTATTTCGAATTGCCTGTAATAAAGTGCGGTTTAGATCGCGTGATTCACCAACATTCGCTCTCAACTATGACATTGTCCGTGCAGCAGATGTTTCATTACACGAAATTTAGCCTTCCGAGTTTAGAGGCCTTGTACTTTATTAAATTTGCTGGGAACGTTACGTTTCAAAATGGTTTCAAAAGATGATTTTAAAGTTTTAATTTTTTTTTAAACTCGTGTAAAATAGAGTTCTGATAGGACTGTTAATTAATTTTATTGGCAAACTTATGGAACAATATTACATTCCAAAGCTGGTTATTACCATAGAGTAAATAGTATAAATAGAGAGAGTCACACCACACATGTAGCGACACCTAAAATGGTTAAGTACTATTTACTCTATGCTATTACCTTGGTCAACAAATTACCCTTGCCTTACAACGACGCAATGCAGCCAAAACATTTGGACCCTAGCTGGGACCGAAGCTTATTATCATATACAATTTGTAAATATATGTATATAACATAGCTTTAGATATAAATAGATACTAAATAGTTATAGTTACAGTAGCAATAAGTTCACACTTATTGTTACAGATTAGGTTACAATCCAAACACTTGGGAATTTTTAAGTTGATTTCCTGATATACGTAAAACACTAACAAAAACAACAAAAATAAACATAAATAAGTCATTAAGCGATGTTAAATAGAAGATATTTATATTTTATTTGTATTAATTAGGGAATCATACAATATCTCGCTACACATTATACAGATACATACAAGAAAAACAGAAATCAGGAAAGTTTCCACTAGTTACTAAAACCACTAAAACATAATTATAAATTATAAGCTATTACAGAAAATTGGAGCAAGGAGAAAACATACAAATAGATAAGAAACAAACAAAAAAAACGAAGAAAAATACAAAAAACGAACTAACAAGTAACATACAACCATAGAGTAAATAGTACTTTACTGGTTAAGTACTATTTACTCTATGATACAACTTACAAAATAAATATGTAAACTGGCTGGTACAAAAAGGAGACTATGCAACAATATTTTCGAGAGCTTGTGGCTTCTTATTATTTACAATTATTATTATTTAGAGGTGGTGATAATGATAATATTAGAGGTGGTGATAATGATAATATTAGAGGTGGTGATAATGATAATATTAGTGGTGGTGATAATGATAATATTAGAGGTGGTGATAATGATAATATAGGTAGTGGTGTATGAAATATACTCGTAGCAGAAGTCGCAGCGGGCACGGTCGCGCCATGCCTGCCTACCTACCTTGACCTACTTCTCAATCACTAATTAGATATTAAACATAATTGTCTGGTCGTCAGGCAACTAATATAGTCTATTAAGGAATAACATTTTTTTTTCATGATATTACTACAGTAGCTGTTGCACGCGATTTCGTCCGCGTAACTTTAAAATATAGCCTATGTTACTCGCTGATAATGTAGCTTTCTATAGGTGAAAGAATTTTTAAAATCGGCCCATTAGTTTTTGAGTTTATTCATTACAAACAAAAATACAAATCCTTTCTCTTTATAATATTAATATACTTACATAGAAGCATAGATTGGGATAAAGGTTCAGCACTCATATATTTCGTTTTTATTATTGTCATGTCTTAATAGTTTTTAAAATTTTGAGACACAGACATGTCTAAGTATAAGTATTTTACATAGTATAAAACAAAGTCTGTGTCCCTACGCATGTAAGTACGCTTAGATCTCTTAAATTACGCAACGGATTTTAATGCGGTTTTCATCAATAGATAGAGTAATTCAAGAGGAAGATTTATTTGTATAGTTTAACATTGTTTTGTGTTAATTTGCTGAAATATGACGTTGATTGTTGAAGATGTCGAAAGAAATTCAAGCTATAATCGAATGCGCTGCCTGATTCGTTTGAGATATAACAAAACAATGCATTTGAATGGATATACTTACAACAATGTAATATTCAAATCAACAGCGTCAGTTGATGAATCTGAATTTGCAAGTGCATTGACAAATTACGTCGACACAGTCGATTGACGCAATCGAAAAGGGTGCTGTAACTACGCAAATATATTACGCAACAATAGCGATCATGAAAATTGTCAAAAGCATGCGTTTCATTATAAACTAGCTGGTGCCCGCGACTTAGTATGCGTTGTTTCTTTTTATATTATAAATAATGTGTGGCAGACAGATTTACGGTTCACTGGATGGAAGGTGGTTACCGTCGCCTATATATATGCTAGTTGTTGGTGCGTTGCTGCCCATCCTGTAGTAGGTTTTATTAAAATCCCACAAGAACGTAACATTTTTCCAGGATAAAAAGTATCCTATAGTTCAATCATCAATTCATCAGTGAAAATCGCATTCAAAACGTTTAAGCTACTGAGATTAGAACTTAGAACGCACAGACAGATTGCGACTTTATAATATGCTTAGACTATTTGGTATTTAGTACAAAAATACTAAATAAATGTTTTAACCGTTTTCATACTTGTTTTAAATACGCATTGTATAATGTAGCTTTTATTATATTATGTATAAATTTTGCTCTGAAATGACACTTTTATTATAAAAACACGTTGAAATTATTTTTGTTCTCATATCAGTTTAAAATTGGCATTGCATTTATTTGGACAAAAAAAAAATTTAAAGTTTTCCCCCGTGGGCCGTAATATTCACTAAATATTACATAATGGGCTTACAAAATCACAGGGAAAAAGATATTAACATATTTACTTAGTTATTATTCGTAGGAATAATAATTCAATGAAATAATAACACATTTGGTACGACAACTTCTTAACTGGAATTAAAACGTGCTGTTTGTGACATTCAAAATCAGTTGGCGATTAATTATACTGCTAACTTCATACTTACCGCGCGAGTAGAAGGTCAAGTTAAATTCAAGGTAAATTTGCAAATTATTATGCAATTTAGCTTCCTACATGCATCGAAAGTAGTTTCAGTCGACTAACTTACTTTATGGTTTATTTTATAACATGAAATTACTTGCTTACAAAGTGCTTGAATATTTTTAACGCCCTACTTAAAAGAGGAGTCTTATACTTACGTTTGACCTGTGTGTTCTCTATGAATGTGTTTTTCAATTAACTAGTGAACTAGAAAAAAAAAAGGACTGCGTCTTGCACATACGTACAATATAATAGAAATACGACATTTGAATGAAATATGTTTCCCGCAGTCATAAACTCCCTTTCAGAAGATCAATGTGAAATAACAGAACTTCTGTTGTCACATCCCGATCCTTTTTCATATCAAGCTTTTAAGCACTTGCAATGATAAACATTTCTGGTTAATTTTTAATTTAATTTATAATTTTTAACTTTTTTTAATTTATGGGCGACGGTATCCATCTAATCCATACTAATATTATAAATCTGACAGTAACTCTGTATGTCTGTCTGCCTGTCTATCTGTTACCTTTTCAAGCCTCAACTACTCCACCGATCACCATGAAATTTTGCATACACGTTACCATAGGGACACCGGAAAGAACATAGGATACCTTTCATCCAAGAAAAAAGGAATATTCCCGAGGGTACTTACATCTAAAATAAAATACAAAACTAACGCCTGGCCAAAGTGTTATAGCAACAAGTGGTCAAACGTTGTGCATATTTTTTATATTTTTCAACGCGGACGAAGTCGCGGAAACCAGCTAGTTTTGTATAAAATGACTATTAGATATCTACATCTATAATACTTATTACCTACTGACTTATTTGACTTATGACTTACTATAAGGATGATAATATGATTCACGTTCATTGTAATTTATATAGTAGGTAAATAAGCAATTTCCTGTACATACGAGTACCATCTGTAAATGATGAATGATTAATCTACAATATTTACAATAAATTTATTTATGAGAATTTTGGAAATTTAGAGCGATCTCCCTTCTAAGGTGTTTATAAAATACTTTTATGCAATACAGATTGCATTGCAGAAGATAACAGATTTAGGTATTTAACTTGATTTCGTTTATTATAAAAATTAAATATCTATTTAAAATGAATGCTATGTGCAAAAATCGAGGACGGCTGGGCCAATTCGTTTATTTATTTATTTTGCAAATATTTGTTGGTTATCATGAAGAGAAAAATTTTTCAACGCTAACCCATTCTAAACCACAACAGATTTCACTAATGGAGGTAGTTATAAGTAATACAGAAAAAATCATCCCTGTGAAGCCGGAGGCAGGTAGCTACATAAATATAGTATAGTATATAGTAAAATAAAAATATTTTTTGTTATTCAAACGGTTTCTAAACCCCTTCAACTAGCAGACAATACCTACGCATAGTTTAGAATTTAGATAGAATTTCAAAGTGTCTTCGAAACCTTCGTCAAAATATCTCGAAGCACAAAACACTTTTCGTTTATCGTTTTTTGACTGACACGGACGCATTCCATCGCTTTCAAATGGTCGAATTCCACAATTTATGGTCTAAAAAAAAACTAAGTGTATACAGAATTCTTGTGTTTGTTTATTTATGTTTAACAGTGTACCACATTAATCACAATTTGTCGAATGGGAACATAATTGGCTGTGAAATTATATCATAATATATTCCAACTAGGTACATTTTATTATTATTTATTTTATTTTTTAACCACACTTAAGGCGATACCACACTAAGAGCCAATCGGTTGCCAAACCGGATGTTCAGAGGCTATCTCCTCTTTCATAAATCAACATAAATTTCCGAAAAAAATATATGTTTTTTATTGATATTTTATCTATATAAGGTACAAATAATATTGTTCAAACTATTTAACTACTATGTAACAATTGTATACAATACATACATATATATATATTTTTAAAATAACACTAACATTTCGATCACTTCTATTTCTATCTATGTACATATAAGTATATCTAGGCATATCATATGCATATCATAAAATAAAGTCGTTGTTAGCCTATATCTGTTACTTCCCCTAAATCACTTCTAAAAAAGTTTAAATTATGTTTTTGATGGGATTCAACTGTACAGAATCATCTATTGTAAGCGAGTTGAATAACAAAATAATACAACATGAAATATACTCGTAAATATAATAAACTCGAGAAATGTAGTGAGCTTTATTTATTTTACAGCCATTTATATCTTTGTAGCTATATTTTCTCTAAAAAGTTTTACTAAAAATACCTATACACTTCTTGCAGTATTCCAATGAGATATTATTGTAATTTTTATATAAGCATATATACTTAATTACGTATATAAAATACAGAATCCAGTGAAATAACGATAAATATAAGGTCACCAACATATTTACAAGCGAGTGAGGCCTCGAGGTCAAGGCGAGCCAGACGCGATCATTTTTAAACTACGAAGTTCTTTTACAGTTTTTTATTTATTCGACACAGACTAATTTGTATCCTCCAGACTTTTGGACCAGTAATATTACAATATATGAAGTGAGACTTATATTTATAATTCTCAATTGTATTTATTTTTTCTAACATCTTTGATAGCGTTTAATTTCTAATATGTCTTTACCATCGAAATAAATGTATCTTTGCAAGTTCGCTGGTCTAATAAATAAATTATAAAATAAGGTCACCATCAGCATCTGACTCCTCTCCTAACCTAACCATCCAACGGATTTTGATACGGTTTTCACTATATAATGGAAAGAGCGGTAACGAGAAAAGTTTGTGTATATAATATAATTTACAGAAAAAAATTCTAATGTGCGAATTTAAGTCGGGAGTGTGTCGCTAGTATTGAATAAAATAATTGTTTTATTTTTCTTTTTGATTGAATTTTATTTTATTATTATTATTATTTTATTTTATGGAGTACACGTAATTTTAATTTAAACAATTAAAATTGTATCCATCGAATTGATAAGTACCTACTAAAAAAATAGTAACTCTTACGACAAACTTCGGCTGTGCTAAAAAAAATCCAGTTTTAAAAATACATCTACCTAATCGTCCGTAAAGATTACACAATAGGTACAAGAAGTAAGAAAATTACAAAAAAGGACAAAGCCTCAATTTAAAAATAAGTTATTTTTCCTAACAATAATGGTTTGTATATCTATTGGTTCCTTTCGTACATAATAAATCTGTCCATATACCTGAGTTTTAAAATTGACTTCGCAAACGGTACGTATCCGGCAACTTTCACCGCTACTACGCAATAACGCAGAGGTGTGTTGTATAGGCAGAACTTGTGTTGCATTCACCAATATAAATTGATCTTTTGCATTCAATTCAAACCCCTCAAATGACTCTTGTTATCCAAAGCGAAGGCGGTGCGGAAGATCTGTTAATTTTTGACATGAATTGGTTTTTCCCGCTTGTAGTTTTAACAATAATTTTTGAGTGGAATACTGATTTTTAGTGACAAAATTACACTCGTAAACACTGTACGAGTGTTCTTCATTTACAAATATTAATCCTTTTTTATAAGTATGTGTCGGCAGACAGCCTGACGGTCCACTGGATTGTAGATGGCTACCGCAGCCATTGGTTACTTTCGACTAGGGTACGGAATTAGGAGGGAATTCGGCTAGCGGTATAACCTACTGATTTGAGAACCTAAATAGTCCCTAAAATGTCTGGTGCATAAGACAAGAAGAAACCACTGCACTTCTCCCCCAAGACAGTCATCTTGAAAGGAATGTTAATAGAAGTGACAGGGCACACTGCGTTCCGCAGTCATTTGGGCAGCTATTCTGGCGGCACTAACCAACCCCTTACAGAATATCACCGTGAAATAACAGCACGTGTGCTATTGTGTTTCGGTGAGTTAGTAAGGGATGCCAGAGCCCATTTCCCTATCCCTTGTAGTAGGCAGCGCACTTGCAACACCTGTGGCGTTGCTTGTGTTATAGGCGACGGTAGCCAAGCCACCTACCATCAAGTGGACCGTCTGGGCGCTGCTCCTATTCGATCTTACTCGAGATGTCCATAACACACATAGGATAAAAATGCTCTGTGATACTTTTGATATGAGCGTACTATGTTTCAAGCGAAGAATCGTCTACGAGTTGTTTAATATTCACTGAAGTGAAGTTATTATCGCGTATTTAACCTCATTTCCTATATGTGCACGCACGCCAATCTCAGTTCCGGAAATTAGGAAATTCCAAGCTGTATGCTGTAAGATACTGTTTTATTAAAATAGACTTTATTCCATTTAAATACAGTGGTGAATAGAATATTATTTTTCAATACACACCAACTTTTTCATTGGATACTATCTAATTATTGAAGAGTTCAAAGGTCAAAGGTCATTGATATATCTAATAAACTTAGAAGATATTATTATTGTTGAAATATAAGTTTTCAGGAAAAACAAGTTTTTAGGATTTCAGGGACCGATTGAAATAAAATTGTATAAACACCAATTTAGCACCTACGGAGAAGAGCATAGTTATAATATGAATTATCTAATATATATATATATACATATTATGACATATCACGTAATAAATACATTACAATGTCACTGTCTGTTTCACCACTATCTTCTTAGTAAATACAACGGATTTTGATACGGTTTTCACTGTTGGAAAAAGCGATAAACGAGGTAGGGCTGCGTTAATAATTTTCAGAAAAAAGAAAATTGTATGATTCAAACATAATAGATAGTTACAAATAAATTAAAAAAATATATTTTGGACCAAAAAATTCGTTGTTTTCATTATGTTCAATGACAATGAATGATTATGGTAAAAAAAAAGCTTCACAAGGTCACGTGACTATTTATGGTAAATCAGTTGTACCGAGTAAAAATAAAAAAAATAATTTAAGAATTTTAAAATATTGCCTAATATAAAAGAATTGCCACTTAATATTTCATAAACTAAAGATTTATCAAATACTTACAATGAAGTTTATACAATTTCCTATCACCAAATACCTAACTATATTATTCATTCAGACATAATAGATAAATTCATTGATAATTTTTTTTTTTTTTAAATGTCACGTAACATTTATTTATAAATGTAATTTTTATTAATGTTGCCTATTCTGATTTAACTCTATGAGTCATACAAAGTCTTTGTATATTTTTTATACAGTTCAAGATCATAATAAGTTAGTATGTCATTGGTATAATTGTAATGCTCATGTTAGCTAGGTATATATATTGCGTATAATTATTTATGCTTACGTCACTATAAATGCATCACGTGTTTTTATTATGTGATTAATTAAATTTGGCCTGATTCAACCCAACTTGACCTGTGGCGTTTGTTTGTGTGTTTATAAATAACTCACATTTGTAATTAGTAATATGCTATTAAGACATTTTCTTTATTAATATTAATCCATAGTAATATTATAATAAATGTGAAAGTAGGTAACTCTGTCTCTCTGATTGTCTATTACCTTTTCACGCCTTAACTGCTCAAATCCAACGCCTGGGAAAACTATAACAGCTTAGTTAGAAGATTAAATAAATGATTGCTCATATATATTTTGTCAGGCATTATATTTTTTATTTTTCAACGCGAACGAAGTCGCGGGTAAAAGCTAGTATAAGACAAAATTTTAAGATTGTCATGTTTTTTGACAGACACTTGAATAATATATTACTTACTTAATAGGAAATTAAACATTTATAATACGAGTAATGTTATTTTTTATTTATTTTTGTTTGTGAATAATATCTCAGAATATTAAAATTATTAAATTTTCCAAACAAATCAAAACTGACATTTTATCTTCTTCAAAATTGGGTATGATTTTATTAAATTGGGTAAATATATTTTAATTAGACATTCGAAATGTGTGCATAATTGACTTACCTATTTACTTAAGTTTGTACGGTAAACATAATATAATAGGTATATACTTAGAGTTTATTTGCACATAGAAATAGAAGGACTTAATCAAGAACCTCCATATAATCTTTACAAGTTAATAAAAATTTATATGCAAAAGTGATGCAACATTTCGCGTCTAGAAGATAATTGAAATGCAACGTGACCACAGAGGTGTCGCATGCATAGAAATAATAAGATTTTACGATCGAATCGAGGACATTTTGTTCTCTTATACTACACATAAGTAACTTATATTATTAACATATTTACTTATATTAACTAGCGATAGCGAGTAGAACTGTTTGGAACAATCCTAATTTTTGACGTGATTACTAGATTAGTCTTTGAATTGGCCTTTATAGTTGGAGGCAATTCAGAAAAGTGATTCAAAAGAAAAATATAAAATAAACAATATTAAATATTCCACTAAAAACAGCAATAAAACGCCACAGTAACGAAATACCCCTAATAACTAATTGAAATTACACTATGACATAATATAATTGTACAAATTGAAAATTTTGTAACGGTTTAAATTGTATTGTACGTTTCTGTTTGACAAAATTTTATCATTAAAAAGCAAGATGTCGCTTTAAAATCAAAGACTAAATGTTTAAAATAGGATAGGTTGTTAATACCTACGTTAGTATAATACGCGTAGCCACGGAGAGGCGCCGGGGTTTCGTGTGTGTCGCGACACCATGGCGCCTCCGCCCTTAAATAGCAATCGCTACCATAGAAACTCACTTATATTTCTGCTACCCGTCATATGGTCATCTCGTGAGATTTTATACGAAATAGAAAAATAGAAAGAAGAGAGAAATAATTATTATTCCATAAATATCTCACCCAATACATTTTGGAGGCGTCACACCACACTCCAAAATTCGTCATACAAGATCATGTTTTTCATTGAGAATATTATCTGTAAAAGAACAACTTACAATACACGATCTATAATACTTCACTCAATAAATAATAAATAAATAAATTTACGTTTCGTCCGCTTATCTCTATAAATTATTATAGACTATATAATATTATTTTGATGTTTAATCTATATTACTACTAGCTGTCGCACGCGACTTCGGCCGCTTTATAAAATACCTATATCCTACCTTTTAAGTTGGACCAAATTACATTTCGTTCCAAAGTTTGATGAAAATTGGTTCAGTAGTTTAGAAATTCAACGACATGTGACACGTAATTTTTATATATAGAGAGATAATAAAATTTCATGAAAATCTGTTTAATAGTTTTTTTAAGTATTATTTGAGGTATCGACCTAGTGAAGGCTTTTTAATTTTCTCGAACTAAGAGTAGGGGTAATTAAGCAGTATTGAGTATAATGAAATAAATTGTACCCCTGTGTACTTTAACATTATAAATTTTGGGTACAAGTAGGTGTCTACCTAACTCATATTTGACGTAACCATAGACTCAGCGGCCTCAAGCTAATAAAAGATAAATAATTACTTTAAATGTGTTTATTATGGTGCTATGCTGCCATTTCTTTCTAAGGTTGGCAACCATCGTGGCTATCTTAACTTTGTGGCTATCTGCACATAGTAAGCCATTCTCTAAGTCCTTCATTAAGTTGTTACTTGCTTCAACTAGAATGTCTTTGCCTTGTATTTTTCCTTGCATCAATAATTAAAGAATACTCTATCTTTCGCCCCTAATTATGTGTCCGAAAAATTTCATCTTCCTCTCTTTTATCTCTCTAGCACTTTCATTCTCTTTCTCTTTTGACGTAATACTGCTTTTTACTTATTTGTAAACAATATACGTGGAGAATTAGAAAAGATTTACCTAGCTGGATATGTCGTTTCTATGAAATAAGTCCAAAGGAAATCCGTAATCAATCGTCAAGCTCTTGAAGTGTTATAACCTTTAGGAATACAAAAGAATGGTATATCTTTCTTTAGTAACATTCAGTTCAAAATAAATATTCAAAGCAAGTGTTACAATGAGAAGCAGTTAGTGGTAGCAGCAAGGGTAGCCCGTCTGGCGGCGGTAACTACTTACTCCCTTACAGAAGACCATGTGAAATAACGGTTCGCGAGTAAAGGATGCAAGAGCCCATTTCCCTATCCCTTCGTATTACTTTGTTAGATAATTCAATAATGTAAGTAATATGAGTAATTAAAAATACAGTTATTTATATGATTAATGATTGATGTTACTAAATATGTAATTTTTCTTGTAATATAAACGGTCCATTCCCATCAGTAGTCCGATTAACAGTCGATATAAAAGTATTAGCGGAAATCTTATAGAACACGGGATACAGAGAATGTGCATCCATAGCTCTACCTAGGGCATAGGGTGTTACGTCTAGCAATCTAGGATCTGAGATATTACATACTTAATTGTGAAAAAATATTTTTGCCTTTTTTTAAATTAGCATTTTCATATTCCTTATATCTATCCTACTGAGGTCTACGGCTCACTTGCTGTGTTACCTGTGGCGTTACCTGTGTTAATAAAACTTATACAGGTAACGGTGGTAGGTGCACACCAACCTACCACCAAGTGGACCGTCATATTGCCTGCAAAATTCAAGATATAGCTTTGCAGAACTCAAAATCATGATTAAAAAATAAAAGTCTAGTCCACATGTAGTGTCAAGTTTAAGCTAAAAATTGTCACCCGCGACATTCGCTCGACTGACTCACCAGCGGCGTTGGCGCCACAAGATTTATTGCGAGCTTTTGCGAAACTGAAAGGGATTTGTGAAAGTAGACTTAGGGATAGATGTAAATTGGTCACAGTAATATATTTTATGCCTAATGCATGTACTAAAATTTAAATGTCATTTCCTTTATCCCTTATCCTTAATCCCTCTATGGTCGGCAGCACACTTGCAGTACCTTATGGCGTTGCTTGTGTCATAGGCGACGGTAGCCACCTAAAATCAAGTGGACCGTCAGCCTGTCTGACGGTCCACTTGAAACAAAAATTTTTTTTATGTATTATACCTACAAAAAATAGTATATGGTAACTTAAGTAACTTTATTAATCAATCTGCATACTGCTTTTTGTTCTCAATTACCGCAGGTTGGCATGGAGAAGTCATAACCAGGATTTCTTCCTCCTTCCAAGGCGCCGGCCTTATATTATATTTTACAGGATTGCATTTCAGGGTGTCGGCGGACCCATTGGATGGGTCCAAAGGTTACGACACCCCGAAATGCAATCCTCAGCAATTAGCAATAAATCATAACACTATTTTTATTTTTTGTTGTAGGTAGATCCGTCAGGAACAATACTTTTTTTCTGTATAAAAGGTACCCTATTGCCACTTCATTGCCACTGACAACGAGTACACAAATCATGGTGATCGATTAAGTATTAAGGCGTGAAAGTGTAGCAAACAAACTCACTTGCACATTTATGGTTTTAATTAGGATTGTATTACTTAAGTAAGGACTATTGTTGTTTTATTTTCTATAATGTATACTCATGTACATTAATAAAACCGTTTAGACGGCATTCAGTCTTGAATGAACTTTAAAACGTCTGTTCATCGTTCTCGCTATCAAACCATGCAATCTCAACCTTAAGTGTAGCTTTGTAAAGCACAATTTATTGTAATTAATTGTTTATAATGTTGTTTGTTTCAGATTAATGAGTAGTTTGAAACAAACCTTGAACTCGTCCGTAAAAGTAAACATATCTTGGCAGCTCTATAAATTCTCAACTCTATAAATCCTGTCTCCTCCCGTACACGAGTTTGCTAAATATAACATTACGAGTGTGAAAAAGGACGAAGGAGGATCTCTATTGGTGCCAAGTGCGTACCACTACTTCACTTTCAAACGCTTCAATTAGCCAGATCTACGAGTATGTATATCTTTTTTTATTATAGATGGGCTTGCTCTTGGCCAGCATCCAGCCTTGTAGCGAATATGAGACCTATGATGGAGCGAACTCACTCAGAAGATGCCTATTCACTCGAACTTTGAAAATATTTGAAAAGATAATTTATATATTTATATATGGTATATTTTCAAAATAATAACAATATAAATTATCTGTGCGAAGCCGGGGTTCGGGTCGCTATTACCTATAGTACTACTTTATTCTGTGCCTATCTGTAGACAGATGTAGATTTTTTTAAATGTGAAGGTTGTCAGACAGGCTGACGGTCCACTTGTTGCTACAGGTGCTGCAATGGGCTCTGGTATCCATTACTCGCTACTTAACCGAAACACAACAGCACACATGCTGTTATTTCACGGTGTTCTTCTTTAAGGGTTGTGGTTACTGCCGCCAAGCAGGCTGCTCAAATGACTGCGAAACGCCGTGTTCCCTGCCACTATTTACCAGATCCAGACCAGAGCCAACTTGGAAAAAATATCCATAGTTGGCCTACCGGGCAGAGAACCGGGAATCCTGAACTATGGTCTCACCACTTTAACCACTCCACCATTGTTTTCGTGTTCATTTAATTATATTAATTTTATTAAGTTTTCAAACTTGGTAAGAAATATATTCACATGATAAAAAGTGACATAGCTTTTGAGTTATCAATTTCAGAATTCACTCAGTTAAATAAATTAATGTCAACATGGTAAAAAACAATGTAAGGATAAAACAAAAGGATATTAGAACATTTATGTAAGAGTTTTTATGTAAAGGTCAACACGTACATATAATAAAGGCCGAAGCCATTTCATGACTAAAGTTCTGACACAGTGAACACTGGAGAAAAGAAGATTGTGCTTTTTGTGCTACCTGTTAAATACAAGTTAAATGCCGCCGCTACAGATTACTCGATTTATGAAAATACTAGCTGGTGCCCGCGACTTCGTCTGCGTTGAAGGTACCCTATGTCCTTTCTGATGTGCCAGACAACGTGTATGCACAATTTCATGGTGATCGGTTTTTGCGTGAAAGGTTACAAACATCCATACATCCAAACATACTTTCGCATTTATAATATTAGTACGGATTCCTCATCCATACTTAATATCTTCTTTACATAGTATAAAACAAAGTCGCTTCCCACCTCGTCTGTCCCTCTGTATGTACGCTTAGATCTTTTAAACTAAGCAATGTATTTTAATGCCGTTGTCACTAATGGAAAGAGTGTTAAAAGATCAAAGTTTTTATTTATAATTTGCAAGAAAACATTGCACCCGTACGAAGCCGGGAGCGGATCGCTAGTACATTTATAGAACAAAGAATATCTGAATTTTACATGTTTAAAATAGTAATTTATTTATTTTTGATTAACCTACTTTACCTACTTGATTGTCGTACACGACTGTACTTTAATTTTTTTTTCTATAGAACCCAAAGTGTGCGAGAAGACCACAAAAAATATATTTAAATATAAAGTTGGCTTTTCGCACGTCTCGTACGAAATAAAATTGTGCGAGATGACTACTAAACCAGTCCAGTATAAAAATTGCATTTGTGCAAAGCCTAGCGTCACGAAATGGATACGACCTCATCACGATAACAAATTCTATTTTCACCGAATGAATATTCGTGCGACACTTCTAGAAAATTCTTACACAAATTGTATATATACGAGTCGTTGTATTGCATCACATTTATTTATTTACCGCGTTTCATATGTTTCCCGCGAACCCCTGGCAACACTCCCATCCGACAAGCCAGCGTTGCTTTCAATATAAAAATTATGCAATCGATTTCCGACTTATTTAACTTTGAAATAAGACACAAGTCATTTGTATATGAATACGACAAATACATATAACGCAGCCGTGAAGTCTTGCACGATTAATGTAGTTAAAAATATTTTTTTCAGTAGCTTCATTCATGCATGACCGATTTCAATCCATTGACAATTTTATGGATTACTGTGTCGGTTGTTTGCGCCCGCGCTTCTCGGTAAAAATCGGTAATTCTCAACTTATAGCCTTCTATAACCTTTTCCAAGAATGGAGCTATTAAATTCAAAAAGAATTTTTAAAATCCAACCAAATATACAATATACACAACAAAAAAATATATACAAATTTTTTAGCTTTAATATACATATTAGTGTAAGTAGATGAGAAATTCATTTCAAATTAGCTGAAAATTCGTATTCGATTCTAATGTGTACAAACACATGCTATATCAGCGGTATGTTATTACTAAGGAGTTGAGTATTTCGCGGTATATTTGATGCTGCAGCATCAGATCAAAGTTGCTATATGGTGGAAACTAAACCAAATTTCACATTAGATAAATCGAAAAATTTGATAGTCAACTAGAAAATGGGCTGAATGATCTTCAATAAAACGCCTGAACAGATAGTTAATTTAGTGATAGCTTCATCCACTAAGAAAGCATACATAATATCGTTTCCGCGAATCACTAACACAAAAACATTCATAAAATATTCAAGGTCTCCGTTTTTCTGACACTTTGCCAATTATTGTAAAACTATGGAGAAAACAAACAGTTACTCTGCAGATTATATGAACTTAAACTAGAATTATAAAGAGGTAAAGCTTGTAAGTTTTTTTATATATAGAACAGCGATGGCGAGAATTTACTTTAAGTTTGTACATGACATGTACATAGTCTTGAAGTCGGTTTTTATTTTTTATTTTTTATAAAAATAATTTGATTTGTGTGTATACGGGAAAGCTATTGTGTTCAATCTCACCTGTTGAGATCAAAAATTACAAGATCAGATCAAAGATGGGGTTCGTTTGCCTGTTCACTCTTATCTTGAAGAGTCCAAAATTGAAGAAAGAAGTTCTAGTCTCTCGCTGTGCGCATAAAGAAGACCCAAAGCCCTTCGTGCGAATAGTTAGAATGTGTACAACGTAAGAGTGAACTCTCCCCACGCCTAGAAGTCCGATGACGAATAGGTGATTGAAGAACTAAGTTCGTATGCACAGTTCATAAATCACGTCATTAATTGGAGAAACTTTGTCAAGTCCAAAGTGTATGCGGTTTCACTAGTTACTTGTCGACTAATTTCCTCGGAACTTCACGGAAGTATCGGTTTCCTCTCGGTACCGGCGGTGGTGTGTCACCATTGGCAACAGTCCAGCACAAGTGGCGGCATACACCACTCTTGTTTCTTTTTACACACAGTTATCACACAAACTGTTGCCACGCACAGTGCGTTGACTCACTTGTAATTAGGCACGCGACTAACATTGCCAGTTGTACGATGTTTTACTATGCAAAAGTCAAACTGAGGACAAATTAGATCGACAGTAGAACAATTATCATCATTATTTGGCTCGGCAACAGCTTTTTGAGTCGTTGCTGCAAGATCTACCTTTAACGCTTATTATTGTACTCGAGGCAGGATTATTAATATTTTTGGTAAGGATCGCGGGACAATGGTGGATCCATGCTGGTTGGAAAATCCTCTTGGATACCCGGCAGTGTAGGGGACACCGCAGGGTTATGCCCGATTCGTACCGGCTAAAACCCAACGACTTTCTAGTGCGCCCGTTGATGCAGGGATGTTATGACTCGACTTCGGTGCTACGCCACAACTATCTAGCGCGGGGAGGGCTACGCTGCGGCTATCCAGCGCGCGGAGAGCCTATGCTACGGCTATCCAGCGCGGGGAGAGTTACGCTACGGCTATCCAGCGCGGGGAGGGCTACACTACGGCTGAGATGATGATGTTAACTTACTATTTTTGTAGCAGTCTGAAATCTGATCTGGTATGTCTACGCATACCAAGGTCTTTTATCAGTTTTTAACAAGAAGACAAAGAATATATATATTATGAAATAATTTCAATTGTTTTGAATCCCTTGGTGGCTTTGGTGCGGAACTATGTTTTAAACTAAATATTTAGTCATAATCGAGTGTATACTAATCTTCATAATCAAAGTTCAACTGCACAATAATCCTCTATAATATAATCGGCAGTACATACAATAATCGGCAGTATCCGATTCACTGCCCCGAGGACACATACATCTTTTACCTGTATATATATATACATTTAATATATCTGCCTGTTTGTGTCTTTGTGTTGCGTGAATAAAAATTTTTCTTTCTTTTTTTACATTTGCGTATTCAATCTTTCAATCATCTTGAATACATTATACATTACATATTTTGCACAAATATTTAAGTACTTAAGTTAATATTTATAAACAAAGGTAAAAATAGCAGCGAAGATATAACGAAGGACACAGTTAAAAACACGATTTATCTATTACGAAGACATAGCACGTTACATAAAATAAATTACATACTTTTTTAGATATACGCGTAATTATTATGTGACCTTGGCTAACTCCCCCACGAAACCAGCAAAGCAGGGCTGACAAAATTGATAAATTGCCTTTTTTGTTCACAATAACTTATGTAGTATCATTATAACAAAGAAATCGAATATCGGATCGAAGTCGAATCGAATATTACTTTTAAATATTGGGGGGGCTGTTTGCGAAGCGCAGATGATCGTGCGTGGTGGAAGGTAGCAGATCCCTAGACTAGTCAGTCAAGTCCACAATTTTTCTTTGAGTTTTCCAAAACAGGTCCGTTAAGTCCAAAACAGTCACGTCAAGTCAATATACCTTTAGTATTGTACGAATTCCTTCGTAGAAGCATAGAGTAAATAGTACTTAACCAGTAAAGTACTATTTACTCTATGGTAGAAGTCTAAAACGTAGGATTTATTGTCAGTCCTGACGAAAATAATTGTCATGTAAGGGGTTTGTGACACCCCTATCACCGCTTCCCTCGCACATCATACAACCCCTATTAGGTTAACCCTTAGTACTGCCCTTGGACCCTTCAAATGCAATTATTTAACCCACAATCGATACCGAATTCAGCACCTAGATATAATGTTACCATGGATATAATATGTATATAATAAATAATAATAAATAAATAAATATCTTCACACATTCCACACAGCACCATCTAGTTCCACACTAAGCAACTAATGCTTGTATTATGGATACCAAAATGTATATAAATTGGCTATATGTGAGCCTAAATAATGTTGTGTGCATTTTACAGCACCTGTGCTATTTTATAGAAGCCTTTCTGAAAAGGAGTTGTTTCTGCCCTTTCTGACAACTAATAGGTACTCGTAGGTACAGTTCGTTGCATGTGCCCTACCATATGTTATACTATTCATTACGCCACAATGCTAAAATTTGTAAATATTTATGAAAATAGTAATAATTATTATTGTTTTCCGGGGAAAAAGAAAGAGAAAAAGAGGACGCCCCATGCAAAGGTGGGAAGACGAGCTTAAAAAACTTATAAATAGCGACTGGATTAAGATAGCTCAAGACAGGGAAATGTGGAGAGAAATGGAGGAGGCCTTTACTCGTCGAGAGGTCTAATTAGATTTATAAAAAATAAAAAAAGTAATTTATGTTATGCACAATACTGTAGTAGTTAAGGAAATTAAAGGCTTTATTTATTTATTTATTTATTTAATAATAATTATGTTAATAGGGATTTATCATCTCAGCAGTAGGACGTCCACTGCTGGACTTAGGTCTCCTCTATAAATTTCCAAAAGGATCGGTCAGAAGCAGCCTGGTTCCACCGTCGACCCGCGGGCCTTATCAGGTCGTCTGTCCACATTGTGGGTGGACGTCCTACGCTGCGCTTGCCGGTCCGTGTAGCCTCCACTCGAGAACTTTCCGGCCCCGTACTTGTGTCCTGTGCCCACTGCCACTTCAACTTACCAATCCGCCGGCTTAAGTCGGTAACTTTCGTTCGTCGTTCCTGGATTCGATCTCCCAGTGTAAACCCTACATAGCTCTTCGATCTCACTGTGTAACCCTGAGCATGTGCACCTCCATAGCACATTTGGGGATAATCATAATTATAATCGCAACACGATAGGAGAGAAGTTATTACCAATTCCTTTACTTGTGAACTCTGTTTGTAATCCGAAATGATAAATACTCAAATATATTAGTGTCAAAAATGTTATCCCTAGCGAACGTAGGGCATGATTTCTAGGAACAAACGTGCCGCCTGCCAGACGTTTGGCCTCGCTCGACAAAATTTGGACACCAAATCGTAGTTCCTCAAATAGGTGACGATATCGTCAGCCTTAATCAAATGGACCGTCAGCCCTCTTGCCTCTTTTTATCTTAAAAATTAAAAATAATGAAATCACGTATAAACGTGATGTTATTTTAGTGTATTAGATATTTGTATATGTAAATTGTACGTTTGATATAGTCATGTATAAGAAGAGTGAAGTGAATAATATCATATAATATTATGTAAACAGTTTTGATAAGTTTTATTTATATCACCATAATCTTCACGGGCCCAAAATAAATATGATTAGAAGCAGAGGTTGAATTCGATACCTACTACACATAAAATAAAATAAAGTCGTTTTCCGTCTCTGCCAACGGATTTTTATACGGTTGTAACTAATGGAAAGAGCAACAAACGAGGAGTGTTTTTGTATATAATTTGCAGAGAAAAAAATGCATCCGCGCGGATCGCTTATTAATTAAATATAAATTACAAAAAGGCAAATTTATAAACACTCATGTAATTCTTAATAAATGATTCATTTACTCTAAAATAAGCATTTCGTAATATTTTATTAGAGTACAATTCGATTGAAGTAGATATATAAATGTTTCGCAAATTGTTATGTAAGTATCTACTTAAGTAATCATTATATGTATACCTAAGTATATAGGTACAGTGTACTACCTAGGTACATAAGAGCCGTGATAATTTTAATTTATTTAAAATTATTTTTCAAGTCTACTTTTAAATTTAGAATTTTTCAAGAAAACACTACTATTTAATAATTAAATCTGAGTAGGTACTACTACTAGCTACAACGTTTATCTCTCGATGATCTGCGGTGTCAGATAAAAGTACCACTATGGTGTTAAATTGTACCACTAATAAACAAATTTTCTTTTACTATTAATAGGAGAATAGTCGATTCTTTAAATTTAAATTAAGGCAGGGAGAGAAAAACAGAATGAATGATATTTTTCCCTCGTTAGTATATTTACTTTCGTCTTCAAATACTGTTCAAATAGGACTGAAATGTCGTCAACAAACAGCACGTTTTCTTTTTTCATGTTTATCCTTAACTAACCTTGGCATGGACACAAAAATGGCATAATTTCGAATCCTGAATTAAAATGACATCATTTACATCAATTCTCTGAATCTTTTTATTCACTTTGTTCATTCAGTTCAATTAAATTTCTGGTTCAAGAATTCAGATAAAATGATACAAAATGCGAATAAATTAATTTATGGTGCCATCTATCGTGTAGTAGCAAAACTGTAATATTAAATTATTAAATTAAATTTAATATTAATATTAATTTTTGTATTTAAAACTAATCATTCTTATTCTGCCAAAATACATAATTATTTACATAAAAGTATTTTACTTTTTAATTAAATTTTAATTGTTGTGAAAAATTATTCACGAAATTTGTAAGAATTGTCTATGTATAAAATTTTTTTGCCAGATGTAATAATAAAATTATTGCTAGGATGCATCATGCGCTAGCACCGATGTGTAGTCTGTGGATGCATCGAAATTTAAATTCAAGGATTCATGTTTACTGCTCGTTTAAGGTCGCAGAGTACTTTAATAATATGATAAGAAATGCATTAAATAAGAGCAACCTGTAAAAGAAGGTACAGAAATAATATCTTCTTTCATATACCTCGTTGTAAACCCACAGGTTAAAAGCCTAAATAGTGTGAAAAATTTCAATTATTTGAGATAACAGATCGGCGACTATTATGTGGATATCTCAATAAAAATTATTATGTGGATTATTATGTGGATATCTCAATAAAAATCTTAATAAAAATTACAAAAAGCCTTTCAAAAATTACATCTTACAAAAAGATAAAAAATTGAATGCATCAGCTGCCATGAGCTTAAAGCTTTGATACAATTTCATATTGATTAATAAAATGCATTTAAAGCAATTACAAAACTTTTGACAATGAAAACAAACTCTGACTCCTAACTTCTCTTTACTTTCTCATTGCAGAACCATAAATTAAAAAGAAATAAACTATAATAACACTAGGTATTAATAGGTTTTGGCTTATATTGTTACTATAAATAAAAAAGTCTGTACTCTTACCACAAACAAGAAAAAGACTTATTTATTAGTTTTAGTGGAATTAACGTTATTTTCGTTTTTAAAATTTCTTTTTTATGAAGAGTATGTTATTTTTATGGTGAGGATGATTCATAATGCGGACAACACGGATGATTTATGTATAATATACAATACTCCCTTTCGTCTTGCTCTAGGAATTATTTTGTCAAATAATTATTGAAACTGGCAATATTTTTTAGTCTATGCTTATGAACGTTGACCAATCTCTGTGTGGTTTGTGACGTAGGTGACAGTGAACAAGGCATATCCGGCAGCTTGAAAGAGACAGGTCGGGTCGGGTCCTTTTTCAAGCGTACGCCATTGCTGGCGTATGGTAGTTTATTTTATTGAACGGAATATCGAAAACCATCCAATATGGTGAGTATTTAACGGCATAAATCTGTTCACAAAAGTGTTGACAATTACTTGTGCTAACATTTTGTGTATTTATTTTATATTTTCTGGGTTTATAAACTTTAAAATACATTTTTCCCCACGACGATCTTCTTTGTCGAATGACGTATTTCAAGGATTTATTATTGACACAGTGAAATAGTGTTTTTTAATTTCTACATATTCCAAAGTCTTACTTGTTTAAGTGCAAACGTGAAACGTCTAGTCGTTTGTTTGTTTAAAAAATGCAACGTGCGTATGACATCTTGGTGTTACTGTGATTCAAGTACGTGGTATGTATCATGACTTGTACGGTTTTGATGGAGTGTTTTCCTGTTTGTTCAGGTGAATTTTACCGTGGACGAGATCCGGTCCATGATGGACAAGAAGAAGAACATCAGAAACATGTCCGTCATCGCTCACGTAGATCATGGCAAGTCTACGTTGACGGACTCTCTGGTCTCCAAAGCCGGTATCATTGCTGGGGCCCGTGCCGGCGAGACCCGTTTCACCGATACGCGCAAAGATGAGCAGGACAGATGTATTACAATCAAATCTACGTAAGTTTTTACTACAGCTGTTTAATAAGTAAGACCACATGGAGTGGTCTATTTCTGCTCATAAATATATAAATCCATTTTCAAATCTTGTTCCTTATTTATTTAAGTGTTTATAGATTCTAAGCTATGAAATTTCATAACCCTTTGCAACTTTCACCTAATAATAATAATAATAATTGGGTAACTTAAAAACTACACCACATGTTGGTTTTCTTTTTTTTTATATAAGTTCAAGACTTATTATTGCACAATATTGTTATTGTCATAATTATGTTGTGATATGTTTGGTAATGATAGCTTTATATAAACATGGGAGTTAGTTTGTTGAATGAAGTAAATCAATGAACTCAAATAAAAATTGGTAATTCTATGCTAATTGAGCTCAAATTAAAAGAGATGTGATTGCATGTGTTATTGCACAATTTATTGCACAATGTTTAGACTAAAAATATGATAGTCTAAAAACATTAAAAATATGGTAAGATAAAGCTATAAACATAAAAATATGATTATCATTATCTAAAACTCAATAAAAACTACAGGAATATTTTTCTAATTGATAGTCACTATTCAATACTTCAAAATTTTTTTTTTTTTAACTATTAGATTTGAAGTGTACCTCCAAATTGGGCTATTTTATTGCCATATTTAATTTATTAAAATAATCTATTAATCAATTGTGTAGATCCAAGAAAGAAAGAAAGAAATAGACAACTTATTGCAATATGTTTTATGAAATTTAAATCGAGCACAAGTGATGAATGTTCTTACCATTTAAATCTGAAAGTCATTGAGGATTTTTAGAACGGCCATCTGATACCTATTTTCTCTTAAACTTTATAGTATTTTTCACCATAAAGATGTCTGCTGAAATAGTTTTATTCATTCCACAGTGCCATCTCTATGTTCTTTGAACTGGAAGAGAAAGATTTAGTTTTCATCACCAACCCCGACCAGCGTGAAAAGAGCGAGAAGGGTTTCTTGATCAATTTAATTGATTCTCCCGGTCACGTGGACTTCTCCTCGGAGGTGACTGCTGCCCTTCGTGTCACTGACGGTGCTTTGGTCGTCGTAGATTGTGTCTCTGGTAAGAAAAAAATAATCACTTTCAACGGCTAGTCATGAATATAATTGTCTATCTCGATGAACTCCGAAACTACTGAATCGATTATGATAAAACTTCGTAAGTATGTGTAATTTGGTCCAACTTAAAAGATAGGATAGGTGTAGTTTTTTTTTTGCATATATAACATTAACATAGCGCCATATGTTGGATACTTACTCAATCCAGCAATTATTTGTTATAATTATCTGTGTGTAAGGTAATTTATCGACTGGATTGAATAAGAAATTGCACACGTGCGAAGCCGGGAGCGGGTCAGCTAATGTATTGATAAAAATAGAGCTATGAAATTAAAACTTTCAAATTGCTTGAATTATTAAGGAGTACTGAAAAAATGGTCCTCCAACAATAAAATAAGGGTTCTAAAAGTGGCCACAATGGCGCTAGTGTAGCATATCTTCTATGAGCGTCGTCTCAATGCTACACTAGCGCCATCTTAATTTACTGGTATTCTGGGACCACTTTTTAATACATAGAGTCTGTCCTCCTTCATCTATGAAAATCACAAGGTTTGATTAAATTTAGTTTTTTTTTTTTAAAACACATGGCTTGGTTGGTAGACATAAAAATGTTTGTGTGACTTGTTTATGAATGATTTGAAACAAACAGGTGTATGCGTACAAACGGAGACTGTGCTGCGTCAGGCCATCGCAGAGCGCATCAAGCCCATCCTCTTCATGAACAAGATGGACCGCGCTCTGCTCGAGCTGCAGTTGGAGTCTGAGGAGCTCTACCAGACTTTCCAGCGTATTGTTGAAAACGTGAACGTCATCATTGCCACCTATTCTGATGACAGCGGACCGATGGGTGAGTTTTTTTCCTCTTATGGTCCACTCGATGGTAGGTGGCTACCGTCGCCTATATCACAAGCAACGTCACTGGCGTTGACTGCAGTAGGATTTGGAGAGGATAATTTGTCATTTGTTATATATATGGAAATTAATTAAAGTATGATTTAATTAAGACCAATATGTATTTGTTTTATCTGTAAACAGTGAATGTCAATAGTATGACATTCAAGATATCCAACACTGATAATAACAAAGTCACAATTAGTTAATAAATGTAATGTGACACCATTATATTTGATATCTAGCCTCAATGATAAGATTGTTTTTTTTATTAGTTGAAACTGTAGTCATTATAAAAATTTTAATGTAGTAATATTTTATGAATGTAAAAAAAAAAAGGAAACACATTTTAGTATCCCTGACAACATATATGCAAAATTTCATGATGATTGGTTGAATAGCTGTAGCTACCAGAGTCGGATTTATCCGACAATTATTTTCGTGTCCATTTCTCTTTAAAAAAAAAATTTACGAGTCAGACGCTAGGGACACACGACAACTCCTATAAAACCAAGCGGTTAAAGGGTTAAGGAGTGAAAAGGTAACAGACAGACAGAGTCACTTTTTATAATATTAGTATGGAGTGGTCTCAACTTAATTGTATTGAATTTGGTGATCAGGTGAAGTGCGCGTGGACCCCAGCAAGGGTTCCGTGGGCTTTGGCTCCGGTCTCCACGGGTGGGCCTTCACTCTGAAACAATTCTCTGAAATGTACGCCGACAAGTTCAAGATTGACCTTGTCAAGCTCATGAACAGGTAAGCAAATTTGCATTTATAATTAGAATTTTAGACATTCTCATCTGCCAAAAGCGATATAACACCATATCTCAATATTTAGCAATTCCCTCAGTGAATATTTGTCAATTCTCAATTCATAACGAAATAGCCACTTTCAACATGCAGCAGTGTCATAAAATAGAGAATGTTTGTGTTTTTGTATGTTTGTAATGAATAAACTCAAAAAAACTACTAGACCTATTTTGAAAATTCTTTCACCTATAGAAAGACTACATCATCAGCGAGTAAAATAGGCTATATTTTATAAAGTTACGCGGGCAAAGTCGCGTGCAAAGAATCTCCTTTTGTCCACAAACTACAAAAACAAACCTTCATATAGTTTTCTAAGCAATGTCCCCCAAACTGAAAGTTTCTTTTGAAATTGAGTCATTGAATTCATTTCTTTCAACAGTTCAATAACATTTGTACCTGACAAAACATTTGTTCAAATAAAATAATAATATTATGTCGTCATTGTGTTTGAATGCCAACATCAGACAAAAGTTTAACAGTTTAAGCTATATGAAAGTATCTGCTATTATTTTTTTAAAATCTAATTGAAAATTAATCAAATTGTAAAAGATGGAAATATTTATTATTATTATTAAAGATAAAGAAAAATTATTGATCATAAATATTTACAAATTTATCTATATAGTGTTTTATTGCTATTAGTCTGCTATTACATTAAGTATTATGTGTTTTATTGATAATATATTAAGTATGTTTCTCTTTTTTCTAATTTACTATACATGGTGTAATTGTTAGATTTCCCTAATAAATATTAAAAAGTATTGTTAGTTCCATAAGCATGTTGTTACTGTTACAAATGTTATGTTAGATAAATTATATTTTATTTATTAGATAGAATAGAAGCTTGTGCTGAAACATCTACATCTGCATTTGAGCTCCTAATTTGTTTTTTGAAGTGGTTGAAATTGCTGACATGAACTGTCTTGGCAGCCACACTGCCAATGTGTCTTTTTGTCAACAGGAATAGAGAATCGAGTCACATTAATTATAATTATTGTATATGTGATAAAAGTACAACTTTTTCAATGTTTTTCGTCCTATTGATACTGGGTAAAGTATATAATGCTATACACCAGCGGCAGACCAGGACGAACATTACATTCTTAGCTTGGATTGGTGATTTGTTCATTTTGGGCTTGTTACAACATATGCTAAGATACAAGATTAGGAAATGAAAGAAAAGTTTTTTATCATTTTTCATTTTGATTTTTTTTACAATTTTCGTCATAGATTGGTTAGGACGTCGATGGAAGTTTGTGACGCAGTTCCCACTTCTTGGAAAGGTTACCGAATTTTTAAGTAGGGATTAAATTTATATAAGAATAGCGAGAAATCGTTATCAGGATTCTGCTGCCGTACTGCCGGACCCATTTATGCAATACGTAGATTCCCTAATAAAATGAGGCTCTCGTCTTCAGACTGTGGGGTGAGAACTTCTTCAACGCCAAGACAAAGAAGTGGTCCAAACAGAAGGACGCCGATAACAAGCGTTCGTTCTGTATGTACGTGCTGGACCCCATTTACAAGGTGTTCGATGCCATCATGAACTTCCGCAAGGAGGAGATTGATGCTCTCCTCAAGAAAATCGGTGTCACCCTCAAGCACGAGGACTCCGATAAGGATGGCAAAGCTCTTCTCAAGGTAATTATTTTAACAGGAGTTTGGATTTTCATTTTTCAAAACAATTTTCTCAGAGATTGACTTTCTTGCCACCTATCTATTAAAATAGGGTAATAGGTCTTGTTTTGTTGCCTAGTCCCAAGTGTTGCCAGTTACTTATTATATAAGCATCTGGGTGTCAGAGTGGACTTAGAGTGAAATCTCTCCGGAATTGGTTATAAAGCTTGAAATAGTTTGTGACCCCATGAATGATAGAGACATGTAAGAAGATAACTCTTGGCAAGAAATAGAATAAAGGCAACGAAGTTGAATTTAGGTGGTGATGCGGTCGTGGCTGCCGGCCGGCGAGGCGCTGCTGCAGATGATCGCGATCCACTTGCCGTCGCCGGTGGTGGCGCAGAAGTACCGCATGGAGATGCTGTACGAGGGCCCGCACGACGACGAGGCGGCGCTGGGCATCAAGACCTGCGACCCCGAAGCCCCGCTCATGATGTACATCAGCAAGATGGTGCCCACCTCCGACAAGGGGCGCTTCTACGCCTTCGGACGAGTCTTCTCCGGCAAGGTCGTCACCGGGCAGAAGGCGCGCATCATGGGACCCAACTTCCAAGTTGGCAAGAAGGAGGTAACAGACTTATAAGTTTAGGAAGGAAGAGGGAAATGGGCTCGATATATCTTTAATGTAAATTACTGATTTTGATCCCATACAATAATTTAAATCCTGATGGATATTCTCAATTCCATATAATTCATATTAACGAGATCCATCCTCCCCTCAACATTCCTAAAAATCATAAATTAGTAAAGAATTACTTTAACTAAAGTGTCACTAGTAGTTGTAGGGTAATGAAGTACACAGGAAAAAATTTCAACATAGTCCCAAGTGTTGCCAGTTACTTATTGTGAGCATCTGGGTGTCAAAGTGGACTTAACAGTAAAAGCTTTCCGGAATTGGTTATGAAGCTTAAATAGGCTCGTGACCCCATAAATGGAAGAGACAATACAGCACCGAGCTGTGTATCACCCCCTGTTACACATTTCTTTTTTGTAAATTGTAATATCAGTGAGTCACAGTTGCATTTGCTGTGTTGAAGAAATGATGTAGTTTTTATCTCGTATGGTTTTCTATAATAATGTGTTTATTGGTTGTTAGGATCTGTACGAGAAGACCATCCAGCGTACAATCCTCATGATGGGTCGTTACGTTGAGGCCATTGAGGACGTGCCCTCTGGTAACATTTGCGGTCTGGTCGGCGTCGATCAATTCCTCGTCAAGACTGGAACCATTACCACATTCAAGAACGCGCACAACATGAAGGTAAAGCAAATTACAAGCGCTTGTTAGATTTTGATGCAGTTAACGCATCCATGCGAAGCCAGGATTTACTAGAGACTCACCAGCGAAGTTAAATGTTTTGAGACACCATGAAGTTATTAAATAACTTAAATTCACAGTGTCTGTACCAGAAGCCTCGGAACTGATTGTTTTTTTTTTTTTTTCTTATTAAGGTGATGAAGTTCAGCGTGTCACCCGTGGTGCGAGTGGCCGTTGAGCCCAAGAACCCCGCAGATCTGCCCAAGTTGGTGGAAGGTCTTAAGCGACTCGCCAAGTCTGACCCTATGGTGCAGTGCATCAATGAGGAGTCTGGAGAGCACATTGTAGCCGGTGCAGGAGAACTGCATCTCGAAATCTGTCTTAAGGTAAGGCTGAAGTACGCAATAATTTACATCACATTTGAGGGACAGCTGCATGACCTTTATAGCTCGTGGCTTATCAAATGTTATAAATACACGAAATCCTTGAGATAAAGTGAAATATTCACATAAATTTATAGATGTTAAGAAATTTTTTAGTCTCTCAGTACTGAACTCTAAGGATCCAGGCATATCCAGTATCCTGGAGTATTCTCAAAGGGCAGCAGTGTTTGACAATTATTGAAATATTTGTTTTTGTAGGATTTAGAAGAGGACCACGCCTGCATTCCCATCAAGAAATCCGATCCAGTGGTATCATACCGCGAGACTGTCGCCGAGGAGTCTGACCAAATGTGCCTCTCCAAGTCTCCCAACAAACACAACCGTCTGTTCATGAAGGCGCAACCTATGCCTGACGGTCTACCCGAGGACATAGATGAGGTATTTAAAAGAAAGAATTTTAATATTGAATTAAATTAATATTATCTTCCTGCACAATCCGTGTTGCACCGTAGCGCGACACCGTGTCTTGTGGTCACTGTGTTGCGCCGTGTCGGTGTCGGCTGTGCAAGGGAAGAAGAAAAAAGTCGACCGCGTCTAAACGCTGTGCAGAACCTCTATCCTTATGTTCCATGATCGCATGCTACGGCGCGGATGATACATTTTTTTTTTAGTAAATTTACTTTAGTAATTTATTTCTTGGATACGATTTCTATGTTAGTTGTAAAACAAAGTCAACCTGTTGAATTGTTGAAAATAATTTTGTGTAGGGTCGCGTGAACCCCCGCGACGACTTCAAGACCCGCGCGCGCTACCTGACCGACAAGTACGAGTACGACGTAACCGAGGCCCGTAAGATTTGGTGCTTCGGTCCCGAGGGCACCGGACCCAACATCCTGGTGGACTGCTCCAAGGGAGTGCAGTACCTCAACGAGATTAAGGACTCTGTGGTTGCCGGCTTCCAATGGGCCGCCAAGGAGGGCGTTATGGCCGAGGAGAACCTTAGGGGTGTCCGTTTCAACATCTACGACGTGACACTGCACACGGACGCCATCCACAGAGGCGGCGGTCAGATCATTCCTACGACGCGTCGTTGTCTTTACGCGTGTCTGCTCACGGCGCAACCTCGCGTCATGGAGCCCGTGTACCTTTGCGAGATTCAGGTAAGAACTTTCCAATGAGCATTTATAAAACCTTTTATTTACACTGAAAATAAATCTGCATATTTGGGCAGCCCTGTATGGCGGCCGGTACAGAAGATACACCCCCATACAGAAGACCACCCTGAAATAATGTGTTTCAGTGAGTGAGTAAGGGTAGCCGTGAACAAGTGTACTTTTGTGCACATTTATTTGGCGCAGACATGTGATGTAATGTTGTTTTGCAATAAAAATTCACGAGGTATCCAGTTATCGAGTTATATATGCTTATCTATGACTCACTGGTAAGATGACCATGGACATTGTAAATTTGTAATGCCACGTTTTTCCTGAGCGGACTAGCATGTTAAGATAGTTCCGCCTTTCCGAGACGTGGTAGAGTAACAGTTCTTTGTTTTGGCATTGTCATCCATTTAATACCTTGCCTGAATAGGGGATCTAACATTCTATTTGCACAAAATTCTAACATTACCCTTGACATTGGCATTATTATTTTCCAAGCACTGTTATTTACTCTGTAAGATTTTTTTACCATCTGCTTTTAATGAGTGATCCACTAATAAATGCGGAACGGTTTCTGCTACCCCATGTCCGCACAAGCAGTCCGAGCTGGAGGTCTCCATGATTCTGTAGATTACATTGTAATGGTTAATGAAACATGATAATTTTCGATGAAACATGTTTATGATTTAAGAGATATGTTAATTTTCGAGTGTCTAGAATGATTGTTTTTTTTAAATGTAATAACGAAAATGTAACATTTGGTCAATGATTGCTTGAAGATATTATCTAAGTAAAATTTAACCAGATACACGATTGCTAAATCTTTTCTCGATAAATAAATTTTACTGTCGAAACAATAAATTGACAGAAGAAATTTAGACAAGTGAATAGCGCGCGGTAAATTCCCCTACTCGGTTCTAAGCGAGTACCTAAACGTATTCATTATTAATGGGGAATCCCCGAAAATTTATGCAGTGTTATAATAGGTGAAGTCATTTTGAAATCAGTTATGTATAATTTCATTTGTACCTTATTTGGAAATGTTTGTGGTTGTGTAGTGCCCCGAGGTGGCCGTGGGCGGCATCTACGGCGTGCTGAATCGTCGGCGCGGTCACGTGTTCGAGGAGTCTCAAGTGGCCGGCACTCCCATGTTCGTGGTGAAGGCGTATCTGCCCGTCAACGAGTCGTTCGGCTTTACGGCCGACCTCCGCTCCAACACTGGCGGACAGGCCTTCCCGCAGTGCGTCTTCGACCACTGGCAGGTGTTGCCCGGAGACCCGTGCGAGCCCGGCAGCAAGCCCTACGGCGTTGTACAGGTACCTTATCTTTTCTTTTGTCTTGTAAAATATTGAAACGAAAACGCAAAAAGATCTTCCTGCACAATCCGTGTTGCACCGTAGCGCGACACCGTGTCTCGTAGTCACTGTGTTGCGCCGTGTCGGTGTCGGCTGTGCAAGGGAAGGAGAAAAAAGTCGACCGCGTCTAAACGCTGTGCAGAACCTCTATCCTTATGTTCCATGATCGCATGCTACGGCGCGGACGATACAATTTCATACTCCGTTTCACCTATCTAAATTGCTGTGGGTGAGACGCAGAAGCTAAAAATTGCTTGATTATTTGTTTGTTTGCATTTACAATTGTTGTTAGGACAAAAAAACATAAAGGAACAGCCGATAATTTGATTTTTCTATTTTCCTTACAGGACACGAGAAAACGAAAGGGGCTGAAGGAGGGACTCCCGGACCTAACCCAATACTTGGACAAATTGTAAACGCCGTAGCTAATGCAAATCGCCACTGTATAATATAATAATGAATACACCGAGTTGGGGGCGAGAATCCATACAAGTTCGTTATCGCCTAGTTTACGTTCCGTTATTACGCCTCTTGTAATATGTACTTCGGAGTCGCCGTAGCGTCGGCAGCGTCGGCAGCGCCGGCTCACGTGATATATATTATAAATATTAAATAAATAATTATTATCTTTTTTTTTTTCGTAAAGACTTATTATTGCGGGATCCCGAAGTTTCTTTTACATGTACTTCTGTAACTGTAATGTAATTAATTTTTAAATTATAATTTTCTATTGTAAAGGGAATCTTTTAATTTATTGAAAATAAGTAACGCAGCGTTCAATCGGTGAGTTGGTGTTCATTTATTTTTATGAATATTTTAAAATTTTGTTTAATTTTTTTAACTTAACTTGTATTTACAGGTTGCAATCCTGACGAATGTGTTCTACAATCGTCTTGTATTAGGTGAGCATGCTCATTATGTCATTCATTAATATACGTTGTAGTAAAGTTAAATGACACAAAAATTAGGTGTAGTTTTTAAATGATGTTACTTACACAGACCTGTTCTGATTATATTTGAGGATATACTTTTTTTTAAAACTGATTGTAAAAATACTAAACAAATCTACTTTTAAAATTATATTTTTCGTTTAAATAAAATGTATGTTTTTATAACTTTACAGATCATTCCTGACAACAATTGAGCTAGCATTTCTCTGCATGCTTAAGGTAAATGTTATATATTTTTTAATAAATTTTTTTAGTAATATTTTTAAATTAACATTTTTTTAACCTTAAATGATGTTAACTTTTCCCTGATGCCATCGTGACTGTTTATAACAAGCTCAACAGGACTGATTACAAAAATAAGCTCATATTTTCACCAAGGCTAATATTAAATTTACTAATGTGTACTTTTTTTTTTACTTTTAGATTTCTTTCCTTCAACTTCAACTTGATGCAAAGTAGCAGATATATTGAATAATGTAAGTTTCACTTTTTCTATATATGTAAATAATTATTTTAATCGTGTATTAAGAATTGCATTGGAAATATTTTGTTAATTATTGTAAATAAGAATAGTGATGATAATATTTCCACTGAAGCCATCTTGATGGTTTTTACAAGCTCAACAGGACTGATTTTTCTTATGCATAAAATGTAATTTTATGAGTACATTTATGTTCTTGGAATTGGTTATTAACATTACAATTTTATTTTCAGACTACAAAAATGGCGAAAATAAAAAATCATAAAAGGTGAGGGGTTTTTTTAAATCAATTGTTTGTGTTTAACAGTTACGAATTTTGTATTTTGTGATGATATTATCACAGACCTGTTCTGAATTTTATTGAGGAAAAAAATTATTGATTCTGATTATGATTTTAAATAAAGTAAAAAATACTACAGGCCAAAGAAAATTTATAATAATTTATTTGTTTCAGGTACTAAGGTGATTTCGTTTTATAATAGTGTAATAAATAATAATGGTTAAATAAACTTTATTTTTATAATTATTTGTTGTGTTTTATTACCCTAATGCAGATGCTATTTATAGTCTTATCTGTAGTGGTGTAAGTAGTTACTAGTTATAAAGTGGACGAGTAATTTAATGATACCCTCAGATATTTTATTTTACTTTTACGAAAATGAAATCTACTGAGGCCAAATTAATAAGTGTCAAATATTTCGTTAATCTGTGGATGCTGTAGTAGCATTTTATTTACGGCGATTCCATAAACTACCAAGTGAACAAAGTAGGTGGACCGTAGGCAACCAACCCAATCAAAAAATTCAAAGCCAATGCTACGCAAGCTACATATTTTTGCCAATATCTTAGAACTTCTATGTTCTAAGGCCAATATGAACCACAGTTTTGATGATTCTAGCTTGCTCGACAGTTTTTCCCAGTAAGTATATAAGTTGGTAGCTCATATGTTCCCAGTTTCATGTTTTTTCGTTCATATTAATAAAATAAATAAAACTACGAATTAAATATTGGGTCAACTGGCATATATACTTACACAGTTCGTTAGTACCTTTATGCTTATGAAAAATTTGAAGATTTTATAAATAAAAACATGGTCCTTACCACAGATAATAATCCATATGTCATTTGGAAATGTACATACTTGTTCTGTTTATTTAATTTTATAATCTGTGGCCACAATTCCAAGGTCGCGATAGTTGCGCATGTTTTATAATTTAATTTAACTCGAACCATTCAATTAGTATTTTTGCGTTTAATGTTGAATTGTCTGCTGCGTCGGTTCTCCAGTCACATTAACAAAATGGTCCCCGAAGTGGTATTCGTGCTCGGAGCACCCGGTGCCGGCAAAGGTACTCAGTGCTCCCTCATTTCGAAGGGATACGGATTCGTCCATCTATCTGCTGGCGATTTACTTCGCGAGGAACGTCAGAGGCCAGGTTCAGAGTACGGGGAAATGATAGAGGAAAAAATTCGCAACGGAGAAATAGTGCCTGTCGAGGTTACTTGTTCGCTGATTCACAAGGCCATGGAGAAATCCGGTAAGACGCGTTTCCTTATTGACGGTTTCCCACGGAACAAGGACAATTTGGAGGGATGGGAGCGTGTCATGTCCGACAAAGCGAAGCTTCTATTCGTTCTCTTCTTTGAGTGCTCACAAGATTTATGCACAGAGAGATGTCTAGGTAGGGGCGCAGCGGGCAGTGGCCGTTCTGATGATAATCTAGAAAGTTTACAGAAGAGATTTAACACGTACATTAATGATACGATGCCAATAATTGAGCATTATGATAGCCAGGGCCTGGTGCAAAGGGTTAATGCTGAAATTGGACCTGACGAGGTTTTTGAGAGTGTCAAAAAGGTATTCAGCTCTAATGGGCTAACATTGTAATTAAATGTTATTTTAAATAGACCAATTTCTCGTTTTATGTAGGTACCTATATCATGCATGTTGTCATGTGTTAGGATACTAGGCGCTTAGAATACAGAAAAAAAAAGCTAAATCTGCAATCATTATCTAAAGCTGATTCAATAGCTAAGTGATAGGATACTCTGTAGACTAGGGCCCGTAGCCATGTGTGCTTTCTACAGTCATAAATGCTATGCTAAGAGAAAACTTTGTGATTGGTCAAAATTTTATTTTGACATTACAACAACCAATCAATCACCAAGCTTTCTCTTAGTGTTCTCTCTTCGTTTGCGAAGTACGCAACGAAGTGTTTGCATCTTGGCTAGGGGCCCTGGTATGCATTATATAAATATTTTACTTTAATTATGCCATCACAACATGCAAAAATACACATAGACTTGTGAATAAATGGGATGGGTTAACATTCTGAAACAAATCAAATTGATTCTGTTGTAAATTTAATTTTTTCACCTATCACAAACTGTTCATGCAAAAAGTTGACATTGAAAAAAAAAAAACCTTGTGTGTTGAAGGTTTTTTTTTATGCAGCTATTGTACATTATATTCAATTTTTTTCTGTATTCTTAGGAACACACTTAATAATTAGCATATAATTCCAAAAGATTCTTCTTAGAACCTGAGCTTTAAAGTGAAAATGCTGTTCAATAGGCAGTACAATTTAGCCAATTATTAAACTAATTTATTTGGCCAATAGTTATACTTGTTCTAAACTAAAACAGCATTTAATATAATATTATCAATTTGTGATATGATCATAATTATATGTTTTATCTATAATATGTATGATGACTATACACTTCACACACACGCGACAAGTTCTGTAGTTTTGATTATAAATCACCTCTACTTCAATTTAAGTGAAGGTCAACATGGTTTTTTTTTTTGTAGTACTTACTAAGTGATTAGGAAATAAGTAAATTATATAAGAATTGTTCTTTTATACCACCTTACAGCCAATACTTGTAACCAAACGAATGCCTAATTAAAAGGAAAACTTATTAATTGAGTTTGGTAATTAATGCATTATTTATCTGCTTTATTAATTAAATGAATTGAATTGAAATATTCAATGATTAATTTTGAGTCTACAAATGTAAGTTAGCTTGCTGGCATACCTGTAATAATTTGAAATATTTATAACTGTTAAGAGTATACTAATTTTAGGTTTCTAAGTTTATAGAAAATCATGTATAATGGTAGCTTGACATATCTACCATAGATATTATGTGAATAGAAGTGGGGTAAGTGGGACATATAAAATGGTAAAAGAGTTAATATATTGGAGATGCAAGGTGTTGAAGGCTCTTAGCATAAAATATGTAGAATATTAGACATTCATCTATTGTCAGCTAAATCAAATATATCAATTGAATACCTACTAAAGAGGAAATGCAATTGCAAAGACATAACTTTCGTAACAGAAAGTAATCATATCTTAAAAAAAAAAATTGTTTCAGGACAATTGAAGCATAATTTTTATGCAAAGCAACAACTTAATTGAACCCTAATAAAATTATAATAAACAATGTATGTATCTTATTATACATGTTTTACTTGAATTAATCACCTTAGACAGTTTGCTACTTCAACCTTAGACCCACCATGATAGCTTGCAATCTAGACTTTAATTTCCTTGACAGTTTAGACAGCTTCCTCTAGGTATTTGTTTCAGCACACAAAACAAAGACAAACATAATACAAAACAAGAATTTTATTATTGAATTATCTCTAAAGCAATTTCTTAAGATGCAATAATTTGAGCTTACCAGTGTTGAGCCAAAAAATTCGTATGTGTTATTAGATAAATATAAAAGTTATTAAAATTTTAAAAACAGTTTCAAGTGGCATCCATAAACATGAACTAACTAACTTTTGGCTACTGTTGACAATAGATGGCTTAAAGATATAATTTTAAGCGAAGTGAGTTCGCACTATTAACATCTACACTTAAAATACCTGACTTGTATAAAATTTAGCGAAATTCTGAGTTATGTGATAAATTGGTAATAACTATAAGTTATAGGTAATATAAATTTTGCCAAAATTCTATTTAAGTGGTTCAAAGAAATATAATTTTTAACCAAAATGATGTCCTTGAAATGGTGACAATCCAGTCATGTTGAATTAACTTTTAAACACTTATCTCGGACTTGTGTTGATATTAAATGAAAACATATAGGTCAAACAATGTCTTATTTATTGATAAGTAAATAATATACTTTTATAAACCATTGCCAAGATTACAACATTCGTGAATTTAATTTTATGGCCTATCAAAGTTTTCACATATTTCACTGAAATCTAAATGCAGATTTCAGTGAAATATGTGCTTAGGTTGTCATAAGTATAGCCTTTTTAAAACGCTGTATCATACTTGCCCTTTTAGCCAGTCTGTCACAAGAAATCACACAGGCATATTAGCCAGAATTTGAATAGAATTTAATTTTACTATCTTTGAACCAAGGACACATCGCCTCAACATCCTGCTTGGCTCTTTGTCTTGCTGGATGCCATTGTCTACGTCCATAGTACGCGATCGTCCATATTCTGCATGAAGGCTAACACATTAGACATTGGACACCCCATTGTTTAATTACAAAATCCGTATATTGTGCATTATCACTCCATGTAAAATGTTCAGCCAGCAGACTTTAAAGCTAATTCAGCAAATTTCTTTAGTGTTATGGTGCCTCAAAAAATGAAATTAAGCCTTGATAATGTAGGTAGCAGTCTCTTATATAATCTTGTCTCAAGTGGCTTGCAGATCAATTAATTCTGATTAACTTCGACTATTACTTAAACGAAGTACCTAACTGTAATTGTTACAAATTTTAGAACAGGTTTTTTCAGATTATTTTCAAAAAAAGAAACTGTATTTTTTAGGTTTCTGGTACTTTTTTAAAGAAAGAACAAAACATGGAACAATTTCAAGTTTCCTTTATTAAAATCAAAATGACTTAATTAAAAACAGCTAATCGCATAAGTCGTAATTTTGATTAAGGAAACAAATTTTCTGACTAATATCTTCATTATCTTGTTAATACTCACCTGTAGGTAATGCCTGAACTCAATGCCTTAGAAATATTGATCCTCAATAAAATATATAATTTTACTATGTTAACTATTGCAAACGAAATTAAATTGACTTAATTATAAATAACGCCCAATTTTTTGCCATTATGTTGTTACACCTTTTCCGCGGTAGTGTGGCGGACAGGCAGACAACAACAATAAAAAAATAAAAAATAAAAGTCAGTTTAAAAATGATAGTTTTATTTTACTAATTCGATTCTATACAAATATATTGCTAGAAAAGATTAACAATTTCGGATGCGGATTGTACCGCAACCGAGAGAGAAAAAAAATATACAGGAAAAAAAATACAAAAAAAGGGGACCAGGGGTTTGTGGAGATTTGGATCGAGACTTACCACCGAAAGAGAGCCGATACCGAAAAGTAGCTGTATTTTTAAGTCGTAGGTATATCCGAGCCGAACGATTTCAAAATAAAATAATAATAAAAGAGTAAAAGAAAAAAAAAATAGCCAAACTTGGCGCGGTCGGGCGACTAAGCAGCCTCCGGAATCACGCTGTCGACGTCGACGAACTAGTGAGGCGCGGCGGGTTTGCTCGCCGGGACTCGAAGCTCGGCGTGACGTATGACTAGCGGGACGTACGGTTTCGCTCGCTCTCAACGCGCAGCAAGTAGTTGATTGAAAAAATTTGTGGGTATAAAAAAAAAACCTCCTGAAATGATCGAAGGAACGCCTTAGAATAAAGTACATTATTATGCAATCTTTCCAGGAATCTAATTCGATTTTATTTCAGGTGTAAGGAATAATTAATAATTAAATGTGGGTATCGGGCAAAGACTAGAATATATACACAGAACTAATATAAGCGGATAGTTAGGTAAATTATACTTGAATGCATAATTGAATCGATGGCGTCGAAAACAAAATTAATAAGCTAAATACGGCGGACGCCATCGTCAATAAAAAAAATTAAAATGGGAAAAATAAAATTAAAATATAAAATATCCTTTTCAAAATAAACCATCGCTTGTAGTTCTAATAAGAAACACAAAAATCTATGCCAGACAAGCAAACAAGTACTATTGAGACGGCACGCGTCTACCAAGTTATAACATTTAAAAAAATAAAAAAATTGGGAAAGCAATTATAACGAACAAAACACTTACCAATTATCACAATTGGAGGTTCACACAATAAAACAATAAACAGTAGTACTGTTATCGATAAAATGACTCGATTAATTTTGAAATAATATGAAATTTCGAAGGTGGCTCAACAACAACAGCTAACTTCTAATGTGCACTCTTCAGGTGGGTTGCCGACGGAAAAGGGCTTCCCGCCTTTCCGCAGGCCCTTTTATGACCTCGGTCTTCGAGAAATTTCCAAAAGAAACCGCGCTACCGCTACTTGTCAAAATTAACACAGTCACAGAACAACGACGTAACGACATTCCAGAACATTCTCTCTGAACAATTGAATCTACGGCAGAGCACTATGAATGAATGTCACGCGCAAGCGCACAGATCAGTTTATGTGACTATACTTAAATTCGACTATCGGCTGTGCTACCGGTGCAAAAGAAAACAATGGACTATGTAAAAAATATATGTAACAGTACCCCCCCAGCCATCAGAATTTTGCTCTGGTGGAGGAAAATTCAGGCTGGTCCCCAGCTTCTACCACACGGGAGGACAGCAGAAGGTCCTGCTACATAGCCTACTCTAAAATTGAACTATTAAACGTAAAACAAAAAAAAATTAAAAGGAAACCACAAAAAAAATTAAAAAAAGGAAAACAAAAAATATAAACTAACAAAAGAAGACTGTGAGCTTGACTGAGAGATAAAATACATATATAATTATAATGATAAGATAAATAGAAGAAGATAAAATAGATAAAATACTGTATAATAAACTAAACGGAACGCTCTCGCCGCAGGACATCACTAAACCTTGCGCGATGTACTGGTAGGAAGAAACGCCCGGAAGAAGATAGATACACATAAATACCATACAATAAATATAAGAGAAGACAGGATATACTACATACGATTACAAAAGAGTTAAAATACGGAAGAGAGTAGCAAAAGGCTCATTTTTTACAGAGTTGCAAACCGCTCTGAGTGGGGTGAGTACATAAGTAGGCGTTAAAATATGCACAAAAGCATGCACAACGTGCACAATCCCGTGCTTACAAACGCACCCTATCAAACTCAAAAAATATTCTGCACACAACGTGTACAAAAAAAAAACGCAGTCTACTTATGCACTACCTTGGCTTATTTAACGAGTCACTAACCGCTCGAAAGGAAGAGTAGAAGGAAGAATCTGCGATGGCTTGTTTTAGAAGTCGCGACCCGCTTCAGGATAAGGCTTATTTAACGAGTTACCCAACCGCTCGAAAAGCTATTAGAATAAATATAATAAAGATATAATACATACTATAAGGAAGAGGTGTCTCAGTCAAGGATTACTCTGAGATGTCTAGGTAAGCAATTCCTTAACCCTAGGACAGTAACGGGATGACTTATTGCAACGTTTATTCAAAGAAAACTCGACAGCAGAGAAGAAAAAAAATTAAGTTATATCTTTCTTACGATTTAAAATGCTGGACATGCCAAGCACCAATACGTTTCTCGTCGGAGATCCGCTCTAAATGATAAACTAACGGGGAAGGCTTCCCTACTACACGACACTTCTCATATTTGGGAGCCAATTTTGCCATGAAATGATTCGCCGCGTTACTCAAGGGAAAAGTTCGTTTCCACACGATGTCTCCTATCTGGTATTCTACTTGCCGGCGTCCTCGATTGTAGTAACGCTGACTTCGATGGTGAGCTTTTGCGATGGCTTCTTTCACATTAGCGAAGACAGCGCGCAAACCCCTCAATCGTGTAGCATACTCATCTCGCGAGGCGCTAGACAATTCCAATGGTTCCGTGGAAAGGTTCCCTCTGTAAGTGGATCAGCTAGCAACAGGTTCCCAAAATGGACACAACGGAACCCGAATCTAACAGGCCATAAAAACTTTGGTCTAAAATGTTAACATTAAAAAAAAAGGTCTATCATCCCCTACCGGTTCGCTACGAATCGATGCGATCTTACAAAAAGCTAAAATGATTTAAGAATCGAAGTTGGGATGTAACTTCGACTGCTCGCTGCGATTTGTCGCTACTAGTTTTTTGGAATAGGACGATCTGACTTAGGAGGTCGACAAGTAGGACAGTGAGCCAAGGTGACCCCTTGCATACCACACGAAAAACAAACAACCTTCCTCGAACGGCAAGCAACCAATGTGTGACCGGAAGTCCGACATCGAACGCAATAAACAGAACGGCTAGGTCCGGCCTCCTGTACCGCTTCCACTCTATGAAAATTCTTTCCCTTATAAGCTAGCTCTGGAACAAGTGTCGCGGGTCCAACCCTAGGCGGATCCCTGTATGATGACGCGCGCAAAAGACTCCCTTCCAATAATCGACATTTTGATTTCAACACCTCTAACGATGGAACATCTTCCAGAGCCAACGCCGTCACAAATCTAGGATGTAAATTTCCTCTAATAACACGTAACACTTCACTATCCGGAACGGCCTCCGACAATCTCCCAAAGTAATTTAACATGGTTGAAATGTAAGAAGAAGACGACTCCCCGGAACCCTGGGTTCGACTCCTTATCTCATTCCACAGACGATCGTCATAGTCCGGCGGCAAGAATTCATTCAACAGCTGCTGGCGCAATCCCTTCCAATCACTCAGTGATTCCCGAACACTGCGATACCAAGTCAGCGCCTGGTCAGTAAACAACTCCACCGCAGAACGATACAACGAGTCTGCAGAGATATTACGCGACTGTCCTAGCTCCTCTAATCGAATAAGAAAAGTACGGACACAAGTCCTGCCGTTATATTGAAGATTTAACTTCTGTACACCCCGGTCGTTAACAATGGCCACTTCCGGCGGGGCTCCCACCGAAGGCAACTCCTCACTAACTCCCTCATTGGTTTCTTCTATAGATTTTCTAAATGAAACAAACAACCTATCTATTCTCCGTAAAAGTTCATCTAAGTCGCGTTGTAAAACTATTATATTAGGATCATCATCCAAGGCCACCCTACTCAGACGATGGAACAAGTGATGTGCGATTGCCCTAGCCCTGCCAAAAATTTTGTAAGGGGGGTTACCCTCTAACAATTTTCTTAAATCATTTAATTTTGAACTAATGGTTTCTATTTCCTCCTGGGAATTATAAGCGGTGTCAATTATTTCGTCAGCCGGAATCGACTGCGAAAGTTCCCGAATCTGGACTCGAAGCTCCTCCACCGTATTAAGGGGTTTGGCATTCCTTATCGAAACCTCATACAATAACTCGTCCTTTCTCAAAAGGTTGTATGCAATAGGCCTTTCCATTGTCACACAAAGGTTAAATTAATCATAAAGTATAAAAAATAATAATTAAAAAAAAATTGAGAAAGTAAGAGGAAAAAAAAATAACGGGGAAAAGTCAAGAGGGAACAACAATAAAAAAAAACTACTTAATAGAAAATGAAACTGAAGGATTACCGGAAAGGCAAACTAAGACAATCGCAAAAAAAAATAGTAAATTAAAAAAAAAAAACAAAGCCGCTCGCAACTATGTGTTAAGAAAATAGTCTAAGTTAAAAGAGAATGTAAAAAAAATTAAAGATTAAAGTCGCACGTAAAACCGTGAATTCTATTAGTTAATCGCAAAAGAATATTATTCAAAAGAAAATTTAAAAAAAAAAACAACCAAAGCCGTTCGTCCCACACTAGTCAAGAAAAGAATAATTGAAGTTAAAAAAAAATGAATGTGTAATTAGCAAGTAAAACCGCCTAAAATCTACTAGTTAAAATTAAAAGTCTAACTTAAAATGATGTCAACACTGGGCCAAATATTGCACGAAGAGTGTGCAAAATTGCACGACCAGTGTGCACAGCTAAAAATTGTAATGGAAATTGTAATGGACTACTAAAATAATTGGCTCTCCGTCGGGGATAAGTCGTCCACTGCTCCTGTATTAACAAAACACACGAAAAAAAAAAAAGATATAAAAAATAAAAGTTATTCAAAAAGAAAAAAAATTAACACATTAAAAGTTATACAAAAAAAAATTAAATCATAAAAAAAACAATCACAATTTTAAAAATAATATATATATTCCTTATTTGGTGGTGCGGTTGCGCTTGTGTTGTGGCATTAACAAAATTTACCCCCAGCGAAAATTAACATTGAAGATTAAAAAAAATAATGATAAAAATTAACTATTTTATTTAAAAAAAAAAAAAAAAACTAAACTGCCCCCCAAAAAGGAATATAAGGAAGAGGTAGGGTAAGGGAAGGTGTGTAAGTAGGGGAGGATAAGGATTAAGGGTAAGGATGGAATAGGAAGGGGATGGGTTCCTTTGGGACACGTACCCACCGGGCAATAAAACTTAGGCCGGCTGTATGGGCACGTGCGTGGTACTTTCACCAAAGGCTGAAGCTGAGGATGCAGCTTCTCCCACTATCTCCCGCGGCAACACAAACCTAAGGCACCTCACGGTCTCCTTCGGTGGATAAAAAAATGAATTGTATCAACAAAAAAAAATTTTAGGGTAACTAAAAAAATATAAAAGATAAAAAAAACTAAAATTTAAATGTAAGTCTCAGATCCAATTTTTGCCTAAGCCGAAGACTAGACAATTCTCCACAAATTACCGCTGTCCCTGTTCGGGCGCCAAATTATTGTTACACCTTTTCCGCGGTAGTGTGGCGGACAGGCAGACAACAACAATAAAAAAATAAAAAATAAAAGTCAGTTTAAAAATGATAGTTTTATTTTACTAATTCGATTCTATACAAATATATTGCTAGAAAAGATTAACAATTTCGGATGCGGATTGTACCGCAACCGAGAGAGAAAAAAAATACACAGGAAAAAAAATACAAAAAAAGGGGACCAGGGGTTTGTGGAGATTTGGATCGAGACTTACCACCGAAAGAGAGCCGATACCGAAAAGTAGCTGTATTTTTAAGTCGTAGGTATATCCGAGCCGAACGATTTCAAAATAAAATAATAATAAAAGAGTAAAAGAAAAAAAAAATAGCCAAACTTGGCGCGGTCGGGCGACTAAGCAGCCTCCGGAATCACGCTGTCGACGTCGACGAACTAGTGAGGCGCGGCGGGTTTGCTCGCCGGGACTCGAAGCTCGGCGTGACGTATGACTAGCGGGACGTACGGTTTCGCTCGCTCTCAACGCGCAGCAAGTAGTTGATTGAAAAAATTTGTGGGTATAAAAAAAAAACCTCCTGAAATGATCGAAGGAACGCCTTAGAATAAAGTACATTATTATGCAATCTTTCCAGGAATCTAATTCGATTTTATTTCAGGTGTAAGGAATAATTAATAATTAAATGTGGGTATCGGGCAAAGACTAGAATATATACACAGAACTAATATAAGCGGATAGTTAGGTAAATTATACTTGAATGCATAATTGAATCGATGGCGTCGAAAACAAAATTAATAAGCTAAATACGGCGGACGCCATCGTCAATAAAAAAAATTAAAATGGGAAAAATAAAATTAAAATATAAAATATCCTTTTCAAAATAAACCATCGCTTGTAGTTCTAATAAGAAACACAAAAATCTATGCCAGACAAGCAAACAAGTACTATTGAGACGGCACGCGTCTACCAAGTTATAACATTTAAAAAAATAAAAAAATTGGGAAAGCAATTATAACGAACAAAACACTTACCAATTATCACAATTGGAGGTTCACACAATAAAACAATAAACAGTAGTACTGTTATCGATAAAATGACTCGATTAATTTTGAAATAATATGAAATTTCGAAGGTGGCTCAACAACAACAGCTAACTTCTAATGTGCACTCTTCAGGTGGGTTGCCGACGGAAAAGGGCTTCCCGCCTTTCCGCAGGCCCTTTTATGACCTCGGTCTTCGAGAAATTTCCAAAAGAAACCGCGCTACCGCTACTTGTCAAAATTAACACAGTCACAGAACAACGACGTAACGACATTCCAGAACATTCTCTCTGAACAATTGAATCTACGGCAGAGCACTATGAATGAATGTCACGCGCAAGCGCACAGATCAGTTTATGTGACTATACTTAAATTCGACTATCGGCTGTGCTACCGGTGCAAAAGAAAACAATGGACTATGTAAAAAATATATGTAACAATGTCAACCAAGTGTTCAATTAGGTATTTCATAATCATAAAACGTTTTTTATTACTCGGTTTTGTCTTTAAGTACCTATAGTTTTTAAGTAAGTATCTAAAATGTATATTTTTTTGATATGTAGGTTGTCAACAATGTAAACATCCAATTAAATGGGCCCTCTTTCACCATGTGTCAAGTAGGCTAACCGCCATTTAAAGTCACCGGTAATCGGGAGTGATGGAGATGATATACCTTTGTTTGTACGGTAAAAGCCCAAACATTAAAAAGAAAATAATAAAAAAAAAATCGCCTATCGAATGCAGTAAACCGAGTGCATAATTTAATAAAACATAAAATTATTTCTAAAAGTAACTAATCAACATTTTACTTGTAGTTGGTGAAAGAGGCCCTAAGATAAGTATGTGATCCGTAAGTAGGGTGAAGTGGGGCAAATGTAAGTGTCATAATTTAGATTGAATTAAATGTTCATAAAGCTACTAGTAACAAAGTATTAACCTAAGGTTAAAAACAAATACTTCTCAACAATCTGTGTTTAACAGACTTTCATTTATCAGAAAAACAAAATTAAAAATTAAACTTGAATTATATATAATATAGTGTATAAATATAATTATTTTTAAAAAGTCGAAACATTATTACATTTACCCGGTATTTTGGGGTAAATGTAAGAATTCACCATAGTTTATGAGCGAAGCAGTACTATGTGAATGCGGGGCTATTGCAATATAAAACACCGTTTTTAACCTACACTGGTATTTATTTCAGTGAAATCATAGAACAACTTACAAAATTAGAAATTTTTTGAGCGAATCCACTAACAGTATACTACTTACCTACACTTAACAATTAAATGCTAAGAAATATTCATATTTCTAAACTTATAATCAAAGGATGTTATTCCTCGTTTATTTATATTTTATTTATATAAGGTCTATACTAGGCAGTACTTTTATAATAGTCGTTGGTGACCAAGTCCATGTCATCAACTTTAGGCCAGACAAATGCTGCTCCTTTGCGTTAGTAAATTTTATTTTGTTATGTATCTTAATAATCCTATTATTATCAGTCTTTGCCATACTATTACTATTTTCAGTCTTAGAGTTATCTACAGTCTTTTCTTCAAATTCTTTTGTACTAGTTCTTCTCTTACTCTTAATTTTTCCACGAGTTCCCTTATACCGGGTGTACAATGTGGAGAATGGAATTGCATAAACTTGTGAGGCTCTGTGTACAGTCATTTTGCGAGCTCTTATATCACCTAGAGCTAATTGCAGTTTTTTTGCAATGCAATTGCATTCTGCAATTTCGGGTATTTAGGCTCAGCAGTTTTTTCCTTCACATAGTGTCGCACCATCTGTCAGAGGACAATAATATAAGAGTTTAATAAGTATTTCAACGGATTTCCTACGCAAATGTCTAATACTGACCGCGATTCAAACATTACGTTACACACAACAATTTACACAAAATGTTAACAAATAATACCTAAAACTTCCCCATAAATTACTGTGTCTATTGGTGAAAACCGCATGAAAATCCGTTCAGTACCTACATTTTATTCCGTTGAGTTTATCGCGAACAGACAGACAGACAGACGCGGCGGCGGACTTTGTTTTATAATATGTAGTGACTTGCTGGTAACTGGTGTCTTGCTGCCGCTAAAACTTGACTAAGTCTTTCAGGTTAGGGGTAAATGTAATAGCTTTTTACATTTGCCCCGTGTTGGATTATTACAATTGCCCCCACGCTGTTAATTCAAGGGGCAAATGTGATGTAAACATTGGACATTTCGATTAATAATATTTTAATTAAATATATGCACAATACACTTACCTACAAATGTATCCCAGAGCACAACAAAGTAAACTCATCACGAAAACTCACCTTGATTTCTATGATAACTTGATTGAAAACTCGTGTTCAATTCGACAAAACAAAACATAAATGGCCGCTCACTAATTGAATTGACATTTCGAATTAGACAGTAAAACCAAACTTCACAAATAGTTACCTTACACTTGAAGAAGTATTACATACTTTTGATAGATGGTAGCACCAGTGTATTATTTTACCAATTGAGGAATGTTATTACTTTTGCCCCGTTCTTACAATTGCGCCACTTCACCCTAGTGATTAAAATTAGGTAATTACAAGTATCACAATTTTGACGCAATGCCTTGAAGTTGATGCACTTGAATAATTTATTGTTACATTTTAGTCCATTATGGTGTTCAAATAAATTTATTATTTAAAAATTTAACGTGTTTCATTCAGCATTTTATTTTTTAGTAATGTAGGTATACTAAGCCTGTTTTACGGTAGGTACCACTCACTACAGTCGGCACTCGGCAGTGCAGCCTGTGCAGCACCTGTGGCGTTGCTTGTGCTATCTATAACATCAAGATACTTTAACATACTTTAACATAACTTTAAGATAAGATACGACACGTTTGGTCTAGTGGCTAGTAACCCTATTTTACCTTTGTACCTGAGTCATGGATGTTTTATATTTATAATATGTAGGTAGGTATGTATTTACAAAAAAAGTAATCTATATATTATCAACTGTCGTGTACTATCCATAATACAAGCATTAGTTTCTTACTGTGGAACTAGATGGTGATATATGGAATATGAGAAGATATTTATTTATATAAATCGGCCAACTGCCCGCATTTTCGCGTAATATTAAGATATTAGGAACAATATAGGTACCCCATAACACAAAGTAAACATGGCCATTATGTTTATTACTTACTATAAAATACACCCAAGAGGATTCTGAAAAATTGCTGTTAGAGCTGGGCAAAGTTTCCTGCAGAAGTGTACATTGCTCAACCTTGATTTCTGCACGAATGTCAGGCCTGAAGCTTTGATAAGATTTATGTCTTAGCGAATGGTGAAAAATCTGTCATTCTTAATGTTACTATGTCTATATAATTTATTTATTTTATGTTGTTGAGATGGGCAATGTTACACTCCACGCCAATAATATTTTCATACACACTGAAACACTGGGTTAGGGTTGCCTATCACCTTCTTTCTATGTAAATCTTAGATTTAGTGTATTCTAAATCTATGATGTAAATAATAATACCTACAATTTTTTTTTTAAATTTAACCTAACAGGTAATTAAACAATTTTTGCTCTGAATAATATTTCTCTTAAAAATAAAATTTCTGTAGGCAGTGGCAACTTCGTATAAGGTTGGCAACACTGGCAGATGCTAATGCAAATCTATTAATTTCATTTAATTAAAGAATCATTGATTGTTTTTAAATGATAATGGTGGAGACATTTTCTCCAGGTCTGGAGCAATTTTTTCGTGCAACCTAGACAAGGAAATAATACGTATTTCTGAAGATATGTGCGTTGCAATGGTCTAGTTAGTTTATTGCGAATATCATTATTTATAAGCTGGAGCAAATTTTGCAAATTCATAATTGGATGGAGCCTAAAATTTTACATCGATTTGTGCTTTTGCTTTTGACAATCGGAGTAGACACACCTACATTGCCGGCGACATGGCCATGTAGATTATTTACTCTGAGGGCCATGTCCTGTTGAGGTAGCGCCCTTACTGTCACAGTGACAACTGTCAACAAGGTGACAGCATTTGTTGACAGTTGTCGTATTGCTTTACTCCACCGTAACTGTGACTAATTTTGCAAAAAAGTGCGACCATCTATTGTTGTTTTTAATTCAACTTTTCGTTTATTCATTTCAGTGACATACATATTGGTCTCAGTCAGTCATTTCGCAAGTTCATTTCATTTTATGTTAAGTTCAATTTCACTCGTTTTGTTTTGTTCCTAATGGGAGTGAAAGTATTATTTTATTATAAAATGGATAGTATAACTGCTACAAATAATTTCAATGAAACGCAGTGTATTTTATGGCTGTAAAATCTGCTGGAGTTCGTTCGCAATACTTTCAGATGTATAGAATTTTATAAATAAATACTTAATACTTTTGTGTTGGTTGCGTTTATAATAAATTATCAAACAATATGACGATGTGGGGTCGTCATGTAAATGTTTTAATGTGGAAACACCTAATGGTCCGAAAGAGGAAATACATAAGCACTTCTTTTGAGCTGTTCACACCGATTGCAATAATATTATTGCTATTTTTGTTAAAAAATGAAATCGTTCCAAAGTCGCGCGTTCGGGATACATCAGTGGAGGTCTCGCAGACTGTAAGTATTATCGTGAAATAATTTAAACAATTTCTAGATAGACCTTATTTGTACCTATTTATTGTGGGACTTGTCATACTTTCAAATACCTGCGAAGGTTTATTCTATGAAATTAATTGTATGACTACAAATGAAAATACATTATTACTATGAATTAACTAAGAAAGAAATATATAGTGCCCCTAAGGGTACACCTCAACCCTTATCTGTTTAGAATATAATTTTTTCGCCAATAAAAACCATAAGCAATAAAATCATCACTAAAGCGACTCAGAAAGTCACCAAAAACACATAATTATGGGTGCTCCTTAATTGTCAGGACATGGTTTGTTTGAACAAAAATTTAAATGCAATTTTATTTTGTAAAATCATGGGAATAGACGGAAATTTGGATGGTATTTTTAAATGAAACTAACTGTTGCACGTGACTTCATCTGCGTAACTTCATAAAATATAGCCTATGTTACTCCCTTATAGTGTAACTATCAAAAGGTGAATGAATTTTTAAAATCAGGCCAATAGTTTTTGAGTTTATTACAAAAATACAAATCTTTTCTCTTTATAATATTAGTATAGAGATTGACAGTGCAACGAAGGTTGAGTCAGCTAGTAGGCACTCAATAAAACATATTTTTGGTTTTTTTTTTCTTGGCAGTTTTAGGTATGTGCTCTTAAAATAGAAGCCTACTTTTTTATTTACATGTATTTCTCTGAAATGTATTAAAAATAAATTTTGTTTTAGGACCCATTTAAATTGCCTCAACATGTAATACCGAAACACATATATTACAGCCCCGATACTCTTATTACTGGAGACTTGATGGATATTGTTGGAGTAAAATTGAAAAGAGGGAGGCTTTATGCTTTGCCAGGTAAAATTTTAAATGATTACAAAAATGTACTATTAAAAATATTTCTGAATGGTTATACTCATCACTGTCTTATGTCCACTACTGGACATAAGCCTCCTTTTGGACTCTGTCCTGGAATATTGTTAATATCATTTGTGATATGTAGTATTTTAATGAATGACCTTTATATTTGTTAACTAGCCGACCCTGCAAATGTTGTTTTGCAAAAAAAAAAATTTTTTTTGGGTATAGAAAATAGTTTACAACCTGTTCTTAGACCTACCGAATATACACAAAAAATTTCATAAAACGGAGGAGTTTTGTTACAAACATGACATGAGAATTTTATATATAAGAAGATTTATTATTCTATTATTTGTATGATTTATTAGTTTCAATTTCTACCAGTGCAACAAAAATGCTGACTTGTTACCACTTGAGGTGCTGTAATTGTGGGGACCTTCCTTAGTAGGATTAAGGATAAGGGATTAGTAACATGTTAATTTTTGTTCTAGATAAAAGAACAGGGTTTTATGGGCTCCCAAGTGATGTCAACATTGATGATTTGGTGTCAAATTTGGAAGGGAACGATGCTTTAGTTGTATTTCAGGTTTGTATGTCTGTCTGTATACATTTATGAGATTATATTGTGGCAATTTATTCATACAATGATGATAAAAATTGCTGTTTCTTGAAGATTTGATTGCTAAAAGTAAATTTGATATAATATACTCACTGAAATTTTGTGTTGTTTCAGAACATGACATCACCAACTTTACCGAAAAAATTAAATTATACAATAAGAATGAATAAAAATTTCATGACACACATATATCGGTCATTGGACGAAGCAGTGGGACCTCATAATCAATTTGGTAAGCGTTGAACAAAAAATCCATATCTGATTTGTGAATTCATTGAATTTCTCTTTGTCCCATGATATAGGTTATATGTATAATGTATATAAAACAAACACGTACTTAGTAGTTACATACATTCGTCCGCGTTGAAAAGGAAATATATGAGTAATGTTGTCTATCTATACTAATATTATAAAGAAAGAAGATTTGTATGTTTGTGGTAAATAATTTCAAAAACTACTGGCCCGATTTTGAAAATTTTTTCACCTATAGAAAGCTACATAATCAGCGAGTAACATAGGCTATATTTTATAAAGTTATGCGGGCGAAGTTGCGTGCAACAGCTAGTCTTTAATAAAAAAAATTTTTTTGGTGCATTTATAGAGGATAAAATAATTCATTATAATTAAAAAAAAACATACAAATAAAATAAAGTTTTTAAACTATTTTTTTTTTTAGTAACAATTGACACTTGTTTTCAATAACATATGAGAAAAGATCAGTCCCATTTATAGCAAACAACCTTCGTACTAGTGATGTTTGTTAACAGGTTCATATCAGTTTTATTATCAACAAAACTGCCAATCACATGTGCAATATGTTTAATCAAATACGCTGCAGCATTAAATTTAATATTGATGACTAACTTATTATACTGAACGTATCATTTTGTGATATCATACATAAATTAATAATTTAAATAATTTCCCCTAAAAATCATTAGGTATTTTATATATATATGTATTTGTTATCTACAGATTCACTTGTGATAATTTACATTAATACATTTCTAGGAAGTACTTAAGTGTACGCAGTTAATTTATAACAGACTAGCTGGTGCCCGCGACTTTGTCTGCATTGAAAAATAAAAGATATAACCCTGACAAAATATATGTAACGCGTGTCATACATGGATCTTTATTCTTAGTATATTATTATGTCCTATGTCCATCCTGAAATTCTATTCTAACTATTGGTGAAAGATTTTTTTTAAATCGGATGAGTAGTTTCGAAGATTACCTCCTACAAGCATATAAACTTTACCCTGTTTGTAATATTAGTACATACAAATTAAACTACTAAAACTAGGTAAAACGAGTTTATTTTACTTTTTAATTTTTTTTCTTAAGTAATCTGTGAAAGAAAAATATTTATTGTTATATTAGCGACCCCGACCCGCTTCCGTCTCGGCACAAATGCAATTTTATTCTGTAAATTATAGATGCAAACATTCGTCGTATATCGTTCTTTCAATTTTTTTGGAACGCATATTTTTTTGGAGAATCAAACCTAAATAACTGGTTCAATTGCGGAGTTTGAGTAACAAAATCACATGGATCTATACAAAAATCTTAGCATAGACGCGATTTACCATTAAGTGGGGCACCAGGCTGGCTGACGACATTCACATAAAATTACAATACTATTATACTATTACATATGTAGATAACCAAGCTTGAATTTAATACTGAAGTTATACAATTAGATATCTATGCTACTGTTTTGATCTCTATTCATGCTTACATAAGGTACTTATTATTTTGTCGCGATAAGTACACATATGAAGTAACGAATTGGCATCTGCCGGATATTATACATTCTTCTCGGTAGGGACTCCATATTGTTATACTTTTTAAAGTACTAATTATTGTTAATTGTATTTTATATACATTATTGTTTTGTAAACATTACCATTATGTTATTAAAAAATAACATGCACAGCACACAGTACGAGGAAATACGCGCATAGGCAGTGTTCTTTATCGAAACACATATATTTTATGGTATTCCTCTATCGCTTATCATTCCTCAACCAAGTACCGTACTAAACATATAACTAAAACATGTCAATGAACTAATGGATTGTTAAAAAAGTTGAATAAAAATGTTTGAACGAAAATAATACTGCGCCATCTTGTTAATTAGAATATTTCGAATTATAATGTCACTTGTAGGGAGTTAGATATTTTGTAAGATGAAAATGTTAGATTTGGGGGGTTTATGTAAGGGGTTTCATTAATTAAGTAGTTATATGAACCGTTTATCGAGCCGAATCTCATACAATTTCACATGGGGAGAGAGGCTTTTTTCGGCAAAATTTTTGCGGAAATTCTTGCAGAAAAAATACTGCCAGAATTTCTGCAAAAATAGCGTTACATTGTGCGTTGAATAATTATTGCGTATTGGCATTGAAGGAAAGGGATTAGGAAGGGACCGGGGAGTGGGCTTTGGCATCTCTTACTCACCGAAACACAAAACAGCACACATGCTGTTATTTCATGTGCTATTATGCTGTGGTTTCCTGTGAGAGGATGGTTACTGCCGCTTGACGGGCTGACCAATTGACTGCGTAACGTAGTTTTTAAATAAATTCAACGCAATCAAGCATTAACCTATTTTTGAAAAAATGTCCCATGTGTTTAGGGGGATCGGGGGGACCGAGACAAATCTCACGTTTTCTCACCGGGGGAAAGGGAAGGGGGCTTCTAAAAATCGCCAAATTTGCCTCTCTCTAAGAATTCTCTTGTGTATGTACATATTTGTGATTGCACTATTTACTTTCTTCAACATGATAAAGAGTTAAATAAAAAAAATGATATTCAGATAAACCCAAAGCCCTCAACACCTAACGATCACGTAATAAAATTTATTTTACAAGTGATGTGTCGGTTACGAGACCTTTGTTATTTAGTGTAATACTATAGGCTGTAATAATACGCAGGATATTTATTACACAGTATCACATTTGATCTTTCATTAGAAGTTTTATCGCGACGTTGATAACATTTTCGTGGAAGCGTAAATTATTTATTTTTTTATACATAAGTAATAGGTTCAGATCAACCGAGGTCTTATTTCAACCATTACTCATACTATATAACCATTATGCAAATATGTACTACTTTATTAAATTTCAATTCAAATTGCTTCTCAAGTTAAACATAAATTTTTGCTTAGGTCTTAGCTTACATTTAATATAATTCGTTATACAAATAAGTTTTATTTCATTTGTCTAATTGGCCAGATCTATTATAAACCCTAAACTAGATACATAAATGCGAAAGTATGTGATGAGCATATATTTAACTTTTAAGCAAAAACTAGGGATATTCTACGGATTTCGATCAAACCTCACAGTGTTGTAATTTATATACATCAGAAAAACATAAGTAAATTTTTATTTTATAAGGATACGCGGCCGAAGTCGCGCGCAAAAGCTCATTTACAAAATGTTATATTTTATTTCAGCTGAAATATACGAGCCATTCGTTGCGCTACAGTTAGCTATAGATACTTCTTACATTAAAATGTTAACCAAAGAGGAGGTTGTTCAGGTTGGTGTAGTTACATTTTATTGAGATAATAAATATTCTAGACTTACTCATAAGTCATAGACATACTAGTAATAAGTCCTAGACTTTATCTACTTAAAGATGCAAGAAAATACACCAATTTCCTTCCAATGTTTCGAGTTTTTACGAGTGTTTTATTAAAGTTAGATTTTTTTCTTAATCACACGAATAAGTCCATGGAGCAAGTACAACACGCGTCGGCAACTTAGAGCGTTTATTTGATTGTGAATTATATATTATATATATTATATATTTTTTTTACAGGAAGTGACGTTCCAAGACTTCCCGTACGCTAAGCGGATGGACGTTGAAATTATTTCCCTAATATGCGATATTCTAATGTTTTCGTGTTCCATTTCTCTGATGCTGCCGTTCACTTTCCTCATGTCGAATCTACTCAACGAACGGTCCACAGGCCAAGAGGTAAATATTTTAGCTGTAAAAATACGATTTTGGTACTGCGAGCAAACTCCTTCACTTTGATAATACACTGGACCGCAAAGAAAAAGGGTCGGTTAAAAAAATCTTCAATATCTTCAAAAGTATACCTGATCTAGCTCTATGAAATAAAGACTAAATTAAAGCTAAACTAAATAAATTTTATTTTTATTTAAGCATATTAAAATATTCTTTAATTTAGTCTTTATTGAAGATTTTTCTAACCGACCCTTTTTCTTTGCGGTCCAGTGTATATAATTTATATACATCATGTTAGCATTCTCTACTTTGGGTACATTAATTAAACCACTTTATGTTGAGTCTCAATACTTTTATTGACCGATCGATACATCAGAACTACAATTATTTTTATTTATTTATTTTATTTTAGTTAAACTTACAGGCTACCAGTTTGAATAGATAGCTTACACTTAATAAAAAATTTCCACTTATAGTTTAAGGATTACAAACTAGTCTAATAATAACGTTATTAATTCATGTGTGATTAACAATTTATACTTAAGTTACGGTAGGCCATTGAAAAATTTATCAGCTATAATATTTTTAGTTTTAACTATTTAACTGTGGAACAAGTCGACATCTTTATATTGTTTAATTTCCTATTTGTTTATTTCCAGGAGCTAATAAAGATTTCTGGCGTGTCGGTCAACACTCTGGGCATATCACATTTTCTGAACATATTGCCGACTGGTTTGATATTCGCCGTAACGACGACGATTCTAGTGAAGGTCCCTTCGGGGTCACAATTTATTCCCCTCACGAACCCCCTCTTCATATTCATCTTCTTGGTGCTGCATTTCATCTCTATCGTGTCTATGGCCTTCGCCTGTAGCTACATTGTTAAGAGTTGTAAGTTTTATACTGTAAAAAACATCGAAGTACTACAACTATGGAGTTTGCGTCACAAATGCCAAAGCGGCACATAAAAAGTACGCCTAAAACGGAATCATGGCGGAGTCTCGCCTTCGCGCGTCAATGGTAAAAGGTAGTAACGACCAAATTCTACTATTCAGATGTATGGTTGGTTTTAAATTACAAAGGACAGAGCTCATGCTCTACGCATACGTCACATTAAAGTTCGTAGTGTTTTGTATGGCGTGCGAAATCTATAGTTTTAGTATATTCATCATGTACTGTAACAAAAATATAATCTTACGCTCTTATTCATAAAAATCCCTTATTAGAGTTGCCTTATAACGTTCATTAGTTAAAACGCTCATAAGACCTTAATAAGCTTATTATAAAATTCCTATTCATAAACGTTCAATAAGCCTGTCACAACTAAATATTCGCTATGGGTTAGTTTATAATTGTTATGTTGCCGTTCTGATGAATTCATAGACAAGAAAGCTAAAATCTCCCTATCCACGCCCTAAATGATAGTAAAGCGATTATTGTGATGTGACATTTTGACATTTCTTATGAAACAAAACAATTCGCAGAGGTTATTAGATTACTTACTTGTGATCGCGGTCGTTTTTAGTTACCAAAATTATATTTCTTTTCCAATTAAAGTGAATAATTGTTATGTTATACATGTATCTTACTTAAGTAATTTAAACTATTATTTGCAAACATCAAATTCTACATCAAATGTCTTCTTCTTCTTCTTAGGTTTAAATGGCATTACATCAAATGTCATTCAGTAATCAGCTGTTTTATGTCGGCCATCTTGAATTGTTCCTTTATTAGAGGTTTATAATAGGGTTCATGCTTTTATAACTTATGAAGGCGTTATTAAACATTTATAGAGCGTTTTACTGCTATTGAACGTTTATGAATGTTTTTTTGGTAAATTTCTTATAACAAGCTTATAAGCCTCCTATAACTTTTTATGAATAAGAGCGTTAGTCTGTTCCGTATTTTGAAACCAGTGAGGTCACTTGTTATGCCTGGTGTAGACAGTGCGAGCTAGCGTGCGAGTCGGCCTATACAGTACTCGCACTTGCGAGTAGGTCAGTAGCTTGCTCATGAGATGACCGAGTAAAGCCTAGGTTACACAGTGCGAGCTGGCATGCGAGCTGACCTAGTCAGTTACTGAGGTGCAGCTACTCGCACCGTGTGACCGCATTATACGAGTTACTGTCATGTGCGAGTGGGTCAGTTGCTCGCGTCCGAGTTACTACAACATTTTTTGTTTTTACTCGCCACTCGCCTTCCCCCACCACGCCACAAGCGTCGGCTCGCACGCCGCTCGGTCGTGACAGTGTGGTATGTGGTTATTGTGGTATGTACTGTAATTATTCGTGTATTTTGTGATAACATTACACGAGACATGCATCGGACGAAGTATGCGAGTACACTGGTGCAGTAGCTGTCTACTGCGACGCCAGCAGCGCCTGCACGTATGACCGAGCGAGGCGAGTCGAGCTACTGTCAAGCGAGTACACAGCCACAGTAGCTGTCTACTGTCACATCAGCTGCTCGTACTTTGTAACCTATCCTTAACTTCAATATTTTTTTGTTTTCACTCGCCTTCTCGCCTTCTCCCCACAACTCGCATGGCAGCAGCTCGCACATCACTCGCATCGTTCGGACGCTTTCGGCAGTAGCTCGCCAGTTAGTAGGAAGTCTTTCTTTACGTTGACTCGACATTGCAAGACTCCGATATTGCTCTAGCACACCGCTCACAAGAGACTAGAAACAGCTTATGCAAGCTTACACAATGGCACGCTTGGCAGCGGCTCGCACTGTGTAAACGAGGCATTATTAAGGCGCTAACAAATGGTTGGGGAATGTTTGTCAAGTTGCTTTGAGACATGTGATGTTGGTGTGAACAGCTCAGCACTCGACAACGCTGGCTGCGTTCGCGTACTCGTTTCTGTGGATGCCAGCCATTTGGGTTCACGGGAAGGTCAAGAACAAGATGCTTCTCAGTCTGATTGGCTTCCTACCGCACTCCCCCAACATGTGGTTCTGGCAGGAGGTCTCCATGGCGGAATACAACGGTGTGTTTATAATATAGAAACGTTTGAAGTAAGGAAACGTTTAGATAAATATTAAAAAAAAAAAATTAATTAATCTCGTAACAGTTGTTCCCAATTACTTTTTCCTGTGCAACTCGCTACCCCCTTAAGGCAGGAACGATAAACAAAAAATTAATTTAATTATTTTGACATAATATTACCATTAACATAACAGCCCTTTCAAAGTTGTGTGTATTATTACACGCATTAATCGTTAGAAAATGTTTGTTGCCTATAGATGTTGCTTTTTTTTAATACCATCGCCGAAACTGTTTATTCTCTAAATAATATATGCATAATTTTTTTGTTGAACTTTCTGTGTCCCGCGGTTTTGTTCAACAATTCAATCAATCAAACAAACAAACTTTTCAGCTTTATTGTATTAGGATAGATTTCGAACCAAAAAGCCGAAGGTTTTATTCCAAATAGAACTACTTTCAGTTAGTTATATTGAGGGAAACGACTTACTACTTTAATCACTAATTTGTATATCTCGTTTTGATACAAACATTTTGAACATGCAAAGTTTCTTAGAGATTATTAAAGAGATCTTTAATAATCTCTAACCTTTAATAAAGCAGTTTACATATTGTTAAGATTAATATTTCGCGTCGTTCAGGTCAAGGAATCCAGTTCAACAACTTTAACCGCAAATTCAGCGAAAAGTACGGCTCCGTACTGACGTGCTATCTTCTGCTCATGATGCAGTCCATAGTATTCTTCTCGATAGCCTGGTATCTGTCCCAGGTCAGGGCCGGCAAGTATGGACAGTCGAAACCGTGGAATTTCCTCTGTAAAGTAAGTAAGACAGCTTAGGATTTCAGTTAAGAAATTAGTCAGTGTATAGTTAGTGGAGTGCCCTAACATCCGAACCTCCGAATCCGGCTCCACTGAATGGATTTTTTATTAAATCTTTTCAAATAAATGTATTTTTGACAATAAATACCTATTAAAATGTTTACCCATAAATTTTTGCAGATATAATTTTTTTATCTGACTCGATGATATAAATGCGAAATTTTGTGAGGATGAATGTAATACTGTTTCTTAATCTTTCAAGTAAAACTAATGAACGGATTTGAATGAGATTTTGGCATACAGAAAGCTTATTACATGGATTAACTTGTAGGATATTTACTTTTTATCGTGGAAAAATTTTAGGTTCTCGAGGGATCATCTAAAAATATAAAAAATTGGGCGACACTCATATATTTTCTCTTTCAACGCGCTCGAAGTCGTGTCATTTAATAATATAATTAATACTGATTTGATTATTTTTTTTAGATTTTTTGCTATGACTTTTCCAGAAGCCCAAGGTGAATCCTGATATAGAAGAGGGCGACGACTCCGAGACTCAAATGGTGCAAGATTCACAATACTTCGAAGCACCACACAAACAAATGACGCCGGGAATTAAAATTGTTAATGTATCAAAGGTGCGAAGAAAATAATCTAACGCAACTATATCCTTCATTCATTAAATTTTTTTTAGATTCATCGTGTCTCGTTTTAGGACTTTTAGGTTTCAGTCTCACTACAAAAACATTAAACACACTTTAAACGGGCTTTAAACACGTGTTTAAATAAAACTACTACAAAAGAGTGTCTAGGCATTGTTTAGAGTTAGACAATGCTTGAGCATTATTTAAATTTAAACACCGCCAGATGCTTGTTTAACGAGTGTCTATCTAGTTAGCGGCTTCTCTTCCTTGGACGTGTTCTGACAAATTTGTAATTTTATAATAAAATAGTTGTTTATTTGTCGAATGCAGGTTCACAGATGTATTTTATATTATTAAATTGGTCGGCACATCCTGCCCTTAAGGCGTGCATATTTAATGATTTAATTTAAATATTTTTACACAGATTGTCAAACCTTTTGACAAAATGTTCTATTATAGAAAGAACTAAGTCCTTGATAGAGTCGAAGTTACTTAATTAGAAAGCAAATTATAACAAAACTAATATCCTCTTAAACCCGAATATCAGATATATCCGAAGCGGAGGGCGCTCAGTAACTTGTCTTTGGACATTTACAAGGGTGAGATCACGGTTCTGCTCGGGCACAATGGCGCGGGAAAGACTACTTTAATGTCCATCATTACAGGTCAATATTTATTACATATTTTGTTTTATAAGTCTATACTAATATTATATTATAAGGAGAGAAGATTTGTATTTTTGTATGTTTGTAATGAATTAAATAACAACTCAAATTGCGCAAACCTTTGATTAGCTGTATTTTTAAAACTATTACGCCTACCAAGACTTAATTATTTTCATTTAATTGCAAATTAAAAACTGTTTAAACCTAAAGCTTTTAATATGCTTGTGATTGTATATGAATTTAAAGAAATTAAAGATTCAAGTTTCATTTATTTAGTTTCGCGCATAAATCACGGTTCCCCGTTTAAGTTTTTGCGACGTTGCCAAATTTAACGAAATGATATATTTTCATTGTTGTATGTTTTTTGTTCTTTAATATGTTATCTTTTTTTCTTCGCGACACGTCCATTTTATCCATTAACCCTCAAAATGATATTTTTTTAAATTTAATTACTCCCGTAACATGTAAATTGATACAGTGTTTGGTTTAATTAACCCTTTAGCCGCCTTAATCTTTAAAAAAAAAAAAAAAAAAAAAAAATTACGAGTCAGGCGCTAGAGGCACGACAATTACAAAACCAAGCGGTTAAAGGTTACAATAAACAACATCTTTCCTTACTAAAAACTTGTCGTTTTTACTCATAACCGATGGAAACTATATATATTTGTGTATTTGGTTTCAGGTATGACCAGTGCAAGCGAAGGCTCCGTGTACGTGGAGGGTGTGGAGACGCAGACAGCTCGTGACAAACTCCAGCAATGCATCGGATACTGTCCACAGGACAATCTTTACTTCGCCAATCTCAATATATTGGAACACGTCATCTTCTTCAGTATGGTACGTCTATTACTTGGTGGTTACTGCTATACTCATCCGTGCCAATAGTCCAATTGCAACCACACAAATAGGGGACGACAATAATCTACTGTCAAGTGATTAGCTATTGAATCATTTACAAGTAGTGACAGTAACCATTACCTTATAGAAAAAGTGTAACAATGAAATAGCAGCTTGCGTGTGTTGGGTTTTGGTGAGTGAGTGAAAATGCTAGAACCTATAAAAGGATAGAATCGCTTATCCTTTTAGCTAGCTAATAAACTAGCGGGTACAGCTAGTTTATTAATTTATAGCTTGCTTAGTGCAGATGTTTGACGGATGTATGTGGGTGCAGTTGAAGGGAGCGTCGTACGCTGAGGCGCGCAAGGCGTCCGCCGAGCTGCTGAGCGAACTAGGGCTGCAGGACAAGCACGGCAGCATGGGCAGCGAGCTGTCCGGGGGCATGAAGCGGAGGTTACAACTCGCGTGCGCGCTGGCCGGCGGTTCCAACGTGCTCATCCTGGACGAGCCCACTTCCGGCCTAGACGTGGAGACGCGTCGCGGCCTGTGGGACCTGCTGCTGTCGCTGCGAGGCGAGAGGACAGTCGTGGTGTCCACGCATTTCATGGAGGAGGCGGACGCGCTCGGAGACCGAGTGGCTGCGCTGCAGGCGGGCTCGCTCGTCTGCTACGCCACGCCGATACACCTCAAGAAGGCCATGGGTATGCACACGCAAACACACACATACGCACTCAACCCACACTCTTAACAGTAAAGCACAAAACACAGACGGTGATGTACTGCAGCAAGATAACTCACCGAAAAACAATAAAGTCTTATGGAAGGGGGGTGGTGATTGCCGCCAGACGGGTTACCCTATGACTACGAAATGCAGTGTTGCTGCCACTACTCTAGCACTTATTTTAGTTATACATATACAGTTTCGCTTTTATCAGACGCGTATTTTTATTACAATGCACTTTAATGTTGAACGGACTTATTAGCAAAATCTCAATACGAGACTGCTGTTCTCTATGAACAAAAGCTGAATTGAGTTGAATAAATGTAGTTATATGTTTTATTAATTTTTATTATTATAAACTAAACGAAGTGTATTTTGCAGATTCTGGTTTCCGGCTGTCGTTCACGACGGCCGATCAACCTCGAGTGAACGAGATTCTGCTCGTGGTTACGTCACATGTGCCGGCCGCCACACTCTCTGGACGCACTTTGAACTCGGTCACTTACAGGTCTGCTTTCTTTGTTTTTTTTTTTTTTTTTTTACATTGATTTTTCCACCTTAGATATAGTTAAAGAAATACATGTTAAATTATTCGAAAATTTTTTTTTTCAAATTAAAAGAAATTTAAAATTGTTTAATCGTCCCGTACTCGACTTACTCTCAGGTCATTAATTTAAAATGGTTTAAATTTAAAATTGCATATCCTAGGAATGCTGCATACATTCTCGGAATAAAAAAAAAAATGCCATTTCCAAAAATGTCTTGACTGACACATTTACAAACGTTCATCAAAAGTTTATCCTTTGTGCACCTTTAAAGGGCCCTTAATGGACACAAGATAACGCGCTCCTTGATTACTGAGTGACTACTTTCCATGTAAACAAGGCGTTCTGGTTTGTTCAATATTACGAGAATTTAACCTAAATCACAGGAAAAAGTTAGAATGGGAGACCAACGAGTAAAGTCGTAACTGTGTACATTTTTCAGTGTACCCTCGCGCGACAGTGCAAACTTCCCCGCACTATTTTCTGAACTTGAGGCAAAGAGGGAGGAGCTCGGCATACACACAATAGGAGTCGGCGTTTCCACCCTCGAAGAGGTCTTTTTAAAGTAAGTTATTCTAGAATCAAACTAATTGCTACCGTAATGCGCTAGTGCTGCCACCTAACTAGTGGTAATAATTTCGATAAATTGCGGGTAATATAATAAATAAATAAATAAAAATAAAATAAGTCTTTATTACTGTTAGGTTTAGCATTATTTCTACGGTTATTATGCGACACATAATAATATAATTTATATTAATACAATATAAAAACAACACTACATGATATCGGCAATCGGTCTTATAACTTAAAAAGATAAAAACAAAGAAAATTTCAACAAAAAATTTAGGTATGTAAACACATTTCTTAAATGTGATTTTATTAGGTACAGAGAATTTTTTATTTTTTTAATAGACGCAAATTATTGTTATTATAACACGAATTCGTACTTGACGGATAAACACTTTTTTTGAAGTGACGAAGGGATTTCACTAATTTCCACAGCTTCGATTGATATGAAGTTTGGTACGCTGTTACTTCTATGGTATTTTCATGGCATGGTAACCATGACACCTTAACTCTTCAGCAACTTATAGAAGATATAGCATGTTTAATAGAATGTCGGAGTTATTTTATAATTTTAAATAAATATAATCAGGTTATGCAGTGACAAAGAAACTCCTATGGCCAGTGACCACGACGAAACGGATTCGCTGCAAGGTAAATGTTCTTCTTTTTCTTAGGTGTTATTATTCAAAATTTCTTTATCCCTCGGAAACAGTACTTTCTTCTGGATGAAAGGTAGCCTATGTCCTTTTCTGTATCCCTGACAACGTCTATGCAAAATTTCATGATGATCTGTCGAGTGGTTAAGGCGTGAAAGCGTTATAAAACCAACAAACACATACGCATTTATAATATTATTTAGAATGGCTTAGAAAAATTGTGTGCAATTTAAAATTTTATAAACATAAAATTTTTTTGTTTCATTTTAAAATAATATTTTGAAAGATCTCACTTATTATTAATATTTAAATGTATTCATTTCGAAGTGTATATGTTTAGATAATTGTGATTGAATGCGTTTTCAGAAACAACTACAACCAAGTTGACAGGACCTCTCCTGTACTTCAGGCAGTTTAGAGTTCTATTTTGGCGACAGCTCAAGTATGTTTGGTCGAAAAAGTTGTGGTTTTCCTCTTTGGTGAGTGTTAAATGTTTTATATTTTTAACTATTATGTTAGTAGTATTCCATGTTCATAAGTTAAAATTACTGAGTCTGGTTTATATGAAAAGCCATATCTCACTAATTTGAATATTTTGAAGAAGACGATCTCTGCAAGGTTCATAGTCAATGGCTAACTCTATTTTTAACCAAAAAGGGGTGTTAAAAGTTTGACCTGTATATCTGTGTGTCTGTCTGTGGCATCGTATCTTCTAAAAGAATGGATCGATTTTGATCCGTTTTTTTTTTGTTTGAAAGCAGACACGATTGAGATGGTTCTTAGCTATAATTTATGATGATCTGTTTTAAGCCTTTGAAGATCATCAGCTCATTTCCTAGTTGACGAAGGGATCTCTATAACTTCCACAGGTTCGATTGATTTGAAATCTGGTATACTGTTACTTCGGTGGTACATTCATAATATACATGACCTGATGCTGCATGATAGTCTGCGGGAAGCCCAACTCCTCAGCAACTTACAGCAGATATAGCGTGATTGAGTGCAAAAAAAAGTCTAAATCTTATCTTTATTGCTATCACACTTTTGCTAGGCGTTAGTTTTCTTAATTTTAGATGATCCCTCGGGAACAGTACTTTTTTGTGGATGCAAGGTGTCCCTATGTCCTTTCCGGTATCCTGACAACGTGTATGCAAAATTTCATTGTAAGTTATTATTGTTAAGAAGTTAAGGCCCGAAAAGTTAACAGACATACAGACAGTTACTTTTACATTTACAATATTAGTATGGATTAATTATGTATCTGATCATATTTGGGACATTCGGGAACTTAGATGAAAACTTTGAAGGGTAGGGTTATAATATAATCCAATATTGTACGATTACAGAACGTGCTATTGCCGATATTGGCTATTTTGATGGTGACCCGTATCTGCGTGAATGTCGATACGGACGAGGGGTCTGAGAACTCTGAACGTGCGATGGACCTGCGGTTGTACGTCGACATGCCCGAACGACACGCGCTGATATTCGACAACAGTAGCGGTGTAGGGGCTCGTGCTATTCGTTACCGTCACCCTGACGTGCATTTTTCCGACGTCGATAGCGTCGCTGACGGTGAGTGCTCATCCTTAAAGCCACGTAGCTATAATATATATTAATATAAATTATAGCAAGACATATTACGATATATTTTCTATATAAATATTGGAGTGACCACACACGCAACTATGACGTCACCAACGTATACCGTATTTTATTGCATATTATGGATAGCAAGGCATATTACGACCATCAATGAAATGAAGGCATAATATATATTATATCATCGCCTCCGTGTGTGTTAGCTTGCTATAATATACATTATAGTACGGTATATTATTATATATTATAGCTACGTGTGTGACGGGCTTAACCTTTTAACTGCTTGTTTTTGTAGGAGTTGTTCAACATGTATCAACTGAGCTATATTGAATATGAATACAAGCAGATTCAGTATATTCAAATAAAAAATGTAAGTAAGTAACTCATACAGTAATAAAAATTAAAAAATGGATAAATCTTTTTACAGCTGTCTTACGTGTCGCCGAAAACGACAGGATTGAATACAACAAGTATTTGGTGGGCGTAGAACTGAGCGACACCACTGCGAAGGTGATGGACATTTTATTTTTTAATGTTAAAGTCGTCAGATTCACTTGATGGTGGGGTGTCACTACCGTCAAGGCTCTGCATAAGCTAATGAATGGCTTTAGGCCCTTCGCACATTACGATTCTCAAAGACGACAAAATCTGGAGTTAGACCATCACCACTGGACGTACTATTTTTTTTTTTTATATTTACCTAACAGTACAAAAACACCAAGACCTAATGCTGAACCAGTTTCTGAACGGCTGTTAAACTATCTTCACAGCTGGGCCAACTTTAGTCGGCTATGGCTGTACACACTAATAAAATCAACATTTTAGTAAGTTAAATCTCGTGTTCTAATTTCGAATCACGCTCGCATCAAATATCGATTTTCCCTCGAATTTTTAGGCACCAAAAGCACCCTTTACATTGTGGAGAAACGAAAAATTTATAATTTACGTACCTCGAACGTCTGGAGTATTGTAAATAATGTGTATCGTAATGTGCGAAAAATCTTACGGTTTGCATCAAATAACTGCTGTACATTGACGGTTGATGCAAATTTGCAGGTGTTGTACACGACGACGGTGCGTCACGCGATGCCCGTGGCCGTCAACTTGTTGACAAATATGATGCTCGCCAATAGACTACCGGACGGGGGCGCTGACGTCATCACGACGTACAACCACCCGTACACGCCGCACGTCATCACGAATCTCGTCGAGCCGAAGAGCGCAGTCAACGCCATTATATGGGCCCTCTTCATAAGTTTCAGTGAGTGCACTTTTTTTAGCGAATAAGCGAGTGACTACACTTATTCAGATTTTTTTCTCGCTTAAAGCTGAACGGACGCGTAGGCATCTTCATACAAAACTGCTGTTTTCTATGGACAAAAGTTGAATAAATATAGTTACTCCCTTACATTTCTTATTATATGTATATTACGCATAAAGTTTGTAGTGTTTTGTTATTGCATGCGAAATCCATAGTTGTAGTAGATTGATGGCTATAACGTTTGCGCGTGCAGTAATCCAGATGGTGTTGCTGAACCACATCGCGCTGCCGTCGATGGAGCGCGTGTCGGGCGCTCGGCACCTGCACGTGATGGCCGGCTGCCCGCCCTCGCTGCACTGGCTGGCCACGCTCGCTTTCCACACGCTGCTGTCGCTGCTCACTCTCGTCGCGTCCGTCGTGCTCTTCGCCGCCGTCGCTGACTCCGACCACACGCTGGACCAGCCAGCCGCCCTTGGTATGTCATAATTCTACTTAAAAATAATTTTCATTAACTATAGCTGTTGCACGCGACTCTCTATAAAGCTCAACAGATTAATTAGTTTTAATTGTTGCAGGTGCGATTTTCGTGATCACAACTCTCGGCTGCACGGCGGTTCTCTCGTTCATATATCTGTGCAGCTTCTGCTTCCGCGACAAGGGCGGCGATTCTACAATACTAGTTATTTTGGTGTTCGTCTTTTGCTTTCTGACGCCGGCGGTGTCCCTAGCGAAGGACGGGCTGCAGGATAAGTCGACCTCGTTGCAGTGGTACCTGTCGATGATGGCGAAGCACGTGATGCCCATGCACGCGTTCGCGGAGGCTCTGGCACGCGCCGCCAGTGTTGCCCGCACCAACGCCTATTGCTCGCTCAACGTCGCCCTCTGTCCGCAGCTCGTGTTGCCCGATCCCAACATAGACGTCGGCTTTTGTTGTGCCACGGGCGAGGGTAACGTGAGTTACTTCGCAATGAAAGAACTTTCACCGGGCAGAGAAGTATTGTTGCTGGCTGTCCAAACGTTTGTATATATGAGCGTTGTGGTATTGTCACAGCGCGGAGTGTTCAACGCTTTGTGGGACCGTCTCCTGAACTGCAAATATCGGCCTCCAGTTTCACAATACAACGATCAAATGGTCGCAGACGAGGAACATTACGTCAAGAAAGCGTTCGATTCGCCCGATGATACAATCACCGATGCGTTACTGGCGCACAATTTGCACAAGAAGTACACGTCCATTTTCAAGAAGAGTATTAACGCCGTCAAAGGCATCAACTTTTCGGTGGGGAAAGGCGAATGTTTCGGTCTGCTGGGAGTGAACGGCGCGGGCAAGTCGACCACGTTCAAGATGTTGGTGTGCGAAGAGACGCCCACCAGAGGGAGCTTCTTCGGCAACGGATACCGCACCGAGGGGCACAAGTGGGAGTATATGCACTCGATCGGGTACTGTCCACAATTCTCGGGCTTGGACGAGTTTCAGACCGGCAAGGAGAACCTGAGCATGATGTTGACTCTGCGAGGATTCTCCGCCGGCGACGTCGCCAGGGAGGTCAAGGAGTGGTTACGGGTCGTTGGACTGGAGAAATATGGCAGTACATTGGTGGGAGAGTACAGCGGGGGGTGCGTGCGACGAGCGGCGGCGGCGGCGGCTCTGAGTGCGGGCGCTCCGCTCACTCTTCTCGACGAGCCCACCGCTGGGGTGGACGTGGCTGCTAGGCGTTGCGTGTGGGCCGCCTTGAGACGTGGGCTACGTCAACGACGTTCAGTAGTTCTCACCTCTCACTCCATGGACGAAATGGAAGCACTGTGCGATCGAATAGGGATAATGGCGCGCGGGGAGTTATGTGCGCTAGGATCGCCGGCAGCATTGCGTGCAGCGCACGCGGCCGGACACGCTCTAGCTCTCAAACTCGCTTCGGGCCACGACGAAACTGACGCGGTCAAATCCGCCACCGCTCCCGCTAGCGCCGATAATTTAAAACGCGACCTGCGTCAACTGTTCGCCGGTCACATGCACCGCGACACGGCGACAATGCTCCACTACTACATTACTGAGAAGCTCTCTTACAGCGAGCTGTTCACTCGTATAGAGCGGTTGAAGACAATGCACAGGGATCTCATAGAGGATTACTCGCTCACGGAGACAACTCTCGAGGAGGTGTTTTTGTCATTCGCGAAGGACGAAACGGATCCTAATATTGCGCCTGTCGAAACGGTCTAAGTGCTAATCCCATACATCCTTTAAAAACACAGACAGCTTTCACTCTAAGTAACCTTTAACAGCCAGTGCTTAGCTTATCAATTTATTTTAAGAATGTAAAAATATAACAAAATATTACTTACCTGCTTATACTTGGCTACCAAAATTTTCTAAATTTATTCCATTTAGATTAGGCAATAAGAATGACTGAGAATACTAACATAAGTACTTGTAATAATTTTTTAAATCCGTCCTTTGAAAAATCATTAAGAAGTAACTAACTAAGAGTTTCATGGAAGTAAGCTATTTAAGTTTTTTTTTTAAATATAAATAATGATTGTGGCTGGACAGAATATCTCCAACCTTTTTATTGTATCAAAAAACCTAAGAGTTGAAAGAATTCGTTAGAAATATATTTTTTTTTTTTTTAGATATAAACTAATCTTAATTTGTACAAGATAATTTGAGCATTTATATATAAAATTATACAAAAGAGCTCTCTAAACTTTAATGCACTTGTAGAAAATTAATTGTAGGCTGGTTTAGCTCTTGCGATGAGAATAAGTATAGGTTTTAACGGATTACATAAAAACGTAAATAAGGATACCCTTAGTTCCATTACTCTTTAGTTTACATGAAAATAGAACGAGAAAAGCATTTGGTTGTGTGATCACAAACAATTTGTTTTTTTATTTATATAAACACGTGTATATTATTATTATCTTTTATATTTTATTCGGAATCTCATGTTACTTATTTAATTGTAAATACAAAAATGAATGATCGAATCATAATATATATATATGTGCCTTTGATATATTATGATTGATGTATCGTTTTTGAGTAATGTAGCTTGAGATACATTGGTGTTAATTTGCTTTTCCTTTTAAGCTATTTTGGGCGCAAAAAAGTTATTTTTATTAAAAATGGAGGTTTATTGTAAGCTATAAATTACCAGCCAGTCAGGTTACTATTATTACATAGTTAAAATACACATTCAAAGTTCAAAGTAATGAAATTCGAATTCGGATAAAAGTTTGAAAAAAAATCGCTTTTTCATTACGAAACTAATTTTTCGTGTATTTTACGCTTTTTTATTGTGTATTTAAATATTTTTATAAAATACGTGTTAGTCAGAAGATGAACATTACTTATAATTTATAATCTCTTTAAACACCCGGAGGTATTATTATTTGTAATTTTTTTAAGACCAATTTATATGTTAATGTTTGAATAGGAGGTAGTTTTAATTTAGTATTTTTTTTTTACAATTTCTGTTATTCCAATTAATCACAATGTTTATGCTTATTTTTGTGCTGTCACTTAAAAGAGTGCTTGAAAGTGAATTTTGAGCTAAAGTTCCTCGTTTATAATGTAGGGTGAATATGTGTTTGAATAAATAATATTTTTAATTATTATCTTACACTTTAAGTGACGTATTAGATAGATTGAATGGTATTAATGAAGGCATTGCTTATTTTTTATTTATTTATTAATTAAACCCACGTGTTAGAGCACCTTCACTATTTATTAAATAATATCTACATGTCGATAAGGATAAATGGTTTACGCGGAATATATTACATATTTATGTAATAACAAAAGAGAAAAGTTAATTACTAAGTTATGTTATATATATTCATTCTTATAATTATTTCATTTACATAATGGTATTGTACTGGGGTAGGTAGGTAGGTAGGTAGGTAGGTATATATATACCACTGGACAGGCTGCTGTCAAATTGTTTTTGTGCCTATTTGAAAAACGCCATTTTGGCGCTGTAGGCTATAGAACGATTGTCCATGGAACTAAAATTAGTGATTATACATATCTATACGTATACATAACACATCTAAGCTCGGAGTTCACCAAAAGACAGTTTGTTTTTAGCAGCTGTTTAAAATTTAAACAGTCGTTTAATAATATTTTGTTGATCACCATCGCTAAACTGCGGGTTAAACGCCCTAAACATCAGATTAATCATTAAGGCTCGATTTCACCAACAGACGGTTATTTTTAAAAAGCTGTTTAAAATTTAAACAGCCGTTTTTTATATTTTTTTGTTCAAAATCGCTAAAATGCGGGTTAAACGCTCTGAACATCAGATTAATCATTAAGTTAATCAGATGTTTAGGGCATTTAACCCGCATTTTAGCGATTTTGAACAAAAAAATATTATTAAACGGCTGTTTAAAACTAACCGTCTGTTGGTGAACTCGAGCCTAAGTTAATCAGATGTTTAGGGCGTTTAACCCACAACAAAATATTATTAAACGGTTGTTTAATTTTTAAACAGCTGTTTAAAAACTAACCGTCTGTTGGTGAACTCGAGCCTTACGAATGAAAATACGCAAACGTCAAAATTAGTTCTCGGGACAATCGAGGGCGGCGTTTCAAAATGGTACAAAAAATTAGCTGTCATCTGTATGCGACAGCCTTTCTTCTATTGGTATACATTACAACAGTCCCTAGTCAAAGTAACATTTTTAAAACGATAACGAAGTTCCGAAAGAATAAAATGTATGAGATGTATCACGTGATTTAGCAACGGCATATGTCTATCCCATACATTTTATTGTTTTCGAAATTCGTTATCGTTTTAAATTGTTAGGGCCTAGGTCAGTGTGGAAAACTGACAATGGATTCCGCTCCCGCGACACGCCGTCACTCAGGCCACACGTTTAATTTTGATTTGTCAACGATGGTTGATTAAAAATGTCTATTTTCGTACATATGGGTCTGGTCTGGTCAGAAGATGTACCGACCTGGCCCTATAGTCATTATATCTTTTATAAATAGTTATAAAAGTTTATTTTTTTTAAAATTTCTTTTTATTTTACTATATATATATATATTGGTTGTGGCACAGCCACAATTCGCAAACATTGTAGTTATACAATGTATTAGTTATTAAATGTATAAAATACAATATGTACTTTAAAAAAAAAAACTCTACTCTCTGCTGGTTAGCACATTATTTAAATAATTTAAGATTTGTAGGTATACTTATGTTATTCTACTATTTTGTATTCGTGTTACTTGAAGCACTGCTCTATATAATTATATTGTAATAAATGTTTATTGAATGAAATGACTCGTTTCATTTTTAAATGTTTTAACTGAATAGATAATAATTTTCTTTTCAGTATATTAGAACGTAAATTAAGAAAATATAGGTGATCAATGGATTAAAGAGGAAAAATAAAAATGTTTATTAGTAGCATTTAATTATATTTAAAACAAAGAGAAGAAAATTTAATAAAATTAATCTTCTTCATCTGCATCCTCATCCTCTTCTTTTTGTTCTTCAGTAACGCCCGGCTAAAGAAAAAAAAATATATTATGAAAATTTAAATAGCCAATATAAGTTGGGACGTTACAAGTCACGCGTTCGAGGACTTTTGAAATAGATATGCAAAGAATTTTTTTAATTTTAATATTAATAGTTCAACAACATGCCACTCGAAAGTTATACATAATAAATGACATTAAATTATCATATCTGGATGTATTGAATATATTTCAATACCTATTTATTTATCGGCGACATCTAGATTACTAGTGTACAACTTTGTGAACAAGACTAGCGATCTGAGTACAGTACCTTTACCATGAGTTTACAATGACCGCAATCGCTAGCGAGACCATAAAATATTTATATGGAAAATGGTCAATTTGACATTAACAGTTGACAGTTCTTCATATAAATGTTTTACACTCTCGCTAGCGAGTGCGGTCATTGTAAACTCATGGTAAAGGTACTTCTGTGGTTTACAAACTTTCTTCTGGTAATCGCCATTTAACTTTTAAAATGGGTAGATACGTAATGTTAAAAATTACTAATAAATCGTGCATAGTTTAAGGTGGACTCCCTGATATTCTAATTAGTCATACAGTAAAAGTAATATTGTAATGTATGACTCGAGACTTTTAGACAATCCCTTATGAAACAAATTTAATTTTGCAAAAATGCTAAAGAAAATAAAGTTCGGTATAAATAAATAATGTTAACCTCAGGTTCAGTTTCTTGTTCCACCGCAACGACTTCCTGTAACAAACAATTTTAATTACTTTGGTCAGAATATGACAATGACGACTAATGACAAATTATATTGAAGTTTGCAGACAGGCTGACGGTCCACTTGATGGTAGGTGGCTACTGGCTACCGTCGCCTATAACACAAGCAATGCCACAGGTGCTACCTGTCGACTACCTGGCCTGGCCGATAGCATTGGTGAGGGATAGGGAAATGGACTCTGACATCCCTTACTTACTCACCGAAACACAACAGCACACATGCTGTTATTTCACGGTGGTTACTGTCGCCAGACGGGCTGCCCAAATGACTGCGAAACGCAGTGTGCCCTGTAACTACTTTTCAGATCCAGACTAGATGCAACTTTAAAAAGTTTCTTTACAAAGTTGACCCTGCCTGGAATCGCACCCGAGAACCCTGGAATAAAGTGATAAGTCAACCATCCTAACCACTCATCCAACGGGCTCGTCAAAATTCATAGATCTTAAGGTTAAATTATTTAATTAATTTAAATAAAATAAATTATAATTAAATAAAGTGTTTGTAAAAAGATAGCAAAAAATATTTATTTTATTCAATTTACTATATGGTAATTGTCATTATCTGTACATGTTATCAATAAAAGGAAATCGAGGAAGAACAAAGGTCTGAAATAAAAGCGATGTATGTATGGTGTAATGTATACTAACCACAATTTCCTCTTCCTTAACGCTTTCCTCTTCCTCAAAGTCATCGCCGTACCCGACCGGGAACATTGCGAGGCAGTCTCGCTCGCCCGCATTTACATCGCTGCTTAGGTAGCACGGATTCAAACCGGCGAGCTGCAAAAGCGGCAAGCTACGCTTACGCGACACCATTATCGCCAAGCGATCTTTGCTGCAAACAATTATCTTTCGGTAGGCAGAAAAAATAAAGGATATATATATATATATCCTTTAGAAATATATATATATACAATCTTTCTTACGCTTAGATTAGTAAGTAATGCAATGTTTAATCAATGAAATACCTACAGTCCTATACATGCTGAATATATTTGTAAATATATTAATAACTAGCCGTGACCGCAACTTCGTATGATTTGTAAAAATATTTAATGCACAGACACGGCATCAGGCGGTCTTCAGTAATTTTTACTAAATTTTATCATAGTTGTGTAAGACAACAAGTAGACAGTATTTCACTTAAGTATAATAAATATTAACTTTTTATTTAACAGTTATTTGAATCGTTATTTTTTGAAAACAAAAAATGTCAGAACGCAAAAGAAAATAAATAAATAAAAGAATATATAAAATAACATCACAAGACATATTATGTACCTACGAACAATTAAAATGGCGAATGAAGAGACATAATTTATGATAAGACAGGAATATTAGAGAATATAGAGGCGAAGTCGCGTGCAAAAGCTATTGACATTTATTATGTTTTTAAGAAATCGTTTTCTTTGATGTAGGTATTAAAATATCACCTACTGTTTCCTGGGCCTCTCCATCTTATCGTACTGTTTGATTGAAAACGCCAAATGTTCTGCTGAATATGGATCTTCGCCTACGAATATACCCATCTGCAATGGACACAAATTTATCTAGATTCTTTTGCCCAATATGCTCGCTAAAGTAAACTATTTTTGAGAGTCAAATTATACACAATTATTTTGTTAATTAGGTACAACGCTATTGTCTTCATCTCAGGTTGAATCTTCACTTATAACCGTTTTACATGTCGTAGTAAGGGATGCCAACGCCCATTTCCCTAATCCCTCTGTAAGATTGATAAATTTTGACAGATCTGAGATTAAAATAATTGGAGCTTGTGATCTAAAACTGAATATATAATGGCGGCTCTTGTATTAATCGTATCGTATTGTGACTTGTAAAATATATTAAGTATTGTATCATAAGATTATAATAAATAATTAGAAGCAAGCTACAGGTGTTTAATTTAACAAACGCTAAACAACGTATTACACCCTCCTTATCTCTTATCCTTTATCCTATCAATTTTGGCTACGCATTTACCAGCCCTATATAGAGTTGCTTACAACTCCTGTGGAGTCAACCTCGTATAATTTGTTTATAGATGAATGTAATCTATAATAATAATCAGTTGAACTGCCAGCTTGTGATCTTCACTGAAAAATTATTACTAATAAATTATAATGGTATTACTTGTAAAATTTCTACAAAATATGACATACTATCTGTGGTGCCCGCGACTTCGTCCGCGTTGTACGATGAAAGGTACCCTATGTCCTTTCTGGTGTCCCAGACAACGTATATATGCAAAATTTCATGATGATCGGTTCAGTAGTTTTTGTGTTAAAGAGTTACAAACATCCATACATCCAAACATACTTTCGCATTAGTACGGATAGATAATAGAGAGCCAGGTCCCCAAAAAAATAACACAAGACTTCACAAACACTCTGTCACAGTTTTTTTTTTATAATTTGTAATTTAAAAAAAAGAAAAGACAGTTTAAATGTCTTTTCGTATTTATGGTGCATTTCTATAATTTCTGATAATTTTGATGATTTTATATCATGTCCATATATCTTGGGCGCCTTAGTGAACTAACATTGAGTATTTCATCGGCGTATTGTTGCATGATTTCATTGACGTCGTGTCTCTTGTCAATATTGAACATCAGCAGAACATGAGGCGGTAGATGTTCAGACTCTATCGCTGGCGCACTCTCTAGGACTTGCTGAAATTTAAACTCATTATTTGCTTTCCTAATTCTCTTATTGATCACATTCTCTTATGTTTCGGTGAGGGAGAACCAGAGCCCATACGCTTACTTATTATTGCACTTTCATTGGCAACGGTTTCAATCTACCATGTGAAGGTTTTCAGGTCACATAAATACCTATATGTAGTTTTACAAAGTTAAACGTCTAAAACGTGAAACAGGGAACAGGTAGGTTTTAAGAAAACTAAATCGCAAGGAACAGGTAGTAAAAATACTTCAATAATACTTATAAATTGCACCAAAAATGATGAATCTGCAACGTATCTGCAATACGACTATCAAATCCAATGATGAGGAACTAAGGTCTAAATTTCTGCAAAGAGTTATCTAGTAGTTCAATAGTTGGGTACTAAATTTTGAACTGATGAAAAGAGCCATCAAAGTTTGACACTTAATTTTGCGAAATATTGCGAATACGCGAATAGCTCCATCTAGTTCATTAATAGATCAATAATGTGAAAAGTGAAAATAACTAAGTGTGTACTTAATACTTTTTCCATTATTGTATGAATGAAGTATGAATTTTTATCCTAATGTTTTATAAATCACAGTAATTAAGGTCTACTAGCTGATGCTTGCGACTTCGTTCGCGTTGAAAATAAAAAAAAAAGCAATATATAACGCTTGACCTCGTGTTGCTATAACACATTAGCCAGGCGTTAGTTTTTTATTTATCCCTCAGGAATAGTCCTTTTTTTCTGGATCAAAGGTACCCTATGTCCTTTCTGGTGTCCCAGACGATGTGTATACAAAATTTCATGGTGATCGGTTCACTAGTTTTTGCGTGAAAGAGTTACAAACATCCATACATCCAAACATACTTTCGTATTTATAATATTAGTAATTAGACTAGTATAGATTTGTATGTCATGTTTCATCTAAAATTAATCGTCAGTGAGTAACACGTCCACTTACTGATCAAAATAAAATTTAATTATTATGAAAATATTTCCGTACACTGTATGTCGTTATTTAATATTGCGAGTGAAACAAAAAAAAAAACCACCAAATATACTTTAGGATAGAACAATGCAAGCGCATTAGCCTTCGCCATCTCGTTGGCGGGACAGTAGAGTCCGGGAACGAATAGTCCTCCCGGAGGAATGTACTCCTCGTCCTCCACCGACACATCCGAGTGAAACTGCTCCTCCTCCTCCACTTTCTCTTCCTCTACCACTTTTTCTTCTTCAGGCTACAATAAATGATTAAGCATATACAAAAGAAAGTCATGTTAGTTACACCATTTACAACTCGAGAACGGCTGGATTCAACAAATTCAACAAATGATCTTTCATTTGTTGAATTTGTTGAATTGAAAAAAATGTGAATAAAATTTTCTCATATATACATTTTGTATGGAACGGGTTTTTATTCTAAGGCAGTACGAAGTTCACCGGGTCAGCTGACCCGGCGAACTTCGTACTTTACTTTATTTTATAAATATTTTACTTCCATATTATATAACAATAAAATATGTTTACCTGCTGCTCTTCTTCCGCTTCTTCTTCTTCACCTTTAAGCTCCGGCTCTGGGTCTGCTGGTAACTGGAAATAAGTATACAATAATAATAAAAATGATTGACGCCCTAAGAGTTTATTCATCACAGGAACAAAGTGTTATTACTGCCTTTAGTCTATGTAGATGGAGGATAGGATAAGGGACAGGTTATCACAGTGTCTGCTTGGTCTATCCCCTCTATCCCAGAGAGCTTTATGTAATTCGGGAGGAGCATAAATTTAAAAATACAGTAACGTTTTTGTTCTACACAATGATACTTAACCTACCTTTGTTGCAACACCAAAGACCAAAATCACCTAAATACTTATGTAGGGATTTGCGATTTTGAACAAACATTAAAATTTTATAGTCAAAATAACATTAAAGATAAAAAATTATGTGGTGCCATGAGTGCTGTTGTGTTTCGGTGTGAGTAAGTGATCCCAGATCCCATTTCCCCTCTTTATTCTCCTAATTCTCTATCCTTAATCCTAATCTGTCCTAAAGTTAGCAGCCTAGAGGTTGTGGCATCTGTACCGTTGCTTGTGTTATAGGCGACGGTATCCACCTGCCAACAAGTGGACCGTCAGCCTGTCTGACGACCTTAACATAAAGAATATTGAGCATGAAACATAATCTTTTTAATGACAATTTTATTGATATTGATTTATAGATATTTACAGTCATATTAGAACATATTACTTTTAATCCATAGAAAAGAACTCTTAATATCTTTATGTATTTCTCAAAGCATTAGACTGCCGATGAGACTTAAACATGAAATAGTGAAAATTTCCACATTTGTATATTTAAAAATGAAGTCGCTAGAGCAAAGTAATAGTGCATTCTGCAGTGATGGCAATAACAAATCCCTTTAAAGAGATCACAGTGAAATTATAGCACTTACTTATAAAGTTTTGTATTCAGTGCATGTGTAAGGAATACTAGAATTCTTATCGTCCTCAACTTCAAACATTTTATCTTTAACTGATGTATTAAATTGGATTAGCAAGTGTACATGCCAATGTTAGTTAGGAGGAGAAAGTCTAAAAGGAAAATGCCAGACAAAACTCGACAATGCATAGAAATAGAGTGGAGTGGTTCTCACCCCGGCTTGTATCCGGGCCATCCTCTCCTCCTCTTGTCTCTGCTTCTCTTGGAAAAGTCTCTCCTCTTCGGCCTCGCGCGCCAGTCGCGCTTGTTCGGCTGCCAGACGTTCTCTCTCTTCTCTCTCTTCGCGCTGCACAAAGCACACTCATCAACTCTTTCTAATATATATAATATAGGTTTTGAAAACAATTATTGATTATCATCTAGACCAATAATATGTAATTTTGGTTAAGTACTTAATAATCTTGTATTATTCTTGTAATTTTTTGTGTGTGTGCATGTTTTTGTATTTTTTATAATTTGTGTAATCGATTTGATTTGTGTAATGTAAGTAATTTAAATAATGTACTTCGATTAGGAACTGATACATCGAATTGGGGTTGCTCCTGTTATGATGTACCCATGTGTGTTGTTGAAAATAATTAAAAAATTTTAAAAAAAGTTAATATTAGGGGCAATACCACACTGCGTTTTGTAGTAATAAATTGGGTGACCTGTGTGTCTGTAGTTGAGTTTCGTTGAGTGAGTAAAGTCCATTACCACTGTAAAGCTGTAGTAAAACTGTCGGTACTTCAAAAATTCAAAAATTTAATTACTTCAACACTTTCAGATGTCATATAATATTTTAGTTAGGGTTGATTTAAGAAAAGGAAGTCTGACCAGCTTCTGCATTCTGGCCTCGTAGCGGTCGCGCCTCACTTCCCTCTTTGTCTTGCTGATGGAGGCGTATCGCTCATACGCCGGGAAAGGAGGCACCTGCTTCTCCGGCGGCACGTCTTCTTTGGGCACAGGGATCTCTTCGTAAAGGCAATAACGCATCAATCCTTTGAAAATTCCTTCCACTATTAACCATAGTTATGTAAGTCTTTGACGTCGCGTTCTATTTATTTTTTACAAAATTTTCTCTGACGCCGAGAGCTCGACTGTGATAAAAATATGATTACTGAATGTGTTTTGACGCACGCTAAAGTACACTTTCTGATTGACGAAGCCTTCAGAAAGTGAGACGACAGAACTTCAGAAGACGAACACAAGAACAGTTAATTTAATGTTAATATTTCTATTGTTAAATAAGTGAAAAATAAAGTAAGTTAAAGCATTTTTCAGTACTCACTGACGAAATCGCGGTTATCCGTGTCGAACATTTTGAACAATACCATAAGAACCGGTCCCTTTAGCAGCGAGTATATGCACGCCTCGTTCGGTTCAACGTCGCTCATATACAGAGCCTCTTTCGCCGTTTCTTCTGTCAATTGTATTTCGTCTTTTGCTGCCACTTGAATGTCTATAATAGAAAATGACTACCTACTTTATTTATTTTTTTATATTGACAAGAAAGTATGTAAAGTGCGATGCGAGTATGTTAGGTCACACAAAAAACAATGTCGTTTTAAATATTTCCGATCGCGTTTAAGACCAAAAAGAAACTTTAAGTTAGGATAATATACACTGATAATAAATAAAATTTAAGTGTCTGTTAGTGGTATAAAAAAAAACGGCTTTTTAGTAAATGTATATCAAAGTACCTATATACGATACCTATACTTATAATAACAAAACTAATTTTTAAAATTTTTGTCTCTCTGTTTGTTTGTTCCGGCTAATTTCCGAAACGGCTGGACCGATTTTGACGGGACTTTCACCGGCAGATAGCTGATGTTATAAGGAGTAACTTAAGACTACTTTTATTTTATTTTACTTTTACTTAAGAAAAAAATAAATACAAGCAGCAGTAAGTAAAAATAAGCTATTTGTTTTAAAAAATCTCTTTAGATTTATTATTCACTATAGAGCTTTTAGAGTTTCGTTTTTCCTTATTTGAGCAATATTTTAGAGAAATTATACATACACAAATTTCTTCGTTTATCTCCGTTTATCGTTTTTTCGTTTAGTGAAAACAATATCAAAATACATTGCATGGTTCAGCAGGAGTACCTACTAATATTATAAAGAGATAAGATCAAAAAGTACTGGCACAATATAAAAAATTCTTTTAAAAAGTACTTACGCGAACGAAGTGTCATGCAACAGTTAGTATTAGATATTTTGAAGAGAATAGAAAAGATGAGACATCGTACAGTCGTAAACGCTACGCTGGGAGAAAGCTTTCTGATTGGTCAAAATTTTATGTGGGCGGTACAACAACCAATCACCGGGCTTTATTTCTTTCGTTTCGTAAGTACGCAAAGGGAGTGTTTGCATTGGTTTGCTCTTGGCTAGGGCAACAGACTTACTAACGGCATCCCACTTCTCGTAGAGATCATAATGAGCCTGGTGACAATGTGGCCAAAACATGATGAAGTTGAGCCTCGCGATATATTTCGAGAGTCGCTCGCTAACCCTCTTCTTACGGGCAGCCAGAGTGAGGACTCTTAGGCGCTCGGTCGCCTCCCGACTTTCCTCTTCCATTTTCAAATCTTCCTCGAGTTTCGTCTAAATTAATTAACACACCGTTTGAATGGAATTTGAAAATGACAACACAGAAATAAAGAAGATAAGTAAGAATTGAGAAAAAAAAAGGGAAGCAAGATTTTTTTTATTTTTTTTTTTTACCACTTCGCAAGCGTGATGTTGGGCAACCAACAGTGAAAGAATTTTTCAAATGAGTACAGTGAGTTTAAGCATAAAAATGTTTAAAAAAAATATATAAATAAAGTAGGTAAACATTGGAATTTTATATTTATACAACAAAATATACATATACACTTAAGTACAAACAAGACGTCAACACAACCAGGCTACAGCGCACTCGTGAAATGGCGTCACGACAATGGCGGCCAGGAGTTGCGGTCATCATTACGTTGTTATTCACAGGTTAGTGTGGTTGACAATTTAAGTTACCAACTATGTGAACAAACTACATATTTCAGAGCATATTTCTTGATAAAAAGCCAAAAAGAAATTTGTTTACTCACAGCTTCTTCGGGCAACATTTCATGAATTTCAATTTTATGACGTTCCCACCCAGTATCGATCTCTCTCTGCATCAGCCCCAACTCCTCTTCAATGATGCGACACAATTCTATACCGTTCGCTCCAAACATTGCCCGAGTCAACTTGCCTTTCTGTAAATGCACATAATTAATTGATATTATGTTATGTTTTTTATGTTTGTTATGCTTGATGGTAGGTGACTACAGTCGCCTATAACACAAGGTGCTGTAGGTGCGCTGTCGACCATAGTAAGATTAAGGACCACAGATTCGGAAGGGATAGGGAAATGTACACTCACCGAAACAGTACAGCACATCACATAAACTATTATTTTATTGTGTACCATTGAAAAAGATTGGTTACTGCATTGCAGCCAGGCGTACTGACCAAATGACTACGTAACGCAGTGTGCAGTTTTTGCGTTTTTACGCCGGAAGGTTCTCGAGTAGGACATCCAAGCACAAGATGGACAGAGATGATCCGATGAGGGGATCCAGGCTGATTTTGACCGGTCCTATTACAAAATTATGGGGGAGGTCTATGTAAGGCAGTTGACGTCCTACAGCTGAGATGATGAATGAGAAGTTAACGGTTTAAATAGACCCATATCAATTGTGTCTATTAAGAATAACGAAATATGAATCATTTGCACATTAACATTTTAAACCTAATTGATATTATAAATACCCAAGTAAGATTGTTTACTTGTTACCCTTTCACGCCTTAACTATTCAACTTACAGTTATTAAATTTTGCATACACATTGTCCAGAAAAAAAAAGTACTGTCTTGAGAGACACGATCGAATTCGCGGGCAAGATTTATATTTTTAAAACAAATAAATTTGAAATTTACCACAATGAATAGGAACACTGGTTCACTCTTGTCTTTGAATCTTGATAAGGCCGTCACATTGTCAGCTAAAGCCTGAAAGAGGTTTATTATTGTACACCTTACTGGTCTATTTCTATTTGTTTAGCCGTCTATGCTTAAACACAAATCAGCAATATACCTTGGCCATTGCAATCCGATCTTGGCCTAATTCCAACTTGCCCTTTCGTATTGCGTTACCTGTAGCCAAACAGCTTCCACAGAAATCGGAGTACACCTCCATACCTTAAATAGACCAAACATGTTGCTTTTCAGGAATCTATTGTTCCGCAATTTTGCATTTGAAAATGGAACGTTCTATTATGCTGCAATAACTACATATTGAGCATATCAAAATTAATAGATTAAAAAATTCAATGATGACAAAATCTTGTTCAATTTTTAAGACTCGCATTAGACCAGCACCAGCGAGCCGCTTAATAGGTACTTGAAGCTTGTGTTGTTTTTTATTGCTAGTTTTTATGTATTGGGTATACATACAAGTCACGAGTGATCGCTTCAAATATGCCTCAGGCTACTGACACACATGCTCATAAATAAAGCATGCTTAAAACCAGCATGCTCCGTAACTGTTTACCTTTGCCAGAAAAAAGCATGCTAGTTTCAAGTATACTCTTAAATAAGCATGCTACCCGCGCCTCACGTAGCATGCTCATTACTAGCAATGTTTCGAAACACATGCTACTAAGAAGCATGTGCTCAATAATAGCTTGCTTTCGTGCTAGTAATGAGCATGTCTTTCCGTAACTTAATAAAATGAAAGCAGATAAAATATGCCTAATAATTGTAGGGTAGAATTTTATCTAACAAGTCTAAAATAACATTGTTGTAATTCGAGACAAGTGTAAGGATAAAACGTCGTCACGAAGCCAACTTACAGATTAATTGATTCGCATGTGATTCTATATAAGCCTCAAATTCTTCATTGCTCTCTACAGAATCCTGAATCGAAACCTGTCCTTTACGAGCCATTTCAAGTTACTTGTATTTAATAATAAAGTTAAAATCTTTCTTATTTTATCAAACAATTTCACTAAACCAAGCACTGAAGTCATTCGTTCGAAATGACAATTAATGATCTTCTATATATATTTTTAAAAACTCTGACAATCTGTTTTTTTTTCAAGAATTTCTATATTCATACAAAACCTGCTCTGACTGAATGAGCAAGACATTTCGTTTCTCATTGATTTATTGGGTAAAAAAAAAATAAAAGTCAATGTTATTTTTTCTGTTTTATTTATAAATTACAATTGCATATAAAATATTAAATAAGTAATACTTAAAAATATTTATGAATAAATAATTTATTTACATTGTTTATATTGGTAAATGGTAACACTGTCCGAACTTGACAAGGCTTGAACTTTCTTTTAAGAGAAACGGTCAGTCTTTAAAATTCCATTCCTATGGATAGTATATTATTTATTTTCTCATATCTTCGATCTATAAGGCATCAGTCTCCACTGCGACTGAACTATTTCGTTTTTATTTTCCATCGCTGATAATACTGATTTGTCTGAAACAATTCTATTCATTTAGTAGTCGCATAAATTTGGTAGCCCGTCTGGCAGCAGTAACCATCACCTGCTGTGCATCGGCGTGCGAACAAGAGATGCCAAAGTCCATTACACTTTATTTTTTTTTTATTCTTCATCCTATGTCGTTGTTTGTGTTAAGGCGAGTAATTAACATTTGACTTTTTAAGAGTATAATTTAAATTAAATAAAGTGCACACTTGATATTTCAAAAAAAAACGGACATATTTATAAGTACAAAACTTTCTATTATATGAGAAGAAAAATAGTAAATTACTGCCACAAAAAATCCTTTCTAGTCATATTAATAATTTTTTTCTATGACAACTCCAAGTTTGGTTGTAAATTTTTAATCGGCTAAGTATTATACTTCATCTCTTTTTTTTTCATATCCTATGTCCTATAGGATGTCCTATAGGAGCCTATAAACGAAGCCTTAAACAAGCTCTCGAAAATATATTTGTGTAGTCTCCTTTTTGTTGCGGCCAGTTTATTTGTTTATTTTGTATGTTATATGTTATTTGTTTTATTTATTTGTTTACTTTTTTTTTTTTTTCTTACCTATTTGTATGTTTTCTCCCAACTCCAATATTCTATAGTGACATGTAATTTATAATATGTTTCAGCAATTTAATGGAAACTTTGCTGATTTATGTTTTTCTTTTATGTATTATGTATGTATAACGTGTAGAGAGATATTGTATGTTTCCACTAATATAAATAAAATAAAAATAAAAATAAATAACCTTCAAATTTGATTTGTGTACACGCACGTTTATGATACAATATTTACCTATTTAGAGTTATTGTTTAGTAATAATTTAGCATAGTAGTGTCTAGTAAGTATAGTTTATATATGTATATAAAAGACTTTGTCCAATGAGGCGACATGTTCCTATAGGGAAAAGTTTTAAATAGAGATTTAAAAAAAAAAATTTTTTTTTTCAATATTTTTTTTTCTAAAAATAAAATTTAAAATAAAATAAAATAAAAATAAAATCCTCTATGAAAACTCCAACTGACCTTTATGTGCGATGAAATGTCTGAGAGTGTGGATGAAGGCGTGAGTGGGAACAGCCATGTTTATGTATGGGAAGCAAGCGCCTGCATTTGTTCGCGCGTTGCTCACTATCACACCGATCACTTCGGGTTTGTGAGCGTCAGACGGCACGCGGAATATTGGACCGCCACTGGCAAAGGAAACTGTCTATATTAACTTTATAAAATATAACCTAAGTCACTCGTTGATAATGTATCTATCTATAATTGAAAGAATTTTTAAAATCTGCCCACCAGTTTTCACGCGAAAGAGTCACAAACAAACATAAAAAAAATCTTCTCTCTTTATAATATTATAAAAGTATAGACACACAGGAATACATAGGCTATGTTAGTCACTTACCATCAAGTGGACCGTCAACTTGTCTGATAACCTTTGCATAAAAAAAAGACTCTTAACATTTGGTGTTTGTTTGATATACCTGAATCCTGACTGTACGCAGCACGAGGTCTGTATCATGGAAGGGGAGACGTTGTTAAGGTGTCCTGCTGTTAAGGTGGGACGCAGATCCGGAATGTGCTTCTCGCTGAAGTAAGGAAAACCAGCTGCGAGCACACGTTCACCTAAAAAGTGCACACACTTCTGGCTGAAACATCTTGGAGCGTTATTACTAAATCTATGGTATAATCGGTAAATCTTCGACCACCAATAGTTCTGTATGGACATAGGCTAAATATTCCAATTGAACACCATCTGTCTAAAAATAAAGTGCAATACAGAAGGCATACAGAAGACAATATGGCAGAAGAACACGCTCTGGTTTCATTTGAATGGTACATTTGAAACGAATTAAATTAAGTGCAAAAAAATTAAAATAAAATAAATTAAGTGGTGTTAAAATTTTCGATTTTTACTTCTGTTTCTTCTAAACTTCTTCATGGGCCCCATAAGATAATTAAATAAGAAAACTTTCTTATATTTCAATATCTATAAATTTAATCACTCCATTTTACATAGCTATGTATAACTTCTATAAACATTTTCATCAAAATTACTTTATAATCATCTCAATACAATTTGTAAAACACACTCCTAAATATCTTCAAATCAACTATGACATTCATTCTGAAAAAATTGCCCTTCACTTGATTTTTAATATCACATTTCAAATTATATTTCTTAAATTTATCACCAGTATAAAATTCAAACCTCTAACAAGTGGCGCGTATCTGTTGGGTTGCGTAACTTCGAAATATACCTTTTTGTGGAGGTTTATCAGCAAAAATGGCGGGCTCAAGGAACGACCATTGCTCGGGATTTGTGTAAAGAAGCGCCAAATCGTATGCCCTGTCCTCTGTCGTCTTGTATCGCACTATCGCTGTCTCCTTTCGACCCTGACAGTATACTGACACCTTGTGCGTGTTGAACTGAAACATTTTCACCCATATAATTTAACCCTCTTAAAATATATACCATTGAGAGTTTCTTGGAAGCCTTATTGATGAATAAATATTTTATTGAATTTAGTTTTGATTGGAATTAGTAAATTTCATATATTCTTGTTACTGTATACTGTCTTTTAAGAAGAATTCACGCACTTGCCTGACGACGTGCGCGCAAGTGGCGACGTAACCCCCTCCCACGAAGACGGCCGCCCCCCACGCCTCCCCGCACCGCACCATCACCGTGCATCGGTCCACGTGCTCTGGAACACACTCACTCAAATGAGCATCACCCCACTTTAACCCCCTCCCACGAAGACGGCCGCCCCCCACGCCTCCCCGCACCGCACCATCACCGTGCATCGGTCCACGTGCTCTGGAACACACTCACTCAAATGAGCATCACCCCACTTTAACCCCCTCCCACGAAGACGGCCGCCCCCCACGCCTCCCCGCACCGCACCATCACCGTGCATCGGTCCACGTGCTCTGGAACACACTCACTCAAATGAGCATCACCCCACTTTAACCCCCTCCCACGAAGACGGCCGCCCCCCACGCCTCCCCGCACCGCACCATCACCGTGCATCGGTCCACGTGCTCTGGAACACACTCACTCAAATGAGCATCACCCCACTTTAACCCCCTCCCACGAAGACGGCCGCCCCCCACGCCTCCCCGCACCGCACCATCACCGTGCATCGGTCCACGTGCTCTGGAACACACTCACTCAAATGAGCATCACCCCACTTTAACCCCCTTCCACGAAGACGGCCGCCCCCCACGCCTCCCCGCACCGCACCATCACCGTGCATCGGTCCACGTGCTCTGGAACACACTCACTCAAATGAGCATCACCCCACTTTAACCCCCTCCCACGAAGACGGCCGCCCCCCACGCCTCCCCGCACCGCACCATCACCGTGCATCGGTCCACGTGCTCTGGAACACACTCACTCAAATGAGCATCACCCCACTTTAACCCCCTCCCACGAAGACGGCCGCCCCCCACGCCTCCCCGCACCGCACCATCACCGTGCATCGGTCCACGTGCTCTGGAACACACTCACTCAAATGAGCATCACCCCACTTTAACCCCCTCCCACGAAGACGGCCGCCCCCCACGCCTCCCCGCACCGCACCATCACCGTGCATCGGTCCACGTGCTCTGGAACACACTCACTCAAATGAGCATCACCCCACTTTAACCCCCTTCCACGAAGACGGCCGCCCCCCACGCCTCCCCGCACCGCACCATCACCGTGCATCGGTCCACGTGCTCTGGAACACACTCACTCAAATGAGCATCACCCCACTTTAACCCCCTCCCACGAAGACGGCCGCCCCCCACGCCTCCCCGCACCGCACCATCACCGTGCATCGGTCCACGTGCTCTGGAACACACTCACTCAAATGAGCATCACCCCACTTTAACCCCCTCCCACGAAGACGGCCGCCCCCCACGCCTCCCCGCACCGCACCATCACCGTGCATCGGTCCACGTGCTCTGGAACACACTCACTCAAATGAGCATCACCCATCGAATTAATATATAATAGCATTCAAGTTCGCTGACATGACCCCAATTTAATGCATGGGCCACGAAACCAACGCTCGAAGCCAATTCGCTTAGCGCTGTAAGCGTCAGCGTGGCCTCTTATATCATTTGTTTTTGACTAAAATCATTGCAGCGCAAAGCGTTACCCACGAATCTATTTACATAGGCATCACATTACTATGTAATGTGATACCACCGAGCAAAATAGTTACCTAATATGAGGTCCGTGGGTGTTTTCTTGACAGAGTTATCGAGTGGTGACAGTGGCGCAGGTGGTACCCTGAGTTTCGCCGCCAGAACAGACACGAGTGGCGCCACCAGTGTGAGACCCACCCACTCTCCGCGCCACCACGACACGCTGCACACCACAGCACCGATCAATTCCTTCCTGCCATATAGCCAACAACATCAATGAATGCCTCCTGCATAGATCGATGTTCATATGTACAATATTGGACTTCTGTATCAGATTATAAAGTAATAATAAAATCATACAACAGCCAGTCCAGGGTCTCTCCACTGCGTGAGGAGGTACAGAGTATATTCCATCACACTTAGCCCACGATAGATTGGTACTTAGAACTTTACATATTTTTAAAGTCTTTTATTACTTGGCGAGAATGTTCTTATGTGGAAAACAAAACTTGTTCTGAAGAAAAAAAATCATAGATATTTTTATGTGCCGATAGAATACAATCTGTAGTCTCTAGCCTGTGATGTAGAACTGGGAACTGAAAATGAGAAAGTGAGTTCACGACTCAACCGCTTAATTTTTTTTTTAAATGGAAATAATCGGCAAACTTTTAGCCTTGGGTGTATTTTTTAAATATTGCCATGCGAAAAAAGAGGCCGCCAAAAGTCAGTACATCGTTGTAGCCGAAAGTCAAAAGTGTACTTCGATAGCCCGCGATTTATTTTTTATAAAAAAAATTTAAAAAAGTCAAAGAACCTGCAATAAAAACAGAGTGAACTTACTTTGGTCCTTCGGTGAAAACTGGTCCACCTTCGGAGCCCAAAGCGGTGGCTGCATCTGTGAGTAGGAGTGACGGCCTCTTTCCCACTACTCCACACACAGAGCCTCTTGTTACTGCATTTAAGAACACCTGCACAACCAAATATGCATTCGAATGCTCATCTAAATTTATTCAATACAAATTCAACAATTCTTAGCTCTGCAAACTTTGGTATAACACATTTATGTAAAAAAAAAATGATTGTGATTACAAATCCTAAAGAATTTTTTCGTTATTTATACCTGTCAAACGTTTTTATATCGTAACAAAACTAATGAGATAATAAGTTAATTATGTTTAAATTTTTAGAGTAGCCTAAAATGTGCAGCCCAACTTAAAAATGCTGAAAAAAAAATAACCGCGTTCCTTGCAATAATTGATTATTTTAAAAGCATTGCGTTATGTTTTAACTTCCAGCGGTAATTTATTTTTGACAACCAAATACTTGAGGGTTAAACTTGAATAAAAAAAAATAAAAAATAGTACCTCGCATCCGAAAGGCGTAGAATGAAGTTCAATTGCAGAACCTCTTCCAGGAGATTGTTTCACAATATCTAATAGCTCCGATAAGGGCCTTAGAGTTTTTAGTACTGGAAAAGATAACAATTGATATGATGAGAATGTATTTCATGAGCAAGCAAGCAACATTAAGAATTTTTCGTCTATGGGAAAATATCTGTCTCTGTCTGTTGTTCCCAAAAATTTTGGCCGCACTTAAAACTTTTGATTTTTTTGTGAACGTGAAATTTTTTGTCGTTCTGTTCCAAAAGATTTTATCATACTTTAGTTGGAAAACGCTCTTAATATAGATTTTATACTACGGCAAGTCCACTTCGATATCGTCCATGGCTCCAAAAAAGTGGACTGCAGCAAAAAAAAATTATGTGACTGGTTAAGTATAAACGATTCCGACAGCCACCATAGACGACAAAAAAGAAATGATTATATATATGAGTTTTATATGAGGCTGGTGAATGGTGGCTTAGGTCATTGTCTAAATACATATTATATGAGCCACATAAAGAGATCGTCACGGAGGAATTAATTTGTAAAATTGGAGTAATATTTTAATATACAATAAAATTCTATATATTCTATATATTTTTATTTCATTCATGTTTATTAAAAATGTAGTAAAAGTAACAGACGACGCTTTTCGGTTTAGTATTAGATATATCGTCGTGACTTTTGAGTGGATGCCGGGAGATTATCCTGATGATTTTGGACTTTTTGGCAAGACAAGTTTTTCGTTTGCCTTATTAATAGAATTCTCGCTTAATAGACCTCAATACTCGTTACGCTAATAATTATTGTTCCCGTAAATTTTACCTCTCCAGCTTGATCTAAGATTTTATCTGAGCTTTATTATTCTAAATCCAATTGCGGTCGAGTTCAGAATGAAAACTTAACAACTCATGTGAAAGCATAGTAATAAAATTTTAAAACTGTGGATGCCATGTCGAATGTTCGAAACTAAAATGAATTATTATACATTAATTACATTCAACATTTAGACATTTTATCCGCGAAAATTTCATTGGCTGATATTTATGAACCTTTTTTTAAATTTTGATAATCAACAAATACTTTGTAAAAAATAGGATGGAAGAAACGTCATTCAATTGACAGCATTTATGTCACAAAGTCTAAAAGGCAGAACTAAAATAGGACATATTTTAAATTTTTAGATACGAAAGCTCCCAAGTTACATGTCATCAATTGCAAAGAATGAATATAAACGGAATTACAGTAGGTATTATGATACTCCTGATGGCTGTGATACAACGACAAAGGTTAGTTGATATTGATTCTACTAGATACCGAGTCCTATTTCGAACTGTTTGAATTGAACAATTTTATATCTATAAGCTCAAATAATTTGAGATCACGATTTTTATATTTTGCTGGATTATTGTTGCACAAGAATCGATATCTTTAATAGAATCAATGGACGCACCTACGGGATTTGTACATTACATGTAGAGGATAAGAGGTCCAGCAGGGAATTTTTATTAGCGTAAATTCTTCAAATAAATTACGTGAATATTTTAATTCAGATGTTTTTTTTTCAGATGTTGGTTTTAGGTCGATATGGTGCTATTACGGGAATTGTGATGTCAACTTTTGACGTGTTAATGTACTCTCATGCCGTTGGTTTTGGACCGATGATGAAGCGGTAAAAATTTCTTAAAAATAACTATACAAAATAAGGAAAACCTGTCTTGTTAATCTTCATTTTAATAGGCAGGGATAAAACGCCCACGAATTTTGTTGTCACATTTCAAATTTTAACTTATTAAACTTAGAAAACTAGCTATATCTTGAAAGCCGTCAAGCTAATCAAAATAATGCACAGAACATATTTTGTTTAGAATTTAATGAGGATAATTTTTGCCTTTTACACTTTTTATGTATCTATTAAAGTTTTCTCAAAATACTTAAAAAACCGTTAATGGGGACAAAATTCACGATGTGGGAGTGTGAAGCGGCAGATGGAAAGAGGGGGAGAGTTGTGGGTTTCGTTCAGCAGACCTAAAGGTATAACCCACACAAATTTTAAAATTTTAATAATTCGCTTCTCCATACATTCCTTAAACAGAATGACTGTATTAATAGCTCGTTGAGTCTAATAAGTAAAAATAAAATTGGGTCGAAAGTAATAATAAAACTGGTGATTGGGTCGTCTTGATTTTTATTTAATGACATTTTTTTTTTGCATTCCAGCTACATGTACCACACTGCCCCTCTGACGCTGATGGGGGCTACATTTGCGTTTGTAACAAATACTGTACTCAACTTTAGGAACAAAGATGATGGATTAAATTATTTCCTTGGTAATAAAGTAGAATTTTTTTTATTTATATTTAATTAGTTTGGACGTAGGCCTAGAAAACGCCCTTGGAACATTGGAGTACGCCAAACTGAACATAGACAGACTCCAACCTCAATAGAATTTCATAATAATTTAGCATTCACCGCTTTTATGATCAGCCCACCATGACATACTCTATGTACTTCACAATTTTCATGCGGTTGGACCGGCAAAAGCTACACCTTTATTTAACCCCCGACGCCCGACGCAAAAGCGACGTGTGTGCCTGTGTATCTGTGGAATCGTAGATCCCATACGGATGGACCGATTTTGATCTGGTTTTTGTTTTGTTGGAAAGCTGACTGATCGGGATCGTTCTTAGTTATTAAGCCCTATAAGCCCATGTAGTTATAAGTACGCTTTGACGAAAAAAAAAACGGAAAACTATTTATAACATAAATCTTACAAATTATGACCATTATTCTTATTATGACCAAAAAATCTAACTGTTATTGAAATATTAAAATTTTTCTATATTTTTTATTTCTCCCCAAAAATTTACTATTAAGAATTAATAACTTTTTTGCTAATTAAGATATCAATCTAAATCATGCTTTATTTCTGACTTAAATTATGTACCTGTAATAACAAACAATAACTAGATATTTGAATAGCAATTGAAAAAAAAAAAAATACGACGTAACTTTCTTTTGCATTGTACTAAAATAATTTCAACTTTAAAGTACAGTTTAAAAAAAAAATATTGATATATAGTTTTTTCGAATTTTTTGAAAAAACATCCTAATTTCATACTCTTTAATTAATATGATATACATCGAGTTTATAAAAGTTTCTTTCCATGTTATATATAGAAATAAATATTGTCCCCATGACCTCCGAGCTAGAATTAAAGCCTTACTTAATACATGTAAATGAGAATGTTACTATGTCTGCAGGTGGTCTATCTTGTGGACCAATATTGGCGTCTTACTTGGGCACCTATCACGGCATGTTCGCGGGAGGCGTAATTCTGGGCGTTTGCGGTCTTGTAAAGAAGCATTGCATAGACAACGATTTCACCATATTTCCCCCGCCGACATCTCACATGGGACACGTTTGGGTGAACAAATATGACTTTACAATGGCCAAGGATCCGATTGACGGTACTGACGTTATGTTGTTTTTTTTTTTTTTTTTTTTTTTTTTTTTTTTTTTTTTTCGCAAATATGGTGATTGTTATAATTCTACTAATTTTATAAATGCGAAAGTTTGTATCAATCATGCAAAAACGGCTGAACGCATTTGGATGAAATGTAGTAAACAGATAGTTTATTATCTGGATTAACATTAGTAGACTTTTTATTCTAAAATTTTCAAAAAACGAACCGTACAGCTATTAACTATATAATCGTGACTAATATTATAAATGGGAAAGTTAAATTGTTTGTATGTTTGTTTGCACGTCTCAACTACTTAACTGATTAACATGTGATTTTGCATACACGTTGACAGTGATACAGAAAATAGCCTACCATTCGTCCAGAAAAAGTACTGTTCCTGGGGGATAATCCAAAAATATTAAAAAAAAAAAAATTTTTTTTTTATCAGGCACTAACACTGTTACACGCGACTTCGTCCGCGTAACTTTATAAAATATAGCCTATGTTACTCGCTGATAATATAGCTCCCCAACAGTGAAAGAATTTTTCAAATCAGTCCAGTAGTTTCGAAGCCTATTCAATGCAAACAAACAAACAAACAAACAAACAAATCTTTCCTCTTTATAATATTATATATCAGGCATTGGTTTTTTTATTATTTTATTTTTATAGACGACACTTGTCGACGTATAGTCACGGCCTTTCTATCTTTATTTGACTGTTCCGGTGACATTGATAACCATGTTTATTGACTTGAATTTTTATTTTAGTATTATTAAATTTGTTATTTAACAAATTGTGACACCTAAAGGGCACCAGCACTTTAATTTTTATCATAGCAAGTGTTTCTCATCGCTGAATGTCTTAATTAAATACAAATATAATATACAAACGATGTATTTGATTTGCAGACTTAAGACACACTTGCGGAAAAGACCCTAAGAAGAATTAACCAAAAACATTAAACACTTTAATTTAATTTAATATTATTATGTGTGTCAACAATAAATATAATAATTACGAATGTTATGCGTTTTCTTTGAAGTGTTAAACGTGTTGTTTTTTTTTGTCACTTTTATTATGGAATAAAAGCCTCAGTAGTCCGATTTTCTTATGATCGAACTACTGAGACGACAATATTTCATCAATCCGTCTAGAGAGTCTGTCTCTAATCTAGTCCGAGACTAGAGAGAGACTAGACGGTTTCTCGAAACCGAGGGTGGGTTTAGTCTAGTTTTATCCTACTTCCGTACTATAATAATATTATAAATGCGAAAGTATGTTTGGATGTTTGTAACTCTTTCACGCAAAAACTACTGAACCGATCACCATGAAATTTTGCATACACGTTGTTTGGGACACCAGAAAGGACATAGGGTACCTTTTATCGTTCAACGCGGACGAAGTCGCGGGCACCAGCTAGTATACCTATTATAAATGCGAAAGTTTATGAGAATGAGGATGTTTGTTACTCTTTCACGCCGTTTCGATGAAATTTGACACATATATAGTTTACGTCTCGCATCCATTTATAACTAAGTTCTCCACATTGAGGTTAATGTATTAAAAGGCTTCCCTAAGTAAAAGTTTTAATCCGTTTTGATAATAGGACTCACTATATATACGCTGTATAACGATAAAACAAAAGCTATGAAAGTCTTAATCAAACGATACATGCTACACTAGATCGCTACTAGTATAATTATAATTATATGCATTTTGTTCAAAGCCGTATTAAACAATGTGTACAAAGTACAGTACAATTCTCTAGAGTACAGTTTACTTCGTTATTTCTCCACCATTGAATATTAGGAAAACTGCGGAAGAAAATAGAAAAGTTTCAAGTAATTTTAACCTCTGTCATCGCTTTCCAAGTCGACGAGCACGAATACGGAGAGTAACGCTTTGCCCAACTGAGTCTGCTTCTCCATGTCACCGTCGCGATGGCCGATCGTCCAACTGTACAGGATATCGTCCACACATCTGTCCAGAATTGGACACTGCCACACATGACATATCCTGGAATTGTGTTTGGATATTACTTTATTAATATTGTCTGCTATTACTTGCTAATTATCGTGTGCAGACCGTGCCTGACTTGATGGAATATGGCTACGAGTAAAATATTTTTCACAGAGTTTTTATTTGATAGCCTGGTTCTTGAGGAAGATTATAGGCTTTATATCATCACGTTATTGCCCTTAGAATCTGAGGCAGGCGAAACCTGTGTCCTGCGGTATTGCATAAAAAGATATATTGTGTAATTTTTGGAGTTTACTCCTTAAGAATCGATTTTCATATATATATATATATATATATATATATATATATATATATATATATAAGCCCGGGGCATAAAAATTTATAGGAGTAAAATCAATATTGTCACACGGTATGCGTTACGTGTTAGCTTTAATTTTAGAATATCTCTGAAGTTTCATCTACACAATATTATTATTATTATTAACGCCATCTACACAATATCTCTGAAACTAGAATATGTTACGTAATAATACATCCATGGCACTGGTAATCATTCGAGCAGAGATGGCGCTGATATTATGTTAAATGTTTTTATAATCGTTCCTAAGGAGTAAACTCTAGTTGTGCCTCGGAGCTGACACACACACTTTTTTTATTATAATTATTATATTATGATATATTTTTATTATTATTATTAAATTACCTTCCCGTCAGAACCCGCACTTGGTAACTGCTGTGTTCCAAGTTTGAATCACCGCTGTCTCTCTGTCTGCTCATCCTTTCAATATTTTCATAAATATTGGGCTCCGCGGACCCTTTACTCTCGCATGTGACGTAGATCTCTGGAAGTTTATCATAGAACTCTTCGCTCAAGAGCGGTTTCCCTTTGGCGTTTTTCATTGCGTGCGCCTGTTTCAGAGGAGACAATATGGAGCCGTGCGTTAGGACCCAGCGGTCGGAGAATTTGATCCCGGAAGCCGCAACGGTCATTATGTTCGCATGTTCGTTCGTTGCATCGTCGGAATAATTGTAAGTCACCATAACGCCTTCGACCGCCATCTTGTTTTCTGGAACACATTATTTTTGGAAATATTAATTAAGTTATTGATTACAACAATAATTACGTTATTGTAAGTGTTTTTTATGTTCATGGCGACAGACAGGCTGCAAGTGCTTTGCCAACCTTAATAGGATTAAGGATAAGGCATTAGGAAGGGATAGGGGAAAATAGGCTCAGGCACACACCGAAACGCAACAGCACACATGCTGTTATTTAACGTTTTCTTACTTTTTTTTAAATCTAGGTATGCAGCCACTTGCAACCTCTATACCTATACTGCTTGCTTGTTTTCATAGGCAACGGTAACCATCAGTCATCAAGTGTAAAGTCGGCCTGTATCTTAACGTAAAACAATTATTATATTATACTTATTAAGAAGACCACAAAGTTTTCTTTTGACCGGCTAAATTAAATAGCTACCTATTTATCTTTTTATAGGTATATATTATCAAATGAAGTCGATGTTCGGTTGTTTATTTCTCCTAATACTCCCAACGGGTGTCGATACCGTTTTCACTAATGGAAAGAGCGATAAACAAGTAATATACCACCGTGAACGATTGCCCTAAGTTTACAGTTATGCATGTTAGCATTTGTATAGAGGGAGGCATTTAGACTATAAATAGTACTAACTGGAGGATACTGGAATTGCAGTTATTGTCGGTAATCGCGAAATGACCGTAATTGACATCTTTAATGACAAAGTAAACAGATGCGTAGTTAGCAGCGTTTCAAAATGGAAGGTCGAATCACATTATTGAAGACAGAGCAGAGTTTTATCTAGATATATATATCTATACTTATAAAACGGTTTGTAAGGATTTTTGAAAATTTTATCTCCATGCAAAGCCGGAGGCGGGTCGCTAGTTATCATATATTGCTTCTTGTCTAACCCGCCAATGTTATTCAATAGGTAAGTTAGCTAAAAATTACACGACAATTTAGGTTAGGTTAGGGTACAAGATGTACCCCCCCTAGGTGGGTCAAGACCGTGCTGTGGTGGGGGGGCTTAACCCTCGACAGTCTGGGCGGTCGCAGGGGCTGGAGGAGCCCCGCCCTCCGGCCCCTGCTTGACTAATCTGACTGTCGAGGGGAACTAAGAAGGCCCACATGCGCGTGTACACATGCGTATATTCCGAACGGGCCCCGACTGGCGCTCGTGACGGAACATCGGTTGGGGGCTCCAACTGTCCATTGGGGCCCCGCCGGTCGTTGCTCGATGGGCCGAGGATCCGTACTCGGCCCATCGGATACCGACCGGTGAGAGGTGGCACCCCCGGTCACTGCGTGCCGGACTAGGGCAGTGTCTTGGCCTTGCACGCGGTGGCCGGTGCGGGTCGCAGCGGGTACATCCCGGTGTAAGCGGCCTCCAACTCCGCGGTAGGCTGTGCCGCAGAGAGGGAGGGCAATGGGGTGCTCCAGGTTTGAGGCCCCTCGCTGACTACCCGCTGCGAGAGATGAAGGATGGGCGGCATGTGCTGCTCTGCCCGGAACGACGGACGCCGGGGCCGTCCGCCGTCTTCACAGCACCGGGCTACGGGGGGAAGACGTGCCATTGTTTCCGACACGTCCCTTCACGACACAGAGGTCGTGCTCTGTGCCAATTGGAAGAGCGCAAGCTCTCCGCGAGTGGTCCGACCACGGACAACTGCCGGTGGGGTCTCGGACGGACGTCATCTCATTCCCCAGTCCCCACCACTTAGGCAGCGAGTAGGAAACACAAGGTGGTTTTAGTCGGTTGGAGTCCGACATAACCCACAAGGGCAGCCCCAGGCCCCTGGGTATTCATGATGAATTTCCCCTTGTAAAAAAAAAAAAAAAAAAAAAAGGGTACAAGATGTAAAGGCCGCGATCCCAGGTCTCATATTTTAAAATAATATAAAAATAATACAATAATTTACGTTGTGACATCCCTATAATCAGATTGTGAATGGGTTCATATGAAAAGTAATTTTGCAATACATTTCTTTTACCAACACGATAATAATCAGGCCTTTGACGTAGGACATCTCCTTGAAAACGTTGTTCATGTATTTGAAAACAGCTCGACCACGATATTCATTGACGGTTTTGTTAGACGCGTTCAAAAATGTATTTATATTAGACCAGCAGGGTAGAGAGTTATTAGCGATTATGTCTGGTGATACGATAAAACGAATGGCTCGTTACGGGGTGCAAATGACATGATTCACCATGAAGACAGGGTGCGAACGCGATTACAAATTTGCGCCACATAAACACACCCATGAAAGAGAAGTAATGAACCAACATTCAGGCGGGGGGTCAATATATCGCCATATTTGTGCTTGTATAAAAGATGTTTGTCACTATTCTCACTAACCGCTTCAGTACAGCGCCACTCCCGAGGGCGCCCGCGAATAGTGGTTCCATTTTCAAATTATTTCCCCGAATTTGTGTTCAGCCAGTATTAAAATCCAATTACTCAATGAAGGTGAGTTTGTTCTGATTTTATTTAATTGTTTGTACATCTTTATATCAGGCCTTAAAAACCGACTTAAATTTAGGAATAATCATAATTTTGAATGTATACGAGCTACAACACAGTTAAACAATGAACAATTTTATTAGACAGTGACAAGTTCAAAAAAAGTTTTTCTGTATTGATAACTTCGATACAAAGTGATATTTAATTTGGAAAGCGCCTTTAACGTTTCCGTAGTGTAGCGGTTATCACGTGTGCTTCACACGCACAAGGTCCCCGGTTCGATCCCGGGCGGAAACACAATTGTTTGTGGTTGGTTTTATTTTTCAGTTGCTAAAAAAAGTATACTCGTAATAAAAATATTCACAAATTTTTGCAGTTGAACTGGATACAATACATTTTTTTTACTTTAAATATCTAGTTTTTAATCATTTTTTTATATTTATTTCATGTATACAAGTAATACCTAACGTATTTCGGCTGACGGCATACCAATTATACTATCGTTGTATATATTACTAGCTGTTGCACGCAACTTCGTCCGCAAAAAATATTATTAATTAAGAAAATTATAAAATGTTACTCGGTGATAATTATAGCTTACTATAGATAGGTGAAATTTTTTTTAAAATCGGCCCAGTAGTTTTTGAGTTTATTCATTACAAACATACAAAACTTCTCTCTTTAAGATATAAAAGGTAGAAATAGCTAAAGTTTTTTTTAATTTCTCATTAACTTCCGCTTTATAGTTTGCTATACCTCTTATCTCTCTATATATAAAAGTTACGTGTCACGTTGTTTGACGCCAACGAACTCCTAAACTAAAACTTCTCGTATGTGTAATTTAGTCCAACTTAAAAGATAGGATATATTTTATAAAGTTACGCAGGCGTGGTCGCGTGCGACATCTAGTTAACATATAGAAATATTTTGGATGTGGTTGTAACTGGATAAAAAAAAGGGAGGCAGCCATCCTTCGAGCCGGATTTGAACCAGCGACCTATGGATCACTTGCGAGTACCGTTCTACAGTCCACCGCTCTACCAACTGAGCTATCGAAGGTTGTTAACGATGCTTTTAAATTTTGAATCACTTTAAGAATATCATTACTAGTACCTAACGTACATAAAATAATTTAATTTATTACAATCGTAAACAATTCCATACATTATTAGAAACTTATTATTTTGTGTAAATTTTAGTTTAAAGATTTTAGTTATTTTTTTTGTATTTTTTCTTATTCTACTAATCTTAATATATATAAAGGCTATGTGTGTATGTATGTCCCCTAGAGACTCCATAACAGCGGAACTTTCAGACAATCTTCAGATTAGTCCAGCGGGGATTCCTGTGAAATTTGGTAGCGATCGGACGCGGACGAAGTCGCGGGCATATACTAGTATTATTTATAAAATTAAATGCGAAAGTTTGTGAGGATGGATGTATGTAGGTATGGTTTTCTTTCACGCAAAAACGGTTTAACGGATTTCGGAATTCGGCATACAGATAATTTAATATAAGATATTTTATATCCTGAAAAATGTTAAGCTTCAGAGGGATCGTCTAAAAATATAGAAAATTGAGAGCCACTGTAGTCATGTGTTAATTTTTTTTATTTTTAAATTCGGAGGAAGTTGCTTGCAAGAGCTAGTAAGTAATAAAGCAAAGCTAACCCGGTTTCGCCCGTGTGGAATATTTTGCCTATGTCCATCCTGAAATTTTTGGTGATTTTTATTAAATTGAGTAGTTTCGAAGACTACCACCTCCTTCCTACATACAAACTTCGCCTCTTTATCTGTCTGTCTGTGGCATCGTAGCGCCCAAACGGATGGACCGATTTTGATGAGACTTTTTTCGTTTAAACGCTGACATGATCAAGATGGTTCTTAATTATAGTTTATGAAGATCTGTTCAGGCGTTTGTAGATCATCAGCCCATTTCCTAGTGATCTCACAAACTTCCATAGGTTCGATTGATGTGAAATTTGGTGTAATGTTACTTCGGTGGTGATGACATGACGTGATAATCTTGACCTGATACTGCAGCATCAAGTAGTCTGAAGTTCTGAACGATATCCAACTCCTCAGCAACATACAGCAGATATTTCGTGTTTGGGCTCAATAGAAATTCGGGGGTTAGTTTATAATCTTTATTTATAGCTTACTACTTATCAATGCATAAGTATTTTGTAGTAATACAGTCAAAATAGTAAACAATGTATAAGTGCATTTATCGGTGAATCGGTGTCAGTGAGTTAAATAGGTCGCTTTGTAGATCATTGACACTACTGAACTACATATACATATATTTACTATGTGAGATAATATTATTCTTTAGATGAAAACTTAATGAAAACAATAAAAAAAATAATTTTTTTTAATTCAATCTTGCAAATATCGTCATTGAGTGCGGCAGGTCAAATGTCATTATTACGTGTACAAATACTAGCTTGTGCCCACTACTCCGGCCGCGAGGAGTACTTTTTTCTGGATGAAAGGTATCAATGTCCTTTTCTGAAACTCTGACAATGTCATACATCTATATACAACTCTGACAAAATTTCATTTACATACAACCAAACTGACTTTCGCAGACGCTTCATTCATCAAGGTCATTACTGTTGGCGCACAGCGCGGTACTGATCATTAGATATTCAACGTTATACTTATCCGAATAAGATTGAATATCGAATGATCCGTTTGACGTCGTCAAGGACCGCGATGAATTATCTTTCACAAAGAATATCCTCATATTCCATATTCCACAAAGATAAATGGCGTAACGTAAAAGTAAACCAGTGTACAATATAGTGTACATGTACTCGGCGGAACAGCTCCTCGAGCACACAGAACTGCGAACGTACCATGTTAATGGGCTTAGAGATATCATATCAAATGCTTATACATGTAATCGTAACATATCGAAGTAATTATGGTTCACATTATTATGTCTTTATTTAAAATACAATTATTGATGTTACAATTATTGCAAATTATTATCCATTGTTTATATAAATTGGTTAAAAGTTCAACGATACTGCCGACATTTCCATTTATTTACTTACTAATTGCAATAACAATTGGGTAGATGAAAATGTATAAAAATTAAAATTCAAGACAAAACTATTGTTTTTTTGTTTTTTATAAATGTTAAGGTAGACAGACAGGCTGACGGTCCACTCGATTTTTGGGGTGGCTACCGTCGCCTATAACACAAGCAACGCCATAGGTGCTGCAAGTGTGTTGCGGACCATAGAATGATTAAGAATAAGGGATAAGGAAAGGAAGGGGTAATAGGCTCTGGCATCCCTTACTCACTCACCGAAACACAACAGCACATAATATGCTGTTATTTTACGGTGGTCTTCTATAAAGGGGTGGTTACTGCCGCCAGACTGGCTGCCTAAATGACTGCGAAACGCAGTGTGCCCTTTTAATAGTTACAAAAATATAACTTTATTATTCACACAAGTCAGTCAGAGTGCTCCAAATTGTTTAGCCCAGATTTAGCCCTGAACTTATTTTATATTGCTCCGAATATGTCTTCTAATATTGTTATAAATGTATTTTAAATCAGCCAACCCGGTGACCTGAACTAAATATTCAATGTCCTCACATAAAATAATTCGCAATCATTAGTAGATTCTTAATGTGGGTAGGCTGTCGGTCCATATAAAGTTAGATGGCTACCGTCGCCTATACTATAACACAATCACAAATGCTGCAAGTGCGCTGCCGACCATAGTGCAACTGAGGATAAGGGGTTGGGATAGGGGAACGGCTCTGGCATCCCTTACTTACTCATCGAAAGATATACTGTTACACGGTAGTCTTACAAAATAAAGTAGCTGCGTCCGCTTCTGTTTCTTCGCTAAATTCTTCTAAATCAAGCAATGGATTTTAATCAATTTTCACTAATTGAAATAGCGAAAAACGAAGAAAGTTTGTGTATATAATTTGCAGAAAAATATTGCATCTGTGCCGGCATTCATTGCATTTAGCAATAAATAAATGTTCTAATCTCCCAAGCAACAGAACAAGGTAAAATATAATACATTCATAGATACAATGCCTTTTCTTCATATCTACTCGTATTATTTGTTTCGCCGCTCTTTCATTGTAAAAACAAATTTATATAATGGTAAAAGTTTAATATGGGTTAGAATTTTGTTTAAGATGCATAATTATCTTCTAAAACAAAGTTGCTATTGAGAAACTCATCCAACTGAGTTGGCAAATCTGATAGGATAAAAAGTAAGATTTCTCAGATATATTATATTGGTGGATTTCTCATGCACTCCTGTTAATTCATTATGATTTTCTAGAGTATGGTTACTGATGCCAGACTGACGGTGTAACCCCGCCACTATACGTAGACTTATGACGTTGGGGAACAACACGGGGTCACTCGTTTATATTCTAAGAGCTACTGAACCATCCGACTAACCCGCTTGGCACAAGGCTAGGAATTTTTTATTGATGTTTTATTATCGGTCAAATAAGAAAATACCGGTCTGGCAGACATCTCGCGGTTGTGTCATTATCAAATAAAATTTTGTAAATGTAAAAAAATATTTTTATAACCTTTTACACAAGGCTACAATTACAATATGTTGTAATTTACTAAGTTTGAGTGTAAAAAAAAATTGCCAACCTATTCTGGCGGTTGCAAGTATATGCCAGACCAAAGCAAAGTTGTCATCGGAATAGTAATTCATAACCTTCTCATACAAGGCTGAAATTTTACGGGCATATTCTATCAATAGTTTAAAATGTTTATGCAAAAAGCCAGCCTATTCTGGCGGTTGCAAGTGCCTGCCAGACAAGTATTATATGGTGGTAAAACTAGCAAATCATCCAAGTATGCAAAATTGTTATCGGGATAGTAATTCATAACCTTCTCACACAAGGGCAAGGCATATTCTATCAATGGTTTAAAAAGTTTATGCAAAGAGCCAGGCATCAAGGCGTGATAGCGCAAAAAACAAACAAACCTAATTTCACATTTATAATATTAGTTATTCTAAATAGAAATTTATAAACAATTCAGCTAACAACAAAGTTAATTTACTATTAGTTTAATATCTCTGTGAAATAGCAACGGAAGCGGTCGACTTAAGAGTCTTGCCGGCACTTAAATGTCCAATTGAGCAAATGAGCGTGAGTAACTCTTGATCCGGTCCCGTGACAAAAACGTTCCCTTCTGTCCTTTAATGTACGTTAGGTATAATGCACTCTTAAGAGAAATCCACATATATTAAGTACATTATGTGTGACTCATACTCTTACCGGGATCTTATTTACTTATACTATAACCGGGAGGAAGGTTTTAAACTTTCATATTCATGGAATCCAGTTACCAATAGATGGCAATTGATGTCAGGTATGGTATGATAAATAGGTGGAGTTCGCGCGGTTGGATGCTAATACCCGCCCGCCACTTCAGAACCTTCAAGTCCTTCAACCAAGGGCGTTAAAACACGTCCGAAATGTTGCCGAGGTTAATAAAACAGTACCTATTGGTATAACGCGATGTTCCGATCGTGAAATCTATGAAAGTTCAAACCAATTTATATTATTTCTTTCTACACCTTTTTAATAGCTGCGTCATCGAGAGCGTAAATTCAACAATGTCTAATTTATTTATGACCTACATTTTATCTAATTAATGGTCAAATATAAAATTAATGGGCGATTTTAATCTTGCTTAAAGTACTTAAAGGAGTTTGTAATTGACTGTGAATTTATACGTGTCATGATTATTTGAGAAAACATTGGGATTTATGAATAATCCATAAAATAATTGAAAAGAGCATCTATGATGAAAGCTTTACTACGGTCAATGTGTGAAATTTGTGTCTTCTTCTTGCGGTGCCTTTTCAACTAGTGAAGGTTAGCGATCAGCCTGAAACAGTTCTCCTTGTCTTTTGTTGGACAGCTTATCTAACTAAAGCTTTGGAAAATTTGACCCCAGCAATAAATTATATTCAATTACTATTACTTAATAATCTTTTTGTCACATCATAACAAGAGACGGATTAATGCGCAACTAAATGACGTGTATCTTCGGATATATAGGTTCGAAGTTTATTGAACTCGACACTGCCACAAATTTGGTCACCAACTGTTTGTAGTTCAGTGTGACACACCCCCGCCACCACTGTCCCAGGATCAATACAGTGTCAGTAAATCGTGCCCAATCGGCGAGTGAGGATACACAAAACCACGAAGCAACAGCCCACGACAATATACAATAACTAATGGTCGCTCTTGTGGCTAATGGGCCGCATCCTGCATGGCATAAGCGCAGTCCAGTCAACGCTAAGAGACCGGGCTCATCGCTCATGTCTCTCTTCCAAACAACTAAAAGTCTATTATGTCTCTGTTTACCTAATTCGTAGGCACGTTCCGTGTTGGCTCATTGTCTGCATCCTTGCGTGGGTTTCGTGTTTGGAGGTCCTTTCAGCATTCACGAGACGAACCGCAGTCGGTGCGAACGATGCGTTCACTTTGAAAACGACAATTTAATTTAGACGCAAATGCTTGCTTAAGATATAAAGGCGGATATTGGATGCAGTGTTGACGTGACAGTGATTCGCGCAAAGATATTTAGTTCGGGAGCTGTGAGTAGTGACGGACATGCCTGAGTTTCGACGGTTGGCAGTTAACGTGAAAAAAAAGAAGTTAACTGCGCAGACTCAGGCACTGAGTCCAAGAGACAGTTCTATTTACTTGATGCGATAACGTTTTAGGTGAGTATAATTGTTGTTGTCTTGTCTAGGTAGAATAATGTATATATTAGCTTCGAAACGATGAGCCCTTTCGTAAAGTGATCAGACATGAGTATATCCAGAATTTAAGTCTTCTTTAACGCGCATTGTCCGTAGGATTTGAGGTTATTTTAGAACAAGGGTCTTCAACCTTTTTTAGTGCAAGGGCCAAAAATTGATTTCACATCGTCCGAAGGGCCATGTCACTTTACCATCATATCAATAAAATAAGCAGCATATAATTTCAAAGTTCAATAATCTTTATTGGTTAAAAAGTTCAATCAATCAATGCGATTTTTGACAATGTTTATTTTTGACGAGTGTGTCGATATTTGGTTTTATTTTTGTAGTTGCAACCCGCAAACTGCCTTCCAGATGTGCATCTGTAACTCTCGACCTTGTTTTAGTAGACTTCACGTTCTTCATACAAGAAAACAGCCGTTCGATACAATATTTTCTTTAGCTTCTGGGGACCGCAAAAAATTGCCGGCGGGCCGCATACGGCCCGCGGGCCACGGGTCCGAGATTCACCCGTTAATTTGCAAAAAATTGTACAAAAGTTGTGAGAAAATGTCGCCACATAGGTAGTATTAGAGGTACTACTTATTACCACATACTATTGCATACTACGAATTGCATTTGTAAAAAAGAAAACAGTGGCACTCAGGGAGTGCCGACAGAAGTGAAAACTTCAACAATTACGTGTGTATTTTTTGAATCTTCAGGAAAGTACATACTTATATACAGAGGTGTCGGTTACGGTAACAGCGCCCAACGCGCCTAAAAAAGTTTGCACTTCAAAAACTTACAAATGTCATTGCCAATTCTTTCAGCATGTTTTGTGAGACAGTTACTTAGTCAACTTTTTAAGTCAACTTTTTAACTTTCAATTTAAAAAAACAGTCCAACTCCGCTTTGTACGAATTTGCCTTTTGACTTAGTGATAAGATTATGTAAGTATTTACTTACATGTTATCGTTCGTATGTTACTTAACGTTGGAGATTAGAATTCTACAATAACAAATGTACTTACAAGTCCATGTGTCTTAATTTACATTCCAAATTTAAATTTCGAAGTTGAGGTAAAAATTGACATTTATGTACTTAATTATTTTCAAGTATCCAGGCAGCAATATAAATAAAAAAAGATACATTTACGTAAGTTTGCCGACAAAAACGAAATTAATTCACCTAATGAATTATGTAGTAACGTTGATTAACAGTTTGTTAATTAATGACGTTAACCGTGGTTTAACCATATTAAAGCACTGGGCTTTTATTACAGTACCAAAAAGAAATATAAATTTCTAAATAGTTAGACTCTGACTGGAGTATTGGAAATCGGCAATAGACTAAAGAAAAGAAATATTACTTTTTAAATGAATTTATAAAAATTTATCTTCGACAAGAGCAACCTGGAAGTAGATTTTCACTTGACCCGTCAAATAATAAAGCTAACTAATGAAAATAACGCATAATTTATTTAAAAAACTTGCTATAAAAAAGAACGTAAAAGAACAAGCATTGTTATAGAAATGATAACATAGTTTTATGTATTAATTTATAAGTGAAATAAACACGTACAATCAATATACAAAAAATACATACTTATTTAAACCAAACATATTCATTTTTTATATAGTAATTGGAATTCTTATTAATACTTTTAGAGATCACAAAACTTGTAAATTATTCAGTAATTTTAACTATTATCTTTTGTCTCCTAAAAATTTAACAAAAATAAATCATTAACCACAATAATAAAGAACAACACCCTAATAGATTAATAGAATAATTACAATAGAAAATGGAGAGACGAAGAAGTTTTACCTTTGCACTTTAGTATTGTTTGTTTACACTTTGAGGTTATAGTTTTAATTTAAATGTCATATAATTTATTATAAAACTTCCACAGAATTAACTGTTCACTTCATTTTAAATGTAAAACTTTTTTTTTTGTTATACACAACACAATCTTTTACCTTATCATTCTAGTATCAACTAACTAATAAATAAAATAAACTTATTTACTTACACAGGCACAATACCATCAGTCACAGTCACAGTTCAATCACTGTTATTCAAGTCACGCAAGTCAGCTGTCAGTCCCAACTTGGTCCCATCCCATTCTATTCTACTATCTATACTACTCGCTCGCTCAGTCGCTCATCCGCACTTGATTTCGTGTGTGTTATTTTTGTTTGTAGCTGCCATACCGTAGTTCACAATGAAATTACTAGATGGTGCTGTTCTATATTATTTTAATTAGCCGTTGATTAACATTTTGTTGAATGTTGTATTACTAGCTGTGCCCGCTAATTGGTCCGCGTTGAAAAATTAAAAATATGATACCAGAGAAAATATCTGATCTTTATCGCTGTGACGACGGTGGCGCCGCAATGGCGACAGTGGCGCCTAATTTTTTTATATTCAAGACGATTTCTCGTGAATATTTCAAACGATTTATATTTTTACATGGTTAATGTATCCTATATGTTAATTCATGTAATAAACTATATGTGTGTCAAATTAGATCTTGCTGACAAAAATGCGGATTCACATTCAATTATTTTTATTTAATTTAATTAATTATTAGTTTTATTTAATTAAATATTATATAGTATAACGTGCACTGTAATACTGTATGTTGTCTCCTTTTCAATTAAGTGGATAGTTAATCAAGTTTTGTAACAATATCTCATCAGAGCTACTTGTGAGGATATTTGTAATTGTTATTCTTACGGTAATTAAATAAATAAGTACCTACATTAAATTACTTCCATCGTGTTTTACGATGTATAAATACCGTAAAACTTTATATAGATAACAAAATAAATAAAATAAAATAGAGGCTAAACGAAGTGAGAATAGGGGACATAGCTCTACAGTTTACTGCATGAATTCCTATTTTATTTTTGTAAATATTTATATGCCTATAGATATATTTTTCACTATGAATATTAAAACCCATATATAGGGTCATATGCGGTAAAGGGTTAAGTATACGTAAATTGTTTTTCGACATGGCTTTATTATATTTCAAGATTCGATGAATCTTTTTAATAAAAACTTGCGTAATGTCAATCAAACCCGAAATTGGAAGTGTATTTAGACGACTTCTCAAATTAACGTTGGAATACTTAAAACTGTGCACAAATTCAATTTATTCTACCAATGTAGAAATAAAATTATGTAATAAATTATTTAGAATTTTCAATAAACGGAAAACAAGTTTTCGATATTTTATTGTAAAAACTGAAGCCATTAGACTGAGGTGTTTTCATCACTCTTAATTAAATCATTATGTTTATATAATACTAGCTGGTGCCCGCGACTTCGTCCGCGTTCAAAATGTTATAAAGCCTAAGTTATAACTTTTCTCGTTAAATGAACTATACAATACAAAAAGAATTTTTCAATTCGAACCAGTAGTTCCTGAGATTAACGCGTTCATCCAAACAAACAAACAAACTCTTCAGCTTTATAATATTATTAGAGACTATAGTATGGATCTATCTGAAGTTTCTTAGGTGGATAGGATCATAAAAGTTCTCGAATAAAGGCCACGAATTGGCCCTGCTGCCAGGTGGACAGACGACCTGAAGGGCATCGCAGGAAGCTGCTGGATGCGAAGAACAGAAGACCGTGTGTGGTATGTGGTAGCGAGCCTTGGGAGAGGTCTACATGCAGCAGTGGAGACCCAGGCTGTGATAATGTACACAACACAACATCGAGTGACTCTTGCGGTCTTTCTATTTAGAAACAATAAGACGAATTTGAAAAAAAAAAAGACAAAACGAATTAATGAATCATACTCGTACAATTAACAATGCGTACAATATTGCCTTCTCTTTGCCTCCTATAACATTGCTAAATGCCTACACTTAACAATTAAGTATAATCTAGTTTAGTGTTAGGAATTTTTTTTTATACAATGCGTCACTTCCGGTAACTGTCGGAGATTTTTATAATTGTGGTTTATCACTCTTCTTAATTCTTAGAAATGTATTTTTCCTTAGTCTACAGGCTAAAAATAAACCACTTGAAACAGTCTGGGTTCTAATTTATTTTTATTAATGCAAACACCTCATACGACTAAAAAGATAATATTAAATAAATAATAATAATTTTTGTTTAAAGATAATTAAAAATTGTAAATTTATACTTACCTAATTTTTTTCGTAAAACCTATACATATAGATTATAATCTACATAGGTAGGTACGTATTGTGTAGGATTTTTTTAATATAATGCGTCACTTTCGGAAACTCGCTCACTTGAATCATTCTTTCTAATACTTAGAAATGTATTTTTCCTTAGTTTACAGGCTAAAAATAAACTATTTGAAACAATCCATGTTACAGTTTCTTTATTTTATTTATGCAAATATTTTATGCGACTTATAAAATATAAAGAAAAATAATAAAAAGTTTTTTTCAAAATAACTAAAAATACGTAGTAAATATAGCTCTACGCTTTTAATACTTTTCTAGTTATCATAATTGTCTATACATTTATTTTAAATCTTTATTTAAAAGTGATAAAATAAATAGAATTAATTCCCTTAGTCCAAAATTAGTCACATTTTTGTTTCAATAGTACGAATAATAAATATGTTAATTATAACTTTTTTTTTACCGTTAGATCTTTGACATTAGTGATTAAGCATAGATAAGTGTTAAAGTAGAGACATTAATTTCTGCTCAATTAAATTAGGATGAAATAAAATAAAAGATACATAGGTAGATAGATACATAGTTTAGATATTTTGTGCATTATATTTGTTACCTAATTAAGTATTAATTTTTTTTTAACATCTTATCAAAACGTTTACATAACCGGCGATTCTAGAGCTGGCTATTACCTCGGTCAACAGATTAGCATTGCCTTACAACGAGGTAACGCAGCTTGGGGCCCTGCCTAAGGGACCGAAGCTTTATATTATATATAAAAAATAAATAGCTTATATATAAAAAAAATAAGACTATTAAATATTATTGATTATTAGATATAATTAATTTAATGAATTAATTTCTCAATAAATATTTTACTAGTTCAAAATACAAATACCTGACAATCATTTCAAAATACCAAAATGAGTAGTGTGAAGTAGGTTAATTTTAGAAATAATTACTTTAAATGACAAGTGAGCTAACTTCATTTAAATTATTTTTTCAGGAGAAACGTTATAATATTTTTTTTATAGACTATACACATTTATTATATTGAATGTCGATCGAAATGACAAAAGTTTACTCTGTATATCATACTACTCTATGCCAATCACTTACATGTATCACGTCATCAACGTCATGTCGGGGTCATATTTTTTGCAAAATTTCCAGTTCAAATTATTGAACACTTGAAATGATATTTGTAATTAACATTTTATACAAGTAGGAGATTATTTTGTTGCGGGACTTTTTACGGGACTTTGAATCTACTTTTAAATAATGTCACAGCCTTAACCTTAATCCAGTATTTTAGAGACAGACAAACTTTATGGTCTATAAACTTCACAGTGTATTTTTACGTATATTTACAATGCCGATACATGAACAAAAGTGCCTAAGTTGCAATTTTTTAAAATTTGTTTTTACCAACAAGTTATGAATTTCCAATATTGTATATTACACTAGCTTTTACCCTCGCCTTCGTCCGCACCCCTTTTTCTTAGGTATTAAAACAATTATTCAAACTATATTGCTCGTTTATTGTTATTTTTAGATTTTTTAGGAATATCTAATATTTTTGAAAATAATAATATTATGTATAAAAAATGGTCCAGTAACAGCCTGTGTTACTCGCTAATAATGTAGCTTTCTATAAGTGAAAGAATTTTTAAAATCGGCTTACAAAACAAACATACAAAAAAATCTAATCTTTTTCTCTTTATAATATTTGTTTAGATTAAGAATCAAAACTGGTATCAGGTTTGTATTTCTTCAACTTAAAACTTGAATTGAAGATAAAAACAAACTATATATAATTTGGCGCCATCTCCTCCCTCACTATAAAATAATTTGAATTATTTCGCCGGTTGCGAACTGATAAATTATATGAGCTGTCATTAAAATACGCCAAGGTCGAGTACTTCCGCAAAGAACCCTAAAAACGGCAATAGTCTAGCCATGTGGCGCCAACTTTTTGCTTATATTCAACCAAACTATTTATTTATTATTGCACTGGCAACTTGTCGGGCAATGATTTATTGTTTTAAATGTACTACTGGCCAGTATTTTAAATTCATCAATTGTGCAGGGTTGGTGAAAATATAAATTAACAATTGAAGAATCTTTGTATCGAGAGATTAAGAGATGATTAGGAGAGAGAGAGAGAGAGAGAAAGAGAAAGTGTGTGTGAGAGAGAGAGAGGGGATTTTTTAGTTTACCCCTTTATGTGATCTCAGGTACCACTGCATCTAAGTTTTGGAGAAATTCTTCAAATTAAAAGCTACATTATTTCAAATGAATAAAAGCTATATAATAGAGGTACTAGCTGTTGCACGCGATTTCGTCCGCGAACTTTTAAATATATAGCCTATGTTACTGGCTGATAATATAGCTTTCTATAGGTGAATTTTTAAAATCGGCTTAGTAATTTTTGAGTTTATTCATTACTAGCGGCCCGCCCCGGCTTCGCACGGGCGTATTTAGTATTTAACGAAAATTATTCGATTCCGCACACTATCACTGCGTAGGGAGTCGACCGCGCGAGTGAGCCACGCGGCACTTTATTTCTTGACACTGACTCCCCTTCCGTACCCCAGTGACGCCTACATCGCATATTATGGTGCTCCCCCCTAGCTAGCCGAGCGGGGTTTTACTGATACTTACATTTTTAAACTCGTGATATCTTTCGAATGGAATGTCCGAATTGAATAATTCAAAAATTTATATAAAGTTATTGAAGCAGTCTTGAATATGAGGTAATTTATTTTGATAAAGATTAATATCAAGATACAAATAAAGAGTATAGACAAACATACAAAATACAAATCTCCTCTCTTTATAATATTAGTATAGATTATGTAGCTGGTGCCCGCAATCCTTTTTTTTTAATACTACATGTAATCAACAATCCTACAGTGAAAACCAAATTCAAATCAGTTAGCATGCACACACGCTTAGACAAACAGACAAAAATTCTAAAAAGCATTTTTTTGTCCTGGGTAACATAAGTAACAGGTAACATAAGTACAATGTGTAGTAATTGTTATTTTTTTTTTAATATTTAATGTACAGACACGGCTCATTTACGATTTTATTATATGTCATAAATTAGCTTTGCCTTGCGGTTTCACCCACATTTCACCGTCAAAAGGTAAAAAGGCAAAGAAACCGAGTCACCTTATAGTATTCGTAAGACATTAATCTGGGAAGTAACAGCCCTAGGTGTTGATGAAGTCATAAGAAAATTGGCGTGGGAACAATGCAACTACAAAAAAATTTTGATTAATAATTTTAGATGACATGCAATTTTTCCTAAAATGATTTAGAAAAAAAAATTGATTAAAAAAATCTTATTTTATCATCAGCAAAAATCCCATCACGACCTATATAATTTATAAATCTGTAACTTTTTAGAACTTAGTCTAAGCTTTAAATTGGCTTAATTTAGCTTTTGGTCCTTAGACTTCAAACCTATAACTTGCATACTAACTTACGTTAGTACCATTAGACCATTGTGCCGTCGTCGGTTAGTATTGAATGACTTGGGTAAAAACAGTCTCCTATAACCAGCGACCGACCAGAGGTAAGATACTTACTGACTTAATTTTATAATTAAATCTAGGCCTTTGTGTTTTATAAATAATTCTAATCAACTCGTCCATTACAATATTATTAGGTAAATACTGTTAGTCTTGTCAGCTTATCCTTGCCATCAAGTGCCCTTCAAAATATTCCAAAATTGTTTCCAAACTTTTTAAAACAATGTCTAAAAATATTTTAAAAAATGAAATACGAACTTTTTTTCAAAAGCACATATGTTTTTCACATGGTTACTGCTGCCAAGACGGTTCAGTCCATGACTGCGAAATGCAGTGTCCCCATATTTTTTATTAACCGTTCTTTTTGTTTGAATTCTGACGTAGGTAATCGAGATGGTTCTTAGCTATAGTTTATGAAGATCTGTTCATGCGTTTGAAGATCATCAGCCCATTTCCTAGTTGACAAAGGCATTTCACTAACTTCCACAGGTTTAATTGATTTGAAATTTGGTATACTGTTACTTTGGTGGCATTTCCATTACATTGTATACTTAACCTTTACCTGATGCTGCAGCCTGTAACTCCTCATCAACTTAAAGCAGATATATAAACTAGTTTGTCATTTATATAGATTAGTAGACATTCGAACATGAAGTTCTTGTTATAAAAGATTTAAATTCTTGTTATCAAAATTAAGTAGGCACTTGCTTATAATATTAAGTAGTATTAAGTACCAACTTATAATATGTCGCGTTCGTACAATTTGATAATGTAAATAAGTCATCTAGTCTTGTTTGCTTTGGAAGTACTAACGACCTTTTGTCCACACATTATTGTCGTGCCACCTGAATACCACTTGCTTTATCGGAAACCTTCAATGGCTTGACAGCTCTCATCAAGCGTCGCTTGTGTAACTACGAATTCTCAATGTTCGCTGTCCATTGAATCTTTTAAACGGGCGTTTAAGAAACACTATACATTAAAGCAGCGATGGATCTATCCAGGGTTCTTCAATTTCGTTCTTTAAGAATTTTAGTAGTACAACGCGTTCCATTCCAACGTTAGCAGACTGCGCGTCGACGCTCCGCATTGCGTTTTACTTTCTTAATAATAAACCTTATTACCAGTGTCATTAAGTATTTTTTTAATTACATAAAACATTTAAGGCATATCTCTCAACGTTTAGGAAAGGAACACAAGTGTTTCAATTTAATATTTGTTTTACATGCATTCCGTGCATTAGTTAGTTATCTGTATCAGCCCACTTTTCCTACCTTTAAAGATCACTTACTTCCCAATTATCAGAGAGGTAATTAATAATGTATTTCAGATTTTGGTCTATAGTGCCATAATAATATTCTAGATTTAATAATTGGTAACATGTTTAAAGGCAAAAGGCCTGAGACTTCGTCCGCATTCTTTTAGAATTTATGTATGAAAGGTACCACATGTCCTTTTCTGTACCCTTGACAATGTGTATGCGAATTTTCATGTGATCGGTTTATTAGTTAAAACGAACAAGCGTAACAAACAAAGTCACTTTCGATTTAGTTATAATATTAATTAGATTTTCCTTATTAATGAAGGCGACTATACATACTTAATAAACAAACAAGCCCCGAAACTTACAAGCTATGCGCAAAAACTTTTAGTATTATGGTAATGCTTGGTTGGTTATGTTTTTCCATTAGAGTTTTCTCGGTATTGCATTTCTAATGGGTTCCTGCATTCTTATACTGTCGTATTTTCGAGAGTATTTCAATCCACGAATTCATCGTAACTATAATAACGACGAATCTGTTAAAATCTTAAGAAGCCTGCCTAACCAATTAGATGATACCAGCTAACTGATGATACGAAGTAGTAGGTATAATCTATCATCTAATATCTGTGTGCCAAATTTAATCTAAATCCGTTCTTGCGTTATTGAGGAACAAATATCCAAACATACAATCATTCGCATTTATAATATTACAAAGGCCCGCCCCGGCTTTCCACGGGTATTTACCAAATTATTCGATTCCGCACACGACCGCTGCATAGGGAGCCGACCGCACGAGTGAGCCGCGCGGCACTTTATTTCTTGACATTGACTCCCCTCCCGTACCCCACGCGACTTTTTTCCAATACTTACATTTTTAAACTCGTGATATCTTTCGAATGGAATGTCCGAATTGAATAATTCAAAAAGTTATATAAAGGTATTGAAGCAGTATTGAATATGAAGTAATTTATTTTGATATAGATTAATACCAAGATACAAATTTTCTACACCTTTTCTAGCGGCGGCATTTCAATTAAATTTTTAAAATAAAGAAAACTTATTGTGGCATAACTATAATAGTTAGACACATGCTGTCGCGACACTTTTTGTAGATAATGATGTGTTCTGAAAAGTCGTAGTACATTATTTTGTTCTATCATCAATAGTTTTCGCAGCGCACGCGATATAAGGTATATTTTAGGTAATTTTTTTACACCTTGGGTTACATTATTGGAGTTTTAGTAAGGATCCCTAATTTTTTTCAAAATATAATATAGCCGTTACTAGCTGATAATATAGCTTCCCAACAGTGAAATATTTTTTTTTAAATATTAGTAAAAGTATAGATTAGGATGTAGGTACAGTCGGGGTAAGAAAAGGTTCGTCACCTTAAAGTCGACATTTGCTTGCAACAGAGCAATTATCAGTCATGCCAAAATTTTATTTCAAACGTCTGTCATTTGTCTGCTTAGTGTGTTAGTTTCAAAAGGTAGTAAGAGTACGACTTCATAAAGGAATGAATTTTAAAAATGACGAAGATTTTCGTACTCTGACTTTACATTAAAATCTCAAAAATGTCATCAATCATTTGATAATATTAAAATGTATATGAGTCTATAATCAAAACCAGTTCCAGAAACGAAACAGAACTTCCAGTTATTATGAACTGTCAGTCAGTTCCGCTGATCCGATGAACCGTAACATTAACTTGCCATCGTGTAACAAAATCACGACTCTATAACTAAGTCGATTAAGCACACAATAGCTTGTTAACTAGGTATTTGTTGCTGCACTAAATTTGCTTGTGCGAATCTTTTTTTTTTAAATCTCGGCAAGAAGGGTTTTACGTCATCGTCTGCGCTCGCGCTGCCTCAAGCTACGTCTGTTCGGTGGAGTGAAATAATTAAAAAAAAAAGTAATTTAATTTGACATTCAAAATATAAAAAAAAATTAACGTAGGTATCTGAAGGAAGTTAAATCTTGACATTCGCTTGGTTAGGTATATGAAGTAAAAAGATTTTAATTGAATGGTGTTAAGATATTTTAGAGATTGACTGCTGCAAAGTATTTTTTTAAATGTATAATTTTCTATACATACATAATATAACGCCTCAGAGCAGAGTAAAATTTCAAGTCTTGCCGGAAATCAGATCCGGAAATCCTGAGTCAGAGCAATAAGGCAAGCACTTTAACCACTCGGCCAATGGGCTCATAAATTGGCCATTATGTATATTAATTACTAAAGACCCGCTCTCGACTTCGCATGGATGCAGTTATTTTTCTGCAAATTATATGGAGAATTTTAGTAATGTGAAAACCGTCGAAAATCCGTTAGGTGGTTTAGAAGAAGTTAAATGTGTGTGTATGAGAGAGAGAGAGAGAGAGGTACATTTAAATCCTAGTCCTAGCTTATATTTGCCTATTTGCATTTCTTTTAACACTTCAACCTCCTATAGCCATTCTATTTTTACTACAAAATTTAAATTGCGCCTTTTATTTATAAAAAAAGTATTTTAGTAAAAGGTCAACATTTTTCATTTACATTCTTTCGACTCGTTTTAAATTTACGACTTGTGACATTGAAAATTAAATACCTATTATGTATTGATTTCCTCAATTCTTTTAAATTTATTATTAAATATGGAATTGAGTTAATAATTGCAATTACAATTGACAAGTTTATATTTCTTAAGTATATTTATATCTCCTCGAATCAAAATCTTTCTCGTTTACATATATTATTCAGAATAGATTTATTTAGATATAGATAAAATAAACCAAGAACCTAAAAACACGTAACGTGAAAAACAGAAAATAATTTTACAAATCTGAAACAAAGCGAACGATAAATAACGAATGACAAGAATCGCTAAACGCAAAACTCGAAAACGGCTGAACCAAATCGACTAAGTATTTATAAAAACGTTTAAGTCCGATTAAGGTTCTTATGAAGAGAAAAATTGGACATCCGTGCAATGTCGGGGTGGGTCAATAGTTTAAAATAAAAACATTAAAAGGCTATATATACTGAAAAGTATATACTTATTCAAAAAAGATTATTTTGATATTTTGAACACAGAAGTTTTTTCGCAAAGGCGACAATGGTGGCGTCCTCTTTTTTAATTTTTAAACGATCCTTTGGGAACCTAAAATTTTTCCAGGATAATAAGTATCCTCTATGATAATCCAGGTAATATACTATCTATGTGTCAAATTTCATCCAATTACTTGTTTTTACTTGAAGGTGTATCAAACATCCATCCTTCGCGTTTATAATATTACCAAGTAGGAGTAGAATGTATCAATAAAACACATATGCTGTGATTTAATAAAATACACGTACAAAGTCGCATGAAAAAGCCAGTTTACCATACTTTATTCGTTCTTAGTTAAAACGAACTCGCTAATTAAGTGAACACATTTATTTCTTTCGTTTTTCGTGCTTGTCCTGATTCAACCTTAGATTGGAATGGTAAAACCCGGGTGACGTCATTGGTAATTTTAGACAGGAAATTAAAAATGGACTACATTAAAGCTCCATAAAAAGTTAACCTACGAAATTTTGCGGTTAACTTAATGTACAAATAATAAAATAATCATATGAATACAGAATTTAATATTACCTTTATGCAAATAAAGAAAGAGTACCTACCCATTTTAAGACTACAAAATAATAACACCTTTCAGGTTTTAATGCCTATTCTACCTTTAAAAATAGCAATCCGCAGTATGAGTTAGCGCTATGATAATCTCAAATAAATATATATTTGATTGAAATATTGATGGCCTACACAAAAATATATTCTATTGATTCCGTTAAACGCCTTTACTAAAATATATATATATATGGATATAGATTGATGAGGTTCAAAGCAGGGTACACAAACTACTGCACTATTTTTTTTAATGTAAAGATCGCCAGACAGGCTGACAGTTCATTTAATGGTGAGTATCGCAAGTAGCAACACAGGTAAATAAATAAATACGTAAAAATAATTTAAAAAAAAAACACAAATTTTATTTGCTTAATATAAAAGTAGGATATTTATTTAATACAGTTTACATTTCCGTATTAGAATTTAAATCCAATGTGATATAAATCATAAAGCAATTGAAAGGAAACTAATGAAATCATTTTAATATGTAATTTGTGTCAAAGGCTAAATTGTTAATTACTAACATAAGTAATCCGATGGACTCTTTATGTCAAAGTGAACTTTTAAATTGAATGGGACTAGATTTCATGGTTTGTTGCAAGTTTGATCCTTTTGATTGACTATATTGATGATTGACCATCAAAGTGCAGGCTGATATTTTTTCCCTTTACTTTCAAAAGGTCAGACTTTCAGATGGTCAGTTTTTCAAATCGTCAGAATTACAAATCGTCAAAGTACAATCAAAAATAAAAAGTCAAATTGTATGTTTATTTAAAAAAAAAGTTAACAACGACCAAAATAAAACAACTTAAATATTATATTCTAAAGATTTATGACCTAGGTGCTGCGGCTGTGTTGCAGCAGTCCTTTGGATAAATATTGCACTGTCAGAATTTGAGTTTGACAGCAGTATTTTTAGGCGGTAAAATTAATTTATTATCAAAAGACGCATTTGACATAAAATTTGCCACATTTGACAGCTGGCCAAGATTTGGCCAGGCCAGCCCACTGTCAATTTAGCCCCAAAATCTGTCAATGTTCCCCTGGAAGTCAAAGTAACCCCGTTTGACTGTAAGCTATCCCACGTCAATTACTGTCACTAGCCTTTGTAAGCAAACTAGAGCAGTATTTTTTTTCGAAACTAGGTCTGATATAATTTGGGATCTTTGTTCATCTTTTGAAATCGTTTGCCGTCTCCGTATTTTGAAAATCTTTTGAAAACACGATATATTTCAGGAAGGAGTATGTTATCAATCAATTACACTTCTAGTTTTAGTAGAGACTGTAACAAATCTGACCATTTGTAATTCTGACGATTTGAAAAACTGACCATCTGAAAGTCTAACCTTTTGAAAATTTGACCTTTTGAAAGTACGGACCTTAGCCGGTTTAATTCCCCAGTGTGGCGAAGGTGTTTTCAAAAAGCTTTGACTTTTCTTTACATAGTATAAAACAAAATCGCTTCTCGCCGTCTGTCCATCTGTACGCTTAGATATTTTAAACTACGCAACGGCTTTTAATGCGGTTTTCATGAATGGACAGAACGTTAAACGAGGTAGTATTTTATATATACTTCACGCTAACGCTGACGAAGTCGCGGGCACCAGCTAGTTTGAAAATTAAAGGAATGTTTCCTTGTGGTAAAATCTCCAGTATTTAGATTACTTTCCCTTTAAGTTCAGTTAAAAATGTCCATGCTGTATAATTCGTGTTTACAATACATTTAAAAGTTAAAAATTTTTGCAAATAATGTCTAAAATTATCAGGTAAACACTTATTTATTCAGCCAGTTAATTTTAATAGTTTACTGTAATTTTCCCATTACAAAATGCACATATGCAAATATTTTTATCTAAAAGATAATATTTAAAAAATATCAACTATTTGTATCAATCAAAGTTTGTAATTTCGTTTGTCCTTTAAAATAATTCCCTCCATTTTACAAAAAAAGAAATATCTGTATTTCCCGATCCAATTTAATAGATCACACAACCTTGACATAAGAAAACCTATTATATCTCAATTAACATAAGTTTTTCCATAGATTGTTGTCTATGCCGAAGTGTTTTTCCTTCCGTTTATTCTACGAACAAATATAATTATGTACCTAGTCATGTCCAATTATATAAAACGCACAGTGACTGTTCGTAAATTACAAGAAGTATTCGATATTTGAATCCGCCTTTTGTTTAAACATTATATTAAAATTATAAAAGTCATTTTTGGCCAAAGTTAAACCATAAATTTGAAAATTTCCATAAGGATGGCCATCTTAACTTATATTACAAATGCGAAAGTGAAATTATTGTCTGTTTGGCATGAAATTCTTTCATCATCTCATGATTCTTTAATTAAATGCATTAAATTTATATTGCATGATGATTTTTTCAGCCGATCATCAGCTAATATTTTAAAGAGGAAAGATTTGATTGATTGGTTGATTGTTTGTATGTTTGTTCATGCAAGCAATGCATTGAATAGGCTATGAAACTAGTGGACCGATTTGAAAAATTCTTTCAGTGTTGGGAAGCTATATTATCAGCGAGTAACATAGGTAATATTTTATAAAGTTACGCGGACGATGTCGCGTGCAACAGCTAGTCTTAAATATATTATACATATATGCCACTAAGTAGATTCCTGTGGCTGTATTCCTTATGAAATGTCTATAAAATATATTAAAGATCTACTACTGAATTTCAAAAGTATTGTTTTTTTAAATCATATAATTATTCTTTAATTTTTGAAAAGTTACAAAGTGATCTCTCTAAACATGTAACTGAAGTTTCGTTTAACCGCCAAAAGACATTAGTTAATTTTTATCTGACGCAACATCGTACGCGGCTTACACTAGGTGACAGCTGATAAAGTATTTAGTGAATGGTCGGTTAACTATTGAACTATTTTTATAATGTGGTTATAATAAGACACTGCACCGAAGTAAGTATTCGGCGTCGTAAACCGTTGGTAATTATAGGAACGTAGGTATTAATATACGAGTAACTACGACTGAAATTTGGTTATCTACAATAATGAGTTTTTAAATTTCGAACTTGGATAAGTTGTCTGTTCTACGCGGAATGATTTTTTACATTTGCATTCACACGATCCCTAATCCCTATCCGTTTCCAGTCCCTTATCCGTAATCCTAATATAGCCGGCAGCACTTTTGCAGCACTTGTGCTTCTGTTATAGGTGACGGTACCACCTGCCTGTTTGCCGACCTTAATATATATATATATATATATATAAAAAAAAGGAATTTTAACCCTCTTATTATATTCTTAAAAGAGAGGTGTAAATAATCTATATTTAAGATAATGAGATAATGTTGATTTGTAATTATTCTTCTCTATATTAACTCTTTTTTACTATTTATCTCTTTTAAAAGAGAAGAATAAATTCTCTATATTTTACAGAATATTCAGTTGTTTTAAGACTTTTTTATTCTTCTCTCTGTTTTAATTAAACCAACTCAGTTTTAATTGAATAAAATTATCTCTTATGACAAAGAGAATTAATAAATGATCTATATTTTAGATAATGCTAATTAGCAAGAATTTTTTTTTTGAAGAAATTTTTTTGGAGAATCCGTGTGCCTTTTTCTTGTTTACTTAATATATCTCAGCTTTTAACATTCTAATTGGAAAGCATACTGTGCGCGTTGCGCGCGCGCATCGAAGCGACGTTCCGTTTACCTGCATATGCGCGCACCCAGCACCCTGCGCTCGGCTGACGCAACACTAGATAACTGTTGGCATAACATATGGCACACTTCTTTATTTATAACTAATAATACACACCATATTATGTCATTAAAGTTTCAGCTAGGCTTTTCATGTTCAACAATGAAATATTAAAAGGGAAACGAAATATGGTTAATGAAATTATAGTAGTTGGCAGAGCACACTGACAAAATAAGCAACACGGCAGGAAAATACAGTATATTAAATTAACAGCACTTGTGCTATTGGTTATTCTCGATCTGTTTCATAATCTTTTATCCATACACTTTCATCTCCCTGATCTTGTTTCCTAGAGGCGATGCTAGCCATTTAGATATTAAGTGGACCGTCAGCTTGCCTTCAGACATTTACATTACATAAAAATATGAACCACTTTTGACAGGGTCTGTGGTGCAATCTATCATACAAAAAAGTGCTTTAAAGGCAGCTGGTTTCCTCATTAGTACCTTTGGTTTGGTGACAATACACTTGCCCCCAAGAAAACCAACAAACCATTAACATTGCTGATGATTTTCTCAGACAAAATAATCCAAGTCCCAATCCCATATTCTTAAACTTGCAATGGTCGACAGCGCACTTACAGGACACGATAGGCCCACCGTAGATATGGAGTTCATCTGCATTATTTGGAAAAGGGAGAATCTATACCAGATATGGACTTTAAATTTGGTAAATTTAAATTTATAATGACGATCATAAGATTTTCTTGGAGAAACCTAATTGATAAATAAATATTTTGATTTGATTTGATCCCTAATTTGATCCCTAATTTTGGACCAAACTCCCTTCTACTTTATAGCTTCTTTCCGTATAGTAACAAAATAGGCTTTTATGAGCGTGCTGTAAACAAATGCTTTCAAGGCGGCAATTCCCCTGATGTTGCTTGTGTCCTTAGGCAACGGTGGCCACCTACTCGTACCATCAGTTTGACATGAAGTTAACCCAGTTTCACACACGAATTGGACCACTCCTGCACCCTCTGTTATATATTAAAAAAAAGTCAGTCATAGGACTCCAAGCAGTCACATCAGTCAGAAAATATAATTTTTACCGCTACTTTTTTAAAATTATATAATGTTAATCGTATGCAGTGACATATCGAAATGTTTTATTCGTTCTAATAAATGAAGGTATGGTCCATCAATAGTCTGCCGATCGTAACTTAAGAAAAAAGAACGCGAAACTAATTTTAGTTTTAATGTGATTGATTTTAGTTGTAATGGTTTTAATGTTGGTTACATGAGAAAATTTACACCGCCATATAATGGAGTATTGACGAAAAAGTGTTCACTCCTCGACGCACAGTGTCCGCAATTCGTTTTAGTGAAGTACAGTTTCAGAGTGAAAACCGGGTGAGTGACGAAGGCTTTCAATTGTGACGTAGCAGTGAGTCAAGGCGGGCGCGGCGCTGTTGGTCCAATCATAATGTCGCATATATACGTCAACTTGCCGCTTGCCGAGCTCAAACATTTGACACGCTCCGTTCGCTACGGACGTACGAACAGAAATTCGCGGCCACAATCTTACGTGCCTTAAAAAAGTTCTCTCGACGTTTCCCGTCGCGGAAGTGTTGTGTTGGTGGTAAATATACAGAATATAGAAGAAATTGTGAGTACCGCATTTCAATACGTACCTCTAGAGTCAATTCGAAACCCGCCATCGCGTACGCGGTGTAATCTGTGCTGTAATCGAACACTGGATTGCAACAACATTTAGGCTCTCTTATAACTAGCGACTAACATAATACCTAATAAACTTGCATTGCTAATTAAACGGTGTAAACAGACGGACATGTCGAATGTTGCCGCTTTATTATCAAATGAAAAATAGTGTAGTGCTAAAAAGATTCATTTATTTACATAACTCATTTCAGTTCTGTGTTTATATTTCATTGTTTTGTATTCAAAACGCTTTCTAAAAGTTAAAAAATCCGTTCTAAAATATATAATAGAATAGAATAAATTTTATTTGCAGTAAATGACATATAAAAACCGTAAAACATAATATGCATAACATGCATTGTTTCAATCATAATGACGAGAAATAGATTGATTTTTTTTTCATAATATTTGATTTATTTATTTAATAATTAAGTTATCATACAGCTATAAGTAATATTAAATGCGATACTTAAAGTAAAGCAGAAAAATAAATAGAATATTAGCCAAAACAGTTTCCGAAACATACTTGTTGTGTAATTAATTTATTCGTTATCTCATGAATCATCATCACTGTCAGTAACATTAATAAAACAGTCTGTCTGATTTTCTATCTTGTTATATTTTTTCAAAGTTAAACAGTTGGCTTCCTGTCAATCATCCTTTCAAAATATAAATTGAAATGCTGTATATCTGCTAACTCCTCTTAAACTACGCTATGGATTTTGATGCGGTTTTCACTAGAGCGATCAGCGAGGAAGGTTTTTGTAGAAAAAATCCGAGCGAAACCGGAGACTATATTCATCAGTATTTAAAAGAGGTCTTATATTTGTTGAGATGTTTCTAATGTTTCATAACATTTTTTAAATTAAATTTATACTTGGTTTCGAGTGAGTCAAATCTCATAAAACTATGATTTTACAGTTGGCAACATTATTTGGATATGTAGGTTTACTCTGTTTAATTAGGAATTCGAGTATAGCAGCAAGTAAGAATGGTTTTCTATTTATTTTGCATTACGTATCTATGCGGGTTTCCAATCTGACATGTTTTTTTATTATTTTTGTAATTAGGAATATTTATATTTATTTTATAATACATTGAATATTAATTTCATGGTATAACTTAATGTTCTGTTGCAATGTGAATTTAATAAGTGTTTATTAAATTTCAAATTACGTCAATTATTCAAAATTAAGCATTTTTTTATTTATATTATATGAATACTTACAAATTATATTCATGATTATTTTTTCTTTTACCATTCTCTATTACTATATCTAATTATTTTACTTATTCTAAAAAACTTTAAATTTTAATACTCTTGAGTTTGAGCAACTCTCCGAAATATTAAAATCACTAGAATGTATGAAAGTCACTAGACATAATTATTTAATAAATCAATTAAAAATCAATAGTTACTTTTATATAAGAAAAAAATCAGATGTATAAACTTCACAGATTTCATATAAAGCTATAATTTTAATAATAAATAAATCTGATACTGCAACATTGTCTTAAATCATTTAGCGATATGTAAATTGTCTAATATACTTTACATACATCCTGTATAATGCGAAATACATTTTTAACACCTCTATGTTAAATTTTATGAATTTCGATTTGCATTATTACATCAGATCAGAACTGTATGTAGGTATAAATTTTATCTTTAGCATTTCAACTAATATGACCTTTTCTTATTTAAACGCATATATATGTTAAAACTTTTTTGACATCTAATTTAACATTAAAATTTATACTAATCTTTTCTAGTGTTATTTAGAAAGATGTATTATTTCTAGATTTTGAACTAGGATGTAATATCAGCATATATCCATTTCCTGTTGTGAATTGGCGAATTACTTTTGAAAAATTAATTTTATCACTTATAGATCTAAATCTAAATCTAAATAAATAAAATAAAAATAAAAACATTTTATTATGTCTATTTCCATCTGAAATTAAGTAGCTTAATAATACTTAAGCATGAACTCATACCGCCTTCCCCTTTCTTCCATCGGACATACAGACGTACAAATAGTTACCATCCTCATCTTGTCGATATCCCTCTATTTAGGACCAAGCGCTTTAAAACATCTTTTATAATGCGCACTGCCAACGTTTGGAACTCCTGACCTCATATAACCCAAATCTTTTCAAAGTTCGAGTGAATAGGGATCTTTCTGGGTGAGCTCGCTCCATCTTAGGCCTCATCTTTGCTACACAGTTGGTTGTTGGTCAAGAGCAAACCCATCTTTATTAAAAAAAAAAGCGATCGGACGCGGACGAAGTCGCAGGCAATATACTAGTAGATAATATTGTAGATTATTTCGCATTTTAACTAAACTAACTGCATCTCTTGAAATGTTTCTGTAAATAATATTCGAAAATTATTACTAATAGTAACTCTGTTCAGGCGGACGTGGTTAAGCGTCACGTTCGTAGCCCCCGAGTATTTTATAGGTGTATTTCAAAAAGGAGTTTATGTATACAACTGTATCCCGACTGCGTCTTGGCGCGGATGCAATTTACTTAAAACTATATACTAGGAGTTTTCTCGTTTATTGCTCTTTCCAATTACTTAAAGCCTTATTAAAAACCGTTGTGATTTAGAAGAAATTAGTGGAGAAATAGACAGAAGCTGACACCAGTGACTTATAAGACGATATAATATGTTCTAGCGAGCCGCTCCTGGCTTCGCAAGGAAGATTTTTTTTGCTAATTATATACATGAACCCTCCTCGTTTACTCCTCTTTTAACTAGTGAAAACCGTATGAAAATCCGTCGGGTGGTTTAGAAGATGTTAGCAAAGAAACAGACATAAATTTAATATCGATTTTATTTTGTAATATTCCACACAGCACCATCTAGTTCTACAGTAAGCAACTAATGCTTGTATTATGGATACCAGACGGTTGATATACTACATAGAGTACTTTTTTTTGTATATTCATACATATTATAAATACAAAACATCTATGACTCAGGTACAAAGGTAAAATGTTAACACATAAACATTTGCCCCTAGCGGGATTCGAACCAGCGACCGTTTGGTTAACAGCTAGGGTTACTAGCCACTAGACCAAACGTGTCGTCAAAATATATATACGTGTAATATTGTAACTTAATATGAGTCGATTATATATTCTAAGAAGGATAAAAACCAACATAATAACCAAGCCAATATGGCTTTTAGACTAGTTTTAGAAAAAAGATTTAAACACAAAACATACTCGGTGTTTATAAGTTTATGTATTTAATTAAATATGATGTCAAGTAATAAAAATTAGTTAAAAAACATTTACATAAAAATGCACCTAACTTATATTAAATTTATTCATAACTAGCTGTTGCACGCGACTTCGTTCGCGTAACTTTATAAAAAAACCTATGTTACTAGCAGATGATGAAGCTGTCCATAGGTGAAAGAATTTTTATAATCGTATACCATTCCAGTTTATGATTTTATTCATTTACAAACAAAAAAAAAAACCATATATTTTATCTTTATAAATATATTAGTATAGATATAATATGATATTTAATCATATCAATTTAAATTTTCCCTAACAACACTACAACCACCTTGTAACACTGACTATCTTGTACTAAATAAAAGAAAATATTCGCGGAAACCAAATAGTAACCAATTAATTACGAAACCGCTGCTGTCCCATACAAAAGACATCAACGCAACACACGACCGCTTCTTCCAGGAATCCTCCTTGTTGCCACGCCGACTTTTTGAGCCAATGGAGACGAGTCATAAACTATTACCGCCACCCAAACTTCGCCTTCTCGGAATTATTTTAGGGAATTTTATCAATAACTGACAATCGACAAGCGTAGCGTATCGACAGTATGGAAATTAATTTATTACATTTACCTACTAGCTCTGTTGTGTCCGCAGCTTCGTACGCGCGGTTTTCGTACTCTTAGTATACTCGGTGTAACTTTTTTGTTAGTGTACCGATTGGAATGAAACAAATACTAAATTTTAAACAAAGTTTGCTACAATACATAAGTGAAAACCGCGTTCAAAACGGTTAAGCCGTTTCTGAGATTAGCATGCACAGACAAACAGACAAAAATTAAAACTTTTTTTTTCACTTCAGTATGGAACATATAAAAATTGTTATTTTTTTTAAATAAAATATAGAGACGGATGTTGATTGATCCTATGCATTATTTTCACTAACTCTATCTGATGATTAAGACTGCAGGTGGCATTTTATCTATTTTAGTCAACTCTACATAAGTATGCAAGATATTTTTAATTTTTTTTCTAATAACCCCAACTTATTACTTCTTGTAATCGATTTTCCAATTATAAAGTTATTTTTGAAAACGGCACGCGATAATTGCAATATAATGTGCGTGGTATTAATTAAATATGTAATTTTAAAAAGTACCTGCCTGTATTCCTTACCCCATCAAGGTCGGATTTGCTTTAATAGGTGATGGTGGCCATTTATCTATCTATCTACCGACAATTATGAAAATAAATTGATGACATAGTCAGTTTTTCAGCTGGCCATATCATGAAATGGCTTTCTACATCATGAAGTTGCCAATTTTAAGATCTGGCCACGACATAGATACAGATTAAATTCATACTATTTCCATACTAGTCCATACTAATACTAATATACTAATCCATACCCCTAATATTAAAAATGTGAAATAAAGTGTGTCTGACTGTCCGTTACCTTTTCGCGCCTAACTACTTAACCGAACATTATGAAATTTTGCATACACGTTGTCAGGGATACCGGAAAGGACATAGAGTACCTTTCATACAGAAAAATAGAACTGTTCTCAAGGGATCATCTAAAATTAAGAAAACTAACGCCCGGCAAAAGTGTAACAGCAATAAAGATGTCATGCGTTATATTGCTAATATATATATTTTTTCAACGCGGACGAAATCGCAGGCACCAGTTAGTATACATATAAATTTACTATTATTACCTATTTATACATATAGAGGTGTCATATCAGTGAAGTAAGAGTATACAGTATATAACCGTCATTCCCATACCATTTCTATGTCGAGTGATTTGCAATCATTATAACAACGGTTTGATGATTCATTTTATTATTGTACATACAACCCGAACTGGCTGTCGTAATGAACGCATATTATATATATACATACGCATACACAAATTATACACAAACATAAAATTAAATATGTTATGTTATGCTACCAATTTTATTGTCTATCACGTCATTGACTCGAAGCTCTGATTCATGGAGAGGATGGCTCGCAGTAGTCATTACGAAAAAAAAAAAAAAAAACGTTCATACATTTTAAAGATACCTTATAAATATCAAATTGATATGACATGTTTCTTCATATATATCTATTTTATAAGTATCTATTTCTATACATAATATAAAATAAAGTCATCTGTCCGCTAACTGCTTTTAAACCACCCAACGGATTTTCATACTGTTTTCTTATTATAATTAATTTCTTATTATATTATAATAATTGAGGAAGGTTTGTATATAAAGTAAAAAATAAAAGTGCACCCGTCTGAAGTTGGAGATTAGTAGTATTATTTATTCTGTGCTGGGTCCGGTCCAGACAGACAGAAATTCGATATCAATATAAATGTATTCATTTATTGTAGTCCACCTGGGCAGCCTAGAAACTAAACACCGCATGAAATCATTTCGAAAAATCTCGTACCACCCATATAAATTAAATTACGATAATGTGTCGTAAACTCGTAACATTCAAAAAGGCCGATCAAGTATCAATGACTCCGAACATTAAATTAATTATAAACACATAAAAATTGTAATATTTGCATTAATTAATTGTTTCGTTGAACACCTGTTCGTAACTTGAGAAGGGAAGCGCCATTTTTAATCGTTAAATTTGAATATTGTTATTTGCAAATATCGTGTTACATCGGCGGAGATTTTTGCATAAGTGACTACTTACATATGTTTTTCTGTAAAAGCACTGCAACAATTTTATTTTTAGTTTATATAATACTATAGAGACTAGCCTCCGTCCTTGCACGGATGCAATTTTTTCTGCAAATTATAAACACAAGCCTTCCTCGTTTATCGCTCTTTTTATTAGTGAAAGCCGTATCAAAATCCGTTGGGTTATTTAGAAGTACATAGTTAGGGTATAAACAGACCATATGGACTTTGTTTATTTTATTATATGTATACATATAATATACTTTTTTAATTTCAAATGAATTGTATCTATACTGCGTTTTTTAATCCGTAGGAGTAATTTGACATTTCCTGGGTTGCAGGTTTTTGACCATACAAAAATAGTGATGTCACCTAATCGAACTTATTAAAAAACTTACGGTTTTATAAAACCGTAATCAATGCTTTATAGAACAGTAATTAGTTTAGAATTAATATTAATTGTTATTTAATTGTTTAAATTTTATTGTTTGAATTGCGACTTATAAGTCGCAATTCTTTTCGATTATTATAATTTTTATGATGAGAATACTTTCATAGGTGACATAAAATTATTACAAATTAATAGCTAACATGTAATGCATTATACTATTTTTTATTTATTTGACTTCACATATAAATTGTGAATTATTTTTTTATTCATTCCAAATAGAGTTGGTCATTAGTAATCCTGTTTAAAAAGAATATTGATAGTATCTATCAATATAGATATTTTGTAATATAAGTAATATTATTCGTGACCAATACGTGAAGTATACCAATACTTATTGTATATAAATATATGATCTATATAATCTATACTAACTGGTGCCCGCGACATCATCCGCTTTGAAAAATAATAAAGTATATAACGCCTGACAAATAATGTAAAGCAATATAACACCTGAAATTATAGTTTTGCCAATGATATTTAAAAAATATTGAATTTTTTAAAAACGCTCATACATATTATTAATATTTTCCTTTTTATTTTGCTGTATACATTTTGCATATGATGAAATATATTTCAAGATAATCGCCGTGAACTATTCTCCGGAAAATTGGGCTTACAAGAATTGAAGACTACATGTTCTTCAATCGTTACAGTGGGAATTGTATATGTATAATATGATTATTTACAACAAAACAGACAGATTATAAGTAGAGCGACTCCTAACCAGTTCGATAAACGTGCGGCAAAACGCAACAAATTCTTAGAATAAAGATTGTTTATTATAAATTGCTATACTTAGTTTAAACGAGATTGAGTTAAATTGTTAGTGAAAGAGCTCATTATCTTTAATTAAATCTCCGCAAAGTTGATTTCCTTGAGATCAATTAGTTTTATTACGTGTAACGCCTTTCATATTCTATCTGTAAGGCTGTTTTCACTCTTGAGCGGAAAGGAGAGGGATCAAAAATTTGAGAGGGCCACATAGGGCTGTTATAGAAGCATATTTATATATGAAATTGTTACTTAAAAAAACAAATTTAATGTATATATGTTTATTAGTTCAATTTTTTTCTGTTACCTACACAATTACTACACCTACACAAAATATTACCTACACAAACTTTTCTTGTTCAATACTAAGCATAAAAATATATATACACATAAAACAAATAAATAACCAAATAGATTGAGTCCATTAGCGTTGGGTACCTTGAAATCTTCTAGTGTTATAACACTATATTTATATCGTTTTAACACCTGTGCCAAAATATAGCTTCATAAACATATCTCATTTCGTTAACATTTGTTTTTGATTGGATAAAATAAAGTTTAAAATACCTATTAGGCATGAATTGCATAGGAGTGAGGATACTGAATATTACCCAATATTCAGATATTCTTTAAAACATAATTTGTCCGAGTTACTCAGAAAAAAAAAGTAATAATATTGAGACCACAAACTCCAGATACTTAGTTGATCTGACTGTACCCACCTAAAAGTTAAATTTGGTTTCAATCGGTTTCAATCTAAACATATCTATCAGCGTCCAACTGTCGTTGCTAATTGTACTCAACTGTTAATATACTTACTATATTTATTTCTGTCACAGTCTCGTGTTTATTTCTGTTGGTTAGGTCGAGTATTCATTTATTCATTGAACTATTTAATAAAATTATTTTATATTTTCTGTAAAAAATTATATTTATTTCAGCTAAATGAATGAATGTTTGATTGATGTTGATTGATTCAACCCTTGATTGAATGTTTTATATACATTTATAGACAAAAGCGATCAATCATAACTAAGTTATGATTAAAATTTAGTTGCGTGATATTATAATATAATGTTTTTCTATAATAGCTAAGTATAAATATATGCTGAAGTGTCCATTTAAATAATTAAAGACATAGTTATAAATAGGAAAATAGTCATTTGTCCTGTCAGGGTGTATATACGCGACGGCAACCACCCACCATCAAGTGTACGGTCAGTCTGCCTGTCATAAAAAAATATTTAAAAATAAATGCGTATGCACAGAGTACGCGTATCATTAAAACTTCTTTGGCGATTAAAAATATAGTAATCGGCAGATGTCGTGCAGAAACGTCACATGATCGTTACACTGAAGCGTAACACAAAATTCAACCATGAAAGTTAACTCTCATAGCACGCAAAGAAGTTCCGCAAGTTAAGAATAAGATATCAGTGTGTACACGCGCTTAGTATCGGCCGAGCTCGTTGCCACAGAGTCTACCGCGGATCACAAACACATGCGCACGCTGCGTGCGAAACTCGAAACGCGTGTACGAACACTGTTGCATCTCAACACGCACACAATGAACGAACACACACCTGGGGAAAATCGGCGAATGCACTCAGCTTATGGACGACCGCGCGACACGCTAAAGATAACGAGCTTACATTTCGAAATACGAATTCAATGCTTGTTTTCTTTTTGTATAACGTTATTTTTTAAAAAGAGATCTCTCTACAGTAATTGTAAAGTTTTCCTTTTTCAAATATCCTTAAAAATCATCATATTATATATATTAGTCTATAGTCAGATAGAGAATATTTCTGTTTCTTATTTAATTGTAATGGCAACAATTTATTTATTGTAATTAATTTTAATGAAAATATCTCGTTATGCCAATGTAAAAAATTGTATACTTTTCAATGCTGCTTTTTTCTATCGCTTTATTTTATGGTTTCAAGAAAATTAAGGAAAATTAGTACAAGAAAAAAAATATATAAATAGGCTGTTACAGGCTAGGCTTCTTCATTTACCGTTTTAGTTTTTCTTTTTTTTAAATTATTTAGTTGAGTTTGCAACTTTTATTCTAAATTCAGTTATTAAATTTAAATATTTGTAACCATTGGTAATTACCCTAGGTAATGTGATAAATGTCAAACTTTAAGGATATTATATTATATGCCTACTGCCTACTTCTAATTATAAAAATGACATGAACTGTGGTTGTCTTTGCCCCACTTCGATTTTATTAATGAATGCGTCTCTTGTATTTGTATAGATACTTATATGGATGTAGATATTACTGTGTGGTGGTGGTGACCCTAATACACAATGTATCTCGTGTTACGTATCCAGTTTATCGTTTCGCAGACTTGTTAGGGCTATCCTAAATAAACTTGAATTTACTTTACACGACATTTGAAATCGTTAAAACGGTAAAAAGTAAAGGGAATGGCTGTTAGTGTTGGCAACGTCAATTGAAATGAAATCCTAGAGAGATGCCTAGAGAGTAGTTTTTTTTAAGTATAAGTATCAGAAGAAATATAGCATTTCTTCTGATACTATACTCTACCAGTTAGAGTTATGGATAGACATGCGATAGACCTATTGTTTTTTATGTAAAAGTCGTCAGACAGGCTGACGGTCCGTTTGATGGTAGGTTTCTACCGTCGCCTATAACGCAAGCAACGCCACAAAAAGGCTGCAAGTGTGCTGCCGATCATAGTGGACATGCCACACTCACTCAATTCAAATTAAAGCACTCGAGAAGATTTTTATTTATAATTTGCATAAAAAAAATTGCACCCGTGCGGAGCCTGGTTAGTATTTCATAATACGCATAGATAAAGAAGTGGATTATTATACAAAAGTTATATTGATAGATTCAAAGGAGTAGATAAGAGAAATAATTTCATACATTTAAAATAAACTCACCCGTTGAACAGATCAGCTGTGTCACCCGAAAAATTATCGCCAATCATATCGTAGACTAACTCCTTGGGCGCAAATAAATTTGAGAGTAACATGAGTTTTGCGTCTAAAAATAACCACTGCGTACAAAATTCCAACTGGAACCTTTCACAAATAAATTATGCTTTAATGATCTATGTTTTCTTTTAAAAGATATTAATGTTATTAGTTACTGATAAAATACTACTTAACCCAGTGTATCACAGAGTTAGATAATACGTATGAAAGATACATAATATTAATTTTATTTCTTCGCTTGCCATGCACTAATCTAAACTACTACCAATATACTTATATAGTATAGTCGTTGTTGACATGCTAATTCTTTAGATACGTAGACAGGCTATTTTGTCTGGGTATATAAAGTTTCAGTAAAAACTTAAGTTTTACTGCTGTACGCTCTTAAGAGTAGGGTTCAGTAAGTTCCTAAGTCCACAATGGAATAGCAACATGTTTATATTATTCTGTAAAAGAAATAGTTTCAAAGAAAAACACTACTCAATTGCCTGCGTCTTAACATATTTCGCAATCATGTCTACACGTGAACTCGGCAAATTGTATAAGAATTAATCAATACAATAACTTGTTTATATCGGAAATATGCTATAACACTTCCTGTTCGTAAGATAAACGTCAATATTTTATAGAATAGATAATTCTAATAATAATAGCAAGCGATATGTGTATATTAAATTAAATAATAAAATAAGTATATTATAAATACCTACATACACTAAATATTTTATTAGTTACTTATATTTTTTACATAACATATTGTATCCAGCCTTATTCGCTGCATGGCCGTATAAATAATGAATTTTGAAAAAAAAAAAAATACAAAAAAATCTTTTTAACTTTTCGCACAGAAGTTACAGATGAAGTTAATAGATCTCAACTTAAAGTTGATATTTCAAGCTACTTTATACTATTTGGCCATGAAAACCTAACTTAACCGTCTTAACAGTAATATATTTAATAGATTTAGACATTAACTAATAATAGATTTAATAGACAAATATATTTGACATTAAACTGTGAAACGATATGGTTTTAATTTAAAAATTGACCTTAATTTCATCTTCGATTATTATATTTGTATATTTTCGATAATTACTATTAAATTGACTTATAAAAAACTAACATTTATCTGCTACATTATTTGCGTTTCGCGGCGGCAGTAATCACCCCCATACTTATGTATCTCTGTGAAATAACATCATGTGTGCTGTTGTGTTTCGGTGAGTGAGTAAGGGATGCCAGATAGGGAAATCCCTATCTCTTCCCAATCCCATATCCTTAATCCTACTGTAGTCGGCAGCGCACTTGAAGCACCCGTAGCGTTGCTTGTGTTATGTCACATTGACCACTTTGACATAAAAAAATGACTTCGTGAAACTCAATAACTCAATTTATGTTAACACTCAATTGAGGTGAGAGCATTAATGTGAAATATATACATTATTATACATATTACAACCTCGGAGGTGACCGGCGCCGAACCCGCGTCGTCTCGTATGCCAAGCTCCTTTATAAAAATAAACGCAACGCGCCAATCTTACATACATACATATAAAACATATATATATATATATCGGTATATCTCAATAACATTATGCATAATCTTAATTCAGTATTTTCAGTTCTTATCTCGATTAAAGATAAAGGCCTTTTGTTAATGTACTGTAAATTAATTTCCCACCAACAAAAGTTCAAAATAAAACAACGAAACAGGTACATGTTCTTTTCTATTAATTTATTAATTAGTTAAATATACACATGACGTTTGAACCGGTTTTACCTTTTATTAATGTATGAATCATAATTCACAAGATTGTTTTATAAATATTGAACGTTAGTGCAGGCAAACATTAATTTGTCACATTAAATTTATAAGGCGCCAAACGAATTCTAGAAACTTCTATTTGTAATTAGTGAATGAGTTCCCACGTGACGCATGCCTGAATGAAACACATGTAAGGAAAGGTGCAGACTATTGAAACAAAACGCTACGCGATTTTCTTTACAGCCAGACACTTTTATACATAAAGGAGTACCTAAGTAAAAACATTCAGAAATTCGTAATTTTTTCACTGATTTATGAATCAGTCATCATTATATTATGCCTACGTGAAGCGAAAACACTTAAAGTTTATATGAACAAGGATTGGAGAACGCCATTATTTTAATATAAAATGCATTAAATTTATAAAATAAACATTACGTACAATACCGCGTATTTAGACACACGCACACACGTTTAACATGGGTAGGTAATATAAAATTAAGTACATACATATTACAAATATTACATATATGTTTAAGGTCAAATTTCGACTACTTGGGAGATGTCTAATTTTAATAATTATAGAAGTTTTGGTTGGACACTTCTAACGAGTCGACTCGGTCGCGTATCGACTGTTCTATGTATAGCCGTCCCGTAGTGATTTTCCTACTCTGTGACTGTTCTATTAATATGCGTTCGCCTTTATCCTTATCATTTTGTATAGATAAAATGATGTTTTGGATTTGAGCCAATCGCAAGACTGGTTTCGTGTAAAATTCAGGGTTCATTTGACAATAAATAAAATTTAATGTTATCGGCCAGACAAAGTTGACAAGTTTACATGGCCGCCAGACGGACGTGGCGATCGAAAAAAAAAGGAAAATAACACCGAAACCGTTGCCAACTGAGATGCAATTTATTATATTAAGTCCTACATTATTATACAGTTTTCTCATAGGAATATATCAACACAAAAGTAATAAACTGCATAGAATTATTAATGTTCAACATGCAAATGTTGAAATTATTAAATCTGGCAGAATTTTTAATTGTCTTTTTTATATATTTTTAGGTATATTTACCTATCTATATTTTTAAATAAATAAATAAATAAATAAAAGGCAAAGATAATCCATTACTTTGTATCCTACAAAAACCCAACCAGATAAACCAAGTTTTAAACGTTTCTTTTACAACTTTTATATACTTATTTAATGTTATAAAATGAGCTTAGAATATAGAACAAAAAAATTAGCAATGCCAAATACAAAATAAGGAAAAATACATCATACCGATCGACGCAGAGGACTTAGATGTTTCATAATAACCTTAAATAAATATAATAAACTGGTTTTTCTATAACTTCAACATTTTTTTGACTATTTTTAAACATCCATCTTGCTATTTATATTTTGTTTCTATGGCAGAGGTCATTGACGTGTGTTCGAAGTTTAAATGCGAATACGGTTGGTCGAGTAGCTCAATGTTAACCCACTGACTGAAGGGTTGCGGTCTAGGGTTCGATTTCTGCCTATGAAAACAGATTTAATTGAATAATTTATTTACAAATTTCATTTATTTGATTAACCATTCATCGGATTCTTATTTGCAAAATTCAAATCCCTAAACGGTTCTAATTGTAAAAAATATAATAATATTTTAAGACGGTTGTGATTGTGAGACTAAAATATGATTCGTTCCAAGTCCCGCAGTTTAAAATTCTGCAGCCCACACCCTAACAAATAACCACCGTGAAATAATAACATGTCCTGTAGATTTGTTCGTTCGATTCGTTGAAAAAGTTAGGAATGACAAAGCCTATTCTCTCCTTATATCTTATCTCTGGCGTTGCTTGTGTTGAAATGGCGTTAAATGTGTATTTTTAAAATTTTAAACAATTCGGATATCTTTAAAACACGAGGAAGTTTCTTATGAAGAGAAAAATTGGAAAAATACTGCTTTTTTTTTTGTTAAATCACACATTTGTCACACTTTTGTCAGAATGACGTCTGTCGGATGAGGTAGTTTTAAATAATATATATTCTTCATTCATGAAATATTAGATAGTTCTAAGTGTGTATTCACGCAAATAAAACAATTTCAACGAAGAAAAAAAAAATATGAATTTATCTCCGACAAAAGCGGTTGGCGTTATTTCACGATGTTAATTAAATGCAAACAGTTCCTAGGCAGTGGAAACGAGTGCCTTACATCCAGGAATAACCAGTAGTTAACCAGCGGAAGCGGCCGTCATAACTTCCAAGAGTTGACAAGTGTTGCAAGTAATAAATAAAACAAATAAACCGTTCATTTAAAAATATATTTGCAGTATTACTTAAAGTGTGAACTACGCAGTTACAAACTGTTGGCAGTGATATGTTTATTGGGAGCGAAGCGACTCGTGTAATATAGGCTTTGTTTTATTTACTCTTATTTCATCGCGACGTTGACCGAATTAGTTGTTATTTGTTTGTTGGATTTTGTTCTTTATTTTTTGACAATTAGTCTGGGACTGTCCCCAAATACGAAAAACAGTGCAAAATGACAATTAAACGACGTCAAAATTTTTTTTTTAATTGGCAGAGGTTAATAATATAAAATCTTATCGTGTAATAAAAGTATTAAATTGAAGATAGAACTGCGCTCATCTTACATAAAATATGTTATAATTGCGAAAGTTTGTGAGGATGGATGGATGTTTGTTACTCTTACACGTAAAATCTACTGAACGGATTTGAACGAAATTTAGCACACAGATAGTTTATTACCTGGATTAATATATAGGGTATTTTTTATCATAAAAAAACGCTAGGTTCCCCAAGGATCGTCTAAAAATATAAATAATTAATTTGAAAATAATTAAAATTCAATAATCGCAAAAAAGTTTATTCTTTTCTGTTTGTATATGAGCGTTTTTGTTGAAATCATTTAACTCTATTATGGTATGGGATAGCAAATTGTACAAGTAAGGAAATGTCTGAGTGTTAATATATAATAAACGCTATAGAAATCGATTATTATTCGTCTTGTTTAAAAGTTTCCAACGAAAGACGTCACAATCTATCATTGATGTTTTGTCGAGTTTAAAAATATAATAATGTATCCCTCAACAGTATACTTAGGCCTTCTTATATAGGTGTAGCATAGGTGTAGATATATATGTAGACATTTATTTATTATATTATATAAGTAACCATATTAGCGCGTTAACTTTGTTGAGGCAGTTTCTATTTGATAAATATCTATCTATCTATCTTTTACCGCTTAGGTCGCTAGGGTAAAAAAAAAACCTAACTAACCTACCTACATTAAATTCTGTTTCAGTTCAGTTTAGTTTAATAAAGAGAGAAGATTTGTATTTTTGTTTGTAATGAATAAACTCAATTCTTTCACCTATAGAAAGCTACATTATCAGCGAGTAACATTTATTTTATAAAGTTAGTCATCATCAACAGTTTATCATCAGTAAATGTGTCTAGTTACGTAATATAGATAACTCACATAAATAAAGTATTACCAAATAAATACATATACGTCAAGGAAAACCGCAGACATTAATATAAATAAATAACCCAACGATGTACAATTATATACCCTTTTCATTCATGTCTATATTTTCCGCGACAAACCCAAGTTTATAATGATCATTTGTTATTGTTACATAGCGTAGGTAGGTACTAGGTACTCATTCAAGGATTCATTCATAATTATGACGACATTTTATTTAGTGTTGTATAAATAATTTATAACTCGTTGACAAATCGTAGTAGTTCGTTGACATTTGACGTAAACATAGGTACTTACACCATTGTGATTGTCAAATAGCTGTCAAATTGGGATGATCGAGATAAAAGTTGGAATTAAAAAGTTAATTGACTCGTTTGGAATAAATTATATAGCAACTACATATGTACCTAGCTCAATTTTTTTATATTAAGGTCAACAGGCAGGCTGTTGATCTACTTGATGGCTACCCTCGCCTATAACACAAGCAATGGCTAGGTGCTGCATATGCGCTGCCGACTGTAGTGGAATTGGGATAGGTAAATGGGCCCCGGCATCCTTTACTCATTCGCCGAAACACAACAGCAGATATACCGTTATGTCACGGTAGTATTCAGTAAGGGGGTGATTATTGCCTCCAGAAAGGCTGCGCAAATGACTGCGAAACGCAGTGTGCCCTCTTTTGCGTGGGAAAATCTGCGAACCAGATCCCCACCGACCATGCGCATATCGGTGGGGTATGTGGGATTTAAACCCACAGTGTTTCCTCGCGCCGTCTAGAGGGTTAAGGAACGTTAAGACACGCTTTAGCGTGTGTGCAACGCAACGCAGTGTGCTCTGCCTAGTGTGCAGTGCCATGCAGTTTCAGAAAAAGTTGTATTCTTCTGAAATGGAATAAAAAAATAATATAAGTGATAACATAAGTGTATTTTCCCATGCTTAACATGGCTTATGTTAGCTAATATTTTTTTTAATTCACGCATCATATACATATAAATTAAAGTAACATTTTAATTTCAGTAGGTATGCTATGTACTATGTGGTGTTTTAATAAAAAATGAGGAAAAAACTGAAAAAAAAAACCTTCTGTTTCTTTATAAATAGATAGGTACAGTTCCTTTCTCAAATGTTGATTATTTATTTCTCACATTATTTTTAAAATGGTGTTGTCCTATTTTACGTTGAACTCTCAATTTCGATTCATAGTCTATGCTTATCTGTCAATCGGTAAATCTCTATTATTACGCTATATTAAATTTATCTGTTTAGTAATCCAAGGCCCACCCGAGCAGTTCATCGGCACTAGACCTAACCAGTCCGTCTGGTTAACGTACAAATATAAATTCACTCTTATTAAAATAATTCGCAAGCAATTTTCAACCTTATAACAATTACGCTAAGTTTATAAAATTTATGTTGTCAATGAAAATGTACAGCAATCGCTTGACGTTTGCCGCCAAAGCGCCATTTATGTATTTATTTATTTTTTATTTTATTTTTTTTATCTCAATCCGGTCGCTCACGATTCACGATTAATGCCAGTTTGCAAATGTACTTACCTGCTGTGCCCTACATGCTCTTTTATTTTTCGGGGTGGCACAAGCGATCTTGTACGAAGACTATCTATTCTGACAGTTAAATGCCACAGAACAAGAAATAAGAATAAAAAATAAGATTATTTGTTTATTTTTTTAATAGAATTTTTACAAATTCCTCCTCTCAAGAAATTGTTAATATAATTTACAGTAACTTGTATATAATTATAATCTATGGCCTTAACAGTCTCAAGACGAGTTCAGGGAAGGGCAGCAGGCTGCAGTTACCACTCTTTACAGAAGACCACCGTAAAATAACAGCATGTGTGCTGTTGTGTTTCGGTGAGTTAGTAAGGGATGCCAGAGCGTCCCTATCCCTTCATACTCCCTTATCTTTAATCATACTATCTTACTTAGCGCACTCGCAGCACCTGTGGCGTTGTTTGTGTTATAGGCGACGGTAGCATCTTAGCATCAATTGACCGTCTGCCACTTGATGCTAAGATCGACAGACAGTCGTTATTTTGATACTAGACATTCTGAGATACTGGACATGCGGAGACTAGACATTTTGATAGACTGATCATTTTGGAACACTTTGGATATTCTGAACCTGAGCCCTTAAAATACAATTTGTAGCAACAAGTTACATACAGTGGCAAAAAAACTGCATTAATTAACCGGTTTTCCATTAAGTTTCGATTTTTATGCGCGGAAAATACATAAGTAGGTATTACTTGTTGCGACACAAACCGATACAAGTGCTCTAAATTGACAAGTATTAATACTGCTCACCTGGTTTATGTAAACGCCTTACTCGTTTCTCGAACGTTCGTTGCGGCTTTCCTGCCAATCGCTGCAGTAGCCATGGCCCTATTCTATGTACATGCAAAACTATGTCTTAGCCACCACATTAAAAGACGTGATATATTTTTTTAATCTTTTCAAAATTTATTCTAATATTTATTAATATGACTATTTTTTTTATTAATTGATAACGGTAACCAAATACATATATTTAAGTACCTACCTATATATACCTAGTAATATAGGTAAATTATGCAAATTGATTGTGGTGTGAATTATTGCATTTTTATGAGAAATAAAGATATGTTGATGGGTAACAAATCAAATACTGGCAGCCGTCATGACTATTTTAAGTCGCCTAATAACATAAGCAAAATCAAGTGGTGAACCCACTTGCGGTTACAACCCCTATTAGAAATTGTCTCTGGTGAAAATAGTTTTAGAATTATTGCATAAAAGCACTTTTTTATATTTCCTCTATTGTCTTTTCTTTGTCTATGTTAATTATCTTTTCCACTATTGTCACAATATAGGTAGGTTTTGATTTTGTCATACTTATTTTATAAGTCAAATTAGTATTTTCGATTTAATAAAAATAATAAATTTTATTCTATAAGATTAGTGGCACTGTTGCATCTGCACAAAACATGTTTAATAACGTAAACAAATGCATGAAAGCAAATTCCTGAGAGGTTATAACACCTTGTCCTGCGGTGCTAAATGCATGTATAAAATACTTTGATAAGTTTGCCTATTCGCATCACGAACAATTGTTGAAAACATTGCTACTCGGCTACAACAAAAATTCTTTTCCAACTTGAGTATTATATATTTTTTTTTTATTATATTATTTATTTTATTTGTATTTTGGGAGTACACCTTGACAAAAGTCTAAATTGGCAGAAACTTTACTGGCTCATAGGCAGAATGTTCCTGGCTATCATTAGAGAACAAGCTCCTGCATTATAAAACCACTCTTAAGCCTGTGTGAACCTATGTGACAACTTTTTACATTTCACAGAATATCAACTTCAAAACTAATCATCTGAATTAAAAAAAATCTTTCCCGTATAATTAGAATAAAATTTCAGGATGGACATAGTCCAAATATTCCACGCGGGCGAATTCGTAGGCGCCAGGTATCTAAAAAGATCTAAGTGGCAAAAGTACCTAAAAGTCAGGCATTATACTGTTTTCTTATTTTGTCAGGCAAAATATCACAAAATTTGTAAAGCAATGTATTTTTTCTTCAACGCAGACGAAGTCGCGGGCACCAGCTATTTTTTTTAAAGATTGAACAATAATTATTAAGTCTTGAAAAGTTTTAAATTGCACACCGCAATCATTAAAGCTTATAAATCGTAATTTTCCTTCATTAAGTAGTTAGGGCCGGAAAAGCGTTAAAAGGTTTGCGCTAAACTCACACAAATAAATTGTTTGTGAACGCGCGCGGGTTGAGCGAAACGGCAGACAGCGAGGCGCGACGCGAACTCAACCGAGCTGAACACTTAGCTCGAGTTAAAATTAACTTTATTATTATTTACCCATATTACTATTACTCTGTCTGTATGTTGCCTTTTTACGCATTAACTACTTGACCAACCATCATGAAATTTTGCATACACGTCGTCAGGGATACAGGAAAGGACATAGGCTACCTTTCATTCAGTAAAAAAGTACTGTTCCTTAACAGCAATGAAGATTGAATGGTTCCGTAGCAATTGGACAGATTCTCAACTGGACAGATTAGCAATATTTTCATTTTTCAAAACTAGTTTAATTACAATAATTCTCAACCGTTGGTGGTCTGTATTTCTGCACATTTTGTACAAGCACGAAGAGTGGTTTCAATACTGCAAGCTAATTTTAAGCATGCTGTATTATGTATTAAATTTATTTGGCAGTATTAACACCTCTAACACATTGTTAGCAAGCAAATAATAGATGTGACTATTATCTGTAATAACATATTACTGGGTGTCTATTCTCTTGTACCTACGGATAAAATATTGTATATGAAAATAGATTGAACATTGGTATCGATGTGCGGCTTACATTAATATTAATTAAAAATTAAGTCAATTTGGCATTCAGGAGAATTGGGAATCAGTCTATTTGGGATTTAGTCGATTTCAGATTCAGTCGATTTAGGATTCAGTCGATTTAAAATTCAGTCTATTTGGGATTCAGGCGTATTCACATTTCAGGCAATTTGGGATTTGGTTGTAATGGACCGGACCCAAAATAGCTTCCGGGTGTCTGTTTCCCATTTCGCCTTCAATTATATCAATAACCAACTAGAAGCGGCAGTTTTAATGGAATTGTCGTATTCCTCTCCATAGTTTTCTTGTTTTGTTTTAAATAGAAAAATTGTTTTATTCCATAGCCTTTATTTAACTATCTAAAACAGATTAAAAAAATGTAACACAATCAACAGCGCATATTTCTTGATTCAAACAGTGAATAAAATGCGAGTAAAATAAATAAATGAACGAGAATAGCCTTTATTTATACTACCACTCAACTCAACCTCTTGAATCGGTATATAAGAGTATCTACATATGTTTATTTTATTTTTTTAATAAATTAAAAGGATAAGTAGGTTGCCCTTTTCCAGATCCATAAGTCTGGTACAGTTCCCTCCATATATCCTTGTTTTATCACTAGTTTTTCCTGTCTATCTTTTTAGAAAATCATATTCGCTTTACCTATGTACCTTATTTCCATTCTTGTAACATATTCCACTCTTATGACGACAGAACCAATAGTATACTTTTTGTCTTTTATTTTTCTATCTAATATTTACCTACATGTATTTTAATGTTAATTGATTGGCAATGACGCAGTTTAAAGCGTCATCGTCAATACACTGTTGACCTACATATAATGGAATTACGATCGCGGATTCCTTAAAAGCCGTTAAATGGGAATCAATTGAATAGTTTTGTTGACGTTGAGACACGTCACTTTCAGCGTCTGTAATTCCTTTGACCCAGTTTTGCGCTAGCGCAGCTCTTAATAGCCGCTCATTGGACGATCGCTTTCTGCTAATTATCACTGATTGGCTAGTTTGAACGGACGACATCGCGTGACAACGACCTGTGGTGCTAATTGACGTGACCATTTGGGAAATTAATTTTATTTATAGCAACACAGCGAGTTATGTTGCGTTGTAAGTTGTAATAAGTTTTTCGAATAGGGAAAATAAACAAACGAATCTTTCTTTTACCTACGTGAATGTACGTTTTTGGTTTTAAAATTTTTATTACAATACAAAATTTTCACTCTTTACGTAGATATTGATGTTAATGTATTTTAGGTAAATATAAATAACTAGCGACCCGCCCCGGCTTAACACGGATATTTTTTTACTGCAAATTATATACACAAACCTTTAGCGCTATTTCTAGAATTGAAAACCGTATCAAAATACGTTGGGTGGTTTAGAAGGTTTAGAAAAAGTTGACGAAGAAACAGACAGAAACGGACAGCTACTTTATTTTATATATGTACAGATATGTATAGAAACGCGTAAATATAGGTATATATATTGCGTTCGAACTAATTTTAAGATCCAAATTTTTAGGGCGATGTTTTTCCTCATACTTAATTATCATACATTTGGTTACGAAATAAATTTTATATATTTTGCGTCGACCTTTTGTCCTTTGGAGTTGATCGTTTTTTTTTTAAAGTAGCCAATAGACTGAAACTTTGGGTAGGTAAGTCTATAAATCAAAACGGTGTCCACGCGAAATTGTGGGACAATCGTGGATATCTTTAACGATCTACAACTGTAGGTAATTACTGTTCTTTAAGTATTTGCATTTTAATTTTTGGTAATTTTTAAAAAAGAAGACATAGTAATTAATAAAAATGAATTATGAATCCCTCGGCTAGTTATCCTTGAAGTGAAACTAGGAAGTGTTTTATCGGCCACGAATTCGCCAGTTGCAAGCAAAGGCCACGGACTGTGAGGTCGCGTGCCTGGCGAAGGTTGATCCCACCAACAATGGCCACTCACGATCGCCAGCGCAAGATAGTCGGCTATTGTCTCCGCTACATATTCACATTGTTCCCTCAACATTGTTGGAGTTCTATTGCTTTGCTGAATGAATAAATTCATAAATACAATTCATTTATTCATAATATTTTTGCTTCAAAAGTGAGCTGCTCGTACCAACTGTATATTTATGGTACCATAAAAGGGATCCCAGGGAGTCGCTCAGAAATAAATTTCGAAGAAAACATACTAATTAATTTTGGCAGTACGTTTATGTACAGACATGACACAGATTTTTTTATGAAAACTTTATGAATTTTTTTTTTCAATTATAAAATTTAAATTAGACTAAGTTATTCAATCAATACATTGTTACTAAAGCAATCAGTTGAATCATGAATAAGTAAATTTATGACTAAGTTTAACGTTCAATAAAATTGCAAAATCCAATCGTAAACTGTAATTGCCAGTTACACTTAAGTGACAATTTCAATATTAAACATTAGCACTTAGTATAAGTAACTATTACACAATAAACTCAAACCTCTATCTGTTTCAATCAAAGATTTAAATATTTGGTTTCAATGTTTAACAAAATGTATCTCACTTATCACGAGAACAGAAAATATCGGATAACAGTAAAGTTATTTGTTGTTGGAGATCGACAATACAGAAAATAATATTTTCTTGGATTTTTCTTAGATACAATTGGACACTTTTGAACTGTATACAAGTAACAGTCTATACAAAAGAAAAATAAGTTAATTTGTGAAATTCTGTCTACCCAGTCTTAGGTAAAGATCTCTCGTTTTTATATAATATTGTTTCAAGAGATTCTCGTCTAATCTTATCAACTGTTTTCTTAGCCTTTATTTTCACCGAAAGTTCTAAAACTTTGCGCCTCATATCTTCGTCAAATATGGCTATTTTCACTGCGTTTCGCAGTCATAATCTATATATCTATACTAATATTATAAAGAGAGAAGATTATTGTATGTTTGTAATGAATAAAATCAAAAACTACTGGACCGATTTTAAAAATCACCTATAGAAAGCTATGTTATCAACGAGTAACATAGGCTATTGTGGCGACCTCCTTTAAGTTACCTATTTGGAACTTACGTTTTAGTTTCCGTGTCATTATTTCAAATGAAGAAGCACGGAAACGAGAGACAGTCGGCCTTCAACTCTGCTACAGAAAGCACGCGCTTTCTCGCCACTCAACAACACAAACGCCCATTCGTGCGTTTCTCCAAATGTATAAATGTATATAATAAATGTGTGTAAATATGTAAATAATAATGTGAAGTCATTTTCATCCCACATTAAAATTGGTGACCCGCGACTATAAATGAACATTTTAAGAAAAATTTGGACAGTTTTCCATAGTTACCGTGTTGTTGACAAACTGACATTCGAAACAAACGAGTTTTTTCTACGAAATTGCATTTTACGTCGAAGACTACGTCGTCAAATGAAAAAGAACTACGACGTCAACGAAGATTTCGGACAGAAGCTAGCTGGCCTGAGAAAGTCGACGCGACCGCGCGCTCCTAGTAGCGTTATCCAGGCTGGCGCACACGGATAAGTTCCAGCAGCCGGTTCATCGATCCGGATAATGGACACGGCTAGTGCCATCACCCAACAACGTGCCACCAAGTGCTGTCCACTCCTTCCAGTCTACTCTTCGTTACGACCTACGGTCTCCGGGGGGGCTGATGTGGCGACCTCCTTTAAGTTACCTATTTGGAACTTACGTTTTAGTTTCCGTGTCATTATTTCAAATGAAGAAGCACGGAAACGAGAGACAGTCGGCCTTCAACTCTGCTACAGAAAGCACGCGCTTTCTCGCCACTCAACAACACAAACGCCCATCGTGCGTAATGTAAAAACGCCCATTCGTGCGTTTCATCAAATATGTAAATAATTAATGTGGAGTTCATTTTCATGCCACACTATATTTTATAAAGTTTATTTATTTAATTTATTTAAATAAATAAAGTTACATGGGCGAAGTCGCGTGCAACAGCTAAATAGTCATCTATATTATAAAGGGGCGAAAGTAACTACCCCCTTACAGAAGTTTACCGTGAAATAACTGTACACTGTTTACTGTGAACTGAACTGTGAAATAACTGTTTACTGTGATGGATTAAGAAATGTCAAAACACATTAACTTTATCGCTTATCCGGGCCCTTTGTCGTAACAACGTCCATCGCACTACAAACTAGTCGTGGCTATGGACCGTCACCATGATAACTGACATTTACATAACCAAAAAAATATTAATATCAGAATTAATTTACCTACACAGTTACTACATACATATAACCTATAATAGTATCAATATACAATATAAAAGAAAAGCAAACGTATTAATAACTACATACTTAGAAGTTTTATTAATATAATATCAGTGAATATATGACATGAAGTCCATTGGCAAGAGTATGGTGCCATTTCGTCTGTAAGAGCGGTCTATAATAATTAACCAGCTGACGAAGAGCCGTATAACCCGTAATGTTTGCGGTTAGTTTAAGTGAAAGGGAGCTCAGATTAAACTAGCCGTCTCTTAAGAAATGTCACGTGTCCAAGAATTTGTAAACAAAATGAAATCCGCAATTTTATTGTGTTGAACAGTTGTTGTGAATTGATTAAATTAAATGTTTATCCTAGTTTGTAGTCTTAATTTATGGATGACCGCAAAAAGGATTTAAGGGGAGGTTTATTTGCATTTATAATATTATACTAGCTTTTGCCCGCGACTTCATTTGTTGTGCCTTTATAAACTATATTAATATTCTTAAAGTTTTATATAATTCATTCAATAGTTCTAGTGTTAAAGAGTAATATAGATCCATACATCCATCCTCTCTAAAAATACATATTCGCATCTATATATATATCCGCGTAACTTTATAAAATATAGCCTATGTTACTCGCTGATAATGTAGCTTTCTATAGGTGAAAGAACTTTCAAAATCGGACCCGTAGGTATATCATAAAAGCAAAGGCATTAATAAGTCAAAACAAACTCAATTCTCGTCCTCAATAACGTCTTCATTTAATGTAAAAACAAATAAATAAATAAATAAAGTAATGAATGACGATAAAAGAATAAAATGAAGTTATATCTCGTTAAACTTCGATCCGGTTCGAGAGAACAATTTTATATGAAATGGATTTTGATGCACTTTTTGCATAAACCCGTATGCAACGAGGCTGAGCGCATTTATTTTCGCCTTGGGTGGCAGCCGAGCAGTCTAGCTCGCCTGGCCATAATTACTATGCACCCTGAGTACACTCTATTGCGTGCCCAGCAAATTGCATAGCAGACACCCACACATGCGCATTGCGCACACGCACCCACCGTGCGCAGGTGTGCGTTGGCAACATTCGCTCCCATATACACTTAGAAACTGCAGAATGTGATGTTTAATTGATGAATGTTGCCATATCGGACGCTTACCAATGTTTCTCCTCTTCAGTGCGAACACCTAAAAATGTGGTCTGTCCTATAATATATCATTTAAAATATTTTGTTGGTTGTAATAATTATAGATTATAGATAGGTAGGTACATTTATTATAATTAGCCATGTTATTGAATATTATTCTTTTCGTTTTAATTCTCTTACTTCATAAAATAAAATAAATAGTTTTTTTTTTTTTTTTGCAAAACAGCCAGCCACAAAAAAATGTATTCGAGGAAAACTCATACAGGCTTGTAGGTATGCCTAGTTTGTGCTTGCATAGCTATATACTCGATGTAGGTAATGTGTTTACTATCTAATATATTTATATTTCGAAATGTCTCGTCCACAAATTACAAGTCGCTCAGCGAACTATGGAAAAGGCAATGCTTCGCATTGCTTCGAATCTGTCACCATAGGTATGTCGTGCAACAGATGGGTTTCGGAGTTAACGAGTGTTAGAGTGGAGACCACCAAACACATGGTCGCTGAACCGATAATATAAAAAGAGTAATGTCTTTGAATTAAAAAAAAAAAGACGCTTATACGCTGTAATTGTGACGAAATATTTCTCATTTAATTTTCAAAAAGTGTAGGTAACATCAGCCGCGAATGTGTTCGGTAAATGGCTGTTCTCAAGCGAAACGAGATCGACCACATAATAACTTTATTACAAAGCGGGGCATGAATCACCGAAGCCCTGGGGCGCCCCTTACACGTCTCGTTATCGGGCAAAGACTGCCGAGTGCCGCGCGATCGCGGCTTTCTTCACAAGTCGACGCGACGAGCAGAGCCGTTGAAAAACGAAACAAGTTCCCCGACACGCACTGATCGTGCATCAGGAAACGTTCCCACACGGCGAACGCATTAATCTCATTGTTTATTGCAACGCCGCCGTCTCCGAACGGTCCTTCGAGCCGGATCGGTACGCAAATACGATCGGTCAACATCAAAGCTATTAAAGTGGAGCCTGCAAGTTTTAATTCGTGCCGCTGGATAGTTGTCGCAAAAGCGGGCCGAGTGGCGGTGGTCCAGCGGGTTAATTGGACCACTATATTTGCACTTTATGACAGTCTAGTCGAGTTAATCGGCGTCCAGTCACTTTACACTTTACGCTGAGTGCATTAATCGGTCCGGTCGGGTGGCACCGCCCGCTCATTAAATCTTTTGATGTATGCAAACATGGCGGGCCGAGATTGGACGCCGCGGATGCACTGCTCACTGAGACCGCACAGATGTTGATTCATCATTTTAATAGTGACAGGGTCAGTCATAAATTGGACAGCTAGTCTAGAGCAAACCGCGAACCCCCCTTACAGAAAACCACTGTGAAATAACTGTTGTATTGCTGTAAGGAATGCTAGAGCTCGATTTCTTATTGCTCCTAACTAATCCCTTATCTTTTATCCAACTAAGGTCAACAGCGCACTTGTAGCATAAACGGCGTTGTTTGTTTTAATAAGCGACCGTAGCCAGATATTACCAAGTGGCCTGTCAGCTTTCTTACTGACATTTATATAAAAAAATCATTATCATCTCTGCCTTAGGACGTCCAATGCTAGTCATAGGCCATCCACATAATTTTCCACTAGGACCAGTCGAATGCAGCCTTTATCCAGCCTCGACCCGCGGCCTATATTAGGTGGTCAGTCCATCTTATAGGTAGTTATCCTGGGTCCTGCCTATTGCCACTTTAATTTATTAATCCGGCAGTTATGTCAGTAATTGTTGTTTTTCTATACAATCCTCTCATTCCTGATTTGATCTCGCAGAGTACCTAACCCTGAACATTGACCTCTCCATAGCTCGTTGAGCTGAGTAAAACGCTGAGTTTTCCTACGAGGAGCAGTTAGAGACCGCACCGAAGTTGATTAGGTACGCGGTAATCACAGTAGCGTTTGCGACATATTCGCGGCGTAGATTTATTGACGCCACGTTTTAATACGGTATCGATTTATTGGGATTAAAGACCTCGGAGAGAATTGGTTTTTAATGCCTATTTTGTGTCTACTACGATTATACCTGTTGAATTAGTTTGCATCATTACAAAACATTATGAAAGATTTATGTAGAATTTGCTAATCAACGAAGACCTAAGACAATATCTATAGGCATGCTTGAAACCCTGACTAAAAGGTCCAAGGCTACACATAATATGATGTAATTTGTAAATTTTTTGTATCATATATGCAATTAGTTATAAAATGTCTTCTTATAAAATATATAAGTTATAAAATATTAATATCTAGAGCTTCGATCAAATTGCTAACATCCAAAGAATAATAAATTGTAACAGTAGGTACTTAATTAAAAAGAATGACAAGCAAATAGATTGATACCTACTGACATTAGAATAGGGTTACTAGCTAGATTTTAAAAATAAACTCGGTCTCATCTTTCGTTAGCTAGACTTTCTTTATGTTATCTTATGAGACATGTATATGAGCTTGCGTCGCTATTAAAATTGATTGATGTATAATACAATATTATATGGTTATGTTATATTGGTTCCAGATGCATCTAAGCTCGTTGCAAGTGGCGTGCGCGGCTCTGGTGACGTTGGCATTGGGTGCGGCGGGCGCTCCCCCAGCGACCGCACATCATGTCGCACGCCGATCCTTCTATGATCTCCAGTGCAAGGGAGTCTACGACGCAGCCATGTTCTCCCGCCTCGACCGTATCTGCGATGACTGCTATAACCTCTTTAGGGAAGCACAACTCTATACTCTATGCAGGTTCGTATACAACAATCTCATCATGGATTCTCTAAAAAAGCGTCGAATTAATAACGCCATAAAGGCACCCAGCGGTGTGACAAAAGCGTGACATGAATTTTTTTAAAGTTGAGTTATTTTGAGAAGTCATTTCTTTGTCATTATTATTTATATTTCATTTATTAGTGGTAAAAACTTGAAACTAATGTACCGTTGCTGATAGCGGGACAAGGTCCAAGGCTGCTGTGACCGGTGGTATAAGGGCTGCAGAGGGGTATAAGCCTTCTAGCAAGATCCTCTTGAGGTGTTTCGATTAATTTACTTGCGTATGAGTTTGCCGAAATAGTAAATAAATAGATGAATCGACATCCCGACTTGTCCCTTTTGGTTTCACAATATTTTCGTATATGCGGAATAACTTTATCGATTATTTCTTAATGGCTTCATAAGTTCTAGAGAAATCTTTCAAAGAATAGGTCACACACGCTGCGTGCATGGGTGTCTTTCCTGCGCGTTAAAATTTGGAATGTACATACGTAATAAGTATATCGTTTCTGTTAAATCAATTGTTGTTCTGTCCAAATAAATGACTTAGAAAATCATTTTAACGCAACCTATTTTGTTTAAATTACTTAAACAATTAAGGTGTCGGTCTTATCTGAATGAATTTGAGATTGAAAATCTAATTTCAAAAATATGTTTTCTTTTCTTTGTGGATATTTTTATTGTATGACATTTTCCTAGAATATTTTTCGAAAATATAATGAACTGAATATACCTATAGGTAAATATTTTATTTTAAAAATTCTATGCGGTTAAGAATGTTGTTAGTGTTCATTCCTGTACATTTCAAGTTCTCAAAATAGGTTAAGGTAATATCAAGATAAGATCTAGCCTTAATTGTTCATTAAAATATTTCCATTAAAAAAGTCAAAAATGCACGTTAGGTTGCGTTCAAGTGATTCTCTTGCATTACATGGAGTCAATATGAAAAGTGTGAAGAATATATGATGATACAAATGTCCTTAAAAAACAGGAAGGACTGTTTCACATCAGATTACTTCAAAGGATGCGTCGAGGTGCTCCAAGAGACCGATCAACTAGAACTATTCAAGACGTATATAAAAAAGTTACACGGGGCCGATCCTGTGATTTAGGTACAATTTTTTTTTCTCCTTCATTTAACCTATACCTGTCACTCTTTTCTGGAAAATACACACACAAAGACGAATTGAACGTCCGAATACTTAAACGTTTCTTAAAACCTATTTCTCAAACTCATATGGTTTCACCTTAACATTACGAGTTAAAGATCTATTTAACTTAATGATCACCTTAACCATATGAATTAAAGGTCTATTGAACCATATTAAACACTAGCTGTAACACGTGACTTCGCCCACGTAACTTGATAAAATATAGCCTATGCTAATCGCTGATAATGAAGCTTCCTATAGATGAAAGAATTTTCAAAATCAGTTTTTGAGTTTATTCATTATAAACATACAGATCTTTTCTCTTTATAATATTAAGTGTGTATATATATTGTTAAAGTGGATCTTTAACTCTGTAGTATCTTTATAAGTACTAAGTATCTGAGTAAGTAGATCTTTAACTGGTACTGTTTATGTGTTAACTCGTATATATGTATATATGAATTAAAGATCTCTTGAAAAACATATGACCACCTTAACAGTACGAGTTAAAGATCCACTTTAACAATATGAGGCAAAGATTTACTGAACAACATAATACGCCGCAGCGCAGTACTAGTTAAGAAGCTGCTGAAATACAAAAGGCTGTAAGAGTACAAATTAATGGTTAATCGATCTTTTAGGCCATATGTGACTGAGAAGCTATGTTTTATTTTAAAGAAATATTTAAGTATTCGACCATACCAATAATTTCGTATTTTAGCAGTTATTCTGCGACATGCAGTGCGATAGATAACGCAATCTTACAAAATACTTATATAATTTTTATATCTCAACATTGACGATATATATAATTTTTAAATATTGTATTTGTGTTGTATTTTCGATTCGCACTTTCCTTCAATTTTTCCTTTTATTTTATTTTTAACCACATCTCTTTTAGCCAACTAAAAACTTTTAGCACGCCTTTAGATAGCTCTATTAATACTTGCTACTGATGCACTTACACTGTTTTCTTAACTTAACTTTTAACTTTATGCATGATAGAATAGACGCTATCTTTACATAGAGTTAAGTATTAATTTTAATGGGATTCTCTATTATTAAATTTAAGTAATTTAAGTATAATAAAATACTTTAATAGCGATTGGATATGAATTATGAATTTATTGGGTTTATAATCTTACCTTGCATTTAAATCTAGGTAAATTATGTTAAAAACATATCGCGACGGATTAATCAGTTGAAGTGGCCGTGGGCAGGACACATAGTAGGTACTAGCGTAGAGTAAATAGCAATTAACCAGTAAGGTACTATTTACTCTATGGTACTAGTGCCTGGGCCGCTGGGGCCGGGTAGGTTCTCGAGTGGGGCGTAGGATATCCAACCACACCACCACTGCTTCTGACCAGTTCTTTCGGAATGGGAATTATGAGGGAGGCCTATGTCCAGCACTGGACGTCCTACGGCTGAGATGAGTAAAACAACCTAACTAGGAAGTTAAAAACAACCTGTCGTCGATGATGTAAATTGTTGTTGCATAAGTTTAGCAAAATATTAAAAGAAAATTGTTTATAGTGTAGATTCATCTACTCAGGCGCCAATGAACACCTTGGTTAACATTGGTCACTTTAATAGTAGGTAGATATGAGTATACCAGTATAGGTAATAGTTATACTATATACTTAGTTACAGAGAATTACTTATTTTCGTGCCAATTAGGTACGAATGAAAAAAGGTAATCGTCAAGTAAATTTTCAAATCGTAAAAAAATATCAGTCTTCAATCCAAATGGGTGCATTTAGCCGCTCGAAAGTCATTGACGCAATCATTGTTGACACCGTAGAGGTCAGAAGAAAGCGGATATTTTTGGGGTTAATGTGCTCATGTATTAACTTATATTTTAGTACTTAGCTACTAAATGTTACTAAAGAAAGAAACATATTTTTTATATTCATAAAAGACATAGCTTTAAGTTGGATGTAGTAATAAAAAATCGCTATTATTTCTATTATTTATATTTAGCTGTGTTCAACATATTCGTACGTTTTTGGTTCGTAGGTACCTAATGTGTTCTTATATCTTTAATTACATTTTAATCCCGCAGTGTTTCAAAAGTTTCAAAATCATATATAAGTATTATTTTAGTTAAAATATTGTCTTCACTGATTATAGTTATCAATACAATACGCCTAAAACAATTGTTCCTCTGACTAAGCGATGATATCACATTGTTTGTGGAAAAAATGTCAAAACTGTAAACAAGCCACGACAATAGGTGACCCCGCCTTTGCCTAGCCTAGTCTTTGCTAATTGAATCTATTAGCGGTAAACTATACATACCGGCAAACTTCTCAACACAAAACGTAGGTAAACTACGCAGAAGCCAAATTTTAGTTCTTTATGGTGGTGGGGGACGGGTTGGTCGGAGCTGCGCGCTATTTGTTTATCAGTCCAATTGCGCCAACAGCGATTCGTTCCGATTGGTTCATCAGCTGAATTGCGACAAAAGGGATTGGCTCTGATTGGTTCATCAGTCGTAAACCCAAATTATGCCAAGAAGTTTGCCGGGGTCTATACAAGGTTTGTAACGAAATTTCAATTATTTTTTTCAGGGCAAAATGTTTTACAACGCCCTACTTCAAGGGTTGCATGGAGTCTTTGTACCTGTACGACGAGGAGGAACAGATAGATCAGATGGTAGATTTCGTCGGAAAACGCTAACATGCAAACAGTCATCTTCGCGCCATCGCCATCTCTTGATACTCGACGCCATCTTGTATAATCCAACCGAGCGTACACGTCTGCCACAGAACAACAGAAACGTAAAACTCAACGACAAACATAATTTCATCGCTTTACCAGCAGAACACACAAAGTCAATGTAGTTCCTCCAGTTTGACGTCTGCTTTCTATCCTCAGAGTATTCTAGTCTTCGAAGGGACATAAAATAATTTTATGTTCACTAATTATAATGTTATCGTAATATATTAGTAATGTGTATACAATTAAGTATTATGCCTAATGAATGTATTTAAAAAAATATTTATAAGTGTTGGGAGCTATGTACGTGCTAGCCACGGATATGTAAAGTACATTAAAGATTTGTTTTAATTGTAAATCACCTCCTAGGTTAAATGAAAATCTTTAAAGTTACTTATGGCGGTTACGCCATGTTTTTTTGATGCTGGCCATCTTTGTAAAAAGAAAACCGTCGAAATTATCTATGATTGCCAATTTTACGGATACATAAGTAGTGACGCATTCCAAAAGTATTTTTAAAAACTCTTTCTACGACTTTTATAACAAATTTTACTAATAAGAATCCAACACGAAACCATGCTTGCATTGTCTTAAATATTATAAATGACACAAGTGGCCTGTAAAAGTTATTATTATCTAATACTTAATATATATTTTCCCTTTTTTACAAACAAATGAAATAGATGTCAGTTTTTTTTTTACAAGACACTTTTATTCTGTAGATTAAAAATATGAGTTTGAATTTTGAACTCTTTATTTGAATTACGAATGATTTAATCATCACTCCGCCATAACTCTATGGTTTATGAAAATAGTATACTTACTATTTATTTATTTCTTCGCATTTTCGGTTCCAACCGAATTGGGAGTTAAGTTACAATTAGTTCTATAAGTATTTAAAAGATTTATTTTATAAACTTCTTACCTATTTATTACTATTTGTTACTTTTTACTCGATATTATTTATTTTAAAGAGTATTTTCTTGCAGCCTTAGTTTAAGAACGTATTTTTATCTAAGTACCCGCTTACAAAACTTGGTGGTATATTCTTCTTGCGGTTTATACTTATTTATTTCAATTTGATGTTCCGCTTGTCTATTGAATCTCATTTTTTACAAACTTTAGCGTTTCTATAACCTTCAACAGGTTCTTTACAACTGTATAAACTTTTTTATGAATATTATTATCAGACGAAATGGTGCCAATTACTGTATAAAGATTAGGTTAACGAAGTTAATGGAAATTTTGAAAAAATATAGAGCCTGTGGTAATAAACCAAGCATATATTGTGTCATGTTTTGAAAATTTATAAAACGGCCAAGAAACGCTACGGGTTCCGAGAAATATATTTCATTACAAAAAACTAACTTTGTCTTTCATTAACTCGACTGACACAGGTGTTCCTTTTTTTTTCTTTAAATGTCAGGCAGACTGACGCTCCTATAAAGACAAGCAACACCAAAAATAGATGTTGCACTGTCGATCTCAATACTATGAGGGGCCATCGAACGTGATCGAGATGGTTCTTAGCTATAGTTTATGAAGATCGACAACCCATTTCCTAGTTGACTAATGAACTTCACTAACTTATACAGGTTCGATTGATGTAAAATTAGGTGTGATGTTACTTCAGTGGTATTTCCATGATATGGTAACCTTGACTTGATGCTGCAGCAACAAGTAGTCTGCTGGACACCTAACTCCTCAAGCAACTTATAGCAGATAGCAGATAAGGCGTGTTTGGGCTCAATAGAACAGCGTATTGCTAGACAGGTTAGTAGTACTACGAGCAAAAAATATTACCCTTGGCACTACTAGTAGCGACACCGGTAGTTCCCCGGATAAGTACCAAAAATATCGAACCCATTTCCATGAGATATTCCAAATAAATTATTGAAACGAAGTTGTATTTCAATTTAAAATCTATCTATTACTTTTAAGATCTGGTAAACATAAATCCATTAAAAAAAACAACAATTTCAAGAAAAAATATTTTTTATTATTTAATTCATAATGACTATATTATATACTATACTGACATTACAAATATTGGTGATCACCAAATAAAAGTGTCGCTGATAATATAAGTAACCCTAAGAAGATTTGTATCACCTTTTTTAAAAAAAAAAAAATTTTTTTCTTTCGTCCTTATATTGGTGATCACTAACTATGCAATAACTTAAACTAAACTAATAAATTCGTACATCTAACATCAGTAGAATAAAATTTATTAGGAGAAGTGTTCTGCGAACGTGACCCATAAAAAACTAAGGCTCGATATTATTTTTTAGAAAGGGTAGTTTAAAAAAAACTATAATTCACATATTTCAACATACTCAAGCTTTTCATCATAAATTATTTAAAAGCATATGGATATATATAAAATTGAACATTAATGCAAAAAATCTAATCTTGAAAATGGTCGACAGGTTAAGCTGATTTTCCATTACAAAAAAAATATTTTTAACAATTGAAAAAGTAATTCATTTTCTATATTAAAAATAAATAAATTATGTCTTCTATAATATTTTGATCAAAAACTTGAAAATTTAAAAATTACTACCCACACATGTGCTACAAAATTTATTCTTTTCAAAGTTTGAAGGTAGGTAGATATCAAAATTTTCAATCGGCACAACTTCGCAATACACTCTTCTTAATAATTAGTTTAGATTAGATCAATGGTTCGTATTATGAAATCTTGTTGATATGAAATCAAACAAGCCACATCCCACTTGCCTTGTTCGTTTTTAACATTTTGTCGCAAAATCTTAACACAATTTTTTCTCCTCTGATGATATTTAATAATATAATACGAACAATGACCAACTTAATCATGGATGTAGCGTGAGAAGCCAGACTCTACACAATTATTGTTTAACGTTTAATAAACAGTTTTAATAGCAAAAAAAAAATTAAAGTTCCTAACGATGGGAGAGTTTTACTGAAACAAGGAAGACTTTATAAACATATGATATTAGTTCATTATTTTTCTTAAAAGCAAATCAATTTAACAATAAAACAATGTGTATATAAAACTCACAAAACCATTTTAGTCATTTCTATTTCCATATTTTATTATGTATGACATAAATGAGACGAAATAGTGTTATTATGTTTTCCGCACAGAATTAAATGACATTATTCGTTTCTCAGAAGGATCTCCGTATTTCGGATTATTCCTTCAGAGAAATGCTGGGTCAAAACGCCCCGTGGGTCGATTATTTCAGGAAAACTACTCGCAGTGGACGGATGGGAAGGGCGGAAGACCGAGTGTGGTTAAAGAGGCGTATGTCCACAAGTGGACAGCAGTGGGACTAACAGTGAACGCATCAAAACAAGACATAATTCACGAACCGAATGAAATATTCTTAAACTATCGGTTGATTAGACTACCTGGCTTCACGCGCAACCAAAAATAATAATTACAGAAAAATTCATCTCAAAAATTAAATGAAAAAAAAAAAAAAAAAAAATTACACACAATATAATAAAATAAAACACATAATGTAGGTAATCCTAATCTAATGTAAATATATAATTTACTATATTTAAAAACAAAACAGCAGTCTTATTCCAATCACTCTGAAGTCATTTTCGTTACACACAACGAAAATAAAATCCTGTCAGATTAAAAAAAAAAAAACCAGAAAGCCTGATAGGTAAAATTCAGGTTACATTTCATATTTTGACAAAATTAAATTCAGATAGTAAGAGACACTTTATTTTTTTGACTTTCCTCTATGAATAAATTTTCTTTATTGATTTTCATCTTTTTTAAAAGAAATTACTGGTAATCTGGGGTGAATAACAACAATAAAATATATTGTAACACTTCCCCTGCAATAAAACCTTAAAAACGTACCTACGTATTCATAGGTATCGCACTATTTTTTATGAATAGGTACGATAAAAAAAAGATCGTTTTGAATGTTTTATTTTTTATCCTCGAAAGCGTTACAACACACCCCGCATATTTGGTATTCACCCCAGACTATGGAGTCACGTGACACATTTATTTTGTGTGTGTAAATTTTTTTAAGAAACCATTCATCGATTTTGAGGTAATAGAGGCCAAATAAAATTTACTTATCACAATAAAATTATATTAATTAGTATAGCTTCTTGGATAAGAAAAACCCGGTGTCAGCTTTACTAGCTTGTGCGGTAAATAGCTATGACGTCACAATCACAAAGTACCTACACGTACGATATATATACATATATATACAAAGCACACTTATGGTAGAAATTTTTGTCATTGTTTTAAAAAAATATTATTTAATGAATTTTAATAAAATCGATGTCGCACGATGGACAATTATTATTATTATTATTATTTAAAAAAAAAGCATATTTAGATTTTATGGCACTAAACATATAGCTATCAACTAAATTATTATGTCTTTTTTACTACGGAATGAATTTTTTTTTATCACACAAACATTTTGGCAACAAAAGACTGGTTGGTCACTTCGTACAGACACGTGTGTAATATGTAGTCATAAAAGATTGCAAACATTTACAACATTATTGTCATTGTCATAAAGACGTTTATTTTTCACGATAAGGTGTTGCTGATGGGCTACAACATAAGATCATGAACACCAAAGCGATTACGCTGCCAATTCTATAGACAGAATGGTAAATATCGCAAACAAATAAATAAAATACCTACCTTAGCACAAAAAAATCTGTCAATTTTTCAGCCTCTACTTCTATGTATACATCCACTAACTATACTATGTATCTGTTCTCATCTTTTATGGATACATATTATTTCACGTCACTCACTGTACTCGATTAAAAGATCGAAGTAGATCTTTATCAATAACGTGTACAAATTTAAAAAAATAATCTCAACTGTACAATGTAAATATTTTTCTTCTCTACATCTATTTATTGTAAATGTATTTGGAATTGTTCCATGTATATTACTGGGATTAAATGTAATTGGGGAATCACAAAAATATCCCTGTGAAATTACATTAAAAATTAAGAAGGGACATAGGACCAGAAATAAATAACCACTAACATTTTTTGCTCATATTTGTTCTTCTAAAAAGGGCTGCCCTCCAAACCATAGACTTAGCAATGGCAGACTTAACACAAAAAATGCCATTTTGCATCTCTTTCCATCCTCGAAATGTATATTATTATGATCACTTGTTATTCGTAAATAAGTCCCTGTACCAAGTTAATGTCACTGTACTTATAACACTCGACGTAAAGGGAATAAAAGCGAGACCAAGCTCACGACTCGACATAATAGTGCTTATAAAAATAAAACATAACAAAATCCAAACTATGTTTAAGTATGGTTACCACCCATTCCGAACCATTCCGGAATATATCCGGCTCTATAATTATTTATCCGGATTTTTAAGAACATTTTTGAAATTTACATTTCTCAAAAAAATTATAAAATTATATTTACACATTATGCGTATTTAAGTTTTATTACATTTTGGTATTAAGATTTTTTGTGGATTTTGGAATCACCGAGAGCTTCAAGTGTGATAGTGAATCATACCACAAGGTAATCACGTTTTACAAGTTGATTTTTGATTTATTGCATGTGTAACTTTTTGACCGTCTTTTACATTTAACTGTCACTGTGTTATGTCTGCCATTTTTAAAATATGCACACTTTTAATCTAAACAAAAACGAGTGTTACTTACGTAATATAACGCATAAAAATTGATACGTAATATTACGTATTTAGCTATCTAAACATGGAGTAATATGTTATAATATTGCGCGTATAATGTACAGTCGGGGTACGAAAACCTTCGTTAATTTTCAAATTCAATCATTTATCAAGTCGCAGACTCTTAGTACCTTTTGAAACTAAAGCACTAATCAGACAACTGACAGACGTTAGAAATGAAATTTTTAAATGACTGATAATTGCCCTGGTTCAAGCTAAAGTCGACGTTAAGGTGACGAACCTTTTTTTATCCCGACTGTATAAACTTTCTTCTATACCTATAACGTACACGTAACTGTACGTACGTAATAACTTTTATGCACTCGTAAATTATTTATTAATTCATTACAATCGGTTTTAAATCATAATATATCACTGTTGATAAGGCCTAACATATTTTATAGTGAAATGTCCTATCAATAAAAATATTTGTTCGATGTCAATAGAAGTTTCGTGACCTTTTATAAGATCTTACCTTGCATGTAATTATTATAATAACTAGTATGAATTTTTTAAAATTTAACTTTTTAACTTTTTTTTTTTAGAAAAGACAGAGTTACTAAGAACACTATGTTGTATAACAACAATATAACATCGACTGAGGGCAAAATTTAATTATTCAATCAAAATGTTGTTTCATTAAACGAGGCCATAATATTGTTTTTTTTTTTTTTAGTAGTAAAGAAACAAACGCTTGTAAATAATAATTACCTAATGTATATTAATTTCATTATTATTTAAAAAAAATCATAGTAGGACATAAACACATACACGTTATACATACTACATGTATAAAAAAATAACTGTTTCAAATTCATTAGAGCTCTCACAATCCTTCATATATATATTTTTTGAAACCGCATTCAAAAAAGAAATATTGAAAAGTTATTTCAATTAATAAACAAAAAAGGTCAAAACTTTTTGCCTTTTATCGAAATTCATTTAAGCAGTTGTGGAGGCTAAACAAATTTCATTATAAAATTCAATTTTAAACTAAAGAAAACTATAATAAGAAATTAAAGACACATTAAATTAAGTCAGTTTTTTTTTTCACACAACATCAATATATTGCTAGCGAGCGAATGAAAGAGACATCGCTATTTAGAAATCGATCGTAACTTTCATTAAGACATATTTGAAAAGGCACAGTTAATTCTGAACGAAAACTAGTCTATAATATTTAATTTTAAAATTCCTTTATAAGTTTGTTTGTTAAAAATCTACCATTTTAAACAAGGACTTGAAAAAAATTAAAAGAAACAATGTGTTTTTTTTTTTTTTCGAATATTAAATTCTATTGCAGCCTTTGATGTGTGCGTGTGTAGAATCAAACTTTTATAGTTTTTTTTTTTTTTTTTTTTTCAATAAAACTTTAAAAAGTTAAAAATCATCCAAACACTCTTCCAAGTGTAGTTCAAGTTCGCCCATAGTGACAGTGGCGAAACCACACTTGGGGCACAGACATCCTTCCTGGAAAAGAAAGACTCGCGATTAATATACACGACTAAAAGTACAGTTCTATTTAATGAAATAATTAAAAAAAAACATTGAATGGAAATGTCGAAGGATAGGAACTCCCTTCTGTCTGTGTCTGTGTTTCCGAACTCAATATAATCCAAATCTTTTTAAGTTCGAGTGAATAAATAGGTCGGCGTCGTTAAAATTCAATAAAAAAATTTTTATCGTCGGACATAATTTAAAAAAAAAATCTCTTACGCGATATTAATGCCTAATCAAGAATCATCATGTCAGCAGTAGGACGTCTACTGCTGGACATAGGTCTTCCCTATAATTCTCTAATAGGAGCAGTCAGAAGAAGACTGGATCCACCTTCGACCCTTGGCCCTTAGACATTATCCCATCTCCTCTACTCGACTCGCCTTTCTCATAATACTCGTATTTGTTCTACTCATTCCGTAGAATTCTGTTCTTTCAGAGAATTATGTAGTAGCTACTAATTTAGTTATGGAAACACATGGCAATAAAATCTCTTCATAATAATCGTATTATTGGGTTAAAAATTTATACACACATTGCAATTTTAGAAGCAAAAAATAAAGACACTGACACATTACTCGCTATCCGCCAATGAGTTTTATAAAACTCACTGGTGAGGACGTTAGTGAGAAGTGGGTACGTTGAGAAAATAATATATATTTGTTAACATAATTTCAATTTTTTTTTCATATATGCAAAAAAAAAGTACGACTACAAGCATCACATAATATGCATGCTGCCGATGACAAAATATGTCATCACACAAATTTCTCCATGTTGTGGATATTTAAAATCTGCATAGCTTTTAATATTATTGTTACGACTGTTCGCAGTTAAGTTAGAAACATTAATCTTGTTGCAGCGTACAAACAAACTAACCGTGTCATCTCTTTGTATTAATAACATGCTATTAAAAAAAAAAACATTCTAATAGATAATAGTGCAAATGATAAATTCTGTTACCATACACCAGTTCAGGCAATATACGAGTAAAGCGCAAGTTCAATCACGAGTCAAAACGCATGCAGTTAATTGAAATATTTAAACTTTTCGTTGCTTCTCAAGTTAACCTACTCTTGCTATATTCTAAGGGGCATCTTAAATTTTATTAGTATAAATACACTAAACGATATATTTCCAAGCGTATGAGGATTTTAGCGTTTATTAAGTTATCTATAATATTAACGAAATTAAAACACTAAAAATCGGTCGGCATCATCTAAGTCCTCACAGTAAAAATCGTAAAAATAAATTGTCAGTTTGTATCGTTTTCCTTTGAGTTCTTACAGTAAAAATTAAATAAATGAAAAATTTGGTCTATATTATACCTTGAGATTTTTTTAAAAAAGCAAATTGGTTAAAAAGACAAACAAAAAATATCAAACACAAATTGTAAGTAAATGCAAAAAAAGCAAATCTTTTTTTTATAAAAAAAAAAGGTACTCATAAATAAAACTTCTTACCTAAACCAATATCTTGAAGTGAGGAAACATATACAAAATAATACTTTATACATTTTAAAAATAAAAATTTTCTAGCACATATATAATATATATAATGTTAAAAAAATTACAAAACAAATGCAATTTTACACATATAAATAAACAATATAAAAAATAAATGTAACCAAAAATGCAATACAAGATATTTGAACAGTGGTCCAGTTTTTAAAATAGAATGTAAAGATTAAATATTATATAAAATTAATAAATCTCACAATGTGTGTTTACATAAAATATTAATACATTTTACAAATTCCATAAAAATATAAATATATATTTTTTTATAAACCAAAAATATAAAGCTTCTCTGAATTAGAGAGTTTAATCCTAAAAAATCCTATTAAAAACTATAATTCCATCTAAAAAAATATATAAACAAGTAAATTAACTAGATTTAGCGTTCATTGTGACAAAGTTTACTAACTAATCGATTTATTGAGGATAGATCTTTTATTTGTAAGTGTTCCTTTTATGTATTATTTAAGCTCTTTCTACATTCATGTGGTGATTTTTTCATTGTTACACTAAAATTTACATTTTGAGTAAAATTTACATTTTGGCCATATTTTTTCATTTTATTTCTTCATTTAATGAAATGATTTTTTAAGGTTACAGTTACAGCACGATGCGCTCCCATAGGATACATACAGTGACCACACAGCCCACTAAGGTCGAATCATATAACCTTTAATCCGGTTTATTCCCAACTACCCCAGCAGTGGGAACGTTGAGAATTTTTTTCCCGGCGTCCACAAACCTTTAATCCGTGTAATTATGAATGCAAAAATAAAAAATTATGACTATTCACAAGGCTTATCAATGCAAAAACGAGCCAAAAAGCACGGCAGTACTTAATTATTTATTTATTTGGCTAATAAAAAAAAAATAGTATAGAAATATACAAAATTCCAGTTCCAGGATACAATTCAACTGTAACGGTTATAAGTTAATTATTTTTAAAACTTCTTAGATTTGCTCATTCTTTCCTGCTGTTCAAGAATTTCTTAATATACTTTAATTAAATGTTAAATTAAATTCATTGAATCTGTTTTGTATTATTATTTATTTTTTTGTAAATATTTTCTCAACTTTTTTTACCAAAATTTTTCATTCAAAATCATACCTAATATGGTATATAAAAAATATGTATCAAACCTTATGTAAAATGTGTATACTATCTTTTGGGGCATGTAATACATATCATTTTCAAAATGATACTAAAAGTACCTACCCGAAAAAAAAAATAGAGAAATATATAAATTACATTATCTCAACACGGTACTGACTTTACCTTGGGACTACGTAAATTACATTCCCTTATAGACATAGATTTCAAGAATTCTCCACGAGCTGTGTATAGTCACCAATTACATAAGTAATTGAAGTACACAAAAGTAACCGGGATTCGTTTTAAAGCAGACACGAATCTACGTGTTGCTGCAGTAGTTTTAAGGTTCTAAATGGCGCGTCACAAACGGGACAGACGAATCGCAGAGGCGGCGGACTCCCTTCGTTTACACTTCCGTTGGTCAACTCGCTACTCCGAGAGGCCGACGCTTTTTCCACCTTGTGCGTTATTCAATTGTAATATTAACATAAATATCAATCGACAAGGAATTTTATCTTTTTTCATGTTATATTTCTTTTGGAGGGAGGGTTAGGGTATAAAAGTTAAAGTATTTTTTAGTGAGTCACTGTAGTCAAGTTGTGTCGGCGTAAGACACAATCAAGTTAATTTCGTACGAGACTTTATTGTGTATTTTTTTTAATATTGTGTTTATAATTATTTATATTGTAGTGGAAACCTATTATTTTGCTATTAAAAATTGTGTATCAAGATTCAAGGTTATATTAAGGTACTATATACACTAGCTGATGCCCGCGACTTCGTCCGCGTTGAAAAATGAAAATAACACATGAGAAACGCCCCCTATATATTATTTATGTAGGGTTTTTGCTTTATTGAGTAACAAAACATCCAATCATACAAACTTTCGCATTTGTATGATTGTAAGTTGTATGATCCAATCATACAACTTTTCACGTGCAAATTTATAACTTTACAAGTGAACTTCACATTGTGACTTCGGTATTTGTGCAAGTATTAATGCAAGTGCTACGAATCAGCACTCACCTGAAGGTGGGCTTCCCTTCCGCGTTCGCTTATGTGGTGTGGTGGTGGCACTCCCATTTGCTGCAACTGTACACATGTCTTTATTAAGAAAAACCTCTCACATTATTCTTTGCTAATGGATTTATTTAAAACAATGTTGTAATTCCGCTTTGCGAGACTTGTTTTAAATATGGTAATATTATTAATTTTCTAGTCCTAATTAATTTTCTATACTGAACGCAAACGCTCCTGGCACACTGGGCCATAAATCATTCAAGCGCTAGCTAGGGTTGTCGATACTTTGTGTGCTAAGAGTTTTTTTTTTTTTTTTTTTTTTTTTTCAATTTAATCCACAATCAGTATGTAACATGCAGAATTTGGACACACCACTCAACGTCGTGGTCTGTGCAACAAATCCATACTAGCTACAGGTAGACATGGACAACTTCTATGTGTCACAATGCCACATTTGACAAGTAAGTCACCGCGTCAGATGGCTGTTGGATATGGTGGCGGGAATTGCGAAGACTGTTATGTACCGTTAACCACAGACAACGATTTACCCTCTGTTAATATAATCGTCGGTCGTTTCCGAATCTACCGTGACCGCTTCGTCGTCGATCCCTGAAGTCGCTTGTGCGAGGAAGATACCGTTAGAGACTCTCGCGCGGGCGTTTTGACTTCGCATCGGGAGGATCCAGTCCGTCAAGCTTAGTGGAGCTTGACCTTGAGACTGCGTGGACATCCTCAACTGACCTCGTGGAGAACCTCTTCAGCTGAGTAGTTTCACCTTACTTATTTTTACCAGCTACCCCGGGACTCAGACATCGTCTTCGTCTGATCCGTCAGCGTGCACATCCTCCATGTGCAACCGTTTTACTTTTTTTTATTAGAATAAACGACGATTTATATTGGTCGTTCCTGATAAATGAAACAACTTGATTAATTTGACCAATGAAGACGGATTTAATGTATAATATTTGGAACAGAGAAAAATAGACATTAGCTATACATCTTCTTCTTCTTCTTCTTCTTCTTAGGTTTAAATGGCAATGCGGCTCATTTTAAAATGGCCATTGTCTGCCAGTGTCAAGTTAATGTCGATTGTCGCGTTATGATTTTGCCAGTGTCATTTGTAAAAATATCAATTTGTAATAGCTGTTTTTTTTTAAAAAAAAAGGCAAAATTGAAATTAAAATCAAAAGTAGCAGATCCAGACACTAGTCAAGTCAAGTCAAGTCTATAATTTTTCTTAGTTTTCCAAAACAGGTCCGTCAAGTCTAAAGCAGTCAGGTCAAGTCATTAGCTATACAAAAATGGATGAATGATTAATATAGACAAATGACAGATGTCAGTCGTCATATTTTGTGTGGCCTGGTTACAGACAATTTGCGTCCTATATTTTAACAGTTCCTTATATTACCTTGGTGTGCGCCTTCACCGCCACATACCCTCTGTATTACCTGATCTTTATTGTCTCTAGGTTAGGTTGACCTCCTTTATTGTCTCTAGCGAAGGCGCCCTAGTCTCGTGCTCTTATCTACTGAACTCTAGTCTGTGGTAAGCGATTTGGATTGTTGCACAGCGATATAAACAAGCGCATCACACCAGAGACGTTACAAATTGTAAGACTAATTGGAAATTTTACAATCGAAATTGATTGTAAGCATGTTGATTTTTCTTCGTTTTTTTTTTTTAGTATAAATATGATGTTTTATTTTATAAATTGTGTATAATTTTAGGCTGTGGATTTTGTTAAGTGAATAAATAAATATGATTTTTTTATGGCCCAATGTGCCAACAGCGTTTGCGCTATAGTATACTATACTATACTTGTCGAGGATTCTTGTCAAAACGTTTCTACATTTCGCCCTTATAGGCGAGTTAGTTCTCCTTTCTTTCGGCAGATGGCCACTATTATAAATTATTACGCGAAATATAGATAAGATCAATTACTTGTGTAAAAATTTCAAATCAATCCGTCGGCTAGTTTTTGAGTTTTTGTGAAACACACAAACCAACACAATATTTTTATATATATATATAGATAATTTGAATTGCCTTTGAAGTTTATTGACAATTTACCACAAATGTCCATTTACCAAATACTCATTATAAATTGAAAACTATTCGCAACAAGTAAAATCGAACTAACTAACTAACAAATATTTACCCATAGCTTTAAATCTTCATAGTTTTGATCGCTCGTCCTCAATTGGGCCTCTAGATTCGCTTTCTCGCCTGCGATACTTTCTCTGGCGGCGCGTTCCGCTTCAAAGTCATTCCTAAAAAATATATTATATATCTCTACTGGCTCGTGCCCGCGACTTCGTCCGCGTTGAACTATGAAAAGTACCCTATGTCCTTTCCTGTATCACAGACAACGTGTATGCAAAATTTCATAGTGATCGGTTCAGTAGTTTTTGCGCGAAAGAGTCACAAACATCCAAACATATTTTCGCATTTATAATATTAGTATATATTTAATTAAGAAATAGTTGAATATTATCATTCATATCAATAAAAGTTAGAACCTTGATGACTAGATAAACCTCATTTAGAAGACAAATATTATGTTTACGTACTTTCGTAAATACTTTCTTTTATAAAAAAAAAGTTCTTGTTAACAATTTTCAGGAAATCTTTTTTTTTATCAATATCTCCAAACTATATTTTTTCACATGACAAATTTTGGTTTGACAACGGCTATATTATAAACTACCTGGTTGGAAAAAAAAAAAAAAAAAAAAAAAGTTTGACCTCTTGTTGCTATAACACTTTGGCCAGGCGTTAGTTTTTATTTTATTTTATCTTATACGAATCCTTGGGAACAGTAATTTTTTAATTTTTACTAAATGAAAGGTACCCTATGTCCTTTCCTGTATCACTGACAACGTGTATGCAAAATTTCATTATGATCGGTTGAATAGTTGGTAACAAACAGACAGACAGACAGACACGAGTTACTTTCACATTTATAACATTAAAATATATTAAAATCGCGCGTCTGCTTCTGTCAGTTTTTGCCAATTGCAAAATTGCAATCGACGAGAAGAAATTTGCATCCGTGCGAAGCCGTGTGCCGGACGCTAGTTAAAAAAAAAATAGATAAAAAGCTGCGTGACACTCACTTATAGACAGCCAACTGAGCTTTGAGCAATTCCCTTTCCTCCTTGTGAGCCTTCAGTCTCTTTATCTGTTCCTGTAGACTTACAATTTCTTCGCCGCGAGCCACTAGGGCGGCTGACAATGTTGTGACGTTGGGACTTTCCTGAAAATTAAAAAAAAACTTCTCAACTTCTAAGCAGTGGCACTGCGTTTCGCAGTCATTCTCGGGCAGCCCACCTGGCGGCAGTAACCACCCCTCCTCACAGAAGACCACCGCGCTGAGTGAGAAAGGGATGCCATTGCCCCCATAATCTCAATCTTTCTATGGCCTATGGCGTTGCTTGTGTTCATTGGCGACGGTAGCCACCTACCATCAAGTGGACCGTCGGCCTGTCTGTCGACCTTAACATAGAAATAAACACACAACTAAATATTGCTAATGAAGAACCGACATTTGGTGCTAACAACTAAATGTTGCCAACGAGACAAACATTTATTGTTTGGCCACTAAATTATGTTCACCTCAGAGATTTAACAAAAAAAAAAAAATGATCATAAGTAAACTGATAAATTTCTTTACATTTTTTCAAGATAAAAGTATGCTCTAGTTTATCCAGGTAACATCTATCAAAACATCAGTGAAAACCGCATTCAAATCGGTTAAGCCGTTTCTGAGATTGGAGTGCACAAAGAGGGCAGATCCTTTCGGTCCATTAGGTCCTATGTATCAGAATGACCGGAGTATCAAAATGTCCAGTTGTACAAAATGACCAAAGTTTCAAAATGTCCAGTTGCACAAAATGACCAAAGTTTCAAAATGTCCAGTTGTACAAAATGACCAAAGTTTCAAAATGTCCAGTTGTACATAATGACCAAAGTTTCAAAATGTCCAGTTGTACAAAATGACCAAAGTTTCAAAATGTCCAGTTGTACAAAATGACCAAAGTTTCAAAATGTCCAGTTGTACAAAATGACCAAAGTTTCAAAATGTCCAGTTGTACAAAATGACCAAAGTTTCAAAATGTCCAGTTGTACAAAATGACCAAAGTTTCAAAATGTCCAGTTGTACAAAATGACCAAAGTTTCAAAATGTCCAGTTGTACAAAATGACCAAAGTTTCAAAATGTCCAGTTGTACAAAATGACTAAAGTTTCAAAATGTCCAGTTGTACAAAATGACCGGAGTATCTAAAAAAAAACCAAGTTTTTAAACAAAATTGAACAAAAACATAAGTACACAACATGTAGATTGTTTTTATGAAAAAAAAAAATTAAAGTACAGACACGATTACTAAGTCTCATTTACGATTTTATTATTATTATGTATAGAGATTAAAAGTCTCGCTGCTAGATGAAGATTGCTTTTTGATTTTTGCACAGTATTTTTTTTTTTTTACAAACAATAACAGATTACAAAGAAAGAAAAAAGAAATATTGCAAAAAATACCTTGGCGGGTTTTCTGTCGGCTTTCTTTAAAACTTCTTTGTAGTCCTCGAATACACCATTTAAGACTTTTATCACACTCTGAACGCTACCACTGAAATGAGAGAGAAAAACACATTTCACTTTTTGAATCTCGAGATGAGGTTACAATAAAGTGATATCCGCTAAAGAGCAGCCAAAAAAAAAAAAATTAAAGCTTTCTAGACAGAAATCTTGAAATATATGCTTGGAGTAAAACCTAGGTATAATAAATAAGTATATTACTAACTAACTGTTGCACGCGACTTCGTCAGCGTAACTTTATAAAATACGTTATTTGCTGATAATGTAGGAAAGGATTTTTTTTTTAAATCTGTCCAATAGTTTTTGAGTTCATTCATTATATACAAAAATATAAATAAGTATTTTTTTCTTTATAATATTAGCGATCTGCTAGTGCTTTGATTAAAAAAAATCATCAGTTTTGGGAACTACGATTCCACAGACAGACACAAACGTCATACCTATAACACTCCGATTTTGCGTCGGGCGTCGCGGTTTAACCAAAATTTTTAAGTTTTTTTCACATTGTTTGCGTTGTCTCCGTGTCCTAACATTATTTAAATATGATAAAAATTACTCCGATTGTTCAATGAATATACACTGTTTTATTGTAATTATAAGGTTGCTAATCATTTATTTTATTTATTTATTTATTTATTTACTAAAAAAATCCACAGCTCTCAACATAAAAATTTACAGACAAAAACATCATGTATAAGGTACACTTACGTATTGCTGGCAAGTATGGCAAGTTCCTCTTCTAAACTCTCTTTCATTTTAACAACGTCCAACGTTTTGTGAGAATTCGAATTGGTCATTTTTTGTGTCACCAAATTATAACTTTCCAACACAGAACTCTTTAGACTGGAATTAGAAACATGCATTTTAAAAAAAAAATACATGTCAGTCGTTGGATTTGCACGTCAGAAGTGAAAACTAAGCTTCACAAAATATAAATAGATTATTGGTCAGAGGTGTATACCACATTGATCCTTGTTATCATATCTAGTAAGTTTACTTTCATATGTAGTTGTCTGCTTAGTACTTATATACAGAGGTATCGATTACGGTAACATGTCGCGAGTTCAATGGTTTTTTTCCCATCTCAAAAATGCCCAACGCGGCTAAGGAAGTTTTCACTTCAAAAATGCTATACTAGAGTGAAAATCGGTTATAGCGACCTTCAAGGGAACACAAAAATTGGTCGTAATAAACAGATTGGTCATTACAAGCAATACTAAATCGTTATAGGCATTCAACAGGGACCTTACTATTTGGTCGTTGTAGCCGATATGTCGTTATATCCGGTTTCTTTTACGAATCACATAAAACGGTAACGTTCTCAAGAACTTGTTCAAAAGTCAATTCAATGGATTTGACGGAGCCGTTTTGGAAAACTCAAAGAAAAATTGTGGACTTGACTTGACCGACTAGTCTCGGGATCTGCTAATTTTTGATTTTAATTTGAATTTTGCCTTTTTTTTTAAATTTTAAATTGCTATTTTTACAAATGACACTGGCAAAATCATCGGAGAAGATTTGATGGAGGCAAAACATTGAAAGAGAAGAAGAAGTATAATGTCAAAAAAAAAAACTGGTTAAAAAGGACAAGATTGCTATTAAATGATCTCTTACTTAAGGTACTTACCGATCCATAATATTAAAGAGCAGTTGTCCAAGATGTTGCAAAGTTTTTTCATACACTTTTACATTGGAGTGATATCTTCTGTATTCGGATGAATTTGCGTCTGCATTAATATCGTTAACTTCACCATTGATGGGGTCGAAGACCTGAAATTTTTTAATTTTTTTTTAAATTTTATTTCATGATCGGATGGAGCCAGACATGTTTGACGATTCACTTTATGGTAAGTGGCTACCGTCGCCTGTAACACAAGCAACGCCACAGGTGCTGGCGACCACAGTGGGATTAAGGATGAGATATTGGGAAGGGATAGGGATAGGGATAGGGATAGGGATATAAAACCAGTAACTCACGACAGGATTGGTTTCCTTCAATTCTCTCTTCCGCTTTTCCAAAGAGCTGATTGTTTGCGACACCTCCGCTCTGTACTTCTCGTATTGTAACTAAAAAATAATGAGAGAAATTAAATTTAATCACTATCAAATAATCACAATAAACTGGCTCCTGACATCCAATAAAACTTTTGGCAAAAATTGCTTCAATTTTGTATATAATATATGTAGGGTCAATAGAACATATAGAAATTAAATTAATATTGAAAAAAAAAAAAAAAAAAAAATTTTGTATATAATATATGTAGGGTCAATAGAACATATAGAAATTAAATTAATATTGAAAAAAAAAAAAAAAAAAAATTTTGTATATAATATATGTAGGGTCAATAGAACATATAGAAATTAAATTAATATTGAAAAAAAAAAAAAAATTTTGTATATAATATATGTAGGGTCAATAGAACATATAGAAATTAAATTAATATTGAAAAAAAAAAAAATTTTGTATATAATATATGTAGGGTCAATAGAACATATAGAAATTAAATTAATATTGTAAAAAAAAAAAAGTAGGTATATAAAACATTATTGATTGTAAAGTCGGTGTACGAAAACCTTCGTCAGTTTTCAAATTAATTTCTTTATCAAAATCGTAGACTCCTAGTACCTTTTAGACGTAATATGTTTAAAATTAAATTTTAACATGACGACTTAAAGGTGACGATCCTTTTATTACGCCGACTGTACATGATGATGAAACGAAATTAGTATAAATACGAAAAAAAAAATTGGAATTATAAATATTAAACAGTCGATATGATTTTGTGATTCTGAAAGCAATTTCTTACATATTTTACCTTAATATCTTGCAAGTCCAAAAGTTTGAGTTGTGCGTCTCTTAGTTCATTTTGCAGCGTAGACACTTTGCCCTTAAGCTTTTCTTGTGCTTCACGTGCTTCTGTCTCCTCTGGTGATGGAGTATCCTGTTATTTAAAAATAATTTATATTTCATTTATCAAAATGTATCATAAATTATTTAAATTTTCAGAGTTTACAAAAAATAAAAAATAAAAATAAAAAAAAAACAATAGGACAAAACTAACCTTTGAAACGAGCTTACTATGATCATGTTCCATCGAAAGTATTTTACACTTGAGCTTTTGTATGACTTTTTCGCGTTGCTTTAGCTCTTCTGTTGCAGAGTTATTCTGGAATTGTAAACAAACTGGCACTTGGTTTGGATATCCAATATATCGATTTACAAAATACAATTTAATCCCTCGGTAATCCATTTGGGACTTTGTAAGCTATAATTAAAATTATAAACTAACTCCACGAATTTCTATTGTGCTCAAACAGGCTATATCTTCTGTAAGTTTCACAGGAGTTGGGCATCATCAGATCAAAGTTATTTATTTATTTAATTAATTGTTATAGATGAAATGTAGGTAATCTTAATAATATGTTACCATGTTCATGGAAACACATTTCTACGAAAAAGCTCTAGTATTAAGAAAATCTTACTTCACTGCGCGATGATTCAAGCTGTAACTTAAACTCTTGCACTTGAATGGCCAACTTTTTCATTGCTTCCGCATACTCTGTGTCTTTGCATGACATTTTGAGCTGAAAAATAAATAAATAAACGAATTTATATACAGCGTGTCCCAGGACATAGTTCCATTGATGGAACTATGTCCCAGGACAATCAGTTATAAATATTATAATCGAACTATATAGGAATACTTACAATGAAATTAAAAATAAAATATGTATTATATGTGTTAGGTTTCATTAATTTAAAAGTTTTTTTATCTGAATTTTTTTTTACATTTCGGATTATTATAAAAGCACTGTTTTTTTTTTATTAAAAAAACACACATGCTCGGGGGGAAGGAACGGATGGCTCTTGGAAAAAGGGTTTGGAAAATAGTTAATCAGAGACAGTTAATTTAGTCAGAGTTAAAATACAGTACTGTACTTGTCATTTATATACTTATACTAAGTTCCTGTGAAAGTAGAATATACGGCTACAATTTATTCCAAATAACTACCTACCTGCGAGGCGGTCCTACATATGAATAAAATTTATTTAAAAAAGAAAAGAAAAAATAGAAAAATAAAATACCTCAATAAATTTCAATTTCTCCTTAAGATCATCCCGCTCCTTGGCGGTTAAATCGACGATGTTCTCCAACGATTCCTTCTGCCAAGTCAACCTTTCGTTGTCGACCATCACCTAAAATAAAATTATTATATTTATATTGGATCAAATAATTCATTTGTTTAAAAGTATCCGTTTTTAGATCATCCAAGTCCAATATAAATACATCATATTAGTATATATGACGCACCTGTCTACGTTGTTTTTCAATCAACTCCAACTGCGATGTTAATTTGTTGATCGTATCGTCGTCGGGCGACGATACAAATTCAACAGTAGATGAATTCGCCGATGAATGTTCACCTGTCTCTTGATTCAGAGACAAGGACATGGATTTCGTGGACTCGGATAAGCGCATCATGTCCTGTTTCAGCTGTTTATTGTCGTGTCGGAGCTGAAAATGTTTTATATACTTTATATAACTATAATACTAGTTGAAGCCGGCCACGCTTCGCCGTGGCTCAGTCAGCAACGTTCCACGGTTGCCATTGGAATTTTGGGAAAAAACTTATATATGATTCTTCCTATGTTTAAATGCAATGTTGTGCAAAAACTCAAGGCTAGTTTTCGAGTTTTCGAAGCATACACAAACCACATAACATTTTTATATATATAGATAGTAGATAGCAACACCAGAAGTGATACAAGTGCAAATGTAAAATATCATATAAACATTTGTAGATAAAATATAAGAGTGGTGAGGTCATAGTAATTACGCTCAGAGAACAAATCAAAGCGATAAGTGACCACCGACGCTTATAACACAAGCAACGCCACAAGTGCTGAAGTGCGCTGGCGACCATACCATAGGACCATAGGACCACAAAACCATAGGATGAAGGATAAGGATAGGGAAATAACTTTCCTTACCCACTCGTCGCTTAAAACTGACTGGCTAGGAAATAACCGCTCTAATGTGCCTATAGGACTAAAAAAATTATATGTAAACTAAAATAAATATAAATTCATTTTAAAATATAAAACGACTGACTAAAAAAGTCTATATAAATTTATATATAAGGTTACCTTCTCAACCAATTCTCGGGTTTCGTTAAACTTTTCCTTGTGCATCATATGGGTCTGCATTATGTCGTCTTGACAATTTGCAATCAGCATAAACTGCTCCTTCATGCAGTCGTTATTATGCTTCAATGTCTCCTTTAATATTATATTCTCATCCAGGATCTCACCGAAATACCTTTGTAGTTCTTCCGTACTTTTCTCCTCAGACACAATATTACTGGCCACCATCATACTGGCCGGCGAAGGCTACAAGAGAAATCAATTGGTTCAAGGAATGTAACGATTTTTAAATAAAAGAGCAAGCAGTGACAGGACACATTGCGTTTTGGCGGCAGTAACCACCCCCTTACAGAAGACCACCCTACTAATATTATAAATTGCGAAAATTTGTGAGGATGGATGGATGGATGTATGTATGTTACTCTTTCTCTTTCACAGATTTCAGGTTTATTACCTGGTTTAACATGTAGGACATATTTTATCCTGGAAAAATATAAGGTTCCAGAGGGATCGTCCAAAAGACAGAGTCCCTAATAATTGTTTTAAACATAGGAACTAGACAATATTTATTGATGTCTAATCAAGTTTCTGTTATTGTTATCAATTACATAAGACTTATGACTACATTTGTGTTAATGTCATAAGTCATTATATCTTCACGATAGAACCACTGCAATCAATAAAACTATCTGATATGAGTTCTGAATATTGGTAAAATCTTATCAATGAATCATGTGAGAATGTAATAAACATTTCTATTTTTATGAGGTACATAACCGTTTTTAGGACATATCTTTGATGAGTATTAGAACCATTTTTAGAAGTAATGAAAAATCTTAAGTACCTACATCTTTTCACTTGATACCTATTTTAATATTTTTTATAAAAATTGAACAATATATATATATATGATTATTTTTATAAAATATATTACAATAAATATAATAAGTACTTCCTCACTCTGAAGCCCTAACCACCGAGGCCTACCCTTGCCTGCTACCTGTGGAATATTAGTTATAATTTTTTTTATAATAAAATTTAAAATTAAGAAAAGAAATAAATAAGATAAAGATAGCCTTTATTTCAAGGAATCATAATATAAAACATGCTACAATACATTAATATAAAACCAATTTTCTTTTTATTTTTCCTCACTTGCCAAATAACATAAAAATGATACATATTTCTTTAAAGAACCCTTTCTTTTTGAGCTGAAATGCAGGATAGGAAATAATGAACCTTAACAATTTACCTGAACCTTAACAAAACTTTTAACATAATGCAGGAAAGATCAATTTTGTCATAAGCTGTTTGTTAAGATGGAATTTCAAAAAAATGCAAATAAAATTTCATGTTTCTTATTATTAAAGTAAAAATAAGCTACTATGTTCAGCGTCGCGGACCTTTTTCATGCTTTTCTTGCATTTTTAATTCACGGCAATTTAAATACACGCTTTAACACCAGTTAAATAGCAATGACTACGATAACCAATTTTACTACATTTTTTGGTGCGTACTCACATACCATTAAACCATACCATATACAATATACCAAAAGACCATACAATCACTCATAAATAAAGTGTAATAAAATAAAGTTTGTGTGTTAATTTTAAATAAAGTATGAATAAATACTAGTATAATTTTATAAAATTTTATGGCAATCAGGCTTAGATATTTAAAAATATTTAGGTAAGTACTCATACTTAAGTGACCTAAATGTAATGTAAACAAAGCTTTTTAATTACAATAAGTGCCTCTTTCACCTTTACTTGTACCTTTTCCACCTTAACTATAATCAACACTTTATTTATAGTTACAAGTAAAGTGTTGATTATAGTTACTCTTAGAAATAATTTTATGTTTTATTAAATTATGCACTCGGTTTACTGCATCCTACGATAGGCTTTTTTTATATTATTTTCTTATTAATGTTTGGGACTTTTACCATACAAACAAAAGTATATCAGCTCCATCATTCCCGTTGACTTTAAATGGTGGTTAGCCTACTTAACACATGGTGAAAGAAGCCCTAACAGACGTTATAAAATATGTATATAATTTGTTCCTTATACTTACACAGTCCCCAAATTTAAAATGTGCCTTAAATGCCATATTTGCCTCTAATGACATATCTTTAAATGCATCATCCAATTGAGATGATTTTAGTCTATCGTCTATTCCCGCGTTGCTACTTTTCTCAGAATTGGGGGAAGTACTCAGAATTATGAACGAATCGTCATCACTTTCGCACTGCTTAGTGCAAGACATCGTGAAACATTAAATCTGTAAATCATATTATGTAGATATTAAGCAATTGATAGCACTATATTCCTTATTGTACTGAACAAATTACTCTAAATGTGGCGTAATGGTTTGCTATCAATATAACCATTTCAAGAAAACTCCATAAGATTTTACTGTTGCCAAAAATAAATTATGAAATTTGTCACATATTTACATTGCCAGAAGCCAGATATAATTCATGAATAAACTCACCTCAGGACTACACCAAGTTTTATTTGAAGAAATATTATGACTCGCTATTCAGGATCAGCAGATCAGAACAGGACAATAGATAAAAATACAATGAAGGAATTATATTATATTATTATCTTATTTTGTTGTTGATTTTTATTCGAGTTCGCCGTTCAATGTGTCAGAACGGTCACAGACCACAAAATGTCAAAGAAAGTTTTTGTTTTAAGGATTGTTGGGCCTGGTAACTAGACTTTTAAGCCAAGTTTTTAGTTTGTTTAAATCTACCATTAAGTTTGTGCTTTTCTAGGATTAACAATTCTGTTAGTTTAGTTAGTCTGTGGATCACACCCCTCTCTAACATTGGCTCACTTGGCTTAAAGGTCTAGTTACCAGGCCATATAATTACAAAAAAACATTCGCTCACATCCATGGATCTAAAATTATAAGCAGGATTGATTACTAGCAGCTAAAAAACAAACCGAGCAGGATATATAGTAGAGAGTCTGTGTGTGTTAGACATTAGACAATGTTTTTTTTGTTATGAGAGACAAATTTCAATGTTGTAATATACCTACATATATAGTAATAGTTTCTTATAAATATTTTTTCAAATTTAAATATGATTTAACCAACACTTCTACCAGTTGTAATTTTCGCATTGTTCATTTTATTGCTTATAATAGTTTTGCACCAATTATACATAATCATATCCACCAACGATACAAATTTATGGACATTTACAGCAATGTCACTTTAAAGGGATACTAGTAGAAAATAAAATATAAAATAGGCTTAAAACAATAAATATTAACTTTTTGTAATTTAAGAATATATAACGAAATTAATGTGATTATAATACGTTGACTAAAAATTTATAAAAATAATTGAAGCACAATCAACATACAAGTGTTTGTAAATTTTTAATAAAATACATTTTTTAGTCTGGCAAGATGAAAGAAAGGGACACACGGCCTTAGTTTGGCTATCTCTCTGTTTGGATTAGCCTCTCTATAAGGCGCAATGAAAAATATGCTTTAACTATTGGTAAAACAGTTAATTTTCGTAAATGCAATTTTTTTAAGTAAGCGGTCCTGTTTGTCCATGCATCACAATAAAATCAAATCAACACCCACACATCAAATCAAATCATTTTTCACATTCAAAGATTGCTTTTGTTTCTTCTTTTTAGTTTTTATCTGTGGTTTTTATGATTTAAAATTCAAACGTGAATGTCATTTCACCGTTGTGATCGCTAAAAATTAAGGAAATGTCTAATAAAAATACTTTAGATTTACATTTCGTACACACGAGTTTTCAAAGAAGCCTTAAAGAAGAAGACGATGTTGTTATTGAAGCATACATAGATGGTTACAATGAACTAGTAAAGTAAGTTCATTAATTGTTTCTAGTGTTATTGTCTATCCATATGGATTCGAAACTAATTTCATGTATCTCTTAATCTGTTCAGGTTTTTAAATTTAATTGGAACAGTGTTTTCGTTCGTCAGCAGTGACGTGAAGAGCAAAATTAAAGTGATGGACCAACACCGAGAAGGTGATAATTCCACGAATTACGAATCTTTTAAGAAGATGATGACTTTCGAGAAGGAATCTAAACTTCACGACAAAAATGACTTCGTTTCTGGCTCTAGAACAATGCTGCGTTTGCACAGAGGTCTAGGTTGGTCTTTACAATTTTTTTTAGAAAGTTATTTAAATATTATTATTCAGGCACAGTTAGTATTTCTATATTACTGAGTTTCAAATCCAGGAGTCACTAGATTTTAGTTAAAATGAGCAGCCTCATATAAATAAATTGGTAAGTCTGGCCACAGTGGTCACTCAGTTGCTGGGTTCACACTCGCACTATAAACAGAATCAACAGGCTAAAGGGACAAAAAGTAATATGACGGAGAAGACTGGGTGCTGACCCACCCTCTGAAAAATCTGATTGCAGATACTAAACAAAAAAAATATATATATAAATAAATTGTGACTAAGTTTATTGTGACTTGCTATAATATGCCTTCTATTGCAGACTTCATCAGATTATTTTTGAAGCGGCTAAGTGAGACAGAAGACACAGTGAACACTTGTACAGTATGTCAGCATTCGTACAATGAAACTCTGGCGGAATTCCATCCGTGGTACATACGGAAGGCTGCCACTCTTGCCATGCACACTTTACCTTCAAGACCTGACTTGTTGACTAAAGTAAGTATGTTATGTATAATCTTTAAGCATGTTTTACATAGTTTATATCTCTGTTACTCTATTTGTAAACCACAGGACAGATTTTCATTGATAAATGAGGAAGATTTGAGGTTTTCTAGCATATTTATATTCTAGGGGAGGCTTTTGCCAAAAGGCAAGCTGACGCAGAAAAGGAAAACAAAAAAGATACTTCTTAAAAAGAAAAACTAAATAGAAATAAATGTAACTTATTAACAATGTTTTATTTATTTATCTATAGTATATTTATTTAACAATTATAAAATAACTATATTATCTAAGAAACACATAACATTATGTAATCACATGTTTATTGCTTAATTAATTTATTATTTGACAAATTAGATAAGTATCATTTTATTTGTAAAGTGAGTTGAGTATATAACAAATCAGTATATATGAATTAAAATACTTTTTTCCCTGTTTGTCTGTCTGTATCGGCTGTATGTGTTCTCGGAAAGTTGTGAAAGGATTTTGTTGCTCTTTGTATCGATGGAAAGAGGAATTTCTGAGGATGTATATTAATCTTCACGTAGTATAAAAGAAAGTTGCTTCCCACCGTCTGTCTCTCTGTGTGTACGCTTAGATCTTTTTAATGCGGATTCCACTAATGGAAAGAGCGTTAAACAAGGAAGGTTTTTATATATACTTTGCAGAAAAAAAATGCACCCGTGCGAAGCCAGGAGCGTGTCGCTATAGCTCATGAATATCTTATTTATGTTTGCCGAGTTACCACGTTTTTGTCAAACAATGTGCTCGCTCCACATTGATAGAACAAAAGGAATTTTCGACATTCTAATTTATTAAAAACCAAAACAATTCTGAATCCCATTTCTGTACTTACGTGAAAAAATTTAATAAATGACCTTTTAGATATCAATTTGTTATATGAGTACTTACTGTGCAATAAATATTGGAAGTTTTATCAGTTAAATAAAATATCAATATCGCATTTAATACAGTTGTGCAAATATAGCTATTATAGACATGTGTTTGTATGTGATTATTGCTTTTGCGAGTGAAGGCTTCTGGAAATATATATTAATTCAACCTCTATTTCCAATGATAATTTCAAATATTTTAAAAATTTTGTTTTGCATAAAATTGTCCTTTCTACAACAACTTCTATATTATTGTTCCGTGGAGATCACGGAGCATAACTCATAGGTTCAAGCTATCTCCATAGAAACTCGTGCAAAATTATTCAGTAGTTTAGCATGATGGTGTATCAAGAGTTACTTAATCTATAATGTTCGTATGTATAATACCAGTGATGGCAGTTCACACTAATATTCGAAGCCATAAATTGGACAGATCAATTGGCGACAGTGACCACTTCCTTACAGAAGCCAAGAAATATTTGCCTCCATATCTCATATGCTTTACCCTAACAATGAATTTGCAGCATCTATGGCGTTGGGTGTGTTAATAATAATAAGAGGAGGGATGTTAATAAGTACCATCAAGTGGCCTGTCAACTCATTTGCATACATTTACATTTAAAAAAATATATAATAATCTTCATCTCTCCCGTAGTATAACCCCAGCTAATTTTCCAGTAGGATCAGTCAGAAGCAGCTATTATCCAGCATCGATCCGCAACATTTATTAGGTTTTTCAGTCTCTTGTGGCTAACTATGTGTCCTACCTATTGCAATACGAATAAATCAAATATTTTATAAGTGGTATGCGTGTTGAGTTATTAAGGAAGGAAAGTTCGTTAAGTAATTTATGATTGTGGCAGTAAACGACGTCATTGCGTTATTCGATCAAGGTTGTAGCAATTATGATAAGTTATACCTACGCCAGCCCAGTGGGCCATTGTTTGTACGAGGACAGTTTTATTTATTGCATTACACAATAAAAGTCTGTTAAAGTAAAATCATATTTTTAAAGACGATTTCTGTGATTTCTTTGACGTCATATTTCCTCTTCCACAAGATATATTGAGTAGCGATAGCTCAGTTAGGTGAAACTTGGCCTACCGACATTACAGACGAATTCAGTAGGTTCGAATTCCTCGCATATTAGAAATCACAGTCACACTCGCTTAAACCAGAAAATCACGTGGAAAATTGCGTTTTCAATCCTGCTAACACATAGTGGACTGTCGTGGTGGACTATGATCTATATCTCTTCACTTTGAGGAGAAGTTCGTCTTCACTAATAAACATAATTATAATTATATACTAGCGACCCGCCCCCGGCTTCGCATGGAGTTGAAATTTATAAAAATCAAATTCTGACGTTATAAAGTAAACCAAATGTTCCAAATTTCAGCTTTCTAAACTCGGTACTTATGGCTGTGCGTTGATAGTCAGTCAGTTTAAATGATTTTATAAATATAGATAAGACATAATTATTGGCTTATAAATTAATGTGTATACATATATATTCATTATCATAGTATAAAACAAAGTTGTCGCCGTCAGTTAGATAATTTTTCACGGAAGTTTTATATTAAATCCTAATTAAGTTTTTATGTAATCAGAAAAAAAAAACCCCAATATTTTACATTCAAGGTGACTAAACCTTGAGAAGTACATAAAAATAACTTACCAGAAAATTGTAATTCTTCTAAAAGCCTAAAGAAAACTCCGCGATGGTATATATTTTATCTGTTACGGTTGACTTACAGTCATCATTTCTTTGTGTATATGAAAATTGCATCCCTAGCGAATCCGGGAGCTACAATATAATGCAAGCTAATTGAAGATTCAAATAAGACACCTTAGACATTAATATAAGATATATTTTCCTGTTAATTATAGATATTTGGAACAGAAGAAAGTCTCGTAGCCGCCATGCAGATCCTTCCACAGACGTTGATGTCTTGTGACGAAGTTTACAGACGTGTACATCTGCTTTATACTCATTTCGATTTTCACACTCTACCTTAATATTCGCTGGCAAAGCAGAATATACCTATTAATTGTATAATCAAAATGTATTTTGTATTAATTCTTAAGTGAACTGTAAGTAAGACATTCTACAATTAACATAATTATATTATACACCGCCTTGTTGAATTTTAGTCAACAAATGTGTTCATGTAACAAAATGTATCCATTCGATCCCAAAGTCAGTCAGTCGACTGACTGACTCACTATATAGCGCCAAGTTTCTTCAAAAGGGCCAAGATTTGCATTGCATAGCATTAATTTTGTAATAAGCACAAGGGCGTAATCGAGATGCGATATTTTTGGGACAATTTTGTCGTGTATTAATATTTTTTAATTCTGTAAAATTATCTTGCACACAAATTAAATTACTCTCATGAAAGAAAAATAACGAGAAAAAAAAAAGAATAGTTTAAAATTTAAATCTTATCCCAAATATTGTAGTGATCAAATAAATCACAAAGACAAAGTTTTCATGATGTCAAATATAAAATTTGGCGGGCGAAACCGCAGTAAGAAGACTACTCTCAAAAAAGGAAAGAAAAAAATCTTTTATTATTACAACGCATGTACAGTCGGGTCAAGAAAAGGCTCGTCACCAGCTTAAAGTCGACATTTGCATGCACAAGAACAATTTATCAGTCATGACGAAATATCATTTCAATCGTGTCAGTTGTCTGGTTAGTTTTTTAGTCTTAAAAGGTACTATAAGAGTTGATAAAGGAATTAATTTGAAAACTGACGAAGGGTTTCATACCCCGACTGTACCCAGTCGTTTTGGTTTGAACTTTGATCAAGTAAACGATGAATAAATATTAACTATCTAAACAAACTAAATTTAAATTGCCACTAATTTAGAATTTTCTTAATGTGTTTTCTATAAACAATAATAATTTAGATAATGGCCAACGCGATGGTTAAATATATATGAAAACCTTTGAGAAAACATTGGTATACTTTTTTTTTTTAATATAAAATTATATCACCATCATAATATATATTTCCAGTAATCCGTTCTAAATTGCCCTTGGAACACGTAAGACTACATTCTCGACCTGTATATGTTTGATTAATTTTTTTGTGTATTAATATTTTTATTTAAATGTTAAGTTGTGAGATGAAACAACTTGGCATTAACCTGTATTAACGATAATGCAGTTTAGGTTTTTATGCTTTATGATACTTTTGGGAAAAGCTATTTAAAATTACGTCTACTTTTTACGTTAGTTACAATTTGGCATTTAGTAAATTTTTTCAAAATTAATAATATCTTGGTAAAATTATAACACATTGTGTAATAAATGAGATTTTATTTTTGAATGTCTACCATTTCATGTTATAAATAATTTATTTATTTGTAAATAGGTTTTTTTTGTTGTTGTCATAACTGTGACCATATTAAGATTATTTTTATACTTAAGCATTATTTTTACTTCTTAAATGATTGAGGTGAGGTCAAAATAGTCATGACGAAATCTACAGACAGACATACATTTCATAAAAATATCATAATGTTTAATCATACCTATGACGTAATTTTTTTTTTTTTGTAATGATTACTTATAATTAATTTTTAATTTTCTAGTAATAATATCGTATCTGTAAGTATATCTTATCTTTGATTAATTGAATATGTAAAGACATTTTATCTTTATATAGCGAAATTATTATTTACTTTTGTTGTGTTGAATTAGGATAGGTAAATACAATTTTATTTTATATTTCTTTTTTATTATTTTTTTTCTATAATATGTGTTTTAACGGTAGGCTAATACTAGTTCTATTAAAATGGCTATAACTTTTTGTAAAAAAAATATTAAACCAATTAAGCACTTTTCCTAATAACTAAAAAATATTATAACACAATCTAAAAACTTTGTTTTGACTTTATATCGTTCGAAGAATTAGTTAAAATGATTTTTTTTTCGTTATACAAATCTCTTCTCTAATTGTATTATGATTAGTCGATCTCATTTTAACAAGAAGTACAATTACCTTAAGTATTAATATGCTTTATAATGTCGTAATTTTCTTTTCAACACATTCCAATTGAAGAATAATCTATCGAACGTCGGCACATGTGGCATTGCTTGTGTTAACAGGCGACGGTAGCCATATACCATCAAGTTGGACCGTCAGCTTGTCTCAGAAGAGCGTCACATAAAAGAGGTAATATTTAAAAAAAAAAAAGTCCAATGCTTGCCATTTAACGATAGCATTACATTATGTGCAATAAAAATGCTTCTGCAAATTCTGCAAATGGGGAGCAGCATATTTTGTACACGCTTTAAGGCATTTTCGTATAGATTTAATCCCGAAATCATTCCTAAATATCTCTGTTTTAGCTGTGTAAAGCAAGGCCAGCGAGAAAACGCAATTAATGTAAACAAACTTTTAGGGGTTCAAAACACTTTTTTTTTAAAAAATCAAGTAAGTATTTTATGTAGTGGCGTAACCATTCATAAAAATAAAATATCGTTTTCCCATACCAACAGATAGCGCCGGCCGCTTCTAAAATGACAGAGATAATTCTGTGGCCTGGTGCTAAAAGGGCCAAAGTCCTTTTTTGTGAAAAATGGGATTTAACAGCAAAGTTGTTGAAAAGGAATGATATTTATTTGTCCTAACAATAACAAAAAGATATTTTAATAATACTACAATATAACATGTAAATTATAACTATCAATTCTTGTTCATTGTTCTAATGCTTATTACCGAAAGATGGGAATATAGATATTGGCCCTTTTAGCACCAGGCCACAGAATTATATAAACACTCAATTTAAATCTCAGTATGGCTCGGTTTGTTTACGTATTTGGCGTTGTCTCATTGGCTTAACTTTAGAGTACTTATTCCTTTTTTTTTTTTTTTTAATAATTTTAGTGTAAAATTGCGCCCACCTTTAGCTGAAAATATATTGTAAAATTAAAAAAAAAAAAAAAAAAAAACGAGCTCAACTGTAATTGAATATTGCTCATTATGTTAAATATTATAAGTGTGTACCAATTTGGAAATCTAAGTTTTATTTTAATATAATTAGGTCTACTCGCAGGACTTTATCTATTCCCATTATGTGGAGACATCTATCTATCTTTTAAAAATTATTGTATTTAGTATGTTTTTCTCATGACGGTTAAATGGTAACAATGATATCATAAGTTATTACTAAAGACCGGCTCGCACTTTTTATAATACGATTTAAACATTGAAATATTTAAAAAGTTTTGCAAGCCGCTCTAATGTCAATGTTAAGGTTCCCATTGTATATTTTTAAGGGAAGTATTTCCACGCTAAAAAGGTGATGTTTTTTCATAAAGAAAATAATTTTGTTTTGTATAAAATGTTATAAGAGAGCTGTGAGATTTTGTAAAATGCAAATAAAATGTGAAATTATTGTATCTACTCGTTTTATTATTATTGTTACTTTGCAATTTAAACTTGATCAGATAGATTTAGTTTATTTCGCAAATCTATCTTTTAAAGCACCTTTTTAAAGGCTTATCGTTGCTCAAAAATGAGGAGATCCATAGACGAATGAAAGTTATAGTGAATTGAGCAAAGATGAAAATTCTTTAATATTTTTATAATCGTTGTTAAAATACTTAAGTCCAAAATTTCTACTTTTAAATGTATGTTTATTTAAATAAAACAACACTTTTTATGTATCTACCTACTTTGTTTATTTAAATATTAATCATGATAACGTGAAAACAAATGAACGCGAACGTTAAGAAATAACAAGAACTTAACTACTTATAATTATAAAATATAATAATTGCCTAATTACATTCTATCTCTTAGATCTTATTAGTCGAGTTACATTGTTTTTAATTATTTACAAATTGGAGATACATTAGGCTGGATGGCCTCCCCCCACTTGGCTCCCACGTCTAGCATCCCAATATCCCAATATCCCATGGGATCTTAGGATATTTTTTTTGCTTTTGACTCCTATACTCATTGGATCCACTTTTGTTGACATATATGATTCATTATCGTGTTACTTTCAATCCAATTGTCATTCGATAGGATTCAAAGATAAATTATTACCTATGATCTTTTTTAAATCCATTAAAGTAACATTAATAACTTTATTAATATTTGAGCGATATTAGAATATGTCCTTATGCGAATAATCCTATTTTATCGCTCATTTCTTACTTGATAGATATTCCAATGACAGATTTTTAATTGTGAAATTTTCAAGTACTAAAAGAGTATTCAAAATGGTAAATGAACATTAGTTTCTGTGATAATATTTTTTTGCTGTCGCTTCAGAAATTAACTATTAAACAACAATATCTGTTTTTTTATAATTTTAAGTTATTAATTAATTAATTAATTTAAAGTATTGTAGGTACATTATTTTTAATCTATCGTAAATATTTTCCTTTTCAGAAATGTGGGTCATTTTTTTGGTCATTTTATCAGTTTACCTATACTTACTATATTATCTAATATTTATTGGTAAACTTCTAAAACATGAGCCACAGTTATAAAAAGGAAAAATGAGACTCACTCAGTTTTATTTTCATCCATGTAACTTTGGAAGTAGATAAGTAATTTCAATATTTACGTTATCATTAAAAGGAAATTGTATTCAAGGGATGTAAATAATTATCCTACGATCCTTTAAGAGCCAAAAGAAATAAAAACAAAAGACGTGGGAGCCAAGTGTGGACTTTATAAGCGCGTCTGTTTGTTTGTCTGTCTGTCTTATGTCGAGTCGTGAGCTTCGTCTCGCTTTTATTACCTTGAAATAATTCTCAAAGAAGTTGCAAAAAGTGTTAAGAGATTTCTAAATTATAAACCCTTATGCACATACATTTGAAAATTAACGATCTAAAGGTCTCATTTCCAAGAAATAAACATTTAAAAATAGCTTTTATTTATTTATTTATTTATTTTTATATATATAGCTAAACTAAACTATTTTATGTAACATCTTAATCACAATTTCATTTAAAACAGACGAAACGTGAAAACTTAATTCCATCAAATTTGCTTAGCTTATAAAATTAATGAAATAATGAAATACCATTCAAAATTGGACCTTATTGTGACGGCATAATGTTGGTTATAAATTATATTGCTTTTGTGAGTTATTTATTCATCATGGACAAGTCTTATATATATAGTCTAAAATTTGAATTTATCATTATTACGAAATGTTTTAAATAAATTCTAGATATCTTTTTAGTTTCTTTTATAAACAAAAAAATGTTATTAAAATAGAAACAAATAAAAAATGTAATTTTATTTTTTTTATGTAATATTTTTCTTTAAAAAAAAACTTTGTATAACGCCATCTGTTACCTAAATATGCACTATACTTGTCTAAAGTGTTCATTTTATTTAATTCAACATACAGACATTTTCAAAATAAACTTTTTACAAAATTTTGTTACACATGTTATATATTCGAAAATAAGATTTTAAATATTTTTTGTGTCAAAAAACATTATAATCTAGAGTTAACCGCTTTGCAGACATTTCCTAATTACTATAAGGAACAAAAAAATTATTATTAACGTAATTAAATAGTAAAATAGCGTCGTAAGCAAAAAAATAATAAATCAAAAAGCAATATATATTTACTATAAAATTTAAATAAAAAATCTCAAAAAAAAAAAATCAAGACAGTATCTTTTTTCAACAGAATAAATCTGAATTAATTTGAATTAATCATATTTTAAAAATTTTTGATCGCTACGATATTTGTCATAGGCAAATCAAGACTTTAAATAATATATTTTAAAAACTGAATTTAATTAAGAAATTTGAAGAATTTTAAATGTAACGGTTATTTGGTGATTTACAATTACCTATTTTTAACTTCTATTACAACTAGGTTCTTATTGGTACCTAATAAAAAAAAACTTATAATTAAAAAAAAAAAATCAAAACATTCAATAATTTCGTTGTACAAATGCAGAAGCAAAAATATATGAAAATAAAAAATAAAAACTAAAAAAAAAAAAATGTACTTTATAAACAACATAGTCCTTTTTAATATTTAAAAAAAAATCTACCATAGTACGAGAATATATGGCTCAAAATCACCAAGGTGCAGAATTGGGTTCGCTAGCAATTTAATGTCTTAAATCTTAACTTTATTGAGAAGAGAAAATTATTAAAATACTACCACTAACCTGTTTTGTATATACATCAAACAATACAATTTATTAATAAAGTAAATTTTAAATTAAATCAATATACATGCATAGAAAATCATTTCGTGAACGCGTCCTAATCTACGATTTTCAACATCAAGTCCAAAATATTAATAAAATTTTTAAGGTATTTAACACCAGTCATTACTTAATATACCGTATTTTTTATACAAAATCTAGTTTTGAAAGGGATACTGAAAGATTATTTATATTTAATTATAAAAAATGCACAAATATTTTGTCCTATGGTCCACAAGTCATTTAAGTGAACACATCGATAATCGAACAAAAATAATTTTGAGTGAACGCAGCCATTCGGTGTCAAACGTCAGTAGAGGAAGAAAACAGTAACAAAGCCGGCTATCAGTGTATTTATCGTCAAATAAATTGTATCTAAGTGGTAAGTACCTTTCAATTCATTATTCGTAGAGCGTACATCAATAGTCTGTCAATTCGTGAACGTGTTTATTACATTTAATTATTGATGAAATTCTTTTTTGCGACACGAAATAACAAAGTAACCTCAAATGTTTTACTATTGAGAAAGTCAGGTCGAATTAAAGATGGCCGCCGTTTAATCAAAGCGCGTGCTTATTTGAAATCGTCATTTCGTGAACGGTCATTCCGGAAACGTTCCCGGACATGATGGCATGTTCCCGAAATGACGGTTGCGTTCTCGGAATGATAATTATTGTTTCCAAGGGCGATTCACTTACAATTTATTTATTTATTAATTAATTAATTTTAAAATTTCTTTGCTTTTTCATTACAGCGTAATGGATAAAGATAAATGGATGCTAATAAAGAAAATAATTATAAAAAAAACTCAAAAAAAGCTTAAAAAGTATAGTGCAGCTTATTTGAGCCAAAGAGAAAAGACAAATGCTAGAAAAAGAAATTTTTGGATATGATGACTGAAGAACAGAAAGAAATAAAACGGGCTAAGGACAGGGAATATTATAAAAAGAAAAAGGCAGAAAATAAAATGAAGAAAATTACAGATATGACCGAACGAGAGAAGAGAAAGCAGAGCAAAGATTGGAAAAAAGCATCAAAGAAATACAGAGAAAAGAAAAAAGGTTTAGCATAAGTAATAAGTAATACGCCGCCAAAATCAGATGACGACTTAGCCGCAGTACCTCCAGAGAGGACAAGTAGGAAGAACAACCGTTCGAAAAGATAGGGCGAAAGCATACCGAAAAATAAAATAGCTGGAAGAAACTATAGTTCAAATAAAGCGGAAAATTCAATTTTTAAAGAAAAAACTAGAAAGAAGAGATGCAAAAATGAAAACTGTTCCAAGTTCCATCAAGAAAGTTAATTCTTTAATAAAAGATATTCACATACCTCCTGAAGTACACAAACGACTTCTATATGGCGAAGTATTAACTAAGCAATTGCAAGAAAAAGCTGATGCCATTCCAAAATATTCAAAAGAGAGAGAAGTCTTTCATAAATGTATCAATGGAAGCACTTTGTGGAAATACAGAATGCTACATATGGCCAAGAAGATTTTACCAGCTAGACCAAAGGAAAGAAACTATAAATCAATATTAGTCTGATGCCAAAGTTTGCGAAATTGTTTTAAAGCAAGAAGTTCGCCAAAGGGTCAGTGATTTCTTCGAACAAGATGATGTAAATCGAATGTTAGATGGGCACATTCGATTTACATCATCTTGTTCGAAGACTGTGAAACATAATGGTATTAAAAAACAAAGACGCGTGCTTTTACACACAGTTAAAGACCTGATGTAAAAATTTGTAAACGAAACTGGAATTGTCTTATCATACGCAACGCTATTGAGAACAAAACCATTTTGGGTAGTAAAATTTAAGAATAGAGTTATAAATTTATAAATCTGTATACAACTCGTCTTCCTCGGAAGATGAAGATTTAAAGGCAATATCTCTTCGTCAGCAGATTAAAGATAAACAGATAGATGTTGAAGCAGGTACATCTTATAGCAAAGAAAATATACATCCAAATCTCGTATCTCCTGGGACATTCTTGCTTCTTAAAGTTCCTACTGAGAAGCCAAATATTTGCTTCATATATGTTGCTACCTGCCAGACATGTGTTGACGACGATGATGGGGAAATCTTAGTAACCTTTTTGAGATCTATGCGTAACAATATTAGAAAATTTAAATTGGAACCAAAGGAAGTGTCATATATTAACTTTGAGCAAATAATCAATATTATTCCAAAATTATTGCTGAAAAAAGTAAAAATTGATGATTTCGAAAAAATAAAAGTTTTTTTAGTATTTTCAATATTTTTTTTAGTTAACTTGTTCGTGACAGAATTTATTGTTGATTTTCTTACGTTAATTATATATTTTTTCCATTATTTGCAGAAGTTTAGTGAAGTAGATTGATTTTAGGTCAAAAGACTTAAATTATCAGAAATGATTAAAACTTTAAGAATATATAACTATGATTATAGAAGTTCCACTAGACTGATTTATGAAAATGTTAAACTTAATTATAATAAGAATTTACTAATAGTAACAGTAATTTTTCTTAAGTGCAAATAATATGACAATATAAATAAATAACTCTGTTATTTAAGCCGTTGTTTATAATTTAAATATTTCCTTACTTATACCTTATGACATCAATATCATCATTTCGATAACATGTTTGTCATTCCGGGAACGGTTGATCATTTCCGGGAACATAACAATATTTCAATAAAATACGCATAAATTGAGATATTTTTTAGAAAAAACATCATTTATTACATTGCAGAACTTTTGTTCTGTTCATGTATCGTTAATTCGATTATATTTGTTTTGAATATTTTGAAATTTCTTAAATTTCATACACGATAATAACAACTTCTTCAATTTTTTGACGTATTTTGCTTATAGAAGATTTTGTATGTATTGTTTTTATCATTGTTTATATAATATAGGTACATAATATACCCATGTTATTAAACAAAGCTTAAATTATGTACTTTGCTTTGTTTTTGTTCATTTTATCAAACTTAGAAAAACGTTCCCGAATTGATGGTTTTCTGTGAAATGTTTACTAAAAATCAATATAACAAAAAAAGTATACAATTCTGTGCGCTGCCCTGTCAAGGTTTATTAATATACAAATTTTGCAACAGTATAGACTAAGTGTTATCACTATAGCTTGCAATTTTTTTAGTCATAAAACCAATCTTGAAATTCGCAACCTTGGTGATTTTGAGCCATATATATATATAATATAATATAGGATAGTTCCTTTGACTAAACTCGAAAGGTCTATTAATAATTGATAGCTCAAAACAACATTTGTTACAAGTTCATCAACTAAGTTGATACAAAAAATAAGTTATAAATTACATCAACTAAGTTGATACAAAAAAAAAGTTATAAATTACATCAACTAAGTTGATACAAAAAAAAAGTTATAAATTACATCAACTAAGTTGATACAAAAAAAAGTTATAAATTACATCAACTAAATTGATACAAAAAAAGTTTCGATTGTTGGCAGGGAAATTTTCTATTAATATTAATAATTGGACAGCTCGTCTGGCGGCAGTAACCATCTATTTGAAGACAATAACAGCATGTGTACTGACAGTTTTTTTTTTTTTTTTTTTGTGTTCGTAATTGTCAGGACAAGGTTTTGTATGAAAGAATTTTTTTAGAAAATCCATAGCAAAAGTCAAAAATTTGGATTATATTTTTATATGAAAATGAAACTGTCTGGTAATTTTTTTTTTATAAATTTCTACTGACATCTGATTTTTGTATATTTTGAGATATAATTTTTATTTCTAACGTGATCCTATTTACAATGCATAAGGTAGAAATACCTTACATTGTAGTGTTCGTGAAAAAATCAGTTACACCTTGTGATACTAGATGTCGCTACTAAGACGTTACTGTTTATTTAAAAAAAAAAATTAGCAATAAGTGTTTTTAAACTGTGAAATGTATTATTTTACTGTTTAAGTAAACTTTAGTAAAAATAAAAAAAGTTTTCCAATACTATTTTTGTAAACACTTTCTATAATAATTAAACACTGAAAAATTTAAGTTAAATTTTTGACGAGTTAAATTAATTGACCTTAGTCGATTTTATTGCAAAGCATTGACAATCCTATATTTTAATGCCGTTGACATTTTAGGCTAACTTTATACTAAAAAAAAGGGGACATTGCAAAAGAGATGTTAATATGTACACGTTAAGGTTGAAAGTGGTGTCAAGCCTGAGGCGGCTCGTCGAGGGGACTGACGCGCGGAAGCTCGTCCGCCTGTTCCACCTCAACCCTCGGCTCCTGGAAGGTCGCTGATGATGAACCGCTTCGGCTGCTAGACCCTGACGAAGTCTCGGCGGCCGACGAAGGGTTGGAATCTCTGGAAATGTCAATTTTAAGGCTTCAATTTTTCAAACTTTACTATATTTAAATTACATATTAATATAAATAAGACAATTTATATTGCAAGATTATACTTTTTTACTATATATAAGTTTATGACTTAGAAAAAAAAATTGGGGTGCGCCACCCTTATCACTTAGGGGTATAAAATTAGTTTACGACCTATTCTCATAATATATACCGAATACACAAAAAAATTCATAAAAATCATTCAAGCCGTTTCGGAGGAGTTTGGTTACAAACACTGTGACACGAGAATTTTGTATATATTATATATTTTTATTTTTCAACGCGGACGAAGTCGCGGGCACCAGCTAGTTTGATACAATACTCACTTCTGGAAGCCGTTAGTTTGACATGTGTTGTAGGCGCCGCAATGTTGACACTTGAGGCCGACCACATGGAATTTCACAGTCGACAACTGTAAACATTTAAATGTTGCATTCAAAGACAAATTTCCTCACAGAAAAAAAAAAAAAAAAAAATACTTCAGCACATACATTGAGTGATACACTGCTACAGCTTTTACAACATTTAAATTTAAACTTTTTTTTTTTTTTTTTTTTTCATTAAATACAGGGTTTACTAACAGCTTTGGCGAGGCTTCACGTGCGCTTTGTGGCTTTCCGATTTAATATATTGAGTTATTGCACATGACTGGAAAAGTTCTGATCAAAATGCAATAAGATAATAACATTAATAAATATACAGTACTGCAGATGAATAACTGCAGTAATACTAAACCTTATGGCAGTCCTTGCAGAGTATGGTCGCCTTATAGTCGGCATATTCGGGCGGCATCGGAGTCGCCTCCACCTCAGAGTCCAGATAACTCCACAACTGAACAAAACATACTCGTTCTTAGTTTATTGTGTTCCACGAAATGAGGTTTAATACATTGAAGATGAACAGTTGAGTTGTGCAGACACTCACATTGGCCATGTCGATCATGCTGGTCTGACAAGTGGGGCAAGCGTAGTGGCCCGAGTGCAGCAGCTGCTCGAAGCAAGGCCTGTGCAGCAAGTGGCCACAGTCCGGGATGTGGCACGGGATGCGAGACGTGTGAATGTCCTCCAAGCAGACGGGGCAATTCGAACGAGAGACATTCTCTACACACTGAAACGTTACGATGGGGGACATCTATGTAAATTCATTTCATTTCGATATATGCAGACATAGCAGGGGTAAATATGTCTGTTTCAAGCAGTGAAACAGACGTATTTACTCCTGATTCACTGCTGACTCTCTGGGCTACGAAGGGAGACATGCTGTTTTTCCGGCACGTCTCTTCACAGTCCACCTAATCAAGGTTGGTCTGGTCTGGCGGGGGGAGAAAGTAGCGTGTCTTAGCACTCCCTAACCCCCCACCCATAGACAGCGCGAGGATAATACCAAATAATACTTACTCTATGTCCTATTCGCTGTAACTGCACAGGCAAACACATGTTGCATCGTTCGCAATGGAAGAATCTATCACGACCACCGACTCGACAAATACCACAACCCTCACAGTGATACTGTTTCTTGTCCTCGTCGTCAAATAAGTTGCAAATCAAGCATGTATACTGAAAAAATATTATGTTATTTAGATATTTTCTTAAGAAGTTACTTAAATTATTGATATCAATGGCTAGAAGTGTTGAACTTGAACTCAATTTGAATGTAATTTTTAGTAGACGAAAATAAAACGATTTTTTTTAAATGATGATTTTAAGCAAAACCAAATAAATAATTATATTCAATAAAGAAATTAAAATGCTTTGACTTAAAATAATAAGTTCCATCACCACAAATGAATCCCTATCAAAAAGATCACCTTAAAAAACCATCAAAGGATTTAAGAAGTAATTTTAAATGTTTCAGTAACAATATAATTTTTTAATAGGTCAGTGATCATAAAAGAATAATTTTCACTAATATATTATTAAGTATTCATATGACAAAAAATAGATTATTAAAAATAATAATTTTAATTATACTGAAATATTAGTGGAGAATTATTTGGAAGGGGTTTCAAACTCTCTCTTTTAGTTTTAGCGCAGCCACTAGAAGGTTCATAGCCTTGAGTTAGAGTTACATGTTTACTGTTTGTAGAATTAAATAATGAGTGTGAAAATATATTTGTAGAATTTAAAACGGAATGTATGTTAAGTATAAATCCATACATGGCTAGATATAAAAACAAATGCAGATTAGACTTAGCAAATTAGGATAGGACCCTTACCTTCCCAAAAGTGACACCACAATTTTCACATACGGCCTGTACCTTCTGTCGTGTGTCACACTCTGTACAAATGAGTTCCGCTACTGACTTCCTGTTAAAATAGTGCTCTTCATTCTCATCGTGACAGTAGCGGCACATGTATTGCTTGTTGCAGCATGGAGTCTGGTAAAAATATGCATACAAGATTTATAATCTATTTATTATTACAATAAATAATCATAAAGTCCTTATCACGAGAAGCTGTAATTTTTGTAAACAAATAACTTCTACTAAGTTACTGGCAGTAACCATTCCCTTATAATAGACCACTGTGAAATAACTGCATGTATGCTGTTGTTCAGTGTTTCCGTGGTTGAGTAAGGGCTACCACAGCCCATTTCTCTATCCCTTCCTAATCCCTTATCCTTGATCCTACTATGGTCAGCAACACACTTGCAGCATCGGTGATGTTGCTTGATAGCCAATGGTAGCCACCTATTATTTAAAAATTAACATTTAAAAAAAGTTGTTTTGATGACTGTGTATATTTGCTTTGTATTAATATTAAATTTGTAATAGGATTACTTTAATGTATTCTAAACGTACTGATTAAAAAACCACATACACATAGGAGTTTGTTCAAATTTCGTTAGCAAGATGAGCCAAAAAAAACGTTTTAAGGGATAATCATGTCGCATGTTGAAGTTACCAGTTCGTTGACATTACTTTGTTTTCTAAAAACGTTTACATACATTGCGGGATCTCGAGGATTCTACGCATTCAGTTTAAATATAGCGTAGGTTTTTGAACTCGAGAAATGTACTGAAATCGACAAATTGAATATGAATCGAACATCCTTTATATGCCAATTTAACTCACCACAAATTTGGCTCGACGCTTGTAATGTGCACAACCTATGCGTTTTTCTACTGCTGGCTCTGCAGAAACTTCACCATTAGTTATTGCTTCTTCTTTCTGCTCCTTTTCCTTCGACATTTCTTATCAAAATATAATAGTACTGATAAATAATAGTAAAAAACTACTATATCAAAATTATCACAATAGACTTAGGACTCCTTCAATAATTGGTTTTTAATGAAAACTAATCAAATTATTGTAAAAATATAGGTACGATGTATATTATACAAATACATTATGCGAATACGATATGTACGATTTAGACGTAGGTGACATTACGGATTTCGATTTGACGTTTATTTGTTCGTTGTCTTTAATTGAGGTTTTGTATGTCATTTTCATCATCCATCAAAATATATACAGGCGTCAATGTCATGTGGTGATAGTTACAGAGGATAAATTAGGTCCACAGAGTAGTTATTTATATCACAGGATATGCATATAGACCAATTTTGGTTATTGAGGTCATAGAATAATAACTAAAGCAGATTAATACCGGGAGAGCGATGTCAGCAAAAAGCAGTGTTTGCGTCTACTCCTCCGTCGGATTCGTAGAGCAATACGTAGATAAACAAAACAAGTCTCAAACTAACAGTTTAGTAAGTTGAGGTGGCAATGGGTTGTGTAGGACCATAGTGTAAATAGTACTTTTAAGTACTATTTTTTTTTTCAAATTCAAATTCAAAACATTTTTATTCGAAATAAGATTTATAAAATCGCTTTTCGACGTCAGAGAATGGCAGAGAATGGCACGTTCACTACCACGGTGTGCATTCCTCTGTGGAGAAGAACGGCCAAAGAAACTCCACAGGAATCTATTTACTCTATAATAGGACACAGTACTTTTTTTACTGTTGTCAGGATATACTAATTTTATTATTTATTGATAACGAAACAATATATGCACCTGTACCATTTATATTCTTTTGAAAATCTCTTTTAGCGATTATGTCCTTATATGTGAACAAACCGTATGAAGCTCGGAAGTTTTTCGAGTGGAGACTAAATTCGGATTTTTATATTAAACACAAACTCTCAAATTGAAATTTATTTAAATATACAACAAGGTAAGTTATTTAACTATTATTTTAAATAAATCTATGTTGATAGAATGATATAGGTACGCACGTATGTACCCTTTTCTGAAGTAAACTTCTCTGAGTAATGTCATTGCCGATCTCTCTTCGTTTTTTTTCTTCATTTCGTTACACTTTTCAGTCTTTTCACTAATATTAAAATTTACCTTATACTGTAGTGCTCTCTGTGTAATTTATTCAATCATTAAAAACTATTTTTACAAAACATTTTTAGGGTCTGTTCACACGAACGTTTCACACTAAAGGGAGTAACTACAATTTGTCCTCAGAAAATACTGGTTTTGTATAGAGATGCGCACGCGCAGCATTCCAATTATAGCGTGAAAGATGTCTACTTTGGGCACTATACATTGTCGAATTAATGTATCAGCGATATTGAATAGTACAAGTTTCTCATTATTAAGTCTCAAGCTAATAAACAGCTTACACGTTCGTGTGAATATGACACCTTTACACGCAAAGTTAAGGTACCTACTATTATTCCTTAACTAATCCTGTATCTATATTATTATTATTTTTTCCTTACTTTAATTTAGTTGTGGGCGTAATAATAAATATGTTTCTTTAATGCTTCTAGATTTTCTAGCGCGTCGCGTGAACAAATACTAATATTAAAGTGATTATGTACTAAGAACTGATGGGTAGGATACAATTTTATAAAAGCGTTGAAAATGTTCTTAAAAGTTATCTCTACAGTGTTTCACTGTTATTGCTTTATTACGTAGGCCTTAAATGTGAATTTATAAAAAAAGATAATTAGATATATAGGTAAGAATTATACCTATTTATATTTTAAAGCTCATTCATCCATTCTGGCACATTTATCATACATTATAGGCAAACAAAGAGAAAATTTAATAAATCCGAGGTTCGAAATGTCTTTTCAAGTCTAATCTTACATTACATGCTTACATACATTTAAGTCACCACGATGCCCATAAAACTTTTATTTCATTAATAGTAGATAACATACTTATTTAAATCTTTATTATGAGGTGATGGATTTTAAACGTGAGGTATTCTACGATGAATTAATTCTTTGTTGTTAATTTTTAGTTTATTATAGAGGAAAAAATTGACACCCGTTGATAGAGACAGAGATATTTAATTTAGTTTCTTTACTGTTCGCTTGAGGCGCTTTGCTTATTTATAAATAATAAATTAATAAAAAAAAAAACGGTTATATCACTTTGTTCTGTTGTAGAGTAAAACGCGGTATATAATTATAATTGTATACATAATTTAAAAACAAATCTAAGAAAAAATAATGTAGAAAAATTACAAAATTGACTGAACATCTCCATTAGAAATGTTTTGAAATAAAAATCTCATCTATTTCCGACCACCCATAAAATTGTTTTAAATATTATTGTGTCTGTTAAAGTTAAATCATAATATACAAAATATACATATACATAATATATACAATACTAGTCTATTTAAATAAACACAATCAGATATAAATATAGATACAATTTGTGTATAAGAGAAAAAAAAAAAAGCTAATATAAATTTGTATACAACTAAATACACTTAACATTGAATCAAATAGTTAAAAAGGTTCAAAAAATTCAAAAAGAAAAAAATATTATTTCTTTGCATTCTATCTTTATTCTTAACTGTTAAAAAGGGCCGCCAAAAAACGATGTTTCTTGTATATACGCTTTTTTTTTAGTTGAGATCGTTAAACGATATTTATTAGACACCTTAAATGAATTTTTCGAACTATCAAGTGACGAATTGAGTAAGAGAGAAGTTTTAAATCTCTTAATTATTTTAAAAATTAAATATTAATTAGAGTTAAGAGGTATCAACAATTTATTTCATCATTATTATTATTATTATTATATATTTTGTCCCAATAAAGCGTTTAAAAACCATTGTCACTGTGCCCATTATATTCAGTAAAATTAATTTTCACGAACTTTACATTCCAAAAATTAAATTATCGCGTAACCATGATTTGATTGTTATTAAAAATCCTTAAACAGTATAGATTTAGATTTTGATAATTTTTTTTTTAAGAGACCGAGCGCTCATGCACAACTAAATAAGTAGATCTTGTCAATTGAAACAAATACATTTAAATTTATAAAAAAACTTTCCTTTTTTTTCAAAAGATAATTTAAAAGTGATTTTCATAGTTGCAAATACAAGGATTTTACATAACTAAAACTCCGTTCGTTGAGCCACCACGATGTGCACTTTAGTATTTTTTTCTAATAAAATGTCCTTCACAATAATCATCCTTCGAGTCCATTATCTGGTGTTTTCGGCTATTTCCTTTTGTTGCGGTGTCTGTTTGCTTTCTAAACGTTTCTTCAACGGTGCAATGTACTCCCAGCCTTCGTCACCTTTGGGACTGAACAGCTGGAATAAATTACACATTCGTTACTATTTTTTTTATAAAAAAAAAAAATACACTTCGGTCCGAATAAAACACAAGCAACGCTACAAGTACGTTGCCAACCATAAAATAATTTAGGATAGGGATTGGGAAGAGCTCTTGCATCCCTTACCCACTCACAGAAACACAATAGCACACATAGGCACTGTCATTTCATGGTGGCTTTCTGTACTAGGTTACTGCCTCAAGACGGGACTGCGAAATACGACCTACCACCCCACCCTGCAATCACTTTCCAGATCCAGACCAGAGCCAACATTGAATAGTTCATTTGCAAAAATGACTCCGCCTGGAATAGAATTGGGGAGCTGAACTGAACTGAGATTGAACGGACTGAACTGAATTGTATTGGCGTTGAAGGTGCGTTGCGTACCTGCGTGACCCACTTCTCGTGACGCGCGTCTCGCAGCTTGACGGCGTCGCGCTGCGCCTGCTCGACGAGGCGCTTGGCGTGCGTGGCCGCCTCCGTGTCGGCGGCGCGTAACGCGCACGTCACGTGACGCCACACGCGTCTCGACTCGTTCGGCCGCTGCCGGCTCACAGACTCCACTCGTTTGCGTCGCGCTCGCATCTTGCTCACCTGTAGACACATAACATTTATTACTAGCCGTTGCACGCGACTTCGAAGCGTAACTTTACATAATATATGTAACTTGCTGATAATGTAGCTCTATCTATATGTGAAAGAATTTTTAAAAATCGGCCCAAAAGTTTTTGAGTTTATTCTTCGCACTACGCTAAGACTGTGAAGCAGATATCACCTTCGAACGTGCAAACTATGTAAACAAATCCGACCCATCGCTGAATTTCATAACAACGAGTGATTGATTGTGTATAATTACTGCAAATCATCTTTGGCTCTGACGATATAACGTGTCAAACAAAGAGGTAATGTTCCATATATTTCGCTTCTGAGGTTCAGTCCCACGACTGAACACATCGTGTAGCTAGTAAATAGATAAAAACCTCGAATAAGGTCTCGACGCGTCCAGACTCTGTCCAGCGGCCGTCCATACGGCTGTTCCACTCGCCCTGCGCCGTGTAGTAGGGCTTCTTGTCTCCGCCCGAGAACACCTCGCACGTGACGCGGTGCTTCTTGCCGCCGTAGAAGGGCTTCGTGAGGAACTCGATGTTGGCGCGGTGTCCCGTCTGCTGGCACTCGATCGCCACCTGACCGCCCAGCTCTATCCACGGCACGGTCAGTATCGATCTGGAAATCAAACATTCTTTGTTATACTCGGTGACCTCACAAATATAATCTGAATTCCGTGAAATAGAGTCAAATTCAAATTCAAATTCAAAACATTTTTATTCGAAATAAGATTTATAAAATCGCTTTTCGACGTCAGAGAATGGCAGAGAATGGCACGTTCACTACCACGGTGTGCATTCCTCTGTGGAGAAGTCGAGTTTCGTTCACGGTTCGGTTTACGTTAGTATTTGATACGTCTGAATTTTATTTACGCTTATTGAGGGGATTTAAAAAAAAATACATAGGAACAAGCCTCTTAAGAAGAAGAAGAAATAGTAGTACGGGCTAAAACCCAACGACTTTCTAGCGTGGCCGTAGTTGGGCGGGGTCACGAACGTGGTCATATCCGCGAAGCAGGTCATGGGCTGTGGTAACTAAACGAGCGGAGCGGAGCGGTTCGTTTGATGTTGAGCGGACGGAGTGATTTGAGAGGTGACTCCGCTCCGCTGGTTTCGTAGACGCAGCGTTAGTCCTAGCATTTAAAGCTAACCGAGACATAATCACCTGCCGTATCCGTTGGGGAAGGTGAGCGTGTACTCCTCGCCGAGGTCCAGCAGAGTGACGAGGCCGCGGCCGATGTTGTGCACGCCGATGCTGAGGCCGAGGAACTTGCTCTTGGTCCACACCCACGCCTCGAACTGGATGCGCTTGGTGACGTGCTCCGCGTAGAAGGCGGACACGGGCGGGTGGTGCGACACCTGCTCCGCCACGAACGACAGCTGCTCCGTCGTGCACCACGGCACCGGGCCCTCTCCCACCTCCTGCTGCACACACTCCTTTTCCTAAGGTTAGAGGTCCAATTCATGGTACCTACGTGGATAGAAATAGGGAAATGGACTCTCACATCCTTCACTCAATCACAAAAACACAACAGCATACATGCTTATTTACTGTGATCTGTGAATCAGACGGGCTGCCCAAATGATTGCCAAACTCATTATCAGAGAAAACACCATGTTAGCATTTGCTATTTATATCGACGGAAGTATAGTATAAAGTACTCTGTGACATTGCAATGTGGAGTGCTGTGGTGTTACAATATAGATTGCTCTGTGGCATGACATTGGAAGGGTAACCTGAGTCCTGTCCTGACAGTTATAACGAACGCGTCCGTGAAGAGGTCGTTGTCGTATGTCCGCGCATCTTATAGTTGGAATTGCAGTTCTGATATGTCGGTCGGGGGATTGGGACTAAAAAACATAAAGTAGTTTTAATTAATGTAACCTAAGAAGAGAGTGATAATAATCAATATAAAGGACCGGGTTGAGATAAAAGACAGGAAAGCAAACTTTTTTTATTTTATTTGACCATACCTTATCAGCGCTGGCGGAATGTGATTCGTCCAAATCCCAGTAGCATCTGAACACTTCGCCCAGAATGGGATTGTATGGCTTCTTGGCTACTTGAGACTTGCGTCCAGCGTGATACGAACTGAGATACCATCGCACCACTTGAATCATACGTTCGCGGGGTGTCGGCATGTCTACTATCCTGAAATTTAAAACACGAAAACTGCTCAGTGCTATTCCATTTGACTTCATCCGATTAGTGCTTCATTGTCATGGGTTCATCCATAGCAGATTGATAGGTCCATGGATAAGTGCGGGTAATACTGTACAACAATTCTTAAATCGGCACTTGGCAGCGATGACTTCTTTATTTCTTATAAAAAATATCAGGTCTTCTTTTTTTCTTTTATGTTAAGGTCGGCAGACATGTGACGGTCCATTTCATGGTAGGCCTATAACACAAGCAACACCACAGGTGCTGTAAGTGCGCAGCGGAGCCTTCATTTCGTAAATTTCATTTAAAAATTCCCTTTCAAAAATTTTTCTCTCCTGGTTCCTGTAATATTTTTCGTTTCTACCTACTTATTATTAATTTCTCTTAAGCCAACATTTATTCGAAGGTAATTACTCTACATTTCCCTCAATTCTCGTTACATTGTTATACTCACTCAGATTGTGTGTGTGTGTGCACTTTTCAAGTGAGGAAGGTTACAAGTATTCAATTTCGAAGGGGCCGGCGTCATGTGACCCGAGCCGAAACCGTGCAATGCAAACAATATCTTATAAAATGCAACTCACTTGACAAATTGATCTGGATGCGCGAAAGAGTCCGCGTACATTTCTAACAACGATCGCCTCTCCAAAATAAAGGTCGGCAACACCACCTGGAAAATTTATATTCGTAACAATCTATTAAATCAGATTATAAAAATTAGAGGTAAATTCATTAAGAGGGTGTTAACAGCAGTGTTATTGTCTTTGTCCTCTCGGGGTAGGCAGCACACTTGCAAGTTTCGTTTGGGGGAATCAAAGTCACTGTCAAAAACAGAAGAAATGTCAAAATTTTAGGGGGGGAAAAGTGAAGTGTAGATAGTGATTTATACCTTCGTTAGATCCATTCCAATCTTGACCTGCGAAAGAACGTGGGTGACCACCGATCCGTGATTCTCCATCGAACCCAAGTCGCTGTCCGATTCTTCCTCGTATAACGCTACCGAACAAAACAAATTTTCACTTAGAAATGGAATATTATTTTGATAACCAAATCTTATAAAATTTGTATACAGTATATGTAGATTTATTAATATAGCGTAAAACTCAATTTAATGGTTATTTGGAATTGAATTAAATGCCGGTGGCAATTAGTTAAATATTAAAAAAATTAACTGACTGTGTAAAAAATTATATTTATATTTGCTTATAGCATTAAAGCTTAAAGCATAGCTGTGGCTATTTTATTATATTTGATTTTATGTTTATAAATATCATAAAAATTGCGACCTAAGTATTATTATTTATCCAAACTAATATTTTAAAGAGAAAAGATTTGTATTTTTAGTTTTTGTTTGTAATGAATAATCTCAAAAAAAAAAAAAACACTGGACCGTTTTTAAAAAATTCTTTCACCTATAAATAGCTACATTATCATAACAGCGAGTAACAACGGCTAGTCTAAAATATAATTACAAAAGATTAAAGATTACGCAAATCTCCCTAGACAGAGTATATAGGTAGGTATTGTTGGTAGGGCAGAAACGGTCCCCGAGTAAGGAAGTTGCTGTCGGTTTTATGTAAGGAACATAAACTGCATAAACATAATATTATAAACTCAACAATGGCAAGTGTCGTTCGCGCTTGTTACGTGATTCACAATACGTCTCTGTTTTTATGCCATTCTATATAATGGCATTGTATTAACATACAATACAATGCGGTTTTATGTCTGTGGATCGCTAAGAACACTTTGAAAGTTTCATTTTAATTAATAAACTCGTAATAAAAACACATGCGGTTTCATTCTTGTGTTTTCCTACGATGAATCATTTCTCTACTGATATTTTTCTTTCAAACTCTTAATTCCAAAATACTATAATAAAATGCAAAAATGCAAGCAGCAGTTTTAATGCCATTGATACAGCACTGACTGTTTGACCATCAGAGATCAAACAGTCAGTGCTGTATCAGAGATTAAATTTAAAAAAATGTAACTTTTATTATAATTACGGGGCAAATTGTAGTTATCAAGTTTTTTTGTGCAACTTATAAACACAAACCTTCCTCCTTTATCGCTGTTGCAAATATTGAAAACCATATCTTACCATTTGGACGCCACTGTCTCAGGTCTCTCTACATTTTTTCAGATGTTATATTTTTCATTTTCCAACGTGGACGATGTCGCGGGCCAGTATTGTGCTGCAAAAACCAATTGACATAGTGTTTGTGGACTGAAAAAGGGAATGAAATTAACTCACCATCGTAATCGATCTCTCCGTCCCTAGTTCGAGGCAAATCGACGGTGGGCTGCGCCGAGTCAGGCTCGGGCGTACCCTCCGCCGGACAGTTTCGACTTGCACTGTAATAAATAATTTATCCTTTATAATAATATTGCATCTAAAAATAATCATCATTGATCATCTAAAAATACAATAAAATCTAGCCACACCATCATCTTCGCCACCGCAATAAAGATGTTAGGCGTTATAATATGTTTTCTCAGGTGCTATATTTTTATTTATTAACGCGGACGAAGTCGCGGGCATCAGCTATTAATAAAATAAACATAATCCCATATATAAATTAAGAGTATCATCATACAAATATGTATATATTATAAATGAAATTTATTTAGTAGGAGTGTGTTGAGAAAATTACGGCCAAGGCTGTTCACGTTATGATGTCTAACCTAGGCATAAATTACTTTGGCCAATAATGAGCCAAATATATTTTCAACGTTTTCTGTGTGTTGCCACTTCAATTAACGGTTGCGTGTTGAAATGTATCACGAAAATATAATGTATACACATCAAAACAGTCAACTATTCATTACAAAAGACGAGACGCTTTGTTTTATAATTAAAATGGAAAACATTGGAGGTCAATTTTTAATTTAATATAATGAAACTAATGAGGTCATTACTTATGAGGTACGGTATACGCAGTAGTAGGTACGACTAGACTTGTTCGAGTGCTGACAACTGTCTCGGGACTTGGGTAAATGAAACACGGGAGTCCGACCAAGAAATAACATTCCCAATTAAACTTGCACCATTCTTCCAATAAAATGAGAAAAATAAATGGTTCATCGTCAAAAGATTCAAGTAAGGTTGCTCCTGTAGTAAATTTGGCCTATTATAATGTACGGCTACGAAACATGGGCTCCAAAGGAGATCGGACACCTACGGACATTCGAAGTGTGGTGGTGCTACACTGCTAACGCCGATTACTTCGCATTAGCTGAAACACATAAAAAACGAAACCGTTCTCCAACGTATCCAGATGCCCCGGATAATTATGCGAACCATTATGAAGTGTAAGATAGAATATCTTGGCCATATGCAGGCAAGGCAGAAAGCAAGTCGTGGTTGCAAAAAAAACCGGTTGTGGCCTGGAATAACATCAGTCACGGAATACCATTTTCTCTTATTTTTTGTAAACCGTTTGTATTTTATTTTATATTTAGTTGCTATTGACGAGATTTTGGAAATTGGAAATATTTATGGTGGAATTAGAGTGGACTTGAGAGCCTTGTGTTATGTCCTTATACCCTTGAGAGCGTGTTGAATGGTTAGGAAAAACATAACTTTTTAAATAGTATTAATAAAAAATGAAAAATGTGCATTTTAATATAGTTTTAAACGTAAAGGAAATTATAAAATGCGTTTATATAAATAAGAGAGAAAACTTCTGATGACATTTACGCCAGAATTTAGAGATTTTTGTCGTATATTTTCAGATTACATGTGTAGTAATAATAACAAAGTAACGTATAAGATAACTACCTATATTTATAAAGACACACACAAGCCTCGAAATGGTGCTAAGTGGATGAACTTCAAAAGTAGGATCATTGGCAACCATCTCGTTACATTTATCCCTTTGTTTAATTGAATATTCATATAGTTACAAATGTTTGTTTATGTGTGTGGCCTTCGGTGATTATAAATCAATACGTCGATTATGGGAAAGCATCAGTTGCCGTTCGACGGCCAATGTTAAGGTTGATCGATCACTTTGAAAATGTAAATCGTTAAAGTTTTCAAGGCACAGCTTATGATTCATTGCGATGACAATCGTATCGTATGACGCGCTGTCGTCGTGGGAATGTGAAAATATGCAACCTTTTCAAGCAGCATTAAGTTTATATCAAATCAAAATAATACGGATAACTTAGCGAGACGAATAAAATTTATGTAAAACAAAGATTAGATTTTTGTTTATGTTGTTTTCGTATGTTTGTTTGTTGAAACTCAAAAACGACAAACGATTTTAGAAAATTTTTTACCTATAGAAAGCTAATTATCAGCTAGTAACATTGGCTCTGTATTTTATTTTCACAAAAGTTTGAGTTCCCTACGAAAATTATAATATATAGAAAATATACGGTTTGAGGAGTGATTTCTTAATAATAATTAATCTATATCTATAACGCTAAATGTGTTGCTCAGTGAAAAATACGAGAACGATCGAGCCGTCCAATTCGTTATATATACGAGTACATATTTTTTTCAAATATTCCTTGAAATCCAAGGAAAATTGGAAAAAATTCTCGGATATTTTATCCTTGCGAAGACGTCGGCGGTACACTAGACAATCAATCAATAACAAAAACAAAAAGAACGTGTGTTTATTCTATTAAATTGAATGCCAAAATATTCAAGAGACACGACTAGACAATAACAAGACGTCGTCGTCGAGTGGGCGTCTCCGGTTGTGACAATTTGCCAAGTGGGCTCGGACAATATTCGTATTACGTTTACTACGTTCGAACTAGCTTGAGACTATATACAGAAAGAGCAAAACAAGCGAAAAATTATTATTCGTGGGTATATTACAAGCCTTTATCTATGACCCTCTTCGAGAGTTGCTATCATTTTCATATAATTGTCAAATTGTAGCAGTGGCAGGACAAGACACAATAGGGAGCGTAGCTCTCCATGTGCTGGATAGCCGTGGCGGGGCACCGATGTCGTGTCATAACGTCCCCGCGACCCCGCCCATCAACGGCCGCGCTAACAAAGTCGTTGGGTTTTAGCCGGTACGAATCCGACACAACCCTGCAGTGTCCCATACACTGCTGGGTATCCAAGAGGATATTCCAATTTATGACACAATGTGTCATAAATGGGGCAGGCAGCCTGGCAGCAGCAACAGAACTTGTGTTTCGGTATGTAAGGGATGCCAGTGCTCACAATGTTGCTTTAGTTAGACTAACGTTAGAGATTATGTGTTAAAGGTTTCTTTTCCCTCCCATTCAGGTATCGATTATGACGACATTATATTCAAGGTCCTTAATCCTAGAAAAATTAAAAGTTAAACCTTTAGTGTTACGGAATAAGTTCCATGATAGATGTGAAATAACCGCCGAGCTGCCTAAAAATCTTTATTATAGGTGTCTTTGTTGCCCTTACGGTTACCATGGCGGTTAATTGTGTGGGAAACTCTACAAGGCTAAGTTTAAGAAAGTCTTAATCGTTTGTATATACACTATCAAAGACTAGTGATTTTCAAAGACTAGCGATTTTATAAAAGTCTAAAACCGACGCCTTCCGGCTTCACCAAGATCAATAAATCTTTCAAATAGGTAGGTACAGTTCCAGGCTTTACAACTTACAAAATTCATTATTTCTTTCTTTCTACAATATAAATATAAATACAATACAATAAAATATTGTAACGTCAAGATCTAGGTAATCTACCTAAATATATACAATAATCAATAGCACTGCGTTAGTCTCGCAAAAACAAAAATAGGATAAGGGGTTAGCTAACTTACCGCTTATCCTATTTTCCTAATAACTTATCCTTAATACTTAGATCTGCAGCGCACTTGCAGCACATGTGGCGTTGGTTTTGTTATGAGTGACTTACCAAAGTGGACCGTATAAGGTCGTCTTACCATTAATAAGAAATAAAACATAACTTTCGCAATAATTAGCTTACTAAGATTCTCGTGTCAATAGATTGAGCTTAACCACATATAACTTTTTATTATAAAGGTCGGCAGGCCGGCTGAGAGTCTAACTTTTAAGGAAATTTTAGGCAAGTAGGCAACAGTCCGCTTGAAGGACACCTATTAACACGGGCCAGTATATACGCTGCCGACCTCGTTAGGGTTACGGATAAGAGATAAGGAAAGTATAGTTTTATTATATTTATAATTAAGGGTTCACACCGAAACATTTCCAACAATGTTATACCTACATATTTTATTATTATATTTAACTAGGTTTTGCCCGCGATTTCGTCCGCGCTCTTTTTCTTATCCGATCGCTACCATACTTCACAGGATCACCCTCTGGACTAATCTGATGATTGTCTGAAAATTTCATCAAAATCGGTTCAGCGGTTTTGGAGTCCATAGAGAACATACTGGAACATAAATACAATTGCCTTTTATATATTAAGAAGATAAATACATTATTTTTCATGTGTACTAGTTGAAATTTGGTCCAATTGCTAAGCTAATATTTTTTTATCCAATATTCAAAGATAGCATTTATTAATCTTAGATGGCGTTCATTCTATTCGCAACACGAAAATTGTTTAGAAACTAAAACAAATTTCTTACGATAAAAAGATGTTTAAGATTTAACTTAGATGTACTATTGAAATTTATAAATCTCTACAATACAATACAGATTCCACACATATCTTAATTATTATTATTCCCATATATGGCGCATTACTAATAACTATAGCTTGCTAAAATCACAGAACCGTGAAAGTGTACCGTTGTAATGACCTACTCGATAGCTGTTTATTCGTTACTGGAATTATATTAGTTTAAACGATTCGTATAACAATGTTTAATTAACAAAGGCCTCATGCTCTTATAAGTTTTATATAAACTTCTGCTATAGAATGTAATACGAAGAAGTTTAAGAGAAATCAATCCTTTAAGTAGGAAAGACATTAATATTAAAATTTTATGACAATGACACTAATTTCACACATTTAATTAATGCGGCAGTGGATCCATGCTGATTTTGGAAAATTATGAATTGATGATGATGAATTGAAGCCCTAAATTGGTATGCGTAGTAAGAGCATCCATTAATGTTTTTCTTTTAACTTGAACCCCATTGGATGAGTTTAAAAGAAATTTGGTGGACACTTTTTTTTTTCATAAATCAGAAAAATAGTATAACACAAACTTCATGTACCTGTAGATACTAATAATGAATTTACTTAAATTAATATAGAAAAATTATACACCACCTTTTACATGAATAGGTAAAATAATAGGACACAATGACATCCCATTCATATGTCATGCAGGGGACATATAAAAAGGACAGACACACAACCTTCCCCAATAGAACACCATAGCAGTGTTGTCGTTAATGAATGTGCATCAAAATGCCTATTGCCTATATAATTCTCACCTGTCGCTGTCTCTTCTCAAGGACCATCGTCTCGATGTCAGCGCACGTATCATATTGACTTTTAACACCACTTTTACATTAAAAACTTAACAATTTCTAGATAATATTGAAGACCAATTAAATCACAGACATTGTCACTATAAAAGCACTTTGTTCACTGCTTCAACGTTTTAAAATTCCGAGGCACTTTGGATATTTTTTTAAGAAATCAACCGAATCGTCCCAGCCTGGATAGAGCAATAATATAATTTATTTATTATCTATATAAAGTTTTACAAATAAAATAGAACGTCAAAGAAAATGTCATTAAATGACTCTACCAGATCGGATGAATTCACCACCGCACCCCGGTTTGAAAGTTTCTACGGGGAAAGCACCGGCAAAAAACCTCGATAGTAGATCTTTTAAAATAAATCATTCTAATATTAAATCTTCTTTATTTTGTTTAAAATTTTTAATCTCTGGATTTGAAAAAATTCTTGTAGGTATTTGAAGCGTAATTCACAAAGACTATTTAACATCGCGATGCGAACCTTAGGAACCAAGCAAAAAGAATAAAAGTCAGAAAAACATTAAGCGAAAACCAAGTAAAAGTGAAAATGTAAGTATAAGGAGATGCGATTGGGTGGGTCGGTGCCGAAGGCCGCCGTCCGACCAAAAACGAGCATTACGTGGCAATATCGAGAAAAAAATTAACCGATTTCTTTTGAATTAAAAGGTGTCTGAAACCGAGGGGCACAACTAATAATAAATAACGTCTGGTGATTCAGATCTACCTCTAGAAACATTGCTTGATCAGATAAGATATGTCACGAAACGTATGGTTAGGTAAGTTGAACGTACGGGTGCGCATGGTATAGGAACATAAATTTCTTGAAATGCCACGTTAATGACCATCGGGAAAGAAATGCAAGGAGAGACACACGAGAAACTCTGAAAGAAAAAACTAGTCACGTGACGACGTGTCGCTTTACGATGAAAACCATATCAAAATTAGTTTGGTGATTTAGAAGATGTTTAGAAGAAATCCATGGAGAGACAGAAGGCGGACAGCGACATATAATCTATACTAATATTATAAAGAGGAAAGATGTGATTGATTGTTTGTTTGCATTGGCTCCGAAACTCTGGACCAATTTGAAAAATTCTTTCATTCTTGGGAAGCTATATTAGCGAGTAATATAGGCTATATTTTATAAAGTTACGCGGACGAAGACGTGTGCAACAGCTTGTAATGTATAAATATAGATGATTTAGATATACAGATATAAAATTGCAATGTTGCGTAATTGCGGTTACTCCCCAATTACGCGAATTAATATTCATTATAAATTTAAGCTGAACTATGATATTGTAACGTACGTGAGGAGATCTACATTTCTCGTACATTTAAGACATAATAATACCATAATAATTTAAGATATAAAAATACCAAATGAACAACGAATTCTAAATCAAATACACGTTACGACACAACGTCTAAATCCGTATTTGCATTGGAATACTCTTTCGGTTACTGTCCCTGAACGATATTCCATTAACTATACGAGGCTAAACAATGCGGAAGGGGGACGCTATTTCCGATTGTTGCATAATGTCTAGATAGAAATTATTTTAAGGCCAAAATAAACTGATAGCATAAAATCTATAACGCGATTTTTTTTTTGTAAAAGTTAAAAGAGTTTTTGGAAAATATTAAATTAGTACTTAAAACAGCGCATGTCCTGGATTAACACACATAATTATATATAATACTCACTTTTTATAAAAACATTAATGTTCTAAAAATTAGCAAGAAGTGGCAAGAATGGGCCCGCTGGTTCAGACAGACGAAAAACCCTCCAACTGTCTACAAACATGACAACTCGCGGTCTCACGCGAGTTAATTGTCCGCGAGTAGTCTATTAAAAATAGTATGCTTTGATATTTAAAATTTGTATATTTAAGAAGTGGCAGGGTACACTGTGTTCTTTAGTCATAAACAATAGGAATACCACCATTAAACAAGATGTTTCGGTGCTCGAAGTAAGGTAAGCCAGAGCTGATTCCCCTATCACCCTATCACCCTTATAACACGCTTTCAGATTCAACTGCACACTTCATCAAGGCGTTGCTTGTGCTATACATTAGCGCGTTTCCTATTCATTATATAATAATAAAAAATATTGAATATTAACTAAATTTACTGCTTTTTAAACAAGTTATAATTAAAATTTAACACACAAAAAAAAACCAATGTCATATTTAAAATATCTATTTTAAACTGAAAAATTCAAAAAATACTTATTTATTAATTAAAAACTATTACCAATTTATAAAGAATGTACACGCGTAGCATTGGATTTTATTATTACGTAAACTACCTACTCGTTTTGGTAGATAATTGGAAAATGAAAACTCAATAGTCAAACAATGAAACATGTATAAGATACGCCCTACTATATTATTTAACAGAGCGTTTAAACGGTTAATAGCTTTTTTAACTATTTCAACTAGAAAGAAAAACAAAGAAATATGCTAACACACACTTCTACGACATTTAATACATCTCTCATGCAAAATATATACTAAGAAGAAACACAACAGACTTTATATTACGCAGTCATTATATACTAAAACCTTCCTCGAGAACCACTCTATCCATTGGTGAAAAAAGCATGAATATCGGTGCAGTAGTTTTTGAGTTTATCGCGAACAGACAGACAGGCAGACGCGGCGGAGGACTTTGTTTTATAATATGTAAGGATATTTGCATGCAAACATGTATGTAATAAGTCAAAATAAGTTCGTGTTAATTGTATAAAAAAAAAGTCGACATTACAGATGTTTGTTACTCTATCACGTAAAAACTACTAAAAGAATTTTGATTAAACTTCACAATTTATAAATTCAAGTAAAAAAAAAAAAAATTATCATTTCACTCATCTGTTTTTCATCTCCTTAAGTGGGTGTTTGCCACTGAAAAAACCTTTCTTTCACGTCAGTTATAAGTTCTATTTTACCTCGCAATTGGCATTTCTGGTTGCAAATTCAGCTAACAAAATCTGTGACTATAAATAAATTTAGTTTCATATGTGAATTCTAATCACGTACAGGGAGCGGACATGTGGCTCAGTGCTTAGTTAAAAGTTTCAAATTTTAAAATGTTAATTCTATAACAATTGAGTGAAAAGAAATAGATGCAGCTCTATATTTAATTACTATCTTATTAACAGTTTCGTTGTTTTTAAAGAAAGCTAGAGACTCGTCCCCGGCTTCACACGGATGCAATTTTATTCTGCTAATTGTACACACAAATTTTCCCTGTTAATCGTTCTTTCCATTAGTGAAAACCGTATCAAAATCCGTTGGACGGATAAACAGAGGCGGACAGCAACTTTATTTTATAATAATATAGATTCATCCGTACTAATATTAAAAATGCGAAAGTATGTTTGGATGTTTGTAACTCTTTCACGCAAAAACTACTGAACCGATCACCATGAAATTTTGCATACACGTTGTCTGGGACACCAGAAAGGACATAGGGTACCTTTCATCGTTCAACGCGGACGAAGTCGCGGGCACCAGTTAGTATAATATAAATAGGTCTGACCTTTACTGTCTATCTATGTGTCTACTGCAAAGGATGAACTGATATAAAATAATCTAAATGCGTCAACAAAAACAAATGATAAATAACCTTTCACTGACGAATATAAGTAAACAATTTTAACGGGCATCAATCAAATAATAAGTGAGTATTGAGTTGTTTTTTTTGTTGTATAATTTACATAGGAGTGCATTACACAATGAAACGGTTAATTTCACACAAAACACAACAAACAAATACTATGTTATTGTATTATACTATTTCGAAACGTAATGTAAACACACAAACGTAACAAACACTTAATGCTGGCTGGCATGCGTTCCAAAATTAAACCGGATGGAAGTAATTTGAAAATCGAACAAGGTATCACGTACGTAATCTTGACGTTTAGAGGAAACCGGTAATGTGAGGTGGAAAAGTGTTTTGCGATGTTTTATCTTGCGATCGTTGCGTTTATTGATCGGCGTTCCCTTAAAACTGTTTGTGTAGGTGCGCCCCGCGGCACGTACCGTCGTGGACTGAAGTGCAAAAGTGTCGGACTTGAAACATAGTATAAAACATCGCAGAGAGTTCAGTTTCAGAATTACCTTTTACACTTTTTCGCTTATAGTAAACACTTTTTAAGAACATGCTACATTAGTGCCTATTCGTTTGAGGTATTTATTACACCGCAGATATTATTGACGTGAAAACTTCTTTAGGCGCGTTGGACATTTTTGAGATGGAAAAAACCATTGAACTCGCGACACTGTTACCGTAACCGACACCTCTGTATATAAGTATTTACTTTCCTGACGATTCAAAAAATACACACGTAATTGTTCAAGTTTTCACTTCTGTCGGCACTCCTTTAGATATAATTAGGGTGAATTAAACACATTCATCATGGGAAGTCCACTGCTGGATATATGCCTCCTCCCTAATTTTAAAAGGACTGGTCAGAAGCACCCTGAATCCACGGTCGACCCGCGGCCATAAAACAAAACAAAATTTAAGTGATGTTTTATATGGTTTAGTTATCCCTTTAATTAAGCGAATAGTCAATCAAAGTTCAATCAGCAAAGTCCACTTCGAGTTGTCAGAATTAAGACGCGTTATTGTTTAACAAGTAGTTTCCGTAGCGATATCATTCTAGCGATGGCCAAAAGTAATGTTCTCTACCTAATAAAATGTGTCTAGTCTACATTGCTCTCTTCTTTGATGTTTCGCGCGGCCGCACCGAGTCGGCGCATTGTACGCGCTGCCCTGCTGCGCTAAAGAAACGGGATGTGTAATCCGCGAACATTGTTTATTTATAAAGTCCGCGCCGTAAATCATCAACACAGCGGCTTTTATACGAAATTCACTAAAGAAAAACCTGCGTAAAACTATAGCAAAACTGATACAAATCCTCTCAATAATGATTTTCTGAAGTCGTCTTGAGTAAAAACTCGTAAGCTCTATTTTATCTTATTTCGAAAATTGTGCGAAATACAGCCCAATTTATGACTGTGAACCGCAACGTGCCTCGTCATGCCCGCCATTAAATTATTATGGCAAATATAACATATTATTATATATAAAAAATTGCCGTGTTGTGGTAGGTATCTACATATTTTTTAGAATTCTTAGGACTACATAAATCAATGTATAACTTGTTCAAAAGACGATGTTTAAATTTTGTTTAAATTGGTCATAATTTTGCATTTTATTTATAAAGTATTAAGGCACAAATTACGAGTCGCGGAAACAATTTGCTTAGATAACGTTACGGCAGTCACAGAACTGAGCCAAAAAAGATTACGAGTAAATTAGCTTTTCTGATTTACATTTTTAATTTTAAGCATTTTAATCTTTGTGTCGTAATATTATGTATCACCATAATTATTGAAAACATAATGAATATCTTTGGTATAATGGAAAACTAAAATACATTACGAGAATAAACAGAAAAAAAAAATACGAGAGAAAATATATGACACTGACACACAAGGATAATTAAATAGAACATAATTATTTAACATGAACTTCATAACATTAATAAATTCTCCTTACGAACGATTATAAAATACATAATTATGAAACTTCAGAGATATTCGAAAATAGAACGTAACGCATAATATAACGCATTCGTGTAACAATTTTGATTTTACTCCCATAAATTTTCATACCACGGGCTTATATATGGGGGTAAATTCGAAAAATATAAAACACAAAATGTAAAACTTGTTGATACATTTTTTCATTAGACTTGTAAGTTTTCACATGAAAAAATTATCAATTTAATGATGACACAAGCGTATTATTAGTCAGAGTAAATAGAAAAATTAGTCCGCAGTACGTAAATGCTAGAGAACCCGTGACGAGCCGACCCGAGAGCGCCCTGATATAGTTTCAACTATGTTTCAACTATACGAATTACTATGCTGATTCTTTTTCAATTTTGAAAGAAATTTTAAAAAATTCTTACTCAGTAAAATTGATTAGACCTTCGCTCGATATTAAAAAAAAGTTCTTTTTAAAATCAACTAATTAAAAAAAAAAGATAAAAGAATCGTTTATTACAAACTGAAATATTAATAAATTAATTTAAAGACCAATGGGCACACTGCGTTTCGCAGTCATTTGGGCAGACAGATCGTCTGTCGACATTAACAAGCAGATCACAATTAAAAAAACAAACAGCATGTGTGCTTTTGTATTTCAGTGAGTGAGTAAGGGTTCTCTGTTGTTCTCGTGTCCAGCTGTTCTCGAGTTATGAACTTAGCAACACATTTAGCTATTCATTTGTATTTATATAGAATTTATCAAAATTATGTCTAATATCCCACTCGAATATGATTTAACCGTTAAGCGTCGTCACGGTTTCAAATGACATAATGATATGAACTTACAAAGATTGACAAGTGACAAGATGTAGGTAAATCTGCGATAGTATTATGTAACGGAACAACATTGCAGGGTTGTGCGAAGCGCACAAGCCTCGGCCGATGACCTACGACCCATTTCTTAAAATACACAATTAACTTTCTTTCTTATTTTATTACGATCGGCTCAATTGGTCGGCTTATAAGTCAACCACAAAAAAAGTTAAGAAGAACGTCATGTAATATAGCGTCCAACAAAGTAATATGGCGAGCCAGAGATGCAATGAAATGAATAGTATTTTTTTTTTTTATTTATAATGAATTTTTTTTATTAACTTTAATTTTTTATTATAATAAGTTGAATTACATTATATTTTTTGTATATTTTCATATATTTATTGAAGTTATTTATATGTCAATATATCTATATTAAAAAGAAATACAAAATATTTTTAATTAGCCAGTTATAATATATTATAACATGTAAATAAAAATAAAAAATATACTTATATGAAAATATACAACAATATTTTTATATTCTTCAATATTGTTTAATTAAATTATTTTAAATTAAAATTATTTATGTGAGTTCGCCGATTACCATTACATACTCGTACCAATAAATGTGATAGTTTCAATAAGAAAAATTTTAAAAAGGATTCTTTTCAATTCTCACAACTACAATGGGTGAAGCCTGATAAAACTTATTCCATATACAGACTTAGGTGTGTGTCCTACCTAGATAGATGCGGTTTATTTCTAGGTCAAACTATCCAGCAACGCCTATAAATAGTAGGTCGTCGAACCTGCCCTCACTCGAACTGAAATCGCAGTTCGCTAACCCGTTAACGTTTTTTTTTGGGTTAAGGGGTTTTTGTACAATTTTATTATTGCATTATAAAAGCTTTCAAATGTTTTCATTAAATTCAATATATATTTTAGATTTACTTTCGGCAAATTTATTACATAGTGTTGCACTTGTTGCTCAACGTGACTATAAAATACAGCCTACTAGTGGCCCACTCCCGGCTTCGCCCGTGATCAAAATAAAAACTATCCTATTTTTTAAGTTGGACCAAATTACATATAGTTACTAAGTTTGATCAAAATCGGTTCAATAGTTTAGGAGATCATCGCGGAGGAACATGTGACACGTAATTTTTATATATTAAGATTGTTACTCGCTGATAAAGTAGATAGTAATTTTTGACTTTATTCGTTACAAACAAAAATACAAACATACACCAATACGAATCTTCTCTATTTATAATATTAGAATGGATTGGCTAATTTCCTTACACGAGTGTGGATTATCATTTTTATTAGTCGTATTAGTTTTACATTTTACTTTTTTTTTACGAAATCGCATTTTTTTTAAGGTCCGCTGACGGTCCACATGATGGTATGTGGCTACCGTCGTTTATAACATAAGCAACACCACAGGTACTGCAAGTGAGTTGCCGACTATATTAGAATTAAAGATAAGGGATTGGAAAGGGGCTCTGGAATCATTTACTCACTCACCGAACAACAACAGCACATATGCTGTTATTTCACTGTGGTTTTTCTGTAGGAGGCAAGTTACTGCCCAAATGACTGCAAAATGCAGTGTGCCCTGCCACTAAATGTGGATTATTTAAAAGTGCCGTAGACTTTCTCTTGCAGACCACTTGTTGTGTTTTTTGGGTTTGGATAGACCTCCTGCTTAGCTAATATGATAATTTCAAATGTGTTTTTGACTGATTTCTAACTGTAGAAAGGTGTAAACAGATTACAGATCTACTACAGCGAAACAACAGTAGAAAACACGCAAAAGATTGTATACATTTATTAATTAAATAATAATTTAATGTGTTATTCAATTAATGGAAAGTCACTATTAAATGGAAATATTATGGAAGCTATTAAATAAATAAATAAATATCTTTACACATTCCACACAGCACCATCTAGTTCCACAGTAAGCAACTAATGCTTGTATTATGGATACCAGACGGTTGATATACTACATAGAATACCTTTTTTTTTAAATACATACATATTATATTATATATAAACATTCATGACTCAGGTACAAAAGTAAAATGTTAACATATATAAACATTTGTCCCATGAAATGGTACAAAATTTCCAGTTAATATGTTACTATGTAGTCATTTTTTTAGTCTTCCAAAATAAAAAATCCGAATAATCTCTGAAATATTTTCAAACACGATTTTTCTAGAAAATGGTTAATTTTTGACCCACATATATGACTGGGGTCAAATTACTCCAATGTAGTCCAATATAGTTTCGTCTTCCGAAAGGAATGCGAGCAATTTCCGGGTCATCCTGTATAAACTACATTACTTTATAATTTTATCAAAATCCATTCAACAGTTTTTGAATTAAAGAGTAACAAACAATCCTGTGTGGCTTTTCTCGCGTGTCATTCATCTACTTGTATCTTGATTCGAATTATGTTCACTTTGTTGATTTAACTTTTAAATAAAAATAAAAAAAAATAAAATAAAAAAAAAACCCACTAACCTGGGTCCAGGAATAACGCTCACTGGCTCATCGTCAGCGTCGTAGAAATCATCTTCGCCCTCCGATGACGAATACGAGGTGTCAGGTACTAGAAGGGATATAGTTTGTCCTGACACAAAAAAAAATATACATATATATTCAAATTAGCCGCCGCCTCGAAGGTTAGGATGGCTATGATGATATGATAGCCGACTAAAAGAAGAAGAAGATCACCAATCCCGAGATAAGAATTAAGTTTAAGGCGTTAAGAAAACTCAAGATACATTTGTGTCTTGTGTTTGATGAATACAAGATACTTATAAATAAGTATTATATAATAAAATAGATACATATGAATTACCAATAAAAAAAAGGGGGTAATGTATGACTGTGTCGTGGACACGGACGTGTTTTGTGTGAATATGTGTGTGTACGTTACAAGTAATAACAATTACAACTAATAGTTAGTTAGTAAGTATTTTCTTTGAGTGTATTATATTTATATATATATATATACAACGAATTCGAATATATTTTATATACCAAAAAAATATTTCATCATTTTGCTATCGAGTTGTGTAATTAAATTTTGAATGTAGATGTAGATAGATATCAACTGTATCACCTGATTTTGTTATAATCATTTTTCTGAATTGTCTCTCAATATGGAAGCAAATTTAAATATGATATTAAAAAATCAGATAAACAAAACAAAAAGAGGCGCTTTAATCCAATTCCTTAGTCATAGATTCAATTTAAGTCACTACGAATAAGAAATAAGAGCGTTTTATTTGTGATATGTTTGCATGTTCTGTTTGTCCGTTTCACCTCTGACACACATCCATTGCGAATTTTAATGTACTACGTGAAGAGATAAGGGAAATTATTTGTGACACGAAATGTTACCATTTAAAATTACATAGTTTTAAATTATGTCATAAATATTATACACCAACGACATCATATATATATATATATATCTAATAAACTAAGTATTTTAAAAAAAACCTTTAAAGATTTAACTATTGACACATTAAATAAATAATATCTGTACATTATGATTTAATTTATTTTGATTACTTTGGGACAGTTCAATTGACTTCAATCACATCTGATGATATGTGAAGATGAGGTCGAAAATGGAGTTCGTTTGCCAGTTAATAGCCTATTCTTAAAGAATAGGCTATTTCTGATGTTAAAGAGTCCCTAGTTTTGTATTTCAGGGAACACTGAAGAATAGAGAGAATTCCAATCCCTCGCTGTGAGCATAGTAAAAGATTCTTTTCATAAAAAAAGAAGTTGTTTAAATTATGTTTTGCCTACAGTAATTAGATAGGAAAAATTGTCTGTCACCTATTTTTTTTTTCATGACTTTTAATCTAAGATTTAATAAAAAAAAATTCTTTAAATACTGACTTCGTTCCTGCAAGTCCTTTAATGAAATCATATAACACATGCAATAATTATTTATCTTAAAAAACTTTTAGTATCTTAAGTTATTATCATTTATTGTTCGAATATTATGTCACAAAAAAAGACATTCTTATCGCGATTTTCCTCCCTCATTTCAGACTCATACAGTAATCGTAATTATATGTGAAACAAAATACGATGTTTTGCCTGCGACTTCGTCCGAGACCCCTCGTCTTGACTTAATTTTTTTTTAGATGATCCCTAGACAACTGTACTTTTTCTGGATGAAATGAAAGGTACCCTATATGTCCTTTTTGTATGCCTAACAACGTGTGTGCAAAATTTCATGATAATCGATACAGAAATTTAAGGGATTTTGATACTTTGGGTGGTTTTGAGCAAACAAATATAACATTTTCTTATCTATAACAATGTTACAAATAGGTAAAGTTTGTATGTTTATACGTGGGATGTGTAATCTTCGAAATTACACATAATTTTAGGCTAAATATTCCAGGCGACGCGCCATGGGCATCGGCAATGAATCCAACAACAACGCGGACGGAGTCGCGGGCATCAGCTTGTACATAGATAAAATGTGGTCCTATTTGAATGAGGAATATGTGATACTCACTAGGCGCATCTATCGGTTCGAGCTGTTGCAACGGTGTCGGTATCTCTCTACACTCGGCGCCTATCTCTACACGTGGAGATAGTTCCGCATCTAAACACGTATATATATTATATAGGTATGCATATCATGTTTTATGTAAATAATAATTGAAGATTCCTTTTAAGCGAGAGCCATCGCTCTTACATAGAAGCTTGTACTTAACTTAACCAAAATTTTATTAAACAAGAAAAAAGGATGAAAAAAAAAAAAACAAAAAAAATTTGTTTGAATAGAATTAAATGTGTTCGTGTGTGTATGTGTGTGTGTGTGTGTGTGTGTGTGTGTGTGTGTGTGTGTGTGTTTAGTTTTAAGCCAATCCGTGATAAGGTTTTTTTTAAAATTTGAAGTACAGTTTGTCATATATGTATACAAATTTCTTCATTCTTCATTAGCTACATATTATATATAAATAAAAATGACGACCTTATATATATCTAGTATTGCATATGGGCAAATATGTAAAACTAAATTCTCTAATATTTATCTGAAATTTTTTTTTTGTAACTCGTAAGAGTTTTTGTATAATTTGAGGATTTACAAAAAAAAAAATCCACCCTTTCTATAGGTAGGAATCGAAAATTTCTTTCACCCATTACATCGATATTAAATATATTCTAAAAAATTTATATCAAAAATTCCCCCAAGGCACTCAAATTTTGATTTATTAGTAAATTTTCCTGGACTATAAAATAACTGTATACATGGCTATTCAATTCGTACATGGTCAAGGGTCTCGTTATAATGGTTATTGTACCTTGTTTGATATGTGTTCGTGATGTTGAATTAGTTGGTCCTTGATACACCCCGTTCACAGGATTAACAGTATTCTGCAATCAAAACCATTACATTAATCCATCTGTTTATTTATCAATCTTTACACATGTCATAGTTATAGTACATAATATATGTCCACTATGATCTCTCAATTATTGCTTATCGCTAATCTTCAATCTTCAATATATTCCTAAAGATGTTTTCATTCAAAGTTTAAGTAAGTCATACTAATCCGCACTTATAACCGAAAATTGGAATTTATTGGAATATTTTATTAAAAATCGCGAGTCTAGCTTATAAATGTAGAAAAGACAAAACTCTCTCTGAACTTAATAATAGAATTTTGTACGATTTTCTATAGATTCTTCACAAAATGACACTTAATTACGAAACCAGTTGAACTGAATTGAATATTATTACAAATTACAAGCTTACGTCACTACAAATCACAAAATTTAAATTGAAATGCATCAGAACATTATTTACGAACTTGCCACTGAAGTTCTTCTAATAATAATAATAGCTACCGTGTCTACTTCCATACTTTTTATTTAGTCATTAATTGTCATTTTCTGTCTCTCACCTTTACATTTTCAGCGAACTTTTGAGTTCATTAAATTGAATCATATCTAAGACAGCGTTTTTTTTAATTTGAAGAATTAGAATCAATTAGAAAAAAACTACCGTGACTTAATTAAGAACATGTTATCCTGTCAACAAAAGACTTTTTATCTGCTTATTCTTATTTGTAAATAATAATAATAAAAAAACCTCTAAATGTAAATTTTATAAATAAACATTAGCATAAAAAGAAATTGTATGCAATACCTTAGCGATTTGAAGAAGCACTATGGAATGTTTAATGTTATCCAACATTGCCTGCAAATAAATAAATGTCAACATAGTATAGGTATGTTTGTAATGAAATAAAATGAAGTATTCACAGCTATAACAATGTAACTGTATCCATTCGCTAATTAAGAATCGTACCATGACCACAACTTACAATATAAAAAATCTTATTCGCGATATGAATTCATCTTCAAATAACAGAAAACATTTGTAATAATGCCTTCGTCATCTACGAAATGGCGGCTTTGAACGGATCTCATGACATTGGTCACTTTGTACAGATCCATTTTTAGTCAGATCCTTATTAAACAGTTGTTAAATACGTCTTGTCTTCGATATACTTAGAAGGTGTTGAAAAAAAAAACAAAAAAAAAAAAAACCGATGTTCTTTTATTTTTTTACTCAAATTCTGAGAACTTTTTGATTCACCCTTTACAACACCGTGTAGAAACGACAAGCCTGTTCAACGACCTTTACATAAAAAAAATTAAAAAATAATCTTCCTAATGGGTTTTGAAATCGTTCATTTAACAAACGATGTAAATCAACATATTATATCTCTCTTAGAATAAACCCAAAGAATTCGTTAGAGAGCAATCATGACGAAATCCATTAAACACAAGAAAAAGAGAAACTTCCATCGATCATAGTACGGTGCTTTAGCGAACGGAGTAATAAAAGCTTTGCTTTAAAAATGACTATTATGAACATTCGTTTTGTAAGTCAATACAGACAGTAACTTTACGTAGTTTGCTACTATTAATGTTGTGTTTATGCTAAATAAAAAGAAGTGGCAAATTACAATAAAACTGGAATAGAACATACGTTGGAGTGGTCCAGTATAACTTGAGCTCTCGCCTTGTCCTGAGGATCTGGCAGTTCCGATACTCTTGTACTCAATTTCTGCAACAAAATACAATAAAAAAAAAAAGTTTTTGCAACACAGTTCTCGATTTTAAAATAATTAGCTGGTATATAGTGCCATGGGGTCTATACTGCGTTTTTTTAATTCGAAGGAGTAATTTGACAGGTTCTAATGTTAAATTTTAAAATAATGTAACCAGCGTTTTTTCCCTAGTGCTGTACTAATATAGGTTTTACTTAAATAGTTACAATATTTTACGGAAAAAATATTTTTAATATTGTTTTATTGATTTAACATTCATATTATTGTTATTTTAAGGTATTATTGTTATTTTACTAATGAACAAGTTGATTTTGAATGAATAAAAAAACAATTCACAATTTATATGTCATGTCAAATAAATAAATCATTACATTACATTACATATCTATTATTTTGTGATAATTTTATGTCACCTATGAAAATATTATCATCATAAAAATTATAATAATCGAAAAGAATTGCGACTTATAGAACGGACTAAAGAGGAGTTATAGACGGAGCTTAGAGAGAAAAACTCACAGCGATCAAGTCTATCATGAGCTGCAAATAGGCGTCCGCCTCGCAAATGCGTCGCTCCAGGTCGCAGTGACGGTGACTTGGAGCCGGAACACAGCGGGACCACCTCTCCCTTCTTCCGTGTCTAGCTATCGTGTCTTCCAGAGCACGCACCCAGCGTTCCCTCTCTGAACTGTCTCGAGCCTGGAAACAGGAACACGTTATATAAATAACTAGGTTTCGCCCGCCACTTCGTCCGCGTCACACTACCCGCTGGACTAATCTGAAGATTGTCTGAAAATTTCATCAAAATCGGTTCAGCGGTTTTGGAGTCACTGCCTTATATATATACAGATTACGTATAATGGGTGACATTTTTCAAGTTATTTTTTTTTTTTATTTTTTTTAAGTTAATTTCAAAATTATTTCCAATGACCTCAATAAAATTCTATAAGCGTCTGGTTTATTGATTGAAACAGACAGTTTGTCCATGGGAACATTCGCCTCTGCCACACTTATGGAATGTTTTACACTCAATAATAATATTATTATTGCATTTGCTATGTTTATGAAGTCCTAGCTGGTGCCAGTAACTTCGTCCGATTTTTAGACAATATCTATATTTGTAAGTTTTTCTGTATTAACATACCTCTTTGTCTTTTTTCCGACGAACAAAAGACAAGGAGGACAAGGTTCCAGGCTGATCGCCAACCTTCACTAGTTGGAGGGGCACCACCGCAGAAAGAAGATACCTCTTTTTTATTTGACAATTATCTTAATTCTAGCTCTGTTATTATGTAACATCGATATTAACCAATGAAACTAATGACACACATTTGTTAACGAATTGTAATTTTTAATCTATAATAGTTATTTTGTTTTTTGTTGTCAAATTTTGTGACAGCTATATAAATGGCTCGCATAATCAATTTGGGTCTATTATATTAATGTACCCAAATAATTAAATAATTACGTTACGTTGAACTATTTGTGTGATAATAAATAAACAATATTCCCGGCCAGTAAAACTGTCTAAAATGACGGACAGGCGCATTAGCAATTTGTGGGGGCTTATATCAACTTTCATCAAAATCCTTTCATTGGTTTAATAACGAAAATTTAATAAACAGTTAGTGAAGAGACTGACTGAATAAGTGACTTTCGTATTATATTAAGTACTACTAATCCTCGTAAAGGATTAGTAGTAGTCAATATCCATAATAATATTATAAATGTGAAAGTAACTCTGTTTGTCTCGCTGTCTTTTACTTTTTTTGGATACACATTATCAGAGATGCAGAAAAGGACATAGGCTAATAGGGTACCTTTCATTCAAAGAAAAGTATTGTTCCCGAGGGCCCACATAAAAATACAAATCCAACACTTTGCAAAACTATAGCAGTAACAAAGATTATCTCATGTATTTTGTCAGGCGTTATTATTTTTATTTTTCAATGCGAAGTCGCGGTCACCAGCTAGTTACATATAAATTTGAAACTAAAAAATTACCTACCTGAAAATGAAAAGTCTTGTGATCGACGGTGACGGTGAAAGTGGAATCGTCTTCGTTGTCGATTCCAATAACAGCCGCTCGGAGCCTAACACAACCGCGACGGACGCCGCGTGTCATTTTCTCTTTGGACTGGAATTCAAAAAAGGAAATTCATTTAAACATTTTTATCATCCATCACACCTGTTCCAAAGCGACAATTGGCTTTAGAAAATAGCGGGAAGTCCCCATAGGAGTTTGAGTTTTCTCTCTTCTGACTGGTCCGAGTTTGTGCTTCTGATAGACAAGTGTAGTTAGGTTGGAGTCGCTCGCGTGTAGACGGTAGCTCTTTCTTTTTCTCATGAACAGTTTAACTCGTGAAGTTAATGTACCAATTCGTCCGAGTAAGACGAATTAATGCATTAACTGTTTGCTTTAAGGTTTGCTCTTAACTATATTTAATACAAATAAATTATATACTTACCTTGGTAAACTAAAGGTTGCTAATAAGCGCTGGTCGACTTGACCTGAGTGACACCGAACATCGTCGGCGTGTTTACGGTTTACATACGATCGCGGAAACACCACAATATACATACATAGAGACAATGGAATATTTTATAAATAAAGGATGTTTGCGTACTCGTAGGAGACATTACATGCATTGCAATAATATTGCACATTTTTGTATGTATAGCAATACAATATGAAGATACAAAATATAGACATCCTAATTAACAAATTATGCTTGTTAATTACAAATGTGCAATGCGGTAAGCATGCATGACGGAACGTTCCACAAAATATCTAGAATTTAAAGTTAACTTTTTACTTGGATCAGTTGCGAACCACGTGATGCTTTAAATTTTAAATTACAATATACAATTACATTTCTTAATATAGCACATGAGATGTCTTTTTTGTCTTATTATTTTAACTAGTCCCTAATAGTTATAATTTCGTAGGAAGAAACTAACAGAAGCGGATAGCAACTTCATTTTATAACTAGATAAAGGGACAAAAATACCCGTGGTCCCTTCGAGGGACTATGAGAGGGGCCACGAAGAATAAGCTCCCGCAACTTCGCACGAGCAGTTTTCGTACGCTTGGTATTTTGTTATTCAGTATAACTTTTTTGTTTGTAAACCCATTGAAATGAAACAAACACATGTTACGGGAAACTTGCTACAATACATCAGTGAAAACAGCCTTCAAACCGGTTAAGCCGTTTCGGAGATTAATGTGCACAAACGAACTGACAAAAATTTTAAAAACTATTTTTTTGACCTTGGTAACATAAGGACAACGTGTACCTACAAATTGCTTTTTTGAAAAAAAAAAAATTAATATACAGACATGACTGCGATTTTATTATATGTATTTGATATGTGTATGTAGATAAAAACATTTAATATTATTATTTTATTTATTATTTTATATTTAACATAAAAGAGTATCTACCTAATCAAACAAGAACAGCCAAATATTACAAAATCGTTCGTTTGACCCGAGTATTAAAAAAATTGAGCAACCTTGCCTCAAATCTAGGTTTTAGAGAGTTAATACCTACCAGAGGTCACGGGAATAAATGCCAAATATTAACACATAGAATACTTAATACTAATATGGATCACTAAAGTAAAGTGCTAAACATCGAAATCGAAAAAATCGAAATTCGTATTAATTTTAGAGCAAATGCGAGGAAAACAGTTTTTTTTTATGATAAATAACCTGACGGTAAATTTGAAGAATATGGCTACTATTCCGTCGCCATTAAAAACAAACAATATTTGTGTTTTATGCTATCACTCAATTTCTGTTAAGTATTGTAATTTCTAAACCCGGCAGTTAACACATCCCTTATTATTGATCCTCTGTAAGCATGCGGTTAGTGGCTGATATAACTATTGCAATTTGCTGATAATTAAAAAAAGGTTACCTGATATTAAACCTACATTCATACTGTATACACTTGAATAATCAAATTGAAATAAAGTGCATAAATAATTACGTGCAAAGGACAAAATGACAAAATACATTATGCAACCGAGTTGAAATCCGTTCAACGAGGCCTACACTTGCCTAATTGTGCAACAGATAAATATAAAGACGATATCACTATGAATTTTGTTAAAAAAGTTTATTACTGGATGTTTTATGAACAAGCAGGTAAATTGTTTTATTTATAAAATATTTCTTTAACACACCATTCTATGGTTGAAAGGTTTTTAAGTAACTTTAAACAAGACGTATCGTCACGTTTCATCATTGTATCGTTAAAAGAAATTAAAACTTTTTAATCGGACATACTTAGTCCACACACAGTGTTGACAACAAAGTTCTTTTGTTAATATTTTAAATTTAATGTGATGGGACACACTGAGTTTCGCAGTCATTTGGGCAGCCCGTCTGGCGGCAGTAACCACCCCCTTACAGAAGATCACAGTAAAATAACAGCACATGTGGTCCTAATATAATCAGCAGCGTACTTGCAGCACCTGTGGCGTTGCTTTTTTTTATAGCCGACTGTATTACCATCAAGCGGACCGTCAGCCTGTCTGTAGACCTTAACATAAAAAAATACATTAAATGATCAAAGTCAGTTAGAATCTAATATAACTTAATACTTAACTTTTTATCTTAAACTTTTAGAGGTATATATATAGATAATAACATGTCCTAAACATTATGTTGAACAACTCCTTTCACTGATACAAATTGAAATAATCATGTTTCACAAAACCTTTTATGATTATCTTATTCACGATTCGCTTTATGCAATTTTTTTTAGGGTCAGTGTTGATGATAAATGATTTATTTATATACTAATATTATAAAGAGGTAAAGTTTGTACATTTGTTTGTTTGTACGTAACTTCGAAACTACTTATCAGATTTTAAAAACTCTTTCACCTATAGTTAGAACAGAATTACAGGATGTACATAGGTTAAATATTCCAATAGGGCAACAGCTATCTAAAAATAAAGATCCAACTCTTGGCTATAATGTCAGGCGTCAATGTATGCTAGGCGTTATATATCTTTTATTTATCAAAGCGGACGAAGTTGCGGGCACCAGGTAGTTGATTTATATTTTTATAATAATGAAATCAGTATAAAATGAAACATAACATAAATAAATAAAGGTTTATCCCTTTGCTATAGTGTCGAATTTTCAAAACATTTTTGTACCCTCTACTAGGTATATAGCAATCAAGTAAATGGAAGTACTGGTACTGTTTTAAGATGATGGATTTGAAGACGACCACTCAGAACTGTTATTTTTATTTTTAATAACTACCTACAGGTTTTGTATAGCTTGCGATATTTATCAAATAATATACAAAGTAAAAGATCGGATTAGAAATAGAAAACAAAGGAAAGTTAATAATGTAGGTAGGTATATATGTTACTATTGAAGATCTGTTACCTAATTATTTCAATATACATATACATAATTATGTTATTATTGAAGATCAGTTATATATATATCAAAATAATACTTCATTTCTAAATTATTATTTATCATAGCATATAATAATATATTCCATCTACTACGAAATGATAGAAACAATTCGATTCCACAGACGGAATTAGTATTAACGAGGTTCTATCAAAGTATTTGATAGATCTCGTTAAATGTTCCATTTAATACTAAAGCGCCTAACAGACTACCGGCAGTCTAGTGTCTTTCAGACTTCTGTGTTCAGATTTTGCGTATGCAACACAGCAAGCTGTCTAAAGTCTCTAAGTTCTACAGTAATTTTCTAGAAAATCGTCATCAGACTGGTTTTTTTGCGTTCTTTAGTCATTAAATCATTAGTTAGTACAATAAGTAATCTAATAAGTTTAAACTTAGCAGCGTTTAGTTTAAAATTACCAGATCTAATCTAAGCATCTTCTTCTTTACACAGTATAAAACAAAGTCGCTTCCCGTCGTCTGTCCCTCTGTATGTACGCTTAATTTTTTAAACTACGCAACATTTTTTAATGCGGTTTTCACACTAGAGCGTTAAGGGAGGAGTTTTTTATATTTGCATATTTAATTTGCAAAAAAAATCCGTGCAAAGCCGGGGACGGCCAGCTAGAACTAGATAAAAACAAACATTACAGTGAACCGCCGAACGCTAGACCGCCACGGCAGTGTTTTCGGAGCCTTAGTATTTTGTTAACAACGACGACAACGTATTTTCCAAATTATTAACCTAATGCTAAATTTATTGATCACCCCCTAGTAAACAATAAAAATGAATTGTATTGAACCCTCCGTGCCAAACAATTCGCTTCGAACTAATTCCGATAAACACGATAAGATGGCCGTTACCAGATAAAGAGTTAATTTATGCCGATACAATAATACAATGCCGATAAGCCTTGCATACACTGCAAATTCTTAACATTATGCAACTAACTGGGTCACGACGACTGCTAGCAATCATAGGCGTCTAATTTTCGACATGCATCCGTGATTTATTATTCAATGTTCTATTTAGACAATTGTTTTTGAAAAGTCTTAATATAAAATAGTAGAATTTTTGCTCCTTACAAGCCTACCAAACAGATGTTCTATCAAAAGATATTTGTATTTTTTTAAATATTTTTTCATTTGATGGCCTAATTCTCGAGGACGGTTTGTAAGCCATAGGCTAAGAAAAAAACCGCGGGACATAGCTTGTTTTAAAATAGTACCAGTTGGAAGCCGTTGGAGCAGTATAGGGCGTTAAACTCTTTATGGTGAATAAACGTAAAATTAAGAAGGTTTAAATTAAATTAAAAATAGCCAAGTCACTGACAAAAGATGATTCACTTCAGACGGTTGGGAAAGAAATTTAGAAAATCGGATGCGTAATGACTGATTCAGGATGTGGTTAGATGGCCTATAAGTATGACGAATTCTGCCTAGTTATCGCTTGCGTTTGTGTTTCAAAGTTTTGACATTTAGATAATACCAATTGATTTTGAAATATCGTCAGAAATGGCTGAAGGTGTTAGGTTAGGATAGATATACAGTAGATTATTACTGTATTATAGTTTAAAGTCATCTGCATATTATCTTAGCCAAAAACCCTGGCTATAATTAAAGCTATACAAATTGTAGCGTAACTGTATTATTAATTAATAATATTTACAGATACATATTAATTTTTTCTGATATGTTAAAAATGTATTTTTAAAATATATTTCATCATCAAAAATTATAAAATATGTAGTCTTATAAAATAAATCCTTCTTTATCAATGCATATTAAATAATAAATATAAATTTAATGTTAAGACACTGGTTTTGTGAATCAAAACAATTCATTTCCACGCTTTTTTGTCAAAAAAAAACCAATTAATTTGCAGCGCTATTGTTATTGTAGGACTTAATACAAAATAAAGTGATTTGAATTTTGACTGTGTATAGTTTTCTATCTTATTGTATAGTATACCATGCATCGATCTTTAAAAGAATCAGTTAATAAAGTTTTCATAAATGTACTGCGTAAATATGTACGAATTACACCAATTCATGAAACTATTCAGAACAATGTTCGCTGAAACCAAGCATTATCATAAAAACAAATATTACTTGTCATTTGAGGAATATCATTTTTAATTCACATTTCACTTCTCAGATCGACGAGTTAAAGATTGGCTATTAATGACGTCCCCATGGCCTCTGGCAACAATAATTGCTCTCTACTTGACAATCATTAAATTGGTGTTGCCAGCCTACATGAAGAACAGAAGTCCCTACGAACTAAGAACGGTCATCAAGTGGTACAACATTACGCAGATCGTCGCCAATGCTGTTGTCACGTGGGGGGTAATGTATTTTGTCAATATTTTTTCCTTAGGAGACATTGAAGGCAGTTTGGAAGCTCTAATGGTTCTGGAGTAGAAATATTCTGGACTTCGCATGAATATGTAGTTCTGTTTCTGGACAAAATCAAAAATCAATTAAAATTCTGATAATTTAAACACTTGGGATGATCCCGCCAATGTTATATATGTGATAGTAGTAATATTTGGTAAAAGTAATTATAACATCTAAAGTGATGGAAAACAGATAACATTTCACCGTGGTTCATGTTTCAATAAGATCGTGGTTCACGTTCGCTTCGGTTACGTAAATACATAGATGACAGAGTGTGAAAGGGCTTTTTAAAAGTTTGCGCAGTCATCGACATCTTACAAATACATTTACATCAATTCAATCAATCATAAAAAAAATCAAATTCAGTAAATAGATTTTATCTTATAAAAATGCCCATAATTACGTAACATACAGTCAAATCAAGCAAAACAGGTGGTTGCAAGCTGGGTTGTTGCAGATATTTGTATCCGCATCAGCAAACGCTAACCTACACGTCGATATAGACACCCGCAAAATCGCCACAACCGTATCCGTATCCGCAATAATCAATGCGAATCTTTTGCGGGTGCGGATATGGAGCTAGTCCTAAATCTAGCAGATTACCCCAGGATGAATTATGAAATTGTTTCAGTTTTATTAAATTAATTTGTTTCAATTTTATACTAAAAAAAAAAATGATTACTTAATAAAAATTTATGAAAATAATCAATTTAAATTTCTGCTTAAATGATAGAAAATGAATAAACCTATCCTCTAAAATTCTTTATCCGCAACAACCCTGGTTGCAAGTGCACTGCCTGTCCTGACATATTCCGGATAGGGCATCGGTGTTCTAACGAACCCCTTATTACTGCGTAACGCAGTAACATACGCAGTTCACATAAATAACACTCCTTTATGTATATTGTTGCAGCACAAAGTTTGCACAGTTTATTTGTCTTACGAAATATTTTAATTGTTTTAATTATTATTTGTAGAGGTGTTTGATTCGCCACGTTCTCTATAAAATTATTAGCGTTAGGGCCTCTTTCAACATCTCCGAGTAAAGTGTCAAGTAGGCTAACCGCCATTTAAAGTCACCGGTCACTGGGGATGATGGAGCTGATATACCTTTGTTTGTAGGGTAAAAGTCCCAAACATTAAAAAGAAAATTCGCCTATCGACGGATGCAGTAAACCGAGTGCATAATTTAATAAAACATATAATCATTTCTAAAAGTAACTAATCAACACTTTACTTTTATTAGGTAAAAGAGGCCCTTAAGATTATATATTTCCTATTTACGATAGTATATATTACTAAGCAAAAAAAATAAATTAGAAAATATGAAGGCTAGTTTGCACGAGTTTCGTAGCTAAATCTTAGCACTTATCAATTATACAATAAAACAATGAATTATTGAATAGGAACCGATAAGTAGAATATTACCATGTTAAATTTTAATACCAACCAAAAATAACTTTCAAAAGTCCGTTAACAAACAGAGGAGAAAAGGGTACTTAACTGCTATATTTTCTATACCTATAGGTATCAATATAGGAATATGTTAAAAAATTAATCACTAAATGTATAGCGGAGCATCACGTGAAAACCGCACGACAAATTCTGTAGCTACGAGGTAAAGAATCGTAAGTCACGTTTTGAAAGTTTTGTCTTTTAAAAAAAAAAAAAAAAAAACAAGGATAATAATAAACGTAGCATTTAATAACAAAGCAATAAAGTTATTTTTTTATAATGGCATTTTTAATTTTGATTTCACTTTTCTTATTAGCCCTACTGACCTTATTTCTTATTAGGACCTTAATGACCAATAACCAAAGTGTAAACTTTGGTTATTGGTCATTAAGGTCCTTTTAACCTCTCAGCTACATAATTTTATTGTTTTTTTTTTTGTATTCGTTAAGTGTCGAGGCAAAATTTGTATTAAAGAATATTTTGGGTAAATCCACGGGAGAAAATAATAGGAAATTTGGATTGAATTTTTATATGAAATCGACAGGGCAACGACTGTCTTGTCAGCTACTAAGTAATATGGACTGGATAAGTTTCATAGGAATTTTCGAGCTCCTTTATAGTGGTTGTGACAAAACATTTCGTTAAAAATCAAGTATTACTTTCGATATGGTCCAAAAAAGCACGCCGGTTGCAAATATTACACGAACGACTGGTTTTCAACCTGCTTTCAAAAATTTGCAAAGGAATTTAAATGCCCGACCCGTCCATCAGTAGGTACCTACTTTCATTCGGAAGAATGTTGCAAGTGTCGTAACACCATATAACTTACCTAGACACAGCGGAGACACTTTTTAAATTTAAGGTTTATTTATTCATGTTATGCCAGCCACACACTATCAAGCCCATTCCACTATTTTTGTAAATTTTTTTGGTATTATAGCCATACTTGTGTTGCATAATGACAACAAAACACCATCAAATTGGCTTGATCAATCCAATCATATCACGACGATTGAATGATAGGCTTGATAGTGTATTGCGTGCATTAAATTAGCGATACGCTCCCGGTTACGTAATAATTTAAGAACTGTTAATAAAACTTTTAAATTCAATGATTCAAAATACTCACAAAGGGACACGCCCATGTTTTTATTAGAATAACTAAATCGAAACTTTTTAGGTCTAATGTTTTATAGATATTAATATGCTTCTTAGATGTATTTTTAAATTTAGACTACTAGCTACCGATAGATTCAATATAAATAATCTTTGCAGATTATGACATCAGGCTGGACAACGACTTATCACTTTGGCTGCATGCTACCAGATTATTCCATGAAGCCTGAACCTCTCAGGATGCTCAGATACCTCTGGTGGACTATAGTCTTGAAACTTATGGAACTGTTTGAGACAGTATTCTTCTTGCTTCGCAAGAAAAATCATCAGGCCTCTTTTCTACATGTGTACCACCACATTTCGACATTAGTCATAATCTGGATTGGTGTTAAATATGTGGGAGGTAAGTTACGCTTTATCTTATGACTAGCTGTGCCTCGCAGTTGCACCTGCCATTGTATTTATATATCGACAATTGCGGCCTTACTGTGCCGTAGTGTAATGATAAATAGTCTATAACCTTACTCATGATATGGACTGTCAAATGGATAAAAACAAACTCTTCAGGTTTAATTAAAAGTATAGATTTACAATGGATGATATTATAATGATATATATTCTAGAAACTTATATCAAAAATGCCCCTAAGGTACTTAAATTTTGAGCTGTTAAAAAAACTTCCTGGACCTATGGCCTGCAGTACGGTAGTAAAACTTGGGGTAGGCATGAATTGGAACTCATCAGAACATTGTATCACCATTGTACCTGCGTCTGGTAAAAAAACACAAAAGAGGCTTTTAATCGTTATGTAAAATAGTAGAATTGTCTTCATTATTACCAAATCGTGAGTCAATTACTATAGAGTCTGAGCCTTGTATTTATGAACCGGCGAATTCCAAGATCCTTCTTAATTGAATTATATATATAGACTTTCAGTCACCTTAAATATAACACTTTGTTCACAAATTGCGTGCCGCTACGCCATTTACACTCGTAGTATGTATATGGGTGGGCATTTTGAACGGGATATTTTCACAAATATGTGAGCTAACTTTGCACGATACGTGTTAATATTTAGTATGGGATGTAGTATAGATTTGTTTTGTTAATGCCGTTCTGAGTTTACCATCGGGGGCTAGAATTACCAAGTACATAATATGTTATCAAGTCCATCAAGTGCACCGTCAGTTTGTCTGACAACCTTAACATAACTGAATAGAAATTGCAGACAAAATTAAATCTGTGTAAAGTGCAAATATGAAGGGGGAGTAAATGGCGAGCGCTGTTCAATTTGTGAAATGCCTCCGAACAAACACCTCACTAATGAAGGAGTGGCGCGTTTTGTTTGTCTTGCCATATTATCTATTTTTGCTTTCATAGTTTTTACAATACTGGTGAAATATACACATTTATGGTGTTTTTTAAATATTATTTTATGTTTTTGAATTCAAAATAAAACTTAGACTTTACATACCTAAATAAGATTTTACTGCAAATGGGAATATCTGAAGCGGAATACCATTTGCTTAGGTCTGGTTTTTGCTTTATAAATTATAAATTATACTTTCTAGGCTTTTTTAAACTAATGATCCGCTTGAAAATTGATTTATCACTAACTATATCATATTTTCTAAAAACTAAAAATATGATATAATATTAACCGTGTAGTGTAAAGTGTTGGTAATCACTTCATAAAGATATCAGCTGAAAGGCCAAAGGTTTATTAAAACGCCTATCGAAACAGACTTGATGAAGTCATAAAACTATTACGTCACAGTTCCTTCACTCGTACGTGACTAATACGTTCTCCTTTTGCAAAATAATCTTATGTTTCCGAATCTTACTTACCGGTATTATGACCTCAATATGATAGTAATCTGCACTGAATCTGTTCATTTGAACACAGGAAGTATCATGTTTGTCTTACTAGTCAAAGTAATAATTTTGCTACTATCAACCGATAGCGTTAGCAGTAACTATCTTATTTCTAATCTCTAACATTGTTTTTAATAAAATATTTAAAGGATTAAAATATCTAAAAATTATGCTTGGTTTTAAATAAAGCGGTAACTTCAAAATCCATCTAAGCCATAAATTTAATTAGTCTTTAACAATGAACAAAGACTAAGGATAAGTTGCTTTTGCGAGCAAAACATGTACTTAATTATCCAGAACAGTACTCCGGTGAAATAGAAAAGAAATTACCCTGCAGTCATAAAAAGAGCCTTAATTGCGAGCCTATATTTAGACGAGGCCTCGCAGCCCTTTCTACGTTGGGTTTTCATGCCGCAAAAATAGTAGAGTTAACAACAATAGTAATTTGTTCAACTAGAGAGCAAAATTGTATTTTGCGGAAGAAGTCGCGGGCACCGACTAGCTAGTCTACACATATCTATACTAATATTATAGAAGAAAGATTTGTTTGTTTGTTTGTTTGTTTGTTTGCATTGAATAGGCTCCGAAACTACTGGACTGGTTTGAAACATTCTTTCAATTTAAAAAAAAAATTAGGGATCCTTACTATAACTCCAATAATGTAACCCAAGGTATTAGAAAAAAGTCGCGTGGGGTACGCGAGTCAATGTCAAGAAATAAAGCTCCCTACGCAGCGGTCGTGTGCGGGATCGAATAATATTTTATAAAGTTATGCGGACGAAGTCGCGTGCAACAGCTAGTTTTAAAATAAAGTCGCTGTTGGCCTCTATCTGTTTCTCCGCAAACTACTTTAACCTCCATAGCAAAACGGATTTTGATACGGTTTTCAATAATTTTTGGTATAGATAGTTAATATTATATATAAAACTTGTCAAAGAAGATTTAATCCTATATATCTTTATCGAGATGAATAAAATTATGTCGGCTAGTTATGATATCCTAGCCTATGTCCAGTAGTGAGCGTCCGTCAATCAACAGTATGATGAATTCGCCACCTGAGACATTTGAATTGGTGTCTTACTTGTACGTGATAGAGTCGACAATGCGAAACTGCAGTCCCCCGAGGGAGTTCCGTAGTGCAGAATAAAATATGCGGCATTGCAGTAAATGCACCATTGTAAGTGAACAAAAATAGAAAGATAGAAGAAAAATTTACTAGGTGAAAGTCTAAAACAACAGAACACACGTCGTCTATTCATTTTTTAGGTTCCTCAATTTATGTTGCATGTTTTGATAGCATCATTTTTTTATCATTTTTTAAAGGGTCGCGGATGAAGTCATGGGCCAAAGCTAGTGCTTTGCTAAAAATTGCGAGGTTCAAAAATAATAGTAAACTTTAACTCAAAAACTGTTTGGTCTAAAGAGATAGTTCTAGGTCTCATGTTGTAGCAAATTTGTAGTCTACTTTAAAAACGTTCCTAGTACGTATTATTGAAAGACTTAGTCGTTTTAGGGTTCAAATCGCCAAAAACTAAAGTAAAGTCGAATTTTTTTTTCGATTCATGATGGTTGCCTTCGGCGCTCGAGGTCTTTGAGTTATTTATTGGACCGATATCCTGCTATCAAACAAATTAGGCAAAAATAAAAACTTTTTTGGGTTACTGGGCTATTAGCAAAAGTATAATGTCAGGCATCAATGTATGTCGGGCGTTATATCTTTTATTTTTCAACGTAGACTAAGTCACGGGCACCAGTTAGTCTATTAATAAATAGTATTGGGATTTTTATAAGGAACGAGCTGACCCGCGAACTTCGTACCGCCTCAGGGAGAATAAAAACCCGTTTCATACAAAATTTATGAGAAAATAAATAAATAGTTTTTTTTTCGTGAATATTTTTCCGAAGTTTTAATAGTTATTCTGCTATTCGGGATGGAGACAAATTCAGTAAAACAAAGATCATAAAAATCGGCCGTTCTCGAGTTATAAATGGTGTAACTAACACGACTTTCTTTTACATATAAAGATTATGGTGACATTTGTGTAAACTCTCAGGTGGCATAACATCCTTTTCTCCGATGATAAACAATGCAGTCCATGTCATTATGTATAGCTACTACTTGCTATCGTCCGAGGGAAGCCCTAGAATTAAAACGTTTCTCATCAAGTACAAGAAATGGCTAACCGTTATGCAAATGGTAAGTTTTCACTTCTATAACCTGTTTAGAATTCTAATTCGCCATTAGCAGCCCCATCCCATAAAAACAAATAAATTTTTCAAGTGTTTGAATCAAATAAAAAATTTCTAATGAATATAAGATAAAAATTAAACAGTGTGTGTAAGTATATATAGAGTGTAGTTAATAAGGCGTACATGTGTTATAATATCAATAGTTTACCCATTTAAGATGGTAAACCTAAATTAATAACAATCTTTACATGAGTATAATTTGAAGTCACTTTGGCTGCCAGCTCCTCCTAAACCATGCAACGGATACTTGATGTGGTTCACCATCAGTTAGATATTTTTTCACTGAAGGTTTATATTTATAATAAAACCTAATAATGTTTTTCCTGTGTGAGGCTGGGAGTGGGTTGTTACTTGTGTGTATTTTGTTGTGACCCAATTGTGTCCGATAGTCAATTAAAAAGAGCTATGTCCAACAGTACGGGCAAATGATGATCATGGATGAAACAACATATAATATTGTTACAAATAGGTAATTAAATATAAACAATTTTATCATTGCAGATACAATTTACATTTATGATCCTGTACAGTGGACAAGTCTTCTTACCAAGTTGTCCCGCATCAATGGGGATCCCATGTCTGTTCTTCCCCAACGTTATATTCGTTTATTACATGTTTTATAAATTTTTTAATCAAAACTATTTAGACAAAGACAAGAAAAAACCAAAACACTTCAGAAATGGTACAAATAGATGTTTACTTGTAAGGTAAAATGAGACACAATATGTACAATATATTTGTTAATGATGAGAAATAATAAATCTAAACTACTTTATTTCTAGATTGCATTAGTCACAATTTTAATAGAGAATAAACAAATCTACAATCTTGTTAATTTTTTTTCTCTTATTCATTGTAATTTGTCGCGTTGATGGGACATTTAACAGTATCTGTGGCATATTCAGGAGTGCAACCTGTGTTGCATCCTGCTAATATATTATGATATTTAACTTATCACATCCTGAGGTACTTATCTTACTCTTGAGTCTCCGTTTAAGTCATTAACGTCTGAGCCAGTAAATTTGGATGGTTGGCAATCCTTTTCCTATATGTTAAAGATCTAAAGATTTCTTCGCTGACAGTTGGCATTTTCAGGTCTTTATGTAGCTACTCATGGTTCACTGACCATGGTGCATTTGTAATTATGAGCAGCATTTTATTGTGAAATCTTTGAATAATTTCGATGTTTGAATGGGACACGGTGCCCCAAAGCTGTATTCCATAGGTTCACATAGGATTAAGAGTGACTATATAAAGCAGGAGCGAGTTCTCTAATTTTATTGTTAAAATTAAAAATATGTATTAAAATTTAATTCATGTTATAGTTAGAAGCTAATGTTATGGTTAGAAACAATACAATCACTGTAAAAATGGAAAATAAATCCAATAGCACTGATAAGATAAGAAAATACATGTCTGCTATTCTAATTGAAATCAAAGCAGTGCATTGTAATTCTTGATGAAGTGGTTGTATTTTTATCAATAAATTTTTGCCCATAAAATGTTTCTTATTTTTTTTTATTTTTATTAAATGTTATAAAATTGCTTGCATAAAATGTAATTTTAAACTCTTTTACTTGTTAGGTTAATTAAAATACGATTCGCAACTATTGTTAGTATAATAACAATAATATAACAAATTAATATTATACTTAATAATAATATTTATTTAGATTTCAATAACAGATTTTGTCTTTTTTTTGTTCAAATCATGGTAATTGGAGACTGAAAACAGAGTGTGTCTTATTTGTAAATATCAAAGATGTTGTATTAGATGTTATGCGAGTAAATATTTTGTAATATTTTAATACTGATATCAGTTATAAAAAAAGACAAATTTGTATAATAATTGCATTCAAACTAACGTCACTGTTCAACATAAGAAAATAAAATATTATCGAATTCTATTTCAAAGGTGAATAGGTGTGTAAAACGTCACTTACCGTATAATAAGAGAGAAGCCCAGCATTTTCATCGAGCACAAACCACCGATACTGCCAACCCTTCATCACATTAGTCCATTTGCTTAATGATCCTTCCATCATAATTAAACCGTCAAAAATGTAAATAAAAATACATTAGAAATAAAAACGGCGAATTTTATCGGCGCGGCGCAGAACCTACCTACCTATTACCTATTATTACGATAAATAATCTATACGTTTGTTTGACATTGACATGACAGTTCGATTTTGATTGCCGTTTCCATTGACATTAAAGTATATGTCATCATAAGTGAATTGCCAGTGTTAAAAAAATATATCTTGTCAGTAGCAAAAAATATACCTTAAAAATGTTTTAAAATAGTTTGTGGTGGAGTATTCCCATTTATACTACCATCTCATCTATTAGTAGTAAAATGTGATTTCCTTTTCTCATTTATTCTATTTGGTCATATTGACAGAACAGATGGGAATTTAAATTAGAGCATGTTTACGCTATGGCAACATTTTCCGTTTATTTAAATGCACCATTTAAATAAACGGAACGACGTTATGCAGTCCCATAACGACTTTGGTTTATTTATTACGAACAAAAATACAAATCTTCTCTTTTTATAGATAATATTAGTAGGTATAGATAGCTGTTGCACGCGACTTCGTCCGCGTAACTTTATAAAATATAGCCTACGTTAGGTACCTACTCGCTGATAATATAGCTTCTCAACAGTGAAAGAATTTTTCAAATCAATGCAAATAAACAAACAATAAAATCTTTCCTCTTTATAATATTATAGTATAGATAGGTAGGTGAAAGAATTTTTAAAATCGGTCTAGTAGTTTAAAAAGAGTTAATATTTGTATTTTTGTTTGTAATGAACTCGAAAACTACTGGACCTAGAAAGATCAGCGAGTAATATAAACATAGGCAACTGATTTGATTAAAACAATAAAAATCTGATTTATTTTAAGATAGTACTTTTATTATTGTACATTTCGATTATCACTTTTGTAATTTTAACAACTAAAAACGTGTAAAATACGTTTTTTAATTTAGTTACACTAAAACTATCCGTACTATTTACAAGATTGGCCCCAATGATACGGCCGCCGTACATAATATCAATGTCGCCGTAATGATCTGCCGTGTTTTGTTTTACTATAACCAGATGATATTGAAACTTGGTTATTGGTTTCATTATCTAAACTTAGACCAGATATATCTACAAATAATGGCACATTTTCTGATCCTTCAGAGACCTCGTCGTCGTTAAGTTTCTTTTTAAAGTCCTCAGGAGTGCCCTCACCTTCAATCGCAATCGTCTCAATATCTTTACTCAGAGAATTATTTTCTGCAGCTTCCACGAAGGCGTTAGAAAGTTCGCCGTCGAGTTTGTTCACTTTTCCCGATGAGATGTCATACATGAAAATTTCACGTTCCTCTGATGGTTTATTGTCTCTGTAAATAATATAAAAGAAAAATACATTAAAAAACTAAAAGAAAATTACCTTATTTTATTTTAAAGGGCGGCATTTGATCGGTTCATTTGATCATGACGAAAGAACATAAGCAAAACTATGTGGATGTAAATGCGCATTCTACTTTATTACCGGGTAAGAATAAAAAAAGGTAAGTTAGAATAAAAAAAGAAATGTTTTCTGACTTCTCTTAATATCGCACAGAAACAATAAAAATAGTGTAACTACTTTAGACAGGCTTGATGGCAGGCGGCTACTGTCGCCTATAACACAAGCAACGCCATAGATGCTGCAAGTGCGCTGCCAACCATAGTGGGATTGAGGATAAGGGATTGGGATGGGGAGAAAATGTGCTCTGGTATCCTTTACTCATTCACCGAAACTCAAAAGCACACATACTGTTATTTCACGGTGGTCTCCTTTAAAGTGGTGGTTAGTGCCGCCAGACGGGTTGCCCAAATGACTGCGAAACTCAGTGTGACCTACCACTACTGGTCCCTAATACTTAATTATTAAAAATACCACACTGAAATAATAAATAAATTCCACTTAATTTTTGACCTTTAAAGAACACCAAAAAATTTTTTAAATAATAATAATAATAAATTATTTACCCCGTTACGAGAAGAACAACAGATTGTGAGTCAGTAGCAATCTTCTTTTCAGTGTCCAGCCATTTTTCAAAGTTTTCTGTTGATGGCTTTTTAATTAGATCTTGTAAACTATCACCAGCTACAAATTTGATTCCTTTTAGACTATTACTAGTTGCACGTTTAACTCTTGAATGTTCTTTCCCTAATACTTCAGTCTCCACAGGGGCAAGTACTACAACTGAAGTGATTTTTCTGCCTTTCAAAATATCTGGCAAAGGAAATTGATTCCCGCTTACTTTTAATGGTAAATATCTGTTGTATTTCTTGTCATTTAATGACACGGGATCCAATTGTGATGCGTTTTCTTTAACATAATCTTTAGCAATCTGTTTACCTTCTTCAGTTTTAGGGTCAAAATGTACAACTTTCATTTCAACAGCTTGATTCTGTGAAGGAGGGGCAACATAGCTCGGAATATTTTCAGATGCGGCAATTTCTTGGTCGTCTTCACTTTCATCTATCCTGGATTCGATTTGATCTCCATTGGGTTTTACAACAATGGGCCTTTGTTCGCTAGCAGCAATTTGTTGACCACCACCTGCACTAAAGAAGTTGGCTAACTGATCAGGAGGTAGTGAGTCGAGTGGTGTATCACCAACTTTATCGTAATCCAACACACTAATATCAGCATTATCAAGAATCCCAGAAGATAGTAGCTGTTGACGAAGATCATCCGGAACTTCGTCCGGGAGTTCAATGGAAGGTTTTTTCTTTTTCTCTTCTTTCTTAGGTTCCGCTGTCGAACTGATTGAGTTAATTGTAGACGAAACGTACTTTTGAGTAGTTGGCTTTATTTCGACAGTTCTTGAGGTAGACTGATAATAGGGTGGAGAAGATGTGGATGAAACAAAACCAGATTGTTGTCGCGATCTCTCTTGAGTGTATTGAGGTTTGGGTGAACTGGCTTGAATTTGTTGTTGATTGTAATTTTGTTGTTGTTGTTGTCTATAAGTTTGTTCTTGCTGTTTCTGATGCTGCTGCTGTTGTTGTTGCTGTTGATGTGCGAGCAATAATTGCGATTGCAGACGTTGGATTTCTTCTTGCTGCTTCTGTACATTTTGTGCTAATTGCAATCGTACTTGTTCTCTTTCAGCATCATAATAATTTTGTTGTTGTTGATATTCTTGACCATTGCTATTGCTTGTTGGAGTAGGTTGCGAATTGCTTAAGGAACTGTAATCTGGTTGAGCAGTAGGACTATTAAGAGTTATATGTTGTTCATATTTTGATATCGAAGGTACTAATTCACCGTCCTTAGGTACAAATTGGCCGACATTTTGTTGATGTATACTTGAATGACTTTGAATATTTTGTTGATGTTGATTAGTTGACGGTTGCTCCGACGGACCCAGGGATTGATGAAATTGAGGCCTTTCTGATGGATTTTGTAATTGTTGATATTGAGGTCTTTCTGATGGATTATGCAATTGTTGATATTGAGGCCTTTCTGATGGATTATGTAGTTGTTGATATTGAGGCCTCTCTGATGGATTATACTGTGGTCTTTCTGATGGATTATACTGTGGTCTTTCTGATGGATTATTTAGCTGTTGGAATTGTGGTCTTTCAGAAGGGGATCGGAAATAATTGTTTTGCTCAGGTGCTGGTGAAGACTGTGTATGGAAATTGAATACGGGAGGAGATGACGGCTGTGGGAGAAATTGGTGATGGGGAATAGGAGATGGTGAGCCAGAAATGGGACCAGGAAATTGATGTTGGTTTTGTGATGAAGGCGGAGTAGGCTGAGGTCCTTGATGAAAACTGAAAGATTGTTGTGGTTGTTGGAAAGGTAAACGGTTGCTTTCTATATGCGGAGGCGACGGCTTGAGATTAAAGAATGGTGATCTACTTGGTCCTAAAGAGAAAGATGGCTTGTTGAAGTTTGAGTCAGCGAATTGTTGTGCAGGTCTTTGTTGCGGGAGCTGTTGACTAATAGAGACCTGTTGAGTATGGCTACGATGTTCTTGAAATTGTGCCGGTGTAGGACTTGGATTTGGTTTAGGTATAAAATTAAAATTTTGCGGTTGCCTAGTTGGCAACAATTGATCTTTTGGCGGTTCTACTTGTTCTGTAGTTATAGTGTGATAATTTTCTTGCAAGTACTTGGCTTCATCGAAGTACGGTTGAGATTGCGATTGATGGATAGGCCGCTGAGGGCCAGTGTGAAACGTGCCTCTAGGAGGGCCACTAAAATGAGGTCGAGATGCAAATGGAGGAGAATTACTGGGACGAGGGTGAAACGAAGGTGCATTGCTCGGTCTGGGAAACGCAGTAGGAAAAACAGGCCCAATAGGTCCAGGTATAGTAGGACCTACATTATTGAAATTATTAACAGGCCCTGTAGGGTTGTTTGAGAATGAAACATGTGAATTTAGTGATGGAGAAGGACCGAAGGGATTCTGTCGTTGTATATGAGTTTGGGCTCTGAAAGGTGAGATCGAAGGTCCTTGCTTTGGTAGCTGTTGTTCGTTAGACAAATAAGGCTGCTGAAATTGGATGCGATTCTGTGCATGTTGACCTACAGATCGGTACGTTTGAGGCGTTGGATGATAAGGCGTTGGTCGGGTTGGTTCCACATATTGAGGTCTTCCTGATACTGAGCGATCAAACTGTGGTACATTAGATTGCTGATTGGGTAAAGCTATGGCGGGTCTAGGGGCTGTTTCTTCGTGATCTTCAGATGGAGAATTTCCTTCTCGTCTGTCACTGTGATGACGAGCTTCGTTTCCGAAAGTTACCTTCACACTGCTATCGCTATGGTATACTTCCGATTCTGGCTTAATTATTGCTCTTAATGTGGTTGTTTGTGGAGGAATATACAACGGTTGTGGTGTTACAGTGACATAATGTTCGTGGTGATCGTCTTCTTCGTTTGTCGGTGGAGTAATAGCTGGTATAGGCTTCTCATAAATAACTTTGTCTTTTGCATGCGGATCTTTACTATATTTCACATAAAATACTTGAACTGGCTCCTTTTTCTTCTTCTGAATAGGAAGAGGTGGAGGTGCAGGCAATGACTCATTAGATTCCTTAATTATAATTTCAATTATTGGTTCAGGGGATTCATAATAACGTGGAGGCGGTTCTTGGCTGTAAAGAGGCGCTGTTGGTAAAGAACCATAGGGGGGTCCATATGATGCTTCTGATAACTGGTCATGCACGTTTAGAATTTTCGGTTGTGCGTATATTTCATTTTTATTGACGACAGCGTCATCCAGGTGATCGAGACTAGGATCGTAGAGGGGATCTTTTTGTGAGTATTGAACAACCGGTTCCATTTGCACAGCGTATGGTGGGAGTTTTCCTGATTTTGGTGCGACATGAGATATTCTTCTGCTGCTGGTTAAAGATCTAAAATGGGCCACTCTTGAATGTGGTAAAACTAGTGAGTATTGTAAGTTTTGTGGTGTGCGTATATTGTCAAGTTGTCGTTTCGGTTTCGATTTCGCTGTAGAATTCTTTGCACTTGCTGAGCTGAGTACAGCCAAGGCTGTGACCTGAAACAAAACATATAGGAATGTTCATTTATATGGTTTTAATACGTTACTTACTTATAACTAAGGCATGACACGTCTGTTTGTAAATTCGAAAAGTATTGTTGCTAATTAAAAAAAAAAATAGTATGAACGGCTACAATCAAATATGAGGACACCTTATACACCAGTGTGACATGGTAGTGTGACGGTTAGTCTGCATCCTAAATATGTATACCAACCTAAGCTCAAAATGGGAGGTGTCCAGTAAAATTTCATTTAAATTGAAATTGTTTTAGATAATATATCTATGGCTTATATAAAAATATAATTTTATAATTGAAAGTTTTACGTTTTACGTACCTATTCTATTATATACAGAATTTATTATTAATTTTAAAAGAATATTATGGTGGATCCAGCTATTGGAGGGTTATTGAGGAAGCCTAGGTCCATCAGTGGACGTCCTACTACTGAGATGATGTTATAATAAAACAAAAGATTTTTTACTTTTTTTTTAATATATATGCTCGAAAACTTCAAATTTTATAAAATTAAAAAATATCTTTATGTATATGCACAAAAAAATATTTAAATAAAATAGGTACAAGTTAAAAACGATAAATTCTTTAAACATATTTATTATGATGAAAACATCATGAAAATAATAAGTTTTGATTCTGTGTGATTTTATATAATGCAATTATTTTTAATACATCCATTTTCAATAAAGACATGAGAATTGCTTAAAAATAAATAACAAAGATAAGAGAAATATTTATAAAGGTGGTGTAATATGATCTCTTAATTCTAGTATTGTTTATGTAGAATGTCACAAAAGCCTAGATATTAATTAGAATTTGAACCCTTTAACTGCTTGGTTTTGTAGGAGTTGTCGTGCCCCTAGCACCTAACTCGTATTTTTTTTTTAAGAAAAAGCAACTCAATGATTTAAAAATAAACATTATACAAGTAGAGGAATTTGTCGTATATATCCAGCTCTGGCGAAATCGACACGAAAATAGTTATCGGATGAATCAGACTCTGGCGGCTAAATAATTAACATAAATACAAAGATAATTTCTGATTACACAAACCTTGATAAAATAATAAAGTGATAAAAAATTACTAAACTAGGTTTAACAATGTGATACCTAGAATTTATATTGAAGGGTGAGGAAAATATAATATGGCATAGAATATACTGTCTTTGTTCACTCACAAGAGATTCACTGATCTGGAGAAAATGTAACAAGATAAATTCTTATTCTTATGTTGTAAGTTAATATAATAATAAAAAAATACAGTTCATTTTCATAATAAAAATTATGAAACATTATTATTACAGCTTCTAAAACTAATTTCATAATGTGAACCTAAACTAAATAAAAAACTAAACTAATAATAATTAACTGTTTCTTTTTATGAATAATCCATACTTAATAATGTAATCTTAAAACTCAATTTCAAATAAGATTTATTTATAAATTTACTAGCTGACCCGGCAAACGTTGTTTAGGGTCACCCTTATCACTTAGGGGTATAAAAAATAGTTCTCATATTCTCCACCTATTCTCAGACTTACCGAATATACACAAAAAAAAAAAACAGAATTATCAGACACACTGCATTATTACTTTGATTATTAATGCACATGACTCAGCACTAATAGTTTGGGACATAAAATTTCGGAATTTGATGAGAAATAGCCAAATATATAATATATTTATGGACATATAATCCAACAGCGAAATAATACTAGAACTAGCAATAAGGGGTCTCAATTTGAAGGCAGTTTTATGTTCATTTACAAATAATAAGTTTTAATCACTATTATCACTATATGCTTCAATATTTACTGCAATTTCTTATTTAATATTTAATTTGAAGAGTTGTCCACTTCTCCATGTATTCTAATATTTGGAACTTCTTTGGGACTCAAGTCTGATAAAATTAATGGCCACAGGAATAAAATTTTAATACGTTGCAGCAGAATTGAGTATTGTTCATGTAATATAGTATTTCGTTTAAGACACAAATCTATATCTATTACATCATAATTTTGATCATCGGAACAGTAAGACATCATTTTCCTACACCCAATCAATGTAGAGTAATTTGGAGGCAATACATATTGGGAATTCAGTAAAGGATTACCATACCAAATATTATACACACTAGTTTCATTTTTTTTTGAGTAACATTTTCTTCTTAAGGTAAAATCACTTTGCAAAGTTGGATATTGATCGCTGTAATAACTAGCTTTAAATATTTCTTTGTCAAACTTTGTATTTAAAAAAATCAGAATATTTCTCAAGTTTTCCTCAAATTTCAATATCTCCTTATCATTATTTTTGTCTTGTTTTCCTTTCATATCCAAGTTATAAATAGTAGCTATTATTGCAGCTTCAATATCAGACTCATTCGAGTTGATAGAGATTTTGTTCTTTTTTTTTAAACTGCTACTGTCTGTTTCTGTTTTTAATTTTTCAACAGCCTTTTTCAAAGTTAGGTCGGGATGTGCATTTCTGATGTGTCCATGACTCAACCGACGTGCACCTCTTCTAGGAGCTTCTGATATGTCAACCCTGGGATACTTTTTTATCCATTTTACTAATGTTAAATATCTGCATCTCAGTTGCACTCGATCTTTACCGGGAAATAGAGGAGTTAAGCTAGAAAAATCTTTTACATCCTGTTTAGCCATCAACAGTAGCAACTTTCTGTCCTCCTCCAATGTCCATACGGTTGATATGTATTTGTTTAATATAATATTGCGGCCGCGAATCTGTGAAACTGAACGTTCAGGCAAGTGCTCTTTAATTTTTTTAAAATCAGTACCAAAATTGTCTATGCACTTGAGAAGAACAGTGTCCTCCTCTGGGACAAAACGACCCTTTCTTTTTCCTTCTATCATTCTAAGATATTTATGGTACACATGCACCCTTACTCTGCCTTTCATGCAATTTGTGACCTTCCCCCAAGGTATATAGCGGTCTTCTCTATAATAGTCTATTAATTTCATAAGATGTTCTTCGTCCTCTTGATACCACTTCCTCTCTTTGTGTTGTTTGGAAATAAAGGCCCTGTAATGCACAAAACATTGATAGCCTGTTCTACCAGTTTTTAACTCTTTGGCAATAACATCCCAGTTTGTAAATTTGTGTTTTTTGGCAATAATCATCAGTGAAACATGCTCAGACTTTTTCCAAACGCCTTGATTAATAGATGGATGCAAATAAAGTTGCCAAAGTGATTTGCATTCTTGAGGTGTATGTCGCTTGAGCATATCTGCAACACGATTCCAGTTATAATCCTCATTAATTGGTAGAGCTATGTCTTTCAATGGCTTATTATGAATATTACACATTTCATCTTCCAAGTTATCCAATAGTGTATTCAAATCTTCTTTTTCTCTATTCGTTGCAGATAACATTTTACGTTGTGTTTTAACTAAATCATAATGGAGTTGTTTCGTTCTGATGTCCACAGATACTTTATGCATTATGTTAATAAGATTTAACTTGTCCTTTTCAGTCCACACTGTATTAAAATCTGTAGGATCGACTATATCTAAAGTCCTAAAGTGTATGGTGTCTTCATTATCGGGCGGTGGCATATTGAATCTATCTTTGAAATAGGGCCTAAGGTAACTCGGACAACCAAAGTTACTATTCTTTTTTAAGCAAAATTTTTTCGTATGGGCAATTTGGTAAAGTTTCATTTTGCATTCTTGTAATCTTTCCATCAATAATTGTTGCAGCTCTTGCATTTTTTCATCAGTCTTCTTGTTAAGTTCTAAAGCTGCAGTAATGAGTGCATTCTTTTTTAGAACACATGTTGACTTACTTGAAGACTGTGTTGTGATTTCCGAATTCATCGAGTCGATTACAAACTTTCGGTGTTGTGCCGAATTAGCGAGAATATTAAGTATTGTTGAATTAGTAAGTTCTGCATCACCAATAATATTCACATCCATTGTATACTAACTGTTAAAATAAATAATTTACATAATGCGTTTCAACAGATCAACATTCAACACTACCTTAATAACTTTTGTTAATAGTTTTTCATGTTTTGTATGTATTGTGAAAAAATCTTGACAGTTGACAGTGTCAAGCCAAGTCAACCAAAGATGTCATATCCACAGAGACCACAGATTAACTATCGTGTGCTCAAGATACTTTATGCACGACAGATGGCGTACTAAATGTTGCCAGTTTATGTTATTTCCTTAATTTTATAGAATAATTTTTCGTTTTACTTTACTTACTATACTATTATTATAAACGCTGTACCGGCTTCGCGCGGGGGGCAATTTTTTAGTTGCTAATTATATATTAAAACCTTTCTTGTTTAACGGTGTCTCGTAAAAATAGTACAAAATTTACATTTTAGGTCACTTTCGATTAATGGTTATATTTTATTATTTTATGTAATAAAATTACTACATTATATGTCATTTGTCCATTTATGCAAGAGTATATAGTATATGTGTAATATGTGGTTCAAACTTAATTTTTTTTATCTCAGAACACTATTTCATCATATACGACTGTATACACCTATCATACACCAAGACGCAGAGTTGTGCTTTCGTGAAGACCAGTGAAGACTGAACGTTTTTTATAATGAAGAATAGAAAAACAAAATTCACAATTTTTCTCCATTTCTGGGTGAGCTCGCTCTATCATAGGCCTCATCCTTGCTACACGGCTGGTTGTTTTCAAAGAGCAAAAACATTTCTAATAAAAAAAAAATGGGCCGAGCGTGCGAGATACCATGTGCCCTTAAGCAACGACCGTGAGCTTGAGGTCCATGCATACCACTGAAGTTGAATCGTCGTCCTTTCTACTGCATATATACAAATAGTCCAAGATTTTTAGCTCAAAAATGAGTTCGATCTGCAAAAAATTCTGCTATTTGATTTTTCGATTGGATTATGTCACTGTCTCCAAATATAAATTCAAGTTTGTGTCGTCCAAAACTGCGGGCGTTAGCCGCCATCTTGAAAAACGCCTTGTTGAAAATATCTCGGCAACAGTAAGTTTTACGTTAAAAATCGTAAGAATCTTTTTTGTAGAAGATAAAATTTCCCACCTTTTTTTCTCCATCGTTAATATTTGCCGAGATATAGTCGATTAAAAAGACCAAACTATTGTTTTTAGAAAATATGTCGATGTCTTGCTGTTTGTTTGTTTGTATTTAGGAGGTAATCCTCGAAACTACTCACCCGATTTGAAAAAATCTTTTACCAATAGTTAGTATTCTACATAAACTAAATGTTTTACGATTTCACGATGAACATAAACTGAATATTCCACCAGGGGCAACGTCTGGCATCACCAGGGGCAAAAATTCATTATCATCATAATTAATTCAATATTATCAGGCGTCAGTGTATGTCACGCATTATATTGCTTTATACATAATTTGTCAGGGCGTTATATCTTTAATTTTACAACGCATACGAAGTCGCAGGCAACAGTTAGTACCTACTTTATTAATTAGGTAATAATTATGTACCTACTTATTTACTTATACAGAAACATCTAAACGATAACACGAGAGGATTTATTGCTATTTCGCGTTTGTATGATGTGAAAATATTCATTCACATTATTATCTAATTTTACATAATCATGCTTTCTATAGACGATCTGCGTTGTCTGTTTTGCATACCAACAACTTTTGTAAGTATCTATGTAATAGACTAATAGATAATGACGATTAAAATTACATACGTAGTATTTAAGTACTATGATAGTACCTATTACTATTTACTCTATGATCGAACAGTATAGGTGAAATCTACCTATACTATTCAAATGAGATATTCTGCCTAGATGACGCTTTTTAGTAGATTTAGTATAGCTTGGCAAAAAGTTAAAAAATTCTTGGCAAAAAGAAAGAAAGAAAGAATACTATAGTGTCCTTTTCAAGACGGTTAGAACAGGACAACACTGCAGTATTACCACTTTTTAATTCCTTAACTTTTTGCCAAAGCTGTAAGTAAGTAGGTAGGTATATTAAATTATTAAATTTTAATATTTCAAGTTTAAATGAATGTTTCAGAGGGAAAATGTAGCATACTGAAAGTCTTTCTTTGCCCTCGTAAATTGTTTTATAATGACTAGGAGATACCTAGTTGTTTTTAAAATTAAATTTTTATACTTTTTGGACAATATCTACTAACGTAATTACAAACATTTGAGTAGACACTCATTAGTTTCATTTTATTTATTCTTTTTAATGTTCGCAAATTCGATGCACCATACCTTTGCATTTATCAATTATAATCCTCCCAATTACTTATTCTATTTAAGGAAGCAAAGGTGCTTACTTACAAAGATCGCGTTTGCAACAAGCTAATGTTATGTTATTACATTTAACGATCATGAAGCGACACGCAAGCGATGTTAAAGCGATGTTAAAACTTTAGTTCAAACTGAGTAATTTGCCTGCGGGCCGTGGGAAATGGAGGGAAAAACGCGACCAACCGTGGGGATTTGTTGATTGTGGTTTTGTTTACATGAATTCGATGAGACTGTACTGTCATGTTTAAAAGGAAGGAATCGTGTTTTTTTTAATGAAAATGTGATAGGTACCTGTCAACATTAGAGACAGCGTATAAGATTAAGAACTGCAGCCGACCTTAATGTTAACTGCTATACTTAGAGCCCATTAGATGAGTGGTCCCAGGTTCAATTCCCGGCAGGGTCAACTTTGGAAATGAACTTTTCAAAGTTGGCTCTGGTTTGGATTTGGAAAGTAGTGGAAGGGCACACTGCGTTACGCAGTCATTTTGTATTTTGAATTTATGGCTACATTCAAGAGCATAGTTATTGAGGATTACACAAAAAATTAATAACTGCAAAATTGGAAAATTTGTGATAACAATATCCAAAATGTCGTCCAATTTATATTTATTCTTATATTTGAAGGTGTAATTATACCTATTCTATTAATATAATTAATTTATATCTAACTATTCTTAACCAAGTGACCTGTTTTTTTTTTCTTATTTTTCCAGAGCTGGTATGTCGCCTAGCCACACACATCTGACGGTCATGCGAGTTCAGCGCTTTTCCCCATACAAAAAGTGCCCACGCGCCTATTGAACTTTTTACTTCAAAAATTCCACCAGTTTGGAATAGTACCTAGATAATAATACAAAATGGTTTAAAATGGCGGAATTCACAACATATTTTCAAAATAGCTTTTATTTTAATTGATATTTAACACTAGTATTTTTTTAAACATATTTTTAATCTTTCATTTTCCTTCTACGAAAATAGTCGTTCACAGGCGCAGAACTCGGTAAGCAAGTATTTCGAAAGAAAAATAGAAATAATTTTACATATTCCCTATCCCGTTCCCTCAATTCCCCCATCAATACATTTCCCTATCCCTTCCTTAATCCTACTTCCTTAATTTTTAAGGTCGATAGCGCCCTTCCAGTAAATATGGCGTTGCTTATGTTAATACACGTAAATACACGAAATAAATTCTGCATTTTATATTTGCATTTCAAATAATTCGAATCTGAGATTGCTTGTATTACTTATACTTTTACCTGGTCTACTTAAATTAAATTCATATGCTCCACTTTCATCCACTTGCTTAATATTGCAATTGGTACAGTCAAAATGTTCGACAGATGTAAAAATGTTTCCCAACGTGAACAACTGGGTCGTCATGATACGAACAATTTCAAAAATGTGAAAATAATCCCGCGTAATTTGTCGTATTGTCTATGATGCAACGCGCGATGTTGCCAACTCGAACACAACCACAACGCCTCCTGGAGAGGCTGACCTGAGAACGTTCGCAGACATCAAAATTACGTAAGAAAAGTTTGGAAAGAAACAAAAGGTCGTTTTAAAGATAATGCGTTGAAAACAATGAATTCTACGTAATCATTCGTTTAACTGTGAAACTTATCGTTTAGTTTTAAATTATATTATTATCTAACATTCCCTGTCAGAGTTCCTTCAGTGCATAGACAAACAAATAAATCGTGTATGTTTTTTATATAAATATTTTGTCACCATAAATCGCACACATCTACCTTTTGACGATAGTTTGATATAAAACTATCACGATGCTTGTATTATGAGAATTACATAAATGAATGAAGCTAATACCTATCTCCAGACATAGGGGCAGATTACAAATCACACAGAACCTAACTATTTTCCAAAACAAAATGTACCTTATATTTAGTAATATTCTATCTGTATTGCCAAATTTCATTGAGTAACAATCATACAAATTGCATTTGTAATATTATTAAAATATTATAAATATATTATATAAAACAAAGAACTAGTGGGTATCTACTCAACTAAATTTAGAAGTGGAATACACAACTCTCTCATTGGCATTGTCCTTCCGCATTAGATATGTCTCCGTCCTTGGCAACTTGTATCTAATCTGTAGTCCAGTACAACCTGTTCGATGGCCTACATTGCTTCAGTAGAGCGCTCCATTCATTTATAGACTTACTCTCTTAAAGATATATTTTTATTGAGAAACAACTTTTACAACTAAGTAAATGCTTAATTTTTCCCGACTATATTACATAACAGTTTTTTTTTAACTGATGGGAATTTAAATTAACGTACTTATTAACTTTGAGATTTATTTTTTTTAATAATTCCCACTGCTTTTATATTAATTGAAAACTATTAAAGTTAAGTTAACTATGCGAAGTTCATCCACATTACTTGGATAAGGTGTCGCTGCGCACAGTCCGGAAAAGTAACAACTTTATCCCATGGACGCGCGAACTTTAGAAAAATGTCCCTTCCAAAGTACAATATGGAGTTCTTCAAGCGAGCGGTAAATATATTCCCGCAGGATAGCAGCGCACTTGTAATCCCCTGGTGTTGCTTGTGTCCTTACCTTAAGTGACCGTAGCCACCATCAAGTGGATCGTCAGCCTGTCTGCTACCCTTAAAAATGTATAAAAAAGTTAAACATTAGTTTTTGCTATTAGTAGGCGTTATATTTTCGAATACATGGTATACACTTTATACTAAGTGACCCGCCCCTGGTTACGCACTTTTTTATCGCTCTTTCTATTAGTGAAAAGAAAATCAAAATCCCTACTCATTCCATTAGATAATATCAAAAAACCGTAAAAAAATTACAATATTTTACACTATCTAGTTTATATTATAAAATATTATAATATGTAAAATATTAGGCATTTTTTTTTCTGTACGAGTATTAGGCATATTCACAAACCTTTCTCGTTTATCGATCTTTCCATGAGGGAAAACCGTATCAGAATCCGTGAGGTGCTTTAGAAGAAGTTAGCGGAGAAACAGACACAAGTGGGGACAACGATTTCATTTTATAATATGTGTAGATATAAATATATAAGTATGATATCAACATACCACATATAAATATAAAAGGCGATGTGTATATGTATGTCTCCTAAAGACTCCAAAACCGCTGAGCCGATTTTGATGAAACTTTCAGACAATCTTCAGATTAGTCCAGCGGGTGTTACTGTTAAGTTTGGTGGCGATCGGACGCGGACGAAGTCGCGGGCATATACAGTATAGTATAGTAATAAAGTTTCATACATCGATCTTTTATCACGATAAAGATCAAATTAGTTAAGACATGCAGACGAATAATTTGATGTTATCAATATTCATAAAAGAATTAATGATTGTACATGCATTAGTGTGATGTTTGATTGATGTTCAGATGTTAAGACTTACGATACAACAATTGTTTAATTGTTACGTGTCGTTACATTATATTATAATATGGTTTAATAATGCATCTAAGTGCTCCTTTCACTCATATCTTAATTATATGGAAAACATCTAAATAGTGACAACATAATTTGATAAATCAAAAAGCTTCGCAATAAGCTTTTTTTAAATACACACTCATAAATTTGTTTTAAATAAAATATTATTTTATTTTATTTCTTGTTCGCCTTTAAAAACGGTCAGATCTTATTAACATACATTTTAAGATATTAAGTATATTTATTTCACAGTGGTGTTCTGTAAGGAAGTGGTTACTGCCGCCAGACGTGCTGATCTGATTCTGATAGAATGCCTAAGTGGATTCTCGAGGCTGCTTATTTCTCAAAACATCCATATCCATATTTTAATATGATCGCTTTTCACACAAAAAATAAATACAGTCCATTTAACTTGAACGCAATTAGATTTTCTCTATTTCCAGAAGAGAAAGAACAGATACTCGTAGCAGATAAGTGCATCAATCAACTTTTTAAGTGTTTATCGTTTCCTAAAGAATTTTCCATTGTATTTATGAAAATCACTTTTCAACATAATTATTTGTCAGGTGTTTTCCCTTGTAATTGTTATTCAGAGTTTTAACTTTTTTGTTTCAAGTTTTATGAAGTTTTTTGTCATACTAATCTCATAATTGTATAATTGTTATGGTAGATTTCCGTTTTATTACTTCAGTTAGAATAGAGCACATAGGTACTTATATATATATATATATATATATATATATATATATATCAGCGAGCTATAGTTTATAAAGTTACGCGGACGAAGTCGCGTGCCATGTATACTAATGACTCGTAACTGTCAACATAGTGTAGAAATATAGTTTTGATCATAAATTATATAATACTGTTAGTTTAATTAAGGAAGATCCTAACTGCCGGAAGAAGTTCATCTACTTAACGATCGAAGTAAGCGATCAATCGTTCCAATCAAGTTCAGTGGCACGACACTTTCTCCAATAACAATGGATCATGTTTTATTTACCGTTTAATGAGCACTTGCAAATTCAGCACGCGGTAACAATCAGCCCACTGGTGTACACGACGGAGATGGTTTTATATGAATGTTTAAAGTTGAAGGGAGAGAAAACGTTCATGGTAATGTCTCAAATATACTCTTGTGCGAAATTCGCAAGACAATGTCCTACAAACAATAGTTTAAATAAACTGCATCACTTGATGGTATGTGGCTACAGTCGCCAATATTTTTATAACCAGATTGACTTCGTTCAAGCGATTTTTTTTTGCGTGTACTTTAAATTTATTCAAGATTAAAAATAAAGGTTAGATAAATTTTTCAAGATAAACTCCTTTTCATTAGGTGGGGCTTCCACCTAATGAAAAGGAGTTTATCTAAAAATTTCAGACAGACTTTTCAATAATATAAATAAAACAAACAATCCTTAAATTTACTCCTAGTTACACTCAATACATTAACTTACCATTTATTAACCAAACTGTTCGAAAGGCTATTATAAAATTGCTGATTGTTTAAGCGATAATGATTCTGAACTCATATGTGCTGTGAAATTTTCATCTCATTTACATCGCTATTTAAAAAAATTAACTTGGCACTAGTTTTGGCTGTGCGTTGATAGACAAGACAAATAATTTTAAAAGTATAAGTAGATTCTGGTTAAAACGTACCCTATGAACAATGAATGTGATCGGTTCAGTAGTTTTTGCGTGAAAGAGTTACAAACATCCATACTTTCGCATTTATAATATATAAAATAAAATATAAAATATACGGACTATATATACGGACTAGTACGGATATATCTGTATAGTAGGTATACTGTCCTAAGTCCATTTTTAAAACAATCACTTTTTGATTCCATTGGAATAAGAATTTTACGCTCTATTTACTGATATACTTACTTCTTTTAAGTCCTATCAAAGAAAAAAAAAGTTTCGCTTTTGATTATAAATTACAGAACCAAGTTGTTACATGCTTACACTCAGACGTTTATCATCCGATATACAGATATATTTCATAGAAGATGTAATCGTAAAACACTCGCTTATTATATGAAGCGAATTATTGTAATAGTTCTATTTGAACTCTTCTTTGAGTTGGTGATCGGTCGTCATCGTCAACGTTGGTTATAGTGTTTTAACACAAAAGTAAAGGCAATGCCGTGAATGATAATTCGTGAAAATGTGCCTGGACGCAGACTTTCTAGTGAATGACACATGAGCCATACTTGCAGGTAAAAGTTGAAGGTTTACTATGACGAATGGCCACGATCGATTGAAACGTTTTATAGTAAGATATTTTTTAATTTATTATTATTACTATTATTTAGCCAATTATTATTAAGTAAATTGTGATAAAATTAATTAATATTCACATTTTTTTAAATATTTATTTAAACATACATTTTTTATTTGATACAACAAATTTTCATAATCTCTGTGATTTCTAAATTAATAAGATTAGCCTTAGCCATACCACGTCTATTAAAAGAATACTGATAATAAAAATTACAATAACCTAAAAACTCATTAAGTGTTATCCACAAAAAATTAGGAAAAACTTCTCTCACCTGATACGAAATGTTTATTTAACCTGGCATTTTTTATTTGACACAATAAATTGTCATAATCTCTGTGATTTCTAAACTAATAAGATTAGCCTTAGCCATACCACGTCTAACAACAGAATACTGATAATAAAAATTACAATAGCCTAAAAACTCATTATGTTATCCCACAAAAAAATAGGAAAAAACATCTCTGCACCGATACGAAATTCGAATTTGAATTTAGATTTCGATAAGTGGGCGAACACTAGTTAGGTATAAACTTTTTCTTACATATAAAGTTATATAAAGTCATATAAAGTTATATATAAGTATATTTATAAGTTAGGTGTTATGACGATTCTGCTTTTAGGCTTGTCGTGTAGTAAGCCCTAGGACTGGTTATTCCGGAATGCAATAGAAAGCTGAATGGAAGAGCGCATCGGCACGTCTTGCGATTTTGTGACGTGTTTTTATACATACATTACGTCGGTACCTCGCTATCAAACTGTTAATTAGATATGCACAAGTGGAATTTATACTAATTTATTGTAATAATATTTGAAAAAACCTGCGACAGTATAATTTGAAGAAAACGTCGTTCTTCCTGTAATGTACGTTTAAAATCTGTTATTTTTGTTAGTTATTATCTACTATCACAACAAACATTATTATTGTTAACAATAATACAGTATTTCGAAAATACAATACACATAAAATTAAAGACAAAAATGTGTAGGGTACTACTGGGCCCATATAAAAATTATTTCGGTATTTTTAAGCTCCATCATTATAAATAGAATGCCTTATGTGTACAAAATAAGATTATAAGTAGATATATCAAAATTTTTATATTTAGAATTGGCAATAATTATTATAGTGTGGATAAACTTGGTAATTTGGTTTAACTTTTTGCAAGAAAATTATTTTTTATTCTACTTAATAGATAATAATACTTAATGCTTTGTAAATACTATTATACTCTAAACTATTTACAACTCTGTAAGATATAAAGTTATTAAGTTAGTTATTAGAACTATTTCTTTGATATGGTAAAAAACTTTTGGCTTCCTAGTAACAAACAAGTTCAATATTGACACCATATTAATAATAGCATCATATTATTCGTCCGCAGGTGCCGATTAACCTCCTTTCTATCATTATGTGACAGAATAACGGAGACAATGACCATAAACAAAGCCATAAACGACCACCAGTGTGACATTAAATAAAACTGTAAAATCCCAAAATTTAAGGAAATTATTTCGTCACAAATTTTTGTTATTGCATTCTGGTTTTAACTAAGTATGTTATTTCTTTAGAAGGATAACTGTTTGCTTAGATAATTTTAAATAAATAGCTTTTTAATTTAATGTTTTAATTTAATTAACTAAATCCAAATATGTAAGTATATTTATTAGCACTATTATAATATGATGTAACAGAGCTTGTAAACAGAGACTGTCGTCTTTTGTATTCGTTTTAATGCATGGTAAGTTAGCCTATAAGTGGAGTAGGTATACAATAGTATGTGAATACATGTAACAATGGTTGTATAATTTTGCGTTGGCTTCCTAATAAATAAATTTTAAAAATAAAGTATATCAATATTATATTGACTTTTATGAGAAAGCCAGTGGACGTCCTCCAGCTAATTGTGGTGATGATGAAGAAGTTATATTATCATATTAGTCCTATTGGTCGCAGCGTGATGTTATATAGCATAAAGCCTTCCTCGAAAATGGACTATCAAACAGAAAAAGAATTTTTCAATTCGAACCAGTAGTACCTGAGATTAACGCGTTCAACCAAACAAACAAACAAACTCTTCAGCTTTATAAATAGATATTTATATTATCCATGTATACATATATATTGCAACATTTATGTATTTTGTAAATGAAAGCAGAGACGTTCTATATATAACCTATGATTAGTTTAAAAACTCACTTTAATAGGTCAATGTTAATCGGCGTTTCCTTTCCATAAAGCAATTTGCGCTTAGATCTTCGTTTCACAGTTTTCACCGGCGCCGTCGTTTATCGTGGGAATATTACTGGCCAGTGGCCACTCTAGATATAGGTATAGTGAAACATGAATATAAATATTTATGGAATTGTATGGAATGTCGTGGTCTCGTGGTTTTAAGTGCTATCACTATCACAGCCATTGGGCATCTATTGCACTAACGAGCGTAAACCGATTTTATGGGTAATTTTATAGAGATTGTTTAATTTTATGGCGACCCTTATTGAAGTTTATTTCCATAAAGGTCGTCAATAAGATAATTTTAAGAACGCACCTAGTGACCGTTATCTGAATTATAAAAAAAGCAATTTTCATGGGAAAATAAAAAATATATAAATATTTGAAAACTAAATACAATTTTCAAATGCTCCGCTCTTTTCAATTTGAAATCTCATCATTTTGAGATTTCGTTATCCAGCGATTCTATTGTTTTAGGATTCATTATTTCTGCACTCTAGTTTGATTCGTTTATATTAGTACTAATATCTAGATATTTTTTAAGCTAACAGCATTTTTTAAGCTCCGTTTATTTTGAAAAAAAAAAAAAAAGAAACTTTAAATTTATATTAATTTAAACATATATGTTTCAGATATAATAGGCACAGAGTGTTGATAGAGAAATTTTATTTTTAATATTTTTGCTACAATTTTTTTTATTTCAATTAATGTGGACTACCAATATTACCTACCATTAGTTTGTAATATTTTATGTTTCAATTGAAAACCACATAACCACAACACGTATGTTTATTACTGCGAGTGTTTCTCGTCATATAGTTTTTTTAAGATGGTATCCAGTAATTTTTTTACATTATAAAAAGCGAAGATTACCAGCAAGGCTGTTAAAACTTTCTACCGCTGTGGTCTGCTATGGCGGCATCAAATGTTACGACCACATTATGTTACTATATTACCGGCTAAGGGACTAACTTATCATCGTAAAAACAATTTATCTGGACGCATCACATAACTATTTCATATTTCACCGCTTTTTCTTTTAGTGTTCGGCGTGTAAATGTTAAGAACCGACCGTAGACATTATGTGAATACATTAATATGAATGTAATCTTAATTTATTTAAGTGAATTAATTTTAATTATTTTTTTTTATTTTAATTATAATCATTCAGTAGTTATACACACTGCGTTTTCCAAACATAAATTTGGGTATCCCGTCTGGCGGCAATAACCATTTCCTTACTGAAATTATATTACTCATGTCTGCTGTTGTATTTCGGTGAGTCAGTAAGGGATGACAGAGCCTATTTTCCTATCCTGTAACAGGATAAGGAATTCTGAAGGTAGTGCTGATTGTAGTGCTGCTGCTAATAAATTATTAGAAAGTGACATCCCTTACTACAAGGGGTTATTAGTAATAATCCCTTAATCTCTCCAAGGTCGCCATCGCACTTGCAGCACCTGTGGCGTTGCTTGTATTATAGATGATAGTACCTATCATCAAGTGGACCATCAGCCTGTCTGAGTACCTTAACATAAAATAAAAACTCATTTACATATTAAATGATTAAGCGTATTCAGAATTCAGAATGCAATATTATATATATTGTCTATTTTTATTTACGATTTACATGACATGCTCTAATAAATGTACCTGTCAACTTTATAAATGTGGCGTGATTCTTATAAAAAGCTGGTCAATAGCTAACAGCTGGAATATAATAATATATATAACAGCTGGAAGAGCTGGAGAAATGGAAGAGCCTGGAGGAGGCCTATGTCAAGAGACAGCCTCACTTGTAGATTGCCGATGTCGGTAAATAAAATTAATTCAAAAATTGTGTATAAAATTGTGTCAGTGAATAAAGTTTATTTTTATAATTTATTTTTATTTATAACAGCTGGAAATGTACAGAGAAAAGCGAAGAGAAAGAAATAGCACTTTTTGTGTGTTAAACTTCAACATAATAAAGACATTAAACCATTGAATGCCAACGAAAGTGAATCTAGCATATTTGCCACGGTTGTTAGCACTTGTAAAAAAGTAAAAGTCGCCATGAGAGATTCTCCGCACTTATTTTATTATTGCATAAGTCGTAAGGTCGCTATTGGATTTTTTTTATCATATTTGTCTGTGGGTACACGTCCGTAGTAAGTATGTACTTACAATTACATAGAATATGTCAAATAATTTTACCGATTCGTCTCCTCGAACTTTCACGGAAGGTCGTTCAGAACAGAAGCATCCGTGGAGACGCGATTAAAACGAGTATTCAAAATTTTTTTCTTTTTTAAACAAAATTAAATTTCTCAATAAAAATGTGCAACTAGCTATTATCAATATTTAGTTTTTTCATTCTATAATTTTCATATTTGATTTTTTATAATATGAGTTTTTCCTACTTTATGCCTTTTCTTATCACTTTATTTATTACTATATTGAATTAAGCTCCAGGAGTAATAACATTCTGAATCTTAATTTTTTAGTCCTTACCAAGTATGACATACATAGCATGGCATAAGTTAAGCAACTTAAAGTTAAAAACCTTTTATGATGACAAAACATCATTAATATTATGATGATTTATTGTCATCATGAATAGCTAATAGACGCATAACTGATAGACGCTTACCATTACTGGACATAGGGCTCTCCTTACCCTACTATAACCAATTCGCACGATTAGCTGTAGTCTGCACGTCCTTGGTCTTCCCAAGCACGCTAATCGCCTTAACCGGTTTGAATGCGGTTTTCACTGATTTATTTTAGCAAGCTTTCTGTAACATTTATAGTGTTTGTTTCAATACAAGCCAAAAAGTTAAGTCAATTAAATAAAAGTAAACGAGCCTTACAGTAGTCGCTTGTATATGTTTCTCCGATAATTTCTTCTAAAACACTCAACGAATTTTAATACGGCTTGCACTAATGGAAAGAGCGATATAAGAGGAAGGTTTGTGTATATAATTTGCAGAAAAACGTGCATCTGTGCTGGAAAACGAAGCTGGATCTCTCCCCTATACCATGTACCATGTATTCAAAGCAGGTTACTCGTCACATTATATTATTATGTATATTATATTACATATATGCAATATTACATGTATCAAATTACTATTACATATATTAAACAGTTACAAACAAACAAAAATTACTGACCAGTTACTAAAAATAATTAAAAAAAAAACACGGCTCCTCTCACTTCGATGTTCTCGCCACGCATATACGGTTACACCTATGCTAACACGGCGTTCACGGTGTAACCATTACGTAACCGACGACCAAACCAATATCACGCAGCGCAGTGAAATGGTCAATGGCCAATGGTCGACCAATTACTTAACCCGGCGTAATTATTGTTAATATGCTCACGTAGGAGAATATTTTGGACAGGTGTCTATCGCGGCCAAGGGATAGATGTCATTAATTTGAATCGTAGGAATGACTATATCGAAGAACCATTGGCTTTGTGACCTTGAGAATAGGTATTCTAATATAGTCGCAAGCGTACTTGCAGCACCTGTGGTGTTGCTTGTGTTATAGGAAACGCCACATACCATCAAGTGGCCTTGTCTGTCGAAAAAATGAAAATTAAAGGGAAGGAGTGTTTTTACTGTTTTTTAATGAGAAAGTCAGATGGACATGTATCATTATAGCTAATTAAAATGAATTCTTTTAAATAACGGTGCGAGCTCGTTTACATTACTCCGGTCCGGGCGTTCTGCCGGGTGACAAAACGTCTGCCGAGCTCGTTGTTTTACCGGATCTGGGGCTTTAGCCAAGAGCAAACGTACAGTGGCAAACGCTACGCTCAGGCTACGATACGCCTGGAGAAAGCGTTGTGATTGGTCAAAATTTTATGTCGGCATTACAACAACCAATCACCGGGCTTTATTTCTTTCGTTCCGTAAGTACGCAAAGAGAGCGTTTGCATTGGTTTGCTCTTGGCTAGGGCCCCTGGCATACCTTTACCATGAGTTTACAATCACCGCAATCGCTAGCGAGAGCATAAAATATTTATATGGAAAATTGTCAATTTGACATTGACAGTTGACAGTTTTTCATATAAATATTTTATGCAATCACCGCAATTTATGCAATCAATAAATACAATCACCGCAGTCGCTAGCGAGAAGGTATAACATTTATATGAAAAACTGTCAACTGTCAATGTCAAATTGACAATTTTCCATATAAATATTTTATGCTCTCGCTAGCGATTGCGGTGATTGTAAACTCATGGTAAAGGTACTGTACTATTCCGTGATAATGTGATAAATTGTACAATCACTGGACTTTCCGGCAGCTTTATCGACCTACGGAATTCGTCGGACCGAAGCAATATGAACGTGCGCGTGTAATATTGTTTATTTTTTAATAGAGTTGCTAATATTTATTTTAAAAGTTAAATAAAGAATGTGTTTTACAAGATTATAATAAATAATTTTCTTTTGATTTTTAAATATTTTTTTATATGTACGAGTATATGCGTATTTAAAAATCATAATGACATATATTTTATTATACATTATTTTGTAGGTATTTGTTGCATCTTTTACCAATATGTGATTAATTAAACATAACTTTAATATTAAAGCTTTAAGGACACAAATCTAAATGATAATCATTAAGGCCGTTAAGAAATCAACTGTATACAACCTTCGACAGAGTGAATGTTACCAATATACATATATTTATTGCGAAATTAATGAACTAGCAATCTCATGAGACATGAGTATAAATTAATTTTGTTTTGTTTCTTGTTCTCAGATAACATTATAGGTTACGAAATATATACAATAAATTATATGTATATCTATATATCAATATATAAATAAATAAAAACTTAGATCTGCATATCTTAAAATACGCATTTCTATTTTTCTATAGATCCTACTAATTTTATAAGAATATTTGTATTTTTGTTTATTACTCAAAAACTACTCGGTCGTTATTAATAATTCTTTCACCTATAAACAGCTACATTATCAGCGAGTAACATAGGCTATATTTTATAAGCAGGCAAAGTTGCATGCAACTGATAGTTGACATATAAGTTGACAGTTGACAGAAATGGATGGACGCAAGATCGTCCAACAGTGGACGTTTGTGGGCTGATGATGGTGATGAAGTTGACAGAAAAATATGTACTAAGTTACTGCTTAGTACAAGGATGATAATAAATAATACACTATTTAATAAAAAATAAAATGAGATTTGAACTAAGCGGTGTAGGAGTCATCTAAAAGGTGATGGTCAGAAGTGATTTTAATTCATCTCACAGGTCACGTATGATCTTAGTCAGATAAAATCATTAATAAAATCAGGCTAACACATGTTAGAATGATTGACCTCAAACTGATAATGATGACGAAAAAGGTGACATTGATTAAAATGAAGAATTTATTAAGAAACATATTGTTAATTAATAATAATAATAACATAATATCAACATTAATTAATTAATAATAACATCAATTGATGGAAGGTGGTTACCGACGCCTATAACACAAGCAACGCCATAGGTGCTGCAAGTGCGCCGTCACTCACCGAAAGACACAAATGCTGTTATTTATAGCACATATTATGCTGTTATTTAATAATATTATTAAGAACTCAATACATAGATTGTATTTTTTAATTCCACAGAAACGACATCTTAGTATCTGTCAGAATGTTCTTTACACTGCATATAAATGTAGGTCTGAAGGAGAAATTTCAGAAAGTGTTTTCTTCTATAAATTAACTCAATTAAAAATATTAGCATAATACTCATTACGGTCATAAATTTTATATACACTTTCTCCGGGCTATTGCATAAAAACGGAATTGAATAGTTTGAACTAGTTACAAAGTCAAGGTCGCTGTCGATCGCATTATTGACGCTCAACGAAGCGGAAAGGGCCCGTCTTGGTTCATTTTACTTTTCCATACAATACAGAAAGTAGTTAAATACTTTTTGGTAGCTCAAGGCTTCATGCTTTTTCAGGTAAATGCGCTACCTTATATATATATACACCACAGATACGCTATCATGATGCAAAGAGCTTCTCTCTTTCTCTATTTGTATTTTTGTATATTTGTAATGAATAAACTCAAAAACTTCTGGACCGATTTTGAAAATTTTTTCCCCAATAGTGAGGTACATTATCAGCGAGTAAAATAGGCTATATTTTATAAAGTTAAGCAAGTGAAGTAGCGTTCAACAGTAAGTGTTAAATAAAATGCTGATTAAATATTTGAAGAGAATACCATAGTGAGCGTATTTCCCTATTTCTCTATCTATCTATGAAATAGCAGCTCAGCAGTGCATATTCAATACCTATGTATGTTGTTGGTTCATCGTGTCATACTTGGGCGACGGTAACCATTAAATGGAGCGTCAGGTTGTCTGTCGAACTTCACTTAAAAAAGTGTTTTTATGACTGCATTTTGAATAAAACATCAACAATATATGAATAGGCGATAATGGCAAGTAGTAGCATTGCACCCTGCGTTTCGCAGGGAGCCGGTCTGGCAGCAGTAACCACCCCCTTACAGAAGACCACCATGTTTGCTGTTACGGTTCGAAGAGTGAGTAAGGAATGCCAAAGCCCATTAGCGCAGTGGTGTTACTTGTGTTATAGGCGACGGTAGCCACCACTATTAAGTAGATCGTCAGCCTGTCTGATGACTTTTACATAAAAAAGAAATCCGGGCCTACGCAGAAATTTATTTTTAATTGTTTCTTATAATATTTACTTATACATTGGCTAAACCATCTTGTTGATAATGAGAAAGGGATGACACTAATTTCGCCTAGCTGTACTATTTTTTATATAAATACCTAAGTCATAGAAGTTCAATGACCGGATGTAAACTTGTTCCACCTATCTCTGTAAAAAAACACTTTAATCCAAACATACCACACTCTATTGACCTACTTTATAAGTAAAATTGACCCGAAAACTACCTGAGGCAAGGAAGTCAAACACGACAGGTGCGTGCCATGACTTCAATATTATACTTAATTTTTTATTGAGTTTCGTTTGATGTACATACTACATACCAGTAATGTTTGAATGTTGCTGGTAATTAAAAAAAAGTTTTTAAATATGTTTTCATTTACAATATGACAATCATTTACAATTCCTGCATAAGTTCTGCATTAAATTTCTCTAATTTTCCCTTACAGAATAGATTCGAAAGATCACAGGGAAAAAGTTTTGCAGTATTTAAGATTTTTTTTCTTTTTATAAACCCTATTAGAATATAATCGATAAGTAAAAGTAGAGAATATCTTAAATCTTGGGGTAAGGACTTCGTAACTTGCCCAAGGCTTTGGCTTAAAGACCTTACACCTTCATAACATTATTTAAATTACAGATCATTTTCTCTTAGCTTACATAATTATATATCAAACACCTTATTCCCGAGTCTACATTATTTGTTATTATTTATTATGTTAATAACTCTAAATTCTATTTAAAATATCTGAAATGTAAAATAACTTATGTATTGTATGTAAATGTATTTTTATTAAAGAACACAGCAAAGCTATTAAATATTTATAAACGCGTGTAAAAGTTTGTCGAGTGAAAATTGAAGATGCAACGTCCGTCCAGTGCGCGCGCGCAGATTTACTTACACAGCCGAGTTCCGTTCGCGAATCACACGTCACTCAGAGATGACCCACTTGTGATTTTTTTTGCACTTTTTACGTTTATGCAATAATTTAGAAAGGATCATACCGCGTTAAGTAATTCTGTAATTGTTGGCATGAAACAAATATGAGTTAAAAATAATTTTATATTATAATTTTTAGAACTGTTAGTATAATTATTTTATTGATGAATATTTTTAGGTCAATTTTTGAACAATTTCTGAGATATTAGCTAGATATTTTTCTGAATATATTTATATATGTATTATTAATATAAGTATACACATATATCGCATTAATAAACACACTCACATAATTCCCCACTAACACAAAGATCTAGAAGCAATCAACGCTAACGACAGTCGGACATGATCGATAAAAAAAAGCTCGCCCTCATCGGATGAGATGAATCGATGATCGCTGGACTTTCACTAAAGAAAGTAGGGTCTACTGACGTTAAATCGCTACGAATAAAAATTTGGATTCGATCGAATATATTTAAAATTTTAAATCTCGAACTCACCCAAAAAATCAGCCTCATGGTATCCAAGCGTCACTGCACTTTAAAAAATTAATAAAAAATATATATGGGCACAGCACAGGCGCGGCGGCGCGCGCGTCTATCACGACTGAGGCAAAGGCTTTGCGCGTACAGCCTCCCCGCCAAAGAAAGTCAACCTTCACATTCGTGGATTATGTAAAGTTTGGTAAAAAAAAAATTATAGCACAAGTGAGTTATGAACACAAAAAGCATTTTTGAAATATTTCTTTGGACACGACCAAGCAATTAGCTCAAAGCTTGGGGGCTATTTGCAAGAAGTAGATATTCAAATTCTTATATTTGAATTATTTATTATTTGATAATAAATAAAGTATCTATACTTTAATAAGTAACATATTATTAAGTGCCATCTAGCAATCCTCTGCAATCATTCTCCCCGGGGGTTGTTCCACCAGTGGGCCTTATATTTTCATCAAATAATTAATAACCACTGATCACATAAAATGATTTGGTACATTTACCCATTGCATAAGCAAGGGACCTTGTTCAGTATTCATTCATTTTACATTACAATATTAATATTATATATAACATTTTATCATTCACTATTCATATATTCATATGTCTTCTATAAGGGTATGGTTGCCATCTCGCTTGATACAGAATATACTTAATTAAAATATTAATCACATATTGTGTAGTAATTTCGTCGTTTACCAAGATTTAAGAGAACAGATCCAAATTACGATTATAATGTGAGCCCAGTAACGCTTCGCTGTGGCTCAGCAATGTTCCACGGTTGCCATAACAACGGTCAACGTGTGAAATTGTTTTTTTTTTTTACTTTAATAAGTCAGTTTCTGTTGAAATTTTGAGAAAAAAAGGTATATAAGATTATTCCTCTGTTTAAATGCAATGTTGTGTAAAAATTTTAAGTCAATCTGTTGGCGAGTTTTCGAGTTTTTGAAGCATACACAAACCAACATAACATTTATATATATATAGATAATGGCATTGATTGTTTATAACATTTTACACAACTGGTAACCTTAGAAAGTTATTTATTGACATATTTATAAATAGTATATTTAAATATTGGCTACATTTTAATAGCATTTATTAAGTTATAAGTATTGCGCAATATCACAAAGTTCATGAATATTTTAATGTTAATTCGTGAATTTATTAACGAATCCACTTTTATGTGAAGATTTTAATTGTGCAAGATTTTAACGGTGTATAATGAGAATCATTATAGGCAAAAGTTAGAGCTTATACAAAGTTAAGACTAAAATAAGTATATGTTATTGTTTATTATTAGCATAGTCTAATATTATGTCAATTTTACTAGGATACTAAAACTAGGATTAAAATGCATGCACGCACTTTAACTAATTTTGCTATAACCTCAGTTACGTAATACTGTTTCCGAATTTAATGCGAAAAAGCGGGAAACTTCACACATGTAGGCACTTTTCAATTTATAAATAAAAATTTTTACAGGATAAAAAGTATTCTATATGTTAATCCATCAATATATCAGTGAAAACCGCATTTAAATCGCTTAGTCCGTCTGTGAGATTAGCGCAGACAAAATTTCTAAAAATTAATTTTTTGACCTCGGCAATATACGTGCAACGTCTACAAATTGTTTTTTGAAAAAAAAAAAAAAAATTGGCTCGTTTACGAGTTTATTATAATAATATGTTTTATCATATTATATGAGATAATGAGACGGTTTTATAGACTATATGTTAATGTATTAAATATTACAATTTACAATATCTGATCACAATCACTTTTATTGGACAATGTCAAACCACAGATAGTATATACAAGGTAAAAATTAGCCTCAAGCACTCCTCGATCACTACTTAGGAAGTTGATTGAATGAATAATCTTGAAATGCATTTTTTGGTCCAAATAATTAGGACTTTTATTTATGCATTCACTTCGAACGGAACCAAATCTAGGGTGAGGACAAAGTCATTAATTTTTTTGCCTTAACATTAATGTTCGCATTGAGATATTGTTTTTAATCTTGGTCAGTCTTGATGAGCCTTTTGATTACTTCTATTGTTTGAAACCTTGGTATATTTATGTAGCTGTAGGGCATACTGCGTTTCGTAGTCATTTGGGCAGCCCGTCTGGTGGCAGTAACCATCCCCTTACAGAACCGGGAAATAACTGTACCTATGTGAGCTGTTGTGTTTCGGTGAGTGCGTTAGGGATGTCCAGAGTCCATTTTTCTTCCAAATCCATTACGCCACCTTGGTAATGATTGTATTATAGGCGACGGTAGCCACCTACCATCAAGTGGACCATCAGCTTGTCTGTTGATTTTAACATAAAAATAAATACTTTGTTGAATACATTGGTCGAGTGATTAAGATGCTTGCCTTAAGGCTATTACTCAAGAGTTCCGGTAGTCAACTTGTGATATGAACTATTCAAACTGGATATGCAGCGTTTTATCCCCTGCCATTTTTAGATTATTCCATAACATAAGCGTATGAGTGCTTGATTTGGGGGCCATACAATTGGTGTTTAGTGTTAGATATTTAGATAGTTTAGACATGTGAAGTGGTCCTACTAATCAAATTGACTGTGCAGTCTGCCTGCCGTGCACAAACTTTATTATTACCTGGTTCTACCCAAATACATATTATCTAATAGAAGACAATTTTTCATAATTGCATCGTCAAATGACGTCGTTATTAAAAGTTTGACATACATTACGTATTATTATGCAGTGGGTACGTGAGGGACATAACTAAAATGGTTATTATAAAACACGCATGGAACGGAATACATTATTGGCTGTCATAACGTACGAATAATGATGTAATAATATAGGAATTTAAATAGTGACAATGCACGCTCCATTTCGCAGTCATTTAGGCAGCCTGTCTGGCGGCAGTAACCACTCCCCTTACAGAAGACCACAGTGAAATAATAGCACGTGGTTAAGGGTTTGGTGAAATAACAGCACAAATCTCTTATTCTTAAATAACAGCACAAACCTCTTATTCTGGCAAACCCGGTTAGGCCATATAAAAAATATTTGGTGTGGACCACCCTTTTCACTTAGGGGTATAAAAAATAGTGCATACACACAAAAAAAAATTATAAAAATCGGTCAAGCCGTTTTTGGAGTCTGTAGGAGACATAAATACACACATTGCCTTTTATATACCTATATAGATAGATATCTACATTTTAATGTATATATTTTTTAAATTTAATCTTAAATATAATAATAAAATACTAATTTGAGATTATTTATTCGAATTATTTTTAAATTAAAAGCAGTTAACTATAATCACTTTAAAACTAAATAACTAAATACACATAGTTAGGTAACAATAAAAAATCTTTTCTTCAAGTATGTAGCATTTTTTTATAAAAGCTAATAATCCTGTTGAAGACTGCAACATCGCGGCATTGGCACTAATTGAAGAAAAGGAGTAAAAAAATATCAATTATTACAATGCACAAAGTAATGCAACCGGCCATACGTTCACTATTTAACTGATGAAACAGTTTGTTTCTCAAGAGGCAAGACATGTGCCGGCTGTTTGTGCAATTACCACAGACCGCTCAAACTTCTATGTCAATTTTTTAGATGACGCGATGAGTAAATCCTTTTTGAAATTTTATGACAGTGTAATTATTGCACACCACCTATACGATGCTTGGGTAAAATAATATTTTTTGACACCTATGACCGGGGTCATCAGATACAAGAATAAATTTCAACAGCTTATGCTATCGATTTTCAGAAATAATTTTCTTTAAATTGTTTTATTGTATTTTTGGATAAAACAATATATTTTATAAATTTATGCGGACGAAGTCACGTGCAACAGCTAGTCTTAGATAAAAAGCACAAAAAATTTAAATCTCTACATAAGCAATACAAAAAAAAACGTTTTAAAATATTACATTTTCCTTTACATTTTAATTAAATGTAATTAAGAGTACTTAGGTACCTACCTATTATACTTACAGTTTAATGAGAAACAAATTCCAAGGTTCAAATTACTAAATTTGTTTATCTTAATGAGGGGATTCACATACTTTTAATAGTGACGAAAACATGAGAACCGAATTCATTGTGAGCAGAAATCGTTCGCTCTGTTGTGAAATTTAACCGACTATGGTAGCCATTTTTAACTGGATCTTTGTGAGTTTTGTGATTAATGAACTTTTCAAAATATATTAATCTTCGCTAAACATTTTCAATGGAGACCAATTGGATGTGTTGAGAAATATTAAACTACATACATGAGCGGTTTCGTATTCCAAGGCTTAATCTAGTGTGAAATGGGTTATAATCTTTAACCAAATATGGAGGCAAAATTAAATGCGATATTGTAACGTGAACGTTTGCATATTGTATGTCAGAATCAAATCCCCTATCCTTCTTCTTTATCCCCAGGAGGACAGCAGTGAATACTCATCTCCATTGCGTTGCTTGTGTATAAGCATAGAGTAAATAGTACTTAAATGGTTAAGTAATATTTACTCTATGGTACAAGTGACGAAAGGCACTTATACCATAGAGTAAATAGTACTGTCAAAGGGAGCGTCAGCCTGTCAGCGTCCTTAGTTAAAGGGACATCGGCCCTTAGTTATCCTCTGACATAAAGGGACCTTGACATTATGGGAAGGTAGGGAAATGAGCTTTCGCATACTCACTCATCGAAACACACACACATGTTATTTTAAGGTTGTCTTCTGTATGGAGGTCGTTACAGTCGCCAGACGGGCTGCCCAAGTGGCTGCGAAACTGCGAGACATAAGGACTATGTTCTATAATTACATTTAAAAAAAAATAAATAAGTCTTGGCTTTTAAATACTGATTACTGTAATAGAAGGTCAAAAAAAAGGTTTTAACATTATATTTTCTATGAGTTTTGGTATTTTTGATATAAATAGCGTTCATTATAAGAACCAAAACAGATTTCTAGTTCTGTCAACTCTAAACCCGATTAGTTTGTACCAATTCCTCTCCTAGTTTTTTCTTTAATCTTTAACAAAGAAGATTATTTTCGCAACGCAATTCCTTGTTTTGTTGTACACTATAACAACTTGAATCATTACTGTAACAAGATTTCATTACTTAACAGAATTTCAACAGAAATTCTCAATTCTCGTCACTAGATATAATAGCCAATAGACACACGATCGCTTTATGTAATGTTATAAATTGTTATCCACTTTATTGTGTCTCATCCTTTCACTGCTAATCTCGCGTTAAGGCGAGCACGTACCTCTATTTTTGTTATTATCTATTTGAAAACAATGATACATATTTTTTTAATGGACAAAAATAGAAGCCCAAATAAGTATTATTTTTAATTTAACACTACATATTTAAATTTCTACTAGAATTTTTAATAGTTTCGCAAAAATATCGAAGCACAAAATAATTGTCCAATGCATAAATAAAAAAAAATTGTGGATAAAAACTGGTGGACGGACACACACCTCCCGTCCGAATAATAATAATATGATATGGAATAAGAGGGATGCAATTGTGCTAACGGCTCTGACATAGTCAAAGATTAAAGAGAAGAAACGATTCCAAAAATTCTTTCACCTATAAAAAGCTACATTATCAGCGTTATAAGTTACGCGGATGAAATCGCCTACAACAGCCTAGTATTTAATATTTTCATAGTGAATAATGGAACTGTTTACTCCAATGTCGCTTAAAATTTTATTTAATTGTGTAACTAAAGTGCACATATTATTATTATTGATCATGCAATAAATGTAGCAATTAATGGCAAAATAATAAACGCAAATCTTTCATTTTGATTACTAGTTGTAAATCCGTTCAGTTAATACATAAATGAAAACATACGGTATAACATTTTGTTAGTTGAAACGACGACAAATTGCTAGTTAACAACGCACTTAATTGTTTATTAAGAGCAAGAGCTTATAGTGTAAATAAATACATACACTTTTATCATAAATAAAATGTGTCTAGATGGCGTTGTAAAGAATTTGAACGTGTTAAGTTTTGTCATAAGAATTAGGTATTAATGATGTATTATACTTAGGTCTGATATATCAAGAATCCAATACATTTTATTAACTATCTAACTAAATCAAGTTGCTTTAGTAGAGTTCAGAACCTTTACAATCTATATTTATATATAAAAATGTTATGTTGGTTTGTATATGCTTCAAAAACACGAAAACAAGCCGACGCATTAACTTGAAAATTTTACACAACATTGTATTTATACAGAGGAATAATCTTATATACTTTTTTACCCCAAAACTCCAACGGAAACAGTTTTTTTTATAAAAAAAACATGCTGATAATGATTAGTTAGGTACTAATGGAAAATGTAATATGAAAAAAAAAATGTAAATTAAACTTAGCTTATACTTAAAATTTTAGTAAGTTTTTTAGTAACTGAGTACCTACTTACTAAAAATTTTTACCGAATACTGAGTATTCAGTGTCAGTTTGCGGGCACGGACGAAATTTTAGTGCGTGTGTTTACATCGTAACATCTTCTGTTCTAATCGAACCTCAATTATATGTTCAACTTTAGCCTAAAATCTAATTTTAATTAAAATTATATAATTAACAAGTAATTTGAAAATCGATATCTTTTGCTCACGAATTTTGTGCCTTGTACTATATTGATATGTAATAATTTAAAGTGTACTCGTTTCCATTACTCAAAATACAAACGATGTAGGTAGGTATTAATTATTGAGCTAATTGAGAAAATTATTGAGAAATTAATTATTGAATAAGCTGTTGATTATTGGCTTAACATAATGTAATAAATTTTTTTTTAATTTGTTTAAATTTTTTAATTATAAAAAATGTGAAAATTTATAATAATGAATAGTGATGATCTTATTTATCCAATGTTACTATCAATCATAGTTTGTATGTTAGTATTGGGAAGTTCTCAAGGCAATATAGAGGAATAGAAGTCTGGTTGGTTTAAAAAAGAACGAAGAAAAGGATTGTCTTTAGTCAGAAACGAAAATGGAACGAACGAGAGAGAGAAGGACTATATTTTTTTTTTTCAATAAGAGAATAGAAATGACTCTGCTGCTTGGAATAAATCCGAAAGAAGTCTGCCTTTATCTTCGAGTTTAATAATATACTTATACAGAATATTTCTTAAACGCTTAAGGCTCGAGTTCACCAACAGACGGTTATTTTTAAACAGCCGATTAAAATTTAAACAGCCGTTTAATATTATTTTGTTGATCACCATCTCTAAACTGCGAATTAAACGAACTAAACATCAAATTAATCATTATGTTAATCAGATGTTGAAGGCGTTTAACCCGCATTTTAGCGATTTTGAACAACAAAATATTATTAAACGGCTGTTTAAATTTTAAACAGCTGTTTAAAAATAACCGTCTGTTGGTGAACTCGAGCCTAAGTGTATACACGCATTAGCAGTAACCATTCATCATAGATTATGATAATGGATGCCAGAGCCTATTCTCCTCTGCTATCCCCACAACAAAATAAAGCCGATAAAGTTTCGTAAAATATTTGAGCGTATAATGGAAACACACATGATTCTCTTACAAATTTGCAACTGTAATAATGTCCTAATGTGGGCTTAAAAGTATGCATGTTGCAATGTTTTACAAATTGTATATCATTGCGTTATAAATATGGTTATAATGCTTATCCTAATTGTAAACAAGATGATTATTGAAAGATAACAACAGTATGTTAACATTTTTATTGATATATTAAGGGGAATTATGACATCGATAAGATATTGCTTAAAAGTAACTTATTGGTTAAGTAATACCTTTATGGTATTCTACAAAATAATTAAAATTCATTTTGTTTAAAATAGCTGTGTTCCATTCAGTTGGTAAAAAATAATGTCACAAGCAAAACAAACACACAGATTATAACCTGGATTTACATATGCCTTCATCTAGCAATGCTTTATCGCATGATAATAAATTAGTTCCAGTAACACTTTAGTGCAATATATTTTATTCGGTACAAATAAAAAAAAATATATATAATGTAAGTATATATGTAGGTACTTACATTATGTGGAGTTTTTAAATTTCCTTACTTTATGTAATATATAATTAGTAAAAAAATATAAAATAACTAGCTGGTGCCCGCGACTTCGTCCGCGTTGAACGATGAAAGGTACCTTTCTGGTGTCCCAGAAAACGTGTATGCAAAATTTCATGGTGATCGATTCACTAGTTTTTGCTTGAAAGAGTTACAAACATCCATACATCCCAACATACTTTCGCATTTATAATATTAGTATGGATTAGTACTGATATCTCTGGAGGAAATAGATATATTATATCCTAAAATGTACAAATCTGCTACAAAAATTGACATAATAATGACAATAATATTAATTTCGTGATTTATCTAGTGATTTATATAGATAAGTTCATTTACAAATCATGTATCGTTTAGTTCCGTTCCCTTTAGGCAGGGTTCCAACTGTTCCAAGGATCCGTACTAATATTGTAAATGCGAAAGTAAGTTTGTTACTCTGTCACGCAAAAACTACTGAACCGATCACCATGAAATTCTTCATACACGTTGTCTGGGACACCAGAAAGGACATAGGGTACCTTTCATAGTTCAACGCGGACGAAGTCGCGGGCATCGGCTAGTTAACTCTTATAGTAAGGCTCATTTGATGATCGAAACAACTTTAGTATCGCCGAAGACAAGCTAGTATATATTGAAAATTACTGTTCTCATGATCTTTTGACTTTTTGGTCGTGGGAGAGCGTCTGTTCGGATCCGGCAGCCATAAATGGCAATGTCTGGACACAGACGTCGCTATAGTCACCACTTTAGAAAAACTACTGTCAAATGACTTTTACTTTTATCAACTTGTAATTCCTTGTACGAGTACTTCGCTTATATACAACCAGTCCTAAATATACATTTCAAAATGCTTGATGAGAATTGCATGTTAGTAATGACATTCCAAGGAACGCTTCAGGTTGACTTTAGCAGAAAACTTTAAAAGAAAAATATAAATAGAAACATGAGGACGTAGCGAAACATCGTGACTTATTGCTCTTATTATATTTTTTATATATGTTTATTTACTTTAAAATTTATTTAACATAATATAGATGACCCATATTAAAAGATCGTTAAAACATTTAAGTAAGTACTTACATTAAACTATATGATATTAATTAAAATATTTAATATCTATACATTATACTTAATGTTATAAAGAGAGAAGATTTGTATGTTGTAATGAATAAACTCAAAAACTGCTGGACCGATTTTAAAATTTCTGTCACCTATAGAAAGCTAACGTTATCAGCGAGTAACTTAGGCTATATTTTATAAAGTTACGCGGGCAAAGTCGCGTGCAGCAGCTAGTAATTAATATATAAAGTCGCTTCCCGCCGTCTATATGTTTTTACGCACCGATTTCAATGCGGCTTTGTTTAATGGAAAGAGATTTAAACGAGAAAGGTTAAATCTATAACTTGCAGAAAAAAAAATGCACCCGTGCGAAGCCGGGAGCGGGTCGATAGTTATTAAATAAAATAAATTATAAATTGATTCCAAATATAATAAAGCAAATTAAATTAACATGATAATTTATAACAGAAATAAATAATTAAAAGAACACAAGTTATTTTTATTATTACCAAGTTTGTGTGTGAAAGATATTGTACAGATTAATAACGCAGCCTTATGACTAACATGTTCCCTTTGAAACCTTTCCATTAACTAATAATGGATTATCTACTAATCTCTATTTCACACTCGATCATCTTCAACGACTTCCCTGACAAATTATTACATATATTACGTAGGCCTAACATTAACCTTTCCGACATTAATATATTTTGAAAGCAAGTCGAATTAAGTAATTGTTAGGCCGAACTTACATTTAGTCTAATGGACGGCATGTAACTTAAATTAACATTAGTGAGATGAAATGAGATGCATATTTGTGCTCACTATGGTGTTAGATTGTTGCGACATTGTGTACCTACCTACATATCAAATAAGCGAGAGAAATAAATACTTTGAATATAGTTATGCCACAGTATTAGAATATAATATTATGTTATTGTTAAACTGGGGTTAAACTGGCGCATCTTAAGACTAACCTCAATCAGACCGAATATTATATTTTAACTAAAATGAGCGCTACATAATAACCTATTTATGAGATAAGGTGCATCTAACGAGCCCGTTGTTATGAGTTGTATGAGTGGTAAGGATGCTTTCCTAATGTCTCAGTGGCCCCGGGTTCGATTCCCGGCGGTGCCAACTTTAGAAATGAACTTTTCTAAAGTTCATTTCATGATTTGAAAAGTAGTGGCAGGGCATACTGCGTTTCGCAGTCATTTGGGCAGCCCGTATGGTGGCAGTAACCACCCTCTTACAGAATACCACCGTGAAATAACAGCATATGTGCTGTTGTGTTTCGGTGAGTGAATAAGGTATGCCAGAGCCCATACCCCATCCTTTCCTTATCCTTAATCCTTCTATGGTCGGCAGCGCACTTGAAGCAACTACTGTGGCGTTGCTTGTGTTATAGGCGACGGTAGCCACCTACCATCAAGTGGACCGTCAGCTTGACTGTAGACATTAACATTTTTTTTTGTAATTAAAAAAAATCATATTATGTATTTATAAATAATAATCCGAGTAGGTACTTCGGCATAAACATTATTTTAAAATTCAAAATTATATATTCGCTGAATATGGTCAATATACAATTTTTTTTGTAAATTTTTATACATTTATATATCCACATATTAGTAAGTATGTTTTCTGCATATTTCAAATATACCTAATATTAAAAAAAAACAAATTTGAAATTAACTGCAACAAAATATACTTACATAATATTATATTACATATGCGAGCAATAGTCCCTTTCGGTGATCATTGCCCATTTTAAACATATCAAGCTTAGACACTTATGTTGCGATATGAAATCGGGGTCAACCTTTATTTACATTGCGATGTAAGTGTATATTTTCTTTAAGTAGTACGCTACTGCCTGTCTTCGGCTGACAGAGAAGCTTTTGAACAGCTGTTAATGTCAATCTGCTTACCGACTCGATGACCTTTCAACGCTCCGAACCGCACTGCGGGCGAACGGTGAATGTATTCATTTGTGTGCGCGCTTTACTTGCTTGGCTAAAGCTCTATTAAATGTAACATTTATTAATTTTTATAAAAACACTAACTGTTTGCTTTGTGCTGACTTCGTCCGCGTTAAAAAATAAAAAAATATAACGTTTGACAAAATATGTAAAGCAATATAAGTAACGCCAGATATACATTATACTTTTCCTAAACGTTAGATCTTTATTTTAACTCAGCTAGTGGCCATCTGAAATATTTGTTTTTAATGGTAGGGGTGATAGGGGACTGCGGGGTTATGCCGGACTCCTACCGGCTAAAACCCAACGATTCAACGACATTTTGGAACTTCGGCGTACCCGGAAGTGGAGGTACGCCGTCCATCCATCCGGTCGAGGGGGAATGTGGGGAATATAGGCCAGCCGCCTGCGCCCGAGCCTCCTCCGGCGGACCGGCTGGGAGAAAAGATCCTCTTCCGGTTGTCTATCCTTGCGAGACATTACTTACTCGCAAAACGCTACCATCGCTCTTATAAGACCTTGACAAGAGCCTTTAAGAAGTTAGTTTCTAAAGTGACTCTACCGAGAATTGAACTCGAAACCCCTAAGACACAGCGCTGAAGCAAGCACCTTAATCACTTAAGATCTTATGACGACCAAAAGGCTCGTCATATTGCGCGTCTAAGCTGCTGCTTAAGACGTCATCAGATTTAATCAAATTAAGTAGGAGCATAATTTAATAATCTTTATTTTTACAGACCAACATCCCCAACGTTTATGTAATGTTGATATTTTCGTTACATAACTGAGCCGTTTACTTGTTATGTCACATTAAACAGACGTTAATCTTAATAAGCTTTATTACCGACTTTATGCGACTTTATTTCAGGTTAATTATATTAAGGCGTTTAATTATAAAGATACTTAGTATAGAATTTCGTTGCAACAAGGATGCATGTTTTTAAGGTTCCGTGTCTCGAAGAGTATGAAAGAAACCCTAAAATGTATATGATGAATTATATAAAGGGTTTCAGTACTATAAGTCATGTTATCGCGTTCTCGGTTGCAAGATTATAGAGGGAATAAAGATTTACATTTAAAATACATTTATTTAATAACTTTTTATTTAATATTGGCAAATTTAGTGATATTATTATAATTATTATAATAAAACTGGAATTAAAATCAAACCTGAGTAAAAAAGTATAATTTATGTTGTGCCTTATGTGTGTATGCCATTTTTTAAGGCCCTACCTACGCCCAACGCAAAAGAAGGGTGTTATAAGTTTGACCTGAATGTCTGTGTATCTGTCTGTGGCATATTACCTCCCAAACGAATGAACAGATTTTGATAGGGATTTTTTTTGTGTGATTTCATACATGTTTCTTTATTTATTCTTAAGGTTTCTTAAATTTAGAAACACAAAAATTTTGATACGGTTTTCACTAATCGAAACAGCGATCAACGAGGAAGATTCGTGCATATAATTTATGACTACGTGCCAAGAAAAAATATTTTAGTTGGGCACAAATAAAAATCAATTTAATTTTTTTTATGTGCACGCTACAATTGGCATTGTGTACTGTCTAAAGAAGCATTATTATACATTATCATTACGCATTATCAAGGTTCAACAATGGATTGACTAGATTTTTTTACAAAGCACACATTATTATCGGCTATTATTTTTAATTCTATGTAATTGCGCTTAAGTGTATATGTGTAATGCAATGAAACATTATTGTCAAATCTATACTAAAAGTTCGTAATATGAAGGTTAAAATTGAACCAAACTATAAACAAGGTTGGTAACTGTTGACGCAGAGTTTTAGCGACTGTTAGAGGCGCAGGTGAAAGGGATGTGCGGTCAACATAGTGTTAAGTAATAGGTAACTCACAAGTTTGCAATATAATACGCTCTATACAATTTACAGTATGTAAGCTTTGTATTGTATACAAAATATGAGCGTTGTATAGGAATAAATATAATAAAAAAAAATTGTTTCAGCTCCGACACACGACAGGGGTTCACTCTTCACAATTCGAACATGTTGAAAGAACAACATTGTTCTTTTTTTAAATAATATTTTTTTTTTTTTTTTTTAATTTAATTTATTAAGATACACCAACAGTACACGTGTTAAAATTATGATATAATGATAATTTTAACACGTGTACTGTGTAATATTTTGTAATATTGTGTAGATGGCGCAATATCTCTGAATCTTCAGATATTCTAAAATATTCAAAAAAATAGAACGTAACTCGTATAACGCATAATATATCGCATTCGTGTAACATTTTTGATTTTATTCCCATACATTTTCATATCACGGGATTATATATATATGCAAATCGATTCTTAAGTAGTAAACTCCAATATTAATTTTGACGAGCCCCTTGGTTGAGTAGTTAAGATGATCGCTTTTAATACTCTATCTCATAGTCTGTTCCCGGCTGGGTAAACTTTGGAAATTAACTTTTCATAGTTAACACTGAACTTAAGGCAAACACTCTTCAATTCTCTACTCACCCAACGAGCTCGTCAAACATAGTAAAAGTATTTTACTTACTTACTTATTTTAGTAAACTATATGCTTACTCGTCTAAATATAGTAGGTGTTAATATTGTATTAGTATAATGTGTAGTACAAGAAAACTTCTAGAAACTCAGAGATGTGATTATCTACTGTTTGACAGATATTATGACGATGATAATTCGCAACATCCCAAACCATTTCTAGCATAAAATACTTTACTACACTGTGCTAAATGTGTAAAACAAATAAAAAAAATTATAAAAAAATTACGTTTTTAATAATTGCCCAAAACTATTGTAAAGAAAATATTTTTCTGATTCAAGTACCGTACCTATTAATTTCTTAAATATTGTATAGAAACATCATTTACAATCTTCTTCTTTACATAGTACTAACTGTTGCATGCAACTATGACCGCGTAACTTTATAAAACATAGCCTCTGTTACTCGCTGATAATGTAGCTTTCTATAGGTGAAAGAATTTTCAAAATAGGTCCAGTAGTTTTTCTTATAAACATATAAATCTTCTCTCTTTATAATATTAGTATAGATAAAACAAAGTCCCCCGCCGCGTCTATCTGATTTTAATGCGGTTTTCACTAATGGAAAGAGTGTTAAACGAGGAAGGTTTTAACGCTACTAGCTGGTGCTCGCGACTTCGTCCGTATTGAAAAATAAAATATATATTACACTTGATAGTGTCATCTATTATATTTCATAAAACAATACAGACGAAGTCGCGAACACTAATTGTAAGTTGTCTAATGGATTGTTAAATTAGTGTCTAATAGATTGTTAATTGCTAGTGACCTGTTTTCGGCTTCGCGCGGATGCAATTTTTTTGGTATTGTGAAGGTCAATTGAACAGACAGAAGCAGAGATTAGGAATTGTTTCAATTTTCGAGATTTTACTTCAAAAATGTTACATATTGTATGAAATATTTTCATTTTATAACAATCATCATCATCGTCTCAGTCGATAGATGTTTATAGCATTATTTTGTGTTATTTCTGTTTTAGTCTACAAGCGAAAGTTTTCGAAAGTGTTATTATAAGGTCGAGAAAAAGAAAATTCCAATGTGCCAAAAAACATCTTTGATGATGGGCTCAAAAATTAATCTTAGATTGAACATAAAAATAAATTGAAATTGCCATAGCATTTATATCATCTCTACACAACATATCTATTATATATCATAAAGATGTTACTTATAATTGAAAACAAACGCTTCGTTTACAACTCTTTAGAATATGTGACTGGAAAATCGCTTTTAAACAGTAAAACATTAAGTATATTATACAAACGCAAAGTTGCTTGTGATCGGATTTAAAAGTTGGTACATTCGACAGAAGTAGATATACTATATGATATCATTTTCAATCGCACAAGTACTTACATTCCAAAATGATTTATGTAACACAAATAAGTGACAATGGGGAAGTGATGATTGAGACGAGAGTGGGCGGATGAAAAATGCAGAATAATCTTCAGTTAAGGTGCAACGCTAACATCCATACTATACTTAGGGCCTCTTTCACTATCTCCGAGTAAAGTGTCAAGTAGGCTAACCGCCATTTAAAGTCACCGGTGACCGGGAATGAAGGAGATGATATACATTTGTTTGTACGGTAAAAGTCCAAAACATTAAAAAGAAAATAATAAAAAAAATTCGCTTATAAAAGGATACAGTAAACCGAGTGCTTAATTTAATAAAACATAAAATTATTTCTAAAATTAAATAATCAACACTTTACTTGTAGTTGGTAAAAGAGGCTCTTAATATTATAAATTTGAAAGTAACTCTATCCGTCTGTACGTTTGTTACCTTTTCACGCCTTAATTACTCAACCAATCATGATGAAATTTTTGCATACATACATACACGTCAGGTATACAAACAGGAAAGCGATAAAAAGCGATAAATAAGGAATGTTATTGTATTATATAGTTCGTAGAAAAATACATGCATGTGAAGCCGGTGGCGGGTCATTAGTATACCTAATACAATATGGCTGTAATTATAGTCAATAAAGATGATATGGAATTAAAAATATAAATTTACAAGTTAAACGAATAATTGGCATATTAGTGCTTCGCCTTAAATGATAGATGAATTCCATCAAAATATGAGAAAGAAAAATGACAGCTTTAAACTAGCCGTACCTTATTGTTTAATACAGTTAACAAAAACGAAATTGTTGATATCTAATGGTTCGTTATATAATTTCCAGTCATTATATTACGAGATTAGAGATAGATATAGTGGCCGTTATTTTTTATTAAAAAATGCATAAATCAATGGAAACGTTCCATAGTACAGATAATGTATGAGAAAGTAAATATTTCTTACAACTTACAAAATCTTATCAGCCTGTCCCCCCCCCCCCACTGTTTGATGTATGTATGTATGAAGACCGTGCGTGGCAGTGCTCGCTACCACGCACGGTCTTCTGCGCTTCGCATCCAGCCCCTTCTCTTCTCGCGATACCTTTCAGGTCTTCTGTCCATCTGGCCGCAGGGCATCCCACGCTGACTGCCACCTGTTGTAAGTTCCCCCAAGATGATCGGGAGCACCGATGTCGTGATATAGGCGTCTCCGCGACTCCGCCCATCAAAGGCCGCGCTAGAAAGTCGTTGAGCTTTAGCAGGTACGAATCCGGCATAACCCCGCAGTGTCTCCTACACTGCTTGGTATCCAAGAGGATTTTTGCCACTTTAGTTTGCTAATTTTCTCGGATATGTCGACTAGCTTGGTTCTTTTTTTTATAGAATTTCTGAGCATCCTGCCGTCAAAGTCTAAAAGTCTGCAAGAGAAATCATAATAAGTTAAAATTCTAGAAAAGTGATGAAAATTATTTTTATATCTAAATAAATCTTCTTTATCTTGTAATATTAAAAATTTGTGATCAATTAGTCATTTAATCAGGTTAAGTTAATTTTAAGAAAATTTCTTACAATGGTGTCCGTGGTTTTTCTATGAATTTTATTATAAATAATTTGTATTTGTACCATACATACAAATTTGTACCACTGACATATTTTAGTAACGAGAGACAGTACAAAAAGATCCGTGAATTCTTTGGAAAATGATTCCAAAATAAAAGTCCAGTTCTAAAAAGTTAAATCTGCTAAAAAGTTAGTTGCGTGACACAAAGAAACAGAAATGAGAATTCGAACATTACAAAGTTGCACATATTGTTACAACTGGTATAACAATAACATGACAGGTCACGCCTACGGGCTTAAAAAACAATAAGCTTATTAGTTATGTAAACCATATTTGTTTATAAGTAATCTATATGGAGGACACTAGCGTATAAGTTGCTTCGAAATCGGACACATTGGGACACACGGCCGTGAAAGTCCGAAAGCGAAAAGAAAATTTATAAATTCGTCAAAGGTTGGCACGAATGATTTTTTTTGCAAATTATATAGGTACAGAAACTTTCTACTAGTGAAAACGTATCAAAATCTGTTGTGTAGCTTAAAAAATCTTAATGTACATATTGTACATACAGAGCGACAGACGGCGGGAAGCGATTTCAAAAGTGCTGTTCCCGAGGGTTTATCTCAAAATGTTAAAAAAAATATTGAATAAATTTGTGGCGGCTCCATCGTAATCCAATGTCATGCGCTGAAAAAGCATTGATCATTAAATATAAAATATAATATACTAGCTGTTGCACGCGACTTCGTTCGCATAACGTTATAAAATATGTTATAGTTACTCGCTGATAATGTAGCTTTCTATAGGTGAAAGAATTTTCAAAATCGGTTCAGTAGTTGACATTGTCAGAAAGTATTTGACTTGAAATTTAATAAGCACACGAATTTCGCCGACGCGTTATGGTTTTATGCACTAACTATTAATTATTCGAAACAATTATTAATTGCTTATTTAATGTACCTAATTCAATGTTAATGTTTATTGCCATTCAAATATGATCGTTCTAATCAGAGAATACCTTGACATGTCGTTTTCAATGTAGTGTAAATTGTATCGCTTTATGAATTATTACTCCCTTTGACAAATTTAGGTCGCAAATGTATATAAACAAAAGCTCATTCATTTCTCAAAAGGCAACACGAAACTTTGATTAATGGTTTCAGTGACAATACTCGTAGTTGCTTCTCTTTTAAATAAATTCGAGACGTGTATTAATGTAAATAACTCGTAATTTTTTGTACTTAGTATGTTAGCTTTTCGATTTTTTCTAATAATATATTACTTATAAAAAAATAAGTAAAAAATACATGTTATGGGTGAAAATACTAAGTATACAATTATAAAAATTCATGTTTCGAGTCTTCGGGCTTTCCGTCGATATACTTTAAGGTTTTATTTCCTCATTTCAGTTGTAACACAGTGTCTTATGCTCGACAAAGAGGGCGTCAATGTGTCACAGATGTTCGCCACAAAATCTGCACGAGCCGACGCTCGCTGAATATAGAAAGGTGTGGTGAAAGCGCACGCGCATGTCCTTGTAATAAATTTGACGACACTTCCTGGTTAACTATAAAACATTAGTAATGTTTTGTTTGCAGAAACTGTTTACGTGATCTCTTATCTAGCTTAAAAAATATGCCTATATAATAATTATAATTAAATGTATACTGCTTGTGCACATATAATATGTAAATCGAAGAGCAATGTTAGCGCTTCCCTTTTTAAATAATTAAAATTATTGTTTTTTATAGAAATTGTTCAGTTAGTATATACTTAATTTGGGCAAATTATACTGCTGTTATTTTTAATGTTTTAACTCGACAGACAGGCTGACGGTCCACTTGATGGTAAGTGGCTACCGTCGCCTATAACACAAGCAACGCCACTGGTTCTGCAAGTGCACGCCGACCATTGTAGGATTTAGGAAGCGAAATACCGAAACACAATAGCCCACATACTATTATTTTACGGTGGTCTTATGTAAGGGGGGTGGTTACTGCCGCCAGAATGGCTGTCCAAAATGTCTGCGAAATGCAGCGTGCCCTGCCACTACTAAAAGAACAACTTCTATAAAGAGGCAGACATTACCTTAAGGCAAAGGTCTATAATCATTTTGACATACGATGCTGCTGAGAGGTAGACACTGACAAATTGTGTCCTTTCCAAATTACAAATCGCTCAGCGAACTACGTAGATAGCCATATTTGTCATTTCTCTGAGAGATATGATTAGAAATATAGAAACTCGAAGAATAAACAAGGTGTTCACCTTTTCTATACCCAAGAAAACGTGTATGCAAAATTTCATGAAGATCTTTTGACCACTTAAAACTAATCATCAGTTAACCAGAAGGCTTGAAAGCGTAACAAAAAAGAAACTCACTATCACATTTATAATATTAGTTCGGATTATTACAACCGTACATAATAGATGAAGTATAATAGACTGACCGAAAACCTAAATTTCTGTGAGCTGATTAAGAACTAACCTAGAAAACACCGCCGACAGCGCTACAGACGAACAGTCTGTTATTTAATATTTATCTAACTTGTTTGTTGACGACTAAAAATTAATTAGTGACGAATTTTTAGAGTTATTGCAATTTTGACGGATTTTTGATTAGACAGCATGTCACTGGTATCTCAAACATGCTCAAATGTACATTCACATACCAAGTAAAAACATAACCTAATAATGAAGTATATTAATTAAGGGGTTAGCGTGAAGAAATAATACATTTTTTTATATAAATCTTTATCTCTTTATATATAAAAATCAATCGCCGTGCGTTAGTCTCGCAAAAACTCAAGAATGGCTAGACCGATTGAAATCCGGTTTTCACTTATGGAAAGAGAGATAAACGGGGAAGGTCTGTGTATATAAAAAAATTGTACCCCGGTCGAAGACTGGAGTACTAGTAGACAATATTATATATTATCATAGAGTAAATAGTATTTAATTAAGTACTATTTACTCTATGATATTATTAAGTGCTTAGATATTTAAATTTAGAACTAAAACACACTATTATCGAAACAAAACAGCCAAACAAACAAAAAAATATTCTGTTTCTCATCAGAGATAACAATTTCCGACGTGTGAAATAATTTTTACAGTTTTAAAATTATTCGTGCAAACCTAAAAATAATATATATTGAATATCGCCTTCACTAAGTAGACTTTAATGACGGACTTCGGACGTTATGATGTAACAATTAAGCAACATGTTTTACTGTCCAGTAAACTGTCTTAATGATCCATCATTATGCTTTAAAGTGATTTAATGTTACACGATTACAAAGCTCTTTTGATCTGCAGTAGGTCGCGTATTTAACCGACCAACAACCATCCAACAACACACCTGTGTGATTGTGGAAACGATCATATTTTGGGAAGAAAAATATTGTTTCGTTTGAACTCCTTTATAAAATATCTGTTAAAGGAGATTTAAAAAAAATATATCTTTATTTAAGGCTTTTCCCTTAGGGACATGTCGCCTCATTGGGCAAGGTCTTATATACATAGATAAACTATACTAGATACTACTATACTAAACTATTATTAAACACTAAATATAGAATGGTAAATATTGTACAGCTCCCTAAAGGAGATCTTAACATTAGCTGTGTTACACTGTTTTACCCGCCGATTATTTAAAAAAAAATTGGAAAATCAAATAAAATATAAAAATTGCACGTTCAACATTTAAAAGAATCAATTTTAAATTTTAGATTTATTTTATATATATTTTATATCTACTCGTATGTACAAATATGATTGTAATATTTCATCTTATCTTTTCACTATGACTAATTGCCTCTTTCACCAACTACAAGTAAAGTGTTGATTAGTTACTTTTAGAAATAATTTTATGTTTTATTAAATTATGAACTCTGTTTACTGCATCCATCGAAAGGCGAATTTTTTTAATATTTTCTTTTTAATGTTTGAGACTTTTACCGTACAAACAAATGTATATATATCATCTCCATCATTCCTGTTTTACCGGTGACTTTAAATGGCGGTTAGCCTACTTGACACATGGTGAAAGAGGCCCTAAATTATACACTACACTTTACGTCGCCATAGACACTTGCAATGTTATTTTTCCGTTATTGTCCCTTTTTGATACAATATGGTGATATCGTATCAAAAGGGGACAATTTGAGAGGACCATTACTCCAGGATTCGTAAAATGTAGAACCTCGATTATCAAGTAGGTCCGTTGGTTGACATTCTTCATCAATAAAATCACAAACGTAACACTAGTTCAATATTGGATGTATTATTATGATAAATAAACAATATTACTATAAATTTGCATCAACATCCTATGTATTATGTGTTTATTATTATTATATAATAAATTATTATATAAGATTATCCTTTCTCATTATGTATTAATATTGTGTATATTTGTAGTGGTAGAGTACACTATGTTTCGTAGTCATAAACTAGCCACGTGGCGGCAGTATCCACTGACTCATAATATACCCCAATTAATTTTTTTTACCGATAATATCATGTGGTGTGGATGCCAGAGCTCATTCCTCGCTAAACCCTTATCTTTTTGTGGGTATGCAACTAAGTTGAAGACCTAGATAGGTCAATCAGCCTCCTGGTGTTGCTAGAGTCAAGCAAGCAAGAACACCAGAGGGGCGGACGAAGTCGCGGACAAAAACTAGTACATATTCAAATATTTTGTTTTTGCTTCATTATATAGTATAAATTACATGTACCTATGTAAAAATTATCATCTCTTGCATTGGCGACTGAAGTACATAGTAAAGTTAGTACTTTCGTAACTGCTGTCTAGCTGCTAACGAAACGGCTGTAAGTTTCCATTAATATTACGAAACGTCAAACAGTATTTTGTGAAATATGGTATTTTGAACATGAATTCTATTGAAAAGGATCATCATGATATTTTACATACACATTGTCGGGAATGGACAATAATAATTGGACAATACGGTACCTTTTATGCAGAAAAAGGTACTATTCCAGAGGGAAGCAGAGGAAGTTGCGGGCAAAAACTAGTTTTTAAGAGTATACATCACATTCACACATAATGTTTTGCAAAGAATAGGCCCAGTTTCGCAAGGAAAAAGGTGTACAGGTGCTTACAAAAGTTATTCTAAATTGATCTATTTTTATGATAACCACATTAATAAGAGAAATCTGGCATTGATTCAATCTATGCATCTATCTCGTTAAGGTCACATCATCTTTATCATCTGAATATTTATTTTTTATCGACATTTATTATTCATTTATTACTTCAGACCAAATAAGAACTAATAGACAGATTTTTGCGTTTACTGTATTTAAATTTTGTGTTCCAAGCTATAACCTTAAGTTTTATTTATTTTTATTAAAAATATTGGTTACCTACATACGAGTATAACTAGATGTGTGTGTTCGTATGTCACAGTTATCTTAAGTCGACGTATGACAATGGAAACATGCTCTTAAACAGTTTTACCACATCTTAAGGAGTCAGAGTGCAGATTCTGCAACACACGTAACACTGTTGTTGTATTTGCAAACTGATGCAATATGTAATATTTTACAACGCTTAGACAACTCTATATACGGTGTACCTATTAATTAAAGACGACTTAATGGGGAAATTAATGATATAGTGCTACTTAGTTGCAGTACAAACTGACATTCTGGAATAAATTAACGAATTATTGTTACTAGTATATACTTTTCGCCCACTTTTCTAAATCCGACCTTGGTGTGATAATAAATAATTTCCAACTGTTTTTATTGATAACACTAAAGCTCGTCTATGGCTATACTAACCAAAAGAAGAAAGAAAATCAATTCATTAAGATAAAACAGGACCCGAAGTTTTATTATAATATTAATAACTAGCCTTATAGATGCATTTTTATTTTTTCTAAAAATTATACACACAAATCTTTTTTCCATTAGTGAGAACCGTATCCAAAGCCGCTGGATGGTTCAGAAGGTGTTAGTTGAGAAACAGACAGATAGGTACTTATACATTATTTTATTGACAAGGCCTCAGTGACGGCCTAGTATCAGTAGTCCGATTACTCAGTCCGATGATCGGAGTGATGAGACTTTCATCTCAGTAGTCCGATGTTCTAAATCATCGGACTACTGAGCCTCAACCCGAGGCGGTTGGGATTCTTTGGCGTTTCACTCCCGACCCAAATGTAGAGAGCTGTGATACTCGATATGGCTAGAATCGTATTTTTCACCTTGTACCTCTGCTGACAGTGCATAATAATATATATAGGTATAATCAATGTTAACAGGTGACATAGTTTTTCCCCCTTCATTTTAGCTTTTGAAGTGGGAGACGGTTAAAATTGTAAAATGATACATAATACATATTATAATGCTTTTTATAGATGAATATTAAAAGAATTTAGGTTTATTTTTGTTGGAAGATGCTTAAAAGTCTTAGTTTTATGTAAAATTAAGTATTAAAGAGAAAAATAGATGTTGCTATGTACATAGTTTTATTGATATTCAGATTTAGATACAATACATCAAATTATATATTATTTTAATGTTTTGAAATAAGAAAATATAAAAAGAGTATATTTATAAAAAAGGTTAACTATCAATTAGTATTTACAACAATTTTATATTTCTGAACACTGCTTCCGATTTACAATGGAAACATTTAATTTTAAAAATCAAATCCTTATAAGTTTACAGCTCTTTATTTTATCCCAAAATAAAAAACCAGATACGACCTCGTTTAAAATGTATAAGATTTATAGTCGAAATATGAGAGCATAGTTCAATCATAAGCGTAATAGCTCAATTGCACCAAATTCACAATAATGTGGTGTTCAAATTGCAAAATTAAACGAATGATTTATCGTATTATTTGAGACAAGGTTAAAGACATGCAAACGACTTGTGTAAAATTATTTACAGATATGCATCATTAATTTAGCAAGTCTAATTTTCATAGTTAGCTATATGTTTACATTTAAAATGGAGGTTGTTGGTCTTGAATTTATATCACACTAGCGACCCATTCCCGGGGCTTCGCATGGGTTGATTTTTTTTCTGCAAAATTTTTTTCGTCTGCAACGAGTGGAGACGTGCTGTGTGTTTCCGGTTCCGGTTCCGGTGTTACCGGTCTTCACGGCGCGAAGGTCAAACGTTCCGTAAACGTCTGGCCTGGTCTGGCGTGTCTTAACGTTCCCTGTGTTTCCCATAGACGGCGCAAGGAAACACCGTGGGTATATTAGTGGGTAGAACTCCCACATAGCCCACCGATCTCCCCACGGTCAGTGGGGATGTGGTTCGCAGATTTTCCAACGCAAACAAAGGTATACCAGGAGTGATGTGAGGCTTTGATTTTGTAAAATACCTACCTACACAACTTTCACCTATATAAGACCTTGAAACACATGCTTACTTACACTTATTAAGCGGGTTCGAATCCCGCTAGGGGCAAATGTTTATGTATTAACATTTTACCTTTGTACCTGAGTCATGAATGTTTTGTATTTATAATATGTACGTATTTAAAAAAATAAAGTAATCTATGTAGTATATCCATAATACAAGCATTAGTTGCTTAGTGTGGAACTAGATGGTGCTGTATTGAATGTGTGAAGATATTTATTTATTTGTATTAAATTAAAAATTGTTTCTGCTCGAAATATTGATTGAGCAAATATTCAATAAGCAAACAGCAATACACAAGTTTTGTATGTATTCTTCGTACTTACTAGGGCTGTTTGTGCATTTATGTTAATGTATTGTTAATAAAAAGTAATTTCATATTAACTTATTTATATATTTATTTATTATTAATTGGCAGCGTGAAGACGGAATTTGTCCTTGCGCGAATGTAGGTACGAGTAAGCAAGTAGGTAAAATAGTAAAAAAAATTAATTTTCTCACCAATTAGTAAGACATCTAGATCGGCGTCGATAGTTTATTGTTATTGTTACCAAATATAATATGGAACAATACTAGACAATGGGTTTCGTAATGCGAAATTCATTAAATTTATTACAATTCGGTATGAGATGTGTTCATGCGAGAGCGTATATCAAATACGAAATTGTTTAGTCGATTGTTACTTCAAACTAAGACTCCTTTAAAATTTCACACAGTGTGCAATTTGAATACTAGCCAATGCCAGCGACTTTGTCCGCTTGGACTTGGTCTTAAGATATGAATAATGATTTTTTAAAAAACTAATATTATAAAGTAAACAAAAAATAAAATTGTAGGTAATTCATCTATATAACACATATAAAAGGAGATGTGTGTATGTATGTCTCCTACACATCAAAACTGGTGAACCGATTTTGATGAAACTTTCAGACAATCGTCAGATTAGTCCAAGCGATCGGACGCGGACAAAGTCGCAGGCAAAGAGAAAAAAAAATTGTATTTTTGTTTGTAATGAATAAACTCAAAATCTACTGGAACAATTTAAAAAAAAAATCACGCTTAGAATGCTATATCAGCGAGTAACAGGCTATATTTTACAAAGTTATGCGGGCGAAGTCGCGTGCTACAGCTTGTATAGTAATATATCAAAGCATTCCGTATGCACCCGCCGATAAAGCAAACTCCCCAACTCTATTATATCCGACTTTATTCACAAATACACAAATTTGTAATTGAAAATCAATATTTTTCACAATAAAATATTCGCTTTATATGACATTCCTGGGTCTGCATTAGGTTTCCATTAGTAAAAGAATTTTTGAAAACGGATCAGTATTTTTGAAGATAATCCTACATACAAACTTACAAAGTTTTCTTTCATTAGTAAGTATATAGCAAGTTAGCAGCCCGCTGGACAGCTTTGTTAATATCAAGAGCCTGTGGTATACCTGTGGTACCAGGGATGGCGACCATCCTCTGACAAGATCTTACGACTCCAATAGATAAAGGGATCAGTTGTAAAGATAAGGGTTTAGAAAGAGATAGGAAGTGGTCTCTGTCATCCCTTAATGAAACACAACAGCACACGTGCTGTTAAAAGTCTCACTAGTTCGGTCAACCGGACATTTAACCGAACTACTGGGAATAGACCGTTATTTCACGAAGGTCTTTTGTAAGGGAGTGGTTTCTGCGGTGAGACGGGCTGCCCAAGTGTACCCAAGTGACACCCCTAAGTAAACTTTAAAACGTTCATTTCCAAAGTTGACCCATCCGGGAATCAAACCCGAGACCCCTGAGACAGAGCGCTAAGGCCAGTGGCCAATAGGTGCTTCAGCTGAAGTAACTTACCTCAAGGCACATTCAACTTAACTGCAATACCATAAAAACATTTTGCATTCTAAAAACTAGATCAAATGATGTATTACAGAGTAATGTTACCTAATATCGTGTTAGAATAATTGGCTTTTATTCTACAAAACAATAACAGCAATACAATCTATATTTGATAACTTTCACGTTGTAACCGAGATGGACATGTTCAAAATGATATCTATCGAGGAAGCGTTCAAATAATGATAGCACACAAATCGTCAGCAGTTGCATAATGTCCGCGGAATGGAGTCGTCGCAAGTCGCCATTGTTGCGCCGCTTTATTTCCGGTCGATAAACGTTTCTTTTAATTAAAACTCACATTGTGTTTAATGTGAAATGAGTAGAATATAATAAGTATACCTTTGTATAGAGCTTGTGGAAAAGAGAAATAATTGCTTAGGTATAAGTATAAAAATTGCTTTCATAGATTTCCATCCTTAATTCTAAATTTTTTACAATATAAATATATTTTAAAATACCAATAAATATTGTAAAAAATCTAAAACTAGAATTCCGCAGGTAAGGCAAGGCTCAAGCTACCGGTGGTTAGGGCTGCAGAGTGAGGAACCTCCTGACAATTCGTGCCGTGTCAAGAAGTACCGCCTTCTGTATCTAGTGAGAGCCTCTCGAGGTGCTGGTCGAGGCTATAAGACCGTTCGTCGACACGACTATCGGTACGATGATGGTCGAATCGACGTCCCACATAACGGTCACCTCGTGAGCCAAGTCATAGATATACTATTATTATTATTTCCTTTTTCTTAAGCCTAGTATTTTTTATTTATAACAATTTATTATGATGATCGACATTAATGTAATTTATTTAATATTTTTTCATAAATATATCTTAATGATAAATACTGGCCGAAAAACAAGCACAAGCAAACATCAAGGGTAACGGTTGTTGAATTGCTAAACTCGCTTAAGTAGATGTTAAATTGGACAGTAAAATATTAGAGAATAGTTCGATTGGGATTGGGCGGCTCTAATGCACCGTATGCAATTTTTTTCTTAAAGTTATATTACACAAACCTTCCTCGCTTATCTCTCTCTCCATTAGTTCAAACCTTATCAAAATCCGTTGGGTGATTTAGAAGAAGTTAACGGAGAAACAGACATATATATTTATCTCGGATATCGAGATACATAATTATATAGAAGATATAATATATCAAACATGTTAGAATGTAAGATATACCTATTGGGCAATCAATTTGAACTGTACTTAAGATTGAACAAATATTGCACTATACGAGCAAATGTCCTTAAGTGAGATATATTTTGAGCGGTTTTGTGAAATAAACGTGGGTGTTTCAATGTCTGTCCGGGTCAAGTACGGCTCAAGTGTGTGGGAATTGAATAGATACCCAAAGTGGTTGTTAAAACCGACAGTTAAGGAGTTTACTGTGATTTTATTGTTTGCTTTTTTTTATTATTTTAAAGTCATGTTTATTGACTGTGCTAATGCAAAAGTAATACAGATGGGATCTTATTAACAAGTAGGTGCATTTAGGTATATCTCCGAGTTTATAAAGTATACAAAACGTTCTTAATTCATTTTTCAAATTTGCTCTAAATCCCCGAACAGGCTTTTCCATAGTGGTGGTGGAATATTATTCCAACATTTAGATGTTGGCATATCAGAAACTGCATCGCAATTTGTAATCTATACTCTATTCCTTCTCATGCAATACTCTTCTTGCACACAATGTATTAATTAAAATAAACGTTCCCACATACCTACAAATAGTGGCAATGCTTTTCTAGGGCATTGTAATAACTCAGATCGTAAGTATTAAGTAATTAATTTAATAAATATATAAAACATGTAACAGCCGGCTGACCTTTACTCACGCGCTGAAATACAACAGCACATGTGCTATTACACAATGGACTGTGTCACTTACATTATTGTCTTCAGACTGGGCTGCTTATTCTTATAATAGTTTAATGCAACACACCCCCTCATAATATAATTTTGTAAAGATTCTGAGAAACTCTTTAGATTAAGAACCTTTTACAAACACAGTCGGAGAACGAACCACAGGTACTTAGGTTGTCTAATCTTGATTGAAGTTGATTGATAGGTACCACATTAAAAGAATAAACACATTTCTATTCGCAGCCCATAATGGCAGCACGTAGGTATAGGTAGGTACTCTGTTGTGTTTAGCTAAGTGAATACCAGAGCCATTACTCTGATGATCCCTCCTAGTCCCTTATCCTTAATCCTGTCCTACTATAGTAGGCAGCGCAATTGTAGTAATTGTAACGTTGCTTGAATTATAGGCGACGGTATCCACCTACCATCATGAGAATTGAGAACCATCAACCAGCTTGCCGAATCGTACATAAAAATTTCCATAACTATAGCAAATTTACTATTGAATTATTAATCTTGTAATCACGAAATACGGAAGTCCACACAAAATGTAACATTCACGATCGCGACCACAAAATTATATCACAACATAATATTTTAGCTCTCTTCTTCATTTTGTAATCAACTTTTTCTTTCATTGCAATAATTGTCTGTCTAGGCACGTTGCGAGCAACTGCAATTAGATATTATACACATTACAAAGAATTTTTTTTTTCGTTATATAAAATACTAGCTAGCACGCGACTTCATCAGCGTAACTTTACAAAATATAGCCTATTTTACTCGTTAATAATGTAGCTTTCTATAGGTGAAGGAATTTTTAAAATCGATCCAGTGGTTTTTGAGTTTTTCATCACAAAAATACAAATCTTCTCTCTTTATAATATTGGTATAGACTGGTAAGTGCATATAATTTAACGGTTAGGTATGTGCATTTTTTATTCAAGTCGATTGTTGTTAGAATTTTGTTAATTTATCAGAGGTGCAAACTACATATTACAAGTGATCAAATTTATTCGTAGAGAAATGAATAAGTAGGTATTCAATTCTAATGTATGTCTTATGATTATTATAACGGGTTTTTAGTTCTTATCGACCGACCGTAGTCTCATATTGTAATGAAATAATTACTTAATTACTGAGAAAGATAAACGTAATTTCTTAATTCAGGAAAATTTATCTGGAGGCAACATCCTTGTATGTATTATTATATTAGACAAACAGGAGTCCATTGGGAGTTTTCGGTTACATAATGAATGTAATAATTCCATTGAAGCCTAGTTCCTATAGTATTTTATTTCAATTTCAAATGCAATTATGAAGACTTGTAAATAAAGTCACTTTTCATTTAATTTCTATAGCGAGCAGGTTACGAGAATTATGATGATGAGTGAGGGTTATGAGGAAATATCATGTGAATGATTTTCGACATGTTCCTATTTAATAATAACATTCATAAATTTTGTTCTTATTGAAATGTTACATTTCCAAATTTGCCAATCACAACTCACAATTCCTAAAGAAAAGTATCTTTATATGCAACAAATATCCATTATATATTTCCATTTTTTAATTTAAAATCGTAAATGCAATGCAATCTGTGCATTTACGATTTTGTATATATACATATATTTGAATAACATTATATAATCAAATTTAGTTCTTTTGACTTCCCCAAAATGAAGTTACTTTTTTGTTCGTCCACTCCTTGCATTCATTTTTTTAAAGACTCACTTAATTTTAACTCGCTTCATTTAATGTACGTTATTAATTTAATAAATAAATAAAATATATTTTATACCTATTATGTGTAATGCAATAAATAGAGAGAAATGGACCACCATGACAACCACGTGTACGAGAAAAATAACTGCATATTTTTTTCCTGACGTAAACAGAATCTGACTAATATAGAAGACATCAAATAAAATAAAGGTTAAAAAAATAAAAAGACGAAAAACTATCACAATAAAAAATTTATTTTCTATAATATTTAACATAACATAGACCATTACCAATAAATGAAAAGACTTGTATATTACATGTTTAGGTATATTTATACATAATGTATTGTAAGTGTATGCAAATACATGGGCAATTAGTATCTCTGATTTCTAAACGCAACGTTACAAGCAAAAACTTAACTATAACTTAAAATAGGTACCTAAAATACATAATGTATATTTTCGAATAAGGACAATTTCATATTTTTTACAGGAAAAAAACGTCATGGGTTTAGTGAAAATTTATGTTTTAATAAAGCGAATAATGAAACTAAATTATGTTTAATTAAGTGTTCTTAAGGATTTTTTTTTAAAAAGGGATACGCCATTTTATTATATTTATAGATAGATTATACAGGCGAATCGTTAGGAACACAATAGGTGCATAAATAAATTATTATGAATGATTTGTGTAAATATTTATATAACTCAATAAAAAATAAAAAGTTTATTAATTCTCATCGAAACACTAAACTAATTTATAATACAAATTACGAGAACTCTTTTATTCGTTTAATGTTTACAAGTAAAAATCAGATGAAAATTCTATAAAATATCTTTGAGCCCAAATAAGGCGACACATTTATTTATAAAAAATCATGCCTAACCTTTATCTGAAAAAACACACTTTAATCAAGAAATGTCTAAAACACGTGACAGTTTGTGAAAGTAAAATTGGCTGAACTTTTAATAATGCAGTTAAATTATTTTGTTAATAATTAAGTTACTCTATCTAATCTAAACTCAGTCACATGCTTTTAGAACTGTAAAATCTTAAGAGCGTACACAGATTTCATTGTAACTTTACATATAAAATTATAATAATTTAAGATCAATTCCTAAGTAACTTATAGTAGCTTCTCAAACGCATAAATCATATCAACGTATGTTTGAAAAGATTCTATAGTTTAATCCACACACAATTAAAATATTTCTGTGGCAACAATGAAGGCAGAGTGTGTTCGCGTTATGCCCTCACCAGATAATTAGCGTTACGATCTTGAAACAGTGAGTGTTCACATTATGACCCCATGCCATGTTGTGTGTGTTCGCGTTATAGCCTCGCCGGAATGCAGCGACTGTTCGCGTTATTATCTCAACACAGGAGTGGATGTTCACATGACCCCACCCGAAAGGTCGTGTGAGTTCGCGTTATTGCCTCATTCGAGTGCAGTTAGTATTCGCTGCCATCGAGCAGTGGTGCCCTCACCCGAAGACTGTGAGCGTTCGCGTTATGCCCTTACTCGAGAGCACAAAGGTCGTGTGTGTTCGCGTTATAGCCTCACCCGAGTGCAGCGACTGTTCGCGTTATTATCTCAACACAGGAGTGGATGTTCACATGACCCCACCCGAAAGGTCGTGTGAGTTCGCGTTATTGCCTCATTCGAGTGCAGTTAGTATTCGCTGCCATCGAGCAGTGGTGCCCTCACCCGAAGACTGTGAGCGTTCGCGTTATGCCCTTACTCGAGAGCACTTGAGCAGTGAGTGTTCACTATCACCTTATCCAAAGTTCGTGTGTTCACGTTATTGCCTCACCCGAGAGTTCGCGTTTGAGTGTTCATGTCATGTCTGCAGCCCATAATATTAAAACTAAGATTAGTTTCATATTTCATATATACAATTGCATGTGATTGTATACACTCACTCCATTTGCAAAAGCAATAGGTAGTTTACATAATATTACCATTGCCCACTCAATTGTCCACTTCTATTGAAGTTGGCATACTATAAACGAGAAACAGTAAAATTTCAGTGTAAGCAACAAAATCATCAAACTTTCAACATTTTCATATTATTCACAAGTTTTACATCATTACATTAAATAGAAGACTGTGTATACGCGCGATTTTTATTCGAGTTGCGTTTAGGAATCATTTCTGAATTGTATATACACAGTATTGTTACATGAAATCATCGTAATCATCATCGTAGTTGCCATATGCGTCGTATTGATTGAGATGAGCCTGAAAACAAAAATACGGAATATAAAACAGTGTTCCATGACAAAATCAGAGACAGCTTTGCACCTCAGAGACTTATCAATTTCATATGTGGAGAAGAGAAATGATAATCACTATTGGCAAGAATAGAGATTTTGACTATTTTTGGGAAAGTGTTTAATATATATAAAATTCTCGTGGCACAAATTTTTTTAATATAAGGCAAAACCACGTTTGCCGGTTTCCTTAAAAAAAGTCAACATATTTTCTGTAGGTTTTGGTTAACATATATTTCAGCATTAATTCTATAACTTACATTATCTCCTTCAACTTTTAATTTTGCCTTGCCCTTGCCTTTGGCTGGTTTCTTGGCAGTGGACTTTTCAGATTTCTGTTTCTCAATATACAAATTGTCCACTGACATCTTTATCCTCTTTATGTCAGCCGATCCCACTATGAAAAAATAACGTACAAAAAAAAATTAGTGACAAAAATTTTGTACATGTTTAGACAAAGAGATGAGCTTTACTAATTAAATAATTAGTAATTTTACATTAATTTTTTTTTTTGCGAAATTTGTGCTCATTTAATCTTAGCAATTTATAAATTTTACAGACCTGGGTTATGTGGACCCTTAATCCCAACTAAATTTGAGACAATATGGTGTGATATTAATCTATAAGAATATAATTTATATAACAAAAAAGTTTTACAAGTTATTGTGGATATATTATGTAAAATGAATTTATAATATTTTAGGAATTGAGTGTCACCTAAAAGAGGCCTATTTCTGTTTATAGTTAGTGTGGGATCTTTTTAGAAACATGGCGAAGCACTAGTTTAAAAAGCAAGTGAGTAAATAAATGAAGTACTCACTCTGTACTAATATACTTCTGACCAATTCATCCACAAATCCAGGGAATTCTTCGTGAGCCTTGAACAAATTGATTTTTTTGCTGAGCAAATCGCCAAACTCTGTGAACTCTGCTTTGTTTGTGGGAAAGAAACTGTCTATTTTGCCACTACCACTGCTTTCTGTTAGGCCTGAAATACGCATAATGACAATTATTATAATCCTATCAAAATGGCATTATATTAAACACCCTTTTTAGTAAACAATAAGACCTTTTGCAATCACTAAGTAAATAAACAAATTTATTATGTCAAACAATGAATTCATTTGGAGATAATACAATCATTAACATCAACTTTTACTAGAAATTTAATTTAAAATTTAATATTTTTTTACAAATTTATAATTAAGGTAAGAGAGACAAATTCCAAGATATACTAGATTTTTTTTTTACTACAAAGAAGTAAAAAAAAAAAACTTACCAAATGTTTCCATGGCAAGTCTTAGATCTGATTCTTCTTGTTCTTTCTGTACTCGAAGTTTTTCTGCAAGCTTTTGTTCGGGAGTCATTTCCTCCTTCTCGGCAGCTAACCGTTCAGCTTTCTCACGTTCCAGTCGCTTGAATTAATTTAATATTCAATGAATATTCAATGTGAAATATTCGAAAAGTTTAAATTCTTTATTAGAGATGGGTTTGCTCTTGGCTAGCATCCAGCCGTGTAGCCAAGATGAGGCCTATGATGGAGCTGATGGAGCGAGCTCACCCAGAAGATGCCTATTCATTCCAACTTTGAAAAGATTTGGGTTATATTTGGGTTAGCTGCATTATGGTTTGCCCAAATTGAAAGTCAATTCCTGCTCTCCAGGATAACTGCAGACGAGACAAAATTCTGTTATGTTGTCGGACAACTGGAGCATCGCTACGTTGCTGAAGTGAAGGACATTATAATTAACCCGCCGGAGACCGATAAGTATTTAAGGCTAAAGACCGAGCTTATTAAACGCACGCCTTTCAGCATCTCAAGAAAAAAGTGAAGTGTGGTGTGGTGAAAAAAGTGTAAAATATATGACAAACATTATTACGAATATTCTAATATAATAATTGTAATAAATATATGTAGATAAAATATAAACATTCTACAATTAGATAAATCATAACCAATAAGCTAAATATATATGTTCCTGTAAATAAATAAATAAAAAAAAAAAAAAAAAAGGGAAGGCGGTATGAGCTCATGAGAGTTATAAGTTATAAAAAATAAGATGAGAACATTATTAGATACAGGGAAAGTATTTCAAAATTACTATGTTAAGGCATTGAACTCGGCACATTGCAATGTGATACATCAGAAAAGTTACATTTTACAGCAGTTTTGTGAATCCCATACTCAACCTTATACAAGTAATAACTAACTGCATTTATACTTTATTATTTGATTTTGATATGAAATTATTGTCGCAAAAATAACAAAAATAATATCATAGACAAATAATAATTAATTAAAATTATTGATAATCTGTAAATTACAGTAATTGAATAATTCAATTTTAGGCAATAGCCTAAAATAACAATTTAGATTAAATACCTACTAAAGAAAGCCTAAGAAAGTTTACAATTATTACTTCATTGTGATTATTTAATTATAACAAGTAAATTATAGTGCCCGGGAGCAATTGGGAGAATTAGTATACATAATATACTATTTTAAAGGAATAATGGGCCTTTCAAATAGTGAATGATAGGTGCAGTGGTTCCAGAGATTACCCTCCACATTATATGAGACCCATACATACAGAATCTGCCCTCTCTCCTTATTATATTCGTTTAGATATTTGTTTCTTTTTATTACAACATATGTTTCATAAACAACTAAGTAGCAGACTTTTTTTACCTCTTTTTCGGCGATTTTATCGTGGATTCGTTTTTTGGGTTTGGAAGGTGGGGGGATAACTTCCTTTTTTTCTTCATCTTTCTTCTCTTCTTCTTCATCCTCCCAACTTTCCTATAAAAAAGTCTGACGTCAACACGTAGGCACTATACAATTGAGGTTATGTGTTAGCAGCGAGTTCGCGTAATTGTTCAAGAACTACACAAATATATCAACACAAAAAGTATTTGGCAGCAACACACGTTACCTTGACGTTGTCTTCCTCGTCCTCGCCTTCCCATTTGTTCGACGATGTCAACGTGGTCGGCAGTTTGGGATCAAAATTATCAGCGTCTAGAAAAAACCACGGAATGACATCACAATGACGAAAAATCAATAATTATACTACACCATTATCTTATCTATACTCACCCCAAGACACATCCATGTTTGAAAACTTTTATTAGCACCACCAACGATCTAATTTTGTTACCGTATCACTCGAAGACAATCAGCAAAATGACTTGAAGCACTTCTTTTTATCACAAGATGTCTCCAGGGTCGACGGCGAACAATTCACTAAAAACAATTCTCTCGGGCGAATTTCGTCAAACGACTGAGGTTTTTCTGCAGTGAACACAACCAGATATGGAAACGGTAAACAAATGGCATAATTTTGGCGAGTTCCCGACGAAAATGAAATCGAAATTTTTGCAAAAATATGACTCCATCGCAAACGATATTTTCTCAATGCCAAATTTTTCTGTCAAATGTTTCAATATGGTCGAAAAGTGTTGCCACAGTATAAAAGAACTACCAGAATGTTCTCGTTGTTCCAGTGAATTTTCCACGGTATTCCATCTTATAGTCTTTGAAAATCTTTGAAATTATTCTTGTATATTGGTGTTTAGTAAAACATATAAAATTTATAATTTAGTTAAATCTCAGCAGGAAAGCCGAATTAACCTATGTCTAAAAATTTATCACAGAACTATTAAAAGTATCAGAATTTTGTATATAAAATTGGATCTGTTTCTAACTAAATTAGTGAAGTAAATAAATAATTAAAAATTGCGCGCAGCAGTTGCCTAGCGGCGTCATTATTATGATCAAGGAAGTGATTATAATAATAATGACAGCTACATACATATCATGTTCTATGTAACTAATTGTCAAACATGGAATCGTATAAACGTCAAACATCGCATTGTATTTATTTCATCGCGCGAATATTTTTAAAATTTTAGCCATAAAACGGCTTTGATTTCTTATATTATCCGTATCGTTTAAAATGTCAAGCCTTCCAAATGTTTATTCTTTTACGCGTTACAGTGGATCTTATTATGTACGAAATAAATTCCATCCTCTGAAGATTCTTATGTGGAAACACTTTAAAGAAAGGAAGCGACGATTTTTCTTAACAATTTGGGAAACTTTGAGTGGTGTTTTAATTTTTTCAATGGTTGTTGCTTCCAACATTTTCTACGATCACATGATAGAATCAACAGTAAGAAATTATTGCAATTTTTAAAACAGAATGCAAACTATACCCCGATTGTATGCCCTCCAAAGTAAGCACTATTATAGATAACCATACAATGGCAGGGGGCGAAGTTCTGTACACCTAGTCTAGAGCCAAATTTAATTTTAATGTCATCTTTTTTTAATGTCAAGAATTTTTTTTTGAATACCTATATTTATCAGGAGTATGACTTTATTAATATAAACTTCACTTTGTGATTTATTTCTCGTAAACTTCTTTAATATTAATTTTGATTCCAGAGTGCTGAATTAATTATTGATGCAGTATTATTTTTGCCACACAATGATTTGACAATGTCTTACATGCACAGTATTGAAGATGAATTAAAAAATAAACACAATTCTTCAAATCTGTTAGGTAAGTTCCCTCTAAAGCCACTCAGTCTAGAAATGCAGTCATTATTTAGCTTGTTTGGTAGTCATGTAATTTTTTATAGTCATGTTAATCCATTTCTTTCACATGTTACCTATAACATCAGTACCTAATATTATCTTTAAATTGATTTAAATCACTTTATGCAAGCATTATGCCTAGTTTAATCTATATTAAAAGATATACATATCTACTGAAGCGATAGTATAATTAGGGGCAGGATCAACCAGGCATATATTAGCTGTCACAATTTTTGTTTGATGATTGATTTTTTCAGTTGATTCACAGTTAACTCCTATATAGGTCCAAGATATTGAAAAGTAGTTTAAGATTGTTAATTTTAAAAATAAGTAGACTAATTATATTCACTAATTAATATGCCTTTATGAATAAGGTGCCGTGTTACGAGCAAAAGGTTTTCAAAGAGTCAATGACGTTGTACATCACATAAATAGACTGAACTCTTCAAAGACATATGCAATAATAAATTTTAAGGTTTGTTTGATATGACATAAATTAACCATTAAAAGATAAAGATAGCATTTATTTCTAGGAATCATAATTAGATTACATAACATTTTTATCATGGAATTTGTTTAGAGGAAGTATATGTCGATGGACAAGCCTCTAAGATTTTCCACTTTATTTTATCCTGCGCTTTCCTCTTCCATGTTACTCTTTCTACCTTCATTTTATCCTTCCATATACGGATATTGTATGACCATTTATGTCCTTAATAGACTATTGTATGACTATCATTTATAAATGGTATTGTTTATTCATTAAGTGGCAATACACTGATATCACTTACCATCAAGTACTTTGGGGTACCAATGGGTAATCTTGTATGACCATTTATGTCATTAATAGACTATTGTATGACCATCATTTATAAATGGTATAGTTTATTCATCAAGTGGCAAGACACTGATATCACTTACCATCAAGTGCATTTCGCAGCCATAATCTAATTTATTACCTTTTTTTCAGGATTTTAATGGACAAACTTTACCCAATCAACTGAATTATACAATGGAAATATTAAGAACTGGATATAACACAAATAACATGCTGAAATTACATGCACCCACTGCCTACAGAGATCCATTCTTGGGTAATTACTTATTATGGTTTTAATTAAGGTCTTATGTGTCAAAATTTCCATAGCTCAGCATTTGCAATTATCTATTTGCAGCTTCGCGGTGATATACTAGAAAAATCATAATCGTTTTTGTTCTAATTTGGATGATTATACTTAAATTAGGCTGTACTGAAAGTAATTAGATAAAGTTTATTGTTTATACTTAATAATTTAATTTTTTTCCCAATTAACCATACTGAAAATTTCTTATTGGTTTAAATACTACAAGGAACTTTAAAGAATAAAAAATAGATGGTATACCGTACTTCGTTTCTCAGAATTTTTTCTTTGAAAATTCATTATTATTTGAACGATTTCAGCTCAGAGGACATCATCGTTTTTGGCAGAGTTGCAATGGGCGATAGATAAGGTGTTTCTGCAACGCTTATCAGGAGAAAATATAACGCACGTAAGTGGATAGTATATGTAGCAATCTTAACATTATTATTGTTGAAGATTTTACGACAGTTAATACTGAATTAACTGTCTTAAAATCTTCAACACCCTTACCATTTCAGCCTTAGGTTGTTAACTGCTGAATATAGGGGGGAGTAACTGATAATGTAATTTTCTATATGTGAAAGAATTTTTAAAATCAGTCAATCAATCAATCAATCAATCAATCAATCAATCAATCAATCATTTATTTGCCTGTACATGGGTGCCAGATAACACCATTCAATACAACGTCCCAGTCCAGTAGTAAAAATACAAATCTTTTCTCTTTATAATATTAGTATAGATATATTATATGTCATCAGTCGTCCTCAATTGGTCTTGTTTGGAGTTTCAAAATATATTTAAAGTTTAATTTTAATTTTGTTATTATAATGTATTATTTATATAGATAATTAGTTATTATTCTGTTAATTATTTTGTTAATTAGGTACATAAGTTGTTGTAAATTAAAAATAAATGAATTTAAACTATATTAACGATCTGGGTTAAATTAGTAGATATATTTAAAAAAAAAACCAGTAGATATATAGGTATAAGCGTTATCTGGGATAAAAAAATGAAATGCGACAGTAATGGTTGGTCTTAATATTTTTTTTTTTATATTTCAGAACATTAATATACAATTGAAAGACGATATCACAAATATTTTCATTCAACTAGCTATGTTTAGTACCCTCAGTATTTATACGACATTAGCTCCGTTGCCTTTTTTCTTGATAAACTCATCGAGATTGGTCAACATAAGGAGAACCGGCTTGAAAGTAAGTCGAATATGTGGCTTATTTGATTTTTTCTTTATTTTCTTGACACATTTTTTTTTGTGTAATTACCTTTTTGTATGTTTTCTACCAGCTCCAATATTCTTGTGTGACTTATAATTTATAATATGTTTTAGTAATTTAGTGGAAACTTTGCTGATTTATGTTTTTCTTGTATGTATATTTATAATGTGTAGCGAGATATTGTATGTTTCCCTAATATAAATAAATAAATAAATAAATAAATAAATAAAATTTTTCAAAGATAGTTCAGCGACTTACATGACGACCGATTGTTAGTAGTTCATATGTCTTAACAATCACAAAACTTTGGATACAAATATTTTTTTTTTAATGATATTTTTTGCTTTTAGTTTTTGCAAGACGATGTCACACTAGCCTTATTTGCATAATATAAATTTATACATCTGTATTCTAATTTATAATGTATGAAATAACATTTTTCAGGAACTTATGAGAATGGTGGGGATTTCATCAAATATTTTTAGAGTTTCCCATCTGCTGGATACAGCTGTTTTGGCTACCGTTTATTCTATTCTCAACACAATAGTGCTAAAGGTAGGTTATATTTTAGAATAACATTTTTTTTTTAAATACATGTTACTGTATGTACTTTGAGTCACTTAAATAATGCTATTTTGTTTTCACCCCATGTGTGTAAAACCCTCGTTGAGAATCATATGGCTAGTTTTAAGCATTAATTTTGATTAAGTATATAAACATAATGGTCTAGTAATAAACTTTAAAATGTAAAAAAAATTAAAATGTCTTGTAATAATTTGACGAGCGCATTGGACGAGGGGTTAAGGTGCTTGCCTTAACGTTCTGTATCAGGGGTCTCTTGTTCGATTCTCAACTTTTGAAATCGACTTTGTACTTTTCATAGCTGGCTCTGGTCTGGATCTGGTAAGTAGTGTCAGGGCACACTGGCGTCTGGCGACGGTAACCGCCCCCTTGCTGACCACCATAAAATAACAGCGTGTGTGCTGTGTAAAAATAATAATATAAAAAAAAATATATATGATAATTTGCAGATACCGGCAAAACCTATCCTAAAGAAAACAGACGCTATTATTGTCTTCGTGACTTTCATGTTGCAATTGATCAATATCAAAACATTGACATTTATAACAAGCACTTTGACACAGGATTGTTAGTAGTTTTTTTTTTTAAATAACTTCACTTAAATTTATTTTTGTAGACAGAAAGTTGTTGTCAGATTCGTTATCAGAAATTAATTAATTAAATAAATAAATAAATAAATAAATATCTTCACACATTCTATCTAGTTCCACAGTAAGCAATTAATGCTTGTATTATAGATACCAGACAGTTGATAAAGTTGATATACTACATAGATTACTTTTTTTTTGTAAATACATACATTTATAAAAATATAAACATCCATGACTCAGGTGCAAAGGTAAATGTTAAGACATAAACATTTGCCCCTAGCGGGATTCGAACCCGTGACCGTTTGGTTAACAGTTAGGGTTACTAGCCACTAGACCAAACGTGTCGTCTAAATATATAAATTGTTCTGCTTTCTGAAGAGAGATATTATAACATAAAGAGAATGGCTGACGCTCATATGGAATGCAATGTATACGATTTTATAAAAAAAATCTATGGATTTTAAAAAAATAAAAAATTAAGTGCAATCAAAATAAGATTCCATTTAAAACTATTATAGAATCTCTGATTAATTAAGCGATAATGAAGCCTGGGCAAACGTTTCTAAACTGATACTATTTAGCATGACTGTCGTCTAATCTCATACAAATGTTACGACAGTCATATAATATATACTAGCTGGTGCTCGTGACTTGATCCGCGTTGAAAAATATAAAAATATAATACATGAGAAAATATCTTAACATCTTTATCGCTTTGAAGACGGTGGCGCCAATTTGTTTTATATTTTTAAAAGATCCCTCGTGAACCTAAAAATTTTCCAGGATAAAAAGTATCGTATATTATAATCCATGTAATGAACTATATGTGTGCAAAAATACATCCAAATCCATTAAGCCGTTTTTGCGTGAAAGTTTCTGCCAAAGTTCGGTGGAACAACTGCCTTACAAACAGACATACAATACAAATCTTCTCTCTTAGTATAATAATAGCGTAATTTATGTTGTCTTGATTTTCAGACGCACATTCAGGCGGGGTAGCCCTGTTAATATATTTGATAACGATTGTTTTGGATACCCCATGGCTCAGTCACCATGTGAAATGTACCCCATATGTTTACATATTGTGTTTAATATTACCCCACCTGCCAATGAACTTGTTTTGGTATGAAGTCACCTATATGGAGAATGTTGGTGAGTATACAAACTTTAACGAATATCAGAATTTGTACATTTAAAAAAAAAAAAAATGTGTTTTTTTTTTGTATACTTTTAAGTAAGTGATATGGTGGTCATGCCTTACTGCAAAATTTTACACCACGAAATGCATATTATTACTAAAACCATTAATGATATTTTTGAAAACTTTAATAAATTTTATTGATTTTTGGTTTTCAATCTCTCGCACAGTTATATGATGATTCGGTTCAACTATCAAAAAAATATACATTGCAGTCATGAATGCGTGGTTCCTTTTTAAATAAGAGAATGAGTTTTTATTTTTATTTTAAGATCTTTTGACACGCCGATTGTCCACTTGACGGTAAGTGGCCACCGTCGCCTATAACACAAACAACGACACAGGTGATACAAATGCCCTGCTGACTATAATTGGATTAAGGATAAGGTATTGGGAAATGGGCTTCTATTAACTCAACTTAACATAACTGCATTTTACTTCACAGTGGTCTTCCCTGTAAGGTGTGGTTACTGCAGCCAGACAGGCTGCCCAAATGACAGCGAAACTCAATGTGTCCTCCCACTCTTGTTCAATTTGTACCGAAATGTTCAAATATTTATGTTTCTATTTTATTTTTCAGCAACTGTGTCACATTTGAGAAATATATTTCGATGCAGTTCGGGCATATGTTTTCCTGTGATTTACGTTTGGTTATTTTTCGTTTTGCAAATAATTGTGACAACAATTCTGGCGTGGTACTTGGACTTAGTCAGACCGGGAAGATATGGGATGGCCGAGAAATGGGACTTTTTGTGTCAAGTGAGATTTTAAAAAAAATTCTAAATGGCATTCTATTTCAGTATTTTCTTGCAGTAGTGCTAGGTAGGCAAGGACGCATATATATTAAACTTTTCTTAGTAATATTATGAAGAGAATTTTTTTAATTTAAGTATTTATTAAATTTTTATTAAATTTTAGTATTTTTGTTTGTAATGGATAAACATAAAAACTAGTGGACCGATTATAAAAATTCTTTCACCCATAGAAAGCTACATAATCAGCGAGTAACATTTAAGGTTATATTTTATAAAAGTTACGCGGACGAAGTCGCGTGCAACAGCTAGTGTAAAATAAAAAGGAAGGGCGGATTTTGTATCTTTGTTTATATGTGGAGGGTGTATACAAATAATATTAGAAAAAAAAAACATTTTAACATAACATAAATGTGTAATTTAATTTAGATTGAAAATAATATACATATTATATTAAATTTAGATATAATATAACTTGGATAGCTCTTCTGGGCCCCATATAGACCGTCTGGCGGTAATAACCGCCCCCTTACAAAAGACCACCGTGAGATAACAGCACATGTGCTTTTGTGAATGATTAAGGGATATCCAGAGCCCATATCCTTTGTGCCTCCTTAACGCTCTTTAAATCTTTATCCTGCTAAGACTATCATCAAGTGGACCGTCAGCTTGCCTGTCGAACTTTACATTTAAAAAAAAAAATGTTTTTAAATATTACAGAGGCGTTTTTGGAGGTCTAAAAAGAAAGCGGTAACATTTCACGTAACCGCTGAACAAACAAGGAAATTGTTGAGAGACGACCGCTTCTTTCAAAAGGGCCCTTTTAATGCGGAGGTAGTTGTTAAAGTGGTCAAAGTATCTAAGGTAAATTAATTATATAATTATATAAAATCCTCTTTATATTTTTGGATTTTCATCAACCGATACTCTCATCCGCCTAATTTGCTAATAGCGATAAGTTTTTTTTTCAAGTATTTGCCTTGTTATTGCCTCAATTTGTTTCGATGTTAATGGGTTAGTCTAAGGCTTAGACTTTAAGCGGTTTTTGCATATATGCAAATGCAATATTGATTACTATTTTAATAGAAAAACAAAATTAAGCCGTCGCGGGACCCTGTGAAATATCGAAAATGTTTGGTTTAAAAAAAAAATAATTAAAAAATTAAATTAATTAGGTTGGAAAAATCAATTAGGTTTCTCCAAGAAACTCTTATGACGAAGAATTTTTTTTTCTTAACACATTCCACACAACACCATCTAGTTCCACATTAAGCAACCAATGCTTGTGTTATGGTTACCATACAGCTGATATACTAAATAGATTACTTTTTTTTTGTAAATACATACATAATATTATAAATACAAAACATCCATGACTCAGGTACAAAGGTAAAAATGTTAACACATAAACATTTGCCCCTAGCGGGATTCGAACCCACGATCGTTTGGTTAACAGCTATTGTTACTAGCCACTAGACCAAACGTGTCGTCAAAGACCATTTATTGATTTCAGGCATTCAAAGTGTTTGGACATCGCGATATAGTTGCTTTGGATCACGTTTCGCTAGATCTCTACAGAGGTGAAGTGACGATGTTGTTAGGACCCAATGGTGCTGGAAAAACTTCACTTCTCTCTATTATTACAGGTGATAATTCATTTTGATGAAAAGTTCGCAAGGCACTGATAAGTCATAATCTAGATAAGTCATAGTCATAGATGGCGTAATGCGGAATGCGCCGTTAGATGGCGTAACGGATGTCCGTTACGTTTGGCCATGAAACCAACGAAGCGAATTATGCATTGCCCACGAAACTAACGCTCGAAGCGAATTCGCTTACCCGAGGGCCACGAAACTAACGCTCGAAGCGAATTCGCTTACCCGAGGGCCACGAAACTAACGCTCGAAGCGAATTCGCTTACCCGAGGGCCACGAAACTAACGCTCGAAGCGAATTCGCTTACCCGAGGGCCACGAAACTAACGCTCGAAGCGAATTCGCTTACCCGAGGGCCACGAAACTAACGCTCGAAGCGAATTCGCTTACCCGAGGGCCACGAAACTAACGCTCGAAGCGAATTCGCTTACCCGAGGGCCACGAAACTAACGCTCGAAGCGAATTCGCTTACCCGAGGGCCACGAAACTAACGTTCGAAGCGATTTCGCTTACCCGAGGGCCACGAAACTAACGATTTTCAGCGCCGTGTAGTGACCTCTTTGAACATGAACCATTTGTTTTTAACTATGGAGGGTAGAGGTGAGCTAAGGAGTACTACCGACTAATATGACAATCAAACTGAAAAAATCGTCCTCTGCAACAATAAAATAAGGGTTCTAAATGTGGCCACAAAGGCGCTAGTGTAGCATATCTTCTATCTATCTATCTATCTATCTTTGTCTTTTTATTACTTGTATCTATCTTTGTCTAATTGACTCGTCAATGCTACACTAGCGCCATCTTAATTTATTGGTATACTGGGACCAAAGCGAATTAGCTTCGAGCGTTTGTTTCGTGGCTCACGACAGAGACTTTATTTTATTCAGTAATATATATTTGATAAATATATAGGAGTGTGACTATATGTGAGGTGTTGACCTGTAATGGTGTTCTTCTAGGCATGTACAGTGCCACTCATGGAAAAGTCTACGTGAAAGGATTTGACAATGTGAAACGTATTCAGGAAATTCGCGAGGACATTGGTTTCTGCCCACAACACAACATGACCTTCGATTATCTTACCGTCAGAGAAAATATTGTATTCTTTCAAAGGGTAACAGATATTTCATGTTTACCAGACTAAAAGTATATATTTATAAATTGTTATTTATGAGAAAATATATCGGAATTGTGTTGTCTATTAATAGAAGCTCATGGATATCCTTAATTAAAAAAAAAAAAAAAAAAAAAAAAAAAACTAGAGACTGCTGGAGAAACTGGAGACAAAGGAATTAACGATTCTGTAACACATACTCGCTTGCTTCAATTTTCAAATTTCAAAGCTTTGGAATAGTTTTCATGAACAGGAAAGTAAATATATATATACTATTGAAGCAATAATTTGATAATTTGGAAATCGGAGCACAAAAAGATGTGCAATAGAAAAGCAAAACAGAGAGGAACGCAGCATTTCCGCATTTTGCTTTATTATAACTGCCTAATTTTTAGAAAATTTTAAATTTTTAAATATCTTGATAAAAGAAGATTGTTTCTATATTACAGTTGCGCGGTATAAATTCAGCTACTAAACACGTTCACGGATCAGTCGATAAACTGTTAAGTAAACTCAAATTAATCAGCAAAGCAGACTGCTATAGTCATCAGTTATCACTTGGCATGAAACGGTGTCTTCAGGTATAACATTTATCATAACTCTAAATCTAAGACCGACTTACCTAAACTGTAGAAATTTCTTTATCACAATTTATCCAATATAAACAAAGACAATTGTAGACGAATCCTAAAATCCAAGGGATCTTAGGTTTAAGATATAATTAAGAAGACACATTGTGGTGTGGTTATATCTGAGTTATTTGACATGATGCATTATGATAGATAACAAGTTGAATGTCTACACTAACTGCAATCAAGTTTTAAGTGAAATCTCTAGACTCAGCTTGGACCCATACAAATTGGAACAGTAATTGTCATTATTACAAATAACAGACTATCCTATAGGGTATTTTTCAATGTGTTTGAACTCAATCTATATATTGGTTGAACGCGCTAATCTCAACTACTGGTTCGAATTGAAAAATTCTTTTTGTGTTGAATAGTCCATTTATCGAGGAAGGCTTTATGCTATATAACATAAAGCCATAAACATAGAGTCGGTAGTCGGCAATTAGGTCGGCAGGAATTAGCTCAGTGTTTTTTAATGTTTTTAAAATAGTAAAAGTGCCTATTTATACTTGAAAATACTTATGTCCCGCTGTGTTCAACAATAGAAATGAAATACTGCATAAAAATTTCATTAGTAGTCAAATTTTTTTGGTAATGTGTGAAATCAACTACACCGCTTGGGAAGCAGACTAGCAGTAAGTGTTTCAACAATAATAATAGCATTGAAGTAATCTGCAAATATTAATGACATATAGAGGAAATAATATGTTTTTAGCATAGGAAGGGAAAGAAATTATAATAATAGAAATACATAGGGAAATGTGCTAGTGATATAATAAGAAAGACAAATAATAAAATAGATTTTAAGATATACCCTATACAAGATAATATAAATACTGTATTATTTACAAAGAGATAAAGATTTTCAAACGCACGCCTATGATGATAGTTGGCGCCGCGCCTTGAAAGTGCAGCCAACGTTTCGAGTGGTAATGGTTCGTATCCCGAAGTTTTTTGTTTTGTATTTTTCTAAAATATAAAATTAATTTTTGAAAGTAAAACGATGAATGCTGCAAACTGTAATGGATGCAAAAAAACAATAAAGCCAAATGATAAAGTTGTCTGTGGCCATAGCTCATGTAATAAGCAGTATCATTATCTATGTGTGAACCTTACGGCAGACAATTTCAGAAAGCAACGTAATTGGAAATGCCCTGATTGTGCCATAGTACTCCTAACAACACAGCGGAGAGAGGGAAATAGCAACACGCCTGTCCACTCTATTCACGAAGTGGAGTCAGATGATGAATATAGTAACGTCACGATAAGGCGCCCAAATCCACAAATGTCAATCAAAGAGTCAGAATTATCAAAATACGTACTGCGTTCTGAGATAACAAATATTATACGAACAGAAATGCGTGCAGCAATTCATGAGATGATGAATCAAGAATTCTCCGTGATAAAACAGGAGTTGAGATCTTTTGAAGATACGATCAGGTTCATGAACTCTCAGTATGATGACCTGATGGTGAAGATGAAGACCTGCTCTGAGGACTCGAAAGTACTCCGTTCTGATAATGCCAACCTTCAACTCAGGGTGAAGGATATGGAAAAACGAATATCATTTCTTGAACAGGATGCGCGTCAAAGTAATGTCGAGATTAATTGCTTGCCTGAGCACAGACAGGAAAACTTAGTCAATACCATTGTGCAGCTATCTAGGGTGGTCTCTTTCCCTCTCTCGGAGGGTGAGATTTTATCGTGCACACGAGTTCAAAAGCTAAATTCAACATCTAGAAAACCTCGAGCTGTTGTATGCAAATTATCTAGCAAAATTAAACGGGACAATTTATTGGGAGCAGTATTGCTTTACAACAGAAATAATCAAAAGAATAAACTTAACTCAAAGCTTCTGGGTTATGGTGACAAGGAATCTCCGATTTATGTCAGTGAGCATCTCACTCAAGCCAACAAATCACTGCATGCAGCTACCAGATTGACGGCTAAGGAGAAAAAATATAAATTCGTGTGGGTACGCAACGGAAAAATTTTTATCAGAAAGGACGAAACATCGCCTGCACAGATTATATCTCACATGGATAGTCTAAAGCAACTTTAGATAGATCGTGTGATGGTATGTTTTGGACTGTAATGTTAAGTGTAATTTCTTTTTCTTTAAAATTCAATAATTTGACTGTTTATTATCAAAATATTAGAGGCATGCGTGGTAAATTGCACTCCATTTTTAAAAATGTACTTTCATGTAATTATGATATGATTGTTATTACTGAAACTTGGTTAAATGACAAAATATTTGATGCTGAAATTTTTGACAAAAGATATCAGATATTTAGGAGGGACAGACAATCTAATGCTTTTAATAGAGAAAGGGATGGAGGTGGAGTTCTTATTGCTGTGCAAAATTGTTTCAATGCGTACAGAAATTTCTCTTTTGAGACTGATTGCGAAGATCTATGGATAACATTGGATCTAAAACCAACTAATTTTAACAAATCGAAAAAATTGCACGTAGGTGTCGCTTACTTGCCCCCACCTATAAAACTGGACAATCTGATATACTACACAAAAAGAACCAGCAGGGTAATCGAAGGATTGGAGTCCGTTTTGTTGATGGGTGATTTTAATTTGGCTTTGATCGATTGGTTGGTGAGCCCCTCCTCTCTGCACTTGGATCCTGTGTGCGGACTCAATAGTCTGGGACTGACCTTTGCTGATTTTTTATCAAGTAATGATATAAGACAATATAATAGCATAACAAACAGACAGGGCAGAATACTGGATCTGGTTCTGACAAACTTGCATGTTCCGGTTAGGGTCGATAAATCCACTGATGTCATTTCAAAAATCGATGACTATCATCCTCCCTTGGAGGTTTCTTTTGATCTTGACAACTGCGTCACACTTGAACACAAAAAAGAACCCGTATTTAAATACTACAGGGCAGACTATGGTGTTATTAGGGACTGCTTGAAGGCTGTAAGGTGGGATGACGAATTGGGGTCATGTTTGACGGTTGACTCTGCTACTTCTAAATTTTATGGTATAATCAGAAACGTTATATCCAAGACCGTCCCATTGTTGAGATCAGCGCAAGTATCATATCCGTGTTGGTACAATAAAAACTTAATTAAAATTTTAAAAGAAAAAGAAAAGTGTCGAATTAGGATGAAGAAATATAAGAACAAACATGATGAATACGAATATAAAATTTTAAAGGATAGATCAAATAGAATCATTAGCAATTCATATTCACAATACATAATTAATGTACAAAATAATGTCATAAAAAACCCAAAGTTCTTCTGGTCATTTATTAAGAGTAAACGTACATGCCTAAGTAATATGCCAAAAAACATGACATTCAAAGGGAGAGTTGCTTGTGATGGCATTGGCATAAGTAATCTGTTTGCAGAAAATTTTGCCTCAGTATACAGTCCCATAGCAAAGTCATATCGAACTGACCACCTACCAGAAATTGGACATGGCCGGGGCTTGAGTAGGATCTACCTGTCGCTATATGCAATTGAAAAGTGTTTAAGAACCCTAAATATATCCAAGGGACCGGGAAGTGACGGCATTCCTCCGATATTCTTTAGGGAATGTGCCTGTGTTTTGGCTCGGCCTTTATATATTTTGTATAATAGATCGCTAAACGAGGGTGTATTTCCCGAAATCTGGAAGGAAACTAATGTTACTCCTGTACCTAAATCTGGTAATAAATCAAACATCTGTAATTATAGGCCTATTAGCATACTCCCAGTACTGGCAAAGGTTTTTGAATCCCTATTGTGTCCATATTTATCTTGGCATATTAGGCAAACTATAACAGAATTCCAGCATGGGTTTGTCAGAGGCAGATCCACATTGACTAATTTGGCAGGCTTTGTCGAGGGAACTCTTGCTTGCATGAGTGGGGGACTTGAAGTTGACGCTATATATACGGACTTTAGCAAGGCTTTTGATAGGGTTGACCATTTCATTCTCCTTCGCAAGCTTGAGTCTGTTTTTGGTATTCACGGGCCTCTCTTAAATTGGTTCCGATCATATTTAACGGGTAGGACATCAAGAGTTGTTGCAAATGGGTTTAAATCTACGTCATTCTCACCTACTTCAGGGGTTCCACAGGGATCGCATCTTGGACCAGTATTGTTTACCATGTTCATAGACGACATTAAATACTCCATACGTAACTGTGATTTTGCGCTTTATGCTGATGATTTGAAATTCTATAGACTTGTGAACTCTAGGGAGGATCAAGATCTCTTACAGGATGATATTAATGCCATAAACACCTGGTGCGTATACAATGCCATGGAGCTCAATGTCGATAAGTGTTATCACATCAAATTTTCACGTAAACATAAGAAATTTGACACGAGCTATCATTTGGGCAACCATGTTTTAAAAACTGTAACAGAGGTAAGAGATTTGGGGATTGTCGTTGACTCTGGGATGCGATTCATCACTCATATAAACAACACAATAAATAAGTGTCACAGAATGTTGGCATTTATATTTCGTAACACTAGGGAGTTTAAGTCAGTGGCGGCACTGAAAACGTTGTATTTTGCATTGGTGTGTAGTAGTGTAGACTATTGTTCTATCGTTTGGTTCCCACATTATCAAAATAATATTCAGCGCATTGAACGGGTGCAAAGGAAGTTTCTGAAGAGACTCTCTTTTCTTTCGGAAATTGATCGTTCAGTCCACAACTACGATGATAGACTGAGTTACTTTAGCATGAAGTCACTCCACTGGAGGAAAAAGTTTCTGAGTCTGGTTTTTCTTTATAAAATAGTTAACCGGAGCATTGATTGTCCGTCCCTCACATCAATGATTAAATTAAACACTCCCAAAATGTATGCTCGAGCACATAACTATAGACCGTTTTATATAAGACTTAGCAAAAATAAGTATGGTTGCAATGCACCGGTTTCTTGTGCTTTGCGTTATTATAATGAAATGTTTCACAAGTGTGACATTGATATTTTTTCAAATAGAATCGGACCATTTAAGAGGGCTATATACAGTGTACCGTTGTAATGCTAAATAATTTTTGTTTTCTCTTGTTTTTTCTTATTTTTCTTATTTTTCCATTGTTGAGTTGTTTCTCTCTATTATTGATTGCTATTTTTGTTTTGTTGACTTGATTGATTTTATGTTACTAATAAATTATAATAATATGTAAGTTGATTTAGGTATTTGTATTATTGATTCTCTGACATTTGTTAATTCATTTATAATTTAATTAATCAAAATTAATGTTGTGCTTTCCTATAATTTAAATGCATACTTGTAATGTTCCTTTCTCTGTGAGTGTTGTATACTGTGTTTAGGTATGTATTTAGTTGGTAAGCCTTTTTTAAATAAATAAATAAATAAATAAACATCACGCTTATATATATATATATATATATATATATATATATATATTAGTATAATTTCGATTTGCGTCAATTCTAGCGTCATCTGCATACTGCAGATAAATATATAGACTGCAGTGACAAAAGTCTTATTTTCATCCCATCAGATGGCGCAAATTACAATATACAATACGTGAACTTACAGATAGCGCGTCGTACTATCCGTCGTCGGGACAAAACATTTGACTTTTTAAATTTGTTTCTTTTTTTTGGGATATCTCATCGTATAATAATTACTCATATTATATTTTTCAACGCGGACGAAGACGCGGCCACCAGCTTAATTATCTTTTTTGCTTAAATTATAATTGGAAAACAATGAAAATATATAAAAAAATATGAAATCTGTTCGATGATATTAATTTTTGAATTTGGAAGGTGGCAATCGCGTTAGCGAGTGGTGCAGAGATTTTAGTGTTAGACGAACCAACTTCGGGCATGGATTCCCCATCCAGACACTCCCTATGGGATTTAATATTGGTAATTTTTCACATAGTTATAATTATAAATTAATATACAATGAAATTTTTTCCAACCAATTGTATATAAGATATATATATCATTCAATTTACAAATAAGTATTTTAATTTTTAATTATTGCATTGTACAAAAGACAATCGAGAAAGAACAACCTTTTTGCCCTATTTTATTTATTTTAGTTAGTTAAAAATAATTGAAATCATTAAGTCAATTAAAACGTAGCACAATGGTCACTGAAAGAGAAAAATTGTATTCCTTTTTTTTGTTTGTATTTGTTTATAGCACTAATTTTGAATATCTGTCTGTTATTGTCGACAACTCAAGTGTACGGTAGAAACTTTATTGAGTTTTATAGTACAAAAGTAATTAAATTAAACTGAACTAAAGAATTGCTTAAATTGAATAAACCTTATTCATATAAATTACCTAACTTTATAGATGTTCTGTCCATTCAAGCAATAATATAAGATTCCCTAAATGCGTTCACTAGCGAGTAAAATAAATGATCTTTTTCAAAACAGACATTACGAGGACATGTGTCAATTTTAATGACAACTACTTGTTTGGGCGAAGCAGACGTTCTCGGTGATAGAATAGGGTTTTTAGTGGAGGGGAAACTCAAATGTTATGGAACACCGTCTTTCTTGAAAAACGCCATTGGTAAGAGTTGGTTTTTTTTTTTAATTGCAATCATTGATATAATATAAATATTAGAATGGATCCATTTTTACTATAACAATATTATAAAGGCGAAATTTATGTATTAACACATACCTAATCCACAGAATCTTTTTAGATTTTGATAAATTCTACATCAATATTTTTGGTTGTTGCCTCTCAAAAATTGTCTTAAAACAAGGCTTAAATTTTATTTTAAGCCTTTTATAAAAGCATTTTTATTTTCGATTTCATGCGCCCAGCGATCAGACTCATGATTTTTGCGTCGATTAGGTTAAAGTTAAAAGATTTATTAAGAAGCTAATATAAATCAATTTAATAAAATACTTTAAGACCCTTTTTTTAGACTGAAGAAGTTTCAGCTTACCTAAATAAATAGCTAATAAATAAATAGTTTTTTTTTTTGCGTTGAAGAAGTCAGCGGAGAAACAGACAAAAGATGTCAGCAAATTGATTTTATTATGTGTATATGTATTAATCTTTACATGGTTTAGATCCCTCCCCTTACATCTTTACATGGTTTAGGGTTTAGAATTAATAAAATTAATGTTAAACTTAAGTAATATCTATTCAAGCCCCACACAATGAAACCCTGTAAGTTGCAATGTGGATGGTAATATTGTATCTATTGTACGTTATTTTGTTTAGCTGTAGCGTTTTTGTTGAAAATAGAATGAATAAATAAATAAATAATGATTCAGTAACACATATAATCAGCTCAAAATAATGACTTTAGGTACTGGTTTCAATTTGTCTCTGACCTTAAAAGAGTCCAATAAGATAGTGTTCGTTGAGGACGCAGTTCGGAAGGTGGTTGATGATGTCACGTACAAGACGTGGGGCGGAAAAAAGGTTGTTTTCACTTTGCCACTCAAAGATCGCGAATTGTTCCCAAAACTGTTCGATACGCTGGAAGAAAAGAAGGATGAATTAACCATCACTGCCATAGAAATTGGTATGGCGATTGATGAATTGTTTATGGAGTGAGTTACTTACCCATTACGCGTTGTTTACCTTTTAGGCTAATTTACCAGTGTTTTCAGTTTAAATAAATTCTACGAGTATACAGTAGTACCCAACTGATACGGCTTAGTTATGTAATTTTTTCCAGTACCGCTATTGGCCGCCAGCTGCCGCCATGTTAGTGTGCGCCGCTTGGCATGTTACAAAACTAACAGCTGCATTGTATTATGAACCATATAGATATTGTATCTAAGGTTAATTGTATGTTTCGTTAATCGTCGGGAGCCATATTTTCTTTTCTGCGTGAACGAAGATTCACGATGCGCCTTATCAAGTGTGTACTACTACTGTAAGAAATTTTGAAATTATGTAAATTTTTAATATGACATCAATATACTGATATCAACTTTTTGATAAACAAAATTGATGAATTTATCTCATTTATATAAATTAAGTACTTGAATCAGTTCATTCCGATATTACTTTTCTCAAAAAAAAAAAAAAAACTATAAAACACAACCAGATGAGAGAGCCATATGGTTTTTTCAAATATTTGAATCACATATGGCTTAAAATGATTACTTTTAAGGGAGCACAACTTTTCGATATAAAACAAGCTAAATCATTTGAAAAGTTTATATCCACTCTAAAAACATGACTTCTTAAGATGATTATGATCTTTCGAATGGCATGTTTTGATCAAGAACATTAGTATTTAATTTTTTTTTTGTTCATGTTTCATTGTTTAGTTAAATTTTCATTGTTAGTTCTCATAATAAGTATCTGTAAGCTTTAATAATGTTCTCAGATTTATTGACGAGGAAGAGGACGAGTCTGAGTATAACCTGAATTCATATATAAGTAAGTTTTCGTAAATGCTATTTTTTCAAATGAAATCTTCAAGTGAAAAACAGTAAACTTTTTTCTCTTTCAAGTATTAACGCTGTTGCTTAGTTGCTTCCAATAAAATAGACAAAAACTTGTTATACAGATTTAGAAGACACGAAATTGAAAGGTTGCCAGTTACTTTCACAACAAACGAGAACTCTTATGAGAAGAAATTTCAAGTATCTAATGACTAGAAAAAATTATGTTCTCGTCTTTGTGAGTATTTCGAATATACTATGAAAATTAAAATATATTGTAGGCATATATCTATACTAAAATTATATAAAGAGAGATTTGTATGTTTGTAAAGAATAAACTCAATAAAACTATAATACTGGAAAATTCTTTCACATATTATAAGCGAGTAACGTAGGATCTATATTTTATAAAGTCACTCGGACGAAGTCGCGTGCAGCAGCCTAGTGTTTTTATATAAAAATGTTTCTTCACAGCAAATATTGATACCGATATTGATAATTATATTTGGTACACTACACACAAATGGCACTGAGTTATCGTACACGAAACCTGATAAGCGTCTCTTGTATTACAATATGGGACCTTACAGAAGAAGTGCAGTATTGGACTTAGTCAATCGATCGCATATCGAAGCGTTCGAGTCTAAAAACGTTACCAAAGGTTACGATTTATTTTCCGACTATAGCAAGGTTAAAAAGTGGGTTGCGAACGAGCCCATAACCCAAAAACATAACATAACATATTATGTTTTTATGTGTGACAGGATGACAGTCCACGATATAGTAGGTGGCTACCGTCGCCTATAAAACAAGCCATGCGACAGGTGCTGCAAGAGCGCTGCCTTGCATATCCTTACATATTATAAAACAGAAGTCCTTAGCCGCGTCTGTGTGTCTGTCTGTTCGCGATAAACTCAAAAACTACTGCACAGATTTTCATGCTGTTTTCACCAATGGATAGAGTGGTTATCGAGGAAGGTTTTAGTATATAATTTTCACGCGGGCGAAGTCGCGGGCGCCAGCTAGTTAGAATTAAGAATTAGTTAGAATTAAAATCCATTAGATTTGAGAAGGAATAGGGAAATGGGCTCTGGCATCCCTTTACTCACTCATTGAAAAATAACAGCTAATATGCTGTTATTGCACGGTGGTAAGGGGGTGGTTACTGCCGCCACACGGGCTGCCCAAAATGCAAATTTAAAGATTTCATTTTCAAAGTTGACTCTGTCTTAAATCGAACCCGGGACCCTTGAGATAGAGTTTGATTTGATATAGGCTATGTGACGCCACAATAAATTGAATATAGCGCCCTCTGAAGGATTTAATGCAAAACTTTGGTCGCTAGCTTTTCTCAAAGCACACAACACAATTTTGATATAGTTTCTACAAATGAAAGGAGTGATAAACAAGGAAGTTTTGTGTGTATAATTTGCACAAAATAATTCATACATGAGAAGCCGAAGGCGGATTGCTAGTAATGTGATAGATTTTTCAGGAATATATATATTTTTCAGACTTAAAGACTCGTATTCGCAATGCTTACAATGAATTGAACATTCGATTGTTGGGAATAGAGATGAGACCCGATAGAACTCACTTGTTTGTGCCCATTAAGTCTCAATCGTCTGTAACAGACGCTGTCAACATTTTCAGCAATTTGTACATGAGTTTACACATGCCTTATATTGTTGAGAGTGGCATTCGCAGTTCTTACAAGGAGTTTATGGCCAGTGATAATATGAATTATCCAAAAAGCGTCATGAATAGTTACATTTGGACATTGGCTGTCATGTTTTGTTAGTAAATTCTTGTCACTATTGATTAGCTTAAAAATACTCATAATATTCATTCTCACAGGATACGTACCTAGTTAGTCGTCATTACTGGATAAATCTATAGTAGTTACATATATGTAATTTCTTGAAGGCTCGTTGCATTGAGCGAGTTTCCTAGCTCCAATATATTTGTTAGTAAATCTGCCTATTCACTAACTGCTAGTAAACAAGACCACTGTTATCACTAGCTGATTAGCAGATTAATATACGAGACAAGTTGAAAGTCGGGCTACTTTACTCGTGTGAACACGAGTAAAGTACAATGAGTAAAGTAAGTGTTAGCTAGTAACAAAACCGTGTGGTATAATAATTAACTAGCTACGAGTATCTCATATTTCGTTTTTATAGTCAAAAAGTCGAAAAAAAAAAGAACTAGGTGTTTCACTAGTTGGCTACTGAGCGAGTGGATAGTTTTGTGTGTCATCGTTCATCAATGTACTACAACTATGGATTTCGCACGCCATACAAAACACTACGAATTTAATGGAACATTTAATAGTGACATAATATGCGCAGAGCATTAACTCTGTCTTCTGTCATTTAAAACCAACCAAACATCTGTTATTTAAAGAAAATGTGACTTTACTAAGTCAACACATAGGAGTTTAAAATCTATAGTAGAACTTGGACGTTACTACCTTTTACCAATGATGCGCGAAGGCAAGAATCCGCCATGATTCTGTTTAAGGCGTACTTTTTATGTGCCGCTTTGGCATTTGTGACGCAAATTCCAAAGTTGTAGTACTTCGATGGTCATCGTTACTATTGTCACTATCGTAGCTTGTAAATACGCTCAAATGTAATAGACCCATTAGCAATATAAGGGTCACTACGATCAGAAGGCATTAAATGGACAGCCACAGTGAAATAACAGTTTCAGTGCGTAAGACTCGGATATAATATAGCCATTTCTCCACATTTTTCGCACTTTTCGTACCTTGTCCCCTAACTTATTCTATCAAATTCTAAGATTTTATGTTTATTTTTTAGCCGTAACATTCGTTTTGACTCCTCTCGTGTGGATGTCAATAAGAGAGTATCAAAATGGTGTTAGATATAACCACGTTATAGCCGGATGCCCTCCACTCTTGCTGTGGATCGCTAAGCTGATGTTTCACATGGGGATTTATTTACTCGCGGTACCTATAACAGTGTTGCTGGCTTCAAATTTTCTGGAAAAAGACAGCACCATAAATGAATTTGATTTTTTGCGTTAGTTTTATTTTTTATTTTTATTGCACGCTAGCTGTGTCCGCAACTTCGTACGCGCTGTAGTTAGTTTTTTGAAATTCTCACATGGTCCTAACTTTTTTCATATATGTTAATCCACATGACAAAAGTATCTAGGTATATGCCAAAGTTCATCCAAATCTGTTCGTTTTGCGTGATTGAGTCATCACGGGATGCTTGGCAGATGTGAAAAATTGAGAATATTTGGTTAAAAATACACATTATTTCCACCGAAATTTCCACAGAAATAAATGATTGATCATTTTAATAAATTTTTATTAAGTAATCATAACCCCTTTGAAAGAAAATGGAAACAATTTTGAAGATAATTCATTCTGGGGAATTCTGCTAGATTTAAGACTAACTCCATATTCGCATTCGCAAAAATTCGCATTGACTATTGCGGTTGCGGATACGGTTCCGCATCGATTTATTAATATTTACCCTGCTTGTATATTTCTTTATATATTTATTTCAGTCGCATTGACAACGATGTTGCTTGTATTCGCGCTAGCGTTCCTCGTCCACCTTTATGTTTTGGGTTTCTTATTTGACGAAAATCACGCCGTCACCTACATCTACGACATGTCTATTTGGTTTGGTGAGTTATAACATTAATAACTAGAGTCCAATTGCCCTTGCCTTCCCCTTTCTTCCACCGGACATACAGACGTACGGCTGGTTACCATCCTCATCTTGTCGAAATCCTTCTTTTTCGGACCAAGCACTTTAAAACATCCTTTATGATGCGCACTGCCAAGTTCTGGAACTCCCTGCCGGCGTCTGTGTTTCCGAGCTCATATAACCCAAATCTTTTCAAAGTTCGAGTGAATAGGCATCTTCTGGGTGAGCTCGTTCCATCATAGGCCTCATCAAATTTATCATTTGTCAAATCTTTCACTAGGCTAAACAACTATTAGACGAATTCGTCAGTGGAACAGTTCCCTTTTCGTACATTGATATAATGATAAAAAATTAAACTAATTTTTACATGCATTTTTACATACTAAGACCACTTAGATATTTCTGAGCCATAACTTTCTCCTACGCTTCTCTTTTAGTTAGGGGCTAGTTTATAATTTTTAATGATAGCTTGTGTTCTTAGGTCTTGTATCACCATTGTTGAGGACCATTCTTCTGGACCTAAGTGACATTGGTTATAAAGTTGGAGTATTGACAAGTATTTTGACAGCAATAAATCATATTAGTCCGGTCTTTACATTGCATAATGGACTTTTAGATTTAATATCGGTGGCCAGATTAAACTCGTATTGTTTTCTGAATAAACATTTGTGTCCAAACATATTACTGCCAATTATAGAAGGACCAAATACTGTCAACAAAACTTGTTGTGGTTTGTATATTATTCATGTTGATTAAGTCTTTAATTAAATTTATATAACCTGAATTGTATGCCTTTAACATCTTTAAAACCAACATGTATACTTATTTTTAGATTAAATAAGTTATTTATTATATATTACCTAATTAATATAATAAATGTGAAAGTGAGTTCCACGCCTGACTAAAATATAATATGAGCATTAAATCCATACTTTCCATTCTACATGTCTCTCTGCCTGTCTGTCTGTCTGTTGTTACCTTTTCACGCCTTAACTATTCAACCAATCATCATGAAAATTCGGGAATTTTCTGGATGAAAGGCATCCAGAAAAAAGTACTTTTTATGGTTAAAAATCTTCACCATTCCACCCAGATTCGTCAGTTTAAAAGACTTTGAGATAGGTGTACCTATGTACTTAATTAGTAGGAATTTGGTTTTAATTTTTTTAGAATCGCCTTCGATACATCCGTATCATTACTACACAGGATTTGAAAGAGGATTGCTAAGTCTTCTTATTCTTATCGCTCAGTTTTTCAGTTATTTAGTAAGTGATTTTAGTTTTTTAATATACAATTTTGAATAAACAAGTGACAGCCTTTACTTAAAAATCGTTTTTAAATCATTATTTAAATAAAAAAATAAACGAATTTCTTGGTTTAATATTTGTAATAAATACTTTATACTTTTTGATTGTCAAATAGAAACTACCTACTAGCGACATATTCATATTATTTTTTTTAAATAAAAATGTCATTTTTTCATAATCATTTGTAAGACAGTTTATATAGGTACTGTGTTGCAGTAAATATAAGTATTATTAAAAATATGATTTTTTTTAGATTATTCTGCAGATGTTACAAAATGGCGTAATACAACATTTCATGGATTACATTCACGGGTGCAGATACAAAGAGCCATCGCCTAAATACAAACACACGGAAGTGCTTAGAGAAAAGTTGTATGTTAAAGAAAAAATGGCCACTCGTTAGTAACGTGTCTTTAGTTTTTATTACTAAGTGCTTATAATTCCATACTAATATTATAAATGTGAAGGTAACTATATCTATCTGTCTGTCTGTCTGTCTGTATGTGTCTGTGTCTGTCTGTATCTGTCTGTCCGGCTGTGTCTGTCTGTCTGTCTGTCTGTCTGTCTGTCTCTCTGTCTGTCTGTCTGTCTGTGTCTGTGTCTGTCTGTCTCTGTCTGTCCGACTGTGTCTGTCTGTCTGTCTATGTCTGTTTGTCTGTGTTTGTGTCTGTCTCTGTCTGTCTGTCTCTGTCTGTGTCCGTCTGTCTATGTCTGTTTGTCTCTGTTTGTGTCTGTCTGTGTCTGTCTGTCCGTGTCTGTGTCTGTCTGTCTGTCTGTCTGTCTGTCTGTCTCTGTTTGTCTGTCTGTCTGTCTGTCTGTCTGTCTGTCTGTCTGTCTGTCTGTCTGTCTGTCTGTCTGTCTGTCTGTCCGTCTGTGTCTGTCTGTCTATATCTGTTTGTTTGTGTCTGTCTGTGTCTGTTTGTCTGTGTTCGTGTCTGCCTGTCTCTGTCTGTCTGTCTGTCTGTGTCTATCTGTCTGTCTGTGTCTGTCTGTGTCTGTTTTTCTGTGTTTGTGTCTGTCTGTCTCTACCGGTGTCTGTCTGTGTCTGTCTGGCTGTTACCTATTCACGCCTTAACTACTCAACCGATCATCATAAAATTTTGCATACACATTGTCAGGGATACAGGAAAGGACATAGGGTACCTTTCATCCCGAAAAAAGAGCTGTTTCCGTGGGAAATAACTAAAAGTAAGGTCGATTACAATTGTAGCTTTACTAGCTGGTGCCGGTGACATCGTCCGCTTTGAAAAATCTTTATCGCTGTAACGACTGTGGCTCTTATATTTAATTTTATATACGATCACTCGAGAACCTAACATTTTTTTTTCAGAATAAAAAGTTAATCCAAGTAATAAACTATCTGTGTGCCAAATTTCATCCAAATCTGTTCAGCCGTTTTTGCGTTACTGAGCAACCAACTGCCAAAAATACAAACATTCTAATAATGGCTAGTAGGTATTATCTAAGATCTATCTTTTGATTATTATCTATCACTAATTTTTTTTTTATTATTTCAGTGAGAGAACATAAAGGAAAAGGTATGATTCAAATATTTAAGTATTCTCTTATTTTTAAGAGAAATGTCATTTTATCATTTATCAATTATTCATTTATCTTAATCAGTCAGTCAGGTCACTTTTATAGCAAAAAATAAATAAAATATCGTAAATTTTTATATAGTTTGTTCAATATTTTGTTTTCGGATATATATTATTATTACGGTGCCTCTTATTAATATACATTTATTATTATATCTGTCGAACTATAAAAACGCATATAATTTAACAGAAATATGTTTCTTTAATTAATTATTTAATTAATTAATTTATACATTTCAATCAAATCAAAATCCACAGCTCTCAAAATGCGAGAGACAAAAACAAAATATACCTAACAGCCAATTAAGGATTTTACATTTGTATAAGTGTCTCATTCACCAACTACAAGTAAAGTGTTGATCAGTTACTTTTAGAAATAATTTTATGTTTTATTAAATTATGCACTCTGTTTACTTTGAAAGGCATCCTTCGAAAGGTGAATTTTTTTAAAATTATTTTCTTTTTAATATTTGGCACTTTCACCGTACAAACAAAGGTATATATATATTATCATCTCCATCATTCCCGTTTTACCGGTGACTTTAAATGGCGGTTAGCCTACTTGACACACGGTGAAACAGGCCCTATTGGGAATTATAAAAAAAATATAAGAAAAATAAATAAATAAATAAACTATACACATAACTCATACACCTTCGCATATTATATATAAATACATATATACATACATACACATATAAGTTTATCCAATGAGCATCATTTTTGAGTGTTGGATACATAATAAATAAATAAAAAAAAAAAAAAAAAAAAATGAGAGTTTGTTATAGATCTTCAGCCGAATGGCGACGTATTGATCGTGGAAAATTTGCACAAGAATTTCCACAGTTCGACAGAAAGTCGACGTTATTGCGCAGTAAAGGGCGTTAGCTTTGCACTTAAGCAAGGTGATTACATGTTTTATGATTTTTTTGTATCTTTTAAGGTTTTTTTTTTTAAATTTATTTTTTCTGGTCCGCGTTGATAATAAAATATGTATAAGCAATGTAACGCTAGAGACCTCCGGTTGCTATAACGCGTTTGCGTTAGTTTTTTTTAAATTTTATTTCAAACGATCCCTCGGAAGCATTACTTTTTTTCTGGATAAAAGGTACACTATGTCCTCTCTCGTGTATAGTTGAAAACGTTGATTTCACGATTATGGTCGAGTAGTTAAAACGTGAAAAGGTAACAGACAGACAGATAGACAGACAGAGTTACTTTCACATTTATAATATTAGTAATATGGAAATATATATACATGGAAGTATGGAAATGGATTTGAATAGTTGACGGACAGTTGGACAATTTACATGAGAACGTAGTCTAAAAGTGTAGCAGTGACTAAAAAAAATTTTAGAAATATTTTGTTATTTTATACTTTTCTGATTTGTGTCTAACTTGCGTTCTAAAAATCGTAAAAAAAATCCATTGAAGGGAAATCCATTTTTGTCATGTATATCTATACAATATCTTTATATTTCTATAACAATTGTTTTTTTTTTGTATGTATATAAATAAAAAAATTAATAAAATATATAAAAGAAAGTCGTATTAGTTACACCATTTATAACTCGAGAACGGCTGAACCGATTTTAATGATCTTTGTTTTATTGAATTTTGTCTCCATCGCGAATAGAAAAATAACTATTAAAACTGTGGAAAAATATTCACGCAAAAAAAATATATGAAGAAATATTCATTTTTTTTTTTTATATATGAAACGGGTTTTTATTCTCACTGAGGCGGCACGAAGTTCGCGGGTCAGCTTGTTATTTTATAAAATAACTAGCTGGCGCCCGCGACTTCGTCCGCTTTGAACGACGAAAGGTACCCTATGTCCTTTCTGGTCTCCCAGACAACGTGTATGCAAAATTTCATGGTGATCAATTCAGTAGTTTTTGCGTGAAAGAGTTACGAACATCCATACATCCAAATATACTTTCGTATTTATAATATTAGTACGAAAGTCGCTGTTCACCTCTTTCTGTTTCTTCTTCTACTAAATCATTCAACGGATTTTGATACGGGATTTCACTATTGGAATGAATGATAAACTATAAATATGAATAGATCGTTTCTTTATTAATTTTAAAGGTGAATGTCTTGGAATTTTCGGTCCAAGCGGTTCTGGCAAGACTTCGACCCTATACATGATAACAGGCTTCTGCATAAAGAGCAAAGGAGATGCGTGGGCTGGTGGCTACTTCTTCAACAAAAATAGAAATAAGGTATATATTTGTTATAAGGTATATACGACACGTTTGGTCTAGTGGCTAGTGACCCTAGCTGTTAACCAAACGGTCGCGGGTTCGAATCCCGCTAGGGGGCAAATGTTTATGTGTTAACATTTTACCTTTGTACCTGAGTCATGGATGTTTTGTGTTTATAATAAGTATGTATTTACAAAAAAAAAAAAAAAATATAATCTATATAGTATATCAACTGTTTGGTAACCATAATACAAGCATTATAGTTGCTTACTGTGAAACTAGATGGTGCTGTGTGGAATGTGTGAAGATATTTATTTGTTTATTATTTATTTATGTTTTGTAGGTTTCATTTAGGGTTGAAATTTGTATAGCATTGAAATTATATATATATTTTTTTAATTTTTAAAAACGGTTTAGCTGTAAAAGAGTATAAGAGACTACCAGTCTTGATTTTTTTTTCAAATACATTTTTTCGTTTTTGAATATACTATTTTTCTACACTTATATAATTATCTATAGGTATTACTATTCAAAAGAAAGAAGATTTGTATGTTTGTAATGATAAAAAAATATATATCAAAAACTACTGGAGCGATTTTGAAAATTCTTTCACCTATAGAAAGTTACAAAATCAACGAGTGATATAGGCCATATTTTATAAAATTACGCGGGCGACGTCGCGTGCAACAGCTAGTTTATGATAAAAGATTGAAATCAGGCTAACATTTTTCTTAATGGCAAGTAATTATATTTGCCTATACACTTAAATAACAAAAAAAAAAAAATGTAGCAGAATTGGCCTTCCACTATTGCAAATAAATCAATAAAACGTTGATGTCAACCAGAAAAAAAATATTTTTTTTTTTCAATCTTGTCTATCTATTTTTATATAATCCCATAACAAAGTGAACCTAGTTTTTAGGTTTACTAAAACGAAACTTTATATTTTACAGTACCTCGGGAATATAGCCTTAGCGACCGCCTTCGGCATAGACGACTTTCTCTCTGGTTTTGAAAATTTAACCTTAATATCCGAATTACACGGATATAGCACTAAACTAGCCGAGAAGTTCGCATTGCGCACTTTGAATTCATTGGGTGAGATTATGTTTGTCTATAAACTATAAACTAATATTATAAATGCGAAAGTATGTACGGATGTTTGTAACTCTTTCACGCAAAAATTTATATCGATTTATCTTCTCGTTAACTAGGTTCGTTGCTGTACAAACTAGTATAAAAAAGTATTAATTTAAAAGATTCTAAAGCAACTTTGAGGATGAATAAGTCACTCTAGTGTACAAAAACTCCAAAATACTTTCCACACAAACATTGGTCAGTTATTCAAGAGTTCAAATAATTTTATACGAAATAAATACATGCAGTAGTTTTTTCAAAAAAAAAAAAGTATTTTTCCCAAGGGTCTGTTTATGTGTTTTTCTCGACTGTTGTGAGACAGAATGCATTTAAGCCACAACCACCGATGAGTTCGAGCCGCCGACTAGTTTAACCTTAAGGCGCTGTCCTAATGGTTTCGTTTTTTAGTGTTTTTTTTTTTTTAAATTTACATTGTCAACAAGTTTTAAAAAAAATATAGTATACGCACTCACTCGGCTTGCACCATCGCACGATGGGATCGTACGATCGTGGCCAATTAGAACGCCCCCTAAGACTGTGGTTACGGTTAGGGTTGCAGTCGGTGAGTCACGCGCGTTGCAGCACGTACAGCCACGGATGCTTGCAAAGGTTGGCGGTGTGCGGCGCGCTGCTCGTCGAGCCGCTCGTCGCGCTGTTCGACGAGCCGGCGAACAGTGTGGACCCGCGCGCTCGACCGCTCGTCGCTCGTGCCTTAACGCGCATAGTCGACACTGGGAGACCGATTGTACTAATTGAGCACAAGTAACTCGCCTTATTGTCTAACGCTTAAGATCCATTTTAATCCATACACATATCAGACATAACAGTCACACTGTCTGTTTGTGTCTGTTAACCTTTACACGCCTTAACTACTCAACCGATCATCATGAAATTTGCTATTGCTTATATATTTTTTTATTTTTTTTCAACGCGGACAAAGTCGCTAGTATTATAACTGTAAAAGTATCTCCATCTGTCTGTTACCTTTTCACGCCTTAACTACTCAACCGATCATCATTAAATTTTGCATACACCTTGTCAGTGATAACAAGAAAGGATACCTTTTATCCGGAAGTACTGTTCGCAAGGGATCAACTCAAATAAAATAAAAAACTAACGTCTGGCCAAAGTTTTGTAGCAACGAGAGGTTAAGCGTTATATTGATTATATATATTTTTTATTTTTTCAACGCGGACGAAGTCGCGGGCATCAGCTATAATAATAATATTATAAATGTGAAAGTATCTATCTGTCTGTCGGTTAAAATTTCACGCCTTAAATACTCAACCGATCATCTTGAAATTTTACATACACGTTGTTAGGGATACAAGAAAAGGACAAAAAGAAAAGGATACCTTTCGCCCAGAAAAATGGTTGTTCCCTAAGAATCGTCTAAAAAAATTAAAAAAAAAAGAAAAAAAAAAGTCTAACAAAAATATATGAGCAATAAAAGATCGAAAAATGTTTTACAAACTGAATCACAGTGTTATTTCACCGTGAAATAACAGTGAAATAACACTGTTATTTCACGGTGATATTTTGTAAGTTGTTGAATCAAATGTGTTTTAACATCCAATAAAATGGGGCGCGAACGAAGTCGCTGGCAAAAGCTAAGCGATTTTGTAAGAACTTGATCGTTTCCAGTATGAGCTGGCAATTGATCGAGAGTCTATGTGATCGTATTGCCATAATGTTGCACGGCGAAGTGGCCGTAATGGGAATCACTCGTCAAGTACGAGAGGCTGTGGCCTCTGGCTACAGCGCCAGGCTCAGGCTCTTGACCAACGTCATTATACAGGAATCGGACAACTGTTAGTGTACACTCTTCTTATTCTTCTTTTCACCCAGCTAAATGGATTTCTAGTCTTCGAGGCCCTGCTGTTTTATTCATAATGTTTCTCTTCACCGTTATAGCGTTTGATTTTGACACATAAATCTACTACAACTATGGATTTTGCGTCACAAATGCCAAAGCGGCACATAAAAAATACGCCCAAAACGCAATCATGGCGGATTCTTGCCTTCGCGCGTCGATAGTAAAAGCTAGTGAACAAGTTCTACTATTCTTCTTCTTCTTCTTCTTCTTCTCTTTTAATGTCTTAACTCCATCAGATCTTCTCCGATGATTTTGCCAGTGTCAAAAGTAAAAATAGCATTTTGTAATAGCCTTTTTTTTAACAAAAGTAGCAGATCCCGAGACTAGTTAGTCAAGTCTATAATATTTCTTAGTTTTTCAAAACAGGTACGTCAAGTCCAAAGCAGTCAGGTCAGTTCTACTATTCATTTTAAACTCCAATGTGTTGACGTAAACTCACATTTTTATTAAATGATAGGTTTTTGGTTGATTTTAAATGACAGATGACCAGAGTTAATGCTCTGCGCATTTTATGTCACTTTTATATGTTCCATAAAGTTCGTAATGTTTTGTATGGCCATGCATAGTCCATTGTTGTAGTAGATTGATGGTTTGCTAATATTATTCTAAGGTTTGATCAGAATTTGAACCTTCCATGTTGTCACTGTCTTTTCTAATCATCATTATCTATATCCTTACATATTATAAACAGTCTGTCTGTCTGGATATATGTAGGTGTGTTCGCTTAATATCAAATAGCTACTCAACGGATTTTCATGCTGTTTTCATTTATGAACAGTGATTCCTGAGTAAGGTTCACGTTAAGATTTTATCCTGGAAAAATGTTAGTTTCGCGAGGTTTTTCAAATTGAAGCATACACTGTGCACAGATGTATCATCTAGTAGTTTTACTCAAATCCGATAGTCTTGAATTGTCTATCCAAAATCTTGAAACTTTTATGAGTCTAATCTTGAACCTAGTTGCCTAGTTAATAGTATTTCACGTGATATCTTGACCACACAGATTTCCGTACGAAGTTTTTCTTTCATTTTAAAGCAAGTGATCTTTATTTATATAAGTATATATCTATTTCACAAACAATTCAAATTCAAATATTCACAGGAGAGTAATGTTGAATTTCACTTCCGTAAGATATAAGTTTGCGTATCAAATGGTTTTTGAGATAATTTGGAATATCTCAAAAACAATTTGACACAAATTCAAAAATTACACAATATCATAGATACTCTATAATTTATCCAAGCATTAGATATAAATAAAATTAACGTATTATTTATTGGCTGAGTCAGCGTCCGATGACTTTATGACTTCAATGACGTATACACAAATGCTGAGAATACGTCGTGCCTCTGCAGTGGATAAGTTGAAGTTGGAATTTGAAACTCAATTCGACAGCTCACTCATAGCTGAGCATAGGGTTAGTGCTGAGCATTTGTTTTTGATATTAGAAATGCCAAAGTAACAGCTCACATAAGGGGAAGTCAGTAATATGAAGTCAGTATTTGGGACAATTTTGTTGTCTCAATTTACTATATAGAAATGAAGATAGAATGCGACGCAACATATTTGCTGTCGAAAATAATAAAACATACACAAGCAATTTTAATATTTTAGAAAAATCTTCAACTGTTGACATGCCAATTTTAAATGTACATTATAGCTGGGATGTTTTCATGGAAAAACATTATTGGCTTTCAGTCAATAATTACTATAAAATGTTACAAATTTGCACGTTTTAAAAATTAATTAATTATAGTATATATATGAACTTTTGGATGAAAGTTTTCTTTTTTGTTTTGTTCTGTAATGTGTAAGCAACACTGTTTTTTTTTTTTGGACATGCTGTGTTTTGGGCCTCTGTCTAGTTCACTTCAATGTATCTAATCATATCTATTCAATGTATTTTATGTCAGTGTCCTGTTTTGTGTACCTTATTAAAAAAAAAAGAACTTAATTGAAGTTTTTTTTTGTTTTCATCCAAACCTTCATATTATAGCTTAGAAATGTCATTTTTTATGTATTGCCACGACCAATAAGTAATGAGTAATCATGGAATTACTTACTTGTAGTATGGAATTGATAAGCTGCTCGAGTTGGAAAGTGGCCTCTTAAGAATCAGCAGGACTGATCGATTTTATGAATAAGTGTTCTATACGATCTCAATAGATTTCAATTATTTATTTTTACTCGGCGATTTATTTATTTTTTTTTCAATTTTTTTTTAAATGATAATTATCTTTCAGACAACTCTCTATTACCATATAAATGACGAAGAAAATACCCTTCTATACAGCACGATGTTCACAAAATTAGAAAGTCTAAAGAGCAACTTTAGTTACATTTTGGAAGATTATTTCCTCAGCGAAACTTCTATAGAGGATGTGTTCAGAAGAATCGATGAAAGAAGTCGGTCAAATTATGCAGAATGATTTTTTGCAATAGTTTAATTTTGATGATTTTAGCCTTTTAATAAAAAACTAGTTTACAATATATGTTTAGTTTTTTTTTTCCTATAGTTATTATTTTTACAATAAAAACCCCCTTCAATTTGTTTATTGTAGCTGTCTCGATTTAAAATTTTATTTTCAAAATCATAGCCATACTGAAACAATTAGTTTGTTGAAGTTGAAAATTATGGCAAGAAAACATATCGAATTGTTTATACACGTTAATAATGAAAAGGATTTACAAATTTTACTACATGAAAATCGGGATAGACTTATTTGTAAGTTGTTTGTGATGATTTTTGTGGATATCGAAGAAAGCTCGAGCTAAGACTTATTTTTTATGAGGAACAGGCTGACGGTGCACGTAACGGTAAGTGGTTACAGTCGCCAATAAACGCCAGCTTCATCCGGGGAGGTACAAAGTATTGTTTGGTGGTCATCGTTTCAGACTGGTAAGCTAAAATCTGCTTGTCCGGTTTTTGTGATCCAACTGTTTTTGTGTTGAAACTCATCAAAACACTTGCTGTTATTTCACGGTCGTCTACTGTAAGGGGGTGGTTACTGCCGCCAGACGGGCTACTGAATTTATGACTGCGATACGAGAGGTCTCTACGGCAATAGAAAGATGGAATGCTATCCTTATTTATTTGCACTCCGAGTTTTTTCTTTTAAGTTTCAATATGAAGTAATTTAATTATTTATTATGTAAGTATTATTATTTATATTACAAATATCCTAATGCGATATGTAAAAAAACTTGATTATCTATCTTAATTAAATATTATTAATGAGTTTGCTTAATTAAATACGATACAACATAAAGTCTAACACTTGTAAGTTCACTTTGATTACAATCGAACAAATCAACTGAAGAGTAACTGACAAGTTACCATAATATAGTTGAATATTCTCCTCAAAGGCTTGGCTTATTGAGTACGCAAAGGCCATAGTACTGAGTAAATCTGGGTTATAAAGTATGATCGTCAGTACCTTGTATTACATTACCTCGAGTTAAAACATAGTAAGATACATAGATTTAGAAGGTAAACAGGATATATTCACAATATTCTTTCAAATGAAGATATCTGATAAATTTGTCTGTCTGCTAAATATTTATATTTCAACCAAAGACTGCCCTAACAAAGTTAATTTACATAGGTGCTGAGGTGTACTGTTCGTTCGTGGATTCCTGCACTGCCCTTAATAAATTATTTAACACAATCAAACTTGTTTGGAGCGATAATGCGATAGTTTTGCTCAAAGTGAGTATTTCTATAAAATGTCTTTCCACACATCAAACAAAAATATCACCATTTTTGTTTATTCACTATTACCTATTTAATTATGGAATTTAAATGTGAAAGTAACTCTGTCTGTCTGTTACCTTTTCACGCTTTAATTACTCAACCGATCAAAGATACAGGAAAGGACATAGGGTACCTTTCATCCAGTAAAAGTATCTAAAATTAAGAAAACTAACGTTTGGCAAAAACCGATATGGCATTATATTACTTATATATCTTTAATTTGTCAACGCGGACGAAGTCGCGGGCACCAGCTAGTAAAATATAAGTAAATATTGCATTCACACATGATACATTGGCGTCGCGTCGCCGCCGTTTCATTTTCAAAGGACAAGTGACATGACATTTTTATTCCCTTAGATGTTTGATGTCTAGGTTCGTAAAGCCTTTCGGAGATTTGCGGTGTTGAACGAACGAACATTAAAATTTTATACATATATAGACTTTAAAAACGCACACACTCTTATACAGATAAATTTTTGTTGCAGTTGCTTGCAGACGAAATAAAGGCTTTAGAAAGATTTCACGGTCAGAGTGAACCTTTCTACATGTTCATTGTGGTAAGTGGTTTTAGTGTGATTAATGTAACAGCTGTTTAGTATGAAAAAAATGCATTATATAAAACATAATAATGTTTTATGTTTACAATAATCATGTTAGTTGTTACCAAGTAACCACTTTATAGGCAAAATGGCGCATTACATCAAATATTTTTCTCTGGAAGCAATTCATTTAAACATATTTAAACTAGCTATGCGGGGTTAATAACACTAGACATCCTAATAAGGGGCCGGCTACCTTATAAGTATTGTAATGAAGAAACAATCTTGAAAGTATTTTACCTATTTGTATTTTTCTATTAGTCCGATGGACGTGTCTGCTTTCAATATATGTTTTTAGAGAAATACCTTTTTTAATTACAACTTGTTTAAATTTTAACGAGCCAATTGGATGAGTGGTTAAGGTCCCGGATTAAATTCCCGGCAGAGCCAACTTTGGCCAAGCCTCGGTCGGGATTTGTAAAGTAGTGGCACGGCATCATTTGGGCAGCCCTTCTGGCGGCAGTAACCAACCGTTTACAGAAGACCACCGTCATATAATAGCATGTGTGATTTTGTGTTTCGGTGAGTAAGTGATGCCAGAGCCCATTTCCCTAATCCTTCCTAATCCCTATCCTTAATCCAACTATGGTCGGCAGCGCACTTGCAGCAATCGGAAAAAGCTATGACATCACAAAGATGGCGGATTTCGATTGACAAACTTTTGTTATTATCTCAATAATAAAAGTATGATTAACTTATCTATTTATTAGGTACATTCCTTAACAATAATAAACATATGTTATACGAAAATAGTAATTATTAATATATAAATAAACATTTATTTAAATTTGTCTTAGAACAAAAAGGTAACAAAAGTATTCAGAGGCGTAGATGGAATACGATTCGCTGAAATAGCTAAGAATGAAATACGATACTTCCAAATGGAGAAGAGTGGAATGTGTCTCGATCGACCCACTTACGATATATGGGAAGCAACACCGAATGAGAAGGTTACAAAAATACACATTACAAAATACCTATGCGAAAATATGTATATATTATGATTATGTAGTTTCAATAAATTTTCAATTAATAAAGGTTAGAATTTCTGAAAAAATATTAATTAATAAGTCAATATCATTAACAAATTGTATATCATGTCAAGCTTGGGTCCCTTAGACAAGGTTTCAGGCATGTTTTTTTTTATTAGAGATGGGTTTGCTCTTGGCCAGCATCCAGCCGTGTAGCGAAGATGAGGCCTAAAATTATTTAAAATTTTATATTATGAGACTAACTTATACTTACAATATTTTATATTATCACTAGGACTGGTTAGAGAGATATGCTGCTGATATTTTAGAAGAAGAAAACTGTCTGTTATCCCAAAGATCAGCCCGTCAAGCAGCACGAAAGCGACATAGAGCAGAACGAATGATACAGCATTTGCAGAACCTCAACTTCGTATTGTTCTGGCCGCACTCGACTTACGCACATCCCGAATTATATGAGAAATGGAATATAAACAGTTATGTAAATTGTATAATACCGAAACATTAAGCAATCCTATCAATTATCCTATCATGGTTGACACCTCTTTTTTTATTAGAGATGGGTTTGCTCTTGGCCAGCATCTAGCCTTGTAGTGAAAATGAGGCCTATGATGGAGCGAGCTCATCCAGAAGGTGCCTATTTACTCCAAATTTGAAATGATTTGGGTTATATCAGTTTTTTTTCATTAGAAATGGATTTGCTCTTGGCCAGCGTCTAGTATTGCAGCGAAAATGAGGCCTATGAATGAGCTCACCCAGAAGATGCCTATTCACTCTAACTTTGAAAAAAGATTTGGGTTATATGAGCTCGGAAACCATCGACAGAAACACAGACGCCGGCAAGGAGTTCCAAACCTTGGCAGCTTCCACTAAGGAAGACCACGCAAGTTCGCAATACAGGTTCAGTGGATCAGGTCCTGGTAATGTCAAGTTAAGTGTAGGAATCCTTACGGATGTCGCAGTAAAGAACGCAGGGGCTTGATATTTTAAGATAAGATTCATCTCTTTAAAAATCTTCTCTCTTTTTAAGAAGGCAAGAGGTATGGTACTATGGACTATTAATTAGGTCAATATTTATGTATTTATGACCTTGACTTTTGACCTTGGCTTCACATTTCACCTTAGATATCATAATGGTAGACCGCGAGGAAATACAACTCACTAAAGACTTAGCAGAAGACATATTGTATGCAGGCGATGCACCGATCAATGAAGCTTCACTTCATGCCTTGTTATCCGGACCGGCTTTGGTTATATGCTTCCGTTTACTTGATACAGACAAACACTTTGTATGTAAGTAGATGTTGTACACATACTATATGTATACTCGTATATGTATGTATATAGTATGTGCATAGAAGGGCATACCTATTAAAATTTTTAAATAATATTAGGTTCTTATACATGAAATTGGCTTTACATAAAAATTACAAAACGAAAATAAAGTTTTGAAATTATAAATTTAAAACTAGCGACCTGACTTCGCATGGAGTTTAAATTTTCAAAATAATTGAATTAAAAAAATAATTATATGTTATAAATTTAAACTTTAAGTCTACTAAGTGTAATTTTACAATATAGTAGTTTTGGCTGTACGTTGAAGTCAGTCATGATAAACAATTTTATAAGTACCTATAAGTTAATCAGAGCATAGTTATGGTAAGTAGGTATTTTGTTGGCTTATTGTATTAATCAAAATAATATAGTAAGTAGGTAAATGAAAACTGTATGTACAATATCAATTTGTGATCTACTTGTGGGGTCTTTTTTTGTCACCAGTAGACCAGCAGAAGGTCTGTACATGATTCTCGGAACGTGACGTAAAATCAGCAATATAGTCTACAGATAGCTTATGATTGCTGAGTTGGGTTTTAAGGTATTGTTACCGCAGCCTCGGCTTAAAGTTGTGTAAGCACGACGTTGCCAGCTCGCGCCACTGCTTATTGTATCATACATTCGTATACAAGCCAAAAAATTTGCATAAATAATTGAAATATGATTTATCTTTGCATTACATTTGATATGTATTGTATGTATACATGTAATACAATGATAAAGTAGCCTAATAATTTAGTTTCCGCAAAGCTGATTCATTAACAAATAGTTGCACTGTTATCGAATAAAAATAGACTTACACATGACAGAAATAATAACAGTCCTGTAAAAATAGAAGTGACAGGGCTACATGGCTTTTTGCAGTCATTAATTTGGCAGTCCAGTGAAATAACAGCATTTGTGCGGTTTTATTTCGGTGAGTGAGGGATGCCACACCTCGTTTACGTATTTCCTCCCAATCACTTATCCTTTATCTAAAGTTGATGTCGCTTGTGTTAATAGGCGACGGTAGTCACGTACCATCAAGTGGGCCGTCAGCCTGTCTGTCGATCCTTACATAAAAAAATGCATAACAAGGACATATAAAAGGTACAAAAGTAGGCGAATTTAAAGACAAGGACAATATAATTATAATTTCTTATTACGCAGATGAATTTGTAGACATACATTAAAATTGTGGTTAAAAATGGACTCGCGCGTACACCTCTCACTTAGTTGTTATTGGTACTATATACTTAAAATTATAAAACTGACTAATTTCAGATGCGACAATAATTATTTGAAATTATTACATTTTTGGCCAACCAATAATTATGTTTATATTTTCTAAAGAAATGAGAATAAATTCTCATTAAAGCTTAAAGCTACTTACATGAGAAAAATAACAAAAGACTTAATTAAGAAACGAAACATAACAGGCAGACAAATGTCACCAAAATTATACAATATTTGTTTCTGATTTTAACAAAAACACATTTAACATAAAATGTTTCAACAGCTTGGATCTATATTTTCCAAAAGATTTAATATAGTAACTGTTTTATAGCGTTAGTTCGTAAGATATTATATGAAGAAATCCAAAATGACGATGTGCCAATCGCCGAACAATCAACTGCTTTCGACAAATACAAGTCGTACAGTTTGACACGAGAGGAAATATATAACAGGAAAATAGAGGCAAAACAGAGAAAAAAGGTAAACAAAATAAAAAATCATGTGGACTAGAGTTTTAAATGATTTAATTATATATCAACTAGCTGGTGCCCGCGACTTCGTCCGCGTTGAAAATTTTATACTAAAACCTTCCTCGAGAACCACTCTATCCATCGGTGAAAACAGTTATCACGAACAGACAGACAGACAGACAGATGCGGCGGAGGACTTTGTTTTATAATATGTAATGATACACGTAATATGTATTATAAAATAATTTTATAAATTTAAAACATTATCGATTAGTACTAAGAAGAAGTTTTAATACCTAGACTTTATGAATCCAAGGCTTAGTAGACTAGCTAGGTACATACACTACTTTATCGGACTACGAGTATATATATATTAGTCGGACAATGCGGAATTACAATTCCTTGTAATCCGATTAATCGAACCGACAAAAAAAGTTCATGTCGTCCGATCGGTAGGACAACGTAGCCAGAGCGCTTTTTTCGACTTTTGAGGCTTAGGTATAAATTGGCTTCATATAAAGTATGGTATCACAATTGATAGACAGACAAAGACGGGCATGCAACCATTTATATATGGAGGTATCCACTTTTGGCTAGACTCTACATTCGACATCAAATAACAAGAAATATTAAGGTGGAATTTCCTTCACTGGCTGTCTATTGGCTAATTTGGCATTTGCTGAATTAGCATTGGCTGGTTTGTTACAATAATTTTTTTTTCTGTAAAAATATGTAATCCTAGACAGTTTTATTTATCTTATTCGCATCGGAAACTTGGTAACTATGGTACACGCTAAGAAATGGGGATTTACTTGCACCAAATTCTGAACTTTTGTATTCCAAAAGTACGATAAGTTATTAGCTTTCACTTTTGTAAAGTTTTTTAAAATATGTTTTAGGAAGAAATAAAAGAGAAAAGAGTACGACGTCTCTCTGAGATGCAAAGGTTGGCTCGTGAGGCTATAGAAGAAGCTATACAGGCTAAAAGAGTTGCCAGGGAGAAAAAGCAATTGGAATTGCTTAAATCTGGAGTAAGTTGATTTATAAAAGTTCTAAAAAGTATTCTCCTTCTTACACAATTATGATACATTTGCTTTTGTTCCTATACAATACAATTAGCGTTAGACCATAATTAAATTTGTATTTTCTAAATAACATTCATTGATAACATCAATAGATATTTCTTAAGATTTGTTAATTTGTATGGAGGATTAATTGTATCAATTATTGGGATATTTATTGGACTTCATCTCATAAAAGAGTGCGCTATCATTATTTGTTGACTCTATCTCTTTTGTTATTACTGCACATATAAGAGATAATGAATTGATTGTCGTGAATCTAAAAGAAATTAATAAATATTTTATTCATCAATATTGATGTTTCAGCAAAACAGTGCAAATAACTTATTGTAACTAGCAATCCACTCCCCGCTTCGCATGGATGCATTTTTTTTGCAAATTAATATACCTACATATCGCTTTTTTCTTAAGTAAAAACTGTAATTCTTAGCAGAGAAACAAACAGACACAGAGAGCTATATGTAAAGCTATAAATAAACAGTTTATAATGATTAATATGATTATTACGATTACCAGTTAAATCGTTTTAAAATTCCTAATGATGCCTTGTATTCGTTTTATTTCTTAGAATTTGGATGCCTATCACAAATATCGAGATGAATCGGTCGATGAAGAAACAGGAATCATTATACCGGAGGTATTTTATTGGAGTTTTCATTGGATTTTACTAAATTTTTACTAAAATTAAATATTTTTTAATAGGACAAGGGAAAAAGTGGATATGTACGGGAAAAAGTGTTAATTATAACTATATAATAATAAATTTCATGGGAAGCTTTGTAAGATACACCAGTGAAAAGCGCATTCAAATCGGTTGAGCAATTTCTGAGATTATCGCGCACAAACAAACAGACAAAAATTTTCTATAAACTGTTTTTTTGACCTCGCACAACATATACGTACAACGTGTACACATTTCTTTTAAAAACATATTAAACGGGGGAATCCCCTGTGCGTTTAAAACTCTCATATAAATTATAAGTGACACAGACTCTTTGATGTTCTTTTAGGAGTTATCTGATGAGGAAGTTGAAGAATGTAGTGACGATGAAGATGAATACCTACCTCCTCCTGGATTGCTCGTTCCTGGATTTTATGCTCCCCCAAATGATGTAGCAAAGGTTAACGGATTAGCTGTAGTGTTTCCGAAGGTAAGAATCTCTTATATTGGTTAAGAGCGATTTATTTCTGTGATAATATTTCTCCTGCAAGATCTGATAATATTATAAAATAACTAGCTTTTACAAATATACAATTTTTATTAGGGTGGGCCACCCTTATCATTTAGGGGTATAAAAATAGTTCACAACCTATTCTCAGACCTACCGAATATACACAAAAATTTACATAAAAATCGGTCAAGCCATTTCGGAGGAATTTGGGTTACAAACACTGTGACACAAGAATTTTATACACATATATAGAAGTCGCTGTTCGTTTCTGTCAGTTTCTCAGCTACTACTTCTAAACCGCTTAACGGATTTAGATGCGGTTTTCACTAATGAAAAGAGCGATAAACGAAGAAGGTTATTGTGTATAATTTACATTAAAAAAAAAAATAGAATCTGTGCGTAACCGGGAGCTGGTCGCCAGTATAACATAATTTAGACTTTTTCGGCACACAAAGAGGATGTAATACAATATTTTTCGACATCTTGGGATCTCTGAATTATATTTCAGTGCCTACAAAGACGCTTAACTCAACGGTACATCTCCACTACAGAAAGATTTACTTACCTACTTAATAAATTAAAATACCTACTTTTATTTAACACCCACTTCTATTTCAGGTAGTACAACAGTACACTGTTCCCCTACCAGAGTTTCTGCCTCCTCACGTATTAGTTTTACTTGCCATTGAGAAGCGCTATAAAGCCATTAAAATCATGTCACAACACAAGTCCGCCATAATACATGTGAGTATATGTATTATGAAACTCAATACAAAGAAATTGTTTTTTTAATTAATAATTCTAAAACAAAAACAAAAATAAAGACAAAACTTCAACAATAACAATAATAACAACAACAACATGACGACGACGACGACGTCATCAACAATAACAATAACCACAAAAACGACAACAACAAAAACTACAACATTAACGACAAACAACAACAACAACAACAACAAAAACAACACGAGTATAAACAACAATGACATAAATGAAAGTAACAACAACAAAAGAAACAAAAACAAAAAGGAAAACGTTAATGACGAGAATAAGTTCAAAAGGTAGAGGAAGGAGGCTTTTACCCAAAAAGAGATCCATATTTCATAATTTAGAAGGAAGCCTTACAAAACACTAACAACTAGATTATAATTATGAATTTATAAAATCAAATACTAACCACTAATTTTAATTGAGATATGGAAATAAAAGGCTATATTATTATTAAGTATTATTAATTCTAATATGTAAATATATGATTCAACGTCCAAGAAAAAGAGGCGCGGACGAAGTAGCAGACACAAGCTAGTATTTTATAAAATTGTCTGTAAAATTCTTCTTTATGTCAAGAAAGTGAAGGTTAATTTTTAAAATATATTATACCAATTTATAGATAACTAGTTATAACTATATATAGTTCGCGCCTCTTTTTCTCAACCGATCGCTACTAATATTCAGGATCATACTAATAACAGGATCACAGACTGAGCTATTCTGGAGACTGCCTGAAAATTTCAGGAATCGAGTATATTTATATTTGTATAATAATTTATTTTATTTATTTATTTATTTAAAGGAACATATATATTTAGTTTATTAGCTATGAAGACACACACTAGGCATGCAAGCCTGTATCGTGTGCTTCATTAGGTATATTAATAAAAATAATTAAAAATTCAAATAACAATATATAAATTATTAAATATAAATTAAATTAATAATAAGTAAGTATATATAAAAATAAAAGACACAATAAATTTAAATTATAAATTGAGGCTATATAATATGTAGATATTACGTATTTAAATCGATTTAAATAGTTTTTCTACATAGTCGTATTTAAGACTGAACAACCATTTTTTAATCTTAACCTTAACTTTACGTATGATTTAATATATATGAACATATATTTTTATAATAATGAATAAAGATAGATATATCTTTTTATCAGAGATGGGTTTGCTCTTACACAGCTGAGTGTAACGAAGATGAGGCCTATGATGAAGTGAACTCATCCAAAAGATGTCTATTCACTGCAACTTTGAAAAGATTTGGGTTATATGAGCTCGGAAACACAGACGCCTGCAGTTAATTCCAGACTTCCAGACAGACCAGACCAGATAAATAAAGAATATTAATTCATAATGCTTATTTCAGATGGGTGTTTTCAAAACAATCACAGTATATGATGCTGTCCACATTGCTTATAGCGTATCGCAGTATGATAATCTAACGAAAATTGATCCGCAGTATGTGTCTAGTTTTTGTAGAATTTTTATTCACGATTTCAAGCCGGTATACAACTCACTGACTAGCCTTAATCTAATTAAGAAGTTATAAAGTTATTATAGATTATAAACTTGATTATAATATACCATATTAAAGAGAACGCAAAAATATTTATTTAATTAAATAATAATCACCATCCCCTATTAATTCCTTAATTTTTATATAAAAAACAAAAAATTTCCAGGAAAGATTGTTATAGAAATCTGGTACCAATGTTATGTTTTAAGTAATCAAGTTCCGATTTTTAGAGAGGAAGTCAAGTTAGCCTTTATGCTGTCCGTTAAAACTGATCTGCCGCTACTTGAATTGATGGATTTGAATCCAGTGCATGTGAGTCGTAATATCGAGTACGGCGAAGACGAATGCGCATTTTTATTTTCAGTCAATTACTCTGACAATTATCCAGAATTCGAAGACTTTAAATGATTTTTAAATAGTGTTTAATTTTTTTTTATGAAGCACAAATAAAAAATTATGTGATAATACTATTGTTTATATATTATGCTTAGGTACATAATTATGTACGTAAAACAGCTGAGCAAAGCAAAATCATGGTGCTTGTAGGATCTTTAGTTTCCTCATGATTTTTTCCTTGACCTTTAGAGAAAATTATTCAGGGTTGGCAGAATATTTTAGAATTACAAAAATCAACTACTACGTAATATGTTTAATTTACTATATTACACTAAATATCACGTATTTGCTAGATTAGCTTTCAAATTTTTTTCGTAAGATGACATCCATTACGAAATCATTATACTAATATTCCTAGTTTGTTCGAATGCATCACATGTGTTCAGATAATTTATTTAATAAAAATAAAGTGTTTTAGTAAAAATAATATTTTATTTTATGTACTTACATTTTAAAATAACATGAACAAGTAATCTAAGTAAATTCAACAATTTTCACAAAACACACATTTAATTACTTACAACCACACTAACAAAAACTTAATTTAACTTAATAAATCCCTTTGAATGTCTGACTCGCTAAATTCTACAGAATTACTGCTTAACTGCATCCTTGTTATTCCCAATTCGGAAGAGAAATTCCGTTTTCGGTGCATTACAAACAGAGTTACAACTAATGCAATAGCCATCAGTATTATGATAACTATAAAGGCTACGGTAGTTCCAGATAAAGAAGCTTCTGCCTTATCCTCATTTGTGGAATTAATATCTGTTACATTACTATCACCACATTTTATGCCATACACGTTGTCTTCATGGTAAATTTTGTCTATAGATGTAACGTCAATCTGTCTTAGGGAACTTCTATTTACGCTTTTTACGCTTCTAACTATTTCTTTACAAGAAACAGGATTACCGCCGAGACTCAATGTACTCAGTTTTGACACAACAAAAGCAAGTCTGTCTACATCAACCGTCTTTATGTTATTATAATCAATTACTAATTTTCTTAGCTCAGTACACTCGTGAAAAACATCAACGTCTACCGCGCTCAAATTGTTTCTTGAAATATCTAACACTTCTGTTCTGTGCAGACCCTTTAGACTACCATAACGAATATCACTCAAAGAATTGGAAGAAAGATTAAGCAATTTTAGAATTTTCACATTCTGAAAAGTACCTGGAGATATGAATGAGATTTTGTTTTTGCTTATGTCTAGAGATTGCAAATAATCGAGGCCCTGGAAAAACGTGCTGTTCAGGGACGAAAACTGGTTGCCACTTAAGTCTACACTAACTAAATCTTTGAAATACCTCAGATCAATATAAGATAGTTGGTTCGATGATAAGTCTAAACATGTCAATTTGGTCAAGGAGTTTGTAAATGGATTATTAAAAGTTTTAAGAGAGTTGTAGGACACACGTAAAACTTTAATATCATTCGTACTGTCCAAATATTTATATGGTAGATCTGAAATATTATTGTTAGATATATCCAAATAAACCAATTTGGTTACATTGGAAAATATTGTGGAAACATTTGTTAATTGGTTATTGTTAATGTATAAAGCTTTTAGATAAGTAAAGATATCGTTGTCGATATTTAACTTTTCAAGTTTATTTTTGGATATATCTAAACTGTAACAATTTTTCATTCGCTTAAAGTTTTGCGGCTCTACATTTTTTATTTCATTATTTGAAAGATTTAGTTTGGCTAATACAGGCAAATCAACAAAGGCTTCTTCATCAATTGAAGTGAACTTTTGATCGCTTAAATCTAAATTCCTCATATACTTGGCGGGACTAAATACATTTTTTTTAATGCTTCCATTCAAAATATTGCCCTCAACATATAAATATTGGAGATTTGTCAAAGGTAATGAATTTGGTTCAATAGTAGTTATTTTATTCATAGAAATAATTAATTTTATTAACAATGATTGATTCTCAAATAAACCTTCTTGAATATAAGTTATGTTGTTATTGTTGAGGTAAAGTTCTGTTAAATTAGACAAGGAGTTTTTAAGGAAATGTATGCAGGAAATATAATTAAAGGATAGATCCAAAATATTTATGGAAGTATTTCTAGGAAAACTGGAATTATCAATCACTTCTATTCTGTTACTACTCACGTTCAAATAAATGAGAGAAATCATACTTAAAAAAGCATTTTTCGCTATGGCTGTAATATTTTGATTGGGTAAATCTAAACTCTTTAAATTCCGTAAACCTGTGAATGTGTTTTCTGTGATCACACCTGAAATATTATTTTTAGTTAAATTCAAGTATATAATGGAGTTATGTTTGAAGGCGTTATCATCAATTGTAGTTATAGAATTATTGTAGAAATTCAAATAGGAAAGGTTGAAGTTGTTTAAAAACATGACATTCTCTATCTTTGATTCAATTCTGTTACAACTGAAATCAACAGTCTGCAGGTTCACTGCTTGGCTAAAACAATTTGATTCAACGTTTTGTATTAAGTTATACGATAAATTAACCCGTTCAAGTGCCACCACACGATTTAATTCATATCCGGACAATGACTTTATAAAATTTCTAGACACATCTAAACTTTTTAACATTTTTAAACTAACTAGTGACATATTTAAGTGAGTCAAATGGTTGTTCTGCAGTTTCAATGTATTCAGCTGTTTCAAGTCTCCAAAGCAGTCGTCTGTCATTGTTTTAATTCTATTATTTTGCAGATTGAGACTTGTCAATCCAGGGACGTAGATGAACTCCTGTGATAAATTCGTCAACAGATTATAAGATAAATCCAATTCCCTGAGATTATTAATTTTGCTCTCTGATATTTCTAAAGATTTAATATCCAGGTATTCTATAGCGTTATTAGATAGATTGAGGGTGGTAAGAGCAGTCAGTGGTTTGAAAGCTTCAGGGGTAACAATTTGTATCTGGTTCCCAGATAAATCTAAGTCTATCGTTTTAGAGTAGTACCTGAATGATAATTTTTCTATTGTATGCCATGAGTTGTTAAACGCTCTTATGTGTCTAACTCTACCATCGAAATTAGTGGAGCCAAAGAAAGCTGGTGTAAGATACTCTAAGTTAGACTTGGTGATAATAAACGTTACGTTGGGCTCATCATTGCAGTAAGTATTCGGCACACTACTGGCAAAAGTTTCACAATAAACCGTATAACTGCAATACGGGTCGTGGTCCAACATTAAGCAGGTTTGGCCAGCGAATACGCTAATGATAGAAGTGATGATGATGGCGATATCTGAAAAGAAGGAAAAAGGTTTCAAATTATATTCCTTGAATATTTTGGGTAAGTACTTGAAATGGTTATACTTTCGTCGACTGTTAACTCATGGATAGTTTTATTGGTATGAAAGATTCCATTTTCATAGTAATATCTAGCAAAAATACAATTAACAACCAATTTATACAAAAGAAATTTATAAATTTTATAAAGATCGGCTCAAATCTCTTCTGATCGGTAAATGCTCGAACATATTTTTAAAGATTTAAATAATTTTTTAAAACTTCGTTAAGTTAAGGTCGGCAGACAGACTGAAGGTCAACTTGACAGTAGGTGATTGTCGTCACCTAAAACACAAGCAACGCCACAGATGCTGCAAGTGCGCTGCCGGCTACAATAGTATTAAGGGTAAGGGATGGGAAGGGATAGGGAAATGATCCCCTCACTCACTCACCGAAACACAATAGCACAATAGTCTTCTGTAAGGCTGTGGTTACTGTCGCCATACGGGCTACCCAATTTATATCCAATATGTGGCCTGCCACTACTTTCCTAATCCAGATCAGAGCCAACTTTGAAAAGTTCATTTCCAAAGTTAATGCCGGGAATCGAACTCGTGAGATCTGTCCGACTGTCTACCATTCTTGACTATTGCTGCACCTGGTTCTGTTTGGGAAATTAAATTATTATATTTTGGCAATTATCACAAAATTTCTATTATAATTAAAATTTGGCAATTATTACAAAATCTCATTCCTGAACCGACTCCCCTCCCTCGAGACCCCTCCTCCCCCCTGTTTTGGCTACCCTTTCCCCTCCTGGTCTTTTTCTGGGGTGTCTCGGTGACCAAAAGCCCGGGTTGGGTACTGGAGTACATACAGAGGCATAGACTAAGTTAGATAAGTTAATTTTAAGTTTTATTAGACTTTTTTAGACTAGTTACTTTTAACTAGTACTATTAAGATCTATTTTAAGTTATCGACGGAGCCCATATACAGCTCAAAAATTTTTATATTTTAACTGATATTTATTTTAATCGTTTTATTGACATATTAATTTTATTGTGAATTTATTTAATATTATTGTGACTTGTACATTACTTTAAACTTATTACTGGACCTTATTTTATTATTAACTTATTGTTTATACAGACAGAGCCTTTACAGCTCAAAAATTTTAATTTAATTTTATCATAAGTTGTATATTATTTTAACGTGTTTTAAAATTATGACCTGATATTTTATTATTGTTTAACATTTTGAATTTTATTGTGAATATTATTGTGATTTAATATTTTATTTAGTATTAAGTTTAGTTAAGTTCTTTTAAGGCCCTTGGACTGTTTGGGCTCTCGGATTTCGGGCCAAAGTAGTATTATCGTTTATCGTTAGGTTAAGATTTTATTGTTGTTGACTTTTATTTTGACATAATTCTATCAAATTTTATCTTAGGTTAAGTTTTAACAGTAGGCCCCTATACAGCCCGTAAATAGTAAGATTTTAAATTTAACGACACCAATCCCCCCAGCACTATGCTTCGGTCCCCCGCAAACAAGACTGATAGTAGACCCCAACCCCGCGACTCCCAAGAGTCCCCGCCCTCACAGCCGAGCGTCAGGAAGAGCATAGGGGAGTGGGAGACGGGAAAGCTTTCCTTCTCCCCCCTGGCCTCGGCAAAAAACCAAAAAGGCCCAACACCGAAAAGGGAAACCTTAGTCGTAAAATATAAGGACAGAGTTGCTGAGGCGAGGGCTTGCCTAAAAAAGGCGAAGCTCTACCTCAGCAGCTCAAAAAATCTTAAGACGGACCTAAAAGAGGGAATACTGCAGGCCGTCGACCGCCTTTTCAGCTTGGTCGGGGAGGCGGCCGCTGAGGCCGAGGAAACGGGAAAGGAGCTTAAAAAGAAAGAAGAGGTCAAGTCAACTGAGGGCCTGTTAGAGGCCTTGGAGAAAAACAATATACTATTAATAGAAAATAATAAAAAGTTGGACGAACTAAAAGGAATTAAGGAACAGCTGACTGGGCCCATAGCCACGTCTTACACGTCTTACGCGGGGGCCGTGGATAACAAAGTGAAAGCGGTCAGCAGGCCAACCCTCCACTCCGTTGTTGTCACGTCCGAGGACGTTAACGACACCGGGGAGGAAGTGTTGGCAAAGGTGAGAGAGGCCGTCAACGCAAAAGAGGGATGGGTAAAGGTCGAGCGAGTGAGAAAGGCAAAGGATCGCAAAATTGTGATGAGTTGCGACAGTGAGGAAGAGAGAAGGAAGATCAAGGAAAGGATAGAAAAATCAGGGAAGAGATTAGTTTGTGGTGAGGTCGCGAACAGGGACCCGTTACTGATCCTTTGGGATGTCCTATCCATTCACAGTGATGAGGATGTCCTAAAAGCGATCAGGAATCAGAACCGGTCCCTGTTCGACGGCCTCAACGGGGGGGAGGCAAGGATCAGCATTAAATTTAGGAAAAGAGCCAGAAATCCCCTCACGGGGCACATCGTCTTAAGCACCTCTCCGCAGGTCTGGAAAAGGGCGACTGAGCACGGGACGCTGCACGTTGACTTGCAGCGGATCAGGGTCTCGGATCAGTCGCCTCTAGTACAGTGCTCGAGGTGTCTCGGCTATGGACACAGCAAGAGGTTCTGCGGGGAGGCGGCGGACCTGTGTAGCCATTGTGGGGGAGCCCATCTCAAAATGGAATGTCCCCAATGGCGGGCGGGAACGCCGCCCTCCTGCCGAAACTGCGCTGTGGCAAAGTTGGGAGGCCGCGAGCACAACGCCTTAAGTGCGGTGTGCCCCGTGAGAGCAAAATGGGATGCGATCGCCCGTTCTGCCACTCAATACTGCTAAAGGCGCCCCTGGTGCTAGTCCTACTTACGGGCTCTTGCAGGTAAACTTGCAGCGTAGCAAATTGGCTACCTCCGAACTCCTAGTGGAAGCCGAAAAGAGGGGTACGGCCATAGCGCTCCTTCAGGAGCCCTATGTAGGGGCGGCTCGAACGGTTCGGAGTCACAGGGGGGTGCGAGTCTTCCAGAACCCCGTCCCAGGAGAGGGTACTGTTAAGGCTGCTATAGCAGTCTTTGATAGCAGCCTAAAGGTTATACAGTACCCGAAACTCACCACCAACAACATCGTGGTGGTGGGGATACGGACGAGAGCCTGGAGGATAACGCTGACCTCCTTTTACTTCGAGCCGGACCAGCCAATCGAACCCTACATCGGGCATCTGAAGCGGGTGGGGGCCAAGCTGGGAGCTGGGAGGTGGCTAATCGGCGGAGATGCTAACGCGAAGAGCTCGTGGTGGGGTAGCAGTAAGATCGATCACAGGGGAGAAGAGTTTTCGGGTAGTCTGGAGGAGCTTGGCCTCAACGTACTCAACATAGGAGACACTCCGACCTTCGACACAGTCCGGGGGGGGCGGCGTTTCTGTAGTCATGTGGATGTAACAGCCTGTTCCCATGACCTGTTGGACCTGGTGGAGGACTGGAGAGTCCTCACTGATCTCACGGGCTCCGACCACAACGGCATCGCGCTAAAGTTGAAGCTGAAGCCTTCTCGAGGAATGGAAGTGGTCAGAACGACCAGAAAGTACAACACCAATAAAGCAAATTGGCAAAAGTTTGGCATCAAAATTAAAGAACTAATCGAGAAATACAAAATTAACGACGGTGTTGTACTAAATAAGGAAGAAACTGATTTGGCTATTCAAAATTATACGAAATTAATAATAGAGGCGTGCGACCACTCCATTCCGAAGAGAGGGTCGAAGGAAAGACTGGCGCTGCCGTGGTGGTCGGAAGATCTTGCGATCATGAAGAAAGAGGTCGCCACCAGGAAAAACAGAATCAGGAACGCTGCTCCGATCCGGAGGTCGTGGGTCGTCGAGCAATATCTCGCGAAAAAAGAAGAGTACGAGTTGGCGGTGAGGCAAGCTCAGACAGACTCCTGGAAGTCTTTCTGCGAGAGGCAGGACGGCGAAAGCGTCTGGCAGGGTATTTATAGGATAATATGAAGGACCACCGTCAGGGACGAGGACACGCCACTGGAACGAGATGGCGTGGTTCTGGACGCAGGGGGCTCGGTGGGGTGGCTTGCGGAGGCATTCTACCCGAAAGACCTTCTCGATTTGGATGAGGAAGTTCACCGCCAAATCAGGAAAGCGGCGGACGGAGTGAATGTTGGGGAACAAGACTCCTCTTGGGACCCTCCATTCACTCTGACCGAGCTCGAGATGGCGGTGAAGTCCTTCAATCCAAAGAAGGCCCCCGGGGCCGACGGACTCACTGCTGATATCTGTTCCAGGGCCATCAGTTGTGACCCTGGTGTATTTTTGAATCTGGTTAACAACTGCATGGCCAACCATATCTTTCCGCGGATATGGAAGGAGGCAACAGTGATTGTCCTTCGGAAACCGGGGAGGGATAGTTATGCCATCCCCAAGTCATTCCGGCCCATTGGTCTGCTTCCCGTGCTTGGTAAAGTGTATGAAAAAATGCTCGTGGCTCGCTTGAAGTATCACATTTTACCGGGCCTAAGCTCCCGCCAGTATGGCTTTGTGCCCCAGAAGAGCACGGAAGACTCCCTCTATGACCTCGTGTCGCATGTGCGCAGGCTGATTGGGAACAAGAAGCTTGTGACACTTGTGTCCTTGGACATAGAGGGAGCCTTCGATGGCGTCTGGTGGCCCATGATCAGAGTCAGGCTGGCGGAAGCGGGATGCCCCGTGAACATCAGGCGAGTCTTCGACAACTACCTCACCGACAGGACGGTAAACGTCAGATACTGCGGTGAGGAATTCAGCACTATGACAAGCAGGGGATGCATCCAAGGGTCTATAGCCGGCCCTTTGCTCTGGAACCTCACACTCGACACATTGCTGCGGAGCCTGGAGAGTGGAGGCGTCTACTGCCAGGCTTTCGCGGACGATGTGGTCCTCGTTTTTGACGGAAACACAGCTCAAGACATAGAGAGGTGTGCCAATGCCACCCTGGCCCGTGTTCTGGCGTGGGGTGTCAGAAATAAGTTGAGGTTTGCACCAAGCAAAACAAGTGCGATGGTGCTAACCAAAAAGCTTAAATTTGACACTCCGCGCCTGAGCATGGGCGGGATTGACATTGGCATAAAAGATGAAATAAAACTGCTAGGCCTTACCATAGATAGGAAATTGACATTCAACAGCCATGTAGACAGAGTTTGTCGAAAGGCCATCGGCATCTACAAGCAGCTGGGGAGAGCCGCCAAGGCTAGCTGGGGACTTCACCCCGAAGTGGTTCGCTCAATCTACACCGCCGCGGTGGAGCCTATAATCACATACGCTGCGAGTGCGTGGGTACCCGCAGTCGGCAAACTGGGGGTGGTCAAGCGCTTGAACGCTGTGCAGAGGGGTTTCGCCCTAAAATTGTGTAAGGCCTACCGCACGGTGTCTCTCCACTCGGCTCTGCTTTTGGCTGGGTTGCTCCCCCTTGACCTACGGATCCGTGAAGCTGCTTCGCTTTACGAGGCCAAGAGGGGAGTACCTCAGCCGGAGCTGTGTGACAGAGACGTCGAGCGGATGGCCCCAGCAATCGAGGGTCCCCATCCCGCCGAACACACCAGTCTTGAGTTCGGAAGACTGGTGGACGAAGAACAACTGAAGGAAAACAGCAATTACCAACTACGCATATACACGGACGGCAGCAAGATTGACGGCCGGGTTGGGGCCGCGTTATCCATATGGACTGGCGAGGCCGAAACAAAGGCCGTCAAACTTGGTCTGCCGTCCTATTGTACCGTCTACCAGGCCGAGCTCTTGGCGGTGTGTGAGGCGACGAGGGTGATCCTGCGACGTGGCGAAACTACCTCTGCAATCTACAGTGACTCAATGGCCGCCCTCCAGACCATCGCGGCGAATAGTTGCTTACACCCTCTGGCGGTGGAGACTCGAAAAAACTTAAGAGTAGCTTTTAATAAAAATAAGATTGTGAAAATCTATTGGATAAAAGCCCACGCCGGCCTAGAGGGTAATGAGCGGGCGGACCACCTAGCTAGGGAGGCGGCTCTAAAATCGAAGACAAAGCCGAAGTACGACCTGTGTCCGGTCTCATACGTCAGGCGAATCATACGCACGCGCTCGCTTGACGAATGGGACCGCAGGTACGTGCAAGGCAACACGGCAGCGGTCACAAAACTGTTTTTCCCCACTGCTGCCGGGGCCTTCCGTACAATTAGAAAGACTGGCGTAAACTATATTCTAACACAGGTGTTCACGGGACACGGTGGATTCTCCGAGTACTTGAATCGCTTCAAGTGCAAGGGGAGTCCATCGTGCATCTGTGACCCCAGTGTTGCGGAGACGGTCCCTCACCTACTGACCGAATGCCCAGTACATGACAGAGAAAGGATAGCCCTAGAAATTGAAATGGACATGGATATGACAGTAGAGAATATATGTAAAATGATTACAAGCGACAAGAAGGACAAGTTCCTTAGCTACTGCATTAAAATTGCGGAAAAAGTAAAAGAGAGGAACAAGACATAATTTGTAAATTAAATTATTGAAATAATGTTTGTATATATTTAATCTTATTTTAATGTTTTATTTTATTATTATTGTATCACATGAAAAATTTTAAACTTAATGATGTACAAATTTATTTTATGTTCTAATGTTTTAGCCCTCTACAACAACAAAATGAAAAGTGTATGTGTATAATTATTTACCCAAATATTCAAACCGCAATAAAGATAAATAAATATAATGTAGTAAGAGTAGATAGACGGGAATCCCACCCGTTATAGTATGAATGAGTGATGAATAATAGAAAGAAACAGTATGAAGAATAAAAGTGCGAGAGGAAAGAAAGTGAGAACTAGAATGAATGAGTAGAAAATATAGGCTTCAGCGCAAAATGCTGGAGGGATTTAAGTAAATAAAAAAAAAAAAAAAAAAAAAAAAAAAAAAAAAAAAAAAAAAAAAATCGAACTCGTGAAATTCTAGAGCGTTAAGGCAAGCACCCCCACTACTCATCCAATGTGATAGTAAATTAAATCCAATCTCAGGTTTAGTTTACTAAATTGTATTTTAAAATTTGTTTCGTTTAAATTGTTGCACATAATAAAAAAAAAATGCTTTAACATAAATATTGAGACAGTTCCAAGAAATAATATAATACTCGTGTGAAGCTTACTCGCTTCCTTTCTCACGATAGTAGGTGAAATAAGCGATATTTTTGCAATAACATGGGCAAGTTTGAATAATTTTAAAAATAATATAACAAAAAATTATATAATAGAAGCTTTGTCCGCGACTTCGTCCGCGTTTCTTGCCCATCCATTACCGCTCCGTTATCTTTTAAATTTTGATGAAACTTTAAAACTTTGATGAAGTTTATAAGCACATCAGAATAACATATAGACTGTAGACGATCTATATATTATACATGTTAGGTATAAAATAAATACGCTGTCCGCCTCTGCCTGCTTCTCCCCTAACTTCGATAAAGGACGAAGGTTTGTGTTGCAGAGAAACTTGCATTCGTGCGAAACCAAGGGCGGGTCGCTAGTTATAATAATATTACAATATAAATTAATTTGTGGCATAATATATCAAGTAAACAAAAATAAGGAAACATTTAAAAAAAGTTTTTTTTTTTTAAGGAAAATTTAAGCAGGTTTTTAGTACACTTTTTCAACTGATAGTATTTATAGAGGATGAACCGTCAATTGAGTTCCTAGTCATTCAGGGTAAAGCCAAGTCACCTATGGGGTGGACAGACTTTATCTGCAAGAATGTTCCAGGAATTCGAATGGCGGCGTACTACACGCCGCCATTCCTTCCTCACCACATGCCACTCAGAGGTGATGGTGACTACGACCACTCGACCAAGAGCAATTCTTCAAATAATAAGTAGGTACTATTTGCAATACGAAATATTACATTTTGCATTTAAATTCGTTAACACAGCTATAATAAATAACAATAAAATGAAAAACAATCTAAAGATATTTTTTCCTTTATAAAATTACACTTGTAATTTTAGTAGACTGTACTTACTAAACTGACCATTTGTAATTCTGAAGATTTGAAAAACTGACCATCTGAAAGTCTGTCCTTTTGAAAATCTGACCTTTTGAAAGTAAAGGAATGAAATAGGTATGAATACTTACAAAGTTGTGGCTTGCAATCCATATTTGTCAATTTAGTTATATTAAATTTATTTAAAAAGTATCATTATTTATATTAAAAATATTTTTAAAACAAATATGAGTCCACTTGGAAGAACCACCGTTAATTCTAGTGTAACAATAATGCGTTTATTATTGTATCTATACCGAACAGAAACTTCATGGAGATTCATTATTTATTTTTTAAATGTAGGTATTTAAAGATTATCTGTCATTACACTTGATAAAGGTGGCCAAAAGTCGTCTATAAAACAAGAAAAGCCACGGGGAATGCAGATGCGCTAGCCGGCCTTGAATTTCAAAGATTTATTGAAAAAAAAAAAAAAAAAAGCCAAATTTGTCTAATCTTTTTTGAGTTTTGTACTTTATCGATTCTTTTTTATTTATTTAGATATTTATGTAGATGAATTTTATTTAACTGGTTTTTATTTTAATTTGCCACGTTTTAACTTTTAATTAGATATATTGATAGTTATACACCTAATCAGATAAGTCATTTCAAAATCACCGAAGATAGTTTATTGTTATCATTAAGATTCAATAGTAACTTGTATATTATTACATACAAAATATCTCTTTTTAATAGATTTTATATGTAATTGATACAAATTGATATGATAATGCCAGTGTCATTGGCTGGTCAAAACTTTTAGTAGTAATACGGCTCTAAGCATTTCGTACTTCCCACCGGATATTCTTATCGCTACTGTCCGACGCTGGGTGTTGATACGAGAGAAAACAAAGAGCAGGCACTTTTTGCTAATGAGTCATGATGTTCGAAATAACTACATTTGACAATCACTTGTATAAAAATAGTGATTATAACCCTTCTTATATTAACTTCAATGGACTAAATCTCTTGCATGATCTTTTTCAGGTTTTATTTTTATTTTAAAGGGTGGCAGACAGGCTGACGACCTGTTTGATGGCAGACAGCTATGGTGGTCTATAAATTCGAGCAACAACAAAACAGTATGTGAGAGCGATGATAAGGTTAGGATTGGGAAATGTGCTCGTGCTCAGCCAAATTTTACTCAAGCACAAATGCTGTTTTTTTGTCAGTGCCGTATTCACTGAGGGTATGGTTACTGACCTGGCCACCAGAGGAGTGGCAGTAGCCAAAGACCTATGTAGGTAAAAGTAAAGGAAACAGAACAACATAACTCCACATACGTTTCGCCGATACACGGGAATTATTAATCCCAATTAATTGTTTCGCTTTTTTAAATATTAAGATCGATAGACAGGCTGACGGTCCATTTGTTGACAAGTGACTACCGTCGCCTATAACACAAGCAATGTCACAGGTGCCCCAATTGTAGGATTAAGGATAAGGAATAGGGAAATGGGCTATGGCATTCCTTATTTACTCACCGAACATAGGTACATGCTGCTATTTCATGGTGGTAAGGAAGTGGTTACTATCGCCACTCAAGCTGTCTAAATGACTGCGAAATCCAGAATACTTTCAAAATCCAGTACATAGCCAAGTTTGAAAACTTCATTTCCCAAGTTGACGTTACTACTCACTTATCCAAGAGATCTCAATTACGAATACCAATTAATTGTTCAGGGTTAATTCAGAAAATATTCCCTTACATTATGGGTAGCTAAAAGAATTTTTAAATGTTAGTTACTCTTGTTATTGGCATTTGGGTAACTCTCTATGTTAAAAATGCCTATGTATGTGCCTATACATATTATAAGGCATAATAATATATTCTATTATATTTAAAAATATTATATTATATTTAAAAATATTATATTATATTTAAAAATATTATATTATATTTAAAAATATTATATTATATTTAAAAATTACGTGTCCATCATGTTCCTCCGCGATTAACTCCTAAACTACGGAACCGATTTTCGTAAATATGTGTAATTTGGTCCAACTTAAAAGATAGGATAGTTTTTATGTTAAACCCGGGCGAAGCCGGGAACAGGCCTCTAGTATTATAATATAGACCTATATAGTTATATATTATAATATTGCTAAATGCCTGCAGTGGTATGTAAAATGTAAGTTGATAGGTACGATAAATTGTTACCTTCCATTTTTGCTTGCATAGCAATAACTGTAGAATAATTACGAAACAGAGCAGACAATTTCTTTAGTAACTTATGTGCCTACACAATTAATAGTAGGTAGGTACATTATTTTATTTTATTACATTAGCCCAGGCGGGAATGAAGCATTTGTCGACATTATTTCCTGCCAAAATCAACATCAATTGCTATTTAGACTGACACTTGTATAGTACTTTACTCTAACTTTCGAAATAATAGGCAAAAACATACAAGAAACAACATTTAATTCATGTTAAATGTATGATCTCTGCCAAATCTACATGGCACCGCACTTACATAATAAACTTCCTAAAAATATAAGAAATATCAGAAATCTGTCACCATTCAAGGCCTTACGTAACATTTTGGCAGAAAAGGCATATTATTCACTTACCTAATGAATTTCTAAATAATGAGACTATATAGTGCAAGCGATACCACTCAAACTATTTTGAGATCATGTAGAGATTTTAAAAACCCCCTCCCCCCGGCTCTTAATACTTAATTAATAATTAGTACCTACCTAGTCATTATCACCCAAACCGTTTAGGCACTTAATGTTTTAATGTCGATTCTGTTTTATTAACTTCTCTATATTGCATTCAAATTTGGTGTGGTCAGCAAATAATTGCAATGCGAACGTGTGGCTCTAATTTTCTTTCATTTGAACTTTGGACTCTCAGGAAGGCAGTCTTAATCGACCACGTTCTGCATAAAGGTGAGAATTTTATTCACTCAATATTTTAAGGTTATTTAGCGGTTCAATGTTCTATTTTAGTGATTATATTATTGAAGTTAATTTAAATAGTAGTTTGAAGAGTTATAAATAATTTTGAAAGAGGTTTTTTTAAATTTTTTTTACAGAATCTATTATTATTTCCCAACATGGTTCACATTTAAATTTGAAAAGTAGGTACAGACAGTGAAATTGGGCTAGCAGATGGAAAAGCTAAAGTGTTATTAAATTAAATAGTTATTTTCTTTAGTTTTTATTTAAAATTCCCTTTTATTGCAGATTCTTCAGAAGGAGACGAGGCGTTCCTGTCACGAAAATGAATCGTGGTAAGTCTTTTTACAACTTTTGTACATATTTTGATAGAGTTTTCATTAGTTAAAACCGTATTATATACAAGTGCCGGTATTCGTATTTTGATTTCCATTATAGTTAAAACAAGTACACATATCAATGCGCAATTTAGAAATGAAAACAGACGAATACGGACAGGCGGACATTTGTTTCAAACCCATCTAATAACTGATAATTGACAACATAAAAATCATAAAAATCATATTTCTAAAAAAAAGAAATATGCAATTTTTCATTAATTAATGGTGGTCGGTCAAACGTTAAATAAAACATTGTCTAAATAATAATAATTAAAAAAAAACATAAGAAGTCTTTATCAACTAACTAAATATAAATTTATAAGCCATTATCAAATAAAATATGTTTTAAAAAATGATTTCAATAAATTAATGTTCTGACAGGTTTCTGATTTTGAATATGAACCAATAGGTTATTGCAAAAATTCGCCATTTTTTATATTGCATAATTAGCCTTGAATGTAAGAAAGGTAAAATATTCAAAACTGGATAAACCAGCCAATTTTCAAAGAAAATAAATGAAACTTCTGAAAATGTAGATGTATAATATGGAGATCTATTGCAAAATTAGCAACTTTTATACCTTAAAAAACATGAAAATTAAAAAAAAATTTACGATCTATCGTGAGATATGACATTTTTGTATTTTTAGCTATAACTTGCGTTCAAATTAACATTTCGACTTGATTCTTATTTCGTTGTAAAGTAAAATACTATCTACATGTGTTTTTTTTTTTCAATTAGATTTGGTCAGAGGAACACTAAAAAAACAGTTCACAAAATAAGCGCCTTTTGAGCTTAGAGAGGGGGTGACGCTATGACGTCACGCCTCGCTCTTTCGCTGTAATAATACAGCTATTTTATTTATTCCGCACTTTTGAAATGCGCTAACGGAAGCTTAAGCTAAAAAGAAGTAAATTTTGTTTTTTCGTTAATAACAAAGACTTAAAATTTGTTAATTTAAAACAATGAAATTCTCACAAACTTTCAATTACTTTTCGTCCCATGTCAATATATTACCTTGGACGCAGAATAGGTATAATAAGTACAAGTTAGGACTAAAATTATACACAATATGTCGCAATTCGGTGTGTATTTTAAGCACCCCAACATTTACATTTTCCGGAAGTTTCCTTTATTTTCTTCCTTGCATATATTTCCTTTATATTATGATTTTTTTCCCCAAATGGACACAATTTTTTTAGAATTATATTATTCACATTTTTTAGTAGTTTTTAAGCCAAAAAACTGCAGTTATAATATTTTTGGGGAATAAATGCTAATTCTCCCCGAGTATTAGTGAAAACTGCATCAAAATGCTTTGGGTGATTTAGTTGGAATTAGCGGATATACAGATAGACAGACAGACAAATGCGGAATGCGACATTGTTTTATATTACGAGTATGCAAGCAAAGGATAGGGATGTAGTAATGAGTCTAGAATCTGAAATTTTTTCTGTAACTTTGAATATTTCAAACATTGTATGATGTATTTGAGTACATTATTTTGTAATCTTTATGTATGTACCTATCTAATTTAATATATTTTCTGTTTACAGTCAATCCCAGAGCAGTGTTGTTGCTCTTAACCGCTGCATCGAACGTCACTGCAACAGATACCAATAGCGTGTCGTCTTGTAATACCGTACTACCGATTCCAAACGACAAATGCTTCGTGAAGGCTGTTTGTTACGAAACCATCTCGGGTGTTAATATTCCCAAGAAATGCCGATTTGCAGCCAACCATAACGTAACCATCGATCTTACCTTAATTAGCTCAGCCACAATCGATATAGATTCAGACCAAGTTGGAGACATTATGCGTCGTATCGCCAGTTTCAAATTGAAATCATCTGAGCACATACCAGATTTGAATTTTCTAAAAAATATGATTGACCTGAAATATCTTAGACTGGACGGAAATCAATTCGCCAAAATCCCAGATACTCCATTTTGGGAGTTGACAAATTTGAAACACATTGATTTGTCCTTTAATAAATTGACTGAAGTAGACGGCTTGTTCAAGTTCAATGATGTACCAAATGTTCAGTTTTTGTCATGCGCCCATAATCAAATTAACGAATTGGCGGAAGACACGTTCTCTCAACTGATGAATCTTGCTCATCTCGACCTTTCTCACAACAATATCACACATTTAACTGAAAGCCATTTTAAAAACCTAACGTTTCTAAAATACTTAAATTTGAACAATAACAATATTAAAAATTTAGACGGCGTCGTTAAAGGATTAGACAGTTTAAAGTATTTATATGCAAACAATAACGAGCTTGATTATTTGGATCGCGACTTCAACAATTTTACTTATCACTTGGCCGAATTAGATTTGTCGGGTAATCGTATAAAAAATATCAAGAACGACTCATTTTTACGACACTGGAAACATTTCAGAGGTTTTTGTAAAATTTTTCTGTCAAGCAATCAAATTAAATTTATACCCAAAGTCGCTTCGGAAGTAGGAGAAAGAGTCACACGAAACATCAATGAAAATGAGAACGATTTACAGACAGAAATAGATCTATCAAACAATTCTATTTCCCGAATCGAGTTTGAGGCATTTAAATATGTTATTAATATTGTAACACTTAACCTGGCCATCAATAACCTAACTACATTTTATGTAAACTCTCAACATTTAACAAAAGTTGAATATTTGAATCTAAGCAATAACCACATTTCTTATTTGTACCCTCATAGTTTCCAGTTTATGAACAACTTACAACTTTTAGACTTGTCTAACAACACGCTGGTTTATAATACTCATCATCCATTCTTTGTTAATGGCAATTTCAAAAATTTAAACTTGTCCTGGAATTATTTTGATGATTTAAAGAATCTCCATGTTAGGAAGTTTCATCCTGGTGGCGGTATCCTAGATCTATCTAACAATAGACTTTCTCGTCTCCAGTTAGCACGCATGGATACAAAAAATTTAAGAGAACTGATATTGAATTCAAACAATATCCAAGATGCGTCTTTAATAAAATTGTACCAATTGAGTGACTTGAAGCGTTTGGAAATTAAAAATAATCCTATACAAGTGTTAAACATTTCTCTAGGTTTGCCACCAAATTTGGATGTCTTGGATCTGAGTAACAATAAAATAGAGGATATCGGCCCAGCTTCTTTTCATTCAGTAACGAACATGAAAGAGTTATATTTACGCAATAACAGATTGACTCAGATAAAGTATGGTTCATTCCAAGGTCTAAGATATCTTACCACGTTAGATTTGTCGAATAACAATATCACTTATTTGTATTCCGTCGTCCTGATGGATTTGGCGTCTCTTCGTTACTTGTATTTAAAATATACTGGCATTAATTATATTGATTATGGACAATGGTTGTCTCATGAACATACGATATACGTTTATTTGGAAGGAAACGAATATTCGTGTGACGAGTTGAGCAAGGCCTTAAAAGATTATTATAATGATTACTCTAAAATGAGACCGACCGTTTCTATGGGAGTCAGTTACCAACCATCATTGCATGGAATACCATGCAAACCCAGTGAAGCTCATGCCCTCACATCATCTAATCGAATTGATGAAAGACTGCTCATGTTGAACCAACAGGTTCTGGAGGCAGTTCAGAATCAGACGAACATTATTAATATGTACCTCTTGCAATTTGCTGATCAGATAAATAAATATCTGATGTATAATATCAGTTCTGATCAGATAAGCGGTGTGAATGGCGATTTTCGTATTAAGCGAAATGCTTCTCAGCCATAACTTAAGTATGGCCATTCAGAAGAATACATTAAGTATTAAATTTTAAGTTTAATTTGTATGGGGTTATCAGGGAATTAGATTTAGAAAAATATCTACTATTATGATTTTTCTTATTTCTTTGTCATTTTAATTTAGTTTTTAAGTCCTAAAAGATAATATGTGTCGTTAAATAAAAATCATATAAAATCAATTTTCATATTTTCCCATTCTAAATTCTCAATGTTTGAGAAATAATTAATATTTCTACTATTAAACGACAGTAATTAGTGATTTTTATTAGTGATTGGTAATTTTTATTAAACGACAACTTCTTATTTAGATATTAATTGAAAAAAAAAAAAAAAAAAAAAAAAAAAATTGATTATATTTTAATTACCAGTGGTATACTGTTTGTATTGTAATATTATGTTTATTTCAATAAACTACTTTCCATACTTTGTCTTAACTTTCATTTTGTTTTTAAATTTTTTTTTTAAACAAATAATTCTATATGTATTATACGAAACTAGACCACTGTGAAATAGCATTTGTGCCTTTCCTATCCCTTCTCAATCCCTTATACTGCGTTGTTTGTGTTATAGGCAATAGTAGCCAACTTTTTTTTTAGGAGGTGAAATACCCACTAACCACCCCCCCCCCTCCCCCCCTCCCCCCCTCCCCCCCCCCCCCGGCAGCCGTCAGCCTGGCTGGAAACATTTACTTAAGAAAATACGAAATAGTAGATTTTATGCTTATAATGTTAAAATTAGTAAGTAAATAATGAAGTCATTATTAGTATCTAATTTAAAAATTTAAAATTAACAAATGAATAACACAGGTAATAATAATTATGTACAAATAAAATAGGTATGATAAGTATGAATAATAATAATAATAGTCTTTGTTAGCTACTGAACGATATGTTCTGTCATCAGTATCATAGTCACACATGTGATAAACGAGAATCGTCCGCTACTGCGAGGTTCCGTACATAATTTTATTTTAATTTCATATATTTAAACATAAACATAATTTATTAGTAAAATTACTCAAGAAACAGTTACATTGGAAAAGATAGTCATCAAGCGTGAATGTGATGTATTATAATGTGTATAAATTTTTGGTATCGCAAAAAAAATTTTTGGTATCGAAAATTTAACTACAAGGAATAATATATTTCGACGCTTTATTTTTATATATATACTTATTTCTTGGAGAGCCGAAATAAGTATATATAAATGAATTAGTATGTATAGTAACTAATTCTAATATGGACAATGTGTCTGAAATTATTATTATTATAAGTAATTTGTACGCTCCTTTTTTTTTTATATTTTTTTTTTTTTTTTTTCTCTCATGGTATAACTGCACCATAGCGATCTGTAATTTTCCTACAATGAGCTATTTCTTTGGCTGAATTCTTTCTGATTTAAGTATTGATCAGAGTTTAGTGTCCAGTGACACTATCATCTTTTATTGGCTAGTGTTGAATCTATTTCGTAAGTTGGGGACACTGTGTCTCCTCAGTCTGGTGTGTTGCACTGCCCCAGTACCCCACAGGCTTTTTGCCAGAATGTTTACGTGTTTAGATAATCTTTGTTGATATTTTCTGCTAAAAGCTGCCACCTCCTGCTTTACCGTGCCAATATTCAGGTCCCTTTGTATCAACTTATTACTTATATATTGCGGTATATTTAGCATTGTTCTAATGGCTTTATTTTGAAATCTTTCAAGGATTTCGATGTTGCTAATACTAGCAGTTCCCCAAAGCTGTACTCCGTATGTCCAAATTGGCTTCAAAATTGTTTTGTAAATGACAATTTTGCTTGTAGATGACAGTTGTGATTTTCGTCCAATTAACCAGTACATACTTCTCAATCTGGTGTCCAATTGCTTTCGTTTACTCCAAATGTGCTTTTGCCATGTCAATCGCCTATCCAAATGCATGCCGAGATATTTTGCATTGTCAGCCTGAGGTATGCTTTCGTTACAGAGAGTGACCGGAGGACATGTTTGTCTATTAAGAGTAAAGGTAACGTGGATCTATTTACTTTGATTTGCTTTAACACGCCACAGGTAGAGCCATTTCTCAACATCCACCAAGTGCGCCTGTAAGTTAGCAGAAGCTACAACTGGGTCGGCATCAATAGACATTATTGCAGTATCATCTGCATATGTTGCAATGGTGGTGTTATTGTTCATTGGTAAATCAGCAGTTGTAATAAGGTATAACACCGGACCAAGTATGCTTCCCTGTGGCACACCGGACTTGATTTCTTGTAATTGAGAAGTTTCTCCATTGAGCTTCACCTCGAAGCATCGTTTGTCGAGGTATGATTGGATGATCCCATAGAAGCTGTGTGGCAACATCCTCTTCAGTTTGTACATTAGCCCTTCATGCCAGACTTTGTCAAAAGCTTGTGTGATGTCAAGGAAGACTGCTGAGCAATATTTCTTATTTTCGAGCGTCCTACTTATGATGTCAACTAGGCGATGGATTTGCTCTATAGTGCCATGATTTGCCCGAAAGCCAAATTGGTGAGTGGGAAGAATATCCTGAAGATGTTGTCTCATTCGGTTTAAAAGTATTTTCTCTAGGATTTTTCCAATAACAGGTAGGAGACTGATCGGTCTGTAAGAACTGGCCTCCTGAGGTGGTTTCCCTGGTTTGGGTATCATTATCACTTGGGCTATCTTCCATTGACTTGGGAAATATTCTAGTCTTAGGCATGTTTTTATATTAAATTTTTTTATATTAAAGTAATTATTTTTATGTTGGCAGACAGACTTGATTTTCTTGCTATTTCGGTCTCGCGCAGGTAGTAGATTGTTACTATTGTCGTTTTGCTCTTTTCCTATGTTAGAGAGAGAAGAATAGTAACGCCAATGGCTCACGTTGCTTTGTTTGAATTATAAGGCATTCGTTCGTAGTCTTGACTTCATTTGTGTTCCTTTTGCCTCGTGCTATTTATTTTAATCTAAGTGTTTTATTTATGTATTGTGTTTATGTGTTTACAAAAAAAGTAAAGTTTATTTATGCATTAATCAATTTTTGCAAATATTGTTATATAAACATCAGCTCCTGAAAAAGTAATAAAATCTTTTTTTTTTCTTTGTAGGTAGATACTACTCTGATTGGGGACACTTTAAACTTTAAATTTTTAAATACTTGAAAAGACGAAATTCAGATATGAGTTGTTTTTACGACGGGTCGGAGACGTAAATAAGGTCTGGGGCCTTTTTAAGTGAAATAATAGTAAAAATAAGCGTCTGTAAGTCCTCACAGGCATTTTCAATTATAATATTTGTAGGATGCGATATATAGTATAGATTTCAGGTCTATACTTAAAGCCTAATTGGTGAAGCCTAATTTTTTTTACATTTTAGAGGAGGCGCGAGCCTACATTCACTGTAGTAGGTAGATACTGTATAACTCATAATTTTAGATTACTACAGCAGTAGTGAGCGGTATGTCCAAACTCATGTTAAAATATGTAGAATTCTACAGTACATTAACATTAGTTTGCAAAGCAATGGAAATGAAAATAGGATTTCAAAACAATGCGATTGTAATTACAATCCCATTGCTTTGCACTGAATTATAATATAGGTAACACGAATAATAATATATTTGTGCAGTGAACCCTAAAAAAATGTCAAGCGATTTCGTCTTGCGTTTCGGAGTTATTTTACTCTGTACATGTAATAAGGTGCCCGCATTTATCACGAGCCACATGCCACACGTATTGTGCATTGTAAAAATAATTGTGAAAACCTTCGTACAAAGATTCCATTAAAATACACCATTCATAGCTAATCAACAATAATTGGTAAGTCAGTTAAATCTGTTTTTATAATTGTTTTTATAATCTATGAAAATGTTACTTTTATTAATTTTTATAAATACAACATATTAAAAAGTGTTCAATTGTTTCTTATGTTGCAATTTACTTAATACTGTTGACATGAAAAATTAAACGTATTAAGTACCTATTACGGTTTAAAATTAAAGTACCTATGGTTAAAATTTTGTTGTGACAGGGATTGTTAAATTTAGACTGCACTTCGCACTTATTATATAAATTGGGCAAACCTTGCTACAGCAAATATAGAGGATAAAGAAAATCAAAGTGAAATAACAAACAGCATAAGTGCTGTTGTGTTACTGTCCCCTGGGCCATGCAAACAACGCTCGAACGAAGCAAATGACTCGACTCTGATAGTCTTAAGATACGGCCATAACAATACGTACCAATCGAAGATTAAATAAAAATATTTTTTTTTATGTTTTGGGCAGGGTGCCGATTAAAATGTGCCCGCTAATATTTTTAATTAAATTAATAATTATTGACTTTTAGAGAAAAAAAATTTACTAGAGATTAAAATAAACTATACTTCACACCACAGCCATATACGTAGAGAACTTGAAAAGTGATAGGTGCCGTTGCTCACCTGGCCGCAACCTATTCGTAGCCAGGTATAAGTAGGTAATATTTTGTAACATTTTTTCCCTCATAACTCCAATGAATAAGTTATATATCAAATTAAAGCTAATTTTTTTCTAAATATGATAAACTACCTCTGTCTATGTAAAAGTGCACACAAATATGGGGTTCCAAGCTAATAAAATATCAGCGGGCACATTTTAATCGGCACCCTGCCCAAAACATATTGCCCCTTTAATAATTGTACATAAAATATTTATTTAAGCCTCGATTGGTACGTATTCTTACGGCCGTATTTCGTACTATGACGCTTGCAGCGCTAAGCGAATCTGCTTCGAGCGTTAGTTCCGTGGCCCTTGGGTAAATGAATTCGCTTCGAGCGTTAGTTCCGTGGCCCTTGGGTAAATGAATTCGCTTCGAGCGTTAGTTTCGTGGCCCTTGGGTAAGCGAATTCGCTTCGAGCGTTAGTTTCGTGGCCCTTGGGTAAGCGAATTCGCTTCGAGCGTTAGTTTCGTGGCCCTTGGGTAAGCGAATTCGCTTCGAGCGTTAGTTTCGTGGCCCTTGGGTAAGCGAATTCGCTTCGAGCGTTAGTTTCATGGCTGGGCGGTTTCAGGGAGTGAAAGATGACAGAGCACATTTTCCCGTACCTTCTTTTAATGACTTGTTTTTATTATGGTTTTTATTGAGGCTATCCAACATTCCTCTGAGTTTTTCCAGCGATTGTGCCAGAATGACTATATCGACAGCGAAACGGAGAGATAGAGATAATCTCGTATGTATAATTTAATATTAATGTTTGTTGAAGGTACCTAATACTGGGCTAAGGAAACGTTTTCTATTTCAAATGGATTGGCCAGCAGGTGAGTAAAAAATATTTATTGTAAGTATATAATTTAGATCGCCGTACATACGGCATGTAAGTTTACTTACTTTCTGAGAGGGTCTGTAATCTTTCTTACTTTCTTTATCCTCTAAGAGTTGGCAGCGCAATTGAAATCTTCCAATTTCGAGGTGTCTTTTGGTCCACAGCGATGGAACTGGTTCGAATTGAAAAATTCTTTTTGTGTTGGATAGTCCATTTATCGAGAAAGGAGAAGAGAAAGAAAGGCTATATAACATCACGCTTATATATGTATATCTATAATTTTAGTATAATTTCGATCTGTCAGTGAAAAGTGAAATTAAATATAATACTGGCATACTGCAGACAAAAAGCATTATTTGTCCATCAGATGGCGCAAATAGCAACGGATTTTTTAAATTTGTTTTTGGGATATTCATCATATAATAATTACTCATATATTTTCTTTTTTATTTATTAAAAGTCATGGTTTTTCCGATAGTAAATTTTAATTTACTTTACATTACAGTACATCACTGTATCATACATCTTTCTATTACGTAAACACCTACTGCCAATTTTTTTGGAAACCTTACAAATAGTTGATCTTTACTACTGTTATACCGTTAGTACGTCTATCTGATACCAATAATTTTAACAGATAATATTATATAAGACTGTGGCAATCTGTTAAATTAGATATAAATGCTTAACACAACCTAATGGTCGTGGTTTTGAATAATATACTCGTGTATATATATAGATACATACGAGTATATACATTATGATACATTATTATATACATTTTGGGAACTATACAAGCTTATTTGAATTTATTACTAAGGTTATGAATATATGCTATGCTGACCAGTAGATCACTTAAACATTATTAAGAACGTAAATTTACAATTAGTAATATTTAATCTTACTAATTATATATTTAGTAAGATTAAAAATATATAAATTAAAAAAATAATTCACGTATCCTTTAAAATTTTAGTTGTACCACTTTTCACTTTAGAGGTTCACATGCCAAAAATTAAGGGTATAAATATCCACTTTCTTTTTATCTTTGTCAATTATTATTTTTTTTCTTTTTCAGATAACATTTTGTTCTTTTTATGTCTACTGGCAACACCAATGTTTTCCAATGCTAACTGTATAGCTTCTCTAGATGATAAAACTTGTATTTATACATTGTCGTGTACAGAATATGTAAATGTACCTTATCAATCTCGATGTTATAACCAATATGGCGAATATAATGATTACAAAGCTTATGTGAAATACAGAAAAAAGTTTATAAATATAGGTGAATTTCTTCCAGTACTTCGAAATGGAGACGGTGCTACTTTCAGAAGATTAATAACCCAGTTTGATTTAAGTGAAAATGAATACAATGTTATACCACCACTAAGTGATATGCCAAATCTTAAGTTTTTAAACTTAAGTGGAAATTATATTACTACAGCAAAACTATCAAATAATTATAAATTACCGGCCTTACAAGACATCAACTTGTCCAATAACATGATTAATACAATTGAAATGGATAGCCATGACTTTATTTATGAGAAATTGGACAAACTAAATCTAAGTTGTAATTATTTAGAGGCTGTCCCCGATGGGGCGTTTGAAAAATTTTCAGAACTACAATCTCTAGATATGTCAAACAATTTAATTGATAAGCTAAACATGCTCACATTTGAAGGTATAAAAAAACTTTTATATTTAAACCTATCACACAACCGTATAGTGGATATAAACTTTTCTCTACTTAGGTTTAATTTACTCGAAGAGTTGTATTTAGATCACAACAACATTGAGGCAGTTAAAATGACAGATTTTGAAAAGTTGAGAAATTTAAAAATACTCTCGATGAGTTCTAACGCTATAGTCGATCTCCAAATGAACTCATTTCAAAATAATTATGATTTGAAAATAATAGACTTAAGCGAAAATAAAATAGAGACAATAAACAAAACAATTTTCCTCAACACGAGTAACTTAGAAAGTGTCAATTTATCTCGAAATAAATTAAAAATCTTACCAAAAACTTTACTAGCAAATAAAAATATTCAATTTTTTTCTATAGAAGACAACGTTTTGGAAGGCTCCCTGTCCAAGGGTACATTCGAAGGTTTAGAACAGATAGTAGAACTAAATTTAAGTAATCAAAATCTAACAGCTATAGAAGATAATGCATTTTTTGGGTTAGAACGCTTATTAAAATTGTTATTGAATCATAATAACATTCAATCTGTTTCACGAAAATCTTTTAAAAACTTGATACATCTGACTGAACTAGATCTGTCGAATAATAAGTTAACAAATATTGAATTTGACACAGATGATTTTATTGCCCTTGAATTCCTGTCACTTCGGGGTAATTATATAAATGCAGTAAGCGAAATTTTTTTCGATAGTCTAAATGCTCTTACTTTTTTGGATATATCTAGTAATAACATTTCCACTTTAAATACTGATAACTTTAAATCCCTGAATAATCTAACAAGCTTGGAACTATTTGAAAATCCACTAAGTGGCGATTTACAACAAAATACTTTTCATGGGTTAAACTCGCTGCCAACACTAGACATCTCAAACACTTTCGTTAATAATATACGAAACTATTCTTTAAATGGCATGGAACAGTTAGAAAAATTAAATCTTTCTCATGGAGAAATCAGTTTACTGGAATTCAATGCTTTCACTAACACAGGAGTAATAGAAATAATTGACTTATCATACAATCGTCTTAAACATTTCTTTATAAATACCACAGAATTAGTAAATTTGAATACTCTTATCTTAGAAAATAACATGTTTAAAGTGTTTTCATACAATTCATTTCAAAATTTAACAAGTCTCACAAAAATCATGGTATCCCATAATTATTTAGAAACTATACAGGATGAAATATTCGTTGAACAAAAGAAATTGGTTTATTTAGATTTATCCTTTAATAAAAATTTGAAAATCAACATTAAGACAGTAAAGAATATTAGTAATTTATTGGTAATTTATTTATCAGGCATTAGCGAACATAGAGTCACTTTTAATAATACCATAAATATGAGGCTATTTAATTTAGGAATGTCACATTCAGAAATAACCAACATTGCTAATATTGGACTAAGCCGTCTTAAAGACTTAGGAATCTTAGACTTAAGTCACAACAATATTTCACGAATAGAAATTGAAGCATTTGATCAAGTTAGTAATCTTACAAGGCTAGATTTAAGCTTTAATAAAATAGCATTTATTGAACCAGGGGCTTTCAAATCTAATACTCTTTTAGATACTCTGATTATATCTCATAATTTGCTTACGTCAATTAGTTACGGTATATTTCGAGGCCTGAACTATTTACGAACTATAGACATTTCATACAATCAAATAGATAACTTGCAAAGTGAAAGATTCTATGAGGTTAAAAGCTTAGAGGAGTTGATTGCGGACAATAATAAAATCGATACAATATCATCTGAAGAATTTTATAGCCCAAATTTTAAACGTCTTAGTATTGGTGGTAATCCGATACCTTGCAAGGTATTAGTGAATTTCAAAAATATTAATGATCGATTTGCTTTGACAGCTATTAATTTAAATGACAGCCGCAACGAAAATGTGGACGGTATTACATGCAACTTTGATCGTGACGCAGTCCTGCCTAAAAACGATTTTAATAAAGAAAATACTCTTAACGAAATAAGAAACATTCTTCAAAACTGGACACACAGAAATATAAATGAACCGTACGCTCCCTTATCAAACAACAATACATTTTATTTAGCAAAATTGCTGGAAATTGAAAATAATCAAAATGAGAAAATTAGTAAAATGTCTGTTAATCATGATGATTTTCTTAAAATATTTGTTAACTTTACAAATGTTATTGAAAATGAAAGCAATAAGAGTAACACATTGATGACTAAGCTTCTTGAGATTTTAACAGCTAAGAACACAGGGCTTACATCGACGATAGCTCCGATAGAAACTACTACCAACAAAAATGTTTCTGTTAATAGTGATATAAAACAAGCCATTTATACAGCTATTGCCGAGGAAAGACAATATATTCTACAAGAAATTAATAAAAAAATGTCTATGCTGGATATCATCAATTCTTCTACCATTGGTTCAAACAACGAAAAAAAATTGGCAGATTACCAAATATCCCAATCGTCAGTTTTCACTGAAGTTTGTGTTGGTTTAATACTAGTTATAATATGTGTATTTGTTTTTTATATTTTGTATAAGATGGGAACTTTTAAACGTAGGCTAAATTTTTTTACCGACAGCTCTAGCACTAATCACATCGCACAATCCATGGAAAATGCAAATCTATGAAAATATCGCACCAATTATTTTAAAAGTTTTCTAGTTATTTTATTTTTTCTAATTCTACATTTTGTAAACATGACTAATAAATTTAAATAATAATATTCCTATAACACAATCTGCATACCTAGGTTCATCTTTTATTCTTTCTCATTACCGTATAATAAAAATTGAAGTATCTCGAATTTGGAATGGGTATTTCTGTTTGTAACTCTACTTTATTATAATGATGATGATCATAATGGTCATTATGATGATAAGTACCCAAGTAAGTAACGTAAAGTACTTAAGTATCTGTTGTAGGTACAGTGAAATGTTTCCAGGTATTATTCTAAACTTAAAAATCCAACAATATTGAAATTTGTGAACCAAATATTTGGTTGTCTATGTGTGTCTATGTTAAATCTATGTAATAGTAGGTATGTATAGAGATTAAGTACTGGTTTTGTTTAACAATATTATATATATCCAAAATCTTGCATAATATTAAGTTAGCATTGTGTATGTCGTAGACCGATCGTTTAACTGGGCCGATCGAGATCTGCCTGGGCAGATCATGATGTGCATAAAGCATAACGTTTGACGATTTTGTCCGACCATGTTTGATGTATGTCTCAAAATGAAAATAAGAAAAAAATAAGAAAAAATAAATAAAGTAACGCTTGTGACATTGTGACAGAATGAAAGTAAAAGCTATATTATATTTTGCCATAAAACTCAACATGTGCCAGAACATTAACAATCTAAGTGCTAATTTAAATGTAATAACTTTAAGGATATATTTTTAGTAAATTAATTAATTTAGTTATTTGTATATTTTCAGCTATGAGTATGAATGTTGAAATAAAATAAAAATATGTTGGCAGTTTCGATAAATTTGGTTTTATAATTTGTAATCTTTATTATTAAAGTTTAAAGTTATCAGGTTGTTGTGCATCCATTTTTGTCATTTTAGATTTAGAAGTAAAGTTGAAACAAGAAATGTTTTTATTATTTTCTTATTAATGATATAAATATTATTAAAGAAATTTCTAACAAAATTAATTTTTTTTTATGCAATTCCGTGTAATGTCTCTAAAATCCTTACATATTATAAAACAAAGTCCATCACCGCGCCTGTCTGCCTGTCTGTCATGATATATGCGTATTGAACTTATTGTTAATGATAAGATAAGTGTATAGTTAGGTACTAAATATAATCCAATAAGGCAGAGCCAACTTTGAGAAGGATGTCGATCGTCGAATCCAGCTTGGATGAGTAAAGCTCGGGAAGCTCCGAGACATCTTCTCGTCCAAAATTTCTTTGTGTCTCAAAACAAAAGTTGGTGTTGCAATTGATGAATATGCCGCTGAAACGTGATCTCTAACTATTGGCTTCGTAAGAAAGCTCAACGTTGCTCAAAGAGCTATGAAGCTATGCTCGGGGTTACACTGCGAGATCGAATCAGAAATGAGGAGATCTTTAGACGTACGAAAGTTACCGACATAAGCCGGCGTATAAGTGGCAAGGGGCAGGACACATAGTACGGAGAGCTGACGGCCACTGGAGCCGGAAGGTTCTAGAGTAGAGGACACGGACTGGCAAGCGCAGCGTAGGATGTCCATCTAGAAGGACAGACGACCTGATAAGGGCTGCGGATCGACGATCCTGGCTGCTTCTGACTGGTCGTCTTAGAAAATTATGGGGAAGCCTATGTCCACCAATGAACGTCCTGCTGCTGAGACTATTGAAATGAAACAAATATAATATTTAGTACTAGGTATCATATAAAATACTACTTAACAAGATAGGTATTATTTATAAACGACACAGTTAATTTTCTGTAAAAATAAACAAAGACTACCTTTGTTAGCTACTGATACGAGTATGTCCTGTCGTATCATACTCACACAATATATATATATATATATATATAAGCTGTGTAGCGGTTGACCTCTTGTTGCTAAAAAAATACGGACAGGTGTAAGTTTTTTATTTCATTTTAAATGAACCCTCGGGATCAATCCTCTTTTTCTGAATGAAAGGTACCCTATGTTCTTTCCTGTATCCCTGACAACGGGTATGCAAAATTTCATGATGATCGGTTGAGTAGTTAAGGCGTGAAAAGGTAACAGACAGACAGAGTTACTTTCACATTTATAATATTAGTAATAGTAAGGAAGTAAGGATAATGACTAGTAATTATGTAATTACCCACTAGCCTAATATAATGTCTACTTAGCACTATTTATAAATGACATACTTAATTATACACAAATAAAATTATTATGGTAGATATAAATAATCATTAGTTTTGTTAACTACAGATACGACTATGTCCTGTCATCATTATCGTACTCGCACTTAAACGAGAGTTGTCAGCGACTGCAAGGTTCCGTACATTATTTTCTTTCAATTTAACGTATTCAAGATTTTTTTAAATGTTTGTAGGAAGATTACAAATATTGATAAGTGTCATAAAGGTTTTCTACGCTCATACAGTTCGTAAAATAAAATACCTAAAGTAAAATAAAAACTGGAGAAAAAGTTTCATCAGCTCTACAGCATAAACAACGGTTAAAAGTGCTCGGTAAGTACTGGCAGTGTATTATTTAACCGTGTTCAGCCTCATTCAAATTGCTTGAATGGGGAAGTCGACTTTATCCATTATTGTTTTTCCTGTGTTAAGGTCGACAGACAGACTGACTGTCCACTTTATAGTTGGTTGCTACCAATCACAAGTGCTACAAGTGAGCTGCCGATCATAGTAGGATTTAGGGGAAGTGATTAGGGAGTGATAAAGAAATGGTTACTACTGACAATTTTGTGACATAGAGATGCCACCCTCTTTCTTCTTATTGCAATAAATCGACAAATGCAATACGATAGCGCGGCAGTGTCAACAGCATCTTGGGTGTAAGTCACCCACAAACTTGGCAGGATGCCTTACAAAATGTAATTTTAAATTGATTATTACAACGAGTAAATCTGTAGGCAAGCATGTTAAAACGTACTGACAGTGTCCTTCGCTCCCTGCCTATGTCAAGATAATCTCTCAGGTCCGCAGTGACAATGTAGCCCAAACATTTAAATTTGTATATTCGTCTCAATATGTTACTATTGAATACAACAGGGGGTACCAAATCGAAGCCACAGCCACTGGATAAAAAGGCCAATATCTTATTATTTGGTGGATTATATTTTAACCTATGACAATCACCATATTCTTGGCACACCTTCAGCAATCTCCTCAGGCCATTGATCGAGGGGCTCAACATTGCTGATTGCTGTGGGTCTGATTGCTGTACCTATACTGTAGAATATTCTGCAACACATATGGGCTTATGAAGCACGGGCTTTTAGTCATTTGTGTTATAAAATGTCAATGGACATCAAGCGTATACTGGAGTTCCTTTTTCAGAGTAGTAACCCGACAGCATCAGCAGTCTCAGTAGATAATTTCAAATTTTTGGAAAAGGTGCGATCAATATTCTGTGTAGTAATACTTACTGTATAACCCAATATTTTATTACTAAGGCCTACATTAAGCGGTCCAAGCTCGTGATAAGCACACGAAAAGTACTGTAAAATTACAATTGCTTTGCTTTATAATAATATAACGTATATGTTAAGCTAACCCTAAAAACGAAAAGCGATTGGTCGTCTTGCGTTTTAACATTATTTCGCTTTATAAGCGTATCGTATTATGATGCCCGCATTTATTACGAAATCACATATATTTTGCATTGTCAAAATAATTGTTTAGTTTCGTACAAAGATTTCAATAAAATACACCGGTCATACTAAATAATATAATTGGTAAGTTTTTTTTTATAATTATTTGCAGTGACTATTTGTATTATTATTCAATTGCCTTTAAGAAACTGTTCGTTTTTACTTCCAAGAAGTTATTAATTTTTTATATATAAAAATGTTAAGTTGGTTTGTTTACGCTTCAAAAGCTTGAGAATGGGTAGACTGATTTTAATCCAGTTTATGGAAAGAAGGAGAAACGGGGAAGATTTTTATATATAGAAATTGCACTCCGAGCGAATTTTATGACATGACATAAAATAGTGAACAATTTTTTAAATTTCTTTGTACTCTTGACGTAAAAATACGCCGCGGGTATAAAATTTAGTAGTGACAGGGTAAACTGCACTCCGCACTCTTAAATTGGGTGACCTGAGTGGTTACAGTAACTAACCGCTTTGAGAAATAACAAATTATCGTAAAATAACAGCTTGTATATTGTGGTATTTACGATGAACGAATGAGCCCATTTCCCTATTCCTCCTCCTAATGCCTTATTTTTTATCCTACTAAAGTCAACAGCGTACTTGCCTTAAGTGTACACCGTTAAGTGTACAGACAAATAGCCTGACAATGAAAAAAGAAATAAAATGCTGGTATAATTTTGTATTTATTATGTTTTCATGTACCTAACATATAACATTCTAAATTAAGTTGTGCCTAAATGTTATGGAAAATATATCAATGTAACTTTAACTTCAATCCAATTGCATTGTAAATAGTCCTATAAAAAATGGATACAAATATAATTGTTATTTCGATGTACAGTGGAACGGGGTTACTTTGATCAATTTTGAAATTAAAATTGCTCTACTTTTTTAAACCCTTCCTCATCTTGTCGATATCCCTCTATTTCGGACCAAGCGCTTTAAAACATCTTTTATAATGCACACTGCCAACGTTTGGAACTCCTGACCTCATATAACCCAAATCTTTTCAAAGTTCGAGTGAATAGGGATCTTCTGAGTGAGCTCGCTCCATCTTAGGCCTCATCCTTGCTACACAGTTGGTTGTTGGTCAAGAGCAAACCCATCTTTTATAAAAAAAAATATTGGCAAAAAAAGAAATTAAAAAAACCATAACATCAACTACTGTTTGTCTTTCTATCGTCTAAATATTGTTTTAAAATATTCAAAAATAAGCTCAAAAAATTAAAAAAAAAGCGTGATCAAAGTTAAACTGCGATCGGGGGTTACTTTGATAGCCCTACTTTTTTTTAATGAAAATCTATAGTAACTCATATTAATTTATTATTATAGTACATTACAATGGTAAACGAAATTATTATGGTGTATACCTAAAAAATACTTGACACAGTGAATTTCATCAAAATAATGTGTTTGTAACAACCACATTGGTACATTGAAAGTTATTCAGGCTTACAAAATCAGTGAAAATAATACTTACACATTTGTCAACATTTTCATCACCCTGACACATTCTTAGACGCTGCGTTCGAGCAAAGACAGAGAATGATAATCAGTGATGCTAACCGTAGAAAAAAAAACACTTGGAGCTGCGTTCAGATATCGAAAAAATTTCATTTAGAAAACAAAATAAAGTTTACGGGTCTCTAGTTTTTTTTTTTTTTTTTTATTTTTTTTTTTTTTTAATATATGTGTAATTAAATATTAATGTTTGTTGAAGGTACTTTGCAAAGGAAACTGTTTCAACTGCAAATGGATTGGTCAGCAGGTGAGTAAACATATTTCGAAGATAGCCGTACAATACGGCATGTAATTTCAATTACTACTTATTTGGGTCTTTAAGGAGCCTGTCTTTGTTCTGCAAGAGTTTTCAAAGCAAGTGAAACCCCACCCCCCATTTACGAAGTGTTGTTTGAGTTCATAAAGACGGAGGCTCTACAGCAGAGAGCAGAGTGAATTTAAGTAGATTTGTTAACAATTTATTTTTTCTGCTATGATTAATGCCACTTGATGTTACGTGGCTACCGTCGCCTATAACACAAGTAAACGCCACAGATGCAATGATTGGGAATGGATAGGGAAAGGGTTCTGGCTCGCCTTACTCACTCACCGAAACACAACAGCACACGTGCTATTACTTTACGGTGTTATTCTTTGAGGGAGTGGTATATAATTGATAGGTAAGGTTAGATTAGTTTTGATTAATTAATATAACTATAATTACTAAGATTAATCAACAAATCGTACTTATTTCTAAATTAGTACACCAATTAGCTTAATGGCTTGTGATTCTTTTTTCCGATGGCAAATCGGACATTACAACGCATTCTTTTCATGATAAACTGCCATTATTTTTGGAAACGTTAAAAATAATTGGTAATTACTAAAGTTAATAGCAGTGATACCACACATCTACATAAACAATACATGAAATATTATTTTAATTTATAAGTATATTTTTTTTATAAATAAAAAATTTACTTATACTTACCAAATATATTGATTGCTATTAATCGTAAATTTATATTCTTGTTCATGTTGAAGTTATCGGTATTCATAGCCGGCAATAGATTTCATTATGTAATGGAAGCTACACTTTTGACTTCTTGCTGTAAGGTTAGCTTAGGAAACAGCTATCACATTAATATTCAAATGTCAAAAATCAAGGTAATAAATATCTACTTTTTTAAATTATTCAAAAAAGTTTGTTGTTTCTTTTTCAGATAAGATTTTGGTCATTTTATGTCTACTTACAACACCAATACTTTCAAATGCTATTTGTGTAAGTTCTGTAGATGATATAAATTGTATTTCCACAATGTCTTGTACAGAATATGTAGATATACGTACTGTATGTTACAATAATGGTATAAGTATGTATTCAGAAAAAGTTTATTTGAAATACAGAAAACAGGCAGGAAATCCAGACGAAACTCTTCCGATTTTTCAAAATGTAAACACTGATACATACAGAACATCAATAATCCGGTTCGATTTAAGTGAAAATGAATACCATGTTATGCCACCACTAAGTGATATGCCAAATCTTGAATTTTTAAACTTAAGTGGAAATTATATTACTACAGCAAAACTATCAAATATTTATGAATTACCTGTCTTACAAGATATCAACTTGTCCAATAACATGATTAATACAATTGAAATGGATAGCCAAGACTTTATTTATGAGGAATTGAAGAAATTAAACCTAAGTTGCAATGATTTAGCGACAGTTCCGGATGGGGCGTTTGAAAAATTTTCAGAATTACAATCTCTAGATATGTCACACAACTTCATTGATAAGCTAAACATGCTTACATTTGAAGGTATAAAAAACCTTTTATACTTAAATTTATCACATAACCGTGTAGTGGATATAAACTTTGCTCTACTTAGGTTTAATTCACTCGAAGAGTTATATTTAGATCACAACAAGATTGAGTCAATTAAAATGACAGATTTTGAAAGTTTGAAAAACTTAAAAATACTCATGTTGGGTTCAAACGCTATAGTTGATCTCCAAATGAACTCATTCCAAAATAATTATAACTTGAAAGTAATAGACTTAAGCGAAAATAGCATAGAAACAATAAGCAAAACCATTTTCCTAAACACGAGTACCTTAGAAAGTGTCAATTTATTTAAAAATAAAATTAAAATGTTACCAAAATATTTACTATCAAATAAAAACATTAAATTTTTCTCTATAGAAAACAATGTTTTGGAAGGTTCTCTCACCAAGGGTACTTTTAAGGGTTTAGAACATATAACAGAGTTAAATTTAAGTAATCAAAAGCTCACAGCTATAGAAGATAATGTATTTTTTGGCTTAGAATGCTTACTGAAACTGTTATTGAATCATAATAGCATTCAGTCCGTTTCACGAAAATCTTTTAAAAGCTTGATACATCTGACTGAATTAGATCTGTCGAACAATAAGTTAACAAACATTGAATTTGACACAAATGATTTTATTGCCCTTGAAATTCTATCTCTTCGTGGAAATTTCATAACAAAAGTAAGCGAAATTTTTTTCCATCATCTAAATGATCTTACTTTTTTGGATATTTCTAATAATAACATTTCTAATTTAAATACTGAAAACTTTAATTCGCTGAAGAATCTAATAAGCTTGGTATTTTATGATAATCCTTTGAGGGGTGATTTGCAACAAAATACATTTCATGACTTAAATTCACTTTCAACACTGGACATGTCAAAAACTTTTCTAAATAATATACGGAACTATTCTATGAATGGTATGGGACAGTTGAAAAAATTAAATCTTTCTCATGGAGAAATCAATGTACTGGAATTCAATGCTTTGTCTAATACGGGAGTGATTGAAATTATTGACTTATCCTACAATCGTCTTAAACATTTCTTTATCAATACTACAGAATTAGTGAATTTAAATACTCTAATCTTAGAAAACAATATGTTAAAAGCGTTATCTTATAATTCATTTCAAAATTTAAAAAGTCTCATAAAAATCACAGTATCTCATAATTATTTAGAAACAATAGAGGACGAAGTATTTTTTGATCAAAGGAAATTAATTAATTTAGATTTATCTTTTAATAAAAATTTAAAAATTAATATTACAGCATTAAGAAATATTGGTAATGTATCAATAATTTATTTATCGGGCATTAGAGGATATATAATCACTTTTAAGAATACCATAAATATGAGGCTATTTGATTTAAGGATGTCACACTCAGAAATAACAAACGTCACTAATATTGGGCTGAGCCGCCTTAAAAACTTAGGGAACATGGACTTAAGTCACAACAATATTTCAGGAGTAGAACTTGAAGCATTTGATCAAGTTATTAATCTCAAGAGGCTAGATTTATCTTTTAATAAAATAGCATTTATTGAACCAGGGGCTTTCAAATCTAATACTCTTTTAGATACTCTGATTATATCTCATAATTTTCTTGCATCAATTAGTTACGGTATATTTCGAGGCTTGAACTATTTACGAACTATAGACATTTCATATAATCAAATAGATAACTTGCAAAGTGAAAGATTCTATGAGGTTAAAAGCTTAGAGGAGTTGATTGCGGACAATAATAAAATTTATACAATATCACCTGAAGAATTTTATAGCCCAAATTTTAAACGTCTCAGCATTGGTGGTAATCCAATACCTTGCAAGATGTTAGTGGGTTTCAAAAATAATGATGCTCGATTTAATTTGACAGCTATTAATTTAGATGACACTCGCAAAGAAAATGTGGATGGTATTACATGTAACTTTGATGGAAACGTAGTCCCGCCTAAAAACGATTTCAATAAAGAAAATACTCTTTTCGAAATAAGAAATATTCTTCAAAACTGGACAAACAGAAATATAAATGAACCGCACGCTCCTTTATCAAACAACGATTCATTTTATTTAGCAAAATTGCTAGAAATTGAAAATAATCAAAATGAGAAAATTAGTAAAATGTCTGTTAATCATGATGATTTTCTTAAAATATTTGTTAATTTTACCTCTATTATTGAAAATAAAACTAATACCTTTATGACAAAGATTTTAGACATCTTTACAGCTGAAAACAAAATAAATGAAAATGAAAACAATAAAACAAATACACTGATGACAAAGCTTCTTGAGATTTTAACAGCTAAGAACACAGTGGCGTTTACATCGACTACTACGACCAACAATAATGTTACTCTTAATAGAGATATGAAACAAGCTATTGAAGCTGCCATTGCAGCCGAAAGACAATATATTCTAGAAGAAGTTAATAAACAAATTTCTCTATTGGATATTAACAATTCTTCTTCTATCTTTCCAAAGAATGAGACAAAAATGCCAGATTACCAATTATCCCAATCGTCAGTCTTCACTGAAGTTTGTGTTGGTTTAATACTAGTTATAATATGTGTATTTATTTTATATAGTTTGTATAAGGAGGGAACGTTTAAACGCAGGCTAAATTTCTTTTCTGACAGCTCTAGCACTCACCATATCGCACAATCAATGGAAAGTGCAAATCTATGAAAATAATCTGAATAACTATTTTGTTTTCATTAAGATTTAATAAAAACTGAAGTATCGTTAAATGTCCTCACACTTGGGTACTTGAACGAGAAATATCCGTACTAATATTATAAATGCGAAAGTATGTTTGGATGTATGGATGTTTGTAACTCTTTCACGCAAAAACTAATGAACCGATCGTCATGAAATTTGCATACATGTTGTCTGGGACACCAGAAAGGACATAGGGTACCTTTCATCGTTCAACGCGGACGAAGTCGCGGGCACCAGCTAGTAGCAGTATATTATGGGGATGTACATATAATTATATCTGTAGTCCTACTTCCAGATAATGGTAATGATGATGATTATAAATATTAATGATCCATTTCTTATTCAAGTAAGTAACGTCAATTACTTCAGTATAGTTCAGATCACTTTAGTATCGTAAAATTCCTAGATATTATTCTAAATTTAAATCCAACGATATTGAACTTGTTGCAGTGTGCGGGTTTTTATGTTTGCGCTTATGTACAGTCGGGGTAAGAAAGGTTCGTCACCTTAAAGTTGACATTTACTTGCATCAGGGCAATTTTATTATAAGCGATGATAAAATCTCATTTCACATATCTGTCAGTTGTTACTTGAATTTGAAAACTGACGTAGGTTTTAGTACCACGACTGATTGTATTATAATTCAAAACCTTGAATGATATAAAGTTATAATAAAATGTAATAATTTTCTAAGTAAGTATTTATGCACTATGTGTCTATAAATCTTAATGTATCTTAAGATATAATGTTTCAATTTGGCTACTAATCCAATCAGTATCCATATAGGAAGTTTGGACACTTAGAGAAAGTAGTCTACTTAGAGAAAACTTACTACTTACTTAAAGTACTTAGAGAAAGTTATTTGTTTAGTAATTAAGTTCAAATGTTAATGAGACTTAACATATTTCTAAGATAAAGCTATGAAATGAAAAGGGGATGAAAAAAATAATAATATTAATTAAATTAAGTAATGCTTTAGATATTGTGACAGAATAAATGTAATATTTATCCACTATGCTATTTTATGTAGAATTCTAATGAAGACAAATCTTTTTATTGTTCATGTAAAATGTAGGCTCATCTGTGGTTTATTTTTATCAAATTATTTACATGACATCTCAAGGGAGTTATTAAATTAAATTTTTTTTGTTTATTTTTAGCTATTAAAATGAATGTAAATAAAAAAATATCGTTAATTTAAATAAATTTGGCGTTATTACTCGTGATTTTATTATTAAATTTGAAAAATATAAGATTGTTAGAAAATTATATCCATTTTCGTGATTTTAATTTAGAAGTAAAGTTGAAATAAGTAATTTTGGCGAAAAATCAGAACCTAGACCTCAAAAAAAATTATCGTTTTTTTTTTTCTTTTGGGCAGAGCTCTCTTATTAAGTTAAGAAAATAAGTTTAATTAAGTATTATCTTTATCATTAGTGATGTGAATATTATTAAATATATTTCTTACATAATTGCTTGTCTTTTTTAATTCCATGCGATATCGAATATTCCCTATAAAATATAAACAAAAGATATTCACATAATGACCCACAAAAACAGTGTACACAAATTACAACTATTTTAATACACATATACACCAAATACTAAGGTCATTATTAAAATAGTTGCAATTTATGTATTTATTTTGAAGCGCTGAGTACGAAGTTCTCCGGGTCAATATATTTTTTCTGCTTCCTTCTTCTAAACTCCACCCAACGGATTTTTTAATATTATTGAAAGAGCGATAATGAGAAGGGTTTGTGTATGTGATTTGCAGAAAAAGTGCATACGTGCGAAGCCGGGGTTCAGTGGGTAGTATGTATATAAATATCATTGAATAAAAATAAACAGGACAGATATACTAATAGTTGATATCTATATTTAAAATTATTTGCAGGTAAAAATAACGGACTAAATTTGTATACACAAAAAGGTTGTCCGGTTGAACAGAACAGATTTGATCTGAAATAGAGAGGCTGCGTTTTGCGATTATTTGGGCAGCCCGTCTGGCGGCAGTAACCAGTCGGAAATAACGCGGTGCGGTTTCCGGGAGGGAATTTCTTCTCAACTTTGGAAATGAACTTTTCAAAGTTGGTTCTGGTCTGAATCAAGTAGTTGCTGGGCACACTGAGTTACGAATTCATTTGGGTAGTCTGTTTTGTGGCAGTAACCACTACTTTACACAAGACAACCGTGAAATACCTAACAGCATGAGTGAGTAGGTATATATATGTGCCAGAGTCCATTTTCCTATTATGTCTGATCCTTTATATAAAAAACAAATTTGAATCTCATAGTTATATTAGCAATTTTTAAATATTTATTCATATATTTTATTAATTAATACAATTAAAATCTAAAAATAAATAAAAATTGGGCGTTCGTAATGGTGCCGAGGATGCAGGCAGCATTTCCTCTCTATATTGTAATTAAATTGAAAAATATTTTTCCTATTGTCGTCATAAATTTTAAAGTAATTTTATTTATGTAAGTACATATAATAAAATCAAACAGTAGCTTTTCAAAAAGTCGGTTTGATATTACCTAACTCCCTGTTTTGAGTCAATTAAAACAGCACATTGGCTGTTATGGGCTATTTCTATTTGTGTAAATTATATTATGTGTTTAGTATTTTCAAATACGTCCAATTTCTTTGTTAATAGGTGCGTATTTTTTTCATTAGCAAGTAGGTAACTTTATTTTAATTTCAAAATGTCTATTAATAAAAAATAATGAGAACAATTTATAGCATTGTTTGTTGAAATTATAGGTACTTATTATGATAAAACAACGCTGAATGCTGACAACGTGATACCCTATTTATTTCGCAACGAGCGATTTCGCATTGTAGGCGTTATACACGATAACAATTTATGTTCAGAATAACTTGCTGGTATTCCCCTTCCAATGTTGCCATTAATAATATTTAATTTATTAGCTAATATTTACATCCTTACATATTATAAAACAAAGTCCCTCCTCCGCGTCTGTCTGTCTGTCTGTACCCGATAAACTCAAAAACTACTGCACCGATTTTCATGCTGTTTTCACCAAAGGATAGAGTGGTTCTCGAGGAAGGTTTTAGTATATAATTTTTAACGCGGGCGAAGTTTTTGGGGCCACACCGGAACCAGATTCGACACCCAAGGAAATGAATATGTAGCCGGTTCCGATATCTTTGTGTTTGTGGATTTTACGCTTCACGGCCGCTTAGAATTAAATGAAATTTTTGTATTGATTTATTAGTATGCTAATAAAATATCTGAAAGTCGGAGTGGTGAATTTTTATCACTTTCATTAGTGAAAACCGTATCACACTCCTCGGCAAATTCTATACACATACATACCTTCTTAATCGCTCTTTCCATTAGAGAAAATCGTATCAAAATTCGTTGATTGGTTTAGGAGAAGTTAGCGGACAAACTGACAGAAGCCGACAGCGACAATGTTTTATTTATAATATGTATAAACAAATACCACACGTACCTATGCAATATAGTCACCTATATGAACATGAATATTAATATAAATGAAGCACCTACCGGTAATTATGATTAATTAATAGTTATTACTGTAAGCAATGTGCGAATGGCATATGAAAGTCTGACTGATATGATCATTATCGTCTATTATCGCTATTGAGTTATCCATTGATAAAACTGCGATGATAACATGGTTCCGTATATTATTTTTTGGAGCATTTCTATTAGTCGTTCTATTGGTTATATTCCCTCTACGTCGAGCCTATGATTTTTCTCTCACTTTAGTTGTCCTATTATTCTGTTATTTTTTGGTGAGTGAGTGAGTGAGTGAGCAAAGTATGGACTTTGCTTGTTTTTGTTTACTTTAATTAATTTTTTTTCTTTTTCTCTTTTGGTTTAAGCACCCCTAAAAAAGTGACAGCAATATTCGTCTTGCGAATCATAAGTTATTTGCTTCCATTTTGCTTCATTGTTAAAGAACAAAGCAATTACCTATAACGCAAATAATTTCATAATATACCTAAACCTAAACATTGTTTTTAAAAATCTTTATCAAAATATTATATCAAAAGTCAAAATATTTCGATAAGTATGTTTTGGTCAAAATAAAATATAATTTTGGTAAGTTTATTTTGTTATTGTTATTTACATTTCAATAAATTCTCTCAAAAGTTTCAAAATTACGTTTCTTAATACCTATTAAATAAAATTATAATATTATAATTATTACTATTAAATAGCTCAACAAATGAGAAGCTAGTTAGGAAAAGCGTCAGAAGTCGTATTCTGTATGCCTATACTGTAAAATAAGGAAACAATAATAGTATACAGTCAGTATATATAGAAGCTTTTAATAGATTAAATTAGGGGCACATTCTAATTCAGCGTTTTATACTAAATACAGCATCACAAGTCCATAGTGGGTCCTTTAAAAGTGTCTTCGTAACGCTAGCCCTAAATTTTTGAAGCAGCCGTAACGCAGACACTTTTAAAATGGCACTTTTTTAGGGCTTAAAAGGTATTTTTGTTACAGGTTATTTGTTAAAATTCAAAAAGAATATTTGAGTAATGGAGTTTGCAATAGGTAAATATTAGTTAAATAATGTAAATATAATAATACATATAGATATAATAGATGTTTTCATAACGCCTAAGAAAAAGTAGCGCAGACGATGTCGTGGGCTTGTCTATATTATAAAGAGAGAAGATTTTTATGTTTGTAATGAATAAACTCAAAAACTACTAGACCGATTTTAAAAATTCTTTCACTATAGAAAGCTACGTTATCAGCGAGTAACATAGAATATATTTTACAAAGTTACGCGGGCGAAGTCGCGTGCAACAGCTGGTGTTGTAATAATTTCCTTTTCTTTTTCAGATCATGTTTCAATCATTTTATTCAGTATACTGATAACACCAATACTATCAAATCCTGGTTGTCAAGATATATTTGATAATATAAATTGTATACATAAAAGTGTGTGTATAGAATATGTAGATACTCGTTACGATAATGTGTGTTATAACAATAACAATTATGGTGTCCCTAATAAAGCCAAAGTTTATATGTCATATAAAAAAAAGTTTTTAAGTCCAGACGAAAACGTCCCAGTAATGAAAAACATAGAGCCTGCTATGACTAGTAGATTAATTACTAGGCTTGATATGAGCGAAAATGAATACACCTATATACCACCACTAAGAAGCATGCGTAATCTTTTATTTTTGAACTTAAGTGGAAATTATATTACTACTGCAAAACTATCAAATGGTTTAGAACTACTTAAGTTACAAGAAATCGACTTATCCAACAACAATATAAATACAATTGTAACAAATAGTTCTTACTTTATTTTATATAAGAATTTAAACAAGCTTAATTTATCTAGAAATTATTTAGTAACTCTTCCCGATGAAACGTTTGAAAGAATATCAGAACTGAGATATCTAGATCTGTCGTATAATTATATTGATTCATTGAATGTACTTACATTTGAAGGCATCAAAAAATTGTTGTTTCTGAATTTATCTCATAACAAAATAACGAAGATAAATTTTGCATTCCTTAGGTTCAATATTCTCGAAGAATTATATTTGGACCACAATAACATTGATGTAGTTAAAGTGACAGACTTTGAAGCTTTAAAAAATTTGAAAATCCTTGATTTAAGTTCAAACGCTCTAATAGATGTACAACTAAACTCATTTCAAAATACCTATCAGTTGAGAATTGTAGACTTAAGCAAAAATAAAATCGAAACATTAAATAAATATATATTCCTAAACTCAAGTAAACTGGAAAGTATTAATTTGTCAACAAACAAAATCAAAACTTTACCAAAAATGTTATTTTCAAATAAAAATATTAAATTGTTCTCTATAAAAGACAATGTTTTGGAGGGTTCCCTCACCAATGGCACGTTTGACGGATTAGATCATCTAGTAGAACTAAATTTGAGTAATCAAAACTTAACAGCTATAGAGGACTATGCATTTTTTGGATTAGAAATGTTAATTACACTTTTATTAAATAATAATAAAATTCATGCTCTATCACAAAAGTCATTTAATGGTTTAAAGAATTTGAGGGAACTAGATTTGTCGTACAATAAATTAATAAACCTTGAGTTTGATACAGACGATTTTATTGGCCTTCGGATTCTATCACTCCGGGGAAATTATATTTCTCAAGTGAATGATAAAATTTTTAATGGTCTAAATGGTCTTCACTTTTTAGACATATCTAATAACAATATTTCTAGTTTGAATTCTGATATTTTCATATCGTTAAAAAATCTAATAAATTTAGATCTTGCTAATAATCCTCTCTGTGGTGATTTACAACAAGATTCTTTCAATGGAATGAATACACTGCCAATACTTGACCTTTCAAAAACTTCCCTAAATAATATACGAAACAATTCTTTAAATGGCATGGTACAGTTGAGAAAAATTAATCTGTCTCATGGAAAAATAAGTGTTCTAGAATTTAATGCTTTTAGCAATACAGGCCTGATTGAATTTATTGATTTATCATATAACCGTCTTGAAAATTTCTTTATAAATACAACGGATTTAAAAAATTTAAACACTTTAATATTAGAACAGAACCTGCTGAAAATGTTTTCTTATAATTCATTTCGAAATCTACAAAGTTTATCTAAAATCATTGTGTCTTATAATTACTTAGAAAATATACCCGAAGAATTATTTATTGATCAAAAAAATTTGAAATATTTGGACTTATCTTTTAATAAAGGTTTAAAATTCAATATTTCTCAAATTAGAAATCATGGAAACTTACATGAATTATACTTATCAGGTGTTAGTAATAAGATAATCAGTTTTAATAACTCCACAAATATGAATCTGTCACACTTAGCCATATCAAATGCAGAAATAACAAACGTCACTAAAATTGGTCTTAGGCGACTGAACAATTTGGAAAACTTGAATTTGAGTCATAATAACATTTCAGCATTGGTGGTTGAGGCGTTTCATAACGTTAGTAATCTCAGAACACTTGATTTGAGTTTCAATAAAATAACTTTCATACAACCTGGAGTTTTTAAATCAAACGGCCTTTTACTATCTTTGAATATATCTCACAATTTTCTTACATCTATTAGTTACGGTATATTTCGTGGTCTAAACTATTTACAAACTATAGACATTTCGTATAATCAAATAGACAACTTGCAAAGTGAAAGGTTCTACGAAGTCAAAAGTTTAGAGGTGTTAATTGCTGACAATAATAAAATCAATACAATATACCCTGAAGAATTTTATGGCACAAGTCTTTCACGTCTTAGTATTGGTGGTAACCCGATACCTTGCGAACAACTGGTGAGTTTCAAAAACAATCCTATTCCATTTAATCTGACTGCTATTAAATTAGATGAGCATATCAATGAAAATGTGGACGGTATCACATGTAACTTTGATTATGACGTAACTACGATGCCATCTAAAAACAATTTAAATAAGGATGACATTCTTCACGACATTAGAGACATTCTTGTTAATTGGAAAAGCAAAAGTATGAATGAATCAGAACACTCTCCTATGGGAAATAATGACACGTATTATTTGGCAAAACTGTTGGTAATTCAAACACATTTGACCGATATAATTAGGAATTTGACTAGTGAACGAGATGATGAACAAAAAGCTTTGGCTAACTTAACTGCAGTCCTCTCAAATGAAAGCAGGAAAACCAATGCCTTTATAAGTAAATTTTTAAACACCAACAACATCACTTCGCCACAGAAAGGAGAAACATTAGTAGAAAATAAAGGTGCTCAATCATCGACTTTTACAGCGATTTGTATTGCTTTAATGATAGTTACATTATTAGTATTCGTTTTATATAAGTTATACAAGTATGGTGCTTTCGAAAGTTTAACTGTTGTTAACGAGAGTAGTAGCTCTCATCAAATGTCCCATTTGATGGAGAATCAAAATTTGTAAATTAAGTAAAAAATTTTAATCAAAATGTGAATGATTTCCTTGTTCTTTAAGGACGTTCCCAAGGAGTAGTTGTGCTCAAAACTTCAAAAACGTTAACTTTTTTTTATGTTTTTGATATTTTTACAGAAACATATCTATTTGTTATAATATATTCAATTAATGATTCTCAATTTTTTAAAACAATAAGTAATAAAATAACTGTTGTTATTTAATAAAACGTTCGCTTCAGCATAGGTTGGGATAGGGTTCACATGTTAAATATGTTAATTTTAATCTTTAATATTTATAAGTTTAGTGTCGCAAGGATTATAAAAAAAATTCTACATAATGGACACTTAAGGTACAGCCAGGGCTTATTTGTAGGGGCACTCAGTGCCCTCAAATGAGTTACTTTTTTATGTTGTTACTCACCTAAATATAAGTTCACGTTTTATTTCCAAAGATATTTTATTTTTTCCTCAAAACACAGTGGCAAGGAATGGGGAGGAGGTACAAAAAATTATGGACTTACAACTTTCGAGAATTAGCGTGCCCCCAAAAAAGAAATGACAAAAAAAGCCTGCTTATAGCTATGTGTACTCGTATTCAAAGTTTCGAAAGGATTTTATGAAAACTGATTTCCTTGGGAACGTCCTTAACACAATTTACTGCAAATATTAATTTTGTATAACTGTAATTAGTATAATTTTGTTAAGTTCAATAATATAAATTATAACTTAAAATAGTGTATAGATTACGTGTCAATCGTTTTGCTAGACAAATCTAATATGATTTTTGTTATTATAAATGTTAAATAATATTTTTAAAATAAACGCATTTTATTAACACATATTTTTTTAAGGTTAAGTTTCGATAGGCTGACGGTTCACTTGATGGTAGGCGGCCACCATCGTCTAGTATATATTATTATCCATACTAATATCCATACTAGTCCCTACAAATCCATACTTCTGTCTGTTACCTTTTCACGCTTTAACTACTAAACCAATCATCATGAAATTTTGCATACACGTTTTCAGGGATACAGGACAGGACATAGGGTACCTTATATACAGAAAAAAAAAGGACTGTTCAAGGACTGTTCAAGGGATCGTCTAAAATAAAATAAAACAAACAAAACGCCTGCCCAAAGTGTGCCAATGCAACAAGAGTTTAAGCGTTATATCTTATCTTATCTTTTATATTATATAATATTCTCGTGTCACAGTGTTTGTAACCAAACTCCTCCGAAACGGCATGACTGATTTTTATGATTTTTTTTTTGTGTATATTCGGTAGGTTTGAGAATAGGTCTAAACTTTTTTTTTATTTTGCAAAACAACGTTAGCCGGGTAGCCGGGTGGTTTGTGTACTACTCAAAAACTCGAAAACTTACAATTTTTACATAATATTATGCAACCCGCTTCAAGTATTGATAATATCTATTTTCTGTGTAATAATATAACTTTTTTACGGCGCCATCTACCAAAGGCGAGGAAAACTCACTCCCCAATGAGAACCGCTGTCACATTTAAAGTGGAAGTTAAGCGTTGTTATGGCAGTCGAGTTAATATAAGACTGAACCACTGCGAGCGTGGTCGGGTTAAGCTAGTTGCTTATATTTTTCAACGCAGACGAAGTCGCGGGCACCAGCTACTATACTTATTAATTTGCTGATGGTAAAAATCATAAAATTAACATTGTCTTTGCGCCATCTAACGAATTCAGGTTACATTTAATAGAGCATTCAACACCATGCTCTTCACAGTACAATTTTTTTATATTTGATAGATGGCGTTGACATTAATAAATTTATTTCGGTATTTGATAATTATTTCGTAATTTGATTTAAACTTTATGTTAATCTTAATATTGAAATATAGTCAAATATTATTTTGCATTTGTTGACCTAAAGAATACCTATTTATATTTACAGAATATTGTTGAATTTTTAACTAGACTTATTATGTCATTTATTTGTACCTATTTGCTCAGCAGTACAACATACAAGTACACACAGAAATATAAAATGAATGAAATGTGGTTGAATTATAATGTGAGATTTATTAAATCAAACCAAAGAACCAAGAAAAAAAATTTAATTACTAGGATGGTATTATATTTATTTATATGACAATATTAGCACCAACTGAGATTTCGACATTTTAGACGCATTTACACGCCATTTTATTCTATCACCATTGTTGTATTATTATTGTAACAGATGGCGCTGACATCAATAAAAGCATCTAGGTACGATTACGATAGAAGATGACATAAATTGGCTATATTATTAATTTTATTGTAGAAATAATATTAAAATAGGAATGATTTTTGTTTTTGTTTTTAGTCTGTGACACATATCTTGACATGCAGTTGTTCGTCGCTATTTGTTTTCTTGTACGCACGCACTCTTTTGTAAAACCAAATAAAACGTTAAAACAGATTTATTAGACTTCGTGTATTACTCCATAGCCCTCGCCAACATTTATATTATCGGCACTCGATTATTTTTTCAACAATCTAATAAAATCCTACTAATATTATAAAGCGAAATTTTGTGAGGTTCTATGGATGTTTTTTTCTCTTACACACAAAAACGTCTTAACGGATTTGGATAAAATTTGGCCCACAGATTATTACCTACTTGGATTATTATATTTTTTATCCTGAAAAAATGTTTGGTTCCCGAGGGATCGTCAAAAATTATTTTAAAAAAATAAATTGGGCGATTAATATCCATTATCCATACTTACATATCCATTAGAAGAAAAAGAAATATTATATTACCGAACAATTTCTAAAACAACTGTTGCTACAATATCAATATTTTTGTTGTAACTGCTAAAAAGGTCTGAAAGCCTAAAGAAAATTTACCTATTCAAGGGAATGTCACGTAAATTCATATTTTAAGGGGAAGTCTGGGTAATATAAACACCGAGCGCAACTTAAGGAAACAATTGTTTGCTTTCTTCCTATTTTTTTTTGTTAACCTTTATGTATACTTATTACCTTAGTATACATAAGCAAGCTATAACATTATGTATACTCTAAGCTTATAACACATATCTATATGTTCGAGATTGTTATTGATATATCAAATATGTAACATTTCGCTGTAATATATATTTTTTATGTTAAGGTCTTCAGACAGACTGACAGTCCACTTGACACCTGCAGTAAGGTCTTCTGTAAGGTCATCCCCTTACATTACTTTTACTGCCCCTTTGTTTGTACGGTAAAAGTCCCGAACATTAAAAAGGAAATAATAAAAAAAAAATCGCCTAACGAAGGATGCAGTAAACCGAGTGCATAATTTAATAAAACATAAAATTATTTCTAAAAGTAACTAATCAAAGTAGTTGGTGAAAGAGGCGTTAACATAATATTTTAGTTTATAATTTTTTTAGGAGCTATTATTATATTATTATGATGATATTTCAAATATATGTACATTAACCATATCATCAAATAATGAAAGATCTGTGTAGGTATGTGTAGGTATATAAATTTATAAAAACCATAAAAAAAATTATTACCGTCTCAAGAAACTGGTAAAATTCGACACTTTTTTTTACAAAGGAGTTTTATAGTGAAACAAAAGTGACTCAAAAAGGTTCCTTTGTGATGGCGAGAACAAAAGTAATCGAGATGCTTTTAACTGGTAGCAGAAATTGTAATAAAAATATCTTTTGTTATACGCAGAGATTTAATTTTATTGTTATAAATCCTCAAGAGTTTCTATGTGGTTAGTACCAGATGGTTATTAAGTTTAGGTCCCAACTTACATTCAAACCATACCCACCATTGTAATAATTATGTTGCACAGCAATTATATAGAAAAGCTATTATTTCACATTTAACGATTAATTTAACTGAAACAGTTGTTTTTGATTGATGGTCCTTTTTTTTGTTTTAAAAGCTGACATGATCGAGATAATTCTTAGCTATAAATTATGAAGATCTGTTTAGGCCTTTGAAGATTATCAGCTCATTTTCTAGTTGACTAAGGGAAACCACTGACTTCCACAGGTTTGATTGATTTCAGGTGTACTGTTACTTCGGTGGTATTTATATGACATGGTAACCTTGATCTGATGCTGCAGCATCAAGTAGACTGAAGAAAACCCTTCCTCAGCAACTTACAGCAGATGTAGTTTGTTTAGGCTGATTAGAACGGTCTCAATAGAATGTTTTAATTAAAATTTTAAATTAAAATTTTGTGTATGTATTGAATTTATCAAATAATTCCTATTTAGTATTTATTTTTAGTAGGTATTATAGGTAAAATTTAAATTGATATAAACAAATCTATGTAGTATCGATTTCGAATAACCTAAAAGTACTTAGAAGTGATAGACAATACTTCTTTTAAAAATACCAAAAGACGTGACAGGAAATACAATTTTCATAACTGTCATATGAAAAATGGACTCACAAATGCTATAACGTATAGAATGCAATCACTGTCACAATTATCTGAGACAGGTGAGGGAGCTTGATATATTAAAGAGCAGAGGTACTCAACCATTTTATAGATAAAAAAAATCTAAAATTTATATATAAACAAATTTTTATTAAATTTTAAAACTTTAAAAAAAATATTTTTTTATTATTTAGTTTTTTTTTTATATATAAAAATAGCAGGCAGGCTGAGGTCCATTTGATTTTCGATGGCTATAAAACGGTCACCTATAAGATGTGACATGGCACCAGTGAAGTTGCAAGTACGACTCCAGTCCTTGAATGGGGTAATGAGTAATGTTAGGATAAATGAATAGGTTCTGGTATACAACCTTATGTAAGGCAATGGTTAGAAATAAGGATAAAATCTGATAAGATAAAAATGTCTGCAAAGCTTAAGGTCAGTAGTGGGAGGCCATTGCATAGTTAGTTACTTATACTTATATTTTTAAGAAGCTTCTGAATTTAAATTTTCAATCGAATTTGTATTGTTTATTATGTATTTGCATCTTAAGTTTGACTACCTATATCGTGTTACATAATTTGTGGTTCCGACCAAACAAATTCAATAATAAAATAATAAGTGACTTTTAGTACTTAATGGAGAGAAGGGACGTTGCGCTTAGAAAAAATGAAATAAGTCTTATATTTACACTTTTCTACGACGCTATTTTGAAGCACTTTTCGCCCCGCCCGGCCTTGTTTTGGAATGGCTCTTCTGGGTATGGTCGCATTGATAGAGGGCATTGAATAAAATCAAATTGAAGTAATTGTGTACAAAATAATTGTTTTTATTAAGTGTCATTTTTTTTTAAAAGATCATGGCCATCGACAAAACAAATTTCTTTTTCTATAAATGCCTATTAAATAATTATGTAGTAATAAATGGCATTACTAATTAAGCATAACTTTAATTTTTTGCAATTAAGCAAATCAATGGACAATAATACAAGCTCTCAGAAATTATGCGTGCTGTGGTCAGTATATATACAACTAGCGACCCGCTCCCGGCTTCGGGGTGCATCCTATCTTTTAAGTTGGACCAAATTAAATATTTTTTTGCAAAACCAAACAATAGCGCGATTTAAGCCATAGCTCACTGACTGTCGCCATCTAACAGCGAAAAGCTGAACTTATTGCAGACTGTGTTTATTTTAGTCAGTCATAAGTTTGTAATGCAATGCGATGACATCAGATGTCGCTACGTGATATTACTATTGGCCAGCTCCCGGCTTCGCACGGATTCAAAATAAAAACTATCCTATGTTAAGTTGGACCAAATTACACATAGTTTCATAATTTATCAAAATTGGTTCAGTATAGTTTCGGAGTTCATCGAGAATAAACACGTGACACGTAATTTTTATATATATAGAGATTTGACAGGCGCTGAATTATTATTTCTTACTAGTGCAATTTTGCATGATCGATAATAATCTTCGCCGTTTAACCCTCTTTCCATAAATAAAACCGAATCAAAATCTGTCTAGCCATTCTTGAGTTTATGCGAGACTAACGCACGGCGATTGATATTTATATATACAGGAGATTTTTAGATGATCGCTCGGGATTACACCGCTCTTAATTGGACTGTACCATTAAAGCATTAATGCTTTCCTCCCCTCTCTTTAAGTCACGTTCAGGCTACATCGGCCGTGTCTTATTTAATTAAAGAAAAAATATACATTAGAATAAATAAATTTTAAAAGATTCCTATGAACGCCCTCGAAATTGCCCGTGAAATTATTTAGGAGTTGAGGAATTTTAATTTCGGTCCACTTACCTTTTTTCCTAACGAATTCCTTGAAACGAGTGAGTAAGAAAGAAACGTTTTTCTCCTAAGAAATAAACGTGTTTATTAAAAAAATAACTTTTCTTCCGCGACTTTAGTAGACTGTTACCTAAAGGCTGTTGAGAATTTCCCCAAGTTGTATAGGGTCTAAAAAAAGTGGGAATTCACGACATTTAATTTAAATAATGCCCTAGTAAAAATACTCGTGTTATACATTTAATTGAAAAAAAGTTAGTATTATTAATTTATTAATTTATTTTAACTCGACTAATTTATTTTGATACAGTTTTCACTAATGGAAAGAGTGATAAACGAGGAATGTTTGTCTATACAATTAGCACAAAAATATTCCATACTTGCGAAGCGAAGCAGATCAGTATATTTATAATTTAATATTATATCAAAAAAGAAAATGGGATTATCATTAAAATATAATATTAAATGAAAAAGAACCATTAGGTTGATAATTGATTCTGTCAAAATCTTCCGTCACACCTCGTCATCCAATTAGCGTCATCATAACTTCGGAGACTTTTAGATGTCCCTACTTAATGACATCTGACTTTGAAGTTAGGTAAGTTAAAACAAATTAATTTCTATCATCATTTTGTATAACTTTCAAATACCAGAAGACAAATAATGAGACATTAAAATATTCTTTGAGCATTAGCATTTCAGCTAATACTATTTTATTTGCACACTAAACTGGGCAGCCTGTCTGGACACCAAAATGAAATAACAGCATGTGTGCTGTTGTGTTATGGTGAATTAGAAAGGGATGTATACCTATTTTCATATCCCTCTTATCGCTTATCCTTAACTAGATAGCCCATCTGGCGGCAGTAACCATCCATTTTCCTATCTCCTCCTAATCCCTTATCCTACTACGAGTATAGTCGGCATCATACTTGCAGCACCTATTGCGTTGCTTCATTGTATGCAGGCCATCAACCTGCCTGCCAAATTCCATATAGAAATAAGCAATATATATTACACTAGCTGGGCTTGCGACTTCGTCCGCGTTGAAAATAAAAAACAAAGCAATATAACGCTTGACCTCGTGTTGCTATAACACCCGGCGTTAGTTTTTCATTTTTATTGATCCCTCGGGAATAGTCCTTTTTTTCTGGATGAAAGGTACCCTATGTCCTTTCTGGTGTCCCAGACAACGTGTATGCAAAATTTCGTGGTGATCGGTTCAGTAGTTTTTGCGTGAAAGAGTTACAAACATCCATACATCCAAACATACTTTCGCATTTATAATATTAGTACGGATTTTTTTTTTTAATATCAACTCATACTTAATAATATTTTTTTGTGCTGCATATCTAAATTAATTAGATATATTCAAGAAAAAAAAATTTGTACTGCATTTTTTATGCATTTATTGATTTCAATAAAATGATTGATAAGTAAAAATTCTTCAACTTGCATTTTTATGCATTTAGATATAGATTGCAATTGATTGATTGATAATGTCAGTCAATATTGAATTTGGAAAAGTGTTTATAGTTACACGACTATAAAGTCAAACAAGCAACCGCTTGAACCACAAGCACGATAGGTGAAAACGCATTGAAATTGCCCCATAGAGACACCTATAACAAGGGTCTGAGGGTGAAGCCAAAGGGGTTTCAAAGGCTGGCTTGGTTTAAACGATCTTTCGGGCATTGTACGATACACAAAGCGTTCGGCTTTGGTGAATTTTTTATTTATTTAACTCGCATGGTAAGTACTAGTGCTTATAATTTTTTTTCTAAAATTAAAGTAGCCAAATTACTCCTCATAACATCAGCTATTTGCAAGTGAAATTTTATAGAACTGACGGAACAAACAATGGACAGACAGGCGGACAATTTTTTTAAAATGTTTTGTTTTTATATGAGCCCTAATATATGTACACTTTGATATAAGTAGATATATTTAGTAAAAACCAGTTATTCTGACACTACAAACATATTACTTATTTTTATTTATTTTTAAATTTTATTTATTAGTATAGATTATAATTGATTAATAAAACTTAAAGATTAATCCAAGTTATTACATTGTTCTACAAAACCATTGACACGGTTTGTATATATAAACGAATTATTCAGTTGTTCAGAAGTCTATCCAGCCGTGTGTATAAGCCAAGGGACGACAATACATGTCCGGATGGGCCACCTGTAATACTAGTAAACCTTTCTATTTATGAGTTTCTCAGAAACGGGATACTATACGACAAGTTTGGGAAAATCGCGGATTGCCTAAACATTGCGGGCTTCGGTAAACGTCTGGTAGGAAATGATGTCAAATATTTGCTCTTTGGGTAGATTTTGTATGAGGTTTATTTAACAAAGGCGTTTTGGGCGACAGATATGAGTAAACTTTTTCGACTTTCGGGCAACATTTTACAAGTACCATCATGTTTATAGAATACCTATTTTTGAAGCATTTACTACCTCCCAAAGAACCCAATTGTTGTAAAAAAATTATTGTATAAATGCCTCCGGTACATTACAACCTAATTCCAAATGGCCTGAAATGTGAATACACCTGAATCCCAAATAGACTGAATTTTAAGTAGTCTGAATCCTTAATTGTGTACGAAAAAATACACAGAAAAATCCATAGAAAATTAACTTTTTTATTTACAAACTGGTTCCTCTAACGCAATTTCTAACTCAAGTTCTCTATATAATTTAGACACATTTATCTCTACTTTTGTTTCCAGCATCCATTGGCAGTTGCTTAATAAATCTAAATCAAGTAATTTAGCTAAAGCAAAAATGTGATGCTTAAGAGTCTAGAAACGTCCATTGTAATTCCACATTACTGCTAAAGGAAAAGAATGGTCGGATAAGTTTTAATATTGTATCCAGTACTGTTCATCCCATTCTCCAAATGTAGTAGCCACTCTACCGTGTAGAATAAATTAATTTCGCATGTAAAAGCCAGCTCCCGGTGAGATTTTAAATATTGTATCAGAGAAGCCTTTTACAATGTGAAGGTCCGTTTGAATGCTTGCCTCATAGATGCAAACATAAAGATTATAAGTAAGGCAGAGAGTCGGACCACTTAAGATAAAAAAAAAAGTAGCTACATTCACCAAAAGCCACAAGTAAAGCCAGACTTGTTTCAAATGCGCTGTTGCCTCAGTAGGATAAAGGATGGGCCGAAGACAATAATTTATAACTATTAACTAGAATCGCGATTTCGTCCTTACGTTTTTATTGCTTTAGGACGGTGGCGCTAATTTTGTTACATTTTTTATTATTTTTAGATGATCCTTTGGGAATAATCCAGATAATAAACTATCTGTGTTCCAAATGTTATCCAAATTCGTTCAGCCGTTTTTGCGTGTCTTTTTTTAATTTTATTTACACAAAAAAAATATATAACTGGTGGTACACCGTTTAGGTGTAGAATAAACTTAATTAACTTTCTACCGTACACCTGATTTGTCGAACATTAACAAAAAGATATTCAAAATGAGTGCTATAAACAAACACAAATAAAAAAGTATATATTTGTACGACAAACTTCAAATTTATAATAATAATAATTTATAATATAGTACTTACCTACAACTCGACTTGCCGAGAGTTTAAAGAAAGCACAGAAGCTGTAGAGAGTGATTTTTCTTACTTAGTATAGGTTAACTGACCTCATTGGGGACTAAGTAGAAATGAGTTAGCGTTTTTTTAAGTCTCCAACATTGCCTGCTGGTTTATATTTTAAAAATTTATTCTTTAACTAGAGACCCTGCTCCACATTGAACGAGTAAAAAATGTACCTACTTAAAACGGAATTTTTTTTCTTATGTTATTTTTATTTTTCGGATATTAATTTTTTTTAAAACACTATAATTTAAATATATATAATTTATAATATTATTAAAAACCACATAAATTAGCACAGTTTCACAACATTGAATTATTTGTTATCAATAAGACAAAAAGTTAACCATTGGTAATACTAACTAGATGTACTTACATACGAGTTTTTTATGGGTCTATTTAAGGACATTTTCAACTTATATGAAGCGGTTTAGGTAGCGCAAGCGAAAATCTGCTATTTTAAATTGTTAATTATACCGATTTCTTTAATAAAAACGTAAGATCATAAGATCTCGACAAATGTAAATAAAATATTCACGAATTATACACATGATCTATCCTATTAAATTATTTTATCCGTCGATGCAAACAGAAATTAAACCTGCTAAAAACTTTTCAAGAATAGTGCAGACAGACAGACAGATAAACAGGGTGACTTTAAATTATATATAAATAGACAATGGCAGTTCGAGAATTAATTAAGTTTAATATCCGACCTCATTGCGGAAGTAATTCCCCAATGAGGAAATATAAAAAAGGTGGGGTTGTGCGTACATTTCAAATATAATTTAGGCATGACCCATTGACTCAGATCGTAACATTAAAACTTTCCAGGTATATAACTGCCCTAACGCATAATTGTGGTCCAAGTGACAAGTGGATACGGAACAGACAAAATTTTACAAACCGATATACAGAATTACATGGATAAATAAAGTGTTATGTTAAGGTTAAGATTGACAGACAGGCTGACAGTTGACTCTATAACACAAGCAACGCTATAGGTAATGCAAGTGCGCTACTGACCGTACTAGGAATAAGGATAAGGGATTGAGAAGGGGATGGTTACTGCCGTCAGACGGGCTGCCAAATTAGTGTGAAATGCAGTGTACCCTGCAATGGCAGGGTACTGAGGTAGAAAACGAATTATAATAGCTTTTATTAAATCAATATATTTAAATGTATTTTTATTTCTAAATGAATTGTATATTGTTAGTAAACACAAGAAATATTAAATTTGAAAATTTCGTACTTTGGTAACGCTTTAGCTTGTAACTTAAACCGTCAAACCGTAATATCTGACTCGGAAGATATGGGCCTTAATAAAAGTTTGTGTTACGACTATTGTGCCGGGTATGGAACATACTTTAATTTCGTTTTTTGAACATATTCATAATTTAATTAGATACTGTTTTTACAAACTTCACTTGGTCGAGTCGTTATAAGGTCACGCACTTTTATCAATCAAAAATACTGCAATACTAATTGAGAGACAAAAAGGTGAATGAGATCTTGAGCCAAGCGTAATTTTGTGGTATGAGCGCTGATTAAGGAAGACTTAATCAAGGGTGGTGGGTGGGTTATATTTAGAATGTAGTAAGTTCCTAACGGATAACAATACTGATATAACGACGCGTATTTCGCCGGCATGAAACTGTCAAGTGGGACTGGCGTAAAATGAGCGCTGTTCTTTACATCAGCTTATGCTGAGCCAAATACATTTTTGCTGCCATGGCGCACACTCAATGGGATTTCAATTATGTATTCTCATTTAAATGTGAAAAATTTGTATAAATTTTTGTATTTATTTTTAAAAGTGAAATGTGACTGTATTGAGATTATATAAATATTTCTATTAATCCCTAGGGGATTATTAGATCCTGTGGTGTAAAGGAATAGTAAATGAATTATTCTATCGCTTTTACTCAGGTGTCCTGTGTTCGAATTTATGAAATAATCCTATCTATCGCCCGGCTTCAAAATAAAAACTATACTATCTTTTAAGTTGGACCAAATTACACATAGTTACGAAGTTTTATCAAAATCGGTTCAGTAGTTTAGGATATATATAGAGATTTGGTACAGAATTAGACAAAACAAGGATCTGGACTGAAGCAAAATAAGACAAGACAACTTTTTGAAAAAATAAATAAATTTCGAACCAGATCCTATAAAAATACCTTTAAAAAGATAAAAAAAAATAACCTTGTAAAACGTTATCTATCTGAAACAATATTTAGCGACAAATAAATTTGTGAAATCTGATTACCTCCTTCCATTGAACTGCGTGTTCATCTATTTTCGCTGAATAGCAATTGACGAAATGAATAGAGGGGAGGGACTCGAATTAATCAATTAAATATTCAACAGTTAGAATAAAGCCAAATTGGTGCTAAACTATTAAAGGTTATCTAAATTCGACCCTGCCGACAAATCATTTGTTCATCTGATAAGAGGAGGACTCTGATTTGTAAACTTTTGCTTTAGGTTTGAGATTATTCAGGTTGATTGAAAATATTATTATAAATCCTACATTACCATTTTATTCTTGATTTATGAACACTTTTGATTTAAACGTGATATAATTCGCAAACAAGGTATGATTTAATTTTAAAGTTCTTATTATAGCAATTTCTGTCAGTAGTAATAATAATAATTATAATTTATATTATATCATTATTATAAATTATATGATTGTATCTAACATTGATTAAATATACATACAAACATATAAAAATATTCACAACTTGAACTCAATCTGAGAAAGTAACCTTTAATTTGCACTCTAAACGGTGCTAAGGACTCAAGTTATAAAGCACAGTTGAAAAGTGATATTTTTCTTTCACTGTGCTTGCAAAGGAAAAGAAATTAAAGAAAATCTAGGCCCTGAAAAATCAGATTGCTGGTTAAACGTAACTTCGGTACAGTAGACAACTTAGGAATTCAAAAATCTCTTCTATATATTTAGTAAGTAGTAGTTTTATAATATAACAAATAATAATAATGTGGCTTTTATTTTCAAAAATTACATAATTTTATATATCCCAAAAATCCTTTTTTACATTACAAAAGTATATAAAATGAGAGAAGAAAGAGTCTTCTAGAAGATTCATCTTCTATAGGAGGGTTTTTTTTTTTTTTTTTTTTTTTTTTCCCCGCCGATCCGAAATAAATGCTCGCTACTAACATTGCAGCGTTTTAACTTACTTTATTATTGGCCCTACTGGAGAATACCCTATAGGAGGGTTAGTCACTGTAGTCTCGCCTCCATTAAAGTAAAACATCTTCGCTGACATTTGATGTCCTGCTTATATGCAGTGGACTGGCAAATTAAAGTCCATACGCCTTTATATTGAAAAATAGTCTTTGTCCAGCAATGGAATCTAATTATATATGGAATTATATAATGGAATATATATGTATATATAATATATATAGCCGAAAATCAATGGAAAAGCGTATCCTCACAAGTATGCCATGAAAATTTATTATTTTCAGTACTTCCTTAAGATATTTTGTCAGTAGGTACTCGTTCAGGGTGATATTTCCTTTTTTAAACGACGATGTAAAGTTATGAATTTATGCGAGTCCCGAGACGTCGCAGCAATTTTCCTCTTCAAGTGTTTGCGGCGGGGAGGCTTTTGGACTTTTGGGGGTCCTTCGAGAATTTTTTTCTAATACTTTATATGTTACTAGGAATAAAAATTGAACAGATGCGTCCTAGACTACATTGCGACAGGTTTTTGGAAAAAGCCAGCCATTCTTTTCATAACTGTCGCATTGTCAAAATTATTCATTAGGTTATATATAAAAATTACCAGTAAAATCCAGTAAAATTTATCTTATTTAGATATATAGACAGCAAGCTTGATTTGTGTCTATTTCTGAGCACACAATGGTATAAGCAAAGCATGGCACAACGCGTTACGCACTCATAAACTGGGCAACACGACTGGCTTGTGAGTACTTTGACGCTTATGTTTTCAGCATGGGTCGCTGTTAGTTTAGGTTTATTGGCGACAGTAGCCACATACCGTCAACCTGTCAGCCGACCCTTATCTTAATTTCTCACTTGACCGTTAGAGCACGTCATAAATATTTGTATAACATCCAGAGGTGCAAGCCTGATCGGACTTAGTTACAACCTGCATCTAACATTTGCATTTGATTAGGCTATGACTGCCTTTTTACCATAGAAGTTTTTTTTATAAATAAGAGGTTTTATGCTGAACCGTGGGTTTCGATGGAGCTTTATCTTTACCATTTATTTCGGCTTTCGGACCGTGATGTTAGATTTGAAAATATGGTTAATGTCGCAATATTTTTCCAGTCCTATGTCATTGAGAACAGTCACTGTTTTGCTTCTATATTGGGATAATTTTGGAAATTTTATGCTATTAAGTATTTCAAATCCAGCCGAATTCAGCGTTAAATTTAAAACGTTTTTACGTCCAATATGGCTCAGTGATAAAAATCTTTACTTTTTAATCATAGTGTCATGACTATTGTACAGATGTTGCCCCTAATTGTTGGCATGATGAGAAGGTTTACTCATTATCCTATAGTAAAAAATATGCATTTCATGAATGCAAGTGATTTTCCCTATACACTATATACACTATCCCTAATTTTAATTGCTAAGAAGTTTAAGGTTATGAATTGTACACAAAGAAACCATTACATAAATTAGGAAGTTCAGTTTTTAAATAAAAGTTTCACAAGAAGTGCATTATGTATTTATTATTTGATTGAAATTTTATTTTATTTGATTTTACTTGATATTTTCATATAGGTACAATTAGAGGTATAAAATGTTCTTTAGTTCGTTAAGATTTAATAATTTTAAAGTCTGCTAAAGTTCTATAGACCATGCATGCATTAATCATGATAGCAGCCAAACTGACGGTACATACACAATGATAGCAGGTGATTACCGTCATCCGAGGACTCAAGGAAAACTAGGGAACCTGGAGTCAATTTATTCATAGCTCGCTTTAAGAGGTCATTGTTGATTTTATACTACGTAAGTATTCTTGTGTCTGTACGCTTTCACGCGTTGTGAAGACTCCACGCACGTCACTAATTGGGGCCATTTGTTATTGCGCGAAGTGTAACAGACGTGTGCGGAGTATTTTAATGGAGTCATTCCAGAAATGATGACGAATCACGCACACGCCGTGGGTTAATAAGCCGTATTATGTTGAGGGCCTCCACTTTGCGATTAAATAAATTCCGTGATCACACACTGGCAATTTCCAACTTAATTTCAATGGAGCAAGGTCTGAAATGGGAATAAAAATTTCGGGGAGGACAGTGTATGTCGTAAAATTTTAATCACGAGACAGGTATGTCTATGTTCTATCATTTTACTTGGATTATTTCGACTTGTATTTAATTTGAATTGTATGAAATTGTTTTATTATTAAGGCTAGTCTTTAAGAATCCTTTTCAAATAAAATTTATTATTAATACCACACAGTCATGCTTGAGTTGTAATGTTTAAGTACAAGTTATAGCTAACTAGCTTTTTCCGTGACTTCGTACGCGTCTTTCGGGAAGAATACTTTTTTGAGGATGATTGTAGTACCCTATGTCCTTTTCTGTATTCCTGACAACTTTGTCAACTTTGACAACTTGACACAAAACTCGAAAACCAGCTCACGGATTGACTTGAAACTTTCACACAACATTCCATTTTAACAGAAGAGAGTTTCTATATACTTTTTATTTCGAAGTTTAAACGCAAACGGTAAAAAAACGAGCTACTGCGAAGCGTGGCCGAGTTCAGCTAGTACGAAAATATTTAAATAAAACTTGAAAAAGTAGTATATTTTAACCTTGTATATTGTATATATACAAGAGATATTGTCCCCAAAAGGCTTGTCCTGTGCGATCTGCGACGATCTTTGTTATGGACCCTATAAAATACCTTGTGTGCGGTTTGACCCCTTACCCATATCCCCTGCTTTAATGTGTTTGATTCCCCCGGGAACCGTATTGTGTTTAATATTTTTTTTTGGACCGTCCCTGTAATAATTTCTGAATCTTTATGATACACTTTTATTATGAAGCCTTGATATAGATACGTTAAACTTTTGATGTAGTAAAACGTATTTTATTTTTTAGTTTTCAATATTTTTTTAGATTAAAAATGTTAATTTTATTTTTGTAGGTATTTAATTTGAAATAGTTTTTAAGAAATATGTCATTTTTATGTTTTTATTGTTTTTTAATTTTTAGGCATGTAATTAATATCTTGACTGTATTTAGAAACGAATCAAATGCAATTCGAAAATATTCAATTGTTAGAAATTGTTCGAGACCTACAGCGGCATCTGTTGACTGATCAAGGCAACGGGTGTATCGTCTACCCCACATAATCTTTTAATATATATGTCACCCACTTACCTCACGCATTAATATATAATTGTAATCCCTTTTGTAAATTTATCTAACAATATATCACGTCGTTTATGAAAAGTCTACATTTTATTTCGAATTCCGCAAAATCATCACCCAAGAAGTAAATAAGTCAACTGGCTGCAACATATTGGTCCTTCTGAGCCAAATATCATATTGATTCTTCTTCGCCGAACAATATTTCCGAGAAGCAGCACCTCTGGAAAATACTACCGCACATTTGGAGAAGACAAAGCGCACTGGACATTTCTTCTTGGACGAAAGAGAACGACCGTGATATCCGTGGGACAGTGAAGAATATCCGCTAACAGCTCATATCCCGCTAGTACGAGCTGTATTCGCTTCATGGCTAAAAGACGCACGTGAGTACCTTGGCTTTTTCTATATAACCAAAATGGGGCTAGATACCGTAGTTGAGAACAAATCGCGCAGTAAATCTCCAGCTAGGCCCATTTGTGACGAAGAAAATGAGCCATTTGTTAGTCAATTAATAAAAAAACGCGGCATAATTAAAGCTAGACTTACAAAGTTCGCAAGCTACCTACAAAACTGTAACGATAATTTAAACGCATTAACTGCTTCCTCTTTAATTCAGTTAAGGTTACGCGTACAAGGAGCCAAGAGCCTGTCCACCGAATTTAACGATCTTCAAACGCAAATTGAAACAAATGTCTTTGAATCAAATCTCGATGATCAGTTATGCCAGCGTGATCAGTTTGAGGATGGTTACTACGGTGCAATGGCTCTGGCCGAGTTCATACTCAACAGTAGTGAGTCCGCTCAGAGCCCTTCATGTTTGCAAAAAACAATAAACACGATTAAGTTGCCTACAATATCGTTGCCTACTTTTGACGGTTCGTATGATGACTGGCTTGCATTCAGGGACACTTATTTGTCACTTGTTCATAATTCAAAAGACTTATGTGACATTCAAAAGTTCCACTACCTCAAGTCATCACTAGTAGGGGGTGCATTGTTGGTAATAGACGCGCTCGAACTAACAACAAGTAACTACTCAGTGGCATGGGAGCTCCTTCTTAATCGTTACAACAACAATAGGTTATTGACGCACAATCATATCAAAGCACTATTTTCAATGCAATCTTTGCCTAAGGAATCACACATATTTATTAGAAAATTAATTGACACTACACATAAAAATTTACGCGCTTTAAAAATCCTAGGTGAGCCTGTTTCATATTGGGATACTTTAATTATTTATATTTTAGTTTCGAAGCTAGATAGGACTACCGAACGCGAGTGGGAGCAATATAAAAGTAGTCTTGCTGGCAGCGATTCTGAAATTAGAATTAAACTGGATGATTTACTGCAATTTCTAAAAAACCGTGCTGACATGCTAGAAACATTACAGGCGTCGCAAAGTACGAGTTCCCGCGATAAATACGAAGTAAACAAAAAACATGTCAATGCTTCTTATAATAACAACAAAGTACACTGTAATGTTTCCACCAATAATAAACGCAATAAATCACAACGCGTATCGAAATTTGCATGTCCAATGTGTAAAATGAATCATCCACTTTATTCTTGTGTCAAGTTTCTTGAAATAGATTATGACTCTAAATTAAATTTAATTAACAATAATAATCTATGTGAGAATTGTTTACGTGCAGGTCATTCTATAGATTCATGTTGGTTCGGACCATGCCGAAAGTGCACTAGTAAACACAATTCTATTATTCATCCACCAGGCGACGATTGCATTCGCTCCGCCCCGCGGAATACCTCAAGCCCCGCGACGTCTAGCTCAGCCGTGTCTATCAATGCGCACTGTCAGCACACGCACACATTATCAGCATGTGCATCGCAACGCACACAACGATCGCTTATAAAACCGGTTTTGTTATCGACGGCCCTTGTTGAAGTAGCCGATAATAAAAATAATTATCACACCGCGCGCGCACTACTTGACAATGGGAGTCAAAGATGCTTTATAACAAAATCATTAGCTAATTTATTATGCGCGCCATTAGTACAGTCCACTCACGAAATACGCGGTGTAGGTAATTCTGTGACACAGTGTACGCAACACTGTAATGTACAGATAAAATCGCGCATTAATACCTACACAACTAATTTACATTGTTTTGTTTTACCAAAAATAACCGCTACTATGCCAACTGTATACGAAAATCGCGCAAGTTTCTGTATTCCAGATAATATACAGTTGGCTGATCCGCAATTTCTCGATTTCAAAAACATCGACATGTTAATAGGAGCCGATAAGTTTTGGGATCTACTTACGCAGGGTAAGATAAGGTTGCATAATGGACCTTACTTGCTAAATACTAAATTAGGCTGGATAGTATCAGGTCCTATCAATTTAAACGCACGCATTGAAGACCACATCCAGTGTAATTTCACACACACAACAGATTCATTGTTACGACGGTTCTGGAAGATTGAGGAGTTGCCTACGACTCGGAACGCATTGACTGACGAGGAGAAGGCTTGCGAGGAGCATTTCGTACGCAACACTAAGCGCAAAAGCGACGGACGGTTCTGCGTCAGCATGCCACTCAAACAGTCACCCGAGGTGTTAGGAGAAACGTATCCTCAAGCTGAACGGCGTTTTCTGGCGCTGGAAAAACGGTTACAGCGTTCAGAAAATTATAAAAAAATGTACACGGATTTTATTCACGAGTATGAAGACTTAGGACACATGAGTAAAATTTCATCGTATGATTCACCATATTTTATTTTACCCCATCATGGTGTGTTTCGCGAGCATAGCACCACCACGAAACTTCGCGTTGTTTTCGATGGCAGCGCAGCATCCACATCTGGCACGTCACTTAATGACCTACAGATGGTAGGACCCGCTATCCAAGGCGACTTGTTATCTATTCTTTTACGTTTTAGGCAGCATCGATACGTAGCCTGTGCGGATGTGGCCAAGATGTACCGCCAAGTCCTAATAGCTGAACAGCAACGTGACCTACAATTAATTCTTTGGCGCGATAGCCCCGAACTGCCGATCAGTATTTATCGATTAAATCGAGTTACTTATGGCACAGCGTCGGCGCCTTTCTTAAGTGTTCGTTGTTTAAAACAATTGGCCACAGAATGCACTGACCCTGACGTTAAAGGAATAATTAACGTAGATTTTTATATTGACATGATAACTGGGTCACGTGATAAATCCGAATTAATACGGTTGTGCAAAGAAAACACGCGTACATTGCAGTTAGGTTGTTTCCCGCTTCGAAAATGGGTATTCAACTTTGATGAGTCAGCATTAGATTTTCAATCGGATAAACTATTTAATGCGCAAACGCATCGTACGTTCGATAAAGACTGCAATTCAAAAACATTGGGCATAGGATGGAACAATTATTCAGATCATTTTTATTTTAATTCGCAATATAATTTAAATTTAATAAATAACAATGAAAAGGTAACTAAACGCAGCATCTTATCTCATGTGTCACAAATATATAATCCCGTAGGGTTTTTAAGTTCAACAATAATGCAGGCGACGGTTTTACTGCAACGTCTGTGGTTACTTAAACTAGACTGGGATAACGAAGTCCCTTCTGACGTCACGCGCGCCTAGACTTAGTTTGCCGAGTCATTATCAACTGGCTTAAGTATATTTTGACGCGTTACGCAATTATTATTAGCAACTATATAAACGCGCATAGAATTGCATTATATTTACATACGCATCACAGGATGCGTACAGCGCTTGTATTTATATTCGCACAATTAATTATGAGTTACAGGTATCATCGCGCTTATTATGTTCAAATTGGAAAGTATCGCTTTAATATCTTATCAATACCGCTAGCAGTGAACCTATAACACTATTCCCATTTAAACGATTCTCACAGTTCTCGCGCATGTTGCGCGCTGCTTGTTATGTTTTAACTTTTTAAGATTTATTCAATACGCGCAATAAAAACAACAAGCGTACGGGTAACATCGATGTCGAGGAGCTGGGAGGATCAATCAACTTGTTAACCAGGCTGGCTCAGGTGGAATCTTTCCCAAATGAAAACCAGCTATTGGTTGATACACATACACACTCGCACTCACACTCACATTCACACTCACACACTCACACACTCACTCACACACTCACACACACTCACACACACACACACACTCTCTCTCACACTCACACACCCTTAAACCTAAACGCAATTAAGTAAGCTAAATTTATTTATCGATGACCACCGCATCATGCGAGTCGGCGGTCGCATTGGTTATTCACAAGAATTTTCATTTAATAAAAAACATCCGACTTTAATAACTAGTAAACACTACTTTACGCTTTTATTATTTCGCTATGAACATAGAAAACTTCTACATGCCGCACCACAAGCTTTACTATTCGAATTACGTAACACTTGGTGGCCGATAGGTGGTAGGAATCTTGCGCGAAAGGTTTTTTATGATTGTGTGCTTTGTAAACGATTAAGAGGGAAAACCCTTACTCCGCTGATGGGTAACCTACCGGAGGAGAGAATTACGCCTACATTTCCCTTCTTTACTTGTGGCGTAGATTACGCTGGCCCCGTCTTCATATTGAACCGCAAAGGCAAGGGTGCTCGAACGATTAAAGCTTACATTTGTTTATTCGTTTGTTTCGTCACGCGGGCTATTCACTTAGAGCTCGTGAGCGATCTATCTACTGGAGCCTACCTTCTTGCTCTTAAACGCTTTATAGCTCGACGCGGAAAACCGGCAGAGATTTTCTCTGACAACGGGAAGAACTTTGTGGGTCTAATGCATGAATTTGGCAATTTTCTAGCAAGATGTAGTAATGATATTATTAATTACGCGACTAGTGAGAACATTAAATTTCGTTTCATACCTCCATATGCTCCTCATTTTGGTTCTATATGGGAAGCTGGGGTAAAATCATGTAAGTTTCAGCTTCGCCGTGTTGTGGGAAACGCTCATCTCACTTTTGAAGAATTCAGCACAGTATTAACGCAAATTGAAGGGGTCCTAAATTCACGCCCTTTGTCCCCAATGTCGGCTGATGCGCACGATTATCTACCTCTGACACCTGGACACTTCCTGGTCGGCCGTGCTCTGACGTCGCCTGCCTCAGAAGATCTTCAGCAGACGCCTGTGCATCGACTTAACCGGTACCAGATGGTGGAGAAAATAAGACAACATTTTTGGGAGCGCTGGGCCAAAGAGTACATTTCCGAGCTCCAAACGCGATCCAAATGGAGGGTCAATTGTGAAGACTTGCCGCTAAATACGATGGTCCTAATGCAGGATGATAATCTACCTCCTCTTAAATGGCATTTGGGCCGCATAATCAACACGATTCCTGGAAAAGATGGCGTTTCAAGAGTAGCGGACATTCAAACTGCATCCGGCATCGTGAGACGCGCATATACGAAAATCTGTCCATTGGTGTCACAGCGAGATGATTCTAATGGCACCGAAGACAATCATTCCTTTTGAAAGTCAGATCTTTCAAGGCCGGGGGCATGTTCGAGACCTACAGCGGCATCTGTTGACTGATCAAGGCAACGGGTGTATCGTCTACCCCACATAATCTTTTAATATATATGTCACCCACTTACCTCACGCATTAATATATAATTGTAATCCCTTTTGTAAATTTATCTAACAATATATCACGTCGTTTATGAAAAGTCTACATTTTATTTCGAATTCCGCAAAATCATCACCCAAGAAGTAAATAAGTCAACTGGCTCCAACAGAAATATATTTTTTTTATAAAAAATGTAGACCAGACTGACAGTTCACACTTTTGCTTGGCTTGATATACTGTCGATGCAATTTTTCCTGAAAATTATAAACACAAATCCTCATCGTTTAGTTAGTAGAGAAACAGAAATAGACAGTATTTATCTATACTAATATTATAAAAATTTGTAATGTATTATTGTATTTTTGTTTGTGATGAATAAACTCAAAAATGACTAGACTGATTTAAAAATTCTTTCATCTATAGAAATGTATATTATCAGCGAATAACATAGGCTATATTTTACAAAGTTATGCGGGCGAAGTCGCGTGCAACAGATAGTTCTATAAAATACATGTATAGATGTAGAGATCTAATACTGAATTATGTATAATGTAAAAACCCTAATGTATCAACGAGAAATAACATTACCCAAACTTTTTACCATAAACAGAGATTTGAAACAAATGAGATTTCAAAAAATTAAGGCGCTATAAAAAAAGTCGTTGAATCATGTATTCTCAAAGCAACCAACGAGGGGAAACGCGAGTTAAACTGAAATATTCAGAGAAACATCGCTTCTGCGAGCCAATGAATTTTGAATTAGTTGAAACTTTTTGTTTTAGTCTCCTCAAGTAGTTCTAAAATCAACTTAAACCCTGAATTTGTGACTGTTGCTATGACTGGTGGTGGTGCTTGAAATAATTACACTAACTATGAGGAAGTACACAGTTAGAATGACTGAAATTAATTGTTGAGAATTGATTTACTCTGTGAGAAACTAGCTTAAAGCTCACTTCCGGCGAAGCCGGAAGCGGATCGCTAGTTATATATGAAATTGTTAAATCGGTTTGTGCACTATTCAGAAACTCAAAAACTCAAAGATTTTAATTGGATTATCACATTTGGAAAAAATAATAAACGGGGAACATTTTTACATTATCAAAATTGCACCCCGGGTGAAGCCGGGGGTCAATCGGAGCATGCAAAGTATTTAACGATAACTTAATATTGCAAACTTAAATTTATTTACTGTTTCTCTGTAAACTGTGATAGTTATTACTCTGTCACGGCTCTGTAGTTCCATTCCATCCAATTCTGTAAGAACTATGTTGTTTATTTCGATTTCCCTGGAATGTTCTTTTGTGTGACCGCATAAGGGGACAGGGTGGGTCCAGTGAGACTGGTCGGTGTATAGAATTAAGTTTAGGTGACACGGGTCTCTCATTTCGTTTGCGACGGGTTTGTACTCAAGACTTCGGGTCTGTTCAGAAAGTTAGGAATATCTTAGTGTGTACATAGCTTTCTCTTGACGTTTTGTGTTTGACTACAGCACTATTGTACATTTAATTCTTGTTTAATTAATTTATTTTGCACTGTTTCTGGTTGAAACCGCTGTATTAACTCCGCCTTCACTACATCCTATTTTGCTTAAATACAAGACGGACTGTGGAGGCTTAATTTATTTTTCATAAAGCTAAATGATATTTTCATTATAATTGTTATAGATTTTCTCGTTACCCTTGCCTTTTTTTTACTGTTTTAACACAAATCTAAAACAAAAATCATTTTCAATTGTATAAGTTTGTGTAAGCATATTTTTATTATATTTATTGAAAAATAATATATACAGAACTAACGACCCGCTTACGGATTAAATGCATTCTTTTTCTGATATATATCAAAATCCTTTGGGTGGTTTAGTAAAAGTGGAAAGCGATTATATTTAGTATAGACAATGTAAATTTAGTGGTTGCAGGGCATTCCGCAATGATAAATTAGGCACAGTACGACGGCAGTAGCCACAGAAAACCGCAATGTATTCATAGAACTTGTGCTGCTTTATTTTGCTTAGTACGTAAGAGGTGCTATTGCCTATTCCTATGTCCTCCACTTATCTCTTATCATTTGACCTATCAGAGTCGACAGCATAATTGCAATTTCCAGCCTCCCTGCCGCTCTTGCTTAAAAAGGTTAGTTTATTGTTTAATGTCATCTATTACCAATGTCCTGACACATCGTACGCGTGGTAATCGGAATAGCGCGTAACTTTTATGTTTGCGAACCGATTGGAATGAAAAAAAAAAAAAATAACACTGAATGTTAACCGCAGCTTACTGCAATAAACCAGTGAAAACCGCATTCAAATCGGTTAAGTCGTTTTTGAGGAAAACGTGCACAAACTTACAGTCTAACAACGATTTTATTATATGTATGATTACCTCGTAACGTAAAAAAAAAACACATAAATGGACATCATCTAACAAACCAACCTTATTATCTGACGACAATAAAACTAAATTAGATTACATACAGCTGTCGGTTATTTTTTTTTTAAAAGTAAGCCTTATTTTGTGCGCATTTAAGATACATATCCTGAAGATTGTCAAAAATTTTGTTTAAGCAAATTAAACCACAAAAGTGGGGTAGCAAACATGTTGATAATTTTAATCTACCCACCTTTACAAAGGCTTGTTTTCGGAGTGCGCTAAAAGGGTTGCCACATCGAATTAGGGCCCGTTATATTTACAACGTTTTAAGGTTATTGCACAGTAAGAGCAGCAGCTGGCGTTTAAGAAAAAAAACAGAATAATTTTCTGAGGAACACAAATTTTTGGAGCAAAGTCCCTTAATTAATATGTTAATTTTAAGATATTTGTTACTTATTTACGCTTTTATATTAATAGGCAACACAAAAATTTTAGTGGTTCAGTTCATATTGTCTAGAACTTAAGACTAATAAAATGTAGGCAGAATATCTGAAATGCTCTCACGGTGTGATAGGTAATTAGCCAAGAAGGCTTCTGAAAACTTAAAAATATTTAAATTTTTGCCCAATAGGTTACCATAAATACACTTTTTATTATGTGAATCTATTTTATATTGCAGAAAATACTCAAAAACGGTCGGTAGGTACTAGTACCTCGGAGGCTTTCAAAGTATCTCGTAGTAATGTAGCGCAGTTTTGACAACATAGACATTACTCAATAATGAAATATATATTCAGACATTTAACATATGATGGCCATTTTACGTCAGCCATTTCTATTCAGCGATCTAGGCTATTCGAACCAAACCCTATTAAAGTGTCATGATCTCAGTCGATTAATTATTACATATCATATAAGCATTGTAAATGGGAGTCGGTAAGAGATTATGTAACCCATGTAAACTATAGATAGACCATTGTAAATAACGTTAGTCACCTAAGTCACCTTTAGTCACCTAAAGGTCGGGTTCTGGTAGATGCGTTCCACTTAACACCTCAAGCGAGAACCAGGAACTGGATATAGGAGTGGGTATCATTATATCTTAAATAATTTTAATATGTGTACTGTTGGTGTATCTTAAAAAAAAACCCAGTCGCCAAGTTTAGTCCAGCTTCCGATAAAATGCTACTGGACTTTACTCTGAATTACTGAATTTAAACTCGAAATTTAAAATAACTAAAATTTTAAAAAAGAGAGCCATTGTATACTAAATAAAACGGTCCTATGGCGCTGCTTGTTAGGCCTGTCTGTCGACCTTAACATTAAAAAAAGTAAGTTTTTTTTTATGAATTAGAAAGAACAATGAAATCCTTTATTTTTAGCTCTTACTTTTTATACACGTAAAACATTTTAAAAATATATATTATATATCCTAGTTGTCCTAAAAATTATTTATAGAGTAAATTTAAAATATCCACAGACACTATTAATGTGGGATTGAAATGTTTCTAAATGGAATTCCAGTTAGTTTGGTCCTATTTTCTGTTTAAGAGAAAAGTGTCGTCCGGTCGTCTGGTTGCGCTGCGCTCATTACCCAAAACAGTCCCTTTCTAGATTTTATTTTCAGCGTCGGCTTTTAAGGCTCAACACGTCAGTAATTATCTTGATTAGTGGTCCAGTTCACTGTTAGAATATTTGCTTAGAAACGATTTAAGAACGCAATTAAGATAAACAATTGCTGCAGAGCGAAAATATATCGCTCGTTAAAAAACGTTTAACTTTTGGAGAAGTGATGGAGAAATGGCTGAGAGTCCACTTGAAGGTGTCTACCGTTGTTTGAAAACACAAATAACATTATTAAAAAAAAAACTTTATAAAATACACGAAAGGCTCGATTACCATGAACAGAAATAGTTACAAGCAAAACTTGGCCAAAGCAAATCTATATAATATACAAAACGTTCCCCGTTAATCGCTCTTCCTTATAGTGAAAGTCGTATCAAAATTTGTTGGGTGGTTTAGAATAAGTTAAAAGTTTAAAATTAAATTTTAAATTAAAAGCAGAGAAACATACAGAAGTGATATGAAAGACAGAATTGGAAAACAGAAGATGTTGATGGCTGGATGGAAATTAGTCGGTCATTCAGTTTTACCTAGAATTACATTGAATTCAACGGAAAGGCTGGGAAAGGCTTAAATTTTATAAACAGCGATTTTCGATATAAGCGAGTGCTATCCGGCGCGAGTCACGTAAAGAGTCTGAATTCTAAATTTATTTGTGTAGTTTCCGAATTGCCTTTTGTGCCAGTTTAATCCAATTACATAACCGTGCAACTAGAATATACGTAATTTAGTTTGAGCACAAAGAGGATGCAGCGTGTGAACCGCGTTTTCAATTTTAACATAACCCAACTCGTCGTGAATTACCTTTTGAACGTGTCGGCGTGTTACGGGATGCACTGATTACTCGTATAAGGCGTTTTACATACTACTTTAGCTCGACGCCCCTCACTTAAAGTTTTTTGTTGCACATTTTTTAAAAAGACGCTACGGAGTTATGTCAGTAGGTCAGATCACAGAACAGAACAGAAGAAGCAATCGAACAAAATTGTTTTGCGTGTACTGTGTCCAGAAACAAGATGGATGTCACATTCAGATAACAACTAGCATGTAGAGATATTTGAGTTCTTCACAAAAAAAATGAGAACACATTTTATGTTTTCACATGTCTGAGGGCATTTTTGTAAATCGAATTGTCTAAGTAAGGGAATTTTCTATTGCTTGAGTTCTATATATACGCCATTATCAAGTTATGATATAAAAAATTATTATCGCGTTAATAAATACTGAGTTAGTCCTTTCCGGAATGTGCAGTAATACTTATAAAACCTTTTAACTTTGTTTAAATTGATTAAAAGTTAACATTTATAGTAAAAAGTATTTTTGATATCATATTGACAGTTCTATGAATTTATTGGTTCAATTTCATACAATTGGCATCACTACAGAGAGCGTAACAAATAAAGAGGAAAATTACCTTTTTAAAAATCTTTTTTTGTGGTGGCGAGAAAAAGCAAATATAAATTCTAATTCTAATCCTATTATAAATGTGAAAGTTTGTATGTTTGGCTTTTTGAGCCTTTGTTACTTAGTAATGCAGTAGAACGGATTTGAATGAAATTTGGCACACATTTAGTTTATTACCTGTATTAAAATGATAGGATATTTTTAACCTGGAAAAATGTTAGGTTCCTAAAAAAATATAAAAAAATCGGCACCCCCGCCTCACCACGATAAAGATGTCGGACGTTATAACTCATAATATATTTTCATTTTTCAACACGTAAGAATTTTCGGGCACCAGATAAAGAGTATGTTTTAGTATTTACTCGTAGTCTTGTTAGTATTGTTAATTTTGTTAGTCTTCAAAACTACAGAGAAAATAAATAGCCCAATGCGAATTAGTAAGATTTTATATATCTTAGACAAATAGGTTTAATTGATATATCTTCTTTTACCTTAGAGTAATCATTCCTAATCCTCAAATGAAATAAAAAGTACTCAAGTTTTGCACATTCGAACAGGATTTAAGCCCGAGACGGCTGAGCTTTTGTTACAATAGGATTTTTTGTTCCTATCAGATAGGCGTCGAAGATCTTATATAGCTAGTAGAGTAAACGAACTTAGTTCACTTGCTCTATAAAGTTTTGGCACTGTTATACAATGGTACAGAGTACTGAACGACTACTTAACTTTTTTGTTGATGCCTGAAAGAACTGAGCTGTAACTATAGATACATATAGATATACTCTTTTAAAGAGCAAGCCTTTGCACAGCTTTGTAAGGCTGTGCAAGGCTGTGCAGTTTTTCTTTGCCTTGCTGTTCGTATAAAACATTTTATAGCCTTAGTAAACTGAGTATTTAAGCGTTGCCACACACGCTTTTCGAGTTTAGAATTTCAATGCTTTAGCCACATACATTTCGAGCTAAAGTAATTTCCATTCATCTGAGTTGATTAAATATTGTGCGCGTCAATTAGAAAACGTGTCGCCATAAAACGTGAGCATAGCAAAGTGCAAAACAAACACGTTATATACAAATTTAACATCGCAAATGATGATCACGAACATTTCCCTTAATTTAACCCTTCGCCTGCTCGAGATAATGTGTCGCAGTTGAAATAATATTCCGCTACAAGCCTCTCCTCTCACGACACTTCATAATGTATGCTGCTTATCACACCAACGCAATTGATGGCAATGTATATATAATTATGAACAATGTCCTCATTTTTTTCTTATTAAATACAGCGTTGTACATTTGAATTTTTATATTATAGAAAACTAGTGACTCGCTCCCGGATAGATGTAATTTTTTTTTCTGCAAACTATAAACACAAACTTTCCCTCGTTTATCACTCTTTCTATTAGAGAAAATCATACAAAAATCCGTTCAGCGGTTTAGAAGGAATGAGAAACAGATAGAAGCGGACAGCGAATTTATTTTATTATAAAATATATAGGTATATCGTAAATAATATTATAAAGAGAGAAGGTTTGTATTTTTATATGTTTGTAATGAATAAACTCAAAGACTACTGGAACGATTTTAAAAAAACTTTCACCTATAGAAAGCTACGTTATCCAGTGTCAGTAGGCTATATTTTATTAAGTTACGCGGGCGAAGTCGCGTGCAACAGCTAGTGTTAGACGCAGATAATATTTAATTTACGTATTCAATAAAGTTTCGTGAAACTACAACAAAAATTTCTGGTAGATTGACTTAGATTTTTTGATAAGACGTCCAAAGTACAGACGAATATAAAGGCACTTTATTATAATTAGTAACAGCATTTTAGTCGGAAATGGATTCGATACGATCCTATCAAACGTTAGACAAATAGCGCCATCGAAACGCTGTCGTAATCCAAAGACTATAATGAATATTTATAGAGCTCATCAAGAAATGAACCGATTGATCGTTTCATATTCAATGTTATGTAGATTCGTTACACAGCGATCGCTGATTTTAATAGACACGCGGTTATAATATTACTTTTTCTTCACTACATATTACTTTTCTGGAAAAAATCTTTCAAAGCGCTGAAATGTTTAAATTGCATTTTAATGTAAGCTATAATAAAATAAAACTCATGGAAATAAATTTCTTTCACTTCTTATATTATAGAAATAATGTTCTTCTCTACGAAGGTTGGCGACAACGTCTTTTAGGATTTTAGGATTCTTTTAGAACTGCAGACTGCTTGTCCTCTTATAAAAGATATAAACAAAAAAAAAAAAATAAGCGTATAAGCAGACTTACTTATTTGATATATAGCCAAGTTAATTTGACTTGTGTTAGGACCAAAAAAAAATGTATTTAAATTTTCTTGTGGGTAATTTTGATCAGATTTTAGTTTGCATAATTGCAATTTATTTATTTATTCTATTTATTCAGACAAAAACAGTCGCACACAACTTATCTTACAAAAAAAAATAAACAATAAGATCTATATTACCATGGATTAATACAAATATTTACAAGCGGTGGTACAAATTGACACTTCAAAGTTTTAAAGTGTAAAGTGTTACAAGTAGGCACAAATTAAAAATGTAATATCAAATTTTCCAATATTTACAAGAGGTGGTACAAATCGACAAGGGTGTTACAAATTTAGTATAGTTTAGGTCGTGAATAACTCATAACATTCATTTCATGGACGCCGTTGAACAAAATAGTTAATTATACGTCGACTCCGGTGACTGTGCGAAACAACTGCCATCGCAAGTCACCGCGAAAATTACTTTTTGGCTGACGTCATTATTGCCCCCACCCCCTCGTCCATATTTATACCGAGCGTAATTTATCACTCGAATTAAAAGTCACTTGTTTAAGTCATAACACGATTTATGAAGCACGATCGCGGTTAGACTGAGCAACGTTTACAAATACGCCAATTAAATTAAATGTCAATGCATATGGTTGCATCACTTATTCAGAAAATCCATTAGGAAATTTATAAGAATTACACTTTTTTGGTCATATTACTTGTAGTGAGTTAGCGTAATAGTCTTTACAAATGTATATATATACCTCCTCATAAAGAGGTATATATTACTCATATGATCAGAAGTGGCCACAGTATTTTATGTGTATCATAATAATAAGTATATGACACCGTATCTATAAAGTATAGTATATAATAGTCCGTTGATATTATAGTAAAGGAGTAGATGCGGGTTTTGGTGGTCTATAAGGGATATTAGGCCCTATAGTGTTGGGAGTCTATGGATGTACATATGAAGGCCAAAAAAAAAAAGAGAGCGTTAATAAATTTCCCTTCTACTCCTCTCCTATGAAAGTTTACGTAAGCCATATATATTCATAAATATTAGTGAATGGAAATATTTCACGGACGTTCGTAGAAGCTGCTACGGTGTAGAGGTGCTACGTTATTATTACGTAGCATGATATATTTTTCTTCACTTACTCAATTCAGACTTAATAAAGCGGCGTTCTTAAAAATATATAACAAAAGTGAACAATATTTTATGAAGTGAATATACAAACACATATACCTACACATATTATAATTAAAGAAAACACTTGCGTGCAAATAAATCATGTCTCATGTCTTGCATTGCATAATTTTTTATTTATTTATTTGACAGTAAATTATAGTTTGTTTAAAGTTTTTCTAATAATTATACTTTATTTTTGATTAAGATATTCTTAAATCATGAATATAAAAACACTAATTAAATAGTTGTTCATGTATACGAGCCGCGATGGATAATACAGTTTTCAGAATCAGTTAGAAAATTTTCACGGAATTTTTATATATTATATAATAAAACCTAATTAATTTTTTTTTCTAAACGAAGCCTGAACGGGTCGCTATTCTATAATATTTTTAGAATATGGGGTTTTCAGAGAGTAGAAGTCAATATAAATACTTGAAATTATGCGAATACAGCTATGTGAATGCAATAATGATTCATCGAATTAAGTCAATAGAAAGTAGTCCATTGCTACATGTATGCGGATAGTTGAGGGTCACAATAAATCAGAATTACAGTTGACGGCGCGAACCTCGACAAAATTCATGTACAGTCACGACGTTGCAAAGTGGACGTTAATCAGTTGTAATTACGACAGAAATGAGATGCAAAGCCTGGACTAGTGGCTGAGGCTCGCACCGTGCATTCTCAGTTGTTTGCAGACTATCCAACTTGATGAGACATATTGCGTTGTGTAGACAGTACATTAACATAGCGACCGAATTTTACAATAATTCACATTTCATAGATTTTTTTATCTCTTGCCTAATATATTCTGCTTTGATCAGGTTTTTTTTTTGTTCTTTGTTTGTCTTTTAATAGAATGCGAGTTTATATGCATATACTTAACAGTTTAAGGACGAGACAAGTTTTTGACACGTTTAAAATTTTAAACACGTTTCGTATTAGTTTAAGAAAATAATGATGTTATTATTGTTATTGATAAAATTCATAACGACTTTTGTGTTGTCTATGGGACAGGTACTTTCTAAGCAGCTGATAATATCAAATGTCATTAGGTGGTTTAATAATAGCACCTTATTTGTATTGGCGGCATATAAAAAACAGAAAATATTGGTTTTCTGGTCATAATCAATTCTGTTGACTATAACTATTCAATGGTTTTAAAAATAATATATAATACTGAATATATAATTGAAAATAGTTTTAAATAATAATTAATTTTGGTCCAGAATGATACTTATTAATTAAATGTAAAATAAATTCTATTTTAACTATAAAAACACAGTACGTACACGTGTACATTATAAATAAACAAAAAGTCTCTACATTTACCTAAAAACTATTTGATAAAGGGATTAAGGTTCTCCTAATCGTTTTCGTGACAATATTGCTGATTGAAAACATTGCTGACTGTAACAATGAAATAAAGTCTCATAAATTTGTCAAAAAAATAGTTATATATAAAAAAATGTTTCTCTACGTTTTTAAATTTGAAATAATATTCCATATAACAAATCCGGACTGTCGATAGAGGAACTTTTCTAGATTACAAAAATCTGCGTTATCTTAACCTGTTATTTAGGTGTATGGAACTTTTAAACTCATCAATTGCTTCGCGAAATATATGTAGTTAACATGTGAAAATTTCACCCGCTACCGCTTCCGCACCGCTCGTGCACAAGGTACACAGCCGAAAGCCACTGTTTTAGCTAATGAGTAACCCGCACATTCACCTAGCTCTGCCGGAGTAATATTACGGACGATAGACTACGAAAGAGTAGGTCGAGATTAGCGCGAGTTAGACCAGAAAATTGTTTGGTTAAGTTAAACTTGTAAAAAAGGCCAAGTAAATAATCCGTAATTTCTCTACTAGCAGTGAAGATAATTGGTGTTTAAGACTTAGTCGAGCGTAGCCTATTGAATGCATTTAGGCAAGATATATGTTTATACAAATGTACAAAAAATTAATATAAATAAATTTTTATTCATATAAATATAAATGACAAGATTTTCCCGCTACTTCTACAGCGTCCCCTTTTATTAGGTTTATAATTTCAGGATGGACATAGATCCTGAAATAGATCCGATATTTAGACTATGTTGTCTAAAAATAAAGATTCCAACGTTTGGTAAAAGTATAATGTCAGCCAAAAATATATTGCCTTACATATTTCGTCAGGCGTTATATCTTTTATTTTTCAAAGCGAATGAAGTAGGGGGGGGGGGACACAATCTAGTATCACATAAAGTTGTAGTACAAAAATGGTAATTTTTTTAAGAAAACCCATCGGTTTTGTGAATTGCTTGAGAACATATCTTACCAAATATAATGCATGTGCATTTTAAAAACATGCGCTGGGAATAGATCTCCTTACATATTAAAATATCAAATAGACTAGAAAGAGCATTGTAGAGTATAAAAGATGCAGATATTATTCAAAGAGTCCACAGTGTTGAATAAATTATTATGATCATTTTGTACATTTAGAAATTAAAGATTCATTTCTTTTTAATTTTACTAGCTTTGGCCTGCGACATCTGTGCGACTTTTTTTTAGGTGTTAAAACATTCATTCAATCTTTATCTTTAAGCCAAAGTATTTTATATAAATATTCAAGCAAAGTTAACTAATTTAAAGTTATATTTCAAACAAAAATGTATACACAAAATGTTAAAAGAAAGGTATTCCAGAAATTCTCATTAATTAAAATCTACAGAATATAGATTACAAAAATGTTTATTAAAACAACAATAACGTAATTTAGTATAATTATAATTATACGAAATATCTGTAAATAAATATTTTATAAGATCAAGGGTGACAGTGTCAAGGCTTCATTGTTTTAATTAAAACCGTTTTAATTATATACACGAGGAAACTCAGTGGATTCGAAGCAATTAATTTTCCTTGTTCGCTCACTCCGCCATTTTGTTTTGGAATGTCAGTGTTTTTTAAAGATTACGAACGAAAGACACCTCCAAATTAATTTTTCGCCGAACACAGCAAGTTTCATATTTTTCAATTAAATTATGTTTCTCTTTCATTTGCCGCAATTGTTTCGTGTTATTTCTGTTATTATATGTATTTCTAAGCTATTTATAATTATCTTTTACAGTTCCCTAATTTTATTATGAATGGAATTTTCATTCGTAAATATTTGGAAGGGAAAAATTTGGGTGCGGATGGGTTATTTATAATAAATCCAAATCTTTTCTTGAATATAACCAATCACAATGAGGTCATTCATGTCAATCGTTTAAAAAAAATACCATTACCGTTAAGCTCTAAATAGGGATAGTGGGAGAGAGGATAGAGAGAATAGAAATAGATTAGGCTAATACTAAAAAATTGCAGCTGAAGCAGAAATAAAATTTTAAAATAATGACTTCTATTTGTAATTAAGATATAATAAACAGTTATTAACAGTTGATATAATAAATTGTGTACACATCTTATTAAACTGCAATGTTAAACCAACAGCCAGTAGCCAATAGCTAACTTAAGTAACTAATGTTTTTATCAATTAGTGCTAGCGAAGCTAGTTCCATATCGCTTGAAATTGCAACACTAAGTATCCGAATACATATTTAAAATATTTCAATTACCACTTGAAACTTCATCGTATGATGAAGTTGAAGGCATCGCATACTTTAAAAAGTTTTGCGTTGCAATTATAATTAAGTAGCGTTAGCGTTTTAGAATTTTTAAAATAAATAAATATCTTCACACATTTCACACATCACCATCAAGTTCCATAGTAAGCAACTAATACTTGTATTATGGATACCAGAAAGTTGATATAATAAATAGATTACTTTTTTTTTGTAAATACATACATATTATAAATACAAAACATCCATGACTCGGGTACAAAGGTAAAACGTTAACACATAAACATTTGCCCTTAGCGGGATTCGAACCCGCGACCGTTTGGTTAACAGCTAGGGTTACTAGCCACTAGACCAAACGTGTCGTCAAAAAAAAAAGTTAATTAGCATGTGAGTTAATTATCAATGAGTAAAGATCACCGATAAAAAGAAGAGGTCGAAATAAGCGCTGCTACATCCGCTAAAATCATCCCAGTCGTTATGTCCCTTAATAGTTTACAGAAACCAGCTTCAGTGTAACCTTAGACAGTTTGTACGTGACGGTTCATACAACAAATCTGTATACTTAGTCGATCGACGTAGTTTTTCTAGCTAACAAAAATCCGCTTTATCTTACCTAACATTTAGGATCTTGACTTGCAGAAGAAGATAAGTAAAGTTAATGAATATACTAATAATAATGTATTTTATGCGCTTATATGTTAATAAGCGCAAAATTTGAGAACGCGGATAGACTTATTCGGATCAATTTTATTTTCAAATATTCGTTGGAAAGGCTTTTATGAAGAGAAGAATATTTGACATCCGTATGAAGCCGCAGACGATTCGCTAGTATATAATATATTAATTTATTAGATAAAGTACACCGGTAAAGAGTAATAGACGAATTTAATAGTACACCTACCAAATCTAAACCTAGATAGAAGTTATTAACAAAAACAGTCCAACAGAACCGAGATCGTTTCCAGTCTTCGCTTGCAAATTCAATATCTCTATTGGCTCATAAATTATTTGAGGTAATTGAACAGGCGAGCTGGGAGCTACGACGATACCGCTGACTGGCCAATACTGAACAATACATTAACATCACTGTTACTAGGCTACATTAATAAATTTCAAATAGAAAACTTATACGGAATAATCCATTTGTTAACATTATGTATGGACCCCAGCAATTATGATGGTTTATTTGTGTCTTTATTGCTTTTGGATGTAAACTAACCAAAAAAATCTATTTCGGATCGTCATGGAATCTTGAAAATTAAATTAAGATGCCAGGAAATGTATGAACTCTGGTACCCCTCTCCAATATAGCTACATGTGTACGTGGGGCGCACTATAATAATAGTAGCCTTTATTTACAATCCTTATAAGTTACATTTCATATTATTTCTAAAAAGTTTTTCTTTTTTAGATAATAAATGTAAATAATAAACTTCATATTAGACATCGGTTTCTTGATTATTTTGCTTACCAAGCATAGGCATCCCCAAGTGCTTGGTATAATGCTTTAGTTCGATGCAAAATTAAATTTTTATGGAATTCAATTTATACTCATGAACTGAAATTGATGATTTTGAAACCGAAAACAATTTAAAATTAATCATTAAGAGTAATTTCAAAGTTCTTTTCTCAAACAATTCAAAACAATTCAAAGTCCATAGAAACGGTTCTATTGACTTTCGCCGACCAAATTGAAAGTTCAACACCAATTTGAGTTCAATAAGAGAAACAGGAGTTGTTTTAACAAGTTTCCGTTGTAACTTTGCCTAACCTAACATAAAACACATTATGCCAAAATTGAGAAATCTTGTTCGGAGAATCTTACAAAATCAAAAGTTTAATGTTTGCAACTCTTTTCGTGAATCAAAGACGAGACTGTTCGTGACTGTATAATTATCAGCCACGTTACTGCATGTTTTAATAGTAATTTTCTTCTTATTATTTATTTAACCCACAAAATAAAAAAAAAATTGATTATAATATTGAACTTACTATATTCAAATCAATTTGAGACCTAAATTAAAAACTAAAATGATTAAATACTAGGTTACGTGTACTTGAAATTTGGATATTTGTTGCATGTACAGTCGAGCTACGAAAAACTTCGTCAGTTTTCAAATTCATTCCTTTATCAAGTCGTAGACTTTTGATAATAAAGCATTAAGCAGACAACTGATCGACGTTTGAAATGAAATTTTGGCATGACTGATAATTGCCCTAATGCAAGCAAATGTCGACTTTAAGGTGACGAACCTTTACATACGACTGGATAATGTTCACTGTAAAGTCAGTATTACGTCCGTATTACACTCCATTTAAAATTTTCAAATAGAGTCTGAAAATGTAAAATTTAAGAGTTAAAATGTAAATATCTTAGCGGGCTCTTACATTATACAAACTATTCCCAGGACAAAACCATCAGCATGTCTCCTTGCAAACTGAGTTACAAAAATATAACGTACATTTTTTATCACCATTACATACTTACCTACTTCAAGTTTAAAGTTCTCTTTATATACGGTGAAAACTGACGAAGGTTTTGTAGTCTCCTTATAAAACATATTTTCCATATCTTGTATATTTTCCAAGCAATTGCATTTGTTTAAGAGAAAAAAATATACGTATATCTAAAATTTATATAATTCCCTAAGGCTCTCCTAATAAATTGATTTTAATTTTTACAAATGGATTATGAAAATTTGGGCTCTCATGTATCCACAAATTTTCAAGTCCTAAGAATACAATATTAGCCTCAGCAACAATTTGAAAATTTACAATTTTTTTACACAAGCTTAGATTGCAAAATTATTGTGCGAAAATTACAAAGTTCGATCTGAATAATAATAATAATTTTTAGAATATACAATCATAGCTTAAAATTAAATGTGTGCTACTTTATCTTGCAACAAAGAGTCCTTTCATTGATCCTTACACAGACAAATACGAGCGAATAAGGCTCCTCTTCAATAAGCTGAACTATATTCGTTGCTAATTAAAAAGTAATTGTACACGAGGGGAGCGTCCCGGAAAGAGACCGCGACCTCAGTCAAAATGAAACGACCTTTAATTAAGGACACGAATACTGTGCGGTAGACATGTGTCGAGGTACCCTTTTCAGTGTTTGTGACGCGTTGTTACTACGTGTCCTAGAATTGACGATTGTCACCAATTTTTTTTACACATACGCTCACAAAGTGTAAACAAACAAGCGCAGAGTTTAAAAACTGAAAATATTTGAATTTCAATTTTTAATTTAATTAAAAAAAAATGTCATTGAACTTTCCGTATTGTTTGAATGCTTCACTAATGACTTAGATCACTCCCAAACATGTCCGTTACAAAAGTGGTCCACTTCCTATTTCGTCCACTCTCACAACGTCGCTTTGTTTTCTTTGAAATACTTAGTCCATTTCCTAAAGAGTCTAATTTAGATTCGCAAACTTCCTAGAGTCCAATCCTAATTTGAGTTTGGATTGGACGAAATGTGTCGTTGGAAAGTGTTATACGAAATAAAAAAATGAACTTCCATATGTATTTACAAAAAAAAAAAAGTAATCTATGTAATATATCAACTGTCTTGTATCCATAATACAAGCATTAGTTGCTTACTGTGGAACTAGATGGTGCTGTGTGGAATATGTGAAGATATTAGATATATATTGAAGATATATTAAGTGAAAGTTTACTCTGCCAAAGGTATTTATTAATGAAATCAGTGGCAAGTTATACTAAGTTCCGTAGTCACAAACTAAGCAGCCTGCCTGGCAGCAAAAAATGCCCTTTCACATAAGATTTTTTTTATTATTAAAGATGGATTTGCTCTTGACCAACAACCAGCTGTGTAGCAAGGATGAGGCCTAAGATCGAGCGAGCTCACCCAGAAGATGCCTATTCACTCGAACTTTGAAAAGATTTGGGTTATATGGAATACAGACGCCGGCAGGGAGTTCCAAACCTTTCATCACCTTGAAATAACAGTACTATCCTAATCTAACCTTAGCCGATAGTAGCACTTACCACCAATAGACCGTCAGTCTGCCAGCCACGCTTTTTAATATATAAAATACATATGTCAACATTGCAATTATTTCTCTCTTGAAAGTGGAAACAGAAGTTTCATATCGATGGTAACTGTTAATAAATTTAATTGGAAAGTGTTATACGATATTATGCGTTATTCTTTGTATGAAAATAAAAAAAATACTTTGCAGATTTATTACGTAATAAAGCCGTTATATCTGTGGATGCGCCACTCCACACTCCACTTTGACTTTATGAATGTAACAATATTTTATAAATGGAAATTTCGCGAGCAATATTTTTTGTTTTTGTAATAAATTTGTGAAGTAAGTAGTAACGTTTTCCTTCCAAATTCCAAACGAGTTGAACAAGCTACTGCTCTTCTCTTTTAGGCATTTAAAAAGACACGGTGACAGCTTACAGAGATGAATGATCGGCTGCCACGACACCATCCGTTCGGGTTCGAATTCGTGTCCTGTTATATACTTGTCTTTTCAATTTCTGTATTGACGGTACGGCAAATAATTTAATTTTTTTCATAGTTAGTTTAGACCTTAAGTTCTTTTGATATAATTCAAATTTCATTGTATTATTGTAGCAATGAGCGTGCTGCGGCATTCCGCCGTAATACACAATGATACATTGAAATTTGAATTATTTTAATTTTATGAAAAATATATAAATACATTGTCGTGCCGTCCTCCAATGGTCTAGTGTGTTATTGGTTATTGGTCTCTAGGTGACATCTCAATTTTAACCTTCCTGTCGGTCACAGACAAAGACATTACATAATAATAAGCAATAATAAGTAGAACGCACTTTTATAGATGATCTGGTTAGATAAAAACAGGTACTGTTAATAAAACCAACCCTTTATTGTAAGCCTCCACCTTGTCCTTAAATAGCGGCGACAGCGTTGACGTGTGAACAGTTTGGCCCAAGTTAAATGAGAGAGCGGATATAATTTCGTTTCAATGGTTTTAATTGGACAAACAATACGTTATGCAAAGATATTATTTTTCATTCATTGACGAATGACGTCAAATCCACCACTTATATGTAATTATTTCTACAGAACCATCCCCTCACGGAAGATCACTGTGGATAAACAATTTGTCTGTTGTTTCGTCGAGTGACTAAGGTGTGTCAGAGACTATACTCCCGTCCTCATTTTTTCTTTTATTTTAGTGTCGTGGCTGGTATTTATAATCCGCGGTATACACAAAAACTGCAATGTCAGCCTGTCTTTATAATATATAAAAATTACAGTAGAATAACTACCATGAGTTTATAACGACCATACTCGACATACCATACCATACGACCATACGACGCTAGCGAGAGCGTAAAACATTTGTATGGAAAATTGTACAGCGCCTCTAGCTGTCACTCAAAGAACTAAAATCGTTACAATGAGTTGCATAAGGAAAAAACCTATCGGAATAAGTCGCTAGCGACTAACGTGTTGTAACATTTCTATACAAACTCTGTACCATTAGTCACAAATTTTGACTGATGCTCTCGAGAAATAATGTATTATTTTAAAATAATTATAATCGCTTATATAAAAGAGTCCACTTTAGCTGTGGACAAGTATCTTACAGTTATTTGCTATTTGCTAATAGTTTGCGGTCGGTCCGTTGTCGTTTCGGCGCCGGAACATTCGTTAATTAGTTTCGTTGACGAGGGTTGTAACGTTATGAGGACGAACAGTGCGACTCTATAGATATTGTTTGAGTCCGCCTTGACCGTATTGGTGGTTCATGTTAAATTGCAGTTCACTTGTTTATGCCTACTTGCGGTCAAGTTAACGCGCAGCTCCGGATGTCTTCTCTGCATCGTTACGTAATTACTAACTATTACAACGAAATTGAGGTGTAGCAGATATTTGAATTTTGTATTTTGACGAGCTCATTGATCGATTGGATAAGGTGCTTGCATTAGCGCTCTGTTTCAGGGGTACCGAGTTCGAATCCCGGCAAGATGATAAACCCATTTCGCAGCACCTTTGGCGTTGCTTGTGTTATAGTGACGGTATCTACCATCATGTGTACCATCAGTATATTCTGTCTGACGATATTTACATAAAAAAATAATAGAAAGTTGAATTATTATAAATGATAACGTAAACGATGGAGGTTTGTAAAATAATAGAACTTTTGAGAAATGTTAAGAATTCAACAAAGTTGAAGGGGGAAAAGCATTGTTAGTGAAGCAAGTGTACACTCGGAGAGTTTAAAAAACAAGTGGCTCGTATAAATAAATGCTTAAAACCGTTTGCAGTTCTACTTTTTGTTGATGTTTAATTTTAGAGGGATTGTAACACAAAGGACACTTTGGACTTTAATGTGGTTTATGACCCGGGACTTAATTAAGCAACTCCATTAACAATTGAAACGGATATTTTGGTCACGGATCATCGTATTGTTGTTTAAAAAAAAAACTTTATATTTTAATTAAGTGTTAAATTTATCTGTTTAACAAAGTTTTATACCGAATTGTAGCTTAAATAACTGCGAAATGCAGCATACAATGTAACTACTTTCCAAATCCAGATGAGAGCCAGTTTTGAAAAGTTCATTTCCAAAGTGGACCTTGTTGGGAATCGAACCCGGGACCACTGAGACAGAGAGTGAAGAGGGCACCCTAACCACCCATCCATCGGTCTTTATCTAAGAGTTCTCAGTTGGTTAAAAACCATATCATTAAAGTCCCTACTGAAGTTACTGCACATCTAAAAAGAGGATTCCATATTTTTTTGTATTTGTATACTCGTATGTATTTCTATTCAATTTTTTTTTATTTTGATAAAAGCTAAAAATATTTAAAAGTAAAAAGTTAAAATAAGAAGTCGTATCACATCTATAGAATAACAAAGGCAGAAAAATCCATGATACTTTGGACCTTTGTATTTGATGTTGGGATCACTCGGGGACTATTATACTCCTTATTTATTTTATGTAAAGAAAATTCGATAAAAACGACACATTTACAAAGGCTCTACGGAGAACCGGCCTTACAGCCACTTTCGTACTGACGATATTTCTGAGTTTATGAGTTCTCAAGTGGCTATCAGCGAAAGTTTCTTTTTTACAACCACGTATTATAAAATTATAAATGTGAAAATTTGTGAAAATGTTTGGATGAGTAACAAAAACGGCTGCTGGCTTTATTCGATAAAACTAGCATTTGCCCGCGACTTCGTCAGCACCCCTTTTTCTTAGGCGTTGAGAAATAAAAAAATATGGGATAAATATTGGATAAAATTTAAAAAAAAAAAGGTAAGAAGGTGCAACATAAAAATTATGTTTTTATAAAATGAAAATATTCTTAAGATTTAAGCGCCTAATAAGTTATCACTGGCAACACACATTGGTCGAAAATTTTTGTATTAATTCCCTCGGAGAAGTACTGAGGATATGTCATAGCTTCCCGAAAGCTGCCCATTCACCTGCATTCTACTTTTGACCTTTTTCTCGAAACTGGCTTTACCTAGTTGGACTGTTTGTCTCAAGATGTACCCGTCAACGACATCTAGTTACTGGGGTAGGCACAAAATGGACATCAGACATAACGTTCATCTTGTCCATGTTAATCTTAAAGCCCACCCTTTGTGGAACTTGGTTGACATCATTGAGCTATACTGGATTAACAAACTAATTTTAAAAAGTTGTACAAATTGGATATAAAATTGCATACGTGCGAAGCTATATATGTATATATGTTATTTAATTAATATAACATATATACATATTATAAGAGACGATGATTATATTTATTGTTAACTGACTGGCTGGGAACTAGGAGCCTTTCATACACAATATGGCCTATTTTGTGAATAATAACAATCAATGTAAATCTGCGAAGGCCGCGTGTGTGAAAGAGCCCGTTGAGTTAGCCCTCGAAAACCCTTTTTCATCGTAAATCCTGCGCTCAATTTTGTTCTAGTAATGATATACAGCCTATGAATGTCTTTTGGTGAAACTAACATTATTATAACAATATTAAACTCGAAAACGAACAAAAATAAAATATTTTATTTTTTAAATTTTAGTAAGTATATGGTATTGTGACAAGAGTCCATTTCCCTATCCTCACCTAATCTTAATACGGTTGGTATGCAGCTTGCTTGCTGACCTATAATTGACAGACAGACAGACAAACCAAAGAAATACCTAAAGAAATAAAACCTTTTTTCTGAAAAGAAAAAAAAAGGTAATTTCTCATTGATACCACAAATATCTATTAAAAACTATCACTAGATATCATGTACTTAGACTAGACTTATATAATTATACTATATAATAATTATATTTTACTGTCACAGGAGATAAATTATAAATGAATAATAAACCTATTTTACTGCATTTTTTTAACATGATATTTATCTTTATATCGATAAGGTTTAATCTTGATTATCCATAACTTCAATAGAAGAAGTGCTTATACATAATTCATTAACACTTAAGAAATTTAATATGCTTAAACTGTTGTTTTAACAGCTCAACAACATTTATCTTTATAATAGTCGTGGAATATATTTTGTCACTATATTCCACATTTGAATATAATTAACTACTATAGTTCAGATTACAATAACCTCTAATTATTGTGTATGAAGGCTACATGACAATACATCGTTGATAATGTGAAACTACAATAGAATCATTACAAATGTAATGCTAGATAAAAGATTCCTAGAATTATTGTAAAATAATATACAAGCCTTGAAATTTATATAAAAAAACTTACTTAATAATCATAATCATCAAAATTTTTTTTTTTTTTAATTTTCTTTATTTTTTTGGTTAGGACTGTAATTTTTTTAGGGCCGAATTTGGAAATAACCTTTTCAAAGTTGACCATATAGGGTTTTATCCCAAGTGAATAGATATCCATGATACAAAGCATTAGATATTTGTTAACATAGTGTTTACTCCGGGAGTGTGTTTAGTCCTGGAGATTAAATAAATAATTCATATACAGTGTTAGCAGCTCATATATGTGTACGTACATAATTATGTCCATACTAGTATTGGTTGCATCCATAGGCATGAATGGTTTCCACAAAATACCAAGTGATCCAGCAGCCTGTCTACCGCCAAATACTATAAAAATGGTTTGAAGGAACCATGGGATATACTTTCGTTTAGTATATTCTATTACGAAGGATGTATTGGAAATAGATTGGGATGTCCCGTGAGCAATACGCCGGAGACATTCGATCCCAATCCTCATTCGGTATCCAATCGTATTAGAATGAATATTAATGACACATCGAAGATATAGACATGTATGCTACGAATAAATAATTCTCAATGTATGTAAGTATGTGCTGAATAAACGGTACCTAGCTATGAATATTTTTTTACGTAGGTAAGTGTTACGAGTAATATAAAAGAAATGATTGTGATTATGATGGTTTAATAATGTTAATGATAATAGCATAATTACTTTTGATAGGATCATAGTTTTTTTATATGGAAACAGACTGCAATTATTTTTACGTAACAGTTGGCAGACAGGCTTAAGGCCTTTTAACGTTGGGAAATCCTCTTAGATAGATGCAGTGTAGGGGGACACTACGGACGATCGGACAATCCGACGAAGAAGTCGGACCATGCGATCTCAAGGAGGGTTTTGCCGGATTCGTACCGGCTAAAACCCAACGACTTTCTAGCGCGGCCGTTGATGGCGGCGTCGCGGGGACGTTATGACACCACTTCGGTGCCCTACCACGGCTATCCAGCGCGGGGAGGGCTCCGCTCCCTGTCAGAACCATCATACGCGATAGTAGTGGCTACTGTAGTCAATTTTTATGTCGCTACGTGTGGGGCGTAGCAACATAAAACATATTATATTGAGACCCCACATATTTTAAAGCCCACAAAAAAAATAATTACATACAACATTCACCTTATATATTATTATTATATATATACAAATTTACAAATGTGGTGGTGACTGAATTTTGATAGTGCCAGTATCTTTTGAAAAGACGTTGATACCTCCGCTGTGTCGTTCGTGAGTGAGCTGCCACACAAAAGAAATGCTATAAGGGTTGTAAATACGCTGTTCATCTTGATTTAATCGTGGTCTTATATGAAAGAGTGGTTACTGCAGCCAGACGGGCTCGTAAGTTTATGGCACTACTTTCTTGTTACACAATTATTGCATACAGTAATTTTTGCATTTTTGGCCGTCTTATTGACGGTAAGTGGCCTATGGACACAAGCAGATTAACCGATTTATGAACGTTATAGTCATTGCATGATAAAAAAAACGTAAATTGAATGCTTCAATATTTTAAAAGCATATTTAAGGATCTGTAATGCTGAAGATTACAGGAAAAATACCAGGTTGTTCTATAAAAGTGAGAGAAAGACATTTCTGCAGTCTGTTATTTTTTACCAAAAAAAAATAACATGACATAAACAAAACCGTAGAAAATGTAAATTTTATTGCCTAACAGTTGTTCCCGCACTATATAAATATTTGAGTTAAAGTGCACGTCGCACATGCGCTGTGCGTAAACTACATTTACACCGTAGCGATCTTTAGACTTTTAGACCGTTCTAAAATTGTTGATCTTAATCAGCAACAAAATTCATTAGTGTAAAAATCAATGAGCAATCTAAATTATATTGCACACTAAGCAAATTTTTACATTCAAACACTTTCTTGAGTAGCTAAGATTGGTACCTATATCTACTCAAATTAAATTTACTTACAAATGTCACACTATACGCATCTTTGCTATAACTCACCCGACTCATCTTTTAATACTCTGTCATAGCAATACTAAGATTAATTTCTTATATGTTATGATTACATTCATACTTCCAGTAAACCTTTAAAAAATATTTCGTACATTAGTGGTATGTACACTGTCGCAATGACATGTCCAACCCTTTTTGCGGCAACAATCATCTGTTACAGAAGATCACCGGACATAACATCATATGTAGGAGTGTTGTATTTCGGTTAGTTAGTAAGGGATGCCAGAGCTCATTTCCCTACCCCTTTGCGGCAAAAGAACTACGTTGAAACTACGTTGTGTGGTAAAGTAACTAGACTGATTACATATCGCACGGTGTGATTGCGGCCGAGGCCAGTTCCATGTGCATTCTACATCACTGTCTACGAAACGTGCCTCCTTATGCACCGTTAATCTTGTTTATTATCCTATACATTATCTACGAACAGTGCGCGACGCGATCCCATCCTGAGTGAGGCAATTTTAAATTCGCGTGCAAATAAAACGAATTTATATTATCTACTTTGTTTTATTTTTATGCACATGGAATTGCCGTGCTTTATAAAAAAATGCCAATTATTTTTTAAATAAAAATTGATATGCAGGCTGATGTTTGATCATAACGGTTGCAACTTTACTACGTTGCAGACCTTGATTTTAGGATGATCTTTTATAAGGGGTATTGTTCGTAACTACAAAATTTCTATGAAGTCAGGCGATATGAGATTTAATTAGGCATATTGACGGTTCAATTGATGGTAGATGGCTACCGTCACCTATGGACAAGCTATACCAGGATGCATGCAAATGGGCTATAAGAATTTATTTACAGTCGTCCCCTAGGCTGGGTTTGTTTCACAGTTTGAAAGTCAGCAGGAAAAAATTGCCACTGAAATTAACTGCGTGCAGCAGCTTCATATCCAAGCATAGAGGATATATTTCTTATTGTAAGTTATAAGTAAGTACGTCGATAAAATCTCAGGTAGACCAATTAATTAACTAATAGTGTAAATACTGATTAGGAGAATGGATAGTACATTGTGTAATTTTCAAAGTTTAAACCTAAAATACAAACATTTGTACGTACATACATTAATTCCGAGCCAGTGATAGTGCTGGCTGGGACCGCAACGCATCGCATCGCGACATATCGTCATACTATTAAAGATACAGTATGTGACGTCAAACATTTTATTAGAATAGAAGAAAAATTTAGTATTTTTTTATATGACTACGATAGCATTGAAAACCATTACATATACAGGACCAGTCATCAAATATGACCAAAAGAGACTTCAAACATTTACTCAAAACCAAACAGACCAAGAGCATCACTATGAAGATGGTTACTTACAGTTGCCAGACATACTATTTATGACGGCAGAATATTGTGTGTCTTGCCATTTACAAAATGTGATGAAGTCTACCCATTGAGCATTTAAAATTATATCCAGGACTAATTAATAATCACATAAGTTTTACTGTATTCAATATAACATAAATGTTAGGGTATGCTGTGTGTTATTCCAGGGAATCGTCTATTTATATGCAAAATTTTATTAAAATCTAGGCATTATTGGTATCCCCTATATTACTTATTCAGATGGTGCATGCTAACCTTTGGTCAGTTGCGACATAGTTGCGACTGTTAACTGCTATCACTAGTCACGCTTCACCTGCTTTAAAATACGCTAGAGATAATCTAATTATTATATTATTGATCAACAAAAAAAAAACTTTAATTCAGCTTCATCTTGTGTAAACGTACTAAAAATATCTTCTTGTTCCCAAGGGCATTTTTTCAATTTTTCATGAAATATAAATATGTGCTTGCATATTGCAACGTTAAAAAAAAACTAAATACATTAATATAATACAAAAATTTTTTGTAAAAATATAATTTGTGATGGAGATATGAAACAAAAAAAGAACACAGATGTTCTGACCCGATCGGAGTTTGAACGTGCATCAATCGTATTGGTAGCAGGGTGTTCAATCCACGAGACTATCATTGTCTTACTAATGCTCATACTGTTTGATCCATCGCTTTGACGGTTGTAAACCACAAACAGGAATATTTAATTCATTCCCTAGTAATTTATTTAGTGGCGACAGCGAGCGGACTCGCTTCGAACGCAAAATAAAATATCGAATATTATTCGTATTTGGTTGCATCGTATTTTCAATTATTTATTTATTTATTTATTCATTATCCACACGTATTCACATACAAAATGATTAAAATGTCTGGAAACCATTACCGATTAGGTTTGTCTAGACATTTACAAGAAAACAAATCAATCCGGCCGAGCGAGGCATCGCCACGCTTTGTGCGTGTGCAACTCGCTACACAGGGCGTCCCATTCCATGCAGATTTATTATTTATTTAATACAGATATTTATTTGATTTAGGTAATGTTTTTTTAAGGTATACTTTATGTTTTTTTGTGTAATTTTATTTTTTAGATTGATAGGTAAATTATTAATGAGATGGGGAATTATATATTGCGAGGTTCTTTTGCCATACTCATTAGTACATTTTGGTTTATATAATAACCTATTGGTTACCTTTCTAGTGACTATTGTGTGACTTGTGACTACCTGAATTTCCTCGCGAAAGTACTGTTCCATGAGTAATGTATAGTCAACTTTTTTGTGAATAGGAATCACTCCACAGTACTTAAAGAGTCCCATGGGATTTTCACTATATTTATTTTTAATTTTCAAAGGTACTATTAATTTTAACAATCTATATTGGATGTTATATATTTGATCTAGGTACGTTTTATAAGTGCGGCCATAGCTACTCAACCCGTAGGACAATATGCTCTCAGCTAAGGCTTTATACATAGTCAACAATATGTCACCAGGCACCTTGTATTTAATTATATAAAATTTAGCTAATACTGCTCTAAGTTTATTACATACTTTATCTATGTGCTTCGCCCAATTAAACCTATTATCAATAACTAGACCCAAGTATTTGTGTTCAGCCACTTGCTCAATGTTTATACATGTGTTAGTACATTGTACATTTTTCGTGTGGAGACAAACATGACTATGGGCTACCACTTTAATTTCACCTGGATAATAATTATGACTAGACCGAACGTGTATGAGTTTTGTTTTGTCGGCATTGAGTACCAGCCCAGAGTCATGCGACCACTTACAAATTGCTGTGAAATCCATTTGTATCATATTTTGTGCGGCCAATGGATCTTCGTGGGCTGCCAACAAGCATGTATCGTCAGCAAACTGATAAATTTTGCAGTGTTGGATGACATTAACAAGGTCATTCACGTACGTGAGGTAATGCAAAGGGCCAAGGACTGATCCTTGTGCTGTTCCTTCAGTAACGTTAACTATTTTACTGAGTGTTCCTGCAACTTTTACTTGGAAACAACGCTCGCTAAGGTAATCCTTACACCAATTCAATAATCTGCCCCTAATACCACTATTTTCTAGCCGTTCAATTAGAAGGTCATGCCGCAGTGTATCAAAGGCTTTTCCATAGTCTATAAAGACCAATAATACATGCTTTCTGGCGTTCAGATAACTGTTTACCTCATCCGTGAAGCGGGACAACAATTGCGTTGTACTTTTTTTAGCCTGGAACCCATACTGCTGGCTAGAAAGGATGCCATTGTTTGAGTAAAAATGTTGAATTTTGTTACACACATACTTTTCAACAATCTTGTCTAGAACGGGTAAGATTGTAATAGGGCGATACATTGCGCAATCACGTGCGCTGCCACTCTTATAGATGGGACGAACAATACCAGTTTTCAGATCTTTGGGGTAGCGTCCCATCGCAATACTGGTATTTATGAACCGTGTAATAGCACCTACAATTCTATCTGATAACCTCACTATATCTATCGCTCGAATGCCATCAGCTCCTGGTGCTTTGTTAGGATTAATACGTTTAATAATTTTGTAAATATCGCCTTTTTTTGCAACCGGAAAAAAAATTGATTTATCTACTGGCTTTTCATAACTGTTTTTGTCCATTAAATTACTTGTGCAATTAGGAATAATCGATTTAACATTATACTGGAATTGATTTGCGAAATTATCAGCCAATTTTTCAGTGTCTTTCTCATCAAACGCCTTCGTGATAAAATCATCAATTGTGTTCACCATTTTACCTGAAATTTTATTAATTATTTGCCATAGTTTCTTAGGATCACATTTTGAATTATTAATTTCTGTCCTGATTTCTTTTTTCTTATTTTTATATATAATTTTATTAACTTTATTTCTTATTTTGTTATATTTAGCTCTTAGTTCTTTATTACTAGTGTCTTTCAGCCATTTTGAAAATAAGTTGTCCCGTTTTTTAATTATTTTTGAAACATTTTTATTGACCCATTTAAATACATTGCGTTTTGAGTTACTGATTTTATGTAGGTATTTAGATTTATCATAGCATTCATCAAACCGTTGCTTAATAAATTTATATATCTCATCGGGACACTCCATAGATAAAGTTAGGTCCCAGTTCACTTTGTCCAATAATTCTTTAGTTTTATTATTATCAATCCGAGTTACATAAATAGGGACACCCCGTACATGCGAGTTACTCACCAATGTCGCAACCGTAACCTTATGATCCGCCAGTACGGTGCAAAGCGCGGCGGTGTACACGTCTCTCATGCGGGATCGTACAAAAATGTGATCAATACAACTTTTAGTTATTAGTTCATTAACTGTTTCAATTCTAGTGTAACTTTTGATACCGCATGAGAGGCCGTGCCCGCTCATTATGTCAGTGTATGATTTTTTGACCGGATTTGTTATTTTCAAATTTATATTTATGTCGCCCAGAAAAACCAAGTCAGTGTCTGCAAACCTGTCCAACATTCTGTCTAACTCACACATGAAATGATGTTTACTACAATTGGGTGGCCTATACACCGCACACAATCCTATAGAATACGAAGTTGTAGTTATAGTGCCAAGTAGACATTCATGGTGTTGTGAGGTAGCTTTCAATTTAACAAATTTATGGCTGTTTTTAATGTAAACAATTATACCGCCACCTCTTTTATAATTTCTTAACTCTGTAAACATTGTGTAGCCTTGTAAATTATACAGGGATTTGACATTATCTGAGATATTAACTTCAGTTACTACTAAACAATCGATTGATGATTTGGAAATATGAATAAGGTGTTCTATTTTCGAGAAATTCTTGATTAACGATCTTACATTTACGTGCAAAAATGTTAAATTATGATTATTACTAGGAATTTTATTTTGAAAATTTGTGATATCTATACAATCAAATAGTTCTGTAATATTAGAATTATTATCTATATAATCCATAATAATTAAGTTTAGATATAAGTTAAATATTTAGTTACAAAAATAAAAACATTTATATATAATAATTAAATGCTAATTAGGGAATATTAATCTTACTTTTGATTTGACATTAAATTTTGGATATCACTCTTAGCTCTAATTTTATAAATCTTAGAGTTATCATTCTTACGTGCTAAGATTTTACCTTCTTTAAACCAGACATATTTAAAAGCATCCTTCATCTCCTGCTTAGCCTGCCACAGTAAATTTTTATGATATGTAGACAGCGCCTCTCTAACATAAATTTTTTCACTTGCTTGGGAACCACATAATTTTGGCAGGATGTCCCCTGCAGTGACATCAGAACTGCGGGCATTAAGTATCAGTTTCTGCTTAGATGATTCATGACGCACACGGACTTGTACTGCCCCATATCCATTCCGTCTTGGGGGTAGCGTTTTGATGGATAATACGTCTTCCTTCCGTCCTCCGATCTTTGCGAATACAACCTCCACGACTTTAGGAATATCTATGTCTTTCACGTCAGGAATGCCTGAAATTTCTACTTGATCCGCCAGCAGTTGCTGTTCCAATTCATAACTACGTTGTTCCAGAGATTCAATCTTCACAAGGTACGATCTGTTTTGATTGTCCAGGTAGATAATTTTCTTTTCCATTTCCTTTACTTTGCCGGTTAATGCATCCAAGGATTCTGAAAATTCATCCACCTTTTCGCTGCAATATTGTAACGACGTAGAAACAGCTCGTATCTCTTGCGTGATAATATTTCTCACTTCTTTTCTTAGGTCCTGTAATAATTGTTTTACATCAAATGAGGCTTCCTGGAACATGCCATCATCATCATCTTTATCTTCACAGTCAGCTAGCGTTACAAAAGACCTTCTGCGAGACGAGTTTAGATTACAGTCGTTACACGTCCACTCGAGATTTTCGGCGGCTTTTAGGGCACCAAGCTGTTTGGTACTTAAACCGGAACACTCCGTGCTTGCGTGCACTATTTTTTGACAACGGCTACATTCCAAAATTGTAGTTTTCTTATTTATTAACTTATTACAGCTATTACACTTAACCATGATGCGGGTAGATCTAATACAGTCTATTATAAGATTTGCTGTTTTCTAGTTATTGACGTCTTAGCATCACCAAATGTCCTAGATAACACTGTTACTTAGAGATACTGGCTAAACTTATCCAATTACACAAAAATAACACACAAATTGTCAATAATATAACTATAAACAATTTTAAATTTGTGGCGCGAATTGCATTGTTGCACAATTACCGTCATGAAAAATGACTTGTGACGTTGACTTCAACGTGGACTTTGTGTAAATAAACAATGCGAATTTATCTCGCTGCTCTTTTACATGTTTATGAAAGAAGCGACAAAAAATTATTGCTTGAATCCTTAGTGTTATCAAAGACTAAGGATTACAAGGGCTGATTCAAAAATTCATTATAGGCAACGCAATACCTACGTCTGGTATCCGTACTAATATTATAAATGCGAAAGTATGTTTGGATATATGTATGTATGGATGTTTGTAACTCTTTCACTCAAAAACTACTGAACCGATCACCATGAAATTTTGCATACACTTTGTCATAACGATGAAAGGACACCAGAAGGACATAACGATGAAAGGACCAGAAGGTACCTTTCACCGTTCAACGCGGACGAAGTCGCGAGCACCAGCTAGTTGCGGTATAAAGTTACAAAACTGCAGGTACCTACAGTTCAGTGGCGACCAACTCAACACAATAAAGTTCCATTGCAGGTTATTAAACCGTCGTCGTATGAAAACATCGCCTCGTGCCGATACTTGATTTAGTATTATTAAGCTGTCATTTCCGTGGGCACCGGGCTCGCGGGGCCAAGAACAATGGCGTTCAATTAGTTACTGGCTAACGTTTGTTTACTTACATAGAAATTACGAGTATTAGTTCACTTTGTTTAATATTTAAATAAAATTTCTTAATATTCGGGTAAGTAGTACCTTTATAAATAATATATATATTATATATAAGTATTGCTTGCATTGCATTTGCGGCTGACACTTTTGGCAGGCGTTAGTTTATTTTAAATTTTAAATGATCCCTCGGGAACAATGCTTTTTTCTTATATATGCAAAATATGATGATCGGTTTAGTAGTTAAGGCGTGAAAGGTAACAGACAGAGAGACAGACAGAGTTATTTTCACATTTATAATATTAGTATGGACTAGTATGGATAGTACGGATTAGTATGGATGTATGAAAGTATAGATTTAGGTAAAGAAAAAACTGAGATCCATATTTTATTCATTGTTAGAAATATTAAGTAAAGAATGTCGCACTACTTGGGCCTTTAGCATCACATCTATACCCATACTCGTACATATTATAAAATAAATTAGCTGTCGTCTCCGTCTCTCTCTTAGTTAAATTCTTCCATACAACCTAACGAATTTTAATATGACTTTCAAGAATGTAAAGAGCCATAAACGAAGAAAATAAAAAAGGCTTTTGTGCGAAGCTGGGAGCGGGACTCTAGTATATAAAAAATAACCAAGTCGTTCAGACGTTAACGGTGTATTTCTTTGTAAGTATATAATGCCAGTGATAATATTGTTTCCATTCTGAAAATATGTTTAGTAATAAAATTTAGTAAAATGTTCATTTTAAATATATTATGTTTGTCATAGCAATTATGTAGTTTAATTTTAGATAAAACAATAATAATACCTAATATACCTAAGTGTAAATATTTTAAAATAATATCGACTAGGAATAAGGAATTTAGGGGACACCCGGATTTGAACCGGGGACCTATCGATCTGCAGTCGATTGCTCTACCACTGAGCTATATCCCCGCTTGATAACTCCTGTCAATGTTTTGTTTTATTAAAACATTTTTATAACTTAAGTGGTAACGAAATATTTTTATAACTAGTGATTATTTAAAGAGTGGTATGTTTTCAGACACCCGTTTTGTTTCTCTGATACAATAATAAAGACCTATATTTTATTATCTTATTTTCTAATTGACGACTGTGTCAAGTTCAATTTTTTTTAGACTAAACACAGCAATTGTATGGGCCCCAATTCTATGAACACTATTAAGCTTGTGTTATATATGACAACCATACAACTGACAGGGGGCGAAACCATCGATACTGGACACAGCTTTAAAAAGTTCATTTGAAGGACATAGTTCAAAACCAGGCTCATTATTATTTTTTAACTTAAACTTGAGAATTTGGTAATAAAAGACTTTCTTAGTTTCAGTAATTTGCTATTAATATTTGTGATTTTGTAAATGGAGATAATTTTTGCAAATTAAAAAGACTTGTTTTCCTGTAACATTTCAATTGAACTTTTATTTTCCAAAAAAAAAAGGTTTTTATTTAAAACTTAGGGATTTTTATAAGTAAACTTATTCGTATTTTAAACATGAAAATTTATTAGTTATTTTGATAATTGAGTAAATTTTGCACGCAACAGATTCTAGCTGCTACACATTATCATACGATTTTCTATATTTTATTAAGAGGTCGATAGATAAGGCAGTGAACTATTCACTAAAGTAAAAAATATTGGAATATAAAAAAAAACATAAGACTGGCTATGTTAAACACAATAATTTTTAGTTGAATTCGAATCGATATTTTGAATGGAAATTTGTATTTCGTGTCGTGTATTATAACAGGGTAACAAATACTCTAAAAGCAAAGTTAAATTTGTTTCTTATCTTGGTTACCCACATAATTTGTCCTTCGAGCCGGATTAATTATACTCAGTTATAATATAATAGTGTTTTTATATTGGTTTCTAACAGTATATTAGATGTTAATCGATTTACTAAATGCTGAGAGAACATTAAAAAAAAATCTTCTAGCTGGAAAAACGTGTTGAATTTGACTATTATTTTCTCGCATTTATCTGTAGCACAGTTTTCCACAGCCACTAGCCAGCCAACCATCTAATTTGTATGCGAAAGCTGCCTAACGATGATTTAAAAAACGTGACGCGAGAACTCAAAGGGGAATGCAAAAAGGGTTACTTTAAAATTGCTTGTGAAGCCACCGCTGTGCGCGGGTTTCGGAGTTCATAATTTCATTGTTGTTATGACCAGCTCACGGTCATATGTAATTTTGCATCAGAGTCGCCAGAAATTAAAAGTAAAATTTTGTTTTAAATATCACAGTATATAATATTTAAAACTATCACTAAGCATAGTATTAGTAGTAGCTGGGCACACTGCGTTTCGTAGTCATTTGGCGGACCATCCTTACAGAAGACCACCGTGAAATAACTTCGGTTGTTATGTATCGGTAATGAGTAGGCATCTCTGTGGCTCGTATTTTTTGTTCCGTTGGAATTTCAGAGGAATAAAAAGTATATACGAGTATTGGAATCTAAAACTAAGTTGTGCTTCGATACGCGAGTGAACTGACCGGCTTGCTTTGAATCTTCCACAGCGGCGGTTGCGTTGCCTCGTCAGCGAAATGTTGGCTCTTGCGCACGGCACTACAGCGATGGAATGTGGGTTGCACGTGTGAATGCAACGTGACTGTTGCACAATGCAAAATGCCTCACTCGACGGATTGTGGGAAACTATGACGCGTTACAGATACAATATATTCACAATTTTCATACATTTGTTTTATTTATTGTTATATTGTGAAACACAAATCGAAAAAATAATAAAATATTTATTTTATCCCCAATTTCCAAGGATAACTAGCGGAACACTGGTGTTTTGCAGGCTTAGTTCTTATCTCTCGGAGATATTAAATAAATCGTGGCGACGAGATAGCAGCGACAGTATAACAATATAAATACAATAATAAAATTTATCCTAAGTATCCTAAATAATATTAGATAAAAGTCTAGAGTGAATTAAATTTTTAAAATGAACCAAATTACTGTGGAAATCTCACACAATTAATTCTACCGCACATAATATATTTCCTACGGTATTGTTACCGTTAGAAGTGTTTTTAGAAATTACATTTCCCCGACGATGTTTGTTCGATGTAAACAAAAGAAAAACTCGCATAAACACGTTCGTTCATATGCATCTTGGCGTCAACAACATTTGTAAAATGTTGTATAATGTAAGTCGAATTTTTAAAATTCCTGAATTTTTACATTTATATGTAATGATACATTTATATGATCACTGCAATTTTATCGTATAAATGTAACACACATGTAAAAAAAATCGAGAACAATTCAAACAGAGCAGACTTTTACAAGACGATGTTCTTACATTCACATTTATTGATACATTTATAATTATGATCACTGCAATTTTATCGTATAAATGTAAAACACACATGTAAAAAAAATCTAGAACAATTCAAACAGAGCAGACTTTTACAAGACGCTGCACATTTCGGAATCAATAACCATTGGCTTATTCTCAAGTGGACGGTATTCTGCGAGAGTGGATGAAGCTCTTTGTATTGGAAAACCGTGTTTTAATATTTATTGGATACTATTGGTAAGCGAATGTTAAATATATTTTATTGGGGTAAAACAGAAGTTTGTAAACCAATAAACCTTCGGTGACCATACTATTAAACATTATTTTCTAAACACCATCATCATCACCCTGTATCTCTCCTATCAGTCTAATCAGCCTATATATTAATGAATTATAATCCACGTTTATAAACCATTACATGTGTTACTGTAAAATTGGTGCAAATGCGTTCAGTGATTTCTGCGTGAGCTTCGCTCGAGATTTCGCTTTTAGAGATACGTCTCAAAATCGGTTACATTTTTATTGAAAATTTCCAACGGAGAACGTCAAAACGTCACCGTATTTTGTAGATACATTCACAATTCGCAATATCAGCATTCTGAACGCATCAGTTTTATATGACGTTTTATATGTGCTCGCTAGCGATACGTCCAGAAACTAAATTTAATATTACCACGCTGAATAAAACAGCTCAAATTGAGAACAAATTGAAAGGAAATGTCGTATTTGACGTCGTTTGTGGCTTATTCTTTAAGAATTGGTACGAAAAAAATGTACACGTTCTATTGGTACTTCTATTAGTACACTCTACGTAACTATGGTCATAATTGTGGTCTATTGCCGTTGCCTGTAAGAATGTAGAGATTGTCAGTCTGTCTGTTAAGCTTTACATAAAAAACTTTATAATTAATAATAATGACTACTGTTTACATGAATTGCTTCTATAATTTATTAAACTCAAAAATATTTAACTTTTTGTAGCTAATTTTTGAAAGCAATAAATAATAAAACAACAATAATATAATCGGTACTATTGAAAAATTAAGGTGGAAGACATCCTACAGCTGAAATGATAATGAATCGTAATCCAGTTAAAGTATAATAACATTGGAAGATATTAAAATATTATAGAATATACCACTTAATATCAATGTCCTTGGCGTTTATTATGTGTCGTATAAATTTTGGCAATTTTAACGTATTTAATGATATTTAACGCAGGTTTAAGTGCCAATATGCGTTTGCCTTATCTCCATATTACCCATATCCAAACGTTGCGTACCAAATGTATTAAAACTTAACTCCCATCTTGTACAGCCAGGGAAACGACTACATCGAATTTAAAAAAGATTTGGCATATTTAAGTACTAAAAATGCGTTTGCCATCGAAATATTTATTATGTATTTTATATGTAATAAATTCTTATTGACACTTCTTATAAGTGTCGATAAGAAATTTATATGATAAATAAAATTTATAACGGATTAAAAATTTACAAGTCGTTTACGGCTTGGTTACCTAATTAAGACTTGTTTATTAGATAAAACAAAAATAATAAGCGCAGTCTTGGATAACTCTCCACGATATACTCGTATGTTTTGAGACTTTAACTGTTTAAGGTTGCTGTCTGAAATGTTGCGACTTCAGGCGCGGAAAAATGATAAAATTGTTTGATGCTCCGGTATCAAAATCCGTTGCGTGGTTTATGAGGAGTTAGCGGATATACATACAGCCAGATGTATACATCAGCCAGATGTATGTAAGGATTTATATATATTAACGTTATGTAAATGTGTTTTAATGTATTAATTTTAAGAATTTATATTAAGAAGTGACTCTCACAGATACAAAATAATTTAATCTTGCTGTTTTATTCATCTATAGCTGCCTTATAATCTAGCTAAAGAGTTACTACCAAAATACGTTCCAATTTATATACAGCAGTGTATTGTCACTACGAAATTGCTTGTAATTTAGTAATATATCTTTGAATATTATAATATTAAAATTTTCACTAAGCTTTCTTCAAATCTAAAGGATAAATTTTCGTTGAATAAATGTTTTCCCTCGCCATACTCTTTAACATGGGAGTGCGTGTTAGGCCGGGTTTATGAAAGAGATTCGCCTCTTGGGAGGCTGTAAAATAAAACAAGAGCCTCCTCTCAACTAATTAAACAGTAATTTTATATACAAACTTTTCTGACGTACTGCTTTACACAAATATATACAGTGTGTATACTTTTAGAAAAAAAAAAAGAAATTATTTTCAGTAGAATTTGTTTAAGTACAGGTTATATTTTATCTAAGGGCTACATTTCTCTACAAATTTGTTGTTTTTCATAGGAAAATTTTACATTTTATAGCAAGATTATACACAGGCTCATCATTATTATAATTTCAACCGGAGGAAGTCCACTACTGTACACAGTTCCCCAATCAGACCAGTCGGAAGGATCCGTGGAAATAAAATTTATAGATATTTATAAACCGCCACTTTTTGGAAATGCGCTACCTGGACCCAATTTTAATAATTTATTAATAATTTATGAGTAGTAAGTTTCTTTCATACTTGTAGATAACCGTTGGGGTAGACGATTTCTGGAATGGAGACTACGAATTGGAGAACGCAGCGTGGGACACCTTGCGACCAAGTAGGTGGACAACATGAAAGGCATCGCAGGAAGCGGTTGGATGGGAGAGCCCAAGGCTTTCCACTACGCTCTTAGCATCCAGCCAGCATCTTCATTGTTGGATATAGGCCTCTGCCTATATACAACAATGGAGATACACGGGCAGATGATGATCATCATCACCATTAGCCTGCCTGTGTCTCTACTCTGCTGGATGTAGGTCTCTCCCAAGACTCGCCACCACGTACGGTCTTCTATCATTCGTATCCAGCCGTTTCCTGCAAAGCTTTTTCACTTGGCCGCACTGAGTCCCACGCTGCGCTTTCGGTTATCCGCTCTACAACAGATTTGACCGGTACATTGCCACTTCAACTTGCTAAATTATAATATTTTATAATTTATAATAATTAACATTATTAATTTTATTATTAAATCCAAATATTTGTTTCATATAAGTTTGTAATGTTTTCATATTTGCCTTTTTTATTAACTACCTCACATACATATAATGAGACTGTCGTACAAAATGGTAAGAAAACGCTTTGCTACATATTCCTTGACATTTATATGACCTTGAGAGACAATATAGCGGCATATTTAACTTGTACTCACTTGACAGTTAACGAATTAATGTCTCCGGAGCAAGAATTGTATTCTGCCACGTTCTTTGTTCTTATACCTGGTTTTTGGAGTTACGTTGGTTTTAACTTTCACGATTATCACACCTTAGTTTGTTTTAACAGTACGAAATTAATTATTATGTAATATATAGAGACAGTTTTATACACTGACGTTTCATTAACCGAAACAAAATAGCACATATGCTGTTATTTCACGGTTTTATGCTGTAAGGAAGTGGTTACTGCCGCCAGACGGGCTGCCCAAATGACTGCGAAACGCAGTGTGCCTTGCCACTATTTACCAAATCTCGACCAGAGTCAACTTTGGAAAAAACTTATAACCAGCCGGGAATCGAATCCGGCGCCCCTGAGTCGTTAGCAAGCAACGACTCACTCAAGGGAGTAAGTCGTTAGGGCTCGTCAAATGAATATTATGAATATTAATCAAACTAATCTAAACTTAAGCCAAGTTTAGTTTGATTAGTGCTTAATATTAAGTAATTATTATAATTGATTAGTACTTAACATGATTAGGACTTAAATTTTTACTTGATTGATTTTACTTTTAACAAATCTATTGATTGGTGACATGTCAGATTCACTATATCATAACAGACAGGACAAAATATCGCGCAATTTCAATACCATATTGTCTGCATCTTTTATACTGTGGTATAAAGCAGAGTTTAGGAGTTATTGTTATACAGAAATTGGTTTTTGGTATGGCTTAGAAGTTTTAATACTTTAATCCGATTTGTTATTAAAGTTTAATATTGTACATTATTTCAATCTAAAATTAATTTATTTTGAATTATTCCCAGTAACGTTATGTTAATTAAGATTTGAGTAATAAAGTTGGATAATATTCAGTTTATATTGTTATTGCCTGTGTATAGTAAACTTGTTAGAGTTTAGATATGAAGCAATGAAAATCGTTAAGACAAACTTATTATACATTTCTTGATTTCCTTGTTTTATTATTACTACTACCATACAGTAAATAATACTTAACCAGTACCTATAGAGTCACTCACGTATAAAAATCTGTGCCCTATAAAATTTCACTTAAATCTAGATGGCGCTTTGTAAATTGTCGATTAAGTAAGTACTGGCTAAGTACTATTTCTCTATGCTACTATCGAGCCTCTTCATTCGTGCGAAGATATATGATTTTTTTTCTGCAACTTATATAGACACACATATCTCGTTTACCGCTCTTACCGCAGGACAGACAGAGTTACTTTCACATTTATAATACTAGCTGGTGCACGCGACTTCGTCCGCGTTGAACAATGAAAGGCACCCTATGTCCTTTTTTGTGTCCCAGACAACGTGTATGCAAAATTTCATGCTGATCGGTTCAGTAGTTTTTACGTGAAAGAGTTTCAAACACATCCATACATCCAGACATACTTTCGCATTTATAATACTAGCTAGTACCCGTGACTTCGTCTGCGTTGAACGATGAAAGGTACCCTATGTCCTTTCTGGTATCCCAGACAACGTGTATGCAAAATTTCATGCTGATCGGCTCAGTAGTTTTTACGTGAAAGAGTTTCAAACATCTATACATCCATACATCCAGACATACTTTCGCATTTATAATACTAGCTAGTACCCGCGACTTCGTCTGCGTTGAACGATGAAAGGTACCCTATGTCCTTTCTGGTATCCCAGACAACGTGTATGCAAAATTTCATGCTGATCGGCTTAGTAGTTTTTACGTGAAAGAGTTTCAAACATCTATACATCCATACATCCAGACATACTTTCGCATTTATAATACTAGCTAGTACCCGCGACTTCGTCTGCGTTGAACGATGAAAGGTACCCTATGTCCTTTCTGGTATCCCAGACAACGTGTATCAAAATTTCATGCTGATCGGCTCAGTAGTTTTTACGTGAAAGAGTTTCAAACATCTACACATCCATACATCCAGACATACTTTCGCATTTATAATACTAGCTAGTACCCGCGACTTCGTCTGCGTTGAACGATGAAAGGTACCCTATGTCCTTTCTGGTATCCCAGACAACGTGTATGCAAAATTTCATGGTGATCGGTTTAGTAGTTTTTGCTAGAAAGAGTTATAAACATCCATACATCCAAACATACTTTCGCATAGTACGGATTAGTAATGGACTAATATGGACTAGTATGGATAGTATGGATACCGACTGTACAATGGTGAGTGCTCTGATGACCAATTAATGTCGCATTAATGTGATAAGATGCCACTGGGCACAGTCCGGATAAGTAGAAATTAACCTTATGTCACTATGATTATTTCCGGATAGGAATAGTAATTGTATAAATAAGACACTGGTGTTAGCTAGCACTGAGATCGCTTAGTGTTTAAAACTCTAGACTATAGAAGTGAATTAAAAATGTACCATCTCCTATAATTTTCTTTTGATTTTATAATAATAGGCTACCCGTTCGCGGCTTTCCCTTGGATACAATTCGCATCCATGGCTTTGCGTTTATGGCTCTTTCAATTAGTGAAAACCGTATCAAAATTCGTATGGTGGTTTAGATGAAGTTAAATTAAAAACAGAGAGAAGGGAAAAGAGACTTCATACGTATGTATGTAAATTGTACAGCTTTAGGTAAGTCAAGTTAATGAATATTTTAATAATATTATTTTGCTTAAAATTAAGTAAAATTTTATTACAAAATTATGTACTTATTATTATTATTCACTTATTACATATTCATTATTAAGGCTCTTTGATATTTGACTCCACATGTCTAAAATTAAGCCGCGTTGAGTTACTCTTGACTGTACTTAATAGGTAAATATTTTAATTCAATGTTCAAACACAAAATTGAATTACAGACGAGAATTTAAAAATTCACTTTCTCCTTCGTCTTTGTTCGCTTTAATTATAAAGAGATTAACGTTACATTAATTAATGTTTTAATATATTTGTTCTAATATTTAATTACGAGTATAGGAGAGAAAACATAAATAATGCTACTCTCCGGCCGTAAATTTTACCATAGGAACATCATCATTATTGTTATTCTTGTAAACACTCAAAAATCCATACTTCCATACGAAATGTCCATATATGTAAAAGTAACTGTGTCTGTCTGTCCGTTACATTTTCACGCCGTAACTACTCAAGTGATAATCATGAAATTTTGCATATACATTGTCAAGAATACCGGAAAGAACATGTGTACCTTTCACAAAGAAAAAAAGTATTGTTCCCAAGGGATCATTTAAAATAAAATAAAGAACTAACGGTTAACCAAAGTGTAATAGCAATGCAGATGTCAGGTGTTATATATCTTATTATTATTATTTATAAACTATGACGAAGTCGCGAGCACCAGCTAGTATTATAGCCATAGCAGATAGTCGATAAGTTACAAAATACAATCTTGCTGTCAGAAAATAAGTAATACAAGAAATAATTAAGTTCATATGGTTTAGCGTCTAGTCTAGACGAAACAAGTTTGCGGTGAGTGCTTAGACGTCGTGAATATGTTACTGTGTTACTTTAATCAACTTAGAAATAATTGAGAGGTTTCTCATTATTCATACTCGTAGCAACAAGGAATTTTAAAATTTAAATGATTTGTAAAATTAACTCATCTTGAAGATTTTCGAGTAGAGGACACTGACCTGCAAGCGCAGTGGAAGACGTCCACTCACAAGGTGGACAGACGATCTGATAAGGGTCTAGTGTCGACGGTGGATCTATGGCGCTTTTGACCAGTCAAATTGGAAAATTATGCGGAAGGCCTATGTCCAGCAGAGGACGTCCTACGGCTGAGAAGATGATAGTAATAACTTCTCTTGAGGTCGAGACTTTTTACTAAAAAAATCATTCGCTAAAAGGACACAATGTCTATTTAACAATTAAACATGAAGGTCATCTCATGGGCTAAGTCAAGATACAAGAACTGACTTCTTGTATTATGGCAAGAGTGGCTTATGGACTTATTGCATTACATCAAATCGCGCCGCTAACGTCTTCAGCACCCATTTTGATACGGTTTTCACTATTGGAAAGAGCAATATCATGCTTTCTGTAAATAATTTGCAAAAAAATATAGCATTCGGAAGAAGCCGGGGGCGGGTCGCTAGTGAATAAACAAATAACAAATAACAAAATGTATCGAAAACCTTTTAAAAAGTCCCAACTCTCCCTAAAATAATCCCAATCGAGTTGGAATTAATGGCCGTAACGTGAATTCTCTTTCTTCATACACAAGTTGGGAGTAATTTGTATGTAAATGAACACGTACAGTTTCACACACACGAGTCTTGAGGATATTGCGCCATTCGCTCTAATGAAAGTGCTTTAATCAGGGCTCTGTTAATTTTAAAGTCATAGGGGACGCTGTAAGGTAACACAGAATCCGCAATTGGTAGCGAATGAAGTTAACCAGCGATACGTATTTCCGAGCAACTTAAGAATACTAAAAAGTTTGGCGACCCCTGTCTGGGTGCAGTTCAGAAGGTTCGTGCGCGTCGATGCAGTTTAATCAACTTCAAATTGTATTTCCATATAATATATTTAATACTAGCTGTTGCACGCGACTTCCTCCGCGTAACTTTATAAAATATATTACTCGCTGATAATGTAGCTTTCTATAATTGAAAGAATTTTTTAAATCGGTTTAGTAGTTTTTGAATTTTTATTACAAACATACAAAAATACAAATCTTTTCTTTTTATACTATTAGTATAGATTATAAGGACCTATTGTGCATTTAAGTATTCGTTAATACATTGTTCAAAATACATTAATTCATCGAGGTTCGATTGATAGTTTCATATTTCAATCATAATTTACTGTTTATAATGAGACATTTTCGACAGTATTTTATATTAATATAAAACATATACAAATGTACTCCATCGGTAATCACAACATTACAAAATGTCCACGAATGAAACTTTGGACCGAGATTTAAATTGAAAAGAGACAAACTAAATCCTCAACGTCTGAATAGAATAAACTTGAACAAAAGCCTACGTCTCCAGGAGCGGGGATTGTCTTAAGAGGTTTCGCTTGAGTGGGTTAGAACCACAGTATAGAAGACACAGAAAGTAGTGTTCGATTTCTAGTTTATGTGTCCTGTTAATCACACAATATATGTGAAAGAAGAAAACGCCTTATCATAACAAAGATTAACAATAACAATCTATGTTAAATTTAATATTATTAATTATATCTATTTGTTATGGAAATTATGTTTTTTTTTTATGTTAAGGTCACCAGATATGCTTACGAACAACTTTGCTTGGCTACCGTTTCCTATAACGATTTTAAGACGATACCTTGGGAAGTTAGGAAAAAAAGGGGAGTAACAAATATCCACACATCCATATATCAATCCTCACAATTTTTCGCATTTTTAATATTAGTATAATTATACATAGATATAATAATAATGGCAGTTTCTGTATTGTATTGCACAATTGAAAATATTGTATTCTCTACTTTTTTTATATAAAATCGGGGTAAAAAAGTTAGGGTTTAGTGCTTCCTTGGAATCAGATTAACAAGCAGAAATAAATTAACAGATATTAGGCGATCTACGTTATATATAAGTAATATCTATACTTACATATTAAAATGTGTACCTATATAAACATACAGGTAAGTATATGGGTAAGTATACTACATACAAATTAACATACAAATGAACGCAGTAAGTGAATAATGGTATTCACTTACTGCGTTCATTTGTATTATACTGTGCACGCCACTGGGCTGGAATGAAGTAGTGTTTTGTGTTTGTTAAAGGTTTTTAGGAGGGGGTTACAGTAATAATTGTTATGTTTATGCAGATGTAATTGTGTAAAAGAACAAATGCTTTTCTCTAAGCAATTAATTCAGTGGGATAATAATATCGGTTTTAGAAAAGCCGTTAAAATTACCACATATACATATATAGAGGTATTAAAGATTCTTAAAAATACTAACAAATTTCTTGTCGTATAAAATTTGGTAAACTGGTCTTTCGCTATAATACAAGCATATTATAAACAATCTGTTTGCCTCTGTCTGTTTCTTTGCAATGAAACTTTTTTTTTTCAACGCAGATGAAATCGACGGCACTTAATAAATTATTTCTTGATTTTATTTTGAATTTTTATATCTTTATATAAAACTTATATAAAAACTAGCTGACCCCGCAAACGTTGTATTGCCAAAAATAAATAAATTTGGGGTATAAAAATAGTTTACAGCCTATTCTCAGACTAAATTTTTATGAATTTTGTGTCAAGCCGTTTCTGAGGAGTTTTGTTACAAACACTCTGACACGAGAATTTTATATATAAGATAAGTTTGAGAATGGGTAGACCGATTTTAATTCGCTTTTAACACATGGAAAAGGGATAAACGGGGAAGATTTTTATATATATCAAAATTACATCCCGGGCTAAGCCGGGCGAGCGCGGCTTAGTTATTGTTTTATCTTTGTTATATTTTCGAGTTAAGTATATAATAATTATTATAATTTTAACGTGTCTAAATTACATAAGTCTAAGTCTAAATTTGACCCAGTTAGCTTCAAAGATTTCTCTTTAACTCATCGAGAGCTCGCAAAAGATTGAATAGCACATGGCAAGGAAACGTACCTCTTCGAGCGTATATTTCGAACAGCATTGTGTGGCTGATTCTCCCACTACTTGAAACTTTGACTCTTTAGAGAACTTTCTCAAAAGCAAGTCGCCGTGGAGACGAATTGGAAAATTCCAATATCTGAAACTTTTACAGTACACACTGTATGTCATATTTCAAGAAGCGAATCCAGTTCAAGGAGCTTTGATAACAGTTTAGAGACACTTTGGTGTTACAATCTTTATATTAAATTTTCAGTTGAAAAACTAATTTTCAGAATATTGTCACATGAATGAACAGTCAACGATTATCTTAATTATAATGAATAAATACATATCTATATATATATACATACTATAAAATAAAATCACTGGCTCTCCGTACTGTTTCGAATTGGCACACACGCCAATATAAATGAGTGAAACCGTGGGGGTAGCTAGACTAGCTAGTTCATTATATATATTTTAAATATTTTTTTAGATTATTTTCCCTGAAGGACATGTCGCCTCATTGGGCAAGGTTGTATACACTATTTTACTACATTACTATAAATTTTATTAAATTATAACCAAATTAAAAGACAACTTTACTAAATTTATAACATCACTAAAACTAGAGTAGTAAATATTTTACTATATTTACTACTTACTCTACAGTATAGAAACTTGTTTTAAAATTTAATTTTGCACGATATTATGGTAAATTTAATTTACATTAGAAGGTAGTGACATAATCCCATTGCTGTAGAAATTTTGGGACTTTGTTTCAATAGACAATCGCTATATTGTTATAACGTATAATCAATAGTATAATTAGACGAATCTCCCTTTATGAATACTAGCTATATGAGAGAAATAGTAAGTTTAACTACTTGGAGGGTCAATATATGATTGACCCTCCAAGTAGCGATTAGTAGAACTCATGGATGATTTTTTTCTATTATAAAAATAGTAGAACAATTTGGTGATGTTCCATTAAAATTATTCGAGTTCAATCTGTCGTGCTTAAAACTACTTGGATTTTTTTTGTCCAATCTGTTCTATCGTAGAACTAATAGTAGAACTGTTGGACTAAACTCAAAAAGAAAAAAAGAATAGAAAAGAGAAAAAAAAAAGATCTTCCTCTATCTTTTTGAGCACATAACCTCTTATCATTATCCATAATACAAATTGATAAACGTTACGCCAAATGAATTTAAGTTTGAAACATTCCAATACTGATTTTACATTAATTAATTCATTTTAGGTTCATTTTAATGGTAACACCGAACTGCCGAAATTTGATTCCACCTCTGAAACTTTAATTGAAAATCAATGTTATTTCAGGATTACTTACGGAACTGATTCCTGAATAATCATTTCATCTAATATATTCATGGTTATAAAATGCTTTTTGTGTGAATTAAATCGTGTGATTTTTATTAATCGTAAAATAAGTACACCACAAAGCCACACTGAAGCATGTTCTAATCCCGATCGAAAAAAAAACAAATTACCAGATAATTTTAAAAAAGAAAACAACGATATCATATTTATAAAATTTTTTTTAAAAAATCCTAAATAGTAAATGTTACTATAAAACTAATGCATATTTTATAGATAATATCTTTATTTAATGTAAATAAAAATGTAAATATTATTTAATTTAAAATTTAATTTAAATATAAATAAATATTATTTAATTTAAAATTTAATTTAAATAAAATAAAAATCTTAATATATATTTAGTTTACACTTCCTCTCTCCTAGTCTCTTAAGTTGCATGCCCGAGAGGGTCCATAACACTGGTCTTTATAAATTTTGTAACACCTTTATACATTATGGTTTCGCAATAAATATTTGAATTGAATTGAATTGAATTGAAAGTAATTCTATTATATTGAAGCCTAAATTTAATGTTACTATTAAGATTAAAGTTTGGGAAGCCTCGGCTGTTTCAAAGTCACGGAACGTCCCGGGACTTCGAGACTTCCACGATTAAAATAAAATTAATAAAATGTATCAAATCAATTGAACATTAATTCAAATACTGAAAATACCGAATTTAAATCAAATCGAATCTTTAATTTAGAATGTTTAGAGCCATGTTTAAATTAAACGTATTAGAAAGTTGTATACCCTTTTTTAAAAAGTATAAAATTAACTTCCATCACTTTTTATATTTGAGGTTGTTGTATATGTAAAAGCTAACCCCAACCTATTTAACCGAGTCTCTGATAATAGTAAAAGAGCCCAAAGAGATCCTAACAGATTATGCATACGAAAAGCAAAAACAGCTCTGATGCATAAAAGTGTTTTTTGTTAAGCGCCAGTTATATACAATAAAATTCCGAACACCATTAAAGAACTCAATATTAATTTATTCAAGAAGAAAATGAAGCAATTACTCGTTGACAAATATTATTATAGTATAAAAGATTTTATGTGTGATAACTTATTGTAATAATTAGTAATATTAATTAGCTTTGTTTTATGTAACATACTTAAAATATTTGCACACCCTCGAAGGGTAGAATGTAGCGAGATTTATCTACTGTAAAACCATTGTAACCTATATTCAGCAAATAAATAGTTATTATTATTATTATTATTATTATTATTATTATTATTATTATTATTATTAATTCTTATAACTAAATATTCTGTTTGTGTAGTAAAATTTCATAATTATAAAACAAAAACTTAATAACTTTACTAAAGTAATCAATTATATTAAAATTCATTAATATTTATTAATCATCACTAGTTAAAATCCTTATCGTGACTTATAAATATACTAACGATTGTTGGACTTTATGGATTTAATAAAATATGATTTAAAAAATAAGCATTTTTCAAAATAAGTGCGGAAAGCTAATAAAGTTCATTATCTAAGTAAAATGTACATCCGTGTCTCGAGTCTCCTGACTTTAACAAAACAAAACCCGAGACAACAAAATTTTCCGGGACTTCGAGACACGAGACATCCCGGGACTCTAACTCTAGTTAATACGGAAAACAAGGGAAGAAGGGAGGAAAATACTTATTTTATTAACTAATCAAACTACTTGGTCACTTTTCATAAAATAACATTTGATATTTTTTACAATTAATAAGGGGCGAATGACGAAATTTTTAAAAATTAAACAAATCATTAAAAAGTTTAATACCAAAACTATCTTACAAATTGAAAGGTTAGTCTTAGTTTGCATGTAGGTGAACCATAAAACACTATCTCATAATGTGCATACTTAGGGAGTACAAAGTTAGGTGTCCAATAAGACGGTGAACACTATCTGGTAGTGTAGTTCCTGCGGCCGTAAGTTGAGGGTAAGCACTTCCGAACGTTTCCCCGATAACAGTGAGTGTAATGGACTATAAAATTTCACAGTCGCATCTAAAGTGAGATTTCAATTAAAACTTGAGCTCGCTATCTTCGATCCAAGGTGTGGCCATGAATTGTTAATTACTAGGACATTTTCAATTTCAACTCGAGACTTCAAGGTCGACAGTACATTTGCATTTTTTCTGGCTTTGGCTGTTTTACCTTCAGTATGAATGCTTACAGAATGTATATTCCTATAAGAATAAGAAGAAAAAAAAAAAACTTTTGTCGATTTTGTTAATTTTGTATTCTACTAGCGATTCTGTCTACGTATCTTTATAAAATTTAGCCTATTCAGTAACTATGTTACTGTAAAGTGTGAATGATATAATTTACTGAATTTAAAAAATAAGCTAATACAGGTTAAATTAAAATAAATAAGAATGAAATAAAATGACATGGCTACTTTCATAAAGCTTTAAAATCGTAACAAAATAAACAGACGGAACAGATATACGGACAGATATTTATAGTTCAAAAATAAGCGAAGAAACAGGATAGCTGTTTCTTCTCAAGTCTTGGGACATTTTATTTTCAAGACGTCAAGATTTTTATACACATCTTGAAATTACTCTGAACAAGAATGGATTCTCTTTATAAAATAAAATAAAATCCAAAAGCGAATTAATTCTGTCCGTTTCGTTACATTTTTGCATAGTTTCCAAGACATTCGAAACGATGGTGCCCCTAGAACTGTGGGAATTTCATGGCACAGTAAACACTAGCTAACGTTACTGAACGAGCTCTAGTTGCAAGTCCGAACGTGAACCTCTTAATTTAGTATAAACATGCAATATTGTGAATATTCATGTCATCTTTCTTAGCTTAATTAGTTCAAGGGATATATTGTTTATATTTAATCTAAGTATATCTACCATACCAGTGTGTGTTGGTTATGTTTTCTCTATGCTTAGGCATGTTATCAGTGTTCTTTTCATAGTGATTATAGCCCGAAGTTCTGAAATTTTTCATGACCAAAAATTTATTAGCCCTCTATCCAAAGTGAAATAAATTTTAAAGGATTTATTGTTAAACTTTTTTTTTACACGCCTATTACGGGAAACTTATACAATTCTATTGTAAGATTAAATCATTAAATGTATCTAGTATGCATTTGTTGACAAATAATAAGCCAAAAAAATATTCAATACGTATTATTTCTACATATTTGTCGTCTACTTATACTTTAAAAATAAATTAAATTTAAATGTATTTGTCTATTTAATTTCTATATGATTTTTGTTATACTTATAAAACGTTTTATACCATCTAATCTACGAAATAATCGTAACTATTGGGTTGGCAAGAAAGGCTAGTAGTATATAGATTTTTTTCTTTCTGATTTGGTAGTCAATACCTACTTTTAAATTGCTATAGAAATGAATTCCGTATAATTTAGTTTAAAACTGTCAGTTTACGGACAGTTTCACATGGAGTACAAAGTAAGTAGGTATTTTGGACATATTTTTTTTATATTTTTTTTTCATGCACTAAGAGTGTGTCTTCGTAATATTGAGGTGTAGGTGTGAATAATTCCACAGGTACTGCTGAATTGTTCAGACAGTATTCGGTGAATTTACTCAGCGCTGAGCAATTACTAAATTTAATTCCTAGGACATTAAAGCGGTAATTACGACTTGTGGCAACTCTCCAAGACTGTTTGGTTTCAAAATGCAGGTGCAAGACAGATACATTGGGAACAGTTTTTTTTATAACTTTTACTATTAAATAGCACACGAATAATCCGGTGGAAAACTTTGTTAAACGAATTGTGTTGGTGAATTTAGTTCTTGTGGACTGCGGACGTTATTCTACTGCTAACGTAATGATAACGTAACGTTACTATTTGAGGTTTATTGAGTTCCATGAAATTGTAATAACTTAAGAATATCTTCTAAATGTTTAGTTTTATATTGGTGATAACTAAACATACCATGAATAATTTATAGCATGGAGACTATTCCATACCCATGTCTCTATCTCTGGGAGTGTGTGTTTGTGTGTGTGTCGTCGTTGTGTGTGACATGACGTTCACACAACATGTGAAATATCTTAAAGAAATTATAACTACCTTATAATTTATTACCTTATACCTTATAATACCTTATAATTGGCATATAAAGTATATATATGAGGTTTAGACATGAATAATTATGATTTTAAACATCCTATTATTTTAATGCCATCATATTTTGGTATACCTCTATATATTCTACAAGCTGTTACTTATAAGCTGTACTGTCCGCATAACTTTATAAAATATAGTCTATATTACTCGCTGATAATGTAATATAGCTTTCTATAGGTGAAAGAATTTTACCAATATCGGTCCATTACTTTTTGAGTTTATTCAATCTACAAATACAAATCTTCTCTCTTTATAATATTAGTATAGATATATTCGATAATTCCAATGGCGTATATTCATCGGCCAGCTAATGGCATCATACAAACCGCATTTCGTATTCTTAACGTGTTGGTATCCGATTAATTAGGATTACATGAAATACAATCGCATTGATGCTTCATAGTGTATTGTACAATGATACATAACTACACGTAAGTATACGTTTCCCTATATTGTTCTACGAAAACAAAACCTCGAGCAACACAATAGGCGTTACTGAACTAGAAGTAAGCATTTGTGGCGGCTATTCTCCCGTGAGAACCGTCACTCCGATATTCATAATTGTTGTTTAGATTGTCTAGATAAGGTCGTGTCCTCATTTCAAATTTACTGGAGCAATATTAAAGAAGTATATTAAAAATACAAAAAATATTTTTAAGAAAAAAAACATTGAAACTAGCTTTTCCCGTAACTTTGTCCACGCCCGTAACTTTCTCATTAGGTGTTTAAACTTTTATTAAATTTTCACTGCTCATATATTTTTGTCAGGCGATGATTTTTTTTTAATTTATATTTTTAGATGATCACATTTATGTATGGATGAGGATGAGAATGGTACCTTATGTCCTCTTCTGTATCACTGACAAAGTGTATGCAAAGGCGTGAAAGTATAACAAACAGACAAACTCACGCATTCATAATAATATTAGTTCAGATGTAAATATATGTATCTTATTGTGGCTAAGGCAATTAGTTGCTGTTCAAGTGTAAACAGATACATACATCCCTGAAAGTATTAACTGTAATAAATCTTGGTGTTATTTATGATTCTATGCTACTAATTAATGCCAATTAATAGTACTTTAGTAATTTCTTCAAAAGCTCTCTGATTCATGATTCCTTACTATCATATATACAGGTCGTCATCCAGTCTGATAACCTGTAAAAATATAATAATAAAAAATAATAATAATAAAATTTATAATTTGAAATTTATCTTCATCTTCCAAAACCGCTCAATAGAATTATCGAATGAATCAATAGAATTTTACATACGAGTACAGGTTGTTAGGGAATCAGAAATGGACATAAGGGTGCCTTACATTCCGCGCGAACGAAGTCGAAGGCAAAAACTAGTCATATACATATAATAAAATCCTTGTTTGTCTGTGCGTTTGTGCAAGCTAATCTCGGAAACGGATTGACCGATTTTGAATACGGTTTTTACCGTATTGTAAAAAAAACAATTAGTATTTTTTTTTAAATATCATAAAGGGTGACAGACAGGCTAAGGGACCACTTGATGGTTCGTCGCCTATAACACAAAGTAACACAAAGTTTACAGTTGCCGCAAGTACGCTGCCGATCATAGTATGAATAGGGAATGAGCTCTGGCATACCTTACTCACTCACCGAAATATAACAGCACACATGCTGTTATTTTACGGTGGTCTTCTGTAAGGGGGTGATTACTGCCACAAAACGGGCTGCCCAAATGACTGCGAATGCAGTGTGGGCTGCCACTACTAATTAATTAGTATTAATGAGAAATCTGATTAAAAAAAAATTAACTTTGAATACCTACATAATATTAAATATTATATTTATTTAATTTTAACCTATAGAACAGGTTGCACAAAACGAAACACAACTATAGAATGACAGAGAAATATGTGCACAAATGAAGGTAGTTCGTAACAAACTTTTCAAAGGCATTCACATACGAATGTCTAGAAGTACGTGCCTGACGCTACTAAGAAGCTTGTGTGGTGCACTGTGAACAGTACACCCCGCGTGGAATAGAAAGAGTCTAGATTTTCACGCCAGATTGAAGTGAAGGGCAAAGATGTCAAATTTATGGAAGAGACAAAAATGGAATAGAGTAGGTATGAATGTTTGGATATTTATTAATCAATCCAAAGTGTTTTATTATATCAAAAATCACGTTATTATATTCATAAATATTAATATTATATTATATAGTCAGAGTAATCTAGATGGCGCTAGTAGCTCGTTGTGTGAAGTGACCTTATAGAAATAATAAATTTATATAAGCAGATGTCGCTTTACATAATTTTAAGATGATATTATTAGGTTGTTTGTTTTGTATTTATATTTGTGTTATCAATTGGAGCAGCATATATCTAATCACGTGACCAAGATATTCAATCTTGTTCTTCTTTATAGTTCGCATACTCGTAAAGAAACATCTAAGGAGTATATAAGTAAGTATCTGGGGCATACTTATACGAGTATATTAGATCAACCGGTTGATGCATCCGGGATATATTAATAAATATCAGTTTTTTATAGTAGATGTTCACATGTACCGTTTAGGTAAAGTCGGGGTAAGAAAAGGTTCGTCACCTTACAGTCGACATTTGCTTGCACCAAATCAATAATGATCAGTCATGCCAAAAATTCACTTCAAACATCTGACGGTTGTCTTTTTAATGTTTTAGTTTCAAAAGGTACTAAGAGTTTACGACTTGATAAAGGAATTAATTTGAAAACTAACGAAGGTTTTCATACCTCGACAGTACATCACCGTTTAGGTATTCATTATTGCCTTCTATAACAACATGTCTGGAAGCAGCGGTTATGATATTTCAGTTTTAACTTAAATCTTCAAGCACTATCATTTCTAGTCCGAATATGTCTACATGATGTTACAAGAAACTTGCAACGTGTAATAAGGTACACTGTGCACAGGGAAAGAATTTCTTTCCGAGTCGTGTATGACAATACTTGGCTTTCTATCGATTTGATCGAACCAGTTGGAGATTAAAGAGGTTTATGTTGCTTTTGTTTTGCGGTTTTAAAACTTTTGTAGAACATATTTATTGTCGCCTTACAGGTATTCGGTTAAACGAAAAGTGTACATGTACAAATATACATTCTAAAGTACGAAGAAAAGTACGTACCAACATAAATAATAAAAAAAAAATTCAACACCTGTCAAAAATATATAAGCAAAAATTACTACTCATAACAAACGTCAAACGTCAAACGTTACAGTTTTCCGAAAAATTGGGACTGACGAAGCCGTGGGCAAAAATTAATTTTAAATATTAGTTTATACAGTGAATAATTATTAGCAATAATTAGAATGTCAACATAAAAATGTCGAGAATTTATACCTATGGGCATAAATATGTATTTCAAAGTTTATTAAGATTGTGTAGTTTGCGGGTGATGAAAAATGACTTGTGATCTGTAGTAAACAGGTTCATAATTATATTTCAAAAGATTGATAGTCTCAAAGGTATTTACGCCTTTGGCGTTCGTTATAATTTAAATAAGAAATTATTTTTTCAACCTCATTCAAATTATATTATGTAACTAGCTGTGCCCGCGACTTCATACTCACTTTAGTCCTTTTTTGAAAATACCACAGGAACCTAAAATTTTTTCTAAATAAAAAGTATCCTACAATTTAATCCAGTAATAAACTATATGTGGTAAAGTTTCATCCAAACCCGTTAAGTCGTTTCTGAAGCACAGACAAACAGACAAAATTCTAAAATCTATTGTTTTGACCTCGGTAACATAAATGGTAGGGGAACTCAAGAGGGGATTTTGGGATTTACTCGAGCGCGTCTGATTTTTGCAATGTATATTCCCCACGTGTCTCCGATAACGGATATGTATTAATCTGCCGTTTTGGTTGGTGGGGTTGGTGGGAGTTGGGGTAAAAATTTAAATACAACTCGAGCGCGTCAGATTTTCAGAGGGGATGTTAAGTCAACCCAAACTAAGCTCCCATTTAAAATACAGACGATTCGAATGTAACGCAAGCTCGTGGCAGCTTTTTGAAAATGCAAAAAAAATTTTTGGCGATTGCCATTTTATAATACTCAAGCGCGTCAGATTTTCATACAGACGGTTCAGCCAGAATTCCTAATCGTGCTGATTCTTAATCTGACGATTATATGTAGGATTTTTTTTTAATATAGCGTCTACAAAATTTTGAACGCCACCGCCGAAAAGAAAAACATCATATAACCTTTTTTTCTTCCTACTATCTAATTTTCAAAATTCAATAGGTTCCCACGACGCTCGAGGGACTCCACATTTAGCATCGTGGGCTCCCCTACCAAAATAAACATGCACAAATTGTGTTTTTAAAAAATATTTAATGTACAGAGATGGCTTGCTTACGATTTTATTATTATGTATGTATATATTTAATAGTGTTCCTTTAAGGCACACTGAGTTTCCAATTATATACTAAGCAGTCCATGGTGACAGTAAGCACCGGTTTACAGAAGACCATCTTGGAACATATTTGCATGACGTAACTTTTTTTAGAGGCGATGGTTAAGGGATTAGTGATAATTATTATTATGAGATAGTGAAGTTACTTTCACATACCCTTTAAGATTCTAAGGAAGAGGTTTGAAAACTATAAACTGAAAAGTTTGATTTCACAATCGACAACCATTGAAACCGAACTCGTCTCTTTTGCGTCCATAGCTGTTCAATATCAAAATTGAAATTTAAATATTCATATTATGTTAATCATGATACATTATTCAACAAATATTTTGAAATATTTGAAATTTGGCAGATTTGTACGTGTTTTTATTTGTTTAGTGAATAATTAGTAATAGTGACAGGGCTGACAAATTAAATCAAACCCAAATAAAAAGCTTTTTACAAGTTGCCCAACAGTATTTTAATTTTGAATCAATATTTACAGGAATGTCTGACTATTACAATTATCAGAAATTTTGAATAGGTTGGGGAAAAGTTAATAAAAAGTTGGTTGATTTTATCGGACGTCATGAATAGTCCAGATTCAGTTCACCAAAACGTTTCAATTTAAACTTTGGTCCAACGACTAAATTTTGTAACAGTATGAAGAATGCTGACAGTAAGTATATAATTAATGTTTATTTGTAATTTGTGTGACATTCTATACTACTCAGACAAGTTAACTGGATACCTTAAGTTACTGGATGAGGGGCTTAAGCTGGGCCGTGGGAGATTCGCAACCCAATGATGCGCCGAGTAAACTTGACCCAGTAGTTTTCACTATTACTCCATATCTACATAATACTAATATTTCAAAGAGAGTAGATTTGTATTTTGTAATAGATAAACTCATAAACTACTGTACTGGACTGATTTTATTCTTCTTCTATAGAAATACTTTCATCTATAGAAAGCTACATTATCAGCGAGTAACTTAAGCTATATTTTATAAATTTACGCGGACGAAGTCGCGTGCAACAATTAGTTTACAATGTGAAAGGGGAATGGGAAGGAAAATTTTAAAAGCAATCCTCTGAAAGATTTAGTCTATTACAAGCGTGTCATTTAATGATATTTAAATGATTATTATAGATTTAATATCATTTCATGATACTTTACGTGGTCCTATTTATTATTGTTATTATTTTTAAATCAATTAAGTAATAATTAATTTTATTAAAAAATAATTAAACAACTCATCTGATTTCCGCCATTTTTTCTTCCCTGTAACTGACTGTATAATTTTTTATGGTCTATAATATACAAAACAATACAATGCCCGCCATTTTGAAATATGCACAAATATAAGTGGATCTATAAAGTTCATTTCAATATTTATCTTTCTTCTTATTCAAAAGCCGATTTAATTCTTCTTACACACTGTTCAACGTGAATTACTGTGTTATGTACGAATCAAGCAAATTTCCATGCTACAGTAAGCACTATTCGAAGTTAGGCAATTAATTTCGATGTGGATATAGGATGACAGATGTATACCTAAAATTTGAACTCAATATGATAAATATTTTGGTCGTTTCAATCAATATGAATGCTCAATTGAAGTGACACAATGTCAGACTAGCTCAAACTTTTCATTTATTTTAAAGTTCAAGTTAAGTTTAAGTTTATTTATTAATATAACATTTAAGTTTAGGTTTAATTATTAGGATTCTCAGATTTCTAACTTTTGGTGTTAGTTTAAAAAAAATACAGGGGAGCTTTCTAAAACTTTCAATATATATATATATAACTCTTAAACTACAATGCATTAATGTCGTGATATTATACATAATTAAAATCAAGTATTAATGAAAAATATCTGTTTAAAATGTCACTTGCACATTAAACCAAACATTATAGAAAGGTTTCTTCGTTAAAACAAAATCAATGTAAAATAAAAAGCTTAAGATCTTTTTTTACTACGATTAGGACTTTTTTAATTAGTACTTTCGAAGATAAATTCTTGAAAGCTCTTAATAGTTGGCAACTTTTTTTTTTCTTTTACTTCACTAGGCTTGGAGTTTTTTAAAGTAATTGTTTAGGTATTAAACTACAGAATAGTAACACAAATAGGAGAATGTATTCAAGTATTATCGGATATATACATTAAATTCGTGCTGATTATTATAAAATTATATTACATTAAATTATTTGTTGTAAATTATATTTAAAATAATTATATTTAAATACTTCTTCTAGTCAAGGGTTAACAAATTTCTCATCACAGTCTAATTGAGCTTCTCTAAGTCAATAAATTACTATACATTTTTCCCTTCATTATTCCAGTGGCCTTTAATAACTACGGAATAACATCAAGTGTAAACAGGTCCGTTACGAACATTCTCTTGTTAAGATTGAAGTGAAAAACAATTTTTATATTTTTTAAAGTAAACCACACCTAACCCCATCTTAACTTGGCCCGCGACCAACCATTCAGCTTAAGTATTTCAATGAAGGTTTTGTAGCTTATGAGTGCGTTAAGGGTTCCAGTTAAACTGGCAGCTTTAAGCAGCGTACAGCACTCGGTGTGGAGAGAAGGCAAGGAATTTAATTAATGTAACATTCTTTACTGAAAAAGCAACCGTGAACATTCATTATGTTAACTTTAGGGCGGTAGAAACATCTTGAAATATTTACTCATTTGTAATATAAATATTGGTTGGAATTTTTTTTTTTTTTTGGTTTGGAATCTTTCTTAAAGCATTGCTCTTTTATTTGCATTATGTATATATAATGTGTATGTATATACTTATACACTTCTCACGTGAACGACATTGATATGGGCTTGTCTTTCCTTTCTTCTATATTTAATATTGCTTTTTTACACTAGCACTAGCTTTTACATGCGAATTCGTCCGCGTAACTTTCTAAAATATAGCCTATGTTACTCGTTGATGATGTAGCTTTCTGTAGGTGAAAGAATTTTTAAAATCGGTCCAGTTGTTTTTTAGTTACAAACATACAAATATTCTGTCTTCTAGTATAGATAATTAGAGATTAATTCTAAAAACGTTTTATATAAAAGTATACTCCTTAGAATCATCGTTTAAATTTATTGCTCTTATTACAGGCCATACCTGTATATGTATTCGTATGAAGTTAAACTATTATAACTGTACATAAACCTCACAAGGTCTGCAACAAATAGTCCATTTTATTTGTAGATTAATCAATAGAAAACAATAGGCTTGTTAGACCAGCCCATAATTGAAATTGTTTCAGGAGTTTTAGTATTTGATCGGAAGCTTGAGATATATGTATATTATTAGGTAGCTTTAACACTAATGAACTTTAATTCCAAGAGGAGTTACGTGACTTGGGTAAGTTAATACATTGGGTTTTCTCCAAAAGAACTGACATATTAATAATTACCAACGGTGAGGTGTTCAATTTAATGCATGTAGGAGGCGGAGCTTGTATTATAATTTATAATATAATCCGTGTAGGAAACGACCTATTTGTATAGGTCAATATATAAAGAACTAAATTTATATATACATTTAGTTCATATAAAAAAATTCATATTAAAAAAAAGTTGAACGCATTTAGCGATAGTAAAAAAAAAACTTCATAATTAAAAATAGTATTTAAATTCAAGATTAATATCAACGATTAACTAATAATTACACACACATTTTTTCCTTTAAGTTTTCTTTTAAGTCTTAATTGGCTAAAACATTTTAAATTTTAACTCGTACAATATTCCTTGCTTCTACTGGTTTACATTTTACCTCTCGTTCGTGGGATTTTTTTGTGACCTAAATCCATATTTTCAGTGGCTCATTTATGAGAAAAAACTACCGCAAACGTTGGTGCTCGCTCTCCGAGGCGCAAAGTGAGCCAAAATTTAATGAATTCATGTAGATGTTGAACGTTGGCTCCCATTAGCATAGTTAGAATTAGTGTCGGTATCTCTCCGTATATGCATTGATTGATTAATGGCTATATAAACTTTAGGTTTTTCCTAAACCCATTTTTAATTATAATTAAAACGTTATAAATTATAACGTTAATCGAACAATCTTGAGTGCCAAAATATGGGATGGCAATAATGACTGCTCTCCAGTAGTGAGAATAATCTATGTTTTATTTGGTGATTTGGATTAATACTTTAAAATTTGGTACACTTAAAGTTTTTATCGAAGAGTACCGATGAAAACTTAGAAATACTTTAAATTAATTAAAATAAACATTATACACACTACCACATCTTTAATACACGCACACGGGTTTGATACTATGTATGTAATATGATTGTAAACTCTTTTATTTATGGTCGAATTTCGACCAATGGGCGACCTATTATAAGAGTAATTTTATTACCAGCGGCACTTAATATTTGTTTCTTATAAGAAGGTCGGCTGTCTCGTTAATGGACATTTGTTGGTAGGTGGATGATGTTGCCTATAACACAAACAACAACAAGAGTTGATTCGAGGGCAGATCAGACTTTGTAAAAGGATACTAAATATACTACCTTAGACAAAATATAAGGCATAAAGAGACACAATGGGAATGGGTCCTGGTGTCCATTACTTGTCAGTATATATAAGCTGTTATTTCACGGTTTCCTTCTGTAATTAGGTGGTTTGTGCTACAAAAACGAATAGACTGAGAACACAGTGTGCTCTGACACTAATAATATGAAAAGAGTTTGCTGCCAATCTTAAGAGGTTAAAAGTGTTTGGCATGGATTAAACCAGGAAAATCATTTAACTTTTATGTGGAAACGTTCAAATAAATAACAAATAAATAAGAAGAAACAAAGATTGGAACAAAGGCCATAACTAATAAATAAACTATTAAATTTGAAATCCATACGAAAGCTAATCCGTTGAAATCAAACGTCAACAATATCTCTGCTAATCGGCTTTCAGCATGTCATCAGACGAGCTACCTTTAATTTACAATGCATGCAGAATTATCTCTCATAGATGTCGTTCCCCTCTGTATAGAGCAGTTTGAATTATTCGTCGAATTCCTGATGAGTTTCACGTTACCTAAAGGCAGGTGCAAGCTTGCGGGATCATGGGTCTTGCAGTTTGTCGATACTAAAATATTTACTGTGCACAACCCCTTAAAGCTAACAGACAAGCTTCAGGGTATTGTTTCAGTGATAGTGTAAACTTGGCTTTATATCAAGTGCTCTGCAGAGACAGCTGGTGTGAAATTTTAAAAACCATTCAAGCAGTTTGCTCATAAACTGCACTGTACCACACGAAAGTTGCATGGAGTAAATTTAGTGGATTATTTATTGCATAGAGCCTTTAGTGAATGGATTCAACATAACTGCAGCGATACAGTTTTATGAGTCAATTATTATGTAGATGTAAAACTAAGAAAATTCATGTTTGCATTTTATTATTAAAGTTATGTTGTCGACTGAAAAGTGTGATGGAAATTCAATTAAGTAAAAAATGTCTAAACAATTTAGTGTCTCGATTATTCAATAGCAAACCACACATCTGGTACTCTAGCTACGAGTATCTACGATTATTTGTAACTACAGCATGTGAGTCCCACATTCTATGGCGATATAAATGGGCTAGTGAGGCCAATTATTGAACCATAGAGCAGAGATATGAATATTTATTTTACCAAGGCTTCATTTTTTAAAATAATTAAAGCTGCATACATACTTTTTCAAATTACGCTCCTACGCGACCAATAATCGATTTAAAAAAGAAATCGCAATTATTTTGCCTTAGTTGATAGTGCGGATCAAAAGAAATAAATGTATATTGGAGCCTTAAATTTGTTTTTAGAATTTTCATTATATGGGATCAAAAATATAAACAGTTCCATAAAATTAACGCGTAGCAGCGTTATATATGATTGGCTAACTCAGATTTGAATGAGTGTCAGGCCTGAACCTCTTTACAAGTTACGGCTGTAGAATGCAGTATGCCTTGCCACAACTAAGACTACAGTCAAAGAAAAATGCAAGTTTACTATAAAACAAAGATTACATAAAATATAAGCAACTTTAAAATGAATGCTTACAAAAAAACTCTTGGAAACGAAATAGTGAAGAGGAAATAAATTACTTTGAAACTTTTAGTAGATCTAAATGCAGATGAGGCCACACACTACAAAGGGCTGTAGTTAAATGTTCTTTATTGCGTTTTATTTGATTCAGTTTTAACAATTACTTTTTTAAGAGAAGCATTATTCATTGTACATTGTAACTTTAACTCTATAATAACTTTCTATGTGTTACTTCTATCTATAACTTTTTATCTGTTAGAAAAATATATTAGAAAGCCAGAGAAAAAGATATGATAAACATGGCATGTTCATATTAAAGTACATACTCTATTTCTAACGGAATTCATTTGCCCTTATATACTCTGACGCCGTTGCGTCAAAGCGAACGAACTGAAAGTGGCAAGGGGAGGATGTATGAGTACATATACTTATTGTACTGAAAGAAAATAAAGGAAAGAAATACACCGGTGAATAAATGAAAAGAGGAATCAATTAATTATATTGTTCGTTCGTTTAAGATAAGACAGACAGACATCTGTACATTTCCTCTTGTTTATTTATGCAACAATACATTAAAATGTCCCATAATTTAGCGACTCGAGAACCGAATAAACAATTATGTGAAGTACTACACAAGACTTCCGGCCCGCTACGCCGTAGCGGTGGCCTACGGCGCGCTACGTAGCGCGTAGCGCAATTCTTGAGATATTATAATTTCTATTTGAGTTCGAACTAAATAAGAAATTTTACATAATTTATTGAAATAATGCTAGTATACTTCTGGTGAGAAGTTTAATTAAATACTTAACTTTGTACTTTTGAACCAGCTTATCACGAAAGTTTAAAAGAACCTTTATACGTAAACTTACAGATGGCACGTCGTACTATCCGTCGGGACAAAACATTTGATTTTTTAAATTTGTTTTTGCGATATCTCATCGTATAATAATTATTCTAATATTTTCTTTTTCAACGCGGACGAAGTCGCGGGCATCAGCTTGTGGTAATATATTATGGTAATGTGTATGGTTAATATTACAAAATATGAAAATTATTTTTAATTCAATAAAAAAACTTCCAAAGTAAACTTAAACTCATTATTATTTTGTATTGTTTTTATTTTATGTTTTCATGGCCAAAATATTTTCGAAATTATAGGTAAAATACTTATAATTTCAAAATTATTAATCATTCAATGAAAATATTTCCAAAGCTTTATTTTAATCCCATACTTATCATCATGATATTTTAATTATAATATAACTACGTTTGTATGAAAATCTGACCTATATTGCCTGTATTTATTTTAGATGGTATTCTATGCCCAAATTGGTTTCGTTGTAATAGAGAAACTGTAAGAGTAATAATGAAATCGGAAAACGCGGACACGTTTACAGAAATAAAAGAAAAGAACCGCCTTTGTTCAAAACAAAAGGAAGAAAGAAAAATCCGTTTAAAACCTTTGCCGCATTGTGCGCCACGTGTCGATGAAAAGATGATACTCGTACTTTGGTAAAAAATTACTTTCACAAAGCATTTAGTTTTTCAAAATGTACTAATATTATAAAAAGAAAAGATTTGTATTTTTGTTTGTAATTATAAACTCAAAAACTAGTGGACCGACTTTAAGAATTCTTACACTTATAGAAAGCTACATTATCAGCGAGTAACATATATTTTATAAAGTTACGCGGACGAAGTTGTGTGCAACAGTTACTACGTAGTCCTGACTAAACGTCTCAGTCGGCTTACGTAATAAACTATCGTGTTTTGAAATTAGAATTTGCAAGTTCACATTTTCAAAATTTCATCACAAACAATTCCCTTTGAGTGAGCTTAAAAGCTAAATATTCTGTTAGAAACATGTTCACTAACAACAAGCCGAGAATTAACAATCAAGGTGAATTCAAGGTTGTTGAAAGTCAATACACATAATAGAAACTGTATGTAGTTCTATTATGTGTATTAAACTTTAAAATCTTTAAACTTTAAAATTTATAAGGTTATTACATAATAACTTGTTGCAAAACATTTTTTAAATTAAGAACTATTCATTCGAATTACGAAAACAATTTTTAAAATGTTCTCAGAGAGAGCAATTAACACGCAGCACGGTTTAAACGCTACGTATTTAAAAAGCGAAAAAAATTTGGTTCCGTGATATTTTCATATAAAAACTAGTGAAGTAAGAATAAGGGCATAACTTCATAGCGTTAATTGCACTAATCGTCGGTCGCCTATAAAACTCGTTAGGAACGCGTCTTCGACCAATAGTAATGTGTGCCGTAATTGACTAAATTCAGCGAGTTAGTCTGGATATAAAAATATACCATATTGGTTTGTGACGACAACCAAAATTACTGCACTGACTTTACAGTGGTCTGGTTAAATAATGCATATATACACATACGATAAATATATTGTATGTGTAGATTGTTTACCCAGAATACTTAGCGCTTATTCATGGAATCCAAGTTTAGTCCTGGTTCCTCCTGCCTCTAGATGATTTGCAATCATATGCGACACATAAGCACTTCAGTAGTTAGAGTTCAGTAAAGGGCTGGTTTAATACATTATGATCGAAATTAAGAAATTAACATACGCAAAGTGAAAAGATTTGCTATTACATGCGGGGTCGCGAAACGTTGCCGTTTTGACACGACATCCGCGACCTTTGTGGATTCACCCAAGCTGTTAAGCATCTCCGCTCTGGTGGAGTCCGTGCCTAAGCGTTCGACGAGGAAGGAAATGGCAGTGACTGCGTCGCTCATAAGGAAAAATGACGATTTGACAACTGATCTAAAAGCGGAAGAATTCGAACATGCTCGTGCAAAATAATGCGAAAACTGTCAATCTTTGAAAGTTGAATATTAAAATTCTCTTTAAATAAAAACGAAACAGGCAAATAAAGAGAATCGAATATATACATATAGAAGACTATGAATAAATAATACTCCGAATAAAAACATAAAATATTAATAAAAATATTTTATGCATAATATTTTTCTATCTTCTATATTTTTTGTATTTTTTGAATTATATTGTTTAATTTTTTTGTTAAAATCTGTTTAGAAAAAAATCAACGAAAGCCTATCTAGAAGTAGACAAGTTTTTAAAAAAAGTCCTCATGGAGACTGCGTGTCCATTTGGTTAGAAAATAAAAGACAAGGCGGAGACAGAATAATGAAATTAAAAATCCCTTACCTACGCAGCGAAACACAACAGCGCAGTACGCCAGTGTACTACCACTAAATAGCCTTAGTTCTATAAACCGGAAAACGCTGGTATGCACGCTGTCTCTCATGAATTGAAGCCACAATCAGCGTGTTAATGGGCTAGCTCGTTAGCCACAGCTAAAGATTATCAGAGAAATCTGTAATATATTTACAAGTTGTACTTTGTGTAACAACACTTTGGAACACGCTCGCTGACATCCCCACTTTTACTTTATTTCATAATTTTATTTTAGAACTCCCTCAAGCTATTCAAGGCGGTCCATTAGCAGAGAATAATAAACTTCGCAACACAATAACTAGATCAGCAATGCATGGTCGTTTTACATATATGAAGTCCATCAGTTCTCGGCTGTTTTAACATAATATCATAGAGTAACACTTTGCTAAATGAAGTTACATAAATACAATTTTTAAACACCCAATTTCGTAAGAGCTTAAACGACACATGACGTCAACGTGTGATTAAAACGTTGCCAGGAAACTTGCAAACATTATAACATGATTGAATACTGGTTAAGTAGATTGTGAAATGACAGAAAGAAAGCTTCTATCATGTATTAAAAAATGGAACTCTAAAGATAACGTGTTTATAAGAGGTAATGAAAAACTTAAAAACATACAATAAATTAATTAAAATTAAACTTAAAATCAACTTGATGGAATGTAGAATGCAGGTAGGCTAAATTTGTAGTTTTAAATTAGTAGTAGCCAAAAAGCAAGAAATGATTTTGGGATCTTTACAGAAGAGCACCGTTTGGCGCCGGAACTGAACCTTAAAGGATGTTTGTATTACAGTTCACATGTGTAGCCTCCAATACCGTAAGAAAAACCTTCCTATCCAAGTATTTTAATATGGATGAGCATGTTGTATTGTAAGCAGGTATTAATTGCGACAAATGGGGTGAATGATGAATCCTTTTGATGAATGGATCCTTATTAGATGTGTGAATATTAGACCATCGACAATTAGAACAAGCAGGTCTTATAGATAGATAGATAGATAGATGGAATAGATGTTTTCTTATCTGATGTCTTAAATCTGTTTTAACACCTTGCGAAATCTTACATGTGCAGATGTTAGTATATTTTCTACTTTGTCATAAGAACTTTCTGCTACAATTTATTGGTTACTCAATAAATTGAAATTTTCCCAACGAAAATAACTTAACTGATGATGTAATATCTTCGACCACTTTGTAAAGTTTAGTAGAAAGTTCGTTCAAAAAGGTCTCGGGTTCAATTTCTAGCGAGTTCAACTTTACCCTACTTCAGGTCAATTGGGTTTCAGCTGTTATTGTACACGTGCGTTTGTCTTAGAGTACTTATGCAGGAAAATATCGCCACGTGAGCTGAACCTCAATCGCTTGAACTTCCTACAAACTTTTGACTGTAGCTTTGCTCTTGCGATTAGGTAAAAGTATAGAATATGTTCTAAGCCAAGAGTTTAAAAACATAATCGAGTAACTGTTAATACTTACTCGATCTAGTTCGATTCGATTTTGGGGACTTTTGCCTTACAAATACATCTCAGACCATCATTCCCTCACTAAAATTAAAACAGATAATTGAAAAACATTAAAAGCTTCATTAAAGTAAGCTTTAATACGACGGTAGCCTCTCTTTATGTGCCTCTCTTTATCGCTGTACTGGTACAGATAGATGCGAAGTTCATAAACATTTCTTGGATAAGGTACTGTCCGGTTTAGTAATGTTATCTGACGTGTTTCTCTCTCGCTACAACCTAGCACATCACAACAATGTTCAATTGTTTACATCTGATTAACATATTCACAAACCATTTTTATTTCTATCATTCTTTATTCATAACAAACACAATTCAGACTTGTTGCTATTGAATATTGGAGTAATAAATTTTATATTATTTAATTTGTGAACTCGAAGCGGAGATAAACAACGCAAAATACAAGCCATAACAGTCAATTTCATAGAACAAAAGTGCATTTTCCTCGTATTTAGAGCACGTTCCCAGTTGGCACTTGCACAGCTGGTGTTAAGGTTGTGTTCATGGTGGATTAGGTAGCGAAAACAATAATTGTTTATAGTGCAATATGTTTGAAATATTATGTATTAAATTTCATCCTATCTTCATTAATGTTAAGGCAAGTGGTTTTTTTAACGCCCGCACATAGATATTTGTCTCCCCTAAGTAGATGTTATATTTTATAGTTAAAAAAATATTGTCCAACTGAAATCTGATGTTGTGTCATATATAAAAAATTAAGTTGAACTTAAAACTTCAATAAGTATTTCTAAGATTACTATTAACATTTAAAACGCTTTTTATATACATTATACCGAAACACTATCTTATTATTATGGGAACATTCTTTGGGAAAAAGACATAGTAAAAGATTTTATTGTTAAAAAAATTACTGTTACATTATTACTTTGTGGTTATCGATATAAATTCGTACAGTACAACCTTTCCAAAGATTCTAATATTAATAAATAAAATTACAGATAAAGAATAAAAAACACTTAATTACTCCAGAGTCTGCTTATATTTTGTACTGGAGAGTATTTTGATAAAGAAAATGCATACGCTCTCTTCTTATATGCACTCTACCGACTGAGTGTTCACTTCCCATAGCTGATATGACAGCCTCTACTACATGTAGCTACGAGTATGTAGTGAGACATTCAACGTCTTGTGTTTTGTTAATGTTATTGGATAATCGTTATTTTAGTTGCCTAGTATGAAGCGGATTTATTTTAGATGATATTTTTTCTAGGAATATTAATTCTACTGTATATATATTTTTTTAAATTATGATGACATTTTAAATTAAAATCCCTTCTACAAAATTTTTTAGTAAAATAATTGTGGAATTAATAAAAGTTAAATATTAAAAATGTGTTTTTTAATCTGCAATTTCTATACTCAGACCAAATAAGAACTGTAGACATAATTTTGCTGACAACATAGTGAAGCCGGTTTTATAAACATGTGTGCGTAGGCGCCGTTTACTATATTAAGATTTTTATTGAAATTATTGGTTTCCAAGTTTACTTACGTGTAAAGTATTTTCTATTTTTTGAAGACTGGTTTATTTTGGCTGGCTAGTAAATATTTTAATAGACGAGGTGTAGTTTTTGCATTTATGTGCGTGTAGCTGTATGACAAAGGCGGTGGTTTTACTCTGCAGTCCACAATGCTCTATTTATAGTTCTTATTTTATCCGAGTTACTTTGTTATACCTAAATTGGTTATTAATTGTTATTTAAATGATGAAAATGTAAAGAAAATTATAAACAAATAAATTTATTCTAAATACATTTTTATTATTATAAATAGCTAACACATTTCAGGAGTAACATAGACTATATTTTATTGTGACTTCGATAGTGATAGATGCTTGCCATACTATACAAAATATCTTTCTATAAGATTATTATTAAACACGTTTAATCGTTTTAATGTATAGGAACAATGTGTTTTAAAATTACACACGTGTAAACGTGGGGTATTGTTAAATATATTCTTACATTTTCTAAGAATAGGCATTTTATGTTGAGATATATGTTAAGGAATTTCTCGTAAGGTACTCAGTCTCTATGAAAATATGACATTACAAACATTATTCAAATGAGACTCTTCACAAATAGAATGAATGTATGTTGAGGATAAGTAATATAAAGTGAGATTTCATTTATTGTCACAATAAATATTATGACATTATTTAAATTTATTTGATTTATTTATTTTATTCAATTTGATATCTATATCACATGTTCTTGATACCCATTGGGTTTTGATACTGTTGTTATTAATAGAAAGAGCGGTAAACGAGGAAGAAAAATAATAATAAAATAATATAATGTATAATAAATAATAATTTGAATAAAATAAATAAATCAAATAAATTTAAAAAATGTCAACATTTATTGTGAAAATACAAATAAATATAAACAATATACAAAAAAAATGCCCCCGTGTGAAGCCGGGTTGCTAGTATCTATACTAATATTATAAAGTGAGAAGATTTGTATGTTTGTAATGAATAAACTCAAAAACTACTATACCGATATTGAAAATTCTTTCACCTATAGAAAGCTACATTATATGCGAGTAACATCCGTACTAAATGCGAAAGTATGTTTGGATGTATGGATGTATAGATGTATGGATGTTTGTAACTCTTTCACGCAAAAACTACTGAACCGCAAAAATTTTGTATACACGTTGTCTGGGACACCAGAAAGTACATAGGGTGACCTTTCATCGTTCAACGCGGACGAAGTCGCGGGCAGCAGCTAGTATTATGAAATAAAGTTGGTGTCCGTCTTTATTAAATAAGAAACAAATTTTGTTTCTCCGCTAACTTATTAAGAAGACCCAGTAAGAACTTTACAATTGGTTGGTGTTCTTGAAACTTATATACATGTCTAAATATAAGTATGGTGTCTGCATATGTGTATCAACATATGGTATAAAAGAAAGATCTGTTGGGGTGTTTAGTAGTCATAAACTTCGCCGCGTAATACAGAGAAATCCGCCGAAGTACGGTGCGTGTGTGTTCGTGTGTGTTAGTCTCCTTCATGAAGATTTGAATTTTAGGTTACAGAGTTGAGCTTAACACAAAGTTGGAGGGGGTATATTTACAAAAAAAACTATATTATAGCTCGGAAAACATATCAGTTTCGATCGAACTTCGAAACTGTATTGAAAATAAATAAATTTGCTTTGAGATAGAAATAAAAGCATCATTTTACTTTTGAAGTTATTCCAAATATTAAAAATTCAATGATTTTTCGTAAATTGACAAAAATCTCACTGTCCTGTGTAAATTTAAAATTCACATTATTATATAAAACGCCCAACCAGCACAACTCTTTTACTAAAGAGTTATGCTAGTTAGTTATAGTTACTACTAATGTTTGTAGAACAGAGAAAGTCTGGACTTTCGTTCATTAAAAGAGTTTAAAAGTTTCATTCTACATTAGGTTGTAACATCAAATAATATTTACATATAAACTTTAACTTATTTAAACGTTATAACTTATACGTTTGGTCGACATAACCGGCAATTCTAAAGTTGGCTATTACCTCGGTCAACAGATTAGATTTGCCATACAACGAGGTAATGGAGCTTGGGGCCCTGCTTAAGGGACCGAAGCTTTATAATATAATGTGTAAATATAAGTATATAATTTAGGATTAGATTTTATTTTAAACTAGCTGTCCCTTTGCATTTTTTTTTTCGTAAAAACCTTCCCCGATTATCCCTCTAACCATTGGTGAAAACCGCATGAAAATCGGTGCAGTAGTTTTTGAGTTTATCGCAAACAGACACAGAGACAGACAAACAGACGCGTCGGACTGCTTTGTTTTATCTAATGTAAGGATAAGCTTATTTTTAGTTTGTATTATAGATATACCTTAAAAGTCATAATATAACATTATAAATTATTATTAAACATTATAAACTCTAACTTGTCGATTCATATTTATTTAAATTATTATTTTTGAATTCAGGCGATATTACTTGTAAATTATTTGTAAACTGTAAATCTTGTACAATATAAATCCCGGGATGATACTCGTAAAACCCGAAATACTAAATAATAAAAATATACTCGTAGGTATATTGAAATCATAAGAAAAGTGTTTATACACATACTTTTGTTATCCTAATAATATCATAAATGAGAAAATTTGTATGTTTAGTTATTTTGATGTTTGTTACTAAATCACGTAGACAGCTAATCGGATTTGGATGAAATTTTTCACACAGATAGTTAGCATATAGGGTTAACATGTATGATATAACTTTTTATCCTGAATTTTTTTTAGGTTACTGTGGAAGTTAGGGAATGAAATGAAATTTCATATCTTTGATCACATTTTTAACTCCTGGTTGAAACGCGCGCGTGCGGCGCGAAGTCAAGATTTTTTATGAATAATTTATGATGCACACTGTTTTTATCGCGGTGTTCGTCTAATATACACCGACGTGTTTGCCTACTTGCGAAATTTGAGCGAGTGTTGGTGATGTGTGAATGTACTTTAAAATATCTTTCAGAACTCTTCCCGTTTGCAAAAGCACCCAGACTATAATTTTTTTAATGACACTTTTTAGAAATCCTTTAATGACATTCTATGGTGTGCTTCAGAGGTATTATTAAACTAAATGGTGCCTGTTACTTCGTCCACGTTGAAAAATAAAAGATATAAACACTTGACATACGTACGTTGAAGCCTGACTATACTTTTGCCAAGCGTTGGATATTTATATTTAGATAGCTGGAGTACGCGGTTTCGCCCGCGTGGATTTTTTTAGCCTAGTCCATCCTGAAATTGTATTTTAAATACTGGTATAGATTTTTATATCGGATGAGTAGTTTCGTAAACAAAAATACAAATACGGAAACTTTATCTTTTTATAACATTAATATAGATTACAAACACAGTCATGTCACGCGTACAAATTTAGTTTACGAGTGTCATATAAACAACTTCGTCTATTTTCAACGATTTGATTAATTATACTATATTCAGTTGAATTGGGTATACATGAGGATTCTGGAAGCCTGGTGGTTACTGCCACCAGAAGTCGGGTTATAAACGCGGACTTCGCCCGCATAACTTTATAAAATACTAGCTGTTGCACGCGGCTTCGCTCGAGTAACTTAAAATATGTTACTCGCTGATAATATAGCTTCCCAACAGTGAAAGAATTTTTTGAATCGGTCCAGTAATTTCGGAGCCTATTTAATGCAAAAAAAAAATATCAAACAAATCTTTCCTCTTTATAAAATTAGTATAATATAGATAGCATATGTTACTCGCTGACAATGTAGCTTTCTATAGATGAGTATTTTTTCAAAAAGTTTATTCATTACAAATATACAAATCCTCTCTTTATAATATTAGTATGGATTAGCGAAAAAAAAAAAAAAAAAAAAACATGAATTTTACAAGAACTAGTCAAAACCCAGAACAGTTAACACAACACATGTAGAAAGTGCGACAGGTAAGTATTTTTTTATTTTATTTATTTTGACGAGCCCCTTGGTCGAGTCGTCATGTTACAAACGTATCATGTTACAAACGTAACAGGTTATTTATTTATTATCTTTATTTTATTTTCAACATAAACCCTACAGCAAAACAAAATAACATACAATAGATACAATATTATTACCTACATTGCCAATTACAGGGTTTCATTATGTAGGACTTAAAAAGACTTTAAATAGATTACCTAAGTATAAGCATGGGAGAGGGATCAGGAGTAGGGTATGAGCAATGTGTGTGTGTTATTCACGACAACACGTTATAAATATTATTTTTAATATAAAATATATATAAATATTAGTCTTAAAAATATTGACAATAGTTTATAGTCGATCATGTAAGACTACATGGGAGAGAGAAACACTATGTTAAAGAGGGAGACAGAAAATTTCCACTCCAGATTCAAGAATGGCCCTCAAGCACTTAATGTGTCAAGTCGTTAAGCGTTCAAGATTATCTGAACAACCGTCTATCTATAAATATATACTGTGATATAATAATGTTGCGACGATAGAAGACCTACCTGGATTTTGTTATGTAAGATGTTCTTTACGATGTATAAAAAAGTATTTTAAGGCAAATTTGATTTCAATAATTGCTTCTTTTTACGTAAACAAGTTTCCTTTAGTATCTAAATGACAAATAATGGTTCCATAATCCCTCTAAATACCCAAATATCTGCTAATACCATAACTACTGAAAAGATATGTACGAAACTTAGTCACTTTTCTGTAAAACCGTTGATTCGTCAAATAATATTATGGCTAGTTACGGTTCATGTCCTTTATAACATAATAATCAAGGCATTTAAATCAATAATGTTATTTTATGGTGGTTGAGCAAGTAAGGAATGCTAGCCACGACTAGGTTGATGTTAAATGTATTCACAACGTCATCTTTCGACGAGATTTCTTCCATTAATACATTAACCAGAAAAAAAACTAGCGTTCTCGACGGATCCTTTAAAAAAAAAACATTGCCCTATAAAAATATAATAGCAATAAAGATTGAATACATATTAACTATGAATAATAATATCTACTCGTATTATAAATTTCTATATTTTTAATTGAAATTTTCTCTATTTGTAAATGCTATTCACGGCTGTAATTGGCTTATATAACAAATCTATATACCACTTTAAAGTTCATTATGAAGTTATATATATTATGTCAAGCTATTGGTGAGTAAATAAATAAATAAAATAAAAATATTTTAACATAAAGAAAAAGGGACACGAACGAAGTCGCCGGTAAAAGCCAGTCATTATATAAAGATAATGTTATAAACACAAAAGCTAGCATGAATGTAAGAAGCTTAAGCTGCAAACAGCGCATAAAGTAACTCGTAACGTTCAAGACAGTTTCATCCACACGTCTCCTTGACATGTCATTAATTTACGCCGAAAAGATTTCTCTGTTAGCGGCTACACGGAAAACGTAAAGAATTTTGCAGTTCTAAACTTGACCTGTTAACATTCTGAACCTTATTTCTAACCGGTTAAAGCTGACTATCAGAACCAGCATTTTATTAGTTTCGTGTCTTGAATTTGCTGTGATTTAGTCGTACTTCATCGTGTGCTTTTGACTGCTTTTATGTAATTAATTTAAATAAGGATTGCGAAAAATTCTCAATTTTCTTAGAATTTCTTACCGAATACTGATTGACTGTGTTAATTAACTCGCCAAAGGTTTCCCACCATTTTTATAGAAAATATTTATTACATATTTAAATTTATATATATTAAATACAAATCTATATAAGTAAAAAATCAATATAAGTATGTTTGTCCTCTATGGACTCCTAAACCGCTCAACCTCTGTTTTCACTCATCCGAAACGAGGCATGAACGGCGAAGGTTTGTATATGTTGTTGTCGTTTCCTAAGTTGTTATGCCGGGAATCGAACCAGGAACCCTGGAACAGAGCGTTAAGGCATGCATTCTAACCACTCATCAAATGGGCTCGGCTGTCTTATTAATATCGGATATATTAATATTTCTACCCTCATATAACTTTCGATTGTAATTACCAAAGTTAAAATATTTTCGTTAATTTTTCTGTTTAATAATTTTTTTTTTGGTTCTTACTCATATCTCGATACTTTTGCATTAAAATTTCTATATAGCTATTAGAAGAGGCTACAGTTAGTATGAATGTGTTTCACAGAGTTTAACTAAACTCTTATAGTTTTGATTTGTGGACAATTTGACTGGAAGAATAGCTAAGTTTCGATTGGACATAAAATATACAACGTTCAGCAGTTTTCAAATGGAACATATACCAGTAAATACAGAAAACTAGTACTGATGAACCCGTTGGATGAGTGTTTAGGGTGCTTGCCTTAACGCTCTGTTAAGGAATTAAGGCGGGGTTCGATTCCCGGCAGGGTCAACTTTGGAAATGAACTTTTCAAAGTTGGCTCCGGTCTGAACCTGGAAAGTAGTGGTATACTGGGTTTTCTTCGGAGTTATTTGGGCAGCTCGTAGGGTCGCGGTAACCATACCCTTACAGAAGACCTATGAAATAACAGCATGTGTGCTATTGTGTTTCGGTGAGTGAGTAAGGGATGTCAGAGCCCCTTCCAATCCCTTTATCTTTAATCCTACTGTAGTCGGCAGCTCACTTGCAGCACCTGTGGCGTTGCTTGTGTTACAGGCGACGGTAGCCACTTACCATCAAAGTGGTCTGTCAGCCTGTCTGTCGACTTTACCAAAAAAAAAAAACAGTGCTGGAAACAACATTGAGTCATAGAATAAGTTTGTAAAATAACTTAAGTAGGTAGGTAATATTTGGAATTTGGGCTTGCCTGATTAAATGCGATTTATATTCCGCGTATAATGTTGTCGCGGTAAATCTCTAAATAAATTGTACTGAGTCATTTAAGCGAAGCTTGACTAAAAATGTTCCTGGAACGAAAACATTACTCAGGAAATTGGAGAATAAATCATCAAATTCAAAGAAACTGTAAATTGTTTTAATTAGTTTGAAGGTTAAAGATGTATTCGTAGGCGTACAATTTGAATAGTAAATTAACTACAAAGTTTTGTGTTTAAATATTAACTTAAATAATATTTTCTTCGTTTGTCGGTTCTACTAACATTTCGGCATTATCTAGCTTTGTCCTGCTCACGCCACATATAAGTTAATTTTAGAAATAAAGACTATAAAAAACTTCTCCATGAAAAAGCATTTAGATGTGCCAAGTTTTATCAAAATCATTGTCGAGTTTTCTGTATTCCTTTTAACGAATATGAAAAATTTCATACTCATAATGACCGATTGAGTAGTTAAGGCGTGAAAACGTAACAAACAAGCAAACTTGGTTTCGAATTTTTTAAAAGTAGTTAGGATTGTGTATTATTTATCTTGGCAGAGAAATAGTTAACCAATCGCTAAAAATTAATCATTATCGCCCTAATCATTATTCTAAGAATAAGGTTTTTGATCCCTACCATTTTACATGTGAAGTCAGTTTAGTTTTTCATATTGTGAAAGAAAATTTCGAATTATCCCAACATAGTCTTCTTTGAAGAGCTCATTGGTAGAGTGATAAAGGTGTTAAGCCCTCGAAATCAACAGTCGCTGGTTTGATTCCTAGCAAGGTCAACTATTCTAACTTGGTAACACTTGGTCTTGTGTTGAAAGATTCAATATTGATAATGGCTGTTTAGATTTGTAAATACAGTAGTTAAGTTTTCACAAGCCATAGTAAATTCTTTGTATAACATAAAATAGTTCAAAATCACTCAGCAACTATGTCTATTACAGTCACGTTAATCTGGGATGTTTATTACTTAATTACATACATTGTACACAGAAAAGCCATCAACATATTGTATTGTGTAATATATACGTAAACACAGGAATCCGCGGAATCAACGCTAGACATTTGTGAAATGCGATCCAATTACTCAATTAACTGCTCAGTTACTATAGAGCTTCTGCTATATAACTAATGCTGTCTATTTGGTTCAATTGCCCCACGCTGTTTGGGAATTGGGGATATCTCAAAGCGAGCGAAAATACAAACAAGCAAAGATTTGGACTTGAATTGATTTGACTTGACTTGAAATCGAGTGATGGGGATAACTAATTTTGACTGCAGGAGTTTATTTATTTGACAATCTTTTGCTCGCGACTTGCTCCCCGTTGAAAAATTAAAAAAATATATATAACAGCTGACAAAATATGTAAATAATAATTTATTCAATCAAAAAATTCTGTTATAGTTTTTTCAGGAGTTGGACCTACTGGTCCCTTGAGATCAGTATTTTTTATGTATGAGAGGTACCCTACGCTTTTTCCGTAACCCTCACAATGTGTTTTTGCCTGGTTTATGCCAAACCAGCCTTATTATTATATTAAATAATTTAAGTTATTATGTGAAATAATTCTCTGGTAAAGTTATTATAAATGTTAATTAATAAATAATGGCCCATAATGTTATTAGGTCAAATATTTCTCTTGTAAAATTATTAAATTGATTCATCAGTTTCTCCCGCTTCTAAATTATCATCATTTGAGTAGTACATCATATAACTGGCACTGCGAAAATATTAATCAGCATCAAAGCGAAATAAATTATATGCCATCGAAATAAGAGTTAGAATAGATTGACCTGGAGATTAAGGAGGGGTCACATTAAAATGTGGATTGTACGCCTGTTTCGCTCTCTGAGCGATTTGTGTGCAGTGACCACAATTCCGGTGGCTCTCAGGACGTGCTTCATCTGTAATGACAGTTACGAAATCGGGCTGTCAGTTCGTCACCACAATATCTACCGGTTTTATAGTAATTTACAAGCAGTGAAAGCCCAGTGGGTTGAACTCACGAAAGCTTAATCAACAAATTATATATTTTCCAAATCCAGACAGTAACTATCTGCTTTTGTTCTAGAAACTAGATTATGGATACGGCACATATTTCCCAACATGTTATGTGGTTAGAAGTCGCAGACGAATTCATAGAAACAACACAGCACTTTTCTTTTATGTTAAAGTCGATAGAGAGACTGTTTTATTATATTATTAAACGTTCAATAGTTTTTCTTTTTCGATTTAACTATTAATACTCGTATTTTATAAATAAGTATAAATTGTAGTCTTCTTCGTTGTTCCCACTGTTTATTGCCACCTGCGTCGAATATGATCTAACTAAATATATTATTAGATTGTTGCCATCATTGCCATCACGTAAAACCAAAAGGCATAAATAATTTCACGCTGCATCTACGTGTATTGTAAATGCGAAGAGTACGCGGCAAATCCGAAACACCTGTTTTGAGTTGTTTGTAGTTCATTGAAACTTAAACCTTAGTACTATAACTTTAGAGCCTATTAGATGTTGTTACTTAAATGCGAAATGTAAATGCGATTTTCAAGCATGTGGGAAAACACGTAAAGGTACAGATATGATGTGTTCGATGTTTAAATTCACAGAGTTCCTCTCTTCCTATTACACTGAACGAGGAGCAATTTCAATAACTTCGAATTATCACATAATGATAGACAAACATGTTTTCATTGTGTATATCTAATCAAGAATCAAACCTGGGTGGGTGGTTTTGTTATAGTTAAAGAAGAGGTAAAAAAAGTTTCCATACTGCAAGTTTTAAATATTACTTTCAAAATATATTTATTTATTTATTTTTATTTTATTTATTTTATATTAGGGAAACTTACAGGTATTATTACATGATAACAGTTTGAATAGATAGTTTACATCTAATAAAAAAATTCCACTTATACTTTAAGGATTACAAACTAGTCTAATAATAACGATAACAATTCATGTGTGATTACAATTTATACTTAAGTTATGGTAGGCCATTGAAGAATTTATAGGCTATAATATTTTTACTTTTAACTATGGAACTGTGGAACAGGTCGACGTTTTTATCCTCTAGTAAAATTTCATTAAAAAGTCTACATGAGCGAACATGAATGTATTTCTTCTATAATTTATCTTACTAAGAGCTACATGTGCCATTCTCTGCCATTCTCTGACGTCGAAAAGCGATTTTGTAAATCTAATTTCGAATAAAAATGTTTTGAATTTGAATTTGAATGCAGCAAAGAGCGATTTCTCAAATTAGTATATGGACGATAAAAAATGAAAGTGTTGTTTTTATTTTGTTATAAAAAGTATAAATCAAATCAAAATCATAATATTTATTTATCAATTAGGTTTCTCCGAGAAACTCTTATGATCGTCATTATAAATTTAAATTTACCAGGGTTTCGGAAAAAATTGCAAAGATAATGACAATATAATATCAATTACAATTATTACAATTAATTATACACAAATCACAGTACATATAATACTAAACATAGTATGAGTTTTAAATTTAACATCCAATCGATATGGTGATAAAAAATCGCTATTGTTCTAAAAAAAAAAACAACAATATTTTATTAAACTCTTATTATTAATCTAAAATAATAGTGGCTTGCGAACAAAAGTTGTTATCAGAAGACCCTTATTCCAAACATAGATTAAGGGTGGGCACTATCTGACAGTTTCATCCCTTCAGTAGCTTGTTATAAAAGTTTCACAAAACGGATAAACCGGCTGTAACCGGATAACCGGACAGAGAGGCGGTGCAATGAGGGAGTCGGGCGTTTGAAGTCCAGTAAGTCCGTGTTGTAAGAGGGAAAAATATTTATTTAAGCGAAGCAATATTATTTTGACAATAGAACGAGAGGGTATTGAATTGATAAACCTTACCTTGAATGGATTGAACTGAACGGTATATATAGAGATTTTTTAAAAGTTTTATTCTATTTGACGAGCCCCTTGGATGAGTGTGCTTGCCTTGACGCTCTGTCTCAGGGGTTCCGGGTTCGATTCCCGGCGGGGTAAACTTTGCAAATGAACTTTTATAGTTGGCTCTGGCATGGGTTTGAAATGTGGTGGCTGGCTACACTGATTTGCAGTCATTTGAGCAGCGCGTCTGGCGGCAGTAAACCCCTTACAGTGGACCACCGTGAAATAACAGCATATGTGCTTTTGTATTTCGGTGAATGAGTAAGGAATACCATGTACCCATTTCACCATACTCTCCTAATCCCTAATCCTTAATCCTACTAAGGTTTTGCGACACCTGTCCTCTGGTCAGCCTGTCTGACGACCTTTACTACAAATTAAATAAGTGGACTTATTTATCTATTATCTAAATTGTAGTAGTTATCTTATTATGGATAGCTAATGCAATTGAGCTGTTTCGACCAAAAAAAATAACTAGAGAGGACTGTTCCAAGACTGGAGGCCACGTATTAAATAATATGACATTAATATCTTATCTGCAAACTAAACAAATCATTGGTTTATTTTCCGTAGGAAATCATAAATTTTTACTAAAGCGTGATTCTGATGGATGAATGCTCTTAATCAGTAGATGAAAACTAAGTACTTTAAAAATAAAATAAATAAACTAATATAAAACAAAGTCCCAGCCCGACTCTGTCTGTTTTCTTACTTAAAACTACATGAAACAACTTATTTTGATTCGTTATTTATAAGCTATAATATAGTTCATCATAATATAAAGTGATAAGTAATATTTAATATATTTTATTGCTGCAGTGCAATGAGTAAGCAAACAAGCAATAACGGTCCGTTTGTTATGTCCTCCACAAAATGAAAGTCAGCCACTACTTCATATGTGATGCATAATTGTATTCACTCCACGCATACTGTTTTTTTTTTTGTAAATAATTCATTCACTTCAAAAGCTCTACGTTTTCATTCACATACAGTTTTGTATATTTAATGTCCAATATATTATTTTGTTACTTTTATCCATTAGTTTTATCATAAAAGAATTTCCTATTGTTGTATTGTAACTCTACCAACAATAAAAGTTCATTTATAAATTACTAGCTGGTTCCCGCGATTTCTTAACGTCCAACTATACATTATAGTTTTTTAATAAATTATTGAATTTAATTGAATTAAATTCGTCCATGTTTTTTAAAAATGTTTACTGTTATGGGAGATTATGGCTAAGATATATTATTGAGGTGGACTATAGGCAAAAAAAATATCCCATGGCACTACGCTGGACCGGCGAACCGGAACCGGAAACCGTAGCCCGGACGTAGGTGTTCACATTATACCGGATCGCGAATCCGGTTGTTTCAGTATTAAATATTCTTTACGCAATGCTGCTCTTTTCAAAGCGGCGGACTTGTGCGAGCTCGTTCACATTGGAGTAATGGAGTTTGTTCTGCCGAAGCTTTTGCAGTCCGGTGAAACACCGAGCTCTGTGTTTTTGCCGGATCTGCCATAGTGTAAACTGCTTCATATATGTATACAACCACGGGACTTTCCGGCAATTTTACCGGCCCGGTAATGTCGCCGGATCAAAGTAATGTGAGCGAGCACTAATATCTAAAATAGTGCGATAATGTGGAGCAACATTGTTTGTCAATCAGATTTGATCATGTTCCCAGATAATGGAATGGATAGTGCACATGTGGTATATGCAATCTGCCTGTCTATCGACTGTTTACATTAAAATAGAGTAATATGTAATTGCATGTCTTTATACATATTGTTATACTTAGAGTAAACCTCGCTCGTTAAAGGAAGATTTATTGGAACATGGGACGATGTCGACTGCGGTTTGACCCCAATGATGTATGTAAAGTAGATAGGTAAAGGTTCGAACATATTGCACAGTATTTTGACTGGCTTATGCAAAATGAAATAATTTATTACTTAATAACTTTTGTAAGCGGATTCGAACCCGAGAAACTTCAGCCTATGTCTAGTTTTCAGATTCACTTTGAATATCTGCTCGTTTAAACCCATTGAGTATTTCGACTTTATCTTTTTGTGATATCAGTTGTGTATTTAGAAATAACCCTTTTTAATGTACTTACCTCCCTCGAATATAACTTATTATAAATTTATGTACAATGATCCATAGATTAAGGCATTAAAAAAAAATTAAAAAGAAAAAGAAGTGCTTAACTCATATCTAAACACGGCATAGAATAGATCACATAACGACGAGTATTTCGTCTTATCATTGTGTCATATTCTCGAACAAATAATAAACCTGGCTGAAATGAATGTTTAAATTTAAATTTTATTTCTACCCTCACTTTTAATTTTTATTTGTTTCTGTCGTCATAAGCAGCTTTAAAACGTTGCTGATGTTTTTAAATAGTAAATATTGCATATCCCTGCACTCTTCACATTTAACATAAAAAATTATCTTCATTGAATTTACTGTCTGATCATGACGATCAGTCGGTTAACTAAGGTTATTAAAAAATAAAAATCAAACAAACTCATACATTTATAATATTCTTTAGAATACATGAATGCATGATTGTAAAAACCCACCTCAGACCACTTTTTCCGAAATCTTGTTTTTGATGAATTTCTCATCTCTATGGCAAGCTTAACAGTTTGAGTGTAAAAATATACCTTTATCATATAATAAAACCTCAGAAATAAGGCTACGAATATTTCAATGAGAGTAAAAACCCACCTTATCCTGGATGAGATGGTTTTTTACAGTCAAAGCAATGGCAACACTTGGGACTTTTGACTATCAAAATTAAAGTTTTATTTTTTTAAATTTAAATTAAAAACAAAAATAATACAGCAGTACGAATGAACATGGCTCTCGTCGACAAAGAAGCCTTCGTCGCAAAACATGACTTGTACACTGTACAGGAACTTCTTGAATTAATCGTATCCTCGACCAGGCAGAGTGATTTCTTCATAGTTCCCATGATTAGTGGAGAGGATATGACAGAATTCAAAAAATGGTGAGTTCAACATTTCAAAAAGACTGCACTATCCCTTGAGACAAAAGGCCGACGTGTTCCGAGAACGGAAAAAGTTATTTTCAATGTCTCAATGTTCCATCACTTCACATTCAAAAAGATTGGTAGCGACGTGCCTTTGAAAGCACAGGAATTCATTGATGGGATGATAAAGAATACATTTTTGATGAAGATAAGACCACAGATGTCCGTATCGCTACCACATGAACCTGAGTATGGAACAAGGAAGCTCTGCATTAATGCAAAGAAAATGGAAGACCTGAAAAAATGCGCTTAGTTTGTACCGGAAGGTGAAAAGCGAAGTTTTGGGACAAAATATTGTAATGGCCTATAACTGAAAATGTCGAAGATGAAGAATTACATTAATTTTTCCAAAATTGTCTGCAATAAATTTTATTATTCAAGTATTCTAATTGGATTTTGATTGTAAGAACACACCTTGTACAAGATGACTGTAAAAACCCACCTCATCCCAAAACTTTAAAAATCAATATAAAAAAATCTATTAATTATTTCTACAAGAAATTTCTAATATAGTATTTTTTTTAATATTTTTTAACATAAATAATAAAAAAAACAAATCGTACAGTTAATTTTTTTTACACCAGACAGTTTTTATTGATTTTCTTAAAATTTTGTATTTGGTCTGAGGTGGGTTTTTACAATCATGCATTCACATATTGTGTAGTTGTCTATGTAGGTAGTTAAAATGGCCGCGAGGCGACACCCGATACCCGAATAAATCTTAGAGCTGTTTAACGGTCAACGGTTAGCATTTGTTTCTGTATCCGGTCGGAATTCCTTTTGTCGGTCTCTATACGACTTTCTGTTCAAATATCGAATAGAAATATTTTCGTTTGGGAATTATCTGAGCCATCATATGTGATTTTTAAAAGGATGAAACATTTTTTTTTTTAAATTAGGTCGGTTAAATATTTTTTAATTAATTTGAATTTAAATAATTTGAAGGTAAACAGTCAGGCTAATGGTCTAGCAGGGCACACTGTGCGTTTCAAAATAATTTAGGCAGCCTGTCTGGCGACAGTAACCACCCCCTCATAGATAACCACCATGAAATAACAGCATGTGTGCTGTTTTTGTGAGTGAGTAAGGAAAGCTATTTCCCTATTCTTGTCCTTTCCTAATATACTACCATCAGCCTGTCTGACAAACTTTACATAAAGAAGTGGATAAGGTCACCTATTAATACAAGCAACTCCATAGGTGTTGCGAGGAGAATGACGACCTTTTTAGGTATTTATAGGGAAAAGGAAAATGGGATACGACATCCTTTACTCACTTAACGAAATACAACAGGATATACCGTTAATTATCACGGTATTCTTCAGTAAGGGGATGGTAACAGTCGCCAGACAGGCAGCTCAATTTATGGATGAAAATTTCTAATATTTTTAATACTTATCGCTAATACCGTTTGTAATCAGATCACGTTGTATCACATAAGTATTATTTCAAAGTTTATGATTAATGTGAACTGAGATATTAAAAAAAAACATACAGTCAATTAAATAAAAAAAAATCTGCCCTGGGCGCTAAAACGCATAAAAGTTTAAGTTCGATTAAGATCAGTTTCACGAACAATTTGCTAGTGAACAATATTGTATCTAGTTTAAGAATCGATTAAGAAATGTCTGTTGAACGGTACTCTTGTCTAAAGTAGAATGTTCAATTAGCAGTCGTCTTGAACACGGGCGAAGTGCAGGCAAACTGCTATACTCGTAGTATACCGATTATCGATAAGAGGATCCTCAGCATTTACGTTCACCCGTTTAGATAGCGTGGCTTTGGTTACAACCTGTTAAACAAGATTAAGTTTGTAATCGAATTGTAAACGATATTCGGTAAATGGACAGGCATATGAAATCTGCATTATATTCCTATTGCTTTGCAGGGCATACTGCGTTTCACAGACTTCTTGGCTGCTCAGTGTTCATACGTGACTGCTATACTCTATGTAAATTAGAATATAGAATACTAGCTGTTGCACGCGACTTCGCCGCGTACTTTATATAGCCTATGTTACTCGCTCATAATGTAGCTTTCTATAGGTGAAAGAATAGAAAATATATACAAATTTAATTATATAAGTATAGATAGACGTCATATCTATGTATGACCAGCTGTGCTCGCAAACTTCGTAAGTAAGCGTTGCAGTTCGTTTTTTGAACATCCCACAGGAATATATTTATTTATGTATTTTATAATTTTATTATATGTCTAGATTATAATAATATATGATATACAAATAATAAAAGAAGTTTTATGAATTTGGATGTAATTGAAACTATTCATAGAATTTCAAAAAACCTTTCAGCAATATTTAGAATAAATATTTTCATCATATATATTTCATCGCGGCGGAAGCTGCGGGTTTAAGCTAGTATATAATAAATTTGTAGACAGTGGGTTGTACAGTATTAGGTATTATTAAAATATTTATTTTTGAATTTAACTTTTATTCGCTTTTTTTATTCCAAGTCGAAATAATATTTTAAAAAGTGTTCGTCTTTTTCAGCTGCACGTATCGCTGCTTAAAAATCTCATTTTAAGTTAGTACATTAAATATATAGATCGTAAGGGGATTTTCTAGCTGAGCTAAGATCTACGACAGCTACGTGCCATGATTAAGTATAATAGTATTGAAGTCAGGATAGATATCGTATGCTTTGGAGATTATGTGTTTCGTACCGTTAGTTTCAAAGTTAATGTACTAGGTATATATAATTAGAAAACTTACAAAAAAAATTATTCCAAATCCTTGTTTCTGTAATAATTTACATACGAGTAATAAATTTATTACAAATGCAAAGATGCAGTACACATTCAGAGACTGCAACCCACCTGGCAGCAGGAAGCGTAGCGTAGCGCGTACCGCGTAGCCGTAGCCGTAGCCGTAGCCGTAGCCGTAGCCGTAGCGCAAGGTCTAGTTTCTTATTATAATACCACAGTGTTCTGTTCAAGAGGTATTTAATTATGCTTGTTTTCGTATCCTCAGTGTGTTCCTTACTTTTATCCTATCGAATGTGACAGTTTACTTGAGGACCATTCTGTCAGGAGTATACGACTGACGAGGAGGAATTTATTGAACCAATAATCAGATATAATATGTCTGACCTTCGACTTTAGTCAAACTGAACTGAACTTTTGCACACCAAATGTGGTAGTACATGCTGGGACGTTGTATTGAATGGTGTTATCTGGTTTTGCACCCATGTACAGGCAAATAAATGATTGATTGACTGATTGATTGATTGACTTTTTTCAAACTGATTTAGTCGGAATCGTAATTTTGGGGTCTAAATTCCTACACTCACACAAATATTCGTTGAAGTTCGTAAAGGTTTCTTGTGAAGAGAAAAAATTGGAAAAAAATCCTGGGAAATCGTAAAACCCCATTTTTATTTTTTAGGTTCAAAGTTCCTAGCTAGAAATTACACATCAGCTGAAAAACTACACCAGTCCAAAAACTTTTAACGACGCCTGTCGGGTCAGCTAGTACTCGTATATTATAATAATAGTCAAGTATCTACATAATATATTATTATGTAAATAAGTTCAATTACTAATATTATTTAGTCTTATTTATTGTGTTTTCTATATATATTTTTAATCAATATGTTTTTGGTAGCCGTATAATTAACCTTAATAATAGTTGCCAGTTCCTCAAAGGTCGCCTCAAAGAATTTTTTTTGCAGAAACAAGTCAGCCATTGTCCTTTTGTTAGTGATTTAGTCTCACAAAAAGATCTATTGTCTTAATGTTGCTATATTATAGAAACATTTCCTACTTTTTTTTTACCAACACTAATTACCAAGACATAGTATGTAGGTATGTATGTAGGTGAAGTAAGATTAATTCAGTAACTGCTAATTTAGTAATTCAGTAACAGACGGGCTTCCTAAATGATTGCGAGACGCAGTATGCTCTGCCACTACTTTCCATATCCAGACCAAAGCCAACTTTGACAAGTTAATTTTCAAAGTTGACTATGCCGAGAATCGAATCCGGGTACCCTAAAACAGAGCATAAGGGCGTTTATTGTTTTACGGAGAAATATGAAGATGATAATTATTTTTAATTAGATCTTAGGTAATTTGGAACTCTACAATAAATTCCATTAAGAGTTTCTTGGGAATCAATTCATTAAATTGGATGAAAAATTAAACAACACAGACCATAATTAAGGAAATTACTTGGTGAGAGAATAAAATACGAGTTTTTCACTGAAATACCTTTATTAGTCGAGAGTTGAGGTAATTATTTGTGTTCGTAATATGACAAAGTAGCGACCAGCTCCAGGCTTCGCACGGATACATATTTTTATGCAAATTATATTATCAAGCCTTTATTTCTCTTTCCATTCGTGAAAACCGTATCAAAATATGTTAGGTGATTAAGAAGAAGTTAGCTGAGAAACAATAAGACGCGAACAGCGATTTTTTTTATATTATAAAGAGAGATAACATACAAGTTATAAGCAACTATGAATATATTGTAATAAAAATCCCATATTTAAACTCTAAATAGAAATGAGGATGGTTTACCTATTATAAGTAAAAGAAAAAATCTTAACAAGTTATTATACTTGTACAAGTCAATATATATAATGATTAAAAATCAGAATGTGTCGCTTGGGTTACTTTAATATTGATTTTATAAAATAGTCTATTCACTGTCTGTTTTGTCTGTTTGTCTGAATTGGCTGACAGACTGTTCTATTTAATATCTCAGAAATAAATATCTGAAATTTTAATTGAATTTTCGCAACACGCTGTTTTGCCTGTTAGTATTTAATTATTATAATTTTTTTAATTTTGAACCTTAACTGATTTTAATACAATCCAAATTTCATTGTGTAAAGCTACTGCGGAATGCCGCAGCAAGCCGCTTGCTTCCCCAGCATAATACAATGAAATTTGAACTATATTGAGAGCACTTAAGAAATGAAATTCTACGAAAAATCTTTCATTTTTTGCCGTGCCGTCCTCCAATTTGCATCGGATCTACAAGGTCTATTTGTTTGAGAGTTAGATGGTCAACAATTAAGGGACTTGACGCTATATCGAGTCAAAAAGATTGCGAGCGAAATCAAAGAGTTTTATTAAGTAATAATATTACTTAATAAATAAGTAACAATATTGCTTAATAAAACTCAGTCAGTTTTAAAGCAGAAAATATAGTCGTATGTTGAAATATTACCCAGGAGTCCTTTGAGGCAATGAAGTGGTACGTAACGTTTTGTTTCTTAGTGAAACGTTTTCTAGTTGACTTTCTCGTCTCCATCCTTGTAAAAATGGCGAACAAATGGAGTGGAAAAATACCAGTACACAAACTTAAAAACACAGTGAAATTTTACAGATATAAATCTTCTAGATGAGACAACGCATTTACACATTATAAGCATATTATAAGATACTAGCTACCTGCTCCCGGCTTCGCCCGGGATGCAATTTATACATCCTATTACGTCGCAGATACCAGAGAACTTAAAAAAAAAGAAACTCAAAAGTACATATATAGTCTCAAAGTACACTTTGAACTACATGTATATTCAAAAGATAAACGAAATGTTGTACCGACATTTACTAATATTTCGTTCTGGGCCGTTTACTGCCCAATGGTTAGCCAAGAAAAGGGATTAAAGATATAATTTGTTAAAATCAACACAGAACAAATATTATTGTAGTAAAATTCAATAAAAAATAATAATCATAGTTACGAAAAAATAAGTAGGCACCTACATAATCAAGTCTTTGCACCAATAAAAGGATCCTTTTGTCAAACTAATGCAAGATTAAAAAATAAAATCGAAAAGTAAATCATCCACATCCACAGTAAATTGTAATTGTGTTTTTTTTTAATATTATTTTTGATATTTGTATTATTTTGGTGAATTTCGTATTTCCAAAAACTTACTTGTACGTCCGTTCCATTAAATGTATGTCTGTGTTAAAAAGCGAACCCGTACTTATCATTTACATAAGGTGTTCGTAAGATGTAAACGCGGCCCGTGATCTGAACACAAATTGTGCACCTGATCAAATTTCAAATGAGAACTCAACCCTTTGGGTGTCACTGTTTCCTGTGGCATAAGTTTTATTAGCAACCTCAACTGGCAACTAAAAAAAAATAGTCTAAATAAATACAGTATTCCTTGATTTTTTTTTGTTATATTAAAGTCAGAAAATAGGCTGACGGATGGTAAGTGGCTTGATGGTAACGCCATAAGTGTTGCAAGTGCGCTGCCGACCATAGAAGGAAGAGGGATGAGAAATAAATGGGGTAATGGGCTCTGGCATCCCTTACTCACTCACCGAAACACAACAGCATATATGCTGTAATTCACGGTGGTCTTCTGTAAGGGTCGTTACTGCCGCCAGACGAGTTGCCCAAATGAATGGGAAACGTGCCATTACTTTCCAGATTCAGACCAGAGCCAACTTCGAAAAGTTCTTCTGAAAAGTTGGCAATGAGCGTTAAGGAAAACACCCTAACAACTCATCCACATATTAATTATATTGTATCTTATTTTTAATTATTAACAAAAAATAAAATATGGAAAATATATGGAGTAGGAAAATTAATAATATAATATGTATTTATGAAATATTTCCGAACGAAATCATGCCACGAATTTTTGCCCACGTTTAAATAAAATAAACTAACTCAATATTTATTCGACGAACCGATAACTAGAAATAGGCAGAAAGTTTTCCCGTAGCGGCGGCGAGTTCATTATGTAAATTTAACAGGATAGTATTGGGAAATATGAAAGTCTTTAATATTGCTCGTAACGCATGTACTTTGAACAAATTTTCAACACATTTGAAAATGCGGTAACCACAAGACGGTTTCATCACCATAAACTTTAATAATTATTAATGAACACCCACTCCTGGTTAAGGCCTCCACAGTTTATTGCTAAAGCCGGTATCCATTCTTTCCCCTCGACTTTTGCTAAATCATCGGTCCACCAAGTTGAACCAGTGAAATTTCTTCCGGTACTTGAGTGCCACACGAGAACTTTCATTCCCAAGCGGTTGTCGGTTTTACGAGCTGTTGTGTACATCGGGACATCAGCTTGCTTATTCTATCCACTACAGTATATTTATTTCTTTTAAGGATTTACTCGTTAAAGGTTCTGATTACGTGGAAAATTTGGACTACAGCTCTTTCCCTAGTACCCTAAGTACATAACCTTTTTAACCTTTTAATTAGGCCAATGGTTTCGGTGCTATAAGTCATAACCGGAAAAATAACATAAATATTTCAATACTTTAGATTTTACCCTTAAAGCATTAAGGACGACATTTAAGTTACCTAAGAAAGAGTCATTATACATAAAATGAATACACACTGCGTGAATGCTAAACAGTAATAAATGTAATGTGATTTTTTAAGTCAAACTAGTCTGCTGAGACAGGATGGCGACTACTGTCTACGGTCGCCTTTTCACACAAGAAAAGTCAAAAGATTTACAAATGTGCTGCACCTTTATAGAATAAGGAATGCGCTCTGGCATGCCTTTACTCAATCAACGAATCACAAGAGAGTTCTATAAGGAGTTGGTTACCACTGTCTGACTGATTATTACCTAGTTTATGACTAAGAACTACCTACTATTATGTATATGACTATTTTACTTATTATAAAAATGTCTAATCATTAATTAATATATTAATTTATTCCACCACTATTTAATTTGTCTGAGAAGTATTAAATGTAGGTACCTAAATGCATATCAATTTTAGCCTTTAATTTAAAAAGGTAAGATTATCAAAAGGACAGACTCTCAGATGGTCAGTTTTTCAATCCGTCCAAAGATAGGAATATTATAAAAATAAAATACAATATTTCCATATTATACGGATTGCAAGAGAAATAAATTACATTTTAGCTGCTCATGACGTTAAAGGGGCAATAAAGCATATCCAATAAATTCTCGTAGCACCTGCGATCGATCAGCCGTCGATAAACCTGAATTGTGGTCCATTCAGCGCAACGCTCTACCTTGTCATTTTTGAGTGCATTTATAATTTTCCTTTTATATAATAATTAGTTTTGAAAATATAATTAGAATTTAACTCGATTTATTTAATTGACAAAAAAAGAAATATAGAAGTACCAAATGTATCCTTAATTTATCTACCAAATAAGTAATGAATCTACCAAATGAGTTTCCGCTGAAACTTAATTTATTTCAGTGAATCAATAAAATATTTTATTTTGCAAAATATTGACGATAATAATTTTAGACCTTAGTTATAATCATATTAATTTCAATTTCATTTGTCTATTGTCTTATATATCCTACTTAGGCGAGTATGTATGAATTTAAAAATGTGTCTTGTCTTTATTTTAAAATCCATATACACAACCCTCAAAGTATTGATGATATTGATAGGTAGGTATAATAATGGTTTTGTACATTCTGAATCCTCTCCATTCAACGAAAGACGATTTCCATGTAAATACTATTTTCAAGCTGACTGCCCCATTTTACTTGTAAATACCAGTTGCATGAATTTCATTATATTGTAATTCAATGTAATATAAAATTCAGTTTATTTAACAAAAGTCAGTCCGAGCCATTGAAATATGTTTATTTATATATTTTCTTTATATAAATCTCGTGTCACTATGTATGTTCGAGATAAACTCCAAAAGTATTGAACCGATTTTGATCAAATTTCATAACTGTAATTTAAAAGATATTATATAACACTTAAAAGATATTATATAATATGTAAATATATATAACTTAGAATTAAATGAAACATTATATTGTATTAAACACACGCTTAAAGATTAAGAAAAGATAGGGTAGTTTTTATATTGCGATTATATTGCAAAATACATGTTTTTTTATAGAACAAAATGTGTAAAGTTCCACAAGTTTCTATCAGATGGCGGTGTAAATTACAAAATATGTAAAATGTTGTCAATAAACTTATTGACAACATTTTACATATTTTGATATTTATGTTGGGTAGCGGATTAGACAACATAGATGGCGTTTCAATCGGGTAATATTTTTTTTTTTCGAATTCGGGCAGGACAACGTCTGCTGGATCCGCTTGTGATTTTTTATATTAAGGTGACTGTTTCTGACCGGTAATTTTGGAAAATTATGAGAATGGCCCACAGATGAGATGATGATGATGAACCAACGTAATAGCTTGCTGATTATATAAAGAATAAATACACCTACATGCTTTAGTTCAGTTGGTTTAGATTGTACTTAAAGATTATATTATCACACCATGCATACGGAAAATCAAAACCAGTTGATACACGTGAAAAATGATATCGCATTAATCTATTTAGCGTTGATTGCGATATGATAATATTTTCGGAGTGTCCAAAATTTGTCAAAATCAAGATTGTAATTTATTATCGCGGTCATAATCAGTTCATTTGTTACAATGAAATTTCACAACAGCTGGAGACAAACTTGTTATCATCAGGATAATCGTCCCGGAAAGTTCGGGAATACCCTCATTACGGACATAAGCGATATTCATCAGAAGACGTACGGTCACCCGGTTATCCGGCCATTGAAAGTTTGCTGGACAACTGGTTTAGGCACATCGGAAATGTCAACTAAATATATTAGTAAATAAGAAAAATATGGACAACAGTCTGAATGTTTTTTTACTATTGTAAATAACAAATAAATCTTAATATATAAAAGGCGATGTGTGTGTTCCCTATAGACTCCAAAACCGCTGAATCGATTTTGATGAAACTTTCAGACAATCTTCAAATTAGTCCACAGGGGTCCTGTGAAGTTTGGTAACGATCGGATAAGAAAAAAGTCGCAGGCAAAACCTAGTTATATATTTAATTATTATATAATTTAACAAATACCTTAAGTTTTACACATAAGAGACTCTATATGTCTCAATAATAAACCATAATAGACAAATAATAAAAAAAAAAAATACATTTCATATCAAACATAAATGCGTGTTACTTGACAAAAAATATTGGCGCAAATTACGCTTCCAACTGGAACTAATAATTCCACGGAATTGTTGGGGGAAGGAAGCAAAAACACCACAAGCAAAAACAGTATGACTTGCTGTCAGTCACACGTAACTTTGACGGATACTGAGAGTGTATATATGTATTTGCGAGCAATATTCTAACATATGGATTATACTTACTCCTTATGGCTAACTGAAATAAGTAAATCTTTGCCACGTGAATGCGTATGCATCTAAAAAAATATCCCAAGGAACACATGCTGTTACATCACCGTGGTCTTCTATAAGAAAGTGTTAGCAGCTTTATTATATATTTCTAATTGGAATAATTATTCAATAATATTATTAACAATAATATACCTTTTTTTGGTTTCAATTAATTTTATAAGTAAGGGGAATTTATCCCATCTTTAAGGTCGAAATTAAATACAAATTTTGATACTTACTTTAAAATTTATAATACCAGATTTGGACATTTTTGGTGACTCAAATAATTTCAGGTTCAGGTTCTGGTTCAGGAGTAATTTGTTGAAGCTCACTCATCAGTCAACTGTCAAAATTAAGTAAAGTCATACTTTCTGTATATATTATATGCCTTTAACTGTAGTTTTGTCCAAGCGTAAATATTTTATTACTTATAATATTTGTTTTATAATTAAGTTTAGTATTAACTATGAATTTTAATCCGTACTAATATTATAAATGCGAAAGTATGTTTGGATGTATGGATGTTTGTAACTCTTTCACGCAAAAACTACTGAACCGATCGCCATGAAATTTTTCATACACGTTGTCTGAGACACCAGAAAGGACATAGGGTACCTTTCATCGTTCAACGCGGACGAACTCGCGGGCACCAACTAGTATCTAATATATTATAAATTTCGATTTTTTTAATCTAATTTTTTTCTATTTGTAAATGCTGTTCACGCCTGTAATTGCCTTATATAACAAATCCGTATACTTTTAAGTTCTCAAGTTGTTGGTGTGTAAATAAATAAACAAATAAAGACCCAAATGACTGCGAAATGCAGTGATCTTTAATTAATTGTTCAGTTAAACAAGTATTCATTTAATTATTCAACAAGAGGGGTTAGTTGGTATATACTTAATCGCTTTAATCGTTGTTATACACCAATAAATTAATGAAGTCCCATTTATAATGAATTAGTGGTACAGACCTCTTTAATGGTTGTTCCAGAGTTTATAAATTTGTAATCGGCTTCGGTGTTACTGATATGGAAATTTGATGGACGACTCTGAACTTTTGCTTATTAATGACAATTTAAAAATCAGTGTCGACACCTATTAGTTATTTAATTATATCGGATACTCAATTTAATAATTGTTTAAAGTAGTGTTGTTACGAAAGTGTTGTGTATTATGTTTTTATGTATACATCTATACTAATATTATAAAGAGAGAAAATTTGTATGTTTGTAATGAATAAACACAAAAACTACTGAACCGATTTTGAAAATTCTTTCACCTATAGAAAGCTACATTATCGACGAGTAACGTAGGCTATATTTTATAAAGTCACGCAGTTGAAGTCGCGTGCAACAGCTAGTATTATTTGCCTGTTTTTTACTTCTTATAAACTATCTAACGGATTTTTGTTTGTATAATTTGCAGGAATGAAACTGTATCCTTGTGAAGCTCTGTTTCTCGGCTAAAACTGTTCTAAAACACCTGAAGGAGATACGATTTTCTAAACTAAAATACCTACACCTAAATAAGATATTTTCTAATGGAAACATTGATAAATGAGGAAGGTTTGTGTACATAACTTGCAGAAAAAAAATTCAGTCTTGCAGAAAAAGCCTGGCTTAATTTACACGGACTCGATTCAATATATATACTTATAAGGTGTTATCCGTACTAATATTATAAATGCAAAAGTATGTTTGGATGTATGGATGTTTGTAACTCTTTCACGCAAAAACTACTGAACCGATCACCATGAAATTTTGCATACACGTTGTCTGTGACTCCAGAAAGGACATAGAGTACCTTTCATCGTTCAACACGGACGAAGTCGCGGGCACCAGCTCGTGTACTATAAAATGCTGTGGTACTTCAATATTTATAGGCAAACGCAATTAGAACAATTTTTTCAAAGTAAAAAACAATTTTCTTAACTGTTTCATGACTAGTTATTAAAGAATAACTAATTTTCATTTTTTGTAATTAATAATTCATTTTTATAAATTTTTTATTCATGTGATTGTAGAAGCATACCTTAGCAGGATAAATGATAAGACATTAGGAGGCTCTGGCATCGCTTACTTACTCGTCGAAAGACAACATATTATTTTATTGTGGTCTTCTGTAAATTGGTGAATCCTTAGTTCCACTTCACTCTGAATCTGTTAAGTAAGGAAATGTACACATTAGAGCTATAGTAACAAATATACACTAATAATAATAATAATGACTGAAAACACTTTTAGAGTAACTTAAGCCTCGAAAACAGTACTTACTTGTTTTCAAAACAGATCTATTGTATTCGACAATGTAAATCGATCTGAAAAGTCTAGAAAATATTAAACATTGTACGAAAATGTAGGGTGGAATAAATCTGTGTATAGATAAAAACACCGGGGCTCGTCAAGTCATTATAGATCGATGCTTTTAGTAGATTATGTTTCTCGATCACCGAACGACACTTCGGCTGACAGACGATCCATCTACCCCGAACCCGAATAAAAGTTACAGGCAAAATTGCACTTTAACACGTCACAATAAGTGCGCTCGAATATCATTAGATCGAATGAAATTAATAAGGAAAATTGAAAGGAATTTAAACTTGTCTGAGTACCGTAATTAAGTGTAATTTGTCACAATGCTGTTTTGGATATAGACTGAGGGGAAAGGAGGGAAGGTAAATTTTAAAAAGAAATTACAAATGTCGGAAAAATAATAATAAAAAATCTTAATTGGAAAACAGTCTAAGACATCATAGGATCTACAAGAAACATAATAAATCATGTTTAGAAGGTCCCAGCGAGACTGATGTTGCTACCTGTCTTTACTCGTATCAAAACGCTGCAGCCATAGAAGTGAACGTTATGTTCACATCTCATCTTAAAGTTGTAGTAAGATATACAAGTTTGTAGTGGCATTGGGTAGTCCGTCTGGTGGCAGTAACCAACTCCTCCCAGAATGCCACCGTGAAATAAAAGCACGTGTGTTGTTGTTCCATTATTTAAATTTTATGGTTTTCATTTAATCGCAATATGTTTGTGTACTTTACTAAATAAAAAAATTAATAAATCCTACTGTAATCGACAGCGCACTTGCAGAAGCATGTTGCTTGTATTATAGACGACGGTAGCCACCTACCATCAAGTAAACCGTTAGCCTATCTGCCGACCTTAACATAAAACAATTGATATTTTAACTCTAAACAATGATATTTTGATTTTTTCAATATATATTCTAGTTGGGTGTACATATAGTCAAGTTAGCTGACCATAAGCTTCTGCATAGATTGTAATCAGTTTAGTTCGAATACAATAACGAGATTGGAGTAGGCTGGTGAGTAAACTCACAATATGTAGGTATCGCAAGTCCGGCCTTTGGCTGACAAAGGCTGCGCAAGGCGGATATGCTGTTTCAATGAATAATGAGACTTTCAGGTTAGACGAGTCTTTCATTGTAGTTTAAATCTGGAACGACGGCAATACTTGTAATGGGGTATTTTGCTTATGTTTATATGATGATTGTATTAAGTGAATTTGATAATAATTATTATATAAAAAATTACATATTATGTTACTAGAAATGAATGCACTAACCATAACACAACAGATCTTGTCTGGGATATGTTATTTGTCATTCATGCTGATATTTGGAATATTGTAAGATAGGTACCTTACCTACTTACAGCACCTTGAAGAATAGCGAGTGCATGGAAAAACTTGCATGGAACATGCAATGCATTTAAAAACCAGTTTTTTTCCCATAAACGTGAATATATTTTTTTTAGTTTTCTTACTAGTTAATTGAAACACTAAATAATCCTATTTCCAATACTCTTGTAAGCTAACTACTAAAAAAGTGTTATTAAAAATGATTAAAAAAAAAACAATTTTATATCCTTAGAATAACATGCAAATGACACAAAAGTGTTTAATAAAGTTATGTCAGCGTGTTATTACTCTACCAAGTGCGTAATATACATTTAGGGTGCTATTTGGCAACAATAGACGCGTTATTCGATGTGAATGCACCGAAACAACTTTATGAGCTGCAAACTGGCTAACAACCCATACTTGTTACAATATCAAATGTATAGATATACCTAATGAATTGCATCACCGCTACGGATTTCTGTAGTCTGTGGCGAGTATTAAACATGTAATTCAATATTTTTTGAAACGATTTTATGGTGTAATAAATAACCATAAAATATTAATGTAATATTTATCATCTCTGTAACAAACTTTTGTTTACTCATTCGTGGAAAATGTTGTCGATTGATATATCTAAATTTATTTATTTTTTCTCTTTTCTCATAATTTAATATAAATGGTGTAATTGTTTGTTTTCCCTAATGAAATAAAATAAAATAATAAATTTTTATTTTTTTATTTTATTAAACCTATTAATATTACACAGTCTTAGAGTTTGCACTAACTGCAAATTCCTCCGTTAACAAGATAATGCAGATGATTTCACAATAATTAGCACCAACTGTTTCAAATTGCAACAAGTTGCAACTTCAAGGTCAAGGTCAAAGTCAAAGTCAAGGACAAGGACAAACTTGTTTGATAACGGGCATGTCCATTGATATTGTAATTGTCAAAACGCGCATGGTTCGTGGTCACGTAACGTAATTTAGTGCTTGCTTGGCTTTATTTTAATATACTTTGACTAGCGTAAAGTTGTGGTTATTCGATTTTGGCTTCATTCGCAAATTTACCAGTTTTGTCCACTGTTTTGTGTTTAGATAGTAGCAGCAATTTTCTGCTCTAAACAATGGAAGTTCACACTAATGGACCTTAGTTAAGTACCTACAATTAAAATGACATTATATTTTAATTAAATCCAATCACTAGTTTTCCTATATGCCTTTAAAATTTGCTGGAGCTTATCTAGGTAATTATGCAAAATCAAAATCAAAATATTTATTTATCAATTAGGTTTCTCCAAGAAACTCTTATGATCGTCATTATAAATTTAAATTTTACTTTTACCAGAGTTTCGGACAAAACTGTATTATATATACCCATAAAAGAATTACTTATTTTGTGGAGTCGCGTTTTATGTAAATCTAAATCATTTTTAAACCTAGTATTGATATTGCGTACATCACATTTTTTTATTAAATTGACTAATTTTTATTTTATACGCAAAAATTAAATTTTCATAAATATATTGACATCTAACAGTTAAAATCTTTATTTCTTTAAACTCACTCTGAAAGAAGAGTGCGGATCTAGTTAATAGATGACTCTAATGGCCCTTTTTTGTAAAATGAAAATAGTATGTATTTATGTCCACAGCTCTACCCTAAAGAAGAATCCCATAATACATTATACTGTGGAAGTAACTAAAATAGACAATCCTAGATGTAACGACATCTGTTAGACGTCTAATCCGCTTCATCTCAACTAATATTATAAATGCAAAATGAGTTTGTGTTATTTTGCATATTTCTGTATTATCTATTCTAATTCTAACAGAAAAAGACATAGGGTACCTTTCATTGGGAAAAAAGAGTACTGTTCCTGAGAGATTATCAAAAAATAAAAAATCAATGCGTGACAAAAATGTAAGAGTAGGCAATGAATAAATGTTTTTACAGCTGAGACAAAGAGACACGGATAAAATCCTTATAATTTATATAATATATAATTTAGTATTATTGTAACTTAACCTATATTAAAAAAAGAATAACTTTGTAACAGAGCAAGGATAAATCTCAAGCAGACAAAACGCAGCGAAGCCATGTTAACGACCTCTGCATTAAAATTCCCTTTGTGACAGCCCTAACAATTAGTAAGGAAAAAGTCACGCTTACCAATTACTTTTCTGTCTTTATTTAAACATTAACCTTTCTTTTATAGACGTAATTATTTAAATTTATTTAATTGACACCTATTTTGTGACAAGTCTAATTTGAAATCGCAAAAATGTGTATACAGGCAATATGACAAAGGGGCGAAGAAATTTGTTGTTAGGGAACTGTCAGTACTAACTTTACTTATACAGTGAATCATATCAGCACAAGTGCTGATATTTGAAAACTGTATATTGACAATGTAACAGTTACGGTCGCCAGAATTTGGCACTATCTTAACGCCAATTTATAATGTAAACAGAACAACTATACCGAGAGTTGGTTGATAATGAATTGGTCAACGCACTTATTTAAGTGTCCCTTTGAGATTTCTGATGTAGCTAATTGCTCGACGATTTGCTTTATATGTTTGTTTTGTTGACTTATGTTTAGAGCATATGCTAGTAAATGTTGAAATACTTATAATTTATGTAACTCATACAATATTTATAGTTACTTACGATAGTAAGTATGATATAAAGTATTTTTTATGATAATAAGATTTATGATAATAATAGTGTTTCTGTAAGAATCTTTTTGTGATTTCATAAAAAAAAAATACATGATTATTATATAAGTAATAATCACAAATTCAATAGCATTGAAGTTAAATTTAGTAATTTTTACTAAAGTTGCATTATGTACTTTAATATAAAGTTATAAATAATATAAAACACTAGCTTTCACCCGCGAATTCATCCGCTCTCCTTTTCCTTAGACATAGATGTTAAAACATTTATTAAATCTTTATTGCTCTTACATTTTTGCGAAGCGTTGAGATAATCCTCAGGAACAGTACTTGACTTTCTTGATGAAAGGTTACCTATGTCCTTTTCTGTATTCCTGACAACATGTATGCAAAACCCTGAAAACGTAATAAACAAACGAACTCACTTTAGCATTTGGATTGAAGAATATAAAGATGTGCGTTCCCATTGATAGCAGAGAGACAATCTCAGAGGTGAGCGAGTGGATATTATCCTATTTAGCCTATCACATTTAATGTCAGTTAATACAATTGAAGACGTGAGTGCATAAAGGTGATATGTCGCATTTTTTGTTTTTTTTTTTTTTTTTGCGTTGATGATGGTAATATGTCCATATAAACGATTACAGAACTTAAGATAGTCGATTTAAGACATATTTTAGAGTTGAAAAAGGTGTTATATATAGTTAATTTTAAAAAGCAAAAAGTGCAGAAAAGTTTACTTTTGTTAAGGGAGTTATGTTCACTTTTTTTTAAATTAAATAATAACAAATAAAACAAGTGTTTAATTGCTATCATACCATTAATATTTTAGATTGTTTACACAACTTTGCATCATATAAATTATTTCCGTGGCGACTTATCTCAAAAATTAAAAGTAAAACTACTCGAAATTAGAAAAAAAGCGACTTATCACCTTCATCCACTCATGTCTTCAATTAATTCGAGTGAGTTTAATCTGTATTACAAATTGGTGCTACCAAGTTTTTTCCACTTCTCTTGAGAAGGGTACAATTTACACTCACTTGTATATTTTCACACAATAAATTTATCCCAATGGGAACGGAACTATAAAAAGGTTGAAGAAATATTGTAAGGGTAAGATAAGAGTTTAACTTCTGAAGTCCCAAGATAACCCTGTAATAAAGTCCGTTGAGTAACGAATAAAACACTAGAGAAATATTATGGGCGTTGCACAAGAATTGAATGGAAAACTAAATATTTAAGAGATCAGGTTAATTAAATCAAATATTTCAATGATCGAACAAAATTAATTATAATACTATATTTTATAAATACTCTCTATATATATGCTTTTATTTATTTAAAACTTATAAAAAAATATATCTTCATTGTTGACTTTAAGAGGTTATTATGAAATAAGTTCATCTTTACATAGTATAAAACAAAGTCGCTTCTCGCCGTCTATACCTCTGTGTGTACGCTTAGATCTTTTAAACTACGCAACGGATTTTGATGCGGTTTTTACTAATGGAAAGAGCGTTAAAAGAGGAAGGTTTTATGTGTAATTTGTAGGAAAAACTCCGTGCGAAACTGGAGGCGGCCCCATATAGTATAGTATATAATTTAAAGTCGCTTTCCGGCTTTGTCTGTATGGCCGCTAACTACTCCTAAGCCAAGCAACGGATTATGATGCGATTTTCACCATCAGTTAGATATTTTTTCACAGAATTTCAATATAATTAAAGTATTTCCTGGACGAAATCGGAAGCGGCTCGCTAGTATTTTTATAAATAAACTTACAGATATACTTAATAATAAATAATAATTAAATTACAGATATAAGTTTCTTTTTAAAAAGGCGCTATTAAAAAAAACCGCTTGATTTTATTCGATAGCTAATTCTATCTAGGAACATCAATAACAAAATAAATTTGAAAAACATTAACAAATCATAGGTTTTGTTTATGTCATATATTTAGCTTAAACCGTCATAACAAATGTTTACCATTTCCTGTGTGCAGAGGCTATAGCTACATATTTTGAATCTAATTCCATTGTTATTATTTATCGAAACGTCTTGTTCACTCGAATTGCTTTGAATTTGAATCAAAAACAATTAAATTTATTACGTTCAATTGAATTTCAATTATTTCTTTGGTAGACCAATTAAATTTATTTGTGCTAGCATTCAATTTTGACGCTCAAAGGTTACAGTTTTCTCACAATATATTAAATTCCAAATACTCTTCGTTCTCGCTTTTGTTCATCTAAAAACTTGTGAAAGTTTCTACGAAACATTTTACGTTTTCGAGGAGGAATGCCAAGGGCATTTATTTTATTGAACTGTACGAAGGACTGTGCACTGGTTTTGAGAAGGTCTCTCGATTGTTTTATAAGAATACTTTAAAGTTATGTTTTAAATACAAGAAAAGAAAACTCGGAAATGGAAGAAGCTCTGTGTTTTTAAGAAATTGAAATTCGTACTGACTTTTGGAAAAAAGAAAGAAGAACATGTTATTATCGTTGCATATTTATATTGCAGGTCTTTGTGGAGGATCTTGTACCATTCTCTTTGGAAGTTAAAGACAGAGATGAGTCTCACGACTATCTATAGCTTGTCAGCACACTTATACACTATAGCCTATAACTTAAACTATAGCTGTCCCTGATAGAACGAACAATAAGGAAAAAGCTAAGAAGTACAATTAATAATACTAATTAAGAAAGACCACAGCGAACAGTTGCTAATTGATATTTTCTGTTTATTTTTGTCTGAACTCTATTTATTACAAATTCCTATCAGTAATTTTATCCTAAATATTTTTTCGAGCAATACGAGCACAATGTTTCAATTGAACATAGAGATGTCTATTAGCAATTTCAACATCGGAGTGGCTCTCAAATCCCTATCTGCACCCGCTTATATCAATCTCAATAGTAAAAAAATATGTTTTTAAAGTGTCACGCAGTCCTCGTGTGACAGTTGAATCCCCTATGTTACAATTTATGTAATTTTCAAATCGGAGCGATCTGAATACATGCCTGCAGTGAAAAAGTGCATACAACTGAAGTATCATCAATGTTCAGCGTACATTGAAAAAGGTAAAAAATGTTAGAGATAAAAATTTAAATCAAATAAATTTGTATTGCATTCGAGTTTTTACAGATGATTTTAGTTACTGTCTGTGAAGTGGGTTTAGCAAAGTGAATTTTATATTTGTTTTAATATTTCTGCTGTTGAAAGTAACTAAAGATGTTACTATAAGAATTTGTTTGATTGCGTGCCTTTTTAGGGCATATTATTCCATAAGTCTTTAATGTGTCTATGTTTTAGTCTATGTTCTTATCTCACTAGCAAAAGAAATATAGTCAAAATTTGTTAAAATACAAAACAATATATTAAAATGTATATATTAGTTTTTTTTTTTAAATATATTTTTCGTGAAGCTGAAATAAACTTATTTATTTAAAAAACGAACATATACAGTTTTTTATTTGTATAGATTTTTCATTTGTCTTATAGAAGCGAAACGAGTACGTTGGTCTGTGGTTTGTCCTTCTTTCAGAAGTATTGACTTGGAGTTTTAAATGGAAATACTTTACGGGTCGGCGAGAGGTTACTTTTTATTCTGGAAAAATGCACGGTTCTGCTGAGATAGATCTAAATCTTTTAGTAAGACATTCCGCCACGGAATGAAAGATTTGTTCTAATCAGTTCTAAGTAAACGCATTCCAATAAGGCGTATTCGTTAAAGAACATATTTACAGTTAAGTACCGTTTATCCCTTTTTCGCCCGTTCCACATATCCCTACTAAGTATCCCCACTGGTACCTAAACTATGCTGATTTACTTGATTTCACTCTGAACACTAGACGTCATCGTTTCAAAAGCGGTATTTTTGAAATGAAAGTAGCTTGCAACCATCTGCACAAGATTCAAGAAATTCTGTAAAATTGCCCTAACGAAGACAAAACTTCATAAGAAACCCCATATTTGAGATAAATCAAATATCTCAAATACAAAGTACCTTATGTAATTTTATTTTTTATTTTCTTGGTTTATTTTTAGTTCTATTATATAACTATACCGTATTAAAAGAGGTTTATTTTTGCTAGACATACGCAAAGTGAAATCTACATACATTTTACTCTTCTAGACATCGAAGCATACATTACAAGTTTTAGCGAACACTGTTGACTAGATCTTTCGCAAAGTTTAGTCCAAGTTCACACTGATGCTTCGTATAATAAATTATGGTTGAAAGAAAAAGATTTCACGAGGGATCTATCAGACTGCCTATCCGTATTCATCGTTCTAAGTATCACTACAATAAGGTTCTTATAATTATATTTTTTTTTTAAATTAATAAATAAATGTAAAAAAATATTTTTTTATGATTCTTTAGGCCTATTATATTAATAATCTATAATATTTTTTTTTTAAATTTAAAGCTATATGTAATCTAAATAAATAAATTAATAAATTAAAATAAATAAAACAGTAATTAGGAAATTCAGTTTAAAAGTAATTATTTTTTGTTATAAAAACTTTTATTTATTTTAGTTTAAAACTGGCAACCCACTTCCGGCTTCGCCCAGGAAAAAACTTAATTATAATAGGTTTGAGTAATTAAAGTATAAAGCTAATTATTATTAGCGAGTAACATAGGTTATATTTTATCAAGTTACGCAGACAAAGTCGCGTGCACCAGCTAGCTATTTATATAAAAATTCTGTGTAAAATTATATAACTAAAATATTTTAATCTTAATTCTAAATTATTTTTTATACATTATTTTTAATGTGATTTCCTATTCAGTAAGTTTTCCTATAATAGAGAAATATATCTATTGTCGTTGTTAATGGATTCCTCAGAGTTTCCCTCTGACAGGAAATAAGAAAATTGAACACAACTTCTAAGGTTTGTGGTGTAATGTTTCCAGATGCCGGAGATGTATACGCGCCTTTATATTGGAGGATCGAACAGAATATTCTAGAATTTTCCACTGGTAAAAATGTTGGAATGTTTTCCATAAACTTCACGAGTTTCATTAAAGGAAACGCAACGAAGGCGGAAAACTAGCCAATGAATACTATTCAGACTATATCGACAGATTTGTTAACTAGTTGCAAACAAATAACGATATTTCTTACACCGTTTTTTTTTACTACGCGAAACATTATGATAATATAAGTTTCTATAGGAAAGTTTGTTGTTTCACACTATTTGACTTACTTACTTACTACTTACTTGATTACTTGACGTGTCCATTGGATGAGTGGTAAGCGTGCTTGCCCCGGGTGGCCCCGGTAGGTTCTATTCCCGGCGGGTCAACTTTGAAAATGAACTTTTTAAAGTTGACTGGTCTGTTTTTTGCTAAAAAATACACATTAGTTCCATCAAAGTGTTGGCCAAAGTGTGGCCAAATGTTGGCGTCGCCATGCCAACAGCTGGTCTCACCAGCCGCAAAAGATGTTTCTCATAAAAAAAAATATACGAAACATACGGATAACATTCCCTATGTAAAAATAAACGGAAGATAGAGTACTAAAATTTGAAATGACATACGAATAAGTTTTGAGATTGAAATATCTATTGGATTAAATACCTACATGTCAAGCCACAATATTCCGGAAGAATCTATTCCAAATACAAAACTGTGCGTATTGGATAGCCCATCTCTCACTCTACAATACGTCACCAGCGCAATAGGTCCCACTTCAACCGCATAACATTCCGTCCTTTTCTAACATACAAGCCAAACGTATGCCGCTCTCTCTCGCACGGTTGAGTTGTTGAGAATTTCCGAGTTAATATGCCTCTTGATACTGTTTGATTTATGTCACTTGTTTCGGTTCGGTAGCGTGTAAAGTTAGATGTAGGTAACTTTAAGTTATTTGAATTAATCAACTTTACTAATTTGTTCGTTTCTGATGTGTTTTTGTGGAGAAGTATAACTATTAAATTAGTTAGAATAAGCTTCAAAAGTTATTCTTAAGGATTAATAATGTCTAATTAAAAATAATTTAGATATTTATAAACTATTACTTATTAATCAAACAAATTTATTATAATCTTTATAAAATTTTTTTCATGATAATTTGCAACAAAACAGCCCCGAAACACAAGTAAGTAGGTATAGAGTTAGGAAATGTGATAAATTGTTAAGATCTTGCCTGAGATATCTATGGCATTATCACAACAGCACCTCTGCTAATATTTCACAATATTCTTCTGTAAGATTTTATGTATATTCCTCTTTCAATTTTTCGAATCAGATATTTTGTTAAAAAATTATGACGAATATAAAAATGCTAAAGTAAAAGAAAACGCAGCGGTTTTAAACTTTTTTATTTTACCTAATTACTTATACATTTTTACTATTATTATTTTAGTTTATAATATCAGTTTTTATTTATAAAATTATTTATTGGCTCCGGGTATCGGCTAGTTACAGATAAAGTCGCTGTTCACATAATTTCTGTTTCTCCTCTAACTTCTTCTAAACCACCCAATGGATTGTGATACGGTTTTCACTAGTGTAAAAAACAAAAAGCTAGGTATGTTTGTTTATACAATTTGCAGAAAAAAAAATGCATCCGTACGAAGCCGGGGGCTGGTCGCTTGTGAAATAATATAAATAAAATTTTACATGGATACACTGCACATTGAAAAAGTACCGCGCTTCTATTGTTCTTACAAAAAACGAGCCAATTGAAGGTTGAAAATCAATTCACGTTTTCCTCGCGGTTTTTCACTGGCATTTTTACTCTATAACATTTTTGGCGCGCGTTGAATCAAACGTAATCTTCAGCTGAAAAACTATTCAGATTTCGGCCTTTTCAGGTCATTTGTTTTTGTGTAACGGACGGTTTTTTACGGTCGGTTGAAAAATATCTTTAGAAACAGTTGCCATTCATACAAAATAGAATGAACAGTGCTCAGAACTTTGTGCAGCGGGTGGAGTATGTGTCTCATAGTTAGTGGCCATAAAAGAAAAGAAATAACTTTTAATTTTTATCAATGTATAATTTGATTAGTCAAAGCTCAGAATAACTACGAAAAGTGATCTGAAATAGGGCCTCAAGATCACGTAATGTACCTACACATATCCGAAACCGTATTCAAATATAAAATGTCCAGGGATTAGTAAAATAGACTAGCATCATTTTAATCACTCAAAACCATACTACTATCGTTTGCTACAATAATTTTCTAAAATGGCAGAAGCCATTATTGACATCCATAACAAAGTTTTCTTACGTGCTCTTATTTCATGATGGTCTTATGTAAGGTGGTCGCTATTTCCACTGAATAGAATGCCCAGCTTGATGCAGTTAACCTGTAATGTAAACCTGTAAAATGTAGTTAATAAAAAGTAGTCAACCTCCGTGTTTCTTAAAAGAACTATCGCCGTCGTTACAAAAATAAATACAAAGAGAAACAAACCCGACTGAAACTAGAATACGGGTTATTGGCTTATACCCTTTAAAGGGGTTAATGTCGATATGAGTTATCGATTTAAAATCAGTTTTAAACCTTTAAATTTTCCTCAATTTGTGGTGACCTGAATAAGGTTATATAATTAACCCCCGACAATATTTATAGTTCCCACAATATTTCTGCTATAGGTATACTTAATAATAGAATTATTAATGGTTGTTTACGACTTCGTTTATAAAAAATATAGCCAATTCTAATCATGAAGGCTTGTTGAATATACTAATCAAAAATCAAGTATGTCAGGCATTATATTACTAATAAATTTTCTTTTTCAACGGGGACGAAATCGAGGGCAGTAAGCACCACATACTTAAGAAATAAATAAAAAAAATTATAAAAAATTACGACGTCACGTTACCTACAAGTATATTGCGTGTATTTTAGACAATGTTAAGAAAACAATAAAATTCTTTAGTATAATATCAATAATGTTACTTGAAATAAAGCAATCATCGTCGCAAACATAGTAAAAGGTTGAGGATGAAGTTATCGAAATTCATTCCCTTAAATTGGGGACAATTTTATCTTATTTTTAGTTACATTTACTCCACATCCTAAATTAACACATATATGGGCATTCCACATTTTAAATCAGGCTACCTGTCTGGTGGGACTAACCACAGAGGAATAAGAGCACATGTGCTCTTATAAGTAAGGGATATCAGACCCTATTTCGATTTAGTCTCTAATTCTTTATCCAATTAATATTAATATCATTGATATAAATCTTTTTTTAGATGTAGATTGTAGATAGTCATCAACTCTTGATATTTAGTTATTAAATTTGAAATAAATCTAAGTCTTACAGCGCAAATTTATATAGAATTTATTTTATAGTGCAGCGCAGTCTTATTATATATTTTATATACATGTCAAATTTTATTTTTAATGATAAACGGTGGCACACATATTGACAATGGCTGACAAGTGACAAGACTTTCAACAGTGACAACTAAAACCTATATAAACCGTTTACATTAGTTTTAGCTTAAAGTTAAAATATAAAAATCTCTCTGATGGCAAAATCTTAGTCCTTTAGTCTTTAGTTATTTGTGACTAAAATATTCAATTGTCAACCTCTTTTTTGCTGTTTCTCACTAAAAAAACTTTAAAGACTGTAAAATCAATGATCCCCACTAACGTGAAAGCACATGCATTTAAAATGCAAATATGCCCGTCTACTTCCTTCCCTAGTTACAGGCTCGTAATATACGAAGAAGGCTTCCCCACACGACCCATTACACCACAATTTTATTATTTACATTGTTTACACGCATAATTGAAGAAAAACACGTTTTTAATTAGGCACCCGACTTACGTTTTCCAACGTAATTACTGTCGAAGCAAATTGTGTTCTGTCTTAACGTGCTGAGTGATATACGGGAATGAAGAATGGCAAACAAATTTAGTAGTCTACATGTCTGGCTAAACCTGTGTTAGCCATAGTGACCACGTAAGTTTGTGTTAACAGACTATAATATAAGAGCTAGCTAGTTATTGTTAAGGCACTCAATATTTTTAGCGTTTATAGTTTATAAGTTACGAGTAAATTTGTTGTGTGAATTTTCTATATACCTCTATTGCTAAGTATTCTAAGTTTCAGATTTTCTTTTATGTTGAGGTCGACAGATAGGCTGACGGTCCACTTGATGGTAAGTGGCTATAACACAAGCAACGCTATAGATGCTGCAAGTGCGCCGCCGTCGTCCTAGAAGGAAGGGATGGATGAGCTTTGGCATCCTTAACTCACTCACCGAAACACAACAGCACATATGATGTTATTTCACGGTGGTCTTCTGTAAAGGGTGGTTACTACCGCCAGACGGGCTCCCCAAATGACTGAGAAACGCAGTGTGCCCTGCCACTACTTTCAAAATCTAGATCAGAGTCAACTTTGAAAAGTTCATTTTCAAAGTTGATCCCTCTGGGAATCGAACCAGGGGGATCTGAGGACGTTACGAAAGTGCCCTTTTAACACTTATACAACGGGCTATCTACAAATCTATCTAAAAGAAATAACCTAAAATTTTTTGTAGTTCGAATTAATTCTTCTTTTCCTTGTTTATAGATTTAATTTTAATCTTCTTTGTTTATAGCTCTTTCCATTAGTAAAAACCACAATATAAGAAAGGTTAATAAATAATATTACTTTCTTTTTTTTTTGAAAACAATAAAGTTATACTAAGGTAAAATGGTAACAAACCTTCTTTTGAAATACGATCTAAAGAATCGGAGAAGTGTATAGTTTCGAAACAGTCTGTTAAAACAAACATCAGTATGTCTCAATAGAAAAGAGTTTTCGCTGTGGTAATTCAATTTTATTTATTACTCCCGAATTACTAACTGGATATTCGAGCATCAAAATTAGAATGAAACTTAGTTTTAACTAGTCAAACTACCTTTTAATACTCTTTTATTGTTTAAACATAAATTTACATAACAAATTTGAATCCAAGACAAAATTTATGCGGAGACAATTTCTAAACGACCCGACGCCATTTTGCAAAATTGGCACAAGGAATTGTGTAACGCTCGCAAGATAATGCTTAGAGACGTTCAAATGAATATTAATAATTCGCATTCACAATCTGATAACACGTTTAAAATTTATAAAAGCCATTTCACCAGACAATGAGCGTTACATACATTATCTGTGTACTCGACCCTGAACACGGCAATTCATTCACAACAAACGTATTCAGCATATTATTTCCTTGAGCGAGTCACGCCCGGGCCCCGTTTAAATCACATACCCACAAGTATGCAAAAGCAAACAATGAAAAATTTGGCGGCGAGAGCACGCGAGTTTGAAAAAAATACTTCTCCCAAATAGAATGCGCGCCAGGCCGCCTCGGTTCCGTTACGCTATAAAAACCTAGCCGAGCAAACTCTGTAATTCCGCTCCGTACGAACCGTTATAAAATATGAAAGACAGAGCAAAATTCGCATGCCCCCGAGCGCCGGCTCGGAAACACTCGTAGCTCTTCGTTTAACTTCGTAACTCCGTAGCGGCAGTTTCGTAGAGGCCGTCGCGTGTCGTCTACGTAGCAGCTACGGGTGTAGCGCCGCTACATTTACAAATCGGGACAAAATTAATCGGTGTGAGTGAATTTTAGTGTGGTTTCTCTGTACAGTGGAAGACAGAATTGCTTCAGTGAAGTACGCAGTGACGTGTTGTGCAACTCCTATTACACAGAAGTAGTGTGAAACAGCTGAAAAGTTTTGAAACCTTTTACAGCATAATTATTAATACATATAAACAAATTGGATTAACTAAAGTTAATTAATTAATTAACTGTTCAATTCGTGGCGTATATGTTTGAATTTCATTCATTAAAATTGTGTTTGTGACCTTGAATCGATGAGAGTTTGTGGTAGTGAATTTATAATAGTTTGAAAGGTAAGTTTTTAGTAATATTTCATTATTTATATATTTTTTTATATTTGTATTGAAAAATACACTTATTAAATCTTGTATTTTCAAATTAAACTCTGTCCTGCGTCGCATTTATCTAATTTTCTAAATGAATATAATTTATAGACTTATCTACTTGCTTTTATATTCTAAACGTTCATATTTATAATCAAAATTGAGGATTTTGTTGAAAAAACATGCAATTACTATGTGCTAAGAGGCCTCCAGCGGCATTTTTTCACCCATGTACGCATTCACACAGGATTATAAGGACATTAACATAGAGATGGGTTCATTTACATAAACAGTACATTATATCAGACAAATATTTTATATCATTATTTGAAATAACGCTAGGTTGAGATAAAAAATATAAACAGATGAAACACCAATAATATATATATATTAATTATATACTTAGATAATTATATTATATTATTTTTTTATAATTAGATTCCAATGACTTCCAGATGTAGTTTATTAGTTTCATTAACGAAATTCTTAAGCTGAAGTATTGCTAAATAGTAACCTATAAAGTCGCAAAGCTCGAGAATAAAATAAAAATGAACTAAATGTGAGCAATAGGATTCTCAGGTGAGTTAGCACTTTATACATAGGTCTATTATGCCTTACTTATAGGTAAATAAATAAGCCTCTCTTCTGTAAAGAGGTATAAGCTATATTCAACCAAGCTAACTTGAGCCGGATTGACAGAAATACTCCATGTTTTAGAAAATTGCTTCTCTTCGGAGGAAAATCAGGTTTTCTCATTATGTTTTCCCTCAGAGCAAGTGATGATCATTTATAATGAACTAGCTTGTGCTTGAGACTTCATCCGCGCCCCTTTCCTTAGACTTTAAAACATTAATTCAACCTTTAAGTAATCAATTCAATCTTATTGCATTGAATTTTTATCTTTATTTTTGATGATTCCTCATGGACGGTACTTTTTTAGATGATATGTTCTTTTCTGTATCCTTGACAGTGTGTATGTATATTATTTCATGGTCATCGATTGAGTTAAGACGTAAAAATTATAAACAAACCTCCGACTTTCTATTGAATGTAAGTTGTTGAGGAGTTGGTTATCCCGCAGACTACTAGATGCTGCAGCATCAGATGAAGGATGCATGTTATGGAAATACTGCCGAAGTAACAGTAGGTATACCAAATTTCACATCAATCAAACCTGTGGTGTTAATGAAATCCCTTATTCAATTAGGAAATGGACTGTAGGTCTTCAAACGCCTGAATATATCTTCATAAATTATAGCTAAGAACCATCCCATCATTACACAGACACACACAGAAACCCCCTGTTTTTGCGTCGGACGTCGGGTGTTGAAAATAGCACTTTTTTCACATAAATCACGCAAAGGGTAGAATTGGTTACTAAAAAAAATTAATACCTCCATTTTATCGTTAGCAGCAGGGTAAAGATTAGTTGGATGGATATATTATTTTCTAATATTGTTTAACAAAGCGGAAACGAAATTGGACGCTCAGGTTAACTGAACCCTTCTCCGTTGGCTTATTATTAACTGATTTTCTGCCCTAGTTACCCGGAGGAAATGTTGTGACATACATGACATGCTTGTGCTCTCTTAAACAAGTATCAATTAAGTCTTTGCTTTGAACTTAAGACGGAACATACTCGTGGAAAAATTTTTAATGTATTAATTTTAGAAAGTGATTTTTATTTTTCGATGTTGTAGGTAGGTTCTATGTAGATAGTATTAGAATTCTTTGCAATGGCTGCTAAAAACAGGATGCAATACAAAAGAACAGACAATATAAATAAAATATATAGTATTCAACTTGTAGTAGCACGTAACAAACCGTAGCACGTAATTATATACATTAAAAAGAGTTAGTTATATTAAGAAAACTTAGGCAGCCCGTCCGGTGGTAGTAATCATCACTCCTTTACAGAAGACCACCGTGAAATAACAGCAAGTGTGCTTTTGTGTTTCGTTGAGTGAATAAGGGAAGCCAGAGCCCATTTCCCCATCCCTTCCCAATTCTTATCCTTTATTCTATTGTATAGTCTGCAGCGCACTTGCAGCTCCTGTGGCGTTGATTGTGTTATAGGCGACGGTAGCCACTTATCATCAACTGGACCGTCAGCCTGTCTTCTGACCTTTATATAAAAATAACACAACTAAAACTCACAACAAAAAATCACTGTTCTATTAGAAAAAACTTCTAATACAACAGTGATTTTCTGTTGTTACAGCGTAAGCAAGTTCGATTCCTGGTCGGGCGATGGGCTCAAATTCTAATCGTCTTGATTTCATGGGGAAAAATTACACATAATATTGTATTCGTGCAATTACGGGGGCGGGTTGCTAGTATAATATATAATTAGGTAAAACTTTGGATCTTTTTATCCAATAATATTTATGGATAAACTTTCCTTTTTTGTTTCATTATTGACGAGTTTCTAAAAAAAGCAAAAAAGATTTGTATCACCTTTTCCAATCGGTTTTCTTCATTTAGTAGCTTTATTCGACCCACGACGGTCGAAGTTCTATAAATGGACGGACACTATTTATATTAAAATATTTTATTAATTAATATTTATATATTATTTATCTACTTACAATTGAAACCTCCCATCTTTTACGCAGACCTGTGTATACATGACCTCATTTGTTTGTTTTCTGATATACATGCAGATTAATGGGACAAAGTAAATGTTTATCAAAACGCCACATCAGGGGAGTAAAGTTTGCCCTACAGCTGGTAATTAAAAATCGTTTTATGCGTAACCCACATACCGGCACACAACAATTTTATATTAAAATACTGCACGAGTGGATTATATGGAAATTAAGTGTTGACATAAAAAAAAATCTATTAGCAAATAGCGCTATAATGGTGTAATTCAATACGCAAATATGAAATTTACAAGACGAATAGGAGTGTAAAAACTTCACATGTTTTGCATACATGTATATGCAATTAATAAAATTGTTATGATGTTTTCGAAAAACCTATGAATATGGACAGCCTCTTATATAAAATCTTAATGAAATAACATCAAACTGCTTATGCGATTAAGAAAAATTAAAATTAGTCTTTTTCAATTTTCATCAAATTGTGTCTGATTTTAGAATTCGCAAGAATTTTCTAAATATTTTCAGCTAACACAATCTGTTCTCTTTTGGGATAACTCCTGGCATTGCAGGATAAATATGTTTTTTTATATAATTTTATCTGTTTTTTTTTTTCTTTAATCTTTTTAGAATAATATAGTTATTGTGGAAGCTTACAGAGTTGTGGATATAAATTTAAAGTTGATTTTAGTTTTCACCGTCCTGATCAGTCATTATTTGAATTGATTAAACTCACACACACACATATAAACAAATAATTATTAAAAATAAGTTCAGTGATATATAAGAATCAATCCATAAATGAAACTAGAAGATAAATTTTGATTTTTACTCTATTTTAAAATCATCCAACTAAACCGTTAAAATTTTATCACCACAAAGTTAAATGTACATTATTCTAACACATAGTGGCGACATTATTTAAAAATGCATCTAAATTATTCATTAAAAAAATGGAAATGAATTTTAAATTTTTATTTCTATCTTGGTGCTTTTTCTCTTCGTTATATTTGAATACAAAACCTCACTTTAATTACTAGACGTAGTTTCAAACGTCGACGTATATTGTTCACAAATGTTATGAACACTCATAATCTATGACGAGTTAGTTTTTTTTTTAATCCATTTAAATCTTTACCGGCGTCGAGAATTTAATTATAATCTTATTATTATGCACGCAACTTTCTCGTCAAACGCCGATCTGCAAGAATACTGAATTAATTTAGTTATAAGTCAACTTAGTATTCCTTAAACAAATTTCCCGTTGTCCTTACAGAATACACAATTAGTTGAATTACAAATTGAAGTAAAAGCGAAGCGATAAAATTGCTATATTTGCTCTATTGGTCGCGGATTTAAACTCTATCTTCCATTTAATTTGATTTCAACGGAGTAATACTTAGTCGTAGTATATTTTGATGAAAGATTTTTTTTTTTCAATGTCTTGCCCAAGAAAGCCATGTATTTTCTCAACCAAAAATAAAGAACGTCTTTAAAGGAGACCATCAATCTGGAGATTATGAAATAATAGTTCCTTTATAATTTATAACATCATTATTATTATTTTTTAAGTTTAATTATATTATATTTTTTTAAAATATTAGCGCTGACTACACTTAAACGAGCAACGAGCTAATATCTGAAGCAAAAAATTTGAATTACTTAATAAACCTGTTGAGAAATCATAAATACATAAGATCGTATAGCAAAATAATTAATATTATTAACAAAAGAACTAAAGCTAATATTCACATCGTTCAATTTTTAATTCATAATTTCAATTTTATAACGTGATTATACTAAGTACGGCCAGCAAAAAAGGTTCAGAATGACGACGGTAAAGCGCTCCTTGAATTTAAATTTCCTTTAGCCCGAGATTATCTGGCAGAAACCGCGGCGTTCCGCTTTTAATCCTCGACGCTGGCTAAGACTGCAAAGTCAAGTGGTTAGGTCTTAAAACTTTTTGCCTCCAGAGGCTTTTGAACAGTCAGCGCGGTGTTGCATTCACTAAACATTTCGTTTAAATGTAGAAATGTCACTGTTTTTGAATAAAATGGGGAATTATGGGAAACGTAACCATGAAAAAAGAATGTCTAAGTCTATGAATTTTGATTATCGAATTTGTGAATAACGATTTAAATCCCTCTTTTTCTGACCAAAGGCTTCATAACATGCTTTATATAATGCACACTGCCAAGGATTGGAACTCTCTGCTGTGTTTCCGAGCTCATATAAACCAAATATTTTCAAAGTTCGAATGAATAGGCATCTTCTTGGTGAGCTCGCTCCATCATCAGCGTCGTCTTCGCTACACGGATAGATGTTGGCCAAGAGAAAACCTTCTTTAATAAAAAAGTGTATTTTTTATAAAATTGGTCTTACAGGGTGACGGTCCAATTGTTGGTAGGGGCCACGCCTATAACACATAAAAAAGTTACTAGCGACACTCCACCGGCTTCGTGCGGATGCATTTTTTTTAAAATTAAAACAAACCTTCTTCGTTTATTACTCTTTCCATTAGTAAAAATTCTATCAAAATCTATTGGGTGGTTTAAAATAATTTAGCGGATAAACAGTCGGATGCGGAGCCTTTTTATTTTATAATATTTTTAGAATCAAATTATTAATTTTTAAAGTTTAATAATTACTACAATAGAACTCTTTTATATGTTCATACAAAAAGAGAAATATATTTACTTGAAAGAAATTGAAGCGTCCGAATCATCCCCTACTACATTTCTTACTACACATGAAGGTGTCCAAAAACGTATTGACACGAGGTCCTACAAAAATAAAATACACATGACACCACTGACCCTCGTACACTAGATCACGGATGACCGATTTATTCAGAGCCTCAATATTGAAGTTGTGAACTGACATTTTCGCTGATAGAACACGGCACATTTCATTGGTTGCTTTGTAACGGAACCACCAAAAAGATACGAGTATGTCACAAAAATGTTGAGTTTCACGTTAAAAAGCATTTATTTTAATTTTATTTATATAAAACCTTATTGACAACCAACTTTTGGGCGCAACTTTGTCTGAGACATTTTTCTGTGTTGTTAAAACATTTATTCAATCTTTATTGCTCATATATTCGTATCAGGCGTTGAATTTTTTATTTTTATTTTTAGATGATCCCTCGGGAACTTACTGTTTTTTCGACATGAAAGGTACCCTATGTACTTTTCTGTATCTCTGACAACGTGTATTCAATATTTAATGATGATCGGTTGAGTAGTTAAGGCGTGAAAGCGTGACAAACAAACAAACCACTTTATCCTTTATATAATAAGTTATAAAATGTAATTATATTACAAATATTTCTATTTGGGTTTGTCTTCTTTTGAATTAAAGTCAGTGCCCTCACACTTAACCCTTTAACCGCTAGAGTCGAATTTATCCGACAATTATTTTCCTGTCTATTTCGCCAGAGCCGTATATATACGACAAATTCCTCTACTTGTATAACGTTTATTTTTAAATAATTGCATTACTTTCTCTTTAAAAAAAATTACGAGTCAAGCGCTAGGAGCACGATAACAGCTACAAAACCAAGCGGTTAAAGGGTTAATCCTGTCAGTAAGGCCAATGAATCACGTCCCTCTTCTTTAACTATGTTCCTTGGTTAGGGTAGAGTGGACTGTCAGCCTAAATAGCTTGGGAGGTTATATTATACTAGTAAAAGGTTCTTACCTATCTAAACAAATCTTGTCATATCAACCAATAAAGGTTTAGAAAAACCTTTTATGAACATACTGTTTTTATGTAAAAACATTATGTCAGTAATTACAACAATTAAATCCGCGAAAATGTCACAAATTCTGCACATTTTAGAAACCTTCATATTATATCTCAGAAATGTCACATTTTTTATGTATTGCTACCACCAATAACTAAAGAGTAATAATGGAATTATGTAGTATGGAATTGGTAATTTGCTCGAATTGAAAGTGCCTTCTTAAGAAATGTTCTTAATATTACTACGAGTACTAAGGCGGTAGCGTATACCTTATCTAATAGATTCGTGAACTCTTAATGTAGAACCGCCAGAATTTTATTTTAGTCTGTTAACCTTTTCATGATGCAACTTGGCGAAATGTTTCAGTCTTCGTATTCATGTTGAGGTTCATATACAGATGATTCTATGCGAGTTTCATTCAGAAGTGAATTGGAAGAAATAATATGAGCAGTACATTACTGTCCAAGTCAGAATTAAAGCAATTTTCGGCAGAGTAGTATAATATTATTCTTTGTTTTTAATAATTAAACTAAACGTACAAGTTAAATACAATAATAGTTTTTAAAATGAAAATGATGTATGTGAGAAAAGTTAACTTGAGAAAAAATATCATAGTTTCATCGCAAAAAAGTATAGTAACATTCACGATAGTAAATGTTGAGTAAAAATTTCATTGGTTACTTACTTGTGGTTACTTCATTGGTTACATTGTGGGAGTCTAGACTTTGTAATATTCTTTAATATAACTTCAATATAGTTAAAAATTTCTGCTCACTGTATAACTTATTACACAAAATTGTACACTAAATGTAAACTTAGGTGGCTTTGTAGACATTATGCTTCTTATATGTAGTTTTAAAGTTAGCGACGTCTCATTTTAGACTTTAATTTTATATTACAGATTTTTTTATATAATTTTGTTTCATAGAAATAATAAGATAAACTCATGATTCCATGTAACGGAAAAGATAAAAGAAACAAATAATATAACTTTATTCCAGAAGTACATATTCATTTAAACTGCTTGTTAATTAAGACAATGAAAATGTATCCTACTATATAGTTAGAGACTACAGGCTTATAGTATAGTTATATTTGATTTCTCAGACGATTTTTATACTTATACTAGTATATTCATACTATAACATTATAAATGTCAAAGTAATTCTGTATGCCTGTCTTTTACCTTTTTACGCTTGAACTACTCAACCGATCATCATACGTTGTCAGGGATACAAGAAAGGACATAGGTACGTTTGATCCAAAAAAATGTAGGTACTGTTCCCAAGGGATCATTTTAAATAAAATATAAAGCTAACGCTTGGTCAATGTGTTACAGCAACAAGAGGTCAATATAACTTATTTATTTTTTAATTTTGATCGCAGACGAAGTTGCGGGTACCAGCTAGTCATAATATAAGTAGAAACAGCTTAAACAGATTGTTTTTGTTATCTATAAAAAATCAAAAATACAAATCTTCTCTTTTTATAATTTATAATATTAATATAGATTAAATAAAACAAGGACATAAAAGTGAAATTATTTTTGTCTCAACGTTTCAAAAGAATCTAAGACTCGTCAGCACATGACTGAAGGTTGTTTTTCACAATAGATATCACAGAACTTCTGCCTAAAGTTCTGATTAAATTTCAAGCTTTAAATCTGTTAGCATGAAATATTCACTGATATGATGCAAGCATATATATTTAACATAAGTAGGTTTGTCCTTTGCATTTATGTTCCACATTCTACTGCAGTCTGGGTGTAAAATACCTACAAATCAAAACAAGCGATTTGGCATACTCTGAACCGAACTAGCTTTAACTTGGCCGCATTTGTGCCTACGTCAGAGTTTTGTGGTAACTCTGTTAACATAAATTGTACGGTGGACTCGATATACGAGGATTTTATGTCGTGTCAGCATGCATTCGAAATGACCCTTTACTGCGGCTTGTACCTTTATATTCTATATACAAAAGTGTGAGTATTTTGATACCCAATAATAGATACGTGTATAGCGTAGTAAAGCAAAAAATATGTCTGTGTTCTATAGTCATGAACTGGGCAGCAGATGTAATGCAGATGTAATGAGGAAAGTTATCCCTTATCACCATCGAAGTACTACAACTATGGAATTTGCGACACTAATGCCAAAGCGGCACATAAAAAGTACGCCTAAAACGGAATCATGGCGGAGTCTTGCCTTCGCGCGTCAAAGGTATAAGGTAGTAACGACCAACTTCTACTATTCATTTTAAACTCCAATGTGTTGACGTGCCATACAAAACATTACGAACTTCATGGAACATTTAAAAGAGACATATGCGTATTAAATAACAGATGACAGAGTTCATGCTCTACGCATATGTCACTTTTAAATGTTCCATGAAGTTCGTAATGTTTTGTATGGCTTGCGAAATCCATGCTTGTAGTTCATTGATGCTTATCACTAAAAATCACCGCAAAATAGCAGCACTAATGTTGTGCAGTGGCGGAAACGCCTAGGCCTATTTTTCTATCTTGTGTTCCTTGTGTTCCTAGCCGATAATTGCAACCTTCCATAAAGTGAACCAATTTATCATAAAGGCCTAAAAATAGGCCTGAAAAGAGATCCCTCTTTTATGTACAGAGACCACACTTCTTTTACCTACAGTACCTACAATCAAGTGGACAGTCAGCCTGCCTGAGAACCTTTACATTAAAAAGCATAAAAACACCAAAGAATACTTTACAAAGAATAATTAATAAGACTTCTTATTAAGTATTCTTTGTACTAGCTTTGACTTATTTACTAATGAAAGTCTCTTGTGAGAGCCCACTATCATTTATTAAAATATTTATTCTCTCCTTGATTGTACTATAGAATGCGTATTAAAACATTTTTAAATAACATACTATTTAGCGAAACACCACTATTTCTTGCTTAATAAAACGAAAATCTGTCTAAACACCGCCCAGCCCTTACTGACCTGAGCCGTCGAGCGCAGTACGTGCTTGGAGTCGCAGTATGAATTGAAGATATCCGCATTATAAACACGTAGCGCTTGCATCCGCTGTTTTGCCCACATCCGAGTGAACGGCACGATTTAACTATGCCAGACATCCAAAAACATTATTATGAGAGTGTATAAAAGTTAGCCCAATCTTATTTGAAGCAAATCTAAAATATTATTAGAATCTTTTAATACGGATATTGTTTATTTAACACGTCTAATATAAAAATTGGTATATGGTCCGCGTCCCTTTTTCTAAAGTGTTAAAACAATTATTAAGCAATATAAATATTGCTCATACACGTATTTTTTCAGGCGTTGAATTTTTTATTTTTACATTTAGAATTTAGATGATCCCTCGGGAACAGTCGTTAAATGTTCTGAATCAAAGGTATCTTAAATCCTTTTTCTGTACAACGTGTGTACAAAATATATTTATATATAATTGAAAAGTTATGTTTAATAACTTTTCAGATTATACTTAAAGAATTCCATAAGTATAATAATTAGCAAAAAGCATTATGTTTTTTTTTGCAGAAGTGAAACTTAAAGGGAACTTTACGCATAATTAATGAGACTAGCTTAAATATTTGAATTTTAAGAATCGAACAATCTAACTGCTTACTAGCCACAATATAAGTAATTACTTGTGAAAGAAGCGAATCAATTGTAATAATTTTGCGCATCGTCTTAATTGATCATTAGTCAGATAACTAACACTTATTTAATGAACTAGAAGAGGTTATGCGCTGTTACTATGGAATAGTTCAGCAGAACCCAACATACCTTTTAAATAATCACACGACAGAAGTCGCATAAAAAGCTAGTGAAAATATAACGGTCAAAAACGAAATCGTAATGATCACAAAAACTACTAAACACATACTGCTGTCGTACGACGACTTCAACACTGTTTTTATCAGAGCTCTTCTCTTATGAGTTTTTATTGATTTATTGGACATTTTCTTGGACAAGTGGAAAAAGTAGGGTGGCACAAAAAGATAGTAAATTTGTATGAAGAAAAACTAAAGAAAAGCTATTTGAAATAAAATACATACTTATTAATATTATTAATACAAAAGTAACTCTAGTGAAAACGGTTTTCAGTTATCTCGCTGCTAAGCCACTGAGTCAATATATTATAATATAAAAATAGTTCATATATAACGCCGACAAAATATGAGAAGCAATATAACACCTGACATACATTGACATATATACGCCTGACATTATACTAGGTATAAATAATTGTAATATGTATATCAAAATATGAATATTTTTAGTCTAGCATTATTTTATTTATTTTATACCATAGTAATAAATGAAACTATAATACTAAAGCCTATAATAAAATAAGCGTCTTGATAAATCGCCGACATCACTGTCCCCGGGGTTTTCTGATAAGACATGACATAAAAGTTATTCAGTGATCAAGCTCTTGTGCACCTTATTGCTATACAAATATGACTTAAAAACACTTCAGTCTTGTCCTTGATATGTTTATAATGAGTCAAGCTGTATCTACAAACAAGTCGTTAGTTGCTTTAGATAATCGATACTTTTAAAAGTGAGCTGTGAAGTCGGCCCGGAAATTGAAAGGAAACATTAATTCTTTGATTATGTTGCCATGTTTTGAATAACATTTCACTATTTTTGTTTTAATTATTTTTAGCCGCAATTTCGCAATGAGTTTAAATAACGTACGAAAAGCCGAAATTAATGTCACGTTATAAGTTTATATTGTAATTTTGTGTAATGACTGGTTATAAATATCTAGTTAAGACTCTCATACAACGACAGACAAATTATATGTTTGTTTTGCTGTAATCTATAATATATATCTAATACTTCTTTACTAATATTATAAAGAGAGAATATTTGTATGTTTGTAATGATTAAACTCAAAAACTACTGGACCGATTTAAAAAAATATTTCACCTATAGAAAACTACACTATCAGCGAGTAACAAAGGCTATATTTTGGTTTAAATTATATTGTGCCACTACATAAGTCTATATAATAGCTACTTAAGCCCAAACCAAAGCAAACATTGAAAATTAAATTTCCGTAGTCGACTTTCACAGTAATCACAAATGAGGCCCTTAAATCACTAAAACTAATTCGTAGGTGTCGTAAGGTCGTAAAGAATGAACTCTGAAAAATAAAACATCAACTTCTAAGAGTTCTTTATTTTATTTATGACTGTTCGTTCACTGGTTATATGTAGGTTATTTAAAAAAAAAAAAGAAAAGTAGCCTATGTACATATAGGCTACTTATAACTCCTTATAACTTCAGCTATCTACCAGTAAAAGACCAGTCATTTCGGAGATCAGTCCAAACAAACAGACACACATTTTTAAAATGTTTTTTGTTATAAATACTCTATATATTACTTTGATATGCATTTAGTAAAATCTGATTTTGACATTACAAACAGACATTTCAATTTTTTTTTATTATAGATAATCCATTCATTTAAATTTAAGTACAAGTATATGCCTTTTTTAATTTGCAAACATTTCATTTCGATGGTTTTTGCCTATCGAGGCCTCGGAAATCTTAATTGCGAGGATCAAAAAAATTACAAAGGCACTTTTCATTAAATACTGAATTGAAGAGTTTACCAATGAGAAACGTGTCATAATTGAGGAAAAATGGTAATAATTACAAGCCGGTTAATTAGGAGCACGAGGAAAAATAATCAGAGTTCCTGTAATATTTAAACAAAAAAATTTGCTGTAAAAATTTTTTAAGCTTTCTTTATTTTCGAGTAGACCATGACTAAACAGGGCTGTTTAATGTTATTTCATCATCTCTTTGTAGATTGTCTAGAAATAGACTTCAGCAGTTATATTTTTTGTTTAATTGAAATCATTATCTAAGAAAAAATATAATGTGAAAACTCACAAAAAAAAATCTTCTTTAACTCAAATCAAATCAAATCAAATCAAATCATTTATTTGCCTGTACATGGATACAGTACTAGTTGATGTATTTCTTCAACAATATTTTATCGTGGTTTCTTTGTACATATTTAATTTTAATCCATCGAGATCTGTACTTCCGTACTTCCGTACTAATATTATAAATGCGAAAGTATGTTTGGATATATGGATGATTGTTACTCTTTCACGCAAAAACTACTGAACCGATCACCATGAAATTTTGTATACACGTTGTCTGAGACACCAAAAAGGGACATAGGGTACCTTTCATCCAGAAAAAAGGACTATTCCTGAGGGATTAATAAAAAATAAAAAACTAACGCCTGGCCAAAGTGTTAAGGCAACACGAGGTTAAGCGTTATATTGCTTTTTTTTTAAATTTTCGACGTGGACAAAGTCGCGAGCAGCAGCTAGTAATATATATTTCAAACTCGCTAATTTAACCACATTTTCATTTTTTTATATCAAGTTACAAAACACATATAAAATAAAATAAGCACATATTTTAGATGTAATCCTTACATTAATATTGTTTCCTATTAACTTAAGTTCACACACACACATATATATATTCTTTTATATAACTTTTTTCTTCATTAATTTAAACCAAATTTATTTAATATATTGTATACAAACACTGAATATTTTTACATGCGAATTTTGAAACTTATATTATATTATCTCCCTTAATTTTAAACGAGGTCCCTTTGTTCTATTCTAAAGGCTGCTTGCGTGTTCAGTATTGGGTACACGAAGTATGAAATCAATAATCTTACCAGTTTGTTAGCCCGTATACTTACTATTTGACTGACCTTGTAGTGCTGTTAATTACAATCACAGTCATGTTTTTACCGAAAAAACTATGATTTATATTCTGATTCTGTGTATCATGTAACGAATTTTCCTTTATTTACTTATTTATATTTACTATAATTTCAACTTTAAAAAAGTTCAACATTAATGATAATTTTTATAGGTATGTCGTCTCGGGAGAATTATAGTTGACTAGCTGTTGCACGCGACTTCGTACGCGTAACTTTTGTTACTCGCTGTGATAACATAGCGAATTTTTTAAATCGATCGATTTGAGTTTTTGAGTTTATTCATTGCAAACATACAAATCTTCTCTCTTTATAATATTAGTATAGATTGGTTAACAAAATAGGTTTTACGTTCTTCAAATGTGAAACCATGAAATGCTTTCAATTGTTATTTTAAATTACTTAAAAGCAAATTTTTATATATATCGTCTTAGTCCTATATATTTTGAAGTTTTTTTTATGCCTATTAAGTACGCATACTATTAAAAAAAACTTTATAGGTGAGATTATAGTACACAGTCGATTTTAATACGATAGCATTGATTTGCGTCTCTTGTATCGAGTGCTAACAGTACGAGTAGCTATAACAGCTTTTTTATAGCGCTATAGGAACTTCTTATCATATTATATTATCTCAAATAGGAATCACGATAACCACGAATATAAGACTTACCGATAATACAATTAACTATGAGCTACCTTGATGGATGCACGAACTGTTGACAGGCGTAGGACAAATTGAGATTGATCAACTCACAGTGCTTATATTAGCCCAATCGTATTAGATCAAAAAAGGAGCTGACATGGAAAAAATTCCAAGTAGCAATTTTCCTTCGGAATTCGTTGGAGGGGGTCACTGGCAGTCTACATTTCGGTTTTCGGGATCCTCACTCTATTGCGTCATCCGCCATCTTGAATTTTACTGAATAACTCGTTTATTTTCTATTTTACACGAAAAATGGTTATGACTGAAGTTGTTTGGAATTAAATTTCCTACAATTTTGGTCCTTATTAATTTTTTCCTAGGATCGATATTTTTCTGTAAGGGGGGTGGCCCTTACAGAAGTACACCGTGAAAAAACCGAAACGGTAAGTCAGTAAGGAATGTCGAAGCTCATTTCCCTATCCCTATTCTTTCCAACCCCCCTGGCCGTAACTCGGAAACGGCGGAAGGAGTGGTTGGGGGTTTACCTTTTGTAGCCGGTCGTATAGGGGATTCCCCCGTGACCACGAGAAAAATCCGATATCCTCGGTATACCGTCACGGTAAAAAAATGGTGAGAGGTCCTCGGAAACTATGAGGGATAGAAAGGTGAAAGAAAGTCATAAAGGGTTATTGGCCGTTACCACCGGAATAGTCATCCCCATTCCGTTTTTTTTACACTCTATACAACCTGTATGGACTTTCCGATCCCCGTAGCTCCTCAACGGTGGCAGCTGCCTGTGCGGTCCCTTCGGAGGATGGCAGTTTCTCCCCGAGGTCCATCGGCCGGGATGGTCTACGTCCCCCCACCCCCTAAGCCCCCCTCCATACAAAAGTGGCACTTTCGCCGAAATGGATGGGACGAATTACAAAACAAAGACCCAAAACCAAACAAACAATTAGTAATGGCAATTGTAAAACACACAAATCCCCTGCAACCTACTAGTATTGAATTTAATGTATTTCACAAGTACATTTAGTACAAAGTAAAATCCTCTTTTTTATGTGTGTGTCTGTACGTGTTCACAAATCTCGGGAACGGATTTTGTTTCTGATTGTATCAGTGGAAAAAGTTTTTCTCAGGACGGTTATTGTGTATAAAATATGAATATTTTATTTATATTCGCCGAGTTATTACGGTATCACGGCTGTCAATTAAACTGTTCACATCAAAATGGCTGTTTAAACTAAACTCGTCAAATTTAAAATTAAATTTAAAATGAAAACCTTGTTCAAATATGAGCGGTCTAATTCGCATATACAGAAAACATGGCAGGTGTTAGGAAATGGTGGAATTCGACGAATTCAAATTATGGAACAAAGCCAATGCGTCATCGGCAACCGATATCGGTTTGATTGGAATTATAGGTGGGTAGGTGCAAAGCGGAACGAATGTCACGTACGCAAGTGAGAGGTCGCGTTGGGAACAACTGGGTACCTTATTGGATTTCCACACAACCTGCTGTTATGACAGGAATCCGGTAACTCAACACCACTTTTATTCTACCGTCGGCACATAACTTTTGCATAATCTATATGTAAGTTAGGCAAAAACAGGGAAAATAGGAATACCTACTACACGTCTGCGGGTATTTGAAATAATATTCTATGAGTTCGCTAAATAAATTTTAAGGAATTTAGGTTATATGTTTTTTTTTCTATATCAGTTTATTTCTGAATCATAGCGATCCGTATTTTCCTACAATGAGCTACATATTTCTCTGGATTAAAGTATTGGTCAGAGTCTAGAGTCCAATGACACTATCGTCTTCTATTGGCTACTGTTGAATTTATTTCGTAAGTTGGGAACACTGTGTCTCCTTAGTCTGGTATGTTGCACCGCCCCGGTTACAGGCTTTACACCAGAATGTTGACATGTCCGGATAATCTTTGCTGATATTTTCTGCTAAAAGCTGCCACCTCCTGCTTTACCTGCTCATGCTTTGCCAATATTCAGGTCCTTTTGTATCAATAAGTTATATTTATAATATTTATCATTATAAAAATAATTCAATACCAATTTTATTCGTAAATACATTTTGTTTCTTCAGAATCGATGTCAACGGCTCATTTGTATCCAACTAGGATTTTTGTCTATGAACATTCTTTGTCTCTACCGTTATAATATTAAAAATATATCTTTATTAAAAAATTTATTTGATAGAAAAACATATCAATAAAACTAGCTAATGTGTTCTATTTAGCACCACTAAGCTTCACAGACTACAATTTATTACTCGTAACTTATTCGAAGTTTCGTGGGGGCTTTTGGCATGTGCGGGTTTTGCCGAGAACCAAATAAATTCGGTTCGTTTAGAAATAAACACACATTTAACAAGTGAGATTAACTATGCCACTAGACTTGGGTTTCACGTACAAATAGTTAGTACTCCACTTCTATCAATTAGGCAATGTGGAGCTCGTTCGCCGAGTTTGTTTTTCTTCGAAAATATTCTTTAAGAAATATCATTCCCTAATAAAAAGTTTATCGTACAAACTTAGGAGGGCAATCAAGCAATCAATTAATTTTCGTTTATTTTTTACATTCAAAGATAATGACTATTAATGACGTCGTTTTATTACCACATATTAGAAACTTATGACGCAATGAAATTGTAAAATTATCTTTGAAATTCAAGAAGACAGAGGATAAGCTTTAAGGTAAGTTCAAATTCTTTATACAAATAGGTATATAAAAGTGTAATAGTAACAAACTTGAAGAAACATGTAGGTATGAAATTTTATAAAAATAGTTCAAAATTTTTACATTATACTCGTATATAGGTACCCATTTATTTATATTTATTTTTATCCATTTAAATGTTATATTTTAAAATTATATTATGTATATTTTCTATTTTCTTTAACGTTTGACAAATGTAACGGTTCCACCTTAAATGGTCCTATCGAGACACTAGGATTATATTACTTTAATGCGATTTAAACATGAAAATACATTTCGGCACATATCCAATAATGGGGCAAGCATATAACATATTCATTGCCAGAAATAGTACGTCCAACTCTAACATTTTAAATAATTAATGGTTTCGGAACTGGTTTTCGGAAATAATTTATAGTGGTACTGCCTTCGACATTCCGGAACGATGGAGCTGTCCTTTTGTTTCGTATTTTTTCACGCTAACAGACAAGCAATTAATAATAACCAACTCCACCGGCTTCATTCGTTCGGTGTCAAGCTGTCAGGCGAGCTACCGTTTTGTCGCTGTTTTCTCAGTTTAGGCCGAAATGTCGGCTAAAACTCCGTGAGCTATGTGTTCCAACGAATATTTAGTTCATTGAAATTGACTATTGTGTCTGTAGCATTTACAAGTGTATATTGTAATACTATGACAACAGTAGAAACATTTCTATGTCGTTTTTGACAGACATTTTATATGATGTGTAAAGTCATCATGAGCTATTGAGCAAAATAAAAGCTTAGGAGAATAAGTGTGAGGCACAGGTTGAAGATAAGCAAATGAAAATTCTTACACAAACTGAAAGACGAGCACACGTATTGCTAATTCAGAAGTGTCTTTTGCAAGAGTCTTACTGTGCATATTGTTTTAAATTCATAAACACATCGTTTATATATATATTGTGGCGACCTCCTTTATGTTACCTATTTGGAACTTACGTTTTAGTTTCCGTGTCATTCTTTCAAATGAAGAAGCACGGAAACGAGAGACAGTCGGCCTTCAACTCTGCTACAGAAAGCACGCGCTTTCTCGCGACTCAACAATACAAACGCCCATTCGTGCGTTTCATCAAATGTATAAATGTATATAATAAATGTGTGTAAATATGTATAAATAATAAATGTGAAGTAAATTTCATCCCACAATATTATATATAGACACATGGATACTTACGTTTGTAAGGTGATTGAAAATGACGCATAAAATCGAAAGCCACGAATAGTTAATAAATATATTCTTTCCTTTTTATATAATTACATATAGTAAATCCGGAGGTTTAGCAGCAATTTACACACGTGTCTTCATACATGCATCTATTTGAAGCATCTTTATGCAGCTCAACATCAGTTACAGCAGCTTTATGTAGTCTAGCAGTAATGGCAGCTTTAAGCAGCTTCATTTTTAACCTGTACATGAAAAAAGAAGGTCCTTCGAAGTCTAAATCATCGACTCCTATACGGAAGGCGAGAGTTCTTCCTATAGAGTTATTATTATATTTTGTTTTTTTTCGGAAGAAATTCTTTCGACTATTGTATAATTGCATGTCTTCAGAGATTTTTACACTTATTAGTTTCCTTCATCTTTAGATCAAGTGATATTTATACCCGTTTAACATTTACATCTACACAGTAAGACACGAACAGCAAGAGAGCAAGACTTCTATGAAAGAAGATGTTTAAGTTCTTGAAGTTCTTTTGAAAGAAAGAACATACTAAGGAGGACATAAGGACGATCAAACCTAAATCTGTGTATTTATTAAAAAATAAAGTATCGTAAGGCAAATAAAAAAACACTATTTAAAACGTTTATGGGCTGTTAACGAACAATTGTCTTGCGGTCGAAACGTCCCTTTTACGATTTCCCCCAAATGATTCTATTCAGGAAATGTTTTTCGTATATTTTCCTTTTATTTATTGTTGTGTAAAATGTCTATTGTTAGTTCTTTCCATTGAGTTACGATAACGTCACGGCGTACATTTACACTCTACTTTTATTATATAAAAGAGAGAGAAAATATGAGCCTGTTAAATAACAACATTTTAGAACTTTCCGTGTTTTTTTTTTAGTTACACTGTGATCCATAGTCATAAACTCGTCAACTAATAGGATGACTTTAACCAAGGCCTTATAGATGACCGTGGAATAACAGCATTTGTGCTGACTTGTATTATAGTGAGCAAGTTAGGGACTGCAATGCATATTATCTTATTACACAACACACTCTTCCTAATTTTTTATTTAATGTCTCGTCTTCGTCCGCTTTGAAAAATAAAAAATAATAACGTAAGCAATATTGTAACGATTGATCTCTTGTTGCTATAATATTTTGGCCAGTGGCCACTTTGCTATAACACTATCCATAAATAGGAAGACCGTTATTGGCATTAAGATTTTAAGCATTCATATAATATATATTATATTATTGTATATTATTGTTGGGTATTAAATGCTGTGTGACTTTGTATATTGTATTTTAATATTCTATATATATTGTACTAGCTGGTGCTCGCGACTTCGTCCGCGTTGAAACTTAAAAAAAAGCAATATAACGCTTGACATCATGTTGCTATAAAACTTTGGCCAGGCGTTAGTTTTTTTATTTTTTATTGATTCCTTTGGGAAATGTCCTTTTTTTCTGGATGAAAGGTACCCTATGTCCTTTCTGGTGTCCCAGACAACGTGTATACAAAATTTCATGGTGATCGGTTCAGTAGTTTTTGCGTGAAAGAGTTACAAACATCCTTACATTCATACATCCAAACATACTTTCGCATTTATAATATTAGTATAGATAGTATAGATATAGATTCTTGTATCATATTATTTTTGGGTATTAAGGGCTTTGTGACTTTTTTTTAAGTAAAAATTAAAAACGATACACATACCGATACATTAATAGTAGTTACGATATGTACATAAAAGTTATCATTCGTGACTAGGTGTAATTCAATAACCCATCACGCCCTCTTTACATACGGCTGTAATTAACATCGTAGACTGTAGAGTGAAATTGTAATTGAAATTTTGACACACACCATTACATATTAAAAGGACTACAATCAAAGCCTTCTGTGAAAATGGGCAGGCTTCATTTAAAGCAGTATAGTTAAGATAGGCAATGACAGAAGCAATACCTAGATGTTTATTTGTTTGTAAAAATAAATAATCAATAATATTATGCAACGTACAAGCTAGAAACATTGTTCTGATATATTTTAGAGGATATCATGTAGTTTAATAATAATTAACAAAAAAAAAAATGTTATACGGGCATTTTTAGTTTTTTTTAGCAAAACAATAAACAAAAAAAAAACAGCTTTTTTTTAAACAACAGATTAGTACGGATTCAACAAACATCGCTCGCCGGTCACTTCTCAACGGGACACATTGTACAATGTACGAGTATATTCAAAATGTCCAGTTATTACCAACTTGTTCATAATGTTCTTATCAGTAAAGATAATGCGTATTTGGAACATTAGTTTTTTATCCACTGAGAAATTACTTTTGAAAAATTTTTCATTGCGAATTTGGGGGCGGATCGCTAGTATTAAACATATTTAGTTAATATTTATACATAAAAACAATATTTCATAAAACACAATATTTATAATATTCAATTTTCTTCTATGGTCACCAACTATGAATAAATTCATAACATTAGTGTACAATTTATACTTGTACAGCCAATAAGGCTAGTAATACTTGCAAATTAGGACAATATGTGGGTGTCTCACACAGACAAACCAACGAAGACTGGTACATAGTCACAAACAGTAGCAAGACATTTTTATTAATATTGAGATAACTAGCGACCTGCCCCGACTTCGCGCAGATGCATTTTTTCTAACTTTTCTCTTTACTCATCTTCTAGTCTAGTCGTTCTCGAGTTTTGCGGTTAGCAACACATTTAGCGATTTATTTTTAGTTAGATACATATATAGCGAAGCCAATAAAAAAATTGGCACTTATAAACCAAAAGTTCCAATATTAAGAACAATTTAAACTCAAAGTACAAATGGAGAATCAAAACTACGAATTGTTTTCTTAAAAAGCCAAAACAATACGTAAGAGATTTTAGTTTCATGTGTTCCTCCAATTCTTAACTAGTTCTCTTCGAAGTTTTATTGTTAAACTTTTGCTGGAACCAGTTTTGTTAGTGTTCATTTTGATAAAATCTTTTATTTCCTTATGCCATACGTAAATAATGGGCTCATATAAGTTTTAAGGAGCTTTCTTCGTGTAGCCCTAGTGTGTAATAATATGTTTCATTGTCTCTTTACCTACCACTACTTACTTATTTCATAAATTTGTAGTTGTTTAGAAGATACAAGATTTTTGTAATCAACCAAAATATATTAAAACTATAACTTTACTTTGTCAAATTTAACACGATTTTAGATCCGCTCTTGTCTAAATGTTTGCAACTGCAAAGTTTTAGTGAATAAATAAACATTGTGTCTGTTTCAATCGGCTAAGTTAGTCCAGCTGTCATTCAAAATGTTGTTAAACAAGTAATAAACGCAAGAGTTTTGCTATAACACGGCAAGTGTTATACGTTGAACCATATCCAAACAGGAGCTTGCTGAATATTACAAGTGCTGTGCTCCGCCATGATATCAAACTTGATTTGCATATTAACAATTCTAGAGGGAATATCTGTTGGCTGGTTCAAACGTTACAAACTGTGTACGTACGTACAGACGACACAATATCTATGTCATGATCATATTCAATATTACAAATGCGAAATGTTGTGTATGTGTTTGGACGTTTGTAACACAAACAAGCGTAAAATTCTGTAAGGACTCGGAAGAAAGTTGATGATACACAGATGAACCGTGTTTTAACTTAACTTAGTAAATACGCTAGATTTTCGAAACATTGCATTAAATCACACTATTTTTATATAATGGTAGAAAGACAGCCTGACTCTATTTGATGGTGGATGGCTACCGTCATCTATTAATACAAAAAAAACTCCATAGGTGCTCCAAGGGCGCTACCGACTTTAGTAGGACCCTAAAAATATTATAAAAGCGAAAGTTTGTTACTGAATCACGCTAAAAACGGCTAAACATTTAAAATATTATTAAGATTTAGACAGCATAAGCCCTGTGTAATCGGTTGTGTTTATTTGCGACATTTTCAAAAAATCATGTTCTGCACTCTGCTATCTGTAAAGTTAAATTAGGTACTTTGAAATAAGGAAATTCAGTAGTGATCAATATTCAGTAGTGAATAGGCTTATCTTATGTCTGCTCCTATTAGGGTAAATGCACCCTGCTCCTATTAGGGTAAATGCACCTGTGAGTAGATTATATACGTATACCACAAAACGTAAGCTGTTTAAATATTTATAATAAAGTAAGGCTTCGTTGAGTGTTTTCGTTAACGGGATAATGTCTAAAATAAGATCCGCTTAATAATTCATGTCAACTTGGAAGAAAAGTTTTAACAACATCTAGGTTTTTATTCAATAAACTATTTTTATGATATAAATTATGTGTATCAGATATTTTTAATACAGTTGACTAGAATAATGTATTTATTGACTATAGAATAAATATCACATAGTTTTATATATATTACTATAGAATAAATATAAAAGTATGCATAAAAAATTTTAACCAAAATTTTTATATTATATTTAATTAGAGCCTCTAATATTAATATTTATTCCAGTAAAGTATAAAATTACTTTATTTAGACTACTCTACATAGTAATATAATAATTATTTAGATATTGTTGTTTCATATATTGAAGAAATTGCAAATATTCTCAATAAACTCTCGAGGAATTTAGCTGTTGCTTAAGGAACTTAAAGCAAAATACCTAAGCATCGTGTTTTACTTCACCCTGAGTAGGTACCTACTTTGTTATGATAAGAAAATTTTACGATAAGATGATAAGAATTTTACGATGTTATGATAAGAAAACTGTTTTTTTATTTATATTTACCCAATGCATTTAATTAGTCTAAGGGACTCTTTCATCGAATACAAGTAAAGTGTTGATTAGTTACTTTTAGAAATAATTTTATGTTTTATTTTAAATTATGCACTCGGTATTGTGCATCCTTCGATAGGCAATTTTTTTTTTATTAGGCCCTTAGGGCCTCTTTCACCATGTGTCAAGTAAGCTAACCGCCATTTAAAGTCACCGATAACCGGGAATGATGGAGATGATATACCTTTGTTTGTGCGGAAAAGTCTCATAAAAAAAAATAATAAAAAAAATTCGCCTTTCGAAGGATGCAGTAAACCGAGTGCATAATTTAATAAAACATAAAATTATTTCTAAAAATAACTAATCAACACTTTACTTGCAGTGGTGAAGGAGGCCTTAATTGTAAAATAATTATAACACCATATTATAATTATTGTAAAAGATAGTCAGTCTAAAATGCTTTAATTGTGATATTGTTATTCTGAAATATTTTCTTGTATATACCTAAAGGTCTCCTCTCCTGACAGTCTACAGTTCATTTTAAGGTAGGTATATACTGTCGCCTAACAACAAGAAAACAATTTAAAAAGATATATTGTAGTAAACGGTTAATATTATAAATGCGAAAGTAACTCTGTCTGTCTGTCTGTCTGTCTGCTACCATTACACGCCTTAACTACTCAACCTATCATCATGAAATTTTACATACACGTTGTTAGGGATACAAGAAAGGACATAGGGTGGGTACCTTTCATCCAGAAAACAGTACCTACTGTTCCCGAGTGATCGTCTAAAAGTATAAAGAACTGGGCGCCACTGTCGCGTGGCGGCGCCACCGTCGTTATAGCGATAACGATGTCAGGCGCTATTACTCATTTATTTTCTTTTTCAACGCGGACCAAGTCGCAGGCACCAACTAGTACCACCACCAGCAGCAGCTAATTATTAGAATTCATACTAGACAAGAACAAAGGCTACTTTTACTGTTAAGCCTGAGACATAAGTAGTTAACATTCCAAATAAATAAGTCTCAGTTAAGTAATTCGGACTAATATCTACAAGCTAACATAGATTAGTGTAACGAAACATAATATGGTCTGAACGGGTATAAATCATTCTCTCTCCTCCCGCTAACATTAAGGAGGGTATAGAAAAGGGGCAAACGGAACGAAATAAGGGCACGCTTAGATGTGTAAGATTTATCACCTTTTATCCTTTTACACATAATTTCGTCATAGGATTATGTTACCAAAAAGGTTACAATTTTCATATATAATGATGTCCGTTTTAAGAGAACTATGTAAATTTCAAAGTGTAGCCAAAAAATATGTTTGGGAAATTAGTGTTTTTAATCTTATCTATACTATATTATAAAGAGAAAAGATTTGATTGTTTGTTTGGACCGATTTGAAAAATTCTTTCACTGTTGGGAAGCTATATTATCAGCGAGTAACATAGGCTATATTTTATAAAGTTATGAGGGCGAAGCCGCGTGCAACAGCTAGTATATTATATATAAAATTCTGTTCTGTCACAATGTTTGTAACAAAACTCCTCCGGAACGGCTTGACCGATTTTTATGATTTTTTTGTGTATATTCGGTAGGTCTGAGAATAGGTTGTAAAATATTTTTTATATCCCAAAAAAAAAATGTTTTTTGGCAAAACTACGTTTGCCGGGTCAGCTAGTTTTCTAACCGTTACCGTTATTTACCGTCGCCTAGAAACAAGCAATGCGAGGTGAATGCAAGTGTCCTATTATTGGGGTAAATGGTGTGACTAAATAAGTATAAGGATCATAATGTGTGGGTTGCAAATAATTATCACATTTTCAAACGGTGATCAAAAAATTGTATTAAAAAGTCTGCATTATTATTTGGTGTTTAGAACCTTTGGACCCACATTTAGTCGTCTACAACACAAGCATTGCCACGGGTTCTGGGATTAGGAAGGAATAGAGAAATGGGTCTTGGCATCTCCTACTCACACAATGAAACACAACAGCACACAGTCGTACTGTATCACGATGGTGTTCTATAATGGAGTGATTACTGCCTAACTGCCACCAAATTGTTCCCTAGATATACCTGGCAATTTCTTTTTTATTAGGATTAAACTCATGATTATATTTCTTTTTTATTCGCGATATCGTTTCTGGCGTCCCATCCTAACTTGACATGAGAATCGTTGACCGCAAACTTATTCCTTTTAGGACTCCGAATGGAAATTTTTCACGCTTCACAGAAAATTTATATCTAAATACATATAATATTGTTACAATAAAGTCATTGTCTGCTTCTAACTGTTTCTACGCCAATTGCACCTTTATGGACATTAGCCACCTTTCATCAAGTAGATCACAAGACTGACTGCCACTATTTAACATGAAAAATATCACTCCAACGTACTAAAGAAATAAATACTTATTTTTTTAAGTTCTTTAAGAATAGATGAATATTTTAGACTAAAATTTCTTAACGAATCACATAACAATATTATTTAAATTACTATGAAAATACAAGAACTAAAAACTGTTTACTTGAATATATTATAAAAAATATATGTAAAAAAAATTAAATGAAAATGAGTTTTATATATTAAAAATTAAAAATTATATAACAAAATTATTAAAATTATAATATATAAGAGATGGGACATTACATAGAAGTCTACATACTAATTCATAACGGCGTATATTCTTGTTAAATATTTTTCCCAATTTCGTGATCTATAAATAGTTAGATAGACAAAAGGAACTTGTGTTTACTTGTTTACTTCGAAAGTTAACGATAAGGTCGCGACAATCGGAATCGTTGAACCAAAACGTAGCTCCCACTTGATTTAAGTGCAAATGTCAGCACCAGAACAAAAGTTTTACGCTCGCGGATTTCATTACAACATTTTATAGTGTGTCCGGGGCCTAAGTCGGAATCGTCAAGAGAAAGAAAAGGGAAGAAATCTCATCAAATGGGCTCTCCCATTTTTTCCACAAAGTGGCAGCAGGAAACGGTCGAATAAAACTTTTTTTTTCTAACTTGTAAGAATTGAAACACAGAGTAAATTATAGCTGGGCCCAACCAGCGAGCGGTGGGGAAATTATGAAAAATGGACGGATTTCTCATTATATTATACATGCAGGCGGCTGAAACTGGAACTAACTGGATTTCAGCGGAGAGGGAGCAGTTTCCTTTTATTTTTAATTGTCCCCAAATTGCTTGGAAAGTTTCCTCGCGTGATTTATTCGGTGCGCAAGTGAGGCTAGATTCTGATATATTTTTTTGCAAGCAAAAATCAAAAATGCACGAAGTGTCCACTTGTCAAACAAATCCACTTTTTCAGAAAAATTAAAACACATATTTTTTACCTAATATTTTTTATCACTAACATAAGTAAGATGAGTACCCTTAAAACGTTTTATTTTTGGATTATAATTATTCAGGTATATATTTTCTTTCTTAAATTTAATTTTTTTTCAATATAAATAAAAAAACAATAAATATTAAAAAAAACTTAAACCTAGAGTGCCGCAAGTAGCAAGTAGCCACAATTATTATTAGTATTATCTATTTATAATTATAAAGTGTTGGCCTATTGGAATAATAAGCAGAGGAAAATAATAAACTTTCTATTTTTTATTGTATAAACCCTAAAATCTCATCAGTTGGCTTTTAAAAAACACATATATATCAAAATAAAGGATATTAAAATAAATGTGTGTATATCATAAGACATCATTAAAACTTTGATAACGGAGTGACTGTGAAACAACATTTATATTGCATTTTATAAGTTTATAATAAAGAATTATTATTTTATTTTAGAGTTTATTTCATTTTAAATATACGGATAAAATAATAAAGGCATATTCTATAATTACCCGAAACATACCAAAAATTGCTTTAAGCTTTCTCATACCGCAACGACTTTTTGGCTAACACTTCACACTGAATGATATCGAAATTTATTAAAGGATATTAAGGATATAGAAGCAGTTATTCTTTGCATTAGCTTCTGAACACATAGAGCAATTATTTAAAGTGCCGCATGTAGGGACTGAAATGCTTCAAACGCTAGAATCTCTCTAATATATTACATAAAATTAAAGAAAAATGTTTGCACTGAATAGTGGATTCTGTGGCTACTTATCTTTGACGATTATTATTAAAGACTTTAAAAGTCTTTTAAGACTTTTAGTCTTTTAATATAAGAAATTGGTTAACTGCCGAAAAAAGACTGCTGGCCTTGCCACTACGAGTACATGCCAGATACAGACCAGAGTCAACTATGAAAACTTTATTTCCAAAGTTGGCCCCGCCGGGAACCGAACCCTGGACAACTGAGACAGAGCGTTAAAGGAAGCACTTTAATCACTCAACCAAGAGTCTTCCGTATTATTGCTATGATGTTTTCTTTGTAATTTTTTAAACGGACTTCAAAAAGACTCAATTCGACTATATTTTTTTTTTGTATATTTGTTATGCGATTGCTCTGCCAATTATCTGCCAATTTTTTTATAAAAATAATTTTATTTTTATGATGTATTGTTTGATTAATATAAGGAAATATAGTTCAAAACTATTAGTAAACAATTCAAAATGGCCTTTAAACCAACACTGTAACCAATTTTCCTGTCAGCTATAAATAGATAATTCTAAAATATAATAATCAAATATTTATATGGCATAAACGTCTGCTGGACCTCTTGACATTTAAAATGATTGATAGATTGTACTCGTAGGTGAAATAGAGATGGATAACCGTGGAATAACCTTTGTAAGCCTTGATTTTATTTATACCTAAATGTCTATTAGTTTTGGATGATTTATCAACCTATTTTTCTCTACTATTTTAGAGTGCGTCTATTCTAAACATTTCCTATACCTACTAATAATATAAAAAGAGAAGATTTTTAATTTTGTATGTTTGTAATGAATAAACTCAAAAACTACTAGACCGATTTTAAAAATTCTATCACCTATAGAAAGATATATTATCAACGAGTAACATAGACTATATTTTACAAAGTTTGCGGACGAAGTCGCGTGTAAAAGCTAGTTTATTATAAAATAAAATCGCTGACCCAAAAAAGGCGAAACAAGTTGGTACTTTCTCGTCTCAGTCTTAAAAGACTTTTTGACATGAGGTGACTCAAGTTTACCAACCGGAAATAATTAATTACATAAATGACAGGTATTATTTATGTCAAGTGACAAAAGATTTATAAACACTGGATACCCGCTGCCGGCTTCGCCCGGGGTCCAATTTATATATCCTACCTTTTAAGTTGGATCAAATTACACATAGTTACGAAATTTTATCAAAATCGGTTCAGTAGTTTCGGAGTTCATCGAGAACAAACACGTGACACATAATTATATATATATATATATATATATATATATATAGAGATATGAAGCGAGGCTTTGTAAAAGCTCCGTTAATTTATGCAGTAATGAGGCATAATCACGTGACTTGGTTCGGAAAGACAATCACATTCAGGGCTTTGAAGTTACTTTGTTTTTAATCCTTGTCCCTTAGTTACTAGAATCGAAAATGTCTGTAAAATAAACAAAGAGAGGCCTTCGTGCTCGAAAAGTTAAATCAAATACGAAAACTCTTTGAATTGTTTCGAAATTTCGAATTAGTTTCGTAATAATTGTGTTTGGTTGTTTGTAAATACTTAGCATATAATTTCATGTAGGCACTATGTACACAATGAGATTCTATTTTTATTCTTCTTCTTTTTGAACTACCGCTTCCCTACAAAGATTGAAGACCATCATAACTATCTTGACTATGGAAGCTGCTCTACGAAATAGGCTAATACTAAACATACCAGTTATTATGTTTAATTTAAAAATTAAAAAGCATCTCCATAATTACACCTAAAATGAAAAATGTAATAATATGTTTTTATAATTAATATTAATATAGGGACAGTATATTTCATTCATTATTATTATTATCATTGCAGCCGTAGGACCTCCATTGCTGAAAGTAGGCCTCCCTACAATTTTCTAACAGTACCGGTCAGAATCATTCTGGCATTTGAGCTGCGTTTGCCGGTCCGTGGCCTCCATTCGAGAACCTTCCGGCCCCAGTGGCCGTCGGCTTTCCGTACTATGTGTCCTGCCCACTGCCTCTTCAACTTACTAATCCGCCGGGTTATGTCGGTAGCTTTCGTTCGTCTACGGAACTCCTCATTCCTAAATGGATTTGTAACACCGAGCACAGCCATTTCCAATCTCGTTGAGCGACGTTGAGCTTTCTTACGAAGCCCAGATAGTTAACGACCACTTTTCAGCGCCATATGTCATCACTGACAACACACATTGGTCGAGAAAAGAGCAATAAACGAAGAAGGTTTGTATATATATAATATTTGCAAAAATATTCATCCGTGCAAAGCCGGGAACAAGCTGCTATTGGACAATAATATAATATTATTTTTATATTATTGTAATTTTATAATTTTATAACGTAGATACAGAGTTAAATAAGTGGTAGAATCGACACAGAAGGTTTCTGTCACGACGGAAAAACAAATGAACAAGCCACAAGCAATTACGGGGGGGAAAGTTAGACGGAGTCACGTTTTTCGTCGAATTTTTCCGGATTTTCCTCAAGCGGTATAACTTCATATTTGTCACAGCAACTGTAGTATTTGTTCACTATAACAATAAACGGCTTAATACTGTACGAGCGAACAGTGATTTCCGATTTTATCAAGAGAATTATTTTTGGGTCGAATAAGGAAATAAAAAAAAACGGAAACAAATTCCTTCGGTCCAATGGACACACGACTTTGACCAATTACAATTGAATGAATAAAGATTTTTTTCTTAGAAAATTCAAATGTTATCTCTGCAATTTTTTTAACAATTATCACTTCTGCATCGATTACATGTAGAAGGATCAAAACATAAAAATTGTAAAATATTTTATTTTAAATAGTAAACTTTTAAGTTAAGATTATTCTTTTTTATATTATATAGTAAAAGTTATTCTATATTTAAATAAGTCTTTCCAGTAGTGTTTGATTCGACATTGTTTTGATTAGTGTGATTGATTGGAATGCAAGAAGTAATCGTGTTACTTGGGACACATAGTACGATGAGTCGAGGACCGCTGGGACCGGAAAGCTCTTGAGTAGAGATTACGGACCGGCAAGCTCAATGTGTCTTACATCTTGTCCATCTACAAGATGGACATGATTTTATAAGCGCCACGGTTCCAGGTCCAGACTTCTTACCAGTTCCATTGGAAAATTGTACATGGAAGCCTATGTCCACCAATGGACGTCCTACTCCTACTGCTGATACGATTTAGGTATTGTTACATTCTATTGCTGTGGTTCAAAAGCGACTTTTGCAGTGACTCGAATTTGACCTACATACTTAGGTTTTTTTTTTTAAATTCATAAATTTACAAATAAAAATAGAAGCTCCCTTCAGAATGTCTATAAACAAACTGAAAGTTAAATTAATGGAAAAGGCGACAGTCCGACAGACAACAAATGTTCGTCAACTTTAGCAGCAGCTGTCAACGAATTCTGTTCATGATAAATAGATATTTTCAAGTTTAATGAAGTTTCGTTATAGAAATGAGTTTGGAGATATTTTGTTGACATTTTTAAGTTTATTGTAAACTTAACTTTTTTTATGTAGGTAAATGTCGTCAGACAGGCTGACGGTTCACTTGATGGAACCGTCACAAGCAACGTCATAGGATTTACAATTGAGCTGGTGACAAGAGTAGGATTAAGAAAAAGGGATAGGATAGGCAAATGGGCTCTGGCATCCCTTACTCATCTAAATATAACATCAAAAATGCTGTTATTTCACGGTGGTCTTCTGTAAGGCTGTGAATGACTGTGAAACTCAGTCTGCCACTACTTGCCAGACCAGTGCCAGCTTTGAAAATATTATTTCACGAACTACTTATGAACATTATGACATCATGATAGCGAGAAAAATGAATATCACTATGAACATTATGACATCTAATGGAAAAATAATACATAATTAATTTCTTAAAGTTAAAAATAAAATCTAAAAACCTCTATCAGAATAAGAAGATTACTTAGAATAAATCTGCATTTAAAGGACATTTCATTTTTTTAATATTCTCTTAAGTAATGCATAGTAAAACTGTATAAATAAAAAGGCAAACGCACTAACTAGATTCCATTAACAAAGAAAAGTTGGGGCCATGTATTTTTTAAGGATTAAGTTCCCACCTTAAGCAGTTTACGATGAGCGGTGTTGAAGAAATTTCTATTTTATCTCTTTCAGAATTAGGCTTTTATTTCTTTAACGGATACTTTAAGTGCGTCTGTGGGGTACATCTCTCGAGACGCCTTGTGTTTATGTAAGGGAAAACAATTTAGAGTACATTCCCTGGTATCTACAAGCTCATTTTATGGACTATTTTACTTATGCATTAATGGAATGACTGCTATACTTATATATCTAACTTGGGTGTTGTACTTCTGTGACTGATATCTTAGTCGGGCCACCTTTCTGGCTAGTAACAAGTAACAAGTTTGAATAACAGTAGTAAGTAAGTAAGTAAATAAGTAAGTAAGTAAGTAAATCAGAGACCATTTCCCTATCCCTACGATTTTTTTTTCATACCCTTTCTGTTGAAGATTTTGTTTACAAACGACGACAGTTGGACTATTAATTTGTTTTCTCATTTTTTAATTAAAATGTCTGTAATAATAGTAAATGATGGCTTGGCCAATGTATGCTTAAATATTTGTATTTATGTCTAGTTTATGCTTAATTAAATTAATCCGAATTGTTTTTATTACTTTATAATAAATATAACTTTATATTATTAATGAAATTTTATATTTTGTTTTGAACAAAATAAATATCTATCTATTTCTATCTAAATATTTCCTAACTTTTCAATTATAAGTCTTCAGTTAGCTCAATATTTATACGTGACTGCAAAATAAACAACTCTGAGTTTGTGGTTAGTTTATGAAAGTATAATATTTCGTAATCTAATCTATTTACTTTCATAAAGCATAAAATGTGCTCATCATATTTCAGTTCTAATAATACGTCCTCACGTGTACCAATTGTTTGTCTGCATTTGTCTGTGGCACAAGAAGTTTAATATACAAACGTCACTTTTTAAAAGAATGTTTATTAAAAAGAAACAATGTACACTGAAATTCACAAATGTACACTGAAATTCACAAAAATCCTGCAATATATTTCTTACATAATGGTCGTCAGTCAGGCTGACAGTCCACTTAATGGTAGATGGCTACCATTGCCTATAACACAAGTAAACGCCACAGGTGTTGCAATCAGGATAGCTAGAATCAGGGTGAGGGATTAGGTAGATAGGGAAATGAGCTCTATAGGTAGAAGATAGGGAAACAGCTTACTTACAGAAATAAAACAGCACACATGCTGTTATTTCACGGTGGTCTTCTGTAAGAGGGTGGTTACTCCCACCACACGGGCTGCCCAAATGACTGCGAAAAAGCAGTGTGCTTACTTAACATTAGTAACCATTATATGTTCGATCCAAAGTTCATTTCTAAAGTTGTCCCTGCCTGGAATCGAACCCGGGATCTCTAAGATCTTGACCTCATTCTAGACCTTATTCTATGTTGAACCTAACATTTCTGAATTTCTGCAACTTGTTCATTGTGGTCTCACGCTCACGTTATGGTCACGTACACCATAAAAGATATACATACTGTCCATACTAATATTATAAATGTGAAAGTAACTCTGTCTGTCTGTCTGTTACCTTTTCATTCCTTAATTACTCAACCGATCATCATGAAATTTTGCATACACGTTGTCAGGGAAACGGGAAAGGCCGTAGGATACCTTTTATCTAGAAGAAAGAACTGTTCCCGAGGGAACGTCTAAAAATACAAAAAATTCTGGCTGTCCCCACCGTCGTCACTTCACGGCCGCAGCACCAGCACCATATAACTTTAAAGTTGTTTTATTTTAGTAGTTGTTTAGTTTTTTTTAAAAATAAACATACAATTTGACTTTTTATTTTTGATTGTACTTTAATCATTTGTGATTCTGACGATTTGAAAAATAGACCATCAGAAAGTCTGACCTTTTGAAAGTAAAGGAATAAAGATGTCAGTCGTTATATTATATTCTCAGGTATATTTTCTCAGGTATACATATATATATATCGCATACCATTCAAGGTGAAACTTATGCTTTATTATGTACTGGCAGAATCCTATATACAGTATGGACTTAGTAGTTATGGTCGAACCTACAAAACATATCTAAACAAAATCTACAAACTACAAGTAAAAATTCTAAAAACATTAGTCTCATCTAAAATTAAAAATAAAGACTACAACGATGAGAACGGTCTTTTTAAACACTGTAAGATTTTATCAATAAACCATCAATTTTCGTTTTCACTACTGAAAGAAAAATTTTTTAACGAATCCTTAAAAAAATTGATAGAACATCCTATATGCACCAGAGCAATTTCAAAAAAACGGTTACGTACACAACGCTCCAATAATACGTACGGCGAAAGAACTACCGCTTACATTGTTCCACACCTTATCAATAGTCTACCTTCAGATCTATGTAACAATATAACAATTAAAAATATTAAATTTAAGTTAAAGCAATATTTTTTAAACTGTAATTAATAGTATATAATTTATTATTCCATACAGAAATGATTTATACAAAACTTAAAAACTAACTAATTATTATCAAAAAATATAAATTACATGTACTCATAAGTTATAAATATAAATTATATACAAATTAATGTAAGAGTTATTATTTTAAGCAACTGTTTTACTGTGCACTTTTAAAAAAAAAACGAACAACACAAGTGGTTCGCGGGGTAGATTCCGGGAGGGGGACGAGTAGCGGGAAGCTAAGCGGGGCGACCGGCGCGTGCGTCATTATTAAGAGTGCACGGCAAAAGTAAGGATTGTATTAAAAGTAATCGTGTGAATTTAATGTAAAACGAGGAACGAGTAAAGGACGGGAATAAACGTATTCTCACTCCATGGTGTTTTATTAAACTTCAGAAGTGCGAGAATATACAAATTTTCTCGGCACGCTCACAACCAAAATACACGTAAGTAATTTTCAGTTAATAAGTTTTCTTTTCTCCTCTGACAGTCTACGTACTAACTTTATTAGTACGTAACTATTAACCTAGTACGTAACTATGATTTTAACCTTGGTTAGAAAACAGCTCGGGAATATATGATAATTATTTAAAACTGGTTAATTAATTAACTTTAAAAGGGATATTCCTTACATATTGTTCATTATCGTGAGGAATCATAAGTTGTTATAGTTAACCAAATAAAATAATAATAATATAAATGTCGGAGATGCCTGCCATGACCATCGTCATATACCTACCACAATTTATATCGCACTTTTACTATTATTTGTTACATTATTTATTGACTGTTATTTGATACTTTGCTAAATGTGATCTAGTTATTAACTAGTGATTAGTTCTTATTATCCAATGGGTAATAGGTAATATCAATCTACCCTCCTTTGGGTTTGTATACACACAGCGCGCCTTATTATTTAGTGGGTGACTTGTAATATCAAACTACCCTCATTTGCCTTGTAAGCATGTTGGCGCCAATGGATTGGGTTGTTGGTACTTGTGTTGCACTGAGATCGCTTATAAAAGGGGCGGAGCGAGCAACTAGATGGTGTTGTATGGAATATGTGTATATGTATATAAATGCAGTTATGATTTTTGTACTTGTATACAACATGTATGTAGTGGTAAGAAATTATCACTAATTCTATAATTTTCGAGTTTCAGGAAATCGACCAACCGAATATAAAAGGGAAGGCCTTAGGTAACGAAAGGCCAATTGGCGAGCGCACAGAAGCAAAAGAATGGATGAATCGCCATCCCGTCGTTTGAACACGCCGGAACGAGTAGAGTCGCGAGGGCGACAATCCATCGACAACGCCAGGCGTAGCCGCAGTCTCACCCGACGAGACAGCGTCTCCGGGCAATATCGTAGCCGCCGGACAGAGCATCGCAGCCCACGTGATAGTGACAGGCTGCGGCAGATGGAACGTCAAGTCGACCGAGAGCGCGATAGGCTACGTGACCTCCAAGAAAACCTGTATAGGGAGCGTAACCGAATCCATCGAACCGTGAGTAAACAACGAGACCTTGTACACACCAACCGGCATCGCTCTGGATGTGACTCTCGAAGGCGAGAACGCAGCCCAACAGGGTCTGATGATGGACCTGTCAGACAAAGAAGTCGGGTTGAAACTCGCAACCAGGGTTGCTTGAGTCCTTCTTTTTCAGCCCGGGACGTTGCGAATATCCTTAATACATTAAAAAACTTACCGTCACAACCGTCGACGTCAACTAAGCTCGTACCTTTTTCATCCAAGGATCACAATAATATCTTGCCGAACTTCGATCCATCTACGAAAAACCAAAGAATTGATATGTGGTTGAACAAGGTTAACGAGTGCGCCACCGTCTACGGTTGGGATGATAGAACGACAGTTCACTTTGCCATGCAAAAGCTACAGGGTTTGGCCAAAACCTGGTACGAGAGCTTACCTTCAATTTTATTTACTTGGGCCGAATGGCAAATTAAATTAGTAAATGCATTTCCGTATGAGCAAAATTATGGCCAAACTCTGGAGGACATGCTAAAGCGGAAGAGTCGATTTAATGAACCGATTGAGGTGTATTTTTATGAGAAACTAGCCTTATTGAACCAGTGCAACATCGGCGGTAAACGAGCGGTCGACTGTATAATACATGGTCTGACGAATAGGACTATACAATCTAGTGCCATTACTTTGCGATGTGAACATCCGGAACAATTGTTACAGTTTCTGATGAGTAATAAGGAATCACCACAACCTTTTGATCGAACGCTTAAACTCAGAGTAGGAAACGATGCAAATTCGGTCAGTAGAAATAAAGCAGCTAGCACAGTTCGCTTACCTCAAAACTCTGATATATTTTGTTACAATTGTAAGGAGAAGGGACATCCGTTTTTAAAATGCCCCAAAGCTATTATCAAATGTAGTAAGTGTAATAAGGTGGGGCATACGACGGAAAAATGTTTTGCTAACAATATTGATGTTAATAAGGGTAGTAATGTTAAAAAAGCAATGCGTATATCATGTAAACAGCCAAGTTCGAAATATATCAAAGAGGTTTTGGTAAATAAAGTCCCAGTTAAGGCTTTCATTGATTTTGGTAGCGAAGTATCTTTGATTAAAAAATCTCAGGCGGTCGGCTTAGCGTTATCATACAATAATGAGCCAACGGTGTTGAAGGGTTTCGGTAATGAGATAGTTTGCACGCTTGGTAATGTCTCCGTAGACTTATCTGTTGATGCTGTAGGCGCCAACATCGTTTGTCAGGTGGTCGATGATAAATATTTAGAACTACCTTTGCTTATAGGGCAGACGTTCACAGAACTATCTCATGTATCCGTATACAAAAATGCTGAAAAACTTAGTTTTTTCAATATGGGTAGTGAAATGCCCTTCTCGCAAACAGACATAAAAGCTGACGTCTCTTCCAAAATAATAGCCGCATCCGTCTCTGATATTTACGGATTATCGAGCGTTAAGACTATGACGGACCCGCGCGTTGATGGTGATATCTTAGTAGACAGTAAAATTATTGGAAAACCTTCACAGCAACTGATTGTCCTAGGAGGCACGTACCCAGTCAGTGATGGGATTGTTCACTTGTTAGTTTCCCCAACCTCAGTACATTGTCTCATTAGGGAGGGCATGACTCTCAGTCGGGGCGTGCAAGTGAGAGTGGTCAACCGCATTGCCAGGTCCTTCAGTGAACTCTCAAAAGGGTCCAGGATTGACGATGATAAAGTACGTGTAGGTGACTCTATTGAAGAATTTCATCGTCAAAAACTTTTACTGTTACTGAACAAATATCAGCATTGTTTTGCGTCTACTTTAAATGAGCTGGGTTGCACTAATGTTACCGAGATGACCATTGAAGTTAACAGTAACAAACCGATTGTATATCGGCCATACAGGCTGTCGCATAAGGAGAGGGAAAACGTACGCGATATGGTTAATGACATGATGGAAGCAGGTATAGTACGAGAGTCTGTATCGGAGTATGCCAGCCCTATTATTCTCGTGCGCAAGAAAGATGGTAAGGTAAGGATGTGTGTCGATTACAGGATGTTAAATTCTGTAACAGTTAAAGAGCGTTACCCTATGCCCAATATTGACGATGAAATAGCACGTTTGTCTGGACAAGCCTTTTTCATCACTCTCGATTTGACATCCGGTTATTACCAAGTGCCCATAGCTGAACAGTCGCGACCGTTAACGTCATTTGTCACACCGGATGGCCAATACGAGTTCAATCGGATGCCATTCGGTTTGGCAAATGCTCCGGCTGTATTCCAAAGGATGATGCATCGTGTTTTGGGACCAACTCGCTTTGATGGGGCGACGTCATATATTGATGACGTATTGATATACGGAAAAACTGTGGACGAGTGCCTAACTAGGTTAGAACATGTTTTACAATTGTTAGAGACAACAAATCTCACCCTAAATTTGGCTAAGTGTGAGTTTTTGATGGACAAAATAGATTACCTCGGCTACGAGATAAGTGCTTCCGGAGTTCGACCGGGTAATAAGAAAATTCAGTGCGTTCTCGATTTTCCTCGTCCCATAGACCAACACACGGTACGTCAATTCCTTGGTCTTGTAGGATATTTCCGCAAATTTATCCATAATTTCGCGATATTGGCTTACCCATTAACAAAACTGCTCACTAAAGATGCAGCTTGGGTGTGGACATATGAACAACAAAAGGCGTTCGATACACTCAAAGCTAAATTAGTGAGTAGACCAATTCTTGCCATTTATGATCCCGCAGCAGAAACCGAACTACATACTGACGCCAGCAAACTGGGAGTTGGTGGCGTACTCTTACAGAGATCCCATGACAGTGATCCTTTCAGACCAGTGGCTTTTTATAGCCGTAAAACTTCTCCCGAAGAAAAGAATTTTCATGCTTATGAGCTTGAGACTCTAGCCGTGATATGTTCCCTGAAAAAATTCAGAGTGTATCTTTTGGGGCAGAATTTTAAGATAGTTACGGATTGCAGTGCCCTGCGGTCAACTTTTTCTAAAAAGGACATTCTTCCACGGATCGCTCGTTGGTGGCTTCTTATGCAGGAGTTTCAGTGCTCAGTCGAATATCGCCCTGGTGTAAAAATGGCACATGTAGACGCCCTTTCACGTAATCCGGTGTCAGACTGTGAAACTTCGCGAGTTCTGGAACAATATCCATCGGTCATGAGTATCACTAGTGAGGATTGGTTGCACACCCTTCAGTTAGGAGATGCGGAACTATGTAGAATCCGTGATATTCTTAGCACTAAGGTAGATGCAGATGGACTCAAATACATTCGAGATAATTTTCTAATAAAAGATAACAAACTATATCGGTACTTCAATGGGGACCGAAATAATATTCGTTGGGTTGTGCCGAAGGGTGCAAGGTGGCAACTTTGTCGTATGAATCACGACGATATAGGGCATTTCGGAACTGAAAAGACCTTGGAACGTATTCAAAAATCGTACTGGTTTGCCAAAATGTCCAGGTTTGTTAAAAAATACGTCAATGCGTGTATAGAATGTGCTTACGCCAAGAAAAATAATTCCAAGAAAGAAGGGTACCTGCACCCAATTATAAAAGTTGATGTGCCATTCCATACGTTACACGTTGACCACCTTGGACCTTTTGTGAAATCCAAACGGGGTAATACTCATCTTCTTGTTATTGTTGATGGGTTTACGAAATTCGCATTTGTTAGGCCCGTGCGTAATACAAAAACTCAGAGTACTACATAAGGGCATTAGAGGATATATTTTGCATATTTCGCATTCCAGACCGGATTATCAGCGATAGGGGGGCATGTTTCACATCTCATGCTTTCAAGAGATTTTGTCTCGTTAAAGGTGTGAAGCATGTTCTAAATGCCGTAGCCAGCCCTCGCTCGAACGGACAGGTTGAAAGGTACAACCGTACCATCCTCAACTCTTTGACAGCTCAAAATCTGAATTGCGATGAAAGAGAGTGGGATGATACGGTTGGAAAGGTACAGTGGGGATTGAATAATACGTGTCAAAAGACTACGGGCAGAACACCAGCCGAAGTAATGTTTGGCACGAGCATGAACTGTGAAGCGAACCCCAAGCTCAACGAAGTAAGACGAGAAACTCGCGAATCGAATGATTTGACTACTATTAGAGAGGATGTGAAAGATACAATTGATATCCACCAAGAAAAACAGAAACAGATATACGATAAAGGTAGGCGACCTGCGCGGATTTATGCTGAGGGAGAGTTAGTTAAAATTACGAAAACATCTTTTGCTAATGATGGTAAGAGTAAGAAACTCCTTCCTGCGTACATAGGTCCGTATAGGATAGTTTCAGTATTGGGGAACGATAGGTATAGGGTAGCGGCCATTCCAGGCTTAACAGGATCCAAGAACAAACGTCAAACTACCGTAGCTACCGACCGAATGTTGCCCTGGGTCAATGTTGCTGCACTAGAGGTTAATGATTCTGACACAAGTGATAACGATGGAGATTTGACCGATAATGACGCGGATAATAATAACAATAAATGAATACCATGTATAAAGTTACTTTCATATAAATTATATATATATTTTATGTACCTCTTGTTCTGAATGGATGATTAAGCTAGACGATTATAAGTTTAGTATTATTAGTTAATAAGATAGTAGTAGGATTTAAATTTAATTTAAAGTAAATTTACAACTTAGACGACTTTGTCGCATTGTGTAGTCTCCTTTTTGTATGTTAATAAAACCAAAAAAAGTTGATCAAAATAAGTTACTCTATACTATAAATTATGTTAGCTACTTATGTGATGTAAGTATTGTAACAATGAAAGGTGTTACAAAATATGTACACATATGAATCTAAGACTAAATCAGTATTGTAAATAGTGATTATTATTGGAGTTGGATAAAGTATGTGAGGTCTTGGTTTTTTTTTTGAAACATCGGCTGAACTGTAAGAATGGATGGGTTTACGGTTCGGTCATGTCGCTATCCTGGTAACGAGAATGGATGGGTTCGTTGCTTGGCTGGCGAAGCGTTCTAAACTCCAGCATTGTTGAAATGTTTCCTTTTTGCAAGAATGGATGGGTTTGCAAATAGGACCCATTCTCGGAAAATTGAAAGTGTTTTGAAATTATATACTTAAAATAATCTTAAATCCATATTGTAAACAGTGTTATTTGTACTATACTATGAATCAATTAAGTACTAGTTGTTTGAAACATCGGCTGAACTGTAAGAATGGACGGGTTTACAGCTCGGTCATATCGCTATCTTGGTAACGAGAATGGATGGGTTCGTTGCCTTGCTGGCGAGGTGTTCTGAACTCTAGCATTGTTGAAATATTTCCTGTTTGCAAGAATGGATGGGTTTGCAAATAGGACCTAAATTTTGAACTTGTTTTATCAAAGTTAGCTGTGCGAGAATGGATGGGTTCGCACTTATTGTTGATCATTATGTTTTATTTTTATTTTTAAATTCTAGAATAGTTGTGCATGAGGACATGCACTTTGTCAGGATGGGCGAATGTAAGAGTTATTATTTTAAGCAACTGTTTTACTGTGCACTTTTAAAAAAAAAACGAACAACACAAGTGGTTCGCGGGGTAGATTCCGGGAGGGGGACGAGTAGCGGGAAGCTAAGCGGGGCGACCGGCGCGTGCGTCATTATTAAGAGTGCACGGCAAAAGTAAGGATTGTATTAAAAGTAATCGTGTGAATTTAATGTAAAACGAGGAACGAGTAAAGGACGGGAATAAACGTATTCTCACTCCATGGTGTTTTATTAAATTAATATATACAAAACTTAAAAACTAACTAATTATTTTCAAAAAAAATACTTATAAATAATTTAGATCTATTATAGTATATAATTAGATTTTATTAATAATTACAAATGATAACACGAGATTAAACCTCAGTGGTTTTTAGTGTTATCATTTTACATGTTATTTTATATATTAGTCTTAAAATTGTTAAATATTATAAATAAAAAATATTATATATATATATATATATATATATATATATATATATATATATATATATATATATATATATATATATATAATTATATTATAATTATATAAAAATATTATATTGTTATCGCGATCGAAGTGGCGGGCACTAGCTAGTTGTAAAATATGTAGACGAATAGAAAAAGAATATGTCGAACAGTGAGTTCAGTTCGAAAAAGAGCGTGCGAGAAAGACCGTTAAGTAAATATATCTAGAAAAATTCGAAACCCTCGGAACGAGGAACAAATTGAAAACGTGACGGATATACGTAGCTGGACGATGTTTCGTGTGGCGCAATTAAAATGGCGGATTCTCAATATGCCCGCCGACGTTTGGTTTCGAATTGAATTCGTTTTTAACTCATTATTATTCATGTTTTATTTTTCATGACAGCATTGCATTTTTTAAGAGTCAATTGTTTGCTTTCCTTTTTTTTTTTTTTTCATTTAACGCAACACTGATTTCCGTTGGTAAAATTTTTGGACGCGGTTTTTTTACGTTTCACTTTATTTGACTGTGAAAAACTGTTGAAAAATATTTTATTTTAACAAAACAATTTTCGACTGCTTTTAACACATTTCAAGTGTTATAAAAGTGTTATACGAATGATGAAAATTCAGACACAGATTATGTAATCACAACTGCCTTTATTAAGTTACATAACATAAATTGAACAAAATATTATTTATTTATTTCCCCTAGAAATTACGTCACGCCACCTCTAAAGGCCCTGTATTGTCAGTATTATTAAATTTGTGACACTCAATGGAGGTTTACATAAATTTCCAGCTGGATCGGATATAAACAGCTCATATACATCTTAAATTTCAAGTATTTACCAATCCATGTTTGATACTATGAATGCATAATCTATAAGGCTTTTTGACTAACGTGAATGAGGATAGAGAAATCTTATTAACACTAACCTAATATGTGATATGTTAGTGTACGTTTGTAACTAGTTTACCGATAAATTTGATCAACAGGACACTGTATATATAAAAGACTAAGTGTGAATAGGTACATGTCAGCCACAAACATATTAGGTTATCACAATTATTACAGCTGCGTTTACTTAACACTATTGTTATGTCCTATTCATAGTCTAGTGGGGCGAACTGTCAACTATTGAAACACATAGGTTTGAATTTTGGATCGAGTGCCTTCTAGTGACTTGAATAGATAAGTAACAAATCATAAAAAGTATGCTTATGAGTATGCTTGAACGAGCTTGCCCTTGAGCTGTAAAGGTATACACATTCTACAAGGTAGCAAGAAAGAATGATATTTTCGAGCTACTTGTAGCATACTTGTAAAATGCTACTTAGTAGCTGTATGTGCGTACTTTGCTAGAAATTATCATGCTTGCTAATACCATGCTTAACCATGTCTCGGATGGAGATCCGTGTAAATCGCAAGGCCAATATTAGGCACCTGCGACTCACACTCGATGCTTATAAAATCGACGGCCTATGATGCCACAGACAGACACAGAGACAGAAAACACATCAGGTCAAACTTATAATACTTATAATACCCCTTATTACTTATAAACTTATATTTTGCGTAGGGCGTCGGGCGTTAAAAGAAATAAAGCCTACATACTGTTGTGTTTCGCCTAGTGAATAAACGATGCCAAGGCCCATTTACATAATTACTCGTATTTAGTATTGATTTGGTATTGCTTTATAGGCACCAGAGCCACCTATCATCGAGTGGCCAGTCAACCTAAAAGTCGACATTTATATAAAAAATGTTAACAAATATACGTTCATCTGTTAACAAATATTACGTATGATTTTTATTAAACAAAATATCGCGCTCATATTGAGTTTAAAAAATATTTCAAAAATTCTGTGGCTAGCAATAAATGGCCAGGTCATTTAAAACGTGGGACATTTCGAATTAAAAGTTAAAGCATATTGCAATCGCCATGGCGATGTGTGTTGTAGCGTATACTGCGCTTAAGTTAATCCGACCCCGGGGCAAGTTCGTTTTGCTTGTATTTTCCAAAACAAGTGGAAACATTTTGTGGAAGAATGGAAACAGTAAGAATAAAAACGCGTGGCATAGAAAACAGACTCATACTATTTTTGAAGTGAAAACTTATTTAGGCGCATTGGGTATTTTTGAAATGGGATAAAATCATTGACCTCGCGACAATGTCATGTTACCTAATGTAAGCGTTGATATAGCTGATAATAATTTAAAATAATTTAAAAAAAGAACAATAAGCAGACAACTGCATATGAAAGTAAACTTACTAGATATGATAACAAGGATCAATATGGTATACACCTCTGACCAATAAAATAGTTTCATATCAACATCAAACCTTTTTAATGGTCTGTCATTATGAAGTTCATGTTAAATAATTATGTTCTATTTTATTGTCATTATATGTCAGTGTCATATATATATTTTTCTCGTGTATTTCTTGCGATAAATAATTTTATGAAGCTTAGTTTTCACTTCTGATATGCAGTCCAACGACTCACATTGTTTTTATTATTGTTTTAAACATACTAGCTGACCCGACAGGCGTTGCCCTGTCGTTTCATATAAAAATACCATCAAAATTTTTATCTTTTGTTGTAGAATTTCCAACAATTTACTTTTAACAAAAAAAATGACAAATATTATGCCGTACATTTGGCAATTGATTTTTATTTATATTGATTTAGCAATACCAAATAGAATCTTGAGAAGTGATATATTTTTGATTGCCCACAAAAGTCACTCTTTGCGATTAGTCGTGCGATTTTTATGCGTCCGGTTTTAAGTAAGAGGGCAGGCAATGACTGACGGTTTGGCACAGAACATCAAAATATTTTTCCCTAAACTAATTTTTAACCTTATTGCAATGACATTAGCGCTCACACTCCTTTATTTCATTACCGTTGGGCTGAAGAGTTCTGCGTCATACCACATGATACTTGCACGCATTAACCGCTAAACGGATTTGGATGAAATTTAGCACACAGATAGTTTATTGTCTGGATTAACATATGGGATACTTTTTATCCTGTAAAAATTTTAGGTTCCCGAATGACCGTTTAAAAAATAAAAAAAATCGGCGCCACCGTCGTCACGGCGATTAACATGTCAGGCGTTATATTTCTCATATATTTTCTCATTTTTCAACGCGGACGAAGTCGCGGGCACCAGATAGATATGTACTTACACAGAGACATATTTATTATTATATAGTATACCCACACTACAATAATTTGTACAGAAAACAGCCTTTAAGCGTTCAACCTTTTAAGCGACCTTAAATTATATACCTACAGTCCAATAATCCGTACTTACTTGAATTTTTGCGAAATTTTCTTATAATAAACTTTGATGGTTTATTCGATGATAATAAAAGGTCGTTTTATTAAAAAATGTTGAAAAATGTTAATTATGTAAAAATTACAAGAGGAAGACTTAAAATTTATGACAATAAAATTTGGATATTCCTGGAGTTTAGTTAACGAGACTGGTTTTATTGTTTCGAATGAATCTCTTTCGCCCTATTCCTGCAAATTAATTAGGTTAAGTGATTAATACATTAATCGCTGACCCAATTTATTAAGAGTTCTAACTAAATGTTCTGAAAGTTCAAACGATAAATTAATATTTATTAGTTTCAACATCGATTTCATGGCATTATTAAAGGTCTTGTAATTATTCATTATGTAAAATTTACTTACATACATAACAAATTACTTACCTATATACATGCCTACATAGGATACAAGTATGGATAGTACGGACAGTACAGATATTTAAGTACTTGTCCATTTAGTTAATACCGTATCAAAATTAGATGAAGTTGCTAAAAAGGGTCTTTTTAAATTTAATTTGTAAAACCTATGTGTATTTTTATTTTATTTTGTTACTTATCAAAATATTTATTGATAAGTTAATTATCTTTGTAAAAAGTGTTTAAAGCCATCATAGTAACTTTTAAAAATATGTCCAATAAAGTACAGTCAGGGTACGAAAACCTTCATCAGTTTTCAAATTCATTCCTTTATCAAGTCGTAGACTAAGGTACCTTTTCAAACTAAAGCACTCAGCATACAACTCACATACGTTTGAATAGGAATTTTGTCATTTCCTGGTGAAATCAAATGTCGACTTTAAGGTGACGAATTTTTTCTTATCTCGACTACACCTAAACACATTTTGTTTGTGCTGCATATACAAAAAAAAAGTCGTTCTCATCATAAAGAACAATTTTACACAGTGATAGTACACATGTATTAGGGAAAATACTTGTAGGTACCACGGACCCCTGAGGGAAGTTCAAGATAAATAAAAGATACGTCTCAGCGAAGACTCTTGTCATCTTTTTTTGTGCGAGCAACTCTTGTTATACGCGAACATAAAAATCTCGACGAAAATCTCCATTTGGCGAGTTCAACAGTCTCCTCTTTAATGGAACGACTTTAAATTTTAAAAGGGACGGATGTTTGTGATTTAAGATCTTTTTTGTCGGACATTATATTACGTTTTTACGGATTTTTTATGTTTTTCTTACATTTTCATTGTTACTCTATACTCAGTAGAAGCTGCCTTAAGAGTTTGTTGGTAGATTTAAGGATTTAGAAAATGATACATCCTGTTTACTTGGCGTTATTTTGTATTCTAAATTTTTAAATTAAAAGTTTACTATTAAATGTTTAAGTATGTAAATAATTTTATTACTTACTAGCGTTATGGTTAAATGTTTATGCTCTCTGACTTAAAGGGTAAATGCAAAAACAAACTTTTCAGCTAAATTAGCTGTTATCCCCGACTACATCCGCATGCATATATGTACATAATATATCAATTAACTACATCCAATTTAAAAAAATCAAAATTTATAAAATACTTATCAGCTTATAAAGCAAAAATTTATAGTTCAAGAAAATGTAATTTTCATATCTCAATATGAAGTCGGGAGCACCGCTATTATGTAATATTAATAAACCTTATACAAATATTGAAGATATGTAATATTCTTGACATACGCATCTCATTTCCTCGCATTCATTAAATATTTCATGCATGCTTCAATATTAAGGGTACATCTAATGATACATCGAATGTCTGATGGGTTCGTCACATGCAGTCTCTAATTTCCACTTACACATTTGTAAATTTTTAGTTAGTTTATGTAGTTATATCGTCACTGCCTACATTTTATATCTTTAGAAGTCCCTTAACTTATATTTATACAGTTTGAATAGCTTATGAAAAAACTCACACGTTTTCATGAAGTGTGAGGAAGGATACACCCAAAATCTTGGGCTCTAAGCACAATAAAATGTCAACCTAAGCATTCTTCTTCACTTGAATAAGAAAAATAACCGTGAGTATAAATATTGTATGAGTGTTGCGTTCATTTATCACTTAACTTGAGTTACGAGGGTCTAGGGATGAGGTAAAAAATATAGTTAAAAGTAATAAAGGAGCATGAGTCAGGATTCTTGAGAGATCGGTCCGAGGATTTAACGTGATAGCACTTTTACGTAATAATAGAGGATGGTTATAATGACATTATATATTTTTTTGATTGAAGTGAATGTTATATACTAACTAGCGACCCGCCCAGGCTTCGTACAGATGCATTTTTTTTTGTAAATTATATGCACAAATCTTCCTGGTTTATCGCTATTTCTATTAGTAAAAATGTATGGATATATGTATATAAAAATCACTGCAAGACATTTTCTGTACGCTAAACGCGTTAGAGCTGTTAAAATTATAGAAAATCTACATCCCGGAAGTAGACTTAGACCTGGGTCCAGGTATGTACAAAATTCGCATAGATTTATTTTTCAAATCTTCCACGTTTATCGCTCTTTCTATTAGAGAAAATCTTATCAACATTTGTTGGAAGTTAGCGGAGAAGTGACTGAAGCGGATAGTGACTTGTATTATCTTTTATATTATAAAGAGTGGCAGACAGGCTTTCGGTCCACTTGATGGTAAGTGGACACAAGCAACACTATGTAGGAATTTGTTTACAGATTGCTAGAAGAAGGTGGAAATACCTCAGAAGGGAGAATGTTCCAACTCGGAAGGGAGTGTGTATATATGTATTGAAACTTATGTGTACAGTTTCTATAAAATTATTATTATAAAAGATTTATTCCCGCTTTTAATTAATGAATAAAATGATGAATTAAAAAGTGTATTAATTTTTAGATTAACTTTCAGTAACAAAGTTAAGTTGAAAGCATCGTTAATAATGTTTTTTATTAATCGTGTTTCCGATTCGTTTAACATGGGAGCTTTTCAATTAAGAGCTTTAAATAAATTCTTGCAGGCTCGTATTTTGTTTCTGACGTTGCTAGACCCTTAGGCTTCATGTAAACGGAGCCGGAGTCGTATCGTAACCGCGCCGCAACCGCACCGTCCTCGTGTTTGTTCTGAATAATTTTGCTTCGAAATTTTTTAGGCATTGTTTAAAAATCAGTTTATTTTTTTATTTCTGTGAATTATATTTTAAATACTTTTAGGCCCTATGTACTATAAAAACTCTGGTTCAATATCTCTAAAGATATTTTTTTCAAAAGGTTACACTTTGCAATTAAACGTACCGAGTTATCTAGAAATTTATAATTAAAAATATAATCTGATTAAGGAGAACATTAAAATGAAAACCTCAGGTACCTATATGTATTATATTATATTAAGAATAAATACTTAGAGTAATTTAAGATTTCATATTAGTAATTTTCGTTTAAAGTAGGTAATGCATGGCTCATGCCATACCTTCACTTTTTTTCTCTTACCTTTTTAATATTCCACAGTATGTTCACAAATGGAAAGAGCGTTAAAGGAGGAAGGAATTTTCTATATATATTTTAACGAGGACGAAGTCGCGGGCACTAGCTAGTGTAAAATAATATACATAAGCCTTGCTATGCGGTGTCCGGTTAGAGAGCGGCGGCACCACAGTCCGGCTTAACTAATTTGCGATCCGGCTCCGTCTACAAGAAGCCTTAGATCTCTAGAATTACCCTTCTTCTAGACCACCCCATCAAGTAAATCATCTGCCTGCCGCTTTATATATTAGAAATGCAGCCGAAGATAGAATTCTTGGTTTAAATTGGCTGGTTGGGATTTCCGAACTCATTATACACAGACTGACCGCATTTTCGATGATGATATGGCTAAAACTTTTTCCGTTTAACGCCATTCATCAGCCGATGGTTCCATACTTCATTGTGTCGGGACAGACAAAGAATCAATCAGGGAGGCCTGATTTTTCACCTCAATTCAGCGAGCCTATTCACCAATGAAAAGGCGAACCTGTTACAACATTTAAAAAAAATTCCAATCACGCTTTTTTGTATAAAATATAAGTTTATTACTGTATTCAATTTACGAGTGAACACCATGAAAACGGACATTTCATTAACATTGTTATCAAGATCCAAAAACGCACTCTTTTCTTACCACATGAAATAATAATTTTACATTTTTAAAATTATTGTTCCCTATAGTGTGGTTATATACTGTTTTAATTAATTTTAATCGCGTCAAAATTTGTTTTAAAATAAAATTATTTACAAGTCATAAATATGTTTCTAAAAACGTTTTAGATTCTCTATATATAAAATTCTCGTGTCACAGTGTTTGTAACCAAACTCCTCCGAAACGGCTTGACCGTTTTTTATGAAATTTTTTGTGTATTCGGTAGGTCTGAGCCACACCCCATTTTTTATTTTTATTTTTTGGCAAAACAACGTTTGCCGGGTCAGCTAGTAACACATTAAAATGTACACATATACGTTTAATTTGCACTATAGAATATTAATATAATATTAAAGTCCATATTTTATACTTATTCGATAATATATAATATTATTTCCATTTATGCAAAACTTATTAATCATCTCAGCAGTTAACCCCATAACATTAAGAATAAAACTACATATTAATCTTACTAATATAAATGCGAAAGTATGTTTGGATGTATGGATGTATGGATGTTTGTAACTCTTTCACGCAAAAACTACTGAACCGATCACCATGAAATTTTGCAAACACGTTGTCTGGGACACCAGAAAGGACACAGGGTACCTTTCATCTAGAAAAAAGACTATTCCCGAGCGATAAATAAAAAAACAATAACGCCTGGCCAAAGTGTTATAGCAACACGAGGTCAAGCGTTATATTGCTTTTTTTTTAATTTTCAAAGCGGACTAAGTCGCGAACACCAGCTAGTATCATATAATGTAGGTCAAAGAATAGGTAATCCATGGTATAATAACCTATGGAGTCAAAGAATAGGTAATTAATTTCAATAGAATTTCTTCTTGAGTGTCAATTACGCATCCCAAACGAGTAACAATCAGCTAAGCAGTGATTGCGTCCCTTAGCGCTCGTAATCAGGAATGTAGCGGAAAATTTATATAAAAGTGTAGGATGGGAAAATTGTATCACAAATTAAGTATATTGAATTTTGTTTCAAGATTCACGTTTATTCTATGTTTTAACATAAATGTTAAAACATAAAAAATTACGTCATTGTACGAGTATATTATACAATGACGTTATTTTTTTATATTTGCGGAGTCTGAGATTTTCAACAAAATCAGCAAGAAGCAAAAGAAAAAAAAAAAGTTAAGTCTCTTCTTTTTTCTATTACGATAAAGAGCAGATAGTTTGACGGTCTGATTGAAGGTATTAATAGTACTCACCTTTGTGTTAAAATTCTATGAAAATGGTACACGTAAATTTTCGGCACTATGATTTTCTGTAACAGTCATTTTAGAGTAAATGTTGTACTGAATATTTAACTTTATGACATTTGATTTATAACATAACTATACAAAACATTAATTATTCGTGAAATTTGCATTTTTTATGTATAATATATATTTTATATTATTTCTTTATTTCCAATTGCAATCGCAATTATCTATACTAATATCTTTATATATATAAAAATTACGTGTCACGTTGTGTGTCTTCGATGAACTCTTAAACTACTGAACCGATTTTGATAAAACTTCGTAATTATGTGTAATTTGGTCCTAACTAAAAAGATAGGATAGGTTTTATATAAATTTATAGTATTTTTTATTGCAAATTATTTGTTTATTTTATGAGAGTTATAATTTACCTTACACCTCCATCTGTGAGAATTTTATGGAACTTTTAAAACAACTGTGAGTTCCATGAGATTCTCACAGATGGCGGTGTAAGGTAAATTATCGGCTGGATTAAGTAAATATTTATTAAAAAAATTGCACCCCGGGCGAAGCCGGGTGCGGGACAGCTAGTTATAAATAGAGAAAAGTTGTATTTTTGTTTGTAATGAATAACTCAAAAACTACTAGACCGATTTTAAAAATTCATTCACCTATAGAAAGCGATCAGCGAGTAACAGCTAGCTGTATAATATAATGACAGTTCACTTACAACGATTTCCCCAATCATAAACTGGAGCAAGCCATCTGGCGGCAGTAGCCACTCTGTTGTAGAAAACCACCGTGAAATAACAGCAGGTGTGTTTATTGTGATTCGGTGCGTAAATAAGTGATTCCAGATCCCATATTCACGCACCGATACACAGCAACCCATTATCCTATAAGAGCACCTTCTTTTCTGTGGGTTTTCTGCTTCCATTACGAGTTTAATAGTAGGAATTTAGAGTAAGTATAATAAAAGAACACAGTGGAAGTGTGCTAACAGTAACATTTAGACTTTTAGATTTGACTGTTGAAAATTACAGCTATAATTTATACCAAATGGTATCGTACGTGATGATGGCAAGAGACCTGATGGGATGTCCCTAGTTCCATGAAGGATTGGTCGTCCACTAGTGTGGGATGCCACCTTCATGGAACACTTGCCACAGCTGGTGCTGTTGCGGAAGCGACCGATATCGGCACCGGCTACATATTCATTCCTTTCGGTGTCGAATCTCTGGGTCCACTCTTAAATTTTTCAACATTTTATCAAAACGTTTGGTCGACATAACAGGCGATTCTAAAGCTGGCTATTATGAGTATACCTCGGTCAACAGATTAGTATTGCTATACAAAGAGATAAAGCAGCCAGCATGCTTGGGACCCTGCCAAAGGGACCGATGCTTTATATTATATAATGTGTAAATATATAAGTATAACTTAGGATTAGATTTTATTTTAATTAAACAAGAAGTATAAAGCTATAAAATAAATAAGAAATAATGTCTTTCATTAATATACAATCTTATAATATTATGTAGCGTTCAATTTAATGAATTTCTTTTTAAAACTTTACAACTTTATACTAAAGATTTTTATACTAAGGCGAATTTCCTTTTACTTTTTCTAAGACATATTATGGAAAGACGTTGTATGCCTTCCCTTAGATATGACATTTTTGAAGTTTAATATCCAATTTTCTATTGGATACCTTGTCTTAAAAGGTACAACTTCTCATAAAAAATACTTTATTCTGGAACTGATAGATTACAGTTTCAAAAAAATCCATTAAGAAGACTACAATCTCAATACAAAGTTAAACGAAATCGATCAGCAAAGAAAATAGGCGGGCAATTTCCTGCAAACTTGTCTCGCTCACTATATGATACGAGATATATCCCCGATATATCCTTTAATAAGAGTTCTCCGTCCCTACATATTTCCTGCTTACCCTGTCATATTGTTACGTAACCTGCCTTATATACCATCCAAACTTTGAAGAGCTCTCAACGCTTCATCTCCAAATACACGACAGGCTCAAAGAAAATTGGTTATTTTGCGTGTGCTAGATTTTTTCTTACCACTTTATTTTCCAAACATAGGGTATTGTTATGTAGATTGACAGATTTGTATACGAAAACTTGCCTTGAAAACCGTGAAGATACAACGTTATCATCAGTTAACATACTCGATAGTAGTACACTAAATTTTTGTAAGAAAACTCTCGCACTATGAACAACTAGACGATTCAAACGCGTTTTGATAGGCGTATAGTAAACGCGAGGCTGCTGGCTAGTATTATTGTAGGTATTATATTTTTTAAAGTAACCGTTGGAAGGCAGGCTGACAGTTCACTTAGTACTTACTCACTTACTTCTTAATATGATTCCTGACATACATACTCCTGATATTATACTTTTGCCAAGCGTTGGATCTTTATCCGTACTAATATAGAACTACGAACAGAACTAGTGGGAATAAACCCACATACCTAAACCGTTCTGAAAAATTCCTTTTTGCATCGATAAGTACATCAGAAACAAAAAACGTTGACATAAAAAGGCGAAGTTCACTTTATACTGTGGATTATATCTCTTAGTATATCTGTTACAACAGAGTCCATAAATATAAAATAAGAAAACCTATACAGTATATGGGTCTGCTGATAATTTCTGCAAAATTCTAATTTTATTTGCGCTCGAAAATTTCGCTCCGAACACATTACCCTATGCTAATATGGGTACGTTCTATTTTGGTCTGTTGCTCTAATGGTTTAATGGTTCTACTAATTGTTTTGAATTTAATTCGTATTAACAACCTCTTACCAATTCTCTATTTAATGATATTCCAGAGGGCAACGTTTTTATTTAAATAAAGAATAGTATTAATAATGGCCATATTAAAAAAATTTAGTGGTGGAAAGGCACGATATAATTCGGAGTCATTCGACTGGAGGCAGTGACCACCCCCGTACAGAAAACCATCACGAAGTAACAGCATGTGTGCTGTTTTGTTTCGGTAAGTGAGTAAGGTATACCAAAACCCATTTCCCTATTCTGGCATCTCTTATATTTCTCCTAATCCTTAGTTCTACTATGCGCACTTGCAGCAGCCCTCGTGCTGCGTGTGTTATAAGCGACGGAATGCCTAAGCTAGGTACATAATTCATACTTTATAATATTATAAATGTGAAAGTAACTCTGTCTGTTTGTCTGTCTGTTACGTTTTCACGCCTTAACTACTCAACCGATCACCATGAAATTTTGCATACACTTTGTCGAGTATACAGAAAAGGACATAGAGTACCTTTCATCCAGAAAAAAAGTACTGTTCCCAAGGGTTCGTCTAAAATAAAATAAAAAACTAACGCCCGGGCAAAGTATTTTAGTAACAAGAGCACTAACTAGTATTATATAAAAAAAATATTTAGTAATAGATTATTTAGATCTATATTATTTGTAAAATCTAATCAATATTATGAAATTTAAATATAAAAAAACATAAAAAATTCTGAAGTTCACTGTATTTTAAATGCTTTTGTGTTGAAATCTAAAAGCGCAGCAAGAAGGCGATAAGTTTTACGCATTCGAGAACATTTTAATGTGATTTGAATGTACTTTGGCAGAGTTCTATAAACACTAGGAAGGTCTTTACAGTCTTTGTTTGGCGTCTTCAGCGCTAAAATTAAACAGGACTGGAGCTTGGAAGTTCGTCGTTGTAATTGTTTTCGCTGTAAAGCTGGAGACACACGATGTTCTTTCTTCGTTCATTCCATTTTACATTTTAGATTTTTAGAATTTAAATGTCTATAATAATTCGGTTAAACCCCGAAAGGAACTCAGGATACCATACTTTTTGTCATATTTGAAATAATAAAATAAAAAACAAAATACAATAATTTCAATTAATTAAATATTAAATACAGTATGAGCTCCGAATCGCTTAAATCCAGGCTTCATTGTCTCTTAAATAATTAGTGATTTTATAACAGCCTTTCGAAAGGAGTTTGGTTTTAATTACACTTTTGAATGTATTTATTATAGGTAACGCCCTGATTAATTATCTCAGGTAGTTTATTATAAAATTTATAATAACTATATACGGTGGTTTATTATAAAACTAGCTTTGATCTGAGTGAATCACGATTTTTATTGCATAAGTCTAACCATGTCTATACATGAGTACATACGCAAGTATATACGCGTATGTATGCATATGTACGCAAGTATACTTGCGTATATACGTAAGTATATATATACACAAAGAATTAGTAGCAAAAGCGAAGTAGGAATAGAGCTATTTATCTGAAAGGCTAGGCTACTACTAGATCTTGTTACCGTCTTTTACTCCGGCCTTTGTCAGTGGTTCTGTCTGGAAATTGCTTATGTTTCCCTACATTCACTTTGTTGTACCTATTGTTGCTGGTCTTAAACTCATTTTGCGTTGTCAGCGCTCCGCTTTGAAATTTAAACTTTAATGTTGCATAGCATTGTAATGCAATTTTATCTGAGAGGGTCCATTTGCAAACGTTTCATTTGTTTGCGTTACAGCGAATTATGCGTTGTTTTTTAAGGTTGTCTCTCTTAATAAGAGTAGTTTTACACATTCTAATTGCAAGTTTTGTGAAAAATCGCATTTTCTCCTGCTGCATTTACTTACTTCAAATAAGATTATGGAGATTCATTTAGTTTAATATTCATTATTGATTATTTTCACAGGAATGATGTCGCAAAAACGATGTAGTTGCTCTAGTACCTTAAGACTGTATTTTTAATAGTACTAGTGGCACTACTTGGTAGTATCACTAGTACCTCTAAAAAGAAGCTAGTTAAAATATTCATACTTTACTTGCTGAACATATTTTTTCGTCAGACAAGCTGACGGTTTACTTGATGGCTACCGTCGCCTATAACACAAACAAAGCAACAGATGCTGCGGGATTTAGAAGAGATAGCGAAATGAGCTCTGGCATCCTTTACTCACTCACCGAAACACAACAGCACATATGCAATTTTTTCACTATGGTCTTCTGTAAGGAGGTGGTAACTGCTACCAGAGGGGCTGTACAAATGACTGCGAAGCTCAGTGTACTCTGTCACTACTTGCCAGGTCCAGACCAGAGACAACATTGAAAAGTTCATTTCCTAAAATTGGCCCCGTCGGGATCGAGCCAGGGACCTCTGAGACAGAGCATTAAGGCAACTTTGACCACTTGACTAATGACCTAGTAAAGATATTATTAAATTAATTTAAAAAATATATGTACATTTTCACTCTCTCGGTCGACATCTCGGTTAAGAAGCTATTACATACTTATCAGGTTATTTGCCACCTGTTATCGATTAGAACTTAATTTTTAAAGAATCCATATTACCAAAGGATGAGTATCACAGAAATATACTATATATTTTTTTATTAACCTCCATTGACGAGTTGCAACCAACACATCTTAAATTTTTTATACTAGGTAATTGGTTTTCACATTTATCTATAGAAATAAGAATATAAAATTTTATCTTTACAATAAAATGATACACAATACTTTCTTACAGGTAAAGGAGAGGGACCGGGAACGATTTGTACAGGTCATACATAATTTAAGATAACATACATATACCTATAGAAATAAATAAAATTACTAAATTTTTCTATAAGTATTTATCACATAAATAAAAACTTGACATCGCTTAAACACTACTTTGTGAGGCAGATAACTACATGAGTTCTGAAATCATAATTCTCATTATATATTTAACGACGTGTTGACTATAGGTAAAGCTTGGACTAGATCATACTTTAAAATTATGTCTTCCTTTTGTTTGGCAGTAGCAACGATAAAACCATTGTACCTGTAAAGAAAATAGGATGTACTAAGTTATTATATCTGTAAATTTGGCAGGCAGATTGATTCCATTTGATGGTAATTATGGAAAGTGGCTACAGTCTAATATAAGTAACGCCATAGGCGTGGCAAGCACGCTGCGGACTTATATTAAAGGATAAGGGATACGGCAAATGTCATCTGGCGTCTCTAACACTTCGGGATGGCACGATTTATGGCCAAGCCATTTCATCGCCATTTAATGGTTTAATGTTTTTCTAAACCTTGTAGTTTCTAAAAAAAGTCCGAATTATTTTTGTGATGAAAAACATAATTAAAAAGTATACGGAATACTTTTAATCCATAGAAGTTGGTCTGCTTAGTGTCAATTCAATCGTAAAAACATTAGGAAACTTTTAAAATGTTTCACCAAGGCCTTGGAAAACTTTCGACATTTGAAATTAAAAGTTTTCTCTTTAACTAATGGCGTTTGAGTGGTATGAATTAATGTAATATAAAATATTTGTAAACTTTTTTTTTAATTATGAAATTTACTACTAAAATGGAAATTATAATTAAGTGAAAATTCATAAAAGTTTCGAATGTGTCTAATTGTCTATGGATGGCTGCGGGCTGAAGTCTTACGTACCTACTATACGTACGTGCGTCTACATAATGTTAGGGTGGCTCTGTTAGGTTTTAAAAAAAAAACGAAAGTTTTGAATACCAACTGTTTTTTTATTAAAATATATGTACAAAGTACTTGTTTCATTATTATTATACTAATATTGACTACACGTTAATGTAAGTGTTAGTGTTAATATAGTAACTCCTTAGGATGGCAAGGAGCCTCTGTATCCAACTATCGAAGCATTAAAGGCCATCTTTACTTAAAAACATGTGTAGTTATTTAAAATATGACTTATTACCTACAGACCAACTCGCAGACCAATACATATTCTCATATGTATGTTATATATAAATTTATATATAATATGTATAATGTTGAAAAAGCTATATGTATGTTATTTTCAACAAATACATACACGCTTTATATGATAATCCTACCGCAAGACTTCTGCAGACTTCACTAAACACGAAAACGGTTATTTGTTATCAACTTTGTACTTGTCTTCGCTGAACGCGAGTCTGTCATAATTTACAAGAGTAACTTTCACACCCGCCGCCGCGGGGACAACTTTTTAAAATTTACTCCCAACCAAAGAGAAATGTTTAGTCCATAATTTTAAATTGGCACATTCTCTTTCTAGAATCTCTTGAACTATTTTTCATATCTTTGAGTTAAGTTTTTTATTAGAAAATATTCTAATTTTAATTCTAATTCTCATTTTTAGTGGAAAATATACGCATTCAGTGAATTTTCTCCCTTTTTAAGCCCCCATTTTGGTGACGTAATCTCGTGACACACTCGGTAGTGTTAGCAGCACTGGTGGGCGATTTTTTAGTTGCGGATGACGTCACGGGCATATATTAGTAAATTTATCTTATAGAATTTTATTTACAGTTTTTTATTGCGGTTTTAATTAAACATTATTAATTTAATAAAACATGTTTTATTAAAAGACTACTGTATCTCAAGAAAGAAAATAAAAATTGTAATGTAAATATATAAAATCAATTAAATAAGGATTTGTGAAATAAGTTTTATAAATTATTGAAGTCCTCATTTTATATTTATTTTGTTTTTTTATTTATTTTATTAACTGATGGTTAGAGAAAGTCGTGGTTACGAAACCCAATTTCGCTGCTGTCAGCCCTTAACTTAGTGTTAACTGGTGTAGGTGAATAGCTAACGACAAAAAATACCTGGATTCCGACCTGGATATTTTTAGATGATCCCTCGGGGTACTTGACAAAAAGTACGCCATGTCAAAAAGTAATTGTAAATTGCAATACAACCCAAAATAAAATAACGACATACATATTATTGTTAAATGTAAAATGGGATTAAAATGTGGAATATACTCACAAATCATCATGGCAGCCAGTGTAAAGAACGGGATAATACATTTAATGTCGAGTAGTATCGGGAATGTTACATTTCCGGTGAGTGCACCAATACGTCCAACGAACATTATAAATGACACCGCCAGTGCTCTGCAAATAGAAAAATATAATTTTTCATGTTTTCATAAATTGCGTCAAACCAATAAGGTTACTTTATGGTCAGATTTTGTTTAGGTATTGCAATGAAGTCTTATACTATACTTAACAAGAAATTTGAAATAATGTTTAATATTTCAAAATATTTTTTTCTTGTTTAAATATTATTTAACTTTGTATTAATTCCCTTTGAAAATTGGCTACATTACCGATTAAGTACGATTCCAATTTTGAAAATTAACTGTATGGATCTGCCTAGATCGTCTGGATCTGGCAGACTCGTCTGTGGATCTGGCAGTTCATTTAACCCGTTTAGCGGTAGTGATCACCACCTTACAAAAGACCACATAAAATAAAAGCATATGTGCTGTTGTGTTTCGGTGAAGGCAAGGGATGCTAGAGCCCATTTCCTATCCCTTACTAATTCCTTATCCTTAATCCTAACCTACCAGCAAGTTGACCGTCGACCTGTCTGTCGACCTTAACATTAAAAAAAACTTTTATTTAATATTTCTAATTAAAAAATATTAAAATAGGAATTCTAAGTCCGGCTTAGTTTACATATAAAGCAGTGACGTCACAATACAAGGCAGACGCGACAGATCTTTATAATGCAGTTTTTTTTTTTTTAAAATAAATATCACAAACGCAAATATCTAAAGCTTAACTGTGCGTTAATAATGCCTTTCATTTTTTACGTCCTTGTTATTCCACATATTTCGGCATTTCGACATTGCTTAGAAGCGTGACGTCACGAAATACGTTACACGCTGACACGCACATATTAAAAGCATTATTTATTGATTGTTTAAGGGCCTCTTTCACCATCTCTAAGTAAAGTGTCAAGTAGGCTAACCGCCATTTATCTAAACCTTTGTTTGTACGGTAAAAGTACCAAACATTAAAAAGAAAATAATAAAAAAATTCGCCTATCGAAGGATGCAATAAACCGAGTGCATAAATTTAATAAAACATAAAATTATTTCTAAAAGTAACAAATCAACACTTTACTTGTAGTTGGTGAAAGAGGCCCTAAGACTTTTTAAACATCTGACATTTTAACAGTCTGCGTTTCGCAGTCATTTTGGTAGCCCGTCTGGCTGCAGTAACCACCCCTTTGTAGTGTGAAATATTAAGCCTGGATAAGTGCGGATTCAGTTGTCATCTCGCACGATTTTAATTCGTACGAAATGTGCGAAAAACCAACATTAAATTTAAATTAATTTTTAGTAGTCGTCTCACCAATATAATATAATTTTCTTAACAAACTTGAAATAAAAGTACAGTGCAGTACAAAAGTAATACCTATTGCGAATGAAAAAAATCAACGTCAATATTTTGTATGCTTCAAAATAATTTACACGTAACTAGTGAACGCGTTAGTACGCTTGACGAGTTCCTTTGTGAAGTTTAATGATGTTATAAAAATGTGATTCAAAAATAATAAATCAGTTGCGGCTTGCGGGCCACTAGCTGTAACCTATTAAGGGCAAATTACGTTATTTAGTGATAAAAATATCTTCGCACGTAATACAGTCGTTAAGGCGAAAGTCGGTCGTTAAAAGTTTAAATTCTTTGTACTCATAATGGCTCGGTGTGAAGTTATTGCATAGTTGGGTTTAACTTTTAACAATATTCACACTTCGCTACTCTAAAATAATTATGCTTTTGTGGGACGCTCTGGCTTAAAGTTTATACACTGAAGTTAAAGCGATTCAACGTTGATTAGAAATTTTGCATTAAAACTAACGAGTATATAAAAAAAGGTTTTTTTTTAGATAGGTAGGTAATTGCTAATGTACATAGCAATAAAGATCTAAAGAATGTTTTAATTATTAATAAATATTAAGAATGTCGCTTAACGTACTCGTTGTTACACTGCGTGATTGAATCAGAAATGAGGAGATCCGTAGACGTACGAAAGTTACCGACATAAGCAGGCAAATCAGTAAGTTGGAGTAGCAGTAAACAGGACAAGTACGAAGGCTTCTCGTGTGGAGGCCATGGACCAGCAACCGCAGCGTAGGACGTCCACCCACAAGGTAAACATACGACCTAATAAGGGCCGCGGGTCTACGGTGTGGATCCAGGCTGCTTCTGACCTTTACGAACCATCAATTAATTTATTGATTGATGGTTCGTTTGTTGTGAAATTTGGTGTACTGTTACTTCGGTTCTATTTTCATAACATGGTAACCTTGACTTAAAGTTGCAGCATCAAGTAGCCTGCAGGACACCCAACTCCCCAAAAAATTTCAGCAGATATAGCGTGTTTGGGCTCAATATAAAGTAGTCTGTTCTATCGTAGAACTAATAGTAGAACTGTTTGGACTAACCTCCTTTATATTAGGTTCAATATAAAGGTTAGTATATAATTTTTATAGCATATTGATTATAAAATACAAAATCTTTTACTATTTGACAAATTGCATTTAATCATGTCACGAACGATTTCATTGCTAAATCTGCATACAATAAAGTATAGGTGGAACTCGCCTAGATATTTTTTGAAGTAGAATGAACCTTACAACGAAGATAGAAACAAAAGAGTGCCGGTCAACAAGTTCATTGTCTGTATATTTTCAAAGGTCTAAAAATAATATCTACATACTTGACTCAACTTAAAAATATTAGGTATTGTGAAAATTTAATGCAAGCTTCTGAAAAACATTCTCCTCTTTTAAAAGGATTAACATTTCGTTTGTGTACGAATTTAAAGAACACTTAATGGCATCGTTCATTTAGAGCCAAAAAGATAATTGAACAATTAATCTTTCTAGTTAAAGTGATACTGTGTAGAAATCTAACAGAATCTCATAGCAAATAGGGAAATAAAAATTTGTAGAGTGAAATACATACCTATACGGAAAATGGACTAAACTAATATTGATAGTGTTTAATTTTTATTTGTCTTAGGAGTCAACATAATTATTAAAAAAAAATATAATGCCATCAGATTATACTTCTGCCTATTACAAAGTGGCATAGTAAATGCAATTTTATTTAACTGTAGATTTTTTTTTATTTTTATTTTATGCTAGACACATATACTGACGTCCACTTGATGAACTCGACTCGATGAATAGGCCGTGACTTTTTTAATTACTTTAAATATGACACAATATGTCAATTTCTGTAATTTATTTATTATTAAAAGGCCTCCAACCCCTCCAACAAAGTAGGCATTTAACAAAATCGTAGTTCATCTAAGTCAAGTAAAACTTGGCTGATGCCGCCGATATTAAAGGAAATCTTGTAACCTTGTGAAAAAGTTTAAAAATAAAAAATGTCTCTACTGACCTTACACTGGTGGTAAATAATTCCACAGAATATGCTTGGAGGAGGCCTACCATGAATTGAGTTACCGCTATTGCCACAGCGAACAATATAACAACAGCTATCTTATAATTGACCCATCTTAAGCCCAACGTCACACAAGTAGCTGCAAATCCGCCGGTGAACAGGAGAAATTTTTTACTGATTTTGTTTATTAACAATGTGCTGATAAGGGAAGGTGCTATGCACACACTGGCTACGATGAAGTTGTTGATGTAGGTTTCTGTTCCGCTTTTTGTCTAAAAAAGATAATAAAAATAATTTATATGGATACCTCGATTGGATCAGATAATAATCATTAATTTTTGACAACAATCAACAAAGATGGTAATATATTATTATTAAGGAGTATATTTGAGAGACAAGTCTACATGTTTCTTAATCCGTACTAATATTATAAATGCGAAAGTATGTTTTCATGTATGGATGTTTGTAACTCTTTCACGCAAAAACTACTGAACCGACCACAATGAAATTTTGCCATACACGTTGTCTGGGACACCAGAAAGGATATATTGTACCTTTCATAGTTCAACGCGGACGAAGTCGCGGGCATCAGCTAGTATGCTTATAAACCAACTAGCTTTTGCCCGCGACTTCGTCTGTGTCCTTTTTTCTGTGTCGAAATATTTATTCAAAGTTTAGTTCTTTTAGTTTTCTAAGGCGTTAAATTTTTTGGCTCTTTAAATTGTTACAGAATTCAGTTGTTAATTAATATATTTCAAAAAAGGCGTACGAGTATTACATACACCATACCTTATACCTTACATATATATAAGTAGTGGGAGAGCACACTGCGTTTCGCAGTCAGTTGGGCACCTCATCTGGCGACAGTAACCACTGTAAGAGACAGAAGACCACCGTGAAATAACAGCATATGTGCTGTTGTGTTTCGGTGAGTGAGTAAGGGATGCCAGAGCCTATTACCCCATCCCATGCTTATCTCTTATCCTTAATCCTTCTATGGTCGGCAGCGCACTTGCAGCACCTGTGGCGTTGCTCGTGTTATAGGCTACGGTAGCCACCTACCATCAAGTGGACCGTCAGTTAGTCCGTCGACCTTAACATAAAAAAAAGTATATGCAAATTAAGTAATTTCTAATTAAAAATTCATCATGAAACAAGCATCGTAATGTAAATTTAATCCGACCACATTTATCCATATTCATTTTAAACTCATTGAAAACCAATCAGTTTGTTAGCTGTCATGAAAGTTCAATAGAGTCATCAATGCAATTTCAACTTTCGATCGAAAAAAAATATATATAATGACAGTTGAAAAACAAATGTTTCATTTCATTTATTTATTATTAACTCGGTTTTTTACAAAACTTGTAAAACTTGTAACTTGTAGCTTATTACAAAATTTGTATTTATTTTCAATCTATGCAATGCAATGCGAGCTAGCAGCTTTTTTTTATTATAAATTACTAGCTGGTGCTCGCGACTTCGTCCGCGTTGAAAAAAAAAAGAGCAATATAACGCTTGACCTTGTGTTGCTATAACACTTCGGCCAGGCGTTTATTTTTTATTTATCCCTCGGGTATAGCCTTTTTTTCTGGATGAAAGGTACCCTATGTCCTTTCTGGTGTCCCAGACAACATGTATGCAAAATTTCACGGTGATCGGTTCAGTAGTTTTTGCTTGAAAGAGTTACTTGAGGTTTGATACAACATACGAGTTAACTGTCCTTTATGTAAGGTATAAACAAGTATAAAGTTAAAAAATAAAAGTTAGGTAGGATACAAAATGCGATATTTGATTTTAAAGGTTAATACGTCAATACGAGATACGTTACTCATAAAGTGAATGATACAAAATAAGGGTGATTTATATAGCTCTTTCAAGCGTTATCATTTTCTCTCTGCTCAGTCTGCAATGGTCAGTTAACCAGTAACCAGTAATTTATTACTAATCAAAATTTTATTCACTGCTTGGTAAAAGTAAAGACCTACCGGTACACAAATGTTTAGAACAGCGAACTTGAATACAAAGATATATTATTTCGATGGTTTAGATTAATTTAAAAGTGACATTGTCAAATACCTAAAAAAATGTTAGTACATGCTTGAAGTCTATTATGGTAAAGCATGCTATAAGCATTAGTACATGCTTGAAGTCGACGGTCAATATTTTATTTACTGCTTGGTAAAAGTAAAGACTTACCGGTACACAAACGTCGCTAACAGTCAAATTGACAATTTTCTCTCTCACATCTTTAGTGTAATCATCAAGAACATCACATAAGTTTCTTTGACCATCATCGCTGATGAAACTATAATGTTCCACTACAGTCGACAGTTGCGGGAACCACAAACGGAACAAGTTGTACCTGTTAACAGACATAAACATATCAGTTGCATCCATAAAAAAGTTCACTTGTAAAAATGAGGTCGCAGTGTGGTGGTTCTCTAACAAGTGTGTGTGTCTTTTTTCAGGGTGTGTTTTGTGAACAAATCAAGTCACTTTGTAACTATAACACTCTATAACACTATATTTACTTCATAAATGTTGCGTTTATTTTATATGAATACATTATTTATTACTCACAATGCCATTGTATGGAAGTTCATAGTACAAAGAAGTGTTAAATACAGCACCAGTGGCCTCTTAAATAATGGCTTAACATTATGAAGTCCTGCCACTATAAGCTGAGAGAATGTGGTCTCGACATTTTTCTCTGGACTCTCGTTGATGGCGTCTATTTTGTTGGCCCAAATATTTATGTACTGTAAAAAATAGTAGCAAATCATGTTGTAAAGTAATGTTTTATTTTGAATAATATGAAAAAAAAAAAAAAAAAAGGAGAACCTACGTATATTGAACATATTAATTGTAACTAAATTGTATCTACTAAATGTACTAGTAATCTACTAATTGTAACTACTAATGTAAGTTATTGCAACTGTCATGTTATATTCGTGTCATGTCGTGGTCACTTTAATCCGACAGTATAATATATTCAACAGACAATCTTAATATAGACTAAGACCATACTAAGACCAATTAGCATTACACAGAAACACGCCTGAAATAATAAACGTATAATTTCAGAAGGGTTTTCTATTAGCTTCTCCTTTGATAAATGTTTTAGAGGTCATAAGTAGGCATTTTAATCGATCTGTTAGTAGAAAAGTAATAGAAGTTTAAAAAAATTCAGCTTTAGAATTGTAGATGGAAGCAAAAAGACAGATACGGTATGTTCTTTTATTACGTAAAGTGTCGAAAACTGTGAGCGTATTTTTAACGTATCACATGAATGTCATTTAGTGTCCTTTGAGCGACTGAATGATACTGAGTTCATTGGACTCAGTAAATGAGATTCATGCGCGGATAGTGAGTCACTAATCTTTATTATTGATTTCATCTTCGTCTAAAATACTTATAAAATTAACTACTTAGTGGACAAGAAAATATTGAAAATATTTGTTTCAAATTGAAACTGATATTTGCTTTTCACTTCCAATAAGCATTAATGAAAATATTAATTGACAGAAGGACGAAATTGAATAAAGAGGTGTCAATATTTATACTGTAAATTAATTTAAAAGATACCGACTTTTGAAAACGAGATGTTGTTATTCATTCACTTGGTAATTTAAGATCAATACGATTATTTAACCAGATCGTGAAAAAGTTTTCGTTTCATGTTTCGTAACTAATTTGATAAAATGTCAGAAACAGTTTTCAAAATAAACACTAAGTTTGACTGCTGGCCTATTAAAATGGGAATCTCTTACACCGTTATGAAGAGACAATACATTATTTTAAAATTATTTAGTAGTGGCATACTGCGTTCTGCAGTCATTTGGGCGTAAGTCTGGCGGCAGTAAATACTCCCTTACAATAAGGTTCCTATAAGGATGTGATAATGGCTATTTTCTGGACATTAATTCACTTGCATCATGGTGGAACTAAGAGATCCTGCAAAACTGTAATCTAGTGGTATCTAGCTGTTGTTAGAAACATAAAAGTACAAAGAATCTAAAAACGTTATAAATTTATTAGTGTACTTAGTACCTAATAGTATGGGGACAGGATGAAGGATAAGAACCAATATTCACGGGGTTGAGTTAAGGGATATACATAGTCCTCCCCTAGGTGGGTCAAGACCGTGCAGTGGTGGAGAGGCTTAACCCTCGGCAATCCAGGCGGTTGCAGGGGCTGGACGGCCCACCGCCACCTGTTTGACTAATCGGACTGTCGCTGGGAAACAAGAAGATCCACATGCGGGTACTCCATTGTCGGGGCTCGTGACGCAGTATTGGTTGGAAACTCCAACTGTTCATTGGAGCCTTGCCGGTCACCGCTCGCTGGGCCGAGGATCCGTTCTTAGCCCATGCGGGTGTTGACTAGTGAGAGACAACACCCCCGGTCCTTGCGAGTCGAGCGGGCGGATTTTTTTAAGGTGGAAGCCGCCTCTGACTCTGCGGTAGGTTGTGCCGCAGAGAAGAGGTATAGGGTGCTTCGAAGATGAAGCCCCTCGCTAACTACCCGCTGCGAAAGATGGCCCCCCTCATATCAGATTTCTTCAGCCCCCCATCATAGGCAATACGTAGGAACCACAAGGCTCTTTTAATCGGTTCGAGTCCGACATAACCCACCGGCCGCTATGTTGGATTTCCCCTTGAAAAAAAAAAATGGGGATATACATAGCAAGTGGCACACGATCGAAACACCAATAAATACTACGTTAAAATGTGGCTATGCTTTCATTAATATAATTAATGATTATGATTTCATTAAGAATGCCCCTTTTTTTAATTTAATTTAATTAAATGGTCTCATAATTTATGAAAAACAACTTACAAACTTATAAGAATAAAATCAGCATGACGAAAAAAAGTAGGGTGTAACAGGCGGTATAGTTCATTAATTGCTTTCCGCTATGGTATATTTGGACAGTCTTGACAGGTTGGTACAACGAAATAAATTAATTTTAAAAGCAAAATGGTAAAAAATGGATTAATTTCATGAAAGGCTAAATTAGAACGCAATTTGTAAGAATAGTAATTTCGAGCCAATTCTTAAGTACCTACTGTTTTAGTATAATGTGTATATTTTAATACTTGTTTTTCTAGATGAATTGCTCATGAACAAACCCTTCACTACAGTAGTGGCAAAGCGCATTGCGTTTCGTCTGGCGAGGGGAGAAGGTATCGTGTCTTAACGTTCAGTAACCCTCATCTATAGACGGCTCATAGACGGCGAGAGGAAACTGGGTTTTTAGTTGGGTAGAAGTCCCACATACCCCACTGATCTTCCCATGGTCAATGGGGATCTAGTTCGCATATTTTCGCAGTCATTTGGGCAACCCGTCTTGTGGATGTGGTAGCAATAGCATTCACCTCTATAAGACAATGGTCAACATCGCACTTGCAGCACCAGTGACGTTGCTTAAGTTGGAAGCGACGATAGCCACCTACCATCATGTGGACCGTAAGCCTGTCTGCCGACCTTAACATAAAAAAAAGTTCTGGAACGACTTGTCCTGTAATTGTTTTTACGAAAGAATTTAATAATAAAATTATCAAGACTATATTATTCAAGAAGAAGAACATTCTTTGGTAAAATAAAAAAATATCATCGACGTTTAAAATTAATCTTAAAAACTTACCGGATACGTCTCAATTTCCTTTCTCGTATTCGTTACATACATTTTTATTAATATCTCTCTAACTTCCTTGTATTTTCCTTGTGATAGTAGAAACTTGGGACTCTCGGGCAAAAATGAATACAAGATGGCCGCTGATAGAGAAAATATTGACATAGCGTAGAGATAAAAGTTCCATGTATTTAAAACTGAAAAAAAAATATTTACTTGATTTTGTAAGTGGAAGTTTAGAAAACGCTGTTTCTTTTATGAAATTGTGAGAAAGGCAGCCAGACGGTTTTTAGATAATATTTCTCATATAAATTGCTGCAATATGTCTTTAAATACGAAAAAATTGTCTCGTAAATCGCTACTTCCCTACTATTATAAATGTGAAAGTATCTGTCTGTTACATTTTCACGCCTTAACTACTTAACCGATCATCATGAAATTTTACATACACTTTGTTGGGGATACAGAAAAGATCATAGGGTACTTATAATCTTCAAAAAAAGTACTGTTCCCGAGGGATCATCTAAAATTAAGAACATTAACGCTTGGCAAAAGTGTAACAGCAATAAAGATTGAATAAATTATTGTTCATATATTTCGTCTGGCGTTATACTTTTTTATTGTTCAACGCGGACGAAGTCGCGGGCACCAACTTGTAAGCCGAAATATTTGCGAGGTATTATTTCAGTAAAAATTCCTTTTCGGTTAGTTACAACATTACATAAAATTACTTCTTGAAAAAGTTATAATACACACAACTTGTTCTTTATAAATACCAAATTAATGCTGATTTATGGGATTTTTACGATTATTACTAGAATTAATATCTACATACCTAAGTTCGTAGACGTCACCCTAAATCGACATTGAACTTTGCACCGATTTCTCCATTTAGTCGACCGAAATACCCTATATCGATTGTCTTGACGGCCTAGACCTAACGACTAGTGAAAGTCACTGTAAAGCCTTAGTTATGAAAATCAAATCAAAATCAAAATATTTATTTATCAATTAGGTTTCTCCAAGAAACTCATATGATCGTCATTATAAATTTAAATTTAACAGTTTCGGAAAAACAGCCAAGAGCCCCGAAAGAAACTCAGGATACTATTCTTTTTGTCATATTTAAAATATAAAATTACAATAGTTACACATAATTATAAATAAAATCAAAGTAACTAAACAATACAATACAATACTAAACTTTGTATGAGTTCCGAATCGCTTAAATCCAGGTTTCATTGTCTCTTAAATAATTAGGACAAGCTAATAATGATGACAATGAATCCATTTATTTTGTTATATCCTTACATACGCGTCTGTCTGTCTGTATTAACTCCTTCTAATACACGCAAATAATTTTGATGCGGTTTTCACTATAAGTTAGATAATTTTTCACTGAATGTTTTTATCTATACTATAAAGAAAGAAGATTTGTGTTTTTGTAATGAATAATCTCAAAAACTACTGGGCTGATTTTAAAAATTCTTTCACCTATAGAAAGCTACATTATCAGCGAGTAACATAGGCCATATTTTATAAACTTACGCGGGCGAACTCGCGTGCAACAGTTAGTCATATAAGTCAACGTTAGTAGAAAAAAAAACTTATTTTATAATACTTCTAAATCATCCAACCGATTTTGATGCGGGTTTAAAGAGATAGATAAAAGAGAAAGGTTTGTGTATTTAAAAAATTGCATCCCGGGCGAAGCCGGGAGCGGGTCGCTAGTTGTAGGTTCAATTCAAGTTTAATATTGTGGCCTACAATAGAATGGAATTATTTTTCTATTCAATGCTCTAACACACTTGGGAAATATTATAAGCTCAACAATTACCTATGTAACCATCAAAAAACGTGTACTTCCATTCGTTAGTAAGAAATCCCCAAGATATTGCGGTGACAATCATCTGAGATGTAGCCACGAAAGTTGAGTGGATTATCATTACCCGATCTCTGATTTCGGGATAACAAAACTCTGAGGTGAAAGTGATCATTGGTGTAAATACAACTGCCCATCTGTAAAAAGCACAAATGTTACAAGATTTAGTTAAAAATTGTAAACTAATCGACGAGTTAATTAGTTAATTAGTACAACCATTTTTTTTAATATACAAAAAAAATTAATAATAATAAATATCTTCTTCACACACATTCTACACAGCACCATCTAGTTCCACAGTAAGCAACTAATGCTTGTATTATGGATACTAGACAATTGATATACTACATAGATTACTATTTTTTTGTAAATACATACATATTATAAATACAAACATCCATAACTCAGGTACAAAGTTACTCGTAAAATGTTAACACATAAACATTTGCCCCTAGCGGGATTCGAACCCGCGACAAAAATGTTATCGAACTGGTTATAACTTCAAAAATAAATAAGACAATCGGAATGAAATCGCATACAGAGAGTTGATTCCATATTGTATTATCATTTCATTTGAGGCTGCATCTGAAATGCTCTGAAAACAATATACTGCAGCGTCGAAACAAAAGAGCAGCTTTCAATAAAAATTCTATACCAAGACACTTGAAGAATTTCCCTTGAGGTGGACGAGCAAACAGGATATTAAAAATTTATAAGAAAGCCGAGAGAAATCACCGCAAGTCCGCAACACAATGTTGAGTCAGACTTAAAAATACAACAGGGACCAAATTATTAGCTCAATTTTAATTCCTTCTAAAACTATCCATACTAGTCCATACTTCCATACTAATATTATAAATTATTTTTTTTTAATATTATAAATGCGAAAGTATGTTTGGATGTTTGGATGTATGGATGTTTGTAACTCTTTCACGCAAAAACTACTGAACCGATCACCATGAAACTTTACATACACATTGTCTGGGACACTAGAAAGGACATACTTTCATCGTTCAACGCGGACGAAGTCGCGAGAACCAGCTAGTATATTATAAATGCGAAAGAAAGTCTGTCTGACTGCTACTTTTTCACCCCTTAACTACTCAACTGATCATCATGAAATTTTGCATACACGTTGTCAAGGATACAAGAAAGGACATAGGGTACCTATCATCCAGAAAAAAAGTACTTATCCCGAGTGATCCTCTAAAGATATAAAGAATTGGGCGCCACCGTCGTCACAGCGATAACGATGTCAGGCGTTATTACTCATATATTTTCTTTTTCAACGCGGACGAAGTCGCAGGCACCAGCTAGTATTATATATACTACATTTTTTTAATGTTAAGGACAGCCAATTGGCTGACGGTCCAATTGGCTCTCAATTCGACTGTATGTTTTTCTTACATTTCGGTAACGACAAATGTACGAACGGGTTACAAAAAATCGTACAAAGCCATGGGTTTTCAAAAGTATTTGGCAATAGATATGTGTAACTAATAACTACTTTAATAATCCCACTGATTGATACTCGTAAAAGTAAATAGTAGATACTTTTTTTTAATAAATAGGTACACTTAACAACGAATGATCGATTGTGATGTATGCGACTGAACGTAACTATGAAACGGTCGGTACTTAAAGGCGGTTAAATCGATGACCAGACGACAGACACACTGTCACCAATAAAACAAGGTACTGCATTGAATATTATCTATACTTGAACTGATATTTTATTTTATTTTTAATATAAGAAAAAAAAAATTACATTATTTTGTTGTAGAATTTAAAAAATAAAATTTGATATTAATTCTTGTATATTATATTACTAGGTTTTGCCTGCGACTTCATCCACGTCACTCGGGAGCAGAAAGAGTAACAAACAAACTGATTGACTAATTTAAAATAATAAATAGTATTGTAAAATATATTCCACTTTTAACACTATTGTTTTGTACTTATTCATAACTTGAAATGTAATCAGCTATTTAAAATACCTACTGTTGTAAATTCGAAATTTTACATAATGTATTCTTTTATGTTATTGATTTACATATATGTATTTCAGACCGTAATTAGCATGAACGAAAACTTATAAACATACGTCAAATGAATATTATATCGATTGCTGTACTAATTACTGTTAGCCACGACATACACATTATCGGACAATGAAATATAGGTAGGTACTATATGACAATTCATTCGTTCGCTCACCGACAGATGTCGCTGCTTCGGCTGCTGAATGTATTCGATTTCATAACCGTAACTTTATTGATTTATTTACAGACTTTCAATATTAAAAAAAATCCGCATATTCACAAAAATATTTTCAAACTTGATTTTCCCGAAAACGGTTAAGTACTTGTTTCATTTCCCGAGAGAAATACAAGCAATTTATGGGTCACCTTATATAGATATACGAGAGTCGGTGAGCATTAATCATTTTTCCATTAATTACTCTTATATAGTCATAGTTTCGTCTCCCGAGAGGAATACGAGGACGATAGCGATTACGTCCACAGTAATTATCGGCGCAACAACTGTGGCGTTACTCTTGTTATAGGCGACGGTAGCCATGCCTGCAACCGTTACATATAAAAAAGTTACGTTGAACAATTAATTAAATGCTTCACAATCGTTAATTCCCACAATTAAATTCCCCTTATTAAATTAAAATGAAATAACTGAGTTAAACTGATGTTGATTGGGGTGGAATCTTTGAAGCTTCTTCTGCAACTGCTGAGTTACTTGGTATAATTAGTTAATTACATTTCTTTGTTAATTGATAACAATATTTAACTCAAGAAAAACATTTAAAAAAAAATCTATTTCCCATTTTGTCTACATTACTTACAATGTTCCTTGTAATAACTTGGCAACTAGTAACACTATATATGTTTGACTGGAACCAGCGATCAAAACTAGCACGAAAATACCAGCTTTACCCGCTCGAATGAAATTCTTTCTACCAAATGTGTCAGTTAGGAATCCAGCTATGATTGATGAAAGCAGCATTCCTGAAATTAAAAAAAAATATGACATAAATTAATACAATCTTATTTCATAGTGGAACATTGTTTTAGCAACGAACGAATTCTTGATATCACATGATATTTTGATGTCTTGTGCTCAACGAACTATGGAGAGGGCTATGCTCGGGATTACACTACGAGATCGAGTCAGAAATGAGAAGATAAGTACACGTATAAAAGTTACCGACATAAGCTGGCGGATCAGTAAGTAGAACTGGAAGTGGGAAGGACACATAGTACAGACAGCTCTCTGTACTATGTGTCCTGCCCACTTCCAGGCCAGGCTAGGCCGCTGGGACTGGAAGGTTCTCTAGTGAAGTCAATGTATAGTTGTAAAAAAACGATTTCAATTATACAAATTCCAACTAATTAGTGTTAATAAGTAGGTACTCACTCACCAAAATAGGGTATCGCAGTTAGTAGACCTTTTTGCTTTAAGTCCATATTCAAATCGCATTCAGCAATTGGTAGGAGAAAGGCTGTGTCGTTCGTAACAAGAACCCCAGATATGGTTGCAATTAATGCTATTGCCAACAACCTTATATGGAACCTACCAAATGTACACGCTTTCAGGGCAAGATTAATCTCTTGCATAGGCGTCGGAGCTTTCGATTCGGTTTCTGGAAAAATTTCAGACATTTGAGATCGTTTAAAGTCATTTGCAAAAACAGTAATAATTAGTCAGTTCAAATGAGTTCTAATAGTAATATTTGAATATTCCATAAATTTCAATATCTTTCAATAATAAAGGTGGACACGTAGACCGACCAATCATTTGATGTGGCGACGTCATAATCTATCTACGTCACACTCTAGCCACGTCACGTCACGTGCGGCCAGAGAGCTTAATCGTGACGTCACGTCTGAATACATAGGAATAGTTAAATACAGACCTCGCGGAGAAAGAAAAAAAAGGAAAAAATCGAACACATATAAAATACTAAAGGGACACAACTCGGCTTAGGCTACAACATTGTTACTTAGTTGTGCCCATGCTGAACTCATAACGCCCACCAAGGTCTTCGCGCCAATGCATGGTATAATAAAAAAAAAAATTGGTGTTCATAATGCAGATCGCTACCAAGCATTTTAAATTAAAAAAAAAATTACTTATTGCTTCAAAATATTCTATGAACTAAGATATAAACTCACATAATATCATAGGTTTTTTAATGTTGAATTGATAAGTAAAATTAATACAGACGTAGTAGCAGTACTTCCGTAATATAATATCTGTCAAAATATTTCAAATGATGCAATATAATTAAGGTACGAGTAAACAGACTTTCCGTTGCGAAATTTTATCGCATACCGTTTTATCGAAAGACAAACTTTGAACAGTTTGAGATAATGTAGGAAAATGTCACCTATATACTATATTTTACGTACCGCACTTAAGTTGTGCTAAATAAAATGATGAGGTTCTAATATACGAAGCATTCTATATACCTTGAATTAAACTTATTGAAACGATTTTGTTTCCAGTGATAACTTTTGGCACAAACACTTTTGGTATTGGTTGTTTACTGTGGATCAAAGTTCAGTAAAAGTCTTTTACAGACTCGATAGTACCGCAGTCATAAACTAGGCGACCCGCAGTCATTAACTACTATGGCAGCAGTAAAGTATGTTCAGAATTCTGTTTCAGAAGCACACCGTGAAATGACAACACCTGTATGCACTAGATGCTTGCATTGCCCTATCTTCTTTTCAACCCATATTCATTTGAAAGACCTTTGCCGTTGCTTGTGTGAATAGATGATGGTATAATCAATCATGTGGTTACACATCGTATGATCAAGAAGTTTATTCTTAACTGCTTAAGTTCTCATTTTTATATTATTTTCCCTATTGTTTTAAAAACAATGAATCATTTCTTCATGGAGATTAGAAAAGACATCTCAACCTTCTTGTTTACCAACTAATCAAGAACAAAATAATGAGGTCACAAGCACACATGTCGCAAAAGGCGTACGATTATATTGGATTAGGTTTGCCACACACAAACGGCAAAGTTGTAAGAAGTTGGTGATTTGTTGAATAACTTTGAGAGTTCTTTGATAATTCTGTTATAATTTTGTCTGAAGTTATATTAAACCGAAATTTGAATCGCTTTTTATGTAAATTTTATAACAACCTAACACAGCCTTTTACTAAACATCTAATAAAGAGTAACGTTTTTATATTTACCTATATATAAAAATGTTAATTTGGTTTGTGTATGCTTCAAAATCTCGAGAATGGGTAGACTGATTTTAATTCTGTTTTCACATGTGGAAAGAGGAATATACGGGGAAGGTTTATATATATAAAAAACTGCTACCTGGACGAAGCCGGGAGCGGGTCGCTAGTGTTTTTATAAATTTCATCAATATGTAAATGTAGGCATTAATTCAATATCACTATTGTGTCTTATTACTATTAGGTATTTGTTATTTTCATAAGTGTAGAATTTGTCTAGAATAATTTTGTATAACATCCATATTATACAAAATTATTTCCATGTCCCGCTGCCTGAAAATATGTGTATTTTATTGTTAATACTATTAAAGGCTTTTTAAATATAAATATTTTTAATATTATTACACAAAATCAGGTTTATTCCCAATAGCCACCTTTGCTCCAACTTGTGACTATTGGGACATAATGTATTTTTTTCTCTTTAGCCTTTACCTGCTGGAGACTAATAAATCAGATTTTACGAGTTCGCAAATATTCGCCACTGCTGGTGGATACTGGGAAGTGATATAATATAACTTCATTTCCCTTTGATCATCATAAGTGATTGTGTGATGTCCATTTGGCTACCATTGGCAGACATAATAAAATAAAAGATTTACTGCCACGCCCGCTCAATTTTAACATGCAAATATTACAACATTGGTTATAAAATGAATCAAAGTTTAGACATTTATTTTTTAATAAGCGTGTGTAAAATTATGTTTACACATAGAATTTAGTATCTAAAACCTACTAATATTATAAATGTTAAAGTTTGTGAGTATGGATGTTTGTTACTCTTTCACGCAAAAACGGCTACAGGGATTTGGATAAAATTTGGCACACAAATAGTTTATTACTGGGATTAACACATAGGATTCTTTTATGCTGGAAAATATGTGAGGTTCAAGAGGGATCGTCTATAAATATAAATAATTGTGCAACACAGTCACAGTCATAGGTCACAATAACTTTATCAGTATATCAAATACATTATATATTATTACTTTTGAGAATTTTCTGGGATGTGTTTTGTGTTAAAAGAATAGGCAATATGTTACCAACCAAGCATACTGCAGATTGGCAAAACTTTCACATGTTTTTAAAGATGACCGTAGGTACCTTTGTCCTTATCATTTCGTCCTTATCGTCAAAAACTAAAAATTACTCCGTGGTCTTGGCAATGTTACTAACTGCCAAAGTAACTAAATTATATTCTGGCTGGATGCGAATTGCAGAGGAACGTGTGTGATGGTAAGATTTAAGACAGGTCTATATTCAACAATTGAGAGACACATGATGATTAGGAATAATCCTAATCATCATGATCATAAGATCTTATCATTATCATAAGATGATGATGATGATGATGATGATGATGATGATGATGATGATGATGATGATGATGATGATGATAATGATAGTGATGATGAAACCGTTATAATCCTTACAACAAACATGCAAAAGAGAAGTAATTATAAAATGAATCAACTCTAAACTCTATTTTACGCCTAGATATCATTCCGCTGTTTGATTTCGCGACTTTTTTCCCCTTTGCATTTTGTTACTTGGCACAAAAGCCGACCGATATTACCCAAACTTTGTTTTTGGCCTGACACGAGGACATCGTGTGTGTTATGTAACCGTTGTGAACAAAACAATATGGGTCACTCACACAGAGAAGTGAGATACCATTATACAAAAGGTTGCTTCAAAAGCAACATGTGCAGGTATTGAAATTGCGAAATGTGTAATATGTTCAGAAATAGAAGCACCGCAACTGAAGTAAAATATTTTACTGAACATAGGAGTATGAATTAAACCAAAATTTTATATATAAATATTTAAATAATTAAAAATATATATATATTAAATTTAGGAATTAATAAAAGTCTTGTAAAAGTTCAATGTTCAAGGAAGTAAACAGTATTTTCCACAGTAACCGACCACTGGATGATGCAATCTTCAGTCACTGAACAAAAAACGTACCACAGTCCAATAGATTAAATAAAATCCAACACATACCATGATGATCTAAAGCCGGTAGATTCACTTCACTCATATTTATTGGTACTTTAAATATTAAAAACAATAATAATAGCAATTATCATCTCTTTATTATTATTATAGTACGCAGCTTCCTCGCACCACATCATATATGAATAAAGACATATTTGTTCTACTATTGATAAAGTAATTACTTATCAGATCTTTGAAACCTTGAACGCGTAATGAGAATATATCTATTTATAACACATTAGCATGAAACCTATCTTTTTTTTCACTATTATAACAAAAATAGATAAGCAACTAGGTTGAGATTGTTATATAGTTATCCGGGTAAGAGCAAAGAAATATGCTTAATTTGTTGGATGTACATTATCCAAAATTACTTAGTCGATATTAATTAGCAAATATGAACGAACAATTCGAGAAAAACACTTGTAAGATTAAACTTTATCAATATTTCATAGAAAAAGAAAAACTAATTTTTATTTTTTGTTCATGATTTTTATATTTTGTCTATAAGAGCTTAATTGGAATCTCGCAAGTCCTTAAAATCGATCTTAGATTATTAATAAATAAAAAAGTAAAATTATTTTTAAGGCATCTAAAAAATTGTCTAAAGTTTGGTTAAACGATTACGTCAAAAAGTCGTTACCTCGGGGCAATAGTGATCAACTAAAATCAAGATGACATTTTGCGCATGTTGGCTCAAAAATCGTCTGTTCTCTCCATTACAAATATATGCCAGACGAACTACACACACGCGGTAGTCCCAAAAACATCCTGAAGACATTTAGTATTGGACACGGAAGGCGGTGACAGCCTTAGACCTAAAGTTGGTTTGTAAGCCTTAAACAACAATATTTTGGTTTGCTCACTACAACGTGCAAACCTTCTCGCCGTGTCGTTCTCTCTCAATATCCATTTGATCCCTAAGGTCGCCGGTTAGATGGTGACCCATTAATTTAAAGTGATTAATCCGTTTTTGGACCCTACCATTCTATTTTATTATGGAAGGAACTGACTCGGGATACTTCCTACCAGTCGTGCGCAACTCTCACATTAACCTAACAATACTTTAAGCGTCCTGAGCTAAGAGCCCAGCAGCAACATATCCACAGTTGAGTTAATGCTGATGCTTACTGCTGAGCTATTTATTACCTTGTTTACATCTTTATGTGTTTTTGTTTATCTTTCTATCTTTATAGAAGAGTTTTGGCGAGTTGATGTTCTCGCCTTGTGTCACTCTAAAATCCAAAAAATATGTAAGTAAGAGAGCGTATCCACCCATTTCAAGTCATTCAAATACAAAGTAAGTGTTATTATTTTGGTTAACACTTATAAAACAAATTATAAAATTATTGGGGATGTACTTATAACACATCCCCAATATCCCAAAACAGACAATGTTGGCGTTTTTTCGTAGCATTTCCAATTACAGAGCAATTGGGTAGCGAAGTAATTTGGTCAAATCCAATTATACGTTCGATTCTTTCCCAAAAGTAAACTTTGTAATACAATGTAATATACTTTTATTTTTGGCAGCCCTTGTTGTTAATAAGAAATTGTGCTTTGTTTTGATTTTTCTTTAAAGATACAGGATCGAAGGATGCCGTAAACCGAGTGCATAATTTAATAAAACATAAAATTATTTCTAAAAGTAACTAATCAACACTTCACTTGTAATTGGTGAACGAGGGCCTTAGTAACATATAATCGATGATATTTGATATTATTTCGACGTATCTGATTAATACTCTACAAATAGAGTACGAGTATTATTTATTCGTAGGTTAAATAAAGAATTGTGGAAAAAACTCCCTACTAAAGTGTCTCCATCTTGTTTTTCGTGTTAGCAGTATGGACATGACGGTTAGCATGCCTACTGCCAATTAAATCTAAAAAATAATAAAAAAAGTTTGAAATATAACACTACCAATAAAAATTTGTTATCGTTAATGAATTGTTTCAACCCAATCTTATCGAGTCAATTCGCACTCATATTTTTTCAACTGTTTAAGTAATAAGAGGGAGGATAAAATCTACATGAGAATGGCTGATTTATTCCAATGTCAAGAATGTCAAAGCAAGTAACTCGGGGTCAATTCAATTCGTCTCAGGGTTCATAGTCCGTGTATGTAGATCCGTTAGATAATATGTTTTTTACTTTTAAATAGGGTACATTAAAGAAATATGGCATAAGATTAGATGATATATACATATTTACATTACGTAAATATACGTTTTTATCTGTGGTATAAAAATACTTGAATCTAAATTCTATCTATATTAATATTATAAAGAGACTAGATTTGTATGTTTGTAATGAATAAACTCAAAAACTAAGGGACCGTTTTTGAAAATTCTTTCACTTATTAGAAAGCTACATTATCACCGATAACATAGACTATATTTTATAAAGTTACGCGGGCAAAATCGCGTGTTACAGCTATTTTGAAATAAACTGAATTAAAATATACATAAGTTTTCCAAGTTGTAACCGATGCGTAGACTTGGCCTCTACTAGGGCTACTGTTGTATTAAAACAATCATATATGGTTTTTGATTTTGTCTTAAAAGTACTTGGGCTCCTCTATGTTTTATCGTTGCAGAGTAATCTTATAATCCTGACCTCATTAACTCCGCTACTAATAATTTTTAATAATACAGATATGTTAACTTTACATAATCTTAACTCACCTTGACATATAAATAATGAAGTATGAAAATAAACATAATATAAAAAAAAACATTCGTAAGCTCTTGCTAAGAAGGCAACCGCATATTTTTATATAATCTCAAATATGCAAGACGACAATATTCCCAACACATTTGCGAAATAGTAACAAGATAGCTCAACTCCCGGGTGAATTGAGTTCCATTTATACACTGCCAGTTAGGAGTGCAGGGTTCAGTTGTCAGCGTTTTAGCATAATTTCTCAAAATATTTATTCAATTTTACTTCATTTCTGTAGTTGAGAGACAAGCGTTGAAATGTGAATTAAAAATATAAATTGAACCAACTACCACTATTGATTTAACTGTAGTCATTCTCTCATTCTCTCAAATCATAATCATTTGTAATTGCGCAATATTGAATTGCCTAAGCTCACTTTTTCATAACTTACCTATAAACAAATTTAAAAGACTTCAAATTACTTAAAATGACGAGCCCATTGGTCGAGTGGTTAAGGTTGCCTTCTAGGGTTCAATTTCCTGGCTGGGCTAACTTTGCAGAATAACTTTTCAAAGTTGGCTCTGGTCTCGCTGTAAAGGGTTTCGCCCTTTCTTTGTGGAGACCAGTGTGTTTAATCTTTTGAAAAAAAAAAAAAAATGCTTCATAATAAAACTTGTTCTCACTTCATCCTATTTCACCATAGTTTTAAGGAAACATATGAATTAGGTAGATAAATACTAAAGTGCAGATGCTAACGTGTTAAATAACGTCATCGACGCTACCATAGAGGCTATACTGTTACTGCGGTAGAACACTGCAAACATTACTTCGGCATTAATCATTTTGTTAATAGCTGTCTGTTATGGAGCACCTGGGACTTGGATAAAGTGAACGCGTTCTCAGCATCACATATTCACTCCACCGTTTACTATGAGGGATCTGCAAAACTTAAAATTAATCATCAGCTGTATAACAAAATTATAATCTAATATATAAAATTTCGTGTCACGCGTTTGTGTGCGATGAACTCCTAAACTACTGAATCGATTTTGATAAAATTTTGTAACTATATGCAACTTGTCCAACTTAAAAGATTGGATAGTTTTTATTTTGTACCCGTGCGAAGCCGGGAGCTGGTCACTAGTTATAATATATAACTTAAGAGACCAGGAAAGATACTATTTCCTGGTCGTCAGACCAGCTGATTAATGTTGGGTAGCTACCGTAGCCGGGGAAGAGTTTTTCACGTCAAAAACACCATCATGATATTTAAAAACGCATTCAACTGCGACAAATAGTACTCTTACGAGAAAAATTTTAAAAACAGTATATTCGTGACATTCTTGATTATCATAAATCGCGATCTTCATGTAAACCATGAACAAAATAGTCACTTTTATCTTTACTTTCTATGCATTTCTTCTGTATTTTACATTATGTCTACAGAAATATCATTTTTATGTATCTTTTTAATATATTTTTTTTCTGTAATTTTCTGTAAACGACACGTTTGGTCTAGTGGCTAGTAACCCTAGCCGTTAACCAAACGGTCGCGGGTTCGAATCCCACTATAGGGGGTTATGTGTTTGTGTGTTATGTTATGTTTGTGTGTCATAACACAAATGTTTATGTGTTAACATTTTACCTTTGCACCTGAGTCATGGATATTTTCTACTTATAATATGTATGTATTTACAAAAAATAGTAATCTATGTAGTATATCAACTGTCTGGTATCCATAATACAAGCATTAGTTGCTTACTGTGGAACTAGATGGTGCTGTGTGGAATGTGTGAAGATATTTATTTATTTATTTATATAGTAGTGTGATGAACACATACCAACCGACTTAATAAAATGGATGTCGACCGACACTATGTGAGTTGCTGCGATGTCGTCGACCACGAGGATCTGTAAGACGATCTAATTTTTATATATAGGTCTGCAAGAAGGCTGACGGTCCCCTTCTCCTACAATATTACAATTACTATAGTAGTTATTAGCCTGTCTGTCTGTTACCTTTTCTGTATATAGATTAAAGGATTATGGGATTATTAGGGACAAGGTGGAAATGGGATTATGGCCACTATCATCCCTCATTTACTTACACAACAGTACACGTGCTGTTATCCTCACCTTAATGATTATATTTCATCTATATATATATATATATATATATATATATATATATATATATATATATATATATATATATATATATATATATATATATATATATATATATATATATATATATATATATATATAATGTGTGTATGTATGTATGTAAAATGTATGTACTCCGAAACCGCTGAACCGATTTTGATGAAATTTTCAGACAACGTTCAGATTAGTCCAGCGGGTAATCCTGTGAAGCTTGGTAGCGATCGGACGCGAACGAAGTCGCGGGCACCTACTAGTATTTCATAATAAATTAATCATAACAAATTTGTAGGTAGTCGGACAGAACTTAAAACTCAGTTTAATTAATCTAATGTAATTATCTATGAACGCCACGTAGGTACAGTCGTAGTATACGAACAGTTTTTTAAACTTTTGCTAGTCGTGTGCAAAGTTACTAAATTTATTTGTACCGATAAACCGATATCGCACTGCTGTGAATAAATAAAGATAAATATTTGATGTGAATACATAAAGTTCGGCTATTTTAATTGAATACCTGACCAGGTTTTATATTTATGCTCCAAATAGTTTAAAATTTCCATTTAAAAATATATATATATATATATATATATTTCAAGAAGAGCGTACACGTAGGTACTCGCCAACTTTCTTGTTTTGAATACTTTTGTAGTAACTCATACATGTTGTTCTGTATTGCCAACTTTTGTAGAAATTCGTTTTAATATTATTGTTTCGACAATTGTTACATCAACAAGTGTCTATCAGCTTTTTTAGTCAATCAATAATAACAGTTTTTAGTGTAGACTTAGTGAATAATGTTCCAAAACTATTTATTTTTGTATACAATATGCAGAACTGTAATTAGTTTTGAATGGACAAGACACCATTTATAAAAAGAAAAACTCATTTCAACATACTAACGAACCCATTGGTTTCAAGTGATTAAAGTCCTTGGCTTAGCGCTACTAGTAAGGGATCCCGGGTTCAGTCAAGTGTGGAAATGAACTTTTTAAAGTTAGTTCTGTTCTGGGTGTTTTAATGGGTTATAAATTGGGTAGCCCGTCTGGCGACAATAATCGACAGCCCCTTACAGAAAACCACCGTTATATAACAGCATGTGTGCTGTTGTATTTCGTTGAGTGAATAAGGGATACCAGAGCCCATTTCCTTACCCCTGAATAATCCCCGTAGCGTTATTTCTGTATATATGTCACGGTAACCACGAACTAACAAGGGGCTGACAGCCTGTATTCCACCCTTTAACGTAAAAAAATACAATTGATAATTTAACAATGTCTCCTTACCAATACAATGGTTCCGAATAGAATACGTATCATTAAGTTTATTCACATGGGCCTTGAGATTGATATCAGAGGGCACGAATTCAGGCCCATCCCTCGGAAAAAAGGGAAATTGAGGAATAAAATAGGAAAGATAAAGGCGAGGACGACAGCGGTTGGGGAACTCGCCGCTTCGCTTTCATTGATTTAAAATACGAGATATATTATGTTTAAGAAAGTTTTTTTAAGGTCCGCTTCTCTGTCGATCTATTTGACAGACCATATGTATATAATATATAGACAGCTATAATTAAAAATCAAAAACTAAACCCCAAATTGCTATTGATCCCAACCACGCTATATCTGTTGTAAGTTGCTGAGTAGTTACTTAATGCAGACTACTTGATGCTGCAGCACCAGATCAATGTTACTATGTCATGGAAATACCACCGAAGTAACAGTATACCAAATTTCACATCAAAAGAACCTGTGCAAGTGAGTGAAATCCCTTCGTCAACTAAACAATGGGCTGATGGTCTTAAAAAGCCTGAAAAGATCTTCATTAATTATAGCTAAGAACCATCCCTATTACCTCATCTTTCAACCAAAAAAAAAAACGGGTTGAAATAGCTCTATCAGTTTGGGAGCTACGATTCCACAGACACACACATCTAACTTATAACACCCCGTTTTGCGCCGGGCATCCGGCGTTTAAAATCACAGAATGTTGTATATAAATTAATTATAAACAGGTGTTAGATATTTAAATCATAGATGTATATTTATGTTAATTATTGTTTTAAAATTTGATAAGGACGCTATCGTCTTGGATAGCTCAGTAGTGATAGCTGTAAATGATATGAAATAAACGATTAAAATAAATGTCGATAAGTTGCTTTGTATTATTATTATAATAATACAAAGCAACTTATCAGAAAACTCGTAATAAATATCGTTATTACAAAATCAAAATTACAATTATTCAAATCTAGTACTCCTTAGTAATTATTCGAAATGAAGCAGTGACCCAGTTATTAAGATCATTAGTGGAGTTCTTCGGTTCAAATAAAAAATAAATTAAAATCGCCTCAGCGAGGAAGTAAGACCAAATGGATTACCTTAATTGCTTTATAAAATAGCGACTCTTTTGCAATTAGTAAAACTGAGCTCTGAATTAACTTTATTGTTATCCATCGCAGTTCGTGTTACATCTTATTAGCGAATATTGCTATTACTCGCTGTGTTTTTTGCTAGTGTTTGTTTGGTTTTTAAACCAATTAACTCATATTTATCTAATGAGAATATTAAACGCATCCAGGGGGAAATAGGGTAGAAGCAAGCCAAGCCAGATGACGTACTTCCTTACTCAAAAATCACCGTGAATGGTATAATTCAAGTAGCTCGCTATTTCAAGCTGCCACCTTGAAGGCTCAGATAGCCATGATGATAAACTAACCTCAGACAAGAGATGCCCCCAAAAGAAAAAGATTAAGATTAAAAAGGGAAGTTTTTTTTTTAAATCCATTAATTTCACTTTAAACTTAACCATACGCCTGATAATAATTGTAATAATAGCTGTATATGTTTGCACTGTATCACAAAACAATATGGATACGTGACAATGACATTTACATACTCGTAGTAATACGGAAAAAAAATACATCCACCGTAAAAGTTGTCTAAAGTTCAAAATATAAAGTCCCAAAAGTATTTACTACTAACTGGTGCCCGCGACTTCGGCCGCGTTGAACGATGAAAGGTACCCTATGTCATTTCTGGTGTCCCAGACAATGTGTATGCAAAACTTCTTGGTGATCGGTTCAGTAGTATTTGCGTGAAAGAGTTACAAACATCCATACATCCAAACATATTATACTTTCGCATTTATAGTATTAGTACGGATGTATGTGATTTAATACCAAAAAATACGATATAATAAATGAACAACTTATAGGTACATCAAATGTGATTTCATTTTCATTCTTCACAAGTCTAGGAGCATTTTTACACGAGGGAACGATATAATTTACATAAAATATTCTTCAGGTAACGCGCGCGCGCCTTGTCCAAGTGTCTACTCGCTAGTAGGTAAGTAACTACTTTAAATAAAAGTAGTTTCTGTTTGTCTCGGAATCTATACTAGCTGGTGCCCGCGACTTCTTTCGCGTTCAAAATTAAAAAATTAATAAGTAATATAACATTTGACCACTTGTTGCAATAACACTTTGACCAGGCGTTAATTTTTATTTTATTTTAGATGATCCCTCGGGAACAGCCTTTTTTTCTGAATGAAAGGTACCCCATGTCCTTTTCTGTATCCTTGACAACATATATGCGAAATTTCATGATGATCCGTTAAGGCATGAAAAGGTAACAAATAGACAGACAGACAGAGTTACTTTCACATTTATAATATTAGTATATAGCATAGATTAAATATCTTATCTTACTAATATTATAAATGCGAGTATGTTTGGATGTATGGATGTTTGTAACTCTTTCACGCAAAAACTACTGAACCGATCACCATTAAATTTTGTATACACGTTGTCTGGGACACAGAAAGGACATAGGGTACCTTTCATCCAGAAAAACAGGACTATTCCTGAGGGATAAATAAAAAATAAAAAACTAACGCCTGGCCAAAGTGTTATAGCAACACGAGGTATCATTATATTGATTTTTTTTAATTTACAACGCGGACGAAGTCGCGAGCACCAGCTAGTGAATAATAAATATATTATTCACATATAACTTATAACACTGCCTTATAATAAACAAGGGTATACGATAGAAACACCTTTATAGTTGACTTCCTTGCAATTCTCAATCGGTGAACAGTAGATTTTACTTAAACAATTTAAATTTCAAATTGACCCTCAAAGTTAGCAGTGCACCAGTAAAGTGTATATACAGTATACACATTATAAATTCGCTGTCTGTTATTTTCTCTGCCTCTGTTTGTCTGTTTGTTACCTTTTCACGCCTTTACTACTAGACCAATCACATGAAATTTTGCATACACGTCGTCAGGGATAAAGGAAAGGACATAATATGATACCACCTTTCATCCAGAAAAAAAAGTACTGTTCCCAAGGTATCATCTAAAATAAAATAAAAAATAAAGCCTGACCAAAGTGTTATAGCAAGAAGAGGTAAAGCGTTATATTGATTATACAATATAATATATATTTTTATTTTACAATGCAGACGAAGTCGCGGGCACCAGCTAGTTGTAACATAAATGTTCAAATACAGAGCGCTACTGGCAAAGGAAGGCTTATTAAACGACTTAAATTTTTCAACTAAATTAAAAACCTCGTGTAAAATGCGAGGTTAGTGTAAACTCGCAGTTAAAATTGCATTCGCCTGAAAACTGAGGGTATCTCGCAATTTTGGCAATTCGCCGTGGCTCTATACACTGACCGCGCTCGTAGTCGACAGTACGTTGTGTTGGTAACCACTTTATCGTGTGGGGAATGTAGAAAGTATATTTTTAAAAGCATTCACAAAATGTGAATGTGAAATGTACAAGGAACATAGACGTGACAGCGAGTCAATACAACCCGAAACACTTTTTCCAACTCCGAATTTTCCCGACAGAAATAAAAGATTGATTGACATTGCATATAGCGATCCTATTTTGATTTCATAAACTATTTTAAGATGCGTGTAGTAAATTAAATCAACCAGTTTCATAACTAATTCCGACTTGATTTGATTTATTTGTGGCAGAGGGCACACGGAAGTCATTTTTGCAGCCTACAATACAGTAAAGTATGTGTGCTGTTGTGTTTTGGAGAGTAAGATAATAAATTGAATTGCGAATTTCGGAACATGTTTTCCAGAATTGGAGAACGCTTTCTGGTACGATAATTGCTCTTAACTAATTCTGGATTTCAAGAACGATTTCAAGAAATCTTTAGATATGAAAAAAATTTCTAACATGATCTTTGTAGAGCTTTTCTAAGTATGTCTGTTGTGATTGTTATTGAATTTAGGGATAGATTTTTAAGCTCTCGGAATTTATTAACACAAAAATGTTTTTAATTAGTATTTTATACAATATAGTTAAATTAAATTATTTTTTTTTAAAATTGTAACATTATTTATTTAATCGCTTTCATATATAAAAATACAATTATTAATTCTAAATAATACTAAACTAAACTAAAATGTAAAACAGAAATGATTTATACAAAACTTAAAAACTAACTAATTATTATCAAAAAATATAAATTACATGTACTCATAAGTTATAAATATAAATTATATACAAATTAATATATACAAAACTTAAAAACTAACTAATTATTTTCAAAAAAATACTTATAAATAATTTAGATCTATTAAGCCTTTGGTAGACGGAAAAGTGGCCAGAATGCTGGCGGCATTGCCCCGTTGGATGCATATGCTTATCTTTTGGGCAAAGTAAGAGCCAGCATTCTGGTCACCTGACGCCTCTACCAACCGTTTAGCCAGGTCCTTGTAGAGTTCATGAGCGGCTGGCCCCCACGGACCCATGGTTTCTACCGCAAGCGGCACAAACATGTAACCATTATCTAAGTTTACATATTTGCGCCGCTTGAGATTTTCGGCTTTATAAGCGGCAGCACCAGCCTGTGACGTGGTTCCTGGAAGATGAGAAGGGGCCAGGGTGTCTACACATGTGGCATCCCATACCAGGGGTCTTCCCAGCTTCCAGGGAATAAGGGTCATGCCGTCAGGTCTCTTGCCGTCGTCTCTCATTAGTCCGTTGGGTTCTAAAACTGATGGGACGGCGGCACTAACAAACGCCCGACGGATGATATCGTTCAGACTGGCGTGTCGCGGTATGCGTCCTGCGCTCTTGATACAGGATAATCCGTGGTGGCCGAACCGATCTACTGATTCTCCACAATTACAGTGGTGAGAAACTGTACAAGGAGCGCCAACTCGTATGGATGCTGCCAATCTAAAAGTATTATTGTCTAAAAGATTGCCAATGTTACGTGACGGTAAAGCATGTAGCCAGAGGCCTGATTCCCATCGCGCTATGGCAAGTAGACGAGCACGCTCTGTATTGGAACTTGATGAATTTATTAGGTTGTTAAATTCCAAAATACAGAGAGGATCGTCCCATTGCCTTTGACGAATAGGGGATTTGGGCAGAGAATTTGTCGAACAGACTCTTTTCCAACTTTCTGTAGCTTCTGTAAAATGGCATATTTGGCAATTAGGAAATGATTGAGCTAAAATAGAGTGTACCAATTTAGAAGTGCTGTATACAGAAGAACAGAAAGCTGGTAATGAAACACTAGAAATTTTGCGAATAGATTTATATTTACTTAAAATTGAATAAATATTAAGATCTGATTTTTGATAACTAGTTAATAAATAAAGTTTGTCATGATAGCTCGTGAATATTATTTAAAATATAAATCCAATTTAAATCTAGAACAATGTCTACCCTATAGTATACTATGTAATACCACAAATAAGCTAAATTAACCTCAAAAATTTAAAAAATTAGCAATACATTTAATATAGGTTCCGCAAACATTCCGCATTTTATTGGGATTTCTTGTTTCCGTCGGAAATAGGCCATTTCTGACACTATTAACATATGTGAAATGTTCTATTCTCTTTTCAATTCTAGTCGAGTTTTCCAGGCTGACGTACAACCAAATAATTCTATAAATTTTAGGTCGAGGTTAAATTTTTAACACTTTCCACTAAATGTCACTTGTCAATAAGAAAAGACCTTCATCAATCTTTGCTACTGAGCAAGACCTTTTTCACGAGGTAGTATAAGTTCTATATAGTATCTATAATATAACAAATCAGAGGCGTCCTTTGGCCAAAATGATTAACGAAACACACAGGGAAATAAATGGTGAATGTCATTGGAGAAAAGCCACAATCGCAATATTGTGCGAAACAAAAGGCCGACTATAGGAAGTAGGTAATTAAAAGGCTATTTTTGCCCAACCCAGAAGCTTTGATCCCAAAATTAATGTAGTGTGAAACGTGTACAGTCAACGAATATATTGTCCAGTTCTGTATTTAGGACCCTAATTTAATTTCGGGGCTTGAGCAACTGTCCAATAATCCCTTGGTAATCCGCAAATAATAATTGCAACCATCATTTTTCCGTCTGTTTGTGGCATACAGTAAGTTTGTTAACCATAGACTCTTATAGAGGACGAGCTGGTGCCCGCGACTGCGTTATAATAATAATATTTTTTCTATTAATGTTTTTTTATAAAATACAGTTATTAAGTAAGTAGGTAAGTAAGTTAGTAATAGTTGTAGCAAGTAAGTAATATTCTCGTCTTTAAATTTACTCCCTGGGTTTCATTTAATAAATAACACGAACAACTCGTTAAAAATATTGAATTTATGTCAGCAGCACTGACAGTTGCAATCATTTCTCATACCACATACCATAAGAATCCAACTCAAAGTCGGTCTAGAGTTCTAACCAATATCTACCATGTTAAAGGCCAACAATTCGCCTGTCTGGGCTACTCGTGCTATATGAATAGCACGAGTAGCATATGATGAATACACATTTTGAATACGATTAGTATATGCATGTGAATAGAATATACACGAGTAGCATAGAGTGCTGTATGATTAGTACGAGATTTGAATAATCAAAACAAATTATAAAATGCTCTTGTGGAATAAGGAAACTTGTAATGTTTGTAACCAAGTGAGTATCATGAATAACATAGTTACATAATACCTAAGTGTATATAAGATTATTCCACTGATACTTGGCTTACTTGGGGCAGTATATCATTCAGCAATAGAAATAATTTATCAGTTCAGCGATAAAGTGGCGGGGTGTATGCAGTATATCAAAATGTGTCTCGTGTTACAACTTTCACTGTTAATATAGTGTGATAAGGGGTATTTTAGCGTAATATGTACGTAATATGTACAATAATACGCCTTCTAAGTACATTTCTCTAACAACATGACGAGCTACTATTTCATTGAAATACCGCAACAAATATTCGTTTGTAGATTTGACATTCTATACACCGTTCTTGTTTTAATTAAAGTTTATAGCTTTAAAATAATATTAAAATTGGTAACACAGTCTAATATTAGTAATTTGAAATGTAAACACTAAGAGTTTATGAATAGTGTTGTGCAAGATATTTGAGAGTTTGATGGTAATTTCAACTTTGTGCTCGAAACTGGAAGCACTCTTAATCCATCCATAGTAATAATATAAACGTGAAAGTAACTGTCTGTCTGTTACCTTTTCACGCTTTAACTACTCAGCCGATTATCAACCGAATTTTAAGTCCCAAACATTAAAAAGAAAATAATAATAAAAAAATCGTCTATCGAAGGATGCAGTAAACCGAGTGCATAATTTAATAAAACATAAAATTATTTCTAAAAGTAACTAATCAACACTTTACTTGTAGTTGATGAAAGAAGCCCTTAATATACCAAATGAGCATTTTTCGTTCGTAATATTTCTTATGTTTAAGTGGTATCTTAAAGGTTATCCAATAATATAAAAAGGTTAAAGCGTAACAAACTCACGTTCACATTTAAAATAGGTATTAGTTAGAATATATTATCTCCACAGATTGAACCCGGGCAAACTGGGGCGCGTAAGTATAATACTTAATACGAGTGAATCATCTGACGACTTTTGTGTAACATCACTAAGGCACAAATGAAAATGGAATACAATTAGTAATAGTACTGGTACAGGTGCTTTCTAGTTAATTTATGTTAACATCATGTTAACCTTTGCGTTAACATACTTAGTTAATTTATGTTAACCTTTGCGGAGCTCCAAATAAAACGTGCAAATTAATTTTGTTTAAAACAAATGATAGCGAAACGTTCATAATTTTTTCAACGCGAAAAAAGTACATATAAGTAAGCTTTATTATATTACTAGCTGTTGCCCGCGACTTTGTTCGTGTTGAAAAATGTAAAAGAATTGTATCCCACTATGGAAGCAAATTTAGACATATTGGCGTCAATAATATACAGTCTTCCATTCCATCTTTGTGAACACAGACCAATTTTCTATAGACACATTTAAAGACAATTTCTATTCATAATACATGTCAGAATAAATTTCTGAACCTACTGTATAAATAATAAAAATAATAAATTTAAATTTTTACTGTATAAATAACTAAATTATTTAATAGATGTAACTATTCTTTTTTTGGATAGGACTAACATTCTTATATCTATTATTTATAGCTAATATAAGCTAAAAACAAGCCCGTTTTATTAAATGAATAAGCCCAGTACTGTTCGTAAATGTCGCATTTTAGTCGTCTAATATAGTCGATATATTCGCAGCACTCGACAGCCGGCCCATTAGCTCAGTTGGTTAGAGCGTCGTGCTAATAACGCGAAGGTCGCGGGTTCGATCCCCTCATGGGCCATATAATGCTTTTTATATTTTCTTTTGTTTTTTTTTTTTTTCTTGATTTTTTTTTTATATCAACCTAACATCGCTATAACAATTATTCTTTATCAGTCAATCATGTACATTTCTACCATTATGGCTTAAATATGATACCGGCAAGTAACTTTATTGCTTCTCTTTTTTAATTTTGAATTGATTTTAATTTTTTATACATTTCCTTATTATTATTCGGTTTTGTTCATTTGTAAATTACATATATTAAAAATTTATTTCGGTACAGTGTTTTTATTTACGATTTATTTCTCTTATTTTCAATTTTTTTGACGAACCCTAGGATGCATTATTTTCAATTTTTTTTTTCTTTTATTTTCTTACTGGCCTTGAGCGGTACTCAATTTTAGTCTCTATTCACCCTTTTTAAGGCCCACTGTAGGAATGAGTTAGAGGTGACACTTTAAACGCTCATTTTTATTACAGCAGAATCTCACATGCTTGTCTAGGTTTGCCGGGTTCGTCTCCTGGCAGGGTCATCTTTGAAAATGTACTTTTTAAAGTTGGCTCTAGTCTCGATCTGGAATGGCACATGTGGCGTTGCTTATTATATGTAATAAGCTAACTACCTAGTACCTAACTACCATCATGTAGACCGTCACGTCAGCCTAACATATAAAAAAAAATAACTCAAGATTTGTACGAACAAAATAAAATAAATAAAATGTGCTAGCATAAAATAAAATCACTAGGAGTTAAATAGTAAAAATCCACTGTGGTAACTAATTCTTCTAAAAACTTAATTATTAGTCACCGGCGGTGCCACAATCCAACCCGTTTCATTCCAAAAAGGTCTTTTGAACGGGTTCAGGTGACCTATTTACTGGAACCTCGATTAACACTAATTGATTAGTCGCGCACTGAACCGATTCTCACTGTTTCTGCTTTTCTTTGATCAGATCCCGGCGTTGTAGATGTGCGATTTTCTTGCGATTACTTTCTTATACAGTTAAAGATATCTTTGTAAGAACTGTACGGCGAATGTTTCCAGATGTTGTAGTATTAATAAAAATCAAGGAAAATAATAGTGGCAAGGCACACCGGGTACTACAGTCATAAATGGGCAGCCCGTTTGGGTTTAGTAGAGGTTTCGCACAATTTTGTTTCGTACGAATTGTGTGAAGAAGTGACTTTAAAATTAAATATATTTTTAGTCGCTGTTTCGCACACTTTGATTTTTATAGAAGAAAAAAATGTAAGTACTGTCGTGTACGACAGTGAAATAGGTAAAGTAGGTAAATCGAAATATAAATAAATTAAACATAAAATTTAGATATTACTAATTTTTCTTGTTTATTTATTTATTAATAAACCACTACCACCAATGCTTGTTTACCCTTACAGAATAACAGCATGTGTTTCACAGTGAGTGAATAAGGAATGTTAGGGTCCATTTCTTATCCCTTATTATTTATCATATTAATCAATAGGCTACCATTAGCCACCTTTCACATATCTTTAAGTACCTAAATGTTTAGAAAAAAAAAAATCATAATTTTTTTAAATTTTTTTTTCGGTAATTTTTACCAATATGAATTTAGTTGCCGAATAAAATAAAGTCGCAACGAAATCGCATATCCAACCTCAACCTTCGTTCACCCTTTTCACCTAAACAGGGGAGACGGTAGGGGGAGACGAACAAAAGACAATTGCGACGCGATGAAAGAAAAGACGGTTGATTGCGGAGCTCCGAATCCTACAAGACATGTATAGGTAGTTTTATATTAAATTGCGTAAGTCCGTCCCTCTTTGTAAAGAGCGGAATAAATGATTCTCCTGTAAGAAGTTATACGTTGGATAAGACGACATCTTACAAGCAACGAACAACACTTTTTGCTTGTTATGTTATAAGAAAAATAGTGATGCGGAGGCTGATGATCTAGTTGGTGGTAAATGGAATCTGTTGCCTATATACACAAACAACAGCTGTAGAGGTATACTAGTGTGCTACCAATATTCCTTAATTTTCCTTAACCCTCAAGAACCTTAAATTCTGATTGCCATCGCCGACCTCAATGTCAAAAAATCCGCTAAACAATAAATAAAATCATTATACAAAAAATTAAAATTGTCAGTAAACGATTTAACGAATTAATCGCACCATAAACAACTTATTCGCTTGACATCTGACAGCTGTCATTTGTCATTCAACCACTGCACTGTCTCTGATTGGACAATTTAATAGGCATTTAATAAGTGAAGAGAATTCATCCAACTTAGTGTGGTTTACTAGGTTAAATTTAAAACTTCAAAACAATGACTAATAAATATAGTTTATCAAGCAATATTGAGAAGTAACCTCAAAACAGTGTCATTAGCACACACGTCAAACTTTTAACACCCCGTTTTTGCATCGTGCATCGGGGGTTAAAAATCGATGAGTGTACCTAAAAACTAATAAATATTAGTATTGTTTCATTGTCGCTGATCTAAATAATAACCTGAAAACAGTGTCATTAGCATATCAAAGTATTCTATGTGCAGGTATAGACTACAAACACAAAAAGGGAAGTTGGAAAAGGTCCCCCACATTAACGATAAAGACATCGTTTACGCTTAAAGTATTCTAAGGAGTTGTAACATCGAGAAGTAATTTATCATGTATGACTTGACAATATTGTCACTTGACGCGTATGCTTATGGATGGTTTACATTAAAATATATTGCGGGTAATCACTCACAGTGTCGCCCTGTCGATACCCATTTAAAGATTATTTTTAAATGGGCATCTTTGGTATGAATAAAAATCATTGTATGACGATTTACTTGACACGGTTTTTCCTATTTTAGACTCATAGATATCGCTTCTTAATTGATAGTCAAGTATTTTTAATTGAACTCACGCCGTCTCACTTTGTGAGCACCACCCTCAGTGATGTCTAATTATGTGAAATCAGCGCCATCTACCCAAATTAGCACGTACTTTTTGGTTCATAATAAGCTGAACTTTGTCAAAAGTTTGTTAAGATGTTAACAGCTAGCGTAGTTTTCATATCTGACGTGCAGTCCTACGTCTGACAGTTTTTTTTTACTATATCTAATTGGCGACACGTCTCCGTGTTAAGTGTACTCTTTATTCGAAGATTATGGCTGAAACACAAAACGTCATGCAAATTATTTATATCTATTTAATTTATGGCCTTGTAGGATTTCAAATATATAAACAAATTTTATGTATTTTAGGCTTGACCTTTTTACACAATTAAAAAATTTACTGTCAACATAATAAGAAAGAATACATGGCTCAATGCCGAGTTTCCTCTTCTCAAAGTGTATAATAAACTAACGAACTTGTCAAAGCGTCAATTCTCGTATTTCGCAATCTCGTCTTTGCTCATGTGAGGGTCATCCAGTGGAGGCACGAGGTGTCACCACTTGACATCTTTCTTTACGATTGTAGAATCTAAGCCGTGGGCATTGCCTCTTCAGCTAACGGGGTCTGGATTGGTCTCTTAGAAATTCATTTAACTTAAAACCTTTAGTAGCAAATTGTTAATGTACAAATGATTTTCCCCACTACTTTTAGCAGTCTATACCTAAGCCATTAAGTTAGTTTGATATTAATATATCTAAATAGCGATTAATTTTGTATTTTTCGTAATAATGAGTAAAAAATTAAAGTAGGTAGGTAGTACTCAGCGCCCACACGTAGCTCTACCATACGTATCTAACTTTGAAGGATAATCAATCACTAGCTTTCTAACTAAAAATACTTTAAATTAAGATCTCTAAAATACGCTTTCCCATCTAAACTGTCTGATGTCTGATTTTATCATGGAACGAAACTCGGACAGAAATTAATGGTGACTATTAAAAAAATGTGATTTTAGTCTTGGCTAAGTATGCCTGTTTTGTAACATTTCCGGATAGGGCTTAAGTTTTAATTAGGTTTCAACATTACTAACAGAATGAATAATAAAAAACTCATAACAAGTGTTGAGCGGTTGAACCCGTCGCTCATAAATTTTAATTATTTAGACTTAAACTTTAATTGTATTTATTTTAAAATTTATACTTACTTTGCTGAGAGACTAAGTCGGAATGAGGCTGGGGATTGGAGCGTATACAAAAAGTATTAGAAAGTTGTGACGTCACTTGTTCGCAATCATTAATATTTTAGAAGGGCACACCTCGTTCAGCAATGTACCTTTTTATTTAGTTATTGCAGACCCGCCCCCGACTTCACATGGAATTCAAATTTTCAAAAATGCTTTCTTAGTGGATCATTACGTTGTAAAATAAGATATAAAGAGCTTGTCATTCTTATTGTATTTTAACAAAATTCGAAGCTTGTTTCAACGTATTCTTATTTTTTTATCATTTCGCTGGATTATTGTCAATCGACATACTTACATGTAAAGGATCTTTATATCAGTCATTACGAATGATTTTATAAGTAGGTATAGATTGATACTTCACCTACTGCCTTCTCACACAAGAAATTTGTTCTCATACTGGGATTTGATGGCAGCTAAATATTTGTTGGTTATTACTCTGTTTTATATTCTTATACGAGCTTATCTCTACTAAACGTGTATGTGGTTTTTTTTAAATACTCGAGACACGAACGTGTCAGACGTGCTTCTTAAAACTAAGCCAATGTAAAGGTGCCTTAAAAATTATTTAACGAGTTTCTAACCTACAAAGTGCTCTTAAATTAATTAATTAAGAATTATTTTTAACGAGGCCCCTTTTCGTTTGAAGTTACCGTTCAATGGCAGACACATCATCAAATTAAAGCGGTCCATCAGTTAGTTTCAAAGATTATCCTTGATAATTGATTAATTTTGTTCTAAAATTCTAGGAAAATCTAATTTCTTTTAATGCCATATAAAAGTTGTGGACTCTGCATTTTATATAATGAAATAATACATAAAATAACTAAATTTCAACTTTTATTTTCAACTAGCGACCCGCTTCCGGCTTCGCACGGGTGTAATTTTGCTCGACACCGGTTGGTGGAGCTTCGGCGGAGGTGGCTGTATCAAGCGAGTCCTGTCTCGAGTTTATTTACTCGCGCATAGTTTTTAATTTATGCTAACTCCCAAGATATTAATTTACATTTGTAATTTTTTTCTTATTAGAGATGGGTTTGCTCTTGACCAGCATCCAGCCGTGTAGCGATGGTGAGGCCTATGATGGAGCGAGCTCACCCAGAAGATGCCTATTCACTCCAACTTTGAAAAGATTTGGGTGATGTAAAAGGCAACTATTATTTACATGAAATGCTTAAAGTAACTAAAGTATTTAATTTGATAAGGAATAAGATAGTATCTAATATAGACATAATAATTATGGCATCGCGGACGCTTTTGTGGACCGAAGTACAGAGCGTACGAAGTTGAAGCCACCAGCGAATTAGTTATCCTTACATATTTTAATATAAAAGAGTCTGTAAGTATATATGTATGTTTGTATGTTTGCGATTATCTCAAAAACTACTGAACGGATTTTTATGCGGTTTTCACTAATGGAAAGAGCGTTAAACGAAGAAAGTTTTTATATATAATTTGCAGAAAAAATAGACTGGTGCGAAGCCGGGAGCGGGTCGCTAGTACATATATATAATAACACAAGTGAATCACGCACACGTTGTAGAAAAGCTATCGTGTTAATATGCCACGCAATAAACCACGTAATTAAAATCAGGTTAAGGTTGAAAGTGTGATTGACGGCCTCTCGGGTCGAAGCCTTCGTCGATTAAAACTCTTATTATGAAGAGTGTAGGTATAAGTTAACGAATATCTAACTACGCCACCATTTTTGTTTCCGCCGTGAAATTAGGGCGTTCCTATTTAAATTTCAAATTAGAATTTCTCCTCGTGTGAATTAATTACTATTAAAACGGTGAAAATATGCTTCCGGACCATTACAACCAAATCCCAAATATGCATAATATAGAAAGACAAAGATTCCATTTGAACAGTTTCTATCTTACTGATGTAGAAGATTTGGAAAAGCCTTAAAATCGTGAACGTTCTATAGAAAAATTAATTTTCATATATTTTATCTAATCCTTTCTATACAGATTTAAGAGTCCAATTAGAAAAGGAATTATTTTACAGTAGCAATTTCAACAGTTACGATTTTGAATAGTTTGTATTATATCACCTACTATCTGGTGAGTATTACTCGGGAACAAACTATTCATGTAATAACCCTGAAAGCATGTATGCAAGATTTCATGATGATCGGTTGAGTAGTTAAGGTGGGAAAAGGTAACAAACAGACATAGTTACTTTCACATATTAAATAATTTTAGTGTCTACTTTTGCGTCTTAAAGTGTAGTGGAACTTTATTATTATTTTATTAAGTCCTAACTAACTTAATATTTAAACTATTATAAGTGAGAAGTTTTGGAAGATGTAAGTTGAAAGTTTTTACAATAGTTATTTAATTCTCTGTTACATTCAGAGTAAATAATGTAATCTGAATTATAATATTATTGCATTAAACCTGCTTAAGCGACAAATTGTATGTGATGCCTGTGAGTAAGACAGATTAACATTGGATAGATGACAAACGCTGAATCATCTAACTGCCATCAGACTTCCATGATTTCTTACTGCCATCAAATATCTCGACAGAATATTAATAACGGTTTTCAAAATTTTCCTCGCAGCACATCTTTAAATCCCCGGAAGACTCAAAAAATAGGTTGTTTATTAATACATAAAAAAAGGAAATTGGCTTTTCCTCATTTTTGTTATCTCGCGAAACGATAGATTTTGATTGATTTTATCATCAATTGATGGGTCCTCGGGGGTGTTCACAATCTTATCTCGACTCGAATGAGAAATACGGTGCCATGGATAAAAAAAACTGGAAATGGCTTTGAATTAAATAAATAAGTTTATTTAACCAAATAATTAAATGTTAAAGTTAACCCAATAACTTTTAAAGTTATATTCTTTTCGATAATCAAACTGTAACAAATCTATATATTTAACTAGGTATTGCCCACGACTTCGTCCGAGTCCATTTTTCTTATCGCTACCAAACTTCACAGGATCTGAATCTTGACCTGGACAATTTAAACATAAATTTTATAAAATGTATTATCTGTTATCATTATAAACTTTTCAAGATAAAAGTAAAAGTTGACTGCCTTGTTTGTAAATCTGTTTCTACTGAGCGCAAAACCTACACAGTCTTAAATAAATTTTCAATCAACAAAAATATACTCGTATATAAAATAATATTTTCATAACAAATTAGTAAGTACTTAATTTATTTCTCAAATTTATTTCTGACGAATCCCTGGGATCCACTATAAATATTATGTAGAATAATAAATCATTTATTATTATTTTTACAGATAAATGATGAGGAGTTTGAAGACATCCAGACTATTTTCGGAGGCAAGAGAATTCGTGCTCTAAATTAGGACGTAAGGTAAGAAATGATATATATATTAAACAGCGTTTTACTTAAAAAAAAATACTTTTTACTAAGTTGACATGGTCGAAACTTCCGGTGGGCCGACCACGTGCTTGCTGGACCAATGACATCAATGAAGAGTTGGCAGTGTATGGATGCGAAGGGCGGAAGATCGACTGTGGTGGCCCTCAATTAAAAAAAACTATGTCCAACAGTCAACGCTTGTGGGCTTATAATGAAACATACCAGGATAATATAATAAAATAGGTATAATATTTAAAAATGTGACAGATTTATTTTAATGTTACCAGTTGTGCTTAACTAGCTTACTGAGTATCTTAATGTGATGACCATAAATGTTCAATTCAATTTTTTTTATATAATATAATTTAGCAATGTAATTTAATACATTTAAAATGGCCATTTTTAGATGCCTGAGACAAATTTATTTTGTTTTATTTTATTTATGTATAATATTATTAATATAATATTATTTACAATATTCGTGTAGTGACAGAAGATCACCATGAAATACCAGCTAATGTGCTTGTTCCGGAAAATGAATTATGTTAAGGCCGGTTCTTGTATATTCTCACCTTGTGTTTTATCCTTATCAATAAGATTCTCATAGTTTTCCACTTGATCAGCTTGATCAACAGTGGATCAGCTTGTCTGTCGCCCATTCTCATTAAAAGTGTATGGAAATGTCACATTTATATCAGATGAATTCTTATTATTTAATTTTTTAAGTAAAATATTTTCTAGATTATCTTTACATCCGTGTATAGGTACATTTCCCCACTTATTATTGAGAATCCCTCGGTTGAAGCTCAATGCATTTTATTGAAATCTAAAGTGTCAGGTGTTAGGAGGGCTTTATGGGCTTTCAAATGGGGCGTTCAATATAACATATTATACGGATAAAAGTGCCTTTGATCTGGTTACATAGCCCCCGAATAACACCGTTTACTAAATTAAATTACAATCTTACATACTGAGTTACTATTTTAACATAAAATGAAAACTACTTTACATGTTTTATGGTTGTGAATAGCAAAATAAAAATATGTGAGCTTGTATTTTTGGGTTTCTGACTGCACAACCCGGTCTAAATCAAATTCTAAATTCAAATCTCTAATCTTTACGAGGTAAAATTTTTATAATCTTTTTATTTTAGGTAAATATGGATATCGATTATCTATTATCCTTCAATTGGTGCACAAATTGTTGGCTTCCAGAAACTCAAATTTGGCAATATATTAATATTCCAAAAATTTCGCTAATATTCCAAAAAGGCCACTCATATTTCAGACTAATTTAACTTACAAGTGAGAAAAAAAAGTAAATTTTATTGGTAATAAATTAATCGTAAGAAAAACTTTTAATTGCTCTCCGAAATTTTCCGGGTAGGGTTAAGGGCAAGGTTACATTTAAAAAGGATTATTTCTGGAATTCGCCATAACTTACGAACCGGTAAGTATCCTCAGTATCAAAATAACAAGATTAAAAGTTTAACCAATCAATTAAACTTGATTAGACTAGTTTTTTTTTTATTTTAACTTCCTTAGCCTCATACATTTTAATTTCAGCTAAACGAAACCATCATATTATACACAAAAAACAAACCGTTCGTTAAAAAGTACGAAATTATCCGCTATTTTTACCTTCCACGAAGGTATCTGAAGTAATTTGAAACTCTTTACAAACGTCGACATATATAAGTACGTACAACCTTAATTTATTTAACATGAGAGAGGTAAAAAAAAGTTTATAAGAGATCTAAGGACCCGTATAAAAAGGGGGATCAAAAGGAACTGTCCGGCCAAAACTTAGGGGCCTAACTTAGGGAGACTTTAACTTGGAAGGGGATTGGACGTGTTGCTATACAACATTATAAACGAATTCCATTTTCTTTCCTTAGCTTTGTTTCCTTTAGCAATTTAAATTTTGTAAAATATATATATATATATAATAATATTTTTTGTGAAAAACATAAAGTATAGCCCGATTTATTCGTCAAAGGAAAATACTTGTTCTAATCTGGAAATGATTCGAGTTATAAATTATGTTTTGAATAAAAAAAAATATAAATAAACATTATTCATAAATAGGCTTAACAATATATTTTAGTGAAATTTATTTAAATTTTTTCAGCAGTAAAATTCCGCAATACGAGTACACTCAAGTTTTCGCAAAAGCTCTCTCATATTTCTCTTTTATCGAATATTCACATTTAAATACCAAATCGTGGATGAAAAGGAGTTTTATTAACCTAATGTATTCCAGGGTAGTCCAATCCAATAATATAGATGTAAAATTTTCATCCAGCCTGCACTTTATATTGACTAAGGCAGACCGTCTTGATCCTACTCTTATTCCCAATGGGATTTTTGTAAAAGTGCCAGATCTCTCACAGAGGAGTAAAAAATCTTTAAAGTTGTAACACGTCTTATGAAGTGTAATAACCTACTTTATTTGATTGCTGGCTTTTAGTTGAGAATTTTCTCACGAAATGTCCATGTAAACTAATATTCTTTTCGTGATTGCATGAGGGGATTTTTGATATTTTTTTTGTCAGGATAAAAAAGTCTTAATGCACCGATTGCAAACTTCTTAAAAGTTTCTTCCTAACAGAATTAGCATTCCAAAATTATAGTACTTAACATAATAATAATTTTACTGACCAAATTGCCCGTTGCCAGGCGAGATGCTCAGTTTATGATGAATGCGGTGTGTCGTGCCCTTCCTTAAAATTTACTATCTGAGAACCGCAGCTTCGCTTGTATTAAAATTTTATAGCGTTAAAACTTTTACTGTGAAAAACATTTATTTCTGCAAAGTTTAATAGCGATCGATCAAAAGGTCGACTATACCATCCTAATATCAAGAAGTGATAGTTTGTATATTTGTTTGTTTACTATTCCACACCTTAACCACTCAATCGATTATCATTAAATACCCCGTCAGGGAAAGAGAAAAGGACACAGGGTAACCCTTCGTCATCTAAAAATATAAAAAAATTCAACGCCTAACAGAAATATATTAGCAATGAAGATAAATTATTGCTCATATATTTTTGTCAGGCGTTGATTCTTTTATTTTTCAACCCTTAACAAAAAGGGACGCAGACGAAAACTAGTCTTCAAATACAAAAACATCTATTCAGCAAATGAACATACGTAATTATAAAAATAATTTATTGACTCTATTGAAGATCATAGACCTCTTAATTACCTAATTAATTTACAATCACAAAACAAACATTACATACGTCTATCATTATGCATAGGTGTTAGGCATAGGCAAACAAGGTCTCGAGCAAACAGTCGACATGGCGTAGCACGAACATAATATCGGTCATTTAATAAGCAACTATCGAAACGTCCTCGACTTCGTAATTTTAAAAATTGGAGTTGAAAATTAATTTAAAAAAATGATTTTACGAAATTGGAAGAAACTGATCGATATCTCATTATAGTGATTAAATGGACGTAATAAGAAAAGGGTATGATTTAAGCTGTCGTCAATTTAAATGGTTTTGAATTTGTAAAATAATAGGTTTTGTCCTCAAAATAGTAGATCTGTCGGCAAATTGTAGTCGCCTAACAATATGAAAACAATTCCATAATAAATCACATATAATCATCGGGATATATTATCAATTATCAAATAAATAGGTTTGTATTTATTATAATTGGTTTGTCCTCATAACTGTATAATCAAAAGGTAGTATTTTAGTAAAATATATTATTATATTTATTTGCTGACAGATCTACTATTTTGAGTACGAAGCTATTATTTAAGGGACAAACCAATTATTTTCATAACAAAGTTTTATTCATAGGACAAACTACGATTTTTTTGATAATACATTACTTATTTTAGATACATATTGACATTAATTTGGTAATTCATACCGTGCCAACAGATCTATTAATTAGATGATATAAGTTGATGACAAAATATAAATTTTGGTGACAGAAAATATAGTTCCCATAAGAAAATGACGATTTAGGAAATGTACAAGTTAGGAAGCAAACAAGTTAAGAAATAGCGCCTTTGGAAGATGTCAAGTTAGGAAGCGGTCAAAGTCGAACAACGGGTTTTTTTTCTGCAAAATATATTTTTTTAATCAGTCAGATTCCAATGCACTTATTCATGTCTCTCGCTGAGTGTGTGTATACGTTTCTCTCTCGCAAGTTGGTCCCTCAATGTTGAGATTCGTGACTTCTTAACCAGATCATTTTTACTGCTCGGTTTCGCCTGGTGGCAACTCAGGTTACTCAATTGCTTCAGCTGACCTACTTCTCGGTCTAGGTCTCTTCGGTATCCTGCCTTCAACTTTGCATGGCACCGTGTCTCTTACATGCTCGAACTTCATTAAAATTCCTGATGTCGATGGGCTTGTTCAACGACTTAAGTCAAAGTAGTGTGAAGTATTGAAAACTTGTAACTTTCTGCAAGATAGATATTGATTTAAATTTAACTGCCATAAGTATTAAGAACATTAAATGAATCAACAAGTTTTTAAAGATAGTGTGTCATGATAAGTAATAAGTTTTCGCTTTTGTGCTTTGTAAAAGGTAATCGGAATTAATTTTTTTTAAAGTAAAGGTCGTCATACATGTTGTCGGTCCATTTGAATGCCGTCGCCTATAACATAAGCAACACCACAGTTGCTGCAAGTGCACTTCCGAAAATAGTACATAGTATTAAGGATAAGCCCCTTACCCTTATCATAAGGGATTATAAATAGATAAGAAAATGATCTCTTACATCCCTGACTCACCTAAACATAAAAGCATACATACTGTTCACGGTGATCTTCAGTAAAGAGCCGGTTACTGTCGCCAGGTGGGCTGCGCAAATGACTGCGAAACGCAGTGTGTTCTGTTACTAAATATTTAATTAAACGAAATCCCAAATTTGATCTCACGTATACATGTTTATGGAATCGCAAATAGTTTTAAGAATTTCTAATAATGAATCCTTGTAAATTATACAAATTTTCATATTCATATATCTTCCTACAATTTTCCTATTACTCATTCTGACGTTTTCAGAACCATGTTGAATTAATTTGGCTTTCATTTTTGTGAATTCAAACACTATTTGATGCACGCGAACTTGTTTATGCCACTATATGAACTGGAAATTTAGCTAAAATAATTTTGCAATATCTTTCTACACGCGTTGAATAACAATTGTAATTTATAATTATTAAATTTACCATGTAATGAATTTCTATAACATGTAAAATATTTCAAGCTTTCTTTTTCCACTAACACTTCGTAATCAAATTTATATTCATGTCAGCTTAATTAAGCAAATTTATAATAATTTCATTATAAAATGAAAAGTTATATTATATCTATCTTATTTTTTGTCTTTTTGTATAAAATTGCTAATCTTAAAAAAAAATCTTCTTGTGTTCAATTCAATTCTTGAGAAAGGTTGTGGGGCTATTATCATCAAGCTCCTACCCTTAGGAGACCCTTTAAAAAATTACCTTAAATGTTGAATATTACGTTGTAATAATATTCTTCAAAACATATATTCTTACTTACCTTTCTCACCTGCTACCTTTAAATTGGCCGTATACCCAACTTAGCAGATATTCATATTTTATATTCAAATTCATATTGGCTTACTATTTGTACAAAAAGAGACAGAATCCATTGTCTATTTTTATAGCACTCTTGGGTTTTGTCTCACAGTACAGGCCTGTTTTCAAGCAAATTTATTAACAATTCCATGTCAATATTATCCATTTTAATTAAAAACGCAAGTAGACGGGACTCGATGTACAGAAAACGGGCGATACGTCCGGTACGCTTTAATCTTTGATAAAAAAATATATTATCCATCCAATGTATGCAACTTCGTCCTAGAATTCGCTTATTCAGTCGTTTCCTGTTCTTAAGTAACACCCGGCCTTTCCACGCTTAAAAATATTATATCACATTAGACAGCTTCCGATGCCAACTAAAAATAAGGTCGGAGTTGTCGAGGAGGTCACGCTACTCAATTGCAGTGTCTGCTCTATGTAAGACTGATACTCACCCGTGACTTCTTCTATGTATACTCAAATATATGCTAATTCTACAACTATACTTGTGGATTTAGAAGTAATTTAGTGCAGCTGTGGGGCTCAATGCGTTTCGCAATCATTTGGGCAGCCCGTCTGGCTGCAGTAACCACCTATAACAGCATAAATGTGCTATTGTGTTTCGGTGAGTGCTTCCTTATCCCTTATCCTAAATCTTTCTATGGTCGGCAGCACACTTGTAGCACCTATGGTGTTGCTTGTGTCATAAGCGACGGTAGCCACCTACCATCAAGTGGACCGTCAGCCTACTGATAGCTCAGAGATACACCAGGATATGTTTCATATTTTAAATTTATTTAATTTATTCACATCTCACATAATATACATAATAGGTACGTGTCACGTAAAAGGGAGATGACGTTAATAGGACATTAAAAGGGACAAAATTAAAGCACCACATTAAAAAGGAGCAGACATTAAATTAATCTACAGCTATATAAATAAAAATTATTAGCTAAATGTGTTGCTAAGCGCAAAACTCGAGAATGGCTAAACCTATTCGATTATAATTTTATTTTAAAAATTATTCAAAGCTCGAGCAAGTTTCTTATGAATAGAAAAACTTGGACATCCGTGCGAAGCTGGGGCGGTTCGCTAGTTTATTATAAATTTAATTAACTCTTCACTATATACTCTTATATACATTATGTAATAGTTATATTATACTTTATATAATAATTATTTTATTTTTATATATTCAATATTAATTCGTAATTTTTACTGCAGTTTATATAAGTCTACTTATTTTTCTTCTGACTTTTCTTTGATCTTGACTATTACAGTGTGTCCATCCATACTAATATTATAAGATTGAAAGTTTACTGTCTGTCTTTCTGTTACATTTTCAAGGACTTCAATGAATTATTAAAAAAAAAAACTGGTCCAGCCGTTCCTGAGTTTTGGACTTAGCAACACATTTAGCGATTCATTTTTGTTTATGTAGATATTGATTTTCAAGATAAAATTTCAATAGTAATCTTGCTGAAGAGTTAATTTGTACTTTATAGTGATTGTTAAGACAAAGACTAACCTTTTAGTCTAATTTTTAGCAAAACTAGCGCAACTTAACAACGTATGAATTAAGATGTAATAGTACAAATGTTTGTAGCTATTCTGATATAACTGAATTGAATTTAAAATTGGAAGATTTTTCTTAAATATACTGTATAATATGAAATTTGAAAATGTGAATATGAAAAACATAATAAAAATGAAATGAAACATTAATAAACTTAAAAACAAATGTAGCTGTTGCTGAAAATTTTCATCACTATAACGAGAAAGGTATTTTTTGGCCAGTAATTTACTATTTATTTTTTTCAGGAAACAGATTTTTTGTATAAATCAAACTTTTTTAAATACCTATAGTCTATTTTGCACTGTGTTTTTATCTAAATTTAAATTTTACTCTAAAAAGTCAAATTAAGCGACGAAAATAACGCTTTTCTGCTCGCTTAAAATACATTGTTAAGCAATAAATTGAAGGCATAACAGGCGGATAAAGATAAAGGCTATATAACTAGGACTTTCTCACGAAGAGACATACAAAAGACTGATAAAAATTCCAAAAGAGAATGCGGACGTTTACCGGATTGTGAGAGAATTTAAAGTGGGTTGGGTACAATAAAAAAATTACAATGTCTCGCTGTGGGAATGTATTTTGAGCCAATGGTAAAAGCTTGTCTTTGTTCCATTTTTGTTGGTCTAAATTCTGTACATTGGCAACTTCAAACTTGTGGTTTTATTCTTGCCGATTTTTTTAACTAAGTATGACTAGTAAACCATGATTTTGTTCGGCAGAACTTAAGCTTTTTATTCAAGATCTCTTAATTAAAGATTCATGGTATAAAACGTAACACAATTTAAACAACACATTTATTAATCAAAATTTTATAACTTAATCTATCTAACTAAATACACATAGGTATTCTATATCTATAATAATATTATGAAGACAGAAGATTTGTATGTGTGTGTTGAATAAACTCAAAAACTACTGGAACGATTTTAAAAATTCTTTCATCTACAGAAAGCTACTTTATCAGCAAGTAATATAGGCTATATTTTATAAAGTTACGGTGGCGAAGTCGCGTGCAAACAGATAGTATAAAATGAAGTGGCTGTCCACTTCTCACTGTTTCTAAACTAACTTCTTCTAATACACCCAAAAGATCTTGATATGGTTTTCGATAATGGAAGGAACGAAAAACGAGAAAGTGATGTGTAAGTAGGAATATACTTTGCTGATGAAGACGGGAACGTGTCGTCAAAAAACAATTCTGTTACAGCGGCGACAAACCGAAGAACATCGATATTCAATTTTATAACAATAACATCGCGTGTTCAGTATTAAGTCGATTATTCAGCACGATTATACGAGTCGTGCGCCCTTTCCTTACATAATCGACGGTTTGATTCGTACAGTCACGCACGAAAATACTTTTCTCTAATGTGTTAAATCGAGTGCGAACGTGGCAGGTGTTCTGCTGAAGCAGCTCTTTGCATCTCAGAGAAACTCTTGCTTTCGTCACTTCGCCGTTTTGACATTGGAAACGTTGAGGCGACTATATCTCCTTTCCATTCTTTTCTTCTATGCGATTATGAAGCCGAACGTGACTAAGCGGCAAATTTTAACACTGTTATGAAACGTTCCTAAACACTTTTCGTGATCAGACAAAGGGGAATTTTGGCACACGCTACGAATAAATAATACAATCATTCGAAGAATTCCTAGGGCTTTTCATCGGCGTGCGTTAGTATCGCAAAAACTCAAATATGCCGAATTTAATTCTTTTTACACTTATGAAAAGACGGATTATATTAACAGGGAAGATTTATATGTATAAAAATTGCACCCCGGGCGAAGCCGGGAGCGAGTCACTAGTTAAAAAAATAAATTAAAAAACCAAACTAGTAAAAATATACAGAACGAATGTTTTTATATGATAATATTAATATATAAAATTTACGTTAAATGGATGTGAAAAGTATATATTGTTTTATATTTCTTCTCAGGATTTTAATAACTATAGATATTTTGTGTAAATGGCGTCAGACAGATTGACGGTCCACTTGATGTTAGTAGCTAACCAACACCTTTGACACAAGCAACGCAACAGGTGCTGCAAATGCGTTGCCGACCATAGTTTTGTTATAGATAAGATTAGGAATGGAAAGAGGAATGGGCTCCGGCATCCCTTAATCGCTCACTGGAATGGAACACAAGAGTTTATTTCACAATAGTTAAACACATGTCATTTCACGAGCGTCTTCTGTAAGCGGGTGGTAACTACCGCAGTATGCAGTGTAACTACCCTTTTTTTAACGTTGGGAAATCCTCTTGGATATCCGGCAGTGTATGGGGCAGTGTATGGGGCAGTGTATGGGCCAGTGTATAGGGCAGTGTATGGGGCAGTGCCCCGCCACGGCTATCTAAAGCGGAGAAGGCTACGCGTAGATAGAACCTCAGCGTACCCGAAAGTGGAGGTACGCCAGCCATCTCGAGGGACCTTACGATGGGTGGTAGTGTCCCCTTGGACTACGCCACTACTAAATTAAGAATTTCATACATTGTTTACTATTATTTTCCTTGAGAAAAAAGAGGAAATTTATTTCAGTATACTTACTTATGGGGTAAGAGAAATGCGTTGGCAAATAAAAAATAAATCACAGTTCGACCTTAAAGTTCATGCGATAGACTATCGGAACGGGCAAAGAGCCAGCAGCAACCAACGTCTGACACATTATAAAAGAGATAAGTAGGTAATTTATGGTACATTTTTATATATGATTTTCAGTTAGTGATGAAATTGCTGTGAAAACCACGTATTACCACTATGGAAGCAAAGGCTTAGTGCTTAGTGCCTTCAAATGAGTACTTTCCTAAGCCTATTTCCTCGTTTATGGCTAGACCAAAAAATAAAAAATAAATTACTCGTATACGACTCCAAGCGCCTTAAGAAATTGATTGTTAAATTCGTCCGCTTAAGTCCGCTTGCTGGAAGACACACATACTACACTGAGGATTTTATTTTATTTTATTTTATTTTATTTATTAGGAAGCCAACACAGTATACAACAATCCATATACATACTTATTCACATTTAAACAATCCTTTACAATATTGTGTACTCCACTTATAGGCTAACTCAGCATGCATTAAAAACGAACACAAAAGACGCATTATTAACACGTTTAATACATATAGCTCTCTCACCCAACTAAACTAGGTCGTCACAAAGGAGTTTCGGATTATCAAATTATTCACTGTATTTATTGTGATATGTTCTACATGGTTCTACTCAGGCAAAGTATGAAGCGTAGCGTGTAAACATTCGTCCACTGCGAAGTTATGGATGGAATAATTTTCTAGAAATCTTCACATCTTAGTTCGTCGATTCAGCTGTGTAGAGGAAGCGTGACTAATTTGAAGTTTCGCCTCTTCGACTCTTTGCTTTCAGTGTAATGGAAAAGTTTGTGTTTCTAGTTAGTATATAACTGTTTGTAGATTTCCTAACATGATAAAAAGAAATATTCATACAGTTTCTTTGTAAGAAAGAAAGAAAAAAATGTTATTTGTTCTTTATATAAGTAGATACATTTATATGATTATTATGATACAATAAAATTTATTGAATTTGATGGAAACAATATTGCAACCAAAACAAGTTTTCACCTCTCCAGCACGAGCTTTTGGTGCCTAAAAACTCGCAGTAAAATCGATTTTTGCTGCGAGCGTGATTCGAAATTCGAACACCACCTTTCGGAATTGTTCGGCGCATAAAAAAGAAATGGTTCGTTTAGAAACTCATTATGGCCTAGTGATTTAACTCACACGAATAAAATTTTGATTTTATTTATAGAAATTTAAGTTTGTAAATTGTATTGCTATTTTTAAATCGTAATATTTATAATAAGTAATAGTAAACATTAATATAACTTCCTTAAAAATATCATTTTTTGTTTTTATAAAAATGTCAACCAGTACAATTTCCGAACGTAACATCTAAAAAATATATAAACTTATAAAATAAAATTGCGGAAATCAAACTTTTTTCAGAATTATGTCAATTGAACTGTTTTGATAAATATAGTTAAAGAAAAATTGACTAGAGTTGGCCCAGCTATGAAGATAGTTGTCTAACTCCAAAAGAGTTGAGAGAACAAGTTTCTAATGCTGAATATAGCTTTTTACCAAATACGCAAGTAAATAATACGACCATTTCAGTTCCGCACAAACCTTTAATCTGACAATTTGCAGTAATTTTACTTACAACTTTCAATATTGTTAATTTAGTTATGTTTTATGAAAGTTTGTTGACTATAATAAACATAATTGCTTAAAATTGTCTTAATTGATTTTTTTTACCTAAAGATGACCTAATAACGCTTTTCTCTCTGTTGAGGTGGAAAGTTGTATGTTTAACATGAGAGCAATTTTTTTTAATGTCTCGTGCTTTTAAATCACTCACTGCGCGCAGTAGACTATATTAGAATCACTCGCTACGCTCGTAATTCAATTCTAGACTACTTTGCTATTTCGTGATTTAAAGTCGGCACTTGCAGCAAAAAACAATTTTACTGTCTTATTGAACAAATAACTATTAAAACGAACGACATCTGTAGATGAAATCCGAATTAAAAGTTAAATTTTCTTACCTTTGAAATATTTAATGGCATAAATTAATTCTGTCAAAGTTACTAATCTGAATGTCGAAATGTTCAAAATCATTAGAATTTTGGCGTTCCGTTATTAAATTTTAACGGTGACACAATGTCTTCCGCAATTATTGTAAACTCTTCGAAAGGTGTTGCGAATGGTATGGTCTTATTGAGAGCGATTAATTATCTTATCTTGTTTTGTGTAAAGGTTGGCAGACAGGCAAACGGTCAACTTGCTTTTAGGTATTTACCGTCACCACACCTACTGCATATATGCTTCCGACCTTAGTAAGATAATGGTAATAAATAGATTCATCCTACTAAATAACTTTAACAGGGAAATTGGCTCTGGCATCTCTCACTCACTCGCCGAAGTAAAACAGCTCATCATGATCATCATCATTCTAAGGCTCGCTACCACGTGTTCTTTTATCATTATTATATTTATATATATTATACTAGCGACCCTCTCCCGACTTCGCTCGGTTGTGCAATTTTTATAAACAAACCTTCGCGTTTATCACTCATTCCATATGTGAAAACCGCATTAAAATTGTCCTACCCATTCTCGAGTTGTTGAAGTTTAACATTTTTATATATATAAATGTTATATTATATTTATAAGATATTATATTATATCTTCTTTTTAAAGCAGGCTCGCTGTTTTATGTGTACCTTTCGTTTCTTCAAACATCAACTCACAGCTTTCCAGTCGACCTCGATATTTGAATTCTGAGGCGGACATGGCGACCTATTTTTCCAGGGCTCACAGCGAGCGTTGCGTTTTCTATTTATTTAAATTAATAATTAACACTCGATCAATCTTTTATGTCGTACGGAAATTTCGCTGTCAGCTATTCGTCAACCTATAGCTGATACATACAAAAAGTTGGTTAGCTAAGTTTAATAATAAGCTAAGGTCAGCGGTATTGATTTCCCACTATTATGCTGTGTTTATTTCTCACGTCATATACAAACACGAATATAGACTTGTATGTTATTTGCTTGTTAATACTTCAAGTGACGCAGTGTTGGTTAGTATGTTGCAGGAATATAAATGTAGATTTGTTCATAGTTTCTACTTCTTCGTGATCCTCTCCTTTATTGAAGTCAATTTCTTAAATATCTCCTTGTACTTTACGAGTCGAACAATTTCTTCCACTTTTTTAATACCGGTTTATATTTTTTAATATATTTTTTTTGCGTTAGTTAATCTCAAAATATTAAACAGTAAATCGTACTCTGCCGCCTGGATTCTTTTAAAATTTAGTAACTGTATTTAAAATGATGACTTTTATTTGCTCAAATGAACATCGTGAGAATCGAATCGAAGAAAACATTGTAAGAAAACCTAATTACCAGAGTAACTGTGAAATCCTAACAATTCGAAATGAGCTAACTCAGTGGTATAATAGTCCGTATAATAGTCCATCCCACCTAGAACCAAGTCCACGGAAGAGAGGTTTGTTTTCAGCATTGGTACATAATCAATTATACAAAATTATATATAATTATAAACTGATAAAAGACTGATAAAGTAGAGGTTTCGTTTCTGTTGGAATACAAATAACAAAATTCCTGTGACCTATCTAAATTTCAGACCACATCGTGAAAACTCTTCTAGAGTAGCGTAGTATGCATTTTACTCTTTCTGCTTATTTATTCAGTGAGACCATACCACAAAGTATAATATCTCAGTCATAAACATAGTTCAGATCCTCTACAATACTCTGACTGACTTTGTCTTCGATTTCCCATAATATATAGAGGTCAATAAACCCGCTAAATCTGAGAATCGAAATCAAAATGCCACTTAATCACAAGTTGACATAACAACTGTGTACAAAAGGCAAACGTACTAATACACAACTGTTAATTGCTCAACTTCTCCTAACTTGAGCCATGCGCCAACAGTAAAAGCCGTACGGCACAATATATGCGATAAACAGTAGTTATCGATAACCATGGACAAAATGCCTTATATCTACTTGTTTTAGAAGTATAGAAATGAATACGAAAACGATCATATATAGTGTACGAGTATATAAGTAATAACGATAAATAGTTTTTTTTAAGGACGATAGACAGAATGACTGTCCACATGATGGTAGGTGGCTACCGTTGCCTATAACACAAGCAACACTACAGGTGCTGCAAGTGCGCTTTTAACCATAGAAGGTATAAGGGTAAGGGGTTGGGAAGGAATAGGGATGGGCTCTGGTACCCCTTACTCAATCACCGAAACACAACAGAGAATTTGCCAAGAAAGAAGAATACCTAATTTGCCAGATAGATGCCAGGTGTACATATGCCCACATATTTAACTCAGGCTAAGAACATTTACGAAGCTGATAAATTGTTTATTAATAAATCACTAGTAAATTAATCGCTTAATGATTCTGAATGAAACTTTTCCACAAATATCCGAATTGTGAACATTAAACTTTAATTTTTATGACAATAATAGTTCTAAACAAATCCATAAGTGAAGCAAGACGACAGTTACTTATTAAATGCAAAACTTTCATAACATGTTACAAGAGCGTGTCTATAATTTTTACATGTAACATGAATGCTGTTATTTTAAACATTTACGTATTGCATCACATTAAATCAAAATGTTAGTCAACGCGTCGTTATATGAATTAGTGTGAGTGAGTCCTTTATTTTTAACAGTTCAGACACTGCTGTTTATTTGTTTAATACTGTAAACTGAGCCACATCCATCAGCGTTTTAGATGCACAAGATACCGAAAGGGGAAAATTAGGCAACTGTTATAACTAACTTAGGCTCTTTGGATAAGTTTTGCTTTGACGGAAGTTTGCGAGAGTTTTAAGCAGTTCCGAGGGTGCCCCTGTCGAATATTTGTAACTGTCTAAAAGGGATAGAGATATGCTATCCTTGTCGCTTTGTAAATTCAATCTAACTCCTGGTGTTTCGAAGGATAATGTATTCGGGAGAAATGTAACCACAACTGCGGACCAAAGGGCTATAAGTATGTTTGAAACAAATAGTTTATGCCAGTCATTCTTAGGTATAAAATGAAATTATCCGACCCCAAGTTTTTTGTTTTGAATGTACAGCGTCAACTTTGTTTACGAGAAAATATTAAAGAAAACGCCATACTAATTAATCGTCTAGTCGACAAAAAAATTAGAACAGGGTAAAATAATAGTTATTTGTTCAACTAGAGAGCAAAATTGTTCTTTGTTGCGAGTGCCGACTTTAAATCACGAACTAGCGAAGTAGTTCGAATCACGCTCGCAAAAAAAAAAAAATAGATTTGTTTTCTGTGTGTTTTTAGGCACCAAAATTCATCCTTTTCGTGCTGGAGAGGTGAAAAGAATTGTTTTCTTTATTTTATTGTAAATTTTCATTAGACATAATAATTTGTTCTCGTGACTTTTTAACCTTTTGTCTAGTATTTTAAGTTGCCTACCTAGTCTGTTACGCGAACGTTTTACATTATGGAACTTGATTTATTGTAGAAATGAATAAATACTGAACGAATGTACCTTCGTGACAAATAAACGTTACAAAGTTTCTTTTTGATGTTTACATTAAAAAAGAACAAGTCAATCAATCATTGTAGAACAGTAACTAATATTAGACGGTACGTAACAGTTTTGTATTTGTTGAACAATAAATTATTATGACCCTTTAAGGTTGGTTGTTAACCATGTTTGTTAAACTATCACAAACCTAGTTTATAAATTTGTATTGTTGACAGAGAAATGTTGACGAGTCTCTTGGTCGAGACGTGCTTTCGTTAACGCTTTGTCTCAGGGGTAACGCGTTCGATTTAAGTCAGACCCAACTTTAAAAATCAACTTTTCATAATTAGCTCTTGTCTGAATCTAGAAAGTAGTTTTAAGGAAAACTGTATTTCGCAAGTCATTTGGGCATCCCTTCTGGTGTCAGTAACCATAAGTAAGTAAGTAAGCGTAAGTAAGCATCAGTGTTTGTTTTGCAGCACTTGTGGCGTTGCTTAGGCGATGGTAGCAAAGTGGACGGTCAGCCTGTCTGACGACTTTTACATATTGTCTATACTATAAAAAGATACGACAATTACCATCTATACCATCAAATTTAATAAATTATTTTTAGCAGTAAAATAAGCTGCAATAGCAATAAAATATTAATCCATTATCCACCCCACTAAGTACACAGTACAAAGCCTTCACCTATATAAAAACTAAAAACGAAATAACGCGCCGCGAAGTTATCACAAAAAAAGATACAGTCAGGGGAAACGGTTTGTACAATCATCAATCATCCGTGAAACAAACGGGCCGCAATAATTCCCTCAGTGTACATGTTACGGTTAAAATATTATATTTGGATAACTCGTAGCTAATCCGGAAAAAAACGTCAAACACAGAACGCCCCGCGATATATATGGAAAGTGTTTTTTTCACTTTATCATTTTCCCGATAGAGGCTTTTAAAAACACTATTCAACCTAGACAAAACTGGTTCAGTTGTGGATTGTGATTATGTAACCTAGATTAATACATCCTACTAATATTATAAATGCGAAAGTTTGTGAGGATGGATGTTTGTTACTACGAGTATTTCACTCAAAAAGAGGCAAATTTGGATGAAATTTGGTACACAAATTATATTATCACCTAGATTAACATTTAGCGCAAATTTTATCCTGAATATTTTTTAGTTTTCTATAGGTGCTTAAGTACTAGGTCTACTATACTAACATCATCAAAGTAATATTTTATTAATCTAAGCAATACTTCATCATTTTCTTTTTTTAACACAGATTTTCTTTCCTTTTTGACAATATCCTCAGGTAAACATTTCTTTATTATGTAGTTCTGTCCCCGTAATAATTATTGGGATATACCTATAAGATCCATTGCTGTAAAGTTTCAATAAAATCCATTCATTTTGCTTGAAAGAGTAACAAGCATAATATATTAATAACATCTCACAAATTTTCGTATTTATAATATCGTTTTATCCGTAGGATTAAACGTCAGAAAACCTCAACATTCAACTGATTAACTAACGCTAATGAAACGTCTTGAAAGCACAAAATCGCTCAGTGTGTTACGGAAAGAGCTTATATCCTCAGTGTTTCACTATGAGATTAAATCTACAACGAGGAGATTTAAAGCAGAACCGTCTAATATTAAAGTAACAAAACGTATACGGTTGACTGAGTAGAGATGAGTAGGGCGCTTAGTTCTGTGATATGATGTACACATCAAAAGTAATGAAAAATATTTTATATGTGATTTTTTCTTCGTCGTTACACTGATCAGACGTTACGCACTTCACCGATATTTGCTAACTCTTTGTGATAGATAAATCTATGTAAAGATATTACCCTAACTGAAACTATCACCATCAACTAAAACTATCATAGCATGCATAGACCTGAAAACTAATAGTTTTCTCTGAATTTTGACTTTTTCAAACCCCTTAAGAGTGGAAGAGAGGTAACTGCCAGTCAAGAAACTTCTTCGCCTATCAGTTCTCTCTGTCATGAATATAGAGTGTATATCCAGTCATGGATTATCGTTATTATTATTATTATTATTATTATTATTATTATTATTTTGCATTTTTAAGGTTATTTTTGCAGTAATTTTTACATTTAATTGCAGTAATTTCTTGGAATTCAATATATTTTTTTAAAATTACGGAAATGTGGACCCATTGTTTCGTAATGTAAACGATAGACATAATATACTTACCTTTCGTATAATCCTATTTTTATCTTAGTAAGACAAAAAATATGATACACACGTAGAGAATATCTTAAGAAAAAAAAAATGGCTACCACTTAGAGGTGAAGTGGATTGGACCTTAGTAGGTATGTAGTGTATTTGTGTACCTAAAATACTTAGTTGTATTGTAGTACCTACCTAAAATAGCGCCAGTTCATGACCGGACAGACTGTATATTATACATTAAATAGTTATAAAGAAAAGTTTATCGTTGTCCATATACCAATCCACAAAAACACATCTACTGATATAATTTATTTACATTGTGGGACTGCGACACGATTTCCACGAAAGCAAACAAAATTAAGGCTTATCTCGTCAAATATTAGCTCCATTATCCTATATACCTACGGGAATATGTAATAAAATGGTAATATTCTTAGTATCAATCCGATATGGATTAATTATGATTACGAGATATATTCGTCTTTTATTAGAATATTGTTTTCGTGACATTATTAGATGAAGGCACATTTTATTTTTCTTATAGTAATTGGTAAGATATTGTCGTATGTCCGAACACATTAGTTTATCATCCATGATGAATATATCTATGTGTTTTTAATAAAACAAGGTCTATCTAACATATTTATAAATACTTCTCCATTATCTTCGAAGATTTATGTCCTAATTTAAAAAAAAAATTAGGATAAAAAATAATCTATAATATTAATCCAGGTAATAACTGAGTATTGGGAGGGTGTCACCAGTATTGTGAAAACAAAAACACATCATATTATTTCCTCTAGTGTTTTAAAATAGAGAAGCCTAGAAGACAGCAATCAAGAAAAATATTTTGTGTAAATTTAACCTTAAGTTCTAATTCATAAGGGTTATATTCCTACATGTCAGCCTTGTATTCAACAAGCACTTACTTCGTATATTCAATAACAAAACGTTGTTCGTATGGAGTGGGCTGCGGTATAAAGACTTGTTTATTGCACATTTAATCAACCTCAAATTATGCAGTGAATGTGAACATAGCACGCGATACAAACGCAATGCCTATTGGTGAAACCGCCTTGAGATTTACTGTAATTAAGCAAAATGTGCCTTTCGAGCCCAAAGCGGTATTGTGATAAAATTCGCATTCGGAAGCTCACAACTACAGAACACGGAACGAAAGAAATATTTTTTGTTTCATATTCATAGGTAGGTATAGAATATTACAATAATAGTGCTACACAGCACCATCTAGTTCCACACTAAGCAACTAATACTTGTATTATGGATATCAGACCGTTGATATTACTACATAGATAACTTTTTTTTTGTAAATACATACATATTATAAATACAAACATGGATGACTTAGGTACAAAGGTAAATGTATATAGGTAAATAATATAAAGATTAGGTTATCATCATTATCATTTCAGCCGCAGGACGTCCACTGCTGGACCGCAGGCCAGGACCGCTGCCTCCCCCATAATTTTTCAATATGACCAGAAGCAGCCTGGATCCACCGCCGCCAGCGGCCCTTTATATCAGGTCATCTGTCCACCTTGTGGGTAGACGTCCTGCGCTGCGCTTGCCGGTCCGTGGCCCCTATTTGAGACCCTTCTTGCCCCAGCGGCCGTCGGCTCTCCGTACTATGTATCCTGTTGACTGCCACTTCAAATTACTGATCCACCGGCTTATGTCGGTAGCTTTCATACGTCCACAGATCTCCATATTTCTGATTCGATCACGCAGTGTAACAACGAGCATAGCCCTCTCCATAGCTCATTGAGCGACGTTGAGCTTTCTTACGGGGCCCATATAACACATCCTTACTGGTAACACATATTGACACACACATAATACATAGTTATATAGCATGCTTTACATATGTAGACGACATGTGTTACAAAACCAATTTACAGTTACACATAGACAGTATTTTTGCTGATCCCGTTTATGTTTATGGTCTATGATTTCCTATAAAATTGTTCACACGCACTATCTGCATGCAGAATCCTGCAAAAGAACAGGTATGTTTGACGCTGACATTCAGTTTTGGCAACTAAAACCGGACACAGCTGTACTGGAAGCGCCAAAAAGCGGGATCGATCGATGGTGGTGAATATTTTCTTAAGAGCGTGTTTACACGTATCCTGCAAATACCAATAAACGTGAAAGATTTATGACTAATATAATTTTCAGAAAAAAATTGAATCCGTGCAGTCGGAGGTGGATCGCTATCCCGGCTTATCCCTGGTTAAACTGTAAATCAAAGTAATTAAGATTCAATATTTTACATGAGAATACTTGGAACACCTGAGAAGAACCTGTATATATAGATATTTTAAAGACTGTCCAAATGTGACCGTCCTTACTTGGTGAACATTATGCATATTTTATGCTAATAACTCATATTGGGGTGAAGCGATCATATACATAAATTGTCCTTTTGAATTTATCCAAAACCTCTTCCGGCCTGAAGGTGCCGCAATATATTTAAATCCCATACATACTCAACCCACGTACACATAGGGACAACAAAAGTAATACCTATATATTATTTTAACCCAAAAATCAAGGTCAAAGATTGGTAATTCTTTTTACTATCCATAATAGATATTTATATTTTAAAAATATCCCTCATGTGATCTTAAATTACTTATGTAAAGATTTTATTTTGATCAAAGAATCTTTAAATTTATTAACTAAAACAACTGAACTGAGTCAGCTAGGTTATTATTTTGTTGTATAATAAACAAAATGCAAGGAATATTTAATACCAAACCTATTGTTGAGGAGTGGACTGTGTTTAATGAAATGAAAAGATGATGAGCAATTAAGAACATATATTTAAACTAACACACTACCGAACAATATGTCTCTGCTCCAACTCACGACTGCTACTGACTTATAATATATTTTTCTAATTACAATATTCTTTTAAAACTATTCGTAGTGGCCACCAACCAGCCAGTTGCCAACACCTATATTTTATATTTTTATTCTGTGCTGTTTTAGCAAAATAATATATGTTTTAATATATATATATTAAATTTTGACGATAAAACGTTACTGATTAGTACTATTAATTTAACATAGAGAGAGACTTGCCAATATAATTGTAAATGACAATAACTATTTTGTACTCGGTTTATATACGAAATTGAAATTGAAGTACTATTGCTAAATTATTAAAAATTACGAAACAACTACATTATTATAATATTTTTTTCAAATTAAAATACTTATTTTCTTTTTATTATAAATTATTGTGGTCTTAAGTGTACTGAAGCAAGACAATATTATACGCTCGACGTTGAGATGATTGATGAGCAGTATTGGCTGCAATTGGTAATTTACGAGGAAGTACGTTGATAAACTAAATCTGCAATTTGGGACCTTACTAAATGTTAGGTAGAGGCAAGGTTTTTTGCCTATGTAACACATCAATCATAACAATAATCCATAGATAACCTTTTTATGATAAGTATAATTTGAAGCCGCTTTCCGCGTCTGTCTATATGGCCACTAACACCTCATAAGCCACGCAACCAATTTTGATTTGGTTTTCATCGTCAGTTAGACAATTTATTTTTTTTTTGAAAATTTATATGTAAATATAATAAAATCTAATTATAAAATTAATTAGATTTTATTAAAAAATAATAATAAAGAGATACATAAAAATTATGTACTAGAGAATTGTAGTTCTTCTAAGATCTTTAAGAAACTTTCATTAAGACTAGAAGTCTATAAAGGCAATGCATAATTTTCTTTAGTAGACTTCTTTATTAATGTCACTTACAAACAAATAAAAAAGTGTATTGATTGCGATAAAAGTTTTATAGAAAAAGTTATCAGAAGCGCAGATAACATGAAAGTATTTTATGATTCATTCCGGTTCATTACATCGTAATCCCTATAGACATTTGATGATAAACGTAAAATTATATTATCACCATTTATCAGGGAATTTCTGCACTATATAATTATTTTGGCAATGGAACAAATTCTTAGCTTAAAATTTAAGTAAATAAAATATTCTGTATTTATAGGTACACTCCATATACTTAATCAAAGAATGAATCCTCGACGAGGGGATGTATGTATATTATTAATTATAATAATAGTCAACTAAGTATATAATAGTGATACAAATCTGTAAAAAATATATAGACTTTTACAGACATACAGATTATTTGAATAAATCAGAAACAGCAATTTTATTGCAACTAAAACTAAGGCAACAGATATTACTCCACTATTTTTAAGTAGTTTATTCCAACGAGTAGTCACTCTGTGAACAAAGCTTGTTAAATAATTATATATTCAAAAAAAAAATTAACATAATAACTATATTAAATTCGCTATTGGAATATGTAAATAGCTAATTCACAGTTATAATATTTACATACATATTTTTTTTACAAATTATCTTAGTAAATGTGGCATCCATCTTATCTTGTTTTTCAGTGAGTGCACGCCAGTCTATTTTGATATTATAACGCTCCTCTTTTATTCTGTATTCCAAGATCCGAGGTGACAATGATTTTTTTATTACATTGTGCCCTGTCATTGCAAAAATAATGATATTGATATTTTAAAATGATTTAGAAATAAAAAGTTTAGTTTTAAAGACTACAATATAAAATAAATATATATAGGTAAATGCGAAAGTTCGTATATTTGTTTGTTACTCAATAACGCAAAAACAGTTGAAATTTAGTACATAGATAATTTATTACCTGAATTAATATATAGGATACTTTTTATGCAGGTAAAATTTTAGATTCCTATGGTATTTTCAAAAAATGAAATCACCAAGTTGCGGGCACAGATAGTTAATGCAATCAAACTTTCAATGCTTACATTAGTTTCATTTTGCAATGAATTGAACTGCAAATTTACAGTTCAAATGTAATCAAATCAGAATCAAAGATCGACTAGTTCAAGGGTTACTTCTAACATATTGATTTCAATTTAACCGAAGAGTACGCTCTATTGCAATTTCTACTTTATTCCTTAGTCCGTTGTAGATTAATTCCAATGAGAATATTCATGCCCAGAATTGTTTATGAAGGAACTACACACGTGAAATTCAATTAGAGTGAACAATATTCGTAGTAGCCTCTCGAATATACGATCAATAAAACATTGAATCTATTATCATTGTTGACTGATAATAGGAACAAGGCTTTCTGTATTTATAGATTTACCTCTGAGACATAAGGTTTATTTTAATTTTGCTTTCATAGAAGGAGGAAATTCAGAAAACTACAGTGTCATGCTGTAGTTACATATTTATCATATATACATTCAATTACAATGCTCGATAGCTAAAGGATCAAAGAATTGTTGCCAATAGATTAGTTTTAGATTTTATGTGTATGCTTTGCTATATCGAATAAAAAGAAGTTTCCTAGTTCCCAGCCGTGATGAACTCTCAGGTTTACTTGCCTGTTTCCGTTTACTTGTTACTTACTTGTTTGCTTGTTAGGTCAAGTTGAATTTTCTAAGTAGTTACAAATTGGCCTGTTTATAAAACAGCATTGTTTTGCAGAGCAGCTTACATCTCCTTACAAAAGACTTCCGTGAAATAACAGCACTTCGTGAACACATCCGGTTAGATCTGTTTCATGTTATGTGTTCCTAGTGATTTTAAGTTAATTCTGTTACGTATGAACTTGTTTGATAACTTCGCGTCTTTGTGTGTAATCCTAAAAGAGTTCGTAAATATCAAAGCATTACTCGTCTTTGACATGTTTCGCGTCAGAAAACTTTTAACGTCCGTCCATGTACCATATACGGAGGATCATTAAGTAATTAGCCAAATGGAGGATAATGTGATTAATAAATAATTAGTGACGTAATCTGTTTAAGTGATGCTCCGTTTATTACCGCTCGTTACTGTCCACAACATTCGTGTGCAAATCGTTACAGGAACAATTAACATTAAATATTACAATTTAATAGTATTTCGGGTCTACACAACTGAACAGGTAAATACTAATCTAACTAGCTTAACAGATTTTTATTATTATATTGGCGTGGTTATGGAACATTGTGTTCAGTAGTCATAAACTGTACATGTCTCTTCTCAATGAGACGAGGCTAATCTATAGGTATAAGTGTCTTTGTCAAGACATTACAATATAAGTCGTCTCCGCTAACTTCTTTTAAATCACCCTTTTGTAGGGAACAATGCGGGGTTATGCCGGATTCGTACCGGCTAAAACCCAACGACTTTCTAGCGTGGCCTTTGATGGGCGGGGTCGCGGGGACGTCATGACACGACATCGGTGCCCCGCCACGGCTAACCAGCGCTACAATCGTACCTAATAATAAGCTATTATTATTAAGTACGACTGTAATGTAGGTACTTCTAAATTTTCATAAGAAATTAAATAAATAAATAAACACATACTAAAAATATGAGTCTGACTTTATTAAATATTTTTTTTTTTTACTGCCACGCTGCCCGCATGGAGAAAATAAAAGATAAAAGACAAAATTGGGATACCCTTCTTATTGTCTTCTAATAAGGATGAATAGGTACTAATTTATTACTGTGGAAAATAGTCTACACGACCACTATATAATATTTTATTCTATTTGTCTCATTATCCGAAAACAATGGAATCTATGGTCACCCTACGAGGATCATTGGACAATATCGACGAAATGTTCTAATCAACGTTGCTGCGAAAACAAAGTGACGTCACTAAACCACATTTAAAGCCGAACAACTAGCGATTTGTTTATATGTCCATGCGTTTTATATTTTGTGGAAAATTCAATTTTTTTTTTTCATGTTAAGTAATATAATCATATTTTTAATGGTGCTTAACATTGTTATTCTACAATTATATTATGTTACATTAACCGAACTGAAGCCGGATAAGTACATACCTACGAATACGTGCGCTTGTAGGGTACTGAACTTTGTTAAGCAAACTTTAAGTCAAGATACGACGGAATAAGCACCACTGTCTTAACTTCAGCATAACTTCGGTATTAATAAAGTTATAAGTTTCGTGGTAATGTGGATGCTTTGTAATTGTCAAGAAACAAACCAAGGTCCATAATTAAAATATGGTTGGAAATATTTTTCATTATTTTTCTTTCACATTTCTTATTTCTTTCATGTTTCTTGAGTAGATACTAGTTAATTATTGTGTAATGTAGTCACGTTTTGGAAGTTGTTAAGAAACTGTCTAACAAATTATTTTTTTAAATATTTTAATGGTTTTATTATATGAGTTTACAAATATGAGTTACAATACTCCTGGCCGCCATTTTGGTGACGTAATATCGTGATATTGGTGACGTAACCATTTTGGTGACGGCCAGTGTTGCTAAATGTAGTGTGATTCCTTTAGCAAGAAATTAATTTCGCAATATTTATTTGTAATAATATAAAAACAAACACCAGTTATGGCGAAAATGGGGTCTAATAGTTGGGACGTGTCTCAGGAAATAATTTTACTAATGAAAATGAGGGTAAGGAGAACGTGCTAACGAGTTTCTGTGTACCTAATTAAAGTAAGATAGTTCAGACACTAAACAGAGCTGTGCAGCTGTGGCAGAGAGAGCTACTTATTGCAACCGTTTAATAAAGACCTAACGACGCGAACTGTAGAAGAAAAAAAGACTATACTGTCTAATCGCTAAAGTAAAGCATTAAGCCAAGACATACCTATATTTTTTAATCTTTATTTGAAGGCTTTTCCCTGAAGGACATGTCGCCTGCCTAGACATATACATATAATAAATTATATATCTTCAGTGCATCCTAATCATGAACACTTTGTCACGCATACAGAAAATGTGAAGAGCTTTCTATAAGTAAATGAATTTAAAATAGCGGTCCAGTAGTTTTTGAGTTCATTCATTACATTAAGTAAGTTTAAATTCTTTTGATTTAAATAAATTATTATAATATAATACATCTCAACCTCATGAAATAATAGGTTATTGTTTTTAAATGTAGGTAAGAAAAATAGATAATATTGCATGTTAAATTTTAGTGTTTGTGGACCTACAGCAGCATCTATGAACAGACCGAAGTCCGAAGAAGTGGGCATATATCATCAAATCGTCACTATAAGTGTACGACACCACTTATGTCACTTTTCTACCCCCATCCAACATTTTTTTTTTACTTCGATCTGAGACAATAAAACACTTCATTGGTTAAAAGAGCTATAATGTTCTTATTACTAAACTAGCTGCGCCTGCGACTTCTTACGCGCTGTAATTGTATTTTTAAAAATCCCATATGAACCTAACATTTCTCCATAATAAAAAGTAACATATACTCGTATGTTAATCCCCAAATTTCATCGAAATCTGTTCAGCCGTTTCTGAGATTAGCGTGCACAAACGCACAGACAAACAGACAGAAAGAAAATTTTAATTTTTTTTTTTACTTCGGTAACGTAAGTACAACGTGTTTAACAACGGCTCGTTTACGATATTGTTATATGTATAGAATACATCATCGCCTCTCCAAAACTAATTATCTCAAACTAAATCAACGCCTACCTCAAAGAGATTAGATTTTTTACTAAGAAGAGCAAAAGATAGTTAATATATTCCTTTGACGTTATACATTTAAATTACAATGCCCCGTAAGACGAGATAAATATTCACAGCAGATTTCAGAATATCCGCCAAAATCGTTAACGAGTATTGACGTTGGCATAAAAATAAGTTGTAAAAGAGAGACGTTATTAGTTCCCGTCACAAACAAGGCGTGGCTACATATAAAGGAGGTTACACACACACATTGTCTTTGATAAAAAAAATCATATTATGATTGTACACCACAGGTTATTGGTTAATAAGATTTTTGATATTCTCTTTTTGTGTTTTGATAAAGCCTCGACGAGCTTTTTAACTGGAAAGTCCTCATGGATACCCGGCAGTGATAGGGGTTATGCCGGATTATGTACCGGCTAAAACTCAACGACTTTCTAGCGCGGCCGTTGATGGGCGGGGTCGCGGGGACGTTATGACACGACATCGGTGCCCCAACACGGCTATTCAGTGCAAGCCACGATGCCCTAAAACTTAGACAAAAATGACAAAATCTTTAGAAACGAAAGAGATTTCTTATTATGTAAATGTCAGAAGGCAGGGTGACTAACAGTCACTGTTATGGTATGTGACTACAGTCGCCGATTAACAGATAGCCTCTAAGGGGTTGCAATAAGTGAACCATCTACCATGGTAGCATAACAGATCTATAAGAAATATGGATAAGAAAGAGGAATTGCCACTTTTATTTACTCATAGAATCACAACAGCACACGTGCTGTTAATTAATCTGTTCTGTGATAATTAATTAATTAATGTGCTGTTAATGTATTCTAAGTGGTGATTACTTGTTCTACTGTGTTACTGTGGAAACAATGTTCTACCGGCTAAAGATTGCTGGTGGTTTTTATTATTGGACCTCAGAGTACTGCCGACCCTTGTAATGTGTACATTACACCTTATCGACCTTAAACTAACGCAGACATCGGTATATACATGAATAGAATTCACAACGTTCAATAGAATCAACGTATCACATTCAGTAATCTAGCGTTGGAGCTTGAGCAATTAGATTTTAGACTATATGAGCCTCTAACATTAGCTATGTCGTAAACGATATGGTTTAATTTCTTAGATAACTAGCTTTTCCCGCGACTTTTTCTATGCCCCTTTTTCTTATTATAAACATTAATTCAATCATAATTGTTCAATATATTTTTGTCAGTCGTTGAAAAATTTAATGATGATCGATTAAGTAGTTGCGGGGTAAAAGTGTAACAAACAAACTCACTTTCACTACACTTTAGTTATAAGTAAAATAAGTAAGTTAGAAAATTTACAAAAACCAAAATAATTAAAATGTTTAACACAAAAAAAAATCCGCAGTAAGCTCTATGTATAAGTGCAGCCTGTATATAAGCTGTGAACTGAATTAATTAAGGAGCTAAATGTTTTAATTCAGAATATAGTACCACGTGTGTACCAAAGCTTTATATACAAATCACACTAAATACATATAAATGCTTAATTGAGTAACAATATAATATATTATTTGTTATTAATGTAAATGATACTCTCAGTCCTTTGTCTCTCTAATAATACACTCATTCAGAATTCAAACAGAACCTCATTAAGAATTCAAAAAAACAAGACCGTTTTAAATGTAATTCATTTGTGTTTACTTGGGTGCTATCCCTAAATTTAATCTCGATTTCGGCGCAACAATAATTTCAAACGTTTGAAATTACAAATCCCTGGAAATTTTCAAAGAGAGATAAATCCCAGGCTCGAACTTGAAACTGAACCTAAGAAAACAACGTAATTTGAGGATAAATTAAACACAATACAGTCTAATATCGTTGGTACTGAAAACGGGGGTTGGGGTGGCCTGAATTGGCCTTAAGGGGAGGTTTTTGCAAAATCTACGCAGTGTAGTTAAGGAGCAACTCACCCGATTTATGTAGAAGCGACGGACATGGGGATAATTCTGAACAATTCGTTGCTTTTTACGCTTGGTACAACAGGGAAGCGAAGTATAAACGAATTCTGTTTTGTTATTTTTTATAAGATTGTGCAGCCGACACTCTCATCCTGCTCTCAACAGATGGGGCGTCATCTGTTAGAAAACATAAAAGCATCTATAAAGTTATTTATAACACTATTGGGAACATCTATAAGTTTTTTATAATTATACCCACTCCTAATAGAACAGCACGATATTTCATGTTACATCTACTAATTCTAAAATTACATAAAATTATTTCATAATTAGTCAGGCTCGTCTTTCATTGACAGCAAACAAACGACTAACAGCAGTTTGGAGGCATTGTTTTCGACATATTTATAGCCTAGTAGGTTGTCTGGTGACTTTGAAATAGTGACTTTGAAACAGGTGAACCGCCATCGGCTAGCTTAGTGCCTACTTGTCTAGCCTAGAAGCATGGTCACTACTAAAATCGGGAACTAATTGCTTCCTATATCCCTAGACTTTTTTTAACGTTGAGAAATCCTCATGGTTACCGGGATTGCTCACGTGACGGTAAATAGTTTGCCGAACTATTTACCGGCTATAACCCAACGGCGGGGTCTTGGTAACATTGTACTGCGACATACGCGACCCGCCACGTGTGAGTACTCTCCCTGCGTACCCGAAGTCAGGGCCTGGGGTAGTCTATCCATCCTCACATAAGCTTGTTGTTTCTTTAATTTAACTTGTTAATAAGCTTGTTGTTCTTGTTAAACATATTTTATACACTGCCAAGGTTTGGAACTCCCTCCCTGCGTCTGTATTTCCGAGCTCATATAACCCAAATCTTTTCAAAGTTCGTTGGTTGTTGGTCAAGAGTAAACCCATCTTTTATAAAAAAAAAACAGCTTGTTATGCTATGTTCTTGTATAATGTTTGTCATAACCGCTATGACTGTAACTACTCAGTGAATAACATTGTATATCGATTGCCATCTGCCAAGCAGTTCGCAGCGTATAAGTGATTCCCATACTCATAAACTATTTATGCCGAAGTACTGCAAAACTAACGCTGGTGAACGTGCGCCTTTATATCGTGTTATTCACAAGTACAATTGTTTATTTACACGTGTTAATCTATTTTCAACTAGCTCACACGAATATAAAAATAATATTGTATTAATTTTATAGTCTTGTTTTGTTTTTCTTTGTTTCTGTTCTCTCGGTTTAAAATTAGTTTACCAATTCGTGGAAAATGTTGTTGATTGCTGTTGCTCTTTTTCGAATTTACTATATATGGTGTACCTAATTGTTTATTTTCCCTAATAAAATAAAATAAACAAAATTTGTTGGCATGCCTTTCATGGTATGACATGACAGAAAACCCTATACCATGAGACTTAAACAAAACTTAACTGTTGACTATTGGTTTCATCTTATATAGGTATTACTTTTTAAGAAAGTATACTCAAGTGTTCGTTGATTTAGACAGGTAAAAAAGCGTTCATAATATATTAAGATATACTACCTCTCTACTTTAAGAAATTACTTAAGACAATGAATTATGATTGAAATCTTCTATACACTTCTATATTTTACACTTACACTTTGAGATTATTCTACACTACAATTCTCTGCTAAAGTAATTTAGTTAGAACTAGATTTGCTGCACTAAAATTCTTATAGAAATGTGCAATTAACCTATCCACACAATCTATATGACCTGAAAACAAAAGCTTGTCGTCTCTTATTACTTTTACCGCATCTAAACCAAGCCGCAATGGGCCTATAAAAGCTGGGTAAAGTGCCCAAAAAGACTGTTAAGAATCGCCCAGCGAGCAATAATTGTATTGTAACGTCAAACATTTAACACTAGATTCTGTTCCTTTATAATTGTTATTACTTATATAATATAATTGTAACGAGGAGCCTAAGTTTACATACTGATGATAATGTTTCAAGTTTTTTTTTTTCAAAAACATACTTAAAACAAAAAATATCGTAATTGGCTGTTGGTTATGTTTATGTTTTTGTCTGTAAATTTTTATGTTGAGAGCTGTGGATTTTTTAGTAAATAAATAAATAAATAAATACTCGTATGTACATATATGTTACAGTATATGTACCAAAGTATTTATAGGTACCGAAACAGTTCTTATTACCCTGGAGGTAATGATTTCTGTAATTAACAAAGAACTAACGAATAAAGTACCCTGGTTAGTAAATAAATTAAAATTACATTAGTGCCATACTATACTGTTTAAACTGACTTAGCTTATTTTGTTCAAAGGGCCTTAAATGCTGATGTAGAATCTCCTTAACATTTCCTTATCCCTTCCTAATCTCTTATGTTTAAACCTACCATAGTCGACAGGTCACTGCAGCAACTGCATTATACTTATAGCAGTCATCGCACCGATATTTTCGATTTCTCAGGTGTTATATTTTTCATTATATAATATATAAATGAAAAAAACATTATACATTGCTATTAAATGCCTTTTTTTTTTTTTCTTTTTTTTTAAGAGAGGATATGACGTTTACTCGTACGCATTATCACAGCGAGGCCTTGTCCTCGGTTTGCTATTAAATGCCCTGCTAATATATACAAAAACTGCTAAAAGTCATATAAGTAGACTTTTGTAAGCACATGTATGTGGATATTTTAATTAAACATGTATGTTTTGTAAGTGTATTTAAACGTTTATCATTTTTGTAGGCGTTGTAATTGCTGAGACAATTACCAAAGTCCGAACGTAGTAAAACGCGAAATTGTAATACGGTAACAATAGTGTTTCTGCGATCATCAATCAAACTGAGTAATATGACACTCCCACACGACAACGTAATGGTAACATAGCTACATAATATAGTATATGTTGTGGGAACCTACTGTATATATACTTGTATCCAAACGGGTGGTCCGTTGTATTCGGTTAGTTACATAAGGCATAGGTAGGTAGAGTTATGTTAACTCACATCGATTCTCATCAATAGTTAATTTATTAACTAAGACGGACGGACTTAACAATATCAAACGTAATACGAACAGTGACAATCGGGCATCTTGTTCTACTAACTTTTAAATGTATATTGATAGTCAACAAACACTCACTACTGGCCATACCACTAAAGCTACATTTTAAATAAATTTTAATCGGACGACATTAATGTTAATTAGTTTCGTAATTAATTATTTATTTTCTATTTGTTAAATGATCGATAAGAGTCTTGATCATTTCACAGAGGAGCTGCGGTGTAACGATGGTTTAGTTCATTATAATCAAGATCAAGGTACCTATTTATTTACTATTTTTCAAAAATCCATAAATTACAATAATATTACATAATTAAATACATGTTACATGTACTTATTACATTATATTATACTTATACATAAGTCCGCTTCTGTATGTTTCTCAGCTAACTTCTTTTAAACCACTTAACACATTTTGATACGGTTTTCACTAACTGAAAGAGCAATAAAAGAGTAAGGTTTAGGTATGTTTAGGTAAATAATTTACAAAAAAAAATTGCATCCGGGGCCGGATCTAATAATACCAATGCGAAAGTGAGTATTTTTGTTACGCTTTCACGCCTTAACTTTTAAACCGTACATCATGAAATTTTGCATACATGTTGTCAGGGACACAAAAAATTACATAGGGTACCTTTTGTCCAGAAAAAGACTATCCGAAAGATACTTAAGATAAAATAAAAAATATGACCAATAAAAATTGAATTTGAAGAAAAATAGATGAGGACGAAGTCGCGGCTAAAAGCTATTACATAAGCTAAAAATAAAAAATGACGATATCAAAAATGTCACCTCAGAACATCGCACGTTTACATTAGGTAACATGACTCAATATTGCGTGTCGGCAATGGCAGCACGGACGTTGATACACAATACCCATTTATACGTGTAGAGAGGGGTGCTCCAGTTAAGCTGTGAAGAGATAAGTGACTTTGTCCTGTTTACTTAACCCTACAGACAACCTTTTAACTATTGTCTTCCAACAGTTACTTTAGTCTTATCGATAAATGTTATACAAACAATTAAGTTTGTGACAGGTAACATTTGTCACGATGACCTTAAAACGAGTTAGAATACCTTTGTATAGGTACTCAACTTTATTTATTCAAGTGTATTTTAGTCAGACTTTTATTTATTCATATTGATTAAGTACTAACTAGCTGTGCCAGGACTTCCTACGCGCTGTATATTAAGCCTTTTAAAAATATCACAGGAACCCAACATTTTTTTACGATAAAAAATATCCTATATGTTAATCCAGGTAATTAAATATCTGTGTTCCAAATTTCATATAAGTATATTAATATATATTATAGCTACGTGTGAGACGGGCTTAATTATGGTTAATCATGTTATGGTGTATCGTTTGACCAAATTCTTTCGAACATATAAACAAACTCAGACTATTGAAAAGTAATATCCGATTATCTAAATATTAGATCAAAAAGAATCATGAAATTTAAACTTATTTAGGTACTCGCTCACCTATTGCTGAAATGCTAATAGCGTTCACAATTCTCTTAAGGATCAAAGGAATAACTATTACAGGTTGCGGCACTGACGCCATGTCACGTTTTCTTTGATCAACATTGAATCTATTCTAGATACGTACACGTGTATTAGCAGCGCCAATCTTATCTGATCTTTTCTACCCTCCCCCTCATGTAGAAATGTTTGGAAGTGCGTTGTACTATACGGTATATAGTATAGAAATGTTTATACAATAAATGATTAATGTATACATATGAATTTATCTACTTGACGAGTCTGTTGGTTGAGTTGTTAAGGTGTTAATTTTCTGACTCAAAAGTCGTAGCTTTGATTTATGTAATCAAATTTGAACTCAGTCTGTGTGTACTTGAGTTCGCCACTATACCTTTGTGGGTATTACTTATAGTGTAATCCCGCTTACCTATAGTGTAACCTCCGATTTGCATGTGTATAAAAAGTACCCTTATTTTATCAGGGTACAAAATCAGATTCGGCTGTAGGTACCTTCTAGAATATACATATATTTAAGTTTTCATATACTGAGAAAAAAAAAATTACGAAGTCGTAACGGAAAGTAAATTCCACCTAATTTCCTTTTAGTTTTTTTTTAATATTGGCAGGACAGTGTGCAGTCATTAAATTGGACAGACCGTCTTGCGGCAGTAATCACCCCCTTACGAAAGACCACCGTGAAATAGAATTTGTGTTGTTGGGTTTCGGTGAGTGAGTAAGCAGAGCACTCCTAAACACTTATCCTTTCCTTTTCCACTCCTAAACCCTTATCCTATATCCGGTCACCAGCGTACTTGCAGCACTAGGTAATGGCATTGCTTATAACAACCAGATGATATAGGTGGCTATAGGCCACCTACCTTCACAGTACTGTCAGCCTTCCTGATGAACATTGCACAAAAAAAAAACTTTTAAGTGATGAAAGCGAATGGGAAATGAATCTTAGGATATTTTTAACAATTTTGCTTGCAAGTATTGTGTGTCCCTGACAAAATTAGTAATAGTGTTCGCCATTAAAGAGACATGTAAGAACTGTTTATGATGTTCACGTATACGCCTGAAGCCTCAAACCCCTTAACATTGTTATAACCGTTAGTTAATTTCGCGGTTGCGGAAGGAATATCAATTGTGAGGTAAAACAAAGCCACAGATATACAAACGAACTATTGTTATAGATGGTGTAACATCCTAAATTGCTGTACAAAATAATTGATATAGAGGAAACAACTCTGCTACGTATAAACTAGACACAAAACAAGGTATTCATTATCTAGACATCATCTTCATGAACAATTTTAACAGCCTTTGTTGTTTTTTTTTATTATTCAATCAAAGCAGCGCTTGACCACAAACTCACCCGATGTGGACCACGCTAACCTAGTAAATTCCCATTAACCCTAGTTTTGAAGATCCCGAGGTTGTAGTTTTGAGATATTTGTGCGAAACAGCGACTAAAAATATATTTAATTTTAAAGTCACTTCTTCGCACAATTCGTACGAAACAAAATTATGCGAAACCTCTACTAAACCGTTTTGAGGAAATACAGACGCAGGCAATGAGTTCCACTCTTTAGCAGTTCGGACAAGGAAGATGGAATTGTACTAATATTGAAATAAAATAAGATGTGCCTGAAATGATAACCATCCTCTGACTTTTTAACCATTATTAAAATTTTAGAAGTATTAAAAAAATGTCTAAACCTTATAATATTTCGGTAACTATTGTTTTGATATACAACTTTTGCCTGCGATTTGGTTCGCGCCCCTTTCACAGATTGGTTATGCTAGCCAATCACAGTTCGATGAAATTTTTATAGCCAAAAAAATTATACTATGAAATTGGAATCACAAATTTTTCCCTAAACTAACATGGTAGTAACATTTCTCTCAATTAAAATTCGCTGTGTATTTTATTGGTGAATTGGCTCAGTGTGGAATTAATCTAGCCGGTGATGATAGTAATAAAATTTTATGACACATCTAGTGCGGTTCTATCTGTGTCGACCTCCAAAGGTACAGTCCGGCTCAAAAGTGGTTGGTCGGAGTTGGTCGGTAGTTTGTAAAGTTTATACTGTTAGTTTTGGCACAGACACTCACCGGTTTGTTTACCGGCGTGGCTAACTAGTTTTTAGTCGTTACTTTTAGTTCCAAATGGACTTAGTATAAGAGTAAATCAGTACCCGAACCCGTTTTAATACCATTTGCACTTCAGCAAATTCGAACCGGGAAAGGATCCGTTGATATGACAATTAATTTAAAAACTTTTAATAAAAAAATAATAGGATATTTTTTTTTTGTATAGATTTAATACCCTAACATGCTACCACGGCGTGATTACTACACCTAATTCTGTGTAGCCAGGCAGGCAGGCCGGCTGGTACTCTGACGTTATGGTCGGTTACTCTATCTTGGTGTTGCGTGTGTCCTAAGGCAACGGTAACCAAATACCACCAAGTGGACCGTCAGCCTTTCTGCCGCCCTTCATTTAAAAAAACTCGATTTTTTTATGACTTTTTCAACAAGTTTCAGAAATGTTAATAAACCGACTAAAGAAAAATACCTAATTATTACTGAAAAATAAATTATAAAGTAACATAAACAATTCTAATATGTTATTTTTTTTTTGTATAGATTTAATACCCTAACATGCTACCACGGCGTGATTACTACACCTAATTCTGTGTAGCCAGGCAGGCAGGCCGGCTGGTACTCTGACGTTATGGTCGGTTACTCTATCTTGGTGTTGCGTGTGTCCTAAGGCAACGGTAACCAAATACCACCAAGTGGACCGTCAGCCTTTCTGCCGCCCTTCATTTAAAAAAACTCGATTTTTTTATGACTTTTTCAACAAGTTTCAGAAATGTTAATAAACCGACTAAAGAAAAATACCTAATTATTACTGAAAAATAAATTATAAAGTAACATAAACAATTCTAATATGTAATTTTAACAAAAGGACAAGTCTAAATTGTTCACTAAATTAGAATAATAATAAAAAGAGGATGATCAGAAAATCAGAAGATATGTAAGAAAAAATTCTTATTATATACAAACAAAAACTTAACCGTAGCTTATTTTCCTCTACTAGGTCAAGACAATTATTGTCTTGGATTTAGATTTGGAGCTTGAATACTTGGACTAGTAGGAAAATTTAGTTACAGACGAATCTTATACAATTTTAATTAACAACGCCGACCATTGACATACTAGTTGAAAGAGTATCAAATGATTATTCTATGATTGTAAATATAAGTAACCGAATTGCGACATATCAGTGTCGAATAAAAACTCATTAAAACTATGTAATTCAAGATCAAAATCTCTCCTAAATTGATTTTATTGCTGTATTAAGTTATTCAGTAAATTATTCAGTTAACACTCGAGAAGGCTATAGATACGAAAGCTTTGACAGCATCTATAATATAATAAAGCATTATAAATTACCATGCAATTCTTAAAAGCTTACAGATATCTCACAAATATTCGGAGCTCCACGCTCTTAATCCAAAAGCCAAATCCAGATTATATCGTAAAATTAATCATGTAAAATTCAATTTGTGCTAACCCCCTCAGGCTTTGTGTGAAGAAGTGTACTCTATAAATATTACATTCGACCGGTACAGTCGTTCACAAAATAAACATTTGTATTCAGTTTGCAATATTACAAAGGTACGCAACGCAACGTTCAGTTTACATTCGTAACATCATAGAGACTTGTTCCATATGAATTATTGAAATGTCGCGTTAGAGAGTGTTGTTAGTTTTCGTGTTAACAGACTACTCTTGTGCCTATGTTTGAAGTTAACAGTTGAAACGTGTCAAAACAAATGCACAGACTCGCTGCAGTTTTTGATAATCCATCGAAACATTGCCGAGTTTAAATAAATATCCAGTTTCGAAATGAATACGTCTTTAAATTTCTTCCATAGTGAGAGGCAAACTCAGGTTGATAATAAGTAGTTAAACCGTGTAAATTTAGTGGAGTGCCAACAACATATCCTTCTCTTTTTTAAAAACCTTTCTAAGTACGAGTATTTTATGAGCTTGGATACATAAAAATTTAAGCATCGGTTGGAGCGCTGTAATGTGTATTTTATTTATAATGTACTAAAATCTTTATAAATACTAAAACACGTGGATCTCTATTAATTATTTATTTTAAAAAGTATTCCGCATCTATAGTACCGTTATAGTATTGTAAAAAAATAGGCGCCACCACACTTGGTCTTTCGCCCTCCTTATGCATCCACAGTCAGTTTCTCTCTTAAGATAAAAACTAACCTCAGACTGATGACCGAACTCAAGTTTTACCAAAACGAGCGCAACCTAATTACCTAAGAATTGCGGTGCAATATTGCACAACAAATTTTTGTAATTTCTATTACACTGTATTTTTATTATGTATTCATTTTAAAGCTTTTCTGCTAAGTTTCGCCTTAAGGTCATAGGTTCAGCGAGCAAGGAGTCGATCCATGGGGAACGCCCATCCCACTTCAACGACTAATCCTTTGTGCTATGACAACCACTTTTGTTCTCAATCGGCCCGCCGTATTTCGGATCAAAGAGATCACGACAAGCATTGCCCTCTCCATAGCTCGCTGAGGGACCTGTGATTTGTGGACTAGACATTTCGTCAGTGTCCATGCTACGTCTCTCTATCAGCACCGTATGTCAAATTCGGCATTAGGCATTCATTTCTGGGCATTGCATTGGACATGGCATTTTATCCCCATTACAAATTCATAACAATTGGAAATATTGAATTATACAAAACGAATTTGTTTTATTCGTGTTGATACAATGTAAATGACAGATCTGTACGAAAGATGTAACTGGAACAGACATTCGATACATTTTCCGATTATTATAATTTTATATTATACAATTTATTGAAATGAACAATTAAATATTGACCGTTATTGTTAACTGTAAATTTTTGTGTACTTAAGTAATTCATATTCACATTAAAATATCTGTTCTGATATTTTATATTATTTATTTCACACACAATGTTCGGAATGAAACCATATAATATTTTAAAATCGATATCCATATTATAAAAAGAGAAGAATTGTATTTTTGTTTGTAATGAATAAACTCAAAAACTACTGGACCGATTTTAAAAATTCTTTCACCGATGGAAAGCTATAATCGAGTTGCTATATTTTATACAGTTACGCGGACTGAAATTAGATATATTTTGTACTTTTATTAAGGCCAGCAGGTTCTGTTCTGTTTCTGAATACTTTTCAACTCGACCATACATAATAATAATTATGTGACTTTATTGTTTCATATAATCTTATAATAAATGTTTACATAATACAAATTTCATTAATATGATTATGACTGTGAAATAATAAATTTCAAAACTAAAATCGCTCTAGGCTATTACAATGAAAACACATTAAAATACAATTTTGCTTCATTAATCCAACTTGTATAAAGGATTGAATTAAATTTCATGCAATTACGAAGTTATTGAGGCTTTTGTTATAGAAAACTCGCCTTGCATTAGACGTTGTGTCAAGAAACGTAGTCTTGTCAGAAGGCTGTAATTTTATTTCCGCAGATTGATTAGGTTGAGAGCTTGAAAGTGATATTTCTACAGTCTATCAAGAAAAGCAACCCAATTTTATTAAGCTTTTTCTTATTTTGCTTTTATAAATGAAGTAAAATACGAGTATATATAAAAATAGGTTTAAAATGAAATCTCGTATCTAAGACTCATTTCTCTATCCAGGAAAATTTTAAATTAAATTTTACTGCGTTCAACAGACTTTGATTGGTTAGGCATTCTGACCGTAATAACCATCCTATTACAGGAAATAATGATAATTTAATAAGTTTAAATACAAGTAGCTACACTGAAATTAGTAAGTTCCAAGGGAATAAAACTCTAATGGCGCCTGACTGAAGGTCGCTTTTTCTTTTTAGTACACAACTCAGTAGCGTTTCAGCAGCCGACCGAATCGCCTCAATTGCCAAAACAAAGTAATTAAAAAATATCACCAGCTCTTTGACTACAAAAGGTGATTTCATTGTCTCAGACTTGACGTCGAATCAGTTTTAACCGGTAATGAGATGGAACGAACGATTAGGGAAGTCGGGTTTGAAATCGAGAACTCACCTCTCGTAAAATGAGTTTAACTTGTGAGGCGGTCGTAAAAATCGCGAACGTTCGGCAGTTTCCGTAATAAAAGTCGACTCTTTCGACAAATAATGTTGGCGGCATAAATAGGGTACATATTTCGGTATTACGGTTGATGTAGATTTATATTCACTGGCCTGGTTTGCGGTGCGCCATTTTTCTAGTCACAATCACCTTGCGCGATGCGAGACTGATAGATTACTATGTATTTCTCATGTACGTGTATGTCGGAACACCGCGTTGTGAATATACATATAAAAAGGATGCTCTATGTTGAAAGCTTTGTTATAAATCTTGATTTTTTAAATGTCCCACTCGCAGATTCTAACCGTACTTGGGAGATTATTTCATGTAGAGATCTCTTTGAATATTAAATAGGTACTAGCTGGTTGCCCGCGACTTCGTCTGCGTTGAAAAATAAAAAAAATATAACACTTGAGAAAATATATAAGTAATATAACGCCTGATAGCTTTATAGATCTTTTTAGATGATCTCTCAGGAATAGTGATTTATCTGGTTTAAAACCCTGTGACCTTTCCTGTATATCCATATCCCTGACAACGTGTACAAATCGGTGTAGCAGTCAAGGCGTGAAAAGATAACAGACAGACAGTTACATTCACATTTATAATATTACTAGCTTTGTCCATGACTTCGTACATGCTATATTTCGTTTTTTTGAAAATTCCACATAAACCTAACATATTTTTATTTTTCAGGATAAATAGCGTCCTATATTTTAATCCAGCTAATACTCTATCTGTGTGCCAAATTTTATCCAAATCTGATCAGTTTTTTTTTGTATGATTGAGTAACAAACATTCAAACATACAAACTTTCGCATTGACAATATTATTAGGATATTATTATTATGATGTTTTAGTAAATATTATGTTTGGCTAATAAAACACGTCTCTGTTTTTCAGGTAATATACCCAACTTTTCAAAACTTGGATAAGTATATCAATAAAATTTGATAATTTTTATCAATAACTTGATCACCGAGCCTCGGCATCGTCCAGGAGCATATATGCGGGAGTTAGTATGCCAACTTTATAGCCTAGGTCAATCTGGAATACCTATCCACCTAAAAAACAATCAACTTTACCTCTTTGTAATATTATACAGGTGATCCTCGGGAAAAGATTTGTTTTTTCAGGGTGAAAGGTAAAATGATATAAATCATTTTCTTTACACTTGACAACGGTGTTCACAATTTACTTGTGATAAATAAAGCTTTTTCGGAGATTTGCGGTTTTGAACAAACCAACATCAAATTTTTATATAAAACTAACTATGACCCTCGGTTTCATTCGTCGTTTCATTTAAATTTCCAAATGCATGTACATGTCAGTTTTCCTTTAGTCTATATAATAATAACCTTCTCCACACCCTCAGCACAGCCTGCCCTTGAGGACTTTTAGTATCTCCATCTGGATACCGCAATTTTCAAAACTACAAAAATTATTTCCTCTGATTGCCAATATTCGACTTAATTCGACTGTATTATTGAAATCGAAATTTGGCTTGAAATCAAGCTGTTACAAAAAAAAAAAAAACAAATTTATAGAGCTTACATGGCTCACACTGGCTAAATGTCACCTTGAACATAATTGTCCTTCAGTCAAACGCACTTCTGGCATAATGTTCTCCATCAGTCAAATTATTGGAACATAAAAATTGTATTCCATACATCTGACAGACAGTAATGGATGCTGGCATCCGTTGACGGAGTAAGACTCAAAAATATTCTAGTTTTGCCGCTGAAATATTTCAACCTAGCTGGTGCCCGCGACTTCGTCCGCGTTGAAAAATAATGAAAATACATATATAATCAGTATAACGCTTGACATCTTGTTGCTATAACAATTTGGCCAGGCGTTAGATTTTTATTTTATTTTAGATGATCCCTCGGGAGCTGTACCCTTTTCAGGATAAAAGATACCCTATGTCCTTTATAGTATCCCTGATAACGTGTATGCAAAATTTCATGATTGGTTGAGTAGTTAAGGAGTGAAAAGGTAACAGACAGACAGAGTTACTTTCACATTTATAATACTAGCTGGTGCCCGCGACTTCGTCCGCGTTGAACGATGAAAGGTACCCTATGTGCTTTCTGGTGTCCCAGACAACGTGTATGCAAAATTTCATGGTGATCGGCTCAGTAGTTTTTGCGTGAAAGAGTTACAAACACCCATACATCCAAACATACTTTCGCATTTATAATATTAGTACGGATTATAGTATGTGGTATGGATAGTATGGATTCTACCTACCTATTCCGTTAGGGGCGCTTACTCGTCTCACTGTAATCCCCAAAATTATTTGTGATCTTCAAAGGATTACGATTATTTGCAGCAAAATTTATTTGAAATTCCTTATCTGAATAGAAATTAAAGCAAGGCGGCATAGTCTGATATTACTCGGTTACATAATGTACATACCTACTTTACGTGGTTAGGCACGATGTCGTGTGCTCATGTTTGGCCTCGACGCGTATACCTAGCCCGCAGCTATTTTCAGAGGGAGTTAACTTACTTACTTACTTACTATAATATAAGTAACTAACCACCAGTACGAGTCAGGACAATATCAACGTGAACGTTTTTTTTTTGTTAACTAGACTAGAAAGTTTGAAAAAATATGTATAAATAATATTTTGTCAAAGTTTAGACAGCATTTGGTGCATTTTTTTTTTTTTGTAAGTATTACTAAAATTTCTATATTTGAAATTTTTTTAAACAAACACGCAAAAAAATTAAATACCTATCTGGTGTACTTTGAACATATAGCATATGTCAATAAATCATTATTTTCATGCAGAACTCATTCGAGATATACTAATTCCTGTATGCGGCGAAGGCGATGCCTAATAAGACGGCCATCGTCATTGACGACTTCAAGCGCCTTAAATAATCTTCTTACTTCTTACTAATATTATAAATTTCGTATTTATATGTAAATTATATGATAAAGCATAAGTGCTATATACTTAATTCTTCATACATTAGAGACATGCTAGTAATCTATACTTCTATACTTCTATACTAATATTATAAATGCGAAAGTATGGATGTATGATGTTTGTAACTCTTTCACGCAAAAACTACTGAACCGGTCACCATGAAATTTTGCATACACGTTGTCTGGGACACCAGAAAGGACATAGGGTACCTTTCATCTAGAAAAAATACTATTCCCGAGCGATAAATAAAAAATAAAAACTAACGCCTGGCCAAAGTGTTATAGCAATACGAGGTCAAGCGTTATATTGCTTTTTTTTAAATTTTCAATGCGGACGAAGTCGCTAGCACCAGCTAATCCATTCATATTTTAGGTATCATAGCTGGTTATTCTAACGATTCATAAATTACACATAAGCCTTTTTAATACATAAATGTTACATTAACTACTTTTTAGTTGCCTAACGAACACTAACATACACACACACACATACTATACCTACGTGATGTGAAGCCTTGTATTGTAATGAACAGCTTTACTTGGAAATTTTCCAAGACACCTGGCAGTAACTATTATTGAGCTCCAAGTTGATTAAACCTAATATTATTAATGCTAAATTGTAACAACTAGACAAGATAGAGCTAGTCTTATCTCGGTCTTGAGATTTAAGTGACTAACTATATAAGATATTGTTCTTAGTGTTGAATAAAGATTGGTCTTTGTCTTGATTCTTGCATCTTGAAGATCATGGCTAGTATTTGTTTGAAACCAATGACACAAAAGGGGTCTTTGAGCGTCTAACAGGAAGTTATATTATTTTGTAATAAGATTCTACTAAACACATTATATAAAAATAAACATTTAGAAAATAAATATATATCAGATTGTGTGCGATTATGCATACTTATCAAAAAAGAAGTTCTCCACATTAGCTTAAATTAGCTTTAAAACACTTGTTTTTTTATTTATATTTATAAATTGTTAGTTTCAAGACAAAGTGCTGCACTTAATGATAAACTGAAACAATTTAAGTGAAGTTATTAACGATACTCTGTGAAGTCGTTACAAGTTATTTTAATGCTTCACTATCAAAGGGACAAAGAGGCGGTGAGTTACAAAGAAATTCGATTTTTCCAACTTGAGTTATGACTTCGGTATTGGAAAGACTTACGTAATAATTCAAACAGCCGTAAAAAGTTCCTCTCGATTTTTACGCGTGAATCGAAAATCGTTCCTTTTATGTTCCGTCGACTATTAAAAAAAAAGATTACTTATATAAAATCAACAAATAAAACATTTTATACTAGCTCTTTTTTTTAAAATCCATTGCGTAGTTTCAAAGATCTAAGCATACATAAAGGGAGACTTTAAAACCTCTGTAAGGTTTTTGAAAATTTCAACACCGTGCGAAGCCGGAGACACGTCACTAGTAGTATTCCCTTTAATATATAAAATATGTAACTACATATTTTATATATTAAAAGGAATTCGATTTCCAGATTCGATTTACCGTAATATGTACGTGCCAAATTAGTAGGTAGTATTCTATTCTCTATACTAATTATATGTAGATAAATTTTTTGACAATATCCTTTTTCGTGTTATTTTATGAAATAACGGTACATCCCCGTCTATTACGGGGATTAAGTTTCAGGAGCGGAAAAAAAAAAGAAACAATAAATGAATTTTCCGTGAAGTACGATGTCTATAATCCTTGGTGGCGCTGCTGGTGTGGCTACGAAATAGCTCAGGCTACGGCTACGCCTTCAGAACATTTACAAAGTTCCGTTCCGTTGAGTTAATGGAAGAGAATAAAGAATCCAGCACGGCTATTAAAAGCACAAATTTGGTATCGCATTTATTATTATTTTCATTTATTAGTTATTAGTTTTAAATAAAATTTATAATGACAAATACAATTTAGCAACATTTATAATAAGAATAATCTCAATACAATTTGTAAACGAAAACATTAATTGTTAAAACTTAGAACTAAATTAAAATTTAAAACGTTAAACTTTAATATCTTATTTAAAAGTAAAAATATTGTAATACGTTAATTTATTATTTCTTCTATGATAAAAAGTTTACCGTCAAGTGTAAACATGACACATTTAAAACTACTTGGGACATCTTTCTGGCATTTCATATCTTATAGCAGACATCTTTAAAGCAGAGCTAGATGGGCTCAGACACTGTCAATGAGACTGTATTATGCAGTGTGATGACTTTTTATAAAAAATCTGAATTATAATTATAAATATCATCACGTTTCTTATAATCTAAGATTACCTATATAAAATAATATATTTAAAAAGATACTGATTTTGTGGCCACAACTTATACCAATATTCGCAGCAAAATGCGCTGCAAATTGGGTCATTAAGAGCTTAAACTGCCGGGTTTAAGTTGCCTCTCGAAAAACGTGTCGTTAGATTAGCTCCGTTTCCTTATAATTTGTGATAAATTACATTTTTATTGGTCGCTAAACACTACAAACGAGCTGGCTCGTTTATTCCATACCAACACAGTAAATCAAACCTGGCTGTTACCGGGCGCTTTAATACTAGATAGAGAATTGAGAAAAATATACATTTGACGCTTTTATGTTAGCGATTACTTCAATGTTAGGCTGTGTAATGGACACCTCATATTTCGTGTTTTATTTATTTATTTATTTGAAAAGGATTACCAACTAAAGACATACTTAATCACAATATACAACATTCATAGAAAGGAACATCACAAGTATGAATTTAAATTATAGGAAAGCACAATATTAACGTGAATACCTGTACGTTACGAATAATATATCAAACGAATCCTAATATACCAAGAAATTTTTTGATCTTTTTGAGTTGTGACATTAAATTTTGGATGTATATGATAAATATATAACTACATCATCAAACTCTATCCCCCGATTTTGTTATCATCACTTTTCTGAATTTCAAAAAAGACGCGTTCGCGTCAAAAAAACATGGTATCTTGTTTTCTCTAAGCATTTACGCACATGGAAGACATACATATATTATGTACAACGTCGTATCTCATTATATTTTGCCCCATAGCTATTTGTGTACGCGGAACGTGTCTTATGTTTTAGTAAGTAGAACACATTCCGTACCTTATACAATTAGTTGAAGCGACGTTGCTTAGATTTGTTCGAGATTTTCATTATAATTGCAATTAGCATACTTGATTGGAAGTAAATAAAAGTGGTGTTACACTAACATGAAATTTACATTAAAATTGACTAGCCGCGAGTACCATTATTATAAATTTTAGTTTTTCTAAACAAACTTCGTATTTGTAATTCAATTTTTAATATGGTTTGATTAAAATCATGTTGTGCAGCACTGAATACGACTCGCTAAAGTAGAATATAAAAATATTACGGTAATAATACATACACGCGAGAAAACGTTCCCAGAAAAAATACACTACGAAAATAAATTTCGCCAATAAAACAAACGTTGTTAACACAACGTACCAAAATATTTCCATTTGGAACATTTTGAATTAATATCACGCATTGTTTTAATTTTCATACGTCTCTACAAAAGTTTTTTATCGCGAATTACTTAAACGAAGTACAATTATTCATATTTGTTAACAATGCTAGCAAAACTGTTTCAACTCTCACTAACACCTGGGCCACGAAAAAAAAACGCTCAGAGCGAATTCACTTTGCGCTATAAGCGTTAGCGTCGAGCCTGAAAAATTTCTATGCAATTTGCAGCGCCGTGTTGTGGTCTCTTAGCGAATTCGCTTCGAGCGTTGGTTTCGTGGCCCAAGCTTGACGGATGCTTATCAATTGCACTTGAGAATTATGAAGAATTCAGTTCAGAAGAAACCACTTTTAATCTACGTTAAGTCAAGATAAACAAGTATTTGCCGGCGATAATACCCTGTTTACCTAAGGTAAACAAGATCTTAACTCGTGAACAGAAGAAAATAGTTTCTTAGACGGTTTTCAATTACAATATATTATATAAAGTATAAATCTTATGTCTGTCTAGAACCGGGATGGGGAAACTACGTCCCGCGGGTCATCTCCGGCCCGTGAAGCGTTGAAATCCGGCCCGCGACCATCAAACAAAAATCAAGTGAAGTTTTCGTATTGTTAGAAATTTCATTCTCATTGGCAAAACCAAAATAGGCAAAGCAAAACCGAAAATAAAGCTAAGTTATCGACTACACGTGGACGCCCCTCCCGGATGGGCTTCGACCTTCTACTTCGCAGCTAACTTAAAAGTTTAATTTAATTGCAATTTTCAATTTCTTTCTTATTTCAATAGTTTTTTTGTAATATTGCACAATAAATTAGTGTTTTAGAAAATACCTATCAATATTCTTATTTCAGTAATAATATAGCAAAAAATGCAACAACTTGGCCGCCATATATTACGTTAGTAAATATTGGCACGCGAAGGACAAAGTTTCCCCATCCCCATCCCTGTATTACATTATAATATATCTTTCATATTTCTTATTTTTGATTAAGTTATAAACTAAATAAATCTTAAATTATTTAATATCTTACAGTCTATAATTTGTTTTGCGACGTTAATTTGCCGGGTTGTGTAATCCGGCCTAATCATATTTTTTTTAAGAAAGGTATTCATAAAAAAAAATTGATCTAATATATTAAACTTTTTAACATAAATATGTAACTTTGTATCGTACAATAATATTATGTTAAAACAACGTATACGCCCTAAAACGGACGTTGTCGTAAAAATAAAATTGAAGCACCAGGCATTTTATGGCGTCCGGCCTTTTGTCAACGTAACTACTGTTTGTTCTGAAATTTTTAAGAAAACTTTATAAGTAAAGAAGTATTAGGTACATATTATATTATGAGCGCAGAGAAGAAAAAATAAATATCAATATTCTTAATTTTGATTAAAACACAAGCTTTTATCTATATAGTGGTTGACTGTGCTTTTTCTTCTTCTTGTATTTCTTGAGTTACATTTTTCACAACTGACCTAACCAATATACATAATTTCGTAAGTGTAAAAGGATAAATTAATATTTATGACCAAAATTAACAACAAAATCATACTGGTAGCGCCATCTCTTGTTGATTTAAAAAATTAAGCGTTATACTATTTTTTTTAATAGTAATAATGTGAAAGGTTTTGTATATCGCATAAAACCATGAGCATATGGCATAAAAAATATTTATTAATTATTTGTTTTATGAGCCTACTTTACACGTACAATAAAAAAAAATTCAAAATAAATTTATATTTACTTTGTTACAGCAACCTTTGAATATAGGTTCTACTTTAAAGAAAATAAATTAATATATCTTAATAAAAGAAAGTACTTATAACATTGAGATAATCAAGAAATGCTTTATTTAATAATTTTGTCTCAAAAAAATAGAATTGTCTCAATAACATATCAACATATTATCTTGGTATATTATTATGTATAGGTAAAAAATATTCTTTTTTGCTTGTTTCATGTTTAAATTGTACACCGATGTATTCCGTTGGGGCAGAAAATAGGTTGGGAGGGCGTATCAGATGTACTGTCCTTGACCGAAGTTACCTTTTATTATCACTGAAACGGCGCTGAATCGCCATTTTGAATGTAAAACCGCGAAAACACGAAGCCGCAATTTCCCTTAATATTTATTAGGAAAAGTTCTATATAGCAACCGCTATTTGAAAATAAATAATTTCAGACATTGTTTTGGTACTGTTTATTAATATCAATTCGTTATTTAAGTAAATAATTTGGGTATAAAACATTTCTTTTACTTTTAACATTAAATAACAACAGTATTGTATTCCTAATTTTGTCCTAAAAAAACCTTAGGTAGCCACCAAATGTTAGTCCAAAAATTAAATAACAACAGTAATGTATTTCTAATTTTGTCCCAAAAAAAAGCACCTATTTTAATAGGGTAAAAGTAGAGGGATTACTATGCAACATCAAAAGCGTCAAATCTCTAAAATATTTGCCTAAAAAGCCTTCAAACGTGAATTTATCGATGCTTGAAATATGTTCTTTATATATAAAATTGGTAAAGTTCACATTTGAAATTATATTCTTTCGGGCGGAGGCAGTTTGTTCACCCTTTTTCAGTAAATAGAAATATCACGGTTCGTTACCAGCTACGGGATTAACTCGATTAGAGTTTTAGTAACATAATGTATATTTATTTTAAATTCCAACGAAATTTTTCTCATACACCTCAATTTAGCTTGTGCTCATGTGGGAATTATATATATTTTATAAATTCACTTTAATTTTGTATAACAGTTTGCAACTTTTATAGACATTTTCATGTCCTTCTTGTATTGTTTTGTATGTATTATTATATTTTTTATTATAATAGAGATACGTTAACAAATTACCCATTTTGGGCTAATTTCTTTTTTTTGCGGCCAGGGATATTTTACACGTTATTATTATTTAGTATAATATTTATTATAATTCCTTATAATTCTCCAAATGTCATAAAAATGTAAACTTTTTACATATAAATATAATCTTTAAAACTTTGTTGTGATATTGAAAAATGTTTAATATATTGTGTTCTATTATAATAATCAGTTTAATATTGTTGGCCGACACTTTTAAAATTAGCCCAAAAATGTATGGAGGCTAGGTGATGTCCTTTAACTATTTTACTATCAGATAACATTCACTCTTTTAAAATGATTTTAAAATGTAATTGTACGTTTATATGGTTGACTTTTGGATATTTCTATTTCCTTTCCTCGCACACAAAGTAATCCTGCTATCTCTTTCTTTCATCATTCCTGTATATTCAAATTTGAATCGGACACTAATCCTCTGACTTTAATTAATTAGCTTTAATTAAAAGTTTTAATACCACAGTAACCTTAACACCAAACACGATATATGTCTCTAAATATTAATTAATTTTAAATTTATTTAAAAAAATAAAAGGTTTATTATTCAATATTACTGGCGGCAATAACCACCCACCGTGAAATAACAGCATCATGTGATGTTGTGTTTCAGTGAGTGAGTAAGGTATGTTAGAGCCCATTACCCCATCTCTTCCTTATCCCTTATCCTTAATCCAAATATGGTCGACAGTGTACTTGCAGCACTTGTGTCGTTGCTTGTGTCATAGGTGACGGCAGCCACCAACCATCAAATGGTCCGTTATCCTATCTGTAAACCTTAACATTTAAAAAAAATATATAATAAGTATTAGTACGGATTACACTAGATAATCAGCTAACACAAATGAGATGAAAGTTTATGTTATAAAGAAATAAAGTTTTAAAGGAAACATATTGCCAGTCTAACGAAATGCAAACATTTATAACAAGTTTTGGTCTTTTGATGTATGGTGCCCAGACCCGAGTCGCTTTCGTAGGCCATTAACTGTGACATAAAATCTGAAAGAAGATGTAGCGGGTTAGAGAGGGTAAAAAATATTCAAATTGTACCCAACGTATAAAGGGCTGTCTGCTAAAATTGATGACTTCCAATATATAGTTTAAATATTTTCGAGTTATCCAATCTATAATGGGTGTCACTTATATTTTTTTATTTTTTTTTACTTAAGTTTTTCGAGTATTAATAGGTGTACTATAGTGTTAAAGACTAAATTAAAACAATTTCTCCCATAATTCAATGCTGCATTTCTACAAGCCGCAGAATCAACAGGTGCCGCATAATCGATGTTGCAACTTGTATTGGAAGTCAGCAGACTTTGTTACAACTGCATTCGAATGCATGAAAACGCCAACAAAAAATAAAGAATACAGTACTAGTTGGAAAACACTGCTATTGAATTCACGAACTGACTAGTTTTGACTACAGTGAACTGTGCCAAGATATAATTCATTTTGTATTTGTATCTTAGTGATTATGTGCATGTCTGCATCGTATTCTTACATATTTTGGACACATAGTATGAAGATATTGTGATATAATCCAGAAAAGCTTTCATTTTATGTTAATTTCAGGAGACAGGCTGACGGTTCACTTGATGGTAGATGGCTACGGTCGCTTATAACACAAGCAACGCCACAGGTGCTGCAATTGTCGACTGCAATAGGATTAATAATAAGGGTTGGGAAGGGGTAGGGAAATGGGCTCTGGCATCCCTTACTCATTCATCGAAACATTATTATTAGAAGTTAAAACCATTCCAAATAGTGGGTGTGCCCGCAGCGACAGAAGATTTCTGCGTCCAAAGCTAATACACTAAGTAGAGAATATGGGTTTCCACTGTCGGTATTCGAATTTTGTGGTTCTTAATAAAACTTTTTCCATTCCTTTAAAAAGGTGGGCGCATTAGTGCTCTGGGTCCCCTGCCGAGTTACCCCACTGTTCGCCCGTCGAGGCCGGCATACAAAATTTGTAATGCCATCAAAAGATAGTATCGTGACTTCACGTCCGAGTATGACATTTTTGTAATCTAACTTTGGGCATCATCAATCACGAGGTCCGTGAAAAGTTGCTTCATATAAAGCTGTGGGATTATTAAAAATACCTCGAGCGAGCTAAAAAATTGTGACACACTGTTGTTTAGACGAACTACGAGTAACATTTAATTAACAAATCCTAATCAATTCTCTGAAAAATCATTTTCTTTGTAATAATCAAAATTAAATTAGTTTAATTTACACTTTACTAATTTTTTTGTTACTCAGATAAGATAATTCGATACTAAAAACAAATTTCATTTTAATACATATATTTAATATAAATATTATAATGAGAGAAGATTTGATTTGTATCATTACAAATGAATAAACTCAAAAACTACTGGACCGATTTTAAAAATTCTTTCACCTATAAAAAGCTACGTTATCAGCGCGTAACATAGACTATATTGTATAAAGTTACGCAGGCGAAGTCGCGTGCAACAGCTAGTATTTAATAGTTCTGTTACATCATATAACTATTTAGATGAACCCTTTTAATAATTGTCGCTACAAATATTTTAAAATTATCATGTACAGTTCGATACAAGTAATGTCGTCCTTTCACTAGGACCGTATGTCACAAATCCACCCATGACATCTGCCCGTTCCTACCTCTTTTTATACGAAAATATCAAATCACTGACGGGTCTCCCCAAAAAAAAATGGCGCATTTAGTCTTTGGAAAGATCTTATAAACGAAATGATTTATCCTCGGATCGGGGTCCCTTAATAACCTTTTGTTATACATTCATCCAATCAATACCTACTACCCAAATAACATCGGTTTATGAGGGAAAATTGTTATTGTTGACTTTACCACTTAGGAGAGGAGCCTAAATACATTTTTATGGCCCAAATAAACATTCTCTTTTCACATGTAAAATTTACTTTTTTCTTCGTGTGATTTTCCATTTTGATCACACTAATTTACTGCTTTGTTCGCCTTTTAAGACAAATATTAACGTAGACAGGCTGATTGACATATTTCTGCTACAAACAAGTATTACAAGTAACAAGTATAAATTCTTCGACTAATAAAAAGTAGTTGGAGAGTTTTAAAACTTTCATACGTGTATAGGTATGATCTATATCTGTTATAGGTATCTATACATTATACATATTATAAAATAATGTCGCTGCTCATCTCTTTTTCTTCACTAACTTTTTTTAAACCACCCAACGGATTTTGATACTTTTTCACTAATGGAAAGAGCGATAAACGAAGAAGGTTGATGTATATAATATGCACAAAACATAATATGTGCAATGCCGAGGGCGGGTCGCTAGTAAGTATCTATACTCATATTATAAAGAGAGAAGATTTTTATGTTTGTAATGAATAAACTCAAAAACTAAACTCAAAAAAATAAACTCAAACCGATTTTAAAAATTCTTTCACCTATAAGTAGAATTTAGCTACGTTATCAGCGAGTAATATGTTACTCGCTATTATAAAATATAGCCTATGGGCTATATATTATAATGTTACGCGGACGAAGTCGCATGCAACAGCTAGTATATTATATATCTAATGTTAAGGCCTCATTCTAATTTAAACATAGCTCGTAAACTTAAATTTATCTTATAATCCTACTAATATTAAAAATGCGAATTTTTTGAGAATGGATGGATCAATATTTGTTACTCTTTTAGATTATACATATAGTATATCCATCAGAAAAACATATAGGCTACAGTTTATAAAGATACGCGGTCGAAGTCGCTGGGCAAAAGCTGGTCTTTATAATAAACAAGTTTTAAAAGAAAAACAGAGTAATCTAAAGCAAATTAAGCGTAGAAAGGGCCGATTACGGTTTTCCGAGTACCAAATTGGTACATAATGGTCTGTTCCCAAAATCTTGTCACGTACCAGATTCGATAACTTCCGGTACAGTGTAAGAAAGTATAACTGAAAAATAGGTTCCTAAAATTCGATGGGCGTATCGCAAATTATGCCAGAGGTCCATTAAAACAATATATTATATTATAAGGATAATCCCCATTTTAAAACAGCTTAACCGCCACACTGGAAATAAGTACCGAAAAAATCCCGCGGTTGTTTACAAGTCCTTTCGCTGTGGCGCGTTAAATCGTATTACGTGATAAATAACTCAGTAACTTATATTTAAAAATTTCTCTGTAATTATTTTTTTAATATGACTGTTTACCCGACTACGGCGAAACAAAAAGGAGAGTTATTATTTTGAACACATGAACATACATGCATGTCCTATATATACCGAATGTATGTGAGTATGTAATGTATGTATTTACTTTTAAGCTTTATATAAAGCTTTAGTCCTTGTTCGTAGAATTTGACTAATGAAATATCGTTGGAAAAGTCTCGACTGTTCGCTAGTTATAGGCTATGTGTTTAAAATGAAATGGCGCCCCATCGGATTGGAAAAATTCTTTAGGAATTTGATAGCCTGATTCCTAAAGAAGGATTCAGTACAATTCTTAAGGAATGTTTCAGGTTAACATTGCGATACAACTCTTAGGAGCTGAGCAAAAAATCTGAGAATGCTAAATGAAAACGAATTAGGGAAAACAGAGCATTATTGAGAGAGAAAGACAATTTAATCCAAATTATTGTAAATTGAACATCGGGTAAAACTGCGGAGCACAACTAGTCAAAATTCAAAATCAAAAATAATATGTACAGCCTGGGAGTGCATTGCGTTTGAATATGCTACCAAGATTTTTGTTATGGCTGAAATATGTACTATATAGTCAAAAAATCTGTGCACAATAATTTTATCGTAGGTACTGTTTTTCTTTTTCCCACATCCTTAGTTAAAAATGGATGGCAATCATTTTACAAATCCGATTTCGTGATATCTCGTTTTTTGCCTCCTAAAAAACATTTCCAACCTTTACTGTCATAATATGACTAAAACAGTAAATAAACTCTAAAATTTACTTTATTCCATTCAATCAAAAGCTACTTCTAGTAATATCGATAACAAAAGTAATAAGTTAACTAGGATATCAAAAAAAAATTATTCTAGATAACAAAAAAAACTCTAGATCACATAAAAGATAGATTTCTCAAGAAAATAACAAAATATAAAAACAGATTTCAAATGAAAATAGTAAATGTAGCGTTTCTTTTGTTAATAGGCGGCGGTAGCCATTTGCAATATTAGGTATTGCAAGTAGACTGACGTCTGTCTATATATATATTCTTCTCACACCTACGATAAATACTGCAGACGTAAAATTACTTAAACATGTATGTATGTGTGTGTATGTACATATATGTTACATGTATGTGAAAAACAATATACAAATTATTGTAACTTTTCTTGCAGACACCCTACTGGATATACAATTATACTGATATACAAAGGGACCGAAGAATAACGGTACTTCCGAGGGATGAAAAAGGATAATATTAGAAAAAAAAACATAATGACACAACAGTTTGTAGGAGGCTTAAAGTAGTTTGCTTTTCAGTGTGTTGTCCTATTTTTACTGTGACGTGGATATATTTGGGTCTGGAATAATAGCGTATGAACGGATAGAATTCGCTTTAGAGCTTTTTTCCATTTTACCTTTAAAAAATTTATGAATAAATAAATAGTTTCGGGTTTATTTTTTGTGGTATATAATTTGCACTCTAAATGTGAAGTAAAAATTCTGTTAAATTTATTATAATATTATATTATAAAAAAAATTAGTACTCTTTTGTCGATATTTACTACCAAGGACCTATGTTACGGCAAAAGTCACAGTTTTTAAATAAATTAAATTTTCAATTGAATGGGAATAATTTAGTCTTGGTATGCTAAATAGTCTTAAAGATACGGTTATTCAAATGTTTGCAAAATTTCTAAAAAAAATTGATGTTTTACAATAAATTGTTTATAGTTTTCGACAATGGATTTAAAGCAAAAGTTACCGTATAAGTTAATAAATTTTACGTAGACCTGATAATTCCTTAGACGATCTATGAATTTAAATTCATCAATCGTCTAAATGTTGAAATAAAAATGTACTAAAGATTTTTTTAGCATCATATCTAGATTTTTTCCTGAGATATAAGTAATGGGAACATAATGCTCAGTAATCTCTCATTCGGAAAAGTCGTACTTACCTAGCGTTCCTTCGCGACATTTGTCAGAAAATAATATCACCCTCCCTATTCTATTAAGGTACACGGACCATCTAATAACCGTGATTTTGTTCCAGCGAAATTAATATGAACAATTTGTTTCGTTTGTATCTTTTCTCATGTTTATATAATACTAGCTGTCTCCCGCGGTTTCATCTGGCCTTTGATTTAAATTGATAAAGGCATGCATATGTCAGCTCTTCTCGGTAATTTTATTTTATTTTTAAGTCAAACTGATAGTTGGACGCCACTGGTGCTTAAAGCAACGTTTAAATTTTAATGCAACGCCACTGGTGCTACAAGTGCCATGGATTTAGGATAGGGACTAGGAAGGGTGGTGTTCTGTAAGGGAGTGATTACTGCCGCCAGACGGGCTGCCTAAATGACTGCGAAATGCAATGATGTTTGGATAACTTGCAATAACTTTGCAAATAATGCAGACACGAAGGATATTTTTTATAGCTTTTAAACCTCAAAGTGTACTGAAAAAACCCTGAAAATTTCAAAGTGCTGCGATTTATTTTTCTTAGTGTCAGCAATGTTTGAAATTATCGTTTTTGCTGAAAATGAAGATAACGGGCAAATTATCATTTTTTATCCCTTAATTTGAGTTTAAACGGTTTTCATTAGAAGCTTTTGATCATTGAAAAAAAAAATTCTTTTTCGAATTTTTTTTTGAATTATTAAAAAAAATATCAATTTTTTTTTTGTTGTAAAAGTAGTTTTTCCACACATTTTTGTTAGCAAGATTTTAGTATGGTAGACCTCAAGTACATTATTTATTTATTTATTTTTGTTGCATGCATAGTAAATTATATACATATAAAAGAATTACTTATTTATGGTGATCCATAAAGAAAAAGTTTATTTTTATTTCTTACTAGTAACCCGCCACTGGCTCCGCATGGATGCAACTTTTTTTTTACAATTTATTTACGTGAACCTTCCTCGTTTATCTCTCTAAATTGGTGAAAACCTTATTAAAATCCGTTGGGCAGTTTAGGAGATTTTAGCGGAAATACAGACAAACAGATGCTTTTCGCGACTTCAAATTATACAATGTAAAGATATAAATATTGACTATGTATAAAATTTTAAATTGTGGAAGTAACAAACATTTAATTAACAAACAAACATAGTAACAAACAAAGTTAAATTTATAAATATTAAACTAAGCAGTGAATGTATTTATTAACACTAGATTTAAAAAAATCTACCGAGATGCGAACTTATGTCTTCCCTGACGGCAACTGAGCTTATAATATAATATTGCGTGCGATGACCGGCATGTACAGCGTAAACAAGACGTTAGTGTGCGTGCAACCCGAGTCTGGTCTATGGTTTAACGATTCCACACTGATTTCCGACTTGTACTGTGGCAATATCGTGACATAACTGCACCAAACAGGAAGGCAATAAGAGGGGGACGTCAAATAAATGTAAACTCCAATTTGTTTCATGGAACAGTTCGCGTGAGACAACCGATAAACGATACACAGTCACAAATGATTTTTTTTTTTTTTTTTCAAAACCCATTATTACAATTCAGTCGTTCGAATGACCGATTTATGATAGGTTGATAAATAAAGTAAATATAAAATTAATTTTTCTGTTATTCATTTGACGTTTTTACGAAAAAATTCTCATACAGACATTTCTCATCTATACTACGTATATTAATATTATAAAGAGAGAAGATTGCTGAATAAACTCAAAAACTACTGGACCGATTTTAAAAATTCTTTCACCTATACAAAGCTACATTATCAGCGAGTAACATAGGTTATATTTTATAAAGTTAAGCGGACGAAGTCACGTACAATAGCTAGTTATTATATAGTAATAAATCCTAACTAATATTATCATAAATGAGAAAGTTATTTTTTTGTTTGTAACGCTTTCTCGCCTTAACTACTCAACCGATCATCGTGAAATTTCGCAAACACGTTGTCAGAGATATAGAAAAGGTCACAGAGTATCTTTCATATGGAAAATAGTACCGTTCTGGAGGGATTATCTAAAAATTAAAAAAAAAAGCTTCATCGCCGGGCAAAAATAATATACTTACCAATATTATTTAGAGGTAAAGTTCGTATGTTTGTTGTAGCACCTAAGAATCTAAGAAAAAGGAAAGCGGACGATTGTGTTCATTTATTCTATTGCGTTTACCTATATGAATTTTAGCAGGCCCATGAGCATTCGACGGTGGTGGCGACACACAATGGTTGATGACGAAGACTTCTTTTATTCTTTTGTTTCGCGAAGTGGCTAACGTGACTGATACACTGCAATACGTGTAATATTATGTGACTATTGTCATCTGAAAACATATAAAAACTTCCATCGTACGGCTAGTTACCACCCTCGTCTTGTCAAAATCCCTCTTTTTCGGACCAAGCGCTTTAAAACATCCTTTACAAAGTTTGGAACTCCCTGCTGTGTGTGTGTTTGTGTTTCCAAGCTCATATAACCCAAATCTTTTCAAAGTTCGAGTGAATAGGCATCTTCTGGGTGAGCTCGCTCCATAATAGGCCTCATCCTTGCTAAACAGCTGATTGTTGGCCAAGAGCAAACCCATCTCTAATAAAAAAAAATCGCAGACTGATGCAAACACGCTGCCAACCCTGATAGGATAATGGGTTAGATTTAACCCTGAGGGTTAAATGAATTGTTAAACCGTTGACATATTTGTAGGCGGCTAAAGAGGTAAACTAATTAGAGTAATAATATGGTAATAAAATTATTGGTGATTTATTGTCATGAACACTATACGCAGCGTAAGTTATCGAAAGCCACAAGCCACAAACCACGCGTTATGCGATAATTAATGCGCCGTATTCAACAAACGTGCCATACTAATTTAGGGCCAGATTTCGTTTCATGATATTATAAATGTGAAAGTAACTCTTTCTGTCTGTCTTTCACGCCTTAACTACTTAACCGATTATAATGAAATTTTTCATACACCTTGTCAGAGACACAGGAAAGGACATAAGAGTACCTTTCATCTTGTAAAATGTACTGTAAATGTCCGAGGGATCATCTAAAAACATAAACAATCGTCACAGAAATAAAGATGTCAGGCATTATATTACTCATATATTTTCTCAGACAGAAAAAGTGGCGGACACAAGCTAATACTACATAAAACACAATAGATGGCGCTATATGTTTTGTACATCCCTTTATTTTAAAAGGGAGAGAGACTTTTTTAATTGGATAACCTGAATGTGAGGTCTATTACTTATAACATTTTGTATCGAATTTGATAAAATTTATTGTAGTCAACCCGACCTTTAACTTTTCATGCAAGGGAAGCCGCACGTAAAAGCTATTCTTTATGTAAAAGTTGACAGGTAAACTTATGGTCCAATGTTACCGTCGTTTATAAACACAAGCAATGCAATTGGGGGTACACTGCCGGACCTTGATATGATAACTGATAAGAAAGTGACTCATATTCTTCAAAAAACAAAGGCACTAGTGCTTCTAATTCACGGTACTCTTCTGTAACACTAGCCCAGTTTGCCACTATTCCATTTTCAATCTCAATTAATTCATAACATTAAAGAGAAACCCTCTTCAAATATCAAACGAATTGAAATTAATTCGTACATAGTTAAAGAGCGGAAATTAAGCGAATCCTCCAGCTAGTTTCAATGGAAAATTACGTGGAATTGTATCAAATACATGAATCATTATACTGTTTCATTAGTAAATTTACTGAGTACTGAGTATTCGTACACACAGCTGTTATTCAAATTGCCTATTTACCTATTCAGCCGGTGAACTTCCTAATTGGACCGATACGGTTCCGAATCGTACGTACGATGTTTTTGATCGTCGATTGCATAACATGTCAATGATTTGTCGAAAAGACACCAACTAACGCTCCAAATTTCTTTGATTCAAAGGACGATTTACAGTTTTAATTTTAAAAAGTAGCCTGAATTGATCATGGAACTGTCTTTTATTTCAAAGGTTGCAAATGTTATCTTAGAAGTTCTTGAGTTTATTCACAATGTGAAACTAGTCATTGTTCACAAAAAATTATAATACAAAAAACTAGTCATAGTTTGAAATCAGGGAGATAGAAAAAAAATTGCAGGATATTATAACTGTTTTTAAGATTATTGACCTTATCATATGCCTTTTAGTTTGTAGACCCGTTTAGCCGCATCGAGAGCAGATCAAAGCAGAGCTGATGTATGTATAGATGGCGTTAAAACAAATAAAATATAATTTAATATATTTACAATGGATTTTCCTCACCAATTCACAATTGAATTATTTTAACTAACATTTAATTATTTCTATTGATAGAAAAATGACTGTTATATATTTTAAAAACTTCCATGACTAGAGAAAGAAGTTTTGTTTTATATATTTTCATGCGTATTTTTTTTTATCTTAAAGTCGACTAACGGAACATTTGATGCTAAGTGACTTCCGATTGTAATTGCGAAAATTTATAAAGTAGAGGTTATACTTTTAAAATTTTCTTGAAGGAGTAGCATAACGGTCAATGTGTTGAAGAAATTATGTCATCATAAATGATATACACATATTTGTAAACAGAATGTATGTATTACCTCGAATTTAGCATAATATTTGATATTTACTCTATTATTGGTATGAAACGGAGCACTTTCACAAACGATTTGTAAATACTTATTAGTCTAGCCACAAATACTCTTACAATAAAAAAATACAACCTTTGAACTTCTAACCTGTTATTCTATAAATGCATTTTCATTGTATTTCCTCATGTTATTAACAATCTTTGTATAAATTTTTTGTCGTGTAAAAACGGAATTAGATTATTAAGGCTCGAGTTCACCAACAGACGGTTAATTTTTAAACAGCTGATTAAAATTTAAATAGCCGTTTAATAATATTTTGTTGATCACCATCGCTAAACTGCGGGTTAAACTCCCAAAACATCAAATTAATCATTAAGTTAATCAGATGCTTAGGGCGTTTAACCCGCATTTTAGCGATTGTGATCATCAAAATATTATTAAACGGCTGTTTAAATTTTAAACAGCTCTTTAAACATAACCATCTGTTGGTGAACTCGAGCCTTAGTCTAGCCACAAATACACTTACAATAAAAAAAATAGCACATTTGAACTTCTAACCTGTTATTCTATAAATGCATTTTCATTGTATTTCCTCATGTTATTAACAATCTTTGTATAAATTTTTTGTCGTGTAAAAACGGAATTAGATTATTAGAGGACCGAGTTGGTGTCATAGCATTACAGAGTAGGTATGGATCCAAAAGCAATTTTAAAAACTCTTCTTACGATATTGACCTAGTAACCCGATGTTCCTTTGTCAGTGAAAGCGTCAACTCAATATTCGTATCTACTTACCTACTAAAAGGCATTTAAAGTCGTGAAGGAATAAAACGATATAATCTTTTTACTCTGATGCATTTGGAGTATCTTAAAAGATAACTTGACATGCAACTGATAACAGACGTACATTTTTTATATTAATAATGGGATTGCTCTTGGTCAGCATCTAGCCCATAGGTATTTTATTTTATCAATATTGATCTTTATTTCACTGATAATTTAAAAATAAATAATAAAGTTAAGAAGTCAGAGATAAAAAAGTTTACTCGTGAGAAAATTTTTACTGGCATAAACATTTTAATAACACATTGCCCGCATTTATTTTTAAAGCTCTGGGGAAGTTTCTCCATTAATCAGTAGGGTACAACGTAGATATTATCTAGTTTCAGACCTTCGCAGGAAATAGATAAGGAATAAAGACATAATGGACCGGAGAATGGGTATTTGTATCTCTTATTCAATGGTGGTTACAGCCGCCAAACTGACTACCCAATTAATACTTCTCAATATAATATTCTCATATTTAATGTGTTTAAAATAAGAAATGATTAGCATCATAATTTATTTATTTAGTGAAAGTGAAAGCAGTTATTTTAACATTACAAACAAACACTTCAATTTTATTTATTAGTATAAATTTGTTACATGTCCAGCTATAAGCAATTGATTTATTTATTCAAATTGAACTAAACGAAAATTGTATCAACGGCGAATTAATATTGATATATTGTAATTGAAAACTTAACGAGTTAGAATATTTCCATATCTTGCTTCAGACCCGTCGAGCTATCCATGAATAAACGCAAATGACAATAGTTGGAAGCACAAAGCACTTATCTGGCCAGTTTTAAAGTTAAATTGCGCATTAATGCAAAATCTAAAGTTTAATTTTACCCCAAAAATGGCTATTTTGCCGGCTCATTTCCGATAAATTCCGCTGTTTTCGCGGACTTCATTAAAACGGTAAACGATTCGCTTAATTTTAGTGGCCTGCCCGAAATTGCCAGTTAGTTGGACTGCGCGGAATAAAACAAAATAAAAATATAAAGGGATCACCCCATTTCGTGGCTTCCATTAATTTTGCTTTCAAATGTGTCGCGCTGGAATAAATACTTCATAAGTCTTCTAAATTCACTAAATCTAACTTAGAGCACTTATTCATTAACTAAAAACTTTTGCTCGTACTCAATTTTTCACTCAAATTGATACTTTTCTTTGGTGCCTGCGTCTACGAGATTTTTTTTTTGTTTTTTTTGTTTTTCGATTTAATATTTGTAATTGAAATTATGACCACTAATTGTCAAAATAATATATCTTAATTGCTACAATGGTGAACATTTGACATCGGAGGATCTCCTCCCAAAAGATTTCCTCCAATATTGCATTGACAGGATGGAGGAGCCCAGTGAGGCATCGCAGGCGTAGTTGCGGCGCAGAGCTTTCACATTTCGCCTGGATGCTCTCGGGGCATGGTTGCTTTAGGCGTTACCTTCACCTGATGCCGGCCAAACGCAGCAACTGCCATTATTACAGAGTAGATTTATGTAAAAGGGTCGATACTTTCATTAGAAAGCTTGTTCAGCAATAACGCTGTCTGCCCTGCCACTACTAAATTATTACAGTTCATTAGAGCGTATATCCGATAAGAAACAGTTCTACATATAATGCACGAGGTATATGATAATACATTTTTCTTTCAACCCCAATATTTTATTTCCCCCTGAATGTTGTATCTTAGAAATGAAATGATTCATCTATTATAACTTAGTTTGCCAAGTTATTGCTCAAATAAAAAGATGACCAAGAACTTCCTGCCCCACAAACCCGACTTGATCGAAGCAACTTTCCAAATTGTTCGACCCTTATGGGGATAAAGTACAAGTTTGTTTGCTTTAACTTAATAATACGTTATGTAACCGCATAACATAGGATTACAAATATGGGTACCTACTGGCTGGACTGCTGGCTGCATTGCGCGGTCATTTATATTAAACCAAGCAGCGTCTGGCCACAGTAACCGCCTCAGAGAAAATCTAACACTAATGCAGTTGTGTTTCAGTTTGAATAAGGAATGCAAAAACCTTCTTCCTTCTTCTTGTTCATTATTCTATTTGCTTTAAAAGTAAAGTTCTCCTTGGTATTTTTATTTATAGACGACGGTAAGCTAGTGCTAAGCTTATTAATTATTTTTTTCTTAGCAAGATAAAGATAACCTAGCGACTGTGATATATATATTTCACAATACCTATCAACAGTTTTCCCAATTCGCCCGTACATCATAATTTAATATAACTGAAATTAATTTTATTATAAATATACTAAAATATATGACATCTTTATTGCTGCGACGACGGTGGAGCCGCCACTACTTTTTTATATTTTAGATAATCCTCTGGTATTCTTTCTAAATGAAAGGTGCCTTATGTTCTTTCCTGTATCCCTGATAATTGCAAAAACCATCAAATGTTTCCATTCCGTGACATTCAACATCACCCAACAAATGTAACCCTTGACTTTGTGGACAAAATCAAAATAATTATATATCATACACTGCACCATGCAAGCGATTAGACTTATCAAGATGGACAGTGCCATTTAATTTCGCACCCTATGTTCAGCACGTTAAGACCTCTATCAGTGTACGATCATTAGCAAACACTGTTATCAACGGCATCCTTGAATAAATACATGTAGTGTACTAGAACAGATAGTAATTTGAGGGAACATTATTACGTGGCCACCGTGAAGCAATTTGGTTAAACAAACACAAGTTGAAATGTCAATAATATTCTGTAAATTGTAGGCTACGTGTTGGATTGAAAATTGGCATTTGGTCGGTATCAAACGCCTGATGAATTCGAATTTGCAATAATCTTCTATTTTGCATATTCATAGGCGGTCAATTCGCAAACAATGCCGCTTACATAATAAATACTGCCTGAAAAGTTCATATACCTACTGTATCAACTCGTAAATTTTACTTTAATATATTTGTAACATAATACTTAATTACATTTGATACTAAAATACACATGTTTTGATGCATACCTTGTAAGAACAAGCTATAATTAAAAATTATAAACTAACCCCCCTGCCTTTCCATTCAGTTTAAACACGCTATATCTGCTGTAAATTGCTTATCAGTTGAGTGTCCCACAGACTGATTAATGCTGCAACATCAGATCAAGGTTACCATGTCAAGGAAATGTCACCGAACTAACAGTATACAAAATTTCACATCAATAGAATATATGGAAGTTATGAAGTTAGTGCAATCCTTTCGTCAACTAGGAAATGGGCAGATGGTTTTCAACGGCTGAACTAAATCTTCATAATTTATAGCTACGAGTAAGAAGGATTCCGTTCATGTCAGCTTTTAAACAAAAACAACTTATCAAAAACTGTCTATCCGTTTGGGAACTGCGATTCCACAGATAGACACACAGATATACGTGTCAAATTTATAACCCCCGTTTTTGCGTCAAGCGTCAGGAGTTAAGAACAATTGACTTCGTCAGCAAATCTTTTTAAAATATTTTTATAATTATTTTGATATAAGACAATGAGGTCTTAGCACGCCTTAAATTCCACCACGCTAACCAAAGATTTGCGACGTCTTTGAAGATTGCTAGCGTTGTCCCTTGGGCAGGTTTTCTTGCGATATATTCTACACCTTTGCAGCACGTGTCACTATTTCTATTCCACACATGAAGTTGAATTATATTCGTGGAACAAAATGAAACTGGATTCAAACCTATTGAATAAAATGTATATTACATAATAACATACATTTGAAAAATAAATAAATAATTATGAATCACTCGTAAAAAATTGAACGTTACATATAAAGACAGAGAGTAAGAGGATTTTACGAGTGACTCTGTATGACCTACTTTTTTACATACACGTTGTCAGAGATACAGAATAGGACATTGAAAAAAGTATCCAGAAAGAAGTACTGTTCCAGAGGGATCATATAAAAATTAAAATCAAACACCTGCAAAAACTATAACAGCAACAAAGATTGTGCTCATACATTTCACCAATGGATAGAGTGGTTCTCGAGGAAGGTTTTATTATATAATTTTCAACGCGGACGAAGTCGCGGGCACCAACTATTTATAATATAATATAAAGTCAAAATCCGCCACTGACTTCTAAGCCACCCAACAAATTTTGATACCGTTTTTACTAATGGAATGAACGACAATGGAAATAATTACTAATTGAAATTATTAAGAACGCTTTAGTTGTGAAATTTGTAATAAAAAACGCTAGCGAAGTTCTGTTAAAAGCCAATGTGGAGGTATATACATATATTATGTTACCGCAGCCTTACAATGTTATTTATTGTAGAAGATCTAATTTCGAACGATGATATTGCTTTCCATAAGAATATTAATTCAATAAGCTACTTCCTTTCAGTAGTGGCGTTCGAACCGGAAAATGTTACCTTTCGAGGAGGACTGATCAAAGGAAAAACGCCTTTGTTGTCATAGATTGCCTATCAAATATGTTTTATTACTATTTTCTGTTAATATCTAATTTCTGGCATAATATATTTGAATTTTGTATCTATTTTAGTAGCTCACTGGGTTACTCATTCATAAATTAGGCAGCATTCATAAATGAGCCTATTAGTCGAGTGGTTGCTTTAACGCTCTGTTACTGGAGTCCTGAGTTCGATTCCAAAAAGTACGTACTAATTCGGGTAGATGGCCCTTATTTCATACAATTAAACCTCACTGAAGGTGTCGCTTCACTGCTGCGCGAATTCACTGTTTTTTTTTTTTTATTTATTTTTTATTTTATTTATTTATTTATTTTTTTCCCCGGAAGACGCGCGACCTTCTTCGTATTTAGTTTTTATATTATATAATTGACATAAAGTTCATCATGCTATGTACAATTTAGTTGCGAAAAGTCGCTTCCATTCCATTCCGCAGCGGTGTAAATTGAACCTAAAAGTGCCCAACGTGCCTAAAGAAGTCTTCCTTCAGTCTAAAATGGCATATTTAGTATAAATGTACTTAGTATAATCTGTGAATAAGATTTACAGATTAAATAATAAAAATAAAAACGACTTATTTTTTATTGAGTACTCGTATTGTCAATCACTATTTTTTATTAGAGATGGGTTTGCTCTTGGCCTATTCACTCCAACGTTGAAAAGATTTGGGTTATATAAGCACAAAATGGAAAAAAAAAAAAAACAATATACGAATCAAAATTATAATAAAAAGCAGCTAATAATCATTATTCGTATTCATGTGGGAATACGAACAATGATAAAGTGGAAAAAGGAAAATACTATTCCTCTAAATTTATTATAATTAAAAAAGAGGGGTACGTGTCTTGTAAAAATGTACCTTGATCACCTGCGATAAGATCTTTTGTTAACGACATGAACGTGACATAAGTGTGAAAGCAGTAACTGAGTGCTTTTGAAAACGATATTTTTGTTAGCGAATTACAGTTCTAAAGGGTGCGTAATTTTTTATTCGCTTGTTTTCACGTCAACCCTAGGAGTTAGGGGAGAAATCCCAAAAAAAACCCTGAACGTTACTTTGAATGGAGCTTTACAGCGTTTGGGTGATACGTGGTCCGAATTATTATTTTCCTGAAAATCAGTCAAGGAAGAAAATGTCACATCAAAGGAATGGTGTTGGGGAAAAAATGTGTGTACTTTTATACCGGACGTTTCACGTTTAAATACGCATAATAAATGTTGAAAAGAATTGTGTTATCATTGAAATTTATTCATTGTGAAATGCTACCTTAATATTAATTAAACGTTTAAAACAAAATTCAGCACAGCTAGTTAATGACCGCATATAAATAAAATAATCTTATAAGAGAAAATTATTAATTGTGTATTTTTATAAAATAATATTATACCAAAATTAAATTTGAAAATAAACATAAAATTTCATAATAATTTTTATTAAATTTTTTATATTTTAAAAACTGTCGTAAAAGAATTATAATCAATTTGATATTGATACAAACACATAATATAAATCTAAAACACCTACGAGTACAACCTACACCTAATATTTAGCTGTAGTAAATAAATAATAATACTATAATTATTTATAAGTATATTACCCCAAAAAAATAGTTTACAACCTATTTTCAGACCTACCGAATATATACAAAAAAATTCTTAAAAATCGGTCAAACCATTTCACAGGAGTTTTGTTACAAACACTGTATGACGAGAATTTTATACTCGTATATAAGATTGTATATAAGGTACAATATATATTAATATTGTAAAGAGTGAGTGAATTTTGTAAATTTATTTCTATTTGGAGAGTAATCTTCGGAAATATTTGTAGGTTACATTGTTAGAGATGAACATATCAGTCCTTAAATTTCACATGAGAGAAGCCGGGGGCGAGTCGTTTCAGTTACTTAATAAAAATTAATCTTTATACGTTGACGCTTCTCTAATGTAACTCGCTACACTGTTTACGAATTCATGAGAGAGTGCTACGAAAATCTATGGAGGCGAGCAGCACATGTGCTACGAATAAATAAAGAATATAACCAGGGGATCGTTTCGTTCACCGAATTCTGTTCGCCTACTGAAGGCAGTTGCTAACATATTTCAAAATCTATCTTCTTTAGGGCCTAGTTTAATATATTTTCTTAAATTATAATTTAACTGAAGGAAAATATCAGCATTTACATGAGTTTAAGGTACCTATTCATTAGTTTAGATTAAAACATGAATAGACCGTTGTTTTATTATCTATTAAGCCCAATTTGCTATGAGATGTTTTGATATGTCGATCATTTTAAACTATAACAGACCGTTCTTAATATAATAATATGATTTATTTACTTTATTTATGTGACTAAAATTAGAATAGTCCAGTATAATTTCTTAGAATTCACCATATATTACAGTTGAATTTGACAGAATTTAAAAAAGATTAAGAAATTTGCATGATTGAATCTGCATTAAACATTAAGTAACTTAACAATAAGTTACGCCATATACTAGCTGTTCCACGCGACTTCGTTCGCGTAATTTTATAAAATATTATTCGATTCCGTACACGACCGCTGCGTAGGGAGCCTACCGCGCGAGTGAGCCGCGCGGCACTTTATTTCTTTACATTGACTCCCCTCCCGTACCTCAGTGACGCCTACAGCGCATATTATGTTACTGCCGAGCTAGCCGAGCGGGGTGAGCGATGACCACGCGACTTTTTTTCTAATATGTACTTACATTTTAAACTCGTGATATATTTCGAATGGAATGTTCGAATTGAATAATTCAAAAAGTTATATAAAGGTATTGAAGCAGTCTTAAATATGAAGTTATTTATTTTATAAGCATTAATACCAAGATATAAATAAAAAGCCTTTTCTAGAGGCGGCATTTCAATTAAATTTTTAAAATAAAAGAACACTTATTGTGGCATAACTATAATTAGTTAGACATATGCTGTCGCGACACTTTTTGTAGATAATGATGTGTTTTGCAAAGTTGTAGTACATTATTTTGTTCTATCATCAATAGTTTTTGCAGCGCACGCGATGTATGGAATATTTTAGATCATTTTTTTACACCTTGGGTTAAATTATTGGAGTTTTAATAAGGATGCTAATTTTTTTGAAAATATAATATAGCCTATGTTACTCGCTGATAATATCTTCCCAGCAGTGAAAGAATTTTTCAAATCGGTCCAGTAGTTTCGGAGCCTATTCAATGCAAACATACAAATCTTTATAACATTATATTATAGTAAATAAATAAATATAGATTATTTCCAATACTAATGAGGAACTAATTTTGCTGATTAATTTTCGATAGGACTCAAATTACAATGCGCTGTAACAAAGGCCCATTAAGCGTAAGGTAACCAAGAAAAATGTGAATACGATTGGCTCGACATTAAACGGACAAAGATGCCAATCGATCCTCAATGAGAACACATTTATTACATTTAGTTCGAGTAGAAGGTACAGATTTACAACATACAACCATTTGGTATTTTATTACACGCAACCTCACTGACTACAAAATAGGTTCATTTTTTCCCTTATTTTTATTGGAAGCAAAGAAAATTCTTTATAGATTTTTTTTGCCAGCGAACGATTTTAATGACAATTTTGTCTGCTTTTTCATAAGTGACGACCAATTGCTGTTTCTACGCGGTATACTAGCTGTTAATATATTTTTTTATGTGATGAACTCATAAAAACTTAAACACTAACCCAAGCCCCATAAAACCACTGACTCGGTTTGTCTTTGGGACCACGAGTTAATAGAAATTAGTTTACTTTCATTTAAATCATTAGAAAATAGCAGTATACATTCTCGTTCATATCTATCATTCTGTTTAGCTAGGTAAATGTGCAATTTTAAATGCAATTTAGAAATTTTCAATTTAGCATAATCATAGCATAGCAAACTTACATTTCTAGTATTCAAATGTTTTTTATAATAGGTTATACAATTATATAAATTTTGCCTAGTATACACCTCGATTGAGTAGTCATTTAGGCCAAGGTCGCGTTTGAATCGTGCTACTTGTATGCCTACCCCCGATTCTAGTTTAGGCCTTCACAAGACCATTCATTTCAAACGAGGGGTAGTGACGAATCAAAAGCTCTTTGAGTTTGTGCTTTGACTTTATATATTTTGTTAAGTGAAAATGCATTAAACCGATGAATCTAATTTTTTTTTGTGTGTGAAAATATATTTAAAAGAATTTAATCTAAAGACAACTGCGCTGTTCGTAAGAGCGGTGACCGCAAGATCCGCTACCTCATTGATGAAGATAAGCCCCATGGCACGTGTTCATTTTTTGAATGTATATGTAGTTTGTTTTTTTGAAAATCCTACAGGAACCTAAATTTTTTTAGGATAAAAAGTATCACATATGGTAATCTATGTAATAAACTATCTGTGTGGCAAATTTCATCCAAATCCGTTAGGCCGTTTCTGAGATTAGAGTACACAAACAAACCGACAAAATGATCTCGGTAACATAAGTATACAAATAGTTTTTTTGATAAAGTATTTAATGTACAAACACGGCTTGTTTCTGATTAACTTAAATACTTGATTGAAACGAACAATATTTTTACGTCTTATCTTAATAGTTATGAGCGAAGTAATAGGCTATATAATATGTCATACGCAGGGTTCGTCTGACGTCATTTGTTGTTTACGTCCTTTTAGATTGCAATGTATCTTGTAATCGTATTTTTATTATTAAAACGAGTTTAATTTTTTAAAATAGAAATATTGTGAATTATCTGTTAATCTCGTTAAATATTACGTGATACATTAATACAAAAATTACCCTTTTAAGTGAAGTTGACCTTCAAAGATACATCTCTATTGCAGTTTGAAGTAACTTCACCTTATATGTTAATGACTGCAGAAAACATTGTGAACTGCGATTTGCACAACAATGTTTAGGAGTCATATAAAGTTTATTCAACCCATAAAATACTTGGCTTGCTTCCGTATGTTTGTGGATAGATCTAACCTGCTCGATTGATCGGCGAAAATTAAATTTACTATCTTTTAATGGCGAAGGGTTAGAACGAATAGCCTTCTTAGTTAGGGGTGCCAACCATACTTTATTAAAACGTATCCTACTTTATTTATGATTAATATACACGTACTTTATACTTTAGCATAAAAATTAAGTATGCGAATACCTATACTTTATTTCGAAACTTTACTGTGATGCGCAAAACAAAACACTCTTTATGCGGAAATTCCGAATGGTTTATCTATATCTAAGATAAAACAGAATGGCGTACACATTAATTTTCTTATTAAAAATATTAAATACGTTATTTAAAAAAGATTACAACCCTATTCTTAGTTACCAAGACGAAAGCGACCTTGGAAATACATTATTTCTAGTTCACACTTAACTGTTCCCTCGCCCAAGCAAATGGGGATTACCGGGAAAAGGCGTCCCCCAAGTAAAGTGCGAAAATTCGATTGACTGCCAACTTTATTTAATTAGTTTATACCTAAATAGTGTTCGATTCAATTTGAAGATGACAAAGGAGCCTTTGAAGGCGGCCTTGACGGGCCCGAATAGACCGACAGACTGTTTGTTTTGTTTGTTAATTAAACTCGGCGTTATGATTTGGGTACAAAGTAGAGTCAAAGCTGTTTGAAGGTGAGACGGAAGTGATATTTCATTTTATTTCGTGCTCAACAAACGTATTAATTGTGTTTCATGTTTATTGTTAAGACAAGCAAAGTTTGTTTTATTGTCTATTTTAAATATCTATATACCTATATAAAATAGACAATAAAACAAACTTTATATTTATTTTATATATAGGTATATAAAATAGACAATAAAACAAACTTTGCGTATAAAGGTACTATATACGCAAAGTTACCTCTCGTCTTTGTAAGGAGTTGTGGGCCATAGTAGTAGAGCCATGGAGGATTTTCAGTACTAAGACAGATATTTAGTTTTTTAGTGCGTGTGACAAGCAAATTGCTTGTTATAAACTAGACAGCCATTCTGGCGGAAGTAACCATTACTTTACTGAAAGTCCACATAAAATAACAGCACGTATGGCACCGTTGTGTTTCTGATGAGTAAAGGGATGCCAGAGCCCATAACTCTATTCCTATCACATTTGCAAGACGTGATGGGGGGGGGGATAAGGTAAGATAAGGGTAAGGTAAGGTAAGATAAGGGAAATGAACTCTATCGTCCCTTACTTATTCTCCGAAACATAACACTCACCGAACATTCTGTTATTTCAAGGTCCTGTGCAAACCCCATCAAAACCAGTCGCGTGGTTTAGGAGGAGTTAGCGAATATATAGACAGACGCGGAAGGCGACTTAAAATTATATAATATACTAGCTGGTGCCCACGACTTCGTCCGCGTTTAAAAATAAAAATATATAAGCAATATAACGCTTGACCTCTTGTTGCTATAACACTTTCATTTTAGGCGTAAGATTTCATTTTAGATGATCCCTTGGGAACAGTAGATACTTTTTTCTGGATGAAATGTACCCTTTGTCCTTTCTTGTATCCGTGACAAAGTGTATGCAATATTCAGTTGAGTAGTTAATCCGTGAAAAGGTAACAGACAGACAGACAGAGTTACTTTCACATTTATAATATTAGTAATGAAGTATAGTAAGGATATGCAATATACAATTCTAATAATATAAATATTTTGTGGGATCATAACGAAAATCGGCGTTAACACATAAAGCGTCCGCTGAAAATCGGCTTTGTTTTCCGTTGGTAAATTAACAAATAAACACTAAATTCAATATGGCGGATTCAAACTGCATAATAGATACAAAGTCCGCAAAGCTGGGCATCTATCACGGTTTTCCTAACCAAAATGTCGGTTTTATTTGCATCGACGGCTATGTCAAATTAATTAGACTATTTTAACGATTCAATAAACACGTTGGGTCGTCCATTTTATATGACTCGCCTTAACCAATCATTTAAGCGAATTAATTTTGTTTAAATACAATTAATTCCGATCTGTGTCATTTGTTTACTATACACAGTGCCATTGGTGTGGCAGAATAAAATACTTTTTTCGGTAGTTTTCTGGCACATAGGTCCAAAATCGCCTGTATAAGATATACTTCGGAGAAAGTGCTTAGGGATTCCATGAGCTCATACCGCCTTTCCCTTTCTTCCATCGGACATTTAATCAGACGTACCATCCTCATTTTAGGACCAAAACCTATTGATATTATCAATACAAATTTGATTTACATTGTATAAGTATTAAATTTAAATTTTTCAATACAGTAAGACAACACGAATTCATAGCAATAGTAATAATGAAAAATACAGAACGTCAGTTAGGTATAGATGTAGTCTGGTAACCGACGGCACAGAATAAACAGGCCAATAGAGCCGGCAGACGGCATTAAAGCTTTTCTATAAGTGTGTGTGCCTATTTTCACGGGTGACCGATCAAAGCCTGCCCAATGGGCCGTAGCAAAGGCTCGTGTGGCCAGTTAGTGATCTTATATTGCTTAACGATTAGCTACAACACTTTAGAACTTATTTCTTTTTTACAAGTAGATAACTAATCTATTACGTAGTTACTTAAAGTATAAAAAAATACATTGGTGATTAATGTTACAAATATGACGTTTTTTTTAAGACCTCTCGTTCGTCTGTGTCCACTACCCACAGCTGATGACATTCATTGTTGAAAGACAGTCTTTGAACGAGGCGGGAATATGTTGCGACTTCACGCCAACAAGTTGCAGTTATAAACACCGCAGGCGCTTACGATTAATCACGGCGTCAAACAAGTCAATCAAGCTACCCACTTTCATTCACTATCTATTCGCTAAACAGCCAAGGCGGCAATACATTGTAAATTTAATAAACTGTAAAAAATCGACGTTTGGGTTTTTATTAATAAAGGCTCCGTTATGTTAAATACACACTATAACACAAGCAACACCACAGGTGCTGCGCCTGCGCTGCCGACTATAGTGGAATGGATGTAGTGCAGTTGCAGCGGTAGCCACCTACACTCAAGTGGATCGTCAGCCTGTCTAACGACCTTATCAAAATAAAACAGTAACTTTTAGTATGTTAAATAACATAATATACTTATTATGTTATTTAACATACTTCTAGTCGTAAGTTAAGTGCTTAATTTTAACCTACAAACAGCCTTTGACCGAATTTGATTTATTGTAATGAGCTGTTAAAATCACAAGCTCTTTTTACCTAATAAATCACAAGTGAACCGGTGCCCACGGCCACAGTTCGAAACATGCGATTTGTTTCAATGATTTTCTATTTAATGCCTCTATTAACCGTGAGAGAGATTTATTTTTATTGCGGTAAACGTACGAGTATATCGCGCGTCACACAGGTACTCGAGCCTGGCCCGTTTACGGCTCTTTTATTTTGCGTCAGTGTTTTAAAATAGAATTTGTAAAATTTATCTTTTACTTCGTTTTATTGGCACCGCAGCTGCTGCCGAGAATTCGTTAATACTTTAGGAGTTTGAATTGCGTTTTTTAAAAGGGGCTATCAGCTATATGTTCCTAAAGGAAGATGTCAAAAACTTAATCGTTTGTAATTTATTATTATCATTTAAGCACAAGTTTTTTATGAGTGTTAGTGTGCATCATACTACAACAGTAACTATGGAATTTGCGTCACAAATGCCACGCACTGAAACTGTTTTCACTGTGGCTGTCCATTTAATGCCTTCTGAACGTAGTGACCCTTATACTGCTAATGGGTCTATTACATTTGAGCGTATTTACAAGCTACGATAGTGACAATAGTAACGATGACCATCGAAGTACGACAACTTTGGAATTTGCGTTACAAATGCCAAAGCGATACATAAAAAGTACGCCTAAAACGAAATCATGGCGGAGTCTTGCCTTCGCGCGTCAATAGTAAAAGGTAGTAACGACCAAGTTCTACTATTGATTTTAAACTCCAATGTGTTGACGTAAAGTCACATTTGCTTTAAACGACAGATTTTTGGTTGGTTTTAAATGAAAGGTGACAGAGTTTATGCTCTACGTATGTATATGTCACTTTAAATGTTCCATAGAGTTCGTAGTGTTTTGTATGTCGTGCGAAATCCATGTGTGCATGCATGGAAAAATGTGTTTTAATGTACCTATGTTGGTTACGAGGTTTCGGTGGATTCGTACGAGAGCTTTGCTAGCCAGGACTTATTAGCTTGGAGAACTTATTAGCTTTTAAATACCAGGGCGCATTGAAAGTAACTTTATATAATTCTACTTTATATAAATGCAGAGAACGATAGCCATACTTCGTAATCTCTTATCGTAAGATAAGATTAATTCTTATCTTGACATATTTCACAGTCTCCAAAATGCTTATAAATTATTCGGCGAAATTCAAGAGCGTAATTCTATACATTTTGCTAATTCAATTGAGTTACATACAATTAGAGGGCTAACATAATAGACAACTTTTGAAGGAACAACATTGGAAAGTTAGAATTCTCCCACACATGTAACACGAGAATGTTTCTTCCAACTTTTAATGATTTTAAGTCGGAAAAGTCCAGCGTCGGGGAAATTAAAGTTAACACATTGTCCAATGTACAATAATAGAAAACTTTATTCAATTAAATGAATTATATTCAGCCAGTTACGAAACGAGAAATAACAGAGGTATAAGATAAATAATATCTAACAATAATTTGCTAATCCATACAAATATTTTAAATGCGAAAGTTTGTATGTTTGGATTTTTGTGTGTTTGGATATTTGTCACTCAATTACGCCAAAAACGCAATTACGCATGGAATTTGCTACACATATAGTTTATTATCTGGATTAACATATAGGATACTTTTTATCCTGGAAAAAATGTTAGGTTCCCAAAGAATCGTCTAAAAATATTAAAAATTCGGAGCCATCGTCGTCACGGCCACAAAGACGTCGGGCGTTATATTACTCATATATTTTTTCAGACGAAGTCGCGGTCACCAGCTGTTAACATATATATTTTACGTCAAATACAGAAAGTATGACTATTGCTTAATTTTGACAGTCAACTGATAAGTTAGTTTCATCAATTTGAACTCTTAAGCGAGTCACCAAAAATGTCTAAATCTGGTAATAAAATTGATTTTTTAAGTTATTGTAACTTAGGCAAAGTCTGGCAAGAGGATGATGGTGACCCAGGTTGGTTCGATATGGGAATGAGATGTATGCACTTAAGTCTGCCATTAAGTAGTCTGTGAAGAAACGGCATATTCAGGATCATTCAACGGCTACGTAAGGAATGCATTCCAAAAAAAATCCAATAAAATATTCGAATGCTGATGCCCGCGACATCGTCCGCGTTGAAAAATAAAAAAATTATAAAAAATTATAACGCTTGACCTCTTGTTGCTATAACACTTTGACCAGACATTCGTTTTTTTTTTTTTAGATGATCCCTCGGGTATCTACTTTTTTGGATGAAAGGTATCCTAATATGTCCTTTCCGATATCATGATAGTTTCGGTTGAGTAGTTAAGGTATGAAAAAGTAACAGACAGACAGAGTGACAGACAGAGTTCTTTCATATTTATAATATTAATGTATTAGTGTGGATAGAGCCAGATATTCTGATATTCTGATTCTGATGGATATTCTCAAGAACATTGTTTTAGTTTTAGTGAGTTTTCACTTTACTACTAAATTATTTAAAGGAAGAAAGTATATTTAGAAATCTAACAGTTCGTCGTATCTAAACTAAATACGAAGCAGCAAAACAAGTTCTAAAGTAAGAAAACTTAAGGCACGCGTCTACATCACAATAAGTCTAAGGACGCCACGAAATGTTTCATATGAAAGTTTTCTTCTCTACTCGTTACTAACTCATGGTTGTCGGGAAGTTTGTTTAACCTAACAAGACAACCTTGAGTGTCTTTCGATCAAGTTTCTAATGAGATAAACTGATTGTCGTTTATACACGACGTGTACATAGTTTATTTCGTTTCTATCTTCATTAAACAGCTTCTTGTCCACTGTCTGTCAATTTGCCTCATTAACAAAAAAAAAGATTTTTTCGCCTTTTAGTTTCATTATGTTTTTAACATTTAATAAAATTAAAAAATTAATAAAAATATAATAAGCCTTTATTCTCTGACAAGTTAAAGAATTTACTCGTATATCAGAATATGCTTCTATATAATGAAAAAAGTGTAGGCATAAATCTAAATTTACTATATTAGTTTACTATATAATTTTACTATATTTAGTTGTTTATTTTATATTATACTAGCTGTTGCACGCGACTTCGTCCGCATAAAGCCTATGTTACTCGCTGATAATATAGCTTTCCAACAGTGAAAGATTTTTTCAAATCGGTCCAGTAGCCTATTCTATTCAAACAAACAAACAAACAAATCTTTCCTCTTTATAATGTTAGTATAGTATAGATATTTAGTTATATTCAGCAAAAAAGTAAGATTAACTGTTGACATAGTTAATTGATTGATTAACAGTATGAGGAATAATAACTTTTTATCAAATTAGTTAACCCAAATTATGCCCCAGATTAACTTAATAAAAACTAAAAATCAGAGAGATCGGCGGAGTGTTTATGAGTACTTATTTTTTATCTTTAGAAGTATGTCTTCGAATTTGAACGGATTTCAATATAAGTACTATTTTTTTTTTATTTGTAGGCTTTACAATTTATTTGTAAAGCCTTTATGTATGCTGCTTTGGACGTTTATCTAATTAAAAAGTAGATCAAATTCGTCAAAATAAGTTAATTAAATTGGCTGTGAAAAAATACAGTCAGACTGGGTTACTTTAAATCAACATTAGCACAGAAATTTTCAGTTTTACACCAGCAATATTTACCATGAAAATTTTACCCTCTTTGCGACAAATGTTTATTAAAAAGAGAAATTATATTTACAATGAAAAAATTTACGCAAACTTTTTCAGTTCTCACAGAACGTTGCGACTGAAATAAACTTTTAACTAGTTGGAAGCTGAACAATGAAAGCTTTTGCAGAAAATTTGCGTTCGATGCGAAGCCTCGTTCCCGATCATCGCTCGGTATTCATCCAGCAACAGTTAAGTAGGACACAACTGTATCGTTATTTGTATATGAGGAGTCCACTTTAAAACTCGTATCAATTTCAATGGGTTCAAATAAAGAGGATTTAACGCAGCTGTAGATATAGGTTACGATGAATAGAAATTCATATTGAATTCTACATATTACAAATGATAAAATAAGATTGTTCAATTGTTTTTACGCTTATAGGTCTTAACTATTAAATCCATGTGAGCCTGAAGACCACTCGATCCTTGATGCAAATAGTGAAATATTTCAACCTTTTTACACAAAGGAAAGGTCTTTATTTATGTTAAATATCAGCAGGTAGACTGTGTTCACTTACTGGTAGGTGGCCTATTGACACAAGCATCGCTATAGGTGCTGTTATAGCTCTGAAGACCTAAGAATAAGAGATTAAGGGGGATAAGGATGTCTTGCAAGTGGTCGTTTTTTAGTTTCTTATTCTTCTCTTGCTAATTTTTCTATAAGGCAATTATCACTGCCTGATCCAGTTTATGATTGTGTAACGCAGTGTATTTTACTTTCTTATCACCAGCCGAAGTATATATTAACTTATTAAAAATTTAAATAAATTAAGGTTGCACCTTCAATGTTTATTTATTGTTCGCTCATCTTCGTTCACACTTCATTTACCGAATTCCAGAGAGTCCGAATTAAAATTAACAACAACAGCCGTAGAATACGAACTTAGTTCGGTCGCGTAATGCGTTCAAAACAACTTTGCGACAATTCCCTCTTTATTATCCTCCTTAGCACACAAAGGACTTGAATAAACAGTGCGTACAATCAGCGTTTCATTCACAGAGGGGGATCGAAGGGAAAAAATATTTTCCCGAAGAAAATTCCACGTGAAAAGATCGGGGAAACTCATCAAAGTTGTGATTTGTTTGCGATAGAATCCCTAACAACTGATTGGTAACAATAAACGGGCGAAAACTGATTCTTGGAGTTACTTAAAGACGTCGCTACGGGATTGCCTTTTCTATTATTGTCTTGTTTATACTCTGTGTCAGAAACGACATCGCCAGCCAACTTAGATGCAATTGGTATTTCATTATGTCAATATGTTCCTACTTATACTTGCTTTAGTATAGGCAGTGTTTTCATAAAGGGGTAAATTTTTTAATTTGCAACATGGGTTTGGGGCACAACCTTCTAATAGTAATTTGTACTATGAGTTTTGAATATACCTTGTCCGTCAAGTCAAGAGTGTCACATCACTTGTTGAGTCATAAGAAACTTTATGCAGTACTTAGAGTTTAAGCATTTTTATTTTTTATTTTTTTTTCAATATAATTATTATCTTTTAATAACTATGTCAACTGTTCTATAACCACCATAAAATTGGCAACATAAAAACTAAATATAAATTCGAAATATTCATTTTTCAGTCTTAAATAAAAGCGAAAAGAGATTTATTATGACGCCAATACATCATACCAATACATTATTTATTATAGATATTTTAGAACATTTTCTTAGAAATTAAAGAGGCTATACATATACAAAAACAGTCATGAACGATCTGTATTACATATAACTACAGCTCGTATTTTGAAAATTCTTTCACCTATAGAAAGCTACATTATCAGCAAGTAACATAAGCTATATTTATAAAGTTATGTGAGCGAAGTTATGTCGCTTGCAACGGCTAGTAGTTTATACATAGAAATAACACAAACATTATGCTGTAATTCCTATGGATTCAAAAGCTAGTTTGAAATAATGATCGCTTGTTATATCGTTGATAAAAAAATATAATAACGAAAATTACTACGAGTATATTCTACCTTAGTTTGTAACAGCTGTGCGTTTACACGCACACAGATCGCTGTTGTAATTCTGTTAAGCGATGCCAGAGCGCACATTCCCCTAACCTCCCCATATAGAAATATGGGAAGGTTGTACCTTTTCATGTACTTTTTAAGGTCAGCGGAGCATGAAGTTCAACAGTGATATCGTTAATTTGTTATCATCACTTGTTTCAGATGAGATGGCGAGTGGATCGCGGAATGGGCATTTCTCTTGCCGCAGCTATATTCCTCATGCTACCACTCTTTACTTCTTCAACGGGAGATATACGTGAGTTATATTTCATATTTAAAATAGGCAAGCGAAGAGAATCGATTTCTTTGAATATACAAATCGAAATCGCTACGAGGACTTATTGGTTATTGGTTTAATGGTATAGTAAATCTGGCTGCTGTTTCAAAGATCGCGGTTTTGATATCTCTACTCAAAATAAACATTTGTATGCGTGAAAAGTTATTGTAGTCTTCGTCTGAGTGTTTTCTGTGTGCTGTAAGCATATATTCGAAAAAAAAAAGTACAATCTTTGCTTATTTTGTGACTATATGGCGCTGTATCAAATGGCCCAACCAAACAAAAGTAATAGATAACAATTTCAAATACTAACTTATATCTGACATAATACCATAAAGCATCATCAGCTTATATACCACCAATGTTGGATATAGGCCTCTCCCAAGGCTCGCCCTTCGTGTCTAGCCCCTTGAAAATATATATAGAAAAAGTATAAAAAGTGATATGATAATGATATGAAAAGAATTTTGAATCGTATGTAAGAAAACAATCCATCTAAAAGATGTATTTAGATCCATTGTATAAAAATTAAAATGTCTATTGACCACTATGTGTTGGTTTTGATTTAGAGGACTGCCTCAAATTCGAAACCATATAAAACCATAAATCAAACCCTAAATATGTGACCCTAAAACTTCGCAATATATTTATTTATGACGACAGGCCATCCTTATAGGAATTAAGTTATTATTAATCTATTATTTCGAGAATAAAGCTTCTAAAACGATATATAAATTTTGGAGACAATGTTTTTACATTGACTTTCGTAAGACAAACCTATAATATCAATACTGTCTGTTTCTCCACTAACTTAAAATCTTCAATTCATTTGTTGTTGCAGTTTAGCTAATACAATGATGGCGCTCAAAATTTACTAGGCGTTACTTGTTTGTTTATAATTTTCAATTACCTATTTATCTTGTATAATATGTAGGTATATACCCGTAGATAACTTTTAAAGTAGTATTAGTTGATGACTTTCATTTTGTTATTTCAGGGCACCACGGCTCCACGAGAACTAAAAGCTGGCGTAATGGAGTACAGTCGCCCGCAGAAATAGCCGCAGCGGCTAACAACTCAGTGAGCAATGTTACAGCGCAACTTGGAGGCACTGCGTACCTACACTGTCTGGTTGGACATTTGAGTGAAAGAGGGGTAAGCGTATGATGTGTCTTCTTCTTTAGTTAAATGTGGATCTTCTTAACATAAAAGGTTTTTAATTTACAGCTAAAAAAATATTATTATTTATCATTGACGACACGTTTGGTCTAGTGGTTAGTAACCGTAGCTATTAACCAGCTAATCCCGCTAGGGTCAAATCTATAATATGTATGTATTTACAAAAAAAAGTAATCTATGTAATATATCAACTGTCATAATACAAGCCTAAAGTTGCTTAATTTGGAACTATGTAGATGGTGCTGTGTGGAATGTGTGACGACACGTTTGGTCTAGTGGCTAGTAACCCTAGCTGTTAACCAAATGGTCGCGCGTTCGAATCCCGCTAGGGGCAAATGTTTATGTGTTTCATTTGTTCATTTGTACCTGAGTTATGAATGTTTGTATTTATAACATGTATGTATTTAGAAAAAAAAAGTAATCTATGTAGTTGCCTATATATTATATTATATATTATATTTATTTATTTGTTTATTTATTTATTTATTTATTATCATTCATCCATGATTTTGAAAATCTGGGATTCAAGTATACTTATTTTCTTTATAATATATACATACAATCAAAGTGAAAGAATCTATTAAATGTTCGCAAAATTGTTTCTACTAGGAAGAAACTGGCAAGAACATCAAAAAAATTGATATTTTTTTTTTAAATCTCTCTTTAACAAAAAGATACTAAATATGTTGATCTAATTTTAAGGTTAATGTTTATTTTATTAAATGTTACCTTAATATTTAAAAATTATCTCACTGCACCAAATAAAAGCTTTGTTGAAAAAAAGGGGTTTGTTTAACGCGTTAGAACAAACAGCATTACAGTTAGTATGAAAAGTAAATACTACGGCTTGCCCATACTCGTTGTTATTAAATATTCATTTTAAATCCTAATACGCTTGTATTTCAACATTTTATTTTCTGACAAAATGTGTGGGTTTTTTTTAACTATACGCGGCTCTAAATAAATGACTGCTATTAGTACTGATGACTTGTATACCCATTTACTCGTAGGTATACAAGTATACTTTTATCGCAGTATCTTAATTCTCTAAAAATATTATAAATGCAATATGTTTAAATGTTTATATTTTTGGATGTTTTTTACTAAGTTTATTAATTGGATTAATCTATAGAATACTTTTATCCTGGCCAAATACAATTTTACTGTGGGATTTAAAAAAAAATTAAAAAAAGCTAACACAGCTATTATAAAACTTTTCAATCTATATAATACAGGACATTCTATTTATACTCATGCCTCCGCGACCCGTATGAAATTTGTATATGGAATCCATTCACCTTTCGGAGACCCAAACTGAGGTTATTTATAGTTTCTGCAAAATATTATATGTAACGATAAAATCAATAACCGAGCTACTTTCGGAAAAGCTGAGGACCGGTGAAAAGTATAATGATTACGAAAAGAAATAGATTTAACCCAAATACAATGGAATTAGTTTGATAAATAAATATTATTAGATGTAAATTTCCTTAAGGAGCTAAAGGGTTGGGACCGAGTTCATGTTCAAACATAGTAAACGACAGAGCAATTCAGTGTAAAAGTGTTCGGAAAATATATCTATCTATATACATATCTTCACACAATATACATACATACATGTTATAAAATAAATTCGATGTCCACCTCTGTATATTTCTCTATTATATATAACTTCTGAATCACCCAATGGATTTTGATAATAGAAAAAGCGATAAGCGAGGAAGCTTTGTGTATATATATAATTATCACGAAAAATATTATAAAAATCCGGAAATAATAATTGTTTTGAAACTTTTAAGTTTTGACACCATCGCATTAAGTACCTAAGTATAGGTACGTTATACGATGATGTTACGATAATTGTGGTTTATTTGTTACGATATAATTTATTTTTAAATTTAATTTGGTTACCACAAAGGCATACTGACTGCACTAACTAAACTGACTGTAACCGTGAAGTAGGTAAACCGTAATCCTTTTACCTTTCATACCTAACATGAAGTACATTTTCAATTGCGTTGTGTTTATGGCGTCGGAAGCCATATAAAAATATTTATTAAGTATTGTGATTTCTCATATTCTACTTCGTTTATTAGCCTCCCTTTATTACTAAAAGGAAAGGTGTAATGGAAATAATGCTACCTTGTCAACGACCGTTTCATAATTGTGAACTATACACGTATGCTCAAATGTACACGCAATCAGTTTAAATTGTGGGTTGTAGTGACGTCTAATAGGTCTCACGTCAGTGTAAGGGCACGATCTTTAAGTAAATAATTTTGATAACAGTTTTTAATGAAACATAAATACACGACGGTTGAATTCCAAAGTGAAAACTCTAAAAATTTCGCATTTAGTGTGGCACACTATTTAATATCGTGTCAAGAATGATAGTTATAAACGATAATATTTTATCAATTAAGCGCTTTTAATAGCGTATCGCACGAAAACCATATCAAAATCGGTTGGGTGGTTTAGAAGAAATTATTTCATATATATTATGAAATAAAGCGTCTTTATTTCATAATAAATATTTATGAGATACATAAAATATGTTAAATATTACTTTTAACTAATTCTCATGTAGAAGAAGTTAACTGTAATGTATCGACATCATTATAAGCTACAAATACTTAAAGGATGAATTTTTATTTCATAATATGTATGTATACATATGTATATAGATTACATAGATAAGGATATAATATAACTAACTACTTTTAACTATTACTCGTGTAGAAGTTAAGGGAAATGTATCGTCACCATTATAAGTGTTAAATAAGGGCCACATTAAATTATGAAAGAGGATACAGAGCAAAGAAGAAGTATGAAATTATTAAAAAGACATTATATAAATACATAGATAATGATAGATAAAAAAATCGGTATTTCATTCATCTACAAACCAGAGTGGTTTGAAGTTTTTGCTAGCACGTCGAAAAGAGGTCATCGAAAATGAATTCAAACAAAGAGTTCTTTTACATTTTCGGCAACATTTCAACTAAACCAACAATATAGACAGGCAGCTGGTGTCAAGGTTGTTTGGATTATTATTTTGTTCAAACAAATTGTCATACTCTCTGGTTAATTTATCTATAGCAAATAGAAAACATGGCACTTAAATAAACTTTTCTTCTTTTTCAGCAAGTGTCGTGGGTCAGAAAAAGAGACTGGCACATTCTGAGTTCCGGCAAGTTCACTTACACCAACGATGAGAGATTTCAGGTAAGATTATAATTTTGTATATAATTATTTTCATAGTATTTTAATTGTATATAAATATCGACTTTTAGGTTTAAATGTCTTTGAAGTTTTAACTGTTATAAGCAAGGCCATGGAGACAATGGAAAGAATGTAAAGAAACTTTCAAAGCCTTATATATTAATTTTTTTTAATAAAACAAATAGTTTTAGTATTTTATCTAGTAGCCCAACCATTCATGTGGACTGAATTACTTATAATAAATATTCTTTTACAAATTTCAGTAGTTCCTATTCTAGTATTTTAATGTTCGTTACACTAAAAATACGCAAAAATCTCACGTCAGATAAAAGGTGGAGCTGGTCGATCTAAATCTTACGACATCTCACCAAGGGGGTGGGGATCGAAAAATCGCCAAAATCGCTTCATTTAATTAAGTAATTATTAATTAATAATTATCCACAAAAACACAACCGCCCACGGGCTCTTATGGCACCTAGGTCTTCTGTAAGCTGATTACTACAACCCAAATTTTCCATAACTATCTGATAAAAAAATATTACAAGGAATGAATTAATTTAAAACTGTAGCCATTTTATTCGTTACAATAAGTTATTGTATAAACAATCGTACAGGTGGTTGCATTCGATGGGTACATCAGCGAATGAAATACGCATTTTCAGTTCATTTCGCATTTTCTCTGCACGAGACCTCATCGTTGTTTGACAGTTGATTGATAAATGAAATCAGCTTATATTCGACAGCCCCCTCATAAACAATTCATTCCACAAACATAAATTTATTATCCGACATACCTTTAAAACTTTTAAGGAACAGAATTAAAAATTTAGTATTTGTATTCATTACGGTAATCATATTTAATTATCTAACTAAAGGAATGATCAAAAATTAAAAATGTATCGGACTTCCTTCACGCCATTTATTGAATAAATTTAAATGAAGTATTAAATGTTTTGTTAGATTTTTATCTAAGGATTACTTACGGGACTAAACTGATTACTATGGGATATTTTAAAGTTATGTACAAATTTTACAGTTTATTTATGTTTTCTAAATATTTCTCAATAATATTAATAGATTATTTTTCACATGAAAATCCCAGAAAAATAAAAAATAAAAAGAAGAAAACACAAGAAAACCAAGTTCCACAATTGACATGGCTTGTATCGTGTATCTATCTATGATACGGTTTTCATTAGTGGAAAAAGCGATAAACGAGGAAGGCTTATGTGTACAGTTTTGAGAAAAAAAATCGGTATTAATTTTACAAGAAATAGTTCGTATGTTGGTATAGGATACAATATTTATATGTGTACGAATACCTTATAACAAATTACATTGCTCCGACCAAGGAAATGTATTAAGGAAGCTGACCTTTCCAGGGTAAATATTAAGTTACTCGCCTCCACTTCGTATGGTTTTGCTCCCGTCTCATATTTACATAGTTAATAATCTAATATTTGCTCTATTATTTACTGCTGTCCTACAATTCACTAACATATCACTGTAGTAGAGATTGGTGATTCTCAACTGCTCTATCTTGTGTTGCTTTTTTTATAATAACCACCCCCTTACAGAAGATCAACGTGATATAATAGCACGTGTGCTCTTGTGTTTCTGTGAGTGTTAACATTAAAAAAAAAAAGACGCCCGACACAAAAACGTGGTGTTAAGTTTAACGTGTTGCCCGTGGATGTGTGCTATGTGTGTCTGTCTGTGGCAACGTAGCTCCCAAGGGATGTGCCGCTGCCGACTATAGTAAGTTTAAGGATAAGGGAAATGGGCTCTGGTATCCCTTACTCACTTACCGAAACACAAAAGCACACATGCTCTTATTTTACTGTGGTCTTACCCCCTTACAGACTTACTGCCGCCGACGGCTGGAAAAAGTTGATTTTCAAAATTGATCTATATTTCCAAGTTGACTTATAATACTAATACTGTTTAGAGATAAATTGAAATTACATTGACATTACTTTACAGGAACTCCCCATTATCATTAATGAAAGAGAGCATCCGGTTAACCACAAATGAACGGTTGCGTATAACCGTATAGTAATTACGCATATAAGCGGAATTTAAATGAAAATACATGCTCGATAAGTTCACTTATAATATTCACGCCATTTTCCAATTACACGATATGCTCATTACGGCTGATAAAATCTCGATATATCCATTACCCGTTCTTATTAGTCGGTTTATTGTACGTCGATACATAGCGATCGATAAATTTGGAAGCGAACTACATTACAGACATCTCGTCATTCTGTTATCTTCTTTATATAGTATAAAACAAATTAATTATTTATAATAATGCTAATACTTTCCTAATAGCATTTGGGCGAAGTCAGGGTGCGTTGGTCTTGGTCTTGGGTAGGGTTGCCAACTTAAAAAAAATATATATTTAATACGCCGTTCTGTTTTATCTTAGATATCGATAAACCATTCGGAAATTCCGTATAAAGAGTGTTTTGTTTTGCGCATCACAGTAAAAATTCGAAATAAAGTATTTTCGCATGCTTTATTTTTATGCTAAAGTATAAAGTATATTTATCATAAATAAAGTGGGATACGTTATAATAAAATATAGTTGGCAACCCTAGTCGTGGGAAGATTGCAGCCCGTCGTAAAGTCCCCCGAGCATGCTCGAGATGGCCGGCGTACCTCCACTTTCGGGTACGACGAGGTTCTGACAGGGACCGTAGCCCTCCCCGCGTGGCCGTGGCAGGGCACCGATGTCGTGTCATAACGTCCTCGCGACCGCGCTCATCAACGGCCGCGCTAGAAAGTCGTTGGGTTTGAGCCGTTACGAATCCGGCATAACCCCGCAGTGTCCCCTACATTTCCGGGTATCCAAGAGGATTCTTCAATGTTAAAATAAAGGCCGCGTTGGTATATTGTTTAAGATTTAAGTTACATATACTTACTTGGCTTTAAAATAAAGTTAAAAGAGACTGTTTAAGCAATGTGTAATACGGTCGTTAACAGAGAGGCAACGGACGACTCTGCATTATTTACACGCCTACGCCTACGCCTTGGTTCACATGCGATAGAATTTTAAAGTGTTTATTAACTTGGGTTAAATAAGCCGGCCGTAGAGTAAGTTTTATTATTAAATGGAATTAAACTTAGTTAACTAGACTACCGCAAATAAACTGCAAAGTGGTTAATTATGGTTTTTTTCTGTAAGAGAATAATGAATGACAGATGTCATGGTAATATACCCTTACCTTACTTACCCTATTCTTGACCTCGTCAGTGCGCTTGCATCATCCTGATGGTTTTTGGATCGTCAGCCTATTTGTTGAGTAAAGATGGCGCTGATATAAATATAAACAAAACCACTTTGATATAAACAGCTCTTTTCAAAGCTATTCCAATTTATCCGTTAATGGTTGTCTATGTTTACTTCTGGAGAGGAGAGGCCTGGAACAAGCTGGAGGAGGCCTATACCCAAGAAGGGGTTCCGATCAATGGCAACGAAAGTGATAGTGACTAAAACAAATAAATTTATACTTTTTATCATTTTACTATACAGAAATTGAAATCATTGTAATATTAACATATTATTATTTGATATATTTAGTTGTTAAGAATGCATGTAACGGTAGATTGGAAATAAAAAAGGCTTTATTATTATTATTATTATTATTATTATTATTATTATTATTATTATTATTATTATTATTATTATTATTATTATTATTATTATTATTATTATTATTATTATTATTATTATTATTATTATTATTATTATTATTATGTTTACTTCTCATACCTTTCCTCGGTATGGTATCAATAAAAAAAAATTTTGAAACAATTTGGAATCAGTGGGCAAACATTAGTCAAATTAAAGACACACATTTTTACGAAATCTGAATTTTTATTTTAATATTAATGATGTAGGGAAATTGTTAGATTTTAATTTGCAAATTTTTTTTGTCATGTGAAGTTATTAAGGAGCGCCAAGAGAATTATTCCGAAGTTCAAACTTCGCTCTCTCCTATTTCGCACCGAATAAAACCAGGGAATAAATTTTCAATTGCTGCCGGAGTCGTGAGGAGCATGCAAACTTTTGCATTTCGTAGCATAATTTCTTAACTTATTTTCGGAAAGCATAAGTGATAGCACTTATGCTTTCCGAAAATAAGTTAAGAAATTATGCTACGAAATTATACTTAATTCTTCATACACTAGAGACATGCTTGTAATCTATACTTCTATACTATCTATACTTATATAAATGCGAAAGTATGTTTGGATGTATGGATGTTTGTAACTCTTTCACGCAAAAACTACTGAACCGATCACCATGAAATTTTGAATACACGTTGTCTCGTTGTCTGGGACACCAGAAAGGACATAGGGTACCTTTCATCCAGAAAAAAAGGACATTTCCCAAAGGAATCAATAAAAAATAAAAAAACTAACGCCTGGCCAAAGTGTTATAGCAACACGAGGTCAAGCGTTATATGGCTTTTTTTTTAAATTTCAACACGGACGAAGTCGCGAGCGTCAGCTAGTTCACTATATAAATGGAATCTTAAGCCTTAGCTCCCTTAAGGTTCCAAATATATGGTATGTTCTGATAAAATAACGCCATCTATTAATCACATTTATAGATTAACTTGAGAAATTAATATTTAAAGAAAATTAATATTTGTCCACAGGTTTTACACGGCGAAGGCTCCGAAGATTGGACTTTGCAAATAAAATTCGTACAAAAAAGGGACAATGGCACTTATGAATGCCAGGTAAGTTCTTATGTAATTACAAATATATTATAAATTCATAAGACTTAATATTTATTCATGTATATAAATTTATAAATTTACAAAACTTAATCCACAATCGATTTGGAAACTATTTCTACAGGTAAGAAATCGGGAAAAATTATTAAATAATAAATATGATTTTGCCACCAATATAGCTTCCTAAGCATTATACTACGAGTATGTCTTAGTATACTAGTTTCTTATAATTGCTCATACCCAGGCATACAATGCAAGTACGCTGCAGTTCTTGAAAGGATAAAGCGCAACGTGGGTATAGAGAGATAGACTCTGCTCTGGCATCATTCACTTACACACTGAACGCACAACACACATCAAAATATAGCACAAGTCTTTAAAAAAAAAGAAATAACAATCAAGACAAAAAAACACAGAGTTTCTAGAAAAAATATACGATATTTTACGAAATAAAGAGGACTTGGCAAAAACGATATTAGTTTTTTGAAAAGTAATCACCGAGCTGAAAACACACCGCATAAAACAGCGAAAATATTTGCGAACGTTGAATATACTTTCTAACTTATTAAAACAATATAGCAGTTTGTCAGACAAGAAGCCAATCATAGCGTTAGAGTAAATATAAGACTCTCCCACCCCATACCCTCTAAGCTCAGGAAGAAGGGCTAACAACCCTTAGGAACACCACATAATGAACTCGTGTTTGATTGTGTTCAAAGTTTCTCCCTGTGGTAGTTATATAGTGATTATTAAAACTCGAATAATTAGGCCTTGAAGCTACTTGTTGCTACCTACAAGTAACTTCAATTACGACATAAATTTCTATTATTTAAATAATTAATTGAAATAAGAATTTCTTTTTACTTTTTATCTGTGTTAAGGTCGACAGACAGGTTGACGGTTCACTTGATGGTAGGTGGCTACCGTCGCCTATAACACAAGCAATGCCATAGCTGCTGCAATTGCGCTGCCGCCATAGAAGGATTAAGGATAAGGAAATCACTCACCGAAACACAACAGCACATATGTCATATGCTGTTATTTCACGGTGGTATTCTGTAAAGAGATGGTTACTGCCGCCAGACGGGCTGCCCAAATGACCCAAAACTTACAAACATTCGCATTTATAATATTATTATTATGGTGGATAGATATAGATATTAGAATATAGAATAAATATAGATGCTCGTTGCTTTGGTTATAACTGATTTTCATCAGATAACAATACCGTAACAGATTCCATTCGCCGAATGCGGCACAGTTATATATGTACCTATACTCGTAGATGTTTATACAGAAGCTTTATATACATAGAGTGTAAATCGAAGTACAGTTTACATAAAGTAGAATACCACCTTTGATCAAGCGACTCGATGCACTCGATATGATTGCGGCGGTTTATTTAACATCGTCAGAACGTAAGAGAATATGAACAGGGAATAGGAAATCATCTCTCGAAACGGAAGTTACTCGAAGCTGTAGACAAACTACAAGGCTTTTACATTAAATACAATCATCTTAGCCGCAGGTCGTCCACTGCTGGACATAGGCCTCTCCCGTAATTTTCCAATAGAACCGATCAGGTTGTCTTACGCTCCGGATGCCGGTCATGTGGGCATGTGTGCTGTTGTGTTTCGGTGAGTGAGTAAGGGATGCCAGTAGCCCATTTTCCTAGCACTTGCATACTTACAGCACCTGTGGCGATGCTTGTGTTATAGGCCACCTATCATACATTGCACTTTCTGTCGACTTTAGCATAAAAAGAAGAAAAGCCTTGGCTCTAACTCATTCATAAATCTTCTTGAAAAATCAATCACCGTGCGTTATTCTCGCAAATACTCAAGAATGGCTCGATTTTAAATCGGTATTCACTTGTGGAAAGACGGACAAACATGGAAGCCCCGATCACTTAACTAGTTAATTTATAAATCAATTGAAACTAAAGAAAAAAAAACTTTCATTAAATCTCCTGTTCTTAAATCTAACCTTATTACGAAGGGGGCAAGGTAAACATTATAAATTACTTAGTATCGTAAATTAACCTTTCTAAACAGAATTTTCATATTGAAACAGATGCGATAAAGCACACGACACTATTAAAGCTCCAACTAAGTTAATATTACATCGACTTTTGTATAGCTAAATAGACGGGGCATTGTGTTGTGTAAGACCTTCCTATGGATTAAAATATTCATGTTACAACTCGGTAAATATATTCTGTATGCAAGAGGCGAGCTTGCCAAACCGCTTGGGGCACACGATGTGAGATACATTTTAAGATGGGAATGTGACATTTCCTTTTCTATGTTCTATTAGTACGGCCCGCCATCTTAATTTTCGTCATCTCAAAATTTAGGTCACCTAAAATCTGGAGTGCGAAGTGGTCTGGTTTACTTGAGTGCGCCGCCTGGCCGTCTGTTTGAAATTACTTTCAATTCGCATTTTAAACAGAAAATCGTTTGATTTTTTTTTTAAATAAGTTATAAAAATGTTAAAGATAAATTGGCTCCATTGAGTTGCCAATGTTATGAATAAGATTTGTTTGTGTGGTCTTCTTAAAATAATAATTCAGAAAAATTGCACTCAACTATATTTTCTATAATATACTTGAATATCTCTATACTAATTTTATAAAGAGAGGGGATTTTTATTTTTGTATGTTTGTAATGAATAAACTCAAAAACTACTGGGCCGATTTTAAAAATTATTTCACCTATAGAAAGCTATATTATCAGCGAGTAACATATTATTTTATAAAGTTACGCGGACAGCTAGTTATAAATAAAGTCGCTGTCCGCCTCTGTCTGTTTCTCCGCTAACTTCTTTTAAAATACTCAATAGATTTTGTTACGGTTTTCACTAATGGAAGGCTTCACGAACGTCCATTCGCATTTATAATTTACTAGCTGGTGTCTTACGACTACGTCCGCGTTGGAAAATAAAAATATAACACTTGATAGCGCCATCTATCCAGATTAGACTAGCTGGTACCCGGCGCATTACAGTCACAGAAGAAAAAAATCTTGAAAAATATGTAGTTTGAAAATAAAAATTTTCGCTAATAGAATATTATTGTATTTCATTTAATACATACATACTTACGCATAAAAAACTAAAAAAAAAAACGCAATCAAATATAAAAAATTTTTTTGTAATATAAAACAGATTATTAGGATTTTTGTACATGGATTATGATATCAGAGAGTCGCTAACAGTCTCTTATACTAATACTAGCTGGTGCCCGCGACTTCGTCCGCGTTCAAAATGTTACATAGCCTAAAGCCTTCCTCGATAAATGCATTATCCAACACAAAAAGAATTTTTCAATTCGTGAGATTAGCGCGTTCAACAAAACAAACTCTTCAGCTTTATATATTAGTATATAGACATAGATCAGTAGAATCACTATAAAATATAGGATTCTCTTTGATGTCGTAGTTGTAACGAATCTATTTACATAAAGCTGAAGGAAGAAGCGAAAGGGTCGGTGTTACGCATAAATTATTCAATTAGAAGCAGTCATTTTTTTGCGTTAAGCCCGACGACACAAAGGTTCGCTTTTCATTTAGCTGTTAATTAAAATTTTCGTATTTGATTTCGGCCGGATTACATCTGAGCTTTTATTCAATTTACTGTCTAAATAAAAATTATTGCACGTTCAGATAACGTTTCCAAATTTTAATCATTTCAATCTAACTGAATGTGTTTATGTACATGAATGTTGTCTATAATTTGATTATGTTCCCTTTGAAAATGTCTCCAACATGTTGTATCAATGAAATGGATATCCATTTCATTAAATTAGAAACACAGTAGGTAATAACTTTGTAGTATACACAGTTCTTTTTGTATTACTTTTTTTAAAGTGTACCGTCTATACAAATAAATAAAATTGAACTGTATGTTTGTAATGTCAAAATTACTGTTTTTTACTAAAATATGTAAGTAAGTATATCATTTATCAAAATATATAATATACGTTACCTATTTATAAAGAAAAATCATTTTCTTTTTCTTTTTGTCTGTCCTTGTTCCTGCTAATCTCCGAAACGGATGGACAAATTTTGACGGGACTTTCACTGGCAGATAGTTGATGTCTTAAGGATGTATATGTATAGGAGGCGGGTAGCTATTATATCACAAATATATGTCAATAAGCCAAAGAATTAGCCTACATATTCGAGTCAAAATTAATTCGAGAAAATTAATATAACGTATATTATACTCATATGTATTTGTTGCAAAGAAAACATTGAATCTAAAGAGTCTTTTCATGCCAATAACGCGACATCCTTACTGACAGAGACCGTCTCGACTGAAGTCTATTATATGTTGGTATCTATGACGTCTGTATAAACTCACCTCACGTCCGCATTGATTGTTTTGTGGGGCCCTCATGTATAACACATTGTCTTCTTAACGTACCAACCCTTGTTTCTTGGTTGCTTATTAGAAAGTGCGTACTGGTGTTGTTAATATATTTTCAAATATTTTTTATACGAGCATCTCATTCGTTTATTGTCTGAAAACGTCTATTTTCAAAAAAGTGATGATAATAAATTTGTGGGATACGGTTTGATGCTATAGCTACCTACATATATATCATCTACATTCAAAATTTAATCACACCAGTCGATAGGTAAAGGATCAAAGTTTTTTTATGGATATATATGGTATATTAGAATTCGATGGATATATACATATGATACGCTCAATTAAAATATCTATTACTCGTAAACGTATTCATGTACACACAGCCGTGTCCAGGACACAGTTACAGCCAATTTTTCATGTAAAGGTCATCGACAGGCTGACGATCCTCTGGATCATGGCACACAGAGAGGACATATTATTACTGTATTATAACGCAAGATAAGTAAGTTTATTTTGTAATAAATTTGGTGGGATAGTTCCTAAGTATTATATATTTTTAATCAAGAAATTCGTTATATTATTTATACGATAAGTAAGTTATACATAGTTTTTGAAAAAGTAGCTGTATGTATTTGTGTTCAATTTAAATCTTTTTTTATTAATATTTTTTTGGCTATCGTTTTATTTTATTCTCAATTTATCATATGCCAATATAAATTTTCGCTACGTAGGTATAATTATGTCTCGTAAGGTCTACTTCATAATGCATAATAGTTACAATTCAGAACTCTTCAGTCCGACCACCATAACTATTCCCACCTTAACGCTCGTCACAATAAAGAAATTTAAAATGACCTCGTCTGTGGCATCCAACAGTGCAATGAAAACGGAAAAATACTGGCCACCATAAAAGTGGATAGCGCAAAAGTGTGGCAGTAAATTGCTTGTAAATTGCGAAAGGCGAAAGAGCTGATATGGAAAGTACGGAATTTTTTAAACCGAACAGCAACATCGCATGCAGATGAAATGGCTCTATTTACATAAAGAAAATGATTTCTCGTATTGAGACTTGTTCGAGAACTCTCGCTGCTATACAAAAAAATCAAAAAGTAGAATTACTATTTGCGAAGTGTTCTATTGGTGGCGATTAAAAAAAAATTTATTTTTCCTCATATTCCTCTTATTCCTCTTTCCGTTAGTGAAAACCGTATCTATATTCGTTGGGTTATTTAGAAAAAGTTAGGGGTAAAACAAACAGAGACCAACAAACAAGCCCCTGTATTTTTTTCTGAATACTATACAAACAAAACAATCCTTCTTTGTTTATTGCTCTTTCTATTAGTGAAAACCGTATTAAAATTCGTTGGGTGATGTAGATGAAGTTACCGAAGGAACAGGCAGACGCGGAAAGCGATTATAATAATACTACCGATTCGCCCCCGGCTTCGCACGGGTGCTATCTTTTTCTATGTACTCAAACCTTACTCGTTTATACGCTCTTTCCATAAGTGAAAACCGTAATAAAATCAAAACAAAAGAGACTTTATTTTATGAATATATGTATAGAAGCAACACTTAAATAATATTTATTAAAGATAGTTTGTTTCTCAGCTAAAAATTTATTTAGCTGTTTTTTTTTATTTTAGCTAAAAAAAATTAAAAAATAATAAAAAAACCTTTTGTCCTTTTTTAAAAAATCATCAGTATCTTAACATTTAAAATACTATAGGTATGTAACTTTATATCTCATATAAATTATGTTAAACTATGCTACTGTATTTATTCTACAGATAAAAATTGTAAATATAATTCATAGAAGTTACAGGGGAAAACAAAAAATACTAAACTGGTTGGCGGCCGAAGCAATAATATCACATTTTATAAATACGAGTAGAATACAATACAAGAGATTGTCACTCATATCGTAGCGAAAACATTATGCTTTTAGAAAGTTATTTTTCTAAAAACACTAGACCCATATTTTTGAAGTATGCCTTTGTGTTCAGGTGTCAACGCGAACTGGTATCGTGTCGCACTACGTCCGCCTACAAATAGTCGTCCCAGAAGCCTTTATACTCGGCTCCGGCGAGCACCACGTCGATTTGGGGAGTGTTATCCACCTGATATGTATTGTGGAAAAGGTAAGTTTAAGTAGATATATTTTCAAAATGTCACTTTTTATAATAGGACATATATGTTTAGATCTATCTAGACTGACTAACCTTGGTATTGATATAGAATTAAGGCGATTTTGTCGTTGCTTTGTTTCTTTTTATTAGGTCTTTTTATTATATTTACAACAGTTGCAATAAATGAGCTGCCAAGACAATATATCGACTAGCATTTTTTAAAAGCTAAAAATTTCATTTTAATTACATATTCACGTTATTAGAATTTTACTTATTCACGTTTATACTTTGATTATTACACCAAATTACAGCACAATAAGACTATTGCTTTTTTGAAATTTTTTTTGAATTTTTTTTTTGAAATAAGACTATCGCGGTCGACGCGACGCGGCGATTACTTGCTCTGTGTAACATGCATTTAGAGATTTTTGGGTTATAATAATATTCCAAATTAAATTATTGTTAGAGTTAAGTACTGTGTTGCTGTGTCCGACAATGAGTCTAACAAGCCTTCTGAATATCTATTGATTGTAATCTTGGTTTCTGCTTACTGTGTTGACGACAATATAACATTACACACACATAGAAATTTTTGTCATTTCAAATTTCAATGACAAAAGAAAATAAGCTATAAATATGTATTAACAAGTGTCTGAATTCACTTTTTGATTAAGCGAGAGGAGAGAGAGTTTGGTTCGTTCTTTATGAATGTGTGAGTAAAAAAAAGTGTTTTTTTATGTATTTCGCGAGGGTCCATAAATTATTTATAACATAAACACGACATGAAACGTGTTAGTAAGTACGCATAATGTGTAGGGTGTGTACGGCTCGTTCACTGAATATATAAGATTTGTTATTGCCGTTATTGGGCTTTTATTAGTACCTACTCTACTAGGTGGTAGCTTGGGAAAAATATTTCTGTACTATTCCAATTAATGAATTTTGGCATTTAGTTCAGCGCTAAATATTCAGTATTATATTCAAAATCAAATCAAAATCAAAATATTTATTTATCAATTAGGTTTCTACAAGAAACTCTTATGATCGTCATTACAAATTTAATAAATTTACCAGGGTTTCGGAAAAAAAAAGGCAAGATGACGATAATGAGAAGAAACCCCAAAAGATCTTTAAAATATAAAATAACAGCAATTATATTTAATTTTTAAAAAAACATATCAAAGTATATATATATACAATACTAAACATAGTATGAGCTCCGAATCGCCTAAATCCAGGCTTCATTGTCGCTTAAATAATGAGTGATTTAAAATAGCCTTTCGAGAGGAGTTTGGTTTTAATGACACTTTTAAATTTATTTATAGATAAGGTTCTGATTATCTCAAACATGGCATTAATGTTTAGCCTTTAAAGAAGTCTTCTTAACATATTGCTGTGAACATGTTTGGTAGAACACTTTTTGAATTAATTCAAAATACCAAATATTGCCGAAGTTACAAGCAGTCAAAGTTTTAATATTTCATATCAGCCGACATATTAACGCGTGCGTCACGAGGCGCCCCTAAGCTACCGCCCGCCCAGAGACCGCTTCACTGCGACTGACAGGCGGTCGGCGACCGGGCGACTGGTTACTTCACGTTTACGCGTGTTATTATAAGCGCTTCTATCGCGCGCTCACTTTGATAGCTTGTAACTGTTTCTAATAAATTTTTAAATACAATTTACAGAGTCCAACTCCACCCCAATACGTGTTTTGGTATCACAACGACCGCATGATCAACTACGACTCGACCCGCGGCGGCATCACGGTGGAGACAGAGCCCGGGGCTCGAACACAGTCGCGACTCACCGTACGAGGGGCAACACTCAAGGACTCTGGCAATTACACGTGCAGCGCTAGCAACACTGAACCAGCGTCTATACATGTTTTCGTCTCTGAAGGCAGTAAGTCAATTTTAAACTTTGACTTCGCCAAAAAATATTACAATAAGCTCAGATTTTTTTTAATGTTATGATCGGCAGCCAGACCTACGTTTCACTTGTTGACAGGTCTGCCCATAAATATCTATACTGATATTATAAAGAGAGAAGATTTGTATTTTTATATGTTTGTAATAAATAAACTCAAAAACTACTTGGCCGATTTAAAAAATTCTTTCACCTATAAAAAGCTATATTATCAGCGAGTAATATAGCCTATACCTATCTTATAAAGTTACGCAGATTAAGTCGCGTGCAACAGCTAGTAATTAATATAATTGTTTCATTTTACCGATGTTAACACTATTCTTTTAAAAATTTCCAGGCAACAAGATGGCGGCGATTCTGCGCCGCAACACAAGTGCGATACATGGGATAACGTCAAGCGTCACCTGCCTTCTTCTCTTGGCGTCTGTGATGATCCACTTCGGCTTGCGATGACGATGGAACTAATATAATTAATTAGCCAACTAGTACTGAATGAGAAGGGTAGTCTTTGCACTTATTAAACAGACTCTTTAATATTTGATCGATGGTATATATTTTGAAAATGTTATTTTCAATGCGACATGCTAAGTAGAATATGTCGACGAGATATCTCGTTGGTAAAACTTATGCAGATTGCACACAGAAGAGGTGTCTTTATAAGTAGAAAATTGCTCTTTTGATTTTATCGAGATAAAATATACAGTAAATATACAGTAAATTTGCTATTACAATTTACTGTATATTCGTTAAAATATACAGTAAATTTCCTGAATTCGATTAGTGTTGCTACCAATAGTCGTTTTTTTTTTTAACTTGGAATAACCAAAGATTAAAACAACAACAAAAACAGCCGAGATGTAGTCATCTATATCAAGGCTGTTCTTATTAAGTTACAATTTAGTTAAACGTTTCCTCAACAATATATTTAAGGAAATAAATAGTATGTTATTCTATGCATACCTAGCGTAGTATTTAATTTTAATATGGTTAGTTAGAATAACAAATATTATACACTAACAAGTGAGAAACTCAAAAGCTTCGCGAAGCTTCGAGAAAGCTTCGATCCAAATTAAATGAAAGAGGAGTTTTGCTTTAAAAAGCCTTAATTTGTAACAGAAGATTTTGTTAGACGAAATAATTCGTCAATGACATATCGAGAATATTTAAGAAACGAGATAAGTCGTCGTTAGTGGATGCAATGTTAAAATTTTCATCGGCGAGAATCCCAGAAACTAATTTGACGAATACTCATTTGTCAAAGAACACTTAGCTCTCTAACTTTCTCATTCAGATACTTTTATATGTATAAATAAAGAATTAGCTTATAATTATATGTATCTACATTTACAAATTAATAAGAATTTAGTAGGTAATCATACATTGTTATCATGATGTCTTAAATAACTGTTTAAGATGTACCTACTTAATGACTTCTAGTAAAAAATATATGGAAAAACAAAAACAAAAACACTAACAAATGTTGGTGTTTTTGTTTAACTAAAAATGTGGTTTTTTAAAAAAATTCTTTTTTTATACATCGTCAGACTCAAATGTAAGTTTTTTAGTTAATAAAAAAAATATGTTATAAATATATTGTTTTTAACTACACATAATGTAACGTTATATCACTGTGTATAAAATGGTTTACCTTATAAATATTACAAAGGCAACGTCATTGTTAATGAACCATAAATGAATTTATCACACTTTTATAAATTATTATTTATTTCATCAATATATTTTAAGCGTTCAATACTGTAGTGTGTTATCTATATATAGAAAACTGTACAGAATTTTCATCGAGTTGAAAATTTCTAGACAAAAATTACAGAAATACCAGTACTTTAGCCAATAAAGTATGTAACCGAGTCTGAGTAACCGTAAAGTATCGTTAAAACCAGTATAAACAATTTAGCAAATAGGTAGGTAGGTAACTTCAACAAAGGAGATCAACCAGTCTCCATATATTTTCGGTCTAAATATGAAAGTGCCGACCAAAGAAAATGCACGTGTAGCTGTAATGTTGAAAATGTAACTCTTCATGTATCATCGATAAAATCAAACGATTTTTAGTGGAATAATCGTGTCCTTAACAGGTTCACAAATTTCCCATTCAAAATAAATCAATAAATTGGGAAGTAAAAGGAAATAAAACAGTAAATAGGGAACGAGCTAAAATCACACGAACTAACGTAGAATGTCCTCTGGCTTTACGTTGCTTTCAGTAGATACTTAGTGCGATCACATACAGGGATATTCGCTTACGCATCCGCAAATGCGGAGCTTCCGCATTGATTTAGACATCCGCAATAATTAATGCGAATCTTTTGCGGATGCGTTGGTATATGGAGTTAATCCTAGATCTGGCAGGATAAATAAAAAGATTAATGGATTAATAAATTTTCTAATAAAAGCTTGATTACCTACTTCATACTAACTTATTAATTTATTTCTGCATTATAGATTAAATCTATTAAAAAATTTTTAATTCGCATCCGTACCAGCATTCGCGGATGCGATCCTTTAAAATCAGCATCCGTATCCGCGGATATTTAAAATTCTGCATCGGATCACAACCTACCTAGGCGTGTGAATAGGTACAAAATACCTATTGTTGTTTAGCCGTTACAAATATTTAGTTAGATGGACTTGCCCTAACAAAATGTAGAGCATATATTTTCTCTTTGGACGGCACATTAACATTTGGACCAAAACAAAATGATCTCCTTAATTGAATTTTTATTACTTGATAGTATCGAAATGTATTACTTAAAAAATGTTGTAATTATAGATTTTACAGGAGAATTATGTCGTTGTATGTGAAATAATTAGCGTAATGTAAATAAAAGTTTTCTAAGTAGTTAACGACTGTGCCATTTAACTTGCATTATTCAATATGAACACGATACATTATCATCCATGAAGTATGCAATAACATAAACGAGGAACATGAAACCTGCATTAGACGATTTATTTATTTTTTGTTATTAAATTGAAGTCTGTAGATAGTACCCTGTCAAGACAAATAACCAAGGCCGGATTAACCATGGCGTGCCTAATATAGACCTATTACCTATTGAATTGCCTACTAATTGTTTGAACGTAACGATGTATTGTCTATGATCATTCTGTTTCATCTGTACTTTGTATTTTGTTTCTATTCGTGTTTGCACACTACTAATACTGTCCCTAAGGGAGTACGATCACAGATTAAAGCCTTCGTTAATCGAAAGCATGCCTACTTTAGCGCGGTATCGTCAAAATACTCCGTACCCCAGAGTCTGTATGTCACTCAAAGGCCGGCGCTAACTAATTATGCGCAAATAGTATTTTTGGTAGACAAATATAACAAAAATACAGATTCTCTAATGTGCGATTACCTAACTACTATTACCTTATAGTGTGAAGTCGTGGTTGGCAATGTTAAAATGAGATAAAGCTTTTGCCGCGGATTTGGCGACGATGCATGAACGATGATATAACAAAGTGACCAGCAAACTAAATAATTACAATTTGAGCACTAAGGAGTAATCACTTTGTCCGGGGTGTTCACTTTACCCGGACCTCCCCTAACTATTTAGCACGGACTAAGCATACTTTTTCATTGACGACGTTATTAGATAATAAGTATACTTTGTGTATATATCCCACATATTCAAGGTCGATATACTGACAGACTTCTTACCTACTTAATAAAAAAAGTGTTAAACCCCGACGGAAGTTGGTCAATTTGTAGCTATTACTTCTAACGATTTTTCGTATAGGGGATAGCAATGGTTTGTGAGTAAGACGGTACATTTATTATGAAAGAGTAAATGAAATTTGCTATTTAATGTAAATAAATAAATTAATAGATAGGTACATTTAGAACTGTAAATAACTATCAGTGTTGAAATTATTGTACAAAATTACTTTGGTGATTCTGTATGGCGCAATAAATATTTCTTCTGGATGTTTTTGTTTTCTTTCTTCTTTTTATTTAATAAGCTATAATTAAAATTTAAAACTAACCCCCGACTTTCTATTGAGCCCAAACACGCTATAACCTTTATGCTGCAGCATCAGATCAAGTATACCATGTCATGGAAATACCACCAGTAACAGTAGGTATACTAAATTTCACATTAATCTAACCTGTGGAAGTTACGGAAATCCAGTGAAATCTCTTCAACTAGGAAATTATATCAAACTTTAAAACAAAATCGGTCCATCCGTTTGTAAGCTACGATTCCATAGACGGACACACAGATCCATACACTCCACTCACACATGCATAGACACACATGTCAAATTCATAACACCCCGTTTTTTTGTCAGGTTTCGGGGGTTAAAAGATAATTATTATATGTTTTATCACCAATTGTTATGTTGAATGATCATAGATTCATTTTGTTAAAACGTTCATTTTTGTATTTTATAATTATATCCCATCCCTTGAGGAATCCTTGAGGCTACAAAACTTTTTAGGAGCCGGGCAAAAACGGAACAAACAGCAAAACAAGAACGCTGAGATGTGGTAAAACCACGAGGCAGAGCTAGTTTAAAATAAAACACACCTTGTACAACAAACAATATGTAGGTTTAATTGAATAACAAAAAATTCAACATCACTTTACTAATTGCTCATTAAATATATCAAGTTCCGCTTACAATTACCATTCTATTCTAGTCATTTATATTCCATCATTACAGAGTATCATTGAAAGTATTACACACAAACTGCTTTACATTTTACAAAAAAGAACAAGACTATATCAGTAATATTGTCACATAAATAAATGCCTGTACTCCTGATGTTATAATATTTAGCTGATATGTCATGCTAAATATTAGTAATTTAAATGTTACACAGAACACAGCAAAAACTAAATCCTCCGGACGACTTTGGCCACTTCCTAACTTGTCCATTTCCAAAGTTGTCCTATTCCTAACTTGTCCACTCCCTAACTTGTCCACTTCCAAAGTTGTCCAATTCCTAACTTGTCTTCACCCTAACTTGACGACTTTCAAAGTCCTCATTTCATAACTTGTTCATTTCTTAAATCGTCCTTTTCTCATTTCGTCCATTTAATCCCTATTAGATATCGTCAATTTCTTTCTTTTTAGTAAAACCATTTTTTTCAGTTACAATTAAATTATAATACATTTTACAGTTACATTTTTTTTTTTTTTTTTTCAATTTAAATTTTTAATATTTTTTTATATATATTTTTTTTGTTTTAATTACATAGTTTGATCAATACGCAGTTGATCGCATTCGCAAATCACAGTTCATATTTAAACGTTTCATTTGGAAGAAACATGTATTGAAGAAAATGTCCAAAATATGAATGGACTATTCATGGACGATTTAAAACTAGACTCTTTAGGAAGTGGACTAATAAGGAATTCTATGGTTACAATTTAGAAAAGGTGACTTTGCAGGAGTGGACCGATTAGGAAGTGGCCAAAGTCATACGCACTGAATTTTTCTAGCCAAATAATTTATTGTAACCAAACTGATATATTGAATTATATTTCTGTACTTATCTCAATGAATGTGTAAAGCGCATTTAAATGCAATAAAATTTTACTAACTTTGTTGTATATAACAACAATATAATAAATTAAATATAGCTAGTGAACAGTATTTAGAAGTATATTAAGAAATGGTCTAATTTCTTTAAATTATTATAACTCCACTATTGGTAACAAACCAACACCCAAGTAACATTTGGACTAATTTATTTACCTGATAGGTCAACACACACAACCGTTCTAATTATTTTGTACGTTCATAGAATCAATATATAAATAAGTAAAATATTTAATATTTAAATGAAATTAAAATATTAAATGGAGCATAAGTTCTGACATTGCTTTTTTTTTTTTTTTTTAATATTTTTCCAAGCACATTCCACATTCAGACAATTTTACCCTGAATCTGTCCAAAATGCAACATGTTGACTATACTGTTTAATTTTTTAAATTGACGAATAAATTGTGATGTATTTGTGTTGTTTTTTTTTTTTACATATAAGACTTAGGTTATTAATTGTAAGTAATTATTCCAAAGGTCCATGGACCTTGGTTTTTTAATAAACTCATAACTGTCTTGACGTGTTCTCGACATTCTGGTCCTGTTGTTTGATTAGATTCCAATAAAATCCCTTTAATTTCTTCAATTGGTCGTGTGTTCCCATCTTTGAATAAAAAAATTATAAAGTTAAAAATCAGTTCATAAGCAATGTTAGCCGGTCGATTTCTAAATATATATTTTATAAAATACAGTCTTCGCGACCAGGATTCGAACCGCGAGGATACTAACAAACTCTGCAGCCGAACTTTTGTCCACTTAAATACAAATTTGATTTTTTTTTTTTAATTTCACGTGAACATACCTCAACTATGACTCCTCTGTTCAATACGACTATTAGATCAGCATTGATGACAGTGGACAGTCTATGGGCTATCACCAGTACTGTGCGCCCTTTGGCGGCCGTCTCCAATGCTTTTTGTACCACTTTCTCACTGGCAGAGTCCAATGCGCTGCAACATAACACAACATCGTAGTGGGTAGGGATTCATTCCGTTTGTTAATAATTAACACAACATATACAAAAACTACTAGACTGATTATAAAAATTCTTTCGCCTATATTATCAGCGAATAACATAGGCTATATCTTATAATACTAAACGAGGAATTCTTGTATGCCACGATGATCTCGCAAACGTCTCTAACGATTATGAAGAAAATCTAGGGTTAGAGGTTTTTTTTTTTTTTTAGGTCTAGAAATCGATCTGTCAACGTTTTATCTTCGAGAAAATTCGTTTTAGGTAGTTTTTTTAATGGAACGGTTACAAAAGTAATACCCTGTATTTTGAATTATTAATTCAAGTATTCTTGAATTTTTTTTTTTCTATAATATTTCATAGACTTTCTTTCTTAAATGTAAAAAACTTTATATATATATATATATATATATATATATATATATATATATATATATATATCACCTGGTGGCCTCGTCCAATATAATGATGGGTGGGTTTTTGAGCACTGCTCTGGCAATGGCTATCCTCTGCTTCTGACCACCACTGAGTGCCATGCCCCTCTCTCCGACCATGGTGTCATAACCGTCGGGGAAATTTTGTATAAATTCATGAGCGTTTGCTGTCATTGCTGCTCTCACTACCTGTAAAAAAAAAATTAAGAAGCTCTAAACATGTCGTCACTGTCGCCGTGGCGGCGCCACCGTCGTCACAGCGATAATGATGTCAAATATTTTCTCAGGCGTTATATTATATTATTCATTTTAAAACGCGGATGCAGTCGCGTGCATCAGCTAATTCATTATAATTATGTAAATGTACAGACAGATTAAAAAGTAGAAACTTTGTCGTCTATATTTTACACATAAAAGAATTCAAACAATTTATTGGATTATCTAATCAGCATAATAACCCCGAAACCAAACAAGCAAAGTGTTTCTTTTAGGAGGTATAATCCTAAAAGAAAATATTGTAAATTATGTTATGTTATACTAAATATGTTATGATACCTCGTCATCGGTGGCGTTGGGTTTCCCATAACGTATGTTTTCCCTTACGCTAGTCGCAAACAACACCGGCTCCTGGCCTATGAGACCGATGGCACGACCGCGAAGCCAATTGCAGTCGAATTCCCTCACATCAACGCCATCTATCGACACCACGCCGCTGTTCGCGTCGTAGAATCTGTACGATTTAAATGAAATAAAATAATATTATTTCTAAATAAGGTTTTAATCACTGTAAAGGCCCATGAGCTATTTATTTATTTATTTTCAAGGAAAACTTAACAGTGATATTTATACAAAAATTTACTTAACTAAATGACAGATTAATTTAACACCATTTACAAGTTTCCGCATATTGAATATATATAAAATAAAATAAAACCATTTCTAACCAATATCAATGATTAAAAACAAACTACGACAAAAAAAGAGTACTTTCAATTTAGGTTAATAAAAAAAAAATAATGCATGCATTCTACTAAATGTAATTCAACAAAATAATTTGCTTAAACCAATAAATCGTTTACAACTTTGCGGTCAAACTTAACAACATGCAAGTTAAAGTAAAAATTACCTCTCTAATAAGGCCGCTATGGTAGATTTTCCATTGCCCGATGTACCAACAATAGCAACAGTTTTTCCCGCGGGTATCTTTAAATTGAAATTCTTTAATACTACCTGCAAAAACAGTAAAATTAATTTACTATTAGATAAAAAAAAAAGTTTTGTAGGGAAACATGAAGCTGCTGTGTTATTACTTTATATACTTATTGGTATTTGAATGGTATCTAAGTTGTATGTAATAATAAACTTATATGTGTACGAGTATATGTTGTGTATGTAAGTATTATGTATAGTTGTAAATATAATATGACTTCATTGTATATTTTGCTATTTTTTTTTTTCTGTAAATTGAATACTAAATGTGTATTGAGTTTAATTGAATACTGATCCATAGTTATATTATATAATTAATGTTAATAGAAAAAATTGAGTGCAAAGTCTAGCTGATTCTAGTTAATGTAACGACAACTCATTTTAGGAAAGGAATGGCATTTTTTTTTATTTTCATCTTTAGCATTCCCCTGAAATATCTTTTTTTTTTTTTTTTTTTTATTTAATAAGGTACACAAAACAGGACACTGTCATTAAATACATTGAATAGATATGATTACATTGAAGTGAACTAGACAGAGGCCCAAAACACGTGTACACAGCATGTCCAAAAAAAAAACAGTGTTGCTTACACATTACAGAACAAAACAAAAGAAGAAGACAGAAAACAGAAAACAGAAAAGAGACGCACTTTCATCCAAAAGCAAGCTTAGTCATACTCCAAAAAAGTCAATTTGAGATGAAAGCACGTCTCCACAAAGCCACAACTAAACAAACATTTTAATAATATTAATATATAATAAGTGCAATAAAATATTATCTATTAAGATTTTATTTAATGGTTATTTATTTAATGATACTTGCATCTCTTTGCTATATAGGTCGAGGGATAATTTTGTATGGACCATGAACCCTCTACTTTCGTTATTGACAACTTTAACCCTAATAATTTAAACTATCATGATGATTGTGATGTATAATTATCATACCGCTTCAGGTCGTGTCGGATACGCAAACGTGACATCATTGAATCCAATATCGCCATGAAACTCGTGATATTTTATCACCCTCTTGCCGGACGTGTCCATTTCCGGCTCCTTGTTTATATACTGAAAAGAAAAGAGTTTTTTTTTTTAATGTTAAGCTCGACCGACAGGCTGACGGTCCACTTGATGGTGGTACTCGTAGCTACCGTCGCCTATGTAACAAGCAACGCCACAGGTGCAGACCATAGTAGTATTAAGAATAGGTATTAGGGAATGGATAGGGAATTGGGCTCCGGCATCCCTTACTCACTCACAGAAACAAAACAGCACATATGCTGTTATTTCACTGTGTCTTCTGTAAGGGGGGTGGTTTATATTATAGATAACCATGTTTAATATTATACATATACTGTTAGCGCCCTCTACTTCGGGTACATTAACTATTAAATCACTTTATGTTCAGTCCCAATTCTTTTATCGTCCGACCGATATATGAGAACAACAATTCCAACTATATGAAATTACAATATTACACAAACAATTACAATTATATGAGATATAAGATGTTCGGGACATACCACAACGACCTCCATTCGTTCAACTGCCTAAAACGTTTTTCAATATCATGCCACCGAATGAATGTGAATGAATGAGCACCTCTTTTTGCAACGTCACAGAGCACTTTTTACTATACTTCCTTAGACATAAATAACATACGCCAACAATACATTTCATGTACTTAATTCACGATTCACGATATTAATTTGTATAAAATAATAAAAAATTAATCTATAAGTATACCTTACCTCGAACACACGACCCCCAGCACTGAGCCCCTTGACGACAGAGCCGAACAAAAGGGAGAGCTGGGCGACGGACCTTTGAACCGTCTGAGCGTTCACCAGAAAGGCCATCACATCGCCCGCAGACATGTGACCAGTCGACATCAGGTGACCACCGAGGAACATTGTGCCCAACACCATTCTGAAATTTTATACACACACTGAGCTGGTGTCCGCGACTTTGTCCGCGTTAAAAAATAATATATATATATATAACTCTTGACCTCTTGTTGCTATAACACTTTGGTCGGACGTTAGTTTTTTATTTTATTTTAGACTAGCCGTTGCACGCGACTTCGTCCGCGTGACTTTATAAAATAATATAGCATACTTTACTCGCTGATAATATAGCTTCCCAACAGTGAAAGAATTTTTCAAATCGGTCCAGTCATTTGTGTGTTTATTCATTACGAAAAAAATATATACAAATGTTTTCTCTTTATATAATTTTATATATAAACTTACCCGTTCAAAAACAAGTTAGTGCCGGCTTGAAAGAGACCTACGCCAAGACCTAGCTCCATACTAAGGTCAGCGGCGACGTCGCATTCGTGCGCGAACATTTTCGCCTCGTTCTCTTCGCCAGCGAATGCGCGGACTGTACGCATGTTCGATATTGCTTCCTCTGCCACTAGCGTCGCCTTTTCTATCTACATTTTAAATTATATTTCACTATGTTTCTTAGGATATGTGGTGGCAGACAAGTTGACGGTCTACTCGGTGTTAGGTGGGGACCGCGACGCGCGACTGCTACCTTGTCGCCTGTCGCGTGGCGACCTATTAACTTACGAATCTCCGCGACCCAAAGTGCTCAACACAAGTGTAGTGTTCTTGCAGTTACTGTACTAAACAATTCTTACAAGCGTTATGTCGAAACTTTTAACTACGAATAGAGAAAGAGTTATTCGACCTACCATTGAGTGGACAGTCAGCCTGTCTGTCGAGCTTAACATTAAAAAAAAAATTCAAACGTACAGAGGAAAAGGAAAAAAAATGTCAACTGCTGCACTGCACGTTTGAAGTGAAAACTTTAAAATAAAAAGTTTAAATAGTTTATTTTCTCGACGACAGGTGTCACTGCTCTGGCAGATTATAACGCGCTATCGTTTCGTTCCTCAACACGTACCACAAATTTTCATTTTAAAAACGTGTCGGTCGAGTGTACGTTAAGGTAGGTGATCTTGATCACGATACACATAGATAAGAGTTAATATATAATTACGAGTAAAACTCATAAATATAATGAAGAACTTAAACATTTTTACCTGCATTTGAGCCTCCCTTGATAATTTCCTCAATAGGGAACCAATGAAAGTTCCACCGATGACCACGGAAGGTATACACACCATTGTCATGATTGTTAGGTGTGGAGATATTACTAGAAGACTCACGGTCGAACCTATCACCTGTAACAGATTTCACTTGTTCATCGGTGTGAGTTTGAATAGCAATTGTATTTTAACTAATTGTAATGAGTTGACAAGAAAGTTCTTTCGGTTTGCACTAGTAAATAGATAAAATAAAAAAATAATCCTTTTATACCTTTTTAGCTGGTGCCCGCGAATAAATACATGTAATATTCTAAATGAAATAATTTAAATTAATACCTGTGTTATAGCTCTTAGTCCTCCCGATATGGTTTGTTTAAAGGAACTTTTAAAATCTTGAATGTCCACAGTTAACCTGAAAATTTAAAAATAATCAATTTTAACACATCCACTCAGCACAAACATTTAAATTTAAGGCAGCCTCTCTGGCGTCAGTAACCACTCATTTATAGAGATTAGAGGATCACTATAGGTGATAAAATATGTGATATTATATCACGTGTTCTAGTGAGTCACTAAAGTGTTTTGGTGGCGCATTCCTTCCTATACACACTTCTTGTAACTTATTTCTTATTCTATCAAGTTTCTTAGATTACTTATGAGAACATAAGTAATCTATTGTGTGAAATAAATTTATACCTTTATTACCTATTTACAAGTTCTCCTGTCCTTTCCCGATCGAAGAAGGCAAGGTCCTGTTTCAATATGGACACAAACAAATCTTGCTTCATTTGCGATGCTACTCTTTCACCTACTTGAGACAGAAGGTGAATATACATAAAGGTGAACATTGCCTGAAACATACATTTAGCATATAATTATATCATATCTGCATGCCCACATCATATCATACCAAAGATGCAATCTAACATAAAATTTTCTAGAAAAATCACCATAACGTAATCAGTATATCAATTATACAGTATACTGTTGGACAACCCACAGAAAAATCAGGAGAAAAAAGTAAGCATTATCTGTCACGATATATCTGCTGTATGTTGTTGAGGAGGTGGGTGTCCAGCAGACTACATGATGCTGCACTGATTTGATGATTCATTGAAACAATTATTTTATTTAATATTCTTACCTGTCCAATATACAATGATATCAGTTTAAGAGCTGGAAACTTGATTTGATCTACAAAGTCAGTAGTTGGGCTATTCTTCATACTTGCTAATACATTGACTATTACACCTAACATTGCTGGTATATATACATTTAGGAATGCCACTGCTAGAGCACTCTGCAAAACAAAAACAAAATATAAAATTAATATAATGGGGATGGGACTCTGTGTTAATTTTTAATGCAGAAATAAATTATTGAAATGTTAATATTTTTTTATTAAGTAATCCAACATTTAGTAGAAAGATGAAACAATTTAAATTTAAAGAATTGAAACTATTTATTAATTCATCCGGGGATATCTGCCAAATTTAGGACTAGCTTCATATCGAATCTGCAAAAGATTTGCATTGATAATGCGGATGTCCAAGTCAATATGAAAGCTCTACTATGCAGATAATTATGAATATTTGCAACAACCCTGGTTTGTACTTAGTATAATTATAATACTATATTATATTATTTTTATACTTACTGCAACTGCAGCAGCCAGCAACCATCTATGTGGCCAAAGGTATTCAAAAAGCTTTTTCCAGTCGAATTTAGTACTATCTTCTTGTAAGTTTGGACGCCTCTGTATTAATCTTGTATGATGTGCTTTACAAAATGCAGCTCCATTATTTATTAAATAACGTGTGGCTAATCCTAAACTAACACCAGTACACAGTTTCCATGGACTACAAGCTAGTAAAACACCAGACTTTGTACTTTTACCAGAGGCATTTCTCCCATTTAAAAGAAGGCGTCTAGTTAAGTTTGCGGGGTGGTTTTTCAGAATAGTTGAAAATATAATATTACTATTGTTGGACAGTAATCTGAAATTATATAAATTTAATTTAAATTTGTTAAAAAAATCACATACCTAAACACTATGATATTTACTATAAAAAATATTCACCTCTGTTTTATAATTTGACATGAGTTATTGTGCATTAATTGCCACATTTTTGACAAGGGAAGTATTGAATCTTGTTTGAAAAATTTATTCATACATGTTTTATGTTTATTTGCAGTAATATTGGTTATTTTTGATTCAATAAAAATCGATTTAAATAAAACTTCAATCAAAATGACGTAACTAGCGCGAACAGATATGACTTTGACAACATCTCCTTTTGAGTATATATAGTGTTCTGTGTTAATATTCAAAAATTTTTAAATAAAGTTTTCATTTTTTATTCCCAGAAAAAAAACATTATTTTGGTTGCTATTAAATAAGATTACTTCGTTCAATTATTAGTAAAGAGGATTTATAAACAACAAATAAATAAAACTCTACAATAAAAAAATACAAAAGATATGTAGCGGAATCTAGAGATGGCGCCACATACATACATATTTCAATTTACAATTTTATGCACAATTTTCAATAATTTACTTATATAGATAACTCTATCTTTTTTATCTATATTCATATTTAAACATAAAGTCACTGCCCGCCTCTGTTTCTCCGTTAACTTCTAAATCACCTAATCTAAACGGATTTTGATTTTTGTTACAGTTTTCAATAAGGGAAAAATCGCTAGTATTAAATACTCTAATTTTTATGGCTAGTAAAGACGGTTAAAGTGGGTTTGTAAGGAACTAATAAATAAATCTCTTAAATAAAATTTCGCACATAAAAATTTGTCGCGAAGTGTACAGATGGAGCCTTAATTTCACATTTTTCAATTTATTTCTCTAAAGCCTCATTTACACAAGAAGACTTTCTCGAACGCGAGTTTTCAATTTGTTGTTACAGTATATTATCGGCTAGTGTAAACAAATGCTTCAAGTTCCGCCTCTCGAATGAAATTATCGACCCTTTAAACTCTTCTCGCTCGTCGCCTGTGTAAACAAACTCTACGAATTTCGCCTTAGAAAACTCAAATTCTCGACTTTGTTAAAACACGAGGTCACTACAAAAATAAAGTCACAAATGGCGAGTCTCGTATCAAAATCACTACAGAGTGATTTGTGCGAGTCTCGTATCGACACTTACTATACGATTCTCGCCAGTGCATTGTTTATACACGACGAGACACTTATGCGTATGTCGACTTACGAATCCTCGCCTATAGTGTAAACAATTTAAGATATAAGAGTGTCGCCTTGAACGCTATTATTCGAGTGTTGCTTGAATGGTGCGAGTTCTATCAATTACAGGCAAAAATCGCATGGAGAGTTCTCGCATAGGATAATCACATACGATTTCTTTCCTCTCGCGTTCGAGAAACTCTTCTTGTGAAACTCGACTTAAGGAGTCCAGCTATATAGATGCCTATTGATATTTAACATTCTAAATAACAACAGGTTACTGCTGCCAGAACGGCTGCCAAATTTATGACTGCGAAATACTAGTAATCTATACCTACTAATATTATAAAGTGATAAGTTTGTGTGTTTGTTTGTATGTATCTTCGAAACTACTGATCCGATTTTAAAAAATTCTTTAACCAACAGTTAGAATAGAATTTCAGGATGGACATAGGTTAAATATACTACGCGGGCGAAGCCGCGGACATCAGCTACCTAAAAAAAGATGCAATGCTTGGCTAATGTATAATTTCAGACATCAATACTTATCAGACATTGTATCTTATTTTTCAACGCGGACGAAGTCACGAACACCAACTGTGTCTTTTTAATGTACATATAGGTACCTACTTGAGACATTAATGAAATAATATCAAAAATTACCTACAACTGGTTGGTTTTGAGTCCTTATTGTAACCTATTATACAATACTAATCAAAAATGTAATAGGCTGAAATATAATTTGTTATAAATGACGATAAAGATCCAACTGGAACAAAATAAAACATACTTAAAAGCTCAAATTGTACCTACAAAATCAAACCGAAAGCTTCGAAACAAATAATTGCTTTAAGCCCGCGCCACTTGTATTAAACAAAAGGTTATATTGGCGCCAAAATCAGGGTGCAAACTGCAAACCACTTGAACATCTGTGTGATGCTGGCTGATTTACTGAATATTAATATTTTTGATTCATCCACATTTTATTATGCGCTAACTCTGTAAAGTGTAAGTAGTTACCCCTTTCTAACGTACCAATTTGTGTACAAACTTTGTTGTACACAACACCTGCAAGACCATGAAATTTTGTAATAAGCAAATTTTTCATTTATTCGTACTTACTTTGCAATAATAGAGTAGGCAGCGCACTTGTAACCCCCCTGGTATTGCTTGTGTCCTTAGGCGACGGTAGCCATCTCATCTACCATCAAGTGGACCGTCAGTCTGCCTGCTAGCTTTAATAAAATAAAATTATATATTAGAATAAACGAACTCTATGATTCTAAGGGGATGAAATTTTCGGTACTGCTTGTACAGTGCTTATGACTCCGCGAAGCTCTCAATTTATTTAAGTATTAGACGGTGCTTGCGACTTCGCCCGATCTGAAAAATAAAAAATATATAAATTTTGTCAGGAGTTGGATTTTTATTTTTAGAAAACCCCTCGGGGACAGTATTTTTGCAGTGAGAAAGGTTACTCATTCGGTCTATCTATTTCTCAAGTTTTTGAAGTGTACACAAACCAACTTAACATTTTTATTTGATATATATGGGAAAACATAGGTTCGTGACTCATCTGATAGGTCGTATGCCAATTAGTGACACATTTTCTTTAAAAAATAATTAAGACCTTTTATTGTAATAATATTCGAGCATACCTACTATTGGACTGCTTCATTATTATTATTATCTTAAATCCCTTTAAACCAAGTCCCCCATTAGAAGCTTAATGGACACACGATTTCCCACGATGACCAAATCACATTAAATTTGAAAGTCATCTCATACAAAATGCAATAATAATGAATATGATTTATAATTAATTAAATTTTCGAAATCATTGAGATTGAAAAGATTTGTTAAAACAACAAACCTTTTTTAATTGATAATTTAAAATGGATTGAACCTATTCAGTTATTAATGAATAGTTATTATCGATGGCATAGAACACAGATGATCTCTAAACTATGGGTCTCGTAAGAAAGCTCAACGTTGTTCAACGAGCTATGGAGAGGGCTGTCCTCGGAGTTACATTGCGAGATCGAATCAAGAATGAAGAGATCCGTAGACGTACGGAAGTTCCGACATAAGCTAGCGGATCAGTAAGTTGAAGTGGCAGTGGGCAGGAGGTTCTCGAGTGGAGGCCACGGACCGGCAAGCACAGCACAGGACGTCCACCCACAAGGTGTACAGACGACCTGATAGGAGCCGCGGGTCGACGGTGGATCCAGGCTGCTTCTGGCCGGTTTTATTGGCCAATCAAATCTTTCCTCTTTATAATATTAGTAAGTATAGATTATGGGGGAGGCATATGTTCAACTGTGGACGTCCTGCGGCTGAGTTGATGATGATGACGGGAACACAGTTGTGATACCAAGTCTATCCTTATAACATAAATTTTGTTGTGCGCAAATGTGGTAAGCATCTCGTCTACCGGTTAGGTTTAACCAGCGAACTGCTTGCAAAGATGGGATTAACTAATAGAGCTCAAGGGTGATAACATCACTAAATTGCTCCTAATACATAAACCAACTTTCTTATCATTTTTATGGACTTTCATACTTACCAAGCAAATATTATGTACTTTTTTAGTTATGTTTGTCCGCCCTCAAGTCTGTCCAATGTATGAAGGGGTTTGTAAGTGAACATATCCGACGGTCCGGAGAGAAAATTGAAAATTTTCGGCCGACCGGCGGATGGCGCATTGTGCAATATTCTATTTGGAAATTGTTATTATCCTTAAATTATCCTATGTTAATAAAAAATGCTATGTCCATCCTGAAATTCTATTTTAGCTATTGGTGAAAGAACTTTTTAAATCGGATGAGTCGTTTCGAATATTACCTCCACACATTACATACAAACAAACGTACAAACTTTAACTCTTCATAATATTAAGTACAAGCTGTTACACGCGACTTCGTCCGCGTAACTATATAAAATATATAGCCTATGTTACTCGCTGATAATGTAACTTTCTATAAGTGAAAGAATTTTTAAAGTCGGTCCAGTAGTTTTTGAGTTTATTCATGCATAAATACAAATCTTTTCTCTTTAAAATATTAGTCATAGATAGATAAAACAACAAATATTTAGTTGGCAGGAGGTAATGGATGAAGCAGTCATAAAAAGAGCAGTCAAGCGGAAATAAGTTCGCCATGAAATAACAACATGAGTGCTTTTTTTTCTGCTGTTAGAGATATGTGATAGATGAGAGATCATAAAAGATATAATACAAAATGTAATTGTATCTTTTCTAATATGTATATTGATAAATAACTCAAATCGCTGACATTTTTTTTAAATCTAGAAACTTAGGAATTGTTTTTATTCTTTTTTATGAACGACCGAGGCCTGCCATTAAATGTATACTTAGCAAAATGTTAACATAAATCTTCCATGTTTGTCGCTCTTGGGACATGTCAAGCAAAATCAAAATGATTGTCAGTATTTTTTTAATACTTTATTATAATATTCATTTGTTCGAAATCTCCGAAACGTTGTTGTTTGGGTTACAGAGTAACCTATGTTGGGTACCTATCTTTGTTTTAGATCATTTTTGCACTTACTTAGTGTAGTATTGACCAGTAAGCGAACACAAACAGTATTAGTCTGTGGATCTCTTCCTGTTGAGCGAATATGTATAGGACTGTAGGTAAAATTTCAGACAATTCCATTTTCATTTTATTTTTTTCAAATTAGTGCTCATTAGTGATAACCGCATCAAAATCCGTTGGGGGGTTTAGTAGAAGTTAGTGGAGAAACAGACATAAGCGGACACAGACTTTATTTATTTTAGGTACAGATAGATATAGAAGTCTCTTCTGCAAGCCGTAGGTTATGGAGACAGTTATAGTTAAATAAACAAATAGGTACAATAAATATTTATACCCCAAATGATGAGTTTAAATAAATTGTCCATCCATATGTCACCAATAAAGGTACGATTTCCAATAACAAATTCTAATGGTGTATGATATCCTATAATACTATAATTTATGGTTTAGTTTGACACAAAAATATGCAAGCATTTAACTTTGTGCCCCCGAACGGTGCACCCTTACGAATAAATGCTTAGGGCGTGATATGAGAGAATCTATTTGGATTATTAAAGTTTTATTATTTATTTAAATATGGTTTAAATAAAATTTAATAATGGGTAACTGAATAATGGGTAATAAGTAATAACTGTAATTTTTGATACAATTTTAGAACACAAATTCAAAATAATTTCAATTTTTAATTATTAGTTACTATTCTAATTTCTGGTTACTATTTCCATATAGAAACAGAAGAAAATTGAGTAAGTATATAAAGATATGAAATCAACATCATCATCTCAGCCGTAGGACGTTCACTGCTGGGCATAAGCCTCCACACAAAAAGAACTAGTCAGAAGCAGCCTGAATAGACCAACGCCCTTATCACAGGTCCTTATAGGGTGGACTTCGCTACCGGCGCTAACCGGTCCGTGGGCACTCGAGAACCTTTCGGCCCCAGTGGCCGTCGTCGGCTCTGCGTACGTGTCCTGCCCGCAATAAGTTACTGATGGGTACTGATTCAACTCAGTGATCGGTAAGTTTCATTCCTAAACCAATCTCGCTGTAACCCCGAGCATAGCCCTCTCCATAGCTCGCAAAGCGACAGTGAGCTTTCTTCGAGGCCCATATTTTGAGACGTTAGATAATATGAAAAGAAATATTAAATGTTTTTTTTTATTAAATTTAAAAATTCGCAAATCTAATCCCATACTAATATCATAAATGTGAAAGTCTGTGAGGATGTAGCCAAGGCATGAAGATACCGTCGTCACAGCGATAAAGATGTCACATATTTTCTGAAGTGTTGTATTTTTAAACTCGGACGAAATCGCAGGCAACAACTAGTTATTTAATAAAACTGAGACAATAGAATTCATATTATTTTAGTAACTTCTAAATCTATGTATACTAGTAATACATATTATATATAACGAGATAAGATTTGTATTTTGTAATGAATAAACTCAAAAATTACGCGGGCGAAGTCGCATGCAACGGGTAATATAAGAAATAAATAGAGTTTTTTTATGTAGAGATTATTGAAAAAGGGGCCTTCTTTTTATTGTCTATGTTAATTTCAATAGAATACATAATCCTATTAGAGAAACACTTGTTCGATGCCAAGTGTCTGATGAATCAGATTAGTGAATTCGATTTTTAGTTCGAGAGCTCTAAAATGCTGTTCGTATTACATCAACTGTTAGAAAATTATAAAAAACCGGTAAATGTATTTTTTTATTAGAGTTTAATTTATTGTAATAGCAGAAGTCGTTATGAGATTATGACAGCTTTTTATGGAATAATGACAACTTGACATTGGCATTGATATTGTATCTAATTTGCACGACTTATTAGTTCTGCAACCAGATCTATTTTTCTTCGATAATAATATAATTATAATGAAATAATGTTATATGAAACTTAGCAAGAAATAAAACTTGTGTAAAAAACTAGATCAGAAAATATTGTTTTTTTTTTACTTAAATAAAAACTTATGGAATATAAAAAAATCTTCCATGAAAAAGTATTTAATTGATGGTGAAAAACGCATCAAAATCCGTTACCTGGTTTAGGAGAAGTTTTTTGAGGATATACAGACAGACAGACAGACATACGCGGTAAGCTATTTTGCTTTATACTATGTAAGCATAAGCAACATTTTAAGCCCCAAACGGTGTCATCGCATCTGTTAATGACCACCCGCGAGCGCCAGTGTTTGCACCCAAACGATTTGACTCCAAAACTATAAATCCACATTCATAAAAACAACACAATTTACTCTCTATTGGCAGAGCAATAAGTTCAATTTTGAATGACTACATTTGAACAGGGGTTACGTGAAGCTAGTACTTGCGGACAGATGGGCGTAGGGAAGTATAATACCACACTCAATGCGTTATGAATCGCTTATATCATAAATCGATGTGTGCACAAGTCTTGTTTTATGAGGAATTAAATATTGTTTGTTGGATTTCACTGCTAAGTTATGGGCAATTATACCACATGGTGGGAAGTAGTTGAAGTTGTAAGATAAAAACAAGATATATTTAATGTTAATACTTGTAGTCAGATGGCCTTTTAGATGGAATATAGTCTATTTGGACTAATAAATCCAAAGTCCTATGATCCTATCCCGTCCTTATCCCTTATCCTTAATCCTACTACGGTCAGCAATTGCAGCACCTATGGCGTTGCTTGTGTTATAAACGATGGTAGACACTTGACACTACCATCAAGTGGACCGTCAGCCTTTCTGTCGACCTTAATATAACAAATGTGCTAATGATAGAGATACCTAATGTACAAGTTTAAATTTTCTGTTTATCTATCACGGTTAGCTTCTGTTTATCTTTTAAGCTGATTCAAGTTGCTTTTTCTGTTAAAAGAACGATCCGTTCTATGCTACTGAGTACTGAAAGTAGCAACTAGGTACTGCCGCCAGTCAAACCTACACTATGCCTTATGCAGTTCATGAATGCAGTTCATGTTAAAAGAAGTTCAATGAAATACTGCAACATTTTTAGTATATATATTTTAAACGAACATTACTTTATAATCTGACAAAATCACTCTATAAACATGACGCTTACGTAAATATTTACATTGGGGCAAGCTCTGTACGCGTCTTAGAAGAGATTATGGGATTTTTATTGTGGGAAACTTTGACGTTATTAGTTTTGAGTAGCTATAACAATTGTTTGATGAGAACGTACTTTATCTAGACATTTACTGATGTCAGAGGTTATAATGGCAAAAATAGTGCAAGATTTATATGTATTTATATTGAATTTTAATATGTTAGCTGAATGGCTAACAGGGTCACTTTATGGTAGATGGTTACCCAATTAACACAAACAATTGTATAGGAATTGTAGGACGCTACTAACCTTTATCTTTATAGGATAAAGGATAAGGAGACTGACATATGAAATACATCTTTTAATTTCACAATTGTGTTTTGGTGGATATTACCAGAAGGACTTGTCAGTTTATAAACTGAATTATCGAAAAAATTTGTTCTTAAAATGATATCGTTTTGTATATCATCATTAAAAATACCAAATCGCTATTTCGAGCCGCCGTCGCCTCGAAGTTTCAGATAACCTCGTTTGACTCTTTCGAAATTTGTGGTCAATATTACTATGTAAAAAATTGCAATTGAAATATAAACTCTAAAGCATTATGTGTCGGCCAGATTTAATAAAATTCCAGCGTAAATTTACGAACAACAATCTGGCGGTAAGCCACATGCTTAACCTCTCCTTGGAAGGATTGAGTCGTACATAATTTCCACTGTGCCCTTTGACATGACCCCGTGTACCAAGCAGTATATCAAATTCATAATAATTTGAGGAACAATTAAGTCTCCCTTTCATGTTATACACCTTTGTGGTTCAGCCCATTGCGTGCTATTTGACTTTGAGCGTTTAATAGAGAGTAACCTCAAAGAAAAATGTACTTACAAACAATTACACCTACGTATGTAACTATGAGGCACTTGGTGGAAAGCTGAGTCAGTCGCTAGGGATGTGAATCGACGATAATCTGAATGTCGATGAATAAAACCTGATCATATAAATGTTATCATGTAGTGAAATATTAATCCATAAATAGGAGTCTAACGGTCAAATCCACATTCCTGTTTTCGTCAATTACCCCCTATTCTATCAGAGTAGATAAAAGTCAAACAACTTCTTGGTTGTGCTTTTCTTCATATATGCTTTTCTTCTAGGTACCTATTTTGATAATATGTGGTCCCCACATATTATCACTATATACCAAAATAGGTACCTAGATGCTATGCGCTTAGAGCTGATAGTTTCCACTTTTTAATATATGGTGTTGAGCCAATAAACAAAATCGATTTAGGATTCAAAATCTTCTAAATTAAGTTACAGCAATTGTTTATAATGCAACACACTCGTCATTAATGTTAATAACAAATCAATACATATTATAAAACAAAGTCTTGTATGTATCTGTTTCTCTGATTACTTCTTCTAAACCATGGAATGGATTTTGATATGGTTTTCGCTAGTGGAATGAGCGATAAACGAGCAAAGTTTTTTATATATTTGTAGAAAAAAAAACATCAATGCGAAGCCGGAGTGGGTCGCTAGTTTAATATTTTTTTTTTTAAATTACGCATTTTACTAAACACAGTTGATTTGACTAACAGGTTTAGTCAATAAATCGGCGAGATCTTTGAGTATTATTCAGAGTATGATATATACTTAACTTTGAAACATTGTTTAAGTATTGGAATAAAAAAGGTTAATTTTAGTTTTTCTCTTGTGTTTACTTATTATATTACTTATTATATCATCCTTGTAATAATATAAATGAGAAAGTTTGTATGTTTGGATGTCTGTTACTCAATTACGCAAAAACGGATGAACGGATTTGGAGGAAATTTAGCACAAGATGGTTTATTACCTGGTGATATAGGACACTTTTTATCTTGGAAAAATGTTAAGTTCCTGTGCGATTTCCAAAAACGACAACAGCGCACACGAAGTCGGGGCACAGCTAGTATATACAATATATAGAGATCATCTAATTTCCTCAAAAATATAGTTTTATAGACTACATTGGACAATTTTTTACATAATTTATATAGGTATCGATCAATATTATTTAAGCAAAGATTACATCTCTAGAAATGTTCGCGTTTCTTTTTTATTTTAAACGTTTCCATCGATAATGATGTCCCATCTCTAGCAAAGCTTCGCCTGTCGGTTGGCCTTTGTGGGAGCTCTCCAATATTCGCTTTGTTACTCTGAAAAATGTTCCCCAGCTACCGCTTTGTCGTCTTAAATATTTTTCTTCATATAAATACATGCTATTTTGTGAATTATAATGTTGCCGTGTCTATTCTACTGCGAAATTTATATAAGGAAAAGTACTTAGGTATGAGGATACCTGAAGAAATATTGCTATTTATGATAAATAACTTTCTGGAACATAATATTTTCACAATAAATAGGGACGAATCGTTATACCTGTCCTCTGGGATAATGATGTATTTAAGTATTACCTATGAATAGTTTCTGAACACAAGATGTGTAATGAAAATGCCATCGAAAACAATCCGTAATAATCGCATTCTGCAGCGTTATACTACACAGATAATAAAAATTGTATCAAAATCAGGCCTTTTTTATTCCTAAAGAATCAACCAGTTCCTTTTACGTGTTTGATAAACTATTTAACTATTTTTTACATGGCTTAAGTATAGTTAGTTACTGCAACCCTCAGTTACTGACTTTACTTACTTTGCGACTCATTTTTTGTATTATGAAATGTGAAAAAAAGACATTTATTGGCTGAAACGAATTATTTTATAAAAAAAAGTACCTAAATAACCACCTTGTAAAATAATATAAATCTAATTGACTAGCTGGTGCCCGCGACTTCGTCTGCATTAATGAATATAATATATAAGCCTGACATTATACTTTGCCAAGCGTTGGAACCGCAAATAAAAAGGGTCGGTTAAAAAATCTTCAACATTTTCAAAACTATATATCTACCTGACCTAGCTTTATGAAATACTATAAAGACTAAATTAAAGCTAAACTAATAAATTTTATTTTTATTTAAGCACATTAAAATATGCTTTAATTTAGTCTTTATTTCATTTATAGCTAGGTCAGGTACTTTTGAAGATATTGCAGATTTTCTAACCGACCCTTTTTCTTTGCGGTCCAGTAATGTATTTAGACAGCTGATAACCGCGGCTTCACCCTCGTATATCTTAAATTATTCGCTTATATTTAGCCTCTATCTCAAATCGAAAGAAGTCTACGGACGTCCTACGGCTTAGATAATGAAGATGACGGTTACTGCCGTCAACGGTCAGACAGGTTTATGACTGTTTTCCGCAGTCATAACCGGCTGCGGAAACCTCGCAATTCTTTACAGTGTAGATGTGAAATTAATGAAAGGTTAGAATTATCTTTAGTAGAAATAAATACCCTAGGAAAAGAGTGAACATTTTATAGTACACTCAAACATGGAATTAGACGCGTAAGGTAGGGTAGGGTAGGGTAGGGTATAAGGGTAGAACTGAGGAGGGCAATCCACATTGGAGCGTGTAGTCGCCGGATTGTTGGCAATATCGCGCGATGGCCGGCTCATTTAATCACGCGGCGGAATGTGCGGGGCTATAAGAAGACCAAGAGGATGGATAACATGGAGGGATCTTTCACACTAGATATTTTGTATAATAAATTAACTTTGTAATTTTGCGGGTCATCTTATGTAGACCATTAATACTAACTAAGTAATATTATAAATGCGAAAGTGAGTATGTTTTTTAAGTGAATACTTCGAGATGACATCACCTTCACCCAAAATATACAATTCTTCGACGATGTGATTAATGTTCTAGGACATTATCTAGAACATGTAATTTGAGACGGGTCAGTACCTATTTAGCTAGAACAAAAATCCTTAAGAGACTATTAAATTTTAATTGTTATTCACATCAGCATTCAAAGATATTGGAAAAATGTACAATCAGCGGGAAAAAGGACAACTTTCACGTTTTGTTTTTATGGCTCCAATCGATTCTGTTACTTATAAGGATCGGTTGACCCTATAGGACAAACTGAGCTTAGAGTATTAGAAACGTCAAAAAAAGCAAAATAAAACTATTTTTTATGGGACATATTATGTTACATTCTTTAAATACGTAGACATACTAAGGTATAGATTTTGAAGAAGAGAAAGTGGCATATTTTTAAAACATAGTCCCTCTCCATAGTAGTCGACGAAGACGCTAACAAAAGGACATCGGGCGCTTATTGGACGAGTCAATAATGTACCACTAGGGACGGATGCCTGGACACGACAACGTATGTATAACTATGTGATGTGACCAAGTAATAAACGTTGTCTACGATAATGTTGGCTTCTTGCTCGATAGAGGAAAATTCGGACCTTGTCCTGTTCTTACAATCCTGAATATTATTGGCTAAATTAACAGTCTCTGAGCTTTATATTCGAATCTATGCACTGTCTATCTACTTATTAAATGCAACTTTAAATCAACCTTTAGTGAACAGCCATGGGTAAGTATATTATCAAAAACTTGTACTGTACCTTCCTATAATTTTAATTCATACTTGTAATGTTTCTTTCTGTGAGGGTTGTATATTGTGATTAAGTAGGTATGTCTTTAGTTGATAAGCCTTTTCAAATAATAAATAAACTAAGTCATATATTTTTACAAATTGTAAGTATATAATATTAAGCTTCGGTCCTCTAGGCAGAGTCCCAAGCATGCTGGCTGTATTATCTTGTTGTATGGCCAGGTTAATTTGTTGACCAAGGTAATAGCCAGCTCTGGAATCGCCAGTTATGTCGACCACACGTTTTGACAAAATGTTAAAAAAATGCGCGTTGGGACCCCACGGACCCACAGATTCGAGTTTTAAGCACCCCTTACTTACTCACCAAAACATGAATAGCACTCATGCTGTTATTATACGGTAAACTTCTTTAAGGGGGTGGTTACTGCCACCAGACGGGTTGCCCAAATGACCGCAAAATACAGTGTGCTCTGCCACTACTTACACTGATATTTGATAACAGTTCAACTTTCTTCTCTATAAGTCTATAGGTAAAACTTTGTTCTCCCCGCGTATCATATGAAACTATGAACATTTTTTGTTTGTTGCCTTCCACACAATGAATATGTGTTTTGGATATAGAAAGACTGTAGGGTTCGAATATATCATAACGATTTATTAACCTCTAAACATGACGCTAACTCTAACATGGTGCTGAAACCCGGTCTCTTACTATGGGCCTCGTAAGGAAGCTCAACGTCGCTCAGCGTGATATGAAGAGGGCTATGCTCTGGGTTATACTGCGTGTTCGAGTCAGAAATGAGGAGATTCGTAGACGTATATACGAAAGTTACCGACATAAGCCGGCGGATCAGTAAGTTGAAGTGGTATTAGTGGGCAGGACACAACGTAGTACGGAGAGCCGACGGCCGCTTGGGTCGTAAGGTTCTCAAGTGGAAGCCACGGAACGGCAAGCGCAGCAGACGACCTGATAAGGGCAGCGGGTCGACGTTGGATCCAGGCTGCTTCTTACCGCTCATATTGGAAAATCATGAAGGAGGCCTATGTCCAGCAGTGGACGTCCCGCGGCTGAGATGAGATGATAATAAAACATTAAAAATAGGAAAAAGCAATATTAAACGCTATAAGGTAATAGAGATAATACAGTAAAAAAGGCTAATAACAAAGAAAGTCTCAATAAAAATACGTCCGCATTCTTGTACGATTGTGTCCATTACGTTTCCCATTCAGCGGCGCGAAGAGAGCATCTTAGCTCTTTCAAGTGCCTAATCCTTCAGTATCTGTCACCATTGTAGTCGACTACTAGACAGGACATTAATCCTGCCTTTAGAAAGACAAGAGATATCCATCAATTGTCAACATTGGACTGGCAGTGGGGTGTACTCCACCCCGCCGGTGGAGGCAACACCCCACTCACACAAGGAAATGGGGCAAAGATTAGCTAGGGCATTTTAAAGTTTTCGCAAACGTTTCTGGCTACGTTACGAAAGATGCTCTGAGGGAATTTCGTATAATACATTTGGTAAATACTTAAATAGTTAATATTGAACACTAGCTTTTTCCCCGCAACTCATTCGGCACATATGTGTTAAACCATTTATTTAATCTATATTGCATGCTCATATATTTTTGTCAGGCGTTAATTTTAGATGATCCTCTGGAGCAGTACTTGTTTCTGGATTAACAGTACAGTAGTATATACTTTTCTGTATCGCTATCAACTTTTATGCAAAATTTCATGATGATCGGGTGAATAGTTATTGCGTGAAAGCATAACTTAATGAACAAAACAAACTCACTTTCCCATTTACAAAATTAGTTAGGATTATAAACAGCCAACATTTATCCACTAGCAAGATTATTAGCCAAAATTTGACTGTTCCCCTAAAAATAATTTGTTTTAAACAAATGTAATAGGTTTCTATTGTTTCCCTAGCTTTATGCTAGGCATTTAAAAGCTCCAACTAAAAAAAACATGCCACTTTCTGTCGCGCGTTCGCGTCGCTTTGAAATATTATCCCAATGTGTTTTAAAAGCTGCGCTTAGTCTATGGCTCGTTTCCGGTGTACATAGCTATGGGGGAGTGGGCTAGTGATTGTCAAAATTTGGCTTCGCAGAACAAAGCATTATTTACCGAGCGGGGAGAGCCTTTGTGTCGGTATTACACCACTCTACATAATATTGTGAAAGTTCTGACAATACACTGTTTGCTGAAACGTATTACGGACCGGAAAAACGTTCGCTGTTAACTTGAATTACATCGCGACGAAACTTCTTATTTTATTATTAGTTCACGGTTGGATTGCCAAGGCTCTTTATTAAACGCTTTCTTTCATACACTGGGCCTTATTAAAACAATTTCTTGATTTATTTTAACTTTATTTAAACAATTTCTATATAATATCTGTACTATAAAATATATTATATTAATATAAAAAATATTATCAAATTCTATATCTATACTAATATTATAAAGAGAGAAGATTTGTATATTTGTAATGAATAAATTCAAAAACTACTGGACCTACTGGATTTTAAAAATTCTTTCACCTATAGAAAGCTACGTTATCAGCGAGTAACATTGGCTTATATTTTATAAAGTTACGAGGACGAAGTCGCGTGCAACAGCTAGTATTTATATATTAATAATTTGTAATATACTAGCCGTGCCCGCGACTTCGTACCCGCTATAGTTCGTTTTTTAAAAATCATCTGTGTGCCAATTTTCATACAAATCAGTTTAGCCATTTTTGCATAATTGAGTAACAATCTTCCAAAGATACAAACTTTCGCATAAAACTATTACATAATTATTATCTGTTCCTACTTATTATGACTTATACTTATTAAGCTCTCGTAAACATACTTAGGTATACTTAGGTATAACTTAATTCAAATGACGATAAGTAATTTATTTCGGTGTAGGTATTATTAACTATTTTATATCAAAGTAATTTTATACATCTGTTAGATAATGGTTACCTATTCGTATTAAAAAATATATATATTTCATATTCTTATCATAGCCCATTTCGTCTCTATCCCCTATCCCTTATCCTCGGCAGCACACTTGCAGCACCTGTGGCGTTGTTTGTGTTACAAGTTGACCGTCAGCCTGTCTGCCGACCTAAACGTAAAAAAATAGTAGACTGTAAATTACTGTTTTTAAAATTAGAAAAATATTACGCACAGATACCACCTAACTAAATGAAATATATTGAATAAGTATTTATAAATTATATATTCCAATTATGTATTATGTGTAGGTATATGTAATGAAATACTTATCAAATAAATTTATTATTATTATTATTATTATTATTAGATACATGTTATCTGTGAGTAGCAAATTGCCTTTCGAAAACCAGCCAGTATTAAAGTCCTATAAAGTTCCATTCATAGAATTATACAATAAACATTGAACAGTAGTTGACACACAACACTGGCTGACAACATAAAACCGAATTATGCTAAAATTAATTGGCTGTGTGACGAAACACTGGCTCAAACACGTTCGAAAAGCTCGGCTTCGAAATTCAAATGAGGCGGCACAGCCCACCCTTCGCGCTCCGCCTCCCCGACCGCCATGTTGGATAACATTGAAGGGAGGCAGCGGACTATTAAATTATTTCATTCCACATTGGGCCGTCCTTGCGATCAGATTAAAATTAAAACAATTGCCCGCGAAACCGTAAAAGGATAATCATTTTCAAAAGATTTGTATAGCGTTACAATTTCAAATATAATCATATAATATACCAACGCAGAACTTTGTTTAAAATGTTAACCGATCTATTTGGGGACTATATTTCCCAATATCTTATATTTTATTATACCCTATTTTTTTAATATTATAAATGCGAAAATTTGCGAGTATGTAACTATATTGTTTGTTAAACTTTCACGTAAAAACTGATGAACGAATTTGGATGAAATATGGCACACAAACAGCTAAAATCATAAGACGGTCGTTATAGCGATAAATACACGATAACAGCATGTTTCTAATATATTTACATACTTACTTTAACTTTACATTAAGTCATTATATTATACTATTATATTTTTTGTATTTCTTCTATTATGGAACTTTTTTTTTATACCAAATGTACAAGTAATTAAAACACTTATAAGTTTTCACATAGAGAATAAAACAGGTTAAAGTTAGGATTTTTAATATAGTATATTTATTTTATTTTCTACTTACATATTAACACCAGTCATACACACACACACATACCTTTATATATATAAAAAAAATGAAGTGTGGCCGTGTGTTTTACGTGAATACGTTCATGTTACTAGATATTTTCTTTGAGCGTATTATACTCGTATGTGTATATACATCCAACGAATTCAAATATACTCGTATTATAGGTATAAATTTAAAAAATTCTTTGATCTTTTAGCTATCGAGTGGTGTAATTAAATTTCGGATATAAATGACATATGTAGCTACAGTATCAAACATTAGTTTTCTGAATTGCATCCCTCTATGGAAGCAAATATAAAGACGAATTCGCGTCAAAATAAGTTCTGCAGAATAATAATGGTAGGTAAGTAAGACACAGTTTTTTTCGTTTGAGATTTAACTAAATACAACTGTATTACTAATGTGTGAGGCTTCTTATTTTACAAATCTAGGTACTACGAGTTTTTTTATATTTTACCTAAGTACTAACCCGAACAAAACAGATATAAACGGAAATGTGTTTTCACAAAAAAATAGTCTACATTTAAAGGAACATTCTCTGTCAACTTCTGAAAACCAGGAGTGACCTGGAAGATTCGAAAAACTCAAGTATCGAAGTTCGCTTAGCAACTTAAGGAGTTTGTAGCGAAACTTGTGGTGGCGACAGAGCGTCGGTTAGGCCCCGTGTGACAGTTTATAGTGGCGAACATTTTGCGGTCCTCTTGTCGTGTCGAATGTATCGAATGGTTGCATCGCAACGAAAGGTGCTCTACAAAAGATTTGCCTAAAACTGTAAATACGCTATTTGTACACAGTGAGGTTAGGTATATCTGAAAAATTAATATAATTATTAAAGAAGATGCATATTCACTCGGACTTTGAAAATATTTAGGTTATACGAACTCGGAAAAAGACGGAAGGAAGTTTCAAACCTTGGCCGTGCGCCTATACAATGTTTATAAAAAAAGGATCTGTAAGTATTATCCGTTAACTTCTTCTAAACGAACCACTGTACTTTGAGACGGTTTTCATTATTGAAAAATCGCTGGTTGGCAATGACCTTGCGTGACAGGCGAATCTCACGTTCTGTGAGCAAGTTATGTCGCGCAAGGCAGCGGCAAAAAGGCAGCGATAAGAGGATCCCCTCTCCCAGTCAATCCGCCGGAGAAGGCTTGGGCGCAGGCGGTTGGCCTATATCCGCCGCCTTCCACCCTGGCCGGGACCCGGGCGGTGGTCTTGGGGAAGACTGCCGCCCGTCGTATGGTCCCGCGAGATGGCCGGCGTACTTCCACTTCCGGATACGCCGAGGTTCTGACAGGGAGCACAGGCCTCCCCACGCTGAATAGCCGTGGCGGGGTATCGAAGTCGTGTCATAACGTTCCCGCGACCCCGCCCATCAACGGCCGCGTTGATAGAAAGTCGTTAAGTTTTAGCCGGTAGGAATCCGGCATAACCCGGCAGTGTCCCCTACACTGCCGGATATCCAAGAGGATTTCCCAACATTAAAAAAAATGGGGGGGTCGCTATTACTTTACAATAGCAACCCACCAGAAACAGAGAAAAGGAGAACTTTACTTTATTTACATTAAAACAATATAAATAAAATTGAATGTTCATTAATATTCACTTGACAGAACTATATCGTACTTGAGTACAGTATGAACTATGAACTATACTTAGGTACTCGTTAAGTTCGAGCGAAAATATATTAAACCAAGGACCTACTTTAATGCTAAACAAGATTCTAAAAAACAATAGATAAAACCACAAATGTAACGCTTGATATTTTTTTTATAAATTTCAATAATGCCCTGCAAATAGAGCCACTTGCCACACAGACAAAGTATTCAGGTGCAAATCGAACACGGTTTAGCCATCAGTGCGAGTCGTCAGTCGCATCTCGCCCCCTGTCGCCTGAAGCCCCCCTTCCTCCCTCCCCGACCTATCCCCTCTCAGAACCTCCCCTCATCCCCGTCTCGACCCCTCTTGTCTTTGATTCAAATTGAATCGTCGAGTTGCACCCAACTTGAGGAGTGCGCACGCAATTGGGCGATGTGGCTTCCGTGCCAAGACAATGTGGATGATAGCCTACAGTTAAGTCTTGTGTGAATTGTATTCTAACAATGGCGAATTATTGTCGCGAGCGTTGATATCTATTAGAACAATTTTTAAAGACATTTACAAATAAAAAAGTATAAAAGTTTTTTTTTCTTTCAAGAGGCGAAAGGGAGAATTGCTTATTGAGTAAATATATATATATATATATATATATATATATATATATATATATATATATAAAGTTTTTTTGTCTACTCTAGAGTTTAGTCTAGAACTAATTTTTAAACGCCCACTGTATTCACATTTATTTCACATACAAGCCCAATAGGTGCCACAAACCCAATTATCTGGTATACATTAACAATCATGCAATACCGTACGAGATTACAGCTAAATAAAAGCTCAATGATATTTTATCATTGCTTAGGCGTGACGCATTGTACGTGACGAGTTAGAACTTCGTTATAAAAATGTATTGGTTACTGGTACTTCGTTGTCAGTAGGTAGATGAGAAAATACTATTAAGTAAATAAATGTTACATGAAAGCGAAACTTTAGCGACGATTTAACAATATTTAGTGGACTTTTAAAAATAGATTCATGTAGGTATTTGAAAAGTAAAAAATAAAAATACTGTAAGAAATTACAATTTCAATATATTTTTTAAATATAATAAAAAAACCTTTTAACTATTAACAGTGTCGCACGGTTTCATCCCATAACGTCAGAGTTTCAAATGGTCAGACATTCAAACCAGGGTACACTTGGTGAGAAACTACGATTTCAAATATTATAAATATTAAAGGTGCTTAGGTAAAATTTATATTCAGTGTATTTGGTAACTAATACAATAATATGTAATTTTATTTTATTTATTTATTTATTTATATTTGCCTGTACATATAACCTTCTTGTATTTTTTAATCGTCACACCCAAAATATCTCGGGTGTAATGGCAGGGATTATTTGAGTGAGTACTGGATGCCAGAGCCGATTTCCCTATTCCTTTCCAATCCCTTATCCTTAACCCTATTGTAATCAGCAGCGCATCTGTAGCGTTGCTTGTGTTAAAGGCGACGGTGGCCACCTACCATCAAGAGTGGACCACCAGCCTGTCTGCCGACCATAACATGAAAATAATAAGAACAGTGGCACTCCGGAAGTGCCGGCAGAAGTGAAAACTTGAACTATTGCGTGTGTATTTTTTGAATCGTCAGGATACTTATATACGGAGGTGTCGGTTACACGGTTACAGGTCGCGAGTTCAATGGTTTTTTCCCATCTCAAAAATGCCGAACGCGCCTACAGAAGTTTTCACTTCAAAAATTATAAACCTTAAAAATTATAACCTTAAAAAGATTACTCGTCATTTTATTGTATTGTAACCGTTTGTTTACAAATAAATAAATAAATAAACAAATAAAATTTTCCGGAACATTCCTCCGCTAATATAATATTCGTGTAGAAATCTTAGTATTCTAGTAAAATTTTATCTATTAAAAAAATGATAATTATAAAAAATGAATAATAAACATAATGAAAAAAAAATGCTAAACTGTAGGTAACAAAGGTTATACAGTAGGTATATCGCTACAAATAGGTATAGAACAATACACAATGAGTATCGGGAACCGACCCATTGCGCATCAATAATGCAGGCAAGCGGACATATCACTTAGCGAAGTGAGGCGATGCGCCGCTCTACCCAGCCTTTTGTTTCGCAAGCTATCTATTTTCGCGTTTAGGTATACATTTTATCGAGTTTCTCCTTCATTAAGTCTGTACAAACACTTATATTCCTTACAGTTTCAATAAAGTAAATAAGAAAACATTAACCATAAGAAACACATAGAATTTATAGAAAGTGTGTGCCTCTCTTTGCACTGTATACCTAATAGCATAGAGTAAATAGTATTTAACCTTAAACACTATTTACTCTATGCTAATAGCCTATTATAACATAAAATACTTCTATAGGTTCTTACGCTAAAACAAATATGACCCTAAAATAAATAAAATTAAGATAAAATCTTTACTAATCTATACTAATCCGTACATAAGTATATTATAAATGCGAAAGTATGTTTGGATGTATGGATGTTTGTAACTCTTTCACGCAAATACTACTGAACCGATCACCATGAAATTTTGCATACACGTTGTCTGGGACACCAGAAAGGACATAGGATACCTTTCATCGTTCAACGTTCTTTATAATATAATATTAGTATAGATATGTATAACATTAGTACATATTATAGATTATGTATACAAGATAATATTTATAGTAAATACCTACAAAATTAGATAAAAGCAGTAAAAAGCTCAACAATAAATCCAATTCATGTTTGCTCCAAAAGTGTGAAATGCATCGAATGCAACCATTGCATATTTAATGCAACCGAATGGACGCTGCGATGCGACACTGTCTAATTATTTATTCCCGATATTGGAATTTTGGTTGGAAGTGAAACTTAATCTGTTAGCGGTTTAGAAATTTGAGTTTCCCATTTAATTTTATCACTGATTTTGTGTCTAAATTGATTTACATAATATCAAACATTTCAAGCATCTCATATTGTGTGATGTTTGGTCAACAATACTTTAGTGAGGATTGCATGCTGCTGTTATGCATAGTTACTAACTGTTACTGTTACAACCTGTTATGTAACAAACTTCTAAAAATATAATGTTAATTTTGAGTACAGGCGGAGTACGAAAACCTTCGTCAGTTTTCAAATTCATTACTTTATCAAGTTGTAGACTCTTAATACCTTTTGAAACTAAATAACTACACTAGATAGACGTTTGAATTGATAAATGACCCAATAAAATTTATAAGTATATTTATTTTCACACAGTTCATTATATGATAGCAAAACATAGTAACATTATAGAAAACATACAATAGAAAAGTACCATAATATATACCATAACTAGCGACCCATCACGCTTTCCCAAGTACCTACTCGTAGTTAAAATTTTCAAAAATCCTTTATAGCATTTTTTTTTTCATTTTCAAAAATCATAGGTAAATTAATTAAAAACAAATAATATTTATTTTTAAATCTAGCCATTATCCTTACGGTACTGATTTGTTGGTCGGTTTTTGTTATGTTCTCAAATGCAATTATACCATACACCCGTGTCGTTGGAAGACAATCGTTTGAAAAACTGCGAAAACAAAAGGCTTCATTGAAAATGGGCATTCTTCATTAGAAACTGGGCGGCGTCCAAGAATGTGAGTTCTTTTCTTTCAAGTTCGCTGCACGACACTTGAACGAGGATAAGGACTTAATGAAATACCTTTTTGATGAAGCCTCGGGTCGGGCGGATTTTTTTAAAGAAAAAAACAATATTCGACGCCCGCTTTTATGGGTTCGTTTAATTTATATTCCTCTTGCATACCTGTGCACCGTTTTAACAATTTATTTGGCTCTCTGACTAAATAAATTTTAAGACGCAAATTCGTTTACGAGAAACAAGTCATCCGTATATAAAATTCTAACTATCGGGGATGCATTATACCTATTCTGCAAATTATATACACACGTTTCTCGTATATCGATATTTTCAATAGTGGAAACTATGTACCGTGCTGTATATATAAATATATAATAGAATTAAAATTGAATAAAACATTATATTGTATTAATAATAAATATATTAATTAATAAATTAGTTAATACTTAACTTTTTTGTTTGTATACAGATTGGAATAAAACAAACAATAATTAATGTTACGGAAAGCTTGCTGCAATACATCAGTGTAAATCCCATTTAATTCATTTAAGCCGCCCTTTTTGAGATTAGCGTGTAATTTTTTTTTTGTTTGTTTGAGAGGAGGAAAATCTTCTAAAACATCGGTCAAGTGACCGATAGTGAGAGGTTTTTACTAACTAAAGTCAAAAATTCTGCATTTTTATTTGTGCCATTTTATTCTGCAAAGTTTGCCGACCATAATCGGATTAAGGATAAGGGATAAGAAGGGATGTTATTGATAATTGACACATTATTAACATAAATCCTCGCCTTAACAATCAAAAACAGAATAAACTAAGTTGGACTTAATATAAACCTAACAAAAACAATGTATAAAATGAAAATTTATTTCAATCCTTAAATCCAAAAGACTAAAGCAAATACTTAATGTGGATTTAAGACAACAAATCCCCTACTAATACAATTTCTATGGGAACTAAACAGCGTTCGTAAAGAATTTCGTCAAATAGTACGCTACTCTAGCAGGACACGATGATATCCTATGAGCAAACGAAAAACACAGACTGTGCAAAGTAAGTTTTACACTGAGAATTATATGTGTTGCATCTAAATACAACGAAATAAGAGCTATTTTAGATTGGCGATTTCGTGAGACCACGCATAACCACTTATGTCGCGTTACGTCGAAACATGATGACAAGTTTAAAGGGGCGTTTAGGCAAATAAAAAAGTAATATAACAGTTACGAGGGCTGCCACGTGTCGCGGGCACAAAGTAAAGCAATATTGAGATGGTGTCACGATAATTGATATTCAATTTGATGTCATTCCGTTCAGCGCCTTTTTGATAAGTGTCTACTAAAAGGGCTTAAGTTAAGGGAACAATTTTAGCACTAAAATTTGAGCTCTATCAAGATATTGTAACTTTAGTTGCCCTTTTCGGCATCTTTCAACATACAAAATAAATAAATTATTATTTATTTATTCATTTTTTAATTTATTCAACACATAAGAGGTTATAATTTAAATACAACCAACCACTTAACAATTTGCGATGAAATTAGCTCATGATTTTTTCTTATATCTTGTATATATTTATAATTAAAAATGTATGTTTATACAGTTTTTCCACTATTGGTTTCATTGTACATTTATCGTTTATCAACATTATTATACATTTTCGTGTAAGTATCATATGCCTGGGAAGTTTCTTAAAAAAATAAATACGCACCATTGAAACGTAAGCCGGAATAAATACTATTAAACTATTCTTCTTCTATACTTATAAAATCGTTTGTCCTAACTGACTGCTATCAACGCGCAGCCAAAAGTAAGTCTAGAAACAGGGACAAATACCAAATCAATATTATCAATATACATATTATAAAATAAAGTATCTGTCTGCCTCTGTCTGTTTTACCGCTAACTTCTTTTAAACCATCCGACGGATTTTGATACGATTTTTACTGACGAATTACTACCAACTGAATGGCTCATAAGCAAGAAAGATTGGTTTATATTTATAATTATAATTTGCAGAAAACACATTCATATGAAGTCGGAGGCTGGTCGCTAGTTAAGTATAAAAATAGAAATTATTTTCTCGATTGAATGCAAGTAAAGTCTGCCAAGTATTACTTCCGCAATTGACGAGTCCACGTTAATTTTGTGTCGAAATTTCGCCATTAGTCTTAAGTGGGCAAAGAACGCGAAGTATAAAAACAATAATAGCTTTATGCGAGGACATTTTATTTACGGTTTTCCATCGCAATATTCAGTTCGCGTAGCTCGACGAGCATTTATAAATATTTCAATTAAAAACGAGACGGTTTCCCGGTCTCTGTTTTCATATTAAATGTCCAAACTCCGTGACTTACAAAGGCACGACAGATTATTTTTGAGTATGTCTTAATTATTAAATAGTAAGTACCTATCAATGTTTATGTATGAAATTTGCAAAACGCTTGGTCGACATCATGCAATATAACAACCTAATGTAAGCATGTTGGAAATCCTGCTTAAATTAATCGTACTCAAACTAGATAACATAATTTATGATGTACATAATTTGTAAATCATGTCTGAAAATAATTTTGAAACTCTACTTGATGGTAGGTGGTCACCTAATAACATAAGCAACGCCAAACGTTCTGCAAGTGTGCTGCCAACCTTATAGTACACAAAAGCATACTTGCTGTTATGTAAAGGCTTCTGAAAGGGGGTTGATAGCCACTCCTTTCTAGACCTAGATCCGAGCCAACTTTGAAAAGATGTCCATGTGGACCTAATGGTAGAAGTCTGTAATGGCCCTGATTTAAATGATTATAATACTACATGTTGCACGCGACTTCGTCCACGTAACTTTATAAAATATAGCCATCTTCATTTAACGTACAAACAGCATTAAAATCCGTTGCGTAGTTTAAAAGATTTAAGCGTATATATGTACATACAGAAGGACAGACGGCGGGCGCCTTTATTTATATCTAGGCATCTATCTACTAAGCATGTAAAGAAGATAAAGATTACCTACCTACTTAAAGTATGGAGTCTGATGAAAGCCTGTAGAAAAAATAGGCTAATCGAATTGTAAATTCTACGCAGACAAAGCCTCAGTAGCAGTTACCTATAAAGTGTTACTCCTAAATGCTAAGTAAAGTAAATTAATATGAATATTAATAGTATATCAATGTGAACATTGGTGTGAAAAGGGGGGATGAATAATTTTCATTATTTGAGAGTTTGTCACTTATTACCGCTACGCTGTGTTAATAGTGTAGTGCCGACGGTCGCCGCTTAATTTATTCAGAACGTAACAATTATACGGTGGATTTGAATTTTAAAACCATCACAGGCCGTTAATAAAGACGCTTCTACGCAATTTAACTAAAGCGGTATAGAAAATATGTAACGTACAAATCAATTTACTTCATGTTAAATAACGTAAGTCTAAAGTAACTTACCACGACTTAACTGTATTTCGGTCAAATTTCATACTCGTCTATGTATCTATCTATAATAATATCTATAATTAAGTAAGTAATGTATTACAAAATTGTAATGTATTTTTATACACTTTATATATTTGTGTGTAAATATTTAAAAAAAAAATTTAAAAATTAAAATAATTTTACTTTTTAAAATAAATAAATCTTAAATCTTTATAATATAAATATTAAGAGTAAAATGTATTATAAAATAAAGTCACTGTTCGCCGATGTCAGTTTTGCCGCTAACTTCTTCTAAATCACCTACCGGATTTGATACGGTTTTTACCAATGGAAACACTGACAAACAAGAAATTGCATTGGCGCGAAGCAAAGCGTTCAGGATTGTTGTAGCGAGTTGATGGCTGTTCCACCACATTCAGGACTCTGCCACCGCGTTGAACGTCTTATGCGAACAGTTCTCAACTCCTCGTTGTCAAGTTGCGTAGCATAGATTCTCAGTTATTCAGCATTTTTCGCGGCTGATAGAAGAGGTTCAGCCAAGCTATGAACTACAGCTAACAGTTTTAACTATTAGAAAGAAATCGTCTACTTTGGAGTTTTTTTAATAATAGAAAAATAACCGCACTTCGTCTAAGACATATCTTCAAATACTCTAAATTCTCCAAGCATTTATCCCCGTAAAACTTTGCATCCATCTTCCAAACAGCATGTATAAAAAGTGTACCTAATTCAAACTTAACAAAGACCTTACAAAATATCCAAATATAACTAGCTTGCAAACTTTATATGTAATTAGTTGCCGCGAGGGTGTTTGCAGTTCGCACTATTATACGAGTGGTCACGTGTCTGCACTTACGCCGTGTAATCGGTGTAATACAACTGAGATGAGTTTCATTTGATTGTAGCCGCTCGCTGCGTTGGCGGCTACATTACAGGAACAGTGAAATTGAATGTCAATATACATTAAAGACTGTTTATTTGGCTAACTTATATTTCGTTGGGAAATAAATTATTTTTACCTACATAATGTACAAGCTGTTCGTCCTCATAACATTATAAAACTCGCTGATAAAGTAGCTTTCTATACGTGAAAGAATTTTTAAAATCGGTCACGTAATTTTTATGTTTATAAATTACAAACAAAAATACAAATCGATTATTTTATTAGTATAGATAGTGGATTCAGACTGCTTCGTATAATTTAGGTAGAGCAGTGGACAGCAGTGGACGTCCTACGGCTGAGACGATGATGATGATGATGACTTATAAATAAATAACTAATAAAGCTAATAATAAGGTCACACTTACGTGCCGTCTTTTCTTGTGAACATAACAAATATGTCTCTCTCTAAGAATTACTATTGATTGAAAACTCAATGCTTAAATTTAACACAATCAAAATCGATTTATTTTTAAAACTTAGGCGACATTACTAAAATAACATGTTCGTTCACTATGCAACTCGCTTGATGCCTAACTAGTCAACTATCTTGGCACGTCGCTTGGCAGTGTGGCCAACGCGATAGTTCATTACGATCACACACTAAGCTAATCGATTGGCTCTTAGCACCAAGCGAGGCTCTTTGTAGTGATTGCCGAAGTAAACTACCGTGGATTAAATTACGCATGAAGATTTTTGTATTTACTGAAAACTTAAAAGTATATCATGTGATAAAGATCGCAAACTGAGTGATTGAAGTGTGAACGGTCTTTAAATCGCATAACGCGATCCCTTTAATATCTCTTCTTGCACGTGCTCAACGATTTATTGACGCCTTTTTATTATACGATTATTTTTAATTGCATTCTTGATGACTACAAGGTATTTGTTTTATTATTGTTTACTATATAGAATACTAGCTGACTCGACAAACGTTGCTTTGCCAAAAAATAATTTTGAGGTTCGCCACCTTTATCACTTAGGGGTATAAAAAATAGTTAAAAATAAACAAAAAAATCAATCCGTTTCGGAGGAGTTTGGTTACAAACACTGTGACACGAGAATTGTATATATATAGAAGAAGAAGACTAGAGACCTGACACCGTCTTCGCACCGTTTCTAATAAATTAATTTGGACTTTTGTCAGTAGGTAAGGTTAAAGGTCAGTATTTAACATCAAATATATATTGTTATAGTTTATAACATCTCTGCTTTAAATAATAGACTGTTATTCTGAATAAATTATTATGTGTTTTAGTTTGAAATCGCTTTCCATGTCTTTCTGTATGGCCGCTAACTCATCCCAAAACACGCAACGGATTTTAATGCGGTTGTCAACATCAGTTAGACAATTTTTCACAGAATTTTTATATATTACTAGCTGTCCCGCTCCCGGCTTCGCCCGGGGTGCAATTATTATAATAAATATTTACTTAATACAGCCGATAAATTACCTTACACCGCCATCTGACAGAATCTCATGGAGCTCACAATTGTTTTAAAACTTATTTCAAAAGTTATCTGTGAGTTCCATAAAATTTTCACAGATGGCGGTGTAAGGTAATCTAATTTATAACTCTCTCATATAATAAACAAATAATTTGCAATAAAAAAATACTTACTATAAATTAAGATAAAAACTATCCTATCTTTTAAGTTGGACCAAATTACACATAGTTACGAAGTTTTATCAAAGGACACATCGAGGACACACAACGTGACACGTAATTTTTACCCAACTAGGTTTTTTCGGGCAAAGGCGGGAGCGGGTCGTTAGTTATTTTTTAATATGTACAACATTATAAAAAACAATACTATATAAATTTTATAATTATTAAGATATGATTACTATGGTTGGCACTTGTTGTAAGCGACGGTGGCCACATACCATCAAGTGGACCGTGGGCCTGTCTGTCGAGTTTAACATAAAAATAACCTATAATAAAATACTTACATACGTAAATAGATAAATATAGATAGGTACTTATAGATACAGATACCTACATAATGAATACAATATTTTATCTACAGTACAGAACAATAAAGCCTCAAAGGTAGCGATCACTCATATATACGAGTATGTAGCAGGTATGATATGTCTGTATGTTACATACTCGTAGGTATTTTCATACTTATTACTAAGTATGTATGTAGTGCGTAGTTACAAAACCGTCCTGACTTATAATCTCACTTGTACTGTTTCTAAAGTCTACTTGAAAATGTGTCATCAAACTGAAAAGTACCTTATACTACTCTAGTTGGGCCATGTCAAGCAAAATCAAAACTATTCACACTATTTTTTTAACACAAATGCAATTATGCTTGAAACAGGGAAAATTTTTATATAAAAAAAATTGCACCCCCAAGCGAAGCTGGAAGCAGGTCGCTAGTAAGTATAAAAAATGATTAAAATGATATGGGTAATTACAAAATGAGTATTCCTCAATGGTCCTATTAATGGATACTTTGCCTTGAAAACACATGCAACGCCAGTGAATAGGTGAACCTTGAAGCTTTGAATAGGTGAACGATTCGGTTTAGTAGTTGTTTCGCAAAATTTTGTTTCGTACGAATTGTGCGAAGAGCCAACTTTCAGTCAGCTTGTATTGCATGGTTAACCGTGCCATTGTCTACCCCGGAAGAGACATGTCCACTTTTTAGTACACTTGTCTTTACCGGTCGGTTGCGACAAGGAAACTTCAAAAAAATATTATTTTAAGATCCACTTATCGCTACTATTTAAAATGTCTTGTTCCTTGGTATAGTCATTTCGTTTATTAAGTAGAGCCACGACGCGTTAACTTTAGTGTTTAAGTTTTTGAAAATAGAAACATTTTAAATGAAGTCCACGAGATGTAACACTTCCTGGCCCGACAATATTCAACCGGCATATCCGGGCGCCGCGAGATATCCGGTTTATTTGCGCTTATATTGTGTGGACACAATACTCGAGAGGGATCATGTCGCCGACTGTACCGGCAAAGAACGCCTCGTGTGTTTGCTTATGTGTGGATATTCTGACTTATAAATGGAGCGAGCACATTTACAAAGATACCAATAATATTTTTCAACAGTAATACATATAAACAGTTCAACATATAAAAAATTGTTAGTTATAGCCAAAAAAATTTTATGTCAAGATCGACGGACAGGCTGACGGTCCACTAGGTGGTAGGTGGCTTTCTTTTTTCTTTTTACCGTTAAAGTAAATGATAAATTCAAATCGATAAAACTTTAAAGAATACTGGAGTTAAATAACCCAAAGGGTTTTGATAATAACTGATAAAGATAATATTCTAATCAATAACATCAGAAGTATACTGATATTTCAAAGTCATAAACGGGCAGCTTGCCTGGTGGCAGTAACCATCTCCCTTACAAAAGACCGTCACGAAAAAAAAAAGCGTGTTTTATATAAGACAGTATAAGTAAAAGATTTTCACGGTACAAGTAAAAGACGTCAGAGAGAGCCCATCACTTATCCATCCGAACCTATCCGAACCGTATCAAGATCGGAAATGCATATGCAACCCGTTATGGCTTCGAATGGACCTTCAGCCTGTCTACTGACCTTTACTAAAAAAGTGCCTATTAAAAAGGTCAAGCTCTCTAAGCATGTGACAATAATAAAAATCATTTAAAACTAGGTAAATATTCAATTTGTGGACTCCTGTTTGGCTATCAGATTTACATCTCGAAGCCCTGAGAGCCACCCATCTGCGGAGTAAGCCTTACGGTAAATAAGGGAGCTGTTTCCCCCCACCCCTCCTCCTCTCTGCTGAATGTTTTATACCATCCGAAGGCGCGTAACTTTTACTATATTTATTTATTGACGAGTTAAGTTTTCCCCAAAGAGTTATTTGTGGGTAATAGGTACGTTGAGAAAAAAAATTCTTTATCTTATTATAATTAGGGCCTCTTTCACCATCTCTGAGTAAAGTGTCAAGTAGGCTAACCGCCATTTAAAGTCACCGGTCACCGGGAATGATGGAGCTGATATACCTTTGTTTGTACGGTAAAAGTCCCGAACATTAAAAAGAAAATAATAAAAAAATTCGTCACAATTTAATAAAACATAAAATTATTTCTAAAAGTAACTAATCAACACTTTACTTGTAGTTGGTGAACGAGGCCCTTATACACACATTCTTTGAGTTACCTCTGCTGTAGTTATTTTCTGTTTAAAATATATATATGTTTTTTTTATATTTCGTCAAGCTACAAATATAGATTTTGATATTTTAAGACTTAACCGCCGATGCCCAACGCATAAGAGTGTTATAAGTTTGACCTGTGAATCTGTCTCTGTCTCAGTCCGTCTGTTTCTCCGCTTACTTCTAAACCACCCAAGGGATTTTGATACGGTTTTGACTTATTGGAAGAGCGATAGGCGAGGAAAGTTTGTGTGTATAATTGACATTAAAATATTACTTCCATGCGAAGCCTTACATACTTTGGAAATTCCTATTACCGATCGATTTCTGCTATAATAATTATTTTATGTTAACAGAAAAGTGAATATCACATGGAAATGACTATTACTTTTTAAAAATTTCATTAAGGTAACGTATTAAATCAAATCCGTTAGAACCATCACAATACAACTGTCAAAATTTACCATCAGCAATAAATAGTTCAATACAACTATTGATCCCTTAATACTGTATCCCTTTAAGTAGTTCACCCTACAAATGACGTGGGTCATTTTGACCCCGGGCACTCATTTAAACCTTATTTGTAGTTTTAAGTTTGCCAAGTCAACAGTTTTGTTGTTCTGTTTGCATTGAGATGAGGCGCGTTAGACCTACAAATGAAAGGCCTGTGGGAATAGAGACGAATTATTTCGTTTTAAGGGGCAAAGTTAAGTGTAATAATACTCTCATCAACTAAGGTTAATAAAAAAATTCATAAACCTCACAAATTTTACGTAAGTAGAACAAATAGTAGAACATATTTGAATTTAAATTTCTATCTGTTCTATCAATATGACCAAGTAGAACAAACGGGAAAAAATATCCCGTTTGTATACCTACATACTTACTTCTAAGGACCGGCGCCCACTATCCCAGATTTTAGGTGGCAAATAGTATTAACATTAACGTCATGGCAATAAAGTCACTAGGTATCACAATTTTTCATGTTAAAGAGTGGTTTAGGTGCTGTAGGTGGTTGGATACTCATTCACTGAAACACTAAAGCACATGGGCTGTTGTTTCACTATTTTCTTATAGCAGATAAATTCTTGAATAGGTATTGATATTTAACATTAATGATGTGCCCATGGTTCAGTAGTTAAAGTGCTTGTCTCACTCTGTCTCAAGGGTTCAATTTACGGCAGGAAATAAACTTTCATAGTTAGCTCACATCTAAAAAGGATCTAAAGGCAGGGCATACTGCGTTTCGCATTTATTTGGGCAGCTCGTCTGAGGGCAGTAACCTCACAAGACAAGCGTAAAATAACAGCACGTGTGCTGTTGTATTTCAGTGAATTAGTAAGGGATATCAGAGTCCACTTCCTAATCCCTTATCATTGCAGCATCTGTGGTGTTGCTTGTGTCATAGGTGACAGTGTATATTATCAAGTGTAGGTGTACCTATGCCGTATAAGTTGTTATAAGATTTGTCATATACTCGTACGTAGCAACTTTGTATTTTTATCTCTAGAATAAATGTTTTAATAACTAAAACAATGATACACGTTTTATTGTTAGTTTCTATTGTCTTCATTATCAACACTAATTAAATTGCAATGCACATTATGATATGATAACAAAACAATTCGTTGTAAGTTATTATATTTTGAAATAATAATTTTAGTTCAATTAAACGTAAAATAGGTGTGATGACATAAGGCACTGAAACGTGGTCTCTAACTATGGGCCTTGTTAAAGCTATGCTCGGGGTTACACTAAGAGATCGAATCAGAAATAAGGAGATCCGTAGACGTACGAAAGTTATCGATATAAGCCACAGCGGATTAGTAAGTTGAAGTGGCAGCGGTCAGAGCACATAGTACTTGTTGTAGCAAAGCCTTGGGCCGCTGTAGCCGAAAGGTTCTCGAGTGGAGGCCACGGACCGGCAAGCGCAGCGCAGAACGTCAACGACTGACGGCCTGATAAGGGTCGCGGTTTCCAGGCTGCTTCTGACCAGTCCCATTAGAAAGTTATGGGGTAGGCCTTAGTCAAGCAGTCCTGCGGTTGAGATGATGATGATGATAGGAGTGAAACAGGTATTACTTGTGTAAAAAATAATTCAAATGATGAAAAATATTTAGAAAAAATAAACAAAATATATAGCTAAATTATATATTATTATGTAGTTGGTAGAATTTGAACCCGACACATCATAAACTTATCTCTCTACACCATTGGGACAAAAATAGATAGATAGGTACTGTTTTTAAAAACTAGATTGCTCCTGATTTCGCAGGGTTGTAATTTTTTCTGCATATTTCATACCTACATAATCCTTTTGGGGATTTTGAGAAATACACAAACGCTAACAGCGATTTTATCTTATATTATGTTACTCGTATCAGGTATTAGATATATGTTTATTCAATCTCTGTTTTTTTTTTTTTTCGCATTGTGTACGGACCAATATGACAGTATATTCTTAATTCACACTCATCATGGGGTTTTCAAATAGACAAGAATTAAGTATAACAATGACAAATAGAACCCCGTCCGTAAAAAAACCCGGTACTTACGTTTTCCGACCAATCACTCGCGGTAGTAAAATTTTCACGGTTCTTTACCGCAAACAATTCAGACGTTTTGTGAAATGGCCGAGTCGCGTTAAATTGGGGGTTTGAGCAGCCAGGCGTTATCGTATTTGCCCCACCGGCAAAATATTTATTTCATTACTTCTATTCATACGCTCTAATCTGTGTCGCAGTTAAAGTGGGAATTAAGACACTATTAATCTTTGGTTGATTCTATTAATCTTTGGTTGATTGATCTGTGGAGTTCTACTGTTCTATCTACTACGAGTATTAGAATTAAACGGGACAAATTCAATAAGATCCGCGGCCTACAATGATAGCACTCAGCGAAAAATTAACTTTTATTGTACAACAATGACCACATATTCTGTTTTATTAACCATTAATTTGTAAAAAAATACTTCTAAGATTCTTAAAAAAGAACATAAACAGATTACTTATTGAATTAGATACCTATACTTTGAGACGACTTTTCACAGAAATAACTTTATGTAGATTTTGTCTCTACTTTATGTTTTTTTGTGTCATTTATCTAAAAACTCATTAACTAAGAAATTAAGTAATAACTTAATCACCGTTGTTTTTGTAAAGAAATGCTTTAAACATTATAAAATTAAAAATACATGAAAATCATATGCAATTTGACAAGCTGACAATGCAAAAATAGAGATGTGACTCACGCGTGAGTGAGTCACTTCTTTTTTAAGTGATAGCTTGGTATAGAGATGAAATTAGGCCAAATCTTTTTATTTTGTGTTCATCAATTTTTTCATGCCTATTACTAATCAAATAAGGTAATTGAACGTTAAATCTCAACGCCACGACTACGTTTGCTTACATATTATATTTTAAATACTTTTGGGCCCGACTGTAGGTTTCTATGATTAAAACCAAATAGATACTTAATTTTCAATTTACCTTTTAAAACAAACAAAATGAGGTATATTTTTTGTTCTAAAACAATATATAATTAATATCTATCTATAATCTTTTATATAATTATATTATATTAATTAATTAATTAATTGTATTAAGTATATTAATTAATTGTACATTTAAATTGATGAACATAGGCAACATTTGCGTGAACTAATTCATTCACATTGACTGCAACGGACAGTAGAGGAACAGATCATAGCTTACTTCGCGGGGCGTCACAACCGAGGGCTGGATATTTCGACCCCCGCGGCGGTATTATCTAATCCGTCGCACAAAATCAACCTTACACATCCACTATTAAAGTTCACAATCATGTCAAAATTATTTGTCAACGTAGCGTTCAATGCAGAGCACTATTGTGAGGATAATGCCACGATCAAAAGTAGTTTCATTGTCAACAACGAGTTTATGGGAATATGTTCTTTAAGTTGTATTAGTAAGGATGAGTTTTGTATGCCAACGAATCTAGTAAGGGGTAGGCGAGTGAGATTCATTTAATTTGTCTAGATTGTCGCCGGGCCTCTTAATTTTCATTGTAATGCATGCAGGCATGTCTCAGACCTCGTGTGGCGTTTGTTTGATGGGTTTATTGCGAATTCGCCGTTTAAATATTATGTTCGACCCGTACCAGTGAAGCGGTTATGTCGTTACGAAATTATGGTAAGTATTAAAAAAGAAAAAATGGATTGTAAAAACATAGAGTAAACAGTACTTACCAGTATTAAGTACTATTTACTCTATGGTCAAGAGAAGCTAATTGCGGGCTGGCTATGAATGGTTATAATAATGTTTACGGTGGATCCTATCATTCAATACCAAAACGAAATTCGGATAGCGAGTGCGATGTAAAATTTTTTTTTTCTATATAATATAGCGACCCGACCCCAGCTTCGCACAAGTTCAATTTTGTTCTGAAAATTGTGTAGGTACACAAACCTTCCTCGTTTATCGCTTATTTCGTTTGTAAAAACCGTATCAAAATCTGTTGGGTGATTTAGAAAATGTTAGCGGAGAAATTTTATACCTTAAAATTTTTTTACCTCATTTTATTTGTTAGAATTAGAGATGTTTATATTTAGTAGTATTTAAAGTCCCATAATTACATTTGTTTACTAGTTTGAAATATTTCTAATAGGCTCTCCTATTTGGCAGGCTAAGCGTATTGTGAGGTTAGCTTTTTCTTTATCTTATTTATTTAAATAAATTTTAGGCACGGAGAGTTCTAAGATTTGGCTTTGTAAAAGAACGATATTCTATAACTAAGAAAATCGATATTTAAAAGGATATCTATACTATAGTTATAGAATATTGTTGAGGTAAAAGTATGTTGCTATTATATATTTAAAAGTTTTAATACATTATAATATATAAACTATATATCGAATTGGCGGAAGATCCATATCCTAAATTCTAGATAAAAACTTGTTACTGAAACAGAAGTATAAGTATGGTAAATACATATTATCATACGTTTATCCTTCTTCTATTATATAACATATAGTATTTAGGAGTATCTCTCAAGAAACGCTTAAGTATACAGGAAGGGAGGCGGACCTTTCTCCTTTGTGAATCTAATAAACAACCCCCTGAGCGGACATTTGGAAAACAATTCGGGACTTGATTCGATATCGGAGAGCCGGTTGATGTCGACAAGTGTAAGAATTTACTGAGAACAGACAGCATAATGAAATGCGGACGAATTTAACATTGATTGAATGGGTCCATAGAAAAAAAGTTAAGTTAAAGGAAAATATAAAAGCAGTGTTGCCTTCCGAATTTCTCGAGACTTCTTTTCAAGTAAGACATCAAAGGGACCTTTTCTCACCTACATAAATCTTCTAACACCTACCAAGATCACTGGTGGCAATCGGAAGAAAACACATTTTTGTGTCTAATTTGTGTATCTTTTTTATAATTTTGCACATTCATATTTATCTACTTATTTCTTTCAAATTTTTTGTTATCATCGTCACTTACCTATTCACTCATTTAGTGAAAAATATACATTAAAAAAATTCATTTATATTATGATGCACGATGGTTTCTTTAAAGGCGTGGTTATTACTTCCAGACGTGATTCCTAGTTTATGACTTCTGAACGCAGCGTATATTAAAACTTCATAAAAACCTACTTAGTTTGTATTTGTTTAATTTTTCAATTATGATATTATTCAATATCAATTATCATTAAGTAAGTAAGTAAAGTAAAGTACAGGAAGTATCACCTCGATACGCGTAGGTATCGAGATGAAACTTCCTCGGCGATCAAACAAAATTAAATATAAATAGTAAGCAAAAATGCAAAAAATGTCATCCAAAAATGTTACAAGAAGCATCACGTGATCGTTACACTGAAGCGTCACACAATATTCGACCTTGAAATTTAACTCTCATCCCAAAGAAATTTCACATCAAAAACTGTTTATTGAAAATATACTTATTTAAATCTTACTAAATAGTTTTTTTTTAATTCCACAACAGGAAAGATTTCAACAAAACAGCGGGTGTTCACAAAACAGCACAGTGGCACAAACTTTAACTAAGTGCTTAACGCAGAATAACCCTCGAGTACAGGACAAAAACATCTTCAACTCAAATTCAATAAGAACGGTCCCATGTGTTTGAGTGGTGTTCACTTCACTTGAATGCATACGTCATAATACATGATGTAACAATATTCAATACAATAATTGATATGTAAAAATTATGGGGGCAACGCAGCGGGTGGCATGTTTTTGCGCGTTTACTCTTTGGCGCTTTTGCAGACGCGAAAGTAGGTTCGAAACACACACTGATTGCCTCTGTGAAGCAATAGAGATTACTGATAATCATTTGTATGTATTCGTTATTATACATATAATAAGTCTGTCTATTGGCTTTATCTATTTTTTATATGCATTGTCTGTCTTTTATACATGTTAAAAAAAATTAACCATATCTCATAGGTGCATATCTACTAATATTATAAATGAGAAAGTTTATGAGGATATATGGATGTATTTTTGTTTGTTACTCTTTCACGTAAAAACTACTGAAAAGATTTGGATGAAATCTGGCACACAGATAGATTATTACCTGGATTAATATATAGAATACTTTTTATCCTGGAAGAATTTTGGTCCCCGAGGGGGCGCCACCATCGCCACAGCGATAAAGATGTCAGATATTTTGTCAGATTTTATATTTTTCGTTAAGGCAAGCACCCTATATAACCACTCATCCAACGGCTAGTTTAAAATAAATGCGAGAGAGATATGTCGGTTTTCATATTATAGATGTGTCGGTTCTTAGAACATAGCTACTCTGCTTCGAATCTAGACAATGACACTGTTCAACATAACCGAGGCATGAATATTCTGATTCAATTGCGCGTATGATTTCTTAAAAAGAGTGTAGGTTACGCTCTATTATAGACTATTATATACATTTGCTTTATAAATGTAGTGTCAAATAATTTTGATCAATGTCCACAAAAAATGATGCCTCCAAATTTTATAAAAGTTATTTAAAAATAATGCGCTAAATAATCACGCGTATGATGCCGAAATGTGGCCTCTCATGGCAGCACTGACCCACAGTGCTTAACAGTGGCTTAACAGCACAAGAACAAGAGAGCTGTGATTTCGCAGTGGTCTTCTGTAAAGTGGTGGTCACAGCAGCCATACAGGCTGCCTAAATTATGAATTTAGATTTGCAGTGTGCCCTGCTTCTTGACTTATATATGGCATATTATAAATATATATAGCAAAAACGAGAACTTATAAGACAGTGGTCAGTGTTGTGAAGGCAATATTATTTTTACAACGTGGTACATTAATATAATACATATTTATTTATATTTTAGCATATAATATTATACTTTATCAAAAAATATAGAACTTTTATTTGTTGACATTTCAAGTGTCTACCTACAAAACCATCCATCTGATTCATTAACTGTTAGGATGTATTTTTGATTATATGTCCTTTTGATATTGAAACCATTTGCTACTAGGCCACTTTGCTAATAGGACGAGCTGCTTATAGGTCGTTTTGCTTTTAAAACGTTCTGATCATAGGGTGTTTTACTTTAATGTCTTCCTACACAAAATGAAACTTTTCTGGAAAGTTTTTTGCTTATTATTCTAGGTAAATCTTAAGACTTTAGCTCATAGCAATAAAGCAACACAAACGTGAAATTTCTCCATTGTTTGTATTGTATAATTGAGTACACATTAAATATTTGTCTTTACTGTGTAATCTTTTGCTAACATTACGGTTACATTGTAAAACAATAACAGAATTAAGTGAGCAAATGTTTGCATTAATTTGTGCAAATCAATTTTATGTCAGTACACGTATACCTTATGACATAGCGGAACTCATATTATATACAGGCTGATACTGGATAACTTTAGAATTTTTCAATTCTGATTGTAAGTATTTAGATTTTTTTATTAATTTAGCAAATTAATAATTATAAGATCTGACTTAATTTAACTTAAATTAGAGCATTAACTAAATTAAACCTTTTTTTATATATTTAAAGTACTTAAAACAAGATTGTTATTGTGTAGGTATGTAGTAGGTATTTTTTATAAATTCTTGTGTAATATTTTTATATTATTTATTGCATCTCTCTCTCTGATAATGGACAAGTATAGGTTGAATAGTTTAACTGCCAACATTCAGTAGTGTAGAGGCACTGAAAGAAGAAATACTATACTATTTATCAATTAGCTATAATGAAGTTTTGTAATCAGCTTATCAATAATAATTGTGTGTTTGTATCCTATTTGTTCAATTTGTATTTGTTGTAAACCATAGGCCCGCCATTGGTAGCTAATAATATTCAGTGCGAGTGACTTGTCGATTATTTTAAATCATATCTACCTACTTAACTTATCTTATTAATTTACAAAGTTACAACCTAGTTTTTCTTTTGTCAAAAACATTGCCACGTTGTAATTAACACCGTGGCAATGTTTTTGAAACATCAACCGTGTTTGTGTAACATTAATTATTGTCTTTGTGGGCGTACAGTCGGCAACTAAAATGTTTCAACAATATTTACTCTTATGATTTTACTTGTATTAGTATCAGAAACGAATCTTTTTCTGAGCTACAACACTACCAGTACTTAATATTAATTTCATGACATTTAGGCTATTTAAATGCGTCACCTGTTTTATTCAGAAATACATAGTTAATAACTAACTTTTGATACGTTATATATAGATTGTACTCACATTCTCATACAAATTAAAGTTATATTATTATTATTCATGTATTTATTTTATTACTTAATGTTAAATTTCAGTGTATTCTCCGGTAAGCCTGTATGAACTGTATATTCTTAGCTGATCCGTGGTGAGTCCGGGACGGGAAGTGTTGTCTCGTTGTTTAATATGATTTCTCTTCGTTCCTCGGCACTACGTCTATGAGGAAATCAAAGTGGTTAGACTTTGATATGGCCATCGCTATGTCGTTGCGCTGAAAACATATCAATCCATACTATATACTATAATCTATACAGATTTCAACAAAGTATATTGAAAAGAATGTGTAAATAAAATATATCTAGGTAATAATACCATTTTTAGGATAAGCAAAACGCAATTTTAAACTAGTTAAATATATATTTATTGTTGTACTATTAATTTAATTCATCATCATCAGCCCGTGTCTCTCCACTGCTAGGTGTAGGCCTCTCCCGAGGCTTGCCACCACGCACGTTCCTCTGCACTTCGCATCCGCTTCGCTATCTGCGATGCCTTTCAGGTCGTCTATCCACCTGTCTATCTCTACCCCAGCGGTTATCCCTTTTCTGCCACAGATGTGACCGGCCCTTCAGGTTGTTGATTCCTATGGCTATGTCGACAACTTTGATTCGGGGAATTTCAGAATTTTTGATCCTATCCACCAAAGAAAGTCTGATCACAGCCCGCTCCATAGCTCGCTGAGCTACCCTAAATCTTTTGACCAGTCCTAACGTGAGAGGCCACGTTCCAGCACCATGATGACATCTACTAGGACGCACTGATTATACCTTGGTATACCTTGGTATGAAGTGGTGACGAGAAGAGATGTGGCTACCCGAGAGCTGCTCAACCCAGTAGGATTCTTCTGTAAGCCTCTTTGTTAAAATAATTAGTATTAAATATATAAAAAATTAACATTACAAATATATTCATAATAGTATAACTTAAGTTCTTTTTTAGTAATAAATTTTAATACTTAAAATTACTTTTGTCGTTGTCTGTACCTACCTACATTTCTGTCTAAGCATAGTTTATTTGATAAAACAAACATTAACATACCAAGTGTCAACAGTTTTTTTTTATTTGCCCTGTTACGGGTGTTGTCTCTGTTGCGAAACCAGGACTGTTCTTACGAAATTCTTGACATTTCGTATCCATAAAAAACAATGATAAGAATCTTGATAAGAATAACCGTATCTTAGGTCACGTACCCCGTAAATGATTTAATGAATCCCACAAGTGTGGAATCATAAATCGCTTGGTGGTATGTGGCTACCGTCGCCAAGGGGCACAAGGATAAGGATGAGTAGAAACTTTATCCCGTGGACGCGCTAACTTTGGAACAATCTTCCTTCTGAGGTGTTTTCACCTAGCTACGATGTGGGCGTCTTCAAGTGAGCTGTAAACAAATTCCCGCTTGGGTTTTAGCCGGTATGAATCCGGCATAACCCCGAAATATGCCCTACACTGTCGGGTATCCAAGAGGATTTCCCAACGTTAAAAAAAAGGTAGGCGGCAATCTCCCTGGTGTCCATAGGTGACGGTAGCCACCTAACATCAAGTGGACCATCAGCCTGTCTGCCACTCTTTATGAAAAAAGAGTAACGTGGCGCACATATTCATTTATGACTTCTTTGAAGAGTTCCATAGTAAAGCGTATAGGTAGCGAATTGACAACATCTCAATCAAGAAGTTTAGGCACAGAATAGATTAGTACAAGGTATAGGTATCGCGCGTCCTCACAATAAAAAATAGGTCAAAATAATTGACTATTTATTTTGTATCGGCTAATTATATGGTCATAAAAAAGGTTATGCAAACACTCGTCCCACGTAAAACTGGGCCATTACCTACATTGGTTTCTGTTTGGTCCCCAAAAGCAGTTCATATTCATTCATACCTCAAGGACCCAGACTGAATTTTATTAAACACAGGGGTTGAAAATGCACAGACTATATTAAACTCAGAAATCAGTGCATTCTCAACTTAGTAGTATTCTTCGTATGGTTTTTTCTAGGTCTCTAAATTTTGTTTTATCTTTGATATCTCGCAACTTCACCTTAACTTCCAGTTTACTTCGTTCCATTAAATGTTGGCATACTTTCAATTTTCTCAATAAAATCTCTGTAGGAGCCCATGTTTGACATCCATATGTTAAACATGGTAAAATACAAATATCAAATACTTTCTTTTTGTCCTTCAGCGGTAAATCTTTGTTTTTCATCACTTTTCTCAGAGACCGATATCTTTTCCTTGAGTTGTTCACTCTCCTATTTATTTCTTTGTGCATGCCATCCTTCGTAGCAATTATTTGTCCTAAATATGTATACGTGTTCTTCGACATACTTCATTAATACTTATAATGACGTATTCTATTAATACTTCATTTACATATGAATTAGTCATTATTTTGGTCTTTTTGGCGTTCATAGAGAGTCCAACCCTCATACTTGCATCTGATAATTGTTGAAGCATTTTTTCTAAATCTGTACTGGTTTCGGAAAATAACACTAGATCATCAGCAAAACGAAGATAGTTTACATGTTTCTCCCAATCCAGGTTGCGGAATACCATCTCTAGCAACAGCGGAAAATATTTTTGGGGAGATCGGATCCCATTGTCCGACACCCCTTAGAATAGGAAACTCTTTGCTAACTTTATCTAATTTTATAACTGCAGTGCTATTTGAGTATATTTTCTGCAGAATACGGATGACTTTTCCTTGTACTCCTTGTTGTTCTAATGCTTTCCTATTATTTCTTTGAATAAATAGCTATCTATTACTAGGAACATTCAAAGAAAGCGAATAAAACATGCAGTCTATTTTCCAAGGCGAGTACTTGTATGCATAGTAAACTGTGTTACACTAAACTAAGCCACCTTCCAGACCACCCGGTCATAGACAAACAAAGTGGAAAGTACATTGACGTAATTCGCGTCAAACTTTATCGCGATAAGCCCTCGTAATCCTGGAGCTCTCGAACGTCCCGTTAGTTTTGTTTAGTTTACTTTAAAACTTAACCACACAATGACTTATACTTGTTATATTATGTTACTACAATTATATTCCCTTATAGTTAATGTGTAGTTTAAGTGGTGAAAGCTCACTACTAAACCCGGCTTTCAAAGATTCACTAAGTTTCGCAATCAATTGCGATTTTCGAAAATATGTGAAGTCTTGAAGGCTTACGATACCTTGAGTTATGAGCATCGCATACGTGCTGTGAAGCCGAAGGCTAGTAGCCAGTAAGTTATATTTTTTAGTGGCACAAAGGATTCTGGAATATGGTTTCTTGAATATGATTCTGGAATATGCCAAATCCCACTCTTAAGTTCTAACTATTCTAGCATAGTTATCCTAGGTAATGAATTTAGCTATTTACTCTATCAAAATCGGCAACGCACTTGTATCGCCTTGTGGTGCCTGAGCACGGAAGATTTTTTTTTAAGAAAAAAACATTGCAGTTTCAAAACCGCGCGCGGTTCAGCTAGACAGGAAGAATAAAAATGTTCAAAATTGGCCACTAGGTAGTAGTAACAGTCTGGTCTTTTTAAAAAATGCGTTCAAGGATTATTTTAAAATATTTTTGTTGTTAATGGTTGTAAAATAAATCGAAGCTAATAAAGCCTCAGTAATAAATTAGTATATTAACAATGTGTTCAAGAAAGGGTTTAATGTTCTTATCAATTTAAACTGTTTTCATACCAACCTGTATCACAGAATAAGTAGGTAATAGTTGGTACCTACACCTGTATTAAAAATGATTAAAATCAAAATCTAGAATTTTCTGAGTATTGTTTAGATTGGTCGTTTGTTAGAAATAAAGAAAAACTATAATCGTTCTTATTTTTTATATATTTGTATACCTTAAAATATGAGTTAATTACACAAAAATATGCTACATAACATTTAATACAATCAGTGGTATGGCGACTTAAAAATATTCGTACTTTTAATAAACCAGACCTAAGTATTGCATATCTACAAAATATTTACAAAAAAATTATAGTGAAACATCTTACGCTAACTGTACAAGGAATGACTAGAATACACATCGCTTATATATTTTTGATAAAGAGATATTTATTCATTAATTATAATTGTTTATAACATTTGTGAAGAAAGTGTGAAATAACGAAAATAAAACCTACTTTTTTGTCATTATTTCAAGCTTTAATACCTTAATAATTAAAACAAAGAAACTTCTGACTTGTAGACATTTAGGAAATGATATTTTTTTATGTATAGGTTGTCAGACAGACTGGATGACGGTCCACTCAGTTAGGTGGCTACCGTCGCCTATAAAAAATCGCAGAAACTGCAAGTGCGCTGCCGACCTTAAGGAAGATTAGGTATAAGGGATTAGGAAGGAAGAGAGAATTGGGTTCTGACATCCCTTAGTGACTCACCGAATCATTACAGCCCACAGCTCACAAGCAAATGACTGCAAAACGTCTTGCAACTAATTGCCAGATTAAGAGCAGAGCCAACCTCGAAAAGTTCATTTAAAAGCTGGCCCTGCCGGAAACGAATTCGGGACCCCATAGATCTCTATCTAAGGCAAGCACCTTAACTACTCGACTGGCTCGTCAAATATTTTGAATAACAATGATTTAAATTAAGATTTTTTTTGTGTAAACTTCGTTTTAAATAAGAATTATTAAGTCGTTTTACTATTTACTTGAGTGTCTATGAAAGATTTTATAGTCACTATAAAATTATTTGCGAGTTTCTGGATAAATAATTACTGTTACTACTTTACAATAAAAAAAAGCTTGGTTGTTGATATTTTTTCCAACAAAGAATAATATCAAAAGATAATTTGTATAAAATCATAAAATCTATGTATAAAAGCATTGAAGTAGACATTTTGCCAAGATTTTCAAAATAACAGCAAGTTATGAAAAGATTCATATTATTATATGGTTCCTATAAGCATGTTGAATTTATAGAATCATGTCACAACCACATAAGAGCCAGTCTGTGTAGAAAGTAATATAAGTAAGTGTATCATTCTACTATGAATATAATATAATTATAGTAAGAAGTATAATTAAGTGGAAAAAAAATCCATGAAAGAAATCCATGAAACAAAACAAAGATTCTTTAAAATAGAAAAATGATAATATAGCTTTTGAAGTGTTTTGAAATTATACAATTACTGTGCAATTTCTTTCAAAAGATATGTTAACATTTAACGAAAATAAGAACCTAGTTATTGGTCTAATAAAATACATAAACGTTCTTATAGAAAAGAACCTATTTCACTTTATAAAAATTACATTTGCGACAATTATTTATTGATGCCTAGCAAATAGCCATCTGTAAATATTTTTGGCACATCAATCATCGATAAATCTTAGTACCTATATAAGTTACGGACGTATTTAGTTAATCTTTATTTACCATTTATAATCAAAACTAAACTTTAACACACACAAGCAAAAAAAAAACGAGTCTACCTATTGATGCGTTTAAATCCCTTAATAATATTAAAAGTGGTCAAAGTGAACTAACTGTACAATTATCCTAAAATTATTCTGCAGAAGCAAGAATACCCGTCTTCATTGTTTTTCACAGTAATTAATTTATACACTATATTTATAATACATTTTGATTTCGCGATCCACCAAAAGAACACTTCCTTTATTACCTTTCAGATTTTTAAAACTTAAGACAACTTAAAAGTTGGCGACGGGACGTTTCAAAATGAGCTTGAGACGCACCCGTTAAGGTACATTCATCTTGCCCAATCGTCTGGAGGTCCGTTGCCTTGATGTAATGGTGAAAATGCACTTCTTCTAGGTTCTGATGTTACTGGACTGTCCTGTGACCCAATTATGGATTCAATTGAAAAACCGTTTCTTGATCTCTTGCCGCGCGGTTCCGTCGTCTCTGCAACCCTCGGCGGTAGTGGAACCGGCCGCAATGTTGATGGTGGCGGTCGTGGAAGTGTTAGCAGAGGGGTTGGCGGTAAATAACACGGTAAAGGTAACAGTGGTGCGTATGCTTCCCTAGCCAACATCGCTACGACAGCATGAGCGTGTTGTAACGAAGGTGCTGGCCGCTTATACCGCTTTCGACGCCGCAAAAAACTGCCATTATCAAACATGTCTTCGGCTAGGGGATCCAAAGTCCAATAATTTCCTTTCCCCGGATTTCCCGGCTCTCTGGGTATTTTAATGAAACAGTCGTTGAGACTTAAGTTGTGTCTTATAGAGTTCTGCCACGCCGGAAACTTTTCTCGGTAATAAGGAAATCTGGTCATGATAAACTCACAGATGCCACTTAGGGTGAGCTTTTTGTGTGGTGATTGTAGAATGGCCATTGTGATCAAGGCGATGTATGAGTATGGTGGTTTGATTAATTGCGATGAAGATTTTTGCTTCTGTTTCTTGGGCGAGGGTGATTTCTTGTCGGTTGGACTGGATGCGTCGTAGCGTTCGGAGTCGCTGGATTGCGGCGGTGCTTCGGGTGTGTCTTCGTCTACTGAGACGTAAGTGTCGTCTTGTGGATATTCTTCGCGGTCTTCGCGGAGGTAATGCGGTAAGTAGAAACGTGGAGGCGGTCGAAGGTCCAAAGGCAGTTCTCCCTCGATGATCATGTCGCGGTATTGGGTGAGATCACAATCTTCCATGCTGTACGGTCACATGTCAGAGGTGCGTTGGGGCGCGTGGCGCGGCGCGAACTGCGTCATCGCCCCTGTTGGGCTGGAGGCTCTGCCACAGCCGACTCCGCCCCATGTCCGCTGCGGAGGGTTGCCCCCACCGCCTCGGGCCGCGTTTACGTTCCAGTAAACACAACAATTGTCGTTATTATTACTGCGGGTCGGAGCTTTGTGCATGAATTTCAGGCCGCCGACTAATAATTATTAGACCGTTTCGAGCTTATCGATTCAACTTTGTTGCGGTGTTGTGATTTATTTACTTACATTCTCGAGCGGATTTGTTACTATAGTCTTTTCGCGTTTGTATTTTCATTTTACACAACCGTGGCATTTGAAATAAATTCCACATAGGATATTTATATTTAAATTGTGAAACCTTTAATTTATATCTGTATATATTTTTTAATCTAATCAAAATGGAATGAGAAATAGGTAGGTAGGTACTCCAGACATGTACATCATTATATTGAGACCTCAAATATTATAGTAACCTTATTTTGACCTCAATAATTGTTAATTATTGTAGTTTAAATACTTTAAGAAAAAAAAAAATAGGTCAATGAGCAAGAATGCAAAATTAGAAATATTCACGACAAAATGTCAAGTTGTGTTAAAAACGTGATCTTTTAATCTAATGCTAAGCGAGCCGTGACGTATTGAAAAATCTCATAAAGCGAATTCTAGCAGTCCATTCAGGTAGAGGTACATCTTCAAATAAAACGATTGTGGAAAATATTCCTGAACGAAACGCCTTGACAATGCGAGCGGGGCTCTAGAAAACCCTCGTATATGTTTCCTACCAAAACATTTACCCCTCGGGCGTTGAGGGAAAAGCTACACGTGCGAGAGGGACGGAACACTCAAACTGATGAAAGGGAGAACACTCCTAACCAATCAGTGGATGAGTTTCGTTGGGCGGGGCTCTCCAAAGCTAACATGTCAGGGCGTGGCATTAGATCCTATTATTGTCTGGCAAGGCAAATAATATTTTGCACAATGTACACATTGGGCTAAAAGGGGGGCAACTGGGGGGTGGCTAATTTATTCCCAACTTCGGTTACGGGTTGTTTTTCAGCTTTGCGAGCCTGTTATTTAAATTGGACGCTTGGAGTTATTTGTATGTAGCCTTAGTGGAGGCTACAGAGCCATTGTTCGCTATAATGAAGGAATTTGAGTCGGTTGTTTGTTGATGCTGAAAATTTTCAAGCGTTTTACACGTTATGGATTTCGTTTTTCTTTTTGAGAGGCCTCTGTGTTACAAGCTTGGAAGCAAATATCTCTAAAGCATTCATATAGATACCTACTTGTATATTTATACCTATATGTATATCTAAGCACACATAAAAATTTTTTTTACTCATAAATGTGATTTTTGGAATTAAGTGCAGATCCAAGAACGAAGAAGCTGATGAACAAAAAAATTGTTTAAAAATGACTTAAGATTTATTATTTCATTTTGGTATCTAAACTTCTGTCAACAGTACAAAAATGTCTTCCTACTCATGAGTTTTTAATGAGAAGTAAGGCCATAAATATCTACGGAATGCGTCGGTTATTTTTGCTTCGTATTTTTCCCATAACCCATTTATCGGCTCCGACGGGACCTGAAAAATCGATGCCCTTCTGACGCAAAAATAGCTAAACCTCTTTTTAAAACTGTCATTTATTTTTATGCAAATAAAATAAATACATTCAATTAATAATTTCAAGGTAAACAAAAGATTCATTCAATTTTTTTTTATCTACGAATAAATCTGGAATATTTATTTGTATTTTATATGTCCTGCTCAGTTAAATCAAAATCAAACTTTATAACAATTGTAATTGTAATTTCCAAAGTGTTCATCTAGACTTAATTCAAATTATGCTAAAATAACCCCTTTTTAAAATCTAATTAATTAATATTTTTTTAAATTAGTATTTTCTTTCAGAAAATTTTTAAAAAATAAAAAAGTTTTTTCAAAAATGATTCCATTTTAAAAAAGCTGTAATATCTAGCAATGAAAAGACTCTATTTAAATACTTAGTTAAGTAAGTAATACAAGCCTTAGTTAAAGTATATATACCTAAATTTGCAAGCTATAGTAAGTATAACTATGTACTTAATACTTATTACTATGTACCTAAGATGCAAGTCGGGGTGCAAGTCCGGGGTCCCTTTTGTCTAAAATTTAAATAACTGTGTTTTTACAAAAAGGAGTTACTCTCTACTTCCACCATTGGAACCTTAATATACTACCTATACTAGCTGTGTCCTGAGGTTTTATCCGTTTAATTGATAAATTAATGTTCGGTTCATGGCGGTGATCAATACTGTGATCATCGCAACGCTCTTCTCTTCACGGTTTTGATCAAACAAAACAGCAAACCTAGCAATATTCAAATTGATTAAAACAGAAATAAACCACAAAAAAGTTTTCATTAAACTTGGTTTGGAAACATCCCTATGGAAAGTCATAGGCAAATATATTTTTAAGGCCAACCCCCAAAATAGGATCTACAATAAGTAAATAGAGAAATGAAAACCTATATTTGGGATTTTAAGAGAAAAATCTAATCAAATTTATTGCTCTATATACTTTTTGTACTTAGGCTGAGTCACGGCGAAGCGTAGCCGGGTTTCTTATTATAAAAATATACTAAAAACAATTTGCCTGAAATAATTAAATCCAGGGTGCAGACTTTCTGTAACATCATCCTGTTACACCAGTATGGAACAGAAGAATTTTTTCCTCAGTCACACCAGTGTTGATACCCAAGAATTCAATATTCCTCAGGCACACTATACATAGCATCTTTTGATTCAGAAGACAAGACGTGTCCGACACTTCTTGTTAAGCTAATAATGTCTGAATTGGAACCCAATCAAAGCTTACATTAATTAAGTATGTACATGCAAAAGACGTGGCCCATAAGTAAATGACGAATTATTTAAAGGAATAAATAAATAAAGCATTTATTTCTAATATTGTAAATATTACTTTTGTGTACATTTCTATATTATTATTAACTAGCTGTTGCATGCGACTTCGCCCGAGTATTTTTATAAAATATAGCCTGTGTTACTTGCTGATAAATGTAGCTTTCTATGAATGAAAGAATTTTTAAAATCGGGCCAGTAGTTTTTGAGTTTATTCATTACAAACATACAAAAATACAAATCTTCTCTCTTTATAATATTAGTATAGATTAGTTACATTATTTTTTTCTTTTTAAAAAGTACCTATTTGAAAATATTTTTTTGTGTCAGCTTGCCTTTTGGCAAATGCCTCTCCTATATAACTCGTCACAATCATTTGTCCATGCCCAACTACTCGTAGCACACAAGTAATATACAAATTACTGATCTATGAACACCTTTAATGCCACTTCACCATATTGGAGTCTTAGAGCTCAATTTTAGCACCTAAAGCAGTATATATGTGAGTTATAACGCAAATATATGACTGAAGCCTAGATTGGGCATGCTAGAAATGTCTTATACAGCTAAAAGAGTTTCTAATCTTTTCTAATACAATAAAGCCTGTACAGGGGATTTAATACTCAATCACCTACATCGAGTTATCCGCTATATTGTATAAAAAACATTGCTTAAATCTTCATGACTTATATTTTTGACGATTTATTATGGATAGAAAAGAAAAACCAGGGGATTTTAGAAGGAAGTGTCTAGGGAAAAAACGTCAAGGGTGCAGTGAGTGGTTGGAAGTTAAATTGATCCGTAATTTTAATTTCCAACCTAACCCTAAAACGTTTTGATGGTAGTGGTACAATGTATTATATTAACTCTATAGTAACTGCTTAAGGGCTAAAAAGGAGACATCAAATGCTACTGTACCTCCTAAGAAGTAAAAATAATCTACAATACTGTGCTTGTAGATCTCAAAACTCTAAAATAGTAATTGATAGCTCAAAACCTTTAAAAAGGGTTTATTAAACGTCTAAAACTGTATAACAAGACGCCATTACAGTGTTTAATAAAGAAATAATTCGTTTTGAAAATCAATCACTTTTCTTATCTTATATGTCATAATTTTCAAAATAAACATACTCATTTCATTGATAAAATTTCACCATAACTCTTGTTGACAGTTTAAAATGTTTGTCAGGAAGAAAATCTTCTGTACCAAATTATAACAAAAAAAAAAAACTAAGTATTATTTTAGAGTTACAAACATGTACAAATTCTATAAAGGTGGTAAAAGTACTTCTTGTATATCTTTTAATTCCTACAATCACTTTTCATGCACCTTTGTATCGCTTTACAAACTCTCTGTACCGCTATTTATATCGATACTGTAACACTGAATAAAGTAGGCAATTTCAGTGGTATAGAGGCGTGCTATGGAAACAAGTACCTAATTGTAATGACACTGAAAATGGACAACCCCGAGAAGGCATTTAGAACAAATTCTAGAAACAATAATTATAATTAACAAACAAATGCGTCTCAATGCCTATATGTATAATGAAATCAAAATTGAAACTTTTCTTAACAATTTAGGTTAAAAATCCTACGTTATACCTACTCTGAAGCTAACTTAAATATTTTTTCTGTTTTCGGTCCCTTAACAACTAATATATTTTTTTTATTTCCAATTAGTATCTAGGTATGTGTAATATATGACTGTGTTTCAAATTTTATGTTTGTTTTAACTAATCAGTGTTTTACATCGTTAGGTTAATTAACCATTCACTAAGGGCCTCTTTCACCAACTACAAGTAAAGTGTTGATTAGTTACTTTTAGAAATAATTTTATATATTATTAAATTATGCACTCGGTTTACTGCATCCTTCGATAGGCGAATTTTTTTAATTATTTTCTTTTTAATGTTTGGGACTTTTACCGTACAAACAAAGGTATATCATCTCCTTCATTCCCGGTTACCGGTGACTTTAAATGGCGGTTAGCCTACTTGACACATGGTGAAAGAGGCCCTAAGATGTTAATACTTAACTCTAAGTGTACATGTAGGAAAAATATCTTCTGTTCCACACTGGTGTGATAGAATGGTGCGATCTCGGGAGTCTCTCACTAGATGACTGGCTGACACATGCAGGATCTTGACACATACCTACGTAGTCAAAATACAGATTCAAGACTCGTATTGTCAGGTGGTAGGTACGTCCTTATTCTGCAGCCCTAACCACCTGCGGCTTCAGCTGTATTTTAGACGATCCCTCGGTAACCTAGCATTTTCCAGGATAAAAAGTAGATATTCTTATATAAGTATGTTAAACCAGGTGCTGTGCTATCTGTGCGTGTGCGCCAAATTTCATCCATATCCGTTCAGCCGATTTTGCGTTATTGACAAACAAATATACAAAGATCCACACATACAAACTTTCGCATTTATAATATTATTAGGATTAGGATCAGTGACCTTTTAGAATAATATAAGTCGGTCGATGTTAGGGATATTTTGTTTTTATATCATACCTAATTATCCATTATAAAAAAGAACCAAGGCGCTAATTGGTTACTATAATGTGTGCAAAATCTTATTGTCTCCTGTATGTATGCCCTGTATTAAAAAAAAACTCAGCTGCCTTCTCATGTGCTATTAGATACGCTGCCACTATTGACTATTTGTTGAAGTTGAAACAATATAAATTCTATATTACTCGATTTGTTCTACATATCAAATATATCCCCATCTTAACAATTTTTACAATTAATTATTATTCCAATTTTTATTAACACTATATAATTTAAATTTCCAGTTTAATAGAAAGTTAGTTTCCAGTTTGGCAAATGAAATGAAGATTTGCAGTCTTTACCGCCATCTAGCGCTTAAGAATAATAAGATAACACTTACGTATTCAAAACATTTCATGTATGTATGTACAGATGTCGCTATATATCATAATATTGTTTTGAGTAAATCTTTTATTTGGTTATACATTTCGAAAAACATTGCATTTTTATTGATACTTTAAATTTTAAAATAATTTTCTCTCAGTTTTTAATTCTACGTTTTGAAGATTTTAAAGTAAGTATACTTAGAATGTCCACATCGTTCGGAACCAATGCTTATATGTCAAGTTTATTATCAAGTTATGTCAAAGTCAAGGTTTATTGACGTTGACGTTAACTGGTGTTGCCATTTTAGTGACTATGTTTGAATTGAATATGATCCCAAGGCCTTCAGACGTAATTTATTTTCCTATTTATTTTGAACGTATGTGATTTGAACTCGAAACTATTTCTATTTATAGAAAAAAGAAGAGTTCAGTGAAGTAAGTAATATTTTATAGTTACTCCAAAGTAGATAGTCACTAAACTTAAATTATATATGTTTCATTTTAAGACATTAGGTAATTTCAAATTTGTCTTTGATTATAGACTGATTGATTGCTGGTAAATTTACCTAATAATTCATAGTTACGTAGTGATTCATAAATTTAGTAATCATTTAGCAATAAATACTATTACCAAACTCAGAAAATATTTAGAAATGATTTTATTAGCCTAAAGCAGTGATCAAAAACTTAAAATAGTTAAGAACAATTTTAATTTATTTTTCAATAATTTATCAGTAATTATTTATACTAAGTAAACATACCTTTGTAATTTTTGTATTTATCACTTTCAATTTCATTAATAACTAGCTGGTGCCCGCGACTTCGCTCACATTGAAAATTATATAAGTACTAAAACCTTCCTCGAGAACTACTCTATCCATTCGTGAAAACAGCAGAAAAAAGGTGCAGCGGAGGACTTTGTTTTATAATATGTAAGGAGGAAGGACAGAATATGTATTTTTTTTAATGTCTGGGAATTAATATGTACTTTTTATAATGTCTATATTTTTATTTTTATTTAAATAGTTGAAAATAAAAATCATAGTAAGAAGAATGCTTAGTTACTTTTCCCATAACGAGATGGCAACACTGATTTTGATGTAGTCAAACGGTTTTCATTTAGTTTATTTTGTTTAGTTAATGCGCGCATGCGCCGAGAGTCGGGTGTTTCGTTTCAAATGAGATGAGACGTGCATGTGTCAAATCGCGTTGTCAATAATCGGACTATTTCGTAATACTTTACTGTTATGAAGTGTTTATTAGATATTTTCTTTATGTTATCAATAAATTAAGTTATAATGGACAGAAATCAACGTATAGGAAACTCGCATACCCATACTGTAACCATGGAGCGTGATTCGAAGTTTTTATTGCGAAAAATTATCACGGACTTCGCAATACTATTTTGCGGTAAGTTTTAAATTTTTATTCCCTGTTTCTTTTTTTAAATATTATTTCTTACAGATACTTTTTTTTTTTAAAGTAATAACCGACCATATGTGCTAATTTACTGTTACCGAGTGGCACTATAATAGATAGAGATACAAGGCCAACTGACTGTTTTAATTGTCATGATAACGTACTTTGATTTCGCGATTTCACCATTAATGTATGAAAAATATATAGTCATTAATAATAGTAGTTAATGCGTAAGTTAATGTGCCTATTACATATTTCAATCATAATTTTTAATTTACTTGTGTGTACCTATTAAATTAAATGTATTTTTATAATTATTTAACTAGCTGTGCCCGCGACTTCGTACACGCTGTTCGTTTTTTGAAAATCTTCCAGGACCCTAACAATTTTCCAATATAAAAGTATTCTATATCTGTTATGCAAATCCAGGTAACTGTGCTAAATTTCATACAAGTCCATTTAGCCGTTTTTGCACAAAAATCATACAAACTTTCGCATTTATAACAATAAGATATTAATAGGATTAGGATGTAGGTATGTATTTTATTATTTTTTTTTACAATTTTAACTTACATAAGTATACTTAAATAATTTCTATTTAATTAAATACAAAAATATAACACTTTTTTAATTGGTACTTTTAAAATTTGCTTGACAAAGTTATTAATGTGGTGAATATTTTATGTTTACATAAATATTTAACATCAGGACACTATCTTCAGCTATAAATGGTAACACAGACACCATTTAGCAGGTTTTTTTATATTAACATTAACACATTAGCATATCAAGTCCAATGTTGCACATGCAGTTACAAAGTTCTCATGAATACAGTGATTACATTGTTGCGATTCAAGTGTACCCATTCATTCATACACTGAGCTGACCCTGTGTCCTGTAACCATTTTTATATACTTTGTTTTGTTAATAATATTTTGCAATAAACTTTATTTTTAATAATAATAATATAATAATAATAATAATTTATTTTAAACAAATTAGCCCATACATAGTAAATAAAATAAAAAATAAACATAAATTAAACTAAATAAAATAAACTTAACTACATATTTACATCTTCAAAAAAAATAATAATATTAATAATACATAAACATTCACCAGGCAACTCAGCTACTAAAATGCAGATTAATGTATCGGTCAAAAACTGCCCCGTCCATCCTGTCCGCTATCATCTTCAGGATTTCATTGGAACTTCCCCGCAACCTGCACACAATGAATGCACTTTTTTTTTTCACATAATGGCATAGAAATCATCTACACCAGCAGTCGCAAATATTACAGATGCACTACAAAAGTGTGGGAGTTAATGCCTAAGACTTAAAAATGGATGGCTTAAAAACATATCAACCGATTTTGAGCCTTTTTTTTGTTGAAAGCTGATTGAGATAATTCTTAGCCATAATTTATGAAGATCAGTTCAGTCGTTTGAAGATCATCAGCCCATTTCCTAGTTGATGAAGGGATTTCACTAACTTCTACAGGTTTGATTGATGTGAAATTTGCTATAGGTACTTCAATGTTATTTCTATGACAAAGTAACCTTGACTAGATACTGTAGCATCAAGTTGTCCACAAAATACCCAACTTCTTAGCAACTTATAGCAGATATAGTGTGTTTGGTCTCATTTAAAAGTCGTGGTTAGTTTATAATTTATAATTAAAAAAGCTTGTTTAGTGGCCATAATGACATATATAGGTTTAAGAATAGAAGATAGTGACAGGGCTAACTGCTTTTTCTCAGTCAGACCATCTGGTGGCAGTAACCACCCACCCCCTTATAAAAGACCACTGTGAAATAATAGCATGTGTGCTGTTGTGTTTGTGTGAGTAAGGGATGCTAGAGACCAATTCCCTATCCCGTCCAAATCCCTTATTCTTGGTCCTACATGGTTGGCAGCCCACATGCAGCACTTGTTATAGATGTTGCTTGTGTTATAGATGTCAGTGGCTAACTAGCCACCTACCATCATGTGGACCGTCAGCCCGTCTGTCTACCTTACAATAAAACAAAATTAAATAAATATTATAGACACTATATATACCAAATCAATCTGAAGCAGCATGTAGCAGCATTAAAACAAAGTTGTTGTCATTGTAGTATTATATATTAATTATCAGATTTTTCTCTTACAAATATGAGATGTTCTCAAACTTATCTATACTAATATTATAAAGCTGAAGAATTTGTTTGTTTGTTTGGTTGAACACATTAATCTCAGGAACTACTGGTTCGAATTAAAAATTTCTTTTTGATAAAAGTCCATTTATTGAGAAAGGCTTTAGGCTATAATATCACGCGGATGAAGTCGCGGGCACCAGCTAGTTGAATATATGTAGGAGAATACCCTGGAATTGAAATAGTTATTTTATGAAACAAAAATTTAAACTTCAGCCTAGTTTGATACATTCAAGACTACATTCAACTTCTATATGACCTGGACTAATTGACCAAAATATTGTCACTGGTCAGTAATTCTTCCCAATGAAATAAAAAAAAATTACGGTAGAAATTAAAAATTGTCAAAGCACACTTGTCTCCCTTTTGCGTTGCTTAATGCAACCTGTTCTTGTACCCGCTCTTAAGCAAAATGTTTCAATTTATCTTCAAAAGCGTACAAAAAATTACAATACCTCTTATTAAACCAGTTACCAAAAGAAGAGTCAAAATTCTTCTTTCATAACCAATTACTCAAATCTCTAATGTCGCAAAGGATGCATGCTCGAATATCCATAAGAATAAATTAATAAGTGTCATTTAAATGACTCTTCCAAGTTTAAATCTTATTTTATGAGCTACATACTAATTTGACCTTTATCTACTACGATAACCTGTGACCGTTCATTAGCCAGTGAAGTACCAAAAGTATTTACTTTTTTTTTGCTATAAGTACTGTATCTAGCATAGGTCTTAGAAAAGTAGGTAGCACATATAATAATTATGTGTTGACCTCGCAATGTACAATGTGAAAAGGCCTCTTCCAAGGACACAGAGGCTCCAAGACTCTGGAGAGACATAGGCTGATGAAGCTTATGTAAGTATTTAACAAGAATAACCCAATGAAATTTGATACTTATTATACTAAGTGTGTATATTATATTATATGCATAAATATGTATGCATATAGGGCGTACATTAATCCCCCAGGTCACAGAGGTACAACGAACGCAGGATGTGAACGCGGGGTACAGTCAGCCGCCGAACCAAAGTGGCAGGTAATTGCCGCGCTGTCAAAACATCCGACGAATCCCGCGACCTGTCAGATTAACTGTATCCGTTAAGGAGGCATTATACTTTAGCGTGACAGCGGGATGCCGAGCCGTGGGCGTTGCTCTGAAGGGAATTTACAAACAAGTCACAGATTGCCTCAAATTTTTGACAACTCGTTGTTAATGTTTAGTGTCTACCTACGCGAAGCGACCCAAAATTGAAGAAGACTGGACTGACTGGAAAAAGACTGGAAATAACTGATTTTTATACATCTGACTTGTTTTTTCGTTTGAAATCTGTTTTATTTTTATAATTATTCATACGTTTTCTGGGTCTATTTAGTACTAGTGGTTGCACGCAACTCCGCCTATGTTACTCGCTGATAAAATAATGTGAAAGAACACGTGAAAGAATTTTTTAAATCGGCACAGTAGTTTTCACAAAGTTTTTATAAACTCATTATTTATCACAAAAAAATATATGTACAAATTTTTATGTTTATAATATTAGTAAAGACTAAATAATAATATGTCAAACTTAATCGCATGTAATTTTATTGGGATGTAGGTTAAGTATAGTAAAAAAATCAGCATGTTATGCTTTAGAGATGAAACTTGAACAGTCCCTCGTAAGAGTGAGATTTCTCAAGTGGAAACAGCAGCAAAGCGTTTTACGTTATCTTTATGATTCAAGCATGTCGGTCTTCAAATGATCTCCGCAAAATGTTTCTTGAGACTTTAGTCGACATCCAAAGATCAAAAGATTCAGTCAGATGCGTTATTTTTATTTTTATGAAAAATTCAATTATTTTTCATAAAAAGTACCCATTAAATAGGTAAAAGGAACGGTTTTTTTCTTCACTTTCAAAATTATTATGGTCGAATTTGGAGTTTTTTTAAACCATAAGGTAGGCAATTGTGCGAATGGGTGGGTCCTTATGCGCCAAAAGAGTAAAGACATAATTAATACCTACGTACCTAGGTACCTGTAATGAGGAAGGAAAGAAATTTAATATAGATAATTAAGATTAGTCACAATATGGAAATTTTCTACAAAATTGTGGTTTTTGGATAGCCGAAACATTTAATTAATTAACTAATTGTACAAAATGACAATAATAATGATATGATTGTTATTCCCATGAGTGACTAAATTACTGTTTCACTATACGTTTAAAAAGTATGATGATTTAGGATGTAGGTAATGTCATTACTTTCCTATATACTCTTATATGGAAGTCCGTAGTTATTATTGGTTAAAAATATTATCTAAATACATCACTATATTTCTTTTTCACAACTTATTATTTATTCGTTTATTGTAATAAATATTCTGGTCCGACTTCTACACTTCTAAAAAAACGCAGTCAGGTAAGCTGACGGTTCTCTTGATGATAGATTAGATACTGCCACTACTATAATTTAGAGCATTTAACTACTATTTAGAATGTTCTATTATATACCCGAATGTCCCCAAATGCGTGGAATGAGAAAGAAAATGGAAGTGCTAAGAGCGGTAAAAGAGGAAGCTTCAATATTTCAGGCACGTGGTGAGTGATACCCTATTTTCCAACTAGTGATGCAAGGAAAAATATAGGGCAAACGTAGCAGAGACAGGAGAAAGATATGCATCCCTGGGAGGTATCCCGTAAAATGGATCCTCTTTGACTGCCGAGGAAGACCGCCGCTAGGTTTTAGTGGGTATAACTCTCTCATTAATGGGGAGGGGAGTGCCACATAACCGCACCGTCCCCCCGGACTGTGTGTATGCGTATCGCGTTTCCTAGCGTAAAAAAAAAGGAGAAAGATATCTCGGCAAAAGTGAATTATTTATTATGAGCACTCACTCCCTCTTTCGTGCAGCAGCTTCCAAGGTTAAGATAGCAATGATGGTCACCAACCTTCGTAGAGAACCGATGTATTTACTTGAAAAACATTTTGAAGATTTCGTTAAAAATAATATGTCTCCTCTGCACAATTAATATAACCTATGTGTCAGCAGCGCTAAAGTTCTCACGTGCGCCTACGCACACCCGTGTTAATATTTGTATTTCGCTATCACTTACTACAGTATCCGTGCATGTTATGTGTGATAAGTAGTTAATTTGTAGTAAGTAAACTCATTTAAATATTTAAAAATGTATAATTTTTTTACTCTTAGCTAAGTATACCTTACTCTAGTACACTGTTAGTGACAAGTCACACTGTGTTTCGCAGTCATAATTTGGGCAATCCGTCTTAACCATCCTCTTACGGAGACCTTCGTGAAATAACAACAAGTATATTGCTATGTTTAGATGAATGAGTAAGGTATACCAGAGCCCAAGTCCATATCCCCTCCTAATCCTCTTGCAACACCCATGGTGTTGCTTATGTTAATAGCCACCTACCATCAAGTGGACAGTCAGCCTGCCTGAAGACCTTTCAATGTAACTCATGCCAACCTTAGGTTATAAATAATGAATGACAATTTTCTTGGGTAAAAAAAGTTCTTGCAATTGTCGAACAACAGCAAACAAGAAGCACTTGTTGTACAAAAGAGCCCCGTTTGTTTATTAACTTCTACTACTTTGAACCATTTACTTCTTGCATATGAATACAAACAATAAACAACGTTTGCTATTGCTCTGATTCTGTTTCATAGCAAAACAATAGATTTCGTGTTCCCATTACAAGCCTAAAAAGACAAAACAAATTTCTTGGAAACAATTCATTGGTCACGCACGAATATTGGTTTACACGTTTGAAAATACACAAATTTTGATGCTACTTACATAAACCAGTACCTACTATGTACCATACTCAGGTATTTTTAAAACCTACAATTGGATTATGGTTTACAAGAAAGATGGAAACATCTTGGAAGGATTGTTGGTATCGAAGGACTGCAATTTACACATTGCAAACTGAAGCCCCTGTTAAACCTTGTTAAGTATTATGAACCCTGATATTGTTTATCAGTTATTGTAATTTGATTTTTATTTTACGAAAGTAGAAGAGATTTTCCTCCGCCCCGTGCCTTAGACATTTCTAAACTACGTTTCTGCAATAAAATAAAATCATCAATTTTCCCTTCGACGTTGCAAATTGTAAATTTACGTGACTTGAAGATTCGTTTCGATCTTAGTCATCTTCAAATCGAGGACAAACGTGATACCGTTTCTAGTTTTAAAACGTGGCCAGTCAAGTTAGCTTTTGTCTTTTGTGTAGGCGAAAGTTGATGGCTCCATATAAGTTATATGCAGTTTCCATGATGCATACCACAACAGATTGTTCTCAATTGGAGTCTACCGGAGACGAGGTCTAAACGATGCCATCCTGCTTTTGCTGTGTGGGCGAATGATTTGCGTTCATATCTAAATTAAAGTCGAGCCCCCAATTAAGTGATAGCCACTTTACATTGGCAAATAGTGTATCCTAATTTAATGATTTAGTACAGATTCGCATTTGTAGATGCATTTTGAAACATTTTAGTTTTCTATAAAACTTCAAAAATAATTCAATAGGAAAATATTGCTGTCGTCAAAATTGAGCAATCCTCGTAGGATGTCAATTACTGAAAATGTAATTTGCTGAAATTATAATATTGTATGTTTTATTATATATAAGACTAGCTGTCCCGCTCCCGGCTTCGCCCGGGGTGCATTTTTTTTCCATAAAAACCTTCCCTGATTATTCCACTATCCATTGGTGAAAACCGCATGAAAATTGGAGCAGTAGTTTTTGAGTTTATCGCGAACAGACAGACAGACGCGGCGGAGGACTTTGTTTTAGAATATGTAATGACGTAAATGGATGACACTCTACACTTTTATATTATTGTGATTATATTTATAAGCCTTTTATTCTTTTACTATTGATATTGTACTTTTAGGTTATATTTATGTAGGTAACTATATTTTTGTATTAACGCCAAAGTATGTATAATTTTTCATGTGCATACTAATTACACAGTTTTTTCTTACTTAAAATGTTGGCATTTCTGCCGTTAAATCTCTCAGAAATGTAAGCGTCCAACCAGCTTCGTAAATTATGCTACATTAGCGTAATCGGTGGCTCATTGTCGATAGCGTATTGTTAGTGTAGTTTTCACTGCAATGCGCATCCGTAGATTGCTCCTAATTCAACTTCATTGGGCGTTAAAAGTGGAGGAAGCTATGAAATTATAACGTCCGCAGTCCGCGATACACTTGTAAATTGTTTGTGGGAATTGTGGAAACTTGAAATGTATCATTTTACGTGCCTAATTTGTTTTAATTATACCAAAAATAATTTTAACTTTACTGTAGTCTTTTTAAAGTAACATAAATTTCTAGTTTAAGGTTTGCGATTAGTTTTACCCTTTTCTTATTTTCTTGATACTGCTTGCTAAAATATCTTTAATATTTTATTAATTAATCGTTAAAAAGCTTTTTTACATTGTTTACGTTGGTTTTACTTTGATTGCAATGGTATTTCTTCAAGCATTTGCACTTAGTATGGGATTGCCCAATCTAATAGGTTCCGCAGCCTCCCGATTTGTATTTTTTACCATTGTTCTCCAATGAGTATTACTAGTCATCTTGTTTACAGTTGTTGATCATCTTTGGTTAGTGTATCCGATCGACAGTATTATAGTATTGGAAAATACACTTGGATCTCTGTAAGTCGAACTTTAAGGGAGATACCAAGAAATTCGAATTATAGAGTTTTCGACTTATGAAGGAAGATTTAGGCGGATTTTGTAAAGAAATATTTCTTTTCTTTTCTTTGATCTTTGACTTGATAAATAGCTTAATTCCAATTTTGAGGAGGTTCGATCGATAAATCGAGGTTAAAGTTTTACTTTTAATTTTTGGGATAAATCGCCACAGATAAGTGAGTACAAAAATCAGTTTTTGTACTAAATTATGATGCAACAACCTAAAATATTAATGGTATGATAGCAATTAAACACTTGTATTATTTTTTAAAATATAAAGTGAACATAACTCCTTCCATTACCAAAAGTAAACTTTTCTGCACTTTTCACTTTTTAGAATTAACTGGTACATAACACCTTTTTCAACTTTCTATTTTCCAAAATATGTCTTAAATAGATGATCTTAAGGTCTCTAATCATTTATATAGATATTCATCAACGCAAAAAAAAAAAAATAAGAAAAAAAACCAAAAATGCGACATATCACCTTCATCCACTCATGATTTCAATTTATAGTAGATGTTTACATGACTAATCGAAGAGTAAAGGCTATTTATATGTTTTCTATAAAAAATAGAATCTACTAAAAGACAGACGATATTTATTTGCATATTATTAATTTGCATAAGTTTGTTAATATTGTCCGCCTACTGTCGTCTCGTAAATAGGTAGCGGCTTCTATTGAAAGTGTTCATTGTTAGACTCTGAATAAATAGATGATTGTCAACTCGTTTTATTTCATTACCATCGAACCGCCCTCGGCTTCGTATTGGTCTCATTTTATTTTCCAATTTACGTCTTTATAAAAATCTTCTTCGGACTTCGTCTGTAAAAGCTATTAAGTTAGATAATAATTAAAATAAATTAAACTTAAATTAAATAAAGAGAACACAATAAATTGCTTTTTTTCTGTTTGTTTTGTAATGTTTATAAGGAATCCAAAAAAAAGCCCAGGAAGCTTTAAATTTTGTTATTGATTCGTAAGTGTTAATCACGATCCATAACTTAAACGTTATCTCGTGGTGTAATGAAATAAAATTCTCTTCCACAATATCCTCTATCCAGAGTAATTAATGCCCACAAAAGATTTATTTGTTCTTAATGCTACACCCACGCGATTTCGTATGGCGATAGCATCTTAACGTACTGCGACAGGCTATTTTATTGCATCCTAATAAAAGCTCAACCTAAATTCGACTTTAAGTCAAAGGGATAAGAACTGATAGCAGTTACAATGTGGCAGTTGTACCATTGACTTGTTTTTTTTTTTATTTTTTTATTTTTTAGTTCTCAGTGGTTAAATTAGTGGTGCCGCCTCTATATGAATTATTGTCCATTGTCAGCTAAAGGTTTGCATTCATTGTGATTAATAAGGCGAATTTAATTTGCCCTTTTTTATTTCCAAATAAAATAATATTTAACTCTAATAACATTACATGTATATTAATTGAGTTTCATTAAGTAGTAGGTAGTTATTAAGAATAGGTACGCGTCTTAAAACTTGCAATAAATTCTCTCAATATATTCTCAAAGAATTGTAAATGGAATCTTTACGACGTAAATAATAGCGTATTAGTTAATTATCTTTCTAATTAGCTTCACAGTTATTACCATTGCCTAATCGTAAACTATTAAAAACGTGGGTAATGGAAACAAGACATTATTTCTGTCTGCCTGACAAAGATGATAAATGTAAGACCGTGTATAGTCAGTAGACACACCTCTGCCGCCTCCTCAAATCCTCAGTTCATCGGGCGAGCGACAATGTCAAATTCTAATAAGAAGTTTATATTTATCTACCTACGTTTATTTTAAGTACCTAAAAATTATAAGTACAATTTTTATGCACTGTTTTAAAATTCTAACTCTTTTATGGGTGGCTCCTTAAAATCAATCGAGCCCCTTTTTTTAATGTTGGGAAATCCTCTTGGATACCCGACAGTGTAGAAAAGTATACTTATTGAAGTATAGAATTGTGCTTCTATAATATTTAATAACATTTTGATACTAAAATGTAATTAATATTTACCGCTATGTCGGATCGCGTTAAGAGTACGTTTCCGAAGTTCTTAATGTTTAAATAAACATCATTAAAGTTGAAGATAGGCATGGTTTCGGTTACACGCTTAAAACATTTCTAATCACATTGATGTTTTAGAGTGGAACGCACATCGCAACGGGTGTTCGCAAGCGCATATAAATTACCCTAATGGCCTTCCATACGTCCTTGAAATAAATTCATTTTAAGTTCAAATATTGAACTACCTAAACTATGAACTGGCTGATATAATGACTATATACCGAAAAAATGGCTATTTGGCTATGCAGTTTTTGACTACATAAAAATTTCCTTAGTAACTGGATCAGTTGGGTTTGGTGGAAATCATTCAATTAAATGTTCATTTATTAAAATAATTTGATTTATTAAAAGGTCGTATTTTAGTTTATCTAAAAAATTAAAATGAGATGTTCTTATTTGCCTGTGATTATGTAAAAATTCGACCATAATCATTTCGAACGTGGAAAAAAAAACTATTTCCAAATTTTTTTCATTAATAAAGTTAAAGCTCGTTAAAAGCTATTAAACAAAAAGAAAAAAATAAAGAAATAAAACAAAAAAAATAATGAAATAAGGTAGGAAAGGTACTGTTTTTAATCTGAGTTTCTTTCAGGGTGTCTTCTCAGGATCATCATCTTGGCTTTTTTCAGAAAACCAGGTAAATTTATCATAAGAGTTTCTATCATAATATAATTATCATAAGAGTTTCTTGGAGAAACCTAATTGATAAATAGATATTTTAATTTGATTTTATTGAATTCTCAAATACGTCGCTAAACGTCTTCTCGTGTGGAAGAACCCTTCTAGCGTTTGACTCATCAGTGTCAATGTCGAGGCTACGTGCGATTGTAATTAACAATTTACGATCTATATTAAACCTTACGATGATATTATTACGTAACTTAACGTATTTGAAATTATAGAAATAAGTAACATGTCTACTATACTATTCACATGTTTGTTACGTAAGAGTTAACTATGTTTTTGAATAATAAAATAAAGGATTTAGTTTATTGACTAGGCTTGTGTGTGCATGAAGACATTTTGCACGTAATGATATATTATCTCTTTTGTTTGTCGAATGAAATGATATATTACTGCAGAGGAAGTTTACATACCCAATGTGCACGTACACTGTACGTACACAATGGGGAATTTATTTATTTTTGATATCTCTTTCTTTACTGAACTTCTAATGACATGTTTTAATACATATGTAATTAAATTAAGGCCATAATTAAATATCATAATCAAAAGATAGATGTCCGTGTTACCACTAACTGTTCTGGTAGTAACTCGGGACATTTTTTATTTCCCATATATTATATACTGCCCATTGCATAAAAGTTGAAGTTCAAGTGCCAGCGCAGTTTTATCATATAATCTCGGCAGATTGCTATTATGAAATATTGCTGTTTTGCACCCAATAAGCAAGAAAAGAAATAGAATATATAACTGAGTTTTTTGGAGATGCAACGTTTAAATCATATCTGCCACCTTTTACGCAGCTATATATATCTATATACACCTTTTACGCAGCATACACGTAGATCTCAGAAGTTCAACGGAGACAACAAAAACAAAGCCGTTGATTTTTGCTCTTTTAAGCGATAAAAAGCAATCAACGTATCAACTTATGTTCCAAATAATTAAGTCCCAACTACCACAATATCGTCCAAAACTATTTCACTGTGATTTCGAGGTTGTAGCCATTAACGAATTATTGTTGGTTTATCTTGAAGTTCCAATTATTGGATGTTATTATCACTGGCACCAATGTATGTGGAGAAAAGCGAAATTGTTAGGGATTTCTAAATGCAAACGCACTGTGTCATTGTGTTCTGCATTGCCACTTCTACCTAAGGTATGCTGTAAAATGGTTGGCAATACATAGTTGAAGAAAGTGGACATCTTTTTATGGGAACCTTCATAAAATACGTTTGCGTATTTTATGAAAATATTTAAAGGATTAAAGAAAAATATTTAAACTTACTTAGCGTCTTCGGGATGAGACACCGAACATATTAGAAGGGTACTATTCACAATTAAATAAAGTTATAAATAAAAACGATAAGACGATAATGCGACTCTTAAATGCAATATACAACAACAGTTTCATGACTCCTACCAAAAAAATAAATGTGATATTGTGAATGATGACAATGTACGTCATATACAAATGCAATTAATAAATAGACATTTCAGTTGTTTACGCACTTGAAAAACTTCGCTGATTTCATATTGATGAAAAGGCAGTTTTATTAATTTATACTTTATTGGTACGTATACTGTGGTTACGTGTTATAATTTGAGTAGTATTTGTGATGAATTAATTATATTTTTTGTTAAGGAAATAAGATGAAAATTTATGGAATATGTAACATTTAACAATAATAATATAACATTTTCTTTACTTTCTTTCTTTGCCTATGTAAGTAATTTCCTGGACTCTTGCCCACCAGTAACTATTAGGTAATCTGTGCCACCAGGCCGGAGCACAACAGTGGGAACACTGCTGCTTGGCCCAGATGGATGGTTAAGATGATTGTATTTAACCCTTTGAACACCAAGAACACCTAAAGGTGTCGTGTGCTGTCGTGCCTACCACGCCAGCAACGCCTAAAGGTGTCGAAAATGAGGCAATAATAATTGCTTGGCGTGTGAGTGACAACGTCATTCAAATATGAAAGCGTTCAAAGGGTTAATTTACCCGGACCAACCTTGCAAGAGTACCACTCAACTGCTAGAGAGTTTATTATAAATAATATAAGGAATATATAAGGAATTAATTCATACTTCGATTAAGTATTTAATTTATATAGATTATAAGGCAAATTTTGGCATTTACCGCAATAGAATTACAATATTTTTACTGCTATAGTAATTTATCGGAAACATAATAAAGTAATAATTCCTCAATGTAAAGGAAGTAAAGCTGGCATTATTAGTAATAGGTACTTTATTATGGTATTATTTCGCTATAACGCTGTATATTCATTTATGCTACAAACGATTTAAAGTCTATTATTACTAAAACATAAAATGGTAAGGACTGTATTCTAATTAAGTTTAATAGAAAATGAAGTGGTACAGTCTTAGCTAATACAAAACGTTGGCGTAATATCACACAGAGAGACAGTCTATAATATATGTATATGGATACAAACTTCGTTGTTCACAGTCTCGTTATATTATATCCTATCTTTTTCGTAATGCGTTCATACAAAAACTTGTCAACTCAAATATATCGAATGCCATATTTAACAGCTGCCCATAAAAGAAGATAAAATGCTTAGGGCGTTTACGACTCCGTTTATTGTTGTGTGAATGGAGTTGTTTCTTAAAGAGGCTTTGTTTAAGTTTCCTATAGTTTTTACATAGACGAGCCCATTGGTCGAGTGGCTATAGAAGCTGGCCTTAGCGCTCTGTCTCAGAGGCCTTGGGTTCGATTTCCAGCAAGTACAACCTTGGTTTGGTGATAAACTTCTCTGCTCTGGATTTGGAAGGTAGTGGCAGGGCAAAGTGCATTCCGTAGTCATTTGGGCTGTACGTCTGGCGGCACCGCTGTGAAATAACTTTATGTGTGCTGTTGTGTTTCGGTGAGTGAGAAAGGGATGTTAGGAGCTCATTTTCCTATCCCTTCCTAGGGCCCTAGTCAAAGTAAATCGCCAAAATCGCCTCACGTAATTAATGGACGTCCCCTAATGTATGAAAATTGTGTAAATTGTGTAATTTATGTTTAATACATTTTGAAAGCTCAAACGGATGTTTCTGTGCCTAATTTACTGCTTCGCTCTAGTAATGAAAGTATTTTGTAAGAGGTATAAAACTTTATATTCTACTCAAAAATAAACTTGTGACAATAATAATGGTCTCCGCAGGGAATTGCTTTATTAAGAACGTTAAGGGGATTAGTTTTTATTGTAGCCACTTAATGCGTAACGACTTGGTTATAATTAACAACAATTTTAGACGCAAGCAATTTGTAACTCTGTAAATACCGGAAACATGTTTACGATGTAGGTAATTACGGTGAGACTAATATGGGATTAAGACTTAGTGTGGATATGCCGCTAGGACAAAGTGTGGGGATGAATGGCGAGAGTGCGACTACAAGTAAATATTTTATTTGCATTTTTAGAAAAAGAGGAAATTTGGCTTTACGTGTGAGAGGTTTTTGTATTAGTGAAAACATCCATATGACCTGCACTTGCATTATAAAAATCATGTTTATGTAATAAACTAAAGATCCACCTCAGTTTTCAAACGAATGCAAAATTTTCTTTGTAAATTGAAAATGACCTTTGTGATTGATTAACGGTAGCTGTTTGATGTAATTGAAAATGATTCCCAACAGTGAAAAGCCAATCATATTTCTTGAGATTTCAAACGAAGTTTTGTATGAATACAGTACTAAAATAGTGTCTGTTAGAAATTAATAATAATAATAATAATGCATTTATTAGCTTCACGCAAACACAAAACCACACAATGTTAACCTAATACAAACAAGCAATGGTTGTAACTGTGTGAGCCTGGTGCCCGAGATAGGTATTGAAAAACACCTGTGTTACAGGTCACCAAGTCCCACTCCGCAGATTGCACAAAGCATAATATTAAAATAGGAGTTAATAGACAATTCGCCCGAATTTATCTCGCCCGGGTCGGGCGAATTGTCATTTTTTTTTACCTATTATAACGACAAAGAAACTATTTTCATTCTGTTAATGGTTTAAACTGTCAAAATGGTCAGGTAAAATAATAAAATACGAGCTTGATTATTTGAGGTTTATTTATATTATCAAAAACTTTCAATAATTTTTACAAATATTTAGTTTTTACAAATTATTAATTATTTTAAAATAAATATAATTTAAAATAATTTTTCATGTCTCCATGCGATGGCGTTGCTCAAAGGATATAATAACGACGTCACTGGTGGTTGAATGTAAATTTTTAATAAACAATTTTTAATTTAAAAATCTTTTAATTTGTCGTAATAAATTTCTTTAAACTTTCGAAACAAAATTAAATTACAAAACATGCAACTTCTCTATTGCAGTTTTTTACTAAGTTTGCCAGTAAACATCAATTTGCTAAATTTCTAGTTCAGAAGACATTAAAATTCAACATTCAACGGTAGACATGTAATAATTAGTAAGTTATATGTTGTGTTTGGACGAACGATTCTTGGGCGTGAATAGACTTGTCAGTCAGAAATGTACGCCGTTGGTTTCATTAATCAATGGAACATAAGTTGCATTGTTTTTCAAATTAGTTTAAGATCAAAGCTATTAGCTCTTAGACGATGTTTAGCTTCACATTCTTCGATGGAAATTCTTCAGACGTTCCTTACAAATGCTAAACGGTTAGCAATTTGTCGTATTAAAATTGGATAAAAATAAATAGAGAAACTCACATTTATCTTCGATACTTCGATAATGTGTACAACCTTTTTTTGTGTATTTCACCATCTTTAGTAAACCTCTGAAGTATGTAGTTATCGATCTGGTTAGAAAAACTGGAATCGTCAAGAAAGTAGATCGTTTATGCGTTTTAAGCAGAATTTTCTAATTGGAACCAATTTGGTGCGAGCCTTGGTTTGAGAGAGATTTCATTCAAGTAATATCAACACTATAACTACTATCGACTTACCGGTACATATCCACTTGTTGTAAAGTTGTTCAAAGATTTGGCTTAGGTTGTTCCAAGGCAAGTGAGGTAATAAGTCACTGCGCAAAATGAGATATGTGTTAAATTTCTTCAAGATTCAAGGACTATTCATAATGTTTAAAGTATGGTCGGTTTATTAGGTTTAGGCTTTGATGGAACGAACGCTACCAGCCCCAATAGTCTCCCGAAAATCGTTAATGTTCGTTTCTCGCCGAGCGACAGTTTTCGCCCATTGTGGACCAAGATCCAGGTCCCAGGTTACAGGTTACTTACTTCATTTTCGCTTAACATTCTTTCTGACTTTTTCCTTTTGCTTGACATCTAAGGACCATAGTGATGATACGTAGCCTATAACCTTTCTCAAGAATTAATTAAGAATAGTTCCAGAGTTAAACGAGTTCAACGAAACAAAGGAACAAACTCTTCAGCTTTATTATTATTATTATATTTGTATAGATAACAATAATAATTTTAATAATAATATATGTTTCATTACATATACGATTGCTTTTAATGTAGATACATAATAAAATAAAACGAACATTGAACCTATAAGGTTACATGTTGCGGTCAATAATATTTGCGGTCAAATTACCGCAAATAGTTACGGACTAATTAAGCGCAGGTATCTTGTTATATTAAAGATAGGTCGATTGGCTTAAATTACACCAATAACATCATATTTCATTATGTATGCTTGTGAAGTCATATTCAAGCCCTGCCATTATACAAATTTAAAAGAGTAGTAAAACAGAAATTATGTGAAAAAAGGCTATTTATTACTCTTGTAATGACTATTTGACTAATGCGGCTGCTTGGCCGATTTCAAAAATTCTTTCACCTATAGAAATCTACATTGTCAGGGAGTAATAACATAGGCTATATTTAATAACGCTAGACCGCGTTAACAGCTAGTTATTAAATAAAAGAAACAATAGCTTTGGTAATCTTTATTTGATTGCTGCCCTAAGAGTATAGAGTAATATATTACGTATATTACATATTTATATAACTAAATAATATTTGCCAAAAAATGTCATTCCAACGCCATTTTGTTCCTAAACAAATGGGATATGAAAATAAAAATTCTAACAGCCTAACAGCTCTAGCTCTGACAGCCTCTTTATATTTCATACAGTAAGCTTTGTTCTTTTTAAAACATGCTAAGTTTAAAGTAAAATTATAATAACAATGTTTCCTGTGTAAGTATTTATAGCCAAACAGATGAAAATGAGGACAAATACTAAAAGATGCTTTAGGGTCATATTTCTTACAAAAGGAACCCATTGTCTAGTGATTTGTACAAGTTGAGGTATTGTTATTATAATTTATGCAAATATGCGCCCAAAACATCTCCATTTTTAATCACATATTCAATATTGAAGTTTAAAAATATGCTTAAAACCTTCTTGCTTTCTCCTCTTAAAATTAATTACCGAATGTTCAGGTTATGATGTCTATCTCTTGTAAAAGTCTACACCAATATAAAATAAAATTCATAATAATCTATTCTATAACTTATAATCCTTAAACTGACACTCCTTACAAAGCCATTATTAGATCTACATCTTACAAATCACACAAAATTAAGATAGGTACCGTAACAGTCGTAAATTGTGATTAAGTTTCTATATGTCACATTGTAGCTTCACCGCAGTTAAGTATTTGATATCTCAACCGTAACTTAATCCAACAAATGCATTCTTTATTTAACTTTGAAATACGTCTCTTCCGTTCAGTAGGTGGCCGACGAATTAAGTTTTTATTCGCTGTGGGATATTTTTATTCACTAAAATATAATATAATGTGTCTTCAAAAGTCTATAGCTAATAGCTATAGAACTTTAGACTCGAATTGAGTTGGGAGTTAGATTTTACAAACTATTTTTATATTTCCTTTTGCCCCCGACATTGCGTCTGATAAAAACTAACTGCAAAGTTTCATCAAAATCCGTTCAGTAGTTTTTGCATGAAAAAGTAGTAAAGTTACAACCTACTAATTTTAAATGGAGTATGAACAAAAGTGAGAATAAAGTAACAAAAATAGCGAAAATGTGTTCTTCCTGTGTCAAAGTTTATCAAAATCGGTTCAGTCGTTTGCTTGTAAAAACCTAACCAAGATACTTACTTTCGCATTTATAATATTAGCATCGTCAAAGGGGAATGCAACTAAAAAAAATCTACAAAGGAATAAAGGAGAGTCGAAATGAACTTAGTAATGCTGACTCCAATACTTACAAGACCGATCGTTAAGGGTCATTGCGCTTGCCTTTACTTTATGACCAGCCATCATATTACGTATCGCAATAGAAATACAAATAAGTTGATTGTCATTAAGTAAAATCTTACACATAATACGTTTATGTGTAAGATTACAAGTTAAATTGTGTGTATCATGTATATTTTGTACGACAGGTGAGTTTCGTTGACGTAATTCATGTAGACTAATTATTTTAGTTGAATTATTTTTCCAATTTTTTTTTTATCTAACAGACCCTTTGGTAGGGTTCCTAGAATGCTGGCTACATTACCTCTTCGTATAGCAAGATTAATTTAATTATATAATCTATAGATAGGTACTTATAAAATTGTTTGTGCTGACTGACTATAAACTATCAACGCACAGCCAAAACCTAAAGTCTATAATTTGGAACATACATTTTATTTTATCACATACTTATCATCCGCTAAGCACATCTGTATGTCTGTATGCTGTATGTATGTTCGCGATGAATTCAAAAACTACTGAACGGATTTTCATGCGGTTTTCACTAATGGAAAGAAGGAAGGGGTTTATATAAAGATTGGCAGAAAAAATTGCACCTGTGCGAATCCAGGAGCAGGTCGCTAGTGAAATATAATTCAACATATTTTAGATAATGACAGTTTAAACACGTTGAAAGCTTCTAAATTTAAAATATACAAACGGTCTGTTATTGCTATGACGATACGTTATTAATCATTTAGAAACACAGGTAAATTTATGTCAATGATTTTGTATAATACCTAGTAAATCTATTTTAAAAGTTGAATTATAGGTGGTCCAATTCTTTATTAAATTAAATGTAAAGAGTGTTACCGACATGTAATACTACAGAAAATGAAACAGCATGTCCATTCATGCGCTGTTGTTTTTGTTCGTAACCTCCGCCACACGCGGGTCGTAAATGAAATTACTGTACGAATAACCATACGTTGGTACTCGTATGTAGCAGTAATTGAAGTCGTATAGTATGCAATATTAGGGATAAATTTTGAAGTTCTTGCTTTTATATGTAGGTTCCCGCTCCTGTTTCAGCTTCGAAATAAAATTAATGTTTATTTTATTTGATTTAAAACGTAAATCAAAACACATTATTAAGTGTTTTTTAACTCTGCAAATCAATTAGCATTACCTACATTTTTCATCAAAACTTTATGCTAACATAATTTTTTTTAACATTTTGTAAGTTTTAAAAAAAAAGTTTTTTTATTAATTTTTAATATATAACTGTAATGTATGCTCGCTTATTATAACAAGTAAGGATACAATGAAAAGTCAAACCTTTGTGTCTAGAATTTAGTTTGATCTTAGTAGCATGGAATTCGTGAAAGGAGCAAGTGCCCAGTTTGTTACTTTTGTAATACAAATATATAAATTAAAAGCAGTATTATAAGAAGCATTTTGGTTTTGTATGAAAGAGAATGTAGGTTACGATCTAAGTGTTATAGGTAATTATTAATCCGTGGCTACGGCATTTCATATTTGAAACTTAAGTCTTCTACAGTCACGAACCACTTCTTTTATACCTACTGTGATTTAGTATTGTCATAAAGCTTCGACTAAAATGTATAGCATCGTAGACTATTGCCTAACAAAGTGAAGTTCTCATTCTTTGTTTTACCACGTTTTAGTTTTGTAGTTGTTTAAATAGAGGTACTCCGTGTGAATACTAACCGAAGCACAGTTGGTAAATACAACACAACTCGATGAGTATGTACTTAGTGTGAATTATGCATGTTTCACTTGAAGCGTAGTATTAGGTTTAAGGTAATAAAGTGGGGAGAAAGCCATGCAAAACAAAATAGGTTTAACCATGCGTAATATTTGCTTTTCGTTACAAGTACATACGTGAGAATACAAAAATTGGTTTTCATTTTCATGACTGTAGCTCCGTTTGTACAATAGACCTTTTACCTTTTTTGACTATTAAAAAAAGGGATGTAAGTTCCCGAGCGAAGCCGGGCGCATCTGTCGAGTAACAAATAAAATTACTAAGGCTACGTTAGGCTAAGTATAAGGCTAAAAATGGCGAAAGTTTGGCCATAATAATATGTGTGAAAAATATTTAGTGGTGGCAGGGCACATTGTGTTCCATAAATTGGGCAGCCCGTCTGGCGGCTGTAACCATACCCTAATAGAAGACGTATCATGTATGTATTGTTATGTTTTGGTGGAAGAGTAAGCTATGCCAGAGCACATACTTTTGTTTTACTCCTTAATCCTGCCTTATCCTGTTAACTTCATAGTCGACACCACACTTGCAATCTATTATGTTGCCTATGTTTATAAGGGGCGGTGGTAATCTAATATTATCAAGTCAACAACATCTCTGCCGATGTTTACATTAAAAAAACCGCTAAGAACATCTTAAGAAAATCACATTTACATTTTATTGTTCCAAGGCTTATTGTAGCCAATCTTATATTTCTGACGAATTTGGTAAGTAATTTTAAATCGCAATTTTTGACCTTGTAAAAGAAATTACATTTAAGAAAAAAATTAATTTTCTCTCCGGTTCTACATTGGCTACATTTTTACATCGTTTACATTTTTCGCACATTGCCATGTCGTTGACCGCTATTTTGCAATGCCAATTAATCTCAGCAGATTCGGCTGCTAATATTAACTTAGCACCAAAAACAACACGTTCAAATTTACACCTTATTCTCATGGGCGTAAGGTAAATTTTTTTCAATTTTCACCAGGTTTTTTTTTTGTTGTTTGAGTGTAACGTCATTTGTAATTTAAACTTCTACAAATGAGTTTTGCTAACGGTCCACTGAGCTCGCTTCCAGATTCGATTTTCGAGACGTTTGGTCAATGGCTTTTTTTTCTAAATGTTAAATCTCCATTCCATCGAATCGTGGACAACTTCCTGTTTGAAGACAACTTCCACGCAGCACGAAGAATTAAACGCGCTACAACTCAAATGTGTGTGTGCTTTGCTTTGTAATGGGTTGATGATTTGCGATCACTTGTTTGATGAGCAGCTGAGTTTGAAATACATACTCTGTTTTCAAAAATTAATTTAATATCCTAAGAGCTTTCTGTATGTCACTTGCGATTTGCAACAATCTGCCATTAAAGAAAAAAGAAAACTTTTATATATATAAAAAAAAAATTACATCGTACTAATATTATTAATGGAAAAAAATGTGTCCATGTTTGATCGATGAAAAAGTTAGTATGAAACCATAGTAGAATGAGGATAAGGAATTAAGAAGCACGGGCGACAGGCACTGGTATCCCTTACTCACTCTTTAAAACACAACAGCACACATGCTGTTCCTTCACTGTGTGTGTCGTAGAATACTTTCATCCTAGTAGTACCTAAAAGTTTATATCTACATTTCCTATTCGATAATATTTCACACCCTAGTTAACGAACTGTATGGCGCCTTACATCTATTTCAAACTTGGTTCTTCATCATAGAATCACACACTTAGTACACGGTTAGTTTGAGATAGTTCTGGGAATTTCTGGAAATTTCTGGGAAAGAACGCAAGCTACTATACTAGGTAATACGCTGTTGAAAAGTTACTTTGCAATAACTGTATTTTTTAAAAATTACATACATAATTATAACAAAATAAATAAAATTAAATTTCAATTTTAATGAATGTAAATGTGTTCTAAGTCCGTTAAAACGATGTGTTAATACCTGCAATTTAGTGCAGTTACTGTAGTTTTTAAGATGACATTAAAAGTACTTAATACAAATTATGTGTAACAAACAGACATGTAAGAGGTGAAACTTGTACACAGTGTCAATATGTCAAGAATTTAATCTAGTTATAAGGCGTCTGGCATTTACCTAAGCCTCGCGTCAAGCTCCTTTTCTATGCACGTTACACATATATACCAACAATGGGATTACCTATTTAGGGCACGACGCTGCCGGCTTTTACTAATTCCTGTTAAATAGGTACATTCAAAACATAAAGTAAGTCAATTTTTAAAATTAAAATACTAGGTGTTTGATAATGTATTTTACCTCCACAACACTGACGACTACTTATGTCTGTTGTAAATATACCTATATATTCTTATACCTACATTTCAGTATAGGCCGTGATGTAATAAAAATATACTTACATAATATTTAATAGCATAATATTTAATAGGTCTCAAAAAATATTATAGAAAAAAATATATAATATTCATTACTATATAAAACACATTAATATATATATATATATATAATATATATATATATATCTCTGTTCTGGACTTTAGGTCGGTATGTAATCTTTTGCGGCGAAATCTAAAAATAGGTATTTTTTAAAGTTAGGTCCATTTTATCGGCATTCCAATTAACAAACAGTTATTATCATAAAGTTTAAAACATCTTGGAGAGTAATAAACCCTTTTTAGGGAACTCTTTGTATTTTTATGGTGGTTTCCTGTTACATAAAGTCATTTCCGCTTTCTTCGTTAAGTAATTTTTAAGTAATTTTGTTTTTCGTTTGCCTTGTAAAAGGCCAGCGCCTCCAATGGCCTTGAAGAAGCCATTGTAAAAAGATATGTAGTATTATAGCTATCTTCTGTTAATCTTCAAGCCAATATTGTTATTTGTATACTCAAGTTTACAAATATAGATGGCACCTATTTCGTTTAATAACTTTGCTTCATATCTTCTATCGTAATTACTTGCTTAATATTTGCCTTCATATAACTGTCCTTGTCATTTTTTTAAATGACTAGCAATGGCAGACCGATGGTTCACTTGATGGTATGTGGCTACGGTCGCCTGTAAAAACAAGCTACACTAAGAGGGCGCAATTACTTTTTAAATCAATCAAATTGATTTATTTTTATGGTAGGTTGCTATCGAAGTCTATAAAAAAAAGACAAACAAGATAGAGAGGATGCGAGTACGCTGCAGGCCTTGATGGCTGCCTAAAAAGGTTAAAGAATGAGGAGAGGATAGTGGAAATAGCCATGGCATCTATTACACAACCACTGTTGTCACGGTGGTCCTCTTTCTATAAGAATGCGGCAACTAGCCAGAAGGGTTTATGACTACAGACTACAGCCCTGCTATTACAAAAAAGGTATCTATCTGTTCGTGTTTTAAACGTTCACTGTGTTATATACCTAGAGTTGTTACAAAGAAAAAATTTTTTACTCTTATTACTTAATTTACTTAATCGAGGTGTTAACCCACTGTTTACTTGGTCCGTAATCTCAGTCTCAGATTACGTTGGCTGAGATTCTGAATACCTTATGTAATAGTTCGTCGACCTAATTTGTTAAGACAACGACCACAGAAAATGAGTCATCAAATGACGTTGAATGTTCAATTGTGGTTTAGTGAACTAGTAACTCAATTATGTATTGAATTCGTTAAAGATGTCATATTTATATTGTTACTAGCTGTCCCGCTCCCGGCTTCGTCCGGGGTAAAAACCTTCCCTGATTATCCCCTGACAGACAGACAGACGCGGCGGAGGACTTTGTTTTATAATATGTAAGGATTGTCAACGATAGCTGCCTCAAATACTTTGACTTATATGAGGCCATTCCGGCTTCGCACGGGTACAATTTTTTTATGATAATTATATTCAAACACTTTCCTTGTTTATCGCTCTTTGGGTCGTTCAGAAAAAGTTAGCGAAGAAGCAGACAAAAGCGACAGCCACTTTATTTTATAAATGTATAGATATAAATATTATATATAACAGTTTTAAATACAAATATGTAAGTAACTTAAAAATTTACTAAAAATAAAAGACTATTATTTCTTCCTACAAAAGCCATAAAAATCACTATTTCATTTACTTTATAAATATTACATTAAAAAATCTGTTTTTTTTTTTTTAAATATGTAGAGAATGTTCAGTTTTAAGTGCAGAAAATTGATAATTTTTGTTTTTAAGAAAACATTATTCATTAGATACAAAAGAGACCACAACATGATCTGTGAACATGATTTGCGCGATAAAATATCTGAGTCAACTTTACTGTGTCGTTTTGATTATTATTATAGATATTTATTAAAAATACACACGCTATCACATTGCAACTATGCATAATAATAGCAGAGGAAACAAAAATAAGTACAATTAAGTGATTATCGTAGTTATCGCCGCCCACAATAATGTTACGAGTATATTATAGTATACCGTCCGCCGAGTTTATAGAGAGCGGCGCAGTAACTCGATAATAGCACAGACATAAAACGTTCCCTGTTTGTTATTTTTACCAAGATCAATAGCAAAGGGCTTCTCCCTCTTTGAACCGAGAAATTTACCTACTAGAAGTGATTTAGCTGATTAATTATTGTATGTTTTGTATGTTGGGTTATTTCTTATCTTCTCTAAAATTTGGCCGGCATAATTATTATAGCTATATTTTTTATGACTACTTATTTTTGAGCATTTTAAGCTTTCTATATCCACATAACAGGGCGTCCTAAGACTATGCGACATGAAGGGAAAGTACCTTAAATATCGTAGATAGGATATTTTGCTGAAAGAAGACTTTATGTTATTTTTAAAAGTTAATTATACTGCATTCAAAGATTTTTTTAAAATTACTTTCTTCGGTACTTCTAAAAATTCTAAAAATTACGAAGCGTGGTCGGGTTCAGCTAGTATAATATTGTATAGACCCTTTTGTATGGAACACTTTGTGATATCTTCTATAGTTAATGAGTAAAATTAGAAGTCTCTTTGCGCGCCTGTCTCGTCTGATATATCCGCTAACTCATTCTAAACCACGCCACGGATTTGGCTTTTGATGTGGATTTTGACCCGCTACCGGCTTCGCCTGGGATGATTGTTTTATATACACAAACCTTTCCCGTTTATCCCTCGTTGAGTGATTTAGAAGTAATTAGCTGAGAAACAGACTTGGTTGCAAAATTATTATTTTTTTTCTACTTAAATAAAAAGTTAATTAGGTTTTACTATCTTGAATTATCTACTGATTATCTAACTGATGGTGAAAACCGCATCAAAATCCGTTGCGTAATTTAGAAGGAGTTATCTGATATACAAACAGACTTCAAATTATAATATGTAAGTAAAAAGTATATACAAACCTGTAAATAGTTTCCCTTTTTATTTGCTCCACGGTTAAAATATTCGTTCCTATGGATATTTTAGAAGAATTTCTTAATAAAAAGTATTAAACGTGAAAAAAATAAGTAAATCAATCAAGTAAGAAATACCTTGTAATCACTTGGACGTCCAATAGTCTGAAATTAATCGAACGGGTTCAATTTTATGATCAGGTAACAAGATCGCGTGTCCATTTTTGAAATGTTACGAGCGCTGTGGCAACCTTTCTCTACCTGCTGTTTTTTATCTGTTCGTTAATGTGTTTGTAGAAGAAATATCCCGTGAAACAAACAACAGTTAAATTTGGCTTACTCAATGGGGTCGGATTCTGTCGTTCCAATTTACATTTAAATTTTGATGCAAGTCGGTTTTTAATCGAGGGCTTTTTTTACAATACCCTTAATCGTCAGTTTGATTTATGAAATGAAGGTGTTGCGTCTTGTAATTTACTCGTATATTATCGTGTCCTTTACGATTGTTAAGATTAGTTTTTTGATGGTCTATATATTTTTTGAAACAGCCTGTTTTGAATGAGAAAATGTTTTGATGTGATTTTTAAAGTTAATTAGTGGTTTGCCTTAGAAATACTTGAAGAAATCATAATGACATAATGCTTGGGAGCATAATGCCAGATTCGGGTTGGACTTTCTCTATGTGTCAGATTAAATTGATCGACTATTGCCATCGACTAGTGTATTTTTTTTACTGAGACAGTATTTTAAATACTGTAAAATATTTTCCGAAAATTCCTGTAATCCTTCCAGATTTTCTAGTAAACTGGAAAATCTTATCCATTCCAAAAGTTAGCACGCAGCCGAAAATTGAAAAAATAACGCTTCGAGTTTTAAAAAGAACACTTGAAATTTCGTTCATTTTTACTAGCGACCCGCCCCCAGCTTCGTACGGATACATTTTTATGTATATTATATACACAAGCCTTTCTCGTTTATCCCTCTTTCCATTAGTGAAAATCGTATCAAAATACGTTTGGTGATTTAGGAAAAGTTAGCAAAGAAACAGGCAGAAGCGGGCGGCGTATTTATTTTATAGTGTTTATAGATAGATATATATATTAAGTATTTATTTTTAGATAAAAAAATAATAACATAAATATAAAAAAATATTATATTATATATCTACATTTCAAAGCAGCTTATTGTAACAAAGGTTTAAAACCACAAGAAAAAATAATTATGAGGAAAATATGTTACAATATTTTTGTAATTATTTTGCTTTTAAAATTTTTGTTTTGATTTCTCCATCCATCATTTACGTTTATTTCATTTCTTTCCAGTGGGTTTCCTGATTTTGGTGTTCTACTTATGGGGCAGCCCGTACAAGAGAGGCTTTTACTGCGACGATGAGTCTCTCAGACACCCGTACAAAGACTCCACTGTAACCAATCTCATGCTATACATAATCGGCATCGGTCTTCCAGTATTTACGGTAAGTTATATGACGGCAATATCTACATACAAACATGTGTATTACTGTTGATTGTTTTAGTAGTCACATATTTAGCAACCCGTCTGGCTGCCGTAACCATCATCTTACAGAAGATCCCTGTGAAATAGCAACATATGAGCTGATGTGTTTCAGTAAGTGAGAAAGAGTTGTCAGAGCCTTTCCAACCCCATCCAAATCACTCATCCAATATCCTCCTGAAGTCGGCAGCGTAGACGCATTACCTAATGACGTGGCTTGTGTGTCACCTATGCGACGTTAGCCATTATGTACTTACTTAAAATTGAACCGTTACCTGATTACAAATATTTTCATTAAAAAAAAAGTCTTTGCATCTTTACGAGAAATAGATATAACTTGTTATCTATATTCTGATTCATTTTATAATATCTCCGTTATCATCATGACTATGATATATGATTCACTAATAAATTCCTCCTTTACTACTTATTAATTAAATATTGTAACATTAGTAGATACATTATATGATTACATTTCTTATTAATTTATTAGTTCCCATTCTGTCCACAATCTGGTTTTTACTTTCATTATATACCTACATAGAACACGTGTGATGTATACAAATATTTCTATTTCCTGTTTCCTTTACTAGATATCTATCTCTACACCAATTATTCACCGGATTATCTGTAGGAAGATAAACAGAGCTACATCATTGTAATATACATTCATTGCTACATACATCATTGTTATATCATAGTATATAGACTCGTCTAACTGTGATGTATATATTGACCATACAATCATTTTACAGAATTTAAAAAAACTATATAATATGCTGACGCTATACCGTTCTACTTTTTGTGACCAAAATGTCACTGACCGAGCTAAATACCAAAGGTGCGGTTACGTAAAATTTACTATTTGATGGTATGTAAATATTTGTACTAGTGTGGGGACATCGATTTATCTGTTTGTTCAAACTATATAGCCCTTTGTGACTTGCTTATCATACTATTATTGGTTTAAGCCCACCTTTGGGACTTTAATGTAACACGTGAAGAATTGGGACAATGTAAATGTTTATTTAACTATATAATAACCAATTTGGTTGCATCTGCAGGTAACTGCAAGTTAGTAGTTTTAGTATTCTACTAATACATTAATTTTACGCTCTGTTATGTTGATATTATGCTACAATGCCTCTGCTACAAAAAACGTCATTCTCTTATCGTTTAAAATATATATATATATATATATATTTTACAAGAAGAAAATAAATGTTTTTTACAAGGTGTTGTTCCTGTGATACCTTTACAGACTTTCAAGGAAATTGCTTCTACATTAAAAGGTTATGCGTAATTGTTCACCTTGCCCTCAAACTCGCATTTTTTCCAACGTAATGGTTAAAGGTTTTACAGAACATTCTCCAACGCAATTAAACCACAATACTGACTAATTGCATTTTATGATATATTTTTACCTTAATTAATACTCTAACAATGTTCTCTTTTTACCTTTAAAAATTTAGTTATTTTTTTTTCAAACATCTTTTAACATGATTTAATTTTTTTAAAGTTATATTAATTATCACTAGCTGACACAACAGACGTCGTTTTGTCGCTTTTCGTCAGCCGAATTGGTCCAGCCGCTCTGGAGTTTTTCGGTTGGCAACACATTTAGCGGTTCATTTATTAGATATACATTATAACATTGTACATTAGATATAAATAATATATCTAAATTGGAATCTGGGATACTATTAAAATACAGTACAGTATTATATGTTAGTTACATTAAATAAATGAATGAATGGTTCGTGCATGACTTGTACTGTGCTTAGTTAATTTTATTGGATTCGATTTCTTATTTTCTTTGCTTGTTTTTTAAAACTTTTCTTTAATTTGTATCATTGTCGCTAATTACTACCAATTGAATAAGAAACCGTAACAATCCACACTTTAATTCCCTTAACAACCGTACAAATCGCTCCACGCTTTCTTGAGTGTCACTTCAAAGAGAAATGGTAAAAACATAAGGTATGTTTTCTCCAGGACGTGACGGTAGGTGATTTTTCATTTATAATATAGTCCTTATTTGAGATCTTATTTTTAGTGTAATATTTATTATTATTCCTAAACTGAGTTCATTTTGTAGGCTTATTCCAAGTAATTATTGGATGAAAGTAATTCCAAGTATTCACTGAAAATTCCTCTAATTCTGCCAAAAATGTGTTAAGTTTTTATAAATTATAATTATACATCATGCGTGCTAAATATGTAAATATATTTCATATATTTACATATTTATTATGATATATGTTTATCATAATAGGCTTATTATGATAAACATATAATATAAACAAACATACGAACATGGACAAACACTACATTTATATACCAATAACTTTTTACAACTACTTCTTTACTTAAGTGTTGAAACATTTACTTAATCTTTAGGTTCAGGTATTTTTGTTAGGCATTTTTTATTTATTTAATGTTTTCTGGATCATTTAGACCAGTACTTTTAATTCTGCATAAAAGGTACCCTATTTCATTTTCTGAATACGTTTTGAACTGAAACTTATATGAAAAATTTCATGATGATCGATATAAGGTATTTTCGGAGATTTGTGGTTTTGAATAAATGAAGATTAAATTTATTGTCAAATTATAGTTTTAATTTTTTTTTTTTTTTTTAATTTTACCTGAATGTTTGAGGTTTATGTTTTTGACTTTCTTATATATACCTACATGTTTTATTTAACCCTGACCGAGACGAAAGGACGTTTGGCGTGATGCCATTATTATATTTGTCCTCGTTCATAAAACTCAATAATACCGATTGTATGTGTTATTTACGATAGTTTAAACAATTTACTTATATCTTATACTTAGATACAGTATCTATAATCCTCTCATTATTGCCTTCCTTCATTTTCAAATTTACTGTTTTCGGAAAAAAGTCAATTTTTATTTCATGATTTTTACTGAAAATTTAACTGTTGAAATAAACAATTATTGCCTAATTAAAAGAACGTCGCTAATTTTTGTGCTAAAAGAATGTGTTTGCGTAGACTTCTTTATCTTATGTTTACTTTACTAACACAAATGTTTTGATGTCGTGTATTAAAAACAAATTGTCTTCCAAGAATTTTGAAGACTTGAATTTATATGATGTTATGTTTTTCCTTTAAATTATATCTTGTATTGTTTCTTACCTAAAGATATTGTAATTTAAGTCAAAAGTTTCTTTAAGTTTCAGTGTCGAAGTTAATAGAGTTCACAATGGGTCACTATGGGCTAATACATCTATTCTATTTATAAGACTACTTTCTATCTTCCATCGAACATTGAGACGTACGGCTGGTTACCATCCTCATCTTGTCCAAATCCCTCTTTTTCGAATCAAGGGCTTGAAACTCTCTGTCGGCGTTTGTGTTTCCGAGCTCCTAAAACTCAAATCTTTTCGAAGTGTGAATAGACATCTTCTGAGTGAGCTTGCTCTATCATCATGCTGGCTAAGAGCATGCTCATCTTTAATAACTACTATCTTTTTAAATAAAAACAAGACTACTACTAGTAGCAGATTATTTAGACGCTCCGCACAAAACCGGAGATAAATAGCGATCATCCTCCTCCGGCGATGCAGTTTCTAACGCCCTTTCGATTAGTGAAAACCGTATAAAAATCTGTTGGGTGGTTTACAAGTTAGCAAACGAACAGTTAAACGCGGACAGCGACTTCAATTTATAATATGTAGAGATTCTATGCTATGGGATCAGTAGAAGCTGTACAATTTACAAGCCGTGCAAGCCTAATTCACTTTAATATTCTCGATGATCTTTTAATTTTTTTTAAGGTACGCAGGTTTCAACACAATGTTTTCCTTAATCTTTTACAAATACGATGTTATTATCAGTATTCTTTTCTAACACTTATATCCATCTATTAATATGGATTGATACATGTTAGTAAATTAGACAGACATGTTTGGTATCTCCAAATAGTTAATCTCCAATAGTGGTATATACTGCTATTTATTCCGTGCCTCAAGGTTGATTTTTACACCCGCATGAAATGTACCTATATTACCTATTAGGAAATTCGCAAATAGTTTGTTCCTTTTTAGAAAATTGTCTATAAATGAATATTAAATGAAATGAATGAAAGCATTTACATAGCTATATGTAAAGTGTAAATGCTTTAGTATGGTTTAGTAGAAGATGATCGTGCCTTCAGAACTTACTTAAATTCTATGAATACAAAACTTAGATTTGAATATTTTTTTAAGTATTATATACCAATATGTCTAATTATAATATTACTTTCTTCTTATATAATATCGTCATCCTCATTGTCACACAACACAGAGATTTAGACTAATGGTTATGTCATGGAGTGCCACCGCACACGGTCCTTTTCTTCCTCCATATTATATATCCTGGTCGACCCACAGTGCGTTTCGTCTGTCTTCACTCCAAGGTTAGTCTATCCAAACGCCCAATCAGCTTCAGCAGACTGATTTTTGGGTGTGTCGACCACTGATTCTTCTACGGAATTCCGTATTTCAGATTATATTGTCGTCTCCATAAATGACAATATGATGGGAATTGTCTCCGTAGATCTCAGAGTGACTGTAATTTGTGAATGAGACATTTCGTCAATATCCACCGTATCATTTGAGGAAACCCAATGTTTATAAAATTTATTCTCATTCAACTGTCCCAAGCTAATTATATTCTTGAACAACTTCGATAAAAATATCTAAGGTTATATATTGTATACATTTCACAACTGTCATTTCTTAACTGGGAATATTAAGAAATGACTTACACACCATAGTAATATTTTATTTCGAACCTGATATTTCCCAAATTATTCCACACGCCATTGTCATGTTAAATATGTAGGTACTAAATATAGAATACAGACACATGAGGGCTTTTATTGCTGTTTCTATTTACGTGCCGATACGCTGTTTCCATACGATTTACGCTAAAAATAGACGATCGTTTATAGTCTATTGGTTTCGATTAGCGACGTTGATTGTGCGTGCGAAAATTGCTAATTCCAATTTTAAATCATAGTCTAAGACATAACGACGTTTAAAAGGTTATTATTAAGTTCACGGTAACGATTATTTAATTCGAAGTGTTTGCTTTAAAAGGTGCTTATACTATGCATATTTTTTCTGCTATAGGTACTTACTTCAATACACAACTTTAAGTAATCTTCTAAAATGGATAATATCATGACTAATTCATCACTAGGTGACATATGTCACTACAGTTCTCAAAGTTCTTCACTGTTACACATTTTTGCCCATCTAGCCAAGGGTACACAATATTTCTTTAAAATGTACTCTACTATAGAATTTTTAATCTATTTAATCCGGTCTCAAAAGCTAATCCTTCACAATGGGAGTCCAATTAATGTAATGGCCACATTTATTGTAACTCTTTAATCCTTTGAATCTAAGTTTAGAAATTATCACAAGCTATTATCGGTTTAAGATAACGTTAGCAGTTCTTAATGTAACCATCTTCTTCCTCTCCTTCTTACATATCTCTTGATATTAATCAATTAATCTGTTTCACCAATTTTTCTACTCGCAATCCATAAATTAGGTTATTAATAGGAAGATTACTAATAAACGAATTAAAAATATCAAATTTAAAGATACTCCTATAAGAAGAAAGTCATTGAGTTAGTTGTTGATGGAATAAAAACACAGGAAATTTGCTTTCTTATAAACTCTGTACCTGTACATTGTGTGTCATTCCCTATAAGGTTTGTTAAAGTAACACACCAATTGTTTTTCTCTACAAAGAAAGCGTATCTTTGATCCAATTGCTCGATTGCTTCCCCGGTATTCGCAGAAAAAAAAAGCGCATTAGGTCGTTGCATCAATGCACGACATTTTATGCAATTCTCATTAATGTGATTTGCATTTGAGTTGTCGATAAATAGCACGCGATGAAACTTTGAATTGAAAGTATACGATACCGTTTGGTTCAATTATTATAAAGGCACGTTGGCGACGTCGTTGTCCGATTTATTTGTGGTTTGTTTGACATCAAAAAAGACAGTACCGTTTTGTTCATATAGTTTGTACTAGCAATAAACCACTAACGACTTGCCGTAGAAAATTCATTATGGACCTTTTGTATGCGTGACATCTTTTTCTTGAATCCACAACCCACAAATGTTAATGGTTTTTCTGTTCTACGTTCCACAGCCGTATCGTGTACTACTTTAACGGGTTCTTTTCCTTATTAGTTACTACTTTGACGATCGAAGAGATTGATGTGTTTTGAAATAGCTCGCGTTTAAAGTCAGTTATTTTCTAAGCGAAATGCTTTAATGCAATTTAATGTTTTGCTTCATTCCATGTTAAATGTATTGAGTACGGGTTTGTATAATTTAATACGATATTATGTAAATATATTACTTCTGTTTTATTTCTAGTTATTACATTTATTAATAAAGTTATCGTGTATCGAGTTATTCTATGTCCTGTTTTATTGGTTAGGACATAAAACGGAATTAAAATAAATAGATTAGATGAATGTTTATTTTCATTTGTTATTTAATCCTTTATATCGGATTCACCTAGTTTATCGGTTTGTAACAATCACTAACTGTGATTGTAATCACTGCTTGTGATTTGTGATTGTAAGACAGATTATTCGTAATATGTTACGTTAAATATCAAATTCCAGAATGGAAAATTAAAAGAAAAATAAAATCTTTCTGGATATTATAACCAAAGCAGACCAGCTAGAAACTAAAAGCAAGTAGAGTAGCTATACGCCTTAAGTGAGGATTTTGTAAATTTGTTTATATATAGGTATTTGTGGAAGGCAGTCTCCGGAACCACTGCGCTTATTTGTATTATTTGTTCTTTATTTGAAAAGATGCATTATCCAAGTCGTATAATGATACTTGTATAGTTTTAAATAAGTCAATTTGTATTCGTATAATCATAAAACGATGAACAGTAAGCAACCTTCGTCTTCAATTGACGAGATCATTCATCACATTAAAGTTAGAATTTATTGATAGTTTGTATTTATGTTACAAATACAAACTATAGAAATTGGTACGAGTCACGCATGCGTTTACCAGTTTATAAATTTAATGGCGCGTGTAACAATATTTTATTTGCGCCTGTCTTTTCAACTAAACGGATAAATAAGAATAAGATCTGCTCATTTTTTAAAAATAATGGTTTCTAATCCGTTTTATTTCAAAAAATGATTTCTTTTTCTATTACTTTTTTTTAATAATCTATATGTACATATTTATTTAAAAAGTTAATAACTTTTCTTCTGTTCTGTTCTCAAACTTTCTGTTCTCAGCTTTGCCAAATGGGTTTTAGGGGCTGTTGTATCAAAATAATAAACTAATTTGGACGCATGGCATTTAAAAAAATTAAATCTTAGACTTTTCCAGCTTCCGGGTATCCTTTTTTTATAATAATTTCGTAAGTACTTTACCTAATTACCTAACGAAGCCGAGTACAGGTTTAACTGCGAAATTATTATAAGACACATAGAATAACTATCGAATTTCAAATACTCGTAAAAATCTGAACGTGCTTATTCTGTCATTGGCCCCTATACAACAGCCATCCTGCCAGCCAGTCAGCTTTCCTGTATTCGTTTAACATAAAAAAGAGTCATATAATTTTAAATTCTATTATCACATTCCGTGGGCGTGAAGTTAGTTTACTTTCGTCATACATTACATTATCAACTGAATTATGTTGCTTCAGGTTCGCAGTTTCTAGTAATAGAATCCCTTTATTCTCTAGCTATTATTAATATTATTGTGACATGCCTCTGTGTGTATAAATAGATCTCCGCTCGTACGATTGTAAGAGAAATGTCTGTTTTTCAACTTAGCCCACTATCACAAACTGTACATAAATGTTGTAATAATTTGTATTGGCCTTGTCTCAAATACGACAGGGTCGGGTCATACGCGCTCTGAATGTTATTAGATGTTCTGTTTAATGTGATATATATATTATATATCTGGAAAATAACTGCCAGGTCTTATTTGACTCTTTATTATGAGAATGCCGCGTTAATTTAATTGAGTTAATTAAAATTGTATTTACTATAATAAATTTGTCTTGCGATTCTATTCCTAAGTAAGTCAGGTAATATGCATGAAACACTTTCGTTGGAGTAGCTTCGAATATCGTAATCGTAAGGCGTATGTAATCGTAACGATCCAAGTATATCGTAAGGCACGTTATGTCTGTCCTAAGTTGCCGAGGAGTTGGCTTTGCCGCATGTCATGGAAATACCACCGATCGAAATTTCTCATCAATCGAACTAGTGAAAGTTAATGAAATCCCTTCATCAATTAGGAAATGGGCTGATGGTCTTCAAACGCCTAAGCACGATCAGCCTTCATAAATTATAGCTTAGAACAAACCCGATCACATCAGCTTTCAAACAAAAAAAAACCGGTTCAAAATCGGTCCATCCGTTTGGGAGCTACAATGCCACAGACAGATAAACAGACAGACAAACACGTCATGGGTATCGGGGTAATTTGTATCAACACCACGGATTTACTTACGGATATTTCTTTAAAACGTACTCGTACCTACTCTTAATCCCACACTCGTTTTAAAGGGTTATCAAGAAATTAACGCACAAGCTAATGCAGTGCCATTTATACGAGCACTAGGCTCTGTGTACTGGTTTGTTTACGATTACTATGAGCAGTTTATATTATCTATGCTTAGCACCTCTGTTAAACGCATTAGCGCCGCTGCGACGACGCGGGCGGGCGCCGATTGCCCATCAATTTTATATTTCACAAGACTCCTTACTGGATGTAGGAATAAAATTAGACTCGCAAGTATAAAATGGTTAATAAATGGTCAAAGAGTGTTTCTATGTGTAATTTAGTGAGAATTACGCAATTACATTTGATAATAAATGCATAAACCTATTTTCGCTACTGGAATAAGTACACTTACAATGCATATGCATATGGCATAATATGTGGAATATTATTAAGGCGGTTATAGACCTAATTTATGAGGAATTTTTTAGTATCTTAAAATAAAACTAATAAACATAGAGCTTTAGAAATGAATTAATTATTTCAGTAGATTCTGTTCAGCAGATTTCTACTTACTAATTTACCTTTTGCTTGTGACTTCGTCCGTAAATTATAGCTTGTGTGTATATAAAATATCTACAAACTTCTATTAGTCCATGTTCCAGACGATATTTCTTTCGACAATAGAATACGGATTACACAATAAGATTTTAAGCACGTTCGCTCATTCTTATTGTAGTTTGTTTCAAAATTATTGAATGTCTTCAGTGCAGTTGCATAACTTGGGTTGCTTGTGTACCTAGACGATATTAAAGCTACTTGCCGTCGAACAGTAGTCTGTCTGACGATATTTATATATGTAGCTTATAGATTGATCGTTCACGTTAGCTAATTTGGACATAACACAACAAAACTGACCTAACTTAATGTTAGACATTAAATGTCATTTATTAAATCAGTTGTTATTGAAATGATTAATTAATTAGACACACGCGAAGACACATAAATGAATGACAATAGTAAACAAGTGTATGTAACACGATCCGTTCGGATCCATCCCGGTGGCATTAGTGCTAATTAAGAACGACAAATGACCCCCTTCTCGATTAAAATTAGGAGAACAACTGAGTGACACCATTTCAATGTTTTCGCTTCCATTTCTAGGTATTGGTTAATTATGAAAAGGTGTGGATATAATTTGACTTTCCATCGATCGCGCAATTTGTTTATTATAAATCAATGTAATATTTCATAATAAAATAGTATAATACTTAATTTATAATTATCTTAGTAATAGGAAGTAGGACAGCCACTGCGGGATATATGCCTGGACTTAGTTTATATAATACTAGTTGTTACACGCGACTTCCCCCGTAACTTTATAAAATATAGCCTATTTTACTCGCTGATAATGTAGATTTCTATAGGTGAAAGAATTTTCAGAATCGGTCCAGTAGTTTTTGAGTTTATTCATTATAAGCATACAAATCTTCTCTCTTTATAATACTCGTATTAGTAAGTATAGACTTATATAACCTATGTCCATCTGGAATCAGGTAAAGGTACTTGATCCATCTGGAATCTTATTGTCAAATAGAGAAAGAATTTTTCAAACAGATAGAGTCATTTCAGAGATTACAACTTATAAAATTCGTATAATTATACAAACATATAAAATGTTGTGTGTCTAGGCTTGCATGCCTAGTGTGTGTCTTCATAGCCAATAAACTAAATATATATGTTCCTGTAAATAAATAAATAAAATAAAATAAAAAATAAACATTCATATTTAAGCATTAACTTTTTTTGTTCCTAGATGTGCTTCACGGAATGGATCAGACTAAGAGACTACAAAGGCGGCAGATCCAGACTAGTTTTAGGGAAAGAGATTCCCGCATGGGTATGGGAAGTTTACAAGGTCGTAGGTGTATTCCTCTTTGGATGTGCATGTCAACAACTCACAACGGATGTCGCCAAGTACACAATAGGAAGATTAAGACCACATTTCTTTGATGTAAGTATGCGATACACATTATCAATTATTTTTACTGGTTGTGGCCGTCCTGTTTAAATGGATGATTTGTATACGGATTAAATATATGTATCGATCCGTGCTCGTATTAAAGTCACGTCACGTTAAATAACACCTTTCTTATTTGCTTGATTATTATTGATTTGTATTGTGAAACTTCTCTCCTGAGGACAATAATTGTTTCCTTGCGTAAATAAATCATTTTAAGTATTCACTCTGGTTAGAAGATTATTTACGCGATAAAATAAGCGCTCTAAAAATTGTTGTAATACTGACAAAATTCTCATACTATCTGAATTTATAACATTAGTGAATCTCAAAACATATAATTTATTGAACTTAAAATTAAATAAAGCGATAAGATACGTTCGTCCTTAAACATTTGCCGTTTAAACGCGTCACATGTTAATTTCACTGCGACACATGTCACTCTAGTCAAGGTGACATCTTAGCACCAGGGTAGGATGAATAATTTAATAATAATAATTAATTTAATAATAATATTACTTATTCACCAATTAAAGTTATCGCCACACGAACATTGCGATCGATCCGCTTACGCAAACATTTTTTTAAATGTAGTTTATAAGTTTTTTTTCCCTAAAGACTTTATACTAAACTTTTATGTTGGTGGTCTTGCTTGGGCATCAATAAACTTCTAAATTCAATGTCGCACCTTGTTACAATTTGACAGAACCGACTCGAATTTTTAAGTCAGACTGAAACATAACCTTGTATTCATAGTCTATATATATGGTATGTGTATAATGTGTAGCGAGATATTGTATGTTTCCCTAATATAAATAAAATAATATATGTGGAATACGACACCAGATAAACAAACTTATGTAGGTACAAAACGTTCATTTATCTACTTATTTTATCCACTTAACATTTGCAGCTCTACCAAAAGATAAAGTTCCTTCTTATGTCGTCGTCGATACAATATATACAACTGAGTAAAGTACGTTACTTTAAACGCAACGTTTTACAAATTGCGTCTTGAGAGGGTTCTGAACTTGTAGGGTTTTCTCATAAGTCGCTCCACATTATCTCTATTGTTTGTTAGTGAGTATCAAAGTGAAAAGTCCAGGAAGCGAATGGACATCTGGAATAACTCCTGAGCGGTAACAGATTTATCCCAACACTCGATCGACACAGTTAATAGCAAATGCCGAAAGTTTAGTTTTGTTCCAAATGTTTATTTTTGAGTCTACTTTACTTTAACTTTACTTTAGAAATATAACAGCATTAGGAGATAATAAGAAAGAAAAAAAAACTTTGTTTTTGTACACACACATTAAATATAAATATATGTCACAATAATTTATGATGTATTATTTAATGTCCTTTTCTTACGATATGTTATAATAAACTAACGCTGATATTATTTAAATAGATAATTTCTTCTTTAAATGACCAAAGTAAAAATTAAAGATTGTAAGTAAGTACCTAAACATTATTATTAATAAAATTCTGTTATTATAAAAATTAACCTCCTGGAGGAAATTAACTAGATTATTCATGCAAGGCATTGCTAAAAATAAAAAATAAAAACAAAAAGTTACTTAGTACCGAGTTTTTGTAGTTCAGGCGATACGGATATCATGAAATGCCTACTTTAAACGAACTTGAATACATCAGACAATCAGACAGATTATTTGAAAAAATATTTTCATACCGTAAATATTTTGTTATTTAATCAGCTGTTATTTTTACAATATTATATCTATATGTATGTATTATAAAATAAAATCGCTGTTATTTTCAACCGACGAAAACGAAAAAAAATATTGGAGGAGATTCTCTATTCGACACGTATATTTTTTTTTATGTATAACTTTTTACAGAGTAGTCCGATTTTGATAATTCCTTTTTTTTTTTTTTTTTTGAAAGGATATAAATATAAATTTGGAAAAAAATTGCAACCCTAAAGGTAGGAAAGCAAGTGTTGATTGATAATTCACTCACTGATTGTAATGTATGACAACGTATAATGATAATTCTTTTTTTATTGAATAGAGTATACCTCGAAGTTGGTCCCATATAAATTTGGAAAAAAATTTCTTACCCTAAGGGTGGGAAAATAGGGGTGATTTATCGTTCACTCACAGATTTAATGCTGAGTCGTGTGCAATTAAAAAAAAAGTAATCAAAAATTAAGCATGTAGTAATTAGTAGATTATAGCCACAAAAAATTATAAAATAAAAACTTTTTAACAAAAAATTAAACCGCCGAAAAAAACTGAAAACCGGGCATCACGCTTTACGTAATTAATTAATTTGCTTGTTTAGCGCCTACTCAAAATTGCTTAGGTAAGCCCAAATAACTAAGTTTTGGGTAAAATGAAATTAATTTTTGCTTTTCGATTTTTTTCGGCGGTTTAATTTTTTTGTTAAAAAGTTTTTATTCTCTCTGTTTTTCCGCTAACTTCTTCTAAACTACCTAACCAAAAAGATTTCTAAGAAAATTTTGCTGCACCGTAGGTACTTCGTATATAGGAAAACCTTGCGGCGATTATCTTTGAATGCAATGAATTATTACGAGTGTCACTGCATTAATGTACAGATACGTAATTTAAACATACTTATCTGAGACTTAGATAAGTTAGTGTTTGACTAATTGATAATACTGGAATAGAACACTAAATCTTTTTAAAACATTTTCAAATTTGAATTATTTCTTCCGCCTTAATTTATGTATTTATTAACTTTTTACTTTAAATATTGCTCTAACCAACTTAATTTTCTCATAAATACTATAATTATGTGACAACACGCAACTTAGAGTAAGTTGAATGTAGTGCGTAAAAATCTATACATACATATAATAAAAGAATAAACGAGCCGTATTTTGTAATTTTTTTTTTTTCAATAACAATACAATTTGTACACGTTGTACTAGTTTATATTACCGAAGTCAAAAAAAATAGATTTTAGATATTCTGTCTGTGCGTCTTTGCACGCTAATCTCAGAAACTGCTTAACCGATTTGAATGCGGTTTTAAATTATGTATTGTAGCAAGCTTCCCGTAACATTTAGTGTTTGTTTCATTCCAATCGGTTTACAAACAAAAAAGTTATGCAGAATATCGAAATACCAAGCGTACGAAGTTGCGGGCACAGCTAGTCTAGTAATAAATAAGTACCTAAATGAAAATAATAATACGCGCACCTGCCCTCACTGTTGAACACTTAAAACTTATTTACTTTATCTTAGTTTAATTAAATAGCAAAGTTGTAAATATTTTACGGCTCATAGAATTTTGATGCGTACGTTACCCGGCTGTTGGTACGCGTTGCATTATGCAAGCGCCCAGCAGGTGAAGATTTGCGAAGGCGGTTACACAACTGCAATTTTATTAAAATTAAGTTGCGTTATTGCTTATCGTTTACATGGAAATGGTTAAATCTCTATTAAAAGCGTAACATATATACTCACTTCCTTATTTATTTATTAATTTAAAGGCACCTACACTTTCGCTAACTATATACATAAATACATTAATGGTTAGAACAATAATACTTTAAAAGTATTTTCTTTTTTATGTAAATTTACACATTAATACATTTATGATTATTACATAGATGCTTTAAAAAAGAATTTTTATGTAAAGTTAGTCAAGACAGGCTGATTTTCTACTTGATGGTAGCTAACTACCGTCGCCTTTAAAACACAAGCAACGCCACAGGTTCTGCAAGTGCGCAGTCGCTCAGATTTACCTTATCATCTTTAAATGTGTAATTATATTAGCTTTAGTTCCCGACATTTTCTGTGTGAAAAGTGTATAAGTAGCCTATGTACTCTACCTAGGTCATTCATAATAAATGTGTTCAAAATCGGTTTAGTGGTTAAGCCGTGAAGACGTAATAAACAGACAGTTACTTTGTTGTACATTATGAATTCACTGTATCTAAGTACATACTAATATAATAACTGGTTGCACTAATAATATATATCCGGTTGCACATAAACTGTATTACTTTGTATAGTGATAATAAAAAGTAATGCTCAATAAATAAATGAAATTATTTAAATTTAAAACGTAAAGTGCATGTATTTGAATTTAAAAAGACTTTTTGGCTTTTATATTGAAACGACCTAATAAATTAATTATGCCAAGCCGTAGGATGGGATAGAGATTGACATCTAGTCAAGTTTTGCGAACTACTTTTAAACAACCTCTTTATAATATTAGTAAAGATTATGCAAACGATATATTGTTGTCTTTATGCGCACGCGTCGATGGCTTATCTCAACTACGAGTGGAAGAACCTCTGACTCTTTCATACAAAGCTATGCAGTAAGTTCTTAACTAGGAACGAATCTCCATATCACACGTTTCCCATCTTATAGTTGTTAACATCTTGCATGTGAGCATGTGAGCTCGAGGTATTGTGTTAACCTTTCACGAAAGCTGTAAATCGTCGTAGAGGTCGTTAAAACTAATTGAAAACTCTCTATTTTGTAATAGCAAAGAAAAAGCATTACTGCAGATGTGTAAAGTTTCGACACAGTTAATAACTATATAAAAACTTTTTAACAAAAAGCAAAAAATAAAAATAAAATAAAAGCAAATTAATTAATTAGGTATACTTACATTAGTTTAATTAAGAACTTAGTTATTAAGGTTAAATAAACAATTTTTTGCTTTTCAGTTTTTTCGGCGGTTTAATTTTCTTGTCAAAAAGTTTTTATTTTATAATTTTTTGGGGCTACAATCTACTAATTAATATATGCTTAATTTTTTATTACTTTTTTAAAATTATGATACACAACTCAGCTTTAAAATCCGTGAGTGAACAATAAATTACCCCTATTTTGCCACCCTTAAGGTAGGATTTTTTTTGCAAATTTTTATAGGGCTAACTTCGAGCCAATAAAAAAAGAATTATCAAAATCGGACTACTCTGTAAAAAGTTATGCGTGATCATACATAAAAAAATATATACGCGTCGACTTGAGAACCTCCTCCGGTTTTTCGTTTTCGTCGGTTGAATATAAATTGATTCAAGCATTAAGTGGTCGTAAATCTGACCAGCACACAAAAGAATATTTCGCATTATTCGATTGACCTTACACCACTTTATCTAATTGATGTCACATAAATTCTATTCTAGCTTCGGTCACTGTACTGAATGTTGTGACGTTATTGCAGCAAAAAATGTCACATAATTCGGTATCATGGCACTGCGAATTATTTAAAAATAAACTTTCCTTTTGAATCGATTCTTCGTATGTTTTTAAAAAGATTTTTTTTAATTTATAGATAAATATTATATTAGATTAGATTATTTATCATTACAAATTGGTTAGGTTTTGACCTCTACACTAAGCTCAGCATCAATTAGTAATTGACAAGTACAAAGCCCAAACAACTAGTGCAGGTAAAATATGTGTGTCAGTTCTGCAAGTAGTTGTTTAGTATGGCTATGGCTGTGCATGTCGTGTATGTATGTACAATATACATGTATGTATAATATATACGTCGTGTATGTGTGTATGCATGTGTGTAGAAATTATTAAATACATTTCTTTCTTTATTTCTTTCATGTTTTCAATACCACAAATTATATTTTTCAATTAAAGTCATAATTACCAGTTTTACTATTTTTTCCAAGTAGGCAACTCCTATTAGAAATAAACAAAACAGCTTCAAGTGTTAACTTACCAGAAGTAAAATTAGTTTGTACCTTGTCATTGACAGACGTGGAGACATTTGGATAAAGAGATCATTGGCTCAAAGGTTAAGAACGCTGTAATCACAGATCTTCGGACTGTAATACATCTAGCTAGATTATCTTGTATGGTACTGCCAGCATCAATCTGTACCCTCTGAATTCAATATTTATTATAATGGAAATTAGGCTTGCATTGAAGCTTGTTATTTAATAGAAAAATCAATAGTTATAATTGTAATCAGAAAAGTATTTTTTACCATATATATTTTTTTCTTTTCAAAGATTGATTCAAGCACTTTCATTACAATTATCCATCTGCGTATGCTTCAGACGACGACCTTAAAAAGAATTGACTATAATTATTATTTTTTTCGAATATGTCAAATTTGGTATAATATAAATTCGTTATTCACAAGAGAAACATTATAGGCACTCTCCAATTAAACTATTAACATTGTGTGTTGTATTTTTTTTTTTTTTATATTACGAGTAATATTTTATTTGTAAGAAAAGTAAGAGCAAAATATTTGAACAGATAAGCCGGTTTATGATGACCGTAAATGTACATGAAACCTTGTACACGCCAATAGTGGCTACCTATATTTACATGTAAGGCCTATGTTATGGGTTTAAATGACGTTTTAACGTCTGGGTGGCTCAGCACTCGCGACAATGAAAATATGAAAACACACGGGTGTTTTTCACAAACGCGCCCGATTTTCTCTTGTCTTTTATAATCCGTTAAGTTTGTGTTTAATTACGGTAGGAAAGTTTTAGTAAGTTTTAGCATATATTAATTCGTGAGTATATATAAATTGTTAGCCCAATGATCTTTTTATAATATCCATATTTAAGGCGATTCAAATGGGTAGTAAAATCAACAAGTATTTTTTTTAAAGAACGCATAATTATAATGTTAATTTTAAAAATTAGCTATTAGAAAGTTTTATTGTGTAGGTAGAGGATTTTTTTTTTAAATCTTGATTTTAAGCTGGTATTTCACAAAATAAGAAGCGATGAAAAAAAAAGTTGTTAGGTATCTATTTATAAAAATATAAATATTATATTATTTACCTATACATTTATAAAAGAAATAATATTTAAAATATATATTTTGTAATCGGCTTTAGGCGGAATTTAGCAGATATTTCTAGATAGACATATTTTCAGGTAGTTTCTGGTATATATATTAGACATAAAACTATAATAATAGAACAATTAATTAAACAAAAATATTGTCAAAGTAAAAATAATAGAGATGTTATAAAAACGCAGAAAATAATTATCTGTATTATTCGTGATTCTTAAGTAGGTGCAGTTGATGTTATAAATAATACAGGCGACTCGCTCCACCGCCCGTCACCGTCGTCTTATAATTTGACTTATGAACGCACGGTAGCATCAACATCGGATCTTGTTGTTGCGTTTTGTTTTTTTCTTTCTTTGCCTGTCTGTACCGTATATAATGTTAAAATATTCTTTATTGTATAGGACTAAGTTTCGGTCACATACAAGTGTCGTGTTTTTTACAATAACCATCGAATAATAATGATGATTCTATGGGCCATCAAATTCAAAAACAATTATTGAAATCCGACTGGAAGTTCCAGAGATTCAACCAAACAAACAAACTATCCAAATTTATTATATAGTATGGATATTTTCGGTGGTGACTGTAACTTATACCATCAAGTGGAACATTAGATTGTTTGCTGCCGTGTACTTATCGTGCGTCCTACCTACAAACGTTTGTAAAAAATATGGTATTATAGCAAACAAACCCCATGAATGCTCCAATAGAACCTTGACAATAGAATGAATCGTAATCGCTTGTCGGCAGTGAAGCGTGTTAAGCCTTCAACATCAACCTTACGAGTATTTTAGCATACTTGTAATAAGGACGATAATAAAAAAAACTGTTTTAAATTTGCGACAGACTGCGCCGTTCCGTATCCCTGAACTGAAGTATGCAATCCTTTAGTTCAATTTAGTCCCTTTGTTCCTCGTGTTATTGATCTTAAGACGTCGCTAATATTTTTATTTGATAGTTGAATTAGGAATTACATCTGTCTACAGAATACTGATATTCTGATTGTAATAAATAATTTATAGCAACATATACTATGTACGCTGTGTACCTATTACAAAGTAAATATATTACAAAATAGACTATTAATTGGTTCTGTATCTATACAAAACACTTATCCGAAACAATTATTGTATGTATAATAAAATTTTTGAAAAAGATCATTCATCCGTTATTTGAAGTGTGTTCGGATGCGTCCATATATTTTTTGAGTGTCATGCTTTGTCATTCATTATTATTTCAGCTGTCATGATGTGCAATATTTCTTATTGTTCAACATTACAATAAAATAATTCATTCGCAGTTGAAATGTTTTAGATGAAACATTAATACTGATGTTCCTAATAAATACACGCTAGTTGACTTCTTTATAGTGCCTTTCCATTAAAGGTTATCCTACTATTTTAATATTATAAATGAGAAAGTTTGTGAGGACTATTGGATGTTTGTTAGATACTCTTTCACGCAAAAACGGCTTAACGGATTTGGATGAAATTAGGCATACATATAATGTATTACCTGGATTAACATATAGGATACTTTTTATTCTGGAAAATGTTAGGTTTCCGAGGTATCGTCTAAAAATATAAAAAATTGGGCGTCACTGTCGACAACAGTGCCGGCGCAACTGTCGTCATTGCGATAAAGATGTCAGGCATTATATCAGGTGTTATATTTTTCATTTTACAACGCGGACGAAGTCGCGGACACCAGTTAGTAAGTGGTAAAAAAAGTTTTAAACTGAACATGCAGTGTGGTCCGCGATATGAGCTTTGTTCTAAGACATTGAATGATGTACTATGTAATGTGTAAAGACTGGATCGTTCGTATAAGTACTATTATTAATGACACTGCATTAATGGCTAATTTACATATTACACACAATTTCGCAATCTCTAACAACAATTAAGTACGCATGCACACACCTTGTATGCAGTAAATTAGCATGTTCGCATTCTACTTTCAGTTTTCTTTCGTAATTACAGCGCTCATTCAATTTTCAAAGTTTTTCTCTACATAAATTGTAATAATCCACACGCAGGTCATTGATCGATAGTTCGAATTTATTGCTCTGGCGCATTAGCGGCGCATTTCAAACGACCAATTAGCGCTATCTGTTTGACGATTGAAACGCCATCTGAACGCTGGACAATGATGTATGTTACAAGCGGTAGCGGATAAGTACTAAATCTTTATTATGTTTTTTTAACCAATCATAAATAAATTTTATCGAAACATACCTATTTATTATTCCATCAAATCTATAAGTTTTTAAATTGCTTTTACTAAATTAACAAACTGTTCAACTATCTTTCTAGGCTTAAAACCACCTCTAGAAGTTTTAACTTCAATTTTATAATCAATATATTCATTTTAAAAAAGGGCTTTTAGTTATATTACACTTCACTAACCAATTTGAATCGTCTAACCAACTTAATTAGTTTTTTCACAACTTTGCTATCAAATCGGGTAGACTAACGAGAAGACTATTTTTGTGTACACTGTAAACTACAGGACATAAAAATGTTAGTTTTTCTAAGACGGATAAATTTCTCAACTGCCTACTAGTCTGCCATGTCATTTCATTTTATAAAACACCACGTTAGGAGTTATTAATAATAATTAAAAAAACCAATTTAATCTATACTAATATTATAAAGAGGTAAAGTTTGTATGTTTATATGTAGGAGGTAATCTTCGAAACTACTCGATTCGATTTAAATTCGATTTAAAAATTCTTTCATCAATAATTATAAGAGAATTTCAGAATGGACATAAGCTATATGTATATTCCATGCGGGCGAAGCCGAGGGTACCATCTAATAAACTATATGAAATTAGTGTTGTATTATTATGACTTTTTATATTTTATAAATTGTTTTATCAAAAAATTAAATTATAATTTAAATGGACATTAAAAAAAACCGTGGACAAATCTTTGTCCGCGGTTTATTATTAAAAAGATATTATTCATTTTCAAATAAAGACGTATTCTTATACATGCTCCTTTTAAACTTAATTCCATAAATATTTTGCTTTAAATCGGGCCCATGAAGGTTTGATACAATTGTTTGTTATTTCCCGATATAAGCAATTCACCGAGTAAACAATAATTAAAATTAACGAGCCGTTAACTATGACTATTAGTACATTATGACCGTTAATCATTGCCAAGAAATAGGTATTCGAGTATAACCGTTCTAAATTTTTATACAGGTTTATTGCCTTGGCAAAATGCCTCCGCGGAATGGTGATTATCGTTCTTATATTTTTAATTGCATAATAATATCGCCAATAATAGCGATAATAATAATATTCGCTCATAGTAATAATTGTCTGCATGAAAGACTGGTATAAATACCTCTCGGGGGAAGGCTGCCCCGAAGGGGAAGGAAGGATCTTTTAAATACAAGTAAAGTGTGGACTGGATTACCATACCTGCACCACATTAGAAGGACCTTTTTCTTTCTTTTACATTTAGTCCAGTAACTTTATACATCACAGTATGCGTCAAATCCGGTAGTTCTGATTTTTTGCAGACTTGTTTATGATGTTGGCCTAATGAATAATCCAAGTTTGTGACCTCGAGCGCCGAACGCAACTTTGTCAAAAATCGAAAAAACCGCGAAAAAATCGTTATTTTTTCAAATTTTGGCGATTATAACCCTAAAGGACTAGTTTTTGAAAAAACTTTCTTAGGACGTTTTTAAAGTAGACTAAATTTGCTACAATATGATACTAGAACTGTCTCTGTAGACCCAACAGTTTCCGAGATTAAGCCTTTCAAAGTTTATCATTTTTTCTGAACTTCGCAATTTTTGCAATATTTTAGACGTCACTCAAATAACTCTAGCGGGATGAAGTTCCAATTACCTCCGACGGAGTGTGCTAGTCTTTGGCTTAGGGAAGATGCAAATGATGTCCATAGTAGAAAAAAATCCGGACATTGAAAAGCAAGCTGCGATTTTTCTCGACACCAACTCTACACCAATCTCTCTCTCTCTCGCACGAAGCGTTGCAGTTCCATCTTCCTTGTCCGAACCGCTAGGGAGTGAGCACTTACTAGGTAAGCGTCGTCCACCTTCGGCCACATCAAGTGAGATCGCGGCCAAGCGCTACAATGATTCAATAAAAAAAAATACACCTGACGAGATAGCAGCAGCAGAAGAGCGAGTCATAATTGCTCTATACGGAGGCAACCCCAACACCTATAACCTTGACGAGCTGCGGTACCATCTATTCGCCAGGGCTGCGACGAAAACCACCTTCAATCTAGCCAGGTTACCTCCTACACGAGACTGCTCGATTTTACTCCTTGCGGATATACCATCAGGTAAAAATTCGTCCTTGCATCAGTTACATATCATTCATCATTTTCTATTCTCATGTACAATCTTCTTAGAGGTACAGGCGTGGTTGGAAGTCACACTGAACCCTCTCTCCTGGGGGTGGCTATCCACGCCACAAGGCCTCAACCCCAAAATGATGACCAGAAAAGCGAGTCATAATTGCTCTATACGGAGGGAACCCCCATTTCGACATCGGACAGTTCGTCGCCTTCTGGGATATTTACTACTGCAACATCAGATATATTGTCACAAGAGGCCCCGCTGCAGTGCCTGCATACTGATGAGCATTTTAATCCTGCCTTCATGCAGCTGCACGCGTTCCCACAACTCTTCGTGCAGCCGCAAGAAATCATCCGCAAGAGGTGTTGTGGGGCTGCATCTCTGGTCATCATTTTGAGGTTGAGGCCTTGTGGCGTGGATATCCACCCCCAGGAGAGAGGGTTCAGTGTGACACCCAACCACGCCTGTACCTGTAAGAAAATTGTACATGAGAATAGAAAATGATGAATGTTATGTAAATCAGGACGAATTTTTACCTGATGGTATGTCCGCAAGGAGTGAAATCGAGCAGAGTCTCGTGTAGGAGGTAACCTGGCTAGATTGAAGGTGGTTTTCGTCGCAGCCCTGGCGAATAGTTGGTACCGCAGCTCGTCAAGGTTATGGGTGTTGGGGTTGCCTCCGTATAGAGCAATTATGACTCGCTCTTCTGCTGCTGCTATCTCGTCAGGTGTATTTTTTTTTTTATTGAATCATTGTAGCGCTTGGCCGCGATCTCACTTGATGTGGCCGAAGGTGGACGACGCTTACCTAGTAAGTGCTCACTCCCTAGCGGTTCGGACAAGGAAGATGGAACTGTAACGCTTCGTGCGAGAGAGAGAGAGATTGGTGTAGAGTTGGTGTCGAGAAAAATCGCAGCTTGCTTTTCAATGTCCGGATTTTTTTCTACTATGGACATCATTTGCATCTTCCCTAAGCCAAAGACTAGCACACTCCGTCGGAGGTAATTGGAACTTCATCCCGCTAGAGTTATTTGAGTGACGTCTAAAATATTGCAAAAATTGCGAAGTTCAGAAAAAATGATAAACTTTGAAAGGCTTAATCTCGGAAACTGTTGGGTCTACAGAGACAGTTCTAGTATCATATTGTAGCAAATTTAGTCTACTTTAAAAACGTCCTAAGAAAGTTTTTTCAAAAACTAGTCCTTTAGGGTTATAATCGCCAAAATTTGAAAAAATAACGATTTTTTCGCGGTTTTTTCGATTTTTGACAAAGTTGCGTTCGGCGCTCGAGGTCACAAACTTGGATTATTCATTAGGCCAACATCATAAACAAGTCTGCAAAAAATCAGAACTACCGGATTTGACGCATACTACCCCATACATTCAGACGACAAAGTTACTGGACTAATTCCCTAATAGCTTTTTTATTTGCTCGTATGTTCACATATTTGTATCTGCTTAATTTTACTATTTTTTCTCATGTTGTGGTAGTAGGAGTTTAACGGTCAAATCCGTTTGTAAAAAATAGGATATGTTTTGCTCAATAAAACATATCCGATAATGAAAAAAAAAACGTTTATTTATTTGTATTTGTAGATTTTTATTATTTGCCACTTACGTCAAATACACTACACATACACTTTCTTCCTTCCTCCACGCGACTTTTAAACGCTCTCACTCATGTAATATTCGTCATGTTTTCGTCTCGCGCAAAGCTAATCACTCGGACCACATACGACTTGTGAGTTGTATTTGTTTTGTAACATGCGTTTGTAATTGAAACAAATGAACGACGAACGGAAAAGAGTGATATTCCCTAAAATTTATTCCCGATTGAAAAAATCTGTGCATTGATAAAACGTCACAATGACACACGAATATTTTTATAGGTATTTTATGTAAAATTTATTATAATTTCTTCCTACGTATATCCTATACTTGAAAGTAGGTATCTCTAGTAGACACTTTCAAGTTCGTGTCGAGTAACTTTTGAACATAAGCGAACGTTTTTATAAAACAAGTTATAGAAAGTTTCCATCTTGCCTATAGCTATCACAAAAAGTAAACAATAGAGACTCGTAATTTTCACCAATTTCTTTTTGGTCTTTGACCATCTGATGACGCTTAGATCTCAGTCACTTTTGATTGGTGCTTCTAAGAAATACTCGTATCAATAACTGGTATGTCAACCATGATATTAGAGCTAAGTATTATTATAGCCACCTTTTCCCTTCCAGTCATGTTATTGGTTTAGCCTGTGGTTTCAATTTGTTTATTTTTTCAACTTATACAGTTTTGCTGCGTTCATTTTTTAGTCTGTAACCCTAAGAAAATATTTACGGCTCAAATATTTATTTGTCTACAATATTTTTAATGGTACTCTGCCTACTACCGATTTTAAAAGAATTTTTATCTGAATATTTTGTGTTAAATAAAATTCAATTTTTTAAACTCCTGCTTTCGTATATCACATAGTATAAAGTTAAGGCCCGCTTTTTCTCAGTCTGTATATAAACGCTAATCTCGGTAAGTTGTGAATGGATATTTTGGATGAGTCCATCAGGACCCCCCTAACTGGATCCCCCAGGGGTAAAGATGTGAGAGTAAAGCTGTAAGACTCGAGTCTTACATGTCCCATGTCGATCCCCTGGGGGGATCCAGTTAGGGGATCCTGGTGGACTCACCCGATATTTTCCCCAGTTGTATCGATGTAAAGAGGCATTTTTGAAGACTGTTGATATGTTTAATTTATGAATTTCTTATTTGTATTTTTCGTGTTATGCCCCACGCACGCGCAGCTAAGCGTGGTCGGTTCCAGCTAGTTTTTAAATAAATGCAACCAATCATATAGTATCAGTACAAATCAATTCGTGTCCCATTGCGTAGGGTAACGACCTCATTCTGTGCACTCACTCGTAAAAGTGTTTATTGTTAAGGCCACTACAATTTTATGGACTCGGCTTCCTAGTTTGATGGTTTTAATGGGCGCGTTTATAGCTTTGAAAGCGGATTTTTGTGAATTAAGGAAACTCGAGATCGCCTTAATAAATTTTTCGTGGAAATATATACATCAACAGATAAGTACTGTGTTTATTTTTTCTATATTTATTATAGAAATGCTCAGGCATTTGCTAAGCCACTGGATTTGTGAGTTAGTCCTGAAAATTGGACTGGATGGGCAACTTCTAGTTCTAGCTATCGTATTATGATATTAAACGGTCAAAAAATATATCACCTCTAGCAACTAACTTATGCGGTGTATAAAAAAGTAGAGATTCTAACGAAAATTACAATAATGTAACATAAGGTATAAAAAATTGGCCTATAAAAATCGTTATTTAAAGTTTGCATCGAAAACTCTTCATAAAATAATTAACTAGGTACATTACATGTTTAAGTATAGTACTCGTCATTAAAAAATTATACATCCACATCTTAAGATGAAGTCGCGGGCATCGGCTAGTTGATAATAACTTATATTATTATACACACTTATTATTATACGCATTTTTTAACTAACCTTAGCGGATACTTGTCTATAAAATTATGAAATGATGTATTATGATTAAATCCGTATACTTACTAGATTAATCGAAGTCACAGTTACCCACAGAACCGCAACAACAGTTATACTTAACTACACTTGTAATTTAAACCTGTTAGCAACACACTTATAATGTAATCAACACTACAATGCCTGCAATTTTACATTTTTTAATTAACAAAAAAAAAACGCATACGGTCAACCTTCAAATTGGTGCTGAAGTCAAAACTGAAAGTAATGAGCATCAAACAAATTTACACAACTTTAATAAAATATTATATAAATTTGTTTTATGCTCATTACAAATATATTTTTTATTTCATCCCACTACTGGGAAAGGTTCAGCTTTAAAGATTATTTTTCAAAATTTATGATTATTAGTCTTTTTTGCCCTTGCAAGGCTTACGTTGGTTACTCGCTAATACCTTGTGCATTTTTATAGGAATAAATTTATATTTTTAACTCAAAATCTTTGACCGACCCCGAAACTACTAAAATTCATTTTAGTGGAAAGTTTATATTATGTTTAACTCAAATTCTTTGACTGACCCCGAAATTACTAAAATTCAGCTCCCATGACAGTACAGTACATAATGATAATGAGCTACTACATTATATTTATACATAGATATTATAAAATAAACTCGCTGTCGCCTCTGTCTGTTTCTCCGCTTAGCTTCTTCTAACCCACCCAACAGATTTTGATAAGGTTTTCACTAATGGAAAGAGCAATGGAGGAAAGTTAATTTACATACATACCATTTGCAGAAAAAATGCATCCTTGCGAATCCGGGGACGCGTCGCAAGTAGTAAATATCTTGAAGAGTAATATCAATAGATGATTAGTTAAATGTGTCCTTATATTATAACCTATATTAGAAAAGGAATAAAAAAAGCAATGTTTTATTACTTACTTCCGTCATCATTTTCATATCATCATTATGTAGTAAGTGTAATAGAATTATATGTATAGTAACTACGCCAAGCACTATAACATGCTGTATGTTTGTAGTTCTAAACCTAGTTTGTCGCATGATAATATACCTGTTGCAACACGCAAGCCTTCTCCTAGACAGATTAGAATTTACAATTTCCTGTTTGTTCTAATCTGGCCTTGAATAGATTGTTTTGTTTTTAGTCTTGTATTTTTCATTATAGAATCAGATGAGTAAAACTATGACAGTCGCAAGTACAAATTTTTGAATTTTATAAAACTTCTTTAGGCTTACTTTATTTTGTGGTATTAAATGAGCCTGAGGTAAGTTAGAGAAAATATATAGTCAAAGCGTCACTACGAGTATACTCGATGAATATAGAACAAAAAAAAATTAGTTGTATTTTATATTATTAACCTCGCCTTGATGGAGTTTTCACTCTTCCGTGTGGTCTTTAAGCATACACCTTTTTTTAAAATCATGGACAAGTTTTCATGCTGCCAATTTTAAACGCGGGCGAAGCCACGGGGCACAGCTACATTGACATTTAATAGGACGTTACAACGTTACAGATTTCATTGTTTCCCCTCAATGCTTCCCCGTCGATGTATTAGCAAGCAAAAGTTTTATGAATGAATGTTCCTCGGATTCGAACGATTCCCTGTCACGTTTCGTATGCGTAACACCATTTACACTCTCATCAATAGTAATTTATTGCAATCTATTATCGCCATCACATTTCCACACAATCAATTACACGCCAATATATCCATTGAATAATCTATAGAGTAATGTCCCTCTCACACTTCTCTCCCCAGTTCTAATGTACCATTTTAATTAAAAGTTGTGACGCTTCAACGTTTCCCCTATAAAAATACACAAAGCGGCTTCTGTTGTAATAATTCGTTGATTTGTGAACGCTCGCCCCTTCTATTCTAGTTTGACCTTACTACGTGTCCAGTTTAGTGAGACCTTCCATCACTTTATTGAGTTCTTTAAGGCGAACCGTGTCCTGGTATCTCTCAATATTGGCGGAGACGTTTTCAACAATGGAGCTGCTGGGATGAATGGAAGCCGACAGCTCTGTCCTTTTTTAAATTGTAGTGTCATGGGTAGGTACGGGATTAGTAGCACCAAGGTGAAATAATCTTATACCTTCAACATTATACTTTTACGCATGGTTGAATCACTAAATTGATAACTTTTGTCACAGCTTCTCAAAAAACGCTATGAAAAAGTTTACCATTTTTTTTGTTATATTTAGATGTAACATTTTATGGCGGGTAGACCTATAAAGTCCTCTTGTTTGAGTGATATTTTTATTTTATTTATTTTGAGTATAACTTAAACAGTAACACATATTTAGCCTCTCTTGTATGGATTAATTTATTATTAAAATATTATTCAATGTATATAATATTATAAGAACACAGAGTTTAAATTTTCAAAAATCCTTTCTTAGCGGATGCTTACATGATATGATTTGTTGAATTATTTTATAAATGTCTGTATATAATTAGTGTTAGGCGTTGAAAGTTAATATTTTAAAATAAAACAAAACGTTTTCATGCAGCCGGGACTCTCTTGATTGAGTGATTATTGGCTCACGCTTTTATTAACAACAATTGGAAGCTATCAAAGCATTGAATGGGAAACCGTCACTCTTAATGGTTTGGTGGCTTCAATTAAAGAGAAAGTGGTATTAGAAAAATGGTAGCTATTATACAAGATATTTTTTTAAAGATAAGATTTGTATTTTTGTTTGTAATGAATAAGCTCAAAAACTATTGGACCGAAATTCTTTCAACTATGGAAAGCTACATTATCTGCGAGTAACATAGGCTGTATTTTATAAAGTTAACGCAGACGAAACCGCGTGCAACAGCTAGTAACTAATAAATAATCACACTGTGTTGCATTTAGACGATATATTTTTTTAGTTAATGTTTGAGGGACAAGAAAACGGTAGAGTAATGAGAGAATTGGTTGAAGATAGGAAATCGATTCTGTCATCCCTATTCCCTTGCTCCCGAAATAAAACACAACAGGACACGTTTTGTTATTTCGCGAATACATTGGTATTCCTCTGAAATGAATGGTTACTGTCGCCAGTCAGGTGTCCACTTTAAACAGTGCGAAATACAGTGCCTTAGGTACGTACCTACTTATGAATAAAGTCTAAAAAAAAAATAGAAAAATTATATGTAAATTGTAGTTCAGTGATTGGGTTTGACTTATTTATTTATTTTTATTTATTATAGCCCAACCTTTAAATTTTACATTATAAAATGAAATATTATACAGTCTTGACACCGTTTCCTAAAGATTGTCTTGCTTTTCAACATATGCCTCCCTTAGAGCTTTCCACAATTTGCGATCACGAGCCCTTTTTTTGCCTGCTACCTTTTTAAAATCGTCTTCCCACCTTCGACGTAGTCCTACTTTCCTCCTTTTATAATATCTCGGACACCATTCTGTTACGTCTCTAGCCCATTTGTCTTTCTGACTTCTTATCATATGTCCTGCCCAACTCCATTTTAGTTTTTTAATACAGTACGTTATATCGATAATTTTAGTTTCCTTTCATATCTTCTTTAATTTAATTTTGTCTTTTCTTTTAATGTTAAGTCTGATTTAACATCCTAATAATATTATATTCATACATTCATACATCCTAATAATATAAAGAGATAAAATTTGTAATAACTAATCTCTAGAACTACTTAACTGATACTGAATTTTTTGACACAAATTAAATTATCCGTGTGTAATGCCGTGTAGGCTATATTTTGTATACTATCTGTAGGCCGTAGCTTCACCTTTGTCAAATGTATGCTTGAACTCATAAACATAAAAAATCCTATTTGAAAAATTCTTTTTGAATCAGTGGAGTATTAATGCGGGTGAAACCGCATTGAAGTTCTAGTAATTAAGTAAAGAATAGGATCCAAGTTAAGTAACACTGGTGTCGGTAATTGTTAAGTGCTATTAGTTGTCACTAAGACACTAATTGAGTGTGACGAGGAAAGGCGTTGTTTAAACAACTGATGTTGACACAAAGCGGTGTAACGCAAATAAACTCGTAGTGTCCAGATATAGGTCATTTGTTAAATGAGATTTGTAAAGAGACAATGATTGATTTAGTTCAACTGTTATTTACTTAGAAAAAGTATACTTAACTACGATTTTTCATGTGAGTGGTTATTGCTTTGAGATTTCATACTTACTTAGTAACATTTTGAGATAGATAGCAGCATTAGAGATCTTTGAAATAGATAGATTTTATATTTTAATTTAGAAATCAAATAATATTAAAAGAGTTGTTCCAATATTTGATTTAAGTTTATATAGTAAAATCTAGTTGATATTCAAACTATAAGCGCCCACATCTTTTGTCTCAATGTCAAGAATCTAATCTATAACTATTTACCAGATTTCAAAACCGGATTCGTTTATGTGAAGGTCGGCAGACAGCAGGCAGGCTAGCGGCCTATTTGATGAAGATGGCTACCATCAAATAGGCCTTGATTTGCCCTTGATTGATGTTAACACAAGCAACGCCACAGGTGCTTCACATGCATGTCGACTTTAGTAGAATAAACATAAGGCATTAGAGCATAAGGAAGCGGGTTTTATAACATTCCTTAATTATTCACCGAAACACAAGAACATTGTTACTTTACAGATAAAGGGGGTGCTACTACTACTACTAAGTTATTAAATACCAAATGGATATTAATTTTATTTTGATTTGAAACGATTTTTTTTTATCATTTAGTTAGCCACTATTTAATATATTTCAATGATTTTACCCCTACTTACCCATCATCCATACTTGATATTCATAATGTCACTCTCTATAATGCAAACCTTTTAAGTGCACCCAAACGATTTATAAATTGCTTGTAGGTGTCATTCGCTTTTAAAGACAGGGGCTATAATCATGTTATAATGTTATTGCCTATTGTCTTTGTCTTGCGTCAATACACACACTCTGAAATATTTAAGTGCCAAGGTTTCAAACGCCATAAGTCTATGGCTCTATTTTTATTATTGCTGCTTCGTCATTGCTAATACGAGGGCGGCACTGAAAATTTCAGGAATCAAGGAAGTGATACAACTCCGTGAACGAAGAACTTTTGTTGGCTTCAACTCATTTTCGAACATCCAAACTCGTGGCTGGTTTTTTGTTTCGGGTTCGTATGCATATATCCAGGATTCGTCACCTGATCTCTCGAGAGTTCTGACGCACCAAGTAACGCGAACCGCTTTTTGGTCCTCACAGAGCGAATGCGGGATCCATCGGGAAAACAACTATTTACACCTAATTGTTCATGCAAGATTATTTGTATCGACTCATGCCAATGTCTAAAGTTGCCTGAATTTCGCGATATGTCACATGTCGATATTCCTCAATCAGCTTACGCACGGCATCAACGTTATCTTGGGTGACTGCAGTTTTTGGGCGACCTTGACGGGGATCGTCACAGAGCTTGACACGTCCACGTTGAAATTCCGACCAACATCGAATTATGTTTATAACCCTATGTTTATAGATTTGTGAATAAATAAATAAAAAATATTATAATAAATCATTGCTCTTGAATTTTCTCGAGTCAATTCCATTTTCACACTGACTTTACAAGTTAGACAAGACCTTGTGACAAGACCGCGTTCGTTTTAAAAAATATATAAATGGTAGACTTTATTATGCCAGGAACAATGGAAATATTCCAATCCCGATACTTTTAGTGCAGCCCTCGTATTTTATTTTATTTTTGATATCGTGGCTCTTATCCTAGTTTCTAATTTTAAATATTTATAAGTTAGCAACTCTTCCATGTGTGAAAACCAAATTAAAATCAGTCTACCCATTCTCGAGTTTTTGAAACGTTCACAAACAAACTTTTTATATAAAAAAGATTATTCTCAGTATATATAGAAATGTGACTTCTATAATCGTGGAAGAACATAGAAATTGCAACATAGCCATTGTAAGTGACTCACAAATTAGATACACACTTTAGCTAGTCTAGTTTTGAGACTAAAGTCATGTAATACACTGGACCGCAAAGAAAAAGGGTCGGTTAGTACCTGACCTACCTTTATGAAATATAGACTAAATTAAAACTAAACATTTTTTTTTTAATTTAAGCACATTAAAATATTCTTTAATTTAGTCTTTTTATTTCATAAACTAACTTTTGAAGATATTGAAGATTTTCTAACCGACCCTTTTTCTTTGCGGTCCAGTGTATATCTGTTTTGTTTTATTCACTCCAGATTTTTATGATTGCATGATAAGCTATTTACAGCCAGATCCAAAACATTGACATTGATTACTTTTACTTGATCTAGTCTCACGATATATCTCACACTATTATAGATCAAGATCGATCTTCACTGCTTTTTGCCATATTTATACCTAATTTAACTTTCAACTGCAATAACAATTTGCATGTCAAGTCTCTAGGCGATGTTATCGCGTGAGATTTCTATAATTGCATTTATCTTTTTTAAAGATCTTCGAGAACCAGTTCTGTTCTCAGTGCTCTTGGTCTCGTCGTGATGATTGTTTTTCTTACAAATAAAACATACCACCACATACTAAGTGTAAAGATTCTTTTACAAACAAGGAATTGGTCTACGAGTTTCTTCATTGTGGCGGCATCTTCAATTTATTCTGTAATTTTCAACTTAACAGTAATTTGAAAAATTACTTGAAATCTTGAAAAAACTTGAAATCGCTGAAAATTTTATTAATGCTGTTGTGTTTTATGAGTGGCAGAACAATATTTCCTATCTTTACTTTGGTTGAAGAAAAACGTACCTCTGTATTTTGGAACGTAACAAATATTTGCAGACAATCCAAGGCTGGATTTACACAGGAGTGGTCTGTGCCCAACAGTGGGACTTAATATACTCTTAATATATGTAACCTATATATAGGGTGTATGTAATATCCACAAAAGCACTCCCGCATAAAACTGCTCGACGAATGTGCAAGACATTTCCATTGAAAGGATTATACGAATGCTTCATAAGAAAACCTGATTCGTCTGTGTGGTTGTGCGTTTCAATGGGGCTATGATATGCCACGCCGCATAATAAATGCCATAATATTTTCACACTCCGCTGGGCATGTCGGCAAATGAGATATGCCTCTATAGTGGGCATTATAGTACACAATATCTCGCATACGCGACTTGGATTTATCTATACGGACGGGCGAGCGAATAGACCACCTGATAAGTTATTCGAGATAACCATTTATTAAATTCGCGGCTGATGGAGCCACGAGTGAGGAATATGTTCTACCTATTAATATTTATGGCATTTCTTTCTAAAAGAAAATGGATACCAAACGCGTCAATCTCTGGAAGTATTTATAATGACTTCATATTTAATATTTTTAAAATGGTTTTATTTTGTTTATGTTATCTCTTTATTGTATTTTATACTTATTGTGTAATAACTGGTGCCCGCGACTTCGTCCGCGTTGAACGATGAAAGGTACCCTATGTCCTTTCTGGTGTCCCAGACAACGTGTATGCAAAATTTGATGGTGATCTGTTCAGTAGTTTTTGCGTGAAAGAGTTACAAACATCCATACATCCAAACATACTTTCGCATTTATGATATTAGTACGGATTATATTAGTATAATTTTAGTTAGTTAACTATTTTTCGTTAACATAGTTGTTTTCTATAACATAGTTCTTTCGGCACTCTTTCTTTGTTTGTTGTATTTATAGCTCTAGTTAGCTTAGCATATTGTTAGCTATTCAGTTAGCCTGTTGTCACAATCTAATTTGTTGTTTTATTTTTTATAATTTTCAATAATGTATTTTCACGCTCCTGAGTCAAGTATATCTTCACCATAACCCTTATAAAACTGTTTACTGGTATTCCTTATCCGAAGGTGTCCTTTCTATCCAGATTTTATTTTTAACCCTTTTAGGAGTCTTGTACGATGTTAGCCATCACGTAGAACATGAGCTTGCTGGCTTATTTGATAGTTTTATTCAGTTCTTTTCTTTATTTGATACTTGCTTTCATAGATCACTCGAATAATCTTCATCTAATGGACTCTACAGAGCGAATACCAAATCAAGTCCATAGATAGATACGTATAATTTCTCTCCACTGTTCAATGTCGATCCAATCGCACTCCCCTGTAATATTCTGACTAAGTAATTTAGAAGAATTTAAGACCTTCACCACTTTCTTTAAAGTTGAAATTCAATTTCGAATAATATTAAAATTTACTGCAGGCGTCGTGGTTATCGGAAATCTAAGGTATAATAGACGTAAGATGATTTTCCAAAGCAAAGTAATGGATAAGATTTCATAGAAAATCAATTTTGCGCTTAAAATAATTCTATACTTGGCCGTGAAATCGTACATTTTACATGGATTATCGTTTAAAATTATTATGAGCCACTAAAATGAAAATCCATTTGCTGACATGGTTCAATAATTAGATTCTCAACTTTCTTGATTTATTAGTATTTCTGCTATAAAATAACTGGTAGATATGTTTTCACGCTTAAATCATTGAAATAATTTTGATTTAAATTGGTGTGGAGAAACTTAGGGAAGGCTATATTATAAGTTAAGTAGCGAGCCGACCCGGCTTTCGAAGCCTTCTTAGCCAATCCTGACCAATTTATCAATGCACAGCCAAAACTATAAGCCTAGAAAGCTTAAATTTGGAACATACGTTTATTTTATAACTTAAGCATATCCGATAAGAAAGGGCGAGTTGATAGTAATATTTATAATATATGTACATGGGTGTATAACCAGATCTAACAAAAATATCTTACATATTTATGCACCTTACAAATTTGAACCTTTAATTGGACGTCACCGATTCAATCGCGACGTTCGGTCTCATTTTGTATCTCTTTATATTCATTCAACGTTGCGCTGTCACGAGCAACGACCAATAAACAATGGTGTGTTGTGATGAATTGAAAACTTACAAGCCACCGTACAATCCCACCTCCATTAATTATATTTAGGACCAGTCCCCACGACCTTACTGCGAAAAGATAAAGTCCACATCAGCGCGAACAGGACCGCGTCTGTAAACAAAATGTGTGGTGCGTTGTACTTCTGGTTAATATCAATTGCATCGCCGTGGGTGACCAGAGGCTATCGTCACGAAAAGGGTTTTCGGTAAAATCGATACAGTAACTTCAATATGTCTATATACGAACAAACATAAATTTATAAATTCATTTCTTTTTACAACAGAAAATGTTAAGCTTGAATATTATTTATGTTTTATTTTTATGTAATATATTAAGTAAGTGTATGAAATAAATTATATCATATGGTATTATTTATTTTGATTTTGGTATTATACTTAGTACAAAACATAGTAAGTATATGAAATCACTGCGTACCGCGGTCATAAAATTGGGCATTACGTCTGGTGGCAATATCCACGGACTTCTAAGACATCTACTGCTGGGCATAGGCTTCATCGTTTTAGGTAAAAATTCAATAGTTTACATCCAATCTTACATTTTAGGTACTGAACTCAAAACCATAATTTTCCAGTATGACCGGTCAAAAGCAGTCTGGATCCAGCGTCGACCATTTATTTATTTTATTCGTGACACTTAGTTTTGTGACATGATGTAATATTTATAATTTGTTTAAAGTACAGAATTTCATTAGTATACTACACGATTGCAAAGAGTGAGGTGTACAGTATGTTTAAAAATTGCATAAATCAAAGTCCGCTTCCAATTTATTCAGCGATAACGTCTCAATAATAAGGCGAGGTAATGACAAAATGAGCGCTCACTGTTTAGTCGTCCGCAGAAATCGAAAGTTGCCAGGGCGCATAAACTATCCATAATGTCAGGCATTAGCATTTTCACAACTCCATCGATAACGTGCTAAGCTTTAAAACATAATTGAGATCTCGTTTTAAACAGGCTCACAGTTTAATCATAATGTTCTGTCTAACGCCTTCATTAACGTTTGATGTTTATATGATCAACATTCGTCAGTCCAATCTGAGTCCAGTCCATTTATTAGATACGGTTAAATATCGTATACTTTGCGGAAAATTAAAATTTATATATACTCATATTGAATCTATCTTTGCGACATAATAATATATCAATATGCCTATTATTTATCCGACGCGTCCCGGATTCGCCCGAATGGAATCGGAAGAGTTAGTATAATAATATATAATATTTAACTCAGGTCCATCTGGTATTATGTAGTAACTTTCAAGTAATCAAAGTGACCAATGCAAATAAAGAAATCCATTTATCTTTTATTCTTTTTCAAATTTGTCTCACTACTTAGTTTATTCTTTCAAACTTCATACTTTTATAACGTTTTCAAAGAATATTCTAAATAGGTGCAGTGACTTATTTCGGAGATTATCATCCACAATAAACGAACATAAAAAATGATATCCTTTATTATTTATTGTGCAATCTAAAAAATCGCGTGGATTTCTCGGAAAGCTAAAAATGGCTTTTTCCCCTTTTGATAAATTATTCATACACTATAATTATGCTATAAAACTAATTCAACAAATATAAACTGTACTCTACATATTATACATACATACATAAATACATACATACATACATATTATATATACAAATGCTTGGAGACACCGGTTATACATATATATACACGCGTTGTCGCCTGCTGCTCAAAATATATGAGGCGATGCACAGTCGCCAAGTACGGAGTGATAAATTCCATAACACCGCCGGTCTGGTACCGGTATACTCACGAAAGCCAACAGAAATTGCTTATAAAAATTTATGTCCAATTATTCAAATATAGAAGTTCGCTCGACGGCTTCGCACAACGATATCACGTATGGAGATTGTTGCAATTTAATGCTGGTTAACAGTCACGACTGTTACGCTCCAAATTAGTATTCTTCGGAGCCATGACTTCCGCCCTCCAGCGGTCCGCGGCTCCGCCTCACGTCCATAATCACTAAATTACCGAACCAGCTTCAGTATGCGAAACGCGAAAAATAAATACTTAACCTGTTTACGTTTGCAACGAGCCGTTAAAACTGCCAATTTTGTTGCGAGACCGCGAATGAAGAGCGATTATCTTGAATGACCTAAACTCGTTTTTTTATTTTTTTTATTTAATTGGTGAAGGGGCGCCACCGCTTGATTGGATGATTGACGTTTGCAATATGAAGAAAAAATATATTAATGGAATATGTACGCTGTAGGCTGACATTACAAACGAACTTCGATAAATAACACAGTTTATTTAAAATGATTAAATGACTGTAGTTTGTATTCGTTCAAAAACAAAGTCTTGTAGACGAATCAATACAACGACCATGTTCATAATGACCATTTCATGCGGGTTCCTCGGGAATAGTGCTTTTTTTTCTGGAAGAAAGGTATCCTATGTCCTCTCTCTGTCTGACAACATGTACGTGTATGCAGATTTTATAATTGCTAGAACAAACAAATAAACTCACTTTCGTATTTAAAATTTTTCTACGTTTTAACTTGAAACGTGTTTGAATGCAGGTTTTTTTTATCTCTTTCCAGGTATGCAAACCGAAAATTGATTGCGATGATCCAATAAACAAGTGGCGATATATAGAGACCTTTGAATGTCAAGGCGCAGACTTGAAATTGTTGAAAGAAATGCGTCTATCGTTCCCCAGCGGGCATTCCTCGTTTTCTGCTTATACCATGCTGTATTTTGCCGTAAGTAACAAACAGTGTTTTGTTATTTTAAAATCAGTATATTAATAAAACAAAATGGAAATTCACTACCAATGCAACTGTATTCACTTTTGGGCATAATCGCTGTTTCGATACTTAATTAAGTTTGTTGGTTGAACAAAAAATATCCGAACCTTGTGTTGATTGCTAAATACAGTTTGTATGTTTTAAGTAATGTAAGAGATATGCTAGAGAATTATTTGACCAATATTCGAAATGGCCTGCAGTTTCGATACAGAGTATAAAATAGTACCTATAAACTTTGTAATTTTAAAAGTGAAGAACTTATTGCATGTTGGATATTAAATTTTTCAGTTGTACCTGCATAAGAGGTTCACTTGGCGAGGGTCGAAACTGCTCCGTCACGGCATTCAGTTTATGCTAATTATGTTGGCGTGGTACACCGTAATGACACGGGTCTCCGACTATAAACATCACTGGAGCGATGTACTGGCCGGCTTTAGCATCGGCCTGTTATACGCCATCATTATTGTAAGTTGTGTTTGCTTTTAAGTGCATCTAATATTTTGTCCTACAGTAAAACCTCCAGCCAAACCAAAACCGGCGAACCTGGTCCTAATTTATTAGCATACAGTTAAAACTGGTTAAAAGCAAAAAAAATCGCACAGAATTAGTTTGTGAGTTTGCTATTTACTCAAAAATTATAATTTAGACAAAACAAAATATCTCCAGTTTTATACATATTTTTTTTATGTAAAAGACAATTCTTTTACATAAGTGACACAAGTGGCGCAAGTACGCTGCCTATATGAGTAGGATTAGAATAAGTTATTAGGCAGGGGTAGATAAAATGATACTGGAAATTAACTCGCTCATCGAAACACAATATAACACACAATGTGTTTTTACAGTAATCTTCTGTAAGGAGCTGGTTACTGCCGCCATACGAGCAATCGGTGGTGGTGGTAATTTTGTATTTATAAAACTAAAAAAAAAAAAACTTTATCGATGATTTAACTAAATGGTTATGGAATGCAAGTGCGCTCAAAATCCTAATGAGATAAATGGAGAAACCTCTTGTTAAGATTTTCTGTGAGATGGTTTCTGCCACCAATCTTGCCCCCACGTTATATGGATCTATGAACATTTCTGCTCTGCTTCCTTAAAGTCCGAACATTAACTTTTGACAAAAAATTTAAGTTCGATATTCATAAAAAAGACAATCTTGTTAAAAATTTCAGTTCACGTTCGTGTCAGACCTGCGCAAATCGCCGCGCACTCGTCAGTCGGTCAATCACCACGAGTCCGAGTTGCATGTGACCAACGGTAACGCTCGCTCGGGCACCGGATGGCAAGTTTGACCCCCGACCCCCGACTCCCAGTCCAGCGACGAGGAGCCATGACCAGAACCGAACATTTCGTGGATATCTCATGAGTATACCGCCAACTAAACGTGTCCTAATGTACTGTGTGCTCTTGTGCTATCTCTAAAGGTGAACTTTAGTGCCCATAGACGTCTAATAGTGGAATAAAGAAAGGTCGGTCCACCACTTGTTGTAATCTTTGGAAGAAATCGTCCTAGAAATAATAGTTGTTGAGCTCTTTACAGCTTCTATAGACCTTCAGTGTCTATAGATGCCTAAAATTGCAATTGGGTTTAATCGAGTTATGTTATGTTATGGTAAGAAAGAAAGCAAGAGTGTTGTTATTCCTGATGAGACAGATAGGGAAGTTGAATGTGTATATTTTACTTTCATGGAAATGGAAAAATATTTGAAAACACATGGGTATATGAAAATGGAAATTCATCAGATATGTACGTACATTGTCTCCAAAATATGTTTAATTTAGAATGAATCTTTTCAAATGTGGTGCATAGTTGATGAATTTATTCGCGATGTTAATTATTTTCTGTCTCATAAATACCCGCTACTTAAAACAGTTAGCGAGGTCAACAAAGGCTAAATTAAAGCTAATTTAAGTTAGCGTCCTTGAAAGGAACTTAACAAAGTTTGGTATAATCCTTTTAGTCCAAACTTTAGCCAACTTTAGTCCAACATTTAGCCTTTGGTGTAATCCTTTTAGTCCCAAAACAGTTGTATGATTTCTATTATAGTTGTTATTATTACGTCAATCTCAGACCAAATAAAAATTAAAGTCAGAATTTTGCGAACAACATAGTGAAGCCGGTTTTATAAACGTACAGTGCGTAGGCCGGTGTTGCCATAAGGATTCATTTCTATTTATATTTATTGAAAATATTAATTCCCAATTTGCCTTACGTGTGAAATGTGATTAATTCCTGCTTTTTATCTTTTGAAGACTGGTTTTTACATCCTTTAAATACGCAATTCGGCATTTTCATTAGTAAATATTTTAATAGGGCGTTGCATTTTAATAGTTTGCATTTGTGTGCGTGAAACCTTGTATGTATGTGTATACGACCAAGGCGTAGTTTTACCGGCTTCACTTTGCCGTTCACATGGGTATATCTTTAGTTCTTATTTTATCTAAGACCACATTATCAAAGAAAATATTAGGCGTGTAATATAAAATCAAAGTGTGTGATCAAAGACATTTCATAAATTTTAGAGAATATTTTAAATTTTGACGTGTGAATTGGGGTAAACGGATAAGTATGAATTATTAAGACATGATGGGTGCTGTTTGTAAAATCATAGCATAGGCACAGTTGAGCTCACGTTAAAACAAATTTATTTAAATTTTTCAATTAGTATGTAAAATAAGTTAAGGAAGGGAATGTTTTTTTTTTTTTTGCTTACTATCAAAAAAATCTGCTTACTTTTAATAGATAATGAAAGGTCTTTTAATAATTTATTGTAGTGTTAAAGTATTTATAATTGAAATTCTACTTTGTAAAGCCGACGAAAAGTTTATCTACGTATTGTAATATATATGAACATGTCCTGTCTATCTTATATTTATTTTTATAATTAAATTATAATTTTCATAATTTCTTATTATATAATTATATTTATTTTATATCTTTCCAATGGCGCTTAAATAAATATTTTCTCTAGTTCGCCATCACAAAATCTTCAAAAATTCTACCGAATTCAATAATTTACTGTACTCTACTTTTATTACTTTACTAATCACTTTTTTATTTTTTTATTTGCAACTTAGTCATTTTCTTAAGCAAATTTTTACATTAAAAACTCATTGCTACTTTAATTGAATTGCATTTAAAAATGCATTTGTTTAAATTTTCTTAATATTATTTTATTTAAATTTATATATAAGTAATATAATATTTATATTGTTCAAACTGTATCATTAAAATAATGTTGGATTGTGCAATTTTTCATGTTTATAGTAATAAAAAAATCTAGTTTTATAATGATTTCTTAGTTTTAGAATACACTATTTTAAGAGTTGTCCATGTTGAAACTAACTTACATGAGTCTTATTTACAAACATACCTACATACAGTTTCTGTTTTCACATATCTTCATGATCTTTGTAAAATCATTTTGTAATAGGAATTATTTTTTCCTCAACAACCTAGTCTACATTGTATAATGAATGATTTATCACATAAATCTTAAATGCTAAACCCTAAGACACTATTTTTTTTTTCATGCGCAAGCGCAGGTCGCTATATCAAGCGAGATAATAAGATCACTTTATCTCCAATACCTATCACTAATGAAACATATGCCTTATTTAACGAAGTAGCCTTAGTTAGATACATATGATTTTTGCAACATAAAGTACAATTAGGATTTATAGGTTATATAATATTTAATGGAAAAGTAATTCTTCGAGTTTCTAATGGATGATTAAGCCGTTAAGCCTAAAATCTAGCCTAATTTTTAGATAGTTTAAAAAAGAACTGTAATCTCACTGGTTAGCCACGGCGGCTTAAATACAAAAATATTTTATTGCAAAACAGAATCATTGTCATGAATTTTTTTTTATTAAAAAAAATTTTTGAGATTTAAATCAAATGTTTTTAATTTAGAATATAAATTGTTGTTGTCAAATTTCTATTGTCACAACTCGCACTTCAGAACACATATCACATGTTTCATGAAATAAAATCAAATAGGATTTGGACAATTTCTGATTTATAAAAAAAAATTTTTGGCAAATGTTTTATACCCGTTGCTATCCAGTAAGATTGGATCTCTGTATGCTATCTTTATCTTAAACTGTATTATGGAACTGGCTGTCAAATACAAATTGCCAATTTTTAAAAATTTTTTAAAACATAATAATTATATAATAGACGAGCATCAGTGCGTCACCAAAATTAAAAAATAATTTTAAAAAAAGTGCGTCACCGACCCCCGAACGTGACGGTTCACTTACGTTCACTCCTCGTCGATAAATAAACGCGCCTAAAGAAGTTCTCACTTCTAAAATAAACGTCATAGTAAAATGAAAATCAATTGACAGCTTGCACATCTATCTGTCACAATCTATTAGTTCGATGCGTTTTTGTTTTTGGTTCTCTTTTTAAATTATCAAATTGAAATAGTTTGAATATATAGAAATGTTACACAATGCGTCTCCTTTGGTGCACTTTTGAAATTAGTACACATATCGCCTGCACGAGTCTGTGAGACTTGTAGAGGACGTATTTTATTCTGTGATATAGTGTAGTTTTTGTAGTGGCCTTAAACTGCGTTCCATAATTCGAAGCAGTCATTTGACAGGTCCTCATAATGTCAAATTTTAAAATAATGTTGCCAGCGTTTTTTCCGTAGTACTCTGTACTAATATCGGTTTTACTTAAATAGTTATAATATTTTACGGTAAATATATTTTTTTATCGTGTTTTATTGATTTAACATTCGTATTATTGTTATTTTAAGGTTCGAATTTCGTTTAAAGCAGGATTACCAATGACTAAAAAAACAATTCAAAATTTTAATGTAATAAATAAAAAAATATTATAACGCATTACATAGCTATTTATTTTGTGATAATTTTATGTCACCTATAAATATATTCCTATCAGAAAAGTTTTAATAATCGAAAAGAATTGCGACTTATAGAAAGACTTTGCAAAAAAAATATAATAAAAAATAAAAAATTATGAATATTAATTCTAAACTAATTAATTAATGTTCTATAAAGCTTTATTACGGTATTATAAAACCGTTAGTTTTTTAATAAGTTTGATAAGTTGACATCCACTATTTTTGTATGGTCAAAAACCTGCAACCCAGGAAATGTCGAATTATGGAACGCAGTATAGTTTAGGAACAGTCTATTTGAATAAGCCACTTTGGATGATTTGTTTATTATGTATTTAAAATTCTATATGACTGACTAAATGTTCGCTTAATCGTTTGTCGTGAAAAACTGATTATAAATATAATTATATATTAAGGAATTAAGATAAATGGGTTCATACTTTTGGAGTTTATGTTAAGAAAGGCCACTCGTTATTAAAGATAAAATAGTTATGTTGAAACTCAGAATACTGAATAAATCAGAAGGGGCGATTGCTTATAAAATTTAATCAATAGAAACCACTCTAAAGGCCCTCTCTGAGTAGAGTAGATCTCTGAGTAAAGTGTCAAGTAGGCTAACCGCCATTTAAAGTCACCAGTAACCAGGAATGATGGAGCTGATATACCTTTGTTTGTACGGTAAAAGTCCCAAACATTAAAAAGAAAATAATTTAAAAAAAAAATCGTCTATCGAAGGATGCAGTAAATCGAGTGCATAATTCAATAAAACATAAAATTGTTTCTAAAAGTAACTAATCAACACTTTACTTGTAGTTGGTGAAAGAGGCCTCTGTCTGTTTCTCCTCCTCTATATTTTCTAATTATCAAATTATTATAATTATGATAATGACGCCTCCATTTTGTTTTTTGGAAATAATGCGCGGTATGAAACTGTGGTTGGATGCGCCTTTTGATTTGTTTTGTATTCTGAGAATTTATAAGTGTAATAATTTAAACTCAATATTTTTTTTCGGTTTTAATTTTAATTCCCGATGTTGCAAACGATTTTGTATTTTTACAAAATACAAAAGATTTTTTTCGACCTCTATATAATGTGGCAGCTTGAAAGAGAGTCAGATATTTAACTGTTACATTAAGTCAAACTGCTCGAGCTCATATCATAAATTATGAGTTGTTTAGATCTGTTTATTATTTTGACACGTCACAAATATCGCCAATACTTCAACCAATTTTCTATATGAAATCAAATGTCTAAACCTAACTTTTAAAGGAGACCTAACGTTTTTGAATACTTCGTTAGGGTGTTTAAGAGGTAGTGTCAATTGTTTAAGAAACATGTCAGCTTCGTCTTAAATTAATTTAGTTTTGATAAATTTTTGTCCACTTTATAAATACACTGAAAACTTTATACCATAATTTACAAGACACTAATTCAAAAACATTTGTCCTCGTTTTTGTTCAGCGCCATCTGTTGGAGCCTTGTAGCTAAGTTGAAGCATAATATCTTCGATTAGCCATAAATAATGATCATGTGGCCTGTAGTTGAATGTTTATGTGACGTGTTTAAGTAATAAAAGACTTAAGCAACATATGTTTCTTGAGAAGTTAGTATGAAATAACTAAGTAGTGATTAGTAACTCTAATAAGTTGTCAATGTCCCTAAAATGTAATATCTTGTTAAACGTAAGAGTATTTAGGTGCTAGATATATTACTTTTTTTTCGTGTAAAATTATTATTACACTATAAAAGTGTAGTTGCAAAAGGAAATATTTATTTGTTTATTGTATACCTAGTTATTTAATTTATGCATAATATTAGACTATTCATAATTTATACATTAATTTGTAAGTTCACAAAATTATAAAGATTCAATTACAACAATTAAAGAGACACTAGGAAGATGTTTATTTATAAATAAATTAGTTTCAATAATTTTCATGCAGTTTTATTTAAGAAAATGATATTCTTGTAAACCATAATCCGATGCATTTCGCCCGTTCCACATATCCTTACTAATCTAATTTGCATATAGAAAAAAAAAACGTCTATCCTTACCAGTGGGTGCACTTTTCCGCATATCTCCACTATTTAAAATTCGAAGATCTATTATAAATGCGAAAGTTTGTGAGGATGTATGTTTGTTACTCTTTCGCGCAAAAACGGCTTAATGGATTTAAATGAAATTCGGCACACAGATAGTTTATTAAATGGATTAACATACAGGATACTTTTGATCCTGGAAAAATGTTAGATTTCCGATGGATCGTAAAAATTAGGGGGCGCCACCGTCGCAAAAGCGCCTAACATCTTTAAATGTTAGGCGTTATATCAGTTGATATATTATCCAACGCGGACAAAGTGGCAAGCACCAGCTAGTATTAAATTATTATAGTCGCATACTCGCATTGATAAAAGGTTAAAATTCTACCTTGAATTTAAATTAATTCTTAGTGAGACTCGAATAGTATGCAGGCGCCATCTATCAATTATTCAAGGCATCAAGTCGATCATGTCCACTCTCCAGGTTAAAGGTTCCGTAAATATCGTCTAGATGTCGCTGATATTATTTATTCGTCTTCAATAGTCTTCAACACTTAAAACACCTACATTTAATTTTATTTATATCTATTGGATTGTTTCCTTATAACAATGTAACTTGTGCAGGTTTAACTCATGTTCTGTTTATATTTTAATTTAATTTGAAAGAGAAGTTACAGAGTAAGTCATGAGCTAGTAATCAGTGCAAAAATTATCAATTGATTTTTTGATTAGTGAGTGATTAACTATCTACCCACGAAATTCTATCGGACCAGTTACTTAGTTCTGTTATCACTAGTACTTACGTTATTATACGTTTTGCACACTATAGATTTTTCGTAAAATAATGCGTTGTGCTAGAAGAATTTAACTCAAATTTTAAAACTGCTTAAAATGATGAAGACTAATAGAGTGTTGAAAATTTTATTGGACTTTTTTGTTTTATTATGTGGTAAGTTTTTTCTTATTTTATTTCACGCGAGGTCAAAGGCAAAATTGAAGTCATGAAATTTAACAGTTGAGAAAATTAAATTTCAACTAAATTAGTGTAAAATTTTATGAAAAAATACTTTCACATTCTTTAATAATTCAAGTCAGTCACGCGACAATATTTTCATTAATAAAAAATTGAACTAAGAACAATTGTTAGTAAGCCATGAAAATAATGATTATTTTTTAAATCACTTGTTTACATTTTTTTATTAATTTTTATATTTCAAATTAATTTACTAGATAAGTTTATGCCTTTACCTAGTTTATCTTGCTGTATGTTTGCTTTTCATGTTTGCATTTCTTTTATCTTAATAATACCTACTTAAAGATGAGTAATATCCAAGGAACTCTTTTCCTTTCTGTTGTAAATTGTAATTTACTTACATACGGGACTATATAAAAATAAACACTATTTATGCTTTACTTACCCACACACTGCACAATTTTATGACATCACTTCAACACAGCGTATGACTCAAAAAGTTAACGACATCAAACAAAAACCTTGTTTATCTCTAAGCGTAGATAATATATGATCCATCCAGATGCCGATATTTTAATTAACTAAATTAACTAACTTTTTTTATAAAAAGTTTGCAGGCAAGCTGACACTATCACTTAAATATGACTTATGACCTTAAACTGTCACTTATAAACACTAGCAACTCCAGAGGTGCTCAGCGAACATTTTATTTAGAAGGCTTAGGTGTCAGGTATTAGGTAAATAGGGACTTAAACACGTTACGTATACAGCACTATACGCGCTATTTTTACAGTGTGGTATTTCCACTGTCATGCAAGTTACTGTCTATTTCGTGACTGAGGAGCGCAGTGAAATTTCTCTGTCTTACTACTTATGTATAGGCAATTTATTTAATTGTAATAATTTTTACTACAGTACACCAAAAATTCGTACGTTATTATATCCGACTGCTGTTGAACACACATCTTATCTGTGATCACAGAAACACTAAGCAAATACACTATTTTCCACGAAAACTTACCTGAAGAAAACATGTTGAGAGATTTTTTAAAAGAGCTTTGAAAAAAGTTGGTATTTATTTTGTAGTTTTACATGACTAAGTTACTCCATGGTAAAAAGTACTGTAAGTACTACATAATTATATTTATTATAACATTACTACGTACTTACGTTACCATAAAGGAACCTGCTTCGTAAAATTCTTACTTAGTAAAATTCTGTTCGGCCTTTTGTAAAAGTCCTTGGAAGTAAAATATTCATTTTTTATTTTATTTTTTTAAATCGGTTAAGTAGTTTTTGAGTATATTCATTACAAACAAAATACATATCTTTTTTCCATTTATAATATTAGGTACTAGCTGTTGCACGCGAATCGCTCGCGTTACTTTATAAAATATACCCTATGTTACTCGCTGATAATGTAGCTTTCTACAGGTGAAAGAATTTTTAAAATTGGTCTATTAGTTTTTGAGTTTATTCTTTACAAACATACAAATCTTCTCTCCTTATAATATTAGTATAGATTAGTATTAGTATAGATTATATATTCTCAAAATTAATTTAAAAATAGCGTTAGTTAACGGCTACCCTCACACTATGTAACGTGGGATCAAACTACGAGTTACTTTTTGATCCTTCGATCCAGATATGCCTATAATAATACAGTAGCTACTAAAATAGCCTCAAAAATCTATAACAATAAGTACCTACCTATTATATTACCTAAATATATTCAATAAAATTAAATAAACCTTGGCATTCATGTAATAACAAAATTATCAAGCCATAAAATTAAATACTGTATCTCTGTAAGATAACAACAAGCTACCTTGAGGAACAAGGAAGAATCAGCGCACCATAAAATCCGTTTTTTACTGAACAATCCAATTAACTTATCACATTTTGAACTTATAGTGTTTAGGTAAGGTTTCCAAACTACAAATTATTTTTTAAAGCATATCATTACCTACTGGTATCTTCAATAATATGCTCACAGACCATTTTTTAATCATGAACATATTTGGCTAGTTTATTTTTGTAAAACTTTATGTAAAACCTGAGAAGAGCACTAAATATCCTAATAAATATTATAAATGAGGAAGTTTGTAAATTTGGGTGTTTGTTACTCAATTATGCAAAAATAGCTTAACCGATTTAGATAAAATTTGGCACAAACATAGTTTATTACCTGGATTAACATATAGGATACTCTTTGTCCTAGAAAAATGTTACACTAGCATTTCACGTCTTACAAATTAATAATTTTATTTGCATTAAATTACTTTAATTTAATAAATTATATAAAACTAGCTTTAGCCTGTGACTTCTGGATGAAACATACCCTACTCGTACGTCTTTTTCTATACTAATTTCATTATGTTAAGTTAAGTTTAAGGTGTGAAAATTCAGTTAAGGTGTGAAAGCGTAACAAATAAACAAACTCACTTTCGCATTTGTAGTTATTAGGATTACGAATGATAATTCGAAATGCGAAGCAGTAGTATTTACAAAGGTATACTTTAGCCTGTAACATTCTTTTAATGAAGTATTAATTATATTTTTAAGAGTTAAGAGTAATCTTATTAAATTTTTTTTTTTCAGTTATATTTGCATAAATTAGAAAAAGAAATTAGTGTATCAATATATTGTATTTATATTACTTTTCTCTTAAAAATATTAATTTGACTCAAAGGCCCTAAATACATTTTACTCCTACATACGATACGAGTATTATACAAGATTATAACCCAAATTTTAATATTGTAGATAATTAATCATTGAAGTTATATTATAATTTTATTAGGGATTTAATATCGAAGGTTTCATACATTAACGATGACGCATTTCATGCTTCTAATAAATTTCGCCTCTTATCTGATACGGTGGTAATAACAATCAGTACTATTTTATTAATTAAATTGTAGAATCAATGGATATTCTAATAATGTTTTCCAAATATTATGAATGTTCGGTTTTTACTAATGAAAGAAGCATTAAATGAGGAAGGATGAAAAAAATTTCATCCATGCAAAGACGGGAACGGGTCGCTAGTTAAAAATTAAGATACATGTGCTTATTATATTTCGCGGTGGTCTTCAGCAAGGGGTTGGTTACTGCCGCCAGATAGATTACCCAATTTATGACAACTGCATCTACTAAATGAATTACTAATTTATGTAAAAAAATGCCCTCATATGAAGTCAGGCTTGATCACTTGTAAAAATTAATTTCTAAGTATTGTATAATACTCGTAATAGGATTCGAACACAGAGCCTAGGCTGTAGGCGTCTGTGTTTTCGGGCTCATATAACCCAAATCTTTTTAAAGTTCGAATGAATATGCATTTTCTGGGTTGGTTCGCTCCATCTTCGGCCTCGTCTTTCCTGCACGGCTAGAGGCTGGCCAAGAGCAAACCTATTATTAATAATAAATAATAAAAAAATGCTTTTTCAGTCTTGTTGCCACTAATATCTGTTTGGATTTGGATGGAAGCGTATCACCAAGGCTACTTCGCCGATGACCTCTCACTGCGACTGCCGTTCAAGCCAGAGACTATACCCGAAGTACTTCTTGGAGTGGTTGGATTTGCTTTAATTATAGTAACAGTAAGTTTAAAAATAGCCTGATAACCAATTGATAAGGTTACTTCAAATAAACAATGCAAGTCACTGAAGATTGTATAAATGCAATTCTAGAAATGCATTTTTATTTACAAATATATTCAGTATTGTTCATTTCACGAGATTAAGTTGGTCAAATGTTTTTTCTTGATATTTCATCTTTTTTTTATTATGAAGAGTTTTTTTTTATATTTTATGTTTTTTTATAGTAAAAAAAAAAAATGAAACATAAAGTAGACCGTGCTACTTGATGGTAAGTAGTTGGTTACCGTCGTCTAGGACACAAGTACCTAACATTAAGAAGATGCAGGTGCGTTGCAGATCCAGCAGGAATTTTATTGGACTTATATAAAATTTTATCTAATTTCAGGTTGTTATTCTCGAAGTCATCCACAACAAGAAAGGTAGAAATGCGGGCGCAGATCATTCCCTGGGCGGCGCCTCAATACCAGGCTGGATTTGGGACAGTTACAATACCATCGGGATTTTCGCTTTTGGAGCTGCCTGCCAACAATTCACAGCTGAGTTCACGAAACGTTTCGTCGGAAGACTTAGACCACATTTTATTGATGTAAGATTTATTATCAAACTAGCTGGTGCCCACGACTTCATCTTATTTGTCAGACTTTGCTCTGATTTAAGAAAATATCTGACATCCTTATCGCTGTGACGAACGGTAGCGCCCATTTTTTTATATTTTATTGTTTAATTCTTTCCAATCGGTTTGTAAACAAAAAAGTTATACCGAATATCGAAATAATAAGAGCACGAAAACCGCGCGTACCAAAGTTGCGGGCACAGCTACTTAATCATTAAATTCATGTAATTATAACTGACTAAAAATTAATTTTCAGATTTGCCGACCAGTACCCACCATAAACTCGGCTCTTAACACATTGGGATACATCCAAGATTACACCTGCACCAACTCTCAGGCGACCGAATACCAGCTGCACGATATGAGGCTTTCGTTTCCGAGCGCTCATTCTAGTTTCGCGATGTATGTCGCCGTATTCTTTATCGTAAGTGCTATTAGTATTTTTAATGGCAATTAACAATGGAGCATAGAGGCACAGGTAGAGGTAAGGCGAGTTCCTCAAACTGAAAAAATTGTCCTCTCCAACAATAAAATAAGAATTCTAAAAGTTGCTAGAAGATCTTCTATCTATGCATATCTTCTATCTATCTGTCTTTGTTATCTTTGTCTAATTTACTCGACAATGCCATAGTATTATATATGTTATTGTTAAACTGTGACAATGATATACTAGCGCCATCTTAATTTACTGGTATTCTGAGTGAGATTACTTTTTAATTAAAATATACATATAGAGTCGGTTCTCGTTATCTCTGCCCTCTATAGAATTAACTAAACTACCGGTAGTCTGTCGTGAAAGACAGCGCTCAAACAGTGAATAACCTGTACCTTTAAGAAAATCATCTTCTAAAATTGCACAAAAAGTAAATCTGCGCAAAGAAAATTGCGCGTTAAGAAATTTGTATCACATTAAATACAAGTTTTATGGTTACACTAACTAGTCAATGTTTTCCTTTTCATTGACATGCTTAAGAACTGAATTTAATGAAATAATTAACTATGACAACTTGAAAAATTGTTGCCACTTACTGAAAGATTTATTACACACAAAGTACAAAGATTGAGCCACCTGCTAATGTCAGCCATATTTATTTATGTTAATTTTTCTAAAGATCTAATCTAGATCTTAATGTTTTTTCGTTGTATGTTTCCAGTGTTACGTGCAATACAAAGGCAAGTGGCGTCAATCGAAGTTGCTCCGTCACTTGATGCAGTTTTGTGCAATGATAGCAGCTTGGTACGTCGGCCTCACTCGAATCCAGGACCACAAACATCATTGGAGCGATGTAGCCTCTGGATATCTTAACGGCGCTGCATTTGGTGTGCTTGTGGTAACTATAACTATTATTTTATAACATTAAGTAGCATTTGCCAACGACTCCGTCCGCTCCATTGAGATAATATGTGCTCTGCTCTCCTTTGTCTCAGCCGTTTAATTATAGATTTTCAATTTTTATTCCTCATATAGCTTAGTAGCTAATCGACGAATTTCAATGAAAATTATAAAAAAAATTCAGTCGTAGATCTGCACGTCAGAAGTGAAAACTATGCAATCTGTTGTTAACATATTAAATATAACTATTGACGAAGTTAAGCTTATTATGAACCTAGAAGTACGTACTTATTCGGGTATATGACGTTTATTTCATACAATTAAACGTCACTAAGGGTGTCGCTCAATGAGAGTGAAGTGCCCAACGATCCTAAAAGAACTTCACTTCAAAAAAATTTCAACGTAGGCAAACACTAAGAATAGTTAATAACTTTTTATTGATAGTGTAATAAAATCGGTGATTTTTTTTTTTTTTTTTTGAGTAAATATTTCATTGGTTACTTTCAAAGTGATGTTTTGTTTTTCAGTTCATATACGTACTGAAGCCGAAGAAACAAATTCCTCTGTGGGAAGAGCCAACAACGCCGCCAGCGCATATGTTACCGAGACCAGTGCTCACTAGATAAATGGAATTGACGAGATTCAGTATTAAAAGTGCAAGTTCATTTAATTTTTTCTCCATTTTATCCAAGTTGAAGATTTCGGGCAAACCTGAAACCATATACCTAACCGTAGTTGTATTGAGCCTAAGAACGAGTGGCGTGCGGTACTCGTCTTTTTTTTTTTTTCATAATCATAATATGTGTCAACTACAAACAACGGGCTTTAATAGCTTTCTCTGATTTCGATTGTACTTTAATGTAACTAATTTATTCTTAATATAACGAATAATATTTCTATAAAAATTGTCACAATTTTCGATACCAAAATCAAGACATCTAGATCTTTGATCGTAACAAAACATAATTTATAATATTAAAACGGATCAAATTTGTTATGGCTCCTCAATTAACAACTGGTTAATATAATTAACAACTGATACATTTTAATTCAATATGATTATAATTTATTGTAGGTAAGCTAGAATGTTGGATATTACTTCAGTCAAACTATAAGTATAATATGTAGCAGATTTGTATATGCCTATTAAGAGGACATATTATTATGTAGACAAGAAGACAATAAGAAATAGAATGTGTAGGAAACTAAATGTATTTTTTAAATGACATAAATAATTTCAAAATTATAAATATAATTGAAAATTTAAAAAAAAATAATTCATTGTGTACTTGTATACTTACTTACTTACTTACTTACTTATTTTTAACAAGTTGAAGTTCCTAATAAATTTAAAATAAATTATTTCACACAAAATAATATCTTTTAATTTTACATTTTCTGCGCAGTTTAACGTATTCAATAATATAAGACAACCGCGAAAAGCACTTGTGCTGTGGAGTTTCAATCGGTGAGTAAAGGTTTCTCTTGCCCCTCTTTATTCTTTATACTTTATTCCATCAAGGCCAGCATAGCATTCGCGACCCTCATGAGGTTGGATTGTGGATTGTGTCACCAGCCTGTCTGTCGAATTTTAGAAAAAAAGAAAGAAGATTGTTAAAGCCGCCAAACAAGCTGATAAAGCCACTAGATGGTAGATGGCTACCGTCGCCTATAGCACAAGCAACGCTACAGGTGCTGCAAGTGGGCTCTGGCATCCCTTACATACTCACTCACAGAAACTCAACAACTCATATGCTGTTATCTCACGGTGGCCTTCTGTAAGGGGCTGGTTACTGCCGCCAAACGACTGGGGAACGCAGTGTGCCTCTATCACTACAGAGACAAATAAGTTCATTTCCAAAGTTGACACTGTCAGGAATCGAACCCGTCAGTGTCATCTTTGAACCTAATATGTAAATATTTTTGATGATTTAGTAAGAGATTTCAGCCATATATATCAAGATCGATAACGCTTTTGCCTATATATTTCGTTGTTTACATTCACAAACGACTGCAGTCAGATACCGTCAAGTGGACTGCCAACTTGCTGACTACGATTATATATAAAAAATATAAACATTATCAACCACAGGTTTTTAATAATGTTGCAGTTTAACCTCTATTCCTTAAATATTGTTAGATTTGAGAAGCAATGCAGACCAGCAATAGTTAAGAGAAGTTTACTTTATTTATCAAGATTGTCTTAGAATACAAAAATGTAGTATGTACCTAATTTATTTTTGCACTACTTTTTTGAGTTTCTATTTATTACTTTCCCATTTTACTAATTTTTATAATTATCAAAACCTGATTCTGATTCTGATTGATTCAGAATCATTTCCTTGATCAGTCCTCGAGAGTTGATAGTGTCAACTATGACACATCATCAGAATCAGAATCATTCTGTTTTTCTTCTGTTTGATAACATAAAAAAAAGGTTGCTATTTTGTGCATAAGTTACATCGGCGGGTTATTTTTATAACTAAGAATCAATAAAGTTTGAAATGAAAGTCCATAAAACAAAAAGATTTTAAAAAAGGTTTGAAATATATTAGACTTAGCACCGAGTAATAATGAGTCAGAAGTTATATCTTCCTTATTTTAGCTTATTTTAAAGGTATTTTTTTATTAAATCTTTTTAAATTTATTTATTATTTTATTTTATTAAATAATTAAATAATTTTATTTTTTATTTCATTGTAAGTGGGTTGGTAAATAACTTTAAAATGTGTTATTTTTATGTTTTACCATACAATGTGATGCAACCTTGATGAAACATTGTGTCTGTTAATAACTTAGATTAGATGTTTGTTATAATAATGTTGTGATGATAAATTAAACCAATCAGGAAGCTTAACCATCCGCCGCGTGCCGCGCCCGCCGCCTCTTGCGGAACTATTTAGATAGATAACACACTTATTTCGTTACGGTAACAAACAATTTGATTTAAATAAAAATAAACTCGAAAATAGTTACAGCCCAGTGGCACAAACATTCGACCAACATCGAGGTAGACGCAGCTTCGAAACAAAGTTGAGTCCACTTTTGCTTGTGCGGGTTAAAAAATAAACTAGTAATATTTAAACTCTTTCTTTCCTAGATCTGCTCATTTTTTAATAATCTGGTTGACTTGTCAGAGTTTGATTTGTTTAATGCTAAATCGTAGATTATTTATTTGTAATTTTTTTTTTAATTATTTTTAATTGTGAATTATTTTTATTTTGTTTGGATTGCTGATTTTGGTTAACACCGCCACCGGTTTTATTTTTATACTCTTATAGAATATATAAACGGAATGTTAATAGTGTTTAAATTAATTAATTTATTTAATAAAATTTGTTAATTAGTTATTTAGAATTAGTATAAAAAAGCACTGGAAAATTCCATGAAAATAAATAAGTAAATAATGTACTTAAGCTTCTTTTAAAAATATTTCAAATGCAAAGTTGAAGTTAAAATCCAATAAAAAATCGTCAACGTGGTCACACTCGCGTGACCCAAGAGCACGTCAGACTTTCCATTGACGCCGGCATCACTAACTTATCTGTTGTTAATTTACTTATCATATGAAATATGTACTGAATAGTGTAATTTTAACATGAACTTTGGTTTATATCAATTGTTTGATTTCCTCTATGAAAATAAAATATCTGTACTTATAAAAATGAATGAGGAATTAGCATTGTCCGTTAGTTGCATCCACTGTACTGATTTTATAGAAATTCGGTATGAAAACATTTTAAATCCCACAATTAAAGTTGTTTTACTTAATTTTAAGTTGTGTCAGAGGGCACACTGCGTTTAGCAATTATTTGGGCAGCCCGTCTGGCTTAACTAACCACCCCCTTACAGAAGACCACCGTGAAATAACAGCATGTGTGCTGTTGTGTTTCGGTGAGTGAGTAAGGGATGCCAGAGCCCATTGCTCCATGCCTTCCTTATCCCTTATCCTTAATCCTTCTATGGTCGGCAGTGAACTTGCAGCACCTGCGGTTTTTACTTGTGTGATACGTGACGGTAGTCACATACCATCAAGTGGGCGACTCATCATAAAAAGCCTGTCCTGCCTGTCTGCCGATCTTAACATAAAAAGAGGTTATTTACCATCACGCTATGATCGTTAGAAGCCGAAACAGTCAAGAAAAAAAAAAGCTAAGCTAAAACGAAGTGAATAGCACGTGCGGGAGAAAAGATGTGACGCGTTCAGGGTTAGGGGTCGAGGGCGGACGCCCGACGAGAAACGAGCATTACCGAGAAGAGCCGAAATGTGCTTTGTTAATATATGTTTTTTTTATGTTAAGGTCGGCAGACAGGTTGACGGTCCGCATAAAACAAAAATAACACCACAGGTGTTGCAAGTGCGCTGCCGAACATAGAAGGGTTAAGGACAAGGGATAAGGAAGGGACGGGGTAATGGGCTCAGGCATCCCTTACTCACTCACCGAAAAACAACAGCACATATGCTGTTATTTCACGATGGTATTCTGTAAGGAAATATATAAGCTTATAATTGCAAGTTTTGAATAATCTATGGTATAAGTACCGAATTAAAGTCGATCCCTTCCCAATTCCTTATCATTAATCCTACTGTAGTCGGCAGAGATCTTGCAGCACCTGTGGCTTTACTTGTGTTATAGGCGACGGTAGCCACCTACCATCAGTGGACCGTCAACTTGTCTGGGTAATTAGTGATAGCGGATGATTGAACAATTTTATTCGCCTTCCACGCCTGAGTACGGCCTGAAGCAAGCTACATTTTAAACAGCAATCTTGGACAGGTGAGAGTCCCTGAACAGATATCGTAGAAAAATATCAAACCGTCTGTCTACTCGTACGATAAAAAAGTATTGCAATAATTTTGTTTACGGCTAGTAACTGAATAACTGTATTTGCTGATGTTATTAACATGTAAATGACCGGTTATCATAACGACCGACTGCTTTGCCATAATTTGACACACTGTTTTTGTTACCCACATTTAAAAATATCCATGATTAATGCAAGTAATCATTATTAATATGTATTACATTCCATTATTAAGTTCATAATAAATTAACTGGTCAGTTAAGCAATGTTTGTCTATTTGTTTATTGTAATCTACTTGATTAAATGTTAATTGGAGTTTCAGAGTGATCACATATTTGATGGTAATTGGCTGTGTGTATTTTATATACATGACACGAATTCATGTCATGTATTCAGTGCTCTGGCAACCCTTAATCACTCACCGAAAAACAACAGCACACGTGCTGTTATTTCATATTGGTCTTCTGTAAGGTGGTGGTTACTGACATGTTAAAATGACTTTTAAACGCAGTTTGCCTCCTTCCATTTGATGTTTTCATCACTTACCAATGCATACTTTAAAGTAGTTTCAATAGATCCAGAAAGTCGTCACAATCAACGTATTTTTCATTATGTATCTCGCTTTGCTGTTCTCAATTGCTCTATGTGATAATAAAAATGTTTATCATTTGTAGATCTACTCAAAAATCTTTACATAGTATAAAATAAAGCCGCTTCGAGACGTCTCTCCCTTTGTATGTACGCTTTGATCTTTTAAACTACGATTTTAATGCGGTTTTCACTAATAGAGAGAGCGTTAAACGAGGATATATAATTTGCAGAAATTGCAAAAAACATTGAATAGTAAAATAATTGCGAAGCCGGGAACGGGTCGCTAGTGTAATTATAAATAAAACTCTATATTGTTGACAATATAACGACATGTTCAATGATCTCTAGTTATTTTTAAAAATAGGCACAGTTATCTTTAGACGTACGAATATTTTAGGGACAAATTATTTATAAAAATATTTTGCAATATTTATCGACAATGATCATATTTTTATATAATTTTGTTATTAAATATACGCACTCGTCGAGATGATCTTTCGACAGATGAACCCCTTTCTATAGGTCATTGATCATAATATAAATAAAATAAATATGTACGTTTATTGTAACGCATTTAAATCTCATTATTGTTATAACATTTGACGTCAGTTCACGAACATAATAGAAATTTATAAATGCAATACACAGTAATTATTGCATTAATTTAAATATGATATTTAAAAAAGGTGTCTCACGAATACGCCCTACATTTCATTTAAAGTCGTGACATAGATTTGCAGAAAACTCTTTCCTTTTAGGGGTTAGTATTTTGAAAAACTTTGAAACACTTGTTTTTAAGAAGAAAGCACAGATATAATTAAAAATTAAAAACTAAGCCTCGACATTCTATTGACAACATTCTAAACAGCCCAAAGACATTATATCTGCTGTAGTGACTGACATTACATTACGAGTATATTGTCGGTTGACGGAAGTCGTCTAAAACACTAAACTGCACAAAATTATAAACGCTCCACGTGTAAAATCGAATAATTACATTGCAAATTAACCTTGATCAATCCGGCCGTCGTCAAAAAGTCGTCAGAAGAAAATCGCCGCACACGGAATTAAATAAATAAATAAATAAATATATTTTTTAATATATATATATATTTATTTATTTATTTATTTATCACAAAATCCACAGCTCTTAAACATGTCTCTTAAACATCTTAACATAAAACATGTTTTATACAAAATTATACAATTACCATACATACACATACCACCCACATAGAACTGCCAAACTACTCACTGTCTTAAAAAATAATAACATAAACATAACCAATGTAATCGCTAGCTTGCAAGAATGTTGCCAATGCTATTCCTGAACGAAAGCAACAACGAACAGAACAAGTCTGCTGAGGAAAATTTGTCATTGTACGACTTCTGAAGACGGCGCAAGACTGAATTTTGAGCATAATTACTATGGACGAACCAACAATTGAAAAGTTTCGAGCGCCTTGGACCTATAATAATTGCATATAGTAACATATAAATATTGTAAACACAAACAATTTTGTTAATAAATTAATAAAAGAGATTTCTTTGCAATTCTGAATGTTTTGTGTTTTGACTAGGCCTTTGTGACCTTCGAAATATAGTTATAATTTTATAACAATAAATTATGTATTATGGTAGTAATGAATAACAAGAAAAAAAAAAGAAAGGCTACATTTCTTCTTATACTGAAGGTCCTAACCGCTGTAAGGTAACAATTTGTTGAAACTAACATAGATTTAAACATTTCCATATTTCAAACTGAAAAGATATTTTAATTAAAGAATAAAACCTTTGTTACCCAGGGATCATGTGGCTAGGCTATCTATTAGTGAAAGAATTCTGAGAATCAGTTCAGAGATTACCAGTTCATAATATAGACAAACAAACGTTTACCTGATAATGTTATTAACCTATTTATAATTTCATTGACTTCTTTGTAATACATGTATTATAAGTATTTAGATTTACATACTACATCTTGGTAATCTTACTGCAAAGATGTAACCATTAGACGAGCCCGTTGGGTGAGTGGTTATTTGGTTAAGCTTTAACGCGCTGTCTCACCGGTTCCGGGTTCGATTCCCGGCCGAGTCAACTTTGGAAATTTACTTTTTAAAGTCGGCTCCGGTCTGGATTTAGGATGTAGTGACGCTGCATTTCGCTGTCATTTGTGCAGCCAGTCTGGCGACAGTAACCACTTGAAGATCACCGTGATATAAAAGCATGTGTTCTGTTGTGTTTCGGTGAGTGAGTAAGGGATGCCACAGAGCATCTCCCTATCCTTAATCCTAATGCGCAATTGCAGTACCAGTGACGTTGCTTGTGTTATAATAAGCGACGGTATCCACTTAACAATTGGACCGTCAGCCTGTCTGTCGAGTTTGAAAAACACAAAAAAAAACACTAACTATGCATCCTGATTTATCAAGAAATAGCAAAGAAGCGATGTCTAGTCATTACAGTACTCGAAATACCTATAATTAGAATATAAGTTATACAATAGCAGCATTTAAGCAGCTAGTTTTCCTTCAAACAAAATTGTACTACGTGAGAAAGGAAAACTAGCACGTTGTAGCCAGGTTATCCTTTTACGTGTTTTTACAATGATTTTACCTTCAAATCCGTAGTGATATTCATTTTCCTTATTATTTGTGTCTTATATATACCTGATTGATATCTACAGTCATCTAAAAATGATAAATTGGTTTGTGTACGCTTCAAAAACTCGAGAATGGGTAGACCGATTTGAATTCGGTTCTCACATATGGAAAGAGGGATAAACGGGGAAGGTTTTTATATGTAAAAATTGCACCCCGCAGGCGAAACCGGTAGCGGGTCGCTAGTCTTTATATAATCCGATCAATCCTTTAACAGTTATTACAGCTTCGGTACATTAATCGATACGGTAATTAGGCGTACATTTATTTTGTTTACATATTATAAAATACCTACAAGCAACTCTCTCCCGGCTTAGCGCGTTGCAATTTTTTCCTGCAAACTTTGTTGTTATGTTAAAGTCTACAGACAGGCTAACAGTCCTAAAAAAATAGATATCTGTCTGTGATTTTGTACAAGTTATGTTATAGGTCATATATTTTACTTCATAGTTTTTCAATATTTTAAAATAAATTACAAAACACTTATGTATTTAGACGAAGAGTTAATAGTGTGAAGATATTCTTAGTAATATGTATATTTACTGTGATTCACATTTTTCGTATATCTAAGTATTACTGTAAAAGCTCTAACTAGGCTGAATTCTAAAAATGTTTCCAGGAAACTTAAGATAAGTACATTAACAATTTAAAGTTCGAAGTGACATGTGATCATCTTTATTTTAAAACTTTTAATACCATTATGCATATTATAATATAAATCTTGGTTTTTATAATATGTCTCAACATTCTAGTTCTCAATGTCAAAAAATATACGTTCGGCGTCTGAATGTCTATATTTTTGTATATAGGTACAAATTTTTTTTTTTAACTAAAAAATTTAAAAATAAATTTTAACTAAAAAAATTCACAATTTTTTTAAGTTAGCCAGTGAGTGTGAATGACAATGTGTTGAATGGTTTTTGATTTATTTATAATTATGTATTCATATTACCTAAATCCTAAAACTGTAAGAATATTTTAACATTCACTATTATTATTATTTTTTAAGTTTAATACAGAAAATAAAAGCAAATTTTTTTTGAAATTCCGTATCAGAGGTTTCGAGTATTATAAATCTTGTGTAACTAAATTTGATGAGTTGGAGCCGCCTTAATTATAACTTGTTCATAATAAGCTTTTTTTCGAAGTTGCATAAGTAAAATGTTTAACAGTAACATAGTAACTAAAAAGTATGGCTTTCCAAGCACATTCCTTATCTCGTTTGAAGCAGAAATTGTTTTCATGTTAGAGCCACGCGCGGTTCTACTGATATCCATGAGAACCACTCAATATAAAGACGATTCAAACACGTTATCATCAGAAAGTAATTGTCATTTGCTACATACAGACGTAAAAACTAAACATGTCTAAAGACGAACCGTCAATTCATATATTGCGGAAAGTGGTTGTGGATGGCCTTCTATTATGCACATGTGAGTTTACTAAAGCACTCTAGAAAATTTTCTTAGAAGTAGGGTTTCGACTTAGGTTTTGCCAGCGGCTTTTTCGCGGTAAAAGTTTAGCTATCTCTGTACAGAATTTTTTTAAAATATTTCCAGTGTTTGTATCTTTAATTTAAGCCAACTAGAATACTAACATAAATTTGTACTTAATAAAAATTCTAAATAATTGACTAATGAAAAATCATAAACATGAAAGTTTATAATGTTTGGACGTTTGTTGATGAAGAACGCTTAAAAAGTTATATTCATTTTATAAACTCTCACTTTAATTATATATTTTATATATATTATTTTTTTCAGTGGCCATAAGCATTCTAGTCACCAACTTCATATGGGAACCTTTTCATAGGGGTTTCTTCTGTGGAGATGAAAGTTTAATGTTTCCATATCGCAATGACACCGTGACTGTTCCTATGCTCAGAATATTTGGATTGGCCTTGCCGATATTTTGTGTAAGTGTGATTGAATTTCTTACGTCTGTATACCTACATTGGTAAATTATATTGTTCTACTGGTCGAAATTCTACAATGGTAGTGAAAACTCACAAAACAATTTTGTTTTAAAAGACCAAACAGTTCGGTTACAGAATTTATTCTCATAAAAAGGAACATATTGTTTACTTAACAGAGAATTTAGAAGAACATCCGGTACGATTTATTTATCCATCGGATATTAGTTTAATCAGTTGACAAATAAATTAGAAAAAATAATCCAAAATTTTAGCTTCGTATATTAAAAATGACTATTTTATTCTTGAGAAATAATCCTAACTAATATTAAAAATGCGAAAGCGAGTTTGTTTTTTGAATATTTCGAGGAGTTCGAGGAGGCCTTTGCCGACTGGCAAACGGAACTACAGAAAACGAACAAGCAAGCAACAAATACTACTATAATAGAATAAGTTTTTTGTGTTCATATTAAAATATTGTTATTAGGTTAAGTTGATATGAATAAAAGGCTATTATTATTACTTAAATGTCGACTCTTATAATACACGTGTTTGATATTTGAATTGTAGTTGTAGGTAAGTATTTAGTCATATAGTTTTTTGTAGCCCATTTATTGATTACGTAATGTAATCTAGAACGTACCGTATCTATCTTTTTGCTTCCATCTACGGATCTTGCTCTTGCTTGCATCTAGAATTCTAGAAAACCTATATTCTTACCCCATAAAATAGATAATCTTTGATTTATGCACAGCATGTTAGAAAAGTGATAGTTGATAATAAAATTAATTTTTCTCTGGGGTTTATTATATAATAAAAAATTGACCTAATAATCTTTCTCATATATTTATAAAAACTAGCGACCCACTCAAGGCTTCACACGGGTGAAATTTTTTTTTGCAAATTACTAACTTTCTTTTTTCTACAGGTTTTAATAAGTAATTTGACTACCAATTATATAAACTAATAATAATAATTATTATTCTTTGTTTACAGTTCTTGGTATGCGAATGGGCCCTGCTGCGAAAGGAAACCGAGAGCCAGCGTTGTATGGGAGTTCCCATACCTTGTTGGCTGCAAGGCTTCTATTGCACTCTTGTCTCCTTCAGTATCGGAGTCTGTTTTGTAGAACTTACTGCCAACATCGCTAAAAATACTATCGGGAGACCACGGCCACACTTCTTTGAGGTGAATCTTGCTTTGAATATTTATACACGCTAGTATATTATAGCGGAAACTTTTCGTATAAGGGTGTATACACACTTTTTCATATGGAGAGTGAATAAAACCAAAATATCTAAAGGAACACAGTATGGAGCTGTATTTTCTAATATAGTATAAATAAATCGTGTATGGACAGTAGCCACCAGTAGGTAGCTATCGTCGCCAACAGACTATCAAGAGGAATGTCAGTATATGTTTATATGTTAATTTATATGTTAATTTGCTTTAAATAAATACCCAATTCCAGTAAAAAAGAAAAAAATGTATCGACGTAATAATTACAGATTTTCTATACTTAATATTTTACTCACACCTAATATATAGTGGAACATACTTTTTTATGATATATGTTCCATAATTCGACAGGCATGCAAACAGTCTGTCTGCTGCTTTTTATGTACTTATATATTAAAAGGTTCCTTGATAACGCAAATGCAGTGACGATACACATTTTGCATAGTAAATATCTGGTGTTTAGGTATGTCAACCATCGATAGACTGCACCGCTCCCGAGTGGAAAGGACGTTACATCCAGTACAGCGAGTATCACTGCAATGGCGATCAAGTCGACAAGTTCAAGGACATGAGGATGTCATTCCTCAGTGGACATTCGGCATGGTCCGCCTACACTATGTTCTACTTGGCCGTAAGTAATAATTTAATAATAACTCAATAATACAATAATAATTCAATAAGCCTAATAATACAATACGGGCTTCTTCAAACGAGCTGTAAACAAATTCCTACAGGGTAGGCAGAGCACCAGCACCACCCTGGTGTTGCTTGTGCCCTTGGGCGACGGTAACCACCTACCATCAAGTGGACCGTCAGCCTGTCTGTCACCCTTTATGAAATAAAAAAGTCTCGTTAATCATTTCTGTGATCTCTGTACGAAAAACGAATACAACATTCATCGCATAAAGCAATATTTTTTTGACATTTTCAGCCACCAGTGATTGGTCTACGAAAATACAATAGATCATCCAGATCCAGATGCCTATGAGTAGAATATAAGTATACATACAAGATGATTCAAATTTTTCAGCTGTACCTGGAAAAACGCATGGTGTGGCGCGGCACGCGTGTACTCAGACATGTATTCCAATTTGGTGCTGTCATGCTGAGCTGGTTCACAGCCCTCTCCCGAGTCTCCGACTACAAGCACCACTGGAGTGATGTCTTGGCGGGATACTTCATGGGCCTCACATTTGCAGTAATAGTTGTAAGTTCCAACAAAAATTAACAATGATTTTTTTTGTTATGGTCACGGTAAGTGGGTAACCACTTCAATCAAGTGGAACTATAACACAAGCAAAGCCACATGTGCTGCAAGCGCGCTAACAAAAAAGGGATAGGGAAATGGGCTCTGGCATCCCTTACTCACTCACCGAAACACTACAGCACATATGCTGTTATTTCACGCTGGTCTTCTGTAAGGGGGTTAATTACTGCCGCCAGATAAGCTGTTTAAATGACTGCAAAATGCAATACCCTGCTACTACTTCGAAATCCAGACCAGAGCCAACTTTTAAAAGTTCATTTTCAAAGTTGATCCTACTGGGAATCGAGCCCGGTACCCCTTAGACAAAGCGTTAAGGCAAGCACCCTAACCACTTGTCCAACGGGCTAAAAGATCTATTCACGCGTTTGAAGATATCAGCTCATTTCCTAATAAGGGATAAGGGATATAAGGGATTTCCCTAACTTCCACATATTCGATTGATGCGAAATTTGGTAAGTATACTGTTACTTCGGTGGTTCTTCCCATATGGTAACCTTGACTTGATGATCAAGTAGTCTGCGGGACACCTCAGCAACAGAGCAAATATAGTGTGTGTGGACTCAACTCTTGTTTTTTAATTATTTTCAGTGGTGCTGGGGTACTGATTTCGTACAAAAGAAAAAACAGGGATCCTTGCCGACTCACGAAATAAATTTAGCCATTCGACAGAAACCTATATCAGAATCTAGTAGATTTTAATTATTATTATTATTATTATTATTATTATTATTATTATTATTATTATTATTATTATTATTATGATTATCAGAATAAATTCATTATACTAGTCTATTAATACGTTGTATCAACGCATTGCATGTTATTTTTATGAAGTGTTAGAATTAGTTCCTGTATTAATTATCAACAAGTGATTAAAACCTTATTTATTCCCCTTTACACAATAGCACATTGAACTGTATAGCATTTATTATGTTAATCCATAAGTAGACTATTATTTTAAAAAGCGCCTTTCAAAAAACGTACCTATAGCAATATTACATTAACACGACTCCATTGCTTTTCTTAAAATATCAGGAATTGTTTTGTGATCATATTTTTTTCCGCTATCGACGTACCTACTACATTAGAAATTATAAGAACATTATATCAATTGCGTTGTGTTACTGGAAGGAAAACTTTTTTTTATAGTTACCTTATTAAGTATTTATCCAGTGTGGAAAGGCAAAGAATCCTGAATTTGATTCCCGTTGAAATCTTTTATATGAAAAGGGAAATGGAATTTCGGCTTTTCAATAGGAAATTATTTTTGTAAATAATTAAATAAAAAAATATTATGAGTGTGTAAATGTCATAAGTTATTAGTAAAATTGTTAAGTACCTACTCATTTACTTAATGTATGTTTGAATAAATATTTTTTCATGTTTGTTTTTTTTTTTTTTTTTGAGTGCTTGAGAATAAAGCGTCTTATTAATTAGAAGGTAATTATAAATACATGGAAAACCTTTTAAAGTGGCAGGCACACTGCATTGCGCATTTATAAATTGAGAAGCCCGTCTGGTGGCTGTAACCACCCCCTTACAAAAAAACTATCGTGAAATAACACCAGGTGCACAATTCAATGAGTGAGTAAGATGTGCTAGAGTCTATTACTCTGCTCTCCTTCCGTCAGGTATATTTTATTCTACTAGGGTCTGCAGCGCACTTGCAGCACCTGTGGCGTTGCTTGTATTATAGGCGACGGTAGCCACCTATTGTCAAATGGACCGTCAACATGTCTGATAAAATCCAGTTAGCTATATGTAGATAATGATATATTCCGGTAAGACAATTTAAAATCCGTGTCTTATAGGATCTAATTTCGCGGAACTCTGAAATATTTAAATAAGAATTCTGTGCTGCTCTTTGTGATCACTACTAACAACGTAATCTTTTACATCGTAACACCGTTTCTCCGGTCGAATATATTGTGTCGAAGGTTTAAGTATAAAAATGTTAGAATTATTTAATTATGTAATATCAAAATGATTTTAACTGGCTTTTATGTATAGGTCGTCAAACAGGCTAACGGTTCACTGTTAACTGGGCCTAATTTAAAAGCGGGATGAACAAGCAGTTGAATTTGACTGCACAAGCAGTCCGTGTATATCCTTAGTCCCGCATAAAGCGATATTTAGTAGTACTCTTAGTACCTCATTGGATAAGTTTTCATCACACAATATTGAACATTTCGCGACCATTTTGAAACGGCCACTCCGAACACGTCTTTTGAAAAAGAACTCATTAGAAAAATGACTTTATTTTTGAACGGTCAAAGTACATTTTGGTCATGAGCGGTTGTTTAAGGGGCCCGCGCTGCTGGTGTGTTTACTTTCTCCGGTGGACGATTTCGATCGGAATGCCTCGATGTGCCGACTGCCGACTAGCCGTGGTGCCTCCTTTACCGCAGTCCCGCCAAAGATCAGGTAACGCATAAAACCGCCACTTGGGTAAATATTAAATAAATTTTCGTTTACCATGAAAAGTTATTTATTACCATGAAAAGTTCTTTTCATTACTGAAACCTTATTATAAATATCATAATCCTTCTGGGTTGTTTAGTTGTAAACGACGCAAAGTATTTTGATACCTACATTTTGATTGATACTTCTTAAAGTTAGCAGAGAAACATTCAGCAGTAAAATAAATTACTTAATATAATAACTGTTTATATAATAATTAATACTAATTAAATAATATAATGATAATAAATTAATTATTATTATTTAATAAATAAACTACTACTCGAAACTGATTTCTTCGTGCACATAAACGTCGCAAAATTGGAAAATTTGCTTCTAAATAAGGAGAGAATTCTAAAACGATGACGTCACATGATTCAGTGAAGCTAACAACCTGCATGCACAACATGAACCTGTCTCTGCGAACATTCTTTGTCGAGTTGACGAGACGGGAGGCCGACCGTAAACATTCGCGGGCAGTTCTCGGCCGGTCCCCGCGAGTATCGCGCGTTCGTACCGCGACCCCCACCGAACACCGCTCACCCTACGCCATCACCTGACAGGTGTTCTCGGTTTGAAAATTCAAAATCCAACAACAAACACAGCCATAGACAAGATTCGAACGTGTCTTCTATACATTTAATTTTAAAAAAATGTACACACAAAAAGTACCGTTGTAAGAATCCAATTCTTTTCCGTTAGCGCGTGTGCCGTGGTATTGTGCTCTGAGATCGGATGGACCGTTTTGATGGAAATATTTAATACAGTTCATTCTGTATGTGTAGGAATTGCAATGTAAATTAGTCACGTAAAGTGGGTATACAAAGATAATAAATAGAATGGTTATTAGATGCAGCGGTTATAAAAAGGAACGAGTTTAACTTGGTTTGTATTTATAACACTTCAAGACACAGAAAAGGCAGTATGTATGGCCTCTGACCTTTGCCTACCCTTGGTGTAAATTAGAAATAACAATATAACTTGAGTTTAACTTTATGTCACGCTTTAAAATTTTATTTCATATAATTCTGTACAATAGTTGTAGATATATATACAAAAAATACTCTTATCTTAATAATAAATCACATATATGACGACTGACTCGAAGGATTAAATTGTATTATTTGTCATTTTACATATCAAATGTAGCGACTGGCCTCCAGCTTCGCACGGATTCAAGTTTTATACACAAACCTTCCTCATTCCTCGCTCTTTCCATTAGTGAAAACTATATCAAAATCCGTTAGATGGTGTAAAAGAAATTAGCCATTATATACCTACATTATATACAAGAAATTAGACATTATATACCTACATCTAATATACATATTATATTTACAATAATTAAATAATTAAAGTTGAATTTAAAATTTAACACCGTTTATGGTACCAACTTGATGGCATACAAAATTACATAATATCATCGAATGATCTCATCAACACCAATATTTGACTCAAGAGTACTATGTCAGATTTATAACATTAAATGTCGGATTTACAGCCTGCACTTAAAAACTTAATTTGCTTTAGAACAATCATCACACTATAACTTCAAATGACCAAAAAAATTTGGCACCTACGCTTTTCACTAGCTTTTCTCACTAGCAAATCCTTATGTTTATTTAAGAAACTTAAAGCACTAACAAATTCTTAACCTAGCAAAACTTAAATTTCTAAGAAGAAACTTAAATACTTCCGTAAGCGTTTAAATTTGTATTAGTGGCAGGCCACACTGCGTTTCGCAATAAGCACCATCACACCAGGTACCTAGAAGACCACCGTGAAATTACAGCATTTGTGCTGTTTTGTTTCGGCGAATGAGTAAGCCAGAGCCTATCCCATCCTAATCCCTTGTCTTACTGAGGTCGGCAGCACACTTACCGCATATATTAACTCTTGATAATAGAGGCGACGATACCCGGTTTAAATAAAAAAAAAGTTTATTATTTTTAAAAAAATCACAAGGTACTTAAAAAAAAGATTTTAACTTTAAGTAGGTACTTAGATACTTACTGTTTAGTATAATTAATTTGAACATAAAATCCACACAAAGGTGCCATTAGTTGTCGAACCAACTTAGGTACATACAACTAAAGACCTCATGAGTTGAAGACCCGCATTATTAAAAAAAATCGATTTAGTTCTACACTTTTATTATGCGTTTGTTATGTATACAGGGCGTCCCAAGACTATGCGTCATGAAGGGAAAGTACCTTAAATATCGTAGTAAGGATATTTTGCTGAAATAAGACATAATGTTATTTTTAAAAGTTAGTAGTACTGCATTCAAAGATTTTCTAAAAATTACTTGCTTCGTCGGCAATAAATAATATTCTTAAAATTTGAATCAAACATTTTACGTTATTCCTTTCTTTTAAGATGCTATGTTACTTAAGAAGTATTATTATTTTTTGTCCATTCTTTCGATTGGCATCATAAAAATACGGGTATAATATAATATACATATTATATATCATGCGTATGGAATTTTATACAACAAAGTACACAAAGCTTCCACGTTTATCGCTCTTTCAATTTGCGAAAACCATATCAAAGTCCGTTTTGTTGTTTAGAAGAAGTAAAGAAATGGACAGAGGGGATAGCAAATTTGTTTTAAATATTATACTAACGACCTCCCCGAGTCGTTTTTCTTTTCATGAATAAGAATCTTCCTTGCACTTCAACTAATATTTGAAGAAAAAAAAAATCCGAATTTGCCAGTCGTTCTCGAGTTTTGCACTTTAACGATTTATTTTTCACTATACTTTCAAAAGTATTTTTTCATTATGTCTATTCTAAACAAATAAATAAATCTACTTGCTAGTCGCGTTAAAATATAAATCAAAATGATAATAGAACTACTTGTAGAACTATAATGGACCAGTTTTATTGTTGGAACTAAGAAGAGATTTGAATCTTTAACATGTTTCAATTTCTTATTTGTCATGATGACTTAGTATGTAATGTTTGCATGTTAATATGGTGATAAAAATTAATATTAGCTACGCATAAAAGGCGGACGTAGTATATTCAAACAATATTTAAATGTCGCACCCAAACTAAGTTCACCTGACGCAATACATTCACAAAGGACATAGTAAGTCTTCCGACTTCGTACAATAATGTGTAAGCGGATTACAGATGATATGAAGAGTCGAAGCCTCTGTGGCCTCTAAGCCAACCGAAAGGGTTGCCAATTCCCAGTGCAAAGTTCGGGGCATCAGTATCCATGATGGATTTTCTCCTCCAACGAAAAAAAAAGCCTGCCGTCTTTTTTGTAATGATAATTCTCTCCCTTTCACCCCTTACTGTGTATCCTAGATTAAATTAAAATTGACATTAAGTAAACCGTTAAGTCTGGTTGCCAAAATCGCCTAAAAAAACAGTTAAAACCTATGCGTAAGTAAAAAAATATTATTAAACAATACTCACCTGCTTGTCAAATTTGTCAAGCCATTACGATTAAGATACTTAAGTCCATTGAGTAATCAAGTAAAAGTGTTTCAGAGCAAGAAGCGAGCGCTCGCCGCCTACAATTGGCCCACGCACCCTATTATTGATACCACTGCTGACCAAATACTGGCCGAAGTATTCACCTACAATAACCATTCATTTTTTCAATCACTAAAAACAAATTTCAACTTTATCTCCCTAAAAATAGACCGAGTAATCTATTGATCTTTTTTCATTTTTCCGTAGGCAGCCAACGAAATTTATCTGCACCATAAAATAGAGTTTCTGTAATTGTGAAACCAAAAAGACTCTTATGGAGAGTATTATCATGCAAAACGGTTTCGTTTTATATGCGGTCGACGCCTCTGTATAGTGCTAGCTAACTTTACGAATTCTCTGAGAACATTGTCTTTCGCCTTTTATGACTTCGCGAGATAATGTCATGAATAAGATTAAGGAAATAGTGACATCATGCTTTACTGTAAAAGCTTACTTGAATAAATAAATAAATAAAATAATACTATTCTTCATTGGTTAATAGTCAATTCAGCTCAGAAAAGTTTTTCTAGAAATGTGTAATTGCTTCCCAATCAAAAGTTCCCAAACCATATTAAAGCATTAAAATATTTTTACAATGATTCTGTAAAATTTTCAGGCAATAATTATTACACTGAAGGAGCTGCTCGGTTTGTTTATTGTATACCAGCTTTTTCTCGTGACTTCGTTCGCTTCCCTTTTCTTAGATGTTAAAACATTTATTCAATTTTTTATTTATGGATAGGCTTATTTGTGGATGAAAGTATAGTTTATATACATATATTGAATAGAGTGGGCTCTGTGAGTTTACATACATACCGAATTTTTCATAGAATCTGTACATGCACTGTAATAGTAAAATATTAACGATTTTATTTTACTAAATTTTGATTTTATACATGCAATATATATATAATTTTTAATTTATTTCATGTGCAAAGAGTAGATTTTCTTAACAAATAAGATACAGTACAGTGTGTTTTTAACGTGTTTGTATGTTCTAAATATGCCGTTCCGATACACTTGGTGCCTATACATTGGAATAATCGGTCTGTACTTGTACATACAGCAACTTAACCGGCCTCTACGTTCTGAGGTATGCATCGTGGGCTATCATTACATTGGCACGTTCCAATAGTTGCGTCCGCCGCTGTTCCATTTTCGTATGGTCCAATTTGAAAGCGGATGCTTGTGTTAATTAATATGTAAAGAAAGTTTATTAACACCCTTTTAGATTTTATTTATTTATTGCTGCTACTGTAGAATTGCCTTTAAATTTGGCCTTTAGGTATATCTTATGTCAACTGTTGGGCACAAGCCTTATATATCTATGAAAATGATAGTTGTATAGTCCACCACGCTATGCCACTCATTGACAATCCTTGACATTAACCACTTGTTAAATGAGTTTCACAAATGGTTCACATATGTTTACATTTAAATTGTTTTATCACAAACTCCATAATACTGATACGAATTAACAATTTTAGCAACTTTTATTAGTATTCGAACCGCTTAAAATTGTGTTTTAATTACGCATTATATTGTTATTTATCTATAAATGCATTTGATGTTTCTTTCCCATCCAGTCTTTGATCTACGCTTTTGAATATAAGTACATCGCTGATTTTGTACTCCGCTTAAGTACAAGGCTTGTACTATAACAGTGGCCCCCGGCAAAGCGCACGTCTAGCACGCACCACATTGTTACTGTGCTCGTAAATCGAAACTGTTACTACCAGCCAGAACATTCGATACTTGAGAAACTTTAATTGCTCATTAAATATCGAGATCACGCTCCGTATACCTAATTAATACAAATTAGGAGTTAAAAACCATGCGGTTTGATTATTTTATATTATTTGCCAGCCATCACTTATTTTATAGAAAGATTTATAATGTAACTTTACCTTGACCCTTTATTAGCGAAAATATTTGTTACTGTGACAAATTAAGTAACATACACGCAACATTAAGTAAAATAAGTAGTGGCAAGGTCACTGCATTCCACAATAGTTATATATAAACTGTGCTGCCCGTCTAGTGGCCTTAAACCACTACATTGCAGGAAATCACCCTGAAATAACTACACGTGGGATTTTGTGTATCGGTGTGTCAGTAAGATATACCGAAACCTATGCCTCTGTCTGTCCCTAATCCCTTTATTCTTAATCCCATCAAAGTCTGTAACAAACTTGCTTCCCCCAATATTGCCTCCCAGTAGTGTAGATTGCCCTATATAGATGTGGATGTTTCTAGGTCAAAATGTAAATGAATATCATAGTCTTCAGTGTCAAAATCTCAGTGACAAATGTCATGACGTATATTAATGCGCATGCAAATGACAAAACATAATTGAAAAGTATCAAATATGTGGCCTCCTATCAAATTTTATCAAGAGTCCTAACTGTGCTTATTTTACACGTGTAAATTTAATAGTTTAATTTTTTTTTATAATAGTGTAAATTTTGCACATAACAGATTCTAGCTGTTGCATATAGCATATTTTCTTAAGAGGTCCTAGTTCGATAAATACTCGTATAGTGCTCATAAGCACTTAGTAGTTTTTCTATACGATAATCAAAATATTGGAATCTCAGAAAATTGCGCACAGCAGAATTTGGTATGACAACAAAACGTTCCTTATTCAAATAGATATCAAACGTCGTCGCGTCCATCTAGATTTCAAGATCACTCGAGATCACTTCATCTTATTGCTTATTAATTTGAATAGGCAACGAAAGTAGCACACAGGGAGATATTGACATAGATATTAATGTAGTCTTTCATTATCTCCCAAGTGTGTGAGGTAGTAATCACATGACTATAGTAATTATTTTTTATACACACTTCCAGCGGCGGAATCAAAGCACATCAAAGTGCTTGTCGGACGATCCGTTCGAACAATCATTAAGAATGAATTTGGTTCAAGTAATAAGCGAGCGCGACTAATTTAAATATTGTAAAAAAATTACGGTATTCAGGTCCACTTTAAGGTATATGCCTACTGTCATCTGAGAACACTAAGCAACATCTTTATCTGTTTTGTATCTTCTATAGTCTATCTATAACTATAATTTTATTACTATGTCTACTATCTTTTATATATAAAAATGTTAAGTTCGTTTGTGTACGCTACAAAAACTTGAGATTGAGTAGACCGATTTTAATTCTGTTTTCGTATATGGAAAGAGGAATGAACGGGGAAGATTTTCATATATAAAAATTACACCGCGGGCAAAGCCGTGAGCGGGCCGCTAGTACATATTTCACCCAACGGATTTTACTAATGGAAAGAGTGATAAACAAGGAAGTTTCGTGTATATGTATATTCATATTGCTAATAAAATTGCACCCGTGCTAAGCCGGGAGAAAGTTGCTAGTACCTAAGTAGCTTAATTTTTTTTAGTTATTAACAAAAAACTAAATGCCTTTTTTCTAATCTTAATTTGTTCATAACTTTTGCAATTGTTTATGTGATGGTAACACTTATTAATACATTTTACTAGACATTGTTCAATGAGATATCGCACATAATTTTCGGATAACCTCAAAATTATGTTCTTGCAAACACTGACGAATTAAAGGGTGCATAAAATCAATAAGTTAACATTACATTTGAGTAAACTACAGTTGCGTGAGAATAATTAACGATGTTAATGACTGTACACTACATGTAGGCATGGGGCTATATGCTTGTCTTGGGCTGTGGCTTGGCACAGAACAAATAAAACGGTTTTGTTTTGGTAGTAATTTAAAAATGGAATCTAATAATGTATTTACTATGGAGGCACTGTATAGTAACATTTTATTTCCTTTCATGAATCATTTCATTTCCTTTCATACCAAACACCAATGCTACATAAGCTTCATTCTGGCCAATTTATGAACCACTAGTTAATGGTTGTAGCTTGACAGTTTTTCAATTGAACACCCTTATTCTTCTTTTACTTATTCCTCTTTTACTTCTATCCTTTATTTTACTTACATTAGGTATTTTTGAAAAAACATGATACCACGACACACACGCCTTGTGAAATAACAAGATCTTTATATATCTTGGCTTGATAAATGTAATTCTTCTAAAAAATAAAACAACAAAAAAATTATAAATATTTCAGGTATCAAACAAAATTAAGTTAAACTAAGTGGCATAAAGTGCATAAGTGAAGTGACAGTGTAATTAATAATGTCTTAAGCCAGCCTTGACAATGTATCGTCCAAATTTCTACGACAGCACCTGTTTTCGGTGCAATGAAATCGTTTACCAAGTGGATAGAGTTGGACCTTTAAAGGATTTTACATTCTTCCATAGTGGTTGTTTCAAATGCGCTGTTTGTGGAACCAAACTGACTTTGAAGGTAAGTTTTATCTTATACTAGCTGTTGCACGCGACTCCGTTTGCGTAACTTTTTAAAATATAGCCTATGTTACTCGCTGATAATGTAGCTTTATATAATTATGTGAAAGAATCTAGTAGTTTTTGATTTTATTCATTACAAACATACAAAAATACAAATCTTCTCTCTTTATAATATTAATATAGATTTACTGTATTAATTGCTTTAATAACATACTGGAAGGTAAAACTATCGTCTATAATCGCAAGCCATATAAGAAGTTAGACAAATGTGTCTCGCCCCTGACCTGACAGTACCTAGGGGCTATTATATAGCATACTTACTTAAACCATAAGAAAAATAGGTATACCAGTCAGTTTCTTAAAATTTTTGTCCAGCTGTTAAACGGTTTTAAACTATTAACTAATTATATGGGAAATTCCGGCCCGCGCGCCGAATATGGCCCGCCATGTATTTTAACCCGGCCCGCGAGAAAATTAGTTTTTTTTTAAATTAATTGTCAATCAATCTTGATTAATTATCGTTATCGCTTTTTATTAACTACTACTTATTATCTAACTACAGCCCACGATTTGATTAATGTCATGCAGTTAGGCCCACAACCAAGTAAAGATTGTCCATAATTATAATATGAACCAAATTTAATGTCAGATTCAAATCAGATTTAGATGCATTTAACCATGGAACGTGCAACATACAGGACAGAATCCTTGTCTACTCGAGAAATCAGTGAAAAATGTGTTATAATGTAGTTACGTGCAAACTTTGGTATGATGTGTAACGAAAAAGCTTCCAAACGATCAACAAATAAGTATGTAACTTTACGAGAGTGTCGCAAGGTCGTTCAAATGCCAGGCAAAGTGAGGTCGCGAAGATAGTCGCCGGGGGCACCAAGGTCGACCACACCAAAAACGACTAAGTAGTTCTTGACGGAAATGTTGCTAAAAAAACACGATATTTTTACATTCAAAATCGCGTGTTACACGTACAACTTGTATTTTTTTGTTCCATGCTTTGTATTTCGGAATTTTATTTTAGTTATATCTCGACCCTCGTAAAGCTCTTTTATAACATAACTAGCTGTTGCACGCGACTTCGCCCGCGTAACTTCTATAACATATAGCCTATGTAACTCGCTGATAATGTAGCTTTCTATAAGTAAAAGAATTTTCAAAATTGGTCCAGTAGTTTTTGAGTTTATTCATTACAAACATACAAATCTTCTTTAGACGTATACTACTTATAGACTAGTATAGATATGGTCATCTTTTATAAAATAATATATCCATCCTCACAAACTTTAAAATTTATAATATTAGTATAAACACAATCCTTGAAAGTAATTTTTATCGCGACTGTACATCGATCCGATATAAATACTTAAAAATAAATAATACGGTTTAATTCAAAATAAACAATGAGTCAGTAGTGATACAGATTTTAATGATCGTATCTTCACGAATCACGATATGTGACTCATACATTATTGCATTGTTACGTAAACTCACCATAAGGTCAATAATTATTATGTATTATTTTATTACTCACTATAACAATATGAGAGTACAAGTGAAGACAATAGTTATATTTTTTTTTCATTGTATATTTTAAATTTACAACAAATAAGAAAAAAAAAGTGTCATAAGGTGTCAATAGCTTGAGTAAATTCATAGCTCTTTTATGACGTGTAAGTCATAAAAGAGAACGTACCTAAGTAAAAAAAGGTGGCGCACTGCGTTTTGCAGTCTTTTGGGCAACCATATAGGCGGCAGTAAGGGGGTGGCCCTTACAGACGACCACAGTGAATAATATGTGTGCTATTGTGTTTCTATGAGTGAGTAAGAGACGCCAGAGACCATATTCCTATCCCTTCAAATCTTTTATCCTACAATAATTGGCAGCGCACTTGTACCGCCTGTGTTATAGGCGACGGTAGCCACCTACCATCAAGCCTTTATGACGACATTTGCATAATAAAAAATCATAAAAACGCAATTTTTAACTTACCAACTTAAGTATAGCAAAAATGTGCCATAAAAATAAAAAATATATAACTTTAGCATACCAAAACTTAATAAGATATTTGAAAATATAAGCAAAAATTTTTAAGCTCAATAAAAACTATTGCTAAAGAGTGGGTCACTGAGTTCGGCCCTCAAACTGGGCAGCCTATCTAGCGACAGTAAAATATAGAATTTCATGAGTCCCTTCTTCTTTCTCAATCTGTATCCTTACCAGGGACCGTAACCCATTTACATCCTCCTTTTTATGTTGCTTTTATTCCTTACCACATGCCATCAAGTGAACTGTCTGTCTGCCTGTCATAAAATATCTCGTTAATATTTGAAAATATCGAATTACTTTGAAAAACATTGACAGATTTCTTAATTAGATTAATTATCTGCAAAAATAAACACTATAACTTTTGCCGACTACACAAATTAACTCTTTATTTATTCCTATGAAATAAATATTTAAAAAACCAAATGAGTCGCCAGCCTAACTGAAGGCGTCAAGACACTTAATTTGGTAATATGCTGGTATCTGGTAAAATGCCTACATTTTATGGAAATTTTTTATAGGTAGTAAACTTCTACTTATATGGTTGTTTATAAGGCAAATAGCAAGTGGAAATTCTGTAAACGTCATAATTATCTTGATGCTTGTTCCTTGAATGCTTACAAGAGTTAAGTATTGTGACATTACAAACAGACTCTTCAATTTTATTTATTAGTATATATTTGTATAGATTTCAATACTCTTTATATATATATATATATATTAAAAATAAATGCCTAATACGATAAATGTCATTCCGCATTATAAAATTACCGGAACCTATTCTATAGTAGTGAAGTCCAATTTAAGCAAACCTCCCAAAAGTGTGTTGAACAATATGAACAAGGATCATGTTGTGGTGGACTCACGTAACTGTATTTTGTATTATATTCACCGTGTTATAGCCGAATAATTGCATTTAATGAAACCCATTGGATGCAATTGGATAATAGAGTATTTATATGCATTTATAAGCAAACAAATGTTATGCAGTTCTATTAAAAGCTTTCGGAAAAAAAGTTAACCGTAAAATATCAATTATTATGATTTGATGGTTAAGTATATCTATATATATTTATATGTAAAGAGAAAGGTTTTTAAGCTTATTTCACGTAAAGATAAGTGTGAGATTTGACATACATACTTAAGTCAATATCATACTAATATTATTATAAATGCAAAAGTTTGTGAGGATGGATGTATGGATGTTTGCACTCTTTCACGTAATAACAGTTTCACGAATTTAGATGAAATTTGGCATACAGATAATTATATGGATTAGCATATAGGATACTTTTATCCTGGAAAAATGTTTGCTTCCCGGGGGTTCGTCTAAAAATATAAAAAATTAAGCGCCACTGTCGTCACAGCGATAAAGATGTCAGGCATGTCAGGCATTCAATATAATCAGATTGATATATTTTTCATTTACATATTTGATATTTCACATAAAAACATTCTTTTTACATTGATGCTGTCAATGTCAAATACACATAATCTTACCCTGTGGTCGAAGAGTCACATAGAGTAGAAGATAATGTCGCCAAAGAATTTTAAAATATGACCAACAAAGAGTTATCAATAGATTTACTGATTCAGATTGAATAACTTACAGCAAATTTATCTCATTTTTTTTTTCAGACCTATTTCAACAATCAACATTGGACTGAAGATAAGGAGGTATACTGTTCAAGCCATGTACCAAAAATAGGTCCAGGCCATCTTGACAATTCGTCAGTTGGGATCCGAAGTGCCCTCAACGTTCCCAAGAGCAACAACTACGTCAATGAGCAAATCCGTGGACTCGCGCGTAACAGTCATGACAGTGAGTGTAAGTAAAAAATGTTTCTGTTAATTTCTTTATGATTTATATCGGCAGTTGATACCGCCGATACACAAGCAAACTCAAGGGGATGGAAGCGGGTCGGCGACTTTGATAATATAAAATGTGAGGGAGAAAGTGGAGTATAGGAGAACGGGCTTTGGCCAAATATTTTTGTCTACATTAGGTAGTGTTTCCTGGCGTTATAACAAACATAATAAACGCTATTTAAATATTTTAGTCGTTTAATTAGCAAAGTATCCGATTAGGAGCTGACAGTGGGTGCTGCCTGTAAGTGGTTATGCCTCATTTTACAGGGTGAGCCTGTATGGGTTGCCCAAATTATGACTACGAATCACCAAAGTGTGCCATACCAAATACTTATTAGCGTTTGTTTGTAATATTTGATAGAAATAGAAGTTGAAATATCTGAACATAAATTAAATGAAATACAAAAGGTAACCTTTTATGTAGTGGTCAATAAACCGCGACAAAGTTAGATGCAGCAAGGTCAGTTCCATTGTTCAGATGCACCGACTGCGCAGGATATCAATTATTTCGTACTCCTTTGTGGCAGTCAACTAAAGCTACGATTAATTGCTAGTTTTTATTTTATTTTTTACGGATGGTTAATTAATACCTATAGTAACTTTGAAAATTAGGTAGGTACACGATAATATATATTATGGACGACGTGACGCTTTACTGTTTCGTTGATCATCAAAACTTGATCGGGCCATCGATTGGACGATAAGGCTTGACCGTTTAAGTATAGCTGCCATTATGTAATAAAATGTAGCATTCCACAAATATTCGCAATTAAACACACGAAACACAATCTGAATAAAGATACTAGTGTATATACCTGCAATTAGCGTTTATCGCTCTTTCCATTAGTGAAAACCGTTTCAGAATTCGTTGTGTAGTTCAGAAGAAATCAGCGCAAAAATAGACAGATGCGGAGAGCATATTAGTTTATTACCGTAATATTACAAACCAGGCATTAATGTAGGTACACAATTTGGGAGCGCACATTCTAATAGTACAAATATAGTTTTTATTTTTATATTTTTCTCGTTTAGACCTTTGTTTTAAGTAAAATTCCTCATACAACTAACTATCCGACATAGCTTTTGTATCAAGTTTCAAGTCCAAATCGAGTTATTCAATTCATAAACATTCAAGTGTGTTTAACATTCATATGCCTTCCCGTTATAATAACACAAGACTCGTATCACAAAATCACCAACAACTTCGAAACCAGCAAGAATCCAGTCGGACTTCCGAAGAGGGTACGAAAGCCACTCGAGAAATGTTCGTGTTTTTTCGGGTCTCACTGTCGGCGGTTAGAGCGGTGAAGGCAATTTGTTTGTAAAAAGTGAAAGAGACGGGCGAACTTGTTGCAAAACAGCCGGCCGCATTCCTGATCCCAGTGACCTAAAGCAGTGGACCTGCGAACCTATGTACCTAGACTTTAGACTTAACCAACATTTATCTCATAATCATAACTTGGCATAAAGCACCGGACACCGGGTGCTGGTATGAATGAAAAAGTTTCGCAATGTACTTATTCGTAGGTACTGCCCTATACATTATTCATGAATTCCATTGTATGTCGTAACACATACCTGTCTAGATGTTATATAAATTTCAATTAAATTTAAAAACAATCACTGCTTTATACTTCTTGGATGATTCTAATCGCTATCTTCTTAAAATCTTAGATTGGATGAAACTTATAGAAGTTTTACAATAAGAAAATTTATGATTAGAATACAAGATTCTATACAAATAATATTTAATTTTAAAAACCAAACATATCCAGTGAATCCAGTAGAATAAGCAAGCTGATGTAGCAATGAACAGCCCTTTTATTGCAGAGCTGATCAATGTTGGAAAAAAATTAAGGCATAGACGTCCATGACGTCAGGGCCCTCATAAAAGACTGGTAGCTAATCAATTTTATTTAAGAAAGTTTTCTGGATTTTTTTTTTCTCTCTTTCTTTATTTCGTTCAAAATAAATAAGACAAATATTGTATTTAACTAAATTTTGATTTTGAATTCGTGTACACCTAAAGTCTGGTACCACTGCCAAGTATGTAAGTCATTAAACCAATGTTTCACAACTAAAGAAACAGTAAAAAAAGTTGTATCCGTAGAGCGAGTGATGTGAGAATTTTGCGTAAGACCACACTACACAATATCCCGCGCGTGCACTAAATGACTAAAGGTCATAACATTTTGACAAACTGAAGCGGAACTGGAAGTAGTAGCGGGAAAATCTTATAATACATATATACAAGAAAAAATCTCTGTCCTTTACTATTTTTAAAAGCTTTTCATAATATTGTGTAGTTTTATTTTTATATTTATTTATTTATAAAAATCTCTGTAGGCGGGCTGACAGCCCAGTTGATGATTGGTGACGTCGCTTATTTAATACAAGCAACGCCACAAGTGCTGCAAATACGCTGCCGAATATTAAAATTAGGATTAATATTAAGAATATAGGGGACAGGGAAACGGACTCTCATATACCTCGCCGACCGAAATAAAACAGAATACGTGTTGTTATTTCACTGTAGTCTTCTGTAAAGGGATAGCTATAGCGACGACTGTAAAACACTGTGTGGCCTGGTGCAAACACTGTGTTATTTTTCATTGCTGAACTTCTTTACACATTCAACTACTTAATAAATTATTTAAAATATATTAAACAATGTCGTAACAAGTTACAAAATGAAAATTATTTTAACAGGGCATAATCTATCGACGAGGGCATAAAATAAATAAATAACAATAATAAATATCTTCACACATTCCACACAGCGCCATCTAGTTCCACAGTAAGCAACTAATGCTTGTATTATGGATACCAGACAGTTGATATAATACATAGATTACTTTTTTTTTTGTAAATACATAGATATTATAAATACAAAACATCCATGACTCAGGTACAAAGGTAAAATGTTAACACATAAACATTTGCCCCTAGCAGGATTCGAACCCGCGACCGTTTGATTAACAGCTAGGGTTACTGGCCACTAAACCAAACGTGTCGTCAAATATAATAATAAAATGTTAAACTAATATAATTATATCAATAATTGGACTTATACAGATCGGTTTTTAGCTTTAAAATTCATCGCAGCTAGTAAAATAGTTATTAAAAATTTTTTTTGTTTATTAAAACAGTTATTAGTTATTAAAACAGGTTCGGAAAGCACTACAGTACCAATAAAAATACGCACATTTCATTGCTTTAAATAGCAAGTTTTGCTATAAAATATATTATAACCTCTCTTCCGCTTATCTCGTCATTCAAGCCTCTCCCTTACGGAAATTTGCACACCAGTTTTGGTCGTATTTAAAGGCGAAACTACAAAATTGTATTTCAACTTATGCAAGATCTCGTTTTACCTTATCTGGAAATATTCGTTGCATTAAACTAAGTTAGGAAACACTAATATATGATAAAAATGTATCTAGACACAGCAATCACTGGACGAGTTCTAAGAATTTAAGTTATATTACATATGTTTACGTTGCAGAAATATGTTTTCTAGCGAATAGATGCATGAGCAAGGCGCATAGTCATAATTTTATTATAATACTTACATAATTTTACATATATTATCTACTAGTAACTACTAGTAATTAATATACAAACCTTTCTCGTTTATTGATCGTTTTTTACTCTCTTTTCATTGATGAAAACCGTTTTAAAATCTATTGGATAAATTAGAAGATGTCAACGGAAAACAGGTAGAAGCAGACAGCGACTTCGTTATGTAGGTATTTATGTAATATAGATTTGAATATCTACATAACTCCTACGGTTAATAATTTTATTATGAAAATAAAAATGTTCTCTGTCTCCATATATTTTTCTACTTTATGCAAATTACCAAAAAATATAACATAATAAATGATTTTACTGTAGGCAGATGAGGTACTAAGTTGAATAATATTATAGAAATCGTGGCCTGCCTTGTTAATATTAATATTTTAATATTAATATAAACCTAGACACCTGTATTTATTGAATTATAAAACAAATTAATTCGTAATATAAAAGCTTATATAATACATGCGTTTTCAAAACATTTCTTCTTAAAATATTATGTCTGATTTCATGTAAACCCACTGTAATACTTTTCAATAACTTTTCAAATGACTCGTCTTCATTCTTTTGGGTATTCATGTAAAAATACTTTAAATTATAAAACTCCATGTTTTAAGAAAAAAATTATCTCCCATTTTGAGGAACTGCATGAGACTAAGAACGATCTTATCAAAGTTTTCTGTATAATATAACATATTATTATTCTTACGTTAATTATTTATTATTACGTTAAATAATATGATATGTGAAACAAACATAGTAGGTATAGAGATCCGGCTGCTAACAGGGATCGCTAATAAAGATGCTAGGTTAATAAGGATCGCGAATTAACGTCGGATACAAGCTAAGTACTTCCGTCATTTGGGCAACCGGTTTGGCAGCAGAAACCAATCCCTTACATATGAATACCGTAAAATAACATCATGTGTGCAATTGTGTTTCCGTGAGTGAGTAAGATATGCCAGCCATTTCCCTATCCCTTCTTAACTTTATCCATAATCTTACTATGGTCGGCAGCGCATTTAAAGCACTTGTGTTATAGGCTACTACCACCAACAAGTAGTGGAATTTGACATATAACAATAATTATTTATACATAGTTTTTTGCCAACAGTATCACCAACCCGAGCCACAAATGGCGGTAGTGTCCACGCATCTCCAGCGCGTGAACTGTCCAGGGACGTTCCAGACTACCAATATGGGCGTTTCGACGCGAGCGCTTTACACATAGCACACGCGTTGAAACAGACAGAATTACAGAAGGCATATCACAGACCGAGGGAGAAGCCCATTGACTGTTATTTGGTAAGTATTTCGTAATAAGTGTCGCCATTCATAATGACCACTAGAAAATACGAGTATATATTATAATCATCGAAGTTTCACGTTTATAGAAGTCCAATTTCGTCATCTTATAAAAATCAGAGATCAGATTATTTTTGAGATCTGTTTCTTTTTTGAATATTTTGAAATTTTTGGAATTTTTCTTTTGTAGAGATCTGAATCAGGTGAACTCTTGTAAGACGTGTCAAATAACGCAGACTTAGATATCTGGATAGAAATATTTAATATTTTGATTTATCAAAATATCAAATAACTTAAGTTATTTTATTTATAAATCATTCCATACGAATACTAGATCTATATACGAGTACCAACCATCAGGTAGGTATGATTTGTCCGTCATTCTCCGAAAGGTATCATTAAGATATGTATTTAATTGTGAAACAAACAACACGTGATTACCCATAATTTTTGTTACCACTAAGAATATTAAAAAAAAAACTTTGCATTGCTACATTTTGTTTGAAACTATAATTGTTTTTATTGCCGCAAATAATGTTTCACAAGTATCAAAGCAATAATTGAGTAATTGACTAGTTGATTTCAGTTGTAAATTGTTCTTATTAATTTGATCACAAAATTGTCAGTACATTATACCCACAAGGGCATTGGAAAGTACTAACATTTTTTGACACTACTTTGTTATGTCGTAAAAGTCGTATCGACCGCAAAATATTACAGCAATAAGATGAAATATTAAAAGATGATTAATATTTCGTTTAAATAAATTAATATTTTTTTAAATAATTTATAGGTAATTGCTTGATTATGGACTTGGTTGCAAATCTTAATATTTTGTTAGATTATTGTGTTGAATATGATTAGATCTGTTGGTCATGGTCATTGAGCAGAGAATGTTAATAGTTAAAACTGAACATCACATTCCTTTAGAACACGCGATCAGTTCTAGTCCACGAGACAGGTATGCGATACGATCTGTTGATATTGCACTAACTAAGACCACACTCATTACGCGTCGTCTGCTATCTCTCTGAAACTACCACATTTTCATATTCACATTTAGAAAGAAAGGAAGAATATATATTGGGGATTGTATATTGTATATTGAATATATCGATAGCATAAACACAGATGTTATGTGTAAAAAAGTCAATTTTATAGTATCGACATTTTAAAGTTGGATTATCTAGGCCATTTAGTTATCACCCTTTAGCTATAGTTATTCTATGCTTACTCGTACCATATTTGCGCACAACAAAATTCATATTACATGAATAGATTTACTCGTATTGTACTTAAAATTTTTGAAAAAAAAAATGAACTTACCACATCTGTTTACTGTGACATCGACATATTGTAATTTAATGAAACATTTCAAAATTTTAAAAATATTAATTGTCAATATTTCCCATATATTTACTATAACATCTTTTTGATTTATTTATTTTTGAATTGTTTTAATCAGCTACCTCTTTTTTAATCAATTCTTAACTAATTTTAGATATTTATTAACATAGAAATCAAAAAAAGAAAAACTGTCTAATATGTATAATTTACACGCGACACAGAATTTTAAGAGTTTAAGAATTTTAAGACATTTAATATTGAAAATGTTACTCGAATATGAGAGTTATTGCTCATAAAGACCAAATTTATGATTTTTCCTAATTCATGCTAATCAATTTACACCGCAAAACCGTATTAGTGAGTATTTTAATAGATATTAATGTACATTAAAATAAATATTTATCAATAAAGTTATACCAGTTTACACGATAAGCTATTCACAAAATGTGTCATCGTGGTAATTATTATTCAAATTAACATTGGATATGTTGAAACGATGGCGTAAATATTTCTAACCAGATAGCTAGGTAATTAGCACCTGCTTAAATAACGCCTTTGTATCAACTACAAATAAGGTATCTATTTTATTTGTTTATAGTTACAAAAGACCTTCGAACTGTTACTGAAATATTACAATTTTTAATTCATTTACCTGTCTATACTAAGAAAAATTAAAGTGAGTGTATTGTCGAACTAACTGACTATCCAATTCCTTATCCTAAAGCCTACTGTAGTGGGCAGCGCACTTTCAGTACTGTGGCGTTGCTTGTGTTATTAGGCGACAGTAAAAAACTGCTTTTTAATAAATGTGTAATATATACGGTACTTGTAAAAAAAAAGAATGTGATGGAACCCATTTCCCTATCCTCTCCTTATTCTATATCCTCTATCCCATCAGAGTCAGAAGCGCACATGCAATCTTCTCGGTGTTGCTTTTACTTTTAGACGTCTAACTATCATGATGTGTTTTAAATATTAATAAAATGCTAGTGGATGATAAAAAAATAAAAAATATTTTTCTTCGACGGTTAAGTAGATCTTAATCTGTAACCAGTGTGGTTACTGAATTACAATAGATTAGAATCATTGCAAAATATTTTTAGTACTTAAGTATGTATATAATGTTCATTATAGATCGTGTCGTTTAAACGCAATTCAACAGTTATCGGAATGATCAAATGAAATTCCATACTTTCACAGTGCTTTACTTTATGTCATAAAAAGCGAACATGCAACATACATAACCGCATATATCCGTTAACTTTTACTAAGCAATCTAGTCGAATGCCAACGGATATATATATCACATTGCTTTCCATTCCGTCGTAACTTCAACGCTTTTATAGTAAAAAAGGAATAGATACAGCATTGAACTATCCATATACGGTGGCTCGCATCGCTGTGTGCATAGGTCGCTGCATACTTCTGATTATCGTTTGCGGCAGCTGTGAGAAGCTTTCTTTAACATTACGTAACTTTGATATGAGAATTTTGTATTTAAATACAAAATATACGCTGGGAGCCCTTTTTTTAAAACAACGTATAAATTGCATACTACTTAAAACACAGTGTAAAACTTCATTAGATTTTGGGCCCAAAATAGAATGGGAAAATAGAATGTTTCACAGCCTCTATAAAAGAGGATTTTGATACGGTTTTCACTAATAGAAAGAGAAATAAACTAGGAAGTTTTGTGTTATAATTTGCAGTAAAAAAATTTGCAACCTTACGAAGCCGGGGGCGGGTCTGTTTCTCGACTAACTTTTTCTAAACCACCCAACGGATTTTGATACAACGAGTATTTTCACTAATAAATAGAATGATAAACGAAGAAATTTTGAGTATATATAATCCTGGATCCGTGCAAATCCGCACGAGGGCAGGTCGTCCAGTATAATGAAAAGGAACCGTCGTAACAAGAGGGAAAATACTTCCTTTAGACTTACTAATTTGTAATAACACCAAGTACTAATCGAATAGAATTGTTATTGGAAGTCCGGTTTTCACCAAGTGCGTACCAACGCAAGACGTGCTTGTCCTCAATTGTCCACTAGGTCGCCTCATGTATTATTCAATTCTTGTGCATTTGCATCAGAATACTGGCTCAGGTATAAACTTAGATTTAAATAGACAATATCATCTGCTTGGGAATTACTTAATTAAATACTAATTTTAACTTTTAGATGACGCCTTAATTTTAAGCTTTTTTAAATTACATTTCCGCAAATACTTGCGATCCGCCCTAGCTTCGCATAATTTGTATACAGCACACATATAGTGACTAAATTTATCAGTGAATTGGCTATAAAAGAAGACATGAAAAAATACTATAAGATACTAATTTACTAAATAGCACTGATGCTAATCACTATTTAGGAAAATAAGCTTGAGTGTTTTTTTCAAAAAAGATGACCTTAAGGCTTTAGTGACCACTGTGAAATAACGGCACAGTAGAGCCCTTTCACCTATTTCTATTTTGTCCCTTACCTTTTGTTAAGGCGACAGTTGCTAGGTATCACTAGAAAAATGAAAACAGGAGATTGTACTTGTACACCCCAACAACATGATCCATTTACGTGTTCACTTGCCCCAGTACGTATCTGGTTTTGTGTCGACCGACAGGAGCGTGGGCTCAAGGCCGCGTCCTACGGTGTGCCATTCATAATCTCTACGCCACTGCTATTATGCAGTCTATGCACTGGATTGCATTGAGAGTCTGGTTGGAAGATTTTAATGACTACAATGGTTTAGAGTTTCATGTGAAACATGACCTCTATTATCACTTGTTTATATAATACATGTGGCCCCACTTGAATTACTCAACATTTTCAATGCCTCGTCCAATGAAACCATTATGTATTCATTCAAAATATACATAATTCCATGATTTGCCTAATGGAGAATTAAGCCATTTTAGCAGATTTTGTGCAAATATTTCTGAGGGTTTACCTACAGACAAAGACTAAGTAACTTCATTACATAGTTTGTGCCGCCTATACAACACCGTAAGGACGGAATGGGATAGGAATCTCTTTTTTATGTTTAAGTGGCCAGGTAATATGATGTTTCATTTATCTTGATAGGAGTAAGAATAGAACAAGAAAATCGCCTGTGCTACCCTTTACACATTCTTCAAAATAAATTCATTGCGTTACTAAAAGGCATAGGAACGAAACACAATAATGGACTATTTGTCCTCATGAGGACACCTTGTCTTGTATATCTGCTTTTGAATTTCCCTGTTTTCTACTACGAAGGATTTTCTACTACTACAGCAGACCTCCTACTACTACTAAACTTGCCTACTGCTTCTGGCCTTCCTGTACCCTTTGAAGCTAAAGCTACTTTTATGATTAGTCTAGTAGAGCAAAACTAAGTGTCAAGTAACAAAAGTACAATGCATTATACAACGCAATTCAGTTTTCCATTGTTACTTTTCTTCCTTCGCGATAACCACTGTCTTCCGTATCACAATAACATGGTTGCGGCTATCTTGCTCTGACGATCTTGATGATTATGAGGAGTGAAAGAGAAAGAACAGGCCTTCGATGTAACGTTGCGAAATGTTACCATTATGATGTTGGAAAGTGGGATTTATGTGTTGCTAAACACTTTATTCAGAAACACTTTATTCAGTTTAATTGTCTAATGGGACTCGTAGGTTCAGACTTCTGTCCCAAATCGAATGACAGCTGACCTCTTCTTCTTCTTTTCTTTTCTTGAATGTCTGAAAATCTTCTTTTTTATACTTATATAAAAATCAATCGCCGTAAGTTAGTATCGTAAAAATTCAGGAATGGCTAGACCGATTTTAATTCGGTTTTCACTGATGGAAAGAGGGATAAACAGAGAAGGTTGTATAACAGATTGTATATATAAAAATCGCACCCCAGGAGAAGCCGGGAGCTTATTCAAATAGGTTTGAACTAAACATATTTGAACTAAACTGTCAATTGTTTAAACACTATTAATCACCTAAATTGTCTATAAAATACAGACTAATGTATAAAAGATGAAATGTCGAAAAGAAAAGAAAACAATATCTTTACCGTTTGCCTACGTTAATTGACCCGATGAACTTGCCTAGTGCCATTTCTCACGACAGAATTAAAAACGTACCGTTGCCAACTCATTAGTCATTTGATATAAAGTTTTGATAAAACGAAAGAGTTAAGGCGATTACGATTTATTCTCCTACCTACTTGTTCCTCTTACGTACTTATTTAATCGGATCTGTGAAACAATTCATTTACTAAGTCTTTTAGATAAAAATAATTATTATTTTAGATATAAAGAACTAGCTGTGTCACGTGAAACACCGCCGACCACCGGCCACCGGCGTAAAACACGCCGTTTAATTTAAATTGAATAAAAACTTTTCAACAAAAAATTAAACCGCCGAAAAAACTGAAAAGCAAAAAGTAATAAACCTTTTTTATTTAATAATTAAAATGTTACAAAATAAACACAAAAATTATTAATTTTGACTTTAGTTCAAAATCTAGTGTCATCATAATTTTATAATTTTTGTAATCACACGAATTCTTAACTCTATCTTGACGAAAAGTAAGTCTTAAGAAATTATTCTGAAGACATCGTATCTTAAAATAAGTAAATTTTTCTCCCACCTCCTACACAGAGTTCATCATTGTCAAATTAGTATATTATACCGTATCTCTCACCACATGCATTTGACTTGACTCGTCTACATAAATCTTAAGGCGCATTTTAATGTGACAAGCAATGTAACCATGGGAATAGCGGTGCTCTGTAACAGTTTGTAATGATTTTCGCACGTCATATTCACACAAAAGTACACCCTAAATGTTGTTTAGAAAGGTTTATTTTCTGTTGGCTAGTTAGAATTGTACGCCTAAGGGCTTTTAACTGCTTGACTGTAACGTTGGAATGTTCGAAATCAAGGTTTCACAAATGTTTGCGTTTAATTCGGCGAATTTAAACACTGAGTTTGATAGGATTTTGTGAACCACCTCAGGTTAAGTAACCTTTAAGTTAGCTTTAGAATCAAACCCTGAATGAGATTAAGCAATAATTTAAGAGATTAAGTAACAGTTGGTAATTGTAACTGTGTTACGTGTTTCTGTCGCAGGTATTAGCCGAGGTCCCTCCAACACTTCGCCACTGTGATTTCAATATTGATAAGAACTTACACATTATTATTATACTCAATTTAACTCGTCTGCCCCTCCAAAAGCCAAAATGAAGAGGAGACGGCCTCAAAGGCCAAAATAATAATAATAATAATTATTATTATTATCTCTTTATTTGTTTTATTTCTTAATATTAAATTTTTTACAATAGAAATATTAAGCCTTGCCCCGCTGCCTTGCCCCGCAAGCAGCGGGGCAAGGCCCAAGATACCGGTGGTTAGCGCTGCAGAGTGAGGAACCTCCTGACAATTCGTGCCGTGTCCAGAAGTACCGCCTTCTGTATCTGACCCTTGATCCATCCATCTAGCGAGAGCCTCTTAAGATGTTGGTCGAGGCTGTTCGCTATAAGGCCATTCGCCGATATGACTATCGGGACGATGATTGTCGAATCGACATTCCACATGGCGGTAACCTCTTGAGCCAAGGCTTTCACGAGGTTTTCGTCATGTAGAACAGTAATGTCAACAAGCATCGTCCGGCGTTGGGATCGGTCAATAACCACGATGTCAGGTTTATTGGCGACAATAGTTCTGTCCGTGATTATGGAGCGATCCCAATAGAGCGTGGCATGACCATTTTCCAGAACGGGCGCAGGTATATGTTTGTAATATGGTACTTCAAATTCAACAAGGTGATATTGAAAAGCAAGTTGTTGGTGAATAATTCTGGCTACTTGGTTATGTCTGTGCAAATACTCGCCTTTAGCAAGATGAGAACAACCGGAAATAATATGTCTCAATGATTCTCCCGGAAGGTGGCATGCTAGACAAATGTCGGCCGTACCGTACCGGAATATATTTCCGGTAATTTCTCGTCTTGATAACTTCATCTGCTATTGCACAGACAAAACCTTCGGTTTCCCAATTATTAATATAATAATAATAATTATTATTGATTGTATTTCTATTTTTCACTGATTCATGTCTTTCTTATCCTTTACAAAAGTCCTACAATTCGTCAGGCTACATTTTTTGAAAAAATCCGATTTCCTTACTATTACTTATTTACTTGATAACAAGAGAATTGTTGGCCTATGGTGTTTTCGTAGCTTATTTTGAGATCTATTTAATAGCAATTGAAATTTATAAGACTTAAAAAAATTTATCAATTTTCTTTTTAAAGTATCAGAGTTTCTTTGCAGGGATTGTCTACACTAATATTATAAAGAGAGATGGCGAGAGCAGTTTTATTTTGCTTTGTTTGTTCATCTTGCCTTACCACTTTTTAACATATCAAACATGTACTTACAATGTAACTAAAACTAATAATATTTATAATCGAATAAGCCATGTGTGATTGTTTACGCTCAGTGATGATGCAAATTGAATAACCCAATTCTTAACCGTCCTACGCGAAGCTAGTTCCCACACGTCCACTTAAACGTAAGTATTAACATTTGAGCATCGAATTGTATAAGTTTTGTAGGGATTAAAACGTTATTGTGGTAATTAACGTAAATTTCAACGAAGCGTAGGTAGAGGTTGACTGTTACTACGCTAATGCTACTACACTTATTTGTTCATCGTTGAATCCGGAATAAATTCATTATAGATAATATTATTTTTAATTCCCTCTATATGGTCCATTACGTTTTTTTTTTAATTTGCATATGCAACCCGGAGAAAATTAAAAAATTATTTTATAGCCAATCAAAAACCAATTACCGATGTCATATTTTATTGACTAATCTTTTTAGGTAGATACTATTTACGGCCTGCAATTTGATTTATGTCCTGAAGTTAAGCCCACGACCATGAAAAAGTTGTCAATACTTGAAACACACCTGCTACATTTAGGAGCAAACATGTACTGTATACATCAGTGGATCAAATCCATTGCAAAGAGCAATGTATGGGTATTTCATTTATATGATCCAATTCCTAATATGTCCATTTTCTAGGCCGCCAACTTAGTATAGCCATTAGAGCTATCAAATCACTGATATCATATATAATAAGATACAAATATATAATTCTATTTTATTACACATAAATTACATACATCAGTAGTGACAATCCAATTAGTTTATATTAAGTGTGCGAACTGCTATCAATACTTTCATCGGCATTCAAAAGCAATTTCAATTTACAACCTTATCACACTAAAAATAAGCCCTTTTGTTTTTTAATTAACAGTTAAGCATTGACGACACACGCAACGGTACCGTCGCGGTCTGCTAACGTTTCCTACATTATTATCATGTTGATATAACTACATCATGTATTGCAACATTACGGTTGGCAGTTGACACCACTGTTTTTAAAAAAAGCTAATTTAATCTGTCTGATTATAAACAAAAAATGTCAAGATATATTTTCAAAGTTGACTCTGGTCTGGATCTGGAAAGTAGTGGCATTCGGAGTCATTAGGGCAGGCCGTCTGGCGACAGTAACCACCCCCTCATAGTTAAAGCATGAACGCATAACAAACAAAAAAAAATTCACCTTTATTACATTAGTATAGATTAATATCGCACAATGTATAAAATTAGCAAGAAATATAAAAAATAGGTATTTTAATCTTTAGTAAAAAGAATTAAAAAAACTCGAACGTTGACCATGTCCTAATCTTGAACGGACAAGATCGTGCTATGTTTTTGTAGTATGACGTCACCTGTCCAACATTGGGAATTACTAGGCTCTGAACTAATCGGCACACCTTAAACACACTTACAACTTCCTCGTAAAAAAAACAACAGTACTATTCATTAAACAGTCTGTGATCTATCTTTATATGAAACTTTAGAAGAGATATCTCTATTGATTGATGTTTGAGATGTAATATGAATGATGTTTAATTTAACATAGGAAGTGTCCAGTTACGGAACTTTCCAATGTAATAGAGAAAACTTCAGTAATAGAATAAATAGGTAGGTACTGTTTGAACACACTAGTCTTTATTCATTGTTACTCAATGCGCGATTATTGCCAGTACATCATAAAGTATAAAGATTTCTATAAAGTATAAGTTAACGTTTAGTCTAGTGGTTAGTAAACCAAGCGGTCGCAGGTTCGAATCCCGCTAGGGGCAAATGTTTATGTGTTAAAATTTACCTTTGTACCTGAGTCATGGATGTTTGTATCTATGTAATCTATGTAGTATATCAACTGTCTGGTATCCATAATACAAGCTTATAGTTGCTTAGTGTGGAACTAGATGGTGCTGTGTGGAATGTGTGAAGATATTTATTTATTCTATGTAAAAAAATATCAATTGTCTTGCCACATATATGACAGAGCATCACTAGAGAACGGCACGACCGATTTTGATGTTTTTTTGTTGTTGTATTCGTAATTGTTAGGACAAAGTTTGCACGAAAAAAAATTTTTAAGATATCCACTGGAATAGCCGAAAATTTGGACGGTATTGTTTGATAAAACTAACGGGGCAACCTAAAAAAGTATGTAATCATGCCATACGACATTTAAAAAATTTAAAAAGAAATAAAATGAACTGTCAAAACTGAATAATGTAACTATGTAATTATAATTGGGTTTTTTCTTATAACTACTGATACTACTTTTAAAATTGGTTCAGAATTTTAGCCTTATAATCCATGGATAGTGATCAAACTCCTTTCATATATCTTCAACTGTTGGTTATTGAGTAGGGATCAATTATGTTATGGCTGCTAACTATTTGCTCCCTAAAACTTAATATTAAAATATACAATAATCCTAATATGGAAACTTTAAAAATGGTTGAGAAGCAAACAGAACTCAATATACCCAGACAAGAGGACGCCACTTTGAAAATAAAAATGCCCTTATGTGACCATTTCCCTAGAAATGTTGAAATAAAATCCGAGTCTGTTATTATGTTGTCAGCCTACCGCGGCGTTCGTTGACTCGCCGATGTCTAGAGAAAGTTGTTAATTACGGGTGATTGCCTATAGATTATGTAACAGAATGCAACAGATCAACCATATGACTGAACAGTGAGACACCATGGCCGCTTTACTTTTATACCCTAAATTATCTAACTTAGGTACTTTTTGTAATACGACACAGGAATGAAAGTAGGTACAATGCACAAAATGTGCTCTTGCTCTAGGTATTAAAATTTGAAGCTGTTTGATTTAAACTGTTATCTATCTATCGCTCTCTCTCTCTCTCTCTCTCTCTCTCTCTCTCTCTCTCTCTCTCTCTCTTTCTCTCTCTCACACACACTCACACACACACACACACACACAAACACTCACTCAATTTCTCTCAGTTTCTCTTCAGTCCTGAAGGTTGGCCGTCAACTCCCTTTGTGTCAAAACAAAGGTCGAATATTTTTCTCTGAAAGTTACTTTTGACTGGTCTGTCAAGTCACTCCCAGTCAAAATTCCAGTCCACTTCCTGATTTTCCTAACCATGACTAGGCAGACAGACAAATGCGGAAAGCGACTTTTTTATACTATGTAGAGAAGATATTCGTAACTAGGTCGATTCATCTCTATCGGATGGAAAACGATAATGGCGGGATATCACCGATATAAAGAGGGTATAAATAAATAAAATTTTACTTGATACATTTTAATTGTTGAAGGTCGTATTAATTAGGTGTAAATGTTTCCACTGGAACATAAATGCTAAGATTTCATTGTAAAAGATCACATTGCACCATATATTGCATACTTGTTTGTTGTTGAAGCCGTTTGTTGTTTCCCATTGATTGAAATTTATGTGTTCATAATATTATATATGTGAGCACACAATTGCCGGGACATAAATATATTACATAGATCTAACAGTCTCATGCTATGGAGTTTCTAACTAGAAATATGTAGTTGTCTACTGCTTTAATGATGAGAAACAAATCTAATACTTCAATTAAAAATGTTATTACTAATAATAATTGTATTATTAATATTAGTATTCGTTGGTTTAGCATGCATACCTAATTTGATTGGAAAAATATGAATCAAAGCGTATCCGTATAATTAATAGTTTATTTAAAAGAAATATGAATATCTAAATGCGCATGCGCAGAATAAGTAAACGTTATCAGTGTGTTAATATTTTCATGATGAGTTTTCTTGTGAGGAATGTATGAAAAAGTTGTCGGACAGCGCACAACGGGGCGAATGGAAAGCGTGAAATGACGCGCTAATAGAACGTGTGCGGTGAATCGTACCGAGTTATCGATCATGTATTTCTATTGGATAATAATCGAAGGCTGTCAACACGAAATATAAAAGCGAGCAAGTTTAATTGTAGTAGTAGATACAGATTACAGGTATATGTGAGTAGTCTACTAATTATGAAAATGCGAAAGATATTGAGCATGGATGTATGGATGTTTACATTCATGCTCAAAAAGTTTTTTGTGAAAATAATAATTCAGAAACTGTATATTTTGGAGGAATAACCTTTTTTTTTTTGTGGAGGAGACACGTCATTGTCGAGGAAAAAGAAGAACATCTCATAAATTAAAAGGATATAAAAGGAATGTCAATTCTTGAATTTTTTTTATACCTTGGTCGTTCAGTTTGTATTAAGCAACTAGTTTTTGCCCGTGACTTTGTTCGCCCCCTTTTTTCTTATCCGATAGCTACTAAACTCACCAGCTAGGCTAATCTGAAGATTGCCTGAAAATTTCAACAAATTTTGTTGAGCGGTTTTGGAGTCCATAGGAAACATAGGGAACACATCTCCATTTTTATATATTAGTATAAATGCTTGATTTTAATTTAAAACAAATTTTAATTAACATTTTAGTTGCCATAAAGAGTATAAATTTCAATTTTTTTCTAATGTTAAGGTCAGCAGACAGGGTAACGGACCACTTTATCACAGACAGACAGACACGGTAGGTGGCTACCGTCGCCTATAACACGCCACAAGTGCTGCAACTGCGCTGCCGACTACAATAGGATTAATATTAAGGAAAATAGGCTCTGGCATCCCTTACTCACTCACCAAAACACAACAACAAACGTGATTAACGTTGGGCTTCTGTAAGGAGGTGGTTACTGCCGCCAATCGGGCTGCCCAAGTGACTCCGAAACGCAGTGTGCCCTGCCACTACTAATCTTAAAAACATCTTAACCTATTTTTTTTTTAAATATTAGTGGCATATTTTCTTATAAAAATATAATTAATCTACTCTTCACAGGCTGACCTTGTCTAGACTAAAGCATTAAAAAGTGAGTGGCATAATCCTTTTGTTAAACTTGAACTCAGAAACGGTGTTACGCAGGTCAACGCGTCCGATTTGCATTCCTAATGAATGAACGACTATTTTTTTTTAATTGCTCTATTGTTTCAAGGTTTTTTTATGCAGCAGGATATACCATAGAAAAAAGTTCATTTAATAAACATCTCGCTACAGTGGCCGTAAATTACACAAATTGGATAAATAATATAGTATACAGGATTTATTAAAATACTAACTGCGCCCCCGACTTCGTACGTGCAGATCGTTATTCGAAAATCCCACGGGGACCTAACATTTTTTTCAGGATAAAAAGTATCCTATATATTAAATTAAAACATAACCTTTTATGTACCTATTGTATAGTGGTCTTATCATTAAAATGAAGCAAAAATTCGATAGCTCCTCTACCAAAGATAAACATTGATTGAGAAACTATGCGATAAGAATTGCCCTGGAAACTAGTTAATTGTAATTTTTAGTTATATAAAATTTTATATCATTGATAACAAAGCAGCGGAGGTGTGTCGATAAGAAATTATTTCTTTTAAAAACAAACATCTGCTGTTGGTTTATAAATTAATAAACATTATTGCAATTAAATCTGAGTACAGATTTAAATAAAATAGGTACTACCACAAAAGTAAAAAAAATCATAATCTATTTCTATAATAATTTAGCTACGAATACATTTCTATATCTTCTTTAATGTTACGCACTACAGATAAGGTAAACATTTAAGAAACACAAAACACTTAAGGGGCTATTTTTTTTAATTATATTTGACTTTATTGACACATTTTTACTTAAACGCAAAAACGTACTGTAGGTTTTTATTTATTTTTAGTCTTTACATTCTGAATACACCGAATTTACTGTCTCTGAACGGAGCATTTAATGCCGCCGATAAACTAAGGCCTATCACTTTTCTCGTATCTCTTGGAGACACTATTCCATCGTCCCATAATCTAGCAGTACTGTAGTAAGGTTTACCCTCCAGTTCGAACTTGTTCTCTAAAGGAGCTCTTACTTTCCTGTCGTCTTCTTCACTAAAGGGTTTACCAGATCTCTTCGCTTTCTCTTTAGCTACTAAAGCGAGTACCGTGCCCGCCTGAGGTCCTCCCATAACTGATATTCTAGCGTTGGGCCACATGTAAAGAAAACTGGGAGAATACGCCCTTCCGCACATTCCATAATTTCCAGCGCCGAAACTTCCTCCAACTAGAACTGTAATCTTTGGACCCTTAAAACAACTCACAGCTGTCACCATCTTTGCCCCATTTTTAGCAATACCACCAGCTTCTGCCTCCCTGCCTACCATAAATCCAGTAATATTCTGTAGAAATATTAGAGGGATCTTTCGTGCTGCACACAGCTGAATAAAATGTGATCCTTTCAAAGCGGCTTCCGAATGTAAAACACCGTTATTACCTATAACACCAACAGGGTGTCCATATAGAGACGCGAATCCACAAACTAAAGTTTCTCCATACAATTGTTTGAATTCATGGAACCTGCTTCCATCCACCACTCTAGCAATAACTTCGCGGATATCAAAAGGCCTTTGTATATTCGCTCCAACGATTCCATGGAGGTCATCTATATCGTGCAACGGTTCATCGATTTTCGGAGTATAAATCCTAGTTCTTTGTTCGTTATGCCAATTTAAATTTGCGACGACATTTCTAGCTAAGTCCAAGGCGTGCTCATCATCCTGTGCGTAATGGTCAGTAACTCCAGATTGGCGACAGTGCAAATCGGCTCCACCTAAGTCTTCTGACGATACAGACTCGCCCGTGGCCGCCTTCACAAGAGGGGGACCGGCTAAGAAAATAGTGCCCTGATTTTTAATTATAATACTTTCATCGGACATGCTGGGAATGTACGCACCTCCAGCCGTGCAAGATCCCATAACTACTGATATCTGGGGTATCCCTTCGGCGGACATGTTAGCTTGATTATAAAATATCCTTCCGAAATGTTCCTTATCCGGGAACACGTCGGCCTGATCGGGAAGATGAGCGCCTCCAGAGTCAACTAGATAAATGCAAGGAAGTCTGCATTCTTGGGCAATTGATTGCGCTCGTAAATGCTTCTTCACAGTGATGGGAAAATAAGTGCCTCCTTTAACAGTAGCGTCGTTGGCCACTATCATGCAATCGCGACCATGAACTTTACCGATAGCTGTTACAATGCCGGCACTTGGTACCTGACCGTGGTACATGTCAGTAGCGGCCAAAGTACTCAGTTCCAAAACGTCACTGCCTTCGTCCACTAACCGGTTAATCCTATCCCTGACGAGCAATTTCCCTCTCTCCGTGTGTCTCCTTATCGCCTCTTCTGTACCGCCTTTGATAGCGTCATTCGTTTTCTGTCTAAGTTCAACGATCAATTCGTCCATTTTGCTCTTATTTTCTTGATAATAAGGATCACTTCTGTTCGGCTCCGTGCCGATGACTGTTGCGTGCCCGCGGCATTGCTTCAATCGCCGTATACCCCTAACGAGTTTTAACATTTTTAACCGATACAAACAACAAACTTAGACACACGACCGGCCGGCGAGTCCCTGCCGCGTTACTGACGAACAAATATGTATACCGTTATCTATACAAATAAAACGCGACAAAAACAAACCGATCCGCCAACTCGGGGCGTATGTGTGGCTTGATAAAAACACGCATAATGTATGAAATGATAATGCGGTCCCATTGTCACGACTGTCAGAGATATTGACGTAATATTTACATACAGTTACGATGCATCATCAGGAGATCCGTTCGGTGGAGTGAGCGCGTGCACTTTGCATAATGCACCGGGTGCTAAAACAAACGGCTATAAATTACTTTAAGTTAAACATGCTATTATGAGTACTTATTTAGCAAAGCTTTGAACGGTAGTGTAGAGTACGACACTTCGGCCCACTTAAATTGCCAATGAAGATTAATGTAACGCATAGCGCGAAGTAAGTGGACCTTGAACGAACATTACTCGCTTTTTGCAGAATATTTTATGTTAAACACCATTTTAATGTATATTATTTCCTTGACAAGACCACACACACAATAATATGGAATACATAAAGATATATTATTTGTGATTATTATACAATACAAAAACACATTGATAAAGAAATATTGACGATCCATTGGATGAGTTCTCTCTTGGGAATGTCGGGTTCTATTCCCGGCTGAAGTACCTTTGGAAATGAACTTTTCAAATTTGCCTCTGGCTGGCTGCAATGCCAGAGACCATTTCTCAATACCTTTCTAATCCCATATATTTTTCATAGCATTAATTTTGGCATGGACTGGCAAAGACTATATTATTATCTAAATGCTAAATGCTTACAAGCAGTGTTAACAAATGCATTTTTTTTAAACCTAGTTGATGGGGTTCGAATGGGAACAGCGCTCAGTGTTTAAACGAGTCACCGTATTAATTAATAGTGCAAAACAAAAGCCGGTTAGGACTGAGCGCGGTGAATGACACGCATTTCACTTTCACAGAGCAGTCGCCAGGTGGCGACACTTTCCTCTGCTGCTGTGAATAGTTGTGCTGGGTTTTGGGTGACATTTCACTTGCACTATCAGAAGAATACTTAGCAAAGAATAACAAAATACTGAAAGTACTAAGTTTACATTATAAGCTGCCTTCAATGTGAATCTATGTATACTAATATTATAAAGCTGAAGAGTTTGTTTGGTTAACCGCGTTTATCTCAGGAACTACTGGTTCGAATTGAAAAAATTTTTTTGTGTTGGATAGTCCATTTATCGAGAAAGACCTTAGGCTATATAATATTTTGAACGCGGACGATGTCGCGGGCACCAGCTAGTGTAAGATATATGTAAAAATTATTTAATAGCCACAAATTTCATAAGCGGCAGTATTAATTATATGATTTCACACTCTGAATAGCATAAGTAATCGTGATAATAATCGCTTATTCCGAGGATAACAAACCTGTATTTTAGAACTATAGCAGTTTTGATTTACTTATTTTGTAGATTTTATTGTTATTTCATTTGTTGTTCGTTTGATTGATTTCGTCCTCTATAAATGAGACACAAAACAGAAAGGCTATTTCCCTGTAATTTCTATGAATCATTCTAAAATCTTTATTATTTTATGTCATCCATATATTATATTTGAAAACAATGTTATAGTTGCCATCATTTTATGGACTTTATTCAACGATATTTTACATATTTATTAAAATAACCTATACCTACTTTACAAGCGACCTCAAAATAAAGTGTTTTATAACTACTTACTAGCGTTCGCCTTCTGTTTATAATTCGATAAAGCCCAGCACAGACGTATATATATTTATATATCTATTAAGATATATTAGAGTTACGTGAACTTACTTAGTGAACAATCATAGATCATAGATCATAGATACTCTTGTGAAGGCAAAATTTATATTGTAGCATATTGGTATAACCTATGTTTTGGTTGAGAAGAAAAACTACTTTACTCTACTAAACGAAAAAAAAGGAAATCGTTTCCAAAACAAATTAGTAATAGGTATCCTAAGCTTTCGATTCACGTATTAATATATTATTATGGTTACGAACAAATCACAATGTGCCAACTTACTATACATAAGTAGACATAACAAGTAGCAATCCGACCTACAGTTAAGTTTTAAAATGGCCTTCACCGCACGCTGCAATTACGCTATTTTACTTAATTGCGGTTGGTATCATTTTTGGCTTTATTACTTATATTATATGCAGTTCTAACGTAATTTTAATTTTGTTGGCAGGACCGAGACGAACAAACAAAACTGGAAATGAAACACAGACAAGAGGAAGACGATTTGTACAGAAAATTCTCCAAACATCGCGAAGAAGAGAACAGAAGAATACGAGATGAAATTCAGGTAGGCACTAGTCGATTAAATTAAATTAATTAAATTAAAATCTTGGTAAAAAATGTGTAAACTTGTTAATTCCAGGATGAATGGGAGCGCGAGTTAGAGCGGTTAACAAACAGATTCCAACAAGAGATGCAAGTTAAAAAGCGGAGGCCAGATTCAGAGATTGGAGCACTAACGTTAAGGCATCAACAGGAGAGAGCAGATTTAGAGAAGAACATGACACTCAGAAGAGACAAGAAAAAAGAAAGCTTGACTAGGAAGATGTTGGAACACGAGAGGTGAACATATTTTATTGATTCTAATATTAAAAAGCTAAATGTTAATGACGAAATCTCCATCTCCCACTCTAAACTATTAAGTTATTTGTGATAGGATCAAATAGTGTTTTCTATAAAGCCATGATCTGGCCTATACCTATCAATAGCTTGTAACGGACATCCTGTATAAGTATTTGCAATTCTAGCAAAGCGTTTTGATTTGTCGTAAAACAAAAACAAGTGGATCTGTTCAACAGATATCCTATCTATATATCTACTCTTCTATACATATAATAAAATCGTAAACGACCCGTGTCTGTACATTATATATTTTTTCGAAAAAACAATTTCAATATTCAGGTAAAAAAATAGCTTTTTAGAATTTTTGTCTGTTTTTCTGTCTCCTTGTCAGTGGGTTTGTGCATGCTAATCTCAAAAACGGCTAAACCGATTTGGATGAAATTTGGCACACAGATAGTTTATTACTTGGATTAACATATAGGATATTTTTATCTTGAAAAAATTTGCATAAAAAATGAATCAAAATATGGATGTCCTGCAAAAACAAAGTACGCTAGTAATTGTCAAAAAAATTTTTTTTCTACAGGGCAGCAACAGCGGCACTGGTGGAGAAACAGAGTCATGAAATGATGGAGCTGATTCAAGAGCGACGTTCAGAATATATGGCGGAGTCATCGTTGTACCTGGACGGTGAGGAAGCGCCGCCCTATCCCTCAAGAGCTCCCGCCCCGCAGCCACCTCTCATCTCAAAGTTCCACATATACACAGACCCCTCGGAGTTCGCTGATGTGGATAAAATTGCTATTTCGGTATGTATAGTTAACCGAACAAACTTTTGATATCTTTTCTTATATTTTGAAAACTTTTGTAATCATTGACAAAAAAAAGAATTTTAAAACGCCCCAGAAGTCAATTTGCAAAAAGAAGATTAAACTTATTTTTTAGGTGTACAAAACATAATATATTTAATGCTTTATATATAGCCTCTATATTGAATGCCTTATATATGTATAATGTATATAATATACATATTATATAGGACTAGCTTTTGCCTTCGCCCGAGTAACATTATAAAATATAGCGTATGTTACTCGCTGATAATGTAGCTTTCTATAGGTGAAAGAATTTTCAAAATCGGTCTAGTAGTTTTTTAGTTTATTCATTACAAACATACAAATATTCTCTCATTATAATATTATTATAGATAATATAGGTATGTGTATTATCTTGGTTTAGTCAGATTGACAATGGGCAGATACATTCAATTTGTTCCACAGGTAGCGCAGGAAGATCAAAAGACGTTCACAGATCTAGTGCGACAGTTAGTCGGGAAGTGCGCAACAGACGTTGAGAAAGCCAGAACAATCTTCCGTTGGATTACAGTAAAGAATCTGAATAATATTCACTTTGATGATAATCTGAGAGGAGATTCTCCGTTAGGCTTACTCAGAGGCATCAAACATGGCACAGAGAGTTACCACGTTCTATTTAAGAGGTTATGCAGGTAAGCGAAATACCAAATCATAACTATCTATTTACATACATAATATTTTTATAAAATAAAATCGCTGTCCACCTCTATCTGTTTCTCTGCTAACGTGTTTTAAACCACCCAACGGAATTCGATGCGGTTTTCACTAATGAAAAGAGCGATAAACAAGGAAGGTATAATATCATTCGTGCATAGCCGGAGGCGAGTCGCTAGTATAAATAAAGACGTAAAGTAAAATCACTTCATCTCATCTTATCCTAATATATTTATAAACATTTTTATCTTAATATATATATTTTTAATTATTTTTTAAAAATAAGTATTTTGTATCCAGCATTTTAAAGCCTATTTTTAAAAGTATGTCGTGACTGTTACTCGTATAAGATATATACTCATATCTTGTACAAATCATTTATTATTTCCGAATATTAAATATTTACATACCATACACCCGACAAAAAAACATACACATAGTGTATATACCCTTATTCATTTATTTATATTTTATATTGTACATAGATTAACTTAAGACCTTAAATATTTGTGTGTAAATATTGTAAAATTCTTTTTGTCATCTCTAAAATAATAAATATAATGACATTATAAAGTAAAAATTTAACAAAATAATATACTTAGAATAGAAATTGTTTATTTTTGTGACAGTTACGCTGGCCTCCATTGCGTAGTAATAAAAGGGTACAGCAAGTCGGCCGGCTACCAGCCAGGGGTGAGGTTCGAAGACAACCGCTTCAGGAACTCTTGGAACGCTGTGTACGTGGCCGGGGCGTGGCGCTTCGTACAGTGCAATTGGGGCGCCAGGCATCTCGTCAACGCCAAGGACGCTCCGAAGCCTGGCAATAGAGGAAAGAGTGATAGTTTACGGTTCGTATTTGCACTTTTCCATGCCAATTAACACTCAAGAGACTTTTTTAATTTTATTTTATTTAGTACACAAACAATAAAATGATATCTTATAGCCTGACCACATTTAGAATCACGCCAAAGTATTTCAATAATTCACAGTTTTTTTAGTATTTTAATATAATTCAAATTTCATTTCTAATTTACTGCGGCTTTCCACCGTGTACCACGGCATGCTGTTGCCTTATCGATCGGTAAGCATAGACACTAGACACTAGACCAACGCTAGGCCATGTGTTTAACTCATAATGCTTGAAAAAAGTAAATAATTGATAAAGTAATTCTTTCTTTCTATTACGTTCCTGCTATTATTCTTATGCAAAAATTTATAACAAAATTAAACTTTAAACAACTATTGTTACAAGTGATACGTTCGATAAAACGACTGGTCAACAGTGCGTTAAAGCAGTAGGTAACTAGGATATACATTTTGTTATTCCAGTTATGAATACGACGACCACTACTTCCTGACTGATCCCCGGGAGTTCATCTACGAGTTCTTCCCACTGCAGCCAGATTGGCAACTCCTCAAAACGCCCATCACTCTGCACGACTTCGAGGAGCTTCCCTTCGTTCGCTCCTTGTTCTTCCGCTACGGACTCTATTTTAGCGATCCCAATACTAAGGCTGTCATGTTTACCGACTCAACGGGTAAGTCAAAATATTATTTTAGATTTTTTTTTTGTTGTGTTCATTTGTGACATGGCGACATGCAAGCATTAATTTTACACGTGTAAAGTATTTTTATAATTAATGTTGTTCACAATACCTGTACAACAAACAAATAAACAACTTTTTTTATATTGGACCACAGGATCAAATTAAAATTTAATCCTGTCCGCCTACCAAAGAGAAGAGCGGGCAAAAAATAAAAATCCATCTCGTCTGTAAGCATATTTTTGCTCAGAAAGTATAAACTTCTAATTAAACTTTCATGTTTAGCAAAATAAATAAACAATTTGAGTTTACAATTTTCACTGGACATTTATTTATTTATGTTAAGGTCGGCAGACAGGCTTAAAGGCCTTAACACATGCAACGCCACAGGTGCTGCAAGCGCCGACTATACTTGGATTAAGAATAAGGCATTGGGAAGTAGGTATAGGGAAATGGGAATCTTAATTCCTAAACATAAGAAACGTCAAACACCTTTGCGTCGTAGACTCCCCTCCGATCCCCGGACAGTATAATTTCTATTGGCCACTTGTTTTCAGGTGCGGCGACTATGCGCATAGCGATGCCAGCACACATGCAGAGCTCGCTGATATTCCACTACAACCTCAAGTTCTACGACACCGAGGGCGACGGCTTCGACGGCGTCAGCCTGAAGAGGTTCGTGATGCAGTCGGTGGCGGGGAACGTGGTCTCGTTCCGCGTGCACGCGCCCTGCAGCGGCGCCTTCCTCTTGGACATCTTCGCCAACGCGGTCACGCCCAGAGAGTACTTGACCGGCGAGCCGATGAAGTTCAAGAGTGTTTGCAAATTTAAGGTAATCCAATCCCTTCATTTTCACTGACGCTACCAAGCACGAAAAATTTCAAAATTTCAAAAAAGATACAAAAAAGCCGTCTCTCACAAAAGTTAAAAAAAGCAACTTATACGTCGACGATTGTGATAGCAGTACCTATATAGTATAGGTACTGCTATCACTGTAGAAAATTTAAAAAAGTCTCTACTTGGCTCAAAACTTCAGAGCAAAGCAAATAAATTAGAGAGCAAATCGATTTTTCAATTCTTAATAAATTATTATTTTAGATTAGTGATTTGATTAAAATAAATTCTGAAAATTTCATCTCTAATACTTAATCAATAGAATTTGACATAGGGTTGGAGTAAAATGGGTTGCCGACCCTACAGGAATTTGTTTACGGCTCGCTTGAAGAAGCCCACACTACATAGATGGAATGTACCGTAATGCAGCTAACACAGTAACAATTCATTCGAACGTGTTACAGATATGTTGCGCGGAACTGCAAACTGTGATGGTTCCGCTTCCGGACTGCGCTAGTGGGGAGTGGGGTCCCACTAAGGCAACCAGGCTCTTTGGATTAGTGCCCATAACGCATCAAGTTAGTATCTTCTACAGTTACCAATATCACGTAGTCTTTTTTATGTGAAGGTCATCAGACAGGCTGACGGTCCACTCATAACACTAACAACGCCACAGGCACTGCAAGTGAGCTGCCGACTATAGTGTGATAAGAGATTACAAAGGGATAGGGAAATAGGCTCTGGCCTATTTATTTATTTATTTTGAAATTACAGGAAGCGTTAGTGTTCGCTGGTCGAGAATTAGAGATTCAGTTTCGAATGTCGCGCCCCCTCGCGGACTTCATGGCGACTTTGCACAAGAACGGAGTCGACGAGAAGCGACTCTCGAAATACGTACAACAAAACGTGTCTGATGATATCGTCTCGTTCTATATCACTTTTCCGGAAGAAGGTATATTTTATTATTATTATTTTATTTGTCTAATCATAATATTCAATTTATAATTTTCTATAAACTCTATGTTTTAAATTACTTAAATACTTATACGACAGATGTTTTTAATTTTAAAAAAATCTTGATTAAATTAAATATAGTCTTTTTTATTGTAAGGCCGGCAGACAGGCTAACAGTCCACTCGATGGCAGATACCTACCGTCGCCTATAACACAAGCAACGCCACAGACTACTGCCAGTGCGCTGCCAACTAAAAGATTCAAATAGACTCATCAAATAATCAAAAAGATATACAGGTGCCCTACTTATAAAGGTTTTGTCAACATTTTGTTGCATTATTGTTCTCTTACTACCTCTTCATATCCACCTAAAGGTCGAGACTGCCTAATTCTATATATATTTTCTTATTTTTATCGTTACAAAACTAGAATAATATATTGTTCAATAAAGAGTTATATCTATCTATCTAAGTATATTTAAAGCTTTAATTTTTTTTTTAAGGTCAATACGGTCTGGACATATACACGAGAGAGCGCGGAGGTCCCACGGCGATACACCAAAACGGATCTACTGAGAAAGAAAAACACTTACTCACACACTGCTGTAAATACCTCATCAACAGCAGTAAGAGAAATTAAAAAAAGAACACGCATTCTATTCGATTCGAACTCTCTCTATGTCTATAATTCGAACAGACAATTTTTTTAACTCAATGAATAGTTTAGAATCGGAGTTTTTAAGCCAAACAAAATCTTGTAGATATGTCTTCCTTTTTGCGAGCCTTTTCATGAAATAAAAAATATACCTATACATTAAAACATGTAACGTATTCTATTCACTTTGAACCTTTTATAGCTTTTATTGGTAATGTAATTTTCAAGCCAAAATACACCTCAATGTCTTGACTATAAGGTTGTGAACATCACAATATTTTTTAAACTAGCATCCCAATGCAATGTGTGTAAGAACGGTTGTGGAATAAATTAACTATTGATGTATTTTATACTTAATAATAGTTTTTTTTAAAGATTATATCCAAATGTAGATAGATAATATATACCTAATATAGGAATACTTAGTTTTAAGTGAAAATAATACGTCCATTAAAGTAACATTTTACATAGTATATATATAAACACTTACATATATAATAAGATTAAGCGTGTAAATGGTATAAATTTAATATTTTGAAAATTGATATTATTTTTATAAGGGTTTGAAGCTATTTAATAGCGTTGGGAGTAAATATTAATTTAATTATCCCTATTAGTCTTGTGGCGGATATATGTATTTTAAACTATATATGTAATAGAAATAAAATGAAACCACCTGACTAATACGTGATGAATTTTTAAGATATTTTTTTTTATTATTAAGTTTCACCATGAGAATCTTAATTTTCACTTAGAAAAGATTTTTATTATAATAATTAGTAATATTGTATAGACACCAAAATAAAACAAGCAAAACTATATTCTCCAGTATTGACTGTATTTCCCCAGTGACCCCTTCAACGAAGTATTATTAAAGAAACTAATTAGTATGAATTTTGTATTAATCTAAGATTAATAGAAAAGTAGATAGTGATTATAAAATCAGTCTGTATAGCAAGATATGATTTTTTTTAATAAGTACTGGTCCACTCAAAAAATGTCACTTAAAAAATTACAATAATATAATTAAACATCTAATTAAATTTATTTGGCAATATTGAACTTGACATTTGATCAATGGAGTTTGAGACAAATACCAAACCCCAAAACTGTCCTAGGATAAATAATATAGGATAATAAGAAAATCGAAGTCATCAGATATATCTTGAGATTTGTTCAATGGAGTTTAAAGACTTAGAGCACCAATGTTTAAAATATCAATATAAAATTGCACATTTAATCCTTTTGTAATTTCGAAACAAAGCATTAATAATCCTCACTTATTTTTAAGACCAGATTTAATAAATAAAATACGCTTAAATCCATATTAAATTGCTTTATTTCATTACAATTTTAATTAACATTTACAGAGAAGCGCACAAAACTCAATGGTCCAATACCACTTATGCGAAAATTTGACTGAATTTTCATCATTTATCACAGCAGAAATTTTTAAATAAAAATCAACCAAATCATAGCGCAATAGATATTCAGTTAACCAATAATTCATTCATAATAATAAAAATTTGTATAAGAATCATTGTATAAATCGTGTTTTTAAATTTAATCTTTATTTTATTTAATAGCAACATTAATGTAAAAAATTTATAAAATATATGGCATGTTACTTTTCTAAATACATTTCTTTTATTTCTCAGATCATTGAGCACCACTTAAAATATTGGACGGTAGTTCGTATTAAAAATTAACCTTACTTTTTTACTTAACTATACTACTTAATGAAACTTATCTATTATAATACATAGTCGCTGTTCAAATTCGTAAATTCTGTTCATAAAATCATTTTCATACTTTCTGTACAATTCTTGCACTAATTATAACAATGACTGTATCCTACTATGTAATATTTAAATGCGAAAGTTTCTATGGATGTATGTTTTTACTCTTTCACGTAAAAATTACTGAACGGATTTGGATGAAACTTGGCACATAAATAGTTTATTACCTGGATTAACATACAAAACAATTGGCTACACTGTCGCCGTGGCGGCGCCACCGTCGTCACAGCGATAAAGATGTCAGATACTTTGGAAAAATATAACACCTGAAGTGTTATATTTTTCCATTTTTCAACGCGGACGTATAAAATACTATTATAACAAGAAATAATATATAAATTCAATATAATTTCATTGATAATGGCAACACAAAGGTGTGTACAGTCATGAAAACACATTATTTCTTAACCATAACACGAAAATCTAGGTCTCGTCCGGTGGATATTTCAAATAGTAAAAAATTTGAATTATCGATTTAATTTTTATATTATGCAACACCGCTCCGCGTGTTTTTTTCTCAACTGTTTGCAAAGTGACTATTTTTTATGGATTAAAAATATATGCCACGAACATACACACACACGGCAAATGTACAATCTAAATATTATCCGTCAATCAATTAGATTTCTAAAGATGTGTCGTTGTTTGGTTACAAACCTTATTTAATCACCTAAAAATAAAACAATGGCGAACTTGTTTAAAAAAAAAATTGTAGGCATAATTCTTTTCATCAATTGCATAAATGCAAATGAATCCTTGTACGAATTGGTCCTTGTACAAAAGCAATAAAATTCACGACAATTACAATTTAAATTATGCATGTTATTTATTGTGAATTAATAAAATTAAAAAAATGTTTTATTCTTGTGGGCATTGATTTCGTTATACCTCTATTTATATACTAAGAGCAACGTGGCCCCAGAAACTAGTTTGGGTAGACGGTCGGTTCTCAGTATGTTATGAAAGCCATACACAATCGAGCCTATCGTCCAATCGCCACATCGCCATTGGTTTTTGTGATTATGTACAGTCGAGGTACGAAAACCTTCGTCACTTTTCAAATTCATTCCTTCATCAAGTCATAGACTCTTAGGAACTCTTTTGAAACTTAAGGACTAAGCAGAAAACTGACAGACATTTGAAATTAAATTTCGGCACGACTGATACAATCGGTGCGAGCAAATGTCACACAATAAAAGTCGGAGAATTAAAAGTTTACGTTTGTTTGTTGAGCGTCGCTCGTTGTTCGACGCCTCGTATGAGAGTGCCCAAAAGTCCTTCCATCTCATTGGCTGTCTCGCGTAACTGTGTGTTGTCGAAACACGAATCTGTTTTACATAAAAAAATATAAAAAAAAAAAACAAATTAACATATCTCGTGCTAAAAATTTATAGACATTAGCATAGCAGTCAGTGATTGGAATTTTTTATCGTAGTAAAATCGTGCAAATGCAACGAAAACGTGTCAGGAAATTTGGGATTCATCTAGTCTTGCAGCAAATACAAGGACCGACGATGGTACGAGCTTACTCATAAGATGCCTTAAAATTTTTAAGAAATTAACGACAGTTAAGTGGTCAGTTTCACTAATTCTATACAATTTTGAGGTAACTGAACATGAAATTATTCTTAAATGTTATATTAGAAGACCAAACGATAGAAGTGAAAATTTCCAATTGTAATAATATGCGTCACCAATCCGAGCGCGCTTGAGTAGACTCGATTCAGCGTCACCGACGTCACCGAGCGTGTCGTTACACTTACTTTCACTCCTCAAAACGCGTGCCTAGAGAAATGAAAATGGTAAGATTAATTACCGTCCATGGCGAAATTGTGAGTCAATATTTGCTGCAGTCTGTCCAAGACCGTGTCGAGGTCGGCGTTGAGTTCCTTCATGTGGTCGTTCTTCGTTTGCACTGTGCGGATGTCGGCGGCGTATCGCTGCTCGGTGGCGGAGAGGGAACGCTCGCCGCAACCGCTGCGGCACGACTCAACGCGACGTTTCTCTTCACTTTCTGCAAACCACATAAGGTAAAGGCACCAATCGTGGACACTTTTAGACTACTCGTATTCATCTAGTGCCTACGGCTTCGTCTTCGTTAAAAATAACAACTGCCGTATAAAGTAAAGTATACATAAAAAATCAACAGACAAACATACAAACTGAAAAATGTGATACCAGTCTTAACATTTCTCCCTGAGATATAAATAAATAAAAATAAAATAAAAAAGCCTTTTATTTCTTGCAAGTTAATTAATACATGTAAAGCTTATAGTTGAATGGTTATAGTTTTAGTTAAAATATTAGATTTAAACTTATAGTTATAGTTGAACCATTTATATCCATGAGATATAAATGGTAGAAAGATGTCGAATTTCAGTCTAAACAAATTTTAAAAATACAATTAATGCAATGATCTAACCCTATCTAAAATTTGACGCTTATTGTTGTTGAAGTCTCTATACACGTAAGAAGATCTTGAAGTGTTTGAATTAATTTGAGAGAGGAGATCGGGGCAATCTACCTCAGAAATATGCAATATTATAATACCTGACATCTTTATTGCTATTACACTTTTGACAGGCGTTAGTTTTCTTAATTTTACTTTCTTTCCACCCTCATATCTCATTGTACTATTCAAATTCCTTAAGACAAATCATTAAAATTACTCACCATTATACCAAGTGCTTATATCATTCATGGAGACTGTGGATATACTGTCCGACGTTGCATTAACAACGACAGGTTTCAATGCGTCACCACTTATCGTCATCAGATTATGACTGTCCTTATGTTTAGACGTCACCGAGAAGTTGCCAGAGTCTACATACGACGCCGCCTGTTGGACCTTATCGTCTACGACTTTAGACTGCTTTTTATCTAACGGTTGAATGGGACTGAACAGGTCAAACATTTGCGGTTGAGCGCATTTTTCTGCGCCATCTGACTGTGGTGTCATTAACAAATTTTCCTGGAAAGAAATTATATAGTTTAACATAAATATATATCCTTCTAAACTCTTAACACTTTTTTTACTCATGAGGTGAGTATGCGTCAGTTCACACTGAAAAAAGAGGCGAAGGTGCGCGCGCGCATGTTTTAATGTAGCTATACACCCTTCATCCATGTTCGTAACTGAAATTACCTAACCAGTTGCATGAGAAGAAATTAATGTACATAGTTAACTTATTTACTATACAAAACGGTACTCAGAGTGACATTGAATTTACATTTATCATTTAATAAATTTTATAAATAAAGAAACTATATGAAAAACTCAAGTAAAGTGGTTCAACGTAGAAACAGTTCTCCGAACCAAAGATAGAAATAAAAATACCTTTAGAATTTTGAGTCGATTGATTTGTTTCGATATTTGATCCCAATGCACCTCAACTCTATCTTTGATTCCATCGTCGTTATTTTTTTCAACATTTTGAAGTTTATTTGACAAGTCCTGTAAAGCTCTGAAATAAGTAATATACAAATGAATTAGAACAGACAAACAACCCTAGTAGCAAAACAATAGGACAGGGTACTCCATACTAATATTATAAATTTGAAAGTAACTATGTCTGTCTGTTATAGCAACAAGAGGTCAAGCGATATATTGCTTAATTTTTTTTTTTCAACGCGGACGAAGTCACGAGCACCAGCTAGTATTAAACATATTATTGATCAAACAAAACCCTAATGAAGTACAATGTGTTTCGCGCAGTCGTAAACTAGGCGACGGTATATTAAAACAGTTAATGAAACAGTGAAGAAAATATCATTTTTCGTAATTGGTTATGAAAAATGGTTATGAATGTGATCTAAGGGATTATCTCTAATAAAACTCACTTGTTCTGTTTTTCCAAATTGTTTATAATATCTTGCAACACTGAAACGGGGTTGCCATTTGCATTGCTTGTCGCTTTGCTCACTGTTGAGGTAAATACTGTTGGTCTACCTTCTTTGCGTTTATTCTCGGAGTCGTCATTTTTCACACTATTTTTAATCTTTTTTGATTTCTTTTTACTCTTTTTACAAAACAGGAATCGGATGCCTCTTATAAAAGCTAGACATTGAGAGTTGTGAATCTGAAATTTAAAAAAATAATATTTGAAACTCTATTTAATAACCAACTTCTTTCAGAAAACAAATGTCATGTCTTGTGTGTAATGGTATCCTGAGTTTCTTTCGAGGTTTCTTCTCTGGATCGTCATCATATTGGCTTCTTTTCCGAAACCCTGGTAAATTTAAATTTATAATGACTATCATAAGAGTTTGTTAGAGAAACCTAATTGATAAATAAATATTTTAATTTTTCATTTTGAGCTATGGCGCGCGGCGCCATTGCGAATATTCTGGTACTGCACAGAATGTAACGAATGGATTGGAGTGATATGTTCTTCATAATATATTCTATCAACACATAAATCGGCTTATCCGGCTTTGAATGTGGTTTTCACTGATGTATTGTAGCAAGTGTCCAGTTTTGTTAATATATTCTGTCCAGTCTGAAACTGGACTAGAGATAAATTCCCTGCTAACACATAATAGGCACACGCAATAAAAATAAAACATTATATAATATGTCCCTATCAAAGTTTAAAGCACATTAAATTTAAAATCATTTCAATCGTTTAACCATAGACATATTAAAATTGAATTAAACACTATAGTTTAAAATATTACCTCTCCATTAACAATCTCTTGTACTGTGTGTGTTTTCTTATGGCCAGCTATTGAATAAATAATATCCTTATCAAACAAATAGCAATTCTCGCACAAGTGCAAATTGCTACAATTGAAACACTTGAACTTCAGCACCTGAAAATGATCATATTGCAATTTAATCTTTTAAGAAAAGACACTTTTGTATTGTTCGGGACAGCCACAATAACAACATTAAAGTTAAAATATATTTAAAAAAAATTAATATAAATACTTGTTGTAATTTTGTTGTACAACTACCTAAAAAGCAGTGTTCCTGTACAATCGTCATCTACACGTCAAAATAGAACAGGTCAGGTCGATGGTGACCTGGATTCACCATAGACCCGCAGTTCTTAACAGGTTTTTATGTTCACCTTGTGTGTACAAGACCGAGACCTCCAATCGAGAACTAAGTGCCCCATTGGTCTGTCATTCCTGATTTGATTCTCCATAACTTATTGAGGGACGTTGAGCTTTCTTACGAGGCTTATCAGTACAACACTTGCCTGGTTGAGGGGCGATTCACACGCCGCGCAAGAGTGGTCTGTGGGCGAAGCAGTCCTGCTGGCGGAGAGACGCTGAGTGGCCGCCAGCCAGCTTGCGCTGAAGCAACGCCCCGCTCCCCACTCCGCCACGGAGTTCGCGGACACGCCCAACATGCCTGCACTCTGCGTCATGCCAATCGAAGCCTATGTTTAGTGATGGTAGGATAGGACACACCACACCATAGATTACTATAAAAACTAGCTTTTTCTTTGGTGTTAAAAGAACAGTATAAACTGGTTTGAATCTTACGAAAGGTCAAAATGACTTGTTGAATTATTTGTTCGACATTCTTTATGTTAATATGTTATTAATCCAACATACCTTTGAGAAGCAATCATCAATGTCAGCTTGCAAGCGATCATACTTCTCTCCCAAATAGTTGGGCAAAGCTGTCACGTTATTCAATAAAGCGGCGAGACGTCGCGTCGATACGCACCCGTTGTGGTCAGCGCTACAGTTGGCCAGAGCCAACCATTTGTCTATGGCGCACTCATCACTCAACACTATCAGCAGTGTCTTCGCTGCTAGCACTTTTATTGGCTCTTTTCTCTGACTGAAATGTGCAATTAAGCTCAATGTTACCAAGCCAATTATCCAATAGCCTACATTAGTCAGTGATAATCTTAAATCTATAATAATTAAACTTTACCTCTTTATAATATGTACATACCTTAGTAGAAACAGTAAACTATTATACTAAAAGAACAAATTTATAAAGTGAAAATAAGTATCATTTATTTACCCATCATAAACATTAAGCAGCAAATTCAACAGCAGGTCTACCGCCAGATCAATGTCTCCAGTGAACACACCTTCTTTTTGTGCAGCAAAATAAATATCGGCAAGGATGGCTTCTAATTCAGCCGTGTCTATGGACAGACTGCTCTCAGACAAACTGAGTTGATGTCTTGCAAATACACCAGAGCTGATTCGAAGAGATGGAACTGTAATTTGATAAATTTTACTTTTATAAACATATCAATCACATATAAATTCAAGTACAAGGTATAGTTAACTAAATATTCCTGCAGAATTCCGCAGAAATTCAGTTTAGGTCAGTTGTGACACTAAAGATTATACCATAAGAAATTATTACTAATTCACCGAAATGAAAAACATCTAGTTCAATAATAAAGAAATAAATTCTAAATTGATTAAAGCAGCATTTAGTATCGTAATAGAGTGCACAGTTAAATAAAAAAAAACCGTGTAGTGAAGATGAGGCCTACGATGGATCGAGCTCACCCAGAAGATGCCTATTCAATCCAATTTTAAAAACATTTGGGTTATATGAGCTCGGAAAAGCAGGGAGTTCCAAACCTTGGCAGTGGGCATTATAAAGGATGTTTTAAAGTGCTTAGTTCAAAAAAGAGGGATTTCGAAGCCAACTCTGATATAGATAGATAACAAATAAAACATCAAATAAATAAAAAAAAACTTACCCTGAAGTTGTTTCTGCAGTGCATATATTTTAAAAGCTATTCTATAAGCACTATATTTGATGCTGTCGTAATTCTCTAGAGATTTCATGATTTTTTGATAATCTGGATGATCGTTCTGTTGCACACCGGTTGATTGTCTAAAATTTAACAAGATTGTATTGATTAAACATAACAATACTAATATGGGCTAAAGATATATTTAATATAAGTAAAAAATAATAACAAAAATTTTACGAACTCAATATAACATGGATATCCCGCTTCGTTTTCAATTTTTCTCCAAGATTTAGTAGCCATTGTAAATATTTAAATAAAGTTTTCCCAAACACGTTATGTGTAATGGTATCAATCCCATGAATATATAATATACATAATAAATAATAATAACACAGCTAAGTACTGCCGGGTGCAATAAAATGCGATTTCAAACTTTCAAATTGCTTTCAAACAACATAACACTTAACAAAAGTCAAGAAAAGACTTGAAAAAGACAAAAAGACAAACAAGCAAGACAAAAAAGTTGTTTGATTTTGAATTTTTTGATGGAATTTAAAAATTGACATTGACAATCATACTTACTTTTCCCCGTCAATTTTATTCTCGTTCTATGTTTCTTCCATACGTAGTATAATAGTATCTATGGTTTCTTCACGGTTTCTTCCCTTGTTTTTGCCTTGTTTGACTTGCCACAGATAACTTATTTTATTTGGGTAGACAATGACATAGATAACCCAAAATGTAAAATAAAAAAATTAATAACAGTTGGGCTGAAAAATTCGTATCAATAGAAAGTTTAATTGATAACTAGCACATTGGATATAGTTATCACCATGGGTTATCACGATAAAAATAATGTTTGCTTAGTTGCATCTCCTTCCCCTTTACATCTACTAATTGACAACTACTAATTGACATATTATTATGAAGAATTATTATAATTACGAGCTGGTGCCCGCGACTTCGTCCGCGTTGAAAAAGAAAAGATATGAGTAATTATTATATGATGAGATATCACTAGAATATCGCAAAAACATATTTTTAAATATGTTATATTTAATGTCACTTTTCATTGACAGATGGCGCTACAGTTGACCCAAATAATGGAAATGATACTAAAATTTATAGTGTATTAATTATATATATCGTAGCCTAAAGCCTTCTTCGAATAAATGGACTATCCAACAGAAAAATTTGATTTTTGATGATTTTTAACATTGATATTGACATATTTTCCAACAATTTGAATTCTTGTAAAAAGAAAATTGGCGAATTACTTTTGAAAAATTAATTTTATCACTTATAGAATATTCTCTTCTTTTTCTTTTTTTGGCTTATAATTTTTTTTTTTTTAAATTAATAAATAAATGTAAAAATATAATTTATATGATTAATTAGGCCTATTTGTATATAATCTATTATATATATTTTTTAAATTTATGGCTGTATTTGATCTAAATAAATAAAAAAATAATAGTATACTAGTTATATAATAGTATAGAGTATACATTATTTGTTAAATTTAGTATAATGTCAAAATAACATTATATCCTATAAAAATATTTGAAGTTATGACATATTTTTTTTAATCACTTCATTTCAAAATATTGAAATATCAAAACGTTAATTTGTTTTCCTTGCACAAAATTTATAAGTCAAAGGCAAACAGCCAATCACAGGAAGTATTATAGTGTTTAAGTTCCCAATCCTCCAATCACAGCAGAGTATTCAATTGTAATTTTCGATGCTACTTCCTCTTTGTAAAAGAGACGCCATTTTGCAAGCGTCACTTTGCGGCGTGTCGCGGTCTTTAATTGAAGGGAAATACATCCAAGAATCATAATATAGTTTTGTTTTTGTGTAATATGTCGTATCAGTCTAGTGTGGCGCAAGATAGTTTAGCTGCAGCTCAATTAGAAATGGCCGGTAACCCCAATTCTTTGGCTTTGCGTCGACCCTTCGACCCGGTGGCTCACGATTTGGAGGCAAGTTTTCGTTTAACTAGATTCGCCGATTTAAAAGGAAGAAGCTGCAAAGTACCTCAAGATGTCCTGGTTAAGCTCGTGGAATCACTACAACAAGACTATTCGCAGCAAGAGCAAGATCAATTTATGCATGTGGCGATCCCGCGCATCGGCATCGGCTTGGATTGCTCGGTGACGCCTCTGAGACACGGAGGACTTTGTTTGGTGCAAACGACTGATTTTTTTTACCCTCTAGTCGACGACCCTTATATGATGGGTAAAATTGCATGTGCTAATGTATTGAGCGACTTATACGCCATGGGTGTGACCGAGTGTGACAATATGCTTATGCTGCTTGGAGTTTCTACAAAAATGACCGAAAAGGAGCGAGATGTGGTCATTCCTCTCATCATGCGTGGTTTTAAAGACTCAGCCCTAGAGGCTGGTACTTCAGTTACTGGTGGTCAAACAGTTATTAACCCGTGGTGTACAATTGGTGGGGTCGCTACAACTATTTGCCAGCCAAATGAATATATAGTCCCCGATAATGCTGTTATGGGTGATGTTTTAGTGCTAACAAAACCCCTTGGCACTCAAGTAGCTGTAAACGCACATCAATGGCTTGACCAACCGGAACGTTGGAATCGTATTAAGCTCGTTGTGTCTGAAGAAGATGTGCGCAAGGCATATCATAGAGCAATGGACTCTATGAGCCGCTTGAACCGTATAGCGGCCCGACTGATGCATAAATACAACGCTCATGGCTCTACTGATGTCACAGGATTCGGTTTACTTGGACATGCCCAGAACTTGGCTTCTCATCAAAAGAATGAAGTGTCATTCGTTATTCATAACTTACCTGTTATCGCTAAAATGGCTGCGGTCGCCAAGGCATGTGGGAATATGTTTCAATTGTTGCAAGGTCATGCTCCGGAAACATCTGGTGGTCTGTTGATTTGCTTGCCCCGTGAGCAAGCGGCTGCATACTGTAAGGATATTGAGAAGCAGGAAGGCTACCAGGCTTGGATCATTGGTATTGTTGAAAAGGGCAACCGTACAGCACGCATTATTGACAAGCCCCGAGTTATTGAAGTGCCAGCAAAGGATTAAGTTACACTGAAATTGACAACTTTCACTTCCAAGAACTTGGTTTCTCTTTTATTCTTTAAATGTAATACAAATATGTATTAATGATTTTTATTTCATCAGTCTTACAGAAAAGTGTTAATTTAAATTTTTGTTCAATATGCAATAGCTGCATTCACGAAGATTTTATGAGAAAGCTTATAGAAAATATTTTAAACTAGCGATTTTGGTGTTTAATTAGATTTAAGATGACCTCTATAAAATTAAGTAAGACAATTCCATTAGGTATTTTAAACCTAAGCTTGTTTGCAGCTTAATTCTTTTAAGGTGTCTGCAAAATGTATGATAAGTGAAAATAGAATAAAGATATTTTTCATTCAAATGTTTTTTTTTTTTCTTATTTACCTGCAATAAATTTTGTATGAAAATTATGTTGAAGTTTCTTTTAAATATTAATAAATCTGGTAAACTAACTTTTTTTTATATTTAGGAAAAAAGCTAAGACAATGTTTTTCATACCTAGGGAATTCTGGCAGATGAAATAATTGGGGTATGCACAAGAAACCAGTAGAATCCCATTCAGGTCTGGCTGCACTGTTTAATTGCTTTCATTTTCAAGAACAAAATTATTTTTGTTATAGATATGCAATCGGTCCTTCCAACTATGAGCAGATGTGTGGAATGACTATCATTCATGAGGAGATATTCCGCAATAGAAACATCCTCCATATTAATATAGTTAGTGGCGCCGAGATCCAAGGTTCTGCGCCGTTTCAGGCGATTCAGACAGGCAATATGAGCTGATTAAGATGGTTGTCCCGTCAGTCTATTCAGACACGGCAGGAATCACGCGGGTCTTATTTATGTGGGTATTTAAGTAATCGTTCAGACTTAATCACACGGTTACCGCAATTCAATCGCTAGAAAATAGCGTGCATTTCTGTTACTATAGAGCCTTTCCTCAACGTTCACTTGCGCGATTAGCACGTCACAACGTTCTTAATTTGGGATATAATGTTACGAATTGACCATGTACGAGTCGGTCACTTAATATTGGATGCACCCAATACTGCCTTTTTCTTTTCTTTTTTTTTATGAGCAACCACAGTAAATACAATACCTCTTCGTCAACTTCAATTTTCAAACTGACGTTATCCGCGCACGGGAATCGCTTAATAATCGCCGGCGTCTGAACACAACACAATTTTGCGGTTTCAAATCGCCCGGTTCCCGCGTGTCTGAACGAGCCCTTATTTTGTATTTGCTTATGAATGCCTTTATCTTATCCTTAACTGTTGGCACGCTCAGGTGTTCGTGTACTTCACTGTTTCTTAGTTAGTTAGTCATTAGTTGATGTGACTGGGAAATCAATCTGGAACCCCTGAGACAGAGTGTTAAGGCATCATGTTAGTTTTCAAAGAAAATCGGATCAAAAATCGGTCCATCCGTTTGGGAGCTACGATTTCACAGACAGACACACATGTTAAACTAATAACAGCCCGTTTTTGCGTCGGGGGTTAAACGACTGCCGTGTGTCATCTATTTAATTTGTTTCTTATTCTTTCTTTGTTTCTCCCTATGAGTGGACTTGCGTTACGCGAAACGCAAACGCGCCTTAAAAAAACCGACTAATATATAGTCACTAACATATATAATATATCCAAACTAATATTATAAATGCGAAAGTAATAACTGTCTGTCTGCTACTGTCTGTTCAATTATGAGTAGCTGAGAAAATATCTCGTATAAACTACTAGCGAACCGTTCCCGGCTTTGCACGGATGCAATTCTTCTGTGCAAATTATAATATATACCTTCCATAGTTTCTAAATCTGGGGGTCGCGACTCCTAGGTGGGTAAATAAGGACCTTATACGAAATATCCTTTTTAAATATTTTTAATTAACAAATTTCACACGCTCATAAAAGTTAAAAAAAAAAATAATCTTAATGAACTGAAAAAAAAAATGTACGAAACTTCGCCGTGTTAATTAGCCGATGTAAAATTTTGATAAACATATTGTAGTGAGGGTGTCGCGAAAATTTTAACTTAGGTACTTTTCACTAGGTCGTGATGCTAAAAAAGTTTTGAGAACACGAATCAAAATAGGTTGAGCGATTTTGGAGTCCATAAGGAACATACACATCGTTTCTTATTCATAAAGATTACTTATTGTCAAAATTTGTCAAGATGCTAAGTAAAAGTAAAAGTGCTTTACATCAAGAGACTTCGTTTTTAAAAATAATAACTGTATTTTCCCCTTTTGTGGTTCATCTTGGACATATAGAAGAAATATGTAACATAGAAGCCAAAACTGAATTTTACATGATTAAAACTAAAAATTTTATATATGCGTAAAATATATAATTGTTTATAATAAATTGAGTTTTACATATAAATACCGCAACAGTATGAACTGACAGTAAAGTACGGCTGATACTTATTGTATACTTAATAAACAATAATATTACACTAAATTAATACCAAAAAATTTCTATTGTATTTTTATGACCATCAAAACCATGTGTAAAATTGTTGCTAATAATGCAATAAAAAATCATTACGTACCTAAGTAGTTTAAAGTTCATAAAATACAATTATTTGATAATCTACGCTAATATAAAGAGAAAAGATTTGTATTTTTGTTTGAGATGAATAAACTCAAAAACTACTTGACCTATTTTAAAAATTCTTTGACCTATAGAAAAGTACATTATCAACGAGTAACATAGGCTATGTTTTATAAAGTTACGCGAACGAAGTCGCGCGCTACAGTTAGTTAGTATTAAATAGGCAGCACATATTCTATTTTTGTCATATATGTATGACTAATCTTAAACAAACGAGACCAGACCAGATTATTGGGATCATTTTAAGTTATAGCTAATATTAGGACATTAAAGAACGCTGCCTAAACATAAACACACATTTGCATTAGGCTTTAGATCAATTAAAAAGTTAACACAACTAAAATATACAAAAAACATTAAAAACCAAAACATTTTCATTAAAATTTTATTACAATTCATTCTTTGTCAAATAAAATAAAAAATACTCAAATCAAACTTATTCAAGCACATATACAGATGATAATGTAAAAGTATACATATATGTATATATGTATACATACACATACTCATATAAATTTCATAGCTATTGTAAAATATAATAAATAAATTAAACTGTGGCATTAGAAGCACCTACTCCTATTGAACACAATTTAAACGTGGACTTTACTTATAAATATTTTTAATTCATTGTAAAAAAAATGTGAACAAAGTAGAGGACACTTCGTGAATTTGTTCATTACACTATAAAATTAGGAATGAAAGTCTTCATTTCAGAATTATAATTTAAAAAAAAAGTATCATCTGTAAAACTTACAAAAACTAACAAATTTGTATTTGTAAATTACACAAGATTCACTGCTGTGATGGCACTCCTATTAATTTTTTTCTATCCAGATATTGTTATTTTAATCAATTTTATCATTGCACAAGTAGTCAACTGTTTGTGATGTGTGTTTGTGTGTGCGTGTGTCGGTCCATATATGTTTTTTAATAGAAGCTCAACCTAACTTGTCCCGGTCAGCTCTCAGTTTAGTGGCGCGTTTAGGCAAGGCCTCTTGCGCGGTCGGTTTTCTTCTCCGTTTTGTTCTACGTGGCTCTGATCTCGTTTCTTTGGAGAGCTATTGTTCTGTAAAAGAAATATTAAATTTATTGGCAATATACCAATGCAGTATCACAAAACAATAGCACACTCTGACAACATTACATTGTTTTGGACTTATAGACACTAATCATAATACCTATGTCAAGAAATTACAAAATATTACAATATAAGTTTTGTTGTAGTTTGTAATATTTTGAAAGTAATAAAAAACTTCAAATATAACAATGCAAATCAATGTAAACGATTTTTCTAAATTAATAATTTTAAATGGTTATGTTGTATATACAAAATTAGTTTGGTCTGTTATCAAAAAGTGGTTCTAGCTGCTAAGTATATGTATTTTATTTTTTAATTCGGTTTACAGTTTTGTGTCAACTAAGCAACATTTTAGGAAGTTTTAGTTTTTTAGTAGGTGAATTTCCTTGCTAGGAAAAATTGCAGATACCCCCCCTTTTTGAGAGAAACTGTTTTGAAATTGTAACAAAAGAATTTAATATAACTGGTAAGCGCAGAAGGCATCCTAAGGCGGTTTGAGAATGATTTAGATATTGTTGTTCTGGTAGATGCAGTTCACTTATTTTCCAGAAATTGAAATTTGTGTAGCCTCAAATTACAAAATTGCCTGTGAGGTGGGCATAAATAGTAATCAGCTAAGGATAATATTTTGATTAATCTGCTCATTAATTCATTTTGTTTTGAAATTTTATATAATTATTTTTATAATAAAGAATGAACCAAACTAATTTTTACTAAAAATTAAGGTATATTTAACAATTTTTGTGTTCCCTTAGTCTGTGCATATACTTGTAATTCTACAAATAAGCAACCATTACCTTTTTCTCCCATTGCTGATGTAAATATCGTAATAGGATATTTGTTTTTTCAGTCACTATTACTGGAAAACCAAAAACATTATTATTATTACATAAAAAAAAAATGAAATGTGAAGCAGAACATTATTTTATTATGACAATGTTTTGATGAATTGGATAAGTGGTTAGGAAGCCTGCTTTAATCTGTCAAAGGGGTCTCGGGTTCTATTCACGGCAAGGTCAACTTTAGACATGACCCTTACAAAGTTGGCTCTGGTCTGGATTTGTAAAGTAGTTGCAGGGGACACTGCATTTTGCAGTCATTTGGGCAGTCCGTTTGAACCCCTTTTGGGCTGTAACCATCCCCTTATAGAAGACCAACACGAAATAACAGCATGTGTGCTGTTGCGTTTTGGTAAGTGAGTGAGGGATTCTAGAGCCAATTTCCCTATCCCTACCCATACATATCCTTAGTTCTACTATGGTCAGCTGCACACTTGCAGCACCTGTGGCGTTGCTTGTTTAATAGACGACGGTAGCCACCTACCTTCAATGGACCGTCAGCCTGTGTGTCAAACTTCTTTTATAAGAAAAAATTACGAATAATAAATGATGAGAATAAACCAAAGTACTCACTTTGTTCTGATGGTATATCTTTAGTAGGAAGATATATTGATGGTCTCTTAGAACAGTTTCTAATGCCGTGGTCAGTGTTGAATAACGTAAAGTTGTGTTCGTCGTATGACGGCAGATCTTTTAGAAACTCGATCACCGACTGTTAAGAAAATAAAAATGTTTGAAATAAACTTTAAAAAAGCACCTGTATCTTAAACATTATGCGCAATATGGAGTTAGAGCTAAACTGAAGTAAACATTTATTTTATATTCTTACCATTGTATCAATAACCATACGAATCTTCTATGAATAAACGAATATCACAATAATACAAACGAACTGAAAATGGTAGATATGTTCTCCGGAAGAAACTCTTTATTTTAAACGATCAATACAATAATAATACCACTAATTATACCGAAATTACTATGAATAACAGCAACCAAATCTAACCACATAGATGGAATTTAGCAAGAATTTAGTTAGTTGGTTGACAATTGACTGTTGACATGACAATATAACACAATGAAAAATTGACATATACTTTAGAACAAGACACTTGACAGTTAACAAAATAATATGCACCATAGACTATTAAACTCGAAAGTTTGTAACAACAGTCTGTCAAAAAAGCGTAGAAATTAAAAAGTGGCAATACTGTAGTGTTGTCCCGTTCTAACCATACAGTTTATAAGACAGAGACAACACTATAGTATTGCCACCATATTGCCACTTTTTAATTTCTACACTTTTTTGACAGACTGTAACTGTCAACTAGTCAATAATTTGTATGTAAAATTGTAAAAGTCACGTGGTATGCTAATTATTGGCACTAATTTTTATGCTAATCTTTTTTTTTTTTTCAAGTTTTTTTTCCCATTTACCTAATAGTCCTGATACTGATACTATTGGATAGACAACTGTGAAGCATCTAAATCTGATCTGAACGTTTTTTGGCTGTATAACTAAATTTTCTTGCCTCTGATGATTAAAAAATGTTTTTTAAAGTTAGCATTAATTAACGTGAACAAGCAAGTAATTTTTATTTCAAGATGCAGAGTTTTATGAGATCTAGTATCAGTAGTTCTTACAATCCAGATAAAAATAATAAAATAACTGATATAAATAAATCGTTGAGATCTCGTAACACAGTTTGCCAAAAAAAAGCCTGTGAATTCATAATTGCAGAAATAAACCGTTACGATCAAAACAATGGCAGACAAGACTTGATCAAATATTTATTAGAAAACAACAGTGTATATTTTCTTTGTGAGGCCACGGGGAACATGGACTTTTCTCTAATAAGGTAGGTATTTAGTTAGCTATTTATATATTTACGTACAATAAATATTCTCAAGATAGTCGATGAATATTACACCACGTACATCCCAAAATAACCTTTCTAGCCGATTGTTGTGCTTTCGGGCGCTTTGGACGAGATTCACCAGTTGCTGTCAACTCAGATGACGATCGTTCTGATTCCAGAGTGAAGTGATGGATCCATATTTCATCCATTGTCACATATCGACGCAAAAATTCCGGTTTGTTACGTTTAAACATGGCCAAACACTGCTCAACTGCTGAAATTTTAACAGCTGTCTTTTGAAAGTTAGTACTAACTGAAAAAGAGGTGAATGCAATAAAACTAGCGCCATCTATATGTTAGGCCCGGGACTTTTCAGCCCATGCAATACTATGTAAAGATAATATCAAAAGGTTATCAATCCATACTTTACTAATATTATAAATGTGAAAGTAACTCTGTCTATCTGTCTGTTACCTTTTTACGCCTTAACTACTCGACCAATCATCATGAAATTAGGCATATCTACAAGTTGTCAGGGATACAAGAAAGGACATAGGGTAACTTTAATTCAGGACAAAGTACTGTTCCCGAGGGATCATCTAAAATAAAATATAAAAACTAACGCTTGGCCAAAGTGTTATAGCAACAAGAGGTCCAGCGTTATATATTGCTAACATTTTTTTTTCTACTTTTCAACGCGGATAAGTCGCGGGCACCAGCTAGTCTTAAATGAATACAAATATTCAATCAGGTTGATACTACACTGCATGCGCCTATTATGGAGCGAGCGTCAATACTTTGCGGAAGAGCCTGCAGCACAATCAATGTCCGCTGTTGTGCGTGTGCTTGCGCATTATATATGTGGCGGCGAAATTGATGCTGTGAACGCTTGTTTAGAATTCCTCTACGATCTTCTTGAAAGGTAATAAATCCTCGATTATCCTTTTTGTACATAAAATTCACAGAAAATGAAAAAATACCTAAGTACCCGTTTTTTATCTGGGTTATGATTTTGAACGGTATACGTATGTATCTGTTCCCTCATAACTTTCAAACTACTTATTATATTATATGTACCGTCACATTAAATTGATTACGGCGCCCTCTAGAGGACGTAAAGTTACAAACTTATTTTTTTTTATGATGCCACAATATAACCACAAATAGAATAATAAAAAGTAAGTTCAAGAACTAAAACCCGACTAGTGAAAAATCACGCTCTTGTACGAAACAAGAAAATATTATCATCTGAAAATGTTATGTACATCATGTGCTAACTAAGTATGTATTTAATAATAAAACAAAGCAAAACTTTACTTGCATATAACCAAGGCTATATTTATGTACAATAACTCTTTCAGATAAGAATATATTCTTGTTTTATACTTTTTGAGCGTGATTTTTCAGTGATCGGGTTTTAGTTTTTGAATTTACTTTTTATTTAATTTATGATCTCTTAGGTCTTCTGAGATTTAAAACTGAGATTATCATTAATATAACCTTATCTCCTGTAAGGGGGTGATTACATGTAAACATTGAATATATTACATAGAATAGTATTGTCATATTTATTTTCAGGATAAAACATAGTGGTACGTCACCACCTTTATGTCATCAAAGCGCTTACAGCCCTGAACAGCTGCTTGCTTGCTTTAAAAATTTTGCCTCCAAGAAAAATAAAAATCATACTAGTATTCTGTTAAGCGGTCTAGTGATTCACGCTTTAGTATCATATAAACCGTCCAATCTCATCATTGCGAGTTCTACTGCTAAAATTTTGGTTGAAGTCATAAAACAATGGTTTTCCCTACTCTTGGGGGCTTTGAATACCTCAACACTAGCAGGAGAGGATATTTCGAGGAAATTCTTTGTTCTCATGTGTCAAATTGGCATGGATTCATTGGGGTAAGTAAAAGTATAAGGGCCTCTTTCACCATCTCTGCGTAAAGTGTCAAGTAGGCTGACCGCCTACATTACTAGGGAATGATGGAGCCGATATACCTTTGTTTGTACGGTTAAAGTCCCAAACATTAAAAAGAAAATAATAAAAAAAATCGCCTATCAAAGGATACAGTAAACCGAGAGCATAATTTAATAAAATATAAAATTATTTCTAAAAGTAACTTATCAACACATTACTTGTAGTTGGTGAAAGAGGCCTATAATAATAGCGAAAATATTGTGGTCGGCTAAAAATAATTTCGGTTTTTAAGAGTGAAATAAAAATAATTTATTTCTATACAAAAACAATGCCTATTTTAAATTTAGCACCCTTCGCACAGGATATAATTTTTTATATACACAAACCTTCCTTATTTATCCCTCTTTCCATAAGTGAAAACCCTATTAAAATCCGTCGAAGTTAGCGAGAAACAGAAACAGATTTATAATATGTAAAGATTAAAGTTTTAAATTTTAATAAAAGAAATGGCTCCTGTGAGTCAACCGTTACTAATAGGGATAAGTGGAAAAAAATCCCTTAATAATAATGAAGAAAACTGTCATAGATCTGTCTAGTAGGTTTAGTATAGTTAGCTTATTCCGCTTACAGACTTACAAAAGTAATGAAGAGTGGACACAACAAAAAAATGGATTTTGTCGACAAAATAATAATAAATGAAGAGGAAGTATATGTTCTCAAACAATGTTCAATTGAATTAAATAATTCAATCTACTACTTAATATTGGAGCTTGTTACTGTTAACAAGGTAAGAAATAATTTAATTTAAGTACTTATATGAAAGAACTGAAGATTCTCATATCCTTAGAGTAGTTTTTGCATGAAATAATAAACATCCATCCATCCTTACAAACTCTCGCTGTAATATTAGCAGGAAGTTAGGATCATGACCGAAGATGTCGTAAAATGAATAATCGCATTTTTTTGTAGAACTATCAAGGTTCGTGCACAACAGAAGAATATAAAACATTTTTAGAATTTTTCTTATCATTTTTATACGAGCATTCCAAAACGGAGACGCTGTCGTCTTTTTGCGAAGTGTTAATAAAAGAGGGTTACTTAACAACGTTACCGAAACAACTTATGTCGAGGTAATTGATATATAAAAGTATGTATTATTAAAATAAAATATTAAAATAAAATATACTCAATTTCGTTATGTGCAATAGGAAAGACGACGACGGGGCGATTAGAAAATTGAGCACCCTAATATTAGGAGAAATCCTCAAAGCATCATCAGAGAAGTATTTGAAGTTTAATACGCAAGAGGAATGGGATGATGAAATTTTTGTCAAACACATTAATGTGAGTTTTTTTTTTAATATAAAAAAATAAAAGCAACATCCCAATAGAATGCAATTCGCGCGAATTTTATTCATATGTACTAACGCGCGATCAAACTTAATATTCGCGTGATGCGATCGCGTCATGTAATTGAAAATCTCTTCGTGCGAACTTAGTTCATACGAACGCGCGATTATCGCGCGAGTGTCTATTAGGACACCTATTCGACACTCGCGCGATAATTGCATTATATCGTCGGTTTTTTTTTTTTTTTTTTTTTTCCATTGCTATCGAGATCCAAAATATGTAATCCGCGTTCTATTAAAGTGTGTTCCGTAATCCGAAGGAGTTATTTGACATTTCCTATGTTGCAAGTTTTCACCATTGATGCACCAATATTAAATTCAAACGTTTTTTATTTTAGATTGGTCTATCTGATATACAATACGGGCTAGAAAAACCCGAATCCATTGGAACACAGCTTATGAAAGAGCAACCTTACAGTCTTCTTATTTATATGTATTTCTACTGTCAATCGAGTGACAGGTATGAGCTTGAATTTTGTATTTTTAACCCCCGACGCAAAAACGAGATGTTTTAAAGTTAGATGAGTGTTATAAGGAATCGTAGCTCCCAAACGGTTTAACCTATTTTGATCAGTTTTGATTTTGTTTTAAAGCTGACATGATCGATATGGCTCTTAGCTCTAGTTTATAAAGATCTGTTCAGACGTTTGAAGATCATCAGTCCATTTCCTAGTTGACGAAGGGATTTTCACTTCACAGGTTCGATTGATGTGAAATTTGATATATTCTGGTATTACCATGACGTGGTAATGGCGTGTTTGGACTTGATTTTAATTATACCTTGTGTACACATAAGATTAAAGTTCTTATTAGTTTGAAGGGAAGGTTAATGCATTCATTTCTTTTCAGTTTTCAAGAAGCCACGCCATCATTGCTTCCTCATTTGATAAACCACATTCTACGTCTTCCGGAATATCCATATGTGCCACCGCCGTATATAATAAAAGTGCTGTGGCTCGTTTTTGCGGTAAGTTGTTTTGCCTTATATAACTATTTCTGAAACACTTAATATAAAAAAAGGGAAGACAGGTGTTTAGTTTTCGAATGTGTTTCTAAAGTTTGTACCTAATAGGTGGTTAAATTTTTTACTGCCTACGTTCTTTTATACTTGCTTTTCGAAATTCTTTAAAAAAAATATCACTCCAATATAATAGATACTTAATAATTTAAAGTAATCTTAAATCTGCTCGCGAGTAAAACATTTTATAATATAATATTTTGTTACTTTTTCTTTTGTGTAATATGTAATGTGCCTATCTAAATCTTACGTAAGTCTCGGAAAAATTAAGAAATGGCTCGATAAATTAGATTTATTTTTTTTTGTTTTATTTCTGTCAATACACGGGGGTTGATTTAGGAAAAAACAGAAATAGAAAAATCCAAAGGAACACATGAAAAAATCAGAAAAATCACAATTGTTAATTTCAGTAGATGACGTTCGTGGCGTCCTCATAAATCTCGTCCTGCGTCGCATTATTTAATGCGATGAAAATTGAAAAAGTATTAAAAAAAACTGTTTATTTTCTTAACTCATTTCCGTGTTCAAAAAGCTAATAAACCAATGTAGGTACAATTTTAATTATTTCATGCAGATGTCAACTGTTTCCGCGGACTTTTCTAAATGGTGTCTAGAGGAGAAAGTGCGTCTGGAGAGAGCAACTGAAAGACTAGTTAAGATGCTAAAGCCCGACTCCTCGAGGTACTACACGCGTAACCCGGCTATTCTCGGCTGGGCCTACACTTCTTTGAGAATACCCAGACATATCAGGCAACAAGTTGTAAGTTTGTTATACTTTTTTTGACAGACAGACTGACGGTTCACTTGACTGACAGCAACGTCACAGATGCTACAAGTTCGCTGCCGACAATAGTAGGATTAAAAGAAAGCATAGGGCTGGAATATCTTATACACTTACCGAAACACAACTACACATAAATATGCCATGGTTACATGGTGGTCGTCTGTGACGAGATGGTTACTGTCGCCAGACGTGCTCCCCAAATGACTGCGCAATGCAGCTCGTCTCGCCACTACTTTCTAAATCCAGATTAGAGGCAACTTCCCAAATCATTTCCAATTCCGAGAATCGAACGTGGAACTCCTGAAACAGTGTTAAGGCAAACACTCTAAGCACTCATCCAACGGATTCGTCGATATTATGTGTAAAACAAGACTTTGCATGCACTCTGAAATGATATTTTAATCGGTCAAAAGAAAAGTCACTTGTTTAAAAAAAAAATCTTTTTACGATGTGTGGATTAAAACTTAGCTTATTTATTCGATTTTAGCTAAAGCAGTGGCTGTCGATAGAGGAATTTGTACCGAATTGTCTAAGAAAAAGATTTGCAATTCAGAAGGATCTGGTGGATATTTTGTTAGATAAATGCGATATACAATTGGCTTCTAATTGTATACGAATAATCCAGACATGTGATAATAACGAAGAGAGCTTCGAAATGATGGCCAACTTTGTCTGGTCTAAGTTACCCAAAGTTTTGTCTGAAGTTCTGATCAAAATCAATGAACAAATAGGTGAATGCATCTGCTTTTTTAACTGGGGATTTAAATGTGTACGATGCTTTTTGGATTTTTACAATTTCTTTCCAAAACCAAGAATCCCATTTAATATCAATTGAGAATTCAGTTGATTGTCAAGTTGACATTCATTAGGTAACTTGATAGTGGACAGCAAAGGTTGTTGCGGATATCGAATTCGCAGATGCGGAAGTAAATGCGGAACTTCCGCATAGATTTAGACATTCCCAACCGTATCCGGTTTAGTTTGCGAATGCGAATCTTTTGTTGATGCGGATATGGAGCTAGTCTAAATCTGGCAGATTAGCCCAGTATGAATTATAAAATTGTTGTAGTATTTTAATTTAAATTGTTTAAATTTTCTACTAAAACCTTGATTAATTAATAAAAAAATATTAAAGTGCTTAATTTGAATCATTAATTATTTCTTCATTTAAAAATTAAATATATTAAGAACTTGAGATCCGCATTCGCATTCGCGGATGTGATTGTCTTTTATGCACTGTAACTTTATCTAAGTTTTATTTTACTTTAAGAAGTCAAATTAGGCGACAAAAAGTAATACTTTCTGCTAAATACGTCTTAATCTATATATATAAAAAAATGTTGTGTTGGTTTGTGTATTACTCAAAAACTCGAAAACTAGTCGACGGATTGACTTGAAATTTTTACACAACATTACATTTAATTAAACAGAGGAATGATCTTATATATTTTTTTCCCAAAATTCCAACTAATACCTACCGATTTTTTTTTATATATAAAAAAAAACATAATTTTCATAGGTTTACCGTTGTTATGGCAGCCATGGAACGTTGCTGACTGAGCCACAGCGAAGCGTGGCCGGATTCAACTAGTTAAAAATATAATAATACTGTTTTAGATTCGAGTACTGATTATTTGCCAGATTTGGCATCTCTCTTCTTACCTCAAGTGATAAATGAAGGTAGTTACAAGGAAATCGCCCAACTTGTGGCTGCAATATTTTCAAAGAGCAATCTAAAATATTCCAACGATTCGATCGAGAGTAGATATCACCACGAAAGCGTCTATTTAAAACTTGCTCGCATTCTGTTGAATTTGTCGTGCAGTCATAACAATAACGGAGGTATATACGAAATTTTTATTAGAAAATTTTTGTTGGTTAGGAATTTTATATAGACAAATAGATTTTGAAATATCCAGTAAACTTTGAAAAGTTCATTACCAAAGTTGGAACCGCCGAGAATCGAACCCGCGACTCCTAAATCAGAGTGCTAAGGCAAACCTCTACCACTCGACCAGTGAGTCATCAATTTCGTAACAGTTTATTTAATTTTTTTTTATTAGATAAATAGTAAAATAAATATTAATCTAAATTATACTTTGTTTTAGACAAAAACTGAAGAGAAACCAATTTATGGTGCTCTTAAATACACCAATATTTTTAATCAATATTTACATTTTTAAGGGGTTTACTTGGAAAAGTATTACCTTTTAATATTACAATCTAGTCTTAAAACTAATTAGCAATTTTAATTTAAACTACATTACTAAATCTTTATCATACTCCTCACTTTTCTTCTATTAAGAAACTTTTCTATCATTTTTTTAAAAGCGAACTAAGATTTCGCTTCACTTATCTCTATATCATTGTTTGTCGCCGATGAACTCTTGAACTACTGAACCGATTTTAATAGAATTTTGCACACTGTGTGCAGTGATAGTTTTTATTTTGAACCCGAGCGAAGCCGAGAGCGTGTAGCTAGTCTAATATATATAAATTACTTGTCACGTGTTTGTGCGCGATGAACTCCTAAACTACTGAACCGATTTTGATAAAATTTCGGAACGATGTGTAATTTGGTCCAACTTAAAAGATAGCATAGTTTTTTTTTGCACAGGGAGCGTGTAGCTAAGTAATAATATATAAATTAAAATTTATATGAATTACAGGTTGACTTTTTTAAGCAAAACAATAAAATATAAATGAACAAATTTTAATAAATAATTGATATAATATTGCAGTACTTTTGACATATTTGAATCGCGCTGGATTCCTGGCCAACGTCCTCACAGCCATCCACAGCCTGAACGACAGAGTCGCCTGCGAAGCTCTTGACCTTCTTTATTATATTATTTATTATTTCAATACGAATAACTTTACGGTAAATATTTAAATTAATAATTTATATGTTTCAATTTATTTTATTTCATACATACATACAGCATAAAAGGCACATAGACTGGCAAGAAATTGCCAGTCTATGTGTCTTTTATGAGATGTACTTCGGAGAGTGTGCTCATAGCTGCATGAACTCATACCGCCTTCCCCTTTTTTCCATCGGACATACAGACGTACAAATGGTTACCATCCTCATCTTGTCGATATCCCTCTATTTCGGACCAAGTGCTTTAAAACATCTTTTATAATGCGCACTGCCAACGTTTGGAACTCCTGACCTCATAATCCCTCTATTTCGGACCAAGTGCTTTAAAACATCTTTTATAATGCGCACTGCCAACGTTTGGAACTCCTGACCTCATATAACCCAAATCTTTTCAAAGTTCGAGTGAATAGGGATCTTCTGAGTGAGCTCGCTCCATCTTAGGCCTCATCCTTGCTACACAGTTGGTTGTTGGCCAAGAGCAAACACATCTTTTATAAAAAAAAAAAGCTTGTGGTACATGTATTGTACGTAATTATATAATATATAACTGTTTCTGCTCTTGAAGCATTCTACCCATTGTGCTTATGTTTGTATTGGACACAATAAAACGGCATAAAGTATGGACGCATGGCAATAACATTGTGAGACGGCTTGTGATGTTTTGGTAAATCTTGGCTGTCATTATGCTTTATACTGTGCCCGCGACTTCATCTGCGCCCCCCTCCCTTTGAAACCCCTGGCGCCCGACGAGAAAACGGGGCGTTATAAGTTTGACGTGTGTGTCTGTGTATCTGTCCATTGGTGTAGACCGATTTTGATCTGTTTTTTTTTTCTATTTGAAAGTAACGCAATCGGGATTGTTTTTATATAAGATGATCCCTTGGAAACAGTAGTTTTTTTTCTAAATTACCCTATTTTCTTTTCTGTGTCACCAACAACGTGTATGCAAAATTTCCATTATGACCTGTTAAATAGTTAAGGCGTGAAAGCGTAACAAACAATCAAACACACTTTCTCATTTATAACATTCTGTCTGTAATAATATTTGATTACAATTGAGGTGCAGAAATTCACATAAAAAATCTGCACTAAAACTTTTCCATTCCCGTCAGATGTGTGTGAAAGAAATAATTCTAAAGTACCTAAGTGTAACTAATAAATTTCAGCCACAACCACTAGGACAAGTACTCGGGTTGCAAACGCACTTGGTCATTCAACATCTTCGCAGAGACGGATCCAACGAGCGTGGGGTCGCAATGTTAAGACTTGTTCAAATAATACTAGACTCTGGTTCGAATACACCGCTCGTTTTGACCTACGACGTCCCGGGTCAGCCTACGGGTAGCCAGCAATGTAACATGTTGAGAGCGTTAGTGCTTCGCATACAAATGTTGTGTTGTAAGGTGAGGCATAGAATTTGAAATATAACTAGTTAAGCTATTAGTTTTAATAACCGTCGCGGTAAAGGGGTTAATGTCTCATTCCTGATTTATTTTCTTTCCGGCATTACTTTAAAATTAACACTTAATATGTGTCTAAGTAGACGATCGTAAAATAAAAAAAGGTATACAATGTAAGTTTGTTTCCGGTGGGTAAGGGACGCCAGAGCCAATATTCCTTATCCCCCCTAATCCCTTATCCTTTATGTAAAATAAGGTTGTCAACCTATTGACTTTTATATAAAAAATTAAATTGTTTTATAGACCTACAGTGAATCACCAAACTAGATTACTATGAGGAAAATTGTTTAGGGTTCATATTATAAAATAACAAATCAGAATCACTTATAGCGTCAAAGTGTATTACATGATGAACAAACATTTGCAAACTGATATTAATTAATTATAACAACTATAACACAAGTACATAAGTATATACATAAGTAGGATTAAGAATAGGGATTAGGAAAGGATAGAGAAATGGGCTCTGGCATCCCTTACTAACTCACCGAAACACAACAGCACTCGTGCTGTTATTTACTGATCTTCTGTAAGGGGTGGTTACTGCCGCCATACCGACTGCCGAAATGACTGCGAAACGCAGTGTGCCCTGCCACTACTTTCTAGATACAGACCAGTTAACTTTGAAAAGTTCATTTCCTAAGTTGACCCTGCTGGGATTCGAAGCCGGGAACCCTGGAATAGAGCGTCAAGGCATACACTCATCAAACGGGCTCGTCTTTTCCCTTACTGCAATTTTAAGGCACCTTTCTTCGTACAAAAATTAATTTAATATTACATTTCAAGGAAGGTGAAAATGAATCTTCAAACGTTGTCTCTATTGGTTGGAAAACATTAAACTCCTTATACAAATACGCATCGAATCATCAAAACGAACCAAAACTATTGACATCATTAACATCACAACCTTGGATATGGACACTTATTCAGTTCCAATTAACAAAGAATATTATGCCCGAAGAATTCCTAGTGTTCTTAAACAACTGGTTGATTTTGATTAATATGACAATAAAGGAAATACTGGAGAAGAAACCGAAGCAGATTTGCCAACAGAGCATGATGAGCAAAACTTTAATGGCTCTGTTAAAACACTTTTTGGAAGAAAAAGATACTACAGAACTAAAGCGAAATATCTTAGAGCTTCTCAAAGATGTGTTAACCTCCTGTGGATTTAATGTGTCTCTAGAAAAATTAACAATTTAAAAACTTATTTTGTATGATTAAAGCGTTTTCGTGATTAAAAAACTGCATATTAAATTTTGAACCCAATATTTTGATGTGAAACATCTTTTGCGGCGACTTCTACATTTGGCAACACTTTAGTCAAACTTTGACAACTAATATGTATTTTTATCCCTCGACGCAAAAACGGGGTGTTATAACTTTGACGTGTCTCTGTGTCTATATGGACTCGTAGCTCCTAAAAGAATTTACCGATTTTGTTCCATTTTTTTCGTTTGAAAGCTGACGTGATCGAAATTGTTCTTATCTATAATTTATGAAGATCTGTTCAGGCGTTTGAAGATTATGAGCCCATTTCCTATTGACGAAGGGATATAGCGTGTTTGCGCTCAATAAAAAGTCGGGGGTTAGTTTATCATTTTAATTATGGTTTTTTTTTTAAATCAGGTGGCAGGCTAGTAGAATTTATTATACAAAATATTTTCTGTCAGGCGTATCGCGAAGGCTTAATTTTTTTTAATGCAGCAATCTAATTAACTTTCTATTTTATCGATTGTCCAAAATATTCCGCAACCACTTTCATTGGTTCCTACTTTCCAAAGGACGAGAGAAATTATAGGAGCGTTGGGCCCATACGCGCGAATGCCACTTGCTTTGAATAGAAATGCGTATGAAAGAAATTTATTTATCGATGCAGTGCTCATAGAAATTGATATGCGAATACGAACTGTCTAGCAAAGGGTATTTTAGTTTCTACAAGTTATGTCCGTGTCATACTTAATCATGGGCGCCGCCAGGATTACTGTCAGGGAGGTGCATCTGCATCTACACATTATATTGTACATGTAGATAATGTAGATAAATGTAATGCCAAAATCAAATACAATTCGTGCAGGTATTTGAATATATTTCGCTTATTGAAAACATCTGTAGTCCTAGACGTCTTCAGTTTTTATTCAAACAATAAATTAATTTTTTAAAAAAATTCTATGTATGTACTTTCCTGGCAGGGGGGGTGCACCCCCTCTGTCAGGGAAAATTAGAAAATTAAAATTAAAAAGGAAAATTAGAGATTCTATACATGCCCAAGGTATCAAAAGTTTGCGTATAAGAGTCATTATTTGGCGTGCGCTGCAAAAATTATTGATAACTACTCATCATTACGCACAAAAAAGTTCGGCTATATGTTTAACAATTATAGTCAAATTACTTAGTTTGGAATGTACAGCATATTAACCATATATGTATTATTGTCGGTCACTCGTACACTATTGACTTCAACTTATTCATTCGTGTCGTTTTTATAATAAAATCTAAATTTTTATTCACCTTATTATTAACTTATTTTGTACAAATCTGTATGTACTACAATGTACTTGTGAATTTGTGTCATACCTTCTCAGGGTCAGGGTACTAATGGTACGTACTATTAAAATAATATTAAATTGACTTAATATAAGTATTGGCTGATACGTCAATAAATATGATAACTTCTTACACTTACTTACTTCGGGAAGCAACGATTAATTAACCGTATCCATATTTTGTCTCAGCCCAATAATTACTTGCCGTTTACCATGAGGTTATGGTAAGTTCTATTGCCATTAACAAACGTGTCAATGACTTGTAAATATTTCCGCGGAGGACGGAAGCAATCGTTTAAAGAGTGCGGAGAAACTAGATACGTAATATTATTTAACTTATTGAATAAATTATGGTAATAATCATATATCGCATATATTTCTATAGGTTAACTTTTATGGTGTTTTATTAGTTATGCAATAAAATTAAAAAAGATCTCCGTTGTGCAGACTAGAACTAGGCAGTAGTCTCTTACAAAAGAGACCACTGTTTAATAATAGCTAATGATGATGTGTTATCGGCGACGATATAGCCACCATACTATCATCAAAAGGACCGTCAACCTGTCTACGACTTAACATAAAAAAGTCAAAATTGTACATTTTATGATTAGTTAAGATAATAGAAGCCTGTATATGAAACTAAATTATACAATTTAAAAAATCAAGTAGTTAATGTAGAAAGCTCTTACCTTGAGCATAATTTTTCAAGTAGTTTTTCTTTCTATCATCTTAACTAATCATATGTTTTAAAATTGTACATAACTCTTGGTCAAGTTTACAGGGGACCACTAGGAAATAACACCATGTGTGCGATTGTGTTTCGATAAGTGATTAAGGAATGCAAGAGCTATTCCCTTTTTATGTTAACCTACTATCAAGTTAACTTGCCTGTCGGCTTTTACCTAAAAAAAAAACCTTAAAATCTATGATACCCATTCTATTGGCCACAGCTTCATCTAACTAGCAATTGCTGTACTTCCAAAATGGATGTAGTTAAAAATGGCGAACTATGACGTCTGCTATCACTTCCACCAAATTTTTTGCAAGTCCCATTTCTCCCCAGCGACAATATCGCTTGTTCGTTTGCGGTGGACAGTTGACTGCGCGCTTCTGAGCCAACGCCACTTTCAAACGAAACTCCTGCGCATGACTCGCGTCAAACTTTTGAGCTAGAAAATCTTTTGTACACCAACAATTAATCAATAGTGTTGTGAGTGATGACAGTCTAGTGTTCTCGCGTATCTGTGATCGATATGTCACATACAAGGAGTGGGAAAGCCATGAAAATTGATCGTGAGTTCAATTTACTCAATTTTTGATAAAAAAAATACTTGCTTTAAAATATACATAAACTAAAATAACTGAATTTGAATATATTTTTTCTGCTACTCCCGCTATAATAAGGCAGCGGTTATTAGCAGTTCTAGTCTTTTGAGTTTTATCAATATTTACATTGTTTTATCCAAACATCATTATACTTATTTCCTTGTTTCATTTATGAGTAGGTATAATGAAATTTTGGGATATATGCAAATTATTTATTTATTTTTAAATTTTAACAAATATTAAAATTTAAATGTTTAGCTTGTAATATAAAGTGAAAATCTTGTTTTTTTTTTTTATATTTGCAAAAATTGTTCTAATGTATTAACAAAATAAAACATTATCCCAACAATATGATTCGTCTCTAGATACCTTTAAATGCTTTAGTTACGGATAAGCATGAAAATGTGTCTGTCTACAAATAATTCATAATTTCTCATTCCGTTCTTAATGATAAACTCGTAACGGTTGAGAATTGGTTCAGTGATCTCAGTAATTACTATTACGGCCCGATGGAAACATCTATAAAATAATCTGATTGTAGGTACCGATGAAATTAACTGCTGACTTTCTGGATCAGTTGATTTGTAATACTTCACATAACTGCTACTTAATTTAAGATTAAGAAACATTCAATAAAAAAAATTAAGTCATCGCTAAAAAATTTCATCACATATGTCTCCTAGCAAAATTGAATAAGTTTATTTGGTAGCAATATTGAAGACTGCGGACACACATCGATATGAAACATATGATTTTCCTTAGTTTGTGTTATTCGCATCCTTTCCTTACATATTATAAAACAAAGTCCTCCGCCGCGTCTGTCTGTCTGTCTGCTCGCGATAAACTCAAAAACTACTGCACCGAATTTCATGCGGTTTTCACCAAATGATAGAGGGATAATCAGGGAAGATTTTTACGGAAAAAAATGCACCCCGGGCGAAGCCGGGGGCGGGACAGCTAGCATTATATATAAAAATATACAATACTAGCTCTATAATATAGTTTTTTATTTAGATTTTTTAGAAGGCCGCAAACCGCTCTTCATTATCGATGCCAGCAACCTTGCGACCCTGTTTGTATAAGGCCCGAAAATAAAAACTTTTATAAGTAGACTTTCTTTAATTAATTATAATGTATTGGGCCTTAATATGTTTACAAATAAACTGTAGTTGTTACTGAATTTTAAGTAGGCCTTATCTGTATCTATATATAAAATAAAGTCGCTGCCGACTTCTGTCTGTTTCACCCCTAACATCTTCCCAACCACCCAACGGATTTTGATACGATTTTCACTAAAGGAAAAAACGACAAGAGGAACATTTTTAAAAAAATAATTTCGTGCGAAGCCGGTGACGGGTCACTAGTGTCATTATATCTTATATTATGTATATGGATCTCTTAAGACGTCCATGGATTCTTTCCCAAATAAAACAGCTTAGCGATTATGGAAAAGCGTCGCTAAGCTATTCTGAAATAGTATTCTCCTGTTATTTTTTAAATCATTAGAGTTACCTATTATAAAAATAAGTTTTAATATTCAGCGTCAAGTCATTCCTATTTAGAAACATTTTTTTTAACATTTTTTAAAATTAAACGATGAAATGTCTTCAGTGTGTGTTGCTATAAAAAATAATTTAATATAAAAGCACCGTTATGGGTAAGTAGTGCGTTCCGCAAAGCAAACTGGCTCCGTACTGGTTCTGCTTGTAAGATCACGGAGATACACTCGATCTTAACTAGATACAAGTGCTACAAGTGCCTGTTAGGGCACTTGCACTTCACATAATTACTATGTCATAAATACTGATATGTCTAAAAAATTTAATTCTTTTGATAAAAATTGTGACAACCGGTAAAGAAAACACGTCGAGACGAGATCATGACAGTCCGCAGAAAACTAGCGTGTTAAAATATAAGCCCCCACATTCTCACATTGAGCCATGAGTCACACAGAAATGCAGAACTCACAGACATACAGTCAATACTAATACAACAAAGCAAGGTGTAGTACGTTTTTTTGATAATCCCACAGGAACCTAACATTTTTCCAGGATAAAATGTATCCTATATGTTGATCCAGGTAATCATCAATACATGAGAGTAAACCGCATTCAAATCGGTTAATCTGTGGTTTGTACACAAACCCACAGGAAACAGACGAAAACTCTAAAAACAATTTTTTTGCCCTCGGTAATGTTTTTTTTTTTTTTTTTTTAAATAAATTTCAATTTTCAGACATTACGACATACTAGACCCATTTACGATCTTATTATATATAGGTATAGATGTTACTTATAGAAGATTTAACTAGCATTACTCAGGCGATAAGTTATGTTAATGGGACCAAATAATCTAACAAAACTTACTTTCGTTGACGAGCAGAAAGAGCCGTGAAGAATTTATAATGCAGTCAATAACTTCACGGTGGCGTTACATTTTTAAAATTAAAGATTTGGAGTGTTTAAAAAGCTAATTCAAAAATATAAAACGCTTGACAATTTTACTATAATTTGAATACAAACTTGCTTTACATATATTATCCAAGAAATTTAACATATGAAACCCCTTATATGAAATAAGTATCAAATTAATAATTTGCCGCAAAACTTCTTTCTGTTTGCTTAGAAAGCAATCGTGACTGATTGTCCAGTTTCACTTTTATTGTATTCCCCACAAAAATTTGTCTCGATATTTATTGCAAACAATACAATAACACAGTCGATTTTCTATCGTGACGGACATATCTTTTTTTTTTTATATAAAAGATGGGTTTGCTCTTGGTCAACAACCAACTGTTTAGCAAGGATGAGGATGAGGATGAGGCCTAAGATGGAGCGAGCTCACCCAGAAGATGCCTATGCACTCGAACTTTGAAGAGATTTATATGAGCTCGGAAATACAGACGCAGGGAGGGAATACCAAACCTGGGCAGTGCGTATTATAAAAGATGTTTTAAAGCACTTGGTCCAAAATAGAGGGATATCGACAAGATGAGGATGGTAACCAGCCGTACGTCTGTATGTCCGATGGAAGAAGGGAAAGGGGAAGTGTTTCATGTAAATAATATTCCAGTTAGGTTCACCAATCAAATAAGACTTGTTTAGTTTATTGATAAATTAGAGGGAGGACCCTCTAAATCTAACAAGTAGATTTAGGGCACACTGCGTTTTGCAGTCATTATGACAGTAACCACCTGCTTACATTTTACAGAAGACCGCCGTGAAATAACATGCTGCTGTATTTCGGTGAGTGAGTAAGGGCCGATGCCAGAGTCCATTTCCGTGTTTCCTCCTAATCCTTCTAAGGGCAGCAGCTCATTTGTAGCATCAACAGTAAAACGAATCAAAAATTTATTCATCAAATAGGTTTTCAAGAAACTCTTTCAATTGTCTTTCAATTGGCGATTGCTTGCGTTAATAAGCGACGGTAAAAATTTATTATCAAGTGGACCATCAGCCTGTCTGGAGACACCTTAGCTCACACCAGTATGGCATATGTCTTTTTTTAATTTATTACTATCATATTACACATTATTATAAAAAAATTAATACAGTATTTCAAAGGTTACGAAGGCCTTTTCAAAAAACAATCTAAACTATCTAAATAAATAATGGAATTCCTGTAATTCTCTTTACTTAGAATATGTAAGACGGTTAGCTGATTAAAAACCTACGTGTAAATTACGACACATTTATTCCATTTGTAATCGTTAAGTAACTAGTTAACTTAACAGAAAAAATTTTGGTTGTACATTCATAAACAATGATCATCAAAATCAGTGAAGCTGTTTAGAAGTTCAGTCCCATAAATACGGATAGAAGAAATTTAAATGTAAATATATTATTATTATTATTAATAATAATAAAGCCTTTATTAGTGTTAATAATATTTAAATCTTAAGAATATATTATATATTTACTTATATCTAAATGTAATTTTTTTACTCATTTTACTTAGCAGTAACATAGATGATAGATATCGTGTCTTCCTTTTTATTCTTTATTTTTTTTTTAACAATTTGTCTTTCGATAAAGGCCTCCTATAAGACTTATTCCACTCTTTTCTTGTTTCTTGCCGCTTTTATCCATAAATTTCCTGCAGTCTGTTTTAGTTCATAGTCCCATCTCATATTTTGTCTTCCTTGTCATATTTTGTCATATTCTGTCCATTAAAATCTTTAAATTTTAACTTAACTTATTACAACTTAACTTTAAATTTTAAACTTAACCTATTAAAATTTAACCTTAAATTTTAACTTGCTACAATTTAACTTTAAATGTTTACTTAACTTATTACTTTTAAGTTTATTACAATTTAACTTTGAACTTTAAATTTTAACTTCATTTTTTTTTGACTTAACTTATTAAAATTTAGCTTAAAAATTTTAACTTAACTTATTACAATTTAGCTTTAAATTTAACTAGGTAGGTGTTATGTATTTTTATGATTATATATGTATATTATATAAGTCTACAGTAGTCGCGTCGCCTCTGTGGCGTAGGCCTCTCCTAAATCTTTCCATACAACTATTGCTTCAATAGTTGTGGATTATGATTTAGAAGGTGGTTGTCTGGTCTGACTCTTCCACGGTGACCGGCCGGCTTGGAGAAGGTGGAGAGGTTGACGAGGCGCTAGTTAGTTTTTTTTTTTACACATTTATATTTGGACTTGATGTTGTTCGGTTTTGGGATTTAGCTGCGACTGGCGTAGAAAAATGGTCAATTGGTCATGGTTTGTAACTTTTAAGATGTAAAGATGTGTAATTCCGACGATTAAACTATGTCCAGTGTAAGGTTTCATCAAAATCCGTTCAGTAAGTATTTTATGCTACTCTATAATTTGCATTCTATACGTGCAAATAGCGTATGTAAAGGTTTTCGTAACCACCATTAGCACCTAACTCGCGTATTGCACGTGAATCGTATAACATCTGAACATTATGACGTTAATCGTTCTAAACGACCGAAGCGCTCCTTTTAGGCAACTAATTAACTTTCCCTCTTGGAAAAGTGTCTGTGAAGCACCATAAAGGGATATTATGTAATGTTTTTATTGTACAAATCAATGCACAAAATATGGGCTTCTAATACCTGCACGGACGGCAGACCTAGTTATAAAATATTGCTAGGGAAATTAGGTATTATGTCATGTCGTATTTATTGGCAAGCAGTTTGATTATCTAATAGGTAGATAATATCTGCGATTTTATACAGAGAAAATTTTCAACAAATTATAGAACCGCAATATCATTTTAGATTACTACTATCTATTATTATGTATAAATAAAATAGAGTGGTTTCATACCAATGCGGAAAAAAGTACTTAGCTACATTTTTACTATATTGTAATTATTCTTTTTTATTTTACGAAACATTGCTTGCTTGCTATAGGTAAGTAGATACTTCTTTTAAATAATTGTAATTTATTATATAATTTATTGTATTACAATTCTTTTAAATATTTGAAACATTATATTATTATAACGTTAATTGCATTACATAAGTCATCTTATAGAATAGTTCTTAAGCCAGGGGTGCTCACCCCTGAACTGCTGGCGATCTACCTCAAAATTATTACACTACAATGCAAGCGATCACTCAGTAGATGCCACAAGTATGTGTGATGCGATGCATATACTATGTATTTACTATAAACTCGTACTTAAGCAGTGTAGATCTATAGGGTGTATGTAGGTATCATAGCATCGGGATTTTTAACTTTTTCCGGGAAATTTTTCCAACTTTTCCCTTCATAAGAATCTTCCTCGGACTTGGGCAAATTTTTCCAGCCGTTCTTGAATTTTGCGCTTTGCAACGTATTTAGCAATTAATATTTTACTTGTTTAATATATAAATTAAAAAATATATTTTCAAATACGAAATCTACTTTTTAAAAGTATAAAGGGAATAATTTATCAAAGAATTTCTAAGCGCGATATTGCTACCGTTATTTTAACTGCATTTAAGTTATTATTAAGTTAAGTTATTTAAAATTTGTTGAAATGAATCGATTGGCTTCCAAGCACGTCATATTACCTGTTTAATTTTCTATACGTCAATCATGTACGGATCATCCACCTTTGTAACATAATGAGGCAGTCTGAGATTTCTCCCATCTTCCAATCTAATCAGTGGAGTTTCACTCTTAGTTTATTTATTATTGACAGTGTTGCCTTCTATTGTACACTAGCAACCCGCCCCCGGCTTTGCATGGATTTTTTTTTTCTGAGAACTATATATATACATAGCAGACCTTTCTCAGATATCGCTCTTTTGTAAAAAACGTAACAAAATGTGAAAAGTTAAAATTGCTTATAGATTTTTACGAGTTTCCAACATCGTACAAGTAAATTTCATTAATTCCATCAATAATATCACTACGATCAAGTTTCGGAAGATAATTTTGCAAAATTGCAATATAGCAGAGTACACTGCGTACTGCAGGCATAAACCAGGTAATCCATTTGGCGGCAGTAACCACACATAAGAGATGGACCACTGTGAAACAACGGCACATGAAATTTTGTGTTTCGTAAGTAAGTAAGGGATGCCCCTTTCTTAATCCTACGCACTTAATAGGCAGCGCACTTGCAAGACCTAGTAACGTTGCTTGTGTTATAGGCGATGGTAGCCACCTACCATCAAGTGGACCATCATTCTGTTTTAACATAAGAAAATATTTAGTCTAAAATAATGAACTTAATGTTCCTTTTCACTGCTATGTAAACGAAAATCAATCGAATGCTAAAAAAAACATTGTAAACAAACTCAAAGAAAAGTGTTTGTTATTTATTTTTTAATATTGCTCGTTTATTATATGTTTCAACGCAATCAACTATCAGTCTTAATATTCAAACGGAACATACAGTTTTCTTTAAAAAGGTTCGATAAGAAGTTGTGGACAGAACAAAACAAAAGAAAGTGCTGGGCGTATCCGTAAACGAAGCGTAGCATTCAGATCACGTCTCCATGGAAAGTGGTGACGACACTGCAATGACCAATCGATTCAACTTGCAACGGAAGGTCACGGACATTGAATGGTAATGAATATTTTAGTTCGACAACAGAATATTATGAATATTTCTTATTAACAAAGCTGTGTGTTGCCTGATATATGATTTGACGAATTTAGAACAATTGATTCTCTTTATAAATGTAAAAGTCAGCAGATTACTTGGATTGCTTGTAGATAGTAGAAGGCTACTTGGCCTTTTAACAGAAGCACACCATAGATGCTGCAAGTACGCTGCTAACTTCAATTGCATAAAGAATTAAAGATTCGGAGGCGATAGAAAAATGGGCTCTGGCATCCCTTACTTACTTACCGAAACACAACAGCAGACATGCTGTTATTTCACTGTGCTTTTCTTGCTGTAAGAAGGAGATTACTGTCCCCAGTTGGGCTGCCCAATTTAAGACAGCGAAACGCAGTGTGCCATGCTACTACTAAAATTAATCTATCTACAGACATGGTTCCAATCTAACCAAAAACTAATAAATTATTGTTAGATAATACTATATAAAATACATAACTAATCTAAAACTAGAATACTGAATGTTTAATAGCTTGAAACAAACACTGTAAGATACACAACTATGTAATATAAAAGAACTATTTTTTGGCCTGTATATTTTAATGCAAGTCTCAAAGATGACTTCGACTCTTCATTAGTTATAAAAAGTTACCAAATAGACACTTTGCTGCAGAAATAGCAAATCCGGTCAATTGCTTTCGATTTCATGTGATTGTAAACAATGATGATATGGTAGAAATTTGGATTCGAGGTAATGATAACACTGGTATAACTGTAGAATTTTCCATATGAAAAGAAAATTTTCTCTATAGGAAGAAATTGTTTTATAAACGCGCTAAACTTTGGAATTAGGAATTGGATTTCAATTTTTTTTTTTGCATTTGATAGCCCAATTCTCGAGAAAGATAATATACTGAATCATTTTAAGTTTCTAACAGACGCAAAAAAAAATAGTGATGGTGAAAACCGCATCAAAATCCGTTGCGTGGTTTAGGAGGAGTTAGCGGTAAATTATAGGTACTATGTAAATATAATAAAATTATTAATCAATTTTAATTGTTCCATAGCATTTGTTTCATGGTTAATGCCACATATTCTTTTCATGTTTTATATAAGAATATTTCAATGCAGTACTGACATTGCCTATTACATTTATGTAACATATGAAGACATAAAAAATTACATGCATTTTTCCAAAAACCAGCAAACAAATAGAAAGTGCTGCCATAAAGTTCACGAAATAGGTACGCAATTCTTGTGTTTATGCCACTCATCATTATGAAGCCATTTGTTTCAACATATCATCATGTTTCATTTGTCTATTGACACACTGTAGGTTATGTTGGTTTACCTACTGCATTTAGAGTACTATATTGTGCAGTCATAAATTGGGTAGCCAATGTTGTAACAGTAACCATACCTTACCAAAAACCACTGTAAATATCAGCATGTGTGCTATCGTGTTTCGATACGTAATTAAGACATTTACGTAATTTTGACGAGCCCGTTGGATGAGTGGCAGGGCACACTGCGTTTCGCAGTCATTTGGGCAGCCCGTCTGGTGGCAGTAGCCACCCCCTTACAGAAGACCACCGAGAAATAACAACATAATATGTGCTGTTCTGTTTCGGTGAGTGAGTAAGGTATGCCAGAGCCCATTACCCCATCCCTTCCTTATCCCTTAACCTTAATCCATCTATGGTCGGCAGCGCACTTGCAGTACCTATGGCGTTACAGGTAGATTATCTATTGACAGAAAGGAAAGGCATGATGGCAGCAAAACGGCTAATAGCGTTTGCAACTAATACTTAGATAGCGAGGTAGACTTTAGCCCATATCTGTTGACAGAGAAGAAGGGCGGGCACGGTCGAAGGAAGGCAACCAAACAGATAATTTAGCATTTTGGCAAGCAAAAACAAGGTCTCCATCTTTGAAAGCAGTTTGCGCCAAAAATTTATAGTAAACTGATGATGATTTCCCATGACAATCTTCACAATCGATTGGCGGAGCATTGTCACATGAACTAATCGCTACGCTACTCACTTTCATTACATTACAAAAAGTGTTTCGTCAGATGAGGTTGGTGTTTGTGGGAACGCGTTCGTCCATTGTGGCAACTTGATGGTAACCCGTGTTTTGTTGAGTAAAAGTTGTCGTTCATTGTGTAAGGGTGGACATGATGTGAATTCATTACATTATTATGAGGTTTATGTCATTTCTGGTAATAATAATAGTGTAGATATGTGATTTTGTTAGGCATTTAATACTTGTTTACATACAGGGTGTTACTTTGTTGTGGGAATGTATGGTTAAATATGAAAACATTCACAATAACGAAGCCCAAGCTAAGGAGTGATTTTCAGGATGACTAAAACTGTATTTTTCATTATATCTCAACCTATATATGGATATATGTACCTATATATGAATCACGACTTGAAATTCGCACGTATAACGGATTTTATGTATATTTTAAAAACCTTGAAAGGTGAGATGAACCTTTAAAAAAAATACCTACCTAAATAAACTGAACTAGAGAAAAAGTTCATGTATTAAATAATTTTATTTCAAAATATGGGTGCGTTCACACTAATCTCCGTTGAGAATCAACCTTATTTTTATTTTAAGGTCGACAGACAGGCTGACGGTCCACTTGATGAAAGGTAGCAACCGTCGCTTATAAAACATGAAGCGCATGCAGCATACTAGGACCATAGAAGGGTTAAGGATAAAGGATCATAGGATTCAGGGCCTTTGAAAATAAAATAAGAATAATATTGAGCAACGAAACTAAAGTAGGTACTAGACTAGGTACAAAGAACAGAGAACATTTTCAGTATATTTTTTGTTTCTGGTAATGATTTTGATACCTAATATGTAATAATATAATTACATATTCTTTTCTCAAATTGAAATTACTTATACAAGTTCTTGACCATTTTATTTGTAAGAAATAATGGGAAATACACTTACTAATAAATGCTAAAGAACCTCTGTCTATTTTACGATTTTTCTAAATTTCTTCAGAATTTATTATTACGTATGTGTATGATTAAAATAAGCACTAACTTTGCAATGGTAAACTAAATGTCGCCAGTCGCATACAAAAGACATCAACGTGACTGCAAAGTGCGCGCACTCTGCATATTCTTAACGCTACAGTAGGACAATGCTCTACGGATATTTCTATCACAGTATCATTTCCTAATGTATTTGCGTGTTGTGCGAACACATTGCCGATATTATAATAGAAAAAATAAATTTGTACTGGAAACAATTTGAGATAAATAAGTGAACTTGATTATATAATGTACGATTTGTATGGATTTGTGGAACAGTTCTGGAAAACGCTGCGATGCCAATTATATTTAATTATTTTTATATGCCAAGCCGCAGACAAAATAAAAATATTTTGTGAATATACTTAACAGTAATTACATATACACTTAATATGTATGTTTGATGGTTCTATGGTTGGTAGTGCACCTGCAGCACCTATGTATGGCGTTGCTTGTGTTACAGGCGACGATAGCCACCTACCGTCAAGTTAGTGGAGCTTGATCAGCCTGTCTGTCGACTCTTAACATAAAAAAATATATAACACTAGCTGGTGCCCGCGACTTTGTCCACATTGACAAATGTTCAACAAATAGAACACCTGGGAAAACATATGAGTATAATAAGTATTATGCGCCTGACATCTTTAAAACCTTGACATTTTTTCATATTTATAATAACTATATCAATCGTGAACTATATATATTTCCAGAATAAAAAGTACGTACAAGTAAAATAAAAACATGTAAGATAAAAATCTTATATGGTTTAACTATCTGAGTGCCAAATTTCTTACAAATCCGTTAAGCCGTTCTTGCGTTATAGAGTAGGTAACAAACATACAAACACTCGCATTTCCTTTCCTTACGAGTACATATAGAACAGAGTCCCCCGCCGCGTCTGTTTATCTGTATCACCATGATCTCAAAAATTACTTAACGGATTTTCATGCAGTTTTCACTAATGAAAAGAGAATTTAACGATGAAGGTGCGAAGTCGGTAGCGGGTCGCTAGTACCATTATAAGTGACTATACAAGCGATTAAAAATTTCTATTTTTCTCACGCCAATGCTTTGGTTGAGTACTATTTTATAAACCATGAAATAAATGTTGTTATAACTAACAACATCAATGCATATGTAATTAAAATATTTCACAACTAGCGCGTGACATGTAAATTTTCATTAGCCGACAATCAAAAGAGATATATGATATCTACTTAAACAAAGTGCAAACATTTTAGAACATCCAGTTGCCATCTAATTTATTCTGACTAGTTATACTTAGATTAGCCGATAAAGTGTAGCAGATCTGTTTTGTGGTTAAACGAATGAAGAAATTTAGAATCTGTTAGTGAAAACTGCTTTAGAAAATTCACATTTATTTCGTTATTTATTGCTGTTGTGCCTGTTATACGCGCTTAGTTACTATCTTAGTTGACTTCATTAAGCACACTTCTGAATTTCACTAGCGTTGTTTTAGATATTTAGATAATTATTTTGTATAAACTATAAATAAACTTTTGTAGAACAATTCCGGCAACAAACCATCCTATAGTTGCTCTTCTATAGGTAACATATAAAATAATGTGTCGGTCTGTTTCTCCTTTAACTTCTTATAAACAAACTATCAGATTTTTCATAATTTTCAAAAAAAAAAATTGCATCTGTGCAAAGCATTGTGTATATATTTTTTTCATTTACATGGAACATTTACATTTCAAAGAAAAGCCTTCAGCAAGCCTTATAAACGCCGCCTTACAAGGGTCGATGGTGAATCCAGGCTGCTTCTGACCGGTCTTATTGGAAAATTATGAGGAGGCCTATGTCCAGCAGTAAACGTCCTGATGATTAGCCATAATTAGCCACGTATCAAATTGTGTAGTGGAGCCCTTCTATACAGGCAGATCTACTTACTTGTAAAACCTATGCTGTCGCTTGTGTTAATAGTCTATCGCAAGTGGACCGTCAGCCTGTCTGACGACACTTACCTAAAAAAAAGTCTAATTTAAATTTAGATGCATCGAACGCCAATAAATAACAATCAGTATGAAACATCATGTTTCCATACGACGCACAAGATGACATTGGCGATGTAATTCGGTGCATCAACCCGCCGCGGAGCTCCAGAAAAATCACTTTTATTTTCACACGGCTTGAGTCTATTGTGAAGAGTGCAAGGCCGAGTATGCGGTGCTCTCTCGAGCGAGATAAAAGCATAAAAATGTGGCTGGATGTAGTTTTCTCGAATAGCTGTAGTGAAACGTGCCACGGTCGATGCGCAGGCGTTGTTTGCACGAACGACGCATGTCGTGGACGCAACTGGGATCAATTTTTGTAATGAATATTAAATACAGAGCCGAGTGTATCCTCACATGCGTGAAGAAGATATTTGTTTATGTTCCAAAAATGCAATTGTCAAAATTTTAACTTCAGGTAGTATTTATTTATGTTAAGGTCGACAGACTGTTTTTCTGTATCCGTCACCGCGTGTATGCAAAATTTCACGCTGATCGGTTGAGTAATTGAGGCTTGAAAGTATAACAAACAAATGAATAAACTCTTCAGCTTCTATTCATAATATTAGTATAGATTTCATTCATAACCCAAGCGACGTTATCAAACGAGAGAATTGAGAACAAGAATTGAGTACGCCGGTAAACAAAAAACGTCATTAAGATAACTTGATATCATAATTTCATCTTTACTAGCAGACAGACGTCCACTGCTAGCATAGGCCAGTCTGCCTATATATGAAAATAGCTTTTTCCCGCGACTTCGTTCACGACTGTTTTTCTTAGATGTTAATTTATTCATTTATCATTATTGCTCTTGTTCGGGCGTTGATATTTTTATTTTCGGACGAAAATTAGTCCCCTGAAATGTCCATTTCTGAATCCGCTGATAACGTGTATGTAGGTAAATTTTTATTATAGTCCGTTAATATGTATACGAGCATAAGGCAATAAAAACTACTGTTTCTATATATTTTATGTTTTTTAATTATGTCATCTTACCCATACCATTCAGAACTTTAAGATATCTCTATACGAAATTATAAAAGTTACAAAATATTTTTAAAAATGACATTTATAAATGTTCAAAATAAAAGCTTGGTTGTTTGGTTGAATACAATTTAATACTATAGTTAATTAATTCTTACATAAACAAAAGAATGGATCTACTCATCATTAAGTAAATTTAAAGAAACATATAGCCATTTCAAAATTACGTCTCGTGTTCATTGTTTCATGGTAATTCCATGCTCCAGTTATATAAAAAATCTTATAAAAATTGCATAAACACGAAGCAAATTTTATTATTCTTTTTTTAACACAAGATCTACTTACTACCGTATAGATGTTGAAGATATGTTCACAATGTTTACAGCAACGAAAACTTAGAACTAGCATAGGATGGGTATATCATGTAATCATAGCATGTGAGTCGACCTCGTCGTCACGGCCGACGCAGGTTCAAATCCCTGTCAGAATTACGCCTTTTAAAATTCTTTACACCTTGAGAAATTTATATTTCCTTTGTGAGTAAAAACTAATGATCTCTTTTGCTATTAACTATTTACTACTGTAAAATAACAGCGTGTGTGTTGTTTTGTTTTGGTGAGTGAGGATAGTATAGCGAAATTCCCTACCCTTGTTCTACTAGGGTCGGCAGCGCACTTGCAGTATGGTGGCATTGCTTGTATAGGCGACGGTAGACACCTACCACCAAGTGGACTGTCAGCCTGTCTGACAACATTAACATAATAAAATAAAACGCGAGTAAAACGTGAAAAATAAAAATACCCTTCTGATATACCTACGTGTAAAGGTGATCTTGATTATTGCTTGTCGTCACAGGAAGTCTGTGTCACTGAGGATATTATATTTGATACGCGTTGTGAACATGCAATAACTCAAATTGCTTTATTGTTCAATTGTTCTCATTACTGCTTATAAGACGCCGAATTCTTAGAAGTTTAACTAAATAAATCATAGTATGTTCAATTTAAAGTTCTTATTAGAGCAATAAATTATCATTTAAACCAAGTAGACCAAATATAGAAAAATTGAAATATAGCTTAAATATACTGGAATATTGAAACCCACAAAGGGCAAAAAACTGAAATACTTTGTCGAGCTATGTGGTTAAGGTGCTTGTCTTAACGCTCTATCTCATCGGCCCCTGATTAAGGCAGTTACTAAGGTCAACTAGTTAAGGCGTAAAAGTGTAATAAACAAACGAACAATTGCAAAAAAGAATATTTCTGGGGGAACTCTCGCCGGCACTTTCCCGACGCTGTCATTCCAGTCACTCCGGAATTTAATTTCAATTGACGTCAACTTACAAAACTTAGACACCGTTCTGTCACTTTCACTATAACGACACTAATAAAAATATAAATAATTTCAAACAACGTAACTACGTGATAAAAATTTAATGTTATGTCCCGCCGTTTTAACATTTAAATTACGTAGAACAAGCTGTTGGACAAACGTTGTTAAGAACCGTGTCATACTTTATGTAATATTCCAGAAGAAAAGCTTCACACGATTACATTAGTACCCAACAAGATTTATAATGTCTTTCTTTAAACTTATATAATAGAAAAAAATGTCTACTAAAGAATTTTTTTTTGACATCCAGGGACTGAAACTCTACCTTATTCCTCGGTTGTTTATTGGGTAGCTGAATTTAAGAGAGGCAGATCGTCCTGTATAGTAGAAAAATTAGAAAAAATTGTATTAGAAGATACGAGAATTAGAAATAAATATTTAACTGAGACCCCAAAAGTGCGTCATCCAATTAAAGAAAAACCATGACAACGCTCTTGCTTATCGATCTCAATTGACCATCTCCGGACTAAGCGTCTAGTGATTTCCACTTATTTCCAAAATAGAAAGAGCCTGTCCGTAGAATTCAATGCTCAAGTAAAGAGGTTATTAAATGAAGGAATAAAAAAAATTTAAAAGGTGAAAAAAGTCAAAGGTATAGATATACTTAGAGCTATATACAAGATATATATATTATATTTAATTGCCCCTTGACGGAATTTAGGTTCGCAAACACATTCAAATCTGAATTTGTTTGTATTTTTACTAATTTTTTTTTGTAGCAATTATACCTTTTTCTTCAAATTATACCTATACCTACACAAACCTTCCTAGTTTATCGCTCTTTCCATTAAACCGAATCGAAATCCGTTGGTTGATTTAGAAATTAGCGAGGAATTTAGAACAGCGACTTTATTTTATAATATGTATAGTATATAGACAGACGAGCAATGTTACAGATGTTGTGACGACCAGTTTAACCACAATGAAGATTGATATAGAAATTCATACACACTTACCTCCCGGAGTCCACTGAATGAAACCGCGTATAAGTAAATACATACATGCAACTAGAAAGTGAACACGAGACAGAACAATTTGTGGCTTTACCACCGTTCTCGTGTCGCTATATTTTTCAAAGAAAATTGTAGGGGAAACCGTCACAAAGCCCGTTTAAAACCATTACATACTTGTATAATAATTTCTACACAGAAAGCTTGTTGTGGAAACATTGTAGGAAAACATTTCTATGTAGGTTATGTTATGTTTCTATCACAACCGTTCAACATTTTACCTGTAAAATCTGCAACAGCTGTTCACAAACTAGCGAATTGCCCCGAGCTTCGCTCGGATGTTTTTTATTTGCAAATTATTTACACAATAGCTTCTCGTTTATCGCTCTTTCCATCAGTGAAAACCGTATCAAAATCCTTTTGATAGTTAGAAGTTAGCAGAGAAACAGACAGAAGCGGTCAGCGGAGTATTAATTATAAATAAAATATAATAACGGTCCACTTGGTGGTAGGTGGCTACCGTCGCCTACAAGTAAAGGTGTTGCAAGTGCGCTGCCGACCATAGAAGGATTAAAGATACTCACTCACCGAAAAACAACAGCCTAACCCTTGTCCTTAATCCTACTAAGCCCGGCAGCGCATTTGGTACACATATGGCTTTGCTTGTCTTATTAGGCGACGGTAGCCACCTACATTCAAGAGGACCATTAACCGTTTCAAAATTGACTTTGGTCTGGTGTGTTAAGGTTTTCCAACACGTTTTATGGTTATCCATAACACTCTATATTAATAAGACTTACTTTTGGAGGCCATACATTTAGTGTGGTCTTAAAAAATGTATTTTATGCTAAATTCGTTTCTTGTGACATGAAATGTCTTAGACGTAGACAAGTCATAAAAAAGTTAATAGAAATTAATGGAGACATGATGACAGAGGTGTATTTACCATGTCGACTTCACAGCGCAGTGACATACCGTTACGGACAAACTATAATAATGCTATTAAAGTGATAGCGGCAACTTATTGGTTTAGTAAATTATTAAGCATTTTTCATTTCTTTTTTGTGTCCCAAAAACTCTTTACTTTCACGCAAATAGCGCCAATGGAGTTGTAATAACATACAATTCTACAAGTCATGCAGGTAGGTATATCTTCATTACATTTATTATACAATTGAATTAGCCGGACACTAATAATAGACATTATTGTTGTAATGCTGGTATTAAATTTCGAAAATGTACATTTTTTGAACGTCTTAATTTCATTAGTGTAAAGGTGGTCAGATAGTCTGACCGCCTATTTGATGGTAGGGAGCTACGTCGCCTATTACCTAACACAGGCAACGCCCACTTTAAAATGATTATCGATAGGTAAGTTTGTGTAGGTATATAAAAAAATGCATCCCAAGCGAAGCCGGGAGCAGTTCACTAGTTTCCGCTCCATCATCGGCCTCGTCTTTCCACACTGCTAGATGCTGGCCAAGAGCAAACATATTATGAACGAATGTTTTTAAAAAAAGTAGTTAATTATATTTTATTTTATTGCAAACATAGATTTCCTACATTAAAATAGAAACCAAACACCTGTTTTTCTGTTGCTTTTTGGAGATATCATGTTACGTGATATGTACTACTAGTAGTTAACCGGTAATACCACGAGTAACTTAATGGCTACCATGCGTTTTTATAGCTGTATTGCACGCCACAGATGAATTAAGCCATTCCACATTATCCACTGTCCAAACTCTTTAAAATTTAAATCAAGAGATGCTGCACACGGCCCTGATTAATGGAATTGCATCCTGCAAACTATTAAATAAATTGTCTGTCTGCCACGCAACTAGCGCACCTACTTTAAGTTCGCCTAGTGTTGCACCTTGGTTGGACACACCTTGGCGACGATAGCCATTTACAATCAAGTGGACCGCTAGCCATTGTAATCTATAATACTATACTTACTCTTGTTAAAATAATTTTAGCATGCTTTGATAAAAAAGGAGAAACATTATGTTCTTTTAGTATATTTTTTGTAACACCTTACTACCATGTTTTAAGGAAATAAATAAATCAAAATCTAGCCTGTCTGACGTTTTTTATTATAAAAGAAGATGATTAAATAGTCGTAAGCTTTTTTATTACAAGGCTTAACAAGAAACTAATCGTTCCTTATTAAAATATTGTAATTGATTGTAATTAAAAGGGTGTCTCATGTTTTTATAGGAGCTGCATTATGGCTGGCCGCGACCACATTACAAATTTTCCTGCTGCCGATTAGTTGTGGCCACAATCGACGCTCCATGCCCATGCAAGCGGTAATTTCGACTTTACATTTTAATATTAAAATTAACAATTAATGTATGCTTAACGTATAAATATACCACTTTTCAGGGGCTGCCACAATCTAAAGGCGGATGGAGGCCGGTAATAGGATCAGGTGGAGTCATCTATGGATTTGGCACAGCACCTTTACACGCACCAGCGGCGTACAAATTTCCCTTACCTGCGATAGACACGTACGCATCATCTGCACGCCCAATCGTAACGAGAGATGCAGCTAAATTGACCTCCATCGCACAATCTTACCGCCCGACTACTTTGCGCACTGTATCTCCAGTGCCTCCAACGCCTCCCGCCAATCAACCCATCAACTCTTACCACAACCCATTCAACCTAAACAATAACGGCTTAAATCACTACAAATACGTCCAAAACTTTCCCGTAGACAGTGTCCTCATAAGAAACCCTCACAACCCTTTCGCTGCTCGACCAGTCTTCACCAAATACCCAAATAAATTCCAACATCACCAATTGCAACATCTAACTAAAATTCACCCTATTCAATTTGGTCAGTATCCAACTAACAAGCCCTTGGACGTGTTCGCCAAACCCATTGATGTGTACAAGAAACCTTCGTCGGGCACCGAAATTTATAAGCCCGAAGTGTACAAACTGCCGGATAGCGACACTGCTTCTCAATCCTTGAATCAACAAGTGAAGACGGCACAGCAGCAGGGCATAAGTGGCACAACGAAAATACCAATCAGCCCGTATCCTCAATACCCGTTCCAGGATTCTGGTCTAGCGCCAGGCATTTTAGGTATGTTACATTAACACATTTAAAAACATATATACAATACATTCTCGTTTTTTGTGCTCACCCAAATTGTATCAGAGCATTATTCATTGTACAATTGACCGATTATATCAAATGTATGAGAACACTGGTCAGATTTATTTGCGCTTATCGTTGTGACACACTGCCTCTCAGTATATAGTTGTATTGTAATATTATCAGCTTTCTCAGTAAATTCAGGCAGTGTTTTTTAATGTATATGGTTCAATTTTCAGGTACATTTGGCTCCTTCGGTATCCATTCCGTAAAAGGAAGAGATCCAGTATTCCCAAGTAAGACAACGTACCTACCACCGCAGCCAACTAAACAAACCATTTTCAACTCGTTCAGTTACTCACCTAATTATAAACTAACTACAAACCAACTGCCAACAACTACACCTAAGTTACAGCCGACAGCTAATCACATAATCCATTTTGGATCTGCCTACGACAACTATAAGAATGTACCAACACAACAGACAAAAGTATCAGCTCCGTTGAAAACAGATCCTAATGGTGGAAATAAAGTTACGTTCAGGCCAAGTCCACAAGATCCGTTCATTAAAATTTATCAGAACAAAGATTACAAGGTATCCACATATAATCCGGTCGCGCAGACAACAACAATATCGAACGTTTTCTATCATGATTACAATTACCCTTCACAACAAAATGCCCAAATACAAAATTTCTACGAGCAACAAAATGTAAATAACGATTATTTGAAAAAACAAAAAATACAGGAATCATTCGCAGATGCCAACAAACAACCTTCTTTACAACAATACGTTCATTCTTCTAACATTCAACTCGAAGCGACACAAAACACCATGCCTCACCGCGCAACTTATGAAGTCACGGAAAATTTCGAATCTGAGGTAACATCAGCAACTCCTGTCGCATGGTCTGTAACCCCTGAAGGGTATGATTACAACAACCAAAAGTCTACCGAAGAATCAGTTACGAAACGAGTGAATCATAACTCCATAGGTTTCGGTAAACAGAGCACGACTTCTTTGCCAGACGGTCTCGACGAATATTCTATCGTAACCGAAGCAGAGAAAGTTTATGTGAACTCTTTGAGCAACGATAACCAAGTCGAATCTCAAAGCAGACGCCCTATTAGTGACGATTTCGAACCGATAGGTAAGCACAAACTGAAAGATTATTACTACAAAGTGACTCCATCGTACGCCGAACAGAGCACGAAACGATCGAAGAAGCCGACAGAAACCTACAAATTTTCTACAGAATCAGATGTGACAACAAGTTTCAGTGTGAGTAAAGATACCAATGATGATATACAAATAGAAGTACTTCCTACACTTCCTCCAAATAAGCATTTCAAGCGTCCCGCTGGACAAGATACTGTCGATAAAGAGAAAATTCGCAAGAGAATAAAGAATAGAAGACGTCGCCCACCACAGTCTGGTCCTCATCATAACAGAGAAGAATCAAGCACAAGAAAATACACACAATCATCAACAGAACCAGTTTTGACTACCGAAGCTGAAGAGGTTCACACAATAAAGCCAAGAGTGAGACCAGTGAAAGTAAAATCGCAATCTATTCTGACAACACCGAGTATAACAACTGATTTAACAACGAGTGCATTGCCAACAATTTCGCCTACAACACCCACTATTGTTAAAAAGAAGCTTGCACACCGTCGACCGCTAACCACCACTGCCAATACAGAAATAACTACAGAATCTTTGAGGGATTTTGATTTAAATAAAGAATCACCGATAATGAAAATAGCCTCCAGTGCTCGTCCAAATTTACCGAAATTCAGTTCAACACCATACGAGTATAATGAAACACCAGATTACACTCACAAACAGGATGAAAAAGACACACCTACAAGTGACGTAGCCGTCAGTCTATCAGACTCGTTTAAGAGTAGAGAGCCGAATAAGGGATTTTCGTTTCACAGAGACGTGAAACCTATAGATGCTAAAATAGACAGTACAGTTACTTCCCCAAAGGAAACTACGACTGAAACGTTTAAAGATGGAACTGAGGTCACTAATGAGTTTACTACAACCACGGTTCGCCTCGAGACAACTCCAGAAGGTAATAAGAGGTCAAGAATTAAAAACAAATTCGAAAGCAACAGGCCAAGGTTTAGCGTCAAAGATTACAGAAATCGGTTAAGTTCGACCACAAGCACAACCGAGAAGAACGGTGAATTGAACACACCAAAAATAAGATTTCCGCAAAGGCGAGTACCTTACCACGACAACAAATTTAACAGTGAAGTAGAGAACACAACAGAACGAAAGAAGTTCACACCGAAAGAACCGAGACACAAACCTATCAACGGTACTGAGATTACGGAGCAAACTGAAAAAGCGATACATTCAATCAGACAAACAATTAGACAAAGACAAAATACAGTTGAAGCTACAGAAGGTACAACGCAAAGAATATCAGCACGAGTACGCAATGGTTCCAGAAGACCGAAGCCCACAGAAGAGACTACTACTCAAATACCATCGACTGTTAATAACAAAAGGCCTATGAGGAAAAAAAATAAGGATACAGACATCCTAAAGGACTCGTTTCAAGACATATCTGTGACTGATACAACACCTTACGACCGAAGAGATGAAACCTCAGAACGAATTCGGTCAGAAAGCGCTATAATGAAGATAGCTGACAAAAAACATCACACGCATGATAACGGATTTGAGCATTCAAAACGTGTATCGGACTTAACTCTGGCGGCCAGTAAAGACTACAACACCCCTGGAATGTTCAAGACTGTGTCTTCGAGCAGCAGACGAATACCGAACTATTTCACTATAGCTACCGATGATCCCATCTTACCTATAGAGGCTTTCTTCCCGCAATTGAACCAAAAGAAGGAATCTTAAGTTCCTAATATTTTTTTTTAGATTAAACCAACAAAACCAAATTCAAATTAAAACTGCCAAAGCGACCAGAATTTGTGTCTCGGTCTTATAGACCACGTAGATATTATGCTTGCGAGAAAAGCTAAAGATGTGGAGAACTAACTCAATAATTTGTCTAAAAAAATAGATAAAGGTATCCTCTTTATCTAAATTAGAAGAATGTTTGGCCCTTCAATGGACATAGTAGTCCACGCTTCTTTCACGGACCATATTATAAAATAACGAACAAAGATTTGCATTTTTTGAGAAACTATATATTATTATGTTTTTACGTGTGTATATACGTCTTTATTAACTTTAAAATACAATCGGGTCAAGAACTCGATAACAGGATTTTTCGAGACTATGGTTTGATCCCTGTCAACAATCTTATTTTTAATAATAATATTGCACGAACTATAGAATATTAATTTTTGTTAAGAGAACTAACTAGCCATCTGTGTTGGAGAGCCCATATCATCAGACCCATACAATCTCCGGCTAAATTCCCATCAATACGATAATAAAAAAACATAGTTCCTTAAATAACATGAACATAATATTCTGTTTCGCTTCAACATAACAGGGGTGTAATCAATATAAAATGTAGGTGTGTTATTTTGTTTTGCTATAGGGTTTATGTTGAAAATAAAATAAATAGAATAAAATATTTTTGCCGCTACCACACTACTTGACTTGACAGTTGGGAACAAGTGACGTCACAACGGTCACCTAATAAGTGTTGACGTTTTGGAGCGAAATTTGAAACGGAATAAATTCACGATTTTTAAAGTATTAGTTGTATTAAAAAAATAATATTGAATATTTTGGGGTATATTAGGTACTTGTACATAATTTTAAACACTCCCAAAAATAGCCAACATCCATATCATTAGTTTATATTTATAAATATAAGCTAATAATTTTCGCATTTGTGAAAGAGTTAGACAATACTATTACGTACAAGAGGAAGCGAGACAGATGATTTACTCTATCTATACAGTAAAATAGTCACAAATTATTAGAGTTCTTGACCCAAACTTTTAATGTATTTTGGTGCTCATTTTAGTCGATAAGAAAAAAAAGCATTATATCACATAAAGTGATATATACGAAGTATTACATGTTGTCTGACAATATACTATTTGTATTTATGTGTGTGTGTCTCTGTCAATATGGTTGCTGTGTATGGGTGAGTGTTATAATATTTCTTAATATTTATATTAAAGTTTAGTTGTTAATTTTGTAAATAAATTTTTTTCTTAAATTTATCACATATTTTATTTTCCATTTTTCAAATTATTTATATATTGAATATTACAAAACAAACAATGTGTTTAATAAAGTTGTTATTATTAATAATGTAACTTAACCAGCGTTCGCTTCGGACTGAATTTTGGCCATCTTTTGTATACTTTTGAGAGCGGCCTGGTGAATTGATTTGTCTAATTGATCTGCAAAAAAAGAAGCAATTACTTTAATAATTATAAACATTAGTAGTACAATTTATTAATTGAGATTAATTACACAGCATTAATTAGTTTCAAGAGAGTTTATCTAGCAACAGTAGGAACCCCTTAAAGTAGACAACCATCGAAGTACTACAACAATGGAATTTGCGTCACAAATGCCAAAGCGCCACATAAAAAGTACGCCTAAAACGAAATCATGGCGGAGTCTTGCCTTCGCGCATCAATTGTAAAAGGTAGTAACGACCAAGTTCTACTAATCATTTTAAACTCCAATGTGTTGATGTAAAGTCACATTTTCTTTAAATGACAGAAGTTTGGTTGGTTTTAAATGACAGATGCTCTACGCATATGTCACTTTTAAATGTTCAATAAAGTTCGTAGTGTTTTGTATGGCGTGCGAAATCCATAGTTGTAGTACATTCATGTAGACAACTGATAGATAACAGATCATGTGATGTGTTTCAGTAAGTGAATGAGGAATGCCAGAGCCCATTGCCTTATATCTATAACTAGCGACCGACCCCGGCCTCGCACGAATGCATTTTTTCAAGTGAAAACTTCGTTAGGCGCGTTGGGCATTTTTTAAGATGGGATAAAATCATTAAACTAGCGATAGTGTTACCTTACATTACGTGTAAGCGTAATGCATCAACGCTTACATCTAAGCGTTGATGTAGCTGATAATAATTTAAAATAATTTCTAAGAAAAGAACAATTTTTGAGATGGGATAAATTCATTGAACTCGTCATTTTAGTTTACCTTACCGAAATTGACAACTGCATATGAAAGTAAACTTACTAGATATGATACCAAGGATCAATATGGTATACACCTCTGACCAATAATCTAGTTTCATATCAACATCAAACGTTTTTAATGGTCTGTCATTATGAATTTATTATTGTCATTGTGTGTCAGTGTCATATATATATATTCTCTTGTATTTCTTGCGATCAATATTTTTGTGAAGCTGTGTTGACTTCTGACGTGCACTCCAACGACTGACATGTTTTTTCAGTGCTAATTATATACACAAACCTTCCTCGATTATCACCCTTTCCATTAGTGTAAACTGTATCAAAAGAAGAAAGAAGTTACTGGAGAAAAAAAAAGCAACTTCATTTTATAATAATTATGGTTTCATCATTTTTATTATTAGACTGTCTCCACCTCAGGCAAGAGGCCATTTATGACTACTTACATATTTTATGTTTTCCCTTGATTGGGAAACGTAGCCTCAAACTGATGGGGTTCGAGCACACAAACACATAAGGGCTGTCGCTCTCTCCATCCGGATACCTGAACAATAACAATCAGTCAATGTTAACTGAATCTGCAGTAAAAGAATGTATCGAGTTCATTTATCGTTAAAAAGAATCTATTGTGCGCCATCTATGGTGCATTGAATAAATAAATGGGACTATGAAAGATACAAAATGGATGCTGGTCATTTAAGTAAAAAAAAAAAAAAAAAAACAAATGGGCGCCATTTTGTCTTAAACGTTGGACCTAAAAGTTGGAGCCTAGCCAACTAATTCGTTGGATTTGGGCACGTGCGACTTTTTCGTGAGACGAAGAAGCCTACGAAAGGAAAACCTTCATATCATAGTTCATAGGAGTGACTGCATCTCTGAATGAAATGAAGTAAATTCAAATTCAACAGTGATTACTTTAAAGGGAAAATTCCCAGATATATTTTTGTATATTTTTATTTGATTGAAAAAAAGGTAAACAAATATGGCGTCGCGAGGGTCACTGACCTGGTTTTACAGATGGCATTTGTACAATAGGCATATCAAAGAGAGTTCACTCAGTGAGTGACTCATTTAGAACTTGTTTGTATTGTTTAATGTGATGAATTTCTTGTCTTTTTACTTATTATTTAACACACTAAAACCACATTAACAAAGTTTAAGAACAATCATTTACTATGGCAACACTGCATTTTGCAGTGGTGCATTTTGCACCACCGTAAAAACCAAAACCGAATAAAATATTATTATTAATAAGAATAACAAATAAATTACGAACTATTAGTAGTATTTTTAAGTAATCTATTTAATTAATGCCATTTAATCAGAAATAATTTCATAAAGTGTTTTCGTCTAAGATTTATAAATTTAATCTCTCATGTGACTCCAAATGACTTATGTCGTGTACATGTCCCGTCTCTAAAACCATAGACAAAATCTATGTGACGTCCATTGATACTGTAGGTTATGTGACGATTTTATCGAGTTTTTTGCATTTTCCTCTGAAAATACGCAATAATTTTGGATACAAATCTTAATGAACATTAGTGTTTAGTGAGTTTAAATGAATACGTGTATATATTAATGTGTATTTAAGGTTAAAACAGGAAAATTCTATGTCGTGAATTGTTTTTTTACACATTTTTCTTCAATAAAATAAAAATGCCGATTATATTTTTTGGTTTTTCTTTTAATTTATGGAAAACTTTATTAAAGTAACGGTAGCAACATATGTACAATATAGTTATTGACTTACAATTTCTGGTATTCCTCTTGCGGGAGACAGTCGTCTACATTGACGCAACCCAAAAGACATCCAGTCGGATAGAAAGGTGGAAACTTTATCTGTTTCTCTGTAATGCGAGAAAAAATATTTGTTTTTATTGTGTCAATTATCTTTGATATATGTTTCGTAGCTTTAGTATTTTTGTAACCATAAAACACAATGCTGGCTGGCTCTTTGCTTTCCTTTCAAAGTAATGACCAGTTCAAATCTCTACTGGAGTCGAGAAGACATATTGTTGAATGCAAAAAAAAAAAAAATTACACATCGAACATTTAAAAAAAACTATTGAAAGTCGTAGAATTGTTATTCCTTCTGAAAAAACACCACCAAGTGAGCAGTAACGACTGCGAAACGCAGTCTTCCTTGTCGCTAGATTTATTAAAGACTAGATTTTGTACGCGACTTGGCCCCCCGAGTAATTTTATAAAATATAGCCTATGTTACTCGCTGATAATGTAGCTTTCTATGTGTGAAAGAATTCACAAAATAGGTTCATTACAAACATACAAAAATACAAATTTTCTCTCTCTCTCTTTATAATATTAGTATAGAAAAACAAGAACCTGGAGAGAGCAGCCTGTATTGGTCCTCGAGCATAGTGATGGTGTCTTGCTGAGGCGGTGTGGCGGTTGAGGCTATCCAAAGTCGGCCTCGGTGGTTGCTGTACCAGGTTCTACCCTCGTGTCTGTTCCAATGCCATACAAAAAGCTATATTAAACTATTAAGGGCATTGAGTTCCTTTCAGTTTGACGGTCCTTTCCTATTGTATTTTAAACTACATATTTAGTTAAGATACACACTATTATTTAAAGAGTATATAGAGTATGTGTCAGAGAAACAAGAGAGATCTCTGCTACTGATCTCTGATAAATTCAAATTGAATTTAAGTTAATCTATAAGTGAAATTACTAATTCATACGAGATATATTTACGATATATTATGATAAATATGCAAAAAGTTGCTATTGTAACTATTGTAACGAGTACATAGAGTGAATTGATGAGGAACCAAAAACAACTTCATGGTGAACGCGATTTTAAATAATTATTTTTACTGGCATTAAATCTATATTGAATAGGTGTTTCTTCGATACCTACATCCGACATTTTTCAAACTAATGACAAACTCCAGATATAACTTCCGTCATATTTATTTTGACTTTGAGGTGGAGTATTATTAGTAAAAGTTCATCAGAAAATTAAGTTTTAGTGATTCACGTTTTGATTGTATAATATGAACCCTTGAAAATATTACATAACTTTTATAGGGTGACATACTTTATTAGTTTGAAAATTGTGAAATATTTAAAAATCATCATCGTGTTAAGGACCGCCACGTGTGTGGAGACGAAGGAAGAAATAACTTACAATTTGATGCCTTCAATGAGCAACGAGGCCCAAGGCTGGTGCATGGAGAGACAGCGTCCAGAGTCCCACAGTTCCTGCAGTGAGGCGTCCTGCACCCGTGACGTCATAGCCCACTCCTGCTGCACCTTTGAGACCCCACTGCTATCGCCATTCATCACAGCTGCATCGAACTGCGAAGATCAATCATCATCATCATCATCATCATCATCACCAAACACACTAATTTTATGGCCCTAAACCTAAACTAAGCACATATCATTATATCATCATCTCAGCCCCAGGATGAGTCCACTTCTTTTCATAAATATACTGACATGTAACAGTTAAAATCTTTATTTCTTTTCTCTGAGAGAAGACTGCGGATCCAGTTGATAGAGGGCTCTAATGGCCCATTTTTTATAAAATGGAAATAAATAAATATCTTCACACATTCCACACAGCACCATCTAGTTCCACATTAAGCAACTAATGCTTGTATTATGGATACCAGACAGTTGATATACTACATAGATTACTTTTTTTTTTGTAAATAAATACATATTATAAATACAAAACATCCATGACTCAGGTACAAAGGTAAAATGTTAACACATAAACATTTGCCCCTAGCGGGATTCGAACCCGCGACCGTTTGGTTAACAGCTAGGGTTACTTAGCCACTAGACCAAACGTGTCGTAAATCAATAGTTTTTATGTCCGCAGCGCTACCCCAAAGAAGAATCCCATAACACATTATACTGTGGAAGTAACTAAAATAGACAATCCTAGCTGTATCGACATCAGTTAAGCGTTGAATCTGCTTAACTTCATAAGCCGCACCATAATCCGAGCTGGATTTGACGATTGGACCTGCTTCTTGAAGTTGGACCTATCTAATTGCACTGTTGGTGCCAAGTAAAGGTGTTCGTCAACAACTTCGACGAGTTGAATTATAACTTTTACTGAGGTGGGCACAACACGGACATTAGACATAACTTTCGTCTTATAGACATAAATTTGAAATAACCTGTAGCAATTGTGCATCGACCCCTGGAGCCACATCCCGATCTCCAGACGCTGCCGGGTTCATCATGTCGTTGTGGAATGTGGCTGATACCGAAACTCCTTTGCTTGTCATCTCCCGTATCTTATCCTCGTCTACTTCGTGCTCAATCGAGTCGTCTTCTATTATTTGACGACCTGAAACACAATGGTCACAATGCAATATTTCATCATTTTTAAACCAAAATCTACTATCACTTATTTTGAAAATAGTTCACTGCCTTTTCTGTCGTGTAAAAAAATAATAATTGAATAACATATAAACCTAACATAACTTTATTTGTATGAGAATGTGAGTACGTGATATAATAATATACTTATATACCTACAGTCCTATGCACAGTCTGTCGTAATTATGACGTATAATTTTTTCACTCAAAATATACTTTCAAGTTGATTACATTTTGTTCTCGCCCTTGTGTCTTTATTCAAAGAAATTGAAATTATAAAAATAATAAAGGAGAAAAAGCACATCGAATAAAACTGGTTGTGCTAAGATATAGTACAATAAATCAGTATTATGTTTATCATCACTATTTATCAAATTAAAACCTCTAAATAAATTAATATGCTATGTGCAGCAGTTAGAATCTATTATGTTCAAAATTTACTCAATTACCAAAATAATAAATAAAATATTAAATTTTCATATAAGTTAGTAAAATACTTTTGCAAAACACAATGTTCCTACTTACCGGCGAAATCGAATGTCATTTTCTTATTGAGCCGTGAGCCATGCTTTTTGGAGTGCAAAGACTGTTGGTATTTCTGTAATTTCTCCCTCTCTGTAGCCGTAAGCCAGACGCTGTTTGCATTGAAGTAGTCTGAGTCATCATCAGTGACTCGAGTCCGGCGCTCACTACAAAAAAATACATTAAATCTACATCATTTAAATTCAAATTACTTTCCATGATCAGAAAATGTAAACATCCTGGCTGTGGATGTGTTATGAGAAAGAAAAGTAAAGAGTATCTGACAAACTGGGGGTACCATTCGGTCAATATTCTATTCGGTACCCCAGAAACGGAAAACGAAATAGAGGTCGACAACGCAATAGATGGGAGGATGAACTAAAATTAACAGTAGGTTGCAACTGGAGGAGAGTTGCAAAGGATAGAGAGCAATGGAAATCGTTAGAAGAGGCCTTTGCTAAGAGGCACACCGAACTCCGGGACATATTATAGCAAAGCATAATATAAGAAAGAAGAAATATTTCATATGAAAGGAGTGTCGGGATATAAGGGCTATATTATTATTATTATTATTATTATATATCTGACAAACTGACATTCCACAACCATAGGTTGCAACCGTCATCGCCTATTATGGGCGGGCTCCCTGAAAATTATGATTGTTTGCCTTAAAGTTGTAAGTAAACCAAATATCTCATCAATGAACCTTTTTCTAGATATTTTAAAGACAGAATCAAAATTAATAGAAATTGACTTTATACATTTATTAAGTATTTAAATTGGGAGACCTTTTTTCTTCACTGAACGCGTTTACAACGGTCATTATACGCGTTTACAACCCGTATTTGTTGACGCTCCGTGCATGGCACGCGACGGTGTTGGTCGGTGACGGAACGGTCTAGTGGGAGTAGTATCACACTTTTCAATACAAAGAATATATTTTTGCCTGACACGTTCCTGACACGGTCATAGTATGGTACGGTGTAGTGGGCAGACCTTTAGCCGCCAGAGTCGAATTTATCTGACAATTATTTTCGTGACCATTTCGCCAGAGCCGTATATATACGACAAATTACTCTACTTGTATAATGTTCATTTTTAAATCATTGTGTTGCTTTCTTTAAAAAAAAAAATACGAGTCAAACACTAGGGGCACGACAACTCCTACAAAACCATGCGGTTAAAGGGTTAATGGTATTTTATTTAACTATTTTCATGTAAAAGTAATCATACCTTGTTCGATCATACTCAAGTAATCTATTTCTTTGTATAATGGCTGCTTCCCAACCTTTCGGTCTGCTCTTATCAAGTAACGACTCCATCAACTTTGCACCCCCTTTTGTCTTTGCATTTATCTCCCGCTGTTCTTCTGGGGTGCAAACCTTAAATGGAAATAAGTAGACCTCAGTATCATATTATCAAAATCAAATTGTCACATATGCATTAGATGCCACTTGTCAAAACAGATGTGTTATTCTGTTTGTGACAGGGTGACAACTTGTAAAGCCAGTACCTACATCAAGAGTAATTAATATCCTATGGAGGCGCCCTATCTATAAGCATTTTGTCTCATTTTAACTAGGTGACAGTTGAATAAGAAAAAAAGAGATAAATGGTGCCGCCATGTTATGTGCCGAGTTTCGTGGTAGTATAGGAAATATTTTGTTGATTCTTCAATTAGCTTACACAGGTTAGGTTAAAAATGTTTTTATGTATTTAATCATGAATCGTAACATTCTGGCCTTTTGAATGATTATTAAGACGGACGTTGGTTTTCATTATTTCAACATTATTCACTGTAGCCATCTTATGTGCCAATTTTTATTAGGTATGCACGCCGGTTCCGCAGGGGTATGCCCGGTCCAACCAACCATGTCATGTGCTAATTACAGAAGAATAAATACTTAAATACTTAAAATATTTATACCAAGTTTCCACAGAAGAGGCAGGGACCGGAACCCTCCTGTTTGCATATAATTCTGCCACATTGTAAACAGTTGTTAATTAACTCATGTTTAGACGCTTGGCAATCGCAGTGATGTCTACCTGCATAAATATTTTTTTCATGGTCAATTTAATTACAAATCTTTATATTCCTTATCATATAAAACTAAAATGTAGAATGTGTTTCACCTTTTAAAAGAACAACTTGTGCGTTCTTTCCTTCCTGTGAGTATAAATTAACAAATTTTTTTTTTTTATTAGTTTTTGTTTCTTTTTCTGGTACTGAAGTTTGACTTTCAGGAATTGAGTCCTGAGGCTTTGCTTCTGTCTTATTCTTAGATATTTTCTTCTTCTGCTGCTTAGATATAGAATTACCTGTAGAAAAATTTTGATTATAAAACATTAAAATGTGTTATGTTATGCAAATTTAAAAGATAGTCATGGCTCTTACATTTTACCAAGTTTAACATATTCTTGTCAAACTTGAGTATCTATACTAATATTATAAAGAGGAAAGATTTGATTGTTTATTTGTTTGCATTGAATAGGCTCCGAAATTACTGGACTGATTTGAAAAATTCTTTCACTGTTGGGAAGCTATATTATCAGCGAGTAAAATAGGCTATATTTTATAAAGTTATTTGCTCGCGTGCAACAGCTAGTTTACAAATAAAGTAAAGAATAAAATAAATAATAAGGAAAAAGGAGCTTATTTCCCTATCCCCTTTCCTTAATCCTACTGTAGTCTGCAGTGCACTTGCAGCACCTGTAGCACTGCTTGTCTTATAGGCGACGGTAGCCACCTACCATCAAATGGACCATGGTCAGCCTGACGGTTGACATTAACATAAAAAAATAAATAATAGGTGATGGTAGGTGGCTACAAGGTTCTCTTGTATTTTTTTTTTTGACTGTATAAATATGTTTTTTTTTATTTTTTATTATATATTTACAGGTAATAATTTAATTTTTAACTGTTTTATTTTTGAATTGTTTTTGTTTTTTTTTTGGAGCTTTTATGTATGTACTATGTTTTTTGTTAATAAGTGCGTAACCTCACCATCGGCTCTAACGGAAGACCAGCGCAGGTTTCTACAACCTGCTTTATGCTGAGTTGGAGCCGGTTTGTGGCAGGGGACGTTTAAGTTTGTGTGTGTCTTTTAAGTTTGTATATGTATCTGTCCTTTGTTGCAAATAAAATTTTATTCTATTCTACCATCACCTGCTGCTGACCATAGTAGGATTAACGACAAGGAAGGGATAGGGAAATGTGCTTTGGCTTTACTCACTCACTGAAACACAACAACACACATGCTGCTGTTATTTCACGGTAGTCTTCTATAAAGGGGTGGTTTCATTCAGCCACCAGATTGCTTGCCCAAACGACTGCAATACCAATACATAATGTGCCCTGCCACTACTTTTCTGGTCCAGATCACAGCCAACTTTGAAAAGATCAGTTCCAAAGTTGACCCTGTCGGGAATTGAACCCAAAACCCTGAGACAAGTGTTAAGGACTCACTCTAACCACCATCCAATGGGCTCATCAAAATCAAAAGAATTGTCACAATCTACCAAATAGTTTTAAAGATTTCCTTTTCTAATTATATATTTTGTAATATAAAATAATGTGCAATAACATAAACATTTTCAAACCTCTGGGGTACTTCCTTTTCACTAGTTCTAAGAAGAAATTCTTATGTTGTACATTTTCAAAATCTAATAAAGTTCCCATATATTCACTTAAATCCTTTTCAGTTTTAATGGACATAACATATCTGAAAAAATATATAGGTACTAAGTTACATTATATACCTACCTAATATACCTAAATGAAAAAATATATACTTAAACCAAAACCAGTGCAATTTTTATTAAGTACTGAATTTATTTAATTTTAATCTCTAGTAAAAATAAATAAATTCAGTGAGAAGAAATAAATAAAGCTCTCTGAACTGCTTTTTTTTCACAGGTTATGTTGAAGATTCATGAAGTGCCATTCACATCTACAGACACGTAACGTATCAGACACGTATCAGCACAGACAAAAAAGTTTTGTTTCATACATTCTCTATAGAAGTATTCACATCTACTGTATCGTAACTGTACAGACACGGAACGACACCTACTGGCTTTTTCGTCTAGAATGTTTTGTCTGGCTGGTGCGGGTCTGTCGTGTCGATGCGGAACATTTTACTAAATAGGCGCATGTACTTCTGACGGCGTCTGTAAAATAGTTGCTTGTAGATGTGAATAGTTACATAGTTACGTCTGTGTCTTGCATGTTACGGTACGTGTCTATTACGTTGCGTGTCTGTAGATGTGAATGAAGCTTAACTTTCAGAACATTTAAAAACCAAGTGGATGAAATCCTATCCCACACCAAATAAAAATATCTCATTGTATTTTATTTTCAACACATAGTGTAATTAGGTAATGTGTCATATTGCACAAGTATTTCAAAAAACTCACTGTATAAGATCATCAGGAACAGGAAAATCCAGCAATTTACATAGATTTTCACGAATCCACTGTTCCATCTTAAAGTATTAAAATGTTTTGTATATCTGAAAAAAATCACAGTCAGTAGTCAGTCGAAAACTCAATACCACCTGAATTGATTGGTGCCAACCACAGACCATTTGAAATTGTCAATTTTCCTTATAAATAAATCGAGTAAAAGACTAGTTTATATTGAGCAAGCGCCGTCATTATATATCATAGAGTAAATAGTACTAATATTCATGCTACACCCCACTGATATATGGCAACTTTGCGTCTTACTGATGTTAAATGTCATAGCACTTGTCAGTTTATTTATGTCAAATTAATAAAATTGAATAAAACAAAAAGTAAATAGGTACGTAATAATTAATTCTTTTTTTGTTTTGAAATATTTAAAATCAGAAGAAGATTTTCACTTTCCAAAAATAAGATAACAGAGTATTTAGATTCAGATGACATACTTCTAATAATAATTATTATAAAATTGCAATTGTTTACGTAATTTCTAACCTATCTTAACTAAATAATATTTATTCAATGTTCATTTTAAAACATTTTTTTTAGAATCAAAACATGGCTCTTTCGCCATTTGTACGTTGCCCAATAACGGACTTGACTGGTGGTCTGGTCTCTCACCAAATGCTAAGTAGATGCAAGAACGAAGAAATTCGTTATATGGACTGCCTTGAAGCTTATGGTCTCGATCGTGGACTTAAAAAATGCGACCTTTTGTTTGAAGATCTCAATGAATGTCAGACACTTAACAAACAATACAAGAGATTTTCGGTTTGTACCTAAGTGTATTTATTTTTCATTACAAATTCATAATACTTTCTTAATAAGTTTTAAATTAAGTAAAATTACGTGACAGTAATTTGAATTAATGTTTTGCATTACAGGCAATGAGAGTAGAGAGAGAAAGGCAAATTGCTCAAGGGAAGTTGAAAGGGGAAAATAAATATGTTTCACCAAGGGTGGACAGTTTTTAGAATCATTTTCCCTGCCTATCGAGTCACAGATCCACTGTTTTTGTTTTAGATTGTGTATAAATAAATCGTTCGCGTAATTTATTGGTTTCTCATTTTCTCCCTATATTTAAAACGGTTGCAACTGTGTGAAAACTGATGCTATAAAACTATGCTGATAATTGCTTGCCTGTCCTGTCAAATTCATATAAAAATACCACCCAAATTTCTAACATAGGTATCTAGTGGATTTTCCAAAACTTTTGTTTAAATACCACACTCATCCTGACAATTTCAAAAAACACAACAAAATCAATCGTGCTTATTTCAAATGATGCTCCATCATATATGTGGCAATTGATTATTTTTTGATAAATATAGAACCTTCTTGCCACTTCTTACATACTGATTCTATAATTAATTTAAGAAAAATCCACTTTATGCATGTTGTGTTTGTTTTATCTATGCCTTATTGATTAATTGTCAATTAACTTGAGAATTTTTTCAAAAATTAGATTTCTCTTAAAATAATGCATGTTTTGTCTCCGTTTCTTCGTATACCAATTACAGACATCACTGGTGGCTTAGTTTCACATCAGATGCTTGGTAGATGTGGAAGACTTGAGATGGATTATATGGAATGTTTAGAAGGGTATGGTCTCACTCGAGGCCTTCCTAAATGTAATCATCTTTTTGAAGAACTTAAAGAATGCCAGACATTGAGAAAGCAATATGCCAGATTCACAGTAAGTATTATCTTATACTTGTAACTGAAATGTAGGCACCATATTTTTTAAGATAAAATTAATAGGCTCACAGTGATTTATTTATTCTTTTATTAGACAAATAATGAAAGCTTAATATTAATATCCTCTTTAATTTAAACGGACAAAAGGCGACAAGACCCCTTTCCATTACTCCTTATAGGTGTTCCCTCCCGCAGAGAATAATATCATCAAGTTAATTAAAAATTAACTTTTAAAAACTTTTGGTGTAGATATAAGAATAGAATCTAGATAAATTTCCCAATGTAAGATGAATTAGAAAGTAAAAACCAATTCGACCTTAGTGATTTGATCTTTATTTCAGGCAATGCGTGTAGAACGCGAAAGACAAATTGCAAGTGGGAAACTGACAGGAGATAAGAAATATCTATCCCCAAGAATCGATAGTTATTAAACAATTACCAAATAATACATCACGGCACCCGGTATTGCAGTTCATTTTTAACAATTACTTTAAATGTTTTACATTTATTATAATTTAATAAAATTCTATGAGTGACAAATTATAATTTAAAATAGACCTATTGTTAAATTCATTTCTAAATTAGATAAATATATTAATTTTCTTTTACTTTTTTTTTGTAACTATGTAGCCTGCAGCCGCTTCCAAGTCAGTCAATCTTCCTAATAATAATTGGCAGGACAGGCAGGATATTATCTTTTAAATGTACTTCATAAACAAAGGTATTTTATAACTGGTTTAAATAAAAAAAAAAATTAAACATTAACTATTTTCTTTGTACTTTAGGTACAATTGGGCGCATTAAACAAGACCTGAATGTTAACCTTTTTAATTTTGCTAATGAGTTCCCGGACTAAAATAATGGTTAGTTTTTAAATTTGTATCCTGGAAAAATGTTAGGTTCCCGATGGATAGTCTAAAAATATAAAAAAATGGGCGCCACTGTCGCCGTGGCGTCACCATCATCACAGTGATAAATAGTCAGATATTTTCTCAGGTGTTACATTCTTAATTTTTCAATGCAGACGAAGTTGCGTGCTAGTAAGGAATATATCTTTTCAAAGTTCGAGTGAATAGGCATCTTCTGGGTGAGCTCGCTCCATTTTAGGCCTCATCCTTGCTACACAGTTGTATGTTGGTCAAGAGCAAACCCATCTTTTATAAAAAAATAAAATAAAAATATTTGTCATTATGCAATTATAGGTATTGTGGTTTCAAAATGTTGCCATTGTAGGTACTACCAATTACACCAATACCACGATAGTAGGCAACGTGCTACATTACGTTTTAAATGGTTTGGTCCCAAAACGTCAGAGTTTATATTCTTAAGTGCTAGAACCATCGATGGCTAGAACTACTGGTTAAGTACTATTTACTCTATGCTAGAACTTAGAGTTGCTTTTACATTGAAGTGGCTATCGATATAAAAGTGATTAGATTACACAATTATTGCTTAAAATTTGTATTATAAACCTTTAATACAGGTGGCTATTGACGTTCGTACCGGTGTTAATAAATACGTAGGCACTTGTATTAGTTTTTATCGAACTAAAGTCACGGTCGGACGAACGCTTTTTATACGGAATTTTGGCGCCAAGTTTTATACAATAAATCATGTTACTTATTCTGACTACTTCATTAGGTAAATAGATGAACACCCCTCTATTGTCGATATCTAAGTTCTTAGAGTTACCAAAGTACATATTTATTATAATTATCAACTAGTTTCATTATTTTTCAAAATATTACATTTATAATGAAAGTCTAGATGTTGCTTTATGGCAGTGACAGACCACTTGCGTTTTTTTTTTTTAAATATCATCGTCATCTCAAAATAAAGACTAAAAATATTCATCATTATCAGCCAGTGTCTCTTCACTATTGGATGGTCTCTCCCAAGGCTCGCCACCACACACGGTCCTCTTTCCTTTTTTTTTTAATATATATATTTCTCAAATAAAAAAAATAATGATGTCAGCCTATTAATACAAAACAACGCCAGTGGCTCTAGTATGAGTTTATATGACCGCACTCGCTAGGCGAGAGCGTAAAACATTTATATGGAAAATTGAAATTGACTATTTTCTATACTAAAGCCACAGAGCTGCTGCATGTACCTACTTTGCAAATCTTAGTAGTATAGATGATATGGGAATAGAAGGGGAAAGGAAAATAGTCTCTGGCATCCATTAATCATTCACACAAACACACACCATTATAATTATGCTGTTATTTTATGATGATAATGGGGTGGTTACCTTCTGTCGGCAGACGGGTTCTATGGCTCTCGGCTAAGTCTCTGATTAAACTATATATATCTTTAACTCTGTATGTCTGTTACCTTTTCACGCCTTAACTGCCCCACCGAACATTTTGAAATTTGGCATACGCGTTGTCACTCTCACGCGTTTGATACACGAAAGGACATCCAGAAAAAAGTACTGTTCCCAAGAGATCATCTAAAATAAAATAAAAAACTAACGCCTTGCTAAAGTGTTACAGCCAGCGAACTTGCTTTGCTTGCAAAGATATATTATTTCGATGGTTACAGCAACAAGAGGTCAAGCGTTATATTGCTTATATATTTTTATTTCTCAACGCGGACGAAGTCGCGGGCTCCAGCGAGTTTTATTATAATACATAGGTATATACCAATTTATTTAAATAGCGATGTAGTTAATTAATGAATAATATGTATCTATCTATACAAATGTACCAATTGTCAACAAAAAAGTGTTTGCTACATTCCACGAGCAGGTAGGTAAACGGAATCGTCAGACGAGATCCTTGTTCGGTTCGCCTAATTAAATTACTTACATATAAAACAATTTATAACACTTGTCATTTAAAATTCGACCGACGACTTAATGTGGATGATGAAATACGACTTGAAGGTTGTATCAAATCATACCTACTCAGGTAACGAGTCGTACGCTGCCCTCAAATTGGAAAAAAAAAATTCGAACAAAAAAAATCCGATATTAACACGTTGCGGAACTGTTTGATAAAGGTTCTCGACCTCGTTTAGAATTTTGAACGATTTACATAAAGCTTAATGAGTGTGGTGTCCGACCGGCGTTTTTTTTTTATCCGGGATAATGTAGGGACGAGGCCGACAACCCTCTCACCTGGTCCTCGAACTCAAAGTCGATAATAATATCCACACCTGACTCATCGCATTTCCATTCGCTGAGCGATAATTCTCGATCGTTCTCAAAGGGTCCGAAGGATTGACAGATACTAGGAATTTTGTCTGAACACTGACACGAAAATAAACTGAATGATTATTAGTTGCTTAAAAATGCATAGGCCTCAAAGATTTATCTCTAAACTAAACAGCGACCCGCCCCCGCTTCGCAAGGATGCAATTTTTTTTTCCAATTATATTAAAACGTTCCCGGTTTATAGCTCTTTCCATTAGTGAAAAGTGTAACAAAATCCATTTGGTGGTTTAGAAGGAATTAAAAAACAATACCAAAGAACGAAAACGTATGAAAAATAAGTCGATAATATGTATTTAGAGAAGTATCGTCAAAATGAAATTAAATCTTTAATGTTGTGCAAATCTTTTACGACGACTTAGTTTTATATGTTATAAGTAAGTAGATATAGAAGATAAACAGATGTAGAATGGAGATAACACATGATAAACGGTCTTGAGATATTATTTCATCAAATTTAGAAATAACTTGTTATACAATATAATACATATCAGAAACATTTAAACATAATATGGAACGCAAAAATTCGTACAGTAGTGGTACATTGTGGAACGAATGTTACACAGTGAGCGAAGCGATTTGCTATAAATCGCTCCAGACATCAAGTTTTTATATATCAAGCTTTTATAGAAACTTCTATATTTTATGGTAAGGGGTTGGTCATTAACGGTGGTATGGTGGAAGTTGTACAATAATTTTAAATAATCATGATGAGTTTTTTGATTTGACTTACATGTATTTTCTTCCAAGTGCCTATTTCACCATGTGTCAAGTAGGCTAACCGCCATTTAAAGTCACCGGTAACCGGGAAATATGGAGGTGAACCTTTGTTTGTACGAGGAATGGTGAGAAGTATCACCTATAATCTTCACAAACACCATAACTATGGGTTTCAACAATACAATAGGTACCATTCTGATTTCATGTCACCGCTTCGCTCTTTGTGTGACGAATCCTTGTAATTAATTACCTATGTTTCTGAGGCGCCATTGGTCAACGTCTAAATTTTTTTTACATAATATAATGTAATACATATTTTTTATTGTAGCGATTTTTATAAACATTACCAAAGTACAAATGCGTGTAACAGACAATACTCACCGGATACTCGCAAAGTCAAAGACCTTTAGACTGGTCACGAAGTTCGTCATTTAATTAATAATTTATTTATAAATATGTATCCATATTATATTATTATTTATTAATTATTTTTTGTTTCGTAACGGATATTACAGTCTTTTTCGTAATATGCGAAATACTTATTAATTTTTTTAACTAATGGGAGGAGGTTTTCACTAATGGAAAGAGCGTTAAAGGAAGAAGGTTTTTACAGAAAAAACAGGGTTTAAAAAAAATCACCCAAAATCAAATCAAAGCAAAAGTTTGTGAGAAAAGATGTATGAATATTTGTTACCCTTTTCACGAAAAATACTAAACCAATTTTGATGAAACTACACTGTATTAGCTAATAGATCATAATATATAATAAGACATAAGCTATAATTTATAGATACGCTGATGAAGTTGTTAAAAAGTAAATATAATACATAGTTATCTTTACATAGTACCTATAATTTGAAGTCACTTTCTGCGTCTGTCTGTCATATTCGCTAACTCCTAAACCACGCAATTTTTATACGATGTACACCATCAGTTACATAATTTTCCACTGAAGGTTTATGTATACAACAAAACCTAATTAGGCTTTTATATATATTTTGCAATTAATTGTGCAAATGATCAATTCAAGTAACTTGTATATTATAAATATTTAAGTTTACTTAAGCTGTAAAAAAACTATTAAATTTGTCTATCTGACTCACACAATTATTTATTTATTTAATAATTAAAGAACAAACGGTTATATTATTAAAAAAGAAAGAACAAAACAAAAGAGATTCCAATCCGATCCAAAAGAGAATTAACAGAAGACTATTTTGTTATCCAAAAGATAAAGAATTTATAAAAAATTAATAAATTATGAATAATTTTGTAGGCAAATGGATTAATGTGAAAATAACTATCGCAAAACTCAAAAACAGCTGGACTTATTCGACTTTTTTTATATTCGAAGGTTCTTATAGAGAAAATTTGAAAAAATTGCCTAGAAAATTATAACCGTGCGAAGCCGATGGCGGGTGTCTAGTATTGTATTTAATTAAAATTTTGTATACTTATTGCATGCGCGTACTTTTGTTATCATAAACTAGCGAGTTCTCTCAGAATGTTCGCATTTTACTTCTTACATATTTATTTAAATAATTTGGCATAGCAGTTTTGTATAATAGATAGTTTTTAGAGTACACTTTCAGTTCTTTATTAATTTTATTTTATTATATTATCATACATATATGTAGGTGACCGTTGTTGAATTTGTTTTTGACTAAAGTGGACCCCATGTATAATTTTTCCTGTTGGTCCCGCATTCTGGTGAGTCGGAGTCGGAATACTAAGAAACACGAGAATACTAAGAACACATTTTACCCCGCGGCTTTGCACGCCTGGAATTTGGATTGATTTCAGGCGAAATCAGACACAATCGCGCCGTAGGTCCTTAAATATCCCAATACAAGTTTTACCTTAACATTTCTACTCTACGTTTGAATTTGATAAAATTTCAACACAACTAATGTTAGATAATTGCTTCTTTAACGGAAATTTATAAAAACAATAATTTTCTAACAAATATAGTAACCCCAATTTTGCTTAGTTATCAGATGAAGAAAATAACATTTCTGCGCATACAATATTTCCACTAATTGTCATATAGATTTAAGAAGGGGCAGAGCATACTGCGTTTCGCACTCTTACAGGAGACCATCGAGAAATAACAACCTACTAGCACACCTACCTAGTTAACAAGGTACATACACCTAGGTAGATAATAACAAGGTGTTCGTTAGTGAAAACCGTATCTCGGGTGATTGAAAAAAGGTTAGCCTATTGTTACATACTCATTTAGATATATTATATAGTAAGATATAGATATTGTTTAAGCAGAGACTTTAGCTGAGAGCCATAGAAAAATATCTAATAATGAAACGATACAGGTCGATGCACGGCGAAGTCCCCTTCACACCCGGTCTGTCTGGACGAAGGCATGTGGCGGTCACCTTTGCTTTGCTAGCTGTCCAATTTGCATTTCAAAATTATTACCTTCACTGCAGAACGCACTTATAAAATTATACCTACGAACTCGTTGTATAGTCATTAAAAAAATGGCTATACAAAAATAGAATTTTTAATGCCATAGGTCATCGAATAAGGTCTATTAAAATTAGGATACAATATTTTAAATGATTATATATTAAAACAATATAAACCCTAATTTTTTTCGCTTCATTCCGTGTAATATTAATGCCTTATTATGCAAAAAAAGGAAAATCACTGTTTAACTGATTAAAATGCATGGTATTCAAACTGTAATCATCTCAACCGTAGAACGTCCACATAAGTCTCCCCCAGAATTTTCCAATAGGACCGGTGAGAAGCAGCCAGGATCCACCGTAGACAGGCCCTTATCATATTGTCTGTCCAAGAAGTGTCCACTTTGTGGGTGAATGTCCTACGCTACGCTTGCCGGTCTGTGGCCTCCACTTGAGAACCTTCCGGCACCAGCATCCGTCGGCTCTCCGTACTATATGTCCTGCCCAAAGCTACTTACTGATCCGCCGGGTTATGTTGGTAACTTTCTTACGTCTACGGATCTTACGTGTCGATCTCGCAGAGTAATCATAGCTTCTTACGAGGCCCATAGTTAGAGATAGTTAATAGCATAAAAGATGAGCAGGGAATAGAGGACTAACATCGTGTAATATATGTAATACTAGCTGGTGGCGGCTACTTTATCCGCGTTGAAAAAGAAAAATATAACACAAAGATGGGACGGCGTTGGCGCCGTCGGAACGGCGACAGTGGTGCCTAATTTTTTATATTTTTAGATGATCCTCGGGAACCTCACATTATTCCAGGATAAAAAGTGTCCTATATTTTAATACAGGTAATAAACTATCTGTATGCGAAACTTCGAACAGTGTGCGAACCAATATCGAAAGAGTTTATATTGTTGTCAGACTGTGACTAATTAACGTGGCAGACGCACCGTACTACCGGGCGATACGATTGATATAAAACAATACCACTCTTCCTGAAATAATTAATTTTACTGCAGTTCTTCAAAAGAATTTGATTTTTTTTATTGATATGATTTTTCCGTCGTGAAAATTATTATGTCCTCAAATTCTAGACATGGGAGTCAAGTCAAGGGAGGCTCAAATTCCCACTAGTTACTTCTAAATAATGGAACTAATGGGAATAAAATGGTCCCAGTAGTTACATCCATATAACTTCAATGTAACAACTGGGAACAAACCTCTAATGCGCTAAAGCGTCACGTCACGTCAACCCCAATAGCGTCCTGAATAGCACAATGTGGGCTAAAGTAGTGTGTGGCTAAAGGGAATAAATGTATTGAGGGTAGCGGGGTGCCCTGACTTTAAAAAGTCACCTAACGAAACAGCCGTTAGTAAAATTTGAGTTTATGATTCGAAAGATGGTAATGAAGTCGACCGTCCGTATGGTCATGGTGAGGTCAATGTGCCTAATACTTTCTTTGATTAATTACAGCCCAACTGCGTACGTCGCTTATGTAACTGTGGCGTCGAGTCAAAATGAAAGTAGTTGTCATTGACGAATTTAAATACCAACTGAGTTTGTATTAATAATCCCGTTAATCTCGATTATTGCCGTATAGCTTAACTTATATATTAAATATTTAACCGTTTTTTGTACAAATTAGTCGATCAAAACACAGGCGGAATCATGATCCACCTGTACCTGCGTAACTGGGCTTCGCTTACTCTTCCTTTTCTTTTTATTTGTAGATGCTCCTCCGGTGGTGCATTTATTCCAGTGGCGAATTTCTCGTAGCTCTTTTCCATGGCAGCGAACTGGCCTGGTGTAGTTCACCGCCATGGAAAAGAGATTTCGGCAGAGAGACCCGCTATCTTGGCAGATCCCAACCACCACAGGTCGTCGTATAGAGGACAAGACCACAGAAAGATCGCGGTCACAAAAAAGATCCAAAAAGATCAATCGAAACGGCACTCCTTTAGGAAAGCCGCACATTGGTTACTATCGCACGAGCAACTGAGTTGCTTTGTCGGATTTGTACTGAGGCCGCACATTGGCAACACGTTTCGTCTAGGTTCGGCGTCCATGTCGTTGCTTGCGACAACTTCGTAACTACACAGATGTTGAGCGATCGTTCTTGTCGCTTCAGCAACTGATTTTATAAGGGAAATTGTTAACGACAGGACAGTGACTGACTATCAACACACAGCCAAAACAAAGAAAGCTAGAAGCTGAAATTTGGAATTTTGCAAATTTTAACTCCATGTGAAGCCGGGGGCGGGTCGCTAATTTATTATAAAATCATTTATACTGAATACGGTATTCCGAGTTTCGCATGTACATATTTTAAACCTCGTCTCGCCGCCTTAAAAAAACAATGATATGATAATTTGATCTACGTCTTCCAACGTGTCGGTCGAGGCAAGATTTCAACTGTATTGTATAACGAGAAGTTTAAATTTATTAAATATAACATTAGAGGTAAATAGCTCTTAGGTAGCTTATTTTTCTTAGCTTATTCCAATTCTTTAGTGAATACAAAAAAGTCAAAAACAAGTCATAATAAAATTTTAAGGTTTTAAATTTAATCTAGGTAAGTTGATTAATCTAAATTTAATAGGTAGTTGTGTAAATAATAATTTATTTTCTTGCAAAAATTATTCGACAATTTACAAGGAAGTAATGTTTTAAATAATGTTAAATATTCAATTAAACATGGTCCGTAGAATTGGAAGTATTGTCAAATGTTACCTTGATTTAAATTCCTTGTGTTTCCGCTGAGAAAAAAATGCATTCATTATGTTTTTCAAGCGAAAATTTTTTTTTCGTAGCCTACGTAGTAACAGACGTCGGGAAAGGCTACAGTGTGCACGGTGAAGCTGGCTATACAAAAATATATATTAAAGGCGAGACCTATCATCTGTTTTTTTAAAAATAATTATAACAAAAGTTAATTTCTATCATAACAAGTTATATATCAAATACTTAATAAAGAAAAAATTATGGTCATTATTTTTAAAATTCATCTTTAGTAATCAATTAGGTAAATAAAATAACCAACTTATTATATAATACCTCTTAATAGTAAAAGTATTTACCAATAAATGGTTAGTTTAAACGTCTTTTTATGTAAAAAGTGTAATTTGCTTATTAAAAAATTGCTCTATAAAACATGTCGTTATTAGGTCATCCTATGAAAGACTCGTCCCAATGGGATGAGATAATAAAAATATTTGTCCAGTAAATACCCCAATATCTTTTCTATTTCTATTATATTATTAAATGAAAATAACAGTGTTTTGTATTATCTTTGAAATGTCCCCAAGTTTAATTAAATCTTTATTTACCAGTAGAAAAATACTTCTTTTCTATTTATTTAAGATTATATTTCTTAAGAGCAATGATAAAGCTTTTTGTAATTGATGAACTGCTTGATTGGGGAACGATGCATCGAATTAGGGTTGCTCCTGTAATGATGTGTGTGTGTGTGTTGAGATAAATAAAATAAAAAAATTAAGACACCCTTTTAATTACCAAAAACATCTAAATAAGCTTATGGCGATTAATCATTCCACATTTCATAAGGTTACGAAAATATTTTTATTTCTATTTCACACGAATAATGAACAGTCATTAAAAATATTTCCTCCAGTCAGAGGTACAAAAAATAGTTTACTTGGAACTAAACTGAGCCAGCAAGTGATCCTACAAATGGTGAAATGTTGAGTAATGGTGCAAAAACTACGTCAGGAAAAAATAAGGCTTCCATTCCACTGATAACTTTATATAAATATTATATCATTCAAAATAGTTAATTAAATGTTGAAGTAGTTTCAACTGTAAAAAGATTTCTGTCTCGAAACACCTTGCTACTATAGAACTGACCTTTAGCAATGAGTCCTTCGATTTGTCGACGATATTGTAGTCGTGGCGAAGTCGATGAGAGACCTCAACACGATGCTCGATAACCTCAAACGAGTTTCCCATAGACTGGGCCTTACTACGAATATGGAAAAGACGAACATTATGTCAAATGTCCGTGTTTCCCTCACCTCATTAACAATAATAACAGTTGGCCTATGTCCAGCAGTGGAAGTCCTACGGCTGAGATGATGAGTAACAGTTGAGAACTTAACTCTCAAAGTTGTTCCCAGGCTGCATCTGATCCGTCCTAATAGAAAATTATGAGAGAAGCTTGTCATCGTACAGTAGTAGACATCGTACAGTTGAGATGATGCTGTTGACTAGTAAGATGATTGACTATCCAATAATAATGTCATTATAAGGTATGATTGAAACTGTACGAGTAACAAATGATTGTATAGCCAATTCAATTACGCCCCGCTTCACTGCGGCGTAAGAACGGGCTGCGCGCGGTACTGAACACTGCTTATATAATTATAATACCCCCATTTCTTCTGTTGGGGTTGAATTTCAAAAAACTAAATAAAACATATGTATTTATTTTTCTGAGAATTTATAATATTAAATTTCATTCTTCTTACTTTAGAAATGACGGACTCCCCATATAAATTTTCCTCCCCTATTTCACCCTCTTTGGGGATAGATTTTCAAAAACGCTGAAATACATATTTATTTATTTGTAACAACAAGTTTGTAATTATATGAAATTTCATGCTTCTATCTTTGAAAATGACGGGTTCCCATACAACCCTTCATCCCTTATTTTATCATCCCCCCTTTATCATTTTATCATAAATGCATTTATGAATGTAAACATAAAATACATCAACTGCCAAAATTTTAAGTTTTTAAACCCTGTGGTTTAAGCTTTGCGACAATGAATCACTTAGGACAAACGATTATATAGGTATAGAAGATTGATAAAACTGAAGTTTTCATAATCGAATAATGTGGCATAATGCATTGGTGATAAACCTTGTAAATAAGGAAACAAAGCTATGTTTCAACTTTGTTAAACACGTGTTCATGTCGCGATCATAGCACGCGTTCTGCTCTGAAGGTGTGTGACCATCTTAATAATGTCCACGGGGCGTATGAATGATAAGAGGGGCATGTTTTCAACTATAAGCTCAGTGGCGCTTAGCTACTTAGCGCCCCAGTTTGGCACAGAGAGGGTCATTTAGCGCGCGCGTTCTCCCAGTGCGCCTACGCATCTATTTCCGCTCGATTTTCAAATATAAACGGGTACTTTTGAAAATTTTAAAACATAAGTTCTTTTGACTTTACGATGTGACTCGGTTTTTATCGCATTTTCCGAAATAGTTCTGAAGTTTGTCAACACGAAATAACTTTACAAATGTTGAATTATCTAATTATTATTTTTTTGATGTAAAATTAATGACGCCCCGTGCAATTATGGCGAAAATAACTATGCGCGTCTTGTTTACTATAGTTTTAATGAGCGTGATTGATTTGTCATCGACCGAAATCAATATTCCCGTAAACGAGATAGTTTTAGAACAGTTATCGTCATTTTTGTGCAGTGAATTAATAATTTCGGTAAGTTATTTCTTTACGGCTTTCAATAATGTCATTAGACATGCATTGTTGTTATCGGTATTCATTTTATTTATTTATTTTTTAAATCTTACCGCCAACTAAAGACGGCCTTCGCTTCCTACGAAAACACGGAAGATGTCTCACTATTTTTATTACATCTTAAGTTCTAATCTATGCGTACAACTATTATGTAGTGATTTTTTAATAACAAAAACATTTTCTTTACTTGTAAATATAATTATAACTCCTTACATAACATCATCATCCCTACTAATATTATAAACGTGAAATTAATTCGTCTGTCTGTGTGTTACCTTTTCACGCCTTAACTACTCAACCGATCATCACGAAATTTAACTTACACATTATCTAGGATACAGAAAATGACATCCAGAAAAAAAAACTTTTCCCGAGGGATCATAAAATTAATAATCCAATGCCTATTAAAAATATAACAGCAATAAAGAATGAATAATTTTTTTATTTTCTTAATATTTTTTTATTTTTCAACGCGGATGAAGTCATGTGCAAAAGTTAGGTACTTTATAAACCTGATAACGCCAACCGTGGAAATTAATTTTTCGAAATAAGCCTTAAAATTATTGAACTTAATTTCGCACCAAGTTCGTTGTTTTTGAGGTTTTCGGTCCAATTGATGGTAAATGGTGAGGAATAGACAAAGATAGTGGAATGGGTTTCCTAGTACAATACTCGTACTTAATCAGAGTTCATATAAATCATATATTGCCAGGATTTTGTAATTTAACTACCTGTTTCCGGTTTCGTCTGCCTTAAATTAAAATTTAAAACAGTTTAAGGAAGTATATTTAAGTATTTAGGTAAATTTAGAATTTACACCTTTTTTATCTCAATTTCCCATTTCCTTAATACCTCTTAAGGTCAGCAGCGCATTTGTAGCACCTATGGTGTTACTTGTTTAAAATATATATAAATTGTATAATATTTAAAAAAATCCAGAAATATTTTATTATCGACACAACCTAATTTTCATTATTCTAGCTTTAGTAGGGCATCTAAGTAAAATTCATCAGGGTTTGTGCTTTCGTAATTATAATTCGTAATTATAATAGTATAATAAGTATTATAGTATAACCAGCTTTTGTTCACGACTTCGTCCGCCGATCTTTATAAATTACTATATTATAATTTTATAATTATAAATAGTGGTGCCCGCGACTTTGTCCGCGTCTGATCGCTACCAAACTTCATAGGATTACCCGCTGGACTAATCTGAAGGTTGTCTGAAAATTTCATCAAAATCGGTTCAGCGGTTTTGGAGTCCATTCATGCATACATACAAACGTACATAGCTTTTTATATATATAAATAGCCTATTAGCATTTGCCAGCAATTTTTTCCGTACTACTTCTTCTTTAAGCGTTTAAAACAGTATCTTATAACAAACAGTACTATTTTCTGCATGAAAACTTAAAAATGTCCCTAAGTTCTTTTCTATATCTTTGTCAAGGACAACGAGTATTTACGCCAAATTTCATTATGATCGGTTAAGTAAAACTAACAAACAAACTCACTTTCGCATTTATGAGATTAATTAGTAAAATATTCTGAGAAAATTAAATTAATATGACAAAATAAAATATATAAATAAAATAATAATAAAATAGAAAATATTATATTAATGAATACGTACCGTGAAACGAAAATTTCGGATCCCTTTTTCTAATTTGTTTGTGAACTAATTTCTTTACTTTTGTTTAGAACAACTATTGATGAGTTTTTTTTCTTACGTTAAGGTCGGCAACCAAACTGACAGTTCACTTGATGATATGTGAATAAGGGAATTAACCTTAATCATCCTTAACGTTTAATTTATCCTTAATTAAACCTTAATCTACCGAGAATAAAGTCTAATTATGGATAAGGTAGGTTAAAGTTTAATGGTTAAAGATAAGACCATTGCAGGATTAAGGACAAGAGAATTGAGGTATTATCAAAAAAAAATCGATTGGTTTGGTTGACGGAATTGATTTAGTATCATAAAAAAATATATAGTTTTTTATTAACCAGTTGAATGTCGACTAATACTACCTTTTATTAATGATCTAGAATTCTAGATATATTAGTTATGGGATACATACATGTAGAAACAAATGGTTTTCTATTCAAAGTGAATAATTTTATGTTGTTTGTCAGTCTATAAACACGGAGAAACGTGGACTATGAGGACATATTAAAATTCAGTCGTAACGGAAATTTACAATGGCGGCCGTCGCGTCGCGTCAATTCTTATTTCAAAATGATAATCATTTAAACTAGGAACCCCTTAGGCCAGTGGTCGTAAAACTTAGCTATAAAAAGTCTTAGTTTTATATTTTGAGGTTGTTAATTGTAACTGAGTAGTTGTAACATCATAATTACTTTTACCTATGTTTGTACAATGTCTTAACAAGATAAAACATTTAAGAGAGACAATTTTATGATTATTAGTTGTAACTTAGTAATAATAGTTTTAACCTAATAAGTACTTAATGTTTTAAGAGGATAAAACAATTAAACAGAAATCAGATTTTTTAAAATTAAGATCCAAATTTCTAATTCCTGTTTTATTCCACGATATTCTTGTTTCTTAAATAGAAAATCATTTTCGTTATCATCAAAAAAGCACCAGTACTTACAGACATTGGTCACTGGTAGCATTTTTAGTAATTAATGATAGGAAAGTTATAATACATGGTGTCCACACAGTGTTGATAACTAATTATTGACAATATATTTTGTATATTGTAGGTATGTATTTTTTTTTTTCAATTCACACTTTTTTACATAACTTGATTTTCACGTATGTATAATAATAATATAGTTATGTTAGCCAGACAATTTGACACTTGTCCTTTGTGAACTGAATATTTCAGTTCAATCTGAACACATCAGATTTATGGCAAAATTCTTACTTCACTTTAAAAAGATCGTTTTCATAGTTTACCTTGCCATAAATTAGGCCTGGTAACCTAAAATCAAAGGGAAAATATTTTAAGCCATGACCAATCTGCTCGTTAATGTTATTGAAATATTAGCGTTGCGACCCACTCTTTAAAAAACAGTGACTTCCAACAGCACCCATTCCCAGTACTATATGTGTTTCTTAAGTATCACCATATGTGTCTACTTCAGAGTATAAGGCTTTAAGTTTTCAAAAAATATGTGATGAAATAAATATGGTTATATAATATTATAATATAACTAGCGACCCGCCCCCGGCTTCGCACGGGTGCAATTTTGCACGACAGCAGATGGTGGAGGTGCATCAAGCGAGTCACGTCTCGCGTTTAATTTTACACCTATAATTTTTAATTTACGGTAACTCCTTAGATATTCATTTAAATTGTATGGTGTATCTGTATAAAATTCTTTTGGTAAATAATGTATTTAATTTGATCTAAATAGCTATAAATGAAAACCGCATTAAAAACCGTTGCGTAGTTTAAAAGATCTAAGCATACTTACAGAGGGACAGACGGCGAAAAAAACTTGTTTTATACTTTAAAAACATTTATCTTATAAAAGTTAACAACCCTAATACTCGTATTTTTGTGTGTTTTGACCTGGTTCGCTATTCGTTTGACTAAATAATTTTATTTCTGAATTATTTACAAGACTAATAGCATAAATCTAAGAGTATGGTCCATACATATGAAATTGGCGTTTAATACGGAAAAAACAAACAAAAACTATGAAATTCTCCTCTCTCTATGAACTACCATCTCAAAGAGTTCATTGATTCCTGGGGGAGCGAGAATCAGTAAAATACTTGATTATTTTTCCTTGCAAGAAGTAGTTTGAATTACGGAAAAGTGATAATCTGGGTCTGGGAAGTATGGTGGATGTCGGAGACATTAAAATGACAGTTCCTTTTATTTGGGGACCGTCCGTCGTGAAGTGTGTGGTTTATCGTTGTCATGAAGCAGCGGTGGGCTTGAGCAATTGACCAGCCTAGGCTGTTGAGTAGCTTTTTGATCATGGTTTGCATTAATTGACAATACAACAATCGGCCGTAATTGTCTGTCCAGATCTTAAGAAGATGTAGTGCATAACACCAGCACTGGTCCACTAAAAACTCACCAGTACCTTATTCTGTGTCATCTTACGTTTGAGGCAGGTGTCGCTGTCCTCTTTAAAGACTTCATTTAATTTTATTTATTTCCTGTCGCATGAGTTTTTTTTACATAGGAAACGTCAAAATGTGAAAAAACGCAGCTTGTCACGCTTTCATTTTATTGGATTCCGTAAAAAACAAAACAATAGCGGATCCGCGACTTGCAATTCTTATGGAAGACAAATGCTAACGAGGTGGCTCTTCAAAGTCTTTACTTGATATACTAATAATCAACATTAATAGCCCACTCCAGACTTCCTTGTTTACAACGCCGATAACAAACAATAATAAAATCCTGTTCCACACAAATAGAAAACAAAGTATTACAACACGGTGATGAAAATAAAGTAATAAATGATTTCCTTTTGTATGTTTGTAAACAACTCGCAGGGGACGGTGATTCGCTCGCGTCGGAATGGGAATTTGGAAAATGCGTTGTTTAAGTTCGAACGGCAGCATTGGGAACATAACTGTGCATTTTCAATTCTTTATTTAAAATTTTTGCCTGTTTACTGTGCACCCTAGATTTATATTAGTTTAACTCTAATTTACACTATAACCCATACACACATATTGTGGTCATAGTGTTAGGGGTTGTAGATAGTCCGGCGGAGTTGCGGAAGAGTGTTCGTCCGACCTCGCAACTTCGCCTATAGCGGACGCGGAGGACGCCAAGAGGTTTAGTCGGTAGGTCTACCGCACTACCATCTCGAGGCGGGAGTCTGTCTGTCCCACATAACTCACCGGTCTGTCCCTGGGCAGGCGGGCATCCATGATGGATTGCTCTTGTAAAAAAAGGGGGTTGTAGAAATATGTAGTAGAGAATTATTCGACTTTTCCATTTCAGAATAATAAGTATCTCTTTTCTTTGTCTAAAAACCTCATTTGAGCTTTTATAAACATAAACAATAGTGAATAGTTTGATGTTTGTTGGTAACAAATTTTAATATCAATTGATGACGTTTCATTCTTATTTATAACTAGCAACCCGCTCTCGGCCTCGTTTATTCAATATTTTTTTCACAAAATCTTTTTTCGTTTTTCGCTCTTTCCTAGAAAAAACGTTATAAAAATCCGTTGGGTGGTTTAGAAGAAGTTAGCGGAGAAATACACCGACTTTATTTTATAATATGTGTAGATATATTTGCTCTTTAAACATGAATGCTTGAAAGTTCGTTGAATGCTCTACTAGAGTCTTTAACCGTCAGGTCTTCAACCTCGGTGAAGTTTTATCAGTTCACTAATTAATGTTTATCAACCCTTACCGTGCTTCCTTTGCGATGCGTAATGTTTCTCGTTAAATAAATTAATATACCTGCACATAAAATATGACTAATTGATTGCTAAGATTTATTAACGGTCAATAAACAAGTGTATGTACTGATTGATATTGCTATTTAATTTCCAGGAGGATGAAATGGAGAGCTGTCAAATCAATTTTACAAGTAAGTAATTTACTTAATTAATTGTTTATTTATTTTTATTTTATTTTATTTATTAGAAAGCCAAGACAGTATACAACAATCTATACACTTATTCACATTTAAATAATCTTTTATAATATTGTATACTCCACCTACCTATAAGCTAACTCAGTATGCATTAAAAACCAACACAAAAGACGACAAAAATCGTCTCTCTTTATAATATTATTATAGTATAGATATAATTGAGTTTAACACTAATATCGCAAAGAATATCGGTTTAGGTACCTATTGTAAGCGAAAAAAAATATTAATATTTCGCAGGTGAAAATAGAAATTTAAATGGGGAACCACCAGAATTGGAAGTCCAGTGTCAATCACACTCAAGAGTTACATTCAACTTAACTGAATCGCCTACACCACAAATAGTTATTTTAATGCCTGAAGATGAAGACCCTGATCTAGTAAGTCTTTGTTATATTAAACCACTTACACTTGAAATTTAGTTAATAGCTTTGAATTTAGTTGACCTCCTCTCTTGCGTCTCCAGTGCCGGAAGTTTCTGCCGATATGCCAACTTAAATGACATCCTTCGTCGATCTCTTGCCACAATTAAGAGAAAAACTTGGTGATTGGTCAAAATGTTATTTTGACGTTACAATAACCAATCAGCGTAGCGTAAACGACTGTAGAAAGCACACTTGGCTACGGGCCCTGCAGTTTTAGAACGGCATCATACGTGATAATGGGAAGAGACCTTACGGGTTGATGTCGTTGTTTCCTTAGAAGACCTTTAGTGTGTGGGACTCCACTGTGTACACACACTGGATCTTTCCCATCTTCCCAGTACAATAGTTAAAGCTGGTGCCGCGACAGAGAATGCAGAGGAGCGAAAGATTAATAAGTATAAAAACATTAGTACTTATTACTCTTTCGTTCCTCTTGACTTTTAGTTAGTTTTAAAGGTTTTATATTAATATTAATATCTAGTTTTAATATAGATTATTGCGCTGAAATTTTTAAATTAATAGCGATACTAAATATTAACTGTACTATAATGTGTTTTCAGATAAAGTGGGTGGTCATTGACGAATATGAAGAATTCTTTGAAATGTCAGCAGTAACTCCGGGTAATTATACATTTTGGACGGCAGTTCTGAACGAAGATTTAAGCCCTTCACGTTGGCTTCGTGGACCCGAAATCAGTTTTTCTTCAAAGAGAGAAAGTAAAACGTATATTATAAAACACGAGTTAATCAATTTGGGCAATAGAATTATGGCAAGTTTCACATGGAATTCATGTAAGTTAATTTTAATTTATATTTTCACCTTAAATAATTTATTTCACATCATCATCTCAGCCACAGGACGTCCCCTGCTGGACATAGGCCTCCTCTATAATTTTCCAATAACACCGGTCAGAAGTAACCTGGATCCACCGTTGACCCGCAGTTCTTATCAGGTCGTCTGTCCAGTTTGTGAGTGGACGTCCTGCGTTACGCTTGCCGGTCCGTGGCCTCCACTCGAGAATCTTCCCGCCCAAGCGGCCGTCGGCTCTCCACACTATGTGTAATGCCCATTGCCACTTCAACTTACTGATTATTAAATGACACTTTCCCCTAATTATAAATGAAGATTTTTGCAAATGACTAGAGGATCTTGTGACTTCAGATATAACATATGCATTACTTTAATTATTTGTTTTCAGCTGATGACTTTTGTTTTGACGTCGTTAATTATTGCAATAAATTAGAGTTGGGCGATTTTTTCCAGAAGAAAATTACGGTAAGTACTTTAAGCATTTAATTTAATGTTGTAAATAGCAGTTTAAATCATTACTTTCTTTAATTGAGAAGAAATAAAAAGAAAATAAGAAGCAGAAAAACTTAGTGCAATTCCAGTTCCATTGTTATGATTACAAGATTACATGGCATAACAAATAATCATGACGAATTATAAGTGTTTTATGAATACTTGTTAATAATTGATTTCAGCCTTCAGACGGTTGTATAGTACAAGTGGATAGACTGCCTTTTAAAGATAAATGTGCGTTTAGAGTTAGCGGAAGATATGGGACCACAGAGTTAAAATATCACACCCCGTCCTGCGAGGACCTCGAAGGATGCGATTACGATTTGTTGCGTAAGTAATAATTATTTTTAAATAATATTAGGCACAAGGATTTCAACATTATCCAAATTACGATTTTTTTTAATGATAAGGTCGACAGACAGCCTGACGGTCAACTTAATAGTAGGTGGCTACCGTCGCCTATACAACAACCAACGCCGCAAAGGGGCTCTGGCATCCCTTATATTCACCGAAAGCCAACAGCACATATACTGTTATTCTTCTGTAAGGAGGTGACTACTACCGCCAGACGGGCTGCCCTAAATGACTGCGATCCGCAATGTACTACTACTTTCCAGATACAAACCAGATCCAGAGCCAACTTTGAAAAGTTGACCCTGCCGAAAATCGATCCCGTACCCCTGAAACAGAGTGTTAAGGCAAGTATCCTAACCCTCTTCCAACGGGCCCGTCAAAACGGGTCAGTTTTTATTTCTATATAAAGAGATATACGAGTAAGAAGCTAGGGATTGTAATTGTAGCAAGTTATAATTATTGTCCTGTTTTATCCGGTGCCTATTTCGTTGTAGTAGCAATACTAATTCGAACTTTATTTTCATACATTATGCGTTTATTTTTCAGCTCCGGAGATACCAAAAAATATAACGTTGTACGCCACAAGCTCATTAAATGGCGCATGGGATGTTCTTGTGGGTTGGCAGCGACCAAAACATCCGCCGAAGAAACACACCGTCACCATACGAACGAATAATGAAGTCAAAACTGTTCACCTATCGGGGGTATTTTTTTTTTCATTAGGTACCGCCTTGTTACGATACCATGCATATATAAGTATTACTTTTTAGCTCTTACTCGTAGTTTCGTTTATTATTTTTATATGGTTTTTACAATATTCTAATAAAAAAAGAAATGTTTGAGTAGGCCTTTAGAGAAGATTGTAACTTTTTGGTATTTCAATTTAAATTATGTAAAGATGAGCTATGGTATCTACATCTACATCTACATCTACATCTACATCTACATCTACATCTACATCTACATCTACATCTACATCTACATCTACATCTACATCTACATCTACATCTACATCTACATCTACATCAATATAATACAGTATAATATAATACAGTATAATCAATATAATATAATATAATATAATATAATATAATAGTTATATATAATAAAATTCCAAACACCATTAAAGAACTTAATATAAATTTATTCAAGAAGAAAATGAAGAAATTACTCGTCGACAAATGCTATTATGATATAAAAGATTACATGTCTGATAATTCGTTGTAATAATTAGTAATATCAATTAGCTTTATTGTTTTAGTGTACTTACTTAAAATATTTGCACACCCTCAAAGGGTAGAATGTAGCGAAATTTATCTACTGTAAAACCATTGTAACCTATATTCAGCAAATAAATGATTATTATTATTATTATTATCATCTACATCTACATCTACATCTACATCTACATCTACATCTACATCTACATCTGCATCTGCATCTGCATCTGCATCTGCATCTGCATCTGCATCTGCATCTGCATCTGCATCTACATCTACATCTACATCTACATCTACATCTACATCTACATCTACATCTACATCTACATCTACATCTACATCTACATCTACATCTACATCTACATCTACATCTACATCTACATCTACATCTACATCTACATCTACATCTACATCTACATCTACATCTACATCTACATCTACATCTACATCTACAGCTACACCTACACCTACACCTACACCTACACCTACACCTACACCTACACCTACACCTACACCTACACCTACACCTACATCTACATCTACATTTATATCGATAAATTAAAGTAGCTATACACTGGCATGGTATCGGAAAACAGCTAAAATAGATATATACCTAATTGATATTATTTTAATTAATAGAATGAAACGGAAGTTATTTTCCTGGATGTCAACGGTACTGGGATCTACAATGTGTCAGTGTGGTCCATAACTTCAGTGGCCGAGGCTCACAGCTTTGCGCGAGCAATATTCCCGTGTAAGTATATTTACGTTATCAATATTGTAAAACATCATCATGATCATCACCGTCATTGCCATCCCATACAAACCCATATATATATATAGTTACTTCGTAACATAAGCATCTCAACTGGTCCCTTACACTTTTTCGGGTGTTGCTTGTATTTATAAGCGACAGTAGCCACTTCTCAATCAAATATACTGTCAGAAAACTTGGAAATTTTTATAATAATATATCAAAAAAAGTTGGCGGCGTAGTGGTTAGAAATACAAAATGATACTATAGTGCAAACCCTACCTACCCGCTAACTCTGATTTATATGCTAACGTCTACCCCGCAATCTTCTTAGTTTTCCTTCAAAGTGTCATGGCGGTGTGATCATTTTACGATGTCTTTTCATCTAAGGTAAGCTTAAAATCAATGTCAGATTTCTCCCATTTTATTGCTTTTTGATAAATGGCTGTTTTGACACATTTGAGATAATGTTTATTAAGTTTGTGTATTTTTGATTACTTTTGCAAATATTACCTATATTTTGTTGTTAAAAAAACTATTTTGCCTGTTTGCAAGAAAGCTCAAATTAATTGTGCTATAATTCATATACGCATAATGTCCGTTTTTTTTTTTTTTTGCAGATCATACCAAGTTTAAATAGCGAAAGTACTAAGTTGATTAAACTGGAGTGAGAACGCAATGTTAAGGGTACTGAACTACTGAAGTGGGTTAAAATAGCGATTATACATTTTTTTGTAAAGGAAAAGTTCACACAATTGAATACTCTGGACACCTGGTTATATCTGATTCAAGATCTGATTAAAAGAATCTGGTGGATGAGAAGAATAGAACTGATGGAAAAAGGGAAAAGCATATAAAAAGTATAGAATTTAGGGTATGTGGACTGACTAAGATAAACATGCTTTATCTGCCTCTTCAAGACTATTCTTAGATTAATATTTTACAATAATAATAATTATTTTTTGCCTTAAGATTATTTTTATTGATTATTCAGTATTATTTCGAGATTAATAAGCACTTTTATACTTACTTTAGAAGAATATTTTTAGTTTAATAGACACAAATTTCGTATTATCAATGTGAAACTAAATAGTTTAATTAGTTTAAATCTTAGCTTAGATTAATTACTATTGTTACAATTAGAAATGAATGTGATTATTACAAATAAACATTAATAAAATAATAGAAGAGTATTTTATTTTAACCCAGTTTGCAAAATGGTTGCATTGTAAACTTTTGGAATTTTTAAAATCTATGTGAAAAATATATGTGCAATATGCAAATATACGAGTATATGGCTCACAAGTAGGTATATTGATACTTTAATTATTTGTGTAAAACTCCTCTAATTCCCGATGCATCTAATCCAATGCAATTTTAGTATTTATCTAGTTTAAATGAGTTGCATAAAGTGCATAAATTTTGTTGTCCGCAAATGTGGTATATGAGTGATTGAGTATACCGTATACCGGTTAGGATTTACTAATAGCCGTAACTATTATCTAATCTGAGCTAATAGCTTAAGTAACTTAACCACATCATACATAAACATGTAAATAAAATATAAAACAGTATTGCATATCATAGATATACAATATCATTATTATTCAACCATATAAAACTCTGGCCCTGGAAACGCCTGAATATAGATAACGGTAGCCACCAACCATAAAGTGGACCATTAACCTGTGCCGACTTTTACATAAAAAAAACTGCAAGTCGCACGTCACAAGTGAAAACTATGCCATCTGTTAACATCTTAACAAACTTGTGAAGTTAAGCTTATTATGAACTAAGCAATACGTACTCATTCGGGCAGATGGCGCTTATTTCATGCAACTAAACGTCACCTAGGGGTGTCGGTCACAGAGCGTGACGGCGAGAATTCACTGTTTTTTTCCTCATACTAAAAGAGCCCAACGCGTCTAAAGAAATGTTCGTTTCAAAAATACATGAATATTAGTGGAAAAAATAGTTCATTTTAAAGGTTTTGGTGTAATATACGCGTAGGCTGCAGAATTTACGCGCTCGTACCTTATTCCAGTTGTAGGTAACAGGTATGATAGTGTGTTGTATACCAGCAGCTATCGCGGCCGCGGAGGAGACGCCCTTCCCGCAACCAGCGCTGACGGCAGCCGCGATGGGCGCGGTGTTATCCGTGGCCTCTATGGCGATCGTGCTCTGGCACCGCAGACGGCGTGGCGTCGCAAGAAACCTATACTTTCAGGTTCACACTCCTGAATCATTTCACGTAGCACTATGGTAAGCCAGGACAGATTGAAGTGATCGGGACAGGAAACGCTTCCATCTGTGCATAGATACAATTTTCTCACTAACACCGTTCCAGAACGGCGCCTCAATATCATAGAAGAAAAATCGACGAAATTTTCCTTAAGCATTGCTTCGTAGACGTCTAGAGCTAAACAAATATTTTCTACTGACTAATACAATCAGCTTGATTTGGAAATTTAAGAGTACATAAATTAAACAAAAACGCGCGTGGTTATTTGAAATGCTGACCATACTTTTCTTAACCGTTACAATTGATCGCTATGGTAGATACGCATACTGACATAAAATGCATGTGATGTAGTGAAATAAGTACACAAAACAAGCGCTGACCCGCACTCTAGAAATGCTACTAGGGCTTGGTATAACCCATGATAACGTTGTTTAAATAATAAATTTACACAAAATTCAAATTGGAAAATCAGTATCTGTGATAATAAGATAAAATTTATTTGATTTTGAATAAAAATCTAATAGATAAATTTGGTGATTAAACCGTATTGTGTTTAGGGAATAGAAGACAAGTTAGCAAAAGATTGCGCTTCAGACACGGGAGGAACGGAGTCTGGCATGGACGACAGTTGGGAGATTCGTTCAGAGCGGTTGCTACTTCACGAGGTTATTGGAGAAGGTGCTTTCGGGGTTGTTAGGAGAGGAACTCTTACTTCTTCGGTCGGGGACAAGGAAGTTGCAGTCAAAATGCTAAAAGGTATCTACTATTTCAAGTCGCCGAGAAATAACGTTAGTGCTGTTCACAGTTACGAATAGTTTAAAAACTTTTCAAAATAAATATAATCCGATTTACAAATTAATAACAAATATTATTTAGTTTATTTTTGTCTCAGGTGTCACCTGACTTAAAATTGAATTTCCATGCAAATTTATTTCGCTTAGATTATCACCGCCTAGATATCTGCCAGATATAAAATCTGGGCCCACCCAGTACTAATACTAATTACGTAACTAACACTTTACCTAGACCAGGAACCTTCATACAGCTATCATTTTAAGCTCTTCTAAGACTCCTAAGACTTAATCATTCTTAATTTTTATATTATAGACTTTCCATCGGTGGAAGAAATCCGTTCATTTCGCGCCGAAATGGAATTAATGAAAAGTGTGGGCGGTCACCCCCACGTTGTGAGCTTGGTCGGATGCTGCAGCGGTCGGCGTCCGCTTATTGTGGCTCAGTATTGCAGCAAAGGAGATCTGCTCACGTACTTGAGGTGCATGTCATGTTTTATGATAGTACGGTCTCTTTATCTTAAGGTTATCTTATTCTTTATCTTTAGTGTCTTCTCTGATCCAGTAGATTTTCACCTTACACACATTCGTCTTTGACTTTTTGATCTTTAACTTCTTCAGTCTCTCTGAGTTAGGGTTACACAGTTAAGTAAGGGATACACATGTGACTGTGAAAATATAAGTTTCTCAGTCACATGTGTATCCCTTACTTAACTGTTTTACTTTTATTAATATGGCCTCAACATTATATCCAAATCAATGACAACTCTTTTTTTAATTCTTCCTATTAAAATCAATAAAATTAGAAAATTGTCTATTACAGGTGTTGTTGGGATGTGATGGTGTCCAAACGGAATGCGAAATACTATAACAATAACAGCGACAGTTCCGACTACAGAAACGATCTGTTCAAGAATAAATCGAAATTGGTAGTGAACAAGCTTTACGATATAAATGGCGTTTGCGACCCAGAACTAACTTCTGTCGATCTCCTGTCTTTCTGTAGACAAATCGCCATGGGAATGGAGTTCCTAGCTTTAAACAGAGTGGTACATAGAGATCTAGCAGCCAGGAATGTGTTAGTGGGTGGAGACAGCACTTTGAAAATAGCAGATTTCGGCCTATCCAGAGATGTTTATCAGGAGAACCAGTATAAACAGAAGGGCAATGGGAAGATGCCTGTAAAATGGATGGCGCCGGAGTCCTTGACACACAGAATATACACTACACAAAGTGATGTGTAAGTTATTCTTTACAAACTTCTTGCCGATTTCCTTTTCACAAATAGTGTGAATGAAATTATTATCTTTTACACACTTATTATTTAAAATAAAAAACCTTAGAAAGAACACCTAAAGTATTTTGTTCGTGTTTAGGTGGTCTTATGGAGTGGTGATTTGGGAGATAGTGACAGTTGGAGGTGCGCCGTACCCGGAAGTGCCGGCAGCTCGACTGCCACGGTTGTTGCGTGCTGGATACCGTATGCCGAGACCCAACAACTGCAGCAAGCAACTGTTAGTACTATTAAACTTAATGCATTTTTTCTTTTAATTAGTAGAATTTAAATTCTACGAAGATATCCTACCATAGACATACGAAGAAGTTTCTCTTCTACTATCAAGTTGAAAGGCCTTCTATTTATTGAATACTGTAATGGATCTAAATTATCCAAAAAATAATTCATTGTCTGCTTTGTTTTTAAGATTGTTTTTTTAAATATTTTGTTCTTTCTATCACAAAATTTTATTATTTAAAAAGTACATAAAGGCCGTGCTTTTTGTGTTTTTCACGTAAATAAAATATAAATAAATGAAACTATAAAATTGATAGAAAATATTATAAATTGCGTCAATGTAACAATTATTACTGATTGCCAAAATTAATTTTCTTATTTTGTTTCGTTCCGATACATGGCTGTTCACATGACTGAATGTCAAATTGTTCGAATACCTATGCGGTAAATAATACGGGTGTCGAAGTGCATAATAGTCATATAATATGATTGTTTGTAAGAAGATTGTTTTTTAAGATTTACCGCATTCACTTATGTGTTAAAATTAAATGTTTTAATGTCGCAGGTACGAAGTGATGCTTTCGTGTTGGCGCGAACGGTCCCGAGAGCGTCCCACCTTTTGCGAGCTTCACCGCGAGCTGGACACGCTGCTAAACAGCGCGTGCGCCGACACTTATCTCTCTCTCGAAATGTCTGACGACGCCCCGTTACCTCCACTTAGCGCCACCCACAGATACTTCCGGATCATTACCAGGTTAATTCATAACTCTGTCTGTACACATACTTAACGACAAAATCATGAAGAAAGAATAGAGGTAAGCAGAACTCTAAGAAAGTGTCCATCGATCACCATTAAACAGGAGGTAGTGCCATTGGAGTGTGGCGCTGTAGTGGCATTTTATTTACGGTAATTTCATGAACTAGGCAACAAACAAATCAATCAAACACCTACGCTACACAAGCATCACTCCGGCCAATTTATGAACCACTATTTAACGAATTGACAAGCTAGAGTCACAAAATACATAAATGTGTGCCAAAACAACAGGTACCGCTTTCGGCGTCTTCCTTGTCCGCAGCTCAGATTTCATAGCATTATTTTTTATGCGTAATTAAAGTACTATATTTTTTTCTACAGAGGCAAACGTCCTTGGACCCGCGGGGAGAGCTACGAGCGGCCATTGAAAGCGTCACAGAGCAACCTCTACACTTCACCCCCCGACAGTTTGAATCGGTCATGATAACTTGTCTACTTAATTATTACATGCACTCTTTCCATTTAGTTCCTAAGCCGTCCAAATATAACCCCTTTATGTTTTAAAAAATATATAATGTCGAGATTGAGGTCCATATGTACTTGTCAAATATATTTTATTTTAGAGCACACTGATGATAAAGTATACTAATACAATCCCCGCAAATTGCTAATGTGCAGAAATCTTGTCACTTTAACATTCAAGTGAAGTCATATGCAACTAAAAACTCGCCTACCAGTGTTGCTAATGATATTAAGTGTGTCGCGAGATTACGTCACCGAAATGGCGGTAAAGCGCATTAACTATTTGCGCGGCTTTATACAATAGATGTATGGGCAATTGTACTTATTTTTAATTCTTAAGTTTGAATATAATTCCAATGAGTTCCTATTCGAGTTTAAGTAATTGTACAAAACTAAGCTTAGTTTACACAGGCCGCCAAAAAGCAAGCAAGGATGAGAAAGGAATGTTTACTTTGAAGATGAAAGGGATGCAAAACCTACTGTTCCGGAGTGGTATCAGTAGTACGGTTGCTAGTCCGGTTGACCGAACTAATGCGACTTTTCAGTCTCAGTAGTGCGGTTGTATACGTCACCCGAACTGTTGAGCCTCCTCTTGTATCAGTATTTCGGTGCTGGTGAAAAACTTTTGTTTTCTAGATTTTTGTTGGTATGGTTGTGTTGGTAGATTTTTTTTCCATATTTTGATACTTGCTCCACCCAAAAAATTAGCAAGACTATCGTCATAGTGAATGTCATAGTAGTGCAAAATAGTGAATCGTTTTTATTAGACAATTTATTTTAAAATTTTGCACTTCTACTATATTAGTAGTTTAATGACACACTGCAAACATTAATAAAATTGGGCTGCATCCAGAAATTTTGAAAATATTTTTTGAATTTCAGTAATTTATAGTTTTCATCAATGTTTAAAAAAAAATATGAAAAAATATGAACCTTATGTGTACATACAGTACTTTAGAAAAAAACGTTTTTCACCAGCGCCGAACTACTGATACAAGAGGAGTCTCAACAGTTCGGTTGACGTGTACAATCGGACTACTGAGACTGAAAAGTCTCTATAGTTCGGTCAACCGGACTAGCAACCGTACTAATGATACCAGGCGACTATTCCTATTGCATCCAAATTAGCTCAGAAGTCGAGTTGTTAAATAATCGCAGTGCAACATAGCTAAAACTACTGTTTTAATTTTTTATTTTTATTTAAACATGACATTATTTAATTCTTTATTTAGTTCGTAGATTTATTAACTTTGTAATATTAAATTATAAATATAAGCATATATAAGTTTTGAAATTGATATTCTTTTTGTCGATATTTCCCTATCTCTTCCTAATCCCTTATCCTAATAGGTGACTGTAGCCACCTACGATCAAGGGGGCCGTCAGCTTGTCTGACGTCCTTTACACTAAAAATAGGTACATATTGAATATTCTAATATCTTTACCTCAGGCATTATTTTTTTATTAGCCCCTAGAGCGCTGACAGTCGCAAATTGGTAAAATTTATTCATACAAACTTGACCAGTAATGGTTAAGTTATATATTATGAGTGTTATTAGTAATGTAGTAAGCACGCCGTGTATAGTCTATGGTAAAAAAATAGAATGTATAATTGGACCTGAAACTACATTTTGAAGTTTATACAAATTTGAACTTTTCATAACTTTTTTCGTAGTCATTTTAAAATTTTAATTCTCATTATTGTTATAATTTTGTATACAGTGTACTTAATCAATATAAATAATACAAAAAACAATTGTTTCATTCATATATTATAACTTCATATTTTACAATTAGGTAACTTATTGCTAAATATAAAAATATGCATATATCACTTTTTCCTTACAATTCATCTGGTGCCAAACATTCCTTCCCTTGATATTTCAGTGTTCTGCTAATTTATTAAAATTAACACAAGATAACGTTACATTTTTAAACACTTAAATAATTGACATGGCGTACTGCGGAGACGAAATAAATTGACTTTAACAAAAGTAATAATTATTTTCAGTATATAGGTATGTCAAACAAAATTGACTCTTAACGAAATGAGTATAGGTTCATTTGACTATAGCTTACTACGTCATTTATAGCAATTTAACTAATGAATACAAGAAACTAATAATAATGTTTACATTTATGGCATTTCTATTTTTATGATCCCAGCAAAAAAAATCATTTTAAACCATTCTCAGAACACTCAATATCAATTTCAAATTGCCCATTTTTTCCACTATCAACGGGACACAATTAGGACGTAATATCTTCCTCAATTCGTGAGCGTAACATAAGAACATGGTAGTTAAATAAACATTTATTTTTTTACGACCTTAACTATGATATGGACACAACATCAACAAACCATTTAATTTCGATACAAGTTTCTTTATCACACTAAGAACACCGCACACAAAATCCGCATTCGACGCGATTCTCTTGTGTTACGAGGCCTATGAGGAGTTGATATCTTACAAGATAAGTAAGTAGTAGTGATGTGCCGGATATCCGTATCCGTATCCGCGGATTTTCATTTTTAACGATCCGGCACATCACTAGTAGCAGCTGCTAAGCCACGCTTTGGAAGACGCAAATCTCCCAACGTAACTTAGAAGCTGAAGCCAAAGTAAGAATAACTTCTCTGCGAAATCATTGAGAAAAAAAAATCACTTCAAGATCTAATCGCGTACTATAAAACCGAGTCTTCAAATTTGTATATTATATAAAATATTTAAATATACGTGAACATCGCTGTCTATTATTACTGGTTAAGTAATATTTTTGTCGATGCATACAATTTGGAATGAGTTACATATATTTAATGGCACACCAAAAAAAAGAAAACAAGCATTAATGTCTTCATTTTAAAATACACAACAACGCCGAATCACAACAGCACACATGCTGTTATTCTTCTGTAACTTGTTTATACTAATATTTATAAAGAGAGAAGATTTGTATTTTTGTATGTTTGTAATGAATAAACTCAAAAACTACTGGACCGATTTTGAAAATTATAAAAAGCTACATTATCAGCTAGCAACATAGGTTATATTTTATAAAGTTACGCGGGCGAAATCGCGTGCAACAACTAGTAGATTTTATATATAGACTATAAGAGAGAGAAGTTACTGCCTAAATGACTGCGAATCGCCTGCCAATCCAATCAAAGCCAACTTTGTTGAAAGATTAATAATATATATTATTGGCCCTGCCATATGCCACCATAGACTTTTTTTTTTCTTTTTTCGTGCACGTTTTGATGTGCAATGAGTATTATTGTTAAAAAATTATTTGTAAAAATTTGAAAAATTTGCTAAAAATAAATGCTGGTTTACAGATGTGCCATTAAATAGTATCAAATTTCAATGCATATCTAAGAATAATAAGAAATATAGGTCCGAAAGTTTTAGAACAATAATTAAAATGTACAATTTCTCAAACACATAAAGTCCAACTTTGAGAGTGTTTTTTTAAGAATTTTCAGGCAACTATTTAAAATAATAGAATGTACGGAAACATATTAAAAACTAAACTAATAAATTTCGAGAGCTGGCAAGATTGCTTAAATAAATGAGCTGTGATTATTATCATATATTTAAAAAATATAACATAAAATAATAAAAAAATGACTGTCAACCGAAGAATAAGATTACAGGATCGGCCCACCAATACAATGTGTAAATAAAAAAAAAAATTAAATAAACCATGCGGACTTTAATCACCATACACGCTGGATCCTAAATTCTATGCTATTCATACAAAAGTGTGAATTCTACTAAGATAGGATTTGGAATATCATAAATATAGTTACTAAAGTTTAAACATAGAGATCAATATTTTTATTTTAACATAAACAGAAATAATAAGTTGAAACGTAATAACATAATATATATTGTAAGAGGCGTAAGCAACTTAAAATTTAATCATATTTATTATCAAAATATAAAGAAAATAAACAATGCCAATGATAATAATTAATAATGTAAATAGAGAAATATTAATTTATTCCCCATGATTTTGTTACTTTTAAATGAATAAGCGATAAGCTTTGTGATTGCTACAATATTTTTTATATAAGTAATTTATGAAACATTGAAATCGTTTATATAAAAAATATCAAGAACTTCTGTTAAAAGCTATTTAATAAAACATGTAACCAAGTAATTTTTTTTATTAAATAATAAAAAAACTCTCGTGTGATTATTAACAATTCTTTCATAAAACTGTATTTATTAAAAGGCTGATTAATTATAATTTCAAAATATCATAATTAACAACCTTCTATATTTTCACATAAAAGAATTACCATAAATTTGAAACCCCATTGATGATAACAGATAGATAACTCCAAAAGGATACTTTTAATGGTGTGTGAATTTATAAAAAATCGTGTGTGGTTGAAAAAAAACTAATATTTGCAATACAAAAGTACAAAATATTATTAAATCTATTATCCTTATACGATTTTAATGCATATTTAGAGTTTAATACTTCTTGCTATTGCTGGCATTTGCAATTTATTAGCAACTTAATATGTGAATGTTTTAATTTTTAACCAGACATTCACAAACTTTTTAAGTAAACTGTGTAATATCATATTATATTATAAAAACATAATTGAATCAATCACGCCGGTTGAGTTGACTCTTCGATTGCTCCAGAAAAAAAACTAATCACTTCATTAGTATTTAATTACTAACTTTAATTCAAAACTCGTCTACACAAAAAAAATTACATCATAAAAATTCAAAACTTTTCTTTCGACAGCCTAATCTATATTTTTTTATAAAAATCATTAACAATAATTTTTAATTATCTTTTTAGTTGTATTCCATATTTATTTGCAGTAATCTTAAATATTTAACATATAAAAGAATACGCCGCCGTTTAAAACAAATGCGAAATGAGCAACACTTCAAGGGAGTAACTACATTTATTCGACTCAATTCAGCTTTTGTCAGTCAGCGTACGCGTTTGTTCAGCTTCGGAAAGCTGTACGGACGCAAAAGCTGAATAAATTTAGTTACTCATTAAATAGTAAGATCTCTTTTAAATCAAAAACAAGGTAAAACCGAAATTTATCAACTGTGAGACATTTTAGCGAGGTATTTTTCGTAATGCTTATTGTATATTAAAACGTACGTTAGTTCTCGCAAACATCGCTAGACGGGAACCAAATAAAAGTTCACGTCTCCACGTATCAAAGATTATATTAAAATCAGTATGTGTTTCTTACGAAATGTCCTTAGAGAGTTAATTGTGAGCCGATTGACGATATAAATCCGAGGTGTTGGCAGTGACTGCGCACGCGCACGGTCAGTCGATTGGCGGAGGCTGCGCGGGTATATTCGCGGGGGGCGCGGTGAGGTAACCCGCGGAGTGGGGCGCACCTGTTACATTAATATTTAAATTAGACGACTCTTTAATATTGTGTTTTGCTTATTGTTGTGTTGCGGTCTGACCTGCGATGGAGTGGTGGTGAGGCGCGCTGGAGATGAAGAGGTCGTGGCGCTGCGCCGCGTACTGCTCCCACACGCGGCTGCGGGAGAGCAGCTGTCGCACGCGTTCGCCGTGCGGAGTGGAGCGCGCCATCGCCTTCAGAGCGTTCACCAGTTGCGCCGCCGTCTGCCCCTCCAGTCGGCTCTCCAGCAACAACAGCAGCTCGCCAATCAGCTCCGTTTCCAACGCCTAAGCCAACACAAGCCCGTTTATTGATAGACTAGCCCCTGCTTTATTTGCGCGAATACACGTTTACAGGATTTTAATTTATATAAAAAGCAGTTACAGTACAAATTATTTTTCTACCCGACAAGTATGTATTTGTATATTCAATTGTTTTAGGTTATTTTATAATCACTAATAAATAAAAGAATTAATGTGTTTTACTATAAAATTATTTAAAATCATAATGGCAGCGACAGTCTAATAACCATTTTGTCAAAATTCTTGTAAATTAGGGATCTGGCAATTCCTTCATATTATTGGTTAGTCTATTGTACGCTTTTATTGCCAAAACATAAACATTAACCAATAATATATAATTATAGTTCTAATAATATATAACGATTAGAAGAGATATACGAATAAGAAACACAGTACGCCCTGTCACTACTAAAATTCACATTATAACATTACCTACATATTAAAAACATGTGTGAAATTATTTTCGCAAGAAAAAGTCGAAATCTATCTGTCTGTGTGTCACCTGTAAAACTAATCGGTCTGTGTTGACTGAGCTGTTGAATATGGAGGCGAGCGCTTCACACGCGACGCCCACTATCTCGCGACACGACTTCACCGCCGTCTTCAGACCGGACATCACCTCCGTGTGCGTCAGCGCCGACACGCACGCCTGGAAACGTATGGACAATATTAACCAGGTGGCTATCGTCGCCTATAACACAAGCAACGCCACTTGTATTGAAAGTGCGCTGCTGAATGGGCCTTGGATCCCTTACTCACCGAAACAACAGCACACATTGGGTTGACAACTTTATGTACAAGAAACAAAGCCTACTAAAGCCAAAAAAGAAAATTAACAGTATGTATTGTATTTTTTTAAAGATTTGGTTACGTATTTTTATGCTTTTTTTTTTCAAAGGCTTCCTAAGCCTCTACGCACTTTGAATCAGTATTGAAATGAAATAAAGAGTTCATTTTTGGCTGAATTCATCTGAAATAAACATCGCCCACATCAAATAACCAAAAACCTAGCGATTCATCATGAAGTTTTTCTTTAAAACAGTTTTTAATCTAAAGTTTTACTGTGTATACCAATGACGACGTAAACAGTATTTCGGATACTTTATTTCTATTGAATATTAAACAATATTGCAGAGCTAAATTAAAGTATAATACTGTTTTTAACAGAATGGTTGGAAACCTTAAACACACATGCTGTTATTTAACTTTATAATAAATATAAATGCAATTTTTATAATAAATATTTACTTAATCTAGCCGGTTAATTACCTTACACCGCCATTTGTGAGAAACTCACGGAACTCACATGTTTTGAAACTTATTTTAACAGTCATCTGTGATTTCCATAAAATTCTCACAGATGGCGATGTAAAGTAATTTATAATTCTTTCTCATAAAATAAACAAATAATTTGCAATAAAAAAAATACTATTACATAGTTACGAAGTATTATCAAAATCGGTTCAGTAGTTTAGGAGTTCATCGAGGACATATAACGTGACACGTAATTTTTATATATATACGTTATTTAAACGTGTGTAGAGAGCGATGAAATAAGCGTTACCTGCGTGTCGGCCATGGCCGCCAGCACGGGCACGGCGTGTCTCGGGCACACGGGCAAGAGGCGAGTCAGCCGAGGCACTTCGCCCAGCTGCGCGCACGCCTCGCCCAGCGCCGGCCGCGAGCGCACCAGAAGCGCCAATGCGCGCGCGCACACCTCCCCTCTGCTATCCTGCACAATTATATGATACTGGTTCACATCAAAAACATAAGTGAGATACATATAAAAATTAAACTGAAATGTCTATTTGTAATGTCATAATAACTGCTTTTTTTTTTTTCATAATAAAAAAACAGTCAAAATAAAATGTCATTATTGAAAAAGTGGAGCCAGATTGGTAGTTACGATATAGTTGAAGAGCTAGGGTTGACCACAAAATAATTTTGACACATTTGAAAAAGTTTGGATATACAAAAAAGCTCGATATTTAGGTGCCACACAAGCTCACTAAAAGAAACCTAAGACAAGAACGTGCGAAAAAATCATGGTCGTCGAGCAGTCAAGCTCCACAGACCATATTGAAACCCCATTTACCGAATAATTCATTACCGCGTACCCTCCATGGGTACGCAGCTGCGAAGCTTGATTGGGTTCAGTTAGTAATAACATTAAAAAAAAGAAATAAAATAAGGCTGCACCTCTGTCGTATCCTTGTTGAGTGAGGAGAGCGTCTCAGTTAGCAGCTCCTGCAGGAACCTCTTGGGACTCCGCAAACTCCATTGCGGGTTCTGCAGGTACAACTTGAGGTAGACCCCTGCGACTACCACCTCTCCTGGTGGAGCCCACGTCTCTTCGCCGTTCGACCTGTCTACTATTTCGCGATCTTCGAAAGTTACGTTCGCGTCGCGTAACTGATTAGATTGATGTCTGCAAAAACAAATTTTCATACTTATATACTGCCTTCTTTACATTCTGCATGTCAGGGATATAGATAAGGACATAGGTTACCTTTCATCTAGAAAAAAGTACTGTTTCCGAGAGATCTTTAAAAAATAAAATCCTGGCAAAAATAATACACAGCAATAAAGATGTCAGGGCTTTATATTGCTCATACATTTTGTCAGGCGTTATATTTTTTTATTTTTCAACGCTGACCAAGTCGCGTTCACCAGCTATTATTGAATACTACACTTCACTATGATTAAACTCGCTAATTTCATACCATATACCAACGCTGTACAAGCGCCATTCTGGTCAATTTATAGACCACAATTTAATGGATGTAGCTTGCATATTTAACACAAATATAAATCGGTCCTCCTTACAGAGGTAGAGAATTTTTATAATAATAAAAAATATGAGACCTGTCGGCGAGCGAGGCGAGATGCGAGGTGACCTTGCGTCGCGTTTCGTCGCTCCAAACGAGTTCGGGGTGCTCGTGGTTGTGGTCGAACATGTGGACGGCGGCCGAAGCGCCTGATTCGCGCATCGCCTCCGCGAACACGCCCGGCACGTACCGCGATATTGTCAGACGGACCTGTCACATTTCTTATTTAAGACAGAGAATGGACTGAACAATTCCCCCACGATATTGTCTACTCTCTAGAAAGGGAGTCACTTTGGTTAATAGACGACGGTAGCCACCTTTAGGTATTATCAAAGAAAAATGAAAACCGCGGTGTGCCAGTACAGATTAATTCTTCAAAAACAGCAGAAACGTACAAACCTGTTACGCAAATTTTTATTATCCTTAAACACAACATTGAGGAATAAGTTTACAACTTGAAGTTCTCACCTTTGGTCCGTGCAATTTGTCACTCATCATCCTAGCAAGTAAGTCTACGGCCGCTTCTCTTGTCTCCACAGTTTTGCTATTGCAGAATAAATCTAGTAAATATATCACAGCACCTGCAAATTTAAATAATTTATTTTGTTTCATTTAAACTAAATTAACACAAAATTGTAAAATTACTTTGCAAGTGGACAGGGATTCTCAGTCCATCTCTCTATGTCTACATACCTTTGGCGAGAGCCTCTTTGACGAGTGTGGTGTTGGCGAGTAGCGCGGCGAGAGCGGCCAACGCGGCCAGCGTGTCGGCGCCGGCGGCCGGCAGCAGCCGAAGGAGATGGCCTAGCACGCCGCTGGCGGCCACGTCTTCGACGCACTCGCGAGTGCCCGCGCACGCCGCCACCGCCCGCAGCGCCGCCGCTTGCAGCCGCGGGTGCGCGCGCGCAGACATCAGCCCGAACACCAGCCCGAACTGCCCGATGCACTGGATCTCCACACCTGCCACACACCACCACTCATACCAACTACTCCCACACCACTCACTACACAATAGTCGACTGCAATTAGGCTTATACCTCGGAATCCAGTTATAAATGTACGGATTTTAATTATATTTGTTTTTTGTTGGATTTCTAATGAGTTAAAATAAAAAGTTTACCAATTAAAAACATAAAAAATATGGATTACTTCGTATTTGCATTTTTTTTTTATGCCCACTGACCTGGATTCTTTATAATGACGTTAGCAAGGGCCGTTAGCGCCATAGTTATATGTTCCACTCGCTCCGTCGTCAAGTCGCACTCTGTCTCTGTCTGGACGAACTTCAGTAAGTCCAAGACTACCTGTTGAGGATTCTGTAAACATAACATGTAATAATCAGTACACCAAACGAAATTTAGAGAAATTTATTGACATAAAAACATAAAGGTAGCTTAGGACGCTTTCTATCACGGTTAGTCATAACAATACGCGATATACCGGCCCTGGAGCCATAAACAGCATACTTAGCTGGTGCCCGCGACTTCGCCCGCGTTCTCTATAGCCTATAGCCTTCCTCGATAAATGGACTATCCAACACAAAAAGAATTTTTCAATTCGAACCAGTAGTTCCTGAGATTAGCGCGTACAACCAAACAAACAAACTCTTCAGCTTTATATAATAGTACTAGATATAGATTTAAAAAATAATAATAATATTAACCTGTCATTGTTATACGAATATTCGTAATGTTTTCTCAATTTCGCGCCAATATGTGTTACATATTGTTGTGATATTAACATGGAATGGAGTGATAAAAAAAAACAAATTACAGTCTTGATTTTTTTTTTTCACCCTAACGCGCCACAAGAAGCGTGACTAGAAAATCGGTAATAATAAATGTGACCTCGATAGGATAGTCCGGCTGTTCGTTGTATATGTGCAGATAGAGTCCGCCGACACAGAGCAGCCCCTCGTGGGCCGTGTAGGCGAACGGGTCGACGAGCGGCGCGTCGTCGTCGGGCGGTCGCGCGTCGCGCAGTACGTCGCGCAGTTCGGCGCGCGTGCTGTTGTCCCACACCAGGTACGGCGTTCGCCAATTCGAGTTCAACGTCTTCAGCAGCTGTCGCGTTCATTTTATATTACTATCACATGTCACAACAACTTTAGACAGTGCAGTTTTGCACTGGCAGACAAAAAAAGCGTGAAAAGAAAAGCCACTGCAATGCAAATGCAGTTTCGATTGCACTGTTACAAGTTGAAAATGGTGTTCTTACGGTATGATTTTAATAAAGAATAAATGCTTATTTTAGTTAAATGATAATTCTTTTGTGAAATAAACCTTTTTTTTTTTACTCACATTGTACAATATACAAATTCACAAATATATGAAACAAATAATATATAAAATACTAGCTGTAACTTTATAAAATATAACCTATGTTTCTCGCTGATAATATAGCTTCCCAAAAGTGAAATAATTTTTCAAATCGGTCAGTAGTTTCGGAGCCTATTCAATGCAAAAAAACAAACAAATCTTTCCTCTTTATAATATTAATTCGGCTTTATAGTTTATATATAGATATACACAATTTTTTTAAAATACTTAAATTAAGTGAGGTACCTCACTCAGTTTGAAGTTGCTGTAGGTAGATTATTATACCACAACACTCATATTCCGCTATGGAACAGAGATTTTGCCGAGGACAACGTAGCAGTCAAGACAATATTTGAAACAGACTATTTCATTACATGTTACTGACTACTGCATATCACTGTGCGCAACACAATAGATCCAAACTAGTTGGACCCCTAGTCACAACCAATCCATTACGCGCATAGCCTTAAACTGTTAAGCGCTCTTAATGTGTGGTGTGGCATACCTCGTGCTGGTCGGCATCGTTGAGCTTGGCACAGAGGTGCGGAGTGAGCAAAACGTGCATGGCGTCGCGGATCCGCTCGTCTTCGGGCGTGCTGTCTTCGTGCGGCCCGTACAGCGAGCCCAACGCCACTATGCACAGCTTTGCCAACTGATTCGCTACTTCCTGCACAACCAGTTTATTCAAGTTTTAAGCAGGTTATAACAGTGTTTTCTGGTTGCTTAGAAAGAAAATTAACAACACATATTTTCCGAAATGAAAGAAAGTCATTAGTTGAATATAATTATATATGTTTAATACCAGTAGTGCACTTGAGCTCTTTTGACTTCCATGAACCGCGTTTTATAAGCCTTACCCCATAACGTGTGATAGAGTAAATTACTATACATTGCCTTAAAGTCATTAAGCTTTAAACCTTACATTGTCAATTTTATTCTAATAAGGCCCTTCGCATAATATTACGATACTTAAAAGCGACTGGTAGGATACGAGAGTCTAGAGGTTGAGTTTCCGCGGAGTATGTCACATAGATTTGTATGGTTATTCACACATTTCGCTACAGCAATTTGCAAAGGAGTCAGGAGAACACCATTAGTAGTAGTTTCACCTGTTTGTTAGCCTTGGCCTCGGTTTCCACGCCGGACTCAGCGAGCGTGTAGTCGTAGTGCAGGATGGCAGGCAGCAGAGCGAGTACGCCGCCCGCTCGCGCCAGCTGCGCGCGGCACTCCGCCGACAGAGCCAGCGCCGCCACGGCTTCGGCGCCTGCGCACGCCGTCTCTCCCAAATGCTGTCACATTTCATTACACATTTATACACATCACGTCTCTTTAGTTACTCATCGCATCTCTTTATTGAAATTACAACAACCCATAAATTTTCAAATACTTATTATTTTTACTTAATAAATATAAATATTATGTAAATAAATAAATATTATATGAAGGTTTATAGACAGGCTCCCGGTCCATTAGATGTTAGGTGTCTAGGCCACAAATGTTGCAAGTGCGCTGCCGACCATAGTAAGAATAAGGGTAGGGGTATAGTAAGAATTGGGGTAAATAAATGGGCTCTGGGGTAAGAAATGCACGTACCGGGCGCTTGAGTAGCGGCACTAGGTCGACGCAGAGCTGCGTGATGCCGGCGCAGACCTCGCGACAAGCCGGGAACTGAGCGGCGACCGCGAAGCAACGCGCACAGTGAGCGCACACGGCTGCGCTTATGTCGTCCGGGCGCGTCGAGTCGCTCAGCACCGACACGCAACGGGTCATCGCCTCGTGCAGCACCTGTAAAAAAAACGGGGGTGATTTAGAATTATCGTTAAAGTAATAGAAACTCCACAAAAAAAAATAGAACACAAGATGAATATGACTTTTATTGAAAACTAATATATGCCCGCGACTTCGTCCGCGTCCGATCGCTACCAAACTTCACAGGAACATCCGTTGGACTAATCTGAAGATTGAAAGTTTCATCAAAATCGGTTCAGCGGTTTTAGAGTCTATAGGGGACATACATACACACATCGCCTTTTATATATTAAAATTTTATTACGAAAACGGCTTATTCCGCGAATAAAAATTCTGCATCGATTAATAAGTTAATACCAGTTTAAAATTTTTGTATTGTTATGAACATTGATAGGTGCAGTCAACTGTTTATGTAATAAAGTGTATAGCACAACTAGGCCCAACAGCATAAAATGCGAATGCAGCTGGACAATGATGCATAAGGTGGAAGATATGTGATAGTTAATACTGTAGCCGCAGAGATATTATCTTTATCTATTAGAAACATTCGCGAAAGCAATTTTTTGAGTATACAACTCTCTAATAGTGACTATATCATCGACTGTCGGTCTGATTATAAATAGAGATCATAGCAACGTGTAAAACGGGACCTGTAAGCCGCCCTCGCGACGCAGCTCTTCGGCGTTGAGCGCAGAGCAGTTGACGGTCGCGTGAGCTAGCTCACAGGCGGCGGGCAGTAAGGCGGCCGCGTCTCGCTCAGCGAACAGCGTCTCGGCTTCAGCCTCGAGGCGAGCTGTGCGCAGCAGTTGCGGGTACCCGGCGTATTTGTACGGCGCGAGCACTGCAATACACAATTATTCTTATTTATGCATACTTATCCTGCTTTTTATTTATTTTTATTTTATTTTTATTTATTTATTTATAATGTGTGTGAATATTTGTAAGTTAAGCTTTAAGGTATTGAAGAAGCACCTACCGTCTGAATATCTTTGGAAGAGTATGGTCTGCGTCCTTAATATAAGTACAATGTTATTAGCGTTAGGCCCATCTCCAGTCCATACGTTTCTACTACACAGGAACTCGTACGCTTGGTTTACTGCTTCGAAACGATCCTAAAAAGGAAAAATAAACAGATCATTATCAGCTCCATGAAATAAAAAAATTCCTCATGGGCGGACATTTGAACATTGTCCGATGTATTGAACAATTAATTATTGTCCTCCACAAACATCGTCAATCTGGTAATACAATTAAGAATTATTAGTTTCATTTTGTGACATTAACTCTTTGACGCGACCCATCAAAAAGTAATGGCTGTGCGTTGATGGTTGGTTAGGAGAAACTGTTTTATAAGTATAGATTAAGACCTTGATATTATTATCACTTACTCTGCCTTCCGGGTTCTTGTCTGGATGGTACTGCTGGGCGAGGCGATAGTAGGCCTTTCGCACGGCGGCCTCCTGATGGGCTTCAGCCCCGGCCAGGCCAAGGGCCGCATAGGCCTCGGCCACCGTCATACTTGGCGGTTTCTTCTCGACCTCACGACGCCACGCCTCCAGAACGTCCTTCAGCAGTTCCACCTGAAGGTTTCGTGTTACTTTATAATTTTTGGCTATTTAAACACGTCATACACACAATATAGTCAATATAGATTATAATGTACTTTTCCTGTCAAACAATGACAAATTATAAAGAACTATAATAAGTTGGATAGTCGATTGAGGCAGAACAATTTATAAAGAATATGAGCATGTTTTTTTTTAATATTTTTAAAATGATCTCTCGGGAGCAGTACTTTATTTCTGGACGAAAGGTACCCTATGTCCTTTTCTGTAATCTTTGACAAAATTTATGCAAAATTTCATGATGATCGGTTGAGTAGTCAAGACGTGAAAGCGTAACATACAAACTCATTCGCATTTATAATATTAGTTAGGATTACATTTATGTTTATAAAGAAAATTAATGGACATATCAGGAACAAGTATTTATCTATATGTTAAAACAACAAGATTAGCTTATAATAAAGACTGTACACCTTTACAGTCTTATGGTAACACAAAAATTAAAACTTATTAGAAGGAATTGATCCTTCGAGACAGATACGACCCGACGCAAATACGACTCGACGCGAACATTTGAGGCAGATGAAAGATAAATGTAGTGCATAATTACGGGATGCTGTATGGGCCAGTCGGGGAAGCGTTGCATGTCGCACAAGTGACGCAGGTAGAACGTGCTGCAGAATAGTTCATTCTGCAGTTGCGGATAGCACACCGCGGGGATGGCGAGGTACGGGTAGCGGGCCGCCACGTGCGCACGGAGACGCGGCGTGAACTCGCCGATATGCGCAGACACCTTCATTATAAGCATGCGTCTGCAAACCAAATCAATATTTGTAATTCGCAAGTGTATCTAATTACGTCACGGCGATATGCTAGCATTTGTTCTCATACAAACTTTGGTGAACTTGCTGTCAAGAAATATGCGTTATGTACAACATATATAAACATTACAGTTCGGCTGTAGTTACGACATACCGCATTTCGGAGTTCCAAATTGCTTCAGGCGTGTCCCACTCTCCGAGGAATATTTGTGCAAACTTTTCAGCGCCGTGGTTCTCCAAGTAGCACACCATCGCTTCGGGTAACAGCTGGCCCAGGATCGAACGTTGCATTATATCTGAACTTGTCTGTGAACCATTGTATTAAATGTAGTGCATAACACATGCCGTGCAAGTCAATAAAATGTTATAATTTTATAGTTCAAAGCATTTATTCCATTACGTACTTTCATTTTTGGTGGTTGATAAATGACGCTTATTTGCTTAATTGGAATCGAAAAAACATCTCTTTTTTTTAATAATAAATAATACCGTTTGATTCGAAGGGGGGGGGGGAGATAGAAATATTTATAAAATTATATTATTCATTCACACTCTATTCAAAATTAACACACAAACTCTAAGGGCCTCTTTCACCACCTCTGAGTAAAGTGTCAAGTAGACTAACCGCCATTTAAAGTCACCGATCACCAGGAATGATGAAGCTGATATACCTTTGTTTGTACGGTAAAAGTCCCAAACATTAAAAAGAAAATAATAAAAAAATTCGCCTATCGAAGGATGCAGTCAACCGAGTGCATAATTTAATAAATTTAATAAAACAAAATTATTTCTAAAAGTAACTAATCAACACCTTACTTGTAGTTGGTGAAAGAAGCCCTAAAGATCATAAACACTAGTTTATTAGACTTTATCTGACTTTACTTTATAGATTGATTGTATGGTCTTTTGGTATATTGTATATGGTATGGTATAGTTTAATGGTAAGGTGAGTATGCGCCAAGAAACTGAGTTAAAATTGGTTATCGTAGTGATTGCTATGGTAGCTGTACGCGCACTGGTGTTAAAGCGTGCATTTAAATTGCAGTAAATACAAAATGCAAGAAAAGCATGAAAATGGTCGCGTGTCGCTGTTCGGTGGCGAACAAATTCTATGACTAATAATTATTGTATTGTTAAATTAATAAATAATGACATGTCATAAATTAAAAGAATGCTTAGCTATTTGGTTGAGTACCTCTAAAAATTTCTTTTAGCCAATTTTGAATTAACCAGAAAATCTTAAAAATTCATCTTAGAAACAAACGCAAAACTCACTAGATCCGCTCTAAATGCCTGCTTCATATGTGTAAGTCTCAGAAACCTCGCAATAGGTAGAAGATTAGAGCCAGTGTATAACAACATGAAGTAAAACACTCCCGTCAGATATAACTTGGAAATTTCGGGGTTGTCTTGCATCACTTCATATAATAAAGTTGCCACCTGGAAAAAGTAAACGTCTGTGTTTTAGTCAACATTCAGGCCCTTGTCGTAGAAGTTAATACCTACATATATTAATTATCTAATTATCGATCCTCAATCAAACGTGATTGAAACATATTTAAACATTTCACTAATCAGACAATACATTCCTCAGAATGATGTTAGTTAATACCTATAAGGTGCTAATAGTTCATGATGTTAAGAGTTTATATTACCTTTTCGACGAGGACAGGATCAAAAGTGAGCAATAACTGCACTACGTGGGCAAGACACGCCGGCTCCGACAGTAATCGCTTCACTTTGGGCAAAGGACGGATTACGGCATCTTCTTCGTCCCTTTAATAAAATATTTCACTTTCACATTTGTCACATTTGTGGGAACCCCCCTCCCTGGTGTAACTGTGGTACAGGGAGCTGCTCGTTGCGAGCAAGAACTCGCTAACAAAACAATAGTTGTATTAACAATACAATAAAACAACAAAACAATACAACAAAACAATAGTTATTAAAACAAAACAATAGTTATATGTTAATACTATAAAGTTTTTTTTAGATTTTTACATGAGACGTCACAATCCCCAACCCTCGTAACACAAAGTAATTAATGGATGGCCCTGATCATTTATCCAGTCAAATTAGTCAATACACTTGCAATGTTTGCGCCGCGTCGTCACCCACCTACTAGGATAATATCTGGTACAGGTGATAAGCAGGTCGAGTATGGTGGCGGCCAAGGCGCTCTCGTCCAACGCCGCGGCGCCTCGGGCCGCCATCGTCCACTTGAGCTGCGGCACCCCGGCCAACGCTCGCCAACCCTCCATACTGTTCGCCCAGCATTTAGTCTTGTTGCCCACCGCCCCGCTCGCGTACAGCTCCGCCAGCTGCTTGAAGCTCACGGGGCCGACGCGCTGCACCTGTGCAGGCCAGAGGACCGTCATTTTTAGAAAACTCTTGTGGAGTGTATTAGTAAATAATTTAGTCGAGTGGCGCAAACGGTAGACTAGTTAGTTAGTATAGTTTTTAGTCAATTCCATTAGCTGCCGTTAAAATTTCGTTTCAATGGACCGCAGAAGTAACTTTAAAGTTTGTTTCTAACTAAAAACAAACATGAAAAAAAGAAAGTTTTGGTTATCAAACAAATTTCTTCATCCACCTCTTCAAATATAGCTTTATTAGCTTATTCACTTTATTACGTTGCAGCCCGTTCTACTTGCAAAACACCACTCACTTGTGTACTGTATTCGACCGTAACGCGAACGATTTCTGGCGATGTAGTTCAGCTAAAGTAATCCGAACAAGCATTATCGGTAGACTAAGATCTAGTGTACCTTATCGGCAGTGTCCAAATTGTAGTACCACTCGCGGTCGGCAGCCGGCGCCGCGGGCGCGTCCAGAAGATTTGACTGCGCGGGCACAGTGGCACGAGACGTGTGCAGATGTGCCAGCGTGGTCAGCTCGACAAGGATTCGAATCCCGTTCCACTCCAGCAGCTCGCTCACGTTGCGCCTGTGCAGGATCAATTTCGACAGGAACTGCACTAGGCGGTCGCGCTCCATTCTGTCGCACGTCTGAAAGTTCAATGCGAAAAACTTCAATGCGAAATTTAAAAAAAACTGTCAGTCGTAGGACTGCATGTCACCAGTGTAAACTATAGAACACTAGCTGGTGCTCGCAACTTTTTATTTAAGTTCGAAATATTAAAAAAAAAAAAGTATAACATTGCTGTTGTTACCCTATCCAACATCTGCACAATATATTTGGTGTCGGCGAAGGGTCCGATGTCTTCGTAATACCGTCCGTAAACAATGCTCATGGCTTGTAAGCACATGCATTTCATTTCCACCTTCGGAGTTGACAGAAACCGATGATAGAGGTCATTAAAAAACTCGTATCTGAAAAAAAAAAAGTAAAACAATGTCTACAAAGTTGGATTGGATGGTCTGATATCCAGGGTCGTCAGTCACAAAGAGCATACCAAACATCTGATTCAAATTCAAATTCAAAATAATTTATTTGCTTAATATAGTTATACATAAGTAGTTGTAATTTTTAATAGATAATGTCCATATATTCAACCGACAAGCGGTGTGCAAATCTAAAAAGTATCTAAATTTAAACAATAATCTTTCCAAGATAATTTAAAAATAATTGTATTTATTTTATGCTTGCATCGCTTGCACTATATAGTCTCATCATTTAGGAATTCATTAAGGGAATAATATGGCTTTTCCACCAAAAAAATTCCTAAGTGATCCTTGAACGTTGCCATATGTGATACGATTCCTATTGGTATTCGACTGGAGTATCATGTATCGTCTCTAATGAGTATCATGATGTGCGAAGGGCATTATACTAACGATTTTCTAATGGGGCTGTCGTCGCTGTCGCGCTGCTCGAGCAGTATCCTGAGGTAGTAGTCGCCGATCTTGACCTCGTTCTGCAGACACTGGTAGTGCACCTCCAGCTCCGAATGGTTCCACGAGGTGAGAGTGCCGGCGGCCACTTCGCGGTCGCACGCGAACGCTCGCAGTTCGCTTTCCAGCGCGTTGCGTAACTCCTCACGGGTCTGAAAGTGCCCAATTCATGTAAATTTCGCTGAAAAGCAGCCCTTACACATGCATTTGAATATATTTATAGTAAGAGAACACTTCAAACTAAGCTCTGGAATTAATATAACAGCATAACAGCAACATAACCAAGAAATAATAGCATGTGGGCTGTTTCCTTCCTATTCCAATCCCTTATCCTCAATCCCACCATGGTCGGCAGCGCACTTGCAGCACCTGTGATGTTGCTTGTGTTTTAGGCGACGGTAGTCACCTACTATCAAGTGAACCTGTCTGAATTCAATGCGAAGTCGCCGGCAAAAGCTATTTTTATCTTACTAAAGTTTAAAGTGCTAAAATAAGTCATGTGAATATTTACCGTGTGATTCCATATGAGATTGGGCAACGCGTGGTCCTTGTGAAACTGGTAGTAGAACAGCGGCCAGTTGGCAGTTGACTTGAGCCGCTCGCGGCGTCGGCGCAACACGACCGGACGATCGCGAGGCTCTCGACGCTCCGCCGGTCGAGTGCCGCCCGTGCGAGCCGCCCAGTGCTGCATCGCGAGCGCCGCGTAATGCTCTATGTGCTTCTCGACGTATCTCACTTGCCGCTCGAGTTTGTCCCAGTGAGCCGCGCGCGGCTTGTGCGCCGCCTGAGCGAGTTGAAGATTGTCGCGGTGATCAGCGTCTTCCTCGTGCGCCGCCGGCGGCGGACTTTCGGCAGACTCGAGGAACGCGAGCAGACCGGACGGCATGATCCGCTTGAGCAGATCTCGCGCGGGCGCGTGGTCGACTAGCCACAGCGCGACCAAGTGGCGCGCGAGATGGCGGTGGTGCAGACGCGCCGGCGCGTACAAAGCGGTCACTAGATGGCGCGGAAGTGCCGCTTCGGCTAGAGCCAACGCTTGCATACGAGAGCCAACGCCGCCGCCGCCCTCTTCGATTAACGCTCGCATCACCAAACCGGCCCCCTTAACTATCGCCATCGACGGGTGCTGCATATGGTAAAACTCATCATCATTATCAGTCGGAAAAGGTTCATTATTCAACAAAGGCCTCTATAAATTTAACGCCACTCTCCACGCGAGGAACCTAAGTGGCATGTAAAGTTATACTAATCTTAAAACCACCGGGCGATAACAACTCATAAAGCATTGAAGCGTAGTTATATACAAAGCCTACAGAAGACAAGAAAAAAAGGCTTCTTCGTGAAAAACATAACAAAACAACTTCTCAAAGTGTATCTAGTTAAAAATTGTTGAATATGTTATTGGGTGGCTTATTTTTATAAGTTGTAGCTTCTGAGGCAAATATAGCGTTTAAGACAGTCAGAGCCATCTTCAGGGGTAAGTTTTTCAAATGATATGATTAAGAACTCGGGTATAAAGGCTGTAATGATTTATACCTCAAACAATTTGAACAGTACACGTCCCTTGTTAGCGACCATTTCGAGGAGTTGGTCGAACTGTTTCCCGTCTGTCGTTTCGCTGTACGGTACGCACAACGCAAACGTCAAGAAGTCTAACATGGCTGCCACAACCAATGCACCGCTACCAGCACTCTGTAAAATAATTCCACACTTGTAGGAGACAATTCAAAATGATATTCCAACACATATCCGCAATATTCTTAAAATATTACTTCGCATTACTTTCTCCATGTATGAAAACAGCACGATTCCGCCAGAAAGAATATTATGTCATTTTACTCCGGCCGCCTGTGCACGTCAACTTGCACAGATAGACCTCACCGGTATACCGAATACCATACCGGTCGTGTATGGCCTACATTAAACTAGAAAATTTTATAATTCAGAATAGCATCTAATTTAATCTAAATTAAAGCACCAATATAGGCCAAGGTACTAACAATATTCTCTAACGCCTATAGACATCAATAATTATTTTAAAACTTGATTAAAAATAATCGAAAATTAATTTAAAATCGATATACTACATAGATTAAGCATAATGTCATTTAGTCTGGCTACAAGTTTTTAAGCAAATAAATTTTATTTCGAGTTGCGTTAGTAAGGGACGCCAGTGACTTGTCCTTTTATCGTACCGAGGTCGATAGTGCGCTTGCCACTCTTACAGATGTTTGTGCCAGTAACCACTTATCATAAAATAGAAGTGTCTACTGGTCACTTACCACGTGGTCCGCCCACATGCCGAGCAGGCCTTCGAGAAAAGGCTTCGAGGACAGCATGCTCGCTTTGTTGAGCTGCTCCTGACGCAGGTCGGGCTCGGCGTGCATGGGCTGCATGAGCGCGCACACCGCGTCCAGAGAGGCGTGCGCACTTGCGGACCCACCGCGACGCAACGCGCCCACCGTCGCCGACCCGATCCACTCGCGAAACCTGATAAGGGGCCATTCACTAAATACGCAAGGATATTTAGCCGTTTCTGTCCTCCCCCTCTTCTCCAATGTAAGAACACATAAGATTTGTCGGAGTCTCCCTCCCTCTTTCTTACGTAACATTTAAATCTGGTCTCAAAAAAAGGATCAATTGCTCTAAAACTCATAATTTAACCTAAATTAGAGATTTTTATCACATTTTGAACCAAAGATTTGAAAAACATAATGAGCAATCTTATTTATTTTTCCCAACGCTTATCTTTCAAATATCCATCCCTCTATGTTAGAAATTGCACATTTCGACTTGTAAAATATTACGTAAGAATTGGCTGCTTGTGCTATAATAGGCGACTGTAGCCACTTACTTTCATGTGTACGTCAGTCTATTTGTCGAGTGAACTCATATGCTCTTTCCTCCCTTTCTCCCGCCTCGCCCTCTTAGAGTGGTACAGCGGTTTCAAACTATAGTAGAATTGTGTAGAATTCTTGGGTAGAAATACGTGTTAGATTAATAAATAAATAAATTCTCACCCAGCCAACGTAGTGAACGAAGCGAACCCCACTTTGCTAGCACACAATCGCCTCAGTGCGTGGAATTGAGCTTCCAGTTCTCGCGGTGACAAGTTTGCCGCAGAACTGGCGCTACTCATCAACGCGTTTAGAGCGCCCGTTATGAGCTTCTCTTTGTTCTCGGCGAATAGACGCTGGAACAAAAATGTACACAAGATTAATAAAAAGATAAATAAAAATAAAATAAAATGTTTGATTGAATATCGATATACCTCTATTGAAGAACCAATGCAAATTTAACTTAATTGCTAGCGAAATACCATGACTAAATTTCGTACCAGCTTGATTTTTTAAAATATTTCACCTATCTACAATGTGCGAGTTTCAAGGCATGTATTATTTAGATTTCAATACTTACTTCAAATAGAGTCATGAGAGAAATCATATAGGGGTTATGATATATTAGACATAACAACTCACATAACGTTTATTAATAAGCTTTGCATCCCTAATTTAAGCTCGTTTCAAATAGACTTTAGTGTGAGAAATAACAATTTGGTTTTTTTTTTGTACCACAACCAGATTCCAAAATTTCTGCAGCATGTGACACTTGTTTGTAATGCAAATGCAAGGGTAAGCAAAGAAAAGATGTGAAAATAAAAATAACTGGGGGACTTACAAGATCCCATGTAAGGAACAGCCACAACAGGGGGCGGGCCTACGGCACACAACATAGCGTTTAAAGCTGGACGTAAAATTAAATAGGTTCATAGAAAAAAAATAATATAGAAAAACGAAACAAATAAACGACAAAATTAAAGCTGGCTTAAATAATTACATTACGACAATTCACACCACATCTATATAATAAAATTGTAAACGAGCCGTGTCTATATATACAAAAACAATTTGTACACGATATACTTATGTTACCGAGGCCAAAAAATAGTTTTTAGAATTTTCGTCTGTTTGTCTGTGCACGCTAATCTCAGAAACAGCTTAACAGATTTAGATGATACAGTTTATTACTTGGATTAAATTATAAAACAAGAAAAATGTTATTAGGTCCCTGTGAGATTTTCAAAAAACGAACTACAACCCGTACTGGGCACAGCTAGTACTATAGTAATTTTAAATGACCCAGAATACCTATTTTTAGAGAATATAAGTGAGTATCCTAACTTAATATTATAAATGCAAAAGTGAGTTTGTCTGTTTGTTACGCTTTCAGACCTAATTAATCAAGCGGCACAACTAGTTTATAATTATATTTATTTTCGGTTTTAACTCGAAAATAATTTATCTAGAATTAGAAAGCAATAATACTTCTGACAAAATACATGACATTTTATTGATTTATGAATAATATATAATTAAATTAATAATAATCATTAATTTTGAAACCGAAAGCATTCTGTCAGAAAGTATGAAGGTTCACACTATTTTCAACATTATTACAACATAGGCAAAGTTAATAATAGTTTGTCAAACTACAAATATCAAAAGGATGTTAATTTTAATATTAAAAAATATATAATTTCCGATTATTAATGATGTGCCTTCTATTAATTAAATAAAACATACATAGATAAAATTGATAATAAATTAGATAGAATAAATTGACACATAGAAAATGTGATAAGAAATGAAAGATCATTATTTCAAGTACAAATTCAAACACATATCAAAGGTTAAAAATTTCAAATTAATTTAACGATCCATTATTCCAATTTAAAGGTAAGTAAATTTTAAAAGATTTTCTGAGAGTGATAAAGCCATAATAGAATTTGATTGAACTTGGAAATTCTTTTGTATTATTGAAAAACTTACATCTTGACTGACTGAGTAAATGAGTCCGCTGTAACCGACGTTCGCGTTGAATCTTTCGATCACTTCCGCGCGTGACATTCCCACCGGATTTTGAAATAATCTGCGAATTAAGCACTACTATTATTTATTTTATTTTATTAAGAAACAAACAGTCATATATACAAAAAAATAGTTGATCGTCTGACTATCCATTTAAAATAGTTGAAAACGTACTCCTTGAAAGTTAGATGGTATACCTGAGATGGTTGGCCTCGGTCTCCTCGTCGACGGGTTGGTGCAAAGGGCCAAGGCGGTATCCTCGCGGTGTGGGCGTGGCTCGTACGTGCACGTCGCGCTGCCCAGCGGACCGCACTCCGTCCAGCAGCGACGCCAGCAACGCATCCCTGACAATTAAGTGACATTATATCAATTATACTCTGTCCAACCATTTATTTTACTTTAACATTCACACGTCTATAAAGTTACGAATTTCTCGACAGAAAGGTTCATATAAAAAAATGCCACAATTGTCATACTTCATTGTTACGGACGACGTAATAGTCGAGCTCTGTGGATCATCAAACGCACTAACTAAAAGTTAACACATCGTTTTTTTTATTATATTTCAATTTTTTTTATTTAACTTTTTAACAATTTTAAAATTTTATAATTATCTTAATATTAATTACTTAAATAATGAATCGTCGAATTCTTCTGCATGTGAACTGGAATTAATATATAAATTGTTTATTAAACAATACAAAATGACGAGTCTAGGGTAAAATATCAATGTGTTAAATCGATTAAAACTTCTTCATAAATAGAGTCGACTGTTATGAGAAAAATAGTCATTAGGCCATTAGGTTTTACTAACGACCTGTCAAAAGTAAAATACGTAAATGGTTGGACGAATTAGCTCTTATCGAGCTTAGTTATTGTTAATAGTTATAATTAGTTAGTGTTAACAAAATTATATACTTATACATAACTTAAGATAAAGTCTAGAGGGCATCGGCTAGTCACTTATAATAAAAAAAAATTACCCACCTTTCACCAGCCAAGTATGTGCGCGTTTGCCCGTTCAAATATTCAATAGAGAACTTCTGAGGGTGTTCTGGGTCCCTTACCAAGGCGAACACATCACTGAGTGGCCGAAGGCATACCACCTGAAATTCAAAACCCCACCACATGAATAGACATAAATTTTGTATCGATCGACGTATTGGAAGTGTAACGAACATACAAACTCACTTTCGCGTTTATAAAATTTAAATTATAATTAAAAAAAAAAATTACAAAAAATCATTATACATAAAAAGGGCCATCTATCAACTAGATCCACCGCGGAATCAAGGAAGTGACAAGTGATACAACATTATTAGTGGAAAAGATATTTATTGTCTTTCGAAGTATTCTCCTTGAAACTTGACAGATTTTTCCATTCGATGGAACCAATTATTAAAGCATTCATTCCATTCTGCAGTTGGGGTATTCAAAATGGCTGTTTTGTAGGCGTCTACAGCTGCTTCAGGTGACGAGAATCGTTGACCACGCAATTTGTTCTTAATTTTGGGGAAAGTACAAAAATCATTCGGGCTTAGGTTAGGGCTGTATGGCGGATGGTCTAATAATTCAATGTTTTCTTGCTCCAAAAACTCTTTTGTTCTGTGGGTGGTATGAGAGCTCGCATTGTCGTGATGGAGGATGAGGCGGCGGTTGCAGTTCTCTTTACCGGAGTTCAGAGACGACCTGTGGCAAACAAATGCTAGCATACCATTCTGCATTGACCGTTCTTTGTCCTTCAAGAGGAATAGTCGCAACATGGCCGGTTTTAGAGACAAACATGGCCACCATTTTTATTGCAACGCTCCGTGAACGAACAACTTTTGTTGGCTTCAACTAATTTTCGAACACCCAAACTCGTGACTGGTTTTTTGTTCGGAATTTTCTCGAGTCAATTCCATTTTCACACTGACTTTACAAGTTCAACAAGACCTTGTGACAAGACCGCGTTCTTTTTAAAAAATAAATAAATGGTATTCCATTAATAAAACAAAGGAGTTTTGGATTATAAAGACTTTATTATGCCAGGAATAATGGAAATATTCCAATCCTGATACTTTTAGTGCAGCCCTCGTATTACTTTAGAAAATTATTGTTTAAAATAAAAGCAGTGTCCAGTACTGCACACGCCCTGTAGGTAGATCCTTGATTCGAGAGCCGTTGACAGTACTAATGACTAATAATAGACTTTAAGACTCACGGAATATGTTTGAGGATCCCTCTCCAATATGCAAGTGTCAGACAGGCAGAGAGTACGTCGCATGGGCTCCATGTGTCGAGCAGGATTCACTTTGTGCACAATAAACTCACTCAGCGACGTCTGATGCTGGTCTCCACTGAAAAGTTTTTATTTAATATATTAATTAAACAAAGGCTTTGCAAGTTCCACATTGGATTAATAAAACCATTATTGGAAAAAATACCTCTAAAGAATCAGCTCACACAGTAAAAAGTTTAAAAATAATATTTACACTTTATTTAAGTTTATATTTTTGACAACACAAATTAATAAAATTATTTGTGAATTTGTACAAATGAAATACTGTTAAAAAAATTTATAGGGCTAAAAAAACATTTTTAATCCAAAAAAACCATTTCTAGTTAAACTAATCCTCATACCTACTCGAAATCATATGCCAATAGTTTATCTAATAAGGATATACTTGTATGTACTATATTACATTCATAAACATAAAAATAGTTTATCCATTCATATAATATACAAATACAAATGTATACATTCATAAACATCAAATCTAGTGGAGATATCCCATTACACACAGATAAATAAACAAAACCCTAACTGTAAAATTATTTTGAACCATATACAAATACGATAAGGACTATATTGAATTATTGACTACCTATGAAACATAAAATAATCCACATCATGCAAATATAAACTTGATACAGCTGTTCTGACTTTCTGATAAAATATTAAGTTTCAATTCATGGTTGTGTGACTTAGCTGTTAGGACTAGGACCAATCTTTATGCGATTAAATATTTATAAAGGACTAGCTGGTGCCCGCGACTTTGTCCGCATTGAAAAATATAACACCTGAGAAAATATCTAATATCTTTATCCCTGTGAAGAAGGTGGCGCCGCCACGACGACAGTGCCACCTAATTTTTTATATTTTAAATAATCCCTCGAAAACTTAATATATTTCCAGGATAAAAAGTAAAATTCATCCAAATCCATTCAGTAGTTTTTATGTAAAAGTGTAACATACATACATCCATCTATCCTCACAAAATTTCATATTTATAATATTAGTAGGATATTTAGAAACAATGTATGAATTAGCTTCTTTACATATAAAAAATATATATTATTTTCAGCATCAACATCAGTTTACAAACTTGCAAAAGTTTTTTGTTGAGTTAATCAAAAAACTACTCAACAATCAATCAAAGCACACAAATTAGAACTGCTAGAAAAGAATCTGTATTAGTTAATATTGTCTTTAAAAAACATATCTTACCTGTACACACCAAATCTCTGATTGTGATAGTCATCTAGGGTTGTTGTCGCTGACAGAACTTTGATACTAGTGCCCAAACTCAGATTAGCCATTTCTAACATCTTATTAATTATCACTTGATGGTCCATTGAATTTGAGAACAGGTGAAGACGACTGTAGCCACCAATTGCAAGTACAAAGCCACCGGACACATCTCTTACTGGAACTATTCCCTGAATATCACAGTATGGATAACTGGCTAGCAAGGTATGAGTGGATGGGTCCAATTGGTCTAGGGCACATGGACCTACTTCCAGAACTATTGGCAACCGTGTCCCACTCCAGTGGTGTTTGTAGGCCTGGAATCTCTGAAAATAAACAATTTAAAATTAAATACTATATTTTTTTCATATAATTTCCCTGTCCCTTCCTAAGCCCTTATCTTCAATCCTACTATGGTTGAAGCACCTGTGCATTGCTTGTGTTATAGGCTATGGTAGCAACATACCATTAAATGGATTGTTTGACAACCTTTACTTTAAAAAAATGTTGCTTTCTTAACTTTACTTAGTTTTAGAACAACTTTAGTATCAAAAATTATTTTTAGTGATTGAAATCAATTCAAATTTTTAAAACCTACAAAAATCTTGTAACTATCCACTATATCTGTGAAGAATTTAGTAGATGTGAAAACTCTATGATAAATGTGAAAACTCTATAATAAATTTTATCATAAAATGACATTTAAATGTTACAGAAACACAGATTTAATATACACAAAGCTGCAAGTTGTAATAATGATGCTAGTCTACTAATAATCACCATATTTACAAAATATGGAAGTATACCTACATACTGTAATATAATTCTGTATAAATAACGTACATATTATGAAAATGAAATTAAAAAATAAATTACATTAAAAATAACTCAGTCTAATAAAAGTACACTCACAAATATGTCTTTTGGTTTTTCTGCAAAAAGATGTCTATACTTAAATGCTTCGGTCAGTATTAGACACTTGAACTCTGATGAAAACTTCATTGAATCATTTTTTTTATCTTTCTTCATAACTAGGGTGAAGTCATGGTTGGCAGTGGAGTTGGAGTGTTTAGCAGACGCTACAGTAATTACATCAGCGTACAGCCACTTATTGGTCACCTCCAAACGATCGGGGTTATATGTGGTAATCCCATGTGTTCCCACAGAGAAAACCCTTTTGTATTTACCCTTCCACGAATGCTTTGTGACAAGGAAAGATGCCACATCCTGGTTATCCTTTAGTGGAATCATGATAACATTTCCTGCAAATTAATATTTTTCTTTAAAAATATTTATTAACATTACCCAGCTAAAATGTATTTTTTTGTAATTATATTAATAAAGTTTAAGAACAAGTAATATAAACGACCAAAGGGGACATAAGAAAAAATTAATAAATTAATAAGACTAGTTAAACTATCATTTGGAAATATTTAAAAAAAAAACTTAAAAACAATAACTATCATCGAGAACCTCCCCTTTGTAAATAAATGGGCAATGGATGAATCGGACTGAAGACGTGTAAACAAGGTGAAATTATGAACGTTCTATCTGAAAACTGGAAGTGCAGGACAAATTAAACACTTACAAATAGCAGAATATTAAATTTCAAAATATAAAGCTACGGACCAATTCAAGCCATATATAGTACACAATACAGAAAATAATAATTAGTAATATTAAAAAGCTTTAAAAGGGCCGAAAACAGCTTGACATGATGACAATAACTGACATTTGACGTTCTTCGTTTGTTGATGTTGGTGACAGGAAGAGAAATAACAAACACCAAAGAATTTTAAATGTAACTATAGAACATAGAATAATAAATAATAATTATAAATGGTATATACTAGGCTTAATTTATTACTATTAAGGTATAACGATATTAATAATAATAATCAAAAGAATGTATTAGTATATATGTAGTAGGGTGAATACTATGTGAACTACTAGCAGCCCTATTGCCATTCCTTCCACTTCTCAATCCAGCGTACTTCTTATAGTGAACGCGCTATATTAACTTTATTTTATGATTATTTTTTTGTTCCTTTCAAAACGGTTTCAATGAATCACTCTCTGACCCAAGAACAATATGGACCGGGCATACCTCAAGGGGCGTTAATGAATTCCAACTTCACTTCAAACAATTTGGCACATAAGATGGCTACCTTTCATAGAGTTTTTCGTTTTTTCTATTACGACACTGCTTGATGCAGCACGAAGGCATAATTTTTTAATTTAGAACAATGCCCTGCACACGACAAAAAGTAGTTTTCTTAATCGTTCTCTCACAAAAACAACAAAATATTTCATGCTTTGGTAGTCATGAAGTCAGCAAAGAGTGTTGCCAAAATTTGCGCTTAACAAGATACTATTTATCTCTTTTTTCTTATTCAACTATCACCTAGTTAAAATGAGACAAAATGCTTTTTGACATTAACGTATCGATATAACAGATATTTATATAAGCTACGGTTCATATAGTAGAATAGCGCCTCAATAGATTATTTACTCTGAGGAATCACTTATCCACTAAGACTACTCTTTATTTCATTAACTATAAGTCATATCAACGTCACATGCAACAAACGTCATTTATCAAATGTGAAATGTATGGCGACTTTGACAATTGTGTAGTCTGTGTACACATTAACATATCACAATTTAATTTCAAGTTTTTTGAAATTGTATTGTATTGGATTTGAATCGCCACGTTTATAACTTTACTAATTTACGTCATATTCTAACAATAATTGAACAATATGGTGTTAGATCTGGATTTATTTCGCGCCGATAAAGATGGTAATCCTGACAAAATACGTGAAAACCAGCGAAAACGATTTAAAGATGTAGGTTTAGTGGATACCGTGGTGGAACAAGACACGATATGGAGACGATTGCGCCATGAAGCTGACCACTTGAATAAGTTAAAAAATGTGTGCAGCAAAGAGATAGGCCTTAAAATGAAGAGTAAGGAACCAGTGGGAGCCGAAGACCAGGCGGTGCCTCAAGAAGTTGCCGATAACCTTATTGGTCTTACCGGCGATCAATTGAAGCCACTCACTGTGAATCAAATTAAAAAGGTTATTTTCTCTACTTTAATTCTTAATCATTGCAAATAAGTTTTATAAGAAGTTTATAAAATAACTTCGAATAACTGTAATTGCGTCAGTAATTACACAACCTTATTTACACTATATTAACATATCCAGGCATATTTCTTTTTTTCAAAAGGTACTCCAACAGCACAAACAAAAAACATACAATAGATGTTGGTTTATTTTGTCATCATTTAAACATCAAGCTTGCCTTAAGATTATTTCTTACATTTATTCAGTTCAATTAATAGAATAATTCAGCTTTTATCATTGGCAAACAAATGACAGAGAAAGCGCTGTTCCACTGCCTTCAGGGCTGTTCTGCCGCATTCAGTATGTGGACTATTCTCAACTTTTTGTTGATGAGTTGCGACTTGCATAGTAGCAGTTAAGCTGAGATAGCACAGTACGATGGCAGTATGCACCTGATAAAAGCAGAAATGTATAAGTGTAAATGAAATGCGAATAGAGTTGAATTAGTCTAGTTACTTCCTAAAGCTTTTAATTATTGAAACAAACACTTCTTAAGATAATGTTGATTGTTATTCATTTATAATAAAAAATGTACTTTATAGGTGCGTGTGCTCATCGATGAGGCAATAATAAAGAATGACCAAGGCCTTGTAACTGCAGAAAAGGCACGTTCAGCCGCACTCAGGGAGGTTGGAAACCATTTGCACGAATCTGTACCTGTGGATGATGATGAAGACCATAATACTGTGGAGAGAACATACGGAGACTGTGCAGCTAGGACTAAATATTCTCATGTAGACCTCATATGCATGATAGATGGTAAGAACTTGTACTATGCTTTTCTATCATAGTTTTTTTTTTATGTTGTTGTTTTTTATCTATGTTTAGTTTGACAGACAGGCTGACGGTCCACTTGATGGTTGGTGGCTACCATGGCCTATAACACAAGCAACCCCACAGGTGTTGCAATTGTCAACTTACACTTTTGAATTTAACAAAGAAAAAATATAAAAATTGTTAAAACACAATAAAAATTGTTGTGGCTTTGATGTCAAATGCTTATTAATCTAAGTAATTGTAAACAAGGAAAAAAAATGTAATAATCATAAATGCATAATATAGGTTTTAACATAATTATCATTTGTATTATGGATAACATATTTAAATGTGTCTTCAATATTTCCCATAACTACAAGAAATTGCATCATTCTGTTTAAAAAGCTAACATTATTTAAACACTTGAGTCAACATTTCTTTTATACAGCACAATTGACTGCACTTATATTTTAAGAATACAATGTTATACAACTATATAAAAAAAATGAAGCCATTGATGTAAATATCGAAACATGTAGAAAATATTCATGAAAGGTTGATTTATTAAATAAAATTTTATCAATAAAATTAATCTGACCTGCTGCAACAGTACAAACTAGTTACTATGATTGTAAAAGTATAGTTGTAACATTTTAATAGTAAGGAAAACACTTCTTCAAATATAACAGCAAGTTGTTGATTCAATAGAATATTATAACTATTAAAAAAAAACGCATTAGTATAATAAATTTTAAATAAATTCTCTTATGAGAATTAAGTTTAATAATAAACTTGCCTTACTTTATTATTAAAGTAAAGTAAGTTACCTGGGCGACTTAGCTGCGCTCGGTTACTATTGGATATAAGTTGAACATACATAATTGTAAAGCACTACCTCACAAAATTTTTAAGGCAACAATACACAAACGAGATGGTGCTTTAATAAATTGTTATAAAAAACTATTTTTGTGTAAAATTGCTTTTTAACAACAAATACAAAAACATATATAGGTAGATCTAAAAGTAAAACCTCATCTACATACAAATCATTAGAGCTGTTTCCGAGACACACAAAATAAATGTATATACATATGCAAATTTGGTGGTTTAAAGTTATTAGATATTCAAATTCTTAAAATGCATTAAGTGATAATATACAAGATATTGCCACTACTTTATTAGTTTAGTTGATACCTTCTGAAAAGTATGTACATTTTTCGATTTCTCATACATGCAAATAAATTTATTAATGTGACAGTTACACTTTTTACATTTTACACAATTCCACTTTCACAGGAATGGATGGAGATAGGGGTACTGCGGTAGCTGGAGGGCGCGGTTACTATTTAAAAGGCCCAGCTGTTTTCTTGGAACAAGCACTTATACAGCTCTCTCTTAGGATACTGTTGAAGAAAGGATACACGCCACTTTACACGCCTTTCTTTATGAGGAAGGAGGTTAGGAAGTTTTCTTAATAAGGGTTTGACTACATTTATTCAGCTCTATTCAGCTTTTGTCCATAGAAAATGTTTAGCTTTCCGCGTCTATTCAGCTTTTGCGCCAAATAGCCAGAAACTGAGGACAAGTGTGTTATATTGCGGCTGATAGAAGTGGTAAACAAGTGTAACCTAAATAATGCAGTGAAACGCGAATTGAGCTAAAAAAAGTGTAGTTACTTCCTAAATCAGATATTTTTGAAATGAAATATAACTTACGGTTTTTTTTAATATTTGCTATAGGTCATGCAAGAAGTCGCTCAATTAGCACAATTCGACGAAGAATTATATAAAGTAGTGGGTAAGGGATCTGAAAATAAAGGTGATACGGCCGTGGAGGAGAAATACCTGATAGCTACATCTGAACAACCAATCGCTGCTTACCATCGGGATGAATGGCTTCCAGAAGCATCACTACCTATAAGGTAGGCATTGGGAGATAGTTTACATAGTTTTAAACCCTTGATGAGCCCTTTGGATGAGTGCTTGCCTTAACACTCTGAGCCTTGGGAGAGGCCTACATCCAGCAGTGGACATCAGACACAAGCTGATGATGATAATGATGTCATAGCCCATTGTCCTATTCCTTTCTCATCAGTTATCCTTAATGCTAATGTGGTCAGTAGCGCACTTGCATCACCTGTGGGACGTTGCTTATGTTACAGGCGAAGGTAGCTATCTACTGTCACCATCATACATTTACATTAACAAAATATTAATATAGTATTCTATTCTTTTCTATATTAATCATATTAACAGTGTTGTATAAATAGAACAAAATAAAAGTATAAGTTACATTACTAAGCCAAATTGAAAAGTTTAATTTGATTTAATGCATTGTAGTAGAATCATTCAGGCCTAATGTTTTGCATTTAATTTGATTTCAGATATGCTGGCTTGTCCACATGCTTCCGCCAGGAGGTAGGCTCTCACGGACGCGACACAAGAGGCATTTTTAGAGTACATCAGTTTGAGAAGGTCAGATTCGTTTTTTTAATTTTAATTATTTCTGTACTGTACATTTCGGGACACGATAAATGTTACGAGGGCTGCACTAAAAGTATCGGGATTGGAATATTTCCATTGTTTCTGGCATAATAAAGTCTTTATAATCGAAAACTCCTTGGTTTTATTAATCGAATACCGTTTATTTATTTTTTAAAAAGAACGCAGTCTTGTCACAGGGCCTTGTTGAACATTAAAATTTAAGAAAAAATTCACATGAACTTGATTTACTGGGCTACTTTGTTCATAATCATAATTTTTATTGTTCCTATTACTATTATATTATATTTATAATAGCTAAAATTATAAGCTAACCCCCCAACTTTCTATTCAGCCTAAAGACGATATATCTGCTGTAAGTTGCTGAAGAATTGGGTGTTCCGAAAACTATATTTGATGTTGCAGCATCAGATCAAGGTTACCATGTCATTTAAATAAAATATCATATTTGGTAGTAAAATGTATACCAAATTTCAGATCAATTGAACCCGTGGAAGTTAGTGAGATTCCATTATCGACTGAGAAATCGGCTGATGGTCTTCAAACGATCTGGGTTGACAGTCTGAACAGATCTTCAAAAATTATAACTAAGAACGTCAGCTTTAAAAAAAAACGATTCCACACAGAATACACACACGCCAAATTTATAAAACCTCGTTTTTGCATCGGGCATCGGCGGTTAAAAATGTGAACCAGTAATTAATAATGATTGTGTGATGAAGTTCCAATGTTTGTCAATAAAAGGTGGAACAGTTCGTTCTGACATCGCCCCACGACGGCGCCTCGTGGAAGATGATGGAGGAGATGATAGGCAACGCGGAGGAGTTCTGCCAGGCCCTGGGCATCCCGTACCGCGTCGTCAACATCGTCTCGGGCGCCCTCAACCACGCGGCCGCCAAGAAGCTCGACCTTGAAGCTTGGTTCCCGGGGTCGGCGGCCTTCAGGGAGCTGGTCTCGTGCAGCAACTGCCTCGAGTATCAAGCTAGGAGGTTGCTTGTGAGGTATGCTTCAGAGCGTTCCCTATCCCAGCTGTAAAGAAAATGAGGGCACAAAAGTGTGAGAGAGACGAAGCGTTCAAAGAATTTTAATTGGCCCTCAAAGTTACTACAGACGTACAGGAAAAAGAGGAAGGGGATAGGTTTTGGCCGCACGATCGCTTTCTATACTAGAGAGTGGTCAACTTCTCTATGTCTACGTTTCCACCTGTGTTACTAACAAGCATAAAGGGAACTGGTGGGTTTCTTATTGAAAGAGACTCGCAAAATGAATCCCCCCCTCCCTCCTTTTCCTTATGTACACTCTTAAGTCATTTGTGACTTAGGAATGTTTAGAAAAACAAATAAATAAATAAATAAAATCTTTGTATAATTCATATACAGCAATAATTATAATACAAAGAATTTTCTACCCGACAAGGGCATGCAAATATTTGTATTTAATTAATGCTTTGATTGATGTATTAAATAATTGCAGCTTGTTTTTTTTTTTTTTCTGCATTTTCAAATATACTAGTTCAAGTTTAGCTCCATTGTTCTTTGTGTAAGCTTGCTTCAAATGTAATAAGAGTAAATGGTTGTGTATGTTTTCAGATATGGTCAGACGAAGAAGATGAACGCCGCCACTGAGTACGTGCACATGTTGAACGCCACCATGTGCGCCACCACTCGCGTCATCTGCGCACTACTCGAGATCAATCAGACAGAGGAGGGGATTAAGGTACTTTTACACAACACAAAATTTGTGAAAAATTCTATATGACACAGTGACAGTAATGACATATGGCGCTGAAACATGGTCTCCAACTATGGACTTCATAAAAAAAGCTGAACGCCTAATAAAAATTATTACAGTTGTATAGAATTACTTCTGCTTGATATGTATTTAGAACTAGTTGAACGCTTTCTTTAACAAGAAGCGTGATAATTCGGCAAATATAATTAAAATATTCATGAATGATACACAAACCTTCCTTAGAAAATCTTCTTGCCATCGATACAATTGGGCACAAAATCCGTTCACAAATTTCCCAGATTAACACATATTATATACAGACAGACAGAGAAAAAGGAGGACTTTATTTTATACTATGTAGTGATATTGATTTTTATTTTACTTAGGTCCCAGAAGCTTTAAAGCCTTGGATGCCTGAACAATATCAAGAAGTGATACCGTTTGTGAAACCAGCGCCCATTGACGTTGAGGCGGCAGCCGCTGCCAAGAAAGGCAAAAAACAGAAAGAAGAGAAAAAATAATTTATATATGAATAAATCAAAAATGGGTGGATTCTATGCACCATTTTCCATTGCAAACATCTCCGAATAATATACATTTATTTATTTTTACCGCAGCATTTAATTTATTTTTTTGCTAAGCTTTTACATATTGAATAAATACAATAAATATAAAAAAATGAAATTTTATTTCAAACCTGCACAAAGTATTGAATCATAGTTTTTATCTTATCAACAAACAAATGGACTAAACAAACAAAATGTTGATTGCAAAACATTATTACAGTTAGCGCTGTGATAATTATTATTCATGATAACAATTTCGATCAGGGTTGTGGATACAGTTCACATCCGCGAATGCCGATATCAAGTTTTTTAAAATTTAATTATCCTGGGGAAATCGCCAGATTTAGGACTGGCGGCTGGCTCCATATCCATCGCATTGATACTAGTATCCGCAACGACCTTAGTTTCCACAGCATAGAACAGTTACTACCAAGTCTATGGCCCCTGTGCATAATAAATGTATCAGTAATGGACTGAGTGGACCATCTTGCCTGTGTAATGTACTGGGTTTTTAATTATATTATTAACTTAACTCTCAGAAACAACATTGCTGACTGATAAAAAAAAGAAACCAATTTCACCATTGCCTATTGTAAATTTCTTACATTGATTTGATTTGGTTCAAAAAACTTGTCTGCTGATTTATGTTTCATGTCATAGTTTAACATGTAGATGTATATACTTATATAGTCTTTGGTAGATGTAGATAAAAATATAATGAAAATGTGCTGTATCTGTGAGCACTATTGACTATTGTTATGCAATAAAACATCGTTTGAGTACAAATTTTATATTTATTGTGACAATTTTTTTCAGCGCGCAGGCCAATTATAAGAATACGCATTGCAAAACTTATGCAAAATACATTAAATTACGTACTACATACATCAATCATGATGGTACAATACAAAAATTACCTACAATTATAATATGTTTACAATATAGTTTATAACAATATTAAATAAATCTCACATAAATACAGCTCAACAACTTGACAGAACTCTGGTTTTAAACAGGTACAAAAAAAGCTAAACATTTGATTGTTTTTCTTCCAGAGATAATAGTTACCTAATTAAAAGAATGTGACCATACCTGTATCCCAGCCTGTATCATAATAAGTAATAATACAAGTAATATGCCTATAGTACTTATACTTGGGTTTATTATTGGCTTCATAGTGCCAATAAAGTCTCTCAATACAAATGCCTCATAACTAATCACTACTAAGATTGTCTCTAATGCTATCATTTTTATTTATTCAATTCATTGTGCGCTAGCTTGAAATTTTCCCTTATCCAATGCTCTGTACTAAGTTGCAAGGCTACATTACTTCAGATTAAAATTATAATAGTAATTACACAGCAAGCTACATCATAAAGCTACAAGTCTTACATAATTTTTCACTACAGCTTGACTTAAAAAAATCAATTACATTTTTACAAAAATACACAATTAAATTATAATGATATGATAGAAAAATTAAAATTTTATTATTATAATAACTGGAAAAGAACCTTGAAATTCAGTTTAGGTACTTACAATGAAAAAATCGAATCATTCTACACATTACAAGATCTAACACATCACAATTTGACAGTTTCCTTATCTTCATCCAATAAGTAATACAATTGAACACCATAAAAAGTAGACACCTATACATATACTTTATATCCCACTCTTCAGTACATCGAAATTAAGCGCACATGCTCAGTAGGCGGCCATTTGCCAGCCGTTTGTAGTTAAATGTGTTCAACTAAAGCAAGATCTCATTGGCCGTTGAGACTTAGCCGTCTAGTGCACATGTACTCTAAAAGTAATCTAATTCATGTGTTTAAAATAAATGTTATTACAGCAGAAAAGTTTTTATTCTTTTTCATATCATGATGATTCATAACTGCAACGAATTTCATCTGGCCAGCGGCAACATAGAGGAATCGCCCCTGACTTTATACAAGCTATTTTTTATTGCTGATTTAGCTATACAATAATATCTCTCTTAAGACAGTGATCTTGTATACTGTGTTATATTCATCTCTAGCACAAGGTGATTACTGTGAAGCCACACTAAGTGTAAATTCTCACCTTTTTTAGCAGGCCAATTGAGCTTTTTGTCTACACTTCTGCATTAAAGCTCTCAGAGTAAATTGCTTCCGTGCTAAAGTGCGCACTTGTTTCAAAAAAGTGTCCAAATCAATTACTTCTTTACGTAATGCTTCACCCATGTAATAAATAGCGTCTTCTAGTGTCGCTTCTTCTGCAAACGCATTCAGGAGCTGCGAGTACAAAGGTGCTGTGGTGACGACAGCCTCATCGACATCCACACCTTCCTGTTCCGCCAGACGGCCCACGGCAGCTTCCAATTCTTTCTCTTTCTCTTGAAGGATTGCAACGTTCTTATCCAACTCTGTTCTCTCCCTTTGCAATTTACTCATAATATCTTCCAGTCGAGTCTTTCCCTCCTGAAGCTCCTGTTGGGTACGCCTTAAGGTCTCTAGTTCAGCTTGCGACTGCTGAGACTGCTCTTTTAATCTTCTCCTCAATTTGTCTTCGACTGCAGATAGAAGTGAAGCTTTGATGTGCTCTTCAGTTATTGTACCTCCTGCAGTATCAACTCCTGCAGGGTAATCGGTTGTCACAGGATAAGGAGTAGTTTGTGGGGGATATGGTGTTCCATTAGTTGTAATAGAACTAGGATACGGAGTACCATAATTAGGATAAGGCAAATTTGAAGTTGTGGGGTATGGTGTTGGGTTAGGAAATCCTGGTTGAGGAGTAACGTGAGGGAATGGATACCCACTCATACCAACCGGGTATGGCGGTCTTGTCTCATTACGAGGTTTAGAATACACAGGTGGAATTTCACCAAACGCTGTGATCATGTTCTGAATTAGGTTCTGTAGAGTCGAGTTGTCTGAATTCCAATGATGTAAATATGGAAGGTAAACTTTTCCATCAGTGTCTACATATTTGGACACTTTTACTGACATGTCCGGCGTCGGTTTAACAAAGCAGAGTGGTGCATTTTGTGGATGCGTATCCATTAGCCAAATACACACAGGTATATTATAGAAAACACCTTTGTATTGCACTGGAATCGTACCTTCAAGGCTAAGCAAGTCCTTCCTCACTCCGTTATTGAATACGAATGCTTCCAAGCGATAACTCAAACTTCTGTACACTTGAATCAAATTGATGACCTCTCGAGCAGTATGATTTTGATTTTTGTATTTCGACAGAAACTGTTTTAACGCTGCTTCGTCGTTGGCCATGATTTGCAGTTTTGCACTTATATATGATATAGGAAATGTCTAGTTCACAATATAGGTTAATAGTGGTAAAAGTTAAGATCAAATTAAAGTTTCATCAATCTGCAAAATTATGACGAATGACGAAATATACAAAACTTGTACAAAATTCTCGTAGAGAAGGAAAATTAGAAAAAAACGCAAAGAAAACCACAAACAATAATGACAGCATTGACAGCTGAATCTGACTTACGAAACAGATTATAACACATAAGAGATTAGAGATAAATACAGGGACGTTTTATAATATAACAGGACCGCTTATATTATAAAATCCGGGCAGAAAGAGAAAACCAAGCGGAGGTCATGTGTCTGTTTCTTTTATCTTGCCAGACTAAAAAAATGTAGTTGATTAAAAATTTAGATTCAAAAATCTTATTTGCAACACTTGTATGTTAAATGTACTTCAATTATTTTAATAAATTTTAATTCAACTGGTTTCCTACAAATTTAATAGTGTAATAACCGCTTAAAGGGTAGTTATATTCTTTGGGACCGATGCACCACAATCAAAAAGCTTCGCGGTGGTCACATGGCTAACCACAATTGAGAACGACTATTTATTTGCAATTCGATTATTTTTTGCGTTGGAGCTGACGCACACGCTTTTTACATTTATTAGGAAGCCAATACAGTAGACAACAATCCATACACTTATTCACATTTAAACAATCTTTTATAATATTGTATACTCCACTTATAGGCTTTCTTTTGTTAATTAAGTAAAAAAAAACATGTCAGTCGTTTGACTGCACGTCAGATCACAAAAAGATTAAATGACGACTGATAATTAATACTGTTGTGCCAGCAGTGTACAATCTTTCGTACATTATATTCACAAAGAAAAGCCAGGATGAAATGTATGTGTGGGTGAATAAAGAATAACTCCATATTACTGTACACGTTATTTATATACATAGAAATTACTAAAAAATTATAATAGGTACATATGCGGTAAGTACGAACTGTCGGCAGCAGATGGATGCGCACTAACTCCGTTTTCGCGTTTCTTCTTTAAAAGGAATTACAAATACAAATAAACCCTTGTTAAAAAGAGGTCGCCACATATGTTAAGGAAATTAGCTTACTAAGCGGATGGAACCATCCCACTAAGAAGTAAACAAGGAAATTATACTTTAATAAGAGTACGCGTGTACCTTTTCTACGTGCTAACAAATAAGTTATGAATATGTAAACTGTTATTATAAAATTCTTGGTCGAAACGTGACAATAAGAAAGCAAAACGTACGTATGTAAGGAAATTTATGTAGAAAATATTAAGTATCAAGTCAAACCTTGATACTCGGGATCACACAATTTACTATGTAAGGGACTTACAACCTCTTACAAGCAGGTTAAAGTGCGCTATCGTTTGGTTCCTCTACGCGAACCGCACTTTTCATAGAAGATTCTATCTGAGCGAAACGTATCTACTATTTAGTTTGTGAACAAGCCAACGAACGTGTGCGGGAGATAAAAATCTAATATTTAATTTATCCTATCTTTGCCTAGCGATTCTCTATGATACCCTGCCAGCGTTAAATTTTTTTTGCTCTGTGATCGAATTGTTTTTTCTTGCTGTCATTCAATCAATCAATATCAATTCATCATTCTTCATTCTTTCTTTTCATCGTGCTAACGTTGTGAGGACGTGTAGCGGTAGCGTAATTTTAATCCAAGTTAATCTGCTTGGAATAAATTTATATTTATAATTTATTAGTGAAGTAATTTCACACAATGCCGCCTAAGTTTGATCCTAATGAAATTAAAATAGGTGAGATTATATTTGCAACGAATTACAAGTCTTAAGTGTTGTGTGCATTGAAGTTCAGTGTTTAACTTATTTCTATCAATTTTACAGTCAACCTACGATGTGTTGGAGGAGAAGTTGGTGCCACATCGTCTTTGGCACCAAAAATTGGTCCCCTCGGTCTCGTGAGTAATTTTTTTCTTCAATACAAAACATAACCTTTCACTTCAATGAGAGTCATGCTTAGGTATTTTTCTTGTGATATTTAGTTAGTAAGGTATTGATCTGCGGCGGCTGAGAACAGTGGGGGTCTGAAGGGTGAATTATTTTTCATAAAAAATATGCGAAAACGAAAAAGAAAATTATTTTAAATTTTCTAACCTCAAAATTGCAACAACTTTTTCCAAACGTTATCTCGAGTGTGTTCATGTATAATTCTAGAAGTTTTCAATAAAACATCTCCAAATAATAATTATTCTTTTTGCCAAGAGAAGTATGTATTACGAGTGTGCCCTCTTATCTTGCATTTTCGTGTAGGTACATTCAAGAACCTAACCTAACCCCAATTTAAAAATAATGAGTTCTCTAGTATAAAAGTTATATTTATCCAAGTAGTACTAGTAGATCATTACGAAACAAAAGTGAAAACAAGCATTACATTTATGAATTTTCCATACAATAATTGAAACTTTAAAAAAGTAACAATTATATATATTCATCATAGCTAATCAGCCCCGCGACCTTGCGTGTTAGAGAGATATGTCTAATAAAAGACATGGTTAGTTGTCCTTGTCCTGTCTGGAGATGAGTGATCCTGGGGGGTGCCTCCCTACCAGGCGCGTCCTTCCGGTTGGCGGATGGAAGGAACCCGTGACTCAGGATTCTTTCCCTGTCGCGGCTACTCCGAATGCCCAATAAGGAGTCGCGGACCAGGCCATGACTCATTTTTTATTTTTAGTAATTGCAACACTCAATTGCTGTAAGTATTTTTTAAATAAATTGATCCAAAATCCCTCAGTTTTAATATTACATAGTACATAGTTAAAAATATGAATAGCAGAGTATGTAAAGCAATCATTTTAAACTTATTTTATTCCATTATTCACATGTAAATCATTAACATGGTATTAATCAGTAATTAAGCTTTCTATAATAAATGATAAAAAAGAGTAAAAGGGTAATTATTAATAGGTACTCATTATAGGAAAAATGTGTAAAAAAGTTACACCAGAAATCCTATTAAATCATAATAGCCAATTTGGCAATAAGGCATGCAACACAAATGTTTCAATTGTCCAAAGAATGTGAGACTGTGATCTCTGCAATGTGCCATGGTTTATTATCAACGAAGAAATCCATGAAGAAATTGAAAATGAACACTGTTACATAAGAAATTAGTACCATTTTCCAAAAATATAAAATAATGCCACAAGGGCATCCCAATAAGTTGCAGCTAACCTGATACAGCTATTAAAAGGTTGAAAAAGGGACAATACATTTTATACATTAAATTAGAGATGTCCACTAGATCAGTGGGTCTGATTGTACATGGGTTAAATTGCTTCAACAGCAAAGTGTACATTGGTCAAAATGTATCGGAATACAATGATCGTTACAAATAACAAATGACAAATCGTCAATATGACAAAAAACGTTAGTGTGAAAATGTATATGTGACAAAATGTGCAACTGGTTTAATGAGTAACTCTTCTATGAAGAGCTAATAACAAATAGACATGACAGATATACCATGCGAGAATGCATTTATGGGATCCTGTTTTGCGTAAATTGGTTGCCAGAGACCAACTCTAGTTAGAGTATGTCCGCTTTTCACCAGATTGTCACTTTTACTTTTAGGCGATTGCACATTTTGGTGTTACAGTAGTTTGGCATATGATCATTAAGGCCGTGAAAACATTTTTACACAGGAGTGTAGTACATTTTGACGTTGAAGCAATTTAACCCTTGTACGATCAGACTTTTACGTGTTAAGTTCCACCGCCGACCAGAGGAGATATCATTTCTAAACCTCATCTGCTTATGTTTACCACTATCTGTATTGTATTCATCATTTAGTGTTGCCATAGGCCCATGGTTTCCTATCAGCTAAGTTTTTTTTTTTGTAAGCAACATGGTAAAAACTTTTGTCTAGTAAAAATTGGTTAAATAAATCATTAAAAGTTTTTTGTAATAAGGTCTTCAGACAGGCTGAAGATCCACTTGATGGTAGGTGGCTACCTTCACCTTTAACATAAGCATTACCACAGATTCTGCAAGTGCACTGCTGACCATGGTTTGATTATGGATAAGGTATTAGGAATGGATAGGAAAATGGATGGACACCTGAGCCAGGTGTCTGAAATACAAAAGCACACAAATGCTTTTATTTCACAGTGATAAGGCGTCGTGAGTCTATTGATTACACTATCTAACAATTGTGATGATATTTCTCAAAATAACTGATTGGTGCTTTAGTAAGGTTATTTCAATTCCTTTTCAAGGCGACAGAAGAAAAAGAATTTTTTAAAAGACTATGTATGCACACTAATTTATTCTTTTTTTTTCTTTAGTCCCCCAAAATGGTTGGTGATGACATTGCTAAGGCAACGAGTGACTGGAAGGGTCTTAAAATCACCGTCCAGCTGATTGTACAAAACAGGAAGGCCCAAATCTCAGTAGTGCCATCTGCGGCTGCTCTCATCATCAGAGCACTCAAGGAGCCTCCACGTGACCGAAAGAAACAAAAGAATAGTGAGTTAGCTTTGTTATAATAAAATTTTGCTTAAATGTTTATGAAGGGGCTGGGCATGGCGTTTTTTTCGCGGGCCGGGTTAACATGGAATTGGGAGTGAAAAGATCTCGCTGGGCCCTCTAAGGGCTTCATGAACACGAAAAATTGAAGCTCATTTTTCTTTATAAGTGTTACTATGTAAATAATTATAAATTAAATAATTAAGTGTTACTATGTAAATACCGTCCTCCGAAATGGCTTGATTGATTTTTATGAATTTTTTTGTGTATATTCAAATAGGTTGTAAACTATTTTTTATACCCCTAAGTGATAAGGGTGGCCCACCCCAAAAAAAAATTTTTTTTTTATTTTGCAAAACGTTTGCAGGGTCATCTAGTAGTATATAAATATATGCTGTACTGTATACTATGTGCACCACTATAAAGTAAACTAACATTCTAATACCAGATATGGACATAATGTTATAATAAAAAATGTTTATTATACCAACTAATTAAAAAAAATGTTTTTAATACATATTGTATTATTTTTCTTTCAGTTAAACATAGTGGAAACATCAGCCTTGAAGACGTTATCGGTATAGCCAAAGTGATGAGGCCCCGTTCCATGGCACGTCACCTATCTGGAACAGTGAAGGAAATTCTAGGCACAGCTCAGTCCGTTGGGTGCACAATCGACGGCAGACCTCCTCATGATCTTATCGTAGACATCAATAATGGTGCATTAACTATTGACGAATAAAAAGATAAGATTTCATGTATTATTTTGTTTTATTGTTTTCAACTGAATTTTTTAACATCTAATTAAGATCCTCCTGACATTCACACACACTACAAAAACAAATCTGGCAATAACGAATACTTAATTTTTTTCTAAAGAAGTTTTCACTTTAAAAATGTGCAGACAATTTAATTCGATCAATTTTGATTAGTTATCAATAAGTTGTATAGGTAATATTTATATTTACATGCGTACTACCTATATTTATATTTACCTAGCACGTTTTGTCCTGCGAAAATCTCAAATTTTATATTTGTATTTTGATTAATGTTAAGGGTGACCGGCAGTCTGACGGTCCACATGATGGTAGGTGGCTACAGTCGCCTAGAGCTCAAGCAACGAAACGCCATAGGTGCTGGAAGTGCGCTGCCGACCATAGAAGGATAAGGAACGGATGGGTGAATGGGCACTGGCATCGTTTACTTACCAAAACACAACAGCACATACGCTGTTATTTCACGGTGGTCTTCTGGAAGGGGGGTGGTAGCTGCCGTCGGACGGGCTGACCAAATAACTGCGAAACGCAGTTTGACCTGCCACTATAAAATCTTCGTTTTCATTAAATAAAATAAAAGCCATGTATTGATTAATCGTTGATTAGGATTACATTAAAATCTTAAATTCTAAGAAACCAAGTTCCAAGTTAGGAAAAAAAAGAATAAAAAATAGTGCTGGCTTATTTTCATAATGTTCGATTAAGTTTTCGGTAAAATAATGTTTCTTTTAAAAATAAAGAACAATTATATTGAATATATATTACTTATCACAATAAACCAAATTTCACATAGACGGTCATTTTAATCAAGAATATAATTATTTAGTAATACCACGAAATACCATATTATGTAACAATACAAGTAACAAACAATACCGATACGATACATATGTACCTGGCCTCAGACTACTTATAAACGATTGTGTTGTGGGCTGAATACAAATAATATCAAGTCTATGGCTGACTGGCAGTAGCTTAGTACAAGTAAAACCTGTGAGTACAACACTGTTCCCTCCAAGCAGAAATGTCAAAATGGCGTCAACGCAAGACGCTTGGTATATTTCTTTACTTGGTTTAGCAGAACATTTCCGTACTTCGAATCCTCCTGACATAAAAAGTTGTATACAGTGTTTGCAAGCGGTATTTAATTTCAAACCGCCACAGAGAGTCGAGGCCAGAACACATTTGCAACTCGGAAATATACTTTTGACACACACTAAAAACATCGACTTGGCGAGAACCCATTTAGAGCAGAGCGTAAGTTTATTGGCACTGTTTACATGGTACAACACGGTGTAATCAGTATAACCCTTCTATATTACATTTATAATTTAACTTAACTAGTTAGTGTAACTGTGTAATCGAATTGTTGATTTGACAACTTTCTCATAGAATGTAAACAATGATATTAAAATGGGTCATATGTTGTGATTGCAGTGGTTATTGTCGCAGTCAATAAATGGGTTTGATGATGTTAAGTTCGAAGCGGCGAGTGTTCTCGCAGAATTGTTTGAACAGCAAGGCCAACCGACACATTCTAAACCCATACTCCGGAAGGCTATTGAGTTATCACAACACAGCGTGTACTGGCACTGCAGGCTAATATTCCAATTAGCGGTAAGTATATTTGTTATTTATTTTTTAATTGTAGCTTCATAAATTATTTTCTAATATATACCTAATTTTTATTAACTATGATCTTGGTAACCTTTAACTTGATAATATAATATTTGAATTAAACATATCTATTATACTTTGTAAAATGTGGGATGATTCATATTAAACTTGTATAAAAGAACATTAAAGTATAGAACATATGTGGTTATACTAATATACTAAAATGGTATATACTAATATGCTAAAATAGAAATATCTGTATATTGGAAGCAAACTTCCAACTTAGTATACACATTTAGCAAATTATTCAGTACAGACGAAGGATTTTCTTTGATAGGACTTAAAGAGTAGGTAATACAGTAAATAAAGTGTAAAATATGTATTCTAATGGTATCATAAAGTTATTTTAAAAAAATAGACAGGATATATACCTCCAGTATACAGATATATTATAGCAATGTACTACAATACAATTTGTAGACATTGTAATTATGTTATTGATGTTGAAAAAATAGTTTTTAGAATTTCTGTCTGTTTGTCTGTGCATTTGAACGCACAGACATTGCATTTAATGTGGTTTGTAGCTGATGTATAGTAGCAATCTGCATGTAACATTTAGTGTCTATTTTATTCCAATCGGTTTACAAACAAAATAGTTATGCGCTATTCCCAATACCACTTATATATTTATTATTACGGCCTCCAATGAGCAAGCATTAACAAAAACGTTATAATCTAAGTCAAGTAACACTTGATGGATGCCGCCGCAATTAAAAGAGGCACAGCCTGTACCAATGAGAGTTCTAAGTTACATAAAATACATTAAATCCCTACAGCTAAATGAGAGAAAAAAAATAAAAGATAAATTGATAATATTAAACATACACAAGCAAAGAGATAGTTTCACATTACAATGTCAACATTCTTATGAAATACTCTTATGAAGATGCAGACAAAACTAGTATAATATGTGTTTCTATAATGTTCATATACTAATATATATTATTATAGTCATGTCTGTGATAGATAAGTAGATGATTATTTGGAGGATAATGACGTCTAGTCTACTGTTGCTCCAACTCAGCATAATGGATAAGAATAATATATACTTTACAATTAATGTAATGTAATATTTGTTTATTTAGAAATGAAAATATAAAAGATGCGATTCTTATGGAGTTTCTTTGGCCATTCTTCTCCACAGAGGAATGCACACCTTGGTCGTGAACATGCCATTCTCTAATGTTGAAAAGCGATTTTGTAAATCTTATTTTGAATAAAAATGTTTTAAATTTTGAATATTTGATTTAATGCTCTGACATAAAAATTCTGTTCAATAAGTATATCAATTTTAAATAACCTAAAGATATAAAGGCACCATTACCACTCTACCAATGAATAATTAATGATTACATTATTATTTCATTATGCATTTTAATTAGTAATATTGCCTTTGGTTTAATTATGTTCAGGTAATTATTTTTAAAAAAAGGTATTAAATTCTTATTGGGAGGATACTTATATATTTTTTAATGATATTTCCAGCAAATCCATGCAACAGAACGGGAATATGAGGTAGCAAGCAGTTTACTCGGAGTAGGTGTAGACTATGCACAGATATCAAATGCTGCATACACAAGAGTACTTTTCTTACTCAGTAGAGTAATGGTGAGTGTTTAAATTATTTTATTGCTAACTCTTAGCATTTACTTGTAATAGGGCACACTGGGTTAAAATCATAATTTTAGGAAATAACACCAAAGTAGTAACACTCTGCTTCCGGTACTTTAATTAAAACCACTTTTAGTTTAGTCCCAATACTTTTAATGTCCGACCGATATATCAGAACTACAATTCCAACTGTAAGATGCGTGGACATACGACAACGACCTCTCTTCGCGGAAGCGTTCGTTAAACTGTCAAGACAGTGTTACCAAACGGAAAATTTAAAATTCGGTAGAACTAAGCTCCGAAAATCGGGAGAAACCGGGAACAAAGTTATTGTTCGAAAATCGAGAGAATACAGGAGATAAAACAACAGAGAAATGTTAGCATATTCAATTTATTATATTTATTCGTACCAACGTTCTTTCGACATAGCAGTCAACATTTTTTTTTCTACTTTAAAATCATAACAACTGGCTTTGTCAAGATTAGGATGCGTAACAATAAGGTGATTAGGGTGCGTTCAGTTCATTTTACCAGGGTTGCGTTCAAAGCCTACACTCTGAATGCGAGAATTGTCTAATATCGGGAGAAAATCATTGCATATCGGGAGATCGGGAAATGAAGTACGAAACCAGTAGATCTCCCGTAAAATCGGGAGGTTTGGGAACACTGCTGTCAGATTACCTTTTTAATATCATACCTTATACTTTATATTGTAACGTCACAGAGTAATTTATACTATACTTTCTGCCTTAATTAATAACTTCAGCCAACATAAATAGCAGACGCTAACAGTAGGAAATGACATCAAATTCTATATATCATTAATGAAAAATTTTAGTTAAAATTATTTATTGGTTTCTGTGTGTCTATTTATCTATTTACTAATAATAAAATGTTTGTTACTCTTCCACACCAAAAGCTACTAAATGGATTTTGATGAGATTACATTTTTTTTTCAGTTACTGTTAATAGATAAAAAGATACAAGAAGTGTTACCGTTACTTAACCAAGCTGGACATTTAGTGGATACGTGGGTCGGCAGCCCTCACCAAAAAGAATATCTCAAAGTGTTTTTTCTAGTTTTACAGGTAAGTTTATGTTTTATTTTATGTAGTACTAATAATTATTTTAATAACTATACCACTTACTAAGCCTTCATTAAGGTCTACCCTAATGACATTGTAATGTCATTATGATAGACCTTAATAGGAGGCGATATTACATCGATGCATCGATAACTATCTATATTTGATGAATAGGTTAATATAGATTGAGTGATTGATGAATGAAATTAGTCCAGCATCAAAATTTAATAATTTAACCACACATTGTCACACGATATTCAAACCATGCTTAAAACGTAGTCCGAAATACTATACACGGTATTTATAATAGATCATAATATACTGTGGTATTCTAATCTATGTCCCTCTATAGTCCGTGTATTAATGTGTCTATATGGGTCACAGAGAAAAGAATCGCCGCGCCACAAGCTACTGTATACGGCAGTAATTATAATATTCGTGCCGAGTGGTGTCCGACCGAAGGTTCGTCTTCGGTTTCGGCTTCGCCCACCTCCACCGTCGGCCAAAAAAACCACCTTTGGTGAAGTTTTTAATTAAGAAGTTCTTGAGAGAGAAGGCTAAATACAAAATATATGTTCTGCGAACTACACTTAATGTGATCTAATGATAAAATATTATAATTATAACTTTTATCTGATATTTGTAATTATCGTAATGGTCACTTTTATTTTTAATTTTCTAAAAATCTCAAAAACTACATTCAATTTGCCAATTTTTTTTTAAAGTGTTAGTTTGTTTATTTGTTAGGCGAGTTTTGCATTACTCGAGAAAAACAAAGACTTATTGATCGATCTGATTGTGATTGATAAATAAATAAAAGTTATAATTCTCATTATTTTGAAATGTTATTATTTTTGACAAATAAATTGCAAGGTATTTTTTTTATCATCTCTAGATCAACTTCTAGACATGATTAAAATTACCTTTCTATTTTATATCTATTTCATTATATAAATTAATAAATCATTTATTTTATTAATAGTAGCTTGTAGCCCATCTTGAAAAAAAAAAATTCTATGAGCTTTTAAACCTTCGGCTTCGGCCGAAGGTTGTGGCGATAGCCGATTAATTGGCTTCGGCCAGAAATTGATCTTCGGTCGGACATTAGTGTCGAGCAATTCTGCTGAGCGCAACTCAGGGCGCATTTTCCGCCAATTTCTATTTGCATATTGTGGAATAAACATAATCAAAAAAAGCCGTAGAAATGTCTAATGTGATTTGGTGTAACAATCATAGTAAAAACGTGAATAAGCAATAATCTTATGTATCATGTCAGAAGTAATTTAATACAATTTAAAGGTTTTAAAAAATGCGAATCCAAATTGTATTTTAACACAAAACACCTACACACTGGTCCCTGACATGCTGGATTTGTATGTAAACCGTTGACATTGCCGCCTCTAGTAGCAAGTGGCGCGGCGATTCTTTGCTCTGTGATATTAGTGATTTCTCATCTGTGACTATTTAGATTATTACTTTATTAATTTAGAAATATTAGAATGTTTTTTCAAATCTCGTAAATAACACACGAAATATTTGTTATAACATTATGACTGTAATTTAACAAAGGAGTTTGTGTTGCCTAGGTATGCCATCATCTAATGGCCGGTCAGGTGAAGAGTGTGAAGCCATGTCTTAAACAACTGCAGCAGAGCATCCAGACCATCATGGCGCCTACGTGGCCTGATGACGACGGTGCGTATCACACATATTGGACTCCTTGAAATATTTCAATGCACCAGTCAAATAAACCAATAACTCATACTAATAAAATAACTTGGCTATGCTCATTGCTCAGTTCTTGTCTGGCCTCAGTCATCGAACCATCGCTCGTGCATCGTGTTTCGTTTTCACTTAGCTTTATTTCTAACATGTTTTGCTAAATTTCTAAATATCTCATCACGATGTTAATAAGCCCACAACCTCCCCTTAGACAGTTGACAGAAGACAGACAGACCCCAATACATTTTTTTTAATATTCTAAAAAGATTAAAAACAAATAACACGAGCAACGCCACAGGTGCTGCTGCAAGTTTGCTGCTGGCCATTGTTTAAGGATAAGATATTCGGAAAGGATAGTGGGATCCGGCACCCCTTATTCACTCACCGAAACACAACAGTCTTCTGTAAGGGGATGGTTACTGCCACTGAACATTCTACCCAAATGACTGTGAAACGCAGTGTCAATACTTAAAATGCTTATCTGTGTACAGCCGTGTGCGCAAGTGGCGGCGGTTCGGGAGAGTCTTTCGTATGGCTGTCGCGACAGCAACTGTACGTGCTTGTGTACCTGGTGACCGTGATGCACTCCGCACAGGCCGGCTACATGGACAAGGCACACAAGTATACGGAAAAAGCACTCGCACAGATTGATAAGCTCACTGGTACGTTGTTCTTCTATTCATATGTCGGTCATGGGACTCGTGTGACACGGACAAAGTCTAGTTTGTAATGAAATGTATGTTGCAGCTAGCGAGACTGGGGTCGCGGGTAACCAGACGGGCGCGAGCGGGTCGGGGGCAGGGGCAGCGGGTGCGGCTTTGGCGTGGCGACTGCGCATGGCGCTGGTCGAGCACGCGGCGCTCTGTCGACTGGTCGCCGGCGGGAAGGCGCACGCGCTGCACGAGATCGCAAGGGCCGCTTCGCTTCTCTCGCAGGCGCCGACGCGTAAGTGTTTATTCATTTAAACCTATTTTACCAGGGCTGTGTTCCAGCAATCCTTTGGATGGTGCTGGGACAACCTAGCTTGGTTGTGTTGACGTCTTTTATTGCACATACTGTAATGTTAATGTGTGCGTGCGAGGGATAGCGCGGAAGGTTAGACGTCAACATAGCCAAGTGTGAACCTGTGCACTCGTGAAATGCAAGAACTATACTAGATCTGGTACGCGTTTGTTTGACAGCCGCCATCGGCGCCCTCCACACTCCGCAACTGCACTGCCTGCTCGGACTATACGCCATGTCTATGAACTGCATGGAGGCCGCCGAAGCTCAGTTCCACACAGCCATACACGTACGTATTTTCTTATTTATTTTATAACGCAATGACAGAGCAAGTGCGCTGTCACAATAGACGACAGAAAGACAATTACAATTACACATTTACAAATTGGGTCTTTGAAAGGGAGAATAGAGGTTAGAAGGATTAGCTTTTCGGTTTGGGAATATATTGTACCATAATATCTATCTTATTCACATACATAGTGGAAAATATTTTCAGATGTCGCAAGAAAAAGACCTGTGGATGTTCGCGAAGTTAAACCTCGCTATTGTATATTTGAGAGGTAGAAGAGACAATGATTTAGCACAACTCATGGAGCAGGTATGTTTCCACTCCGATATACATAATATCCACTAGAAATCTAACAAGCGTAAGGGGCTTATCAGTTTTCCAGAGAGCTAGTTTTTAAAATTTCATCAATTATCACTTTGCTGTAAATATAAAATTTGTAATATAGGCATAAAAAAGCATGTGCGTGTATTGAGTACGAGTGTCAGAAAAGAAAACTTCTTTGGCGATCAAATGTACAGTAAGCGGTATATTCGATTTTGAAATTTTATTCTCATCGCGCCAAATGAAGTATCACTATGTTAGAGTTAATGAAAGCACCATTCGATCAAAGGGTCTGAAGTTGAAGCACAATCTGATTGTTTAATAATATTATAAATGCGAAAGTATTTTTGGATGTATGGATGTTTGTAACTCTTTCGCGCAAAAACTACTGAAAAGATCACCATGAAATTTTGCATACACGTTGTCTGGGACACCAGAAAGGACATAGGGTACCTTTCATCCAGAAAAAAAAGCACTATTCCTGAGGGATAAATAAAAATAAAAAAACTAACGCCTGGCCAAAGTGTTGTAGCAACACGAGGACAAGCGTTATATTTTCAACGCGGGCGAAGTCGCGAGCACCAGCTATTCATAAAGGCACCACAAACAACAAGAGAAATAGGTACTATGATGGAATACGAAAGTTGCACCATGAATGCAGAAATGGAACATCTGTGTAACGAATATTTTGGGAGAGTCGTAGTAGCATTGGAGATAACATACAACAAGAGCCGAGGGTACCCGGGTCAACGCTTGCGCACCCCCGCCCCCCTTTATTGTCATAAAAAGGTGAAATATTAAAAAAAAATTTAGTTTGCATGCAGGCCACAGTTGTAAAACGTATATTTATATTTTCAATGACTTACAATTCTTATTTTATATAAGAAATATGCCGATTTTAGTGAACTCGCCAGGCGAGTCCTTGAAAAAATCCGCGTCGTCCGATCAATCGAACGAAGCAGCCGGACCACGCGGTCTCAGGGGATTTTGAAGAAAAAAATAAATAATGGTTGAAATATTTTTCTAGTGGAAAACTTTCCATATTAATATAATGTGGAAATTGAGTGTTTGTGTATTTGTTCGTCAGGTGCGGCCTGAGGCGTTGCCATCGTACGCTCACGGCTTGAAAGCAGCTTCATACTACGTTTTAGGATTACAGGCGTTCTTCCAAGCGCGATACAATGAGGCTAAGTGAGAATTTACATTTTCTTTAAAATCTACTTTAGAGTGAATCAATAAAGCTGCGAATACAAATCATTCACTCGTTTTAAGGCAAACGTGCTATATTATATGAGTATGTATCTATTTTTATAAAGTGTAGTTACAATATAGATAAGTGCATGCGAAGATTCCTTTTATAAAAAAAAAATAAGCCTAACATATTAAAAATATTTGAACACGAATATATTTTATATGTTATAAATCAAAATTTGTTACATACTGTTTCATACACCAGACCCAAAAACGGGTTGTTATAGGTTTGACGTGTGCCTTTGTATATCTGTCTATGGCATCGTAGCTTCCCAAAGGAATGGACCGATTTAGATGTTTTTTTTTTTTTTTTTGCTTGAATGCTGACGTGATCGTGATCAATTTACTTGTTTTAATTGTTACTTGGTGTATTTCAGACGGTACCTCCGCGAGACATTGAAGATGGCGAACGCTGAAGATTTGAATCGTCTGACATCGTGTTCGCTAGTACTATTGGGCCACATATTCCTGTCCATAAACAACTCTAGAGAGAGCATGAACATGGTGACGCCCGCCATGCAGCTCGCCAGCAAGATACCGGACGTCCACGTCCAGCTGTGGGCTTCGGCAATACTCAAAGGTATCACACAATTCACACAGTAAATAACTTTTTAAAAGTTATAGTGTTAATATATATTATTATCGCTTTACTAAGGCTGTGGTCTATAAACGCCATCACCCGCTCACAAGGTCACACCGTACGCCGAATAACAATGCTCACTATGGAGATATACTATTCCGGTTTATTTCATACGCTGATGTCGTCGTAATGGAAAATCCCTAAAACCATGAGCTGGATATTTAATAAAATATCCAAAAAATATTTTATTAAAATTGTTTGTAATACAGGCTGTATTTTATCCAATCAAAATTAACGAGGCACTTATTTATATTTCAATATACTAGCGACCCGCTCCCGGCTTTGTCCAGGAAAAAAACTGAATTAGATTTTATTGTAATTCCGTAAAACATTAGCGACCATACAAACAGACGCAGAAGGCTACTTCAAAATATACTATGTAAAGATATTGCGTCCCACTTTTTTCTCTCTTTCCTGTAGGTCTGTGGTTATTTCGAGGACCAATTAAAATTCTAGAAAAACACAACTATTGGCCGCACTATCGCTTCGTCTCTCTCACACTTTCTGTCCGTTTGAGTTGGTTTGTTTGGTTCGAGTGGAAAATATCAACACTCGACCGATAGAGGTGAGTCGAATGTTATATAACGCAGCGGTTGTTTTTTCAGACCTGTACCGTTTGGCGGGCGAGACGGAGCGCGAGAACGAGGCGTACCAGATGCACTGCAACTTCTCGCAGGCGCTGCTCAAGGACCACTTCCAGGCGACGCAGTTGCCTCAGCACGCGCTCGTTAACTGGACCAGCGGACCGCCCCCCGCGCTGCCAGCACCGCTACCCGCGACGCCCTCCGCACCGCACCACGGAACGTAAGTTTTACCTTTACCATTATGCTCCACGGTTGTTACGCTTAACAGCGCTTTACAGCACTTGAGTGACCGTAGCAGTATTTGCCCCGAGCTTTAATGTATTTTTCAAAAAATCATAAAAAATAGACCTTAGTATTGTATAAATTATATTTATTTATTGTCTCACATTTTAAGCATTAAAATTTAATGTACAATGTATATTGTTTTTTTAACGAACGGTCTGAATTTGTAGAAGTAGCACAAAATATTAAATCAAAAAATGCACATTTGGATTAAACTTATAAAAAAAAATCGATTGCAACAAATAAAAGTAGAGAATATTTTTGTAATTTGGATATTTTTTAAAATACAATTCTAACAATTTTTCTATGAATTTTTTATCGGTTTTGTCCGATCCGTTTTGGTTTAATCGATTTGAATGCGGTTTTCGCTGATTTATTGATGATTAGCTGGATTAAACTCAGGATACTTTCCTTTTTTTATCCTGGACAAATGTTAAGTTCCTAATTGGAATTTTCAAAAAATCGAACTACAGCGCGTACGAAGTTGCGGACACCAGCTAGTTCATTAATATGTGTATATATATATATATATATAGTGCAATAGTGATTTAAATTGTTACAGTGAATCGAGTTGGACGGTGACGGAGCAGCGATGAGAGGGACGGACAGGATTGTACTCTCTGTGCCCGTCGTCATTTACTTTAATTCAATGAAGGGCTTGATTTCACATTTCAAGCTAGTGACCATTTTGAGGGACATTAAATCAAAGTGTAAAAACAATTGTCGCCACGCAGGTACAAATTTGTTTCGACACTCGTTCAGACATTTTTCAAAGATATTATTATTTTGTAATCCTTCTATATGATATCTTCTATGTGTGTCCGGTTGATTGCATTGTTTTTATATTTAAATTATAACATTGAAATTAAAAACAATCCATTCTCGAAATAAGTTTGTTAGGTGCAATTGAATGAATAAATTTTTTAAAGGCAATGAAGCCATATTTAACAAAAATAGTCATATTATTCATATAATCATATTTAATAAAAGATAATTATAAATTTAAATTGATTTCAAAATCTCGACATAAAATTATCTTTTTGATTTCTATGTTCTATATAATTATTTCTATTAAAATAATGTACCTCAAGTAGCTTGAGCAAAATCAGCTAAATCTACTACTGACTTTGAGTTTCCACTATTATCAGTCACGGTAGAGTACTTATCTACAATGATCAGTGAAAACAGTCGGTTTCATCGAAACTACATGATAAAAGTTTCATGACTCATATTCCTCTTAAGTTTTTCTACTTACTAAGTGACCACTATTGTGTTACTTAATACTTTAATAGGAAGTGTCGAGTTCAGGATGTTTAATTTGATTTTTTTAAAAAAAAAAAAAAAAGAAAATCCATCTTAAAGTCGATAATAAAACGCTAATGAATACATTAGTTGAGTATTCGTTAGAGTAAACGTTAGGGTTAATTATCACCGAGAAGCGACGCATTTTAACCGAGAACTAATTCCACTAAACTAGCCTTACAACCCTGAGTGGGATTACACAGGGACGATTAAACTCATTTGTGTCGATTTGTGAAAAAAAAATATAGCATTTTATATTAGAATGCATGGAACGAATCTTAAAATGTACATTTTAAAAGTAATTTCCTCTAGTGTTTTTTTTTTTTTTTTTCAATTTTTATATCATATATAATAACCCATTAAATGCGAAACGGATAAATTGTAAATTGGGTTCCCGTCTTGTCACAGTAAATAACTCCTTTACACAAGATCACTATGAAATAATAGCAAGTGTAATGTAGTGTTTTAGTGCGTAAAGTAATGTAAAAGCATATTCCGCTATTCCAACTTTTTATCCATTACGTTTTATCCCAGTTTTGGCAGCAAAATTGAAATAAGTTTTGTACTAATGCGCCCAAAAATGTCACCACTATGAATGACAATTCACTATCTTAATTGAAACTTCGGTAGTTCTGGGTTAGATAGAATTAGTGGAGTGTTTTTGCGCGTACATTTCAACTCTAACCCCAACTAAAGTAAAGCCACGGAGACAGCGCAAACAATGTAAACAAATCTGACTCATACTGAGTTTTACAACATCCAATGATTATGTATGTCTGTCCTTTTCTCTCACACGTAAAAATATCGGAAGCGGCCGGCGTTTCTGTTTCATGGTACGGGAAAGCGATCTTGACAATGCTTCATTTTGACAAAACTTGACAATTTTTTCATTAGTATTAGGTAACTGGTTATGAACCCAATTGTACAATATTATCGTGGACAGATAACGTTTTCGTTTAAGTTTATTAACTATAGTATGTGTTTTTATTAAATTAATTGCTTAATGTTACTTCGTGGTTAGCGCGTTTTCCTATTACAATAGGACTATGGTTTCGGTGCAGGGAATATAGAAAAAAAAGGCATTGCTTTCACTTTCGTTCAGGTTGTGATGACGCTGAAATTGTCTGACGTCAACTATGTTAGCATTTCAGTACTTATTATACGAAAAATCTGTATAAGAGAAAATATTACAATTTGATAAAAGAAAAAAATCACGAAAGATCATTATTTTTGGTTTAATATTTCATTGAAGACAACCAGAATAGCAAAAATTTATAGGGAATTTATGTGCTCATTTTGATTTTTGTACATTTTGCTCCAAAGGACTATTCAGTACATTTTATCTCTGAAATTAATAGAAAACATACTTGATACGTGATTGAAGTACGAGGGGAGGTCCAAATGTTCGTGGAATGAAAGGGTTTTAAATAAAATGAAACAATAAATCTATTTTTCCTTTTCAATATAATCACCCTTAACCTGAGTACATTTATTAGATCTATGAATTAATTTTTCTAAACAGAAGCGTAACCCAACATGCACTGACTTGTCATGCCCAGTTGGTCATGTAGGATTCGCAAAATAGTGGTATCTGATACTCCAACTAATACAGATAACTGTTTTTTCTTCAAACGGGTGTCCTCCAGTACAATTTTTTCCACTTTTTCGACGATGTCTGATGTGGTGGCCTCAACTGGCCTTCCTGAGCGGGGGTCGTCTTCAATCGACTCCCGACCATGTTTAAAAAGACCATGCCACTTGTAAATCATTGATTTACTAGGGCACTGTTCCCCATAAACGGTTTCCATTTCATTCAAAATGGTCTGAGCGTTCTTTCCTTGCTTAGTAAGGAATTTTATCACAGTACGGTGTTCAATTTTCTCCATAGTTTCAGTTTTCTTCCGGATTGACTTGTTTAGCAGGCGAGTGTTCGTAAACGAATGACGCAATAGGACTGAAACTCAATTTATATACTAATCATGAGTCCCCAATTAGCATGACACTAAGCGATCGCCCCTATCCCCACTCCATCCCCTCCATTACACGAACTTTTGGACCTCCCCTCGTATCATCAAAAAAAATCTAAGAGATTTCATTAACACTTTCCAGAACACTTGCTAAGGTAGAAATTTAATTTATATTTAAAAACGCATTACTATGCATAGTTTATGTATGAGCGTATTCGAGTTTGCATCGGAATCGGTGCAGCCTTTATATTTATTATATTTTCAATGATTAAAAAAAAAGATTAAAAAATTGAATTTTATGTGACGATTAACGAGGCAATAATATCATATCAAACGTGTTTGCCTCTAAACGAGTATGTTTTGTGTAAATAAATAAAATAATAGCTTTAGACATTGTACATTGAACTGTACCTCAACGTTCTAATGTAGACTTTAAAATCGATAGCGTAAAGTTGAAAATGAGTGTTCGTTGTTCGATCTTACGTAGTATGCATGTATGTGAAGTTGGGTATGAACGCGGATTTGTTGTTAAAAAATTGTTACCATTGAATCCCCACATTCTAACAGTTTATTTAGGATTTCATTTTAAAGTCGTCTCACTGTTGGAGATGTAAAAGTATTCCAGGAATTCTTATAAGACAATTAGTGATCCTATTAAATGTAAATATATAAATCATAAGCCACTAAATCATTTTAGCAATTAAAAAGTCCCAAAATGCTATTCAGTATTATACTTTCCTATCTTATACTTTCCATTTTATATATTCTCTTTATTTATTTATACATATCCGATGTAATTTAAATTTTTCAAATTTTCAAAACCCAGACTAACTATTTACTCTAACTCGTTAACCAGACTTTATAGTGAAAAAAGACGAGATCGAGGACATTAAATTTATGTATAATAATAATATATATATAACATAGACTATATAGTCTAAAAAGACTATAAAGTGTAATATAGACTCGCCGAGCGGAACCCAGAAATTGCGCATTTAGTTGCGGGTAATTCTCCGTAACTCATTTGCAAGCGAGCGAAGGTAAAAAACGAAGAACGCATAAGAGCCGTATTCTCAAATGGCGCTTTCACTCTTTTCATAAACTCTTACCATATTTAAAAACAATTTAGGTTCCAATCACCAAAAGTCTAGTAGTATGTATGTCGAGATATTCAATGGTAACAAATTTGTATTTAATTCTTTGTATATTTATATATTAGAGTCGGCTCCTAAATCAATTAACTTGCACAATATTTTATTTCGTTTCCAATATTAGACTTTATATTATTATTATTATTATTATATATGATTAATTTAATTTTATAATAAAACTACACACTTTTGTGAACTTTAGTGCATAATATTTGCGTTATTATCGCGGTGTATTTGCGTAACAGTGCGGTAGTGCAATTGGACTGAAAACTTGTAAATAAGAATCATAATATGTGAAATGAACAAAACCTTCTCATATTTATTATTATTATTATTATATATTTAATTTTAATTAATATTAGTGACTGGTTAGTGTCGGATGAATGTTGATATATTGCTAGTTATTTTTTTTTTCTTCAAACTATTTAATATTCGTGTTAAGGCTTCAACACAGTGAAATGGTGGCTATATAGATAGAGCTATCGCGTGATACTTTTTTTTGTAAAATGTATATATTTTCAAACAATATTATTATTTTTGTATTAACAATCAACTCAAATGAGCATATAATCTGCAGATTATCTGGATATAGATCTTACATTAACTAGATAGATAATCTGTAGACTTAACAATCAAGCAGCATCTGTAGCATACGTGCTGAAACACAATAGCAATGTGCTGTTTTTGAAATAACAGATTTTGAAGACTTTAAATAAGTCTAAGTCTTTAATACAGTCTTTTTCGAGAATGTGGTTAAAGCTTTTTCAAGACTGCTGAAAACCTCTTAGTAATTACACATAAATAAAGGAAAAAATAATAATATAATTGTTAATGACTAGTTATAGTGTGTGCTTGATTAACTTGTTAATCTGCAGAATATCTGGCTCAGTCCGAAGTAGGTTTTTTTTTTAATTTCTTACATTATACTTAATCTACTGAAAATCAGCAAACTTTTTAGGTAGTCTGCAGACTTACGACCAAGCATACTGTTATTGAGTTAATAAAATGGAATCTTTGTTTGTTGACGGTTTATTAAAACGTTAGGGGAGGTTGCCCGTTTAGATAAATATTAATTTTAAATCAGAAAAGACTCTTTATTAAAAACGCAGATTAGGGTACGTTCTCAAATGAACCTGGCTGCTTTGGCAAAAAAAAAATACATTTTCATATTTGGAGATTGTTTAATGACAACTGAAGATATTTTTGAACGTATATGAAACGAAATAAAAGTATTTCCCCGTCTTCCGCAATTAACAGTGTAGCATACATTAGTACGCAGATTAACTAGGTAAAGTTTAGATATCTGCCATTATCTGCTTTCATTTACATATATAAAGATTATTGTCGGATTCGAATTGCTTAAATAGTGAAAAATATTTTGAAAAAGACATACAATATAAAAATATAAATAAATCGGCCATATCCAAGAATCCCTCCATGTTTTTACTGCCAATGAGGCAAAAGGGAACATTATGTTGCAGCATTACTACTAGAAATAATATTAAATTTAATCCCAGTACTAGTGAGTACACTACAATTTTTATTTACTTAAGCAAGTTAGTTTGCGGAGTGCTGAAGCCTTAATTGAGTAAATATCGGAAAGAATCTGTCTAATACAGAAACGATCGGTTGTCCACTCTCGTTTAAAAACGTTTCAATTGATGCATTCCATTAAATTTTTAGTATTGTTACAATAGTTGTTATTAAATTCCGATTTATTATATTATTTTTGTATCGTAGCTTAGGAAAATGACTGCCTCATTAATTTGGATATGCGTCCATTGAAACGTGACAATTGTAAAACCTCATACATTATTACTAGTGCTTCTGTGAACAGACAACCATTAGAATATTGTAAAAACTTTAATAGTTAAGATAACATTATCAATTTCAATTCCTTCTTGAACAGTGAGATGTGGCCTTAAAAGCGATTGGTACATTTGCTGTTGTTAATATGTAAATAAAAGTTGTTTATTGTAAATAAAAAATATAAAATATATGTTTTTTGTATAAAATGTATTTTATTTGAATCTTTGTACTGAGATATTGTTTTTTTTTTTAATGGAAACGACAGGAGTATTCACTGCAAATGGAGAATTGGCCACCGGCCGGTGATCCATAATGGTCTGGGTCCGGAGCTAGGTTGTTCTTACGGTAGAAAGTGTCCCTTAGGATAGCACAACGCCCGCGGTTTATGTCGCGGCCTTTTAGTCTGGAATGCTTTTGTTGCCAACCGTAGTCCCAGTTGGAACATATACGAAAGAAGAATCTGAAAAAGTCAACCATATTACCAGAAAGCAGAATAATAGCGTTTTAAACTCGACACAAAGGAAACATACCATAGCTACGATGCTATCTAGCTACAAATGCTTATCTTAGCTTTCGGATTTTTACACCACTCCATATGACATTATGAAAAAGATGGGCAGACAGATTGACGGTCCACAGATGGGGTTATTTTTGAGGGATAAGTTATTGACATTATCACACAAATTTCTTCAGGCCCATTCTTTAGAAATTAACTGCTATTTACATTGTTTTAATTGCCACCACGCAAACAACTACTAGCGATTTCTATTAATGATTACTGAAATCGATATAGATGGCGCTAAACAAAATATTCTGTTATTATTGAAGCCATTACATCTTCGACAAACGGCAAAGATCACGAAACTTGACAAAACAATAAATGGCATAAAAGAATGCTTAATTCTGGCATAAAAGAATGCTTAATTCTGGCATAAAAGAAATTAGCTGTAACGAAAATTGTAAATATAATGTAATGAGAATTTAGTTGACAGTTCTTATTGAGACACTAGAGAAGCATAAAGCAATAAGTACTTATCTTCTGGCGATGTTTTGTTTCTCTCTTTGAGATACTTTTCAGCTGATCCTTTTTCAGTGCTTTTGTATAAGAGATCACATATTTCCTCTTCGATTGGTTTCATAAGGCTGTCATCTTCGGAAGGTATTATAACATGAGGGGGTACTACTTTTGGCTTGTCCAGAGATTCCTCGTATGCCTGTAAGGTTTGTGTTTTAAAAAAATGTAGATATCCATAAAAGAAAACGAAGTAAGTATGGAGGTATCTAGCTTCAATCTATTTCGCGAAATCAGATAAGTTCAACCAAATCAGGAAAATTTCTTCGACAAAAAATTAAATATTTTTTTAAGGTTTCCCCTTCAGGGTAATTCCCCTTAAAAGAATAGTGTAAATATAGGTGAGGTGAGTGCATTTTAGATTAAATAAGAATGAAAAACATTGCTCACTTTATCAATAAATACCTATACGTCGTGCCCTCTAAAATGTAGATAGATCTTATCTTCATATGTATATAAATAATTTATTTATAATAATCAGTGATTCACGGTTAATCATACAGGGGTTAATTATTTTTAAGAAAATATGTCGCCGACAACAAAGCAGAGTTAGCATTCCTGCTGCCCATTCTCCCAAATGAAGGATCAGAAGATAATAGGCAAAAAATATGTTATCTGGTATCCCTTTCCCAAGCACCGAAACGCAATAGCATACGTACTGTTTTTGAAATAGACATGCTGTTATTTAAAAGTCTTTTTTAAAGATTTAATTATAGCCATCAAACAAGCTGCACCGTTTCAAGCCCAGTTCAAGACCATAGAGTCTACTCTATGGTAGTCCTAACCTAACCTAACACACTGACACTGGTTAGCAGAAATACGAGATACTACCTAAAATGCTAACAAAGCTTGAAATTAAAGTATATTATAGCGTTAGAGTGATGATTGAACAAAACTACATACCCGAGAGGATCTTTAAGGGAATTTTATTTTATTTATTTTGTGTTACTGAACGACAAATACCTATCCAAAGTTTCACCAAATACCATAATTTGTAATATTATGAAAATTAGAACAGAGCAATGGAAGCGCAGAGGATTAACCTAACCGACCTTCATAAGTTCTTCTCCCAATTGAATAGAGATTTCTATATCTCTGGCCTGTTTCTCCTTAGCAGCTTGCAAAACCTTCATCAGATTGTCGTAGTACCATTTTCTGTTTCGGCGGTTCGCTATCTTCATTGCGTCGGCTTGGAATGCGTGCGACATTTTTACTGAAATTTAATTATCCCAATTTGATAAAATATGATCCCAAAAGAAACTAAACGATTACGTTACGACAGAAGATTTTGGCTCATTTCAAACTGTCAAATTTTTGACCTCTGAAACTGCAGTAAAAATATTTTATTATTGTTACTATAAGTAGGTAAGCAAACAAAGAATAAATGGTTTGTTCTCATAAGGACAGATTCGCAAAAAGACAGAACATGTACAGTTCAACGCACTATTCTTTAACAATTATTATAAATTACTTATATTTATAAAATTATAAATACACTTACTCCACCTGAATTGCCTATCTTCAGTTCCAAAAAAGATAGGTACACTAAGTATATCGGGCTCGTTATAAATTTCTTAATATAAAGAAATGTAAATTTAAGTACACCAAGGATGTTCAACTGCCAGACACTATTGTAAGTGATTTTTTTTATTTGACGAAGGTGTACAAGACAAAATTATAATTTTTGGTACTAAACTCGCAAAAGAAACCATTAAAAAAGTGACTACATTCTACTCTGATGGAACATTTAAATGTTGCCCGGCTCCTTTTTATCATTTATTCTCATTACATGCCGACATCACACATATACGCCAATTCCTCCTCTAAACCATGCAACGGATTTTGATGCGGTTTTCACCGTTAGATAATATTCCACGGAATGTTTATATCTTAACATAGTATCAAACAAAGTAACTTCCCGCCGTCTGTATCTACGCTTAGATCTTCTAAACTACGCAATGCAACGCATTTTAATGCGGTTTTCACTAATGGAAAGAGCGTTAAACGAGGAAGGTTTTATATTATAATTACAGAAAAAAGTTGCATCTATGCGAAGCCGGGAGCGGGTCGCTACTATATAATAAAACCTAATTAACTTTTTATGCAAGTAGAAAAAAAACAATCATTTGCAACCAACTTGCCGTTAACTGTCCGCGTCTGTTTCTCCGCTACTTCCTAATCACCCAATGGATTTTGATAGGGTTTTCACTAACAGAAAGAGGGATAAAAGAGGAAGGTTTGTGAAAAATTGCATCCCGGACGAAGTTGGTAGCGGGTCGGTAGTGTATATAGAATAAAGTCGCTGTCCACCCGTCTGTTTCTCTGTAACTCCTAAATCACCTAACGGAATTTGATACGGTTTTCACTAATAGAAAAACAAAATTCATTAAAAAACATTTAATTCTTATAAACTTAGGCGTGCATATTTACAAAATTAAGTAAGTATTAAAATTTACACAATATTGTATAGTTTTGAAAATTAATAATAATATGAAATAAGTGCTATTTTTACATATTTATGAACATTGCAAATCTCTATACATATATAAAAGTGCACTTCACTTCTTTATGTCTCAACACTTTTTAAATACGGCTGATTTTCACTGGTTTTTACTAAAGAGCGATAAACGAGGAAGGTTTGTCTGTATATAATTTCCAGAATAATTTATTATTTGCATATAAATTCTTCTGGGATATAATATAATATACCATCCGTACGAAGCCGGGGGCGCGTCGCTAGTGTAACAATATTTATAATATTCGAGATTATGTTCTTCAATATTATCATAATCATACCACAGTATACAGTAGTATTACAGTATACAGTCTTTATTAAAGAATAATAACAATGTTGCAACTAAAAGAGATTTCCAGTTGTTTCTTAAAATGTTATTGTTTATTGTATCATTTCACTCAAACAAGTACATATCATAAACAAAATAAATTATAACAGGGAATATGCATGATTTCTTTGATTAGTTAAATTATTCAATAATGTATAAATCTCATAAAAAAATGTTATTACCCTAATGAAAATAATATTGGAATTAAAAAAAAAATCTTCATTATACAATTAAAATGCCAAATGTCTTTAAAAATTATGTAAAACGCTTAAACGACTAGTGACGTCATTTGACATGATAGCAATAGTTTGCTTTTCTTTTATGTACTAATTGAGGACAGAACCGAATTAGTCCAGTATAAATTCAAACACTTTTTTGAATCGTGGTGTTTTGATCCAGTTGCGTCAATCCCTATAATAATTTTTAATCAAAACTGGTGGCTCTAAGTAGAACATAAATTGCTTTATAAAGTGCGTTTTCAAACGAAATCAGATTAATCCACTACCAAAGATGTTAAAAATGCCATAACTTTAACAAATTTTCAATAAATCATATTAAAAGCGGACAACCTCAGTAAAAATAAAATATTATGTAGAAATGTTTATATTTTTGCACTGTAAACCAGGAATAAATCTGGCAACACTAAATTTCAATTTCATTAAAATAAAATCTTATTTTTTTTTATATCTTCTACATATATTTTTGTTTAATTTTCTGTTCCTTTTTGGAACAAAACCGGATTTGTATAGTATTAACAAAACCGGACTAGCCCCATGTTTGCAAACGGATAAGTCCAACGTTTTCAATCAAAATCAGATGTCAATTTTAATTTCTTGAATAACTTCTAGAATATAAAAGTAAATTAAATTTTAATTAGTCGTCCAACAATAGATCTAATCAACCTACCTTAATGATAAAAATTTATGTATTTAATCTCTTCCATACAGTACCATTAGTTTTTTCGCCGTCCTGTAAAATTTAATTTCTCGGACTAATCCGGTTTTGTTCCCCAGCTCAATTCAGAATTTATTTAATTAAGTGACAAAGAAAAAGAATCGAAACAAACATCATGTCACGTTATATGTATGGTTAAAATTTTATCATAATTTTTAAATTAAATGTATTTCTTATTTTATTTTATTTTTTGTATGAATTACCTTAATTACTTAAAAATTACTCACTTAAAAATAATTTAGCATAGATACTGTACACAAAAATAGATGTCCTAATAAATTTCACAAATAATGCATATATATACAGATAGTATTGTCAATGCGATGAGATGATTTTAAACTTCAATGTAGGTAAATTTTTATTGTAGTATTTTAATTTACATTTTCAAGATTTAAAAAAAGATAACTTTCAGCCTCATTTATGTTCTACTTCAGCAATTTATGTTCTACTTAGAGCCGCCAGTTTTTATTAAAAATTATCTGGGATTTCTCTTAACTTTTTAAAATACTTAATTTCTTAAAAGAAATTCTTTGGGACACCAATTATTTAGGACTATCATATGCGTGAGAAGTGGTATTAAAAAAAAAACAACAGAGACTCTATTTGTGTCAATTTTGACTCTGCGATCTCCCAGCTTTCCTGGCCATGACTGGACTACCACCCATTTGTCTGATAAGACCTCGAAGGCCCTTGGCTTCTCTGACTCCGCTGTCGAGTTGGTCCGATGTGATCGCACAGAAATCGTCAACGAGAGGCAACGGGGCACTAAGTCTCTCCGAGTACTGAGCCAAACGAGATTGGTGACCGATCGGTGAAGTTCTTTCCGTTGACAATTGTTGTAGCTGGAAGAACAATAAATATTACTCTCACGTTTCAAGTTCTTTTAAGATAAAGTTATCAATATCAGGTCAGTTAAATTTAATTTGTTGATCAACGAGTAATTTGTTGTACCATTAATGGGACTATGGCAAAAAATATTTGCTTCGGTTCCATCAGTGGAACTATGTAATGGTACCACGGTTAATAAAGGTACATTTTAAAATCTTTATCTTTTATTATAAATTAGGACTTTAAAATAAATCATAATTACATAATTATAATAAATTTTATGATGAACTGATTATCTTTTATGAAAAGGCTAAGTTTTGTTAAAACTGTTCTGAAGTTGGAAATTTGGTAAATTAATTTTCATCCTTATCTTCTTCTTTTTATTTGTAACTAGCTTTTGCCCGCGACTTTGTCCGCGCCCTTTTTCTTGTCCGATCGCTACTAAACTTCACAGGATCACCCGCTGGGCTAATCTAAAGCATAGTTTTGATATGCTGATGGTGTTTTGATTAAATAAATAAAATAAATAAGTCCACAACAATTTTTTTTGGGATTGTCACAAAACTTGTTTTTATTATACTTCACTACCTTTTTTTTTTGTATATAGTAAGTACCTCATTCAAAATTACCTTAGCTTTAAGTGCGGTGATCTCATCTTGCATCCTCTTAACTATGACGACATCACTCTCGTAGTTGGTGAGAGTCGGTTGAGGCATGCAGTGGAAGACGGTGGCCAGTAGGTTGTGTAGCGACACCCAAACACTGTCCTTCCAACTGAATGTGAAGTAAATACTAAACGCTGGGTTCTCCTCTGGCTTCTGGATGTATGGGAGCACTGTAAAAATATTACAAATTTATATCTGACTAGCTGTTGCACTCGACTTCGCCCGTATAACTTTACAAAAACGGGTGTAATTTTGCACGACAGCGGGTGGTGGAGCACGGATGGGGGTGTTATCTATGAGAGAATACACATGCTGTTATTATATTTCACTACGGTTTTCTGTAAGGGGGTGGTTACTGCCGCCATATAGGCCGCCCAAATGACTGCAAAACACATCTTACATTACATGTCTCATATCTTTACATTTATCTTGAAACAATTACGACAAGTGTCTTGTTTGAAATTTAACATTTATTTTATATATGGAATTGTTTTTTTTTTTTAAATTTTATTAGTCAATATTTAAACTACCAACAATAGTTATAAGTATTGTGATAAAGAAAGATAAACAAATCTACGGTAATATTTGCAATCATTTATTTGTTTTAATGAAAAAGTCTATAATATGATTAATAGGGGAAGAACATTAAAAGTTTATACCTGAACTTTTATCAACACAAATTGACTAACTATACCTTTTGAAAAAAGTACAAACTGTAAGTCTTCACAACAATTAAAGTATTACTTTTTTTTAAAAATTATAAAATATAAACAGTTTATATATTACCAATAGATATAAACTGTTGAAGGCTGTTGAAGACATAGGGGTCGGGCCACAACACATATTTTAATATTTTTAGATTATCCCATGGGAACAGTACTATTTTTCTGAATGAAAGGTACTCTATGTCCTTTCCTGTATCTCTGATGATGTATATTAAAAAGACAGACAGTTACTTTCACTTTTTAATATTAGTATGGATTGACAGGGCAACGACTGTTGGGTCAGCTAGTAAACAATAAAATTATTCAATGAAACTTACTAAACCAGTCTCTCCATTCATTTTGCCCTTGAAGTTCTGGTAACATTTTAGTCAAAAACTCATTGACACGTTCATTACGGGCGGATCCAGTGCCCTGTGCTGCTGTTACTAAATACAATTTGTATAAACTGTATTCAATCTTGCGTACAGCTGTAAAAAAATATTTGTAAAGCATTTATAAGGGTAAATGTTAAATATTTTAACTGTTGTTTTATGTGTGGTTAGATAAATAAAGGCTTTTTTATTACCCACATTAAATTTATTTTATTTTATTACTAGCTGTGCCCTCGACTTCTTACGCGATATAGTTTTTTTTTTAAATCCCACAGAAATCTAACATTTTTCCAGGATATAAAGTATCCTATAATAATAATAATCATTTATATACGTCTTTATTACCTATTAACAAAATAATAATAATAATATTTTACATCCACATAGGTTATTATATATAATAAAGATATTTGTTGCGACAATTACTATCATGTAAAAATGCTACTGTAGTAGGCAGCACACTTGCAGCACCTGTGGCGTTGCTAGTGTTATAGGTGACGGCAACAATCCACTCTCAATTGAACCGTCAGCTCATCTGCAGATCTTAACATAAGTAAATAAAAAATAAATTAAAATGGTATTCCTATTCACTTATTAATTTTGCTGTATGTCATATTTATTCCCATTCAAAATGATTGTATGGGACAGTCTACCTTATCTATAATTGTTTTCATTATATTTTATATAATTATGTTAATCCATTTAATAAAATATCCCTGTGTCAATCTCCATCCAAATCCGTTCAGCAGTTTTTGTGTGATTGAGTAACAAATATTCCAAACATATAAATTTTTTGCATTTTATCATTTATATTATTCTAGTTAGTGGTAATAAAGTTGTGAGGCCTCAATATGGTATACTAAGCTATGAAGCATAAATGGTAAATAAGAAATAAACAAGAAATACCTGGCTGCATATAACTTTCCAATTTTGAGAAAACAAGATCATCAAGATGCGACCAATATTCTTTAAGTCCCACTAAGTCAGAAACATTTATAAAATGAGATATTTGCTCGACTATTTTGTCCACTCTGAAGCCTTTGTCTTTATCCATTTTTAAATCACTGTCGAAAGCCTTCACTGTAGATATAAAACCTCTGTATAATAAATATTCCCGTATTAATTCGTCCGTAAATTGTATATGAGCCATTTTATTTTAATTCAAATACTTCCTTTATTTTTTGTATTAACAAAATAAATTTGCGATGACAGAAGATACGCACACTAACTGACTGACCAAACTAAATTAAATAAAAACTTTGCTGTGATCTGAATATTGATATAATTTAATTATTTTGTTTGATCAGCCATAAAACGTAGGTAGGTAGGAGTCTACTAGGGTAAATTACAGACCAGAAATAAATGAAATGAAAACAATCTTTGCATTGTGAATTGTTTGTGAAAATGTCAATTGTGTGCCTCCATAGATTAATATTAATTTTTCTCGTTATATTATTTAATTACTCTGTGTTAAATTACATAGACATTTATATTATTCTATATGAATACTCTATGGTTCCAGACTGCATAAACTGCATTAGTTTTTAATCAATGTATTAACTTGACTTATAATAATTTAATTTATAAGGCAACTAACTAACCATTGATCGTGTAACAAACAATTATTTATTTTTTATTGATACACTGCCAAAATAGAAAGGTGACAATCTTAAAAGTTTTTAGAAGAAACGAACCAAAATCCTTTATTACAATTTCAACTTTTATCGAAAATCTTCATCTTTCATCATCAGTATCACAACAACACTATTATCAATCAAAAAAACAAAATGTCAATAGCTTGCTTATAATCAGCTGTCGTATTTTTATTAGAATATAAACGTTTTAAATTACGCTTTGCACTAAAATGAATTTGATTAAATAAAAGTGTTTTTAGTTTTGACGTAAGAAGTGCTCGAAGTGTTCGCAGTGGTGTTAGTGTTGGGCGGTGGGCGATGGCGTTGGCTCGGCACAGGCACAAGCAGTGAGCGAGGCTCGGAGGCGCAGGCATGCGGCGGCATGGCGGGCGAGGCTGCGGGCACGTCGCGCGGCCTCCGTGTCTACAAGATTGTCGTGCTTGGCGACGGAGGCGTTGGCAAGTCCGCCGTTACATTGCAGTTTGTCAGTCACAGCTTCTTGGATTACCATGATCCTACTATTGGTATGGTTTTATTTATTTTCTTCTCCTATTACCTCTTCTTTAAAGTTAAGATATGTGTTAGGATTCTTAAGTGGAAGTGGGCAGGACACCAGGCCAGACTTAGGTTATGCCCACACTACAAGATTTGTTTAGTGCTAAGAGCCAAGCTACTCGCTTAGTGACAGATCTTATGCTTAGTGACAGTTAATGCACACTGCAATCAAAGTGGCAAGGTTAGTCACCAAGCAAGTCGAGTAGCGAACCAACATCTTGATAATGTTGCCTAGTATTGTCCAACCGAAGCTTTGGCTTCGGCTTCGCCCACCTTCGGCCAGTAAAATCGCACTAGTCGAGAAAAACAAATACCGATCTGATTGTGATTGATATGATAAATTACTTTAAGAAATAAATAAATATAATAAATGTTATAATTCACATTATTTCGAAATAAAAAATTATTTTTGACATAAATTGCAGGGTATTTTTTTCATCATCTCTAGATCAACGTCTAGTCATGATTAATTATTACCTTTCTATGTTATACAGTCGATATAAATGTTCAATATTAAAGTTTTAAAATCATGTATTTTATTAGTTGTAGCTTGTAGCCAATCTTGAACAAAATTTCTTAGAGCTTTTAAACTTTCGGCTTCGGCTTCGGCCAGAAATTGACCTTCAGTCCAACACTATTGCCTAGTGACTACAATTTAAAATGAAAGAAGTTCTAATTGATGCTCTTTTGAATAGGGAACCACTGTGAAACCCATGAAATAAACGTATGACTACTTAAATGTAGGCTATTTATACTTTAAAATTATTTTTAAAAACTTAATATCAATTTAGATTTGAAAGCCCATCTTATTTATGTCTACCTGTGACAAGGAAAATATTTGTAATTAGTTTTATTTAGTTATATCGTTACAATTAATGATCTGGGCTTTTAACTTGAGGTATATTTTGTATGTCTTTCAGAGGATTCATATCAACAACAAGCTGTTATTGATGGAGAGCCCGCATTGTTGGACATATTGGACACAGCAGGACAGGTAATAATAATAAATTAATAGAAAAATTAAGATATGACAAGATTTCTACAATAAATTAATTTGTGAATGAACTTTTTAAATGAAAATAAAATATTAAATTATTGTTAAAGCATAACAAACATTACATGTAAATACTTTGTTTTAAATAATTGTCATTAATTTAAAATACTAAAAATAATAATGCTATAAATAAATTTAAAAATGCCATTTATTAATGAATTTCAAATATTATAAATAAAAATTGTTTTTAGTGATTTGTCTCTCCCAAAAGCTCTTAATAGTTTTTAGTTAATGGTATATTTTGATTGGGTGCTATAGCATCTCTCGCCAAGACTGATTCAGCACAAAATTATACAATAGTGTAGCATTGTGTCCCAACTATTGCAACTAGTGATGAATTGATTGGTCATAATGAATTTAAATTTGTTTTGTTTGAATCTTTTATAAAAAAACATTTTAGCATAAACCAGCTAATGGTCCATTTAATTATAAGTGACTACTGTCAAGACTTATTAAAAATGTATATACAATCCTCAAAACTGTAGTGTAGAATGTAGGTTTTATTAGTGTAAGAATTTTTGAATTCTTAAACTTTTCTTAAATTTATAATATTAAAAAAATCATAATTTTATTTTTTAATAAATTAAAATTTCCCTCAATAATTTATATACTTATTATAATATTAAATAAATTTTATTTATACAACTATAAAAACATACAATTTTAACAATATGTATGATGGATCATAATATTGATGAGTTGTATGTTGTATCAGGTTGAGTTCACTGCAATGAGGGAGCAGTACATGAGATGTGGCGAGGGTTTCGTCCTGTGCTACTCAGTGACTGACCGCCGATCGTTCCGGGCAGCAGCCGAGTACAGGCGGCTGTTGTCACAGGCGAGGCCTTCCGAGAGACTGCCCCTTGTACTGGTTGGAAATAAACTGGATTTGGCTCCAAGATTTAGACAGGTGAGCAAATCTTGAATCCTTTGGGTTATTATGGATAGTGATTATGAATGAGTTTGATTATCTATGGTCTGCAGTATATTTTGTATGGTTTTGTAAGATATCTATTTACAGGTGAGCACAGAAGAAGGGAAAGCGCTCGCAACACAACTGGGTTGTCCATTCTTCGAGACGTCAGCGGCGTTACGTCACTTCGTAGACGATGCCTTCCACGCGCTCATAAGAGAGATCCGACGGCTCGAGAGACAGAGACAAGTAATGCATTCTCTTCTTTGTTTCTTAATGATATAGGTTATAGTTTACTTTTTACGTCATCACAAATTTTAGAATTTAATTTATAATATTAGTAGGGTTATATCGTTTATTAAATGACTCCACCATAGTGAATAGATTTTTTTAAAAATTAAATATTGTCTGCTTCTTTTTTATTTTTTATGTTAAGGTCCACAGAAAGGCTGACACGGTCCACTTGATGGTAGGTGGCTACCGTCGCCTATAACAGAAGCAACATCATAGGTTCTGCAAGTGCGCTGCCGACCATAGAAGGATTAAGGTTAAGGGATAAGGAAGGAATGGGGTAATGGCATCCCTTACTCACTCACCGAGACACAACAGTACATATTATTCTGTTCCTTAAGGTGGTTTTCTGTAAGAGGTTAGTTACTGCCGCCAGACCGGCTGCTGCTCAAATGACTGCGAAACGTAATGTGCCCTGGCACCACTTCCCAAATCGACAGACAAGAACCGACTTTGAAAAGTTTATTTCCAAAGTTGACCCAGCCGGGAATCGAACCCGGCATCCTTGAGATGTTAGGCAAGCACCCTTACCACTCATCCAATGGGTCGTATTTTAATAGTGCGTTTCTGTTGTGTTGCAGTCGTCTTTGATGGGCACGGGAGTGTCTTCGGGCGGCGGACGGCGAAGATGGCGTCGCCTGCGCAGCATCTTCGCTTTGGTATTTCGGAGACGCAGGCGCAACCACCCCGCCCCCTAGCGACGCGTTCGTGCAACTTGTAAATCCTCGATCATTTATTATACACTAGCGACCCGCTCTCGGCTTCGCACGGGTGCATTTTTTTCTCGTTTAACGCTCTTTCCATTAGTGAAAACCGCATTAAATTATGATTTAATATTATAAACTCTAAAAGATCTAAGCGTATATAAAGGACAGACGGCGGGAAGCGACTTTGTTTTAGACTATGTAAAGATTATTTACGTCAAAATGAAACTAAAAGCAACTTAAAAATTAACTAAGTTTAAAATTTTAACTTAAACTTTAAAATTGGTTAAAAAACTAGAAGCAAACGGGTTATTGATATTTTTTAACCATAAACAATGCAGATTGTCTATGAACTAATAATTTTAAAATTAAACCTAATATTCTTAGGAAATAACTGTACCAAAAATTTGTACCTATCTTTAGGAACAATAAAATATGTATAGTATTTTTTTTTTAAATTGTTTGAGTCTTTTAAGCTCTCATACACTTTCTTTGTACGTACTAAGTTCTCGTATTAAGTAGATCGCTATAAGCAATATAGTTTTATTGCTCTCGTAATTGGCCTATAATATAGTTTCTATATAATGAAATAAGTCTTTAGAAATTTATTGATTTATCTCCAAAGTTTCATGTACTTAACGGTTTTCTTATAATTTGAGGACGATTCCACTTGATATTGTGAAAAATTAATACACCATCTTTTAAAGATGATTGAAATATTATATAGTCATTGTCAAACTAAAATCTGCTACTTTTTTGAAACGTCAACTGTCAAACTAAATTTTTGAGATTAAAACATTTTGACCTTTGTGAATATATAGTTCATTGTCTTATCTATGGTATAAAAAAACTGCTAAGTGCTTATGAGCACTATTTGTCGAACTAAGACCTCTTAATAAAATATGCCATATGCAGCAACTAGAATCAGTGAGTGCAAAATTTACTCTTTTTTTTAATTTTATAGGTAAACTCTTAAATCTTCATGTTTAAACGACAAATAAACGCACCTATAACAAATAAACACCAAGTTTCAAATAAGATGCATTTATTTAAAATAAATTTTCAAGAGATATTTTTTTTTTGTAAATATCTCAAAAGTATACATTTAATACACATAGCAGATAATGGTTTAACAACGACGATATTATATAAAATATTAAATATGTAACAATGCCAATACGTTATAATGTTTAGTATAATATATAATTTTATCCCAAATAGAAGTATTGAAATTTGAATTTAACAAATAAACCTCATATTTTAAAAATTAATTAAATTTTAACATTGTCTTAGTTGCAACCGTTTTTTCTGGTTGACTAAGCTTTCTTTAATTTAATATTGGACATATAAAAAATAAATATATACAAATATTAATTTTTTTTTCGTATTAATGATGTCGTTAAGTTACCACTGAAGTTTTGATGGTAGGATAATGAAATATTCTTATTTTTTAAATCTGCTTATACATCACTTAGTAAAAATAAAAATATATAATTAGCGTATTCCATAAAGTTAAGTGCAATTTTGTATTAGTTTGTAGGTTTTTTTAAAAATAGTGTTCCTATAAATAAATGTAACCGTTAGTTTTGAATTGTAATGCCAAAGGCTAGTTTTATGCTATCGTTGTTTATATATATAGATACATATATATAATATATACGAGTATATCTGTATATCGAAAGCAAACTATCCTAAGTTACATTTGTTTTTTTTTATAGGACTTAAAACAGTAAACCAGTAAATAGAGCGTGAAATACTTATTTTAATGGCATCATAAAGTGATAAAAAAAAAAAATGATCTTAGGATAGTACACCTCCGGTATATTGAAATGATAATTTATAGAGGACTACTATGTGTGATAGATATTTTTATTGCCTCGTGTGCCATAAAACTTTTGATGTCCAAGCAAAAAATATTATGTTCAAACGTGTCCTTTATAATTAATTAACATAAGCGCAATCATAAACATATTTTTAAAAAAAGTTAAATCACAATAGAGATATACCTAATGTGTAGTCCTCATTGTTTTGTACAAAATACGCGATAGTATAATTCTGGTCTGGATGTGACTTAGACGCAGTCTTCCGTTAATTGAACCCATAGAAGCAATAATGTATCACTTATTATTATATATATATATATATTATTAGAAGAAAATTTGTTTATTTATATGTTGAATCAAAATGTTAATTTGTTTGTTGATTTAAGGAGTGAATACAAATATTTGGCTCAATTCTCATTCCGCTAGACGATTTTGATTACACTTGTCCAGTTCCGCTTCTATCAGCCCCGTATTTTTTTATCCATATAAATTTTATAAATTTTAATGTAACTATGTCTGTCTATCTATTATCTTCCCTCGCTTTAATTACTTAATCTATCATCATGACATTTTGCATACACGTTGTCCAGGACCCATCTCAACAGTGGCGGCACCACCGTCGTCGCGGCAATAAATATGTCATATTTACTCTCTCTTAGGTGTAATATTTTTTATTTAAAAAAAAAATGTTTTTTTTTTTTTTTGCTTTTTTGTCCTTTTCGGTATCCCTGACAACATGTGCTGCAAAATTTCACGATGATCGATTGAGTAATTAAGGCGTGGAAAGATAACAGACGTACAGACATAGTCACATTCACAACTGCACAAGTTTAGTGTAACCAAAATAGTCGAGCGAAACGCGAATGGAGCTGAATAGTTGTAGTCACTCCCTTATGGCTCGTTTACAAAAGGACAAGCGTTGAATGGAATCGTTCGTTGAAGTTGGTTCGATTGTTTTAGTTCATTCAAAGGAGTGGTTTAGTGAGCGAGTCATTGAAAATTTAAATGTTTAGGCCCTAATTAATGTAGCGGTAGTCGTAAACAGTTTTAGGGGACCTCATAGACGATTCGGGCCATAAATTCCGTATTTCCATAGACTAGACATTAATATATGGCGGTGTCATTAGAATTTTGATATTAGGATGAACTGGGTTTTACCGTAAGTACAATTTGAATAAAAAAAAAAAGAAAATAAGTGAGATATATCGAGCTCTTGATCTAATCTGTGTGACAGAAACAGCAATAAAATGTTTTTATTATTAGTGTTTTAAGAGTATAATCGTACATTTATTATATAATAGTAATTATGTTTATAATTATATTAATAATAATAACAATGATTATTATTATTATAAATTACATACCTCTACTTAGGTGTATTTATTATTAAAGTATCTTTTAGTGTTGTGGGACATATTATTATTATATGGTATTGTAATGTTAGTATGATACGCACAAATTTTAGTGTAGTCAGTTGTTCGTGGATGGTTGTGTGTGTTTGTTTGTATTTAATGTTTTCGACGGACGTCATCACCTTGGAAATACATTATTTATTTAGCAATCGTGAATGATTGATTTTATACCAATGATATCAACAGTTAGTATTTATTTACAAGGCTCTGCTGCATATTGAGCTTAAGGCTTCCAATACAAATTGAAGCTAATAAAAATGTGAAGGGTTTGAATATCTTCATCAAAATAAATAAGAATAATAATTAGTTTTATTTGCAACAAAAGGACATATAAAAACATACATAGATAACATAACATAGAAGATAAAGTCAGTTTGGAGACAATAAAAATTTTAGGATGCAAATAATGAAAATCGATCTAAGGAAACACAATATGAATTTTTGAGTTAATAAAAACCGCGATCATGAATTTAAAATAAATATAAAAATATTGCAAGGGTTTTAAATGAATCTAAAAAATCTTGAAAGAAAGCTATGTTAAATATTTTATTACGATATAATTGATTGGGTAGGTTGTGGGATATATGTGTTGCTATAGAACTGGAAAACTCACAGAATCTAAAAGATTATAAAAGGACATGTATATTTTTAAAATTTAAAAAAATAAATTTCATTTGGGGAATTAGGTTTACTTAAGATCTTGTGATTGTTTATTTACATCTCTTATCCTAGTAATGAGAACGAATTTTTACTATTGCGTGTCTTTAAATAAAACAACTCGAAAACAACCCGAATGTTGAGCCGGCGTTTCTACTGGCTGTACAAAGAGAGGCTACATCTAGAGATAGGTAATCCAAATATACTCATACAACCACCGTTTTATGTTTGTTGGTTTGCATCTTAGTCAATTCAAACAATAAACAGCTGACAATACAAGGATCCAACTGGTTCAGAGGCGGGACCTATTCCACATAGGGACTTAAATAGACTAAATTAGATTTTAAAAATTAGCTTTTTAAAAATTAACTTCTTAACTTCAAAGACATAGTTGTGGTTCCTTTGGTCAGATTTCTCTATCTCCTGACTCACGCATTTCCCTCGGCCTGTATGTTTATCGGTGTTACGTGAAGGCGTCCGTTCTGAAACACGTGTTTTGGTATTGGTGACACTTGATGTATAACTTAAAAAAAATACAATAAGACAGTGTCAAACTAGTGTATATTTTGAAACTAAGTCACTTTTATTATACAGTGTCGTATGAGACATAATTTTTGCACATCCTCATGAAATGTATGACTTCGATAACATTATCGAAGCCATACATTTTGATGCATCACGACACTGTAATATAAATTCGGCTTTTTAAACAGTGGAATTTTCAGATGGGTCAGCAAGGGCTTAAATGAACCGCTTTAGCGATACAGGAAGACGTTCTTGGGAGGATTCTTGGGGTCTTTTACTTGCTGTCTGTACCGTACAGACAGCAAGTAAAAGAGGAATCTGAAGTTCTATTGTTATGTGTTTTTTTAAGTATAAAAAACTCTATACAATATTTATATCTCTAAAGTCTCTAGCTAGAACATAATATGAGGTTAGTGTATTTTTGAATTTCCTTATTGCTTTATTTCCAAGTTAATGTAATTTTATATTTATGCACTCCACGTATCTAAAAAGATTATGGTGATTTTTTACATTTCTAGTATTCTGAACTCTGTTGGTTCCGTAGTCTCTTGATCTTGATCAGTTGATGAGAGACAGGATCGAGAGATCAAATAAAATGAAAGCATGAAAAATGTTCTCTTTTTGCTGACTGTACTCTTTTGCGAAACTATATTCATAATCATAACTTTTGGAGTAAATAACAGGGAGTTATTGACTCCAAAAGTTATGATGGTTAAGGTACTTACTGATTCATCTCAAAATTTCATCACATACTTTGAACATGTATGTATTTAGTAAGCGAATTGACCTTACAAGAGAATCAAAGATCCCTAAAAATAGATAGTTGTTATTATCTCTAAAAAAATATGGTCAGTTACGGCCGAAAGTGTTCACCTGGTTTCTGTTAAAATTTCCAATTTTTGTATTGGTTACCATCTTTCTGTTCCAATTTTTGAATTGGTGAACCTTCTGAAATATTTCCAAATATATTGGATTTTATTATTGGTAATACGTAAACACATGACAAGTATCTTTATTAATAAAATTAATTAATGCCGTTCTTGTTTTGAATTGAGAATATTGTTTTTATAATTTTCTCAATTGAAATAATTTAAGTAGTTTCCAGATTTATTACTTACTAAGTATTACCATTAGTAATATTTTTCTCATTTTTTAAATCTATAGAAAAGGTCGTCCGACGGACGGACGACCTTAGTGTGAATGAGCCATAACTTCCATCTATTTTAGTAAGTCGTATTATATGTGTTCAAATAATAAAATTGGACAAAGAAAATAGCCTCACAAACGTCATTTCCTCTATAAAAATATGTAAAAATAAAAAGATGTGAGTAAAAAATTTTATTGCGTTAATTTTTACTAACAACTTGCGACGATCTGTGGCAACATTTTCCATAATAGGTATATTTTGAAAATAACAATCATTAAGTATCAGGGTTGTTGCGGATGCAAAACTTTCAATATCCGCAAATGCGATTTTAAGTTTTTAAGTTTTTTGAATCTGTTTAATTTTTAATGCAGAAATAAATTATCGAAATTGATCATTTTAATATTTTTTTTATTAAGTAATCAAAATTTTAGCAGAAAATTGAAACAATTTATATTATATGATATGATAATTTGATTATTGCGAACGTTGGAGCGTTGATAAGTTGATGCGTTTCGCATTTGTGAATGCGGATGCGAATATCCGCAACAATCCCGATTAGTATATATCGATTAAGAGTTTATTAAAATAATGAACCGTACCTACTTGGTAATAGTTGATATTTTATAAAAATTTCACACGCTCTGTAACAACTGCAAGAAAGTATAATTAATATAATTAGTTAAGTTCTAACTCTAGTCATTATTAATTTGTGTTTTCGTGTATCTATTTTTTTTTTTTCATTTTATCTAGATAAAAATATAACTCGTTTTCTAAGGGCTATTGAGAGAAATTTCAAAAGTAACCAGTGATTATGTAAAAAGAATGATTAGTTTTGTGACATTTTTCAATGAGTTTCAATCAAGTGTTTTTTTATTTGCATGATTGCATATTTTTAAAATTTAAAACAAAAAATATAAACCAACAAATCGTAATTCTTTAATTAAAAAGAAGTTTACATAGAGGTATCCTGTTTCAGTAATATTTATTCATTGCCGTAACTTAAGAAGTATTTTTCCATGACATCAAATCGTTTTTATTTTTAGAAGTATCTGCTAAAAATCACTTATGTTTGAGTAAGTTAATTATAAATATCTCTGACGTGAAATTTGAACATTTCGCGAGGATATTCATGTATCTGAATTATATTAAGTGCCATTTTTTAAAAATGTACCTTTAAATAATTTTTGTACACAGTACTGTGTATATTTTATAGTGATATTTTTTCTGTAGTGTATTTAACTTAATTATGTTTGGATTTGACTCCGAATTTTTTTTTTTATTATTTGATATAAATGCAACTTTTTTGAAGTGAAAGCTTCTTTAAGCGCCTTGGTCACAATTTTGTACGAGGATAAAACACTGAACTTGCGAGATGACGTCAGCGTCATCCAAGAAATACAATTCTTCGAAGTTAGATGGCGCTGTTGTTAATAATCTAGGACTAAAGCTCTTTAAAATTGCCTCAAAATATTTATATTGTTGAAATGCAATTGTTCGACGTTAGATGGCGCTGTGGTTAATTGATAAAAATAATTTGTAATAAAAAATACTTCCTTAAAACATATTTTCTTAACAACCCAAAATAATGTTTGCAAGTTTGTGAAGCTAAAAAGTTTTCACTTCTGACGTGTGGTCCTTTGACTGACGTGATTTTTTAAAATAATATGCAAATACAACCTCCAAGGTTTAATTTTATAACACAGCGCACAATAGAATGTATTAAAAACCCCGTAGTCACTTAATAGTATTCAAATTGACGCTTAACAAATAGATATATTAAAATATTAATATATTCCATAGTTTAGCGTGTACGAAATATAACCCTATTTAGATAATTAATTATTGGTACCTACGTAGAGTTAAATCCGAAGGCCTGTTCAAATTAATTGTTTAAGATTTAATAGAAATTTATATAAATAAACAATATTTCATGTTTTATGTACAAATTTATATAATGTACGTTGGTAAATTGTTGTTTTGGTAATATGAATGTGTGTTTTGTTACTTCTCATCATAATTTATAACACCAAATGTCAAGTAGTTGTGAGAGGTTAAAAAATGCGAAAATTGTAAACTGTGTAATGTTTTGTTGAATAAATGTCATGTTTTGAGTTGGATTTTTTCTTCAAAACCCATCGCAAGTATTTAAAATATGAAACCCCATCTTTGATAGCAAATAATAATAGTTGTTCTACGCACTTAGAGTTGATGTTATGCCTCCAAAAACACTAACAAATTTATTCAATTTTTAAAAAAATCTTAAATTTTATGTATGTTAATTAATACTGTAAGTTTATTAATATACCTTTAAACCGGGAACAGCGTTTCATTACCGTCCTAACATATTATATATATAACAAAAGGTTATTTAATTTTAAAGTTGCTAGAGCACATAAAATTGTAGTATGACCTATATATTAATATACCTACTTACTTTTAAAATGGATATCCTGTTTTATTAACAAGATTGTAGGCAACATTAGTATGGAATTTCCATATATTCATGTGCATATCAATTGACCCACATAAAGATAGCTTAGTAATTATACTTCAACACTCTCGTGTCTTGGACGTTTAGTGACAATTGTGCCCACACCAGCCATTACGATCGCGGCTCATAAACTTCATTTGCTAAAGTTGTGACGACACAACCCTTAGGAACACGCTTCCATAAGACAGTAAATACACTTCATAAAACAGTACTTAAATAATGCTGTTATTAAATTAGTAGAAATTTACAATGGCCCAAAGGAATACTGACCTTGTATGTACTTTTTATAGATTAATATTAATAAATTCCCCTTAAAAAAGAAAATAAAAATAGTTTTAATGTACAAAGCCTAGCCTAGTTAATCAATTGGGTTCTTATATTTATTTTATTTAGACAATTTAGTAGTATTTTATTTCGACGAGTTCGTTAGTAGATTTATTGGCTTAGCGCTCTGACGCAGGAGTTCGATTTCTGGTAGGGCTAATTTGGTAAATGATTTTCAGAGTTGGCTGTGGTCTGGTGCGCTTAAGTAGTGTCAGGGCGCACTGAGTTTCGCAGTCATAAATTGTGCAACCCATCCGGCAACAGTAACCACCCCTTACAAAAGACCATAGTCAAATAACAGCACGTGTGCTGTTGTGTTTTGGTGAGTGATGTCAGAGCACACTGGCAGCACCTGAGGCTTTGTTAGTGTTAACAGGAGACGGTAGCCGCCTTCTATTAAGTGGACCGTCAGCCTGTCTGACGTCCGTTAATTAAAAAAATATTTTATTCAAATTGCTCATTGGTCTTACTTCTGTGGTGACCTCCTTTTAATAACCTATTTAGAATTTACGTTTTAGTTTCCGTGTCATTCTTTTAAATGAAGAAGCACGGAAACTAGAGACAGTCGGTCTTCAACACTGCTACAGGAAGCACGCACTTTCTCGCCAGTCATCACCATCGTGCGTCTCCATACATCATGTGAAAACGCCCATACGTGCGTTTGTTCAATTGTAAAATATGTGTAATATATATCATTTAATAATAAATAAATTGTCTTCACACATTCCACACATCACCATCTAGTTCCACAGTAAGCAAGTAATGCTTGTATTATGGATACCAGACAGTTGATATATTACATAGATTACTTTTTTTTGTAAATACATACATATTATAAATACGAAACATCCATGACTCAGGTACAAAGGTAAAATGTTAACACATAAACAATTGTCCCTAGCGGGATTCGAACCCACGACCGTTTGGTTAACAGCTAGGGTTACTAGCCACTAGACCAAACGTAAATGTATTATGTAAATTATGTATTATGTAAATAATAATGTGGAGATCATCATTTCTTCCCACACTTCTATATTATATTATTGTAAACTTAAAAAGATATACATTCGCTGGCACTACTGGTTAAGTACTATTTACTCTATGCTGGTACACACTTAGTTTTTAAAAAAAGAATAATTTATACACATGACTATTTCATGACTAATTTTAGTGAGCAAGAATTCCCTGTAAATTTTGCAATGGATTTTATAAAGAGTAGGTAACTTGTAATTAATTCCTTTCAGTCCAAGACGAAATTCAGTTCTTCGTTGCACGTGTCCTTTTGGCGGTCCTAAATAAATTAATTAGAAATAACGAACACAAGTTTATATTTAGATCAAATAACGATGATTGCACACGCGTCATTGAATTGTGTTGTGACAAGTCGTTAAACTTGTGTTTTGGTAGCACTTATACGCCTTTCATATGTTTATGTTCTGTGATGTACGTGAATTAATGTTCCATGTTGCAGTCCCATACGGATATTGGGATAAACAAATTTTTCCTAGAGAGAATATTTTTTAATTCGAAAGCGTGAGAATAGAGTCTAGCTAGACAATGAGTTATCGTATACATTGTCAGTTATATAAATATAATTGAATAGATTGCATGCAGCTTGCTAAAATTTATATATTATTATTATAGTGTTTATGCATTAAAAAGTAGAGCTTCCAGCATGTAGGTAGAATTTATGGTCTACACTAAAAAAAATGACAAACTAAAAATTTACTCACAATAACAAATAAGTACCTACTGTACCCTAGGGAACATATAAAAATTATAAATCCAACGCGTGGCAAAACTTAATTTTTGCCATTAAATTATTGCTCATACATTTTGTCAGGCGTCATATATTTAATTTTTCAACGCGGACGTAGTCGCGGTCACCAGCTAGTACAATAGCATAAAATTTTGCATAGTGTCTGTAAATCCATCTTGTATGTAAGTATGTTTCTAATCTACTACAATTTACAAAGTTGAGATATAAGAACACGTCAAAATAAATAAAAATAAATAAAAAAAGAAACTATTCCAGTAATAACAGATTTTAACTATCTAACAAAAACAGTCCGTACTAAAAACAAATATTGTCGGTAACACTATATAAAACCTTATGTGTTTATGAGCGAACCCATAAACAATATCCACCAAAATGATTACTTTCACGTTTCTGCTACTTTTATTAGCAAATACAAAATAAATTGAAGTTATTATGTGTTGTGGTAGAGACGAAAATGAGACTCATTTCAGATGTGGGGTTCAATAAATTTTTCTTAAAAATTTTTTTCTTCTATGAAATGTCTGGTTTTAAACTCAGTACCTCTACCTACGTCTATACTAATATTATAAAGAGAAAATATTTGTATTTTTGTATGTTTGCAATGAATAAAATCGGTCTAGTAGTTTTCTACTAGACCGATTTTAAAAATTCTTTCACCTTCAGTAAAGTATAAGATGCTACTTACTATATATACTCCCTTTGGATTCATCAAAAACAATATTTAATAATAATATTCAAAATAATCAAAACCGACAAGCATTATATTTGATGGTACGTGAAAAAGGAAACAATGATGTAAAACTAAAAGTTGCATTTTAAAGATTAGTTGGATGAGAATATAAAGAATAAAGGGTAAATCATTTTTTATTTTTCAACGCCGCCTCGCCGACTAAAGCTGATCCTATGTTTAAAATACCCGGAAGATCTAGAAAAGTATCTGCTTGTTTGAAGACACTTCAAATTCGATTTAAGGACGTAAAATGTAAATTTATGACACTTTTAAAGTGTCCAGGATCATTAATTTAATGACGTTTCGTCTCATCAAGGGTAATGAGGCGGAGTGTCAGCGGGATCTGGCGCGACCTGTTGCGCCCTTCCTCCCCTCACCCTTTCCTTCCCCATATTTTTCCTCAGTAGCGTATTTTCCAAGTAAGACCCCAGTCAGTACTGACACGAGCATTAAAACGGACGCCGACAAATACTCGACAATGTTTCATCGTTCGGCGTGTATTTCGTAAATGTAACATTTTCACAAAAGATTTTTTATTAAAAGTTATTTCAGAAGTAGACTTTAAAATTTTATCAAGAACAATGAAGCGAGGAAAGTTTATATTTTTATTTCTGTTCATGTCATTTTCAAAAGTATTTTCTTCAAAGACGGTGTACAAAGTTGGTGTTTTGATGGCTTCACGTTTGGACTCTCCGTTCGACTTGGAACGATGTGGTCCAGCGGTGGACCTGGCTTTAGACAAAGTGAATGAAATGTTTTTGGCCCATCACGGCATTGAACTGCAAAAGGTGCAAGGCAGGTAATTATTACATTTAATAAATGCTAAAGTGAGTTTATTTGTTTCTTTGTGACGCTTTCACGACTTAACTATAGTTAAGGCTTAAGTTACTTAAGGCAGAACCTTATCCAGAAATAAAGTACTATTAACATCATCATCATCATAACCCATCATATCAGCTGTAGGATGTCCACTGCTGGACATAGGCCTTACACATAATTTTCCAATAGGGCCTGTTAGAAGCAGCCCTGGATCTAGCGACATTTAATAATTAAAAAATCAACGCCCAACGAAAATTCAACAGTAATAAAGATTGAATAAATGTTATAACAACAAAGCTGACGTAGTCGCGGGAAAAATCTTTTTACATTTGATAGCTCAATTCTTGAGGAAGGTTATAGGCTAAAATGAACGAGCGAGTGAAATCGTGAGACACAGCTAGTAAGCAAGGATTTGATCATGATAATATTCATGTTTTTATTCTCTGTCCCTTTTGGTCTTAGTTATAAATGAATTCATATATTATGTACAATTTAAAAAATAAATTAAATTACTACGCGAATCCCAAAACCACACAGTATTTTAATGAGATTAGATGTACTTACATAGAATGTTCTCATTAGGGAGTTAAACATTCCAGGATTAAATTTGACTCGTAGCAGGTTTAAACTAAAATGTGCCTTGAGACTTCATGCTACGACTGCGTAGCTACGATGAGAACACTATGCTACGACTGGCGTAGCTCTTTCTACGTCGTAGCTTATTTACGTAGAACTTTTAGGAATTATCCTGATTTTTTTTTATTAGAGATGGGTTTGCTCATGGCCAGCATCTAGCCATGTAACGAAGATGAGGCCTATGATTCTGCGAGCGCACCCAGAAGATGCCTATTCACTCGAACTTTGAAAATACTTGGGTTCCAAACCTTGGCAGTGCGCATTATAAAGGATGTTTTAAAGCGCTTGGTCCGAAAACAGTATTAAAGTATTGAAAACTCATGCGTGGATTATAAATTAGTATTTACCTATGGGTTTTAATATTTTTAAAGTGACGAAAACACTTCAATGGGGTGTTATAAACAAAGAAAATGTTGGGTGATTTCCTACCTGAATGCTTTGTATTGTTAAATACCACCCATACCATACATATAAATGTCTGCCTGTTCCGAAATGGCTGGACTGATTTTGATGGGATTTTCACTGGAAGATAGCTGATGTTACAAGAAAACAAATTTAAGTAATAAAATCGTGTTTAATGTTAAATAAAATGTAAACTTAAATATTTTTTCAAAAAAAGTCTACTAGGTCACGAGTATCTGTAGCGTCGTAAGTTAGATTCCAAAGAACCTATAGTGACTATACGTTCTTTGGAATTTTGAAATGTTTGCCACAGTTATAACACACTATACTATAGTGTATAGTGGTATAGTGTGTGTTACAAAGCGTAAAACCTACTGACATTAAAATTCAGTACTCCTACCGTCGTAATAAGTACCTAATGTAAATGCACAGTGAACAACAGTGACACATTTTTCAGAAAAGATAATGAAAACATATAGTAAAAATATATCTTATACTTATATACTTTTTTTATTTATTACATTATATACGTTTTATAAATGTAGAAATAGTTACTACACCATCTGTTACAGTTATAACAAAAAATAATAGCTAAACGCGTTAAAGAGTACAAAGAGGTCGTTATAAAAATATTCTGTGTATGGTGGAATTAGGAAATAAAAGTCTTTCTTTATTTCAGTAATTTCCTGGGCAGGGTCAACATTGGAAATGAACTGTAACTGTCCGCGTCTGTTTCTTTCTCCGCTTACCACTTCTAAAGCACGCAACATATTTTGATACGGTTTTCACTAATGGAAAAAGGGATAAATGAGGAAGGTTTGCGTATATAAATTGTTGCATCCCAGTCGAAGTCGGGAACGGGTCGCTAGTCTTATATAATATGGCATAAATGTCATTATAATAGAAATAAAATCATGCAAATATTATTCGTATTAGATATGATGTTTTGTATCATGTAAAAAATGTTAGATTTGTTTTAACCACTTAGTTATACACCTTTTACCTAAAAGTTTTAATTACTTTTTGTCTCTTTTAACTTATCTCGATAAAAATCTCAAAGTTCGCCGCAAGTGAAAATCTCTTTTGGACTCGTATATCTGGTTATTTACTATATTAAGTAATATTATTTTATAGCTGAGGTACTCATAGATGAAAAACACATTAAAAACGACAATTTTAAATCTGCCTTATTCCGTACTATCTTATTATTATATCATTATCTTAAATAATATTATGAATGCGAAAGTTTGTAAGTTAGGATGTTTTTCATCCTAAAATAGATTAGATCATTAATAACACTGTTATTTCCCAAACGACGGAATCTGTTTTACGCATATCACTGAACGTTAGGCCCGAAATAAACTAAATAATGGCTTGACTAAATATAAGTCTCACTTAATATTTAGTTAGACTTCATAACTACCTCCTGGCGTTGGATAGCCGTGGCGGGGCAATGATGTCGTGTCATATTGTCGAAGCCTAAAGGGTCGCTAGTTCCTAATAATGTTTTTTTCTTTTATACACTAGTTATCCATCGTGTTCCGGTGCTATAGCGCCTGGACTCGCTGCGGACATGCACTTCAAGGATGACGTCATTGCATTCATTGGTCCCGCGTGTGCCTTCGCCTTGGAGCCCGTCGCCAGACTTGCAGCGTATTGGAACACACCAATCATCACTGGCATGGGAGATCAGGTGAGGAGTTATTTTAAGCTTTATTTACTTAGACATGACTTAGGTATTTACTTGATGTAACTTACGTAAGACTTACGTCGTAAGAACCCGCTCACGATTCGCTAAATATTTGCTTTCGGAAAACTTTTGAGTTCCTCAAGTCGAGTTCCTCATGGTGATTTTAAAGTAATAATGGTTTTACCACATAGATGCGAAGTTTATAGTTCCGGATGGGTAGAAACTTTATATTGCGATCTCGCGAACTTTGAACATAAGTGATTTTTCGGGTATGCTTTATAAACATTTTTGTAATTGAACAAACTTCGACTTTTGACTTTTGACGTGAATACAGATACGCTTCGTTTACGATTTTATTTAGTGTTATAAATAAAAATTTAAACTAACTGTTTTTTTCCCACCTTCGAAATTATTAAGAACTTACTAGCCCGCGACTTCGCCCGCTTTGAAAATCTTTACATAGTAAGTATAAAACGAAGTCCTTTCCCTCCGTCTGTCCCTCTGTGTGAACGCTTAGATCTTTTAAACTACGTAAGGGATTTTAATGAGGTTTTCGCTATTGGAAAGAGCGTTAAAGATAAAAGGTTGTTAAATATATAATATGCAGTAAAAATCTGTGTGAAGCCGAGGGCGGTTCCCTTGTGAAAAATTTAACACAATAATGTAACGCCTGACATCTTTATCGCTGTGACAACAGTGGCGCCGAACTTTTCATATTTTTGGCTAACTTTTTTTGAAATAAAAAGTATTACCTATTACCTATTATTAGTTTAATAGTCCAGGTAATAAGCTATCTGTATGCCAAATTTTGCGTGACAGAGTATCCATCCTCACAAAACTTTCTACATTGATAAATTACTAGTAGGACTTTAATCAGGTAGGCGAAAGATGCTTTAGAACTATTTTAGCAGTAACAGATACTTTTGCCTAATTTTGTGTTCTATTCTAAATGAGAAATGGTCCTTCTACTGTAATTGGTTTCCCTCGTCCGTTTATTAATTAAAATATATTTGTGTTATCCTTGCCGCGTTTACCTACTCGCGGCAATAACGACCCCTTTAATATTGCAAGGCTTGCTAACAAGGTTTATCTAGTAATTTATTCATACTTGTTCCTTTGCTCAGCTTCTCTTAAATTACTTGTCTCAGAGCCACAGCAAGTATTTATATTATAAAGTGTGTTAGACAGGTAGATGGTCCACTTTTAATTAAGCAACTTATTAAGTCACAATAACAATAAAAACTACATAACTGATACTAACTACATACATAATATAAAAATTCATGCACTTATATTAAGCTACATTATCAATGAATAACATAGGCTGCATTTAATTTTCAAAACATAATAGAGAAACATCATAATTGATGAACTTTTTTGTGGGTAATGACGAATACCTGTACTACAACATGTTTACAGTAATCTTCATTACCCACAAAAAAATATTAAAATAAAATAAAAGTTATTGTAGTTGGGTTATTATAATTTATATTATAACTGTCTTTTGTTTAAATTAGTCATTCGTATCATATCTAAGTATTTTCATAAGCATAAATTTAACGATTTCATTCTTTATGTAATTTATATATAAAAAATGAAATCGTTAAATTTAAAAATTAGGCAAAAGTATCTGTTATATTCTTTATATAAGTATACGTCTAGAAAGAAGTATAAGCTCATATTTTTAGGAGCTTTATCACTATTTGACATGAATTTAACTGAAAATCAATGTAAGTATGTTTTTTGTCTTCTATAAACTCCAAAACCGTTCAAGCGATTTTTATTCAGTTTTTCACTTATAGAAAGAGAGATCCACGAGGTTTGTGTATATAAAAAAATGCACCATCGAAGACGGGAGCGGATCGCTAGTTAATTATAATGTTATTATAATGAATTATCATTTTATTTATCTCTTTATACCTAATTGCTGTAATTAGCTATATCATAAAATGGCACGCACAAGGCACAAGCATTAATTGTAGAATTGGAATCGTTATTTTCAATAAACTTTTCAATGGTCATCTTTAAAACTGTTATCAATGTTAATTTTTTTTGCCTGTTTAAAGCACAATAGTTTTATAGTTGAGTAAAATTTAATTTAAATACATGTATGTTAATTATAAATCTTTACTATTATAATAAGTCTATACAAATATGACAAAGCAGAAGACTTTGTTTGTGTAATAGTTCCTATGGTTCATTACTATTATGGTGACAGAAATATAAAGAAGCGGTTGCTATACATTCTTAATAGTTTCCGCAAAGACATAGTAAAAGAGGGAAATGTTTATATTAAAAAAATTATTAATGAAATTTTATTTAAATTAATTAATTTAATTAAATATCACATAGAGATAGATAGATAGAAATATTGGTTATTATTTAGACTTAAGTTTATTTGATCTCATTGTCAAACTGCTTTCCAGTTTTATGGGACAATGTAAATATTAGGTTACTTATTTCATATATATAATAAATAAATTTATAAATAATGAAACTAATTACTAGGCGGACTTTAAAAATATTTTTACATTTGATAGCCAATTGTTAGGAAAGTTAATGGGATATTTATCATTATGTAATATTGCCGAGAAACGATGGCTGCCCGACGAGAAACGAGCATTACCGAGAACGAAAAGAACTGAAATGTGTATGCCTTTATAAATTTAAATTAAACGGCGATGAAACCGCGGAACATAGTTAGTCTGAGATAATCTCACTAGTCTTTTTGGGCATGGAAACATTGTTATTACGAAATAATGGTTCTCCTAAACCTACAATTAACAATTAACATGTGGGGATGGGTGTGTAACGAATTATAATCCCTCTCTCTACAGAGTATAAGATACATAATTGATTGATGAAACTTGTGAAGCATATAATAATACACCATATTTATGTTTCCAAAGCTAATAAATCTATCTAACATAGAGAATTGAAACATAACAGTTTAAAGTTTGTGTGATGACGTCCGTAAATAATTTATATAATACCAGCTGGTACCTGCGACTTCGTCCGCATTGAAAAATTAAAGATAGTTATATTTTTAATTTTATACAAATACTAGCTGTTTCACGCGACTTAGTCCGCGTATCTTTATAAAATATAGCCTATGTTATTCCCTGATAATGTAGCTTTTTATAGGTGAAAGAATTTTTAAAATAGGTCGAGTAATTTTTAAGTTTATTCATTACAATCATACAAAAATACAAATCTTCTTCTCTTTATAATATTACTAGCTGGTGCAAGCGACTTCGTCCGCGTTGAAAAAGAAAATATATGAGTAATTATTATACAATGAGATATCGCAAAAACAATTTTAAAAAATTAAATGTTTTGTCCCGATGGATAGTACGATGCGCCATCGTAAGTTTACGTATAAATATATTGTAATTTGCGCCATCTGATGGGATGAAAATAAGACTTTGTCACTGCAGTCTGCCAGTATTATATTTAATGTCACTATTCACTGACAGACGGCGCTAGAGTTGACGCAAATCGAAATTATACTAAAATTATAGATATATATAAGCGTGATGTTATATAGCCAGTAGTTCCTGAGATTAGCGCGTTCAACCAAACAAACAAACTCTTCAGCTTTATATATGTAAAAAATCGATATAACGCCTGACATACATTGTCATTGTGTCTTGACGTTATAATTGTGCCAAGCGTTTGATCTTTATTTTTTTTGATAGCTGGTGCCCGCGGCTTCGCTCGCGTGGAATGTTTAGGAATCTGAATTTCTATTCTAACTTGTGGTGAAAGAATTTTATAAAGAATCGGTTAATATATATTTTCTTTAAATATTGTGAAGTGTTTTAGATTTCTTTTCATTACATTAGAATCTAATCTGAAAACATTTTTTAGGTCTTTAATAAGTAAATGGTTGAATTTATTCATATAATTTAAGGACTTACGTGCCTCCTAAGCTTTATGTGTCTCTCGGGGCCTCTTACAATAAAGTTAAGGGTGATTTGCCGAGAGCTGCTTGCGCCTGTGGGCTCAATCTCTAAATTAACAGAAGAATTCAAGGACTAAACATTTAAGCTATTATTGTAATGAGTAATTTGTTTTAAAATTACAGTCTCATTTAAGTGTTTTAGTATCTATTGCCACCAATTTCGCACACGTGAACTATTTATTTACAAATTACCAAAAATTGTCTAAACTAAGTTACTACACGCATACAAAAGTAAATCGTGAAATCGCGTGTGACTAACAATCAGCTATAACAACAGGCCATTGGTAATTAAAATTATAAGTATATAGGTAATTAAAACCCCTGACTTTCTATTAAGCTCACACACGCTATATCTAATGTAATTTTATGAGGAGTTGGGTGTCCCGCAGACTACTTGATGCTGTAGGTTACCATGTCATGGAAATACCACCGAGGTAACAGTATTCCAAATGTCCCAATAATTTATATGTGGAAGTTAGTGAAATGGGCTGATGGTCTTCAAACCGCTGAACAGATCTTCAGATATTAATACCTGAGAAAATATATGAGTTATAACGTCTATATTTATCGCTGTGACGACGTGCATGTGTACTGCCACATTTTTTTATATTTTTCGACGATCCTTCGGGAACCTAATATTTTCCAAGATAAAAGTATCCTATATGTTAATTTATCCATCCTACGAGTATATAGTTAATTAACTATAAGTGTGCCAAATATCATCCAAATCCTTTCAGCCCTCTTTGCGTTATTGAGGAACAAACATCCTAAAATTCAAACAGACAAACTTTCGCATTTATAATATCATTAATGAAAATTAAACAAAGGCCACTAATATAAATAACGCCTACATCATTGTATCAAATTTAAACCCATTTCAAAGTGTATGTAAAACATTTTGATAGCTATAATCCAATCACGTATAACATTAACATGTCTTTCAAAAGTGACCCCAAATTACTTCTAGAAATCGAATCGGGAGCGTAATTCACTCAGAGCGCTTTCCAACTAAATTGGAACTTGTCCGAAGTTGAGTATGTCATCAACATGGGCGATTTGATTCCCACAGGTTTACGTATTGTAATGTAATATACATCCTCTGGTCAAGGGTACAAACAAATCAAACTAAAAGCCGTGTGGGGACAAGAATGTTATTGCATTGTCGAACTTGGCATTGATAGTGAGATTGGAATCAAATGATATCCCATTTTATTACTCCACCGCAGTTCTCGTTTATATATTATGACCTTATCCACCACCATACCTTTTGTATGCAACATCTATTTAATGTACCTACATTTAGAAATAACAACAGTCCTTGGATAGAAGGAATGTTGCGGAGAGTGAAGGATTTATTGTGGTAGCGCTCAATTGTGCCTATGTCCAACAGTGGACGTTTGTGGGCTGATAATGATAATGATGATTTTAAACATACAATTATATAATTGCATAATTGGAAACAATGCTAAATAAGACAAGAAACATAACTTTAATCATTAAAACAATTTGTGTACAGACGAACGAAATCTACCGATTGAATGCCCTTTAAGTTAAATATAACTTCTGTTGAAACTATAAATAACTAGCGATCCGTCCCCGTCTTCTCACGGATGCAAATTTTTCTGCAATTTATATATCCAAGCTTTCCTCGTTTATCACTGTTTCATATATACAAATACATATGGTGGTTTAGAAGAAATTAGCAGACAGAAAGAGAGAGACAGCAAATCTTTATTACAATGTGTATAGATATACATATATGCGCGGAATTTATATATATATAGATGTCAGTTTGTATTCTGTGAAAAGTAAAAATAAACTATACGGTGTAACACTATAGTTCTTATAATATTTGTTTTACTCCAATCAATACTTACAAAGTTAATTCATTAAATTCAAGTAAAATGAAAATGTGTTTTCGCGCGAATGCATTTCTATGAAACAATTTCATCAAAGGAATAATTTAAAGTTTTCAAAGCAACCTCCAAAGTTTTAAATTACTTAGTTTTCTACTTAGCTTTATCTAAAGTAAATTAATGAATTCAACTTAATCCTGCTTGCATTAAAATAGGTATTTAACAGTTAACCAACTCTAATACAGTTCAAGTTACGAGTAAACTTGTATTTTAAAAACATTTAAGTAAAAACAATAACTTATAGCTACATAGACGAGTACATATACTTGGGACAAACAGTCCAATTAGGTAGAGCCAACTTCGAAAGTCAATTGTCGAATTCAACTCGGATGGGCACCATACGGGAAGCTCAGAGACATCTTCTCGTCCAAAATTCCTCAATATCTTAAAACTAAAGTTTTCCACCAATGTCTGTTGCCAGTGATGACATATGGCGGTGAAATGTGGTTTCTAACTATGGGCCTTGTAAGAAAACTCAGCGTCGCTCAACGAACTACGGAGAGACCGTAGTTCAAAATCCGTAGATGAACGAAAATTACTGACATAAGCCGGCGGATTAGTAAGTTGAAGTGAACTGCCACTTATGTATATATGTCCTACTATATGTCCAACCCCAGTAAGGAGAGCCGACGGCCACTGGGGCCGTAAGCATTACGTTATCAGTGAGTAATATAAGCTATATTTCATAAAGTTATGTGGAGGAAGTCGCGTGCAACAACTATTGCATCTCATTTAACTTTTCCTCACAGCCACCATCTGAGGGCGAGTTGGCAGCACCCGTAGGCGTACTCAGTCGGATGCATCGTTTGAGAAATTTACGAAAAGGAACTAGGGTAAGTGGGTTTTTTTTAAATAAATTAACAAATGTAAAAAATATATACTCGTATATATGGAGATAAATCTCATGCAATAAATAATTTTTTTGGTTTTCATGTGATTTATATTTTTTAAACTACTAATTTGCTAACCCGACGACACACGTTCTGACAAAAATTATTGGACTTTTGCAGCTGATATGTATTTGACGTTAATATTAGATTGAAATGTTCACAGGTTTGAATTGTTAGCTACATTGGACCGGAAAAAGAAAAATAGGTTTATTTGCATTATTACGGGCAATTTTTCTAACTTTTCTCTTCAGAACCTTCCTCGGACTTATTCGGCCGAAATGGTTCAGCCGTTCTCGTGTTTTACGCTTAGCCACACATTTAGCGATTCATTTTTGTTTATATAGTTCACCCAAGTAAAATTTCTTCATTGAAATATTGATATAATTTTCTACTGAGAAATGGCGACAGGCAGACTGACGGTCCACTTGATGATAGGTGACTACAGTGGCCAATAAAATGCAAGCAACATACAAATTCATTCAAGTGTTATACCAATTCAAGTAGAAATTGTCCCAAACATCCATTACAGTAACATGCACATGTAATTTTATTGTGTGAATTCTTCTATAAGAGAATCTGTGGATTTTCAAATGACTACACCACAGTATTTAAAGTACAAAAACCAAAAACTTATAATTTTAAACTGTTTATTTGTTAGAAAAATATACTTTTGGGTATTATGTTTAAATAGTAAGTTTAAGGTGCATTTTTTTTTTAACAAATCTTTGTTTACATAAAATCTCTTGCTCAAATGAACAAGTAAGTTATTAATTAAGTATATTTCTATGCGACAGCCACAAACACTGTTCAACGATAAGGGAAAGTACCCAACATTGACGCGTATGTCGTACTGCCAATGCCGATTGCCGCGCGTCTTCACCAGCGTCTTCGAGCGATTCGGATGGGCGCACGTCGCACTTCTGCTTGACAAGTCGGACTTGTTTTCCCTCACTGTTGGTTTGTACTAATTTGAACACTATTGTTAATTGTAATAAGGTTATTTTTTCAATTAAATATTTCGGACAGTTACATTTTTAATGTTTTTTGGATCCGTACGAAGCCGGAGGCAGGTCGCTAGTTCTTTTAGTGACATTCAGATTAATTCAAATAAATACGCCTTTTGTTGTCCCCTGAGTATACACTTCCTTAGAGAATAGACTCTTCGATACAATGTCATTGCCTCACCCGCATTGTTCGTTGACCTTGAACAATGGATACTTTTTGTACAGGAAAAAGTTTAGAGTGGGGTCTGAGGAAGGAAGGTGTTTTGAAGGCTGTGAGGGAGTTGGACGGGAACGAGCGGGAATCTTGTGAGGCGTTACTTCGTGACGTCAGTATGTACGCTAGAGGTAACTTATACCAAAATATTTACTTTCGACTTTTATTTAAATAAATAAAAAATATTATAATGGAGTTTCGTGCTTATACTTTTCATTAATTGATCGCAATGTTATTAATTATCCCATTTCGGCCGACAAAAGTCAGTATAAACAAACGAAACTTTGTATCAATATGAAACTTTAAACAAATTCAATTTCAATTCAATTGCCAATTTGTTTTTGATTCATTGCATAACACTGTCCAAGAATTATTTTTGTTTCGGCTTATATCGATAAACTACGACAAAGGAACACACCCTATTCTTATTTATAGAACTCCGACAGTAACTGCGAATGTATACAATATATTGAAGTGTTCCGCCAAAGTCTAAATTGGAAATTCCTGCACTTGCCGGAGAACAATAGATATTAGAAAGTTTCGTAGCTACTTAATGGAAAAGCGAGGCGCAATTGCGGGACCTGTTACATGATATTTTCACGCAATTTTCACAATACTTCACAAATTTTATGTCTTATACAAAATACGAGAATGTACGGATTTTTGTCACTCTTTTAAGAACAAACTACTCTAGGAAATGTAATAAAATAGTGAAATAATTAAACATCAGAATACCTAACATAAAATATAATTTAAAAAGGTACATAGACGAAGTCATTGGCGAAAGTGGTATTATAAATGTGATTTTGTAAGGTTGTATGAAGGGATGTTTGTTGCTCTTTCATGCCACATACTAATACCATAGAGTAAATAGTACTCTATTTACTCTATGCTGATACTAACTAGTTACTTAGTTACTATGGGTATTATAATACCCATAGGCTAAAATTTAAAAGATACGCTAAGTCGCGAGCAATTTTTTTTAAATAGTTTTTTTTAAGTTTTTCCACGAAGAGTCCAAAGTCAGCTACAATTAAGTCTCCAATAAACTACAGAAGGTTATAAGTCTCAAAATGAAAGTCTAAGATTTCATTTTGAGTTCGATTTCCAGACGAATCCATCTATGAGAATTTCCTAATCCTTGTCTAGATTGGAGATAATAATTACTTATCTAAAAGTGATTGAAACTCATAAAAAAAACTATGACTACCTAGTAGTTATCCCAGTAGTTACAAAACGATGCACAACTTATCTAAATTTTCTTGCCTTATCCCTTCCCGGTCCCTTATCCTTAAGCCTACTATGGTCCTTAATTCCGGAATGGTCGACAGCCCACTTACAGCAACTGTGGCACCGCATTTGTTATAGGCGACGACGGTTGCCACCTACCATTAAGTGGACCGTCATAACCCGTATGTCGACCTTAACTTAACAATAAAATTAAAACATTTATATTTAAAAAAAGGGGGGATACTTAGTAGGATAGGTGAAAATGGTGAAAATGGTGAAAATTGTGTATTAAGGCGTGGTACAAAGTAATCAAAATTAGAGTAAAGGATAAGCGGACCAAAGAGTCAAAAAATTATCGTTCTCCTAGTTAAAAAGTGTTCGTTAATGAAAGTCATATATTATTTATTTTTGTATGCAGTTGTAATATTGAGCGTTCGAGGGCCACTTGTTCGTGAATTTTTGCTGGCGGCACACAGCCTGGGGATGACGCGAGGCGACTGGGCCTTCCTAGATGTGGAGATTTTTCAAGTAAGTAATTTTCCTATACTTTTAGGAAACTCCATGTACCCTATTCTTAAATAAACAGTTACAATACTCACAATTTTTTTAAATATTAAAGTGGCTATGAATCTACACTAATTAGAATTTGCTTGATTAAAAAGTGTATTAAACAATAAAAAAAAATTTCGTTAACTGGTTATGAAAAGCTATTACTTAGATGGATCAAAAGAATTTTTGACTTTGAGAGAAGTGTTAACTTAATTTTTCCTTTTTTTATATTTAAATAATTCTTATTTCTTTTCAGATATTAATTTTGATAATTTTCATGCTTTTAATCATTCGTGTATACTAAAACATTTATAAATGAGTTATCAAAATTTAATCGGGCATAACCCCGCAGTGTCTCATACACTGCCGGGTATCCAAGAGGATTTACCAACATTAAAAAAAGGGCACACTGCGTTTCGAAGTCATAAATTAGTCAGATCGTCTAGTGGCAGTGACCACACTTTTACAGAAGACTACCCTTAAATAACAGCATGTGTGATGTTGTGTTTCGGTGAATAAGTAGGGGGATATGTCAGAGTCTATTTCCCTATCCCATCCTAATGCATTGTCCTTCACAGTACTAAGATTGGGTGCAGTCTTGCATGTGTAAATAGGTGACGGTAGCTACTTACCATAAGTACACCTGCTTGATGGTAGGCTGCCTTACACAAAAGTGCAAAACCAGGTCAACTCAGCTCTGTTCAAAACCAATATTTTTTTCTTATTTCTTCCTTTCTTAAAAGAAAGTATTAAGTAAATACCTATAGGTACTGTTATGTTGCAAGGTCATTTGGTAAAATGTCGAGGTTGGACGCAATCTCTACGTGCAGGAAGGATTATCTCGAACTTGGTCGAAGTTGGCTGGTATGTCTGTTCTATCCCCTGTCAATGACAACCTTCATCAACAGACTCTTCATTTACGTTTATCTAACGATTATGGAGATATTTTAAATTAGCGACCCACACCTGGCTTCGCACGAATTCAATTTTTAAATTGCATTCTACTAATTTTCTTGTATTCTAGTAAAACTAACAATTCTAAAGATGTCTGGCACAATTCACCGCCTCCGATTCATCGCCGCTCTTTCACCGCCACCATTTTATCGTTGGCCATTTCATCGCCGGCCGATTCGACGCCAGCCATTTTATCGCCGCCATTTAGTTTGGTTTCTGTCCACCTTGTTTTTATTACGTTTAAATACAACCTAACCTAACTTACTACCTAGTAACTATGTATTCTAATATACTATATATTCCATAAGATTGATTTTGCTAAATGTTCCGTTTCTCACAAGTATTAAAAACTTAAAAGTTAAAGTTAAAAGATAGATTAAAAAAACTATAAACCATTATATGGCGATTAAATGGCTGGCGTTGATCGTCCGGCGTTGAAATGGCTTGGCGATAAATCAGAGGCGAAGAATCGTCCCTTCCGGTCACCTATCCGATCAAGTTCATTGGGTCATATGCAAGATTCTTAAGTGTATGCTTGGGTTTAAATATCGAGGCGAATTCATTTGTAACATTTGGACAGGGTGGATACTGGGATGAAACGGGTTGGGCGGCTGGCGATGAACGCGATACAGCCGCTAGAGCAGCATACGAAGCGTTACTTCGAGTGTCACTCAAACTTCCAACCGGTGATCGTTTTGACGAATTCGCTGATACAGTCCGCGCCAGGGCTAAGCAACATTACAATTACACATTCTCAGACGGAGAGGAGGTTGGTTATAATTTTTCTAGTTTTTTGATTAATTTTGGCATGGTATTTCGTATTTTTCTGATTCTTCTGAACATATCCTTTCATAGGACCCATTTTTATGAACTATCAATATATGGGGCGTAGATAATAGTGAGAGTTTATGAGCTAGCTTGTATGTTTTTTTATAGTTATAAATACCGAATTTTTTTCTAATATTTATCTCATTTTATTTCGAGTAGGTTATTGAGTATTTGAACTCTCGTATCTTGACTTATGTACTTACAACTCGAAACCGGAGACAAGGTGCACAAAAAATTACTTTCCAATAATTATAAAGTTTTATATGCCAATTATACGACATAATTGGTATATGATTTTTTTATATATATTAGTATGTCGATTTAAATGAATAAGTACATACCTATAACAAGTACTTATGGTAAATATTTTTTGTACCATAAAATAAACACTTTTTACGGAACAGGTAAACTTTTTTATCGGCGCGTTCTTCGATGGCGTATACTTACTGGGGATGGCTTTGAACGAAACCCTAACTGAAGGTGGAGACCTGAGAGATGGACGTAACATCACTAGGCGGATGTGGGGAAGGGATTTTCACGGTAAATTTTATTTTCATCTAATCAACTACTGTGCACAGTTGAAGTCTTGTTATTGGAGATAGTAGTCTCATTCGGGCAACCCGTTTTGCGGCAGTAACCACCCCCTTACGGAAGACCACCGTGAAACAACAGCACGTGTGCTGTTGTGTTTCAGTGAGTGGGTAAGGGATGCCAGAGCTTACCTTATCCCTTCCTAATCTCTTATCCTTAACCTACTATAGTCGGCAGCGCATTTGCAGGCGACTATATAGTCGTGGTTGTGTTATAGGCGACGGTAACCACCTACCGTCATGTGGACTGTCAGCCCTTCTGTCGCCATTGACATAAAAAGACATAAAAAAGACCAGAGCCAACTTTGAAAAGTTCATTTCCAAAATTGTCCCTGTCAGGAATCGAACTCAAGACAGTGCTTAGGGAAGCACCGTAACCACTAGACCAATGGGCTCATCATTTATTATAATTTGCAGGAAATTCATGGCGTCAAGTCATCTAAAGCGTCTTAGAAAGTGCTTTGTCTTTCCCTTTTTAGTTTTAAGCTTACTAATTGTAACAGGTATAACTGGTCACGTACGCATCGACCCTGTTGGAGACCGGGACGCCGACTACGCGATACTGGACCTCGATCCTGTTACTGGAAAATTCGAGGTACGTGCAACAATGAACGTTGACTTATGTCATCCTATTATCAACCTTATTTCGACATCAATATGATTTCAATCACAATGGTTTATTCTTGTTAAATTGTGGCAGCTCCTTCTGTGAGGAGTCATAATGAAATTTCTACTTCTTCCTAACACAAAGGTTGTGATGTGACGCTCTGTAATCCTGAGACTTATCAATTTACAACCTTACTCAAGGCTTTGTGCTTTTTTTCAATAAGTAATTAAGTGTAGCCATTTTAGTTTTTTGCTGTTCGTTCAAGAGGCGACACTTTGACGGAAACGGGATATACATTATTATCATAAATATTCTACTATAAATAATTCAGGCACATAACCTTTTGAAGCGGGTGGACAAAACACTAAAGGGTTGAGGGTAAATAAAAGACAAACGGATTGGTTCTATTATAATATTTTCGCTAATACGAAAAAGCAAGGGGTTGAATAATTTATTTGCTCCTCATCGTTTTCTCTATATTACCATCTTTTTTTTAAAGTTGGCATACAGGCTGACGGTCAACTTGATGGTAGGTGGCTACGTCGCCACAATTGCTGCAAGTGCGCTGCCGATTATAGAAGGATTAAGGATAAGGTATTAAGGAATAGGGAAATGAGCTCTGCCATCCCTGAGTGAATCACCGAAACAACGAATTTTAATTGTACTTTAAAATTAAATCGTAAAAATTATCACCACAAGTACAGTTTAAAACAATAAACCTGTCGTTTATACAGTTTAGAGTTAAGTATACTAATAACTTATCATAATAAGATTAATCTAAAACACACAGCCCCGGAAAAAAGGTCCGAGGGATGAAAATATATTTCTATGTCGCGTCTTCATTAATACAAACGAGAACTTAATTCTCTAGCACTTATTGTTATCACTGGCAAGGAGTACTGGGGAGGGGTTGATGGTGTGAAGAATAGAAGGCCCCCTGAAGGGGGGTCGTATTGAACCCCACTCTCCCATACCCTTCTCATGATTTCCAAGCACTAATCTGCACGAAATCGCAGCATTTTGACATAAATGTGATTAATTATTATAATTATATCTCCTCTTTGAAGATGAAGTGACATGACTGACTGCTTTAGCTTGCGTGCTTGCGTTTTATTATGAAAAAATATGTTTTTTTTTGTTCTTTTTTAAATATTTTTAACACTATTAATCCATTTTAAAAATATCACAAACCAATGATCATTGAATGTAGAATCAGAATTTTTTTCAAAATACAATAAATAAATTTAGTAATGACAATTCTTAATATACTTATTTATAACTTACTTATTTATAACTTATGCCGAGAGCATTGCACGGTTACATTTTTTTTCTGCAAATTATATTCTTCAAAGAATTCTCGTTTATCCTTCATTCTATTTTTAATCATCTATTTAACCGTCAACGAATTTTGATACGGTTTTCACTAATGGAAAGCGCGATAAACGTGGAAGGTTTGATAACCTATATAATTTGCAGAAAAAAATCGCATCTGTGCGAATCCGGAGGCGGATCGCTTGTTAGGCGGCTGAAAATCGCGTGTAGAAGGACTTATTTATAGAAAACGAATACATAGGACCGGATACGTATCTGAACGTCTCGTTTCCGTGTCATGATGAATGAATAGACCGTTTTGTACTGAAGGCTTTGAGAATTAACTGTTTCTGTTGTGAGATGATAAATGACATTTTCCAAACTAAAATCAAAGCTTCTGTGTGGATTCGTCAGAAATAATATTATTCTAGGCAGTGAACGAAGTTTTTCCGTTCACTGATTTTAGTAGGTATCCTAAGTCAATTCTAGCAAATAAAAAAAACATATGTTCGAGTGAAAACTGACGTTAAAAATAAAAATAGTGAACATGAAAACGCTTTCTGAAAGGGTCTTAAAGCAAAATGAAACAATGTTTGAAATACGACAAGCGTGAAATGAAAGGAATTGACCTCACATCGGCGAATACCTATTAATAATTTGTTTCTCTGTATTGTTTTATATGAATAGGAAAAATATCTTTTGTTCGTGGCTTGGTAACATTGGATAAGGTTGTAGAATTTGACAAATGAAATCTAAAGACCCTTGTTTTTTACAAGGGGAAATCCATCATGGATACCCCACGGGCCGGTGGGTTATGTCGGACTCCTACCCCTAGATGGTGACAGGGTAGACCTTACCGACTTAAACCGCCTTGGCGTTCCTACGCGCCTATGATGGTGGGGACTGGAGAAATGAAGAGCTCCGCTCTCTTATTTGTAAGACTTATCGGCGTACCCGGAACAGCCACAAGAACGCCGTACAGGACTTCAAACGGGTGATAGTTACCCCAAACTACCGCCCAGGTCACCCTCAGGGAGGTTGTTGGCGGTCGTTTGTCAACCGTCTCCGTCCTGTTCTTTTACGACGGATCGGTTGAGAAGAGGGACCGAGCTCTCTCAGCCTCTCCGCCGTCTCCTTCTGCAGCATTACGTGCTTGCAGAAAAAGAGCATAGCCGTTCACAACCTCTCGCTGCGGACCATAGCCTCAACTACACTAAACTATTGTATGTAAAACATCTTATTTATATCTTTTCCTTCCAATAATTTGGAGGAAACACTTATGGAAATTTATTATTTATTATTTATTTGACAAATAGTTTTTAACAAAACATAGATACGCTACTGTATACTTGTGCAAGTCGAACCTTTCATCGTTAAGTGTGTGGCTACCGTAACATTTTTGTGTACACTAAGTTTTTTTGTCAGGTTGTAGCGTTCTACCACGGCCTGAACAGTAGCTACAAACCTGTAGCTGGCAAGGCGATTCACTGGCCAGGAGGACAGCGGGGTCCACCGCTGGACACTCCACGCTGTGGGTTTTTAGGCACCGACCCCATGTGCCAAGGAGGTAAGAGGATTTGTCATAATGACATATTTTTTCTTGAATATCAAAGGTTTATTTTATCAAAAAACCGAGTTTACTTCACAGATAAAAGATAAACTCTTTAGTCTTTATTCAGGCTCCGTATAATAGTAATTATCTTTTAAAGGCACTATACTGATCTTTAAAAACGGTATTACAATCTACAATAATTGTCAACTAAATTGAAAATATTTATCAAAAAATAGATGAATTGTGGTTGGCCTTAGCACTAAATATATGTTCTGCATCCCCACTGGTAGAGATAAAAGAAAGAAAAAAAATAAACAAGTCGGGATACTTTTAGGGATTGCAATCCGGCGTCATTTTCAATCCGGACGGATCCGGCACTATTACACGTTGACCGGATCCGGATTACCCGGTCCGTTTTTCCGAATTGCAATCCCTAGATACATTAACAGGGATAGGTAGAACCAGCGGGATACAAAAAACAAAATTGCTTGGATATGTAGTGGTTTTTTTCACAGTCAACCAGTGAAACCGTCATTTATTCATTGAATATGTTTCAAAGAAACACTTTTAAGCGTCCTTCTATTTTTACCAGGGTTTCGAAAAAAATATATAGCAAAGATTATGACAATCCTGAGAGAAACCCCGAAAGAAACTCAGTAAATCATTTTCACAATGCTACAGTTTTGATTTTTAAGCTTTGATTACTTAATAATCTTTTTCAATTACGAAAATTTGACGATCTATAAATATCTGTTCAATTAATAATAATATAAATAAATTAATAAAACCATTAATACAAATAAAGACAATTTCTTTTCATGCTGCTCTTATCATCGTAGAGACTCAGATTGTGATAATTTATTGTTTCGTCGGTCTGGCTGTATTCTTAACTTTGGCGGTAACAGCTGCCTGTGTTGCCTACAAGTAAGTAAACTTTGCCGATTCAATCACCTCTACGAGAACTGTATTGAAAAAGGACTATTTCGTGTTCTACTTTTAATTTTATGTAGTTTTTTTTTTTAGGAAAGTCAAGAGGATATAGGTACCTAATTTGGAAGATTTTTTCCTAAATTGCATATATAATATGAAAAGTAAAAGCAACCTTCGATTAAAAATCTTAGTGTTCATTCCCTTACAGACAGACACGTACAGAAAACATAATAAAGTCGCATCAACACATGAAATATGCTTCAAGTTTGTTCTTTTCCTTGTGTATAAATCACTCATAGGTACCTAGGTAAAAAAAGAAAGTTTTTATAAAATTTCAGGTGAATAATTTCCTAAAGCGAAAAAAACCAAAAATTAAGTGGAATCCACTTACGTCCATGATACAAACTATACATTTTAGTAATCATTAAAAGTGTCAAATGATGTTAGTTTATTAATATCTACTTGCATGGCACAATGTTTAAAATATTTTTATTTTATTAAGAAAAAAATGAATATTTTTATAATTCGAATAAAATATTAGTAAAAGTGTACGAAATTTAATGTAGGTAACAATAACTAATGTCATTCGAAATGATTCTTTTCAAATTATTGAAGTGAAAACTTCTTTAGGCGCGTTTTGCATTTTTGAGATGGGAAAAAACCATTGAACTCGCGACATGTTACCGTAACCGTGTAACCGACAACTCTGTATATTTTCAGATATTGCGTCATCTACACAATATCACTGAAACTAGAATATGTTACGTAATAATACATCCTTGCGAAAACTAATTGAATTAAAATAATTATGAGATGGCGCTGATATTAATTTAAAAATGAACAATTTTTGAGATGGGAATAACCATTGAACTCGCGATACTGTTACCGTAACCGTAACCGATACATCTATATATAAGTTTATATGTACTTTCCTGACGATTCAAAAAATACACATGTAATTGTTCAAGTTCTCACTTCTGTCGGCACTCCCGAAGTGCCCGTTTTTTTATTTAGGTGTTTCTTTACCTATCTGGTAAATAATAATTTTGTATACCTAATAATTAAATAACATAATTACTCACTCTGTCCTAAGGCAGGCTCGTATAGATGCAGAACTGAATAATATGGCGTGGCGCGTGCGTCCTGAAGAAGTGTTGGTGGAAGTGGGTACCGGACTTGGAGCCAGTCCAGCTCTGCACAGCATCAATGAGGTTCTCAAGGTAGACACGCTTATTATTAGACTAACAACTGAACTAGAGGAAATGTACAGTTTTTTTAAATTATCTGCAAGCTCACTTGGTTTTAGGCTACTCATTCCTTTCAACACAAGAATCGTCGTAGTTATTGATAGAATAAAATATATGAAACAAGATATAAATAAAATTATAAACTAACCCCCGTCATTCTATTGAGCCCAAACATGTTATATCTGCTGTTTTTGAGGATATGTAGCATCAAAACACGCTAAGTTTCCGAAGAGGATATCCCGCAGACTACTTGATGCTGCAGCATCAGATCAAGTTTATCATACGTTGCTTATGTGCCTGCGGCTCTTTACATTAAAATAAAAACGCTATTTTAAATTTACGCTATTCAATAAAAAGATAAAAAACTTAGAAATAATGACAAAATATGATATTTTGCTAATATTCCGCTCTGAAAAGGTTATAGATAAGTATCCAGAAGACCTTTGAATCCTTTATTCGTCCATTCTAACTTATCATAAATGTATCACTAACATATGGCTCTCTTGTGTAACAGTAATAGTGACGCCATTATCCACATAAATAATGCAGGAAAAATCCACTCAATTTTGACACAAATCGAATGCTTGGTTCATTTTAAGAATGTATATTTTTTTGCGGATTACTTTTAGGATAATTTTACTCCGTAAAGCGGCACGTTGTCACGTGGCTAGAAGTTTTACTCATACGGCTGATACGGAGGTAGCTAATAGCTAACCAGTCCATCTAAACAGATTTTGATACATTTTCTATACAGCATGTTGTTGCTAAAAAATTAATCTATTTATATCGGTCCTTATATTTAGTTATTATGCATTCATTGTATTTGCCTTATAATAAATATATGAACAAATGAAGAAATCGTGAAAAATATATTAAAAAACTTACATGGCTGACAAACTTACTAATTTATTTTGGATATTCATGTGGATTAAAATCGTTCTCAAGGCAAACCTAACAACGCCAATGTTAACATTGTAATAATTTTTAAAACTTCAAGAGAAAATAGTGTTGCGTTTGCAAGATTTCTTCAATTACATTTGGTATAAGGAACTCGTGCGTCCTTCGCTTTGTAGGTTAAAACACTTTGCGGCTTTGTAGCTAGAAAGATCTTAGTCATGGAGAGAGAAAGCTATGGAGAGAGCTGCGTACTTATACTAGTAATAGACCAGCAAAGTTATATTTAAAAAGAGGCGTGCTATACCTACATATTATAATAAAATTGTAAACGATAGTATGTAAATCGTTTAGGATGTAAACGACGAATACGAAAGTTTGTATGTTTGGATATTTGTTATTCAATCACGCAAAAACGGCTGAACGGATTGGAATGAATAGCATGCAATATTTTTATCACTTTTATCATAGTTTCCATATCGATGATAAATGAGTTTGATCCATGTTTGATCTATTTTCATATTTTTCTTCTCGTCTTGCGATATTAAACTTGACACACTTTTCACTTTTGTTTTACGAAAGCCAAATAATAATGGCGACTCAAACGAATAAAAGAAACCTTTGTTAGTGTGCTGCTATTTTAAATGTTTCTTTGTTGTTTTTACTAATTGTTTTACTAAACAAAACATCACACTGATGTATGGCAAAGTTGCTTACTTATAAGTGAAATTTCTTAAGAGTAGAATATCTCACAGATGGAGATGTAAGGTAATATATAACTCTCATAAAATAAACAAATTATTTGCAATAAAAAAATACTATAAATTGAGATAAAAACTATCCTATCTTTTAAGTTGGACCAAACTACACATAGTTACGAATTTTTTTTCAAAATCGGTTCAATAGTTTAGGAGTTCATCGAGGACACACAACGTGACGCGTAATTTTTATATATATAAAGATTTATATTTGAATATTAATGTATAATCATTCTAAATATATACCATAAAATACTGTTACTCTCACGTACATACATCACACACACACAACTTGTAACTTGTACACGTTGAATTTCAGGATGGACAGTATTCTAATTGGCCATTGGCAACTACGAAGTAATCTAAACTGGTTCTCAAATAAATTTAAAAATATTTCGTGCAGCTATCACTCGGATGGAGTACAAGAGGCAGTACCGGGGCTACAGTCGGCACACCGTCTCTGACCCTCACTTCGTTCACCGTTGGTCTTTACAAAGGCAACAGGGTTGCCGTCAAGAAGATACACAGAAAGAAACTGGACATCAACAAAAAGTTGATGTGGGAGATTAAGCAGGTACTTAACTTGTTAATTGACATACCGAAAAGATTCATGTAATTGCTGTGTTCATGGCTTAGTCACTGAAAGTAATACATATTGGCGTCTCAAAGGTGAATCAAAGAATTTTTTAACATCTTATTCCTCGTAAAATCATATTTCCAAAACGGCGATGATTTTAAAATATAAATTTCTAGAATACTGAATATATATATTTATTGATGTATAAAGTAAATTGGATTATAAAAATCATTTGAAGATATTATTACTAAGCCATTTTAGCCCAAACATGTTTTAAGAAGCAACTTTTTAAAAAAATTTAAGAATACAAAGTAATTATCATGCGCATCTCATCATACGAGCTGTTATTTGACGGTGGATTTCTTTACGGCGGTGGCTGATTCCGCCATTACAGTCTATGACAGTGAAATGCAGTGTCATTGCTATGCTAATGTAATATATGTTACAACTGAAAATAAATGTAATACTTTGGTTCTAGAACGGAGTTTTATATGTACCAGTCAATAAGTTTATTATGTTGATAATGTCTTTAAAAATCGAAAATGTTTAAGGCCCGAAACGTGTCCCATGAAAACACAGCGCGATTCATCGGCGCTTGTGTTGACTGCCCCCTAGTGTTCGTGCTAACCGAATACTGTCCGAAGGGATCTCTTAAAGATGTACTTGCTAATGATGATCTTCAACTCGATTGGAATTTCCGGACATCTCTTGTTCACGATATTGTTCAGGTAAGGGCAAATCAGATATATATCTGTATCCGTATCCGTATCTATATCTGTATTTATCGATACGTATATCTATATCTGTATCTAAATCTTCATAAAAGAATTTTTTATGGAGTATGAGTCATATTAAATCATAAGTGCAAGTTTATTGAAGGTGATATTTATAAACATATTTAGGATTTATTTTTGGAATCAAAAAATTTAAATTGGGCCGTCAAAAGTTTAAATCCGATGGGTTTACTTGTTATGGGTTGTGAGCATACTTTTGAAGAGTGAAAACATACTTCCCATATTATAGGTAATTATGTATTATAAAATATAGGCTTTTTGTATGTTAGTTATGAGCCAGATATATTCGTATCCGTGGTGATTCAAAGGATAAAAAAATAATTGGTATTGTATCTGTAGGTATCTGTTATGAAGGGTCTTGAAATTGTAATTATGTAAGGTCCTACAATATCAATGTTACAAGTAAATTCAAACGAATCTATACATACTCGTATAATAAAATCGTAAACGAGACGTGTCTGTACTTGAAAAATATAAAAAAAAAACTACTTATGAAAATGAAAAAAATCTTTAACATATAATTCTATTGCTTTATCTTATCCCGTGGGTTCTTTGAGAAATTTGGAAGAAAATAAAAATTCTGGTCTGATTACAGGCCTTAAGGCAGTAAATGAAACCATTTTAACATTTCTGATAATATTAGTTACGAAACAGAGAAGCAAAATTCATTTTTCGTCGCTGGTTATGTAAAATGTACCTAGAAAATATCTGACATTTTTATCGCTGTGACGCGCCGCCACGGCGACAGTGGCGACCAATTTTTTAAACGATCTCTCAGGAACCTTACATTTTTCCAGGATAAAAAGTATCCTATACATTAATCTAGGTAATAAACTATCTGTGTGCCAAATTTCATCCTTTAAGCCGTTTTTGCGTGAAACAGTAATAAATATTCATAAATCTTCACGAAGTTTCGCATTTATAATATTACTTAGTTAGTAGAATATTTATCTAAAATAGCCTAAGTAGCCTCAGTTACTCCTCATAACATCAGGACAATGAAAGTCCCGGAGATTAGGCGGAGCGAACAGACAAACAAAAATTTAAAAAATGTTTTTTGTTTAAAAGAAAGTACCGCGCAAGTACTTGATAAATAATTGTTTTTTACTGAATGTAAAAAGCAGTTATTTTGACATAACAAACAGACATTTACATTTTATTTATTATTTATATAGATTATTCGATTTAAAAGGGAATGTGTTATCTCCACGGCGGGCTTGGAGCGCACGGAAAACTTCGTTCGTCGAACTGCCTCATCGATGGACGCTTCGTTCTCAAAATCTCCGACTACGGCCTCAACACGCTGTGCACACCCACTGATCTTATTAAGGACGACAACTACTATCATAGTAATTACCATCCATAAATCATTCGTTCTGAAAATCCCGACCGCAATATTTCTCTGAAAATAGCTTTTGCAATCTCCGTATTGTCATTTTTTCGTTTAATGGGATGCCATAAAGAAGATTTAGGTATTCATTTGAATTGTTTCAATTTCTCGTTCAGAATTGTTGTGGACGGCCCCGGAATTGGTCGCTGGCAGTGTGTATCCAGGGGCTGTTGCTTCGTTGAAGGGAGACGTGTACAGTTTCGGTATTATTCTAGAAGAGATCGTGTTGAGAGCGGGACCTTTCCATCATTGTACACCAACGATGACTAACAGAGGTATTTTTTTTAGAAGAAGAATTTATATTTTAGTGGCAGGACACAATGCGTTGGGCAGCCCGTCTGGCGGCAGTAGCTCACCCCTTTATAGAAGACCACCATGAAATCACAGCATGGACTCTGGCATCCCTTATACTCACACAAAGGGAGTAAAGGATGCCAGAACCCATTTTCATATCCGTTCCTAATCCCTTTTCCTAAATCCTACTGAGGTTGGCAGCGCACTTGCGTTGCTTCTGTTAATAGGGGACGGTAGCCATCTATCATCAATTGGAAAAAACTTTGTGTGAGCTTGCTAGTTGTAATGAAGTGGCAGTTACGAAAGTTGAATACGCAGCTCCATACAAAATTGATGTTTTATATGGACAAAAGTTGAATTGAGCAGAATGAACGTAATTACTGCTTTAGAAGAAATGTATCCCTTATTGTTTTTGTTTAGAGATAGTAGCGCGCGTGTGTGCCCGCGAGTCGCCTCCGTTTCGTCCGCAAGTGTGCGCTAGTGAGATAAGCGCTGGGGCGGGCGAGGCAGGTGCAGGAGGTGCGGGAGCTGCGAGCGACCTGCTGGATCTCGCCACCCGTTGCTGGGCTGAAGCACCAGACGACAGACCAACTTTTGACACAATCAATGCTAACAATATCAAGTAAGTATAATCATACATAACCACAAGGCAATCCGCTTTTCAGTAGTTATTTAATTAAGAATATAAAGGAAAAATTCTTTTTGTATTAAATTAAGCTTTTTGTAGCCCTTATAATTTAAATCTTAATTTGTACCGTGGTTCTGTACAGAATTTTAAGCCCAAAATAAGCAAAGGTTTGTGATATCCTATCCAACAGTATGGCAGTCGGTTAACATTTAGCAAGTTTTTATTATACCTAAGTACTGGTATTATTATAAACAATTTTAAAGAATGTGTTTTTAATAAAAATAGAGGATACTGCGACAATCTGATGGATGACCTGCTTCGGCGCATGGAACAATACGCTAACAATTTGGAGTCGTTGGTAGAGGAGAAGACGGAACAGTTATCCCTAGAGAAGAGACGGTCTGAAGAATTGCTGTATCAAGTACTTCCTAGGTATATAATTGTGTACGGATTTTAGAGGTCAGGCATATAATTTGTTTTCTATGTATCTCACGGTAAAAAAAATGTTTGCTAGGCCTGTAGCAGAGCAGTTGATGGCTGGAGAGGTAGTTCAGCCGGAAAGCTTTGAATGCGTCACAGTTTACTTCAGCGACATCGTTGGGTTTACGGAATTGTGTGCGGCTTCAACACCCATGCAGGTGGTCGATCTACTGAATGACCTTTACAGCACATTTGATAGGATTATTGGCTTCTATGATGTCTATAAGGTAAGATCAATAGGGTTAAGGGTTCTTAAGGGAGGAATGTTATATAACTTTGTTATATGGTATTTATCTTTCTTGTGTGTTCGCCTCAAAAGTGAAAACCGCAATATTACTGCCATCATAACAAAGAAATATTTTATTGGAAGTACATTTGTAAATTATTTGATATTATTTATCTCTGGTAGAGTTTAACTCAAAGATCGATACGGAACTGGGGAAAAAATATATATTTCTCAAAATATTTTTTCTTAATTACTTATTTAAATCCCTTTAGTATACTGTCTATATATTATTATATATTGCGTGTTCACTATCGAGTACAGTCAATAAAAGGTCTAAATTTCCGGCATTGTTTATTGGTACTTGATCCGTATACATGTGCGGCGAGCGACCGAGTCCGCTGCCGCGATGACACTGCCTCCCGTCACAAGCAGCTATTATATAACTAACACACGTATACGCTGCACATATACTAATACATACTTATAAACCCTACATTCCTAAATGCAATAGAATTTTACCACTGGTTACTAGGTGGAGACAATAGGGGACGCGTACATGGTGGTGTCTGGATTACCACAACGCAATGGAGATCTTCATGCGCGGGAGATCTGCTTAATGGCTTTGGCGGTCGTGGAGGCCGTGCGAGGGTTCGTCGTCAGGCATCGACCAAAGCATCGACTTGAGGTATGTCGAATCAAATATGCTATTGGGCAAGTACCCAAGTTACCTTCTCCCTGTGTCTCTGTGTAGACATAGATTAGTCCACCGATACTTAGTGGATTGCCAGGATATGTTTATTTTTATTTATATTTATAAATATAAATTAGTATATGTGCTTCGCACGGATTTTTTTCTGCAAATTATATAAATAAAAACCTTCGTCTGTTTGTTTTATTATGTTGACTTTGTTTTATATAATATTATGTAAAGATGAGAATGTAAAATGCCTAAATTCTATCTCAAACAAATAAGAAATACTTAAATTACATGTAAATAATTTGGGCAAGGTATTTTTAGTGTTTAATTAGATTTTTACAGGTTATGTCGAAGCCAAAAAAAAAAAACTTTTATAACTGAAGAACATTTCTTCATGTCAGGTTCGCGTTGGTGTTCATTCCGGTCCAGTATGCGCAGGAGTTGTCGGAGTAAAGATGCCACATTATTGTTTGTTCGGAGACACCGTCAATACCGCCAGCAGAATGGAATCTGCTGGGCAACGTAAGTGTTTTCGTTATTTGTGTTAAAAAGTAGCAGGCAGCTTCATGGTCTACTAAGATGGTAGGAAGTTGGTGGTTTTTATGTGAAGCAGACAGGTTTATGGTTCACTTAATGGTAATTCATGAACATAACTGGTTTTTTGTAAGTCGTGGTTACTGCTGCCAGACGGGCTTCCCAGTTTTAGACTTGACTCAAGAAAGCGTAAGAGTTACCAATGGCCGCTGATCTTGCAAAAATTTATTTTTCTTGAAGCTGTAAATTTAATTTTGGTCCAGCATAATATTAACGTAAAAGTGATTATTCCGTAGCACTTCGCATCCACTTGAGTGAAAATACGCGGGCGTTGCTCGAGCAATGGGGCACGTTTGTGGTGGAACGGAGAGGGGAAGTCGAGCTGAAGGGTCGCGGGAGGATGCTCACCCACTGGCTGTTGCACTGTTCTGAACCCGAAGCGAGACCGCTCGCTCAAAGCCCACAACCTCCGCCTCAATATCCAATACTGTTCCCGACTTTGCCTCAACAGCCGCCAATTTTACACACTCCGTATTTAGTTGTTGAACCGCCTACTTTAGCGGCTTAAAGCCGCTATTCGTTATTCGTTAGAAGTTAAGCTAAGTACGTTCAGAAAAAGTAAAATATTATTTAGTTTCTACGCCATTTTCATTTTAGTTTTTTAATTTTAAATTTAAATAATTTTCCAGACAAACATGAAATTAATAACCGCAGTTACAATTTTTATTTACAATTTTGAAGTACCTATTAATTTTTGTATTTTCATCGAAAAATACCACATAAAAGTTTAGATAAGTCACCTTATTACAAAATCACCAACTTTTATCTACCTTCAACTAAGTATATAAATACAGTCTTTTTTCATGGCCTTTTCTAAACCTTTGGTATCTTACGTTCATAGTAAAGTGACATTTCATGGGGATTTTACGTTAGGTATTCTTACATTAGTAGGTAACTATACCTGTATATTCAACCTCGTAGAAAAATATTATATATTTAATCTTTTCATCTTTAAACATGATTAGCAGCCTTTAGATAAAATAAAAGATATAATATTTCTACTTTTATATTTGTAAACACAACTACTTATTTATAATTGATGTCTATTTTTATATGAATGTTGTAGAAACTTGATGAATGAACATGTAAAATAACAGCAGGACCAGTGGGTTCTGTTGCTTGATTTATGAGATATGATTGTCATAGTTTGAGACTTTGATCTAAGATGAACTTCTACGTAATTTTCTAGTAGAACCGGCCAGAAGCAGTCTGGATCCAGCGAGGCCTTTGTTATTATTAATGATGATAGTTTGCATATTTATTAATGATATGTTGAAAATTGTGAAGAAAATTAATTACTTACTTGCTAAAAATAATTATTCAATTTATTTGTGTAAAAATCAAATTTAAACAAATTTGTATCCGCAGTATATGAGGTCATATGACTGCTTCTAAGGGTTCGGCGCACATTGGAGGACGACGGCACGGCATTTAAATTAGAAATTTATAGTATTTATATAATTTTTTTTGGGGTATTATGTACCTTAAGAAATTTTAATATAATTCAAATTTCATTGTATTATGCTATGATGGAATGCCGTAGAACGCCAACGTTGCCGTCATCCAAATTGCTCCGGCCTTGATAAACCATTAAATGATGAAAATGTAGCAACAGACCCTGCTAGGTCCGGCTAGTTATACCCTTACTGTAACACAGATATACGAAGTTATATATCGAAAGAAAATATTTTAGTGTTAGTGAATAGGGACTGGAGTGCCAAGGCCTACTCGATTTGGTGTTAAATTTTAGAGACGAAGCTTCCACCTTAGTTACACATATATAATGTAGGTAGTTACAATATATGTAATGTCAATTACCACCGTATCTAATGTCTTATTAGACTTGAGAAAATAAAACCGTAGTAATATTGGTCGATTTTTAATAATAAAATATTTAACACACCGTTATACATTGTTTCATTTTGTAACTACCTGATGCCTGAGATACTTGAGAATTTGTTAACCAGATTAACTAAGATTAAAAGCAAAGATTAAAATCAGATTAACAAGATTAAAAGTAGGTATATACTTACTCCGGCTTTTTCTGCAAATTAAATACTTAAACTTTCTTCGTTTCCTCAACGCCGCGTTGCTTTGTCTGTTTTTCCGCTAGTTTCTTCTAAACCATCCAATGAATTTGGATAAACAAGCAAGCAATTACAACAAACAATTTATAGAAAAAAAAATCTTCTGTGCGAAGCCAGGGTCAGGTTGCTCGTTAATTATGATGATTGAAAGACATATTTGAAAACACATTTGACGTGTCGTTAACTTACCTTCTTAGTTTATAAATGGAATATGGTCTCTACGAGATTTACTTTGTAAAATAAATCTAAAACGCACCTTAATGTAATTTATCAGAAGAATAGTTTTACAATACAATAACTCTAACAAAAATACGACCGCGGATAAAAAGAATCCAACTAGTAAAGTGAGAATACAACTTAAAATTTGATTGTGATTCAGCGGCGTTTCGTCCTGAATTTTTAAGGAGCAACATGATGGCTTTTTCACAGCTTCTTGCTCTAACAAACCGCTTTCTATTAATCTCGGCAACCACAATGATATCGGCTTTAAAAACGCTGAATGTATCTTAACCCAAATCACTAACGGTACAGTCAATATAGAATCTGAAAGTACATGACCACATTCACTCTCTTCTATTCCTTGCGCCATACAATAAGCCCACACATATTCCAAAGACGTGGCCAATATAAATTCAATTCTCCCTTCTATAACTCCTTGAAAGATGTTCTCGAAATCTGCTTCGGGAATCACAACGAATCCATCTCTAATAAAGGAATCTTGTTCAAAGTGTGCCAAAATACCGGCTCTGCCCCCGAATTTGTAACCATTATCGACAGCCTCTTTTAAGTTTATAAAATCCCCAAAAACTGTGTCTCTCTTGAGAGATACAATGAGTACACTTTGGTAAGCGCTTCTTATAACAAAGGTAAACCATATCCAGAGACTAATGATGTAAAAATCTTGAAATCTTTTTGGTGCCACCTGTACAGGTTGTCCCAACATTATGCCCCAAGTTCGGAAAGGTACAGCTTTCAATTTGTGTATTTTTTTGAAACATCTTCTACAAAATTGATCAATGAATTGCAATTTTATCACATAAGGAATGAAGGTAATGATTATAACCACAAATATAAGAACTAACCAGAGGTAACTGTTTAATGGAGATACCAAACGCCACCACACGTACTCTATCTTAACTGGTGGTCCAATCCAAGCTAGTCTCATACCAGAATATGGTCTCGAATAATCTAGAAGGCCGAGTCTGTCCGCTCCTAATGGAATACTGCACGTCGATACATTTGCATATTCTGATATGACATCATTCAGTGAATTCGACCAATTCTTGGCACGATCTGAGTCTATAGTCACATAATCTCTAGTTGTAACAATTGGTGTAAAGTTCATCACATGCCTTAAAAGTGAAACAATTGTCTTTTTTATTATTTGTAAAGGAACCTTTTGCTCGGTCGCTGGATGATATAATTTGTCCGTCGATATGTATAGTGGGCATTGATTCATATTTTTTAATTTATCCGGAAAAGCGCCTTGTTTTATTTCTAACTTTTCTCGGATCTTCTTTGGTGTTATATCTTGACAGTTGCGGTGATTTTTATAGGGATAATAAGTAAATAACTCCAGAATATTATTGTTCTTCGACACGACTAATACATTCACAGCGTGGTAACTCCACAATATTTTGAAAATCCGATCCAACTTTTCAGCATCCGAATAAAGTATTATCAAAATTTTTGCAGAACTGGTCAAAATTCTCTCTCCTTTTAAACCCGGTGTGATGTTGTTCAGTATTTTCAAAAACGATTCGAAAGATTCTAGGATCATGACTATTTGAGTAGGCGGGGAATTGTCTTTCTTAGTTTCAATTATAACTGATCCTTTGTAAGATTTAAGAAAAGCATTAGCAAACACTTCTTGCACGTCTCTAGACAAAAATGCTGTTGTTCTTCTATAATCAAAATTGTCATTTGCGACCTGAATTGCGCAGTTCACTAATTCATTCCATTTAAGATCCGTTGAATATGATACATTTCTTGCAGAAACTACCAAGGTACATGTTAACATTAGAATGAAGTATACATAATACATTTTAAAAGGATTCTTTTATATTGTAAACCAGATTACGAGTTACGTGGATGAATTTAAATCTTGCACTGCTGAATTATAAAAGTTCATTTATCAGTGACTAACAAAACATGTGATTTCCTAAAAAGAATGGATAATGTCGATCAAAAAGAGCTGTGTACCATAAATCATGCATTGTTTACAAAACTGTCTCAATTATCTCTTCGTTTTTATAGTGGCTGTTTTTTTTTTTAAATATTAAAATAGTAATCTATACATATAATAAAATCGTAAATTAGCCGTGTCAGACATTAAATATTTAAAAAAAAAAATTTTTGTACATGTTGTACTTATGTTATCAAGGTCAAAAAATATAATTTTTAGAATTGAATTTTTGTATGTTTTTGTCAGTACGTTTGTGCACGCTAATCTCAGAAACGGCTTAACCCATTTGAATGCGGTTTTCCCTGATGCATTGATGATTGCCTGGATTAAGCTATAAGATACTTTTATCCAAAAAAAATTTAAGTTTCAAAAGAAAACGAACTGCAGAGCGTATGAAGTTGCGGGCACCAGCTATTATGAAGATATTTTAAACAATAATAAATTTACTATCTAAATTCCCGATGCGCTCTTAATAAATTAAGAAGATCTCCACAAATGTTTGGAAAGTAACATCACTCCTATTAGTTGCATAGTAGTTACAAAGATTATTCCCAAATGAAACATGAATGAACTCACGTCATTCATCATTCCGTTTGAAGTTAGCTAAAGTAAAATTATCCAGTTGTTATTATTTACCTACTTAACTTTTATTCGCTATTCTTCTTCTACTACATTGCGGAAATTCATTGCATTGAAAATGAACTTTTCAATTTCCAAGTGAAATAAAGTCTTGATACTTTATTTCACATGGAGGTTGATATTGATTGAGTCTCTTAATATTTTTTTTATAATACTTTATTGTTAATTGTTTAATTAATAGATGTTGACGGTTAATTAAGTTGTGTTAATTATCAATTTTTCTTTGTAAACATTAATTTGTTAACTGTGCTGGTTTTAAATTTTAATACTTTTTATATGTACTTTTTACTTGTACCTACTGTAATGTATTTTCCTAATATACATTGTACAATTGTTTGTTATCCTAAATATAATAAAATAAAAATAAATAAAGCTGCGGAACTCACGACTAGCACTGTTGCTTAGTAACCGATTTAACTTTGCGTCAACAAAACAACGTCAAAGCTGCACCTTTGTTAAACAACAACGTCATAATACACGTTACATTTATTAACATTAACATTCCATTGTTAATTATCTAAATGCGTTTCGTAGTGGATTAGAGATATCAAATTTCTTCATTATTTTTTGGCCTGAAACTAAGATATCTATTCACTGAATATGAAAGTGTTTCAAAATATATTACTGTTGTACAATATTACTAATTTCATTATTATAAGTGTGTTTGGTTTCGAGTTGCCAAAAAGTTGTAAAAAAGATGAATATTATGAACCTAGTTCTTTGGCGTGTTTCCCTTGTTCTGTCAATGCATCGATGGTTACGGCTTCAGACGGTAAGAATGATGGGTAAAATTTTAAATATTTAAGCTCTCTGAATTAAAAAATAAAGTGTAAATTTAAAAGAGGTTATAAATGTATAGTACTCGTATAAAGTAATAATTATAAGTGACTACTTTTTTTTTCCGCGTCTTTATCAGCGCCTCTTTTTCAAGCGTAGAAAAAAAATACGCTTCACAAAAATAAATAAGCAACAACATATGTTTCTGTCATGAGTTGATTTTTTATATTTTTAGATTATCCCTCGCGTGTAGTAGTTTTTTGTGAATGTAAAGTATCTATGTCCTTTTTTGTATCGCTATAAATGTGTATGCAAATTTTGATTATGATAGATGAGTAGTTAAGGCGTGAAAGCGTAATAAATAAACAAACAAACTCACTTTCGTATTCATAATATTAGTTAGGATAATATTAATTCAGATATTTATAGCAGCCAACTAAAGTAGAATTTGAATCTTTGTGTAAAGTTAATAAGTTTTTAATTAGAATGTCATCTTCGAAAAAATGATCTGATTTCAAAAAATCTTTCACATTTCAAAAGAATGAACCACAGTGTATATCCATAATATCCAGTGATATAAGTTGGCAAATATATATTTACTTTTATCTGTGTACTGGATAGTTCTTTTAAAAAAGCATGTTTGCAATTATTTTTTAAATTAAGCAAATGGGTCGCATATATTTTTATATAAAGACAGATTTCGAAACGGCTATTTATGACAATACTTAGTATCTATAGCATCTACCTTGTCTTATTGTTTTTTAGGATTCGGATGTATTTGTAACGATCATAGCGTAATTGTTGGTCCGTCAACATGTAAGCAATGCGGTGCAACCGAAGTTGTTTCTATGGACGGTTCAGCGTGCGTTCCTCGACGCTGTCAAAATACAACTAAAGGCATCGTATGCAGAAAGTGTCCCAGCGATTATATATCTGGTAAGATAAATCATAACTGTCTTCATGAATTAAAAAGAATATGCATAAATCCTTACGACTACGGATTCTTGCGAATCCGTAGTCGGGTCGCTAGTAAACAGTGTAAATGGTTGAATTATTATGATAGATTTTTACGTACCTCGTAAAACACCATAGTTAAGAGAGACTTTACAGCGGCCATTAAGTTAGTTAGTACTTAAAGTCTGTAGTGTCTTTCACTGCATTGTGCGACAGTAAAACTTAACAACGATCTCTTTATTAATTACTTTTGTAAACTAAAGTGTTCTTCTTTTATTTCTTCATTTTATTTAATGACACGTTATGTCTGCGTTTATAATGATTATTACTTTTATTATATAACTATTAATTTCGCATTATAAAATGAATAATGCGAAATATAATTTATCGCTCTTACGTATGTTTTTTTTTTTAAATGCGGATTGCATGTAAATGCATGTAAAGTAATTTTTAACGAAAAGTTATCCAATCTTAAAAAGTGATACTTATTTTCCAGTGACGCAAAACATAGACGGTTCCCCGACGAAGGAGGTTTTATGCGTGAAATGCTCTCGCGGTTATAAAGCTCAGAATAATCGCTGTGTGCGATGCGAGAGTTGCATTTGCTCCAGAAGCGAGGTGGTCGTTAGGGGAACGTGTATACCCAAGCGGTATGTTACAGAGAGGCCAAAGTTTGAGGACACTCAACTACACCCGAACACACTTCTAGATATTGTTAAGCACGAGTATTTGTGTGTTGTAAGTAAACATATTTCTAACATAGTAAAACATATACATGTTGAAAACCATAAGAGTCAGAAAGGTATCTTTCACCCAGAAAATAACGGTTCCCTAGGGATAATTTAAAAATAAAAATATCTGAGGAAAAAATAAATCCAGCCAACATTTTTTTTATGATATGCTCTAATAGAAAGCGCGATAAACGAGGAGGTTTGTTGTACATTATGTTGTAGTTTTGCAGAATACAAATAGACCTGTTTAAAGGCGGAGGCGGGTCGTGCGATTATATGTTTTATTTCTTTTTATTTTTGAATAAAATAATATTTTGTGCACGTAGTCACTTCATGAAGCGTCACAGAAGAAAGATTTGAAAATACGCTAGAGAATGCCCTGAAACGATCAATGTGAACTCCGTCCATCCCGCCAGAGAGCGACACGACATATCCCGGCATAATAATTTGATTATGCCTTTATTCATAAGCTGGACCTTAAATGTGTTTAATGGTTTAGCAATATTTATCCTTTTTTTTCAGCAAAGGGATATTAGAGCGTGTAGAATATTGGCTGATGAATGTGTCAGAAACAGCTATCCCACTGATTTAGCGGGACCGTGTCGACTGTGGATTCTGAACGCCTCTCTACACTTCAAAGGTAGGAAGGTCTATACAAGGCATTTAGTCAGTCAGGGAATTCGCTTTTAAAAATATGTTTACAAAAAGGTGTATTCAATAATCCCGTGTACATATAGTTAGAAAGAATAGGGAAATTGGCTCTGGCATCGCTTACTCACCGAAACACAACAGCAAAAATGCTATTATTTCACGGTGGCTTTCCCCCGCCAGACGGACCTATTAAATGACCGCGAAACGCAGTGTACCCAGCCAGTGCAGGATTAAGATGCGCGGGTCCCGTAGAAAATTCTATCAAGAGGCCCTTGTTTTGTATTAAGATCTCGGGATTACGTGGTTTTAAATATAAAAATAAAGCGTATTTTCTCGAATTTTTTTAAAATATATTAATAAATTATAATATAAAGATAATTTTATTTAAACTTTTAAGTACATAAAAGAATAACATTTGAACAATATTTTCTGAAATGCTCATTTCAAAATATTGAAAATTTAGCTGTTGAGATCTCGTTTCCGGAGAGAAATCGTGTCCATCGACTTCAAAAATAGAATTTTTACAGAAAAAAGCGATATTACAGAAAATAGAGTTTTTACAGAAAAAAAGCGATATTACAGAATATAGAATTTTTACAGAAAAAAGGACAGACCGCTCCCAGCCGGTCAAGCCTTATGACTGAAATTTCTGAAGGTTCTTTCTCTCCTATAGTTTTATTCCGATTTACGCTCAAGCAGACTTGGGTACGCGGGGCCCCCAATGCGCGGGGCTCGTAGCAATTGCTACTTTTGCTACGTAGCTAATCCGGCACTATACCCAGCCACAACTTAAACTACGAGTAAGAATTTCGTCCGCGTTGAAAAAAAAAAAACACTTTATAAAATATATTATGAGTGATATAACACCTGACATCTTTATTGCTAGGACGACGGTGGCGCCGCCACAATTTTTTATATTTTTAGATGATCCCTCGGGAACAGTACTTTTTCTGTATAAAAGGTATCCTATGTCCTTTCCTGTAACCTTGACGACGTGTATGCAAAATTTCATGATGATCGATTGAGTAGTTAAGGCGTGAAAAGTTAACAGACAGACAGACCTTTCACATTTATAATATTAGTATGGATTGATAAAATTTAAAATGACATTTTTTCTATTTAAATAGCGTGGCAAATAAGCTGACGGTTCATTTGGTAGGTGGCTACCGGCCCTGCAATAATTTGTTTACAACACGCTCGAAGAGACCCTTATTGGAGCTAAGAGGAACAACTCTGAGGGGAGTTCGTTCCAAAGTTCTCGCCTCCATGGTATAAAGTTTTCGTCCATCCGGACCATGCCTAGCGGCACCCTTTTGACATGAATTCGTCTTTTGATTCGTCTTTTGATTTGAAAACTATATAATCGGGGGATACAGTTCGATGTTGTAGCTATCTAAAATTTATTTACATCGCACGATAACTAACGGATCAAAGAATTTTTTGCTATAGATGGTATAGTATATTCGAATTCGTTGAATATATACATTCGTAACGTACCTAGACGGCCGTGTTCCAGTTTTTAGCAACTACACCCCAGTTTTTAACTTAAAAAGAAAAGGAAATCGGATGATAAAGGAAAAGGGACCCGAAGTTTTCGCCTCACATATTTAATTATATTCACTTGCTAAGATTTGGAGAATCGAATGCTGACTTAAAAAGGTGTTTCGTTTTAGTTCTAATTTTTTTTTTATTTGGAAAATAACAACATAGAGAAAATAACAAAATTAACATTAATATAAGTATTTAATAAAATTTTATAAGAAATAAAATAAAAATACAATATTTTTATAATAAATTCCAGATATTCCACAGTTATCGTTCGCATCGCATTCAAATGATAAGCAGCAATGCGAACTTGAGATTAAACATTCACAGGTTTGCGCATTTTATTTTTTTCATTTTATTAAACTACTAGCTGTGCACGCGTACGAAGTCGCGGGCATAGTTAGTAGTTAACTTTTTTGTTTTGGAACCGATTGGAATGTATCAAACACTAAATGTCAGGGGAAACATGCTACAATAGGTACATCAGTGAAACCGCATTAAAATTGTTTAATCCTAAACCACGCAACGAATTTTGATGCGGTTTTTATTAATAGAAAGAGCAATTAACGAGGAAGGTTTTTGTATATAATTTTGAAAAAAAAAAAAAACAAAATGGCATCCGTGCGAAACCGAAGGCGAGTCGCTAGTTTTTTATAAGGCTTTAGTTGGCCTACTTAATAGAAACAGCAGTTAGTATATAATTAAAGTAGTCTATAATATGAAAGCAGCTCATGGATTTACCTATTATTTATATTTCTTATTAGAAAAGTATGCTCGTCGCCTTAGCTGCATATACTGCTGATGGAGGCATCGAATTTCTTCAGGATCCGGACAAAATTTCCTGTTTGCCGCCATTGACTGTTAATATTGGAAATGACTATTCGTAAGTTCTAACAGTTTATTTATCTGGGTTCGTTATTTTCCAACCAGGGGGGAAGTGAGAGGGAGTTTCGAAGAAGAATTCTAATGGCCAAGTCAGCTATGAGTAAACTTACGAGAATATGGAAAAACAGAAAAGTCTCAAACAAAACCAAAAAAAAGAATCATGAGAACATTGGTTTTCTCCATATTCTTGTATGGCGCTGAATCTTGAATGATTCGATCTCTGGAGCGCAAAAGGGTAGATGCCTTTGAAATGTGGTTCTGGAGACGGATGTTGCGCATTCCATGGACGGCCAAGAGGACAAACAGCTCGATCCTCAAACAGCTTGCGATTCGGACAAGACTATCCGCCACCTGCTATCAAAGAGTTCTCAATTACTTTGGGTACATAGCATAGGACATACCACATAGCCCGGGACAAGGTGGGATGGAAACAGCTGGTGGTCGATGCCACCAAGGCATTTCAGAGCGGGCACGACCTTCAGCAATGAAGAAGCCGACTTTATCTAAGTTCTAACAGTTTTTTTCTTGCAACAGATGCTGATAGTCAATAAATTAATTATTAATCTCTCCGGATAAAACCTAAACTAATATTACACGTATGGCAGATGTTTTAGAAATATATATTTAGCACACTGCAATAAAAAAACTATAAAAATATATTTTTTTAGCATTTTTTTTTTACAAATCCTATTAAAGTCTGTAGTCACTCCCTCCACCGGTGAAAGGGTATACATCATTAACCTTATTTTTTCTTTCTACTATCTAATCTTAAAAATACAATCGTGGGGAACCCACGATGCTCAAGTAACTCCACATTTAACGCTATTGATGGTAGCTCCCCTATCATAAATAGAGCGTTAAAGCAAGCACCTTCTAATTAATTTGATATTAATAATATTCACGAGATATAGAAATTTGAATTTACAGATGCGATTATCATATGAATGTAACCAAATTGCTTCCCTACAACACTCTCTCTCCATATATACAAATGAATGAAGATTGGTTACCTATTCCTGTCTCTATTAGGAAGTCTAATGGATATTATTTACAGGTATGTGATATACGTGTCTTCATTGTTCTATTTAAGAACTTTCTTCATTTGAGTACTTTTGTAGTAACTCATCGGACTAACATCAGATCGAACACAATTTTTACCAAAATTAGCGCAACCTAATAATTTACGCATTAAGGTGCAATATTGCACAACAAATTTTTGAAGCTTCTCGGAGATAACTGAACACATTTTAAAATTGGTAGGTTTTTTTAAATAATTTGTAAAATATGAAAAAGAAATAAAGTAGTCGATTAAAACTATAGTATACATGTAAGACCAAGATATGAGCAATGAAATTTTTCATGCAACCTATTCGCGATATATTACTTAATATAATTATTATATTTGATTTAAAATACTTTTCAACTATTAAGCAGATGGGTGAAATTCGTTTTCTGCTCGGATCTTAGTTATAAATGCTCGGTAACATTTATAACATTTAGTTATAAATGTGGATATATCGTTTATACTAAGTATTATAAATACTATTCAATTGAAAATATAATCGGAAATATGATAAAGGTAGGTAGGCTAGAAATTTTAAAATTATTTTTGATTAAACATATAATAAAAGTATTATTTTTTTGATGAAGTATACGGGCTGATAATGATATATTTTAAAATATAATGCTCGGTAACAGCAATAATATTAAATAAAACTAAAATATTCTAAAAATTTGGCTGTTTCCTACACAGAAATTTGCCAAACTAGTTGGTTATGGAGAATTGACTGGAATAACTAGAGCCCTTGCCGAATACAATTTTCACGCTACAGAAGTTCACACTGTACTAGTTTATACTATAAACATTATTTTGTACGAGAATCCAAATTTTATTTAAATATTTGTTTACATCCGCATATTTATACCTATTTGGTATTATCTGCATACCTAATACGTAGGTATTTTGTTTTCAGAAAGGTGTGTGGCCCACAGAAAGATTCAAAAGATATTTTCTAGTACACAATTTCCAATCGACTACAGTGAACATAACATCTACAGTTTATTTGAGAACATTAATTATACGTGTAAGGTATAGTAAAACCAAAATTAAAAAAAAAATACCTATTCATAATATATATTTATGTTGCAAGATAGAATTTTGAACTCGAAATAAGTGAGTAGGATTGAAAATTATTCAAAATTAAATTATGATTTATGATTGAATTTCCCGATTAATCCTGTATTGTATATAGTTGTATCGTATTCTTTCATTCTATTTCGTTTGTCACATTTGAAGTTTAATTCGCGCGCCAATAGACAAGTCGATGTCCTGCTCATGTCCTACTGGCCAGTTCAGTTAAGATGTCATTTGACATTTGTTATTAGAAATTAACAGCAATTTAAAAAGTGGTTTTATGATTAAAACTGACAGTGACATATCAACAGATCCGAATCAAGTTTAGGCGTTGGTATAAATCGAATACAATAAATAAATAAAACAAATCAATAGCGTCTGCTAACATCTTTCGGTTTGATTCAAACTTTTTCAAATGTGAATAAACATTTATAAATGCAAATGAATTATAATTAAAATGTAACGCTTTTTCATATGTTATATATTACAATAGTTTATACATATTATGTCATGATAAATTACTTAGTTTTGTATATTACAACCGCTTGTAACTGTTGTATTTTTTTGTATCTTTCTATTTCTTCATTAATTCATCTTGAAATATGATAATTAAATTAAATTTCAGTTTTCTATGTGCACATTATTATATTTTATCAAATCACATAACTTAATAACATTTTAAAACTCATACATTATAAACAAAACTAAAAACCATTTTCTTGTCACTTATAATGTCTTAAAACAGACTAATAAATTTTCTTTATGTCAAGCAAATTCTATTTCTATCTTTTCATAATTTAAACTCTAGTTTATTTTTAAAACCAGCCAGTATTAAAATTCAATGCTCTCAAAACTGATTTAGATACGACTTTCATTTGTAGAATTACAATTCAGAGAAAATTTGTGGCTAACTTTTTAAGCTATATAAACATTTAGAATTGCATGTGCTCTCGTTTTAAATAAAAAAAAATTGAATGATCAAAATTTTTGCATTGCTAATAAAAAATCGATAAAAAAGCACAAAAAAGACAAAAAAACCCGGGCACAGTTTTATCTTGGTCAACTAATTCGTTTATTGTTACAGTATCCAACGAGATACATCAAAAAGGGAGTCAATAACAGCGTCTGTGTCTATGGAAGCTCAATACGCTGATAAATCCCCACTCTCCTCTTCGGTCACAATTTCGATCAGAGTTGAGCACGAATTGCCTAGGGCAGGGATTTCTAAAGGTTTGGAGGTATGCAATAGTCGCTGATCTATATAACTTTTAGGAAAAATTTACAGCCTGTTTATTTATTCGTAGCAGCCTGTGCAATTTATTGACTATCTGGATGTTTATTTTATAACAATTAATTAACAATTATAACAATTAATTATAACAAACAAACAGGCTGTCTACTTTATGACAGTTTATAGACGTACAGGCTGGCTTTATGGAATGTATGATAATTTATGACTTCGGAACGTAGAGTGTCCTGTTCAAAACTTTCGCATTTATAGAGCAATTAAAATTATGCAGAAGTTTAACGAACATAAAACACACATACCTACTTATTTTTGACAATAGTTTAATCTTACATAGTCATACATAGTATAAAACAAAAATTCGCTTCCGACCGTCTGTACTGTACGCTTAGATCTTTTAAACTAAGTCAAGGATTTTAATACGGTTTTCACTCATGGAAAGAACGTTAAAGGAGGCATGTTTTTATATACAATTTGTAGAAAAAAATCCGTGCGAAGCCGGAGGCGGCCCGCTAATTACAAATAAACTTAGTTATTAAAAAAAGTAAAGAAATTACCTCAAACTAATTTGATTCGAAGCGGGCAAAATAAAAGAATTTACTAGTAATTTTAGACAATAAAAATCGCAAAAACTTCACTCCTAGAACTTTGTTGTCTGATGTGCATATATTAATGTATATAGCCTTGATTTTATTTTACAGGTATGGGGCGGAGTTCTAGGTGTATTATCAGTTTTATACGGCATAGTGCAATGGCGAGGTGCGTTGCGAAGAGGCAGTCTCCATTATTCCATCGTTCCAATACTCGCCGGATGTGTAGCTGACGCCCTGTACTTCGTAAGCCCCATTTTTGCTTTATAAATAAATAAATAAAAATAAATCTTTATTATCTCAAAACTCATGTCTACAGGTGTTTAATTCATACACAGGAGTTACAGTACAAATTAAGTTCTACCAAACAAGGGGCATGAAAATTTGTATTTACTTAATTGTTTTAATTAATAATATCATATTTTTTCTTATTCTTGTAATAACTAATATGTTTTACTGCAATACCTACATATGTAGATGAATTATTTTATATAAATTCTATATACAGTCTAATAACCAGTCTGTCAAAGTCCTGGTAAATTTAAAACACAGCAATTCCTTTTTATTATTGGGTAGTTGCTATTACATAAACATAACTAGTCTACATTTTGATCTTTGCAATAAATTACTTTCTCTAGTTGTTTGAAGATGGAAGGATTTTTCCTTCCATCTTCAATTATGTTCAAAACTTCAATTCAAGATGTAAATTAAATTAAGAGTAGGTAGATACTATAATTCGCTCAATTTGATCAGGCAGCAGTGAAGGAATCCCGATCGCAAATTCAGAATTCTGTGAACTTTGAACGAATTTGTTAACTTGCGGAATCTTACCAATTTGCAATGGAATTCCTTGGATGACAATAGACATTACCTGCTAATACAGATGAAAAGTTTCACATAAATATCATCACATAAATATCATATTAAGGGCTCATACTATATAACTATGTTAAATTTTGACTCAAACAAAGGTTAAAATTTAAACATTATTTTATACACAGGCTGCCTTGTTTTCAACACTCAACGCGATTGCAGTAGAAGTCAGCACGTCCGGGCTTATATTAGCTCCCTCATATTCTGAGGAGCACTTGATAGGAACTTTTCTACTTTCATCTGCTTTTTTAAAGGTTTTTTTTTTAATAATTTTTACACTACATTTGAGCAAGAGATTTATTTCATTTAAAGTAAATTGCACGTTTATATAATAAACGTTATATGTACTCAAAAGTATATTTTTCTAACAAATGAACAGTTTTTATACTGTAACATTGTGACGTAGTCATAAATCTTTGAAAATCCACTTTTTAATTTTATAAATTAGTTTACACAAAATATCTTGCTTAAATAAATAAATAGATTATAGTAATTTATTTTTGCTTCCAACCCTTGTTTTATGCTACACACAAACGACAACTTCCTATAATAATTGACTCTCGAAGTTGACTCTACCTAATCTGACTGTTCACAAAAGAATTATGTATCTTAACTTAATTGGTGAGAAAAAAAAACAAGTTACATAATTATTTCTGATTCACACAAAACATATGTTTGTATATGTTAGGAAACAGAATAAATTTTAAAAAGTAAGATGCCTACATATTATTATTTTTATTTTTAGGTTTTGAAAGTGGCATTTTTAAATTGGAATCAATGTCGTTGCGATATTTTCTTCCTGGACTGGACCAAGTACAACTCATCGCTGAAAGGTAAATTAGTATATACTTTTGGCCGCGACTTATTTTATATTTTATATTTTTAAAGGATCCTCAGGGAACGGTATCTACTTTTTTCTGGATGAAAGGTCCTATAAAAACGTGTGTGCAAAATTTCATGGTAAAGTAATTTAATAGTAATTCGTAGTAAATAAGTAATGGTAAATAAAGTAATTCAGTAATTTCATAGATAAAGTACTTTTGAAGAATCGCCGTTTTGAACAAATGATCATTAAATTTTATTTTAAATTTATATAGACTAAATACAATCTAAATAAGACAATGCTAAATATTTTCAAACGAAACGAGGCTGTAAATTATTTAATCCAGATCCAGTATTAAATAATCCAGGTAATAAACTATCTGTGTGCAAAACTTCATCTAAATCCGTTAAGCCGTTTTTGTGTGAAACAGTGACAAATTAACGTTCATCCATACATATCCTTAAAAACTTTCGCATTTAAAATATTAATAGGAGATGGCTTCGTTTAGACAATAATGAACACGATAATAATTTTAGAGAAATCACTGTGCGATAGTGGCGACAATTGGAAGACCGCAACTGTGGCTAGAGAGTGGTCTTCTATGCAGGCTAAAAGAAGGGCATCTCCGAGTTACACAGTGCCTCTAACGCTTGCTTTAATCAAGGTGGTATATTTTCAATATTCATTTATTGATAGCCAAGGGGGGCTGAATGTCAAATTTTTGTTTCATAAAAACCTTCCACGGACTTCAAGAAATATTAAAAAAAAAATTACCATATTACTCGCCTTTCTCAAGCTGTGCGCTTAGCAACACATTTAGAGATTCATATTATTTTTTTTAATATTTAAGTAGATCGTTTTTTTGTTGGTAACGGTCGTCAACTTATGCAACGCCACAAGTGCTGCAAATGCATTGCCGACCAATCTTAATTAATCGTAACTAATTAATTATAATTAATTACTATTAATTAAGACTAAGGGATTATAGGGGAAATTGGCTCTAGCGTCCCCTTTCATTCACCGAAATACGAGAACATAAATGATGTTATTTCACTTTTTAGAAAATTCAGTTCCAAATATGAAGAGTCTTTCACAATCACTGTCATTTGATCCAGTCTTATTAGTGTTTACTACAAAGTGATAACGGCTTGGATAAAGTGTAACATTTAATTTTCGTTCTTATTTCCATAGTAGCAAAGTTGGTATACAATTATTAAATTGCTGCAAACGCTTTATATTTTTAAATATTTTAAAATAGAACTTGAATAAACTTAACATAGGTGATTACGTTTTATGTCACGTTGCTCATACGGTAGCGTGGCCGAGCGGTCTAAGGCGCTGGTTTAAGGCACCAGTCTCTTCGGAGGCGTGGGTTCGAATCCCACCGCTGCCAGTCTATTTGATATTTTGGCTTTTATTTGCTGATAAAATATTATATACAAATAAAAAAAATACGTGCCCCTTTTTCCAAGTATCAAAATATTCCTATCTTATAAATTTCTTTTGAAGATGGTTGCAAATAGACATGAAAGGTATTCCTTAAGTATCATGCTTACCATGACAATATTTGCTATTTTTCTTCTATAATTGACTTCGGATTTCTAAAAGTGGTGTTGATAAATTCTTCAATATTTTTTAATTTACATTCTTGTGGCATATATTATAAAATTCACAATTATGTATATAATTCACAAATGACACAAAATACTATCGAAATAATATATCATGCGCCAAATGCTGATTACTTACTTAGTACCTGCAGCGCCTTCATATAGTAGAGATTCAAGGCAAACAAAATTTTTGAAGTTTTTGAAGCGTACACAAACCAACTTAACATTAAATTTTTATATATAAAAGCTATATGTGTATAATACATATTTTACAGGTTACAATAAATCATTGGGACTCCAATTTATCAAATAGTCCAAGTTACTATTGGGCAGTAACTACACTTGGCTGGTGGATATCATATTCAATTGTTCTGCTGTCACGATCGACAATCGATAGAATATCTGGCAGATCTTCGGAAAGAATATCTAAAGTATGTTCGGGTGTCGGCGTATCACTGTTGGTCTTCGAAGATGAGTTATACGCACACTACGTCCATGGAAGGTTAGTGATTATTAGATTACTTACTTAGCTGTTCCCGCAACTTCGTAAGCGCGGTTTTCGGCATAACATTTTTGTTTGTAAACCGATTGGAATGAAACAAACACTAAATATTACCGGAAGCTTGCTACAATACATAAGTGAAAACTGCATTCAAATCGGCTAAGCCGTTTCTGAGATTAGCACGCACAGACAAACAGACAAAAATACTAAAACCTAATTTTTTGACCTCGGTAACATAAGTACCGTGTACAATTTTTTTTTAAATATTAATGTAGGTACAGACACCTCTTGTTTACGATTTCTTTATAAGTATGTAGATGTATAGATTAGGAAGGATAGTTTATTAGAGACTACAGTTTCAATATAATAAAAAAGATAGATAAATAGAAAACATTCATTTGCTTACACATGACACACACGAATACATCTAAAGATAACAAAACAAATAAAATACATATGCAAATTTTTCACATTTAAATGAGAATACATAATTAAAATCCCATTGAGTGTGCGCCATCGCAGCAAAAAAGGTATCTGGCTCAGCGTAAGCTCTTACTTGACAGTTTCACGCCTATTCAACAGTTTAATATTTTAGTTATTTATTTACATAAAACATTACAGATATGATGAATCATCAGACGCAAGGGCCATGTCAGGGCCTCTAGCGACCTGTCGTATAGCATGTGCGCCCCAATTGAGAACAATATACAATCAGCTGACTAAATTTGGACCTGATAATGGTAAATGGTGATTCCAAATATTCTTCAAGCATTGTTTTTCACTTACCATTTGAAGGACAAAATATTGTATTGACAAAATAATAAAAATTACCTATGATATATAATAAATACCGGTAAGGTTGGGTTAACTTAACCGGTAAGACAAAAGTTACCCTGGAGTGTAACTTTAGTCCAAACATTCAAAAATTCAACATCAAAAATTCAAATACAAACTTCAAAATGGTGAAAAAAAAAAAGGTGTAAGTACTTTTAACTATTCTATGAAACATTTCAGTTGCCCTCGGAGATAGTGACGCGAAACAAGCACTTTTGTCGCGATTCTTGGCAGCCTTCTTTGAAAGGGTAATATAATAATATACATTACATTATATAATAAAATTAAGGTTCTGAATTAAATTAAATTAAATTAAATTAAAATGTTAAAATTAAAATTTGAAAGGCGAGAAACAAACCAATGAAAGTTCTGAAAGGGAATTGTGATTATTTTTGTACGTGTGAAAAGGAAATATAAAAAACCCACATGTAAACTATGTAAATGCCTAATGAAATACATTAGAAACCGGATATAACGACTTCGGTTATAACGACACACGATTAAATAGAAAGGTCCCTGCCGAATCTCTATAACGAATTAATATTGTGTTTATAACGAGAATCCTTTTTTTACTAGAAATTTTTGTGGTCCATAGAAGATTACTATAACTGGTTTTCACGGTACATGTTTACATAATTGTTTCAAAGGCGCTATTGGCAACAAACTTATTTTTTCAGTTTTTTTTTTTAATATTTCTTAAGTGAATTTTGAAAAACTGTTTCTGTTGAGGTAGGCGTTAGATGGTGTCAGTTGGGTGGCCAGTGAGCGAACAGTACTTGAACGGCTTATGAACGTTGAATTAATTATAAGAGAATCTGGCAACACAAGCACTCTATTGTACGACAGCAACGACTCGACGCCATCTTGTTTAACGCTCACCTGGTAAGAATTTATTGTGCACTGATTTCGGGGAAGTACCTACAAAATCTATTTTCAAAATCAGTTTCAGGATAAAATCTTTTTCCAAAATTTTAAACAAATATCAAAACTCATTTTGTGGACTCTTCGTTTGCAAGATTCTCATACCTAATTGATAAGTAGGTTTCTTTCTCTTTGCTTTTCTTATTAAAAAATCTTGATGTAATAACCTTTTATGAAATATGGATATAACTTAAAATTTAAAGAAAATTCTTTTAAATGAACTTTATATTTTTGATTAATATTATTTTCAATGAAAACCAGATTGTAGAGATTTTTTAAATACTATGCAAATGCATTTAATTATTTCACATTAATATCCACTTGAGATCAAGCGATATATAAGGTATATATCGCTTGATTTTTCTCAATATTTTTCAACTAGGCTCTTTAAATTCTTAAAACCTTTTACTTAGTATTCATCTTGTTTTAATCTTGTTTTAATAGTTTCTTTTTTAACTAATATACAATGTAGTACTTATATTATATAATGATGATTTGTTAAATATCAACGCCTTCTTACACAGGTGGGGAGAAGAGTGGGCTCTTGCAACTTTTGACGCAATATTATTCGGGTGCGTTGTCATAACAACCATTGATTATTTAACTGCTGCTCTAGTCATCATTTTAGTTTGGCAGGTAAACATTTAACATTTTATACCTCCCCAACTCTGTTATTTTTAATTTTAGCAAAAAAAGTTATATGAACATTTTTATATAAAACTACTTAAATTCTCTACAATATTTGTCTGAAACTTTTTTCTTACCATTCTACTCATTCTATAAGTTGGATTCGAAAATTTCTTTAACCCATCGATTTTACATATATCAAAAATTCCCCTAAAGAACTCAAATTTTGATTTGGTAGTAAATTTTCCTGGACAAAAGAGCCACATGTTGTAAATAATAATTATTATGATGTTTTCTTGTGAATGTGAGAATTTGTAATCAGCGCTACTATATCTTCACAGTAACTACTTACCTAAAAGTAAGTAAGTAAAATAAAAAAAAAAGTCTAGTAGATTTTGGCTTGATAGAGTAAGAAAATATTGTAGATCCATGCTTACAGCTTTTCGCATTTATAATACTAGTGTTTACCTGCAACTTGCTGCAATAACCACCCCTTACATAAGACCACTGTGGAATAACAGACTGTTGTTTTCCGGTGATCGAGTAAGGGATTCCAGAGCCCATTTCCCTATCCTATCCTATCCTTTATATTTTGTCCTAGTAAGGTCGGCACCGCACTTGCATCACCTCTGGTGGCCGGTCGATGGCTACCTATCATAGATTGGACGTCAGCCTGCCTGCCGACCTTTACATAAAAAAAAAAAGAAAAAAATATTAAACTCATAACATACTCATATCTCTAGATCAATATGAATAGTATAATAAACTTAATATGAGAGAGAGAAATTGAATTGACCGTCTGTACACATAAATTCAAATTTAAATTATATTCATGGACTCTTGATGTTTGTACCGTGAAATTGAATTTCTTTACGACTTTAAGCCTTCGATATTGTTATTTGTGATAACAACATGTGTAAGAGTCTTTGTTTTTTATATATCCTCTGTTTGTTAGAACTACATGCATTTAAATTTCCCGAAGATTTGATTCCACTTGCGAAAATGTTAAGATCAAATCCCCGTGCGAATGAGGACAACATTGATATATCAGCAATAACTTTATGGGAAGAACGTGACACTAGTCATAAAAGCGCTCTACGTTCGGATGGAATCTTTGGAGACTTTTTGTCAAATCTTTTAGAACTCTTGACCTCTAGTAAGTTTCCGGATAGAAGAGTGAAAAGCTATTGCACCCTACTCAACAGATTATTACGATTGATGCCGTATCTGTATGCAGTTAAATTAGGTAACCATTTGAAGAAAATGTGTAATTCGGAAGATGGTTGGGGTATAAAAAGCGAATTGCTGGTGTACCAACAGGATTTAAATAAAAAAAGTAAATACAAAGCGGAATTTTTGGACGCAATGAATAGAGCATTCACAATTAGAGAACGCATGCTCTTCCATGAATACGTACAAGAGTTGTCTCAGTATGCAATGTATGAGAGACCTCCTCTAGAAAATGAAACTGTAAAGCTACTAAGAGACGTAATTGTGGGTAGTATTCATAAGCGTTTGAGTTATAGAGAACAGAAAGCGTTAGGAAAGAAATTGCGTAGAGCTATTAGAGAATACGGTGGTGTGACATGGTCAAGTACTGATGATACCAGTACGAGTTCTGATGATACTGATTACTGATGTATATATATTTATGATCTGTGTAAAATAAAATATATAATATTGGACGAAAATAAAATAGGTGATTTGTTTGTGTAACAATATTATAACTAGTATTAAGTATGTAATAATATGATAAGCGAGCCGTGTCTGTATATTAAATATTTTTAATTTTAACGAGAGATAAAATTCTTTAAAGTATTTTGATTATAAAAAGTCTTATTACTCTTCATTTCCCCTCAATTCGTATCCCCGATGAATTAAAGGAATCGTAGAATAAATCTAGTATTTAACAGAAATAAAATATTTGTATACAAATAATTAAGAATTATATTAAAAACCCAAGGTAACATTTTGCAAATGAATAACTTTAGGTTTTGTTTGCAGGCAATGAAGCTCTTAAGAACTTGGTTCGGCAACAGAAATATTAAACAAAAAACCGGAATCGAAGAAATATATTGATTTGTTGGAAATATTAATCTGCTGTTGTTGACATACGAACAGTCACGACAAAATTAAATGATGTATGTGAATATTGCTTATTTATTTTTAACCGATCTTTGTTTCATTGCAAGTAAAGAATACAAAAGCAGAAATAAAACAAGTGTCGATAAATTTAAGTACGGCTTAAGCATTGAAGTTGTAAATAAAGAAAGCCAAAGTTCGCAAGTTGACAGAGACAATACGAATTTAAAATTATACAAAAATAATATTGGCTGGTTGGATATTAATAAAAATAATGCAACAGTATCTGACAATAATAAAGACACAGCAGCAGTATGGGTTTTAAAATCAATGCCTCCGGAAAATGAAATCGAGACTTATGCAGATTTGTATAAAAATAATGAAACTTTATCAGAATCTTTATCAAGGTTTCTGGAAAAAGAAATTGAAAATTTGGATGTTTATAAAGGTAATATTTCTGCAGAATTAGGCTTTACTGAAGAAGAACCGAAGACTATGATAATCGTAGATCCATTAACGAAAGTACGTTACAGAAATGTAAAAGACAAAACACTAGCTCTAACCACTGTAAGCCCTGAGTTCGCTTTAGCTTCCGGACCATTGACCAATTTAATAGTAAATATATGCGATGTTATAATAAAGAAGTTTTCCAATAGAAAAACAAACAGATATTTTTTGATTTTAAGTGCGGCAATTCGTGGCCGTGGAACCGAGTACTATATGAAAGTGGTTATACGAAGGCTATCAAAAAAATTAAAAAGCCTCTCGGTATATCATGGACGAATTCTCAGAAGGGAAGTGAAAAATTTTCTAAAAACATTTCAACAAAGTAAGGAAAAATTGTCGGAATTCTTATTAGCGATCAACGCTATATACAGTGTGTATATGGCTTCGAGAATGGACAACTACGTTTATGATCTGAAACGATTTGCGGCCAACAGGTTGAGTTTACGCAGAATTCGTAAACGAACACGAAATATATTTAAAGTTGTTGTGTTTGGCCAATTTTCAGCTCAGCCCGAACACGTTCGTCGACAAATTTATATAAAATTTCTGCAAGCCATGTTAGAATACAAGAAGTCAACTGAGTGAAATCTTTACACCTAATATATATAAATTACGTGTCACGTGTTTGTGCGCGATGATCTCCTAAACTACTGAACCGATTTTGATAAAATTTCGTAACTATGTGTAATTTGGTCCAACTTAAAAGACAGGATAGTTTTTTTTTTTGCACCCGAACGGGAGCGTGTAACTAGTATAGTATAAAACAAAGTCGCTTCCCGACGTCTGTTCCTCTGTATGTACGCTTAGATCTTTTAAACTACGCTACGGATTTTAATGCGGTTTTCACTATTAGTAAGAGTATTAAACGAGGAAGGTAATTTGATTCGTGTGAAAACAGGGGCGGACCGCTAGTAATCTATAAAAGATTTGTTTACCTACGAAATGATAAAAATTCTCATGTTTGTGAATCTTTATGTGACATTACAATGTTTGACGTATATCTTTTTTCTTGTTCCTATCCTGGGTAATGGGAGTAGATATTGACGGTCCATTAATGAGAAGTAACTACCGTCTCCTAGCATAAAGAGAAGGTCCCATATTTTTTTTGTTAAGGTCGTCAGATAGGCTGACGGTCTACTTATTGTATGTGGCTACCGTCGCCTATAACACAAGTAACGCCACAGGTGCTGCAAGTGCGTTGTCGATCATAGTAGGATTAAGGAGTAGGGATTAGGAAGGGATAAGGATAGGATAAGATAGGATAGGCTCTGGCATCCCTATCTCACTCATCGAAACACAACAGCAACTGCCCAATTGACTACGAAACGCAGTGCACCCTGCCACTACGTAATTAATTAATATTTTATTTTAATTTTTTTATTTTAAGTTTTCACTTTTTTACTTTTAAATCTTTCTAAAATCAACATGAACTTCATTATGCCTCTGAGACAACCAACAGAGAATAAACTATTCAAAGAGTTTACATAGGTTTTTAAGTATTTAAAGATTTTTTAAGTTGACCGGGACAAGGTAGAAAAAGACACAGGTGGTCTTGAGACCGGGTGGTCCGACTGCTTCGTCCGACTGATCGGACGACGCGAGGGACGACCGTCTCATGCAGCTTCATGTAAGTAAAAACCCGCTTGTAAGAGCCGCTTAAGCTAGAAATGAGCTTGAGAAACTTTGTGATGTATAACAGCGTCCGCTACAAAGAAAATTCTAAGTAAATGCGTTTTGGGTAGTCCCTGCCTGCAAGTGCTAACTAGCGAATTTGTTTGACTAGAAAACTCGCAAAAAATGAGAGTAAGTATTCAAAAGTCCCGCTATAAATTTTGGGTGGGCAGCCGATAGATAAGTATATACCTATATAGTGTTCTGTGTGACAGGGCCGCGCTTGTTGCAAATCTTGCAAATCTCAAAAGAACGTTGATTTTTCTGGCTGGCAATATTTTGTGAAATGCGCACAGAAGAGTATTATCGTACAGATTTAAATCTCCGATAAAGAGTAATCTTTAACCACACTTTTAAAACAAAACTTGATAAATGTACCGAATCAACGACCGTATCTTATTTAATTTAACTATATCGTTGTATTCTATTTCTTTTTCTTATATTTATTATTATTATTTTAATTAATAAACAAATGTAAAAATATAATTTTTATGATTATTTAGGCCTATTTGTATATAATCTATACTTAATATATATATTTTAAATTTATGGCTGTATATAATCTAAATCTAAATAAATAAAATAAAAAAGTAATCTTTTAACTTGTTTCTATATTAATTAGAATTTTAGGTTTATTTTGAACTCCTCTTGTGTTTCTTGATTGCGATGTATTCATCGAAATGTCTTTTAAACTAAAATACTTAAATAGAAAGGGCCGTCACCAGATATTGAAAAAGATCAGTTTTAAATTGTCACAAACTTAAGTAAATTAAATACAATGCTGTAAACAATTAATTATTATAGTGCTCTCTTGAAAATTACATTATATTGTTACTTTAATTTAAAAACGACAATTATAAAACTATAAAAGAGTGAAAAAGCTGAATTGTAAAGTTTCTTGCAGAGAAATAATTGAACATCTACTTGGCTTATAAAACTTTAAACCAAGCTACTCGGTTATCGAAAATTAAAAACCTGGCGAACAAATGAAATACGGCAACGTCATGACAAGACAAGTAGTTTGGTTCGTCGAATGGAGTTGAATTGTCTAGCTCCTTTATTCGGCATTTTAAATAACTTGTAAATTTATCGATTTGTTAGCTTATTTTATATAAAAATGGCAGATAATAAAAGGTAAGACAGTGATAACTATAAAAGCTTTATTAACTATATTTTAAAAGCTTGAAAATAGCTAAAGTATACTTGTAAAAATTTTGGCTTGTCATCATGTCTTCTTCCAAACCAAATCCTTTTCCATGAAATTATAGGATTATTTGACGAAAATTTTCTTTGTTTAGCAGTTCATCGTCAAAAATAATTTAAATTATTTGTTAATTTTAAATACTAATATGTTTCTTTGTTATATGATAGCGTATTTTTGGTTATAAAAGCATTTATACTTACCTATTATTTTTTTTTACAGTCCAGATGATCTTTCCACCGCGATCCTTCGTCGCAAGGACAGGCCCAACCGTTTGATAGTAGAGGAAGCTGTCAGTGATGACAACTCTGTTGTGGCGTTATCACAGGTAAAACTATGTACACCCATTCATTCTATACTGATATTTGTATTAAATATCGCGATATTAACATTTCTTTATTTCCATCACCGTTAAATTTAGTTAAAATCTATGGCTAAAAAACAGAGAAGGTAAAGAAAATTTATTGTTGAGTATGAGTATAATAAAACGGTATCCACAGATATCCGAGGGAGAAGAAAGATCCTTATCCGTTACTTTTTAGCGGATCTTTTACCTTATTATTTTTTAATTCATAGCTGAAATTCTATATATAGGTGATTAGTTAGCAATGAAAAACTATTAAATTCCATTCAGATTATTTTTTATTTCTTAAAATCATTTGGCACCTTTATAATGCAAGCATCAGTGGCGGGCGTCAACTATCGTTTCAAAATGTATTTGTACTATCCAGTACAAATACACTATCTATAAGCTGTGCAAACCCTCAGTCGTAAGTCGCGGACATGACTTCGGACGTCCGATAGAAATCTGGCACTCTGGATTCAGACGTGTCTTTGCGTCACAAGGACATTGACTACGCCCGAGGATTGGTAACTTGTACTATTTTCTTCACTTATTATTCTTTTTGGATTGATGTAATAAGACGTCACAGCCGTGCACACAGCACATCCAAAGATAGCATCCAAATGACCATGCACATATGTCAGCCGCGGCTGACGGGTACCTTTGATAATTTGTTTCCAGCTTTACAGATTAGTGTAAATAGGTATTCCACTAAACTTGTAATTTTAACATTTACAGAAGACAGATATTTCATAGAGTTAATTTAAATAAATCTTGATTTACACACTGTATATGAATGTATTATAGTATAAAGTGCTTCTTTTTACATAAAGTGATATATGATAAGTCATAAAGTGATTACACATAAGGCTATAGTTGATGTGTTACAAGTTATCCCATGGTCATGGTATGTAGGGGTGCATGACATTGTCAAAGCTATGTCCAGATCGGCAGGTGAGAGTGGACATTGAGCATGCCCAAATATTTGTGTTGTTGACCCCAAATGTAACATACTTATAAACAATCAATTACTATACTAATATCGCAATATAAGAAAAACTACACTAATTAGTACCTATACAAACAAAGTAAAGGTTATATTTATAAATTGAACTTTGTTTTCTTTCTAATATTTAATGTAATTTTGTTCATTACAATTGATGAATATGAATTCTTATAAAAATTCAATCAGCCATTTATAGGAATATGCTTACAATGCTTTTGTTTGTATTTCTAGTAAAGTTTGTACAAAGTTTTCAATGGGATCATTGTTTTCCTTTTTTTATCATTATTAACATTGTTGAGGCCTTAAAAAAGCGTAAATATATAAACCTTGTGCTATGAAATGCTCTATAATAGTTAATTTTGATGAAAAATTCCGTTTATGACCCATGGACCAACTCGCAAAGGAACTAGTCTGTCCCTGCTTGGTTTAAAATTTAAATAATGTAATACTTGAAGACATTCCCCACGGCATAACTATTTTTGGTTGACCAAAGGTCCAACTGCATATTAATTTAACATTAATACTAAATTTAGGAAAGATAGTACCTTTTTTTAAACCTTTAAATATTAAACAACCTATATAGTTCTTACATTAAGAATTTAAATTGGTAGTTAACACTTCTCATTCACACTTGAATTTTATGATTCATAATTTTTTATTTGCATAAATACTATTGCAATGGAACCGATAAGACAAAATTGTAAAGAATATTTAATAAAAAAAAATTAGGGAATAAGTATTCATACAGTTAAATATTTAAAAGATTCTGTTTATTTAAGAAGCCTTTTGAGTAATCAATCTTAAAAGACATATAAGAAAGAGACAAATGAAATTCTGACAAATGAATTATCACGAGATACGACGAAAAATTATTTGATTTATACACTAAAGCAATGCACCTGTTTGGTACCTTATTTTTTTTTCCTTATTTAACTATTAACCTTTGTGGACAGGCCAAAATGGAGCAACTTCAACTGTTCCGTGGCGACACTGTTTTGCTGAAGGGCAAACGACGAAAGGAAACTGTGTGCATAGTGCTCTCAGATGACAACTGTCCGGATGAGAAGATCCGCATGAACCGCGTCGTCAGGAATAATTTGCGTGTACGTCTCTCTGATGTGGTGTCCATCGCTCCATGCCCATCCGTCAAGTACGGCAAACGTGTCCACATATTGCCCATTGATGACTCCGTTGAAGGATTAACTGGGTAAGTTAATATTGATAAAAATCTTCAAAGTCAATGGGATTCTCTCCATTGTATTATTGAATAGATTATAATAGTACCTACCTACCTACCTATCTATCTACAAAAGAGGCCCAATGGTCTTGTAGCTGACTCGGGGATTCTGAATTGAATTTCCAGCAAAGCTTTGTTAGCATTGGTCTGGCCTCACCATTTTATTATAGTTCCTTAGTTTTGTTATATAAGTATAAACCATGATCCTGCTTGCAGTAGTGTACACAATGTGTTGTAGAACAGAGCTTTGCTAAAATCACTTATAATGTGATCATTTGTAAAAGCATTATTTTGTATGTGTGATTGTCACTTGTAGAACAAAAATTACAACCTCAAGTATTAAGGCATGTCTTTTCATCTATAAATCAACAATTGTAACAAAAAAACTATAATTAATTCATAAAATGTGTTAGTAATTACGAAATTCCAAACACTAACGACATTACTGCATATTGTTGCGAAAAACATACATTGCTTGATATGTACGCTCATACTCATTGTCATGTGTAAGCCAGCTCTTAATGTAGCTGTATCGCGTTACTCTCACTATAGATTCGCGTGGTACACAGGATGTGTTGGCTAGTATTATTTAAAAGAACTTGTGGTGTCCTAATACTAAATATGACCCCAAGGCCTTTCCATTCCTTATCTGTTGTTTACATTATGCATTAGTCTCATTCAGTAATATAAAGGTTGCTATACATAAGGTCAGGCCGCGCATTTCATTCGGCAATTTTTGTTGAACAACGAAGCCGACCCGAAGTACCTTCTACATAATATGTTCGACCTTCATTTTGCTTACCCGATCGGCAAAATCACCCGAGTTTTGTTTAGTATATACACTGCGCGCCTTTCTGCCGAACATTCATCTACATATATTCATGTCTACCGCCCGGCTTTGCCGACACGGCTTTAAGTATAGCAATTTGTCGAAGGTTCATCTACACATATTCGATTCTACCGCCCGGCTATGCTGGCCCGACTATATGTATAGCAACCCTAAGGCTACGTTCACAAGGCATTGTCCTGCACGTTTTTTTGCAGTATATGTCTTGACGAATAAATAGTGGCACATACATTGTACATAGAACCTTTCACACGTCGTTTGCACTGCAAAAAAACGTTCACCGTTTATACGTTTAAATGAATACTCACATGGCTTGTCAAGTAAATCGAATGAACTTTAACGTATTCGGTTTTCAGTGGCATATAGTATAGCGCAGTCACCTTCACACGGCACGCTGTTAATACGTTTTTTATCGAATAGCAACCGAACAAGCGAACAACCAAACAAGAACTTTTCAAATGTTATACTACACACTGATTCTTGATTTTTAGGATGTACCGAAAACCTTCTGTTTTGTCGGCGGCGAAACCGTTGGTGCCTTCGATACCAATATAAAAGTACAACCAAGCGTGGATCCATCACTGACGTCACTCACTGTGACAACTGTGTGAAAACTGCGGCTACTCGTTTTTACATGAATGATAATCTGCCATATGAACACCAGGCTGATTGAACGTTAAAAAACGAATACAAAATAAACGTGCACGACAATGCCGTGTGAACTTAGCCTAAAATCTTGCAATAAAATAAAGTGATATTTACATATTTAATGTTGTCCTTTTAGAAATCTATTCGAAGTATACTTGAAGCCATACTTTATGGAGGCGTATCGTCCAATTCATCGCGACGACACGTTTATGGTTCGTGGCGGTATGCGCGCCGTCGAGTTTAAGGTTGTGGAGACGGATCCTTCACCTTACTGCATTGTTGCCCCAGACACTGTCATACATTGCGAAGGCGAACCGATCAAGCGTGAGGTAACTATATCTATTCTTTGATATGAAGGTGTGATTTTGCAGATTTGCAAAGTTGGTTCAAAAGTGTTGTCTTAAAATTGGGCTAACAATCATACTAAGCTAGACCTATATGCACTGAATATGGCATGCCGTTCAACACAACTAATTTTAGCAAACGTGCAGTTCCCTCGAGGTGTTCGTTATCTTGATATTCAGATTGATAAAATCTACCTTTTTTTTCCCCGATGTTTTTATTTTTTAGTATATGTAAAAGTCGGCAGACAGGCTGACGGTTCACTCGCTGGTAGGTCTCCACCGCCGTCTATAACACAAGCCAATTTTAAAAAATTCATTATCAAAGTTGACCCTGCCGGGAATCGAACCTGGAATCCCTGAAATAGTGTGTTAAGGCAAGCATTCTAACCACTCATCCAACGAGCTCGTCAGCTGTTGAGTTCTTCTATCGACATTGAAAAGAAAGATAAATTTATTTATATTTAAAAACTGACATAACACAAAACAAGTAATGAGTACCTAATCCACTACATATGAAATACCAAAAGGATACTTTGCTGCGTCCCTCTTGTTACAAGGTTGTAGAGTCCGTATCAATCAACTATCGACCTCTGAAGTTGGTCCCGGCGTTAGTACGCGCAAGTACAGTCAAACGCGCGCTCCCGCTGGTTGGCTATTGCGACAACTTCGGAGGTCAATAGTTGTATGACACGTACTCGACGAGTAATATTTGTGAGTTGTGGTCTAGGAGGAGGAGGAAGCTCTGAACGCGGTGGGCTACGACGACATCGGCGGGTGTCGCAAGCAGTTGGCGCAGATCAAAGAGATGGTGGAGTTGCCGCTGCGGCATCCGTCTCTCTTCAAAGCGATCGGAGTGAAGCCGCCGCGCGGCATCCTCATGTACGGCCCGCCCGGCACCGGCAAGACGCTCATTGCACGAGCCGTCGCCAATGAAACCGGTCAGCAACATTTCTTTCTCAGTCATTCTCCTAGTGGCCTGTAGATGATATGTTAGTGTTACTGTAAAAGCCCCTATATTGGTAAATCCTAGGGTTTACTGGTAAATGTTGGTATTTACCAAAGTAAGATTTTTACACAAATAAAAACACTTTTATGAGCTTTTACCAATTAAGAGTATGGCAAATCCTGCTTCTTTTTTATTTTTTCATCAGTACCTAGCATAATCAAAGTTTCTATGCCTGAAGTAAAATTGTCTAATGAAAATGTGCCCAGTGTTCATACTTGTTTCATATGTAAAATCCAACCAATAATGTTTACTGATATTAGTTTTTTTTTTTGCCAAATATAAAAGTAGTATTATTTGAAGTATAAGTGTTAAAAACAGATTTTTTTTTTAAAATCAGGTGCTTTCTTCTTCCTGATCAACGGTCCGGAGATTATGTCGAAATTGGCCGGAGAGTCGGAATCGAACTTGCGCAAGGCCTTTGAGGAGGCTGACAAGAACTCTCCAGCCATCATCTTCATTGATGAACTGGACGCCATCGCACCCAAGAGGGAGAAGACCCACGGTGAAGTTGAGCGCCGTATTGTGTCACAACTTCTCACTCTTATGGATGGTAAGGTCGACTTTTAATATGTTTTCTGTAAGTCCTGATTGAAGAACTCTTTTTTTTTTTAAGAAATATTTGAGCTTTGGTTTGAGTTAGGGCTTAGGCTAGGTAAGAGCTTAGGTTTGAGCTTTAGGAATTTTTGGGTGTTTTTAATAAAATACACACAAAATTAACACTGGTTCACATATTTTTCATATGCTTGAAGTTTGTCAAATGCCTGATACAGTATAACATAGTTTAAGTAATAGAGCAAATCTATAGGCATAGTTAGCAATCCGTGCCATAGGCATCATTATATGGTGCAAGATAATAGAGTGAAAAACTCGTGGATTGGCTTTTTTTTGGTTATTCATTAAAAATAGAAAACGAAAATATGTAATTAGAATTCCAATTATCACAATGTCTCTATAGCCACAAAAGAAAAATGCTATTGTTGCTTTCAAAATTACGCTTTTGACTGGTCTCTTTTGGAGGATATGACTTTGTGTGAACATTATTTATATAGTTAGTAATCCAAGAAGACAAAGACAGAAAGACTTAAACCATTTATGGCAGACCTTTGTTTTTTAATAAGATACTATGAATGCGAGGGGTCTCCATGAGTAAATTGCAATGTGTTCCAGGTATGAAGAAGTCGTCCCACGTGATTGTGATGGCGGCGACCAACCGGCCGAACTCGATCGACCCGGCTCTGCGTCGCTTCGGCCGTTTCGACCGCGAGATCGACATCGGCATTCCCGACGCCACCGGACGCCTCGAAGTTCTGCGCATTCACACCAAGAACATGAAGCTGGGTGACGACGTCGATCTGGAGCAGGTAACTGAAAGATCTTTTGTGAAAAGACCTGCAGTAGTGGTGTAAACAAAGAGTTTATGAAATGATCACCTTTTAATGATCTAATGATTATTAGTTCTTTCTGTTGTTCTAATTACAAAGTAAAAGCGTGATAATGATGTGTTTTTGTTTATAGATCGCCGCAGAGTCTCACGGGCACGTGGGCGCTGATTTGGCTTCGCTATGCTCTGAGGCAGCTTTGCAGCAGATTCGCGAAAAGATGGATCTCATCGATCTCGAGGACGACCAGATCGACGCGCAAGTGCTCAACTCGCTCGCCGTTTCCATGGACAACTTCCGGGTAACTTAACTATACGTATAATAAAAACGTAAAGAAGCCCATGTACATTGAATATTTTTTCAAAATAACAATTTGTATACTTTGTACAACTTATGTTACCGAGTTCAAAAAGTAGTTTTTATAAATTCTTGTCTGTTTTTCTATGCGTGCTTATCGATTTGACGGTTTTCAATTATGTACATAATGTAACATTTAGTGTTTGTTTTATTCCAATCGGTTTACAAACAAAAAGTTATACCGTACGTATTTGCGGGCACATCTGTATAAAATAAATGTATGGCAATCGTAGCATGAGAAGCCTTTTACTTTTCTCGGACAGAGAGTTAATGTGTGATCGTTTGTGGGGACAGTACGCGATGACGAAGTCGTCTCCGTCGGCGCTTCGCGAGACTGTTGTGGAAGTGCCGACCGTGACGTGGTTGGACATCGGCGGTCTTGAGGGCGTCAAGCGCGAGCTGCAAGAGCTGGTTCAGTACCCGGTCGAGCATCCCGACAAGTTCCTCAAGTTTGGCATGCAGCCGTCGCGCGGTGTGCTCTTCTACGGGCCACCCGGATGCGGTAATTGCACATTTTGTTATTCTAAACCTCTCTCGTTATGTCAACATTGTTGACATGTCTCTTGTTCCAAAAAGCGTGTATTTTAAATTCCGTTTCAAATTCCGCTCCAAAACGCCAACACTTGTTACATGACCGTTGTGACGTCACTTTTTCCCAAAGAAATAATGTTCTCCGTACAACATAGTCTTTGACAGCGGTGATGTTTGAGAACCAGTGACGTCATGCACTTTGATTTATGTTCGTGACTTGAGTGATGACACGTTTGGTCCAGAGTGGCTAGTAACCTAGCTGTTAACGCGACGGTCGCGGGTTCGAATCTCACTGGGGCAAATTGTACCTGAGTCATGGATGTTTTTATTTATAATATGTATTTACAAAAAAAAGGAATCTATGTATTATATCTACTGTCTGCTATCCATAATACAAGCATTTAGTTGCTTACTGTGGAATTAGATGATGCTGTGTGGACCCTATGAAGATATTATATTATGTGTGAATATTTAATTAAAATATAGAATTTTATTTAAATATAAATAAAATTCTTTGAAAATTAGTATTTCTATTATGGAATATTATATTTTTAACTTAATACATTCAACATCTCTATTGCCTACTTCAAAATATGCACCAGTTCCTTGTGTACTGTTGCAGGCAAGACGCTGTTGGCTAAGGCCATCGCCAACGAGTGCCAGGCCAACTTTATCTCGGTGAAGGGTCCGGAACTGTTGACCATGTGGTTCGGCGAATCCGAGGCCAACGTGCGCGACATTTTCGACAAGGCGCGTTCCGCTTCGCCCTGCGTCCTATTCTTTGACGAGCTCGATTCGATCGCCAAGTCGCGTGGCGGATCAGTATCGGACGCAGGCGGCGCCGCCGACCGTGTCATCAATCAGATTTTGACCGAGATGGACGGCATGGGCGCCAAGAAGAACGTGTTCATAATAGGAGCCACCAACCGTCCGGACATTATCGATCCGGCCATCCTACGTCCCGGACGCTTGGACCAGCTCATCTACATTCCGCTGCCCGATGAGAAGTCTCGCGAGGCGATCCTGCGAGCGAAATTGCGCAAATCGCCGATAGCGAAGGACGTGGATCAGACGTACATAGCGAAGGTGACTCAGGGTTTCAGCGGCGCCGATCTAACTGAGATATGTCAGCGGGCGTGCAAGCTCGCCATCCGGCAGGCCATAGAGGCGGACATTCAGAGGGAGCGCGCCAGGCAGGCGGCGGCTCCGGCGGCCGGCATGGAGTTGGACGAAGAGGATCCGGTGCCGGAGATAAGTCGCGCGCACTTTGAGGAGGCGATGAAGTTCGCCCGCCGCTCGGTCTCTGACAACGATATCCGCAAGTACGAGATGTTCGCGCAGACGTTGCAGCAGAGTCGCGGATTCGGGACTAATTTCAGGTATGACTTACTTAATAAGCCTTAAATTTGTATAGAGGTGGCCAAAAAATATGTTTTTAAATTATTATTTTTTTTCGAAATGTAAACTTTAGGTGGGCTTGAGCAGTTGTTTGTATGGAGAATTTGGTAAAGGGTAAAACAGTAAATTCGGACCAACATGCGACAATTTTACATGGAACAATTGACAAGCGACATTCTCAATAAGCGTCTCGCTCAGGCAGAAATCTTGTATGAAACCTGCCGCGGGCGCAGCGACATCTATCGTTGACTATGCTAAAATAGAAATGCTCAACTCGTGTTTACTTTTATGGAAATTATTGGTTTACCTTACGTGTGAATGTGAAGTTAAGTTTTCCCTAGCGAATATATCAAAAGGCGAGACGCAGATTGATTGCATTTGTGTTCGTGTAACCTTACATGTGTACAAGGCGAAGACGTGTTTAGTTTTATTTCATCCGAGGTCAAGGGGGGGTTAATATTCCCACGGAATGTTTCAGATTCCCGAGTGGCGGCGGATCAGCCGGGGGCACTTCGGGTGGTGACCAGCCAACCTTCCAGGAGGAGGGGGGCGATGATGACCTCTACAGCTAAACATCACGCGCCCACTGTTGGCCCAACAAAGGCCCACGCGACGTCGACACGTCGTCACTTCGCTTTATATTTCTCCCTTACAACTCTACTCTCAGACGGTTTGACATTTCATGTTTGATGAGGCCCAAAAAGAGATGGTTTTTTTTTTTTTTTTGGAAAATTGTTTATTTTTCCTTAAAGTTTAAGTTAAAGTTTTCCTTAAGTTTTGTGTTAGAAAAAAAGGTTTTTTTATTACTTACAAGTTTAACGATGACGTCACATTTGCTACTGAATTGGAAAGTGATCTCGGCTTATCTTTTTAGTTGAATGAAACTAAATTGGAACTAATGCAACAATATAATGAGAGGACTATTGTCAACTATAAACAAATCAATGTTCAATAAATATTATAATATACTAGAACTGAAGTTTTGAAAAATAAAAATAAATAAATAAAGTCCATAGAAATATTGTGAAATATAAATGTAAGAGTATTTTCGTGTCGACGTTCGCTACGCACAGTTTTAGGACTGAGTTTATAATTAATTAAGAATTATCGGTAGAGCCGCAAACGGGATATCCACAGGGAAATACATCCGTATCAGTATCAGCATTTATCCGCGAGATAATTAAAATTTTGAATGTTTGTTTGTTTTAAAGGACACTTTAGTTTCCATTCCTATTTCGGCTCGCTAATGTTTAGTTAGGGTTAACATCATTGTAGACCAATATTGTTAATTGTATTTTGCCAGATCCTATGTGTACGCGAAATGAAGCGAGGCGTTGATGCCGATTATTATAACAGTATCGCAGTGATTTTTTAAATAAAATAAATTTTTATAGACCAATTAATGTTTTATTTCCGTCGAAACCCTATTTCAAAGAGTTATTACAATAGTTAGTGCTTAACGCATTCAATAAATACAAAAGTAGCACAACACACAAAATGTACAAAAAGATCTAACTAAATCATAGTCCTCACTGGGGTTCTTTTTGCCCGAAAGCTAATTTAAGAAACAAGCTACTTAATATTTTATTAATAAACAAGTTTTCTAAGTTAAAACGCTTTTTATAAAGCGCGGGTATTGCCCATGGTCCACTTATTTTGTTCACCTGGGTGGATGTTGGGAAACTTTAAAATAACATTTATATATAGCAATTTTTAACGCAAATGAATATACTTATGAGATTCGCATTCTAGTGACTGAGTGCCTAAGTAAGTATATTAATTTATTTTACAGTTTTTTATATACAATAAGCAAGGATATTGGGTTCAATTCAAAAGTTAAATATATTTTGTGTGAAAAATTTAAAATAAATTGCCGTAATAGAAAATAGATTGTTTGGAATGACAAGGCAGCCTTTACAGAATCCTGAAACGATTATAATATTGATCGCCCAAAACTCTTGAAGACCTTGTAAAGAGTTTAGCATTTATATTTTATGTGTAGTAATATAAAAATGCAATTTTTTAAATGAACAAATTTAATATAGTCTCATTAAAAAGTTTAAATACAATGTGCAATGTGCAATTTTGTAAATACACAGTTTGTATAATCAAATGGGCAATGAGTTAAAAAACTATTGGAAGGGTTGGGTTATACAACTTTGAACCGTGTGCAAACTTTGTTTTTTTTTTTTTTTAGTGAGACATTCTTTGCAATTATTCGGATTGACATTACTATGTTCGCTCCGCTCCGCTTTATTCTTTTCCTATGGAAGTACTTGTATGAAATATAGCGCTAAGAATCTGCTCAACTAAGCGACCCCATTTGTAACTCTTTCTACAAATCCTCTCCACTCAGCTCACCCTTTTACAAGAAGCCATCGATCGATGGTGGAAGCATTTGTTTAACTTTCATCGTTACGAGTTAAACGGAGTCCGTAATGGGTCCATTCTGCTCGCGGTGGAAACTCCGCTGAAGGCGGGCATGACAGAGTAAAACGTTTAATAGTTTGGTTATTGCATTTTATTTTATGTGAAAAATTACAAGTGTTTTCACAGTTCAATCAAAGTAACAGTCGGTCTTCATAAATAACTGCTCAAGCTCTGGCGCGTCTTTAATTATCTTCCTTAGTGAGTAAGCTCTTTTAGTAGCAAACGAACTGGTCCGTTGATTTAAATATGTTGGAGATATCTTACCGTCAATTATTTCGAAATGATCGCAAGCGCATGTACCAGTCTCTTTACAATCTTTGCAGCCACAAATGTTATTGTGCAGTTGGATTAATTCGTCACTGGAGAAACAGGTGCAAAGGAAATCAAATTCTTGATCGGAATAATCTGTACATACGTCCTTTGACTTGGGTGGAATGAGAGGAGTGGGTGGTGGTGGAGTTTTTATACCTTTCGCCTTCTTTATCAACTTTTTAAGAGCAGTTAAAGAACAAGGCTCATAATTTGGTAAATCTACAGTCTCAAACGCAGAAACATTACTCATGTAAGGAGGCAAGTGTTCTATTAAATGTTTCTTTGCTGTTTTTGGGCATACGCATGTTGGCCTCACGTGGGACATGTAACTGCCAATTTTAGGTTCGCGATAATGTATCAATTCCACGCTTCTGGTATTTATTTTGTTTCCTGATTGAATGGGCTCAGGAGTTAGTTCTTTTTTTGGCGTCTCTTTTTGCACTGACCTTTCTGATGCTTCATACGGACAGCAGAAACAGAATGGTATCCTGCAGACACAACATTCTACAGGCACTTGATTCACGTTTGGTATCTCTTCTTGTAACACCTGCATCAATGAACTCTGTAATTTCAGTTCTTGCAATTGTTTTGATTGTGTACACTTTATCGGTACATCGTAAGTATAGTCGTGATCATCTTCAACGTCTTTATCGTTTCCTCTTTCGCCGTGAATATATTCTTTTATTTTATCAGTGAACATTTCAAAGTTATCACAGGCTGCATATATGCATCTTTTATTTAATATTACCACTGGGAGTTGAGAGGCGCTGGAAGTGCATCGTTTAGGACATAGTTCGGGATCGATGTCAGGTTTAAAGCCTTTGTCACAGAAAAGATAAAATGGATGTGGTCGAGGGATAGGTGTGTGAAAAGGCTCCTCTGATTCAAAAAAGCTTTTCACTGACGGTTCTTCAGCGGCTTCATTGAGTTGCAGTAACATCAGTTTCTCCATATTTATAAAGAACTCAGCGTGATCAGGAAACGTATTCAGACAGAAGGACACGAACATTTGGAATTTTTTGACAACGTGACACACTTTCTTTGTCCATATGTTTATGAAATTTGCACGCCTCTTCGCTTTTTGTTGCTCAAGGTGTATCTCGAAATCTCGAACTGCTATTTCGTGTTTTAATTTTTCCACTTTTTTTTCATGTTCATGTTTAGACAACTTGATTTCTTTCTCGCACTCTTCCCTTTCTTTCAGTGCGACGTAAACTTGACACGCTAAATTCTGACATTCCAATAAGTGTCTCAATTTTTCTATTGCTGTATGTTTTTCTACATTGATATCGTGGAGTTTGCGCGACATGTTATAACGATTTTTCTCTATTCTTTCTATAAATTCACCTTTGAGTCTTTCTTTCTCATCATCAAGTCGTTTCGTATATCTGTCGTATAACATGGTAGCTTGGTCCTTAAGAAGAGTTTCATAGTGCTTCGACATCTTCCTGAATGTCTCCTCTTCAATTAGTTTAATGTCTTCTATAGCTGCATCGAAGAGCACATTTTGTATTTTATTTATTGAAGAAGAGTAAAGCGATGTGAATTCGTGTAATGCTTGTTTAATTTCTTCAGTATTTCTTTGCGCCGACTCCTTAGCTATATCATTCCAATGATTCTCACAAGCCACCTCTATATAAGCCTTCCACTTTTCATCACTTTCTATTAAGCATTTCTCTTTTTCTTCCTCCATTCGCTTTTTATGATTCTCAACAAGTTGTATCCCAAATGCATCTATGCCAAGATATCCTAGTTTTGACAGATACTGCTTCTTAGTAGGTTTCATAACGGCTCTACCTTTTAAGAGTTCCTCTGGTGGTTGAAACCAGTCACTCCCACCTCCCTTCAAGGGGGGCTCCAAACCAGCGAGCACTTTTAACTTGTATGTCATCGATTTAAAGTAAACATTAGCAAGAGGTGGAGACATTTTATCCTTCATCACACTTTGAGTTGGCACCTCATTGTTTTGCAAATAACATTTCCGATGATAATAATTATCACTTAAATTAAAGGAGTCCATTTTGGTTTGTTTCTATTTTATTCAAAATCAATAATAAAATAATTTATTATAAACCAAATAAATTCAAAATATTAAAAAATAAAATATGACAGTAAACTCTGTTTACAGCTCGAAAACAAAATGCACAGAACAATAAGATGACACGAAAACGAAAAAAGGTTTCAAATTTAGAAATTATTAGAATTTAAAGAGTGAATTAGAAATATTTTCATGTGTATACTGTTCTAAGCTTGAGGATTCTAATTAATGAGACCACATATTCATCATCATGATCTATTCCCACTAGTTCAATTGATTGAAGTATTTCGACTTTTTAGTCTCAGTAGTTCAATTACAAATTAATTGAACTATCGACACCAAAAAGTATCAGTGGTTCAATTGACATAATTATAATTGGTTAAAAAAAATGACTTCAATATTATTTTAATAATAATAATAATAATTAATTTTATTTGATAATAAGAATTATTTTACCTATCTTTTGCTATTCTACGACTAGCTTCTATTTTCCCCAAGGACATTTTAGACAAACAAAAAATCCTGATAAATTTTTTATTAAAATTGTACCAATTTATACAAAGTTAAAAATACATTCCTCATTCACTACAGATTATTTAAAATTATTAAACTCCATAAATAAATCAACTATGTAACTCCATCGACGGCCATCTGTTGTAACAATTTCATTACATGATAAAACCTCTCTTTAATATCTGTGACGGATCTATGTGGCAGATGTGCCCTTATTTTTCCAAAGACCAGTTCCGAACTGGCCTCGCCTTTTAGAACTTCCAACATCGTCTTATCTTCCTCTCGAGTCCAATCACTACTTTTCACTTTCACTTTTTTCACTTCCTGAGTCACTCTATTTGCGACTACCCTACTCCTTTCCGCTTTCTTACTCTTTTGCTCCGCGTGATTTTTATTCTCAACTTTCTTCTTTGTCTCTGTCTCTTTCCTGCACTTTTTCGCAGTCTTTGCCCTAGGCTTCGCACCGGTTGCGGTCTTCTTTGTGTTGCCATTGACATCTTTGTTGTTCTGCTTGCGAGGCCTCTTCTTGGGGGAAACGTGCTCGTCCTCAGAGTCTGGCGGCGACAAGTGGCAATGGGCTGGTGTGAGTCGCCGCGAATGCACCCGATACGGCTCCTTGCTGTAAGGAAACGTGACCCGGCCCAGACGCAGCGTGCGTCTGTGTTGGAGAAACACGCGACCGTGCAGATACTGCAACAAAAACCATATTCACCGTTTACATATTATGGCCATTGACATGGCCGCTCGCGTTGCAATCCGTTCGCGCGTTCGAGAGCAAGTGAGCGAGAGAGCAGCATGTAAACATTTTCGCTCTCGCTCTCGCGTTGCCGAGCAACGCAAGGGTCGGCAACGCGAGCGGCAAGGGTCGGCAACGCGAGCGGCAAGGGAAGCGACCTGTTTACATACTCGCGTTGCCCATTTTATTATCCATGTCCCTGCTCATGGCTGTGGAAATGGGCCATATGTAACGTTCACTAAGAGGGTATAACAGTTTCAACGCTTATGCGCGTCGTCTTACACGAATTTCTGAACATGTTTGTGATTCACTTAAGAATAATACAAACAAAACAAAAAATGGAACAGGATTACACAATGCTATAATATTTCTATTTTTTGCTGCAATTTTAAAACTAAAAATTATTGTTTATATTTCTTAAACTCTATTCGGTTTTTAGCGGTTATTAGGTTGGGCTCATTTTGGTAAAAATTGTGTTCGGTCTGTGGTCATTCTTTGTCTTACTAAACAACGCAACACATCACTTAATTGTCCGGACTTTGAAATCAATTTGGCGTAAGAGTAACATTCCCATTATGTTATGTTGTTACTTGTTAAGCTTAACCCTCACCTCAGTGTCTAACTTCTGTTTATCGTCAACTTTCCTCTTGTTATCAGTGTCGCCCTCTACTTCCCAAGTGTCGTAGCCTGAGTCGTTCGTAAGGAAATCTTCATTCAACATATCTGTGCCAATTTCGTATGCGCTGAAAATTTATAATGTTTATTTGATTTATGGAGCTCCTTGGGACTGATTGATATATAATTTGAGGACTGAGCAAACTGATGTTGATTAGAGCAACTATTTTCTTTCTTGCCAGGGCCAGTAGCCAAGTGTACTTTCTAAAGTCGTTTATGCTAGAGAAAACTTGGTGATTGGTTATTGTAACGTTAAAATAAAATTTTGACCAATCACCAAGTTTTATCTTAGCGTAAACGAATGTAGAAAGCACACTTGACTACGCCCCCTGTTCTTCCTCATAGAATTGGCATTACGAGAGCAAAAGCATTGACTGTTGTAATAGACTGGAATTAAATCCTATGTAACAATTATTATTTTTATTTGTATAATTTAAAATACTTATTATTAGTGACATAATATAAAGACTATAATATAAGGCATAAAAATTATTGATAACGATAATAACGACACACTCCAGCATAAACTTGAAAATCTTACTACCACAATTTTGACAGACTATCTAAAGAAATTTACAAAAAATATGACAAAACCCGTATGAGTATACTATTTTTATTAGTGATGTCTTACATATTTACTAATAATACAACAATAGATTGCTTATGTAAATTTCAATAAGGCATTTGAAGGCCTTAATAAGCTTTTAAAAAATAAATATACCATATATATAAAATCAAATATATATAAATAGATTTAATAGACCCTGAATTCAAATCTAAGCAGTCAGACAAGGAATCTATTCGTCACTGGTTTTTGTGAACTAGTCAAGGATTCTGACTGATCTGATATTTGCAGATGGCAATTTCTGCAAAAATATCTAACAGGAGAAAGTGAAAATAATAAAGACAAAATCAATTACAAACAGAACTAAATACAGAATTGTTAATGGTTAAATTAAATATTATGATAAATAAAATAATGTACATATACCTATATATCTTAGCTGAGAATTTTTTTCCAAAGAAATACAAATATATCTCATAACTATTGCACACAATTCTTCAGGCCTCAAACAAATAGTCTTTGCCTCACCTGTCAGGTGGCCGTTCATCTGGAAACAGTGACTTAAACATCTGAATGAGTTTCGGGTTGAACCGTAGATGTGGTAACACGCGTGTTTTCAACACATCTGAGTTACCACTGTTGATTCCGGTTGTGATCGCTCGTAGCACCTTACGGAGTACAGTTGGTTTTCGAGAAAATGTGTGCTGAAATTTATTTAAAATTGGGTCATTAAAAAAACTAGGTTTAATGATAAGGGATTAAGAAGGGACAGGGCAATGAGATCTGGCATCACTTACTCACTCATCGATACACAACAGCACAAATGCTGTTCACAATGATATTCTGTAAGGGGATGGTTAATGCCCCCAAATGGGCAAATGATGGCAATATTGGACTTATGGTAGTGTATTGATCAAGGAGAAATCAAAATGTATAAGAAGGGAAAAGAGGTTAGACTATTCATACCTTAATCACTGACTAAAACATGCAAACTATACTTTGTTATTTGTTCTGTAAGATGTTATTTAGTGTGAAGATACTGTAATCAGTTTATGACCATATGACTATAGAATTCAGTGTGTGATAGCCAATGCCACTTAAAACATGACTGCATTGAAAATGACACTAAATACATTCACCTAAATAGACCATGTCAATGCACTATTACTAAACAAACATTAGAAAGTAAAAAAAATAAGGTCTCGCTCAGCAAATTACATATAGAACAGACATTTAGTTGATAACTTAGGTACTCACACAAGTAACATGAAAAATATGATAAAATACTACTTTTCAAATAAAATTTTATCATAATTCAGCATTATTTAAACAAAAAGTTATAAATAATTAAATTACAGTGATATGCTAGTACAGTAAAAATCAGTTATAGGAACATTCAAGGGACTACAAAGATTGGTCATAATATCAGATAGTTGATATAAGCAATATTAATTCATTATAGGGATTCAACAGGGACTTTGCCATTTAGTTGAAGTAACCAAAGTTCAGTTTCTACAGTTATTTATAGAAAATACAAATATAGTAAGTAGATACATTACCAAATACTTTAGATTTTAAGTCATTCAAAGGCCACAAAATCTTCAATATCATGTGAGAACCATTGCATTCAATCATAAACCTCATTTGCAAAAGAATCATAAAATAACTTAATGAGTTCATGAAAAAAAAAAACTATTGAGGTTTACCAAGTAATAAAGCAATAAGTATGATTTAGATGTAGACTAAATCTCAAATGGACAGATGACCTAGATAAGAAAAATGACTAATGGAGTTTGGCAAAAAAGGCAAAGGACCACAGATTGTGGAAAGCTTTGGAAGACGCCTAATACTTTGGGAGTTGTTAAAAATAATATTTAATACCTAGTTTTTAAGTTAAGTTTTTAAGTCAAGACATCTCACCTGTAACATTTCTATAAAATTTGCCATCTGCATCAACATAAATTGATCCATAAATCTGCCAACTTGAGCTGCTTGAGTTGGCTTTAGAAATAACAGGAAATCCTCAACTATATCTTTATGCTCTTCCCCAAACAAGTACTCCACTTTCTTATATAAATCAGCTGGTGTCTCTTTGTTCGGATTGAATGTTTTCAATATATTTTTGAATTGGACAAACTTGTTTGAAGGCCATGTTTGGTTCGTTGGAAATCTCGACTTCACTCTGTTGTAATAAGATCTAACAAAAGCTGAAAATAAAATTAATTAAAAATAACACATATTTTGCAAAACACAAAAGTATTGATAGCATGTTTGTTTACAATTAAATGTACTAACCTGTTTCCAATGGATTCTCTTTCTTTTCTATATCTTTTTTTACTTGTCTTTTTGTTTCTTCACAAATTTCTGTCTTTTTATTATTATTTGGCTGCTGTACTTCATCAGGCTGTAAATAAAAAATTCCATGACAAGACGTAGACAAAATTACAAATGGCGATATCCACACACAATTCGTACACGCGAATCCTTGTTTATTTAGAAACGTTCTAGGATATTTTTCAAAGTAAATTTTCATGAAATGAATTCAAAAACAACATTCACAATTAAATCAAAGCCTTATTTAAACTTACATACTCGTGGAAATGTAATATTATTACATAAAATAACACGAACTAACTGACTCACCTGCGATATTAACACGGGTTTTGGAGGACTTTTTTGGCCAAAATTGCTAGTGGTCGGTTGGTTACCCTGAAATCCATCCTGACTTTCTCTCAGAAAGAGGATAGGCATAGAAGGAAGCATCTGTAAGTCCTGTAAACGTAAACAACACGAAACCACTTCAACCGCACACCGCACCTCAAATTCCAACACTAATAATTTATATAAAGATTTTACAATTAATAATTAAGACGATAAAAATTAAAAGGAATCAACAATTCATGAACACTATAATAAGTCATCTTTATTTAAAATTCAAACACAATCGCGTCCAACTTCGTCGAAACAGAAAATATAGTTTTATTTTGACATTCATCTCAACTCTCCACGATTTGTTGTCGACGCGCCCGCGCAAATTTTATGTAGAGGGGTGACGGGAGGGCGGATAGAGGAACCACAATTTATTTAATTTATTGTAGAACTTAGAAGACTGTAAAATATACAATAAACTGTTTATTTAATAATGTTAATAACATTTTTCTTTCTTTTTTTAAATTAAAGTTAAAAATTGCAAAAAAGGAATGATAACCAGATAACTTTCAAACTCGAAAAATAAGAGTGAATGAAGACTTTACTAAAGACACCTATATAGTTTATTGTTTATTACTTAACTAAGTATTATGAATACTGTAGTATCAATAAATTATTAATAAGTCTCAGGTCTGTGTCTATGGTTATTAATAAATTTGTGATTTCCCAAAAAAAAAAAAAAACAACTAGGTAAAAAGTAACAGTGTATTGTGGCAGGGCCAATTGTGGTATAGGCCAAAGGTATAGGCAACCTTCTGTTTTATAGCCACCTACCATCAAGCATGTCTGTCGACTTTAACATAAAAAAATTGAAGAAAATTTCTTGAAAAACTTTTGTAATTTCAAAATTACTTAAGTTGATATAAATATATAGTTTGACCGAAACTACTGTGCCACTCTTAAGGAAAAATGCACGGTATCTAATATCGAAGGAAGAGAAGAAAGAACACGAGTTCACGTGAGAGTAATATTATCGGAGAGATCTTAGGATATTTATTTACATATTTTAAAACGTTTAACGATTATGGCGATATTTACATAGATAACTTTTATATTCAAAGTTCCTTTGAATATAAAATTTTGATACTTTATAAAATTACCTATATTTTTGTTTTGACGAGATATCGCATGAGCCATCTCTGAATATTTTATTTCTCATGGATCTGACGTAGGTAAACATAGACGACGGACAGGCAGAGGCTGAATACTTTGAACCTCCGCCTCGCCGCGCATATTCCTAAGGCCTGGTACTGCTGTTCTGGTCAAACTATAAGTGCCTACCTATATTACAAATTAAAAAAAATGGTTTAAAATTAAATATGTTGTGCTGTTTAGCTGTTAAAAATTTATTCCATACTCACAAACTTTCGAATCTATTATAATAATAGGATGTAGGTAATTCAACGGTTAATAAAACTTTATTAATTATTAAGTACCTAAATAAATAAGGCCAAATTTTATTTTGTTACTTCAGTCAATTTCCAACACAATACTTACTGAGAGTCCTTGACCAATATTTTCATGAATTAAACATTGAACCGTTTATTACATAGGTATGTAAGCAACTATAGCTTACCATTATTGAATATTCAATGTTTTTATATCTCGTTGTCTAGATACGGCATCGATTTTAACATTTCAATAACATTCGCGACACGAACATCGAAAGACAGGTACCCAACTATTAGTTTCATGACAATTTTATAGTATTGCAAATATTATGAATGAAACGTAACAAAGTGTGTCTTGTAGGTAGTATTTTTATAAATCATTATGTGTGAGCAAAGATATAGTAGGTAACATCACTAAACTGCAAAAAGAGGGGCACAAAGTGCTTCTGTGAATGCTGAAAATGGCTGCTATTTTGCCGACAGGTCTTCGAAATGGAGTAAGTAATTAATCGCTAAGTATAGGACTACTGAGTGTTGTTATCATTCAAAAATCGCAATATATTTTAATTAAGGTTAAAAAATTGTTAGTTGCTATAGAGGCATAGCTTTTATATAAACCTAAGATCGATGCGCCCCAGGTTCACCCGGTTGCAATTTTAGAAGTCATTATTCATTTGGAATAAATCACATATACTTAACTAGGATACTTTTTATCATGAAAAAAAAAATTAGATTCCAGAGGGATCACAGGGATCAGTCGCAGGCACACCTAGTTTTATAATATGTATAAATACAGATAATATACTCACATATGAGTTCATGATATCAATATTTAATGTATTCTGTACTGTAACACAAAAGAATAACTATGCTCTGAGTGTATGATAATTGATATCTAAATGGCATGTAAATAAATAAATCGGAATGATATGTTTAATTAAATGAATAAAGATTGTACACATAAGGTCAGAGCTAAAACTTCATGCGAAGCAGATGCTTTCTAGTTGAGTAATTACAGAAGCCTTGCTTGAAGGAAGCGAATCGTTCAATCAACTTCCTCTGAGGTTTCGAACCTTTTAATTTTCTTCGCATATTTTAAATTGCAAATTCTATTTTAGTTTTTATTAATTGTAATACTTAACGTATACTTAAGTATGAGTTAGAATTTATTGAATAATGATTACAATCTCATTACTTTTATGGAATAAGGACTTAACAAGTAGTGAGTGTAAAGTGTTATACCGGTAATATATAGAAGGCTTTTTATTTTAATAGTAAGTACATTTACGTAGTAATGATAAAGAGAAAAAAAATTCCACTTATACCTACCAATAGGGATAGTTAGTAGGGATAGGTGGAACGGGCGATTGCGGTATTTTACGATATTAAGTACGCCATACATACGCCGTATTTTGTCAATACATCAGAAAGCAATTGCACGCCCATATAAAAGTTTTTTATGAGATTTAAACGAAAAAATTACGCTGTTGTATTTTCATATATTTTTATTATTTAGTCTATTACATGGCAATCATAATTCTATATGGAAAAAGAAAAATATATATTTTGATTAGCCAGTTATCATTTGTCAATCCTCAACTTCAAACCTAGCAATTATAAAATTAATAATAGCAATGTCAACAAAGGATGGGCCCTGGGCAGGGCACATTGCATTTCGCAGTCATTTGGGCAGCATGTCTGGCGGTACTACTCCAGTAAAACCTTATTACCGAAGACCATCAAGACCATCGTGAAATAACAGCATGTATGGGATGTAACCTAAACAAGGGCCGACTGTGAAAAGTTCATTTTTCAAAGTTGGTCCTACTGGGAATTGAACCCGCGACCCCTGAGAAAGCGTTAAGCATCCTAACCTAATCAATTATCAAACGGATTTGTCAATGCATTGCAGAGAATGCTTGAAGTAGTAAAGATAGAATGAAATACACCGAAGTTATTTCGATATATTATTATTTTATTTCAAAGTAGCTATTGCACGCGACTTCGTCCGAGTAACTTTTTAAAATATAGCCTATATTACTCGTTGATAATGTAGCTTTCTATGGGTGAAAGAATTTTTAAAATCGGTCCAGTAGGTTTTGAGTTTATTAAAAAATACCAATCTTTTCTTTTTGTAATATGAGTACCTACTTATTTAATTCAAGTATATCTTCCGTATAACTTACATATTATTAATATAAATGTGTATATTATTTTATCATTAATTGCTGCCAAGTAATTAGCTAATTAAATCTTAATTCTAAAAACAAAGCCTTTATGAAGTTGAATACATCTGTATAAAGGAAATGACGAATATCTTCACGTTTTCTTACAAACGTTAGTTTACAATCATCCTTCATTTAACGATTATATGTAATCGAGTACGGTGTTTTTTATATTTAGTTGTACTTATATTTAAAAAATGGATAAAAAAAACGATAGAGAATGTGATAATGAAAGCCCGCCATTGAACTTGGACGATATACAAAAAGTGCACGATGCGCCTACGGAAGTTATAAGTGATGTAGTACGTATTATTTTATTTCTTAGTAGCGACTAGTCCCTGGCTTCGCACGGTGCCATTTTTTTGTGCAAAATATATACACAAAACTTCCTCGTTTAATTGCTTTTGCTAATAGTGAAAACTGTTGATGTGGTCCACCCAGGTGGACAAAGTAGGTGACAATACCCCGGATTGATCGATTGTGAAAACCGAAAACTGCTGGGGGTATGCTCTATATGATCCTTTAGCTATTTGATTGGTTTACACAATTTAATTTTGAATATAGAGGATATATATGTATCTACAGCTTCATACTGTATTTTCCGATTATATTATTATTAGTTTTCTGAATTGCCTTAGATAGACGCAAATTTAAAGACGTAGGTAATCACGTCAAAAACAATTCACTAAAGATGACCTCTGCTGTTTTGTTTTCGCAGATTAAGGGGCTGGATGCTAATCGGTATGCCACCAAGAAGACAGTTGCGCAAGGCATGCTTGACATTGCCTTGCTGACATCCAATGCATCGCAGTTGAAATACGTATTGCAAGTCGGGTCAAAACACGAGTTCTACACGTTACTAGTCTGGCTTATTTCTATATCAATTGTTTTACAGGTGAGTGCGGTTTAAGAATAAATTAGTACCTAAGTAAGTAATTAGTAAGTAGGTTATGTCTCCGATCCTGAAATTATTTTCCTGCATAAATTAATGCTTCTTAAAAGTTAGCATTACTATACCACTTTTCGGAGTAATCATATCCATTTTTGTCCAAAATGCTGCAACATATTACTAACAAATAAAAGAAGAACGATCACCCTCTTAGGCCAAGTTAAGTCTTTCAAGTATCTAAAATAAATCTAATCGATTCTACCCATAATGACCTATTAAATAAATGTCTTCAGCGCGAAATATTCTGAAAGTAAAATGAAAAGCGTTGCATTGTGTTACTAATCGGTACGTCTATTGGTAGGGGAGCCCATGATGGGGGCCTCTCGAGCGTCGTGGGTTATATTATGAGAAAAAAGGTTATATGATGTTTTGCTTTTTAACGGTGGGGTGAGCGTCTACAGGCGTTCAAAAGTTTGTGGACGTTGTATTAAGAAAACTCCTCCAAATAATCGTCAGATTAAGAATCAGCACGATAAGGAATTCAAGCTGAGCCGTCTGTATGAAAATCTGACGCGCTCGAGTATTTTTAAAAACCTGTTACGAGCTTGCGTTACATCCAATTCGTCTGTATTTTAAATGGGAGCTTAGTTTGAGTTTACTTAACATCCCCTTTGAAAATCTGACGCGCTCGAGTAGTATTTCAAAATTTCCCCCAACCCCCACCAACCCCACCATCCAAACCGGCAGATTAAAAAATATCCCTTATCGGAGACATGTGGGGCATATACATTGGCAATATCTGACGCGCTCGATTAAATCCCAAAATCCCCTCTTGGGCTACCTTACAAATATTAAATACAAACATAAAAATTAAATTGAATGGAATTGGATTGGAACTCCAGCGGGATCGTGACGAGGAAACTTGATTCAGGAATACAACATATTATCGTTTGACCAACACAGTTTACAGCAGTCTGAAATGGATGTTGAATCAGGTGGCGATGGGTTTTGTGCTTCTCTCGCTGAATCTGCTTCGCGACTGTCGGTTCCACCTGCCTCGTCACAGAACGTCGGCACTGAACATCAATTATGCGACCACGGCGACCGCATTCGTAGTCACTGTCTTAAATGTTCTCGTTTCGGCCTTTGATTCCAACCTTGCCAGATATTTGGAGTTGGATTAAGTAGATTCGACCCTACTCTGGATTCTAATTTTAAAACTTTGTTTCTGCCAAAGTTTTGTTTTTTTACCACAACTTATCGGAAACCATTTCTGTTGACCTGCAAACCATATTCTCGCTTCTGTTAGTCTTTTAAGTTAGGCCGTACCTATGCAAGATTACTAACAATATAAAAGTAACTTGTAAAGTAGTGGCGTTGCGTTCACATTGCGTTCTGCATATGGAAAATAGAAGTAAGAAGGACTAACTTATATTTTGATGTTAAACTGAAAAACTAACAAGTTGTGACTTTAAATACTTACTTAGTATTTTTTTGCTCTTCAACTTTCCCTAAGGATATTTCTTGATAGAATCTAAAAATGAAAAACAATCACTTCTATAGTCAAATAGTTGAAATGACAGAAACTTGTAATATGCACAATTTCCAGTTTAGATAAGAAATGTAGGTTCTATGAGTAATATTGATTTCTTAAAAGTTGAAATGTTGAGACTAAGTACGATACTGAGCTGTAAGTATACTTATTTGTTAATCTCCGATAATAGTTAATTTATAGTCCTTGTGAGGCTTTTAATGTTTATGGATTAAGAAACAAAATCATATGCATTGGGGATAAACCATCAATAAACAAACATTAGGGTTGCCCAATAATGGACAAATTAGACAACTAAATTTACGTCTATATGTTTTCAATTAAATAGGCGTATATTTGTTGTTTTAGCTCCTGGTCGGTTTGCTCTTCGTAGTTATCGGCGGTATGGATCTTAACGACATCGAAGACCAACCCTCAGCAGTTGTTCTCAATGACGTCATAGTAATTTTTATATTCGTCATTTCTGTTATTAACATAGTTATATCCGCCTTCGGGATAGAATATTCCAATAATCCTTTAATCCTAGAACGACTTAATTATATAAACAATGAATATCTAAAAAAAGGAAATGCTACTGCTATTTGAAAAAAAAAAAAAAATATCCGTTTTTCCTCAGTTACAACTGTAGCGTAGGTAAAAACTAACTAATCTGAGTAGATACCTATCTATTATAATTTTATTATGACCGTGAGGTACTGATGATTACGTCCTCGCCATAACTGGAAAATGTACCCGGTAGCGGATATACACCCAAATCTAAAATACTTACTAGACTTCTACTAAACTTTCCTGAAAAATTCTCCATACGCGAACTTCCCCACAGGACGACAGTCAGGTCCTGAATTGATGGCACATATTAATTTATTTTCTGGTAGTTGACCTATAGTGTACATATTCTAGCGAAATCACTTCGAGTCTAGCCATCTGCGGTAAGAATGTATCCACATTAATTGTACTATCCCTCAGTGTACTTAGCTAGCTGTAGATTTTTGTACCCTAGTCGCGCGAATATCACTTTAATAAGAATGTATAGCCGCGATTACAGCAAGTTTCTTCTGTAGCAGAAGCGAGAAAATGGTGGACAGCAATCTGTCACTATCTCACGGTCAATCAAGAGACATGAGACCCTTTGAAAATGTAGCAATTTTTGTTACGCAGGCGAGCGCGGGAATCTTGGCAATAATAATTTCGTTTATGGATGGAGAAAGAAGTCATAAACACAAGAAGATCGCCAATTGGTTGTACCACATATCGGTTGGTATGATGACTGGTGTCGTTTTTTGTGATGTCATCAAAATGAATTTTGGCCTTGATCCTGCGCTCTCCGAGCAAGACACATGGAAATAGGACTTCGAGAATTTATGACAAGTTGCTTTTAGAATTAAACCATAGAGAATAAATGTAAGGAGGACCACCTTGGAAAAGTGGCAATACTGTATAGTGTTGTCCCATTTTAACAAGCTTGTTGATAAGAAAAGGACAACACTAAGGTATTGCCACTTTTTAATTTCTTACCTATTATGCCAAGCTTTATTATGGGTGTTATTAAATAGTAGATTGAACCCCAATGCTACTCAGCGTCTCCTATTTAAATGTATTTCTCATGTATGGTATAGAGTTGGTGCGCCTTTCCTCTATTCTTCATTAATTAATTATTGAACAAAGAATCGAGTTTATTAATTAATTGTTTATATTCTGTGGAACAATAATTAAAAATTCATATATATTTGTCATTTTAAACTATATCAGTATGATAGTTAAATTAAAAAATATAGGTATCTAATATGTCAATAAATAATGAAAACAATTCATTAATTGTTGATTTTACCAAGTTGCAACCATAGAGTAGAGTAACTTATATGTTGCAACTTGTACTGCAAGTTAGAAAGAGAATAATTATTAGATAGGTGCGCCGTGAGATATTATGTAATGGGAAACAGTATCTTTATTACGTCTTTGTTTTATTACGATGTACTTTTTTTTATAAATTTTACAAGTTTTTTTTTTTATAAAGTCTGTATGTTTACACAAATATTTTCATATTTTACAGAATCATTTTTAAATAGAGCTATTTTTTCATTTTCTTCTTTTTCTTATTTTTTATTTTTATTTTTTATTTAATGTTTTGTTTTTATTTTATTTTAGGTTCTTTCGGCAGTAGTGGCGATAATACTCAGTCTCATCTTCAATATAAATCACCAACCTCATCAGCGCAAAGCAGAAATATTTAATAACATAAGTTTGTTATTCAAAATAATTAGTATTACCGTTAATGTAATCATCAGTATATTTTATTCAATGCAATTAGATAGCGACGTCTTGGCGCGATTAAGTACTTAAAATATAAGTAAAATTAAGTTGAATTAATAAGGTATACTTGAATAATAAAGTTAAACAATTTTTGTATGTTAGAAAATAGTAAATACCTACTTAGAAAAACCCCTTCAAAATAAAATAAAAATTAAGCCGTCGCAGGACGCCTATTTTGTTTAATTTTATATTTTATTTAAAAAGTAAAAGGAATCATGTTATCTTAAAAAAATAATTACTATATTAAGTCAAAGTTCTCAAAATGATCTACTACATATAAAAATATTGACGATAAATGATTATCAAATTCAGACATTTTTCTATATATATATATTTTTCAATTATATTATTTTATTCAAATCTTTATTTGATTTAGAAATTAGGACACAAAAGCACTATTATTTTGTGTATTTCGAAAATTAATATGGCTATTGTATTAAGTAGGTGTTTCAATTGAAATAGGACAATTTTTTTATTTAATTAAGATTTTAACCTTCACATTAGGTCGCAAGTAATGCGGCAGCAGCGCGACTTGTTTAGATTAGAGTGGCGCATTTCATTTCAAGGGATTCCAACGAGGAAACATCATTGTTGCTCCTGCTTTTGTTGGTTCTTCTTCGGCGCCATCGACGTCGCGTTCATAATAAAAAAATGACAATATTGGATTGATCCTTTGTTTCGAAATCGGCATGTGAATAGTGTTTTTCTTAAATTATACAGCCATAAATTTAAAAAATATATATTATATATTATATACAGATAGGCCTAAATATTATGTAACAGTATACAAATTGTTGAAAAATTGGAATAATAAAAAATTCTTTAATTACGTTCGAATGTCAAAAAAATCTTTCGCCGAATTACGTCTTCTTGAGAAAAGTATTCAACGAGAAAAATTATGCAAATCGTGCGAACTGCCGTGCTACCGTCCACTATGACAATCACGTGTCGCGCGACTCTCGCGCTGCTCTTTTTAGTACGGAAGTATGTCGCCTGTGAACAGCGACAGTCGCGCTGCTTCTGTCGCGTCGCTTGCGGCTTAGTGTGAAGGAGCTCTAAAGTATTATAGCGCTACTAAATACTAATACTAAATACTAGTTACTGATAATCTGGGTAAAACATTTTTAAATAACCCAAATGTAATACTCGACTTAAACACTTAGATTTGTAAATTGCACATTTTTCACGTGTATATAATACTTAAGTATAGAATATAATTTAGCCTTTTACGTAACTTAAATTAACATAAGTATATTTATAGAATAATGTCAGTTTAAAAATGAAGATTGTTCATGTAAAATGAAATGTCGGTGTTAATTAATTAGACATTTTTTGTTTCAATAGATTGTAGACCTATGAATACCTACCTATTAAGAATATGTAAGTAAGTGCAATTAAACACTGTAAAGCACGAGGTGCCAAAAATAATTAACACATCTCACTAAATCTGTTTCTTATTATTAATAGATATTAATTTGCACTTAAAATTTTTAATCCTTAAAATTTAAAATTGAAGACAAAGATATTATTTAAAAATTAACATACTTACCTACATAATCTCATTAATTTAAATAAACATGTAATTTTTAAGATATTATTGTTAATGTTAATAATTATTTGTTAATGTAACTTTCTTATCTGTACCTATATATTTATTTTAAATATTATTATATATTTTTAAATACCTGGTGTTTGTTTTACTTTACTCCATCGAAACTGCTGTTTAATGTTATTATTTAAAGTAACGATCGTTAATATCCAATAAAAAAATTACATTAAATTAAATACTTACATATTTCTTACTTATTTTAAAAAACTAGTTTAACCTGGCCACGCTTCGCTGTGGCTCTTTCAGTAAAGTTCCATAGTTGCCATAACAACGGTCAACGTATAAAAATAATGTTTTTTTTGTTATAAATAATCAATAATAAATGAGTTATAATGACCGCACTCGCTAGCGAGAGCATTGACAGTTTTTCATAGAAATGTTTTACGCTCTCGCTAGCGAGTGCGGTCATTGTAAACTTATGGTAAAGGTACTGTATCCGTAGGAATTTTGGGAAAAAAGTATATAAGATCATAAGATCATTCCTCTATTTAAATGCAATGTTGTGTAAGAATTTCCAGTCAATCCATCGGATAGTTTTCGAGTTTTTGAGTAATACACAAACCAACACAACATTTTCATTTTATATATATATACTAGCTACACGCTGGCTTCGCACGGGTGCAAAATAAAAACTATCCTATCTTTTATGTTGGACCAAATTACACATAGTTACGAAATTTTATCAAAATCGGTTCAATAGTTTTGGAGTTCATCGCTCACAAACACGTGAAACGTAATTTATATATATTCGAACGAAAAGAAAGATATACAGAAGGCGCCTAAAGGAGGCTTTGTATTTTGCCGCGAAAAGTTACCTATTACCAATGACCACAGAAGAAACTTTAACATACGCAGATATAGGACCACCGAATACTATAAATACTTATTGACTTGTACAGAATAGTTAATAAAGACAATAAATTTAAAATTTATTAATTAAAAAGTAAAGAATAGCATCTAAACAATTCTAAATTTTTTTCTAAATAAGACAAGGCGATTCCGATAGTTTTTTTTTGTAAAACAGCGTTACAAACTTGTCAACTTGTAAAGCAGCGTTACAAACTATCAAATTCGCTGTAATTTTCTTACAACTTGACACTGACATTTGACAACTACTTTCAGTGACATGACAGATTGACAGAACCATATTTAAGAAAGAAACCTAAAGAAAGAATTAGTTATTATTCTATGAAAGAAACAAAACTATAATCTTTAATTATTTATAACTTTTTTATTTCTGTAATAAATTATCTTGAATTTCATTATTAAATTAATGAAATAAACTGATGTGACCCTATTTTGCTTTAACTGTATGCAAACTTCACCAGGCAATAATTTGTCAACCAACGTATTTCAACATATTAGTGAAACACTTGTTGCGCTGTGGATATTGATTTGATAGAAAAAGTGAGAGGCGGCTACTGCCTGCTGACTTGAGGGAAGGAGGGCGAAGATTTCGCAAGGTTCACCCCACAATTCATATTGACAATTAATGTACTATCTATTGTGTAAAAGTTAGTTGGTTTTGAAACGTGACAGAGTAGGTACAGACGTGATAATGGCTAGCGGAAGGATCGTCGTGTACGGTGGACGCGGTGCACTCGGCGCAGCTTGTGTCAAATATTTTAAATCTGCCAACTGGTGGGTTGCAAGCGTAGATCTAAACCCGAATGACAGCGCAGACATCAACATTACACTCCCGAAAGACGCGAATTGGATTCAACAGGAGGAATTTGTAGTAAACGAACTCGGGACCGCACTTCAAGGTCAGAAAGTGAATGCAGTTATATGTGTAGCCGGTGGTTGGGCGGGTGGTAACGCTGCCAAGGACCTTAGCAAGCAAGCAGACCTCATGTGGCGTCAGTCCGTGTGGAGTTCTACTATTGCTGCTACGGTCGCTGCAAAATACTTGTCTTCGGGTGGTCTACTCGCTCTGACTGGAGCCAAAGCTGCTTTGGAGGGTACACCGGGCATGATTGGGTATGGTCTCGCTAAGGGTGCTGTCCACCAACTCACAAAGTCACTTGGTGCTAAAGACTCAGGTCTGCCTGAGGACTCGTTAGCAGTTGCTATACTCCCGGTGACATTGGATACTGAGATGAACAGAAAATGGATGCCAAAAGCTGATTTCGGCTCTTGGACTCCCTTGACTTTTGTTGCTGAACTGTTTGACAAGTGGATCAAGGGTGAAAACCGTCCACCCAGTGGAAGTCTTGTAGCGCTTGTCACCAAAGACAATGTCACCGATTTAATAGTTCAGTAAAGATTTGCCAAACAAATATCAAACATAACTTATTAGGAAGAAATGTCATTGTGAAAATGTATAGTAAAAGAGTTAATGTAACTTTTTTTAATTATAAGTGAAAATTCTCAAATTATTTTTATATATATGGTGCAAATTTTCGATTTTTTTTTACCTATACATGGAACTAAAAACTGTTACTACTGAATTCCTATGCCTGAATTAAAAACTGTTACTCTGCTTTTATATATTAAGAACTTTATACTAATTGCTTTTAAAGCATTTAAAATCCTTTAGTTATTTAAGTAAAATGTCAGACAATAAGGGAACAAATCTCATGTTAAGTATAAAATTGTAAAACGTGTTTGTAATGTATGTGATATATAATTATCAAGTTTAAATTAAATGTTGTCAGCATTATTTATTGTTTTTTTTTTCTCTTTAGTATATGATATCGTTACATGAGCTTAGATAATAGAGGTCAAATACACAGATACCAAGTTTGAATACAGAAAAAAATGTCCAGGGTCAAGGTCGACTTATAGTTCCAATTATGAATGTTTTATGCAAGTTGGCCAAGGTAATTTAAATTCATGCTTGATTACCTGTCAAACAGGTTATGTTATTTGAATTTCAATTAAAAACCATAATTTTATTTATGTTTTCTAATATTGAGTATTTATATTTCATCTGCCAACAAAAGTTCACTGGTATTACCAAGTTAAGGTAATAATAAGTTAAGGTTTTTGGTTTTAGTACAGTTTTTCCTTCCTTGTAGCACACAAAGACCTATTGAATCACACAATTATGTTAAATTTACACTGAATACTTACTTACACATGGCCATATAATTTACCTAAGAAACATAGATATTTTTGAGTCTGTAGTACCTACTTAGGCAATGAAAATATGCCTATACAATCCTACATACATCCTACTAATATCATAAATGCGAAAGTTTGTGAGGATGAATGTTACTCTTTCACGCATTTGGATGAAATTTGGCACACAGATAGTTTATTACTACCTGGATATAGGATATTTTTTATCCTGAAAAAATGTTTGATTCCCAAGGGATCGTCTAAAAACTTTCTAAAAATATGAAAAATTGGACGGCGGCAGCGTCACCGTCGTCGCAGCGATAAAGATGTCAGGCGTTACTCATATATTTTCTTTTTCAACGCGGATGAAGTCGCGGGCATCAGCTAGTACTGAAATAGTTAATTAATAATATATCCCTCAAAATTGATAGGCTTTTGGAAGCTGATATCTATATGTGTTCATAACTTGCACTGAATTTCGTGGTTGGGTTTTAATTTGGTTCCACAATTTTTTTATATGAGATTTCATTTTTGTGGTGCAATTCTAAACAACAATTCTATCCACCACAGTCTTACCTAAATAAAAGTATCTAATATAGCCCTAAATAAAAAAAATATTAGGGTGATTTCTAGTTATATTTGTTGAATTGAATTGAATTGATTCCCTTGTGCGGAAAAAGTGTGATATTCTCCAGATTTTATTTATTTAAAAAGCGTACAAACATCACTTACCACTTTTACTTGAAAAATAAATAAAATAGGTATGTACCTAACTTATGTATTTATTTTACCTATAATTATAGGCCCTTTATATTTATGAAAGGCTCATTATAAATTACAAAAATTTAAAATAAAAGTTTAAATAAAAAAAAAAAACAGACAAATATTAGTCTAAAATTTCAAAATCAGCTGCTTCACAACTTATTATGCAAGCGTGTTGACTCATATCTTGCATGAAAATTTCTCTTTAGTGGTGCGCGATATACCTACAACCTACAAGCAATAAGATAAGTGTATACACTAAAATTTATAAAATTTTCAAATAATGTCAATATCAATATGTCGTTCTGAATACATGTAATCATATATGTCAGCACATTACTAAATCATATGGTCAAACCGCATTTCTATTTATTTGAATATAAATATATATAAGAAGTATGTAATCATAAGGTTTTTAAGCAGTACCAAGTCTAGCATATGAAGGGAGGTAGTCGTAGAAGGATCGTAAGAAATTAAATATGTATACTCGATTGCATTTTTTAAGAAATAAAACCATAGGAACTTAATATAAGACATGTATTTTTTTTTATTACACACGTTTCGAAATATAAAAAATTAAATGAAAATATTATTGATAAGTAAAAGTTTGACTAATTGTTACAATATACTCAGACAGATGGGATCTCCATCAAATGTAAATATACAAATAAACTTATCTACTTATTTATGTAGGTAGGTAAGTACTTATTATAAAAAGTACAAATATATGTCATAAAAATGCCAATAGTAAAAACTTAGACTTACATAACTACTTAGGAGCTAGTTACAAATAATTTAACTCTTAATAGAAAAGGCAATTATACAGTTCCAAAATTAAAATAAGTTTTTATCTAAGTAACCCATAGGTTGGTCAACCATAAATAATTTGATTCTTATTACTCAAAATAATATTTCCTTTTTGCTGTTAATAAAAAAATATTAAAATGTATTTCTGATTGATTTCTGATTATTTTTTTAAATATCAATTGATCAATTGAAGAATATCACCATTGATCACCACCATGGTTTTGATGATGAATGATTTTGATTTTGTATGTTTGTTTTCCTTATAGATTCTCAAGTTATTTTAAATCACTACATTTGAGGACTTCATATGTTAATTTTATTATGGTTGTTTGATTCAAAGATAGAACGTACGCAGTTTATCATTATTATTATCTCGATTCAAATTACAAATCAATAATATGATACCTGCCTATAATCTATTACGGAATAACAAAAAACAACTTGAGTATTTGAAAAAAAAAAAAAAACGATTATATCAATAAGCTCAAAAATATTTCCGTAATAATTTTTGTGTCTTAGAAATTATCTAAGCTATTTTAGTTAGCTATTTCTAATTCATTTCGTTATATACTCAGGAAGCTTAACTTACTAATTTTTTTTTTCAGAACTTTTCATTGTCAATGGCAAGTTCTTACAAAATTGAGTAAGTTGATCCATAATTCAATAATTATAATTTCAAATAAGTCGGGCTTTAACAGCCGACATACCTACTCCATCGCCTAAACTTTACTTCTAGCCTGGCTCTAGCACATATATTCAGTTTATAATATAATATTACTTTACCTAGGTATTTAATATTCGAAAATAAAGTTAAAAATCCAAACTCAAAGGCATTTTGGTAGGCACGTCAAACTTTATAATCGGCAAATAAAGGTGGAAACAAACTATCAGGACGCGTCCGACTGCCGCGGCTTATGGACGCGGCTGACAGGTACCTGGACAATACTACTAAGCTGTGCAAACGGTTGCGGACGTGACTTTGGACCGTCCTTGAGCGTTCGGACGTCCGCTGGAAATCTGGCGTACTAGGATGTGAACGACCGTGCACATATAGCAGCCGCGGCAGTCGGACGCGTCCGGGTAGTTTGTTTCCACCTTAAGGGTGCCTACAAATTAGACGCTTGAAGAAGCGCTAATGTGGCGCCACTGTGGTGCGATACACTTGCTTCAGTATTGTTCTATGTAAACTACCTCACTAATTCAAAGGCGCGCGCGCGCGTGACACAACAGTGGCGCTGCGACAACAAATTGTATGAAAAGACGTAGTCGCTCCTCAGCAGCGTCACAGTATCACTTCTTCAAGCGTCTAATTTGAAGGTACCCTTAACTCACGCGTGGCAGCTAGCGCCTAGCCTCGCTTTGAACTCGTTTGTAAATCGCTAGTCTAATAGTTTTTTAAAAAAATACCAGCAGGTTCAGATCGGTCACAAAGTTTAACGCGTGTCACGTACATAAACAATACAAACATATTCACATTTCTTTTTTTTAAATATGGAATGTTAACACCCACCCTAACCAATTTATACTTCATTGGATTGGATCAAATATCAAATGGTTCACGTATACGTGTTGTTTTTAACATGTTTCCTATTGTTGTTTTAACATTTCATTATGATAAATACATTTAAATAAATTTATTTATTAATAACGCGTTTATCTTGATTGATTGAAACGAATAGTAACCCAAATTTCATGAGATTTGGTCCAATGAAATTTTAATGAGAACATTTGAAGTGCGGCAAATTAATTATTTTGTAATCCAAAAAAATCGGTGGTTTCGCTATAATTATGAACACGAATCCTCTCAACAGTTTACCGTCCGACGACAGCTCGGACGGTATTCTTCAAAATATCAGTAACCAGCTCTGTAGTCCTCATTATTTTGTAGCCAATCTGATCGATGAGCGTGATCGCTGTTGTCGCCGGCCGCATGGGAAAACGTGTTGCAGAATTTTCCGATGCGATAGTGATCCAAGTCATTTGTGTAGGCCTGAAAAATAAGTATATGGGAAGTTAAAATAATAATTCGTTTCTATCTAACAACTATTACTAAAATTGATTGGTGTTACCAAATTATTATTAAATAAATATATATTTTTTGGTAATATAAATCACCACAGTAACTAAATGAGGCGAGTTTGCATACTAAGAAGCTCAATTTGACGTTTTGTGAGCCTAGGATTTTACCTAAGTACCTAAAATAAAACTGCTTTGTCGAAGAAGAACTTAATATAAATAAGCAAGTAAGAAAGCGGCTGAATGCGAAGGGCAGAGGATTAAATACAATTTCTTGTAATCTTAGATACTTATACATTTCATACATTTATATTTGTATTACTTATACATTTCAGAAATTTAAACAAGGCTAAAGAGGGATATAAAAATATTGTAACGATTTTTTGACATAAAAATAAACAATGCGTTATTGGTAAAATGCGGAAACCGAACAAGTATTCCTTGAGGAGCGTTTAAAGACGTGTAAAATTAAATAACTCTCATAACTCTAGTATAGTTCACTAACAGGAACTCGTTGAAGGTTGACCACTGCCTTTCTCTACTTAAATATATTAACGAATTTGACCAAAAAAACTGTAGCATGTGAATCTTACAAAAGATTTGTAAACTAAAATTAAAAAGTGTTAAGGTACCGTTTTGATACGGTTTTCACTAATGGAAAGAGCGATAAACGAGAAAAATCTTCGTTTGTATCAGCATTTAATATATTAAATACTTAACAATAAATATATACTGATAATAATTTGAGCCTATAATTCTTCTGTATTTTTTTCGTTTAATAAGAGTAACTAAATGCATGAAATAAATTTTATACTATCTAATAACAAAATTATGCCTTATTTACATATTATTTGTTTTTGTTTCATTGTGTTTTGTATTTGTTTTTTATTTAATGTTATATTGTTTACTTAAACAGTATTTAAAGAAATAAATATTTAAATCATTTTATTCAGGGGCATCACATTCCTATGAGGTTTAAAGTTAATTCGCGCACATAATATTATAACTATGTAATCACATTATTAAATACATAATTACTTCTAAGTGTTATTACTTATATTATGTAAATATGCAACCTTAACGTATTGCAATTGAGAGATAATCGACAATTTATAATAAATACTGTCCTATGTCTAGATTTGACATGATTGCAGTGATTCAAAATCGTTATGATAATTAGCTATTAGGAAAATATACGATAATACACACAATTATACCAGTATTTTATACATTTAAGAGGAAACAAGGTGATCCGAACATTTTGAGAACAAGTTAATGAGTATTGGTTTCGCACTACTTATGGTTCAGTGGTTTTTCCGTGAAAATATCTGTAATGTTAGAAATGATCACTCTAGACGATTTGATTATAGGTCAAATTATTGACCTATTTTCGGTGAGCGTTATCTCTCGGATAAACTTAGGGTATATTATCCAGTAGTGTCGACAAATACTTCACTAAATGCAGGCAAGGATAAGTTGTCTATTTGAAGAAACAAATTAAGTATAAATATATTTTTGTACATGACTATAATTTATGAGTCTTAAATGTATGTTTCGTAGCTTTAAATAAGTAGCCTCTGAATAGCCTGACTTTGAATATGGCTTTGAACGTTATTAGAAGCGAACGTATAGCGATATACTTAGTAGTGGCTGGGCACACTACGTTTCGCAGTCTAATTTGTCAATATGTCTGGTAGCAGAAACCACCTTCTTAAATAGGAATTCTGTGAAATTACAGGATTTTGTGTTCGGTTATGTTTTGGTCAGTGAGTAAGGGATGCCAGAGTCCACTATCTCCTCCCAATCCCTTATCTTTAATAACTATACTAAGGCCGGCAAAGCATTTGTAGCATCTGTCGCGTTGCATGTGTTAAAAGGCGACGGTAGCCACTCACCATCAAATGGACCGTTAGCCTGTTTGACGGACTTCACGTAAAAAAACCTAGAAGATCTAAGGGCCACCTTCTACGTAAATTCGTCATTCGTTTAGACGATAAAGGATCTTGTCAATGCTGCACCACGATAACTACTGTGTTTCCGCGACCTTGCATAATATTTATACGAGAGATCTGACTCTGACGTCATTTCAAAAATAACAGAAAATATAGTATTCAGTGAGAGTGTAATGCGCTGAGTAGATTTAAATAATGAGATACCTTGTTTGCATGACCGGTCGCATTGTGACTGGCTTGACAGTGGGCCGCATCGTTGATGATGTGGGCTGACGAGCTCCATTGGCGTCAGATGGCTGACGTGTCACCAACTCGCCGTCATCGCCAAACCTGAAACGCGAATAAAATCGAGTTAGTTACAAAAAATCATGTACCTTCTTACAATGTTTACCTACATGTTAAAATTTCTATGATTGACCCAATGTAGCCTTTTCATTCTTAGTCTAGTATGTATTTATCTATGACACACTGCATTCCGTAATAATAAGTACAGTCCGTCTGGCATCAGTGACTAGTTCCTTGCAGAAAACCATAGTGAAATAATGGCACAGTGTTTCTTAAGTAAAATAAATTGTGTGCCAAGCGCCATCTACGATTTTCTGAAGGTGACATTTTGCACGCAATTAGATAATGTGTGCGCGAGATGACTAATAATATATATATAAATTTAAAGTTGGCTCTTCGCACATTTCGTACAAAATATAATCGTGCGAGATGACTACTAAACCGTTCCGATGAGTGGGTATGGGTTGCTAGACTCTATTTAGCTATCCCCTCTTAATAATGTAAAGGTCATCAGATAAACTGACCAACTACTTACTCAACTGATCATCATGAAATATTGCATATAAGTTTTTAGGGATAAAGAAAGAAAATGACATAAGGTCCTTTCATTCAGAAAAGAGTACAGCCTGACGGAAATATATATATATATTTAGTCAGGACTAGATTTTTTGTTTTTCCAAGCTTAAGAAAATGAGGCGCAGACGAAGTAACGGCCGCAGCCAGCATTTTTTTTTAAATAGTACTACTGGTACTACCTACACAGCATACTTAAAAACAACAAAGAAATCGTAAATGTAGCAAAACACTGGCGAAAATGCGTGTGCAAGTATAAACTAGTTTCAATATAATAATATCTACCTACTTATCATAATTTTGCTGTTTCGAAATATGACCTCATATAAAAATATACCTATTATGTGAACCAGTTATATTCAAATAAAAATAATCATAAACGTGCTTTTTAAAATAAATAAATCTGCTAACATATTATAGTGGACTAGCGACCCACTCCCGGCTTCGCCTGGGATGCAATTTTTATATACACAAACCTTCATTATTTATCCCTCTTTCCATAAACCTAAATAAATAAATAAAAACTAAGACGCGTAAAGTGAATTGAAATTGACTTGAAAATAAAGGGACTAGCGACCCGCTCTCGGCTTCGGACAACTAGTTAGGATTACTTCATACAATTTTAATTATGACCATAAATTCTTTCAATTGGGTTCAAAATTTGTCCACTATCAACTTGACACAAATAGACATTACGCCATTACATTTCTCTATATTCATTCCCATAGTAAAATATTATCCTTGAACACTCTCGCGGCTATTGCATAAACAAAGGCCTCCCATGCAATTACAAAGTGCACGCTTTCACACGTGTATTAACACTGCATTCTTTTATAGAAACAATGCAGCGATAATTATTCACTATGGTCGTGTTGATTGATTTCCTTGAACAGAAATCGTTTGCTAGCAACAACGAAAGAGCTAAAGATAGATTTATACAAGACAAGCTATAATTGAAATTATAAACTAACCTCCCACTTTCTATTGTGTCCATTCACTCTATACTATGCTGTAAATTGCTGAGGAGTTGAGGGTCCCGCAGACTACTTGATGCTGCAGATCAGGTCAAGGTTACCATGTCAAGGACAGATACATACATCAAACTTACAACACCCCGTTTTGCGTTGGACGTCGAGGTTTAAAAGGCGGGGCATCAGTAGAGTCAGTAATTGACGTTCCGAAATTACTTACATGTTACTTTTTGTTTATATGAATGTTATTAATATAGATATAGCGACTCGCTTCTGTCTTTACCGTGAGTGGTTAAAAAGAAGTTGATATTTTAAAATAAATTATAGTGGTAAGTTAGTATTTTAATTGGATTTAAAATATTAAAGAGGTGAAATAAAATAAAGTCAGTAAGACAATAAACAAATATCTCGGCGAAAAAATCTTGCACGCAACGGGACGGTCAACTTTATTTATAAAAATAAGTGTAATGAACTTTAAATACCTCGTACAGATGTAGATTTTTAACCTGTTTCTTTCAATAGTTTCTTTTAAAAGCGACTCGGGTAGTTTAAATCTTATTTACATAAAATAATCCCACCTTTACAACCATTTTCAATTTAGTTGGCGCCATTTCCAATAGGAACCGCTTACCAATACCATACTACGTAATTTCACGATTACTCCTTAGTTATTGATCGTAGCAACACATAAAAAACTTGAAATTTCTGAGATACGAGTACAATATGAAGGTTTGCATGTACACTAAAAATTGAAACTAATTATTTTTATACATACTATACAATAATAATTAAGTACTAAAATGCGCAGAATTTGTGAAATTTTTGCGAGTTAAATTCTTCTTATTTCTGACTATAACAAATATGTAGGTAAAGTTTATGCATGAAAACATTCTAGCTCTAATGTAAATTAATAATTGGGTTATCAATAGCTACCATTTATAAAAGTTTTTCTAAAATATTGGAATTGCTGGCGTATGTTTTATTAAATCGCGAATTGAATAAGTGCTGCGAATATATTGCATCGTCGCATTCTATCTGGTTATTCACATTATAGTAAGTTGAAACAACAATTTCTCCCAAATACCTATTATACTGAATTCCCACGCTTATATACAGCGTGTTCTTAAAGGTAACTTTAATACACATTAAATACCCAAACTTTAATAAACACAATTAAAGCAGTCAGCATAGTAAAAGTTAAGTAAAGTAAACTTAAATAACATAGCGTGATAACAACTTTAAGGCTGTACCAATAATAATAATGAGCTATTTTCTACAAGGCCGAGAATTAGGGGGTCATAATTTTATATTATATAATGAACACCTAAATTAATACCGATCGTAAAAACATACTTAATTGTTCTGCTTAAATTACACTTTACCTAAGTTAGTAACCAGTTGGTGATCGTGTTTTTCGTACCGGAACATTGAAATGTTCCAAATGGTAAATAGTCGCACGCCAACTTAATCAATTAGATGCAAATGTGGCTATACGACCACCCCGGTACCATTTCAATTTTATTGAGGGCAATTCTTAACGTTAAGAGGGCACTTTTCAACTCGAGCAGCTTATCAATTCCATACTACCAAAATTCCATGAATACTCATTAGTTATTGGTCGTAGCAATACATAAAAATATGAAGGTTTTGATGGAAAATAAAAAATGAGATTTCATATCTAGTATAAATAATTTCCAAAATGTGCAAAATTTGTGATATTTTTGCGGGTTGAATTCTTGTAAACTGACTAAATGCCAAAATTTTTTTTCCATGAATAACTATCATCTTACTTTACATTAAAACTTTTGTACACAACTTAAGTTACTTAATAAGCTTAATAACAAATGTAGTTGTCGCTAAAACTTCATTTCAGTTTTTAAGCTTATTTTTTAAGTCATTTTGTTACTTTGACAAGAAAGGTTTTTTGGCAGTAATTATTTTTTAGTTTTTTTTTTTCCAAAAAAGATTAGTCTATTATGTACTGTATTTTTATTTAATTTATATTTTACTTCAGGCAACTTAGATAACGAAAATAACGCTTTTGTGTTAAGTCCTCGCCTTAAGGTGCTGCCTGCCTCGCCGAAGTTTATAGATAATTTCGATAATAATAATTGGACTCGCCGTAGGATATGTCCGCGATAAATAACCGGTAATTATATTGATGGTGACCTTCAAGTGCCTACTTTAAAAAAATAGCAACAATCACAAGCGAATGTGTTGCACTCGCCGCAGTAATAGTACTAACGAAATGAAAATAAACTTTTATTGAAACATAGCCTCTGTTTTTCAGGTGTTTATGTAACTATCTATTGATGACTGAGCATTGTCAGTGAAAAAACTGACAATGTTCTGCGTTCTCTTTCGATATCTCGCTCATCTTTTTAGACATTCAGTGACAATGTGACCGAGATATTTAAACTGTGATCATACATCGAAAGATGTCAAGCGTATTTTTTAAGTACTTTGTTTAGATTCGACACTGTTTTAGTTCAAATTTAATTTGACTGCTCCCTGAGAAAATAACTTAACTTATTGAAAATTAACTCATTAAAAAGACTAAAATATTTCATAAGACTAAACCGTCAGCCTATCTGCTAATCTTAGCATAAAAAAAATAATTAAGAAAAAAAATATGATTACCTGTTTAATATAATTGGTCTCAGTGTGGTAGATATAACAATAGTTGGACGACTTTCCGGTTGAGACGATTGAGAAGGCGGTTGAGTTGGTGGTAAGGGCGTTGACGGTTGAACCGAAGATGGTGGTATTGTCTCTGGTATTCTTGGAGGAGGTCGTGGTGGCAATGACGATGTGTCGGGTATCTCGTTGACTGAAAATTATAATTTTCATTGTATGATGACTTCTTTTAACAATTTTTCATTGACGCTCCTCTCATTTAAATTTATTGTTTATCTAATTGGTTGATCGTTCTGCTTATGCTTATGCTAAGTAATAAATGAATACATGCAATGATATCATTACAAGAATATTATGCAAGGAATTCTGCATTCTATCGAAGCGGCCGCATACCGATCTAATGTAACGATACTAAATGTTAAGAATTTTCATAAGCTAATAAAAATATATATTAAAATAACCACAATTTAATATTACGTCATTAAATTGTGTTACTACCATGAAGTGTTCCGTTAGCCTACCTGTAGACCATAACATAAATTATAAAATAATAATTATAATAATAAAACATTGTTAAAAACTGGCATTGCATTTTCTTGGAGATCATTCTGAATGAAACTAAAAAGAAACTACAAAATAAAGTGCACCGCACAATTAAAATGCAGTTAAGGACTGGGTAGTTAAAAATTAACTTCCTTGTTATAATTACAGATAACCTTGTGCAAAGTATTCGACAAAGGATATACGATTTCAATCTAAAAAATTGTACACTGCAGCTCTTGATGATAACGCCTATTGTTGTAGAGATATCTCTTTACAGTATTACCAAAAAAATTACACGGTACACATGCTAGTGGTTTGAACGCCGATTCAGTTTTGATTAGACGAGACTAAAATGATTATATCTTATAAATATTTATTATTTTTTAAATTGAAATATTTTTTAAATAAACGTTGAGTATTTAAAAATTTATTCTTTTTTTATGTATTTTTTTTTTATTATTATTTTTAAATATTAACATTGAATAAACATTTAATTATTTTTAAATGCAGTTATTTTTCAAATCAACTGTGACGCAAAGATTTATTTAAAGAAAATCATCTTTTTCCATTTCTTTCCACTTAGTAAACGATACTTTTGGAAAGATGAAATCGTAACTTAATTCCGCACAATTGTAATTTTTTACAAATATTCACCAATATGGTTAACACATTAATCAAACGTAACGAATGTGACTTATGTTTCATCATAAGTCAGGCAATAAGTAACAAACCAAAAAAATATTTCTTTCGATACACACACCACAATTTTGAGATAAAAAATAAGACGTAAAAACATATTTGCATTTCAAATGTAATATAAAAGGAAAACCCTACTAAATAAATTGCTCCAAGACGCTTCGGCCGATATTTTATATCATCTTAAAAAAATTCATAAATTAAAAATAAATGTTTTTCAATATATCTTATTTTTTAAGGTAAGGTCTTCAGACAGGTTGACGGTCCACTTGGTGGTATATAGGGTGGCTCTCGTAGCATATAACACAAGCTGACCGTAGTAGGATTAAGGATAAGGGACAGGAAAGGGATAGGGATATGGGCTTACTCACTCACCGAAACACATTTTATGCTGCTTATTTCATGATGGCCTTCTGTAAGGGGGTGGTCACTGCCGACAGACGGGCTGTTCAAATGACTGCGAAACGCAGTGTACCCTTTTTTTATTTTTTTCCGTGGGAAAATCTGCGAACCAGATCCCCACTGACCATGGGGGGATTGGTGAGGTATGAGGGACTTCTACCCACTAAAAACCCACGGTGTTTCTTCGCGCCGTCTGTGGGCGGAGGTTAGGGGATGTTAAGACGCGCTACCTTCTCCCCCCGCCAGAAGAGGCCCGCGCACCTCGATTAGGCGCGGAGTGTGACCTCCGCGCCTTGAAGAGACGTACCGGAAACACACAGCACGTCTTCCCTCGTTGCCAGTTGTTGTGATGACGGCGGACGAAACCCAGTGTACCCTGCCATTACTTTCCAAATCCAGACCAGAGATAACTTTGAAAAGTTCATTTCTAAGGTTGTTCATTTCTAAAAGTTCATTTCATTTCGAACCCGGCACCTCTTAGACAGAGCGTTAAGGCAAGCGCCCTTTTTTTAACGTTGGGAAATCCTCTTGGATACCCGGCAGTGTAGGGGACACTGCGGGGTTATGCCGGATTCGTAGCGGCTAAAACCCAACGAATTTCTGGTGGCCGTTGATAGGCGGGGTCGCTGGGACGTTATGACACGACTTCGGTGCCCTGCCACGGAAGGCAAGCACTCTAACCACTCATGCAAGTTATGAAAGAAAAACTTTCTCACCTCTATTTGGAATTGTATTGAAATGTTCTTTCGCCAGGAACTCTTCGAAAAATCTTGTAAAGTCTCCGGTCGGATCCCACCGAGACGAAAGCTTCGCCCACTCTTCTGGGTACTCGTATTTCAGTCTTTTTATCACCTTTACCGCTGTCTTCTTCTGTTTCTCTGTACACCGTACGCATTTAGTTCTTAAAGCTTCTGGCAGTATTCCTGCAAACAAATTTATATATTATAAATTGTAAATAAAATTAAATATAGTTTGAAGATGAAATTCTAAATTAGTACTAGGTTATCTCTAATAACTTAATTTTGTCATATGTAATTTATTTTAAAATAAAGTTAACCTCTTAGACTCTTAGAAATATATAAATTGATTTGGATGTCTACTAATTGATTTTGATGTTCTCAAACTAAAAATCTACTTAGGCCTTAAGCAGGCCTATGTATGGTAAGTATAGGCCTAGTTCGGCCTAGCCTATAGTTTCTTAGGAAAACCTTCAATGAATTTGAACATTTCTATGTAGGCATCGAATGTTGTATGCTATTATTTTATATTCAAATGATGTGCTGGGTAGGATGACGCAATCCGAACAGGCGCAGTGCATTACAACTATTTCCTTGTGCACCGTATCAATATAAACAATAAACAACAACAAATTATGTTACCGTTTTTTTATGTGGCAGGTTCATGAAGGTAATTTCAAACCTTGCCATTTAAAATACTTGTTTAAAACAGCTTGTCATACAACATTTTATTATTTTCTGAACATAAGCGAGTGAGTAGACTTGCACTGATTTTGGGTTTCTGATTTTGGTTTGACAACGACGATATGCTAATTAGCGAAACCATATTCTGTTTTTTTCTTTTAAGGGGTGGAACAAAAGTGCATTTGCACTTGACATTTGTTTTCTCAATAAAAGTTGTGGGTTAGCAATTTGCATTAAAAACAAATTTGTACCAAAAAGAGAAACATTCGCGTGTTTGTGGTCGATGAAGTTAGTTTCATGTAAGCAGTAAACCGCAACTATATTTATTATGTGTTAAATATATTTATGCCGTACGGCGTTAAGTAACCGCAAATGTAATTGATATTAGCAACAGATGGTCGTTGCGAACAATACTTACTCAAGATAAAGTCTTTGTGAACGTAAATCATTAACTTATTATGCAAATTAATCTCATATGTTCAAAAGTACTCTGTAACTTTAAACGACTATACTCTGCACCCATTTTAAAGAAGTTGTGTACATTTTTCTGAGGCTAAATATTATTTTTCCTATTTTACCGCCCGCCTTTTTTCAGTTTTTGGCACCAATTAAAGGATTGTTTACATATTTGTAGTCACTATAAAGATAATGTCAGTAAAGCTATAAAAACCTAGCAGAGAATCGCTATAAAGCCTTTCACATTTAAATACTTATCAAGAGTTTTTTTCAATCAGCATTAAGTTTTTGGTCTTAAGAGTTTAAAAAGCGCTGAGCCAACGCAAACGTATAAGTATAAGTAACTTTCAAAGTGCACCTTTTTTAAATCCTCATGTATGCCCGGCAGCGAAGGGGACGCTGCCGGGTTAGCTCTCACCGGACTCCTGCCGGCTAAAACCCAACGACTTTCTAGTGCGAAGCGGATCACGGGAACTTTATTAACAAATATTAGGGACAAGCCACGGCTGTCCAGCGGAGTTATTGGCCCTACGTAGATAAATAGCTGTATATAGTAAATAAAAAACTATAACAATGATTAATTGTTGATGAACAATTAAATAAAATTTGCAATTGCCCATATCCCACCAGTAATAGGGACAGAAACTGTTTTCTAGTGAAACTGTAGTTGGTGGAAGTAATCTAGAAGACTGAAACATACAAGTTTTTTTAGATAAGTAATCATCCCACATAAATTACCTATTCGTCAAGTTATTTGATATTTTATTCATAAACAATTATTAAAAAGAAGAAAGCAATTCATCATTTCAACCCCTATCTGAGGGAAGTTCTTTTTATAGAAACTTAACATCTGTTAAGCTGAGGTCTCGTAATATTGAGGTCAAAATTTCTACCGTGGAACTTGAGTAGGTTACTGTGCACTGTTAATATCGTGTAGGCAAGTAACAATATATTGAGGCTAGTCGCCATTTACCTACCTAGATCCAGTCTCTCCATTGATTTAAAGGTTAACAACTTATATTGGATTTAATTATTTTATTTATGTTCAAATGGTACCTATGTTCATTCGAACATAGGTTTAATAGGTAAACTAATAATTAATTATTTTTTTTTCCTGTGATTTTGTGTATTGGTTTAATTCCTTTGCTAATTCCTGACAAAAAAACTTTATTAATTGCTAAAGTGTTGCTAAAGTGACCGGCTAAAGCCAGCATCATTTATTGGTATTAGCATGAACTAACTATTTGAAACTAATATAATGAATCCTCTTCCTTGATAATTTTTATGTCTAATAAAATATGTTTTTATTTAGTTTACTTGTAATTTTGCATCGTGCTCGTGCATCGTGCATTTAGTATGGCACAAAACAAGATCATTAAACCACTTTAAAATGGACAATTTAACAGTAATTTTTGAGACACAGTTTAATTGCCGCTAACAACCGCTTAACCGGTATATGTATAGAAGCACTTGTAGAACAATATATGTAGGTTTTGGTTTTGGAGTCCATAAGAGGACAAACATACTTGCATTGATTTTTATATATAAAATATATAAACTTTCCCTGAAATATTATCTATCTGATGATGAAAATGAAAATTCCGTGGCATTGTTTAGGAGAAGTTAGCGGATATACAATTATACAGACAAACAGACAAACAGACAGCGCGGAAAGCGACTTCAATTTATAGTAAGTAATAATAATAATAAAGGGATGAAGATTCGAATTTCAGTAGGGCTTGAATTTTTGAGTTTTTAGAACTCAAATATTCATTAAAAATAATGTTCATCGAACGATAAAGGCGAGGAATCCTTTCCATGTAGCTAATCTTCGAATCCAAGTGATGTACTAAGAGAAATGTGCACGAAAAAAGGAAAAGCAGCTTCCGTATTCGACCATAATTCAATTGTGAGGGTTGCAACTGTGATTATGAATAATATAAATGAAACTGATAAATAATTCAGTAATCCTTGTGTGTTTATGATCGAGACGCGTGACAGGGTTATTAAATGTTCTGTGACCTCAGCAACTGTGTCACGCAACGGGCCGCGTGCCGACTGACCACTCTCGACCGAATAAAGAATGCGATTAGCGAATGTAAACAAAACATTTGAAATGGGCGCGAAATTCTTCGCCGACATAGAGCAAAATTTAATAAAATATTCACTATTATACGACCACCCTACTCGGAAAGAAATGAGGAAGAATCCTCAATCATTCTCTTTTTAAATGAGGCATTTAAAAAAAGAATTGCTGGATGAACTGTTTAAATCGAATGAGTAGTTTCGAAGTTTACCTCCTTCATTCAAACAAACAAACAAACATGCAAACTTTACCTCTTTATATATTAATATTAGTATAGATATGTGCATACCCTGCTGGGATTTGAACCGGTGTATGTTGTGGTGATTTTCATTTAAGTACTTAAATCGCATTGAAAAAACATTGAAAACCCCGAACCTTATCCAGGCGAGTAGGTACTCTTTTTTTTTCTTCATTTTTGTCTTCGATATTGGCATTAATCATCAATAAACGATTTTTTAACTATAAATAATCTTAAAAATAAAAAGTAATCTCTATGAATCACTTTGCTTTCCTCTCGTATAACCTATAGCGCAGTAGATCTAACTAACTATATGTCTAATCATAATGCATTAGGTATACACCTATCTCAACGCAAATAGAAATTATCAATAAATTCAATGAAATCGCTTTCGTATCTACAGTGAATAGGTGTGCAAATTAAATACCGGATTACCAGTTCTCGTTACCTAGTTATTGAGAATATATAATGTCAATTTGCACTAGAAATCGGCACAAATGAAAGCCTTAGGTACGCGAACGTACCACAGATCGCCATATTTACAATAGAAAATGTTAGCATTGTATGCTAATCGAGAGAAAACGTTACAATGTGTAAGCGGTTTTAAAAATGCAATTATTATTTTTTAGTGAATAACTTCTATTTACTGTCCACAAACAATGGAGGCTTTTTTTAAAGGAGTGTCCAAGAGACAGGAATAATAGTAGGTGGCTATACACACAAGTAGGCAGATGAAAATGTACCTACTTAGGATTAGGTGTATAGGTACAGTGGACACAGAGAAACCGACTTTATACACCCTTAATTATATACCGAGAGACAACTAGTGTCGTTTTTTAACCCCCGACGTCCGACGCAAAAACGGAGTGTGTTTATCTGTGTGTGTGTCTGTTTATGGAATCATAGACTGTTTTTTGTTTGAAAGTTGTCGTGATCGAGATCGTTCTTAGTTATAGTTTATGAAGACCTGTCTAGGCGTTTGAACATCATCAGTACATTTCCTAGTTGACGAAAATTTGATGTGAAATTTGGTATACATCGATGGCATTTTCATGACATAGTAACCTTGATCTGATGCTGCAGCATCAGGTAGTCTACAGGACACTCAACTCCTTAGAAGCTTAAAGCAGATATAGCGTGTTTGGGCTCAATTGTAACTAGGGGGTTATGAATTGAGAATCTGTAATGAATTCTATGAAAATTAAAGAACTATAGATCTCATTTCAAGGGGAGATCTTTCCCATGGAGTGAAAGAGCACATGTCAAATTATGTAGGAATAATATAATTCTGTATAATATATTCACTATTTAATAGTCTTTTAATGCTAATAGCCAATCAATATTATACGTAATATAAAGGCTTAAGGAAAAAAGTCAAGGATTATTTAATCGGTGGCCTATTGCAAAATGATATCGATGTTATCCATTAAAAATAGTGATACTAACATATGTTTTTGATGGCATGAAATAGTACTAACGATTAAGTTTTTTTTTCCCATATGTATTGAAATTTTACTTTGCGAAGCAATATACTTTGTATTATGGATAGGGTAAATTAGATGTATCAACCCGGACGTGCTGGAGTATCCACTGTCACAGATTTGATACGATCTTACTTACGCAAGCGGTTATCAATGTGTTTACGAGATCGGCTGCAGCGGCCCTATATTGTACAGTACAGTTATAGATATGTTTTAATGCTAAATACAAAGTGTTGGAAGATGATTAAAAACGTCTTAGTTTTATGTAAAATTAATTATTAAAGAGAAAAATAGATGTTGCTATGTACATAGTTTTATTGTTCTTCGTCTTAGATACAATACATCAAATTTTATATTATTCCTTTGAAGTTTTAAAATAAGAAATATAAAAAGAGTATATTTACAAAAAAGGTTAACTATTCAATTAGTATTTACAACACAAAGAATATTTAATTTGATTATAGGTTATTATGTTTACCTTATTATAGGTTATTATATTATAGATTATAGGTTATTATTAAAAATTATTTTTCAAATATACTGATTTAAAATATTCCCATACGATAAGATTTGAACCAAGGCTTAAAAAGGTTGTAAAAGGAGGGCGTAAAAAATGTATGAAACTTATTTTTAGATATACACTAGCGGCCCGCTCCCGGCTTCGCCCGGTATTCAATTTTTATACACACAAACTTTCCTCGTTTATCCCTCTTTCTATTCGTGAAAACCGTATCAAAATACGTTGGGTGGTTTAGAAGTATATTAGTTAGCTATAGTTACTGGAGAAAAGGACAGACGCGGACACAGTTTTAGTGACTTGGTTGCAAAATATTGTTTTTTTTTACTTACAATAAAACATAATTAGGCTTTTTTTATAATATATAAACATTCCTTGAAAAATTATTTATCTGATGGTGAAAACGGCATCAAAGTCTGTTGTGTGATTTAGCAGGAGTTAGCGACTTTAGCTTATATTATGTATAAATTACTGCTTTTAGGGTGTACCTATGTGTATTTGATAAAATAAAACCATAATATATGGTATTAATAGCCGAAGGCCTTAAAGTGGCACATGGCACTTAAAATGACATGGCACGATTTTGATGCGGTTTTCACTAATGGAAAGAGAGATCACCGACGAAGGTTTTTGTATAGAATTCGCAGAAAAAAATTTGGTAGTGCGAAGCCAGGGGCGGTCCGCCCCTGCCTCATAAATATTGATTTTTTTATAATATAAAATTCGATCTCTCAAGATAATTATTATTTATATTTGCAACCTTGTTAAATACAAGAAATCGTTGTGATAATTTATTTGTTTGACATTGATATGTTTTTCTATAAATAAATATTTCCATTTATTTTATTTTATTTTATTTATTAGGAAGCCAACACAGTATACAACAATCCGTACACTTAATCACATTTAAACAATCTTTTATAATGTTGTATACTCCACTTATAGGCTAACTCAGCATGCTTTAAAAACGAACACAAAAGACGACATTTTCTGTTTTTTTTTTACAAAATAAAACTAATAAAGAAAAATCAAAAAACTAAACTATACAAAACAAAACAAACTTTATAATATTAATTAAATAATGCGACAATAACATATTAAGCTTAATTTAATATTAAAATATCATTATTGTTCAAAAGTAATTTGTAATTAATGACATATGTAATTGTGAGCCAGTTTTTCAACAAAAATAATTGTGTAATCTTTTTGTCTCTATATATATATATATACATCTTTAAAAATACTCTTTAAAAAAGATCTTAGCTTAGATCTTTTAAAATACTCAACGGATTTTAATGTGGTTTTCACTAATGTAAAGAGCGTTAAACGTGTAATGTTTATCTATGTAATTTGCAGAAAAAAAATTGCACCCGTAGTCTTAATGAAATATTAGTTAATTTAGTGTTTGCATATATGGCGAGCATAATTATACCTACTATTTCTCGCATAGTAGGAATGTCTTTATATATTATTGCAAAAAAAAATTTCACCCGTGCGAACCCGACAGCGGGTCGCTAGTATGTTTTTAATTAACAAAATACACGTCACGTATTTTTTTTTATAAAAAAAAATCTCTATTTGGAGAAAACATCAATATGAAATGCTGTGAAATTTCACATTACACGGAAACGCGGTTATGTAAACATAAAAATTGACAATATACCTTAGTAGCTACCTCGTGACATGTACAATGTCCTTAATAAAATCCATACTCTATTATACTTACTTTTTAACGCTTTTCCTTCGGGCGTACAAGGCTTCACGTTGATCAAGCAATCAACATAGTTTCTCACAAGTCTCTTGCTGTCCAAAATCGCATCCACATCCAAATAATCATATCTCTGGTCGTATTTGGGCATATTTCTCATTGTATTTATGTCCTGCCCGACAACGGTCCACGCACATACACAAAATAATATCACACGCATTTTTTAAAATATAAATTCACATTAAATCGCTACAATAATAGAAACTGCGATTTGTTCGTAATTTGGCGCGAAATGCGTCCGCGCGTGTCGGCTCTGCGTGTTGTTGTGATTGGAGCGGTTAGACGCGGCGTTAATAAGGTAAGGTGCGCGGGCGCAGATTGAGACGCTTTCTTCCTTGCAGCGAATGCCCTGAAACAGACAGGTTCCTTTCAAGGGCAGCTTGAGATCTAAGAATACCTACACAATGATATTCAACAAAGCAAGCAAATTTTCTGAGTTAAAGAAACATTTTAGTTCCCGTTCCTTAGAATCGATGATCTACAGATCTACATATTTGACCCAATCTGATTTCCTTTTCTTTATGTACCTATATTATTAAGGATTATTAAGAATATTTATAGGTAGGTATATAAGGATGGTCCACTTAATGGTAAGTGGCTACGGTCGCCTAAGGACACAAGCGAACCCCCCCCTGTCTGATGGTATAAGTGTTCCAATCGATTTCACACAGATAATCGATCGATTTATATGTATAGACAAGTCTTCACACACTCGTATGATAAAATAATGTCCACAGCCGCATCTGTCTGTATGTATATTGGCGATTATCTCATAAACAACTGAACGGATTTTCATACGGTTTTCACTAAAGAAAAGAGAGTTAAACGAAGAAGGTTTATATGTATAATATGCAGAAAAAATTGCAGCCGTGCGAAACCGGGAGTGGGTCGCCTAGTATTATATAAATAAAAATGAATATCTAAATGTGTTGCTAAGCGCAAAACTTGAGGTCCATTGCGACTCTTTTTTTTTTCAACTATCATTGAAACCGAGGAAGGTTCTTAAGAAGAGACGAATTAGAAAAATTGGACATCCGTGCGTAGCCTGGGGCGGTTCGTTAGTAAAGAATAAATATTAGGAATAAGACTTTAATGATTTAATGTTCTAATTCTGGAAAGTATTTAGCGAATATTATTACGAATTGATTACGAAGCATATAATATTTTAAAGTATTTTATTTTATTGTGGTAATCTATGTCGTTGAAGGCAGATAAAAGTTGATAATATCAATGTGAGATTTAGTCCAATACGACGGGTAGTTTGCTCACACGATATTACGTATGTAAGACGACATAGCGAAGAAATCTATTGTTCCGGTGCAACCATTTGGAACTGTTCATTATTGCTCTATTAGTCCATCCAAACGGTAGTATGTTACTAAGCCACTTTGGCGTCCAAATGTAGACCATAAACAAATGCATTGTAAGTTCAAATTGCTCACATAAAGCCCTGAATATTTCTACCTAGTAACTTGCCAGGGTTACCTCTTGTTAAGACAAACTTTACAAAAAATGTAATGAGTATCTTTTTATAAAAAAAATACTTGCAGTTTTTTTTTTTTTCGGTCATTTTATTTACTTTGATGACTTACTGTTTTTAATAAATATCTCGAAGTACGCTAGATTTCATTTGGATCAAATACTTCAGTATCCGCACATTATTAAATTCAGGTAGGTATAGACATATATATATTATTTATTTATTTATTTATTTAGATTATATACAGCTATAAATTTAAAAAATATATTATAGATTGTATACAAATAGGCCTAAAGAATCATAAAAATTATATTTTTACATTTATTTATTAATTAAAAAAAAAAGTGATAAATTTAATTTTTCAAAAGTAATTCTCCAATTTTCTTTTTATAAGAATTCACATTATAATATGTCAATATCATTCAGAATCTTATTGTAGTGATACTTAGAACGATGAAAGAAGGAATTTTTAGAATGATTAGTTCTACAGTAGGGAATATGAAATGTATCACTTGATCTTGTTCTGAGTTTTGGTACATTGAAGTGAATACATTCTAAAAGTGAAGAAGAATCGATGTGATTATTTATTATTTTATATAAGAAGACTGCGTCAATATAAAATATTATAGTTATAATACAGCGTTCGTGGTCAAATATGCACCGGCAACCCAAAGAAATTCGCACAACAAGCGACCCGCTCCCGGCTTCGCACGGATGCATTTTTTCAATGCAAATTATATACCCTAACCTTAACCATCCTCTCTTATAGCTTTTTCATTAATGAAAACTATATCAAAATCGCTTGGGTGGTTTAGAAGAAATTAAGGGAGAAACAGGCAGAAGCGGACAGCGACTTTATTTTTATAATATACAAGAGACGCGCTCCTGTCTTCACCAGGGATGTTTTTTAACCAAATTATGTGAAGAATAAAGAATAAAGACATTTATTTCGGAATAACAACTTTAGTTTTAGCATATTTATATATTTATGTCCCCACACTAAGCTCTGCCTGTCCTATGGGGGAAGGTTCACAGATTTGTATATTGAGAAATTGCATATTTAGTGGAGAGGTATAAATCATTTTTTTGCTGTGGCAACCCTAAAAAGTTGCAGTTTTTCAAATTGCAAAAGAGTACGGGGAACCATATTTAACAACCATACGATTTCCGTATAAAGAGATTAGCGGTTTCAATTGTAAACCCATAATATTTGTAACAGTAACGTGAATGTAATGTGGATAACGTAATACTTGGCTACGTAATTTTTTTGTTTAAAGCTATGCAGAAATCTATGCTAGAGTTCTCATGGAGGAGCATTTTTGCTATATTATGTTAAAGTCGGCAGACAGGCTGACGGTCCACTTGATGGTAGGTGGCTACCGTCGCCTACATTGACGCCTGACATTATATTTTTGCCAATTATTATACTTTTGCCATTAGACCCTTATTTTTCGCGTGGAATATTTAGATTTAGAAGATTTCTCAAAGCGTGAGTTCTAACTAGGTGTTTGTCGGTTTTCTTAGATAATTCACAATTTCGAAAGAGCTTTAAAACTTTCTAAAAAATATGTTAAATTCGACACTTTCCATTTTTGTGATAGCTAAATGCTTACAAAACAATTAGTCACTTATTCATTACGATAATTTATTATGATTTATGATCTTGGTATATTGCATACTAGGTGTTGCACGCGACTTCTTCCGCGTAACTTTATAAAATATAGCCTATGTTAGTCGCTTATAATGTAGTTTTCTATATGTGAAAGAATTTTTAAAATTTGTCCAGTAGTTTTAGAGTTTATTCATTACAAACAAAATACAAAAATACTACAAATGTTCTCTAATATATTTTTTGAAAAATGTGTAATAATAACAATTAAGACAGTAAAAGTTCCCTCAAATTGGTGAAAATAGATTTCTTGTTGTTATAATTGAATATAGATATACAAAGTAAAATACAACGAAAAAAAAAAATTTGCATTGTGCTATAAAAATTAAATGTCTTCATCAATTATCACAAAGTTATATTAAAATATAAAAAACTTTTGTTCACTTTCACACTAGAAAGTTTTATTTTGAACATTATTGCCGCCGCTCAGCGTCTAGTTACTCCATTAACATACACGCGTTATTTTTAACATTAAAACTGCTTTTAGAAAGGAGGTTATGTTTGTAGGATTATCGATTCTATAACATAAAATAGAATTGTTGTACGGGTGCATCGAAGTACTAAGAACTGTGGATTTTGCGTCACAAATGCCAAAGCGGCACATAAAAAGTACGCCTAAAACGCAATCATGGCGGAGTCTTGCCTTCGCGCATCAATGTTTTAAGGTAGTAACTACCAAGTTCTAGTATTCTTTTTAAGCTCAAATGTGTTGACATAAAGTCACATTTACTTTAAATGACAGATTTTTTTTGGTTTCAAATGACAGATGACATAGTTCATTGTCTAAGCATATGTCACTTTTAAATATTCCATAAAGTTCGTAGTGTTTTGTATGGCATGCGAAATCTATAGTTGTAGTACATTGATATACGGGTGGCATATTAATTAAGACTATGAAAAATCATGTCATAGGTTAGGTTATATATCCATGATGTGATTTTTTCAATCATAGTCTTAATTAAAATGTAACGCTTACAATATGGAAGCCTACTGCTGGGCATAGCAGGCCTACCCCCATAATTTTCAAATAGGATCAGTCACAAGATTGAGGATTCTCCAGCGACTCGACTCGCGACACTTATGAGATCGTCTGTCTCGATGTCTGCATACATGTCTTTTAGTAATAAATAAATATAGATAAGTGACTTATATGTTGGTCACTGATCGACTGTGAAATAACAGAATGTTTGCTGTTGTGTCTCGGTACATGTCACAAAGTTACTGTCATCATAAAACCTGAATTTTTCACAATTATCTAATTCCAAATTGAGATTTATGATCCCTTTAAAAAATATAAAAAGCTGTGAACGCTATGACTAAATTGCAATGCCAATATTCCATAGTTATTGTGGCAAATTAGCTATGCAGTTACAATTTAACTATGTTAAGACCAATGTATTTAGAACATTTAGAATTATAGCTTTATATTTATATTTTTAAAAATTAACTTAACGCGTAGAACAATATTGCTTTTAAGTAGGTATTCCAAACGATAAAAAAAAAACAATGTATTCCGTAACAAAACTTATAGTAGGTGAATATAGAAACGTCCGACACAAACAAATTAGGTATTCTACTTAGATCATTAATCTATTTAGAATACCGGTTAGAACTGCTACATAATTCTTAGGTATTTATACAAAAGAATGCTGTTTCGGGGAAAACAATATGCTATAATATAGAGTAAATAGTATTTAACTGGTTAACTGGTTAAGTACTATTTACTCTATGGCTATAATAAATGCGAAAGTTTATGAGGATGGATGGATGTATGTATGGATGCTTGTTGATATGTATGAAAATTTGGCACACTGATGAAAAAATGTGGAGTTGCGCTAACTATCATCAGTATCGAAAGTCTTGTCAATCACTATAGGCGAGGGGTGTACCTCGCTTCCCGGCTTTTTATAGCGGCTTGGTTTCTTGCAATGTATATGTAAATGTAAATTGTAGATGGTATTTATTCACTAAATTGTATAATCATATTCATTTGACAATAGATAAAGAAATGTAAAAATTCCTGTGAAATGCAACCAATATTGAAATTCGGACTGCCCTTTTTGAACAAATAAGTAATAATTAAATAAAAATCCCATTTATTCCTTCTTAAATAAATATTTTTTTAAAGTAGTTTTTTATAGATATCTAAAAAGTATATACAAAAACTTAATTAAAGTAAAGGGAGCTAACTTATTTAAGAGTAAATCATAAAACATTATGTTACACATTGTCGACATAGTCTGTGGTAATGTATTGTCAGAGGATCGAGGTTGCATTGCGACAAATATCTATGTGTTACAAAATGTAATTTCAATTATCAAAGGTATTAGCGTTAAGCTATTTATTTATTATATTCACCTATAAACACAATTTTGCAAACTTGCAACTTTACGATGGACGTCATACCATCATGTCGTTTGAACAAACGATGCGTGAGCATTAGTTACCGTTGCTAGTACGGAAATTATGACACTTCGCTTACGGTGTTATTAAATTCTTCATGGCAATCTTCGTTCGTTGAAAAAAAAAAACCACAATAATGAACAAGTATCGTATTTTCAAGTGATCAGAAAAGGCTTGTAGTAAAAGAGCATAGAGATAAATTTAGCAAAGATTATTATAATTTTCTTTTATATATCTTTACATAGTATAAAATAAAGTCTCTTCCCGCCGTCTGTCATACTCTGCAGTAGTAGGTACTTGGATATTTTTTTTATCCAGTCCATTCTATCGTAGAACTAATAGTAGGTAGAACTGTTTGAACTAACCCGTCTGTCCCTCTCTATGTACTCTTAGATCTTTTAAACTACACAACAGATTTTAATGTGGTTTTCACTAATGGAAAGAACGGAAACTAGGAAGGTTTTTATATATAATTTGTATTAAAAAATTGTGGACACCCGTGCGAGGCCAGGAGCAGGTCGCTAGCTATATTATAATCTAATCTAAAAATATTATAAAATAAAGTCGCTGTCTGCATCTATCAGTTTCTCGGCTAACTTCTTCTAAATCACCTTTAAAAAAAATACAATGACATTTTTTACAGAATCATACCGCAGGCAAGTCACCACAAGGAGATCATCACAAGGAAGCATGATACAAATAGTTTATAAACAAATTAATAATCGTTTCAAATATTTAAGGCATGGGATAATGACTTTAATAGCAAGATAATTTAATGTAAATTGATTATAAATTTATGCGAACATCTCACACGTGACACCAAACGTGACCGTTCATTTTGCGTGGAGTTATGTGTTTGTAACACGAGATAAATTGTCACGCTTTAGGGAACGAAGAGGAATTTAATAATTTAATACAATTGTGATAATTATTGAAGAATGCTTCATAAGTATGTAAAAATAAATATTGATTAAGGTTTAAGTCAATTAGGGCCTCTTTCACAAACTACAAGTAAAGTGTTGATTAGTTACTTTTAGAAATAATTTTATGCTTTATTAAATTATGCACTCGGCTTACTGCATCCTATTTCGATATAGGATCGATAGGCGTATTTTTTATTATTTTTTTTTTAATGTTTAGGACTTTTACCGTACAAACAAAGGTATATCAGCTCAATCATTCCCGGTGACCGGTGACTTTAAATGGGGGTTAGCCTACTTGACACTACTCAGAGATGGTGACAGAGGCCCTTTAGATTAATTGTTTTTTTTTTTTATATTTTAAAAACAAAACTACAAACATAATTTGAAATTCTAAAACATAAGCCTTCGTAAATTTACTATTTTTAAACTATGGCAATTTATAAATACAGTATTTTTCTGAAAATTAGAAGGAGGAGGTATAAAAATGGATTTTTATAATATACTATCGACCCGCTCTCGGCTTCGTTCACGAAAAAACTTAATTAAGTTTTATTTTATATTGAAAAATTCCGTGAAAAAATATGTAACTGTTGGTGAAAACTGACCAAAATCCGTTGAGTAGTTTAGGAGGAGTTAGCGACCATACAGATATATCGTTAAATCACCATAGCACGTGTCCAGGAAAATTTACTAACAAATCAAAATTAGTAGTCGTGTTAGTGTTTAGTGTGATTTAATAGTCATCTCGCACAATTTTATTTTACAAAATGTGCGAAAAGCGAATATAAAATTTAAATATATTTTTAGTAGTCGTCTCGCATACTTTGGGTTTTATTGTATAAGGGACGGTAAAAAAATGTGTATGTCAGCTCCGAATGTAGTTTACTCCTTACGAACGATTATAAAATTTAAGTTTTCACAATTCAAACTCGCCGAAAGAACAACATTGTTCTTTTTTTAAATAATATTAGAATAGTATCTAACGACGATTAAATTTAAATGTACCAGTTTCAGCAGTTTGACTTCAGATATTTAATCATTTGTTATGAAATGAGAAAATTGTTCTCGAGGTTAAATTCACTTAATTTATCTTGTCATCGATTGTTGGTAATTATAATCATCTCAATTGTTATACACTTAGATATGTAATTATGTATATGTCATTATTCTATTGAAATGCCTTTTTTATTCAACTACAAATACCTACTTTCAGGATAAGATTATTATCATGGTTGCGGAAAACACTGTTGCCAACTTTTTTTTATGTAACGGTCATCAAACAAACTGACGGTCCACGTGATAGTAGGCGACAACTCTGTCTCCTGATTACCACAGTACCAGACGCGGACGAAGTCGTGGGCACCAGCTTTGGTTCATGTAAAATTGTACTATAGGTACTATAGATTTGACGAGCCCGTTGGATGAGTGGTACGGATGCTTGCCTTTTTTTGCATGAGAATATTTGCGAACCAGATCATGGAAAGATCGGTGGGGTATGTGGGACATCTACCCACTAAAAACCCACGGTGTTTCCTCGCGCCGTCTATGGGCGGGGGTTAGAGAACGTTAAAAACACGCTACCTTCTCCCCCCACCAGACGAGGCCCGCACATTGCGGGCTCCACCTCGATTAGGCGCGAACTTTGAACTCCGCGCCGGGAGTGCCGGAAATACCTAATACTTACTATTAATTCCATCCATGTTTTATTTTATAACACTTGCACTGTTTCTTATCATGCACAAATTAATTATAAACATATTCAAAAAATATGGATAAAAATAAATACAAGCAAGTCACAAATTAATAAAAAAATAACAAGTATTATAAAGAAATTATAAGAAATATTTTAAATACGACCATAATTTATGGAGGTTAAGTTCTAACTGTAAAGTTAAAACTGCAGTTAAGCGCATTGAACTGTTATTAAATTAATTATTGTGAATTATAGTTAGTATTGTTTCTAAATTGCTCACTAACGTTTTCCGGCATTTTCAATGGTGATCAGAAGGCAGAATAATTGTGCGATTGTTTTCTTGTTTCTTGTTTATGAAATACTAGCTGGTGGCCGCGACTTCGTCCGCGTTGAATTATATATATAGAAACCTTCCTAGTTAAAATCCGTTCAGTATAGTTTTTACACAAAATTACTTACAAACGTTCATATATTTTCACATACCTTTGCATTTATAATATTAGTAGGATTCATCGAAATAATATATCTTTGCGTAGGATTACAATAGTGTACTTGTTTTATAAAGAAATAAAATATCTGTAATTACATATAGCAATAAACGCTTGCTTGGAAATAAACTTAATTGGAATCAAGATGTTTAGATACGTTTCGTATTTATGGCTAATTAAAATGTATAAAATTTATCATTTATGTTGAAAACAATCCTTTGTCTAATATTGTTTGCTTATTATACTGTGTAGCTATTAACATATTATTAACGTAAACCCAGCAATAATCAAGTAAGTAATATACTTATAAAAGATCGTTATGAGAGATCGTTTATATATTACTAGCTGTTGCACGCGACTTCGTCCTCGTATCTTTATAAATATATAGCTTATGTTACTTGCTGATAGTGTAGCTTTCTATGTGTGTAAGAATTTTTAAAATCGGTCGAGTAGGTTTTGAGTTTATTCATTACAAATAAAATACAAAAATACAAAACTTCTCCCTTTATATTATTTAGTATATATTTATAATATTTTTAATATACAGAACAACTCTTAACAAAGAAATGGTAGCCACTTCCCAATCTGTTTGTCACCCTTAATTAAATTAAAAAAAAACATGTCAGTCGTTAGAATGCACGTCAGAAGTGAAAACTAAGCTTCACAAAAATCACAAAATTATTTATCGCAAGAAATACAAGAGAAAATATATATATATATATGACACTGACACACAATGACAATAATAAATAGAACATAATTATTTAACATGAACTTCATAATGACATACTATAAAAAGGTTTGATGTTGATATGAAACTATTTTATTGGTCAGAGATGTATACCATATTGATCCTTGTTATCATATCTAGTAAGTTTACTTTCATATGCAGTTGTCTGCTTATTATTATTTTTTTAAATTATTATCAGATACATCAACGCTTACATTCGGTAACATGACACTGTCGCGAGTTCAATGATTTTATCCCATCTCAAAAATGCCTAAAGAATTTTTCACTTCAAAAAAATTATGATAATATAAGGCTTCACTCCGCACCAAAATAAAACACCTACTATTCCGGGGTAGTCTTTTGCAAGAAGATGTCGTAACCATACTAACCAATCGATTGACTATTTTGGGCATTTTGCTTCTTAGTCTTGGAGTGTTTATAGTCTCAATATATTGTAGGTAAATCCACTTCTTAGGCCTTAAAATGCAGTAGTGACACCTTACACTTTAGGTACTCAGCTCAAGACCGATATTGTTCCCTGTGACCCCGATGTTAAGATGCTTTATTTAATTACAGAAATTTTATTATAAAAGACGGAGAAAATATTAAAGGTCTTAAAAGAGAAAGCTCAGACTTTCTGTATGCTCTGAACGCAATTGAGGACCTTTCTCTTGACACGGCTACCGGTTTATTTGGATAACTGCCAACAGGATTCATTCAGATATGATCTATACTTACATTAATAAAAGTGTAAACGAGCCGTGTCTGTACATTAAGAAAACAATTTGTACACGTTGTACTTATGTTACCGAGGTCAATAAAATAGTTTTTAGAATTTTTGTCTGAAGGAACAGCTTAACCGATTTGGATGTGGTTTTAAATGATAAATTGATGATAACCTGGATTAAAATATAGGATACTTTTTATCCTAAAAAAAATTGTTACATTCCTGTGGGATTTAAAAAATAAAAAACAAATACAGCGCTTACTTACGAAGTTGCGGGCACCAGCTAGGAATTACTAAATATCAAAGATTCTGTCTGTATCTTTTTCTCTACAAGTAATAAAACGGTTCTAATTATTTGATTACATGTTATAAAAGCTGCTTCTAACACACCTACTTATTTTTACGGTCGACTAATCGTAAAATGTACGATTTAAAAAAAAAAACAAACTCAGTGTTATTGAAATAAAATATAAATTAAATGTATGTACTTGAAATAACAAACAATAACTAGATATTTGAATAGCAATAAAAAAAATACGACGTAACTTTCTTTTGCATTGTACTAAAATAATTTTCAAAGTTCAACTTTAAAGTACAGTTTTATATCAAAGAAACTTTTATAAACGTGGTGTATATTATATTAAAGAGTATGAAATAAGGAAGTTTTTAACAAATTTAAAAAAACTAAATATCAATATTTTTTTATACTATACAAACACGTTGCGTTGTATAGTCGGGCCGCAACATTTCATTCGGCTATGTCTACCGCCCGGCTTTGCCGACGCGGCTATAAGTATACTAACTCTGATTATGAGTGAGTGAGTGATTGCCAGAGCCAATTGCTCTTTGCCCTTCCTAATCCCTTACTTTTATCCCTATGGCGATGCTTGTGTTATAAGCGATGGTATAACATCCATCAAGTGGACCATCAGCCTCTCTGACGACCTTAACATAAAAAAAATAATGCAATCTCAAATTGTTAATATAATCAAGGTAATTAATCAAGGTAAGTAATTATCCTACCTAATGTTATAAGTGAGAAAGTAAGTTTGTTTGTTACGCTTTCACTCCTTAACTGAATCATGAAATTTGCATTGTCAGATATACAGAAAAGATGATAGGTGTACTTTTCATTCAGAAAAAAGGTAGTGTTCCAGAGGGATCATCTAAATATATAAAGAAATATGGCGGTGCCACCTTCGTCAACAGTTATGCGTCGAAAAACAATATATTATTTATATATTAACAAAATATCTTAAAATGTAAATAATATTTTTTCTATACACTTATTTGTATTATTTTGTATTTATTTTAGATAATGTTTTATAGATATTGTAACGAAGCGTTACATATTGTGAATGAAAGGAAGGGTAAAATAGAAAAAAAAAGGAAAAAATAATAAAAAAATATATAATAATAGTGGGGTAATTGATAAAACTAAAATAACTACACGCTCGAAGTGCAAGTGCACCGGCGCGGGCGTTACCTACAATGCAAAGTACGCACGCGTGAACGGTTTATTTTACATTTGCGACAGGCAGTCGGAGATAAGCCTTAGATGATGAGGTCCGCACCACTTGGCGTGCTAGTCAAGTCGTGCGATTTTTTTAGTAAAAGTTATTTTTATCCGACGTCAAATTAAATTACATTTGTCTTGTGGATTCATAAATAAGTCCATCAATATTTAAATCTCCCGCGATAGGGAGCATCCCTTGGGCAAAGGATCCTTCAGGCAAAGCATCCCTCTGTCATCGGATTGCACTAGATCTGATTGTCGGCTGCAATCCATTACCACCGCCTTACCATCACCATCGTCGGTACCAATACGCATCGGCAGGACGCCCAACACGCCACATCTACCATCTTCGTCGGCTGGATCATACAGGGGAGTGCCTGCACTGCGTTGGGGAGACAGATAGGCCGACCACCCACGACCTACACGAATTTTGTGTTGCCTACCACCGAGCGTTAAATATATTTTTGTAATATCCGATCACGCTGTTTCATTTTTTTGGTAGGCTACACTGGCGCCCAACATTTAGATTTTTATATTTTTTTATCACACTAGTCAGTGTCGCCGCTCGGGAAACTTAAGGCGCGACATTGGCGCCCATAACGTGGTTTGTCTGTCTTCTCATCGTAGTAAGTAGTTAGTATTGCACGGTGGCTTTGTTTTTTTTTTTATATATATACATTTTTGTTTGCTTTTATTTTTTTTTTTGTAAAACGTTTTATTTTTTGGTTTGCAGTAGCTGGAGTGAAACAATTATTTTTGTAATCCTCTGTTATTAAAATTTTGAACAAAATTTAAATTTGTTAAAGTACAGTCAGCAGAAAAAAAAATTGTAGGTATATTTTTTTTTTTCAACAATTAAAATACTTTATTTTTTTTATTTTTTGATTCTTTTGTTACTAACATTTATAAAGCTTGTTTCACACCAGTTGCAATTATTTTTTTTTGTGTGTTTTTTTATTTTATTTATTTTTCCATTCATTTTTATTTCATTTTTATCTCATCAAACCAAAGCGTCATTTAAATAGTACAATTGTAAAGAACGGAGTATTCATTTCTTTAACGTTTTGTGTGCTATTTTCAACTTGCCAGCGTTGATAAAAATATTTCTATTTTAATTTTTCGCGATTTTTTATATTTTGTTGTAGTTTTTTTTATAAAACCCTAATTAAATTAAAATGGCTTATCCAGTAAAATTTTTTTCTTTACAAAAATCTGAGTTGGAGTACGAGGTTGCCGTTAGAGGTGAAACTCCAGCTGGTACTGTGGCTGATCTTCGAAAACAGATAAACAAACTTAGCCAACTGTATCCATCTGAAGACATTTTGTATTCCCACCTGGACCCCCTCGAAGATCTGCAGATTTCATTCGAAATATTAAATAAAATCAAGTCGGGTATCAGCACAAATTGTTTAGACAGAAGTTTTATGGGTCGTATGGAAAATCTTCTTCATCACCTTTATCATAGATTAAACCGAATAGAAGTAGAGAAGGAATTATTGGACCGACATCGGGAATGTACCATCCAATTTAAAGAGTGTTTTGAGGAGTTTCATTCTTTGAGTAAAAAGAGTGTTGATTCCCTAATTAGCGCAGGTTCTAGTTCAGAGTCACAAGTCAGCCCGACACCAATCAATGTATCGGTAACTTGTGATGGTGGTGTTAGGTCATCCGAATTAAGTAAACTCAGATATGATGGCAAGTCATGCGTGCGTACTTTTATACAACGAGCCAACGAGTTTAGTGAAGCCCGCGGCATAACAGGTAAATTGCTCGCATTTGCTACAGAAGTGTTTACTGATGATGCCCTTCACTGGTTCAGGAGTATTAAAGAACAAGTTTCATCCTGGGACGAACTAGTCATTCTCTTAAAGCGAGACTTCGATAAATCAGATTACGATTTTCGCCTTTTGTCTGAGATTCGGTCTAGAACTCAGAGTGATACTGAAAATATAACGATTTATTTAGCGGTTATGTCGGGTATGTTTGCGCGTCTCTCCAAACAACTATCGGAAGAGGATAAGCTTGAAATAGTCATGCATAATATTAAGGTATGTTATGCCAGTACAATAGCTTCTGCGTCCGAGATAAAAACTGTTGAGCAATTGCGAACACTGTGTAGGAATTTTGAAATCGTGGAATCACGACTGATACAGTCTCGTCAGCCGTCAGCTACAACACTAGTACCAGAATTTAATAACAGGAACAAACTAAATACATTTAACAAACTAAGGCAGAATTTTAACGAATATAATGCACATTGCAGCAATTTTAATAATAAGCAACAAGATACATGTCTTAAATCTAAAACTAGTAATGATTTGAATAAAAGATATTTACACTCAATAGCAAAAAATAATTCCCCTCCCGTTAATAAAAAATTAGCTTACTGTCCTAGATGTCGTAATCACTCCCATAGTTTGAGAAGCTGTCAGATTACTGAAGTTGTATGTTTTAAGTGTGGTCAGAAAGGTGTTAAAAAGCCAGATTGTCCAAAGTGTGGCAATTCAAAAAACTAGTAGTGCAGAATTGTAGCAGCCCATCTTCAACAGAATGTCGCGTTGATAAAGATGATTGGAACAAATGGTTAGAAACTGTACGTTTGTTTTTTAACAGTTACAAAATAGCTACAATTCTTAATAGTAAACCTTCAAATGATACGCGACCATATGTCAATATAAAAGTCGGTGACTTGACAGTTTCGGGACTCCTTGATTCGGGATCTGCAGTTACAATCCTGGGCAGTAATGCACATAATACTTTACTTAGTCATGGACTTAAAATTTCTATAGACGATAAAGTATCAATCGTCGCCGCAGGTGGCCAAACTTTTCACAGTATTGGTTACATCGATTTACCAATAAGGTTTGAGGATCAATTTCATATAGTGAGGACATATGTAGTTCCAGAAGTACAATCTCCTCTAATACTAGGAATAGATTTCTGGCGCGCATTTCATATATGTCCGAAGTATCTGGGTTCTCTTCAATTGTTAGATGTACCACTGATGGATTTAAATGTCACTGGTCCTCAAACTTTCATCAATTCTTACGATAACTTGGATCATTCTCAGAGAGCTATCGCAGATAATGTAATAGGACAGTTTAGGGATATTTCTTTTGAAATCAAGGGCTTAGGTCGAACCAATCTGATAACCCACCGCATCGAAACTGGTGATTCGCCCCCAGTTAGACAAAGGTACTATAGACTTTCACCAGAGAAGCAGCGTATACTTGTCGAGCAGGTGGATGAAATGCTGAGTTTGGATGTGGTGGAACCCTGCGAAAGTGCCTGGCAGTCTCCTGTGCTCCTCGTGAAAAAGAAGAATGGTCAGCCGCGTTTTTGTCTAGACAGTCGAAAGCTTAATGCAGTTACAAGGAAAGATGCATATAATTTACCGTACATCTCCGAAATATTAGACAACTTGCGAGATGCTCATTTTCTCAGTAGCATAGATTTGTCCAAAGCTTTTTGGCAGATTCCAATCGCGGAGGAGGACAGAGACAAGACTGCATTTTATGTGCCAGGTCGCGGGACTCTCAGATTCAAAACGACTCCTTTTGGTCTGACCAACGCTCCTGCGACTCAGCAACGCTTAGTCGATGCGCTGCTAGGCAATATCGATCATCGAATATTCGCCTACCTCGACGATATTGTTCTGGTCAGTAGTACCTTCGACGAACACGTCTCCCTTTTACTTCGCGTTCTTGAAAGATTGCAGAAGGCTAACTTGACAGTCAACTTGGAGAAATGCGAATTCTTTAGAAGTAGGTTAAAATGCTTAGGATATGTAGTTGATGCGAACGGACTACGAACCGATCCCGAAAAAGTTGATGCCATCTTGAACTACCCAATTCCTACTACTAGTAAGGAGCTCAAACGTTTTTTAGGTACAGCTACTTGGTATCGAAGATTTGTTCCGAATTTTAGTACAATTGCAGGGCCGCTCAATAAACTGACTTCGCGTAAAAAGAGTTCACCACCATTCCAGTGGACTGTTGAAGCGGACGTAGCTTTTAAAAAACTAAAGGAGTGCCTTGTGTCTGCCCCCGTTCTTTCGTGCCCAGACTACAATCTACCATTCGAGGTACATACGGATGCAAGCAACTATGGTATAGGTGCTATGCTCACTCAATCCGTGAATGGTAAAGAACATCCTATAGCGTACATGAGTAGATCTTTAACGGCAGCAGAGAAAAACTATAGCATTACGGAGCGTGAGACCTTAGCAGTTTTGATTGCGTTGGAGCATTGGCGTTGTTATTTAGAAAATGGCAAAACCTTTACTGTTTATACAGATCACAGCGCGTTGAAATGGTTCCTTTCCTTAGATAACCCAACGGGCAGATTGGCACGTTGGGGCGTTCGATTGTCCTCTTTTGATTTTGCAATTAAACATCGTCGAGGTGTAGATAACATTATTCCTGATGCACTGTCACGAGCTGTACCTGTTTCGTCTATTGTCACTGCCAAATCTATCGCGACAACTAGTGATGATTGGTATAAAAACATCTACAATAATTGTATTAATAGACCTGAGAATTTTCCTAATTATTTAATAAAGAATAGTACTCTTTTCCGCCTCAGTAAAAATAAATGTAATCTTACAAATGAATTTTCGTGGAAGGAGGTAGTTCCATCAGAACTCCGGGAGAAGGTTATTAAGGAGAATCATGATGAGCAAACTGCAGGTCATTTAGGCATTTTTAAGACCTACAAACGCATTGCACTTAGATATTACTGGCCAGGTTTGTATCGTCAAGTAGCAAAGTATGTTGGTTCTTGTACTACTTGCCTACAATATAAATGCCAAAACCATGCCACACTTGGAGAAATGGGACGCCCTAAGCAGTGCTCACGGCCTTATCAAATGATATCCATCGATTTAATGGGTCCTCTTCCTGTGACGCGGAAACAAAATACTTATATTCTAGTAGTGACATGTTGTTTTTCCAAATTTTGCCATATTTTTCCCATTAGGAAGGCAACTTCTGAGGTAATAGTTAAAATTTTGGAGGATCAAATTTTTTTGGTTCATGGCGTACCACAGAGCATATTTTTGGACAACGGTAGTCAGTTTATAAGTGGTCATACCGATCAATTTTTCAAAAAGTATAACGTTCCTAACGTGTATTTTACTCCTAAGTATACCCCTCAGGTAAATACTGTAGAGAGATACAATAAAACAATTATTACATGTATTTCAACTTTTGTACAAAACGATCACAGGTCTTGGGATGTATTTATTCCAAAGGTCCAATTTGCAATAAATAATTCGGTTAACGAAGCTACTGGCTTCACGCCATCCTTTCTAGTTTTTGGTAGGGAATTGGTTCCATGTGGTTCCCATTATACAGACATAGACTTAGGCGATGAGGTTTTGTTTTTGCCACGCGAAGTTTATGCAGAGAACCTTGGTTGTTTGAGCACTATCTTTGACCAAGTACAGAAGTCTCTCTATCACGCTCACGTAAAGAACACATCGCATTACAATTTAAGACGAAAGTCTTTTGAATTTAACACTGGTGATATTGTCTATAAGCGAGCGTACGTACTAAGTGACAAAGATAAATACTTCAGCAGAAAGCTGGCTCCGAAGTATATCAAGTGTAGGGTCATCCAGAAGTTGTCTCCATTAGTATACGTTTTGGAGGACATGTCTGGTAAAAATTTAGGTACTTGGCACATAAAAGATATGAAATGCTACGGTCATAATACATAGTATGTTTTGTTATATTGCCCACGTTGTTAACATCTTTTAATACATTTTTTTACAAAAAAGTCGTTGGCAGATAAATACGTAGACGCACGACTTTCGGTTTCTGTTAGGACACGTCTTGTAATTATAATATTACTTGATTTATTTTTAAATCTTTGTATGTTTGGGATGAATGTAAGAATTTTAGTAGGTAGAATGAAAGGTTAAGTAAAAAGATTGATACAGATTAAAGTAATTGCGGATTTTATCTATAAAATAAAATCCTTATGAGGGACGAGCGGGTAATGTAACGAAGCGTTACATATTGTGAATGAAAGGAAGGGTAAAATAGAAAAAAAAAAGGAAAAAATAATAAAAAAATATATAATAATAGTGGGGTAATTGATAAAACTAAAATAACTACACGCTCGAAGTGCAAGTGCACCGGCGCGGGCGTTACCTACAATGCAAAGTACGCACGCGTGAACGGTTTATTTTACATTTGCGACAGGCAGTCGGAGATAAGCCTTAGATGATGAGGTCCGCACCACTTGGCGTGCTAGTCAAGTCGTGCGATTTTTTTAGTAAAAGTTATTTTTATCCGACGTCAAATTAAATTACATTTGTCTTGTGGATTCATAAATAAGTCCATCAATATTTAAATCTCCCGCGATAGGGAGCATCCCTTGGGCAAAGGATCCTTCAGGCAAAGCATCCCTCTGTCATCGGATTGCACTAGATCTGATTGTCGGCTGCAATCCATTACCACCGCCTTACCATCACCATCGTCGGTACCAATACGCATCGGCAGGACGCCCAACACGCCACATCTACCATCTTCGTCGGCTGGATCATACAGGGGAGTGCCTGCACTGCGTTGGGGAGACAGATAGGCCGACCACCCACGACCTACACGAATTTTGTGTTGCCTACCACCGAGCGTTAAATATATTTTTGTAATATCCGATAACGCTGTTTCATTTTCTTGGTAGGCTACACTGGCGCCCAACATTTAGATTTTTATATTTTTTTATCACACTAGTCAGTGTCGCCGCTCGGGAAACTTAAGGCGCGACAATATAAAGTCGCGGGAAGAAATAATATCTTTGCAAATGTAATGCGTCGCCAGCGATTGATCAACGGTGATCAAACATGTTTTTTTAACTTCAATAGGTGTATATTGAAGTTTTAATTTAAACATAATTCAACTCAACGTGTCATGGCCCCCTCATGCTAATCAAAAAAAGTTGCCATTAACTGGCTCTACAACATAATCATTTGATATTAGAGGTACAAAATTTTCAAGCTAAAATAAATATGATTATTCTTATTGAAATATTCAAGTATCCTCGGTCAAGTCCCTTTGTATTCAGGTCTCGGTCATTAAAGCTACAATAATTGCAAGTAAGTGTGTTTAATTTTTTATTTTTATCTTGTCTTGGCAAACCAACCGTTAGGTCGCAAAAAAAAATTACATTGGTCGTTTACCATCGCACACAAGAGATAATCTAGTAGGTCGGGGAAAAAGTTTTTAATTTTTGTAAGTAACAAGTTGTAGCAAAATATCTTTGGATGTACTGTTTGTATCTGGCTGGTTTTAAAAATAGAAAATAAAAAAATTGAAATGAATTTCCGTAATTTTTCTATTATTTTTCTGTCGGTCAAAATCATTATTAAAATAAACTTAACAGCTAACGTATATTTTTTTAGGTACGTTTTTAATTCGAACTGTGATCATCGACAACTTTTTTGAACATTTTTGAAACAGGCTTGGGTCACCTTTAGAATATATTGATTTGAGTTCATTAACCTCGAAATAAATCAAACTTAAACACTTCATAAGGCTTTTATTTTATTATTTTTATAATTAAGTAATAAAAGACGAATTGAAAATGAGTGTAACGATTTTCTTGTTGTAATAACAGCAGTAGAATTGATAGTAAACTCAATTATTTCCTTAAAGTTAATCTCAAAGCACTTTTATTGAATCGACATTAATTTTCTTGGCCATTTTATTACATGATTCAATTTGTCTTTTGGCGTATATTATCGTGCCTCTCTTCTTTGTGTTTTCAGCGTTGATCTTCTCCTTATCTCCGGGAGCCAGAACAGGTAAAGATGGATCAACCTTGAACATAAAAAGATCAATCAGAATTTCATGTAGTACTTTTAATTTTTTTTTTTTTCATATTATTATAAAAAGCGGCTGACCAGCTGACACTCGGCGGTTTTTAAGTTGGGCGTCGGGGGTTAAAAATCAATCGCCCGCAAACACTAAGAATGGGTAGACCGATTTAAATTCGGTTTTCATTTATGAAAAGAGAGATAAACGAGAAAGATTGGCGTATATAAAAAATTGCTGCCCAAGCGAAGCTGGGAGCGGGTCTCTAGTATACTATAATATTATCCCTTCCGTTATACTATTCAATATTCCAAAATGATTCAAGTGTTATGTTTCGTAGACTACTAAAAGTGTCTCTTGTGTTTTTTTTACCGGTTCTAAGTTCCTCCAGTGTTGCAGTGATTCGGCGAGCCTCAGTCCGAAGCCCGGAGCGAAGCAGTCAGGGTCTATGGCCACGAAGCATTGGCCCAAATTCGGAGATATTCCTTGGCTTTCAAACGACCACATTCTAACATTGTGTGTCGGTGTAGCACCTGTAACCAAAAATAAACCTTAATTGCATTGGAATTTGTCTGTGTTCTAATTAACAGAATAAAATGAAAACAAAGAATCTCATTATCTCTAAAGTCATATTACATATCTAAAACCTTTGCTGCATATCGTGAAAACTAATCAATCACTATGAGCAACTTAAATCGCAACCAAATAAAAAAATTGTATTGTAAGTACTATTTTAAAATAAAATTGTACAAAGTATCAAGAAACCACATTTGTAACTAACTATAGTTATAAAAAATAAATAAAACAAGGAGTCATTTTAAAATATACATGCCTCTTTCAAGAACATGAAAAGGTATTTGTAGGTAAAAAATCTACTTTGTATACAAAACACTCATAAACTTTTCCGAACATAGTAGTTATTCAATAGTTTTCCAGTGAATCGTCTATTATTGTTTTGCACAACCTTTTTTAGGTAAATGCCGGCAGGCAGCCTGACGGCCACTTGTTGGTAGTTGTGGTAATTATATTTAAAATATTTGTTTATTAAATTTTGATAGATATTATACATAGCTATGTACAATGAAATCATAGTGAATAAAGTGAAGATATGAAGCAATATAGAAAGTCTTACTTATTTAACATAATAAATGGGTCCAAGAGAAAAGTAAAGTTAGAAGAATAATGAAGCACTGGTAGCAACGAATAAAAATTTTAAATAACATGAACTACTACTAAAATTTCCATGTAATGAGACCGCAATTATTTTTTTACATTGACAGTATTGTCTTTAAGACTGTCTAATTATTTATTAACTAGCTAAACTCGGCCACGCTTCTCTGTGGCTCATAATTGATAATATAAAAAAAAGTTGCTTACCGGAAAGTGCACTGCAAAATACTTCTACCATAGCACTAAGGCCGTATCCCTTATATCCACTGGTCTCTTCGGAACCTCCCAAAGGAAGTAGTTTGCAGGTATCGAACGCCTGCAATATGAAGAAGAACGTTTAAATTTTAATAGTTGCTATGAAAGATCTTACAGGGTTTATTGTAATTCGCATTATGGACTTATCCAATTTTCTTAATCAGTTGAATGGATTTGTGATTTGTGACGAATATGCAGGCAAGACAACAGGATGCTCACAGTATGCCTCTGACTGTTTCTCCGCTAACTTCTAAACCACCCAACGGATTTGATACGAGGAAACCGGGGTAGGGTCTCTATAGTTGATAAAATAAAATAATATATACTGACAAGTTGTGCATCCGTGGTGGTCTTTCCGTCAGGTCCTAGAGCCCATCCCTCTTTTATAGGCTCTCCTTTATGAATTTGAATTTCTACCTGAAAAAGTTATAATATCTATAGGTAAAAATGATATACGAAATTCATGTTCTCCTTCCGATTTTTCATTCATTCTTACCTTTCCTAAAGCCACAGCTGTGGTTGCCATATCAATACCCAATGAATCGCCACCGGCCGCTGGAGCGAACATTGCTATGGGGTTCGTGCCCAAGGCACCCTGAAATAAAATTTGGTATATGAAATCCTCTGAAAGCCAATATTAAAAATTAAATATTAAAATGACTAGTCGGTGCCCGCCACTCCATCCGTGTTGAAACATAAAATATAACACCTGAAAAACGCCTGACATCTATGATGTTGTGACGATGGTGGCGCCGAATTTTTTATATTTTTAAACCATCCCTCGGGACCTTAAAATTTTTTTCAGCATAAAAAATATCCCATACGTTAATCCAGTTAATAACTATAACTACACAGTACATAATAACTATAGGAATAACCTTTTATTAATTAAATACCTGTTTCGATCTTGTCGGCACCAATAGCGGTGATGAGTTAGTAAATGCCATTCCAATAAGACCTTGTTTTTCTGCCTTTTGGGCCCACCATCCAGCCATTCCAAAATGATTGCTTCCTAGGTAAATAAAATAATGAAAGACATGTAAGTCAAAGGTTTAAAATAAGGCGGTAATGGATTTAATTATATAATTTAACCTACGCATTTAGAAATAACTAATCCTCCAACATAATTACAAGACCAATAATTATAAAAACAAGATCAGAGACCAGTCCATCATCTGATGGATTTCGATGGTCAAAATTCGGTGTAAAAACAATAATAAGCATTTTTGAATTTTTATAAACTATGTTTTTAAATGTGAAGTTCGACAGACAGGCTGACTGTCTACTTAATGGTAAGTGGCTACCGTCGCCAACTAACACAAGCAACACCATCAGTGTTGCAAGTACGCTGCCGACCACAGAAGGATAGAAGGATAAGGGATAAGGAAGGTATAGAGTTAGGGCTCTGCTGGCATCCTTTATTCACTTAACGAAACATGACAGCATACTATATTTTGTATATCGATTATTGAGTCACTTCAGGCATCGTGGCTCTGACTGTATCAGCGGTTGTTGTATATATCTTCGCGATTATATTGACGCTGAAGCCAGCTTATAATAGTATATATTTATTGATTTTCTTACCTTTAGCTGAAACCCATCCAACCCCACATTCCTTAGCCTTTTTTATGGCGATGTCCATGCAAAAGTTGCCAACCGTAGAACCAAGAGCATTACAACCGTCTACTAGAGCCGTTGCAGCGGATTCCTTAAGAATAACAGGTTTGGCTGTTGGGTCAGTTGCACCTTCTTTGATATCATTGATGTAGAATTCTAAAATTTGAGAAGAAAGTAAACAATAGAAACGTTATGTAACTGACGTGCCAACTGTGGAAAAACCCCTTGCGCCCGCTATTACAATTTATTTAAAAAAAAAAGAGTTTATTACTTTACTACATAATTCCATTAGATTGTTAGTTGTTGCTATTAATTTACAGAAGACTGGAGGTTATAGTGTTATTACAGACTAATTTGATATAGTATAGTATACCTTATTTAATTCTACATAACGATGATAATTGTTAGATAAAATAATGATGACAAACTGTAAAAGAACTTACCAAGTCTGTTGAGGCCATGACTAAAGTGTCCAGTGATGTCTGCGTGAACAAGAAGCGTCATATGCTCTTTAGCTTCTTGTTCTGGAGTTCCAACAGCCCGAAGACAATCGACCATAAACCTTTTTACTTCGTCTATTTTAACCTCAGCCATTTCCACTCAGGCACTGTTGACGAAATTAACGAGAATTAGAGTACATGTAAATAGTAATACTATTTACGATAAGCAACTAGTAATTAATTTATTTACTAACATCTTTTATACCACTTTGAATACGTCAATATACTTGGCTTAGGTATCTCTAAACAATATGTATAAGACGTCTCAGTTCATCACCGCCCCCATTGTTTACATTATTTAAGATAATGGATTGTGTAACCATACATACGTCTAGAAGACAAGAAATATATTTCTTCGGTTAATTTAATTAAATGACAGAATATAAATAACTATAATATTATTCGACAAATCGATTATTAAAAACATTACATTGAATAAGTAAAAATATAGATTTTTCCATATTAACCCAATGATAACTTCTCGTGAAAGATAACAGAGAATTTACTTAAAAACTAGTTTTACTTGTAGATAAGAACTCATATACTCATATATATATCTCATATATCTATCTCATATTCCCCATGGTCATATTGGTGACTTTAAACATTAATGATAGCAATTTATATTTAGACTTGAGGCAAGGGAAATACTTTCTTTGGATAAATATTTACTGATTCTCACATTTGTTTTGTAAATTCTCGAATGCACTAAGTTGACTTTGACGAGCTCGTTGGATGAGTTGTTAGAGTGCTTGCCGTAACGCTCCGTCTCAGCTTTAGAAAAGAACTTTTCAAAGTTGGCTCTGGTCTGGATTTGGAAAGAAGAAAGTGGCGAGGCACGCTGCGCCTCGCAGTCAGCTGAGCGGCCTGTCTGGCGGCAGTAAACCACCCCCTTACAGAAGACCACCGCGAAGTAACAGCATGTGTGCTGTTGTGTTAAGGTGAGTGAGTAAGGAATGCTAGAGCCCATTTCCCTATCGCTTCCCAATCCCTTATCCTTAATCCTACTATGATCGACAACGCACTTGCAGCACCTGTGGCGTTACTTGTGTTATAGGCGACGGTAGCCACCTACCATGAAGTGGACCGTCAGCCTGTCTGTAGATAACGTCTGTTGCGGCTGTCTCAAACCAATTTTCTCTTTGTATTGCTGAAATACAGATAGCATACTTCTTCTGCTGGTATGGATTTTGCTGAAGATAATAAATAAACCAATTTTAACTTAATCAGAGAAATATAGTCTGTTTTAAAAGGGTTTAGAGTCATTATATTACTATTCCACAATTTCTCAAAATACATATCCACCCATAAACAATTTCAATAAATCTTCAAAACATGAATATTCTTACTATTTAGATATGCAATTATTAATTAAAAGTTAGGTTTTATTGATAAAAGTTGTCAACAAGTTAAATGTCCGAATAAATACAAGTGAGAGAAAAATGATAGAAACTTTTCAAGTTCAAAAAACAGAATCTATATTTTTAATCAATAATATTATTCTGTCGGTCACAGTTTGAACTCTATAAATAAGTTTATCTTTAAGATAACAAAACGAAGATAGCGAGCACGCCATAAAGACAGGTTATGCGTTTATAGGTAAAATATTTGAATAGAAGTTTCGTCCATATTTTTTTTTATTTTTAAAAGGAGATGAGGATAGCCAATAAAAAGGCTTGCGTTATCAACTCTCATATTACAAACCTTTTTGGAGAATATTTTTAGTAAAACACAAAAGATCTTGGAGATAAGAAACGGCGACAGTAATATTTTGAATGTGCCGACAAAAGTAAATTCGTCATCATTATCAGGCACATAGGCTTTTTTTATTGAGATTCACCACATTCAGTTATCTACCGATGAGGATGCATTCAACTTATAGTAGATATAATACTGCATTTATTCCTTTATCTAGTCGTAGACTCTTAGTAGCTTTTGAAACAAAAACACTAAGCAGACAACTGACAGACGAGTGAAATGAAATTTGGGCATGACTGATAATTGGCCTGGTACAAGCAAATGTAGACTTTAATGTGACGAACCTTTTCTTACACCGAATTGATAATCGGTCCAGTAAATTTTTATAACAGTTTAATTCTTCATGAATATGAAAATTAAAGTCAACCCATTTTAATTTTCATATTCATGCATAACTTTAAAATCATATAATTCAATTCTTAAATTATTAATTTATTCTATAAAGGCACCAATGAAACTAATATTATGAGTATTATGAGTACTTGAAAAAAATTTCTCAGTACCAACATTAATGGAATCTTTTGCTCTTATAAAAAAATTAATTCTAACCACTTTTTCTTTTCTTTTTTTAAATATAATAAGTAAAACAATATTTTCAAATAGAAAAAGTAATCCTCTTATGTCCTTTATATAAAAAAAAAATTAAATTTAATACAAAAAGGTACACAAATAAACATATTATGTTTATAAATACATATAACATAAAGAAATATTGTTATCACAGTTTGAAGGATTTTAGCATAATAATATCCAGCAAAACGATATTAGCATAATAATATGTTGGTAAAGGTTGAGATGAGAATCTGGATAAACTTATCCAGATGAAGCGGAGACAATATTCTATTTGAATCCAATTTGCATTCAACATGTTGCATGTTTTTATTAATAGACAACCTGCATACCAAGCAGTTTACAGTCGACTTAAAAATATTGTTCCGACCGACAATATTCCGACAATTCTCAAGAAAAATTCTGTTTGAAGACAAATAAATAGATTGTTGACATTACAAGATTAATACCTATAAAAAAAAACTGGAATTCTATGTGAATTATTTTATTGTTTAATAATGTAATTTATAACAATTGGATCTAATATATCTAAACTATATCTATAATATCAACTAAAAATAAGTTTATTTAAAATAAAATCTGATCCTAAATTATATATATTTACACATTATATATTATAAAGCATCGGTCCCTTCAATACATACATACATATGCACGCTACATAAAAAAATGTTTATCAAATTCAATTCAAGATTCAAGCTTATCCGGTTCTTGTTGAATATTTAGTTGCCACTGGTCGTCTCTAGCTAAATCCAAAATCGTGTTACTTTTTCTCTTGTTACATCCATCGAAGTGTTTATAGCGATACATAAAATTATTTGTTTCTACGAAGCACCGATCTATTGCGATTCTAAAAATATAGAAATCTTTTCATTCGCATTATTATCAGCTTTGTTTACTATCATTATAGGTATTTATTATGTCATACGCCAGTCTGTTTCGCGCTGCGTAGCGGAGTAGATGTGCCGATTGATATTATCTTGACATAAAAATATTAAATTGAAATAAACTTTAATAATTCTTTAGGAATACTGTGAAATTGTTATATATATATTTTTTTATAATTCATACCGAAACTTGGTAAGTTATTTGACTTTTTATTTTTTTGTCCAAAAGCGTTGTTTGAAGAAGGCTTTGTAAAAATGAGTCACAACTATGACAATAATTCAAGGTTTTGTTTTATTTCTTTATTTCATAAGCGAACTCATTTGAATGAATATGAATAAAATAGAAATGTATTTAATTTTAAAAATGTCGGTAAAAAAAAAGTACATTTAAATAAATAAACCGTGGTCAGGGAAAACCCTGCTATAAAGTTACCAATCATATAAGGTTGTTGACCTAAGGTAAATCTAGACTGCCAAGTGCCAAGCCAAGTTTCCTAAATTACATGTGTTAATGTATTTCTTAATTATTACCTATTTATAACGTGATCTTAATTATTTTTGTTTCATAATTAAGACATTATTGGATTTACTCTATTTTCACGTCGTATTGCTTATTTTAAAAAAGAAATCAGAAATTGTAGATATATTTAGATACTAGCTTGTGCCCGCGACTCCATCCGCGTTCAAAATGTTATATAACCTAAACATTCTCGATAAATGGACTATCCAACAAAAAAGTATTTTTCAATTCGAACGCGTTCAACCAAACAAACAAAACCAACAAATTCTTCAACTTTATAATATTAGTATAGATAATTGAAAGCATATGAAAACGTAAGTATATAACTAAAATAATATCACTTTATACAGGTATACTGCGAAAATATTTACCTACTCGCAAACATATTTATTCAGACTTCAGGCTCTCAGTAACCCACTCTAAATGTTTAGGTCAATAGCCTCTAAAAATCGATAAAGAGCCGAGCTGGCTGGATTGCTTTGTTCGCATCAAAATTCTAGATGGGTACCCACCAATATTCACAGTCACCTTATACTAAATGTATGTGGTATGTATATGTACGTAGTATATGTATGAATCAATTAGCAAAATTCATTGGATTTCATATTCCAGTTTAGAATCCAACCACAATATAATAAACGGTCGTTTCTGTATTCGACAAATTCTTTATTGGACAGATTCCTAATTCGTCAGAATTTTAATTCGACAACTTCTGGATTCGACAAAGTACTTATGTGAAGAAAACTGATAAACTATTTTAACATTAAAAGTTTGAAGGCGTTAAATTAGCTGTTGCACGCATAGCTACTGATAATGTAGCTTTCTAGAGGTGAAAGAATTTTCAAAATCGGTCCATTACTTTTTGAGTTTATTCATTACAAACATACAAATCTTCCCTCTTTATAATATTAGCATAGATTAATTTAAAAACATTTTATTTGTTGTTGCTTGTGTTATAGGCGACGGTAGCCACCTACCATCATGTGGACTGTCAGCCTGTCTGCCGGCCTAAATATCCCTTACTGGGGGATATGGAAGTAGGCTAACACCGCTTTCTCACTCAGCAAACAACAGCACACATGCTGTTATTTTACAGTAGTCTTCTGTAAGTGGGTTGCAACTGTCGCTAGACGGGCTACCCAGATGACTGTGAAACGCAGTGTGTCTTGCCACTACTTAACCGAAAATTATAGAGTAGGTAACATCGACAAAAATTAAATATTGTAAGTAATTAATGAAAACTAAGGGCCTCTTTCATCAACTACAAATAAAGTGTTGATTAGTTACTTTTAGAAATAATTTTATGTTATATTAAATTATGCACTCGGTTTACGATAGGCCTTCGATACGATCGATACGATCTGCCTTCGATAGGCGATTTTTTTTTAAAATTTTTTTTTTTAATGTTTGGGACTTTTACCGTACAAACGAAGGTATATCAGCTCCATCATTCCCGGTGACCGGTGACTTTAAATGGCGGTTAGCCTACTTGACACTTTACTCAGAGATGGTGAAAGAGGCCCTAAAAATAAAAAATAAATATTTAAAAGTACGATTCTTTTTATTAAACGCGGAACTATCTCTTTTACACAAAACAATCAAAAAATATCGCTAGAACTGTCGGTCAATGTCAATGATCAAATAAAAATAAAGACATGACGAAACGTCATTCTCGTAAAACCGCCAACATTTTGATAAGGATCACCAACCTAGAACTTTATCTTCATCGTAACAAAGGCGACATTCAAAGATAAGATTTGTAGTTATAAAAATAACACAGCATCTTTTCAGTTCTCAGGAAAATCTTTTGTACTACTAATGAAATTAGTTTCATCTATATAAATATAAATCTCAAATAGTTAAAAAAAGTGTTTCTAATTTCTATAAATTCGTATAATTCTTTACACTTATAACTAACTAGCTATATTTTATAAGCGTAACTTTATAAAACGTTACTTTCAGCGTTACTCGCTGATAATATAGCTTCCCAACAGTGAAAGAATTTTTCAAATAGATCCAGTAGTTTCGGAGCCTATTCAATGCAAACAAACAAATAATCAAATCTTTCCTCTTTATAATATTATGTAGTATATTGCCAGGGGGGTGAGCGCTCGGTTGCCGAAATAAAAGATGTGGGTTCGACAACCGGTCACTTCAGTGTTTTCATGCGTTAATTAGAATGATTACAGACTCAGAACACATACAAAGATTAAAATTATTACCGACTATGTTTAAAATGAACATGCATAGAGATTATAATGATTACAGACTGTAAGTGTGAAAGAAAAAAATCTTAGATTAGTCGTAGAAAGAAACCTGCGGTTATTAGATCTTTTTAAATATCTTTTTTTAAATATTATTAAGAATGGCAGGCAGACAGGCGGACCACTTTATGGTAAGTGGCTACCGTCGCCTGATATATTTACATCATATAATTTATTTTTATATTTACCGCACTGAATATTTAAAGATTTTTGAAGTTTTCTTTTTACAGAGGAAAGTATAGTATCCAGCAGTGTGACATTTATATATAAACATACAGCAAAAAATAAAATGAAATCAAATTTGTTGAATTCTCTTTAAATTGAATTTTCAGTCTCCATTATCAACCATGGCAAAGGTACTGGTCGGAGAAGCAACTCGATTCATGGCAGATTGTTTGAAAGCGGCTGGAGCAGCAACCAGGGCTGCTGAAATGCAAGCTGAACTCCTCATACAAGCAGATCGCCTGGGACATCCCAGTCATGGAATGAACAGACTAGGTACCCCATTGAATCCTACTTCTTATTATTATGTATAGAAAGTTTATTTCCAAACTGCACGCTTCTTAGTGGAAGCCAAATATGAAGAACAGAAAAAATATTTGATAAAAGAATTACAGTCGCTGCCCTGTCCGCCTCTGTCTGTTTCTCCACACTCTTCTACTAAACCACCCAAATGATTCTGTTTTCCCTTATAGAAAGAGGTATAAAAGACGAATGGTTTGTTTATGTAGGTAATTTACGGGAAAAAATCGCAATCCCCGCACGGTTTCGCACAGTATCTCATAAAAGGATTACAGAAACAGTAGCATCTAATTCTATATTATATTATTTTTTATAATTTTTTTAGCGAAACGAAAAACAATTTTCTGGCTGCATAAGTATGCTTTTTATTGTTTACGACTGCAAACATTATTTCGGTTAAAACAAAGAAGTATTGCAGGTATTACAAAACAGCAATATTACTTATTCTGTTTTCAATCTCTTTTATTTAGATTTATCCTATTTGACTCTACATAAAGAAAAACTCATTCGTTATAGTAGTGACAAATGCATGTATGATGTCAACGTTCACGTGTAACGGAGTTCATTGGCATTAGCAATTAAGTAGAATATTTTTTAATTATCAGTAATTAGTATTAACCATTGTAACGACGAATCAGCAACGAACAAACCATGTTACAAAATTAACGTCTGCTAATATAACAAAGCCGCCACCGGCTTCGCATGTATGCAATTTTTTTCTACAAATTATATACACAAACCTACCTCGCTCTTTCTATTAGTGAAAAACCGTTTCAGTCGTCGTAAGATCGTTCCATTTTCTTTAAATTTTCTTATCTTTAATTTTATTTTTGTAAATATGATTTTAGAGTTCTACGTGAACGACATCCTAAGCGGTGCTTGTCATCCAAACAATGAGCCGAAAGTTCTAAAGGAAAGTCCGTCGACAGCATGGATTGACGCAAACAACGTGTTGGGCGCCACTGCTAGTCACTTCGCCATGGATGTCGCTATTCAAAAAGCAAAACAAACTGGAATAGGATGGGTGGTCGTCAAAGGTATGCTATAAGTTATGTTTAATTGAATATATATATATATATATATTACCTAAACTTAAAGTATTAGTTACAAACATCATTAATCGTCTTTTCGTTAACCTACTTTTGTAGTCGTTTGGTCTTTCTAGAAAAGTGTAGCTGAACTATATTTAATCTCAGGTTCAAACCACTTCGGTATCGCTGGCTGGTGGGCTCAAAAAGCCGCAGACAACGGTCTAATTGGTATGGCATTCACTAACACGTCGCCACTTCTTGCTCCCACTAGAAGTAAAAAGGTAATCGACTCAGATATGTACGTACATACATAATATGTAATTGTATTAATTTCTGTAATTTAACCCCAAGTATTGCAATGAGCAGCTACAGAGTCAGTTTTGTGAGAAGAACTTAATCCTATGAGTATATTATTACATTAAAACACATTGGTTATTAGAAAATAGTAAAATTTAAAACAGATATTTACAGTTAAAGAATAAATACACTATTTTGTGTACACGCTTTGTACTGTAACTGCTGTATATGAATAAAAATATGTAAACATGTATTTGTGTAAATTCAGATTTGATATCTACATATATTGGTTTAACACCATATTTAATTACATAAAATTTTTAATTATAATTTTAATTTAATTTCAGGCTGCCTTAGGGACTAATCCCATAGCTGTGGTCGCACCAGCTTCTAAAGGCGAATCATTTTACTTAGATATGGCTACCACGGCCGTAGCAGTGGGTAAGGTAAGAAATAATTCAATATGTTAGCTATACTAAGAACAATTCCGGTCACATTAGCTTTCAAACAAAAAATTGTATCAAAATCGGTCTATCCGTTTGGGAGGTAGAATATCACATACATACACATAGATTACGCAGTTAAAATAGACAGTTAATAGACAGAGTGGTTAATTCGCATCCATTTTCACGTATGAACTATAACACTATGCCATTAAAGCTTTTCGAGTACATATTTTAAAAGTTTTTATTTTGCCTTATCTATCGTTATAATCGTATGACATGGGTATTTAGTTGTCAAATATAAACGCCTAGATAAATCAAAAGTGCAAGCTCGTTTATTTTTCGAAAACCAAAAACAACAGAATCGATGTTTTCTGAAATATTGACTGAAAACATGTCTTTTCAGTCAATATTTCAGAAAACATCGATTCTAATTATGTTATAATTTTTTTTTTTTTCAGATTGAGATGCAACGTCGTAAAGGTGAACCGTTGCCAAGTGGTTGGGCTCAAGCACCAGACGGTACAGAGACTCATGATGCTGAGTTGGTAAATACATATTTCGGTTATAAATTAATAACAAATCCCATTTTCCAAACTTCAAAAAGATGTTTACCTTTATAGATAGATAGAGTAAATGATCATCTTTTGTTATCAAAAGTACCTACCGTAGTGGAGAGGCAAAAAAGAATAAGAAGGAGAATAGAGCCTGGCATCCATTACTCTCAGACCGAAACACAACTGAGCACATGATTACTTCTCGTTGGTCTTCTGTACACATTCTTAGAAGTCTTAAATAATAGACGTTTAATGTTTCAGGCTTTCAAAACGGGTTGCCTCATGCCATTGGGAGGTGGAGAACAAACCTCTGGATACAAGGGATACGGACTGGCAGCCATGGTGGAGCTGTTTTGTGGAATATCAGCTGGTAATTATATTCCTAAAGCAAGCAAACGAGACAACACAAGCAACGCCACCGGTGCTACAAGTACTTGCTCACCGAAACACAACAGCACACTTTCTATTATTTCACGGTGGTAGTCTGTAAGGTGTGGTTACTGCCGCTTGTGCTGCCGCTAGACGGGCTGCCCAAATGACTGCGAAATGCAGCGTGCCCTGCTACTACTTTCCAAATCCAGATCAAAACTAACTTTGAAAAGTCATTTCCAAAGTTGAGCCTGCCGGGAACCTGGATCCTGGACCAAACCACTCAACCATCGGACTACAAAAAATTGTCTAAAAATCCTATCCGTACAACTAGGTTCAAACTATGGACACCACATAAGATCATGGTCACACAGCGGTGAAGGTGGAGCCGCCAACCTGGGACACTGTTTCGCAGCCATCAACCCTGAATGCTTTGCACCAGGATTCGGTGACAGGTTAACCGAAAGTATAGAGCATTGGAGAGGTTTAGAACCGGTAAGCATATAAAATAAAATGTTAATTCTTGGTAGCCATGTGGTCATAAAAAATACAGATATTGCTAACACATAAAGCTGTTTCTACTTACTGATGGCTAAATCGTAATATTAATTTGGTGTTAAGTAGTTTTGTTATTCATGCCATTTGTAAAGTGTCAGTTTTGAAACCACCAATAGTTTATTCAATCCAAGTGTCGGAAATCGATAGAGATTACAGCGATGTAAAACTAAATAAGTATGTAGTCCATTCCACTTTAATATATTTCTATTGTAGAAATAGATTCTACAATAGAAATTTTAGCAATTTGGGCATTCTGAAGGAAAATGTTTCAAAGAGAAACATTCTTTGCATTGCAACACACTCGAACATATTTCATAACAAAAATTGAACTTTCGATCCGAATCCAAGACCGGAGGTTATTTTTTTTCCTTTTTAACCATTATAATTATATTAGTAATGATTGATTGTTTGTTACTCACACTCAAAAATAGCTAAAAAACTGGATGTAATTTGAGAAACAGATACTTTCTTATCTGGATTTATGTTTATGGATTTACTTGTATGGATTTATGTTCCTGGGGAATTATGGAGTGGACGGGCTAACCGTCCACTCAAAAATGGTAGGTGGTTACCGTCGCCTATTATATTAACACAAGCAACACCACAGGTGCTGCAAGTGCGCTGCCGCCGACCATAGCAGGATTAATAAGGTATATTGTCTAAATTTCTGTGACACAGACGGATCCAAGCCTCCCAGTAATGGCGCCAGGAGACAAAGAAAAGAAAGCGGCAAAAGAAAGTATGGCCAACGGAACTGTAAGCTATGTGGAACAACAGATCAAGACTTGCGCCTCACTGGCTGATAGATTGAATGTAAAACCTTTGGAACAAGTGAAGCAATTATGAACTCTATAGACATATGCTATAAGCCTCGCAAATTGCAAATGCACCTGGCCACTGACGTGATCTCATGACAAACTCAGTATCGTTAGCAACACAAGCCGGCGGGTTATTAGTGGCGGATGACGTCATAATAATATGGCAATTAATGTGACGAGGTTCCTGCACATTAGCATTTGCGGGATAGGAAATTTAAAATTAAAAATAACGCCTTATATTTTTACAGTTATCTATATACATATAAACATTATAATTAAATTACTTTCATATCATTATAGTATTTATCCAAATGTGCCATTATAATTATTAAGCTAGCTAGACTCAAATCGTTTGCTATCAGTTTCTTAATATTACCTACAAATTAAAATCCAAGCGCTTTTAAATTTTTTTAAATAACTTTTAGTTATAGTTGTAATATGTAAGGCCAAAGTTAGGCCAAACGGCTTAAATATATTTGTGAAACAATTTTATCATTTCTTACAAAACTGTTCTTTTATTCCACAATTGAGAAACCTGCAATTACGAAAATCATCAGTATAAAGAAACGCGATTGCTAATTTGCTGCTTCTACAACTATGTTAAGTAACTATATTTTACTATTGAACTACTTATATGTGCTATTTTTAAGAATATCTATGTAAAAAAATATATAATATGTTATTGAGAAATTATGAATTAAACCTTACATATAATATGTATTTGTACTTGTAGATACCCTAGGGCACAATTATATAACTTGTAAACTGAAATATGTTTTAAAAGTAAATTAAATCAATATCAAACCTACGACTACGACTTAAAAGATGAAAGACTATGAAGGATATGTTGAAAATGGTGTCGTTTTATGTTTTTCTATACCTTGATAACGTTATCAACGAAATTGTAATATATTTTTTATTAACACTGAGGTTTATTAAAACGCATATTAAACAAGAAAGGATACGCCCTTACCATACTACCAGACCAATGACAAAAAAACGGTCCTCCTTTTTACTAAAAAGAATTTGTTTTCATTGTCATCTTAATACGTATTTTTAATTCTTATTGGCGTATTCTGTTATTGTAAGGTGTTGTCATTGGTTAGTTTTGGTTGGTTCTCAGAGTTGTCGCCACATGTGTACGACAGAGTTGTCAAACTCCGACTAATACGTCAAGAAAGCAAACGTATCCGTGCGGACTGCGGATACATTGCGAAGGCGTCATTTACATTGCTTACGCATCCTCTTGTTTAATATATCACTGGTACCATTGTTACTCGTACTAAGTTTAAAATTATATAATTCAAAAAAGTTCAAAACATTAAGTTCAAAAGTTTATAATTTGTATTTAAAAAAAATCATAATTTTTTTGTAAGAGCATAGTGTTAGTTTTGCATTTTAAACATTTATATTTCATTTAAAAATGTATCTAAGACAATATAATATTGCTCAATTAAATTTTATAATAAAACTGTTTTATGAAACGGCGATGTTATTATTTCTATTGTATTTGTGTTTATAAAAATGTATGGACTCAATCTTGAAATGACTATGTACGCGCGGAAAAATATATATTTTTTTAAATTACATTTTTATTTCAACATTAAAGTAGAATAAATCCATGCTAATATTATAAATGTGAAAATAACTGTCTGTCTGTTACCTTTTTACACATTAACTGCTCAACCGATTAGGTAGGTACCATGAAATTTTGCATAGGTACACGTTGTCAAAGATACAGGAAAGGACACCTTAAATCCAGAAAAAAGTTTTGATATTTATACGAGTGGCAAATTATTTGGTAGACGTAAGAGTATATTGTAGTAATCGTTGATGCGTTTACAAAGTACCTACTGTCACCTAATCCCAGTTCTCGATAATTGCCTGATGTCTGACGCAAAGATTTATTACCTATAACAGAAATTATTTTGTAATGTTATCGTGACTAAAGTTTTTTTTTTCTAAATTTGAAAAACTCGAGGTCTGTAGTACACCAATTTAATGTTCCATATTTAATCATTAAAATGTTTTTTCCAAGTAGTTAGACAAGAAGGTTAATTTGTTCAGTGCATAGAAAATCAGTACGTAGTAACAGTAACAGTCCGTAACTCTATGGTTCCGTGTGTAGTTAAGAAAATGAAAATGACATTTTAACGGGTTAGGTACCTATGCAAAGGAACGGCATATACGATAAAATCTCGCTTTTGAAGTTTATAATAATAAAATAAATAAAAATTCACAAAAATGCTTTAAACTACATACTTATTATATGTACTTTACTAACCGGTGCACGCGACTTCGTCGGCGTTGAAAAATAAGAAATGTACAACGCCTGGCATCTATATCGCTGTGACGACTGTGGCGCCCAGTTTCAACTTTTTTAGACGATCCCTCTGAACATTTTTTTCAGTATAAAATATATCATATATGTTAATCCACTTATAATAAACTATCTGTGTGCCAAATTTTATACAAATCCGTTAAGCTGTTTTTGCGTGAAAACTTTCGCATTTATAATAGGTACCTATTACAATTTAGTACTGGTTAAGTCAATGATTTTTTTATATTATAATATCATTGGGTTAAGTACTATTAATTACTCTATGCCATATAGTATGATACATAGAGAAAAAAGGGTAATAGGGCAAAAAGAAATAATATGCTAATATTAGTTACAATTAAATTTTATTAGTAAAGGTTGAATCAAAAATAACAAAATTGTTTTACAGATAACGAATGCATACTCCTTTTTTAATACTAGCACCAAAGAGTATAGTAATATATAGGGAGATCTACCACTATTAGTTAATCCTCAAAATAACTTGGGTATATTGCGTTAATACAATTACTCAATAATTTATTTGTTTACTAGCGGCCGCGTCCGGCTACGCACGGATGTATTTTTTCTGCAAATTATATTTTTATACTAAACTTCCTTGTCTACATATCGCTCTTTCCATTATTGAAAACCGTATCAAAATCCGTTGGGTAGCTTAGAAGTAGTTAGCGGATAACAGAAGAGATATATGCCATCCATTACAGTTTTCTTTAAGGTTTTAGGAGAACTATAAATCTAGTACATCATTGTTATGTATCTCTTAAGATTTGGCCTACATAAGCCATGTAATTTTATTTTTCAGCGACTTGGTTGCAAAATATTGTTTTTTTTCTACTCACACAAAAATTTAATTAGTAGGTACCTACCTACCTACCTATTTATTATATAGGTATATGAATGTTACGTGTTTTTTTTTTAAAAATCATTTAAGTAAGTAGCTTTGAGTTTATCCATTCCAAACCAACATACAAAAAAAATTTAATCTTTATAATATTAGTATGTAGATTTAGTAGAATATGTAGACTGCTTTATAATTGTATTGTAGATATCTGTGCGGTGGCTCCGTCAGTTAAGTCATCCGGTCGTGTGTGTCACTGTCATTTCGTCTCAACACAATTCGTTCTCTCGTCGCCGTCTTGTAGACTTGTACTTTTTTATTCAATCTTCGATTGTGTTGTGTTTGCTTTGCTTTGCTTGCTTGCCTTGCCCGGGCATAGCACTCGACGGGCTTTAGCGCTTGCGCGAGATATTTTCATATATTATTTCCGTATTTTAAATACCCATTTCCATTATACGTTAATATACAAGTGCAAGTGCATCTATTTAAATATCGAAAATGTTATTTAAATTAGACTTTCACTTCAATTAAATTGAAATGTCAGTTTCTTTGTTGTGATGTTATGTTATTATGTTATTTGAGTGAGGTTATCCATCGTATTCGCGTAACTGTCATTTGTGTTGTTTTGGTAAATCTGCGATTAAAAAAACTTATTTTTTGTTTTGAAATATTATTACTCGGATAATCAATCTTGGAATTTTAACATGACTTGGAATGTGCGTCTAATCAAAGTGGATCTAAATAAAATAAAATTTTATAGTGACCGTGTTAATTGAATGTTCATGAAAGTATATTTTGACGTAAGTTTTCTATTTACTAAATAGGTTTGTATACGTATATAGAATAAAATATATTCGAATCATCGAATTCATAAGTAATAATCCTTGGGAAACTTTACTAAACTGTGGAAAGGTTGCTGCTATACAAGCCTTCAATTTGTCTGCAGATTACACAGGGGTAAGTTTATTTTATTAAATAAGAAATATCAGTGAAAGTGAACCTTTAATATTTGTCTGTTATATCTTTATATGTGTAATTACTTTTTGATCTTGATGAAGTGTATAAATTATTAAAATAACAGAATAATTCCTGTCCTAATCTGACTTCTTCATTCATCATAAATACAGCTAAGAGTTTGAGAAAAAAGATGGCTTAAATATCGTTTTGTTTTATTTTTTATTTCTACTCTCACTAAAGCCCATTTTTTCGCTATTATTTTCTAAATTAAATTAATGGGCATTTTAATTTAATGTTTTAAATATATTAGAAGCTATTATATTTTAAATAAAATATTGATTATCCCATTGAAAGAGTAGTTATAGGTTGCTTGTCTCAAGGGTCCCAGAATAGATTCCACTTGGTAATGAACTATTCAAAATTGGCCCTGATCTGGATCTAGTAAATAGTGGCCGGGCACACTGTGTTTCACAGTCATTTGTGCAGCCCGTCTGGCATCAATAACCACCCTCATACAGAAGACCGCCGTGAAATAATAGCATGTGTGCTGTTGTGTTTCCATGAGGGAGGAAGAGATTCAAGAGCCCATTGCCCTTTCACTTCCTATTTCTTTATCCTTCTATGGTCATCAGTGCACTACAGCACCTGTGGTGTTGCTTGTGTTATAGGATAGGCAAAGGTAACAACCTACCATTAAGTGGACCGTCAGCCTGTCTGTCGATCTTGACATAAAAAAATAATTATAAATGTATTTCTGAAAATACATTTATAAAAATATTAGTTTTCTCCAGTCATTCTTAATATAAACCAAATTACCAGTACCAAATTTCCCACTACTCCGTCTGCACAATACATTTTTTGTTCCAGTAATATTATTTTCTACAGTAGCTAATAATAATATAAACTATTAAGCTCAAAAGTCTACATGCAAACAGTGAAAGTTTATAAACAACACCTGACTTCATTTCTTGTTTGTATCTCTTGTTTTTGTTTAGTTATGTAGTGATGTGAAAACAATTCTTGTAATGTAAACAATGAGTCAAGGAAACCATCTAAGCTAAAAATAAAAGACCAAAGACCTAAGAATAAGAAACCATCTAAGCCCTAGCTATTTGAATTTACTTTATGAACACTTGAGATGTGAGTGACTCTGTATAGCTGTTAATTCCCTATCTTATTTATTCAATGCTTATTTGCTTGCATTTCATCTGATACTCCATTTGCATGCATATATGCTTTAAACTGATATTGTAATCATATCAGTCTATTACTTCTAGTTGCTTTTCATAGAAGATGCCACACACCTAACACATTTTGATACAGTTTTTACTAATGGAAAGAGAGGTGAACAAGTAAGTTTTGTGTAGGTATATAATTTGTAGAATAAAAAACATCCATGTGAAGCAGGTCTTACAAATTATTTTTGATCTGTTTTTGTACAATCCTAGTTTAAAAGGTTTTAAAGGGCTGACCCTAAAATTGTACTAGGACTAAGTTGGTAAAGTTAACTTTTTATTAGTTAGGCTAATAAAAAACAATCTGCTAAAAGAGTATGGTCCAACCACACTAATCTCATGAATGTCCCTAGGACCAGATTACCATGTTCAACTGTAGAATTAGAAATAAATTTCTCATAGTCCACTAAATGGTTAATTTCTGTCTGAATCTTCTCAATGGATATTATTATATTTAAAAAATATGAAAAAAGTAGGCACACATATTTATAGTACTGACTTATTGGAATTTCTGGTCATATTTATGGTTGTTTACTATAAACAACCTTCAACAACTACTACTAACTTAATACTATCAACTATGAACATTGTTACTATCAACAAACTACTGACTAATATTACTGTTATAAGAAATACCTACAGCATCAAGTGTGTTGTGTGTTATAAAATGCCATCTCTAAACAAAGTTTTTAAAAATCTATATATATATGAACTATGCTAAAAGTTTTATCTATTATAAATATTGATTATCTATCTATTTATTTTATCAACGATCCTTTAATGCCTCTGTAAATAAATTACTCATTTAAAATAAGACTGATATAAAATAACTAATCTTATAAACTAACTAATTTAAATTAAAATAAAAAAAACAGGTAGGGATGGAATTTTTTTTACCCATCCATACTATATAGATATATTATAGTATAGATATATTTTGAACAAAGCATTATACAATATGTACATTAATATAAAAGCAATCTGCTATACACCTAGCATCCTTCCTCTCTTAACTAGGGCTGTGTCAATAAAGAACATAATTAATTAGTATATATTTCTATAGTTATCTACTCTTGCATTTTAATTGTTAATATTTCATAACCATGCATATTCTGCCTCCATTCTAAATGAGTTGCCAACTTGACACAATTTTTCTTGAGTTTTAATTAATTGATTTATAATTTTCTATACAATTGTCTACACTTGGTAATCTTGGTATACCTTAATGCACTATTCTAGTATAATTTGATAGAATTAATAATTTATTACATATCTGCAAAAGTTCTGAAAGTTTCATTAAAACCATTTTATATACTAAATTATGTCAATTTGATAAATGTAAAATTTGCAAGACTTGTGAGCCTGCTACTACTAGCAGACCAAGTCTTATTGGAGGTCCCAAAAGGGCCACCAAACCTTTTCAGGATTAGTTAGATCTTCTAGGTCCTTTTCCAAAGTCAAAACACTTACCTTCTGGCGTGTTCTGATTATTTCAATTTTTGTCATAAAAGATAACAATTACAAGAGATTTGTGTCTATTGTGAGGTTGTCAATATTAGTACACTAATTATAACAGCCATAAAATTTCTTAAATTTTTTTTCAAAAGTGTTTAGCAACCCTAGTCGTAGCACGTGCGGCTGCGGACATAGGCAGCGATATGCGTGAAGCGATTGGCTTCCTGCTTCACACGCGTTTCATTTGTTGCCATAAACAAACACCTGACAATATACACACTGCGATTTTCAAATGTCCACTTGTTATGGAACTACAAACCTATGTTTGTTTGACCCCATTATCTGTTTCTGGGTTAATCAAGCTGAACAATAGGACTATTGTGTCTGTGGTATTATCAAAGAAGGTCTCTGTGCATCTGAGCGTCTGAGACATTCTGTTGTGATAACCCTAAAATGAATTTGTCTGACCGCCTTTGTGGTGTGTCCTGTTGGCTTTCTACAACTATATTCTGAATTTTTAGGGATTAATTACATTTATTCATCTCAACTCAGCATTTGTCCATACAAAAATGGTTGCAATTGCAATCCATTGCAAAAACGGGTCCATCTTGCAAATCAAATCTTGTAAATTTTTTGCCTGTACCTGTAAATGTTCTTATACATTGGTCATTCACATAATAGCAAATTTTAGTTTTAACTTTAACATAGTTATTCGTTTGTACAAACATTACTTAGTTGTTAGTTTAAAACAAACAAAAGCACAATATATTATTTAAGGAGTTTTGAGTATTCATCCGCTTCCATAGGACTGTAGGATTACATAATTTCAATTTGCTAAATCTCCTTGTTCCTGAGAAAAATAACAAAAAGACGGGTTAACGAATAAAAAAGTGATTCTGTGAAATGCTAATAATAAAAGTTGTTCTTATTAATGTTAAAATTTTATTACTTATTCTTATTTAAACTCTAAACGATCTTGTTTCCTTGGGAGAGTTGATCGAAAGTAGCCAGTATTCTAATTGGTTGACCTTGCAGCAGTTTTTAACGCTTTAGCAGAGCTCAGAAGTATAATTTGAGTTATTAGACTACTCGCCAGAATTTATCACGCCCGAAATGTGAGATCATGTTTGATGGGTAGTGTTTCTTAATTAACTTAATGTCTACCTGTAACGTTACCTTTATACCTTCATATGTTTCTGTAACAATACCTTATAATACTCAATCTTACAATTTTATATTTAACCAAGTTTTATTTTCCTAAGCAGTCGATGGCGCTGTAGCAACTAAAAATTTTGTGTTGCATAGGTCTAGGCAACGATCCAACTCCCATTTACATTTGTCGCTATACATCACATTAATTAAAAAATACATGATACTAAATTCACATGTCGAATATTTAAATTGATAATACATTATCTTTTTCCTCTTTGAATGTATGTAACTAGATACGTTGTGTTGCCAATCGTGCGTTATTTGTTCGTTATCAATTCGGACCGCAAACAGAAGTTTTCAGTAGTTATTAAAATGTGATAAGCTTACTCGTATATTCCGATCACGATGTTTTGAATTATTTTTTAAAGTTTTTCCCATCGATGGTTTTTCCTGATCCTGACTTAGTGTAATGTCATTAACTAAAATGTAACTTGGCTGCTTTTTCTTTTATCTAGGATAGTCACGCTTTTAAATTGTCCGTATTTTTTGTAGTATTCTTAAATTAATGCTTACTTGTCACCTATTGATAGCAAACACACAAACACAAGCTTATTGGAAAAGTAAGAACGATTGTTAAACATAATTTCGACGAGGCCGCCGGATGAGTGATAGTTAAGGGTGCTTGCCTAAAGTCTCACGGGCCTCGGATTCGATTCCCAGCGGGGTCAACTTTGGAAATGAACTTTTCAAAGTTGGTTCTGGTCTGGATTGGAAAGTAGTGGCAAGGCACACTGCGTTTCGCAGTCATTTGGGCAGCCCGTCTGGCGGCAGTAACCACCCACTTACAGAAGACCACAATGAAATAACTGAATGTGTGCTATTGTGTAATCGTATTTCGGTGAGTTAGTAAACGATGCCAGAGCCCATTACCCTCTTATTATTATGTACAATGGCTGCACTAAAAGTATCGGGATTGGATTATTTCCATTGTTCTTGGCATAATAAAGTATTTATAATCGAAAACTCCTTGGTTTTATTAATCGAATATACCATTTATTTATTTTTTAAAAAGAACGCGGTCTTGTCACAAAGTCTTGTCGAACTTGTAGTCAGTGTGAAAATGGAATTGACTTGAGAAAATTCAAGAGCAATGATTTATTATGACTTCCGAAGTGGTTTAACACAAAAACAGTGTGTTGATCGGATGCTTTCTGCGTTTGGTGATGAAGCCCCATCTAAAACCACAATTTATCGCTGATTTGCGGAATTTCAACATGGACGTGTCAAGCTCTGTGACGATCCCCGTCAAGGTCGCCCAAAAAACTGCAGTCACCCAAGATAACATTGATGCCGTGCGTAAGCTGATTGAGGAAGATCGATATGTGACATATCGCGAAATTCAGGCAACTTTAGACATTGGCATTAGTCAAATACAAATAATCTTGCATGAACAATTACGTGTAAAAAAGTTGTTTTCCCGATGGATTTCGCATTCGCTCTATGAGGAGCAAAAAGCGGCTCGCGTTACTTAGTCCGTCAGAACTCTCGAGAGATTCCACTGAGGATCTTCAAATACTGTATAAAGCGTCGTATCAGGTGACGAATCCTGGATATACGCATACGAACCCGAAATAAAAAACCAGTCACGAGTTTGGGTGTTCGAAAATGAGTTGAAGCCAACAAAAGTTGTTTGGTTACTGAGCGTTGCACAAAAAGTGGTGGCCACGTTTGTCTCTAAAACCGGCCATGTTGCGTCTATTCCTCTTGAGGGACAAAGAACGGTCAATGCAGAATTGGTATGTAGCATTTGTTTGCCGCAGGTCGTCCCTGAACTCCGTAAATAGAACTGCAACCGCCGCATCATCCTCCATCACGACAATGCTAGCTCTCTTACCGACCACAGAATAAAAGAGTTTTTGGAGCAAGAAAACATTGAATTATTAGACAGCCTGACCTAAGCCTTTCCCCAAAATTAAGAACAAATTGCGTGATCAACGATTTACGTCACCTGAAGAAGCTGTAGACGCCTACAAAACTGCCATTTTGCATACCCCAACTTCAGAATGGAATGAATGCTGAAATAATTGGTTCCATCGAATGGAAAAATGTGTCAAGTTTCAAGGAGAATACTTCGTAAATCAATAAATATATTTTCCACTAAAAATGTTCTCGTCTTTCTTAATTACTGAGGTCAATATTTTTGAAATAAAGGTTTTGGGACTCTATTTAGATTTCTGAACATCGGAGGCCGATCTAAACGGAATTTAAAACGAATGAAAATACCCAACCTCGAGCCGTTTTTAATCGCAAATAAAGAAGCTGATTATGCAGAATTGTCAACAGCTCAAAATCTCTTGCATCGCTATTCAGAGGGCCACAGTCCACTTTACTCAAGATGCTTAGCTTGCGTCTTGAGATCACCTGTATAAATTCTTGTGGGAAAGGTATTTTATCAGATGTAGTGGTGGCCGAGCTCAGGCGTTTTATTTTAACGGCATCAGTAATTATAGTTATTTGTTCAACTAGAGAGCAAAATTGTTTTTTGCTGCGAGTGCCGACTTTAAATCACGAACTATCGAAGTAGGCTAGAATTATATCACGAGCGTAGCGAGTGATTCTAATATAGACTACTGAACGAAGTGAGTGATTTAAAGGCACAAAACAGTACAAAAACACCAAGACCTAATGCCGAACCAGTTTCTAAACGGCTGTGAAACTATCTTTACAGCTGGGCCAACTCTAGTCCGCTATGTCCGGCCGACTCTAGTAGGCTATGGCTGAACACACTAATGAAATCAAAATTTTAATCCTATGAGTTAAATCGCGTGTTTTAATTTCGAATCACGCTCGCATTAAGAATCGATTTTTCTGCGAGATTGTACTTGTAGGCACCAACAGCATCCTTTTCGTGCTGGAGAGGTGAAAAACTTATTTTATTGATTAGAAACTAGCTGTGCCTGTGGTTTCGTACGTGCTGTTCGTTTTTTGAAAATCCCTAACATTTTTTCAAGGTAAAAAAAGTATCCTACTCGAAAAAATGTAAACAAAATCAGAATAAAAAAGATTGAAGAGAGAATTGAGATCATAAAGATATAAGTAATAGTATATATTAAAATTTATCCATTAAAAAAATGTATAATTAGGCGGTAATAATGTAACGTAACTTAGTTCTTAGAGAACTATAAAAAAAACAAGCACTGTACTTACTGTAATCCTAGTTTCGACCTCTTAACTAATTACATAGACTTTGGTTCCACGAGTTATTAATTAATTTACCACTAGGTATTTCATACATTGAGTGCTAGACCAATTCACGCAATTAAAATGTTTAATAGAACAGGTTCTCTAGCGTCCTGGATCCAGGGTCAAATTGAATTTGACAATTAAAGTAAAATTGTGACGTTTTATTTCAAAATTCACCAGCTCACGTTTGACGGTTTCTATATATTTTTTAAATGTGTAATGATCTCAGTTTTCTGTCTGATGAATTTCTTCAAATAGTTTCAAGTCGGAATGATCTACTTGATCTACTAATATTATAAAGGTGAAAGTTTGTGAGGAAGGATGTATGGATTACTACATGGATGGATGTTTGTTACTTTTTCACGCAAAAACGGATCAACGGATTTGAATGAAATTTTGCACACAGATAGTTTATTGCCTGGTTTAACATAGATTAACATACTTTAATCATGGAAAAATGTTTAGTTTCCCAGGGATCGTCTAAAAATATAAGAAAGTCGTTACAGCAATAAAATGTCAGATATTTTCTGAGGTGTTTTATTATTATTCATTTATCAACGCGGACGAAGTCGTGGGCACCAGCTGGTCTTTATTAGAAACATTAGACACTTTTTCAGTATAAACTATGTCCATAGACCAATAACAGCAGAGTAGTATTTTAATATGGGCGTGTTATACACTACGTCCATAAATGTCAGTACACTACACCATATCAACTGGACTTGGTGCGGTGCATCAGCTAATAGGCAAGTCCGTTCTAAAAATGCAATTTTATTTTTTTATTTTCTCAGCATTTACTAATTTTAATGACTGACTGCATAACCAGATTTTATTATGCAGTTGTTATAGCGATACTTAAAGTGCATAGATCACAAACTAAAAAAAAATATTTTCTACAATTTACTTCTTTTGTATGTAGTGTATATTGAAATGTAACTTTTAAATATACATTTATGATATTATTGTTTGATATATTTTTTCTTATTATTATCACTGATTGATTTGAGTAAAAACTATAAACTTATTAATAAAAGAAAAGCCAGCGAACAAAGTAGTGTAAAATCATGGTCGTTAAACATTGTACCAATACACGATAACATTCTCACCTGTAGCAACCATTGTGTATAGAGAAAATTGTATTCAAGGTAAATATTTGTTTCTATAGCGAATATCACTTTTATTAAATACATTTTTTTAATTTCAAGGATTTCAAAATTTGCTATGGGTTCTTTACCACATAATCCTTTATGTTTAAATACAAGTACTGTACCCCGAGGTTAGCGGGCGAAGTCGCGGAAAAAAACTTAATAAATAATTTCATACTAACAGCGAGATATAAAAAATAGCACGAAAGCGACATCTAAACAGCTTTCCGGGAATTGCTACCCTTGTAAAATTCCGGTTGGGGGTGTAGAGAACCGAGGGGCATTTAGTTCTTAACTATGACACTAGATAACGTTGATATCGATTTTTTTTTTCTAAACTGCAATAATTTGTTACAATAAAATTACAAAAAGGTATTTAAATTACAATAACATAAAAGTAGATATTTATTTTATTCAAAAAATAAAAGAAATATTTTTTTGTGATTGTTTAAAATGAAGAATTCACTTGTACATTTAAAAAATCTATTCTAATATGAAAAAATTAAATATTTTCAAACACAAACGTAAAATCAACTGTAATCTCTAAATAAAAAATAACAATTAATCGTAAGCGCTGAGGTAAATCATAATTGGTTACAAAAACTAAATTAGAAGGAAAGAAAAAAAAAATTGAGACAAAGTAATAATATGCAGTTGCCCCAATCAATTAATGTGTCGCTTTAACCCTTAATTACTCGCGCTCAAAAAACACTCGCGTGGGGTCCATATGGACCACAATTTTAAAGCTAAAATAAAATTACTTTCAGTAGAAAATCAGATTTTTTAATAAAGTTCCTTAATAATAAACACAAAAATAAACTTTTGGTATTAAGAAAACTTGAAATAATTAGGTAACAATGAGACCCCACTTTAAAATTCAAGAAATGTTTTTTTTTTGCAATTTACACATAGTATGGATCGAATGGGCCTTTTAGACGACACTGGGACCTTATTTTCTTGCCTTTAGACCTTGGACACACTACACACCTGCTTTTAGAAGGTGATGAAGTGGATAGTGTAGATAAAGCTGGAAGCCTTGATTTATCACAATTTTGCGTGGTCAACGATTTTAGTCACCTGAAGAAGCTGTAGACGCCTACAAAACTGCCATTTTGAATACCCCAACTTCAGAATAGAATGAATGCTTTAATAATTGGTTCCATCGAATAGAAAAATGTATCAAGTTTCAAGGAGAATACTTCGAAAAACAATAAATATGTTTTCCACTAATAATGTTGTATCACTTCCTTAATTCCCGAAATTTTCAGTGCCGCCCTCGTATTTGCATACTAATGTACCTACAAAATGTTGATTTTTTCAATAGATAATAAATTATAAAAATAAAAACCGTATTATAAAAATAAAAACTTTCTTTATCACATTGCTTTTTATGTCTTAGCTATATTTACACCTATATTACACATCAATTAGCACACATTGTAAGTTTAAATATTATTTGAGATTTCAATTTTTAGGTTCTATTCCTGACTGTGGCGTAAGTAGTTGTTCAGTCTTTATTGCTCATATATATATTTTGTCAAGCAATGAATATTTTACCTTTATTTTTAAATAGACAAAAAAGTAATATGTATTCATTTGTAGGTATAACATGACACAAAATTACCAAAAAAAAAATTGTCGATTCGGTACTAAACTTCACAGGATGACCCGCTGGAATAATCTGAAAATTGCTTGAAAACTATCAAAATCGGTCGAGTCAATAGAAGAGGATATAGTAGGATTAGTATAGGATAGTCAGTGTTATTTAGAGCTGAAAAACGACGTCGAGAGACATACGTACTGGCTTTACCTAGTTTTAGCCGAACACATATTGCTACAACTAGTTTTATTTGTCAACAAACAGACCTACGTTAACTCAATCGCTGTTTTACTTTTAAAACATCAATATTTGAACTATTTTCCTCATTATTCAATTAGCTTGGGATACCATATGTTGGTTCTATTCCAAAATATACATAATTTTTTGGATTCGTTCTTACAACCGGCACCATTATTCAGAACAATCAGCCCCTGTATGTATTTGACAACAACTAGTAGAACTATTCATTGTTTAGAAACAATCGAATAACAATTAATCTTTGTCTCCTCTCATTAAATTCAGTTATTGTATAGGTAGGCTGCCTATTAATAATTTAAGCAAGGGTACTCAAATCTTAATCAAAGGTTGTTTTGACTGTTTCCGTATGTATTTATGATATATTAATTATGGTCACACAGCTTTCTTTTTCATCTGTGTCCACAATTACTTTGAAATTCAAAAATTAGTTTGTTTGGTTCAAAACTTGGCCTGTTAATATTGTTTTTATCGATTTTAATATAAGGGCCCTTAATATCGTAATGCAGGGCCTAATATGGCCTTAATAAGGTAAGGCCTGCAAATTTTTACGAAACTGAATTTTTTAGGATTGTCTCGGAAGATAATATGAATTATTCAGCGTCAATAACTAAAACATATTTTAGTCAGTTTGGACTGTCTACAACACAATTATCAAAATAAATAACAGTACATAAACATTAATATCACATATTTAAAAATATTATATTTGGTTTTCATAAAAATGTCAATGAAATATCCGAACGCAAAATCTAGAAAACAATATTGTAAAACAAAATGAAATCAACCTTTTTCAGCATTAGGTCTTGGTGTTTTTGTTCTGTTTTGGTAAATATAAAAAAAAATGAATACGTCCAGCGGTGAAGATTCTCTAACTCCAAAAGAATTAAGAGAACAAGATTCAAATGCCGAACTTATTCCAGAAAAGTCGCGTGAAAAATATCTTCAGACGTACGAATTATTCAATAATTGGCGACTGTCAAAAGGTGCTAAAACTTATCTGACGGTGTTTTTGTCATATTTCATGGAATTATCAAAAACAAGGTTGGTAGTACGCTGTAGAGTATTTAATTTACTTAGTTGTAATTTATGTGACTATGGCTATAATAATAAACATAATATTTAAAATTGTCTTAATTGATTTCCTTACCTAAAGATGACCTAGTAACGCTTTTCTCGCTGTTGAGGTGAAAAGTTGTATGTTTAACAAGAGAGCAATTTTTTTATGTCTCGTGCCTTTAAATCACTCACTTCGCTCAGTAGTCTATATTAGAATCACTCGTTACGCTCGTGATTCAATTCTATGGACTACTTCGCTAGTTCGTGATTTAAAGTCGGCACTCGCAGCAAAAAACAATTTTGCTCTATAGTTGAACAAATAACTATTTGATAATAATTTGTGTTGGAATCACGCTGCTATTAAGACTGCATAATAATCACGTACATATATTATGGTGGCATACCAATTTCATAAGCTCGTAATTAATCTCGAAAATTTTTTTTTTTTTTTCGGTACAAATTAGCAACAAATTCCCATATAGTTTTCAAGTCCGGCTTATGAAATGGGTATGCCACCGTAATATACGTATAAAGGCTCGCGCACATTAAGGCGGGTCGCATCTCATAAAAAAACATCATCCTTAATCACTTTCGCAAATTTTATATGAACTATCGCACTCTACAGGCCACACCAGGCCGCATCGCAACGCACTGGCGGATCGCTTGCTAGGCGTATTATTGCGTCGATGTTATGCGTTGCGATGCGGCCCGCCCTAGCGTGCGTTGGAAGGCGCAGCGGACGTGTCGCGCTCGCCCGATGTACAACAGCAACTTAGGTATTTCGGCTTATTATTTTACTCTTTTTTTCGTTTTTTAACTATTCACGCGCTATTATTTATACTATTTATATAGTTAAACTATATTTTAACTCTTCCTCAAAGAGGAGATTAAATAAATACAACTCTTCATCAGAACTATCCATCGCTTTGGACTGCCAACGGCTGATTAAAATCAATTATTGCGTGCGGCGCGCCCCGACGCGACTCCTGTGTGCTTTGGCGCAATTTTGCAAAGTGGTGCGCTGCGGCCTGTCGCGGCTGTAGTGTGCGCGAGCCTTAATATTCCTCCTGATAGCAGTTTAAATGAGTTGTAAAATGTTAATTGATATTCATTGCACTGTGTGCTTTTCTGTTTGCGCTACGATTCTGCACTAATTCCTTGTTAAACTAATTAAGCATAATAGCTACGATATTTTCTGTCGCGAATATTCTTTTGTTTTATCTCATATAAGAATTTATAAGAATACATTTTTTAATTCGTGTGTGCATTAGAAAAAAACATCGTGAAGGAAACCTGCGTGTTCGAATAGATTAGCAGTCTGAAGGTATTTACTGCCCTATTATTTCACAGCAACTAATTTAATCCCAGCCTACTATCTAACATCTAAGCACAAAAGGTCATGAGAGTAATGCCAAATGGCCTTCGAAAAAAAAGAACTTTATCATTGCAATTTTCCTTCAACAATTAGCAATTTTTAGCAGTTCTGTTGCTTTCCGGACCAAGACGGAACCTTTTGGGAATTATAGAGACAAAAATAAATATGTAGGAAATTAGGGAATCTATTAATCCAGCAACTTTATTTCAACGCAGCAAGACGTGTTACTTAATATATATGTCATCGTTGGCAAATTAATTTCTTTATTTTATTACAGCTCGTTAATATCCGGATCCACTTGAAGGCAAATATCGCCTCTTCGTATCATAAGTAGGTACTTATAGTATAGTAAAATATTCGAGTGGCCATTTTCGTTTGCCGAATATTTACGACTTTATTGACGAAGCAATAAATTTATGCTGTGCCAATAAATAGCCGGTGAGCAGTAAGTTTATTTAATTCAGGTACCGAACTATTGCGAAAAATGTTTCTGATGTTACTGGAATTTACCCGCGTTTGTATATATTTAAAGGAGTTTGCATTTAAAGTAGCCATTACAATACAAATAAAGCGATGATTCATTTAATTGAATATTTTTAAATTAGTAAAGGAGTATTGACTACACCAGGAAGTTGTCAATTAGAAGCACTGTTCTCGAGTAGATAATTAAATGCGTTAAGAGGCCGTTCAAATTAAAATTCACTCGCATAAAGGAACGAAAATACGATATTTGGCGTTCAGACGTTAAGTAATAAATGATTTCTTAAAAACTTAGTTCTGAATAATATGGACTTAAACTTAACTAGTTAACTTAAAAAATAGTTTCTGAATAATATGGACTGATTCTTGATGTTTAGATAGCGGCTTCAAAATTTTGTTTGAATCGGTGTTAGTTATTTCAATCTAGCTTATTCCCATTTACCTTTCAACCTCGTCGTATTAAATTTGGCAGCGTACTTGATCCTCTTTGTGCCCTAACTTTGCTTGTATTACGGCGACGCAATGGTCTCCAGCTAACATAAAATGACTCGTCAACCTACCCACCTTTACATGAAAACAATCATATTTATGCGTTTATATATCTATAAATTAAGTTATATAAGTGTATATTATAAAGAAAAAAGATTTGTATTTTTGTTTGTAATGAATAAACTCAAAAATCTACTGGGTCGATTAAAAAAAATTGTAGGTACCTACTCAAAATTTCACCAAAGTTCATCGCACATGTTAAATAAAAATAATCTTTATTTTCTTCACATCTTTTTAAATGACTACACACACAATCGTTTTTCATCGAAAATATATTATTTTGATGTTCTTCAGTCATACAAAGTAATTTCAGGTAATATCCAGTCTTAACGATTATACCTCCGAACGAACATCGATAAGTGAGAGAGTAAACGGACGTATTATTTCCTGTAACATCACCATGATTAATTGCGGACGAAAAACCTTGTAAGCGTTGGAAAGGATGTCATCGTACATAGCAGAAACAAAATATTGCACGTTAGAAGACTGTGCTCATATTTCACGTTGTCCCTTCCACCTCACCACGCAGGTTAATAAGAACGCTGTGATTTATAACTAGACCAGAGAGAGTGTCGAGTCGAGTACTCGTATTCGACGCGTTGCATTAGGTATATAACAACTGAAACCTTGAAACAGAATGAAATAAACACAAATATTGACTCAGAAAAATTAAACAGTATCAAGATAGTTTAGTCCAATTTCCGTATTGCCCCCTACAAATTTTTACAAATCCCCATTTGTCATGAGATTCTGGTAGACCTCTACTAGGTATTATTGTTTCTTCCCCATTACTTAATCACCACTTTGTCCCTTATCTTTTAACCCATTAAATTCGGCGATGCTTTTACATCCCCCTGGATTTGCTTGTGTTAAGAGAGACGATAGCCATCACCCACGAAATGGACCGTCAGCCAGTCTGACCGACCTTTACATTAAAAATATCCTATAACAATTATTTATTAATATTAACATGGTACAAAAATAACTTACATGACAATTTATCAATCAGTTTGCGAATCGAAGCAGCAAACTCGTTAATTACTTAGTGAACTGAGCAATTCCACGCAATTTGAGCAGTCTACGAGCCGCTTAATCATCCACTCCGCAGGAAATGGTGGGAGACGGTTCAGCAGAGTCAAACTTTTAATGGCTAATTAGTTACGAGTGGATATCTAACTACGATCTACAAGTTGATGACATGATCCCGTTTCCTATTTTCCTAATGAGTAAAGATTGTTTGTACTCACATTTTATTGTAGATCTTTTATTTTTTATTTTTTTGTTAGAAAAGAGGGTGACATGTAGGCTGATAGTACACGTGCATCAGACCTGACTATAATATGAGTTACGAGACCCTAATTTAATATGAGACCCATAGCTAAATGGGTTTGTTCGCATAACGACAGATTCTCAAAAAGACAGGTTAAGACCCAAGACCTGGCTGTAATCCTGTGGGGAAGTTCGCGTATGGAAAATTTATTTCAGGAAAGTTTAGTAGGAGTCTTAACGCCTTCTAAGTTTAGTGGATATGAATCAGGTACATTTTCCAGTTATGACGTTTTCAATTTTTTGTATGAATTTGTATGAATGTATGAAAAAAATTCTTCTGAAACCTATCGAGTAGGTTATCAAATGAAAATTGAGCTGATTCCAAATAATACCACACAATTACATTTCAGCCAGTTGTTCCTTAAACTACTCAAAAAAATAACATTTTCAGACCACACTGAGACATTAACGATAATTAATCCTACTGTGGTCGGCAGCGCACTTGCAACACCTGCGGCGTTGCTTGTGTTAGGCGACGGTAGCCACCTAACCATCAAGTGGACCGTCAGCCTGTCGAACTTGACATAAAAAAAAGATATTGCTTTCATTTTATTTATACATTTTCTTCGAAACTACGTAGACTTGTGCATGTTTTATTGAGATTCAGTTTGCCGATGCCGAAAATAAGTGAAGGAAATATGAGAAACTTGCATTTTTCTTGGCAAGAAAGATTTGTCTCAGTGGCGGTCTCTCACAAACTTTCAATTTAATTTAAGTAGATTCTGAAATTCTAATTTTAAGATAAAACTGGAATAGTGTTTTGCTGTTTCAAAGTATTTGAAAAGCCAGAGCGGGTACGGTGTAACGAGATGTTACATCCGAGATATTTTTAAAATAATTATATTCGCCCATCTTACTGCTAACCGTAATTACGCAAAGAAGAAAGGCTTAAACAAAATCCTTTGTCTGCAGAAGCGCTTAAATGTTAATTACCCAGCTCCACCTGTGCGCTGGTGCAACTGAAATATGTTGACTGTAAAACTTGTGCGAAATGTCTAAAATAAGAATTCCATATAATTTTTGAGGTCACATTCGTAAAGTGACTTGGCCTTGAAGTGAGCAAAAACTCAAACTGCGGATGCCCAATGACGAATAAGTTAGAAATACTAACTAATATTATAAAAGCCAAAATGAGTTTGTATGATTGTTTGTTGTTGAGTTTGTTTGACTGTTGATAAAAATAGAAATCAACCACTGAGCAATAAATATTGAATAAATAAAATGCATTAATAAAATAAAATACCCCTAAGAAAAAGGGGCGCGGACGAAGTCGCAGGCAAAAGCTTAGTATATATGATTATTAGGCGATATCAGTTTTAAAAATATTTTCCTTTAGATATTTTTTTATGTGAATGTCCGCTTATCGCCTATAATCACAAGCAACTCTGCAACTCCATAGAGGTTGAAAATCGGCTGCGGACTTAGATAAGGACTTTGATTTGATAAGACTTTTATAAGAACGTTGGTTTGTTAAAACCTTAATAAGGATCGTTGGAATTAGAACGAGATAGAGGAATGGGCTCTGGTATCCCACTTACTAACCGAAACACGCATTCAGAAGGAGTAAATATTATTTTTTATTTTAATCAATCAAACCTTAATTGATATAAACTTTTATTAGATATAAAATCAACATGGATGCATTATCCATGCCATCGTCGTAAATAGTTGTTTTGAATATTAAACTTTGAAAGTCTAGCCTTATAGCGAAGAAGACTCGCTTCGGGCGAATGTGTCCTCCCTGTTTCCAATTTTCTATATCAATGAACAGCAATCTGGGTATAGTAATTTCAAAATAGATAACCTAAAATAAAAGTTAAAATTTGTCATATTTTACGTGTATCGCTCGCAGACCTGCAATATTTTATACGACGATTTTGCGGAGATTCTATTTTTCAGAAACCCTTATAATAACTTTATGACTCCGAATCAGTTTCCGAAATACGCGAAATTATATATATACTATATATATACTAGCTATCCCGCTTGGAATTTTTATAATAAATATGTTCCTAATCCAGCCGATAAATTACCTTACACCGCCATCTGAGAGAACTTATGGAACTCACAGTTGTTTTAAAACTTATTTTAAAAGTTATCTGTGAGTTCCATAAACTCACAGATGGCGGTGTAAGGTAATTTATAACTCTTTCTCATATAATAAACAAATCTTTTCCAATAAAAAAATACTATAAATTGAGATAAAAACTATCTTTTACATTGGACCAAATTATACATAGTTACGAAGTTTTATCAAAATCGGTTCAGTAGTTTCAGAGTTCATCGAGAACAAACACGTGAAACGTAATTTTTATTATATAGAGATATGCAAGAATTGCTCGTATAAAGTTATTAACCCAGAAGCAAAAACGGGATGTTAAAATTTGATGAGGTGTAGTCTATCTGTGTGACTGTCTATGGAATCGTAGCTCCCAAACGGATGTGGCGATTTTGATCCGTATATTTTTGTTTAAAATATTTTATTGTTATTGTTGTTGACATAATCTAGTTATATTTTTGAGAATCCCGATGGTTCATAGCTATAGTTTATGAAAATCTGTTAAGGCGTTTGAAGATCATCAGTCCATTTCCTAGTTGACGAAGGGATTTCACTAACTTTGATTGAATATTGGTATACTGTTAGTTCGTTGGTATTTCCATGACATGGTAACCTTGATCTGATGCTCCAGCATCAAGTAGTCTGTGAGACACCCAACTCCTCGGCTACTTATAGCGTGTTTGGACTCTATAAGAAAGTCAGGAGTTAGTTTATATGTAATTTTAATTATAACTTGTTAGATAAAAATTGTAACGGCCGGTCGTGTCGCACGTTGCAGTGTTTGCGAGTGCGTCTTGACATTTGCAAAATCAATAAAAACATCCGTCAATTTATTGGTTGGGCGAAGTGGCAATTTATACATTTCCCGGCATGACTTCCGGTCTGAAGCAATTTCCTGGAACAGGAGAAATGTGGGAAATATTAGGGGCAAAGTTGATTAATATAATAGCCAATATTGTAATATATTTCCAACATAATAATTACGCACTAACAAATAAAATAAATGTTTATGACCTCGTACGCAATTTTCAAACTTTTTTATATTGCATCACTTAGTACAATTTTCTGACGTAATGTGATTACTTCTCATGGAAATATTTGCGAGCTTAAACGGTGATTTTATCTCTAAATTTCTATGAGCAGTTTATTAATTAGATTGGTTTATAATGTTCTTTTACCATATTTAAGATTAACCAATAAAGTTAATACTTAATTATTACGTTTTTTACCATGATTCTGGCAGCAAATAAATGATATTTTGGGAATTTAATTTGATCACGAAAATACTGTCCAATAAATAGGTTGTATTCGATTTTTACCTTAGGGTTATTAAACGAATACGTTATGTACAATAATCTGTCTACATCATCCATTACAGTTGCAATTTTGTTTGCATTGTGTTGTCAAAACCTAGTTCGATGTTTCAATTGTTTAAAACAATAATTGTTCTAACGAGGAGGATCTGTTCGTTCAGCCCCAAGGCGACATCTGTGTATATAATAATTAGCGGAGATTAGCAGGGAAATTACCGAGCAATTAGTGCATCCGTAACACGGTTCATGGAGAGAGAAAATTGAGGTTGTTTTCGTCCGTCTGAAATTCTACAATGCTTAAGGCATTGTAGAATTTCAGACGAATAATTGTGATTAATCTAGAAGAACGAAAGTATTTAAAGTGGCTCATTTTAAAATGTTAAAATCCTTAGGTTTTCACATGAGTAACTATTTACCAGAGATACCAGAGATGCTTTTATCCAACAATATAATAGTTGATGAATTTAGGCATCTACACGTATTATTCAACTGAGTTAACATAGACATAGACAATTTAGGCAACATTGACTTGCTACACCCATTGAATTTAATTATATAAATAACTCAATGCTGTTTTGATAGTAAATGGAGAAAAATATCGTTACACGAACGCATTAAAACACAATAGACCTCTTAAAAGAAATCTCCACACTTCACAAAATATGACGAGAAAATATCGTTTCACATAAATTGGGATGGTCGAATATTTTTACAATTTATCAAGCTCTTTTGTATAATTTTTGTTAATGACTCGTCTTTAAGGTGAGGCGAGTTCGACCTTTAGATTTATTTAAAATAATACATCAGTTCTTTATTTTGCTTGTCTAGGTTTATAAATATATTTTTTGCATTCTACCGGCGATATTAGCTACTTTTTGTTGATATCTACTTCTTTACATACTAAGTATAAAACAGTCCCTTCCCGTCGCGTCGTCTGGGATATGTACCTATATACGCTTAGATCTTTTAACTAAGTACGCAACGGATATTAATGCGGTTTTCACATCGATGTTTATTCACTAATGGAAAGAGCGTTAAAGGAAGAAGGTTTTTATGTATAATTTGCAGAAAAAAATACGTGCGAAGCCGAGGAATGTCCGCTAGTTAGCAAACTTTGATATTTAGTAGTTTTTTTAAATAATTTACTATTTGTTTCAGATATTACGATGATCAGCCAGAAATGTACTCTTAGTTAAAACATCCCAAGTGAGTATTGTTCTTAAATAGGTATACAGTTGTAAATGTGTGGTAGCGGTTGTTTGATTTTTTTTTGCCGAAAAAAAATCAAAGTAAAGTAGGAGGTAAAATGTTGTAAATGAGAAATGAAACTGAGGAATAAACAGAAAAATGACTGTTAGCTCGAATTTAACGAAACTTAATTTCCCATTTTGCGATTTTGTAAAGGAAATATTTAATGAGGACATGAAATGTATTAAAATTGTAATAGTTACGTCATCATTAAGATCAGTTTTGGTTCACGCTATGAAAACATTCTTAGCGCAGACCATTTTGGTGCACTTTCATTGTACGTTGTTTTTGTAATTTTTTTTTTTTGTAAAATAAAAATACTATGCCTGATCAAACTAAGTATAACACCTATAAATTTTGAATAAATTGCTGTTCATATATTCTTAGGCGTTATATTTTTTATTTTATTTTTACGCGCGGCGTTTAAGTCGCGGGCAAGAGCTAGATTACTTTAATAAAATTTACAATTCATATTTTTTAAGTATGTGCCCAACGGAGTTTGTTTGAGAACACTGCTAACGTGGCCCCTTATACTAACTTAATACTGCATCGTAACGCGATTTGAATGCGACAAGTTCGCTCGTTGTAACCTTTTCGCCCATTCGCGCGTATTATTTTCAAGTGGATTTGCCATTGTATAGTTTCAAATTTTCAAGTGAGTTGTATACATACGAGTACCTACGAGCACGACTCTTTAGCTCTGCCTTAGTTTGAAAAGGTGCACTCATTAAAATTAATTTTGCTACTGGAAACGCTTACGTGCGAGTACCAAGTACGTACACAAGGATGTGGACATTTAGGCATTTTGGACTCCTTTGTGACATACCTACAGGTCTAAGAGCCCGTTCACACGGTAGGGCAGTTGTACAGGTACAGCATTATGCAGAAACATTTGGTTTATCTCAGTATATTTTAAGTATTTATTCAATCCATTGAAAAAACAGCGACATGTATCACTCTCGATCGCATGGAGCACGGCCAGGCTGATTTTTATGCCTTTTTAATTGAGAGTTATAATTATTTAAAAGAAAGAAAGAAAAAAGTTAATTATTTATATATTATTTGTTACTATACTGAATATTTTAATTTCTAATAATTGCTATTATAATATGTGCTTATTGCGGAAAAGGTAATATAAAAATTAAGTTTAAGACCCTTTTTATACATAAATGTAATGAGATACCTTACTGTTAGTAATGCCATGACTCCACACCAAATAAAATCCTAGACTAAAAACCTTATGTTAATTTAAAGTTCGGAAAGCCTTATTATTCTATGTCAGTACCAATAGGAGTCAGTGTGCGCATGTAATTGGTATGACCTAGATGCTCTCTGTTGCATGGTAACCAAAAGTTCTCAGCGAGCCTTAACAACTCGTATTCTCTCAACCTCACAGTGATTTCTGGATATAAAAAACAGCCCATTGGTCAGGGTGGTTAAGGTTCTTACCTTAACAGTCTGAATTAGTCGCTAACCATCAAGTGGATATTCAAAGTTTTCTTCATGGTAACATTTTTTCCAAGTCGCAATAATAATTATTGACTATGAAATCGCTAAGACTACATTTTCTTGGTGGATGAACTATCATGATGCTCTGCATGGGAAACCTTGGGCTGCGACACACACTAGGTTGGGCTGAAAAGTTCGTAGGCCAACACACAGATGGCGCTACTAGTATTAAATCCATATGATTTTTAGTTAACCCTAGCCTTCAAGACACGTGTACAAATTTCACAACTGTCGGACTATTAGTTTGTGGGATAGAGCATTTTGAGTGAAGCAACTTATGTAAGTTTGAAGAAAATGGATAAAAAGGAATTTCGTGTGTTAATAAAGCATTGCTTTTTGGCAAAAAAATACTGTTAAAGCCAAGGCTTGGCTTGATAAACATTATGGACTTTGCACCAGGAAAATCAACCGCTGAGAAGTGGTTTGCTAAGTTTAAACGAGGCGAAATGAGCACCACCAAGGACGATGCACACAGTGGACGCGCCAAAGAGGCGCCAAAGAACCGACCAAAACATCAAAAAAACAGGCCCCATTTGAAGAAAAAGTAAGTGCTGTTTCATCAAGACAATGCACTGTGTCACAAATCAATGTTAGCCTACGAAATTTTCAGCCCAACTGTTAATTAATTCTGATTTGATATTTTTTAGCATGTTCTTGACAAATTAGTATTTATTGTATAAAATGTTACATGTACAGTTGTGTTTAAAAATTCACGTTAGAATATGAATACTCACTGTTTGTTTTTCTATTAGGTTACACAACTGTACAAATTTTAGGTCCGTTCAATAGAAAATATTGAATGAAATAACATTGAATATCGATGCATTGAATAGAGAAACGTTATACATGTGAGCTCGTATACGGCAATTTTCCGCACAATTCCGTTTGGTAACTTTGATCAGTTTTGGTTTTCCCACTGTAACTTTTTTCTTTCATTTTTATGTCATTTCATACGAGACATTGCTTTGTATTATTTATATCTTCATGTCACTTTATATCGAAATGGTCGTAACAACATTCTCTCTTTTTACTTTTTTAGTTAAAATTAACTCTATGGTACTGATATTTAACGGCGGCCTCTAACCCATATAACAATATAGTTATTGTGTCTGTATATAAATTATTATTGCGTCAGAAGCGCGCTAACCGAAGAATATCTCCTAAGTATTACCTAAGCGGCAGATCAGTACCTGTCATTGGTCTGTCATATAGCAAAATGGTTGATAGTAGGTAAGTCTACAAACGTGATGCGATAAAGTTCATCTTTATCATATATTTTACTTAATAATTTTTATTTTTATTAATATGTACTAGGGGTTCCATTTTTGCATGGATGGATGGCTGCATTTTTTTTTCTGTAAATCATATTCCTCGTTTAGAACAAGTTACCGGAGAAACAGATAGATACTAATATAGATACTTTAATTAATCATGATGAAATTGTAAAACAGATAATCCACCAAACATTGTGTTAAGACCGTTACTTTTCATCAAGGTTAAATTAATATTACTTAAACGACGTTTCGTTTTTATATGACTGAATGTAAATAATCTTATTACGCTTTCTTAGATTAGATAGCGCACCTAAGGGCGTGTTCAAATACAGCTGATAGTAAATCCTAACTAAGTGCCTAATATTCTAAACGCGAAAGTGAGTTTGTTTGTTACGCTTTCACGCCTCAACTACTCAATCGATCGTCTTGAAAATTTTGCATACACGTTGTACGGGATATACAGAAAAGTACATAGGGTCACCTTTCAAAAAGAAAAGCTGTTTTTGGAAGCTGTAGAATGCTGTTATATTATTGGATATACATACATTTTATTTTATACTAAAATGTCAATTGTGATCAAGTAATTTACTTATAAATTATTAGTAAAATAGACATTCCGCCTTTATTTTGAATTGAACATTGCCCTTGTCTACGGTCTCTACAGGTTGTATTGTGCCCGCAACTTTAATACACTGTTATACAGCAGACTATACGTAGTGTTGATAGGAGGTAAGAAAAAAGTAGGTAAAACCGCGGATGCTTCATTGTTCTCGAACACTCTTGCCTTTTTCAAGATGGCGTGTCGACGAGTTCGAGTGGGATCACGCCTTTATTTCCGTCACTAACAATTCTTTACTTTCTATATTGTTAGTTGGAAAACTTCCGAATTACGTAGTACGAGTATTTATTACAAAACTGACTTTATCAGAGCTTGTCCACTTCGTTTAACTTGACTACGCAACAGATTTTAATGTATCTTTCAATATCATTAATTAGAGAATTCAAAACTTTATTTAAAGTATTCTAAAAAAATTCCAATAGCACTTAGTCTTGTAATTTTTTTTCCTGTAAAGCTTGGCAGACAGGTTGACGCTCTGACGCTACACTACTTGATGGTCAGCGGCTAACGCTGTCGAGCTTATTAGCATAACTTTACAAGCCTTATTGTCTGATACAGTATTTAATATTATATAAGGGATAATAAAAAACAAGTCCCCTAATAGCGCTATATCGTAGCGTCTTGGTTTGTTTATTATACACAAACTGTTACTGTTAGAGTAAAAATACTAAATAGTTTTTGGTTTACTTACGTGACTGGGGGGAAAGTATGTGTCAACCTATATAATGTTCAGTCAATTTTAAATTGTTTTTTGTAAAAAAAAAAGTTGCGTAGTAAACTGCTTTAGCTTAACTTTTAATCACCCACCTCTGTCGTCAAAGGAGGGTAAACGTTCAAAATTCTATAACTACATCGGAAAGGGAACGCCTCGTAATGAACGTCATCACTCGACTCACACACAACCTTTGAGTTAAAACTTTTTTTCTATTTCGTCGTTATTGCTACGCTATAAGCTGTACGATATACTCGTAATTACCAACAGATTAATACTGTTGAGGTTACGGTATTAACATTTGCTAAATGGCTTTGTAGTGTTAATACACTTTAAGAACGTTGAAAATTTATTGTACATTTCGTGCACAGTCGGGGTTAGAAAAGGTTCGTCACCTTAAAGTCGACATTTGCTTGCACCAGGGCAACTGTCATTCTTACCAAAATTTCATTTCAAATGTCTTTCAGTTATCTTCAGTTTCAAAAGGTATACTCAGTTCAGTACTAAAAGTCTTGGCTCTTGGCTGTTATGAATAATGAAAAAGGAAAATGAAAATCAGGGACAAGGAAGTTGTAACCATTCCCTATTAGGTCAATTACTTCTCGACTCTTGTGTCATTTTGCTTAAAAGTTCTTCAAATATTGTGTAATGCGACAATAAAATTAAAGAACTCGTTTTGTTTCGACATGTTTTACAATAATTACGAGTATGGATATGATTCGGGTTGTATTTGGCATCTCGGGTGGAAAAGACCACAGCAATGACCATATACAATGACTATTCACGTTGAATTCAGTAACAACCATAGAATATTTACAGTCTAATGTCAAAAAGTGACACAGTTACCTAATTAATAAAGACCTCTTCACGTTGGTACAAATGACTACTCCAGAGTCGCATATTATAATTGATTTGATACATTTATACAAGGGAGTGAACGTGGATAACCGAAAAATTGCTCAAAGAAAAGAAAATAAACACGTTCATGTACATATTCCAAAGCAAGCTTTTATTTTAACGAATTTCAGTTAAGTAGGTACTTGCGTGAATCCACCCAACTCGGCTTCAGGGTTTTACAATTTGACATTGCATAAGTATATGAATAAACTGTGGACGTCGGTTTAAAAAGTTTAGTGCAAACAGTACATGTTATTTCCCGAATTTTCACGAGCAGACCTCGCAAAACTTTCTCTACAAATAATTCATACAATTAAATACTATTGGGTCACAAAAAGTTAAGCAACAAAAAGTTTCACAATACTCAAACTGTAAAAAAGTGAGAATAGTATTTTAAACTTATTCTATCCTATTATAGTAATTGTAACTTTTTCTAAAAGTTCGGAAAGATTTTAGATTTTATAACGTCATACTTACTGAAGAGAATCGATTCGTCGCTCCAAGCTGAAGCTGAAAATGTGGTCACTTCAAAGAAATTTTAATAGATAACTCAGTACCTAGCTTTATGGTCCAGATATTTTTTGACAGTTTTCATAGGGATTGAGAGTAAAGCAACCTCCTAAGTTTTCATATTACAACATCACATTGTGCACAACTCTCAATATTAGATTACTAGCTAAACTGAACAGAAATGAATTTCAGCCCGGGATATGAAAATTTACGGAAGAAAAATCAAATGTCACATGTCACGCGTTACGCGTTACAGGCTACAATATGCTCCAATACATATTAATATAATATAATACATATATTATATTAATATGTTTTAATTATATTTCTTAAATTATTTATTTATTCGTTCGTTCGTATTTATTAAATTATTTATTTATCGTTCGTAAGGAGTAAACTCCAGCCGTGCGTCGGAGCTGACATACACACATTTTTTTTTATATTCCGACTCTCAAAGATAACTAAAAACCAAGTCGATTTCACAACTTAGAAAAACGACTGTTCCAAAGAACACCGCAGCAGTATAAAACTGTCGTCAGAAAGTTTTTGAATATATGAACGACACGTTATAAGAATACTTAAACGGAAATAGATGAATAATTTCTAATGAGGTGAAAGTATAGGTATATACAAAAATGTACCTTTATTTATTGTAGTCGTCAATTGGACTTGACCCTCGTAGCGTTCATTAAAATTTAAAGTGTTTAAATAAATAGGTATATTTTTCTCTCATTTTCTTGGAAATTACTCTTTTCTGTCCGCACGCCGAGGCAATGTCCATGAGTACAATAATAGAAATTGCTGGATAGTTTTAAAGCGTGACCATAGCGTAACTAAATATACATAGATTACCAACGCGCGACCAACACGATCAGAATAAGACGACCGCGATCTTGTTTTATTCATAATGTCAATTGTTTTCTGAATGTTAAAGGATTATTTTTAACGTTTTTTACATTTAGAAGTTGATTTATAATACTTCATAGAAAGAAATGAAATTTCTTCCATGTTTTTGTATATTATTTTTTCGCAAATTAGAGAAAAGTACTATAAGTTTACTTGTTTTGGGCGAAATAGCAATTGGCGACCTCGTTTGTTATACATTACTGATGTACTAATAATAAAAAAATCTGTAGTTTTTTTTTTGTTCTAAACTTAATTTCAATGATTTAGGCCGCACTGCCACGAATACTTAAACGATTATTTATATTTACCTATTGTATTATTTGTATGCATAGATACTTAAACTAATTTTAAATATAGATTAGTCCTAGTCCTAAAGTCCCGTTCCAGTATTGTCTGATTACACTAATCCCACTAGGTGTACAAATACTAAGTAGCGATTACTATTTGTAAGTTGGTTTTGGTCTGTAAGTACCTACTTTATTTATACCATAAAATTTCAATCACCCTTATCACCGTGTAATTTTAACACAATATTTCTTTATAATAACACTCTTACCTATGATGAAGTTTCGTGATATTTAAAACATGCATTTCCACGTGGAATTGCGAAATGTATTTTTAAAAGATTTTCACATTTATTGATGGTCAATCGTCATACCACAAAGTTGGAGTATGAAAGGAATATCGAAATGCATTAGTAAATTAAACGGTGCAATATCGCTTACTGGCGACCAACTTTAAAAGCGCTTGGGCTAATATGGTCAATTGAACAATTTTTAATAAATGAATAAAGTTTATATTAAGCTTTTCTTCCTCAATCTTAAATGGAGTTTAAAGTTTAATTTAAAAATTGAAGTTTAAAATTTAATTAAAATTGAGTAAGAGCCACATTTAATTTACATTAAAATCTGTTGCGAAATTCAGCAGAAAACAAGTTCTACTTAAAAATTATAAACTAACCTTAGACTTTCTATTTAACCCAAACACGCTATATGCTATATGTACTGTAAGTTTCTAAGGAGTTAGGTGGGTATCCCGCAGACTACTTGATGCTGCGGCTTTAGGTCAAGGTTACCTTATCATGGAAATACCACCGAAGTAACATTATATTCCAAATTTCACATCAATCGAACATGACTGTGTAAGTTAGTGTAATCCCTTCGTCAACTAACTGATAGCCTTCAAACGCCGGAAGCTGACGTCCAGATCACGTCAGCTTTCAAACAAAAAAAATATCATCAAAATCGTTCTATCCTTTTGGGAGCTACGATACCACAGACTGGCACATATTATATACACCGACACACACGTCAAACTTATAACACCCCGTTTTTGCGTCGGGCGTCGGGGGATAAAAAGAAGGACAGCTACTTTGTTTTGTAGTATTTAGTTGAAAGCTACTCGTAAATACTTCCGCCAAAGCGTCTTGCTGAAATGAAATGCAAGCAACAATCAGCGTTCATTTTATTACTGCTAAATGCTATATTATATACAAGATGCATGAGTAGTGTTTGTTTCTCAGAGTTAAGATTGCGTTGGAGTGCATTCTCTTGTCAGATTATAATTGGGTAAGCATGTCGCAGCTGGTAACATATCTGTTCGCAAGGTTGAGCAGCCAACAGCCTGTGAATGATCTAATGCATAGCTGGAATCCGTTTATTATATCTGTTCACACATATCAATTAATATATATATATATATATATTAAGGATATCCATCTTCTACTTTTAATCTCAGAGATTCTGTGTTAAGTTAATGTAGTGATGCTTATCTTCTTATTTCAAAGAGAACTTATCTTCAAAAAGTGCCGTCGAATAGGCTTTCATAGTAAAAGCACGATGTAGATATTACTATATATATATAGATACTTTATCAATCGGAATCAGTAACAATGTATGTTTGAGGATTTGTTCGAATTTTAGCTTTCAGTTACGACGTATGTCGTCGTACTCAAAGCTCACTCGAAGTGTAATCAGCCAATTGAATTAGCATACGATGCGACGAGAATATCGTGTATTCAAGTTTCTAAACCTTATTTATTGTACTCGTGTATCCTATGCTGGAGGATTTGTAAATTATTTACTTACCATTATTACCTTTTTATACATTCGTTACCTTAATAGGCAAGTCAGCTATTTAACTACATTTCAATAGGTTTTTTGAGGAGACTGTTAAGACGAGGTCTTGGTAGAAAATAGTTATTTTAGTCGCCTAATTTGACTTCTTAAAATAAAAATCAAAGATCATTTAAAAAAAAAAATGGTACATTAAATTACTGCCCAAAAATAAAATCTTTCGTGTCACAGTAATCAAAAATTACTATTAGGTAAATAGGTAGATACTAGATACTGGTTTAAAACACACACGCAGAATATTAACGCCGGCTATTTAAATTGTCGTGGGCTTTTCTTGTGAATACCCGGAGCTGTTGTGTTACTTTCGTTATTCCTTCTTTTAGGCAAATGGTACTCACAGCCTGTCACGTAACGAATTTGTGTTTACTATAGAAATAGGGTAACAACATATCTTTCATTTTAAAATTCTTTTATGAATTCGCTTTCACAAAAGAGGGCCTAAGAAATGACAATGACCAAAAAAAATTATTATTTTGCGAATGAAATGTTTATGATCAAAATATTTTCTGGATTATTTGAATGTTCACATCATATGCGACTAACGTAAGGCTCGTTTACCTTTTTTTTTTTACTATAATTACTATTACATTTATATACACTCGTAATCGTAAAAATACATAAATAGGTAATCATTGATATTTATTAAAATAATAATGATTTGAAGTCTTAATTCTAATCATAAGATGGGCCCATACAATCAACTCTCTAAATTGTTACTTAAGAACTATGTACATGTAATATATAATATATTTTTTTATTGGTTACAATACGCTTTTACCTTCTTTTAAATTTGAGAAATAACTGAAAAAAAAAGCGTTAAGGACTTATAAAAAATAGCGGTATTTGTCATGCTAACAGTAGAACACTATTTTTTTTAACGATACGTACCGCGTCCCACCTTTTCTATAAGTCCTTAAAATAAGTTATTATGGTATTTAATATTATATATTTTGACTAGAGTAATATTAAGCTCAATATTACAATTGTATAAGAAATCTGTGGAAAAACGATATTTATCGAAATTAAAAAGCAACCAGCCGCCAGTTCACAGCGAAAACTAGCTTTAATTGTCAAACGACGAAATTTAATTAAAAGTGCAAATAAATTCAATTATTTCTTAAACCACAAAGTACCGTAAAGTTTTACATAGATGCGGCTGTTACATAGATTCAATGCGAATTATTCAGGAACATACGAAATTGGTTTCTAAAAAAGACGTCGGTGTGAAAACAAATCTTCTATTCTACAAGGCTCTTATCAGTTTTCTCTGTAAGTTCAAGTAGACTGACTTTTAGTGCAGTTAATAACAATAATATGATTTAACCAGTTAAAACCAAACAATAAATCAGACATAAAAGTAATATAAATCATCAGAACAATTGATTTTATATTCAAGTGCAATTTATCGCAAATAATTAATCTTTTTTTTTCGCTGTGGCGTAGTAATTCTCATAAGACGATAAAAACTTTATAAATAGATATTTTTATCGTAATAATGTTTATTAAAGATACGACATTACGTGTATTTTTATATCAATTTTATTTTAATCTAGATAAAGAAAGAATACCAAATAGTGTCTAGTACCAAATAGTGGCTAGTTAGAAATAAAAACTGTCCTCTAATTATCTTATTCATTTTCCAAATTATTTTGTAGTTTATCTACAAAATTCCTGTTTACTATTCTAAGTGTCATTTAGGAATTAAATCTGAAGGTTGATTAGATTATTTTATGTTTAAATAATATATCTAGGCACCGTATGGGGTTATTTCTTTCTAGACTTGAGCCGGTTCGCCCATGTAAGAATTTGAATTGCAGATATACGAGTATATATACGTATACAAGATTTTTTTTTTATTTAACTGCATTACAAAATTAATAATTGTTTTTTCATGAGATGTCTGAAGTTTTTAATTAAGTTCTGCTACATCCATAAACAGAATTTCGTATTCAGTTACAAATAATAATATTTGTTATTTTATATTTCGTAACTAACTATTTAAACCACATGTTTATATTCCGTTTTCATTATTGGCGTTTATACTTCGCCGTCTTAAAATACGTATAGTATCATTATTTTAATTACAAGATATTATACATTTAGTGTACTACCTAAATGATTAGTGCCTACTTTAAATAAGCATTTAGTCTTTGTAACTAATTTCCTATTTCCTTCAATTACATTACATTAACTAAAGTACCTATATAAATGTATGATACAGTTCAGTAGATACCTACTTTAATTACTCGAATAAATGAGAATGGCAAAATTTATACATAAACAACAACCAAATCAATTCCTCATAATATTGTATTTATTATAGTTAACGCCTCTCTTTATAAACAAAATTTATCTTTAAGCTCATAAAACTTACATCATACAGCTGATGATACTATTATGTAATAATAATAAAGTTTTTATTTTTCTTCTCAAAGACAATGTTAGATTATGATTTCAGTGAGGCAAAGGACGCACAATAGTTTAAAAATAGTCATATATCGTCCAATCGGCACTATACGACTGGTTTGATCAAATTAATTTATTATTACCAAACTGGCTGAACCCGACCACGCTTCGCTGTGGTTTTCTTTGACGTTCAACGGTCAGCGGCTGCCATAACAACGGCTAACTTCTACTTTAAATGTGACAGCGGTTTTCGTTGACGAATTAGTTCTCCTCGCTTTCAGCAGATGGCGCCGTAAAAAAGCTATTTTACTCACGATTGAGAATATATTAATACGCAAAATATAGATAAGATCAATCCTTGAAGCGGATTGCATATTGTGTAAAAATTTCAAGTCAATCCGTCGGCTAGTTTTCGAGTTTTTGAGAGATACACAAACCAACACAACATTTAATATATATCATATATATTATCATAATAATATTTTATTTAATATATTATCATGTCAACGGTTGGTTTGACAGCCATACTTGTCATGCAAAATGGCAATTATAAATTGAAATTAAACGACTGTTAAATTTGAGTAAATTTGCTCCGGATTGTGTTATATTGTATTGTTTGTGAGAAAATAATGAATGAACACTTGGGTTTATCGTGCGTTCCATTTTTACAGACTCACTCGCACACCAGCATGCAAAATACAGATGAAAATATTTGTTTTATATTGTTACTTTGTCTGATGTAAGCTATGAATTTTATTGAGATTGGTCTCGGAAGAGAAGTTTGAAAAATATTAAAATGGTAATAAAGTTTATCGTTCAATCGCTATTACGTATAGTACGCACGCGATCTGAAGCTCTGAGGAATGCGCTAGTGCTGCAACTCAACTAGTGGTAGTAGATAATGTCGATGAATTGGGTACTATCCCGATCTGTAAATATTAACCACATTAAAATTTATAATTGTATGCACACTTCTATGTCACAAGGTCGATTTGATTGAGAAGAGATTTTTTTCTTAATTAACACGAATTTATACTTTACGTTGAATGAATACGTTTTTTGAAGCGACTTTGATCATTCAGTTTAAAATAAATACTAATACTAATAATTAGTAATAGCGTTATCAATACACATTCGAAGGATGTAATTCAGCACTACAACGCAAGAAAGCAAAGATTGGACGATGGGGAGAGTTACTCCCGCGCCACTCCTCATAGGTACCCCGACTGCGCTCAGATCTCGCGCGTATACAATATTTGGTTTTACTACAATTCTTGCATTGTCATTAAATATATTTACTATTTTACATTAATGTGTTATTTATTGCTAATATTAAGGCATTATAATTTGGTGTCCCGTAACATTAGAGCGGCCTCGTACGACGGCAGCCCGCCGTCGCATCTCTTCGACGTTTGGCAGCCATAACAGTGTTCCATTACATCCTGAAAGAAACATTAAAAAATTATATGGGATAATAATTGGCGTGAAAACTATGATAAATCTAGTTATTCTATAAAGTCCTACATCTCGGATCCATCAGTTAAAAGTTAGATGTTGATATTTTTTTCTTTAGTCATGCTATTTTAATATATTGTGTCAATGATCGTGAGATAGTCAACATAGTGAGTAAAATTTTCAAAAATCCTTTCTTAGCGAATGCTTACGTTATAAAATAAAACTATGTTCCGAATTTCGTCTTTCTAGACTTAATAGTTTAGGCTGTGCGTTAATAGTCAGTCAGGAGACAGACGATTTTTTTAAAAGTTTAGATTAGTTTTGATTTCTTTGAACTTATTTCGCGAAATCCATTTCGGGGATAATATTTACAGTTTACAACAGCATAGACAGCTCGTTTCTGTAGTACAAAAATAAAATTTTATATAACAGATGTTGCATAACGGCTATCCATATATGTTTTTACAGCGAGCGACACGCAAACGCAATTCATGTATTCCTTTTACTATTTCATTTTTGGAAAACTTTAAGTTTTTTTTTTTTCTCTTTATAATATTATAATAGCAAAACAATCGATAATTCGGCGACAATTTTATATTTTGTAACTAAGGTTCAATAAACAGCTGTATAGATAACCAATTTCTGTTGGATCTGTATGTGTACAGTGTAGGTACAGTAAATCAAGATGTCTATGCAAAGTAAGTCTAGGTTAAAAAAACAATAACGAACCTCAATATTTTGTTGATCGTCTTTGGAGTTGGACGTTTCATCTACAACTGTTTCGTAAGCAGGCGGCGGACCAGCTAAATCGTCTTGCATCTGTAACAATTTAAAAATAAATGTAATATTTTTTAACACAAAGACTAACTTCACACCGAACATAACAAAGATGTCTAATTAGGCGACGATAATAAGACGTTACAGAAAAAAAAAATTCTGTAACGTCCTAGCCTAAAGGAGTGATAGGCAGATCTGAGTACTGCATTGTTCTGGGTTTTTTTGTGGCAGTAACCATTAGTTTACAGAATACTGTAAGGTACTTGTTAGCTGTAGCTTGTGCCAGTAGCTTACAGAATACGGGCAGTATCCTGTAAGTCTGGTTATAGAATACTGTCCTGGTTTTACTGGTTACTAATGTCTGTCAAGGACAACCTAGTAACGGAGTTGTCATTGATGTTTACAAATAATTTATTATATAGTGCTTCAAATTAATTTCCAAAAATATTTTGTTTCAGATGCTCAATTCAACGAGAAGACTTTCATAAGGCCTACCATAACTTAACGTTTTAGAATTAACTCCGACTTGTGATGGTGAGTATTAGAAACTAATTATTCTATCGACACATTTATCTGCTTTTTTTAATAAAAGAAAATAAGTCAATTTTGTTCGTTTTCTTACTTCCCCGTACGAAAATACAAGAAATGAATTTAAAATGTTTGTTTCCTGTCTGGTTGCTTAATTTTTTGTATTACTGAACTACATATTTCATGTTTCAACAGAATGAAACCTATATAAGTTGGAAACTCAATCAACAAACTTTGCAATGCCAATATCAATTGTTTACTTGTTTACATAAAATAATCCTACATATTATAAATTGAAGTTTCTGTCTGCTTCTGCCTATTTAACCGCTAACTGTTTCTAAACTATCCAACGGATTTTGATATAGTTTGCGCTAATGAAAAATGATAAACGAGGAAGGTTGTGTAAATGATTTGCAGAAAAAAATTACATCCGTGCGAAGCTGGGGACGGGTCGCTAGTAGTGTAATAATAAGGTATAAAGCATATAAAGTGAATAGGTAAGTACAGGGTACAAAACAGTTGCAAATCGGGTTGGTATGAATAGCTTATAAGGATAGGATAAGTTTATCATTAATAGTAAATTTTCAGATAGAATTTTCATTAAGTTCAGACATACGAGTAAGGTAAGGTAAATGGTATCAACTAAATGACAACCTTACTTCAGATAAATCTCATAGTATTACAAAAAAAAACTATTGGAAACTAATCCTCTAATTTGTGCTTTTTCGTAGTTATTGAAAAATTTCATACTGGGAAATCCCCTACCTCATATTCGTATGACTACTGGTGAATAAATGCGGAAGCGGAATTCTCCCACCCACTAGTCCATGATAATGATTTGGGATTTTTTTTTTTAATTATTGATAAAATTACTTGTTATACAATGCTTTTCATTAAAAATTTGATAAAATACAAGCGGTCGAGTTGTATATTATCCGTTTTATATCACTGTGATGCATTGCGTGTATAACCTCAAAATGTAGTAACAAGTAATTTTAAGCTCGCCCACTCGTATATGAATGCCTACTACACATACACGGTCCAAATCCAATAATCGAGTTAAAGTGCTGCGGTATTCGAGACACGAATCGATAGGTATCGAACAATGCCAACCGTTGAGAGCCCGTGAAATGAACGGAAGTGGCTCCGATATTCCAGATGCGCTGACTTACAAAACATATTGCGGTACTAACATGAGCAACCCTCTTTACAAAACTACCTCAGTTGCATTCATACGAATTACCTATTCAGGAATAAATCGTTGGAAAAATCTGTTTTATAATCACTTTTATTTTCAATAATTTTCATGAATTTATTATAAGTATTTAAAAATAAAAATATCATTTCAGATTTCACGAATTAGTTTTATTGTAAATGAATCAGTAAAATAAAAAATTATGTAAATAATATAACTGTCGTGATTTATAGTGAAAAGTAAAATTAAAAATGAGTAAGTTATAGAATGAATTTACAGTAAAACAAGATAATATTTCTGAATACTTAAACTTCATATTTTAACTTTTTTTTTTAATGTAAGAGATGTCAGACAATACTTAATTGCCTATTTTTCAATATAATATAATAAAAAAACACTGAAAAAACTAAAAAAATAAATTAATTATAGAACAAATGTATTTCAAAGCTCAGAACATTTAACTAAACATAGAATGAAATTCCAACCACATTTCGACTGATTTGATTAATTAAATCGCATGCACTGTTAAATGAGTTACATTTTCAATCGGGAATCAGCGTGTATTGGTTATGTGTTAGAATCATTTTAAACTCAAATTAACACTAAATCTTAGTCAAATTACGTACTTCCATTCAATTATAGCAGAATTTTGGTACTAAACCAAAATTGAGCTTCTATATATTTTATTTTTATGATATGACTGCAAAATGGCAGTCCACTTGGTAGTTGACAAGCTACCGCGACCTTCACAAGCAACAGCTTCAAGTGAGGGATTCAAGTGCTCTGACGAACTTGATAGAACTAAAACAACATCAAATATGCTCTTATTTCACAGTGGTCTCCTGAAAGAGGATCGAATCTGCTACAGATAGATCACTCGTGGATTAGGGAGTAACTACGCTTATTCAGCTTAATTCTCGCTACGCCAGATGATTTTGGTTACACTTATAAATAACAGTTCCGTTGCTATCAGCCTTGCACAGGGCTGGATGAGTGAGTGTTTATACTAGCCTTATCTATTCTACGAGGAGTCCGCTGCGTTAACACGGCAGTTAGCATGCGAATGATAAAACACATATGTCCTCATTTTTGCCTGTTTGGCGCGAATGCCGAATAGACTCGCAAAGCTGAACGGACGCATACGCATCTCAATACAAAACTGCTGTTTTCTATAGACAAAGCTGAATTGAGTTACTCCCTTAAAATGCTGACTTTTTATTCCTGTAGTGCGTTTAATAATGATATAATACTGCAGTTCTAAAGTTAACAAGTGTAGATAGATACGTGTTAAAATTATTTAAAGAAAAATACATTCCTTGTATTTAAATGTAACTAAATCCTGGCAACATTTATATCCGCAGCACATAACGTATTAGTGGTTATGTGATATGATGTAAAAGATGTTTTTCAATGCATAACGGCACACGCGCTAAAACAATTCACCAGAAGCCAATCTGTATGAAAGGCGCACGGCAATGATAGCAGGAAAATCACGCTAGGATCGCGCTAATGTATTTATTTGAGCACGTAAACCGCGAGATCCGCCGACCCGAAACCAATTATCGCAATGCGAATTTTATTTCCGCCACTAGTGGCTTCATTAGAACCAGTTAAAGTAGACCTACACTGTAAATTCATGTAGGAGATCATATATTGTATATCCAAATTAGTGTTTCAGGATTTATATATTTTTGTATTCTTTCAAATATATACAGACATATTGTCTATTGTTTAATTAATGTGAAGAAAAAATTATTAAAATTCATGTTTTCATGAAAATATCTTTTGCCCTTAGAACAAAGATAAGGGAAGGGATAGTTTCCAAATTTTTGTAATATATTTTTTATAGAGATACATACTGTGAAACAAGTTTTAAAGATTTTCAAGCTATAAAAGCTAACATGACTTATGTATGAAACATTATTTTCAGTAGTATTTAAAGTTGATTTTAATTTTTACTGATTAATTTCAATAAAAAAAAATGAGACTCGTACATTTCTTTTAGAAGGCGTAAAATTATTAAATCACTCAACTTTTTTAAGAGACGAAACATGCTCTATAATACATAATAGCCCCGATAAACTACTAACAGTTATGTACGTAACTCTATTGTAGCATGTGTAATTAGTTTTGTGGATTACAAACAACGAATGTGATTAAAACTGATTCACTTCTAACACACAGGGTTAACATTAAATTACAGCATAATTAAATACCGAAACTCATAACATGCTCGTATCAAAAACAATTATTTACATGACGCATTTAAACAAGCATCAGAGTAATTGGAATATTATTATAATCCATATGCACTAGGGCTTAGATATCCACATTGTTTTGTTTACATCTAGCTAGCTGTGCTCCGTGGCTTTGTTTGCAATATTATAATTTGGATTTAGCAAGTCTAGCCCCAATCCACAAAAGCCCCTATACTTGTTTATATACGACTGAGCCAGTCGTATATAAAAAAATCTTTATTCCAATTTTAAACGGAGTCCGCTCCGCTCGCGGTGGAAACCGGGCTTAATGCTTGTACGCTTGTAGTCTACGCTGCTTACATGCTGCTACAGCAACGCAACGATTCACTACTACGTACTTGCTACGAGATCAAGCTAAATTAATTGATTGAAATAAGAAATACTAAAAAAACTGCCAGTCATAAGTGAAACTTCTATTTCTTATATTTCTATTATTTCCTAACCAGTTTACTTGGTTTTTTTATTTTGTGTTTAGTTTAGGCGATAGTCTGGTATAACCTAGATGAAGACAATGACACAATGGACTGTGTGAATAAAAATGAATTTATTAGAAATGGAAAACAAATGAAAATATTACATGTTTCGTTTTCGAATGTAAAATATGACAGACAATATCCTTTATTCTTCTTTTTTTATTAACCAAAAACTAACGAAGAGAAATTGAACGAGTTCGCAACCATAATTTTCTGTTATGTTTAATGACGAAAATGCTGTATAGAAACTTCAGAATTAAAACGAACCATAAGGTCCTAAAACAAGGCAGTGTTAGGATAGACAAAAAAGTCTAAATAAATAGGTATGTATAATTGTATATGAATAAAATGTTTGAACAAATTTGCATTAAATAAAATCCTACCCTATTTCTATTCAGTAGGATGAACCAGTTAGGTTTATACCTAACCTTCTCAACATATTTACGTGTCGGAAGGAATAAAAAGGCGAAATTTAAATATGTAAATTAAATATCATGTAACGCACGCTTTGTCAATATTGTAATTGATAACTCCCTACAGAATAAACCACTCTAAATACGAGTGCTTGGTCTTAGTTTTATGTGCTTTCGCTTTTTCTGTTGTTCAGTATTCTGGGATAGAGATAAACGATTTCACTAAATAATCAATTGTAGCTTTACACAAATACTAAACTCCCCGGTGAAATGGAGGTAATGTCTAAAAGAAAACCTGGGTTTTATTTAAAACCTGTTTGATGGCATTTACACTCGTCAAAAGGTCACTGCACCACTCCGAACAGCGTGATAAAAATAATTCAAAATCAAATATTCATTGGTAACACTAACTAGCGATGAAGTGGGTGGGTGTCTCGCGAATGCTTTCGTGAACTTTCGGGATAACTGATAAAAATCGCATTAACCTTAATTGGCTCAAGGCGATTAGCGGCGTTCGCCAAACGTGGCAAAATTCGTCGGTGTCTATTAAGGTTAAATGATGTCGTATCAAGTTGTAATAATTGACGCTAATTTCTGTGAAAATTAGTTTTAGGTAACTTCATCGGTGCCCATGACGTCCGCGTTGAAAAATAAAAGATATACCTAACGTCTGACAAATTATGTGAAGTAATAAACGCCTGACATACATTGACGCATGAAATTATACTTTTGCCAAGCATTGGATCTTATTTTTAAAAAGCTGAAGCCTGCGGATTCGCCAGCGTAAAGGTCCATCCTGAAATTTTATTGTAACTATTGGTGAGGGATTTTTTTAAATCAAATGAATAGTTTGAAATATTACCTTTTACATACAAACGAACAAACACACCTATACTAACTTTACCTCATTATAATTTTAGTTTAGATTGGACCATGTGTGGTAGCGAGCCTATTGAAAGAGGCTTACCCGCCCAGGCTTATATCAAACAGTAGAGAGACACAGGCTGATGATGATCCTTAAACGGATTTTTTTAAATAATGGAACTAATGGAAATAATTTGTCCCAGTAGTTGCGTCCATGTAACAGAGTTAGGAACAGACCAAAATCCTAAACTTTTATCTTACCTAGTCATTTACCTAATTAGTCAGGTAAATAATCATTTACCTTCCTCACAATTGTTATGTAGAACATACAAGGTTAATGAAAAGGGGATGTCTTGTATGGTTTGTTGTGCCGTTTATGAGCTGTTTGTTATCGTTCCGTTACAGACTTTTATCCTATCGAAATCTTAAATACGCATTATCTTTCGTGTGAATATTATCAGAAATGTCCTTTTAAATTGACAATTTGCCCGATTTATCTGTCGTTCAATTTACGCGATTAAGGTGTAAATAGGCCCATTACGCTACGATGGCGGCCGGAAACGGAACAACAATCCTGCGCCGGAAGCCGTGCGCCACGATAAACGCATTAGAATCGGTGTGCGGTGCACAACGTTTTCAAACATAAATAGCCGAGCACTCAAATTCAACAAGTCGATGAAAGAATCGTTTGTGTCAGATTCGTAAGGGGTTGTATTACGAATATTATGTCTGTTTTTTACTAAGGTTGATTCTGATTAGGTCGGGCACGTTTCTATGTACCATCGTATAGAAAATAACTACATGGATATAACATATAATAATATGGTAATAATGATTAAGTGATAGATACTTTAAATAAAACGTATTATTCTATTAAGTACTGTCCACTTAATTAAAAAATAATAATAAAAATAAGTACATACTATTTAAAGGATATTCTCGTTATTTAATTAATATTAAATACTCATAAGTTTTATAGGTCGTTAAGAAATTAAAATTTTCAGAATCGATATTTTTTGAACCTAGAAAATGATAAAATAACGAGAAAAAAAATAAAGAAAAATTGTAGGAGGTACGAGATTATTTTCAAGTAAATTAATTACTATTTTAAGTATCTTATTTTAATTTTTTCAAAAAACAAACTACAGCGTGTACGAAGTCGCGGGCACCAACTAATAATATATGTAAATACCTGACTTAGCCTGTTGTCTGTGCTAATAGTATATACCCCTCTGCCCTCCACATCCTCGGGCTTGTCACTGGACGGTGCACGTCTCCAACATGCGGCGCACACAGCCACCAGAACACCACATAGTGTTACACTGTATGAACAAACAACAACATTTAAAACTTAACAGCTGTGTCCGAGTGCCATCGTAAACTTAATAGTGTGCAGTCTGCTCAGGAATATTCAATAAGCTAATATTACACCTAATTAAAACCCGATTTCTATCTAAATGTTGCTACACAAATCGGAAAAATCTCTTATACCTAACTAAGTCTAGTTTTTAAGTGATGATTGTCTAATTCTGCCATTCAATCTGAAATATAAAAAAGCTAACAGAGCATCTTCATCAACATTCTTAGCATGCGTAAAGATTTAGTAAATGAATGATAAAGTTACTCCTACACCAAACGTTACTCCCAGGGGTGTCGTTACCAAAAAGTATTTGTTAACGACACCAAAATCCAGTGATTTAAGTGTCCGTCTCAATAGAGGGATCTAATTTATCTTAAATAGGCGCATTAAACCCATTGACCGAGGTCTATTTCGTTGGATGATCAAGGATGACAAAGTTACAAAAAGCCTGCAGCTCTGTTATAAGTACTTGGTATTATTTATTTGTCTCTCATTTGCCATTTTTATAAAAATAACAAGGAATATTCAACGTCTTGTTCATATACTAAACTAGGACAGGTATTTTCTTTCTTTTTTTTTTAGAGATGGATTATTTTGTTCTTTTGATTCATTAAGTTAAAGTTTTGTGTTCTAATTGTATTAATTTCAATTTTTAATAAAAAAAACTATGGCTTAACGCTCTGCGAGTAGTCAATTCCATCACGACGACAGGTGTGCAGAGAATCGACGTACATCCAAGACTTCAATTTTAACTAAATTCTATTTTATAACTAAATGTTATATTTATCATTGGAGCAGCTTTTTGATCAACTGAACTAATCCTTGATCTTGATCGAGGGCGGCACTGAAAATTTCGGGAATCAAGGAAGTGATACAACATTATTAGTGGAAAAGATATTTATTGTTTTGCGAAGTATTCTCCTTGAAACTTGACAAATTTTTCCATTCGATGGAACCAATTATTAAAGCATTCATTCCATTCCGAAGTTGGGGTATTCAAAATGGCTGTTTTGTAGGCGTCTACAGCTTCTTCAGGTGACGGAAATCGTTGACCACGGAATTTGTTCTTAATTTTGGGGAAAGTATAAAAATCATTCGGGCTTAGGTCAGGGCTGTACGGCGGATGGTCTAATAATTCAATGTTTTCTTGCTCCAAAAACACTTTTGTTCTGTGGGCGGTATGAGAGCTCGCATTGTCGTGATGGAGGATGAGGCGGCGGTTGCAGTTCTCTTTACAGAGTTCAGAGACGACCTGCGGCAAACAAATGCTAGCATACCATTCTGCATTGACCGTTCTTTGTCCCTCAAGAGGAATAGAGACAAACGTGGCCACCATTTTTTTTGCAACGCTCCATGAACGAACAACTTTTGTTGGCTTCAACTCATTTTCGAACACCCAAACTCATGACTGGTTTCTTGTTTCGGGTTCGTATGCCTATATCCAGAATTCGTCACCTGATACGACGCTGTATACAGCATTTGAAGATCCTCAGTGGAATCTCTCGAGTGTTCTGACGCACTAAGTAACTCGAGCGACTTTTTGGTCCTCACAGAGCGAATGCGGGATCCATCTGGAAAACAACTTTTTTTACACCTAATTGTTCATGCAAGTTTATTTGTATTTGACTCATGCCAATGTCTAAAGTTGTCTGAATTTTGCGATATGTTACATGTCGATCGTCCTCAATCAGCTTACGCATGGCATCAACATTATCTTGGGTGACTGCATTGTTTGGGCGATTTTGACGAGGATCGTCACAGAGCTTGACACGTCCACGTTGAAATTCCGCAAACCAGCGATAAATTGTGGTTTTAGATGGGGCTTCATCACCAAATGCAGAAAGCATCCGATCAACACACATTTTTAAACCACTTCGAAAGTCATAATAAATCATACTTGTAAAGTCATTCACACTGACTACAACTTCGTCAAGACCTTATGACAAGACCGCGTTCTTTTTAAAAAATAAATAAATGGTATTCGATAAATAAAACCAAGGAGTTTTCGATTATAAAGACTATTATAAGGATCAAGGGAGACTAATGATAACACCATTTATCAATAAATAATTTGTTATGATTTAAACAAATTATTTTTGTTAACGATACCACTTTGGGTATCGTTTGGTCATATCATTAAAATGTATGAAATTTTCTTTTTTTTTTTGAAATATGCGGACTGCCTATACTTTTTTTTTAAATAACTTCTAATAATGAATTGTAATAAATTTTTAAACCTCCTCCATACTTACTAATATTATAAAGAGATATTGTATTTTTGTTAGTAAATTGAATAAACTCATAAACTACTGGATCGATTTTAAAAATTCTTTCACCTATAGAAAGCTACATTATCAGCGAGTAACATAAGATATATTATATAAAGTTACGCGGACGAAGTAGCGTGAAACAGCTAGTCTTTTAAAGAATTTAATATTTAGTAGTAGGTAAGGAACTTTTTTATCTAACAAAAAAGATGCGGCAAATTTTCGTGAATCGCGTAGACCCGTTGAGCTCATAAAAACGTCTCAACATGTCATTTACTAAGACCGATAAGAACTGAACGATCATTATATAAACATCTGAGATCAAAAGGTTATATATACCTATTACCTATATCTACATAGAGTGTGTAATTTAAACGATTCGGTTTAACAGCAGACAGCTATCTGACTATAAAGTTTTAGATTTTCCATCATCATAAAGTCTTTAGAGATTTACCTTTTTACGCCGATTCTCTAATAAGATAGTTTTATTTTTATTTCATGTGATTCTCTAGTGTCTGATTCGCAAACAACCTTTATCAATACTTAAGTTTTTTTTATCAGTATAACTTTTTTTTATATATATTACTAGCGACCCGCTCCCATCTTCGCACGGGTGTAATTTTTTCTGCAAATCCTATATATAAAAAGAAGCGACTTTATTTTATACTATGTAGCTTATATCCGGTTATATATCAAGTTTATTATTATACTAATTCTCGTGTCACAGTATTTGTAACCAAACTCCCCAGAAACGGCTTGACCAATTTTTATGGAATTTTTTGTGTATTCGGTAGGTTAGAGAATAGGTCGTAAACTATATTTTATACTCCTAAGTGATAAGAGTGGCCCACCCCAAAATTATTTTTTTATTTTTTGGCAAAACAACGTTTACCGGGTCAGCTAGTCCTTACATATTTGTCCGCCGGCGTCTGTCTGTCTGTCTGTTCGCGATAAACTCAAAAACTACTGCACCGATTTTCATGCTGTTTTCACCAATGGATAGAGTGGTTCTCGAGAAAGGTTTTAGTATATAATTTTCACGCGGGCGAAGTCGCGGGCACCAGCTAGTATTATATAAAAATGTTAAATCGATTTGTGTACGCTTCAAAAAGTCGAGAATGTGTAGACCTATTTTAATTTGGTTGCACATACATATGGAAATAGAGATAAACGGGGAAGGTTTGTATGTAGATATAAAAATTGCACCCCGGGCAAAATCAGGAGCGGTTTAATAGTATATTATAAATAGAGTTACATAAATTGTGATAGGTAAAAAGGGGGAAAGCGTAGTTTTGTGTATATCATTTTTTCATATTACCCTACACAGATATTTTATATGCTCAAAGTAATTTTCAAGAGAGAATTACTATGAGTAATATCATTTCATGTGATGAGGTTTTTAATAAGAGAATATTTTATTATGATGTAACTTTAACAAAAACGTGGATGAGAATAAATAAAAAATAATCTCTTATATTATTCTTGTTACTTATACCACAAAACGAGGCTTATTTTTGTGGTTAGGACTTAGCCAGCTTAAAATAATGGTTTTTTTTTCGACTTTGTAATAAAATCCAAGATGTACATACATATAAATTCTAATAATACTAAACGCCATGACGATCTCGCAAACGGCTCTAACGATTTTGACGAAAATCTAGGGTTAGGGGTTTTTTAGGTCTAGGAACCGATCTGTCAAGGTCTTATCTTCGAGAAAATTCGTTTTAGGTAGTTTTTTTTACTTTTTTTTGGAACGGTTACGAAAGTAATACCGCTTGCTCGTTTTATAATATTTTGAATTAATAATTATTAATTCAAGTATTCTTGAATTTTATTCTATAATGTTTCATAGACTTTCTTTCTTACATGTAAAAAACTTTAAACCTTTCATTGGCCCGAGCGAAGCTCGGTCACCCGGGTACTTCCAATATAATTCTTGAAGGAATTGTCCAAATTATCGAATTGAAAAACCAATCAATCAATCAATAAAAATTCATTGTTCTATTTAAAATTTGTTTATACTATTAGGTTACTAGCGATTCGCACTGTTGCGATTTTTTTTGCTAATTATATTATATATAAATCAGCCGATGTTCTGACAGGGAGCGTAGCCCTTCCCGCGCTGGATAGCCGTGGCGGGGCACCGAAGTCGTGTCATAACGTCCCCGCGGCCCCGCTCATCAACGGCCGCGCTAGGAAGTCGTTGAGTTTTAGCCGATACGAATCCGGCATAACCCCGCAGTGTCCCCTACACTGCCGGGCATCCAAGAGGATTTCCCAACGTTAAAAAAATGGTGTACATGCTTAGTTGCTTATCTACGTTTGGCCTTTTCAAAATACTGGAGTTAATTAAATATTTTTAATTTATTCTGTGGCAGCAAGAAATGGGACAAACACGACGAATTAAGTCCTTCTATTTTTTTTTCTGTTCGTTGCATCCCCTTTTTACTCTAGTCTCAGCTCATTAAAACATCATGCTGAAAGTTCTGCTGCATTTTTAGTAAGGCATTAAATTCGTTTACATTATATTCAATAAACGAGGAAAATGGAAGCGGACGAGGGTTTTAATTTAGTTTTTTATCCTTGAGAAAAATATTTGCACGAATCGAGATAAAATATAAAATATTATAATAAAGAAATCCTTGGACGTAATAATATGATTAACAATGTAAATTAATTCGTAAGATTAGCGGCGTCGATAAATCGGCTCGCCGCGTTCAATCCCATCTGATAGCTTAATTAACTAGCCTATCTATCTTAAAGCTGTGTTTTGAACGCCAATCGCTTCGCTCTATATGTCTATTGTCTGTTATAAAATGTAAGTAAGTATTAAGCGCTAACAATTAGTTTTCTATACACTAATATTATAAAGAGAAAATATTTGTATTCTTGTTTGTAATGAATAAACTCAAAAACTACAAGTTACGCGGACGAAGTCATATGCCACTATGTCCATTCTCGGACGAGTAGTTTCAAATATTACCTCTATACAAACTTTACCTTTTTATAATATTAGATATACTGATAGGAAATAGATCTAAATCTCTTGTGCCGGCACACCAGACGCAGTTTCTAATCCCAGTCAGGTCTTCACTTCTGACTGTTTTAAGAATTCATGTGTAATAAAGATTTTTTTCTAATACTTAATGCTACAATCCAGCTCAGTTCAACACAATCAGTTGAGTTTTTAAATTTTGATCTCTGGTGTGTTTAAGTAGGTGGCACTGCGTTTCGCAGTCAGAAATTGGGCAGCCCGTCTGGCGGCAGTAACCACCACCTCATAAAACACCACCGTGAAATAGTGCTGTGCTGTTGCGTTTTTGTGTTGATAAAGATGGTCATACTGTCAGCCTGTCTGACGACAGTCACATGAACAAAGAAAAGAATGGATAACATCGCTAGGAAACGTATATCTCGTAGAAGACTAGAGATTTTCTAAAACTTTTTTTATTATAATATTTTAATTAAGGCAGGCTGACTTTCCAACCGAAATACAAAAGACACGTGCACTCCCCTTGGTGTCGCTTATGTCCCTAGACGGCGGTAACCACCTACTATCAAGTGAGCCGCCAGCCTGTCTGCCACCTTTATATTATAAAAAAAAATAGCTGTGTATAAATTAAAATAGTGTAAACATATGTTCGCGAAAATAAACATTTTATTTACTTATTAATCGTGTAACATATACAGAGAAAAGGTCTGAACAATGATAAGTAAATAGAAATAAAACTTATTTAGAAACTTGAGTGTATTGAAAAGTCTTATCTTATGATTATAGCGCTCTTAATTTGTTTAATCAGTAGGATCAGGAGGCGTGTTTGAGCTCTTAATTCCATATATATCTAGAAAGCCTTTTGCTTTGCAAAATTATCTCAACCAATTTCACGGCGCGATATGTCAAACTGGTCAAAAGTGAAACTGTGATTTTAGTATCTATTGTTGTTGGTTCATTTGCAATCTAGCGTCCAAACGCCCCAACCCGTTCGCTCAAATGCTAATGTTCTTTGACAATGTCATGTTGGATTGCAGCTCATAACATCGCTCTACAATGGGACCAATATAACGTAACGTAGAACGAAAAACAGTAAAAAAATTAATGATTTTACTTTACTTAGACGTCATCGAAGGACAAACAATTCGTGTAGGCACAGAAAACACATCTAGTAGGTCACTTTTACTCTTACTCTTATTGTAAAAGCGATATGGATTTGAATATTCACGTTAGATAATTTATGCTATTTAGAAGTTATAATTTGTATACCTTCGGTAGTATTTATTTGAAAAAATTATATAGGACAAAAGAACCTGAAAACAAATTCTTGCTAAGTCGGCAGCGCACCTGATTGGTGTTGTTTGTGTTTTTAGGCGATCGTAGTCACCTGCGCATTGTCGTCTGCCTGTGCACTATCTTTATTTATATGAAAAGAAAAAGAAAGAAAGAAAACAAATAGTCTTGTTCTAAAGACATGCAAGAACAGCAATACAGTTCATACCGTCAAATAAACGTTTTTAAATAAATCCCTAAAGAATTATTGTTATAATCTGAATGTTATCAAAATTTATTTAGATTTACGTAAGGATTCATTTCTATAATCTCGTTTTCGTTATTGTTATTACAGATGTAAATTGATTTGTAATCCTTGCGTTCATGCATGTTGTAAGCTTAATTATTAATTGATTGTAAGCTTTATGCATACAGCTTAGTAGGTAAAAAGTATTGCTTATTGTATTGTAAAAAATATTACGGCCAAGTGTGCATGCAATAAATAAAATGAACTCTAAAAAAGCCGCTTCTTACCCGTGGTACTACCGTGGTACTACTGGTAGTACCAAGGGGATTATTTTATGCCCTTAGTACTACAATACCACGGGAGATTTATTTTTACCTCTGGTACTACAAAAGCAAATAAAAAAGGTCGTAAATTAATATAAAATTATTGAAAATCAAAAGGGATTAACTTACTAAATGAAATTACGTCCCCTAGTTTTCGAGCTCATCATATCCGTTTTTCTGTATAATTTTGGCCCATGTATGTGTAGAAATATCACCATTTTACATTGCACCCCATTGCATTTTAGAGTTCAAACGAATATCCAAAGTTACATCATCAAAAAGACTCTTCACGCTAAATCTTTATATGTATTTATATTTCGTCAATAGGTCCGCAAACAAAATATGAGAAAAAGATATTGTCTGCCTTTTTATTTGTATACATATAGATTATGCGTCAATCCAGGACATGTCATATCCGTGATCGTGTGACCATTTAACTTTCACAGAACTTTGCAAACTATTCTATTTTTAAATTTATCAATAGGACTGTAATAGCCTACGAATAAATAATACTCTGGCAATGTAACTGCGCTCAAAAAATGACCCAACGAAAATTGTGTACAAGTAGGCGGGGCTTAAAAGTTGTGCACAGTTGTGGCCGCTAGTCGGACATTTTTCTTGCAAGCGAGCACATGCCAAATCTTCGTGTACGTTTTCGTTTTTATCACTGTAAATCAGTTATAATCATCATGCCAGTTGTGTTGTGAAGTGGTGCAAGAGCCATACGAGATTTAACTGCTCGGGGATCACTTTTCACTCGTAAGTAGTCGCTAAATTATAATTATAATCAAAAATGTTTAAATAGGTTATTAAATCGGGATGGTCAATATTATGCAAAATGAAGTCAGTCAATTTTTTACTTTATTCAGTAGGTTTTTTTTTCTTCTTGATAAAATGTATATTTAAATTTAAAACGATAAAATTATCGAAGATATTATACATACGCGCACACACACACGACACACAACCCAGAACAGAATATTTAAACTCCAAATATTTACCCGGCCGGGAATCGATAATTTTTCCCTATAATTTTTTACACAGTTTATATACTTTTGTTATAGTATGTCATTTGTTATAGCTTTGGGGTATTGAGTACGGAAAAATAATGAAAAAATTCTCTCACGTCTCATTAAGAAAAAATTTATTAAATAAAAAAAAATTAATAGCTTATAAAACAAAAAATATTAAAAGTTGTTAAGTTTACCCTTCTTTTTATAATTTTGTGCAATAAAGTGACTACATACATACTTCTATTTAAATACTTCAGAATCCATTTGTATTTAATAAACAACTTAGTCTTTTTCACTTATAGCATAACATCGTCCACGCCGCTATGACAACTGCCTACCATCTGACATTGCAGCACGCGCGCGAACCAATTCCTGCTCTCTTTCTGAATTTAAACCAATCACTAGGCATGTTTATTAATAACCTTCTAATTGATTCGTATTTTGAATATACGTCGTTTTGTTTTCACGTAGGGCCACTTTTGTCTAGAATTTGTTCTGAGTTAGAGTTCCTGAGTATTATTTATTCGTAGGTAATAGCATACAAGAAAATTATATTAGTGCTCTATTGTCAAAAATAAACCAGATGTTTTGAACTCTTTTTTTAATTCTTCAAAAACTTACGACTGTGATGATACCGACTGGAATTCTGACCTGTGGTTTCAGGTTCACCTGTAATATGTATTCACTCGCTACATCGTTATGTAATCTGTGTTGGTCGCAAAACTAATTGGTTCAGTAACGTGAAAACTTTTGACAGTTCGCTAATTGTTTCATCCAGTTAGTCTTGATCTGTGGTACTGATATACACGAACGTTATGTGAATAGACATTCGGCTATTGCGTCGTTTGTTATCCGTAATGAGATCCTTAATTGTTGGAACTGTGAGGATATCTTTCCTTTTTAACGCTATATCTTTTGTCGTGTATACGTGTAAATAAATGCCTTGGATAATTTCTACAATTGTGTCTAAACTAAAATGAAGTTTTCACTTCTGACATGTACTTTTTTTTAATTTCTTAATCAAGTGTCCTGGATTTTTTCGTATTTTTTCCAGAACTGGTATAACCTAGCCTAGCCTATCGCCTAAACACACACATCAATATGTTTATATCAAAGCGTGAAGGGCACGTAAATTCAGCGCTTTTTCTCTATACAAAAAGTGTATCGCACCTAAAGAAGTCTTCACTTCAAAAATGTTTATATTTTATTTGATGAAGTCTGTTTTTTTTATATAAAAAGTTATCAAATGAATTCAATTTTAAGTTGTTTAAAAAACAAACATTAAATTAAACTCAGGCGCCCGATTAATGCAATAAAAATTGCATAAGTCTCTTTTATTAGCAATGTATTGAATATTGTACCATGAAATACGATGATAAAGACATAATATTATTCCAGGAAAAGCATAAGTACAGCCTCACTAAAGAATTCATTGAAGTATAAAATAGTAACGAGTTGTTGACCAGTGGTTTATAAATTTATATGTAGTAATTCCGGCAATGACCTATAATAATCTTGGTGTGAGAGCACCAAGGATACGTCCAGTTTTCGCCATAAAAGGTTTACGATGTGGTTAAGCTTTCGCCACACTTATTGAAGTTAAAAACGAAGCAAACTTTTCTTGTTTTGATTTAAAATGTTATAACGTATACTGTCATGACCACACGGTCCTCCAGAAGACGCCTTGGTTGATTTGACAAAATATTTCAAAAGCAAAGACGCAAAAATAGGGTGTGACTTTGTCGTGAACTCATAACGTACACATATTCACGTAAAACACACGGTTTTACGTGAATACGTATAAGTTACGAGTAATATTTTCTTTTGAGCGTATTCGAATATACCATATATATCAAAATTTCTTTGATCCTTTAAATATCGAGTGGTGTAATTATTTTGGATGTAAATGATAGATATGTAAGCATCAAACTGTATCCCCCAATTTTGTTATCTTCACTTTTCTGAATTGTCTCCCACTATGGAAGTAAATTTAAAGACACACTGATTTAAATTTAAGTATTTAATCGGATGGCACATGGGTGTCATTTTACCTTTTGGCCTCACTAAACATGTCAGTTATGAACTGTGCGGACTCTACGGGTATACTGTATACGGGGCATACCAACCTTACGAAAAATATATTGACATTGTAATACTCCGTCTCCGTGTGAACGATTTCTGGTCGCGTGTTATTGTAGTAATATTTGGAGTGTGAAACGGCCGCTACGGCGGCTAGTCGCTGCGTACCGCCCATGGCCCAGCCAAGCGGGCTGCGCTGACCGCTTACAGCGCTAATGCCCGCCACCAGCCACCAGGGGCGCCGGCAAGCCACAGCCGCGCCGTGATTTCTCTTTTCTCAATTAATCTCTGTCTCTCTCTTTTACCGATCCTAAATTCAAATAGACTCGTATTTTTTCAGCAAGTATCAATTGCATCAACAGTTGACTATGTCGATTGAATTGTCTTGACATTTACGCGCGAAACACATCTGAAACAAAACGCAGACAACATTTGTTGGTATTTTCTTTCAGTCCAATACATACAGGCCAGTCGAGCGATACTTAATTATAGTCTAATTGCGTCCGAGAGCCATTTTGTTTCCAAAAACGTATTGAACGTATTTCAATGTTGAAAACAGTACGTGATCTAACTGTGAAGCCACACCGAAATTCGTCGCAGTTTACTTTCGGAGCAACAATAACTCTAATTAAATGGACTTCAATAAATTTTCCACCGTTCAACTTAAGCTGAATACACAATTCGTTGTTAGAATTTTTTTATAGCTTCTTTTAAATGTACTTAGATAAATAAATATCGCAGTTTAAGCTATATTATACTTTTTATAGTTTAAAAAATTATAGTAAAAAATAATGAGATACGTTTGCATTATTTTGTGGAATTCTTTTTCTTTAATGAAAAAAAAAATCAAGTGGTCTGTCAGCCTGGGTGTCGCCCTTAATAATATTAAAAAAAAAAAAAAAAAATTCTTCATTAATAAAAAATTTTAGTAAATAAAAACCTTAATATCTGTCTTAATTTTGAGTTCACCAAGTATATCGCATAGCATAGTTATATAATTTTTCAACAAGGCATTAATTGTTTTGTTTTTAATTCGATTTTATTTGTAATAACTTTACAAATAAAATCGAATTAGTAACAAAACAATGCCTTGTTGCAAAATAAATTTTAGAAAAAAAGCAATTTCCCGTGGTGAAGATGTAAATCATAAATGTTCAATTCCTAGTGGGACCATAAAGCAACGACGTGGGGCCCACTGACGGACACCAGAATTATTTATGCGCCGTAACTAGTACTCCTTTCGACCCTTAACTCGGTTGCTACCTGGTAACAGATCAATTTGTTGTCGTCCTGGAAATATCTTGGCAACTTGTAGTGTTTATTCACTCTAAAGAAGTTATTTGTTTATTAAGACATTTCTAAATTAAGATTGTTCTGTAAATGCGGTTTAAAGATCGCGTTTATCGAAGTTGATGTTGGAAATTTTATGTTGAAAATGTACATATACTTATACAAAAAATAACTGCAATTTTTGAAAATCAGGATGTCTTCTCACAGTATAAGTATGAACTCTTTATATATTGACTAAAAATCATTTTATTATTTTTAGATGTTATTTATTTTCATTTTAGATGGGATTTGAAATAATAATAATAATAATACTTTTTTTAATAATAATAATATAATTCATAATTGTGTCAAAATAATGCATTAGTTCTTCTCGAGTTTCTTCGTGGTGTCTTTTATTACGCATTACATATTTACACTGAAAGAATTTGATTTTTGCTAATGAAAACAATATAAAGGCAAACGTAGTATTTAATTATATTATTATTTAATATTCTTAGCTTTTTAAAAAGTACAATAATTCAAAGGACATCACCCAGCCTCCATACATTTTTGGGCTAATTTTAAACGTGCCGGCCAACAATATTAAACTTATTATTATAATAGAACACAATATTTCAAACATTTTTCAATATCACAACAAAGTTCTAAATATTATATTTATACGTAAAAAGTTAACATTTTTGTGACATTTGGAGAATTATAAGGAATTATAATAAATACATCTTTATTATATTGTCAATTATTAATTATTTAAGGCAGAATATCATCTCGGAGAAAACGCTTGAAAGAGCCTTGGCGCCATAGTGAAAAATGTTTGGATCGTTATACAAAATAATAATAACGTGTAAAATATCGCTGGCCGCCAAAAAAAAAATTAGCCCAAAGTGGGTGATGTCCTTTTGCAAATTAATTTGATTCGATTATGGAAAAAATATATAAATAATATATATGCTATAAATATAATAAAATGTAACTGTTTTATATAATGAATAAAAATTATATATTTAATATAAAATATAACTTTTTAAATTTAATATAGCTATATTTCAAGCCGGTTTTATTATTAATAATAATCAGAAGTTTTATGATATTTAGGCACAGTTTTTCAAACCAATAAATTTTTTGTTTTATAATAAAATTGTTAGATATAAAAAAAAATCAATTAGACGACGTGGAAAATTGGCAACTTGTTTTGTGAAATTATGGCTTACCTATTTAGGTTTATTATCATATTATTGTAATTCAATAAGTGTATATTTCTTTTGTTTCTTTTTAAATCCTAAACCTTGTTTGTAAGGTAACTTCATAAACTCTTTTAAATTAACACTTAAATCATGTCGTTGACATGACAAACCCCTTATCTATTCAAGTTTATTTAAGTTTATTTAAAAGTAACATAAAGTATTAAATTAAAATAAACTTTACGCGTATGAAGTTAAGTTGATTAATATATTTTTTAGTCACTATATTTTTGTAATAATTATAATAAAACACATACCATTACAATAAAGCCATAAAACACTTGAAAAACTATAACTCGTTTACCATTATATCTGTCTTAAAACACAAACACCTAAGCCACTAGCGAACGCGAAAAACTTTTGTATTTTCAAACCGCGAACGCGACCGGCCTCACGCCGACGTCACACGAAAATGGATATCGCGCCGCCCGCCCAAACCGTAGCAAACGTTGGTCGTAGCTTCCTTCTTGTTTGTATATTGGCGCAAACATTTGACGTAGCGAGTTATTTTAAGAACCCAAGTTACGTAGCCTTCGTTATGTGCATGAAAATAACTTGCAGGCGCTCAAAATAGGCTACGTGGAAATTGATTTGGATTCAATTATGTACTCTATGTAAGTACTTTTTAGATAACTATTTAAATAACATTTATTTTACTGTTATATTTGTTTTTAAGATGATAGAAATGGGTTCAACAAATTAACCACTATCTTAAAATGCTATGATCAAATACAAATAAGAAATGTGATATATAATGTAATATGTTGCATTCAATACATTTGTCCTTTAAAAGAAAAAATATTTATTTATTTATTTTAAAAAGAGAAAATGTTCACTTATATGAGGCAATATTGCTTCTATTTTTATCACTGTACTTCTCTCGAAGTATACCTGCATTACTTTCGAAAGATGTCAGCACCATCCGTCACCAACTACTGAAAGTAAAACCTTCAACTTAGATCGTGAAACAGCAGATGTGCTGTTTTGTTTCCAAAGCTAATTACTCTACCCTCGCTTTGTCTCTTACCCTCTTATCCTATCGAGTGAAAAATGCACCCGCCATCTCCCCTGGTGTTACTTGAGTTCTTAAGACATGGCAGCTTTCTGTTGATTGTAAGTGAATGGGTCCACAGTCTGTCTTTTTTATTATTAAACAGTAACAGAATCAGCTACGCACTCCAAAAGTATTGTTTGTCAAAGGAACATTAATATTTTAATTCTATAACCTTATAAAAGTTTTTAATGTAACTAAATACGTCACATATAATTTACGTAAAACGAAACTTGGTCCAAACATTGCTCCAAACGAATCGATGTTTGCGATTCGTCGCCAACATTCGTCTTCCTGCCACTTTCCCTCGCTTCTGCCGGCCGTGAGTCCGCCCGCCCGCCCGTTAAATATAAGGTACGTAAAGGTAGCTACTGTAATAGTTTGTCATCACGCGATTTTGTGCCGAAATCGAATTAAATTACCCGTTAAAGGCCATAAAGGGTCATTCACGCGCGCACGAGAATGCCAACTTTTGTTTAGCCTCAAAATTTACGTTTATCGCACAACTCAAACGCAGTATCATAAGAACCTTTAATAAAAATGAGTAAAACGTGATTTTTATTTAACATACCTACTACATAAAAAATTAGTTTTATTTTTAAGTAATTCATAAAAGTTATTGAAAAATACTACCATTCAATATATGTAGTACCACCACTCTTGGGAAACACATAACAGAAAACAACTTGGAAATATCCTTCTTTTGTGGTAACGGTATCTAAATAAGTGATTTGGGGAGTCTATTTTCCAAAAAAAAAAAAAAACAAAGATAGACTTTTTATAAAATGTCAAGACTTCTCAACTTCTCTCTTTCTCAACTTTTTTTTTCTCGTAGGAAAAAAAACAGTACTCTACAAATTTTTTTTTTTTATTACCTCACTAATTATCATTTGACTCGAGTGATTCAATATAATATAACAGCGTTACAATTATTTAGAAAAATTATTTTCTTGCAATGGAAAAATTCAAAGATTTTTAAATACTCTTACTTATGTATATATATTATGATAAATCTTCTATTATATTGTATAAATTCCACGTTAAACGTTTATAATAATACGTTCGTTAGTGCGTTCCGTTAAAAACCCTGTCCTCGGTTAACCCAGTTTCGACTTTATATGTGAATCTCTATTCAGCACCACCATGCCATAGAGACATGAATTACCTTACCTGCAACACGCGAATGCGCTGTACGTGCCTATTTATTACAAGCCACTATTGTAATAAATAGGCTAGAAGACTAGAAGCTAGAAGACTGCAAATAAGTTTAAACTCAAATAAGTATTTTAAAATTTCAATACAAAACCAAAAATGTATATTATCAGGACCAGTTCTCATGCAATTCCTGTCCTAACATAGCCTATGTTAAATATTTTTTTGTTGGCTGTGTAAGCAGAGTTTTATTTTTAAGATAACTTCATTTCGTTATAATTTTTTAATCAATTCAAGTTTCAAGTTGTCATTCATTAAAAAAGTTGATATTTTCATGAATCTAATCTAAGATCAGATTTAAAAAAAAAAAAACAATTATTTCCAGAGTATGCAGTTTCATAGTCTGTCATTCACCCAGGAAATTATCGCTAGTATATTTATTGAAACAATAGCATAATGTGAAAGTCGCAAAATGTGCAGGCTACGCAAAATGTACAAATCTTGTAATGTGCAGATTGGATTTTACAGTTCCCTGGAAGAGTAATCGTTGGCATCAAGACTTTCTGTCGATTACCGAAAATTTTAGAAAAGAGGTGGGGAGGACAAGGACTAGTAACTCCGCGTGTGGAGTTACTAGTCTCCCCTCGAGCGCGTCTCCAGGTGGTGGATAGGGGAATGCCTCCCAGATATGGGTGACACCGGGAAAATTAAATACTCGGCGTGAACCAAAACTAGTCCCAATCCTAAGGTATTGATGGCTGGACGAACAGAATCGATAAAATTAATTGTCGAAATTAATTTATCGATAAAATCAACTCCGAATCCGAAGCTTTGTTTTGTTTTCTCTTTTGCAGGAATACCGCAGTTTTTGGTATTTTGGTATTTATATTCTAGATTAAGACAGATTTGTTATAAGGGATTAAATTTACTTAAATCGACACTTAAATTACTGAATAAATAAATCTTAATATTTCGAGAAAAATGTTTAACACAGACCTTATAAAATCTAAAGAGATATGGAAATATCTGAAGGTTCTTATACTCGTACAACGCTTGGATATTATAATTAATTGCAATTACAGCGTTCTCTGTATAATATCAAAGCTTTAATAGAATCTAAAAGTATATTCGTTCTAATTAATTTATAATAATTATTTAATAATATCAAATTAATTAATAGGGTCCCTATTAATTTAATTTAACGAATTCTTTTTTATAAAAAAGGTCATTGAGTTTTAGTCGGTCCTCTGACTTATAGGATATTCAATTATGGTCTTATTAATGTATATTGATTGCTATTTTTTAACGCCCGACGCAAAAACGGAATTTTATAAATTTGACGTGTGTGTCTGTGTATGCCTGTTTAATCGTTTTTTTTTTGTTTGTTTGAAAGTTAACATGATCGGGATGGTTCTTAGCTATAATTTATTGAAGGGATTTCACTAACTTCCACGGGTTCGGTTGTAGGAAATTTGGTATACTGTTGCTTGGGTGGTATTTCCATGACATGGTAACTTTGACCTGATGCTGCAGGATTCTGCGACATTCCCAACTCCTATGCAACGTACAGCAGATAATAGCGTGTTTGGGATCAATAGAAAGTCGGGGGTTAGTTTATAATTTTTAATTAAGTATTGTTTGTATTTATTTATTTAATAACAATTATTTCTAAATGAATATATGCAATAGAATCTGGCAACAAATGTTTAGTCTCATAATAAAATTGTCTGTCAAGGTTATTCTAATTGCAAGCTGAAATATTATGTGTACTCAGTTCATAAATATTGCCGGAAAAGATAAAATATTACTTATACTCGTATGTTCATGTATGAATAATGTGACCTTAATATTTGTTGCGTAATTGATATTAATGTATTTAATAATAGAATCAATAATTCAATGTTTATTATTATGGCGGTGTGTTTACTTTGAGTGAAACATATATATGTAACGTTTTATGGAAAATATATATGTAATCATAATCAAACCGACCATGATATATCATATAGATGATCTATAAGACGTATATTGCACTGGGCGCAATATAAATAAAATATATAATAATATAGGTATAGTTTGTATGTAGAAAGTAATCATCCGATTTAAAACATACTTTCACCAATACTTAGAATAAAATTTCAAGATAGACATGGACTGGACATAGGCTATTCCCGTAAAATGAAAAGTCTTTTTTGTAGTAATCGCATTTGCAAAGTAGGTCGACGAAAAAAGGGTGCAACGAAAACTTTTCTTTCGAACGCTGCTTTAACGATGAGTGATATACGATTAATTTCTATAAAGCTTCATAATGCCTACAAAAAAGTCAGCGATTTGTTTTACATTTGGTTCATTGTGCGATATGCTTATTAACTCTGCTTATCACATAACATTTAATGTTGTACATGGAAGTATATTCGTATATGATGTATCACTGACTTCTATGTGCGCTAATAGTAGATTCAAAGACGATTAATATCTTACGTTGTATATGTATCCAACTGCCTACCAACTGAAACCACTAAAAATACACGTCAGCTGTCAGCTAAGACCCAAATAATGTGAGGCCATTTTTCAAGATTCGTCGTATGTATTATAGAATACAGCCTATCATATAGTGCGGAGAAATATAAAATCATTTATCCGAAGCATTGGCGTCATGTTTCATTTTTCCGGACTCTCTTGAACCCTTGCAATTTTACCCCACATTGTCTCTGACACAAAGAAAAAAATGCCTAAAGAAGAGATAATATTTCTGCCCATATGCAGAATATTTTCTCATCTTTGTGAGATTTCTTTGTTTATGACATAATTTATGGTGAAAGCCAATCGCTGATTTATTTATATCGACATGCGGCTAAAATTAACCTGGAAATTGAAATTTTATTAAATATACTCTGATTTGACCTTATTCATAATTAATTAAGTGTGCTGAGATTCAGTAACAAAATTGTAAATATATCGTCGGCATCAATTAAATTATTGAAATGTCAACCGTAATTAGTCTTTATATGTAAATATTTATATATGAAGTAATATTGCCGTCTTGATGTATTACTCCACTGCGAGTTGTGGAAATTGCAAGCCTTCTTGGACATGTAAGTGCTTTACGTCATTATTCCTATTCACCATATGTAATTGAAAATATAAGGTGTAGCTTTCAGTTCTACCCAATAGATCCATCCATAATATAGTATAAAAAAAAACTATAGTTCTAATATCGAAGTGACCGACATACCGGTATCCGTGTGTAATCGCTAATAAGAATATGGAAATATCTAGAAAAGGAAGATCGAAATCATGAATTGGGATTGATCTCGAAGACCGGTACGCGAAGAGAGATTGCCAACATTGTATGTGTCCGGTCAGGCGCAAGGCCTTACGCCTGATACACTACAGATACGAGTACCATAAACTCCTACGTCAGTGAAACCAATATTTTTATACATTCCAATGGACTGAAATCTTTTCTTGGCGTTGAATATGATATGAAAGTCTTCAAGGAATCAAATTTTTTCAACCTTCACTTGTGCTTTGCTACTAACTTAACCCTAGACTTTTTAACCGAAATAATGGCTTAAAACACTGGTGGGTTGATTTTTTGTATTATTCTTCTTTGTTTCATTAGAAGACATCCGTTAGTTCGGTCTTTTAGTAATAATTATATTACAAATTATTTATTTATAGTGTAATCTAATTTAATTCTTGAATATATATAATCTTTATTTATTATTGTTATAGCCATCGCCCACGACTTCGACATAGGAGTATGCTTAATAATTTGGCCCTAATTTAAGGATTCTTTAATTCTTATACTTGAACTTTAAATCATTCAGTTGCTATCCTATTGTATCTGATATTATTCGATAACTGAAAATAGCTTTTAATCTAGTAAAGCTCTGAATAGACCTGTACATACCAAAATAGCTTCGGTTTCAGATATTAGCTCAGACGGGTAAATTTTAATAAAAAGCTTTTATTTCTATATGAAAATATGAAACTCGGATCTCTTTTATGTATATACATAGTGCCCACAACGCAGCTAGTAAGTAATTTAATGTACAGCTCGTTTACGATTTTATTATTTTATTTATATATATTCATGTGTGTGTGTAAGCCAGTCTTTTGTATGTAATAGATATATGTGTCCGTCGTTCGGTACCCAGTGGAGGTCCGTTGAGATTTGGACTTGTCAATTTGTAACCATTCGCTCCCAATCTTTGCCCGTTTCAACAAAATCGACGAGTGATTCTGCAGCCTCTTACACTTTTTTTTTGTACAAGTAATTGTGCAAATACGTTTGCTCCTTAAATGCGTACTATAACTTATTTGAGGACGTAGCGTTTATGGATATGTAGTCTCTAACATTAAGGCGCATAGTCATACAGTTGCAAAAGAGACGTATCTTTGAAGGCATAGATCTAAACGAATATATATATGTGTTATGTGTAATATAGTCAAGAAAAAAAAAATCATTGTTCATTTTTTTTATTAATTCAAAAATTAAAATTTCAAAAAATCGTTAATACGGAACCGCAGGACAAAAACAATGTCGCGGGCAAGTAGTTCTTGCACCATGGTCCAGGCGATAGTTACCCCAACCGCTATACCGAAATGTTTTTGTAGTGTCTAATAGTCTTGATTAATTAATTAACACTAATTCACGCGGCGCGAACAATGTATGCGGATATTTTGTTTGAGTGTAGGTACTATATGTGAATAGGATTTATATGAACGGGAAAGGTAAAAACAGCGCTCGCTCCCAAAGTTCGTGTTAATACTTATCTTATTAGAATCGATATAGCAGTTTTGTCCTGAAAACGTAACATTTTTATGGCTTAAACTATGTAACAAACTTGTTGGTTCACTGATTTATAGCTGCAAAGAAGAACACGTTTTCGCTTTCCGCTAGAGCTGTCTATCGATAATCTTCATGATTACAGTTCTTATCAATCTACAGGATACACATTACCGGGATGAAAGTCCCCTGTGTTCTATACCGAGATGTAGTATCCAAGGAGTTGGCAAAATATATTAGCGATTTAAGTAACATATTTATTTTAAATAAATATTGATTAATATTTAAGAACGTCCTATGATGGTGACAGTGTTACACAATAAACAGTAAACAATTTCATTTATTATTTTAAACTTGTGTTTATTTTGAATAAAACCAAAACAACTCTCAGTTTAATATAACCCTTACGTGTATTATGACGATTGGGGTTCACTGGAAAAAAATTAATGAAAAAAGTTAGTTCTCAACTCGCATATCTCTGAATGGAATCCAATATAAAATTCGTTCCAAATAGTGAAGTAGCTGCATTTTTCTATATTTATTTTCATTTGTTTTGAAATCACATTTTTAATGGGAAAGTTAGTTTTTTTATAAAATCATGTCATATAAAAATTAAATGAATACGAGAATGCTTGTGCTAGAACTACGCAGGACACGTGCTTTCTACTCTCTCTTGCAGAGGACCACCTTGTGTTTTTGTGTTTCGGTGTATGGGAGTTACCAGAGCACGAATTATCGCCGTACTATAGTAGGGACAGCACAACCACCACCATCGTACTAAGGACACATCTGCATCTGGGATCAGAGGCATTAGACAAGAAGTAATGCCATTACTTTGATAGAAGTAAAATACATAAATGCACATTTTCTTTTATTAACACTTGGATGATTAAATTTGAAGGCTGTGCGGACTTACAACCTATATTTTCCACGAGGCGAATAACATTATGAATGATTTATATAGTTAATATTATGAATGGATCATGTGTGTGCATAAAAATTGCCAGATTATGATAGTCATTAACTGAGCAGCTCGTCTGGCAGCAGTAATCACCCTCTAACAGAAAACCACCGTGAAATAACAGCGCTGTTGTGTTTCATTCAGTGAATAAGTGACTTCAGAGATCATTCTCCTATCCCCTCCTTTCGAGGTCGGCAGCACACTTAAAACTTTTATGGCTATGCTTGTGCTTATAGACGACGATAGCCATTTACCATCAAGTGAACATCAGCTCACCTTTACCTAAAAGTATAGGTAGAATATGTTAGTTAATAAGAAACATGTAATATAACTATTTTATAGTAATATCTTATGGAATTATGTCTCTCAACTAAAATCGTGTTTTATCCACCCCCGTTCACAAAGGCGTCAGTTGGAACGAAAATAACTCTAACGATATCAATAAAATATTTCTATGTAAATGACGTTTTATTGACAAATGATTCCTAAGCAATCATTCGTCTATAAAACCGGGCCACCTACTTAGTTGCCTGCTGCTTATATTGATTTATTTTATTCCAACTTTGTTATATTAATTGTGGCCATTTGCTAGACAACAGCTTCTAATATCATGAATACATTGAGTATTCGCCGCCAGGTGTCCGTTCCCCGGGGAGAGCGAACCTGACGTACGGTACCAACGTCACCGCCGCGCGCTCGGCTCAATTAAATAATCATATCGCCACGTCAGCGTTAGCAATCTTAACCTTTGTGCCTTCCTGTACCTTAATTCACTGATAAACATATTTCCACGGCGTCGCATAAATTATCTACAGACTATTTCAAATGTAGTTTTTTTTTGGTCAGCAATTCAAATCGAATTCATTTCTTAATGAAGTGTTGAGCCGAACAAAAGCTATGCAAAAAGCTTCTTCGCCACAGAAGAAGGTATTATTGATATATAAACGCTTAACAGTTTTTTTTATTTTTATTATCTTCCATACTAGATAATCTCATTATCTACTAATATGGCATTGGTCTTGAACGGCATAATACATGATTTTTTCTTCGTATAAAAATTTGTATTCACCATTAAATAGACCTCATCATCATCTATATCGAATGTATCGAAGAAATCGTAGAATTAAACTAGTGTTACACTTGAGACATAGCATATTGCGCGTATGCGTTGGTGATTTTTTAAGAAAATGCAACCTGGTAGTGAATGCTACTAACAATTTGGCGAATGCAGATCGCATTACTTTTACATATTCGCGGCGTTACTTTGTAAACTTTATTCGCAAGAGTTAAGTGTATCTAACGCTGTTAACATGTGACACGATTATATGTATCGACCCGCACCGGCCCGACCTCATAAATGTTGCACCGCGCTCATGCCACCATACGCTTGAGCGAAATTTTCCACTACCACTACTTACATACTTTATGTCTGACTTTCTTCGCCGCCTTCGGAAACCTCTCAAAGGTTCTTTTATGCTAGTTTCTATGCATTGAATAAAGTTAACAATGGCGGATAGAAATCAAAAGTTCTGTGACATTGAATTGAATTTTTGAAGTTTTGACATTGATGCATGACATTAAAGTTTTTGTTAATTTAATATGTATTACATTTAGGGATGTTTATGAAGATGTTAGTTGGGTTATTATACATTATATGCTATATTATTACGATCGTTACATATTTATTACTCGCGATCGCGCGCACACAGATTTGAATCAAACAGACCATGTCTTGAGTTAGCCGCGATAACAATAAACCCGCGAGCGAAGTCGCGGGCAAAGGTTAATAGATAATTGAAACATTCACCTCCCAAATAATGCCTATTTCAAGTTTTTACTAACGTACTGTGTGCGTTCATCCGTATTATTTGGGATAAAAGTCCCTTCTGAGGTGTTTCCACCTAGACACAATATGAGCTTCTTCGAGCATGGTGTTAATAAACACCTGCAGGATGGGCAGCGCACCTGTAAGCACCTGTATCTGATTATCCCACTTTGTTAATGTACTGCTTAAGCATGATGCAATAATCCTGATTTGCTTCAATTTACCCTCTTTTAAAATAAGAAATGCTCGAAAGAGCCAATATTGGCATTTATTTCTGAAATCAAAACTTGCTACGCTCATAAATTTTTTATTGAGCGTTTTAAATTCAAAATTATATAATTTTATTCGATAATGTGTGGAAATTATATAATAGGCGTTAATTTAGTCTCAAAATATTTTTTACCCTTATTTTTGGTAAATATAAATCATATCATACTAAAACCTATCATACATAAAACTGTTTATATAAATATTACAATTTTAATAAAGCTATAGTTTATCATTATTAGCAACGGTATAATTAAGTAAACAAATCCAAATCTTACATTTTCAATTGGTTGAACTAGCTCTTGTAAGTTTACCTTTCCTACAATAACATACCATAAATATCAACGGTATGATATTCTTTGTTAATATTACATCGCTTGGGTATATTTTCCAAGCTTTGGTCAGCAGTCAATGTAGCGAAGTCATCAAATATGCAAGTTTGCGGCCGCTCCCAAGCCACTTAAAACGATTGCAAATGAAAATTTCCTTCTCCTCTGCTGCACCTTTGTTCTGAAGGATTAACTTCATTCTTCGGAAAACTGTATGCCAATTTAGGAATTCCTAGACAAGACATCTTACATGCACGAGCAATGTAATGTTTAATGTACCTAGATGTTGTTTTTAAAATTTACTTGTAAAATAACCAATTGTTAAGTTGGTTTGTGTACGTTTCAAAAACTCTAGAATGGAAAGATAGACCGAATAGGGATAAATGGGGGAGATTTTTATATATAAAAATTGCACCCCGGGCGAAGCCGGGAGCGGTTTGCTAGTTATATATAATTTTGACGAGCCCTGAGTGGTTAAGATGCATGCTAATGCTCTGTCTCACAGGGGTCTCGGGTTCTCGACTTTCGGTAACGCCAACTTTGGAAATAAACTTTTCAAAGTTGGCTCTTGCACGGTCAGGTTAGGGCATGTAATATCGGAATGGTTTCAATTCTGGAACTGAGTTACTATACTGGATACCCATGCAATATCGGAATTCCAAAACTGGAAAAATTATTTGGCTTCTAGGAAAAAGTTAAAATTTATTAATCGATCAAGTTTACTCTTTAATCAACTTAACCTATACTTACAGACTTTTCAATCACATGAAACAAAAGAAACATTAAAATATTTTAAAAATACAGTCTACTGTGCGGAAGGCTGCGCGCGCAGTAGTTCACGACGTCACAGTCCTGTTCGTGTGTGTGTGTGTGTGTGTGTGTGTGTGTGTGTGTGTGCGTGCGTGCGTGTGCGTGTGTGTGTGTGTGTGTGTGTGTGTGTGTGTGTGTGTGTGTGTGTGTGTGTGTGTGTGTGTGTGTGTGTGTGTGTGAATGCGTCATGGTTGCCGTTCAGAAAGAAGTTATTAGTCAAAATATAGATATCGGAATAACGATATTGAAATGTTTCAATTCCGGAATTGAATTATTGGAAAAAAACAGTCCGAGATTCAGGAATTCCGAATACATGCCCTCAGGCGCTAGTCTGAATATAGTGGGAAGGCAGACTGCGTTCGCAATCATCTGCCGTCTGGCAGTAACACCACTACCTTACAGAAGACCACTGCGAAATGCAATAGAACTTAAACATGCATCACTATTTCAGGCAAATATTTAGTTAGATATTCAGTTAAAGAAAGAAGACAAAGACGGCAGCATTGCGAAATATAAACTGCTTAGTTCTTCTTAAGTTTTCTACGCTATGCAACCATTTGTATATTTCATCATATTTAAGTCGGTTTAACATACTTTGGTATTATGTGAAAAATGTATACAATTGTCTATTGTTACAAAGTATAACCACGTTGTTACTTGAGAGTGCACAAATAAATGTTGCATCAAGTGAAGTGCGATATGCCTTCTGGGACCACACGAGTCGGCCGCTTCCTTGTTTTAGAACGAAACAGCATAGGGCTGGTACATTATTTTATAGAATAAAGTTCATTACAGTTGCAAATTTCAAATTCATTTTTTTGCTACTTTCTAGCATAATTGGATGTAATAAAAATTAGGTAATATCATAAGAATTTAATGCTTGACTTGATTCATGTAAAATATTGTTAAGGATAAACAAAGAAAGAGAACAATACCTTAAATAAACTGGAATGAAAATTGGTTGGGCGTTTCCTTGATAAACTCAAGTAAAGATAAGAGATTTTTCGGTCCCACCTGACCAACCCTAAAGTAATGTAAGACTGAAACGCCGGGTGACCTAAAAACTTGAACGTCTGGAGCGCATTTTAACTCGTCTCCACTTTAGAAATAGACACCGCTCTACGAGTATATCTCGTAGAACAATGGCCGTCGATAACTGGAATTCGTTTCCGCCGTATCGATACCAACCAAATAAACCGCGAGATCATATTTGATTACTTGAATATGAGTATCAAATGCTTACTACACTAGAGAACATTCTAAAACAAAATAATGACTTAGTTGACGACAAATCAAGTTGTCAGAAATAATACAGGAACGTGCCCTCTGAACTATAGTATGCAGTGAAATGTTCATATTATTTTCCGTTGGTTTAGGCCAAATCTCTAAATGGTGTATATAAATAAATGAGAAATTTATCTATTTTTACAGATGTGCCACACTTGAGGTGTTGAGATGAAGGCTTGGGAGGCGATGGGTCGCGGTGCGTCCGCGCACATCTATAGAGTGGGACGCCTCCGAAGGGCCCTGGTGCTTCTTGCAGCTGCTGCCTGCACGGCTGCGGCCTTACTGTATTGGCGGCAGCAAACAGACGAAAGAACGCATCGGCCACTACACAATCTATATGCGTAAGTTATCATTTTAAACCATCGACCTATCTACTAGACTTGGGGAACGAAACAAAATTGCTTGTCAAATACCGGTAAGACCCGTTGGATGAGTGGTAATAGTGCTCGCCTAACGTCTCAGGGGCCCGGGATTCGATTCCCTGCGGGGCCAATTCTGGTCAATGAAATTTTCAAAGTTTTAAATGAATTACCCGTAACTAAATGCGCAAGTTCTGCGTTCCGCTCAGCGAATCTTGTATGGATATAAAAGTTATTCTTTCAGACAGATATTCCACAATTATTGCATGTTACTCTAGGGATTATTTCGTTATCATTTATTAATTCTGGTTATTATCATTCATTTAGGGATTATTTCATTGTCATTCATGATTTTAACGCAATAAAGAATAGACTTAAATTGGGCATACAAACTATTGAACAAAACGTCACTAAATCAGTGAATATTTTATATGTTGTATAAATATTTAGTGCTAGTAATCACAATTCAATAACAGAAACGAACATAAATTTATCCTGAATACTCTACAGTGTGTATGATCAAACTATCACTTCCCTGTAGAACTGAAACAGTTTGAACTAATATAATATCATTTTACAAAAAAAAACTTTTAACAACATATCTTTCATAAAGAACTTTTTTTATATTACGATTACCTAACTAACACAGGGCCGGCGACACTCACGCGATCAGTGAACACACCAAAGGTTTATAGAGTTCAATAGCTCAATTGTTTTCTAATCGTAAACTTTATGTGCCTGTTCTCTTTTTCAGAGGGATTGAACCCCAGTGGACTTGGATTTGCCGAAATGACCGCTGCGAGCGCTTACCCGCGTCGGAAACTACAACGCTCCAATCACTGCCAACATGTAACATGCTCTGTGCATCCACTCAGTTGTGGCCACAACCCACCGGGCCCGTAAGTCTCGCCACCGCCGCAGTTCCCGTCAGAGCCGACAGCTTCACACTAGAAGTAACCGATTCCCCATCGAAACATGTCACCGAACACTTGCATGACGCCTTCGCTCTCATGCGAGAAGACTTGAGAAACCTCGAAGATAGAAGCGAAGAGATAAGACGAAACGATATTGGCAGTCCACGCTCAGTTTATGTTCATGTATCTATCAAAAATGGTACCGCCGATCCTCGATTGCGACTCGATACAGACGAAAGTTACAAGCTTAGTTTAAGACCTTCGGGAAACACACTAGTCGCAGAGATCAGTGCCCATTCGTTTTGCGGAGCTCGCAACGGATTCGAGACGCTTTCTCAATTAGTTTGGCTAGACCCGTACGCTGGATCCTTGCTCGCTCTCGAGGCGGCGAGTGTCGTCGATTCACCGAGATTTCATTTCCGGGGCCTTCTTTTGGACACTGCGAGAAACTACTTCCCAGTGTCGGAATTGATGAGAACGATCGACGCAATGGCGGCTTGTAAACTTAATACATTTCACTGGCACGTGAGCGACTCGCAATCGTTTCCGTTAAGACTGAATAGTGCGCCACAGTTGGCACAACACGGAGCTTACGGTCCAGGTGCCATATACACGACCGACGACGTAAAGGCAATAGTGCGACGAGCGAGATTGCGCGGCATAAGGGTACTTATAGAAGTGGACGCCCCGGCACACGTTGGCCGCGCGTGGTCTTGGGGCCCTCAGGCGGGACTGGGACACTTGGCGCATTGTGTTGAAGTCGACCCTTGGAACGCATACTGTGGCGAGCCACCCTGCGGACAGTTGAATCCGCGAAATCCTCACGTGTACGAACTGCTCGAGAAAGTCTATAACGAAATAATCCAACTGACGGGTGTCGATGATTTGTTCCATCTGGGCGGTGACGAAGTGTCCGAGAGGTGTTGGACGAAACACTTTAACGACACCGACCCGATGGACCTTTGGCTCGAGTTCACACAGCGAGCGATGCAAGCGTTGCAACGCGCCAACTCCGGCAAACTCCCAGAATTGACCCTGTTGTGGTCTTCGCGGTTAACGCGGTCCCCCTATCTCGAACGGCTCGACTCGAAGAGGATAGGAGTGCAAATATGGGGATCCTCACAGTGGCCCGAGTCGCGTGCAGTGCTAGATGCGGGATTCCGCTCGATAATCTCCCACGTGAACGCCTGGTACTTGGATTGCGGTTTTGGTTCTTGGCGCGACAGTTCCGACGGACATTGCGGCCCTTATCGCTCGTGGCAACAGGTGTACGAGCATCGACCTTGGACAGAGGAGTCTCCACCGCAGATGGGACCGGTGAGTGGAATGGCTGAAATAAATCCTTGGCGGGTCGAAGGGGGAGCGGCGTGCCAATGGACGGAACAGTTGACGACGGGTGGGTTAGACGCGCGGTTGTGGCCTCGCACAGCCGCGTTGGCTGAGCGTTTGTGGTCCGACCGGCCTGAGGGTGCGGCTGCAGACGTCTATCTAAGACTGGACACGCAGAGGTCCCGACTGGTAGCGAGAGGTGTTAAGGCCGCGCCGTTGTGGCCTCGCTGGTGTTCGCACAATCCTTACGCTTGCCTCTAGCCGGTCAACGAGTTTAACCAATACTTTTGATAATTGCGGTGAACTTTTGTATATGTAACTCATTTGACTAGTACCATAGAAAAGAAAATAACATAAAAACGCTACTCTTTATTCTTTTCAAAAGAGTTGTATAGCGCATAGGAATAGCACAAAGGCTGTGTTAGTGCAACAGAAATAGGTATTGATGAACATATAGTCTACGTTTTAAAGGGTTTTTTATAACTTGAAATTCCTGTCGTCTCTTAGGGATTATTATTTTCTTACCTCTATGGTAGTACTAAAACTGCAAAAAAGTTTTTGCTGAATATTTTGTATACATTTTCCGTTCGCTCACTATCCGCTGTTAAATTCAAACAAATTTGATTTGTACGTTACATATCTAAACTAAGATTTGTTATTGGGCATTTGGCGTATATTGTATATAGCGATCTTGTGATTTAAATATGTAATATGTACATATTAGTAAATGGAAAGTTAACTTTTTGTAGAATATAGTTAGATAGGTGAAAATTAATCACAATATACACCAGAATAAAAATTATTTTCCTTAGTTAATAATTTCTGTAATGGTTTTACTTTATAAATATTACATCACTTTCTTTAATCACTTGTAAAAAAATATGGCTGCATTTTAGCAGGTGAATGTTTTTTTTTATTTTATTATTTATTAATAATTAGATTTAATGTGACTTAAATATCTCTATGAAACTTACAAAAATCGTCATATTTGACATTGACGACACCGAGCATCACAATATCATACAAAGATTTAAATCTTGGATCTCATGTGTAAAATATTAATATCTGTTTGCAATCAAGATACATAATTGAACTATTATGTATATTTATTTATATGGATTTTTATATTTTTAATCCGCAACGTTTTCTTTATAGGAAACCAGAAAATATGCAGATGAAATAATGGCAAAATAACAAAAATATATAGGTACTCTTTTTTTTATATATATAATATAGGAAAACACAATTAATTAAAAATAGGTAGGTATATATAATATATTTATATGCTTTTGAATTTATCTTAATTCATATTGAAATTTAATTGCTAAAATGACATATATATGTGTACACGATTTAATAAAATGAACTTATGGCCGTGTTACTTTACGAAATATATATTGTAGTTTTGACTTTGCGTTTGTATCTAAGGCTGTAGTCGCCGCCTTAACCTATTAATATCGTGTGGTATCTAAATTATTTGTTTTATATTGTTATGAAATGGAGACAGGGACAAAAGCTAAACCAGTGGATCCGTATATTCAAAATATTCTAATGTCAACAAATAAAAGTTCATTAATATGTGAATAGTAAAAAACCAATCGCAGGACAATATGTAGGTCGCAGAATTAATAATGTCAAGCCATAAATTTATATTGTTTGTGGGAGGATTTATCTTTGGAATTTGAACGCCATCGTTGATACAAATCGCAATAATATATTTTTTAATTACAAGTAATTCAGAGATCAGAATTCAGAAATGTTTAAATAATTTGTAAAGGTTACGGAGACCACTGGCCTATGGAGTGACTAATGCAATTGTTAGTTTTTAAGATATTATACAATTAATGTTATTTTTTATTCTTCTCTGTAGATAGGTAATGGAATAATTTGAATAAATTTTGTTAACGAAATAATTTTTAATATGTTAAATGAATTGTATAATATTTTTATCGTAACATTTTTTTTTAATCGGATTATGTAATTAATGATATATTATTTTGTACAAATGTTCACATTGCATTGAGATTATTTATTTTTTAGGGAATTAAAAGTGGTTATAGTTTTAATCGAGTCCACAAATTAGATTTTCACGATATATCCGAGTGTACCTACAAATTGACGATATTGTTATTAAATATTTTCAAGTATCGTCCGTTTTGATTCATTCAGGAATAGTATCACAGTAATTTAAAATAATGAAGTTAACAAAGTAATGACAAAATAAATAATTTAACATTAATAATGGTCTATTATATCCTTAGATCACAAGAGGGTAAACTCTGTGTTCTTTGGGGAAAGGACATCACCCATTTTGGGCGGCCATCGATATTTTGCACGTTATTAAATATTATCCAAACATTTTTCACTATGGTGCCAAGGCTCTTTCTAAGCGTTTTCTCCGAGATGATATTCTGCCTTAAATAATTAACAATATAATAAAGATGTATTTATTATAATTCTCCAAATGTTACAAAAATGTTAACTTTTTACATATAAATATAATCTTTAGAACTTTGTTGTGATATTGAAAAATGTTTAAAATATTGTGTTCTATTTTATAATAATAAGTTTAATATTGTTGGCCGGCACTTTTAAAATTAGCCCAAAAATGTGAGGCTGGGTGATGTTGTCCTTTGTTTTTCAAAAATCTTTCTAAAATCTGTACAGCACTCTCAAAAAATGTATTTTAGCTACACCTAAAAATTCTTTCACCTATTAATTTATTATTATTAGTTACTATTATCATAGAGTGGTTATTGGTTAAGTACTATTTACTCTATGCTATTATTAATTAGTTACACGAGTTGTCAATCTGGTAATAATATCGTGAAAGTCTAAATGGCTTGGACAAAGTTTGCGAGTGTTCCCCGGATTGCAGTAAATAGGCACAATTTTGTACATTTTTATGTAATATTTGGTGCTACAGTGATAGTCGTGGTGTACTTTATTAAACGTAAAATGAAAATACTATTTGTTTTTCTCTCTCTCTCTCTCTCTCTCTCTTTCGGTCGTTAACCTTAAACCGCTGTCTGTTACAGTGAGAATAGGACCTTAGTATATTGTTAAAAACTTATAACAATACATAAGGGATTGAGTTATTACCATTTTGACAGATTTTTGTTTCGACAGCACTAGTATCTCAATATTTGTTTTCTTTGGGTGAATAATTTAAAAAAAAAAAGCATTAAATAAAATACTTCCATTATTTATTGAAATAAATTGACAACGAATATAACTGAAAGAGAGTTCATAATTAAACAAATAAATTATTGTAACATAAAATGAAGAGTTGCAAGAGTTTTGCGATTAGATCACTTCCTCCTGAAGATATTGCTGAGTCTGCGACTGCGCGGAGTGCCCTGTAACAACGAGTAGCTTTTAGGACTACAAGCAACGTCGTGGGCAGGAGTAGGCTTATTGCCGATTGGATCTCGCAGAGTAACCTCGAGCACGAATTGACTGACAAATCAAAAAAGTTTCTAGAATACATGCAATATACTCGTAGGTGGGTGAAACTTCATTTGAGCAAGGTGTTTTGTGTAAACAAACTTTATAATAAAAAAACGTGGATTTTCAAACATTAATGATTTTAAATGACAGTATTAAAATACAAAAACTCACAAATTTAAACTGTTTATTTGTTAGAAAAATATGCTTTTTTGTATATAACGTTTATAATAGTGAGTTTAAAGTGAATTTTTTTATTTTCACGTATCTTACATAAAATCTAAGTGAATATAGCGTATAGATAAATAAGTATTGGTATAGTCACAAGGTGATTTTTAATCAGTTGAGAGTATTTACCTCGTTGCGGTCGTCGCGCTGTGAGCGGAAGAGCGAGCGCAGCCGGGAGGGAGTGCTAGTCTTGCGGCTGACGCCAGAAACGGCCTCGTTCTCGGCGCGCAGCGACTCTCGCAACTCAGAGTCCTAACGACAATGTATTCACCTAATTTATAGCTGAATGACACTTGTCATAACGAACTTTGTTCGTTACACAAAATGCTCTTACAGTTATCACTATTTAACTTAGTTAACAAGTTTAAAAACGTCAAAATAATGATTTCCAAAAAAGTGTTAATAATTTTCAAACAAGCAGATAAACTATAACAAAAATTTTAATTGTTTACTGTAATATTTAATTGAAAAAATTGTTAAAAAATTTCACTATTCAAAACTACATGTGATCAGGCAAACAAATCTAGACAATTTATTTGATCCCCACTTAGTCGCCTGAATATTTCATCAAAATCAGTTGAGCAGTTTTGAAGTACATAGGGATACGTAGTCTTATAACATAGTATTCAAGATTAAAGACGGAAAACAGGTCACACTTTATAGCTCTTACAGATATCATAAAGAGCTATCACCAAATGATGAACACATACCGTCGCTGAGAGTCTGCCGGCTTGTTTGCTGGGAGTTGGAGGTCCTGGTTTCTTGTACGCCGTGATTCCGACCTCCTTGCGCTGGGATTTACCCGCCATAGACAACTTGGCGTTCGTCGTGCCCTGAAAATCATCACATATTGGATATATGTGGACTGCGTTCGGTAAAATAAAAGACATCTTATTATTCAAAATTCATCATTGACGACGCGTTTGGTCTAGTGGCTAGTAACCCTAGCTGTTAACCAAACGGTCGCGGGTTCGAATCGCGCTAGGGGCAAATGTTTATATGTTAACATTTTACCTTTGTACCTGAGTCATGGATGTTTTTTATTTATAATATGTATGTATTTACAAAAAAAAGTAATCTATGTTATATATCAACTGTCTGGTATCCATAATACAAGCATTAGTTGCTTACTGTGGAACTAGATGGTGCTGTGTGGAATGTTTGAAGACATTTATTTATTTATTTATTTATCATTGCTTCAAAACAAACATGACGCTAAAATGTGTTAAATAAGATAATCATGTAAAAAGAAAGTTAAATGTCGCTTAAGGGAGTAACTACACCTACATTCGGGTTTCATTGAACGATTTTGAGTACACTTATACGGTTCCGCTTCTACTACAAAACTGAATAAGTGAGAATAATTTCAAGTAGTAACTTGTCACTTGTCTTTGCCTGAAAAGCTGAACGGCGACGTACGCATCCACATACAAAATTGCTGTTTTCTAGTTGCATGCATATGAATGTGTAACATCTGACATCTCACCAAGTCGGTGTTATGACCTCTCCACTAATATGTGCCGATGTTTCTATGATTTTGACAATTTAAAAATTCCTGTTCAAAATCCTCACAAATTATCGCCATTAAAACATAAATATTTAGAATAAAACCGATTTTTAATATTTCACTTTTGCAGCATACGTGTGCGTTGCATTCGCACGATGTGGACATAGAATCAATCACTGTTATTTACTTTAATGTCGTCCTCGTTGAGCGCAGGCGCGAACTGCGTCTCGGCGGGATAGCAGGTGCGCAGATGCGGAGGGCAGAGCGAGTTGCGCCAACGCAGCTCCGACAGCCGAGCGCCCGGAGGCAGCGGCGGCGGCGGCGGCGACTGCAGCGCCTCCAGCCACCGGTTGTCGAACACCTCGCCCTCCTCGTCCGACATGTGCAGCGCTCGGCCTGACTTACTTTTATTGTGCGCGTTGGCGGGCAACGAGCGCAGAGAGTGTGTGTCAGACGGACGGAAAGACTCGTCCTGTGGCGGCGGTACCAAGCCGGACTGAAAATTTATTATAACAAACTACTTTAGGGCCGACGTTTACTGGCACAGCAAAGGATTTTTTCCTAAACATTTTTCCATTTTTTCACCAGGGAAATGGGCTCTGGCATCCCCTACTCACTCACCGAAACAAAACAGCACATGTGCTGTTTTTTCATGGTCATCTCCTGTAAGGGGGTGGATACTGCCGCCAGACGAGCTGCCCAAATGACTGAGAAAAGCAATGTTCTCTGCCTCCACTTTCCAGACCCAGACTAAAGCCAACTTTGAAAAGTTGATTTCCAAAGTTGTCCCTGCCGGTAATAGAACCCCAAGCTCGTTAAATTCATTTAATAAACAACTCTATTGCTGAGAAATAAGAAGGTATATTTACTGAATGCACATGCTGAAGAGACATCAGAGAGCCGGTGTGCTGTTTCTTCCGCAGCCATTCCGCCTCATCCTTCTTCATGAGGAATTTCTCACCGACATCCCACAACTCGGACGTCAACGCTTTTATGTGTTGCTCATACTTTTGACTCGAAGTAGTCAACTTCTCACGCGCTTTTTGCAACTCCCTTTCTAGAACGGCTATCTCTTCCTTCTGTTTCTCTTTGTAAACACCAATTTGTTCTTGATACAGTTGTTTCTGGAAACACGAATCTCATGTAAATATTTGCGATTTTTTTTCTTTGAGAATATAACCAAAAAACATGCGACATATCAGCACATTCACACATGCAAGTTGCAACATACATTCCATGCTGAGAAACATCATTATTACCTTTCATAAAAAATCAACCAAGCATCATTCTAAATTAAATAACCTCTATATTTTATTGAACACCAAAAAAAATAAAACAAAGTAAGTATCCTATAAAATACGATTTATTTATAAAAAACTGACTTTACAAGTCATCAACAAAGCAATATATATGATATATATATAGTATCAATAATCCATTTGCAGGAAAAACCACCAAACCACCTGATAGGCTAGTATCAATAACAGGATAGGGATGATACTGACCATTTTAGCTTTCATTCTGTTGAGTTTGTCTTCATATTCGGCACGAACTTCAGTTATGGTCGCAGCCTGCGATTCAGCCTCTCTACTCTTTGCTTCTCTCACTTCCCCGCGTTTTATCTTCGACACTTCCTCCAAAATTTTATGGAATGAACTCTCCAGTTCTCCTAACTGCACATCTAGAGAGGCGTTTTGTAAATTGCAAGAAGCCAAAGATGCCCTCTCCACGTCACTAGTGAATGCTTGTCTAATTTTCTCCGGTGATATAGTTCTTCCTATGCTCAACTCCACCCATCGTTGCATTGCCATCGCACTCTCGGAGAGATTCTGCATTATGGCCGAGTAACTCCGTTCCAACTTGCACACCAATGACTCAGACACGGATCCATCGATACTCAGAATCTCTCGTCTGACCGTCCTCTGGACCGACACCACTCTACTCATCTTCTGTTCGTACAACTCTCTGATCGAGCTGAACGTTTTATATCTCACCGACAACTCTGTCAAAAACTTCTTCATGTTTATAATCTCGGCTTCGTGTATTTTGTTCACCTCGGTGAGTCTGTCTCGTTCCTTCTGCAAAGCTATTTGCCTCTCGGAACACCGTCTCAGATGCTTGTCAGTCGTTTCTAGGAAATTCTCCAAGTCTTCCATAGTTATAGCTTCCGCATGAAGACTTCGCTTCACCTCACCATCGCAATTTGAACCAAAGTTTGTCAACTCTTTCAATATTGTGTTTGACTTTATTTCAGCTATCCGTTTCAATATTATCGTTTGATATTTGGCTGAGACTTTTATTATTTGGGTCGCGCGATTTTCCGTAGCGCTCATTTTGCTAACTTGCCTCTTCAGATCGGCTATCTCCTCGTTCTTCTGATGTACGATCTTCTTGAGCTGAGAGGAGAGTTGTTCGCATTCCTCTTTGCTGATCTCCAATTCTTTGGTGACGTCCAACAACTTGTTTTCAGATTCCGCCATCAGAGACTTGAGATACAAAAGGTCACTTTGAAGTGTTGTTATCGTTCTGTTTTTGTCGTAAACGATCTTTTCCAAGTCCGATATGGTCTTAATGCTGTCAAGAGACGAGTGCGCGAGATCTGAAGTGTTATCTACCTGGGAACGAACGTCGCGTGGCTCCCGTCGCCCAACTTCTGCGCTCGCGTCGCTATCTGCAACAAACGCGACAAGCCTACTTATTTGCCTAACTAGCCAATTACTTTTGCTTTAAAACTTAGATATAAACGGTACATTTGATCGTAGGTGGCTACCGTCGTCTATAACACAAGCAACGCCACAGGTGTTGCATGTGCGCTGCCAAACCATATGGGCTCTGGCATTCCTTACTCACTCACCGAAACACACCAACAAACGTACTGTTAATTAACGGGGGTGGTTACAGCCGCCAGACGGGCTGCCCAGATGACTGCGAAATCTAGTTTTTTTTTTCTGCCAATCTGCTAAATCTTTCTTTTTAATTAAATTTTTTTAAAAAGAATTAAAATACAGTGTCCCTGCCAGTACATTGTGATTTTATTATTGAAGAACATACACAATATACTTACGGGTATCTCCTTTCTCCAAGGCCTTAATCAAATCTCTATTTTCTTGCCTCAAACAATTCATAGCCTCAACTCTGTTTGCATCCTGTAGTTTTTGCTTCAACTCGTAAATGGTCGCTGTTTTCATTCCTAACTCATTCAAACATTTTTCTTTTAACACTCTCTGTTCTTCCAACTCTCTTTTTATTGCAATAACCGCTTCTTCTTTATCCCTCAACACGGACTCGTGATCTGCTTCCAGTGTTTTCACTCTTTTTTGTAAATTTACTAACTCCTCCTTCAATAGTATGATCTCTTTCTGCTTCTCTGCTATCTCTTTTTGGCGAGAGTCCAACTCTTTCTCAGCTTTGATCTGATACTCTTCTAGTAGCGCACACTTGTTGGAGAGATTCAACTTTTCGTTGTCAACATTTTGACATTGATGATCCGATTGCATTTGGAGCAAAATTTTTTGTTCTAAATTAGAAATTACTGAAAGGAAACAAAACGATAAATTAATGAAAGCGAACGCATTATTACTTTCTATTGAAATATTAAGTATGGCAGCAGCGAATGTCCAAGGAATTGTCAGTGGCGTAGCTTGTACCCTAGATGGGTCCTGCATCAAATTTTGTCGAGGGACCAAATGGAAAGTAACGATTTTTTTACAAAACCAATAAAATACCTCGCATTTTTTGGTATGCTAGGTATTAAGCAATTATAGACATGTATACAAAAAAACTACAATATTCCCACAGAGGGCTTTTAAAATTTGTTACTAAAGTTGGTGATATTTAATAAGAAAATTAAATATATATTAATTTAAATAATACATTTACAATAAAAAAAAAATTAAGATTATATAAATAAATTTATATTAAGTATTTATAAAAAAGTTCCAGTCAAAATCAAGATAGATGAACAAATGATATTTTATGGTAATGTTACCTGATTTATTCTGTTCGATGATTTCATGCAATCGTGTGTTATCTTGAGTCAATTTCGTCAATTCTTCCTGTTCTCTAGTCAAACTTTCAATTTTCTTCAACATTTGATCAAACTTTCCCATACACTCACACTTTTGCTGTTCTAAATTGGTTTTGTCGGAAACTAATTTATCAATTACACTTTCCAACCCATTAATTTTATTTTCCAATTCTTCGTTCAACTCCACTTTTTCTTTGAAAACACTTTCAAGTACATTATTTTGTTCCGTTTTCTCGTGAATTGTTTTTGTGAGAGTATCGACTTTGTTTCGCAATTCAACTTCTAGACTGTCCTTTTTAATTTTTTCCTCTTCATTGTTCATTCGTAATTCTGCCATTTCTGAAAAGATAAAAAGAATTTAAAGCTGTACCTTTTAAAGTTCATATATATTAATATAATTTTACAAAGATACTAATAAACCATTAATGAGAACATGAAGAGAAAAATTCTTAAACAAAAAGTCCATACCTTCCTTTTGTGTCTGCAACGATTCTGCCAACTCCATATTCTCTACGTTCAATGATGTTATTATAGAATCCTTAGACGTTAACTCCTCTTTCAACGACACGATTATTACCGATTTCATTTCTTCCAAGTCTCTTTCTAAATTATCTTTTTCAGATTTCATTTGTGACAATTCATTGTACGCTATTGCAAAAGCAGACTCCTTCTCTTTCAACTTGTTTTCAGAATCGCACTTTACACTTTCTATTTGTTCTCTCAAAACTTCTATCTCTTCTTGAAGTTTTCCAATGGTTTTAACGTGTTCGGAAATAACTTTATTGAGACTGACTTTTTGATCTTCCATCACCGATTCGGTGACAGTCACCATATTCTTAAGCACTAGTCTTTCAGAGTCAAAATCGCTTAAGAGTCTTTCGCTATTTTGTCTGCATTGTTTTATGTCTTCTTGTAGGGATTTAATGGCTACAATGAGAACATTATTTAATTTAAATTATAAAATAATAATGATAATAATTTTATGATTTAGATTTATTTATTTTGCTTAAAACACGGTAGTAAGGTGTTATCAAAAAAGTTACAAAAAGAACATCATGTTTCACCTTTTTTTCAAAGAAACATTGAATTTAATATTTGTTAAAATTCATAGTTATTTTCTTAAATGTAATATATAGAAATACGTTTTTTTTTTTTTTTAAATAATCAAAGGTCCTAAAAAAATATGATCTTGAGTTAGATGGTGTTACATACATTTTCGTTCATTTAATTTTACTTCAATATAAAAATTAAAAAAAAAATAGCTTACATTTAGTTTGCTCTTCAATTGTTTCCTGAAGTTTATCCTTTTCATTTCTAATCGAGTCTAATTCCACTGTTTTATCCTTTAAGTAACCAGTAAGTTTAGTTATCATTACGTTCAGATTATTAATTTGACATTCGTACGTGTTTTTCAATTTATCTGTTACATTCTCATTGTCTATGAGTTTCTCTTTGAGCGAATGGCATTTAACTTCAAGTTGTATTTTAACATTGTTCAATTCATTGGTGAGTGATTCGTTCGTATTTTGCAGTTTTTGACAATCTCTGTCCTTACTTTCCATAAGTGTTTGTAAATTCTCTTTTTGTATTGATGATTCTGAAATAGAAAAAAAATGTTGGTGTTTATATTGAACCACCTTTTGCCCTTTTCATTTCATTCCTATTATAATTTTTTTTAAACAAGACCATTGGTCGAGTTTTCTCAGACCATGCTCTATCTAAAGGTTCAGAATATATAATGTTTGGATTCCAGACAGATTTGGCTCAAGTCTAGATCTAGCAAGTAGTTGTAGGGCACACTGGGTATCGCAGCCGCAATACCCTTCCTAATCCTATCCTATATTATCCTATTTGGTTGGCAGCGCACTTGCAGCACCTATGGCTTATAATGCTGGCGCGTTATAACAAATTGACTGTTAACCAGTCTGATAAACCTTGTCATAAATACACCCTGTTGATACAATTAATAAAAAATATGCAGCAGGTAGTTCATCAACAAATTTTTATCATCTAATGAATAATGTAGCTATTCAGCTTATCAATAACACAATATCAATATAGTTACATGATCAAAAAGGACAAAAGCTTTTAAATAAATTAGTGGTATGTAGTGAAATTAGTTTTACCTATAATTTCCACAAAAAAATGCCCTCTCCCTTAATGGAGACATTATAGTAATTTAAGTTAAATTCTTAAAGTATCTTAAGTAATTTTTACCTTTTGGGAAGGATTCACTTTGCCAGGTTATAAATTAGAAAAAAAAATATATTTCTCAAGCTATTTCCTTTTGTTTGCATTTTTTTTAAATAGTATTAAGACTAGAAGTGTCATCATAGAATACCAAAGATTAAAAAAAAATCTTACCGGTTCTATATTGATGTATTTCCTGTTGTAAACTCTTCACTTCCATCTGAAGCTCCATTATAAGGATATCTTTCTCCCTAATCTTATCTTTCATGTCTTGGAGTGCGGAACTTTCGTGTTTTAATGCTTTCTCTAGATTATCTTTTAAAGATAACTCGTCAATTAAACTGTTCGCGATATTAACTAGAATATCGCATTTTTCATCAACATTAAAGTTCTCAAATTTAACATTCACCAATTTGGCAAGTATTTCGTTTGACTGCAGAAATTCCCCCTTTTTAATATTTTGAAATACCTTTTCTATGCCATTGGTAAGGGTCAGAGCCAATTGCATACTTACTTCTTCTTGCTCTGAAATAACAAATAGTAATTTAAGGAAACTAGCCATCATAACTGCAGATCAATTGAGAATAGCCCCTATGTTTCATATTTCAATAGTTAGTGTAAATTTCAATACATTATACACACTGTCTTAAATTTCAGGACATTTAAACTCTTAGTTATCTGCTCGAAATCTGACAATGAATCAGGTATCAAAGTTTCATCGCGTTTTGGCCAATTTGTTTTTAGTCAATCAAAATAGAATAAGAATACCTAAATACTCGCTCTTATTTGGGATAAACAATGACCCCCTTACGGTTAAGTATAAGCAAAATTATAATTGTACTATAATTTTAAGACCAACAGAAAACTATTTTTAATACAAAATTTATTTTACTAGTGACCCGCTCCCGGCTTCGTTTGGGATTCAATTTTTTATTTACACAAACTTTCCTTGTTTATTTCTCTTTCTATAAGTGAAAATCGAAAAAAAATCGATTGAGCGGTTTTAGAGTACTTAGAGGACAAACATACTTACTTTGATTTTTATTTTTATATAAAATATACATACTTAAACAGTCTGCCTTTAACCTAAGAACATCTTCCTTTAAGTTTTGTAGTTGTTCCTCTTTGCTTTTGATTTCCAACACATTCTTCTCAATTGTTGTTATCAATTCATTAACTTGTATATTTTTCTCATTTTCAAATTCATCTCTGGCCGCCTTCTCTTCTGTTAAAGAACTCAAAAGCCTTTCCTTCTCCATAATCATAGAATCTTTTTCAGCTACGAGTACATCTATTTGAGATTCAATAACATTCTTGTTTGATTTCTCTTCAATCAAATCATTCTCCAACTTATTATTGAGAGTTACGAGTTTAGTTTTTTCTTGTTCAACAATCTCTCTAGAAGTTTTCTCCTCCATTAGTTGTTTTTCAAGATATTCCTTCTGTTCTACAAGTGCATCTTTAATCTTACACTGTTGCGTTAACTCTTTTACTATTTTAATATTTTCTTCTAATAGAACTTGTTTTTCTTTCTCCCCTATATCTTTTACTGACTTTTCTTCAATGAGTTTTTGAGTAAGTATCTCTTTCTCATCAGTCAAATTAGCCAATACATCTTCAATTTCTATATTTGCTAACTTTTCAGCAGACAATTGGTCGCGCAATATTTCATTTTCGCAAGTCAACTGTTCTTTCTCTTTCCGCAAGTTGTTCGCTTCAAGTTTTAAACTTTCTGTTTGAGCATCTAATTCATCATATCTCTGTTGTAACATTTGAATTGTTTTATCGTTATCAATCAATGCAACATTGTAATTGGTCTTCTCTGAATCAATAGCATTTCGCAATTGATCTATTACGGTACTTTTGTAATTTATATCTGCTTTCAAGCTGGACATTTCGTTTTCGAGCCTTTCTATATCGTTAGATTGTTTTGTTTTCTCTTTTTCTATAGATTCTTGCAAATGTTGAATATCAGTATTTAGAGCTTGTAGTCTATCTGTTGAACTCTTTGATTGATTTGTAATTTCATCCTCTAACTTTGAATTTATTGACTGCAATTGAGAATTTGTGTCTTTTTCTCTTTTATATGCATTTTCCAATTTTTCAATAGTTAACTCTTTTTCTTTCAACATTGCATCGTAATTGGTTTTGTCCTCTTTCAATGTAAGCACCAAGAGTGAATTTTTCTTTTGCAATTTCTGAATGTCATTATTTAGTTTTTCAATTTCTATTTTAAGCTGTTTTTCGAGTTCTTTTTGTGTAACTAGCTCAGTCTTTTTCTGTTCCAACTCATCCGTTAAATCAACTTCTCTATTTAATGTTTGCTGTGACCTTTCTATTGCTTCATTTAATTTAATTTCCATCGTTCTTATCTCTGCGAAAAAAATACTTCTCTCACTTAGGGCATGATAATCATTAGATTCATACAAAACAAATTATTTTACAAAATATATAAATCTTACCGTCATCTTTCTTGTCAATAGACTGTTTCAGCAATTGAATTTCACTATTTCTCTGTACAATATCCTCCTTTACATGCTTTAGCATTTTATATTCATCTTCGAGTTTATCCTTCTTTGATACGATTTCCTGTAATTCATCTGCTAAAACTTCTTTAGCATGGCGTAAATCTGCTTTTTCTACCTCGTCAATTTTAGATTGAGTTTCAAGCTGCTGAATGAGATCTTCATGGCTGCTAATAGTGGAAATAAGGTTAGCCTTTTCTGATTCGTATATTAACTTCAATTCGGCAATTTTAACAGTTTCTTCGTTTAACAGTTGTTCTGTTGATTTTATACCTAAAAATTAAAGTTAAATAAAAATTATATAATTTTCACCTATAGTATCAGCGAGTAACATAGGCCATTATTTTTTACAAAGTTACGCGGACGAATTCGCGTGAAACGGCTAGTATTTTCTAAAGTTACGTTGCACGCGAGATGATAATAATGGCGATAATAAATAAATTTACTTACGTTCTTCATAGCTATCAACTTGCTTAGATAATTTAGCGATGCATGTCTCTAAATTTATAATTTCATTACTTTTTGTAGAGACATCTTCGGACAAATTATCTACTTTACTCGTCAGTGAATTCATTTCATTCAGCAAATTCATTTTATCTTCAATTTCAGCTTCCAATTTCTTATTTAAATCAACAACTTTACTTTCATTGCAACCAATTGTTGCTTCTAAAGACTTAATTTCTTTGTCGTGTTTATTTTTCATTGTTTTAATTGCAAGTACTTTCTTTTCACTGTCAACATTTGCCTTTTTTAAATCACGCTCGAGTATATCAATTTTATTTATCTTGTCATTTAGTTGGAATTCTAAAGAAGAAATAATTTCATCTTTAGCTCGAGTATCTTCTTGCAGTTTTGTTATAGTTAAATTAAGTTCAGAAATGTCTTCTTTCATTTTCATTTCGATTTCTTTCAATTTAGATACTTCATTTTGCAATGCCAATTTATATTGCGTTTCGCTATGAACTTGTACTTGTAACTCATTAATCTGAGCATTCTTTTCAGACATATCTTGTGAAAGTTTCTGTTTTTCCTCTCTAAAGGTATTTTGTAAGTTTTCCATATCCTTTAGCATGACTTCTAACTTATTGTCACGACTATTTATTTCTGACAACAATGACGCATTTTTATCTTCTAAATTCTTGCAAATCTCTTCCAACTTAACAGTATAACTTCTAACTTCATCAATTTCCTTCGTCAATTTCTCATTTACACGTACTTCTTGTTCCAACAACGCATGGACTGTTGATGCTTCTTCTGACTTACGGCGTAAATCACTTTCCAAAACCGCTCGCATTTCATTCAATTTTACAATTTCATGATTACAATTATTGGACAGTTCTTCTTTCAATTCTTTCTCCCTTTTCAAGTCATAATGTAGTTTTTCAATCAATTCACTCTTCTCGATTATGTTATTTTGTAGTTCAACCAATTCATTATTTCTATTCAGCACCTTTTCATTCAACTTCATTATATGATTATCATAATCGTCCTTCATTTTCAATCTATTATTCTTCTCAGTTTCAATTTCATTTTGTAGACCTTCAATTGTGTTATTTAATTTTGTCGTTTCATCAGATAAGCTGTGTAGTAAAGATAACTTTTCCTCTTGCAAAATTTGAATATCCAACATATTCTTCTCCATATTTACCCGTGAAATCTCATAATTATCTTTCAACTTTTGCTCCAATTCATTAAGATTGTTATTTAATTTAATGATTTCATCATTCAATTGAGATTCAACATTATTTTTTTCTTCGATACCTTTGCTTATATCGAGTTTAAGATGAGCCACTTCATTGTCTCTCTGTGCTAATGTATCTTTTAAATTCTGTATTTCATGTTCTGATTTAGAGTTTAGTTCGTTTAGTTTATCCTGTAATGTGAGAATCGTTTATAGATTTGAGTATCAAATACAATTAGGTTAATGGGTAACAATAAAATTGATTTCACTTGCCTGTAATACTTGAATTTGCTGTTTAAGATCTGCAATCTTGGCCCTCTCTTCTCCAAGTTGCACTTCTACCACGTTGGAGCAAGCTTCACTGCAAACGGCTGCAATAAAATTATCATATTTTTTTTTTAGTTGATCAACAACTCAGCTATTTGATTGTATTACATCAAAGGACACAAGTATTGGTCTCATACTATATTGTCATGTCATACAAACCTTTGTTTAACAATCGTTACCTGTTCACTTTTGCTATATTATTGGTTAAGTTTTAAATTTAATTAAATTTGTAAATATACAAAGTTATTACTAACAAAAAAAGTATTTTATTTTTTAATACCACCCCCTTACAGAAGACCACCGTGAAATAACAGCGCATGTGCTTTTGTGGTTCGGTGAGTGAGTAAGAGAGCCCGTTTCACCATCCCTTTCCAATCCCTTATCCTTAATCCTAATGTAGTCTAGCCAGCGCACTTGCAGGACCTTGTGTTGCTTGTGTCATAGGCGACGGTAGCCACCTAGGTACTATCAAGTGGATCTTAACATAAAAAAAAAGATCCAGTAAAAAACTCACACAAGTTATGCGGTAGACGAATACTGGCGTCAGGATCGTCGCACTCCAACTGACTGGTGTCCAAAACATTCAATTTGTTATGTTGTTGCAACTCATTGATCAGTTCACGTAACGACTGAACGTTCTGTCTCTCCGTTTGCAATTCTCCGTCTAACCGATCGGCACGATCGCCCTCTTGTCGACTGAGCGCCAACAACTTGTCCCTTTCATATTTTAAATCTTCGATCTGCGGGTATGAATGATATTAAAATAATATTGAGAAAGGTGAAATAAATGGTATCCCAAAGATTACCCATTAGTACAATAAACAGGAGAAACGAAAATGAATAAGACAGAATCGTAGATGGGAAGATGATATAAGGAAGGTAGCAGGAGCAAAATGGATGGGAAAGCACAGGATATAAACAATGGAAAAATTTAGAGGAGGCCTATGACGTTTGACAAGCAAGGAAAAATAGAGGAAAAATAATAAAAAGAATTTTTTTTTCTATATTAAATAATGTACTGTGGCATGTTTTGTATTAATGATTTTTTGAAATAAATCTTTATCTTTAGTACACACTTGATAAGGTGCATCTGAATCTTCCTTCACGCAGAAAAGGAAGTTGACTCCGACGATTAACGAAGAAAGCTTAAAACTGACAATTAACCGTGGATACGATATCTATAAGGTTGATAATACAATGCGCACTCGCGTAAGATGGCAAGCGGCGCACGCTAACATGGCGGCAGCTGGCGACCAATAGCGGTACTGGAAAAGGCCGCGAAGTGTGTGGATTGGTCGATAGCATTTCCCACGCTTTAAAAATTCGTCTTCTGCACAGGTACATCGGTAAGCCTTATCAGTTGAGTACTATAATAGTCAAATGACGTCATAGCAAACAAACAAACTATAATTAAACAAGCTATAATTAAAAATATAAACAACCCTCGACTTTCTATCAAGCCCAAACACGCTATATCTGCTGTAAGTTGCTGAGGAGCAGAATACTTAATGCTGCAGCACCAGGTCAAAGTTACCATGTCATGGAAATACCACCGAAGTAACAGTATACCAAATTTCACATCAATCCAACATGTGGATGTTAGTGAAACTGGGAATTCGTTAACTACCAAATGAGCTGATGGGTCTTCAAACGCCTGAACAGATCTTCATAAATTACAGCTAAGAACAATCCTAAACACGTCAGCTTTTGAACAAAATAAAACAATATAAAAATCAGTCAATCTGTTTGAGAGCTACGATGCCACAGACAGATGCACACGTCAGACTTATAACATCCTGTTTTTGTGTGTGGCATTAAAAATAACAAATTTCAGTAAATATATACCTTTGCTTTATATATTTCCCTGTCATGGTTAACGTCATCTAATTCTGATTGAGTGTCGACAAGCTTATCTTCCAATTGTTCAAGTTGTCTCCTCAATTTAGATGAAGTGTCAGTGGAGCCTTCCGACCTTGGCTCCACTTCTTGGCCGCAGCACAGTGAAATTTTTGCTTTCAAATTCAAAATATCCAATTTGTACTGCTCTTTAACTTTCACTGTAAATATAATTTCGAATACCATGTAATTAAAAAAGTGAAGTATTTTTATCCTAATTCAAATATACCAATAAGAATAACCATTTTGGTTATTCTTATTTGTATAGTAATTATTATGTATGTATATGTTACTGTAATATTATAATATAAAGTTTTGGTTGAATCCTTTTTTTAATGTATTAAAACAATGCACAAAGCCTTACATAGATTCTCCAACTTAAGGTTAGTTCTAGCTAACTCATCTTGAAGGTAGTTGCGATCAAACCTCTCAGCATCGAGAGCGGCCTGAAGCCGACGGACTTCACTGTGCAATGAACGCAGTGCCGGTGGAGTTTCGGGTACTGTCTCATTTAAAACTGTACTTCTTTCTGGCCCGCAAGCCTCTGTAAAACAATTAATTCTTTTGTAAGTATTATATTTCATATAAAAAATATATGTGGTATAGTTTGACCGAAACCGCTGTACAAGACTTCTTAGGAAAATGGGATGAGGCGGGAGGAAAAAGCATGAGTTCTCATAATAATAAGTGTAATTATCGGACAGACTTACAGTATTTTAAAACTGTTGATATAGGACTTCCCCTATATATTAGCAAATATTTGAATTTTACATATCAAGGTAGATTGAACTCATTGATTTTATTCATTTACTACAATTCATGTACAAATTTCATTTGTACAAGGATAAAGAAGGTAGTTTATAGATGTATTATTTTTATTAGATACTCCAAACGAACTTTTCGCTAAATATAGTTCTTTTAGTAATTCTGGTTCTTTGCTAAATACAGTTTAGACAAAAATGCTGTTTAATAGGATGGTCTATCTATATGAATACAAAATTAATCACTAAATGTGTTGCTAAACACAAAACTCCAGGATGGCTGGCCCACTATAGCAATTTTTTTATTTTTTTTTCAATATTAAATCTAGAAATTTTTTTATTTTTAGAATTTTTAGAAATATTAATTTAGAAATTTCTTGTCAGCCTACAGTAGCCACCTATTATCAAGTGGACCATTGTCTTAACATCCCCTAACCCCCACCCATAGACGGCGTGAAGAAACACCATGGGTTTTTAGTGGTAGAAATCCCACATAGAACGATCTCCCCATGGTCGGTGGGGATTTGGTTTGTAGATTTTTCCATACAAAAAAAGAGGTGGTTACTGCCGCCATACAGGTTACCCAATTTACGACTGTGTGCCCTGCCAATACTTATTTAATATATAAAAGGCGATGTGTGTATGTATGTATGTATGTTCTCTATGCACTCCGAAACCACTGAACCGATTTTGATGAAATTTTCAGAAAACCTTCAGATTAGTCCAGCAGGTAATCTTGTGAAGTTTGGTAGCGATCGGACGCGGACGAAGTCGCGGGTACCTAATAGTAGTGAATATTTGTGAACAATTATGTGTGTTATGAATAACTGTATTAATAATATCTTAATGACCGTAATAAATCAGTAATTGTTATAAAGCTGTATAAGCTATACACACCTGTAATAGCTGCTCCAACATCCTTATAAGTTACAGTAGCACATTCCATTAAAGATTTATTAAATTTCAAAATGGTCTCCTGATCTTCTATGCTCAGCTTACTGCACATCGCATGTTTTATGTCCATGTCCTTAGAATTGACGCACACAAAGAAAAGCAAAAGCGAAGCGACCATATACATGTCTTCCTCATTGGCCGCTTCGATATTTCCATTTTTAAAACGGAATTCGGGAAATTTTTCAAGAATGAACTCTTCGACAGTCTGTGCTTCTAACACAGATGATTTGGATTCATCTAAATTGAAATTTTTGTGTAAATGTGAAATAATCCGTAACAGACTTTCTACGGTAATGAATTGCTCATTTTTGTTCTTATTTTCATTGAAGTAACATTTTATCTGCAATAATTATACTCAGTTAGACAGTTCGGTATCAAAAAGATTCGTTATTAGAATCGTATCGTATGTTATTGTTGTTTTGTTTGACAATCCTTACCATATTATAAAACAAAGTCTGTCAGTCTGTTCGCGATAAACTCAATAACTACTGCACCGATTTTCATGCGGTTTTCAATTGGTGAAACTATTTCCGCGGGCAAAGACGGGAGCGGGACACTTACCCAATTCCTCAGAATTCTATTCCACTTTTGTATCATATTTACAGCACCAGATTTTGACCTATTCACATCACCAAAAAAATCTCAATGGATTCAAAAGCATTTGTATTTTGTATTACTTTGTAATCATCAATAAATACAAGCGATTTCGTTACAAGTTTGGTGTTCGTTTTGTTTCGTTATTTACCGTTGAATTTTAAATTCACTTCATCGCAGAACCACAGAGCAATGTATTGTAGTTCATATACCTACCACAGAAGACTAAGTGTAAATATTTTATGTAGTTATAATACACATGTATTTGCTATGAGCTTCTAGGCAGTTTGGGCGGCACCTATACACCTTAATTTGTGTAATATATTTTATATAGTTCCATAATACATATGTACTCTCTATGAGCTTCGAGGCAAATTGTGTACCTAAAGAATCCTTGCCTAAAAGTTATATTAGAGTTCGCGCCAGCAAACAGCAAAAATCCCGTAGCAAGCGCGCTGTTCAATTTGTCCCTTTTTTGGTCGCGGAAATAGTTTGGTGGCGCAGTCTAAACGTAGAGATTATACATATATTGCTCCACGAACATAGATTTACAAATCTATGTCCTAGAGTATATAGTGTTCTGTGTTACCCACAAACTATATAGCAGATACTAAAATATGCGTTTACCTTTCCAAATGTCAGTCAACGTTATGGCGGAATAATTTAAAAAGATTTTCACTATGGGATTACAAACAAACAATTTTTTAATCTGGTGGTTATTATATTTATACTGTTAATTCCATATAACTATAATATACCTTTGATGCATTATACATTAAGATTTTAATGATCTCACAAAAACTTTGTTGGGCTTATTCTCGAGAAATATACCTTACTTTGTAGATATGTTAACAGTCTGCAAAAACGATTTAATGGCCATTTTCAGCCATCACCTACTTTATAAATACAAAGATTTAGTTACTGTAAAACCGGGTCTTAATACACAATCAACAACAATTACAAAGATTTAAGACATTAATTGTAAGTTTAGACATTAGTTTTATCATTATTATCAATAGCTGTCACTAAAATGAAATAAAAAATATATGTAAAGGTCCCTAATTAGTTACGGGTCCTCAACATACAAACTAAATTAAATAATCAAATTATAATTTAAAGTTAGGAATTAATAGGGAATTAATAATTTCAAAGATTCTGTTGTAGATGCGGCACTCTATTTTAGTTGATTATACACTATATTTATTAATATAGACATGTAATAAAAGTTAACTAAGTAAAAAGGGAATAAATAAATCTTTCACTTGTGATATACTTCAAAAGTGTACTTATACACCAAGATTATATTGATAATCTCAAGATTGATCTCATTTTATTAAACCTATTTAAGTTAATGTTTAAGACTTTAAATCAACTATTTATAATGAGGAAATTATACATAAAATTACTAATATGATACTATTAAAAAGTAAAAAAACAACAATATACAATAAAGAAATACAGTATATTAATTCAAGATTTCTGTTTAGCCTTGTTATTAAATTCTGCTAATAACTGCTTCATGTCATTAAAACCAGATATTTCTTGCGCTTCTTTCAATGGGAGCCATTTTAAATCCTGATGTTCATGCGACAATTTTACAGTTGTGGCTGGATTTTTCAATTTTGCAAGCCAATATACCACTTCTTTTGGTTTTCCTTTAACATTGTAGGTCAGTGTCTTTGAAACATCCTTGTATATCTTAAAAAAAAAATTGTTGTTTAAAAGTGAGCAAGTCAGAATATTTAGTAAAATAAAGAACAATCCTGAAGAAAACTAAGGCAAAAGAAACCACCCTTAGTTGCAAGTAGATTTTTACCAGCGAGCAGTCAATGGAAACAAGGCTTGAATGAAGCAAGTATAGTTTAATATATTCAAATACTAATCCGCATTGAAAAATGAAAACTATAAAATCCGAGAAAATATCTGACATTTTTATCAGTATGATGGCGACGTTAATGGTGCCCAATTTTTTATATTTGTGATGACCCTTAGGGAACCTAACATTTTTCCAGGATAAAAAAGTATATTATCATCACATATGTTAATCCAGGTAATAAACTACCTGTGTGCCAAAGTTCATACAAATCCGCTTATAATAATATATTAGTATTTAATATTATAAATATTTTAGTATATTATTTTATATTTTAGTAGATGTGTAAGTTATTTCTTCACCATTTTTTTAATAGTGGCTTTTTTTTCTCATCTAATACAAACTGTCATCCTAGCTGTGGCTTCCATGCTGTTTTTAGCATAGTGCAAAATTATGTTAATTTATTTAATTTTCATTGAGAACTCCTTTTTGTATGTTAATGTCCACTTACAATACTTACATGTTTTAATTTTTTTTTACATCAGGTTGACAGTCTACTTGATGATAGGTAGTTACCACGCATTTAGCGCTATAGGTGCTATATGCAAGTGTGCTGCCGACCATAGTAGGATTAATGGGCACTGGCATACCCTTACTCGCTCACCAAAACACACATGTTATTATTTCTTGGTGGTTTTCTGTAAGGGGGTTGCTACTGCCGCCAAACAGGCCGCCCTTTCTTCTAGTTAGTTAATTATTGGGGGGTTAGAAATTATAAAATTCTTACTTAGTCTTCTCATCAAATTCAATATGCCTCTCCCTAGAGCTAGGTGTAAGATTTAGGAATATTTATAGCACTTTCGTTTTTAATTATTTTAAAATAAAATTTATGTTTTGAAATTAATATTAAATAATTGTAATTTAATAAGATATAAACTCAACATTTGTGCCTTACTTCTAAATCATTCTCTGTTAAACCCGCCTCCTCTTTCGTTTCTCTTAAAGCTGTTATCCAATCAGACTCTCCTGGATCAACATGCCCTATAAATGGAAAAATATCATTACCTAAAAATAGTAGTTAATTAGCTTTGGAAAGGTTAATTAGCTTTGGATGGTTATAAAAAAAGATAATTCAAATGAAATTTTTAGTTAATTTGCAGGTTTCATGTTTAAAATACATTATGAATATTACAACCTTTCGGAGGTGTCCAGTGATTTTCTCCATAAGATGTCTGCAACATAAGATACTGTAAAGTTTCATTAAAATTTCTAAATATCACTAAACCTGCAGCTCGAGTAGGAGACATGTTTTTTTTTTGACAACAAAACGATCAGCTATCACAAAATACTGCACAATATAGTAAAAACTAAGGGTAAATTAAATTAAATCAAATTAAATTGGATTAAACATAACAAAATAATTTGTGACTCAAACTAATTTAATAAAAATTTAAACTCTTATACAAAGTGTTGTTCGTTGTTCCTGTCATAGAGTAACTTTTATATATTGGTTCCTGTCAATCAACTGTCAATTGTCAATAGTGTTGCCGTAATATAGCTACAGTACATCTTTGTAATCTTTCTATCTTTGTTTGTAATCTATACTCCCTCTACGTTTGTAATATAATCACTAAGAAGTTTTTCTGTGTATAAAAAACTGCCATAGAGTAAAGTAATATGGTATCACTGAACTCACCATACCACTGGACAGGCTGCTGTTAATTTATTTTTATGCCTATTTAAAAAACGCCATTTTGGGGCTATAGGCTATGGAGAGCATAGAATTATCATTAGTTATTATTCTAAGATGGAGAGATTGTCCATGGAACTAAAATTAGTGATTATACATATCTATACACGTGGTACAAGTGGCACTGTAATCGGAAAAAACTTTTTTTTTTTTTTCAAAAATCCTAGTAAGATTGCTAAACACCGGATAATAGGAAACTAACAACGATTTACCTAAAACTGGTCGGATTTTCGCAAAGATTCTAAAAGTACCTCGGATGATCACAAAATTTGTTGTTAGTTTCCTATTATCCGGTGTTTTGCAATCTTACTAGGAATTTTGTAAAAATCGGTTTCTTCCGATTATACTGTGACATACATGTCTATGGAATAAAAATACGCAAACATCAAAATTAGTTCTCGGGACAATCGAAGGCGGCGTTTCAAAATGGCACACGAAATTACCTGAGATTTGTATTATTTTGTATGGGATTGGAACAGCCTGTCCAGTGGTATAGAGTGTTTATATATATATGTTCCTTGGTGGTATATATTAGGTCAGTGTATGGAATAGAGTAACTTTTTATAGTGTACTGTGTAAGGTATGCATAGAAAAATGGTCATGGACCTAAGTTTATATTATCTTATTACGTCCATTACTTATTCTGAGACTGTTCCAAAAAAAAAAATTTTTGAGACTGTCTCTCTCCTTTACGTCGATTGAATATATATTAAATTTAAAATATATTTGCATTATGTAGTAACTAATATTATAATCTGTGATTTGCATGTATATTTCCATTTGGTTGGCGGTTGGCGGTGTTTTTGTTTGCTTTGAAAAAAAAAAAAACCTAATATAATTATTAAAAAAAAGGATAGAGAAAATTCCAATAAATATTATTTATAAATGAAATGACTACTCCAAAGAAAGGCTGTCAAGGAAGAAAGCGAAAGCGGTTTGTTTTATGAACACATTTTATTTGTTTATACTAATCTGCAAATTAAGTATGCATTTACTATCATTTATATATGTTTAATTTGTATTTATTATTAAAATACATTGAAAAACCTTTTGACAGTTGGCAGTTGCCATACATCTATACTAATAAAACTGTGATTTTAGCTATTATATTCACTATTCGTTGCTGCGCTCATGCTGTGCTTGTCGAAATAAGACAGCATGGGAATCTTTATGAAAAAAATCTTCTTTCCTTTAGTCCTTATCAAAATCTGGATGATTTAATATCCATAATGCTATAATTTCTATTTTTTTAAATATTTTGTTTAGAACAGCTATGAACAGTTTAGTAGATACATTCTATAACAAACTATAATTAAGATTATAAACTAATGAACCCAAAACCGCTATATCTGCTGTAAGTTGCTGAGGAGTTTGATAGTTATCCTGCAACATCAGATCAGAGTTTCCACATCCTGGAAATACCACCGAAAACAGTACTAAATTGAATTATTGAAATCCCTTCATCAACTAGGAAACGGACTGATGATCTTTGAACACCTGAACAGATCTTCATAAACTACAACTAAGAACCGTCTCAAAACACGTCAGTTTTCAAATTAAAAAGGGTCCTTCCATGTAAGAGCTACCATTCCAAGACAGATACACCCATACACATATGTATATGAGACACACGTTAAACTTATAACATCCCGTTTATGGTTGGGTGTCAGGGGTCAAAAAAGCTCTATTACATTATTATTATTAATTGTATTTTCTCTTACATTTTTTAGGGAAAACAGTGAAAGCAGTGCTGACGAAAATGAGTTATCAAATTTACCTGTAAATAGCTTGCTTGTGGAGAAAAATATTACAGCATTAGCGGCTAAAAATAATTTGGATGATCAAAGCATAAAGAAAATTTTAAAGGTTTGTAGATTTTGGCTTGAAGTCTTTTTAAATTGCATTCAAGATCATGATTTTTTTTACATTTAATGCATATAGAAACCATCATACTAAAAAAAATGCAGTCTTTTTATTTAATTAAGTGTAGGAATAAGGTGTATCTTACACACATTCTAAAATTGCACATTTTATATCACAATCAATTTGATAATTATTTTATTTCTTCATTAATTTCATCTGAAATTCTGAACCATCATCAGTTCAGGTGAAACACAGGTGAACAATAACAGCATATTGTGCTGTTGTGTTTTGGTGAGTCACTAAGGGATGCCAGAGCCCATTACCCCATCCCTTCCTTATCCCTTGTCCTTAATCCTTCTATGGTCGGCAGTTTACTTGCGGCACCTATTGCGCTGCTTGTGTTATAGGCGACGGTAACCACATACCATCAAGTGAGCCGTCAGCCTGTCTCTCAACCTTAACATAAAAAAAAAACAAATGGAGACATAGAAAATGACAATAAAATTATTCTTGATTTTCTTAGAATTAATGAGTTGTTACAATTATAATACAGTAGAGGCTCACTTATCTGGCATTATTAAAACTAATTCCACAATTCATATTGTGGATTCCCAAAGTTTTTTTATTTGTTACGGCTCCTGTACTGCGAAAATTAAGTTAAAGAAGATGGCTTTTTGAAGTATTATCATGTGTCTTATTTCAGAAAGTAGTTACAAATGACCATGTATTGGCACTGGTTAAGTTACGAGAAGAAGAAGAGAAAGAAGTGGAGGATAAAGTCTCAGATTTGGAAAAAAATAAACTTACACCTAAACTCACTCGAGCCAAAGTCAAGTAAGTTTAAACCAAAGTTAATTGAAATAAACCCAATATTATCATAGAATAAATTAGGTATTAAATATTTTGCATGATAAAGTAAAAAAACCTTTGCAAGTCAAAATAGTTTTCTTTTATTAAACATACCAACATGTGTGAATATGGACAGCAATATTTTGTATGCAAGATGCAAACAGAAACGCCGCCATTTTCAATCCAATTTTTTTTTATTGATTTGGTTACACTTCGTCTAATGATGAAACATAACATTGTATACCAGCAATTTTCAAAGATATGTAATAAGCCAAACAATGATGGTATACAAATGTACAAGCCCGTGGGGGACAAGCAAGCATGACATACGCTACCTCTCATCAACTGATGAAGCTATAGAAGTATATCTTAGTGGTATGTTATAATTTGCAGGGAGTTGAAGAAGGATTCATCGACAATAGCACCTCCATGGAACTTAGAAAATCTGGAGTTAACCCCTATCAAACACATTCCCGTCAAAACTCGGCCCGAAGTGAAAGCTCTCATAGCTCAAGAGTTACCCGAGGATGAGGATGATGAGGAGTATGAACCTACGCACGATGATGTCGCTGTAAGTTACATAATATATACTGTGTTGTGTTTAAAAATGTTCCAATCCAAACATACTATTAGACTTTGGGCAGCGCTTCTGCCGGCAGTAACACCCCCTTACAGAAGACCACCGTGAAATAACAGCATATGTGCTATTGTGTTTCGGTGAGTAAGTAAGGGATGCCAGTGCCCATTACCCCTTCCCTTATCCTTAATCCAGCATCCTTGCAGAACCTATGACGTTGGTTTTGTTATAGGCGACGGTAACCACTTACCATCGAGTGGACCGTCAGCCTGTCTGTCGACCAGAACATAAGAAAATGTATAGTTAAACATTATTTTATACAATGTATAGATTGTTTTAAACCCCCGACGCTAAAACAGGGTGTTATAAGTTTAATGTGTGTCTGTTTGTAGTAGTTCCCAAACGGATGGCCTGATTTTGATCCTTTTTTTTTTGTTTAAATTTAAAAGTTTAAATTTATTTTTAATTTATTATAAAATTATTTATAAATTAATTTATTATAAAATTATTTATAAATTCTAGCTTATCTATTTGTATGCAAAGTGTTCGGTGGTATGATTTCAGAGTGACGATGATCAAACATTGGAATCGTGCAGTGACTTAGAGTCCGAGCCCCGAACTCCGGCCACTCCTGTACCACATTTAACAGCCAGCCCTCAAGTTGTCAAAGATGGACCCTTCAAAGTGCCACAGGTAAGTTTTTAAATTATTTATTCTGTCAAGTCATCCCCTTAAGGGGTTAGTGAGTTTTACCTTTAAAAGTGAAACTCTCTAAATGATACTTTTCTTATTAACGAATCACAATATTTATGCAATGTTACCAGCATTCGTTAACTAAGCGCGAACGCTATTAAATTCGTTATTAAGTATTTATAAAAAGGACTAGGACCAACTTGGCCAAACTTTGCCCAACACTTTTCGGAATTTTTGCTACGATTCTCTACCCAATATTATCTATAGTATATGTAATATGGAGACAATACTGTGTATAGCCGTTGATTTTAGCTGGAGAATTCAATGTTACTTTATATTGTTTGGTAATTTAAATTGCCTTTATTTCATGCATATTTTCTATACAAAATAGTTTCAATGTTTCACACATGCCAGGCGTCCCTCGAATTGATCCTGTTACATTGAGCAAACTAGGTAAACTTTCTCAGGATGTGTCCACCACGCCGGTCCGAAGGAAACTTGTAATAGAGAGTGACGACGCAACCATAGCACGTCGGACAAGGTCCAAGCTGTGTTTGTCGGAAACGCCCATAGAGCACATAGAGAGCTCGTTCGTCCCTCCGGATGCACTGCCTCCGGTCAAAGACAACCTGTGGGAGGAGTTTTTGCAAGAGTGCCTAGATCCAGCGCCTCCCAGTAAAAACGAGGACGACGATGAAGCCGACCCCGAGTACAATGTCGCCGCAGACCCTCACGCACGTGAGTATTTATAGCTATATGAATGATTTGAATGTATTTTTAAACATCTTCCATACATTTCCATATGTTACTGGTTGGATGTGCAAAATGATTATAGCTTTGATTTATTATTTTAACTAGTTACATAACTGAGAACACAAGGAAGCTATAGTAAGGGTTTTTAACGACAAGTCCATACATTTTTTTATTTTGTGTGAAGACAATAATTTAGTGACTTATGTGACCATTTGCATTTGAAAAAAAAAACATAATAAACATATGAAATAATAACATTTTAATTTTATTATGTTAGGTACTTAATTAGTTATCTATTAATTGGTACAAAATATCCGTTTAAAATGTTAGTAGTTATTTTTCAGTGCCAAAAAATCCTGATAATTTTTGAAATTTTTTCAAACTCGATTTTCTCGTAAATTGACAATTTTCAACCATTATGTAACTGGGATTAAATCACTTCAATATAGTCATAGTTACGTCTCCCGAGAGGAATACGAGCAATTTCCGGGTCAACATGTATATTTTTCACAAGTATGTTTTTTAAAAAATCACTTTTTGATGCCATTGGAATAAGTATTTTATGCTCAATATACTAGTATACTTTTTTAAATCCTATCATAGAAAACAAAAAAAGTTTCGCTTTTGATTAAATATATGTATATTACATGTCCAAGTCGTTACATGCTTTACACTCAGATGTTTAATTTGAACGTGCGTACTGAATAATTTGCTAAACGTCACTTAGGATAGTTTTCTTAAACGCCATTTTAAATGTAATAATGTTTGATTATAGACGATGAAGAGGAGGAGGCATTGGAATGCACAAACATTGAGATATCGGAGAAGGAGCTCAACGATCTGGTGACGGAACTTTTCAAAGTATTGCCCGACGTCGCAAGCGATGATGAACTTCTTCAGAATTTGCCCAATAACGTACTCACCGCCAATGGAAATGCAGTATGTGTCCTTCGTAACTCTTATATATTTAAATAGTATTATTTGAAGTCGCCTTTCCGCGTCTAAACTGAAGTCATCTCTTACTTAGTTATAATATATAGTGGGCCAATTTGAATTGAGTAGGTATTCATTAACCGTGCTGGACCATGAATAAAATAAACTATTCATTGTGTTACAGGAAGACATGGCTAAGAATGAAGAAGCAGTAAAATCGAAAGAAAATGACAATATAAACGACCAGCAGAAAGAAAATGAAGGTACAAATGACTGTTCCAAAGGCGTTATAACAACGGAAGGACAAGTAGGGAGGTGAGTTATTTCTATAATCTATAACATTACCGTTTTCAGAAGCGATTTTTAAATGTTTTTGTATAGGTTGGCACGCAGGCTTGATAGGATAAAGGATGAGCAACAAGGAGGGATGCATTTTCCAGTAAGGGTGTGGTTGCTACCGCCAGACGGATAGCCTATAGCTTATGATTGAGAAGCGCAATGTACTATTTAAGAGAATGAATATTATATTGTTCATACTTTTTTCCTATTCAGAAAGAAGCACTTATTATAAATATATACTGGCCGGTGCCCGCGACAACGTCCGCGATGAAAAATGAATTGTGTTTTTGTTCTTTTGTCCGCGATTTGTCGTCCCTCAGGGAAAGTACTTTTTTCTGGACGAAAAGTACCCAATGGCCTTTTTTGTACCATAGACAACCTGTATGCAAAATTTCACGGTGTTAAAGGTATATCGCGTTGTGTTGGTTTGTGTATAACACAAAAACTCGAAAACTAGCCTACGGATAGACTTGAAATTTTTACACAATATGCAATCCGCTTCAAGGATTGATCTTATCTATATTTTGCGTAATGATACAATCTCGATCGTGAGAAAAATAACTTTTTTTTTACGGCGCCATCTGCTGAAAGCGAGGAGAACTAACTCGCCAACGATAACCGTTGTCACATTTAAAGTGGAAGTTAGCCGTTGTCATGGCAGCCGCTGACCGTTGAACGTCAAAGAAAACTACAGCGAAGCGTATATATATATATATATATAAAATTCGTGTCACGTTGCTTGTCGCCGATGAATTTAAAAGATAGGATATATTTTATAAAGTTACGCGGACGAAGTCGCGTGCAACAGCTAGTAGATTTATATTTTTTGTCGCAGGGGGCCCATAATGAGCGCACAGGCTTTCGTGTCAGTAGTGCATTGTATCGAAGAGATGCCGAAAATAAGCGCCCCCTCACCCCCTCCGGCGCCGCCCGCATTACTCTCCGCACTCGCACAAGACACTGCGCACGCGCCGCCGCCGGTGCAAGTGCCCATCACTAAGGACCCACTTGTGAGTGCCATTGTATTTCATTTGTGATACAGTTTACTTTACGTGAAGAGAGCACCACAGCGCCATTACTCTACACGCCTTCTTATTCATATCGTAGGTGCTGCCGCAACAGGTGTTGATACTGCAGCAACAGATTCGTCAACACGTGCAGCTGATAGCCAGCAATTTCTTGCAGACGTGCGTGCACCCACAGAGCTGGACCGTAGCACCCACTTACAAGGAGTTTTTGGTATGTGTTTATTTTTTATTACATGGTTTCATATCATTTAAACAGGCTACCATACTATTTAATTTTGTAGTTTTGAATTAGCCATTTTTGAAAAATAGAATTTTATTTTATTTATTTATTAGGAAGCCGACGCATTATACAACAATCCCTACACTTATTCAAATTTAAAAAAAATCTTTTATAATATTGTATACTCCACAATACTCCAAGTGAGTATTTGCAAATTACATTATATATAATTAATTATTGCTCTCAAAATATAAATATCCTTGTTTTATCTGGAGTAAAATTTGCCCGATTTTTTTGCTGCCAACTTTACCGTATTTTAATATTTCACTTTTGCAACGCTGCGGTGACGTCCGCGCATGCTCATTGATCATATTTAAATAGCGCGCGTTTTATAAATCCCGACTTCCTGTAACACGTTTCCGGTCAAAAAGAGAGTGTTGTAAATTCAAATTCAAAATTACATAAAAATTTGACAGGGAAAATTAAATCTTCCGATTACCCGAACTTTTGCTATAATTACTTACTTACGAAGACACGCACTGTAACACTTTTGTTAAAACCGTTTTCAATAAACTATTGGTGAAGCCGAAAACCAATCGACTTTTCTTCCAAAAAAACCAGCGACCTTCCAACCTCTGTGTCCGCAGTGACAATAAGTTATAAATTTAAATAGATAATGTCCACATATTCTACCGAAAAGCGGTGTGCAAATCTAAAAAGTATCTAAAAGTATGTCTCAACTTATGTTAATGTAGGAACACTTTGAAACGAGAGTAACGATTGTTTTCGTAGGAGAACTTGGTGAAACAGGGACGCAAGGATCCCGAGTCGGTGGTGAACGTGTGTAATTTGGAACCAGCTTGGGATCTGGTCAACATTTGGCAGGACTCTGTCTCGAAGGACACTCCGGAGAATAAGCAGATGGTTCAGTGAGTATGACAGCAAACTTCAACTCAAAAATTCTATCTATTCGCATAGCTCTCACCGCTATATCTAAATAGAAAATTAAATATATCATTATGCAACGATCCATATTAATAAGTGTATTGTTTTTTTAATTTCCAGGTTCATCCAGAAAGAAATAGACAGAAGGTAAGATCTAATCTACCTTCCTCTAATAGCGCGTTTATAGTCAGAAGGTGTAAATTGAATGCAGAAGGACAAGGGTCCAGGGTATTTTTGACCTGTCTTGTTACAATATTATGGGGAAGCCTATGTCCAGCAGTGGACACCCTACGGTTGAGATCTTGATTATGATGATTATTTTGACAAAATTTACAAGATTGCTCCAAAGGAACACAACAGCAGTTCACAATGCTTCCTGAGATTGGTTCAATAAGGTTTCAATAAGATCAAAAATATGTTACTATCTTTGGACAGGAGACACAACAGAGAATTCTGACTGACACACGGGAAAACAAAACTAGATTGACATTTGAAAAAAAAGTAAAACGTAAAAAACGATATAATTATTAGAACCAACCTGAACAAATTTCTATATGGGTATAAGATCTAATTAACCGTCTGCATGTTTGTTGGATAGTCGTCGCCGTGCCAGCCAGAACAGTATGTACGTTGGCGATTTTCATCCGACCTTCATGGACACGGTAGCCAATAGCACAGTGTTTCTTTACCCGTATCTGTTGCCCCCACTTCCCTATCGCTACGACGGCATCAAGAGATACTCGTACTCCAGGGCCGAAGATGAGTAAGTTGAAGTGGTTGTTTTGTTAAAATTTAAAAAAAAAAGCGAGGAAGTATATTTTATGTTTAAAGCACAATAAAACACTCAATCGATCTGAACCGGCGGTAGATGACGACCTGTATAATACTTGATAAAGTTTTTCATAATGTATTACTATTTTTTTTTTATTATTTATTTATTTAGTTAGTCATTTAATACTTGGATTTTGTTTGTGTTCATAGCTATTTTTAGCATAAAAAAAGAACTCCATTATTGGCATTAAGATTTAAAGCATACATAAATGTATTCATTTCTATATTATTGTAGAATTAAGTGCTGTGTGACTTTGTTTTAATAAAAAAAAAATAACTGTACTAGCTGTGCCCGCGACTTCGTACGCGTTGCAGTTATCCAGGATAAAAAGTATCCTACATGTTAATCCGGTTAACATATAGGTTAACTATCTTTGTACCGATTTCATCTAAATCTATTTAGTCGTTTTAGCATGAAAGAGTAAGGGGACGTTTAAGTATTACATAACGCAATTTTCTCTTGTAAAACGTTATGATGGTTTACAGGGGTGGGACGAGAGTATTGTACGTCATTTTTATAGGAGTTTACTCCTTAGGAATCGATTTTCATATATAAACCGAAATTTATGGGAGTATGAAAATTTATGGGAGTAAAATCAAATGTCACACGTTACGCTTAACAGGCTACAATATGCTTCAATACATATTGATACCTATAATATATTATATTAATATGTTTTAATTATATTTATTAAATTATTTATTTATCATTCGCAAGGAGTAAACTCCAGTCGTGCGTCGGAGCTGACACGCACACTTCTTTTTGTTCTCCCAAGTTGGCAACCCTTTTCGTTGGTAAAAATGGTCACTTGGTAAACTTGGTCCTAAACGTAACGTTTAGGGAGGTTACAGAAAAACCTTCACCGCGTTACATGGGAGGGTCAAAAATCTTCAAAAATTGCGTTACGTAATACTTAACCTAGCTTTCAATGAGAGAATAATGTGTGCAGTCTGATAGCGCTGGGGATGGACATGTACTGGAAGTACATAGAGGAGAACCCGCAGCTGTACAAGCCGCCGCGCAAGCAGTCCGCGGTGCACCGCTGGGGGCTGTCGGCGGCCGCGGAGCTGGTCTCCAAGCATCTGATGCCGTCGTTGCCCCTCAAGTCACTGCTGGCCCACATCTACCACGTGCGCCGCACCGACGACCCCGAAAACCCCATCGTCGTGAGTGCCCCGAGCATTTTAATAAGCCGATCTTATTTTATAGCTATGGAGGGTAGAGAGTGGTCCCGAAAATTAGATAAATATAAGATAATATGCTACACTAGCGCAATTCTGGCCACTTTTAGAACCCTTATTTTATTGTTGGAGAGGACCATTTTTTCAGGATTGTCATATGAGTCGGTACTCCTTACCTCTACCCGTTATAGTTACAGCAGATGGTGAACAGATGGTGCACTGCCAAGGTTTACGCTAGCCTCTGTGTTTCCGAGCTCATATAATCCAAACCTTTTCAAAGTTGGAGTGAATAGGCATCATCTGGGTGAGCTCGCTCCATCATAGGCCTCATCTTCGCTACACGGCTGGATGCTGGCCAAGAGCAAACTCATCTCTAATAAAAAAAATATATTAATTATGTAAGGACGATTTTGGACATTTTTTTCTCTGACTTTTTTTAAACTTTTAACTTAAAATTTTCTTTAAAAAGATCTTTTTTTTTGTATGAAGTCCTATTCATAAGAAAAGTTGTAGTGTCGTATATAATGTATTAAAATGTTATAGGTTCAGAAAAAACATGTGTATAATTTCAGAAATTCTTCAAAAATCGCGAAGTGACGCCTCACAAACACGAATTGTACCCATACAACCCTAACATGACGCTGTACGACCAGCCCGAGGCGGAGATGCCGCAAATATGGCTCAGACACATTTCGAAGACGTGCAAACGATTTAGGGTAAGTCTAATTTATAACTATAATTTATTTAATTTTTAAGTACTATATTAATCTCTTCTCGGCTTGACCACAGACTGGACAAGGCTTGTTACAAGAAAAAGATTTTTTTTCCCTTTTTTTTTCTATTGCATAAAACATTAATTACTATAGTGTACACTACATACATTAATATATAATAGCATTTAAAAAATATGAAGCTCATTCACAATTGCCTAAATACAATCCTTTAAACGTTGAGGCCAATAACCAATTGAAACACTCACATTCTCCATGTGAAAATTCTTCACTGCCAATCTTATAGATGGTTTTAGAGACTCCAAATAATCATGGTGTTTAGAGCATGGCATACTCTCTAAAACTGACCTTAAATTTAGATCTAATCCGTAATCTAGACTAGATGAGGCCAGTCTTCAGCTCTGATTAAGTGAGAATTTTATGACTTGGTGCTGAGTCTTGGTTATAGAACATGTATATAGTTATGTATGTATACGTTGTGTGTGTATATATGTTATAGTCTTGGTTAAGAGGAATAACCGTATAATTTTAATTCCGCCAAAACTGATAGTTCCTTCTTCCTCTTACATTATATCTCCATCGCTGAAATTGCTGAAGTCAACTCTTAAACTTTTCCTCGTCCATTGGCTAATGAGAAGAGTTAGTTTCTTTTCTATTGAGAATATTTTCATCATTTTTATGAGTGTAATTGTTGCAGAAACATTTGGTGACAGCGAAACGTTTGTCTTTAAGAAAACAACCCACCGGAGTCCCGGTAGAATTGGATAAAGTTGTCGAGGAGCCGATTAAAACTCCTGTTCCAAACAGTTACTTTCGAAGTTTTCCGAAGGTTGAAATAGCAGCGTCTGCACCCATCGACCCATTGGTTACCACTGAAACAAATGAAAACGGTGACACAGCTGAAGATGTGTTGGCCAAAGCAAAGATTTATACCTACGTTGAAACCAGCGAAGGACCCGTCCTAGTTCCTCTGAAACTGGTTCAATCAGATTCAATTAAAGCCAATGAAACAGCCGAAGAAAATGTAACAGTCGATTATATCGATACAATAAAGGGGGACAGCAAACATTGCACTTGCTGTTTAATGCTCAGAAAGATTAGTGAATGCAATAGGACAACTTGTAATTGTGAACTTGTATTGAGTTTTAAAGGGGTTTCGAAAAAGTTAAAAGCCCTCACGAGCCTGTTTAAGACGAAAAGAGAATGTTATATGAGTAATATAAGAGCGTATTTGGATAGTGAAAACGAAAAAGATGAACCTTTCGACGATTGGGATATGGAAGATTTAAGTAAGTGTATGGATAATTCTTTACCTTTTTTGACCAAAAAATAGTAATCACTTTTTTTTAAGTTAATGTCGACAGACAGGCTGGCGGTTAGTCATGAAACAAATCATGAGTAGCAGTGAAAAATCATATGATTTAAATTTTCATATGTCATCCCTGCTATTCTAACTCGCAATCACAGCGATTGTGATTTGTCATTCGAATGAATGAATTCATTCGGCGATCATGCCTTTCTATGAATTATCGCAGAGCGAACGGGACACTTTCGCTTACGGTGTATGCGTGCGAGTAGTGCTTCAGATCGAACGATCTTTGCTGCTAATGAACCGCTCTCTCACATACTTAATTAAACTTTAAGGTGATTTGAATAAAGTGATTCGATTACCAATTATTTTGCTGCCATTTTGTGGTATGATTTTTTGAACACAATGACATTTTAATTGTTGGGCTGTCGGGCAGGCACTGGGCGATCGAAAGCGTGACTTGTGTGTTATAGATTATCGTGGGTAATAAATATTGCGAATTATTAGACGTTATATGGTTACATTGTACATAAAACAATTCTAAATACGCCAAATGTGAAGTCCAAACAGTACATTTTATTTAATTATTTTTTTTTTACATTTTTATTACTTAAGTATGAAATCATTGCTAATTTCTTATTCTTTATACGAAATTCTAAAGAATGTTGATGACTAGAAATGTACCTACTTATCTAAATAATTATTAGTAGATAATAATAATTAATTAATTACTTAGTAAGTATGTAATTTTTTAATACGTATTATTAAAATTTTTACTCGCTGGTACTTTATTCATGATAAAATGTATATTTATATATCATCGTGAATCACAATGAAAAATCATAAAGACCGTGTCTATTATAAAAAATCATACGCAATGAAAACTAACAGGTGATTTCACTGTGACATATGATTATGATTTTTAAATAGCAATCATTTCCATCTACACTGGCGGTCCAGTTCACTTGATGTTAGGTAGCAAACGTCGCTTATAACATATAAGCATTTTAATGACGTCGATTTTAATTTCTCCTTTTAGTTTCTCTTTGACATTAATTGTTTTTCCCTAAAAGTCTTCAATTTGAAACCGATATTTTTACCATTCACGAATTGTACACATATAAAATAATGTTTTCAGCGTATGCAAACTCGTTTCAAATGAAACTTAACATGTGGACGCAAACGTCTAGAGAGAGGTTTATGAATATAAAGGTGATGAAAGCGTTCCTCAATTTCGATCACAATAATGGCGATCCCATCAAGTTGACTGAGACGTTGGGAAATGTCTTCGGTGCTAAATTGGTTGAACTATACAAAGAATTCATCGGTTTCCTGACGCCAGAGCAAGCTGATAAAATTGGTCGATTCAATGATTACTTCATCAATAATTGCTTACAGCTTTTCTTGAAGAAGATGAAAGTGAGTACTGAAGTTTATTAAATAATAATCTCAAAATACACGTTGAATACACGTTGAGCTGTTGCACGCGACTTCGTCCGCGTAACTTTATAAAATATAGTCTATGTTACTCACTGATAATGTAGCTTTCTATGGGTGAAAGAGTTTTCAAAATCGGTCCAGTAGTTTTCGAGTTTATTCATTACAAACATACAAATCTTATAATATCAGTGTAGATAACTCTCATCTGTTATTTAATGATGAAAAAGACTGCCTGGTAGATAATACTTACTTTGATAACTCACAAATGTATTGCCAAGCTAAATGGAATGGAATGTGTCACATGGAGTGGCGAATGCCATGTTTCTCTGTCACTCTCCACGATCGTAATAAAAATAACATAGACTAAGTTTACATATAGGTTAACTTAACATATAGTAACCTATATGTTAAGTTTTTGAGCGTGAAGAGTGGAGAATGACTAGATATAGCAACCCATTTTCAATTTATCAATGCAAGTATCATCTAACAGATAATCTTTGTCATAATTAAGTAATAGATGAGGGTTTTAAATTATATATATTTCTAATGCAATACATAATAGCGTGCATTGAGTCCATAAACAAAAGCTGAACAACAAATATATTTAAAATTTATTTAAAACGTGTCACTTGATCCTAGGAACTAGTGGCGGACGACGACACCAGAAAATCGATCTGTAAATTTTTGGTCAAACTGTTGAGTAAATCGCAAACGTCGTGCGAGTTTTGCACCAGTTTGATGCACCAGACGTCTCCACATCCGGAACTGGCTACTTGCATATACTATATGTTCCCACATACCAGCATACGAGCAACCAGGTAATTTTCTAGCACATGTGATGATGTAGGGTTCAGAGCTGCGAAAACAGTCGATTACGAGAGCTTTTTGAGTTTCGGACAGTCCGTCTGGCGGCAGTAACCACTTCCTTACAGAAGACAATCGCGAAATAATCGTGCATGTGTGTTGTAGTGTTTCGGTGTGAGAGAGGAATGCCAGAAACGTTTTCCTTATTTCCTCCTAATCGAGGGGATTTCACTAACTTCCAAATGTTCTATTGATGTGAAATTTGGCATACTATTGCTTCGGTGGTATTTCCATGTCATGGTAACCTTGACCTGATGCTGCACTGTCGATCAGTAAGCAGGATACTCAACTCCTCAGAAACTCAAAGCAGTTATAACTAATAGCAGCGTGTTTGGGTTGAATAGAAAGTCGGATGTAGTTTATAATTTTTAAATATAGCTTGTCTTATATCCATATTGTCACAAATTTGACGGGCTTCTAATATTAAAAAAAAAAAATCGTAGGTACAGGTGTACCCGTACTGCAAAGCTGGTTAATAAATGTGACAGTGAAAGTACACAAAAAAGCTGTACCACTGCAAGTAGCGTAAAACATGAATGCGCCATAACTCACACTAACAGCACAAATGCTGATGAAACAGACGATCCACTCGCTGATAAGTGCGTAAAAATCGAGCCCAAGGGAGATAGTGATTCGGATGAAAAAGATGATAGAGATACACACGCCGATGCTGACTCTGAGAACGATAAGGATATGTGTGATGCTGATATGGCCGAAAAAGATGATAGAAACACAAATGCCGATGCTGACTCGGAGAATGATATGGATATATGTGATGATGCGGACTCAAAGGCTGATTTAAACATAAAATCTGAAGTGGATTCAGATGCCGGCGATACTGACGTTTGTGAAGATGACGATACGGACTTAGATGCTGATAAGAACGTAAAAGATGAACAGATCGTAGATGCCGATGTCGATGTTGGTGAACATTTAGCCGTAATGGACAATTGCATCACAGCGCTGAATGGAAAATTGTACATTGATGGCGGTAAACTTGTAAGTTACCTATCACCTTTTCAATTTGCTGAATAGTGATGTCGGTTATTTTTGGGAAAGTTTCTAAAATCATATAATATGTATCTATAATTTAGCCCAAATAATCTGATATTATTTTTTTTAATACAACTAATACTTTTAAAATCGTATATTTAAAATTTTGCTCCAAAACGCCCAACATTTATCACGTGACCGTTTTGACGTCACTTGTTACCAAATCAAATAATGTTAACCGAAATTGAAGTAATTAATTTATTTTCAGAATGAAACCCAAACGGAATCCAAACGAGTCATAGACACTGTCGAATCTACAGTAGATGATTCTGCAATGAACGACGACTCCGGATCGGACGTGTCTATGGTGATAGCAGAAAACGTTAAGAACGAGCCAATCGAGTGGAAACGGGAAGAAGATAAAGTCATATTGGAAATGATAAAGGAATTCCTGACGACTGGGAAACACGAAAACAAAACAACTATGGAAGTGATTGAGGAGAAACGTATCCTTGAAGTTATAAGTGAAAGTTTACCTGAAAAATCAATTTTAGATATTAAAGAGAGAATATTGTGTTTGTTGCAAATTCTCGTTGTGAATACTTGACGTGTGTTTAACTTAGGTAATTTTAAACTTTTAAGCATCTTAAAAGTATAATTTGAACTCTGTCCGCGTCTGCCTGTTTCTCCGCTAACTTGTAAATGGATTTTGATATGGTTTTCAATAATAGAAAGAGCGATCAATGAGGAAGGTTTGTGTACACAATCTGTAGAAAAAAAATGTTTTAATATTTTTTTAATTGGGAAAGAAAATATTTAAGAATGAAATTGTACATGTGATACCAAAGGAGATAGAGTTAGGTGATTAATGGGACAAATAAATGAGTCAGGAAAAGTGTTCTGACTAAAAGTTAATAATTGGAGAAGTATTTCTTAATCTTGCCAAACATGAGAATCTAGTGTTTTTCAAAATTTTTGAAAAAAGAAAATGAAATAGAAAATTTTAGTGCTTTTCTATTATTAATATTTGTCCTTTTTGTAGCTTTTGTTATGTAAATAAAATGTAAATAAATTGTGTGTAATATTTCGTATTTTAGGTGTATAAAATCATAATTTTGCAACAGCCAAACACACTCTTGTTTCTTGAAGGACAGAGTGAATAAGCTATTACCTAATAGTGATGTGCCGGATATCCGAGATCCGTATCCATATCCGTATGTGCGGAACTTGACACCAAATATCCGTATCCGTATCCGCGGATCTACATTTTTAACTATCCGACACATAACTATACCTAATGGGCAAGCAAACTCCATCTTAGTGGAAAGCTCATCTTCACTTACCACCAAAGGAGATAGAGGTTAATCGCTTTCCCGTATAAAAATAAAAATAAAAAATGGGAGACAAGTCGTGGCAAGATCAATGATTAAAATTAATCGCTATAAACATGTTATGATCTCAAAGTTTTATAATAAACCATGGGACACGAAATGCGAGAACTTAATATCAGTGTAAATAGTCACTCCTAATGAGTAAAAACTTTTGTCTACCGGTCGGAATGTGTTTCGATTCAATTTATGAAGATGCATAATATTAATTAATATTTATTAATTTTTGGGAATACAATATTTTAGGTAATTTAACTGATTTTTAGGTAGTGATGATTACAAGTGATATTTATTATATTAATTAATTGTACCTATTAAAGTGAATGATCTAAAATTCTAAACTGATTGTGGTATTTTATTTCCCTATTGTCCTCTTAATATGAACAGCTTGTTTCTACTCGTTATTTTTTTTGCAAAAAATGATTAATAAAAAATTGTATGTTCATTGTCACCTAATTTCTTAATAAATAAATAAAATGTGAATTTGGGACTACATATACATTTGCAGTGAAAAATACCAGGCCCTAGAGTAGTTTATTCTTTGACCAGGCCTTACTTAACAAGATCAACACATAATTTAGTGAATTAATTAATTATATTAATTTAAACTACCTTATTAAAAGTTATAGCTTCGATACAACCGATATTCTACAACTACATCGATAGTATAAAGCCTGCAGAAATCCGTTTATGAATTACTATTACAAGGTTTTGAAATTTCAAAATAGAAGCAAGCAGAGAAAAAACGCAGCATAGCAGCTATTTTCTCATAGATTAATGTTCTTTGAAGCCACAAGGAACATTAATCTGTGGCTCTGTCGCTCCTTGGGAGTGTTCTGTACTCTTGCTACGTGATGACTGTCACTGTCATTTTGTTTTTCGAGATTTTAACAAAACAACATAAATACATTGATAGATAATCTTCGGACGGATCGCATTTTTAAATTAAATTGCCGCTTTGCAATTTAACAATTCATTGATAAATTGATATTGTCTAATTGCTTAAAATGGCTCGAAACAGCAATGATAATGACGAGGAAAGCATTGATCCGGCTTCAGTGGCTTCAAATGTGAAGAACACACTTAAACGTGTAGGTATTTCTTAATTAGATTACACAAGTCATATTAATTTAAATTTATTGTAAAGAAAATGAACTTTTCAGGAAGTAATAAAAGAACTACTAAACGGTTCGTTCCAAGACAACAAAACAAAGTTGGGCAATGATGCGTTATCGCTGGTGGTGGAAGTCGCCAAATGCTTAGTGACCGAAACATGTATGAGGGCTTCAAGTCAAGCGTTACAAGAGAACTGCGATAAAGTTGACATAGAGCACGTCGAGAAATGCTTGCCGCAACTTGTAAGTCTCCAACCACATTAATCTATACATATAATAAAATCGTAAATGAGGTGCGTCTGTACTTACATTTAAAAAAATCATTTGTACTTATCATTATGTACTGAGATCAAAAATATAATTTTTTTAGAATTTTTGTCTATGTGCTCTAATCTCAGAAACGGCTTAACCTATTTGAATGCGGTTTTCACTGATATATTGTAGCAAGCTTCCCATAACATTTAATGTTTATTTCATTCCAATCGGTTCACAAACAAAAAAGTTATACTAATCACATCCCATGTCAGTCATCTTCTTGTCATGTATATTTTATTTCATATATTGTGTATGAAATGATAAATATCATTTTGTCCTGTCTGTGATGAGAAAAATTCAACCCACCATGCATGAGTAAGAAAGGGCCCAGTCTTTTCCCTAACCTTGTCCTTACCTTTCAATCCTATTAGGTTCAAAAGTGTACTTGTAGCCAAAAGTGTAGCGTTACTTGTATTTATGTGATGATTACAAAATAAATAAATGAAAAGCATTATTATAAAATCTGGTCTTTCCTTTTCAGATGCTGGACTTTCCATAAATTGCTTCCCAATTTCATTTGTTGTGTAGATGTAATATTAAATGTAAGAAATGAATTGATTTTTCATTTTAATCTCTCATATATAAGTTGTAGTATCTAAATTCATTTTTAATTTTAACATTAATAGAATAAGTATAAAAAGTAATGGCTGTTGTAAAAAGCAATAATAAATAAATATTTATTTATTATCATGGTTTTTTCTTTCAAATATAACTTGTACATTGTTATTTCTTATAGAAACAATTTTCTTTGAAAACAGAAGTTGAAAATATCAAAATTTGGCACCACGTGTTAAAATAAAATTGCCAAGGGATTACGACACATCTATATTTGTTTGATGAAGAATGAATTGAAGGTGCGATAAATAAAAAATCTTTTTCAAAATAAAAGTAGGTGTTATAATTATTTTTTACAGGTTTAGCACGAATTTGTAAAAGTACAATTTTTGGCAGTTATTGTTCGTACAGACTTTTTTAAAATTTTACTGAATCCTTTTTACAGCAAGTACATTGACAAAATTTAAATTTTAGGCAACACTATTCATTTATTGTCTATGACTACCCAACAAAGAACAATTTGAAATTATACAAAGGAAAATTGTCAAAATACAGTCCTCTTTTCTGGTTAATGTAAAATATCACAATAGTACCTATGACTATTGCGATTGACTTAAACTTTAATCTTGTTAAATAAATTAAAAAAAAATTGAGGAACATATAATCGCTGTGGCAGCGATGCTGCTTTCAAAATTCATTTATATCTCATAAGTTTTAGGTCGGTAAAGGTGGAAACAAACTATCGAACGCGTCCGACTGCCGCGGCTGCCATATGTGCACGGTCGTTCACATCCCAGTACGTCAGATTTCTAGCGGACGTCGGAACGCTCAAGTCACGTCCGCTAGTTTGCACAGCTTAGTGTATTTGTACTAGTGATGTACAGGATCGTTAAAAATGTATATCCGCGGATACGGATCTTAACTTTCTTACTCAATCGGTGTCGGTGCGCGTCACCTTGAAATGATAGTTAACGCCCGCCACTTGACGCTTGCATTATAAAGGTGCCAAATCAAACATTAAAAAAATAATCTGAATGGAATTATATAGTTTTTCCTTAATCACCTAAATATAGAATTTCATCTATGAATTAAAAATTAATAAGGTAAAAGATCCGTCAAAAAGTAACGGATACGGATACGAATCCTTCTTCTCCCTCGGATATCCGGCACATCACTAATTTGTACTGTCCAGATACCTGTCACCCGCGTCCGATAGTTTGTTTCCACCTTAACTCTAAATTCCACTTCACTAAGGAGAATTCTACAGTTTAACAGTTCCTTCAGTATAAAGCATATAACAGATAAATATAATACCAGTCGTATATTAATTGATAAATTTTATATTTGCGTCTCTAAGGTAGCTGTACTACAATTCAATCTATCTGGCGTTACAGACAGACACAGTTTCTGATGAAATGAGGAACTACAAAAGCTATGTACCTAGATTACGTACTATTTGGAGTATTTTTGTATTAATTTCACAGTATTATTATGTCACTGCTGAAGGAAGGCCACTATAGCGGGCGTAGAGCATGTCTTATGAAATGAAAAACGTGTCGCAAACTAAGAAAGAAGCCACAACTAATTTTGTATGTTATATGACGCCATATTCATTTTACGAAATTATTGTGACGATTTTAAGTCCAACGAGCGCAGCTCAGTCGCCCAGGTACTACAATATATTAGGCACAAGATTTTTTTTTTTTTTTCAAAAAAGAACAAATCATGTATTTCTACAAAATTTGACACATGCTTCAGGTTCATTTAAAAAAGTAAAACTAATTGAACGGGTGTCCATGCTACGCCTACTACATTTTGGCTTACTAAGTCAACCTACAAAAGCAACTTATTAAAACAAAATCCAAGTCTACTTATCAGCGGCTATTTAATCTACGAGTGACCACAAGTATTATCCAAGGTATGTTCTTTGCAAATTCTAACGTGACACAATTTAACAAACATTAGATTTATCGGTCAAATCCAAAATTTATCAATTTACTGACTCACTAAATTACACCTAAATACTATAATAAAATTAAATAAGATTTCGCTTGCAACACGACCTGGGAAAACCCACACAATATAAAGAAATCAACCATCGATTTCACACATTCATGCCTTCCTTAATTTTATCAGAGTAAATCACTATTCTGAACCCTTCCCTGACCCTGTGTTTTTGTTGGAAACGTAACGTTGTAAAATTTTATCGGTAAACTAATCGACTTATATGTATTCTACTATGATTCTACTAGACTCGGTGATCGGAACAAGATTGTTTATCAAATAGGGTAAGAGTTTACGCTAAAATTCGCGACCAAAAGGTCGAAAGCGCCATGGACAATAGGGCACTTACGCATTCTTCGCTACCTTCATCACTTGCATCACTCAACCTAAGCTAAGTTGTGAATGCACAAAACTTTATAACAGATTTCGATAATGAAATGCGAGCGTAAACGTCATAAACCACAACTTTACGAATTATTCGGCAAATTTTCGCCGTGTAAGGGAGTGACTACATTTAAATATTCAGATCTATTCAGCTTTTGTTCATAGAAAAAACTGATGTTGTATGGAGATGTGCCATTTGACTGTGATAAGTCATTCTAAATAAATAAACTAGCGACCCGTTCTTGACTTCGGATGGTTGAATTTTTTTAGTATTCCTCGTTTATTTCTCTTTCTATTAGTCATAATCGTGAACCGTTTCAAAAACCAGAGGGTTAGAACTTCGAGAGAGAGGAGAATATAAAATAACCGGCTTTTTTTTTCTATGGAAAGAAACTGAATTGAACTGGGCTGTGTCCCAGCAGTCCTTTGGACGAATATTGCATGAGCTAGATTTATTCGATGGAGCTGGGATGACTTAACATTGCTACTGTCAGAATTTGAAAGCAATATTTTTTAGGTGGTAAAATTAATTTATTATCAAGACGCATCATTTGAGATAAAGTGTCACATTTGACAGATGGCCAAGATTTTGCCGATTCAAAAGGTAGAAAATTTTTGTTTGGATCAAATTATGCTCGAACGGAGTGCTGAAATGGCTGTTAGAGCAAAATAAGCCTTGGTCGAAGGAGTGCAGGAACAGCCCTGAATAAATGTAGTTACTCCCTTATTTGTCAAATAATTGAAACGCTTACACTATTCCTTATGAGCCTAAAAATCAGGGGCAGGGAAGTGTATATCTCGAGTGAGCACCAGGACAACATAACTTCATCACAGTTCAAAACAGATCCATGTCCTCGTTACACATCACCTCGAGGAAGTCGTCGTCTCCGTAGGCGGCGATAGAGCGGGGGTCCGTCCTATCGGGGAGTGGGGAGAGGGGACGGGCTGGTGACGGCGCGTGAGCGTCCGTGTGTCCGTCAGTATCGCTCGAGCACTCGCGGGCGTCGGTCGCCGGCGACGGAGGCGGGTTCGAACCGTGCTCGGACTGAACTGTACTCTCGCCTCTCGACAGAAGCGACGGCAACTCGGAATCCGTCAAACTCTGTTTCAATTGTTCCATCACCTTCTGACGGCTCTTGACGCGGACGCGTTTGATTTTGCGCGCAGTCTTCTTCCTGTCTTCGTCGAACGCCTCGTTAACCTTCGCTTGGCAAACGTCATCGTCGTGTTTCAAGACGAAAAAGTACACACCGCCCGGCGTGCGTCGACGCGTGCCGTTCATGACCAGCATCCCGCCGTCCGCCTCGATCCTTTGAGTTTCTTTGTATAATTCTATGGCTTTACTTGTGCCTAAGGCTTCCACAAGCCTCTCTGTAAACATTTAATTTTATTGCATAATTTTGTGTGCAAAAATTATATATTATTTTTAATTTTTACACAGGGATTTATCACTTTTTTATAGTGGAAACACTAGATGAAACAGTTCTAATATATTAATTCCCCCTAGTGTTGCACAGACCGCTCTGTGTTGCATGACACCTTGAAATCAAACATAAATTGTAAAGTTAGGACACACCACAAAGAGCCACATGTAATCCTAAGAGCCCAGCTACTCACTTAGTGACTGATCATAATGAACAGACCATGGCGAGCAACGTGCCAAGGTTAGTCATCAAGCGAGTCATGTAGCAAACAAACGTGTTAGTAATAAGCTTTGAGTTTTCAATCAATAGAGCAATTTCTTAGAGAGTAACATACTTGTTCTGTTCACACCAAATTATATGTGTTCACACCACATATAGTGTGACAATAGCCTAATACTTTTAATATGAATTTCCTTACCAATCAAATCTTTTTTTTCTTCAGAAAGTTTTTCAGCTATATCTAAAGCGACGTTCTCGGCCGAATCCTCCCCTGTCACCGACAAGTCTGGTAAAAGCCTAGGTTGAGATCTGGCTTCATTCTTTTGGTTACTATTAACTCTCTTTCCGAGTCTTAACTTGACATTTGACCGCTCGCAATGCCTCCTCTTGTTTGAACCATGATTGCTGACATTTTCTTGTGTCTTATTAAAAATATTCTTAGTAAGATAGTTATCTTCTAATTTATATTTAACAGTGTAATCATAAGATTCAACGCCATATCTGCTTTTCTTTGTTACATCACATGTTAACATATCTTGAGTTAGAAGTTCCTCCTGGAATTATTGCAACAGACACATTTAACAGACCAAATTCAATGACAATGTTTTGGTAATTTTATGGTAGTATACGTTTTTATATAAGTTTTTCACTTCAGTGTAACAATAATGTGATGCTTCTTGTAACATTTTGGCAGGCCACACATTGTTACTGTCGCTTAAACAAAAGTTAGCTTAACTTAATTTTGGTTACTGAAGTGACCATCCACGCACAGTATGTCCTTTGTACACAACAGAACCATTGCTAGTGCTTTCAATTTCTCATAAAATCAATTGCTGGAGCCACAAGACCAATCGCTCAAGCTTCTGTGCAGTTAAGAATTTGTCGTAAATATGGTCGCCTAACATAGACAAAACACGATCCTGGCAAGATTAGTGGCCAATATGGGGCCTCCCTTTGTACGTGACAACTACCTAAAACTCGAGATTTTATTTAACTCAGTAAGAAGTTTGCTTTTTGAAGTCAGTAAGAATTCTTAGTAATTAATTAGTCTCTAAAAATGTCCGATACTAAGTGTAGTGTAAAAATAGATTTTAAAAAATATTGTAAACAACACACACCTGTAAAGGTTTGCACCAAATATTGTATTTATTCTTTTTATCATTCTGACCACTTGTTTGTGGACGGCGTGGTTTAAATTTGGTGCGTTTAGTGCGCTTTGGGGGAGCATCATCCGATTCAGAACCAGTCGTATCGGGAGATGACGCTTCGTCACTTTGCTCATCTTGAATCTGCATATGAACTAAGGATGGAGGGTTGAATGCTTCTGGACGCTGTAAAGGTATATACATACCCTTTTCAACATCTGAATCTTCCAACTGAAATCGAATAACAGTTATAGACATTATAAACTAAATAATGTATGAGAAAAATCACCGTAAAAATTGATAAAAATGTTTTCTGTTATTGTGATTTTACATTCAATTGTCATCTAACCTCTCCTTCCTCCCGTTCGTTGGCTATGTCGACATCTAGTTCTCCTTCTGTAGTTGACATCATAATCAGTAATTTCGCCAATATTATGGTAATTTAAGCTCATTAAAAGATTTTAAGAAAAATGTAGAAATTCCGCCTTATTCATTTATCACTTTATGTCACGTTCGTTTTTGTTCGTCCTTCTTTCAAACTGTCAAGCAAAACGTCAACGTGATTGTTGAAAATGTCATAGAAATGATAATAGTCTGTGGTCTCTCAGACCCAATTTAAGTGCTAGAAGCGTGGAGAAATTATGTAGAGAGGGGTGTAAATGCTTGCAAAGATATATTGTTTCGATGCGTGTAAATAATGTCTGGTGTAAACTGTAAGCAAACTGTCAAGCTATAACTATTACATAGTGGCAAGGAATATAGTACTCTCTAAGCGAGAGACATAGTGGTTAATAAATAAAATAGGGCAGAATGTCGCTTGTGTAGCATTTGGGTTTGGTATGATTGGTTGGTCTTGGTTGCAATAACAATACTACATTGTTATTGTAAATATTGTAATTGCATGACATTATGGGAAAATTCACCACTTACTTAATTACCTGTCATAATTTTATTTAAGAAAAATATTTATTGGGTAATTATACCGGCATCCAGTACAGAGGATACACAAAGATACAGTGGATACAGTAGGCCAATAGACACCTAGGTACATAGACACCTAGGTACACCTAGGCGTTTCGACATTGGAGAGAAGAGCGGCCCACGTTACATACCTACCGATCTGGTGGTCGACACGTCCCGTGGGCCGGTCACCTTAGAATGACTGTTGAACTCAAACGAGCGGTTGGCAGTGAATGTATTTTGAGGATGGAAGACCAGAGTGTGATTGCGCTAAATTAAAAAGATCAATGTCCAACAGTTGAACCCTTATGGGCTGCTGATAATGATGATCATACATACTTCTATGTAACTTTAAATGGAGTGCAAATAAAGAATTCATATATTAGGTACCTATATAACAAATTAATTTATTCTTCAGCAGCTAGCCCGCGACTTCAACCACGTTAGTAAATGAAAAATATAGAACCTGGGAAAACATAGGTATGTGTAATGTGTATTATAACGCTCTACAACTTTATCGCTGTAACGACGGTAGTGCCGCCAATTTTATAAAATTTTTCACGATCCCTAACAGTTTCCCAGGCTATTAAGTACCCTTGCTCTTTATAAAAAAATTTATAGTGTATTAATAATAATTAAAAAAATAGTAGGTAAGCGTTAATATTTTCAGAATTCGTGGACAAATTATTAGGTGGTGATATCCACCCAAGTCTAAAATACTTGCTAAGACTCCTACTAAACATTCCTTAAAAAAATATCTCCATACCCGAACTTTCCCACAGGACTGATGTCAGGTCCAGGACTAAGTATAGGGAAATTTAATAATAAAAACTTTTATTTAAATAAGTATTTTATTTCATAATCACAGATATAAAAATAACATTGGTTTACTTTTTATGCATGAGCAATTTTCCTTAATGATTACTTTGTTAACATTTAAATTTTATGTAAATTTATTTATTATCAACAATTAATAACACATTCTTTGTAATTTCCAGATCATCAGTGTTTTTAGGAATGAATTTGTAGAATTTTACGCCTGAAAAAAAAAATCATTTTATTTGAATTTAGAAGTCTCTAGAATAAAGACACTGCGTTTCGCAGTCATTTGGGCAACCCGTCTGGAGGCAGTAATCATCTCCTTAAAGAAGATCACCGTGAACTAACAACACGTGTGATGTTGTGTAAGGGATGTCAGAGCCCATTCCTAAACCCTTGTCTTTTATCCTACTGGTCTTGCAGCACTAATAGTATTGCTTATGTTATAGCCGACGGTAGCGACCTACTGCCACGTAGACCGTCAGCCTGTCTGTCAACTTTAACCTTTAACATAAGAAAAACATTATTATACCTGATATATTCACTCTCACATTGAAATTCTCACTCGGCTCTAAAGACCGTGTATTTTCTTCATTATAAAGATCCTGGAAATAAAACATACAATTTTAGTCTTCTGTGGAATACAGAAACAACGCTACTTAGTTAGTTATATTATACTTGTGGCGACCTCCTTTAAGTTATCTATTTGGAACTTACGTTTTAGTTTCCGTGTCATTCTTTCAAATGAAGAAGCACGGAAACGAGAGACAGTCGGCCTTCAACTCTGCTACAGAAAGCACGCGCTTTCTCGCCACTCATCACCACAAACGCCCATCGTGCGTAATGTAAAAACGCCCATTCGTGCGTTTCATCAATTGTATAAATGTATATAATAAATGTGTGTAAATATGTAAATAATTAATGTGAAGTAAATTTCATCCCACATTAAATTGGTGACTCTCGACTATAAATGAACATTTTAAGAAAAATTTGGACAGTTTTCCATAGTTACCGTGTTGTTGACAAAGTGACATTCGAAACAAACGAAAGTTTTTTCTACGAAATTGCATTTTACGTCGAAGACTACGTCGTCAAACGAAACCGAAATACGACGTCATCGAAGATTTCGGACAGAAGCTAGCTGGCCTGAGAAAGTCGACGCGACCGCGCGCTCCTAGTAGCGTTATCCAGGCTGGCGCATACGGATACGTTCCAGCAGCCGGTTCATCGATCCAGATAATGGACACGGCTAGTGCCATCACCCAGCAACGTGCCACTAAGTGCTGTCCACTCCTTCCAGTCTACTCTTCGTTACGACCTACGGTCTCCGGGGGGGCTGATGTGGCGACCTCCTTTAAGTTACCTATTTGGAACTTACGTTTTAGTTTCCGTGTCATTCTTTCAAATGAAGAAGCACGGAAACGAGAGACAGTCGGCCTTCAACTCTGCTACAGAAAGCACGCGCTTTCTCGCCACTCATCACCACAAACGCCCATCGTGCGTAATATAAAAACGCCCATTCGTGCGTTTCATCAAATGTATAAATGTATATAATAAATGTGTGTAAATATGTAAATAATTAATGCGGAGTTCATTTCAATCCCACATACTAATTAAACATGTATTCTCAACGCACTTGGACTTTGTAAGCCTGTTTAGGAATTTTCATTTCTTCGAAGGTGAACGTGCCGGAGGTAGGTATACCGTTATCGCCTTGATTCACAAACGCTACCGCGTAGGACCCATCTGATAGCTCGCGAGTCCAAATTTCGAGTTTCTTCTGAAAAATTAAATCAATTTATTGTAGCACTAGGTATCTGTTCGCTGGGCAGACAATATAATATGATATTATAAGCAATTATTAGTATAGGTTATAATTTATTTTCATTGTGTTTGTCGATTAATAAATACCTAACTGATAAAAGATTATATTATAAATAATCTATACTAATATTATAAACAGTAGTATTATAACAGCTAGTTATAATACTTATAAAATATTAAACTTATTAAACAAATGATCATATTTTACCTAATAATAAAGGTATGTTCATAGTTTACCTTTCTAAAGACCCTTAATCCTTGTTTTCCGAGTCGGTCCTGATTGACAGCAATAATGTCACGGTTAAGCAGTATCTCTTTGAACTCTGGTCTGATAGTAGCCAAGTCTGTGCTCATGAGTAACGGTGCCGCGAGTACAGCCCAAACTGCCATTTGGACTTTCGCCTGGTCCAGGGAAAGCCCAAAGTTGCCTATTAAGAGCTGAAATTTAATAGGTAAATCAGTCGCCATCTAGCGGCCATCGTCAGTCATTACTTGTGGAAAATTATATATTTTTATTTAGATAAGAATTTATTAAATCGGATGAGTAGTTTCGAAAATTGCCTACTCGAACTTTACCTCTTTATTAAACCTGAACCAACATTTGCAGATATTGTCTAAATTAAACAAAGAACTAACTAAGAGTGTGCTTTAGGCCGGCCAATCAAAAGCACATTCTTTAAATACATTAAGGACAGGTACCTTAAGTACCCTCCATTCCAGAAGCCGAGGCAGAAAACCAAAGAAAATGGGCTATTTAGATCCATGCCATTGGCTAATGCGCGTGACATTTATTACACAAATCATTACTTGACCAATGAGCTTGGCCAATGAGTCTTGATTAGCTTTGATTATTTCATTCCCTAGAAGTTCGTCTCGTCGAATGAAGTTTAATAAGTATAGGTACCAACCATGTCAGGATCATTCCAATGGCCGGGTCCGGCGTGCTCAGCAAGTCTATCCTGATTGTCGCCAAACCAATTCATAATTTTAGTGAGAGATGCCCAAGAGTCTTCGATGTCGTCCCAATTCCGCCACAGGTTGCAATGTTTCGCTATCGAAGTGTAGTTTGGCTGTAAACATAATAAGTATACTTACTTAGTAGTGGTAGGGCACTCTGTGTTTCGCACTCATTTGGGCAGTCCGTCTGGCGGCAGTAACCACCCCCTTACAGAAGACCACTGTGAAATAACAGCATATTTGCTGTTGTGTTTCGGTGAGTAAGTAAGGGATGCCACAGAGTCCAATATGCTTTATCCTCAATACTTCTATGGTCGGCAGCACATTTGTAGCACCTGAGGCGTTGCCTGTGTTATAGGCGACGATAGCCACATACCATCAAGTGGACCGTCAGCCTGTCTGTTGACCTTAACATAAAAAAAAACTTAATTATTAATGTGAATGTTAATAATTTTTTAAAAATTTTGAGTAAGTATATAAAAATATGAAAACATGCTAAAATCGACAATACGTGTCTTATAGAAGACATACTCACAAACATTTTATCCTCTTGGTATGCTGGCCAGCTACACGAATAAAGAATCGGACGTCCAGATTCATTTAGCATCTTACCGATCTCAGGATAACCTGAAGCAAATATTTTTTCTTTTTATTAGAACTAGTAACGCATTCTCAACTTGGCACGGATGCAATTTTATTCTTTTTCCATTAGCGAAAACAGTATCAAAATTCGTTGGGTGGTTTAGAAGAAGTTAGCTTGTCTTTTCCATGAATATAAAAAAATTAAATTCTTTATTTTGTAATTTATTTCAGTTCTTGGCCTGGCTATGGTTACAATTGAATTTATAATAACAATTGAATAAAAGGTTATTCTTTTATTACTTAGACTCGAGTTCACCAACAGACGGTTATTTTTAAACAGCTATTTAATATTTAAACAGCCGTTTAATAATATTTTGTTGATCACCTCAGTTGCGCACCCTAAAACCGTCCTAGTGTAGTATGTCCTTAGGCGACCTTGATCCCTTTCTAATAAAAAAATGTTAGTTTTAATGTCCCTATAGTTAGTTTAGTTTGTTGTTAGTTAGTTTGTTAGTTTTAGTTTACCCGAATCCATCTTGTTTATGTCTACGTAGCAACCATCAAGCTTAAGGTAGTCAATCTCCCACTCCACAAATGTGTCCATATCGACTTTTTCATTATTGAGAACTCCAGGATATCCGGCGCAAGTAAAGTTTCCGTAATCTTGATACATTCCAAACTTCAAGCCTCTGTTGTGTAGCTAAAAATATAATTAAATATTAAGAAAATGACGTGTCTCGGTGGAACAGTAAAAGTATCGAAATACATTTGAAAAATAACAATAATATTCTGCGTCCTATCCGAGACAGAATCTCTAAACTACAAGAATCTTACATCCGTGCAAAGCCAGTAAAAATTACACCTTCATACAAGAAGAAAAATTAAGCGAGTAGCGGGTCGATAATTGATTATAAATAAAAAATACTTACATAGTCAGCTATAGCTTTCATACCATTAGGGAATCGTTTCTTATCTGGCACCATGCGACCATCAGGGCCTCTTTCAAATTCCAACCAGCAGTCATCGATGCCTACGTATTCGTAGCCAGCTTCCAAATACCCTTCATTCACCATCAAATCAGCCGTGCGTTTTATCAGCTCTTCGCTTAAAAGAGAGTCGAGTAACATAACTATTAGTGCTGCAAGACCTTAGCCTCTTTCACCAACTACAAGTAAAGTGTTGATTAGTTTCTTTTAGAAATAATTTTATATTTTATTAAATTATGGACTCAGTTTACTGCATCCCTCGATAGGCGATTTATTATTTTATTATTTTCTTTTTAATGGGGACTTTTACCGTACAAACGAAGGTATATCAGCTCCATCATTCCCGGTGACCGGTGACTTTAAATGGCGGTTAGCCTACTTGACACTTTACTCAAAGATGGTGAACTAGGCCCAGAATAATTTATAAAAATGTTTTGAATGCTTGTCACATAATAATAGGAGGTTCAAATTTATACAGTAGATGTAGGTAGCGTTTTTGGGCTCAATAGAAAGTCGGGATTAGTTTACAATTTTTAATTTTAGCTTGTCAATCTTGATAATGTTATTTAATAACATAATGTAATGGTACGAGAATGTCTGCGGTACTTGTATACTGGTACCTTATACATTCGTCGGGATATTTTTCACAGTCTGTGATACATCTGAATCTTTCCCAGGTTAGCCATCCCATAGGAGGCGTTAGAGCGAGTCCATTGTCCAACGCTGACCCATACGATACCAATCCACAAAGAGCCAGTAGCAACAGAGACATCTGAAAAAAATTTACTTAAGGGATTCACATAGGCAAATGACATTGACGATTTGCCCTTTTTGCTTATCGCCCTCTACTGTAATAACAGTTCAAACTAATTTCGCACGAATTACGAACACAAACGTAGTCCACACCTCAACGCAGTCACTGAGACACTGAAGCTCCATACATTTAGAGCTCCCAGGCGGCGGAGACAATTCAACAGACCTGACAATTGTGGTTTTTTGTATTTACCATTAAAACAATATTTAAAAAAAAATTACATTTTTTTTAACTGACATTTACTTATTAATCGGTGCAGGAATCATTTGGGCGCAATAAGCCGTTTTCGAAACAATTTTCAATATAAGTCAAATTCTTCTTATGTTCTAACTTTTATTGTGGGGTTTCTATTACTTCGATGGAAATCCTAAACAATACAATTTGTTCTTCACATGTTAAGTATAACATACATTTTTTTCAAACCAATTGCGTTGACACTTTCTCGTAACATCTTTATTAAACAATGCAAATTTTTAGGATTTAGGCTTTTTACCCCCTTAAAGTATATTTGAAAGTCCCCGTTTTCCATTAGAACCCATTTCCCTATCCCTATATCAAGCATTCATCACCATACAGCTTGTCTAATGGCCAGAACACAATAAACCAGTGGTTCTCAAACGGTCGATCGCGAGAGCTTGCGATCTTAGAAAAAAGTCCGATATCGGTCTATTAACAATTTTTATTTGAGGGCGACATGATTGATATTTAAGCCATATTTATTACTTTTTCATTTCAGATGAATCCCCTGCTACCGGCAAAAGGCGGCTTTATGATAAGAACACGCGGTATTTGTCACATCTTTGTTCTTTTGGAATTCTCCCGATTGTTTTAGAACCTACACCTATGACCTTCCTACCTATCATACACTCTACCTACCTACACTACTTAACTATATGTACACAACTATGTGCATCACATATATACACACTTGCGGCATCTACGGAGTCGTTTGTAATAACATTTTTAAGGTCGTTCGCCAGCTGTTCAAGTTTGAGTACCACTGCCATTGAGCTGCTATAATTGAATTTCGTTGAAACTTCACGTTAGAAACTATATCGCATGACATAACGATACACCTAATGAAAAATTATTACTTTATTGTTTTACTATTCAAAACATTTTACTGTTTAAGGAAAAAGTACAAATTAACGTTCGCTATACCTACGTACGTGTTCACCAAAAACCTTTTGCTTTCAATGGTACTTACTTACTATTTAAAGCGAGTAAGTAGGCAACTATTCGAATTTTAATTTTTATTTGCTACAGGATAGTCGCTTAATGATCCGTGTTTATCATTCGTGAGTTAAGATTATCAAACATAAATATGCCTATCGCAGTGCCGGAATTAGAGGTCTGCAGGCCTCGGGACAACAAAGGAGTGGAGGCCCCCTGACCCCAAATTATTTTCCAAATAAAATGGACAATTTTTTTCAGTCGAGGTTTTCAATAAATAATTTATTGTGAAACCAAGTAAGTATAGATTTTTTTATTATTTAACAAACATATAAATATAATCGGATTTTATATAAATATATAAAATATTATAAGAACTACGTATATAATAATGATAAACATTAATTTTATCGTAGTTTAATGTTTTGTTTTATCGCAACATAAACTTGAATTTAATGTTGCTTAAAAGTTACAAATATGTAATATACTTAACTAAATTGAAAAAAAAATGTGGAAATTTTTATTTGCTTGTATACCTAAGTAAATTTTATCCATAGGTACATATGTTTTTATATAACAATGACTTATATAAAAAAATAAGGCCATCCGTTGGCCTTTGATATTTCCAGGTCAATGAATGACAAAAAATAGTTTTAGATGTTTTCAAATGCATTGCATTACCGTTTCAATTACTATTAGGTACTTTTTTAGTTATAATAATAATTATTTTATTAAGTATAAGTTAAGAAATTTATTTGGCAATATTGGCATCAATATGCTTTATTGTAAACTTAAAATTATAATTTTTAAGTGTCTTAATAATTTTACAAGCTTTTGCAATTGGAAAATTACTAGGTCTTTAAGTATGAACTTATTAGGCTCTTTTTTAAAGAAGTAAATAAGTAAAAGATAATACTACCACAAAAATGTAAAATAGCCTCATTGTTGTAAGTATTCCATTTTTAAAAATTTTTAACTGGAATATGATAAGTAATGTAAAAACTTAAACAAGTTTAATAAGTAAGGTACGCAAGTATTGGTTAGTAAATAATAATAAGTACAATAAAAATAATAAAACACTTACAGTGGTAATTTAACTTAATAAGTATTATATACAATTAATACTGCAAACTATCTAACACAATATGTATAAATAATACTTTTAATACCTAACTTTATCTTTAAAAAAAACAGAGCGAATGCTAAACAAGACGTCCACTTTGTGTTCTACTAAGTACTAAACTATCTTAACTTAATGTGATGTGGTGTTTATATATTATATAGGTATACATTGTTGTCAGTTGTCCTGATAAGCTCCAACTATCGAGTCCGTAGCACAGCAAGGCACGCGTTTGCTGTCTTGACGTTAGCAATAGGTACTACATCAATCAATACCTTTCTTTTAAATCAATAAGGCAATTAAATAGTTAGTGATGTACCGGATATCCCTATCCGAGGATATATATAATGTATATTTATATATCTATATATTCTTTATTTTAGTAAATAGAATAGAATAGAAGAATGGTTCTCGCGACTTCGTTCGCATTGAAAAATGAGAAAATATATCCTACTAATCCATACGATCCATAACAAATTAATTTGTTAAAATAGAAGTATGCCTAATATAATGTAATATTAAATTGTAAATTAAAATATTTGAATAGAGATTCATATATCTGCAAATCTGCGAAAACACATTTCACAATTATTTTGAGCACATATCTACCTATTTTCGATAATGAGAAAAAAGTAGGTGAAGTGTTTTATTTGTCTTCGTACGGTCATTAGATAGCGCGTTGTGATATTCATCTGTGAACTAAAAAGGTACGCTTTATTTATTTACTAAGTAGCGCAATAGCGCGAAAAATGAAAACACCTGAGAAAATATCTGATATCTTTATCGGTGTGACGACGCGACGGTGGCTCAGACACTATTTTTTATATTTTTAGACGATTCCCATGATTTCCAGGATTCCCAGGATAAAAGTGTTCTGTATGTTAATCCAGGTAATAAACTGGTATTTTAATCCAAATCCGGTAAGCCGTTACTACGTGATTGAGCGACAAACATACAAACATTTTATAATATTGATAAGATTTAGTAGCACACTAACAGCTTAAATAATCTACAAACTAGTTAAACTATTTCAAGTAAAAAAACTATTAACATAAACATTGCAAGCATTAATGCATTGATAACAAAGTTCACAGTTATTTGTATTAACTTTTGTAACTACATTAACATAATATGTAAGTATGTTACGTATTTAGTTCGTCCTTCAACCCTCATTGTTACCCAAGGCTTGTGATAGTTGTGGCAAATGGGTAAGCATAATAAAAGGTTGATTGAAAAATTATAGCAGATTATAATAAATAATAAATTAATCAATGTGGCTACACGCAAGATGTACCATGGGTCATACTATTTTCAAAATGCCATAAGTCCACCTCATGAGTGAACTAAGGGGACAATAGGGGACAATTCCAGCGGTCAATACAAGTTTCCGTCGTCCACCCAGATGTACTTGTCAGGTGGAAACCGGGTAAGAAAGGATGCAATATGTTTATTATATTATAGCTATACACCTCATAATCTTGAGACCATTAATTATATAATTAGGTATAGACTGTGGTGTCAACGTCATTATAGGTTATCCAATTTTCAAAATACAAAAAAAAAATAACAGCAGAAATCCATTCAAAAAATTACAGGTCGTCTAGATGCCAACATTTGAATTTTGTCAGTTGACATCTGTCATTTTAAATTAAATTAAATACTTTTTAAATGTAACAAATATTAAATGTTGTATTAATTAATATTTATTACAATAAAATAAGACGATTTAATGTAAACATAAATCCGTTTTATACCTACATATTATTTTCTTAACTTATTTCAGTTCAGCTCTCCACTCCATTCGTTACACTATGTTGCGTAAAACGGAACGCAAGCCAATATCCAAACTGGACCTAACGTAAAGTGTAAACAAAAGATGTTATTAAAAATGGCATTACAAAAGTTATGAAAGCAATGTAAGAATGGTCTTATTTATTTTTTAAATCGTATTGTAAACTTATCCCAATGATATTTTCTGTCTATATGATTAAAAATAAAATTATGTGTTTAAAAATAGAAGTGATATTACCAACAGGAAGCTGGAAAGGAAATGGACCGTTGCAAGTTGAATATTTAATGCGGGAGAGTTGAGTTGGATTGACGGGTATATACTGTAAATATTTGCAGCGTTCTTTTTTTAAATGATGGGGACTACATTTAAAGAACTTTTTAAATTATACGATCTCATTCAAAACGGTGATACGAAGTAAGTTTTTAATTATTTTTTTTTATAAAATTTTCGATCTGGTTTAAAACTAATTTAACACTTCTAATTCTTGTTTTACTGGAGAAAGAAACTTATTGATATATGTATTTAGTGGTTTTCATTGCTGTTACAGATCAGTGAAACGTTTTCTGAATGAAAACGCAGTGGATATAAATATAATATTACCATGCAAAGGCATAGGTGTTCTTCACTTAGCTGTTGGAGTAGAGCCATTGCAGAAGTCTAATGAATGCACTGAAATCATTTTAAAGCATGGCGGAGATCCTAATTTATGGTAATATAATGTGACTAAATCTATACTAATATTATAAAGAAAAAAGATTTGTATATTTGTTTGTAATGAATAAACTCAAAAATCGCTGGACCAATTTAAAAAATTCTTTCACCTATATAAAGCTACATTATCAGTGAGTAACATAGCCAAAATTCATAAAGTTACGCGGACGAAGTCACGTGCAACAGCTAGTTTTAAAATAAACAAACTTAATGATTTCACAATAATTTTCATAATGAGTCATTAGGCTAAATGGTTGCATTTGAATTTGAACTTTTCAATGTTGACTCTGATCTAAATCTGGAAAGTAGTGGCAAAGCACTCTGTGTATTGCAGTCATTTGGGCGGCCCATCTGGCAGCAGTAACCACCCCTTTACAGAAGATCACACACCAGAATAGCAGCATAAACATATTTTAAATGAAAAATACTGTTCAATCCACACTAATATTCCGCAATTTATTTAAATTTAATTTAAAAATAGAATTAATGATCACATAATATTTCATAACTTTGCTATACCTAGTGATAATAATTTATATCTTATTTAATTTTCAGCAACGATGATGGTGTAACACCTGTCCACATAGCAGCGATATGGGGTCGGGTTGATAATATAAAGCTGTTGATTGGCTGTGGGGGTGATCCCTCTCAAAAGGACCTGGACGGTCTTTCCGCTTTTGATTATGCATTCCAACAACAACAGTGGGATGTGTACAATTATTTGCATAATGTTGTTGACACAACAGATGATTTTTTTGGATCACAATGTGCTTATACTTTAGATTTGGGTAAGCATTTTTTAGACAAACTCTTGACTCACTCTCTATTAGAATTATTAATGTTAGTTTTTGTGTATTTATGCGAAGTAAAATCTCATTATATTGTTTATTTTATTGTACTATGGTCACTTCACGTGTCCACTGTATAATATATATGAAAGCATGTGATTCATTACCCTATTATGACCTTGTGCCTTACCCTTAATGCTTATCCGCCAGCGTCGAATTATTATATTTTCGTGTCCATTTCGAGAGCATATACGAAAAATTCCTCTACTTGTATAATGTTTATTTGTAAATCATTGCGTTGCTTTCTCTTAAAAAATAAATAAAAATAATTACGTGTCAAGCGCTAGGAGCACGACAACTCTTAACAAAACCAAACGTTTAAAGGGTTAAAAGGCTCTATACTTCCTTATAAATTAAGTGCTAAGCTTCTTAATATTTTATGTTAATATGTCCTCATGTAATTTTCAGAGAGAATTTTAGTGACGACAGACCAAATAGTGGCCGAATATGAACCGACAGACACCAATATTTGTCCAGAAACTACCAGAAAATCAGAAATGGTGAAAGAGTGGTGCGACAAGCACAGTTTCACAATGAACAAATTATACCCAACCATTATTGGGGATAACCACTTTTTAGACGACGAATCTATACCCGGTGAAAGTATAGATTTTAGCAAAATTGACCTAACCGAGAGGGAATATCATGACATAGACACAACTTACAAAACTTGTTTTAGAGGTAGCAATGAAATTATGATAAGCGGAATATACCCTTTAAACGACCCAAAGAATAATACATGTATATGTGACTCGCAAAATACAAGATTCAGTGCGTACAAAAACTTCCTTTTATCTGACTCCCCAAATAATATATGTCATACGAATTACAACACAAGAACAAACTTGAAAAAATGTAAACACATAAAATCCTGTTCATCAAGTTTGATTACTGATGATCAAACGATGCAGTCGAGTTTGGACAAAGCGTTGGCCGTTGCTCAGAATAAAACCAACGAGTTGTTGTTGGATAGAAACATTTCCATGACAGATGCGAAATCGTCAAATACGCGAAGATCATCGGCCAGTAGTGGCGTAAGCAGTAATTATTCCGGTGGGAATATTGTTCTAGCAAATGTCCAAGAAGAATACAAGTACGAGGATAAAGAAGAAGATGTTGTGCTCATCGAGAAGAGAATGTTGGTTTCGCCTGTTGTGTGAGTTTATTTGAAAATTGCATGCTTCTATTTTATAACACAAAAGTTTGTGCTATAACATTTTTTTAACACCTTTTATATCTCAATGTAGGTTTGATTTTGAAATATTTTTGAAAAGTCAGGTTATGTATTCAATAAAGTAACTCAATCAGTATCAAAACTTATAATATGTATTGCAATTATACGTATTATCTTCATATTTTTTATATATTGCATTACTTGAGTTAAATGCACTGAAGAGTTTGAACTGATAAGTAATATTTGTTGCCTTGAACTAAAAAACAATAGATTAACTGATAAAAGTGATCACGATTGACGGCTAACTAAGAACGTAAAAAACACATTTGCCATCATGTTTTTTTTTATACTAGCCGATGACCGCGACTTCGTTCGCGTCGACTTCATTTTAAGTTTTTAATGTATAATTATATAAATAACTAGCTCTTGCACGCGACTTCGCGCGCGTAACTTTATAAAATTATAGCTTATGTTACTCGCTGATAATGTAGCTGTTCTGTTCTACAGATGAAAGAATTTTTAAAATCGGACCAGTAGTTTTTGAGTTTATTCGTTACAAACATACAAAAATACAATTCTTCTCTCTTTATAATATTCTTAAATTATCTTTAAATGGTTTTTGTTATTTTTGAGTTTATCCATTATGAACAAACATTCAAAAAATAAAATCTTTCCTCTTTATAATTTTAGTGTAGATTTATGCGAACTTTGCATTATACTATGATTATACCTTTTAAATAGTCTCCAAAATTAATAAAAAAAAAATCAAAATATTCATTGTGATATATTATATATTTTTCAAGAGCAACAATAATTAAAATTTTAATGAACTATATACATATATATATATATAATGTTATAAAAAAAACATAATTAATTGTCTTCATTATTAAGATTGTCTCAATTATTGTCATTAAAGATTCCAATCCCTGTCACGTGGATCATATCAGCTTTAATGATATCAGCATTAAAGTACAAAATGAGTCAAGAACTAAAAAATGTTTTACAGGCTGCCCGTAGACAAGATGGACAATGATGAGCAGTGTTTAGACCAGACCGCGTTGTCGATCGCCTCATCTCTGCCTCCCTCCATGGAGTATGACAACAAGACTCTTCGAGCTGAACTCCTCAAGCTCGGATTCTGTCCCGGACCCATACTTGATGGGACTAGAACGTTATACTTGAAGAAGCTGCAAGCCCTCAGGCGGAACCCAATCGTAACCACCAATCAAGGAAAACGTCAGTATAATTGATTTATTTATATTTATTAAAACTTTAATTAATTAAATAAATTAAATAACATAATTAATTAAATTACATAATTAATTAAATTAATTAAATAACATAATTAATTAAATTACATAATTAATTAAATTAATAAACTTAATTGAATTAATTAAAAATCTTTTCTGCTTATTGAGCTTTTCTCTGTCAAAAAATGTCTGTCAATATTTGTCATTTTGCTATGTGTTTATTTACAAGGAAATTCTGTGTTTATTTTTTTAAATAATTTAGATTGCTTTTGAAGTGTTCTTTAATTGTGATAATGGTTTTAAACAATTTGAAAATTCCAAGTAGAAATGTCACACGAATGTTGTTGCAGAAGGGTAACAAACTTTTCATTTTTAATAGTCATTCCTTGTAAGCCCGTTTTGACAGTTGTATAGATATGTGTTTTGCGTTTCAGTACAATTTTTAGACTAGCAGGTAGGCTATGGTTTACTTGATGGTGGGTGGCTACCGTTAAATATAAATTTGATACCTAATTAAAGGGTTAGGACAGAGAATATGGGAACTGACTACAAAGCTGTCATTTTCCGTGCTCTTTTTTTATGTAAATGTCGACTGTCAAGCTGATGTTCCACTTCATTTTTGGTAGGTAGCTTCTGTCAGCTATATTAGGAAAAGTAGGGAAATGGACTCTGGCATTCCTTACTCGCTCACCGAAACACAACAGTACACATGCTGTTACCTCAAGGTGGTCTTGTGAGGGGGTGGCTACTGCCGCCAGACGGGTTGTCCAAATGACTGCAGCATGCCAACTAGAAATGAATTCGAATGATATCTTTTTCAGAGTACAGTGTAGAATTGCAGAAATCACTAAGGAACGATGAATGGATGAGAGATCTCTCCGCGTACGTTGAAATCGAGAACAGAGCGCGTTCCGATTTCGCTAACCCCAGCAAGAAGTGGCGAGAGGGCACCGCCAAGACATCCTTCACCTACCTTCTGCTGGACCCTCGGCTCACTGAAAGTCTACCGTCCAGAGCGGGAACACAGAGCCACCATCACTCCTGGGTCACATTCATCAATTCTATCTTTTACGTTGGCAAAGGTTGGTTCCACAGTTCAGATGTTATGGGACTTCGCTGACTGTGGCATTTTTAACCTTATTGCAATGATCTTAGCATTCACACTCCTTTATTTCAATACCAAGAGGCCGTAGCGTTCCGCGTCGTGCAAAGGAGTGTGAGTGTTAAAATCATTGCAATAAGGTTAAAAATAATGTGTTTAAAAATTCCTCTGCTGTGCCATACCTTCAGTCAGCGTTCAGCGACAGCCCTAAGTAACTACGTAACTTACCTTAATAGCTGTAATTACGTAACTTAACTGAACTAATCTTAACATTAGTATAAGATTCTTTAAAATTTTGAGAATTTTAAAAAAATCTTAGTAGCTTTTATCGATAATTTGATTTTCCGTAAATGTATGAAAACATACATAATATTATGTAATTAATATTGATGTCTATCGAACAGTAGCTCAAACTTGTAATTGTAACTCATCTTCATGACGATCTCAAGATTAATATTTTTCTAGGAAAATTTTTCAATAAGGCCCATCACATACATAGCTATAATTTATATTAATATTATATAATATTTATATTAATATAAATTATAGCAAGGCAGATTACGATATATTTTCTATACAAATATTGGAGTGACCATTCACGCAGCTATAATATATGTTTCTATGACGTCCCCAACGTAAACCGAAATTTATATTATTGCATATTATGGTATAGCAAGACATTACGACCATCAATGAAATGAAGGCAAAATATATATTATAGCATTGTCATCGTGTGTGGTATAAAATATATATTATTATAGTACGGGGTATATTAATATATTATTATATATTATAGCTACGTGTGTGACGGTCTTAATAATTTTTCAGGTAAACGCTCCCGCCCATACTCCCATCTGTATCAAGCCCTAACTCTATGGAAAAACAACTTCACCACATCCAAAGACAAGAAAGTGCAGCACATCCTCGACATTTGGTCCGGAAAACTGGGCGTTGTGTGTCTGCACGTTTTTCAAAATGTGATTCCTGCGGAAGCTTACACCAACGAGGCAGCCATGATTGATGTCCTCGGATTAACAAATTTGAAGAATTTGAAGAGCGGAAACTATTATGGAGTCGTTTCCACTTGGCCGCTCAAGGAGAGGAGAATGTTGGGAATGTATCTGTTGTACAAAGCTATGCTGATATTCCTAAGCGAAGGTGAGAAACAGTTGAGGCCTGACGATTTAGATTGATTTGATTGCTCATCAAAAAATACATTTCAAAGTCACCAATGGAAATTTATACAAAGTCAAATCTAACTTTCAGCATAATATTTGGCATTAAGATTATTTTTGAAATATTATGGCATTATTGCAATATAACTTTTTGAGTTACATGGCAATTTTTAAAGTAAAACTAGTGTATATTTTTGTCACAAAATTAATTTTGATTTTTTGATGTGCAATTGAATACTACCCCCCATTTTGAAGGACTGTGGCGAGTCTACCGCCATTTTTTTTTTAATTATACAAACATGTTGGCGTATACCTCCTAGTCACGTGACGGTGTGACGCTTTACGGCGTATGATACTTTGATGAAAAAAAGAATTTTTTAAATTTTTTTTTTTTTTTCATTTAGTGTAGATGTTGCCACTGTCCTTTAATAATAGTACAATAATGTTTTTAAAATACTTGATTAGTATTTCAATGGATTGCCCTTTACTATAATATAATGTAATGGTAATGTTTACCTCTGACTTTATATAAAATTGTAGACAGTTTGTAATTTTCTAAAGTATTTAGCGACCACATGACAGTATTAAGACAAAATACAGCCAAAGATTTGTCTAATGACAATATGTTCATTTTGAGGTTCAACAAAACAAAAAAGAGACTAATATAGAATGGGATAATTTTTAAATAACATTTTATTTTAACTGTTGACTAAAATTGAAATTAATTCAATTTATCTTTTAGAATAGTGAAAAATTACTATACAAAAATATCTAAAATCCATCTTACCATACTATACTATATATTTGACATTTTTTTATACTTACTGGTGCCCGCGGCTTTGTCCGCGTTGAAAAAATCACTACATAATATAAAATAAAGTTCTCCGCCACGTCTGTCTGTTCGCGATAAATGGATAATTTCGTGCTGTTTTCACCAATGGATAATGGATGATGGTTTTCGAGGAAGGTTTTAGTATATAATTCTCAACGCGGGCGAAGTCGCTGGCACCAGCTAGTAAAAAATATATGTTAGTTTGACCTCTTGTTGCTGTAACACTTTAGCCAGGTGTTACTTTTTTATTTTACTTTAGATGAATTCCTTTGGGAACAGTACTTTTTTCTGGATGAAAGGTATACCCTATGTCCTTTCTTGTATCCCTGACAACGTGTATGCAAAATTTCATGATAATCAGTTGAGTAATTAAGGCGTGAAAAGGTAAGCCTTACGCGCGGTTATAAGCCTACGCATTGATTATTCTTTCCAATAATTTTTTTAATTGATCTCAAATTATTAGCATGTGATAAAACATCCAGTAGTAACATATTGAATTATTTGATTGGTTATTTAAAATTTAAACTAATCAATATCCGACCCGTAGACTAAATTGCAATAAAATAAAATAAATTTTTAATCCGCCCTTATTGAAAATAAATTATTATTTAAAAAAATTTACAACAGCTTTAAAGAAAGAGTAGACATTAGATTTAGTTATTTTTAGCTTATCGTGTTTTTACAAGTATTACTTAAATTCTCTTATTTATTTTAGTTTTTTATTAACTTATGCAACAATTTAGTATTGTAATTTTTTTAATTTATTCAATGTACTTAACGAAATTAGTTGTTAACTTGTAAGTTTTAATGAATTATTTAATTTTATTTATTATATGTATGAAGATCCACGTTTTTTTTAATCTATATGCTAATTTTGTGTTGTAATGAAATGAATTCAATTATTCCAACATTATTTGAAACTATAAGTTATTAGAAAAATACATATTTATATGAAGTTATAAGTTATTAAAAACAATTATTTACCAACTGTAGTTAATTTTAAAGAAATATTTCTTTAAAAAATGTTTATATGTAACAAAAAGAATTCTCACAACTTGATAAAAAAATAAAATACCATAAGTAACGAAAGAAACTACCTAACTACCAATTTTACAAATAATTACCTACAGTGATATATAGTTATCTCTTAATTTAATTTATAAATTCTATATTTTGTAATATTATATTTTTAAGTTACCTTCGCATTGCCCCATTTTTGGATCCTAGTCATCACAGCTTAAGTTTTAAAGTAAGTTATCACAATAATTTTAAGACTCGTTGTATTTTACTTTAAGTAATGAAATAAAACACATTTTCTAAGAAATAATTTATCTTTATTATTCCTCCTTTTAAGTCTCGATTTTTTTTTTCTAATGAAAAAATCAAACTGAATTACATAAAAAAAAAATACACAACAGTTCGTGATTATTATATCGAACCGAGTTATATAAATACATACAATGATCATATTCCATATCAAGTCGCCACTCAAACAATATAAAAAAAGAAGCGTAATTCGCGTTAAGCGTGAGGAGAAATGACTCCTCGGGATAGGAACGGTCTACTCGTTACTCCACCAAATATTCACAAAAAGGACTTAGCCGCATACGTACAAAGTTATAACGGCTTCATTCACCCGTTTAAAAAGAATGCAATACTAAACTAAGCAACAATTAAGTTAGAAAAATATTTATTAAGTGAAAAAGAAAAACTTAGTTTAATAGATCACACATTTGACACTTCAACAACGTAACCTTGTAACGGAGGGCACACCTTATTTTTTCGAAGCTACAATTGCTTAACTTATTTACAGTAAAAAAAATACATATTTATTGATATAATGACAAAAGAAGGCAATTTTACGATTTACTTTTGGTTTAATAAACAATTTTAAACATAATAAACAATTTTTGTTTAAAAAAAAAACTGTACATCATTACAAGGTTACCTCACTATTTAGCTAAGACTGACAAATGTCAAAATGTGTTCTATTAAATTGGCCCTACTGTAGGCGCCATCGTGTTGGGACTGTCGAAAATGTTACATAGATATCATTGATTAAAAAAAGCTTCTCTATGTAAGATTTTGTTTAAACCCGAAAATAAGCATACCCAATAATAAGAACACACTTGACCGCACCGTGTGACGGCGATGAACTAATCCCAACAAATTGTATCGCCTCATAACCTCATCCCCACTTATCCGCACCGTGCCAGATTACATTTTTTATTATTAAAGATGCGTTTGCTCTTGCATCAGGCAAATGATAAATATAGGAATTTTACAAAGATTTACCACCACACCATGCTACCATTTCCGAATATGTGTATACTACCTTTACCATGAGATTACAATGACCACACTCACTAGCGATATTATGGAAAATATTCAATTTGACAATTTTCCATACAAATATTTTACGCTCTCGCTAGTTAGTACTAGGGCATTATAAACTCTTGGTAGAGGTACACGGTGACGATGTGGTCAAGTGTGTTCCTAGCGTAATAAGGTAAGGAGGCTTCTACTATTTCTCGTCCATAACAGTTCATATTAATTGTCACAGTAATTATATATCATTTAAATCTTCCCAGGCTATAAACTATATATAATTTCCAAACTAAACAAACAGACAATTTCTGTTAAACCCGGGTAAGAAAGGACAAAAAGTTTTATAATATGAAAATTAAAATAATAAATTAAACACTATGATACACCAATTTTTCAATACCAAAGATTATAAATGATTATAATGTGCTTATTACAATTTCTACTTTTGAAAAACAAAATAAATCTTCTATAACAAATCCTTTTAGATATCATATCTACAAACTATATGTAAAACACAGATATGTTTTAGGCTATTTACTTTAAAGAAAAAATATTAAATTGTGACAAAAGAACTTCTGACTAATGGAACCACAATTAAGTTCAATTAAATTAAACATCAAGTATTACAATTAAGCATTAGATATTACATTTTGACAACAGTTTCGTTTGAGTAAAAATACTGATTTTGCGACTCCTGACAATAAATTGAATCCCACTTTAAAGGTACCTAATCAAAATGTCTATGGGATTGGACAACTCAAAGTCTTGAGATAATTTTTTTAAATTAAATTAGTGTATTTTTACTTTATACAATAAATGACTTTTTATATACTTTTCCATGGCGCTTTCGACCTTTTGGTCGCGAACTCGTACCATTTTTGACAATTTCGTTCCGATCACCAAGTTCAGTTAGAACACATATAAGTCGAAGTTTAACAATAGAAATAATACGTCGAGAGACCGTTCCCTGTCCAAGAGAGTCGAATGAATAGAATTCAGTCTATGCACCCATCGGCGCGCATCGAGCGCGACTTTATGAGATCACGATATCTTACCGCTTCATGCTCTCTTGGTACATTCATTCTAAATTACTATAGCACTAATTGCTTCTAAAATCAGGTTCCCACACAGGTGTATACATTTTATTCAGCTTAATTCAGCTTTTGTTCATAAAAAAAATGGTTTTTTTTTTTTTTTCTATGGACAAAAGCTGAAATGAGCTGAAAAAATGCAGTTACTCCTTCACCGAGAACAACACTTAAAGAAGAACCGAATTGTACAATCAACAATGTAAACTCCCTGTACATTTTACAAACAAGAATACTAAGAAATTATATAGCAAGTCCATTGAGGGAGAGAGAGGTACAACAAAACACAAATGGGACATTCAACGTGCCTTTTACCTACAAATTAAATCCATTTTAATGTAAAATGGACTCTTAACGACTAAAGAACTCTCCAAGCAATGATAATAATCTTGGTTTTTGCCAATAGATTTTCTAAGAATCGATTCAGGCAGGGTTTGCCATCGTCAGATGGTTATTACTTTGAAACAGGTACATTGTGTAATGAGTAAATTGTTGCGACATAACGTATACCTACAAATACACTACTCGTGTAATAAATTAGTAGTCCAGGAAAATTTACCAACAAATCCAAATTTGAGTCCCTTAGGGGGACACATTTATTTATTAAAATAAGTTTTAGAAGATATGAAATATCTATGGGTGAAACCTCACTATAACTGTAAATTTTAATTTTAACAAAAAAAAAATTCCTATAAACATTTTTATATGAAAATGAAATTTTCGACAATATTTGTCCAACTTTTTTCCAAACAAAATTATTTTTGTATAATTTTAAAAAACATTATTTTTTTCCATCCCTTCTACGACGGGGTGGTATCAAAAATTCTTTCACCCATCGATATTAGATATTATACACTAGGAGCTCATGTCAAAAACGCCCCTGAGACTCAAATTTTGATTTGCTATTAAATTTTCCTGGTATATAGGTAGTACATATATATATATATATAATCATATATATATATATCGCTATATATAAAAATGCATTAATTTCACAAAACACACTCCAACCAGGCTTCGTGCAGTTTTTTTTTTCTATTTCAGTATCATAGATGATTACGACAAAAACAGTGAAATGCAAACAGAATTAACATGTAGGTAACCCAATTGGAAGACTGTTATTGTAAGAATTTATTATTATCATTATGATTTTTTACATCATTAATAAATTTTATACGACATAAATGCTTTCGACCTCAGAAATAAGCTACTAACTCTATATGACTATTGCGCAGCAGAACAACTAATAATCCCTTGTATTTTGAGAATGGACTAAAGTTCATTTTTGGAATTTACCATTAAAAGCCATACATACACACGCGCACAACTGTCACACATCACAAACCTATAGGATGTTCTCTACAATAATATAATATTCAATATTTTAAGTATCGAGACAGTACAATTTGTGCATGCTACGACTCATATTGTAATGATCACATTGACGCCTTCAAACTTACAACTAATCACTTAACATTAAACCAACTTACAAATAAACATTAAGACTAATTTCGCTTTCGATCTCGTGGAATGCAGTTACAATGTTTTAAAGTCCTTATCCATACTGTATTCGCAATGATATAAATTTCATTCACAGGGCTCGCAAATGTCAGTCAGTGCAACGCGGCGCCCACACTCGAAGAATTCGATGTTTTTACAATTACACAAAATTAAATTTACACTTGTACCGTTATTAATTTACACTTAACGAGTAGTATGTACAATGGGGTCGGGTCCGTTTGTGCTTTCACTCGCGAAACTCTTAGTCCGTCCGCGACCGGTAAATACGCGTGAAACAATACGTCCATGAATGTCACGCTCGCGCGGCAGTTTTGTCACAAACACGTGGGTCGAGTTCTGGTCACAAACACATCGTTTCGAGTTCTGGTCACAAACACTCGGGTCGAGTTCTGGTCACAAACACTTGGGGTGAGTCCTGTCACGTCCGGGGCGATCGCCGCTCACTTGGGCGGCGTGGGGAAGGCGTTGACGACCGCCTGAGTGCTGGCCAGCACAGCGGCCGCTGCAACACACAAGCTCTGGTTAGTGCTCGGGCTACCTCTTGGCCCGTGGCGGGCTGACCGCGTCAGGCCGCCGGTCCGTGTGCTATCGCGCCCCTGCAACCAACCACACCGCACGCGTCACAGGGGTGCCGACCAAATTTTTGGTCCTTCGTGCTGGACTTTAATTTTATTTATAAAGAAATATTAAACATGGTATCGACATTTTAGTGATTCACAGAAGTAAATTTGTATGAGCTGATATGAATAACAATTGAATTTTTTTAAGGTAATATTTAAGTATAGGACAATAAGGGCAGATGCTTAAACCAATGTATCTAGCTAGCTAAAGAAACGTTATTTATAGAAGTCAAAATGTTTTTTCCTAACGGTAGCTCCCTAAAATGTTTTGCTGTACTTACAAAGTTTGGGAATATATCCAAAGTATTTTTTCAAAAATCAGAAACTATACGGAAAAGATATGTTAAGGTCGACAGACAAGCTGAAGGCTTGATGGTATAGGTGGCTACGGTCGCCTGTAACGCCAATAACCACTGGATGATGCTGCAAGTGCTTCCCTTACTCATTCGCCGAAACATTATAACGCACGTGCTGTCAAATGATTGGTTTTGTAGAAGGCTACAAGAGAATAGAGAGTGGGTACCTGGGTAGGGCGGCGGGTAGAGCGGGTAGCCGAGGCCGACGTGCGTGTGATGGTGCGTGTGCACGTGGCGCTGCGGCGGCGGCGAACGCGAGGGCTCCTTGGGCGCGTCGGCGCGCGGCTTGCCCTGCGGCGACTTGGCGTGCTCCTGCAGCTCGTGGATCTTGTGCGCGCCGTGCGCCGCGTGCCCGTGCTGCCCGTAGCCGAATTGGGCGTGCCCGGGCAGCAGCTCCAGCTTGGCGGGCGCGCCCGGGCGTGAGAGGTCCTCGGGCGCGTGGTAGCGCGGCACGCCCCAGCCGCCGCCGAAGCCGCCCACCAGCATCGGGCTGAGCGGCGCGCGGTACACGGGCTCGAAGGGCAGCGCGCCATAGTGCGCGGGCTGCATGTAGGGCGGCAGGTAGTACTGCGAGGTGGGCGGCGGCGGCGGGCCCTGCGTCTCAGTGGTGGGCTTCTGGCCCTCCTGCTTGACGCGCTGCTCCTCCTTGGGCTCGTCCTTGTCCTTCGCGGGCTTGTGCGCGGGCGCCGGCGGCGGCCTGCCCCCGCCCACACCCGCCGCCGCCCCGGGGGGCTTCTCGCCCTCCTTCCTTCTCGACTCCAGCGTCATGTAGTACCTGACATTGAAAACATATACATTCTATTAATTAACATTTATTCCTACGCGCTATAGTATTTGAATTGATCATAGTCATAGATAGAACTAATTGTTTTATATTGTTAGGCTGATAGATTGTAATATATATGTTTCAGTATAATTTTTAAATCACAGTTGCTCACAATAGACTTTGCTTCGATTGAAAGGACCCAATTTAGTATCAATTGTTAACATTATGTTTAGATAAAACATTGAAACAAACTATATAATGTTACAGCAAATAAATGAATTGCAACATTTGGTTTCGGACCCTTTTAATTTACTAGAACAATACTGAAACAATATTTCATTAATATATTGATTGATTTTTAGTGCCTTTCTGACCCGTTACTCCTAAACAAAGGACAACTTTAAAATGTACAGTCAGACTAGCATTATTTTAAAATGAAAATATATATTTTTTACCTTCTTAAATCTTCTTCTCTCGCATGCGGTGGCCGCTGGAAGGGATAAGGTCCCATTTGCGCCTTCATTTCTATGCTCTCCTTCAATATCTGATGGTTATCGTTCGGTCTGGCCGGATTCTCTTTACCCTCCGGTGGTCTAGGGGCTTTGCTCTTATCTAGAGGACTGGGAGTGGTCTTAGATCGATCCGGCTCTTTTGTTTTATCTTCTATAGGCGGTCCGGGAGGAGGGCCAGCCGTTTCTACATTGTAAGGGAAATTCGGAACAAAGTTGTAAGGATAGAAATGCTGCGGTAGAACTTTCTGAGGTCCGTTGTCTGGTTTTCCATCCTGTAAAAAAATATAGAACAATATTATTCGCATGTTTGCCATTTAATCAATAGCCTTGTCTGATTATTAGAATATAAATATTTATAGTAAACTAGCTTTTTCCCAAAACTTCGCGTTGAAAAATAAAAATATAATAACGCCTGACATGACAAAATATATGATCAATAATTTATTCAATCTGTTGTAGTCTTGCCAAGCGGTGGATTTTTATTTTTATGATCAGTGCTTTTTTTCTGGGTGAAAGGCACCCCATCTCCTTTTCTGTATCCTTGACAATTGGTATGCAAAATTGCAAAATGATATGCAAAAAAAAATCAAAAATTTTCCACCACGAAATTACAGTTGGTCAAAAGGTTAGCGGGAGCGCTGCTGTGCTCCACTTGACGGGGGCACTTCAGTGCACCCATATGAGACTATTAAATAGAAAATAACCTTAATATCAGACTTGGGGTCTCCTTTACTAAGATCTTCTTTCCCCTTGTCGGTGGGAGGTGGAGGCCCACTAGGCGGATGCGTCGGCGGTAGGAATGGTGGCTGACCATAGAACTGGAATTTAAAATATGTATTCTTCAGAATATTTAATTTACTACGAGTATGAACGAAAAATTCACTTTATTTAAAACAGAAATAAGAAAATTCATTTAAATAGATGTCGAGATGAGATACCTAAGTATATATGGAAAAACCTAAATTTTATCACAAACCAAATGTAGTCGCTAGCGCACTTGTAGCACCTATGTGTTGTTTGTGTTACTCGTATATAGGCGACGGTAGCCACCTACCATCAAGTAGACCGTCAGCCTGTCTGCCGACCTTAACATAAACGAACCCCAACCACTCTCTCTCGTCTACAGGCAATGAATTTGAAATTACCTGATGGTAGACCGGAAACGGTCTGTGTTCCGGTTCGCCTTCCGTGCCGCCTTCGACGGGGGCCGCGTCGTCGGAAATGTCTGAGTAGGCGGGGGAACGTGCGCCCGGCGTCGGCGATCGTCGCGGCCGCCTCTTGCTCGGCGACTCGTCAGCCGGAGATTCGCTCGACTTGCGTTCCTCCGACGGCATCAACGCCGAACGCGGTTTCACCTGCAAAAATCTCAATACATTGCCACTGTTCCAACAACGTAAACATACATAGTTTTTTGCAGAGTAATCACAATAGACTTCGCAAGACAATTGACACCACACCAAAACCAATATTTTTATTGGTACATAGACATACACACTAGAAGGTTTACTGAGACTCTAAGCTAGACATTTAATATTGACAATAAACTGACTGGAACCACGTTGAAATTGAGAGCTCCCTAAGTCAGAGTATTTTGATTATACAACAAAGGGACACTTATGATTTGGTAAAAAGTATAAAGTATTGTTAAACACCTCAATGTTTTTATGTATAAAGGCGTATTACTACCATCAGTAATGCTAAGAAACTGTAAAAATTTGATAAATTCTCATTTAAATCACTAAAGTTTAAGTTCATTTTAAGTTTCCAAGTAAATTGCCTTCAAACGCAGAATCTAATTTCAGTCTCCAGGTGCTCATAAATTGTAGGCACAAGCTTATTACAAAACAATTTCCCTAACAACCGATTAGAGGTGTTGAGATTGTAATCTATCAGTTGCGCTGCCTACTCTAATTGTTCGACTACTTGAATTCAATTTGCATAATTACTTATATAGCGCGCTCACTCACCTTAAACTGAGTCGGCTGTAGCGTGGGCAGGACTTCGGGCGGCGGTGTGGCCGGCGGTGGAGGAGTTTGCGGTCGCTGCTCCGGTTGAGTCGCTGGCGCCGGAGGACTTGGCGTAAACTCCTCCGCGAACCTAGTAGTTGGTTGCGGCGGCGATTCCGCCTCTGTTTCCGGCTTCTCCGGAGACTTTTCTGGACTCTTTTCACCGCTTTTCACGTCCGGAGACTTAGCCGGTGTGGGCGATTTGACCGGTGTCGCCGGAGTTGCCGGCTCTGAGGGCGGCCGCGCCGGAGACGCGGGCTCAACTGTGGTCTCCTCCTGTTCCGAACTCGAACCGTCCTTGTCGTCATCATCGGGCGTGCCGTGCGCGTGAGACCTATGGTACTTGAGACCGTTCGCGTGCTTGTACTTTTTAGAGCAATTCGGTTCGGGACATTCAAGCAAGATCGGGTCCGGAGGCGGAGAGGACGGCGTTGGCGGTGGCCGCTTCGCTTTGGGGGTCGGAGGTCTCTCTTCTGCGTCCGAATTCCGCTTTCTCTTTGAGTCCGGTCTGGGAGGTGTAAACGGTGTGGGAGATGGGAGAGCGCGTCTGCCCTTCGCACCGCCGTTACGCAGTTTGCTGTGGACCGAAGAGCGCGTCTCCGTGAAGTTGGTCATGTCGGTGGGCGCCGCACCGCGGCCCCTCTTGGCTCGACCTTTGGGCGTTCGCGCGTCCAACTCTTCAGTCGGCGAATCGCAAAATCTGTAACATTTACGTTTTTCCATTGAAATGGGTGAGCAATTGTACACCGCTGCCATTTTAAAGTGATTTCTTTAAAAGTTTTTAGTAAGTTAAATTGTTATCAAATATTTTTCAAACAAAAATATAATTGTAGAAGACAGGAAACACAATATATTGAAATTCTATGAAAGAGTTAATTGAAGAACAAGCTATAACTAAAATTATAAACCCGACTTTCTATTGAGCCCAAACACGCTAAGATGTCCCGCAGACTACTTGATGCTGCAACATCATATCAAGGTTACCACCAAAGTAATATATACCAATACCAAATTTCACGTCAATCGGACCTGTGGAAGTTAGTGAAATCCCTTCGTCAGCTAGGAATATTATTATTATAGCTAAGAACCATCTAGATCACGTACGCTTTCAAAAAAAAAATACTGTATCAAAATTCGTACACAGGCAGAAAGATACACAGATACACACATACACACGTCAAACTTATAAAACCCCATTTTTGCGTCGGGGGTTAAAAATATTTATTAGACTAAGCATTACCACAACAAGAAACGAATATTGAACTTTTTATCCGCAATACCTTTCATTAATATGAATAAACGATTTATTTCTTTCATCGTTGCATAAGACAACAATGACTACAAATTTCAATGCTTATTAAACCTGTTTTTGTGTTATTGCGAATTTATATTTTACAATCCTAACCTTTTATCCATTAAGTATCCATTTTATTTTAAAGCCGAACCTCTCACTTTTGGGATAAATATCATATGTGAATATTTTTATGAAACGCGACTTTTAATCTATACTGATAAGATAGGTTGAAATACTAACCTCGGCGGTGCCCAATCATGTCGCGTGCAATCCAGCAGAGTGCCCACGTAGGTCTTCCCTCGCCACGTCACATTTACAACCAAAACACCTGCAAAAAACATATTAAGTGCATTAAAATTTGCGGCTTCCTGTTAAATAGAGTGTTACGGTGTTGCGCGTGATATTCAATTGCCGTATTACAATATTGAAAATATTGTAAGGTTTTACTAATCTATACTATAAAATCATTCGAACGTCCGCAATGACTATCATCGCACACCCAAAACTTCTAAGTGTACTGAAATTTGGAACATAATGTTTATTTTACACAATATTATATTTATATAATCTTGATAATTTATTTTAATTTTGGTTATATAATAACAATGTTACGGATTTAATTGAACATACTCAGATTTTTTGGAAGTATCGCTTCGCAGAGCAGCAGTAAAACAAATTATCATAGTCGTTTTAGAGTAAAATGTAATATCATCACATGCTTTAGTTGTTCAGAAGACTAATACATCGTTTTAATTTTGTTTGAAAAATCGCAGTTAACTCTTTTCAATATTTTCCCACGAAAATACATATTAGCGAATCTTATTTTATACAAGTAAAAATAAATCGCTAAATGTGTTGCTAAGCGTTAAACTCGAGAACGGCTGCGACTAGGCCCAAAACGACAATTTTTTTTTAATATTAGTTGAACTCCGAAGAAGGTTCTAATTCTTATTTAGAGAAAATTTTTAAAATTTTCCAAGCGAAGCCAGGGAGAGGTCACTAGTATGTGGTCTTAATGCGATTTAATACTTGATGTACATTTTTTTTTTCATGTTGTGTGAATTTTTGCAGGTATCTCCTTCTCCTCGTTTGACAGAATGTATATATAGGTATTGTGGCTTGGCGTGAAAAAATATATATGCAGAAAACCGTTGTACGCGTGTATAGACTATAGACGTAGCGGCGAGAGCGGTTCCGATCCAATTTGTCAGGGGGGTATTTCATTTGCATATTGTGGCAGCACGGGCGGAGGGGACAGATGAGAAAACCGAGCGCCAGGGGACGTGACTACTCGACTATTTAGAAACGCCTGCGTCACGTCACACCACGCCTGCTTATCGCGCTAGCGTGTTAACTTATGCAAATTTAATTAATCAATTTTCACCCACCCCATATTCATGACACTTCTTTCTTCGACAAAGAAATTCGTCGAAACTTTCATAGCGCTCCATCGAACTTCCACGCCGAATTCACAAAACTCGGTAACGCGTTTATCAAGACCGGGGTCGCGTCCGTTGTGAGTTATGGCGAGTTAATCTTCTCTTTGTCCGCAAAATGTTTTTCGTAAACAAGGTGTACAAATTGAGATAAAAATGAGGGTCTCGGACAATCCCATTTTAATCCCCTGCGAGCTTTTCCATTGGCTCGGTTTTATATAGCGGCTACGTATCCGTCTCTTTGAAGGTTTAATGGGTTTACCTCGGTCATGTAAATGTACGTTAGGCGAATTAAGTACATGTCTTCACTTTGTATAGAGCTTGAATTGGGTTATATTGTAATTCGTCGTTCTGATTATTGCACAATTTATACAGGGGTGTTGAATTTCAAGAGTGCTGATGGTGACCTCGCAATTGCAGTGACCACGTCAATGATTCAATGTATGGTCATATAATCAACTGCTTCTTAAAAAATTTAAAGCTTTTAAAGCCGAAATATGTTGAAATAAGCTTCTAAAGCCGAAACATACAAAAATAAGCTGAAATTTCATGTGCCATTAGCCTCACCACGTTCTGAAACAGACGCGCTGTCTACTTTTTTATGACTGCAGAACGCAGTGTACCCTGCCACAATTTATCACATACTAGCGATCCGCTCTAAGCTTCGCATGAATTTTATTCTGCAAATATATACATCAACATTCCTCGTTTATCGCTTTTTCCATTAGTGAAAACCGAATCAAAATGAAAATGAAGAATTGGTTGGTTTAAAAGTTAATGTAGTAACAAACAGAAGTGGCCAGAAACTTTGATTCATACTAGTGAACCGCGGTTTTGCACGGATGTCCAATTTTTTCAAGTTTAAATTAGCCAAAATAGTCCAGCTTCGATCAACTGGTCCAACTGCCAAATTGGTCAGTTTTAGATGTTTGCATTTTATTTTTGTTACTAACACACTTAGCCATTAATTTTTATTTATATATACACAATAATAATTATCACATATATGACATATTGTATACTTATAATTAGACAAACATACATTTTAGGCTACAAGACAGGACCACAAAAACATTGTTTCGTGAACAAATCGATGAATTTGTTATAAATGAATATTAAAAAATATATTAAAAAAATAGCAGCAATTTGTTCATTGTTCTTTACTAGCAAATAAATTTACTATTAAAATTGAAATTATGTCATTGTTGTTCATTGCTTGCCGTAACAAGCAATGAGCAAGGTCTTTACAATTCACAGTTATCATTTAAGTATTGTTTCACGAAACAATGAACACATAAAGCATTTCACTTTAGCCATTAGCATAAATTTTCTCTTGTTAATACTAACTAGGTAAACGAATGTCGTTATGCGTAGACTATTTGTAGCTCGAGTATGATTTAGTTTGCACGACTCAACAGTAAATATAGGATCGGTGGATTAGTGATCAGTCTGTTAAGCGATTGCATAATTACAGTCAATTCCTAAGCAATAACTTTTAAAAGTTTATCGACAGCGTTTTGATTAGATTTTATGTTCGTGTTCAGAATAACTTGTAACGTTATATTACAAGCTCCATGTAATATAAATTTACAAGTAATTTTTACATTTAAATGGTCTCGTATGACAGTCAATGAACCATTGACGTTTACATATTTTGTCCGAAGAAATAAAAATGAATGTAAAAAATGTAAGTTATTTTACCTATATTTGGGTATTTAAACCACTTAGGTTTTATATGTCTATTCCCATAAATAGTTTTCAATTTCAAATTTTTGATTCACATTTTGAGAGGTATTCAGCGTTTCATCTCTCACTCAATCTAAGAAGCAGATCTATTCTAATATAATGTTCTAATAGAAACTAAATTAATCTCTGTTCGAAACGCCCGTTTTACATTAAAAAAAAAAAACAGGAAAATCTCATAGTCTCATTATTCAATTGAAATCCGCATTCAAATCGGTTAAGCCGTTTCTGAGATTAGTGTATGTGACAAACAAGACAGACAAAAATTCTATTTTTTTTATCTCTGTAACATAAGTAGGTACAACGTGTAGATTACAAATAGATTTTTTTGCAATAATATTTAATGTATATTTACACGTTTAGAATTTTATTATATGTATAGATTAAATGAGTAAAAATAATCGAAGAACTAACGAAACGCCTACTCCCTGTTTTTCAACCGACATAGAGAAGGGCTTTTAGAAAGTGCAAAGCTTATACTTCAGTGATATTGTCGTACTCCTTGCTTTCATTATTTAGGGGGTTTGGATTCTCCTTCTAAACGTTTTAATACGGCCCACCGGTCACGGAAAAGTTAAATTAGAGGCCGTCCGGCCTGTTTGCTTGCGTGTAATCATGTCGATTTGTCCCTCTGTCACTAATGGCCCGGCGGGGAGTCGTTAGTGTCGCCCATAACACTGTCATTACCAACCTCGTGTTTTTTCCTATCGTAATATCATTATTCATGACATTTGTGACACAGATAGCTAATAATAATATACTACGTACACAACCTATTATTTATAATATGCAATTATGGGCGTTTACATTTCAATATAGATATGCTATAATTTAGGTGGGAAAGGGCAAAAATTAAATAAATGCTAAGTTCGAAGTAAGACACGAAAACAAATATTTAATTGTACTCGTACGTACTTATTATTCATTGATATATTTTTTATAAAACAATCCACATCCTACTAAATTAAAGATGCGAAAGTTTGTGAGGATGTATGTATGGATGATCACGCAAAAACGGATGAACGGATTTGGGTGAAGTTTGGCCTACAGATATTACCTGGATTAACATATAGGATACTTTTTATCCTAGAACAAATTTAGGTTTCTGTAGGATATTCAAAAACGAACTACAGCGAGTACGAAGTCGCGGGCACAGCGGTAAAAGTGAAAGTCGCTGTCCACACAAGGTTTTCGTTGATGGAAAGAGCGATAAATGAGAAAAGTTTGTGTATAGATATAATTAGCAGAAAAAAATTACATCCATGCGAAGCCGCAGGGGCAGGTCGCTGATAATATTATAATGCAAGTTTATAAATACATTCGTTTGAATTTTTATTAGTCAACTTCTAAATCCCAAGCATAAATGTTAATAATCAAAATAATTATGTTACAAGAGTGAAAGGGATATAAATAGATCCATTTAGGCGCTGTTAATTACACTTCGGTTCATGGTAATCAACAACCCAATGATTGTAGAATTACTCACCACCTAGCGTCCACCCAAACAATCCGACCGAACCACCCTAACTAATAGAGCTACATAGAATTAAAAATCGTTTTCTAGTCCTAGTTTAAAATAAACACAACGATATTTATTTTTTCATTAATATATTTAGCTGTAAACTTTATGGTTTCATTTCTTTTGTTAAAAAGATAATATTTTTAAAAATATTTTTAAGATAATATTTCCTTAATTTTCGCTACTGATTGATTGATGTGATTGGGCCATCTTTGAAAACCGTTTTGACAAATGTTCTATTATTATTATTTTAATTTATTTTATCACATATTATAATTAGTATCACATACCTACTATAATAAAAGCTTTTGTCTCCTTGATTATAAGTTAAGTAAATATTTACAAGTAAAAAGAATGTGAGCGAGATATCCCATACACTACTTACTGGATTTAGGGAGTCCTAATAAACTCAAACTTATTCGAGATTCAGCTTGTCTATCTGACTGGTGGCTACATGTAATAATTTCCAGAAAAAATTGCATCCTTGATAAGCCGGGAGAGGGTGGCTAGTTCACTAATATATTTACATAGTATATAGTTGCATCCCTCCGTCTGTCTCTCTGTATGTACGCTTAGATCTTTTAAACTACGCAACGGATTTTATTGCGGTTTTCATTAATGAAACTCTTTTCAGAAAGGTTTCGTTAAACGAATTAAACGAATAACCTTCCTGGTTTTTATATATAAAGATTTGCAGAAAAAATAGCTCCCGTGCTAAATCGGGAACGGGTCACTAGTTGTAATTAAATTACCTACACTGTATTTAGGTTGATTTACATAAAGACATTAAGAAGGCAGCATAACAGATGAAATAATATCTTCAAACTGTTTTCAAAAGAAAACCTTTCACTTCAGTAATGAATCGAAATAAGAAAAATAAAGAAAACTTGATTTATTCGAGCTTGCTTGCCACGATTATCCTTTTAACCACAATGAACCTTATGCCTTAACACATAGAGTGGTCGTTTCACTCGCAATATTTTGATATATAGGAAGTTGAATACAGGAGGGATCTAAATATGGCTGGCCTGATACAAAACAAGAGACTTTATTGTTTGTGGGAAAGTCCTAAACTGGCGAGTAGGCGTCTAGAGTAATCAGAGACGCGATTGTTTCTCACACTCGAACAAATACACTTCCCAGTAGATTCGTTTACATCCCATTCAACGTAGCACCGACCTGTTGGTGAAGTAAACTTTAATAGCTTAAAAGCTTTTCCACACAAAACCGAGTTATTCGAGGGACGAAATTATTTAACACCTCTCGGAATCGTCGTCGGAGCGAAAACAAGCGAGAGATGAGGCCGAAACAAAACAGTTGTTTAGGACACGCTGTACGAGCGTGGGAACTCAGTAATAGCACGGAACACCACAATAGTACAAGAATTGTTTCAATAATTTATATATATATAAACGTTTGTATTTAATAAAACATAAACCGGCGCGCGACAGCTCACTGAATAGGCCCGCCGCACATTGTTCTAGCATGTATGGGAGGAGCGGTTAAAAATAAAAAAAAACTTTAAAAAAAAATTATTACTTTTAGGCCATGAAAAGAAAGATAATTAATGACTGCATATTATTTGTAACATTTATGGTCGGTGTCATTTGTTTTCCTTGTGATATCAGTCTCACTAAAAGGCTTACTTCTGAATCATTTACGCAGCGCATTATTCTTGAAAATTTAAATTACTTGTTTTGTAACGGAGTGATTTTAGTCGTTTAAAATGGAAACTGTAGCTAAGCGTTTAATATTATATTTAAATTTTTTCTTTAAGCAATAAGGAATTTTGTATTTATGACAATTAATGCAACCATTTTTTTTTAATAAAGACATTTTTCATCTAGACATTTAACCAGGTTCTATACATTTCTATGCCCAAGTACATTAGTATTGTAGCTCAGACTTTCTATTTTTATATTCTGCAAAGAATTTCTTTGGCATTTTGCGGCTGTCATAGAACATTGGTCCAATAATTAGTCTCATCCTTTGGACGTGCGTTTTTAAATTGAATTTTTGGGATGTTTAAAGACAGAAAAAGAATATGTCATTAAATATGATTGGAACAATTAATCACTGTACATTTAAATACCTAATAAAACAATTTTAGGTATTACTACGAACTTAGAAATCCAATATTTTTTATAAAGTTCTTGCTCAACTTTTTTCAGGATTGTCTGTCTGTGTTTGCTTCTTAATAACAATTTTCAGTCCTTTTTAAGGACATTGTTCTGCGACTTTTTACTTAAAATTTTGTATTTATTTTTTAGGTATAAAATTATTTTATGTTTAAAAATAGTCGAAAGTGTCATTTTATGTCACTACAAATAATAATAATACGGCACATTCAAGACATAAATAGTGCGCCTCAAGACGTAATAAAAAAAAATTACTTAATAACTAAAACTAACTAACTTATAGATTGTATCTATTGACAGCCCAATTTTAAATGTGTAATATAGCTAGGATGTTTTCATGGAAAAATATTTTTAGCTTTTAGTCAAGTAATTACAATAATTCAACCCGCGTAAATAATTTCACGCGGTTCATTTTGTGTTTCCATCCCAATCTTCATATTATATCTCAGAAATGTGATTTTTTTATGTATGTATTGCTACAACCAATAACTAATTAATATCATGGAATCACGTAGTATGGAATTGGTAAGTTGAAACTCGAGTTGAAAAGTGGGCTCTTAATGGGTTAATAAAAAGTTATTAGAACAGAAAAGCTGATAAAGCGACATATTTAATTAAATGAGTATAAATTGGTACGCTAATTAGCGCAGGCGAGGTATGCAATGTAGCAGATCCGGAATCTGGATAACCCTCTTTAATCGTTGGCGTGTACGTACGGTGCCTCGTAAACCTGTCTTGGGGGGCATTTTTTGAAAGTTCAACGCAACATTGAACAGATGTCGCCACGTTTTAAATGCCACAAGTAAGCAACAATCCCAAAATTCCAGATAAATTAATGCAAGTTGACAAACCACCACGCTTTTCATCAGTTTCAATCAATTCACACCAGTTTCAATTCACAGAAACCTTCAATATTTTCTGGACTGTTTTTTCTATACCAACATTGTAAAGAGAGAAGATTTGTATAAATAGGTTTGTTTCGGGAAATTTTGTTAAATTAATAAATATAAAGCCTTACAAAACATTTTTTAATATTTAATAAGCATTTGTATACTAATGCGAAGAAATCTATTAAAGTCACCGGAATATTTTTCTATTAACAATTAGAATAATTATTTTATAGAATATAGACACTAACTAAAATAAGAGTGTTAAATTGATCAGTCTATGTAATTCTGTAATTCACACTTAACCGTTCTATCGCCCTTAAGGTGTGTCCAGACTATATAACAAAATTAAAACATGTGTTAATAAAACAGTTAGTTATATAAATTTGGACGTTGCGAACAAAGTCGCAAGCACCAGCTAATGTTAAATAATGTACACGTTTTATACAACAAAAGTTTTGTAATAAGTTATTTAATCTGGACGCACCTTAACATTGAAAAGTCGAAGTCCTATTTTTCGATTAAAACATTAAGCCCAATAAAAAGAAACATGGCACGTTTCTTATAATTTTTTATAGACGCTCACTCAAACAAGTCTCAGGAATCAACATCTAGGTAATAATGGGCCGGAAAATTGAATGCAAATTCCCAGCGGAACAACAATGTCTATGGTGACCAAATTTACAAAGCATATACAATCACATCTGTGTGTGAGAGAGAAGAGAGATTGAGTGAAAACTTTTCACGATAATAATAATAATTTATAAAACGTGTTTAATTTCCGTAAGTTCTCCGGAGCTATTATTCCAAAATAAATAAGCCTGAAGAGGAAGGGCGTAAATTGGCCTCCCCCCTCCCGCATCCCGCGTCCCGCACCCCACCGCCAAAGCGGGCAGATGAATTTGGGAAGTGGCAACAGAAGCGAGCAGATGGTGATTTATTATCGTGTTTTATAATAATTACGCACAAAGCCGGGGTGCGGGCATTGTGGTGCGCGTGGCCCCTTGCACTCTTAATGGCGTCACGGACGTGTGTGCTCGGCTCGCATTACTGCACGCCTTGTTTTATTTTTCAACCAACTAATGATGGACGACCGTATCTCCGGACAACATTATGGGGTGCATCAAAGTAACGCTTACAATAAACAATCTTATCAAGTTTCACTACTTCCAAATGTTTTTAAACACTGTACAAACTACAAGAAATTTTGGTTCTCTCAAATACCTATACGTTCGATTAGAAGAAATTATATTCATTAGGCTTTCTATTTTTCTAATTTAAAAGGAATGTATGTAACTAGGTAAAATCAAAATACCACTCAAATAAATTAAAAATGTCATTTTGAATATAATTTTCAAAATGATTAAAATCTCAAAAATAATGACTCAAAAACTACTATAGAATCATGAATTTTATAAAATTGTAATAAAATGACTGGCTTATTTTTGTAAATTTACGTCTTGCATTGTTGAACTTTGTTAGAAACTTTTTTTATGGAAAGGAATATGACTGTAAAATACATAGGGGGCCTTCCAAATATAACAAGAATTCATAATACATTCAAAACGGCCAAAACCACGAGTAGCAGTTAGCAACAATACGAAGAGGAAAAAACGTAAAAGCTATGCATGGAAAAATGTATTCAAAATGGTGATATTAAAGTTCAATCTTTGAATTTTATTAAACTTGCAAAATACGTAATACAAAAATTTATTTAATTAAACAAAAGTACATAAAACATTATTAGTTACATATGAGTGAGAGATAACATGAGAACAAGAAAAACAAGTACAAATGTTTACACGCGAATTAGCAAGAATACACACAAGTGCGAAATCTTATAAATTTACATAGGCATAAATGCAAACGCAATTTACATACATATTGCCGTTGCGCTCCAAATAAAAAAAACAAACGAGCGGTTGAATATCATTTAAACATTGAGAAGAGAATCGGGCTTCGGGCAGCCATTTTTCGCATTTTTATTTACTTATTTACTTAACCGGTACCGGAGCTGTTCGGTCCATTTATTACCAGGAGAACATAAAAGGTGTAAAGCCTCTCGTATCGGCTTAATACGACCTTGTTATTAAATATTCAGCGATGCCATCTCCACCGCTAATAAGCGGTCGGTAATTACATACGTGGGACTCTCATTGACTCCTGCGTTTAATGCACAACGTGAATATTTTAATAGTCACTTTTAACCCGCTATGTATTTTCACTGGATTTAATTACTGGTGTGTGCCTATATCGCTTTGAAGTGAAGATTTTTATTTTTGAAGTGAAAACTTCTTTAGGTGCGTTGGCATTTTTGAGATGGGATAAAATCATTGAAGTCGCGATAGTGGTACCTTACCTTACGTAATGTAATTTAATGTCAGAGTTGATGTAGCTGATAATAATTTAAAATAATTCAAGAAAAGAACAATTTTTGAGATGGGGTAAAATCATTGAACTCGTTAGCTTACCTTACGTAATGTAATGTAAGCGTTGACAACTGCATATGAAAGTAAATTTACTAGATATGACAAGGATCAATATGGTATACACCTCACCAAAGCAGGCAAGACATTTTTGAGATGTTTTTTACGGTACAATGTTATTAATTTGTGGAAAAACTAGCGTAAACAGCTTGAATATGACGCAGTCGGTAGAATTCGAACCTAATTACAAACAAAAATACAAAAATATTTAAATAAAACAATTAATAGAATTAATGTTTTATGTTCTAAAACATTAATTCTATAAAATGTTCTAAAATATGTTCTATTTTGTTATATAGTCTGGACTAACCTTAACACTATAAAGTGAAGCACATAAAAAAGTCTAAGCAACATTAAGTTTTAAATAGGTAACATTTCTCTGAAAGTGGTCGTATATGATATTACAGATCTCACTGCAGCTACCGTTAATTATTCACAGCCATTGTTAGAGGTATCATTAATTTATTAAAACCACTTCCAACTTTTTGTATAGTCCATTATTAAGTTTTTATTGCTCCTCCAAGGTTTTCATTTTATCGCACAATAAATCTACGAGTATCGTGTATACAATTTAAAATTAGTGAACTTGTCAAAAATATATTCCGCGAATTCGCTTGTGGCATGAATTATCTTTATAGGAATGTAGCCTCTCCTATATGTATTTTTCACAGGTTTAGTTTTAAAACCAACAGATACAACTTTACTATTCGCCATTTGTACTCAAATTAGCGACCAGCCCCCGGCTTCGTACAGATGTAATTTTTTCTGCTAAATATATACAAAAACCTTGTTAATCGCTTTCACCATTAGTGAAAACTAAATCAAAATCTGTTAGGTTTTTAAGAAATTAGCGGATAAACAATCAGAAGCGAACAGCGACCTTATTACACAATATAGATAAGAAGATAATATTATATATGATACCTAGTATATTGGTCAAAAACTATTTAATTAGATTTTGACTAATCCTAACAAATTGGCAATCGTCGTTGTAAAACAAAAATTTGCTATATGCAAAAATTATATTTTTGAGATAATGACAAAAATATTTCTTGAAAAATTTCACATGGATAATTTAAAAAAAAAAAGTATTTATTTGAAACTTAGGGTTGTTTTCATAAACTAATCTTTTAAAAATTCAAATTTAATTTAATTTATTTTGATAATAGACCAAATTTTGCATAATTATAACAGAGTCTACATGTTGAGCACTCAACAGTTTTTTTATACAATAGATAAGGCATTTAAACTATTCACTAAGATCAAAATGATGCATTGCAGATTTTGGTTTCACAAAACGACGATATACAATTAAATGATGGTAGGAGTGAGGTATGCGAAGCGTATTAGTGATGTGGCGTGCGTAAGCGTGCAATGATATGAGAGGCGAGCGCTACGGTGCGTTGCGTTCGTGCGCTAATATAACAACTCACCACCTTCCGTCTCATGCCAGACGATGCCCTCCAGTGTGACTGAGGTGCCAGGCTCGCACGGACCCAGGCAATCAGGCTCCGTTATGGTGCCCACCGAAGTGCCCACGCACACTTCTGCAGTCTCCTGGAAACAAACAGATTGTTTGAGTTAACTTTTCTCTTCTGTGACACTAAACGTTCTGTGACGAAAGAAACAACGGTGAATAAGGAGTAAAGAGGACGAACTCTATTCATGAGAAAGTTTCCATATGCCACCATTAAATAGGAGGCGCTGTAGTAGCATGGGGGTGTGACGCTGATAATCTCAGAAACGGCTTTACTCATTCAAATAATGAGTTTTCCACTCATGTATTGTAGCACATTCCATGGACCTCGAAGTACTTAAGAACCATTTAAGCGTCGTGTTATAAAGTAGCTGTTGCACGCGACTTCCTCTGAGTAACTTTATAAAATATAGCATATATTACTCGCTGATAATGTACCTTTCTATAGATGAAAGATAGGTGAACATCAGTAATTTATCACGATTAAAACGTAATTTATAATGATAATTGACAGCGCTTACTAAGAATATTTAATTGATGTGATTATAGACTAATTAGTCTTGATTTTTATTAAGTTTATGTAATCTTATAAACAAGCCATATGTAATTTATTTTGTATTTTAACGCACTAGCGTCCCGCCCCCGGCTTCGTGCGGGCTCTGGGCAATTGAATACACAAACCTCCCTAGTATATCGCTCTTTTTATTAATGAAAACCGTATCAAAATATGTTGGGTAGTTTAGAAAGAAGTTGGCGGAGAAACAGAACGCGGACAACGATTTACGGGATTTCAATTCATAATTTGTAGATATACGAGCTGACCCGCGAACTTCGTACCGCCCCTCAGGGAGAATAAAAACCCCTTTTCATACAAAATGTATGACAAAATGAATTTTCTTTCTAATTTTTTTTTCGTGAATATTTTTCCGAAGTTTTAATAGTTATTCTGCTATTCGGGATGGAGACAAATTCAATAAAACAAAGATCATAAAAATCGGTTCAGCCGTTCTCGAGTTGGTGTAACTAACAGGACTTTCATTTATATATAAAGATTATAGATAATATAGAACATTTAGATATGGGTAGATAATGTCGCTTGTGTGATTTTTGAAACATTTAAATCCAATTTCCATCAAATTCCAATTGAATGTACTAAATATTTAGATAATATGATTTAGACATAGATAAAATTGTTAACGAAACGAAATATGCTGTTAATTCAAAAATACTTTAACGTATAATGAATTTTGATATTAAGCCATTCATTTAACATTTTATTACATATCCAATCTTGTATTTCATTGGGCTATAATAATTTAAACACACATATTTACATTAAATCGCTGCCAAGAGATATTAAAAATAAAGTATTAATTTAAATTTTATGCCAACAACGAAAACGCGTGTCTTTCAAAACCAGTTTATTTATTTAATACGCGTTGATTTATTGCGAGCTTAAGTCTCGTGCACGAACGAAATAAAAGACAATTTTCATTTTATTTTTATTTATGTACATATTCTGCATCACTACAAATAAATACTACTGGCATGATTTAGAAACACGTGGGTATACATATTGGTGCCCGCGACTTCGTCCGCGTTGAAAAATAAAAAACAACTAAATTAATATTATAAACTCAAAAACTACTGGGCTAATTTTTAAAATTATTTAACCTATAGGTCATATTTCAGCGAGTAACATAGGCTATATTATATAAAGTTACGCGGACGAAGTCGCATGCAACAGTTAGTAAGCTATATAGGTAACGCTTGACCTCTTGTTGCTATAAGACTTTGGCCAGACGTTAGTTTTTTATTTTATTTTAGATTATTCCTCGGGAACAGTATTTTTTTTCTGGACTAAAGGTACCCTATGTCCTTTTCTGTATCTCAGACAACGTGTATGCAAAATTTCACCATGATCGGTTGAGTAGTAAATGCGTAAAAAAGTAATAGTTAACGAAGGGATTTCACTGATTTCGATTCGGTCGATTGATATGAAATTTGGTAAACTACTCGTATTAGCTGTGTGGTATTTCCATGCCATGGTAACCTTGAACTGATGCTGCAAGTAGTCTGCGAGACACCCAACTCCTACGCAACTTAAAGCGTGTTTAAGCTCGATAGAAAGTCGGCGGTTAGTTTATAATCTTAATTAAAGTTTCTATAGATTCGGGACTGTTTGTATAGGACATGCATTGTCTTTAAACTATTCGAAAACTAATTAATACTTAAATCAAAATTCAATCAGCAATCCGACGCCAATTCTGTTTCATTTATTTGGGGATTATTAAAAATTAGTACCTACGATTGAAACAAAATTAAACAAAACATGTACGTAATTAAGCTATCGTAAATAAATTATTTCGTTGACTAGTAATTGGTTTATGAATTAATTCTGGTGTTTTAATTAATATGCATACACAATGAATACCAAACTAATTCAAATAAATCACTGAAAATCTAATCTAAATTGTTTCAGTCAATCTGGAGATTTACTACTCTATTATAGAGACACATTTTGACTGAAGTTGAAAGCTTTTGAAAATAAAGTGAAATTTATAAACTGAAATTATATTTAAATAAAGCAAAACGGAAATGCTACTTGGCTGTAATTCATTAAAATTATATACATAATAATATACCGTTGTTAACAATCAAGATTATTACACAGAGTAATGAATATCCTACGCCGGGGAAACAATTATTAATTACGTACTTCGGGTACCGCGTGTTGTGGGCAAATTATAATTAGTTTCGAGTAACAATACACAACACGAAGCTTGGAAGCTGCTGTGTTTGGTCAGTGCATTGTTTAATAAATTTGTAATTACGAGTGCATGTTTAATAACGAGAAACTATCTGATAAATATTGTACAGTTCTGACAACACACAATGTTTAGCTAGGGGTCTTTGTTCTTCAACAGGAGGAAAGAATTTGAATCACTGTACAATTTTTAAATGACTCTAAAATATATAGATAATATTCATACATTATCTATATATTTTAGAGTAGAGTTAGAGTAATTTTAATTTGTAATTTGGCCAAATCTAATTTAGCCAAATTATAAATTACGCAAAACAAAATTATTAAAATGCTTTTTCATTACCCCTATTTAACACCTACTAATAAAATTTATAACAAGAAGAAATAGAAACAAAGTTAATGAATTTAACTCAATTATTTAAATTTAATACATGTATACTCATTCGAAGGATATTAGATAAATCAATTCATTCTGATATTATCTTGCTTAAACAAAAAGATATTTCCAATTGCATAACTAGGCGAGCAAGCCATGTTGTCTTACCAAAGGTACGAACAACATGTGGTAAAAAAATGGTTACTTTTGAGGGAGCACAACTTTTTAACAAATTACCGTTGCATATAAAACAGGCAAAATCTTTTGGAGAATTTAGATCCAAGCTGTTGAAACATATTATGTTAAATGTTTAAATGTTTTAATGTGATTTTGTTACAATCCGGAACAAATATTGTATAATTTTTGTCTGCCTGTTTGATGTTTCGTTTCTAAATTAAGTCTTTTCTTATTTTTCTCATGTAAGTAGCTTTAAGCTTTAATGAGAATAAAGATATATATATATATACATCAGATCAATATAATAGATGTTTAAAAAAATTATATTAACAAAACTTCACCAATGTGCAGTTTGTTGAAATATCGCTAATCGCTAAACAAACGTCTACGTTGATGAATTCAAATTGCATAAAATTTTAACTTCTTTTAACAAAGCATGGTATATTTTGCAAGTATTGCTAGAAATAATAAAATAATAATAATTATTATCTTCACACATTCCACACAGCACCATCTAGTTCCACAGTAAGCAACTAATGCTTGTATTATGGATACCAGACAGTTGATATAATACATAGATTACTTTTTTTTGTAAATACATACATATTATAAGTACAAAACATCCATGACTCAGGTACAAATGTAAAATGTTAACACATAAACATTTGCCCCTAGCGGGATTCGAACCCGCGACCGTTTGGTTAACAGCTAGGGTTACTAGCCACAGACCAAACGTGTCTATAGAAATATAATTATATATTCAAATAAAAGGCAGTTTTAAGCATTTAATGCAATACAAATTAGCCATACAAAAGAGTAGATGGATAAATTTAACTTAATTTATTATATACTCTTCCAAATTGTAGACAAAAGCGAAAAATGTCCAGTCAAAAGAGCCTTCTCTTTGTGAGTGAAACCATTCATATTGAAACCTAGTGCTGCAGTACAAACGCTTTGTGTATCGGACTCCAGAAACACTAACTTAACCTAGATTTTACTTGCAATTAGGTTTTAAACTAGCCAATCTAAAAACTCAGCCAAAGACCGCGTCTTAGTTAGTCACAATTCCAATTTATGTTACTACAGTTCGCCTAACATCTACTCCCTGGGATTGCATAAAATGTAAAGGAACGTTTACGACGTGGAACATAATCAAATGAAGCCATTTACATTCAGCGAGCGATATGAGAGCAGTGTGACGATACAGTCCGTCTCGCTCACGCACACGGTTAATGGCAGCGCCAATTGAGGACTAAAAGCACTCGAGCACAAAATCCGGAGGGACGACGATTTCAAAGTGTATTATCGAAAAATAACAAAATTTTATGGGCATGACAACTATGTAGTTTTGATACAATCTGCTCACGTTTCCGTATGTAATAAGCAAGAAAAGACATTGGAATGACTGATATTTCGGTCAAAATGGTAAATTTGTTTAAATAAAATATATATTTTTAAATATTTTTAAACAATATAATATTATCAGGAAAATCGCGAAAGGAATAAATTGTTGCTGATTTTATTAAACAATTTTCATTATTTTATTATGGTCGGCAGGCAGGTTGACGATCCCATTTATGGTAGGTAGGAGTTTGGTTACCATCGAATATTAACACAAGCAAATCTATACAGTATAATTATATATTACAGATGTTGTCGCTATTATTAGATACATATTAAATTAGCTGTCGATGTTAGTAGAATAAAAAATAAAAGATTAGATGGGAATAGGGAAGTAGGCTGCTGCATAGATTGCTCAAAGACCTAAAATACAACAGCACACGTGTTTTAATTTCACTGAACACAGAAATTATACTCACTCATTAATCTAAAACATTGCGTCTGTAATAAACAACGACCTTCATTAAAGTTTAGAATTACAATGAAGTAATACATTTGAATATAAGTATCAAACGCGATAACAGCAAACGTAATCGATTATCTCAAGCCCACGCGGTGACTATAAATAAAATTAAACGCTTTATTGTTAGTTAAATGACAAATGTGTGATCGTCTTACGCCCACTGTGAATAAGTTGGCGCGTGACCGTTACAAGACAATACTGGCCACAAACATATTAATATTTCGACTCGTCGCCGCCAAATCAGCCATTAAATCCTTTATTAAAAGCGGTGTGTCCGTTACAAATTTAGCACTGGTAAGTTTTCTATTGAACTGTAGAGAGAGGGGTCCGTCAATTCTAGAGAACAAGGCTCAATGCTCGCCTACTAGTTGACTGCAAAAAAGAGGGATCGCAACTCACGGCCATCTGCCGTTCGGGGGTCTACTCTGAACATCAATTGGATGTTTCGGGCATTTCGTAATCTGGAATCTTATACAAAATCGTTTTGTATATTATATACTGTCAATTTAACTTTGGTCGGACTGACCGTCGGATTGAACTTTGAACGAATGGTTCAGAATACCTCCCCCTTTTTTTTAATGCGTTACGCATACACACACCGTCCGCGGACGGTGTGGTTATGTGGGACTCCCCTCCCCCTAATGAGGGAGTTATACCCACTAAAATCTAGCGGCTGTCTTCCTCAGCAGTCAGGAGGATTCTGGGCTCACATTAGCGCACCAGGGCCCTCCCCCGCTAAAATGGGAGATGCGACTAGCACCTCCCAGGGATGCTAGTCGCATCCCTTAACATGTTTCAATGTCCAAAAATTTCCCGCGCGGGATTTACCTCACCAATGCAGGATTTCCGCAGGTCCTATTGACATGCGAGAAATCGCTGGAATGCGGTAATGCGGAATGCGGGATTGCAAACCCTAACTTCAAGCGCTCAGGGTGTACAGAATAGACTACACATATGTGCCCACATTAAAGCGGCTCCGCAACACTCAATTTTACATTTTAATAAAAACTCAGTGGCACACTATACAGTGTACCATCGGACGCAAATACAGTTGAAAGTGTAGCCGAACGGTGTCGATTCAACGAATGGGAAACAATAGCTAGTAAATCAATTCACAATCGGCGAGAACAAAAGAGCCGGCACTGGGCGTAATGAGCGCGCCGGCTTCGATTAAGACGCCGCGCACCGAACGGACTCTTTTGAAGAATCTCTCTCATTGTGGCTCGTCCCAGGAAGTAATTTGTAGCGGCAAAAGTGCACCGGCTGTTAAAGGAAAGCGTGATTCAATGAAAACAATTCAATACAAAAATATAAAGCAGCCAACATGTTTAATGACTTGAAAACTCGCGATCGAGAAAGCCACGTCATTCCGCCGTTACAAACGCAACATGCTAACAATAACATAATCGTTTATGATGGTAAACTATTTGTAATGCAATTGCAGCGCAGCACGCTACACGGCAAGTGAGGCGTGACAAATGGCGGCCATTAAATCCAGGCAAGCTGGACACATTTGGCAAGCACCACAAGAGGTAGAGCTTGAAAATGCATTCCGAATGAACTGAATTACAAACCAATATACCAGGAAAACATAAGTCGTCGAAATAATTTAGAGAATAGCACACGTTTAAATGTTCACGTTTATGGCAGCCTGTTTGATGGTTACATTAAGGAGTTGTGCCAGAAGCGATAAATATAGGGGCGGAGAGAATCAAGCTACCGCCGATCCCTGCACTGTCTTATTTTAGAGCCGGCACAAATTGGAGGACGGAATGGCAAAATATTTATTTTTCATAGTATTTTAGACCTTAAGGCCTTTCAATATAAATTTCATTTGAATTAAACAATCCCCCTAGCATACATAATACAATGAAATTTGAATTGTATTAAAAGCATTTAAGACACAAAATACTATGAAAAAATTTAAATACTTTGCAGTGCCGCCCTCCAATTTGCGCCGGCCCTTAGTGTCCACCTATGCTCGGCACGTTCGTATTATTTCTTTGCAATGCGGAATAAGTGGTGACAAAGAGAGCGTCTGTGCCAGCTAATGGCCTAGAACACATCAACATTACGACTTAGTTATAAGAAGTTTTGCCAAGTAATAAGAAAAAGATAAAGACCGTCAGAAACGAGCAGCTCCCTTTGTTCTCTGAAACAACCGTAACGGACCGAGAACTAACTACAAACTACAAGGAACTGTTCTAACTTCACGACCCACTTGAAAAAAGGAGATTAGCATTTAAATAAACTTTCAAAACAAGAAATGAATTTAAAGAAAGTCGACACACTCACTGAGTAATAAAATTATTTATGAAATTCCTAATATTTTCTGTGAAGTCACGAACGCAAGAAATTAATGTTTTTTAGTTGTTAAGACCTCACTTGGCAATGGGAGCTGCTTACCAATTCCATACTACGTAATTCCACGATTACTAGTTAGTTAAGGTCGTAGCAATACATAAAAAAAACTTGACTTTTCTGAGATATGATATGAAGGTTTGGATGGAAACCAAATTGATACAAATAACTGAAACTAATTTCATATCTAGTACATTTTCTACTGACTAAAAGCCAATAATGTTTTTTTTTTTTTTTTTCATTAAAACATCCTAGCTATAATGTACATTTAAAAGTGGGTTGTCAATAGCTAGATAGTTACCTACTACCATACATAAAGGGTTTTCTATAAGGTTCAATATCTATAAGATATTGAAATTGCTGGCGTATGTTTTATTATTTTCGCGAGTTCAATAAGTGCCTGGAATATATTGCATCGCATTATAGTAGGTTTGAGACAACAAATTCTTCCAAATACCTATTACTGACTTCAATCGCTCGTACAGTGTGCCCTTAAGAAGCACCGTGGTATTATAATAAGTACACATTTAATACCATTTGTTACGCACGTATTTACGACTCTAAACATTAAACAGGCGGTATTTTATTCTCTTCTAACGACTCTCCTAACTCCGGGTATAGGATTTGTCAATTTTGATGTGATATATTTCTTTCTTAAGGTTCCGGTTTACGAGACTATTGTAATGATACTCTCTTTTATACGCCTCAATAAAATTGATAATCATTAAAAATTATTCTCATATTAAAATTATTGCTATTTGAAAACATTATTTGTTTGTGTATCACCAAGAAAATAGTTTCCACTTTAATATTTATTTAGTTTTTATGTTCAATTGTACAGAATAGCCTGTTGTGAGCGAGTTGTCTCTAGTGAAATAATATAGGTGAAAAACACACATAACTCGCCGGTTCAAGCGAGTAGTCTATAGTAATTTGTGTATTAGCTCTGACATTAGTGTAATGGTGTATTTGTATATTTTTGTATATTATTTGTATATTATTATTTTGTGTATCATAAAATACATAAGCAGTCACATGCAAATAACACTATATACACACCAACAAAGAATTTTTTGTATAGTAAAAATAACTACAAACTTTTTAAATAATTTTATTCTAGATATTTTATATTCAAAATTGCTCTAGTTTAGTACCATTGGGCTGTACCCTTAATAGTACTAGTGATACTACTTGGTGTCACTAATACGACTAATGGTACTAGTGATATTTTGGACGTAGTTGCTCTAGTACCATTTGATTGTACTGTTAATTTCTAAAGTTAGTCCTAATCAGAATAATTGAATTATAAATTGCTTCGACACAGGAATCATTTACTGTCATAATAATTTTCTATATTTATTATACGTTCAATAACTTTTGATTGCACAACAATAAAATTGAAACACATGACATGGGTTATTTAACACAAAATATTACCCTACACTATAAAGTTGTATGTATTGTATATTCGTCATCATAAAACCGTTTTGTGTATGTAATTTAAGCCGCTACGAGCAAAGCTAGAACGCGAACGGGGGTATAAATAATAATTAAGGAATACAATCACGACGAGGGCACGGCTACTATACGCATTCGTAACGAGGGGTCGCCCCGGACCCTACTCAACGCTGACACTCTCTAATTAACTTCGTTCAATTCGATTTGATACCGCGTAACTGTTTCAATATTCGTTAACTCATCCCTCTCTCTCTCTTGTGTGAACGCGAAACGATATTTTCGACCGATTCGACACACATAGCGACACTCCAATCAAAAATAATTACGGCAGCGAATACTCCACTATCGTGCGATTTGTTCAATTATACAAACAAGCTTATAACATCGACAGTTATAAGATATATAACATCGGATTGAGTGGTATAGTTGTAAATTGGATTACAATGTTTCAAAAAATTTTTAAAAGTCGGCATTTTATGTTATTTTTTACGACAAAAAGTCCAACAAAAATATATTTTCTCAATTAGAGTTGATTGCCATAGGAATCATAGGAATCGAATTCAGGACTAGGTTAGGTAATATAACGAGACATACTGGGATGTCTCGGTATATTACCTAACTAAATTAACTACTCCCAAAACAAAAATCACATTTAAAGGATAGTTTTTGGATTTTATCTTCTTCATTCATTCAAACTATTTTTGTAGTTTCTCACATTTGAATCTAACAAAAAATTAAACAAAGTCTAAGCTGTGAATTTAGTTTTAGCACACACTTAACACGTCTTAACACTTTAATGGCCGAATATTATCATATGAATCTATATACATATATATAAAATTCTCGTGTCAGTGTGACTTTTTTTTATGGCAAAACAACGTTTGCCGGGTTAGCTAGTAAAGATATATATATATATATATTATATTAGAAATTGGGTTTGCTCTTGGCCAGCATATTATGAGCTTTGCACATCCAGTGCAAAGCTGGAGGCGGATCGTTAGTATTTATATAAAACACTAACTACAAAACAGATAAATGTATTTTAACAATTTTAATTAAAATTCTGGAATTATATTTAGGCACACACATTTACCCATTGAGGAGTATACAGAGTACCGAAGTAAAGTGTTTTATAGTAATACAATAGAGTTTTCTACTGCTGAAAGTAATGTTATTGTAATAGGAAGGTGAATATTTTAAATTAACTTTAAAACAGTTTAAGAAAACAGGCATTTGTAAAGTTTAACGAAAATATTTTGGAAATAAAATTTAAAAAAAAATTAAATATGTTTCTTTAAATAATGTTAAAAAAAAACATTAAATAAATGATATTGAATAAAGTTTCGAGTTCGATAATCCGCCCATAAACGAATATAAAAGCAATTTCATTGGAAAACTGAATACAATCGGTTCGACGTTCCCTCAATACAACCCGAACAAGATTAATTAAAAATAAAATCTCCCTCCATCACTCTGGAGCCCTGGTAATTAAAACAGGAATAACTGAAACGAAATTCGTTTCAATTACAATTAAGGTTGAAAAATGGGCTTAAACATGCTTTAATCTCCTTATTTTCAGTTTTTACAGCTCCTTTCACGAGCTCCTTCGCTCGAAAAATAACACCTTTCAAATCTCCTAATTAGCTCCAGAGTCACGGTCGGTAACGTTATTATGCGTTCGAGTTTTTTAAAGTTTATTTTTAAAGTCACGTTAGAGTTAGAAAAATTTATCAAGCTGCCCAAAGGCAGTACTACTTGTAGTACTAGTACTTGCCAAAGGTTTAAGATATATAAAAAAAAAGTTTTCGAATGTTTTCACTACGTGTCAACAGGATTGATTTTTTTTTAAATGTAGCAACGTGTCCCAGTTTCTATGTAAAATTTGCCCCGCGTTCGGTGGGTGTCACATGTGGGCTCTTCAATTCGCGAGGAGGCGCTGATTCGCCTTTCGCGACTTGCACTACACTATGCACTATACATTCAGCTGTTACACGCCTTTCGCTCTGCATTCACAAAGCCCGCTTCGAAACAAAGTTGCGTTCTTTTACTCTTTTCAGTCCTCGGCAGGAATCCCGGCCTAGCTATTTTTACATTTCTTTTTTCAGACTCTTTTGTAACGAAATGAATAATAAAGACTGCGTTTAAATAAATGAATTTGCAGTAATTCCGTCTTCTGTTCTTAAAATTCTGTTTTCCTTTATGGTCTAGGTGTGCCATTTAAAAAAATACAAAAAATATAATAACACTGCTATTATATCAACGCGGAAATAACTATGTCCGTTTTTTATCTTTAACTGAATCTACAGTTCAGCTAAACCGCTGAACCAATTTTGATATAACTGAGATAGCTTGACTTTGCTAGGTCTCTACTATTTTAAATAAAATGTTCATGACAGACGAAAATTCAACGAAAGTAAGTGTTTTTTTTTTTTTTTGTTTTCATCGTACATTTTTTAATCTATTCATACTTATTATAAAATAAAGTACAATTGTTCTCCTGTCTCTGTTTCTAGGCAAAGGATTTTTATATGGCATAGCTTCCGTACGGAGCCGAGAGCGGGCTTTTTTGCATTTACCTATAAAAGGTAAAGACAAATTAGATAAATTCAAATAGGTAAATATGTAGCAGACATATTTTAAATTACATTAGTGATAATAAATAATGTTTATTCCCTATTATTTGCAGTAGACTCTGCGATCGGTGTTTACTTGTGGGCTGCGCATAGAGGGCCATCTTTACTACTCCTCCTGTTTGTATTGGCCTTTCAAAAGGCGAACAGCGCATATTAAAAATATTTTAAAATCCTCTCCAAGCTTTCCAAAGAGTACGAGTATGTATATCGTGAGTTTTCTTTATTATTCCTCTCAATGTTTAGGTACAATTTGTACATATATTAATACAGCTCACAATATGTCGTGTTTCGTGACGGGCCGTTTAAAATGAATGTATCGAATTTGTATTGTAAAATCCAATTTCGTGGCAGACCGCACGTTTGTAATTATACACGCTGAATAGAATTCAATGTGTGTAGACTATGGTTGCAGAAAATTACATATTCACAGTACACATATTAATTGAACTATTTTATATGTCAAAGTTGTTATTATATGTAAAAAATACAATGGATGAGATAGTCCAGTGGGTTAGCTCGGCTGATTGTGCCAAGTCAGACTTGATTCGAATCCAGACCTGACCTGTATAAATACATGGGCGAGTCCTGTCAATCTGCATTTCGCAATTTTGGTAAACTACAGCCCACATGTCCCGATAGTGGGACTTAAGTTAAGAGTCTCGGTGTAAACTGACTGACTGGGATTTCAAAGCTAATAAACTCGCCCCTCACGAATAAAACAAAACGAACGAAAAAAATTTCAAAGTATGAACAATTTATTTTAATTTTAAGAATCTATAATCTATGATTATTATAAATAGATAAAGACCAGGTAAAGATAAAATAAAACAACTAATATAATTTGTTTAGTAGTTATTGACTAAACAAAAAACAATTATATGAAATTTTTTCTATAATTAGACATTTCATCAAGAAAAAAAAGGAATGTTCCCGAGGGATCATCTAAAATTAAAAAAAACTAACGCCTGGCAAAAGTGTTACAGCGATAAAGATGTCAGGCGTTATATTGCTATGTAATTTTTATATTTTTCAACGCGGACGACGTCGCGGGCACCAACTAGTAGATAAATATATTTTGTTACTTATAACTGATACACCTATGTTTTTCAATGGTCGCCGCTTGGATTAATATAATATGTATAGATATAGTAGATGTAGATACCAACTGCCTCAATAAAAATATTTTAAACATGTAATTTTAATAAACCGTGCATTTGATTAAACAGAGAATAACGCGGCGTGTTAACATATTTGTATATTATGTAAATTAGTTCATATTTACATGTAGCGGAAATACTAATGAGTCAACATTATATCGTTTTAATCTCGAATAGAATCACATTAGAGCAACGAAATCATTTAGCATACAGCCAATTAACATTTATATAGACATTCATCAATATTATAAAAAATATATATATTTGCTATACATTTCAAATTAAACTCAGATAAATAATATCAATATCGTAGCCGGTTTTAAAAACAATTAGGTATATTAAATGGAACGAAGAATATAAAGTGACAATGGAAGAGATCTTTAATTAAAGTCTTATCTTATTTAAAGTGTGTGCTGATTTAAAATCTCAAAGTGTTTTAGAAGAAGCAAAAGGTTACAGATATACTAGCTGCTGCACGTGACTTCGCCTGCGTAACTTTATAAAATATAGCCTACGTTACTCGCTGATAATGTAGCTTTCTATAGCTGAAAGAATTTTTAAAATCGGTCCAGTAATTTTTGAGTTTATTCATTACAAACATACAAATCTTCTCTCTTTATAATATAGTATATATAGATGTACATAATTTTCTGTGTACTCCAAGAGCAAATGAAAATGATTAATTCGCACATTATTAAGACGGGGCCCAGTCGTAAATATTATGTTCATTTATATATTAAATTGAAATTGTCCATTTTAATTTGCGTCCACAAGTTTCGGGAGATCGGACAAACAAAAACAAAGGAAAAGCGCTTGGCTGCCAGTGAGAAAAAGTCGTAATTTTGGCTCGGAGCAATTCAGGTCGCGCTCGCAGTCAGATAAAATAATCTGAATCATGCGCTATTAATTCTTTTATAATTCGGTTTATTTGCTCAAATGTAATTTTGTAAATGTTCCGTCGAGTGTTTGTTTTGAACGAACCCAACTTATTAAGATTAATTCAAATGCGAGAACATTTTCTCAACATGTTCGCGGGGAATAATGTATTCTATTTTAGAATTGTACTGTAATTTGTGTTAGATAAAATCTATACATATAATAAAATCGTTAACCATCCGTGCCTGTACATTAAATATTTTTTCAAAAAACAATTTGTACACGTTGTAGGCTATGTTACAGAGGTCAAACAAATAGTTTTTGAACAAATAGTTTTTATACTTTGTATAATTTTTAATAGCATAGGAAAGTCGTTTACTATTAACGTCTTTGCAGTGAACATAATTATAAGCGTATTTGAGATATGATAAATGAAGTATAACATTATAACATTTTCGTAACCGCGCCTATGTCATTATATTTAACCCAACCTTGTCATTAGTCGCAATCCCCTATTCGCGACCCCTAGCGTGTTATTCATCCTCGTCCAAACAAACATTCTTTACAAACACAATATCGACGCTCGATTTTTATATCGCCTCGGGGACAGATATACCGGGAGCTCAACGCCAGACGTCTCTATATAGGTACCTTTGCACCCCCAACTAGAATGAAACTATTAATTCAAACTAAATAACTTGACGGCTCCGTCTCAAAGGCGAAGTTCTTTCATATTAAAACGAATAAGCTTAAGCAAAATTTGGTCCTTAAAACTCCGACCGCAACTCACCTCTAAATATTCATGATCCCCGAGTCATATAAATATTTCTCAAGACAGTCGGCGCGTTAATGAAACAAGATGCTAACTCCGAGAGGCTCACTCGTAGCTTAAATTATTCCAGTCGCATCTCCCTCGCCGTCTTTGTGCCGTGGATATTATTTCAAATTATTTTTAATTGACTAAAAGCAACGAAAAACACGAGGACAGCCACTTCGAGTTAATTACGCCCTCGGCAAATAGATATTTTAAAACCTCTCTCACTCTCTCTAGCGTAGCGACAGACAAAAAGTGTATACTTTTTGGGTACAAATTCAAACATTTTACGAAAAAAATCTTAACGTTTTAAAACAAGTAAATTTTACGTTGAAATGATAATAACACGACAATGGCTTGTAATGAAATCTCTTTTTTACGACAATGTCGTAGGAGGCTGAGCAATTTTAACCCCGTTCCCATTGAAATTCACATTTCATCCAAATAACAAAGGGTTCTGAAATGTCAATTGTGAGGAGGGTAGCGCGCGGTCTAGTCATGGTTTCCTGGTCTCTGAACACGTGTATGGGCCGCGACCAACACACAAAGCCGGGCGAGTGTGTATACCGACCGGCGGCGGCGGCGTGGCGCTCCATTCTTGAATAATGCATGAGCAGCTAGGGAATGCTTTAAAAAGTTAACAAGGTTTTCCGAGCTTTTTCCTGTTCTCTCACTCGCTTATTGAGAAAAACAAATTGCTCCTCCAACGTGGTTAAGAGTAAATACGATTTTACACAGAGCAACTTTATATACGAGAATTCATAAATTCAAATGCAGCGTTCGCATATTGTGACAAGTAGCGAGAAATTTTGAAGCAGAGAGAGCAACAAAGGAATTCTTTACTCATCAAAGTTTTGTAAAATAAAAGAGATAAAGGAACGCATTCTAAGAGAAAACGTAGTATATTTATTTATAATAATGTCTGAAGAAACGTTTATTTCAGACTATATTGTCCATACTCGTATTTTTCTTTCTTCTATACAGTATTTTTGTTTGTAATGAATAATCTCAAAAACTACTGGACCGATTTTAAAAATTCTTGCATCTATAGAAAACTACGAGTAACATAAGCTATATTTAATAAAAAAAAAAAGTTACGCGAACGAAATACAAAAACAAAAACAAAAATACCAATCTTTCTTTGTATTATTGGTATAGATATAGATTTTTTTACTAGTTTAGTATTATAATTTTTTTTACCTGTATAAAAATTTAGTAAATCTAGAATTCTGAACTAAAAATAACATACGTTCTAACATAAAAATAACATTTAGAATCTATAATAACCTAATAACAATATTAAAGAAATATTTTATTATAAATACAAAAAACGTATATGCTAGTATTTGTTACTTGCTTGTTTTCTGAAGATCTGATTGCTAATCGGCAAAGGCCTCCTCCAACCTTTTCCATTCTAATCTTTCCTGAGCCACTCTGTTCCACATCAATCCTGCCACTTCTCTGATGTCATCATCCCACCTTTTCTGCGGTCTACCTATCTTCCTTTTACCTTCTCTGGGTTACCATCTTGTCACTTTCTTACTCCATTTGGCATGACCTCTTATCATGTGCCCAGCCCTTCTCCATTTGACTCTTCTAATTTTCAGTGCTACATTGGTTTTTGTTTTGTTTCTGTCTTTCTGCACGGTTTTTCTGTCTGTCTGATTTCTTGACATTCAATATACTTCTTTCAATAGCGTATTGGCAAGTTGCAAGTTTACTTCACGTTTCTTGAGATCTTTATCTCAATATATGGCTGTCCATCTTATATATAGCTGTCCATGAATGACACCCATATAAGAACGGGCAGCATGCAGGTGTTAAATAGCTTACTTTTAATGTTTATATGAAGTTGTTTGTCTTTCATAGCCTCTCTCAAGCTCCAGTATCTTTTAAAGCCCCTTTCTTAGATACTCTATTTATTTTTCTAATTTCTCTATTTTCTATAATAGTTACAATAAAAAATATCTGTATAAGAAATATACAGATAAGTTTCCCTAAGCTGACCCATCTTGATGAAGCATCCATTAAATACCAAAAAATATTTAACATTAGGTTCGTAATACTATTATCACCTTAGTCCCTACAAAGATACAACAGAAATTGTAGTTTCAGAGACTCTAAGCGTCGGCGGCGAGGATATCTGACCGATAATAGGATTACGACACCCTCCCATCTCGTTACCGTCTAATTCCTAATTCGTAGGCAAACTTTTACGAGTCACCTTCTCAACGATAATGCTCTTCTGGACTTCGTTACTTAGTTACTTACGTATAAAACTCCAGCTAACTTCATAATCAGTTACGAATAAGATCAAGCAGAGTGGTTTAAAAATACCTAATCAAAGATTACTTAGTTTCCTAAAAAGGTCAACTGCAAAGTCTAGTTTTTTCTGAGTTTTGTCGAAGATACGTCGTGTATTTTCAATGTCTCATGCATATCTGATGGATGAGACATTGACGGGGTCACATTGGAGACATTTTTCTCCACCTGTGATTCTTTCTCGCACCCAATAATTGAGAGTTTTATAATAAAAATAGCAAACAAACTTGTAACAGTTGACGGGAGTCGTGAAACGTTTACGACAATATAAAATCGTAATGGATTAACTTGATCGTCATAGTCGACGTTTAACGAGCGGCCCGAGCCAACTTCCTCAATAAAATAATGTACTGTCTCCCGTCTCCGATAGTCTAAGCGAAGCCCATTGGGTGTTATGTTGGCGTTGCTTTTTAAACGAATCTAAATTATTATTTCAAAGTATTTAAAACTTCAATTTGGGTTAAACAATTTTCCCACATACATTCGCGGCGTTACCTTTAAGTTATCTAGCGACCCGCCCTCGACTCGAAGAAAAGAATTAAAATAGTCTTGTGATTTAACAGAAAAATATCAATATTCTTTTCAATGTTAATAATATTTTATTTTTAAAAAGATTATACCTATATATTTTTCAAGTCATGACATGAAATGTTTACCATAAAGACATATCGTGAGCAAAGTAAAATAACAAACTTAACTATTTATTTAACACACATTGTAAGACAGTTAAATAAAAGAATTCAAATAAATACATTGCGTCAATCTTAAGGATCGTTTAAAAAATTTATTATAAAAATAAATACCTATTACACGAAAAAAAAAAGTTTAACAACTACCCGTCTTGTTTCTACGGCAATTAAACATTGTAGCGTTCAGAAAAACGTTGGAAAAGAAAAAGTTATTAATTATGACAAATAAAACTTTGTCCAGGGCCGTAATTAAAGAGTCCATTTTGTGACAGCCTCTTAAAATTCTCTTCACGAACTGGCAGGGGGACCTCAAAGGCGAAATAATTAAAACACAAGGGTATAAGAAAATGCCAGGAGGTAGGCGAGATCAAAGCGCGGAAGTTCCCCTCTACTCGGATGAAATAAAATAAAGAGCTTAAAAAGAATTTTAATACTTGCACAGTTGCACTACAAACAAACCGACGAGTTTCACTTCTATAGCGTCATTATGTTAGGCCGCTTGTGGTATCAGATTTAACCTACCTTGATTGTAATTTATTACGGCGGGCAACGAATTAAACCAAAATTTACAAGATTAGATTACACTTATATTTAATTTCACGCATTAATTAGTAATTTCAACAAAATGGCAAGGATTTATTTATTTTAGTTTTACTAACTACATTTACCTCAAAAAGCAAGAGTTTTTTATTTCATTTTGAAGACAGGAAAATTGCCATTTATGTTTAAAATAAAATAAGTGGTAAATGCGAAAATTCGCGAAGATGGATGTTTTGTTGCCTTTCACGCCAAAACTGCTTACAAACACAACACTAAAACGTACGAATTCATGGAAAAGATAGGATTAATATAATTAAAGACATTCAGACTGTACGTTTGTAAAGCATGTCGTTGAGTATGAAAAAATCGGATAGTTTAAACATTTTTTAATATTTTTGCGTCGTTTATTACATTTATTTTCGAATGTTTTTGAAGCTATCACAAATCTTCCCATATTTAGTAGGTACCTGTGTATTTTTGGAGACCTACCTTTCTCAATGGAGTCAGAGTAAATGTTTAGAACCACATACTTTTATGCATTCAAAACGTATGCAAAACGCGGGCAAACCACGTGAACATCGTTAAGAGGTTAAATTGATTTGATTTGATTTAATTTGAGGTTAAATTGACTAGGATTGAGTTCCTAGTCAATTTAACCTCAAATTATGTGAGGAGTCAAACAAAATTGTTTAAACAAATAAAATATTTATCTAACTTTAAATACAAACAATCACAATCTAACCTACTTAAGTTAATGTAGATAAATTGCTTATAATATAAACAATTCTGTAATGTTTAATTAAAGACAGAAGTACAAGTTTACTTATGTGTTTTAACATAAATCTTAGCAATTTAAACAATAAACATTGCACATAAATGGCTTGTATTGCTAAGTTACATCACTTACAACACAGCCTGGCTGGTCGAGGCGTGACAGATTGTTTATTAGCAAACAAGATAAATAAACTATTGAATGACATAACACTGTCTACTATATTTTAATGTCTAAATCGTGACCGTTTATTTCTTAATTTGATAGTGTACATGACAATTCTGGGTGCCTACTAGTTAACTAGATGTCAACAGTTTGTCTAACTACTCAACTAAGATCACGAAATTTTGCAAACAACAATTTTGTTATCAGGGATACAGAGAAGGACATATGTACCTGCCACCCAAAAAAAAGTAGTTTCCTTGGGATCATCTAAAAACAAAAAAAACATTGATAAATGAATAATTGATTTTATTCAAAGATTGAATAAAGTCGCGGGCAAAAGCTATATATATAACTAGCTGGTGCCCGCGACTTCGTCCGCGTTGAAAAATATGAGTAATATAATAACCCCTGACATCTTTACTGCTGAGACGACGCCGCCACATTTTTTTATATTTTCAGATGATCCCTAAGGAACAGTCTTTTTTTTTTCTGGGTGAAAGGTCCTTCTCTGTATCTCTGACATTATGTATATAAAATTTCATGATGATTGGTTGAGTATTTAAGGCGTGAAAAGGTACCAAACAGATAGACAGAGTTACTTTCACATTAATATTATTATTAGTATGGATATTATGTAAGTATTATAAAAATAATCGAACGGATATTGAGTAATATTTGTACAGTGCGCTAAATATACCTAAAATAGAAACCATACCGGGCAAATTTAAAACTCGTATAAAATTATTACGACTCCAATAAAAATGTTAAATGTTATTGAATATGGTGTATAAATTTATTAATTAATATTTTAAAACGCAATCATAATCGAACATATCGTATTATAATTGCCACATGACACGCTAGATCACACACGCTATATTACAACTTTTTTTTGCTGTCAGTAACGATGCGATTGGTTACTTCACGGAACCAATTAAATAAAAGATAATTACTAAATTGTTTTACGATTGTCGAATTTGAATACTGACCACATACTGACCATACTAAAATTCAAATAAACTAAAAATTTCGAAATTAAATTTTCACAGCAGTGCCCCGTTGTTTCGGCCGCCTTAAAATTAGAGAAAATAGGTGTCATCCTTTTGTATCCATACTAATATTATAAATGTGAAAGTAACTCTGTCTGTCTGTTAGTTTTTCACGCCTTAACTACTCAACCGATCATCATGAAATTTTGCATACATGTTAAACACACAGAAAACACATAAAAACACACAGAAAAGGACAAAACAGTTTTCATCCAGGAAAAATTTTTGTTCAAGAGACGCGGACGAATTCCCGGGCTGAAGTTAGTATATTTGTTACCAGAAATATATATATATATATAGATTTTCCATGAGTCATATTCCTATGCCTTCCTAATCCCTTATTCTTCTTGATACTATTGCGGTCGGCAATGCACTTGCAGCATCTTTGACGTTGCTTGTGTTATAGGCGACGCGGACGGTAGCTACCAATCAACCATCAAGTTTAGTGGACCGTCAGCTTGTTGGACTACCTTTACAATTTAAAAATGTCCAAATATTTGCCCTGTCAACATAATAGTAACGATAAATAATACACCAACTAAGCATATTAATATGTTCATTCGTTATAATTGTAATAGAGCGTTAAACTGGGATGAGCTTTCAAATTGTTGGTCTTGGAGTAGTCGGAAAAACACAAAATTATATTACTTAAATGTAAATTTGTACCATTTGATTAATATGATATATTGTATAAAATAAACCTCTATTAAAGTGTTAAATAATTTATTATAATAATTAATAAATTAAGAGATGATATGGTTTTAAAATTATATATTAACGTTGTTTACAAATAACCTAAACCCAATCTTCGAACGGCAGATAATTTCATGATCAGAAAACTTCTGCGTAAAAAGTTTACGAGCTTTATTATATACACCACTGTATTACAACATAGTCAAAGAATTTACATTTTAATTAAGTACATGAATATTAAACACGTCAAAATACGGTGGGAGTGGAAATACCTTCGTCAGTTTTCAAATTCATTCCTTTGTTAATTGGTAGACTCTTAGGACAACGGCATATAAAAGTAAACTTACTATAATTATTGTCATTATGTGTCAGTTTCATATAAATTTTTCTTGTATTTCTTGCGATAAATATTAAGTAATTAAAATGCCGAGGAATTTAAGTATCCATGAAAGAGTAGCAATTATTGCAGATCATGAATCTGGCTATAACATTAGCGAAATATCTGTAAATCTTAATATTACTAGAGACATTGTAAGGTTCCGGAAGAACAGAAGCAGCTGTTGTAGAGAATTGCCGAAGTGTTTGGGAGAGTTTCAGGGGAACGGACATTATGCTCTCACCATCATTCATTTTATTTTTTCGCTAATTTTTTTTAAATATTTGAGTGTGAATTTTAGAACTTCCACTATCATGAAAAGTTATTATTATATTTTGATGAAGAACAATGTCCATTTTGTGTCGCTGAATGAATTTATTCAAATTCATTCTTGAGAAACATCTTGAGCGGATTACGCGTACTTGAGTAACAAACATTGAATAAACAAAAACCATCACAAACTTTCGCTTTTATTATACTTCTTAATATTAATTAATATAAAAAGTATAATAATATCGTTTTCTTATAACAATATAATATAATAAACTTGTTAAGTTTCAATATCTTCAAATTAAATTCAAAATTGAGGAACCTGGAAATGTAATCTGGCTTAAGTAACACCTGAAAGTGGCGAGTATCGAAATTTAGGAATGTATTTTTATTTCCAACTCAATATATTGATAACCTGGTAAGTAATTGTATCGACCATCTCTTAATAAGAGTCCTGTGTTGTGATGACCGCGGACTCGTTAGCGAGGGGCTTCACCTCTTCTCTGCGGCACAATCTACCGCAGAGTCGGAGGCCGCTTCCACGTTAAAGATCCCATACCTCGGTCCTACGGATTATATAGGACCGGACCTATGCAAGGACCGGGGGTGTTGTCTCTCACCGGTCAACACCCGCATGGGCTAAGAACGGATCCTCGGCCCAGCGAGCGGTGACCGGCGAGGCTCCAGTGAACAGTTGGAGTCTCCAGCCAATACTCCGCCACGAGTCCCGACTATCGGAGCCCGTTCGGAGTACCCGCATGTGGGTCTTTTTGGTTCCCAACGACTGTCCGAGTAGTCAAGCAGGTGCCGGTGGGCCCTCTGAGACCGCGACCGCCAGGACTGCCGAGGGTTAAGGCCCCCCCCCCCCCCAACACTGCACGGTCTTGACCTATCTAGGGAGGGAGCAATGCTTCTCTGTTTTATCTCACTTGTCAAGTGTCTGTTGCGACGAGGACTTCATAGATTTTAAGTAGATAGATATTATATGTGTCTAAACTTTACAAATTCTATATTCGAATGCGGCTCGACTCATAACAAAGTCACTAAACAGTCTTAAATTGTTAAAAATTAACATTCAAATAGAGGGGAGAGTGCTGTTAGTGGAATTAGTGCGAGTTTTAGTCATAAATCGTCTGGAGAGGGTGGCGAACGCTAGCCGGTTTATTGGCTTGACGTCGACATCGCCGTTAATAAATGAAGCAGAAAACTTCCACCGAGTGGCAAGCGCGCTGTTTGCCGAGGGCGGAAGGCATCGCTGCCGAAACACTAACCGAAAATTGTATTTGTCTCCAGAGGCGTACGGCTCAAACTTGGATGAACATCTATACTATATATGTCTATCTTTCTCTGAGGCCTGTGAGAAAACAGGATAGAGCTTACATTACGTGCCACAAAATGAGCTTCCACCACCTCTTCGAACTCTTGTTACACTCGGCATTTCAATGGAAATATGAAATTACAATAAAAATGCGGGGCCCGCAAAGAAAGCGTGCGTGACTTGTCTTGTCTAATAAATAAAGTTGTTATTTTAAAACGAGAAATCAGCCATTATTCAACCAAAAATACAACTTCTTTGAAGTCGATAGATACCAATTCGCCCATATGGGCGAGAGTAATTTTGGCGAGAAGTCCATTAACTCATGTTTCGTAGGTCTTATTATACTCTACATGTTGACGTTTTCTAAGGCATTGTTTCTACTGAAGTATGTACATAAGCATATACGTTTTAGAATTATTATTGTAATAAGTAGTCCTAATAGACACAGCAGACTTGATCTATATGTGACATGTGAATAAAAAACAATAAAAAAGGTTTCAAAATCTATATACATGACTGAATTAAAAATGAATCAATTCTAAATTTAAAAAAATACTATGAGACTTTATAATAAAAATGTTTAATATTTTATTGTTTTACAAAGTCTTGAAATGAGGAATTGTAAGTTACGACGATTAAGTTTATAATGTTATGCATGACGATTACGAAAATAGACCATTTAAAAAATGTTATAATATATTAATACTAGCTGTCCCGCTCTCGGCTTCGCCCGGGGTGAATTTTTTCCCGTAAAAACCTTCCTTGATTATCCCTCTATCCCTTGTCTATCCATTTGGTGAAAACCGCATGAAAATCGGTGCAGTAGTTTTTGAGTTTATAGCGAACTGACAGACAGACAGAGGCGGCGGAGGATTTTGTTTTATAATATGTAAGGATAAAAGATTAGAACCCATACATTTGAAACCGTAGCCAGTTTTCTAATAAAAACCTTATACATAAACATTTTTTTAACTATAGTATTTTTATTTGACGAACCTATACTTAAGATATTAAACCAAACAAAAATCGTCACTTTTAAAGATATAACAAATGTGATTATGAAAAAGCACTTGTGATAAAATAACAGATAAGCAGGCGTTACTCAAATCACTTAACGACCACGAGTATGTATAAAGTATTTATAAACATGGCCCATTAAGGTGTATTCCAATTGGATCGGCTCATAATTGTATCACAAAGGGCCGTTTGATCTAAGCACAAACGCGTCACTTATACGAGGGACATTATATGTACATTACGGCTTAATGAATACGGTTCGTTAATCCAACATTAAGAAACGAGCTTCGCGTATAATTAATTTAACGATGCTCCCATGTTGTGTAATACAATTAATAGAGTTAGGAAGTGTATTATATTGCAGTTAACGTCAAAGATAAAAATTTCTTTATAATTAAGCATATTTAATATCAGCTTTTAATCAAATTGTTTAAAAATTTGACTAACAATTTGACGAGCCCCTTGGATGTGTGGTTAAGGTGCTTCCTTTAATGGCCTTTTCCAGGTTCAAGGCTTCCCGGATTCGATTTCCGGCAGGTTCAACTTTTAGATTAATCAGGGCGCCTAATCAAGGTGGAGCCCGCAAGTTAGTGTGCGAGTTAGTTAGTTAGTGAGCGCAAGTTAGTGTCTCGTCCCCCGCCCATAGACGGTGCGAGGGAATATCTTTTTAGTGGGTAGAAGTCCCACATACCCCACATCTCCCTATGATCGGTGAGCCGGGATCTCCGGTTACCTTCGTCCCTTTACCTTCGAATTGCAGCAAGAGTAGGTACTTTTTTGTTTCGGTGAGTGATTAAGGGATGCCAGAGCCCATTTCTCTATACTAATCGCTTATGCTCAATCGCACTATGATCGGCAACACACTTACAGAACCTGTGGCGTTGCTTGTGTTATATGCGACGGTAGCCATTTACCATCAAGTGGACCTTCAGCATGTAGTTGTTTCAAGTACTGTTGTTATTATATGAAGCTAACTGCATACATTTTTTAACAAACATTCTTCAAATGAAACGAGCTATTCGACCAAGAAGTACCGCGTAATAAACGAGTAGGCACCAACTCGGACCATCTCTATAATAAGCGTGTAGTTTAGTAGCCAATATCGCGAGGCATACGGAGCAACAATACAAGTGGAAGCATTTAATCTGACATGGGCGATATTTCACGTGTTCAAATCTCCATCGGCTCATTGAGCCCTGGCACAAATAGAGCCGTCGAACCCGACTATCAAGCGGTAAGTGGAAACGATTAGCGGCAATAAACTCAACGCCAATGCACAGTGGGCGTGGTTTCGCAATTGCCACTCTTGTTATCTGCTCACTTCCTAGTTGCTTTCACTACATCAACATCCTAAGGCCCGTATTATAAAATTTAGTATAAAGGTTTCTTTTTATAATATTTACAGTGTTTTTGGTATTTTTATTGAGTCACAAGTCACAAATCGAAAATAAAGGCACTGATCTTACCAAAACAGAATTTCTTACGTCAGATTCCTTTGTGCGCAGTATAACTCCATTGTCAGTTTATATACTTATAAAATTTATAAGTTTAAAAAATTAAATCATTAAGTAGGTATATAATTAAGTACTTAATATATTCTACTAAACCATCTTAGCGCGTGGTTCATCCGCACCCCTTTTTATTCAATCATAAGTTGATTTTCATTTTATGTAGATGATCTCTCGAGAACTTTTTTCTGGATGACAGGTACCCTATTTCCTTTACTGTATTCCTTACAATGTGTACCTATGCCAAACTTCATGTGATTCCTTATGGCAGCAAAACTTTTACTAAACCATTTTATTTCTTATTGAAAAATTAATGTGTGTGACTTAACATTAAACAATTTAGGAATCTGTTTTAATTGTTTATTGTACAAAATGAATATCGTAATCGACCTTTATCGGGCCAACAAATGTCCGCCTCGCCCGCTCCACGACCTTATGTATATTTATCAATTACTATTATGTCATGTAAGCGGCTGACCGCGTTCGTACTATCAATTTAATTCATCGCCCGCCTAATGCTTATTTAAAGCAAGCAACATCACTGTACAAAGTTCTTATAATATATCGATCACACGAGTGCAAGCGAGACAGCGTATACACCGCGCTATGTGCGAGAGAGACGGCCGTACAGCGGTTCTCAACATGTCGCGTTTAGTGGTGTTAAGGTTAATAGCGCTATTTGTATAGCGAGTGGAGATGTTATCGCCCGGAGGCTGCGGCCACAACACGCCAAACATTTTATTGTCTACATCGACACACTGAAATTCCTTTCGTAAGCCCTAAACAGGGAAATTGAAGCAATTACATACATACATTTGAAAATATAAAAGTCTGTTATAAATTACTTTAGGTTATTGAATTATGTTTGTTCACGCGTGTAGGAACTATAACTATATTTATCCAAAATACTATCACAAAAGTTAACCTGACCAACCCGCATGTTCTGAAGTCAAATTCACATAATTCAAAACATATTGCCAGTACATGTAGGTTACACGTATAACTTGTGGGGTTACTACATCCTCAATCGTTTAATATCCTACACGTCCAATACAACAACGCCTTTTAAAATCATCATTATTATAAAATGTTAGAAATCAGTGACAACAATACAAGTACCTACTCTCATTCAACCCGGTAGGTTGGTGCAGTGGAGTGTAGACTAAAATAGCATAAGTACAGCGGCGTTTAAAATGCAAATTCAAAGCCTTGGCTACTAGGCATGAAATAAAATAAAGGCACAACAGAAATATAAAAAAAACCCACACATTTACAAAGAGAAAATGTATGTAGAACAACATGCTAACTCGCCGTGTTTATAAAGCTAGCTACAATAAAACAGTCTAAGAGATTAAAGCACATAACAAAATGCAAATAACGACCTTTCCTTGTTTTATTGTTTTACTTTCATAAAGGCGTGGAAACTGTTTCAGTTAGCTTAATTAAACCAATCATAATATACTTACAATAAATCATGTCATTCTGGTACAAAATGTGTGTATTTCTTTAATCTTAATCTTTAACAGGTTAATCTTTAAAAGGTAAAAGAGGTCCACTTGATGGTAACCATCTACCACTCTTACCCTGATTACTACTTGTCTTGACCTGAGTCAATTTTCTACATTCATTTTTAAATTGGGCCCTATAGTGAATCGAACCCGGGACCTACCCCTCAGATTGACCATCGGTCGTGTGATTAAGGTCTCAACCTTAATCACACGACCGATGGTCAATCTAGTCAATCTAAAAAAATTGTAACAAAATATGTACGAATACTTTTTGTACTGGTCGTTTATTTACTAATAAACTGACAATTACTTGCAAAAAGTATTGGTACCATCACTTCTGACGTGGTAATAGAGTACGCCTCGCAAAAACTGTATTCAATGGAGCACGAATACCAATGATTGACATCTGTGTAGACTACGAAGAGGTTGTTTATTATTCAAAAAACCGCAGCAGAGGCTTTGAATTACATGCGTTCCTTCCTGTTAATGTATTTTCGAATTCAATACACAAATAAGTATTTAATTGTGGGGTGAGAAATTAAATTAGTGTCATTTGGCCGTGGAACGTCGTGATTGTAAGACAAATAGGCCCGACTCGTATGAAGCACCCAGGGGAACTTACAAGCTGTGTAAGTATCATTAAGCCGTTCGTAATAAAGCAAGTATTTGCATGACAACGACACGCTATTTGCATATGCAAATTACTTTCCGTCTTTATTTGGGCCGCGGACGTTAACTCTGCGTCCTTATGTAAATTTGAGATTTCTGCCTCAACCGTAGCATAACTGTCAAGAGAGTACACTGTACTGACTTTACAAAAGCATTTTTTAAAGTAAACGGATGATCATTGATCCGATAGATGTAACAATGATAATCTACTGAATGAGGAATATAAACTATGAAATGAAAATGTAACCAATCATGACAAAGCAATGAAAATTTTAGTATTCTTGGAAGTGAATTTCAGAAAAAATATAAAAAATAGTGCTATCCCACAGTAGACATAATTGAAATCGAGGAGGTACGACAGTACATTTATTATTTAAGCTGAAATAGTGCAGTGAATCCCCTGCTGCTGAATTAACAAGTTTACTGTTAATTCAGCAGCAGGGAAATGGGAACAGGGAACTGAATTAACTGATGGCTAGTAGGAGAAAAGCGAAACGGAAACGAACGATAAATTGTTTTTTAAATATCTAACTGAATCAGTCGAAGTAAAACTAACAATAACCAGTGTGGAGCTCATTTTTGTAGCCGCAAACGAAAACAATAAAACAAAGAAAACGCAAAAACGACATGGTACACGCAAACGAAGCTCTCGAAAAATAGCATCGGCACACACGCGACGCGACGCGGCATCGTTACAACGCGAGGGGCATAATGTTGCAAGCACGTACAGACAAGGTTGCTACACTCCAATTTTAATAGTTGTAGTTTATAAAGAAGTAAAAGCATATTTATTTTAGTGGCCTTTTATAATATATTTTTTGTTTAGGTTTTTAATGAGAGCGTTTTCAATGAAATTTTGTGAATGTGGTAGGTTTCGAATTAAGATATAATTTATAAAATAAGCGGACAAACTTGGACAAAATCTAGTAAAAATATAAAGGTTAAGAATTTTTATTAAACATTAAACTGGAATCGAAACTAGAAAACATGTCTGACGAACGGGATCGTTGTATTCTACGGAATTATTTGTACAGCAATATTAGCGTAGTGGTTTGTACGCTCACTCACCGATACAGCAGTCGCAGGTTCTTTCCAATGCCGGTCAGGCCTACACCTCTGAAGGATTTTTTTTTCGATATCATATGTCGAATAGAAATATTGTTAAGAGTTATGCGTGGTCTTAGAAAATTAAGCAATCTTCGAACACATGAGAAGTCCTGGAAAACCGCAAGTGGGTTAGTCTAAACTAAAGAACTATAATTCCGTCCCCGCCACACACTTAAGCAGTAATCTGTGCCCAGAAGTAACTTTAACTTATGCTCACAGATTCAATTTTATGTTATGTATGTATGTAAGTTAGGTATTGAATATTGATGCACGTACTTAAAATAAACTTCATTTAAAAACATTTTTGCATAAGCTTTAAAGTTATGTATGTACTTAAGCCAGAAGACACCTTACATATTAATATTATCAATCTGTGCAACGATTATTTATAAATGTTATTTCTAAAACATTGAGTACATTTATTGTATCTTTTATTTTAATTTTAAAAAATTAAACAAACTACAGAACATATAAAAATAAAATGCAGATCTATTAACACTATTTTGTGGTTTTTATTTTTTCGAGCCCGCTTTACATTTCTCTCCCGGAAAGAGTTGGCAACGTAGCGTACAAGAATAAATAAAAAAGACAGGCAACCCGCACACGAACGCAAAGCCGTGTGTGAACTGTTTAGGGGTGAACAGAACATAGCAGTGTACCTACTTGCGGAGGCATTCGTGCGTGAGCCCGACCCACTCGTTGTGTACGTACATACATACATACTTATTACTGGTACGCTTGTTGTGGTCGTATCCATTACACAGCGGAAAAAGCACGCGGACCAACGGTGTGTATAATTGATTAACAGTTTGAGAACCTGTTGTGTCCGATGAGTGACGGCAGTGGCTCAACCGTAACTTCCACTCCGTGCAGGAATGAGTTTTACTAACAAACTCCTCTAATTACCATTAATAACCGCAGTGCATAAATGCAATTGGTATGAAGGCGCCAATGCACATGACTAACAACCGCCAGTAACGGCCCGCGGCCATTCTAATACAGCTTGTATACTCTGCCAAAACTTGTCTACTTTACAACATCTATAGTAATAATATTATAAATAGGTTTGTATATTATGTTACATTTATTTATGGAAAAATTTTTCAATCTACTCATCCGATTTATAAAATTTCTTTACCAATAGTTAGAATAGAATTTCAGAATTATTTTATTCCACGCGGGCGAAGCCGCGGACACCAGCTATCTTCTAAGAATAAAAATCATCACCCGGATAATGTATAGCAGCAATAAATATGTCAGGCATTTTTTAAATTTTTTTTATTTGTATATGGGAAAACGTTTGACCTCAATCTCACCTGATGGTAAGTAGAGATGAGATCGCTTGCCCCTTAATGGCCTATTTACTCTGTTTATACATTAAAACATTTCGTCAGGCGCTACACCCCTTACTTTTCAACGCGGACGAAGTAGTGGGCACCAACTAGTAAACAATAAAATCTCATTACATTATTTAAATTCGCAAAGTACACGTTTCTGCGATTCAACAGAGCGCACTCTAAAAGCAGTTTGGAAATATAAGAATAAAATAACGTATTACAATAATAAAATAGTGTGCGGAGACGTCTCCGCCGCGTCCATCAATAATTCATGCGACATCGCGCCATTGAGAAAGTGCTCTGTGACCGCCATACTAATTTCACCATTGAATCGCTAAACATTTTCTTTGTGAAATACGCGGTACGTGGTACGACAAATAAATTTTAAACTTATTTGCCGGCGGTTCATACTATTTGTTTACAAAACATCTCACATTGTTTTTAAAAGACTACGTGTGCAATGAGGTAAGGTAAAGGATTACCTTACGTTGCCGTAATATGAAAAATAAACATATAAAAACAAATTTAATGTTTCGTTAAAAATATAGCTTTAACTAAGTATGAAAATTCTCCATATGAAAATCCAAACAAAACCCTTGCGGAATAAAAAAATCAGTTGCGTCGCGGGGTTCACAAGAAAAATATCACGCGATATTTAGTCGGTAAGCACATTCATCCCCGGGGAAGGCGAAGTACCCGCTTGGATTAATTCGTGTAATTTAAACTCCAATACCAGGAGGATACGAAGCTGAGCAGGTATTCAGCTTGTCTACGTAGGGTGCATGAGGGAGACAGCACAAGTGAGGGAGAGGTCAATATTTCATCGACTCCAACTACAAGATGGCAGCCGTTTGCGGTTGATAGTTTATAGTTATTGCAAGTGAGTGCGACGTGTCCGAAGCGGCTTTATCACATTATGTTGGCGCTGTTATCCGCGTCCACCGGATTAACTTGAGATCACACTCAAGCCCAGCTAGAATCACGAGTTAAAATGGCTTCCGGTATCACGGCATTACAACTTAGTAAGTTTAATGCTTGATGTTCCTTTCACATACCAACATTGTCCTTTATACACATGGAATTATCTTTGACTAGCGACCCGCCCCCGGCTTCACACGGACGCCATTGCCTTTTTGCAAATCATATTATAAAACCTTCCCCGTTTTATCGTTCTTTTCATTAGTGAAAGAAAACCGTATCAAAATCCGTTAGTGGTTCAGAGGTTAGTGGAGAAACAGATAGAGGGAGACAGCGACTTTATTTTATAATATACATACTAGTTTTTGCCGGCGACTTCATCCGCGCTCCTTGTTCCTAATGCGTTAAAATATTTATTAAATCTTTATTGATTGTATATTTTTATCAAGTTTGAATATTTATTTTTTATTTTTATACTAGTTATTGCACCCGACTTCATCCGAGTAACAATAAAATATAGCCTATGTTACTGTCACTTATGATGCTTTCTAAAAATGTTTATGATTATACCAGTAGTTTTTGAATTTATTCATTACTTCTCTCTTTATAATATGAAATAGCTAGTAGGTATATGATCCTTCGGGAACAGTTCTTTTTTCTAGAAGAAAGGTACCCTATTTTCTGAATCCCCGACGTATATTAAAAATTTCATGATGAATCAGTTCAGTAGTCAAGGCGTATTTAGATATAGAAGCCAACTAGGGTTTTCTTGGTACCTTACCAGAGTTACCAGTGAAGCCTCAAATTGAATTCAATTTTCACAGATTTTACTAGCACAAATAAACTTAGCAGACTAAAAAAGGCCAAAAGAAAACTTAAATAAGTTCTTCAGGTAATGGTGTGCACAATCGGGGCCGTGTTTAATTAAAAACAACAGCAAATCGCGGCATGAATTTATTCCCACTAGGAACTTCAAAAGGGGCAAGAGGTGTCGCGCGCGAATATAAATCTTGCCGCCGGGATAAAAGTGGGAAAGAACGGAGCGGAGGGACGAGATCTATATAAATGTTGCGATCCTTGCGAGTTGCTTTGATCAATTGCCTTTTCACTACACTCGCAGTATTTCAAATGGAAGACGTCTCATTCTTTCTCATAATCAAAACAATTCTTCGTGAAATATTTACAGATAATACCTACGAAATTCATGTTTAAACAAAATATGAATGTTTTCGTATTTTTAAAGAGTTCATTCGATGAATATATTTACATTTAAAATGTTGTTTATCGAGAGGTAAACGTGTGAAAACAACAATTTTAATAAAAAACGAGGCTCTAAATTGTTCATTGTGTCAAAAGCTTATAGAGAGAATTTATGCAAACATACATATTTAGTAGCGGCAAAGAATAGGTAGGTAATAGTAGTTAAAAATATGTAATAGAGGCAGGCGTTTTGGTTTAGGCAGCCAGTCTGGCGGCAGCAACCATCCCCTTACAGAAGAAACACTGATTTTTAAAATAATTATATTTCTAAACCATTATAATACTCACAATTGTGTCTTAAATAGGATTATTTTTAATTTCGATTTTTAAAAACAAATACCAAATATATTTTACAACTTAAATAAACCCCTAATTAATCCAATATAAATTTACAGTTTCAGAAAGACACAAGCTTTTATATTGTTATTATGAATAGAATTTTCTTGAGAGGTAATTGCTTCTATAATGAGAAATCTATACAATCTTTCGATAATGCATGCAATTATTAAAGTTGACAGATTTACATTAATTTCAATGGACGAATTTGAACACACCATAAATCCTTTACGAGTTTAGTTACTTTATCACAAAGACAAAATGTATTATGCTAATGCTGTGAAATTAGCATAAATCTTTAGAAAATCAATCATATTCATCGGAAATTTACGTTTTAAATCTATTAGAAACTCAAGTTTCTAACACAAGCAAATTAATTATAATGCGAAAACAACGTGAAACTTTTTAAGCAAACTCCATAATTTTTCATTAAGTTATCAAAGCTGGATAGATCCACAGACTTGACATCCACCCGAAAATTACTTTCTGACGGTATTCAATTAAAACTTTATTAATTTCGTAAAGAATTGTCGAAGAAACTTCAATTTATAGAAACGGTTATGTTGGGTTGAGAGAATTTAACTAATACAATTTTGCGCTCCGGGATAAAACTTTCAATTCGAACAGATGCTAAAGCCGAAATCTGATTTTAGCAAAAAAATACCTAATCTTACTGTTTAAATTAATATGTAAAATTACACAAATTATATCGTAACCGACAATTTTGCTCGACTGATATATTAATTTGAATTTAGTGTCTTATAATTAGAAGCGGAAGCCGCGGCGGAGCCATGTGTCGAGCATCGCCAACGCACATTATAAAAAAAAAGTCGAGCCACATAAATAACTAAAGTAAAACACTAAAGTGTTAAAAGACACTAATAGAGCACTTTTGTTATGAACTACGCTTTAAGAAAACATCTAGATCAGCGTGAATGGTTGAACCGATGTTGAACCTCAGTTGAAGAACCAAGGCCTTGTTTCATATTGTGCATACTTAATTCTACTTTCTTCCATTGAATCAAATAAAGAAAATAAGAAATACAAAAACAAAATGTTAACTGACACTAATAGTACCTACTTTTGTTACTACGCTAGAACAAAACATCTAGAACAGCGTAAATGTTTAAACCGATGTTGAATCTCAGTTGACGATCCAATATTTTGTTTCATTATTAGAATTAATTAAGTTTGCATATGCAAACATAATTAATTCTACTTTCTTCAATTCAATCGAATAAAGAAAATAAGAAATCAATTTTCAATATGAATAAGAAACACGATTCAATCAAATCATTAATGCTTCAACAAAGAAAGGACGTCTCTACCCTAACTATTTGCATACTTCATGACTATGAACGTGGTTTGAAAGCCATAAATTTAAAATTATTACACTACCGATCCAATCGAAGAGAAACTGATACACCATTAACTAAGTGAACCAAATTATAATAAAATCTGTTATTTTCATCGCTGTATTGCCGTATGACCGCCGCAAAGATAATAAAATATAAATTGAAGAAATAATTAGTGGAAAGAAATTTAGGCGGCGGCGCGCGGCGTGTACTGCTAGTAGATTATTTCTAGCGATTACACCAAACTAATGGATGGATTTTATCGGTCGGATTAAACTAATTGCGTTTTGTAACTGTTTTCTTAAGATATGCTATCTTGTTAATCATTATTGTTAAGCAGATACATAATTATTGTGGAGGACATTTCACTGTCGGACCGTTATTAGTATTCCCTTATAAAATACATTTTTGGTTTGTAATTTTTGTTGAATTGTAATTTTTGTTTTCGTCTACAACGGAGCTTGAGCCCTTGAGCACCTTCGGGTACAATATGTTGACATTTATATTATTTTTTATATATTTTAAAGATCCTCAGACAGGCCTATGGTGGGTGGATATCGTCGCCTAGTAGGTACATACTTGTAAGCAACGCCAGAGGTACTCTAAGTGCGCTGCCAACCATAGTAGGATTAAGGATAAGGGACAGCACAAATGTTGTTATTTTATTATAGACTTCTGCAAGAAGGTGGTTATTATCGTCAGACGGACTGCCCAAATGATTGTGAAAAACCTTGCAAGCAAATTCTTATTTTAAACCCAGCTTTCCCCACGTCAATAAACCGAGTTGTTGTAAGTTGTTCGCGCGCTTATCGAGTTACGTAGATATTTACATTTGTGCTTATCATATCGCAAATCAAATTTACACGCATGAGGTACGACTGCCTTCGCTGCTACTAAATTTGTCATAAATTAATGTGTTGTGAAGTAAGAAAAAATATATTACGTTATAAAACGAGTCTTTGTTTGTCGAGTCGACGATGCGTGTGAACTTTGTATTGTGTTGGCGGTTTGCCTGCTAAACTGTGAACAGCGACATCAAATTTAAACGAACTAGGAGTGCATTAAAACTAACAAACATTAAGAGTTAAGTTTGTCACATTAACGCTCGCACATAACGGGAATAGAAAATTCTATTGCCATTTTTATGGCCTAAAATTATGGCGTGTACACGACATGAGACATGTAGGTACTTCTTATCTTGAATGTTTATTGTCGCTGTGACCTATACACCGCTGTTCACCTTCGAACTTATTGTGCAATAAATAAAATAAATTACCGGGAGGAATTCAATGTTAAGTTTAATACGAATTATAACGAGCAAAATTACAGAGATTGCGAATGTACGTAGGTATGATGAGACGACAGTTGAATTTTAACTTAAATACAATAAACCATGTGATTAAGTATAAGTAGGTACATGATTTGAAGTTAGGTACTTCTTGAACGAAACGTTCAAGTAATAACCTTAAATTATTAACTAAGTTGTCAAAGTAACGTTACCTTTTTTTTTATTTAAATTTTTCAATGAAACATTGTCGTTTTAATTGAATCATACTTGCATGGAAATTTAAATCATAATATTTTGAATTGCGACGATATTTATGTAATTTAGGTACCTAGAATATCGCTAGCGGACACACTGTATATTATGTAGTAAAGGCAGAACTAAATCGTTGATGGCTGATTGATTCATTTTAGCGCAGATAAAGTCACGATGTGACGGCCGGGTTTTATAGCGCCGAGATTTTATTGTCTGCCCGCGCGAATATTTATATAGAGGTCGGATCTTTGCAAAACGCGGGTCGCCGACCGATTCGGTTCTATGACTTTTGTAGGACAGCATTATTTTGATATTGCTCGTTTTTTTCTATTTCATACAATACCTACGGTCAAAAAAGATTTAATGCAAAAGCGTTAAGAATGCCAACACAAAAAAGAAATTTAATAGGGGGCACGATGCAATAATAATGTCAACACCATATTAATAAATGAATATAATTCTAAAATTTAATTTTAAACATATTTATATTGCAGTACACTATCACAAAATCTTCTAGTACTCTATCTATTGACTGATAAAACCTTTTAAATTATCGCATGTCTTAGATGAAATATTAACACTTCGCATATAATATCATACTCATAATTAATACATTCCTATAAAAGGTCGAAGGCCCGTGGTCGAGTCTCAACAACAGCTATTGTCCGCAGTAATTAATTGAGACATGTTCGGAATTAATATTAATGATTAATTTGTCTAGATACGATCTGTTTAAACCTGAAATCTCTAGGAACCTTGTAAAATGAGTGTATCCATATATACCTACGAAGACAAATAGTGTTCAACATTATAGCAAATCTTATATTCTTACCTATAGCCGAAATTATTTAATAACTAAGTGACCCGTTCCCGGATTCGCCAAGGTTGCAATTTATAATACACAAACCTTCCTCGTTTATCCCTCTTTCCATAAGTGTAAACCAAATTAAAAGCGGTTTTGGAGTCCATCGAAGACAAACATACTTACATTGATTTTTATTTTTATAGATTAGATTTTATTCATTGCGATTAAATATAATATGTATTCTACTAGCGAACTGCTTCCGGCTTGACAAGGATGCAACTTTTTATGCAAATTATATGCCTTCCTCGTTTACGTTATCGTTATTTTAATGGGGTTTTCATTGATGAAAAGAGCATTAAAGAGGAAGGTTTGTGTAGGTATATAATTTGCAGAAAAAAATCCGTGCGTAGCCGGAGGCTGCCCGCTAGTTATTTATAAAATGTATAGATAAAAATATATAAGTACCATTCCCACGGTATATCTCTAAATATTTGTCAAACAATAGCATCTAAAAATAGATTATTTTTTCGGAGATATCTACCTCCCACATGCAAACTTCACCTCCACACACTAAAAGATATTAATTTGTTTTAAAAATTGTCGAAATACTTGCTCAATTCCCGACATTAGTGAGTTCGGTGTCATTAAAGCAGACTACGCAAGGGCGAGTGACAAAATGTGTCCACGGCGAACAATAAAACCAGTCGTAATAAAGTTCCCACATGTCGGGTTCGACCGCAAACAGAACAAAACTCTCACCTGCCCGGCCAGTTCTGTCTTACCTGCGAAAGATAAAAATAATACTGTTAGTATATACGAGTATATGTGTGTACGCTGCAATGTGTGCGCAGTACTCCGGGCAAATAGAGTAAGCTACTTCCAGTATCATATCTAGGAGCGCTGTGTTCAACATTTATTAAATAACAGCTCTAGTGTTAACGCCACGATTGTTTCGTTTTCTTGAAACGGTTTGTAGGTGGCTTCACAACAATGTTATACTTTTAAGTAGGAATTATTATATGACACCACAATATCATCGATATAAACTTGGACGACATTAAAAGTCCAATGGGATTGTTATGACAAGAAAACATTAACATTATCGCATGTTTTTTTTTGAAAAAAAAAAGAAAAACAAGATTAAATGGTAATACAACATAATATTTTACCTATTGAACACAACTCGCACACATTTTCAGTAGAGACTTTTTATAACTGATTAGAAATAAATCCCTAGGTAACAATTAAAGAAAATCTACTAAGTAAGTAAAAATCCAAGTAAGCCAATAATTCGGTAATTTTGTGTGATAAAGATTTACATTGATTGGTCACCACAACACATCACCAGTTTTCAATAAATCATATTTTAATGATGTTATGAAAATTAAAAATATTTTCATTGTATTGATTAGTATTATCAACAAGCCTTTAGTCAAAACATATAGTTCAATGGCTTTAGTGTCCAAAATCAATAACAGTCCTCTAGCTTCTACACATGTGCGTAGAAAATCAAAAATTTAGAACATTACCATCTTTCATGAGAAGTGTATTTTATTTACCATACGAAGCAAGTCGTAGCCGGTTAGCCGGTTCGTGGGGGGTCGTCCATTGTTTTGTTTAGCTGTATACGGTGCAATTAATAAAAGATCTTAAACAAATAATTCACGTAAACATAGCAAGATTTTGTATTGAGACAAATGTACTTTTACGAGTACTGACATTGAAAGGCGGGCTTTTGATACAAGCAATATGTCTATTAGTGGACACGTATTGTGTAAAGGTTTATTGTGGTCAGTGGCCGACTAAGCAATAAGCAGCACAATCTGTGTCGAACACAGCACGGTACCACTAAGGGGTCCATCAATAGAGGCAATCACTGGCGGCCGAGCTCTGTGGGCAAATTACTACAGCGTCAACGGTGATTTACGATATAATGGCGGCGCGGTCGACGCCTACATTGTTTAAATGCCTCGCGACGGATGAGATCTCTTCCATGCTCACAAACTCAACCATTGGACTGTTAACATTAATCTAACACACATTCAGATTATTCAGAATGAATTATTATACAGTGCTAACGGAAACTATACAATAAATTTTAGTGATTTCTTAAATTGTCCTGCAAAATATATTGTGATGTATGTGGGACAGGAAAAATATAACCAATGTACATGTACATAATGTATTTGAAAAGATGGACACAAAAGACCTGCACAAAGTAGTACCGAGAAAGCGAAATATATGAAACCACGTAACGGATGAATAGTCAGATAAGAAACTGGAAAAACAAATTTCTTTTTCTAAGTACCAAAAACAAACTGTGGTAGATCTTAACACAGCATTTTGAACGAGTATGAATTTGAAAACTATGAGAGAATAGAGTTCTCATTGTATTAAAATGACAATGGTGTCTACATAAAAAATGTATGGTAGATTTTCATGGTATGTTAAGATAACTGGGAGGGTGAGAAGTGCTTACTAATTTAGAGAATATGTATTAACTACAAATTAATAACAATAAAAAACCGCAAGAAATACAATCTAGAGTTTAAGTCTGACCAGAAAAGACTGAACATAATTGTTAAGCAGAGCATTACTTTCTTTATTTTATTTCTCGTTGTATTCATGGTATACAACAGAGGAAAGCTATAATGAAAATATTTCATCGTCAACGTCTTTTTAAATCTTTATTAGATTGTTCTTTAAGAGCCATAAAAAAAGCCAGAGCTAAAATGAAACGTAGCTTACTGGAAATAGTTCCACTGGGGCTTCGTCAGTCAATTTTATTGTGACAGACAGCATAAGCCTTTTTTGCGTCAGACTCGTTTTTGCGTTAGGGCAGTGTATGTGTCAAAACTCACAGTAGTTATATGAACACTTCTATTATAAGTAACTACACAATTAATGATTGATATAATCCATCAAAAATATCTCATTAAACTAATGAGCATTGAGTGTCATAATAAATAAATTTGTAATTTGTATCCGATGACACCATAGAGCCTCGGTCGGTGGCTGGTGGTTAGTGGCCGGTGTTCATCAATCAACGTAAGTATGTCCGACACTTGTTTGTTAAGAAGCGAGATCTAATGACCTGTTAGCGTTATGTAAGTCTTGGAAAGTTGTTCAATCTATTAAGTCTTAATAACTCAGTGGTAACATTTCAAGTATGCGTGGGACCACAATTATTATTGTTCCAATTTTGGGGGGAACGCCTTATACAGTAATTTAAAGCGTATTAAGTGTAATTATCGACACAACTACCTGCTATTAGTTTTTATCGGAATCGCCGGCGGACTCGAATCGCCCGGCCAGTTAAAATTAAGTGTTTAATTTATAAATTAACGATACCAACCAGTTTTTACATCGACAACGGAAAGGATAATTAAGACGCTGTTAAATATACCGCGGCCATGTCGAAAGGAATAATGAAAACATCTGTCAAAGAGACATTATGTATTTGTGTGTATAAACGTGTTTTATGTTAGCATACCATTAGTCTTAGCTTATAGAACACTGTACCCCGGTAAACATGGTTGTTTATGCGCTTACAAATTTATTTTATACCCGCACATTCTTATTTGCATGCCGACAAGTCTTTAAACTTTGGTAGTTTACACAATACGCTTTCAATTACAATTAATTTTAATTGAATTCTATTCTTTATAATTATCTATCCTAACTAATATTATAAATTATGCGAAAGTGAAATTGTTTGTTTGTTAAGCGTCCGCGAGACGATCAACTGCAAATGACCATATTTACGTGATTGGGGCTCATTGATAGAAAAATTGATCGTTTAACTTTACAACATGCCTATGAAGCGATTGTCAATATTGCTACTGCATTGACAGCAAATGACAAAAATTTTGATTGACGGCAATTGACGCTCTGTATATTGACAACGAATGATGGCAAATAATTGTCATATTTGTTTAAACGTTTATGAGTAATAAAAATATATATTATCTGAATTACTTATCTCAATTTGTACCACTCCTTGGACCAACAACGTCAGGTTCTTTCCTTTTTTTTCCTAATAGTTATTGCAAGAAAAGCCATGTCTGCGTTTGAAATCATATTTAATGAGCAAAGACGATTTTGAGCGACGCGACTTTTTCTCAAAACAATTCAAAACGGTTGAGGCATGTGCGAGTGATATACATTCAATTGGCGCTTCAATAGCCCATCATTTGAAATCTTCAATCACGTCATTATTATCATACGCAATTGATCGTCTCGGGGACGCTTTACACTTTCACGCCTTAATTACTCAATCATAATGAATTTTCATACACGTTGACAGAGATACATAGGGGACATAGAAAAAAAATACTGTTCTCAAGGGTTCTAAAAATAAAAATTAAACGCCTGACAAAATATATATGAGCAATAGAGATTGAATTATAGTTTTAACAGCTAAGAAAAAGGGATGCAGACGAAGTCGCGGGCAAAAGTTATTTCTCTTATTTTTGCCAAATTTTTACTGTATTTTTGCTTTTCACATTGCTATGTCAAAATCATTCTTTGGTCCCTGATTCTGAATTTTAATATCATCCTTTTTTATTTCACAGATAATTTGAAAATGTAATTCTTACCCAGATATATCCTGTTCATATAAAAAAATCCATATTGATATAATAAACATAAGAGGAAAAAAAATTGAATTTGTGTTTGTGTGTTATTTAAAAATAGGCAAGCTTACATTAGCGTCCTCGAGTATTACATTCAAGTGATTCGAGGCGGTGTATTACTCCGTAAAATACAGTCACTTATTGAATATTTTTTTTGCTCAAGTTTATTCGAACCGAGGCGCGTCATCCTGCCTATGCTACATGCTACATTATGTCGGCGAATTTCCGAGAAACATCGACCGACGGGTGTTTCGCGATATCTTATTTTTACTTCAGCGTGTATAAACCATGCACACGCGATGTGACGTGCACCTTGGCGATTATTCACGCGATTTCAATTATCTATCTGCCAATCTGTCTAATTGCAGGCGTGCTCCGGACATACCGCTTCGCGTTAACGTCTGTACTGTACGGCGCGGCGTTGCATGTGATCGGCTCACTTCACAGGAATGGGACATCGCAATGCATTCGGTATTTCCATTAAAGAAGCCGTCTCATTAAAGCGTGCCTCGGGTTCGGTTGGGCCGCACAAAACTTTATTCAATCCGACATGTCGCCGCGCAGCTACTCGTACATAATATCCCCACCCCGCTACCGCTCAGCTGCGTCTCGCGAGATTTTCAAACTACCCGCGCGAGTTTTGCCCGAGGAATTCACTCACCGTAGCTAATTCCACTTCATTTGCGAAGACGCCAAGTCCTACTCCAGTATATCAAAGTTAAAAGTTACCTAGGCAGTAATAATATTGGAGAATCTAAAAAATATATATTTAAAAACTTTTTGTCTATAAAAGATGTCAGCAAAAAGTCTAACAACGGCATAAGTGCAATAAAAAAATGTTACATTTGAAAGTAATATATACATATAATATTTTTATTTGCCATTGTATAAGATTAACATATAAACAGATACATAAATGCTTTAATTAGATTAATTTTAATATAATATAGCACATGTTGATATAAATTCTATTCTGATATAGTTCTATTAAGATACAAAAAGAACAAAACAAAAAGAAGCAAAGATTCTCGAACACTTACAACAAAATAAAAGTATATTTTACGGAGGAAATTATAAAATAAAAAACGGTTTTAATAGCCATTAATTATGTCAAATTATCATTCATTTAGATTATAGTTTATGAAATAAAGTGTACCAATAACGAAAGCAATCAAGATTTATACCAGAGCTGATAAACCTTTTTAAAATTCAATTATGTACCTACAAAATAGACAATTGATTTAAATTAACTCAAAAAAGTTATATTAAGTTAGGTCGATACATTTATTTAGACTTCTATCTAGCTTCGTGGACTTGACTGCTTTTAGAAATTAGACTCAAATGTCACGATAAAAAAGACATCAAAGGTTGTGACGATCAACTCTTTGAATTAGTTTGGACGGAGGGAATGAGCAGATGTAAACAGTCCATTATTTACATCTGTTCAGTAGAGTTGATTGTGAAACAGAATAGACATTCACATAAATAAGCAATTAAGTCAATTTGCTCAGACGTGCACCGAGCGCTGTTTCATTTCAGACATTTATCAGATAACCCGTCACATTTCGCGCTGCATGTTGATAAAAATAAAACGTACGGTTTATTTATACCTCGTCGAGCGCAACGCAAACGAAATGAGCCGTCTATTTGAATCGTTGAAAAATTGGGAATGGACCGGATATTTTTGTATTGGCGCGGAGTTCGCTTGTCAACAAAATTCATCGCGTTTCTGGCTTTGCCTCAAAAAGATATATTGCGAAGCGAAACACCAAAGCAAACAGATTGTTAACGTGTACTGTACTTATTATACAGAGTGCTTGCCTTTAGATATATACTTTAGCTATACGCCAATGCAGGGAATGTTGTAACTTGTGAATTGAATTTTTGTCTTCATACATCGGATCCATGTACGTACAGTCGACTCTCGCTGCTACAAACCTTAACTATTATAATCTCAGCGCATAGAAAAACTTGATATTCGAAATAAAATATATCTAGTCAGCGATAATTCGATTTATGCCTCGTACGTCTCGATATTATGTCCCACATTCCAAAAATTTCCTCGTTTTTCTTCCTCAGTATCGCCTGATCCCATGAAAAGAATGTAACAAAATCATGTCGATTATTCTAGAAAAACCCGTCAAAAAAGACTAACTTTAAGTAACAATATCGTTAAAAAACCTAAAAACATATTTTAAATTTAATAGATTTGCTTAAACTTAAAATTAAACCACTTGTATTGCAATCTCTCGATAATCTGTATTAAGTTGTATTTGACAGAGACAGCAAACATTTACGATCTCACAGCAAGTTAAACTTCGGGCGAGTGCCTTGCCTACGAATGTGCAAGTTGTATGTGTATCCCCGTGAGCCCACAATTACCAGGGGAGCAGAGCCGGTACAGAAGTGGTTGCATTGAAACAACCGAAGCGCACACATGTATACAATTTTCACACAACGTCGAATCGATCCGGGGGGGCCACCCCGGCCCGGTTAAGGGGATGAATTTAAATTATTCACAGCGGGTATAACTGCGTACCATCTTTCACAAACAAATTACATATGCGCACCTAATAACCAGATACACGCGCGCCCGGCTTCTGGGCCACCGAGCATTCAATTATAACTTGGTAGGATAAGCGACGCGGCTGGATTCGTAATTACCTCCGAGCGATGGCTGCTCGCAGCTCCGCGCCGGCATTCGCTAATTAGTCCAACTATGTCGTAATTATGAGCTCAACGAAATGGTAAACGTATTTAAAAGCTTTTGACGCGCACATATTTTAATAAACATTAGTAGATCATTTATATATCTAATACTTACATATATTAAAAAATAAAACCGATTTTAATTCGGTTTTCACTTATGGAAAAAGGGATTTTAAACGAGGAACGTTTGTGTGTATATAAAAAAGCGCATCCCGGGCGAAGCGATACAGCAATGAAGGTACTATAAATAAGGTTGTTTTGATTTTGAATGCTTTTTTCTTTCTCTAAATTGTTGCAATAGAACCCTGCAGTATTCACCTTAAATCAATTCTAAATGTAAATAAAAAAATAATGCAAACCTATTCAAAAATCTATAAAAATGTTTCAATTTTAAACGCCTTCAATTTCCCCATGCAATACTTACCACTTATATAATATAGCCGGGGCACGATGAACCGGGTAATAAGTGAAACGTAAACATCAATCGAAAGTTAGAAGAGAGAGGCTCCTTCTATCACAATCATCTGCCCTAAACGACGACACAAAGTAAGGAAGTGGGGGAGTGTAGAAAACGTCAAAGAGATTGAATATCGATTGTCGACTCGACAGCAATCTCGACGTCGGGAGAGCGCGAGGGGTGCGGGGTCGGGGCACTGCGTGGGGTGGAGGACGCCAGAAGCACTTCCCGACCACGCCGCCCTGTGTGACAATTTATGTTATTGGCACCGGGGCTGCCCGCGTTGATGTGGACCCTCCACATGTAATTGTTAGTTGGGCATCGGCAGGATATTGGGGAATTAAACCGAGGTCGGATTGATTAGGGAGTAATTACATTTATTTTAATAGTCCTTGCAAGTGTACGTGAGCTTGGTTATACGTTTACGACTTTTTTGTACATATCAAAAATCACTTTATTTTTTGCTCATAACTTAGTAGTCTATCTGACCCTAAATTTGCGGAAGTATTACCTAATAGCTTTATATAAATAAATAGTAATAGTTTGCGTAAATAATAATATAAATAGTAATAATTAGCGGACTTAGCAGTAGAAAGCTAGCAGAATTTAGAATTTAGATTATTTTTTAAAGCGTCTAACATTATTTTTTTGGCACTAAATGAGTACTAAATAACCACTAAATTATGAGCTAAAAATAAAGTGATTCTGCAAATTTGACACTGCTAGTACAGACGTAAGCTCACGTGCACTCGTGAAATGCACGGACTATACCTACTAGTGGTGTCATACCTACTACCGCCCAGTGGTCGAAATTTAAGCGAATCATGAATTATCATTATAATTTTAGTACTATAAATTACTGTATGGATGGTTTAGTAGAGGTTTGACATTATAAATATAATCTCTTCTCAGTTTAACCACATAGGTACTATAAATAAAAGATTATACATATTAAAGCGTAGTGTGAAACGCGTGTAAACACGTGGTAGTGCGCGTAAGTTTATTTTAATGTATTTCTAATGCATATTATATAAAAAAGATTAGCTTTCTCCAGTCCTTATCTCTCCAACTTTAAATAAACCAAATTTCACAAAATCCTTCGTCCACGCAATTTTCTTAAAAAGGGATCCAAAGTATTCGCTTCACATTATATACAATAGATTCAGCTCAATTCAGCTTTAAAGCCAAAACAGACGCATAAGAATCTCTATTCAAAAGCGTTTTTTTTTAATTATTTTTTTCTATGGACAAAATCTGAATAGAGCTGAATGTTGAAGTGTAGATTAAGTGGCGATAACAATTATGACCCCTCGCGCCCAGAATCCGTTGTTGCAATTAAACAAAACCAAATGTAGGTACATTAAAAAGTCCCCCGCTGACGAAAACACGCCACGTATGCGTTCGTTTTCGTTTACAGATTAAGCCGAAAAATCAACAAATATATATTTTAATCCGCCCCCAAAGAACAGAGTTCTCGCATTTCCGGAGCGGTAAAAACCCGCGACTCGACACATGGGCGAGGAAAAAACTTCAAGTTATTATCTTAAGTCGAACCCAGCAGAACCCATTAGTAGACAACACGGGCACAAAAGAGGGCAAAATAGCGGCTTATAAAAAATGTAACAAAAAATCGCCTTTTGATCCTCGGCTCCCCTATATTGCATTTGTGAAGGTTTTATTAGTCGACGAACGAGTCGGGCGATCAAATTTAACACGCTCAATAATATTTCCAATATTATCCATACATATTAATATTTAAATTGTAAAAATAACTGTCTGTTTGTTTGTCTGCTTGTTGCCTTTTCATGCCTTAACTGCTCAACCGTTCATTATGAAATTTTGCATACACATTGTCAAGGTTCACAAAAGGACATAGGATACCATTCATCCAGAAAAAAAAAATAGTTTTCGCAAGGGAACATATAAAAATAAAAATCCAACGGCTGGCAAAATTATAATAGCAATAAAGATGTCAGGCGTTATATTGCACATATATTTTTTATTTTTCAACGCGGTCAAATTAATATAATCACCAAAAATTAGTCTGTGCTGCAGTCACCACACAGTCACACAGAATATCACCAATGCAAAGCATCGTTTTTAGTTGAAACTGTAAAAACAAATCTGTTCCGCGCTCCGTTCTCGGAATGAAACTTTCCATTCGAACAAAGAGGGCAGGCAGGTACACGCCAGCTGCGGATTACTCCAACCGTTGACAAAACATCCGACTCGACCCTCGACTCGATCGACAAAGACAAACAAGCGCCGACTCACAACCCAACTGTTGACCAAACCGAACACAATACCGTACGACAGGGGCGAGTTAAATGGATTCATGACAACTAAAACCACACCAATTTATTGGAAACACACACGCTCAAATCCCAGGACAGATTTGTTAGCGTTTGTTTAATTGAAAATAATAATGGTGCGTACAAATGTTTGTAGCGTCCTTAATGTAGCTGTCAATTGGCTAGCAAACACTCGAAACGATATAATACTCGACGGTGTTACGAAACCGTTAAACAAAGTAAGTACATAACTGTAAAGAGAAGCGCTCCGCCCGCGGTCGATCGCCGAAACTCGAATTGGAAGCGAGAAACGAGATGTACAGATACGAAACGCAATTAATTTTGAATCAATTTGTTTTGGAGGAGTGAATGTCCCTTCAGTCACGTAACCTTCGTAACCACTTTTCATAACCCGATAGATACCAAACAAGAATTAAAATTTTTGTTTTTGTAATTTTTCGAAACTAATACACTTTCAATTTTAGTATGTTGTATGTATATATGTATGTATGTATGTATGTATGTATGTATGTATACTTACAACATATTTTCATATAATGTTTGTTACCTTAATTTAATGACGTTTTATTTTAAAATGCAATATGTTCCTTACCAACATAGTAATTAAAAAAGCCGTTGAATTTATATAATAAGTAACATAATAAGTAATTATTTGACAAATGTATAAAAGTGGAGGTTAGTTTTTGATGTCTTACAATTTTAAAGATACATTTATGTACATACATGTGAAATAAAATGAACAAAAAATGCATCTTAAACTTACAAAATCATAAACGATATAATCAACGTATATATGTTTATACTTAAAGTTAAATAAAAAGTATACATTTTTATAAGTTTCTGTACTTTAACACTGTGATGCAGTTTGAAAATCCATATTTTTAGGTTATAATTTCTCTACACAAAACCTATTTAGTTATAGTTATTATAGTTACGAAAGAGTGAAGTAAATTTTCTTTTTCTTAGCTGGTTACGAAAAATAGTTACAAATGTGACTCAAGAAGGTTAATGTTTAGGTATTATTGTTCTAATCGTTTGTGACATAATAAAGTGGAACATAACATACTGCAGCATAGTAGGTACACACAATGCAAAGCGGAAATAATAATGGCATTTGTTAGAATGGTCGGCTGTCGGCGCCCGCGGGTCCGTGCTCGGCCTCCCATCCTAATTACGCCAATAATAATTACACAGTAGTCGTTTGCAGCTGGTTGCCGTCGTCATGAGCTCGCTGCCCGTCTTACTTGTCTGCGATATTAGGGTGTAACCAAAGACTATATATAAGTATATTGGTAGCAATGGGTGTAAATGTCTTATTTAGCTCGAGTTACTAGACTACTCGCCGGAATTTATCTCGCCCGAACCGGCGAGTTATCATGTTTGATTTTTAATTATACTAGACAACTCGCTCGATAGCATAATGTACAGGCCGTTACATCAATTTAGAATCGAATCGACAACTCGTTAATAAATGACGTGCGTGACAATTTAGTATCTTGTGATAAATGTACATGCGAAGGAAAATCACAATATGAAATCATAAATTAAATTGTTGAAACGAAAAAGCAATCGAGTCCGAGACGACGACGCAGGAATTTTAAGTGTCGGTTGGAGGACAAACAAAAATGCAACACGATTATTGGCCGGCCCGTCTTCTTGGCGAAGCTCATAATTATGCTTGACACAAGGTAGGGCTGCCTTATTTCATCGCGCCTGTGCGTTGCCTTATTTCATCGCTGCATTGACAAAAGACCACCACATTTTGAAATAATTGTAAAAGGAGAACCCCTCTATTTGGGCCATGGCTGTACAAGCCAAATTTTTTTTACTCGATTACCCTGTGAAATTTATGACTGCGAGACGCAGTATGCTCCCGGACACTACTAAATATTTTCAAAAAAAAAAAAAAAAATCCGGGTTTCAGTGCGATGAACATTTTTAATAACTATTACAGAAGAGATACACTTAATTATTTGCAGCGCAATTGTACCACGAAGATGTAAAAACTTTAAAAAAAACCGATTAATACGCGTTCAACGATGTGTAGTTGATGTGTTGGGTTGGGCCACACGAACTAAATTAATTACAACACGATATGTACCCACATTATAATCACTTCATACTTCCAATCATGATCAGCATCGTATTATTACAGAGATTGGAAGTGATTTATTTAATGGCTACAATCAATCACGTCATTGGAAAATATAATTCGCTTGGTCGAGAATTACATAATATGTGTTTTTAATAAATTTTGTTTGGAAATAAAATTACAATAAGTTTCCCATTTAATCAAAGAACTAAAACTAACCTATTTCAGTCTTGAATTTATAATGGCAGTGTGTACCATGACTGCCCAGGCCAGAAAAAGCATTGTAAACCGAGCATTGTACGGTGGAAGTAGAAATACCTTCGTCAGTTTTCAAATTCATTCTTTTAGTAAGTGGTAGACTCTTAGTACCTTTTGAAACTAAAGCACTAAGCAGACAACTGCATATGAAAGTAAACTTACTAGATATGATAACAAGGACCTCTGACCAATAAAATATAGTTTGATATAAACATCAAACCTTTTTAATGGTCTGTCATTGAATTTATTATTGTCATTGTGTGTCAGTGTCATATAATTATTTCTTGTATTTCTTGCGATAAATATTAAGTAATTAAAATGCCGAGGAGTTTAAGTATCCATGAAAGAGTTGCAATTATTGCAGATCATGAATCTGGCTATAACATTAGCGAAATATCTGTAAATCTTAATATTACTAGAGACATTGTAAGGTTCTGGAAGAACAGAAGCAGCTGTTGTAGAGCATTGCCGAAGTGTTTGGACGAGTTTCAGGGGAACGGACATATGCTCTCCTCGCCTTGTACGTTCAATGCGAACGCGATTACAATCTGTGATTGATGCGAATGGCGGATATACACGTTTTTGATTTAGTTTTGTTTATTTAAATAAATTTTACGGGGTGCAATTTTTGTATATTATTATAAAAGTCTTCCCCGTTTAACCCTTTTTCCATAAGTGAAATCGAATTAAAATCGGTTTATTCATTCTCGTCTTATCTTTTTATATTATATATAAAATAGATGGACATAACACATCAATAATTTAATACCATAATTGATTAACATTTCGTAGTTTCCTAGTTTTCCCGATGACAAAACATTATTCACCTCCTTGTGAGTATATAGTGTTGTGTTATTCACTATCTACATAATATATTAGTTGACTTATCAGTCAACTAGCCTATTGCAAACATTAATTCGATATTCGGTTTTGTTTTGATAATTGCCCTTCTGCAAGCAAATGTCGACTTTAAGGTCCCTTTAAGACTATTATTCCCGTGACTGTACCTATTGGCTATTTCAGCCAAAACTTCTATACCTACTTTGGTACTTTTCTCTGCTGTAACTTGCGAAAAATAATAGGCAAAAAAATACGAGAAAATCCATTTTTTGAGATTAAGTGGGTACTCATTTTTATTACGTAACAACTAAATGTAAAAATGTTGCAAATATTATTATTCCTTAATTCAGAATAGAATTGACAAACAAAATGGCGGTCGCCACTCGGTAATCTAGTTGGTCACGCTTTAAAACTTTTTATATCAAATTCTATTAATTGTCCTCTTGGATAAAAAGAGAACATAGAAAAATAAAACTCTTGATACACATAAGAGTCGATTATGTATTCAAGTGGAAGAAAAATATCTAAGTTTTGTTTAAGATTTAAAAAACATCTTCAAATTAGGTATGCGGCAAGTCTGGGATGCCTGTTAGCACTCAGGATAGTGAGAACACTGATCGGCCAATATTAATCAACATGTAAATTTATTCAGAGCGATCAGTATAATCGAGCGAGCAGTGCTATTAACCTCATTCGTGACAACATCGTGTTCAACAACATGGTGCCCTGGTCACCAATACAAATCCTATACTAAATATGTTTTCTTAATTAAATTAATTTACATAAAATTTACATGTACATTAAATTACAATTAGTTTTATATGATAATTAAGTCAAATTGTACATGCAGTAGTTAGGAAAGATTCTCGTTTTGTGGTATGTAGGTACAGTCGGGCTATGAAAACCTTCGTCAGTTTTCAATTTCATTTCTTTATCAAGTTGTAGACTCTTAGTAAGCAGTTTTATTAAATTTTCTTTAAGCAGACAACTGACAGATGTTTGAAATAAAATTTTGGTATGACCGATAGTTGCCCTGGAATCAAAAATCTTCAAAAATTGCGTTACGTAATACTTGAACGCCCCCTTAATGCTATTTGCTCTTGTAACGCATTTTGGATTTTTTAAATAGAAATCAATAAAATTAAAATTTAGCTTCCCTATGGACCAACACTAACAACCAAACTAAGAATGGACCCAAATAAAATTTAAAAATGACTTAATACTTAAATAGTATCCGAAACCTTTCCAGTCGCAATCTATTGTAGTTGGGGAATCACCCCAACTTTTATAGTTTTTTAAAATGATAGGATTCAATAGGGGAACGAATTATATGAGCTTTATCAGTAGTATTTAGTTCGTATAAATGAAAATTTTGTTGGACACCAGTGTTCACTTAGAAAACTAAGATAATGTTATCTTTAGAAGCAAGATCTAACCACTTACTCATGCTATCACTGAATCACACTTTCATTATCTCTCCGTGTTTTAGAGCATAATCCTTTGATAAGATAATGTTTATCACATGCCTATTTAAAAATACCATGTCCTCTTCGTAATGTTTAGTTTATCTTGGTAATTATAAAAGGATAACCTACATAAGATTTTTAAAAACCAATGGTATTTGATGCCTCATATTTTTTTGTAAGTACACTGTATTTCACAGTCATACATTGGGCAGACCGTAACAAATTACATCTTTATAAAACTACACCCATACCTTTAATAGTCTGGCGACAATAACTACACCTTTACTTATGGAAGACCACCGTGAAATAACAGCCCTTCCTAATCACTTATCTGTAACAATCTGTTACAATACAATTATAATTAAAACAAAATGTATAAAGAATTCAAAACAATATTAAAACAGTATAAAATATGATATATGGATGACGGGTATATAATTTTAAAATGTTAATATTTTAAGATTTGGCACCACTTCAAAGTTTCATATCGTTCAACGTTCCATTGATAAAAAACAATTATATTCCGTTGTAAATATAAAAAGAAAACTTAAAATAGAAATATATTTTTAAAGCAAATGGCTTTATCGACGTATAATAAAATTGACTCACACAATATTATTACGCCTTTGTGCATTGTTGATTTCATCGCGGACCGTCGAAACGGAAAATACAAAGGGGCAACGGGTTACAAAACTAAAAGAACACAAAAGCATCACGTCATTGTAAAAAGCTAAAGGCGTTTAAATTGATATCTCGTCTTTAATTATCGAGCTCCGTGAACAAACTTTTCCAGTTAGGGGGGGCGCACGATAAATTGATTCCACAAGCACTTTAGAAATTTTTAGAGCCCTCGACAGTGATTAATAAAGGAATTTCGGAGACTACGTCGTATACTTATACACTCTTTATGTCTCCCCCTCACTACTAGCGAATAACGCCAAGAATATCAAAAGGGAGAGACGCCCCTACGTAACTGTATGGTTTTTATAAAGTATTTTACGATTTGTGATAAAAGGAGCGTTATCATAAATTTATATAGCGATTAAACGCGCTCCATTTCCAATGAACATAACGTCATTGGATTAACCGCCACAATTCGTATACACGATTAATTCTGATATTGCGTTTACATTAACCTTTTGTGAAAAATTCTCAGACACGTCAAAATGATTGATGATGCGAGTCACATCGTGAAAGATGTTGTTTGAAGAGCAGGTGCGGATACGAATAGTTAAACATATTATGACGAAAGCTCCAGTAAATAAATTCATGACAATGATGATAATGTATCAGTCCGATAGATACGACGATCGTGATATTTTAACATTATATTGACTGGAATTATCGCTTGTTATTGCCAACATTTGAATCGACCAGAGACATACAACCTTATTTGCCGCAGAGGCCACAATCGCATTAATTTGCGGAGTGCAACGAGTATTGTTACGTACTGGTGTCGGGTGAGTACACTACAGGCACAAGAGGGCGGCGGTGAGGGGGTAAAAGGGGTAAATTAATGAACATGCGGCGAGCGACAGGCGCGGATTACTCCCCACGAACGTTTGCACTCAATCACACTCGCAAACAGCCCTAAGCCTGGACAATTAAATAGAATGCCCCGAAACAGTCAGAAGAATAAGATAACGACCACTAAACATCGATATTGCGTACTATGTTATGAATGTTAATTTTAAACGCCAATTTCAAAATTCATGGTGTGGCCACGTAGTTAGACCGCACAGTTCGGTCGGTCGAACTTTACAAACTTTTTGCGAAGTTGGTTCTATTAATCGAACCACCACCACCACCAAGAATCACAAAAACACGTGATTCGTGTTGGTTCGTTTATAGTGTCGAAGCACGAGAACTGTACGGTTTTAAGGCCACTTGGTTCGATCAGACACGTTTGTGTCCGACAGATGATTAGGAAACTAAATAAAAAAGTGTTTTCTTTCATTTCTTTAAAAACACAATGGTCAAGGAAACAAGTAGAAAGAAATGTAAGAAATCAATTTCTTTTTAAAATTTTGCTCATCAAATATGTCGGTATTCAACGGTGGGAGGACAAATTGCGTTCTATGTCCTGATACTTTCTGGCGGAAAGTCTCGGGTGGCGTAAAAGCAGTTTCAGAGCCCCTTGCCCTACTCATTCATTGTCATATCGAGGTCAACAGTGCATTTGCAATCCCCATGGTATTGCTTGTGTTAATAGCCCAATAAACATTTAGGCTGAAAAAATATCTTTTGCCCAGTACATTAACAGCCCACAACTCTAAGTATTTAAATATTTATGTATATTGTAAAAAAATTATGTATAATGACTGTTTGTTTCCTGAATAAAGAGAAAAAAAAAACGATCTCCCTGGAAATAGCGATTATGACTATTTTGGTCCTTCGCGCCGGATTGTGAGTGACTGGTGAACTGAGCCAATGGTAGTTTAGAGTACATACATATTAATAATGATACAATGCTGTAATTACCTTTGGTTCTGTTTTGAGTCTCTTCGCCGGAGGTTGTGAGCTCGGCGCCTCTTGCCTTGAGTCGTCCGGTTCGGGTTTGGCGGGAGGGACAGGCGCCTGCGGCCCCGGCGCGGGGGGCGGCGGTGGCGGAGGGGTCTGCGCGGGCGCAACGGGCGCCGGCGATGGAGTCGAGGGTTTCGCTTCGAGCCTCGGCGCCGGCGCCGGCCTCTGCTCGGGCTTGGGCGTGCTCGGCGCGGTCGGGAGCGCGTTCGCTAAAGGGCCAGCGGGCGGAGTGGCGGGCGGGCCGGGCGCGTTCGGCGGCGGCGGCGCCCTCGCGACTCCGTTCACGTCGTGGGGCGGGTGAGGGTGGTGATGCTTGTCGCGCGCTTTATCGCGTCTGTGGCCACCGGAGCCACGCTTGGCGGCGGCGGGCGGCGCGGCGGGCGTAGGCGGCGGCGGTTTCGGTTCACCGTTCATTTCGTTCGACTTGACGATCTCGTGCTTCGCCTCGGAGCTCTTGGTGCCGGGCTTGGTGCGCTTGATCTTCATCTTGAGCGCGGTGCGCTGCGCATCTGGCTCGGCGCGCGCCGCCATGCCGCCCGCCTCGTCAGTCTTCTCTATGTCGGCATCGAGGTCTATGATGAGGTCGCCGATGCCGATGTCCCATTCGTTGTCGTCATACTCAAAATTGGAGGGGTGCGCGTGGGGCGCGGGGCGAGCTCCGCCGGCCGGCGCGCCCTCCCTCATTGGCGCCGCCATGCGCGCCGGCTCGCCGCGCCCGCCCCCCTTCGCCCCGCACACGACAACACCATTGTAGCCCTGCAACCACAAACACATGTCAACCGACCAACTCACACACGTCTTTACTATAATAGCCAGGCCACGGAGACAACGCGGCCGTTACCTAAAATGTCAAAAAGACAGACAGTTGCTGTTCTGCCATAGAAGTTTCGTTTTTTATCCTATTTTTCATACCATCCTATTTAACTCACCATAGTCAGTTCTTAATCTAACAATATTAACAAATTAAATCCGTTTGATCTTTTCTAACCCACGGACCAACTAGTTGGACGGTGGAGAAAATGTTAAAAATTTTATGCCCTTTCAACCAATCAACAGTTGGTCGGTGGAGCATTAAAATGAACTCTATTTAGAATTATTTAACTATTGAATTACAAACAATAAATAATGATCGTACCACTCGTGTATCCACAGACTTTAATAAAGTTAAAGTGTACCTTTAAGTTCATCTCCTTTGTAAGTAAGGTATTTTTTAAATTCCGCGAGTTAACAACGCAAAGAATGTAAACAAACTTTCAGATAGCTTTCAGAGAATGATTTTTTTTTTAAATAAAAACAAACAATAAACTCTTCTTTTTTCTAGTAGTAGTATATTTATGTAGTAGTGCAACCATTCATTTAAAAAAATCATAAAAATTAATAATTCATTAAGACAATGTCAAGATTTTGTTTTCCCTATGAAACAGAGCCTAACATTTTTACGCGTGAGAAAGGGACAAGATATGCAATCACTCGATGTTGTAAAACTTTGCGTTGTCTCTATAGCCTTACTTTATTTTATTCTTTTAATTGGACGGCGTCAATTAAAAACTACATGATGGCTTGAGGAATTTCGTGCTATAAAAATTATCACTGAGTCGTTAAATACTTGTAATGAAAATGTCCATTAAAAATTGTTTTCTTATAGAAATTTCATATCGTACGAAGTTATAACCAATTCAAGGAGGCAATAATCGTAAAATGTCCATAAATAAGTGCAGATAAGCCACTTATACTCTCGCAAGAAATAGCGAAGTAAAGCCACACTTGTACAGGCGGTTTAATGATATCAGACATTAAAAAATCAACTGCGCACGTTTTTCTCGGCAAACAATATAAAACAATTAAAAATGTGTTCAACTTGCTTGGAACTGGAAAGCTTTAAAAAACTTTTGGACTTTTAAAGCGTTGACATTACTAAATTATACTTTAGTTTTAAGTACTTATTAAACTTTTTTTTTTTAATTAAAAAATTACAAGAAACTAAAAGGAATAATTATATTATACACAAATTGTAGTATTAACTGAGAAAGATAATTATGGCAAAGTTATGACAAACTGACAAACCATACTTTGGTATTGTGTTACTTTGAGTTAATACCATTTTGACAGATTTTCGTTTCGTCAGATTTTTGTTTCGACAGCATGTCACTTTGGCATCTCAAACGTACAGTCAGATACAAAGTAAAAAAATAAAAAACATTAATAAAGTATATTGAAAACAGAAAGCTAAGAATTGAAAACATTTTTGTTTCAAATAATTACAAATAATGTTAATATTACATAAATATGCTATTAATCACAATTTGAACAAGAACAAAATAAATCAGCTGTTACTAGGGATATTAAGATTGAAAGCATAATACAAGATTTAAATGCAAATTTAATTAGTACTTTACAATGCTTAAAAATGTTAGATAATGTTTTCCACCATTTCCACCACAAGATGTTACATAATATTTTTATTATCTAGCGAAATCTAGCTATGGATCGACAGAAGTAAACTAACGTAACATTTCTATAGCAACTCATGGTAGTGCTACTGTAAATAGTCTCCCATATGTGGCTGTTGTTTTATTTGGCAAAATTTAGTACCTCATCGTTCTCTCGAATATTCGCATGTAACGAATAAACCTGGTAGAAAGATTTCGGGCATATTTTGAAGGTTCCATCACCGTAATATTAAGTACTTTTTTTTATCTTTTACTTTTACTTTTACTTTTACTTTTACTATTTGTATCATTCGTTTCAGTAGAATGCTTCTCAAAATTTTTTGGTATCGGTTCCATATTTATTTGAACTTCATGTTTGCACTCATCAAACATTTTATCATACTGACACTTTATTTTGTCACAACAATTATTTCGTTTACTTTGCTTCACTATTTCATTCTGATGTATTGTTATAGAAACATTGAGTTCAACGCCAATTAATACTTCCAGACACATTTTCTTTTACAAAATTATACTCGTACTTATAACCGCCACACATCAGTATATGTTTTTTTTTCTTTTACTATCTATATAAGCTAGTTCATTGTTTTCATGCATATTAGGATTTCTATTATAATTACTTAACAAACTAAAAATTAAATCTGATACACTTACAATAATGAATGACACGATGAATCACATAAGGTAGGTATATTTTATTATAACTCATTAATTTACGCAGTCGAATTTCCGGCCAGTTATCTCTCTTAAGTGCATAGTTTACTAAGCATATGTGGTTTAATTAGTAAATCAATTTAATAAAACCTATAGGTACTTTAATACAATCAACACTTTATACGGAGCAAGAAATAAATCTCTAAATATAGCTAACAGTAAATAAACAAACAAACACAGGCAGGGACCGCACAGGCAGCTGCCACCGTTGAGGAGTTACGGGGATCGGAAAGTCCATACAAGTTGTATGGAACGTAAAAAAAATGTATGAACGGAATGGGGATGAGTGGTCCGGTGGTAACCGCCGATGACCCTCTATGACTTTTCGCATATAGCCCATTGCTTTGAGGAAGTCAGAAAGAATGCTAAGCGATAACGAAGCAATAGATACGGCGTTGCGATGCGTTAGGTCGATGACCGAGTACTTGTATTGGTAGAGGTATCTGTTTCTTTCAAATCCTATTTCTTATATTAATAACCAGCGAATGAAACCGCGAGGCACAGCTATAGTAAGCTGATATACGTGGACGTGACAGAACCTTCTTAAATTTCAAGATAACTCAGGTGACATTTGAAATATATAATATGCGGTCACTCTATTACGTCTACTAACCAAGTTTCGCCGTGGGATCTTATTGAAGGTAGTCAGTTCCTGGCGTACCAGTATACATCATAGACATAGCACCCTTCCTAAAAGGACAAAATCAATTGTAAAGTTCTAAATGAGACTTCCAAGCTGTTTGATGTCATTCGCTATAATGATTATATCACTATGTCCGATACACATTCAATATTACATACGAGTTATTGTTTATCTGATGTAAAACAAATATATTTTATAATTGTAGTTTTTGAGCAAATCCAAAAACATAAATGTCAATGTTATTAGGAAAAGGAAAAAAACTTGTCACATTTTTAACTAAAAAGGTACATGTTGGTAAGGTAATAGTAATAAAATCATTAAACTACAATTCGATAAGAGCAAAGTAAGACGCAACCTAAGACATTCATTTTATTTGTGTGCTCTATATATAATAAGCAATACACGAAGCTGATAAATTGAATTGTTAATGTCGTAATCTTGTAGATTTTTGTCACAATAGTTTTATACTTCGAGCTATGATAGCCTAGTCATTAAGTTTTATAAAAGAACATTGATTCGAAAATATTTATTTCGCTAAAATAACTAAATACAATCCACGAACCTTAATATAATTAGAAAATTTTGTGAAGATGGATGGATGTATGTTTGTTACTCTTTCATTCAAAAACTAATAAACGGATTTGCACGAACTTTGGCAAACAGTCAGTTTTACCTGGATTAATAAATAAGAACTTTTTGTGTTAGGGATGTTAGGGATGCTCTAAAAATATTAAAAAAATCGAGCGCCACTGTCGCCGTGGTCAGACACCGTCGTTATAGCGATAAAGATGTTAGATATTTTCTCAGGTGTTAAATTTTCAATTTTCAACGCGGACGAAGTCGCGGGCACAAGCTAGTCATCGATAACAACAACAATTTCTCTATAAACATAACTATTACATATGGCAACAGATGGCGTTGATTAAGTTTGAGTTTACTGAGAAAACTTTATTTAGTTATCATGTCCAAAAGTGGCAACTTACATTAATTGTTTGACGAATTGGAACTATAAATTAATCAAAACAAAGTCTGGGTCGAATCTTTTATGGTAATCAAGTTTAAAGGCGCTGTGTCCGTACCACAAAATAATAGTCACCACTGGCAACTCACAGAGAATATTACTTTTAAAACAAAACAATTATGACCCTCATTATGAAGGATGAAAAGGAGTATGGAGACGCAGGCTAAGCTCATGTGTGCAACAAGCAGAGAGAAGTGAGTGAACACGAAACAAGGGACCGCATTTTATAGCAAGGCGGTCGACGACGGAGCCAGCTTTACTGCACCCTTTTGATAACTCAGTCGTAAAATATTTTACGAGCACGCTTATGCGCCTAGTGTAAGTTCCCTGTTTCAGACATTCAAAAAATGGCGCAATAAAATGTGACTTGTATAATATAATTTGCTCTTAACAATAAAAATAATTAAATGTTTAAAAGGATGAAGTATCAAATTAATTTCGGAAAAACAAAGCTAATTGAAAAGTGAAGTACCTCAAAAGAAGCTTTAGAGAAGTGCATTTAGCGTATATTTATAAGTATTATTTCCTTGACAAGTGTACTTCATTTCGTTCATGTTCATCGATAATTTTTCCTACTATGTAGTATCCTTTCAGAAATTAACCTGTCTCTTATTAAGTTTAAGTTTACTATTAGACACGTATTATAATAATGAACATTTTAGAATTCTAAGTCTAGAAAGCTGAAATTTGGAACAAGGTTTATTTTATAATGTAAGCATCTGCTTAAATAGGATTTTAGAAAATTTTAAATGGGGACATTTAGTTATATCTAGTATATAATTTCCGTTAATGTGTGTTAGATACAGGATATTTCAATAATGATGGCAAAATTTGCACACCGAATATTTATCGGTTGATCATGTAGGAACAAGAAAATTCAATGTCTTCTCTGGTAAATCGATACCCATGGTCATGGCAAATAAGTTATTATTATTCACATGTATTTATTTTCTTTCTTAATGTTAATTTTTTTACAATATATTTAAAAAACAATAAATATTATAAAAAAAACTTAAAACACTAACTAATTTTGATACAGTTTTAACTAATGAAATGAGCTATAAAAGTCAAAAGAGGAAGGTTTGTGATTTTCAGTAGAAAAAATTGCATACGTGTGGAGCTGGGGGACGGATCGCTAGTTTAAAATAAAGATTTATCATTAAGGGATTCACATAGGCAAATGACATTGACGATTTGACCTTCAACGCTTATCGCCCTCTACAGTAATAAAAGCCTCAATAGTCCCATTTTTTTTTGTTAATAAAAATATGTTATCATCGGACTAAAGGCTCAGTAGTCCGATGATTTAGAACATCTGATTACTGAGACGAAAAAGTCTCATCAGTCCGATCATCGAACAGTTCAAACTAATTCCGCACGAAAAACACAAACGTAGTCCACTTCCACACCTCAACGCAGTCACTGAGACATGGAAGCTCCATACATTTAGAGCTCCCAAGAGCTCTCCATTTGACAATTGTGGTTTTTTGTATTTACCATTAACACAATATTAAAAAAAAAAAACAAACAATACATTTTTTAACTTACATTGACTTATAAATCGGAGCAGGAATCATTTGCGCGCAATAAGCCGTTTTCGAAACAATTTTCAATATAAGTCAAATTCTTCTTATGTTCTAACTTTTATTGTGGGGTTTCTATTACTTCGATGGAAATTCTAAATACAATTTGTTCTTCACATGTTTAAGTATAACATAAACCAATTGCGTTGATACTTTCTTGTAACATCTATATTAAACAATGAAATTTTTTAGGATTTAGCCTTTGTTGACCCCTTAATACAAGCACATGCTAGGTATTAATAAAATTTATCAAATATTATTTTTGCATAGGACCAAATTTTAGCCATTTTACTCGCATCAACGACTTATTTTTGCAATGACAACCGCTTCGGAATGCGGATTCCGAATTCTATGAGGAAGTATCTGGCATGAAATGTCAACCGTAAGATACGAGCACTAAGTTAAGTATACAAAAATCTATGTAAATGTTCAATCCTTAGCAGCTCTAACAATCAAAATAATCATTACAAGAGTAATACATTCATTACAGTCATGATATAAGCTATTTCTGCACATTTTTCTAAAATGTATTATTGTTTTCTTATCTTATCTTAAATTTTACAAAACAAGTCGATACCTTGGTTAGTCGAGCCATTATACAATATAGTTAGTTAACTCTATCTATAAAATTTGAAGAACCCGTTGGATAGTTCCGGGTGTTTGCTTTAACGCTCTGTTCCAGGGGTCCCAGGTTAAAATTTCGGTAGAGTTTCAGTTAGCTCTGATCTAGTTCTGGAAAGTAGAGGCACACCGCGTTCTGCAGTCGTTTGGGCAGCCCCGTCTGGCACGTATATTACGGTGGCATACCCATTTCACAAGCCGGACTTGAAAACTATATGGGAATTTGTTGCTAATTTGTACCGCAAAGAAAAATTTTGTTGCTCCATTAATTTACGAGAATCGACGAATATGATGGTGTAAAATTACGCTAGCATACCAATATACGAGATCTTGACAAAACACCTAGCAAGCCCATTCCAACGGCTTATTTTTTTGCTCTGAGATAGGCTAGTTAGATATTAAAAAATGTCACCCCGTTCATGGGGGGGGTGAACTACTCCTATATATTAAAATTAAGAATAGCGAGCCCGTTCCAACGGCTTATTTTAATGTTAATTTGTTGCTCTATGATAGGCTAGTTAGATATCATAAAATGTCACCCCTTCATGGGGGATGACTTAATATTACTCTAGCATACCCATATACAATATCTTGACGAAGAAAACATCTAGCGAGCCCATTCCAACGGCTAATTTTGTTGCTCTGAGATAGGCTAGTTAGATATTAAAAAATGTCACCCCTTCATGGGGGGGTGTACTACCCCTATATATATTAAAATTGAGAATAGCGAGCCCGTTCTAACGGCTTCTAATGAGAAAGATAAAAGAATTCTTCTTAGGAAGTTGTCCCTTACAAAACATCACAGGAAGTCAAGTTCGAGTTAATTAAAACTTAAATTTAATTGACCACACTTACAACGCTTGAAGGTCAGAACATTCAATTCAAATCCAGTTTTATTTAAATCAGTTTAAAAAAATTCAAGATTTTCAACTTATGTACTAAATGAAAGTAAGATTAATGAAGTCCAAAGGCTGAAGAGAGTAAATGCTAAGATAAATCGCAGTTGAATCCATTTTTCCTGGGCCGTATGTTTGTCAATAGCGCCTTGATTGGGCGCTCACTCCTGGATGCGCTGCGATCCCAGTACTCTGGCGTGATTTACAGTCCGCCTGTGCCACTTGGCGCGATGCCCGAAACTTCGGGTCCCGTATATGATGAAGAAAACTGTTTCTTACGAGGAAATTTGTGTTAATGCTACAGCAATGTTGAACATTATTCAGAAGAATCGGACGAAGAGAGAGATGTCATTGTTTTTGTATCTGTATCGGAAGGAAAGTAAAAAAATATCATTGATTTGGACGTGATTTGGACTTGAATCCACTTAAGCTAAGTGCACAAAGGATGATGGCTTAGTTAGGCCATTTAGAACATTTTGTGCAGCTAAAACTAAATCTGTTTCGATTTAATTAGAAAATAATATAATAGAGATACTATTTGCATATTCAACGATTTCAACGAGATATATTTCAACGAAAATAAAAACAATTCTTGAGATAACCAAAATACATATTTTTTTTCTAATTAGCGACTCATTCCCCCCAATTATTATATTATTTTATATATTTAAAATAAGTGAGTGTATAAAAGAACATAGGTAGGTATTATATAATTATTTTAAATGTTCAAGCTATAATTTATAAGGAAGTCGGGGACAAAAGCTAGACATCTAGTATGTATTACAATCATTCTACCATTGTATGTTCAGTGGAGCCGCTCAACTGTCATAGAGCAAACAAAGCCACACTCCGATTCGCTACTGTGTCGACGCGAGAACTACAAATAAAATCCTGTGCCACCTCGTAATCTGTCAAGATGCGAGCCAGCGATAATGACTGTCGGCAGATTATCTCACGTTCTGTTCTGTGTAATGATGAAACTATCAGGCTAGAACAAAATTGTTGTTCGGCGAGTAAATTGCGGCACTTTATACGTAGCCATAATGAGCCGGGCTCGTAATAGCACTCAGCATTATCGTGTTAAACATTTTGAACGGTAATGATATTATTAAAAACATCACGCCTTGCACGCTCGCGTGCGAAACACGTTTTATGGTGTACATCAGGATAGTACATTTCAAACACCTAAGTATGAGTTCACTTCGCCTAGTAACAAAAAAAAATCATCAAAATGTAAATCTTATGGATAATCTCTTATCTTGGCATTGCGTTTCGCACCCCCTTACAGAAGGCCACCGTGATATAACAGCATATGTGCTTTTGTGTTTAAGTGAGTGAATAAGGGATGCTAGGGCCCATTACCCCATCCCTTCCTTATTCTTAATCCTTAATCGTTCTATGGTCGGCAGCGCACTTGCAGCACCTGTGGCGTTGCTTGTGTTATAGGCGACGGTAGCCACCTACCATCAAGTGGACCGTCACCCTGTCTGTCGACCTTAACATTGAAAAAAATTGGAACATATTGGATGTAATTTTAATTAAACAACCGTAAACAGAAGTTTTATTAAGGAACATCCTACTAATATTATAAATGTGAAAAAGTTACGGTAAGTAAATGTATACGGGTTAATCTTTCACGCACGCAATGAACTAGTTTCTGAAAAATGAACTTTTAAATGAGGTTTTTGATGAAATTTCACAGAAATATAGTTATCAAGAATAACAGACGCCTATAAATAAATATGTAAAAACAAAACAGGACAGTTTTTTTTTACAGTACTTTTTTCTCATTTTTTTGTGAACTGATTTTCTTTTCCTAATAACCTAATAGTCATTTATTTAGATAGATTTCCATTAAGTATTTATTATCAGTTAAAAACATTTTTATATTGTGTTAAGCCTTATTTTTTAGCGCAGTTGAGTGGTTGCGAGATGATATATTGAGGTCGTCATAAAATCGTCTAGATATAACAACAAAGGAACAGTCAGATTACACAATGACCGATGAACGTGTAATCTACACATTAGGGCATACGGATTACCTGTAGACACGTATGAGATCCTCACAATCCACAATGTTTTTATATACATTCACGCAATATATGACATGCGTCTCTTTCTAACTTAATGCTAGTAATTTGCGAGCGAAAGAGATGGGGCGCTTTGTGAACTTGAACGCGAAGATAAAAGTCTGTGTTCGCTCCCCGAAGGTAATATTACCTTTGAAGGAGGTACGGGTAAATTGATTTGGATGGATATTCTGGCTCATCGTGTAGTTGTTCAATATAATATGTTATGCGTAAAAAGAAATTGGGAGGCGAGGCATGTCGGCTTCAATTATGTAGTGTCAGACGCATTTAACCATATGGTGAAGATTAACTTATTTTTAAATTTAAAAAAACTGACATAATTTGAAAGGTAACTAAATTGGGTATCCATTAAGCACTTAGTCAAAACTTTATGCATTAAATAAATAAATAAATAATAAATATATTCACACATTCCACACAGCACCATCTAGTTCCACACTAAGCAACTAAATGCTTGTATTATGGATACCAGACAGTTGATATAATACATAGATTACTTTTTTTTTTTGTAAATACATACATATTATAAATAGAAAACATCCATGACTCAGGTACAAAGGTGAAATGTTAACACATAAACATTTGTCCCTAGCGGGATTCGAACCCGCGACCGTTTGGTTAACAGCTAGGGTTACTAGCCACTAAACTATTAACACTAGTATTTACAGTGTCAACTATTTTATGTGCAACTAGTTGGTGCCCGCGACTTGAAAAATAAAAATATAACCCCTAACATACATTGATCATATATATACCTCTGTCATAGCAAATATATGATAGACTTAAATATAGTAGTTGTTAAACCAAAATCTACTATGTGAACTTTTCTAAAGTTCCAACATTTTGCCTCTAGTGAATACTTCACTGCCTCATCTATCGTATAAAAGAACTGCTCACTTAGCTTATAAGCTTATTGTCGAACTACGACATCAGCAGCTAGAATGTGCTATGTGAAAAATTTACTCTATTATGAAGATAATAACGAAACTATTAAATTTACATGTTTAAAAGACAAAACAAAACAGCAAAAAACAAACGCAAAAAGTTGAAATAATTTTTATATATATATATAAAGTACCTAAATAAACATCCATGTAAAAAAATTCAGGAATACTTTTTTGTCAATATCTCAAAGGTTTTTACTTTTTGCACATAGCCATAGCCTACTACTATTGTTTGAATCAATAGTAGTAGGTTATGACATAGCAGACAGGACGACGATAACGTCTATACAAGGATGTTTATTTCGCTGTTTGAATAAGTATATATTTTTGAAAAGTTATGGGTAATAAAAATAACAGGCATACCTAGGTAACCAAAGAATTGCTCTCAAAGGCAGACAATATCAAAAAGAATTAAAAGTTAAATTATTCATAAGTTAAAGTACTTAAATGTTATAACAATTAAATAGTTTTCAACCCTCCCAATAATTCAAAACAAACAAAGGACCCACAGGGGTTGAGCTGTACAAAGCGTTAACAAAAAGATCACAAAGGTTTTGAGAAAAACATTAAATTAACAACAGCCTTTTTTTTATTAAATTAACAATAATCTTGTTTTACTTGGGTTTAAAAGATAGATAAAAGGGTTTAAAAGTGTTTGGAATCACCTAATGTCAAATTCTTTATTGATTGGGTATCCATGATGATTCCTCTTGTAAAAAAAAAAGGTTAATTTTATTAGCAGGATTATTTATTATAATTAATTTTAAATACTTTAATCACATGCTAAATTTCTCTAAATCAATGCTTTCAACCTGAAACCTTTACTAAACCATGCTTTCGTATGTGCCACTTATTGTATGTAGCCGTTATGTTTATGTAGCACATAATGTTATCTTTATTATGTCTGAATATTAATATTTAATGATATAATAGTACACTTTACTATGTGTTAAAATATTGCAATTCAAAGTTATTGTGTGCACGAGAAGATAACTTTCCCTGGCAGCTTAAAGGGTAAACAAAGGCTAAATCCTAAAAATTTGCATTGTTTAATAAAGATGTTACAAGAAAGTGTCAACGAAATTGTTTTGAAAAAAATATATGTTATATTTAAACATGTGAAGAACAAATTGTATTGTTTAGAATTTCCATCGAAGTAATAGAAACCCCACAATAAAAGTTAGAACATAAGAAGAATTTGACTTATATTGAAAATTGTTTCGAAAACGGCTTATTGCGCGCAAATGATTCCTGCACCGATTAATAAGTTAATCAGTTAAAAAATGTATATTTTTTTTTAATATTTTAATATTGTTTTAATGGCAATTACAAAAAAACACAATTGTCAGCCGTTTGTGTTTTTCGTATGAAATTAGTTTGAACTGTTATTACGGTAGAGGGCGATAAGCGTTGAAGGTCAAATAGTCAATGTCATTTGCCTATGTGAATCCCTTAATTATAATCAGTATGAATCTTTAAGGTTATTTGATAATACTCGTAATGTTTACAATACTTTCACATTGTAAACATACTGTTTATACCTATAATGAAATTTAATTAAGCATTAATAAGTTTATATTGTTTAGTTGTGACTAATTTAATTTAATTAAATAATACGTTATGGCTATTATATTATAAAGTATGTACCTATTATAAAATTAGGTACCTTCATACTTTTATATAGGTACTTTATGTATTATAAAGTAATTTGAAATGCATTTACTTATATGAATATCAATTTATATATTTATTTATTAACAAAATTAAGTCAGGAAAAGTTTTCTATTTTTGCTTGTAATGAATAAACTCAAGAACTACAAGAGCGATTTTAAAAATTCTTTCACCTATAGAAAGCTACATTATCACGGAGTAACATACCTAGGCTATATTTTATAAAGTTACGAGGACGAGTCGCGTGCTTCAGCTAGTTATAAAATAAAGTTGCTGTCCACGTCTGGCTGTTTCTCCGCTGATTTTGATATGGTTTTCACTAATGGAAAGAGTGATATGATTTACATTAGGAAAAGCATTTGTGCGAAGCTGGCGGTGGTTTCCTAGTTTTCTATATGTATTTTAATGATTACTGTGCGATACCACGTGACAGTGTAAACAAAATAGGCCAAAAAAAAATCTCACCGTTCCCAACTAGATCCGATGACGATTCGCTGTAGCAATCCAAAAGGAGCACAATTCATTCAGCACTTACAGTGGACACTAGCACTATTTAAAGGGTAGTTTCACGACCTCGATCCACCATCACTAACACACACTAACATTCCAGTAGATCCTCAATCGAAGATGCTTCACCCAGGTACACCTACGAAGACACAAAAACACTATAATTAGCGTACGCACTTCACAACATAAGTTTAGTAACTAATAAACGCGATAGAATATTGTGACGTCACCAGACAAGCGATACAAGACGCACGGTGCGCTCGCTATACCAACACTGACTGACTGAACTGAACTAAAGTAAAGTGAACCGACTCGCTTCGCTTCGTCGATCGCTCAGTTCGAGCCGAGTCAACGTTCGCCTGGTGTAATGTGCTTGCTGGTTGAGCGTAGTCGGGCAACATAAAAGTCAGTACAGCACGCAGCATGCACATAATATCGATGGCACCGATGGTATATAACAAAGACGTGGTAAGTATTTTTTTATTTTTGTTTCCATAGTGGGAGGCAATTCGGTATACAGTTTGATGCTGTAGCTAACCTTTTATAACAGTGGGTTAAACGGGACACAAAAGACTACCGGGTCAAACGGGCGCTTTTGCGTAGGTAGGATCAGAACTTGTGGGTCCAAAGGGTCCGAAGCCACATATCTATCATCTGCATTCAAAATTTAATTACACCACTCGATCAAGACAAAAAATATTACAAAAAATTAAATTAAATTAAAATATATTTATTATACTTAAGAATCACAACAATAAATCAATATAATAGAAAAACAACAATTAAACAAAACAACTAGGCAGATGTTATTATCTTTTTACATAAGTAGAATTTACAAAGCGAATAGGAGAAACAAGATAAATTCGAAACGGCACATTATGAGAACGTATCCGCGTACAAAATTAAATGTCAATTTGCAAGCACATGACGACAGGGATTTTGTCCGACATTGTTTCCCCAGATATTACACAAACATTTATGCATGAAGGGATAACCAAATAATGTGAACTGCTGTTATGTCGCTTTGATTGAACTATAGGTGCGTTTGTGCCGGCATTGCAATAATAATGGATTACCGCATATCGATAAGCTCATCTGCAGACGGAATTAATATAAAATAAACACAAAATTACGTTGAGTAATCCAAATAATCCAATTCGTTGCAATGCGGTATTTTTCAACAAATAATTAAAAATTTCAAAGTTCAAACTTTTTTAAAAAATACACGTGACTTTCATTTGGGGGTAATTATCTGAAGATGATTGATCGGATGATCGCTGGTATTGTGATCGGTTTAATCGGCTAGTATCTTATATAATAAAGAAATCCCTTAGCGAAATAATCATTAGATACATGAAAAATAACTAGCTCATTCCGTTTTTGTTTCACCGCTGTTTTAAATTGTTTAAAAAGAAATATAAAAATTAAAATAAAACAATAATTAAACCATGAGATAGTTTTCATTATCTATAATTATTATGTAGGTACTCCGTTAGCAAAAGTTGAATAAAAATTTTAAACTGCGAGTACACGACCACTCGCAACATACAATTATTATATGAAAACCTCATTGTTTGTCGACAATAAAATCAAATATATTTGCCTTCAATATACGCGTACGTTACAGAAAACATGTGAAACAATAAAAAGTTATGTTTTAACGTTCGACTCATAAAGTTTATTTGTGTATTTCTTTAAACAAACGAATAATTACGGAGAGTTTTATGGGCGGACGCTCGGTGCACGGTGCTCGGGGGAACAAATAAATCATTACGCTGAATTGCCTCTAAATTATTTTTAAAAATGTATATGTCTAAAGCAACATTATGTATATAATTTGTGGAGCAAAGTGTGGAGTAAATATTCTCTCCACAAATTTTCTCTGTAAGTTGACATAATTCTCGTGTCTTCCAAGATTTATTTAACCGGAGTTGGCCCGCTGGTTAAAATTCGACTATACTTTAATCATTTTGAAAATGGGAAAAAATTACTATTAAACAAAAAAAAAAAAAGAGTAAATAAAATATTCACAAACAGATTAGAAATACGTGGAGAACTGTTTTGTCTTCTTTACCTATTGTTATATTAAATGTAGATATTTTAATTAAGGTAAAAAGTGTCATATAGGTACCAATTTTAAATCTATACTAATATTATAAAGAGAGAAGATTTGTATGTTTGTAATGCATTAACTCAAAAACTACTGGACCGATTTTGAAAATTCTTTCACCTATAAAAAGCTACATTATCAGCGAGTACATAGGCTATATTTTATAATGTTACGCAGGCGAAGTTGCGTGCAACAGCTAGTATATAATAAAATAGTATTCATTAATTTTAATTCATATACAGCAGTTATGAAGGGCATGCAAATATTTGTATTTATGTAATTGTTTTAATCTATTATTATAAGCGATATATCGTTCTGGCGAAAGAGCGAACGATAACTAGATGATGCTATTACGGGAAATGTATATGCTCGTAGTAAAGCTTGTTTGCATTTTGTTTGTATTGGCAATAATAAAAGGGAGGACAACTGATTTTTTGTCTTTGTTGAAAAGTCAATTGATGAGTTTGTATATTTGCCGTGTCGTGGTTATCGTATAGTGGGGGCTCGAGGGGTCTTGTTCTGTAAAGGTTTTTCAGATCAAATATAGATCAGGATACATTATACGAGTAAAGCAATTCATTTGTCTATAATATAATAGTTCCTTATATACAATACAAGCAAAGTAGGGAAAAACTAAACAAGAAGTTAACTAAGTATATCATCATGAATTATAAAAATCATTTGAAAGTGGTCTAAAATACAAAATTAAAGTAAATAACGGTACCAATTGTGTAAATAAAGAACATGCTAGGAGGTTGCAATTAGCGAACTTGAATGCATATATTATTTCGATGGTTGGAATATGAATTTGTTTAGCAATACGAATTTATACATATATAAGCACATAGAAGCTACGTGTGTATCTAGTGATACGAATTTCATCATACATTACTAGCGACCCGTCCAGGGTTTCCCATGGAGTTGAAATTTTCAAAAAAAATCCTTTCTTAACGGATAATTACGTTATAAAATAAACCTAGCTTCTAAACTTAATATTTTTGGCTGTGCGTTGTTAGTCTGTCAGGAAACGATTTTATAAGTATAGACATAGAGTAAATAGTACTTACTGGTTAAGTATAGATAGGTATAGATGAGTAGGTATTTTATACTCTCAATCTATCTTGAACGTCGTCAATGAAACAGAAAACACGTCAAAATATATAATTTTATTTACTGCTATTCAAAGATTGGCTATATTTGGCTTCATTATTTAGTTAATTTGTTTGTTTGTTCATTATTTATTTAATTGAGTGAAATTGTTGTAACTATCAAAAGTGTCGCCACTTTGATGAATATAAAAATATAGCCATAAGTACTAGTTTCTTAACTAACACATGGTAACTAAAAATAAGTTGTAACAGGACAAAATTGTTTTAAAAATAACGATAATCGTCCGAGTCGTGCGACCACCCGCCTAGAATGTGTATATTTCTACACATAGGTCATAGGTACATACAGTATACCTATTAACCCTTTGAAACCGAGTGTGCTCAATTGGCGACATAAATATTATTACAGAAAATCCATATTCAAATTTAGTTTATATACGAGTAGAGTACCTACTCTACTCCTATAAAAACCTATAAAATAGGTTTAAAATAATATTATATATAAATATAATAAACACAAAATTTGAAACAAAAGATATTGAAAAGTACACTAGTGGACCGCCCCCGGTTTCATACATTTTTTCTGCAAATTATGTATATAAATAAAAACCTCCTTTCCTTTAGTGAAAACCCGCATTAAATTCAGTTGCGTAGTTTAAAAGATTGTTTTATACTAATATATATATGTTAATAAAATAAAGATTAAAAAAAATGTATAGATACACTACCTTATGAAGCTGGTAATAAAGTAACTTATTGAATAATCAGTGCCATGTTTTAAGAACGCGTACAAAGGTACACTAGCGCCACCCCTTTATAAAAATAGTATCTCGTGTCTGAGAAGGAATTATGAATAACTGCTCATTAAGGACTCTCGGTAAGTGTGTCTAGAGTTTTCTAATATCTTTTAATTATTGATAATATTATTGATATTGATAATCTCAATTAATAATTATTGAGCAGTAATTGATAATTCCTTCTCAGTCACGAGATAATACGAGTACTCTTATTTTTTTAAATGAGTGGCGCTTTGTACACGCTCTAAATTCAAATAACAATTTTTTGCACGTATGAGTTCAATAAAGAGATGTAGCAATATGTAGCAGGTTTTATGGGGATTATTAAATTTGTATTTTCAAAGGAAAATAAGCCTTAAAACCAAACCGTATGGTCGACCAGAGCCAACAAAAAGTGGCTTGTAGTCAGTGCATGAGTAAAAACACGATAATACCCATCCAAGCGTGAATTCATTTAATTATGTAAATTAAATAAGCAAGCAAATATGAATGTCGAAACATATAGTTGCATTATTTGCGTTCCATCTAATAAAATCCGAGTACTAAAAGTGATTTCAAACTATTCAGATAGTCGAGAAGCAAGAAATATTTTCCAATACATTCGGAGTAGCGATGTGATTCGGATTGTTGAGGGGCACACAGATATTTCTCATATTCTTTTGTTAGAATCTCCGCGGTCGGCTCTTTGTTGTTTGAGTTATAGGAAGACTTACTGAATAAGAAAAACTGAAGCACGGAGTATTATTCTAAAGTCGCTCTCCCGACCGGAATACGTTAACTATACAAGTTTGACTTGGGGGCAAAAATGTGAGGGAGTATAAACGTGGTGAAATTCTAGTTTTCAACTTTAGGTTAGTAGTTATAATAAATCATCATTAAAGTCAAAAATATCTGAAGATCTCAAGAAAAAAAAAAATGTTTTTCAGGATTGAAAATAGTAGCGAAGACTTGGAGAATTAAATTAATTACAAGTTTTTAGTGCCTGATAAAACGCTGATATTTTTTTTTAAAGTGAAACTTGTTTTCATGAATGGAGATTGACAATTTTAAAAAAATATTACATTTAAGTTATTACTACCAGACCGACAAAAAATGTAAACTTATTGCAGGGACAATTTATTTGCTGTAATAATTATTCTTAGCCTAAATACTTCAGATAAGTTTGGGTTTTGTACTTTTTTGTAAAAAAATATTAAATAACTTATAGCAAGTTAGGAGAAATTATGAATTTTTATTTATAAATATAACCCCATTTGGTTATATTTATTGTAGCAGTATTAATGTCTACATCATTGTTTTCTTTGTGCTACCAGTTTTTTTTTATGTTAACTTGACAAGACAGGCTGACGGTCCATTTGATGGTAGGTGGCTACCGCCGCCTATATCACAAGCAACGCTACTGGTGCTGCGAGTGCGCTGCCGATTTTTATTAGGTAGCAAACTGTTTAAAAAATTCATCGCAGTTTTAGTAGCTTCAGTAGTCACATAGTTCCCTTTATGTCGAGTCTAAAACGCTATTGTTCTGCGATTTTCATATTTTTTTACGCTTTAATAGGCTCAGAAGTTTGATATATTTTAGTTTAGCAATAATATTAGTTATACCAAGAGTAGTAGATACGCAGGTACATATCTATTCGTATGTAAGAATAGGAAGTGAAATGATGTGACAATGTGCAAAACGTTTGAAAGTCATATCGATTATAGTTTCCGGTATCTGTTACGCGCCATTGTATGCATTGTGTTTGGTTTGGGTCGACAGGCTTAGCGTCATCCGGTTGCTATAAGGTCCGTTTTCGAAGAGACGGCTGTCGTGTCGCTTCGAGAGGCTAGGCTACACTTATCGACTCCACTCCCTTTGCGCTGCCGAGCTAAGATTACAATTTCAATGGGTGTTTTCTCGTTCGTTTTTAGTATAAAGCCAGCGAATGACAACACTTTTCGCGTGTCTTTTTCTAGATTATGTAAGTAGGCAGTCTGGTTTTGAAGTTATTCCTTCTACGGTTTTAGTCTTTGAGTATTGGAACCTTTATTAATAAACATGAAGTTACAGATTGTCATTGTGTGCTTTTATGTTTCGGTGAGTGAGTAAGGGGAACATAGTGAAATAACAGCATGGGTGCTGTTGTTTTTCATGGTGAGTCAGAGCGCATTTCCCCGTTCCTTTTGAATCCCTTATCCTGCTAACTTAAGGTCGGCAGCGCACTTACGGAACGTGTGGCGGTGCAAAAAAAAACAAATATGAGGAAACCGGTTTTCCTATTAGTTCCACAACTGTTAAGTATACGGATTCGTGTTAGAATTTGTAATGAAATGCAAAATGCAGCTAAGGTTTAGACGCCACCGAGACTCGGTCACGCATTGTTAATCACCGAATCGACACCAATTTGTATCCAATAACCACAACTGCAACGTAATACCACACACTACACTCGATCTGCCCACTAGCTCCAAAGTGATTGATGGAGCGGTGTCGATTTCGCGTTATCGCTTACACCCCGGCCTGCCGGTCTCTCGCCCGCCTCAATAATATTGGCATAAATTTATACTATTTTTATATTAAAGCCTCTCAGATTAACTATAAATGGAATTATTACAGTCTCAATTTGAGACGTTCAATAGAATATGTACGAATCAAATTAAAATCAATCTTCTTTGCATTTTTAAACACGGACGCCCGAGGCAAAAACGGGGTGTTATAAGTTTGACGTCTGTGTCTGTCTGTTCGTTTCGATTGATGTGAAATTTGGTATACAGCTATTTCGGTGGTATTTCCATATCATGGTAACCTTGATCTGATGCTGCAGCATTTAGTAGTCCGAGAGTCTGAGTAACACCCAACTCCTCAGTAACTTACAGCAGATATAGCGTCTTTGGGGGCAATAGAAAGTCGGGAATTAGCTTAAAATTTAATTATGGCTTGTGTTGAAAGCGTCTTTGCGACCTTCAGTTTGACTAATAGTAGTGTTTATTGTTTTACTACAGCAACACAAAAGCACAAGTGCTATAATATCATGGTGGTCTTATATACGTGGTCAGTTGAGATAGCTAAGTGTACAGTGCCTTGCCACCGCAAAAGTGCAAGAAGACAAATGAAGCAGCTTTATCTACTTTTAATCCAACACGACTTGTTTATTCGTATTTATGAATAGAGATTCCCTTGCGATTAGATCGGTTGAATCGATAATCGCCGCACAAGAAACAATTGGGACGCGTGGGATATAATCGATTCACTAAATAAAACGTGGTCTTTTAGAGTTTCAACAATCAGTCGACTCGATATCTGATTGTAACGCAACTTGATAACTTAAAATGTGTCATAAATTACTCTAAAAAACAAATTAAATTATGTTGTCACAATTATCTTCTTATAGAAATTTTATTAAGCGCTTTTAATAAACAATGATTAATAAAAGCATCCGGATCGAACCACTGCATTTGAAAAATCTTTTACTTTTAGAAAATATATAATACTAAATAATAAAAAAGCCTTTATATAAGTTTAAGCTTAAATAAGAAAATATAAAAGCTTATTCTACTACTTCTCCAATTGCACGTTGGCGAAGCAGAGCCGCCTCGTTAAGTTGTTAGTAATTTTAAGTTTAAAATCAGCTCATTAAAAATAATAATACAATACCTAATATTTTTAATTTACAATTATGGACAGCTAATAAGTTATTTGATAATTAAAAAACTTCTAAAAGCAGAAAACGACATACAGAGTTTTATGGAATACGTCGGTCATTAACGTTACATTGAAAGTTGAAAAAGCTAGAACTTACAATATTCAATAAAGCTTTGATTTCTTGATAGTCACAACAAAAAACCAAGGATAGAATAACAAATAGAAGAAGAAGAGTACATATATAGCAGCTAGTTTCTATCTTTAATAGGAACCTATATCAACTTCATACAAGCTAAATAACTAAATGATACTTGGATGATCAAAAAACGATCAATTTTGATTTCAATAAAACTAAAACAAGCGAGTCAAAACTAGTATTTTGACTCGCATTTTGAGTATTAGTTATGACTCGCAATTTCGTTCGCGTCACTTTTTCTAAGCTGTTGTTATTTTTTTTAGTTTTTTTCTTACCCATGTCAAATTTCATGTCGATTTGTTTGAAAAATATAATCGCTAGAGCGATTATTAAAAACATAGAATATACATAACTTGACAATTCAATGTTTTACTAGTACATTTTAAGAATCACCACAACTCAAACTTTCACATTAACATAAGCGCAGTTGCCATTTTTTATGTTTCCCTTTATTTAATTTATATTACTCGCCTATTCGCGTACACGTTTTACCTATAAGGGTCATAATGAGCATTACAATTCCTTTTAAACCGACCGAGTGCTGGATTTAACATAAAATGTGTTGTGTCTGTGTTTCCTTTTTAATAAATTAAACGTATTCGGAGATAAAATTGTTGCGCACGAAAATAACAGTTAGCGATGAAGTGAGCCGTGTGACGAATTATTAACGCCCCAAACAATTTCGACAATACAACAGGAACTGGGAACAGCTTTCTGCGACCCTCCGTAAGTCCGTACCTCGCTCCTGTATGTCGCTACCCCACAAACAGTCCGTACGTGTACGATACATTTATTTTACGAAATACGTTCCGGCAGACTCGCTCGAAAGCATTATTCCAACGAATTTGTTTCAATATTACTATTTTGCAACGCAATATGTTATTTCACTGCCCATTTAAACGTAAATATAGTATTTATAGAGCAGATGTGTATTAAAAATGGAGGTTTATTTAATAGATACTAGCTGTTGCACGACAACTTTTTTCAATTATCATGATCATATACCTAAGTAAGTAAGTAAGTAAGTAGAAGACACCGTAAATAATTCTTGAACAAAATTTAATCAAGATTATCTCTGAAAGATCCTTTATTATTTCAATAATAATTTTATTATAAATGTGTTTGGATTTAAGTCAAGGCCATGGAGACAACGCAAAACGTTTGTCCTGACTGAGTATCAATGCACAGTCAAAACTGCCAAGTCTAGAAAGCTGATATTTGAAGTTTGGCTTTATTTTATAACGTAAGCTTCGCTACGTACTCGTGGGCAGGTCGGTTGTTTTTAATTAGAACAAATATCTAATACGTATTTACAAGCAGTGCGTATTTAATCTAGAGGCTCAAAAGAACAATAAAAAAATTATAAAAAGGTGACCAAGTGTTGACAAGATCGCTTTCCTGTACCACGAAACAGATTATTTCGTAAACGCAAAGAAACAGTTTTATTTATTTAATTTGTTTTAAACTTTAAATTTAAAAGGTTTTATTTGCGCCTGTAAGTCATTTGCTTTAACCAGTCAGCCACCCCTTGAAATAAAGAGAGGGAGGCACGGTCTGTATTTGCAATCCCTCATCTTGATTACGTCTGTGGGTTTGAAATTTAAAAAAGAAATTATGAATAAAAAAATATCACCTGCTTTATAATTTACTGCACAGCACAGCCTCCCCCTAGCACTTCAAACATTAATTGTTCGCGTGTGTTCACCCTGTAAACCTGCTTGCTTTTATACATACGTATATGTATACTATAGTTATTCGAACTAGTTTACGTACTTGTTCCACTATACTGTTTTACTCGTAGAAAGTAATCATTTTGGAAGGAATTTTGTTTAAGGACACCCTGTACGAGCGAGTGAAGTCAGTAATAGGTATATTTGGGAGAATTTGTTGTCTCAACTTACTATAATGCGAATAACCGAGGAGAGAATTGCGAAGCAACACATTAACGGCACTTATTGAACTCGCGAAAATAATAAAACACACGCCAGCAATTCCAATATTTTAGAAAAACCTTTAGATATAGAAGGTATCTACTGAAAACCCAATTTTAAATTTACATTATAGTTAGGGTGTTTTCATGAAAGACATTTTTGGTTTTTAGTCAATTCAATCCGCAAAAATGTCATAAATTCTGCACATTTTGGAAATTAATTGTAATTTTAGAAATGATATTAATTAATTTCAGTTTTTTGTTTCCATGGAACACTTCATATATCTCAAAAATGTGATTTTTTTTATGACTGTATTGCTATGACCAAGACCAAACTGACGGAGAACATTATGGAAGTAATTAGTAAGCGGCTCCTTTTGGCAAGTGAGCTCTTAAAAATATCTATAGCATTCGAGCATTCGAAAAACCGTGTTCATAATGTATCACTATTCCCGAAAACTTTGATCTCCTAACCCCACTTCGTATATAACAAATATTTCACCCTCAAAGAAGGCATTCATTTTGTATAAAATGAAATAAGGGCTGTATTAGTTCTTGCTCCCTTCACAAAGAGAATTCTCCCAATCTAACCCAAAACACGTCCATTTGCGATAAACGTAGAATGTACTGTAATTTATTTTACGTGTTTTGTATTATATTAATAATATAATAATAATTTTACTATTTAATTAATTAATAATAAAATAAAACGAAAATATAAGAATATATTTTAATATGTTAGCAAAAATAGGTTTTTAGTAAATATTTTGTAAGGGGGTGATTTAACCACCCCTATACAGACAGCACCGTTAAAATAACATCAAATGTGCTGTTATTTTTCATTTTTACTCTTATCCATTTAAACTCTTTATCCCATCGGGGTCAACATAACATCGCACATGTCTTCCCCAGGGGAGCCTCGAACATATCGTCATCAGCCAGCCTTTCCTACCTTTATAATAAGAAGGGTCCCAATACTTTCATTCCTTTAAAATTAGTATTTACGTCGCCTGCAGTGAAACAGACATGAGTGTTTCTCTTTGTTTGTTCAGTAAGAGAGAGCGATCGTTTGATAAGTCGTTTTATTTATTAGATGCACCCACGCGCGTCAACTCTACAAATGACGTTGTTAAAAACCAAATCTTACTCTTTTAGTTTTATGTTCGCCTTGCCTCAATAAATATGTAATGGCGGCACGTAAACGCGAATGATGAGAAAATAAAATATATTTTCAGCATAAAGACGTGTGATTTAATGCTGTATCTATACTAATATTATAAAGCTGAAGAGTTTGTTTGGTTGAACGCGTTAATCTCAGGAACTACTGGTTCGAATCGAAAAATTATTTTTGTGTTGGATAGTCCATTTATCGAGAAAGGCTTTAACATGATATGGTTCCGCCTAACGGAATGTTCGATTTATTACTTTAAAACGCATTGTGATCTGCCACTAATACGAGTAACAAAGTAATTTCAAAGTTTGATATCTACTTCGTTGTGTTACTCCGCTAATTTCTTCTAAACAATCCAACGGGTTTTGATACGGTTTTCAATAATAGAAAGAGCGATAAACAAGGAAGCTTATTATGTATATAATTTTCAGAAAAAAATCAGTTCCATAGAATCTTAAATGATAAAATTAAGTTTTTTTAATTTGTCTTGATATTTTTAGTGACTTAGGTAATAAAACATAGTTTAAATCCAAAAATACATTTAACGTAGCGCAAATATTCATAAAATTAACAATATCACAACGAATATACATTTAAGGTAGCAAAAATATTCATGTTTTAGGCAAATAAATAAATTAATAAAATTAACTATATTTCTATTCACAATGAATTTGACTACTGCAGCTAAAATATATGAATAAAAAACCCTTCAAAATTGCTTTGTATCTGGCACAGCTGCGAGTATCTGGCACTCAAACATATAAATATGTACAATTAAATTACAGTATCATTACGTCCTAGTTTGATAAATTTAATAAAAAGCAATGCTTGTTTTATCAATATTAATAGCATACCTACACAGTAGACAGAATATATTACTTTACATTTATTGCAATATATTGCGAAAATCGTCATTTTATCTTTTAGCGTCTTAATGTTAATATTCACGTACTTGTCACGAATGAAAGAAGAAACACATTATGGCTAGTTTACACAAGCTTAGTACTAACTAAGGCTTAGTACTTGTCTAACACTACATCTTGGTAAAATCTTGGTTGTGAAAATGACAGTACAAGTGAATAGGAACCGATCTTATTTACTAAACTACAAGTAGAGTATCCCCACCACAATGAGTGGTTCTGTTCCAGGGGTCCCGGGTTCATTTCCCGGCAGGGTCAATTTTGGAAAAGAACTTTTCCAAATTGGCTCTGGTCTGGTTCTGGAAAGTAGTTGCAAGGCTCACTGCATTTCACAGTAACCACCCCCTTATAGAAGACCACCGTGTAATAACAGTATACGTGCTTTTGTATTTCAGTCAGTAAGGGATGGCAGAGCCCATTTCCCTTTTCCAATCCTTTATCCTGAATCCCACTATGATCGCCAGTGTACTTGCAGCACCTGTGGAGTTGCTTGTGTTATTGGCGATGGTAGCCTAGAAGGTAGCCACCTACCTTCAAGTGGACCGTCAGTCTCTTCAACCTACAAATTACTGCTTCATTTCAAGCGGATGTCTGATTACTAATACCTTTCTGCGGACACCAGCGTGTAAATGGTTACTTGCCACTTAGCAAGTTAGTACTAATGACAAGTACTAGCTCGTGTAAACATAGCATTAAACAAACACCAACAACAAGTTTTACGTCATTCGCCAAATGTTAGCAACGAAACAATGGATGTTTACCAACTAACGAGTTTTCTAACGAGTTCCGTTGCATCAAAATACACGGACAGACATTTTAGCATAGCGCGAGACTGAATAATTTCTAAATTGAAAAGGCTAACTTGAGATGTTCGCTGTAAGTCCATCAAGCCACACGTCAGTTTCATAATAACTCGTAACTTGTTCTATCACAACACGTTCGATACGAACAAAAGCAATTTGTGTCTGCACGAAGTGGCATTGTACGTGCGTTGCGTTACAGGTATTTATTAAACGCTCCACGACATGACCTGTAAGCAAATACATATGAGTATGTATATAGACTCTTAAATACAACGCACCTTCAGTTGGTCAAGCTGATCCGGCGGCCTACAAAGAAGAGACATAGGCTGAAAATGATGAAGGTCTACACATAGATCCACTTGATGATAGGTGGCTAACTTATTCCAGTCATTTCGTGAAAAAGTTAGGTAAACGAAGATATTAGCTATGTATAATATGAGTAGATAGTAGAAGATACCTAGATATACTAGATACTGGATAGACAGATAGATACAACATTTTATCAATACATTTTCGACAATTAAAAATTGATGACCACAACGTATTATGATACCACATACAACGCATTCACTCGAAATTCGATTTATTTCTATCAGACATCAAGTGCGGTTAACCTCGTAATATATGAGTGGATACTCGCTTTGTATATTTGTATATTAATATGCCGATTTTCAGCACTTTACATCATCCTTGAATTTATCGTAATACATAATATTATTATAGAATATGTTTACTTAAACTTGTTGAGGTTTTACTCTTGTGTTAATCGACCTCTATGGTCGACTATTCGTAGACACTAGTCTTATGTCATAAATTGAATTGTTCTAGTATAAAAATACGAAGAAAATATGTCGTCGTTTTTGCTACAAATAAATATTCATTAAAAAGTAACTCATGCCTATATTTTCACTTCTACTACATCAAAAAAACTGAATTGGTAAACGTGTTAAAATGATTATCGTGTGAGATTATTAGTAAAACTTTTGATTACATTAATAAACCTATTGATTGTATTTGAACAAATTGAATAAATGGATATGTAGCTATATATTTATATTCTCGTACTAGCGAACCGTCCCCGGCTTCGCACGGATATCCAATTTTTCTGGGAATTTTTTCCAATTTTTCTCTCATAAAAAACTTTCCTCGGACTTCAACGACTTCGGATTCGGAAATGAAAAAAGAAATTGTCTATAAACTATTTCAAATAGTATAAACTATTTGAAATGTATGTTATAACTTTACAAAGACTGTATAACTTTTATAAAGAATTGACAGCAGTGGAATTAATTAACAATACTCGTATAACAGTAAAATTTAAGTACAACCCGGACAACATAATAGCGCTGTTTCGACAGCTCTCTTTTGACTAAGCAATTGTGGGGTTTACAGCCACTGAAAATAAATTTAAGAAACGTTCCGACAACGAATGCGATTCTGCTTTATTCTGTACTACTTAGCTGGTGCTCGCTACATCGTCCGCGTTGAAAAATGTAAAATATTAACACCTGAGAAAATATCTGACATACTTATCGCTGTGACGACGGTGGCGACTTTTTTAAATATTTTTAGACGTTCTCTCGGAAACCTAACATTTTCAGATTTCACGCACCCTCACATTGACAGTGTGTGGAATCTGAAAATGCACATTTTGATTAAAAATAAAAATTACACACCAAACAAAATTGAAGTTAACGTTTAATTTTTTACCATTTAAACTTTACGACCTAATATTATCTTCAGTTACGTATACTTGGAAGCAAAGCGAAGTAAAGATTGGCGAAAATCCAAGTCGTTTCTGATTTGTTGTATTAACAGCATAACCAATTTGAACGGGACCGTCGTCGTCGTCGTGGTGTGGATAACTTTTTTTTTATTGACTAAACAAACGTGTTAGCTCGCTAAACAAATTGAGAGTGAATCATTCGGAGCCGAATGAAAAAGTTGTCGTAGGTATTTAGAGTAGGTATTCGCGGTTGTGTTTGCATCGCTGGCGCTCAGCCAAAGACATGCTCATCAGAACCACACGAGGCAACACTACCACATATGGAAAGCACATATCGACCACTCGGAGTGACAGCGATGGGGCAATATTAGTTGAGACATGGTGTGACCATTACTATTCATATATTTACCTACAGGGTTGCCAGGTGTAATGTATTTTTAAAGTAAGGTGAGTTTGTTTGTTCGTTAAGTTTTAAGAAAATAAAAAGGTTTTAACTACAATTTTTTTATGATTATTATATTTAATCCAGTTAGTATATATATAATAATTTCAAATAGGTATGTCATATATTTTTAAGCAATAATACATCTATACTAAATATAATAAATAAACATAAATAATAGGATAGGATAGGTATCAAACACATAGGATAGGTACCTTTCTTCCAGCAAAAAATTAAAGTTTCCCAAGAGATCGTCTAAAAACAGAAGTTAAAAAATAATATACGAGTATAATAGGCAATAAAGATTGAATAAAAGTTACAACGCTTTAGAAAAAAGAAGTCACAGGCAAAAGATAGTAGTTAATTAAATATCTAGTGACCTACTCGTATGTCTTGGACGTCCTACGGCTAAACTAAACCATCTAGAAAATCTAAACCACTTAGGAAAGGGAAGTATTTATTGCATTCTATAAAAATTTGCTATTGATATTTCTCAAGCCTTCATCCGTATGTAGTTTCAGTAAAAAATAGGTACCCATTTCCAGCAATTTGTGGTTCAGATATTTTTGTAGTTAGGATGAATGAAATATAGCAAATAAAATAAGCCAACAAGGAGCTCCGCCACTTTTGATAAATATCCTTTCATCGCGTTTCCATTATTCGGAGGGAGACAAATGTCCCGCCGCTCACTCGCCTCGCCATCACGGCATTCCCTCATTAAAATGTCCCCGGGCGGCTGTAGTCCCTTTCTGTCGCGATTCGATGCGATAATCGATTTTATTGCTGATCGCTATAAAAATCTACTGACAAGTTCCGGAGTTTGTTGTTTGTTCACATATGCGTCGACAATTTGCCACTTGTCTGTGATTTTAACAAAATGACTTCGCAAAAATTTAACAATCTTTTCGTTAGGGTAGTTACTACCCTAACTAATATTATAAATGCAAAAGTGAGTTTGTATGTTAGGATGTTACGCTTTCATGGCTTAACTAGTCAACCGTTCATCATTAAATTTTGAATACGCTTTGTCAGGGGTACAAAAAAATTACATAGGCTTAACCTTTCATACAGAAAAAAAGAACTATAACTACCTACAGCACGTACGAAGTCGCGGGCACGGCTAGTAAAATAACGGGTTGAAGTTGTAACATTTTCTATAATGAGATGACAGCTAAGAAACAGCTCTCTCTCTTCTGGTTTGAACCCTGTAAGTAATCAAACATCAATCAGCTATAGACAAACGAAATAAACAAATTTGTATTGTACGTAAGTTAAACGTATCGAGAACTTGATACGGTTTATTAATTAATGTGCGGGGCTTCTCTGAAATTGAATTTTACGTTCAATTAAACATGTTAAACAGCACGCCCAACACCTAAGCGCGTACTAATTTGCAAACAAGCTATTACAGGGGTCCAATCCACCAACTGAAAAGCGCGTCAATAGAATTAAAATACTATTACGCCAATACAAAGTTGATTGAGTTGAGTGAGGGCGATTGGGTTCGTTGTAGAGTATTCGTCGTTCGTAGTGGCTGTCTACTCTCTCTCTAGCAGTATGCAGCCGGCGGCAGCCGTACGCTTGCTCCTATATTCTGTAATTTGATTTGGAGTGGTGAGGGGGTGGGTAGGCTGGCGGGGAGAGACGGCGAGATCGATACCGCGAGGGAACGGGGAAGGGGAGCGCAGAGACGCGGGGGAGGGGGAGGGAGACCACCAGCCGCATGTTGTTATGGAAACCTGGTAGCTACCCTTGCGCCTCCAGATTTTGTTGGTTGTCCCAGTAAATTAAACAAAGGAGGCTCTTTTTTGATAACATTTTCAGGTGTCTTCATTACGTTTCGATGGATAAACGAGCCCGACACTCATTCCGGTTGACGCATTAATTGAAATAACAATGACAGTCTTGTGTGAATAAATCGCAATGCTCGTAAACGTTTATGTAATTTAATTTAACCACGATCATAAAATATTATGCATATGATTGTTAGGTGTTATTGGGAACGTTTATTTAATTAACGATAAACTGTAAATGATTAACTATTGTAAATATTTATTTATTATGTTATTATCTAGCTATTTTTTTTTTTATTATATAAAATTGGTTTTCAGAGGGAAATTGAAAATAACAAATCTAAAGGACTATAAATATTAATGAATTATAGTTTTTCTATTTCCATAACAAACACTAACCTATTAAATAAGTGAATATAAAACATGTAGGATATAAAAACGAATGCATAATGAACGCACTTTACTTTTTTTCATTTCATAAAGTAATGAAAGCGTTTAATTTCTCCTAAGTTGATTTAATGATAATTACTAGGCAATTTAATACTTGACAGAACACAGTAGGTATAGACTATAGAGTATTTATAATTTTGTAGGTAATGGCAAAATTGGCAAATGTTTCTCGTGAAGTGTATTTTACTTGCAAGGTTATTAAATATTTACCTAGTAGAGTAATTAAAGATAATCTTTATAATGCCAATTACGAAGAGTTTTGTAATAGATATGAATGCCAATTAAGTGAACCATTATGGAAACATAATTAGAAACGTAATATCCTTTATATTATCATGCGTCAGTCTGTAGGTTCGCAATTATCTTAAAAACTACTGAATGGATTATCATGCGGTTTTCACTAATGAAAAGAGCGTTGAACGAGGAAGGTTATTATGTTCTTTTTATGTAGGTTCCGCTCCAAGGATTGATTACATCTATTTTTCGCGTAATAATATAATCTCGATTGCGAGAAAATAGCTTTTTTTTTACGGCCCCATCTGCCGAAAGCGAGAATGCCACGAGAACCGCTGTCACAAGCGAAGCGTGGTCGAGTTCAGCTAGTTTACTAGTTAATTATAATTTGTAATTTTATTTTTATTTTGTTTACTAAATTATAACTACAATATATTATTATCGATTAAAATTAAAAAGTGTGAACATTTTTTTTTGTTTATGAGCTCAATGATGATAAAATATATATTAATACTAAACAACATAGCCAACGCAAACAACATCGACAAACATAATGAATAATTTTACATAACAATTATTAAATAATTTATCTTTGAACATTTTACGTTTTGTAATTATTATTAATATTTGTTTGAATGAGTTCAAAGAGTAGAAATAAATTACGGATTGTCTTTATTTGAATGAGCTTTGAGAATTTTTCACCGGTACGTAAGGGTAGTATGAATAGACTCATTTAAGGCAAAAGTTGGGGTTAAGCGAGTGATGCTTAACATGAAAGGGCAAGCGGTGATGCTAATGCAAGGCACTTAACTTGCCACCTTGTGCAAACTGGTTCTACCAACGTCCTTCGTTCAAATGTATGCTTCGGACCACTCATGGTGCCCTGGTAGCGTCGATCGTTATATGTGATCGAATAATAAGTTAATAAGTTAAGTAGAAATCCTTGCTTAAAAAAAAAATTAAGTGTTTTTTAATTTTTATAAAATTAAGTAAAAATTACATTTAACAATAGAAATGCACACAACCAGAAAGACAACAATTAATTTTTCATAGCTGCATGACTGCATATAAATTCTATATTTAAATCTTCTAACAATACCTACTCGTACCCAGTGTCTACCTAGGTACTAAAAAGAAGATTTGTATTTTTGTATGTTTGTAATGAATAAACTCAAAAACTACTGGTCCGATTTTAAAAATTCTTAAGATCACCTGTAGAAAGCTACATTACGAGTATCAGCGAGTGACATATGCTAATTATATTTTATAAAGTTACAGCTAGTCTTACATAAGTTTATATAGCTTCAAAAAGGCTTACTTCAGAAAAATAGTCTATCCTCATGATTGGATTAATTGCCTTTTCCTTCAAGTAAGTAAAATATTCAACAGTAAATTGTCGTCGTCTCATATGAGCACAGGTCAAGTTAATTCAAGTTTCCACATATCCTTAATTTAATTTACTCTCTGTTGAACGAAGTGGACATAAATGAGTGCAATTTTCTTTCCATGCCCGTTGACAATCGTAATTTGCCGCTGTTGAATCATTTGTGCCGTGGTGATTAAATTCATCCACGCCTGATGCCATTAAGCTTTCGAACATGGAAATGGCATGGCAATTCATGGCACAGTAATGAAAGAGGCGTCTCTCTTTAAATGGTGGGGTTATCCGTGAATCGCGACAGTATAATTGGCTTTAATCAAGCGAGATGCGGCTCACCGGACTGTTAGGTGTGTTCGCCGAATTACGTTTCGTGATTGTACAATTTTAAGAATTGACATAATCTTTCTACACTTATATATTTGTGTAAGTATAGAAGTAAAAAAAATGTTAATACTACCACTAAAAAATTGGTAGTATTAACAGGAAAAAATTATCAAACATCCATACATCCAGACATACTTTCGCATTTATAATATTAGTACGGATTTTTCTATATTTGTTTGTTTGTTTTTAATAAAATAAAATAAATGATTTGTAAACAGATTTTTTAGCTATTGACGAGCTTTTACTGGTAGTACAATTTTATCTATGGTGTTATCGATAAAAAAAATTGGATTAATTTCGTCCAGTGGGCGAACATTAATTAAAATAAAATGTTCATTCATTACATCACTAGCAACAGTGATGTCGCTCAGAAATATCTCTGGGGAAATAGGAAAACAAATGAGAGACGCTCTTATCTACGCATTACCACGGCGCACAGTGATTTACGATCGGACTACGAGTACCACTCAAACTCACACATGCGAGGATGGGGACGGACCGACTTGTGTCTCGTGTAGGTTTCAAAAGAGCGAAAAAAAGACAAAAGACACAGCCTAATTGGGAAACATACGTAAATTGAGTGTTAACTACGCAAGACAAAGTTGCACAAATTGTTGAACACAAACAACGAACAGCCGATTGATTGCTGTCATGCAAAATAACGAGGCCGCAAAGCTGCCGGCGTACATTGCACCATTTTATCATCAAACAATTGTTTTTCAAACATCCGTTATTTATCTTCAACAACAAAAAGATTTTTAATGCCTCTGTGAATGAATACGTGTATTACATTTTATTATTTGGAATATAAAAAGTGTCTATATCTATAAATATATCCGCTTCTGTTTCTCTGTTAACTTCTTCCCGACAATTCAAAGGATTTTGTTGATACGCTTTTCACTAATTGAAAGAGCGATGAACGAGGAAGGTTGCTAGTATATGATATATTATATAATTATTTTATAATATTATAAATATTCAGACCGCGTTGAACCCTTTATAATACATTGGTGTCGTGTATTTTTTTATTTTATTTTGCAGCGGCAGTGGTTTCCATCTTCGAGGGTTGATTTTTTGGTGAAGCTCCTTAGATGTGTTCTCTTCGACGTTTAGACAGTGCGATTGACATTTGACCTTATACAGATATTTAATACCCAAGGGGGAACAACTAACGAAACTTCAACCGCGAGTTTTGACACCTTTTTTTAACGCTCCTCGTGGCTTTTTATTTAAATTAACCAATTAACCGTTAATTGAAAGGTTATTAAACTTGCTTTCATTTGATATCAGTATTAATAATGTAAAGTAATTTTTATAAATCTTGAATCAGATTTTCGCGGAGGGGCGATATTTTTGACGCCGAGTGTATTTTGTATATGGATATGACAATTAACCAACTGCCGTGCCCGTTCTGGGAAATTGCTTTATGGTATAGGCAGGTACGCCTTGCTCGACCCTGTGTAACAAAAAAAAACAACACATCTCTGACTCATAGCAGAACATTAGTGATTTTGAAAAACACAAGAATTGATAAATACTTAATGGGTATAACTTGACTATCATTAAACTATTTCAACAAGTTTGTCGTTTTCAATCATAACAATTTGTTTTATCATCATATGTACTAGCTTTTGCTCGGGACTACATCCCCTTTTTCTAAGGCGTTGGATTTTATATCCTTTTCTGTACCCTTGACAACGCGTATGCAAATTTTCATGGAGTTGAGGTGTGAAAACGTAACAATCAAACTATTAGTGGAATGCGAAGATGATTAAAATATAGTAATTAATCAACCGCTTGAAACATTAAGACAAATCATCTAATAAAGTTGGTACCTACAAGCGACTCATTGAAAATTTGAAATTAGCCGTGGGCTGTGATCAAATGGAGCCCCATTACATTAGCATAGCATTTGAACACGTCTTGGAGGCGAGCGAGCACTCGATGCGGTGAGCCGCGGGCAGGCGCCAAATTGCCAGTGGGCGGCAGCGAGCGTGATCCCGCGACCCCTCTGATAAATATTTCAACTATCGTACAAAATAATCTACATCATAAACAATTTTTTAAAAGTCATACGTAAAAGCAAACACGAAATTAAAATTAATTCATCCGAAATGCTAGCGCGATATGAAATCCCGGACAAAGAGTGAGGACAAAGGAAATAAATACGAAAAGGAATCGGAGGAGGAAGGGAATAAAAAAGAAACAAATAAGCGGTTTTTATAAAAAGGTTTTTACCGTACGGTTGGCTGGGGCAAGTTGCGCTTCGAATGTACCAGGCGTGCATACCACAACAGAAGTGTTCAATTAAACCGCAGCTAGATCTAATCAAGTGTGATTTTAATAGAGTGCGCTGCTGATCAAGCAGAGCGACGCCTGTGGCTCACGATTTGACTAATAAAACGTTATTTATATTGACAAATTCTTGTGGTATTGTAATGCGGATTTTTTGTATTATGTAAATGATGGCGGGCAGGCTGACGATCTGCTACCTATAGAACTGGCGACCTTACCAAGAGTAGATTTGGAAAAGACAGGGAAAATGGCTATAGCATCCTCACAGACAGTTTTCATTAAAAAAATTCAAAGAAACATTTTTGTCAAACTAGGTATGCCAGGGTTTTAAAAAAAAAATATTAGAAGTAAGAATAATACAAATCAACTAGTAAGTTTCTAATTAAATATATGGCCCCTACTATTGCTAAATTTGACTTGACTTTTGAAATGATTATGCTGGGGGATTTTAAGAAAAAAAATCATTCTTCTACTTTGTTTGTTAAGTAATGATAAGTAAGCTTACAATGGCTTTACATAGTAAATTAGCTTCAGAAACATTAGCAGAACACAAAAGCAACTAACTTCCTCCCGCTATCGCAACGCTACGCCGACGTAAACAATATGCAGAGCCACAAAGAGGGATGTAATAGGTAGGTGGTAGCGTATACAATAACGGTTCCTATAAAGGGAATAGCAAAGTTTCGTCTAACAAAGGGCACACGGTGTTTCATGGTTTCACAGACCGCCCGCCGCGGCTCCTGCGGCGATGCAAACGCCGAAAAAACTAACAAATTGAAATAGTCGAGTGTGCTCGTCGAAGCACTAATCGATGGTATTGTCTCTACACTCTCTACAGTTTATTTTCTTTATTGTTTTGTTATACTGTTAACGGTTATATGTTACTGATCATACAAGGGACACATTATATACTGGAGGTTTTTTTTAAACATGGCAGAAAAAAAAAACCTTTGCAATAAAAATAATACGATGAAAATTAAAATATTAAAAAAAGTAATTTATTCTACTGGTCGAAATACAACTATGTAATTTCGAAAAGGTGAGAAAAAAGTGTATATTTTTTTATTGGTAGACCAGGTAACCGTATAATTAGCACGTAATAGCACGTCACTAAACAAAATTTAAAAAAATCAGTTCACAAAGAAAATATGTCTATTTTTATACTAAGCTTTTGTTCTCCTATAATCAGAGCTACTAATATTAGGTTCTGTACTCAAATACTTATTAAAGCGTCGTTATGAATGTACATACCTAGTTCTTTTTATAAGAATTAAAATTATAATAAGTTGTTCTTTCACAAACGATATAAAAGCCTAGGTACCTACCTACTTGAGTTTATAAAAAAATATACATTTTTTTATTTAAAATTTATATTGTACTTACATATAACAGTTCCACAGAGAGGTGATTTGTCAAGGAAATACTTCGTAATGTAGGTTTGTTTCAAGTAGATATACACAGACACATGTTTTGTTACAACTCTCAACAAGGTAAGGTGTCTACTTATCATGCCGAAGTGCCATTCAGCTCGAAAGCGTAGTTTAGGGCTCTCTACACACTTCAATAAATCCATTGTGAATACTAGTTTTGATGTTTCATAAAGGTTTTATGCGTTTCGATAACAAATGTATATCTAGAGATTGTCTATGGGTAAGCTTGTAAATAGAATCGACTTCTTTCTTTAACATTCGATAATAATAAAAAGCTTTCTTTACAGAGAGCTATTTGGTAGTTTTGTAATCAATCTTCTCTTTCTTTTTACTCAAATAATTTTATAGTTATATAACTAGCTGTTGCACGCGACTTCTTCCGCGCAACTTTAAAAAATATAGCCTATGTTACTCGCTGATAATGTAGTTTTAGAATCGGTCCAATAGTTTTTGGATTTATTTATTCATTACAAACAAAAATGCAAATCTTCTCTCTTTATAGGTAATATTAGTATAGGTATTATTAATCTTTACATAGTAGGTATAATTTGAAGGTCTATTTCCAAAATATCCCACAAGAAATATCCCATTTGGGACATTTTGGGAATTTCGAAATGAAAATATTTTAATTGTTCCCAAAATATCCCGCACGAATCATCTTTTGGACATTTTGCAACTTTCAATGTTTATGAAATCCCTTTCCGCGTCTGTCTGTTAGGCCGCTAACTCCTCCTAAACCAATTTTGATGCGGTTTTTACCATCAGTTAGATAATTTTTCACGGGTTTTATAAATAAAACCTAATTAATTAAGTTTTTTCCTAAGCGAAGCTAGGAGCAGGATTTTAAATGAATTTCTCAATCCCTAAAAATGAGAGAACAGAAATCAGTAAGGAATGGAATACCTATAAACTCTCATTAACGTGGTCATAACGGTTATGTATAGGAATATATAATATACTTACTATTGGTTTGTACTGGAATGAGGAGCCAACTTAGCGGCTTCCCTGCATCTAAATGGGAAAGCAAACAGACAACCGCTCGGCTTGTTGACACTGGCCTATTCGACCGCTTTATAAATATGTCGAGCTCAGCAAGCTCGTCGTGCCATTATCCCAATAGGGAAGGGCATTACTCACTCAGAATGTGAAGCTATTAGCCGGCGTTCGCGGCACGTACCTACGCTCGCGCTGCCCAGCTATAACCAGCCAGCTACTATAGCGCCTCCCTGCCTCCCTCAACGCAGCCCCTTCCCGCCTGCACCATCGCGCCGCATGCATCCTGCCTTCTGTAGTCGGATGCCCTGCTTCCCTATACTCTATTATAAAATATATATACACACTCACCTCCAATACACTGAATCCTGCACCGTAAACAACAACAATCCGAGCACTTATATTATCTCTGGCACGATCGATACGCATAGATCGACCCTCAGCACTGCAAAAGCGAAGTAAATTACTTTTAATCACCATTCAGCACAAAACGAACCCGGCCGACTCGTTTCACAAAGGCCAGTCATCGAGTTTCTCACATACAAACACAAGTACAGTACACGACACAGTCGGCAAAGGTGTCGGCGGACGACACGATCCAATCTTCAGTTGACGCTATAAACAAATAACACTGAAGATTTCGCAGTTGAAGGAAATACTAGTTTAGCGTAAAGCACGTCAGCGCCGCATTGAGTCGGCGGACGACCGCGGAACTCGCTTCGTCGAGTGAACAACGCTACGTGTCCCCGGCCGGTGCGGTGTATGAGTGACAGAAATAGCTATATGCGGCCAAGCAGTAGGTTAGAGAGAGAGGACGGAAGGTTTTAAAGGCGACACAAAAATGTGAGAAGGGCGCGTACAGAGTACTACCAGCGGCATCGCCTGTCGTGGATTGATCCACCGGCTGAATAGATAATGATGTAGCGTTTGCGGCCGCTACGGCACTGTCACTCATTCATTACAATTATCCTACAATTAGTATTGCGTTTCGTCGGAGGTCGTTGCCGTCTCGTCTTGTACGCGGCTATTATGACTTTACGCTGCATTGCTTTCATAACCATGTAGATAAATATAAGAAGATAAATAGAATGGTAATCAAAAAGGTTAAATAAGTATATTTCCCATTTTTGCTTATACTTATCTAGGTTAGAATTGTCGACTGAATAAATTTAGATTACTTATACATATTTTAAGATATTTTATAAACAAAGGCAAAGTATCTTGTCGACTCGGCGTAGCGCTGTGCAAAATAATCTTGAAGTGTTTTTCTTTGCAAACTTCGATAATTATACTTAAACGTGACCTGATTTGACTGAAAAATTAAATAGCTATCCGGTCAACTGAGAAAAATTAAAATTTCAAATTGACCCGAACCATTGAATCAGAGTGCTGAGGCAAGCACCTTAACCACTCATCCAACGAGCTCGTCAAGTTATGTAGTTTACAATAAATTATATAACTATTTTTAATAAGATATTTAAATATTATTTCTACCTATATTATAAATATAATCTAAATAATTTTAAATTAGTTATGTTTAAATTAGTTAGTTAAATTAGTTAGTTAATAATAATAATAATAACTACAATGGAACATGTTAGGATTTCATATCGAAATTATTTTTAGCGTGGTTTTCAGAATTTTTAACGCCCAACGCAAAAACAGGTTGCTATAAGTTGGACGTGTGTGTCTGTCTGTGGAATCGTAGCTTCCAAACGGACACCGATTTTGATCAGTTTTTTTGTTTGAATGCTGACATGGTCCGCATTGTTTTTAGTTTTATTTATATTGTCTATTCAGGCGTTTGAAAACCATTAGCCCATTTCCTAGTTGACGAAGGGATTTCACTAACTTCCACAGGTTCGATTAATGTGAGATTTGGTATGCGTTCTGTTTCCATGACAAGGTAACCTTGATCTTATTCTGCAGCATCTAGTAGTCTGCGGGAAAACCAACTCCTCAGCAACTTACAGCAGATATAACTCAATAGAAAGTCGGGGGTTAGTTAGTTTATATATGCAGTTATAGCTTGTTAGTTCTCCAAACATTAAATACTACTACAACTCCACACAATCTACAAATCTCTACTCAGTTATCAAAAAATATAATTACATACTTTGAGTTGGACAATAAATGCATAACCGGTCCTCTAATACGAGACTGTAAATGAAGCGCAACAACACTACGCTTTTGTAAAGGAAACTTTGAACTTATGAATATTTTTGTAACCGTCGATATTATATAGTAGTCCCAAAATTAAGGGATATAAAAAAAAAATTCCAAATTTTAGGTGATTTTCAACAGGCTGTAACTACTAAGGAAATAGTCGTACAGAGCTCATTAAAAAGGAAATTGTAGCTACAAAAGTCTAGTTTATGAATCGGAGCTTCAAATATTTTTCACGTTAGCGGTTTATGAGTAATCGTTAGAAAACCAACGATAAAAAAAATCCAAATTTTTATCCAAATTCGTCTTAAAATTTGGTCTACAGGATGTAATAAATTTTTTTGGTAATATTATATTATAAATCTCTTTTAGAGAATTTAATGCCCTACAATTTGACCCCCTTCGGAGCTCTGTACAATGATTTGTCACTGAGTTATCGTCGATCAAAGCGAAAAGTCATTTTTGACTTTGACCAGCGCCTTCTCTATCTCAAGCCGTGCTACCGAAGTTTGACAACGTCGCGCGAAAACCTTACGGGAGACCCTACGAGTATTATGATATCGATTTTTACTTAATCTAAAATTGTGTTATTCATTTATATAGGTAATTAAATTATATTTTTATTTATAATAAATAATTACCTAAATAAATTAATACATCACTTTAGAGTTTCTTGCCGATTCCTTTCAAAAGGTGTAACCGAATCGGCGGATTAATAAAACATTTTTCATTTTTGTAGGTACATGTAAATATAATTCCTACTTATCTGACTATTTTACTATTAGGTACTTTAAAATATCAAATTTATTACAATTTTCAAGTAAAATAATAAAAGTTTATAGTTTGTCTTATAGTACGAATACGCTCGCCGCACGCTCTGGTTACGCTTTCAAAGTTCTAGGATTAAATGTTATAAGCAACCGAAAAGAGGAATCTAATTTTAGTGCGGTAAGACTCCGTATTTTAAAATAAGCAGCCCAGAGTGCTGTGTTTATCCCTTAATTTAACCGGTACCCCTCTTGTAAATAAAATATAAAAAAATACTTTTTGGAAAAAGCCAGGTAAATTTGTCCATTTTTAGTAAGTTAGTAAGGTATCATCTAATGTATATTTCATTGACTGTTCATCCTTACATTTTTTTGTTTATTCTGTAAAATAAAATAATAATTCTCAGTCTGTTTTCATAAAGGATAGAATTTCCATGTATACAATATATTTAAAGGTACCTACGAAATAGGTTTATGGCAAAAGTTACCTTATAAGTTATTAAAGTGCACTAAATTAAGATAAATCCAATAAAATAAGATAAATTAGTCTACATAGTTCCTGAGATACAACTGTTCAGTGAGACTAAGTACTCACTGTACTATACATTAATATACAATGGGTTAGATATGTAGCTAAGATGTTCAAATACGGTTCAGTAGTTTTTGAGTTTATTCATTACAAACATCTTACAAAAATACAAATCTTCTCTCTTTATAATATTAGTATAGATTAGGGTAGTATCAAAAAATACTTTTACACACGAATCCAATTGCTGCTGTTTTCATTCGTTTCTCAGGTTGAGGGTAAATTAAAAAAAAAATGTCATTCAAATAATTTATTATACTGTTCTTGGAATACAAAGAGTATAACAATTTATGAAGACAATATTAGAGGTGGTTTTATAACACATCGCATAGATACCAAACTCAGTGGCTCCATTTATAAATGTGAAATATCAGTGGTTAGCTTAGAGTGAAATATATAGAGTAAATTAATTGAACCTAATGATTTTATTCTACTAGACATGTTGATCGTAACAAAATTGTTTCTCAAATACGGTAAGAGAGTCAAAACGCAAGAGTTCGGGACCAAAAGGTCGAAAGCGCCATAGAAAATACGCTTACGCATTCTTTGCTTCTTAACTTCGCTCGCTTGCAAATGAGTTACGGAGAATTACCCGTAACTATTTTAAATGTTCAATTTCTTCCGCTCAGCGAGTCCAGTTGAAAAAGTCATTGAGGAAATTTACAAATTTAAATCACAACTAAACATCTGTCTTAGTTACCATTTGCACATACATCTTACTCTGTATATTTTAAACAAACTATCCTAATTTTAAATTAAATACAAATCTATGTTTAACCTACGAGTTCTAAATTACTTTTTTTTTTACAGTGTCTATATAAAAATTAGCATTCACAATAGATAATAAAAATCAATGTTACACTTAAATTCAAATTTCGAAATAAACAAAAGTGAAATAAATATTTTAAAACTGTTAAAAACTTTCTTATATTTAGGACAGATCTGTGCCCAGCATTAAGACTTAATATAAACTTGGGAACATATAAGCCACTCACCATGGCACATATTTATTAAAAGCATATTAGATTACCTTAAGTGTGTCATTTTGTGTTTAAAAAGGTAGATTTAATGACAAACTAGCTTTTGTCCGAGACATCGTCAGCGTTGAAAAATGAAAATATATATAACGCCTGACAAAATATATATGAGCAATAATTTATTAAATATTTATTACTGTTACAGTTTTACCAGGTGTTGCGCGTTGGATTATAATTTTTAGGTGATCCATCGGCATAGAAATAACACTTTTTCTGGATGAAAGGCGTTTTTTGTCCTTTTCTGTACCCCTGACAATGTCTATGAAAAAAATTATAATGATTGATCGAGTATTGAGTAGTTAAGGCGTGTGAAGAGGTAATAGACAGACCCAGTTTAACTTTCACATTTATAATGTTAGTATGGATTAATTAAAATCTGACTTATTGACGTTTCATTTACGCTTTAATAATAAAACCGGGTAACAATATTTGTTTTATTTTTTAAATATTCTCAATTACTTATGTTCATGTTTGGCTCGAAGAATTCATTAAAGTTATTCAAATGTACAGCCGGTGTGCTAAAGTCAAAAAAGTACCAAAGCGGCTCTAGATTATTAAAGATATATAAACTTAAATAGGTTTGTACATAGGTACTGGTATGTTATGTATATTACAATGATTTGAAATTAAAAAGAATTAAGTGTTAGAAGAAAAATATGATTCTGTCTTGCGTTGTCCTTCTGCTTATTGCATTTCAGTAAACGTTTATTTTTACATATTATTTTATTTCATTTTATTTAATGATCTGATAGATTCTCCAATATGGTAGCAAAACGCTGAATTTATTAAGTAAATTGTAATAAAGTAATTTTAATAAAAAAAAAATAATGGCGACGAATTCAAGTTCTGGTGGAGTTGTAGTTCCCACAATAGAAAAACTACAGGGAACGCAGAAACTACACGACATGGAAATTCATGATGAAAATGATTCTTATACATGAAAACTTGTGGGATTGTGTTAATAAGGTATGAGAAAATCCTAAATGCGATGATAGTAAGAAGCAACAAAGAGCATTGGCTAGGATATGTTTAAGTGTTGAACCAGTTGTTTTTCCAAATGTGAGAAATGCGAATGTTGCATTTGAAGCATGGGGAAATCTCCAAGAGCCTATGAAGACAAAGGTTTGTTTAAGAGACTGGGCTTGTTGCGTATCCTGTTTGGACTGAAGTTAGACCAGTTTTTTGATTTGGAAGCATATATCATAAAAATAATAGATATTGCACAACAGCTAATAGATATTAATGCATCATTGGACGATGAATTTTTGGCAGTAATAACCAAATTATTACAAGAGCAAATGCGTCGTAATAATACCACTACTAAAACAGAATCAGAACTATCTGCGGATAAACGTCAGCAGAAAAATGTTTTAAGTGTAAAAAACTGGGTCATATAGTTTCAAATTGCATTGAAAAAACAAAAGGTACAACATCCAGTAATTCTATGTTGACTACAGCAATCGCGTCCTTCGTTATCTAAAAGGCACATTAAATTATCGCCTAGTATACAAAAGGAGCGGTTTACAAGTAACTGGTTTTGCTCATGCTGATTGGGGATCTAATGATGTAGATCGGTTTTGTTTTTAAAACTGGGTCTTCTATAGTTTCGTGGGAAACAACGCATTGTAGCTCTTAGCAGTACAGAAGCGGGGGCAAAGAAGCTTCATCTGTTAAAACTTTTTTAACTGAATGTTTGATATTTAATGACAATCAGTCAGCTCAAAAATTGTGTAAAAATTCTATGTTTCATGCTAGGTCTAAACATATTGACATTCGTCATCATTTTATTCGCGACATGGTCGAAAATGAAATTGTTAATATTGTATATTGTTCGATCGAAGATATGATAGCGGATGTATTGACGAAATCATTGAGCAATATAAGACATGTTAAGTTAATTAAAGAATTGATGTATGTGATTAACTATTTAAGTTTAAAGGAGAGTATTGAAGATGTATAAACTTAAATAGGTTTGTACATAGGTTAGGTACATGTGTTAGAAGAAAAATATGATTTTGTCTTGCTTTGTCCTTCTGCTTATGCATTTCAGTAAACGTTTATTTTTACATATTATTTTATTTAACGATCTGATAGATTCTCTAATATAGATTTATTTGCTCCCAAGTGTATATTTGCATATATATATACTGTAAGATATTATAAGCTGAATAAAAAAAAAACCATTTTAATCTCAACGAAATTTAGAATTTAAATTAACACAAATCGAACATTTATAAGTCGCGAAATAAAAATCGAGGTAATAGAGTAATAAGTCATAAGTTTTGACTTTTGGTCAATTTTATCATAAAAAAAAAACAACTTAATTCAAGTACAATGTAGCAATACATATTCATACATTGATACATTGATACTATATAAAAAAACTATCGTAATCGAGGGCTTTCTAAAACAGCTGTGGGAAATATTTTAAAAATATATCTTAATTTGTTTTCATAAAAAAAACACATCAAGAGCATTTCTCTATACACAAGCATTCAGAGAAAATTATCCACAAAATTACAGTGAAGCAACATGTGACCAGAATAAAAAATAAATCTTTTACCTAAAAAAATTAAGAATGGCTAGACCGATTTAAATTAGTTTTAAACTTATGGAAAGACAGATAAACATTAAAGGATTGTATATATAGAAATTGAATTCCGGGCGAAGCCAAGAGCGGGTCACTAGTTCTTTTATAAATTGCCATAATCACAGCCTTTACGATTTTTTTTATGGCTTTTTAAAATTCCATGTAATCTATTTATTGCCATGTTTGTTAGAGAAATTAGATCTTTATGATTTTCGTTTCATTTTAAAGCACATTATACCAAAAATTAAAGACTCAGTACCCATTGAAACTACATAATTTCTGCCAATGTTATGAATGCTAATACTATTCACGAAATGGACACGAAATCCATTCTCCATTCAATGATGACGTGTAGTGCTGAAATGTGGCCTCTCACGGGATGACAGATCCACAAGTTTAGGGTCTCTCTATGCTCAGAGTTTCTTTGGTAGATATGATCAGAAATTCTCAAATTCCATTGCCAAGAGAATTAGCAAATGGGCCGGTCACATCTGTCGCAGAACTGATAAAAGATGGAGTAGTAAAGCTCTTGAATGGAGAGGACAGAAGACCATGCGTAGTGGCGAGCCTTGGGAGAGGCCTACATCCAGCAATGGAGGGATACTAGGCTGATTATTATGAATCCATTCTTCACTTACGATAGTTTTTTCATTATTAAACAATAAGTCTTTTCACATCCTCGTAATTCGTAACAGCAATGCTCGAAAAATACTGCTATTTCATTAAACCTATATTCGATATTGCCAGACGTTCGGTGTAAAGAAATGATAAACTTTGGTACAATATTCAGGACTTTCTTGTCCTCTTTTGTTGAGACGGCTCTTCTAACCGCTGCTACAAGTGACATAGTCCTGAACGTCTGGCAAAACTACCTATAATATATAAAAAAAAAGTCATATAATTCTATCCAAATGCACAGTTCAATAAACACACACTGACACTTTATTTGTTGGCATTGTCCGGAATGCCAATGGTTGGCATCCAATAGTCTCTAACTAGACATTATCTTCATTGGAAGAATCACACAAGATCCATTCACTCCTTATTCACCATACAAACTAGCGTTGCCAATTACGTAGGGCTGTGAACAAAACATAACAATCATTAGATGTTAACACATAAAGTTTCAATTGATTTCCCTAGGTCCAGTGGCCCGCCTTAACGCTCTGTCTCAGGGGTTCTGAGTTCGATTCCTGGCAGGGGCAAGTTTGTAAATGGACTCGTACTTTGGAATTGCGTCCAAGGCGAAGCCGGGAGCGGGTTCAATTACCTTCTATAATTGTCATCTCGCTCGGAGTCCGCGTAGGGGGCCCAATGGCCGGAGACGGCGTCCAAATCTTCACGCTCCTGAGTGTTGCTTGTGCCTGAAAAAGAACATTCATTGTTATGTGGCAAACAGTGTAATTTTGTGAATATATTATGACTTTTTAATTTACGAGCCAATTCATTCACAACGGTGTATTAACGTTAACAGTTTTAAGTTTATTTTTTTTTTATAGTAAAGGATCCCAAGAGGTCATCCTTCACCCATCTGTTTACCAGAGGAAAAGCATATTTTGTAAATTATTATCTATGAGAAAATAAATCGCGATTGTGTTGCCCATTAAAATAAATGCCATTAATAAAATAAAAACTAGTTCCTATGCTATTACAGTCAAAACTTCATCAAAATCGGTTGCGCAGTATTGGGGTCCATAGGGGGACATACATACATCGACTTTTATATAAATGTCTGCATCCGAGAGAGAGAGAGAGGACGAGAGAGGGGAGGGGGAGAGAGAGAGAGAGGGGGGGGGGAGAGAGAGAGAGAGGGGGAGAGAGAGAGAGAGAGAGAGAGAGAGAGAGTATACTGACATTGTTCGACTGGCGTGATGGTGAGATGGTTGGAGTCGGCCGGGGAGGCGGGCGCGGGGGGCGAGGGGCTGTCGAGCGAGATGACGGCGGCGCCCCCACCGCCGCCCGCGCCCTCCGCCCCCGGCGACCGGTAGCCGCTCGACGACACCGCCTCCACGCCGTTGGACGCCGCGTAGTTGTCCGCGGGCGAGTGGTTGCCGTCCTGCGGCGGCGACCCCTTGGGCGCCGGCACCTTCCGCTTCAGCGGCACGTCGTCGTCCGAGTCCGACGTCAGGTCCACCATCACCTCGGCCGGCTTCGCCGTGCGGCCCTCGCCGACCGCCGCACGCTTAGCGCTGCCGCCGTCCACCGGTATCACTTCTGTCGCAACACAATTTATTTATTTATTTCATTTTATTCATTAACAAGCGATCCGTAAAAACTTTTCTCGTGTAACGCACTTTCCATTAGTGAAAACCGCCTTAAAATCCGTTGCGTAGTTTAAAAGATCGAAGCGTACATACAGAGGGACAGACGGCGGGAATCGACTGATTTATTTTAAGTAAAGATTATAAAATGAAATGATTTGTATATTTGTTTGTAATCAAAATTTACTGGACCGATTTTTAAAAAATTTTCACCTATATAAATCTACATTATTAGAGAATAACATAGGCTATATTTTATAAAGGTGCGACGGCTAGTGTGAAAATATACCGAGATCGTCCGAGATGAGCGTGACCGGTTCCGGGGCGGGAGCGGCTGCCGGCTGCGGTCGGGCGGCCGGAATGTTCGGCGACCAGCTGCCGTCGGCGAGCAGCTGCACCTCGTTGCAGTCGCTCGGCAGCCGCGACGACGTCAGCACCTCCAGGAAGTAGCCGTCCACGACGAGCGTGTCGTACGAGGCGGGCCGGTCGCACACCGGGCACAGCCACGTGGGCTTGCGCTCGTTCATCTGCAGGAAGAGCGACGCGTCGAAGCACTGCAGGTGCGGGCAGTGCGCCGGCCGACACGGGCACAGCATGCGCATCTTGCCCAGCGGGCACATCAGCGACACGCGCAGCGACGTCGTCGCGATCTCGCTGTCGTAATCCTCCGACAGCTTCTCCTTAACTGCACAATACAATAACATCATTACACTTTTTATTCTCACTCTAACAGTGAGAATAAAAAGAACGTGAGAGCGACTCACTGAGAGATCTGGTGTAGTCAACATTTTTGGTGCCCTTGTTCTTGAGCCGCTGCAGCAGCTCGGCGGAGGTGAGTTTGCGCACCATGAACACGGACAGCACGTAGTTGCGCGCGTAGTCCGCCGCCCAAGTCACGTGGATAGTGTTCGCGACTGTGGGCGACAGCTTCACCAGCGACGAGATGTTCACAGGCCGCGGCGGCCGCTTCGGCTCCGGCGTCGGCTTGTTGGTCGGAATCGGGTTCTGTTACCGGTCAAAACGTTTTCATTCAGTTAACCCTTTACCAGGGACAGCCCTGGGCTGTGTTTTTGCTCTCCTTCAAAATTAAAAAAAAAGTACTTACTGGTAACGGGCACATTTTGTTATTAACTTTAACATTAACACTCGGTGGGAAATGATCCTCCTGTTCACAAGATGTTTCCAATAAACAAAATCGTAGCTGAGCCTGAAAAAAAAAATACATGAGAAAATACTTTTTTATGTGCATGTTAAAACTATTTTCTTTAAAAAAAATATATATAAATAATAACTGCACATTTTATAGAAGAGTCTCATAATTCTGAAGCAGTGTAATGAATGTTTGTCTGCCAATAAAGCAGAAACAATTTTGAATCCATTAAGCATTAGTTACTTAATGTGGAACTAGATGGTGCTGTGTGGAATGTGTGAAGATATTTATTTATTTATTTATTATTAATTTATAGGTTTGAGTCATGTCTGCATATTTCTATGTGGATTTCGTGGAAAAATCTAAATGGCCTAACTTCGTCTACACACAGCCTGATTCAGCCTATATCTCCTCAGAGGTCTGTACACAAACAGTGAAATACTAAATCTGACCCTAAACACTGATTCATACCTGAATGACATAGTCCAATTTGTTACTTGTCCCGACTAAGTCCCTTCCGCAGGATATCTCTGTGGCCTGTTGTGGTGTCAAGTGGAATATAAAGTTGCCTTCTTGCATACGGCCGGCTTGCATGGGCATCATTGTAGACGGTTTCATCAGATCAGCCAACACATCATAGAACGGCAGTCTAGCAGTGTCAAAAGGCGTTACAAGTTACAAAAGTTTATTAATATTGCAAGCAAAAACCATATATCAACTGTTTTATAATGGCTACAAACTGTATCTCATACACTCATAGATACTAGCTGGTGCCCGCGACTTCGTCCGCTTTAAAAAATGAAAATAATATAACACCTGAGAAAATATGCCATATCTTTTTATCGCTGTGGCGCTGCCACCCGATTTTTATATATTTTTCCCATTTATAATAGTGGCAATAAAATATTTGTTCTTTGTTTGTGGTAAAGTAGTCTATGTTAGCATAGGCTGATCAATGAAATCTAAGCAGAGTTTGCGCGTTTTCTTATTAAGTCCTAACAATTAGTAAGAAGTACTGAGCACGCCGCAACAAAGCGTAGCCAGGGGTTCAGCTAGTATATAAATAAATGCAAAAATTAACTTACTTTTTGAATTTAACATCAGGATGCACTGGAAACGATGTCAAAGGCGCCGTGGGCGAGGGGGAAGGCATGGGGGCAATTGTAACTCCACCTCCCGGACCGCCGTATCCATGGTACATACTATTGGCGTACATGGGATTTTGACGAGCCTGATAAATAAAAAAAACCACATATTTTTATTATACATTATCTATACTAATATTATAAAGAGAGAAGATTTGTATGTTTGTAATGAATAAACTCAAAAACTACTGGTCCGATTCTAAAAATTCCTTCACCTATAGAAAGCTATATTACCAGTGAGTAACATAGGCTATATTTTATATCGCTATTGTTAATCCTATTAAAATGGACGGCAAAGCACTTTCAGTCCCAGTGGCGTTGCTTTTGTTATAGGCGACGGTATAATATACTTCTGGTATTGTGGGAATTCCTTATACTAGGAATCTATATTACTATGTTGGGTAATCTGTGGTATAGAGGGATGAAGCTGGCCACCTACCCATCAAGTGTACCGTCAGTCTGTCTGTCGAGTTTAACATAAGAAAAATACTCGCATGACCCCATTACACGCTGATAATCTTCTGCATGAAGGAAACAAGCTCTAATAGTGAAAATGTACCGTAACAGGCATTTGCTGTGCTCTTGAGTCCTGTGGATTGTACCCAGTAACAACAGGATGTTGATACATCGCACGAGGATTAGGCAGAGCCGGAGCCAAAGGATCTTTGCCCTGCGATCCACCCGGACCCACAGTGCCTGATGGCATTGATTGGTTGTTCCTGTAAAAAATTGGTTGTTCCTGTTTAAAACACTGGAAACACATTCTCCTAAAAGCATATTTATATGCGCTTTTATGATATACAGTGAAATTAATTTATAAGGATCTTGGTCGTAACGACTTGATTATAGCGACGCAATACTTATCATCTCATCTGCAGAACGTCCACTAAAAATGTACATCTGTTCTACTTTTATATCTACAAAGTATATATATAATTTATTATACAAAATAGTGATCAATTTTTTTTTTCCAGTCAAATCTGCAATCAGTCGTAAAACTTTAAGCAGATGGTTTGCAAAGTCTTCCAAGAATATTCCCTATATTTATAAGTATAGGGTAAGGAAATGACGTCTTTTTAGACGTACATATTAAATAGTCTGGTGTTATTAGCCTTGTAGCCAGCTGGTTGGGATGGTTTTTAAGCCCGTTTCTATGAGTGGCAGCCCGTTTCTATGATTTCTTCCTTGACTATTCACCCTAAGTATGTTATGGACTTCAGCATTTCTAATGAACATTGCAGAAACTTTTCATTATAGAATTCTGAAGGATGATACTCAAGCTTGAGTCACGGCAGAGCCACACAGCTGGATACCGTAAGTCCAAACAGAAATCAATTTGAAGAACATTTTGTTTGCTTTGCATGGACAGAATTTGACAGTTACTTAATTTCTTCTCCCTAATTCTTTCATCAAATCTAAATCTCTGATGCATATCATACATAACATTTTAATATCTGTGGACACTGTTTTGCAACACATGCATATCTGATTTTATATCCAGAGATAGCTTTGCTAAAATAGGACCCATCACCAGAAGCCAGCTTCTCTATAACACACCTAACAATACATTCATCATAGCAGAGACACTTGCCTAGAGTATTGTTTGTGGCGGTGTCCATTTTCATTGGGCTTGTGTACCGCCCAATTTTCCGATGCGCTTCCGTTTTCGGTAGGCGCAGTCGGGGCGCCACTCCCTACCCTGGCTGAAGACCTTGTTTTAACCATTGTTGACAAGCGACCATCTCATGTCAACTGAAAATCCAGGAGTCCACAAAATGGACGGAAACAAAATAAACTAAACCTAATAAGACGATTTTAACTGGAAAATTTCTTTGACAGCACAAAATAGACAACCTATTTCTCTTCTAGCATCAACCGGAAGGGAAAGGGGCCACGGAAAACATCTGCAATTGAATAATTATATCATCAATTTAGTCATCAATGGTTAAAACATGTCTTACAGCTTTTTTATGGCTAAACAAACCGGATAACCTTAGTATATAAAAGTATATATTTAAAAATTGGAATAACGATGGCAGTCCCAAATGATTTAACAAATTATTCCACTGCAGCTGTGAAGTGTTTCTAGGAGAGAAAGTACATTAACATTTTTATATATTTAAATTAATATAAAATATGTAATATATATATGAAAAGGAGCTTACTTGTAGTAAGAGAATAGGAACCTGTTCTACCAAAGAAATTTTCCAGAACATTACATACAAAACAGATGTTCAAAACGGTAAAATGTTACAGGAGCAGGACCTCCTTAATAATTTTTAAAACAACCAACAAACACAATAGTACAGGATCGGAAAAAGGGTTGTCCTTCACCCATCTGTTTATCTGACGATAAGTATATTTTATTAATTGTTATCAATGCGAAAATAAACAGCAATTTTGTTGCATATTAAAATATGTTCATGGATATCCTTAATTTTAAAAAAGCTAGCTGTTATGCTTTGTCCTTCCCATTAACTAAACTGCACAATATGCTTAATGCAAAACTAACTCTGTCACACATTCTTTCTGGCCCTGATTTTCAAATTACAAAATTATAACTTTAATAGTATATAGTTGCCTATGATAACCCGTGCATGAATTACTATTGCAAGACTTTAAAATTTGAAAATCACAGAAGCATTAAGTGTATTTGTACAGTATAATAGAGAACTACACAGCATAGCAGATAGTTTCTTTTTTTATATTAAGGATATATCCATATATTTCGTTGCTTAAATTCAAAAGTACCACAAATCAAAAAATTCCAAAAATGTTTTTATTGCAAAAATACAATCTCAATCAATTCATATTGTATGTTGCAAAAAGACTTATGGTTGTTTTATTCCATTTTTTTATATTCAAAAGTAGGTAATATCTGCTTATATCTCCTCAGTATTCAGTTTATTATAAAACATTTAATGCTACTTAAAAATATGCTTCTAACGACGTATAATATGCATATATTTGATATATTATATCTAATAAGAAAAAATATACAATATTTTTTTTCGATTAGCTGTAAAAAAGTGTAATTTTGATTTGTGTGGTACATTTGAATTTAAGCAGCGATTTATTTTCTTATAAAAAACAATTGATAAAATATACTTTTGGTCTGGTAATCAGATGTGTGAAGGACACCCTCTCTTCGGATCTTAGACCACAAGAAGAAGTAGAAATAGTTAAAACAACTTCCCATAGATTGTAAATAAAGAGCACTTTTTTACTTTATAATGATAAAAGCTCCATAAGCATTATGCCTCACATTTTTTTAAAGAAACGCACAAATAATTTAAAATTTACAAATGTTTGGCATTTGGATGAACAATTGACAATATTGAATATTCATTCTAAAAACAAATTATTTAGAGAATACCAGTACTGAGACCTAACCCTTGCTCCCAGTGAATACCTATCTGAATTTCAATGTTTTACCATTATAAAAATCAACTCAATACAAAGCTCGGAGGGGTAAAAATTCAAGGCTCTTCTAATCAAAGTCTACCTACTTAATTTAGTAAAAAAGTAGATTATTATTTATTGTAAATAATCATTTTACAATAAATAGTAATTTTCATTAGAAAGTTTAAGTTAACATTTTCTACTGTATAACATTCTCAAAAATTAAGACAAAATTGTTTGTTTGAAAAAAAAAAAAATGGTTGCATTAACCATGCATGTCTTTAGGAATTAAAAGATTTAGTTATTAATACTTAGCTAAAAAATACGTTAGATCCAACTCGGTGTTCGATTTCAAAATGTTTACAATTAAATACATAATTTTTAAACTGCATTTACATTGCAGAAATATTTAATAAATAATTCTTAATATAAATAAAAAACATACTTAAACGAGTAATAAAGAATACAAAACTTACCATGAAATCGCGTTACCGTAATCATAATACCTACTCATGTTAGTTAATTTGTTGGTAAAAATGAAAACTAATAACTAAGGCTACATGGACAAAAATTTATAACAATAATAAGCAGTATGCGTATGTATATTTCACAAAACAAGAAGACTTAATCTTTTACAACGCTGCAGCAATCAGCATGCATATACTCAGCCGCCACGTTGGACATAGACTAAAAACTCTATACCTTATTGATTTTGTATGGTAATGCCCTAATAAATCACGACAAAACCTTAACCAAATTGAAAACTAATTAAATAGAATAAAATCAATATTCCTCAATTATTTTTGACATATATTTACTTAATAAAGAAAAAGAACAGTTTAAGTAATATTGATTAAAATAATTTTCTAAAGGTATTTCCAGACAACCAAATTTTCGAAAACCTTAGCATTTGTAACCATAAATAATGGTCACTTCCTTTTCCTATCTTTCGATGTTGTACACTTGCACTAGTGTTGTTCCTATATTTAAATGTTTTATTTTGTCTTATTTTATATTAATTTTAAAAACTTATATTTCAAGTCGAAATAATTAATTAACACATATAAAAGTTAACTATTATTATTTATATCAAAACTAGACAAAGATTGTTGCTTATTGTTCTTTAAAGGGATGTCATGGATGTTTGTGTTGCCACAGAACACAATGTGAGTTTGTGACTCAGTCTGTGCAGTGTTGTTAAATAGCTAGCTTGAGCTAGCTGCCGATAATGATAGATGCAGGTTCGAATCCTCACGACGATTTTAAATTTTATTTTTGAGGTAACTTGATTTTGTCTAAACATCTTAACTAACCCTTTAATCTTTATCTTAACTCTTGGTACATTGCTTAAGGCACAGTATAATTATTATTACTCACCTACTTAAGGTTAGTGTTTGATAATTTTTTTATCAAACACTAACCTTAAGTAGTGCTTAGTTTTGCATATGGATTAAAACGTCTGTAGGTAACCTATTTCTTGACACATTAGCTATCAGCAGTCTACAGTGCCACCAAAAGTGGATCTTTCTGACAGACCATTGTTTATAACAGTAGTAACTATTAATGACCCTTTTGTAACTATTTCACCATCCTGTATTGCGGAAAGTATCTCACAAGTCGCAAGTTTAAAACAATAAAATATCCTGAATGTTTTCATAAAGCTTTAATCACTACTTTGAGAGAGAAAGCTACATTTCATTAAAAAAGAAAAAAGTCGAAAGTATGTTAATTTAATGTTTAATAGCAGGACTGTACAGTTTAAAAAACCAAAATACATAAAATCCAATTCAGAAGTAAATCAGTGTCCAGTTAGAAAGGCCAAGCTTTATTTTCACAAAAATCATACAAAGTCCAGGAGAGAATGCTAAGTCGTTAGGTAAGGTTCAATGAGATAAACAAGCACACACGCACACAACACAATGGTCAAATGGCGAATGTTGTTGCGGCAGCCGGCGACGACGGGGTTAGGCAGGGGTGGCTCTGATCGTAAATCCAGGTAAACGAATGTTAAACGAATGTACGCGTTGTTATTGGCTGAACCATTCGTCGATTTGGAATTTTTATAAATGTGAATCTATTTCTAGGAAGCGTTTTGTATCTATGACTTAAATGAATACGGTAGGAATTACTTTCTATGAACCAAATATGGATTATGTATTTTTTACATGAAGTAGTGTACATAGACGATTATAATCGAAGTAGTGTACATAGACGAAGTAGTGATTTAAGTAATATGTAAGCCAAATATCTCAGCTTCGATGTTATTTAGCTGTATAGTTCCATAATAATAAATGCTACTTTCGAACTGCTTTTTCAAATTATGCTACTTTTATGAGTGGCCGCTAAAGTTGAAAATGATGCTAACTTTACCCAAACCCCTTTGCAACTATGCGGTTAGACGCAAGTAAAGGGGTTATGGGAGCACCACATAGAAAACAGGGGTGCCGCATGTACACCACGTGAAACTAAACGCGACCGATGCACGTCAAGACGCGCTTGCACGGACATGGTTGCACCTTCTGCACGATCTGACCATAGTCGTTCAGCTAATGCGGCAGCCCTGGGCCATATACGAGCGTCCAACCCACCCGAGCTTAAAATTGATGACCACACCGTCGCTTCACCGCCTTCTGTGATCTGTGTTTCGTGTAACCACGGTCGATGCTCATACACCCGCTGCCATGAATTATACGGCGCCCCACCACCTTTGGCATACCACGTCCCGAAACCACTATTCAAATCCCAAGCGTCTTCATAAGAAGCGACCGTACGCATACCACTCACATAATTTAGCGTCCAACTTGAGCATCGTGTTTGTAACCCTATATTTGGTAGATAATTTTTCAAATCTATTTTCAATCTTTCGCTTATATTTGATAGCCAAAACAAAGTTAAATTTGGTAACTTTCCATTTACGAACTCCAAATGATCTAAAAGCGATTTTGTAAAAAGCAGTGATAATTCACTGGCATAACTACTATTAATACCATCTGTCCAGCAGGTTTTAGATATGTCGTTACCTCCAAGGTGAAATACATCATCGACACTGGTTAATTGGATAATTTCGGCATAAATTCGTTCAAGTAATTTAAATACATCAGGACTACGAGGGTTAAGTTGTCCGTGAGGTGACAAAACTGTTGTAGTAGCGTCAAGACAATGCGACACATTTTCATAAGCAGGCACATCTACTTCAATAATGACTCGTATACCTCGCAAAGTTGCTCGGTCTACAACAGTTTGTATGTCTTCAGGCGTATACACAATACCTGGACTGTAGAAGCCGTGCTTGGAGAGTTCAGGTACGCTCGTTAGATTTAAGGAGAACAAATGAGAATCACACGCATGCCAATGGAAAGTATTCAGTTTACTCGCTGCCATTGCGTCAATTGTACGCAATATATCAGACACAGGAAAATAGTTTGTAGCTGTATCCAGCATAAGTCCGCGGTATCGAAAACGAGGTTTATCTTCTACATTCGCTTCTTCGAGAATCATCAGAGATCTGGTGTAAACGTCAGGCCATATTAGTTGTGTGAGAGTTTCGAAAGCATGTCTTGCGCCGCAAAAAGTCCTAGCATATATGTTTGCAATTAAAGAATTTCTACTTTTAGTATTTTGGCGAAGATATAACTTATAACTTTCGTCGGTATTAAGTCTTAGACGTGGATCTTCAGAACCGTTTACGGTAACACGTAAAATTAAACTCGCAGAATGACGTTCTGCGAATCCATTCGCTAACCTCTCCATTTTGCGTAAATCATCCCGCATAATATCGAATGCATCTCTTAAGTATTCGTGTACAGCTTTTGAAGTGGTAAATTTTATATGCAATTGCATTAAATCAACGCGCATAGGCACAGCTGAAGACGCCAAAGTCACACCTCCGGTTGGTTGAGGCCATAGTTGTAGTGATCCACACAACATATTACAACTAGCTATAGATTGCAGTTTAGTTGTTTGAGTCGCTCTAGAAGGCACACATCTTTTATTCAAGCATTCCCAAGTCCATAAAGGAAGAGGTTTTCTGCAAGCCGAAATTAATATTTTAACTGAAACAAATGTTACCCACATTTAAAAAAAAAAATGTAAGTAGGTGCTCGATCTACAAAACTTACTGATTAATTTGATATGTGGCTGTCGAGACATAGCATTCCTTAAATAGGAAAAATAAAAATGTGTAAGAAATACTACGACAGTACATTTTTACACTCATGTTCAGTGAAATATTGGAATATTGTTTGTTTAGAAATATCTTCATTAATTAAAACATTTCCTGGCGCACCGGTCGGATTTATTTATTGAAAATCAAACAGAAAATGAATAAATGATTATAAAAATATACCTATACTTACCATCATATGTAGATGTCATGTGGACGTCAATATATTTATGATGTTTTCATCTATGGTGTTGATGATAAATATTACATACTATTTAACAGATATTTAAAACGGTTTGTTTGATAACCGTACAGTCACATGCAGAGGTCATTTATTGTTGCTGATTTTAGTTTTAGCACCTCACTTCTTAGTCAGGTTTAGGTTTAGATACAGTAATTTAGGTAGATAAATTATTGGGCATAATTATAAAGAAGCATGCCACTTTTACTTAACATAAAATATCCAAGTCCTACTACAATAAAATATCCAAAGACCACTAAAGAAAAAAGTATTTGAAAGCCTTCAAACCATTTTTTACAACCACTTTTTTCTTTTTGCTAATCCATCCAATCAATTAAGTTAATCTTGGGAATAAAAAATTAAAATGGCATTAAAAGACAATTTAAATTTTCTTATATATTTTTTTAAAATTAAATAAGTACTTATTTCATTTCGCATACAACTTAAAATCTAACGAAAGAACCCAATGTCTTCGTGTGGTGAATTAAAGGCGAGTACTCTGATGTATATTAAGTATCCGCAGTAACCAACGCCCACCACGAAGGTGGCCAGTCCGAGAACGATAATAAGTACATTTTTGATCAAGTAAAATTTGTATTTTCCATAATCCTTTGGGTACAGAAGGCACAACTCCATCATGGACGGGAACACTAGAACTAGCAGTGACGTGCATAAGTTCGCAACGAACGCCACAAATGGCCCTTGAAACGGTACTATGTAGCCGATTAAAACTGTAATAAAAAATAAAGATTGAAAAGTTATTAACACTTTTATGTATTTCTTTAATGATACAAAACTGTAGACGGATAGACGGACTGCTCGAAGACGTGTCTATTGTCGCCTATAAATTCAAGCAACACCACAGAAGCAGCTGCTAATGTTATGTTGATCTTAATAGGCTTTCTGATATATAAATAGCCTATCCTATAGCCTATTAGCCTATTCTGTTAATGTAAAATATATTTATGATTTAAAGGTTTACATCAAAATTAAAAATTAAAGCACATTTCGGGACATTAATTTTTGGAAAATTAGTTTCAGTAGGTAGTTAAAAAGTTAAAAAGTTTAATCCAATGATATGATCCCTGAGTATTTCTCGCCATTTCTTATAGTTCCGAATTTAGGCATTTTGAATTATACTCATTTTGAAATGCTTTTTTTCAATTTTGCAAATATTTTACCAGAGTTTCACTGATTAACTAACAAGAAATCAAAACAAGAAACTTAGGTTACCTACCATTCTTATTATTATCTTTCAAAATAAAAACGAAACATATTCCAAAATAAATACAATTATAAGTACCTATACAATGACGACCAATTGACTCGGTGGTAGTAACTGACTATGGTGCAGGTTCGAACCCCGATCGAGACAAACGTTTGCATACATATATCTGTCTGTTCACGAAACTCGGTTGAAATGATCATGATCATTTGAAAGAGATTCATCAGTGTAATAAATAAAAAAATAATAATTTATAACGACCAGAAACTCAATTTACTTACATGTCAACAATACAAATAATGGTCTTGAAAATTTTTCAAAAGACTCCAGCGCTGCTTCCGTAAGGGGAGTTTTGAATTTGTGGTTTCTTAAAACATCCATTATCAATTGTATTGCTGGGTAGCATTGAATTGGATATGCAAAAACAATTGCTATCAGGTACAAGCTTATAGCTGTCAATGTAACGCTAAACGAAAATATTAGAAGAGATTAATTAGCATTACAAATCAAATTTATTGGGTTGGTTTGCTTACACAGAAGTGGATTCATGGTTGTAAGACTTGTAAGAGTAGCAGCAGTCTTAAGGGAACCCTGTACAAGCGACTGATAAAATAGTACTTAACCAGTACTGGTTTTACCTACTACTAGTATTTACCTACTTAACCAGTATGTATTATATATAAAACACTTACTTGTCATCCAAAGGCAACGATCGCAGCACATTCTCCTCGATTGTTCCATAACTCAAACTTCCCAATAGACCAAAAACTGTTCCTAACACAGTTGCTATTAACCAACACCTCTGCATTATACCACATCTCTTCGTTAGCAATTTCGGATCTTCTAACGCTTTATCTATGGACAGGATCTATAATAAAATATATAATTAAATAGATAATATCTATATATTCTATCTATATATTCTATAATTAATATCTATATATACTTTCTAAAACTTAACCCTAAACATTTAAATGGTTGTGAGAAATCTAAAGTTATTGAAATCTTGAATTAAAATTATTAATTAACTAATATTATATAAGAAGAATGAGCACATAACTCAGTGTTGCTCTTATAGAACACATGTTTTAGAAAAGTTTTGGTGATATAACTCAAAATCGTCAATTTAGAAAAATATCTCAGTGTTGCTTTGATGTATGTATCGATAATATATAAATTACTTGTAACGTGTTTGTGCGCGATTAACTCCTAAACTACTGAACCAATTTTGATAAAATTTTGTAACTATATGTAATTTGGCCCAACTTAAAAGATAGGGTAGTTTTTTTTTTGCACCCGTGCGAAGCCGGGAGCGTGTAGCTAGTATTAGTATAGATATAGATTGTGAAAACTTACAACTGCAACTGAACTCATGTTGAAAAGAAACAACCCGAAAGCGTAAAACATAGAATACGGGTTAGTGGTGTAGAATATACGTTCATCTATATGATCCTGCACCATGTTGTATGTCACCAAAATCAGGCCGATTATATTCATGATATTACCTGCAGAATACAAAGTAATATAGGCATGGTAAATGTACAATTTTTACACTAATTATAATTAAGTAACTATCTTTGCGGCGTGCCTCGGGATCAGTTTTATTTTGATACTTTTATTTTGTATTGTATTCATTCACTCTGTTGTGATTACCACATTTGAAGCTTCGCGCGCCAATAGTCGTGAGCTGCGCTTACAAGATTCATTATATTTTACCGTTTTGTGAACTGCATTGTACTTATTATAAACAATATCATATTATATTGTGATGTGTAAACATTGAATTGTGGGTAAGCTATCGACCGCAAACTCATCATCATCATCATCATCAATCGACTCATCAAACACAACAGGAAGTACAAAGCACAAGAGTACGGCCACTGCAGCTGGCATTTTGGCGGTGAAGATTCACTTCCTTGACGTCGAATACCTATCGGCGACACGTGCAGCGGCAGCGCACTTGCAGCACTTGTGATGTTGCTTGTGTTAATAGGCGATTTTAGCCACCTACATAGCTGTTAGCCTAGTTGACGACCTCTACATAAAAAACAATATATGAGCTTTGTTTTCAGATCGCCTGTTACAAGCTCGCCAACTAACATTATAAGTATTTTTAGATATATTTTTTTAATTACATTTTTTTATATTAATTAATCAGACCAAATAATAAGACATAATAATATCGTCGGTACTATTGATATAATAATATTTCTGAATATATTCGTTAAAATACCTGCCATCGATACATAGCTGACTTGTTTCAAAGATTTCATGTAGTACTGTAAGAACAAGTATGGAAAAAACAACGTTAATTGGGCCGGTCTGGAAGACGACCAATCCATCGCCTGAAATGAATGTGACTTCGTTTTAAAGAAGATTTTGTTGTTACAATTTTTACATAGTATAAATTATTGAAGTCGCTTTCCACATCTGTGTGTCTGTGTAACCGCTATCTCCTATAAAAACCACGCAACCAGCGCGAAATAACAGCGCTTGTGCTGTCGTGTTAGTAAATAAGAAATATTAAAGTACATTTCGCTATCTTTTACGCTGCCGGGTCAGTAGGTACATGTTATTGTAAGTACTGTTACAATAACACGCAGGTCTGTACGTCAATAGTACTTTCGTGTTGCTGTTGTTAATGAGGTGAGAGAGTAATAATTTATCCTATCAAAGGTCAAAACCTATCGAAGGTGTTTCAGCCTGTTTTGGCAAAAATAAATAAATAATCCCTTATTGCAAACATTTTCGGTTTTCTTCTTTTCTTTAGTAAACAAACAACCTAAGAGTTTTGCTCGCCATTTTCAAATATGTTAAAAGTTTGAGCAAATTCTTTTTAAAATTTAACATTTTATGCTTAGTTATTGTTATTGGTGAGTTTGATATAAATACTTACATCCCTCAGACTGTCCGAGGTAAATATAACGAATACTGTGCAGATTCCAATCTGACTTAGAACCATAAAAACTGCTATAATTATTCTGAAAAAATATACTTAATTATTATTTTTAAACTGTTGTCTATTAATGAAAATGTTAAATGGATAGAACAAAATGATGGCAAACTCCGCAGCGTGCCCTGGAAAAGAAATTTTTTAAGGGTAGGTAAATATAGTGATAAGTTGGTTATATAGGAAGTCAGCTTATCATAATCATTTTCTCAGCCGGAGGACGTCCACTGCTGGACATAAACCTGCGCATAATTAAAAATCTTAAGTTTTAAGTATACCTCATAATTAAAAATATAGGTATACTTAATACAGTTCTAAAAAAAATCTTACGTACGGTCCATGACTGCCAATAACTTGACAAAATCTTGGTCCATGGAGTAGGGCGATTCTAAACCCGTAGGTATAAGTTATGCATGGAATCTTTAATTGACGACTTATTTCGTTAAGGCACCATAACTGCAAGTCGACATACAATTCTAATGGAAAATTAAAAAAAAATATTTTACTATGTATAAACGCCTGACTTATTTATGTAAACAATCTTTTCACACCTCTTAAAACAACATAAACAAATAAATAAAAAAGAAACTAACATTTTCACAGTTTTATATATATAAAGTTATATTTATTTTTCAATATAGTTTCTGTCGACCTCTATTTACTATAACCATTTATGTACATGACGCGTAGTTTTACCGGCTTCACTCTGCCATCTTTAAGCCCGAAGCTCTCCAACAGGTGTCGCAATAATGCGTGTGAATGTACAGAGGGGGTCAGGTTAACTTACTAATAGGTATTTGACTTACTTTGTTTCTACAGCTATAATTTGATAGAACATGAGTTATAGTCAGCTATAAATAGCTACACAGCTATAGTTTGATAGTGTGCAAACATACCAAAGTATATTGAGAGTGGAGAATAAGGCCCCCAGTTGCAATCGCCATTATTGGACCCAATATTAAACCAACCTGCCCCGTTGCTAACGGAAGCGCTAGAATGCCAGCGCCGAATAAGGTTCGCAGTATATTAAAATACGCCATCGACACTCTAAAACAGTAGATATTAAGAACTAAAAAAAAATTGAAAAATATTGCCATTGATAATGTCAACAAAATAAACAAATTCTACAAAAATATAACGTAAAATTATATCTTTCCTGCTTTATCGCTCTTTTCATTAGTGAAAACCGTATGAAATCCGTTCAATTGTATCATTTCAAAATCCAGATAATATTTTAATAATATGTATATAAGATATATGTGTGGGAAGTTAATAAAGCAAACTTTGGAATAACTTTTATCTTTAATTATAACAACACACTTCTATTTCATCTTCACTTGACAGACCCCGCAATGTTGCCATTTATTAAAAGTACTAATATTCTATCAGTGTTGACATATTAAAAAAACAACCTTAAATACTACATATCCCACACGGCCATCCTGTTCATTCATCTGACTCAGATGAATTGTCTGTGCGGATCCAGGGCTTCATTAGATCGGCTGAGCTGGTCGAATGAATTGGTCCTTCACCATGACCGACTTTCTCCAATGTGTATCTATCATTGCGTTTCTTCTGAACAATCTTGTAAGGTCCAAGGTATTTAGGGTAAAGCTTACTTCCTTGTGAAAATTGGGTCCTTTTGATGGCAACCAAATCCCCTACATCATACGAATTCGCTGATATTCTCTTTTTATTATAGTATTTGACATTCTCTTCCTGTATTTTTTGTATAGAGTATTTTGCTTTCGTCCTAAGTGCAGCTCTCTCATCGACATAGTTCTCTATGGTTTCTCCCTCGATAAGCTTCAAAATCTCGTCTTCTCCGTGTCTCAATTTTACACCAATGAGTAACTCGAAGGGTGTCATACCAATACTTCGTTGATAAGTGCCATTTAAACATCTTTGTACGGCAGCAACTTTGCGATACCAATTGGATGGGTTATCAATGGTGAGTTTGCTCAAAACATCAATAATTATCTGATGGATTCTTTCCACCTGACCATTTCCTCTAGGCTGACCAGTGGTTATGGTGTAGTGAATGATATGTTCTTCTTCACAATACTTGCGAAACTCGTTGGAGGTGAATGCGGCGTTCCTATCTGTAATTATTCTTTGTGGTGAACCAAATGTTTGTTGCTGTAACAATAGTTTATTTAAAGTCTCTTCAGTAGTCAGAGTCTTAACTGGATAGATCCACGTGAACTTAGTGAAACCATCAACTACGGTCAGTATGTATTTGTAATTCTTATTTGTGGAAGTTAATGGACCAAGGTGATCAATGTGGTATGTCGATAACGGAACATCACCTTTATCTAATGGATGTAAGTATCCCTCTTTCCTTCCTCTTTTATGCGATATGAGAATACACTCAACACAATTATCTATTATCTTCTTAATTTTCATTTTCAGATTTTCAATGTAGTATTCCCTGTTAATTAATTCTTCGGTTTTTGTAATGCTAAAATGTCCCTTTTCATGGTTCTTTCTTATAATTTCGTTTTCCATCCTTTTGGGTACTACAATCAAACGTTTTCCGTCTTTCTCTTTAGTAAGTATACCATTTTCAATAATGTAGCTTTCATATTTTTCTCTTTCTAGTATCTTTTTTATAAGTCTGATGTGAGGATCTTCATTTTGAGCTTTCTCAATTCGAGCTGTAGTCTCCGTAAATATTAGACAAATGGGGTGTCTACTTAAAGCGTCAGCGTGTTTTAGTCTAATGCCAGGTCGGTGTTCTATCTCATAGTCGTACTCTTCTAATAACAAAGCCCAGCGAGCAACACGAGGAGGTAAGTCCTTTTTCTTCAGTGTCATTGTTAGTGCTGAACAGTCGGTTACGATTTTAAAGTGAATCCCGAGCAAATAAACTCTAAACTTCTTTATAGCTTCTGCTACCGCAAGGATTTCTAAATGATAGCTATGGTAATTTCTCTCGGCTGCTGTAGTCTTTTTGCTCATATAATGAACTGGATGCATCTGATTGTCTTTTGTACTTCTTTGTAGAAGCACTGCTCCATATCCCTCTGTGCTTGCGTCTGTATGTACTTCTGTTTCTAAATCGGGGTTATAAATATGGAGTACAGGCGAACTACATAATTCCATTTTTAATTTCGTAAACGCTCTCTCACATCTTTCGTCAAAATTAAAATTAATATCCTTCTTAAGAAGATCTGTTAGCGGTTTTGCGATTAGGGAGTAATTGCGGATGAACTTTCTGAAATACCCTGTCAAGCCAAGAAATGATTGTAGCGACTTGATATTAGTAGGTAATTTAAATTTAAAAACAGCATTAATTTTCTCTTTAGATGGACATATTTTATTATCGCGGATGGTATAGCCTAAATAATTAATCTCTCTTTTCATAAAATGACATTTCGCCCAATTGAACTCAAGCCCATATTCCTCAGCTCTTGCAAAAACTGTCTTTAGCTTTGACTTGGCTTCATCTTCAGTCTTTGACGGTATAATCAAATCGTCCAAATAGGCTAATACGATTCCATTGGAAATCAAATCTTGGAAGATGTTGTTAATAAATCTTTGAAAAACCGACGGAGATGTACACAGGCCAAAGGGCATCTTTTTGAATTCATATTGGCCTTGTGGTGTTACAAAGGATGTGTATTTTTGGCTGTCTTTATGGACATTGACATGCAAAAATCCATTTTTTAAATCCAAGGTTGTGAATGTCGTAGCTTCCTTTAATTGGTCTATTTGGTCCTCAATCAGTGGTAGTGGGAATCGTTCCTTTATTATCTTTTTGTTTAGCCTTCTGTAATCTATACATAAACGGTATTTTCCATTCTTCTTCTTTGCTAGAACGATAGGACTTGCGAAATCTGACTTACTAGGCTGTATGATTTTCTGTTCTATCCATTCTTCAATTTGTTCGTTCACTATTTTTCTTTCTAGAGGTGCGAGTCGACGTGGATTTTGATTAATCGGCTCCTCATCGGTAAGTATTATCTTCATCACAACATTACTTTCCTTCTTTGCTTCTTTAGTCTTATAGTTTCTTATCATCGTCTTTATTTCTTCTAAATATTTCGTTTCTCCTATCTCGTATGATTCGTGTGCTGTCTTTTCTTGTGTGATCAAAGTAAGGTGTTCTATTCTGTTTACAATCACTTCATTTTGAGCGAATCTTACTTCAAAATCGCTCAATATCGGTCTTCCAAGAATCACGTTTACGGGTATTGCGTCATCTTCGACTACATGGATCTTAACATCGGCAAAGTAAGCACCTATTTGTAGTTTGGCAATAAATGATCCTTTTGTATTTGCTTTTCCTTCGCCTAAGCCCTTCAGGCGTATGATAGCATTCTGGTCGTAGTTGGCTTTCAGTTTTTTGAACTGGGTCTCTCGAATAACATTGGCGTCACTTCCGGTGTCGATTAAAGCTATCATGGCGACATCATTAATCTTGATTCGACAGGAAACTTCGTCTTTTGTGTCTTCTGTATCAATATTCATTAATTTCTTGGGTCGATTTGGACAGTCGGGTCCTTTATGACCGAATTCGTTACATGCAAAACATTTTATGCCCTTAGTGCAGGATGTTGTTTGATGTTCTGTATCGCCGCACTTAAAACATCTCTTAGGAGCAAAAGGTTTCCGTATTCGTGGTAAAGGTGTTGTACTTGGAATGTGGTTAGGTCGTGTCGCCATCTTCGTCTTCAGATTACAATAAATATCTAACTTTCGTCTGAATTCTTTCAAGTCTACAGCACCATATAAGATAGCCTTATTAATTTCGTTGTCACAGATGCCATCTATGACATACTCTATAAGTGCTGCATCCTCAATATTGCCATGTACTGCCAGCTCTTTCATGTGGAGAAAGTATTGTTGGTAACTTTCATTACTTTTCATTTTCCGTGAGGCAAGCTTCTTGTGTAGGACCGCACTGTTCAGTTTGGACCCAAATTCTTCAAGTAAATTACTTTTAAGGTCATCCCAACTCTGAATGCCTCTTAATGACCTCATAAACAATTTGGCAGTTCCTCCTAACAATCTCTTTCCATAAATAAGCTTTTCAATGTTAGACCATTCCATAATGAGAGCAGTATCTTCGAATTCCTGGATCCATGATGATATTGGATAAGTATCATCGCCAGTGAATTCTGTCATGGATTTCTCTAAGTCGCTAAACGAAATTCGGGGTGCAGACATTTTCTTTAATTTTTGTTTATCTTCTTTATCGGACTGGCTTTGGTATTCTTCGCTATTATCTTCTTCCTCTGAATAATACATTATATTTTTCACCTTTTCTTTATTATCTTTCTTAGTAGGCATAAAAATTTCTAATCTTTATTCATCTTAAAATAGTCTTGTTTGCTTCTTAAAATCTTCATAAAAACATCTTCATTTAAAATTGTAGTCAACACTTACGTTCCGTAACCTTTAATTCAGAGGTAACTGTGCCTCTAAGTATTCTGAGCAATATTTGTACAAAGATTATTTCATTGTTCTGTGGTATAGTGCTCATTACAGTTGTTACAATTGTAATGTTCTGTGGTTCTAATAATTGTATTGTTCTGTGGTCTATGCTTCTGTGGTTTGATAACTTTGACCTTTACGTGTTATGTATTCGTTTATAGGTATTTACCGGCTTTGTTTGATGATTTTCTTAATTCTTCATCTTCAATCACTCCAAAATAATACTTCACTAAATTCCAATTGTATCCCGGACGAGCCCCCATAAGTTGTGGGAAGTTAATAAAGCAAACTTTGGAATAACTTTTATCTTTAATTATAACAACACACTTCTATTTCATCTTCACTTGACAGACCCCGCAATGTTGCCATTTATTAAAAGTACTAATATTCTATCAGTGTTGACATATTAAAAAAACAACCTTAAATACTACATATCCCACATATGTATAGAAATTAAAATATGAGTAGACTCATATTTTAATTTGATGTAATAAATATAATGTCACTTTGCAAGATCAAAGTATAGAGAGTTATAAAGCAGAGTTATCCAGAACATTATACCTAGTATAGATCTGCTACCAATCTCTATAATTTTTAGCCTACGGTTTTGGTCTGTTAAATATATCTAGGTGTAGATAAATAAAATACGATGGTAAAATTACAAATTCAGTATTACTTGATAGTTTGCTTAGGCTCACGGTGTTGCATTGGGTCGTAATCAGAAATAGGTGGTCTTTCTTCAGGTAACGTCGCATTTCTAACATCCAATATGGATTCTCTACCAGCTGGACGCAAAGACAATTTACTAACATTTTCAATAGCAGCCCTAAAATCAATTCATATTAATGTGTTATAGGTACCTACTTATAGTAAAATCCAAGAAAAGTTTAGGTAGGTATGAGAAATGGTAATATTTTTGACACTAACATATCATTTATTTAAAATATTGCTTTACTTTAATTTTTGTTGTATTTTAATGTTAATATTTTATTATTACAATCACGATGATTAAAATAGTGATAATGTCAGATCATGTGCTATGACTGTCGAATGACGATGACATAATGAAAATGACAGATATAAGTATGTTGGTAGGTATTATTTGTATAAAAAGACTTTTACTCTTATTTCTTCTTATTCTAATACCTATCTAAATTCTCAGAGAACTTTCCATACACTTTTTGTGGTATATTCTAAAGGACTTTATGTAACTGTGATTAACGTATCTTTTATTGCTTTAACATCTTATAATATTGTTGTCCAGACCATATTATTAAGAAAATACCATAATGAGACCAATGATCATAATTAGTTATAAGCCCTACAAAATGTTAAGGACTGGCGCTGACTGACTTATAACATCCCTCTTTTGCGTCGGCCGTCGTGGGTTAAAAAATGACCTAATTACAACTACTTAAGTATCTGTCTTATCTTTATGTTGTTTAATATTAGGTACTACATCGTTTATGAAAAGAAGGAATCTATATACATACTTCAGTAAGAGTACATACTTAGGTAGGTACCTACCTACATAGGTAGGTCGCCTTCGCATGACCGTGACCGCCATTAAGTGAAAGTTGCGGAATTTAGTGGAATGTTTGTAATTAGAACAATTTGTTGAACTATTGGAACTTGTAGAGCTGTAAATTTCTTATAATAGAGAGTGCGGATTTTTGAGAGTCTTTGGTAATTTGAAAGGTGCATTATTCCAGAGTTTATTTCATAACGTAAGCATCTGTAAAAACAGAATTCAATGAAAATTTCAGATGCGTGTGGAGCCGCATGTCGCTATCGCTAGGTATTATTGTGGTAGGTATTATAATTTATTATGTACCTATAATACCTAGCGTATGTTAGGTACCTATATATATACTTAAATCCTTACAATTCCACCCGGACGAAGCCGGGGTGCGTCAGACTAGTACTGACTGAGTTAAATCATTCCGTTTGCGTTAAAGACATGGAGTCCTTGACATGGAGAATTGACGTGAGGGAGGACCAATTATATACCTACATTAGAAAGTGTTGCTCGGCTACTATTAAATAGGAGCTTAGGAGCGCTGTAGTAGTTAGGTAATTAATCCATGAAAGTAATCCACGAACAAGACTATAATAGAACAAGTTTGGACTAAGAGAATAAGACATTATTCAGAAAACGGGAATTAATTATTCAATCACGGTCTGACACTTGTGCCTGCCTACAGTCTGTCATCTGTCATGTGATATGATGTCAAATTCTAATTGTCAAAAGTTCATTTGGTAACATGTGATATGGTTATGAATAAATCAATTCAAATTTTCGTTATTTATTTATCATCAACAACGATTAAATTTGTTTAAGTATATGTAACAATAATAGTTATATCAACTGTTGTAAGATAAAAAATTATCGCAGAGAATCTGCGTTCAAATCACTTGCACTGCCGTGTGATTTAATTGAAAAGCCGCAACGTAGATACCACGTAAGTAAATACTGTTATCCGGCTAACGTAACTTCTATAGTGACTACCACTAACTAGTTAAAGAAAGCTGGTCTTGTTATGATGACAGTAGGTCAATGATACATACATGCCGGTAGTGCGTGTGAATCTTGATGACGTAGAATTAACCAGTCTAGTCAAGCAAGCTACTTCCTTTACTTTAGTTCAGTCCGTGCCGGCACAACATCGCGAACAGAACCCTCCTCTTAATAACCGGTTTTAACTTAGTCAAACGAGAAAGTTAACTAATTCTACAACACATAACTGGAAGTTACCATGGGTGGTAAAGTGGAAAATGTTGGTATATTGGCTATGGAGATCTACGTGCCCTCTCAATACGTAGATCAAGTGCAGTTGGAGAAATACGATAATGTTGCAGCAGGCAAATACACGATTGGGCTTGGACAGAAAAGAATGAGTTTTTGCTCAGACAGGGAAGACATAAATTCATTATGCATGACTGCATTGAGTAGGCTGATTGAGAAACATGACATAAATCTTCACGATATTGGACGTTTGGAGGTTGGTACTGAGACTATTATTGATAAGAGCAAAAGTGTTAAGAGTTTTTTGATGACTTTATTTGCTAAGGAAGGCGCAACTGATATTGAAGGAATAGATACCACTAATGCATGCTATGGGGGCACCGCAGCTCTTCTAAATGCTATCAACTGGGTAGAGTCCTCTTCCTGGGATGGAAGGAAGGCAATAGTTGTGGCAGGTGATATAGCAGTATATGGAAAAGGCCCAGCGAGGCCGACGGGTGGGGCCGGTGCCGTTGCTATGCTCATTGGACCTGATGCTCCACTCGTCTTCGACCGTGGTGTACGCGCTTCTTACATGACTCATGCTTATGATTTTTATAAGCCAGACTTAGCATCTGAATTTCCATTTGTCGATGGAAAACTATCGATTCAATGTTATTTGAGTGCTTTGGATAATTGCTACAATTTGTTCTGTAAGAAAATGAGAAGAATTGATCCAAGCTTTAAAGGCCTGTTGAGTTTAGACGGAATGTTATTTCATTCACCCTATTGTAAACTTGTGCAGAAATCCCTAGCAAGATTGAGTTTTAATGATTTTTTAAATGCAACTCCAGAAGAACGCGAAAAACAGTTTCCAGGACTGAGTTCCTTCAATGATAAAAAGTTGGAGGACACATATTTTGACCGTGACGTTGAGAAAGCATTTATGACTTACAGCCAACAGTTATTTGAAGAGAAAACAAAACCATCTCTTCACATATCTTCAAATACTGGTAACATGTATACAGCATCTTTATATGGTGGCCTAGTTTCATATTTGGTCAGTAAATCGTCTGACCAGTTAGTGGGCAAGAAGTTTGGATTATTTTCCTATGGCTCAGGTCTAGCTTCTACAATGTATTCTATAAATATTTGCAATGATATGAGTGCTGGTTCTAAATTAGAGCAGCTAATCAATTCACTACATAGTTCTATGTCTTTGCTAGAAAAAAGAGTGTGTGTAGATCCGAAAGATTTTTCTGAAATTATGGAAGTCAGAACAAAGAATTATCACACAGCACCGTATGAACCTTCGGGATCAATAGAAGTCCTGTTTCCGGGCACATATTACCTCAACAAAATTGATGACCAAAGACGACGCACATATGATAGGAAAGACTAAAATCTTAATATAAGCATTTAGTTCAATTGTGTATTAAATGCAATACACAGACATTTTTTTTACAGGAAAACTGGTATTATACAGAATGTTTGGTTTAGAAAACTGTTTCTATTGCAATTGTAAATTTTTAATGAATGACAAGAAATCTTTCTTATGACTGCTCATCTTTGCTATCATCAAATTGTCGTTGGCCTTCTATTAAAACTCTTGTTAGCAATTTTACACAGGTTTGTTTATATTTTGAAAGAACAAAATGTAAAGAGGTATATTAAGAGATAGAAAAGGTGAGAATTTATAGAAAATTTTATATTTTGTTTGATTGTTATAATTATGTTAATGACATGTCTTTATTATAATCATTCTTAAAACTCTATACATTAAGCCTGTCACAATAGGCCATATGCAATATGCAATATTATTTGAATATGTATGTTTATTTATTTTCCAATATTTTACATATTTAGTTTGTTTATATTATTGTAACTGCCAATTATTTAAATACTTCTTTATGACCTAAACATGTTAGTTATCTTATTTGTTTGAAATTTCAATAATTATGTGAGAGCATTATAAATATACTGTTTTCAAACAAATTTATTAAATTATTTAAATGCCTCAATTCCAATATCAGTAATTCCTTATTAAAGATAATTATTTACCTGGAATTGTTTAGGCAATTCCACCATACAATATATAAGTTTACATTGAAGATTATGAAATATATATATTTTTTATATTTATTAGAGATGGGTTTGCTCTTGGCGAGCATCTAGCCGTGTAGCGAAGATGAGGCCTATGATAGAGCGCGCTCACCTAGATGATACCTATTCACACCAATTTTGAAAAGATATAAATAATTATTATTACATTGTATTACAATGTTATATAATTTGTACAATAAACTATTTAATAACAATAACAATTGAACTTTTTTAATAAAGTTTATATCAGATATTGATATGTTTAAAGTGTTTTATCTTAATGTATAATACCTTAACATTGGTACCACCATCACAATTTTTTGTCAATCATCAGTAAAACATTGCATAAGCAGTCGTGGTGTGAGGAGGTATAGGTTGTAGCACACTGAAATTCTACAATTTATTCCTAAGAACTATTAATGTTTTTTTAACATAGATAATAAATTTATTATCAATATTTGTAACCGTTGCATCATATACATCAACAACACAATTTCTCTTACTGTTTATATGTGTAGAATTTTATTTATAATTAATTATATTGTTTATGAAATGAGTTAAATGTATGAGTCCACTGAAAATTAGTAAAATGTTGTGACTTTTTCTGTATTAGGTGTAACGGATGGATTATGTATACATAATATATAATTATAGTCTCGTGAATATACGTTTCAAATTGTGAAAATATAAGGCTGATATAGAATACAGTGACTTACATTGTGTGTTTGTAAGTGCTCGAGACGAGAAATGAATTAGTTTGAAAACAGTACTAATCCTTTATAATATGAATATAAATACCCAATGTCATAGTAAAATTTTAATTTAAAATAAAGGTAAATTATATTTTTATTTTAATGTAATATTAAAATTCCATTTCACTTATTTAAATTGTACCTTTTAAAATTTTAATTTTAAAATATTTGATGTCATTTAGCAGTAGAGCTGCCACAACATTATATGTATATGTCTCCTAATTTTTTTTAATATTACTTATAAAAATGTTAATATTGTGGTACTAAATTTATTGTTTGCTGTATATTTAAATATTTTCAATGTGTTTGTAGGACATTTTTTAAATAATATGGGTAGATTCGTGGCAAGATGTTTGTTACTTATTTTCGTTTGTGTTGGTAGCTAAACTTTAAATTTTATTGTTGTTTTTTTTTGTTATGCTGTGTTTGTGTGCAATGTTTTTTCATAGTTAATAAATATATGTGTGAACAACAGAATAAATAGTCGTAAAGTGTCAAAGTATACCTACTTAATATTATACAAAAGTAACGTTGCAAGATAAACACTTGCTTGCTTGTACCTATGTCAAATGCATTAATTTATTAAATTAGCATATCAGACAACAATCCTTAGCCAATTTTAATGCACAATAATAAATAATTAATAATTCAGAGTTTAGTTCCCTCTTCCTTTATTTTTTTCTAATATTCAGAATTTTAGGTTTTAATGAGTTTTAAATTTCTATAATGTCGTAAAGCGTTATAAATATTAAACTTAAATCAGTTCTCCAAATTTCCACTTCAAATAAATTAATAATTATTTTAATGTTGAAAAATAAATTAACTAATTTTTTTTAACAGTAACAATGCCCGAATCTAAGCATTCCTATTTACTTTTTTCAAGTTCCAGTAAAGTATGTGAAATTATTTTTATTTTTAAATGATTAAATTAAAACCTACAAAAGTATGAACTAAATGTATAAAGTAAGAAAGATGTATTGATTTTTTAATAATACATAATAATTTTATTCCTTATGTCCTCGTTGATTTAGACTTTCACCATCTTGTAATATATATATTGTAATATTATCTTGTAATTATATACACACACACACACACACACACACACACACACACACACACACACACACACACACACACACACACACACACACACACACACACATATATATATATATATATATATATATATATATATATATATATATATATATATATATATATATATATATATTTATTACACTTAAGAACATTGTAAGCTTTTAAAGCCGTTCTCGAGTAATTAGTAATAAATGAATTCTCATTAATATATTTCACTTGGTGCTCATCTTGAAAAAGTTTTTTTTAATCTATAAGGTGTATGTTGTTTATTTAAATGTATGTATGTTAAAAAGAATTGTGTTTTTTTTGTTTGCTTACTCTACCCTTGCTTATTCTATTCTATTGCTCTATATTACTTAACTACTCGTTGATTAATGATAATGATTGATCGATGATAATGATTGATTCTATAGGTGAAAGAATTTTTAAAATCGGTCTAGTAGTTTTTGAGTTTATTCATCTTAGGGCCTCTTTCACCATCTCTGAGTAAAGTGTCAAGTAGGCTAACCGCCATTTAAAGTCATTGGTCACCGGGAATGATGGAGGTGATATACCTTTGTTTGTACGGTAAAAGTCCCAAACATTAAAAAGAAAATAATAATAAAAATTCGCCTATCGAAGGATTCAGTAAACCGAGTGCATAATTTAATAAAACATAAAATTATTTCTAAAAGTAGCTAATCAACACTTTATTTGTAGTTGGTGAAAGAGGCCCTTAATATATAAAAATTACGTGTCACATGTTCCTCCGCGATGAACTCCTAAACTACTGAACCGATTTTGATCAAACTTTGTAACTATATGTAATTTGGTCCAACTTAAAAGATAGGATAGTTTTTATTTTGAACCCGGGCGAAGTCGGAGCTGGCCACTAGTTACAAATAAAAATACAAATCTTTTCTCTTTATAATATTAGTATAGGTTATTGTATTTATAACAAAAAGAAAAAAATAATAACTCGAGCGCTCGGGGTTAAACATAAAATTCCACTCATCCCGTCACATCACTAGATAGTCAAACACAATGATATTGAATATAGATAAAAAACCTAAGCAACTTTCACTATGGCATGAAAATTGTAGTTAAATCTCTTATAATGTATGTGTTGGTTACCAAATAATTAATCTCAATGAGTTATTAATGTGTACTATACATATAGATAAAGATTTTATAAAGTATTACAAAATAAGGTCGCTTTTCGCTCCTGTCTGTTTCTCCGCTAACTTTTTCAAAATCACCCAACGGATTTTGATACGATTTTCACTAATGGAAAAAGCGATAATGGGCTAATCAATGGAATATTTATTGATATTTAAAACATTGGATTGAATAGTGTTTGAAACCGACAGAGCGCGAATTTTATTCTTTATCCTTATCTATAAACCGGATGGTTGCAAGTATTTAAATAAATAAAAATAGTTGTTAAATACATATTTACCCATGGTAAATATTTAGTAGTAATATCAATCCTATTTGTGAGACGAAACGGCCTCTCTAGTCTCTAATACTAGTTTTTGTTTACTATCTGGTGCCTGCGACTAAGTCCGCGTTGAAATAGAAACTATATAAGGTGGAAACAAACTATCGGACGCGGCTGACGGTTACGTCTGATTGGTATCTGGAATCCAGATTCTGGATAGTATAAAATACACTAAGCTGTGCAAACTGTCGTTCACATACTTATCCTATTGAGCACTTACTTACTAAAACCATAGTAGGGGCGACTCAGTTAGGGCGACGGTGTCATCTACCATCACGACCTTTACAGAATAAAAAATATCCCAGATAAAGCACGTGTATTAATAATGACTAATTCACCTAACTACTATAAGTGAACCATGAGTCATGGTCCATGACCTAATAAATTTTTACAACTTAAAAATCAAAACATTAATATTGAGAATGGTGCGTGATATTATTATGATACTAGAATGATGCGTGAAATGGAAAGTCACATAATTATATTTTAAGTTTTATAAATCCGTCGTGTTACGTTAAAAGTAGGTATTTATTTATGCAAATAGGCCTATTGGATAAGTACCTATCTATTTCCGATTCTGATAGTCAAATGCCTATAGTGCGGTGAAAATAGATATTCAAGGTTACTATACTATACTATACTATACTATAGTGAAAGTAAAGTCTCCATCGATCCCACATGTGCAAAAAAATTAAAGTCAAAGTTCGCAAACATTTTTTGCATTTTTTAGTTAAACGGTATGTTTTATCATAAAATTGGCTATACAAAAATTGTAGGTCGTGCAATTATCTACTAAGGTTGTTCTTACACTTTTTTCCTAAGTATAGTAAATAAACTTATTTTATCCAGTAAACGAATTTTTCTCTAAGGTCCCCATTATCTCTAACTCCTGACCAGTTGGAAGGCTGAGAAGGGAATATTTTTCTCAGTGTCCCCAATTATTTGCATTGGATACACTAATCTATGAGGAAGCTGCAATATTTAGTGTATAGACTACCGACCCTCCCTCGGCTTCGCATGGATGTAATTTGCTTCTGCTAATTATATAGATAATCTTTCCTCTTTTATCGCATTTTCCATTAACGAAAACCGTGCAAAAAGAGAATTAATTACCATCCGAGTGTGGATCGCGTATTTTTTATCTTATCACTTTCCTCATAAAATGGCTTTATTTGTCAGCACGTAATAAAATTGTAGATAAATATTATTTCTAGTAAGTATTAGATAATAGCATTACCTTTTACTAGCAAGTACAATTTACTATCACTACCTAAATACACGTTGTCTAAATTAGACATAAAAAAAATTGTAACTGTAATATTAGTCCATAGGTACTAATATTATAAAATGAATTTCCAGTCGCCTATACACACAAAAAAACTTAGGAGGAATGCTAATGTGTTGAAATAGTCAACTGCTATTGCTAATGTAACCCTTTTAGGAAGCGACCAGATTTTTATAGGGAAATTGGAAATTATGCTTCGGTATGTTTTATAGTAATTTGACGAGTGGTGTTGAATTGAACCAGCGCTGACGCCACCCATAATCTGTTTGAGAAAACCGCTTGATCTCTCAAATCTGTCTGTCTGATCTGTCAGCAGTGAAAGTCATTTGGGCGAGATGATGATGATGACGAAATGTTTATAAAAAGTAGTTATTTTAAGTAGATACGTACGTATGTTTGTGATGTATGATGTATCGAGCATAGTGTAGGTACTTAAGATTCGTTGGCGGCATGGCAGCGTCTGCGCTACCACCTATAAATCGTGAACGAATACTCGTACGAGGGTAAGTTAGGTCTTGTTTTGTAAGTAAATGTATGAAGAATAATTCACATCTTAGCTATTTTATCATAGCTTCGATTGTTTTCTGGATAAATTAACTGTAAATACAAAAATGTTGAAAAAAATAAAAATAAATTATAGTTTGGACAGACATTATTTTTTAAGTTATTATGCCTGTCAAATGATTTATATACGAATATTGTAGAGAATTTAATGTAGATTATTTTTGTCATAAACAGTTTTATTTTATCTCTAATAGGTTCCGAAAAAAATTAGAAAACCGCAGATCGGGACACGTTTGGGTGGAAAGGGGGAAGGGAGCGGGGAAGGGTTAACACCGGGCAGAACCGTGTTTAGCAGGGTCGTATTAGTCAAAAGATCCGGTGGCAAAAAGTTTCACTAAATGCCAGCAGCCGCTTTTTGAGATTTTTCCGCCACACTATTACCTAAGTCGCACACTCTTTCATTATATACCTATATATACCTATATGCTAAATTTAATTCAATGTCGTTTAGCCATTTTTAAGTGATTCAGTAACAAACAATTAAAACATATAAACATAACTATGTACTACAAACTTTCGAATTTTAATATTATTAGGATGAGGTAAGTTAAATAGTGTTGTCAATAGATAATTTTTATTTTCTTTGACATCATTATACTTGGCTGTCTGCATCTGCGACCGATGACCTATACAGATTAAAGCCATTATTATATGTTTTGTTCAACAACTATTTTCCGGTATTCAATGATATATTATAAAAAGAATTATTGTATAGCTTAGAGATGTGCGTTCTATTGTTAAATAGTTATTTTTAAAACTAGATTATATCAGAACTACGTGTCTCTCTCTGTCTGTATTGTCATTGTTTAGTGTAGACAGATGGAAGATAGGTATCTGCTTCTGGAGCCAAGAATTGGAACCTACCTTAACTAAAAACAAAACACATACCGAAGTGTTCAATGGAGTCTAAGATCATGGCTTTTGTTTTTTTTTTTATAATAAAATTAATACTTACTTATGAAAAGTATTGTATGTCATTATTTTATTTAAACAGTGGCAGTGCATACTGATATAATAACAGTCTGCGTTACATTTAATCAAAAAGGTTGAAAGAAATTTTTCATGTCGTCCAATCATAAAAGAAATCAATGGTACATCTAATACTCGGCTAGGCAGGCGGGATGATAGTTCCACTTCATGGTAGGTAGCTATCATCATCATCATCATCATCCCCGGGGCATTGGCAGTGGACCTGCTAAACTTATTAAAGACTAGGTAGGTACTTTAATTGACTTTTTTAGTAACTTCCATTAAAAGCATAAGTGATTTCCTCTACATAATACATAATTTATATTTATATGTATACTCGTATTAAAATCGTAGACGAGCCGTGTCTGTACCTTAATTATCTTTTCAAAAAAATCTCTTAAAAAAAAATTGTACACGTTGTACATACTTATGTTACCGAGGTCAAAAAAATTGTTTATAGAATTTTTGTCTGTTTGTGACCACTAATCTCAATTACGGCTTAACCGATTTGAATACGGTTTTCACTGATTTATTAATGATCACCTGGATTAAACTATATGATACTTTTTATCCTGAAAAAAAAAAAGTTGTGTGTTCCTGTGGGATTCAAAAAAAGATACAGTGCGTACGAAGTTGCGGGCACCACATCTAGTAGATATAAAAATGTATATAGATAACTTAAGCGTAGGTAAATACTTGTGTCAAGGTCCACCGTCAAACTGACCTTTGACCAATTCTGATATAAGTTCTATTTGCTAATTAATAGAACTCTCAGATAACCTTTAAACATATGAGGAATTGCATGACTTATACATACTTGCATTGAGATTTAAAATAAATAATTAATCTATCATTTATTTTGAAGGAGATTTTATTTGGTCTTTTCCATTCGAAAGCACCATAAATTGAAGTTGTTGCCGCGTCTCTCTGTCTCTATACTTACTCGCGAATCACGTAAGTTAGGAATTTCACTAACTTACACTCATGACGTTCAATTGGTGTGAAAATTGGTATACCTATTGTTTCTTTGGTGGTATTTCCATGACATGGTAACATTGACTTAATGCTGCAGCGTCAAGTAGTCTGCGGGATACCTAACTCCTTAGCAACTTAAAGCAGGTATTGTGGCCAAACGGCCATATGACTGCGAAACTTAGTGTAACCTTGAGAAGAAATAAATATTTTGATACACATTACATAGTTTACCAGTAATCCTAATAATCTTCTCAAATAAATAACCGGCTAATACAATTAATTTAATTGCTACTATAAATAATAAATATTATCAGAATAATTTATGTTTACTATCAGATTATTTACAGAAACAATGTTAGAGAAAGATATGAAATTTTGTATATAAAAAAGAATTTTTTGTTAAACAAATCATCAGTTTGGTCTAATAGGTCCAACGAATTAAGTGAGTATCATAAAATTTCTTTTATATTAAATTACAAATGTATGTATATTATTATTTCATTAAAATTTGTGAAATTATTTCATTACTTATTGATAATACTTTTTTGAATTGTAAAACCTTTTGAATGAAATATAAAAAATAATAGTTTCAGTTTCATTATACAAAAAATAATGCAGTCACTTTTTACAACAGTCTGGTTTGTCTGATGTTTTTCTAGTTAAAACATTTTTGTTTTATAACAATTGACAAAGTATCAAAACCGAGTTGTTCACGGTTATTATTCGTTAACTTTCAGAAACATCAAGATGAAATTCTTCATTGCCATCGCTTTGATCGCATCGGTCGCTTCGGCGGCGTACGTGAAGCCCACCGGCGTCACCGACGAGATGTCTCAGATCGCTGAGATCGTCGCCGCCATCCAAAGCCCCAGCACTGACCCCGCCACCGCAGTCGCTCTCGAACAGATGCTGTATGAAGCCCTCGGCATCCCACAACCCGCCATCGAAACGCCCGTCGTCGGACCCGCCCTCGTTGAAATTCCGGAGCCAATCGCTGTTGGCCCCGCACTCGTTGACATCGCTCCCGTCGAAGAGACTCCCGTGTCTCCCGTCGTTGTAGCCCCAGCCGTCGTCGCCCCCGAGACTCCTTCCTCGAGCAATCCTCTCGTGCAGATCATCCTGAACATCAACCAGGCCCCCGCTGACGTAGCCAGTGTCGCCCCAGTTGACGCCGCCCCAGTAGACGCCGCCCCAGTCACGGTCAACCCCGCCGTCGTGCCCGAAGCCGTCTCCGTAGTAGATGCCGCTCCCGAAGCCGTCTCCGTGGTAGACCTAGCTCCTGAGGTCGTATCCGTAGTGGAAGCTCCCGCCTCAGTTAGCCCTATAATAATCACTCAGCCTGCCACCCCAGCCGTCGTCCTCCCCGAACAACTTAATTAAACTCTCCACTAAACATAATGACCTAAATAATGTAACTTTCCTAAACACATCTTCTCAGTACATTTATAATGATACCTTTGAATAAACTATATTTTTATCTAAATTTATTTGTTATTATTTGGATAAAATGTGTTGGAATTAAATCATAATGTCTGGATGTCATATGACAAGTTTTATAGCAAACCGTGCTCGTATCGCAACAGGTGCTGTTGAAATTGTATGCGAAAAAGAAACATTTTGCTCTTCAACTTTTCATTTGGCCGAGATGCCTTTGCGGATTTGAAGACCGACTTTTGCTATTATCGAAAACCATTATAGGTTTTAAAATTTTTAATTTATTTATTTCATATAACATGATCTGAATTTTATTTAGGTACATATGTATAATAAAAATTGAAATTTTGAAGAGTTATATCTTTAGCGGCAGTTTTTAAAATGCTGTAAGCGCTGGCTCGTGTCCTCTCTAGCAACGAAGCCATTTTCTTTCTAATAATTGCATGAAACTCGTTAGTTCTTGCTTCTGATGAGGCTGACAAAAACGACGCAACCTCACCCTTCAGAATGTTGTTGTATTGGACTCACAAGAATATAAGAAAAAAGTAAATGAGCCTTACAGTATGATGTGTAACATCTGACATCCCACCTTCGTAATAAGTCGTTGTTATGGCCTCCTCAGTCCTTAAATGACCACCGCGAAGCTTTTTGGCCTCCTAAGTATGTTTCAGTGTTCAAATTTTGAACACGCACATTACAAAAAGCTAAAATGCCAATGGACATCTTTTGCGAGAACCAAATGAAAGATGGACTAAAATAATAACAGAGTGGTACTCCAGGGGCGACAAAAGATGTAAGGGGAGACAGTTTAAACGTTAGGAAGATGAAATAAGACAAGTAGCAGGTCCCTTGTTGACCAGATTAGCCAAAGATGGAAGAACATGAAAATCTTTTGAGGAGGCTTTTGTCCCGGAAGCATATAAATTAAAAAATAAGAAGTTTATAATAAAAAGTAACAACATTACAGAGCTAAAGAACACTTGTTTGCGCAGGCCCATATACTCGTATAAGTTTTAAGAGTAGCTTTATAATGTCCCATATTTTGTAGACCTCACAAAAAGTTCTTAGAATTTGATTAAAAATAAAAGAACATCGTTTTTTTATATTAAGGTCGACAAGCAGGCTGAGGGTAGGTGGCTACCGTTGCCTATAACAAAAGCCACGCTATAGGTGCTGCAAGTGCGCTGCCGACCATACCAGGGTTAAGTATAAGGGATAAGAAAGGGATGGGGTAATGGGCTCTGGCATCCCTTACTGCAACAGGCATCGAAACACAACAGCACATAATATGCTGTTATTTCCCGGTGGTCTTCTGTAAGGGGTTGGTTACTGCCACCATGCGGGCTGCCCAGCTGGCTGCGAAAAGCAGTGTGCCCTGCAACTACTATGTCCTTCGATATACATCAATTTTCAATTTTAAACATTTTCAATTGTTTTATTCCTCCATAAAAGAAACTTTTTTCTTGAGTATCGAAAAACTCTCCTGCAGCAGTTATGACTGCGTTATCATTGTTGGGTGTAATAGGCACAGGTAATACCCCGTAAACCTTTAGGTAAATAGTCGATAAAAAGTATTCCTTCCACATCCCAAAAAACAGATTCCCTAATATAACGTTACCGGCTGTCGGATAAACTCATTTTCTTTTACTGGCGGTGAAGATGGGCGCTTCCAGGACATACTATATTTTTTCGTTTCCGGATCAAAATGATGGAAGTGGGTTTCGTCAATTATTACAAAACGCTGATAAAATTTATCTGGATTACGCTCAATGATTTCGAGAATTCGATTTGAAATTTCCAAACGCCGCCGGTCTTTGTTTGCGTCTGTTAACATTCGAGGCGCTCATGACAAAATCAAAATCAAAATATTTATTTATTTTTTTGTCATCTTTAAAATACAAAATAACAACAATTACATTTAATTTTTTTTAAAAAACATATTCAAAGTATACAATACTAAACATAGTATGAGCTCCAAATCTCTTAAATCCGGGCTTCATTGTCGCTTAAATAATCAGTGATTTTATAATAGCCTTTCGAGAGGAGTTTGGTTTTAATGACACTTTTAAATTTATTTATAGATAAGCTCTGATTATTTCAGGTTGTTTATTATAAAACCGTATACATTTACCCATAAAAGAACTACTTATTTTGGGAGTTGTATTTTATGTAAATCTAGATCATTTTTGAACCTAGTATTGATATAGGCCGCTCCATCGACGGCCTCGCCTTTCCTGCATTCCTAGATGCTGGCCAAGAGCAAATACATTATTAAGAAAAAAAAAAATACTATAAATAATATTTTTTAAGTCCAGCAGTTTAATTTTAATGTTATATATTAAAATTTTAAAAATTTCAATATGTAAAATTTATGGATTATAAATGAATAGCTTATAGAATAATGTAACAAAATAATTTGTTTGGTTTGATGGGTTCGATTAGTCGCGAGTTCATAGAACTTTTAATTTCCTATTTAATAATCTACACTACTTTAGGATACTGAAAAAAAAAGCTTTCGCTTTACTTCATCGTTTACCAACGGCTATTTACCATTGATACTTTATTTTATATTTGTAAAATTAAAATTATCCAATTCGTGAGATAGATAATTTTTTAATACAAAGGTTCTTGGATATCCTTATTCTTGGATGAAATAAAATTGTTCTCAAAAGTACATCTGAATATTTTGAAAATATTAAATACACCTGGCTGTTTAAGAAATCCTATCTTACTTAAATTAAAGGCAGTTTTGGAACAATATGCTTTTATTTACAATATATTTTTAACATACAACATGTCAAGATGTTCGAATCTCATTTAGTTATTGACCAACATAATTTAGTTGAGGATCTCGGGCAGTACGACAGCAGGTGCGGGTGCTGGGAGATCTACCACAGTCACGGGTGAGGGGTTAACAACACTGACGCTCTCTGGAACAATGGCGGGTCCAACGGCGATAGGAAAAACGGGCAAGTCCACTACTTGCACGACCTCAGGTGCGGTGTCTACAACGGAGACAGCTTCGGGCACAACTGGGTTAACAATGGCGGGGGAAGCGTCGACGGGAGCTACAGCAACAGAGTCAGCGGAAGGGGTATTGATGTTGAGGATGATTTGCACAAGGGGACTACCCTCAGATGCAACAGGGGCGACTACAGCTGGAGATGGGGAAGCCTCAACGGGTGCCAAGTCTACAAGAGCGGGTGCAATGGAGATTGGTTCGAAGGAATCAACAAGTGCGGGTGCAACGGAGATTGGTTCGAAGGAATCAACAAGAGCGGGTGCAACGGAGATTGGTTCGAAGGAATCAACAAGAGCGGGTGCAATGGAAATTGGCTCAAAAGAGTCGACGACAGCTGGTCCAACAGCGATAGGTTCGACTGGGGAAATTATTTCAGGTCCTACAATAGCTGGGCCGGCTTCAGTTTCTGGCAGGATGATGGCGGGTCCAGCGATACCAGGCTGAACAAGAGCCCTGGTAGGGATGGCAACAGCCACGGATGCGACGGCGGCGACGATCAACAGGAATTTCATCTTGGCTACGAAACAGAAAGAATAAGTTTTATGCAATGAAATTTTTGAAAAATTTGAAAAATTTTGAGTAGGTATAGATACACTGAGGTTCGAATACTCAGGGTATAATCAAAATAAAAATATGGTACAATTGCACATACAATTTGTTTAACAATTTTTAATTGTTTAAAAAATTACCCTTGTGACTTATAATTTTGTAATAAGTCACAAGGGAATTGTGATTATTTACAATAGTCCAAGTAGGTAACACATACCTGTTAGTCTAGTTGTAGTTAACAAACTATGATTAAAATTTTAAATAAGCAACTTTTATACTAAATTATTATCATTTAGCAATAAAGCAAAAAACGATTATCAGATATTATATTAGTGCAATAAATTATTTAAATCTGATTAAAATTGAAAGCAATACCTACCTAGGAAGTGCATACTGGCTGAATTAGTCTTTATGACCTTATTTTTTTTTGTTATTGTTTAACAGAAGTTTATGCTTTAGCAAACTTCTTAGGTGTTAGAAAGAATAATACAAAAGAAGTAGAAATAACTGAGGCTCTGCAGTAGATATGTAGCACGTGTTGTACCATTTTGAAATCTTAATTAAATGTGCCAATTTTTTAAATAACTCTTCAATCGTCTTTAATGAATACTTTTTTTTATTAAAGACGACAATAATACTTTGTTAATAAATATCTACTTTGTCAAGATTTTTAATTATGAGTCAATTAAACTTTTTTTTTTACAAAACTTATAGACCTATTGAATTTATGATTATGTTCAATAGCACAGTTATTTCGGATTACACAAAAAATAAGTGCAAAATTGGAAAATTTGTGATCATAGTACCCAAAAATGTAGTCCAGGTGACGAATTTTCACACATTCAAATGTATCTCTATTATTTCTTAACCACGTGATCTGATTTTTTTTTCTTATTTTTCCCAGAGCTGTCATAACCTAGCTAATCGCCCCGTGCCCGCTTGCCGTTGATTTCTGGGACAGCCTGTATACTCTTAACAAATATTACCTCGGTCAGAAATATGCCTTGCAATACAACGAGGTAATATGCCAACATACTTGGAATTATGCAATTTGTAAATATAATTGTAACTATCTGAAGATAGTACAACTGTTATAGTTAAATAATATCACAAAATTATAGTTTCGTTTCAGGTTTTTTTTAAATAAATTTTAGAGTTGATTTGAAATGAGGAATATGTTCCGAAACTAAAATACTACTTATATATTTTAGTTTCGGAACATACATATTATACTTAAAGATTTGGTAAAGTTGTTACAGAGATTTAAAATTTAAAATTTTTTTGACCTCGGTAACATAAGTACCTACAACTTGTACAAAATGTTTTCTTTTAATATTTATTGTACAGACACGGCTCGTTTACAATTTTATTATATGTATAGATGATATATAGTCTTAGAACTAGTAAGACTATTCTCTTGCAATCCAAGCGTACCTACACTCGATAGATCTATATATTTAATACTATCATATTATTTATGAACATAGTTGATGTCTTATTTTTGCGATGAATAGTTCATTTTAATGTCATAAACTAGATTATCATCACATATATCATTCAAGCGTGCTATCTATCTCCAGATAATTAAAATAATTTACAATATGCAATAAACAATAAATACGCATACGTGAATAAAATATATGTACGTGCCCGATTAGCGTTACGTTTGTTTTTTTTTTTCTAAATTTATGTCATTTGGGAAGCCGGTCTGGCGGCAGTAACCACTCACTTACAGAAGACCTCCGTGAAATAACAGTACGTGTGCTGTTGTGTTTCGTTGAGTGGGTAAGGGATGCCAGAGGCCAGAGCCCATTGCCCTCTTATCCTTAATCCTATGCAACGCAGCTGTGACGTTATGCTTTGTTATAGGCGACGGTAGCCACCTACCATCAAGTGGATTGTCAGCCTGTCATGACATAAAAAAAAATGCGTGTGTCAGCTCCGACACACGACTGGAGTTTACTCCTCACGAACGATTCTAAAACTTAAATTTTCATAATTCGAACACGCCGAAAGAACAATATTGTTCTTTTTTTAAATAATATTGTGTTGATGGCGTAACATCTGAAACTTCAGATATTCTAAAATATTCAAAAAATAGAACGTAACTAACGCATCGCATTCGTGTGACAATTTTGATTTTACTTCCATAAATTTTCATACGACTGGATTATATGTATAATACTCAAAAAAAAAAAATGCGATAAACGAGGAATGTTTGTGTATATCGCTTGCAAAAATAGCGTCCAAAGACGGGGGTAGGTCGGTAAGTCGGTAGTCGTTTATAAATAAATTCACTCAGGGGCCATAGCAACTCTAAGTTGAACTCCAAACACAATTCTTAAAATTTTCTACCATTCTTTTCAATACGAACCGAATTGGTGCCTGTCGGCTCGATATCTCCCTCCATACCACCGCAGAGCTAGATTCACGTTTTTGTTATTTAAAAAATAAGCTTCCATAAAATCAAATTGTTCTTGATAAGCCATTTTTACCGTGAGACAAATACATGACAAATATGAAATGATTTCTAAAAACCATCGAATGTGAATAACAAGTATGACAATATATTTTCAAATGTAACATTCCATATTTAAACTATCTATACACGCAGTTATGTCGCATCTAAGAAAGGTGTATGCATTACAAACACGTGCAATCGTCTTATCTAAATAGTAATTCGTCATTTTAATGGATAAATGACGTCAATGATAATTATTAATTACTAACGTAAGTAAACAGATGGATCTTTGAGTTAAAGAGCTTTAGCTTGACTCATTGTATTTATAAGTCCAGATTTTATGGTTATCCTTTCATTTAATTTATCAAGTTTGTTAGAGAGATTTCATCCTTATAATTGACCCTAACGATCGATGCAATAAAAGTACAGGGTGTAATTTTTACAGATTTTTTAGTCGGTTCGATTCCCGGGTGTGGCAAGCGAATTTTCGAAAATCTTTGAATGCAGTTTTCTTTCTAGTCAAAAATAAAGGAATGTTTTCTTTGAGTAAAATTTTCTATCTACAGTATATTAAGAGTACTTTCTCTTCAGGTGGCATTACAAAATTCCACTCTGTATATAATATGATTAAACAATGTATTACATATTAAATAGTGTACTGATGAATGTAATTTTGAATCTTCTACTAGGTACATACATTTGAATGGGCAAATAAAGGTTATTATTTTCCTTAGATGAAGTAAGATTTTTTGCATTGTCTGCAGCATGAGCATTGTGAAGTCTTAATGGGTTTTTAGATTTATAATAATAATAAAGATAAATGTCATATATTATAATCGTACACGTCTTTATCAAGGTAGATAAATTAAGTAAAGATAACACTGCAGCCTGCAGCTTCAGGACCAAAGAATTTTTATAAATCTCTATTTAGGTACTTAATTAATCATTATAAATTGGGACAATAAGTAGGCAATCTATGCTCATAAAACTTATCTAAAAATTGAAATATATGACACATTCATTACTACCGATTATTTGGCGCATCGTTTGTTTTGTGACGTCATTTCAACAAATGGATTAGTTTAATACTTTTACAGCTTAGATTGGGAATATATAAATTAGACAATTAATATATTAGATAGCGGCGACACTTGCGATAGATAATAAAACTTTATATATAAAACTAAAATTGGGCGGAACTAGCAAAGTCCTTTTGGATATTTCGTATCGAGAGGTCGTAGGTAGGTATGACGTCACATCACCAGTTTTTCTAATACAATAGTTTCATGTTTAGAAATTTATAAATAAATAATTCCCTTCATTGATATATTCTAATTAATATATATCTAACGGTTCTTTGAATTATATTTTTTAAATTTATTAAGCAAAAGAGAGGAAAAATTAAAAAAATATATTATATATTTCAGAGGCTAACCATGAAATTTCTGTTGATCGCTGCACTCCTGGTGACCGCCGGCCACGCTGGGCCGGTAACTCACTCAATCGATGTTGGCTCTGATGGAACCGTGGGCAGTTCTCTCATCTCTCCATTGGTCTCCATCATAATTAACATCAGAGATTCTTTATCTAATCTCGTCTCGATCAATCTACCTGATATCAGCAATCCTGCACCAGTTCAACCCGTTCTTCCAACACCTGTGCTTCCAACACCTGTGCTTCCAACACCTGTGCTTCCAACACCTGTGCTTCCAACACCTGTGCTTCCAACACCTGTGCTTCCAACACCTGTGCTTCCAACACCTGTACTTCCAACACCTGTACTTCCAACACCAGTGCTTCCAACGCCTGTTCCTTCACCGTCGCCTATTGTTGTGCCCTCGCCAGTACTTCCGACACCCGTTGACCCCTCACCTGCCCTACCCCAGCCCACACCAGAGAATCCCATTGTCATTACTCCCGTCTTCCCAGTGAACCCTGAAATACCTGTAATACCCGAAGCTGGACTCACCCCTACCGAAACCGAAGAAGACGGTTCAGTTGTGAACAACTTCCTCATCAATGTTATTATGAACTTCATCCTGGGCTCTGATGGCAGTACCTCAGTCAGCACTGGCTCCATGCCTCTTAACTTGCCCAAGCCTCTGCAGAACCTGCTGAGCAACTTGCCATCCTTCTCTTAGGACAGATCTTGAACTGTTCATGAGCGCTAAAGATATTAAATATATCTCGTTGAAATAAAAATATTTCCAATGTGTTGAGATGTTTTTTTTGTTATTTTAATTGGTTAAGTGTTTCTCAAATAAACATGTTTCCCTGCAATGAATTTTAATTATTTATAGGTAACAATTGTTAACAATGTAGTTTTAAGCACCTATACCTATAGTGAACAAACTTAGGTAAAGTTTCCCATCCAGTTTTTAGGTCTCAAAATAGGCATAAAATCAATTAAAAAATATTTTAAAAATTGTTTACCGTCCTTTTTAAAAGCAACGGAGATGGTAAATCCACACGTTCTACGATACCATTTACAGACATATCGCAAAGCTAATTCTTTGCAGAACAAAAATTCGGAGCTTTATTACAAATTACAAAAATAAATAATGAAACAAACATAAAATATTCAATTGTTATATTTTCAAATTTGTTACTTTTGTAATGTATAAAATTTATTTTTATATCCATATTAATCCGTAATATATATAATATTATAAATGCGAAAGTTTGTTTGGATGTATAAGGATGTTTGTAACTCTTTCACGCAAAATCTAATGAACCGGTCACCATGAAATTTTGCATACACCAGGAAGGATATAGGGTACCCTTCATCGTTCAACGCGGTCGAAGTCGCAGGCACCAGCTAGTATATTATAAATGTAAAAGTAACCCTGTCTGTCTGTCTGTTACCTACCTTTTCACGTCTGAGCTACTCATCGCCTTGAAATTTTGCATACACGTTATCAGGGATACCGGAAAGGACATAGGATGCCTTTCATCAAGAAAAAGAGTTCCTGTGGGATAATCAAAAATAAAAATAAAAAAGTATCACCTGGCAAAAGTGTAATAATAAATATACTAATACTAACTTCGTACCGCCTCAGGGAGAATAAAAAGAATTTTAAAAGCGTATTTTTAAAATTCTTTAAGCGTTTTCGTACCTAATAGTAAAGACCGTTAATATCCGTTAATTCGAAGGTTAAGAATATCTGAGGTCCTTATTGGCTGGCTAGCCAATAGGGACCTCAGCTATTGCTGCTGTAAAGAGCATAAATACCAAAGAGCAAAATATATGAGTAGCAATAGGAAATTATCTACATGACCGAGAAAAACAGTTCTGACGTACTGTGCCATTCAGAATTTGTATTTACGTATTTATAACTAGCTCCCTGTTGTAGTTGGAATTTCTTCTCTTCTCTCAAATGTTATAGGACTCGTGTTAATTAAATAAAACTGTATTATTCTGTGCATATCATAATTTTCATTTATTTATCCTTCATATTACCATATCAAAGTGTACCTACATGAATAAAACTTATAAAAAATACAACATCTCGTAAAATGTCTTTCCAATTTCACTTCTCAAATTATACTAACATGAAAAATCAACAACCAAAATTCCTTCACTTGTTTTTCATTCAAAATGGCTAGTTCTTTTTTATTTTACTATACAGTTAATTTTCATAGACATTTAAAATTCAAACTCTCCCGGCTTCGGCCGAGGTGTAATTTTTATATATAAAACTCCCCGATGTACATATTCTATAAGATCCCTTATAAGGGATGTTCATCCCTTTTTCTATAAGTGAAAACCGAATTAAAATCGAGCCACCCATTCTCGAGTTTTTGAACACATACCAACTTAACATTTTTTAGATTCTAATTGTACCTGTACTTACCTTGTAGATATCTATACCTTTTATACAGGATAACCTACATGATTCTTACTTCTTACGTGTATGTTACTACTGATTTAAGAATTTAATATAATATTCTTTTTAACCAAACATTTTTTAAAATTATTGTGAGTACAAAGAATCCGTTATAGATACGGTTCTGTTTTTATTTATTTCTTGTTCTCTTGTCACCAGTGGTAACATACGAGTAGAATATTTCTAAGTTATTTGTCGTGTCATAACGTCCTCGTTCGGTGCCCCGCCACCGCTATCCAACGCGGGAAGGGCTACGCTCCCTGAAGCTTCAGGCAGGATACCAAGCATCTGGCAGGCGATGCTCAAGTTTTGTGAGCACGTTATGTCGCTCAAGGAAGCGGCGGAAAGGCAGCGGGAAGAGGATCCCCTCTCTCAGCCAATCCGCCGGAGGAGGCTCGGGCGCAGGCGTCTGGCTTATGTTCGCCGCCTTCCACCCTGACCGGGACCCGGGCAGTGGTCTTGGGGGAGACTGCCGCCCGCCGTAAGGTCCCCCGAGATGGCCGGCGTACCTCCACTTTCGGGTACGCCGAGGTTCTGACAGGGAGCGTTGGCTTCCCCGCGCTGGATAGCCGTGGCGGGGCATCGAAGTCGTGTCATAACGTCCCCACGACCCCGCCCATCAACGGCCGCGCTAGAAAGAAAGTCGTTGGGTTTTAGCCGGTAGAAATCCGGCATAACCCCGCAGTGTCCCCTACACTGCCGGGTATCCAAGAGGATTTCCCAACGTTAAAAAAAATAAAAAAGGATCCCAAGCATACTGGCTGCATTACCTCGTTGTATGGAAACTTTATATTTAGTTATACTTCTATAACGTTTCAGCGGTTAGTGTTTTATAAAAACTTCAAGTAATAAATTATTTCATATTTAAAATTCGAATGTAAGTTTTAGCAGAGAAATTTTTAAATGACGACTTGAGTCTAATTATGTTGGTTATTGAAAGGGTTACAAATAAATAAAAGCGATACATAATTTTAAGTAAATCCTATATTGCATCTCATGTTTATATACATTTTATAGATACAGTACAGTATTTGAAAATTTAGTTAAGCTCCTCGGGGAGGATAACTGCTGGGCCGGCAATAATAGGCAAAGTTGGCATTGGGAGCACAACCGCAGTGGGGCCATCAACTACGGAGACGACCTCAGGAGCTAGGTCTACCACGGAGACGGCTTCGGGAGCTGCATCTACTACGGAGACGGCTTCGGGCACGACGGCGGGGTTGACCGTGACTGGGGCGGCGTCGACTGGGGCGGCGTCAACTGGGGCGACACTGGCTACGTCAGCGGGGGCCTGGTTGATGTTCAGGATGATCTGCACGAGAGGATTGCTCGAGGAAGGAGTCTCGGGGGCGACAACGGCTGGGGCTACAACGACGGGAGACACGGGAGTCTCTTCGACGGGAGCGATGTCAACGAGTGCGGGGCCAACAGCGATTGGCTCCGGAATTTCAACGAGGGCGGGTCCGACGACGGGCGTTTCGATGGCGGGTTGTGGGATGCCGAGGGCTTCATACAGCATCTGTTCGAGAGCGACTGCGGTGGCGGGGTCAGTGCTGGGGCTTTGGATGGCGGCGACGATCTCAGCGATCTGAGACATCTCGTCGGTGACGCCGGTGGGCTTCACGTACGCCGCCGAAGCGACCGATGCGATCAAAGCGATGGCAATGAAGAATTTCATCTTGATGTTTCTGAAAGTAAAAGTTAGATAACCTTTGGTTTTGATACTAAATATCCTTTGTCATTGATATATTCATAATACTTTACCGTCAGATAGTTTTCAGCTCTATAAACTATCTAAACCTATTTCTTCTTCTTTAATTAGTACCTTCTTTTTTGAGACTATACCTACTTAAGCGAAAATTGAAACATTCGTCTAAGGGAAATTCATACAGTTAAGGATGAGAAATGATTTGACTAATTTGGAAAGTAGAATATCATCTTCATCTATAGGTTCACGCGTCCATGCTCAATAATGGTGTTTATCGTGGCCTTTCGAACTTCAAAGTACCTACAATAGAAATAGAAATATTAGTATAACTTACTTTTTTGTCTGTGTTGCCCTGACTGACTATGTCGATAATAATTATTTGGCTACTTTTTATACTATAATTTTATCAATTACTTATCTGGTTTAATCCATCTCAATAAAACTATATACTAGATAGATATCTGACAATTTTTATGATACCTAAGGATTTTATTGCTTATAGGAAAAAAAATTGAAATAGATGTTTTCTCTCAAACGCTTTTTTCAGGAATGGGTATAGTAACGGCATTTTCTCCTTTCCTCCTTTTATTTGTAACAAAATATATGGCAAGACTATTGTATATCCAACGAATTCCAATATACCACAATATATTAAAACGATTCTTTGATCCTTTATAGCTATCGAGTGGTGTAATTAAATTTTGGATGTAGATGATAGATTTTATTGTCATCAGTTTTCTGAGTTGCGTCCCACTATGGAAGCAAATGTAAAGACAAATTCGCGTTAAAACTGCTTGTACATACATGATATAACAATGTGCATCTAAAGGTTATAATAATTAATTTGCGATGATAAGTCTGTTGAGCTTTAACAGAAATCATTTTAAATTTCCGGCAAAAGTTTGATATGTTTTTGGTGTTATTTTTTCCCCTGATAACAATAATGTAATAATATTGTAATAAATTCGGTTAGGTTTTTAACCAATTGATTTGTATTTTATTTGCTTGAGCTTGAAGTGGTCCTTTTTTGTTTTATGGAAATAAGCTTAATAGTTATAACGCCTCACTGAAACTTAAGGATTAACACGGTGCGACATTGTGGCATGCTACATGTTGTGAGGTGCGCCATCTTGTGGTATGCTACAAATGGAAAACACTTGCGGCTTAAATAGCATGCGGGAGCCGGTCGGTTATGCGTATCGTCAGGATAGGCCAGTCAAATTAGGGTTTTCACCTCGAAATGAGAGATAATAAGCCGAAAACTCGTTCCTACACACCACGTATGATGTCATTTTATCATTTTTCACATTCATTTTGTCTCAAGTCTCATAAAATCACTTGTCTGCGTCGTGTTATTCAAGGTCGAAGGTCACAAAAATCAGTTTTTCGCGATTATGTCGGTTTCTATAGCTCCAATTATGTTAATATTTATTAAAAAAATTGTAGAGCATTAAATTTGCGACAAAGGACATCTCCCAGCCTCCATACATTTTTGGGCTAATTTTAAAAATGCCGGCCAACAATATTAAACTTATTTTTATAATAGAACACAATATTTTAAACATTTTTTCAATATCACAATAAAGTTCTAAAGATTACATTTTTATATGTAAAAGTTAACATTTTTGTGACATTTTTGTAACACTTGGAGAATTAAAAGGAATTATAATAAATATATCTTTATTATAGCGTTTCTGATACGGGACTAATAAGGAAAAAACTAAAGGATTTATTGGCAGGGAAAGCTTATTATGCTCTGGATGAATTTTTAAACGACATATTCTAATAGTGTTCTGATGCATTTTACATTTTAAATTTTAAATTTGACGTTGATTCGTGTAATAGTTGACACGCAATATAGATATTTTGCACACCAAATGTTTTGCACCCATGTACATTGTACAGGCAAATAATTTCTTTATATATATTTATATATTGTTAATTATTTAAGGCAGAATATCATCTCGGAGAAATCGCTTAGAAAGAGCCTTGGCGTCATAGTGAAAAATGTTTGGATAATAATAACGTGTAAAATATCGATTCCAACCGTTTTTGAGATAGAGGGCTGAGCCCGCAGCGCTCAGCCATACTCACTCACTGTAAGACAAGGTCAACCGTAAATCTCAGTGAATAATGCCTTGTATAAAGTTATTAAATCGGCGAAGCTTTTAATATGTTATGTTATGTTAATTATGTTTATGTTAATTAGTTTAGAGGCTGACGTGGCTGACATACCTTTGTAAGGTGAAAGCCCCAAAATATAAAAAGATTACAATAAAATAAAATAAAATAAAATAAAATACTATATAGAAAGAATTTCATCAAATATGACGCTACGTTCCAGACCTTAACGCTCTGTTCCATGGGTTCGATTCCCGTCAATGTCAACTTTGGAAGTGAATTTTTCAAAATTTGCTCTGGTTTGGATCTGGAAAGTAGTGGCTATAAGGAAAACTGCGTTTCACAATCATTGGGGCACCCCGTCTGGGGGGTAAGTAACCACCCAATTACAGAAGACCACCGTGAAATAACAGCATGTGTGCTGTTGTGTTTCTATGACTGAGTAAGGAATGCCAGATCCCGTTTCCCTATCCCTAAGTAGTTATTATGTATCTACTCGTTATTCTTATACAAGCTATAATTAAAATCTTAAACAAACTTCGGAGTTCACTTTCTATTGAGCCCAACCACGCTAATCACTATATCTGCTGTAAGTTGCTATGGAGATGGGTATCCCGCAGACTACTTGATGCTGCAGCATCAGGTCAAGGTTACCAAGTCATGGAAATACCACTGAAGTAACATCTACTAGGAAATAGGTCTTCAAACGCCTGAACAGATCCTCAAATCTTCATAAATTAAAGATACGAACAATCCCGATCACGTCAGCCTTCAAATAAAAAAAAAAAAAACACGGATAAAAATCAATCATTATAATGATTATTGCATTAATAATGATTAATTGAATTTTCTTTGCACTGATTTTTGCCAAAATTGAAATTCCTTTAAATAAATTAATTCGGCTATTTCTTGTTGAACAATCCCGCATGTAACAGGACTTCTCAATAATGGGTTGAATTGAAGCAGTCAAAATCAGTACACTCGTCTATATATGAAAGGGCCGAAATAAGGTCTAAAAATTTTATAATTCAAAACTAAACTTAGTATACATGCCTTGGTAAGGTAAGTATATACTTTAATATTTTACTAATTACGTCACCATTTATATTTTAAATATGTATTAAATACCTTAGTTTAAAAAAATACCCATGTTTTTAAAATAAAAGATGTCAGACATTGCGACCGTTCTCTTCTGAGTAGGTGTTACCATCTCTAAACACAAGCAATACCAAAGAAGTTGCAAATGCGCTGCCTACCCTAAAAAACATCGCTCAATGTATATAAGGGAATGAGGTCTGGTATCCCTTAGAACGGTCTGGTAGACCACGCCTGGTAAAAAGATGGCTACTGCCGCCAAAAGGTCTGTTCAGTTTATGACTACGAAACTCAGTGTCCACTGACAGTACAAAAAAGTTTAGATTTCTTCCGAGCGTGAAAGAATTTTTGCTTCCATCTATGTATAAATAAAAAAAATTATGTTTGTCCTCTATGAACTCCAAAACCGCTCAACCGATTTTAATTCGGTTTTCACTTATGGAAAAAAGGATAAAGGAGGAAGGTTTATGTAGTTATATAGGCGGGTCACTAGTTTAATATATAAAAAGAAACTATAAAGTTAAAGAGGCCACATCTTTGATTGCATATGATATTGCTGTTTGACCACTGATCTTATTTTTCATTATAAAAGTAAATTTTCATAAACTTAACATTACTACGTAATTTAGTAGGAAGTGAAATTAGTACATAAGTATATTGATAAAGAATTAAGTTTTATTGCTTTATCGGCTGTAATTCATTCTAAAACCGTTGTTTTTATAATGTTATTGATAATAATGCCATAAAAATGTCAGAATGAATAGATAATTGTTTAGCGGTAGCCTTATTAAAAAATCTTTTGTATAATATTTTGAAATAATGTCCTTATTTAACATAATTCGTAATTACACGCTTGATACGACCAATTTATCCAAGTCACCCTGAAATCCGACTAAAAGCGCATCTGTCAAAGAAAACACCGAAAACATGAGGTGAGAGTAGCCCCGTCAAATAGAAAAATCAATGGAATTAATTCGTGTAGTTTTGAAAATTGGTAACAATACTTTAGGAACTACAGGCTGTGTAAGTTTACAGAGACAAAAATAGACGATATCGTTTTTTTTCGTCGATATTCAACGCCATTTTTAGTTTAGAATAAGTAAAAACTTAGTCATATGCCGATTCAACATAAAAAACCGTGAGGTTAAGGTCCACATACTACTGATGTTGAATCTGTTAGAGGTTTGAATTTTATATTGGTGATAAATTTAAGAAATATAATTTGGAATGTGATTTTAAAAAACAAGTGAAGGGGTTTTTTCAGAATGAATGTCATAGTTGATTTGAAGATATTTAGAAGTGAGTTTTAGAAATTGTATTGAGATGGTTATAAAGTAATTTTGATGAATATGTTTATATGAAGTTATACATATCTATGTAAAATAAAGTGATTAAATTTATGATATGGAAATATAAGAAAGTTTTCTTATTTAATTATCTTATGGGGCCCATGAAGAAGTTTAGAAGAAACAGAAGTAAAAGTCAATATTTTAACAACAGAATCGTCGCCCTTTAGCATTTAATCGATTTTTAGCTCAAAAATGGGTTCGATCTGCAAAAAATCCTGCTAATTGATTTTTCGATTGGATTATGTCAGAGACTGTCTCCCAAGTATAAATCCAAGTTTGTGTCGGCCGAAACCGCGTGCGTTAGCCGCCACCTTGAAAAACACCTTTTTGCAAATATCTCAAAAACGGTGTTTTACGTTAAATGTTGTTAAGACTTTTTTGTATGGGATAAAATAAAATAAAACGCAAGAACTCGGCAACTATTGAATTTTATAAAATCAATAGTTGCCGAGTTCTTGCGTAATGAAAGTTGCCGTCGCTGTTTTTCTTTACCAACGTCAACTATAACAATAACAACCTTTTTGGGTCATCATATAAGAACCTTTTTGGGTTAGTGTATCCTGTATCTACTATTTAGTTTATGGATAATACAATATAGGAACTGTCTTGCACTATGTAACGTTTTACAACACAATCTTGTCACTGTCAAAGTCTCATGTGGCTATCAAAATTGATGAACCAATAATAAGATAACACCATAATTTTAATTTTATTTATGGAAATTATGGAATAAGGAATTTGAAACATATTGCGAAAAGTTAGCGTGTGAAATTTAATAAGTAGTTTTATAAAATCTCATTATTGTTATTTAATTATCTAAAAATCAGCAACAATGAGAATTAATAATGCATTACTTGCGATGTCAAGTAAAAGCGCTAGAAGACCGCAGCGGGAGCCTGTCCCGTTTCAGATGCTGTTGCCTTTGGAGTTGAAAAAGACAGTTTCTGGTAAAAGCGATAAACAAAAGGAAGTAGCATGTATGCAAGAGTTAGCTGTAATGTTTGGGTGCCTTAAAAAGCACGAGTTTAACCAGCAAGAATGTTTGAAGGAGGTGGCGGAATTTCAAGGTTGTTATAAAAATTACAGTGAAAAAGCCGCTGTTGCTAGAGAAATGGGAAAGAAAGGTACCCTTGTACCCGGAGAGAAGAAAATGACACATAGACAGATGAATCAACTACTAAAAGCCTTTCCACCAACAAAATAATATTTAGTTAAATAGTATGTAACATAAGATTAGATTGTAAAAATAAAAGAATGTATAAATGATTTTATTTTTATACTAATAATCCTTATTTTTTATGTTAAGTTTAGACAGGCTTATGATTAGGTCAATGTTAAAAATTCCCCTTAGTTTTTGTAATCCTCTGGATGACTCCCGGACGCCTTCTAAATTAGGACAATTCTGACAGTTGCAGATGAAAAATTCCAATTATTATTTTTCTCAAACGGAAATTAGTTATAATCAAGATATACCTAATTAAAAATTATAAACTAACCCCTAACTTTCTATTGAGCCCTCCAAACACGCTATATCTGCTGTAAGTAGTTAAGGAGTCTGGTATCCCAGAGACTACTAGATTGCAGCATCAGGTATAAGTTATTATGTCATGGAAATACTACAGAAGTACACCAAATTTAGTGAGAAGTTGGTGAGATTCCTTCATCAACTAGGAAAAGAGCGATCTCTTCAAGTGTCTGAAGAGATATTATTAGTAACAGCATAGAGGAAATAGTACTTAACCAGTATGGAGTCTACTATGGTAATAGTTAAAAACCATCTCAATCTCAATCACAAAAAAAAATTAATCAAAATTGGTCCATCCATTTGGGAAAAATGACAGATCTTGACCTACAAACATGGCATTGCTTGCAATCCCCAGGGTGACGACATCTTAACTTACTAAGGGGTGTCAATTTCGGCCCTCAGTTGTGAAATGTCAAAAAGGTCAAAATATAAAAATGACAACTTCTGGAATCGTACACTAAAAATATTGGCACAAAATAATTTTGTCAAGTTAGATGAATGTCTAAGGGCTTCTTTCACCATGTGTCAAGTAGGCTAACCGTCATTTAAAGTCACCAGTAAACGAGATTGATGGAGAAGATATACCATTGTTTGTACGGTAAAAGTCCCAAACATTAAAAAATAATAAAAACAATTCGCCTATCGAAAAAACGAGTGCATAATTTAATAAAACATAAAATTATTTCTAAAAGTAACTAATCGACACTTTACTTGTAGTTGGTGAAAGAGGCCCTTAGTATAAAAATGACTACTACTTTTACCCTGGTGGACAAGGGAATTAATTTAAGAATTTTTCGATTTAAAAAGCTGTCGTTTTAGGACGCTGACATTCTAAATTTGCTAAAAAGTTGTCATTTTATAAAGTTGTTGTTTTAGGATGTTGACATTCTAAAAAGTTGTTTTAGGAAGTTGTCGTCACATTGAGGCCTTGCAATGTATCATTGGGGATAATAATTCTAATTAAGTATGAGGACCAAAAGAAAATAAAACACATTATCATGATAATTATTTATTAAAATTCTTGTCAATATGTTAAAAAATATAAATAAATACATCACTTTGAGGCAGTATGTACCCATTGGGGAGAAGACACTAATTGTAGCTCAATCCGACTGACTATTATGTGTTCATCATCTATTTCATGAATATTGTAAAACCTTTCCAGTTCTTCTATGGCTTTATCTTCAAGCTGAAAAACAATAGCTTTAATTACTCTTACTAATTATAATATTCTCGTTATTAAACCAAAATCTACTGTGTACTTTTTGAGATTCAAACATTTTGACCTTAGTGAACAGTTCACTGCCTTACTATAAGTATAAAACTGTTAAGTGCTTATGAGCACTATTTGTCAATTTAAGGACCTCTTAAGCTATAATCTGTTATGTGCAAAATTTACTCCATTATCAAAATAATAAAAGTTTATGTAGAACAACCCAGTTTCAAATATATTTTTTTTAAATAATCTTCCATGTTAAATTTGGCAGATTGCGAGGGTGGATGGATGTATGTATTTTTGTTACTCTCACGTAAAAAATACTGAACGGATTTGTATGAAATTTGGCACACCAATAGTTTATTGCTTGAATTAACATATAGAATACTTTTTATCTTGCAAAAATATTAGGTTCCCAAGGTATTGTCTAAGAATATAAAAAACTAACTGTTGCACGCGATTTCTATCGCGTAACTATAAAATAGAGCCTATGTTACTTGCTAATAATGTAGCTTTCTATAGGTGAAAGAATTTTCATAATTGGTCCAGTAGTTTTTGAGCTTATTCATTACAAACATACAAATCTTCTCTCTTTATTATATTGGTGTCCCCTTGGTGGAGTCATCGTCTTCATAGCGTTAAAGATATCAGGCGTTATTTAGATATTATATTCTTAATTTTTCAACCCAGACAAAGCCGGCTTTGTTGTAATTTTCACATACCTGTGTCAATGCGAGTGGCTTGAACATAATTCTCGACGAATCATCCTTTACTTTCTTCTGATCTGCTAAAATCTGATTAAACTCCATAGCCTTAGCTTTATTAGGACTACTGCTGGCCACTGGCGGTTCAATTATCTTCCAAGGATTCTTCGGTTTACTCACCGTCGCGTCTAACGAGAGTTTATCTATATAATCGTTCAAGTTTTGGAGAGACGCAGGCTCGGTTCCCTGGGAAGCCAACTTTTTTCTTTGCTTTTGCGAAAGTTTCGGACCTACATGATTTATCACTAGGTTTCCCGAACTCTTCATCAACTCTGGAAAAGAATTTTCCTTCGGCGACGCAGACAATCTGGAATTGGTCTGAGAGTTTGGACCCGGCGAGGCAGCCTTAGTGAGTCTAGTAAACGACTCCATTTGTGTTTCATTCAATATATCTTTGGCTGTGTTAATGGCTTTTAATCTGGCCTGTACCACTTTCTGTTGCTTCTGTTGCGACGACGGCACCTTTATCCATTTCTCTTGCTTATTCTCTGGCGACTTTGACAGCTCACTTAGCGACAGTGTTATATCTCCGGATGTATCGTTAGACAGATCCACAGAGCTCACAGACTCGTATCTCATCCTTTCCTTTTCACTCCTTGTGTACTCATTCTTTTTAGCTTTGTTTCTTTTCTTGGCTTCAACGATACTCGTGTTTTTGTATTCCTCATCGACCTGTTGGAGATCAATTGGGAAATTTTTGTCAGCTTCATTGATTATTTCATCGCTCGGTGCGTTGTAAAAGGGAGTGATCACCCTAGATGACATTATGGTATTGAAACTGCAGTAATAATTTGAAATATCTTCGAGGAGATTGGCTTCCAGCGAATCTAAGGATTTAGCTTCCAAAAGAGCGCACAAATTGAGACTTATGTACTGTAGGCAACATTGTTTCAGTTGAGTTGCGTTGTACGTGTGAGCCAATTGACACAATTCAGCACAATTCCTCAGAGTTATGAGATTCGCCAAAGCAACTTCGCACATTTCTCTGAGTCTCGTGACGAATAATTGGTCTGCTACTATTAACATGCTGCATATAAAGTCGATACTTTCCGAATTTTCCACTTCCGGACACGAATCGGTGTACAGGAAGTTGATTAAGGGCAGCAGTATGCTGTGACTTATTGGCAAAGTAACTGTTGACAATTTTTTGCTCTGGAAACAGAAGTTAATGTTTTAGCAATCGGTAAGAACTATTTAGTAATCAATTGAGTAGAGGGCCTAGGCGAGTTTAACTCTATCAAAAGCGTTCGACAAAGTTCGACGCGTTTGATCTTAGTTAGACAACTGGTAATCCTAATCCTAATATAATATTTGTAAATGCGAAGGTTTTAAAAGTGGCAGAGCACACTACGTTCCGCAGTCATTTGGGCAGCCCGTCTGGCGGCAGTAACCACCCTCTTAGAGAAAACCACCGTGAAATGTGCTGTTGTGTTTCGGTGAGTGATTAAAAGATACCAGCGCCCATTACTCCATCCCTTCCTTATTCCTTATCCTTAATCCTTCTATGGTCGGCACCGCACTTGCAGCACCTATGGCGTTGCTCGTGTTATAGGCGACGGTAGCCACCTACCATCAAGTGGACCGTCAGCCTGTCTATTATATTTTTTTAGTTTTCAACGCGGACGAAACCGCGAACATGAGCTAGTGCGAGGGCGTTCAAGTATTGCGTAATGCAATTTTTGAAAGATTTTTGACCGCCCCATGTAACGCTCGCTCCGAACGTTTTTCTGTACCCTCCCTAAACGTTACGTTAAGGGCCAAGTTTACCAATTGAGCAAAATAAAAATGACTTACAATACACTCGAGGGATTCCCCTCCCGCCTCTGTAAAGCATTTGTAACGTTTTACAAGACCTCCAAATTGCTTTACGTAATAAAGGCTAATAAATTACCTCGGACCAGGAATGCATGAACATTCCCTGAAAGTATTCCAATCTCGCGGCCAGTATACATTTGTGTGCAGGCACTAGTTGGCCTTCCTTCGAACACACATTTGTGTCCACCAACTCGGGGAACGATTCTCGGCAACACACCGGCGGCACATTCTTACTGTACGTCGCGTTCTCTTTCAGGTGAATGGTACCATCTTTGTAACTGTTCAACACAATTTACATTATTAGTATCACCTTTTTTTGTCTTGCGTCATGAAGATTACTATAAAACACATGTTATACAATGCCAAGTCATTATAATTGCTTATAGAAATAAAGATGTTATATTAATACTATGTACGAGTATGTATGTTGATATGATATATTAATAAATAAATTTTGATGGGGAATTGATTAAAATTTTTTTGAATATTTAATTTCCTTTTTTTTTAATTGAATTTTTTTGAATTGGTTGATTTTGATTTTTTATAACAATTTATAACAAGTTGTTGAATAGGTTTTTTAAATTTTATGTTTTTGATATTACAGGAGAAATAGCCTATTTTGGATCATTTTTGTTACACCACTGCTAAATATGATTAACGATATGGCTCGAAGTTGAATTAGTTATTGCATAGAACACAGATAAAGTGTGTAGAAAAGTAAATTTTACAGTACAGAGGTTTTAAAGTTGGATTATCTAGCTAGGCCATTTAGTGCAGTTACCATTCCTTGAGCTAAAAAAAATGTACTTATCACATTTGTGTTGTATGCCATCGATATAGTCTGCCATTAGTTATAAAGTATGTGTTGTCCACTCACTAGAATTTGTCGAGTAGTTTGTGTAACGCGAGCACTTGAAGCCTCTTGGCGGCCGCCTGCACCAGCTTAACAGGCTCACAGTACGCGGGACGAGACGCGACCGAATCCGGGCTGTGCCGCTTGTTTCGACCGCGTTTGTTGTTGTTCTTATACACCTCGAATGCTGACGTTTCCGATGCGTTCTCTTCGAATTTAGTTAAAAAAAATATAATTATAAAAGTAATATGTATATAATAACACAAGAAATGTCATTTTCATATTCTCGCTTACTGTGTTCTAAAAATTTTTTTTTTTTTTTATAATAATATACTTTATTTCTTAAGCCGGTAACTATTTGTATACATAATATTTACATTTTAACAGGAACATAGCTAGACAGTAACATAGGCTTTAAAATACAAGCTAGGATTGCCTGTGTTTTGGAGATCAGTGGCCCCGCGTCGTGGCAGTCGATATTATTTAAAATGAGTGTTATACTTGAGAAACACATTCAGTATATGCCAACCCACTACCACTTGAAGCCTAAGTTACATAAGGCTTATTATTATCATTAACTTTTTACACGTTTCCAATCACACAGTTATCATATCACTCTCACTACCCTCTTCCAGTTAAAAAGAGTATCTTATTTTACAGCAACAAGTTTATAAAAATCTAAAATAACATCAAAAATATGATTTTATAGAATTACCTACAACTTCTAATAATAGGTACTTACAACGAAATAAAACATGCATAATGCTACAATATACAAATGTCATTTTCATATTCTCGCTTACTGTGTTCTAAATAGAAGTAGTACATTTTAACGTAGTAACCTCTAGCAAGTGTTAAAAGTTCTATCTGTTTGTGAATATAATCAGTGTTATAATAATTAAGTATCGCAAATCATCTTGGGCTCTTTTAATATCATGTCAATATGCGAAAATTGTCAAATATGCGCAGTAACCGATTCTGGATGAGCGAGACGCAAATATAGCACTTGTAAAAGAGAGAAAACGGTTTCGCCATATTGCTCGCGATTGTACATGAACATGACAAATACCACTTTTCTAAACTATTCCCCCCGTATTTTAAACTAGCTGGTGCCCGCCACTTCGTCTGCGTTAAAAATGTTATATAGCCTTAAAGCCTTTCTCGATAAATGGACTATCCAATATAAAAATAATTTTTCAATTCGAACCAGTAGTTCCTGAGATTAGCGCGTTAACCAAACAAACTCTTCAGCTTTATATAATAGTATATATTGATTACATACAATGTTGTTACAATTATCAAAGACGTAAATTTATTTGCCTTTTAAACATGAAAATTTAATTATTACATGAATGTTTATTTAATATTTTGATAAAAGAGTAAATTTTACATAGAATATATTCTAGCTGCTGCTGCTGCATATTTTATCAAGAGATCGTAAGTAGTTCGACAAAAAGTGCTCATAAGCATTTGGCAGTTTTTTAACTATATTCACTAATGTTAGAATCTCAAAAAAAATGCACATAGCACAGATTTTATTTTGACAATGATATTTTGTGTATTAAAAAGTACACAAAAAAAAAAAAAAAAAACAGCTCCAATTGTAAAATCTCACCAATCAGATCCATTTCCGCGTCCTCGCTCTCCTTCTCTTTCTTATTGGCTGCGATCAGATCTTCCTTCCTTATCTTCAGGTTGCACGCGCCCAACTCCGCAACATCACACGTTCCGGTGTACATGTAACTACACATTAGTGAAAAATCGTTCTAATTATGGTCATAGTAAACGGATATTTGTTCTAAGCAATATTAATTCGTTATAAGCATTCGGCAGGGACGTTGTCATTTAGTCGTTGTTAAAGATTTAATAGGGTGGAAGAGGGAGAAAACACTTTTGAGAAAATATAACGTATTTATGTATTTACAATGCAAAACTAGAAACAATAGTAAAATAAATTACAAACCAAATATATAATGTTTTATAAAAAAAAAAAAAAAAAAATTAAAGAGATGAAAATAGAAAAATGACTACACATGAAAACTCTAAAAAGGTCATTAGCCGTAACAGTCGTTGTAACCGATCTGTCGTTATAGCCGAAGTTGTTATACTTATCCGGTTTCTACTTGTTAACAATAGTGATGTCACTTCACCACCGCTGTATGGAAATTTCCAAAACAGTCATAAAAAGTTGAGAATGAAGAATAAAAAGATAGGATAGGATAGGGCATCTCTTGCCCATTCACGGGCTTTTATTTCAAGATCATAAGTTTATGTTGTTAATGCAGAGCACTCGTTCACAAATAGATCATATTTACACATTAAATTTTAAATAGTTATTTATTTAGTTCTTATTGAATTAATTACGGCACACCTTAATATCCTATCAAACACCTCCGGATGCACATTTTCAAGAACAATTTCTGGTTTTTCTCCATTATTCTGTTGCGACTTCTCCTTGTACACTTTGTATAGATATTCACTGCTCGATGCCACTATAAACATATGCGCGGGATACAACCTTGTACCAATCTAGAAGGGAAAACGAGAATAGCATAAACTTATAAATCATCGTCGCTATTACTCTACATTTATATTATTAGTTGCTTTGATTCCTTAGAATAAGGGCCTCTTTCACCAACTCCAAGTAAAGTGTTGATTAGTTACTTTTAGAAATAATTTTATGTTTTATTAAATTATGCACTCAGTTTTTACTGGATCCTTCGATAGGCGAATTTTTTTATTATTATTTTCTTTTTAATGTTTCGGACTTTTAGCGTACAAACAAAGGCATATCAAGCTCCATCATTCCCGATGACCGATTACTTTAAATGGCGGTTAGTCTACATAACACTTTACTCAGAGATGGCGAAAGAGGCCATAAACTTCTTAAACTTTTAGAAGTCACAGACTTCATCATCAGACATTTAACATTTGTCGATAATAGATAGGTATATACATAGGTATCATCATACATAGGTAGTCGACATTTACCTTGAACACCACATCGTGAAGCAGGTCACCTTCGAAGGCTGTTTGAAGCAACGAGTCCATGTGTTTGCCGCGACTGGAGGGCGAAAGCTCTGGCAGTGACGACAAATCGCAACCCGGCTTTATCTAAACACATGTACATTTTTAAGTAATGGCAGGACACACTGCGTTTCACAGTCATTTTGGTAGCCCGTCTGGCGGCAGTAACCACCCCTTTAAAGAAGACCACTGTGTTTTCGGCGAGTGAGTAAAGGATGCCAAAGTCAATTTCCCACATCTCTTCACAATCCTTATCCTTAATCCTACTGTAGTTCGCAGCACACATGGAGTTGCTTATGTTATAGGCGACCTACCATCAACTGGATGTCAACCTGTCTGTCGACCTTAATTTAAAAAAAAAAAAAAAAATGTATGTGTAATCAGAAAATATGTACCTGCAGGCACGCGAAGTTTAAACCTTCACTGTCGACAGCAATAGACACAGCCCTGTGTATATTCGGTATCCTTGTCAATCTCACCGAAGTGCAGTCGTCCTTCTCCAGGAACTTGACGAGAGCCGCCTTATTGCCGTCTCTCTCAGACTGCTTTCTGATTGGCTGCGCGGCTCTATTGCCGTCTCTTTCTGACTCTTTTCTGGTTTTGCGCGAAATCGTACCAACAAACGCCTCGCCGTATTTAGTAGTGAAATAGAGTGCGTCGTGAGTCAGCGCCACGTTCGTTATGAACGTTTGATGGGAGAGACCGAAAACGCACCTTTAAAATCGTAAATTTACACAAATTATTTTAATTTATTTATTTTTGTTTATTTTCGTACACAGATCCCTTCGCTTCTCATTTAACCAGAGCTAGCATAAAAGCTTTTCATTATCAAATATTCTTGATAAGTATTGATTATTAAATGGATTATGTGAATCTTGTTTCTTTTTTTTCCTGTAATCATTAATTAAAGTATGGAGAGATATTTTATATACACACACATACATATTATACTAGCCGTTGCACGCGACTTCGCCCGCGTAACTTCATAAAATATAGCCTATGTTACACGCTGATAACGTAGCTCTCTTTACAATTTACAACAAAAATACAATTTCTCTTTATAATATTAGTATAGGTTTTTTTACACTTTTGAGTTAAATTATTGGAGTTTTCGTAGGCATCCCTAATTTAACTCTATTAACAATATAGCAGCCTCCGTTACTTAGTGGCAAATGTAGCTTTCTATAGGTGAAAGAATTTTTAAAATCGGTCTAGTAGTTTTTGAGTTTATTCATTACAAACATACAAATCATCTCTCTTTATAGAAATATAAATATAATTATAATATTAGTATAAATAATATTTTAAGTTTTAAAATGCTCAATTTTGATTAAGTTTAACATTGAAACTCCTTTACGATTAATACTTTCATTATTGTCAGAAATCCATAGAAAATTTAAAAAACCATACCTGGTCAGAGTGTTGGTTGTATCCTGCCATATGAGCAATTGTCCAACGTTGGTGAGCAGTAAAACAGTCACTCGTGAAAGGGAGCCCTGATCGCTCACCTTACCCTCAACGCACACTTGATGAAGGTTTATTTGTCTGAAATGTAAAACGTTTTATTATCATCTTGTTTTATTAAATATTAGACCAAATTATTTTACAAATGAATCATCCATTCACTAACTTTATAGCGATCTTCTTGCAAATGTATTTGTGCAGTAGATAGACGTCACCGCGCCGTGTAGTGACTACGGACGCTGCGTCCCCGCAAGCGGCTAGATGGAAACCTGTACTCTCATTTGTTGATATCTTTACCTAACAATAAATAAATAAATAAATAACAGTGCAGTATAAAACAATATATTTAGTACGCTGTTGGGTTTTCCCGGGCATTGCAGTACTTCATGCACGTTTCTGAAAGCTCATGTATTGATTGATTCTCATACAATCATGGGCAAAAGAATTTTATTGAATTTACTGAATTCAATTTTTCTGTAACCAATGTCTTATAAATTAGACAGCAGGGTGATAACGCAAAAAAAGTCAACTATATTTTAGTATAGCTAAAGAAACATGTTACACTATGTCAATGCTTGAAAAGGGTATGCTAGGACTACTTTTAAGGAAACTTTTAAGGGTTGTGTCCTTAGGTGACGGTAGCCACCTACCGTCAAGTGGACCGTCAGCCTGCCTGCCACCTTTAATATTATAATATATGTATTAAAAAAACTTTTTGAGCTTATTCCAAAAATATGTGGAATATCCAGGATTTACATAGATCATATTATATTAACTTTTTAACAAATTACCGTTGCATATAAAACAGGCAAAATCTTTTGGAGAATTTAGATCCAAGCTCTTGAAACATATTATGTTAAGTGTTTAAATGTTTTAATGTGATTTTGTTACAATCCGGAACAAATATTGTATAATTTTTGTCTGCCTGTTTGATGTTCGTTCTTTAAGCTTTAATGAGAATAAAGATATATAAACCTATATTGCTACTACTACAATTGGCAATACCCTGAAAATAGATAGTTAAAATAGTAATTCTGCAATGATGTCTTACCCGTCGAGGAGAATGAATAAACTTTTCTTCATTGTTATGTCCCAACTGTCCCACATTATGTCCCCAAGTGTATACAGCGTGTGTGTTGTACACTAGAACGTGCGATCGCCCCGAAAACACTCCGAGTGGTTCAGACAACTTCAATATCGGCTTCACCGATGCCAATTTGATTGTAGACGTTTTATTAGGCTGAGTAGATTGACTGATGCTGTCAGAGTTGTGGGTGTACTGGATCACCTGCAAAATGCAATAAAAAATTTGTCCTTATTTGACAAAAATTGACACGGTCCTTACTTGAATCATCACCAAATACATTGTTAAAGAGATAAAACAATTTTTTTGTTTGTTTGCTTATATGTATTTAAAAATAAGTAAAGAGAAACAAGATTTTTATTGGATTACTTTTTAAGATAGTTTTTTTTAGAGAGCTAGAGCCAAATTTTCTGATAAAGTCCTTTTTTTTCGATTAATGAAATGAAACGGCCTTAAAAATTACAAGACAAGTCTTTACGCCTTATTTGTTCTTTGTCTATGAAATAGTGACTTTTAGCGTAATATAACTCCTCGCATAATACAGTATAGTATAGTAAACATTTTAATAGAATCAAAAGTTATTTAACTAATGTCCAATGCACAACTTTAAGTCCATGATAACAAGTGACAATTTTCGAGCATCTGATTGGAAAGTATAATACAGGCCTTGATTTTCAAACCAGCTTATTCATTAACAGACAACCACGAACTAGCAAAAAAGGTTTCCAAAAAATTTTCAGTAAAAAATTGGTACATATTTACGATTTAGATATTTGGGTATTGATTGACTAATGAGAACAGCAGTTAGTCAACTTAAAATATTTATATTAATATAAACTAAATTAAATGGAACTCACAAATAGCCGAAATAAAGAGTTTATTATTATTATATTTTAAATAAAACCAAGAAATACACTTACTGTTCCGTTTTGCAATAAGAAAACTGTAGAATTGAGTGTGAGCGCAGCTTGCAAGCACGGTTCGGGCAGTTTCAAAAGCGCCGGTCTAAGTTGGGTGGTGTGAGGGCCACCGGATCTGGCAAGTTGACCGCAACACCACACAGTGCTGTCTGCACCTTCCCCCTCGCACACCCACACGCTGTGGAATTTGCCGAGGCACGCCTGAAAAATTCTTGTATAGCTTCATTCTTCAACTTCATATTCATATAATATATCGAGGGCTCCGAGGATCGGGGTGAATGGCGGGGGTTCCAAGGGTTATAACTAATGTCACCTCAGCATTATTTTTTTATCACTTAAAACATTCAAATGGTAAAATAGTTTCAACACGAAGGTGCAGCAACATTTGGATAATTATGAAGAATTTTCTTATAATTAACTTTAAGATGAAAGAGTTTGTAATGAGGAAATCTGTGGACCTAAAGTCACTACTATAGCTCATTTGAGCAAGCTCAAATGGCAGTGAACAACTCACATAGTGGTAAACATATACAGCAGACTTTGATGACAGTAGACACAGCAAAATATGCGACTAGTAGTGTTAAACTTATGTAACTAAGGTTGACATAGAACCTCTGTGGGTTCTATATTAACAAAAGAAATATATATTTCTAAAAAAGGCTAATCTGTCATCCTGTTTTTTGGACAATGAATAATAGTCTCCCGGTCCTATGGTCTCCGCTGATGGTAGAATCCCATGGGATCTTCGACACGGGAGTGAAGTGAAGGCTCCCATGTTCGCGGCGGCTAAGATTGGTGGTGGCCATGAGGAATAAATCTATATAACTACATATTATAGATTACATACTTTATAAAACCCTAAAAAACATTGATTTACATTCAAATTAAATTATTACAAACATCGATGAATATTGTGAGACATTATTACATTTCTTGAGACTTGATCGAATGTTTGCATGGGGAAGGGTTTCATACTAAATAAAAATCAGTAGATGCACAGCACATAATAACGTATTCAAGAAAATAAAACAAAATATATAAAAACTTTTTATTACACCTTTAATTTAAATATTACTTATAACCTGAAAAGCTATGCAAGTACGACACGTCCAGTTGATTGTGACTGTTCTGTGTAAATTTATATGTCTGGAATGGATTGGTCGCTGAGACGACTCTAACAATTTTTATCGGTGGCTCGTCAACATAGAGCATATTTTCCAGCGAAGAGTATGAAGCTGAAGGTTTGTTTACTTGTTCTTGACGTCTTTCCAGCAGAGTAGGATTGACACCCATGGCGACAAGTAGCGGTTGATCTCTTATTATGCAATAGGCGAACAATATTAACAAAGAATATAACAACGCAATGAGTATGAAATAAAATATAAGCTTGATTTTATTGTTTATTATAGACTTTCTGAGAGCATAGAAACATCCATATTCTTTGTTCGATTGAACCAGCTTATCAATGGTTTTCGTACAATTCGCCGACACAGGTATTAAAGTAGATTTGTTTGTTAAAACACAACACTGTACAGGAAACAATTCATCACTATTTCCTTTCTTCCAATTCGAATTTGCAAAATCTCTGTAACTCACAGCGCCGCAACATTCATAGTTGACCATTACATAGTCCCATATACGTGTAAATATGTCCTCTTTATCGCCGTAATAATCGCTTATAGTCGATTGCATGTAGCGTCGAGTTTTCTCGTTCGACGTGTACACGTTATAGACACCGGTGATGAAAAATATCCACAGACACACACAAGTGAGAACTGTGACGAGAAATATGTAAGACTTTATGGCGCACTTTGTCTTGCAACCGGCGCCTAAAATGCCGCAACACGAGGTCATCATTGTGATCACCGCGAGCGGTATAAGCACTGAGGTCATAGGTATGTACCACAGTTTTAGGTTCACGATTGTCGCTATGTTTCCGACCGCTGAACTCTTAGTGACTGTGTAGTTGACGTCTTTGAAAAACTCCGTATTTATCGCGCACCAAATGCAAGCGCCGAAACACAAGAAACCGACGATGAAGAACGAGAAATTCGTGAAGCCGAGACACGTACGCGGTAAACCAATTGTGTGCATATTAATTTTAATTAAATATATGAACAAAACCAATGTTATACTAATTCGTATTAAAAAAATGTTTAGGGTTAATTTTTTTGAGCGCAATTTGACATATCTTTATTTACATGTCAAACGTGATGGCCATTTGAAATTACATTCCATTAAAAATGAGTTGGTAAATTATCTATACTAATCTATACTAATATTATAATTATAGAGAGAGAATATTTGTATGTTTGTAATGAATAAACTCAAAAACTACTTGACCGATTTTGAAAATTCTTTCACCCATAGAAATCTACAGTCATTATCAGCGAGTAACATAGTCTATATTTTATAAAGTTACGCGGACGAAGTTGCGTGCAACAGCTAATTTATCAATAAAATAACGAAATATGAAAAGCTCACTGTTCATTTAGTAATTATTTCACAAGAAATAGAATATCTCGAATGGAGGCCACAGAACGGCCACCGCAGTGAAGAACATCGACCCACAAAGTGTATGTTAGTGTACAATTTTAGATATAAAACATGTTTTTTTTTATAATTAAGGAATGTTAGTGGGAGTGTTGCATTTATAATCAACTCACCTGTTTAATGGAGACATTACTTCGACTAAAACAAGTCAACATTTCTGGCAGATTCCTTTGCTGTTGAGTGCCTGTGCCGAGCGTGTAGTTACTATTTGTGCCCCAAACGTACACATCACTTGGATTGTGTCCAACGTATCGATACATATATTGACGATCCAGCATTGCGTGCTCGAGGGCCTTATAATCATCCTTGTCCAACAAGTCAGTGTTTACACCTGGAATATATACCATTTCAATAAAGTTTAATACAGCTTCACAGCTCTTTTAGAGTATCAATGTTTTTATGGTTTGTTTCTGAGAAAAAGGGTGAAGAATGTACAGAAGCTTTAATGGAGGCAGTAATCACTATACTGTGATTAAGTAGAAACGATCTGGTAACATTGTACTGTATTTATCTATACTAAATTATTAAAAAGAGATAAAGTTTGTATGTTTATTTGTTCACCAATAGTTAGAATAGAATTTCAGGATGGACAAAAGGCTATATATTCCGCGGTTACCAGCTATCTAAAATGTTTATTTACTATATGTAAAGATTGTAGCCACATAAGTCAGACTAGCGCGATAGATGACATTGATGATGTTGATGGTTCTTATATATAACAGTAATGGATGTAGCTAGACAGATTATATCCCTATTAGGTAATAATAGTACAAAAAAAATCTCACCCATTTTTATAAGTGATACGGCAGCTTGTATTTGTCCATAAAAAATACTCCTATGAAGTGGAGTGTAACCGGACTCCTGGTCGAGTGTGTTTACAAAATCATCACTCGAATGTCTAACAAGCCATTCTATCAAACTGGTCCTCCCTTGTGACGCGGCCATGTGCAAGGCTGTGCGCCCCTGTAAATATTTTCAACAACATTAAAATACATTTTAAGTGAGGACTGATTCAGGTTTCCATAGCTTTTGGTTTATCTCCAAAATCACAGGCATTGGATCTTAAAAAGGAATATTTATAGTTGCCTACTTGGACAAACACATAATGACTCCCTCACAGAAGAATCATTTCTTTTCTATTTCAAGTTTTGTTGCTTATACCATGTGACAGTACTCGTTATCTATCTACCATCAAGTGAGCAATCACCCTATTTGTAGTCATTTACATAAAAAAAATTAAATAGATAACTTATGAAATTGTTTTTAAGAATTTGTCCTTGCAAAAGTTGAAAAAGTTTAATTGATATAATCAGCACATTTGTTTCTGTGCTTAGTACTTCAAAATTATGCAACAAATTTTGATATGGAATATTACATATATTGATGGTTTATTTATCTACATTAATTGATACTACAACTACATATATTGATAGGTAGTTATTTTATATGAATATTCTTATTAAATACATAATTAGCTTAGAAAATTAGAATGATTGTAACACCAAGTCAGAAAATATATTTTTTGGTTTTTAGTTTTTTTTTTTAATAGGGGTTAGATGGGTTTGCTTTTAGCCAGCATCGAGCCGTGTAGCGAAGATGAGGCCTATGATGGAGCGAGCTCACCCAGAAGATACCTAATCGCCTATTCACTGGAATTTTGAAAAGATTTGGGTTATATGAGCTCGGAAATACAGACACCGGCACTGAGTTCCAAACCTTGGCAGTGCACTTTGTGAAGGATGTTTGAAAGCGTTTGGTCCGAAAAAGAGGGATTTCGACAAGATGAGGATGGTAACTAGTCATAAGTTTGAATGACGGATGCTTATGCTTGATAAGCGATAATTACTTGATATGTTTGATAAGCAATTCATGTAGATAAAATTGTCATTTATTAGCACACTTAGTTATCAGTTTGCATTAGAGGGCGCACTAATAAGTCCACAACACAAACAAAATAATTGAAAAACTAAACATTTTACCTCAAAGTCCAAAGCTTGGGTGAAATTAGCACATGTTGATTTCAGGAAACTTCCCAACGCACTGTCGCTGACTGCTCTCTTTGTAATAGCGCTTGTTAAAATTTGGCCATGACTTCTGGACTTGCAACGCCGATTGCACTCCAAATCCATGCTACTTTTACTCATTTTTAAATCTTAGTATAAAATATTATTTAATTTTTTTTACTTTTTATTTGTATGAATATTTTGATTTTTTATGATATGTATAAAATGGCAATTAAAAATATACAGGTACCGAGTAGAGCTAAGCTCTGTGGTAGCCCCTTGTGAGGGGCTACAGATATAATTTAACAGGACATAATTTGAGTAGAAACAATCTGAAAAAAAAAAGAAAAAAAAAGTTATATTGTTCATCACAATTACCTATGTGAAACCAATTTATCTGTAGAAACAAACAATATTAATAGTGAAAAATAAAGATGAGCTTATTGGTGGAGGGGTTGAGGTGATCTGGCCTTAGCGCTTTATCTCATGGATCCCGGATTTGATTCCCAGCATGGGCAACTTTGAAAATTTTAAATTTAATGAAAAATAAAAACTCACAAAGTTGGCTCTGGCTGGATCTTGCAAATAGTGCCAATATGTGTTTTATTTTCTGCAGTAACTATAATAAAAATCTTTTTATGCTTTCTGCAAGCCAGGATGCACCAATTATTTAAATCATTAATTTTCTGGAGTTTATTTCTTTTTGCATTATTGTTTCTTTAGATTTTAGCAGTATTATATTATATTGTTCAGAGGCCAAAGATATGTGGACTATTACACATTGTAGATTTTAAGGTTCAATTCTCTTCGAACAAGGCTTCATATATAATTCTAGATAATCCTAACAAAAAATGCTCAAACCAATTCATAATTAAGTTATTTAGAGTTAATAAATAAGTGAGTTAGATAATAAATCAATATTAGCATAGCATATTAGCAATATTAGCATTTTCCCAATAATATTTTAACTGTTAAGGTATATATTTTTTATGTTACAGCAGGGTAAACAACACAACAGGAGAGAGACAAGGGTGTACATGTGGGCTGCTATTTTGATAAAACTAAAGGATAAGTGATAAAGTAATATAGAAGACTGGACTGTCACCTCTCTCTATCACTTAGCAAGCCATTAGCAATGGACGTCCAATGTCAAAGGTTTGTGTGCTGTTATTAACATTATTTTTCTATTAGGTGGGGTGGTTATTTTCGCTAGACAGGCTGCCCAAATTATTTATGAATGATAACAGCAGTGAGCACTCCCAATACTAGCTATTGTATTTCACAACCTTATTGTAAGTGTATGGGCACCTAAGAATTTGTAAAAACTGGCCTTCAATTGTCTTCTTTGTATCGGTCATATTATTATTAGCTAAAGTGTACAACAGAATAATGACTTCTAGTAGTAAAAAACACTTTCAAGGACGATTCAAGAAAAACCGGCAAAATTTACGCAATATGTCTAAAAAAATAATAAAATATTAACTAAGCAAACAAACAGAAATTTAATAAGTGTATATAATATTAATTTTTAAATATAAAATTACCTTTACATGTGAACAGCTGTGTGCATCCAGATTTTGTTAGATACCATACTTACAATCATAATTTGTTAGTATATTTTTGGAAATAATCTTATACAATATGCAAACAGTTCGTAAACTTAAAAAAGTTATATTAATTATTGTCACATCAAAGTTATATAGGATTGTTTTTTTTAATGCAAATTAAATATAATACAAAGAATAAATACTAGTAATTGACTTGACAAGTCCGTAATTTTGGAATTCACAATACGAGTCGAACGAAAATACGAAGCGAATTAGCGAATTACGAAATTTATGTCTGTGAAATTTACGAATGAATGATTGATAAATAAAATGTTAATTAGATCACAGAATATTATTTATACCTATTTACCACAGACTTAACAGATGTCAATGGAATACCCAAGGACGATTTATAATATACAGGACCGCTTACTTGAAAAAATTGCATTTACGAAAATGAACTGTACTTTAACCATTAGTTAAAGTATATTTTTCATTGCGCCTTATACAGAGGCTAATCCGGGCAGAGAGAGAAAACCAAGCGGAGGTCATGTGTCTCTTTCTTTCATCTTGCCAGACTAAAAAAAATATAGTTGATTAAAAATTTAGATTCAAAAATTTTAGTTGCAACACTTGTATGTTAATTGTACTTCAATTATTTTAATAAATTTTAATTCAACATATTATAATCACATTAATTTCGTTATATATTCTTAAACTACAAAAAGTTAATATTTATTGTTTCAAGCCTATTTTATATTTTATTTTCTACTGGTATCCTTTTAAAGTGACATTACGGTAGATGTCCATAAATTTGTAGTGTTAGTGGACATGATTATGTTCAATTGGTGCAAAACTATTATAAGCAATAAAATGAACAATGCAAAAATTACAATTGGTAAATTCATATTTCAATTTTAAAAAATATTTATAAGAAACTACTGCTATATGTAAGTATATTACAACATTTAATTTGTCTCACATAACAAAAATCTAATTGTCACCTTATTAGAAAGGGACACACGGCTTCTCTACTACATATCCTGCTCGGTTCGCTTTTTAGCTGCAAGTAATAAATCCTTATTATAATAGATCCATGGGAATACCTCTGACCCAAGAAGATTATTTACTCTGAGTGGAATACAAACTCTAGAATTTTCACTAATATGTGGCAGTTACTACTCAACTGAAAAGAACTTTTATTTTTATAAATAAAGACCAAAAGACCTTGGCTTAAAGGTCTAGTTAACAGGCTATAAAATTCCAAAAAAAAGAACTTTCATTTTGGCTTAAACGTCTATTTACCAGGGCATAAAGTTTCAAAAAAAGAACTTTCATTCATATCATATCAATCAATATCAAAATATTTTATTTTGACTGAGTGATTATTACGTAAAAATACAAAATACATTATTAAGATGCTAAATCTTATAAATCGAACCGTAACGTTATCTAGAACTCATTTATCTAGGTATGTCTTTTATAATTAAATTATATTTTTTAATGGTTACACACCTGGATAATGTAATTATTGCATTCATATCACCATCATTTTTAAAAATATTATTTTATCGATTTCGTTTTCCAGTGCTTATTCCGTATCCAATTTTGAACATTCGACCGTGTTGTCCGTATGAGTAGAGGCTGCGCGTGGTGTTTTAACATATTTTGTGTCTTAAACTATCGTTTTTATAAATTGTTTTTCCTTTTTTCTAGATCACTTCCTTCATTTTCTACAAGTAGTTCATTCCTAAAAATTGGTGACCCTATTGCTGTTAAAGAGGCACCTATTAAAGAAAATGAAACCGTGACTGCCTTACCTGAGGAATTAAAGGAAAGAAATGCTTTGGAATCTACAATTTGTGTTCCAACCAAGGTATGTTTATGTTTTGTTTAATTAATTTGCAAAGGATGTTGTTTGTCTATATTAGTCTATATATTGTCTATTATATTTTAACATATATATTAGTCTATTATATTTTAACATAATGTGTATCAAACAAAAGTTATGTTGTGGTTCATTCACTAAACTTGTCTAGTCAATTTAAACTGCTTTGTATAATTTGCTGCTAGATAGAATAACCACTTCCAAAAAAGTTTACTAAAAACTTGTTGATTAGGTAGCTATTTGCTGTAATATTAACACTTTCAAGACCGGTACTATTTTCCAAACGTCATCTGAGGTTGAATTTATATAAAAAAATTGCAGCAGTAGGCAATACAATGGGCAGAAGCTTCCCTGTCAAATCCAGCATCACCAGCATCTACAGGTCCAGCCGGCCTATATTAGACCAAAGAAGAAAAAAAAAATGTATGCTTCAATGGTATGAATGCCTAACAGTTCAATAGTATTGAATGGCCTAAGACAATAAGACAAACCCTGTAAGCTACAGGCAGACGTGCCTTCTCCTGGTTGCCAAGCTAGGCACACTCAGCCACTGCCACTTGTGTGAATTTCAATTTAAATTTTGATGTTATGACCCCATCTCATTCTCTGATGATTCTGCCAGTGTCAAGGTCAGGTGAAACAATGTTTGAAGATTTACCCATGTTTGAAATAAAATATATAATATGACACAACAGCATATGTGCTGTTATGTTTTGGTGCATGAGTAAGGGATGCCAGAGCCCATTACCCCATCCCTTCCTTATCCCTTATCCTTAATCCTTCTATAGTCGGCAGTACACTTGCAGCACCTATGGTGTTGCTTGTGTTATAGATTCCCTTCATATTATATTAACAAAAATAAAATCCCTTCTCTTTATTATTTTAGATTCAAGTTGTATATTGAAAATGTATGTATTAATTTAAAATTTCAGGTTGACTTGACTCCAATTTCAGGAGTGCCAGAAGAACATATAAGGACCCGTCGCGTTAGAATCTATCAACCAGCCAAAAATGCAATGCAAAGTGGCACCAACAACCTCCATCATTGGGAAATGGAATTTGACACTCGTCAGCGCTGGGAGAACCCTTTGATGGGCTGGACTTCGACTGGCGATCCACTTTCCAATTTGAAAATAGAATTCAAGTCGCCCCAAGAAGCCATAGATCACTGTGAAAAAAATGGTTGGATTTGGTATATAGACACACCTAAACTTGAGAAGGAGTTTAAGCCAAAAAGCTATGGTGTCAACTTTTCATGGAACCGTCGCACTAGGGTATCTACTAAATAAATGTTATATTGTTATTTAATTTAAAATTTAAATGTTTTAATACATAGTTTGTGGCATTAGATTCATGCAATACAAATTCTCAAGCAATTAACTTGTGACTTTTCTTTTTTACTTACCAAAGATATTATAAGGAATTTTGTGATGGTATTAAGTTTCTAGGTTCACTCTAACAATATTTATACAGTGCTGTAAGTGTGTAGGTTACCAAAGCTTTTCTATATTTTTAAGAAATCCAGCTAATGATAACAAGTTGTTAGTAGGTAGTTCGTCATCTATTCAGCTTTGCTCCGCTACATAAATCACTAAGCTCTAGCTCCAAATATAGAGAGATGCGAGATAGAATAACAGCTAGAGCTAAGTCCATCGAAAATAAACTATTATTATTATTATTATTATTATTATTATTAAAATATATTTTCATTATTTTAGACAACATTTTTTTCGATGGACTTTTAAGTTTAAGACTTAAAAGAAGTCAAGCTAAACTTTTAAAATAGAATGTTCCTATTTATTCTTTTACTTTCAAAGGGACAGACTTTCAGATGATCAGTTTTTGAAATCGTCAAGATTTACAAATAGAGTGCCATCAAATAAAAATAAAAGTATGTTTATTTTTTAAAAAATAAACAAAAATAAAGAACTTAAATATTAAATTCTGAAGATCTATGATCTAGGTGCTGCGGCCATGAAATACTTTTGTTCCCGCTAGTTTATTTGTACCTGGGCTGTGTATCAGCAGGCTGGATATATATTGCACCAATGTCAGATTTGAGTTCGACAGTAGTATTTTTAGGCGGTAAAATTAATTTATTATTAAAATACACATCATCTGACATAAATGATATAAATGACATAATTTGATAGTTGGCCAAGATTTGTCCAAATCAAAAAGTAGAAAAATTATGGCAAACTATAATTAGCTGTGACAGGTCGCCCGGAACGGGTATGATCAAATTATGCTCGAATGGAGTGCTGGAATGACGGTTATAGCAAAATTACTTTGCCTAAGCATAAATCCAATACCACTTCAAAAATATTCGTTGCTGGTAATAACGGAATCTGACTAAATAATCTAAACACTTGTAATTTTAGTAGACTTTACCAAACTGACCATCTGGAAGTCTGTCCTTTTGAAAATCTGACCTTTTGAAAGTAAAGGTATTAATTGACGCATATCACATCTCACATCTTTCGCTACGCATCTAAGCTCATGTCCTGTCTAAGGCAAGGTCTTTATGTTTATAGGAAAGTAGGTTAGAAATGAAAGTTGTAAATGTTCTATATTTTCATTTAATCATAATTCAACATGGTTAATTATTATTTTGTACCTCGGGAGAAAATCATATTTCGCAGGTCTCACTTTGAAATTTTTATTTACATATCATACAAATTGAATTAAATATATTTATACACAGAACCGTTATGAACCAAGCCCAACACACGTTTCGGTATTGTAATTTAGCTAACTACCATAATTTTACATGTACATTGTACATAATTTAAAATTAATCTCTAACAACCTTTTAGAAAATATAACTAGGTATACATAAAATTATTAAAAATTATTGCAACCTCGTTCTATCTATACACCATATAATGAACAATTTTAAACACGGTTACCCTAAAAGACCAGCTTTGTGACGACGTCCCCTTAACTTATTTTTGCGAAATGTCAATAAAACTAATATCGATGAGAGGGCTTTGCACTTCCGCTATTTTTTTATAAATCAACCACCTTACCGAAAACATATACATATTATAAAACAAAATTCCCCGCCGCGTCTATATGTCTGTGTATGTTTGCGATCATCTCAAATTACTAAACGGATTTTCATGCCGTTTTCACTAATGGAAAGAGCGTTAAACGAGGAATGTTTATATATATATTTTGCAGAAAAAAATTAGGAGCGGGTCGCTAGTATAGTATAATAGGTGCCTAGAGACATACGACTTTTATTATCTATGATAGTAAAAAATCAGTAAATCAGTTGAGATTAAATGTTTCATTATTATTAAGCTTATTAAATCAATAATTTCGCATTTTTATCAGTCAATATTTTAATGAAAATGAGGCATTCACATTCATTAAGGTCTAAATCAATGGCTATTGTATAAATAATTTTAGAAATCATGTGAAATGTTTTTTAAAGTAATTTATTATTATAAATAAAATATAGAAATTAAATTATATTTTTTAATAGACATTTTGCGGAAGACAAAGTACACTCATTCTTTATTAGTTGTATCCTTACAATCCTGACACATTGATTTTTCCAAAAGCGTTATTGTTAAAATATTAAAGATTTAAAAGCAACTGTAGTGTAAAAGTTCGTAGCAGGTACAGTAAAGCAGGGTGATACAAATATGTAATATAATATAAAGGTGTCAAGATCTGAAGTACTAATTTGAAACAGGCCTCGAAAAACACTACTTTACAAAATAATTTAGGTACTATACAAAAAGATTACGTAGAGTTTGGTCAAAGTCAATATTGCGTTCAGAAAATTGTAAAATAATCGACAATATTTGGTCCATACTTAAAAGCATTCGGGGTTATGATCTGAGGGCTTAGTGCGAGTTTTAGCTACTAGGTGGCGTTGCTTCATTCCCATTCAGTAAAACCAAACTCGCACTAGGCCCTAATAGTTAAAATTATGTAATAATTAATTTTAAATTGGATAGAAATTAGAAAATTATTTATGATAATAATATTTACCGTTATATCTTTATAATTTAAAGAGGAAATGTTTGGGTGATATAGCGGAAAAAGAGTTAAAGTTAGATGGTACCACTGCTTTATTTCTGTTAATATTTTATCAGAATTAAATTGTTTATTGTTCAAAATTAATTAAATGCGAATTGTTGTTTGTTAAATTAAAAATATTTGTAGAACACATAAGTAGGTTTCTTCAACGACATCTATTCTTTTACCTTATGTAAACAATGTACTATTGACTAAACGCGCGACGCGAGTTAACTCTGTACCTCGTGTCGATGACGTCATATTACCGCTCTGGTATAGTGTGCAAAAAAGAAACAATATAAATGCGACATTGAATATTTTAAAATAAATATTTATAAATAGAAATTGCTTATAAGCTATTCATTTGTCCTTTTGTTTAACGCATTCTTGCGAGGTACAGAGAAAACTCGCGCTCATAGTACTTTTAAGATTAGTTTATTGTTTATTTAATACATCATTGCACAATCCACATTTCCACAATTAATTTTACTCGTAAATTAAAAAAAAATATTATACACTTGTACAGTGTACATTACAGTACCTAATCGCTATAGCGCCTTCTAACATTGTAATATCTGAATTGAAGGACACATAACGATAAGTGATTAGTAATGCCAGAGTATTGCTTTTCGCAGTCATAAATTGGTCGGCCTGTCTGGGAGCAGTAACCATCCCCTTACAGAAGACCACCACATATCTACTGTTATGTGAAATTCTTTGCAGTTATGTTTCGGTGAGTATTGCCAGAGCCAGTGTTTTCAATAATTTGTCATTGGCTGAAATGTGCGTTTAAATGTAAAAACTGTGTCCCTAAAGCAACGCACATTTCTTCAGACCAACTTTTATTTATGGATATTTTTATGAGTTCACAATTGCTGGATTGTCTCATTGACGTTATTTGTAAATATAATAATACATAAATCTATAGTTTATTTCCCGTGATTTATTTAAATTTTTTATGAGCACAGTGGTGACGTCGTAACTTGTAACCGTAAGAAAAATATTTTACTTTATAAAAAAATAATAAAATGAGAATTATATTTCGTTCATACTCGTATGAGAATATTCATTCTCACATTATAGGGTATAAAAATACCTTTTAAATAATTAATAATTGCACCAAAAAGCAACCGTTAGGCTAGCCCAGCAAAATGAAGTATAAATATATTCTCAGCTGTGTTAGGAGTTTCAAGGTTTATAGGAAGCTTCTAAAATTATCTACGTGTACTTTACATAATGTGGACGGGCCCAAACCGCTAATATAATCATAAACTTATAATAGTTAATTATGCATTACATCAGTTGCCGTTACTTTTCTTTAGTTGCTTAATTGCAAAACAGCGGGAATATTTTAAATTGACTATTATAAGCTTACGAGTAATTTAGTACGTCATTGTATTTAATCACTAAGCAACAAATCATGGCGTGCCTCCATTGTTAGCGATAAACAAGTTGGCAGTTGTTATATTTTACATCCTTTAACCCTTTAACCGCTTGGTTTTGTAGTTGTCGTGCCCTCCTAGCGCTTGACTCGTAATTTTTTTTTAAAAGAAAGCCACTCAATGATTTAAAAATAAACATAATACAAATAGAGGAATTTGTCGTATATATCCGGCTCTGCCGAAATGGACACGAAAATAATTGTCGGTTAAATCCGACTCTGGCGGCTAAAGGGTTAAATTTGATCGTATTCAATCAACTATTTATTCCTTTCTCTTTTCCTATGAATTGTGCGTTTAATATGATATTTTGGAGTGAGGTGCCGAGTTGCCAACGTATGAATTGTTTCAGAAACTTGTCATTCCATGGAAATATATGGAGTCGCATGCACGAATATTTGTGACGAATATTGTCACTGGTGTGCGAGAAATTTTTGTTATTAAGTTATTTCCTTTTGCAGTTAATCCCTAATTTTAGAGATAGCCAAGTTTATTACAACCATGATAACTTGTTCAATTTAAATGAAATATACATCTGTGCCTACTCATACAAACTTCATTAGGCATCTATTAGGTAAATCTCACAAATCTGTTGCAAAACACTGTTTAAGTGTCACTTATCATAGTGTTACTGAGCAACTTAAAAATATATGCATTATATATTTGAAAAGTAGCAAAAAACAACCGCATTATTTATGAGATTAGTTCCAATAAAATTTGTTATAATAAGCAGGTAACATGTTTAATCTTATCGCTCGTTTCACTCGCTCGCTAACCAGTCTATCGCTAGCAAAGAGACCCTACTTAACAGTGAATGAAGCGTAGGTACACGGCAAAGGTATTGAAGCGTGTCAAGTCAAGCTACGGGGCCAAAAAGCCATTAGAATAAACCCTATTTAAATCTACAACAGCTTAAATTTGAATATTGTCTTTTACAATATAATGTAACCTGGCAATGATTAGCTATTTTTGACTATTGAATATAATGTATTTGTGCGATTTAATTTGACATTTTTTAAAAGATTCTTTGAACTTTCCCTACAAATAATACAGCGTAATACTATACATATATTTAAAATACTTTTTTATATTGCTATTAGTTTGACTATTGAGTATAATAACATTGTTTAACTTTATGCTATTTTAATTATTTGATAATGATTCAAAAAGTTTTTAAGGTAACATCTATGCCTACTAAAGTATCATAAATTAAAATTTGAGTATTCTCTTCATATATTGTTAACATAGGGTTGTGATCGTCACATAAATTAGTTTTAAGAAAATTGAGGCTTAGAAAGCAGAATAAGTATAAAAACAATATCATAAAATGAATTAAAGAAGACAAAATAAAGTTAGGTATGTAATGTATTTTTTTAATTATTTTAATGTGACCGAGTGACAACCCTATTGCTGTTCAGTAGTTTTAACGCAGTTTAAACTATAGTATTCGGGGATTTCCCGAGTTTATAACAAGTAAAAACAAATTTTAAACAATAATTAACAATATTAACATAATTTTTCAGGCACTAAAGCCTGTTTTTTTTTGCAATTCGTGATATATTAAAAATTAAATTCACAGCACAATATAGCGAGAGGCACTATAGAACTAAAACAATACTTAAACTCTACATGCGTTTCGTCTAACCATTGTAGGTATAAAAGAAGTCGAAATATCTATCTAATTTCCCTACTACCCAAATTGACTTATTAAATTTATCTATAGGATGGGACTTTTGAAGGGGCCGCTCTGTAATTGCATTAAGCTCTGTCCACATTGGTGAATTGTTACTGTGAATTCTGGCACTCTTGTGACTTTTTTTGATATGGTAATAAAGAAGTGTGTACAAAGTTACGTACGACCCACATCTTACATTATGTCTAATACACCCAACACAAGGACAATGTTGTCGGCAAAATGGTGATAGAGCTATAAAGAAACGGTTGAAGTACATTCTGAATAGTTTGCCCGAAGACATTGTCAAAGAGAGAAATAAATCCATATTAAAAAATAAATATATAAAATATTATTTAGCTCCCTTAATTTAGTTAAATATTACATATATGTTACATACTCATAGATAGTTTAATGAAATTTAAGTCATATAGAACTAAGTTTTCATAGTTTGGTCCCATAGCCAAACTGCTTTCCAGTTTTATGGGATGAGACCAATGTAAATATTAGGTTACTTTTCCATGTATAACAAATAAAAAATAAGCGACAAAAGTCACAGCAACAATAGTCATGAATAATTCATACGTCGCGCAAGCTTTTACGGGATTATTTTATCTTTGGACCTCCCAAAGACAATATGATTTATGGAATAAAAGAAAAAATAATAGAGTCCAAGCATCTGAGCAATATAACCAGTAAATGGTTATAGTATAGGCGAATAATCGCACGCATCTCATGTTCTTAAGCAATAAAATGTCTGGGTACAGTAAAACTCTTTAGCCCCTGTCTATAATAGATTTTCCAAAAAACGTGGGTCGCATTTTAGTGGACTATATATCAATATATAACAAAAATAAATTAAACTTTATGAGCTCACATTGAAACTTTCGATGGAACACGAAAATTATTTATTGCAATTTGGAAGTCTCTGGATACTTCATAACCTATTTTTCTATTTAAAAGGGTTTTTGCACATGCTGGGTCATTAACTGCCTTTACAATCTACTTAAAATTAAGTACCCCATAGAAGTACCATGAGAAAGGATTCAGTGGGTCTAGAATCTTTTTATTACTTCACTCGCTAGCGAGAGCGGTCGTGTATACTAGACCTAGTATGAGTTTATAAATGGTAATTTTGAATTTAAAAAATGGGTTGACTGTTTCTAAATAAAGTCAGGACTAGCGGCACACATTGATGGCCGTTTCGACACATTACAATAGTAATGTGAAATATGTCAATTTATCATCAAAAAAAATATAATTACGTGCGAGTCGCATGTAAATTCTTTTTTTATCGTATAGCAATTTGCTCCTTCAAACGTAGTTATTAATTTATACGGCTCATGAGCATAAAACGTCATGTATTGTTATATTATTATATTATTATAAATAAGCGTGGCGCTGTCAATGTATTGTTTTTTTTTGTTTGGTAAAAGGAACATTGAGTGTTTTTGGTCTGATATCTGACAGATAGTTAATGGCCCAACTGTTTTATTTAGATATTATTTTAATATGAGCTATTATTTATTAAGATAATTACTAAGAATTCACAAATATTACTATTACCTAGCTTTGGTAAGTATTTTAAATATGGAACCGAGTAATGATAGGTGTACCAAAAGAGTCGTTCACTGTATCGTCTCTCAGTGGCTCTTGTGTGAGTTTATAATGCTAGCACGCTCTAGCGAGAGGGTACAATTTTTATATACTATGGAAAATTGTCAATTAGACATTGACAATTTTCAATTTTCCATACAAATATTTTACACTCTCGCTAGCAGTGCGGGCTTTATAAACTCATACTAAAGCCAAAATGGATAAGATAAAATGGCGTAAAACCGTTTTTATATAAACTTACATTATTTTTGTATTATTAGATATTATAAATCCCTATTTAAACTTGATGTTAGATAATGTTTGATTGATTTATGCTTAAATTTTATGTTGAATAATAGTTTCATGCTTAAATTTTAAATTGAGAAATATTTTCTTGCCTAAAATTAAAGTTGAGTAATAGTTTCATGCTTAAATTTTGCGTTCAGTAAGAGTTTCATGTTTAAATTTTATGTTGAGTAATAGTTTCATTCATAAATTTTGAGTTGAGTAATAGACTCAAACTTAAATTTTGTGTTGAGTAATAGTTTCATGATTAAATTTTGTGTTGAGTGTCAGGTTTTTATTAAATTTCGCAAAGCCTCAGCGCAATGCTATTTGAATTTTTGAAATACATATTAGCAAAGTCTTAGTTTAAATTTATATGTTTTTCATTACGTATCTTCTTCTTCAGTTCACTAAAGTCCTAAAATTATTAAATACTTATTAACACAGACGCTCATAGTAAGGAGTCGTTAACTTATTCCAGGCGTTAGATTAAAAATCTGCAAGATTATAATCTGCAAAATTTGTGCTGCAAATTACAGTGAACAACCTCGTTTACACTTAGTGTGAATGAACACAATGTTCGATTTGACACGCCTATTGTACACTATCACCGCTGGGTACTTGAGCCTCGATGGGCTCTGTGGTTGTGGATCAGCTGGGTTGCTCGTCGCTCTCACGATGAACAAGAACTCTGACCACGGTGGGGGGAGCGGCGGGAGGGGGGGCAGCATCCGGTGACGCTTCTGTCACTAGAATGCTCACTTCGCTTGTTGCGTGCGGGGAGGGGGTGTGCGCGCGAGCGGGGCTCGTCGCTCGCCGCGCAGAGTTCCGTCGCGACGTCACGCGAAGAGAACCTGAAGATTAGAACGTTTGTGTTGAGTGATAGTTTCGTGAGTTTATTTCGCTCAACATTAAAGTGAAAATTCTTTGGCGCGTGGTGAGTGAAATTTCAAAGTAGAATTTTGTGTGACGCTTCTTGTAACGTTTCTGCAAAAGTAAATACTATAAATTTTAAATATTAATTTATTTATAATATAATATAATAATACGTTTATTCCAGACACCTAGTGTCCATATTGTGTTAGTCATACAAGAAAACTTAAAAACTATAGTAGTGGTATTTACAACATGAAAGTGTGGTTTGTGTCCACATGTTTTTTAAATGACAATCTACACACATCGATATTGTATTCAGGAGGCTGTTAAAGCCGCCCCACGTCCGTTCCATCAACGTAGGCAATCTTTTTTCGCACTGCCTGGAAACTGTCCGTTCTAGTCTAGCTTTCGTGAACATCCCCGATGTGCTACAGTGTCGCGGCAGCCTCAACAGCGCCCTCTCTGTCTTTCTTTCTCTCTATCCTAGTGGACTCACCCCCTCTACCGCTTACTATATAATTGATCGCCAAAGAAGTTTCACTTCTGACACGGTTATTCACCGACGTATCTCGTATTAATCTAGATATGGATGATTTTGCTCATGCGGGACCTCTCTTAACGTCATATAAGAATAAGCGCAATAACTTACAGAGAAATCGAAGGGATTTTGTAAAAGTCGACTATAATTGAAAAAATTCAATCTATGCCGAACTATTTTTCTATTTCATTCATAAAACGTTTAATTTTATCGATTGGTAAAATTAAAAGGTTTATTAAACGGTTTGGTAGACACTAATAAAGTTGAATTGTAATACAAATACAAGCTGCACAATTATTAGGCCAAAATTAAGTCAGTCATCAGAAAATTAATAATATCGTTATTTTTATATTCACAAAATATAAGCAATTAATATGTCCTCAATAACAAGAACTACAAAATAGTAGGTATCTATTATTGTTTTCTATTCATATGGCCTAACATAAGTCTATCACAATAATTGGAGATGAAAAACATCTACTGATTTAGTGTACGACAGTAAAAAAATATCAAAAATGAAGTCTGCGATCAGTAGATATTTGAAATATTATACGAATATAGAAAACACTATAATACTTAATTTTAGCTAAAATACATAATAAAACCAGCAGCATGTCCGTTAAGGCTACTTTTTCTGAAATATAATAAGCTATAAAAATATTATCAGGCTGTAAAAGTACAATTTTTCTAGCATTATCAGGGCAGGATTTACAAAATAACGTCACCACAATAGTAAAAAGCACACATGAAAAGCGTTAGACACAAAGGGTAGAGAAAATTATCTAGTAGTCTATTTTTATTAATTTAAGTAAGTATATAACATGTAATAATATGAGAATAGGTGAAGAGCAATTGTTTGGCCCCAGATAATTTCGTAACGTGTGGGTACTGAATATTGCGGTAGGCGATTTGGAAAAATTAAGTTTATCTTTGGGTTTGCATAATTTAATTATATTGTTTACTGAACCACAAAAATAGGGATGTTTGTAAAAAATTGCTATTAAAAGCAGAGTAATATAAGAGTATTATAATGAGCTTAAGATCAATATTTAATTTAAATTTATACATTGTTTGTAAGCTTAATGTTTATAGTTTTAAAATGTATATGTAGGTATGTTACCTATACTTATTACTTACTACTTACTATAGTTGCCTCTGTTTATCAATCCAGTAAGTTCTAAACCAGTCAACGGATTTTGATACTGTTTTTACTCATGAAAAGAGCGATAAATGAGGATAGTTCGTGTGTATAATCTAAAAAATGCATCAATGCGAAACAGGTTCGCTAGTAAATTATAAGAAATATTTTTTATTAGTTTAATATTATATGAGGGAACGTATCTACTGAGACCAAACACTAACTAGTTAGGACTACAAAAATATCATCAGAGATATTTCGCTTTATATATATTATATCACTAATAAAAATTAAATGTGTTATACCTGTTATATATGTTAATTATTTCACATTATTTATGGTCAGCTGCAAAAATGTACGAAAAAAACTAAAACTTAATTATTTTAAACTTAAACTTTATATTTGTGTTGGTTTTGTAAAAAAAAAGGGGGAAAACCTTTTAAATGAAATTAAATATGGCAACTGAAGATCGATTTAGATTGAACTTTTAAAACCGAACTAAAAGTAATTCGATCTGTGAATACACCTTTTTTAAAATGTTGTTATTACATATAAATTTATCATTTCACGGAGATCAATCAGTTTTGTATGGAGATCAAGCCATCAGTTTATTTTAGTTTTAATGGTTGAAACTTGTACTATCAGGTAAGAAGAAATTATAGTTTTTATTCGAAAAATATGGTGTAATTTCGTAATGGGGTTTCACAGATTTTTAAGTTTGAAAGTAGTTAAAATACTTTGCATTTCCCAAATACAAGTCATCATTTTCATATTTATAATCTGAATTTTATAAATTTGAAATATTCACACTAAATTACTGAAATAAAGAAAGACCTTTATTACCTACTATAATAAATTCTCCAAAGAGTAAGTTTAAAAAAAAACAATGTCCTGATTTTGGACGATGTCTTTTAACATTAACTTATCTTACACTTAATTGCAGCCAAACTATCGAGATAAAGAGTTCAAAATCAACGTTCAAATCGAGATAAAGTGCGTGCAGACATCTTTGGTTCCGTTCACATTCATTCTTGTCTCGATAACTTAACTGTGACGTAACACAGTAATGCAGGAAATCAACTAGAAGGTAGCTATCTAATAAGAAAGAAACACGGAAAGCAAAACATTACATATGAACCTGCTCGTTTGGGCCCACCGTCTTCGTCGACGGCGTCCTGATGCCGCAAGAACAATGGCAGTCCATACGCTGAACGCCTTCTAGGGGGCGCCGATTCCGAACCGCTTGCCACCTGGAAATTGACGTGTAATTTATAACTAAAAACACTCCGTTGGGTTTATTTCCGTTGGGTTTCCCAGAAACGTACATTTAATAACACACTCCATGTAAATTAAAAACATCAAACTAGACACCGATTTTATTTTTAATGTGAGTATCGGAACCGCAAACTTTTTGATAGCTTTGTTTTATAAATAATGTCAAAAATAAAACATTTTTTTTTTATTTTACATATAAAATTAATTTTAAGATATAATTTTTGATATAAATTAGTTCAATATTGAAAGGTGTTAAAATGTAATTTAACACTATTAACAAAATCGGGAGAAATTTATTCGAAATAAAACAAGAATATTTGTGTTTTAACCTAAACAAATTGTGAGGAATTTGAACGGGAATTTTTAAATTGTCAAAATCATAGAAACATATTAGAACATATAGAGGTCATAACGACTTATTACCAAGGTGAGATGTCAAATGTTACACATCGTATGCGATTATTGTAAGGCTCGTTTACTTTTTTAACTGCTAACCTGATCTCCAGGCGATGCTCCAGGCAACAGGAGCAGAGGTAAGTTGAGCCAAGCTCCCCCCAGTTCGCTTAAGTCTGACGCATCAGACGCCCGCGACGACTTCCGACTCGAAGCGTGTGAGCCACGTCTGACGTGTAGCAACGCACTCAGTCTGCCGCCCCATCCACCGCCTGGAGACCACTTGGTGCTCTCCTCTTCAACAGAAGGACTACGATTTTTTCTCCTGGAAAAGACACAATAAAAAATTTGGTAATTACAACTATTTAAAGGGTTATCGTAACTGTATAAGGGAAACTTAACGGGCTGCCCAAATGACTGCAGTGTGCCCTACCATTACTTGTATGATTCAGTCCAGAGCTAACTTTAAAAAGTTAATTTGCAAAGTTGGCCCTGCCGGGAATTTAACCTTGGACCCCAAAGAAAGAGCATTAAGGTAAGCACTCCGTCCAACCACTCCATCCAATAGGCTCGTCCTAATAACACATTTAGCGATTCCTTTATTCGACCAATAATTAATTAATATAACAATATTCTATTATATTACAATAATTAAAATTGCAAAAAAAATCTCTAAAAATATTATGATATCAGTCGTTCAGTTCCCTATTTTGCAGATAATCCTAAACACTTATATTTTTTAATGTTTTACATTTCACTGGTGTGGCAAAAACTTACTTGATATAATCCCTCCAAGAACGTTGTATAGTTCGAGCTGCCTTATCTTCCCTCTTCCATATTCTAGTAGACGAAACTATCTCTAACTCTTTCCTCGTTGGAAACTGTTTCTTAAATTTAATATCCATCTGCTCCTGTAGTTGTCTAAAGGTATCAGTTTCCTCAACGTGACCTAGCACATGTTTTACTAAAGCATGTAGGATATCTAAACAATGTATTTTATTTCCTCTCGCTATGGGAAGATTAAAGCTGACTAATGCAACTGTATTTGGTTTGGAAATTCCTAATGGAAGATCGAGAGATGCTATGAAATCGGAGAGTTGAGCGAAACTTATGAACTGCGTTGCATGTGGATCATATCTGAAAACGAAAATGTAAGGGGAAGGGGTTACACATGTGAATATAATATTTATTTGTAATTATAGGATATTTTGTTTATAATTAATGACTCTTTTAATGATAAAGAACATAAATATAGATACATACTTTGACCATCTTATGTAGAACATTTCTAAATCGTCTTCCACAATACCAATCTCTTCTTCTTGATGTGCTTGATTGAAGTTTTCAAGGATAATAGCTATATACATATTGATTACTATCATGTAACTGATAATAATGAAGGAAGTGAAGTAAGTGATGGCTAGTAAAGGACTTCCGCAGTTTCCGTTGTGGGATGGGGCTTCACCAAGCTCGCAATCTGGCGGTTGAATCATTAGTGACTCTAGAACGTCATTCCATCCAGCTGAAGTCATGAGCCTGAAAACAGAACATGGTTAAAGTGAGTAGTAGTACACAAAACAACGATTACAATTATCAATAATTTATTATGGGTGTATACACTACATATTTTGTCTCTACCTTCCTTTCATAAAAAAATGAATAAAGGGCAGATTTTATTTTAAATAGAGATGGGTTTGCTCTTGGCCAGCATCCAGCCGTGTAGCGAAGATGAGGCCTATGATAGAGCGAGCTCACCCAAAAGATGCCTATTCTATTCACTCGAACTTTGAAAGGATTTGGGTTATATGAGCTCGGTAACACGGACGCCGGCAGGGGACTCTGTTCTAAGTAATATTTTTGAATTGTATACGTTTATTCGTACGAAAAACAACAGTGGGAGTTTTACTAATAAGTATAAACTAGAAAGACATTAGTCTTTTTAATTTATACATATTTTTAATTTAAAATTTGGTAGGCTTCTATCATGATAGGTAGCTTGATACCGTCGCCTATGAGCACAAGTAATGTAGAAAGTGTGCTGCCGACCTTAACATGATAAATAATATTTTTTTTGAGATAGTGGGAAGTAATAAGGAGGAGTAATTTAATTTTCACTCAGTTATAAATTATTCAACATTTAATTCGTTGACACTTACCGAAAAAGCAACTGCATACTCCTTCCAAAAGTCTGAAAGTTCACAATGTCATCCAAAGCACCCTGTTCTTTGACGTGACCGAAAACAGACATTCCAATGATGGCGTAGATAAAAGTAATCAGAGCCAATAACGCGCCGATATTGAACAGAGCAGGCAAAGACACTACTAGGGCGAATAGAAGTTTTCTAATTCCTTTTGCGGCCTAAAAATTACAAAAAAAAAAATCCAATTTAAGTTTTCTATTATAAGTAATTTTGTTAAAATTTTAACATTTTGAACGGTTTAGTATGATCAATGAAAAAGTTCACCAATTAATTAAATATATGCTACATATAAGTAAACCATTTCTCTAAAGGTTTCTCTAAAGTAAACCATCTCTCATATTCACTCGCAGTTAATACTGGAATTTTACTTGATTTGAATTGAATTACTTGAATAGTTTTAGTCTGTACTACTATAATCATATCATTATAATCACCTTGATCAGTCTTAATATTCTGCCGATTCGGAAGACACGTACGACTCGCAACAGTGTAGGTGAGATTGGCAGATCGATCATGATGTCCTCCATTACAATGCCTAGAATTGATGCCAACACGAGCAGAAAATCGAACACATTCCACGGCACCGTAAAGTAATGATACCGGAGACCTATAATTTTAACTATTGCTTCTGAAATTACGGAATAAAAAGCGACATTGTTTAATACATTACTTGATTGTTAAACATAAAACATAAAATATTTCAGCTCTAATCGCGAACTCACCTAAACCAAACACTGTTGTGAAAAATGCGTTGCTCACTTCCAAAATAAAGAAAACTGAATGCGGCTGATCATAATGCTCTATACCCATCGTAAGCATATTTAAGAAAATAAGTACAAATATTGCTATTTCAAAACGTCGCGAATTGGATAAATCATAAAACATAGCGAGAAACTGATTTCTCGGTCTCTTGATGACCTTTTGCGGTTTTTTTCTCCCAAGTTTTTTCATAGCAGTATAATAATGCTTTTGACTTTCTGTGAGAAACATTTCCAACACTCCACCTTCATACTGAAAGAAAAATAATAGTAAACGAAAGCCCAAGCAGGGAATATTAAAGTTCAGTACTAATGCCGGTTTCTCGGTCGACCTAATAATGTTGTAGCGTGTAATTTACGACCTACATGTTTTAATTAGAGGCTTAAACGCTGAGTTTATGCCTTTAAAAATAATTGGAGTATATTTTTGTACGTACCTTCTTTTTGAGCATATTAAAATTATCTATAATTACTCCTATAAATAGGTTGAGTGTGAAGAAGGAGCCGCAAACAATGAATATAACGAAATAGATGTAAGCGTATAGATTGGCTTCTCTTGTAGGCTGCAGATCTACTCCTCTCGCGTCAACGGCATCCGCCATCACTTCCATCCAACCCTCGAACGTCGCTACTTGAAATAAGGCTAAATACGCAATACCCACATGGTCAAATGAAATTTTTGAATTCACCCACGAGTAATTGTTGTAATAACATTCCCACTTATCGTTTACCATCTGAAAATATGTGAATAACAACAGTTATATAACGTTACTAGAATATGTAAATTTATTATTTTCATTACATTAACTTACCTCTATTGGTAAAAGTTCTCCAACTTCGTCGACACATTTGAAGAATTTTCCTCCGAAGAATTGTACACCCATGATTGAGAATATCAACCAAAACACTAAACAAACTAATAACACGTTGAAGATACTAGGTATTGCGTACATGAGAGCGTTAACTACAATGCGCATGCCTTGCCACCGTGAAATCGCACGGAGAGGCCTCAGAGCACGTAAAGTTCTAAGAGATCTTAACACTTTTAAATTCTCGTTCTCTTCTATTAATAAGCTAAAAATTGAAACCTGAAAGCAGATGTAACACAACAAAAGGGGTAAGAAATGGAAATTGTAAAATACAAGACATGGAATTCATTAACAGAGGCGGCAAAAGGTAAATACTTACAAAAACTATAGTGAAATCTAGCAGCGTCCAAAAGCTCGTAAAATATCGGAACAGTCCCAGAGCTATCCATTTTAGGAACATTTCAATTATGAAGATCATGCAGAACCCGAGGTTGGTCCAGTAAAGGATTTTTTTCAATGGTTTATTTTTATCAAGATGGATGTCTTCAAAGCATAGGGTGATGCTAGAGGCAAATATAAGCACTAAGACGAACCACTCGAAAGCGGGCGTGTCAACATATCGAAGAATGAAAGTGCGAACTACCATCCAACGTCGGCCAAGTCTTGTTTGAATGCATGCGTCCCAACAAGAACATCTGAAAGTTTCAAAAATATCAAAGCAATAAATACAAAGGTGTTAGGTGTGAGTTGAAGTGTCGAGGGGATGAAATTGACGTACGCATCGTAACATTGCCGAGGGAGACAGTCATATGGCACTTTTGGCTCCTTGGTTTTCCCAAATCCCGGAAATTTCCCCATCGCATCAATATATTGGCCCTTAGAATTCTTTCTTCCACCTACGGTTAATTCATCCACATATGAAACTAAAGTTTGCCACGGACGCTTCATGTCTTCTTCACCAGGTCTTGTCACTGAATTCTTACATAAAACATTTGGCGGTTCCTTTAGAAGTTGTCTAGTCTTCTCTGGCGTTGTTTTGCTCGAAATCTGTGCCATCTCATAATGTTCATTCTCATCTAAGAAAGAAAAAAAAAAAAAAAACTTATAAGTATAATGATAATAAAAACAGTATCAATAATTATAATTGTCAATGGAGCGATTCTAATTATCACAGCTACAGCAAATATATGACTAATAGAATGGATATAGAGTATAATATCTGTTTTAAAAATTGCTTTAAGAAGCAAAGTGAGGTCATTTCATTTCATTAGCACATGTACCTCTTGAATCCGAAGGTTGTGTGTGATATCCAGAAGACATTTGGTTTAACAATTTTTGTACAGCGACCTGTTCAGTAGGGGACGTATCATCTAAATTCTCTTTAGAATCCTCCCTGATACTCGTGATTTTATGCTCAATCGCTAAGTCACGCACGTCTTTCAAAGTTTCCTGACTGCCATGGTTGAAGTTGTTTCCGGCTTGGTAAAGATGCGGATACCCAAAGTCGGAACCAACTGATATTGGCCTGAAAATTGTTTCCAAGTTAATTTAAATGTTTGCGTCGGTTTGTTGTCGACAGGTTAGCGGTAAAGTTTACCTGTTCAATGCTTCTTGATAACTATGGCTGTAAATATTGTCATGCGGGAACAGAACGGTTTCTTGTATAGACGCTGAATACCTTTGCTCACTCGGTATTGAAGTCTTCTGCTCTTTCATAGCGCGATGTTGTGTCATAAATTCGTTAACTAGTTCTTCTAACTTAGATTTTTTCTCAGTCTCTTTACTTCTTGATATAAGAAAACCCTTCTTTCTCACTATGGAACGTATTCTATCGAAACTTTTTGCTAATTTAGAATCCTCGCCAACTTCCTAAAAAAATGACATTTATTTATCGCAAAACATAATTTCATAACATTTTTACAATTTTGATAGTTCTGACTTTCGAAAAAACAACAAATTTTAATAGAAAATATTTCTCCAATAAATTGTAAAGTTGAAACACTTTATACGAACCTCTTTTCTGTTCTTGAGTTCTTCACTATTGAAACTGTTGAGCAGCAAAGCAAGGAAGAGGTTGAGCACCATAAAATTACCCATAACTAACGCGGGCAGAAATATAAAGAAGCAACTCTCAGCGCCACTCGCCTTCTCAGCACGCATACAGTCCCACAATGGCTCAATCCATTCACCACACAGGATCCGAAATATCATCATGAATGAATGGAAAAAGTCGTTGAAGTTCCACCTTGGACAGATTCTCATGTTAATATCAGCATAAAAAAAGATTTGATTTTATTTTAATATGTGCGCCTGTTTGAATGCATGCGTGTACGGAGGAGTATTGTATTATGATTTAATATATATTATGGTATATATTCAACATTCTACAGGTGCAATAGACTAAAGAGCAGTTACAATTAATTTAGCTAAACGTCAGCTAAAGTCATATATGCAAGAACGAGTATCTAGAGATGTTTTATCACGATGACGTAAAATTTCATCTCAGAACCATTACAATAGATTGTCGATTTGCTGAATAAATGCTCTTACTACAAACGTTTCTCTAAAAATTTAAGAACTACATTCACACCGGATGAATACAAAGCCAGTGAGTTAGTAAACTCATTATGAGATCCAGTATGAACGAGAGGCATGACAGGGCTTTTCCTTGACACTAAGCTCATAATACACTGGAGCGTACAATGCGCCTCAGGTGTGAACAATGGTCTAGGTTTGTTTATGTTCACACTATATGCGCTCGCTGAGCTACTCACTGTATTTCATTAGAGCATAGCGTTTTGAAATCGAGACCGATACACTGTTTCGTACACTTAGATAGCTTCAGCTAATTAGATGCTTGCGAACTTAAATGACGCGTTAGCAACCCTTCGGTTAACTTATTGAAGGTTCGATGTTATCGAAAAGTTAAATCTTATTTTCAAAAAACTGATAAACGTCTAGTGACCCAAAGACATTTGAAAAAAATGGGTCACGCGATAAAGCAAGATAAATAGAAATTGATTATATATGATAACGATTTTCACAGAAATATATAATCAGTGAAAATCGTTGAATATCAATTCAAAATTAAAGTTGGTGATTTCATTAGTGTATATTATAAGAGTAAAATTAGGGAGTCTAGATCTCTGTTTCAATTTTGATCTCCTAATTTTCAAATACTCTGATAAGATGTAGCAATCACAGATTGCTCTACAATTGCCAAGAAAAGAGACTTACAAAGAATAATTGCAGAGGCATTGAACGTTAATGAGCACTTTGTCAAGAGTGACCTATTAAAAATCATAAATGCTCACTCACAGTTAGTCGCTGACTATACGTTTGATCAAATGCGCTATCCAAGAAACAATGTTAAAAAAACATCAGGTGTTACCTACCTGGGCACAGGGTCCGGGTAGAACTTGTCCGGCGTGTATGATTTCGAGAACAACTGCATACCGATAACAGCGAAAATGTATATTACTATCACTAACACGAACGTCAAATTACCGAGAGCACCGATTGTCGATATTATTATACTCAACAACACTTTCATTGTAGTCCACGACTGAGCTAACTTTAACACTCGCAACTGAAAAAAATTAAATATTAAAGGCATTGACAGTTTGTAAAGGAAAAATGGAACGAACAATACGCTGGCAATGGCATTATGATATTACGTCAATATTACTAAAGAAGTAATAGGGTAGTGACGCCATATCATATTACATTTGAGTCCAGTGCATTGAAAGTAGAAAAGGACAAGGGATTAAGTAAGAGGATATAGGGAAATGGGAAATACAGGGAGTTTTTGCATTTTTTTATACTTAAACATTGATACAATGTATAATAAATTGGGTTATTTTCAATGCGGAGAAATATGTTAAATAATATTTAAACCAAAAAACTATACTTTTAAGTGATTATAGGATTAACAATATAAAAATATATTGGCAAATCTATGAAATTCGGAAAGAATGGAATGCTTACTGAATTGGCTGCTTAATAATTTTAAATAGCCACCAAACTCAACTCACCAAACGGAGACCTCGAAGTACGGATAAGCCATCAACAAGCTCAAATATAAGATCCAGAAGGCTGGCAGAAACGATGATCAAATCAAATATATTCCAACCGCACGCGAAAAAATCTTTACTCATTGCCATCACTTTCATTATACATTCTAACGTAAATATTGATGTGAACACCTGAAATAAAAAAAAAAAAACACCTTCATAAACAGTACTAGTTATGAATTAATGTTAGTTCATTAAATCCTACCTTAATGCTAGAAGAGTCTATTGAGATCAATCCAATGGAGGATTTCGGTTTGTGGGCGACCTTTGTTTGACCCACTAAAGCTCATAAAGTTACTGCTAATCTAAATTAAACTATTATGAAGTTTTGGTACTACATATATTGCGATAGCTGTTTGCTTTTAAGCAGGGAAATAATTGCCTTCGTTTTGTTTATTTTCATACGAAATATGGTGTGAGAGATTGAAATTATTATTCAATATTATGGGTAAATGAAATCGTATGAAATATTTTCATAGGTCAGAGGCCACAACGATCCTCTGAAGGTATTATTCGATTCCTGAGGTGTCCTTAATTGTTACCACTTTAAAATCGTAAATTAGTTTTTTATTGGTTTTTAAATTAGTTTTTGTTTAAAGACTTTAAATGCAAACTTAGAAGTAATTCACCTACGTTTATTTCGGGATGATTTAAAGTTGATGTCGGGATGTAGGGGAGAAGATCTTATAAATGAAACTAGTAAGATTTTTAGCAAGAGTCATTGGAATATTTTACCTTATTTCCTATATCTAACGCCTGTCTAACATTCTCACTCATGCCATGATGCTCCAAAGCGAGAAACAGTGTATTCAGAATGATGCATGTCGTTATGAACAACTCGAATAGGGGATCCTTTACGATCCCATACAAGCAGTTTTGGAATTGGAGCCACCCTTCGTAGTCTATACAACATGTAACGCAGCAGTCACAATTTCTATCCACGAGTTCGTCTGCGATCAAAATTACAAAGTTATTGCAGGGAATCACAAACTGCAAGAGTAAGTTTAGATTATATACACATACATACAAACATTGATGAAAACGAAGAAGTAGGACAGCAGAAGCTCAGGAAAGCGAATAAAATCAATTTCCAATGCAAAGCTTTCGCTTGAAATAGTTTAATTTTTAAATATTAAATCTTATCTGTTCATGCAATTAGAAGCAAATATAGATTCAGACTAGGATAGATGCACGGTACAAATATACTCGTATTGAATTCAATGCGTATAACTTTGGTATCAGTGTCTAATCGGTGCATTTTGCAAGTGAAGTAGACAGTCAATTGTTTGATTTTGATGTTTACGGTAGATTCGCATAGAAATATCGATTGTTGAAATGATTTTAAATATGGAATGTTGGTATTTGAATGCGATTCTAACGCGAGACTGGATAGAACAATCGCAATGTGACCCTGCAGTCTTCCTGTGGGAAACAGGGGTGGACTGGGGGGCAGAAGCGTTGGCGTCTGATTACTAACCTGTGAGGTAAGTGCAATTTTGCTCGTAATTGCCCATATGAGTTTTGTGCGTGGCTGCCAATAAACTGAGCTCATTAATTTTCGTCGTCTCCGCTTGCGGGAGGTCGGGCGCTCGCTTGTATGGCCAGTCCGCCCCTGACGATATTAATGAGGGTAGAAGCGAAATTGCAACCGTGTTTCAAAATGTTCGATGAGTTACCCCATCGAAAAGTGATTCTAATGGTGATCGTTTGTTCGTACCAAAACATTTATTTATGTCTGAAAGTTCTAACAAAGAATTTATGGGAGGAACCTCTTCTGTATTAGAATTTAAAATTAAATTCAGAATTTAATGAAATCTAGATATAAATAAATGTTTTTAAGTATCATTAGCATGTTTATTTAATTGCAGAATGAAATTGCAGTTTCTACAATCCAGGTAGCTTTCGGCATTAATGTCTGCCTGCGAATAATTTTAACTATAGATACAATTTTTGCAAAGCTACCAGAGGATCATGGAGTCGTTTGATTGTGGAAAGATTGTATAGAAAATTTCCAACACTTTGCACTTCCAAATTCAAACGACCCAGTAGTACATTAGCCTTATAATTGAAGATAAATCTTACATAATTAAAAATATCATCTGTTTGCAGACGCGAGTTGAAACAAAGTGAATAGTTAGAGTTTTAAAAGAGAAAATAATGTACATAGATAAAGAAAATAGCAGTTCCGATAATTTGGTAACAAAAAAATTCTTGTAAAGAGAATTTGCCAAGAAGTTAAAGCGTTGAAGGTTTGTAAATAGACTGTTTTTACTCATTCGAATAAGAAAATGTGATAGATACCATGCATAGAATGTATAGCCATGTTTCGTTCAGTGTCCAGGTCTAAACTACAAAATTTGGAAAGAACATATTTAACTTAGTCTCGCACTATTTGTTGTATCTTTACAGTATGCATGTTGTGATTTTTTTGTTGTTTCATTATAGATCTTGTATTGGCAAGCCTCATTCTTGTTGTGATGACAGCCTTTGGTGTTCTCTTTTTGTGCTTTTTGTGTTACAAGCCGTGCCAATTACTTAATTTGCGTAATGCTACCAAAGTTCAAAGTTAAACGGCGTTCGTCCAATCGATTAACTTAAGTAAGTTTAAAAACTTGTTTCAATTTGATGGCATCACACATTCGTTAAAGCGGTGCTTGAAAGTCAAAAGTTTGTCTTACCTAGCACCACAATCTGATTGAGGTAATCAGGGTTGAGCGGATACTTCTCTTGTATACTACATCTCTCGTTCTCTTTCGATTTCTCAGTCTTCTTCTTCTGAGTTTTGGAGCTATTTTTTTCTTTCAAATCTTGAGTTTGACTTTCCTGTAAGAATTACATTTGTTATCACACAAATAATTTTGTTAACGTTTCTATATCCCAAAAAGGACAAATTCAAAAACATTTTTACGAAACTATAATCAAAACTTTAACCTTATTAATTTCAAACATTTTTTTTTCTGTAACATAGGTACTGTATCTACTGATTAATTATGAACAAATGTAAATTCTTGACATATATTCGTTTAGAGAAACTTACATGCTGTATTTGAGGCATGGGCATCGGCATAGTGATAGGCTGCGGCTGCGGCATCGAGATTGTTATCGGTTGTTGCGGAATTTGCATTGGCATCGGCATAGGCATAGGCATAGGCATAGGCATTGGCATGGGCATCGGCATAGGCTGTGGAAGTGGGGGCGGCGCTAACAGATGACGCCTTATATGAGGGTGAGGCGCTTGATCATCTGACGTGTGCTCTCCGTCGTCATGGTCATCGACAACTCCTGAATCGTCTAGAGATGATTCCCTATTGTTGCTGTGATCACTCAACTGTCGACCAGCTGCTCCAAGTGCACCGCGACCTAGCAAAAAATATATAATACATGTACTAGTACATTTCAAGGTGTCATGAAGCCTGCGGAAGTAGAAGGCTTAGCTCTGCGGATTATGCAGTTAAGCAGATTAGACGCTTAGCAGATGTCGATACAGCTAGGATTGTTTATTTTAGTTACACCCACAGTATAATGTGTTATGGGATTCTTCTTTGGGGTAACGCTGCGAATATAAATTTATACTATTTTCATTTTGCAAAAAAGGCCATTAGAGCCATCTATCAACTAGATCCGCAGTCTTCCCTCAGAGAAAAGTTCAAAGAAGTAAAGATTTTAACTGTTACACTGTAATAAACTGTCAGTATATTTATGAAAATGTAATTTATAAGCATAAAAAATTAGTCAATTTAATAAAAAATGTGATGTACACAATATCAATACTAGTTTTAAAAATAATCTAGACTTACATAAAATGCGACTCCAAAAAATAAGTAATTCTTCTATGGGTCAATACGGTTTTATAATAAACTACCTGAGATAATCAGAGCCTTATCTATAAATAAATTTAAAAGTGTCATTAAAACCAAACTCCTCTCGAAAAGCTATTATAAAATCACTGATTATTTAAGCGACAATGAAGCCTGGATTTAAGCGATTCGGAGCTATTACTATGTTTAGTATATAATTATATACTTTGATATGTTTTTAAAAAATAAATAAAGTGTAATTGTTGTTATTTTATATTTTAAAGATGATAAAAGAATAGTATCCTGTGTTTCTTTCGGGGTATCTTCTCAGGATCGTCATCATGGCTTTTTTTTCTGAAACCCTGGTAAATTTAAATTTGTAATGACGATCATAAGAGTATCTTGTAGAAACCTATTTGATAAATAAATATTTTGATTTTGTTTTTGATTTTTGCGGAGCAAGGCTGAAAAAATGTTTTATTAAGCTATACCTGTAAAGGGATAAAGATGGACTGATCTAGTAAGGGAATCTACTTTTTCTAAAACACTCTTCCAGGAAGTAAGGGCGACCATGGAGGCAGATGGTGCGGTCAAAGATCCTCAATTAGGAGAAACCGACCAGAGAGAGATGATATGCATAACCAAACACATGATTACTGAGAATTAACTTTTTTATCCGATATATCCGTCTTAATAGAATTAAGCTGAATAAGTACTAACACACAACTAACTGACACACTTAAAAATATAACGAATTAAGTACCATACGTAAAAACTTAAGTTAATAATAAACTTAAGTCACTTACGTTCTAGGACATTGATGTGTGATGGAAGGAGATCTTGGACTGCGTCTTGAAAATAAAGCAAATAAAAGGAAGTAAACTAATACTAGATTATATAAAAATTGGCAGGTAGGCAGGCTGTCACGGCGCACTTGATGAGCAGTGTCCGGTTGCGGACCCCCGAGGCGGAGTTGCGGAAGAGTGTTCGTTCGACCTCGCAACTTCGCCTTTAGCGGACGCGAAGGATGCCAAGAGGTTTAGTCAGCAGGTCTACCCCACTACCATCTTGGGGCGGGAGTCCGACATAACCCACCGGTCTGTCCCAAGGCCGGTGGGTATCCATGATGGATGAAGAAAAAAAAAAGGTAGGCAGGCTGTGTGGTCCACTTAACATAAGTTACTCAATAGGTATTGCAACTGAGCTGCCGACCTTAAAGAGATAAGGAGGGGATAGAGAAATGGGCTCTCATACTGTTGTTTCATAATCATTAAAATCGATATGCTTTGATTCGCTTGATTTTCTTTTATCAAATGTTTATTATAGTTAAGGCATTATCTTACCTAAGGCATTATCGGGATGTAACGTGTGCGCAGGTGGCAAAGGGGGCGGGGGTGGTTCCGGAGGCGGCGGGGGAGACGCACTTGGCGTCACCGATCGCGATCTCGATCTCGACGTCCTGCAACAAATCGTCCTCTACTAGATCTAACATCATATCAAAACTGTTACAATTCGGAAACAATACCTTTTCAAGTTATTATCAGGTCACAGTCATTGAAATTATTATACGGATTATTTTATATGTTGTTAGAATAAAAACTAATAGTCTGATAATATGCTGGCAAATCGAAAGATCTATTCTTAGTGGTGCTCGCAAAAGAGTTTGGTCACAAAGTCTTCGGAATTTTATTTTTTTATATATAAATCTCGTAATACGACAGTTTTCATGTAATTTAATTACATTAAACTTTACAGAGAATAAAGAAATAAAATCTAAACCTAAAAGTAATTCATGTTGGGTACAGCTTGCTTGTTCTTTAATTGAAACAGATTTGATTCTTTAATATAGAACTGTAGAATAATTGTAATATATTGTATAACTGAAAAAGTTTCACTTTTTCGTACTTAGTGGCGATGCATTCTTTTTTCGCTTTTATAGGCGCTATATATGAGTACAACAAAAGTAGCTGAATGCTAACGTTTACAATATAACACGAAGAAATACTCGTTCTAACTTTCTAAAATATTTTTTAAATCTTTCGTAAAATAATATTTAAATAGTCACTTAAATCGAAATATAGTATTAATAGAATTATGATTATTATAAACTACTTAAAGTTTAAGAATGCTTTAGTTCGGATTTTGCGTTGCACATTAAAAGACTAGAGTGTATAATTTCACATTAGGACTTTGAAATAATAGACAACTATCCACCACTTAGGTGCAATGTGAAAGAGAACAATTTCGCAGCTTTTAATGGATGTACCACTATAAAGTTGACTATTAAGTTCGCATTAGAGCTAAAAATGTGCTAGCTTTTTTTTTTTAAATATGTAGAGAAACATTACTTGCCTAAAAGCCTTTCTAATAGTGTTCGTTTCGCGGCAAAATTTTATTTTTATATGAATACAGTTAACATCCTTATTTTAAGGCCCCCGGAATAAGCACTATTCCTTTAGGCTTGTTTTATGGAACAACCATACAACGGACAGAGGGAGCAACCCTATTACACCTAGATCAGTGGCCTATCCCACAAAACTTACAATTACAATTTTACAATTGTAAAGTTACAACTCTGTAATAATACAAGTGCGCATATCATAAAACCTACACGTGACATATTTGTAGAGGAAAATTCTTACAAATATGTAAATAGACTACTTGATGCTGCAGCATCAGGTCAAAGTTACCATGTCATGGAAATACCACCGACGTAACCGACAAATTTCACATCATTCGAACATGTGGGTCAGTGAAATTCCCTTCTCTTCGATAACTAGGAAATAGGGTAATCTTCAAACGCTTGAACAGATTTTCATATAGCCAAGAACTATTCCGAACACGTCACCTTTCAAACTAAATAAAAACCGAATCAAAATAGGTCTATATCATATAGACCAGCTATTTATATATTAAAAAAATTAATAAATATATAATATCAAAATAAAAAAATCCGTTTGGGAGCTAAGATTCGCTACACAGAACGTTATATACAACGTTTTTGCGTCGGGCGTTAAAAATATATCAAAACGTCATCCGAGCATTCCGTCGCGTTGCAGTTTAACTAATCTCTTTCTAGTTTCTGAACGTAGCTTACAATACCGAAACCTCATTTTGCTGGAGTGATATTGCACTCCAGCAAAGCGACGCCGGTTCCACAATAATTTCCTTCAGCTGACGTTATCCCGAACCATTGTCCGCTATATTACTCGGCGAGCATTCACCACTTTTTGCATAACTTTTGTCGAAGTTTATCTAACAAACACAGTGGACTTTATTTGAAATCACTCTCTGGGTAGAAAGTTTGATAAAATTAGATTTATTTTTATACGCCAGTGTCAAATGATGATTACATTTTTATTGGAACTAAGGGCCTCTTTCACCAACTACAAGTAAAGTGTTGATTAGTTACTTTTAGAAATAATTTTATGTTTTATTAAATTATGCACTCGGTTTACTGCATCCTTCGATAGGCGAATTTTTTATTATTATTTTCTTTTTAATATTTGGGACTTTTACAGTACAAACAAAGGTATATATTAGCTCCATCATTCCCGGTGACCGGTGACTTTAAATGGCGGTTAGCCTACTTGACACTTTACTCGGAGATGGTGAAAGAGGCCCTAATCTTGTAATATGCTGTAGTTTTTTAGTGCGTGAGTGAGGAATGTCATACATATGTCTATCCTCACCTCGTTTCTTTTATGTGATCCTATACAGTCGGCAGATATTGCTTCACATGCATATATTCGATTATAGGAGCCATAAGACATCTTCAAGTCGAAAGTAAATGGGCATAGTATAATAATGGGACGTAATCAATTCTAAGCAGTTTTAGGTACATGTCAAATGAATAATCATATGCAGGGTCATTTTCTGAAAAACTTGTACCATATTATATGGTTAATTTGATATTTTTTTAAATCGCAATAAAGGTTAAAACAAGAGAAAGCTTTCATTAGAAAATAAACTATATTAAGTAATTTAATCGCGTATTTGGTGTATCTATACTTAATAGTGTAATAAAGAGAAAAATTTGTATTTTTGTTTGTAATGAATAAACTCAAAAACTAATGGACCGATTTAAAAAAATTCTTTCACCTATAGATAGATACATTATCAGCGAGTAACATAGGCTATATTTTATGAAGTTAAGCAGACGAAGTCGCGTGTAACAGCTATAGTAAAGTATACATTCATTCATTACGTTATTCTCATTTGTCTTTATTAACTTGTAAGGACTAGTGACAATAAAATTTTCCAAAGTGGTCTATAGCATTACAGCATAACAAATTTTATTTGTAAAACGCTTTATAGGAAGGAAGGTTGTCCCTTATCTACAAATTCAATTGAGCATATATTGAAATATGTCACGAAAACAGCAGTTTTATTACCTTGCATCGATCTCTTTCGCATCGACATAATACACGATGAAACCAATAAAACTGTGTACTCAACTACCTTTACTTTGTACAAGTGTAACACTATTAGACATAAGGATTATAATGTGTGTTTCTTTTAAGCAAATCCTCTTAACATAGAGAATAATTTTCCATTTCTTGATAGATCAATGACGAGGTCCATAACCTCGAGTGGTTAAGGTACTTATTGATTGACTCAGAGGTCCCGGGTATGATTACCAGGAAGGTCAATGTTGGAAATGAACCTTTTTTAATTGTCTGGTCTGGGTCTTGCAAAAAGTGGCAGGACACACTGGGTTCGTAATCATTTGCGCTATCATTTAGCGGTAGTCACTTCCCCTTTACAGATGACTACCATGAAATCGTAGCATATTTGATGTGTTTTGTTCGTATTTTTCAAAGTTGACTTTGGTCTGGACGTGCAGTTTCATCTCTAGTCTGTTTTATGGTTAGCCATAACAAAGACTTATAACAGTGCTTATAACCATACAATTTTCAGTTTATTGTTGACAAACTACTTGTTTACCCTATAGTTTTTTACCATAGTTTTTTATACTATAGCTTTTTTACCAGAAGTCCCAAAATTTCTACAGCAATGGAATTATGTCACTACCTACAAAATGGCAACAAGTTATAACAAAATGATATCAATATGTCGAATATATATGAAGAGCCAGGTGGGACTTCATCAGTACTCATCTTGTATGAAATATGGACTTGGACAGATAAATCACAAATTCTTCTCTCGATCAGAGTTATTTAATCAATACAATCTTCAAATAAGGAAATATTCGATTAAATAAATAATTTACAATCACAGTAATATAACAATTAACTCAATTAAGCCACTAAATGTATGATGCCACGTATTCGAAGCGATTCGTCAAACGCGTGGTGCGCTGGCGCCGTCTCGAATTGGTCTCGAACATAAGTGCCGTCAAGATAGCCGCCGTGGCTACCATCGACAATGACGCTTCGCTAGGCTGACTTTGGCAGCACAACGTCAACCTGATGTGTGACAGTGACAGATGCGCCGTCATATATTATAATCAAATGTAAATAAACTATCATAAAAACATTTTGAATTTATGTATAAAATATGAAATAACTTTTCGTCAACCTTAATATTTGAAATAAACTTTTAAATATTGCTTCTGGTTTCTGGTCTAATTGCACTTTATTTCGCCTCTATACTGGAGATGAATTCCATAATGCTTGTTATAAGAGAGTTCGAGGTACCTACCATATGATTATGAAACAAAGAACCTACCTCTCAGCAAAAGCCGCGACCGCGGCAGCGTGGTGAATGGCGCTCTTGCCTCTCTTACGCCTTCTTGTTCTTTTTCTTGAGTAACTGGCCAGTAGTAGCCCTTTGCGAGCGTCGATACGCTTCTTTGAATCCTTGGCCAAAGTCCGCACTGCCAATGACGTTGGATCGAAACTAAACGTTGAGTCGTCACGATGCTCATTCAAATCTTTCTTTCTTTCCTGTTAAGAAAACATACGTTAAAAGTTGACTTTTTGTTTCTCTGAAAAAACTCAAAGAATATCGCGATTAAAAAGTATCCATAAGTTTAATGCATATTTAAAGTTTAGTCTTTACATTTTTAATTTAATTTTTTTTTTTTTGAAAAAATTAAATGAAGTGATTCGTGGACTGCCACTGATAAATTATGCTATACTTGCGCTTAGGCCTACTTAGGCATGATTTTCTTTATAGAATAAACAGCATGATAATCCAAAATAATTAATAATACAAAATATAATAAAAACCTAATCCATTATTATATTTTTAGGTTTATATATCTTTATTCTCATTAAAGCTTAAAGCTACTTACATGAAAAAAATAATAAGAAAAGACTTAATTAAGAAACGAAACATCAAACAGGCAGACAAAAATTATACAATATTTGTTCCGAATTGTAACAAAATCACATTAAAACATTTAAACACTTAACATAATATGTTTCAAGAGCTTGGATCTAAATTCTCCAAAAGATTTTGCCTGTTTTATATGCAACGGTAATTTGTTAAAAAGTTGTGCTCCCTCAAAAGTAACCATTTTTTTACCACATGTTGTTCGTACCTTTGGTAAGACAACATGGCTTGCTCGCCTAGTTATGCAATACCTTTTAATAAAACTTTTTTTTGTATAAATGTAACTTTTTAAAGTAATAAAAACAATTAAAAATGGCACAAACCATAATAAAATCAAATGAAAAAAAAAATAAGAAAAGAGGAGACATATATATATATATATGTATGTCTCTTTTTATATGTCTTCTCTTCTCTATAAATATGTCTCTATAGTGTGGAAGTAAAATTGGTAAAATTATGGTAAGATTTTGTTTACCTCTTGCGTAATTTGCGATTCCTCTTCATAGCTAAGAGCTACGACAGCCAGCATCAGGTTTATGAGGTAAAACGAACCAAAGAACACCACCACAGTGAAGAAAGAAACGGACATCGGCCCGCATGACGACAGCACCTGACAAAATAATTAGAGAAATAACAATAGAATACTATTGATCTCATATGGTTTTTGTTACACTTATTGTTAAGAACTATTCTATGATTTACACAGTTTGTTAATTAAAAATATTAATCACACAAATGAACTGTCTGAAATTTCAAATCATTGAAAATATGTGAATAAAATTGGAGGCCATATTCTTATACTGAAAATCGACAATATATGTCGCTAAACAGATGATGTTGGTTTTGAGTTCATAAACAAATTGAATTGAATCGATTCATTTTATGAATCGCTAAATTATATATGAATGAAATAATTTCAGTTAGAGAGGTTTTAGAAGATATATCTTTGACGGTTTTAGGTAATTTTTGAGTTGATAGGTAATTTTTTAAAAAATCACAGAGATATTACATAAACATTCTAGAAACTTATATCAAAAATTCCCCCAAGGATCTCAAATTTTGATTTGGTAGTAAATTTTCCTGGACTAAAATTGATGTACTCAAAATATATTTGGGTATTTTCTCTCACAGATGGCGCACAAATCCTATACATAAACTGTATTAGGGCTTTTACGCCATAAACAATTGAATCGTTTCGCCATCACAACGCACAATAAAACACAAAATGTTCAATTGTAACACGAATACAAAATGTAAACTCTAATACACACTTCGGGACTACGAATAAGTATTATTTATTCGTAGCTTCGGGAGAATTAATGTGAGCCGAACCCCAACATTAGCTTCATGCAACCGCTGTTAAACAAAACGACCCGTTTCAATACCTTTGCTCAACTCTCGTCATTCATTTTACACTTTATTCGCTATTAATTCAATACAAATTATTACGCGCTGTAGTTAGTTTTTTGAATCCTACAGGAACCTATAATTTTTTTTTTCAGGATAAAAAGTATCCTATATGTTAATCCTATATGGTCCTATATGTTCTGATCCTATATGATTCTATCCTATATGATCTGTGATCCGAACCCATTCAGCCGTTTTTGCGTGATTAAGTAACAATCCTAATAATATTATAAAGTAACATTTATATTAGGTTAGGATTATTTGAAAACTAAATTATTGGAAAAAGATTGTGATTCGCACTGGCTCGAAATTGTTTTGTACAATTTAAAAAAATTAAAGGTAAAAAATGGTAAAAGTAAAAAAAGACGGCCATACGCTTAGTCAAGTTACCTACACATTTTATTTTTTGTTTAGTTTACACGCGCGAACGAAGTGGCAGGCATCGGCTAGTATTTATATATAAAGGATACTTTACATATACTGGTAGTACACTTAAACAGCACTGGTTATAAAATGACAGAATATACAACCCTTTATTAGGTTAAAGCGGGTGTGATAATAAGGGAAATATTTGGAAATGGGCTTAATGATTTTACGGTTTGGTACATTTTATTCGCGAAGGGTCGGTCGGCCACGTCAACCCTCGAAATGAACTTTCAGCGCAGCCTCATTCATAATGTAAAGGTTTGAGGTAAAACCCGTTTTACTACCGCCTCCCATCTTGGCTCCTAAAAGGAAGACCCGAGCTTGTAATATTTCGAGATATATAAAATCACTTTTGCTTTTAATAACTCACTCCATTTTGTCTCAGAAAAAACATTCGCCCATAAAAATTCCTTCCTTTTAATTTTATGTGCATAAAATGTACAGGATATAATTTGAGAGGGAACAGTAGGGGCTAATGTTACCCATTGAGGTATAATGACACCTGTGATTATAGCTTGTTTTATGGGCTTTGCTTTGGCGTTACTTGTGTTATAGGCGACGGTAGCCACCTACCATCAAATAAACTGTCAGTCTGTCTGTCAACATTAACATAAAAAAATATTTTATTTTATTTTATTTTATTTTTATTTTTATATTAGAGATGGTTTTGCTCTTGGCCAGCATCTAACCGTGTAGCGAAGATGAGGCCTATGATGGAGCGAGCTCCCCCAGATGATGCCTATTCACTCCAACTTCGAAAATATTTGGGTTAACAGTTAAGTTAATTTGAGTAGAATTGTTACAATTTCGTATACAGTAGGGTTAAAAATAATTTATACCGACCTACACAATAAGTAGGTATATGACAAACACGATGCAGGGTAAGCGTGAAGTCGTTCAGACTCCCGCTGGGATAATTGTTTCAGTTATCAAGGATTTTATTGAAAGCTCTTCCTTTCATTGAGCTTTTCTCTGAGAAGCAATAAGAGAAGCGATTTGAGACCAAACGAAAAATAATAAGGAAAGTCTTTTAGTTAACATCATCTTTTAAGGATTACAAATTTTATGTTACAATTGTAATATTACTCATTTAAAGTACATACAGTCCATACAGCTTGACGCGGCGGGAGACTTTGTTTTATAATATTATAAAACAAAGTATAAGGAAAAGAACTGTTTTATATGTATGTTTTATTAAAAAAATAATAATATCAAACTCACCATATTATACACGTTCTCCCAGTAGTCAAGCGTGATCAGTTGAAATGTGGTGAGCATGGACCAGAGGAAGTTGTCGAAGTTCGTGTATCCGTGGTTGGGATTGGGGCCCACGCACAAGCAGGTGTGCGTCGATGGGCAGTGTCGGGCTCCAGTTAAATTGCCACAAATTATTGGCGTTTCCTCTACATCTACGATCCAGTTAGAGGTATCTCTGATCCACCTGTGTATACCAATAAATATTACTTAAATATTAAAGCCTATATAATAATATTCCTCAGCCGTAGGACGTCCACTGCTGGACATAAACCTTCCCCATAATTTTCCAAAAGGACCGGTCAGAAGCAGCCAGGATCCACGGTCGAGTCTTGGCCCTTATCAAGTCATCTGTCTACATTGTGGGTGGACGTCCTATGCTGCGCTTGCCTTGGCCTCCACGCGAGAACCCTCCGACCTCAGCGGTCGTCGGCTTACGGCACCCATTGCCACTTCAACTTACTAATCCGTCGGGTTATGTCGGCAACTTTTGTTCATCTACGGATCTCCCCATTCCTAATTCGATTTCGCAGTGTAATGCCGAGCATAGCCCTCTCCTTAGCTTGATAGCGACATAAGGTTTTCTTATTTGGCCCGTAGTTAGAGACTACGTTTCAGCAACATATGTCATCATTGGCATTAGGTACTGTAAAAACCAATGAATCACTGAATAATATTGAAATATAAATATCATCAACAAAATCAATGAACAAAGTGACTAATTTCCTTTGTAGAGGCCACCAATCCTAAATGGCTGTCTAGGATATCTGTCCAGATCCATAATTGTGTAAGTACATGCAAAAATATTATATAAGATAAAAAAATGTTGATAAATAAAGGAAACATTTTATCATTTAAAAACTCTATACTCGTAAAACACTTCATGAGTTACTGAGTTAAATATAATATATTATGTATTATTTTTACTTACTGCAACCAAATTTCATCCGTGAAGTTCTCGCCAGGTGGTAAAACGAAATTCTTCACACATTTGTTCCTTAGCTCTCCCATGTATACTTGAAGCGCGAAAAGAGCAAACACCATTAAACAGAAGATGGTCAGAGTCATTACCTCGGCCAATTGTTTGAACGAATGCAGCAAAGCGTTGATGATTGTTTTTAAACCTGAGGGCAAAAGACGAATCTATTAGGTGTATAGAAATTCGAAAGGAAGATGAAGAAATAGACAAAAATATAGAACAAGAAGGATTGTTATTTCACTGTAGTCTTCAGCAATAAAAAGTGTATTTCTTTAATGGTAAGGCATTATGTTTTGCGCTAGTGCGAAGAGCACCTGATTTATAATAACCGGAGTAAGGGATTCAAGAATCAATTTCCTTATACCTATCTCGTTTCTTTTGCTTTATATTATCGGGAACGACAGGAACCTTTTTTTAACGTCAAGAAATCCTCTTGGCAGTGTAGGCGATATTAGAGGGTTATGCCGGATTCCTACCGGCTAAAATCCAACGACTTTTTCGCGTGGCTATTGATGAGTGGGGTCGCGGGGACGTTATGACACAACTTCGCTGCCCGCCACGGCTATGCAGCGCGGGGATGTTGGGATTCGAACTATACTCCCTCGATTCCGCGAATCAGCCACCCAAACACCACGTCAACCGAGCTGTTGAACGGCAGGAACCTAGCATCTCCCTGTTATTTGTATATATAGGCGACGGTAGCCACCTACCAAGAAGTGGGACGTCAGGCTATCCTATTTAAAAAACGTCTTTAGTATACCCTTAGTAGTAGTTCTAGTAAAAATAGTTAATAGTATGGAAAAAATTAAATAATCAAAGGAAAATGCTTCGTCGAACAAAAATCATAATCTCCCAAAGGAAGAAGATAATTTTTTTTTACCATTTATCTAAGGTATTCTATTCCCGGAAAACCGCTGAAACCGGAAAAACTCAGTGGGTTGGATAGATACGATTTCCTTTAAGCATTTCTCACGGACCCACGAAATATGTTCTTGCCAAATAAAATCATAAATACCATTTAATTTTGAAAAGGGTCTAAAAATGTTTCCAAATTTTACCTTATTCACTTCGCAGTTGTTTCTCGATTTATCGGTCTTTAAAAAGCATTTTATATACTCCTATGTAAATAATATAATAATAGAATTAATGTTGAGTAATAAGAATTAAATGATTGATCTTGTTATCTATACTTAGAGAAGATTTGTATGTTGTAAGAATAAACTCAAAAACTACTAGACCGATTTTAAAAATTTTTTCACTAATAGAAAGCTACATTATCAACGAGTAACATAGTCTACAAAGTAACGCGAGCGAAGTCGCGTGCAACAGCTAGTTGATTTTTTTTTTTTTTTTAAATAATTTAGATTATTTTGAAAACATTTTTTGTATTTTCAATTTATTTCAGTTATAAAAACGCATTTGGACTTATGTGTACTGGTCATTGCAACCAAAAAGTTAGATTTTCAATTGCATAATTAGGCTTCTTTAACAATGAAATTAATACGATTAAGTAATTAAATAAATATATCATACTAACTAAGCCCGACTACGCTTCGCTGTGGTTTTCTTTGATGTTCAACGGTCAGCGGCTGCCATGACAAGATGACAACGGCTAACTTCCAAAGTGGAAATTAAAAGAACATTTAAAGAAATGTGACAACGGTTATGGTTGGCGAGTTATTCTCCTCTCTTTGGGCAGATGGCGCCGTAAAAAAAAAAGCACCATTTACGCCATCGAGATTATATTATTAGGCGAAATATAGATAAATCAATCCTTGAAGCGGATTGCATATTGTGTAAAAATTTCAAGTCAATCCGTCTGCTAGTTTTCGAGCATTTGAGAGATACACAAACCAACACAGTATTTTTTTATATATATAAGATTGAAGACGCGTTACTGAGGAATAACATTAAACTTTTTTTCAGTCACAACTATAATTAGGCTTATTTTTATTAAAAAGAAAATCCGATGCTTACGATGTCGCGTTTCAACATTTATGAAATATCATCGTGACTTATCGTTTTATAACAGAAGTGGAAAACTTTGAGAACACATCCCTGAAATGTTGGAATCCAAAGTGACATTAGTGAGTCAGCAAATGTGAGAGAGGTAACGATAATATCTCTAACGAGGGACCTCCCGTCGCCTCTTATTGCTATTAGTCTGCACCAATTTAAAGAGACGAGGATTTCTGATTCATTACTGCGAAACTTTTGAGTGTATCATGAAATTCTCCAATGATAATTAAGTGTATACACACTTTGATTGCTTTATTTAATTATTATTTATATGAATTTATTATTTATTTCATTATTATTTATAGTTTACTGTTGCTGTTATCTCAATAAAGAATATTCATATTATTATTACAAAGGTTTGAAATTCCAATTTCATAGTATGTACATTCGATTATAGAGGGCAATGGTACATTTTAATAAGTTATCAAAATACTCCCCCCCATTGCAAGACTTGAGGAAATATAGAAGAAATTGAAGATGAATGAGATTTATGAGAAAGATAGAGCTGATAAATAAATGAAATATAATATAGGAATGAAGACTAATCATTGCGTTTAATGAAGACTAATCTTTTATTTGTTTAACAATGAAGCTCAGACAAAAAATCGTCAATATTCCAAAATAAAAATATTAGGAAAAAATATCAATTCTAAGCAGTAAATAATTACACACGTTATGACTTTTTTAACTTATTTTTATTAAGTAATCTTAGTTTTTAACTATATTTTGACTGCTCATATATTTTTGTCAGGAGTTGAATATGAATATAATATACATGTTGACATATACTCGTACATAAAATGTTTCTAAAAGCTATTTTAATTATATATAAAAAATTAATAGCATAAAATTGAAGGCAATATTTGAATGTCAATAAGAATTTTGCTTCATTTATGTTTAATCAAATTAATTACCTGCTTCCCTTCCACTCTTGAATGGAGGGTAGTAATAAAGGCGGCCGGTAATTTACAAAATGACATTCTAATTCCATCGGCGTAAAGTTCGCATTTGAATAATGAGACGTCACGAACAGATGTGTTTCGGAAATTCTGAACGTTCGCGTGAAACCGGGAGGTGCCTTAACGATGCGATACGATATTTTTATGAGGCGGCCGCGGCGTTTCAGCGATATCAGATTGAGATAATGGCCAGCACTGATTCTAACGACCATGAATATGGTAGGCACTTACTTCGACCTTGAGGACTATTGGAAAATTGCTACTTACTAAACAAATTGACAATGTAATAATGGGGCTTGCTAGATTTTTTATTTATTTACTAGTTTCTCCTTTTGTTTCGCCCGTGTAATGAGTTGAAAATTAGCTTTATATCCTTCGCCACGTTACTTCAACCTTTTTTTAATCGGACCAACAGGAAAAAAGTGCGCGTCGTCCGATCAATCGGACGAAGCAATCGGACCACGCGGTCTCAGGGCTTTTTTTAACGTTGGAAAATCCTCATGGATACCCGACAGTGTAGGCGACGCTCAGTGCCGGACTCGTACAGTCTAAAACCAAACGATTATCTAGCGGGGCGGGGACGTTATGACACGACATCGGTGCCCCGCTATCGTTAAGGCTATCCAGCGCGGGGAGGGCTACGCTTCCTGAACGGATGTGTGATCACCGAACCCAATACAAAATTTTAAAAGTTTAAAATTGAATTTAGAATCTTAAAAAGCTGACATGAATTAAGAAACTCACCAGGCATAATGGAAACTGTTTTCAAAGCTCTCAACACCCTAAATGTCCTCAATCCAGCCAAATTCCCAACCTCCATGCCAATCGTAGCGTACCCCGATGTGATGACAACGAAGTCCAGCCAGTTCCAAGGATTTCGGAGGTACGTATACTTATTCAATATAAAGCCTTTCGCTATGCACTTAATTATCATCTCGGCGGTGTAGATCGCGAGAAATATATACCTGAAACAAATGAATAAGTATTAATAAAATTTGTCAACGGATATCACTAGGTCAAGGGACGTGCGTTGGTTATTTAAGCAAATAATTTTAACATATTTATAAAGTATTAACTGTATTACATCCGAGTTGGACTCGACGATTGACCTCTTTCTCGGAGTTGGCTCTACCTAATTGTATTGTAGACTGCGATTTCAGAGTAAGAATTAAAAATAGTATATTAATAAATATTGTTATCGGCATCGACAAATATTTAAAATAGAAAACAATTTAAAAATATTCTAAATTAAATTTATTGGTTTTGGTTTCAGTTAGGTTTAAATAAGTAATTAACTCAAAAAAAAGAAGTTATTTTGAAATAAAACACTTATTTTTTGCTTTTAAACACTCGCCAGACTGACAGCAGTGACTGAAATACTGAAGAGAAAAATATAAAAAACAACACTTGTGTAGGATAGTTCGTGAAAATATTTCACATTGCATATTTTAAAATTTAAGCATGGATGAAATTAAAAATATCGCATAGATATATTTGTACACATGATGTTACACGCTAACAAATCTTAATACATGTAGTATTAAGACTTCGACACATAACCGACGAGCGGCACGGCGATGCTCCGGCGTGTAGCTGTTTTATAACTGAACTACATACATCGAAGATGAAACACAGTTCGGTCATTATAGCTCAGCCGGATATGTGCCGAAGCCTTAACTTAAAGCTACGCGAGAATTATTTTGCTATCTGAAATTACAGCTGGCTTTTGAACAGTGATAATCTGGGTCGCGAGTTGTGCGGCAAAAATGAATGTCATATGTCGTATTGCGTGCATATACACTATACAGGTAATGAGATACCCGTAAATATATAACACCCATACATATATTTAAAATAGGTAGATATAGTATATCCATTATTGCATTTAATCATGTAGGTAATATGTGTGCTTGTGAACACACACTCACACACACACTCACACACACTCACACACACTCACTCACACACACACACACACACACACACTCACACACTCACACACACACACACACACACACTACACTTATTGATTTAGCCGGAAATTGGCCCTTGAAACGTTACGAAACAGCAGCTAATAAAGAATTTTAGTAAGCGTGAAAAAGTTTGAAACGTATAATTCTTAAACAACTGAAAGTTATTTTAAAGAAGTAGTGCTGTATTTTCTTAATTTATATAATTTTGTAAAAAAATAATCTAATAATATTATACAATAATATTATACAAATATGAAATTTAAATTGCCTTACTAAATTTTATATTTTATGTTTAATGATTATTAAAAATACCATGATATTAATTTGCTTAATTACACCGCCATGAAATCATGTCAATGATTTCATGGCCAATTCAGTACCTATGTCAACATAAATTGACATAGGTACTGAATTGGTCTAAAGATTTTTTTTACATATATTTTTTTAGAGTGAAGAATAAAATGCTTGAAAATTTAAATAACACCGAAATTCGAAGAATAATGTCGATGATAGTATGAAAAGCATCTTAGTATTCAGTTCTTGTCTTGACCGGAACTAATTCGGGCCAAAACAACCGCTGAGATTCCAAAGGCTTTGTGGTTTCCTTTACACGCCCCGTCTTGTTAAAGCTAGAGTTCTGTTAAGTTCGAAACAGTTGCAATATTGAAATTTAACTTGACTACTTACAACGTGTTTTATAATTACCTACAAAATTTAATGTTTACAAATTGGCTTGTGGTTAAATAATAATTTAATATTGTTTATTGTCAGAAGTTTATCAAAAATAAAATATTTGCACAATAGTAAAATAAATAAGTGAAATAGTTTTTTTTATTTTAAATAAGCCACAAGTTCACAACCTCGCAATGAGGGCTAATAATATAAATATAAACCTTTTAAGTTTATCGCTCTTTCCATTAATGAAAACCGTATCAAAATACGCTGGCTGGTTTAGAAAAAGTTAGCGGAGCAACCGACAGAGGTCGACAGCGACTTTTTTATAATTATATCTATAATACATATAGATATAGAATTCACACTGATTTTAACGTCGTCCGATCAATCGTACGAAGCAGTCGGACCACGCGGTCTCAGGGAATGTTTCACTATACTAACTACTATGGCATCACGATATAAGTAAGCACCAAGAGTTGTATCTTCAACAAATAATGATCAAGGTTGACTTTTATAAGTTTACAATTCAGGATGCTGTGATCACTAGAGATTTATTTTTTTAAATTGGATATTTATGTTTAGACTTAGACACTTGAACATTTTCTGTATAGTGAATTTAATTTCTTGTATTTCAGACAGAAATTTACTCAGGACGTATTAACACAGTAGAAAAGGGTCTTGAAATGTCGTAGCCTCGCTCGTAATTCTTCATTTATCAGGATCGCAATAAACCTAAGCCCAATTTCACTAGAAGACAAATTTCAGAGGATTTTAGCCACTTTAGAAAGTTTTTTTGTTTAAATATCTATACTTTCTACACTAATCTTAGTTTAAACACCAACTTCAATATCTTGGTCATCTGGGAGATGATTCAGACATAGAGAGGGCTAATGAGGACTAATTATACTAATACATATTATAAATGCGTTATTCTTTCACGCAATGTATGCTAAAGTGTCAATATCTATGTATGCTTGTCTGTTATATTTTCTTGCCTAAATCTCTGATCCTATGTCTTTTTTTTTGCTTGGCGTAATAAGTATAGCGTAATACCTTCCACAAGAATTGGACTATCAAATGCAAAAAGATTTTTTTAAGTACGACTGCTCGATTTCGAGTTCAACATAACACGTTTAAAAAAAAAAACAAATAAACAAAGTCTTTAGCTTTATTATCTATGCTAATCTATACTAATATTATAAAGATAGAAGATTTGTATGTTTATAAAGAATAAACTAAAAAATTACTGGAACCATTATGAAAATTCTTTCACATATAGAAAGCTAAATTATCAGTGAGTAACATAGGCTATATTTTATAAAGTTGCGGTGACGAAGTCGAGTGCAACAGCTAGTATTAGTATATATTATTTAATAACTAACTTGTTAATAGTTATTTCATGATGCGCCACGACCGTTGTTGTCACAATTACGAGTACCTATTATACGAGTTTGATCCGGCTTGCTTTTAATTGGAGCAAACACTCTGATATTGCTTCTTTTATTATTTATTTGGTTCACTGCGACTGGCTTGCATTTGCCATTTTATCGTTTATCAATAATATAATTAAATAACGGCAATGCGCCATTTCTATGTTACAATAACACATGTATGCGGTACTCTATGCGTTCTCACTTTGAAAACAATTGATATCAATTAGCAATATAATCTTTATGCGTGAGTCAATTAAGACTAAGTTTTATTTGTTTAATTTAATTTGGTTGTTTTATTGAATTTAGAACCGACTGACTAATTGGATAAATACTTTTTTTTAAATCTATATTTGACAACAATTAACTCTAAGATATTGGAAATTAATATTTATTTATCAGATAGACTCGTCTTTGAACTCATTGAAGTATAATGTAAATTAATATTGAACAAGAATTAAAAGGTACAAAAAGGTCTCAGTTATGTTATTAATTTCAATACATACCTATATATTATTAATAACGTTACTCAGAGCTTTTTGTAATGGTAATTGATTAAATTGGGTAATGGTAATTGCTTAAATAATTACGAGTATAAATGTCACGCGTTAAAACGTCTATAAATGGTGATAATCGAATACTTGGTACCTCGCTTGGGTCTGTTAGAAACACAGTAAATTGTATAGGCTTCAATATTGAACTTTCGGTAGGTATGCCATTATACAGATACTTTGAGAAGATCTGAAAGAACTTGACACTTGTAATTGAAATTTATTTTTTATTAAACAATTCTTCAGCTGCGAACATTGTATTGAAAACATTCCTACAGATTTTAATGTATATTATAACATATTATTATATAACTAGTATATGCCCGCGACTTCGTCCGCGTCCGATCGCTACTAAACTTCACAGAAACACCCGCTACACTAATCTGAAGATTGTCTGAAAGTTTCATCAAAATCGGTTCAGCGGTTTTGGAGTCTATAGGAGACATACGGAGACATACAAACACACATCAAATTTTATATATTATGTAATATGATTTTATAATCTTCTTTTTTATAATATAAAAATATTAAGTTGGTTTGTGTATGCTTCTAAAACTCGTGAATGCGTAGACCGATTTTAATTCGGTTTTCACACATGAAAAGAGGGATAAACGGGGAAATTTTCTATATATTTCTATATATAAAAATAGTACCCCGGGCGAAGCCGCTAGCGGGTCACTAGTAACATATTAATTTAAATTCACTGACATGAGAATATGCAGTTAACATCCTTTATGATGTTGGCTAAGTGAGTTTAGTACGCTTGGCTCGTTCCATTTTATCTTGCATTAAACTCAGCCTCAACGTCTCTCATACTAATAGCACCATTGCATGTCAATTTGCAAAATGATATTTCAGTAAAGCGTTCACAACACGCTAGAACAAAGAATATATCGTTGATTACACTGTAAAATGATGAGTTATTAAAAATTTATATGCTTGGGTGTATCAATATTGCTATATGGCTACGACATCAAACAGAATAATCTCATTACGAGTACATACATCCATTTACCAGATGTATGATGGATTTAGTAAGTTTTCTCTTAGATTTCTCATTAGATTAGTTTTCATTTATTACTAGATGTTGGATGCGAATTCGTCCGCGTAAATTTATAAAATATAGCCTATTAGCTGGTGCCCGCGACTTCGGCCGCGTTGAACGATGAAAGGTACCCTATGTGCTTTCTGGTGTCCCAGACAACGTGTATGCAAAATTTCATGGTGATCGGTTCAGTAGTTTTTGCGTGAAGGAGTTACAAACATCCAAACATACTTTCGCATTTATAATATTAGTACGGATGTTACTCGCTGATAATGTAGCTTTCTACAGGAGGAAGAATTTTTAAAATCGGCTCAGTAGTTTTTGAGTTTATTCATTACAGACATACAAATCTTTCTCTGTATAATATTAGTATAGATAGAAAAACATTCAAATAAATCTGTTGTAAGTAGGTTATTGTATGTATCGGTTAAATAATTTAAAAACCATTAACAGATTTTCCTGGTACTGAAAACATTTAATTATTTTTTCATTTATGTCTTTTCCTTTTCGCTCTCTGAGCATTTGAGTTTAGGCAGTTTTTCCGATAGGTAATGTTATTAATTAATGTAGCCTGATTTTAATATTTGCTAAGCGTTTAAGCGCTCAAAGTGTTCCGGGTAACCATTAATCAGGGATGTCGTCGACACTGCCTTTATTATCACCACAAAATCACTTCCACTTTATTTATTAAAAGCTGCGCTGTATTAATTAGCTCAGGCTTTTGTCGCCGAGACCTGCCAAGACTGTGTAGTTTTGGGTTGTAAATTTTGAATGCAGACTTTTGGGAGGGATCCGACGTCTTAAGTTAAGTCAAGTCTTAAATCCAAAGTAGACAATAGTTCAAAGTAGACAATTGATAGAACAAAATCTAATAGAACACTAATACTAATAGAAATTTTAAGATATTTTATATTTTTTGATGATCTCTCGGGAACCTAACATTTTTAACAGTATAAAAATCCAAATATAATAACCTATATGTGTTGCAAATTTCATCTAAATCTGTTCTTCTCTTTTTGCGTTATAAGCCTAAAAACATTGTATATTTTAATCTAAAATATTTTATGATAAAATATTTCTGTAAACCAAATTCACTAACTTTTACGCATAAAATTACTAGATTGTTAAGTAATATCAGCCGTATATTATTTTCACAACTGTCAGTAGTAGGTGGCGTACGAATGCCGTTTCAAGCACGATGTTTTCCAAAATAATTAATTGCCACATAGGTCGACGACAGTTTCGTCTCCAACGGTTTTCCTTAGCGCCGTACTCTATTGCCATGTGTTAAGGTTTATTTTCGCTTGTGGGGAAGGCACTCGCGTTTTTGTTATACGATTGACGTGACATGTAAAGCGGCAAACGTTTTGTCAGGCAGGATTCAGTTGCAAGACTTTGACGGATAAGCCTACAAATACGTTCATTTTGATTTATGTCTACCCAATGTGGGAATAGAGATTACGAGCCCGTTGGATGAGTCGTTAGGGTACTTGTCTGAAAGCTCTGCTGAGGCAAGGATTTGGAAGGTAGTGGCAGGGCACGCTGCATTTCACAGTCATTTGGGCAGCCCGTCTGGCAGCAGTAACCGCCCTTGCACCGTGAAGTTACAGCATATGTGCTGTTGTGGAGTAAGGGATGCCAAGACCCATTTCCCTATGCCTTCCTAACCACTGACCTTAATCCTACTATGATCGGCAGCGCACTTGCAGCATCAGTGGCGTTGCTAGTGTTATAGGCGATGGTATCAATCTACCATCAAGTGAAGCGTCAGCCTGAATGTCGGCCTGAAAATAAAAAAAATACTCAGAGGTGCAAGTCTGAGATTTGAACCTGCGGCAACTGATCCTTGGTAACCGACCATCCTCAGGAAACAAGAGTAATTTAAGTAAATATAAGCTGCCTTGATTTATGTAATTGAGAACCAGAGTAATTAAGTAAGTTGATCAAACACAATTTCAGAAAAGGCAATGATTTTTTTTTACCTACAATGGTTTTGTTTTTGTGCTTAACTCAATATTCTTGATTGATACGATGTTAGCGTGGGAAGAGAAAATTTACAATTCGATCGTTAAATCGCTTTTTCATTATCTACTTTTATAATACTGTTCGTTCGATAATTTGTGAGCTTTAAGCTTATTTTTAGTCTAATAATAATATTTTTAGGTGGCAAAAAGTTTATTATAAAACGTAGTGAACATTCACTCATTTGAAAATTGAATTGGCATTTAAAAAGATAGAAAACATTAACGGGTACCTAGGTACCTATTATAACGTGCCAGGCGCAATGTTAAAAAAGTGTACACAGGAGATTTGTTAAAGCCGTCACCGCTAGATATCTTTCTCATCAATCTTTTAAATTACTTACGGATATACTTCAACAGATAGTTTTCTGGAAGTTCTAGTATCATATCAATATTTCGTGACAGCCGAGGTGAACGATTATTCATCTAATACTAATATTGCAAAGTTTGTATGTTGGTATGTTAGAAATTCGATTTAAAAAATTCTTTCACCAATAGTTAAAATAGAATTTCCTGATGGACATAGGCTTATAGTAGGGATAGGTGGAAGAAAAATTTTCACCTATCCCTAACGGTAGGGATAAGTGGAAAAAAAATCATTTATCTACCAAGGGGGATACTTAGTAGGGATAGGTGGAACGGGCGAAATATTCCATGTGGCTGAAGTCGCGGGCACCTGCTATCTAAGAATAAAGACTCCAACGCTTGACAAAAGTCATAGAATGGCAGGCTTCAATATGTAAGACATTGAAGTATTGCTTTTGTCATAATATTTATATCTTTTATTACTTTATAACGCAGATTAACTGAGTATTTTTTTTTGTTTCAGTGGTTTGTTTGTTTGTTTGTTTGTTTGTTACGCTTTCATGCCTTAAGTACTTCTAGTATTCACTTAAAATAAAGTCAATAAATACTTAAAGTGACCACGAATACACAGTGAGTGAGATACATTAAGAAATATCCTTTCTTTTGGAAGCGAATCTAATAAAAAATAAATGATACTAAAATTGCTTTTATTTTCTTTCCGGCAGTCTGCCAACTTCACTAACAGTGTGGGGGAATAGTGCTTTTCTACCCGGAAATAAAAAAAAGTTGGTTTTCGCTACAGAGATTTATATTTTGGTTCTAAATCATTTGAAGATTTTTAACGACTCGCATAGATAAACTTCTCAGATAACAATTTAAAAAAGTTAGGTTTATTAAAATAATGTGGAATTATTTGTTTAATTTTAAGATACTACTACTAGATGCTTCAGCATCAGGTCACGGTTACCAATTTCACATAAATCAAATCTGTGGATGTTAATAGTTTCAAACATATATATTCACAAAATTTCGCATTTAATATTTAACTGATATCAACTTGTACGAATAAATTGGAGCATGAAATCACATTATTCCTCACTGTGCCGACTAAGTGCAACCGGAGTGCAACTAATGAAACTAACTTGAATAATACAACTTAATTCATTTAAAGTTAAGATGACCTCACTTTGTGCCAGGCGTCCATTGAAACTATAGACACAACTTTATGAAACCTTCTATATTTTCCCAATTATGGCTACCCTTGTGGCTTTACTTGTGTTAATAAGCGACCGCAGCCACTTACCATAAATAAAGACCGGCTTTTTACATAACAAAAATAATCTTGATATCTGACAATCTATACTAATATTATAAAGCTGAAGAGTTTGTTTGTTTGGTTGAACGCGTTAATCTCAGGAATTACTGATTCGAATTGAAAAATTTTTGTGTTGTATATTTCATTTATCGAGGAAGGCTTTAGGCTATATAACATCACACTGCGACCAATATAGGAGCGGAGCGTCAATGGAAAACCTTGCAAAAACGGGAAAAATTGGGCGCCACTGTCGCGTGGCGGCGCCACCGTCGTCACAGCGATAACGATGTCAGGCGTTATTTTATTACACATATATTTTCTTTTTCAACGCGGATGAACTCGCGGGCACCAGCTAGTATATAATAATAACTAAGCTGTGAAAAAAGAAAAAAGTATATACATATTCGTACTAAAAATTATACTAAGTTTATTATCTGTCTATTAAAAAAAAGCAATTTCATTAATTGAAGCCAGGAGCAGTAGGTAGCTAGTTAAGTATTAAAAGTAAGTACTATTATACCATACCTACAAACGAACCTACATTCTGTTTGATTCCTAAATCACAAGGAAAACAAAGACTATGAATACATACCTACTTACATAATATATATGCCGACAGATATATCTTCTCGTAATAATAAAGGTGGGAGTCAGTCCCGATACATTCAAAGCACATTCATTGTATTGATTCTGTCAGGTGCCTTTTACTGTTGTGTCTAGTTAAAATAAGATTGCATAGGTACCAACGATCCGGAGAGATAGGCACGGTCAGCTAATTTATTTTGAAAGTACTATGAATTATTTTTTATTTCTTTATTTACAAAGATAGGCTGACCATCCATTTAACTGTACTAGATGGGCAATCAATCATACGAAAACTATAAATACAAATATGTTGTTACTCTTTCACGTAAAAACTACTTAACAGATTTGGATGAAATTTGGCATACATACAGTTTATTGCCGAGATTAACATATAAGAGTTTTAGGAGGGGAAATGACGTTTACGCACTATCCCTCGTCGAGTGTGGGACTCGCCCGGTGAAGTGACTTATCACCGGGAATACCCACTAAAACCCCCCCGGATTGTCCTCGGATCCCCACACACCCCTACGTTCTCTTCAACCCAGCTCAGGGCGATGACTTCGCCTCACTTTAAATGGCCGCGTGGCGGCCCACTGGAATGCCGTGAGCTGCCACGCGTCCTTGTTGGAGTCAGACGTCCCCTTCTGACGCCCTGAGATTGTTACGCGACGTGCGCCGCGGCATACGCCCGACCACATCGGCCGGCTCTTCGATGCCTGAGTGGATCAGCCTGGGGGTCCGCCTCGCGGAACATATAAAATCCTCTAAAATTCTTAGATTAGATTCCCAAGTTGTTGTCTAAAAATATAAAAAATGGCGCAACTAATATCGTCACAGCGATAAAGATGTCAAGCGCTATGTGTATTACTCGTATATTTCCTCAGGTACTATATTTTTCATTTTTCAAAACGGACGAAGTCGCGGGCACCAGATAGTAAGTGATTAAGTTATGTTAGGAAGAAGAGTTGTGATTGTAGTGTATGTATTGTGTATCTAAAGTGCACATTTTTGAATGCATGTGTGTACGTGCAATTATGAAGTGTGTATATGTCAAGAGTATAGTATTATGATATGGTATATCTATTATATAGTTCTAACAGGCCGCCCCCGGCTTCGCATGGTTTTTTTTTTCTAAAAATTATATACAAAAACCTTCCTCGTTCAAAGCTCTTTCCATTAATGAAAACCGCATTAAAATCCATAGCGTACGCATATAAAGAGGGACAGACGGCGGGAAGCGACTTTGTTTTATACTATGTAAAGATTAATCTTAGTTTCTTTAGGCTTCTAATCCGGTAAAGTTCAAAGTTAGTTGTTACAGGTTTATTGTAAGTCAATATTAGTAAAACTGCCTCATCGAGTTACAACAACAGGTTGTTTATTGATTAACTCCAACGGAAGTGGATGTAGGCCGCGTCCCGCCACAGCTTGCTCGTTCATATTTAGTCATATGTCCATATTTGCAGTGTAAACTGTCTGTATCGGCCGATAATACATATATTTAGTACCAATGTTTGGCACCGGCGTCTCTTATATTGTGGAAGTATGGACTATATTTATATTAACGTGTTTATTTGAACATTATTAATATTATTTATAACTTAATAATTGTCATTATAGCTTTATGCACAATTATTTTATCATTCAGTTATTAATTAGGGTCGTTAACCTAATTTTTAAATAATTATCTGCCTTAGTTATGGATTCTCTTTGGCCACTTTTCTCTACAATCCCAATATTTACACTTATTACAGACCAGCAGCCCCTGGATTAGCACGGATTTTTTTCTGCAAATTATAACCTTCCTTCTTCAACGCATTTAAATCCGTACTAATTCCAATTTTTTCTATAATTTATATATACAAACATTCCTCGTTTATCGCTCTTTTCATTAGTGAACACAGTATCAAAATCCGTGGGATGATTTAGTAGAAGTTGGTGGATATATACACACAGAATCGAACAATAACTTTTCTTAATCATATGTTTTATATATATATATATATATTGTAAACGTATGATAAAAAAAGTTATTATTCGAATAGATTACATTTTTCGCGTATTTACTCATTTAGATAAAAATAATACATGGCGATAACTCGATAGAAGATTGTAATGGCAATTGGCGCTCATTTATTTTCCCTTTATTTTCCCGATTTTTAATTTTCTCATTACAATTTTACTTTCCACACAGGAGAACCCAAGTATGTTACGTGTAAATTCAACAATGTCATGTCACGCTGCGGATAAATGTCAAATGAAAACCATTCATCCTAAACCGCTTCAAATGTCATCCCCGTCCACAGTGTTCCCGATTATATCACATTTTGCATAACAAGCAAATCGTCAAGCCTTTGAAATTGAAATTTCACCACGTATACATAAAATCAATGCATAAATATATATTTCTTTATGTACAGATTTTTATACCAAGCAGGCTTGCCTTTAGTCCACTTGATGGTAGGTGTGGCTACCGTCGCTTAAACAAATAACCCCACAGGTGCAAATGCGTGCTGACATTAATATGGAAATGGGCTCTGGCATTCCTTACTCACTCACCGAAACACAACAGCACATAATATTTCACGGTGGTCTTCTGTAAGGAGGTGGTTACTGTCACCATGCGGGCTGCCCAGATGACTGCGAAACGCAGTGCGCCCAAAGTGTGCCCTTTTTTTTAACGTTGTGAAATCCTTTTGGATACCCGGCAGTGTAGGGGACAAAAGGTAACAACAATTAATATATTACTACTATATTATATTTTATCTATATTAATATTATAGAGAGGAAAGATTTGATTGTTTGTTTGCATTGAATAGGCTCCGAAACTACTGGACCGTTTAAAAAATTCTTTCACTGTTGGGAAGCTATATTATCAGCGAGTAACATAGGTTATATTTTATAAAGTTACGCGGCCGAAGCCGCGTGAAACATCTAGTTATGTATATTTCAACAACTAGCTGAAATTGTCTTTGATAAGTACATGTGACACTGTGTTTCGCAGTCATAAAATTGGGTAACCCGTTTGGTGCCAGTAAACACTCCACCCCCCACACAGAAGACCACAGTGAAATAACAGCATATTATGTGCTGTTGTGTTTATCCCTTATCCCTTATCCTTAATCCTACAGCACTTAGCATACAGCAGTTAGCAGCCCACTTGCAGCACCTATGGCATTGCTTATGTTATAAGCGACGGTGGCCACCTCACATCAAGTGGAACATTCTGTCCTCCTTGACATAAAAGGAAAGACGCCCAGAAAAGATACTTAAATTCCCATATCCAGGGGCCCCTGATTCCAAGCCCTAAGACAAGCAAGCACCTTAATCACTTGACTAATGGGCTCATCAATAAGATGACAATTATAAATATGTCGATCAGACATATTATGTTCTGTGATATAAGAATAGAATATAGCTTTTTTTTCTGAAATGTTCTCTACTCACTATTTCATTAAAATAGAAAACACGATTCTTCAACTTAATTAAACTGGTACAAATAAAGAAAATTATAACTGCGTTGACTATTTGAAAAAGTCTTTTCAACGGTACTCATAAATAAAAATACAGTTTTCACGAGAAAACTTGATAATTATTTTTGCTTTTATTAAGTTCAATTCATAACGTTTTTAATGCTCTAAAAGTCTGATGTAGTTGAATGAGTTGCATTTTTATTCATTTAAATAATTGTAATGAAATTAAGAATAATATTTATCATTTCAGCTAACATATATTAACATAACTATAATAACTATAAAGTAACTGCTTAACATATATTTTATCATTTCAGACAGAACGTTTACTGCTCCACATAGGCCTCCCCCCTTAACTTTCCAATAGGAAGCATTTTCCAATTGGAGGGAGGTTTTTATCTATAATAATTTATATAATATTATAAAGAGAAAAGATTTGTATTTTTGTATGTTTGTAATGAATGATCTCAAAAACTTATCGAAAATTATTTCACCTATAGAAAGCTACATTATCTGCGAGTAACGCGGACGAAGTCGCGTGTAACAGCTAGTATGTATATAATTTGCAGAAAAAAATCCGTGCTAAGCCCTCTTTAGTAATTTATATTTTGGGATTTCAAAGTGAGAAGCCAACTTAAAGTTATTAATGAAAGTCAGTTGATAGCTAGTTGATATAGAAAATAATATTTACCGTTTCACCTGTATGTAAGAAAATAATAAATGACTAAGCGCTTAACACTACTAAAGAGAAGTGTTCGCACGCATTCTACCATCAAAGATAAATGTTTGTTAGCGAGGTAGCTGTCGTACACCCAACTAACTCTTCCCGAGATGATTGATGTGTCGATTATGAATACGGTTGCTCTCCTATGATTGATATTCTACCGCGGTGGTTTTTTTTATTGGTAACTAAGTCAAAATAAACAACCAGACTACTTCACAGTTAAAATGATTTCCGTCATTCGGAAGACATTCGCGACTTTTTTTTGAAGGGGATTGGGTAACTTTGTATGGAGGGTTGGTATCATTTTTCTTCTAGCGGCCATTGATAAAGCCTATTGTCGTTTATAGTTCTTGCAAAAACATGTTATAATGTGTAAAAAGAATTGCTCCAAACTATATCGAACGATACGATACGATCGAACGATATATCGAACGAACTATAGGGTATAAAGATACGAATTTTACGCCCGGTTGATCTTCAAGAACAACCAATAAAATGAAAAAAAAAAAAAAAAAAAAAAAAATCATTTCCAATCCTGCTAAGGCTGGCAGCGCACTTGCAGCAAAATGCACACCGGTTCTTGTCTGTATTACCTATTTATAAAAAAAAGTAGAAATTGGTTTTATTCCAGATTTGAATCCCTTGAAAATCAATCGAGTTTTCAGTAAGCGGATCGGCGGCTTCATATCTATGAATTTTAAATGCGGATGCTCACAAAATAAACCTTATTTGACTTTGTAAAAACTGCTGATGTATCTGGTTTATATTTACGTTTTGACTCAAATATTAAAAACAATATAGTTGTTGTATTCGCTCATAACATTAAGTAAAAAATCCACTATATAGGGCCGGCGCACATTGGAGGTCGGCAAAGCAAAATATCTAAATATTTCTGTAGTATTTTGTAAATGTAAATTGTAGAGTATAAAATTTAAAATTGTTATATATTGATTACAAAAACTATTTTAAATCTATTTCATTAATGAACTGACAGTTCGTAAGAATCAAATAAAGAAAATGAATCGCTTCATTACTCACTAGTTTTTCAATCCAATTGACAAAGCCAATACGATGGATTGCTTACATTAGCGACGATTTCTAAAAAAAAATTGACTGATAAATTCTATTTAAAAATTCTTAAAGCACTTTTTAAAATATACCCCCAATATAACTATTTAATTTGATCGTAGGTATAACGAAACTGTTAATGTATTCAAAGTGCAATGATGTCACGACCCCGATCTCCGAAGAGCCGTGACTGGAGAGTCAAGTAACAGCACGTGAGGACTGCTAAGAGGATTATTATGTAGCTTGACACCTACCGGCGACCTGAAACTTGCCAATACATTCGGCTCGTGCTAAAACGTACAGATTTCTATTAATCCGCACTAATATATTTATGAAACACTAGCGACCCGTCCCCGGCTTCGCACGTGAATGCTTCTTTAATTTATACATCGATGTCTTCAAATGAAATTTCTTAAATTTAATTTTAGATTTAAATCTTAAATATACCTTCCTCAGGAATCACTCCGTATAAAGATGAAAACCATATGAAATCCGTTAAGTAGTTTTTGATATCATCGCGAACATACATGTAGACAAACAGACAGACTGTTTTATAATATGTAAGGATGCTGATATTTCAATCTGTAAAAGATGTTGGCAATTTGAAATGGTTTTAGTTAAGAAAATGTATACTCACTCAGCCTCCTCGATAGTCTCCGACATGGCGAGGAAGACACAGTTGAAAAGGATGGTGGCCATGACGAAGTAATCAAAGTACTGATTGGTGGATAAGTAGACGCACGCTCGGCGCACCGACGACCACGGCGACCACCAGAACAACGAGCGCGTCGCCGTAAACCGATGAATGTAGTTCTTGCGAAACCTTTTCGACACCACGCAGAACGTCTGAAACAAAGTTTCAACGAATATTGTAATAAACTAGCTGGTGTCCGCAAATTTCGTCCGCGCCCCTTTTAAAAAGTATAATGTTATAGGCCAGCTTTGGAAACCCGCAGAATTATTGATAGTTTTCATAAAATATGAGTTTTATTTCAACATCTTGACTATAAAACTCTTAGACAATTTGAATTCGTATAAAGTCACGGCGAGTCACTACACCAGTGACCAAATAAGCTAAATAATCATTAAAAAAAACAAGTAATAAATAAAACCAATAAATAAAAATAATAACTAAAAAGCTTAATAATAAATAATAAGCTATATAGTACTATAAAGCTAACTAGGTCTATCCAAATTGGCTTTGAAACTTTGTATTTAAACTTTATGCAATTTTAACGACTAGCTATTAAGTTTCGACAACAACCTAGTTATCGTAAAATTAAATGCAATTGAATGAATGTTATTGTTACATACTTTAACGAGTTTGTAATGCTTTTAGTATTGTTGGAGCTTAGATGGTCCGAAAGTAAACCCATTCGAGTAAAACAAGTAAGCTATTTAAAATATTACCCTACTAATTAAGTGCTTAAGTACATATTATATTATGATTTTTCGTAAGATATATTATTTCGATGACTTAGGTAGGTAGGTTTGTTAAATACTCAATTACGCTGAACGGCTGAACGGAAATTTGGCAACACATCGCTTATTACCTGGATTAACATAAAAAGTCGTTGGGTTTTGACCAGTAGGAGTCCGGCCTATGCCCGCAGCGTTCTCTAACACTGCCGGGTATCCATAAGGATTTACCAACGTTAAAAAAAAAGGGCACACAGGCGTTTTGCAGTCATTTAGGCAGCCCGTTGGCAGCCCGTGTTTCGGTGAGCCAGTAAGAGATGCAAAGCCTTTTTCCTCATCCCTTTCCAATCCCTTATCTTTAATCCTACTTAAGTCGACAGCGCACTAGCAGTACCTGTGGCGTTGCTTGTGTTATAGGCGACGGTAGCCACCTACCATCAAGTGGACTGTCAGCATGTCTAAAACACTACTAAACATAGCTTAAAACTGGAATTCAGTAAGTTGGGTTTCACGTTATAAATGGAATATATGCGGTGTCTTCGTTTAGACATAGGCTCTTCTGTATTTAGCCGTGCGAGATGAGGTAGGTAAATGTGACGCAGTGCGGAGTGAGGAGGCATCTGCCCACTTGCCGACCCCTACACACTACATTACACGGCTATGCACAAAACTGAAAAGCTATTATACGCCTTTCATCTCTACATTCCCTTTGTGTATTCGCATACTAAAGATTTTCAACTGCTTACATTTTGATATACAATTTTTAACCGCTTACTCTTTTTTTTTAATAATTAGTATTTTAGTATTTTTTAAAGTCGACAGACAGTCTGATGGTCCACTTGATGGTAGGTGGCTACCGTAGCCTATTAATACAAGCAACACAACAGGTGCTGCAAATGCGCTGCCTTCTAAAGTAGGAATACATAATCTCACATTTAATACACGTTATAATAATTATAGTAATTTTATTATGATGATTACAAATAATTAGTTGGTCTTTAAACTGCATCTTAGAAGTGTATAATCATCTGTTAACATTTTAACAAACTATTGACGAAGTAAAGCTTATAATGATCCAAGAATTACGCACTAATTTAGGTAGATGGTGTTTATTTCATGCAATTAAACGTAACTGAGAGCGTCACTCACACAGCTGACGGCGTTAGGTCACTGTTTTCCTCATACAAGAGCGTTCAACTCGCCTAAAATGTTTTCACTTCAAAAATTATTTTGATAGGCAAAATTCTAAATTATTTTTAGATTTAGTGTACACATTTTATTTTCGAATATTTCTATTATTTCTTACGCTTTTTCTCACAAATGTTAAAGTTGCATCTCAAAATCCTAGAAATATGGTTCAGTGTAACCATAAAGTAAGTCTTATACTAGATTATAATTAACAACTTACATACATATAGGTACTTGTAAATACAAGTATAAGTAAGTATAATAACATAGTTACCTTGTACTTAGGTATCCATGCAAACATAAACCCAAATTAATCTTTAAATAACACTGCACCGTTAATTTGGTTAGCGACACGTGCGAACCGCAATTTGTCCACTAAACAATTAAAATTAATTAGCAATTCCACGTGAAATCCAAGGGGATGCAGTAACAAATGAGAGTACCAGCGTAAACATGCCGTCCCTGTGGACACGAAGGACGCATATGTTGCGAATTCTACCTAACACCCTGATACACCGATTTTAACTGGTGTTTTGTGAAATTTTGTTTAAAACTAGCGACCCTCTGCCGGCTTCGTTCGGGGTTAAATTTTTATTTATATAAAAATCTTTAAATTTATCCGCTTTTCCATGTTACTAATGTTACATGGAAAATGTTACTATGTTTTCCATGTTAATAAAAAAAAAAATTACTAATGAAGATTTTCGCCACTAAATTTCTCAGAGAATCGTTTTATTTTGATGATTTGTTACTAAACTCGTGACATCTTACGAATTTATTTAACTTCACCTAACTTTTTAATAAACTTCAAAGCATTGCTCCTGGTGTTTCTCATATTTATAGGACAATGGTCACATACCATCAAGTGGATCGTCAGCCACTATCACATTCCTGAGTCTAATACAAAATAATATTATATATTAAAAAATTAAGCAATGTGTTAATAATTGTCGTTTGACTGGCGTGTTTTAAACGGGCGCGATAACAATGTCGATAATCTCCTATGACACAAAGTTCGGTAATAAACGCTAAACGATTTATTGAACAAGTAAATATTGGATGACATTAAATGCTAGTATAGATTAAAATTTGCCCACACACAAATCTGTTTAGAAATCTAATAAATGTCCAATTAAATACGTTTTCAATTTCCATATCACAATCGGTCTCTCTCATATACCTTGTTGTGGGTATGATAATTGTTACTGACAATAAAATTGTAGTAAGTACACATGGTTGTAGGCATTATAATTTAATATATAATAGAAAATATCATGTATTCAGTTACTGGTATCGTCCTTCTAATGGAAACTGTAAAATATGGGCATTTAATATAGCACATCGGGAACAAAAGTGAGATATTAGGTTCATTTCGGTTTTGTATAGCGTTATTTTTGTCTATCGCTGTCATTCAATAACACGTCACCTGTTTTCAGTCGCATTACAACCACCTAACCGTAGAGTGAAGTCGCGTACACATATAATATAGTTAAAATATAATTTTAAGATGTATTTTTTTTTAAATATTTTATTAAATAAATGGCTTGAACAACACTATACAGATATGAGATTGACTGTTTATTGAGCGACAGAGAGAACCCTCTACAAAACCGAATATAGCCGATCTTAACCGTGCATCTCGCCCCTGTTCCCAATGTGCCATATTAAATGCCGCTTACTGTAACTAATTTGATATTAAATTTGTGTCACAAACGCACAAAATTCATTCTATATGTCTGTGGTTTACTCATATGTCGTTATTCGCTAATTCGTTATCTTGCAGTTATATAGTTATATAGCAAAATGCCATTAACTGAAAAGGCAAAGGTAAATGTAAGTAATTGTAATCAGGCAGAATATATTATTTAGTTGGGCAGCATAAAGATTAGAAACTATGCCCCATCTAAATGAAACTTTGAGGTTGCGCCCAAAATTTTATTTCGCAAACAAATAAGCCCATTTTAAGTCCCTAATTTAAGCAAATAGTGTCCCTGAATCCCGTTTTCGGTTACAGAGGTTGTTTCGTTAATTATTTAACACCACAAGGAGGATAATTAAAGCGATTGTTCGTATTAGAAGTGCTTAGGGTATATTAAAGTGTAGAGGAAAGGTTTTTTGGACCGCAAACATAAATATTTGTAGTTGGAACATCGTAAGACTATTCGACCCACGCATAGAGAAAATTTTTTATCATTTGAGAAAATCGTATTTTATCTTATAAATTGCGTATTGAAATCAGTGACGAATGCCAAAGACAAGTAGTGTCAGGTTACATTCCGTTGATGTAAAAACGCAGACTACTTTTTGACCTGCATTATCAGTCTTTAAATTTGTATCATAGTGGGAGGCAATTCAGAAAACTGATGATAACAAAATCTATCATCTACATCAAATATTTATTTACACCACTCGATAACTAAAACATAAAGAATTTTTTGGTATATATGTTATACATATTCGCGAATTCGTTGGATCTTATACAAAATTAAATATAATACGCTCAAAGAAAATAGTCCACGACACAGCAACACCCCATTTTTTTTCTCTAAAGGTACAATAAGGAATAGATAGCGTTCTAGAATCATTTACTCACTCACCGAAACACAATTTCAGTATAGTGTCCTGTAACGACTCCGTAACAAAATACTGCTGAATTGTACTCTATCGAGTTGTCAAGAGAGAAGTTGATAAAGCTTCTCGTATATGACACTTTACATTGTAAATAATGTTGTATAGATTTTGTTCTTATCATACTTATTCGTCTGTTTAAATATAGCTAGCTACATTTGACAACAATTTCAAAGACCAGTAGCAGAAAACTTAGTACAAAACATTTCAAACTATTCCACAAAATGGTTTAGTTCTATTTTTATTGTCTCCGGCCAACTTTTACGAAGTTAAGAGGACGTTCCCCAAAAAACATATTTCGTGTGTAAGTTTGACTTCAGTTTGGGATATTACCGTAAAGTTTGGACGTGTGTAGTTGTTTCTCGGACGCAGGTGTAGCATTACAGTACGTTAAGTTATAAACAAGCAACGCCGACGGTTGCGGACAAAGTTATTTTGATATAGCCTTTGTAAATTTGTTAAAGTTATGATGCCACAGTAAGTTGAAAAATAGGACGTTGAAAAAATTGTTAAGCAACTTTCAAGTCGTTGAACTTGTGATATAAGTTACCGAATAATTCGTGCGCTAATTAAATAATATTAAAATTAATAATGAATAAAATGTATTAAGAATTTATTTATAAATAACTAACTTTTGCCCGCGACTACGTCCGCCCCGTTTTCTTAGGCTACATTTATTCAATTTTTTATCAAGAGTAGAAATTTTAATGTCTGTACATTAAATATGTTTTTCAAAAAAAACAACTTATACACGTTGTACCTACTTATGTTACTGAGGTCAAAAAAATGTTTTTATAATTTTTGTCTGTTTGTCTCTGCGTTTGTCGCAGAACGGATTAAACCGATGGGGTAGAAAAGTTCTCGAATGGAGTCCACGAATTAAAAAGCGCAGCGTGACACGCCCTGCGGCCAGATGGACATATGACTTGAAAGGCTTCGCAGGAAGCGGCTGGATGCGAAGAACAGAAGTCTGTGCGTGGTGGCGAGTCTTGGTAGAAGCCTACATCCAACGGTGGAGATACATAGGCGATGATGACTCTGAGTTTGTGCACTCTAATCTCCGAAACGGTTTAACCGACTTGAATAAATGTCTAGATCAATTTACTGTGTATACACAAGTCTGGCCAGAGAGATATAATCGTGTAATGACCACCGGTTAATCCTTCAATTGAACTATGCAACCGCAAATACCAGCAGCTAGGAATGCGTTTCAAATCGCTCACCAATATAGCGCATCGAATTGCAATTAATTGCGTCAATTTAAATTAATAAATAGCACACCTAAGGACTAAATTGATTCTGCAAATTATTATCCATTTTATGGTAGCATCAAATTATAAATTTTTAAGTTTAAAAAACTTTTCAACATTTCCCCAATATGTTGAAAAGTGTCTCTACTGGTAGGGATAAGGGGAAAAATCCACTCATCCCTACCAGGGGCGATTCACTTAATCTGGGGCCACATAATGGTGTCAGTTTATGACCAAAAAAAAAGTACCAAAAAATGGACATATCAAGTGGTTCAGTTTGATATCGTCATTCTGTTGTGTCGATGGGAGTGATTTTTTTCAAGACAAGTCTTAACCACAGTATAGAAAAACCACAGTATCTGAAAGAATTGCCGAATCCTAATTTTGAAGAACTTCGACAGAATTTTTATTAGATTGTTGCTATTATTATTTTAAACAGTTCTATAATAAAAAAAAATCAATTCATTTATTCAATACAATAAAATATGTTAGTTATTAGTACAATAAAGAAAGTTATAATAAATTGAAATAATTAAATACAATTATTTGCATGCCCTTGTCGGGTACTTTGTACTTTAACTGCTGTATATTAATTAATATAATGTGTTAATAAAGATTTATTTAGATGAATTTCACAAGTAGCAATGACATTTATTGATAATCATATGAAATGTAAAAAAATAAAGATATTATACACATGTAATAATATATAATATAGTAGTAATATAATGATTTTAAATAGTGGCAGAGCACAATGCATTTCGCAGTATTTGGGCAGCCCGTCTGGCGGCAGTAACCACCCCCTTACAGAAGACCACCGTGAATAAATAGCATGTGTGCTGTTGTGTTTTGATAAATTAGTAAAGGAGCCAGATCCCATTTCCTATCCCTAATCCCTATCCTTAAATCTTTTTATGGTCGATGGACTGTCGGCCTGTCTGTCGAATTTAACATAAAATAAATAAATATAAATTATGATAAATACGAAAGTTTGTCAGCTTGGATGACAAAATAATTTTTGTATTTTTTGTATTTTTTTGGGCTCCTGGATGTTTGTTATTCTGTCACGCAAAAATTACTGGACGGATTTTGATGTAACCTGACAGTGATATACTTTATACAACAGAATAACATATATTTAGGCTATAATTTGTGAGGATACGTGGACGATGTCATATAAAAAGCTCGTAAGTAAGTAATAAATATTTATGTCAGAAAAAATGTACTATATCTGAACTTATTCAAAAGTTCTACTACTGATTTCATACACTCACTTTTTGTAAGGGTTTGTGGGAGTTTCCTTTATTGAAAGGTCCCGGGGCACGACATAACCCGGACCGTGTAATATGCATGATGGCCCCTCATATCATTTTGAGGTTTCACTGCAATGTGATTGTCATGAATATATTATTTTTTTAGATATTCATAGTTCATATGTCTTGTTTTAATTTATGTACTGATCGGCAGGCAGCTGACGGCCAATTTTATGGTAGGTTGGTTACGATCGCCACATAAGCATTGCCGTAGGTATTGAAAATGTGCTGCCTTGATGGGATAAATGATAAGGAATAATATTCTGGCACGATCTGTTGTTTCAAGGTAGTCTCTTGCGTGCTACCCTATTTGAGACTACAAAACGCAGTATGTATATCCTCTCATTAGAAAAACAGTTGAAATAACATTTGCCTATACTGCTGGGCATTGATACTCGTATACACATATAGTAAAAATAAAAAAATAAACTGTAATATAAAAAGAAGTGTTAGATATGAATTAAAAAAAGACATTGATTAAGAAACATTATAATTACTTTAAAATCTACATACAATGGGCTTTTTAGAAATGTATAACACTATAAAACTATTCCCACAAATTTTTGAATGAAATTAATTTTAAAGTATTGAAGTGAACAGACTTGAAATAGCCATTCTATTACACTTTGTGGTATTAAAAAAATATATTCCAAATGTAATTCATGGAAAATTACTACATTATATTAAAGTTCCACTCTTATACTATTGAAAAAGCTTTTAAAAGTGCGTCAGTAACGACATTAGCAAAACTATTTTTGATATGCCGTTGTTCTACCATTTACCATAGTGCGACGGTTTGACAGAGTCGCTAATTTGGAAGCGCAGCTACGACTGTCGGCTCTCAGTGTCCAATCGGTCGCCAAGACGGTCGCACGCGTGTTTATGGAAAGAATGAGTTTCGATATATTTCTTAGGTTTTTTAGATTTCTTTGACCCATAATTTCTTAGGTTTCTTCTTTTTTAACTTTTTGCGACGCACATAATAAATAAGTGTGATTTTTCAAGAACTGACTGACAGATAGTAGCCCGCCCCACTGGCCACTCAATTTGGCAACCGAAGGTACGTCGCCGGCGACGTGGCCATGGCGTCCCGGTGAGGTAGCGCCCTAAGAGTGTCTTTGTCTGCTAAATTAAACAACAAGTAAAGTCGGGGTACAAAAACCTTCATCAGTTCTTAAATTAAGTCCTATACCAAGTCGTAGACTCTTAGTTCCTTTTGAAATTAAAGCACTAAGCAGACAACTGTCAACAGACGTTTGAAATGAAATTTTGGCATGAGTGACAATTATTGCTCGGGTGCAAGCTAATGTCGACTTTAAGGTCACGAACCTTTTCTTACCCCGACTGTAAATATACAGGCAGAAAGCGGCTTAAGTTTATACTATGTAAGGATGTATATATACGAGTATATCACGTTAACTAAAAGAAGTGTAGATCGCCTACACCACAATGATACCTGCATTGGTAGACACGTCACTCGTTCGTTCGCGTGTTTCGCACGAACTTCCAATTTCCGACACAATTCAAAGGTAATTCCACGACAATCATATTTCACAGCTAGCACAAAAGCGAAACGGAAGAATAGGTAAGCCGAGTGATATAGTAAAACCGTTACTACTACAATATCTATTTAATTCTCTCCCAAAAAGACTTTAAACTTTATTGGTGTTTTATTCTCCATACAAAGGACTTGTTCCATCTCGTCACATATACTGTCATGGACTAGCGATATTCTACATTACAACTATTTTAATACACAAATACAGCTCAACATCTGTAGATCTAGTAAAAAAAATATAAAAAGGGTTGCTTTTGTAGTAATTTATATTTAAATGCAGTAATTTTTTAGAGTTAATTTTTTTTTCAAAGTAATGAAAATGTGAACCCATTGTTTCGTAATATAAACGATAGACAATATTGTTTCCCTCCTAATAAGGTAGAGAGATATGATTTTTGTTGTACACACGTAGAGAATATCTAAAGAAAAAAAACAAAATGGCTACCGGATGGAAAATTTGTATTTACTAAAGGTTCCTTTTACTCTTTTTATCGTAACTTCAACTTTTCCTTCGATTTCACAGAAAATGTTTTAATTTTATCAGGAAAATAGGGAAGACATAGACAAAACTGTTGAAGTTACAATAAAATCATAATAGGCACTTTTAAAACTGTCTAAAACACTACAATTTACGACTAACTGCAATGAAACAATATAAAACTGAACGAAATTATGATTCAAAATGTTTTGCCAAACATTGACTTAAAAACAGAACAATTACAATTTTGCCTTTACAATTTTCCATTACAATGCCTCTAGATAATAGATATCAAATTCGTTGGATAAACTTATTATTCCTACAATTTGTTTCAATAAATATCAACGCGAACACTTTCCGATGTCAATGAGCTTATGTTACTGGCAGAAGGGTACGGTCAGCGGCAAATTTATCTGGCTGCTTACCGATCCGTGTAATTTGGTAACGCCCTCCGATCCCTATATAGAATGAGGGTTACAAATAACGCCATATTTAAATTGTTACTGTAGTATTAATATGTCCCAATCATAACATTTATGAATGCGAAAGTGAGTTCGTTTGTTTGTTACACATTCATCCCCTTACTAGTTATGTAGTATCTATAATAACAAACTACTCAATCTATCATCATGAAATGTGGCGTACATCTTTATCGCTGTGACGACGGCGGCGCCGCCACTATTGACCACAGTGGCGCCGGATTTTTTAAAATTTTAGATGATCTTTCAGAAAGCTAAAATTTTTCCAGGATAAAAAGTGTTCTTTATGTTAATCCAGGTAATAAACTATCTGTGTGCCAAATTTCATCCAAATTCGTTCAGCCGTTTTAGCGCTAGAAATAAACATCGAAACATACAAACTTTCGCATTTATTTTAGAAGATACACGATATGAAACACACGTGTATTTTTATGGTAATTAACTCGACACAGATTAACAGTTGAGGGTTCGTTTGCACTGATTGAATGTGTTCATAATTTTGTTTTCACAAAAGCGACTTAATTTGAATATATTTTCACTCGGCCTAAGTGTTTTTGCCGCTTACGTTGCGCGGTTAAGGGAGAGCCATGTTAAATAATTATTTACGTACCGCTCTTTGATCGTTCATTAATTCATATGGTAATCACGAATGTTTCATTTATTTTCAAATTTAATTTTAATTAATTTCTGCACACTTATTCTGTTTGTTACCAACACATTAGGTTTTATAGCCTTTAGTTGCCAGCATCAATTTCATGAAGACTGGATGTGGTCTGTTAGAATCTGTGTTGTGCGAGCATATGTTGTAGTCATTGTAACTAGGTCAATGGATTATTTGTAGAATGTAATTATATGAAATAACTATAGGTAAATTATACAATAAATTTCTATTATTGCGTAACAATAACTACAATCTATAACAAGAAATATTGAAATTTCTTCTTGAAGCTAAAATAGACAAACATTCGCAGTCTACTCCAACCAAGGCACTGGTTACAGTCTGCCTTTCATTTAATCCAGTAGTCATACTTGCCTGCCTACCACTACTCAAAAAAATATTAGCTTAAAAATATTGAATTATTTTATTCTTATGGCACAAAGAAACGACGTTACCTTCAATTGAAAACAATTCAAATCTTATGATTTTCTTAAACAAAATAATGGCAGGTTTTGTCTTTTGTACTTTTTCAACTTTATTAAACTCGAATTGAACCCGCTTGTCACAAATCTGAGTCAACTGTAGCGAAAATAATAATGAAAGAAAAGGGACCAAAAGAGGTGTATTTTTGTTATGAGAGGTGACAGCTTCAACAATCGCTCTAAACATGAGGGGGAACTTATTGTTTGCGGTAAAAATATTTTTTCTTTATTTCGCTGAGTGTAGCCTTTGTGGACGGTGTGTGAACTGGGTAAAATCATTTTACCCAACAGCGTAGACTTCGTATGAATACGCCTCGTAGTGTTTGTATGCGTAGAGGCGCTACACGCTCGCTACGAAGCGTTTGCATTGATAATGCTCCTTTCAATTAGTGCTACGGCGTAGAGCTTATGCTCTCTATAGGCCTACGTAGCGCCGCGTAGCATCAGGAAATTCAGGAACTTTGTCCCTCAATGGGGATGTATTATGACTACTTAGTCTTTCAAATATTATAATTAATCTAAATTAACAAATATTATAAAGTAATCTAATATTTTCTATACAAATATTGGAGTGACCACACACGCAGCTATAATATATAATTTCTATGACTTCAGCAACTTATACCGTAATTTATATTATTGCATATTATGGTAAATGACGACATATTACGACCATCAATGAAATGAAGGCAAAATATATATTATAGCATCGTCTCCGTGTGTGGTAGCTTGTTATAATATATTTTTTATTTTATTTATAATATTTAACAATTTTAAGACTAATATATAAAATAACATGTAAAATGATAACACTAAAAAATAAAAAAAATAACGGATAGATTGTTAATCATCGTTAAAACATTAAACTTACTTTCAAATCATTTGTTCAATTCAAGCTTAATGTTTATATTAAACATAAATACTCCATAGCAAATAGTTAGTTTCACTTTGGGGAGGTCACGTTTTATTCTTTTAAAATATTTTTCCACACATAGAGTAGTGGTGTGCATTGAAACGAGAAAAATTGTACGTGACAGCTCTGTGGTCGCCGGTCAAAGAAGCGCACGGCCGCACGCTTACCGCTCGCACGTCGCACGTCACCGCATCCGTTCGTAATATCGCTCCTGTGCAGGTGGTTAGCACGACCGCATACCCTCCCCCGCTTCACCTGCCCTCCTCCGCACAGTGTAGAGCCCCGGTGACGTCACTCGGCCGTGTCGCATTGCCGTCGCACCTCGCCTTGTCTGACACACGCATCGTTTACAAATCGAATCTCTTTTTAGTCTATCATTAGTTTGGATTTTTTTCTATTGACTTTTGTATGAATTGGGCGTATTTATATCCGATACTAAACTAGCTAACCCGGCAGCCGTTACGCCGTAAATTTCATACAAAAATACGACACAAATTGCCGACTTTCCCTGTTTTAATTTTTCAAAAAAATTACGAATACAACAAAAAATAAATCAGCAAAATCGTTCAAGGCGCTCTCAAATGATACTCCGTTATACATGTGGCAATTTATTTTTATTTATAACTAACTTTTGTCCGTGACTTCGTCCGCGCGGAATTTAAGGTACCCAGTGTCGTTTTGTGAAACCCTGACAACCTGTATGCAAAATTTCACGATGATCGGTTGAGCGGTTTTGGAGTCTATGGAGAAGATACTATACCGGTTTTGGTTTGGAGGTTACGATTTTGGAGTCAACCTTTAAAAAGTCAGAACAGCCAATTTATGGCTAAGGAATAACAGTGTTTTCCTAACAAGATAGTTTTATGACATAATAGTTACCTATGTGATTGTACTATATGTATCATTAAACTAAAAGACCCTGTTGTTTTTTATTATCACAGTTGATTCTCTATTATATTTTACTAATATATGTTTATCTGTCTTAGATCATAATATCTAGATTGTCTATACAAGGTATCTTTCTGTACTATACTGTAAAGGTACTAGCCAAGTGTCTAGTGCTCAGATAAAATAAGAATTAAAGATATAGAGCCCTGTGAACGGCAGAGTGAAGGCGGTAAAACTACGCCTTCACTGTGTACATACTCGGTGACACGGACACGAATAATTATTGCGATAAATATAAAATTACAAATATTGCATAGGGACGAATATCTGTAATGTAATGAACACATAAAAATTTCAGTTTTAATCATTAATCCGATGAGCAGTCGGCATCTCTGCCACCGAATAATTTAAATACGAAAAATTGAGGGAAAAGCTTTAAAGAATGAGTTAAAAATATGAGCAAATAGGTCACGTAATTTGTGTTCGCTCTCATGAACAGTCTGTTAGTTAACGCGTAGTTACTGGTAATATATAACGTTTCGTTCAACTGAAAAAATAATAATACAGGTGTTGAAATATATTTTTTCGAGCTTTAATGATATTATCGTAGTTTGAGTTAGATATCGGAGTGAGTAACATTTTTATATAAATATATTAAATACTGAAAAGATTTAATTGTTTGTATATTTGTACTTACGAGCGTTTGTTTGTTTGTAATAGATAAATTTAAAAACTATTTGACTGATTTTTAAAATTCTTTCATTCAAAGTAAGCTATGAATTATCATCTAGTAACATGGACTGTATTTTATTTTCAAAAAATTATAGATCCCTACGAAAGTTATAATAACGTAATACAAGAGGTACCAAAAATTTGCTTATAAAATTTGCAACGAATTCCACAGCTATAAAAATGTCAGATGTTAAGAATATCAGGTTCTATATTTTTCATTTTTCAACGCTGACGAATCCGCGGGCACCAACTACTTATTTTTACAAACATTATTACGCTATTTTAGATATTTTTGTACCTACATACATTAATATTTATTTGCCATGTCATGATATGCGATCGTATAAAGTGTTGGTAATGCGACAGGCGTGTGAGTGAGACTTTTTTCATTCGACACTTAATTTTATTATAATTCATCACTCAATCTGACAGGTTCATATCTATCAGCATTTTTAACGACAGCATGTCGATCAGCGTATGTCTTATTTTATTTATTTACTTTAGATTAAGGTTTATTTCACAAAAACTTGACGCTTAAATTTATATCTGAAACTAACTACACAAACTATATATTTACATATACTATACAAACAATAAATCATATTTAGTTTTTATTTTTCATAGAAAAAAATATATATATAAAATTTTAGAATAGTTTATATTTACATGTTTAGTCTCACGACATTCGTTAAATTCGTTTTTCGTCAGATCGGTTTTTTCTTTTTTTTTTAAATTCTTTTTTCCCCAGATGTTACTTTATACATGTATAATTGTTGTACATGTATTTTTGTACATATTGTACATGTACAATACTTAAGATCCCGTGGACATGTGTTTGTGCAAATTAAGATAATTTTCTTAGTATCTTTGTATTTTTACAATATGACATCTTTAGTTCAAAACAGCTACATAGCGAGTAAACCTTACTGTAATGTAGAAAAAGGAAAGTGATTGTGTAGATGTAAGAAGGTCTATCAGTCTTTCTTCCTCCTTATAGACGGTTCCGCTTCAAGCCCACACGTGTACGTCATTTCCCTTTCAATTTCATTGAAGGAACAACGGTTACATTATGTAATGTGCTTAAGAAATTATTACATTAACTCGTATTAAATTCTATTTTATTACATTCCGCATACAATATTAACTGCATAACATTTGTATTACACACACGCACGGCTGAATGTCCGATGGAAGTTTGATTCAGCTGTATGTCTGAATGTCCGATGAAAGAATTAGGAAAGCGGTATGAGCTCATGCAGCTTCTGAGCACACTCTCCAAAGTAAAATACATCTTATAGAAGAGACACAGACAGGCGATATGTTCCAGGCTCTGCAGCTTACTTCTTAAAAGCGTACTGCCTCCAATAAGCTTATAATCAGCCCTATTCTGTATCGTTCACTTTATGGATAACGCAACCGTTATAGACATATTAACCTTTAAAATCAAATATCGCATTTTGTATCCTACCTAACCTTTATTTTTTAACGTTATACTTTACATAAAGGACAGTGCATAACCACTGCTGTTAACTCGTATGTTGAATCATAACGTAACCTTTATTTTGACGTCTTACACTTTATATAAAGGCAATTATTACACTTTATCCAACATCACTGTAATAGCTCACGTTATAATTAAATCAAGTTATATTTCTTAACAAAAATAATGGAGTTTGGGAATTTACTGGGTTTAGCGCTCTTAGAAGAACTCGCTGAACAAAATGAAAGGTACCTAAGTTGAGAAAAACGTTATATCTACTTACCTAGTCTTTTATTCTTTTATTTTTTCTTTAAATATTTCTATTGTAAATGTACTTGTGATTTTTTGCAGAAACCTTAATAAAATTCAGAAGCTAATTTTAAGGGATACATCTAACCCTTTTACTATGGCTGATATTGAATTTAAAAAAATTTTCCGGTTAACTAAAGAAGTTACAAACATTTTAATTGATATTTTAAAACCTCATGTCTCAGATAGAAAAAGAAGGTATTCCTTATCAAATGAAAGTACCACGGCTCTTAGTTTATGATTTAAGATAAAATAATTGAACTCTGAACGTATGTATGTACTGAAACTGAAACTGAGGTATCGAATACCAACCATAACCGTAACGTCAAACAACAAATGTCAAACATGTGAAACGTTAAACCATAGAGTTATTACACTTTATCGAGCGTCAACGGTAAGCATAGCGTAGATACGATACAACATCCCGAATTATAAAGTAAACGTTATCGCAACCTTTATTTTCTAGCGTTATTTAGCGTGTCCTTTATGTAAAGTGAATGATACAGAATAGGGCTGAATGACACTGTTATATTAAAATTTATATTACATAGAGAGTTTATTGTTTTATGCACTTTCACAATATATGTATACGGCTATAATAAAATTTATAACGCTCGTAAATTTAGCTTGAACACGATGGGAGCTAGCTTTCGCTGTATATACCTCTACAGTATGTTCGTAACTGTAAACATATCTCTTTCCGTTCGGTGACCATTTATTATGGTTATATCGCAACATAAAAAACAGGTCACGTATGCACTGGTTACACGATTGGCTGCGGTCAGTAAGAAAGATAGATAATGTTGGCGATTTATTATTCGTTATTGATATTTTATACAAAATATATATTGCTGACTATGTTACTAGGAGACTATTCATATAGAATACTTGCTTTTGTCTGTCTCTTTTTCCTTTTTTTAAGGTAGACAGACAGGCTGACGGTCCAATTAATGGTAGGTGGCTACCGTCACCTAAATACAATTACACAAGCAACGCCACAGGTGCTGAAAGTGCGCTGCCGACTATAGTTGGATTAAATAAGGAATTGGGCTCTGGCATCCCTTACCATTCACAGTAAGGCGCATGCTATTATTTCACGGTAGTCTTCTGCTAAGGGGTGGTATTTTTTTTAAAAATTTGTACTACTAAAATCCCATTTTACACCCAATTTTATGGCGGGTCGCTATAGTATACTTTAATTTGTAAGTTAGCGAATTACTAGACTTTCTATTAAAATACTAAAATTCTCTTATAATTGAATTGATTTCAAATGCAATATTTGCTAAATATTTTAATATTTAAAATGTTTAATTAAGCTTATATTAATTAAACAATCCCGACTTTTAAACACTTTTAACGAGTATACTTCAGGGGCGACGGAATTATATTTGAGTGTTATTATGCTTCATGAAAACTATCGTTAGGTGATGTAAATTAGCCAAATTTTCCCAGGAACATTGACCTCGACAAGATGGTATATAATTTATTTCACAGTCATTTCCTGGTGGAGAGAATGGCGCCCGCTTGACTCCCAGCCTCTGATTTGCCAGAGTCTAACCATAATATAAATGGGAACAATTTCTCAAGGGGTCGAGAACCACGTACTCTATGTCGACCGTCGTCTAAGTAGTTGCCAAGTTTTGAAACAGTAAACCAAATTAATAATCATTTTCTATTTCCAATGAAAAATATTCTGTTTAGTCAATGAAAATTGTAATAAATTAAAGAAATCGCCCGAATTGAACTAGTTTAGTTTTTCAATGCAATTATAAAGTCACACAAAAAAATATTTTAGCCCATTTTACGACTAAGTAAAAAATGTAACAAAGAATAAAAAAAAAGTTTCATTACTAAGTTTCGAAAAATGTAAAAAACCTTATTTAACTTTATTTTTGAAATATAATTTGTTGGAGGTTACATACGAGTACAATCAGCCATACTGGCCACAACGGCCACACTCTCTTCTTTTACAATCTTTTCACTTTATAATATTAGGAATAGATAAATATGTAGTTGTTTTGTGAGCAAATACCTATACCTAGTCTATTTATTCTTGCTACAATAGTAAGATTTTTTCTAATATATTTCCACTGCTCTTATTTCTCTGGTAAATTTAAAATCTATAAAATCTATAAAAGCGGGAGAATAAATTAAATATCGTTATTACGATCAACATTTTATCATTGAGAAGTATTTTATGTGGAACTAGTATATGCCTGCGACTTCGTCCTCGTCCGATCGCTACCAAATATAACAGGAACACCCGCTGGACTCCTACAGACTTCCAACATACACACATCGCCTTTTATATATATAAATTTCAGCGCTAGCGAAGCCACGGGACACACCCAGTAGAGTAAAAAAAGTTCCGTTATAAACTTAATTTCTCTGAGCACGATTGCTGGCGCCTGTGGCTGTTCCCTTGCGAACTTTGTTCAGTTGATTTACACCGTTTGTTAATTAAAAAGGTACCCACACAAATCAGCCACTTGCTTTACAGTTCAACTAAAATGTATTCTTAGACGCCACAGCAATGAAAATTGTCAACAGATGGCACCGAACAAAATTATTCGTAATTTTTAATTATAAAACAAAATTTATGGATATATGTAGTTTGTCATGGGGCGACGAAGTTGCGGGCACCAGCTAGTTTTTAATAAAAATATATAGTATTAAATCTATTCTTATCCTCAAAAACAATCTAAATAATATTTCATTTAATTCTAAGTTATATATATTTACATATTATACAGTATAAAGCTTCGGTCCCCTAGGCAGGGTCCAAGCATGCTGGCTGCATTATCTCGTTGAATGGCAATGCCTATACGCGTTGGGACCCCACCCTTCTTATTCTCTAAGGATGAAGTCTCGTGCCCAGCTTGGACGCCTATAAAATATTTTATTTTATTAGATCGAATGTAGCAAAAAATCTTGTAATTATGTTTGTATTAAATATATGATGTCCGTTAATGTTGTAAAAAAATATATATTTCGCAAAAAGATTTTTAAATTATACGAGTACGAGTTAAATTTTAAACTGTATTGCTTCTTAGTTAAATAACTATTGTAATCATTCGCAATAACATACAACAATTTAAAATAAATACACAGAATGTATGAAAACAGTTTGATTTGAAAAATATCGGGCGAAATTCTCACTTGAAAACGGAGATGCGAATAAAATAATGATGCCAAATTATTCGAGATTTCGCCTTTCATATGCAATACGTCTGAAACACGTTCGCAAAATATTTATACATTTATTTAAACCGTTGCTCGCTTTATTGCGTATTTGATTTTGTGCTTATGATTTGTGCTGCATTTAATTTATTTTGTATAACTGTTTGCACGTTTTTATGTCCAAAAAAAATTTTCAACGAAAATAGTTATATTTTTCATTAATCAACGCGCACAAAGTCGCGGGCACCAGCTACTATCAAATAAAAACTTAACCATATCTTTGGAGTATCGATAATTCTATAAATCGATATGGTGAATTCTATGGGACTCGAACATTTCAGCTAAAAACGTTAAATGATTTATTTACTTAATTATGGCAAATGTACAAAAATGTGTATGTATCAATTAAAGTATTTTTTATGTAATTCGTTCAAGGAAAAGGGACGGTTCATACGGAAAAAAATAACAAAATGCGTGTCTACTTTTTATGCGAAGTCATGAAATGGAAATTATTTTATCTCGAACACCTCCGGGGAATGAAAAACGTCTGCCTTTTGTATTATGATGTGTTTTCTACCCTACTTTCTATTAAATAAATTACCGATGCTTTCAAATGGTTCTAAAATAATATTCAAAGAAAATGGGATTTGGCCGCAGATGGAAGCAAAAAGAAATATGCGGTACTTACCTTATTTTATATTAATAAAACTAGACTATTAAATAACTTATCTTTACAACTACAATTCAAATATCGAATACGTGTAATAAAATAGAGAGTCAACAAAATGTATTAAATTTTTCAAAAAGTTTTTCAGACATTAATTTTTATTTTAGATGATCCCTCGGGCTGTTCCCGAGGGGGGGTGGGGGGAGGTAACAGACAGACAGAATTACTTTCTATTATATGATATTAGTATGGAGTATGGATTTATTCTATCAGGATTAACAGTGCGCTTGCATTTGTTTGTGCAATTGTTTTCTGAAAAATGGCCTATATTTTTTAAAGGCTGACGACGGTCCACTTGATGGTAGGTGGTTACTGTCGATGTTCACATGTGCTGTAATTGTGTTGCCGAACTAGTAGTATAAAAGATAAGAGGTTAGGAAGAGAAATGGGCTCTGGCATCCCTTACTCACTCACAGAAACACGACAGCATATATGCTGTTAATTTATGGTGGTGTTCGGTAAGGGGGTTAGGTACTACCGCCAGATGTTTTGCCCAAATGACTGCGAAACGCTGTGTGCCCTGCCACTACTTACATAATATACTTAATTTTTTTTTTTTTTTATTATTAAAAAAAAACATGCTGGCCTTCATTAATGGAGGAAAACAAACAGACTGTACTTCGAAAAAGTAACGTTTTTATTATGTATATTCAAGATTTAAATATAACATGACATTTCTACCAGGTGAATGACTGTCTATATAGTGGAAACATATGGCAATTTAAATTCGTCCCTGAATATTCGCTTAATGTTTCCAGTCATGCGATGTCCGCTATGAAAATTGCAGTTTTAACAAATATTCACAAAATACTTTAATATACATACATGACTTTGAACGAATACACATTATAATGAACACTGGCTGCTGCATGCGACTTCGACCGCGTAAATTTATAAAATATAACCTATGTTATTCGTTGATAATGTAGCTTTCTATAGGTGAAAGAATTTTTAAAATCGGTCCAGTACTTTTTGAGTTTATTCATTACAAACATACAAATCTTTTTCTTTATAATATTAGTATAGATTGATGCTGGTTAGGACAAAAATAAACCCTAAATAAATGATAAAAGAAAAGAAAATATTACAAGGTGTGATAAAGCATTCTTTTGCTCAAAAACCTTCACCTCTAAAACAACTTTCATCTTCAACTTAGATCATTTTCAACTTATTTTTAAAAATTACTATTAAAAATTGCCTTCTACATGCATACAAACAAACAAACGCACATACAAAAAGTATAGATAAATTTACACATATTTTAAAAAACAATTCCCCAAGCTCTCTTTCGCATTGCTCTACCACTTGGTCTTTGAACAACATTATTTAATTTAATGTTCAAACCGAGTAAATGTTTCAAAAACCTCAAGCGTATAATAAAAATCACCGCGACGCTACAGTGTCGGAGTAAACAAGACAACGCACCGAACAAAAGAAATCTAAATCAAATCGTTCACAGCATTTCTATTATTTATCTTATTCTTTCCTACAATAAGGGAGGGTGCGAGACACAGGGAAGTGCGGAGTCGGGAAACATTCCTTTGTCTAGCGACGACGATTCTCTGGAAAGATTGCTAAATTAAAAGGAGATAGCTACTCTTTTTCTGTACATAAATTGTGCTCTACCTCTTGTTTCATTTATACCTTTTTAAAGAGAGATATAAATATAGGCATTGTTGATATCTGTAATTCTGTACAGAAAAAAATTAAAGCTTCTACTAATAAGAAAATTCTCTTATAGAAAATATATTGAAGCAACTGGGATAGTAGCATCCCTAACTAATGTTATAAATGCGAAAGTAGATTTATTTGTTTGTTTTTTACTCTTACAAGCCATTAGCCATTACATATTGAACCTTAAAGATTGAATATGTGTTTTAAGAAATTAGCAAAACCGACACGGACGAAGTCGCGGGAAAAACTAGTACCTTCGTAATATATAAACTATTTCTTTCTTGGAATAATAACTTTCACATAGTGAAAGAATTCTCCAAATGTGTTGATGAACAAACTTACAAAATGTTGATTTTACTCTGAAAAAATTAACCTTAATAAATTTAAAATGTAAAATGTAAATAAAGATAACTATTATAGTTATGGTAAGTACATGTCATTGATTGATTTAGCTTCTTTGTTATTCACACCTGCCAATAAATAAGCTCATTCTCTGTGTGTATAAAATATTTTTATAGATAGTTAAATTATAGCATAGATTAATAATATCAGCCTTGATTAAGCACCTTACTCGACCTTATAGGTCAACTAAAGGACAATTAGTGTAGTTTAAAAAGCGGACTATCAAGGAAGTAAGAATAAGGTACAAATTTAAATACTTACAAAAAGTGAGTTCTTGTCAATCGAAAGTTTCAACTATGTTTGTCTGTTTGGGATAGGGATTGAGATAAATTTAAGTTTGCAGTGAACTTTAGTTTTCTAGCGTCTGTCACAGCAAAAGCTCCAAGTGCATATGTTAGTAATTTTTGGAAAAAAAATTCTCACAGAATTGATACTGTCGCTATTGAATTTACTATTGAAGATCAACAAGATGTATAACTACTCAACTAGGTTATTTAGATTAGTTTGAATTAATATTAAAATTATTTCACTGATTAGCTTCGTAGCTGATTATGAAAGTCTAGTTACGAACGTGGACTAAAGGGTCCAACCCACTGCCATTCCGAGATGGGCAGAAAGATTTCGGGCCAGCCCTATCTGACAGCATGGCACGGCAAGGCACTCCTCCCGTTCATCCGGTGGTATCCCGTGGCATGCCTCGGCACGTCGCGCCATGTCGCGGCATGCTTAGGCACGACGTGGTATCCCACAATACGCAGACGTGTCGTGCCGATTCAGGTTTCAGCGCAGGTTAGCATTTCTTCAACTATTCAGGTTAGCATTGCATTACTCCGTAGTCTCCGGTCATTTTTCTAATTATATGCCATTGAAATTTCTTTAAATTGTTATTTCATCGTTGAACATGTGTTAAAAATATATGAGTAACTTAAAAGCAACATGACCGACACTTTAATGAAAATGAAAAGATAATCTCGTGCATAGAGCCGAAAACTACGAAAACATTCTTCATTCGTGTGATATATAGCTAACATTTGGAAGCAACGGCTTAATTTAAAAGTCATGAATATGTTTAAAAATTCAAAGAGACAGTCAAAGCGGGACCTTCTTGAACTGGGATTAAAAACTATTCAAGTAAACGTTATACATTCAAAAGTGAATGGGTAGGTAATTCAAGAGACGAATTGGGCCGCCCTCCTGTGAGCCATTGCTGGATTTCAAACACCAAACTTAAAATAGCTGGAAACACTTAGAAATTTATACGAAAATGCACAGTAATTCACGAAGACGCATTCTCCGTTACTTTAATATTTATTCATGAATGTATATAAGAATAGAATCATGTATGTGTTATTTTTCGAAACAAACCTTTTTTCTTAGAGTTTTACAAGGCTTCAATTGAAAAATCTATGACCAAAAATGCGAACAATAACAGTCGCACGCTTTTGCCTACAGCGGTTTTTAATCAAGAAATTCTATTCTTTAGAAATTTCGTCTAGTATTAACTTAATATTTAATTACTGCTATAATCACAAATTACACTATAAAATCTTTTATAGTAAATCAGTAATTACCTATCCTTACATATTATAAAACAAAGTCCCCCTCCGCGTCTGTCTGTCTGTCTGTATGTTCACGATAATCTTAAAAACTAATGAACGGATTGTCATGAGATTTTCACTAATGGAAAGAGCATTAAACAAAGAAAGTTTTTATATTGTTATCGTCTGCTATATATGTCGACTGAAGTCATGAGTGATTAAGGCGGAAAGTATAGTAAAAAGTGCTCTGTGACGTTGCAAAAAGAATTGCTCATTCATTCAGATTCATTCAGTGAGATTGAAAAGGTATGATATTGAATTATATTGAAAAGGTATCAGACAGTTGAACGAACGCGTTCGCGAAGAGAAGTCGTCGTCGTATGTTGGCACATCTTATAGTTTGAATTGGAATTGTAGTTCTGTCTGATATATCGATCGGACGATAAAAGTATTTCGACTAAACATAAAGTGGTTTAATTAATGTATCCGAAGTAGAGGGTGCTAACAATACATACAATTTTTTTTTAAATAATTCATACAGCACTAAATCAATCCTTCAAATAAAAAGAAATAAAAAAACTAAACATTTCTTCTATTCTTGTTTTTATGTTCAACTGTACAGAATCACCTATAGTGAGCGAGTTGACTATTGAAATAATATGTAGAAATCAAACATGATAACGCGCCCATTTGGACGATATAAATTCAGGCAAGTAGTCCATTAACTCTCAAAGCTTTTTATGTTTACGTGCGCGTTGAAGTGAAGAGGTCAATGTCGCATTTAGTTGCTTTAATTCTATGTTCCGCTCGCCAACACCTTCCGTATTCAACTGCAGCACATGAAACATGCATAACGGGTGAGCGCCACGCCTCCGATGCCGGATTCACAGCACACTATACACAACCTTTATACTACACAAATATAATTGAACAGAGTAAATAAGTTTCATAGTTTAGAGACACGATGTACAATATTAAATTTTTATTTTTAATTTAACTTTCATCCTATTGAACTAATTTATTTTTAATCATCATCATCACCATCATCATGAGATGGGAAAGAAAAGAACAATTGAGCTTGCGACACCGTTACGGTAACCGTAACCGACACTTTCCTGACGATTCGAAAAAGACACACGTAATTAATAATAATAATAATAATAATAATAATGTATGTCACAGTCGTTAGGTATTAGTGATAAAGATATAAAACAGACAGTGAGGACGCGTTTCTTTGGACGCTTGATAAAAGTTCTTAAGAGTCTTTTATCAGAAGGTAACAAGGTGCGCGCTTTCAATGGCTGGGTTATACCTTTACTCACATACTCCTTTGGCATACTAAGGTGGACTCAGACTGAGCTCGATGGTTTAGACAGGAGGGTTCGTCGATTGCTCACGACGCATCGCATGCTACACCCACGCTCATCGGTAATGAGACTGTACATATCACGGAAATTGAGGGGTCGCGGTTTTTTAAACGCCAAGAACCTCCATAACCGTGAGGTGTACAGTCTCAGGGAATATTTCCTACACAATGAGTGTGGTGTACATCGAGACGTCGTAGCAATCGACAAAAACCTCACGCCTCTATCTCTGGCTAACGAGAACTGGCGTAAGCCTGTGGTTCTTAGCACCGAAGACCGAAAGAACGTATGGAAGGGCAAGGAACTACATGGGCGGTTCTACAAAGCACTGGCGGGTCCTGATGTAGACTCGCTCATGTCAGTGAACTGGCTACGTTTCGGTGACCTCTTTGGGGAAACCGAAGGCTTTGTCTGTGCGATTGCGGACGAAGTTATTAAGACGAACAATTACCGGAAATATATCCTGAAGGACGGTACGGTCGACATCTGTCGGGCATGCCACCGTCCTGGAGAGACACTCAGGCATATTATTTCCGGTTGTGCTCATCTTTCTAACGGCGAGTATTTGCACAGACATAACCAAGTAGCCAGGATAATACATCAGCAACTTGCTCTTCGATATGGTCTAATCGAATCTGAGGTGCCGTACTACAAGTACGTGCCTATGCCCGTTCTCGAAAATAGTCATGCTACGCTCTACTGGGACCGATCTATAATCACTGACAGGACTATCGTTGCCAATAAGCCTGACATCGTGGTTATCGATCGATCTCAGAGCCGGACGATGCTTGTTGACATCACTATCCCGCATGACGAAAACCTCGTGAAAGCCGAAAAAGATAAACTTAGTAAGTATATAGACTTGGCTCACGAGGTGACCGCCATGTGGGATGTTGATTCGACCATCATCGTCCCGATAGTCGTATCTGCGAACGGTCTTATAGCGAAGAGCCTCGACCAACACCTCGAGAGGCTCTCACTAGATGGCTGGGTCAAGGGACAGATACAGAAGGCGGTGCTTCTTGACACGGCACGAATTGTCAGGAGGTTCCTCACTCTGCAGCCCTAACCACCGGTAGCTTGGGCCTTACCCCGCTACTTGCGGCACTCTAGATTTAAGTTTTTTATAATATTTATTGTTTTATATTTATATTGTAAAAAATTTAAATTTAAGATAAAAAAAATAAATATCTGAATAATAATAATAATAATTGTTCAAGTTTTCTCTTCTTTCGGCACTCCCGGAGTGCCACTGTTTTTTTTTTTCTCCATTGCTGGATGTAGGCCTCTCCCAAGGCTGCCACCACACACAGTTCTCTGTTTTTCGCATCCAGTCGAAGTCCTTTAGGCCCTTTAGGTAATGGAAAACTACTAAAAAAATAGGTCAGCTTCATTTAATTTGTATATATCAGACAATTATACAAATAAAATGAAGGTAACAAATAAAATAAAATATGTGTAAATAATATTTTAAAAATATTTTCACTAAACTAAATATGAATTTTTTGAACATAGTATTAAGTTTGTGGTAGCTTCAAAGAAATAAACACAGAGTGCTTTCTGTATTACAATGAAAAGATAAACAATAGTTGACCTGAATCACAGTTTTTGTTCCGTGCACCTAATTTTACATAATGCAGCGATTTTCCATTCAACGGCTATTGCGTTCTTTCTCAAACAGAAAGTGTAATCAGCACACGGTTTTAAGATCGATAAAAAGGCTTGCGACCAATACGAGACTTTATAATGTCCAAATAGGATATTTTTAACAATTAGGAAAGGCAATAAACATAGATGAATGTTTCATAAACAACAGGCTGTGAATCGCGGTTCAGGCATTTAATTAAATTGACATAGGCATGCGACGGTGGATCCAGGCTGCTTCTGGCCATTAGAATAAAATTCTTATTATAAAAATAAAATTCCTATATGAAATAGTGGACGTCCTACAGCTGAGATGATCAATGGGGATAAAGAGCAAAAAAGTGTATTAGAGCTATTTTCAATATAGTTTTTTTTTTTTTTTTTTTCAATACAATTAGAACATTAAGTATACAATAGTTTTATTTCTCATACCAAATTTTGGTTACTGTTTTCAAACTCGCTGCACTGCGAAACGTGGTATTGCATTTGCCTTGTCCGATATTGAAACTCGGAAGATCAGTGTACAAGAAGCTTCCAGACATCTTCTCATTTAAAATTCCTCAGTGCCTCAAAACAAAAGTTTTCAACCAATCACGTATACCTAATTGTATGGCAATATAAAAATATAAATATAAATGTTGTTTGTAAGTTGAAACTTCGTTTGTATTAGAAACTCGAACATGCTATATAATTGATTGGAGCTACATTGGTGTCGCCTAGCGACACCCTAACGAGCGCCCAATTAGCAAATCATGGTTGTTAGACAGTTGTTATTTTCTTATAATTTATATTACTTACATTATCTCCACCCGCTTGGCCCTATTTACGAAACTTTCATATTATACTTGAACATTTCTTATTGTCTCTGCAAATTTATCGTAAAAGTTATTTATGAACAAGCAACTTTTCAATGAATATCTTTTTAAATATTGCCGAATAGGCCCAACTGTTCTCGAGTTATTTATTTATATAGATACACAACTAGGCCATTACACAACTTGACAAATTTAACATCGAGAAAAAATTCAACCGATAAATTCATAAATCCATTGTCAGAGCCCATTTCCCTATCCCTGCTCAATCATAATATGGTTGGCAACGCATTTGCAGTACACGGGTAATGCAAATGTGTTGCCGACCACATTACCGAGCCACCTATTAACAAGAGGACCGTAAGTCTGTCTGACTTGGTAATCAGACATAAATATGTTATGGTTAACATAAAAAAATCTTTCGTCGCTAAATATAGTTGTACTCATAATGTGCATGGAGGCCGCGGACCTTTGCAGTACATTAAAAATATTCGTAATAACCGATTTGACTGTAGATAAATAAGTTTACCTTCACCGAACAAAGTTTCAACAAGAGTTCGTGTATGTATTGCAAAGTGCTGAATATTAATCGTTGAATTCGAAGGCTTTCGGGGAATATTTATAACAGTGACGTCACGTGTTGTGTCCAGCTTATGTGCAGTTGTCACGCGATGCAATAGCTTTGTCCAGATTATTCTCTACAGCACGACGTCAACATTATTTCAAACCAGAAACTAGTGAATTGATTATGCTTTCACAAAGATTTCACGAGATATTTTTTCTACGGCCATTGAAATATTTATTACTAACATAACAACCCGCTCCCTGTCGACCGGTCGCGCGGATGCATTTCATTTCTGAAATTTATATAGACGAATCTTCTTTGGTCCAGGGAACCCTGAATAGGGGTGCTTGCTTTAATGCTGTCTGCATTAAAGCAAGCACCCCTATAGAAGGTATAAGAGAAAGTAAGAGAAGAACTATACGAATATAAAGAGAAGGTCCTCTAATACCTTTCGGGCAAACTTTAAAATTAATGACTTTTTTACACAAGCTACTTGTTTATACTGAAAAAATTTAATAAAACTCTTGTTAAAAAACACACCTGAGATATCCAACGATTGGGTAAAAATAACCAATTAACTTTTTTCAGTCCACCCTAATTCGTTGGTAAGATAAATCTTGCTTTAAAGGTTTTTATTCTTTTGAAGAAGTGAGAAATAAGTCGACGGCACAATCTGGGATTACTCGGTTCCGAGCGGAATCGCGTCGGCTTTCGTGAACATCCAATAACGAGGAACATCGTAACTCTCAGGTAAAATATTTGTGCTCCGATCTTGGCCCAGATTATATTTGTTCGAATTCACTCTCTTATGTAAGTATGTAACTAATTCATTACTTACTTAAACACGAAGTTTGGAATTTAGGTGGATGAGGCTTAAAAAGGATTTTTTTTTTGTTTACATACATAAACTGAGTTACGCTTTCACCCATTCATTACTCAAACGATCATCATGAAATTCCCGCATACACGTTTTAAGAGATATAGGAAAGGACAAAAAGTACCTTTTGTCCAGAAAAAAAAGGACTGATCCCGAATGATCATCTAAAAATAAAAACATTCAACGCCCGAAAGAAATAAATGAACAATAGAGACCTAAGAAAAAGGCAAAAAAGAAGTTGTTAAATATTTTAATACCAGGGGGAGGGTTAATAAGTCTTTTGAAAATCTTAGAGAAGACGCTCGTAGCATCGCTAATGATCTGTTTTTAGTAAGCGTCATTCGGCATTCCTCACAAGTTTCATTGAGTAGTCTCGTTTTTATTGTCAGTTGAAAAAAAAACAAGTGACTATACTAAAATTTAAAAAAATTGATAAAAGTGAATTTCGAGCAGTGATTAAACATTTCCACTTAAACAGCTTAACACCGAGAGAAATTAAAGTCGAATTGAATGCAGTTAATAGTCTTTTAGTAATACTAAATTAATTATTAAAGGACCAGAAAAAACTTTGACAAACATGGAAGAAAAAAAATTGGGCGTGAACTAGGACAATGTTCGTTTTCTCCAGAATTCTCTATGTTAAAAATAAACCGTTATTTCACATGTACACGATAAAACTGGTCATAAGGAAAAAATGAAAAAATATAGACAGAAAAAAATTGCAAAAACACACAATAGATTAAAAGCGAGAAGGTGTAGTTTGTCTGAAAAGCCTCCTGCCTCGGTACAATGCAGTAGGTAAAGCCTAGCAACTAAGTATGCCTACAAAAACTGGGTCATTGTACTGCAGTTGTTCGTTCTAGAAGAGTCGATCGACAATATAATATTATGTTAGCTAGTTAATTAATCAATTCATACGTTATCAGTTAAAACATTTTATTATTCAGTACAAATACAAATAATAATAAAATTTTCTTCATTGCACACAATCAAATTCAATGAAATACAAATTTCCTTTTTTTTAACTAGGCCGGTTTGAAATATATATTATATGAGAAAGAATTTAGCTCTTTTAAAAAATGTTTCTTTCAATTAAATTATTTGAATTTGAACCTTTTGTTCTATTTGCTTTATAGGCTGCTATAAAATGTCTATAAAACAAATTAATGCTATAAAATAAAAAATGTTGCGTTTTAAGCCTTTTACTCTATTAGTTACCTGCACATTTTTTTGTTTAATTTATTATATGACTTTTTGTTTGTAAAATAATATATTCGTATCTATATCTATAATATATCTATACTAATATTATAAAGAGATATTTGTATGTTTGTAATGAATAAACCATAAAAACGAAACCATAAAAATTCTTGCACATATAGAATTTTAATTTAAATAGAATTTTAAAAAATCCTTTAACCTATAATATTTTATAAAGCTATGCGGGCGAAGTCGCGTGCAAGAGCTAGTAATATTATAAAGAGAGAAGATTTTTATATTTGTAATGAATAAACTCAAAAACTACTGGACTGACTTTTGAAAATTCTTTCACATATAGAAAGTTACGTCATCATCAAGTAACTTTGGCTATATTTTATAAAATTACGCGGGCGACGTCGCTTGCAACAGCCAGTCTTAAGATAAAGTCCAAGTGAATTAAGACGCGGGCATTGGTTAATTTAAAAGTAAATGTGAAAATATACTAATTCAAAACCTAACTCTAGCTTGCATTTAATTTGCCTTCGTACTTCGTAGTTAACGTGTAGATCACTGATAACTCGTTTAGTTAGACTAACATTTCCTTGCAAGTGTATACAAAGCGAAGTGAATTAAATAGATGTAAATAGAATTAACTGTGTTATGGACGCAATGATATTATCAGCGCTTCGTGTACACGACCAATTTCATTGCAACACCTTGGTTACTTAATATTTAATCCTTATCTTTAACCTTTCTGTCTGTATGTATATCCGCTAACTCCTCTTAAACCAAGCAAAGGATATTGATGCGGTTTAAACCATCACTTAGATAATATGTCATGCAAGTTTTATTTATTAAGTATAATAAAACCTAGTTAAGTTTCCATGTAAGTAGAAAAAAACAATATTTATTATTTTGCAACCAAGTCGCCGAAACTGTCCACGTCTGTCTGTTTAAACGCTTCTTCTGGGCGAGCTCGCTCCATCATATGCCTCATCTTCCCTATATGGCTGTATGCTGAGCAAACCCATCTCTAATTAAAAAAAACCACCCAACGGACTTTGATATAGTCTTCAATCATGGAAAGAGTTTTCACTAATTCATATCATAATCGTTTTAATCCTAATAAGTGTAAATTACAACCGCTTCATAATGCCATTACAAAGAGAATGAACTCAATTATAAATCTTCAGATGCTGAATAAGAAGTTACTAATTTGTGAGACAACCGATTACTTTGCAGTATTAAATATAGATATACTTTTAAATATGTTTGTTCCACCTTTTGTATCATCTAGATGTTTGTGAATTATTAACATTTAAAACTCGCTTAAAATATAATATTGTTTCTTGTTATAAAATCTTTTTTTTTTATATCAGTAGCGAATATCGATATTGATTTAATTTTGAGAAAGCATACTGAGTTTAGCTTGTAGATGAAAATGTAACACTAAACTCTTCCTGTTTTCTTTTTCTTTTTCTTGACTTCTATTTTCTTAACGTTTACCTTTACAAAAAAAATGTGAGACGAAGTAGGCATACGGATCGGGACAAACTCAAAATAAATAATCAGAAAATATATTTCGGGACAAACGGGGCATACAAACTGGGACGTAGTGGTGAAATTTTTTTGTAGGAAATTACTCAGTAGGACGAACCAGGCATAAACCGTTCTCTCTAGTTGCTAATCCGTCCAGTTGCAAATCTGTTCAGTTGAGAATCTATCTAGTTGCTACGGAGGCACTCCGACATTGACAGGGCAACTTTGATAATTCATTTCCAAAGTTGCCCTGCTGGGAATCGAAATTGGAAACAATGAGAAAGAAGTTTTAAAATACCTACTTAGCAATATTTATTTATTTAAATTTAAGTAAATAAATATTCAGACTAACTTGTCATACGGCAATTACACAACCCACATGACGTCTAATGCTTGATTTGATACCCCAAATTAGTCTTATCAACTAACTAGGGTAAGCCGAAAAGGGGTGAAGCGTTCTAATTGATATTGCCGAAGTTTAGAGACCCTCACATACACCAAACCCGTTATTGACTGAATCTGTTTCAGACGACACCGGGCAAAGTAAAATCAAAGAGTCAACCATTAGCTTGTTATATGAGTATAGTTTTCATATTTTCCGAATAAGAGTTTTCCTTGAAAGAAATAATAAATTATAGAATTAAAAGTTGAAGAATTTTTTATTAGGCTTGTTTCCGGGTACTCCATACTCAAAATCCTTGTTTTATCTCAAGTTTTTTATTTATTTATAAGTGGAATTGTCAGCAGAACATAAGCCAATAAGAATAGAACCTATACAGTTCTATGCAATAAATCTTACGGTCAAAAAATCATATGGAACTTCTTATCGGTAACGCAATTGCAACATATGTGGCGTTGCTTTTTTTCTTTTGTTTTTTTTTTTTGTTTTTATGCAAAAGTCGAACAACGAGCAAGTCAACACAAGCAATATCCATAATAATTTGACAGTGAAAAATGCTCTGCGCTGCGCTTAGCCATATGTGGGCCAATTTTATTGCAGTCCTACGAGTGACAGTTTTTTTTAATATTCATTGGAGTTCGAGATGAATAACAGCACTTCTTTAGTGCTATCAACTTTTCACACCGCTTTGAAACCGTGGGAAATAAATGAAGAAACTTGCTAACAATGAAGAATATGCACAACTGAAGAGTAGTTCATTTTAATATTATTTACTTCTTTTATAAAACTCTGTTTCACTACAGAACGTTAAGCTTGGCAAGAAAGAAGTTGACGCGATTTGTGTAGCGCACAGAGCAAAGAATCGCCGCGCCGCACCCTACTAGAGACGGTAGTAATAATAATATTCGTGTCGCGCAATTGCGCTGAGTGCAACTCGACACTAGTCAAGACCGCCAGTTTATGTTGCACATTGTGGAGTAAATATCATCCAAAACAGAAATACCTCATTGTGCTGTGGTATGGTGTAATAATCAAAATAAGAAAACAAATAAATAAAATTCTTGTGTACAATTAAGCAATTTAATGCAATTTTTTGCTTATAAAATTCTTTGAAAATTGCGAGTCGAGATTGTCTTGGAACACAAAACCTAAACAGTGTGTCAGTCGTATACGAACTGGTATTCAATAAACAGTAAAAGCGTGGAACATTGTCGTCTCTAGTAGGCGGCGGGCGCGGCGATTCTTTACTCTGTGGTGTAACGTCTCGTCACAGGTATAGAATTTTTACGGTCGCAATAAGAATTCTGTTATGCAGCTCAGCTGTCTGGGAGGTTGTGCAAATGCAAACAGAATAAAATCTGAGGCTAAACAAATTTTGCGGAAACCTTTCACTGCACAAAGACGGTACGTTTCTAACAAATCAGATGAAGGTAGAGTAAAATTGTTCTCGCACAGAGCAAAGAATACTTTATAGATATTTAGTAAATAAATAAAATTCTAGGTTTCTTTATGTGCTTATGTCTCAAGAGACTATATCTTTTAAATCTATATCTACTTATTATAAAATGAAGTTGCTGTCCGCCTGTGTCTGTTCTAACTTCTTCTACACCACCCAACATATTTTGATACGGTTTTCACTAATAGAAAGAGCGGTAAATAAGAGATAATCATGACTTCGTTTTGTTCCCAAAAATCAAAAATAAAATGCCCGGACAACGATTTTCGTCAGCAGTAGAAGCTGTTGAAATGTTCAAAAAGCACGTTTTACATGCAGGTGCCTTAATGGGAGTGGAAAAAGTGTTTTAAAAATTGTGGTTTCAATATTTGTCCAATATTGTTTTAAAAAAAAAAATTGATTATCATCAATTTTTTTTTTTTTTTTTCATTAGTAGGTTCAATACATAAGTAGCAGCCCATGTATTCTTTTTAATTTATATTAAATTAAGTAGATTTTCTTGTATTTAGAATAATCTATACTATAATAATAATAATATAATAATAATATTATAAAGCTGAAGAGTTTGTTTGGTTGAACGCGTTAATCTCAGGAACTACTGGTCCGAATTGAAAAATTCTTTTTGTGTTGGATAGTCCATTTATCGAGGAAGGCTAAAGGCTGTATAACATTTTGAACGCGGACGAAGCACCAGCTATTATTTAATATTGACGACAAACTTTATATTCCCATCGGATAACAGAGATAATGTTTACAAGAAAGGGGTCGTATAGACCCATTCCATGCACGCCAGATAAAAGTGGTAAGCTATTTGCATTTCGTATACGTGTTTATGTGATGCGAGCACCACTTTACGCGGTAATGTTGCACTGAATATACTTTCACAAAGAGATATACACTCTAAGGAAAGCGAACTAAAAAGCATGTACAAATGAAACGAGATGAAATATTCCATTTGCTTTTGTTTTCCACATTTTGAGTTTTTGTTATAACATTTATACCAAAATATATATTTTCGCATATTGATAAAACTCAAAATCTTATTATGTTATATTGATATGGTGTTGAATATACTAGCATACTACTTGAAAAGTTGCACGATAACTTAACGATGACGTCACCCGACCGTACAAGCTATGTGCTGTAAATTCCACGCTTTACGAGTTATTTCGTAGTTTCCTCTCAGCACATTTTCCGAATTTAACTTTTCAATTATTTAAATAGCTAGGAAATTTTTATTCGAAGAGTAGCCTTTCTTAAAAAATAATAATAAACGGTTTGAATACAATATTCCACCAAATACTGGGGCATCTTAATTAATGAAGACATTGTACAGTGGCTGCCATCTTAACTTGGAAATAAAATATATAATGTAAGCTAGCGACCCGTGTAACTAGCAGTTCAAGTAGGAGTTGTGCATTTTTATTCCGCAAATGTTTTAGAAAAACCTTCCCCATTTATCGCTCTTTCTATATTATTTGTAAAAACCGTACCAAAAACCGTTGGGTAGTTTACATGAAGTTAGCAGAAAGAGGCGGACAGCGACAAGATTTTGTTATATGTATATATAAAGATTTACATTATAATAAGTCTAAGGGCCTCTTTTAGAAATAATTTTATGTATTATTAAGACTTAGAGTCTTAGAAATAATTTTATGTTTTATTAAATTATGCACTCGGTTTACTGCATCCTTCGATAGGCGAATTTTTTTATTATTTTCTTTTTAATGTTTGGGACTTTTACCGTAAAAACAAAGGTATATCAGCTCCATCATTCCCGGTGACCGGTGCTTTAAATGGCGGTTAGCCTACTTGACACTTTACTCAGAGATGGTGAAAGATGCCCAGAATAATTTATAAAAACGTTTTGAATGCTGATACAATAACACTATATACTAATATAATAATTAATACAAAGATCTTATTTAAAGATTGATTTGAGCTGCTTGGTATTAAGTTGGTTTTTTTTTCTATTATAATCACAAGTTTATAGTTAAATGAGCACGATTAATGCGATAACCATCACTGACCATGATTGCGATACTGACCATATCTCCTCACATTTGTGTGCACACTTACAGGACCTGTTGTGCCGTTGCTTGTGTTAGGTATAGGCGACGGTAGCCCTCTATCATCTCCACACATTTGTTTGTTACACAATGCGGAGGTGTTTGTTACACAGTTTGATTTTATAAAAAGTTTCAAATAAAAATGAACCTTACACCATTGCCGCATAGATCATTTTGTTTTGTCATCGCCGATTTCAAATAGTAGAGTAAAAATTGATTGGCTAACTCGCAGGTATTTGAAACGTGAATTCTCTTGGTGACAGTATATTTCACGAGTGATAGATGCATCGCTAGCCAATTGTTTGTCGAAACAAATTCAATTCAGAACTCGTTACTGATAAAACGTATAGGTACAGTCACGCACAAAATTACATTTTCATGACGTAGGAGGCAAAGCTACACTGATTTTCATGCAAATATTACTAGGGCGATCTCGTTAGTAAATAATTTCTAGCTACCTTTACTCACTCGCTAAAATACAACATTACACAATGAGGTGACATGTCCTTCGGGGGAAAGCCTCAAAAGAAAGATTTTAAAAAAGAATAAGATTTAAAAAAATCATCAGAGCCCGTTTCACTATCTCTTTCGAATCCCTTATCCTTAATGCTACTTTGGTCGATATGGCAGTTACAGCACCTGTGGAGTTGCTCGCGTTACAGGCGACGGTAGCCATCTACCATCAAGTGGACCAGCGAGTGAACTGCTAGACGATCTGCTAGATAATATACATAAAATGTCATGGTTACATTCTGTAAGATGGAGGCAACTGCCTGACCAGACAGGCTGCACAAATTTAGCAATGTTATATAAAATGCTAAAAAAAAAAAACAATTTTGGCATGGCAAATCCACATATAAAGAAATAATATAATAGAAACAAAATTTTAAAATTCAATCCCAACACGTGAACGTTCTAAGCAAAAATAAATAATTCACGCTCCAACCTGAGCAAACTGTATAAATTGTGAAGTCGGCGATAAGCAGACGAACATCGTCTATTGAAAGTCACTATAAAAATTATGAACAAGTTTCTCGATTACTATTCCTGTTATAAATATCCTTATTTATCCTTTTATATTATCTTCTATCTATATACATATAATAACATCGTAATCGAGCCGTGTTTGCAATGTAAATATTTAAAAAAAAAAACAATTTGTAGACATTAATGTAGGAATACATTTATGCCAACAAATTATTCTCACTGCCTCCCTACCCTTGTAATATTTCCAGTAATCGCCTTTTGGCTGACAAACAATGGAAGCCAAACATCATTGCGATGAAATGTACGCTTCGTTTATTAACAATTAACGGAAAAGCAAATAATTTCATAGGAGGATTGATTAATTATCTTATTTGCAAATTTATGGATATATTTAATATAATAGTATATCAACTATTATTTTTAAATAGCTTCGCGACTTTGTCCGCGACTTCGTCCGCATTTCTTTATAAATACAACCTACTCGTCCGCGTCTTTCTTAGATATGGTTCTTTCAAAGGTTTCTTAGGTATGAGGTTTTTTAGGTACGAGAAAATTGAAAATAATTGCAAACACAGGCGCAGATGTGCCATGAACATCTTCCAACTCGGCTTTAATTAGAAAAATTATATTATTTTTTTAGGTTAATCACCGCTCAAAATTCGATTTTTTCCAATTTTTTTTGCCAACACGAGTAAGAAAACTTGTTTTCTTCAACTGAAAATAAAAACAAGATTACTCTATGAATATGGCTGAAACTTGTGAGGTATTATGCTTACTAAAAACAGCGCCTTCTCTCAAATTTTCATAGGACTTCTCGACCCTCTCCCACCCCTGGTATTAAAACATTTAACACCTTTTTTCTTTCTTATGTCTTCATTGTACATTTATTGCTTTCGGGCGTTGGATATTTTTATTTTTAGATGATCACTCGGGAACAGTACTTTTTCTGAATCATAATCTGTTAAATAATTAGAGTTTAAAAGCCTAAGCAAACAACAAACAAACTCCCTTTCGCACTTAAAATATTAGTTAGGATGTCCTTTTCTAGTGTATAAATTACATTGCTGTAAATTTTCTTAAAGACCCGCTTGAGAGAGTAACAAATACATCTTCACAAATTTTATATGTATAATTTTACTAGTACTAGAACCATGGTGGCAGACCACAGTACCATCATCCAGATGTCTCATCATCTTGCTCTCGAGTGACGCGAATAAAGTTGCAGGCAACAACTAATGATAAGTTCTACATTATATAGTAACATATATGGAGCGTTCATGTGATTTCGTTTTTTCTTTATTCCAAAAAAAAACCTGCAAAGTGTCGTAGACATTTGTACTTACTGATTGTGAATTCAAAATTACCTCGGCTTTTTTTTTTCGTATTTACTGATAATGTTTGGTCAAGTTGGACGATGGCCAAAGTACAATGAACGTTTTAAAAACAATAAAAGTACCCTGTCCGCTTTTAGCGCCGTCCGATATGCGGTGTATGATTATTCCATCTCCATTTCAATGCATTACAACGATAGGGAGAAATATATTTTTCCAGACGATTTAGCAGTTGGCAAGGCTTCCTGTATAAACCCGTACGTGTGAGAGTATTTTGAAATAAAAATAAGTGTTTGGTTGCTTGAACAGCATACCTTCAACTGTTTTGACGAGGCCATTCGTCGAGTGGCTAAAATATCTTGCCTTGGCTCTCTGGCTCTGAGTCAGGGTTTCCAGGTTCGATTTCTGACAAGGCCAAGTTTGAAAATTAACATTACTTAAACCTACAGCGTTTACTTTAGGAACCATCCGTTTAGTGTGTTTAGTCTTGGCAATTTATATTAAAAAAATTAAAGAAAGCTTGCTGTTAACAGGCAAATTAATTTTAATTTTAAAATTATATAGATAAACTAGTTAAGTAGATTCTGTTTCCATTTGCATTAATTTGGTACATAAATTTATTTTATAATAATTATACCTACTCATAATTATTTTTAAATAACATGGCACTTTCTTCCAATGTAAAGTAAGGTAATCAATACCTTTTTATGTAAAGGTATTTTTATATAAAGTTTGTCAAACAGCCTGACGATCCACTTGATGGTCAGGCTATCGTCGCCTTAACACTTGGCAAGGGATTGGGAAGGAATAGGAACATGGACTCTGGCATTCCTTACTCACTCACCGCAACAGCACATGTGCTGTTATTTCACGGTGGTCTTACAAATGAGTATGAAACCCAGTGTGCCCAGGTGGTGCCCTGCCACTATTGTGTACATGAAAAAACGGTGTAATTTTGGCGAGTATTTCACTTCTAATCTTGTATTTTTATCCCACTAACCTTGTGACCCCATAAAGATTGCAACGCATAGGCTAACTACGACAAATAAATTATCAGCTTAACTTTATATAAAATTATAGCTGTTTCACGCGACTTCGTCCGCGTAACTTTATAAAATACAGCCAATTTTACTCGCTAATGAATGTAGGTTTCTATAGTTAAAATTTTCAAAATCGGTCCAGTAGTTTTTGAGTTTATTCATTACAAACATACAAAAATACAAATCTCTATAATATTATATTAGTATAGAAAACTGACAATCCACCGCGCCATAAAATTATGTGCGAGATGTTTGGTTTTGTGTGCGTAATTACCACGATTTCATTGGTCTTACGTTCCGTCGTAATCTAGGCGAGCATAAAAAGAAACATAAACTAAATCTATAAAAAATTACTTAAACCGAAGAGATAAATTAAAAAAAAAGTATTCGTAACCGATTCCATCGTTCAACTGTTTCTCGTCACGGCTGTTTTATATAGCCTTTGTTTACTTGCAACCAGAGCAAATTAATGACTGGCTGGGAATTGTAAAAATAGATGTACTATTTGCACTTTTTTTTAGATTAAATTATTTATTATTAATCTAACTGGGCTTCGTATGCGCGGTTTTCGTACGCTTGGTATTTCGGTATAACTTTCTTGTTTGTACACCGATTGGAAGGAAACAAACACTAAATGTTACAGGATGCTTGGTACAATACATGAATGAAAACCGCATTTCTTGAGCTAAAGCCGTTTCTGAGATTAGCGCGCACAGACAAACAGACAAAAATTTTAAAAACTATTTTTTTTTTTTACCTCGGTGACATAAACATATTTTATACAACTACACTTTTTTGAAAAATATTTAATGTACGGTCACGGCTCGTTTACGATTTATTATATGTATATATTGACTAGATGACGTGGTGAAATTTAAAATCTAAAATTACCATCTAAAATTGATTTCACTGTTGTAAAATAGCTCTTTCTCTGCGAGGCCCGACCGGGTAACGAATCTTCGTCTGGCTTTACAGCAGCCGGATTAATTATTCTGCTAGCAGACCAATAAGTGTCCTTTGCGGTTAAATTGTAACTCACAAAGATTGCGGCACATAATACCATCGTAACATACTTATATTGTATGTTACGGTCTGCGCTACAATATAGCGATTTTCCATTAACGAACAGGAAATATATAAACGTCACAATGAGATCGTAAAATTTTTACAGCCACTATAGAAGCGCTGGAATTGTTTCATTTTAAAAAAAAATCCTTCATCGGTACTTTTCACATTTTAAAAGCTATTTCTTTACCTCTAATCCGACAAGCAACGCAAAATAGAAATATAAAATCAGATAGAAATAAAATAATAAAAATTCTGAGAAATTTACAAGATTTAAGTTATTTTACACATTAGATTTTATTTGATTGGATCCCTGACTCTGAAACTATTTTTATATCTATAAATATATAAATCTAGATATAATATTATTAATGTATAATAATGTTACATAATGGTTCCAGTTGCCTGAAAATAAATAAATTGTGATTTAATTTTTATAATATGTATTACAAAAAAGTATTAAATAAACACGTTTCCAATTAAAGTTTCTCAATTGGAATAATAAAGAGGTTTGTGTAAAGTAAGGCTTCTACATTTGCAACGAAGCATTTCCCATTTAAAAAGTAGCAACAGGTAACCGTTTATCAGATAAGCCGATTCTTCGTCCGCTTTCACGATAAGTCCGCGCGGACCGGCCGCGTCCGTCCGATCACCTGTTACGTCTTAACAATACGAATACTTACTACCGAGTAGACAATCATATTACAACAATATAGAAGACATAAAAGTGATGGAATTTCAAAGGGAAAAATAATTCAAGAGTTTAACACGATGATATGTTTATGTTTAGGGTATACAAACATGTTTAAGATTTTTTTAAATGTATCTAGTGATCAATTGGCCACTAAGTACGGCAGTATTGTTCACTCAATACAGCTGTAGTGATCAGATTGTTATCAATTTTGTTGTCAAGTTCCCATTTCAATATCAATATTTTAAATCAATATATTTAAAAAATTCGACATTAATTCTCCACAAAACGACTTTAAAGTTTTTCACATTGATTTGTGAGTTTGAACAAATGTATTAGTAAATAATTTTAACACTAATTTCCTCACGATAGGGAATAATATGTAAAGTGATACTAGTTATCACTTTACCTATTAATATAAAGTTTATAGATATTTGTATGGTGTTTCTAATATAAAATAGTGTCTTAATAAAGTTAGATTTACTTTTCTAAGATCTTATTGTTATGTATTATTGTACATAACATAATTAAAATATTAATGTATTAAAATAGTTTACTTTCCCCACAGGAGAGGCAAAGCCTAGTGTGGGGGACAGAAAGTTGCAATAAAAAAAAAATCTGGAATAAATTTCTTTCTTTCTTTCTATATTATAATTATAAAAACAATATTCACAATAGAATAAAACTTCCAATATGGCACATATCTTGATAGTTTTTATAGCTCAGTTATCGGACAGAAACCGCCGTGAACAAATCGTATCACAAAAATTTATTTTTCATCGCTTTGCATTGTGTCCAGTCATGTGTACTACGTGATTATTTTTTACGATGTCATTCGGCTTGTTGTTAACCAATCCCCATTTAGGATTGACACCCAACTTCAACCGAGCTGAGTTAGCCAAGGGTTCTTTTAAAAATGGACCAGCAGCATCCACCGAGTTATTATTTCACTCTCAGATTTCACTCTACTCTTTGACATGACAACAAAAGTAGTGCAACCACGTATCAATTAGTGTTTTTTCCGTTTTTTCTAATATGATGAGTGGACCTCGTATGTTAACTAAACTGACATTAGTGGCTTGTTAAAGGTAATCCAAATTAATGATTATATATTTATTATTAATTACATAACAGAAAACTCTTATCTATATATTAATAAATATAATTGAAATGTCTGTTTGTTCCGCCTAATCTCCGTAACATCAAAAAGATCAAAGAACCAATAAAAAAATCAAAATTCTTTTGTATTGCATTAACACCGCGCCTTTCAAAGTGTTCCAAGAGCTCACGAAACACTGAATTTAGATTGTATTAAAATGTCCACATACCTCATCGTAAATGAAGTTGTCGATCTCTTCGAGCGGACGTCCGTAGAGCTTGGGCGGAAACGGCTCGTACTTCCTCGGCAACCGGGCACCGTCTTCCACACTGAGGCGGCGTCGTGGCATAAATCCAAACTCGCGTACAAGTTGCGCCCCACGTGAGCCAGCTCGCTTGGCTGACTCGCGGGTGAACGGTGTGACTGCGGCCCGAGGCTCGTCCCCCTTCCCGCCGCTACCACCGCCCCCGCCGCCCGTAGTCTCGCGAGAGAACTTGACGCCCTCCAGCGGGATTCTGAGGTCGTCGCGTCGCGGCCGATCGCACTCCACGTCCAAACCATCCTTAGACTGCGAGGCGACCAGCGGACCGGCGGCCTCCGGGTTGGTAGCCTCCAGCGTACGTACAATCTCGCCAAGCAAACGCGACCCATCGATCTCTTCGCCTGGCGAGTTGAGCGGCGCTGGCGGCGGGAACGACAACCGTCTTTCGTCCTCTTCCATGCCAACGGCGGCGGGGGCTACGCGCGCGAGCCCATCGCCACCCACACCCGAACACTATTTACGCACCGAAGACGTCATTTTCATATTATTGCTGCCACCTGCAACAAGAAATCACATTTTGAAGTGAAATGAAAACATTTTGAGAGTAAAATAATATCGATATCGAATATTGTGTGAAGCTTTTGATTTTGACGAGCCTGTCTGCCGACATTTATTAAAATAAAGATTCTTGTAAAGATTCTTGCAACGTTTTTACAAAAGTAAATACTATTAATATTATCATTAAAATATTTATTTTATTTTTCTCTATTTCTCTATCCCTTTGCATTTGATCGCAAAGAAGTTTCACTTCTGACACGCGTAGGTACTCTGTACTTACCGTAGACGCGCATGTTTTTTTTATATATACGAGTATATAGGTAACAAAATTTTAGAGCCCAATGATTTCATTTTACGATGCTCAATGGTCTAAATATTTGCAAACAAAAAGCTAAGCAGCACAACGAACGGCCCGAACGTCTAACGTACACACACTGAAACGGTTTTGATATAGAAGCCCGCAGTATTTACAAAGGTCGGGTACACGAAGCCCTGAACGAGATCGTAAACCTATTGTCAGTTGAGATTTACTATCATACAAGTCGTTACTGATAAAGAAAAAGCCGTCTGATCTTTCGCATCGAAGAATCGAATCTATAGGATTTTCACATGAAATAGGTTTGTTGACGTAGATAACTCAAAAACTGTCGATATTTCACACGTTTTTCAATTTCCTATAACAATTTATCATTTACATTTCGTTGACAATACTTTCATGACTATAAATAAGTATGGAATAAATGTCAAAAGCGAATTTTAAAATAGTCAGTCAATCCACGAAGGGCATCAATCGTTGGAGCATTTTATTATCTACATTTTCAATGGATGTTTTCAATGATTGAATGGTGTTTCCATGAGTAAAATGATTACTTTTAAACATATTTCTTAAATAAACAGTAAAATGAATATGTTTTGATAGCATTTATAATTATAAGTAATTATATATTATATTATTTATGTAATTATTTTCGGCTGAATATGTTTTATGGGACTTTGTCCGCGTTGAAAAATAAAAGATATACTTAGAGCCTGACAAAATATGTAAAGCATTATAACGCTCGATATATGTACATTGAAGCCTGACATTATACTTTTGCCAAGCGTTGGATCTTTATTTTTTGATAACTAGTGGCCGCGGCTTCGCTCGCGTGGCTTATGTCTATCCTAAAATTCAATAATAACTATTGGTGAAAGATTTTTTAAAACCGGATGAGTATTAATTACCTTATCTCCTACATACATAATAACATACAAACTTTACCTCTTTATAATATTAGTACAGGTATACCTAACCTAACCTTTTTTAACCAATATGTTTTACTTAACCCAAAACCGAAACCTCATATTTAATCTTCGTTAAAGTATCCACCTTTGAATCCAATTATTCAATTGTGAAAGCTCATTGTAAAAGAAAATTATACAATTAAGCTTATATTAATAAAATAAATAAATTCATTTCTAACACTGTCAATTTTATTTAGCTCTTTTTACATCTTTTCCGAGAAAATTGAATTTCCTGCTTTTCCGGCGTCCCGTCTTTCTTAATTAACTAGTTTAAGCGCTACTAACACTTTTCTAGATTTGGGTTTATTTGAAACATCTTGAAACGTCCAAATGAAGTTACTTAGATAACATTTATTAAGTTACCCCTTAGTTGCTGTCAATATATACTAATAAATAAAATTTAAGTGTTTGTTAGTAATGTCAAAATAACTGCTTTTTACTAAATTTATATATCAAAGTATATGTACGGTCCTTATAACAAAACAAAAATTATTTTTATAATTTTTGTCTGTCTGTATATCTGTTTGTTCCGGCTTACTTCCAAAACGGTTGGACCGATTTTGAAGGGACCTTCACTGGAAGATAGCTGATATTATAAGGAGTATAACTTAAGTCACTTTTATAATAGAAAAAAAGTATTTCTTGTAAAAAATGGTATTTTGACAACTTTAGTTTAAAAAAAAATTTTTTCACTTCTCCAGCACGAAAAGGATAGGTACCTAAAAATTCGCAGAAAAATCAATTCTTGATGCAAGCGTCATTCGAAATTCGAACACGCGATTTTACTCACAAGAATAAAATTTTGATTTTAGTAATGTGTCCAGCCATAGCCTACTAGAGTCGGCCGGCCATAGCCGACTAGAGTTGGCCCAGCTGTAAAGATAGTTTCACAGCCGTTCAGAAACTGGTTCAGCATTAGGTCTTGGTGTTTTTGTACTGTTTTGGTAAATATAAAAAAAATGGTCTAACTCCAGAAGAATTAAGAGAACAAGTTTTAAACAAGAGACTTAGCTTTCTTCCAGAAAAATCCCGAAAAAGCTATAATAAATGTAATATTTAAAATTGTCTTAATTGATTTTCTTACCTAAAGATGACCTAGTAACGCTTTTCTCGCTGTTGAAGTGAAAAGTTGTATATTTAACACGAGAGCAAATTTTTTTATGTTTCGTGCCTTTAAATCACTCACTTCGCTCAGTAGTCTATATTAGAATCACTCGCTACGCTCGTGATTCAATTCTACACTACTTCGCTAGTTCGTGATTTAAAGTCGGCACTCCCAGCAAAAAACAATTTTGCTCTCTAGTTGAACAAATAACTATTATACCCATAAAACAGGTAAATTTTAGCGGATTTTGCAAATAATGACACATTTTCAGTGAGACGTGAAAAAAAGTATTACATTGATTTATAATGTTTGTTTTTTTTTTTCAAAAATAATACATTGATGTCAAAAAAAAATACAAGACCTATTTCACAATTCTACTACTAATTTGCTCTATTCAATAATTTTTTCTTTTTTCTTTTTATTTGATAATGACAATAAATTTTAATATAGTATAAAAACATATATTAGCGATAAGTGACTCTTGGCTTCGCACGGGTTCTATTTTTTCTGCAAATTATGTTTAAAAACCTTCCTGGCTTATTGCTCTTTCAATTAGTATGTTACAGCATTAAAATCCGTTGCGTGGTTTTGCGTGACAAATAGACAGACGTGGGCAGTGATTTCAATTTATACTATGTGTTAAACAGGCTAACCTGTTTGGAGTTTTTACATTTATATAGCTTTTTTTCTGTTTTTCTTTTGTCTTTAATTTACTGCTTCTTTTTATAAATATTCGTCAATTAGTTTTATGTTTTCACATTTTGTCATTAGCGTTTTAGATTTTGCATTGTAAATACATTAATTTTATTTTATCAGTTTTTTCTTTATCACTATGTATGTAAGAATGTGTACCTGATTCAATAGCTTCTCACGACATGATTGCAAAACGTTGTTTTCTGTAATTGATTCTTTCAACTTACGAGTTTTCATACAAATCTAGCGATACATCTATGTTTCAATTTACAAATATATATTTTTTATTGACTTTAGTAATGGAACTGAAGGGCTAAAATATTTTTCATCCCCTAACGCTACGACCATTTTAAGTGTCAGGCCAGGCGGCTAATTGTTTTGGTCCCATCTGCTGCTAAATTAATAAAAGTGTTCGTCGCATTGAATCTTGCAAATAGAAATGTCAAAGTAGGTATAATTTTATACTTACTTATCTTGTTGGTGTGTCATAAAAAAGTTTTTTTTTGTCTTAACTTCCGTCATTAACCCATATCTGGTGCTCTCGACTTCGTCCATGTTGAAAAATAAAAATATATATCTAACGTAATAATATAGATATTCAAAAATATTGTTGGAAATTTAATAAGTCTTTGCTACCTATCCAATTAACTATACTAATTAAAATAAAGTTGAAAAATTTGTTTTTATTTGTTGTTAATTTTAATCATTCTCTTTGCTTTTATAAACAAATTCTTGCGAAGCGTTATAGACTATTAAATATAATGCTAGTCCGTCCTAGTCTTGGAGTCAAGCATAAAAAGAGAGTTTTTGTAAGACGTCCGATTTATTACATATCGAGGGAGAGTAAAGAAAGAGAAAATTAGATTTATTTTTTATTTAAACGGTGTAAGAAACCGTGAGGCACAGCTAGTCTTTATATAAATAAACCTGCCCAATCTTTAGCAGTTACTCGGAGTGACAATCTACTAACTACGCCATGTGCACTGCACGCACAAAGGTAAACACAGCTCATTGCGAAGAATCACCTCTAACTCCATGGAAAAGTTGTTCAGTACTAAATATCGATACGCAGTAGCTAAGGCAATTATTTGGATCGCATATACCAGTCTTATCTGATCACTGAATGTAATCAATTCCGAATCTAATGTATCGTGGGATTCGCAGACCTTGTTTGCGAAGGGTCGGCCTGACCCCAAGGTCATTTCGAAAAGGATAAACCCGAATAGTTGGGATCTGTTGCTTCTTGTGAGAGTTAATAAAGATCAGACCACCACTAATACTCGCTCACGGAAGACGCAAAGGTCAATTATAATAATACAGTGTTTTCATTTATCTATACTAATATTACATATAAAGAGGTGAAGTTTGTATGTTTGTTTGTTTGTTTTTATGTAGCAGGTAATCTTCGAAACTAGTCATCCAATTTCAAAAAAAATCTTAAAATAGAATTTCAAAGTTGACATAGGTTAAAAAATCGTGGCTGAGAAACATAAGGGAGTGGATCAGGATAACTAACGCAGTAGAGCTGTTCCTACGAGCAAAAGTCAAGGAGCAGTCCTCCAGGCTTCGAGAGGAACCGCAGAAGAAGAAGATAGGCTAAATATTCATAAATATTCATAAATTAAAATAAATATATACCATAACCATACCATAAGTTACAAACTAATATAAGCCTTAAACTTTAAGCACAAAAATAAAATCGGTATATTCGATTACCTAGTATAAAAATCAATTTTGAATATATAATGCCGCTCTGTGTTGTTGGTTCCCTTTGAATAATTTTCCAATACATTAGGCAGACACTCGATGGAATCTCTTCGCCATTGAGCAACTTTTCAGAGTTGTTTCGTGCTCATATACTTTTGTAAGTCTGTTCGGAAAATTGTTAAAAACAGATGTTTAAGTGAAAGAAGAAATTTGAATGGTTATTATTTTGTGCTAACTTTTTGTTTGTAGTGCTAGGACACACTGGGTTCTGCAGTTATAAACAGACAGGAACTTTCAGCGGGGCATGTCTTTCGCTTGCAAGTGAAGTTTCAAGACCCGCACGGAATTGAAATTTTCAAAAATGCTTAGCAGATGCTTACGTTATAAAATAAACCTATGTTCCATTTTTCAGCTTTCTAGACTTATTATTTTAGGCTATGCGTTGAATGTCAGAACAAACGACTTTTTGAGCACAAATAAAAAATTAAATAAATCACTAATATGTTGCTAAGCGCAAAACTCGAGAACAGCTGAACAAATTTGGCTATTTATTTATTTTCAAATACTTTTTTTTTGTAGTCCGAGGAAGATTCGAGGAGAAAAATTGAATAATTTACTGGGAATCAATAAAAAATTAATGTTCGTTTGTTCAAAAACACAAATCTCTAAAAATACAATGTAATTTTGGATATACTTTCAGTTCTCATGGATACAGAAATGAACGTTGTTCTCGAAGGGGAAGATTTTATTACTGTTTCAACGTAATAGAAAAATGGAGGCGGATGAAGTCTAGAAATAGGCAAGAGCTATAAATAGTAGTCACTAAAAATTGAATTCTAAAAAGAAGAAGATACATTATTAACTGAATTGATCACCCATATATGTAACATAGAACCGTGTCTACAGAATGCTCACGTTTCAAGCTCAACCCTCGATAGTTGAGACACTTTTAGCTGTGTGTAAACTACTTCGCCGTGTCAATGTCGCCAAACTCTGAGCGAACTGTTTAACAAAAAGATTTAAGGGATCTATCTATTCTTGTGTGTGGAGACAGACAGAGGCTATAAGTAAATAGAACATTGAAATGTCTACAGCTAAGCAGTAGTAGTTTTATATTGAAACGAATTCATCTTCTATTGTCTTTTAGTTTTTTCATTTGATGGTTTTCACTTGATGACCGTCAGTCACTTGATGGTAGCTATACGATCAAGCTACCGCCTGTTAACGCAAGCAATCCCATAGGTGCTGGCAAATACGCTTCCGACCCTAAAGTAAGATAAATGTATAACGACGGTTTGATTCCTAAATAAAGCAAAAAATAAATAAAAAATCTACAATAATAATTTTTTATATTCGTACATTAAAATAAAACATGTACGCTATAACTTAAAATGATAAATTTAAAATATCATTTTAAGTATTTTAAGCGTATGTTTAAAATTTATAATGACTGCTAAATTTAAATTTATAATGACTATCATAAGAGTTTCTTGGAGAAACATAATTGATAAATAAATATTTTTATTTCATTTTATGATTAATTTTTTATACGCAAACTTAGTCATGGGAAAGCCAATTAATAAGTGGTAATAATAGAAGATAAAAATAACCAACCAGCATTAATATCGATAAACGTAATTCATAAACAGCTTACCGTTCTCTGAATAAAGTTGCGTACACACAAGTGATTCGTGTTTATTGTGGGTCCATTTAGCTCATATAATAACGCTGGTGTTTTGATTAATGACAGCTCTGTTAGAGTTATTGCCTCGTCTTGGCAACGAGGAAAATAGTTACAGAATTTTACCACAATAAACGACGCCTGCGAAGCTGAAATGTTCTATTAAGTATTTATCTTTTATTTGAGTTTGATTTATGTATTTGTGACAATGTTTTTTTTTAATGTAAAGGTCGCCTGGCAAGTTGATAGTGCACTTATTGTTCGTGGCTTGTTAATATAAAAAAGGAATAAGTGCCACAAGTTCACTGTTGACCTTAGTAGGCTTAAGGATAAGGGACTAGAATAAAAAAATGACTCTGGCATCCTAGACAATATTAATTGACAACGATATTTAATATCTAAATAGAGCTTGAAGCTTTACACGTATACATTTATTACAAATTATATAGACAAACCTTCCTCGTTTATCGCTCTTTTCACTAGTGAAAATCGTATCCAAAACCGTTTAGAGGTTTAGAAGTTATCGGAAATACAGGCTGAGGCGGAAAGCGACTTTATTTCATCTATATCTATACTAATATTATAAAGAGAGATGTATGTTTGTAATTAAAAAATTCAAAAACTACTGGACCGATTTTGTAAATTCTTTCATCTATAGAAAGCTACATTAACAGCGAGTATTTATATAGGCTTTATTTTATAAAGTTACGCGGGCGAAGTCGCGTACAACAGCTAGTAAATCATAATACGAGTATATATGGTAGATATATGTGCAATATACCTATGACTGTTCTTTGATCACAAATGAAATATATACATACCATGTATATGTATAGATATACCTAGATGATAGAATTCGCAAATGGTTACTTGTGCCAGAAAAAAAGTGGGCGTTTCCATAAATTAGCTACATCGTAGGTAAAAAATAAATGAAGCATAATAAAGTATAATATCGGTGAAGGCAAGCATTATTGCGGTCTGGCCCAACGCCAAAGCGATTCCAATAATTGCGTGGTTAATTGCGTTTGCCACTTATGCGGCAAATATGAGCCTCGTTCATATCCAATACAAATATTAATTAATTTAAATTTATTAACATTTACAGGAACTTTGACAGAATAGTTATTGAACTGTTATTATAACTGTAAAGATTTCGTAGTAAAACCTATTAATTCATTTCTTTACGACATCTTATGATAATCTATAGAGTTAATTATATTGGACAAGGCGACAAGGCTACACCGGGCCACGTGTCTAAGCAACAATTCATAAAATTTTAGGTATCAACAATCTCACTTAAATTTTAGGCCGTATTCTCAATATTCTCAGTAGCCTCTCTACAGGGCTTCGAAGGGGATACTTGGATTTGTATTGTAAGAGGTTTCATTAAAGTGAGTTCTAGGAAATTTTTTCATAAAAGTGCTATATGACGGCTCAACTGATCATCGTGAAATTTTTCATAAACGTTGTAAGAGATACAGAAAAGGACCTTTTATCCAGGAGGAGAATGATGTTCCCGAGGGATCTGCTAAAAATAATAATAAAACATTTAACGCTTGACAAAAATAATAAACAGTAAGGAGCAGTATTTTTTCTGGGTGAAAGGTACCGTCTGTCCTATTCTGTACCCCTGACAATCCTGACATGTATTCAAAATTATATAATGTGCGGTTGAGCAATCAAAGAATTGTTTCTTTGATTGCTGTACAAACAAACGAACTCACTGCATTTATAATGTTAATAGGAATTGCAAATACCGTAAAAATTAAATCGCTGTTAACGTAGTATAGTATAATATAAATATTTAACGGTACAAGAAATTAAAATATAATAATATGATTATAGAAGATATGTAATTCGCTTGTCTCGTAAAAAGTTTTATTCGAGTTTTTGAACATGTGGTGATGGAAATATCAAGCGGACCGGCTTCACACAAGTCAAGAACCCGTCAAGTGGCAAGGGTCATGACATGACACATATCTGCAAGGAGCGCCGCGTGTCGGCTCGCCTCTACGTCACCTCTTGACATCCCTCATACTTCAACCCTCTTCCAGGCGACTCTCCTTGTAAACCACTACACGGAGACCTGTCTTTTTTTTTAATTTTTTTTTATCATTGTGGATAATAATTAAAAATTAATGTATAATTCTATACCAATATTATAGAGAGAGAGAGAGAGGATTTGTATGTTTGTAATGAATAAACTCAAAAACTAGTGGACCGATTTTAAAAATTCTTTCACCTATAGAAAGCTACGTTATCAGCGAGTAACATAGGCTATCCTTACATATTATAAAACAAAGTTCTCCGCCGCGTCTGTTTGTCTGTCTGTTCGCGATAAACTCCAAAACTACTGCACCGATTTTCATGCAATTTTCACCAATGGATAGAGGGATAATCAGGGAAGGTTTTTACGGAAAAAAATGCACCCCGGGCGAAGTCGGGCGCAGGACAGCTAGTAATTTATAAAGTTACGCGGGAACAGCTAGTATCAAATAAAAAAGAAAGAACTCCACTGTTAGGATTGTTGATACGGCATCATAATCATAAAACTTTTGTCGTAAGACAAGCTTATTATTTCCATTACTATTATTACTACAAACCGCATGCCAAATATCAAATTATATTTATTATATTATACATGCTAACATAGTATCTCATAAAGATGGCTTAAATAAAGTGGCCAAAATTAGATACTTTAGGTATTAAAAATATTAAAATATTTACTAGGTAAATAAAAAATCTTGTGATTCAGAAAAAAAAACGAAATTGAAAATTACAAATAGTTTCCTCATCCACTTGAGAAGAAAGCATATATATACAAGGTGTCGCCGAAAATTTTCAATTCTTGAGAAATAAATTTATGCTAATGATGATTTAATTCTTTTAGCAAACATTTTTCAGAATTGTCCTTTTAAATGTTAGGCATTTATTTTGTTTGTAAACTAACATGAATAATTCAAACATAACCGACTTTCACTTAAATAATTTGTTAACAGTCTCGTGCACAACCGAGTTGAAAATGTTGGCAGATTGCCAAACTTCTCAGCTGTATTTGGTGTACGTGTCTTCAAGAATACTGTAAAAAAGAGAAAAAGATGTACAGTCAAAACGCTTAACGATCAAAAGTACCTTCAACCGCAAACAAGAGTTAAGCACCTTTGACTAAGGATTTAGTTGTTAATACCTTTAACTAAAAACATCAGTTAGAACCAGTGGTGTAACTTGTTCTAGATTGACAAGTATCCAGTTTAATCGAGAGGCTCATCTTCCTGACTGGCGAAGCCCAAATGTAGGGTAAAGAAAGAAAAAAAATAATAAGCATGTTTTTAAACGCAATGTAGTTAGAATCTATACTCTATATTCATAGGCCGTGCCCTACCTAAATACACACAAAGTTCTTGTTCGATCTTTTTTATTTAATTTTTATTATTATTATTATATTATTTTTATTTAAATATGAAAGGGAATTTAAAAAGGAACAAGCATTTCAATGTATTTCAATTCCAAAACATATATCAGTGGCAACGTTACACCTTAAGTTGGTTAAGTGCACGTTCCCAGTGAGCAATATTTGAGGTGCACTTCGAAATGATTGCTTCTCGCGCCACCGGATTAGTTTTTAGAAAATGTGGAAAATCGTTTTTCAATATCGCTACAAAGGAAAATCGCGACAACGTTCCCTTCGAGAATCTTGTCGTAAAAATGAAACGAAACTGAATGTCTGTTCAGATTTAGATGAAATCTTTTCGACGTTTAAATCTGCAATTTCAAGATACGTGCCTGATTACATAGAACTAGCGACCCGTCGCCGGCTTCGCACGGATGCAGTTCTTTTTGCACAAACCTTTCTCAGCTATTGATAGTTTCTTCTAAACTACCCAACGGCTGATAGTTTGGTTTGATACCTAGATTACTAGGAACAAGATTCTTATTGTTTTTTTTTTCTTTCATTTTAAACTTTTTACGTTAATGTCTCATAATTTAGAATATAATTTCTATTACATCCCTTATCCCGGTGGTAAAACACATAACATATACTTAATTAACGCATACAAACAAATTATTCATTAAATTAAGTGTTAAATCCTTTGCCCGCACTGTGTGAAAAGAATTTGCGAGGTGTGGTTAGTCGTTGAAATTGTTTAAATTTCAACATTTTCTGGACTCTATACGTGAGTGAAACTAATGTGACGTATAATTTACAAAAATTACACCTCAAAATAAATATAATTTACTTATAAAAATAAGAAATAGAAGCAATTTTCCTGACGAATTAATAATGATCTTTTGATTAGTTTGACCATTCCTAATTTCTAGTTTATGCGGTGAAAACATGACACTATTTTCACTGAACTTCAAAATTAATTTAAACTTAATGTATATGTGTTTAGGATTGACTTTGCTTCAAATTAAATGCCAATAAAATCAGTTTACAGGATCTGAGAATGGATAGAGTCACGCATAGTCGTAAATCAGAATAGTTCAACTGATAGCATATTCGACATTGCGACCATTCGATTTTGAGTCTTATAGTTATATAGATAAGGTACACACCGACACGTGCTTCTTGAAGTACACCGATATAGGTGAGAATAATGATTAGTCGGCCATTGGAATGTGCGGTGTATATCGAGAAGATCGATCCAGTTATCCACTCCATGTCGAGTATCGATTGTGGTTTGCGGTTGTCGGTAAATACATTCATGTGTTTCGTATATGAACATTTTATTATGAAAGAAACCATTTCTTGAATCTTTTTTCTCATGTTAAAGTCACCAGACAGGCTGACAGTCCACTAAATGGTAGCAAGCAACGCCACAGGTGCCGCATGCGCGCTGCCGACTATATTAAGATTAAGAATAAGAGATTAGGAAGAGATAGGGAAGTAGGCTCTCTTACTCACTCACTAAGGGGTGGTTGCTGGTGGTACCTTTAGTAATAGCAAGAACACTGCGTTTTTTTTTTTTGCAAAATATATACTCAAACATCCTTAATTTTTCGCTTCTCCATTAGTGAAAACCGTATCAAAATCCGGTGGATGGTTTAGAAATTAACAAAGAAAGAGACATAGGCGGACAGCGACTTTATTTTATAACTAGCGGGTGCCCGCAACTTAATACGGGCTGTAGTTCGTTTTTGAAAATCCCACAGGAAAATGAAATTTTTTTAAGATAAAAAGTATCCTATAGTTTAATCCAGGTAATCATCAATACATCAGTGTAAACCGCATTCAAATCGGTTAAGCCATTTCTAAAATTTGCGTGCACAAACTTGGCACAAATGCACTAACAGAAGAAAATTCTAAAAACTATTTTTGACCTCGGTATTATAAATACAACGTGTACAAATAGTTCTTTGAAAAAAATTACAGCAGATATGTTTGGACTCATAGAAAAATCTGGGGTTAGTTTATAATTTTTAATTATATCTTATTAAATTTGCCCTTCAACGTCTATGTAAGTAAACTATTCAGAATTAATTATAAGAAACGTGTTTGACTGTCATGCAGTAATTTCAAAATTAATGTACAAACATATTTGTAGTCGTGGCAGTATATAATTATTTCACAAATCCCTTCATACTGTATTAGCCAAACATCAAAATAATCCTCAACGCTGTTGTAACCGCACTCAAACTAAAACCAGAACCCAACGCAAACCCGCAAGTTAGGAGTTAAAACACCGCTAATCTCAACTGAGTGTCGTTCAAACAAACGTATTATATTAAGCTTAAAACTGTTTGTTAGTGAAATTTATTGCTAAAATGAACTGTTAGGGACATCGAGCGACATTGATTAAAGATTTGAAGATAAAACTCGCCCGTAGGCTCGACACCAGCTCACCGGTCCGCCGCTTGTCATCTCATAATTGCAATTTTAATAAATTACACAGTAAATCCAGCTTTATAAATTAAAATCAGGTAATTAATCATGATTTTGCAAATGAGATAACTTCGTAATTAATGATTAGTAGTAATATTAGTAACTCTACACAAGTATAAAACATGCACTGTAAAAAGAAAAATGTTGCCGGTTTTTTTTTAGACTAGCTGTTGCAAGTTTTTATTTCCTAAATACAAGTCATGAATTTATTTATGAAGTTTGTAAAATTTATAATCTAAATTGTAATATAAATCTCAAATTTTTACAGGAAATTACTGAAATTAAGAAACACTTTTATTACCAAAATTCCAAAAGTGTAAGTAAAAAAACAATGGCCTGGTTTTGAACGATGCCCTTTAAACTTGACAAGCTGGTTATTACTTTTTTAATAAATTTTTATACGAGTAGAGAGAGACACAGTGTGGTCGTCTTGAATGCGACAGTTTGGTGGTAAACAGCACCATTCATAGTCGCCCAAGGTCGCGCTTTGGATCGATATGAGTGTGGGCGAACGCCCACCTTACCTTTGGGCTGGCCGGGCTTGCTGGTTTGTGTATTTTATACTTTAACTTGTAAATTCAATAGATCAAAAGGCCTTAACATTTTATTAGCCTTAGTACTATCCTTACATAGTATCCTTATCCTTACATATTATAAATTGAAGTCGAGTTCCACATCTATCTGTGTATCCGCTAACTCCTAAGTTTTGCGATGGATTTTGCGGTGAAAACACCATCAAAATTATGAAGTAAATAGAAAAAAAGCAATATTACTAAGCATAGCGACAAACTAGGAATTGTAGATTCGCTTGTTTCCCGTTAAGCCGTTGAAGAATTTCTTTGTGGCCGGAAAAATCTTGGTCACAAGCGCTGACTGATATGTTCATAGAATACAGGATATCAAAGTTTTGCCAATCTTTGATTGCCTGTGTTCCCTGAATCTTGAATGTTAGAATATCCTTTTATGTTGAGTATAATATATTGAGTTATGTAAATGAGTTGAGTAAATGTATATGAGTATATTGTTGAGTTAGTTTATGTTCAGTATAGTTAAAAATATTTCCAATTGACTTAATATATATTATAATCCAGAATAAATTAGGTACCATCCAAATACAAATGTCACATAAGTTTTACTGTTACGAGTATCTACGCGGATACCAATAAAATTAAGTAAACAAATTCCAAGCTAAAATTTACTCTATTCTAAAATATATACTTAATATGCAAATTGTTTGTAGTAGTATGCTTGGTTTAAAAGTCTCGTCTATAAAAAGCCAGTGAAATACGCTTTCGTAGCCAAAATATCATTTAATATGGTAACCCTACCCTAATTATCAACTTAATTTTAGGTCGTATTTAAATATAGTTTAACTCTTAATGGTGCACATTATCAAGTTGGCTCTATCATAAAATATCTCTCTCTATCCATACTAATCCATACCATAATATAATATACTATATCATACTAAATAAACTATATACTATATATACTTACTATATATTATATATAAGTAACTCTGTCTGTCTGTCTATCTGTCTGTTACCTTTTCACGCCTTAACTACTCAACCGATCATCATGAAATCATGAGTACCTTTCACCCAGAAAAAAGGTATACAGTTCCCAAGGGATCATCTAAAATTAAGAAAACTAACGCCAGGCAAGGTGCAATAGCAATAAAGATGTCAGGCGTTATATTGCTTGCTTTTTTAAATTTTTCAACGCGGACTAAGTCGCGGGCTCCAGCTAGTCTAAAATAAAATAAAATATTTGGTTTTTTACACACTTTAGATTTCGTTGTTGCACAGCCAAATTACAATTCCACATCAAAGGAACCGCTCCCCATTCTATTTTCAAAATTAACACTGTAGAAATAGTTTTTCTCATTCGTTTGTTCTTTTGTCTATTCGTTATGCGAAACAACAGCACCATTTATGAAGTTCTGTTTATACCGGCTCGTGTTTATTTGTTACAAAAAGCCCATTTTGTTCCCCGCGAAAGCTAAACAAAAAAAATTGGGAAGGCCTTTAAATAATGTTTTTCGGCGCAAGGTCGCCATGACTGGTCATTTTGAGAGTAAAGATAAATGCTGGTAAAAGAGTTTGGTGTTAATTTTTGAAGGGGGCGGATTTAAATTGCTCCTATTTCACATGTTTCTAGAGATCCTGTGCTACTTGGATGGTCACGTTTATGAAGACTGTGATTCCGTTTGATATAACCGTCGTACAGTAAGATTTCGAGCAAGAGTAAGTATGACACATTAGTACTTTCTCACATCTTTTTAGTTCAAACAATTTTATGCCTTACATAAAAAAGGCATAATGGTAAAGGTCGTAAAACAACGCTGACGGTTCACTTAATGGTACGTAATCACGTATTGACACAGGCAACACTGTAAGTACTCCAAGTGATTAAGAATAAGAGATTAGGATAAGAAAGTGGGCTTTGGCAACTCTCACTCACTCACTGAAACAGAACAGCAGACATCCTGTTAATTCATGCTGTGTGGTCTTCATTGAGAAGGTGGTTATTCCTCCTTACAGAAGACTATTGTGAAAAAATGACTGCTCTATTTATGACTGTGAAACGTAGTGTGCCTTTGCCACTACTTGCCATACCAAGATCTGAGATATTTTTGAAAATAACTTTTTCTTAGATGCCCTGATAAAAATATGTAAGTATCATAATTAATTAATCTAGTAGAACTAAGAGTACCAAGTCATCAACAGTACTTCCATATGCCGGATTGTTATATCCGGCATGTGGACGGCGTACGTCCCACAAGTGAAAAAAATAATTAATAATGTTTTCAGCAAAAGTTAAGTGAGCAATGACTGCGTGCATTGCATACTTGTAGAAAGTTACTCAACCGCTTGTTATCTGTATTGCGAGTGAGCTTTGTAGCCGTAATGCCGGCTTTGTTTCGACTCAACCAACAAATAGACCTTGACGGGGCACTTCTCTCTCAAACTTCATAATTAGTCTGAACCCTTTGTAAGGGAAAAACGACACGGCTTGTTTTATAAGCCTCGTAATAATGTACTTTGTGGTTTTACAATGTACGTTAGCACATTTGGACAAAGAGAGTTCTCTATAGATTGCAATTATTTGAAACCAGACAAGTATTGTCGTTACAAATTGAATAAGTATTACGTTATGGCAATAAGAAATACATAGACATAAATAACAATATAAGTTTATGTATAACTAGCTGATAAGCGACAGATATTCATTGGAATGTCATTGCGGAACCTGACTGGATACGAGTGCAGAAAACCCAGCGTGGTGGCGAGCCTTGGGAGAGGCCTACGTCCAGCAGTGGAGAGACACGGGCTGATGATGGTGATGATGATGATGTAGGTGGTGGTGATGGTGATGATGATGATGATCAAATATTAAATTAAACACATCCCAAATCCCAGGGTTCCCAGACATTACATATTTCCTCAAGGATAAAATGTGTGGGATAATGTAATATTAGTATGTGCTTTGAGTGCTTGAGCCGACGGCCAATTTACAGGTTCAAACCAGGTGGTAAAGGTATGTAAAAGTACTTTTATTATAGTCTCAATGCTGATTTTTACGTATTGTTAAAAAATCAAACATCGATATTAATAGATATTCCGTCGGCGATAAAAGCAGTCTTATTTTTTATGAGAAGGTCAGGAAACTATTTTAATACCTTCTCTAAGAATCCAGACCAATCGTAAGAGGCTAAACATCCCCCAAACACAAAGACAAATATCTATTTTACAATTTATAATTTTGTGGACAACTAAATATACCTATTGTAGTGTACGAGCAGTTTATAATATGAACCTTAAAGTGTCCGATGTGTGTAAGCGTTCAAATGGCGTCATAGTTAATGAAATGATGAACGATAATTACGGTCAAAGTTATATAGTTGAAACAAATCGCCTTCGATTTGCTCTCGGCTTGAATTACAGATCATAAAGTAAATTAACTGATGCTCGAAGAATTAAACTTTCCACTTTGTTCTTCCGTGAAAACAATGAAATATTGCTTTGTAAAACAAATATACAACAGAATAAAAATAGTAGTCAATTATGAGTTCAAATAATATTTTCTGTTTTGTTTTATTGTTCTTGTTCTTGTTTTGCATGATGTGTCTTAAATTTCTGTTTACAATACAATGAAAATTATTGTCATTTCCCCTTCTAATCTCTCATGCGGAATAAAATATTCTGTATCTGACCTATCACATCTATTACTATTAAATTTCCACATAAGAAACATAGCGCAACAGACAAATCACTGAAACGTGGTCCAGTTTTCGACTAATGTGTGTTACCAGCGATAAAATATGGCGCTGAAATCATTGGCTGAAATGTGGTCTTTAATTATGGGCCTCGTAAGAAAGCTCAACGAGCTATGGGGATGCTATGCTTTGGGTTACACTGTTATATCGAAGCAAAAATGAGGAGATCCGTATGGAAACGAATTTCACTAGCATAATATCAGCTCAAACAAAAAGTTTTTGAGCAGTCAAAACATCGAATTGATGGGTCATCCGCCGTACAGTCCTTGTTTGGCACGCAATGATTTCTTCTTATTCCCGCAGATCAAAAATAAATTGCGAGGGCAACGTTTTTCGACGCCTGAAGAAGCGCTTCATATGTTCAAATCACATGTTATGGAGATACCTCAATCGGAATGGAAAAAGTGCTTCGACAATTGGTTCAAACGCATGCAAAAGTGTATTGATTTTAATGGAGAATATTTTGAAAAACAATAAAGCCTTTTCCGATTATAAATGTTTGTTTTTATTTGTCTATCTCAAAAATTTAAGTAGCAGCCTACAGATATGTTTAAAATGAACGTTGTACCGAAAAAGCTTTATCATAATGAAAAAATGGAGTTCAAAAACCTTTCGCTAGTATCAAGCAAACAATGCGAATATTCATGAAAAGGTGTCGCCAAAACTACAAAACCAACTCTGAAGTGATCTCACTCATTGAGGTCAGGAGGCAAACTTCGCTTCAGACATGTTCGCGTGCATTGTGCGACATACTAGTCTCAAAAATAACCTTTTGTTTATTAAAATAAACACAGTGGAATAACCAAACATAAGAGTGAGTCTGAAGAACAATTTTAAAGGATGAAAAAAAAATTAAATACATTATTTTTTCCTTTTTTTAAAAAAAATATATTTATATTATTATAATAGAGTATATTGTTATAATAGAGTATAACAATAGTAATCATAGAATTTTGCATAAAAATATTATTTATATGGCAGAAAATATGCAATATTGTAAAATATATATGTAGTTAGGTACCTAACTACTCACAAATGATAGACAAAAGGGCAAATACTCAATGCTACAGTATGCAAATGTTCCACTGTATGTGTGTATGTGCAACCACTCGTTACTACAATACCTACAACGCCCCTAAGAGCTTTCTGTTGAGCAAACTTTTTCGGTTTCAATATGCAAAAGCTTTGGGAAGCTGCCAGACCAAATGTCGGACACTTGCAGCTTATACAAAGTGGATAGATCGGTTTGAGTACCGATTCATTTTGCGGTTTCATTGTTTAATAATAGAAAATAAGTTCAACATAATATAATAAAATATGAAAAAGCACCGTTATTCTGTGTAGTATAAGTATTTACCTGTTTATATTAAAATTGGTTCAAAATTCGTAAAGATTTAACTGGGAAATCATATATTTGAGATAATTAGTATAATGTTGATTATAATAATAATCTTTTTCTTTATATTATATAAAAAAAGGCGTGCGCTGGTCTCGCGAAAGTTCAATAGAAATTACTTTTTGTACTATTTTTGTATTATGTATACTTCATGTATTACTGTATTATATTATACTTCAGTTGGAACGATAGAATATTAAAATAAAATTCTTTATTTAATTTATTACATAAATAAGTGATTATTTATGTAATCGGTAGTGGACGTGGGACGAGTTCGCGAATCTCTATTCGCAAAGCCTCTGCAAAGAATTGGAAAACCCAGTGTGGGACACCCTGTAGCCTGTTCCCAGGAAGTAGCTAGATGTGAAGGACAGAAGACCGTGCGTGGTAGTGAGCCTTGGGAGAGGCCTACTTTCAGCAGTGGAGAGACACAGATTGGTTTGATTTTAAATTTTATATAGGTATCAAATATTAATATTGATTTTATATACCTATTTGCTTATATTGGCTGAATTGTTAACTGTCTCGCTAACTCAATAGAATTTTGAATACAGACACGTATACGGGAAACCAATTTAAATACTGACACACTGCGGAATATTGAAATCCTGTTGTCAACGGTCTTATTATTATTTCATTAACTTTGACAAAGTTTAAAAGTTTATTTATTTATTTACTTGTTTATTTATTTATTTATCAATTCACCAACACCTTAACATAACAATGTAATCATTTTTGTGTTAAATAATAATTCCTTAAAATAACTCCTAGGGAACGAAATAAAAAAAGCTCATTGGTCAATAGAACCAAATTGGTCAAGCCCATTGGTCAACGCACACTAGTGATTTTCTTTGGGAGCTTCAACTTTAAAATTGTCACAACAATAATAATCGGACAGCTAATTTTTTAATACAAATATTATTTTTATTTCTAGTTGGGGCGATAGAAAAAATACAATAAACTTTTTATTTTATTTTATAAAACAATTAAAGTTTCATACATTAAATACATAAAATTATATTTGATTTGATTTAAAAAGTTAATTATGTATTATTTTTCAATTGAAATCTAAAATAGGTATCAAAAGGAATATCTACGGGTCCGAAGTCTAAAATAATTGTCATATTATATAAATATTAATAGATGTCGAGTGTCGAGTAGTGGACCGTGGGAATTATCGATCTGGCGACTCGGTCAGCTTATGTGAAAAAAATTAGACCGGCGGCACATTGACCACGCTGTGAGAATGAGCTGCTTAATAAGTGCAAATGAGCGGCATCGCTTTTAGCTTTTTAAAAAGCACACTTTGTTTAATAATGGAACTTTCCTTTCCAAATTTATAAGTATTGCTGACTCGACGAATGAGAATTCGAAATTCGAATTAAGAACCCAAATATAACAATTACTCTTTCAACTTTAGTTATCCAACTATATCTTCTATATCTATATAAATAAAAATGAATCGCTAAATGTGTTGCTAAGCACAAAACTCCCGAACGGCTGGATCAATTCGGCTATATTTTTTGAGTATGGTAGAAGTCCAAGGAAGGTTCTTGTGAAGAGAAAAAATGAAAAAAATACTCGGAAATGATCGTCTAAATATATTAAAAAAATTTGGGTGGCGGCGGCACCGTCGTTACAACCATAAAGATGTCAAGCGTTATATTACTCATATATTATTTTTTCTTTTTTCAACGCGGAAGAAGTAGTGGAAACTAGGTAGTTCAACTATTTTACTTATTATACAGAGGGAAAGCATGTTTAACAGCACTAAAACACATGGAGACTTTAGATATTTTCAGCATTTTAATAATAGGGTATAAAATACATATCAAATCCCAGGAAAGCCAGCAATTTTCCACAAGCGAGAAAGATTACATACAAATCCATTTAATTTGTAATCATGATTTACTGGGGATTGCTATTACAATGTGTTTTATAGCTTACCGCGTTTAAGGTAATTTAGGACAAAAAAACAGATGTTTTTCTATGGTACGGTTTGTTGTTTGAACAAAGTCAGATAGCATTTATTATTTAGTTAATATAACACCAGTATAATACGTAAGTACTAGCGACCCGTTTCCGGCTTCGCACTTTTGCAATTTTTCTTTGCAAATTATATATAGAAACCTTCTCCGTTTAACGCTCTTTCCATTAGTGAAAACCACATGAAAATCCGTTCAGTAGTTTTTGAGATTGAGAGAGAAGCCGGGGGCGGGTTGCTAGTCATTTATATAATAATTGGTAGCTTCTCAAACACATAACAGAACCTTAACAGTACATGTGGCGGTATCATGTATTTAAGGATTACAATAGAAATAATTGACTTTACATTTAAAAATTGAGCATACTCGTAATACGAATTCGAAAACATCAGTAAAACCGTATACTTAGCAACATATGCATAAATAAATGTACCTACGGTGTACAAATGGTAGTGTCTTATTGAGGAAGAAATACAGCCTTTGTCTCTTTTTCAATCCCAAAGGCTACGCATAAAAGACACCGATTCCTCACTATGAGTTATATGCGGCTATATCCCATGAATACGGATGTATGTAGGACAAACAAAGAGCACGGGACGAGCGAAGATGACTGCCATTAAGCAAATTACTGGGATGCCTGAAGCCTCTGACCCTGCTCTGACTGAAAGGCTTATTAATCACTTCACCTATTTCCTTCGCCGTTTGAATCACATTATGTGAAGGGAGTTCTAAATGATCCCTTCATTTAAAATGAATAAAACGTGTGTACATAATAAGAGAAGCAATCATAGCCTCGTGGCTCAAACGCTTATCAGCTGAAACGGTAGACCAGGTTCAGCCGTGTCAATGATGTGGGGCCCCGGACTAAAGGGCCCGCGACGTGTATATAAAATTAATAATTAATGTGTAGCTAAAATTCGTAAAATTTTATACACAATCGCACTTAAATTTTTAGCCGTACGCACTCTAAGATTTAGAGTTTAGGACCGGACTCTTTCAAAGCGGATATGAGAATAATTTTCCACAAGAAAATATTATATTAGGTTACACATGAAATTTTCGTTTTGTCGAACCGGCAACTTTGGTTACAAATATCTGGCGTTTGGTTAGGAATTCTAAATTCAAATTTATTTTAGATGTTGTTCGTGTATTAGCGTTACGAATTTAGAGATTCATTTGTTTTCACGTTATTTGATTTTTTTAACATCATTCTGATTAAAATATGGAAAACTTAAATGATTGTCTTATTTACGAAATCGAGATCCACCGTAGCACATGCGCCGCAGAAAAAGCTCATGTATGGAGCAACTATTGCAAAAGAAAACACGTTTTTGGTTCCAATGTTTTCTTTCTGAAAATATTGAGCTTCAATACAAGCCCCGCGGAATGCTGAAGATCCAAGTTGTTAACGAAGAATTAAGAGTGATCTTAGGAGCTGATTAAAACTACGTCAGAGTTAGCGGCAGGCTTTGGTGTAAGTGATAAATATGCCCCCTTAATATAAAAAATAAGTATTCCTAAACTTGATAATACTTGATAAATAAAACAAAAGCGCGCTGCAAAGTTTCTTGAAACAAATTTAGTTTACTATATAAATATACGTAGTCGACCACAATGACTAATTTATTAAAAGGCTCCATTAATAGTACAGCTTACCTTTATGAGAGAGTGTGGGAGCCAATTTTCCGGGTACCCGCACGCTTAAGCCGAAGTAAACCGGTGGATAAGCGACGATCTACTCATCAGCTACGCTGCGTGGAGATGCCAATATTATCTACTTTCTCAAACAAACTTATTATGAACACAGCTTAGTTCAATATTAGCTAATGCAGAGAAACTTGCATTATTTTCTGTGTCTATAATTTTTTTACAGTTTTACTGTATCAAAAAAACGTCATTTATTAACTGAGGCCCGTTATTGGCATGATTTTGAAACTAAAATAGTAAATTTTGTTTATTTATGTTAAGATCGTTGGTCTGGCTGACGGTCCACTTATCCTTAATAAGGGATTAGAAGTGTCACGGAATTGCAACAGCACACATGCTGTTATTTCATGGCGGTCTTCTGTAAGGTTACTGCCGCCAGATGGACTGCACAAATGAATGCGAAACGCAGTGAGCCTTGCTACGATTAAAGGCCATTCCACGAGTCGAACTCCTAGGGAATTAAATAATCGAAGCTCATTGGCCAATCTAAGTTCATTGGTAGAGCAATAATTTGGGTAATACCACGCTATTTAAAATTCTTATACTTAAGATTCTTTCTAAAATTATATACACAAATCTTAATTGTTTATCGCACTTTCAATTAGTATTAAATTCCGTTGTGTGGTTTAGGAGAAACTAGCGGACAAACAAACAGAAGCGAACATCTACTTTATTGTATAATATGCATAATATATTAATTATAATCAATACTAGTATATTTTTAATATAAATCCGACACTCTTAAACACACTCCGTCTATGTTATTTACATACCTAACTGCTACAGATGAATTATATTTTTTATTTACAAATTATAAGACAGAAGGAATATAGAATTTATTGTTCGTTAAAAAATGAAAAATGAATAACCGAAAATATCTAACAAATTTATCGCTGCGATAATGGTGACGCCGCCGCCACGACGACAATAGCCTATTTTTATATTTTTAGCGGATCTCTTGGGAACCTAACATTTTTTTAAAGTATTCTATATGTTAATCCAGGTAATACACTATCTGTGTGCCAATTTGTTGCGTGAAAGAGTAACAAACACCCATACATTCTCACAAACTTTCGCATTTATAATATTAGTAGTATCAGACAAAGACGTGACGAAGCTCCGCTAAAACAGTCACCTTTAAAACCATCGCGTTTTCGGTAAAACAAAACTTAATTACAAATGGAAACGGCTCAGTTCCCCGCCACCGGATGTAGGTGGCGCTGTGGCTGTTGTCATTTCCGGTTCTCACCGTATTCAGGTATTCAGCCGTTTTTCAACCCGTAGACAAATATTATTACAGGCAGGTTGTAGCACGACGCTATAACAGGCCGCCTTTTCGCGGCACTATTCCAAAGTTTAATTTTTTTATTTTTTATTTTAAATGTCCCCATTGAAGTGCTTATAGTTAATGTTTTTTGATGTTACAGTCGTGAATCAATTTATGTCGTTAGGATGCTTGATTGTTCATAATTTCAATATTTGATATACTCGTACAGCGCGCTCGAATCAGAATCAGTATCCTTGACTGCTTTTTAAATATCCATTTATTTTTTAATTAAAGATTATTTTAATTGTGAACTCTTATCTAATTAAATTTTGCAGAGATTTACTTCAAAATTGTGCAAGTTGTGATGACGAAACTGGCTAGAAACAATTAGGCAGCGTCTGAAGTGGCTCGAGTACTTCTTCTGTTGAAAAACTCTTGAATAAAGTGTATAGCTGCTTGTGGATTCCATTCGACAATAATTAGGTATATCGAGATATACTTTTACTTCTACCGTACAAACAAAGGTATATCAGCTCCATCATTCTTGGTTACCGGTGATTTTAATGGCGGTTAGCGTACTTGACACTTTACTCAAAGATCGTGAAAGAGGCCCTTAATCTAATAAATAAATAATTTAATTTATGTGTGTTAATATTTCTTTCTTTGTGTTTTTTTTTAATATAAAATTTGTCTACTAGATGTACCTTGCAATGTACCCTGCCAATACTTGCCAGATCAAAACTAAAGCCAATTTTAAAAAGTTCATTTCCAAATTTAGCCCTGCCGGAAATTAAACCCGAGACTCCTGAAACAAAGCGCTAAGGTCACCTTAATCATTAACCATTGATCTTAACCAACCAATTTTTAATGTACCTACATAAAAAGAAATGTATGCACTTCAACAGGTAACCAACTTACTATAATACACACATATAATATAATTTCATTTTAAAGTTAGCAGGACGTAAAACGTGAAGTTGGTCACAAGAGACCGACTCGCATAAAAGGAACTTCACTATTGAAAGTTATTTATCGCTGTGCCCCGCTTAAATCACTTATACTGAGCTGTAAAAGGGAATTTGCTGCAATACTTACTTACTGAATGTGAGTTAGAATTCTTATGATATATACTGTACTTTTATTGGTAAGTGAAGCATTGTTAGTGGAAAGTTTTCTGTTGACACAACATTTTACAATATTTAATGCGAAAGTACTTAACTCTGTCAGTCTGTTACATTTTCACTGTTAAACTTTTTAATGTTATTTTTTTTAGAATGGAGATCGTTTTAACTTATTGGAAGGATATTATGTAAGCCATATTTAAACTGTATACGCAGGTGAAGCTATGAGTAAAAACTTAACTATTTATTATAAATACCGAAAATACCGACTTTGCTTTGGAAATTTCCACTTTTTTTAATATAAAATAAGGCAGAGAAGTCTTTTTGATGGTATAAAATGGATTTAGTTGCAAAGGTGTTTTATTCAACGCAGATTACTTTGAAGGGGACACAAAAAGTATTAATGAATAAAAAAATACTTACAACATATCTGTATAAATATACGCAATTTCTTTTTATCAACCAGAATTGTGTGTGGGAGTGTGTGGGTGGGTGATTGTGTTTATCTTTAACATTGTAATAAGATAATGGTGTTCTTATTATCTATATCTTTTATATCATAAGAATGTATTGTGGAGTATGTCTATCTTTTAAGGATAGCTTACCTATACCCATTCTAACTTTTAAAAAAATTATCACATAATAATATAATGTGGCATGTGGAAAAGCTATTTAGACGGATATATAGTATTAATCATTATAACATTAAATATATTAGTTACCATAAACATTTCATACACATTATAATAGCCCATCATACAATTTAGGAATTAAACTATGCGCGAGATAATAATCGCGGGAGACGGGACTCGCTTGATACAGCCAAACCCGCCTGCGCTCCCGCGTGCGAAGGCGGGAGCGGATCACTAGTTTTTTATTACTAGTGACCTGCTGTCTACTATCGCTGTTATGTTTCTCCGCTAACTACTTCAATCAACCAAAGTATTTTGATACCGTTTTCATTAATGAAAAGAGCGATAAACGAGGAAAGTTTGTATATATTTGCACAAAAAAATTGCATCCATGCAAAGCCGGGAACGAGTCGCTAGTGGATATAACATTGATTATGAGTAAAATAAAAAACAGATTGCTCCTTTCAACTCTTTTGAGTTGCAAGATCGCAAATTTCTATCGTTTAAAACAGAAATTTATTAAAAAAAAATCAGGTCGTATTGGCGGTCCATTTATAAATACAATACGTCACAATCGACCTCTGACCTTTACTCCTGTTTACGGCAACGCGACAAAAAGGGGCCGAACGAGAGATAAAGTATTGTTTACCACAATTTTTTCTGTGTAACATTTCTTATCTCTGTTATTCTCACAAAACCTCCCATTATATATAAAAGCTGCATTAGCATATTTCTCATTCTATTTATTCAGGTCATTGGTATTGGAAGGGTAATATAACCTTAAGTAATAATTTGTTTGCAATATTGTATTCGCGAAAATTCACGACACGGTTCAAGAAGGCTTTTTTTTAGGTGAATATGTCACATTTGCTTCATAGTGAGAGGCAATTCAGAAAACTACTGGTGACAGCAAAATCGGGGGAAACAGTTTGATGCTGTAGCTACTACATATCTGTCATCTACATTGAAAATTTTATTACACCATTCGATAGCTAAAGAATCAAAGATTTTTTTGGTATATATGGTATATTTGAATTAGTTGGATATATACAGATAATACTCCAAAAAAAAAATGATTGTTTAAATCCAACATATTGATGCCTACATGCGAAAACATGTAAATTATTTTTGTAATTAAATAATATTTGTAAATTTTTAAAAAAATGTAATATAATATTATTTTGAGTATTAATAACTCCGTCACGGCACATTTGAATGAAAGTGTCGATTGACAAGATCCAATATTAAACGGATCCGGCTGACCTCTGGAGATACGTCTACGTACGGAGAAATTGGGCCATTTTTGCATATTTAAACACCTTGAAAAACATGTTCACGCGAACGAGTGGCTTACGCGAGAAATCAACAAGAGATTTGGTCTGTAAATAATATATTCTACGTCGAAGTGTATGTACACTGCAGAGTACGCGAAATAGCTTCGTGGGCGTTGCGCAAACCAATGGTTGGAATTAAACAATAATTTATCCTTGTGCAAGCTTTGTACTGTAAACTAACCGGAGTATATTGACTATTGCTTCGCCATATGCAAATACTTAATTAACTAATATTTCATTGAGACTTATAGAAACTGTACTGTTTTTTAATGTTTACTAGCATCCCACTCCCGGCTTCGTACGGTTGCAATTTTTTTCTGCAAATTACATACACAAACCTTCCTCGTTTAACGCTCTTTCCATTAGTGAAAACTGTATGAAAATCCGTTGAGTAGTTATTGAGATTATCGCGAACATACAGACAGACAGACGTGGCGGGGGACTTTGTTTTATAATAATACTAGTTGTCCCGCTCCCGTCTTCGCCCGGGGTGCATTTTTTTTTCGTAAAAACCTTCCCTGATTATCCCTCTATCCATTGGTGAAAACCGCATGAAAATCTTTATAATATGTAAGGATGTAAGGATAAGTTTTTTCATGTACAAGTCAGCAGGCAAGTGTGTGCCAAATTTCATACAAATCTGTTGAGCCGTTTTTGCATGAAAGAGTAACAAACTTCCATACGTCCGGTCCAAACATCCATCCATACGAATGGTCGTAAATGCGAAAGTTTGTGAGGATACAAACTTTCGCATTTACGACCGTTCCACGGTTCCGCCTATCCCTACTAAGACTACATCCTCACTGGATACGTGGAAATTTTTTTTACACATCCCTACTATGTAAATGTTCTATTGAAATGAAAAACCTTCTATAAAATTTAATATTACATGCTATGATGTAATTATACTGTGTTCAAATAAGGTCCTCTTTACCAACATTAATAGGTTCTTCTTTATGTTCAGTTTGTTTATTGGACTTTGAAATCTAGCTGTTAATTAATTTAAAGTCCAAAGTCACGCGCTAACTTTAACAAACGGACCTACAGCTCCACAGTGTTGAAGTTGAAGCTTAAAGTTTAGAGGGGCGTTCGGCAGAAAAACAAACAAGTTTAAAGAGGGGCGAATTAATCGCTGTCATTTCCAAAGCCGTGAATTCAGAATCGCCCGGAGTCTGGCGATAATAGTTAAAACACAATCAGACGCAGACGAGACACCATTGCCATTGTTCCAGTGTAATTATTTGAGTATAATGAGGATAATTAACTAAGTATACCTGTAAAACCTAATCACCTTGATGTTTTTGGCATTATATTTCAAAATGCATGCAAAAAAAAATTAACTGGGTATTTTAACCTAATATTTGTTAAATTTATTATTATTAACAAATATTAGGTACTATTTGTTACTTATAGTAGATGATTTGAATAGGAACCTCCACCCATCTGTTTAATAGATGAAAATTATTTTACATCCAATTAATAAAAATAAATAATTAATATAAATAAATTATAATTTATCATGCATAATAAAATGCATAAGTTAGATTGACTACTTTTTTCAGTCATAACTATTATTTTATGGCAGGCATAATGAATCAAGTGGTTTCTTTATTAGAATAACAGGTACTGGTGTTCGACCATTGGTCGAATTCGAATGTATTAATGTAATGATTCTTTATTTTTTGGAAGACGAACTTGTTGGTCAAGTCGATAATGTGTTAGTCCTCGTACACAGTGATCCTTGGTCAAAACCATTTTAAGAAAGTGAAGTGTGAAAATATTTTCTAATATTTTCTAATGCGCTCGCAGTGTTCAACGGTGCGACCAAGCGCATTATAATTCACAATATTACTTCCTACAGTTACTGAACAAGAAACTAGTACGAGATTACAACTCGGATTGGAAAGTAGAAACTGGGAAACCGGAATTATACATTATTGGAATTTATATTGCAAGTTCCGTTTAGAGATTGAGCGTGGAATGGAAAATATGAGAGAGACGTAAGACACAAGGAAAATATGACAATGTTAAAACCGTAGATGGCAGCAAAATGAAAGATTAGTGACTCACTATCAGCGCATGGACCCCATATACTGAGTTCAACGAACTCAGTATCATTCAGTCACATACACTGTCTTACATCACGTGATACATTAAAAATTTTGACGCAGTTTTTGTGAAATAAAATTAAATACATTTGTCCAAATTTCTCTATTATTACACGCATTCGATATTGAAATAAGTATTTAAGCATTTAGTTTTATCTGGCTCATTTATCGATTACGTAATTAAGAACATACCGTATCTTTCTTTTTGTTTTCATCTACGGTTCAAACCATTTGTTCTGTCTGTTACTCGTTAGATTGCTTCGCAGTAGAAAGGTGTTCAATGAACCTATTGACGAGTGTATTTTTATTCTTGACTTTGACCGTGCACCATTTTGTTAAAATAATAAAAATCGAAAAATAAAAAATCCACCCCTGTCAAAAGTAATTCAGCAATAATTTTATCATCATATGTTTTGGTCAGCCTTTGATTTATTATTTTTGTTTTAGATGATCTCCCGGGAATAGTACCTTTTTCTAGGTGAAAGGTACTATATGCCTGACAACGTGTATGTAAAATTTCATAATGATCGGTTGAGTAGTTAACGCATAAAAACATAACAACGAAACTTACTTCCGTATTTATAATATTAGTTAGGAAATAGGTTAGATAGAAGTAGGTTTATAGGCTACAACCTATAAACCTACTAATCCATACTAATAAGCTACTGAACAAAAATTAATTAAACTTAGATACACTTTTAAAACTCTTACCCCTAATCGGTATAATTATTAATAGTTGAAAGTTAGAATGGCTTTTTTAGTTTCTGAAAATGTGAAAAAAAAAACTATATATAATAAATAAAATGTCAAGGTTTTTGAAATTGAATCTATTAAGTCTATATAAATATATCCTTTATAATTATAAGCATAGCAATTTCTATTACCTACAATGTATTAAACCGAATATCGGATGCTGATGAAAAATAGATCTATTTCCATTAGTTCAATTAGGAGTACAATTAATTGAACTATTGGGACTTTTAATCTCAGTACTTCAAATGACATAATTATAATTAGTTAAATAAAAATGACTTTAGGATAATCTTTATAATATTTGTTTTAATTGACATGGTTGTATTTGTCTAGTATATAAGGGTGTTGTTATGGTAGGTTTTGGAAGGGTCAAGACAGACTTTCCGGTAAAAATATACTTGGGTTGCTCTTCCAACGCTGGTTCGGTTCCACCACAATACAGAGAGTTTTTTTATTGATTTAAGCGTTTGATTCTTAAGATATCACATACCACACACACGCGTAAAGAGTTTAATTTAGCGGAGCGATAAGCGAGCGCGGCGACAACTTGTAAGCGTCTGTCTTGGTTTTAAGGGTAGGAAAGGGAATAAAAAATAGATAAATATGTAGGTAGGTATGCGTGTGATGCGTTCGTTTGCATGTGTGAGGTGTGTAGCAAAAACGGCGTCAACAGGTGTTGTATAAGGGTATATAAGGGTGTGTAGTATATAATTGACATGATTGTTATGTATGTAGTGTATATTACCTAGTATATAGTATATAGATATAAGGGATTCTTACTTTAATATTGCTAAAACCTTATTTTTAAAAATTCAAATATGTTGTAAATTTTTACAAGTTCTATATTCTGACGTAATGTTTAGAGAATGTGCTAGCTAGACCTTTTGACTTTCATTGAAGCCTGCTCATATATTCACAAAAAAAAGCAAAAGATAGAACATGAACTCTATTATCATAATACGTGCAAGGTAAACATCGCTGCGCTATATATGCTAATGCAATAATCGGTCTTTATACTAGTCTTTTGTTCAGCAACTTTGAAATTAAGGCCGTTGCTTAAATTCGAATTAAACAACGGCCGCAAACGGAGCGTATTTAAGCTAAGTGGCATAGTGCTACTTAACTCCAGACCAAAATCGATTTATTTGAACCGTATTGAACAGCGTAAGGCAATTAACTTTTTTTTATGTTATAGAGACAGGTAAAGCGAGATCTACTAGTCACTTGATATTATCTTTTCTGACTTTTTATATATGTACTTTTTTATATATGAACTCTGTATAATATCATATGTAGTCTAATTATCACTGTGCAGTCATATGGATAGAGATATAGTAGTCCAACTAGGTAGAACCATCTTCGAGAAAGGGGTCAATTGTCGAGTCCAGCCCGGATGGGCAACGTTCGAGAAGCTCCAAGATATCTTCTCGAACAAAATTCCTCAGTGCCTTAAAACAAAAGTTTTCAACACCAATGTTGCTAGTGCTGGCACAGGCACTGGACCATGGTCCCTAACTAGGGGCCGCGTAAGAAAGCTCAACGTCGCTTAACGAGCTATGGAAAAAGTTATGCTCGGAGTTACAGTGCAAGATCGAATAAGGAATGAGGAGATCTGTGGACGAACGAAAGTTACCAGCGAATCAGTAATTTGAAGTGCCAGTGGGCAGGACACATAGTTCGGTGAGTCAACAGCCGCTGGAACCGGAAAGTTCTCGAGTGGAGACCACGGACCGGCAAGCGCAGCGTAAGATGTCCACTGACAAGGTGGACAGACGACCGGCAGACAAGGGCTGCGGGTCAATGGTTGATCCAGACTGCTTCTGACCGGTTCTTTTCAAAAATTATGAGCATAACCATAACTAACTGGAAAATTAGGGAAAATTATGATGATGATGTTAATGCGAATCCGGAGTTGAGTCCCTATACATAATTATACTTATTCCAAAATGTTATAAAAACTTTCCCAAATGAAGAATTCATGAGAGAATCGACATTATGTTTTAAATACTAAATTTGTTGCTTGTTTTAAACACTAAATAACTTAGTCTGTATACCACTGCCATAACTTCGGTAATAATGCCTGGTTTACGACTTTACCGTACACATACGAGTACACTTGTGTTCATATAAATTAATTTATTGGTATTAAACTCGTAGGTTACTAGCTGACTAGCTGACCTGGAAGATGTCGTTCTGACCTTTGCAACGTATGGCGCGATGAATTTTATTTAGTTGAAACTTAATTAACATTCCAGCATAAACAGTACGATCCTTAATAAAACAATATACGATCCTTAACAAACCACTTTTTGTATTTCATTTTAATTAATAATCCCTTCTCCTATCCCTTCCAAATCCCTTATCCTTAACCCTACTGTAGTCGGCAGCGCACTGGCAGCACCTATTATTGCTTGTTATTATTATTATTATTGTTGTTGTTATTATTGTAAGTATTGCTTGTTTGTGTTTGACTTGACGGTAGCTACCTACCATCATAGTCATCCTGTCTGTTGACCTTATCATATAAAAAAACAATTTATATGAATAGAAGAAGTGATAGATATGGTTTAGCTTGCGTCGACTCGTCGACTCGTACCTCACGGGTCGGTCGGTCGTGTACCCCACGAGCGTTAGAATACGTCGCCGGGATGTGTCGTGCGGCGTCCCGCAGGGGTCGGTCCTCGGGCCGCTCCTGTGGAACATCGGCTACGACTGGGTACTGCGGGGCGCTATCCTGCCCGGAGTTTACCTCACGTGCGTCGACGCTGAAAATCTCGGCCTCATTCTCGATAGCCGATGGAATGTATGGAGCGCCCATATGGGTCGACTCCTTGTCCGGCCATAATTTGGCCCTGCTGTGAAGACCGCAGCGGGTCATGGCGACCAGGGTTATCATAGCGTATCGCACCACCTTGAGGAGGGCGGCATGCGTGGACGCAGGGACACTTCCCTGGGAGTTGGATGCCGAGGCCCTTGCGGCGGTCTACCATCAGACATCAAATGCAAGGACCGGCGGCGCGAGTCCACCCCCAGAAGAGGTAGCAAGATAGAGAAGAGAGGCTCAGGAGGAGTCACTCGAGAGATGGCGCGACGAGGCAATGCAGCCGGGGTGGGGTTACCGCACCACGTCTGCAATCGCACCAGTCCTGAAGGAGTGGGTGAGCAGGCGGGCCGGCTCGCTCTCCTTCCGGCTTATGCAAGTGCTTATGGGGCATGAAAGCTTCGGAAGTTCGAAGAGAACATAGCGGTGTGTGGAGATACGAGGATAAGGCCTCGCTGTGATCTCGAACCCGCACATCACCGTTGATGGTGGAATCCGGGGCTGTTTTAGTGGGTATTCCCAATAATAAGTCACTTCACCGGACGAGTCCCACACTCCCATAGTGCGTAAACGTCATTTCCTCTCCTAAAAAAATTTTAAAAAAGGGAACATAAAAAATACAGTAAATATAGTAAAAAAACCAGCAAAGATGCATGCGCAATTTTGATTAAAGATATAAATACAAAACAATGGCCATTCACTTTCAAGTGCCTGCCTGGTACCATCTGCTACACATGATCGCAAAATGGGCTTCGAAATAAATATCATCATCGAAATGTCATATATAAAGTAATTCATACGACCCATGAGACAAGGAAGTTAGCTTCATTACACGGCATCATGTTTAGAATTGCTACCACGTAAATTGTGAAAATCTCTTGTTATCCCACGCCGCCCTCACTTTTTTGCGAGTAAACGCGAACGCCGGTTTTACCCAAAGGAAATGAGTGCTTTCCCGTACACTTTCCGTGTAAAAACTGATGACATGTTCAGATTCGTATGTCAACAAGTCTCCAAATTTAATCATGAATTAAAACTTAAATTTGTAAGTTCAATTCGAAATGTTCAACTTTAAATTACTTTTTAAGTAGTCATTTTCAATTATTTTTCTCTGTCTATATTTTTAATATTACTAGCGACCTGCCCTTGGCTTCGCACGAATGCATTTTTTTCAGCAAATTATATATATTTACGCAATTTTTTTCGTATTTCGCTATTCTTCCTCTTTCCACTAGTAAAAACCATATCAATATTCGTTGGGTGCTACAGAAGAAGTTAACTGAGAAACAGAGAGAGGCGGGCAGCGACTTTATTTTATACTAGTGACCCGCTCCTGGTTTCGCCCGGGGTGCATTTTTATGTATATAAACCTTCCCCGTATATCCCTCTTTCAATAAGTGATAACCTATTTAAAATCAGTCTAGCTATTCTTGAGTTTTTGCGAGACTCGCACGGTGATTGATTTTTATACATAAAGATTTCTTTCTTCCTTTTTATCTAGCTTAAAAAACTTGACATAACATTAAGTTAAACATAAAAATTTAGAATTTAATACAAAAATAAGGCAGAATCTGCAGTAAAATCAAAGTATGGGTATAGTTTGAGTATGAGTATATAAAAGTAGGAGAAGTATGAGTATAAACTCAAACTCAAACTCATTTATTTGCTAAAAAAAACCAAGAATAGATAGACCGATTTTAATTCGGTTTTCACTTATGGAAAGAGGGATAAACAGGGAAGGTTTGTACATATAAAGGTTGTATATCCAGGTGAAGCCGGGAACGGGTTAGTAGCAAATATAATGTTAGTTACTAATTAAATAAAATGTCTTTTACACATTCTTTACAAGGGCATATAAATAACTGTCATTCTTATATTGAAAATTATATTTTACATAAGTTATAAATAATATATTTCAAACTTCACAGAGGATCCAAAAGAGTTTTTAATGTAACACACATAGCTCATACTCATTTATTAATTATCTTTTTAAATAATTATTAATTTCGGCACACGGGCTCACTTGATGGTAGGTGTGCTTTCTGTTTAGTAGAATATAGGATAAGAGACTAAGAGGAAAATGGGCTCTAGCATCCCTTACTTACTCACCGAAGTTCAACAGCACACGTGCTGTTATTTCACGCTCGTCTTCTGTAAAGGGCTACCTTACAGTCCACCGTCAGGCAGGCTGCCCAAATGATTGCGAAAAGCAGTGAGCTCCCTGATACTACAATCTCTTTTAAAAAATTTATACATATCTTATTAAAATATTTTTATTGAAATTTGACCTTTAAAGTCTAATTATTAAAAGCTATATCAAGTTCAGCATTAACGCTTCAAAATTAGATCAATTTCGCTCCTAATAAATGTGCACACCGATTGAACGGCGAATGGCATAGTTATTAGATCGATTCACTATCATAGTAATTGAAGTAGGTCAAGACAACTCGTCAACCATACAAAGGTACGACATTCCATAGAAAACTGATTTGTAGACACAACCCATAATTCCCGGCCGCTATTTAATTATGAAACGTTTTTAACCTTCGTTGAAACATAGCAACAACTAACCCGAAACACCAAATTAAACTTTCACTGTATAAATACCGGTCATAAATAATGAATCAACATTTTAACTGCTCAATAACTGACAATATAGCTTATCGATCTTGTGACGTAGTTACATCGATTTCAAATTAAAACCTTGTAAAGTTTAATGTGAAAATGTAGTGGCTCACCTAAGATCGCGCCACATAAGTCCGTGAGATTAGGCCGGTCGCCGGTTAAGCGGGTGTGGGGTAGCACGCGACACCGCCTGCTCGGTGGTTTGGGGAGCGCGACGCGCGCATCATAACACAGCACGACACAGCACAGAACAGTAAGAGCACAGCTTAGCGGTCGGGCTAACACGAGCGACCGTTGTGGGGCGCGAGGCAGACTGGCCCGGGCGGGCGGGAACTTTCAGCCCCGCCCGCACCGCCGCGTTTCTCTGCCCTAAATTCGCGTTTACAGACGCGGCACAATAATTGTCGTAACGCTGCAGCCGCGGCGGCCACACAGCCTATCGATTCGCTCCGTAACGTGTGCGTTTCGTGAAAGTAAAAAGTTTAACTCGATCGAATATGTACAATGCGGTCAAACCTGAAACGCAACGCTATTTTCTAGGTCAATGCTTGCTAATCCTTTCTAATAACTCCTATTTTTATAATAAAAAAAAAACAACTTTAAAACAAATTCCTACAGGGTAAGCAGCGCACCAGCACCTACCATAAAGTCCACCTACCATACTAAAGTTGCTCTACGCCAAGGGCGTAGCGAGCCTTGAGAAAGGACTATATTTTATCCAACAGAGGAGAGAGAAAGGCTGATGATGATGAAACCAAAAACAGACAGATGTAAAGAGAACGACTCAATTTTATACTATTAAAAAATAAATTATCTTTGAAATAAAACATTAACAATACAATCAATACTAAAAGTTTAACAATAATCTAACCTCCTATGAGCTACGCAAGTCTACGCTTGTGCTACGTGCTACGTGCTACGCCACGCACCGTCCCTACGAGTACAAGAAAGGAACAAAAAACTAAGTGTGTTTCACTATATTTCTGTTATATTGGCATATTTACATATATTTTTTATGATATCGGTAACATAAGCAGGTACGTTACACAAATTATTTCCTTTATTTTTTTCAACAAATATTTAGTGTACAGGCACGGCTCGTTTACAATTTTATTATACATATGCATCGATATAGAAGCAATTAGATAGATCAATGGGTATTGTAAGCCATTTAATAGTGATTGTTGGTATTTGTCCATTAATCCACTTGAGCCTGAGTTCAATGTCCTGGACCATTTACAAATGAGATCGATCGGGTGTAGTGTAGATCGATAGATGTATTATGACTCGATGTGATCGAGGTTATTATGTATTCTTAACAATAATGAATTTGATTCCAGTAAGAAAGTCGTTAACAAATAATAATTGCAATATAACACAAGCAACGCCAAGGATGCTACAAGTGCGCTGCCAACCAAAGAATGATTAAGGATAAGGGATAAGGAAGGGATGGGGTAATGGGCTCTGGCATCCCTTACTCCTTCACCGAAACACAACAGCACACATGCTGTTATTTCACGGTGGTCTTCTGTAAGAAGGTGGTTACTACCGCCAGACGGGTTGCCCAAATGACTGCGAAACGCAATGTGCCCTGCCACTGCTTTCCAAATACAGACCAGAGCCAACTTTGAAAAGTTCATTTCCAAAGTTGACCCCACCGGGAATCGAATCCGGGGCCCCTGAGAAAGTACCCTTTCCACTCATCCAACGGGCTCGTCAAAGGTAGGTACTTACTTAAAGGTAGGTGATTGAATATATGAAGTGTTCATAGCTCAATATCGAGTTTCTGTGAAAGGTGCATAGTGTTAAGAGTGCGGAGTGGCACTGCGGTCTAATCGACCACCAGTGGCGTGTCACCATTCGCGTGTTACCTGTGCGTGACCACCAGTGCTTTGTTTGGGATCCTTAAAAAACGTATTAAAACTACCACAAAACCGCTAATACACACCCGACTAACAGACCACTGGCTGGTCATATATTGTCTATACAATTTAGACTACATAAACAGCTTTTGTTTCACTAGCTGAGCCTAAAATGATTTTTACATTTTATTTCAAGAACCTTCTCGGACTTAAGCAGAACAAATCAATGGCAATTTATCAAATTCTGATGGATGGTATACAAACTTATAAAGGACAAACATTTATTTTATTTACCTACTAGTGAAAGTAGGGATAATTTGCCAGATGATGCAATTTTTTATATACACAAACTTTCCCCGTTGATCCCTCTTTTCATAAATCAAAACCGAATTAAAATCGGTTGAGCGGTTTTGGAGCCTATAAAGGACAAACATACTTAAATTTATTTATATATATAGCAAAATGTTAGATAAATATGCCTCTAATACCTAATTAACCACGATTAAAACAACAAAGTAACAACAAGAAGATTAACAAGTAAAATCAGAAGTCTCTCATACTAACTTGGTCAAGGCAGTATTACTTATGATTACTACTAATTGTTTAGAGTTGGATAGAAAAGTGGTTTTACTTGTCTTTTTTATTTTTTATTTATTGGGTCCTGCAAAGGATATTTATTAAGGTAATTTAATAATTGGACGAGAGTTCAAGTTATAATACATTTGTTCATCGGGTAACATGTTTTTCCAACATAAAATTGTTCTCGAGAGAGTAGTTTTTAATAGTTCTTCAGGAATTACTAAAGTTTTTATTCCCTTGGTCAGCGCACAGCAGCTCAATGTTTCCAGAATATTTTCCTCTGAGAGAATTCCAATGCTAACGACCTAAGTAAGTGAAGTTAACTTAGGGCAACTTGTTTGGAAATATGCCAAAATGTATCAGTTTTTTTTTTTTATTTAACTTATTAATTACTTTTAGGGGATCTTTCACCAATTACAAATAAAGTATTGATTAGTTACTTTTAGAAATAATTTCATGTTTTCTTAAATTATGCACTTGGTTTACTGCATCCTCCAATAGGCGAACTTTTTTATTATTTTCTTTTTAATGTTTGGGACTTTTACCGTATAAACAAAGGTATATCAGCTCCATCATTCCCGGTGACCGGTGACTTTAAATGGCGGTTAGCCTACTTGACACTTTACTCAGAGATGGTGATTTGGTCCAACTTAAAAGAGAGGATAGTTTTTATTTTGAACCAGGGCGAAGCCGGGAGCGGGCCACTAGTATTAATATAGATGACAAATATGATCTAGTTCATGACAAACACCTAAATGAAACATGAACCTAGATATTTTCTTACATGGCTCTTGTCATTCATGCTGACAGGGTTTTTTTAATTTTAAACTCGACAGACACGCTGACGGTCCACATGATGGTAAGTAGCTACCGTCGCCTATACATATAACACAAACAACGCCACTGGTGCTGCGAGTGCACCGGTGATAGGGATGTGTTTGCAGTGCACTTATTCCTCTAGGTACTCTTTGTATTTATCAGCGATATTAGCTACCTACCACAAAGAAACTGTCTACCTGCTTACAGCTCATAAAACAATGTCTCATGAAAAACCAATTCTATTTCTGTAATCATATTTCATTGTACGAGTATAATAGGAATTTGGACACAAGGCAAATAAAAAAAAGTTTATATTCAAACAGCGTTTAATACAGAAGCATAATTTATATTATTTGGTGTGTAGCTTGGACACCGTTCTGGATATAATTCAACGCCATGCTCAACCAAGACTGAAGTGTGGCAAGTACACCGGGATCTTCAGGAGCGTTGACCTGAACTTGAACTAATCCATCATTATAGATTTCACCGTTGGGGAATTGAAGTGCTGGAGCGGGAATGGTTTCTTCGGGAACAGGAACTTCAGGCATCACAACTTCTGGTTCCGGTAGTACAACTTCAGGGAGAGCGGGTTCGGGCAATACAACAGCATCGGGTATTTCCGGAACAACTTCAGGGACAGCGGGTTCAGGTAAAGTAATAGAGTCTGGTATTTCTGGAGTAACTTCGGGAAGAGCGGGTTCGGGTAATACAACAGAGTCTGGCGTTTCTGGGACCACTTCAGGGAGAGCGGGTTCAGGTAATACAACAGAATCTGGTATTTCTGGAATAACTTCTGGTAGGGTAGGTTCGGGTACCGGGGATTCTGGATTAGCAGCAGCTTCTGCAGCTGCAGCGGTTTCCGCTAACCCTAAAGCAGTGAACGGATGTAGCAAGTTATAATACCATGCCAATTCACCATCTTTATGTTGGTTGAGCGTAATATCGACTAGGTCTTGAATTTCTAGAGGTTCTCCTTCGGGAAGGCCGTTCACGATAACTTCGACAGGTCCGCCATCTTCGGGAATTGGAGTACCCGCAGCGAATGCCAATAGGAATCCCAAAAGAAGGATTTTCATGATTTCTGTCGACACATAAAATTAAATGATTTTATACCTATATGTATATGTATATTTTAAAATATGTAGTCAGCTCGAACGAGTAGCAAATTTAACTTTTTATCACCATATCATTCTATAAAGGAAAACCTGTAATAATTTGGCGTTTCAAAACTGTTAATTTTTAGTTAAGTTTTAATATTGTGAATATTTATGAAATATTCAACTAAAATCACTTTTAACCTATTTTACCGAGACCAAAGACCATACACAATTAGTCTATAATTTGATTTAATGTAACAAAAACTTGTAAAATGTTATTTATAGTCCTGATACATTCCTGGGTCGCCATATAGTAAGACAGCATTGTAAATTGTTGTTTAAACTATAAATAACATTATAAACTGGAAAAAATCTTTTTTAGCCTGAATAATCTATGGCTGGTGAAATAAATTACCTACAACCACAATATCATATTTCATTTGGAATTTGGCAAATTTAAATTTGAAAATGAACTTTTCAAAGTTTGCTTTGATCAAGGTTTGGTAAGAAGTGGCGGGGCACACCGCGTTTCGCGCGCTTACAGAGACAATAACAACACACTTACAGAAGACCGCCGTGAAATAACAGCATGTGTGCTGTTATGTTTCAGTGAGCGGTTAAGGATTAGGATGGGATAGAGCCCACGTCCCTCTCCCATCCTAATCCCTTATCCTGAATCCTACTATGGCTGGCAAAGCACTTACATCATCTGTGACGTTGCTTGTATTAATAGACAACGGTAGCCGTCAGATGCATAAAACAAACGAATGAAAAGTGATAGTAATTTTAGTTTCTTTTTGGCTAAATTACTACTTTTTTAAAAATTTAAATTTTAAAATTTTAAAAAAGGGTGTTTAAAAGAAAGAAAATAACTTCTTTCATTACTTTCAACATAGGATGGCAAAGTTTACTTGTAAATTATTATAGGAACGAATCAAGCCGCGGTGTGTCCAAAACACCTGAAAAATCGTAAGAAAATCAAGTTTTACAACCAACATAACCTCGGTGTTTAATATTGAATTTTAATATTGATATTGAATATTAATAATAATATTGAAAAACTAATTAATTAATTATATTGTATAACTATAGTATTGTAACAATTTAACATAATTTATTTGAATAAAATCTAAAGTAAATTGTCGTGAGTAAATTATAAAAAATATAATTAATATGTAAGCTTAAATCTAATCACTTGTTTTATAATATTATTCATAAATGATTGGTTCTATTAAAACTAATAATATAATATTATTTTAAATAAAAAATTGCCCCTCTTACTTGCACGACGATGAAAGGTTCCTCGCTGTATGCGAAGTTTACAAGAAATTTAGTGAAGTCGCGGCAATAATCCGATAACAAGTTAATATCTGTAAAAATTTTGCTTAATACCCCAATAAAAGTATTTGTCGTAATTTATTACATTTAATAGCGCGATAATAAAATCGTAAAAACTTCTTTATTATCTATCAGTTTAATGTGAATGAATATTTAGAACTTTGTTTACATTTTTACGACATAAATTATTATTGGGAAATAAAAGACTGGCGATAGTATAATTTATTGGAGATTGTAATTATATTATCTTTAATTTTAGACGAAAGCAAAGATTAACCTTTTTTATGTTAGGTGCTGCAAATGCGCTGCCGACCTTAGTAGTATTACTAAGGACGGTAGCCATCTAATAAAGTTATAGCCATCAAGTTGACCGTCGGACTTTCTGCTACTCTTAAGTATAATATAAAAAACACACTTATAAAAAACACAACACAGCATAAGTTTATATACTGTATAAACTTAAATTATCCTAGACCTTTAATGTAGATTGCTAAAATTGATAATTATGAGTATATTTCTATTTAATTATAACACCAAGTGGACAATTAAAAATACACTGAATTCTATAATTAAAACATTTATTTACTAAGTAATAATTATATATTATAAATTTAACATCGCTATCGAATGAAATGGGTAGGTAATTTTTTTATTTTTTCAGATTAATTAAAACTTTGAAAAGATTAGTAAGAGTTGTTTTCTCTATTAGTAATAAGATAAATAGAAGTAAGTTTGATTAATTGAACATTAGTGAAAAGCAAACCCCAAAGAATATAAAAATAAAATATTACAATAAATAGAGTTATGTCTCTGAAAATTCTGAATGACTATAGGCAATATGAATTTTGCGGACAACATAGTGAAGCCGGTTTTATAAACATGTGGCCTTTTACTGTATTTAGTACTTAATCATAATCATTTATACTTATTTCACAAATTTACATTATTTATACATTGGCTGAAGATGGGCTGAAGCTTCAAACGTCGGTGTAAGTGATCTCCACTGTTCATTATATAATATTATTTATTACAATAAATTAAATCAAAAGTCAAAAAGCTTATAACTAAGTAAGAGTGTGTGCGGATGAAATCATTTGGGTTTTTGTGCATTTTGTAATTAGACGATTGATATTCCTTATAGAGGTCTAGAAGTATCTCTGTTTCTACATACTACGTCTTCTAAAAGCATAATATTATGTTCATTTTATATTTATTTGCTACTATAATATTTATTACGAGGAATATAATATGTTTACGGTAGATTTTATAAATGCCTGTTAGGCGTTACCAAGACCAAAACGGGTTTCAGCTTGGGATCCCAGCTACCGTCATTTTCCGACTGCACTTTCAAACAACCACTCGTATGTGTTTCGGAAATAACAGTGAACATTTCTTTAAATATTCTCTCTGTAGTGTCATCCTCAATTGCCTTATTGAGGTCTTCTGCAGTGGTGCCCGATGGAATGACTTGTTTGCCAGTAGTATATGGTGTTTCTTTCCCATATTGTAGATCCATGTAGTCATTAAGAATGCCTTCTAGAACTTTCCGTGCGGCCGCGTTAGTCGTTGGGTCTTGAATGCCATCAGACAATTCACTAATAGTAACAGTGGGGAGTGTAGCCATTTTGAATGCTGAAAAAAAAAATTAACATTTATTTATTTTTTATATTAAATTAAAATTTTTCCACCTATAGAAAGCTACATTATCAACTAATATAGACTATATTTTATAAAGTTATGCGGTCAAAGTCGCGTGCAACAGCTAGTATATAAGCTATATATATGCAGTGTCCAATACCGCATATATGACTACTTTACCGCAACAAAGCGGGGCTGGGTACAGCTAGTTTACTTATAAAAAGTTGCGTAGATACATAAAGAAAATCTGCATGGAAAGTCACATTGAAACTTCTAAAAACGATGGACAAGCACTTAAAGATAATGTCTGAAAATTTTAAGATTATACGTACAAACAAACAATATGATAAGAAAATAGAATGACATTTTATCAACAGTCTATTTTTAGTCCAATTTTTGAATGGTTAAAACGTTAGCCGTCTGTCTTTAGAAACCGGTGTTCAGCTCCTTATAAGGCCAACTATGGAAAATATCTGTTGACCTTGATTTAAGCATACTGAAATTCGCTCCCATTTACTTGGTTAAGGAATTACCATAGAACAAGCCTAGTTTAGGGTTACTAAACTTATTACTAGTATAACTAGTACAAGATAAGTAATTATTTTATGGGGCAATGTATACGGTTTCATGATAAACTTCCCGAGATAATCGGAACCCTATAAATAAAACTGTAATAAAAAAAACTCTGTTCGAAAGGTTATTATAAAATCGCGATAATGAAGCCTAGATTTAAGCCATTCTGAGCTCATACTCTATAATTGTATTGTAGGTATATACCTACTGTGATTTACGAGTATGTATAATAATTGTAATCTGAGTTTCTTTCCGGGTTTCTTCTCAGGATCGTCATCATCATCCCGAAATGCCCAGGGCCGTCCAAGAACCTCACTCACCGAAACACAAGAGCATACAAGCTGTTATTTGACGGTAGACTTCTGTATGGGGATGGTTACTGCTGCCAGGCGGGCTGCCCAAATGACTGCGAAACGCAATATGCCCTGTCACAACTTGCCAGGGTCCAGGCCAGAGCTCTCGTCGTGAACACCGATATCTCGCTGCTGGCAGTCGTAAAAGCGATGGTCCACAGCCACCTTCCCCCATAACCGGTAAGACTACCGCCCGTCATGAGGTTTCCCCGCGCTGGGCACGTTAATATTTCCCATAAGAAAAGAAACTAATTATGTTAATGTTAACTTCAAAACTCTACCACCACTAAAATACCTGAGTACATAGGTACAATTAATCCTTAAAAACTTCAATAATAAGTCTATACTTACAAATAGTAGTGAATATTCTATAGTTATCCAAAGGCACGACAAACTTTAGTCGAATACTGTAATATGAGTGATATATCGTCGGCGTTTTATATAAAAAATCACAATGATATCGCTTGGGTGTGTTCGACGCGTTTGACTCGCGATATAATGTTGATAATGTCACCACAACATAAAATATTCGATAAACATTCCACAAAATATCAAACGGCATTACTGCAGCATAAATGCATAAAAGAAATTCTTGCCCAATAATAATTTTCTTAGTAATTTGTTGTTTTACATAAAAATCTGGTCTATACTAATATTATAAAGAGAAAATATTTGTGTTTTTGTTTGTATTGAATAAATTCAAAAAGTACTGGACCGATTTTAAAAATTCTTTGACCTATAGAAAGCTACATTATCAGCGAGTAATATAGGTTATATTTTATAAAGATACACAGACGAAGTCGCATGCAACAGCAAGTGATAGTTGTATTATAAAAATAATAGTATCTTATTTGATTTTAATGTCTGATAATTATGTTGTCTAAAATACAAAACAATTGCACCCGTGCGAAGCCCGGAGCGGGTCGCTAGTAAAATAATCTATATTTTGTCATCTGGATCATTTCAAAACTTTTATATTGAGCCCCGCCTCTTCTTGATATTTTTTTATTAACAATACAAAATACAAATATTTTTATCTAATCTTTTTCGTATATAGCCATTTCTCACTCTTTTCATACTGATTAGATTATGTGAACGTGTACGTGTTAGCCTGCCTGTTTATTGTTTATGCGAGATTAACAATAACATCTAAAATGTCTAATGGAAAAAAAAGCACACAAATTAATACCTGCAATTCTTTATTTTTTATATAAAAATAATTACAATTAGGTATTTAGACGTCTAAATTTAGGAAGTTAGACGTCTAAATTCCTATAGAATTCTTTTAGAATTTAGACGATAGGGCCAACAACTCCACCGGCACCAACTGGCTGAACTACAGAGGGGATGGGGAGAAGCAAATCAATGGGGTTCACTTCTGGGGCACCAATGGCGATAACGTCAATGGGGTTAACGGGAGCGGGTAAAACCGATACGGCTTCTGGGGCTTGGTCGATTACGCTGACTGCTTCTGGGACGATAACTGGCGCCGGCACTGGGGCTGGGGCTGGGGCAGCTACATCGGCGACCTGAAATGGTAATTAAATATTTTAAAGACCAGTGAGTCAGTCACTCCGCTGTCAAAACGAAAGATGCAAGTACGAATTCCACTAGGGCAAGTTCCACTAGAAGTTATTTTTTGTGATTTTTCTCTTATCCTCATATCTAATTTGAGGTTAACCTGAGCCTTAATCTCAGGTCTCAGGGGCCTCGAGTTCAATTCCTTGCAGGGTCAACTTTGGAAATGAACTTTTCAAAGTTGGCTCTGGCCGCTGGATTTGGAAAGTAGTGGCAGGGCACGCTGCATTTTGCAGTTATTTGGTCAGACTAAATTGGAAGCTATAACCACTCTATTACAGAAGACCACCGTGAAATAACAGCAAGTGTTTCGGTGAGTGAGTAAGTAATGCCAGAGCCCTTTGCCCTATCCCTTTATAATCCTACTTTGATCGACACCGCACTTGCAGCACCTGTGGTTGCTGCATTTGTATTATAGGCGACAGTAGCCACCTATCATCAAGTGGACAATGAGTCTGTCTGTCGAATTTAACATAATAAGTAATATTTAAATATGTTTTTAGAATCCACTTGTGTACCTGCTGCTCTTCTTGGTTGATGTTGATGATGATCTGAACAAGTGGGCTGGATTCAGCGGAGGCAGGTACAGAGACTGCAGCTTCTGGGGCAACCGGCACTGTGGAAACTGGGAACTCTGGGGCGACCGGGGTTGGGAGTACCGGGACTGGGGAAACTGGGGTTGGGAGAACCGGTACTGGGGCGACTTCGACAGGAGTGACGGCAATAGCATCAATGGGGTTAACTGGCAGGATACTGGCTGGGATACCGATGGTAATGGTGTCCTGTAAGCAATTCATAGTCAATTATTGTATCTAATATTATAAAGAGAGTAGGTTTGTATTTTTGTTTGTAATGAAAAAACTCAAAACTATTATAGGTACCGATTTTTAAAAAAAAATCACCTATAGAAAGTTAAATTATCAGCAAATAACATAGACTATATTTTATAAAGTTACGAGGACGAAGTCGCATGCAACAGCTAGTTAAACATAATAGGGTAATTCAACATAATATTTTAGATTTTTTTTTTTTTTTCAGAATACTTACACCCTCCTGTCCGGCGTAGATAGATGCCATCAGTTGGTTAAGTGCGTATTCCAAATAAGGCATGAGGGCAGGGTCGGTGTTGGGGTTAGTGAAAGCATCAGACAGCTCCTGGAGGGTCCATGTCGTTTGAACTGCGGTGCCGCTGCATACGGCGACTAAGGCAGCAAAGAAAATGGCGAAGGATTTCATCTTGACTGTCTGTGGTTACTGGAAAGATAATACAAAATATTATTATTATTAATTATATATATACAATAAATATCACATATCAATTTTTCTTTACAATATATAAAAAAGTGTGAGGAATGCTATGCTTAAGGTTCGGCGCAAATTAGAGGACGGCGCCGCAAGGTATTTAATTTTTTTCATAGTATTATGTACCTTAAGAGCTTTTAATATATAATTAAAATTTCATTGTATTATACTACGCCAACAATCAGCGTTCTGCGGCTTTTCTCCAACAAAAACTCAGCGGAAAACAGTTCAAAAAAAATCATTGAAGCGACACAAGTCTAATCAACACCTATAGCTGTAGAGTTGACATCATTAAAAAAAAGAATTTAAAACAATACAATAACGACATATCTTATATTTTGGGATTTGACCAAAACATATAAAAAACTGAGGCTATTCTTGTACTTTTAAAGTATTTTCTTTCTGACTGGAAAAATAAGGATGTGAGGCGTAAGTTTCCAAAATGAGGCATTAAAAGTTTGAATATTGTAACCTGAGTATGGCGAAGATTTAAAGCTTATTGAATTCGGTGAAGCGACCCTAGTAACTAAATGAAACCTTGAAGGTAGGATTGACCAAAATTTATGTGGAAAGTAAAAAAAAGACTATATCTGATATATTTTCTATTAAGTAGAGTACATTACAAGAAATAATTTAACTTGACATTAATTAGTCACAAGAAGACAAAATAAATTATTCCACAACTCCTCAGCCTAAAATTTAATTATGATGTTTAAACTCACCTAACCTCGAACAATTTGACACTCTCATATTAAGTTCGGTATTTATATTTGAGTATACTTAAGATAATGAGATACTTTATCAATAATTTTTATTGCATTCGGATTAACGTGTCGCTTTGACTAGTTTTATTGGCATTCATAAATATCGCAAATCAGCTGCCTAAGAAGGTTAGCATGAATTACCTACAATAATAGGTTACAGCAGCGGAAGCGTTTACAGATACAGTGTTGACGTCACAACAATACAAAATCACTCAACATTTTTTTTGTTTGATGCCATATTATTATTTTTTCTAAACTTGACGATCCACGGTCATAGGTGCAGCAAATGTGCCGCCGATATTAAAGTAAAGGATAAGGGGTTTGAATAGAAATAAGGAAATGAGTTTCTGCATCCCTTTCTTTTCCACCGGTTCCGCAAGTGCGCTGTAAAATTTAATAGGATAAATGATAGGTTCTGACATTCCTTACTCACTCGCCGAAACACAGCAGCACACATGTTGTTACTTCACGGTGCAAGGTTACTGCTGCCAGACGGGCTGCCCAAATAACTGATGCAGACTGCCCTGCCACTAATTCCTGAGCAGAGCGTTCAGACAAGCACCCTAACCACTCATCCAACGGGCTCGCAATCTTTATAAGGATTTTATAATAGGTAGAATTAGTTTTAAAGACACATACATATTTTCGTGCAATTATTTTTGCATCATCGGATCGGAGAAGATTTGTATATTTGTAATGAATAAGTAAACTTAAAAACTACTGGACCGATTTTGAAAATTCTTTCACCTATAGAAAGCTACATTATCAGCAAATTACATAGGCTATATTTTATAAAGTTACGCAGGCGAAGTCGCGTGCAACAGCTAGTTCTTTATAAATTGATTTATATTTTCATGGATGGGGGTAAGCTTCCGACCCACATTACAAAGAGTAAGAGACATGATGAAAATAGGGTAATAAGCTCTAGCAGCTCTGAAACATTTAAGGCTAAACCTTTTAAAAAAACTGCAATAATCGTTCATAAACTTTTTTATTGTTTTCAACGTAACTGTGTTTCGTCCACATTTTTAATAATACCATATAATTTATTACATATAATATATCTCTTATCTTTAATAAAATTACAATATAATCATTATATTAGACTTAGATTAAGATAGGGCCGATTGTAGACGTAGAGGGCAGTAGTCTCTGAAAGAAATAAATGTTGATACTTCATTAATAAATTGTTCCCATACAAGCCCTTACTCAATGGCAACCGGGCTTAAATGAGGTGCATTGGTCTAGTAAATATATAAAATTAGCATAATTCAAGATCATGTGAACCTTGAATTAGTATTTAACTATTAATCTTGAATTATATTAATTAGCAGTCAAGACTTAAGTCATGAATTATTATAATTGAATATATTTAATAACAATTAGAGTTTAACTTTAAGGGCACGCTGCATTGAGTATTTGGGAGAATCTGTTGATCAACTTACTTATAATGCGAATAACTTAAATAAAGAAAGATATTGTGTTTTAAGATATTTCTATTATGGAACGTACCGTTTTGAAAAATTATATTTTTATTTGAATACAGTCAACATGTTATTCAATAGACTATCCAATAATATAAAGAAAAACTTTAATAGAATGGTTTTATTATACTATTGCTTAAAGAATTTCATAATAAAACACATCCATTCATTTATTTATTAAATTAAAACGATTGTATTTAACAAATATTTGCATACCCTTGTCGGACAAAATATACTTATGTAACTACTGTTCATGTATTAGGATCCTGTAGACATGTGTTTGTTCAAATACAGATTTATTTATTTCTTTATTAAAACTCCCATAACCATACTCACATTATTGACTGGTTTCAGACTTGTCATCAGACTTGTGCTGCGGAAACAGCTAACATTTTCTTGTATGAGCCGGCAATGGAACGAGCTGCCAACAACAACAGTTCTCTGCGCGATACGCCTGTCACTTCCTCCTGCCATTGTGTGTGAGGCACCTACGAGTCAATTATTGTTAATCTGTGTTAAATATCTCTCTTTTCAGGAATCACCTAACCCCTTTCGGGGCCATAAGTTACGTCAGACGTTAAGGGGCGGGCAGGTGACATTGTGTGACAAGGGGGTTGGGTTGTAAGCTTTGTGACTATTATAAAAAATATTTCTAGGCTTCTGCCAAAAAGTGGCAACGGTGTCGATCAGAATGAATAAAGAAAACTCAACATTTTACCAAACATTTTCAACATTTTCCTAAGCAAATTCAACCTTTTACCAAGCTATTTCTACATTTTCCCAGGATATTTCAACTTTTTTTTTTAGACAATTTCAACATTTTTCCAGCCGATTTCAACATTTTTCTGCATTTTGCAAATTTGTTTAATGCGACCCATTTGGAGTTTCAAAACAAAAATTAAAGACGAAAGATTACCGTAGACACTAATAAATTCAATTACACTATCATACAGTTTCATGACTAACAGCGCCATCTAACGTATTCAATGAGGAAAATCTCGTCCTATATTGTGCTGGCGCCATCTAATATGATGAAAATAAAATAAAATAAAAAGCTTCGTGAAGTCACAAAACAAAACAAAACAAAACACAAAACTTCACCTGTACGAAAAAAATTTAAAAAAATCTACCTTTTGGCTATATCTAGGACTTACACATCTAGAACACTAAGGAAGATGTCGTTAAGTAAATGCATGATATCAATAATTAGCATAGTTTAAATAACCTGTAGACTGGCAGCCATGATGGACCCGATAGTGACACTGTAGCCGGTCTGAGTGTGAGGGTAGTCGTGGGGCGTGGCACTTTGGGCAGTGGCCACGGCCGCGGACGCAACGGGCGTGCCCTGCGTCTGCACTTGCAGCTCGATGCCCAACGATGGCTGCGACAGTACCACCAGCGATAACTCGCACCATCTGCATTAGTACCACCACAAAAACTCGTAAACTATACTTTTTTACAACAGGTCATTAATTTAATGATTTATTTTAAAAAAAATTAAAAATTAGACTGAACGTTCAGGCAAGCACCTTAAATTAAAATAAATCATATTAAATTAAAATAATTAAAAAATAATAATTAAATAAGGCTTAACCTTAAATTGGATGAGGATAAGAGAAAAATCACAACTTTTTGCGTAGAAAAAAAAAGTTTATTTTCTAGGCAAATTAATTTTCTTCGTTTAGGGTCGTTTTATTTATTTATTTATTTAAGGAGAAATAACAAGTGCAATATAAGTAAACATAAAAAAATCGACTTAAAAAAATTCAAAATGAAAAATTATAATTTAAGGAATTAACATAACAATACATGTTAAAGCAAGCACCCTAACCACTCATCCCACAGGCTCGTCGACTTTTATACTTATTTGGCAAAAAGTAATTACACCCTCAGTAGGTAGTCCAACTTGGAATTATCTATGAAGCACTTCAAGCACTTATGATACAAGAAATTAGCTAATACCTGTCAGCGATTGACTCGCACAGAAACCCTTCGACGGCGATGACGGGCACGTTATTGTGAATGTCGGCTCGGAACGAACGCAACTCTGCGATCCTTTGTTTGGCGGCGGCGTAAGCGGCCGCACACCCAACCGGTTGGACTGCCGTCACTTCACTCTGTGCCGGGTAACCGCTAAATTAAAACAACAACAGACATTTATTCCAATTGAGCTTGTCATTTGTAATAAGGGATTGTTATTTAAGTTTTTTAAATGAAAACTTCTTTAGGCGGGCTTGGGGGTAACACAATAAATTCGGACCGACATGCGACTATTCGACATGCGACATGAGACTATTCGACATGCGACACGCGACAATTCGACATGGGATATGCAACAATTCAACATGCGATGCAACATGCAACTATTTGACATGCGACAATTCGACGTGCAACAATTCAACATGCGATGCGACATGCGACAATTCGACGTGCAACAATTCAACATGCGATGCGACATGCAACTATTTGACATGCGACAATTTGACGTGCAACAATTCAACATGCGATGCGACATGCAACTATTTGACATGCGAGTATTCGACTTGTGACAATTCGACGTGCAACAATTCAACATGCGATGCGACATGCAACTATTTGACATGCGAGTATTCGACATGCGACAATTCGACGTGCACACACGACGAAAATTCTTAATATTCTTTTTACAATTAAGGACCAAGAATATATATACGTTAGTTGCTTACATAACAGTTGCCTTCCCGAACACTACTTGGAACGCTTCTCTTATTGGTGATATTTTGGTTTCCTTGTCTGATGCTACTACCAAATAGATGTCACCACCGCTATCTGAAATTTACAATAAAAATTGTCACGAATAAAAATGAAGATCATTCCATCCTTTCACCTTTATACATAATTATTATAGTGTATTACTAGCCGATGCCCGCAACGTCGTCCGTGTTGGAAAATGAAAAGTATAAATATATGAGTATTTTAAGGGCAGACAACTTTATAGCTGTGACGATGGTGTCGCCGCCACCCGATTTTTTTATATTTTTAGACGATTCCTCGGGAACTTAACATTTTTTTTCAAAATAAAAAGTCTCCTATATGTTAATCCACGTAATAAACCATGTGTGTATCAAATTTCATCCAAAGCAGATGAACCGTTTTTGCGTTAAAGAGTAACAAATATCCATACTTCCCTTCCTCACAAACTTTAGCATTTATAATATTAGTAGCATTTACGATCATCATATTATAACGGACAGTATTTGCGTATCACAAGTACAAGTTAAGCAACATTCTGCCAATTTGTTACACAAATAAAGATCAATCATTTATTCATATTCAGTAACAGAGCTACTAATTTTGAAACACTATGTAAAAAATATATATACTTAGATATTCCTTCATCTGTGGGTCTAGAGTTGTAATCATTGAGTCGACAGAACTTTTAGCCTTCTCGGCGACTCTGTGCAAAATGCCCCCAGATGATACGGCTCCCTTGACCCAAGTGAAAATGCCGCTTCCAGGCATCACATCACCTGATAAATAAACAAGAAATTTTTATAATCGTAGTTGATTTAATATAAAAATCAAAACTGTTGTAAATAATAATAACAACAAACAAAAGGTTTTATTTAAATTTTATTTTAATTTTTAATTTTTTATTTATTTTTTTAATTTTATGACCCAACCTATTGAGCATATCATACCTAATTTATCCAATTCCGGTGTTGATTCGGGTAGAGATTCTGGTGCTTGAGTTGCTTGAGAGTCATCTGGTGATCTGATGCAAACTAAGGGTTCCCCTTTACTCAGTGGAATTGCTGGGCTGTAAATCAAATATGTAATATATTTTATTAACATAACGCCTGACAAAATATTTGCTCCTCCTCAAAAAAAAAGGTAAGGTAAGGATCCATTTAATAATAAATAGATAAATGTGATTTTAGTAAGAGGGGATGGATTTGTAGTGTGCAGGAATGACACTTGGAATACCATTGTAAAATCTGGGTAAGAAAAGGTTTGTCACCTTAAAGTCGACATTTGATTGGATCAGGGCAATAATTATCAGTCATGCCAAAATTTCATTTCAAACATCTGTCAGTTGTCTTCTTAATGTTTTATTTTCAAAAGGTACTAAGAGTCTATGATTTAATAGAGGAATGAATTTGAAAACTGACGAAGGTTTTCATTCCCCGATCTAGTTATTTAAACACAGTATTTATATATTTTACATATATTATTTTAATTAAGATGGTTACTGCTGCCACCTGGAGAAGCAAAAACTTACTAATGTTAATGTAATTAATTCAGATCTACTATAATTCTTATCTCTTTAAAGTAATATGTATATCATGTCCTTGTAACTCTATAAAATATAGCCTATGTTACTCGCCGATAATGTAGCTTTCTATAGGTGAAAGAATTTTTAATATTGGTCCAGTAGGTTTTGAGTTTATTCATTACAAACAAAATTTACAAATCTCTCTTTATAATATCAGTATTTATTTATAGATTTCCATAATTCATTATTTCCACTAATTCAGAAAAATTTACTTGAAAGTAATAAGACATTTTAAAGATCTACATTAGGTTTACCTAAACTTCTCTGGTGATTGCAGTTCTGGGTTTTGAATAGATTTCACAGGTTGTTTTGTCTGAACTGACTCCACTGTTGATTGTTGGGTTGGAACAGAATCTGTTTGTGGTTGTTGTACCTGACATATGAAACATTATTCAAAATATCATTTCATAGTGAACATCAGTTGTATACACAAAAATTTTATTCATCTATCTATACAATGCCAAAAAATGCATTAACTGGCCAACATCTGGGAATTTAATCTAAAATTCTCTTGCACTGAGTGAGTAGCTTGGCTCTTAGAACAAATGGCAACAAAGTATTTGAATTTTTTCATAGTATTATTTATCTTATTTATGCTTTTAATATAATTCGAATTTCACTGTATGCTAAAGCAACAATCGCCGTGTTGCGGCATTCCGCAGCAGCAAAACACAATAAAATTTTAATTACATTAAAAGCACTTAAGGTCCAAATTTCTGTGAAAAAAAAAATCTTTTGCAGTGCCATCCTCTTATGTGCAACACCCCTAAGCAAAGCTCTTTGCAATGTAGCCTTACCCTAAATGAATGAAAGAAATTAATTTACCAAGGTTGTGGCTGGAATGCTGGCAGTAACGAAGTTAGGCAACTGTGATGGAGGCGCTACACTAGACAGTAGGTTACCAGAAGAAGATCCTGGCAGAACCGGCGCCTCTGGTATCTTGCTTTTCTTTTCGTTTTTATTCATTATTACAACATAAAGAAATCGTGGAAATTCTGTGGGAGGAATTACAAATATACCTAGCTGAATTCCTTCACTGTATTTTGTAAAAGTTTGTAGGTATTTCGTTGTGTAATGTAGGTTTTTTTTTAGTTTTATATAGGTATAAAAATTAACAATTAGTGAAAATCAAAAAGAAAATTAGTGATTGTAAATAGGTAAAGTTGCGTGTCTTGTCCAAAACTTTCTCATATGTAACTAGTTAAACCTATATAATTACAGCTTAAATATACTTGTTACTAAATACTTTATCAACAATTTAATACAAACCTATTGAAAAATTAAATAAAAACAAAATTTATGAATGAACACAAATAATTCACTTATCATAATATCAAACAAATTGTAATTTTTTTTTAAGTCGAGACGTAAAACGTATGTAAATATAAACTCAATAGTCTGTGCTAATAAGGAATGTGGCCTGTGGCTAAGTGGAAAAAGACCAATACGATATGATGTTTCATTTTTTTTTTATATAGGAAGTATTAACACAACCTCAAAAGAAAAATAAAAAGAATTATAGAAGGGACTTTGTGTTTTGTCTAAACTTTTGTTTTGAACAAGAAAAATCATTTTAAATAAATCATTACTGTTTGCCAACCAAAGACCAATTTAATCCGAAAGTATAACATTAGTCTATGGCTTTAACTTCGTTATCAATCATTCCATTGAAAACAAACCACAGAACAAAACAAATTATTGCTTAATTTGAGGACGTGGGACGTCACACCGGTAATGTCAAATTGTTGTCGAAGTCGAACGAATGTCGATATTGTATTGTGGTTGAGTGGATGTTTTTATAGCGTTCATTAGTTCTGGCTTGTGTTTTAACGAATTTTAATTAATTGCCCACGGAAACTTCTTTCAAATATCCAATAATGTCTGAGGGACCCGGTTCTCCGCCATTTAGTACCGTAGATATTAACAATGGCAATCGGGATGAAGAAGATCTTTTCGCATCTGCGGTCCAGGTATCTTTCTTATTGGAAACCCATTTGATTAATTTGTTACGAATATACTAACCACTAACGCCCCCAGTGAAATGCCGACACCATGGTATACGCCCCTTTCTATTTCAAATAGTTTTAAAACTACTCTAATACGATATAGTTGTTAAATATTACAACAATTTAAAATTATAATGCCGCTCGCGATAATTTAATTAAATGCTTATGGCACGTTAAATGTTTATTTAAATATTTTCATGTCGCACCATCATATTCTTATACCATGATATATTTGTGCATTTGTACACCTTTATTAACACTTGTGACTCACAAATGATAACAAATTCTATCTTTTGTGAATGTTTTCATAACTACTAACTAATTCTGTAGTCATACATTTTTAAGGTAAAAACACTTATTTTTTTTATTATTTTTTTATTAACAACTATTAGGTTCTATATACGAGCTACACCTCTATAAATCTTAAATTTCATATGTTTGTAAAAAATAATTATCACTGTCTAACTGTGAAAAAAAAAAAAATTTTTTTATGCTAGGTCGACAGACAGGCTGACGGTCCACTGAAAAGGACATAGGAAAGGCCTATGCTCACAGTAGGACTAGGATGTAATATTGATCTAAGTATTAAACATGGTACAGTTGATGTCTACAGTGGGTATTGCTTGTTAAAAAATGCAAACTCTGACCTATCATTTGAGAATTTTTATATCCCAATCAAGTTTTTATTAATTACTTATACTAAATTTTGACTAATACCATTTAATTTTATTGTAAAGTATCTTTTGCCTGTGACTTTATTCCCACCCCTTTTTCTTGGAGGTATTTTTGTTGGGTGTAAAAAAAATAGTTTTATTTTTAAATGATCTCTTGGAAACAGGACCTAGATGTTTTTACCCTATTACTATTTAGATGTTAATACCCCATGTTTTTTTCTGTAGCCCTGACAATGTGTATGCAAAACAGTAAAATTTCATGATGAGTAGTGAAAGCATAACAAACAAACAAAAAAACTCACTTTTGCATTTACATTATTAGTTAGGATTCTCAGCTGTATGCAATCATATGTTTTAGTGAAAATAATTGAGTCGGGTACTTATTTGATGTGGGTTGCATGTACTTTGTGATTTTCTAATATAATTTATTTTCAACCTACCTTATATGGAAAATTATTAACATCAGAATAAATCAAATAAATAGTAAAGGCCTGCAAAATAATTTGATACATTACATGTTACCATAATTGACATCACTTTCTCACGGGATCAAAGTCATTTGTGTCTAGTTTAACACATAATAATGTGAGTGATAAGATATATCTATTGATGTACATCCCATTGTAAATGGCCCAGGGCTTTGTGCTCAGGCTAAAGTGGATTAATGGACAAGTACTTACAATCAATATTGAATGGCTTATAATATCCATTGATCAATTTAATTGCTTTATCCTATTAATATTATAAATTCGAAAGTTTGTAATGATGGATGGAAGTTTGTTACTTTATCACGCAAAAACGGCTTAACGGATTTGGATGAAATTTTGCACACAAATAGTTTATTATCTGGATTAACATATAGTACTTTTTAACCTGGAAAAATTTTGGTTCCCGAGGGATTGTCTAAAAATATTAAAAAAATCGGCGCCACCGTTGTCACAGCAATAAAGATGTCTAGTGTTATTCAGGAGTCAAATTTTTAATTTTCAATGTGGACTAAGTCGCGGACATCAGCTAGTATGGTATATATTATTAAATAATATATATATGGTAGTAATAGACTGAGAATGTGTATATTATAAAATAAAGTAGCTTTCAGCCTGGATCTGTTTCTTCGCTAATTTTGATATGGTTTTCACTAATGGAAAAACTGATAAACAAGAAAGGTTTGTGTATGTAATTTGAAAAAAAAAATTGCATCAACCTTGTGCTGAATTTAATTTACTAATTTAGGAAGTCAATTTGGATCCCGAAATAAATGGGGCTAATGAAGGACTGCAGAATATATCCATTGATAATAACGCACCAACACCAGCTGCAACTGTCAGCAGTTCTATAATGGAAGAGGTCAGTAACTATTTAGTTATTAGAATATATACAGTTTTTCTTTACATTGAAATTGATACTTGATAATTAGCATTTAGCGTTAAACCATTCACAGCAGTATAACACAATAGGAAAAAAAATTAAATAATGAAAAAAGTTCATTTTGTGTTCTTTTTAAAAATAATTATTAATTGCGAAATTTATAATATTATACATATACTATAATATTTACCAAATTGATAAATATTATTGCAGATAGCGACAGAGCGTGCAAACAATATTATAATCACAATCACAGAACCGCAAAAAATCGGAGAAGGCATGAGCTCGTATGTGGCGTACCGTGTGCTCACAAAGACCAATATGCCCATATTCAGCAAACACGAATTCGCTGTGCTTAGACGCTTCAGTGATTTTCTTGGTTTACACGAAAAGTTGACTGAAAAATATCTCCGATCTGGAAGGATAATACCACCGGCTCCAGAGAAAAGTATAGTAGGTAAGACAATTACTACTATTTTGTGCTCAATTCGATTTTTTGTGACTTGTGACAATTTTTTTTGGAGGGCTCTTTTTACCTGGTTACTTTGGGCATAGATTAGATAATAATTGGGGGTCATACAATTGGTGTGTTTAACTTTAAAAAAATCATAAAAATAACTATTTAGTTATAATTAGATTTGTCTGACTGACTGACATTTCCAAACAGGCCATGCTTATAATTTTAAGGCGATTATCCACTGACCATGCTAATTAGATTTTTAATTCTAATTGTTTTCTACATTTAGTTCTATATTTGCTTTTTCTTAAATCAATATAAAACATTATAAATATTACCTACTTGTAAGATTGAATCACCCCCAGGAAATACATGAAGTATTCCTATTGCCTAAAGCCATTTAAAAAATGACTTCTTCAGTTTCATAATAAACTTCTTAGGTCTATTATTTCACCTCCATAGACAAGTAATAAAAGAAACATGGCCACATATTTCTGGTAATCCCGTGTTTGACTTCCATCGAAAATCCACACCTGTTTGAACTAGCTAAAGTTACTAAGTAATCTACTTATTCATACTTAAAGGCACAACCAAACTTAAGATGACCTCTACGCCATCGACTGAGAGCGCGAATGGTACGAGTTCTTCAGCAAGTGTTCAATCGCAGTTTGTGGAGAGAAGGAGAGCTGCTCTCGAAAGATTCCTCAACAGAGTCGGACAGCATCCAGTGCTTTCCATAGATCCAGACTTCAGAGAATTTCTAGAATCAGGTACGTTTACAATTGCTGTCAAATACTTGATACTGTTTGTATTGTATATTGTATGTAAATCAACATAAATAATATCTACTCACTTGCAACTTATAATAGAAGAAAATTAGAGTGAAAACTAAAGTGTAAATTTAATGAAATAAACACTATATAATATAATGAATTTAATCATAATTTAATATCTCTGTAACGGCTTAACCGATTTCAATGTGATTTATGTATTGTATTGTAGCAAGCTTTCAGTAACATTTAGTGTTTCTTTCATTCCAATAGGTTTACAAAAAAACAAAAAAATTAGTTAATTGAAATAATACGCGCTATTCTAAAACTACGCCCACGAAGTTGCGGGCGCAGCTAGTTTGTAAATTTAAAAAAAAAAAGAATTTTGTGTTAAATACTGATGAAATATTATAAAAAAATCGTTATATTTTCCAAAATATTCAATTAACTTGCTGGTGCCCGCGACTTCGTCCGGGTTGAACGATGAAAGGTACCCTATGTCCTTTCTGGTGACCCAGACAACGTGTATGCAAAATTTAATGCTGATCGGTTCAGTAGTTTTTGCGTGAAAGAGTTACAAACATCCAAACATACTTTCGCATTTATAATATTAGTATAGATAAAGATTTCTACTATTTGAATGTGTTCATAGATACTGAGCTACCAAAAGCGACGAGCACATCGGCGCTAAGTGGCGCTGGTATGTTGCGTCTCTTCAATAAAGTCGGGGAGACAGTCAACAAAATCACATACAAGATGGATGAATCCGATCCGGTAACGATTCTTTGTTATTCTTAGTTTAACCAACAATACAAGCTATAATTAAAATTATAAACTAACAGTGACTTAATTTTATTACATCTTTATCTTTACAAAGTATAAAATAAAGTCGCTTCCCGCCGTCTGTCCCTCTGTCTGTATGTACGCTTAGATGTCTTAAACTGCGCAACGGATTTTACTGCGGTTTTCATTAATGGAAACTAAGATCTATCCGGTCGGGGACGCTATAGAATCTATGGACGCTATATAGCCTTCCACCACCATCCAAACCGGCAGATTAACATGTATCCGATATCGAAAACGAAATGCGTGGGGCATATACATTAGCAATATCTGACGCTCTCGAGTAAATCCCAACATCCCCTCTTGGGCTCCCCTACTACAATGTGTAGTTTTCAGATTGCTTTTCAAATGTCATCTGGTGGAGTAAACGACGACTCGGTTATAATAGAAATGTTTGGTGTTCCGTAGTGGTTCGAAGAGCGCGTGGGACGAATGGAAGCGCTGGAGGCGTGCCTGCGTCGGCTGGTAGGCGCTTGCGAGGCGCTGGCGGGCGAGCGGCGGGAGTTGGCTGCTCGCACGCACGACACCGCTCGCGCCGCCGCCGCTCTCTCGGGCGCTGACCCACACGCGCCACTCTCGCGCGCACTCTCGCACGCCGCAGACCTGCACGAAAAGGTATACAGCACTCATTCACTCGCAAACTCTAACACACCAGGCTCGAAGGACCACTTGGTTGACAAATAGTAAAGTAGTCAGAAGCGAAGAGAATATACCTAGTCAGCCTATAACGTTTTTGCACGGTCTGTCCATACAAATAATATTTAAAAAATACCCCATAATATTTATGTAAATTTTCAAATACATAATGACATTATATAATGTAGTTTTATATCTTTTACAGATTGAGCACCTAAGAATCGAACAATCAAATACAGATTTCTATGTACTGACTGAACACTTTAAGGATTATTTAGGACTTATTGGCGCTATCAAGGATGTTTTCCACGAAAGAGTAAAGGTAAAAGAAGCAATATTCTCCATAAACATTCTATGCACAATAGGTTAACTTACAATTATTATTTTTTTATTATTTTTTTCAATTTTGTGACTTTTTCAGGTATTCCAAAACTGGCAACACGCTCAACTGCAACTCACGAAGAGAAGGGAGAACAAAGCAAAGGCTGAACTAGCAAATAGATTTGATAAGATCGGTCAGGCGTCCAACGAAATCATTGAGGTATGCTATATTATTTGAATTAATGTAAAACCAAAATGAAGGTTGAAGAGAAGCCATGATCCCAAAAAAAAAAAACTCAATTGCTATCCTTTCAGACCTCTCCATGTAAACATATGAATGGTTTGTTCTAAACTAGCCAGTGCCCGTAACTACGTCCGTTTTCCAAGCGTTCTTCATTTTTAGACGCCTGCGGTTTCGCCGTCGTGAAAAATGTCCATATAGCCTATGTCCATCTTGAAATTATATTCTAACTATAGGTGAGAGTTTTTTAAATTGGATTAATAGTTTCGAAGATACAAATGTACAGTCTTGTAGTATGTGAATCTTCGTTCACGCATAAAATAAAGTACGGCTCCGACGAATAATAAAGAAAGCTTAAAATTTACAATTAACCTTAGATGCAATATCTATAAGGTTCATAATAGAATGCGCACTCACATAAGATGGCAAGCGGCGTACGCTAACGTGGCGGCAGCTGGCGATCAATAGCGATACTGGTACATCGGTAAGCCATATCAGTTAGTAACTGTGTTGGTTTGTTTCAAGTGGGAGGCGAAGGTGGAACGCGGTCAGCAAGAGTTCGACACGATCTCGCGCGTCATCAAGAAAGAGGTCGAGCGATGGGAGGAGGTGCGACTGAGCGAATTGCGAGCTGCCTTCCTGCGCTACCTCCACGACCACATGAACCATCAGGCGCAGGTCACTATCTTACACACCCATTCATTACACCCACAGGTCACACCACAGGCCCATCAACACAAACGATTTACACACGTGCGGTGACTAAACACATTATAGTACAAACTGAAAAAGACAAATGCATTGGACAAAAACAATATGTGGACCAGGGTTGTCCATGCTCCCCGAGATGGCCGGCGTACCTCCACATCCGGGTACGCCGAGGTTCCGACCGGGAGCGTATCCCTCTCCGCGCTGGTTAGCCGTGGCGGGGCACCGAAGTCGTGTCATAACGTCCCCGCGACCCCGCATATCAACGGCCGCGCTAGAAAGTCGTTAGGTTTTAGCCAGTACGAATCCTGCATAATCCCGCAGTGTCCCCTACACTGCCGGGTACCCAAGAGGATTTCCCAAAGTTTAAAAAACAGGGTTGTCCAGGCTGGACTGATGTTAACGGGACTTTCACTGGCAGATAGCTATTGTATAAGGAGTAACTTGGGTGTTTGTTCCGGCTAATCTCCGTAACGGCTGGACCTATTTTAACAGGACTTTCACTGGCAAATAGCTGATGTTCAGCCTTTTACTGGCCTGGTTCAACTAGTTTGTATTTTATTTAATACTAGCTGGCGCCCGCGGCTTCGCCCGCATGTAGTATTTAGCCTATGTCCAATTGTTCATCCTTAAATTCTATTCTAACCTTTGTTTAAAAGACTTTTTTTAAATCGAATCGAATCGAATCTATACAATTAATTAATTACAAACTTTACTTTTTTATAATATTATTATAGGTTAATTTAATATTAATATTGGCTAATCTGTTTCTTCAGGCTATCCGCTACTGGGACGCGTTCCTTCCTGAAGCGCGTGCTATTAAATGAGTCGGGGGATGGTGGAAACGGGGGAGCAATTTTCCTTAACGTGTACATTATATAAACGAATTTGTTTTCTTTTAAAAAAAAACTTCATTCCTTCGTCTAAAATCAACAAAATTTAAAATATCTCAGGTCCGGCGCAAATCGGACGACTACACTACAAAATATTTAATTTTTTTTTTTTTTTAAATAGTTTTTTGTACCTTAAATGCTTTTGATATAATTGAAATTTCGTTGTATTATGCTACGGTAAAATTTAATTACATCAATAGCACTTGAGGTACAAAATACTATGAAATTCATCCATTTTTGAATAATTTTGGACTTATTGAGGATTTTTAATGAAGGAAAATGTAAAACGGTACTTATTTCTCGAGATAAATTCAATGAAGTTTTGTTATAAAATACAATCATTATATATGCATTTATCTTACAGCATTCATAAAAAGAAAACAAATTCGTTTATAGAAATATCTTTTCTGTTAATTTGCTATAAGAAAGTGAACTAAATCGGAGAGAATTGAAAAAATATATTTCTATTATATTATTGTCTCAATAATTTTCTCATGTATGTGATTAAGAATATTTTTTATTTAGATCAGAGAGCAAGCAACTCTCACGAATTAGGGAGTGACTACACTTATTCAGCTTCATTTAGCTTTTTTATATTAATAATAACAATTTTGTGTAAAGCTTGCCGAATCCATTTAGCTTTCGTGCTAAAGGGGCGAAGCCATATACTTATACTAAGTCTATGGGCGAAGGTGAAGACAAATGTGTTTCATCATTCGCATTCTAAAGACAATGATCAGCGCTGTTCAGCTGCACTCAGCGCTGTTTAGCTGCACTCAGCGCTGTTCTGTTGTACTCAGCGCTGTTCAGCTGCAATGAGCGCTGTTCAGTTGTACTCCGCGCTGTTTAGCTGCACTCAGCGCTGTTCAGCTGCATTGAGCGCTATTCAGCTGCATTCACCGCTGTACCGCTGAACATTCTCAACTCTGCGTCGACAAGTTGCGATTTGCATAGATTCTCAGTCATTCAGCGCTGTACGCGACTGATGATCTGTATAAAACCGGGTCCGCTGCGCCAGTTTTTGAACAAAACATTGTTAGAAAACATAAAATAGGGGCGTGGCCTAAATGTTTTGTCGATCAAAAACACTCTAGTCGTTCTCCTTGTCGGAGCTCATTAATCAAATGTTAAGATTTGTTAGAAAACTTTATTACTAAACATTGTTGAAGTGGCAGAGGACGGAATTTGTTAGAATTTTAGCGCAGCGGACGCGCCTTAAGTGTAAGCAAAATCGTTCATCGAAATTCGAATGAATGAAGCTGAATAAATTTACACTCCCTTAACCTTACATTTACATTAAGTATAAAATTAGCTATCAATCAAATAAGTTGAAATTAACTGTTCGATTTATTTGTTTTAAAGTAATAACCCCTTTTTATATATATATATATATATATTACTCAGATTCCTGTTTTATTGTTTCGCTTAGATCAAAACCACGCTAGCGCCTTTAAGAGAAAAACATTTCTATAAATAGGTACATTATAAACACGGATTCATAAGTGGAGAAGAGAACAATAAATTTGTTAAAGAAATGTTCATATAGTAATTATGTATGTATAGGTTTAAAGCTGAGACGCACTTGTGTCAGTCGCTACTATGATAATTACGTGACGACCAACTGTCGGTGCAGATAATTTTATAGATAAGAAGAAAAAATTTCACAGGCTGATCAGAGCCATGGGTCAGTGCCCATTTCAATTGCTCTGATCAGTCAAACTAAATCTAACATTTTTAAATAATTGGTTTATCAGGTATATTATTTAAAATGTACAAATTTCTGTTTAGTGTTTAAGGAATAATTCATAACAAAATATTCCATATGAGCCAATGTCAATATTCCATATACCAACTACAGTAATAAAAATAATTGCGGTTTTTTTACAGAGATTTAACCGGGTTCGATTCCTAATTGAGTATGGGCGTAATTAAAAAAAAAATGAATGCAGTTGTTCTCAAGTCAAAAATCGAAGCCTTAGTCCCTAAGAACAAATTTTCGTATCTCTTCTAATTTAGGATTTTTTCTTACTGCCTCTTAGATTTGATCAACCTGTATATTATGATATTTATGATCATTAAATTCTTTGATCTCGTTAGTAAATATTGTGTTGGGGTATTATCGTGATTTTTTTTTTTTTAATAATTAGTAAAAATAATAATAATTAGTAAAGATACATTTTAAAATTACTTTTCAATGAGTAACAACATTAATCAGGTCCAGATTAGATAAAGACTGAATACTCGTAATATTGAAATCACACGATGGGTTAAGGCTTTCCAATATCCGGATTTATAATGTATACATAAACAAATATGTAAAAATTGTTTTAAAGCAGCTCTAGAGAATTTAAAACTGATATAAGAAATCAACTTATTTGTTATTTTTATTGGCTTTTTGATAATAATGCTTTAGAAACAGTGACGTTTTAGTATTTAGATTTTTTAGGGTCTTTTCGCGTTTATAGTGCATTTCAAATTCAGTTCTATGCACAAAAGTCCATTTTCCCTATCTCAATTCCTTATCCTTAATTCTATTGTAGTCGGCAGCACCTGTGCTGTGACGTTGCTTGTATTATAGGCGACGGTAGCCACTTATCATCAAGTGGACCGTGTCAGCCTATCTGTCAACCTTCAACATAATAAAAAAAAAAAATTTAGCTTTAAAATCTTCACTAAATACAAACCGTCTAAAAGACCACGAGATATAAAAGAAATTTTATGTATTTTTTTATAATTTTTATAATTATAAAATATAAATAAATTATAACAATATTATTCAAATGTGATGAAATGATACCCATGCCAAGTTAAATTGAAAAGGCTCAAAAATTACTTAGTGAATTTTCACAAGTGCGTCTTCGCCACAAACACGAATCCATTTTAAGTGTGTATTCGTTTTGTATTTTATTGTATGACAGTGAACTAATGTGTTATATACATTACTTTATCAGTTCAGGGAAATTCGCGATAAGTTTGTGCTGAATTGATACGCGACTGATTCAGAACGTCCGACGGTTATCGTGTTCTAATTAAGTTTTTAAATAACATTAACAAACTTCAGCTAATTAAATACATAGGTACATACTATGCCAAATTATCGAATAGTACTTAAACTCTAAATGACACTGCAACTCTTTAGTAATTGTAACTCTAAACAGCTGTACTGATTATGATGAAATTCAGTACAAATATAGCTTGATCCCTAGTGGTAATTCGTTCAGCGGGCGAACTCTTTTTAACGACATCATTTTCTCCGCACTCACTTCTATAGATCACTGATTTTTCTTTTATATGTACATAAATATTTAGGTGCTAATATGCGTTTTTTATATTTTATATCACAACTTAAAATTACACTATATCACAGTAAATACATCCCAGGAACAAATTTGTCGCCCTTCGCTTTGTATAGCTAACCTACATCCCACTTTAATAGTGATAATCGCATTAATTTGAACTAATATCAAATTTTCTTAAAAATATATCTGTAACATGTTTTACTTTCGAAATAAGAATATTTTTTTTTTAAATATCGAGTCGTGCTTTGATCGAGATGTTTCTGAATCGGTTGCATAAGTTGTATCCGTGGTAATTAAGTTGTAAGTTTCATATAAAATTAATAAGTTATAAGGTAATATTATAGAGTTAAAAGTGATAATACGCATACTATAGTTAATATTTTATGAGCGTTGCGTATAAATTATGCTACAGTCTTTGAAAAATGTCTGTCCCCTTTACGTATTAAAATAAAAAGGCTCTTCGAAGTCTTCGGGATTACTGCAGTGGCTTCATAAACTTTCCATGATAATTAGCTTTTGTAATAAATAAAAAATCAAGGTTAACAGTTATCAGCTCTTTAAACGTTTTACACCTTAAATTAATGAATGGGTATATTTATATAGTGGTGTTGTCAATGTCATGTGAGGGTAGTAGCAATCGGTATGTGGATGACCACAGAATTAAATTTGGTAGCATTTAATTAAGACTACCTACCCTCTTCCACTAATTCATACTTGTGTCGAACTTGTTTTTGGAGCCTTGGAATATTAGTTTAACTCTATGCAAAACATAACCATTGCTATAAATTAATGCGTAAAAGGTTTATTTGGATGTTTCATCTTGATTGATAAAAATTATATTTATACATTAAAAGAAAGAAAAAGCAAGCGCCAAAAGAAATGTATGTTTTGAGAATATAGGAATGGAGGTTTAGTACTCATGCGTCGTTCTAAATTACTAAATGATTTATACAAAGTAGCTTTTCGACCGAGATCTAAAGATTTCTTAACGTGATGATTTTGTGGCCAAGTGTGTATACTCCGCACGCGAGCTCCGAGGAATCTTTAGGAATGTTGAAAGATCTAGTGCAGTTTTATCGATATTAACTGATCATAAGTTATTTTTTAATGCTAATAAAAATAAAAATATACTTCAAATAACAGAAATAGGTACACCCCAGCGCGAGATTCTTCGGAGCTCGCTTGCGAGCTATACCTACCTATTTTTATTATGTGTGTGTGATATTGTCCTATAGAAATTTATGTTTATTCTCCTCGTAAACCAGCTTTTTTTCTGGTGGCATAAAAATGGAGGCTGTTTAGGTGTCGTAGCGCAACATTCAAATTGTGATTACTTAAAAAATATTATCTCTAATTGTTCCGAATTATTGTAAAATTATCAATATTGTTGTTACCTAACTTCATTTCGGTGTTTTTGTGAATTAATTTTACTTCAAAATATACGCTTTGACTGCAATTTTTGTTGACATAGTACAGACTCCGAAGAGGAGACATCCTTCACTCATCTATTTATCAGACGAAAAGTATATTTTACCAATTGTTATCTATGAGGAAATAAATCTCAATTGTGATGCTTATTAAAATATGCTCATTCTTGTTATGCGTCCTTCTTTGTTAAACTGCATAGTACCCTTAATAAAATATATACTTTTCGTCTGGTAAGATGGGTGAAGGATGACCTCTTTTTGGATCTTAGACCAACACTTTTCCATTTATTTCACTATCTATCTTCTAAGGGTTAAGGTGTTTAAGATTTTGTTTATTTTTATAGTCATTCGTTTTATCATTACGAGTATGTTAGGTAAATAATAATAAAAAATATATATTATATTCCAAAAAAAATGTATATAAAATATTATGTTAGTTAATGTTATTAGGTAGTTATGTATCCCTTATTTTTTATATTGCCAAATATATTTAGCGGTAATTCAATGTATTGGAAAAGATGAATAATTATTGAATAAAGTGATGTTGATTTCTTATTCTATTTATAGTTTTTTTTTTACATTTAACAGTCTTTACCTAATTGTTATGTTTAAGTTTTAGTCTCAATGATGATGTCGGATTTAACCTGACTTCAATAATCCAACAAAAAATAAGTTATTCTATTACACTTTTAAGTTAGAAAACTTGAAATATATATTTGGATGATTATCGGTCGATAGAAATGAAAAATATATTCTGCTATGGAGTAAACTGGGAAATACATGCAGTACCGTAGGACAAAAATTCTTTATGTTAATCCAGGTAATAAACTATTTGTGCGCCAAATTTCATCCAAATATGTTCAGCTGTTTTTGCGTTATTAAGGAACAAAAATACAAAATATCGCATTTATAATATTAATAGGATGACAGATAATTCGAAGTCTGTGTAATCAGAAGGCAAATTAAATTAAGTGTAATTGTTGTAATTTTAAAGATGACAAAAAGAATAGTATCCTGAGTCTTTTGGGGTCTCTTCTCAGGATCGTCATCTTGGCTTTTTTTCCGAAACCCTAGTAAATTTAAATTTATAATAACGATCATAAGAGTTGCTTGGAGAAAACTAATTGATAAATAAATATTTTGATTTTTGTAAACGAACACAACAGTCATGTTAGTTACCAAAACCAACGTTTTGTGAATAATGTTTTAAATCAAAATACCTACAACTTACGTGGACAAATCGGCTTGATGCGATTGTCGCCTTAATATGTTTATCATATCAACAAACAAGTATATAAGGGAAAACTGTTCTTATCTGATATAACTTTATTGCAATAATAAAACTAATCAGGTGAGTAACAATTTTATTTATTTTTTAAATTCAATAAATGTTTATTTATTATAGATACATTATGATATTGTGTTGAAAAATAAACAGTTTAGCTGTTTAAATAATTTTTTTAACAGTGGAAAATACTTTATCAATGACTGTCAAGTCAAACTATAAATTATGTTAAAAATGGTGTTTCCGGAAAATTTATTGTATAATAAATTCTTGTGAAAAGAGGTAACAAGTGCTTAGTTGTACACACGTATACGAGAAGAGAATAATTCATATACTTAATCAATTTGAAATATTTTTTATATATAAAATCCAATTTTGTTTTAGTTTTTTATCTAACTATTAAAAAGTTGTAGGTGAACCAAAATTCTTGTATAAATTAACTAAATTATCATTAAAACATAATTGTTAATGCATCAAGAGTGTTCTGTTTTTACATAAAACTTATTATTTTCTAGAACCATGAAACTGCTTATTGCGATTGCGTTCCTGGCCGTTGCTAACGGTATGCCAGAGGCTGTCAGATTACCAGAACCTGTCTTACCACAATTCGAAAGCAGCTCACTTGAGAAGGAATCGGTAAGAGTAGTCGACGCTCCCGAGATTGCTGGTGCTTCGATTGAAACAGTGAAAGTAGTCAATGCTTTAGAAGGTGTCGCGGAAGAAGCTCAAAAGAACTTTCCAGAAGTTGTAAGCGTTGTCGACCTAGCTGACGAAAGCTCTATTGATAATACCAAAATAGCACCATCCGAATTAGAAAGTATCAGAATAGCGATTCCAGGAGACCTACGACATAACTTCCTTCATGATGTAAAATACAATAAACCATTTTTGCGAAGCAATGTACCTCAAATGGAAGACGTTTTGCCCGTAAAGGAAGCAGTAAAGGTAGTTGAAGCTCCCGAGATTTCTGATGCGCCAATAGAAGCTGTAAATGTGGTCAATGCTTTCGAAGGTATACCCGAAGAAGCTGTCAAGATTATGCCAGAAGTCAACCCAGAAGCTGTAAGAGTCGTTGACGTAGCAGTAGAAGACTCTATTGATAAAGTTAAGATTGTAGAGACTCCTTTGGGAACGATCAAATTAGCTCCATTCGAGTTGGAAAGCATCAGACTTGTACTTCCAGATAATATACGTAATTTGGCTCGTGATCTACAAATGAATGCTCATCCATATTTGCGTTAAATCGAAAATAAGACATGTGCAATTTTTTAGAATGTAATCATTGTGATTGTTGTTATTTGAACAATATTAAACGTTTAAATTCGTGTTGTTCTTTTATTGTTGGCTTTGCACAGGTGCTATTTTTTTTACAAATTATATTATAAAAATCTTTCTCATTTAGCACTCTTTCCATTAGTGAAAACCACATTAAAATCCATTGCGTAGTTTAAAAGATCTAAGTGTACATACAGAGGGACAGATGGCGGGAAGCGCCATCTGCCATTTATTTTATTTATTTATAGTACTGTCTAACTTTAAATGAGCAATTCTTGTATGTAGCTATGGTTTTGCGTTTTAAGTCTACCTATTCAAGTATGTGGTTGTTGTATTTTTCAATAGTATAATTGCAATCATTTTGTTAAACAGTGTCTGTTGCAACACAATTATTGTGACTATCTTAAGTCCACCGAGCTCTGCTCATACACCCAGGTACTTATTATTAATACAGTAATTAGTAGTTGCAGGACATACTACGTTTGGCAGTTATTTGAGCATACCACCGTGTAATAACAGCATGTTTGCTGTTAGTGAATTTTGTAAAAAATATAAATAGGTATTTAAAATTGCTAAGTTATAAATAACATATTCATACATTTATTTAATGTTATTTTTATAGGATTTAATTAAACAATATTGCTTAACATTATTATTTTATTAATCTAACACTAGTTAAACTACACACATACAGTTATTATTATTTAAGAACATAATCATCTGGATATTCCATTACTTTCGGATAAGATTTGACCAGTTCCTCTGGGATGTGATCCAGTCTTGTTGGTACGAGACGCAATTGTCTAATTTGATTAGTTACATTCTGCATAATATCTGTGGGAACCTGTTCTCCTGGATATATTAATAACCTCTCCATAGTGTGACGCCTGGATAAGTTGCCTTTCATTGCCCTGTATACTGCTTTCCTTATAATCTGGAAGTAACAAAAAACATTAATAATATGTTGTGCAACAGGTACAAATCTAAATTTAATAAAACATGAATGGCGGTGGTGACGCCCAACCGACTAATTTTTTATATTTTTAGACTCCCTCAAGAACTCGAGATTTTTTTCAGGAAAAAAGTATCCTATATGTTAATCTAGGTAGTAAACTATCTGTGTGCCAAATTGCATTCGGTTTCAGTAGCTTAACAAACATAAGTATATCCATCCATCCTCACAAACTTTCGAATTTATATTAGTAGGGTGATGAAAACTTTTACCATTGTTGGATCTTTGTTATGCAATTCCCAGGCTAAAGTCCAAGATGCACCACCAGGATACCCAGTATGGTGGAAGTAAGCCCTCTTCCTCCAGTCATCGCCGCGAAGGGCAATTTCACGACTATTTATACACACTACAACGTCTCCACATTCATTCATTGGATGATAAATTGGTTTATGTCGTCCCTTTAAGTATTTAGAGATGAGTTCAGCCGATTCGTAAGGATCTTGCCATTTGCAATCGAATATATGCCAAGTTCTTGCAAAAGTTGCCCATTGCTGAAAAAGTTCATTAATTTAATAAAAAATTTGTCATAATTAAGTCGAAATCGACGAAAATACAAAAATATACCTGCACCCTCTTCGCAGCAGACATTTTCAAAATGTCACTTAAATAAGTATATTTAATTATTTATTACTTAATGAAAACGTAATGTAATAACAAGAAAACAGAAACAATTAATTTAGGTTATATTTTTTTTTATAAAAAGAAACAGAGTATCAAATAACAAATTTTATATGAAATTGACAATTGCGCCGCACAGACTAGTAAATACTAGTTTTAATGAAAGCTATAATTTCGAATTGACCGAGTATTGCCAAGATATATTAATTTTTTAATTACATAATTGTTTTCGTTTTAAATAGATACTTACGTAATAAATCATTGATTATGCACATACATAATCATAACGAAACTGATGATTTTATAAGATGTAAGAAGCGCTTGCGTTCGCAGTGGTAGCCACACACATAACTAGCATAGAGTAACTTTTTATGGTAACTAGTATTGTGCGCAAGTATTGTGGGGAGATTATTGCGTAAATTTTATATACAGCTTGACAAGTTAAGAAATTAAAAAGTGGCAATACTGTAGTGTTATCACGTTTTAACCATGATGCTGGAAAGAATGAGACGACACTAAAGTATTGCCAATTTTTAATTCATAACTACACAACTCCTTACATTTTCCATATTCTTATTTCTTAAATTTTGGAAATTGTAAGAAACAATAATGTGAACCGTAATATTTCATTTTGCTCATCAGCACTCATTATGCTTTCTTTTCGAAGACCCCGTTTAGTGTTGTGTATTTTTCAATGTCACCGTTTCCAATGCAATCTAAAAGTAATATGAATGGATGAACAGATCAGAGCCAGTGCAGTGTAGAACCTTGCAATCCGATTCAACTATCCGTTCTGAGAGTGAAGACAATGAGTGAGTGAACTGTGAGTCAGTCATTTTTATCTCTATTCATGGCGAATAACGGTTTAAACATTGTCTTAGTCTCATATAGACTTCATAAATAAAACATCTGAATATATGGTTGTTTATTCAATAAGAAAAAAAATATCTAATATAAAATACTCTTAAGTATATAACATGAAAAATAAACCAAAAAATATTGGAAATTAATAAGTTTATTCACACTATTAGATATTATAAGTTCTCACAAGACGTTTGCGTTACGCATTCAAGTGTAAATCTTTTCTAAGCGTGTACGCAGTCACGTGCATCATACACTGTTCGTGTTTTAGGAAATTGTCTATGGCCCGCTGTCGCACCTCCTCCCACGCGTAGAGGTCTCTGTAAATTGGCCGCACGTACTTCATTCTACCCACTTTGTTCACAAACTCAAAGGCATCGTCCAATTTATCAAAATCTCTACTTCTTATGCACAACCGTATCCATCTGTATTGAATCTCGCTGTTTTTGCTGTCGTTCACTTTGTACGCCTCTCCCAATTGACGCACCTTGTCCATAGACAACGGCGGCCTGTCTATGAGCTCTTGGAGAAGATTGATGATTTGATGCGGTGTGAACGCCTTCACGTCTTCATACGAAAGAGAAGTGTCGTTCGTTATTTTTGCTACGAGAGAGGAAATAGCCTTCGTCATTGATATGTCGTAGCTGAAATTGAAAAAAACCGTTCAATAAATTTTTAAAAATTATTGCATTTTATAATTATACACAAGGTGGTGCCCGCGACTTCGTCTGCGTTGGAAAATTAAAATTAATTAAAAATAAAAACAGTTCACTCAAATGTTGAGCCAAATTAAAATGGTATTGAATTGTGTGAATTATGATTTACTTACTCTGGAATAATCGGAGGCATACCGCTCGTGTACAACCACGAGTCCCAATCGATTGCCTTCAACTTATCACTGTTCTCCTTATCGTTCTTGAAATATTCGAAAAGCGCCTCCTTAAACTCGTTTGTGTCCAAAGATTTCTTTTGGAACTTGTTCAGGTATGATCTCAGGAAACCGTCAAACACCTCTGCAATTTAAAAGGCACACTCTTTAGAATAAGAATGGCGCTGCGGTTAATGTTCTAGAACTAGACCGTTAGATGGCGCTGCAAATGCATAATAAAATCGAGATATTCGAGAGTTTTTCACTTCTGATGTGCAGTCCTAAGACTTACAGTTTCTTTTTCTTCTTGAAAATACCATAGAGCCCCATTTGTTTTTTTGGCGAATATTGAATTTGAGTATGATTAATATTATCCTACATAATATGAACTAAATCTACAGAAATTAATGAGTAAATGGTGAGTAGGTGAAGAACAAACACCGATTCAACTAAAAATATACTACTTCGAGGTTAATTTTAAAAACATTTTAATCTTACCCGGTCCACCGACCAAATTCTCAATGTATCTCAGAAACAACGAACCCTTCTCGTACGGGACAGTCGAGAACGCATCGTCGGGATGCATTCCTCTCAAGTCCACCACGAGCTTCGTCAGAGGATTGGCTTCGCCTAGTTCAATGTTTACCTAAAAAAATAAAAGTGCACACAGTCTTACCGGCGCCCCCGACAGTGTCCTCCAAATATCTGAGGAAAAGAGATCCCTTTTCGTAGGGCACGCGAGAGAACGCGTCGTCCGGATGGACGCCCTTCAAACTGGGCACCAAATTTGTCAGGGGACTATTGACGCCGAGGTGATCGTTCACCTGCAAGCGATGCAACATAAACAATACAATATTGCACATACTATACTATTATATCACAGTATATGGGGTGTCCCAGAAGTCGACGTCAAGCCGAAAACTACCGTTAGACAAAACGAATATGGAGGGTAGAGGTAAGGAGTACCGACTCATACTCGTATGACAATCAAACTGAAAGAATGGTCCTCTCCAACAATAAAATAAGGGTTCTAAAAGTGGCCAGAATGGCGCCAGTGTAGCATATCTTCCATCTATCTATCTTTGTCTAATTTACTAGACAATGCTACACTAGCGCCATCTTAATTTACTGGTATATTTGGACCACTTTTTAATATATAGTCGGTCCTCCTTGCCTCTACCCTCCATAGACCTATCAAAAACAAATTTTAAAAAACCCAAGCAACATGGTTTAAAAACTATAGGCATTGTAATAAAAAAATTAAAAATGGCAATCACATGGATTTTTTTTTTGACTAAAAATTGATCGAAAACTAAAAATTAGTATCTACATTATCATATTAAGAATGTGATACAGTAAAAACAATCAAAGCAAATGAAATATTAATAACTCACCGTTTCACTAAGCTCTTGCAATCCCAATAAACTGTGGAAGTCTCTGCTTTTCCTTGCCTCTGTTGAGTCAGCGATAAGAGAGGAGGCAACTTTTCTCTCCAAAAACACAGTGAAACCTTCGTTCAGCCAGAAATGTTCAAAGTTCCTGTTTGTGACCAAATTTCCAGTCCAGCTGTGCATTATCTCGTGAACAATCACGTCCGCTTGACTTCTATCCCCGGCCTGAAAAAAATGTTTTATATTTAGAAAACAAATTAACGTAATTTGTCAATTGAAGGGGAAAAAAGTTAGCAGTTTCATAAATCACAGTACTATTATTAAGCATTTTCAGCATACATATGTTTCAAAAAATGTATTATTATCTATTTATTATTTATGTTAAGGTTGACAGACAGGCTGACTGTCCACTTGCTTGATGGTAGCTGGCTACCGTTGCCTATAAAACAAGCAACGCCACAGATGTTGCAAGAACGCTGCCGACCATGGTAGGATTAAATATAAGGAAATAGGAAAGGATAGATAAAATGGGCTCTGGCACTCACTAAAACACAAAAGCACACATTCTATTTTTTCACGGTGGTCTGTAAGGGAGTGGTTATTGCCGCCAAAAGGGCTGCCCAAACGACTACGAAACGCAGAAGACTTATGTACATAATTTGCTGAAAAAAATTGCACCCATGCCAAGCTAGGGTATGACTGCGAGTGGTCTACATAAAAGAAGAAAGCACTTACCAACAAAGTGGGTGTGACAAAGGTAAGACACGGGTTCTCCATGCCGCCATAGGGGAAGGAAGGTGGCAACACCAGAAGGTCATATTGACTCCACTGGTACTGACCGCAAAGTTTCTCGGCCGCTTGAAGATATTTCTCAGTGTCTGCAAACTCCCATGCACTACGTTCAATTTCTTCCTTCTCTGCCCACACTAAAGACCTGTCACAATAATAATTGACATGACAATATTTCGTATTTATTAAACGCCTAGGCTTTAAATTTAATAAATAAATTTATTAAATTTAGAGATAATAATAATAATAATAATAATTAAAAAAAAAAAACATAAAATCCTACGTGATATTTACTCTAAAAATGTGTGAAATCTTTACACCATCTCACCTTTTGATTTAAAGGTAATCTAAATAGTAAGTTCAAAAACGTCAACCACACACAGATGCTCGCTGAATAATTGTCATAAAAATAATGAAATTTTCTAAGAAACGCAAGTGACATACAACTTTATTTCTTAGCACATAAGGTCCACTCACCTAGGTCCTAATCTCCTATACTCTAGCACGCCTACAGCCAATGCCAACAGGTACGAAGGTATCGGAATAGGCTGCGTGAAGGCGGTCTTTACTCCTGCGCTCTTTCCACGGAGAGCGCTCATTAGTACCGTGAATTCTTCGGGGGCTGTGATCTCCGCGTCGTATGTAAACTTGACGGCGGGTGTGTCTTGGCAAGGCACAATCGACCTTGCGTGTATAGGCTGTAAGTCATACAATGAAATTGAGATGGCGATATTTGTTTAATGTTTGCTTTACTGTCAATTCATAAACTATAAACTATAGTTAAGAACCATCTCGACCACATCAACCTTCAAACAAAAAAAACCATATCAAAATCGGTCCATCCCTTTGAAAGCTGCGATTCCATAGACAGACAGACACAGACACATATACACACATACACAGATGTCAAACTTATAACCTCAGAAAGTATAAGATGGGTGTCCTCTGCATATCAGTTGTATATATAGGTATCAGAAGCCGGGGCTGAATGTATTAATAAATTCAAGGTAAAATGCATATATTCACCTGACACTGACTGAATAGATAAGGGAATTTCTTTCCGGACGTCTGACTGGGTTCCAACCATTGTAAAGCAGTTGCATTTGGAGATGTCTTATAAGTTATTTTAATTTTAAGCCTGCAATAAAACATTAAAACATAAAATATTTCATAAAACACTAAACTAAAAAACATTAGAATAATTGAAGGATTCATTCAAACCTAAAAAGATTTTTTTAATAACTAACCAAAAGTAATAGGGACCTTACTTCATATATTTTTTACAAGAACAGATCTGGGACGACTTTGTTGGATTTGTACACAATTTTCCAACTTTCGTCAGTTGATAATCAGCATTTAAATCATCTTCGACAATCTCATACATGTATCCGGTGAAGTTAAGCGAAATTGTTCCTGGTACTTGTGTTGATTGAGTATGTTTAATGGGAACTATTTCAGTTTCTTCGCAACATTCTTGATTGAAGTTAACATATTTTCTTGTAACAATAAAAAAGACTGTTATGTGTATTTTAATCTATACTTAATATAAACAAAGAAGATTTATATGTTTGTAATGAATAAACTCAAAAACTACTGGACCAATTTTGAAAATTCTTTCACCTATAGAAAGCTACATTATCAGTGAGTAACGGCTGGGATACCGATGGTAATGGTGTCCTGTAAGCAATTCATAGTCAATTATTGTATCTAATATTATAAAGAGAGAAGGTTTGTATTTTTGTTTGTAATGAAAAAACTCAAAACTATTATAGGTGCCGATTTTTAAAAAAAAAACACCTATAGAAAGTTAAATTATCAGCAAATAACATAGACTATATTTTATAAAGTTACGCAGGCGAAGTCGCGTGCAACAGCTAGTCAATACTCACTATACACAACATCTCTAATGTAATGTAATAACTTTAAACAAGCAATTCTTGTATATGGTATATGAATTTATAAGTAAATTTCGGATATCTATCTCGCAAAACAGCTCTAACTCTAAATTTTGTATTTAGATAAGTCTACCAAAACTTACTTATCTCCTTTTGTTTGCTGCTTTGGTAGTTTTATTGTCAACTTGGTACCATATAGCTTAGGTGTTAAGTTATCCTCTGTATATTCCAATTCCGAACCGTCTTCCAATTGAACTGATTCTATACATAAGTGATTGCTGTCCAATATCTGAAAATAAATTTGTGATTTTGGTCAAGAATGATGGAGTTGTAAGTAAAAGGCAAGTATTTAGTAGGAGTACTACAACCATGTTGTGAAGTACTATATTGTGTTTATAGTTGGATCTACAAATTTATTTACTCAATTTTTGATAAGGGTGAGATTGGAATTGGCGTCGTGATGCCAACATTTGCCGAAACTTTGGTCAACACTTTGTTGGAAGTAAATGTATATTAAAATAAATAAGTTTTTAAATATTATTTTTTCTAATGTTTCACATCTACCAGTCCTCTCGTGACCACACATTTTTTTCTATCATGTTACATGATAGACAGGCTAACGGTCCACATGGTGGTAGGGTGGCTATAATCACCTATAACACAAGCAACACCGCAAGTGCTGCAATTGCTCTTCCTGAAAAGGGATGAAGAAGGGGCTCCGGCTTCCCTTACTCACTCATCCAAACACAACAGCACACATACTGTTATTTCACGGTTGTATTCTGAACTTATTACTGACGCCAGATGGGCTGCCCAAATGGCTGCGAAACGCAGTGTGCCTTGTCACTTCTATTATTCATAATATTATTTATGCAAACTTTTAGTTGGTTTTAAATTTTATTGGTCAATAATGGTAGACTTAGTAAGTACTTGATTAATTAGCATTGAATTCTGAAAATATGAAGATAGGCTACTGTTACCTATAAATCTTACCAACTCATTGCAATCCTCCAAAACATCAATATCCAAAACAGCAGAGCCATTTAAAGTTTTGTTTTCAAATGCAACATTCAGGTTGAGTGATATGTGTTTTATTATGGCAATTTCTGAAAGAAACACATAATTGTTTTAAATGTATGAAAAGTAAGAGGGCTTTAGTAGGCAGGTACCTATTAACAATAAAGTAGGCTATGTATATAAGTTAAGTATAATAAGTAACTAATATAATTTAACTTATACAACAAACATAATGTATATAAATATGTTATATATGTGATTAAATATGACAATAAAATGCACTAAAATATAAAATTTGAATTCATTTGTGAGATACTTAATTATAACTATGATTGATATTACATAAATTTGACAAAGTATTATATTAATCAAAAAGTTTATCTTTAAAAATGTGTATGAACAAAAAGTATAAATAAAAATGGAATTACCAGGTCTTGAGTAAGAAGACGGATCGAGAGGACTTAAACCAGCCATTATTCTGATTTTGCTAGAAGGAAAAACATTTGAAATAGTACATAATATTATAAAAACACTAAGTTTATCACCCATTATTTTAACTGTTACTCGAGTCCCCTAGAAGCATAGAAAACGTTGAACTAAGATGAGAATAAAATAATCGTCAGTAGTGTGTATGACATTTATGGCAGTTTTATGCCATAAACATTATTCATTTTAATTAACGATCCTTTCGTATGATGTAAGCCGCGTTATTCATTTATTTATGACCGCAGTTTATGCCGGTCATTCATTCATATAGGTACCGTGTTCATATTACAAATACCGGCCGTTTATTAAGTTTAGAACATAAAGCCGGTCACACTAGGTACTACAAAAACGTAAACTAAACCGCAAGCTATTTTAGGGAGATATTTAGCACTTCTTTTATGAATTAATAGTTGTATTTTAATCTATTTAAGAGAATAAATAAAGATTTATCACCTCTTTTCTGATGAAACACTGTATTTAGATGTAGAGAAATAATGGCTTAGTGATATATATTTATTAAATCGAGTGTGAAACAAAGACGTGGCATAAAGGACCGAACAATTTCTTAAATTCCTTTTGTTATATCGTGTTATAGAAAATAAATTAATGCGTTGGCAAGAAGAAAATCCTGACAGAATTTTGCCGATGACAGCCATTTTCTCTTTTTGTCAGCTGTGTTTGTCAATTTTGTCATTAGTTTTGTCATGTCATCACTCTTTGTAATATGGTGGTGTGGTGTGGTGTCAAATAACACACAGAATAGGTAGTTAGGTACTTAGGTAGGTACTCAATCTGACAAAACATAAATCTATCAAAAATGGTAATAGGTAACTTAAATTTGGTAATTTAACTGACTGAATACAATTTAATATTTTTATTCAAAACTTACACAATTAATTATAAAATTTATGACTCAATCAAGAGCATAGTTATTTAGGATTACACAAAAAAATAAATGCTAAATTTTAAAATTCCCCATACAAAAAATGTCCAACGCGACAGAAGCCTTGAGAAGAAGTTTTCACTTCAAAAAAAAGTTAGTTCTATTTATTAGGTACCTACCTAATGCCTACCTACACACCTCCTTTTTTATTATTAGAGATGGGTGCTCTTGGCCAACATCCAGCTGTGTAGCGAAGATGAGAGGCTTACGATGGAACGAGCTCACCCAGAAGATGCCTGAATGATTTGGGTTATATAAGATCGGAAATACAGACGCCGGCAGGGAGTTCTAAATCTTGGCAATACGCATTACTTATAAAGGATGGTTTAAAGCGCTTAGTCCGAAAAAGAGGGATTTCGACAAGAAGAGGATGGTAACCAGCCGTACGTCTGTAAGTCTGTATGTCCGATGGAAGAAAAGGGAATCTATTAATCTATCTTTTAATCTACTTACAAATAATATCAATTATTTATCGAAATCACTGCTTGCAATGATAAAAGTCAATTTTTATTGACCAACTAATATAATTATCATTTACTTATCAGATAATTATTCTTATCTACGTAAAGACTCATTTCACATTTTTGTTTCTTTAATTTAATTAATTCACTAAGTGTTTATATACTTAAATGTTTTATAAAAAAAATTGTTGCCCTTGCGAGGGCATAAAATATGGGTACCACTACTACAAATGATTCATTGCGTGAATATTATGAAGAAAATGATATATTTTTATCCGCCGAAGGAACCCTCAAAGTTTTATCAGTTGTAAGTATATGAAAAATATGTAGTAATTAAGGATATGATAATTTATTTACACGTCCATCATGTAGTAAAGCAAATCTATGAATTACATTAGTAGGTACCTAAGGTATAGAGATATTAAAACACCTTTTTTTATTAATTTAAATAAATATTTGCCGTAAGTAAATACTTAGGTACCTATGGAAATAAAAAGAAATAAATCACAGCCTTTAATTTAGGAAATGGTTTAGTTATGCACATGCACAGAAACACATCACAAAAGCTAATTGGTACCTATGTACCTACCTATAATTTATAACTATTTGGATAACTTAAAATTTAAAAGTAGAAATAAGCAACAGATATAATATCATAATTTATGACCATTTTATGACTATCAAAGTAAGTACATCACAATTTTTAAACATAACAAATTAACTAGCAAAGTAAATACCTATAGCATATTCCCTACTATTTTTTTTATAATATTACTTATATGCGAAAATTTGTGAGGATAAATGGATGTGTATGGATGTTTGTTACTCTTTCATCGAAAAACTGCTGTAGGGATTTGGATGAAATATGGCAAACAGTTAGATTATTACCTGGATTAACATAAAGGATACGTTTTATCCTGAAAAAATGTTAGTTTTATTTTATTTTATTTTATTTAATCGAGATACCAACAGCACATCAAAATTCACCAAGTCACATACATTCGTTATAAAAACACGTTTACATTTGCGTACCAATTACTGGTATCTACAGCTATAGTTTCTCGAGGGATCATCTAAAAATATAAAAAAACTAGCTGTTGCACGCAACTTCGATCTCGTCCCTTTATAAAATGTAGCCTATGTTTACTCGCTGATAATTTAGCTTTCTATACTTAGGTGAATTTTTTTTAAATCGGTCCAGTAGTTTTTGAGTTTATTCATTACAAACATACAAAAATACAAATATCCTGTCTTTATCTAATATATAAAATTCTCGTGTCACGATGTTCGTTCCCATACTCCTCCGAAACGGCTTGACCGATTCTTATGAAATTTTTTATGCATATTCAGTAAGTCTGAGAATCGGCTACTATCTATTTTTCAAACCCCTTAGTGATAAGGGTGGCCCACCCCAAAAAAATTTATATGGCAATACAACGTTTGCCGGGTCAGCTAGTTATATTATAATACTAGCTTTCCCGCTCCCGGCTTCGCCCGGGGTGCATTTTTTTTGTAAAAACCTTCCCTGATTATACATTGGTGAAAACCGCATGAAAATCGGTACAGTAGTTTTTGGGTTTATCGCGAACAGACAGACCGACAGACGCGGCGGAGGAGGTCGTTTTATATTAGGTATAATAATGTATGTAAGGATTATGTGCGTAACTAAGTTGCCGCTGTTTTCCAAGAGATGGTTCCAGTAATAAGTGTAGGTTGGTGCAGGTGCAGGTCGATTGTGACAACCAAAAATATGGTAAACAAAGAAAAAGTGATTCTACAGCATACCAACGCTCGGCCTCACGTTGCCAAACCCGTTAAAACCTACTTAGAAACGCTCAAATGGGAAGTCTAACCCCTCCCGCCATATTCCCCAGATATTGCGCCGTCCGATTGAATGACACTGTCGCCATTGGGCGCCGCCGTTGTCATTTATAGCGATAAAGATACTAGTTAAGTCTAATATTTTGTTACAGATAGTATGTATAGTCTCAGCGATATTATTCCTGACTGGTGGTTCCTGTAGCAGTGTTCCATCAGGACTTGTGGCCAGTGCTGCTACTGTAGCACTGGCTTGCGGTTTCATTATGGCTTTGTTGTATGTGGGGGCGACACTTGGACTGCCATTGTATGCTCCACAAATCTGGTTATTTACAGTCAGTATCCAAAATACTTTTTCCATTTTTTTATGATAATCGTAGCATAACTGCTATGAGTCCATTTCTTGGTGGCACTTCTTCGCCAGGGAGGGTATGGCTGGTTACTATCCACAACTTATCAATATAACTTTTTTTTCGGACTACTGTAGGTAGGTGAATATAGTTGAACATGATTGAATATAGTTAAACCCTAATAAAATTCTCAATAAGAAACAGGTCTGTGCTTTCTCCAAAACATAACCAAGCCCCGTTTGTTGCAATGCCTAGCATTATTGTTACATTACCAATTGATATTACTGTTTCAGGACATAATACTGTCAACAGTCATGGGCATCCTACTTCTGGTTACAGCAGTTTTGAGTTTGACCATCTGTGTGATGGATAGTGCCATCGATTACATGCATGGAGTATGAATAGCTAATTGCCTATTTCATTTTTTATTTTTAATATTTATTTTATTTTGAAAATCGGCATTTACTTAGGTGAAGGGGTCAACCTATTGGTAATACTACTTACTCGTACACTTTGGTATTCACTGAAAGGAAATGCAAATTAACTGCCAATCCTGATAAAGGAATGAGAAAAAGGTTCCTGGATTCTTTTACTTACGCACCAAAATCCAACAGCTCACATGCTTTTTTATTATCTAAATTAAAAATAAAATTAGGAAAAAATTATATAAAAAGCTAAATTTCCCTTCTTAATTAAATTATCTTGAGTAAGTGGCTATCATTGACCATAACACTAGTGTGCGGCCGACCATAGTAAAATTAAGGATAACAGATTAGGAAGGGAATTCACTCACCGAAACTCAATAGCACATATGCTGTTATTTCACGGTGTTCTTCTATAAGGGGTTCATAAAAGTACAAGTGTAAGCTTTTCATAAAAGTCCAACTAGCATTATGAAACTATTGTGTTTACAGCCTCTTGCTGCGATAAACGCCGGCTTGGTAACAATGAGTGCAATAATCACTTATACATCAGTAATGCGAAAATTGGATTCCACAAGAGGTCCCACACAGGAACCGGTTAGGCCTCAACCAACTGAACAAGAAGTATGAGGACTGTAAGCAATTAGGTAGAAGGTATTAGACAGGCCTTCTGTGTACTATTTACTACTTATACAATACCTTATTTATAAATCAAGTTATGAATAAGTTCAATGAGCAGGGCTGTTTTGAAAATACCTGGGGTCTTAACAGTCTAGCAAGTGCTTAAAGTCACTTTGATAATTAGTAATGCATTTAATATAATAATATGTGTTAAATATTTTATATGTATACCCTGTTTACGAACAGGGTAAAAAAACATTTCCTATGTATGAATTATAAGTTTAGTAGGTAGGTAGATCTAAGCTTAAATAAAATAAATAATTGAAATATTTTTTACAGTGTTTTATTCACAATACATAATGGAATAAAATTAATTTAGAAATAAAATACATGCCATCACTATAACAATTATAAAAAAATAGATAATAAACGGTTGTTACTTATTTTGAAAATACTCCAATATAGCTTCAAGAAGACTTTCAGAATTTGGTGTAGTAGCTACTCCTGCAATTTCATGACCTAAATTTTCTATTTTATGCGCAGTGGAGTTGCCTATAGCAAAGTAGGGTAAATTTGATATCCTGTTATTAAAAGTTTGTAGTTGACGATGGACATATTCACATCCTGATGGACTAAAGAATGTAACGCAATATAGATCTGTTTCGCACTTGTTAAGTTCCATCAATTGTTCACGTAAATTTTCATTTTCATTAGTTTCATATACAGTCAATGAATCCACCATAATATTTTTAGCCTTCAACATATTAGGCAATGTCTCGGACGCTAAATTGCCACATGGAAACAGAAACTTTGAATTTGCCGCATTTTCTGCAATAATAATTTTTGCCAAGTTCTCGGCCGAGCCAGATGTAGCACCGATTGTATCTAGTCCTAGTAACAGATTCGTTTTCTTTCTACTAGCTTCGCCTATTGTATAGTTCCGTCTTGAATTCCACTTAACAAATTTCGAGGGATCCCAACATTTAGATACTGCTTCGATTGCTCGAGGACTTGTCAATATCAGACCATCATAATCTTGGCTTTCAAGCTTTTCACTTAAATCACTCGTATTCTTAAATTCAAATTGCAATGGTTCTATAAACATTACTTCATAATTACAGTTATTGAATATTTTCTCGTAATCTTCAGAAGCGCTTTTAAACAAAACAACTTTCTTCATTTCTAAAAGTTAATCTTATCACTCAAGAACATTATGTACATACAAGCACAAACCACATAGAAGATACTACTAGTACATACAAGATCAGATTACTTATGATCCTTCAGTTGTGACTTGCACCGAAAAAACGATCCGAGGGACATAGACACATTAGACCTAGCCATTATAGTCTAAACTAAACGACTACTTTATATTATAATATATATTTTTACGTATTTTTTTTATATATAATAAATCTAATTAAGTTATTTCTTGGTGAAGCCGGAAGCGGGTCACTAGTTACTTTATTAACTTACAATACAATACACTATACTTGTAAGTTATTTAACTTTTGCAATTAAATAAGTATTACGGTTTTTAAACCGAAACCGTAGAAATAATCTATATCCTGCGACTCTAGTATGCGTTTAAAATTGTCAATTTGACATTGACAATCGACAATTCTTACAAATATTATACGCTCTCGCTTAGAAAAAAAAGATAAAAAACAATTATTAAATGATTACATATTTTGAGTTTTTAATCTGTTGATGTGTTGAGTAAATAATATTATTGCAAAACCCTTTCTTTTGATAAAATAAGTTTTTTTTTTGCGAATGAATTAACAAGAACAGTTGATCCAGTAATGTTTATTCCGCATCACGATGATTTTATTAATGTGAAAGTGATTTTATTATGACTTTAAATATGTTGTCGAGATTCCATCATTATCATGGTTCGAATATAATCTTATTCGAGGACAATACTGTTGCATTTAGAAAAACGAGTTTCGCTCACGGCTTGACATTCAGCGAGAAGCCTTTATTACCGGGTGAAATATTCTTAGTGGAAATCGAGAAAACCGAACGCGGTTGGAGCGGTCACATGCGATTAGGTTTAACACTGCTGGATCCTCAGACGGCAGCTTTAGGCGATAAAGGTCTCCCACAGTATGCGCTACCAGACCTAGCGAACACGGGTATGTCGTGGATATTCCCCATATCTAAATCTCAAAATAACGTGCTGGTAGAATTACTTAATCAAGGCACAAGTGGGCGTAGACAGAGCGAGCCGCGGGTGTCGGTACTCGGTGACGGACATAGTGTAAGAACACCAAGAGGTTATATATCAAAAATAGTTCTCAAACCGCAAACCTTGTCACAAAATGGCACTCCACAGGGCATATTACCAATGGATGCGGGCAGTCGCATTGGTGTTATGTTTGTCCCTTGTCCTAAGACAAACAAAAATGACACGGATCTAGCAGAAATGCATTTTATTATAAATGGGGAGGATCAGGGACCGTGTACTAAGAGTATACCATACACGAGAGGACCGCTGCATGCAGTTGTTGATGTATATGGAACTACGAAACAAGTTAAAATTGTACAACTTTATGGAGGTGAATATTTACTCATTTATTGTATACTGTCTGTTGCATGTGACTTCGCCTGCGTAACTTTATAAAATGTAGCCTATGATTACTCACTGATGATGTAGCTTTTTATAGATGAAAGAATTTTTAAAATTGGTCTAGTAGTTTTTGAGTTAATTCAACAAACAAATATACAAAAATACAAATATCTCTTTATAATATTAGTGTAGACAAGCACCCACCCTGTCTTTCCATTTTCATTAGTACAATTCACTGAAGGGCTTTGGCTTGAAGTAGTACTTGAAGTGATTTGGCCCAGATAAGTCTTATAAATATAAAATATTAAAAGCATCAAAAAATAGCTTATTTGACAAATGATTACAAAACCTTAATTTTTTATGTTTTAGAATAGAAGTTACTGTTTTTATGTTAAGGTTGATAAACAGGCTGACGGTCTATTTGATGGTAGGTGGCTACTGTCGCCATTCTAGGAATAAGGATAAGGGGCAATTAACTACTTGAATTTAGATGAAACTTGCAGCATAGACAGAACATAATTTGAATTTAATAATACCTATACATAATAATAAAATCGTAAATGAGCTGTTTTCAAAAAAACAATTGGTACATGTACTTGTTACTAAGGTTAAAAAATAGTTCCTAGAATTTTGTCTGTGTGTTTGTGCACGCTAATCTCAGAAACAGTATAAACGATTTGAATGTGACTTTCATAGATGTATTGTAGCAAGCTTCCCGTAACATTTAGTGTTTGTTTCATTCCAATTAGTTTACAAAGAAAAAAGTTATACCTAATACTGAAATATCAAGTGTATGAAGTTGCGGGCACAGTTAGTATTTAATATTTAATAACATCCTTTATTATGTTTTTTATTAACAATCTTCATACCTTACTGTCTAAATTTTATTAACAACAACCTAAGTGTATGAATTGATTTGTTGCTTTTCATCTACTTAGATTTTCTAGATGCTTTTCATCTAGATTTCCCGCAAGTACAGTCAACCGCGCGTTCCCGCTGAAGTTTTTAGTTATTACGACACAACTTGCGATAACTTCAGAGGTCAATAGTTGTTTGATTGACTCTTACCCCATAATTAGTAATTTATTAACGAGCTATAATTGCTAATTAGTAAAATCACATGTAACTAGTCTTACTTACTATAGAATTAAGATTGTGGTTTGGAGAAACTCCACCAAAAATACCTCTGATCAATTAAATATAGAACTAGTGTCGAAAATATTCAAATTTTTTAGCATTATTCTCTACTTACTAACTGTATCAGAAAATAATAATTTGAACATGTACTAATAAATAATATTTTCTTTCCAGTGAAGTCATTACAGAATGTATGTCGCGATGCAATACTGCAACATGTCAAGAATGGTTGTGTGAAAGCTTTACCGTTGCCAAAATGCTTGAAGGACTTTTTACTCTCATAGACACTTCACTAGAAGATGCTATAAGAAGCTTACCTTCGGAAGACAATAAGGCTGTTAATATCTTTGTAAATATTACGTTACTACATGCAGATTTGCATGTGTTGATTTCACATAAAATCTCTCAAATATTCCCCAAAGGTGGAAAATTAAGGTGATGTATTTGAGATTGGTTATAAAATGGTAATTTGCAACCTATCTCAGATGGTTTAATATATTAATCAATTTTAAAGAATGAAATTCTTTACATTTAACCTGCATGCTTTGTGTATGAGAAATGCATTTAGGAGAAGATATTTTAATTATTCATTTCATAAACTTTTGCAATGTCTGCATTCCTGTTATATTTTCTCTATAATGAAAAAACATTGCTTCGCCGGACATGTGTCACATAAGGCGTGGTACAGCGCTTTTGGTCAAAGTATAATGAATACTTTTTGTCTTAATTTATATTTTAACATGCATTTACATTCCAAGAGAAGTGAAAATTCGGAATGTGTATTCTCATTTATTATTTTTGTTTATATTATAATTTGTTTTTATATTTGAAGATTACAAATCTTTAGACCGGCCACATAAATTGTATATTATATGTATACCTACCAAAAAGATATCCAAATTATATTGTATTTAAGCATCAAATGTCGATCACCTTGTGAAATTTCAAATTAATCTCATAAGTAAATGAGATTATTTATCAAAATATAACTTGAGTGGTTGGTTTTAACCAACCAGTGTTTCGTTTTGAGTTAGAAAAGTGAGTCGTAAATTAGGCAGTTGCAAGTTCAAATGTCGGTCTGGCTGTGTGTGCTTAGATTGTGTGCTGGGATGCCTGTTTCTTTTGCCGTTTGCTTGATTGGTTTTCCCGTTGCAACCAATCGAAAAGCTTTATCTAGGGTACTTTCATTCCATTTTTCCTTCCCGCGTCTTATTTACATCTGGAAACAAAATAGGTTAAAAATATTTATAACTAATATAATACATAATAATTATGACTATAGTGGATTTGCAGTCAGCGTAACTGGCATCATCCGAAGAAAGGCATTTATCACTTTTATTAAGATGACCGGCATTACGGACGAAAGGTATTTTAGAAAACTGTAGTGGGTAATTCCAGTCGGTGAAAAATAAGAATGAATATTAAAAAGTCGATCAGTTAGCACTCTGGAAATCAATTAAGTATTTGTTTAATGTGACAAATTAAAGGCGTACCTCTTATTTTCGACGGACGAATAATTGTAACAAAATGGCGCGAAAACTGACCACGTGCACTCCAGCTCAGCGTGTGATCGGAAGGTTTTTTTTTTTTATTTCCCGTGGGGAGTATATTGTCAGATAAAAGACTTAAGAGCTAATTGGTATCGCAGAGTTTAAATATTGTTAGCGCTAATAGGAGCTAAGAGGACCTTATGCGATTTGATAGAGTGGGTCCTCTGTCACTCTTATTAAGACTTGGGCCGGTAGTGACTAAGTCAAGCTTTTTGAGTACAAACTTGCGGCTAACTTAAAACTAGGGACGCTATAATATGTAAGTGGCCTAGAGGCTAAAGAAATAAAAATAAACAGGTCTTAGCTAAACGTGCTGAAAGTAAACTAGAGCTTAAACTAAACATGTTTAATCCTAAACAATGATCAAAAGGAAACTGAGACAAAACATACTTTATCAAAAATAGAAAAACCAAGCATCGTGATACTAATAAGGCTGGAACTGGGGTGAACTAGGGATTGGGGTGAGGTGAAGGATCAGGTGAGGGTTGAGCGTTAAATGTTTTGAGTTGTTCCATTACACGATGGCAGAGTGTAGAGAATGATTGGATCGAGGAGTCTTGGATGAGTTGGGTTAAGTTAAAAGGGGAGAGATGGAGATTGTTGCAAAAAATAGTGTGATTGATGTGGTGGGTTTCAAATTTTTGGCAGTGTTGGAGTAGGTGTTCTATGGTTTGACTGGAGGTGTAGTCACATGGGCATATGTGATCATTGGTGATTTTAAAGCGGTGAAGGTAGTGTTTGGAGTAAGAGTGACCAGTGAAGACTTGGGTGAGGTAGAAAGACATGGGTGTGTGTTTGAAAAATGTGGGAATGTTAGAGAGGAGGGGAAACCATCCCCGGGTGTCGCTGCTGTATCTTTGTTGCCACAGTTCATACTGCTGGGTTCGGGTTTGGTGCACTGTGGTGGCCCTCCCGGCCACAAGGTCAGCTCTCTCGTTGCTGGCAACGCCAGAGTGGCTCCTGACCCAGGAGAAGGTGACCGTGCCACTGTTGGAGTTGATTTGCATGGATCATGGCATGGAAGGTTGGCGCGGCGCGGTCGGGAACGATCACGCTACCTTGTTTACATGTGTGTGTGCACTTAGCAAACCGTTTTGTATGTAATGGTAAAGTGACCGGTATTATGTATCTCTTGACCGCCAATACCCACCCGCTCTTCCCCTACAGTCAATTTGGGTAAGTTTGGACCACTTTTTAAACATTTTCCTGTCCTTAAATATTTTCTAAAATTACAATCGCATTGTGATTTATGTGATCTTGAGATGTAGGCAATAGGATTTGAATATTAAACTCTATTAACAACGCCTCAAAGATTTTTTTTTGTTAAATGAAACCTCAAAGCCAAATATAATAAAAATCTGTGTACCTATTCTTAACTATCATTAGACATTTTTTTTTTGTATTTTTATAAAGAATAAAAGAATAAAAAATTTTATTTGCAACAAAGGACAGATACATATACAAACTTAAAAGACACACACAAACTTAAACGTCCCCTGCCACAAACCGGCTCCAACTCAGCATAAAGCAGGTTGTAGAAACCTGCGCTGGTCTTCCGTTAGAGCCGATGGTGAGGTTACGCACTTATTAACAAAAAACATAGTACATACATAAAAGCTCCAAAACAAAACAAAAAAAAAACAGTTAAAAATTAAATTATAACCTATAAATATATTATATATATTCAGAAGGCACTGGTCTCATTCCGTAATTGCTCCTCGCTTCTTTGGTGCTCGAACATAAATTTCTTTAATTTATTTCTAAAATTATTAGTACTTCCTCCACGACAACTTCTCATAGAGATAAGAAGGCTCCCTATATTTATTGACCCCAAACATAAGGCACGCGAATTTTAAACGTTACATTACTCTAGAGATCAGAAGACAGTGAAAAAGTTTCATGACTGGAGTATTCATACATTATAGACTAAATAATACATACTTATTCACTTGTAATTTAAACTTAATTAACCCTAAAATTATACTTTACAGTGTACAAGACATATAAAAGGAGGCTTCGCTAATCTATTCTTCTGGGCCCGTGGCAAATTCTCTTGATGGGAGCCATCAGTAAAAGTCTTAGTCTTAGCATTGTACTTAGTTTAATTTTAATAAACCACTTAAGTAGTTACCAACACTAATAACAATTTTATTTTAAGAGCATGGCTTTATACATTTACAATGAAATAACAATTTAATTCCAATTAGACATTTATTAAGAAAAATCTTTTCTTCGAGCTTTCTGTTCCGCAAAAGTGTATAACATCATCAAAGTTTAAAGATCGGGCCATAGAATTTTCAATAGACAGAATAGCCAAGTTACATAACCTGTCTTGTCGCATAGAGTTTCTTAAATAGGTTTTTATTAATTTTAGTTTTGAAAATGATCGTTCAGCACTAGCTGTAGTAAGAAATTATAACAAATAACATTAATGCAGTGCATACTTCAGGAAAGCTGCAGGACATAAAATGATTCTTTATTAATAATAAATCAGCAAGGTATCTAATACACGAAGACTTTTCTATTTCGTCTCTGAAAATGGAACCGAAAACTGAGAATAGAAGTCTATATATATGCACCGTGTCATAGAGTTCGCTTGGAAGTGTTTTAGCTGCCAAGGCTTGACGGTGTATAAAACGTAATAGTAATTACGTTGGGATTTTTTTTCGGCTTCGGCTTCTTTTAAAGCGCTGTGTTTTGTTGACAAATGTCGTTCCAGACGCGAAGGTCTCATGGAATCGTTGCTCAATATTTCATAACAAATAACACTGCGGGTGGTCGACACCACTTTTATTCATAGAAACAAAACCGTATTCAATATAATCATCATTATATTTGCGTTTTTTCGCCGAGCTCATGGCGAAACAAAAGAAATAACCAGTAATCGTCTGTCACTATCGTTTTACAAGAACTTTTAAACCCACTAGTATACCGGCATCGCTCAATGCAACCAAATGATTTCTAAATGTTATCTCTTCTTCTATTGTGAGACATAAGTATAGGTCGTCCAACAAGTTTATTATGCTTGTTTTTAAGCTTGTTGCATAGAGAGCTTCTAGGAATATTGTAAACTTTGGCTGCTTGCCTTTGGCTTAATGCACCAGATTTAATCTTTTGTAATCTTCCAGCTTTTCAGAGGAATAATTGGATATAGTGCCATAGTTTCGTAGTCCAGGTTTCTTTTGACTTGATTTTCGGGGCATTATGTATGTAGCCTTACGTATGGGTAAGTATGTACTGAAACAAAAAAAGTACATACAATTATGGTTATTATTAAAACTACAACATGGAACAATGTTACCCTACTTTATTTTTTTCAAATAGTAAAGGGGATCCTTGTGCAGGATCGCCGGATGCGGTGGTGATGATACAGCGTACCGAAATAAAGTAGGCGTGTCAGATTCACAGATTTATTCCACACAGGGACACACTCATCTTCAATAGTCCTCTACAAGAATATGCACTAGAGTACAGAGGGATATGCTCTGAGTAGGATATGTACGAGTTCACGTATGAGGCTGAGGCGAGGGCGAGAAAAGTCATACGCCGCGTTGCGCATGTGTCGCGGGCCGTGGCAAATGGTGGAAATGGGGACGTGAAGGGATCGGGGTTTCGCGCTTGGACACTCGCGCGCTCTCTCGTATGTATTTGACTGAAGTGGCACGAATATCGCCACGCCACAATAGGTATTGGATAACTTTAAGCCGGCCCAAACACACACTTTTTATTAGTCTAATATTTCATCTCGATTAAATATGTTAATGCAATTTATAGAATCTCTAAAATCTACATCCAATGTTATATGAAATGATTGTGTAGGTATAAATTTACAACTTTTAATGCCCATCTTTATTGGTCGAATTCTCAAGTGTTTCTTTAAACCTGAAATGACGCTGCACTATCAACCAATGAAAATGTGTTTTAATGTGGGTATTTTAGATATTGTTATTACGAATAAATGTTAAATTATGTAAGTATGTACTTATGTAAAAAATATATATTCTTTACATATTGAAAATAAAATTATTTTGTCAACTTTTTTTTTTCAATTTGAAAGTTTTAAACTACTTTTTTTGCCGTTTTGGCAGATTAAAAAAACGTATATCATAGAATTTCATACTTACCATTTTTAATTAATGAGCCATTTTCCCGTGAGTTTTTTTTTATTATGCCAAAAACTGTTTCACACAAATTTTTAATTTTCTTAACAATATTCGTTGTTAAGAAAAATTTCTTGCGGCGTTGCTTGTTATAGACGACGGTAGCCACCTATCAACAAGTGAACCGTGAGACTGTCTGCCCACCTTGACATAAAAATACCTAATAATAATAATTCATCTGCTATAAAGGATGTGGGGCTAATGTCCTGCAGCGCCATCTAGTGGCGAGTTACAACAAACCTCATCGAAAAAAAAACAATCATGACTGTGCCAACATTTATATTACCTACATACACGGTGATCAAGTTTTTTTATTTTCTTGGCTGTCTGACTACTGTGGATTATAGACACGAAAACATCAAGAGATGCAAGTATTTGTAAACAAAATTTGTTTTCAATGTAGGTGATATGTATCTCTTTTTTTGATAAATATTGTAGGTAGGTAGTATTAAAAATATAATATAAAAATACAAAGTAGGAAATTAAAATACAGTTTTACTCAATATTTATTTATTTAATTATTCAGAACAGCAACAGGTTAGCACACTCATCATTATAACCCTACCGCTCAAAATCTATGTCCAGTGTACAAGCCAATTAGAGCTGAACACATAATTCACTGGTACATAAGGTCCAACAAAAAAAAAATTAGAAAATAAAAGAAAATAGAATCTAAACAAAATTAATTACGATTAATACAAACAAAAAATATATATAATGTTGTTTTATACTTGGAATAGCTCAAATAGAAATGACAAAGGCGTGATTGCGTTTCTGTGAAAACGAAAGTTTATTTACAAAATATGTTCACAATTTGATCAATAACATTATTATTCTTAAAGTTTATATAATTTACTAACCTGTGAAAACGAAAGAAACAACATTCGAAGCCTATAATTTGTCTTTTTATAATTATCATGAAAGTTTACTGTTAAATTTAACTCACACATTCGTTTATAATCTACCCAAACATTATTATTTTACTTCATAGTGGTCAGTCTTGAAATATCGTTAGGCTGTCGGTAACGCGGTAAATTTAAATTCAAGAAAGAGCGGCAAATTCAAACTAAAGAAAACACTATGAAGTGATTTTCTTTACATATATATATCAAATTTAAAAAATATAAATAAATCAAGTCAAAAATCAAAAATTAAAAAAAAGTCAAATTCACATATATTGTGGTATTATATAATGCACAGGGCAGGGCCACTTACAAGATGAATAGACGATCTAATGAAGATCGGTCCACTTCCAGGCTGGTCCTATTCGAAAATCATGGGGGAGCGGACATTAAGCAGTGGACTTCCTACGACCATCGGAATAGTACCGACAAATCAGATTGGTTTAATAACCCGGCAACTTCTCCAAGTTTCCAATTACATACTGTAAAGGAGTAAATACAGCTAGATTTAGTTACTGCCCGCAGACAGGTTTCCCAATTTGACTGCGGTGCGGGATGTACTAATCGATTGGCAGCACACTTGCATCACCTGTTACGTTGCTTGTGTTATAGGCGGCGGCAGCCACCTACCATCAAGTGGACCGTAAGCCTGTCCGCCGACCTTAACATAAAAAAAGCTAGGTATAATTAAAATTAAAAACTAACCCCCAATATCCTATCAAGCCCAAGCACGATGTATCTGCTGTAAGTTGCTGAGTTGGGTGTCTCGCAAACTACTTGATGGTGCAGCATCAGATTAAGGTTACCATGTCATGGAAATACCACCGAAGTAACAGTATACCAAAGACAGTAATCAACCCTGTGGAAGTTAGTGAAATCCCTTCGTCAACTAGGAAAGTTCTTCAAACAATAGCTATTTCGATCACATCAGCTTTCAAACAAAAAAACTCGATCAAAATCGGTCCATCCGTTTGGGAGTTAGGATTCCATAGACACTCGGATACACCCATACACAGCAGACAACATTTTTGGCGTCGGCCGGTAAATAACTCCTTGTGCTCCACATCAGTAAATACCAACCTGTGCAATAACAGCACATGTGTCTACGATAGGCAGAGCAACTCAATGATTTGAATTCTGATTACTTGACTAAATTATAATCACTAATTAATTGAACTTAGTCGCCAAAAACAGTAGATAATACTAACATACCTACCTACTGACTTTAATATTGTCAAAATATGAAACTTTACTTATTGAAGATGCTATTAAACTCTGGTTAACAAAAAGGTTTGTTATAAATAAATAAAATAAAAATTATCAATAGGGATTATTTATTAAATGTTTTATTAATATAAGTAATTTCATTAAGGTAATGGACAATTAAATTTCAAATGGTAGTCACATAGTAAAGTAAGTATACCTACATAAAGGTATCTCCCACAAAAACCTGTAAAAGATGAATTATCCAATTAATTATATGGACAATAATACTACATTATTTGACATGATCAACTCAAAGAAGTCATGTGCATGCCTGAGGTCCACAAGATTAAGTGATAACCTTGTGCGATTAGGTAATGCTTTGCTGTTGAAAACTATGTCTAGAAATAAAACAGATACCCAGTAAAATATGAAATGGTTAGTTGTTTGGACAATTTAATAATATACTAACTGTTGCAGGCGACTTCACCCGCTTAACTTAAAATAAAGCCTATGTTACCCGAGGATGATGTAGGTTTCTAGAAAGAATTTTTAAAATTGCTCCAGTAGTTTTTGAGTTTATTCATTACATACAAAAATACAAATTTTCTCTCTTTATATTACTAAAGATGTAAATAAATTGCAGACATAAACACACCATTTGTATGACCCCATTTATAGACTTGTATTATGGAATACCTACACTGACAAGAGCGAAACTTGTACTTATTAACCAGTCAGTTCATATCCAAAGTTGGCTGTGACAGGAATCGAACCCAGGACTCCTGAAGGGCAGGGGCTTAGTCACATAAAACCAGATTCAAGCACCTTAACCACTCGATTAATATACATACATGGAAGGTTTGTTCCTATTTATTGACTAGAAAAGGAGACTACTCAAAAATATGGACCATATTTTGTTACTTGGCAGATAACCTATTAAATTAAAATAATGTCAAATAAGGCAGGACAAGGAAAATATGGCCCATTAATAAACTTTGTTAAAAACAATAAGTTCTTAAAGTAAGACAATAGGTAAGGACCAAAATGAAATCCTTACAAATACATACCTATTACCAATGATTTCTATGTACCTATGATTCTATGATTTCTATGTTAGAATAACATTTAGTTCAATGCCTATTACTATTAGATTTTCTCGATAAAAGAACTGAAGCTTCAAGTATGCTCATGTTACTGAACTGAAGAAATTCTCTTTAAAATGTATGAAGGATCTGTTATCAAGGGATATCAATAAATAGGCATCTGTTAAGTACTTGTAGACAAAATAATTGGTCAAATCTTCTATGCACGAGTTTTGGTTTAGCTAGGATCTATTAACAATAATATGCTTTTTATAAATAGTTAATTAAGAACTAATAAATAACTACTTAGGGCCTCTTTCACCATGTGTCAAGTAGGCTAACCGCCATTTAAAGTCACCGGTAACCGGGAATGAAGGAGATGATATACCTTTGTTTGTACAGTGAAAGTCTCAAGTTCAAAAGCAAAGAAAATAATTATAAAAATTCGCCTTTATAAGGATGCAGTAAACAGAGTGCATAATTTAATAAAACATAATTAATTATTTCTAAAAGTAACTAATCAACACTTTACTTGTAGTTGGTGAAAGAGGCCCTTAAACTAATAAAAAATAATTTAAAAAATAAATAATTCTATATGTGTATCATATGACACAGTACCTTAAATATAAAAGTTGTTACTCTGGGACGAAAAGTAAACTAAATAATTAGTTTCCTTATAGTGAATTAAGTACTTAGAATTGTATTCCATAAAGTGGTTGATGTCCAAACTTCTGCTTTATGGCTTTCATAACCTACCATCAAGGTCAAAACTGGAAAAAAAGCACTCAGCATCCCTAATTCACTTACGACACTTACCACACTAATATGGTTGTAGTTACTATTGGTAACTTTAGGACTGAGACACAAAAGTAACGCACAAATGTGAACATTTAATTTACCACAATTAATCTTAAAATATTATTATAAATGAGTTTAAATTAAAATTTTATTACTCAATTACGAAAAAACGGCTTTAACAGATTTGGATGAAATTCGGCACACCAATAGTTTATCTGGATTTCCAAAAAACGAACATCAGCGCGTACGAAGTCGCGGTCAGTATAAAGCTAGCATAAAATATACACATAGTTAGTTATTCACTTCACTTACCTACATGTGTGTAACCGCTAATTTATACTTACATCTGTTGTACATTCCTTCAGTTCCAGGCGGTTTGTATGCTAAGGATAATTTTGTTTTGCTACCACTAAAAATTTTTTTATAACACCTTACTGTGTCTGAATAGTCTGAATGTCAGGTCAAAACTTTGGTTTGTTATTTATATAACACCTATTCATAAGTATACTTTCGTAAATGTTTTATCAAAGTATAAATGAATAAGATATAGTCAGATCGTGTGTACAGGAGATCAATTCATCGCGATAACTACACAAATATTGAAAAAAAAAACGAGTTCAGTTTCTGAATTAATTTCATCACAACACAAAACACTGAACTTATTCACTTATTTTTATAATGTAACACTACTGACACCAAACTTATTTTAGTAATTGACAACTTAGGTCCAAGGTCCAATATATTTAGTTAGACAATATTGAATTTATCTTACGGTTCACATTGTTACTTCCACAACAAGGCACTGAGTTACGAGTTCACTTAAATTTCTCAATCACTCTCACAAGGATCAAAAAAACAACAACATTAGGATAGGAAGATATCTATTTTAACCAGTTCACACACACACTACTCACATATATTAATACACTGATAACATGTGCCACTAAAACTGGTACTATATTTTTTATACACTAAGAAAAAATCATATTTTTAATGTAGTCAAATCTAGCAAAAACTAATTTCTCAAACATATCATTTGATTTACACTTTAAAAAACACTTGCACAAAAATTATTAAACCCTTCCTATATATTATAATATATACACCTCACAACAAACTGACACACACTCCCACCAAATAGTCTCTTATATTAACTACATAGTTTACAAATTGTAATGCAAAAAAAGTTAACATAGTCAAAAAAGAGGAGTTTTGAAAATAACTTAATACTAAAATAGTAATAATCGTGTGTGCAATAGTAATAATCACACACTATGCAGAGCCGCCTCTAACTACGACTATAACAAGATGGTCTTCCTTTAAACTTTCCTCTGTCAAGTTGTGACAAGTCCTCTTTAACAGTTCCGTTGAAAACTCGCAAGGAGGGAATGAGTAGAGCACACCCGTGGCTTCCGTCTCTTTATTTAAAAGTGATATGACTCCAGCCGCCTCCTTTTGTTTCAAATATGAAACCAAATTTCTCATTGGTCGAGTTTGAATGCTTGCATCCTCATTTGTAATGGAAGCAGTCGAACCGGCTACACCCAAAAAGATAGCGTGAGAACTTGAAGTTGCTATACGCTTTTGTACATCATCTAGCTTAGGCTGATCAAGACGCAGCCTTTGTGTGATTCTTAATTGATTTTTTCCATCTTCATCTTTCATGAGACTATCAATAATTTCTGAATCGCCATCGGTCAAGTGTAACTTTGTCGGGAACAAAGAGTTCTTAAGGATGAGCGCTCCGTTCCAGATGGTAGTCGCTTTGCGTACAACTTCCGGAAGGGTTCTAGCCGACGAGAGCATCCCTCCGTTACGACGGGGAGATCCGTCGGAGTCACTGTCCGGTGAACGTCGACGTGGCGAACGAGACCGCGACCGGTCAGCACCCGGTTCCCGTGAACCCGAACGGCGAGTGCGACTCTCATAATCATTATCGGGAGGTGCCCTTCGCCATTCTTCATCACGGTAATCACCGGTACCATGATAAACACCCCTGTACATGCCGCGACCGCGTCCCCTACCTCTACCCCTAAATCCAGGTGCTCCGTATCCATAGCTTTCATCCCATGTACCCTCATAACCTTCATATCCTTCAACAGGACGTCCATCCTCGCCCACTGGTGGTGCATAAGGCTTCGGCCTAAATGGACCGCCAGTACCAGTATCAGCAAAATCAATTCTCAACCTTCTATCTGGACCACCCAATGGAAATCCTCTCATTTCTTTAACGGCAGCTTGAGCGGCATCAATTGAGTCATACAAAATGTATGCATGTGCCTCACCTTTTGCATATTCAATTTTCTTTATAGCACCAAATCTATCAAATTCTCTTTCCAATTGGGCTACTGAAGTCCAAGGACCGAGCCCACCGACCCAAACTCGAGTAGTTGGGGTTGCTTTTCCGTAGCCAATTTTGCATTGGAATTTCCCAATATATTGTCCAGACAATTCGACTTTGGCACGATGTGCCATATCCAAGGTTTGATAGCGGACAAATGCAAAAGCATTACCAGTTCCTGGCGGTGGACGCTTGATGTCTATATCTTCTACAATACCATAACGACCAAAAATCCGCCTGAGTTCTTCATCTGATATGTGTATCTCCAAGTTACCAGCGAATAGCGTCCTCGTAGCCAAGGGGTCATCCTCTGGTTGGACATGATGCAAATAATTGGGGAATTTATCCTTTTTGTTTTCCATCTTCTCAAACGGTGGATGATGAAGACGAGGCATGTATGGTCGCGGCATGTAGTGAGGATGTGGAGGGTGGTGCATGGGAGGTCTATGATGCATTGGCGGCCCATGAGGCCCGGCCATAGGATACTCGTGCATGGGAGGACGGAACTCTCTATGATGGGGAGGAACAGAAGGTGGGATACCGTAACCCCTCTCATCGGGTGGAGCTCTCCGTCTCTCCGGTACCGGTGACCAAGCATATGAATATGGGCGATCGTAGTCTGGAGGTGTAATGCTCCTTGGCCTACTTCTATATTCAGATCTCACTGGTTCATACACCGGATCGACTATAGCAACCTTATCATATAAAATTATTCTAGGCTTGGCATGTTTAGCGTCTCTCGCATCCTCGGCGCTGCGAAAACAGACATAGGCCACACGCTCATCTAATTCATGTGAAATTTTAATGCTGAAATCACCAAACTTCTTGTACTCCCTATAAAGAGTGTCCTTGACAATATCATCCGACGCTTTAGGGTGTAAAGCGCTAACACAAAGTACCTTATAGTATGAACGAGAAGAATCTTCTCTGGATTCTCTAGAACGAACATACTCGTCCCGATGCGGTGACACATAGCGACCGCGAGGGCTTGGGGAGCGAACTCTACGGCGCACCCTTTCAGGGGTGACGCGTTCGTCAGAGCTATCGTCATACCTGCCTATACTGCTACGCGTTCTCTTCGATCTTGGCATACTATCCCTCGACGAACTCCTCTTCATATTACGAATTTTCACCGTTATTCGATCTCTATCTCTATCGCTACGCGGTAATCCAATCATGTAAGCTTAGTACGACGCAAAACTATCTGAAATGCACACAACATTACACGTCACTTCAATTCAAAATGTCGCAGTTCTCAATAGTAGATTTTATAGAATCACTTCAAACGCACGATATTCTCTCATAGGTATCGAAGTCTTACCACAAAAATATGTGCCGTCAGTGCACTTTGCTCACTATATACTCCACTCCACTGACTGAATGTCTTTCGTTAAACAATTTTATTTCAACGCAACCAAGTCCACACACGCGACACGATAAAATCCAAATTCCAAAAGTAAAATGCCAGCAAGCAATGAATCAAAATAACTTCACTGCAACCAACTTCAATCAAAACACAAGAGTCCAACCAAAAAAACTAAGTGTTGGTTTCAACCAAGCTTCAGTGTGAAGTTAATTTTTTGAGATAAAATTACATACGGATGAAATAATATGAGAACAAAATGGTGGACTTAATTAAATTTAAATTCAGTCAAGTCAAGCAAGACAAGATACGATACCATAACCAATAACCAATTACCATACCATAGAGTAAGTAAAATAATATTGTACAAACTACCTCTATTCTCCATGGTACAAACCGCCACACTGTTAACTGTATGAGCCAAGGACGTTTTATAATATATAAAAAAAACAGGAGCGCTTACTTGAAAAAATTGCATTTACGAAAATGTATTACCAATTGTGAAAGTATATTTTTCATTGCGCCTTATACAGAGGCTAATCCGGGCAGAGAGAGAAAACCAAGCGAAGGTCATGTGTCTCTTTCTTTCTTTCAAAATAAAGAAAAAATACTGTTTCAAAACTTCTTTGAATAATAGCTAATTTATACTCGTAGACGCACACATACATAACACGATGACATGAGACCATATCGAAAGGCAAGTTGCTGATCTATGATCCTGGCTACTTGGCTATGTCTGTGTAAACGCCGTTAGAAAGATGAGCACAACCAGAAATAATATGCCTTGAGTGTCTCTTCAGGACGGTGGCATGCCCGACAGATGTCGACCGTACCGTCCTTCAGGATATATTTCCGTTAATTGTTCGTCTTAATAACTTCGTCCACAATTGCACAGATAAAGCCTTTGGTTTCCCCAAAAAGGTCACCGAAACGCAGCCAGGTCACTGACATGAACGAGTCCACATCAGGACCCGACAGGGCCTTGTAGAACCGCCCATGCAGCTCCTTGCCTTTTCATATGTTCCTTCGGTCTTCGGTACTTAGAACCACAGGCTTACGCCAGTTCTCGTTAGCCAGAGATAGAGGCGTGAGGTTTTTGTCGATTGCTACAACGTCTCGATGCACACCACTCTCATTGTGCAGGTAATATTTCCTAAGGCTGTACACCTCACGGTTATGGAGGTTCTTGACGCTTAAAAAACCGCGATCCCCCAATTTCCGTGGGATGTATAGTCCCATAACCGATGAGCGTGGATGTAGCTGAGCAATTGATGAACTCTCCTGTCTAAACCATCGAGCTCAGTTTGAGTCCAACTTAGTACGACAAAGGAGTATGTGAGTAAAGGTATAAACCAGCCATTGAAAGCGCGCACCTTGTTACCTCCTGAAAAAAGAACTTTTATCAGGCGTCCAAAGAAACGCATCCTCACTGTCTGTTTTATATCTTTATCACTAATACCCAACGATTGTGACATACTTACCAAGGTATTTGTATGTCTCAATTTGGAGAGGGATCTAAAAGTCATTTAATTTGAAAGTTGTAAATTTGGCGAATTTACAACTTTCCCCTTCTGAACATGCATGACCGCGCACTTATCGACACCAAAATTCATCTTGATTGCGTTACTGAAACATTGAGTTATTTACAGTAACTAACAGGTCTTTGGGTTTCGGTGCAAATAGTTTAAGGTCGTCCAGTCCATGTAAAGAAGGTGTGAAATGACTTCACCCCCCCTCCGAAGTCGATAGCCTAGCTTTAAATTTCTCAGAAGAAAACCAGACTAAACCATAACGGACTCAAACTGTCACCATGGAAGATCCCGCGTTTTATCTTTACTGTGTCCCGCAGACCAGCGGCGCCTCCCCATTTTCCTGGTTGACTTAGGACTGTGATCCATTGTTCCATACACATAGTTAAGAAGGATCTTAGAATCGTACCTATTTTATATAACTAAAATAATTATCCTTTTCAGCCAAGAATCGGGCACTGAATCATAGGCTTTTTGGTAATAAATCCAAGCTACCGAGAGGGCGCCACTGTTGCGCCGGACACGCTGGCAAATAGTCACATCTATGAGGAGCTCCTTAGTACCACGGGACCCAATCTTACAGTGTTGAGTAGGACGCGACTTGAAAAAGAGTTTGTAAGAGTAGCCTCTTTTTTCTACTGAGTCAATACAATGTCCTACTTAAAATGAGGCGAGGCGTACTGAAGCTCGGTGATACGTTTGAAGTTACGAGTACAAATATGACATTTGACGTTATTGCAGTCTGAACTCTGATTGATGACATATTAATATCCAGTGTCACAAAGTAATATGAAACGATTTATAGTGGTTTTTCTAGAACTTGTAGATACCTAATGTAAACAATCCGCCATATTGGCTTTGTCAATGGTTGCATAAAAAAACTAGTGATGCGAACTACTGAAAATTCTTAAATGAAAAAAAAAACCGATTAATTTTCTTTATTTGAATCGTACGAAGTATCAGTGTCTGAAATAAAAATTTTAAACTTTATATTACTTTTATCATTATAATAACCTCTTTATTACTGTACAATATTATTTAAATTAAGACTTTTTGTAAGCTGGGGTGGCGTTAGTAGGTACTATTTGTAGCATGCACAAAATACAACATCCGTAACCGTCGGATGAAGTTACAAATAATGTAAAATCAAAAGCACAAATCGATGTAAAATTAATGGTTCCATCAAATAGTTAATTTACAAAAATGGCTCCAGCTAATGATATTCGCAAAAAACAAACTGGACCATTGCAACGCACATATCTTAAGAGATACGTATTATTTCTTTGTCTAGGTTGCGCGAAAAAATTGCAGAGCTGGAGAAAATGGCTCCACTATTATCATTTAAAAACAATCAATTATTCATTAATTAAATGAAATTAATAGATTTGCATCAACGGACGGGTATTACTTCATATAAGGTTGGCAAAACTGGTAGATGCTAATGCAAATTAATTCACATATTTGTGAAAACAATATTTTGAATGGATGTAAGATTGTAGTGTGTTGTGTAGGACATACAAGAGGCGGTACATTCGTCCCGTCACTTGGAATTGCATTTCCAAGCACCCGTGCGAATATGCAAACATTTTAATCCAGAAGTTGTGCAATCCGTCTGGTCCAGGAGAGTCGAACGGACAGCACAACTTACATCTTAATTATTTTATTATTATTATTATTATTTTGTTCGACCTTTCACTGCCTGTCAATTTGACAATGACGGATCTCAATCTGAAATACAAACAGAATAGAACTTTGACTTTGTGTAGGAACTACATATTCCTGTTCTTTTTAAATACATTACTTACAATTACATATTTATACAAAAAAATTAAAAACTGAAAACTGATTATATATATATACATAGGTTTCGTACATACTTAACTTATTGATAGCGTAATTTACATATATAGCCATAAATATTGCTTGTTTTTCTCTTTGGGTGGTAATGAAATTCATTTTATATTTTATTCGTCATTGGTCATCCACATTATCATTATCACTAATTAACTTTTAAATAATTGTGTGTTCACTATAAATAATCACTCGTACATTGTATGAAATAAATTGTTTACAAGTTTTTTAAATACCTATATCATGAAAATCAATGTAATATATTTAAATTAAGAATTTTATAAAGACAAGATATATTTGGGGCCATGGATATTGTAATCCAAATTAATAATCAGTCAAATGGTCGTGATAAATTAGCGAGGTAAGTTTCTGATAATTAATTGATAATGAATTTTCAATTTGTATTTTAATATATAAAAAAGAAGGGACATCTTCTTTTTTAAGCAATTTTTGATGACAAACTGTGAATTGCTGTCTCGAATACAATGTTTTAACAATGCCTTGATTTGTGCCTAGTTGATAAAGTTTGTCATCGGTTTTTTTTAAGGCAACAGCTAGTATATTGCGAGCATCACCGCGACCTCTGTCGACTTCCGTAACAGGAATTCTTAATGTAGTACCCAACACTATGGGGTGAATTTTTTTTTCAGAAGTTTTAAGCATTTTCTGAGCTTGCTCTATCAAATTATCTTTGCAACTGATGTGGTTTTCTATAGCTAAGGCGTTTTTTGCACATAAAGGGCAAAAAACTTTAGAACCAAAACTTTTTGCCATATTTTTGTCCAGAGCAGCACAAATAGCATGAATAGGTCTATTGCACATTCTACATGTCATTCAGCTGTTGTCTCCTCGGAACAAACACAGCACACAAGTGCAAAACTTAATGATTCCTCACGTTCCGATACGAAACTCAGATAATGTAAAGGTTGATCATTTACCTCAGAAGGATGATTTTCAACATTCACACGCTTATCAAAAGTCTCAGAGCTTGGCTTAATCATATGTTCATCAATCAGCTTACGCACAGCATCAACGTTATCTTGGGTGACTGAGTTTTTGGGCGACCTTGACGGGGATCGTCAGAGCTTGATACGTCCACTTTGAAATTCCGCAAACCAACAATAAATTGTGGTTTTAGATGGGGCTTTGCAGAAAGCATCCGATTAACACACTCTTTTTGTGTTAAACCACTTCGAAAGTCATAATAAATCATTGCTCTTGAATTTTCTCGAGTCAATTCGATTTTCACACTAGACTACAAGTTCGACAAGACCGCGTTCTTTTTAAAAAATAAATAAATGGTATTCAATTAATAAAACCAAGGAGCTTTCGATTATAAAGACTTTATTATGCCAGGAACAATGGATATATTCCAATCCTGACACTTTTAGTGCAGCCCATGTACCGTGAACATGTTATTTGTATTTTACAGATTAGCTCAGTACACAAGTCGCTTGATTTGGCATCAATTAGAATCGCGGAATGCAGACAAATATTCTGTAGACAGGATCAAAAATTTGGAGGGGACATTAAGTTCTTTTAGAAAAAGTATGTGAAATTATCAATTACATTTTTGTGCTTATATATACTAGCTGTGCCTGCGACTTCGTACGCACTGTTTACAATCCTACAGGAACCTGACATTTTTGCAGGATAAAAAGTATCCTATATGGTATGGTTAATCCATGTATATGTTAACTATCTATGTGTCAAATTTCATTCAAATCCGTTTGGCGCGATTGAGTAAGTAACAAACATTCAAACTTTCGCATTTATAATATTATTAATTAATTATTAGGAACTAACCATTCCTACAATTTCATATTTTTGAAAATCCCACAGTAATTTTAACAATTTTCCAGTATAAAAAGTAGTCCATGTCATGAACAATCTGTGTGCGATATTTCATCCAAATCTGTTGTCGTTTTTGCGTGAATGTGTAACATCCTTACAAATTTTCTCATTTATAATATTAGTAGGAATAATTAATTAAAAATCTTTAACTGTAAGAGCTGCAGAAACTGTCTACCTTATTTGTCATAGCATAAATGAGCTATATTGGAAAATTATTGGAGAGGCCTACGTCCAGCAGTGGGAGTACTGCTGCTGAGATGATGAAATGAGCTATATTAATATTAAATTTTTAATGTATAATTATTTTTATTTTGTTACAGTTCTGAGACTAGGAAGATGCGTAGACGCATGCTACACAGCATTGAATACAATGCACATAGAAGATCCTCTCTTGAGAACATGTTTAACGACAAGTAAAATTGCTTATGCACTGTACTTGTACTCGGATCATATAGTATGGCTCACAAAAAGTGGTTTTCTCAAATCTGACTCCATCAAATGGAACCAAAGGGCGAACAAATTTTGGCTTCTATCCATAATAGCCAATTTAGTGAGAGATCTCCACGAAATATTACATGTTCTAAATTTAAATAAAACAACATTTTTAAAACCTTCAGCTCTCATTAGTTCAAATGTGAACAGTTTTAACGTGTACGTCGGTATAAAGTATATGTACACCATTGTGAATTTCCACAGAGATATATTTTTGGATACATTGAAAAACTCGTGTGATTTGTTCATACCTTTGTCCGCACTTGGATTTATTAAACTGAGCCCTAGTTCAGTCGGAGCGTTGGGTGCAGTTTCTTCTATAGCTGCTTTAATAACTATCATAAAGCCAATAATGAAGTTAGTACCTGCATAGCTATTTTATAAAGAAAATAATATGTACTGCCAAAAAATGTGTTTACTTTTGTAAACAAGGTGCAAGGGTTTATTTAATATGACCTGGTTTACGAGAATTATGGGATAATGATATATATGAACAATTTTTATTATACCTCATTATATAAAGCTGTTTTTTAATAAATCAACAAAGTTATGTTTCATTAGTTTTATTTTATTTTAAAAAACTTACTTCACTGACGTGTCCAGTCGGAGTACTTGACATTGACATTTACGATCGTTCTCGCCCCAGTACCCTGTACCAAGACATCTAACAACTGATAACCGACAATTTAGCGATCATGAAATTCATTGATTATCTATTGTAACTTTGGATTGCTATATCTTAGTATAAGCACTTTGGAGCATTATGATTAGGTTAAGGTAACTGCGTATACTCTATAGAATCATCGTTTAAATTTATTGCTCTTATTACACCGTATGATTCAACTTTTCACTTTTTCAACTTTAACATTTTTTTTACGAATATTCGTAACTATTTGTAATAGACCATGACAACCAGGATATAGTTCACATTGTGTTTTAAGAATTTCATGTTTGATTGACTGTTTGACGGAATCTTCATTGAGCATCATTTGTATGGCGTCTTCGTTTGTTAAGTTCGCGAAATCTCTTGGTTTTATTTTTAGGCGACACTTCTCTACTCCATCTACCTGTAAATTATAAGTGTTTTTACATTTATTATTTATACAAAATTATAATTATAAAGAGAAATAACTATGGGAATCTTCTATATCCACACTTCCACACTAATAATTATAAATGTGAAGGTAACTCTGTCTGTCTATTACCTTTTCACGCCTTAACTATTCAACTAATCATCATGAAATTTTGCATACACGTTGTCAGGGATACAGGAAAGGACATAAGGTGTCTCTCATCCAGAAAAAAGTACTGTACCCTTGGGATATTTAATCGCCTAACGTTAAAAAAGTACCTGACGCCTTCGTGTTGCTATGAATGATCTCGATCGCGTAAGCTTTCAACAAAAAAAAACGGATCAAATCGAAATCGATCCGTTTTGAAGCTACGATTCCGCATACAGATACACACGTCAAACTTATAACACCCAGTTTTTGGGTCGGGCGTTAAAATTTATAAAAAGAAAAGTATATTAACTTACTCTGCAGAAAAAGAATAATTCATAATCTTCATCTACTTTTGGCCACGACTGCTTCAAAACCGGTTTATCCCAGTCAATCAGTGACGAACTAGCTGACACCCTTCTTGGGGCAGAAAGAAAACCTGCCCATAACTCTGAACAAAAATGCGGAGCTACAGGCGCCAGCATTATTATTAGCGAGGCCAATGTCGATTCAAACTCGCGGCTTTTATGAATAAATTCAGGAGACAGTTTGTTCTGGAATGTACAAAAATGCATTTATTTAAACAAAGTTGAACATTTAAGAGCCAATGGACTTGCCAAAGGGAGGGAGTTACCATGTAATGGAAATACCGCCGAAGTAACAGTATACCAAATTTCACATCAATCGAACCTGTGGAAAGTTAGTGAAATTCCTTCGTCAATTAGTAAATGGGTTGACGCCTGAATAGATCTTCATAAAGTATAAATAAGAACTATCCTGATCATGTCAGCTATCAAAAGAAAAAAAAAAGACGGATAAAAATGGTTGATCCGTTTTGGAGCTACCCATCCACACACACATTTCAAAGTTAAAACAACTCGTTTTTACGTCGGGCGTTATAAAGTATAAATTATGTCATTACTTACCCTCAAAGAGTTCGTTAGACTTTGTAATGTTGAAATGGCAACACTAGGCATTTGTGTGTGTTTGAAATGAAAAGTGACTCTGGAAATAGTATTATTCCTTTTCTCCCATAAAGCGTTTTCGAGTTTTTTAAATTCCTCATTGTTATCATCGTACATTTTTAGACTTTCATTGTTTCTATGCTCCAAGAATGTTCTCATAGTGAGCCATAATCGTTGTTGCCAATTCAAAACACCCGGGAACGCTGTAAACAAATAGACTAATTTAAAACTTAGGAATGCGCAAAAGTACTATGTTCTGCAGTGCAATTTAGTGTTGCATGTGTTATAGGCGACGGTAGCCACCTACCATCAAGTGAACTGTCAGTCTGTCTATCGACCATAACATAAACAAAAAATAAAATAGTGTGTAGGCAATCAGCTATTATAATTAACTAGCTGGTGGCCGCGACTTCGTCCCCGTAGAAAATTAAATATATAATATATATTAGCAATATAACGCTTCACATCTTGTTGCTATTAACACTTTGGCGAGGTGTTAGTTTTTTATATTATTTTAGATGATCCATGAGAACAGTTTATTATGGATGAAAGGTACCCTGTGACCTTTCTTGTAACCCTGACAATGTGTATGCGAAATTTCATGATGATCGGTTGAGTAGTTAAGGCGTGAAAAAATATTATATTAGTATAGATTAGTTTTAGCCGTCGACTGTGTCCGCACCCTGTTTTCCATAAGTGTTGAAAAATAAAAAACTTCACGCCTGACAAAAATATATGAGCAATAACTTATTCAATCTTTATCTATACTAATATTATAAACAGAGAAGATTTGTAAGTTTGTAATGGAGACTTGACCTGACTGCTTTAGACTTGACGGACCTGTTTTGGAAAACTAAGAAAAATTATAGACTTGACTTGACTTGACTAACTAGTGTCTGGATCTGCTACTTTTGATTTTAATTTCAATTTTGCCTTTTCTTTTAAAAAAAAAAAAAGCTATTACAAATTGATATTTTTACAAATGACACTGGCAAAATCATAACGCGACAATCGACATTAACTTGACACTGGCAGACAATGGCCATTTTAAAATGAGCCGCATTGCCATTTAAACCTAAGAAGAAGAAGAAGAAGAAGTTTGTAATGAATAAATTCAAAAACTACTGGAACAATTTTGAAAATTCTTTCACCTATAGAAAGCTACATTATCAGGGAGTAACATTGGCTATATATTATAAAGTTACGTGGATGAAGTCGCGTGCAACAGCTAGTTGCTAATTCATATCTGCCAGGCGTTGATTGATAGTGACACTGTATTGTCATACATCACAAAACTTCATAGGGATTTCAAAGACAACTGAAGACGTGAGTGGATGAAGGTGATATTCCAATTTTGAATAAATCGAGGTTACAGTTTTACTTTTAATTTTTGAGATAAGTAATTTTGAGAAAGTTGTGTAAACTACCTAAAATATTATTGGTATGGTAGCAATTAAACACTTAAGTATTATTTTTAAAAATAAAAAGTGAACATAAATCCTTCTTCCATTAACAAAAGTAAACTTTTCTGCAATTTTTGCTTTTTAAAATTAACTGTATAGACTGTACATAACACCTTTTTCTCCTTTCTATTTTCTAAAATATGTCTTAAATCGACGATATTAAGGTCTGTAATCATTTATATGGACTTATTACCTTCATCAATGCAAAAAAACGAAAAAACCCAAAAATGCGACATATCACCTTCATCCACTCACGTCTTCAACTGTCACAGAGCTCAAGGTATATTTTATGAACTATAGTACGGTAACTTACTTTCGTCAGACCAACGCCTGTTACTGGCTGGTGAAACATCAGCAACAATCAAAAGTCGGGTTGTATCACATCCATAAGTTGAGAGTAATTTTTCTGGATTTACACCGTTATATTTCGATTTGCTCATTTTCTCCCATTGCATTATCACTGATTCGCCTGTACCTATTTCTTTATAGACTTTACCACCTTGTTCAACTTTTTCAGCGGGAATATATTTACCAGATGACTTCAGTTTATAGGATTTACCCATCACCATGCCCTGAACTAAAAGGCTTTTGAAGGGTTCAGCGACTGGAGACAAACCTATCGAGTTTAAAAAGTAACTCATGAACCTTGCATAGTAAAAATGTAGCACAGCATGCTCTTTGCCACCTATATAAATGTCAACAATAGGTGTATTTCCAACGATTTTGTCATGGTCGAAAGGCATTTTGTCATTTTTGGGATCTAAAAATCGATAAAAATACCAGGAGGAATCAACAAATGTATCCATGGTATCCGTTTCTCTCGTTGCCTCAGATTCGCATTTGGGACATTTACAGTTGACCCAATCACTAGATTTTAAAGACTCAGAGGAATCATAGTTTTCTGGCAATTTCACAGGTAAATCTTCATAAGGGACAGGTACAACACCACATTTGAAACAATGAATTATCGGTATAGGTGTACCCCAATATCTCTGTCTGGAAATTAGCCAATCTTTGAGTTTAGAACTAACTAAATGTCCACCCACATTTTTCTGTCTGGCAATACTAATTGCTGCCTCATTATCTTTTTGAATATCTATATTTTCATGTTTCACTAATATGGGCACATTTAAAGATACAGCTATAGTCTCATCCTCAATGCATATTGAAGGGCAAGCTATATATACATCTCTTCCTTCCGGGAATGAAATAGTGTTACTTATAATAACAGGCATTTCTGAACCCGTTATTGGATTTATAGCTCTTATGCTGACACTTTTGCTTTGAATTAAGTCTTTTATTATTAAGTTTTCTTTGGACATTACTAAAAATTGACCATGTAAAAACTTATATGGATCTACAGACCAAACATCAATTTCTCTGATTATATTGTCAATTTTTATTTTAAATGTAACATCGATCCCATTACATTCACCTATCCAGTGCTGCTGTAAATTAATTATATCCTTCCAATTTTCTAGACAAGGGCTGTCTAATCCATTGTATAATTTTTGAGAAAACTTTGTGGCTTTCAAAAACCATTGAGTCAGTAATTTTTTTTCTACCTTTGCACCAGATCTCCACGAGCAACCATGATCATCTACTTGCTCATCGGCCAACACTGTTTTGTCAACAGGGTCCCAATTCACCACAGCCTAGAATTTAAAATTGTATATTTAGTTGTCAACTAAAGATATATTCCTTATATAATTGATGAACTGATTCTCAGGATCACACACCAATTAAATGCTGCTTAATATAACTTTGACAAGCCCCATGGATGAGTGGATGGGTGATTGCCTTAACACCTTTCAATCCCCGATCTGGGGGGCTCGCTTTCGATTCCAACTTGGGCAGGGTCAACTTTGGAAATGAACTTTTCAAAGTATGCTCTTATCTAGATTTGGAAAATAGTGGCAGGGCATACTGTGTCATTTGGTCAGCCTGTCTGGAAGCTGTAACCACCCATTTACAGAAGACAACTGTAAAATAACAGCATGTGTGCTGTTGTGATTTTGTAAGTGAGTAAGGAATGCCAGAGCTCTGGCTCTGGCAAATGCCTATCCCATTCTAATGTCTTATCTTAAATACTATTATGGTCAGCAGCAGACTTGGAGCACCTAAAAAAGTTTGAAAATTTGTTCCTTACCTCTTTCTGATAAGCCAATTTATTTTCAAATAATTTTAAAAATATATACTGTGTCCATTTGTAATACTCTGGATCGGATGTTGAAAATTCTCTATCCCAATCAAAATTTAATCCTAATGCCAACAGTTGTTTCTTCATTTCTTCTATATTAGTAGTAGTCCAAAGTTTAGGTGGTATTTTTCGGTCTATTGCAGCATTTTCAGCGGGTAATCCAAACGAATCCCAACCAATTGGGTGTAAAACTTTAGCACCGTTCAATCTGTGGAATCTAGCAATTGTGTCTGATAATGAGTATACTCGTACATGGCCCATGTGCAAGTTACCAGAGGGATACGGAAACATTGCTAAGACATAGAATGGCTTTTTATTTTCATGGTTTACGTCAGTATTCTGCTCCCTTACATCTTGTCCCCACCGTTTTTCAATTTGTAATTTTATTTCAGTATTTAAATCTTCTTTCTAAAAGGAATGACTAATTTATAAGAAGCTTTATATTATAATTAAATTAAAAGGCATTAAAAGAATACTTTACTTACCCATAACCCTAGGCTACTTTGCCTACATGGTATAATAATATTTGTTAACTTCTTATGATGAAAAATACAAGTATTTATACGTTTCATCATTCTTTCAAGCATTGTATTATTTGTAAATTGTATTTTTCAGTTTTTATTTTGTAGAGCTAAGGGCATTCTTGCCTTTTCTTAATTTTCTTAATTTTCCTTAATAAATATTTAATAATTTTATTTGCCTATTACAAACTTATTTAACCTAACATATAAATTAACGTAAGCAAAAGCATTTATAATTTTATAATAGTAAATAATCAAATAAAAATTGTGGGTGTGGTGTAGTCTGTGCGTGTGGAAGTCTGTGTTTATCTCAATTATCAATGTAAACTGTAACCACAGAATACTATATAACTATACACTGTAACAACAGCTGTATCTGTGGCTCTAGTATGAGTTGAATGCCGGAACTCGCTAGCGAGAGCATAAAATATACGTATGGAAAATTGTCAGTTTCCATAATTGTCACAAATTTTTACGCTCTCCCTAGTAATTGTGGGCCTAGTAACTTATACTAGGCACTGACTCACAGAACATTACATCTGACTCCACAGAAGAATTACATATTTTGTTCACCGTCAGTCTGACTTTGAAGACTGTCACAGAGGTGTCATTTCTGCTGATATATTGGTCTGTGACTGGTGATTGTTTTTGCAGTTTGCTTTTTTTAGGTTATGTTAAGGACAGTTGTTAAATATAAATAATATTAATTTTTTACTGAAAAGTCAATTTAATTTTATCCTTAACAATTAGATGGAGCGGACAAGCAAGATGGATGAAATTGACAAGAAGAAGCAAGATTCAGACAAAAAGAGAGTTGATGCTATGAAGAGGAGGAGACATGAATTCAAAGAAACACAGAAAATTATCAAAACCGTATTAGCTGGCATAGTAAGTGTTTCATGCTTGCTCGGCAATAAAAAAAGAAGTAACTTATTAATTAACTGAACTGTAAAATTTTACTGTAAGTGACAAATTAAGGGTTTAATGTCAGCATGTTTTTTAGGAGACTGGAGCAACTAATCTATTGAGCATGTCTGCACTATTCTATTTAGCAAATTTTGCAGTACAGCTGTAATATCAAACAAACCACTGCAAATGAAATTACTTAATTAGTCATTTACTTATTTCCTGAATAGGTATATTATACAAATATTGTAGTAAGTCCATATATTTAACCCACTAGTGGTGTGAAATTTAAAAAATAAAACTAAACCAGTAATTCTATCCGTAATATTATTGAAATATAGTAATTTATATTAAGACATTTTTTCCCCTATATAGTCTCATCATTTAGAAACTCACTAAGGTAATAATAGCTTTTTCCACCAGAATATTTTGTGTGTTACTTAAACACTGGCAGATTCCTGATATTTCATATATTTTTTGGAATTTCATTATGTAATATGGTAAGTATAATGTAATTCTGTAAGTATGGTGCCATCTTTAATGAATTTAACTTACAGGATACAAATACAAATAAAAAAATTGTGTTTTCTGATAATGAAGAAGAAGTGTCTTCCCAAATTCAAGAAGTTGAAAATAAGAAAACAAAAAAGCAAGAAGGGAAAACTCTTTTCGACGATGATGACAGTGATGGTGAAATCAACTTTGAAGTTAAAGAACAGTTTGAAGGCAAGAAAGGGCAAAAGGTATCAAAACAATCCATTTATTACGACTAATTCTTGTTTAATTATTATATTTTTTCTTTAACTTATTATCTCACAATTTTAAAATCTGCTAAAATGAGAATCACAGAAAAATCTGCTTAAAATGCTATTTTCACTCTAAGTCCCATATAGTGATTTTTTTAAATATTCAATCATGTTATGTATTGTATTAGAATTGCAATAAATGTTTATTGTGAATATAATTTTATACATATTGTTATAAATTAACAGGTCTTAGATTTACAATCCAGATACAAATCTGATAAACGCTTCAAATTGGATGAAAGGTTTATTGAAGAAGAATCCGAGGGTGAGGGTGTAGAAAAAGAGAGCAGCATAGAGAAGGTAGAATTGGGAGATGATGAGACCGATGAAAAGTCGAAACAACTCGCCATTTTGGAGAAAGTCTTAGGTGTAACCATCAAACCCCGTCTATCTTATCCCTATGAAGACAGTGCAAAGAAGAAGTGAGTATTGCTAATATTATAAAGAGCTAAAATTTGTGTGATGTTTTTTTGTATGTAGGAGGTAATCTGTGAAACTACTCATCCAATTTTAAAAAAAATCTCTTACCAATAGTTAGAAATTAGAATAGTATTTTAGGATAGACATAGGGCAATAGGGCACCAGTTTACTAAAAATAAAGATCCAACGCTTGGCAAAAGTATAATTTCAATCTATCAAGCTTTACATATTTCGTCAGGTGTCATATCTTTTATTTTTCAATGTGGATCTATAAAAAATTTAAAAGTATAATCAAAAGTAAGAATTTAGTATTATTACTATCATTTTGTGTATTGGTAAAATTGTTGAAACCAATTTCAATCTGTTCACAGAAAAACGATGGGAATGATCAGATTTGATCCATCAAACCCGGAACATGCAAAATTTCTAGCACCCGTGGAAGTGCAACAGAAAAAGCCAAAAAAAGGGAAGAAATCGAAACAAAACGAAGAAAATGTTGAAGAAGGGAACATGGAATTGGAAAAAGATGTGCCTAAAATTGAAGTGTCAAAGGAACAGTTCTATAAAGTTAGTGAAACGTTGAAAGAAACTATAGCGCAACCCACTGAATTCAGCTTAAGAAGTTTATTCCCAAGTGTTCATAATGATAATGATGCAGGTACTTAAATACATATTTCGTATTCTACATTTTCTTCTTTGACTTAGCCCTTACAGATGTATCTATAATATACATATAGTGCTATTAATGTTTTTTTTTCCATAGATACACAAGAAATGGAATATACACAGTTACAAACACAGAAAGAGTCCAAATTGAAAAACCCCTTCGATCCAGGGGAAAGGAACCCATTTAAGTATGACTCTTCAGACTCTGAAACTGAAGAAATTGAAGCTGAAGTCAAACCCATACAAGAAAATACAGAAATTAAACCAATTTTTAAAGAGACATTCTTTTTTACAAAAAATGATGTTAGATTCAAAGGTATGCCATAATAAGTATTCAAATGCCCTCATATGTATATTAGTTTAAAAAGTGTTTTTATGTATTAGTATTGGATTAATATTGTTTTGTTAATTAATTTCAGAAGGGTTAGCTTTTTTTAACAAACCTATGGAGAGTGATGTTGAGAAAAAAAGGCGTGAGTTGAGATTATTGATGAAGAAGAGAATATACAACACAACCAGAAAAAATCAAATGTTCCAGAAGAAAATCGGTGGGAGAAAAAAGAAAATATATAATAATTCAAGAAGATGAAATCATCAAATGTCTTATATTTTATTAAAATAAAGTAATTAAATGTCTTATATTTTATTAAAATAAAGTAATTAAATACCCTATTATCTTCTGTAAGTTGGTGATGAGTCAGGTGTTTGGCAGACTACTTAATGCTTTAGCATCAGATCACCGAAGCTAGAGAGCTAGAGCTATACCAAATTTCACATCAATCAAACCTGTGAGTTAGTGAAATTCCTTCGTCAACTAGGAAAATGGGCAGATGATCTTCAAACGCCTGACCAGATTTTCATAAACTATTGCTAAGATGGTTCTATATCTTGATTTTTTTTGTTTGAACAAAAAGAAATGTCATCGTTAAAACAAAAAAAAACGTATCAAAATAGATCCATCCATTTGGGAGCTATGATTCCATAGACACACATACATTTGCTATAACACCGTTTTTGTGTCCGGGATTAAAGATATGTCTAGTCTAGATTGTTTACTAGAAGACCATTTAAAAATGGGACATTATCAAATCCATGGCAGTCTTTGTTAAATTGACAAATAATATCTTCCTCACTTTTGACCGCACTATATCTGCACAATATAAGTGATAGGACATAATTATTCATCTTTAGCAAAATTTTATAATGCGAGCAGTCTAATTGAGAAAATATCACATAATTTAATGGTGGGTAATAAAATAAAAAAATTAAATTGTACATGAATTTATTCCAACAATTATGATCAGTACTCTATCGCTTCTTCCATGTTGGCTTCTTCCTAGCTCCAGGCTGTCCTGGCTTCTTACGTTCTCTACGCCTGGTGTCTCTTGTAAGCAAGCCTGCAACTTGCATTCTTGTCACCATTTCTTTATCAACAAAACTACGCAAACCCCATGCTATGCCCCATCTGATCGCTCCGGATTGCCCGGATGGACCACCTCCGGCAATGTTACACACAACATCAACCGATTTCTGCATTCCAGTAAAGAGGAGAGGGAACATTACTTGTTCTCTAGGCTGAATGTCTTCAAAGTATGTCAAATCTTTACCGTTTATGGTGATTTTACCAGTACCAGGCGAGCGAATTGTGACATCACCTCGCGACCTCTTCCTTAAACATTCATAAACTGTGATGTAAGCACATCCATTCTCATCATAACTTGGTTTTGGTATTTCCAATTGGGACTTTTGTACTGATAGTGGTTTTCTATATTTCTCTATAAACTCCTTATGTCTATAAGAGTAAGGTGATGATACCAGTCTCTCCATTACTAGTTTAAAATTGTCATATTCCAAATCGTTAATAATTTCCATCATTAGCTTTTCGAGCTCTTCCTTAGATATCCATAAGCTAGAGTCCAAATTTATAGATATATTAGGGTTCGGAGTGGCTAGTTTCTTATTAACTTTATCTTCGAACTTGTGTATATCTTGAATGTTTTCAACAGCATCGTATAGTACTTTGAAAAAGTTTGGTTTCCCTGTATAAAACAAGAAATGGAATGGTCTGCCGGCCTCATCGAATTCGGCAGCCTTACGAGTCGGGAAAACCTCTTCTGGAGGTTTCATAAGAGGTCGTGCAGCCGGGTCATAAATGCCACTGGGAAACAAATATTCGATAGCACGGTCGATATCCTTTTGCGTAAAAGTTTCGGGGTCTTCACCCATCATGTTAGCGAGATGTCTCTTACCGATATTATATTCTAATATCTGCTTTTTCATGAACTCATCGTGTTGTTGGGCTCGTTCTAAATACGCTTTCATAGCTTTGCTGACTTTTTTCGTTTTATTTAAAGTCTCCCAATCAGTTAAATTATCAATAATAGAATTTGAAGTTTTATTTGTACTGCTGTACCTATTGCCATTACAGGTGGTTATTGTATTACATGGCAAACATGCGTAACGAAATTTATTTATAGTTAAATATTGCTTCACACTTGTATTTATTACACGCGACATTTCACACTAAAAGTCCCTAATTATTTTTAAAAACTATTCCACATATTTTTAACCTAACTAAACAAATATAAATCACGTCTCAAATTCTCGAATTTCTCGATTCAATACAATAATTTACACAGAATACTATTATTATAAAGTATACACAGACAATGCAAGGTTTTCGTTGGTCATAATTATTTTAGTCAATGTTTAACAATGAACATTATATGTCACATGATAGTTGATAGGTTTTATTATGTTCAGTTTACAAGCAACGATTTAGATTTATTAAAGCGAAGCAGAGACATTTTGTCAGTCTACACTACTTACTTACCTGTAATATATACCACTGGACAGGCTGCTATCAAATTATTTTTATGCTTATTTGAAAAACGCCATTTTGGAGCTGTAGGCTATAGAACGATTGTCCATGGAACTAAAATTAGTGATTATATGTACATACCGTCAAACGGGTTTAATTTGACAGGGGTTTTTTTTTGTTCCAAAAAGATCAACAAAATTGCTAAAAAGAAGTTCCTACTCCCGGAACTGTACCTCTAATATTTATAATTTTTACAGAGCCCTGAAAATAGAGCCAAAAACGGGTAGTTTGGCATCCGTGTGCGTACTTGTGAAGCAGACTAACCAACCAATAATATCAATTCACCAATGCTACTAATTGAGCGTATTCGACGGACACTTTTTCATGTACAGAGTCGGTCCTTCTTTACCTCTACACTCATGGGTATATTATTACAGTTCAATGACGTTATGTTCCTCTATTCTCAATGTTTGTGTTGAATTTATTCAAAGATAACGTGTCAGCTGGGATTGATCATGCAAACTACAGAAAAAATATTTTTAATATAATAGTAATAATTCTACGTTAATGTTACTCAAAGCCCAAACGATCCAGTTATTTAGGTTTTATTCTCCAAAAATTATGAGTGGTCATAGTTACCTATTCTAAACATAGCTTGTTAATCCATAAACAACTTCGAAAGAAAACATATATTATATGTACTTATTTTAATAAGCCGGAGTATATGCACATAATATTTATTTACCCAGCCCAGGCTGACTTAATATAACTTTAATAATAATTCTATACTATTACTCTAAAACGTCTGGACCAATTCAACTATTTACTTTTTTCAAATAATCGTTAAGTCCCTTCCTCGGACTTCCTTCTTACCAAGAGATTAACCAAATTTTCCATGTAAAGTCGGGAGCGTCAAAGTGATCAAAGGGTGGTCAAGGTCAAAAAATAAAACTATCAATAAAGTTAATCATTTATTAGATAAGACATTCACAATCTGAAAAAAGAGGCAATAAAATTTTTGCTTGTAAGGCGTGTACGCTAGATAAATAAATTATGTAGGTATTGTATCTATTTCTGAAATCCTTATAAAAGTTGTCTTGCCAACAAGTCGAATTTCCCGCGATCTATTAAGGAACTATACTTGTATTAACTAATATATTTTAAATCATAATAAAAAGTTTGAGCCTTTGCAATAATCTACAAAGACCCTCGTCAAATATTTTTATTGTATAACCCTGAAATAACACATTTTTTTTGGAAATACTGAAAGGTTAGTAAATTTTCGCATCAGATCTCAAATTCCAAACTAGCAAACGCTCACAATCAAATCATAGAAAAAAAAAAAGAAAATTTTATTCAGAGTACAAGTACTTATAATTCGTCTGCTATTTTATTATTACAATATATAGTTAGTTAGTTACATATAATTAAAACATTAACAGTAAACCTCTTCCAATAGTTAACATCCTATTAAATGCACATTTCTACAGGCACCAACAGTGGCCCAAATTATTTCCTTGTTTAATTATATTTTATAATGTAAGAAGAGTATATATTATATGTATTATACATATTACAATTTATAATCCTCTTTATAGTTAGTAAAACTGATTATAATGCAGGTTGATTACCTCCTAGCAATAAATTTTACGAATTTTGACCTCGGATTGAATATTTTATGTAGTAAATTTGGACTCAAAAATGGACTGGGTATTTAAAAAAAAAAAAATAGTTTTTAGGCCTCACGTTTACCTCAGATGATCTTAACGACATATTAAATTTATATGTTTCAATGACGAGGATAAAAATTACACTAAATTTTCATTTCAAAAACAAAACTATACAAACAAGTCTTGTCCTTAAAATATAACAATTATGTAAAAACAGCAATGGTGTTTGCTTAATACCATAGGACAGAAGTGAAAACTTCATTAAGGCGAGGTTAATAATACAAAATAAATACTATTTATTGAGTAGGTATAGCAGTGACGCGTTGACTATATCTCTTGTCACTCCCTTAGGCTCGAGTTCACCAACAGACGGTTATTTTTAAACAGCTGTTTAAAATTTAAACAGCCGTTTAATAATATTTTGTTGTTCATAATCGCTAAAATGCGGGTTAAACGCCCTAAACATCTGATTAAGTTAATGATTAATCTGATGTTTAGGGCGTTTAACCCGCAGTTTAGCGATGGTGATCAACCAAATATTATTAAACGGCTGTTTAAAAATAACCGTCTGTTGGTGAACTCGAGCCTTAGTCGACTTAACCCAAACGAACATTACATAGCTGAGTGTTTCAACTCAGTCACAAAATAAAGTGCACAGCACGCCTAAACAAATTTTCACTTCGAAAAGGTAATTTTCACATTCTAAAACCAAAATGTGTTCAAAAGTGGTAATGAAAAACAACAACTCCACTAACTTAATCGGATTGGTCACATCCAAGGGTGATTTTGGCTGTCAATGATTACTTCTCGACATTCAGTAGCTGTGGTCTTATTGACTACAGATAAACCGGTGGGAACTTGAGTTGATAATTTTATCAACTCAAGTTCCCACCATTTACCACAGGCAAGACTAATTGATAAGACCACAGACACTGAGCACATTTATGAACAAAGTTACAGTGATAAACAAGAAATTCAGTCAGAAAATGGTTGTCAAAAAGGAATGTATCAACTAAAGGAGTAACTACACTTATTCAGCTAAATTAGCATTTCTCTGGACGATTTTAGTTTGTTGTAGTCCAAATATCAAACAATTATCAGCGGGAACGCGAGTTTGACTGTACTTGCGCGAACTAACGCCGGATCCAACTTCAGTGTGTAGTGCTAGTTTTATTCGATCAAAATCAAACGCTTAAACGTGAATTTGTATGGGAAAGAGGCAGTGCCACCTAGTGGCTAACGTGTAGCGCTCCTTCATTCCCGTACACACTCAGAGCTCGATAGTTGTTTTATATGGAATCTACATTTAAACATTTTCCGCTTTATCGGCCGCGTACGGCTACCATAGCGTTCTATCTTCATTGAACCGCTTCTATTGGCCGCGTACAAGCACTGTATGACTGAGAATCTATAGGTACTAGTCGCAATTTGTCGATGAGAAGTTGAGAACGGTCAGCGTACAGTGCTGAACAGCAATAATGCGGCGGAACATCACTGAACGAGGCGAAACATCACTGAACGCGGCTGTACAGCACTCAACGCGGAGGAACATCACTGTAAGAGGCGAAACATCACTGAACGCGGCTGAACAGCACTAAACGCGGCGGAACATCACTGTAAGAGGCGAAACATCACTGAACGCGGCTGAACAGCACTCAACGCAGCGGAACATCACTAAACGCGGCTGAACAACACTGAACGCGACTGAATATTACTGTACGCAACGGAAGAGCACCGAACGCAACGGAAGAGCACCGAACGCGGCGGAACAACGCTGTTCACTAACGTTAGCAAGCGAATGATAAAACACACTTGTCATCAGCTTCGCCTTTTTGGCGTAAAAGTTAAATAGACTTGGAAAGCCGAATGGACGGTTACGCATTTCCACAAAGCTGAATTGAGCTGAATAAACGTAGTCACTCCCTTAGATGTCTCACACAGCCACACCGAATATTTACTATTGGTAAATTTTAGTATTGAATGAATAGATAGGTTGTAGGGAATCATGGGCCACTGTGTACGTACTGTTGTAACGATTAAACCTATGCAAAATAACGACTCATTGGCCGTGGAATACCAAGCACTCGATCCTGTCAACATTTTGTAAGCATTATAATTTCGAGTTTTTATACAAAGAGCACTATGATTACGCGGAGATGATTATGATACATGTCTCAATACTCGTCCTCCTCTGGCGGGTGAGGATTGTCACCGTCTACTTCTTCCGGAGGGGCAAATCCATCCTGGAAAAAACAAACAACCTTTTTAATTTTTCTTTGCATTTTGTAACAGTTACATTTCACATTTAGCTAAGTCAACTTACAGCCTACTATCAAGTAGGTTTACTTGTTAAGTACCTGACTGCCTTCCCAAATCATAAGTCTGTGAAATCATTGATCAAGGCGAAGACCTAGTAGAAAAGCGTTATTTTCGTCGCCTAATTTGACTTCTTAGAGTAAAATTAAAACTTAGATAATAATACAGTGCATAATAGACTAACGGTCTTATTCATAAAAATGCCTTATTAGAGGTTTATAACGTTCATTAGTTAAAACACTCATAAGACCTTAATAAGCTTATTATAAAATTCCTATTCATAAGCGTTCAATAAGCCTGTCATAACTAAATATTCGCTATGGGTTAGTATAATAGTAAGTATATCTAAAAGTTTGATAGAGATATATGGAAGAGCCTGGAGGAGGTCTATGTCAAGGGACAGCCTGACTTACAGACTGCCGGTTAGAAGAATGCTGGCTGCTTTTCTTTTTTTCATATTTTACACAATAGAAAAGCCTTCCAATTTTAAGTCTGTTTGGTTATCTCCGAGAAGCTACAAAAATTTGTTGTGCAATATTGCACCTTAATTAATAGGTTATTAGGTTGCACTCATTTTGGTAAAAATTGTGTGCAGTCTGAGGTTAGTCCTTGTCTTAAAGCAAACAATCATAAAATCAAAGGGAGCGCTGCCTTGATACATAAAAAATTTTATATACCTCGGTTGCATATAGAATATCCAATATTTTCTGGATAAACGGAGCACCCTGTTGTTCCTCCATTTCCTGACAAATCACTTCTATATCTCGCAGTTTGCCAAAGTAAAAGTCTCTTTCCTTCTCCAGGCCATCTATTGTTGCTTTCAACTCATTTACCTGTAATCATACACATGCAAACTATACTAATCAATAAAATCGAAGTGTCCGTATGTAGTGTAGACATAACTGCTTTTTACTAAATACTTAACGAAAAAAAACCATTATTAAAATTTTCGTCTGTCTGTTTGTTGCATCTAATCACAAAATATCAATACACCAATGTGAGTAAAATATACCTAAAATGCTAATGATTATAAGCCCTTTATTTAGAAAAAAATTATTAGGTATTTTATACAGTACATTTTTAAAAAAAATTATTATCTTCTCTTGTTTGCCCAAAGGCAAGTAAATAAAACAAATAAAAAAAGCAGTTTTTCTTGTTTTATTTTTAGGGGCCTGCAACTTGAAGAGTTTGGGAAACACTGTCTAAACTAATCATGTAGTCTGAGTGTTAGACTAGTCTCGTAGCTCAGAGAAAAGACAGAATGAGGTTCTGTGATAAGTGTACTATAATTGCTCACCTGTTGATTTAACTCATCAATAATTTTAGAATCACCCTTCCCAGTTTGACCTAATCTCGATAGATTGACGGGCGGCGATCTCACTGCTGTATTGGCTTTGCCAACTGTGAAAAAAAAAATTGATATACAACACAGATAGTTAAAATATTATATTGTCTATGTACACTTATTTATGGTATTGTTTTATCGAAGTTAAAGACTAATTTAGTTTATTATTTAAGCAATTAACTGGTCACTGACTGGTCATATTAAATAATTATCAAATATGTACTAACACAATTAACTAATGTTCAAATATGCAGTAACGCAGTTAAGGAAAAATATTATTTAAATACTGTATTATCATTAATAACAGTTGTGTCAATAGATGTTAACTAATATGTTTGAATTTTGAAAATAAACTCAATAGACACACTGTTGTTAAAATTTAATAGAAAAATACAAAAACTTAAAATAAAACACACTATATTAAGCTATTTAAATTATATTAAGCATACAAAAAACTAGAAATAGATACATTGAGAAATAATTAGCCGTATGAGATATATTTATTTGCAATGTGAACCAAAAAGAAAAATACATGCATATAGAATTAACAGAAGAGAATATACATTAGATATTTACACTATTACACAAAAATAATTAATTCGGTTACAATGATTAAATGTGTAAGGTCCCTGCTGAACCTCTATAACAAATTAATATTTCTTATAACGGCTATTATTTCAGCCAATATTTGATAATAGGTTTAAATAAATTACATTTTAATAGATTGTGGTATTCTCAAATTATAATTAAAAATTTGCAACCAGTCATGTAAATTCTGAAAAGCACACATGCTGTTATTTCAAAGGTTTGCAAGAGAGTGGTCGCTCCAGCCAGTTATTAAGACAAATTAATGACTGTTAAATATAGTAGTATATACCATGCCATTACTGTGGCAACTTCTTTACTTTATAACTAAGAAGAGTCTCCATATGTATGGATTCTGTTGATAGATTAATATCTTGTGTAATAGTGCTATATTAAGATAGTGTAAAGTGTGTTTCATAATTTGAACGAGTAATTTGACATTTCCTGAGTTGCAGGTTTTTGACCATACAATAATAGTGATGTCACCTAATCGAGCTTATTAAAAAACTTACGGTTTTATAAAGCCGCAATCAATGCTTTATAGAACATTAATTAGTTTAGAATTAATATTAATTATTATTTAATTGATAAAAAAACATATTTTGCAAAGTCCATTCTATAAGTCACAATTATTTTCGATTATTATATTTTTTATGATAAGAATATTTTCACAGGTGACATAAAATTATCACAAAATAATAGCTATAGAATGCATTATACTATTTTTTATTTCTTTGACTTCACATATAAATTGTGAATTGTTTTTTTATTCGTTCCAAATGACTTGGTCATTAGTAACCCTGCTTTAAACAAAATTCAAAACTTAAAATAACAATAATACGAATGTTAAGTCAATAAAAAAAGATCAAAAACCGTAAAATATCATAACTATTTAAGTAAAACCGCTACGGAAACAACGCTGGTAACATTATTTTAAAATTTGACTTTAGGACCTGTCAAATTACTCGTTCGAATTATCAAACGCACTTTAGGTGAGTAAATAGTATAGAAATTAACATAGAATAAAGTAAGATGCATAAATAGAAAGGTACCCATTACGTAAATCTAGATTTAATCTTATGGCCAAAAGCATTTACATGAATACGTTTTTTAACACAACTAATAAAAATCATTAGTGGCTTGGGCTTGGACGATGACATAATATAAATAATTTTAGTTCTGATAATAAATAAAATAATAGAACAACATGTATTTAATTATAAGGAAAAACAAAATAGTACTGGTTTGGGGTCTGGCCGGTACCCTAGCGACGGGGGCTGCCACTTTCTTAGCAGTGGACCGAGGTGCCGAGGCCCCTCCGTGCCCCATCGGGAGCCCCTCCCTTTGTGCCACAGCATCATAATCGTTGCCCCCGTAGTTGGCATCAAAGAATTTCTTGAACCATTGCAAAAACTCAAAATTATCTTGGAATCGACCCTTCACCAGCTTGTCAATGGGTACTATCTACAAAAGAAAAAAAAAGTGAAAAATAAAATACAATGTTATTGTATGGTTTCACTATTCTACTGTGTGATTGCTAAATTTCTACATGTGAAAGAGAAAAAACACCACACTTGGAAAATATTTGAAAAAAAAAAAAAGACTAACTTATTAAAAAAATACAGTGAATTTCAACTATAAGTAACATAATATTTCTTGCTAATAAACATTGTCATATCATACTACAAACTTATGAAGATAACCTTGATCTGATGCTGCAGCATCAAGTAGTCTGCGAGACATCCAACTTCTTAGCAACATACAGCAGATATAGCATGTTTTGACTCAATAGAAAGTCGGGAGTTAGTTTATAATTTTAATTATAGCTGGTTACTATAATTATATGTTTGTGGGTTGTTAAAAAAACATCAACCTAATACAATTCAACATGTCTTAACTTAACTATGACATAGATATAGACATAGAATGTATTATAATTATTATGATAAACTATGGCAATACATTATGGTGCACATTCTGCACAAAAAAGAACTGATAAAATAGACAACTAAAAATAGATTACTGAAAAAACGATGAAAGAATCAGCTCATATATTGACGTCATGTTAAAATCCACTGTACTTAATTGAATTTATGAGTCTAATTATAGTCGAGTGTTGATATTTCTAAGGGTGGTGTTCAGTTAAGGGTTTGGTTTCCATGCGAGTTGTTCTGATGCATACTGGCGGAGTGGTGGGGAGGCCCAGGGCGTCGCACACGAGCGATGGCGCCGCCGATGGCAGGCCCAATGCCGGTACAAAGCGGCACTCCCGTGTCGCAAGCCCCCGACCCGATCATTAGCCCGCCACGAGCCTCTATGGCGTCGTACTCGCGACCCTCGTAATTTGCATCAAAAAACTTTTTAAACCACTGTAAAAACTCAAAATTGTCCTGAAACCTCCCCTTTATCAGCTTGTCCACTGGTATTACCTATAAAGCATTTAAAGGAGATCAATCAGTTTTGTATGGAGAACAGGCCATCAGTTTATATTTGTTATAACTGTTGAAACTTGTACCATTAGAAGAGAAGAAATTATAGATTTTTACTGGAAAAATACTGTGCAATTTGTTAATGGGGTTTTTTCATAGATATTTTCATATTTATTTATGAATACTGTGAAAATTATAATGTAATCTTTATCAATCTAAAATTTTCACAGAAAATTATTGAAATTAAGAAAGGCTTTTACCATTACCATTACCAAATTCTCCAAAGTGCAAGTTAAAAAAAACAATGGCCTTGTTTTGAATGATGTCCTTTGTTGTTAATGTTCTTAAAGGATTTTTCTTCAAATCTATCCTATGACTTGTACAGAAAAAAAATGTCATAATATACAAAAAAAAAAATCCAACTTATCAGATATAAAGATTGTGATGAAGTATTGCTGAAAATTTTTTCCACTTTCAGAGGACATCCAATCCAAAATATCATAGTAAAAGATAGAAAAGCTATATTAGTCTTTTTTTAAAGTGTTCTTGTCTGTATACATACACTGTTAAGTAGGTTTTTAAATCATCATACTCTCCTAATAAAAAATATATAAGCATTTTTGGAAACATTTTCTTCACAAATTTTGCCAAATAAAGACTCCAAATATGGGTCTAATTGATATCAAATATGGGTTTGACTGATGATAACCAGTCTTCTATCCACCCTAGAATCTACACCCACTAATCAAAAATCAACAAAAAAATTATGTGACATGACAACACGAGGCTAATTGAATCATTTGGGTGTTAGGGATGGAGATAAAACTACTTTGTAACAATAATAAGCATGACTTATAGATTAATCAAGTTAGTCATAAAAACCATTTTAGGACATTACCTTATCGACACTCATTTTTTTGAAAGCCGCCTGTAAGATTTTGAAGTTTTGTATATACTCATGTTCTAGATTCGTTTTGAATTTGATACGTTTCATAGGTACACTTCCGGGAAACAGCATGTCCATGAATTGACAATAGGCGGCGCCCGTGCACAACTCCTCGATTTTTGCAAATTGTGAATGCAGGCAATCGTTCACCCACGCCAGCATGTCATGTCGGGATAGATTTTCAGACGTAACATTAGTGGAATAAACATTTACTGCCATCTCGAAAATTATTCAGTCTAACCCCCTGAAAGTGTTAATAATAATAAAGAGCATCCTTTTGAAAGTTTTTTAAAATGTTAAACTAATTGCCAGTACAAATGAATAACATGTTGTTTGATGAAGTCCAAATTTATAATTAATTCTAAACTTCATTTATTGAAATAGCAGTTCTTATGTTACTATTGTTTTAACAATTTAAAAATTATTGTTCAACTTCCTTGCTAATTTATTTATTTACTTCAATATAACTAAACAGAACTAAATTAACAACATTATGTGGCAGATCATAATGACAATTTGTAACTGTTTTATGTTAGTTAGACAGGCTGAAGATATACTTGATGGTAGGTGACTACCGTCGCGTTTAACACAAGCAATGCCACAGTTCCTGCAAATTATCTGCCCACCATAGTAGGATAAGTGATTAGTTTGAGATAGGGAAATGGGAACTGGCATCCCTTATTCAATTACCGAAACATAACAGCACACATGCGGTTATTTTACGGATGTATTCTGTAAGAGGGTGGTTGGTAACCGCCGCCAGATGGGCTGCCCAAATGACTGCGAAACGCAACTCAAACCTGAGACCACAGAGACAGAGCATTAAGTCAAGCACCTTAATCACTTATCCAATGAACTCGTAAAATTTCAAGAGGCCGGCATTAAATATCTAAAACAGACCGGTTGAGAAAAAAGAAAGCTGATCTATAAATAGGTCGTGGCATGGCTATGATGAATTACAAATCTTTCAACACAAAGTATTAGTTAGTTTTACAGGAAAATTTGTAATAACCGTTTTTTATGAAGTTAACATGTATAATTACGTTGTAAAAATAACAGTAAACTGTGTTTTAACGGCGGATGTGGTTATGACTTGACAGGGGACGAATCATCAAAAAAACTGTCGTTAGTAGCTTTTCGGTATTCGTGAAATAGATATAACGCTTACCTGTATGAAATAAGATGTCAGACTTTAGTGTATTCAATAGAACATATGTAAATCACCAAAAAATGCAAAATCTTTTACGTTTTTTGTAATAAAATGCTTAGAGTTAGTTTCCTGCAACTGCAATGCCAATCACACACATATCATAATTATCACTTTATTAATTTAACCACAGACTACTGAAATATCTGAGAATATGTCTATCCAAATCACAGAGCATTAAAAATTCCAAATAAAGGACCCAAAATCATACTCAAAAACACCAAACCCACAGACAATTATTATTTATATTAGAAATAAATATAACCGCAATACATTGAGAAGTGTGTGATTTCAGCCAAATTGTACGAAAATTTAACAAATTAATAGCTTGTTATGATTTTGTAAGTGTTATGAATTTTTCCCAAGCGTGACCTTGTTTAATGATACATTTGTTTAACTATTCATAAGCTATACCTATTTCTTGAGTACAACCATGAAGAATAGAGGTTAGGAAGGAGGACCAACTCTATGTATGTAATGTAGGTGTGGTAGCAATCATTTATTTACAGCTTGGCAAAAATGGTTATCCCGTTCTAACCATTATTTTGATAACAAAGAGATGACACTATAGTATTGCCACTTCTTATTTTAATAACTTTTTGCCAAGATATGCGATGGTTTCATGAACTAGACAATCAACCAATTAATCATACTATACAAGCGTCATTTTGGTCGATTTATGAAGAACCATTTACTGACTATAATACCTATATATTGAATATATGTATACCACTATACCACTGGACAGGCTGTCCCATACAAATGACAGATAATTTAATGTACCATTTTGAAACGCCGCCCTCGACAGTACCCAGAACTAATTTTGAAGTTTGCGTATTTTTATTTCATAGATATATATAATAGTGTAGTTTCTGTTTTATTCTATTTTTTTATGATTTTTTGTTGTCTTAGGGAATGTTTAAGTTTATTTGTGTCCGCTTGAGTTTTGAAATATGAGGAAATGTGTATTCTGTAAATGTTCTATGGACAATTTTAATTATTGCTTGACTAATTTTAGTTCCGGTACTTTCGCCCCATAGCCTACAGCGCCAAAATGGCGTTTTTAAAATAGGCATAAAAATAATTTGACAGCAGCATGTCCAGTTGTATATATTACAGGTATAACGTCAGTGGAACCACTATTTATTAGTGGTTGTAGCTTGCCACTCTTGCCAGAGTCCTCCATCCATCTTCCATCTCATCTCCTTGCTGACAGTGAGTGCAGTGACAGGTGACAGTACTGTACTCAATTTTTATGTATTGTAAATTGTAACCTATATGTTTGTATTTTGTATACAAAAAATGTTCATTCAACCGATTCCACCCGATTCGCTATCATTATGACTTGATTTGATATTATTTGAATGAGTAAATTAAGTGTGTAGGTACTTCACTTCAGTATTATTCGATTTCACTCTCTTCAATGAGGTAGCATTTTTCATTGTTAATTTTATAAACAATTTACGATGACGATAAACGAAGATAATATTTTAACTGAACGCAATGAAAGAGTTGTCATCAGTGAAATACCAGCGAAACCATTTAGAATTACAATGGAATTTCCATTGTTTTTTACTATGATGGCTATATACCTTTCAGGTAGGTAATGAGATAATTGTATTAATTTAATTGTAATATTAATTGTATTTTTTTTTATTGTGTGAAGCTAATAAATGCATTATTATTAATTTTTATTGAAAATCTATGTTCATTTAAATTTAAGTTAACCGTTATGTTCAAATAAATTTCTTTACAAATTAATTCTTAATTTTTATATATTTTTTTGTAGCTCCTGTAATGGCTAATGTGATAATGTATCGTACTTGCGTTCATCCCTTGCGGCACACTGAGGAGGAGTGCAAGCATTTTTTATCACCAGGAACACATAATTCATCCTCTGACTTAGAAAAAGAAGTACAAAAGTACACAACATATGTTTCCACAACGAAACTTATTGTAGAATCTTTGGGTCCAGCGGTATTGTCATTGTTCCTTGGTGGTTGGTCCGATACTCATGGGAGAAAACCTCTTGTGGTATGGTCACTTTTTGGTAAGACCTTAACATTATAATATCTATACTAATATAATAGAGGGCTGATTTTGTATGTTTGTTATATGTGGAGGGTTATCTCTGGAACCACTGCTCCTATTTAAAATTTCTTTTACTATTCCAAAGATACATTATTCCAGATGGTATATATTATGTATACTAATCCACCCAATTACTCTGCAGCAAAGCTGGGGTGTGTCAGTCTGGAAGAAAACTATTCTAAGTCACATTTAGCAAATTATTCAGTTATTCAGTATATGCACAATAAAGGTGTAAACATTTAACAAGTTGGACTTGTAATATATAAATAATCAAAAACGAAACTTTTTTTTGTATTAATTGATAGGACTGAAAAGAGTAGGTATACCAGTAAATAAAGCGTAACATACTCATTCCATTGTCATCATATAGTGTTTTTTTTTTTTTAAATGGACAGGATTTATTTATTATAATGATTAAAATTAAAACACTATCTGAAACAACAGCTTTTACCTTGTTGATTCTTTTTAAAGTTTTTTGAACAGTACAATCTAGAATGTTAAAAGATGATAAAATATGTGACTAGTGTGATGCCATTTAGTTGTTCTCTTACTGGTATGCCTACCATAAAAAAGCCCGAGTTGGGGCCAAAGTTATTTCCAAACATCTTTATATTTCTAACATTTAAACAAGAAAAATAAATTCTAGGTATGTGCATGTCTTCCATGATGACAGTTGTGTATACAATGATGCAACACCTGGGACCATGGTGGTATGTGGTGACAGCCATACCCCATTCTTTATTTGGTGGTTTCACTGCACTGTTCACAGGATCGTTTTGTTATGTTAATGACATAACTGACAAAAGCAGCAGGTCCTTTAGGTGAGAATAATTCATTTTCAATATTTATTATAACGTATTGGTTTTATAATAGTACAAGTCATAACTTGTAAAGCCCAACACATATGTAGCTATAACACACATATACTCGTATATTATTACTAGCCGGTGCCTGCAACTTCGTTTGCATTGAAAAAACACCTGTTATATCTTTATCGCAGTGACGACGGTGGCGCCGCCACGGCGACATTGGCTCCCGGTGTTTTATATTTTTAGACGATCCCTCGGAAACCTAACATTTTTCCAGGTGGATTCATCCAAATCCGTTCCGTAGTTTTTACGTGAAATAGTAACAAACATACATACATCCATCCTCACAAACTTTCGCATTTATAATATTAGTAGAATTAGCTTTCTTCAGTCCTCCATATAAACTGAGCATATCAAATTTCATATTCTCTCGGCGGAATCCAATTTTCGCTTCACGTATTATTATATCTTTGCTGGGCTTAATCATTAAAAAGCCAGATCGGTGTCAGATCTATAATTAAACCCATTTGTAGATGCAGTCTTTTCATAGATGGCTTCTTAGTTATCATTTACATAAATTTAAAAAAAAACTCAAAGCGTCAGTACTTATATTTACATAAATACCAATTATAGAAATAGAAATGATTTTCTAATTGGTCATTCAGTTGCTTTAAACAACCTTATTTATCTTTAAGTAAATTCTAAATTGCTTCCTGCTTGAACAAGCACTTGAGCGAGGCCACCAGGTGCAAATTTATATTTAAATAAAATAATGGCTGCAATCCCATAGATGCAGCAAGTGTATTGCCGACTACAATAGAATAAGGGATAGAGAATGGGCTCTGGCATCCCTTACTCACTCACCGAAATAGAACAGCATACTTGCTGTTATTTCGCGGTGGTCTTCTGTAAGGGTGTGGTACTGTCGTCAGACGGGCTTCCCAAATGACTGTGGAACGCAGTGTGCCCTGCCTCTACTTTCCAAATCCAGACCAGAGCCAACTTTGAATAGTTCATTTCCAAAGATGACCCTGCCGGGCATCGAACCAGGTGAACCCTGAAACAGAGTGTTAAGGCAAGCACCCCAACTCATCCCACTCATCCAATGCGGTCGTCAATGGAATTGGAATCTTGTGACTAAGTCCTTTTGTGATATACTATTCAACATCTATTTGTATAATGAAACATGGTTTCAGACTAACATTATTGGAGATATCATTTGCAGCAGGTGGTGTCGTTGGAGGACTGAGTAGTTCGTATTTGCTCAAAACAATGGGAGCAGTTTATTTGCTTCTTGTCATAAGCACTTTGTACGTAACAGCATATGCATTCACAAATGTTTATTTACCAGAATCGTTGACAGGAGCTGTAAAGGTGAGTTTAGTTTTAATAATATGATTAATTTTTTATTAAATTCTTCATGGTATATGAAAGAATTGTGTATGTAGGTATTGTCATGTATCAGATATTAAAGGTACTGGGCGGTATGTCTAATCCACCACGAAGAACAGGCGTTCCGAAAGTCAACTCTCAAAATAGTGCACATAATATACCTATTATAATATTTACAAAAACTTTACATCCGATGACCTTGGTACATGACTGACAAATGACCTAATAGCGAGGAAAACCCTGAAAAATAATCCTTATTGCGTTAATTACAACGTCGAATTTAGAATGGTCTTTTTTGTACATCATTTAGTTAGGGGAACTACTTGTGTTTTGTAGCAGTGATTATGTTAAAAGGATTTTTGTGATATTTTTTTTGTTTTTATTTATCAGAATGTGATGAACATTATAATATTTTATATCATAGTCTTATATCATTGTATAATCTTTCTTGATCGCCTTTCTTTTTTTTACCCATTTCTATCTATTTTATCAATAAATTGTTTTGTCTTAAAGTAAGTCTACGCTTTTTGTTATCTATCTATGTATTCTATTACATATTATAAAATAAAGTCGCTATGTGTTTCTTCTCTAACTTTTAAACCAACCAACGGATTTTGGTACGATTTTCACAGTGCCTATCCGTGGTACTACTGGTAGTACTGATGGAAAGAGCGATAAACGAGGAAGGTTTGTGTATATTTTGCATTTGCATTGCAATTTGCAGAAAAATTGCATCCATGCGAAACCGGGAGCGTATCGCTAGTATACCTACCTACATTATTTCATTACTATATGCACCCAAACTATATATTATCCCCATTGTAAACTTTATAAGTTAATTAATACACTGAAACCCTGCATGGTTAGAACATACATCCTATTCTAATATTATAATTAAGCGAACCAATTAAACCAATTTTCTTATTTATTCTACATTAGGCGATGACCGCGACTTTGTCAGAGTTGAATAATAAAAAGTATAAGTATAAGCAATCCTGATATTTATTAATGCGAGAGTTTGTGAGGATGTACGTTTGTCACTCAATCACTCAAAAACGGCTGAACGGATTTGGATGAAATTTGGCAGACAGATAGTATATTATCTGGATTAACATAAAGAACTTTTTTATCCTGAAAAAACATTAGGTTCCTTTGGGATTTTAAAAAAAATTACTACAGAGCGTACGAAGTCGCGGTCACAGCTAGTTAATAATAAATAAACCAATGAGTATCTTCATTTGTTTTGTGAAGAAAATTAGCGGCCAGATGATTTAAATTACGTGCGTTTACATTACATTAGTGCGACAGTTATATTTTGACTAATAAAATTGTCGTTATGTTCTAACATTTTTGCGCGTCTTTGGCTTATTAAGTTTTTTTTTTCAGGGCGGCCTATCAACACTGTTAGACATCACCTTAGTGAAGGAAATGATAAATACGTGTTTCAAAAAGCGACCCAATTACGGTCGAGCTAAGATACTATTTCTGACGATGGCAAATACAATTCCCATATTTATACTGTACGGTACAATGGGTCTGGAGTATTTGTACACGAGGACCAAACTGAATTGGTCCATGAAGGATTATACCATGTACAACGCGTCAAGTACATCTATATCGGTGTTTGGAGCGTTCGTTGGGCTGATATTGATACAGAAAATGTTCGGAGTGAGCGATTTGTTGATGTCGATTATGGCGTTTCTATCGTGTATAGCCAATTTCATGATTAGAATTTTCGCCGTGAAAACCTGGCACATGTATTTAGGTAAGTAAAGCGGGTTTTGCGTCGGGTTTGTTGCGGATGGTAGCATTTTACATGCGGATTTGAAGTTTTTAAAGTGAATACTTCTTTAGGCGCGTTGGGCACTTTTAGTACGAGTATGTGGAAAAAATAGTTAATAACGCGCGCCGTCACGCTCTGCTGTGAGCGACACCCTCAGTGAAGTTTAATTGTATAAAATAAGCGCCATCTAGCCTTATCCGTACTTACTTCTTGGTTCATAATAAACTTAACTTCGTCAATAGTTTGTTAATATGTTAACTGATGCGTAGTTTTCACTTCTGACGTGCGGTCCTACGACTGACAGTTTTTTTAATGGATTAAATGTTTAATGCAGAAATAAATGAAATTGATAATTTTAATTAATTTTTATTTTTACTAAGTAATTTTTAGTAAAAAAAATAAAAAGTTTAAATTAAAAAATTTCATTATTCATCCTGGGGATATCTGCCCGATTTAGGACTAGCTCCATATCCGCATCCGGAAAATTAATAATCGATATAATTAATTATTATAATTATATGAACATTTGTATTAGTCTTTTTGTGGAACAACCAAGTAATAAAATTGTTATCAATAAAAGAAACTATAGTGCTTGATCAATGTTTCGTCGTCATTGTCATTATCAGTCTATCTCATTCGTTATCATTCATTAATGATACGGTTATAGAAAAACAGGTGTATCTATGTTGAAACAAAAGGTCGCTAAGACAAAACTAGAGTTTTGTACGTCATTATTTTATATCTAAATAGCTGGTGCCCACAACTTCGTACATGTAGTAGTTCGTTTTTTTGAAAATCCTAAGGAACCTAACATTTAATCGAGGATAAAAAACGTATCCTATATATTAATGTAATACATCGGTGAAAACTGCATTCAAATCGGTTGAGCCGTTTCTGAGATCAGCGAGCACAAACGCATAGACAAACAAACAAGAATTCTAAAAACCATAACAAAGTAACAAAAGTACCTGTACAATTTTTTTTTGTTAAAAACTATCTAATGCACGAACACGAATCGTTTAATATTTATTTTATGTTTAGATTTATATTATATTGATGATTGATTTGCTTGTGCGTCACAGTACAGGTGACCATCATTATGGCTTAGCACGCACTGCGGTTTCAGACACGCGTTTTTCGCGAATCTGAAACCGCAAAAAAAATGTAACACAAAGCTTCCTATGCAAGCGCACGTATTGGCAACTTTTTTCAGTGACTGATTTTAAAAACGCAAGACTGATTATGTAAAACGTAACTTGCTACATTTTGATCGCGGTTTCTAAACGCGCGATTTTTTTCTATCCCATAGTAATAGTATGGGGGCGCACGCACCGTGGTTAACCGCATTCGGTTTTTTATTCAGTCTGGACTTAACGACAGCAGAGGATAGTCGTTTTTTTGCGGTAAGGATAAGTCATGTTGTCTGAATCAGATACATCGTCGTCTGCAGACAACGTGTCGAAAAACATCATTGAAGTGGAAAAAAGGCTGGCATTATATGACAAAACATTAAATCAGTATAGAGACAGAAATATTATGGCTATAAAACCAAAACTATAACACACGCTGTTCGCCAGAAATCCATGATGGTACTGAAATAAATTTAAGCCAAACGCCAGCCGCAACGCGTGCGTGTATGCGATTTTGCGTTTTCAGCTATTTCTCAACCGCTTGCGTTTAATCGCAGTGCGTGCTAAGCCTATGACCCGCGCGGCGCTCAGTAATAAATACTTTGGCGCCTCTGTGAAGGCTAAATTAAAAATGTTTATATTTTCAAAATTAAGTACAGTAGAAACTCGATTAACCGGACTAATTGTTGTCCTTAGTCGCGTGCAACAGTTAGTGTTAAATAGAGTAGCCACGTATATGTTTGTTTCAGGTGCATCTATTGCAATGCTTCAAAATCTAGGAACACCGCTTATAAGGTCGTTCTTGACGAAGACAGTGCCTATGGAGGAAATAGGCCAAGTGTTCTCTCTGATGTGCGCAATGGAAGCCATAATATGTCCTCTGATTGGACCGCCCGTGTTCAATGCGCTTTACGCGTACACAATATCAACATTTCCTGGAAGTATTTACACACTTAGCGCCGCGCTTACTGTGATCGTCGTACTTATTCAAATGTAAGTATACTTTAGTCTTTATTTCTCCATCCAATATCACACTACTCTAGCTAGACGATCAAACTTGATTTCCTTCATAAAGTATTAACTTTCTTATTATACTTAACTCAATTAAAAGAAAATAAATTATGTTCATTAAAACTAAATGATTTCACTAAAACTGAAATTCTATTTGCGATTGAGGTTATCACGTCAAATTTTTTGTCACATCGAAATATATCTTGTCTGTGAAAGTCAGTTATGTCGCGAACTTAAGAAATTAAATTAAACAATATTTTCCAAGTGAAATATTTTATTAGCTTGAAAATACCATTTACAAGCTATATTTTAATCAAACTACAAAATAATATTTGTGTAGGAATAAGTTTTTATACAAACTTTTTTCTTAATTAAACCGATTAAGTAGTTCTTATCACCAGTTTAATTTGTTTTTTATATTTCCAGATATGTTATCTATCTTTCAAGAAGAACTGATACTAATTATCAACCATTGCATTCAGAAGAAAATATGCACTAAAGCATTACAGACAAAAAATCTATATGTATTTTTTTGTAAATAACGAACAAATCACTTTAAGCTATTCTCAATCTTATATTTTTATATATAAAATAAAAATGTTGTTGGCTTGTGTACGCTTCAAAAACTTGAGAATGGGTAGACCGATTTCAACTATGTTTTCACATATGAAAAGAGGGATAAACCGGGATAATGAAACTAAGTTTTGTATACAATTAACATAGTTCTGTACTTAAATGCAACATAAAATATGTTGTATTAGTTAAGCCAAAACTTTTTTATATTTTTTAATAATGTTTAATAAAACAAAGTAGATGGACCACGAGCAATACCCGAAAAATACATATACCTTCATATACATGCCTATTGTTTATGAAAATTGTATTTGGACTTTGTATTTACTGATAAGAAATTTCAACTAAAACGTAATAAAGTAATTTTAAGTGTGTTTATCAACACCAGACAAGTGATGGTGAATCATGATTTTATAACTCCAGTGATTGTATTATTATGTTATTATTTTATAATAATCAAATCAAAGAATTGTATAGTTTTTCTGTTAATATAGGTGCTAGTTACATGTGATATACAATAATAATAGTATTTGTACGTTCTGTAATAAAATTTTCAATCCTAACTACTTTTTCTTTTATTTTAACTTTAAACAGTACTTTATGTAACATATAATAAATAAATAATCTTATTTTACAAAAAATACTTACTATGAGCTCTGAGGGGTTTGTTCGCATAAGGACAGGAGTTTTAAGTTGTTAATATCCAGAGAAACATAATTAAAATTTGTTTGATTGTACAAAAACTGTTTGCATATCTGGTTTTATGCGATTGAGCCAAATGACCTGATGATCTCACAAACGCCTGAATAAATTATAGCTAAGAACCATCTCGATCACGTCAGCTTTCTAACAAAAAAGAACCACATCAAAATCAGTCCAACCGTTTGGGAGCTATTCCACATTAGACAGATTCCGCTTTCGTCAGAAATCACTAGTTGGACGAACCTTTCATAATATCTAATCTCGTGTTCAACTTCCTTCATACCTCCGTTTTGTTGTAAACACCTACTTGAATAATAAGTGCCTGGCTACGCATTTTACCTTTTGAAAACTAAATTTATTTTTGTGAAAATGTATGACGATGGTAGTCTTCGTTAAAAGCAAAAGATTTATTTAATTTAACTAGCTCGAAGGTGGAAACGGACATGTGGTCCGTTTTGTTACCAAACACTATTTGGTAGAAACTGACGAAAGCGTCATTATTGGTTTTCCACATTCGTCATTGATGACCACAGCGAACTAAATTTTCATAAATTTCGATTTATGACGAAAGTGGGTTGCGTCGGAGGTTAAAATTAGTTATTTACCCAAAAAGCGTTAAAGTTTCTTTACAACATATGAACATACTTACACCAATATATAAACAAATAAGAAATTGTGAAAGTTTAATAAAACAACACATATTTTTATTAATCGACTTTAATAGCAAAATGAAGTATAATGACTGGGCTCACTTCGAGTACATTATTTTTGAACTTCTAGTTACATATACAATTTCTTTGTAATTCGTTTCTTATAACAATCATCACAGTTTTAAATATAAAACTAAAGTGTACTTATGATTCTTTTCTTGTCATATTTTATATGTATTTATAAAATATAGCTAATCTAAATGAGTCAAATAAGAGAGATGGGCGATTTTACTGAAACCTACAAAAAAAACAAAAACAAAACATAAACACAAAAAGAAAATAATCATACACATAAATGTGATAACATTTTCGTCATTTTTAATCAATACAACAATGTTAACAAAGTTGAAGCGTACATAATAAAGTTTTAAAGTTATTTAAACTTTTTACATTCAACTATGTTAAAATTATAAATGAGCAACGTTTAAACCTTAAAAATCACAGTTTTTCCTTCTGATCAACCTATTTTAATATATTTATGTATTTTATAACGGTACGTAGTACGTACAAACAAAGAATGTTCTTTTTGATCGTTACTAAACCTTAAATTTAAAATTAAGTAATAACAAAACACTTTTTAAAGTAATGAGAATAGAAAAAAAAAAAACCTTAAAAAAACAGCCTTAACTCTAGACACTGGTACACTGAGTAAGTATAAAAGCATCGGAAAATTAACATAAATGGGACGAAATGTTGGGGAAGAGGCATACACGACTTAACGTCAGTTCACACCGAAAGTTGAAACGAATCACTCGTTTTAAGACAGAACACACAATTTTTAGAAAAAACCTTTAAATTTTAAATCAATTCGGCAAAATACTATAAATGTGAAAAAGAAATTAAGTTAGTCAACAACTTAAGTTAATTAATAAGCTTAAAAACAAATGTAGTAGACCCTGAAATTTTTTATCGATTATTCACTAAATGGCAGATTCTGGAAATATTACTGTGATGAGAAAAGTTTTTTTTTTTTTTTGGACAGTTACCACTTTTTTTCTCAGAAAATAGATTTTTTTTGTATAAATCTGCCAGATTCAAACTTTTCTAAATATAGTTTTCTATTATGCACTGTATTTTTTTTTAATCTAAAATCTAAATTTTAATTTTACTCTTAAGAAGTCAAATTAGGCGACATAAATAACGTTTTTCTGCTAAGTCCTCGCCTTAAGGTAGCAATACAATATAGAACTCATTTACTACGATACCACAGTCTCATTCACTAGCAGTTGCACGCAACTTCGACACATTTAATTAGACGATACAAGTTGATGACAAAATATAAATTTTGTTGGTGAAAAATATAGTTCCCATAATACTGTGACGATAATCAGCGGAACATCGCGAGATACGTATACCCATTTGTTTAGTAAATTTGTTCTATATAGTCGCGTCTCGGTGTGAATTGACCCTTAATCAAATAAAATGCTCAAACATTACACATTAATTACTCACAGTCTTAAATGGCTGAGTGGCCTTTCTATTTAAGTTCAAACTATTTTAAACACAAGTCACAATCACTGTGATCCACACATGTGCAGTGTGCACCAATACCAATGTTAAAACATGGATGGCACTCCGCTCTACCAATTCTCGTCCAGCTCTTCGGCCTCTGGCACAATGGCACTCGCACCGCCCATATTCTAGAAAATAGAACAGTACACAGTTATTATACAAAACACATTATTTTTGAAATTTTCTGTAAAGAGGTGCTTGTCAGGTGGAACCATCGATCTACTACAACTATGGATTTTGCGTCACAAATGCTAAAGCGGCACATGTCAAATCCGCTTAAAACGGAATCATGGCGGAATGTGCTGTTAGTACCGCGGGAGCTGTCAAGTGGTAAACAACGGTCAAGTGCGCTTGTATAAATCTGTAAAAATCACTGTTCAATTAAGATTAAAAGTGACGTACAGATGTTTGGTTGGTTTTAAATGACAGATGACAGAGTTCATGCTCTACGCATATGTTACTTTTAAATGTTCCATACAGTTCGTAGTGTTTTGGAACCAATAATGTGGCTCCAAGTTAAAAATATAACCAGAATAAAAATGTATCTCTTCGGCTTCTGGCACATTGGCACTTGCACCGCCCACTTTATAGAGAACAGAACAGAACAGAACAGAACAGTTATGATTGTTTGGTAGGTCTTCTGTGAGGAGGTTGTTTTAAAGCCAAAAATATGGCTTCAAGATAATAACCAGACCAGAATATAAATGAATTTATTTGAATAGCATTTCACTGTTTACCTGATCTATGTCCCTCTTTAGTTGCGAATAAAAAGAAAAAACTGAATTAAAAATTTGTTTTTGCTACAAAACGCCAGTGGGCATTTTCTATATTTTCTATATTGTTTATTGAAACAGTTCATAGTTCATAAAAAAATATTTTAGAGAAATTACACTGTTTTAACTAAAACAAACACTACAAAAACATGTAAATTGACAAAAGCTAAAATCTATAAATAAATATCAAATAACAACAAAAATATTTATAGGATATTTTTGTGATAATATGATTTCGTTAGGTTCCGACACTAGAAAGAGGTTTTTTCCTTAAATCATTATTAATAAAACGAAACTGGCCTAAACTATATGTTTCTTGGTAATTTTTACCACTGCCAACTTTAAATAAAATATTCTTTAAAATGGGCGAATGACAACAATCATGGAAATAGTGGAAAAAAAAAACTCACCCGAATATCTCTGCCACCATAGTTATCGCTGGTATAGGTGCCCGTACCACAGCAATTCAGGAAATCCGGAACAGGCTGATCAGCTTGCCTAAGAATCTTTGCCAAATCCGCGGCTAGTGCATCATCCTGAAAAAGTTTCATTAATTTTAAGAAGTTAATTTATGAAATTTTGATATAAATGACTGTACAATGTATTTAAGCGACAATGAAGCCTGGATTTAAGCGATTCGGAGATCATATTATGTTTAGTCTTTTATATACTTTGATTTCATTTATACTTAATTAAAATTATTGTAATTGTTTTATTTTAGTATTTAAAAGATGACAAAAAGAATTGTATCCTGAGATTCTTTCGGCGTTTCTTGGCTTTTTTTTTTCTGAAAACCTGGTAAATTTAAATTTATAATAACAACCATAAGAGTTTCTCGGAGAAACCTAATTGATAAATAAATATTTTGATTTTGTACCTTGTTCTGTTCAAAGAAGGAGACTGCCATGCCTCTGTTTCCGACACGACCCGTACGACCAATCCTGTGCACATACTCATCAATGCTCTTCGGCAAGTCATAGTTGACAACTATATCCACATTTTTTATATCTAAAAAATAAAACATTATGTTGACGTTCATTAGAGAAACAATTCATTGGTTGGCCCCTTACAGCGCACAGTAAACACTTCAATACAATTCCTTCTACGTGGGATTGCAACTTTTTTCTTTTTCAAAGTATTCTTCCGTTAGTCCCATTAATACACTTTAGCGAGTGAATTAAAAACGGGCCTAAATTTTTTTGACTAATACATTAAACTTCACTAAACGTGACTGAGTTTTTACTTCATAAAAATCTTAACAAGAATGGAATTAATTTTTAATTTTCGTTTAGTCCGACTGACCTAGTCCCCTGGCCGCGACGGCCGTGGCCACAAGTATGCCGTGGTGGCCGGTCTTGAAGTTGCGCAGAGCCTCCTCGCGTTCGCTCTGCAAGCGATCACCGTGAATGGACGACGTGCCCTTCTGCTGCTCACTCAGCAATGAGGCGATGAAATCTGCGTTGCGCTTCGTCTCCACAAACACCAGAATGCGCTTGCCCACTGAACAATTTACACACAATATTCATTCATTATTCATAACACAGCCTCGAGGTCACTAAATACTAGATCAAAGATAGGAGTTTTAGTACCGGCACCAAAGTCTGTTCATTAGACGAAAAGTACATTATTCCCTTCATTCTTTTTGCATAAAAATGTACAGTTTTACAAATGGTCTAAGATACGAAAAGAGGTTGCACATCTTTGCTTGTTCCAATTAATCAAATTTCAAAGCTTTGCTATAATAATTATAACGATTAAGATAATCTTAAGCTATACTTGCGATTTTGTAAGATCTCAGACTAGATCAAAAGCGCTTAATACAATCAAAAGCTTTTGATCGAGCACAAAAGACACAAGAGGGCTACATGTGAATTTTGCCAATGATAAGAAGTAGATTTATAAATAATGATAATAATTATGAATTGTGATGTCAACATACTATTTTCCTCGACGAAATCCTTCAGCTTCTGTTGCTTGTCGTACTTGGATACCTGGTGGAAAACCTGTTCCACGTCGGAACTCGCTCCGCCAACAATGCCCACCGCCACGAACAGGTAATTGTTCAAGAAACGTCCGGCCAAATGCTGGACGTCCTCGGGAAAGGTCGCCGAGAACATCAACGTTTGACGTTTCTCAACCATTGTCGGGTGATTGATCATCTTCTCGACGGACGGCATGAAACCCATGTCGAGCATTCTGTCGGCCTCGTCCAGGACCACGCAGCGGACGCCCTCGAACGAGACGCGCGAGCGGTCCACGAAGTCGTGCAGACGTCCGGGCGTCGCCACCAAGATGTGGCAACCGCGCTGCACATACCACAATCATTTTATCAAACATTCAAACATTGAAAATCATTTTTTTTTAAATATAAAAATACCTTTATTATATGTAGATAAATAATGGAAATTTGAAAAAAATAAAAATAAAAAAGAAACTATATCTGCATGATTTAATTAAATGTTACATGTTCCTCAACAAGACATAAACGACATAACGTATTTGGGTGAAATTTGGCACAAAGATTGACATATTATAGGATACTTTTTATCCTGGAAAATGTTTTAGGTTCCCGAGGGATCGTCTAAAAATATAAAAAATTCGACGCCACAGCGATAAAGATGTCGGGCGCTGTAAATCATATTTTTTTTTTAAATTTTCAACGTGTACGAAGTCATGGTAATTAAATTAAAAAAAAAAAAAAGGGTGGTATTGACATAAAATAAATAAGGGGTCCATTGAAAAGAGATTGAAGCTGAATAAGTGTAGATACTCTCTCAATACTAGAAATCTTTGAAGACCTATTAGAATGCAGCACTTACAGCGATGTTGTCCCCTTGATGGCGTACGGCGACGCCTCCGTACGCGACGGCAATCTTCAGCACACTTCCGTACGCGAATTTGCGAGCTTCGTAGTATATTTGCAGCGTCAACTCTCGCGTCGGAGACACTATTATAACCTGACAAATTTTATAATTTAAACCTTGAATTTTTAAACAGATACAAACACAAAACACTGAAAACTCGAAGCTCACGTTGAAAATCAATCAGCAAAAAAAAAAAAAAAAAACAAATAAGGAATACCTGTGGTTGCGCACATCCATTCGGTCCGCTTATTGCTTCACAAGAGTCCTGTAGTAGCATATTTATCAGCGGCAACAGAAAAGCAGCCTGAAAAAAATAATCTCGGCGTCAAGTAATTCTAAAAATATATATATAAGAGAAACGCATCTGTCTGTTAAAATTCTTACCGTTTTACCAGATCCAGTTTGGGCGCAACCCATAAGATCGCGTCCCTCTAAAATTATAGGGATAGCGTGTTTTTGTATAGGCGTTGGCTTCTTGTAACCAGACTTCAGTATGTTGTCCAAAACAAACTTTCGCAATTGAGCATTCTCAAAACTGTCTATAGCTCGAGGTGGATTCTCACCGCTCACCTGTGGAGTTTAGAAGCAATCAGTTGGGTATCAGTGTATTTTGATTTAATTTTTATTGGTGATACAATTACTTTTAGTAATATATATATATTGTGGAATCTCAACGTTAATATAACTTGGTTCTGCATATATATATAATAGTGTAAATGATGGCTCATTATGAGTAATCCTGCAAGCGAGTAAGTAAAGGTAAGTATTCAAACATAACTTACCTTTACGGCGATGCAGTCAAACTTATTGAAATTTATGCCAGAGCTAATGGTGCTGCTAAAGATCTCAGTCTCGTTATCTGTCGGATCGGGTGGTACGTAGGTGACGGGGGGTTTCTTTGGTGGATCTCCATTCTCTCCGTTGGCGTCCTGGTTGTTGTAGTCGCCGTCATCACCGCGTCCCCTGTCGCCCTCAAACCTCCCCCCACCCCTTCCGCGCCCTCCCCTCCCGCGCCCTCTACCTCTCTCTCCGCGATTTCTATCGCCGCCTCCGTCGTCGCCGGCGTACTCATTAGCTAAAAAAAAAATCATAATAAATAGTCCAGAAAGTGATGCACTATTGTCATGCAAAAATATTGGATTCAGATAAAGATTTTTTTGTATAATATTTCAAAGAAGGTAACACTCGTTACAGATACAGCCAATCAGTCTCAGAGTGTGGGTAGTTAGGTTAGTTTAGTATAGCTATATTATTAATTATTAACATTTCTCGGTTGTATAAAACTTAATGTGGATATCCGTGTTTCTTGCGAGCTTAATGTATCTTGGTAATTTTTATTTTTTTCTAGAGTATTTGAAAATGTATGTTGGTCGTAAGGTCTTAAGGGGTCATAAACACATAATATAGAACACATTTATCTCTCAAGAGGTGTAAAATTCTACAAGTATATGGACCGTAAACCAGGATCATACCTCCATTTTGGTCATAATCTCTGCTACCACCTCGTCCGCCACGACCACCCCTGAAACCGCGACCTCCGCGACCGCCACGTCCACGGCCACCACCACGGCCGCTGCGGTCTTCGTTATCAAATCCGTTACTGCTTCCATAATCTAAAAATATAATAATAATAATAATTCATTTATTAGTTCCACACAATCACAAAACCACAGAATATACAGACAATGTTACATACACAAGCAAAGGTTGTAACTGTATGAGAGCCTGGTGCTTGTCGTAGGTATTGAAAAATACCTGTGTTACAACCTGGTGACATGTGTATAGGTCACCAGGTCCCACTCCGCAGATTGCACAAAGCATAATACCCACATATAGCAAAAAAAAAAAAAAATACAAATACAAAACATAAATATCAAATACTAAAAGGCATTAAAGAATAGACGAAAAATTAGATTTATTATTTATTTATAGGTAAGGCCGTCAAATTGGCCTTATATATGTAACATAAAAGTTTCTAGACATTCATTAGTTTTTCGAAAAAGTTAATACATTCTCATAACTTTAAAACTCAGTTTAATTTTCAAAGCTTTATTTTATCTACGAAAAAAAAAATAATATTTTGAACAAAAAATTAACTCAATAATCCTGTTCCTTATATTCATTAGCTTTTTTTCTTCTAAAATAACGTTGAGTAATAAACTAATAAAGTAAATAAACATTGCCTAAAATAGATGGTTCTTCAAAGAAAATATTTTAATTGCTATTTGAATGAACGGAACTGGACTGAGGAATAAAAATTATAACAACCAGGAATAAGAAAAAAACCAAGACACTGTTAAGATTTTTTATAATAAAAACCAGGTAAAGAATTTTTTTTTTTCCATACACATGATTTCTTTTTGTTCCTTCCACTTATAACAAGCAATAATTTGGAGCAAGCAAAGAGCAAAAAATGTTTACGTCTTGTGTAAACAGTAATATTACTCCATACTGAGTGAAGTGTTGTGTGCTCTCAAACATTTAAAAAAAACTCATTAGTTTCAAGTTGATTTAAAAGCATAACATAACCAATAGAAGCCGAGTATGGTTGTCTGCCTTCAAAAATATTAAATTGATGGCTGAACACAAGCTGAACATTTACTTATCCTTACATATTATAAAACAAAATCCTCCGCCACGTCAGTCTGTCTGTTCGCGATAAACTCAAAAACTACTGCACCGATTTTCATGAGGTTTTCACCAATTGATAGAGGGATAATCAGGGAAGGTTTTTACGAAAAAAAAAATCACCCCGGGCGAAGCCGGGAGCGGGACAGCGAGTTGTATATAAGTACATGCATGGAGGCAATTTTATTGTGTGAATTATTTACACAAATGTTGTTTATTGTTCTTTGCACTAGTAAAAACTGAATCAAAGTCCGTTGGGTGGTGTAGAAATAGTTAGCAGAGGAATGGACAAGTAAACAGTGACTTTATTTTATATTGTATTGATTTAGTGTTGTATCCGTCGATGCTGTATCACAAATTCCTAATTGAATTGAGTATAAGGGGTTTCTTTCCAGATTATTCCTAATGCCTCATAAAATAACATAAATAATATTGAACATTATACAATTATAATTATAAAACAATATTGCTGTTGGTAGCTTGTTATTTATTTTAAAACAACGATCAATAGAAACTTTAGAATTATTAGCTTTTGAGTCAATGATTTTTTTATAACATATAGTTCAATGTTTTGAGTATACCAAATTAATATGGGTGCCAACAACTTTGCTGCACACAATATTTTGTGTTATTAAAAATAACATTAAATTAACAAAAATACGAAAAAAAAAATGTCTGTGAACATAAATAATTTGGGACTGAAAAAATCCTTGGAGCTCAAATATTTTTCCCAGATCATAAATTTGTCAAACTACAAAGATCAATGAGAAGATTTAAAATCATAACTCATATGTACCTTAAAGGTAAATATGAGTATTTATACATATTTTATCAAGTTTAGACTTTTTGAAATGTTATGCAAATGCAATACAACAAGAGACCAAAAATAGGCAAGAAAAGCTATCACCCGTGTAATTAAATAATTAATTAGTCAGATAATGACTGATAAAACTGCATTGATAACTAACATTTAAGTTTATGAGTTTATCCATGACCAACAAATAAGATGTGTTTACTTATAGTTCCAGAACACGGAAAGCTATTCCAAATTATACTATGTGAACATTCAATTTGAGCATGATAAGATATATAACTAATATTTTTAAAAACATGTAGGTAGGACAGAAAAATATTTTTAATTAGTGTGATGTGTTTTTTTAGTTTTACCCTAAAACTAAATAAATATACCCAAATAGCAGTAAAAAAATGAGGCCATATTTCTATGCCAGTTAGTGTATTATTGTTATTAAATTTTATTGTAAGTGAATCAATTAGGTTATCAATTATTCAATTATCGCAATAGTATTCAACTATAATAGTGCATAATCTTGAAATTACATACCATTAGTCTCTTGAAATGACTGAAATCCTCTTCCCATGGACAAGCTATGTCCCTCATCTATGTGGTCATTTATCACTTGAGGCTGTTGCACCACCTCCTGAAATACAATTATCTACTTAATATTTTTTATATGCAATAATAACACTTTCAGATTACATAAATTTAGAAGAAAAAAAAAAAAAGAACAATAAGAAGCCCAGTATTAGGACATAGACTGATGCGGAAACATCTCATCCAAAATTCCTCAATGCCTTAAAACAAAAGTTTGTAACCAAACTGTGTTGCCAGTTGCCAGCGATGATATAATTGGCGCTGAAATATGGAGTCAACTATGGGCCTTGTAAGAGAGCTCAATGAGAGAGACTAAGATCGGGGTTACACTGGGAGATTGAATCAGGAATGAGGAGATCCGACATAACCCGGGGAAACAGTCAGTTGAAGTGGTAGTGGGCAGCACATATAGTACACAGTGCCGAGTGGAGGCCAAGGATCGGTAAGCGCAGCTTAGGACTTCTATAGACAACGTTGAATCCAGGCTGCTTCAGACCGGTCAGAAAATTATCGGGAAGGCTTATGTCCATCTGTGTATGTCCTATGGCTGACATGATATGAAATAATAGTACAGGTATATGCTCCCACTGATCAAACGAAGCCTGAAATAAAAGATAAATTCTATGACGATATGAAAGAAATACTGAATAAAGCTAATAAAAATCTAATAATTATGGGCGATTTCAACAGTCAGATGGGACCTAGGAATAGTGGAGAAGAAAATACTACAGGAAAAAGAAATGACAATGGTGAAAGGCTAATTAATTTCGCGCTTCAAAACAACTTGAAAATAATGAATAGTTATTACAAAAACAGCTCAAGCAGAAAATGGACAAGGATATCACCGTGCGGAAAAGTAAAGAACGAAATAGATTTTATTCTAACCAAGAACCAAAAAACGTTTCAAAATGTAGAAGTGAATTTTAAAACTAATCATAGAATGGTGTGTGCAACCCCAATAGTAAAAATCCAAGGAAAATAAGGCCAACTCTACTACCTCCAAACTTCTTCAAGGCAGAAATACCAGACGAAATTATGAAGCTCTAATAAAGCAGAACCTTCAAGAAGTAAAAAACCTAAAATGCGTACAGGATAAATACGTTATTATAGAGAAAGAACTCATTAATCTTGGAAAAAAATTACAAGTTCAGAAATACAACAAAGATAAGATTGGAGAAGAAGCTAGACAACTAATTAAAGAAAGAAAAGAACTACTGGAAGATAGAAAAAATATTGCTGATGTTAGTAAGAGAATTAGTGAAAGTATAAGAGAATATAGGAATAAAATACGGATGAACACAATAAAATAAAATTCCATATCGAAAAAACGGGTGGAGTGAAAAAAGCGCTAAAGGAGCTACGTAATTTCTTTAATTGGGTTCCCAAACATCAAAACAAAAATAAGGAGGCAATAACTAAAAGAAAGGACCTAATAAATACTGCAACCAAATTTTACTGCCAATTATATAGAGAGGAATGCTAAACCAGTTAGACGAAGAAAGCATAAAAACAGGACTGAATGAATACAACAAAGACGAAAGTAATGACAAATGGACTAAAAAAAGAAATACAATTAAAAGGCATCATTGTAGAATATGTTGAAAAATATGAATATTTGGGTCAGACAATATCACCCACAGACCAAATGGAAAAAGGGATTAACAACTCTTGGAAATGCTTTTGGTCAATGAAAGAAATTTTTAAAAACAAAAAGACACCGGCATAAAAAAAAAGGCAAACTTCTCAACACATGCATCACTCCATGCTTATTATATGGAATGCAAAATTCAATGCGAAGAAGCATCCTAGGAATGAAAATTAAAGACAAGGTAAAATTGGAAGACATAAGGGAAAAAACAAATGTAATGCCCATTATTAAAACTATAAAGAAACTTAAATCGAGATGGACGGGTCATATGACTAGAGATCCACATAAATGGTCACACAAGATTACACATTGGTACCCTAAAGAGGAGAAACGAGAAAGAGGAAGATAGAATCGTAGATGGGAAGATGATATAAGGAAGGTAACGGGAGCAACATGGTTGAGAATGGCCCAGAATAAAGAATGGTGGAAGGACTTAGAGGAAGCCTATGTCGTTTGACAGGCGAGGAAGAATAATAGAGAAAATTTGTTGAAGTAATTTAATGTAGCTTGTTTTTTTGTATTAGGATTCCTCGAAATTAAAGGCTATCTTTATCTTTTATCTTTATAAAGTTATCGATAACATTATCAACACGAACACTCTGTAAATCACTACATGTTCCCATAAGGCCTATAAGAGTAAGGAAGCGTACCTGTACTCCGCTCCACTCATACGTTTTATTGCCGAGTATGATTTTGTCCTTACTATAACGTTATTCCTACGAGGCAGTGCTGAGTTCTCTAGGAGTACTGGAGGATAATTATCTTTCCACAAAGTGAAAGTGACATGTACCGACTTTGCTGTTTTTTAGTAGCAGTAGTTTGTCTAGACCCCTTTGTAGTTTCTGGGTTGCAGCTACTGGACTGGTGTCACTAGCGAGAATGGCAGTCATCAGCAGTAAAAAAATTAAAATAGATAATTTTAATTTGGCAATCCTTGCAGACATTTATAATGTCGCAGATTCTAGGAAAAATAATAGGTAATTTAGTTAACCGTTCATCATGTGTCGATTTTCTTTTTAGCAATTATCAACGTTTATATATTTGAATGGAGTTGACTTTTCGCGTTGTCAATGGGTATTATTTGAACATTTTTGAGTGACTACACCAGTTAAATATCATTAAAAACAATACAACAAATAAAATGTAACAAGTAAAATGCAAGTAAAACAAGAATTTTCAGAGAAAACAAGAGATGTAGAATAGGTACTTGCCTCGTTATCATCCCAATCATCATCCATTTCCTGTATAAGAAGATAAATACAAATTACTACATTAATATTTTGCAATAAGTCAGACTAATAATAGATACAAAAAACTTTTTCTACTTTAGGTAAAAAATAATAATTTTGAATGTACAAAACCGACCGGCAAAAGGTTGACACGAGGGTTCAAGTAAAATACAATATTACAGATAGTAACTTAAAAAGTGACTGTTTCTTTATAAGTATATGGATATAGTGCCAAACTGAAAAATAAATACTTACAATTTTTTATTTTACTAGTACTTTTCAAAAAAAACAAACGGACAAAGAAAATTTAGCGATCTTGACAATGGCGTCGCGAGCGCGCGAGATGAAAACCGGAAAGAAGAGAGCCCAAGGCCACAAACAAGGCAAGGGCCAAAGCAAGCAAACTTAAAATCCAAGGTTGCCAGTTTCAAAATAGTAGTTTAATAAAGGTCCACTACATTTTACTACTTCAGTTTTCGAAACTTAAACTTGTATAATATACTAACTGAGCGCGCGCAGTATTGGAGACTGGACACTATTTGAATATCTTAAGTTACTTCATATAATGAAGTATCGCTTCTTATAAACAGACACATCAATTTTATTTATTAATATTGATCCTTGTTGATAAGATTATCTGATCCTTATGAGTAATTTTTATCTTTATGCGAACTTACCACTTGGTCTCTCTCTTTTTAATATGATTACTAGTCTGTCACCTAACACTAATCGTAAAAGTTCTTGACAGGAGATACGAGTGTTGTTATTTTGTTGCTCTATAACCCTATTTACATGTATCATTTGTTTCTCTGTGTGTTATTTTTTGTAAGATTTTTTGTCGTAAAAATAAACATTTTATTATTATCACTTCTGCTGTGTTAGTTGCCTATTTATATTGTTGTAGATTTGAGAAAAATGTGAATTAAATTAAAAAAAAGTTTCAAAAAGATCACTCATTGGAGTGGATAATAATTTATTCAATTAAAATGGTCTAGTTTCACTGTCAAATCGTTTGCATCTTTCCGATTGTTTTTAAAGGGATATTTTACGAGCGTCCCCTAGATTTTATGTATGTTCTCAGTACTGAAGAAACAATGGCATTAAATGAAACTGTTTCTGTGTGGATATTAACTGAACCTAAGCCTATTAAAATATCTTGTACCAGTAATCCCTTTACTGCTGAAGATTTATGTAAACTCCTATGTCAGAAGTGTAATATTTCGCCTCTTACGCGTACATTATTTGCGTTAAGAATTAAAGATACGGACCATTTTCTGAAAGATAACAGTAACGTTTTATCAAGTTCAAGAGAATATGAGTTAAGAATTCGAGTTAAGGTATGTTTTTAAATTATTTTTTAAATGTTAAGGTCTACAGACAGGCTGACTGTGCACTTGATGGTAGGTGGTTACCGTCGCCTATAACACAAGCAACGCAACAGGTGCTGCAAGTGTGCTCCCAGCTATAGTAGGATTAAGGATAAAGGATTGGGAAATGGGTTTATACCAGTTTCTACATCTCTGTATTTTTAATAGGTTGCTTCTATTAAAATGCCTGTCAACTGATTAATTATATGGTCTCATTGCTTTTTTATAACTTCATTTAAAGATGAGAACCATTCGTAATAATGGCCTTATCTATACTAATATAAAGGGAAAAGATTTGTATTTTTGTTTGTAATGAATCAACTAAAATACTATAGAAAGCTACATTCTCAGCAAATAGACTATATTAAAAAGTTACTCAGATGAAGTAGCATGCCACAGCTAGTACTAATTGTAAAAAGCAATAAGTATTATAAAAAACTTAAAAATAGTTAGAGTTCAACACATGCCGGAGCAAGGCCCATGCTAGCGATAGTTCACTGCAGAGAGAGTTAATATTAGGGTTGGAAGCGACTGGATGGTAGGTGCCTAGGAACAAGCAAGCCATGCCACAGGAGGCTGCAAGTGCGCTGCCGAGTAGGGTTCAGGATAAGGGATAGGGAAAATGGGCTCTGGCATCCCTTACTCACCACTGAAATAAAACAGCATACATCTGTTATTCCACAGTGGTCTGTAAGGGGATGGTTACTGCCGCAAGACGGGCTACCCAAATGCCCAAATGACCCACTACTGAACCTACATTACCACTTGACATTATGTGCCATGTCAAAAAGTACAGCCATTCTGTATCTGTCTCTCTATCCAGCCATCTAGCGACAGCCTTTTAAGGTGTTGGCCAAGGCTCTTTGCTATCAGATTATTAGCTAAGACAATTCTTGGGATGATGATTGTTGAATCGAGACCCCACATAGTGGTCACCTTGAGTCAAATCCAAGTACTTATTAAGCTTGTCTTTTTTGGCTTTTACTAGGTTATCATCATGTGCGACTATTATTATTTTATTATTTTTTTTGTTATTATTATTATTATTATTGGTAACTAGCTGTTGCATGCGATTTCGTCCACGTAACTTTATAAAATATAGCCTATGTTACTTGCTGATAATGGAGCTTTTTATAGGTAAAAGAATTCTTAAAATTGGACCTGTTGTTTTTGAGTTTATTCATTATAAACAAAATACTAAATATAAAATTTTTCTCTTTATAATTTAGTAATAAACTGATGTTTTTTCTTCAATAGGTACCTAGACTTGAGACATTGATGTCCTTAGATGAGAACACATACAATTATTATTATCTACAAGCAAAAAGAGATGTCAACAATGAGAAGGTTCCTGAAATCAAGTATCCTGTACACAAGGAGAAACTATTGGGCCTTGGAATCACTGATATGTATGAATATTTTTTCTCATGCACTTATCTTTATACATAGAATACAAGAGCTTTTGCTTTTATACACATGGCAGTTACATATACAGTATTATGACATTCTTGATGAGTATATGAAATATTGGATGCTGAGTATGCCAAAAATAGTAATTTGCATTATCAAGCTATATACCAGAGTTGAGGGCTTCACTTTGAACAGTTTAAGTGGCTAGCTTTTTTGAAGGCAACAAAACTATACATATACAAAAATATGTTTTTTTTATTTTGATTAGAAATCACTATCAACTTGATGGTAGCCTATAACACAAGCAACGCCACATGTGCTGCGAGTGTGCTGCCAACTAAAGTAGGATTAAGTATAGGGTATTTGGGAGGGATAGGAAAATGAGCTACGGCATTGCTTACTCCCACACCGAAACAAAGCAGTGCTCATGCATAAGGTTGACACATATTGTTCATTTTTAACACAAACACATATGTATTGTGTATTGGCCTTTGTTTGGTTACACACATGCATAAATGTATATTATAAATTTAACACTCAGTGATAAACTGTAAAATAGTTTGCAATAGAACTTAATTTGTAATAAAATTTTATTGCTTAAATTGACTTAAAGTTTGAATTATCAACTGTTTACAATTGATAAAGAAAATTAAATGAAGAAAAAAAAACCAATGCTGTCATATTATGATCAATTCTGTTTGAAGTTGAGATAATTGACCATTGGCAATAAGAGTTTGAATTACCTTCTTTTAAACGGCTGTATATTTTTTTTGTATATTACAGGGCACGTGCAGTATCAGAAGAAAATATGACCTTAAGCGATATAGAAAAGAACACGAAAATTTTTATTCCAAAAGTTTTACTTCGTAAACATTGGCACTTTGCTAAAAAACATGCGCGCATGACACTACCGTTACTTTGTAAACAGGGATATATAGTTAGGTAAGACAATTACATTTTACTAATATTTACAAAGTAGTCATTCCTACTCGCCAAAACTAAGTAAAACGATATTATTTTTTTTAAAATTAGTGTGCTTCTATGGAGATTAGAAAAATGTCCACCAGAAGCAGCACTAGTGGGGGATATTTTATGTCAGACAGTTGTATCTATACCAGACCAGACAGGCTGCCCAAATGACTGCAAAACGCAGTATTAAACTACTTTCTAAATCCAGAAGCTCATTTTCAAAGTTGACCCCGCCTGGAATCGAAACTGGGAACCCAAGAACATAACCGTTAAGGCAAGCACCATAACCACTCATCCAACGGGGATATGGGAAAAACTTAACCCTATCTCATAATTACAACAAATCTAGATGAAATAATTAATTTTTGTTCTTTCAGCCATTTAAAAAACAGTTACCTGAAAGAGTTATACACTCTAGCACCAAATTACTTATCGGAGGAGTTTGATAATGTAATTTGGCAGAACGGCACAGACATCACTCCTATTCGTGTTGTAGTCGCTGCATTTGATCCAAAACAACCGGGAATCACATTTGTAGAGAAAACCACAAATAAGGTCATATATGTAGTATTAGTTTTTGTTGTAAATGTGTCTTCTTCCTCTGAGGAAAGAAAGACAGAAGTTTCTATTTTATGATTCTAATTTAACACTATTTCTTTCGTAATATTTTACAGGAGTTTCACGCATGCACTATTGAAGAATTGATATACCTAACGAGGAATGGAGATAGATCTCTAGAAATCTCCCGTAGGGGAACACCCTTATTTCTCAAATTCAAATCTGAAGAGCAGATTTCTTCATTTATTTCACTCTGTGATCTATATTACAGGTAAGCTGATAATCCTAATATTATAAAAGCGATAGAAATTTTGATTGTTTATTTGTTTGTTTGTTACGCTTTCACGCCTTAACTGCTCAACCAATCATCGTGAAATTTTGCATACACATTGTCACATTGCACCTAAAAATAACAATATTTAGCCATCGCTAATGGGTTATTTATAATTGATAATAGATAACTGTGAACAAATAGACTCTGATAAATGTTTCAGTTATTAAGACGAGTGTTACAAATGCCTTATTAAACTGACAAATGTCTAGCTCAAACTGACACTGTAAAAGTACTAATGTTTAACCTTACTTATACTTTAGTATATTTTGGTTAATTTTTTTATTCTATTTTCAAGCTCTTCTATTGACCTTACAAATTTTCACAGATTTCAGTGTCTATTAACTTGAAAATAATGTATTAAATTATAATCTGTTATCTTCTATATATATTATATTATAAATTATATTCTATTATATTCTATATCTACATATTATAAAATTAAGTGGCGCTCCATTTCTCTATGTTTTTTCGTAAACATTTTCTAAACCACCCAATGGATGTTGATACGGTCTTCACAAATGAAAAGAGTGATAAACAAGGAAGGGTTATAGAACCTTAAAAGAGAAAAGATTGCATCCGTGCGAAGCCGGGAGCGAGTCGCTAGTTTTTAAATAATAAACTGCATTATTTGCTATAGGTTGATGGTGAAATGGACGTTCAATTTGTCAAAGGATGACGAGACGCCTTCGTTGAAGGAGTTGCATAGAACTAAATGCCATGGTCCCGTGGGGTATGTAATATGTTTCCACTTTCTATGGCAGGTTTCTGTTAATAGAATACATTTAAATTCTTTATTTTAATATGTTTACATATATTAAAAAGCATTTATTTTATTACACATTAATCATGACAGATAACACATTAACAAGTATAACAATTTGATACGTTTTTAAGACAAGAACTAACAATATTGCACAATAAAATTTTTGTAGGTTATGAGCGATAACCAACAAGATTTAAAATTGGAAAGTTTTTCTTAAATATTGTGTAAAATATGAAAAAACAAATAAAAGTAGCTGATTAAAACTTCAGTAAAGAACTTAAGTTAATTAAAAAGCTTAAAAACAAATGTAGTTGTCGCCGAAAGTTTTTATTACTGTGAGTCGAAAACGTTGTTTTGGCCAGTAATTTACTATATTTATTCTCAGAAAATACATTTTTTTGTATAAAGCTGTCCTATTTAAACTTTTTAAAATATACTTACTTAGTCATTATGCACTGTATTTTTATCTAAGTTTTAATTTTACTCAAAGAAGTCAATTTAGATGACGAAAATAACGCTTTTCTAGTAAGTCTTCGGCTTAAGGTATTTTGCTTATAATGTAGTGAAAATTGTATGGTATTGTAGTTTTGAAAATTAAGTGAATTAAATATGAAGAAAATAAGCGTGTTATAATTACTTTATCTTTTTAAACAGTGGTGCATTCTCTTATCGCAAATTAGAAGAGAAAAGAGGAAAAAAGCATGGTTGCTATATATTGAGGGAGTGTCAAGATGACTACAACGTGTATTATTTGGATGTTTGTACTAAAAGCAGGTGAGCTCTTTTATCTATCGCCCGGTGTACATGACGCAAGTTAAGTTGCTATTGTCGTTTGAACTGCAAAAGCGAGTTAAGTGGTAAGTTGTTAAGTTTAGTAGAATAGAACAGATTTTTTTTCTTCGACGAGTCCAGTGCGAAGTCGCCCCCTCGCGTCTCCCGCACCCCGCCAACTTAACTGGCCGACATGTAGACGAGATAGTTTAGTTTAGGACAGTTAGTTTATTGGAGTTAGTTTGTAAACTATTTTTTTTTTGTTCATGTTAAGGTCGTCAGACATGCTGACGGTCCACTTAATGGTAGGTGGCTACCGTAACCTATAACACAAGCAACGCCATACCTACTGCAAGTGCGATGCTGACCATAGAAGGTATAAGGATAAGGAATAAGGAAGGGGATGGGCTCTGGCATCCTTCACTCACTCACCGAAACACAACGTCTTTTGTAATTTCTCTTTTTATAGCACGTAAAATAGTGTCAAGTAATTGTAAGCATTTAATTGGAACATTACGTCCTGCGGCTGATATGATGATGAAGCATTTGTTTACTAATTAATCACAGCTTTTATTTTATTAAATCACGTTGACTCGACATTGCAAGATTACTCCTAGTATTACTCCAGCACACTACTCGTAAGAGACTAGGCAGCTACTCTCATCATGAAAACAGCTTAGACAAGATGAGCTGTTTTAATACTTATTGTTTTATTTCAGTACTACTGAAACATATAAGATAGAGTTCAAAGGCGATCGCTACATATTTAACGGCGAAGAATATTACAGTCTCGAAAGACTCGTCAAGTGTCACGAGAATCCCGATGGCCGAATATATCTCAATGAATGTATACCGCCTTCAGAATACGGTAAGTATATATTTTATTATAAACTAGTTAAAACTGGATGTTGCCTGCGGTACTGAAATTGTATTAAAACTTTAATTTTCAGACAAATCTCAGTTGTTGTTGTGTGGCGAACAAGTAAGAAAAGGTGTGCGTATAGATCAAGCTGAATTACAGGAGCTTCTGAAGGATAACAAGAGTCCACGCTGTCTGCCAAACAAGGATATAATGCTCTATCAAGGTTTGTTGTCCTGTGGTACTTTAGAAAATGTTGTTTAATAAACTTTCAATATGGATACCAAAGACGTATTGCCAAAATTAATGGTGAATGTAACTTCTTTTTTTTTCAATTATTTTCTATTTCGCTTTTTTTGATTAGATTGTTCTAATAATCTTCTTGATGTTTCGGTCCTTCTTTTAACTCTTAACTTTTTCCCTTTTTATAATCAATTAATAATATTTTATTATTTTGTAAATAAAAGTATAGAGATAACAGCTAATCATGCCAAAAGTCTAACCTAAAACTATGCCCTGAATTTTTAAATATGAAACAACACAACAGCAGTCATTTGTTTGGTTTCCTTAGCTTGAGTGTACATTACTAAACCCAGATAAACTAAGCAAATGCCAATTTTGAAAGTTTAGTTTCTTGTCTTCTTGCCGGGTATCGAACTTGGATACGTTCAGTCTAAGAGCTGACACAAAAACCACTCGATCGGTACTCATAATATTTTATAACTTCTATGTGTTTATAGGTTCTGAGAAATTTGGATCCGAAGGTCTGACAGCCACATACAAAGCTCTCTGGAAACTCAACGAGACAAAGAAACTGTTAGTTGCTTTCAAAAGACTACACGGGGATAGGGGAAATGATTACTTAAAGGTAATGTTTGTATTGTGATAACTGTATGAGTACAACTGGTACATCGTGAATTCAGCTATAGGTCCGTGTATTAATATTCTGTTGTATTTGTACAGGATTTTATTGATTTGGCAAGCAAGTGGGCATGTATACAGTCGAGCTCAATAGTCCGCCTTTATGGCGTCACTCTCGGTTCACCAACAGCCATGGTTCTTGAGTATTTGCCTCTTGGAGCCTTCAGCGAGTACCTCAGGTATGTTTTGCCATTAACATTTGCAGTATTATTGTGGTTTTCTAGTGACTTGAAAATATTTTTTTACAATGTTTTTTTTTACTTGCTCTAGTAACCTTAATTTTTGTGAATGCTCGTTATAAAATAACATAAATTGTTTGTTCTATCAAACCTCAATTAAATAGTGAACAAATTGAGCTTTGAATAGATTTATGTCTTTTGCGTATTGTGTATAGTGAGGTTCTATGGAAATAAATTAAATCCTCTTTTGCAATGTCTTCGGGCAAACTATTAAGAATGTATGGCTACCGCTTGTTTATATTTCTGTCACCATAATAATTATGAAATCAGGGTTAACGGGGCGAATGTGCGTCCGCTGCAACTGCTAAAGGCGAGCGCGAGCGTTGCGCGGGCGCTTTGGGATCTGTCGGAGGCTGGAGTGGTTCACGGCAACATCCGCGCGCATCGCCTCTTGTTGGCCGCGATCGACACACCAGCCGACCGCATCGTGGTCAAGTTAGCCGGCCCTTCGCTGCACCGCTACACCAAGCACGAGTATGTCCCGACAACTGACTTCCTATGGACATAAATAGTCAGCAATTATATAGTAGTATCCAACCGATATGGCTTACCGATGTACCTGCGCAGAAGACGAATTTTTTTCCAGTACCGCTATTGGTCGCAAGCTGCGCTGCCGCCATGTTAGCGTGCGCCGCTTGCCATCTTACGCGAGTGCGCATTGTATTATCGACCTTATAGATATTGTATCTAAGATTAATTGTAAGTTTTAAGATTTCTTCGTTATTCGTCAGAGCCGTACTTTATTTTCTGCGTGTACTACTGTACTAATATGTTTTACCAGTGCTGACATATGGCGCTGAAACTATGGGCTTCGTAAGAAAGCTAAACGTCGCTCAACTAGCTATGTTGAGGGCTATGCTCGGGGTTACACCCCTGGCCACGTGTATCCATAATTTCACGATGATCGGTTGAGTTGAGTAGTTCAAGTCGTGAAAGGGTGACAGACAGACAGTTACTTTCACATTTATAATATTAGTATGTATACGAATCTAGTGCACATAAAGCTACAAAGAGGATTTTTTGGTATCCTTTCACACGAGATATTAATGAACGTTTTCAGTGTCCACTGGATACCGGTTCAGTTCTACGACGTCATGGATATGTCTCGGCGTTCAGTCGCAGGTGACATTTGGGCCTTCGCGACGACTCTATGGGAAATATTTTCATACGGACAGTCGCCTACTGAAACCAATCCGGTCCTCACTGCCAAGGTATGTTTGAAACTTTGACCCATTTTAGTTGGTTTTCTTTAGATTCTACTTTGCTTTAAAAAACATTGACACATTTAAATTTGTCATTGACAATTGACAATTTTCCATACAGATATTTTACGCTCTCGCTAGCGAATGCGAAAGGTACAGGTGTCAGTCGGTTTTGTTGTTTTGAATATCTATATATGTGAGCATGATGATGCTATATGTGTATCGCGTTTGGAGGTGGTCTTTTCAATAAAATAGGGTTTTGTATAGAGCTACGAGGGCGGCGAGCGTTTGCACCGGCCGAAGGCGTGTCCGAGTGAGGTGTACGCGCTAATGCGTCAGTGCTGGCAGCCGGACCCTCTCAGGCCTCAGGAGATCATGCGAGACATCAACCACATGCTGTACAGGGGTCAGTGTTCTACTTATTTACGACTAGCTATTTCACGCCACTTCGTCCGCTTAACTTTATAAAATGTAGCCTATGTTACTCGCTGATAATCTAGCTTTCTATAGGTGAAAGAGTTCTTTAAAAAGGTTCAATAGTTTTTGTGTTTATTCATTACAAACAAAAATACAAATCTCTTCTCTTTATAGAGATATCAAATATATATATACATTTAAAAGTTATTGTAATTAGTTTAAACATTAATGAAATACTTTGTTTACAGAATACATCCCGACAAATGATTACGAGGTGATAAATCTAGACCCTGATAATGGGGACACAGTATCCAGTGAGTATATTTCATACACAATATCACTTAAGTAAGAATATATTTATGTATTTTTTTAACGCCCGCTCATGGACGCCAGTTCAGTGAATTATGACTTCTCAGAAAGAAGCCACCAACGCCTTTATTTATGTACATATTTCGATGATAAGTTAACCAATCAATGTACAACTTTTTAGATCAGCTTATCGCTGAGTTGTTTTTTTTATGTTAAAGTCGATAGACAGGCTGGCGGTCCACTTGATCATCGCCTGTAACACAAGCAAAGGCACACGTGCTGCAGTAGCGTTGCCGACCGCAGTAGAATTAAGTATAAAGGATTAGGAAGGGATAGAGCTAGGGGCTATTCCTTACTCAATCCTTTAAGGTTAAGATTTCTACACGAAGGTGATGATAATATTTTACAACACGGGTCCAAGAATCGAACCTTGGGGTACTCAACCTTTTATTTTGAAAATGTGGATATAATGATATAAATTCATGTTTTCTTGTTACAGGCGACAGATTCATACCGAGCGAGATCAGCGACGCTGGCAGCAACAAGTCTCTTATATCTATGAACAGCAGTTTCCCATCCATGAATGGGACCATGTCGGACCACTACGACAACAATGTAAATGTTTATCACAAAGTAGTCAGTTTAAATTCAGTTTAAATTTCATTAAAAAAAAAAAAACCGCTTGTAGGATTGCACATTAGAAGTGAAAACTACGCCATCAATTAACATCTTAACAAACAATTGACAAAGTTAAGCTTATTATTTACCAAGAAGTACGTACTAAATCGGATAGATGGCGCTTATTTCATTAAACGTCACTGATGGTGTCTCTCACAAAGCGTGACTGTCGAATTATATAATTTTCAGTAAACGGGGATAACATTCGAAAATTCGAAATATATCGACTTTTTTATACTTTCAAACTTAAATATCTATTAAACTCCATTATCAAATCACAGGATATTATCCCAGTAAAATCTATAACTTCTCTTACCTAATGGTTCAAGTTTCAACCGTTATAAAGAAAATAGTAAAAAACTGATGGCCTCAATACAGAACTGATTGATCTCCTTTCGGATGTAGATGACAGATATTGTAGCATCAAATTCTATCCCCCGATTTTGTTATTACTTTTCTGAATTGCCTTCCACTGTGGAAGCAAATTTATTTCATTTTATTAGGGAAAACAACCAATTACACCATATTATATAGGAAATTAGAAAAAAGAGAAACATACATAAATAAAGATAACAGTGCAATCAATCAACAACATATTCCAAGAATTAGTAAACAAACTTCTCACAGAAAGGATATACAAAATTACACCAAAAAAACAAAAACAAAGAAAAAACAAAACAATCTCATAAAACTAAAACATTAACTTAATAATATTATATCTATATACGTGTATTCAAAGACACATATTATTATTATGTTATTATTTAAAGACGTAATAATTACAATTCATAAAAATTATTACAATTCATAAAAATATAATTGGGCAAATCACTGGATTTTGCTCCAAACACGTCTTTTGAAAATACTTAACATCCAGCTAAATGTCCTATGGACAGATTGCGGGAATAAAGGAGTTTAAAAAAAAAAAAAAAAATTTAAAGACGTATTCACGTGAAAAAGCAAATTATGTGATATGGTGTGTTGTTTTGCAGTTCGCAGATAACCGTAGCTCTGGATCACTAGAGAACGCAGCCGCCAACGGGTACGGCGCTTCCCTGCGCAGTTTCGGCAGCTCGTCGGCTGCCAATGACGACCTCGACGCCAGCGCACCGAGACTCATGGAGTCTGTCGTCTCACAGGGCATGCCCTACCTCGTCACGCTTACCAAGAAGATCGGCAGTGTAACATATCTGTTTGGTTTTGTTTTTAATTTAAACTTCGGCATACAGGCTGACGCCCCATTTGATGGTAGGTGGCTATCGTCGCCCATAACACAAGGATAAGGGGTTGGAAAGGGATAAGGAAATGGATCCTTAAGGGGTTTCCTAGTTGTCGAAGGGATTTCACTAACTTCCACAGGTTCTATTGATGTGAAATTTGGTATACTGGAACTGCGGTGGTAATTCCATTACATGGTATCCCTGACCTGGTGCTCCAGCATCAAGTAGTCTGCAGAATATCCAACTCGTCAGAAACTTAAAGCATAAATAGCGTGTTTGAGCTCAATAGAAAGTCGGGGGTTAGTTTATAATTTTTGATTATAGTTTGTCATTTTAGTAGATTACCGGTGCGACTTTTGCACACAAGAGGATTTTTTAGAATTTTACGTTTTTCCTTGTATAATATGTTTTTCTTATGTTAAAAAATGTATGTATGTTTGCGCAGGGAACGTATGGACACGTGTACCGTGGCTGGATGGAGAAAGACAATCAGGAGTCTCAACGCAAGGAGGTGGCCGTCAAGAAGCTCACGCGACACGCTTCCGAGAGGAACGGCACTCTCTTAGAGGACTTCAAGAACGAACTTGAAATTATGAAGGTATGATTATCATTATTATATAATGGCAAGAAATACTCTGAAACTGTACAACTGTTTCTTTATCCATATCATATTTATTATCCATAATATTACCCCCAATTGCCTGGGCGCGTCGGTCTAGCAACTAAATTAAACTTGCTCAAATTAGAGAGATATAGAAAATCGCATAATTTATTTGTGACTTTATAAAATATAGCCTATTGTTACTCGCTGATAATGTAGCTTTCTATAGGTGATGGAATTTTTAAAATCGGCCCAGTAGTTTTTGAGTTTTTTCATTGCAAACAACATACAAATCTTCTCTATTTATAATATTAGTATAGAAGTTATAGAAAAAGTGTCACGGTGAAAGCAAATAAAGATTATTATTCTAATATGATAGTCCCTGCAACACGTGAATATCGTGGAGATCCTGGGCTACTCGTGGGACGGCAGCTCCGATGTTCTCATAGTGATGGAATACTTGGAGGAGGGATCGCTCAACTACTTCCTCAAGTTCCGCGGGGACAAGTTGCGCCCCAGCCATCTTCTGCAGTACGCGAAGGATATTGCCACCGTATGTATATTAACTTATACTCACTTCCAAATTCATACCGGTTACCTAAAACGAATGGTCTCCATTGGTTTATTTTATACAAATTAATAAATACCTAAACGATTAACATTAGGTTAAACGAGAAATCTAAGTGAAAATTCAAGGTTTCATATATAAAAAGAAATAATGCTCCTTATACTTGGGTTGTATACCTTGAGCAGGCGTTTTTCGTTTGTGCATGTACACAAAAAAAAAACATAAAATTAGCAAAATGCTTGGATGAAAACAAGAAACTAAATAATTTCATATCTAACATAATTAATTTCTAAAATGTGCATAATTTGTGACATTTTTGCTGGTTGAATTTTTGTAATTACTGACTAAAAGCCAAATATGTTTTTTTGAATTTATGCTAACCATAATATACATTTAAAATTCGCTTGTCATTAGCTACCATCTATAAAGATTTTTCTAAAAATGTATGTTTTATTATTTTTGCGAGTTCAATAAGTGGCGCGAAGGTGTTGCGTCCAATTCTGTCTTCGGTTATTCGCAATATAATAAGTCGAGACAACAAATTCTGCAAAATACCTATTACTGAGTTCCCAAGCTTGTACAGCGTGTCCTTCATAAGGTGAGCGTCTAATGCAAGGTCATCATGTGTGACATTCTAACAGGGCATGGACCACATGTCGGCGAAGAACATCGTCCACAGGGACCTGGCGACGCGCAACATCCTAGTGGTGAATCGGCACCACGTGAAGATTTCCGACTTTGGTCTGGCGCGCATCATCCCCAAGGAGGAGAGCTCTTACCGGCTGAAGACTTCGCGTCTGCTGCCGTTCAACTGGTACGCGCCGGAGTCGGCCGTGGAGCCCTTCCACTTCTCGACCAAGAGCGACGTGTGGTCGTACGGCGTCACCGTCTGGGAGATATTCACTCGTGCTCGGGTCGACGTGCCTCGCTTCGATCTCGAGCGCCCTCAGCACCGAGCCGAATGGTAACATAACCTACATACAACCAGTGCTAAAGCAAGGCTAACTAGACAACGCAAAGAATGTAAAAAAACTTTCAACGGTTGTCAAGATGGCTTCCGAAAAAATTAAACAGATAGAGATGGATGAACAGATAGAATGTGAGGGAAAAGGACAGAGGTCCGGGTTTGTTTACATTGTTTGCATTGTCTCCTCGGCTTTACTGTATATACATATCCTACTAGCTGTGCCTGCGACTTCGTACGCGTTGAAAAATGAAAATATATGAGTTATGATTTAGTTATATGTACGTATGTGTTTCAGTTTCGAGATGCCCGATAATTGTCCGCCGGAGGTATACCGGTATCTGATGAAGGACTGCTGGGAGCTGGATCCTAGCAGGAGACCTAGGTTTATAGACCTCATTCTCAAGTGCAAGATGCTCATGGAGAAAACGTAGGCATGTATGTAGGTACATTGGCGATGCAACTTTTACAACTACCCCCGGATAGTTTAGACTGATATTTTTTTTAACGAACATGAAATTTTTAATGAAATTTATAATAGGGATCGATCGCGTTTTAGCTATATTTTTGTTGAATTAAGGATTTAGTATATAAGGATCTGTTTTTACATTTTCATGTCAGATGATTTTAGTAAAACTTTTTTTTAGAAATGTCGCATAATTAACAAAAGATCGAATTTTAATAAGAACATTATTTTTTTATATGTAAATTGTGTATTTTTTAATGAAATCTATTACCAAATCTTTTACCAATATTGACTTTTTTTCAAATCAATTTTATATTTTTTGCCATCAAACATGATGTATATTGTAAAATATTATCAATTTACAATTTTAGGAATTAGGCAAATCAATACTTTTGTTTTTTATTTGGTTGCCACAAACTTGAAAAACTATGAACTCTATCCCTTTTATGTACCTTTTATTTATGTACTCCCCTATTTATTATTTGTAATTATTTTTTTTAAGAGATTTTTATTTTTTCTACCTGGAGTTTTAATAATTTCTTTACTCAACAATATCTCACTTTACGTTTTACCTGTTTAAAAAAAAAGAACTGAAAAATGTCGATCATTTACTCTTCTTGAATAATAGGAGATTTGTCAACCAACTCCATTCACACTTTTAAGGTAGATAATTACTTTTTCCAAAAGCTACTACTTTTTAAAGAAATCTTAAAAAAACTGACAACGTCCAGTTCAGCCATCAATTTTTTTTAATATTTCCTTTTTTAATTTGCTTTTCGTAAGGTACTTTAATAAAATCGAGTCACTGTTTTTTTTTTCAGTGATTCGGTTTATGTTTAGAGAAATGTGGTAACCCGACCTAGCTCCGTCGGCCATTAAGGTCATTTTATATAATTTGTGTGTATATATAAATATTTTATAATGCACATCAAATAAATTTGTCGCAATTGTTATTATTTGTATCGTTAAATTGTAGGTATAAATGAAGTTAATATAAATCTATGCAGATTCAATTTTTTTTTAATTTTAATTTTCTCAAATTATACATTGTTGCCGTATGTTTTTTTATATAAATGTTTGTGAATTTTGTGGTTCCTCGATGCATTTAGTTGTGTAGTGATTTTTTTTGTCTTCTGTAAATATTTTATTTAGTAAGTTGTTTGCACTCATTACGATCACTATGAAATCAGTAGATGTCACTAGTTGTAGTTTAATATAATGTAAAAACGATTGAGTTTTATACAATTTTTAATGAACTTGCATGCGTCACGGTGAATTATAAGATTATTAGATTTTATTTGGATTTTTAACTTTATTTTTTGTTTATTGGTATACAAAAATCATAAGCATCATCATCATCATCATCATCATCATCATCATTATCTCAGCCGCAGCCACTGCTGGACATAGGCCTTCCCCATAATTTTCCAATATGGAGAAAATTAGAACTCCCTGCTCCACCGTTACCTTGGCCGCTATCGGAGCCAGGAATAGCGATATTCCTGAGGGCCTTTTTGATTTTTTGTAAAATAGTGAGGGGATTTTGCTAATACTCGCCACTCTTGGCGTGTTGGCGAGCGCAGTTTGATATTGCCCGCAAAGGGCGCTGCTGCCCACCCTTTTGTGGTTTTTCCCTTAAACCTGGGCCACGAAAACAACGCTCGAAGCGAGTTCGCTTTGCGCTGCAATCGTCAGCGTCGAGCGTCAAAAACAAATGATTGTAGTTCATGTAAGTGGCCACAACACGACATGAAATTTTTAACGCTCGACGCTGACGCTTACAGCGCTGATAAGCGAATTCGTTTCGAGCGTTGGTTTCGTGGCCCAGGCATTAGCCGATTTTTACGGCACCCACGGGTTGAGATGGTGGGATACTATTCTAAGCCGGTACCCCACGGGAAAATATACACATTTATTGCATTACATACATTATTATAAGTTAACGCGTGTAAAAAGAGCTCCGAGCGCCAATTGGAGGGGGATAACTTTGCGCATTTGGTATAGACGCGTACAAAAGTATTTGAGTATTATATTGCTTATTGATGTATGTAAGTATATCATTTATTGTATAATTTATTTATTCATGTTAATGAATAGCTATTTCATTAAAACATTGCAAATTTATGTGGTTTTGTAAATAATTTGGTAATTTAAATTTGGCAATAATTTCTGGATGTTTTATAACGCTCTTGTAGAAACGATCAATAATGTTATGAGTTTCTCTTTAATCCTTTTACGGGAGCTCAAAATATAACAATACAATTTCTCGACTCTTATACAAAACGTTTCACTCTACAAACATAAGTTTTCGTTGCCTCTGCAGTCCACTTTAAGGATTTTCTTAAGGATTTCAACACTATCACTTTAAAATCCTAAATCATTTTTTCATGTGAAATCATCGTGACTTGTAACACATTTTTGTGTGTGACTGTATTTTGGAAGCGACGAACCAATAGATTGCGTGTTCCCCCTTCAGGCCTTCCCTCAAATCTCCAATTTGGTCCGCAATTTGCTCACTGCTCAGTTAGATCACCCAAAAAGTCTTTTACGTGCGTTGATTTATTCAGTATGTATTGCAATACGTTTATACAAGTTTAGTTTACAAATACATTATTAGTTCATAATATGTAATGTTGAAAAAAAGCTTTTTTGTAATATAGTATAAAGAAAAAATTAATATGAGCTCAATGTCCATAGAATACTTGCCGTGTATACTTTTGATCAAACGAAGTCAATATTAATTAGAATAAGTTAGTGACCTGCAGAACAAATTTAATGTACCTTTACGCGTTTTAATTAAGGGATATATTAGTTTAGATTATACATATTATACGCGATGTCACTAGTGACATAATTTGTATATTCTTAGTGAATTCATGAAATCGTTCACTATATCACGTTCTAAAATCGTGTCATGAGAATCTAGACAATAGAGTTGGTATTGTACGTGTGTCAGAACTGAAATATCTTTGGCGATCAAATATATATGTAATAAAGCAGTAGATGTCACGGAGAAACGTCACAAGAATCGTCACGTGATCGTGTTACGCTTAAGCGTCACACAAAATTAGACTAGTGGACTTTTTGCGATTTGGACCAATTGCTATGTGGACATTTTGAGATGTGGACTATTGGACCATTTGAGATGTGGACCATATTGCTAGTAAATCATTGAAATTATACTCACATCGCACGCAAGGAAGTTTCATTTCAAAAAAATTAAAAACGACTATTCTTTCGAATGAAAACGTAATTGAAATAGATAGTATCTAAAATTAAAATGACACGAATGCCTGTAAAATATAGTGCGTAGGGATAGTCGTTGTGCTGCATTTTTATTGGCGCGATTGTCTATTTAAATAAGTTCCAAGTAGATGTAACTAAGGAATTTTATTTCAACACACAAGTAATCTTGATGGAAGCTGTTACTTTTAAGTGAAATTGCCAGTCGAAACTGAAAGTTCTTCAAAAAAAGGGTCGAATTTCTTATTACCGTATTTGCAAATCTCTTCACGATGAGGTGACTATATTTTAGTACGTGTTTGTATTTTTTCGGCAGTAGTTTGCCCAAACGGCTTTAACGCCATCATATGTACGTTTTAATGTTCGCCGTGTTATAACTTATTGATGTGGCGCTATTGAAACTCTCGTAGTCAGTATCGTTTAGTCAATTTTAAAGGACTAAGGACACTTTGTATTGTGTCCTTAGTGAATAGCGGGACATTTTTTGTGCGTTTATAACGTCAGGCCTTTGCGTGCAACGAAACGTCGTCAATTGTTTGCAGTTGTGCTATATACTCGTATATATATATGTGTAAAGTATATTAAGAAAAAAATAATAATCTACTAGTGTTAATTGTTTTAGCTATTCTAAGTGCGCATATTTTAATACCAAAGATGTTACTATATGTATATTATGCGCGTGTAATGTAGAGATCAAGTTATTTTAAAGAGAATTTTAAATGTATAGTCTGTGTGAAAAGTATCCGGAATGTATCAATGAAAAGGCACGCGCTAAATGTACGGAAATAAATTTACTTTGTTACACTCTTGTATTTTAACTCTACGAAATTTAGACGGAATCTGTCACGCAGTTTGTTTTGTTAATCTCATTTTATTAGATTGCTTTGCAAATATTACAATGGATAAACTAGTGGAGCAAAGGGTTTGATTAAGTTTTGTGTTCCAAATGAAATATCTGAATCGTGAATCATCAAGACGTGATAGTTGATTTGCCTTCAATTCAATACCTTAAACGACGAAAACATTGTCAGAATCAAAAAGCAGTGCTCGAAATCGTCGTATCTTAGATACTAGAAAGTTGGCTAAAGAGCTGAACATGCCTTTTAAGACAATTACTGTCAATAACTGTCTTTTAATATCTGACTTTTCCGATTCATAAACTAAAATTACTAGTACGGAGAAAGCTTTGTGTCCATTAAAGCCATAAAAGATATTTCGCTGGTGCAGTTTTAGGCTGGAGGACTGGTTGTGGCCTGACGTTTTTGTATTGGGAGTAAAGCTGTCTTTTTCGAAAAATGATAAGAACATTTGGATATTTCAAAATTCCGGATATTTTTTACACTGATTGTACTCATACTTTCTTTTATTAGTTGCTAATCGTTTTATTGTAATGAATTTTATTGGGATTGTCTTTATAGATTTATGAATGATATTATGGAGAACTTTTTTAATGTACCGAATCTTCCTTTTATACAACATTCTCGATTCGAATATTTAATGAATGTTGGTGTACCTCACTTGTTCACAATTCCGTTGTCACATTCTGTATACAATTTTTTTTTGAGAAATAATACTCGAATGAAATACGTAATAGAAACCTCTATATAAATACATAATATACAATTAAACATATGAACGAATTAATTAAGCAAGGCCAATGAGACAGCGCAAAGAATGTAAACAAACTTTCAAGGGTCGTCAAGATGAAGATGGCTTCCTTCCTATAACATAAAACAGAGGATGGATTTGTTTATCATGTTTGCGTTATCTCCTTGGCTTTACTATAGTTGAGCGTTTAACTCTAGATAAATAGATGGTTGTTTCTCCGTTTATATATCCCGAGACTTGAAAGTTATATATTGTGATTATGTAGACTGAGATTTTGGAAAAGTAATTCGGTGCTAAAATGGTGAAAGTAGTAATGCAGTTTATAGGTACGTATTTCTGAATTAAGGGTTGCCCTGAAACATTCATATAAATGAAATTTTACAAATAGTGGTGCGTTTACATCGGTTCGCTAGTCGATTGGTCGTATTTTATATTAAGCGATCGATCGGGGCCAACAAACGTATAGTAAAGTGATGTCAATTCGATGTAATGATTAATAATTGGCATCTGTTATATAAAATATGAATAATTGGGGTCCATATAGTATAATTATATAAAACCGTGCCGTAAAACACATGAAGAAGTGATTCAATTTATGGTGCTTATTCAAGGGTCAGTATGTTCCAGGAGTATACGACTAAGAACACGAATTTAGGAGAAATCAGTAGTGAAGGCTACGCTCTATAATGAATTGATACTTTAAAATGTGCGCGCAGGGTCGCGTCTCGATGTGAGGCGACATTTAGAAATAGTAAAAGATTTGATAGTGGACAATAAATATTATAATATATGCGGACGTAAATTAATTCAAATTTATGGTATCGTCGTCATAGCTTCCGTTTATCATATGTACTTAAGGATAATATTTTACTCTTCGTCACTTTTTTTTAAAGTGGCATAAATTTTAATGGCAGCTGCTACAGGCACGGCAACGTCTGAGTTTGACACAGGCAACATTACGGTTATTTTGTTTATTATTGAATCCCCTCAAGGGTAAAGGTCTCCGCGGATCCACATGTGGATCCAAGTGGACGGAGGGTAAATAAATGTACACGATGTAAACGCGTCACGTTGACAAAACGCTTGTCTTAATTTTGTAATAATTTTATTTATATTAATTTTTCACATGTCTCACAAGATCTCAAACCTTTTATGAAATTTTAAACAACGAAATTATATTTATCTAAGATCTTATTCACATTTTATACTAAGCATGGAGATATTGTGGATCTAACATTGAACAATGCGCAGATGTTTGCGTCTGTATGTTAAAATAGATAATTTTAGTTATATTGATAAGTAATTTCAAGACTGTCAGTGTTATATAAAGTTAGACGTGGATCTTCACTATAGTTCGCGAATTTTCTATAGTACGTCGAAATAGTTTTAGAAATCTTTAAAAATCTCAACGATGTCATTGGCATAATATTAAATTACGCATCTTAATGTATGCAAATTGTTGCCTTTTTAAATTGATGGATGGTTATTGCGTTATAATAATTATGTAGGTACTATATAGCACTGCGTCTATGTTATTTGCCATTTAAATTTTAAATAAATCATTGATTGTAAATTTTGTTTGTTTTTATTTATAGTGTTTTTAGTTTTCAGTGAATAAATTTGGTAATATCCCTTTTGGTTACAGTCGGACAACTATACCTTTAATTCAATTTATGGTAGCTTTAGCAGTGTAGAATGATGTAGAATAGCAGAATAGACTCCTGTCATCTGTTAATATTGGTTTTCCTAATCTAGGGGTCAGATTCAGATAAGAAAAATCAGAAATTCAAATTTTTTTGGAAGAACCTCTATAGATGGTTATTGACAACTCAATTTTAAATGTACATTATAGGTAGGATGTTTTGATGAAATAGCATTTTTGGCATTTAGTAAGTAATTACAATAATTTAACCCGCGAAAATGTCACAATATCAGCACATTTTAGAATTTTTTTCCATCCAAGCCTTCATATTATATGTCAAAAGTCTCTCAAAAATCAATATCTCAAAAATGTCATGTTTTTTTGAATGTGTCAGAAAACGCCTAAGCAAACAAGCGTATGCCCTACATGAATTAACTAACACTAAGCATTGACGCACTCTTATTAGCATATTACGGACTAGTTGAATCTGTGTTAAGGTATGGGCTTCTATTCTGGAGCAACTCGACAGACAGAAATTTTGTTTTTAAGGCACAAAAGAGGTGTATTAGAGCCATGTTTAAATTAAACGTAATAGAAAGTTGTATGCCCTTTTTTAAAAAGTATAAAATACTGACACTTCCATCACTTTATATATGAGGTTGTTGTATATGTAAGCTAACCCCAACCTATTTAAGCGAGTCTCTGATAATAGTCAAAGAGCCCAATGAGATCCTAACAGATTATGCATTCGAAAAGCAAAAACAGTTCTGATGCATAAAAGTGTAATAATTAGTAATATTAATTAGCTTTATTGTTTTATGTAGTATACTAAAAATATTTGCACATCCTCGAAGGTTAGAATGTAGCGAGATTTATCTATTGTAAAACCATTGTAACCTATATTCAGCAAATAAAAGGTTATTATTATTATTTTTATTTTTTGTGTATTGCTTTGGACCTAACGAGTAAGTATGGAATTACGTAGTATGGAATTGGTAAGCTTCTCGAGTAGGAATGTTACTAATGGCAACAAGCCTTGCCGTTGCCGCAGCGTCCAAATGAGAGGAGATCTGGTTCCTTTATCACCTTATTAACACCTTAAAGTGTCCTCACCGCCTTGGCAATACCGTTGGCATATTATGATATAATTTATTACAAAATGACTACAGGACGCAGTGTGTCCTATTCAAAGTGTCAATAAGCTGAACATAAATTCCTTATACCACACATACTGCTCGCTTGTCTCTATTAGCAGGTGTGATTACTTACCTGCAAAGTAGGTGGGTATTTCGTTTTGATTTTCTATGCGTAACAAAACCAGAGTTGCTGAAAGCGATGATATTTACTTCCAAGCCTGTTGGTAGGGGAGCCCACGATGCTAAATGTGGAGTCATTCGAGCATCGTGGGGACCTATTGGATTATGAAGATTAGATAGTAGGAAGAAAAAAAGGTCTATGATGTTTTCCTTTTTAACGGTGGGGTAAGCGCAGGCGTTCAAAAGTTTGTAGACGCAGTATTAAGAAAAATCCTCCAAATACTTAATCGTGAGATTAAGAATCACCACGATCTGGAATTCAGGCTGAACCGTCTGTATAAAAATCTGACGCGCTCGAGTATTTCAAAATAGCATTTGCCGAAAATCTTTTTTGCATTTTCAAAAAGCTGCCACGAGCTTGTGTTACATCCGAATCGTCCGTATTTTTAATACAGTTGAGTTGAGCTTAGTTTGAGTTCACTTAACATTCTATCTGAAAATCTGACGCGCTCGAGTTGTTTTTAAATTTTTACCACAACCCCCACTAACCCCGCCATCCAAACCGACAGATTAACACATATCCCTTATCGGAGACACATGGGATCACCGACTTTTTAACCTCAAGAAGTCGATTCGTGTTGGCAATGGCAATATCTGACGCCCTCGAGTAAATTGGGCTCCCCTACTATGTATGATGTGTTGCGCATACAGCATTTGTTTGTATTTCGAAAGCCGATACCTACGACAGAAGCTTACATTATCAATGTAAATTGAGTTTTTATAGGTGCGTTGAAATTCAGATGTTTGGATAGGTAATATTCAATGGATGTCAATTAATTCTCCTTTTTTGTATGTAGCGTGGGTGAAAATTCATTTATTAAAACAAAGATCAAACATTTTTATATAGGGGAAAGGTAGTTAATTACCTAATGTTATGTGGACTAAAAATGGTTTTCATAAAAGCGTTTAGACAAAGTTATTATATGTGGCGTTATATGCCACATATACTAAACAAATCTTTGATTCTTGAGCTATCGAATGGTGTAATTAAATTTTGGATTTAGATGATAGATATGGTAACTACAGCATCAAAATGTGTCTCCCAATTTTGTTATCAGTGTTCTGAATTTCCTATGGAAGCAAATTTAAAGAACTTTTTTTTTATTAGAGATGAGCTTGCTCTTGGCCAGTATCCAGCCGTGTAGCGAAGATGAGGTCTATGATGGAGCGAGATCATCCAGGAGATGCCTTCACTCGAACTTAGAAATGATTTGGGTTAAATGAGCTCGGAAATACAATACGTACTCAAGCGTAACTTTCAAAGCAATGCTTCGTGTAGAGAACTTGTCATATAATGGTACAATAACAAATTTAGATCAATCCTTAGACAGTGGCGGGATTAGAACTGCTTAAAACCCTCCCTTATATGTATAATAATAGATTATGTAATTGAAAGGAAAGACTTGGGAGGGGGCTAATGTAAGTATCCCTTTATAGCTTAAGTTAAACAAATTAACATGCGTAAAACGTTCCCAGGGTATCTCTATAATCCGGGTGTTATTTTCGAAGCGCCTATCGATTCCTTTATTTAGATGCTCTACCGTTTAAATTTGAGGACGGATATTTTTATCCAAAGGCAAAAATTATTAAACCTGGTTAATTCTCATTTTAATTATTACTGTGGCTACCTGTTTTTATATATAAATTGCTATAAAAATCTTCCTCGTTTATCCCTCTTTCCATATGTGAAAATCGAATTAAAACCAGTCAACCCATTCTCGAATTTTTGAAGGCTAGGTACACAAACCAACAACATTTTTATATATAGAAAAGTTTCTTTTCTGTATAACTGTATAACTTTTTTGCATACACATATGCAAAATTTCATGAAATTATGCATGCATTTGGCGTCATGACGATCGGTTGAATAGTTAGAGCGTGAAAAGGTAAAAGACGAACAGACAGTTATTTTCACATTTATAATAATTGATATGGATGTAATATAGGGGTATCCCCTCATTACGAAAGACGAAGCTGAGACGCGGCTGTCAATACTTATCGCCAGGGCATTTCGAATGAACCCATATCGCCTTTGTCTTAGTGTGGCTCCAGATATATAATCAAATAATTGAACAGATACTTTAAAGGACTTTGCTAACATATTTGAACACATACTTGCTCTACATTAATAACAGTATTTAATAATAATAACATACAATTCACAGTATTCAAATAGACAACAAACAGGATGGACGACGATTTTGAGCACGGGGTTTGCCTTTATGTAGTTATTTATTACATGTGCAAAAAATAAACTAAAAAGGCCGAGAAGAAGGCGCAAGTGGTTGTGTGCATGAGCAAACGACCGCTTTAAAATATATATTTACAAATTTCCTATTAAATGTAATTTTTACTAAGCAACTTATAAAGTATATCTTAAATTGATCTCTTAACAAGTAAAGTAACTAAGCTTCTTTTACAAATTCATGTAATGTAGAAAATTAACCTTAAGTTATTTTTATTTACGAATTAATTTATTAACAAATAAAAACAAATTTTATGTGAGGCAATATAACTAAAATAATATTTTAGTTACAGTGTTTACAGCTTGTGATATTGCGTTATTCCAAAATACGTGTCGAGTTTAATTAGGTACTTCACATTTCGATGTTCGCCTCCCTTCCCTCTTGAATGGCCTAATTCTAATTTAAATCTCGACAGTAAAATATTCTTTAATATTACTTTATCGCAGGTAAGAACCCACTTCTCGATGTAATTTTGATATTATTTGACAATATTATCAACATAATGTTTTATTTCAAATTGTTTTTGATCATCTAAACAATTTCAAAATGCGGCATTCGACAGTGACCACTCCCTAAAGTCTCTTTGATGTGGACACTTTGGTATTTTATGCATATATACCTATTTCTACAGAGCCTTCTCTTATAACATACTCAAGTGGATAAAGGGTTTTCGTAATCCTACTTCTGAGGGATTGGCTTATGATAAATGCCTCTCTTGCCTCTTCCAAAGCGATGTTCAGCACAGATCAAGTGACTCATCACTCGTCACTAGGTGGATATTAAGTAACTTTATTTTAACAACTTAAGGCTAAACGTTCGTTTATAATTGCAACATGATTTGGGACTGTTCTTGTAAGAAAATAAATTTTGTTCCCGCCATCTTTCGCCGTCTTTCGAATAGGTGTGATAAAAATCTTTTATATCCCCTCATCATTGAACTCAGAATGAAATGATTTTTTGTATTTTGTAGTTCGAAATGTTTGCAAGATTAAACGTTTAAAAGGTAATAACGCCTTACAAAATATATGAGCAATAATTTATTCAATTTTCGTTGTTACAGACGTTATATTTTAATTTTTCCCTCAGGTACAGTTTTTTTTTTGAGGAAAGGCGCCCTATGTGTTTTTGTGTGTTTCCACAATTTCGTGATCGATTTAGTAGGTAAGGTGTGAAAAGGTAACTTACAGACAAACAGACAGAGTTACTTTCACATTTATAACATTATATTAGTATGGATTTATTGTAACACGCGCGTATTTCAAAGCGCCCTTTGAATGTATGGAAAAGTTTATTCACTCACACTAAGATGATATATTATTTCTAATTAGATCGATTACATAGAATTTTTTATCTCTATAACTCATACATACCCGATAAATAATGCCATAAATTTTGTGAGTATAATAACTTTGTATGGAAATTGCCTATAACTTCTAAAAGGTTTTTTTTGGGTTCCCATTGTTCGGTTATGACATTAGATTAGATGGAAAATCAAACAAATTAAACTAGTACGAAATATGAAATGTCTTGAATATAAGTGATAGTAATGTGAATATAATTTGCTAAATGATTATATTGCTTTGTTTGATTACACATAAATTTAAAAATATCTCATAATATGAAATTTTCCGGACTTCTATGATGATGTTAGAATTATTAAATCTCTGAAAACTTTTTTAATGAAAAAGTTCAGTATCCCCGTATCTTTGTAAGTTCAGTAGGCAGGCTGACGACTTACTTATTGCTAGGCGGTGGGTGTGGTTCCGCGCCTGATAGGATAAGGGATGAGATACTTGGTGAGGATAAACCAATGTGCCCGAAACTTACTCACGTACATACAAGAGCAAAAGCTGAAATTTGGAACATAGATTTATTTAATAACGTAAACATCCGCTAAGAAAGGATTTAAAAAAAATGTCACTATCGAGCAAAATGTTAAAACGGTAATCGAACCTCTAGAAAAGCTTCTCAAGCAGGCAGTAGAGTTTTTTTAATAGTTTTTTAATAGTGATAGAGCAATGCATGTCGTAGTTATTTGGTCAGCCCGTCTGGCGGCAGTAACCACAACCTTATAGAAGACCACCATGAAATAATATCATGTATGCTGTTGTATTTCGATGAGTGCAGTAAGGGATGCCAGGGTCCATTTCAATCCTACTATGGTTGGCAAAACTCACTTATAGCACATGTTATAGGCGACGGTAACCACCTACCATCAAGTGAATCACCAGCTTCTCTGTCAAGCTTAACATAAAAATCAAAAATCTTATATTATTATATCTTATACAGGGTCATATCTTACTTCTGGCTGGTAATGCGCATTTTTGACTACACCAGTGTTGATGTTTAGCCGCCATGTAATGGTCCGATTACGATTTAAGGTCACCTTTAAAGGGTATTAGGTATGCTCAAATCGCCATAAAATTGAGCCCCTAAAGCATTCTATGTGTGCCAATAGCGAATTTTCTCACGGAGAAAATTGTGCCCACAAAATCTGACGACTGTAGTAAGGGTGAATGAACTTAAGATTTTAAAAAAATATTTTTATATTAATGTAAGAGTATAAGAAGTCACTGCTATAACAAAGGCCTAATGCTATAGAAAATAACGTTTTTTTTACAAATATGACGAGCAATTGGTATTGAAGAAAATGTATAAATGCTCTTAGCTTCAAGAATATACCAAAAACAATCAAATAACAGTATAAATGTTCAACAGCATAAAATCAAATAACACATAAATCGTTATAACTAACATGTTTATTTAAAAAAAATAAACATAAAGAGTTTATACATATACGAGTACAGCCAATATTTACTAATATTATAAAGAGATGAAGTTTGTATGTATGTTTGTTTATATGTAAGAGGTAATCTTCGAAACTACTTATCCGATTTAAAATTGTCTCACCAATTTCAGAATTCAGGATAGACATAGGCTAAATATTAATGTTAGGAGTTATATCTTTTATTTTTCAATCCGGACGAAATTTCGGACGACTCTCGTTACCTATACATGATGTACTGTAATTATGTAACTACATACTGTAACTATGTCCTCATTACATTTATAATTAAGCTCTCATAATTTTACCCCACCAGCCATATTATGTAAATGCAACATAAAATCTGTCTACATTGCTTGCTCATACGTCAAGTAGGTAAATGCCAACGAACTGAAAAGTTTAAATATACTGTGGCGGTTGTAGACAAATTTAAATTAGTTTAGAGTTATTGTAATTTACCGCAAAATTCAATGCATTTTATTCTATCGGACATTCAGACGTACGGCTGGTTACCATCCTCGTCTTCTCAAAATCCCTCTTTTTGGACCAAACGCTTCAAAAATTCAAAAATGTATAATACGCACAGCCAAGGATTGGAACACCCTGCTGGAGTCTTTGTTTCTGAGCTCATAGAACCTAAATCTAATAATGAAAGAAATGGTACCTAAAGCGTCAAAAGTTTTTTGGTATATTCGAATTTGTTGGATATACACAAATTATACGCATTCATGAAAAACACCATTTTAAAACTAGGTACCAAAAGTCGCCAGTTAAGCTTTTTTTAATTATAATTCGTAGCATTGTATCTCCCTCAATACTAGTTATCTTTTGTACTTTGTTGTTATCAGCCGCCGAAGCCAGTCTGCTAGCGTTTTCAGTCTCGAATAGACGGTTTTCGCGACCGAGCGAGACCAACCGGTAACAATAATCGCCTACACTCGTAGTAACTGTGAAATTGTGATTGATTACACTTACAGAACATATCGTTAGCAATTTAACTCGTTGTCGACAATAGAAAATTAAGAGGACGGTTGTGCAGTGACTTTTATAAATAATAATAATTTGTAACGAGAGTATTTTCTTCACTCAGGTAAATTTTTTGAAATATTTCTTTACAATTATTCTTTGACAGATCTTTGACTTTAAAATATTGGTTTATATTAATTATTTAAAAAAAAATGATGCTGTGATTTTTAAAATATGATTTATGAAATATTATATATGTAAATTTTATGAAAAAGAAGCAACATTTTAAAAAATAATATCTACAGATCTACAGATATAATATAGCGTCCACACTGTTCTGATAGAATAACAAAATTGTGTTTTATGATTAATAATTTTTTTTAACCTTACGAAGAAAACATTTCTTAATTTTTTAAAACAAGCATAACTGATTCAAAATTTTTTACAAATCGCTTGCCCAACCAAGAAAACGAACCAGCTTAAAACTTAAAAATAAATAAAATAACAGCCTGTACGTTTCTTACATCAATCGATAGAGTTAATTGTAAGGATGAAATCTCTTTAACAAACATGTTAAATTAAATGAAAGGAAAACTAAGGTAGTTCTAGAGATCAGCGCGTTCAAACAAACAAACTAAACAAACCATTAACAAATAAACAAAAACCTCTTCAGCTTTAATAAAGCTAAAGAGATAAACTAGTCTATATAGATTAAATTTAAATTAAATTAAATACTTAAATTTTTCAATTAGTATAGATAGATTATGCATAGTAATTAGTAGATAGATTATAGTAATATTATAAATGTGAAAGTAATTCTGTCTGTATGTTCATAAGGATTTAATTACACAACTGATCATCATGAAATTTCGCGTACATTGTTAGGGATACAGAAAAGGACACAGGAATGTACCTTTCATCGAGAAAAAAGTACTGTTCCCGAGGGATCATCTAAAAATAAAAAAATAACGCCTAGCTATATCTATATCTATATTTATAATAAAATCGTAAACGAGCCATGTCTGTATATTATATATTTTTTCTTATGTTACAGAGGTGAAAAAATGTTTTTTAGAACTTTTGTCTGTTTGTCTGTGGGTTTGTGCACGCTAATCTCAGAAACGGCTTAACTGATTTGAATGCGGTTTTCACTGATGTGTTGACGATTACCTGAATTATTATATAGTATTCTATATATAGTATTCTATTAATCTTGAAAAAGAAATTTGGTTCCCGTAGGATTTTCAAAAAACGAACTACAACGCTTATGAAGCTGTGTGCACCAACTCATAAATTTTGTCAGTTATATTTTTAATTTTTCATCGCAGAAAAATACGTGGTCACCTGCTAGTGTTCTATAAATATTTAACTATATAGAATAATTTTATAATTTTACATTCGAAAACAGATAAAATAAGACATTCGATGGTTTATAGTATTCGGGTAGTGTAGTAGTTAATTGGCACACATTGTGTTTTAAAGAAATAGCTAAACAAATCTGTGCTTTATAAACACCTATTAAAATGCCAGACTATAACGTCCTTTAATAGCAGTGACTGCATTAAAAGAATCAGTAAAATAATATTTCTGATCTCATCATAAAATACTAGTAGTTTTGCCAACTATTTGTTTGTGGGGCCCACTATTAATCCGAAAATAGATTCAATCAAATATTGATGTATCATCTTTTTTGGTTAACTTTTTCTGGTTATCATGAAAGCAAAGTAGTCTACATAGTTTAGTACTATGATGTTCATTGAAATTTAGCCTTACATCCTTATATATCTGTCTATCGTTATAAATATTTTAATACAAAGTTTCCCTCGCGATAAACTTAAAAAATTCTAAACGAATTTTCAAGCAGTTTACACTAGTGGAAAAAGCGTTAAATGAGTAAGGTTTTTATGTGCGAAGCCGGTAGCGGGTCGCCAGTATGTTATAATCCGTACAATCGACACTAACGCATTTTTCTAATTTCATTTCTAAGTGACAATTGCTTCGTCTCGTTAGTACTGCTCTTGTGTCAAGAAATCTAATTTTCGTTCAGACCTCTCAGACATTATTATTGTCGAATCATGTAATAATCTGGAATTTTGGTGACTAATTACTTAATACGATAAATCTCATTTATATAATATATAATATTATATAATGTAGATATTTTATTATTTTAATGTTATTATAACAGTAATATAAGTCTGCATTGTCAGCGAGTAACATAGGCTGTATTAATATAATTAAATAAAAATAGATATTAATTACAAATTAATTAAATAATTAACTAACTAAATAATAAATATAAATTATAAGTATACAAATTAATATACACTAATTGTATGTCTCCATAGAACTTTGAAATATTTGTTTCCATGGTTAACCTTTATAAGAATCGAATCCGTAAGTCAGAGAACCAATGCCTACCAATTGTAGATTGTGGAGACAACTATTTAAAATAAGGTGATAACTATTACCCTACTAATATTATAAATGCGAAAGTTTATGAGGATGGTTGGATGTTTGTTACTCCTTCAGGCAAAAACGGCTTAATTTATTTGGATGAAATTTGGCACACAGATAGTTTAACATTAGGATACTTTTTATCTTAGGAAATAGTTATGTTCTCGAAGGATTGGGCGCCACCGCCACCGTCTTCACAGCGATAATGATGTCGGATATTTTCTCAGGTGTTATATTTTTCTGCGGAGAAAGTCGCGGGCACTAGCTAGTATACAATAATTATTAAATCTCTAATTACATTTCTGAGAATGTACTTTCCAATATCGTTTGTGAATTACAATGAGGTGTAAAAATAGATGTAATAAACCTGCGGGATTACTGTGTAGGCATCGATTGAATCAACAAACAATTTCGCTGGAAATATACAACACCTTGACGGAGTTACCCCAATATTTTGGCTTGACATGTCGCTTTAGGTACAGCAGGTAGGTACAGTCAGTTACCAGTATTTATGAGAAAAAATAGATTTTATTTTATTTTTGAAGACATTTTTTGGGGCAATTCATCAAATTTTTCTTTTCATATGAACTTTCGTCGGAGTTAAAAAAAAATATTTGAAAAAAAAAGACAGCCGTATTGGTACAACCATTCTCTAGTTTTGCGCAGAGGTTAAAATAAAGAGGTAAAATTTGAAAGAAAGAAAGAAAGAAATTGTTTGTGAGGAGCGATCATCGAGTGTTCTCACAGACAATTTCTTTCTTATATTTATTAAGTCTGAGGTAATATAATTGACATGTGTCAATTGTACCTCAGACTTCATAAAATTGGATTCTATCAATTTATGATGGTTAGGGTGTTTGCCTTAACCACTCATCCAATGCCTTAAATTCAAACAATGTTCCTTTAATTGAAATCTAGTTATTAAGGCTAAAATTGAAAGCTTGAAATTGTAGTATTACGTTTACAATATGAAATGGGATCGCGTTATTAAATATCTCTCTGAGCTAGGTATGTGTACTCATATAACACATTCTCGGTCGGGATCACTCACAGAAATGGCGTTTAATAATCACGGCCTTTCCTATCCAATAACCACTTTGAGCTTAGCTTTCTATTGGTATTAATTTTTGAGAATATTATAGCCCCATTAATTAGCTTTGAAAATAATTATCATCATCATTGCTAAGCTATGATAAATAAACAGAGCCTCAAATATATAACAAGATATACCTAATTGATAATTATAAACTAACCCCCGGTTTTCTATTGAGCCCAAACACACTGTATCCTAAGCTGTTGAGGGTGTCCTGCAGGCTATTTGAAGCTGCAGCCATTGCATTTGATCAGATCAAGGTTATCTCATGAAAATACCACCGAAGTAACATTGTACCAAATTTCACATCAATCGAACATTGGGAAGTTAGTGAAATCCCTTCGTTAACTAGGAAATGGGCTGATGGTCTTCATCATTAACACATACAGCTTTGTAATACCCCGTTTTTGCGTTGGGCGTTGAGGATTAAAAATAATCAATCGCTTTGAATTTTGATAGAGTTCAATTTAAGAAATAGATTTTATTTCTGAATCACGATTTTCATATTATTTACTTTCTAAAAATAAAATCAACGTTCTTGAAGTAATATTTTATTTACACACACTACTTACTTCCATTTCTCCACTGTTGGAGTTAGCGAAGTTTATTTGTTCTAGAGTTTCTTAGTGCCATAAGGTATGAGGAAGTTACTAACTCATATCACTTCACTGAGAAATAAAATTCTGTTGGAGTTCCTCATAAAATTTTTAAGGTCTGTCGATTTTATAGCCGGTATCAACATGTACAAGGAAATATAACATTTTTATGCTTATTTTAGGTTTGAAGGGAACCATTGAGATAATTCCCTTACTGTAAGTTCAAAAGGATTATTTCAATTCTTTGTGGATCGACTAAAAATCCGAAAAAAGGGCAAAAGAACTAGAATTAGATTTTCATATCGGTGAAGTTTGACCTATTCTAGAGATCTTTATTAATTTTGTATACTTTTGAACTAGATTTGCAAGTACTGGGTACAGTCATTTAAAGGGCAACTTTTTATATTAAAATTTAACAGACAATAATAAATCCTGAAAATTAATTTGATAATTGCAATAGTGGTAGAGCACACTTGTTGATTATTATTTATTACATAATAATTATATTATTAACGTTTCTAACACAGGCTTCCACTCCAATTTAGTGCTTGGTTTTTCGCCATTAATTTTGCTCTATGGTTAGTAAAGCTTATAACATTTTTTTTTCATATCCCAATTATCTTTTTTCTCTTACTTTCCTCAACTTTTTTGCTTGATCGATGGCATTACTGAGAGAGTGTTAGAGAGTTCCATCCATTCTCTTATTTGCTAGCCGTTTGCACTAATAGTTATTTGTTCAACTAGAGAGCAAAATTGTTTTTTGCTCTTTAGTTGCGAGTGCAAAATTGTTTTTTGCTCTCTAGTTGCCAGTGCCGACTTTAAATCACGAACTAGCGAAGTAGTCTAAAATTGAATTCTAATATAGACTACTGAGCGAAGTGAGTGATTTAAAGGCACGAGACATAAAAAAATTTGCTCGCGTGTTAAACATACAACATTTCACCTCAACAGCGAGAAAAGCGTTATAAGTCGTCTTTAGATAAGAAAATCAATCAAGAAGCTAACATTCACATAGCCTAAGTTACATAAATTATAACTAAATTAACGAAAATATTAAAAGTTGAAAGTAAAATTACTACAATTTTTAAGATTAAAGGTAAAAGTTTTGTTCTGAACAGTGATGGTCGTATTATTTACTTGCGTGTTAGGTAAGGGTCCTGTCTCTATGTTTACACGAATGAAGATATTTTTCACGGGACTTTTCTGGAAGAAAGCCAAGTTCGGCATTTGAAACTTGTTCTCTTAATTTTTCTGGAGTTAGATCATCACCACTGGACGTACTCATTTTTTTTATATTTACCAAAACAGTACAAAAGCACCAAGACATAATGCTTTCCCAGTTTCTGAACGGCTGTGAAACTATCTTCACAGCTGGGCCAATTCTAGTCGGCTATGGTCGGCCGAATCTAGTCGGCTATGGCCGGTCGACTCTAGTAGGCTATGGCTGGACACACTAACAAAATCAAAATTTTATTCCTGTGAGTTAAAACGCGTGTTCGAATTTCGAATCAAGAATCGATTTTTCTGCCAGTTTTTAGGCACCAACAGCACCCTTTTCGTGCTGGAGAAGTGAAAAAATCTTTTCCTCATCGACCTGATGAGGTTAACATTTTATTGGTAAGTAAAACTTTCAGTTTGTCATGAAAGTTTTATTGGGTTGTTTCTCTGTATTCAACTACCCGCATCCAACCGTAATTATGTCGGGAAAGTCTGAAAGTCTTATTAGATTTGTATCCAATAACAAGCGCCGAAATACGTTTGAGAGGAATAAAATATCACCTTTTCGGGACTTTTTGGAAGGATAAAATACAGGCATATGATTTTTTAAAATTAATTGTCGTCTGACAGACAGTCGTCCTAGGACCTTACGGTCCACTTGATGGTAGGTGCCAACCGTCTCCAATAACACAAGCAAAGCCACAGGTGCTGTACACTTGTACAGACCATAGTAGGTTTAAGGACAGGGAAATAGATTCTGGCATGTCTTACTCACACCAAAACAAAACAGCACACATGCTGTTATTTTACGGTGTCTTCTGTTAGCTGGTTTTTAATGCAGTACTGGAGTACTGGATGGAAGCATTATATATTGTTCTTTTTGGCAAAGCCAATGTATACTATTGTTATACTATTTTTATATTAAGTACATTAAGTTTTATATTTTTATATCCGATAATACTCTTTTTGGGAGCCACATCTCCTAATGTCAAAATTCCTCTTTTTCAGACCAAACGTTATAAAATCTCTTTCATAATACGCACTGCCAAGGATTGGAACTTCCTTCCGGCGTCTGTGTTTCCGAGCCAATAACCCAAATCTTTTTAAAGTTCGAGTGAATAGGCATTTTCTGGATTAGCTGGCTCCATCGTCGGCCATGTCTTTCCTGCACGGTTAGATGCTGACCAAGAGCAAACTCATTAATAATAATTAAAAAAGTCCTAGGTATTTTTTCCAAATTTGACAGTACCTAGTATATCTTATATGTTTTACAGACAACAAATATTATTTGTAGTTACCTCTTTTCGTTCTGATGCATGAAGTTAATCTCTCCGAGTCCATATTTTTAAATGTAATTTCTTTTACGTTTAAAAATGCATTATTCATGTTATTTTAACTGAGGATAAGCTGTATTTTCTTTGAACAAAAGTGTCTCCCATTCCAACGTTGTTGTCTTTTTAAAACTAATGGAACATTATAACATGTTTAAGAAAGTGGCATATAGAGCTACATAATAAATCATGTCTGTAAAATATGAAACCAATCTTTCTTTATATTGTGACAAATAGTTTGAAAAATTTTATGATAAATTGTTTAGCACGTTTCGTTGTGTCTTGCCAAATGGCCTGGCGCTGTATGTGTTTATTGTGTCTGGAGAAAATACGATTTAATTTTCACAGAAAATTTCATTTCAATTACAAAGGTTCCAGTGAATTGGACATATTTTAATTCTGTTTATAGTAAACCCGTTGGATGAGTGGTTAATGTGGTTGCCTTAACGCTTTGTTCCAATGTTCCCGGGTTCGTTTCCCGGCAGGGTCCACTTTGGAAATTCTCTAGAGCGGGAGCAGCAAGGGATACTAGAGCCCATTTCCTTATCCCTTTTCCAATTACTTATCTGGAGTTGTTTGTGTTGTACGCGACGGTAGCCATCTACCACTAAGTGGACCGTCAGCCTATACGACAATTTTACAAAAAAAAAAAAATCATGAGTAGATGCCATGAATGAATACAAACTGAAGAGGCAAATGTCGGAAATCTCTATTAATCTTAATAGCGTATAAAAAAAAATCTCTTAGCGGTGCTAAATAGGAATCACATAAAACACTGCCTTTTCACGGAGTGAACACCTTTTTTTATGTCTTGCGATAAAAAATTCCCTAAAACTGTTTTATCCTATGTGATGATATAACGGTATAGATAAGTTACACATTTTTAAAATTGAGGCTAAATTAATAAGTATTTTATTAATATTAATACTGTGTTTTAATTAGGAAGTAAATTAGATACAAATTTCTCCTTGGATGTCCACAAGTTGCGCTGCCGATCATAGTATTATAGGATCAAGGATGATGGGGAAATGGTTTTAAAGGGGGTAGGTAATATATATCTATATAAAAAAATTCTACACATGTCGCTTTTGAGTCGGATGTCGGGGGTTTTAAATTGAGTGCCATTTATTTTAAATCGATTCATGTTTGTTGAAAGAAGCAATAATTGTCAGATGCAATGAATTACTAAATTTTCCACTTAACTTTCATATCTAACAGTATTATTATTCTAAAACTAATTTATTTCCTTTCATTGTTTCAGATTGCGAAGAGACGGTTCGTTGCGCCATTATCGTTTCAAGTTACATTTAAAATGGGGACTTAAGCTAATACAATTTGTTTAAGAAACCGATAAACATGTCAAACAAGACGCAAACTCTCTTGGATATATTCCAAGAGATACTCGCCGCATCTGGTAACTCCACCGATAGCGGTAGTGTCAATGAGACACAGATTCTCTCTATGATCCGAGAACAAGCACACAAAGATGGCGGATATGAGAATTTCGAATATGTTCTAGTGAAGATGATGAGAGATGTTAAGAGCAAATTGAATTTGTCTATTAAGCCGGACACATGTGGCTACTGCGAGGGTGACTTCCGTGATGTCGTTCAAGCATATAACAAAATACATGGATACGTTAGTTTAATGGTGAGTCTATTTTGTGTTTTATCTTAGATTAGCTGGTGCCCACGACTTCTTCCGCCTTGAATTATACTTTCGTTTAACGCTCTTTCCATTAGTGAAAACCGCATTAAAATCCGTTGCGTAGTTTAAACGATCTAAGCGTATATACAGAGGGATGGACGGCAGGAAGCGATTTAATACTATGTAAAAAAGTAAGGGTATGATTTAGGCTGTCGTCAATTTAATTGGTTATGAATTTGTTTAATAATAGGTTTTGTCCGCAAAATAGTAGATCTGTCAGCAAATTGTAGTCGCCAACGAAACAATATGAAAACAATTCCATAATAAATCACATATAATCATCGGGATATCAATTATCAAATAAATAGGTTTGTATTTATTATAATTGGTTTGTTCTGATAACTGATAAAAAAATGAAATCTGTCACCTGCAGTTCCAAATACTATTATTGTAGATAGTATTTAACCACTTTTTGCATTACTTGTATATTATACAGGTTGTATTTATGTAAAATATATGGTTTTAGTAAAAGATAGCTGTCATAGATATCGAACTGAGTAATCGGACTACTGATACTAGGCCGACATCTGTGGTAGCTGTCTTTTTACACTCGGTAATTGCCCTGCCTCACCCCTCTTTCAATTCTGATCTCGCTACCTCTGCTTTCTAATTTTACTGTACTAACGCTATTGGAGTATATATTCTTTATGATTTTTATATACTTTTCATCAATATTGAAAGATGACAGAGCTTCCCATATACAACTATGGGTTATGTTGTCAAACGCCTTGCGGTAGTATATATGTTATGTATAAAGGTTTATTGAACTCTTTATATTTTTCTATCACTTGTTTCAGTGTATGAATGTGGTCTGTTGTGCTGAAGCTTGACCGGAAGCCTGTCTGTTCGATTAGTTGTGGTTGGTCGATTTTGGGTGTTATATGTTTCAATATTATGGACATAAATAGCTTATAAATGCTTGATAACAAACTAATTGGTCTATAGTTACCAACGTCTAAAGGATTTCCTTTCTTGTATATAATAATGTAATATCAGATGAAAACCATTGTTTGGGTATATTGTCCGAGTTTAGCATTATATTGAATAGACATTTGAAGTGTTTAGTTAAAATTTGTGATGCTAATTTGAGACATTCATTGCTTATTCCATCTTGTCCTGGGCTTTTTTCAGTTTTCATAAATTTTAGCTGCGTAAATATTTCTCTTTTTCCTCTATAGCTGGATAGAGCTATTATCTATTTGTATTTTTTCTTGACAAACTATGTGGTTTTCTTGTCTTTTATATAATTCTTTGTAATAGTTGGTTGCAATTTCTATGAGTTCCTTCCTAGATTGTGTATTTTTTTAATTATTTCCTAGTTTTTGTATCCAGTTTTTATGTATATTTAATTGTTTGAAAGCTCTCTTTGTGCTTCTATATTTTTTTAAGTTTCTTTCTATAATTTCTTTCCTGTGAAGTTTGTAGTCAATTCTGATAGATTTGTTAGTTGTTTTGAATAAGAAATTTAGTTCTTCTTTTGTTGCTTTTGTTTTTGGTTTCATATTAATTGTTTCATTTCTTAATATTTTGTTAGCTTTTTTAATCACTTTCTCCGTTTTTATACTATTAATTATAGCTTTAGATAGATGATTATAATATTCCTGGACATTAGTTTCTTAATTTATATTTATTTCTTGTGTATGTATTATGGTGTAAATTTTTGATATTAGACCTTCTTCGGTTTTTAGCGATTTAGGTGATTTATTGAAGTTCTTTCTGCTTTTTTTGGGATATCCTAAAATCAATGTGGCTCTCACCATTCTGTGATCAGATGAAAATGCAATGTAATGCTTCAGCTGGTTGGTAAGAACAAAGTCTAATTCATTTTTCTGTTAGAACTTTCTTCTTTCAGTTGTGGTATGAGCTGCTTTCGTTTTTCCAAAATTTCTTTACTGTAATCCTCCTTGATATAAATATCTGAGGTAAGTTTCTTTTTGTTTTTGATAATTTGGTTTTTTAGCCAGTTTGTCATGAAGGTTTCAAGAATAGGGCGTTTCATGTTCGTAATTATCACAAGAATTTTGAATAGTCACTGTACAAACTTTATGCTGTGGCTTCTCCCGCGTGTATAATTAAAAATAAGTTTATGTTTTTCCTCAGGGTTTTAAAACTTTATATTAAAGAGATTTATTGTTAAGTGCGTAAACGTAATCCATACACTATCTATACTAATATTATGATAAGTAACTCTGTCTGTTTGTTACTTTTTTACACCTTAAATACTCCACTTATCATTGTGATATTTTAAATATACGCTGTCAAGGATACAGAAAAGAACCTTTCATCCAGAAAAAAATACTGTTCCCGAGGGATCATCTAAAAATAAAACTACAACGCCTGTCAAAAGTATAATAGCATTAAAGGTGTCAGGTATTTATTATTTTTCAACGCACACGAAGTCGCGGGCACCAGCTAGTGATTCTATAAGAGTTACTTTGGCGTTGGTTACTATTTAAAAAATGTATATTTATAGACCTGTGGAACCTTTGGAAAATTCCATCAGAGATCTAAAGTTGAGTGACCGTTTGCCGCAATGGCCGCAATACTCTCCGTAGTCAACTGTCTATTTGTTTGGCGACACCGCGCAGAGATGCGACGCTGTATCAAGGATGAGCAACTCACGTTTTATGAACAGGTGTTAAACACATATTAGTGTTGACAGATATTAGGAGTCGCATTGTTTGCTTTAAATATAACCAGAGCTATTTGACGTTACACAAACCAGAGGCATTTGATATTAAAGATAGAACCGCATCAATGGCAGGGTAAACAGCAATCCTCCCCACATAGGTGGGTCAAGACCGTGCAGTGGCTTAACCCTCAGCAATCCGGGCGGTTGCAGGGGCCGGTGGGGTCACCAAGAAGTCGCTGTTCGCTGGGAAACCAAGAAGACCCACGTCATCGGCCAACCCGCGTGTGCTTCGGAGCTCGTGGCGGAGCATCAATTTGGAGGCTCCAACTATCCGTTGGAGCTTCACCGGTCTCCGCTCGCTGGGCTGAGAATCTGTACTTGGCCCACGCGGTTGTTGGCCGGTGAGAGACGGCATCCCCGGTTCTTGTGCGTCGGATCGAGGTATGGGTCTCGGCACGAGGACCGGCGCGGGTCGCAGCGGGCGGATTTTCTCGGATCGCTTTGTCGCTTAGTGCTAGTTCTGCGGCAAAGAAGGACCGCCTGGCAGAGTACCGCAATAGTGGCTCTGTGGAGGGTGGTGAAGATCCTGTTTTGGGGGTCGGCCTAGTAACCGCCCTCCGCAATCATCCGGAACATTGAACACCCGACCTCGCCACCTGGCTTAGTAGCTCTTCGGCGACGGCATCACGAGGTGGAGCCCGTTTCGCGGGCTGCCGTGATTGCTGTGGAAAAGTTAGGTGCCGCCCACCCTTAAAGCCGTAGAGATGAGCGGTTACATGAGCAGGGCTTGCCCGAGAGTTTCAGGTGGAAGCGGCCTCCAACTCTGCGGTAAATTGTGCCCCAGAAAAGAGGTTGTGGGGTGCTTCCGAAGTGAAGCCCCTCGCTGACTGCCCGCTGCGATAGGTGGAGAGTAGTCCTGTGTCGCTTCGCTCGGAGGCGGCGGACATGGGGTCGTCCGCCGTCATCACATAACCGGGCAAAGAGGGGAGATGTGCTGTGTGTTTCCGGCAAGTCTCTTCACGGCGCGGAGGTCACACTCCGCATCTACTCGAGGTCTGACGGGGTGAGAAGGTGGTCGGTGGGATCTGGTTCGCAGATTTTCCCACGCATAAAAAAGAGTAAACAGCGATAGCGGAAAGTAGGAAATATTCGCCTTTGAATTTTTATACAACATTTAATTTTTACAGAATAGGTTTCTATATACTTTTTATTCCAAAGTTCCAACGGAAACGGAAAATATAACTAGCCATAGCGAAGCATGGCGGGGTTAGCTTGCCGAGAAGTGGGGAAGTTTTGCAATTAATATATTTGTTAAAACTTTCACGATTCTGATACATTGTTTTAACAAGGCATAAATTAATGGGTACGTTGCGGAAGTGTCGTTTCGCTCATGGTGTATGAAAGGGATAATTAATTTAAATTTTAATTAAGTCGTCAAAAAGAACAATTAGCTACTGACACAACAACGGTGGTTTTGAGGGTAATATGGTTATTTGGTAATTGATTATTAACACAAGCAAATACCAAAGATGCTGCATGTGTGCTCCCGACCTTAGTTAAAGGATATGGTATTATTTAATGGACCTTAGTTATAGGATGGGTTATTTTAATGTTAAGGTCGACAGACAGGCTGACGGTCTATTTGATTGTAGGTGATTACCGTCGCCTAGCCTACAAGCAACGCTACATATATGCTGCAAGTGCTCTGTCGATCATAGTAGGATTGACGATAAGGGATAAGGCTTAGTCAGCAGTCAAAATAGTTAAAAAATGTATATTACTTTTAATAAAGAATATTTCATTTGCATTTCAGACATAACTCTGTATTTTTCTTCTTGACAATCTCAAGATACGTTTAAAATAATTTCCTAGCGAGTCTTCTTACTAATTGAAAAACTTCTAAAGTACATACATTTTTCAGTAGATTTAACTACTAATTCCATTACAAGCTTGCTAAAGGGTTGAAGTCATGCAATTCAGAATTTCTTATATAAATAATTCAAATTGAATTTGTTATTTTCTCTTAAACTCGTCAGTCAGACTTACTTTTTACTTGATGGTAAGTGGCTACTGTTGCCTATAAATACACCAAGAAACGCTTATATGGTTAAAGTTTGTAAGGTTAATGTTAACCTGAAAATATCCTTCAAGTTTAATGGAAGTCAAAATTCAAAAATATTTTATTCGAAATCTTTTATTGACGTCAAACAATGGCAGGTTCTTCGCGTTGGGAAATTAAAAATGTAAATTGAGAAAATATACTGCTGCTCCTAAGCGGATATGGCGATTGGAAATATTTACACGCTAAAATATAAAGAATCTCTTGTACTTTAAACACAACACAGCATATGTAAATCAATCAAAATTTTCATTCAAAATTTCGAGTTTACTTACTAATTCCGTAGCGGGCTCCACCTCGGCCAGACAGTCATCGTCCTTGACGACTCCAAGCGCCTTTATAATTTTAAATTGATTCAATAGTTATTTTAATAACTTTTTTATGTAATTATTTATTCTTTCTAATTTTAAACGATCAACGTCATTGCGTTTTGGTTTGTTTTACAACAGACGCAATCCAGTCAATCGGCTGAGTTGTTTATGTTCCATGACTTTGGCATTAGAGTTAAGCTTCTAATTTTATTTATTCAATCACCGTAGTGTCTGATGTTCTATTAATATACGCACGTTGCCAAGTTTCATACATAAGCATTACCTATTTAATGGTAATCTATGTTAAAGCCTATATTAAAATAAATAATTCTATTATGTTGGGTTGTAAACAAGGAAAATTACAGAAGAAAATTGCTTACGTACAAAGTCAGGGGAGGGTTGCTAGTAACTTATATTGAGCGAATTAAAATTTTATTCGGCTTCAGTTAAGATAATAAAATTTCTAACTTCGGCATGAGCTAAAATTAATTAATGTCCTTAATTTGCGAATGTTCATAACACATTTCACTCTGTATGGAGTAATCAAATTACACAAGCGATTCTAGCTTGGAAGTTCATTTCAAACAAGATTTCTTAAATAAACCTTATTTTTAAATGACTGAAATGACAATAAAATAAAAATCCTCCTGATTCTCACTTTAACTACCACCACCACCACCACCTTTATAAAAGTATTTATTATCAGTTTATATTATAACAGTACTGTCTTTTTGTTTATCAAAGTCTTATTTCGGCGAGCGTGTCATCAAATAACAAGGTTCTGTTTTTCAGTGACATAAATGACAGATCAGATTTAATTTGATTATTACAATCAAGCGTTATTTAGAGTATATGACACACCGAAATGGTAATACGAAGAGATAATGAGATAACCACGAGCTTGAGTTTATTTAACGGACATTTTGTTATATTCAATACACATTGCGTACGCGAAGCGTAGCCTTTTTTTAACGTTGGGAAAACCTCGTGGATACCTGGCAGCGTAGGGGACGTTTACGGGCTAAAACCCAACGACTTTTTAGGTAGGGTCACGCACTATTATTCGCACTACTAAATTAGGTTTTATACTTACCTATACATATGTATGATGTTAATTAATGTGTATTATTTGACAGGTATGCATAATAGGCGTATTGGCGAACACAATGAACGTAGCGGTGTTAACTAGGAGAGACATGGCCGCCGCACCCATCAACCGACTTCTGAAATGGTTGGCGGTCGCCGATGTATTTGTCATGCTTGAGTATGTGCCCTTCGCCATATATCGCTATTTGGTAAGTTCCTATAACGAGTGTGGTACACTCAACCACGAAATCCGTATTTAAAATTTAATTTTGAAGCCCTCGATTTTCCAATTAAGTTCTAAATACAATTGTAAATTCCTTTTTTAAAATTACAATCCGTTTTCTGTTACGATATTCGGTGAACGAGTTAATTCGGACGGATTAGATCGGGATTATTCCTGGATTAGACGCGATGATTATTATCCAATATTATTCATACTTTGATTGGGCATAATCTGTATTGATAAATAAATAAAATTGAAGAGTTTATTTGTAATGTTAAAATAACTAAGTACTTTTTACTAAATGTATATCAAAGTATAATATAATATACAATTTTTTAAATTTTTGTCTGTGTTAATTCCGGCTAATCTCCGAAAATGCTGAATTTATTTTAGACGGGACTTTCACCGGCAGAGAGCTAAAATTTTTATATTTTTAGACGATCCCTCGGGGACCTATCATTCTTCTAGATTAAAAAGTATCCTATATATTAAAACAAGTTATACACTGTCTCTACAACGGTACAAACATTGTCATTTATAATATAAATAGAATATACTTCCTATGTAATCCTATCTTCAAAAGGCAATTTCTTGAAATCGATATCAGTTATGTTACACTGGCTTGCCAACACACCTGCCGTTGCAATAAGAAAGTGTTTGAAACTATTTATTGAATTAAATTCCTTCTCAATTGCATTGAGTGCTAAGTACCAAGCTGTTATAAAGTTCTAAATTTGTTATTGATTACTAGCGACCCTCTTCCGGCTTCGCACGAATGAAATTTTTTCTTGAAAATTATATAGTTACACACCTTCGTCTATCGTTCTTTCCATGATTGAAAACCGCAACAAAATGTGATTTTGATGTGAATTTCTAAATTTTAGAAGTTAGCAGAGAAACTTAAGTAAATTAAGTTAACTTCTTTAAACTTTAAGTATGACCAAAAAACCTTGTGTTGTGTTAGTCAATGACTTTATTTTATAACTAGCTACTCGCCGTCGACTTCACACCGATGCAATTTTATTTTCCAGGCAATTTTTCCAATTTTTTTCTTAATGAGAACTTATCTATCTAGGACTTCAACGATTATTTTAAAAAAATAGGACAATTAGTCCAGCGGTTCTCGAGTTTTGCGCTTAGCAACACTTTTAGCGATTAAACTTGATTTCCTTTAGAAATACGGAATACAAAGAATATAAAAATATTCTTCCGTTAAAATGAAATGTCATCACAAAATTTCAAGTTATTCCATCGGCTAGTTTTTGAGATTTGTGGACACAAACATATTAAAGGAAGATAAATTTTTATATACCTATATGTATGAAGATGTTTGTATGTATCAACTGCATAGGCAATTACTTTAATAGCTCATAATGCAAAATTGTCAACTTTGGTTATCCGAAATTCTTAATAGAACCAAATATAATTGCCAATCTCGCTGAAGATTTTATTTGTTTGGAATTAACAATTTTCAATAAAGTTTAAATGGGTGGCAGGGGTTCGAGACCGAGAGGGTCTCATGTTCAAAACAACTTTATTACTTAAGTATTGTTCTCTATTTTTGAAAGCTCCAATAACAATTTAAACAAACTTTTAATGAAGGGGTTTCACATCGACATGAAAATAAGCTATGAATAAGCTTCTCGCGAAACGAAAAAATGATTGCATAAATTACTAACTGTTTGCACGAGACTTCGTCCGCATAACTTTATAAAATATAGCCTATGTTACTCGTTGATAATGTAGCTTTACCTTTGAAATGTTTGTCTTTTATATATATTTTTTCATTAATTAGCCTAATAATTAAGTACTTAAAAACCATTTAAAAGAATGTAGAAAACTGAGTAAGTTGGTTCACAAACAATATAATGCAATTAACGTGAGTACAGTAAACAAAACACAGTTATTTTGATAGCTTTCATAAATTTGTTTTTCATAAGTTTTATAAACTTCACAAAAATACGGAAAGAATGAGGCATTGTGTTGATGGAGCGTATTACGAGTTCAAAAATAAAACAAACTGTGATGAATAACTTATCGTTTAAAACTATTAAAATTCCTATAATTTTTTTATATTTGTATAAATATTAGAAAAGTCTAATATTAATAAAAAAAATTAAAATTATTAAGGAGTTGTTTTTGTTTAGACACAGACACACATGTCAAACTTATCGGAGCTTAATGGAATCCAAAGAGTTTTGTTATGTTTGCAAGCTGAACAAATCACAAATGAAATAATCCAAATAAATTGTTTTTGTCAAATACAGACTGCGATAACTTGATTGAAACTAATAAGCAATTTAAAATTCTACGAAAAAATATAAAAACTTTATACAACAACTTGTTTGATGACGTCTAAATCTATACCTACATAATATAAAGTCGCTGCGTTAAATATAAGTTTGCGAAGAAAAAGACAGTCCGCCTCAAGCGTCTTTTTCTTCGCAAACTTATTCTAAACCAACCTAACATATTTTGATATGGTTTTCACCGTTGAAAAGAACGACAAACGAGGAGAATTTGTGTATATAATTTGCAGAAAAAATTACATCCATGCGGAGCAGATGGTGGATTGCTGGAGTATTTAAATAAAAATCAAAGGGAAAAGCAACTGAGCAACGCGTTCTATCAGTTTCTCTCGAAGTTTTGCGAAGTAATATTATGTGCTTTAATGTTACTTCAATATTAATTATAGACCTGTAGATAATTATAAATTTTTACAGATTTTATTATGTCCACAGAAAAAAATTTAATTTCGTAATATATTTAATTCTAATACTTAACAATAACACTTTCAATAACACTTTCTATTATTCTGATAACAATTCAGAGGCATAGTTACAGGATTAACCACCTGAACCCGTTAGAAATATTCAACTTTAAAATTGGAATTCATGTTAGTGTAGAATACAATTTAAAATCTAATTTATACAAAAGAATATTGAAATTTTTATAAAAGGGTAGATATTGAAAAATTTAAAATGCATTAACCCATTCCAACGGTATTCTTGTTGTATTTTTAAAGGTGCTTCCAGAGAAATTGGATTTTCCTTATTCGTGGGCGATGTATCTACTGTTCCATATGCATTTCGCTCAAATACTGCACACTGCATCAATATGTCTTACGCTCTCTTTAGCCATATGGAGATATATGGCAATCAAGTAAGTAATTCTGTATGTTACAAATGAATTTTTTTACGAGGGGAGAAATCTTAAAAAGATACCGCGCATAGGGTTATGTGTGATTTTTACCCAATACAACACCACTCGAGTTGCCATGCAGCCCGTGCGCGCCTTTGGCCTCACAAAACATTTCTTTAGAAAAAATAGCACGTTTAACTGTGAAGGTTTGCCATTGCCACCCCTGTTCCAGTCCTTGGGGGACTTTGGAACAGTTACCGGTGAAAGGTTTGCGATGACCCTGAAATAAGTTACAAATGAAAGTTAACAATTAATAAATAATATTCATCTGATGGCGTCAACAAAGAAGCACTTAATCAGTAAATTTTTAACAATGCTACAAATGAAAGAGCGAGTAAAATGAGATTCGTATTTTGAATAAATGTAAATTTCATTCTACGAGTATATTCGTAACACTCAAGTCTATTCTGTGTCCGTAATTGCTCTAGTAACAATCGATTTTTTAAGTGTTCCATTGTCATTTTATAGAGCCCAATCAATTGAATTGAACATTTTTGATTGAATTAAATTTTCAAGTTTTTCATTGAACTCAGTTTTTACATATCGTCGTTAACAAACCAAAATAAGGACAAGTGCAAGGACTCCGGTATCCCTTAAACACTAAAACAACAAGAGCACACATGCTTTTCTAATTTTATGATGATAATGATCAAAATAAGATAAGTAACCTATACTTATGTCATTTTGATCTTTAAGTTGTCACAGCGAATCGATTTTGATTAAATTGGATGGCGTTATTGGACTTTTGGAATGGACAAAGGCGCACATGTTTTAAGAAATAATTGTGTTGTATACCTACTAGATAGAGGATGAAAGTATAAATGTAGGAGTTTCAATATTACAAGGACAATATCGTATAATTTATTATATTTTTGCAGGTACTCTGATAAAAGTCACATTTTATGCACGGAGAGACGTTGTAGCATTGCTATTCTCACCAGTTTTATAATACCTCCAATTTTGTGCACTCCAACGTTTATGGTGAGCTTTGTTCGATTTTTTTTGTTGTCGTATGTAACTTTATGTGTAAACAGAAGCCTAACAAACTCACATGTATTTTGAATTATAAAGAGTGGCTGACAGTAGGTATATAATTATTACCTATGTCACATTTCCAAACTAACGCACCACTTGCCACCCTACTTCAAATATAATAATACAAGTCAACGAAGACTGTAAACAACAATAAAATTATCTATTTCAAGCGCTACAAGTGATCTTGATACTTGTTAATATTTTTCGAGATTTCACATAATATCTTAATAAAAAAACCTATTCACTTTTATCATTGGAATCAGTAGGTGTTCCATTTTTTTAATTAATTTTCCGTTATATTAATTTTGATGTGATTTTGAGGTTAATTTGACATAAATTTATTATCATATAATTGATTTAACCAAATATTCTGTCGGATTATAAATGGTAAAAAGTATCAAAATTGTTTCTACAATCTCCACAAACGTTATGATAACTATGGTATTCAACAACACAATGGCATTCAATTAGGAAATCACCCAACCATTTGTTTGTTTATGTTTTGAACCTTTTTGAAGTGTTTTTGTTATTTCAAAATGTTACAAGCTATACAAGTATTATGACCTAGAAACACAAGCAAGTAAAAATATAGCACATGCCATTCTGCAGTCATAAAATGGGCAGACTGTCTTGGCGGGAGTAACCAATCCCTTACAGAAGACCACCGTAAAATTAAGCAATATCATAGAGTAGCTTATGTGTTAATGGGCTACGGTAGCCATCTACTATCAAGTGAAACATCATCCTTGTTTTCGATCTATACATAAAAAATGTAGAGAAAGTAAATATTAGGAAATGGGCTCCGAAACAGAACAGAACATATGCTTTTATTTATTTTGTTGCCTATTTTATACTTTTACTTATTATTTGAACTCGAAACTGTTATTATGGTTTCTTTTTAAAATTTTTACGAACAATGTTCCTAATTAAAATAATTTAATATACGATGTATTCAGTAAGTATACAGTTAGGATTAGTGTTCGTTAAATTCTTACAAAGGAATAATAACAGTTATTTTTGTTTTTGTCGTTTTTGCTCATTTTTTGTTATGCTATATGAATTTTAACGTTATGTATTTGTAAAAAAAATTCTAGAGCCGCCACTGACAATCGCCAACTAGCTGCCCAGTTTAAGATCGCAGAACGCAGTTTACCATACTACTTTTTAATAATTCATATTCTTGCACATTGCATTATGCATATACGCTTTGTTAATTTGTTATGAATGTATAATTGAATACTTTCCAAACAATATCAATTACCATCGAATGGTGACTTAATTGTATGTATTTGGCCAGGTATTTGATATTCACACCAAGAATGTGACCGACGCCTTCGGAAACCCAGACATCGCTTACCACGTCGATTCGGACTATGAAGGCCTCATCTACCAGATCAACTTTTGGGTACACGCAGTCCTGATTAAGCTCTTACCGTGCTCTATTCTGACAGTGATAAGCGTTTGGCTAATTCGAGCCTTATACAACGCTAATCAACACCAGAAGAACCTTAGAAATTACAGCGAGTGCCCAGCTGCTGAGAAAATGATGAAGCGTCAACATAAAGCTGATAAACGAACGGACAGGACAACAAAAATGTTATTAGCTGTTCTATTATTGTTTCTGGTGACGGAACTACCGCAGGGCATACTAGGTTTGATGAGCGGTCTGCTCGGCTGGTGTTTCTTTAAAAGATGCTACGATCTGTTCGGTGAATTAATGGATTTCCTCGCTCTAGTGAACGGAGCTATCAATTTTGTCCTATACTGTTCCATGTCAAGACAGTTCAGGCAAACGTTTCGAGCGATGCTGTTGCAGCCGCGTCTAGCTAGATGGTTGCCACCACCGGCTTCTCATTCCGACTCGCAAAACCAAAACACGTATGTGGCAATCTCAAACCAAATAGGAACGAGACAGAATTTTGCGGACAACATAGTGAAGCCGGTTTTATAAACATCTATGTGTAGGCCGTTTACTGTATTGAGATTTTATGTTCCAAGCTATAACTTCAATATTAGTTTATTTTTACTAAAATTATTAGTTTACAAGTTTACTACCTGGTTTCAACACCGTTTCACTACGCAATTAGGCATTTTCACTAGTGAATATTTTAATAGGCGAGCCTTAGTTTGATTGCATTGGTATGCGTTAACCGTGTATGTACACGACAAAAACGTAGTTTTACCGGCTCACTCTGCCGTCCACATCGCTCTATCTTTAGTTCTTATTTTATCTGAGGTGGCATTTATTTTTAACTAAATTTTATGTAATTGCTTAGTTAATATAAATTTTCTCAACTCGCTGCATGTCTAATTTTTTCTCTAAATGTAATGTGAGCACTTCTTCTACTGCTTTTGATTGTTACAATTGGTTTCCTGCCTGCAGGTGCACAGAAAAGGTAAAAAGGTAACTCCAACCGGACGACACTGAATTGTGAATATGTGAGTAACTTAAATGAAGTTTCTTTTGACATATTTTTATGAGTCTAATAATTCACTGCACGTAGTCTAGTGAAAATTATTCGGATTGACGTGATTTGCATGATGAAATGCATGTTATTGTGATTTTTGAATGATTCAGTAATGAATAACTAATTGTGATAATGTTGTAAACGATTTAAAACAGAGGAGTTTTTGATTTGGATTTTGTATTAGTGGTGCATATTATATATTATTAGTGCACATCAGAAATTAATAGAATCATATTTTATAAAAAAAATTAACAAAATGAGACGTTTGTGGTTCTTCGCATAGGTTAAGCCACAGAATTTAAATTGTTAATCGACCTTGCAAGATCTTGCGAGAATCAGTGTGATTAAAGTTGTACATATTTTATTTACAAAATTCTAATTAGAAAGATAATAATTTGTTAAAATCAATATTAAAAAAATAATCAATATCATTAAAAGGATTTTGTTTAAAAAAAATGGTTAATAGAAAAATAAAAATACGAATCTACATACAAGATATAATGGAAAAGTTTTTTTTTCAGAATATAGGAAAATAAAATGAAGTTGTGGAAATAACAAAAATAAATTAGGACACAACCTATTTACATTTAAAAAACATTGAATTATTAGTGTTGCTTATAAACATACACAGTCCAATCAACTTAAATTTTATTTTTCAACCATAACCTAAATAACTTTTGCTACGAGTATAATGTAAGATGTAAAATTTATTTACCTACATACATTTTTCTATAATTATATAATTTGGGACCACTTGAAAACTGTCTTTAAAATATTTTAATATCTCAGCACTTAGGCATTTATTACACTCGTTTTAAGTAGCAACTGTATTTATATAAATTTTGAACTTCTAAAACTCAAGTGGCAACTAAATCTTGTTATTCACTTAAACAAACAAACAAACAAATATAATTATAACTATGTTAAGTTAAAATACTCAGTTCGAGGGTAGAAAGCAAATATAACTTTTCATCTAAAACTTGAAGTTGGTTTGAACAACCTTTGTCTTGTTTCAGTATGAAGACATCGGTACCTTGAGGGCGAATTAAGCAACGCACCGCCCCCGTTGTCTGTGAACAGTTTCTCTAAGGACATCATCATGCCCTCGTCTCTCTTTGATTGTATTTGTGAATAAACTCAAGTGATCAGTTTATATTAAATTCAATTCATTCAATTCAATTGATAAATTTAGAACAAATTCAAATGAACATACGCTTTATGAATAAATACTTTCTCATATGCCATTGCAATTAAAAATTCTAGTCTTAAACCACTTTTTTGAATGTTGTCCTAAATTTTTGTAAGTAGTATTAAAAATGGTTAGATAAAATCCAAATTTTGTTTACTTAAATATAAGTAGGCAATAATGATTGTAAATAACGCCAAGAGTCTTTGTTCTCTTTAAATGATTCTTTATTTAAATTAAAATTATAGATGTGTCAATTTTTTTAAATAATGATTTGTTATTTAGGATAATTGTGTTCAAAGTGATACATATTATACTAAACGTTAAAACTTTGACATTTTACTATACACCTTAACTGCATAATGTCACAAAAAATAAAAATAATGTTTTACAAAATGTTGGCAAAACTCTAGGTCGAAAAGTCGAAATCACTGGCGACTTTAGATTTGATTGGTTATAACTCGATCAGCAAAAGCATTGCAATAAAACGAGGAAATGCAGCCTAAGGGATCCAAGCAAGAAATCTATATTAACATCCCATATTCTATATTCCATACTAATATTATAAATGTGAAAGTAACTCTGTATGTCTCTGTGTGTTACCTTTTCACGCCTTAACTACTCAGCCGATCATCATGATATTTTGCATACACATTGTCATACAGAAAAGGACATAGGGTACCTTTCAGCCAGAAAAAAAGTACTAATCATTTAAAAATAAAAATCCAACGCATGGCAAAGCTTTAAAAGCAATATAGACTTCAAAAAAAAATTACATATATTTTATCAGGTTTTATATTTTTATTAAGATACCAGCAAGTGATATACGTATTATATTTTTAAATAACTTATGTAAATAGGCAAGGTGTCATTACAATATCAATGGGGAATATACATTTTGACTCTAAAATGATAATAATATTCGTTTCAAAACAATTTAGGTACTTGTTTTATAACGAAGGTTCTAATTAGTCTTGAACGAAAATAGAATTTAAAATTAGACATTGTCAGTTAATACCAAACAAAACAGACATTAAGGTTAACGAAGACGCGGCTATACTTATACTTTACAAAACAAACACCTGTATATAAGTGTGATCGAATTTCTCGTGTAATTTTGCTTTGTAAGTATCCCTTACTATGAGTTATTCAAAGTTCAGGTCCAACCTTAAACCTTTCTCTACTCACTATTCATTTGAGGAAGAGACTTTATGTAAACAAAGTTTATGTGAAATATTAACAAAAAATGCACTATTACTAACTTACTATTATAAACTTTATACCCAAAAGTATATTTTACTTACAAATAAACAGTTTAAATTTATAAATTTTGTAATTTAACACTGCAACGGAGACATGAATGTTTGAAAATCCATGTTTTGAAATTATAATTTTTTTTTGCTCAAAATCCTTGCTCATATGAATAGAGTATAGTTCTCTGACATAACTGAAAACAAACTTCTCTATATATATCTTTTTATAATTTGCTTTAATATAGAACTTTTCTCTGTTCTGATATAGTTTATTTGTTATCTTTTTATATAAATACATCCAGAGGCCATTTCCCTATTCCTTCCTAATCCCTCATCTATGCTACAATCCTCATACATAATATGCAACAGTTTAGTTTCTGTAACGTTTCTTTAATTACCTATTCGAAAATATTCGCACACAAAACTCATGAACATAATACCATGGACTGAAAATTGTGTGAGAGTAAAAAGTAAGAAAAAGGAAAACTCATTTTTTTTTTATTAGAGATGGGTTTGCTCCAGCTATGTAGCGAAAATGAGGCCTATGATGGAACGAGTTCACCCAGAAAATGCCTATTCACTCGAACTTTAAAAATATTTGGGTTATATGAGCTGGGAAATACAGACGCCGGCAGGGAGTTCCAAACTTTGGCAGTGCGCATTATAAAGGATGTTTTAAAGCGCTTGGTCAAAAAAGAGGAATTTCGATAAGATGAGGATGGTAACCAGCCGTACGCCTGTAAGTCCGATGGAAGAAAGTGGAAGGTGGTATGAGCTCATGCAGCTCCTGAGCACACACTCATGGTAAGGGTATTAACATGATGCTGTCTGTACATTTACGAGGCGCCCAATGTTTAACGTATTTTTTAATGTATGCTATGATAATTCTAAAACATAATTAGGTTGTAAATAGACTTAATAGCAACTCAATATCAAATGAATGATAACGATTAAATATAATATGTAAGTAAATATCTGTTTGCTTTTTTTAAATAAAGTGTATTTGTAATAAATCTGTAATTTTATTTTTGCTATTCTTGCCTATGTAAATTCCCACACCACTGCTTGTATGTTATCGTATGGTAAGTCAAAAAACTACTTGAGAATCTGATTCGGTTGCCGCAGAGGAACTACTTCTTTTTCCGCTGGGTAATTGAGAGAAATAATATTATTTAATTCTTACTCATTACTAATATCATAAATGTGAAAGTAATTCTGTCTGTCTGTTTGTCTGTCTGTTTATGCCTTAACTACTCAACCAATCGTCATAAAATTTTGCATACAATATAGGGTACCTTTGAAAAAAGTACTGTTCCTGAGGCAAAAGATATCTTGTCAGAAAACTTCTCCAATAATCCAGCCAAAATGTAAAAATAATAATATACGTCAAGTTGTCAACTGTCAGTGCAATTCGCCGGAAACTATGATAGTGACCATATTATTATGATCAATCAGCATATTTGTGAAAAATGTACTGGACAACTTTATTCGGGTATTGTGAAATAAGCCCTTACTATTTTTACTTTTATTATCTGCAGTTAAACACAGTGAAAACTCAGCCAATCGGAGTTACTCCATTTTCACTACTTAAGCCAATGGCGTAGCGTGCCCTAGATGGACCCTGTATCAAACCTGACTGGCGAAGACCAAATGGAGGGTAAAGATTTTTTACAAAAGAAACAAATAGGCGCGCATGTTTTTAAACGCAAAGCATTTAGACTTGTAAACTCTTTAAACTCTAAACTCGTATGTCGTACGCTATAAACTTTAGTTTAGCGTATAGTCTAAAAATTTAAGTAAAATTGTGGAGAGCATTTTACGAATTCATTGTTGAAAAATTTCGAATGAAAAACTTGTTGAAATAGCGAAAATAAAATCTGACTAGAAGTCCAGAATTATCCTACACTTTTCGCAGGTTTTATTGTGAGAAATCTTCTATGGTTATCTATAGGTACATGTATAATAAGTGCTGAGTTTCCAAACATCTCCTGCTAAACGAGGAAAAATATGCTTAACATGAAGAGATGCATAGATACGGTCAATTTAATTTAATCTTATTTGTTTAATTTAATTTAAGTTGATTTGTGGTTTTTGTATGTTTATTGCTGTTTAACTAGCAATAAATACACACACTGAAACACACAGAATTAAAGTTCCACTTGTCTTTGTGTTGCGTTCAACTCATAAAATAAAAATTAGAATGAATCTTTTACAGTAAAACAGGGAACAAAAACGTAAATGATTTATGTGATTTTCTCGACGTTGGGAAAGGACAATATTAACTTTCATATTTATTACGTCTCAACGGATTTGTGATGTGGACTGAGATTAGTACCTCTTCTGTATATTTTTATTGAGATTCATCACCATTTTTTTAAAAGAGAATTCATCAATAAATTAAAGTCGATCGCATATGGTTCGTCCTTTATGTTGTATTTTAGAAATAATAACTTACTTACATTTATGTTACAAAATTACTAAAATTATAAATTGCTGGCGGTCTCTCCGCATTATTAGATTTGCAACAGAGAATCCATACTAATATTATAAATGTGAAAGTAACTCTTTCTGTCTGTCTATCTGTTACCTTTTCACGTCTTAACTACTCAACCAATTTTCATGAAATTTTACATACATGTTGTCAGGAATATACAAGAAAGGACATAGACATAGACCTTTCATCAAGCACAAAGTGATTGATCTAAAATAAAATAAAAACTAACGCCCAAAGCGTTATATTGCTTACATATTTTTTAATTTTCAACGCGGACGAAGTCGCGGGCACCAGCTAGGCTAAAATATATGATGACATATACGTAGAAGGCTAATTTCACTTCCGATGGACATTGTTTAGACAATATAAGACAGACTTTAAATGAATCCAAATGACTAAATAAATCTAAATATATCCTAGGCATCCTAGAAGTCGATCAACAATGAAAGGTCAATACAAAAGTATTTTTTTTTCCTCGCCACCTCCAATCGTACTCTCTAGTCTATTTCTGTGGGAACAACAATATATTATAGTAATCATGATGATAATGATGATTGCGATGATGACGATACCAAATTGATATGTACATTATTAGCTATATCCCAAGGTTTTACCCTCCGTTTAATTTAATTGACAAGGACATGGCACATTTCTGCTCTTTTCGGTAATGTTAAATTAAGCGTGAATGATACAGGTCAATCGACGCCTTAAAAGGACAAGTTGGAGATAGAGAAATGGGCTTTGGCATAAAATTATTTACTCACACGTTGACACATAACAACACACTCTTATTCATTTATAGTGCCAACCCGAAAGTAATGCTAGTAATATTATATGAGGCTAAGTCATGTAAAAATGGATTTTTTTTAAATGTTAAGGTCAACTGTCCACTTGATGATGGGTGGCACTTGATAACACATACAAGCAACGCCACAAGTGTTGCAAGCTCTGACGACCATAATAGGATTAAGGATTAGAGATTAGGAAAATATATAGAAATGGGCTCTGGCGTCTCTTGCTCACTTACCGAATCACAACAACACACATGCTGTTATTTCACGATGGGATTCTATAAGGTTCAAATTAATTACTGTAAAACGCAGTTTGCCCTGTCATTACTGAACTGTCCCCTGAGACCGCGTGGTCCGACTGCTTCGTCCGATTCAACTTACTGTTGCAAGTCAACTCTCTTTTCAAGGTCACCCGACTGTTTTAAAATATTGGTTAAGGTTAGTATCCTTATCTTTATCCGTATTCGGACATGAACACTGATGTTCATACTATATCCGCGGATATAATATAATTCCAAATGATAACACAATAAATAAATCTGTACTCGCGGATTCGGCGAAGTACTAATTTTAACTTATCTCCTAATCCATTTTATTTCTGCTCCGGATCTAAATGGTGAGTCGCGGCACCTGATAATTTGTTAATTCTACGACTCTTTCAGGGTACAGTGACAAAAATATAATCAGAAGCTGTAATTTACGGGCGACAAATACAACGGTGTGCTTGCGTCATACTATGTAAATTTTATTGGGCAATATTTTATATTTTTACTCCTAACCCATCCGCCAACATTAACGAGATTCGTAAATATTCATGTCATAAAACACTTCGAATGAATTCTCTGAATTTGTAAATCGTGGAATGGATTATACTTGAATTACAAATTTGTTACCTATTTAAGATTTCGCATTAAATATAAGTGTTAAATTTCAACGAATCCCTAAATTAAATCCAATAATTTTAACTTGTAAATTGGTATCAATTTCACAAAGAAAAAATAGGGTTTATCATTCAGAATATATTAGGCTGTCATACTTATTCAGTTCAGCGTTCGGGAACCTTAGAGACATCTTTTTGCCCAAAATCACCCAGTTCCCAAAACATAAGAGCTAACCCAGTTCAGCGAAACTGACAAAGAGAAATAGAACAAATGACAAAGAGGACCGTTCCAGGCTGCTCGTCAATTTTCAGACTGGTTGGAGAGGCACCGCAAGAAGAAAAAGTGTTACTAGTGATAGCATATGGTGCTGAAACGTGGCCTCATCGGTGCTAACATGGGTAACTAAAAAATAAGATACATTCAAACTTACTATTTGTTTACAGAATTTGGAAGGTTTTTATTTATGTAAGACGATATTTATAAATTTGCAATGAAATTCGGATATCTCGTAAACAAGAAATAGGAGATAATTTGCGTTCGCAATAATAAATTGGACACCTTTGGCGGTAGTAACTACCCCTTACCACCAGCCTACACGAAATGTCCATTTCCTTCCTAATTCTTTATCCTTAATCCTACTATGGTCTGCAGTAAACTTGCAGCACCTGTGGCGTTGCTTAAGATACGAGTATAGGCGACGTTAGCCTCCTAGCATCAAGTGGACCGTCAGCATGTCTGATCTAACATAAAAAAAAAGGAAATAATAGGTAATGTGCTGCTGTGTTTCGGTGAGTGAGTAAGGGATTCCAAAGTCCATTTCCCAAAGTTGTTAGAGCACTTAAAGTTGCTAGGACAGTTGCGTTTTTAATAATTGATTCTAGCCACCTATACTGTCAGTCAGATAGACTAGTAGCCTGCTTGCCGATCTTAAGAGTTTTTTGAATGCTTTAAAAGTCGGTTTGGCACTCACAGAACGTCATAGGTCTGAACTCAATAAGAAAGCAACATGCTAGCTGTGTAAAGTTCAACGTAAAGCTACTCTAAAGCTCAGTGTTCAAAGTTCTACGCGCTCTACATTTATTGCGCTCTAAGCTCCGCGTGTCCTACGCGCTATGTACTACGAAATATCTCTACACTCTACGCGTAGATGCTTTACATATAATATTCTAAACATGTTAATTTTTATGCGTCGATGCCGGAAGCAAAAACGGGGTGTTATAAGTAAGATTGACTTTGGTGTTTGTGTATTTGCTGTGGAATCGTAGCTCCCAAACGGATTTACCGATTTTAATTTATGAAGATCTGTTCAGGCGTTTAAAGACCATCAGTTGACCAGTAGACGAAGGGACTTCACTAACTTTCACATGTTCGGTTGATGTGAAATTTGGTATACTGTTACTTTGGTGGTATTTACATGACATGGTAACCTTAACCTTATGCTGCAGCATCAAGTAGTCTGCGGGGCTAACTCCTCAGCTATTACAGCAACTATACCGCGTTTGGGCTCAATAGACAGTCGAGGATTAGTATATAATTTTAATTACAGCCTCCGTACGTTTGGGAGCTATGATTCCACAGACATACACACAGACACACAACCACACATTACAAACTTTTTAACATTTTCATATGTCTGTATTTTATTCGTTCATTTTAATTTCCGACACTGCTGCGGTTACCGGGAATATTAGTTACTAAGATTCTCAGTACGCTACTTTGATGCCGAAATTTTAAAGAGTTCCCTCAGAAACTACTCTTAAAATATGTTATGTATTGAACTACAACAACATGTGTGTAACACCTGAAGTTAACATTTCATGGTGCATAAACGATTTCATTATTCGTGTGAGAGAGTGTGAACAGATTTCGAATCACGATCCCGACCGACGGAGTAATTACATTTGCAATAAACAAAAGTGTTTTGCAGTGAATGCCTCTCACGTTCTGAATAACAACGAATAATACTAATGTACTACGAAGTAATTTGTCCTTTGAAATTTAATTTTGCGATTATGTGTTAGTTAAAATATAATATGTTTGATATCTAATATCAACTTAGTCTGTATTAATAACTTGTTGGTATGCATAATTCATGACATTGCCATTATGTTAATTGTTAGATTTACGTTTGTACAGTCGGGGTAGGAAAATATGCCAAAATTTCATTTCAAACAACTCTGCCAGTTGTATGATTTAGATTATAAATTAATATTTAAAAATTTTATATATATATATTATATACTATTTTATAAATTAATTGATTGAAAGATTAATTGTATTGTACATACCTACATATTTAAGTAAGGTTTATACATATTCAAGTTTTTTTAAATTATTCCAGTTTTTTAATTTTTTCCAATGATTTTTTGATTGATACAGTAAGCAAAGCACTTTTTATATGATACCAGGTAATGTATCATATAAAAATCCTCATATAGGAATAGGTTTATAAGTAAACAAAATGTGCCCTTATCATTACTATATATGCCTATTTCCTATCATTGTGTGAAATTCTGGGTTCACGAGGCTTTCGATTAATCGGACTATTTGATTCTGCAATCTAACTAACAGGAAACACAATAATAGATGGCACGTTAGTGGTGTTCCTAGGATTTCTGTGTCACTGGAGATTACGTTGTGACATTTGATTGAGAGATGTGTGGTGAATCGATTATTGAAAGCGGAGAAAATTAAACTCTATATTATTATTAAATATATTATCTTCTATGTATATATTATATATGTGTATTGAATATATGTAGTTATAATAAAGTCGTGTTAGTTACACTATTTACAACTCGAGTCGAGAACGGCTGGACCGATTTTTACAGTCACAGTGAAGTAACCGCATGTGTGTTGTTGTGTTTCGGTGAATGAATAAGGGATGCCAGAACCCATTGCTCTAACCAAAGATTTAAACCGAGAGATGCGCCTTTACTAGCGAAACTGTGTTACAGTTCGCGAGCTACAGACAGTAGCTCAGTAACTATGTTACTATGCGAGTCTTTTGTATAAACATACATAACATAACATGTATAACATACTTTTAAACACAGACAACATTTCGAACGAGTTTTTTGATAGTAAAAGCAACAGAAACAGTCTTTTCAAGCGACCGTCACTCACTGTAGCTGTCGTGTAACTGGAGTTTGTTGAGCGCCTGCGCTCAACCCATTGTTAATAATTTTCGGTGTGTTTTAAGTATGGCGCGGTGAGATTAGGGCGATCTTTCGATTTAAACCTTTGGCCCTAACCCTTTCTTTATCTATCTACTAGCTGGTGTCCGCGACTTCGTCCGCATTGAATTATATTTTATTTATTTATTTATTTAGATTTCATACAGCCATAAAATTAAAAAATATATATAAAAAATAAAAATAAAAATATATATAATTAAAAAAATGTACAAATAGGCCTAAAGAATCATAAAAATTATATTTTTACATTTATTTATTAATTAAAATAATAATAATAATAATAATAATAAGACCAAAAAAGAAAAAGAAGAGAATTTTTTAATTATATAAGTGATAAAATTAATATATATAGAAACCTTCCATGTTTATCGGTCTTTCCATTAGTGGCAGTTAAAACTGCGTTTCGTAGTCATTTGGGCAGCCCGTCTGGCGTTAGTAACCACTCCCTTATAAAAGTCCACCGTGAAATAACAGCGTGTGTACTATTGTGTTTCGTCGAGTGAGTACGGGATACTAGTTCCCTATCACTTCCTAATCTCTTATCCTTAATCCTACTATGGTCGACAGCGCACTTTTATATACATATATAGATAGATGTAGAGATATAAAAGTTCACTACTAACATTTCAATCCTTAATAATTCAGAAATTTGAGATGTACCTGAATAATTAAATGTAAAAAAAAAAACAAAAATTTGATTTTAAAAATGTCCAATTATAATTAAAAAAATTATGTTGAAAATGGATACCATTTCAGTTTGTCTTTGAAATAATTCAAGGTTAATAATATTATTGTCCCACAATTGAATATCTCTTAGTACCTATTTGAGAGTTACGTGACTATATTGTAAATGTAGGCGAAGGACTTGGACCAAAATATTACCTTACTAGTGACCAAACGTGGTCCAATGCTAGTGACATTGATTGTATGTATTGTAACAAATACTTGATTTGTTATTCAAGTATTTGTTATTATTGTTAGGGCCTCTTTCACCAACTACAAGTAAAGTGTTGATTAGTTACTTTTAGAAATAATTTTATGTTTTATTTAATTATGCGCTCGGTTTACTGCATCCTTCTATAGGCGATATTTTTTTATTATTTTCTTTTTAATGTTTGGGACTTTTACCGTACAAACAAAGGTATATCATCTCCATCATTCCCGGTTACCGGTGACTTTAAATGGCGGTTAAATGACACATGGTGATAGAGATCCTTATAGTAAAAAAAAATACTTGAATTCTATCTGACTATTTTAGTATTGAATATTGAATAGTTCTATCTGACTGACCCGACACTTGTTAGTTAACCTGTCAATTTCATATAGAAATTATAGCATCCAAGTAGCCGACATTTCCTGTCAATTTTCAAAATTTTTATTTATTTCATACTAATAATAATAATAATTTTTATTTAGTAGTAGCAGTGGGCACCTCCTTACCGAAAACCAACGTGAAATAACAGCATGTGTGCTGTAGTGTCCAGTACTGCGTGCGCCCTTTTAGCTAGGGTTCAGCTAGTCCAGCTAGTATATACAAATACGAGTAGCTTCTATCAACAACTCTAGCCAAAAGAAAAAAATACATTGGACAGTGATTTCAAAATAATCCTGTGGAAGTATACTTCTGTTTGTATAAATATAAATCTGATAACTTTTCTTATTTTCTTTCCAGACGAATAAAATGTAAGAGTTAAATAAAAGTTGTTTTTAATTTAGTTATATATAAGGAACTCGCTTCGTGACAAGCGCAGCTGTATTAAGCTTAACTTTTTATTTTGCTTTCATCTTCAATGTATATAGACTCAGTGTGATAGTTTCTCAACGTGCCTTTTAAAATGTAGATTAAATGCGTTTTCTCTCTCTTATAAGTAGATGCTGTTTAAGTAATAACTCTATGGTCTTTGATACAATGTTTGCAGAGTTATTTTATTTTCTTTGTTTTACCTTTGAACGAAAGTGAGGTCAATTTTTAAAATATATTTACTAGCAAACTATCAAACGTCCCATCTTCATAGAACATTTGCCACAAATCCAAAAATACAGAGATATCGGCACTGGCTACATATTCATTCCCTTCGGTGTCGATCTCTGGGTCCATGGGGTCCCAACGCGTTTAATTTTTTTAACATCTTGTAAAAACCTTGTTTGGTCGTCAGTCATAACCGGCGATTCTAGAGCTGGCTATTACTTCGGTCAACAGATTAGCCTTGCCATTCAACGAGGTAATGCAGCCAGCATGTTTGGGCCTCTGCCTAGGGGCCCGAAGCTTTATATTATATAATATGTAAACATATATAACCTATCAAATTAAACTTTTGAAAGTTGGCCTGAACTGTGATTTTTGTTGGAACTGGATTTCAAATCTACCGACTATCTACCGACCAATGATCATGTATTCTTTCTAAAATTTGTATTCTTTCTTTCTACAATGAATTATGTTTAAGGGGTTTGAAGGCGCAAATTATTATTTTTGTAGACTATTAAAATAAAAACTACCTATATAGATGTAAAGTACGAGTATGTTAGGAAAAATCTGTACTACGAGTATGTAGCTTGTAAATAGTGACTGCAATAAAGACTCAAGTGAATAAGTAACTGCAAACAGAATGAAATTAGATCAGCGTCATTAACAAGTGAAAGGAGATTCGGATTATAGGGATAAGATAGCTTAAGTATAGATTATAGTATTAACCTCTGTTGTGTTAGAATCCGGAGTAAGAGTGAGTGAGAGATGAAATGCTAAAAGCTAGCTTTATCGTCATATTGCCGCTATATAATGCGGGCGCTTGGGAATTACGGAGTATCCAGGCTCTGAAAGATGTTCTTCGATAGATCAATACTCTGGGAATCTAGTGTTAAAAGTCAGAACGAGGCAGTTAAAAATACAATCTTTTGTGACATTGAAAGAGATAGAATTATTTTCTCCTTCTTTTGGTATTAGATTATGTGTCTATCTGTCGTTGTACATCTTTATTATACGAAATCAGAATCCTTAGTTTTATTTGTGTCATAGCTGATATTAATTAATTTCCATGAAATGCACCGTTAGCCTGCATACCCAAAAATAAAAAGAACAATGTTATAATAATAGTATTATGATATGGGCTTCTTCAAGCAAACTCTAAACAAATTCTTACAAGAATCTTATTGAATCTGCACCATATTTGGTTTAATTTGTGTCCTTAGCCGATATTAATTAACTTTCATCAAATGAACTTTAAGCCTGCCTACCCAAAAATTTAAATAGCAATGTTTATTACAATAGTAATACTCTTATATGCTGGGCGTCTTCAACCAAACTCTAAACAAATTCTTACAATGTCCTTAGTGAACCTGAACCCACCTACTCTGGTTTTATCTGTGTCCTTAGCCTGATGTTAATTAACTCCCAACCCCATTCTTATCATTAAATGTATTCGTGTGTGTCATGTCTATAAAAATAAATGTTTTCTATTCTATGCTATTCCATCAAATGAGCCGTCAGCCTGCCTGCCTACCACAAAAAAGGTTCATGAAGAATTTCACATTACCCAAAAATAAGGATAACAATATTGTTACAATTATTTCTGTCCCCTCAAATGTTAATACGAGTACGTATAGATATTTCGCAAGTCAGACAGAATTTATCTCGATTACGTCACTGGAGACCAGTTTGCACGTTTTCCGCGTCCGGCGAAATACATTTTTAACTTAATGAAGTGAACACGAATAAAGCGATTGTTACAAAAAAGCTTTAAACTCGTATTATTTTGTTGGAATTGTTGTGTAAAATGTGTTGTCTTTTCGATGGATTTATGTGATTACTGTTGATTTATTTATTCTATACTAGCTTGTGTCTGTAACTTTGTCTGCGTCTTTTTATCTGGTTAAACCAGTGGACTCATTCAGCATTGACACTAAAGATCCACGATCTATTTTTCACAAATTTTCATCGAGCCAATTAGCCAACCACAATTCAATTTATTTATTTATTTATTTTATATCAGTCCCAGCTTCCTCGCTTTGCCTGGGGTTCTGTGTTTGTATATAGAAACCTTCTCCGTTTATCATTTGGGCGGTTTTGGAGTTCATAGAAGACTAACATAGTTACATCGATTTTATATATGTATAAAAAAGACGGGGTCAGCGGCCTGTGTAACGCTTGCTTTATAATTATACCATTAGTCCTTTCAAAATGTTCAGAATGCGAATACTGGAGGTCGTGTCCATGAAAGTCTTTCTTGACTGTGTGCACTGTACGTTCCCAATCCGCCCGGACTTTAGCTTCTCTCAGCTCAAGTGTCACGGGAAAGCTAGTAGAGATATAAAATTGTCCGTTGAAGTTTGAACATCACAAAACAAATTAAATGTTTTGTAATTAAATTTCTTTACTTCGTCCGAGCCTCTTTTTCTTAGGTATTAAAACAGTGATTCAATCTTTATGGCTCAAAATTTATTGTCATTTTAATTTTAATTTTTAGATGATCCCTCGGGAACAGTACTTTTATTCTGGGCGAAAGGTACCCTAGATAGTATTTGGTTACCGTCATAATGTATGAGACGGGAACATCGCTAGTTCTAGAACTATCATAAACTTTGTCGAGATGAAAACACCTGCACTTTTTGAATTAAAATTCTTTGAAGAAACAAACATATTATCTGATGTAGAATATCTGGCAATAATATTAGTTATTTAAAGAGAAAAAATAAATAAATAGAAAAATTTAGATTTTTAATTTTAAGAACACAGGAAGGAATCCAGAAATTAAGACATTTATTAAATCTTTATTGATCACATAATTTCGTCAGGCGTTGATTTTTTTCATTTTTATATTAATAATAATAATAATAATAATATAATAATAACGTATCCCTGACAACGTGTATGCATAATTCCACGATGAGCAGTTGAGTAGTTAAGGCGTGATAGGCTGTTTATCTACTCATCCAAAGTTCATAGTTTCATAAGTTTTCTTCTTACGTATATTAAAAGAATTTTGAAGAAGTAAGAACAGACATATTTAAAGAAACGTCCATTACTAAACTTTTAATACTTCATAATTATCAAACGAAATATACGTCCCCGAAGTTTTGTCATAAACACAGCAGAACTGTAAATGAGATTTTAAAAAAGAATAAGCAAAATTTCATTTCCTTCATCGTAATATAACTTGATATCACAGTCTTGTAATTATCTCGACAATTTAATGTAGCTGTTGTTTTTCTTTAAGTAAACACCAAAAACAGATAACGTCGCGTTTGTCATATAAATTAAGATAAAGTGTAAGATACAAAGGTTATTTAATTAATTTTGAAATGACTTTAATCTGTTTCAAGTTTGCTAACTTTTAGTAAGATGGAGCACAAACGCTCTGTTGCCGTCACACACAGCACACGCAGGTTCTAAACCTCGTCGGATCGGCATCTCTGAGTTTTACAATTTCATATCATAATCACCATCACAACAACGTAAAAGGTTTTTTAATTTCCTGTTCTGGATAACAGAAATGGGCACAGATCTTGATAGCCAAGATATCAGCAATATATGTATATGGAATTGGTAAGAACAATATTAATCATCTACAATAAGACTGATAACAAGACAATTAAATAATAATTTACACTACCAATTTTAATTAGTAACTAAGGTAAAAGAAAAAGAGGACGTTCCATGGAAATGTGTGAAGACGAGGTTAAAAAACTTGTCAATAGCAACCGGATTAAGACAGCCCAAGACAGGGAAATGTGGAGAGAGATGGAGGAGGCCTTTACTCGTCGAGAGGTCCTTAATAACTAGAGTAAAAAATAATCAATAAATAAATAAATATATAATGAAAAAATATATGTCAATTTACATTATATACAATATTGTTGTTGTTAAGAGCATTCATCCGTCAGAATCATGCTGGAGTCAAAATTTATGATTTCCGACGGAAAATAAACCAATGATGTGTTTAGTTTGCAGATAAGATATTAATGTCATATTATTTGTAGTTTTATAATCTAGTACATGGCTGAAAAATATTTTAAAATATTGGGATAATTTTTTCATTAGATCAGTTTTTAAACAGCCCTTCTTTAAACTAGCGGTCGACAGTCTATGCAGAAGCGAGATATTAGTAAAATTATATCCGACAAACTTATAGAAATATTGTTTTTCAAAAATTCAAGAAAAGTATAATCAAAAGTGTCACTTTTAATAATTTTTCGTGATATTAAACGTGTTATTTTAGGATCAAAGGAGTGAAGTCATTTATTTTCTAAAACAATGTTTTATAGTTTTTTTAATAACTTGTATAATTTATATCTGCGTACGCCGTAAACCGCTACTGTTCTAATGAGAATTCATTTTAAAATATTTTTCAGCCATTTACTAGATTATAAAACTACAAATAATATGACGTTAACATCCTATCTGCAAATTAAACATCTGAAAACTACTGATATCCTACATTTTGACTCCAGTGTGATTCTAATGGATGAATGCTCTTAAGGACATAAAAGGCTTTATAATTATTACTACTAATTTTAATTTAGAACAGTTCGTATGGATTCTTAAAAGGACATGTAAGTATTCTTGACACAATAAAAAATCTTAAGAAGTCGTTTCCAACAACCCTCAAGAGTTTCAGACACAATTGAATAAGGAAAAGGAAAACTATTGTGTCTAAATAACAAGACGTCATAATAAGTTAAAAGTTATTATGTTTCCACCGAGTTATTCCAGTGGTATGCACCCTTCAGCTAATTGGATTTCTTTCTACAAGTTCTTAACGAGTAATAAAGTTTTTTTATTCAGAAATTTATTATATTTCTGCCCTTCGGTGCAAAATCTTGTTATTGATATTGCACAAATACACGATACTGGTCAGAATAGAAATTCAAGAACACTTTGTACTAATAGATACCTACTGTATTCGTCAAAACATGAACTGTATTGCAATTTATTTCACGGTTAGCGAGCATCGAATCCAAATTCCTTTGACATTCATAACTTGAATTTATATCGACGTGGTCTTACGAGAAAGTCGCGTCGCGCGAATATATTGAAATTCCCAATAAAAATGGTAATGGAGTAATTGGTCAACCTATTCATATTTACTCGTAGAATAGATTTTATGATTTTTGTTTATATGTTGTGATGTTAAGGTCGACAGACAGGCTGACGGTAAACACAAGCAACGCCACATGTGCTGTATACTGAGGATAAAGGTTTCAGATAAGGAAATGGGATTCCCTATCCCAATCCCTGGAATCGAATGCCGGTAATCGACCCCTGGAACAGAGCTTTAACTCTAACCACTCTTCAGGCACGTCAACAGGTGTGTAATATACTTCCATAAAATCTTATTTAAAAGTAATGATTTTGTTGCTTTGTAAATTTGTGTTTTAAAGTTTTTGACGAGTACCTTGGTTGAGTGGTTAAAGTGCTTGCTTAAAACGCTCTGTCTCAGGGTTAGGTTCCCGGCAGAGCCAACTTTGGAAATTAACTTTTAATAGTTAGACTCTTGTCTTGATATGGCAAGGGTTGATAGGGAACAATGCGTTTCGTACAGCCCATTCCCTATTTTCTTATCCTTAATCCTACTATGGTCGGCAGCGCACTTGCAGCATCTGTGGCAATGGTTATGTTTGTAGGCTGCTAAACCACCTACCACCATGGGAGCCGTCATCAGCCTGTCTGCTGATTTCAGATGTGTATCCAAAGAGCAACCTCCTGCGAATTTTTCATCCAGAAGAACAGTCTCCCTTCCTATTTCTCTTTGCTTTGTGTATATGTGTATGTGTATGATACCCATTTAAATTACATTTAGTTGATTGGTTAACAATGTCCACGCGTATTTGGATTATGATATTCGATGAAGTGATTATAGGTAAATTTTTAATTAAAAAGGAAGCCGTGTTTCCTAATACTGTTTGATATTTTATATTGCGGGGTCGTAATTCGAGTAAAAAAGTAGAGACTGATAAAAAATATGGAACACCTCCAAAAATATATTTAGTTCCACGAAAAGGTTACAACGTAAAAGTGCGTCGCGATATAAATATTTTCATCCCCGAAACAGCCTCAATATCCCAGCGAAACCTTTTATGCCTATCAAAATTCAGAATCCCTTCGCAATGATTAAAACTTTTTCGCCTCGCTCAAAAGCGCTTCTAAATCGAGCAATGATAGCTTTTGTTGTGAAGTTTATTTTTAAAAGTTCTATTACTTTGAATGCTTCAGGTCAAACTGTATTAACCTGAAACATTCAAGAAGATTTTAGTGTTAATTAATGAGATTTAGAGTTGAATTTTGTCTAACAGGTATAAAATGATTTATAAATAATATCTAGATGTAATAAGTACAACGAAATAATTTCATTCATTGGTAAAATTTCTCTCATTTGTAAAAAGAAAAGTTTTCTCTTAAATACCGGCGAGTGGATTCTTTGTTTTTATACAGATTCAGAACAAATTTATTTTGAAGTATAATTGATAGTTATTCCATATTCATTTATAATACTTTATACGTCAACTCATTTACATTTCCAGCTCACTAGTTAGACAAAGGTACTAAGGTACAATTGGTTGCGATAAGAATTTGCTGTCTTTTTGTCAGACCCAAGTTCATTTAACATTCGGTGATTTGCATTGATCGCGTTTTGCTGAATACCGAATTGCTTAGGACATCCTCATATATTCCAGCTGACTGTGTTTGAATAGAATTTGACCTAACATGACCAGTGTATGATTTAAAATATATTAATAGAGTTGATTTAATGTGCGTTTTAAAAATATTAAAATCTCAATGATGCTGTTGTTACGCAATCTTAACAACAATCACATCAAACTTAATTCTACAGGAAGATTTTTTTTTTTAAAGTTTGCTTTGAAAGATTACCTAAATTAACAGAATTTTAATAAAGTACCATAAAGGATTCGTAATCGTAATTCGTAATCAACCCTGGCGGCCGTAACGGCGTAAGCTCACTTATCTGACCGGCAGGCAGTAAGTAATGAAGGCCTTTTTAGGCCTTAATTTGTATGTACTGAGCGAGATAAGGAAGTAAACCAACCCGTTTTCTGCTTGACAGTATTGTGGTTTTTCATAAACTCGTAGCATGCCAACATGATTATGTAATTGTTTTTACAACTAATAGTAATTTATTCATTTAATCGGTTAAAATTATGTACAGATAATTTAATTTAATAAATATTAAATTAAAAAAATTGGGGTGTGTGTGACTTTTGCGCTGTGGCAAAAGCGCTGTGGCAAATTTTGGCTTTGATTTTTAAAGACGTATTTTTAACAAATCAATCACTCTTTGTTTATATTCATTTATTTTGTCTTATTTTGAGTTAGTTAAGTTCGGTGGCAGCAGAGGATGCAAAAAAAACCGATTTTACTTAAAAATACTTTTTAATAAAAACTGTTACATCAATTTAGCTTAAAACTACGTGTAAGTGACACCGGTCGATGTTAGATCCAAATGTGTTGATTGTATTCCGACCGAGGTATTTAAGGTGGCCTTCGGTGCAGGTGTGCGGTGATTCATATTGATTCATACGCCCGAAAATTATGTGAAACATATTTCATAAGATTGCAATGCTTCAGGGAATCGCCTGTAGATGTTTCGTAATACCACCCATGTAGATGGTACTCGTTCGGTGACTCTTGCGTGTTGCAATCCTAACATCTCCCTCCTCGAGAAAGGCGCCTATTCGACAACCTTGATGGTGAGAATAGCGCCGCCATGGGACTGTTGGCAGGATTGTCTTGGTTGTCCTGATTTGCTGAAGGTTCGTTATTGTTCTTAGTCTTTGAATATCGACGATATATTAGCCATATGAAGCCCACGGTCGCTGTGCTTAGTATTATAAAGTATAGGGGTATCGTGGTGTGATATATGCTGTTTTCTTTAGGTTTTCTTGTAGTTATTGTCGGCTGCGTTAAAATTTTGGTGACGGTGGAGTGTAAGTTATGCAGATCTACGGAGTTGAATTTTATAATTTTTTCCGAAGAGTTGTAGTTCCAGTTTATATCTTGTAGATTTGATATCTTCAGAACTCGGCCCTTGATTTGATCATTACTGTTTTTAATAGAGAGTTTTGGTGTTTGAAGAAAGCATCCTTTTGGTAATTTTATGAGATAGCTCCCTTGCATTGTTTCGTAAGATTTTCGGTCGCATGACGTATATATCCTCGTTGGTTCGGGAAGACTGATAACATAATTTCTGTCGTCCAATTGCTCCATTGCTTCGGTGTGAAGGGTCACGGATGTAAACTGGCAGGATTCGTCAACTTGCTGTTTGGTGATGAGGTGATCTATGCAGTTTTGAAGATTTCCGACGCGGTGGTAGTATTTGTCTTCACAAAGGTGCCATGTTTTGGTCTTTGGGCATTCTGCATCCAGGTACATAGAATCTTCCTCGTGCATCGCCAGGTAGGGATAGGAAGGAACAATTATCTTGTTATATTTGTTGGGGGCTAATGATAGTTTATAGAGGGTATAGGATTTAGGTGCGACAATCGGAAACTTAAATATTAGAACTATATTTCTATCATTGTAATAGTATCCTACTTTTAGTATGTCAAAATATTCTCTAAAATTAATGTCTAAAATTTCATCAGGTTTATAAAGGTTTTTTAATTTGCTTAACATATACTTAAGAGTACTTACACTTAACGTAGAGTGATAAGCACTTCGTGCGTGAATAAAAGCTAATAGGTTAATTAACGTATTGATCTCATCTGAAATCTTTTCAATGTTATCTCCTAAAATAAGGAAATATTGCGCTAGATGAGAGTAATTTAGAAAGTCTATTTCCCGTTGGTTATCCTTAATAAGAATTTCATTTATTACTTTTTCTATTTTGTCTTGATTCTGCATTAATATTGCGAACATATTAGAACTTTGATTTATCCATTGATTACTTAAACTGATATGATTATTTATTTCATTAATTATGTCGTTTTGATTTTCTTGAAGAGATTTCATTGCATTGTCATATTTTATAGCATCTGTATAATCTAGGTTCCCGGAGATACTTTTGATAACTGAACCTAACCCGTCTACAAGACCTCTCTTTACTCGATCGGGCTCTAATGTACGTAGCTGTTCAGAAAGCCTTTCAATCTTTGTAGTCAGATACTCGACATGTGGTTCGTAAAGCGATAGAGTCTTGTTGTTGAGTCTCGGTCTAAGTTCTTGTAATCGGTTGCCTACTGTTTCAATTCCATACTGGATGTGTATGAGGTTAATATTCTGAAGGAACGCGTGATAGTGGGTAATAATTTTGGTAGGGCCTAGGTCAAAGGGAAGGATACCCGGTCCGTCTGCTAGACTATTGATTGTTATTTCTTCTGCTGTCGCCATGCCCACTAGGAGGAGTGGTACCCTGCAACAATTGTGCGCTATTAGGAACACGCTTCAGGCGTGATTTGGCCACCGGGCCTCGTTTCTTCCTGGTATAGATGTGAATGGGTAAATCGGCCATTACTTTATCTTGAGTGTATCGAGGTGCTAGTTTTTGGCGAGAAGCTAACGGGTTTTTAATAAAAACTTGTTGATCTGTAACTAGGTTTACCTCGGGTTCCCTGTCTTTGTTAATATTTTCTATAATTCGCGTTCTATCAAGTAGTGAAGTTTCATTGATTATTTCGTAAACGGTCAACATGCGGTTTCTATGATTTATTATGTATTGCTGTAGTAAATGCTCTGTAACATTGAGGTCTAATGGGTCTCGGGGGTCGAGATGTCCTGAGATTATATCTATGGGTCTGCATCTTGTAAAGCTATGTATAGTACTATTATAGGCAAGTATAGCATAAGGCATTAAATTGATTATAGATTCTCCTCGATGTTTCAATTTTAGAATGCGCAAATGTTCTAATAGGGTCAAATGAAGTCTTTCTACCATTCCGTTTTCATTTGGGGCGTACGCTAAAGTTTTATGATGATCAATCTTTTGGACTCTAATAAATTCTAAAAATACCTGATTCGTGAATTCAGGACCTCTATCGGTCACTATCCTTAAGGGTACTCCATGGTGTGTGCAAAATTGTAAAAGGGCTTGGACTACACTGATTGTTGTTGCATCCCTTAGGTGATATGCTTGAGAGTATTTGGAGAATGAATCTATGATTGTAAGGTATTTCTCGTTATCGGCACTAAACAAATCAAGATGGACTACCTCAAAGGGTTTAGTCGGGGGCGGTACGATTTGGAGTTGCTGTCTTATCGGATTCCTGTCATATTTGGCCTGACCACAGATACTGCATTCATTGATGTACTTTGTGACACTATCCTTCATTTTTGGCCAGAAATATTTTCGAGATAAGGACAAATAACATTCATTAATACCTCGATGGTTAGTTTTTCCTTCGTGATACTTTTTTATAATATCTTGCTGTTTAAAATATTCTTTAATATTTTCCAATTCGGTTTTGGTCAAAATTAGGTTCATAGATGAGTTTTTAAAATTATTTTGGATTATAGGAATGATCGTATACATTTCTAGGTAGGGGTGAATAATGATTCCAGTTTTGATTTTCGGGTTAACATATTCTTTTATCGCATTTATTACGTCCTGTTCTAGGTTGGACCTGGAGAGTTGTATGTTTGTCCTAGTGTGAGTTTCGAATGGTTTTGAAATAGTTGTCTTGCCTTTCACGTCGTCTACTACTGTAAATACTATCTGCTTATTGAATTTATTTAAGGGGTCGTCTGATATGGGGACTTCTAGAATGGGGTTTTCAGAATCAGTGTGTACGGTATCGGTTCGCGAAGTACTGACTGAAGGTGGTATTTCGGTGGGGTTTACTTCGAGAGAACTAGTTTCGTCATTATGAATCTCTACTCGCGAAAGAGCATCGGCATTTGCATTCTTTTTACCCTGCTTATATATGACTGTGAAATCATACTCGCTAAGCTTTAATCTCCAGCGTGTAAGTCGTGAATTTGGATCCTTGATATTCATAACCCATTGAAGCGGTCTATGATCTGTTACAATTTTGAATTTACGACCGAAAAGATACGGTCGGAAGTATTTCGTTGCCCATACAATAGCTAATAATTCCTTTTCAATTGTACTGTAGTTAATCTCACTGTCATTAAGGGTTCTTGATGCGTATGCTATAGGCAAGTCTGATCCTATAGGTCCTTGCGATAAAACTGCTCCTATTGCTATGTTAGATGCATCAGTTGTGAGAACAAACTCTTTATTGAAATCGGGGTACTTGAGTACAGGGTCATTAGTAAGTAATTTCTTACATTTATCAAAGCAGTCTTTGTAATTTTGATTGAGGACAATTTTGGAACCTTTTTTTAAACATTGAGTTAGGGGTTTCGTTACCTTAGCAAAATCTGGGATAAATTTCCTATAGTAACCTAATAAACCTAAGAATCTTTTTATTTCCGTAGGGGTTTTGGGTAGAGGATAATCTGTAATGGCTGATATTTTATCTGGATTTGGTTTTACACCATCCTTACTGATAACGTGTCCTAGGTAGTTTGTTTCTAGTTGTAAGAATTCGGATTTATCCATTTGAATTTTGAAGTTCGATTCGCGTAATCTTTGAAATACTTTTTCTAAATTAACCATGTGTTCCTGAAGGGATGTGCTAAATACAATGATATCATCTAAATAAACTAGACAAATAGAGTTTTGAAGACCTCTTAGAACGTTATCCATAACTCTTTGGAATGTTGAAGGACTATTCTTTAGTCCCATGGGCATTCTTAGGAATTCAAAGTGTCCATGTTCTACGTTAAATGCTGTTTTTGAAATATCAGATGGATTCATTTCTATTTGGTAGAACCCACTTGCAAGGTCTAGGGTTGTGAAATATTGACAGTTACCTAATTTGTTTAATATGTCAGTTATATTCGGGATTGGATATTTATCGTCAATAGTTTTTTCGTTCAATTTCCTGAAGTCAACTACAAGACGCCATTTGGTCTGTCCTGAGGCATCTGATTTTTTCGGGACGACCCAGATCGGGGAACTCCAAGCCGAATCTGATGGCCTTATGATGCCCTGTTTTAGCATGTTTTGTATTTGAGTTTGTACTTCCTTTCTATGTATAAAAGGGTAGCGGTAGCTTTTAGTATAGACGGGGTGTTCATCTGTAGTTTTAATAGAATGTTTAATTTTATTAGTAAAACTTAAGTTTTCGCCCTCTATGTAAAACACATCTGAGTAACGAGAGACAAGAATTTCTAAGTTAATCCTTTCTTCCTTATTCAAATGATTCGTTCGTAAGCGCGAAACAACTTTTTGAGCTCGTTCGTTACGATGTTTAGTACGGGCGCACTCTATATTGTAAGTATGCACCTCTATGGGTTTATCCAAAGAGAAAATTACGTCGTTGTGACTTGGATTAAAAATTTCTAAAATTCCACGGTTATTTTGTACTGTAGTTAAACATTCTGAAATTATACAATTTGAAATTGTTTGCTGAGGGACTATTACATCGCCATCTTTTGAGCATATGGGTATACGGATTAGTTTATAGGATTCCGCGGGTATTGTGTCTTCGTAATAATTTACATTTTTAGAATCATATACCATAATGGGGTTTGAAGCCTTTTGAGTTATAAGTACCTTATTCTTGTAGTCTATCGTTGCTTCCCACTGATCCAGTAAATCTGTACCTATTAGACCATCGAAATAGTCGTGAAATTTGTACACAAAAAATGTCATATAACCTTGATCGTTTAATTCAGTAAAACAAGGAAGTTGTATGGAATAATTGTGCCTACTTGAAGTGTGTACGTTACTTACTTCGAAAGGGGTGTAATCTAACGGAATCTTACTGAAAAATTTTTCTACAATCTCAGGGCTAATAAAGGATTGGTTAGCTCCAGTGTCTATTAAAAGTTTCATCGGTGGGTGTGAGATTGCAATGTATGGGAGATGTCTCTGCGTTTGCAAATTTATCTCTATCTTGGCCTGTTTGATTTCGAGTCCTTCCGAAAATCCGAATCATTTGTGGCGGATTCCTGTGACTCGTCTTTTAATTGATTGGCCCGTTCGTCGAAGTTGTCGGAAGGTTGTAACTCTTCGTTGTCGCAATAGTAATCAATGGGGTACGTCGAATGAGAGTCATAGGGGTCATAGTAGTCATCGTCGTAATCGTAGGTCGGGTCGAAGTCGTGGAAGTTCATCTCGCGACTTCTGAAATAATTATTAGGCGGTGGGTTTCCATATTTAGCCCAATTATGACCTGAAGGCGGCAGTGGTCTGTTTTCGAAATGTCTGACACCACTCATAGGACGTGGACCTCTATTATCTAATTGTTGGGGTTGAGGTCTGCGAGGAATTCTGAAAAGATTGCTGGCGGGATTATAGTTTGGAGGTAATGCGCGGAGCATTTGTTGCGTCTTATTTGGACCATGGTACTGTGGATGTGGTTGTTGTGGCCTCCATTTTTGAGAAGTAGGGTCTCTAAAGAGAGGTTGTCGTGAAGGCCCTGGCATATTAATGAAATCTTGAACTGGTTTCCTAGGTGTGTTATGAGTATCGCTGCTATTTCTATTTTGCATGTACATTATGCTAATTTCCTCTTGTACGAACTGAAGAGCTTTTTCAATAGTTTCGGGACGCATGCAACGGATTCTGAATCCGAGAGGATCTTTTAGTCCTCTAAGATATGACTGTAAGGTTAGTTTTTTATACAAATCTCGTTTTGACTCTATAGTGGACGGGACAGTTTCGTGTAAAGTCACATATGTCATTATCGTACTAAAAAGGTTTTGGCAGCTTTCGTAAAATTCCTGTGGGGTTTTATTGCCCTGTGTTAGAGCGGCGAGATCGTTGTAAAGAGCTGTCTCGTCCCTTTGATCCGAAAAATTGTTCACCAAACATTCCCTAATTTTTGCCCAATCGGTAGTTATTCCGGTTGAATTTATTAAGCGGGCGGCGTTACCTGTTACTTTATTTAAAATGCCATTGGTCAATGCAACCTGGCTTAAGGATCCCGACGTTGAACAAAATTGAAGGACTAATTCGTCACATAGTGCAACGAATCTAGTTAATACGTTCGGATTACCATCGAACTCTGGCAAGAGACGTAATGCCTTGCAAATGTTATCGTAGTCGGTCATCCTATCTGTTAAAATGTCTTCTACGCTATCTAAATCTCTGTTGGAATCGAATACTATATTCCTTTTTGACATAAAAGTGTATTTCTACTATTGTAATTTAATATATCGATTGTCAGGGTTGACAATTGATATTATGTTTAACTATAACTAATTAAAATATCGATTGTCAAGATGGACAATTGATAATAATATGTCGTTTAACTATAACTAATTAAAATATCGATTGTCAGGATGGAAAATCGATAGGAAGGGACTATATCTAGGATTGGCAAATACAGTAGAGTGATTCTAATGTACTCACAGAAACATAATCGGCCCTCTTTGCTGCATCGATGGCTGGATGCTCCAAGTGCTGCTACTCGTACTTGTAGATTCGGATACTCTTGCTGGTGGTGAACCACCCGGGTGGCTCGCGAACGCGATTTTCGATTTTTGAAACTATGCCCGCGACCCGGCCCGCGAGTATCCTACCGACTGCGCCAGTTAAGTTCGGTGGCAGCAGAGGATGCAAAAAAAACCGATTTTACTTAAAAATACTTTTTAATAAAAACTGTTACATCAATTTAGCTTAAAACTACGTGTAAGTGACACCGGTCGATGTTAGATCCAAATGTGTTGATTGTATTCCGACCGAGGTATTTAAGGTGGCCTTCGGTGCAGGTGTGCGGTGATTCATATTGATTCATACGCCCGAAAATTATGTGAAACATATTTCATAAGATTGCAATGCTTCAGGGAATCGCCTGTAGATGTTTCGTAATACCACCCATGTAGATGGTACTCGTTCGGTGACTCTTGCGTGTTGCAATCCTAACAAGTTTACAATGCCTATATGTTTACAAATAGATCTCCATTATAATCAATCCTCGGTGACGTTGGTAAACCGTCAGAACCATCAGAACGACGGAAATTCCTAACGCACTTTGAATGATCGATATGTTATTTGTTGAAGAGTTGACGGCGCTTCGAACTATTCTTTACTGAAGTAGATTAATAACATTTATTTATTATGGACAATACAACTTATTCAATGTTTATTTTACAGATGATACATATATTTCGGGGTGTTGGCGCTTTTTCATTTTCATCTAGAAATCTCCTTTTATTAACGATATTTATTCAGAAACATAACTTGACGACGTGAAACCAATAAAGTTTTACTTAAAATCTTGTTTATCTAAATAAATTTTTTTTTCAAAGAATAGCTTTCAGTAGGAATAAGCTTCATTCTTTTATGTTTCCTCGTTTCTAATGTAAACGTTTTTGAAACGAAAAAATCTTCCACATAACATTAAAATAATATAAAATATATATATTGTAAGGCTAAGTACCCACTTCGCCGGACCGGACAGAATAGACCGGGCCCGTAAAAGTTCAGTGGCTGTACAATTTATAAGAAGCTGTTCACACTATGCTAGATCTGGAAAAAATGCCGAGGCCTTTTGTTATGGCGGAGCTGTGGCAGAACGCTCATTAGCAGCATGGCGTGAAGTATGTTTAATACTGAAACCAAACTTGGATGATGCGGTATCCGGTTTAATGTGAACACCTACGTCCGGGCGCCGGTTTCTGGAAAATCTGCCGGTCCGGCGTAATGTGAACCTAGCTTAATTGTTACAAGCAGGATTAACCCAATGGATCTGAAAGCTCGATTGCCGACACGTTTGACCTGCACTTAATTTCATGTGTATACTTGAAATTATGATCAATGACTCTAATGGTCAAAGACTGATAGGGTGCCTGACTTATAAATATTTTATATAGAAGTCACTTATACAGACTTTTAGTATACGCTGATTATATGCAGATTGCTCGTTCCATTGCAAGCATATATTATTGACTTAGTTGTTATAGAGTTTTTAAGCGAAGGTCAGGAAGGTCGCTGCAACAATTAGTTGCGGTTGTAGTATAAGATATTGTGTGGCTTTATTCCATTAGGGAGCACGTTAAATAGGATTTGTAGCATTAATAAAGAGCAAACATTTCTTCTACGAGTTGGGGCGTTACATTTTCTTTATATATTATTACAAGTTGGGCCTTTATTAATAATATTATCTACATTAGTATTATGTCCTATACACACAGGCTTCTCCTCTGTGTGAAAAATCTTAGTCACTTATCTCGATAACTGAAGATTGGTGGTATAGGTGTATGGAGTAGGTTCTCCATTACGATAAAATTAAGTATCATTTGTATCTAGTCTATATGTATATTCTTTATATCAATCCCCGGTTTCACACGGATGAAATTTTTTCTGCAAATTTTCTACAAAAACCGAACGGCGACTTCTTTTTATAATATTACCAGCAATATTATAAAGAGATTATGACCAAAATTGTCCAAACAAAAATCTAAAGTTTTTGAAATATTTAAATTTTTCTATATTTTTTATTTCTCCCCAAAAATTGACTATTAAGAATTAATAACTTTTTTGCTAATTAAGATATCAGTCTAAATCATGTTTATTTCTGACTTAAATGTATGTATTTGAAATAACAAACAATAACTATAGATATTTGAATAGCATATATTGTAATAAATTTAAAACATATATTTATATGTTCTATATATGTATCTATATATAGAAAAACCATTGTGACAGACCCAAGAAACTATATAAAAAAGGATGATCATTACAACTTTAGTATGGGAATGATGTATCACCGGTGTCGATGGGTTTACATTGAAAATACAAAACGTACATGCTTTGGAAAACTGTGAAACGTAGACTAACCTCAAAGTCTACGTTTCTTTATTTTTAGTTAGCTAATGACCGCGGCATCGCCTGCGTTGAATATTTAGCCTATATGTCCATCCTGAAGTTCTATTCTAACTATTGGTGAGAGAATTTTTTAATTCGGATAAGTACTTTCGAAGATTCTACATTCAAACAAACTTAACCACTCTAAAATATTAGCATAGTATTACCGTAAGGTTTCATACAAAACAGTTTACTAGTTTTTGTGTAACAGAATATGGAACATCCTCTCGTACGTTTGCATTTGGGTTATAGTAGATAGAAAAATAATTACAACCAAGAACGAACGAATTCGTTACGCAAAAACGAATTTTAATATCTCAAAAAGACACCACGTAACTAGTTTAGCCAAGTTGAGCATAAGTTCGTAGTTGAAATATTAACTTTTTTATCTAATATTCTCGGCCTCTGGCAGATACATTATAAGACCAGGGAAAAGTTTTTACCAAAAAAAAAAAAGCGTAGGCGTTTCCTGTTGCGTGGATTTACGATTTCATTCATAATTTTTTTTACATTGAAGCTAAACGGAATATTAAATCATTACTCTTTAAGCCATTATGGATTTTCCTTTTTTGTCTTTCCATTTTATGAAGAAGAACTAAGTATATGACTTATTTACGTATAATAACTTTTAGAGGAAGGTAGGGTATCAAAATTCTTTCGAAAAATTTTATCGTCAAAAAATTTGATGAGACAAATAACAATATCGTTCTTATTTATTCTTATTTGCCTAATACCGTGTGGGGCAACTGAGAGCAGTCCGCGGGGTAAATAAGAACTATGTTTAAAACTTTATAATACTACGATTACTTTAGTAGTACTTATAAAGTATTGGCTATGGGCTAGTGGGATGTTACAGTTTTGTTAAAGTTGTTTTATAGAAATACTCGTATATCAAAAAAAAATATATGAGTTATAAAAAGCCTGACATTTTTATAGCCATGGCGACAGTGGCACCCAGTTTTTTATATTTTTAGACGATCCCTTAGGAACCTAAAATTTTCCAGGATAAAAGTATCTTTATATGTTAATCAAGCTAATAAATTATCTGTGTGCCAATTTTCATCCAAATCCGTTCAGCCGATTTTGCGTGAAAGATTACTTAAAGAACATCCAACCATACTTGCATCCTCACAAACATTCGCATTTATAATATACTAGCTGTTGCACGCGATTTAGGCCGCATAACTTTATAAAATATAGCCTATATTACTCGCTGATAATGTACCTTTCTATAAGTGAAAGAATTTTTAAAATCGTTCCAGTAGTTTTTGAGTTTATAAATATGTTGTATGTAAGTGAATATTGTATTTGTGAATAGTGAAATTGAATTGTTCATTGTATTACAGTAAAAGGGATTGTAGACTTAAAAGAGTAAAAGGGATTATATTGTGTACTGGACGAAGACAATAATATTCTTGGCACGAACGCCTTCCGTACTCAAGTCACGGTACGATTTGCATTTTCTTCAATTTACTGATCACCGTTTGGAATTTTCATTGATCGTCGTCTTAAGGAGATTTTCCATTGAATCGATCAAGATGCAATAATTTCATTTATAAAAGTTAAGTTCTGCTTACTATCTACTGTTGTAGTAAATGAATATTTAAACCAACGTATCTTATCTATTATACATACTTATGCATATACTATATCTATACTATATAATAGAGCTAAAGAGTTTGGTTGAACGAGCTAAACCATGGAACTACCAGATTAGTTTAAAGAAGTTTATTTACTGAATTTTTAAATTTAAAAAAATGTTGGTGGAAGCAAGTATTGTAAAAAAAGTAACAGCATCTAATGCCAATGCCAAAAATCTTATGATATAGAATTCACAGTGTATTGTACCTAGATAGATGTACCTAGACCTTCACAGTAGATCGGCCTCAATGGGCTTATACTCGTACTTGCTCGTTTTAGCTTCATTTTAGTACAGCCGAGCGATTCGTCCGTAACCACAACATTGTGAAATATCATAGCTTTCTCTTTGAACGAAATATTGTAGTCTCAAAAATATTTCACAAGTTATGTACTTAGTTAACAATATTTTGAAGTGATTTTTAATTAAATCCTTAAAATGACACAAGGGAAGCAAAAGGGCATTGTTTGACAAACAAAATATGAGAAATGATGAAATTTAGGCAAATATTCATATTCTTAAACAACACAATATGTTTTTTTTTTAAGAGGGCTTTTTTTTATTAATTTTTGTTATTTTTTCTGAAAGGGCTTTGTAAGCAATTTGTCATTTTTTTAGTAACATTCTACAATATAAAGCTATGTAACTCGTATTTTAAGTTCACTTACTGTAAACACTAACGAAAGATACAATTCCATAACGTAATATAAGAAACAAAGTGAAATAGTGAAATGGGCTGTTATCCCTACTCACGCATCGAAAGCTAACAACACAGGTGATATATGAAATAATACGAGTACCTATATCACGGTAATATTCTGTTTAGGGATGCTTAAACAATACAAATATATGCTCATTTTTAATAGTGTTAGGTTAGGTTAATTTCCCTTTAGTTATCTCTGGTTTAGATGTTTTAAAACCTTTTTTTCATCTTACTAATGCTGTTCACGTCAACCGGGTTACAGAGCACTTCAGATTACAGATACAATTTCGAAGTCGCGTTTTTAAATATTCTTTTAAGGGGGCCTCTTTCACCAATTACAAGTAAAGCGTTGATTAGTTACTTTTAGAAATAATTTTATGTTTTATTAAATTATGCACTCGGTTTACTGCATCTTTCCATAGGCGATTTTTTTATTATTATTTTCTTTCTAATGTTTGGGCATTTTACCGTACAAACAAAGGTATATCAGCTCCATCATTCCCGGTGACCGGTGACTTTAAATGGCGGTTAGTCTACTTGACACTTTACTCAGAGATGGTGAAAGATGGCCCTAAGTGATGTAAATTATCAAACTTCTATGGATTAGAATGAAGTGGATTTGCTAAGTGGATTACTGTTAGTTAAACACAATGTACGGTTCACTACGATTAAATTTTATGTTAAGACTAAGTCCTATCGCATTAATATTAATCTCTAAAGATAGATGTAATTCTAAAACCCCTAAATATGTAAGATATGGAAATAAATGGATACTTATTGAAAAAAATAATAATACAAAGGTGACGCCAGCAGATAGATTATAAAACAAACTTCTTATACGAGTACACTCTTGATGGTTTGGTCCGATAACGTCAGAGTTTCAAAAGGACAGAGTTTCTAAATATTTGAGTTTCAAAGTGATCAGAGTAGTAAAGATTTATGTTCTGTATTTTGTAAATTCATAATATTCATATACATATTCTTCACAACTACAACTGAATTTACAAAAATTAAAGAAGTAGGTATTGTGATGTGATCTGGTGAAGTGGTCTGGCGCTTCATTTGATTTTCATGTCGACCGGTAGAAGTCTCACAGGAGATTTCAGAACTAAGTATGAGGCTTGTTTTACATTTTAAATTAATTATTTCATATTTATATCCTATATATGTTACTAGCTTTTGAACGCGACTTCATCTGCGTAACTTTATAAAATACTTTATAATATTAGTATAGACAAACATACAAAAATACATGTTAATATTGTATATTAGTAATATTAGTATAGATATATATAAATATTTCATAAATTTTTATCTATTATCCGACACATAATATATTAGAAAATATTTAAAATCAATACTTTAAAAATTATATACTCGTAGTAATTTTCCTTGTATATGATTTCATCATTGCGCGTAGCTAAAATTGGCAGCATGGTTGGCCATCAATTGAGTTAATGTTGAGTTACGACCGCAGTAGGCTGTCCCAAACACTGGCTTATTCATTCTATTGATTCAGTAATAAAACTCGCAGTGTTTTATCATGGTCCATAACTTTTGGAGAATAAATACGCAATTTAGTTCCATTTATAGGCCATTTCACAATATTGGGAATACCTAGCTTGGACGAGGTGCGGCCGCTCGCTCCATAGGAAGTTATTACTACTGATTGTACCTACACATTGTTAAAAGCTTACTCGCTATTTATAGGAAGCATAGAGTGCAAATTTGTTTTGTATTTACAAAGATTTTCATTCTACATTCTACAGCAGATTTGATGATATTATAGATTGTAGAATAAAATTCATGAGATTTCTATAGCAGAAAGTGTGATGGATTTTTTTGCACCCCGAAAAGTTAATTATAAAAATTACACCCCGAGCGAAGCCGGAAGGGGATATATTATAATAGTTTTAGAAACATATTTATGACAGTTTGTAGTATTTACAAACTAATATCTAGTGTATAAAGAAGAAGGTATAAAGTTTATCTATGTACAGTATAAATTGGGTAAAAAATAAATATATTAGTAGTTGTTTGATATGGAGGCTCCATTGTCAAACCCAAGCAGTTTGGCTGCAGTCTTAAATCGGTGTCGTGTTCCTCGAATACACATACTAGTGGCTCGAATTATTGCAGTACTTATTTTAGTTCTAAGCCAACCTAGTACGGTACTTAAGGATTTATTCCAGCGGTCTGCGAGGGCTTCTCCAATATGTTTAACGAAGTAAACCATTTGTTGCGAGAATACGCCATCTACGGATGTCACGAGAGGGGTGAAAGTTGCATGTTTTATTTCATAGGCGGCTGAGTATTTTCTTTGTTTCTCGTCTTCGGCTGATTTTAACACAGACATGACAGGGCGTGCAATGTAAGAGGGAGCGTCAGTGTCTACGACACGGATATCAAATAACGCCTCCCTCTGAGCATTCCATACACCTCGACAAGAGAGGTCTGCACGAAGTCCAAGATCGCCTTCAATAATTATTGGTTCTTTTGTTACGTTTCCCCATGCTTGATGGCATAGCTCGCAAAAAAGGTCTCTTATTTCGTTGTGTCGTCTCGAGATTAGACCGCCGGTCTTGCAACACAGGGCATGGTCAATATCGAACTGATGGTTACCGCATCCGTCGCATGAGGGTGGCATTGAATTTGGAGTTCTATGATATCGAATCGCTAAGGCATCTCTGAATTCGAGGGGGGATAGGTCAAAATTATCTTTCTTTGTTGGTATAGAGGAAAGCCAGGTGGAAGACTTTGTTTTCATTTTTGATGCGATCGATCTTTCTATTGCTCTTCTCTTGTTTAGTGTAAATTTTGTCAAAATGGAGTCTAACAATTTGTCATCAAGAGCTTCTTTTTCTTTGCGGCTTTCTTTACGTGCATCGCTTATGGATTTATTATGCTGAGCTAAGTCTAATTGTCTTCTCTCCGTTATAGCTATTGAAAGGAATGAACATCCTTTTTTAGAGGTTTCGTAGCTTAAGTTGGTGACAGTGAATGGGTTAGATATAGCTAAGCCACCTTTATGCACAGGTAGAGAAAACAGGTCAGCTTCATCAGATGAGATGTCACCTCCCATCAGAGTTGGCATGAAGTATGTGCGTAAAGCTTGTGTCAGTGGTTCAAAGAATTCATTGGAATTTTTGATTACACGTAATAGGAATGACCATTTGAATTGAGCTGCTTTGGTGAGGGCAGTATAGGCGGCTTGGGGGGAGTCTTTACAGACATTTGTTAATTTCTCTATTACGGATATAAATTGGTTTACTTTATTTCTGGTGAATTCCTCTATTCCTTTGCCTATATAGCTACCTAGGAAAGGAGAGCCTGTAGTGACAAATAGGTTAGTTCCTTTAAAAATCTGCTGCGCTCTATTTTTGTCCATGTCGGATACGATAAGGGTTGTTTTTTTTGGTTGAGGATAGTATCCGTATGTAGGTCCTATTTTGTTGATCTGATCCCACCATTTACGAAGGCTATTAAGGTTACCTTGGGCTGACGAGTCATCTGCATACCATATCTGGGTTGTATTCTGTTCTTTTTTTAGTTTGTTTATTATGGGTAGTGTTGCAAGAGCATATAATGGCATGGCCAGAGGATCTCCTTGGGTTACACCTTCTTTACTATATATTCTTATGTCTGAATCTCTAATGACAAGCTCTGGATGACCATTGTATGTGTTGTAAAGGAAGCGAGCGCAGTGTGGCCAATATATTCTCGCTTGCCAGAGGGCGAGTTGTCTATTTACAGCATTGAATGCGTTATTTGCATCAACAAGGAGCATTCCCCAATCCGAGCTTGGGTGACATTGATTTTCAAAGATGTCATTCATTGCGTGTATAGCACCTTCGATACCATTGTTTATGCCACTGCAGAGTTGTGATTGTCCACATGCTTCAGTAATATCGGATCCGGTGGCTAGGATCATGCATTTTGAGAGGATTCTTCGCAAGCATTCCCCAATACCGATGGGTCTCACTCCTGGGCATTTGTCTATAGCTACTAATCGACTTGACATAAGTGCTTGTATTTGATGCCATGGTACGTATTCATTATTTAGCTTCATGGTAAGCTGGGCTATGGCATTTCTTAGGTGTAAGCTCGCATCGCCGAAATGTAAGAGGTAGTCCTTCCAGTTTTCTGAAGTAGTGCCTGTAGGACCACCTCCACCATGTAATTTTCTTGCGATTTGTTCAACATGGTTGCTTGTTATGTTGACATCTAGTAACGGTGGCATTTCCAAAAAATCCTCGGGCAAAGTGAATAAATCGGGGTTAGCGTTTATTGGAGGTGGATGTTTTTCTCTCAATACGTCTGCAACGGTTTTTCCGGTATCATCGATTTCGTCGTCACTATTAAGTATTTTGGTTGTGTCTTTTGTCAACAGCCAGTTTAGAGCCTCCCGTACTTTGCCTCGTTGAATTAGCCTAGTAAATATTTGTGTTCTTTGGTCATTATTGTCATGTTTTCGATTATATATATTTTGTATATATGCACATTATGAAGACGTGAGTGAATGAAGGTGATAAGTCGCTTAATTCCTATTTTGAGTAAATCGAGTTAAAAGTTTTACTTTTAATTTTTGAGATAAGTCGCCCCGGAACTGATTTTTGTACTAAATTATGATGTAAAGTTCTGTAAACAACCTAAAATATCAATGGTATGATAACAATTAAACACTTGTATTATTTTTTAAAATAAAAAGTGAACATAACTCCTTCTTCCATTAACAAAAGTAAACTTTTCTGCACTTTTTGCTTTTTAAAATTAACTGTACATAACACCTTTTTCAACTCTATTTTCCAAAATCCAAAAATCGACGATCTTAAGGTTATGTCATTTATAAGGACATGTTACTTTCATCAACGCAAAAAAACGAAAAAACCCAAAAATGCGACATATCACCTTCATCCACTCACGTCTACATTTATAATTAACATTTTTAAAAGCATATTATAATTATGAAACGATTATTTGGATACATACTCGTATTTATGGACTTAACTCTGCTAATTTAACTTTATCGTAACTGCTCTTCGTAAATTCATCAAAAGTTGATGCATATTATTTGCATTTCACGAGTACTTGCCGGCTCTAGACGTGGAAATCTGAAATGCATGTTAGCCTAGTTTCCCAGCAATTCGTAGAGGTAATTCCTATTTGGCACAAATTAATATTTCTGGTCACATATAACTTAGTAAGTGCACAAACCCACAAACAGAAATAGTTTTTTTGAATAATTATTTAATTTACAGATACGGCTGGTTTACGATTTTATTATGTGTACATGTATAGATTAAAAGACAACTTATGCACTTTCTGACGTAGTTAATGCATTGGTTTAGTATAAATAATTTCCTTCTTAAAGCTAAGAAAAGTAAACTTGATAAATTAATTACCACTAGTCATCATATTTTTTCCGAAACCCTGGTAAAAAATAGTGACGTTTAAAAGTGTTTCTTTGAAACCTATTTAATAAATAAATTAACTGTTTAATTGTTTTTGTTTCCATTAACAGTTGAAAACAACGCGACCGACGACTAACCTTCACACCGCTCTGTCAGGAGGTCAAGATATAATTTTACACTATTCAAATAATGTCAAATAGTGTCATAGCGGATTACAAAATTTACTTGTGTTCTAACACCCAGTTTTTTCACAAAAATCAATTGTTTAAAAAATTTCAATAATACCTAGATTTTGGACCTACGGACCTTTTCCAATTATTAGTTTTCGGACCGGAACTAGTTAACAACATTATGCTAATATGACCAGACTATACATATATAGGCACAGAATAAGTAATAGTACAAGTATAGGGTAGATATCCAAAGAACGAGCACATTCACGAATGGACGAAAGACATTGTAATATGTATTATGTGTTCCCCGAATGCCCCACTTAGCCCATCCTTTTAGGATGAAAACTACAGTAAAGCTTCTATGAATATTTTTCTTAATATAAAACAGGCGAAACATTGCAACTTACTTATACATAAGTAGGAATATATCGGTGGGCGCAGTCTACAAGAAGTCCATACAATTTTATTTCAGTGAACATTATGAATAAATTATTTATTGAACCGAGAGACGCTATGCAAAATTCCATTATGCAGTCAATGGAGAAACGTTATTACTTAGTTCTTTTTTCGAGGTAACTTGAAGCTTTTTTCACCGTAGCATTTACGATGGAAAAATCTTTTTAATTTTAATAACTTACATTGATGTCATTTTTCCATTTTATATTCATTACTAGTTAAACCCGCCCACGCCTCGCTGTTATTCAGAGTAATATTATAAAGAGTATATAAAAACACTTTTCTATAAATAATGTAGTGTAAAAATTTTAAAGAGATTATTTCTGTAAGAGTTTATTGCTTACAATAACATATATTTTGTAATCGAAGAAATAAATATTAAACAAGCCAAACGAAAAAAATAAATAAAGAAAAACAAATTTAAATAAATTTTAAAACTAAATGTTTAGATGACGATTTAAAAGTCACTGAAAATAATTTGTCTGTCCATCTACACTGTATCCAGCTGTATCCCAGGAAATATCAGGTCCATGTAAACCTAATTTTCTCATTTTATTGGAAATGTACTGCACTTTAATAACTTATTAGATAATTTTTACCATAAAACCATTTCTTAATGGTCCAAATTGTCGAAAACTAATAACAACTATGGAACATCCATTTTTTTAGAAATTTTGCAAACCTTTGAATATCCGTAACTTGAAAACCATTTGGCCTACCAAGATCAAATTATTCTATTAATCAAAATTTAATCAAAATTTAATCTAATTAAAAAGTATGCATAGTAACTTTTGCCGTAACAAAAACTGAAAAAAGTCCTAAATTTTAATGAATTTAACAATGATCCGGAAGACTTTCGAGGTGGAAAATTTGGATTTGAAATTACCATTTCATCAGTACCAACATATAAAAAAATCATTACTACCTCATTTGATGTAAGGCAAAATGTACCAATTCCATGGGCTACACTTCTTTTTCAGGACACCTGTTGAACACGCCATCTAGCTCGTACTGTAGTAACTATGATATTTACTTGATTTTAGTTAGATGGCGCTAGGTAGTATATTCAGTTTGTTTTCGTTCACCACACGCCAAAAAATGAGTACCAAAGACCTTATACAAACTCTGTAAATTCTCTGTTCGACCTCCCACCGAACGGCAGAACTAGCAAGGCAAGCCGGGCGCTGCTCCACTACACATACAGTCGACCTCACTTATATATTACTTACAGGACCGTACACTATTGCTATAGCTAAAAGTACTATTACTATGAGGAAAGCGTTTAGAGTCCATTAAAGCTCCGAAAGTCTTTCGCTGATTGAAGAGCTGGTGTAGGCTGCAAGCAATGGGGGCTACATTGATAGGGATAAAATATATTTGGACGCATAAACCAGCTTTTAAATTATATTTCAAAATCTTTGTAATTTTTACTCCGTCAAGCGACACGTCGTCACGCGATTTGATTTATGTTTTACCCTGAATATAGACGTATGTCTGCAATTGTACCACTAAAGTCATAATATAGACAAAATAAAATAATTTTGCTTATAGGTAAATTTATTTTATTAACGCTTTTCCTTGTTACGACATGTTGATTCTGAAATTCTCATTGTCAGTATTATTTGGTACAATTTGCAATAGTCTTTTAAATGTAGTAAATAAGAACGAATAACATGAAAATCATCGGGAATCTGGAAGTAGTTAATTAAAATTCATTTATTTCACAATTTTTTTTTTTCATATAAATTTATTTCATGAAAATCTTACAGACCTTACAATATATTAAGGAGTAGTGTTCATTATAAATTTTTTTTCATCATAACAAATTAATTACCAAGTCCTTGTGTACAAGAGAAACTTTTTCTTAAGTTAAACTGTACATAAATATAGATTAATTATGCTACAATAATTCACAAGTACAACAGACAGGCTTGCTTTATTTATACATTAATAAATTGATAAATAAATATATATGTTAAAATAATAAAACTATATGCTATATAATCTTAACAGTCTATTATGTCTAAGCCATTGTTGATAACAAAACTAAAATTGTTGCATACTTTTAGGTACATCTTAATTATCCGTACAGAGACATGTAAATTAGAGATGAATAAGTTTCCTTAATGCGAATTTAATCACAACAATTTTCACATTTTATGATAATTTTAACATTTAAATCCTTTCGCCCGCAGTGTATGAAAAAATCCAAATCACAACTTTTGTTGAAAAAGATTGAACAATTCTATAATATATATTACTATTGACGAGCCCACTAGATGAGTAGTTAGGGTGCTTGCCTTATCTCCGGGGTGTCAGATTCGATTCCCGGCAGAGTCAACTTTGAAAGTTAAGCTTTCAATTGGCTCTGGTCTGGATCTGTAAATCAGTGGCAGAGCACGTTGCGTTTCGCAGTCATTTGGGCAGTTCGTCTGGCGGCAGTAACCACCCCCTTACAGAAGACCATCGTGAAATAACAGCATGTGTGCTGTATTATGGCGACGGTAGCCACCTACCATCAAGTGGACCATCAGCCTGTCTGTCAAACTTAACATAAAAAAAACTTAAGAAATAAATGAGAAACGCATTATGCCCTGCTATTAGTTAAACTATTGGGACATTGTTACTAGCAACTATTTTAACTATTGGGAGTTTCTATCAATAATGAAGATAGTTACACAATAGAACTAAGAAACTTAGAAATAGAAGGGACATTAAGAATAGGAATTATATCCTGCAATGAATGGGCGTTTGGTTAGTCTAGTTTTGAATGAAAACCATCGTCGAACGAAACGCTACGATGATCCCAAGAGAGCGGCTGGCAGTGGCACACAATAGGTAAAGCGGTGTGGAGGTCCGAACGTGATAGCTCACAATTATGATGACGACGACGACGACGATGATGATGATGATAAAATGTTTGACGTTTATTTTAGCCTCATGAAATGTTTCAATACATTAATAACAGGTACTCATGCGTAAAATTTGTACAAAAATTATTGAAACTTCATTATTATATAATTATACATTAACTTTAATATTAAGTAGTTAATATATTTATTAACTATAAGTTATGAATAATTCCAAATATCGGAATAATTAATTAAATAACAATATAACATTATATTAAAATATAGCAAGCTATGACCTTCTTCCATACATATAAGTAAATGTTATAAATTCGATTCAAGTTAAATGTAAGTTAACATTTTCTTGTTTAGACATAAATTGATATACTTTTCGAAGTTTAAAAACAAGTAAAAAGAATCACTCTTTTTACTTGTTTTTTATGTTTAGATGATTTAAAGCAGGCCGATGATCCATTTAATAGTAGATGGCTACTGTCGCCTCTAAATACGTGTAACGCGCAAGCAAGTGCGCCCCCGACCCTAATGGGATAAGGGATAATGACGGAATAGGAGGAATGCGCCTGGCATCCGTTACTTCATGCAATGAAAATCATAACACATGTGATATTGTATCTATGTAGTATAGACTTGTTTTGTCTTGTCTTCAGAACTACTGCCAAACGGCCCACTACTAATGTTTATTTAAGACTTGACAAAAAAAAAACGCGACTGTGTTTGTGCGAATTAATCTTTAAAACACTGTGCATTACATAAAAAAATATTTACGCCAATTTTTTTTTGTTTATCGACATATATTGCTGATTTGGAATACAACAGTAAGTTCTTCTCTCGTTTAATATCTTGGCTCCATCAGATCTTCTCCGATGATTTTGCCAGTGTCATTTGTAAAAATAGCAATTTACAATAGCCTTTTTTAGAAGAAAAAAGGCAAAATTCAAATTAAAATCAAAGGTAGCTGAACCCGAGACTATTAGTCAAGTCCACAATTTTTCTTTGAGTTTTCCAATACAGATCCGTCAAGTAGTCAAGTCTAAAACAGTAAGTTAATAATAAGGAAATATTTATATGCGTAAACATTTATATGAAAAATTGTAAATTGTCAGTGTCAAATATTTTACGCTCTCGCTAGCGAATGCGGTCATGGTAGAGGTATTGATAGCGGATTTCATTATTTTTATTTTGTAATTAAAAAACAATGCTAATATTTTCTGAATAAACACCGTGAAGTTTGTATGGAAAAAAGTTTTAGCGAATCACAATAAGCATTAGAGATAATATGCAAATAAGCGACTAGCGGTTGATGCTGTCATCAGCTTTTGATGTTGAGTATATATTATATGCAGGCTTTTTTTGTCACTTCTTTTTTGGGGGCACGCTAATTCTCGAAAGTTGTAAGTCCATAATTTTTTGTACCCCCTCCCCCATTCCTTGCCACTGTGTATTGAGGAAAAAATAGAAGTAGGTAAATTATTTTATTTTTGTTTAAAAACATAATATCTTTGGAAATAAAACGTGAACATATATTTAGGTAACAATTTAAAAAAGTAACTCCTTTGGGGTTACTTTTTTCTACTGCGTGCCCTCACGTGCCCCCACAAAAAAAAGCCCTGCTTATATGTAATATCTAGATTTACAGTGATCGCAAAGATCTTTGGGCACATGGCATCGTGTAAAACATCATATAATTACAAATCTTTCTGTAAGTTTGCTGCTATTAGTTGTAGTAATTTTATGCCTTTATTTTTCATTGAACTAGCTGTGTCCGCGACTTCGTACGCGTAGTATTCGGAATAATAGCGCGTAACTTTTTTGTTTAAAAATCGTTTGGAATGAAACAAACACTAAATGTTGCGGGAAGCTTGATTAAACAGCATTTAAATCTGTTAAGCTAAAGTATTATTCCAGAAGTTATAAAATATTTGTTGAGCTAAATGTTTTTTTTCGTTAGAATAACAGCCTAATACCCCAATTATAGAATTACATTTGACAGGCCAAATGAGAGAATCGCGAGACAAGTTTCTTAAAGAAAGGACGTTTATATTGGGAACTCTTATTTTACACCCACGCCCCGGTTTAAATCTCATTAAAGTGCCGAATGATCCTTGTAGCACTAAATTCTATTCGATAATTTCTTCGTAACAAATAGAACATTGGACTTTAGCAGAGTAACATTATATACCTTCTTTCTAAGTGCTAGTAAATATTTACAACATATTAACATAGTTCGAATCTCGATCATTTAGGTAACCGTTCGATGAATCTAGATTCCAGTGGAATCTAGAAAAAATATCACTCAAATCTTATATATTGTTATAGAAATTGTTGTAACACCATCATATGTCCTTGTTTCTCCTGTACAATTCTTCCTCACGGAATCGATGTTTTGGCCCTGGAACATAAAAATAAAATACAATTTATTTTATTTTAAAATAGAATTATATGTGTTATCTCTCTTCCTAAACCACGCCACGTATTTTATGAAGTTATCACCATCAGTTAGACGATTTTTTATGGAATGTTTATATAGGTATATATAATACTAACTGTTGCACGCGGCTTCGCCCGCGTAACTTTATAAAATATAGCCTACGTTACTCGTTGATAATATAGCTTCTCAACAGTGAAAGAATTTTTCAAATCGATATAGTAGTTTCGGAGCCTATTCAATGCAAACAAACAAACAAACAAATCTTTCCTCATTGTAATATTTGTATAGAAAACCTATAATTAACTTTTTTGTAAGTATAAAAAAGCAATAAATTGCAAGCAAGTCTGTCTGAACTGACACTAATGGTTATCAGTACCTATTTAATTGGCGATAAAAATTGAGACGACACTTACGTGTTTTGTCCATCTGAGTGAGAAGCGGTTGGTGGTGGCCATCGGTGTAGATTCGCTCGACCCATCATTTGTCCAAAGGTCATACGGAATTGCCTTGACATGGAGCAGTAAAGCACGAAGTTGATTGCGCCGTTGAGTAACGCCAGCGCATCCATCAGCTCGCCAAACAAATCGTAGCAGCGTTTGAAGAAACAACGTCCCAACAATCCGCTCAGTAGACCAAGGATTCCTTGCGGAAGTTCCGTTACAAGAAACAAGAGAAGAACCGCTACCAACATTTTCGTTGTCCTATCAGTCCTCTTGTCAGCTTTGTACTGTCTCTTAATCATCTTATTATTTGTTGGACACGCGGTGTAAACCCGAACCTTCTTTTGGTGTTGATTAGCGCTGTACACTTCATTGATCAGCCATAAGCTGATGATCGTCAATATTATGCAAGGCAGCAGTTTTATGACCACCGCGTGAACCCAGAAGTTCATTTTGTACAATTGACCCTCTTCATCTGAGTCAACATGGTACAGTATCATTGGTTTGCTCTCTTCAAAAACAACAGCTGTGTGTATATCGAACACCTGTAAAAACAAGTTTGAATGATAACATAACAAAACTTCGATCTTAATTTCGTCGCGAGGTGAATCGTTTTTATTCATGGAATTCTTATAGAGTTCAAGTCCAATCTACATATTCAAACACAAAATAACAGTATTAGTATGCAAATTATGATACCCAAAATATATTATGTAGCGACATATTTAACTGTGACTTATTAAATAATACGTAGGAACGAATTTAAAAATACATAAAAGAAAATTATATCTTCATTTTAGCAGAAACAGAATAAGTAAGCTATTTTTGCTATATGATATTTTGGACCTTTTAAATCCGGGCAGCTTTCGATATGTTAATAAGTATGGGTTTTTTATATAATATAATAATAGTTTCTTCATATAAGGTATTTGTTTAATTTAAAGGCTGACAGTCCACTTGATAATAGGTGGCTATCGTCGCTTATAACACAAACTAGGCCACAGATGCTGCAAGTCGCTGCCGAGCATAGTAAGAATAAAGGGATTAGGAAGGGACAGAAAAATGGGCTCTGGCATTACATACTCACTCACTGAAACATAACAGTACATATACATATTGTTATTTCATGGTTGTCTTTTGTGAGAGGGTAGTTCCTGCCGCTAGATGAGCTGACTGCGAAACTCAGTGTACCCTCTGCCACTACTTTACAGATCTAAACTGGAGCCAACCTTGAAAAGTTGATCGAATTCTGGACTCTCAGATAGAACACTAAGGCAAGCACCTTAACCACTAGACCAATAAGAAATTCTATTTGCAAAATAAATGCTATTGAAATGTGATAGAAAAAATTAACAGTTTAACACTAATAATTCTAAAACAATAACTCACCATAAATGTTGGTATACATAGTATCGGTGGCAATAAGAAACTGGTCACTATTGCTGTACTGCAACGCCTCTCGGTGCAAAGTATGTGACTTTTGTCTGAGTGTCTGTAGAAGAGTAATATTAAAGAAGATCAATTACTAGTAGACAAATGATCTAGTCAGGAATCGAATCTGCAAGTCATAAAACTAACATGTAAAACCAATTGACTAAGGGGTGTATTTAGGTAATCATTTGTCAAAATGAAATATGTTAAGACTCAGTAACTCAATATCAAAGAATATAACTACTCTCTATCCTCAACATTCACTAGGTCAGTCATTCAATTTATTAGTCTCCATTCAAGAACCATCCGGCCCCAGCGGCCGTCGTCTCAACATACTATGTGTACTGATCATTACCACTTTAACTTACTAATCCGCTGGGTTATGTTGGTAACTTTTTATGTGTACGGAGCATAGCATAGCCCTCTCTATAGCTCGTTGAGCGATGTTGAGGTTTATTATGTGGCGTATAGTTAGAGACCACATTGTAGCACACATTGATTAATAACCTCTATATGCGGTTAATAATGATCACCAGATGTTGACGATGGGTTAGTTTTGACGTTAATGAGTGGGCGAAATATAAACCTAACTGTACACATATATCAATGAATTCTTCAGTATAATTATGTACGCCGGTAGATTATCAATGTTTCACAAATATGTATACTCGTATTAAGACGCCGCCTCCATAAGTGACGGTGCGGGGCGTGAAAATCTCATAAGTGACTGTCACAGACACATATTTCAAATATTATTATAAAAATTATTTTAACCCATATTTAAAGATAAAGTTCTATAATCCAGTTTAGAAATATAATTATGTTTGAGTTCGCCGGAATATTCTACAGATTCATTCCACATTTTAAGAAATATGTGAGACAATATATTTAAGGTATTTTTTTTTAAAATTTCTCATAACATTAAACAAGACTTACTTTATAGCGACGTATCTCCAAACAGCAAGTGAAATTGTGAGGCATATGGACGCTGTGTGAAATATTTGTGCGAAGTGCATATGAAATAGCAAATATGCGGCCCATCTGTACGGCATTTCTTGTTGTCCCGGCAATATCTGTAATTATATAAAAAAATACATATATTTATACATCTCGCCTGGTCAAGTTAATACTAAGTTCTCCGTGGTGTTATGTTATTTCTGTAATTTTCTTTTGTTTTTATTTTATTATAATTACAATAATTTAAACTATATGTCTTGTTTACTTCTCGTAGCAATTATTAAAATGATTTTTCTTTCTATATTTATAGTTAGGTTTGAGTATGGTTAAGTACTTATATATTGCCCTAGATATACAGTCTAAAAAGCAGACCTAGTTGAGTTGATCTTTATTTCAGTCATAAACTATTACAGAATCAATCAAATAACAGCCCGTATCACTAATATGAAACTAACACACGTTTTGCTCTTTACCGCAATATTGTATCACAGTAATTGCTTTATGTTGATATGAACTCATATGATAATAACTGAACAAAGCAAAGAGAGAGGGCTCATTTCATTGAAACCATTGTATATCATGCAGTTAGATAAGCTGCATAGATAAAACAGAACTTAAACGTTACGTGATAACAGTATTAATTTGGCTCGCTTTTAAGTACTTAGGCTTACTAACTGTGTTTCAACATGAAAATTTTTAATAAACGCGTTTTTCCATCGTTTGCATTTATTTTATTTATTTATTTTATTTTAGGGAAACTTACAGATATTATTACATGATAACAGTTTGAATAGAATGCTTACACCTAATAAAAAATTTCCACTTATAGCATTAGAACAACTTTGTGTGTAACTTTGCACACTATTATCTCAGGTATTATTTCATTGTAGTTAATTCCAAGCTTAATCATAGGGTTCCCACCATTGGTAAACCGATGTTTATCAATGGTGTCGATATAATTGCGATACAATATTTAATACAATAACTAAGTCTTGTTGATGAGACAGATCTCCTCATTAAAGATTTATCAATTTTTTCACGAAAGTTTTATGTGTATAATAATACCTAATTAAGTTTTTATGTAGGTAAGTAGAAAGAAACAGTCTGCGTCTGTTTTTGTTTCTCCGCTAACTACTTCTAAGCCATCCAACGGATTTTGATATGTTTTTCAAAAATGGAAAAAGGGATTAACGAGGAAGGTTTGTGAGATAAAATGGTACCTAGTTTGAATTCTATCGAAAGACATTCTCTACTTTAACAGACATGATTTATAACACCCGGTTAGGTAACTTAACACTTTTCAAACACTTTCGCCTTCAACATTAACTAAAAAGGATCCTAATTAAGGAGATAAATCAGACTAAGTTTATGGGATAAGATTATTTAACACATTATTTATTGTTCTCAGAGGAGATCGTGTTATATGGTAAGTATTATTAGCACGTAACTTAAATATTTTTGTCCAATTTACGTAGGCATTTATTGTTTTTGGTAGATAGAACTACTTTTGGTAAATATTATTTTTGGTGTTGTTGATTTTTAGAATTATTAATTGCTGCTTGCATAGAGAAAAATTATAAACATAGCGAATATAATAATTAGTTTATTACGTTTATTGCCAGTTACTTCTTGAAAAAATGAGCAATTCGAACCAGCGGCGATGGCGGTAAATAAAAAAATAAGACAATTTTAAGTGTAAATTAAATTTAGTCCTATTAAAAAAAATGGTTTATTATTATTTATTTTAAACGATTCTCTAATTCATAAGTGAAAAAATATTTAGCAGTATTATGTCAAACAAAATTTATGTTGAGTATATTTAAAAAAAAGTCCTATTCACCCCTAATGAAAAAAAAAAAATCTCAGCCATGAGCTGAGTAGTTAATTTTGTGTTATTAACAACCTTCTAACGAAAGACCAAATTGATGTACTTTCCTGTAACATTGGCGAGTAAGTGATGCTAGAGATATATATTTTTTTACCTTTTAACCTATTACTCGTTGCTATTATTCCTGTTACTCTGTGTCTGCAGTTTAGATATAGTACTCGTCTCTGATGTCCGTCAAACATATACATAAAAAATATCAAAAAGAATTGAAAGTAAATTGAAAATCAACTCATAGTAATCCCTTCCATGAAATGGACTCGTCATGCCCGATTTATCACGTCGACGGAAACCCTAAAATTTGACGGACGCCATAAATTTGAAGACCATCGTAAACTTGTCACCCTTTGTATACCATTTTCCGTATTCAATTTTGACATTTAAATTTTCCACTCTATCAACTGTAAAATCTATAAGAATGGAGGTAATATTTATTAAGTAACTCCTACATAGTTAAAAACTTGCAAATAATCTGAATTGAAGAATTAAGAATTAAGATTTTCAGATAAATTACAATAATTTGTCTTGACAAGAAAATGAATACTGGATATGTATGTTTCCCATCTATGAATATAACTTTCAGTCTGCGGAGACTACGATTTACTAGCATGACGGGCTTGTGATTTATTATTTTTGCTTCGTGTTCGGAATTCCTGGTGAAGATTCAAAATTATATTAATATAGGAGGTGCCCGCGACTTTGTATTGGTTGAAAAATCTATACTAATAAATAAAACTGAAGTGTCTGTTTGTAATGTCAAAATAACTACATACTTTTTACTAAATGTTTATCAAAGTACCTATATACGGTACTATAACGTCAATTTTTAAAATCGTTGTCTGTCTCTGTTTATTCCGACTATAATCTCCGAAACGGCTGGATAGATTTTAATAGGACTTTCACTGGAAGATAGCTGATGTTTATAATGTCTGTTGTTTATAATACAATAAATGTCCTAAGCTTTTTTTAATTTTGTACCCAACATACGTTTTGAATTTTGTTTATCCGGCTTAAACATCCGAAGCGTGAATACTGATTTTGAGAGGACTTTTTGTATTAAGTAGATCAGAGAATTTAAATTAATTTTTCCGTTAAATATTTTCGGATTCAGCTTAAAATTTAAAAGCTGTTGAAGTTAAGGGAAAATAAAAATAAAAATATTAGGAATAAAATTTCGTTTATATAAATTTTTGAAATTCAAATCAAACATTAATAAAATACTGCATATATTCTTACTGATGCACTAAAAATACTTATATCACCAATCTATACGTATTGAAATAATATTGCAATTATTATTATTATTATTGAAATAATTCGCAGGCATCGAAATAATATTACATTCAAATTCGCTTGACAACGTTTCGCAGTCATTTGGGTGGCCCGTCTGGCGGCAGTCTTGACTATAACTTATCCTATAACTTGATTATAGAACAAATTAGAACAAGATATTGCAAAAGTAGGAGGGGGAATGGACTGGCATCCCTACTCACAGTTCACAGTCATCAGACATGCTGTTATTTATTATCAGGGTGATTATGGTCACCATATTATGGGATACGCATAAAACAGCGGGATGCAACTCTTTGTTGCAATCGGGATCTAGAAATTTTGGGGAACAAAAATTTAATAAAAGTATAATATATAAGCTTATAATAAAAGTATAATGTAAAAGTTGAATTTAAAACGTTGGAACAGAAGAACGAATGTATAGTAGGGGAGCCCAAGACGGGATTTCGGGGTTTATTCGAGCGCGTCAGATATTGCCAATGTATATGTCCCACGTGTCTCCGATAACGTGCCGGTTTGAATGGTGGGGTTGGTGGGGGTTTGAGTACTAGAGCGCGTCAGATTTTCAGAGGGGATGTTAAGTGAACCCAAACTAAGCTCCCATTTGAAATACAGACGATTGGGATGTAACGCAAGCTCGGTAGCTTATTGAAAATGCAAAAAAGATTTTTGGCGATTGCCATTTTGAAATACTCGAGCGCGTCAGATTTTCATACAGACGGTCCAGCCTAAATTCCTGATCGTGCTGATTCTTAATCCGACGATTATTTAGAGGATTTTTCTTAATACAGGCTCCTCTACCATACATGAATATGTTTTAGGTATCTCTAGTAAGTAAGGAATTTCCGTTAATTCATTCTGCATTTCGAAAAGCTCCGAATGCTTTTAGGTATATTGTTTAAAAAAAAAAGAATATTGAAACAAAATGGATTCCTCACAACGAAACTCATCGGAAAAGTTATTTGAGGCAAACTGAAAGGATATTTCAACACTGATTAAATTTGTATTTTGGCTTTTGGCAGAATACGGTGCTATGTTTTTAATAACAAAAAGATTGTTTGTACATTTTTGTGGCCTTGTGAATACGAGTAATACGAGTATTGTTAATATTATTTATTGAATCTAGCAATATAATATAGGTATATAATGTATATTGTATACAATGTATATACAATATTATTAAGTATATGATATAGGTAAATGTTTATTGTTAGATTGGTATCTTTTATGTTCGTTCCAAAAATAAAGAGAGCGTGTGATATTCGTTTTGTCTCTCTCTTCACAAGAATCAATCACACAGTTAAAATTCAAATTCAAACCATTTATTTGCCTGTACATGGGTGGATAACAAGTGCTTAGTGATAAGTAACAATAAAATGATAAGTAATAACATCCTGTCATGTACTATACCAATTTATTAGTAACAACAAAAAAAAAAATAACAAAAACTAATAATCAATCACGATTAAAACAATTTCTAGTTAATTAGCGATTTCGTCCGCGAAGAAAAAATAAAAAATATAACGCGTGATATAAATTGACTCCTAAGTCCTGACATTATATTATTGTCAAGAGTTGGTCCTTTATTTTTAGATCCTGAAATTCTATTCTAACTATTCGAAGATTTCGAAAATTCGTCCTACATACCGTTTCTGATATTAGCGTTTACAAACACACAGACAAAATACGTGTACATTTTTTAAAATATATAATGTACAAACGCGGCTTGCTTATCATTTTATTATAATATATACTCAGTTATAGTAATTAAAAATACATGTATCATATAAAACTTGTCGGTCTAATGAGTAAACTATGTTCATTTGTGCACTGAAACACATTCTTAAGTGTAATACAGGCATATACTCAAATAGTTTAAGGTCATTGAGTGTTGCTTGCTAACACCATGTTCAATTGATTGTTTTTACTGTTATATAATCTATTATTGTTATGTTATGTTATTGTTGAAATTGCAATTATAAGAAAAATTCTTATCAGCTTTAAATGATTAATAATTTAATGTGGATATTAATAAAATGGAATTTTCATCTTAAATTTATAAGAAAACTTGCATTTTTATTATTTTGGTTTCAGCTTGGTATTCAATAGTGTAATATATACAAAATTGAATTTACCACACTTTTAAATATTTACTCAAAGTCATCTATTACTTCTCATCAGATATATACATATTCATTTTTCGAATTTACAATATACATATTTAACAAATTCAAAGAGAAATAAAGAGTCGTTATATCTTAAATGAACTATCTATCTTACAAGCAATTGACATAGGACTATAGACTCTTTTCCCATAAATATGTATAACTTAATAATAGGTTCGCCACCGTCTGCGACCTGCATGGGTACGATGAGGCATTAATTTAATTAAGTAACTTACCAAGTATCTATAAATGGCGAAGGGTACATATTCCATCATCACAAAGATGTCGGCAACTGCCAGCCACTTGAGTAGGCGGTTTATTGGAGCTGCGGCCAAATCGCGACGCGTCAGTACAGCTACATTTAACACGTTCGCAAGACTACCGAAGAAACATACCTGAAAGAAAAATTAATGGAATCAAAACTCATAGGGGTATACGTTGATGGGTGGGGTCGCGGGGACGTTATGACGCGACATCGGTGCCCCGCCGCGGCTATCCAGCATGGGGAGGGCTACGAGGTTACAACAGGGAACCTCGGCGTACCCGAAAGTGGAGGTACGCGTGCTATCTCGAGGGACCTAGTGTGACACTTTGCTTGGAGTCACTTTTTTTCATTAAACTGGAGGAATTTGTTCGGAGAAAGAACCGTAGTGATGACTAATGAGAGAAATAAGATAATATTTTTTACATGGTAACATAGAATAACCTGTCAAATGTTAAATAAACTTGTCAGATCTCCTTGTGAGTATGAGTTACATAATTGATAGATGCTTGTCATTTGTATTGTGTTAAGTTTCATTGTTTTCTTTGTTTTGTTTTTAACTCCAGACGCCCGACTTATTATTATTTATTTGTTTAAGATATGTATAACATGATCCATTAAGAATGTATATGCTATGTCAGTTGTTTTATAAACATGTGCAATGTAGATTTGCTTATGTTATCAGCACATCGGGAAAATGTTTAAAAATAGGAGAGTTATGTCATCCAGCAACCGTTTTCAAGATGCTCCTTTTTCCTTTCTTCTATTTTTTATGCTAAGATCAGCAGACAGGCTGACGGTCCTATAACACAAGCAACGCCACAGGTGCTCCAAGTGCGTTGTCGACTATAAGTAGCTTTAAGGATTGGGAAGGACTTACAGCAGATAGCGTGTTTGAGCTCAATAGAAAGTCGGGGGTAAGTTTATAGTTTTAATTATACTTTGTTAATGACTCTGTTAGAAATCTTGATATACACCTTTATAGAGCTATACTTAATATCATATTAAAGAATGTTTTAATATATTAAACCTTTTATTGACCCATGTTTTGCCAAACATAGGCTAATAAAGGGGTTACAAGACAATGTATTGAAAATTCTGTTTCTTTTTTTATTGGTGATAAAATCTTTCTATTTTAGACTGTTTTAACATAAACAAACGTACACGTACGTGAGATTTGCTTTATGCCTTTCGTGTGTCGGTAAAAATTAAGATTGTAGGACATATTTTTGGCAGTAATCCAAAGTCTATTTTTCTGTGAATTGACTTTTTGTAATATTACCCAAATTAATTAGCAGCTATCTTTCATTTTTTATTTACAAACGGACGAATGTTTCCTGAAACGCATAACGTAAACAAAACGCTCCAAATGACTCATTGGTAAAATTAATGGTCGGCAAACAGTCGATCTGGACAAATATTTGTGCTCGCTCATTATTATGAGAATGATTCTAATGTCATTTAGAATGATGCATTTTTATACAAAAATTAACCATTTTCAAGAAAATCGAGATTGAAAATTTAAAAAGCATATAAATCACTCACTAGAATTGTGTTAGTTATGCACAAATTGGAAAAATTAAAAAAACGGGATATAACGTAACACGTGTGCGCACGGCAGTGTCCCTTAAGCGACTGAATGATACTGAGTTCATTGGACTCTGTATATAAGATCTATGCGCGAATAGTGAGTCACTAATCTTCCTCTTTGCTTCCATCTACGTTGCTTTCCATATAAGTATCGTAATATTATTGAAACATAAATTCACACGCAAGCGGCATACCTTTGTTCTGTTGGTTTGTTTGCTTAGTAGAATAATTTCACATTTTAATCGCACTGCGTCAATATGGATTTTAGTCGCTTCGAATAACGTACACCGAACGTGCTAAGAATTTTCCAACGACATACACAAATAGATCGGGAAGATTATGAACGTCTTTTGAATATTTATTGTCAAATGTATATAATAGGTACTAGTGGAATGTATATAGCGTATATACTACGGTTTCACTCGGCATGCAATTTTTTTATTTACACAAACCTTCCTCGTTTATCCCTCTATCCATAAGTGAAACTGAATTAGAAGTTAGAATAGAACTGAATTGAGTGGTTTAGAAGTAGTTTGTGGAGAAACACCAAGAAATTGTTACCTACTAGCAATGCCGATATTATTTGCTTAAAGCGGCTCTCTCCCAAAATTCGTCATAGAAGATCATGTTTTTCTAATATTTGTATATGTGAAAAAAATAAATACATGTGAATATTGAGGATATCATCAGTAAAAAGACGGCTTTCGATACACGAATTTATAATACATAATTCATTCACGTAGCTATCAAATATTATAAATTCTTGAATAATTAGTTTTACCCAAGTGATGGCACTTGTTGGTTATTAATAATTAGGACGCAAGAATCAAGATTTATGTTTAAATATATATCTACAGGCTTTAATGCTGATTCAATTAAGGCATGCGTCTGTTTTGTTTCCCGATAAGAATCTAGAATTATTGTCGCATATTACATTCTACAGTAGCCCGTCTGAACGCGTTAGGCACCCTCTCAAATGAGAGAAAAAATATTTTTTTGGTAGAAAAGAAAATGTTTGGCAAATGCTTAGATTACAAACGATATATCAAGACAGACAGCCTGTCACAATTGAGCATCACTGTCGTGCCTCTATGTACTGAAGAGTTTAATAATGTACCTATTTATTTCACTTCGTAATGTCAAATAATGCAAACGGAGAATGGAAGTTTTATGCTTACATATCAGGCGTTTTATAAATATCTTTTAAAATTAGTTTAAGAGATCAAAGCTAACTCTTAGGATATATAATTTAGACAATGCCCAATTTTGGTACCATTTGGTCCGAGAGTAAAGACTATGTGCAAAAAACATGCTTGAATATTTTAAGACACTCTGCATATTTCATCTTTATATAGCGAGTAGTCACAGACTTCAGTAACAACGAGCTATAAAATTTAAATTTGAATACACTCATGAAGACCAATATTTGAATCTATTACATAGTAAATGACAAGTATGCTATTACAAAGTTATAATAAAATATGACAAATCAAGTCATTAATTTTAAGAACATCACTCTCCTTTGTACTGTTTGACATAGTAATTCATGTTTCGTGACTTCAAATTACAATATGGTTTTGTGTTGATTATAATCTATGGTTTTTGATATAATTACATCGCCTATTTTATCGCATTCTACATCGCTTTTCCATATTTGACATAATTATAAATATCATGTTCCTATTGTTGGAAAGAGCAATCCATAAGGAATTTTCCTTATGGATTGCTCTTTCCAACAACAACATATTTATGTGTGCAAGGAATTTGTAGAATAATTTTTGCATCCGTGCAAAGCCGGAGGCGGGCCGCTAGTTAAATAAAAAATAAGGCAAATAAAATTGTCACGAAAAATTAATAAGGTACATATATGAATACGGTTTATGTACCGTTGAAATATTTTATTTAAAATATTAAATTATTAAAGAAAGCCTTTGAAAGATTTGGCTTTCAAGAGAAACATTGAGTTATTGACATTTACAAAATTAATAAGTTTATAATAAGAAAATACAAAATTAATGTGTATAAGATAAGATAAAATATATTTTTAAAATAAGTCCCTTTATATTAGATTTAATATTATATTAGATGGGCAGGGTCGCGGGTCGGGTACGTTATGACACGACATCCGCTACCCACCACAGCTGTCCTGCGCAAGGAGGGCTACGCTCCCTATCGGAACCTCGGCGTACCCGAAAGGGGAGGTACGCCGCGGCCAGGTAGTGACACCCTAAGTATTGCATTGTATTATTATATGAATAGATTCCAGCTTAATGAGCGAAAATTTATAGACATTATAAAGTAAAAAAGATTTTTAGGCAAGATCTTTGGTAACCGCTCTTAGTCTAAATTGCCAAACCCATTGGTCTAGTGGTTAAGGTTAGCGCTCCGCCTAGCGGGCCGCGGGTTTGTTTCCCGGGTGAGAAAGAGGAGGCTAGATTTTCATTTGTTAAAGCATTCAACATTCATTATTTCTAATCCACACCCTATACGCATTCTTCTTTATATACTTAACCGCTTAACTGATAAAACTCTTTTTAATAACATAAAAAGACACAATTTTCACTAATATTATGCCTACTCAATGCGAATATTTTATACACTCAAATGCAATCCTAAAATGAGGTATCCACAACAACGTCTAAAGAGCTAAACAATTCTAAAATTTTGTTTGAAGACACCAAAATTTACTGTACTTTAGAGGACGTTTATTTTTTTATTTAATCTCCAAAAAGTAAATATCCAAAGCCATGTGGCGCGGTCGTCTGTTTTACACTATAATGAGATTGACGCACAACACTTTAACACTTTAAAAAAACTGGTTTATTCATAAATAAAAATTATGCATTTTAAATTTTAAATTTTTCTTAGTTTTGAAGTGAAAACTTCTTTAGGCGCGTTGGGCATTTTTGAGATGGGAATAAATCATTGAACTCGCGACTTGTGAACTTGCGCTATCAACACAATGTCAATGAAACTAGATTATGTTTAGAACTAGAAACTAATTGAATTTTGAATTGAAATAATGAGAACAGAGATGGCGCTGATATTAATTTAAATATTTAAAAAAGAACAATTTTTGAGATGGGAAAAAACCATTGAACTCGCGACTTGTTACCGTAATCTATACCTTTGTATATAAGTACTAAGCAGACCACTACATATGAAAGTAAACTTACTAGATATGACAACAAGGATCAATGTGGTATACACCTCTGACCAATAATCTAGATTTTTTTTTGTGAAGCTTAGTTTTCACTTTTCATCACTTCTGACGTGCAGTCCAACGACTGACATGTATTTTTTTTTTGTGGAGGTTCTTATTTACACAAAGTATAAAACAAAGTCGCTTCCCGCCGTCTATTCATCTGTATGTACGGTTAGATATTTTACACTACTCAACGGATTTCAATGTTATTTTCATTAATAGAAAAAGCGTTAAAATCCGAGCGAAATTATATTCAAATTGTAGAGTGAATGAGATCACAGTCTATCACAGTCTTATTGCCCACTCATTTATACTATGCTGCTACGCTATGAGCTACGCATAATATGAGTGACTGCTACGCATCCACACCGAATCCAAACGATGCGTTTATTCCCCCGTAAAAAAATTACAAATGTTTTGTATCAACTATGTGTATGCAAGACAGTGTCCTTTGTGCGATTGAATGATAGTGTGTTCATTGGACACAGTATACAAGGTCCATACGCGGAGTCACTAATCTTCCTTTTTTTTGCATCTATCTACGCAAAATACGCATAGTTATATCTTTAGATTTTTTTAGATTTGATAGATCAAAAAAGTAAAAGAACTGACACTTTAATATTTGAGTAAAGTACGGACTGTTCGGATATTAAATTATTCCGATGTTAATAACGAACATTTCATTGACTGGTCATGTCTAATAAACAAAGCAGATTTCAATTTAGGACTTGCAAACAATTTGATTCTATCACGTCAACAAATAATGTCGCTCTTGATGAAAATAGACAATTTTGAGAATAATCTGGAGAATCATTAATTAACTCTTCTTATGTTAATGTGCCCTTTTAACGAGAAGCGCCTACAGACCTGTACAATTTCAGAAGGGTGGCTGTGGAGTAGTTTAATTTTTTTTTTTACAATGAACGATATGCCTACAATGGGCAACCAAATCGTCGAACGATATACTTCGAACGATCTGACTGATATTAGTTGGGAACTTTATGAATCACAACCATTTCACGATCTGCCTAGGCACATCACGAATTGCCGGATTATACGATTGGCCGTCGACATATAATATATGTCGCAGTATAATCGAAAAAAGCCAAGTTTCGCAAAGATCCTGAAAGTACCTTGGATGATTACAATTTTCGTTGTTAGTTTCCTATTATCCGGTCCTTTGTAACCGTACTAGGATTTTTGCAAAAATCCGGTTTTTTTTTCGATTATACTGAGTATGTACATAATCATATCTCTGCGTGCGTGTGCATGCGTGAGACTTGTGTTAATTTTTGTGCCTGTGTGTGTTGTCTGTATATGGTTTGTTCAGTGGTGGGATCTATCTTACTTCTTTGTACACATACATAAGTAAATATTACCTACATACGTAATAGTACGTAATACCTATACGTGTTCCCAACATGCTGATTAATATGTACATATTTAATTAAATTGTTATTGTACAATTTTTTGTTATCTTGAATAAAATAAATAAAAATATTTAAGTATCATAAAAACACTTATATAATAACCAAAATGTGTGGATTTCAAACGATAACATATAATGGAATTTCTTAACGCCATTCAAATGAACATTATATCTTAGAAAATCATAAATAAACAAAATATTTCTTACTGAACTTTGTGTTCGTATAGGGTGACCCGGAAATTGCTCGTATTCCTCTAGGGAGACGAACCTGTGACTATATTGGAGTAATTTAACCCCGGTCACATACTTCACACAAATTAACGTTATCATCATCGAAACAATGTATGAAATTTGTCGACAAACATTCAGTAAATTTGCTTGTGTTCTCAGCTATCTAAAAAGGCAAAATAATAAAGCAAATCTATAATAATTAGTTCGTCCGAAAACGATAATGTATAAAAAGGCGGAGCGTTTTGGAGATATGAGACAATAATCTACAAAATGTATAGAACTTGTTTAAAAACCATTCAAATAACTCATTAGAATTGCACTAATTATGCAAAAATTTGAAATAATTTTAAAAACATAAAAAAAAATTGTTTATTTTAGATCCGTATATGACTAGGATTAAATTACTCCAATGTAGTCATACTGTAATTCGTCTCCCGAATGGAATACGAGCAATTTCCGAATCATCCTATATATACGTACATATAGAATGTTAACCTGTGAATAATGACTTAAATATTTCTTATAATACTTACAATTAGGCTAATGTAGCCATGAATGCCGTTGTAGGCCAGAATGACGTCACGAATACCACCCTCACAGTAACCGCATGTGTAATCCGTAGACTTGGTCAGATTTAATTTACTCCTCAAACCACCCACCAGTTTTATCAACGTCTCAAAGTCCAAAGGCTCATTGCTACTGTTCTTGGGTAAGTGATCCTTCAATGACGTAAAGAAATTTGTCAAATACACATTGCTACGGTTGTGGCCAGCATCGTCCGTAGCCATTAACATATCTTCAAATATGTTTGACAGAGTTCTTGTTATGTTGGATGGTGTGCTCTCATCTGCAGACATTTTCGTGTTGAAATTGCTGACAACGCTTCCATACAGACTGTTTATTGATGCTTAAGTTTTGAAGTTTCCCTAAGTTTTCTTGTTTCTATGCCCTGCGGAAGAAAGGATGCGGTTATAAAGTAATAAATCTTTGGTTTTCCCCTTAAGTTATTGTTGTTATAGTTCTAAGGGTTTCAATCTCGATATCTCCTAAAACGTGACATTTTTGATACCCAAAATTGTTGATTATGAATTTAAATCACTCAAAAATTCAGTGGATATTAGAATACTATAAGGAAACAGAATAAAAAATTATATATAATTATACAGTTTAATGTCTTTGACCATAAGTATATTTATTAAAATTAATACAAAAGAACATAATCTATCCGGTAATTAATGGATAACCTTTGAATCCAAGGCAAATTTGTTTTTTCTAATATTATACTTAAAGAAGATAGAAGTATTGTGTTTTATATTTTTGTTTGTAATGAATAAACTCCAACACTACTGAATCGGTTTTAAAAGTTCTTTCAATAATAGAAAGCGAGCAATATAGGCTATATTTTATAAAGTTACGTGGACGAAGTTGCGTGCAACAACTAGTTGGTAAGATACATTAAGTACCGTCAACTGCCGCAACTTTGCCTTTATAGCGTAACATTGCCTAAAATGAAAAAGTGCTTATAATTTTTTTATTTATTTGTATAGAAGTTTCGGAACATTGCAGTTATTTAAAATTTTTATATAGTAACCCAAAAAGTGAGCCGCCATTTTGTAAAATGTCACGGCATTCACGTCATTAGTTGTCAAACATCACCGCACGTGGCCAGGTTTTTTACACTGCGAAAAACTTTTGATATAAATTGGAATATTTTGCTTATTGATTATTGTTTTTACGATATTCTTGAAGCTGAGGGTTTCTGTTTTAAGACTGAGTAAGTAATGTTTACATTATTCTTATAGATTTTCGATAAACTTCAATTAGGCAAAGATAAGACATGTAATTTAAGTTATAGTACCAATCTTTGCCTACCGTAGGGTTGTCACAAATAGGTGTCTGATTGATTAGTTATAATTCTAGTGTTATAATTTAAAAAAAAACTTTTGTCTTGTTTTCTCTAGGAAATAATAATGAACAACCGAAGAAAGCCCGGTGTTCGAAAATATAAAGATTATGAAGAAAGTCTGCTGCGAGTAGCTGTCGATTTAGTGCAAAACAAGAACCTTACTTCGTATGAGGCCGAAAAACAATCAAACCAAAGTAATAATGAGCGGTTTTCGTGCTACTGGGATTCATCCACTGAATCCAAATGCAGTTTTAGCTAAATTACCCGATTATAACATAACAACTAATATTACTTTTGAAGCATCCCTTCTACAATATTTAAAAGATTCCAGAATGCCTGCTGAAGGTCAACGAAAAAAGAATACTAAACTGCAGACGAGACCGGGCGAATCGGTAGCAACAGAAGACTTTAGACTCACGCATGTACCTGCAAAAGTTGCTAAAACAACCGCGCCAAACGTAAACTTTATTATGTGCGTACCAGAAGTACAAGACAAAGCTTCTTCTTTTTCGTCTAAAGAGAACATTGCACCTAATACTCTAATAAATGTCAATAAGAATGTGCGTATCTCAAAACGTGGTTGTTTGTTCAAACAGGATTCTTTATGTGTTTCCACAAACAACACCGCAAGTAATATTCTCTCTAATGTGTTAGTGAAAGCTGCGGACATAGATACAGAAGAAGACATTTCTTTTTCCAATAATGTTGAAAGAAAGAAAAGACCATGCGATGAAGATTCTAATACCTCATTTTCAATTTCTTTACGGGATTCCGAAGATTCTGTTGATGGACCATTTCTAGAAACTAATAGTGATACGGAGACATACATGGACTCCAGTATCGACAGCCCTGATGAGCATGTTAACACAGAAGATGAACCTGGTGTGGGCAAATATGTTATTGTGAAATTTGAAACAGGTAAAACTCTCAAATATTACATTGGATTGATAATCAGCTACAAAGTAGACGAACGTTGTTACACCATAAAATATTTACGAAAAACCTTAAGAGGAGCTTTTTCATGGCCCATGGTGGATGACATATCCGATGTTACACTACTAGATATCCAGAATGTTTTACCGAAACCTCAAGTAGGGCGTTGAGGCGAACTGAAATTCCGTCTCGAACATTTGAATTTGCCAATAAGAAATATCAACTAATTTGTAGTAACTACCTAATAAGGGTGCAATGTCCTGTTTTTATTTTATAACTAGCTAGTGCCCGCGACTTCGTCCGCGTTGAACGATGAAACCTATGTACCTTCTACATAGGTACCTACTATAATACCAAAGGTTTGATTGAATATTTAACTACTAAGTTGCGATATTCATAATTATAATAAGGTCCTTACCAGAGTTGATTAAGTGTGCCAACACTTAAAAAAAATAGGTGTCTTTTTGCCGGCTCGTAACTAAATTTTACATAATCTTTTATTGTACGTACTTGAATTAAACATATACAGTAATTTGATTTGTATTGTAATAATAATAATCAATAGTGAAAAATGTTGATTTATCTTTGATTTTTGTAATTATTTTCTTACGGAAAATATTTGTTGGTTTTTCATTTTTCTTAAATTATAAGTGAAAATGTTGATTTCTGTTACTTTTCTTTTTAATTTTTAGTCGGATGCGGTAGCTATTAAATAAATTTCCTTATTAAATATGGTGTTTGTGTCAACCCTGTGCATCGATGAACGGTTGTATGAAATCTTTAAAAAATCCTTTCCCAACATTGCCTCGTCATATACTGAGATAAATAACTCTTCTGGAGCGATACATTAACAGTGACGTCATGGTCCAAGTTTTAAGGATCATATTTGAGGGAACTTGTTCTGAAAATATGACATTTTAAATGATCTTAGTGAGTCAGGCAATGTTAGGACTAATGGTCCCATCTTTGCCTATTGACAAAAATGCTAATATCATACAATTCTTTAATATTAATGCACAAATATGTGAACAATTTTCAAAATAATAGTTTAAACTTTGCTAGGCTGTCTTTAAAAGTTAACATTTATTATACTAATTGTATGATATACAACAAAATGTTCAAATTGCAGGCAATGTTGCGGCAGTTGACCGGTACATCTAATAAATCGCAGTGTCGCGTGCGAAATCGCAGACAATATTTAGTCAACCACAAAGTTCTCTGTGGATATCATTTCACTCTGATCGATGCTTATCGACAGTAGTTGACGGTTGTTGACACAGAAATATGAGAAGTATCAATATTGATCGCTACAAGAGCTACCATTGACAAAAGATTACGAGGGAATTTAGGATGTATAGTTATTATTACGTCATATCAGATATACATGACCAATTATGTTTTAACGACACGCCTTAGTCTGCCGTTAATATAAGTGTTTTTTCATATAACTTCAGCTGCCTGATACATTGACGTCAGTCAATGTAGATAAAGGTATGGTATGACTGACACAAGGGACGATGCTATCCTAATCCTATTAATATTATAAATGCGAAAGCTTGTAAGTTTGTATTTTTGGATGCTGGTTACTCTATACAAAAACGGCTGAACGGATTTGGATAAAATTTTACACATACTTAGATAGTTTATTACCTGGATTAATATATATAGGGTAATATAAAAATGTAAAAAAAAATGAGTTACCGTCGTCACAACAATATAGATGTCAGGCGTTATAACTCATATAATATACTCAGGTGTTATATTTTTTATTTTTCAATGAGGACGAAATCCCCCAAGAGATCATGTTTTTTGACCAGTTTTCTCTTGAGAGTAGCTCCACAGTGTAGGACTTTTCTTCTATGTACTGTGGTACCATTGTGTCAGTGGGCATGCCTAGAATGGGATCCCTTAGTACTGAGTCTTCTAGAGCTCTGAGTACCTCGGACAGCCAATTGTGTTTACCCCGATTCATCATTCTGTGCATACTGGTTTTCGCCTCCTTCTCTAAAAATAGATTTAGAGGCGGTAAGCCCAGGATTGCCTCCAGAGATGCTCCGGGGGAACTCGACATGGCTCCTGTTATCATCAGACATGCTAAACGTTGTAGGCCATTAAGCTTGTCAATAGTCGTCTTCTGGTTGGTCTTTCTATACCATACTATAGAGGCGTGTGATCATATGTAAGTAATTATAAATTTTTTCAGTAAAAATTGTGTGTATAATAGAACGAATAAAACAAATTGTCAAACAAAAAACTTTTAATATAGATTTTCAATTTTTTTTTTAAATCTTTATTTAAGGCTTTTCCCTTAGGGACGTCGTCTCATTGGGCAAGTCTTATATACATAGATACTACTATACTAGTATAGTTTATCTATATAGAAACTTTCGCGTGGCAGACATTAACATTTGACTTGACACTTAATACTTGGTGAAGAACTTTCAGTATAGCAACCTCTATTTAAGTGACATATGAAGGTGATATAAAAGTATTAAACCAGTATATAAATAGAAGTACCTACATACATTTTCATTGTGTTTTGTTTGAATGTGAAGCTTTTATATTTATTTTATTAGTGCATTTAAGGCTCAGCTAGATTGATCGAATTATTTTAAAAAAATTCCTGCCATTAGTTTTATATAACACACACTTTTATATAACCATTCGAATATACTATATATACCAAAAAAACATTTGATCGTTTAGCTATCGAGTAGTGTAATTAAATTTTAGATGTATATTATAGATATGTAGCTAAAGCATCAAACTTAATCCTCCGATTTTGTTTCATCAAGTTTTCTGAATGGCCTCCCACTATGGAGCAAATTTAAAGACCTATGTATGCAAGTCAAAAAACCACTTTGACAACATAAAAAACTGCAATATTAATTGTTTGGATAATAAATTTTAATACTATACTTGCTAAAAATTGGTTGGAACTAAATACATCGGTATATTCAGTTCTAAATTTACGTCTACAAACTTTCCCCATCACTTGAAAAACATTGAAAAACAAATCACAATATAAAAAAAGCTCACTATATAAATAACCGACGTACAAAACTTTTTCAAACAGAAATTCATGCAATCTTTTGTTCGTTTAATTTTAAATGTGTGTAATTTCAACCGTAACACAAAAAGTTTAGGTTCATTAAACGTTTTCCACACGATTTTCGTTTACATTTTGTGTCATGTTATGTGGCATCATTAACGCGATTACTAGAGCGAAATGTCATGGTCTTAATCGTTGAAGTTATTTAGAGAAAAGTGTAGTTGTTTTCAAGTCAAAATTGCTATCTATGTTCAAATTAATTATACTCGGAATAAATTAACTTTACTTAGACGAAAGTTTTGTTCCATAGTTTCTTGAATACATTTAGTATTGAACTGTCTGAATTTGTATTTGCTATACAAAAATACTGAGAGCTAAGAGTGAATATTATTAGAAAAATTACCTAATTTCTTTCTTACGTACTACATAATATTATGCTTGAGTAAGTGTTTTTTTACAATCTTTTTTTATATTTTGCCTGACATATCTACGTATCATATTACTCTTATGTCATTTGCCGCATCACAGTGCGGCTCTGCTAGCACAACATTAAATGCGCCTATGTTTTGCCTAATATGTTATATTTCCTTTTTGTAACTGGCGCACTCCATGAGTATATTATGGACATCTTCTATGTTTTAATTAGTTGAGATATTGTATAATGTTTACAAAAGCACCCAACAACACAATGGGCGGCGGTGGAAACTTCTTAGTAATAGAAGAGATATACACCCTCTGGTGTTTTCTATAGAAATATACATTTAATAAGCATCGCGTTAACTTCACTAGAATCTTTGTTAATTTCACGTTGCCTTACTACGATATTATGTTTATCTGATTTTATTTTGCTTTTACAAATGAATCTTTTGAAGAGTCCACGTTAAAGTATCGATTCTGTTAAGTCGTCCCCGTTTTACGAAAATAACCTCTGTATTTACGGGCTCTTTGTCAAAGGGAAATCTTAATAAAAAAAAATATGACTTTTATTTTCAAATAATATGGAAAGAAAGCCAACAATAGAAGTTCTCTACACAAATAGAAACAAAGCTTTCTTGACTACGAAAATGGGGGAAGGCATAATTTTTGCCTAATAAAAACAAATTGTTATCAATTATAAATGGTGACTTGCTATATTTTTCATTACTCGTACATTGTACTAATATTAATGGGCCCATGTCTGATATTAAGTTTGTTAAAGTAATCCGTACCAACATTAACGTTCCAATAGGTACCTATGTGATCAACCCTCCTTAAGAATCTCCTTTTAGCTGATAAAAATTAAATTAATTATTATTGCTAATAATAAAAAAAGACGTAAGTTCATATATATATTCATATGTGTATGCATGTGTGTGTGGGTGTGTATGTATGTATATATGTATGTGCATGTGTGTATGTATATGTATATACTAATAATAATAAATTTAACTAATTTGTTAAAAAAAAAGTTTAATAAAATTAAAACATCCTGTAGAATGTGTGCATTCTAGTTGTCAACAAGGATGCACTTATATGAGTTAGCTGAAAAGCAGGTTAGTTGTATTAAAATTGTATCTACCTACGAATATGTACTTCTTTCTTTTGTTTGTGTTTTTGTTATTGTGTTTTTGATTCTGTAAATTTCTGTTATTGTATACGACTCAGGTGTACAGTACAAACTTAATTGAGTTTATAGTACACCTAAACTGTGTACCACCAATTGTTTTTTTTTATTAGTTTGTTTGTTTAAAAATAAAATAAATATCAGTCGTAGGACTGCATGTCAGAAGTGAAAACGTAGCTTCACAAAAACATTACGTTACATTACATTACCTAATAGGTGGCGAGTTCAATGGTATTTTCGAATCTCAAAAACTGTTCTTTTTTAAATTATTTTAAATTAATATCAGCTACATCAAATTAATATCGGTTATATGACAGTGTCGCGAGTTCAATGATTTTATCCCATCTCAAAAATGCCCGTCGCGCTTAAAGAAGTTTTCACTTCAATAATAATTATATAATTAATAATAATTATTATTAGATTATTAAAATAATAAATATATTTAAAACCCTGACATCGTGCTTATTGACATACCAATCGATCGATTGACCGAACCGTACGATGCTTGTTGGAAATAGCTGTCCCGCATGACGTAAACCTCGCAAATTTCTAAGTACATAAAATACAATTTTGAAAATTCTTTCACCTATAGAAAGCTACATTACCAGCGAATAGGCTATACCTATTTTATAAAGTCGAGTACTAAATAAAGTTGACATATCCCAAGTTCACAAGTACATAATTATGTTTCTAAACTGACATGACCCTTCTGTATTTCAATTCGTTTACTCTTCGTTATACGGAAGGATATTAAAATATATTACGCAACTTTATGCCACCTACTTTCACATATCGACTGTCATGTCATGCGTTCTCTATCAAATATGGAATATGTCCTAAACGACCCTCCGCCCCAATGTAGCGCCAACCCTTGCTCCCCAACCCATTTCTCCTACGCTTAGTATTATGTAATAAATATTCATCATAGGAACTCTATTTTAATAATGTCAGCTATTAATCTGGCAAGTGACAAAAGTTAAATCGAACTGGGAGAGGAAGGAGAACTTTATCAAAGTAGCGATTTTCCTTTGGGAATTATTTTCTTGTTTTGTTTTCATTTGTTTAACACATTCAATGCCACGCACAACGTTTGTGTTCACAAAGAATTTAGCCAGTGCTGACGACACAGCGTTTGTGTTCATATTTATCCATAAACACACACGTTGTGTTAATGCCAATTCTTACTCCAGTGCCGTGGACACAGCAGTTGTTGTCACAGTAATTGAGGTTAAAATCTGGGTAGCACCTGTAGTGATTTCATTGATTTCGTTGTGGAACGTGTTAATATTTTTGTTTGAAATTCGCATCTATTATATTATCTGAGTTTGAAAGAGTTTTGTAACAGATATAGATAAATAAACGAATCGCCAAGATTATTATGACGTCTAAAGTAAAATATCTTCAATATGACAGTGATAAAGAATTACTCTAATAAGAAGGGCATTTTTCGTTACTTAATTTGACGAGGTTTCTACCTGCCTAACTTTCATTCATTAGTTCAAAAGACGAATTATGACCCGATTAGCACTTAGGTTAATTGAAGTGACTTTCAACTTTATAAAAGGTGTCATTGGGCTGAAAAAAACAGGTTTAGTAAATTTTTAAAAATGTACTTACATGCGATTTACATGCAGTGACATTTTGCGGCTACTGGAAACAATTTATATATATATATACTAAGGTTATAAAGAGAGAAGATTTGTATTTTTGTATGTTTGTAATGAATAAGCTCAAAAACTGCTGGACTTCACATATAGAAAACTACATTGTCAACGAGTAACATAGGCAAAGTCGCGCGTAACACCAGATCAACGATGATGGTATTGGTAACATGACGACAATTCATTAATAGCTATAAATCTCCATTTTAAGTAGATTAAAAATAGATTTGCTTTGCAATAGATTTATTTTTTCTCAAAAGTGTGCTATTCTTAATAATTATGTTTTGAGCTTTTTTAAAGAATTCTCTGTTTAGCCGGTGGGAGTCCGGTATAACCCCGCAGCGTCCTTCATCACTGCGGGGTATCCATGAGGATTTCCCAACATTAAAAAAAAGGGTTGTGCTGGTGCGCTGCCTACCTGTAGAAATTTGTTTACAGCTCGATTGAAGATTATTGAGATAGGAAACACTGCAGAAGGGAGATTGCTCGAAGATTTAATTTTTTTTTAAATGAAGTTTTAATTCATATCCGATTTCAAATAATTCGAATTTCAAAATTTGATTCTATCTATTTATATGATTCAAGTGTAATACAATCGGTTTGGTACCATAACGACTGAGTTTCAAAATGTCACAAGTCCATTACGTCAAAGAACAATCAAATATAACTGTATTTGGAGGCGAGATTGCAGCAATAGAACCGAAGAGTGTAATAACCAATACTCACGCGTTTCATACGTTTTACGAGGGTAAAGAAACAAAAAGATTTTCCTTGCTTTATTTTGTTAATTATTGAGGCAATTAAGGAAATTAGTTACAACTTACTAAGTAATTCAGGCGGCGTTAATTCTGTACGTAGAGGCAAAAAGAAATGATTATTTATTTTATACTAATCAAAATTATACTACATTTAATGTTTATAAATTTTTTGTATTTTTTAAAATATCAAAATTTTGGCTTATTCCCATAAGGATAGATTCTCAAAAATGACATGTAAAAAACTCATTGTAGTTTTTAAAAGAAATAGCTCATTGTAGAAAAATTTAAAAAAAAAACAATTTAAAAAAAAATAGTGAACACCGTATTACGTCTACAAGAGCCACTATAGGGGCCACTTTATGAGCAAGTGTTTTAGAAAAATAAAAATAAAATATTTCAATATTGAATTCCTATTCAATATTCAATATTGAAACTTGACGATTATGGTAACACTGATACTAGCTGGTGCCAGCGTCTTCGTCCGAATGAAAATTGAAAAATTATAACATCTGAGCAAATATATGAGTGCCCGCTACTTCGTCTGCATTTAAAATGTTATATATAGCCTAAAGCCTTTCCCGATAAATGAACTATCCAACACAAAAATAATATTTCAATTCGAACCTTCAGCTTTATAATATTAGTATAGATATAACGCCTGAAATCTTTATCGTTGTTATGATTTTTTTTATATTTTTATATATATAAGGTAAAAAGTACCTATCCTATCTGTGAGAGAAATTTCATCCAAATACGTTGAGCCGTTTATGCGTAAAAGAGTAACAAACATCCAAACTTTCGCATTTATAATATTACTAGCTGTCCCGCTCCCGGCTTCGCCCGGGGTGCAATTTTTTTCCGTAAAAATCTTCCCTGATTATCCCTCTATCCATTCCATTGGATTTCAATGGCGGGTTTTGTGAGGGAGGTCCTACTGAAAAAGAAGGAGGAAGAACATCCGTAGGTGTAGCTGTGGACAGCAGCTAGGAAGGCCTAGTACCGCGAAGTAATGCTAGCGCGGTCCTGTGGTACTAGGTACTAGAGGGGAGGTTTTTAGTGAGTAAAAACCTCACACTATCGGTCACTTGACCGATGTCTTTTGGAAGATTTTCCTCCTCTCTCTCATTGAAAAAAAAAAAAAAAAAAAAAAAAAAAAAAAAAAAAAAAAAAAAAATCCCTCTATCCATTGGTGAAAACCGCATGAAAATCGGTGCAGTAGTTTTTGAGTTTCTCGCGAACAGACAGACAGACAGACGCGGCGGAGGACTTTATTTTATAATATGTAAGGATAAGCATTAGAATATTAGGATTAGGATCAATATAATAAGACATGTGAAACGTGAAAAATAAACCGTATACAATCTTCTTTCCATTTTGTTTTTACTTAGATTTTTCTCGTGTTGTGTCAACATAAAAGTATTCATGGACACTACTTAAGTATTCATAGTATTCATGAGTTCCATACGCACTGCCCCTCACTTTAAGCCCAACTTGAGTAATGTGACGTCACACCCGAATCACATATCACTCTTCGTGCATCACAGAACACAGTTATGTTATATTACGGGGAGTGTAGTCACTACAAAATGATATATTATGTGCTGAGAGGCAACTTTATAGCTACGAAACTTAATGTTTCGACATGTTCGACTTAATGTACGAAAACTTAATGTAAATACATTATCAGACATTCTAGAAAATAAGAGAAGTACTATTTGATATTTTGAACTTATATCATAAGTTCATAAATTATATGAACTTAACTTAACTTAGATAAAATAAAATCTTTCGGATGATAATTAAAATTACACGTGTTAATAGTAACTAGTTGTATAATAGGATTACGTAATTTGTCTACATAATTAATCCGCGCGAACCGTTTAATAGTAGATGGCTACCGTCGTTTAGAACGACGGTCGTAAAAAGGGTGATGGTATACAAACAAGCAATACAAACCGCAAAGAATATCTTTTTCTCTGTAGAATATCTAATTCTGTGTAAAATTTGTTGTAGAATAGAAAAGAGTCAGATTTTACATTCACTGTGTTTGAATATCTATAGATACTTTTTATATTTGATATACTAAAATTTTAATTCCTAAAGTATTTCTCCAAATTATCACCAATAGCATTGTCAGAATATTGATATACGCTGCCTGACTTTTGTTAACTGATTAAGGTGATATCAATTTATAAAGGAAGTGAATCTACATATACATGGATGTGTAGATTATATCATATATATATATATACTGACATAGTATGTCTGTCTGTATGCATATTATATCCCATAACATCTCCTAAACCACTCAACAGATTATTCATAATTTTTCACATAAGGTTTATATTTATAACCAGCTGTTACACGCGACTTCGCCCGCGTAACTTTATAAAATGTAGCCTATGTTACTCGCTGATAACGTAGTTTTCTATAGGTGAAAGAATTTTTAAAATCGGTCCAGTAGTTTTTAAGTTTATTCATTACTAACATTCAAATCTTCTCTCTTTATAATATTATTAGATATAGAAGTATAGATAAAACTCTTCACACCGAAACTCAGCGCGTCTGTCTATTTCTCCGTTAACTACTTCTATATAACCCAATGTAATTTGATAAAGTTTTTACTAATGGAATGAGGGATAAATGAGGAAGGTTTGTGTAATTAAAAATTGCAACCATATCTGTTTCCCCGCTAAATTCTTGTAAATCATTCATTCAACAGATTTTGAATTTTCACTAATTAAAAGAGCGTTAAAGGAGGCAAGCTTTTATATATGACTTGAAGAAAAAAATCCTTGCTACGCCGGGGGCGGTCCGCTAGTATGTAACAATAATAATATATAAACTTATAAGATGGTATCTATGTGTAGATCAAAGTAAATCTTTCGTTACAGGATGTTAATTAAAATTACATAATATGTTAATAGTAACTAGTAGTATAGGGCCTCTTTCACCATCTGTCAAGTAGGCTAACCGTCATTTAAAGTCACCTGTCACCGGGATAAATGGAGCTGATATACCTTTGTTTGTACGGTAAGTCCCAAACACTAAAAAGAAAATAATAAAAAAAATTCGCCTATCGAAGGATGCACAAAACCGAGTGCATAATTTAATAAAATATAAAATTATTTATAAAAGTAACTAATCAACACTTTACTTGTAGTTGGTGAAAGAGGTCCTAAGATTCTAAATTATGTAAAAAATCGTGCTTATTTTAAATGTTTTATTTTACAAAAGAAATAAACAATAAATAAATAAATAAACAAAAAGAAAAATCTTTTTTAAAGATATTCAGGTAACTTTTAAGAGAAAAATAAAAAGTTAAAACTTACCTTTTACAACTTTGAAGATATTTAAAAGAAAAATAGGAAAGCCAATTTTTATCTCTTTATCCATTTGATTTTCATGTCTCAAAAGTTTTTCAATTCATTCAATTTCTTAAACGTTTTTCACTCACCTTAACAAAGCTCTAATAAACTGTTAAACAATTGTAATTGTTGCGCTTAAAACTTCACTCAACACAATCATCAATCGAAGCGTTCATACAAATGAATCGCGTTAATTAATAGTAAAATAATTGGCCAATGAGTTCGTAGAAGCGTGTCAGGCTACACAGCCGCCGAACCGGCCGAAAGTCCGCGTTCAACTGGCGCTACGCCACATCACATATCACACCAAATATTTTCTCACCCATTCGGAATTAATATTTATTTACTCTACGAATTTTTCAAACCGGGGTAGTAACCCCTCTCAACATCGTTTAAATCGTGAAAAAAACAGCGAACTTGTAATAAAATCACAAATAAGCATACAATGGACGAACTTTTATGACTTTTTTTACCTATTAGCTAATATTTATTTCATTTGTGTGACAAAATACATAAGAAATTTAATCAGGAAAGACAAAAAAACATTTCTTCAATCTTTAATGTGTTCACAAGTTCAAATAGGTGTCAAGTTTTGAAAAAGTTCGTAAAAATATGTGCAAGATATCACTGAATTCCGAATTATGTCTAGAAAAATGTATTTAAATGTACATAAAAATTGCATAACAGTAAGTGTATACAAATTAAGATGAGAAGAAAAATACATTTAGGTTTTCGCTAATAACCCTATAAACGATAACGAAAATCGGAAAAACCTCCCAATTCCCGGAACTGTAGCTGTAATATATTCTGAGCTGGCGGTTCGGTTGCGTCGCGACGGAAATGACAGCATAATTGTCACTATCAATTTTATTATAATATTTTGCGCTTATAAAAACACATTTAGTGATTCATTTTTATTGATTGAGATTTTATGATTTCAGCGCCCCTTAAACCTGCCGTCCGTGGCAGGTGCCCTGGTTGGATCATCATGGATACCCATGCACCGGCCTGGGGACAGACCGGTGGATATCCATGTCGGACTCCTGCCCCAAGATGATAGTGGGGTAAGACCTACCAACTAAACCTCTTGGCGTCCTCCGCGTCCGCTATAGGCGAAGTTGTAAGGTCGGACGAACAGTCTTCCGCAACTCCGCCGCGGGGGTCCGTACCGTAACCAGACACTGCTCATTGAGACGGCGTACCCGAACTGCCAAAGTGCGCCGTGCCTCTCAGGATGAGCGGGCGGTAGTCCGTAATCCCCATCTACCGCCCTAGCCGCTAACTCCTCCTAATTAATGCAACGGATTTTGATGCGGTTTTCACCATCCTTTTATGTTAAGGTCGACAGACAGGCTGACAGTCTACTTGGTGGTATGTGGCCTATCATCTCCTATAACCCAAGCAACGCCAGATGTGCTGCAGATGCACTGCCGACCATAGTACGATTATGGATAAGGGATTGGGAAATGGGCTCTGGCATCCCTTACTCACTCACCGAACCACAACAGCACACGTGCTGTTTTTTCACTGTGGTCTACTGTGTAAAGGTCAATCTTCTATGGGTACTGCCGCCAGACTGGATGCCCAAATGACTGCAGAACGCCGTGTCACTACTTTACAGATCCAGACCAGAGCCAACTTTGAAAAGTCATTTCCAAAGTTGACCCTGCCGGGAATAGAACGGGTTCCTCCAACGGGCTCCTCAAAGGTGCAATTATTTTCATAAGAAAAAGTGTCATATTCAAACACAATATTCAGAGATAATTTTATTGTTATTGATAACGTAAAAAGTTCTTCATCAGACTGGAAATATCATTATCAGACTAAAACAGTCTACGAATTTTTAGTACGATCAAAAAAAAAAAATTGAAACGAAATCTCTTTTTTCAGAATATTCAAGTTACAAAAAATGCAATAAAAGATTTATCTAAAGTCGTTCACTTTAGCTTTTAAGTGTTACGAAATGTACAAATTAAAGGTTAGGAGTGGCTATTATTAAAAAATTCCAATTAACCGGTATTGTCTTCTTTCTTTGCGACAAAAGCTTTGTGTTCTTTCTGATCACAAAAGCTCTCTGAACACGCTTCTAAGAATATATATGTATATATACTTATATATACTATATTCCTACAATATACTCGTATATATACAGTATGTCCGGTCTTGGACTAGCGATATTCCAGGTAAATTAAAATAAAACTATTTTAATCTATATACTATTTTATACTAATATTATAAAGTGAGAATATTTGTATTTTTATATGTTTGTAATGAATAATCTGAAAACCTACTGGACCAATTTTAAAAAATCTCTCACTATATTTTATAAAGTTACGCGGGTGAAGTCGCGTGCAACAGCTAGTACACAAATAAAATACATGCTAAGGTCCAATCCACTTCTCCTAAATGTGGCAGTCATTTTTTTCTTGAGAGACTACGGGTGTACAAAAAATTATATATCTCAAAGTTTTGTTCTTACTGAGATAAAAATGGGCTTACGAGTATTCGAAAGGCAACAATATTGACTATCGTTTACATTACGAAACAATGAAGTTCACATTTTCGTAACTTTAAAAAAATATATTGAACTCCAAAAAATACTACAAAAATTAAATGTAAAATTACACTACAAAAATAATACCTATGACCCTTTTCCTTTTTTGCCGATAGATTTTGAGCTGTATTTGTGTATTAAAATAGCTGTAATTTATGTACTTACCCAGAATATCCCTGGTCAATGAATGGATACACTGTATACCATAGAGTAAATAGTACTTATACTGGTTAAGTACTGTTTACTCTATGCTCTATACTTAATTAATTCCTATACTGAATATTGCGTACTTTGGGCACATTTTAATTAATGTTTAACTGTTATGTTGGTCGTTTAGTAAGTATTTATAAGTGCCTTTAAGCCCTCTCGATTCTTCGAATGGTGTACGTAAATAACTTTTAACGAAAGGAAAAAGTAAACGAAATTGTTATTACGGTTTTTTTTTGTGAAATGTGTTAGCGAACTTTTTTACTCCCAAAATTCAATATTGTACTTTTATTTAGTTCTGTAATAAGGATAAATGTTTAGTCGTTCTGAAGTTTTATTAAAGCAGCTTAAGTTTAGCGAAGCCTGAAACCAGAAGTGCACCTCAAAAGAGATGTTACGAGTGACATCAAATTAATTAAAACATTTCTAAGAATTTCAAGTTGAGTAGGAGGAAATTATTCCTTGTTCTGTAGTCACTTATTCATGATGAGGTTATTATTCTCGTAATTAAATACTAGCCGTCAAATTTTATTTACTTGTTCTAAGAATCTTTGTCTATCCATTTTTTGTGTGGGTAATTCTGCGAACCAGATCCCCACCGACCATAGGGAGATCTGTGGGGTATGTGGGATTTCTACCCACTAAAAACACACGGTGTTTCCTCGCGCCGTCTATGGGCGGAGATCAGGGATCGCTGAGACACGCAACCCCCAGTCAGACGGGATTTTTAATATATCACAACCATTCCTAGAATATCCACAAACTTTATAATAAATATGGCTTTCAGGCATTAATAAGGAAATGAGCCAACCTATCGTTTGTTTATAGCACCCCGTTGAAGTGTTTACCTTACTTTAAAAATGTTACAAACCATCAAAGGAAGTGGAGGTTCCGGACTTCCACATCACTGCCTGAGTCCTGATTTGAAAATTGCGTTCCATGCCTTGCGGTGTCAGCGTGAGAAATAATATAACAAAGTGCTGGTAACTGTATTTCGTCGTGTCGTGAAGTAGTTCGTGAAGTAGGTGAAGTGAGCGTCTATATGATATCTTAAACATAAATAAGTATTTATGGCTTAAATATAAAACTTTAGTATGCCGTGTAGATATAAAATCTATATTTATATTTAAATATAAAACCTTTTTTCTTCGGACGACTAATATTTTTGAGTGCTTTTCTTACATGTTGGTTATTGACTTGGTCTTTGCCTTTGGATTAAGGCAAAGACCAATTCGACATGATGTACAACTATTACTAAAACGTTTTGTTTGCATTCACTTGTCATAATTTTATTAGGAAGTTAGTTCTTAGAAGAAATCAGCAGAGAAACAGACAGAGGAAGATAACGACTTTAATTGAATTTGAATTTGAAAACCAGATTTTATGTAAGCAGGATAATGATCCAGTCTTATTATAAGAGTAAAGGACAAACTTAGGACAATTAAATATGCGTTTTTTAACTTAAAAAAGTTTCACAGCAACAAACTTAACAAAGCCTTACAAGGTTATTTGGAAAATAAATAACTTAAGCCAAATTTTATTTTAACAAAGTGAGGATGCTTACAACTACGAGCATATTGTAATATAAAATTTATAGTAACTTCTGATTAAAGTAGGCTTCTGTAGGCTTCTGTAGGTTATAGGTATTATTATATTATATTAAATTTTACAGCAGGATAGAAATTCAAGGCTTGGATATTAAAATATGAGCCTGGATCGAGTAATTTACTGCTTTTTTCGACAATCGAAAAACACTTCCCTTTTCTAACAAGCGAAAGTTATACAAGAAAAGAATTCAATAAATCACAGGTTTATTTTATAACGTAAGCATTCGCTAAGAAAGGATTTTTAAAAATTTCATCTCGTTGGGGTGGGCGTGGCGGTTCGATAGTTATAAATGTTCTAAGTTTGACTTAACTTTAACTTAATCAGGCAACATAATAAAAATCTAATAAAATGTTTTGTATTCCCTTCAAATACAACCTCTTTATAATTAAATTCAAAAATAGAATTGTTATTGTCACTGAAGATTCTCGAGGGACGGTTATTATTTGTTATACATTAAGTTTAACAGAAAGGGAGTCGCAATTTGTATTGTTTACATTCAGAAGGCGAGTATAAGGGTTGAATGGGTGAATGGATATGTTTAAGTACTTTTTCCTTGAGTATTACATGTCCATTACACCCTTTTGGTCTCGAGCAGGTCAATGATACGTATTGTAAGTTACTTTTACCTTCCGCCGTCTTATTTCCTAATGTGCTTCGTATTTTGCAAATGTATTGAAATATACGCTGGCACCAGCGGTATATTTCAATACATTTCAATACATTCACGGACCAAATTCATCCTGCTTCATGCTCTTTTTGAAATAAATCAATAAATTCTGTTGAAATGACTTAAATGTGCGAATGAATGTGCCGTCATATCGCCCTTTAACATCGCTAAATTATTTAAGCCATAATGACATTTTTTATGTTAGTCTTTTTTTTTGTCCTACCGGCTAGGGTTCCGATACAGGTCAAAGATCTTGTATAGCTGGCAGTGTAACAGCATAGTAGTGTTTTAATCTGCGTTTGAAAGCACGTCTACCGTTAAAGTCTTCAGACAATTAGGAGTATATCGTGAAGTATGTTATACTGAAACCAAACTTCGATGATGTTGCATTCGGTTTAATGTAAACACTTACGTCCGGGTACCGGTTTCCGGCAAATCTGCCGGTCCGGCGTATGTAGTGGGCACCTAGCCATTAGTATTTAGCATATAAACATTTTATTACTTGGAAATCTTAACCCTCGTCAGTCAGTAGACATTTTCTGGTCCCCCGAGGTAACTTTTTTAATATGACTCCACAATTATTATTCGCAACCTCACGTTGTCACCTTCTGAAGATAGAATTTAAGTAATAATAATCAAGAGGTTCCTCAATCTGCGACTCTAACCACCAGTAGCTTAGCTTGGGCATTGCCCCGAAGCTTGCGGCATTCTAGTTTTAAGAGTTATTATAATATATCTCCGATTCGAATCCCGCTAGGGGCAAATGTTTATGTATGTATTAACATTTTACCTTTTTACCTGAGTCATGGATGTTTTCTATTTATAATATGTATGTATATAAAAAAAAAAACTGCCGATCTGAACTATGGTAGGCATATCGAGTCCATTGCCAAAACGCTGGCTGGTTAAGCGGTACTTCACTGCGAAACAGCTCCCGGACCTCGTGGTTGATGTTTCTCGGTCACGCACGAAGCGTTACAGTTCCACCTTCCTTGTCCGAACTGTTAGGGAGTGGAATTCACTGCCTGCGTTTGTGTTTCCTCAAAATTACAACCTCGGGGGTCTTCAAATCTAGGGTAAATGGGCACTTACTAGATAAGTGTGGTCCACCTTCGGTCGCATCTGCATCTTACATCAAATGAGATCGCGGCCAAGCGCTGCCTAGACTCAATTAAAAAAAAATGTAGTATACTCGTATCATCAACTATCTAGTATCCATAATACAAGCATCAGTTGCTTACTGTGGAATTAGATGGTGCTGTGTGGAATGTGTGAAGATATTGATTATTTATTATTATTATCCAATATTAAGACACAATTATAACAATTTACAATAATTCTTATCGAAAATATCAAATTCCATCCTTTTTTAGCGTCCTAGATGTGTAATTTTTGCAATTTCTAAAGGAGTCATTCACCCAAATGTTCAAGTGGGTGCTCATTAGCTGAGGACGTTTTTTGTAGCTGATTCTAGTGTTATAGTCAATCGACTTTTTAACTTTAACTTTAACTTTTTTTCCTATGTAAATAGTTAAAAAACTCATTGAAACCATTTCATTCGAAGAAAAAAAATGTCGTACATAATTAAATTGTCTCAATTTATACGCACAGTAGGTAAATAGGCGCGAACGCTAAGATCCCCGGGTCATATTCCCCAGAGGATACTCAGCAAAGTGCTTTCATCTTACATTTCGGTTAGATTCAGATCCTCTTCCAGAAATTACAGCCATCACACGTTATAAACGACGTTTCACTGGGTCCAAAAATTTTTATTACGAAAAATTGTTTTCCTTTAAAAACACCTGGGAATGTAGGTGGCTACCGTCAATAATCAACATAATCAACTATAGGCAGTGATAAGATAATGGTTATTAGAATGAATGATTAAGGAAATGAGGATGGAAAGAATTAAAAAATTGCTTGAAAACACTAACTCATACGTTGAAACATAAAAGTTCGCTTTTTTTTTTTTAAATATTTTTATTTATTTTTATTTTATTAATCTTTGGGACACAAACAGAAACAAAAACAAAAATATGGTAAAAAAACACAAAAAAAAAATTAAGACATATTCCACAAGGCGTGTCCACAGATAGATATTAAGAGAACATTTAAGAGAGAACAGATGCCAAACATCAAGACAAAAAAAAAACTTACTCACTCACCGAAACACAGCAGCACAAGTACTGTAAGGGGCTTAGCTTTTTATGTTACCTACGAGTATATCTACAGAATTAAGAAATCTAGAATATGATATTTTTAAAATATGCTCATCGTTAGTTTTTTTGTCTCCAATAATAGTGTAGGTATAATTAAAAATACGTACATAGTGATTTATTTATTTTTGGTGCATTTTGCCTTAGACATAACTTTTCACACATTCGATAATCTTTTCACTAAAGGATTCGTTTTGATTTCAATTCTTTTGAGTGCTCAAAGGAAATAACAAGAAAAGTATTTCTTAAGTAATTCTTATCACAAGAGGGATACAATTCTTGGATAAACTTTGTAACGCATCATTGAATACGTAACCTTTTTTCCAACAAAAATAAACACTCCCACAAAGCACTCCCTTTTTTGTACAAAATAAACAAGAAGAGGTCAGTAACAGAACAGATTTTTGGTGAAATATTTCTCTTGAAAATATACAATTTACTTTTAAATTAAATAATAATTTTGAAGCAAAGGTCTACTCCATAAACTTGTTGGCACTGAGCAATAAATTTAATTAAATACAATGTAGTACATTACTTAGATAAACAAATGAATCCAAGATTACCTATTTTATTGCTCTTTGTGTAGAAATAACTAACCAATCTATCAACTATATCGACACATATCTATACTAATATTATAAAGAGAGAAGATTTGTATAAAATAAAAACGGACGAAGTCGCGGGCACCAGCTAGTTATAAATAATAGGAAAAGTTTTGATACTTACTTATATATTGTTACGGATTTACCTCTTGTTACTGTTCCTACTCGTGCGTACGACCCTTTATCTTATCTATCCGGATTAGTCTACTATAATTAGTAGGGCCTAAGAATAAAATTGAGTAGCTTACCTAATTAACCTTTCTCTTTGATAAACTAACACACTGAATCAATTGTATGAAGGGACAATTGCTTGTAGATTATTTATTATTAATTCTATAAATTCTAACTTAATTAACTGCGCTGCACTTTATTTCTTGACATTGACTCCCCTACCGTACTCCAGTGACGCCTCATATAATGGTCATATTATAAACTAAACCCTGACGTCGTATATCTGGTTGTGTAGAAATTAAAATAGTAGGGAAATTAGAATTTTATAAGGGAATATTTCGATTCTGAGTAAAACTAAATTAATCTAGTGTCTCGGTTATAGAATATAAAATAATATATTAGCTGGTACCTGCAACTTCGTCTGCTTTGAAAAGGAAAATATATGAGTAATAAGTATAACGACTGACATCTTTATCGCAATGACGATGATGTCGCCACCATATTTTAGATTTTTTTAGTTATTAGATTTTTTTATCTAGTTGTTAGATTTTTAGATTTTTTAATATTTTTATATGATGCTAACATTTTTCACAATAAAAAGTATCATATATGTTAATCCAGGTAATAAACTGTGGTGCCAAATTTCATCTAAATCCGTTCAGTAGTTTTTAAATGAAAGAGTAACAAACATCCATCCATACATCCTCACAAACTATCGCATTTATAATATTAGTAGGATTCAGATGAGTTTACACATAAATTTCACATATAATATATTTTATTTGATAAGTTTCTAAACATTATTTAATATTTTAATAACTGTCATTCTAATGTATGTGTGAGTTACTTAATTGTAAAATATCTCTAGCCTTCAATAGAATATTGTTATGCGACAACCCTTCTCAAAGTTAGTCCCAAAATTGGCAAGTTTAAATAACTACTAAAATGTAATATATACGAATCAATGGGAATCCCCAAGATACACGTTGCTTTGATCTATGCGAAATTTGCAAACTAATAAACTAGTAGTAAAGTTTTTTTCTGTCTATTATGTTTTCGAAGCTAAATTAGTTAATGCTTCGAAAACAAATTTAACATAAAACATTTACTTTAGCTTGGAAAGTAATGGCAGGGCACGCTGCATTCCGCAGTCATTTTGGGCAGTAACCACCCCCTTACAGAAGACCAATATGAAATAATAGCAAGTGTGCTGTTGTGTTTCGGCGAGTGAGTAAGGAATTTCTTAAGTAATTCTTATCTTAATTAAACTTTAAAGTATTATTCAATAGTTTATACATTAAATTGTGGGGTTATATAAGTTAGGCGTCAGTAATTAATTTATAATCTATGCAGTGCCTATAATAAACAAAGGAATGGAACCCTCTCTCTCATTACAGTTAATTTTATGTTTCAGATTATAAATGAAGGCTCTTAATTTTTTAATGAACCTTGAGTATTCATATAGGCGTACTTGTTCGTGATTTTAAAATAAAAACTTTTTAACAAAAAATTAAACCGCCTAAAAAACTGAAAAGCAAAAAATAATAAACCTCTTTTATTTAACCTTAATAACTAAGTTCTTAAACTAATGTAAGTATACCTGAGTAATTTTGATCCGCCGCCGCGCATCACGCTTCACGTAATTATTAAATTTGCTTGTTTGGCGCCGACTCAAAACTATAGTTATTAAGGTTAAATAAAAAAAAAAATATTATTTTTTGCTTTTCAGTTTTTTCGGCGGTTTAATTTTTTATTAAAAAGTTTTTATTTTATAATTTTGTGTGGCTATAATCTACTAATTACTACATGCTTAATTTTTGAATGCTTTTTTTTAATTGCAATACACAACTCCGCATTAAAATCTGTAAGTGAACCCTTATTTTCCCACCCTTAAGGTAGGAATTATTTTTCCAAATTTATATGGCATACCCTTTGCAATAAAGAATTATCAAAATCGGACTACTATGTAAAAAGATATGCGTGATCATACGTATATATACACGCGTCGAATTGAGAACCTCTTCCGTTTTTTCGTTTTCGTCGGTTGATTAATTTGAGTCTTTGTAGGTAACATACGATTATCTCATATAGTTACTCTTTTAATGAATTTTACTATTAGGTTTTATCTATCTATATAATATTATACGTACGAAGTCACGAGCACCAGCTAGTATGTATACTTGACTTCGTACGCGCTTTTCTCTTATATGTTAAAATATTTATTGTTATCAATGAAACATTAAAACATTATTTAAAATAAAATTGTCCAGAAAATATATTTAAAAAAAATAAAATAAAAATATTCACACAACTTTCCGCATTACAATATAAATTTATTCAAGTTAATCAAAAAATTATTGGTATATTAAGTCCTGTCAACCCGTGTTAGGTTATGATAGAGGCACTCGTCCTGAAAATAATTTCGATTCCCTCTAGTTAGTATGAAATAAAGTTGGCTTTATTTAGACCAGAGCAAACTTTAAAAAGTGTAATTATCGTAAAGTTCAACATACTTTCTGAAAAGAAAATCGATTAATATATAAAAATTACACAATGTCTCTACATGTCGCATTAGGCGAGGTATATAGGTATTATGATTATAATTATTATAAAGAGGAAGGTTTGCTATTTAACTATAAAACAAAATTTAAAAGATTTCAAATAAATATTCATAAGGAATACAGGAGAAATGCTTTTACTTCTTAAAAGAAAATTATTCGAAACGTACCTTATTTCTACATGAAATTCAATTAGTTCACGACCTGAATGAATGAATATTTTTTCCAAGAATGGATTATCCAATAAACAATGCGGTGTTGCCATAGTCTGGCGGTCTCTGAATAACAAACATAAGGGTATTTATCATGCATGTCACAGGGATGCCTACAGTTATTCCAATACATCAATCTTATGTCGACATCTAATATTTACTAAGAAAATATTCCTTACTTGTACTAAATATTTTGGCAGGAAAATTTAGCTTTTGTAAAAGCACACATAAACAATATTCATTTTCGACACGTCAAAGTTAAAAGAATAAACATTTATTCCGATATGGATTATCTAAATGTGTCTGATAAATCATTATTACTGCTAAGAAAAATATACTATACGTGTTATTCTGGTTTGTAGTCAGTATTATAGTTATTAGCTGGAGCCGCGACTTGAAAAATTTGAATAGCAATGAAAAATATAAAAATGTATAAGCAATATTACGCTTCACCTCTTGTTGTTGTTGTTGACACTTTGGTCAGGCGTTAGTTTTTTATTTTATTTTACATGATCCCTTGGGAATAGTAATTACCTGCTTTTTTTCTGGGTGAAAGGTACCCTATGTCCTTTATTGTATCCCTGAAAACGTGTATGCAAAATTTCATGATGATGAAGGCGTGAAAAGGTAACAGACAGACAGACAAACGGAGTTACTTTCACATTTATAATACTTTTATGAATAGTATGGATGAATTTTGCCAGAGCAGTTAAAAGGTGTACTTACGTAAACGAAAAATAAAATGGATTGCTGTCAATAAGTGGAATTGTTGCCACAGGAAGAAACTAGCGTCTAAGATACAGGCTCGGCCTAGTTTAGACGCTAGTACTCAACCTAAATAAATATTGAAAATGGGACTTCAATGCACATTTTATAGATTTGTTAATTAATAAATAAAAATTATTATTATTATTATTATAAAAAAAATTGTGCGTGTCAGCACTGACACACGACTCCTTATGAACGATTATAAAATTTAAATTTTCACAATTCGAACACGCCGAAAGAACAAAATTGTTCTTTTTTTAAATAATATTGTGTAGTTTTATAATAAATAAATTAAATAAAAAAAAACTTCAGATATTCTAGAATATTCAAAAAAATAGAACGTAACGCATTCGTGCTCGCATTCCGTGTGACAATTTTGATTTTACTCCCATAAATTTTCATACCACGGTCTTATTTCGAGCTGACCCGCGAACTTCGTACCGCCTCAGGGAGAATAAAAACCTGTTTCATACAAAATGTATGAGAAAATGAATTTTCTTCATATATTTTTTTCGTGAATATTTTTCCGAAGTTTTAATAGTTGATGATGAGTTTGAAAGTCCACTTGATGATAGGTGCTACCAACTAACTTTACAAAACGGTTCGTTTTTATTACTTTTTTAATAATGAACTTTCCAATGAGAACATGTCTCATGAGATATATTTCAGTAAGTTCGATTGGCACTCAAATATCCAGATTTTTTGACCCAAAGTTTCATCAAGAGAAAATTCTTTTGTGATCAAAGCTCAGTTCTCTAGCAACTGTTTGATAATACACGGCTCGAAACAAATTCAAAAGCACCCTTATTATAGTATATTGAAGGAGGATAATCCTTACCCTTGCTCACAAAAATGACAGTAAATGGTGAATGAATTAAGTATTTCCTAAATGGATAATTATAGCTGAGGGGTAAACGCAATTAATCATTCCTCTGTACACATGTCACAGGTCCTATTGAAGTCAGGTCGCAACCCAAATTTTAAATATAGGCTTAATACTACAATACCTACTCAATTCACTTTACAGATGAACTACTATGCCAAAATTGCTTAATGTACACAAACATAATACAACTAGCACGTGCCATATAAGCGTTATTTAACGTCTTTTAAAGGTTATCTTTCCACAATTAAAAGCTTTAAAGGATTACCGCCGTGCAAAGGCTGCAATATGAAAACGAAACAGAGAAGCAGATATAAAACTTAGGTAATTTTTATATGGAGCTTTCTCAAACTACAATAATTAAAAACTAAAAAAACTTACCCTATTAGGTTAGTTATTAGTTTAGGTATTCCTAAATAAGATTAAAATGTAAAAACAAAATTATAGAAGACCGCGGGACGACACCGGTTCCAGGTTGCTTCTGATCGGTTCCAGGCCTATACAGCAGTGGACGTCGTAGGACTAACATGGTGGTCCCCTGAGATGGCCGGCGTACCTCCACTTTGGGGTACGCCGAGATTCTTACAGGAAGCTTAATCCTCCCCACGCTCGACAGTCGTCGTGGGTAGCGGATGTCGTATCATAACGTTCCCGAGACACAGCCCATCTACGGCCGCGCTAGAAAACGTTGGGTTTTAGCCGGAAGGTGCTTGTGAGTCCGACATAACCCCGCAACGTTCCCTACGCTGCTGGGTACCCACGAGGATATCCCAACGTTAAAAAAAATGGGCTGACTCATGTATAATACAAATCAATTCAGTATAATACAGAGAACTAGTGTTCTGTATTTCGCAGTCATTTGGGCTGCCCGTCTGGCAACAGTAATACCCAATTCCAGAAGATCACCCGGAAATAACAACATGTGTGCTGTTGTGTTTCATTGAGCGAGTAAGGGATGCCAGAGCCCATTTTCCATATCCCCTCCCAATCCCTTATTCTTAATGAATTAGGACCCATCCTACTGTAATCGGCAGCGCACTTGCAGCATAGATGTTCTGTGGCGTTACTAGCGTTTCGCAGTCATTTGGACAGTCCGTCTGGCGTGAGACGACTGCCGTGAGAGAAGACCTCCGTGAAATTATAGCATGTGTGCTATTGTGTTTCGGTGAGTGAGTGAGTGAGTAAGGGATGCCAGAGCTCATTTTCCAAATCCCCTCCCAATACCTTATCCATAATCCTATTATGGTCGGCAGAGTACTTGCAGCACCTGTGGCGTTGCTTGTATTATAAAAGATGATAGCCACTTACCTTCAAGAGGACTGTCAGCCGGTCTGTCGACCTTAACATAAAAGAAAACTATACAAATATATTTATTAATACTAACAATCGCCGCAACTTTGCGACCACCTGTAACTTTGTTGGCAGAGTATATAAATTATTAAGTAGGGACCTTCAAGAGTATTTAAGAGATAAAAAGGGAATTCTCCTCAGAATTGCCCTCTGGGTACCATTATAGATCCTACCAAAATTACTCCACAAGTGGAGTATATTTGGTAATTACCAAAATTACCAAATATACTCCAATACATTTATTTTTATCATGCAAATAAGAATAATATGACATAAAAACCCGCTGACTAAGTTTTAATTCCACTGGCACACTCTTTAATTTCGTATATTTTAAATAAATAAGACATCAAATAAATTTATTTCATAATAATCATCTTACTTATAATAAAATCGTTGTTTGTCTGTGCGTTTGTGAACGCTAATCTTAATAAGGCTTAAACAATTTGAATGCGGTTTCTACTAAAGTATTGTAACAAGCTTCTCATAACATTAAGGGTCAGCGCAGACCGACGAAGTGGTGGCGAGGAGACTAATGCGTTATCAATTGAAAATCTACTTTAGTTACTTCAGTATGTGATTAAAAGTGGAATAATCGCCAAGCGCGGTCGAGCGACGCGCTGCGAAGCTTCATCTAAAGCATTGAACTATATGTATAGAAATAATTGAGCTAAAGGAACTAAAGTGGATTTTTAATTGATAGCGCATTAGTTCGCCGCCACTCCGTCGGTCTGCGCTGACACTTAGTGTTTGTTTCATTCCAATCAATTCACAAAAAAAAAATGCGCTTTTCCATGCGTACGTAGTCGCGGGCACAGCTTAATTTAAATAAAATTTAAATTAAGTTCTTGAAAACTACAAGGACAGTATGTTTATTGAGATAGAATTCTTTTATTAATTTTAAGATCAAAGATTATTAATTCTTGATATATAAGATCAAAGACTTGAACTTATATAGTTTCGCTTAGGGTCGGCTTCACGTTTTTGTAGGACGCCGAGTTGCTTTCAATGCGACAGTTATCTATTGTTACGTTTTTCCTTTTAACGCATCCTTTGTGAACTGACGAATTCAGGGATATAAATTGTATGTTTATCTCCATATATGTGGAGGATAATAATCTTGGGAGCCACTACGCTACGGTACGCTGCCGACCATAGAAGTATTTATTAATGTAGATTAATATATGCGATTTCAAGTTAAACCACAAGCAAATTTAGTTTTAAATTGTAATAAAATCCATTAAATTTTTTTATTAAAAATATTAATAAGAAACATTTACAAAAAAACATTTTTTATTTCAACAATAACACATATTTTTTTGCATGTAATATGTCCTTATTAAACAGTCTGGGTAAGAAAAGGTTCGTCACATTGGCGAAGTAAGAAATAAGAAACATTGACGTTTATTTGCTTAGTGCTTTAGTTTCAAAAGGTACTATGTGTCTATGATTTGATAAAGGAATGAATTAAAAAATTGACGAAGGTTTCCGTACCCCGACTTTACATTACACAAATTTATAACATGCAGTTTATATACCTTACCTTTAAATTAGAAAACTGCACCTGTGTCAAGCCAAGACAAATAGGTAGTTATTAGGTACATAATTAATGTAAATGAAAACAAACAAATATGTTGTCATTTGTCTGTGAATATAACTCCAGGTCGTTGTCCTTTATTGTCTAGCTTCAAATAATAGACATGCTTAATAAAATGGTAATATCTATTTTAGTTATTCTAATATGAATATATAATTGGGTAATATGTACTTCGCGATATTCTGATAGGAATATATAATTAGGCAATATCAGCAAACTTGCTTGCAAAGATATATTATTATTTCGATGGGTAATATTCATCGATGGTAATATTACTACGCGCGCTAATATTAGTTGGGTTAATTTTGAAACTGTTCGCAGGAATGCGACGCCCCTGATTGAAATTATTTAAATATTTGTTTTAAATTTAATATTATATTCATAGTCACGCGATGACGTGTCGCTTTGCGAAAACAAATGTTTTGATATTACAAACAGACACTTTTTTAGTATAGTTTTATTTATTAGTATAGATAGAGATATTTTTCTTTATGTAATTACAAAAAACATTACAGCTAATACTAATATTGTACCAGTTTTGAAATTTAGAAACTTTATTGCACATTATAAACCCATTGCTGTATTTTTTGATTATTTTTTATTTCTATTTTACAATTGATTGTATGAAATGTATGCAGTATGCGGTACCTACAACTGATGTATGCAGTAATAATAAATTACACCAGCACTTGACTAAGAGGCATAAAAAATTTTGATCCTTCGAGCTAGAAACATACCTGTTAGCTTTTGAATCAAAAAGCCTGTTAGATATACTACCAATATACTTATATAGTCTTTGGTTAGATAATTTTAAATCTAATATTTTTCAATTATATTATAATATTAGGTATTATTCCTTATACAGCTAAAAAAAATACTAACTTGTTCAACACTGGTTATTTTGTATATTTATTTACAGTATGTATTTTTGCAAAATATATCTTATCTAAGTACATTACATCAATTAAATTACTATCTAAAAATAGAATGTGTATATACAACGCGATCAAAACAAACCATAGACTAACGTTATCGTTGTTACATTATACATACATTAATAATATTATCGGACAATATGATGTGTACACGTGTTCGTCATTTAAATCAGATACCTACTAATAAAGGCTTATCTAACAAACAAATTATTCTAAAAAGACAATACGTAAATGACAATATTGTTCACTTTGGGCACGTCAACCCTCTGCGAAACACCCTGATTTATAGGAGGAATTTAAAATTCAAATCACGTGCCAGTCAATAACAAAGTTATAAGAGTGAGGCGACTGAGCAGAAATTTAAAATCGCGGATTCCTCTTTTTAGAATAGATTCAGCAGTATATATTTCATTAATATTCAAATAGAGAAAAGAATTTCGCACCCAAATTCAATTCGCTTATTAAGTACAAGCTGGTGCCCGCGACTTCGTCCGCGTTGAAACATAAAAGATATAACGCCTGACAAAATATGTAATGCAATGTAATAATAATACATTAACGGCCGACATTATACGTAGGTACTTTTGCAAAACTTTGGACCTTAATTTTTGGATAGTTGATGCCCTATTGGAATATTTAGAGTATGTCCATCCTAAAATTCTATTCTAACCATTGGTGAAAGATTTTTTTAAACCGGATGAGACAAACAAACACACAAACTATACATCTTTATAATATTAGTATAGACTAGTAGATAATTTTAGGAAAAGAAGTTAATTTATAGTACTTTATGTTTCTTAGTGGAGTAAAATATTGCATTTCTTTTTAAAATGAAAATATCAATACAAAAATATAATTAGAAGAGAAATGCAAATATTTCTATAAATTTCTAAGTGAAAATTATGTTTTCAAGCGTAAAGTTCATTTTCAAAAATAATAATTGTAGCAAAACAAAGAATCCACTTTCAAAAATATTTTTATTTTGCTTTTAGAAATAATGTTTAAATCTTTTTTTTTACATTTTTAACATCTTATCAAAACTTTTGGTCGACATATCCGGCGATTCTAAAGCTGGCTATTACCTCGGTTAGCAGATTAGTATTGCCATACAACGAGGTAATGCAGACAGCATGCTATAGGGACCGATGCTTTATGTTATATAATGTGTAAATGTGTATAACTTAGATAGATTAGATTTTATTTTAAATAAGCTTATTTTTATGTTTAAATTAATTTTTTTTTTCAAGTATTTTTCTCTTTTTACATTTCCTTTTCTTATGTTAAAGTCGACATACAGGCTGACGGTCCATTTGATGGTAGGTGGCTATAACACAAGCAACATCGCAGATGCCGACTATAGTAGGATTAAGGAAGACAGATTGGGAAGGCATAGGGAAATGGGCTCTTAAAAACCGATGGAGCTTTCCCATCATACCACAATCAAAATAATCGCCATCAACATTATCACCAAGCCATCATCCACGGCTTAGTGATAGCCCTCACCAGGGGCCTTAGTCAAAGTAACATTTTAAAAACGATAACGAAGTTCGAAAGAATAAAATGCATGGGATGTATCACGTCATTCCCATACATTTTATTGTTTTAGTTTCGTTATCGTTTTAAATTGTTACTTTGACCAGGGCCCCTGATTAACTCTACTTATATATTAAACATATGTAGTCTGCAACTCAGTATGAGAACTGGCTCTTGGAGTCGGTACACAGCGGTTTCTCATCAGCTGTCCAAAAGTTGTTCTGAATTGTCTAGACATGGAGCAGTATAATACGAAGTTGATTGCGCCGTTGAGTAACGCCAACGCGTCCATCAGCTCACCGAACAAATCATAGCAGCGTTTGAAAAAACAACGACCCAGTATACCGCTTAGTAGGCCTGAGACAAATAAAAATAAATATTATAGTATTAAAATAGATAATGTATATTTTTATATTATAAAAAATATTTTATTATTCATATATTAACTATAAAATATAACTAAATCATTTTATTTTAATATTTTTTATGATAATACACGTCGTAACTTTATTTTTCATCAGCTTAATAAGAATTAAATGTTGTCAAATCAATTTAGACGTTGATTTAGACAAAAACTAGTTCTGTACTAGTTTAGTATATAGTTAATCAATCGATTTATCTAACTCTGGTTACATTATTCCATATTGGCACGAGAGTAAATGTCTCTAGATCAGGGGTGCTCAGACTTGAACTGCAGGCGATCTACCTCAAAATTGTTGGACTACAAGCGATCGACTCAGTAGCATCGTTTGAGCACCCTTGCTAGATCTATAGCTTTTTATATTTAACTTCTCTTAGAGTTAGCTCACCAAGTATGCCTTGCGGAAACTCCGTTATTAGAAACAGTAAAAGGACAGCGACCAGCATTCTCGTGGTTCGGTCTGCGCGCCGCTCAGCCTTCGATCGCTTCGTCGGCTTCCTTGTAAATATGTTACCGTTGCCATTAACAACGGTATCTGCAGGACATGCACTGTAACCCTTAAGTGCCTTTTTCCTGCCCTTCGCCAGATACAATGCCCTAATCAACCACGCACTGATTACTGTTAAAATAACGCAAGGAAGCAGTTTTATAACAACAGCGTGCACCCAGAAATTTATCTGATAAAGACTGCCGTCGTAATCGGAATCAACCAGAAACACTTTCATCGGAGCTTTGCCTGACGCCCCGTCGAAGGTAAATTCTTTGTGAATTTTAAACACCTGAAAAAGGAAATACATTTAGCTATGCTATCTAACTGTGGTCTAAAATGACAAACTCTTATCTTATGTAAACAGTGCTCGGTCACAGACATAGTACCTATATGCAGTTTTAAATCCCAGCTGAGATTTTGGTCTTTTTTTTTGGTTTGGTTTCGTGATTTTTGGGTTTCATGTGTGTTAGCAGTGCGTCCGACAGCAAAAACTATAAAAACTATCCGTACAGAAGACCACCGATAAATAATAACATGTGTGCTGTTATATTTCCTAATGCCTCTTTAAGAGATGCGCACTTGTAGCCAGCGAACTAAAGATATTTTACTTCGATGCTTGCAGTACTATGACATTGTTTATGTTAAAAGGCCACTTAGCCACTTACCATTAAGCGGGCCATCAGCCTGCTTGCCGACTCTTATATTAAAAACAAATTAAAACCTGTGATAAATTCAAAGTGGTCTGGTGGATTATAGCCCAAACTTCCACAACAAGGGAATACCAATACTGAGTCTGTTTCCAGTAATTGAATTTAATATACATAAATAAAGTAAATAAATCCATATAAACGCTTGTGATGAATTTACCTTTATGTATAATAGGAAGCATATACTCCTTCATAGAAATTATCTAATAAAATAATCACATTGATTAGCATCCTTCTATAATATAAACCAAGTCGCCGAAACTATCCATGTCTTAAATAGTTTGTTAAACAGAAATTAGTTGTGAGAATAAGAGAGAAACAGAAATCGGTTGAGAGAATTAGAGAGACAGAGAAATCCGTTGTGAGAATTAGAGAGAAACAGAAATCCGTAATGAGGATTAGAGAGAAACAGAAATCAGTTGAGAGAATTAGAGAGAAACAGAAATCCGTTGTAAGAATTAGAGAGAAACAGAAATCCGTCGAGAGAATTAAAGAGAAACAAAAATCCGTTGAGAGAATTAGAGAGAAACAGAAATCCGTTGTGAGAATTAGAGAGAAACAGAAATCCGCTGAGAGAATTAGAGAGAAACAGAAATCCGTTGGGTGGTTTACCTTGGATTTTAATTCGGTTTTCACTTATGGGAGGTGGGATAAAAGAGAAAGGTTTGTGTGTATGAAAAATTGCATTTCGGGTGTAGTCGGGAGCGGGTCGCTAGTGTAAACAGTAAGTGTTTTAAATACGTGCTACATTCGTAGCTACTCGTGGCTTAGTAGGAGAAAATCAATGTTATTGGGGTGTGATTCGATAGCCTTGGTCAAATTTCGATTAACCATTGTCTAACACGCCATCTGAACTTAGCATTAATCACTTCGGGAGATAATTTCCGCAATTAAGACAAACAATAATTATTCAAACGCTCCAGGTCAATTCCCAAATAACATTGGTTAGATTAGCCAAAAGCGGTAATAAATTAAATTTACATCGAGTTTACTTTGGAAAACAAGTTATAAGAAAAGACGACACCACAGAATTGAATCTAAATATAAACAATTGTTATTTCTACAGAAAATTTACTTTGAATAATGAATAACAGAAAATTGTGTAAGCTACCTATCTAACAAAAACATCTGCATTATCCTACTAATATTATAAATGTAAAAGTTTGTGAGGATAGATAGATGGATGGATGTTTGTTACTCTTTCATATAAAAACTACTGAACGGATTTGTATGAAATTTGGCACACAGATTATATATTACCTAGATTTACATATAAGATACTTTTTATTTCTAAAAAATATTAGGTTTCCGAGGGATCATCTAAAAATTTTAATAATTGGGAGCCATCTTCATAGCGATAAAGATGTCAGGTGCATGTACTCATAAAGTTTCTTTTTCAACAAGTATGAATTCGTGGGCACCAGTTGGTTCCATAATGATATTTATAATATTTTTACATTTTTACAGATATTTTTATTCTTCGTAGATGGTCTACGAAGAATACAAACAATGCAACGCTGTTAAAAACTGTTTCCATTCAAATTATGCTAAATTTCTAACTAATATTATAAAAGCGAAAGTGAGTTTTTTGTATGAATTTTGTATACATATATTAGGGTGTCCCAAAAAAATAAAAGTATTTTTTTTCCAACGCATACCCTCTTATTTTGTTTCAATGATGTCAAAGCTATTATAAATAAAGTTTCACGTATTTAGAACCACGGCAACCCGTGCCGACTTGCATCGAAACATGTCGGTACTTGTTTACTAAGGCGCGCGGAAGCCAACGTATTGATGTGCTTGTTGTTGCTTGTTTGTTTGATTAGTAAACGCATTGTTTTCATTCAGTCAACATGTCAATGGAGTTACGCAGTTCTAAAAAGGGGATATTTTTAATAGGGGACGTAAAACATCAAATTGCCGGTTCAAAACTTCCCTCTAATGGACAGGTACTGGCAGTTCTGTTCTATAATATTCGAGAAGTTAATTTAAGTGTCAATGAAAGCGCTAATCTTACTATTCGTGAGTGCATTATTTACTGGGAAAAGGCACGTATACCAACTAAATCTTTACCAAACTGTGTTAAAAACTAGTTAACTTGTACCATGTTTGGAGAGATTTGTAAAAAAATGCAAATAAAACTCAAGGCGTGTTTGTGCAGCGTCGGCGAGAATTTATTTCAAACTTAAATGATTTGTTTGATCTCGCACACGCCGATGCCCTTAAATTAATGAGGATTAATGAAGATAAGATCTTCCTGCAGCGCCAGAGGGAGCCAGGTCGGCCTGGTCACTTAGCTGGAGTGGATAAAAAACTGGCTGAAAAGGAGGAAAAGGCCTACATTAGAAACATTGACGAGCAAAAGCGACGTGATAAATATCTGTCATCCTTAACTCCTTCATCACCTTCTTATGAACCACTACAAGAAAATTCGTCTTTTGAATCTGAAATAATGGATTTGCAAGAAAACTTGCCCACCTTTACCGAGAGCACACAGTCTAACACTTCTATGAGGAAAAATTTCATAACTCCGAAATTAGTGGCAGCTTTAGATAGGTGTCAGTTAAGTATGCGAAATTCTGTATTTATTATTGAAGCAACTATTGAAGCGCTTGGACATAACACTGACGAATATCCTATAAGTAAGTCCTCAATTCAAAGAATTCGTACAGAAAAGCAAAACGAGGTACCGGATACTGTAACTGTCCACTGGGATGGCAAACTCTTACCAGCTTTAGATGCACGAAAATCTAAAGAAGAACGTTTACCGATAGTTATTTCGTACGATCATAAAGAACAACTCATCGCTGTGCCAAAATTAGAGAACTCTTCAGGAAGCGAACAGGCACAGGCAGTTTGGAACGCTATGATTGATTGGATTCTTGAAGATAAAGTGCAGATTCTCTGTTGTGATACTACTGCTTCCAATACAGGTCGTATTAATGGTGCCTGTGTGCTTCTCGAACAGAAAATGAATAGAGAAATGCTCGTTTTTGCTTGCCGTCATCACGTCTACGAGTTGGTATTAAAAGGCGTGTTTGAAGCCAAAATTAGAGCCCTGACATTCCACTGTTTAAAAAGTTCCGAGAAAACTGGAAAAATGTTGATCCCGAAAGGATACAGAGTTATTCAGAAAATCTAGCATGCCTAAATGTTTCAGAAATTAACGAACTGCTAGACTTTTACCAATCTGAATTAACTAAAAAAATTGCTAGAGATGACTATCGTGAATTAATAGAGCTTTCAATAATATTTCTCGGCGGAGATAGAGAGAAGAAATTTAAGATTCGGCCTCCAGGTGCCATCCACCAAGCTCGATGGATGGCGAGAGCGATTTATTCACTAAAAATAACTTTACTTAGCTCTCAATTTAAAATTTCGAACAAGGACAAGGTAGCTCTATTAGACGTGTGCCTGTTCATCGTGACATCCTACGTGAAGCCTTGGCTGCAATGCACTTTAGCGGTACAGGCACCATACCAGGATTTATGCTTTTTGAAGACCATGAAGGCTTACGAAAGAATCGACAAAAGCATCTCAAAAGCAGCTTTACAGAAGTTCTGCCAGCATTTATGGTATTTAGTAGATGAAGTATCTGTCTTGTCTATATTTGATGATAATGTAGACCAGGAAACAAAAGTAAAAATTGTTGCTAACTTAGCCAAAGAAAACTCATCAGCCTACGGTAAACGCTACATCCCATCGAAGGAAGAACTATGTGGCCCACTTTTCGGTTAGTAGAACTAGTAAAAATATTTGTTTTCTTTTATCACTTTGCTTAGATAACTTATTTCTATCTTTTTCAATTTCAGAGAAAAGCATTGATGATTTTGTGTCAATCAAAAGTAAGGCTGTATTCAATCGACTCAAAATTGATGACAGTTTCCTCAACGAGTGTCCTGCTTCATGGTCGAATAATACCTCGTTTCAACTTGCTAAGAAGAAGGTGCTGGCACTGAGGGCAGTTAACGATACGGCTGAAAGAGCGGTTAAGTTAATGCAAGACTTCCATGGCTTAATTACTGTGGAAGAGGAACAAAAGCAATTTTTATTACGTTGCGTACAAGAACACAGACAGGTATATCCGGATTGCTAAAAGCAAACCTTAAGAAGAAAATTTAGTAAATAATGTTCTTTTAACGATAAATACTTAATAAATATTATATACGGGTAAAACAGTGTTTCATTTACTGAAATACTTATTAAGTTCTACAACCTCTCTATGGCTTCCATACTAACTTTTCATTCAAAGTTTGACATCAAGTCGGCACGGGTTATCATTATCCGATCGCCATAATATTTATTATTTAAGTCATTAGGGTCAAATGGAAAAAAAATAAGGGGTATGCGTAACTCCATTCGCAAAAAAAAATTTGCCCTTATAGCCTGGGACACACTAACATATATACATTGTATATAATCATGAAATTTTGTATATAATTTTGCAAAATTTCAGACATACAGAAAATGACATAGCCAGAAAAAGCTAGAAAAATAATACTGTCCTTGAGGACAGGCAGAAATATATAGGCAACAAAGGTTGAATAGATTATTGCTCATGTATTTTTGTATATTTGTGTATGTATTTAAATATTTGTAATTTATGTAGGTGTCTAGTATCGCTAGCCCATGACCGAGTACACTGATAAATCGGAAATATTCGAAGTAATACAAAAATATTAAAATCTCCAAATTAAAAACTCGTAATAAGCAATTTCAACGTACAAAAATATGAAAAAATGCTTCCAAAAATGTAAAGATAGATTGGTATTCCCTTGATAAACAACTTAAAATTATTCTACAAAACAGTTAAAAAATATAAAGAATTACTCACAAAATACGATGGTATGCAAAGTATGAGCGGCAACAGAAAACTAATTAAAATCGCCATAGAACACCTTCTGTCTGTACATAACACTGCACTATGTGAAGGATATCTGAAATAATTAACCATTTAAAGTTATAAAACTATTATCTACACATCTTAATTCTATTAATCTATAGCTGACGCGGCAAACGTTGTTTTGCCAAAAAAAAAAAACATTTTTGGGGTGGGCCACCCTTATCACTTAGGGGTATAAAAAATAGTTTACGACCTATTCTCAGACCTACTGAATATACACAAAATATATATATATATATATATAAATCGGTCAAGCCGTTTCGGAGGAGTTTGGTTAGAACACGAGAATGTATATATAATATATATTTATCTTTTTATATAAAAAAAAAAGTCGTACTAGTCACACCATTAACCAGAGAACGGCTGGACCGATTTTTATGATCTGCTTAGAATGATGATCTGTTGATTTTTTGAATTGGTCTCCACCCGGAATAGCAGAATAATTAATAAACCATCTGAAATAATCACGAAAAAAAAATTGTGAATAAAATTCATATTCTCATACATTTTATATGGAAAGGGTTTCTATCTTGAGGCGGTACGAAGTTTGTCGGGTAGGCTAGTATTATATGCGAAAGTTAGTATGTTTGGATGTTTGTTAATCATTCACCTAAAAACGGCTGAACTGATTTCAATGAAATTTTGCACACATATAGATCATTACCTGGATTTTTCAGTATAAAAAGTAATATATGTTAATAACGGATGCTTTTTATTCTGTAAAAATGTTAGATTCGCGAGGGCTCTCGGTGTGGTGGCTTATATTACCAGTCGTTATATTGCTCTTATAATTTCTCTTCAAGGCGGACGAAGTCGCGGCCACTACCTAGTAATATTATGAATGCATTGTTTGTATGTTTGTTACTCAGTCACGCAAAAACGGCTCATCGGATTTGGATGACATTTGGCACACAGATATACATGTTACTTGGATTATATATAGGATATATTTTAACCTGGAAAAATGTAAAGTTCCTGTGGTATTTTCAAAGAACGAACAACAGCGTGTACAAAGTCGCGGGCACAGCTAGTAACTTATAAATAAACCTTAACTTATCAGAAACAATTCTTTGTGATACACGCGTTCCCTTGTAATCACAATGGGATTTGCGGTAAATCTCGGACATATATTTTCGGAGGCATTTTCTATTACCGGACCTACTATTTTCCTTACATACAATATTAGGTATACGGAAGTACCGTGGTCCCGGTCAGATAAAAATAAAACAGTACATACTAAGGAATATAAATAAAGCAATGGACTAAGTGACTAGAAAAAATCAAGTTAGATTAATTGATTTAAATGTAATTGCAATGATGTAATAAGGGATAAAGAAGAACGGAAATGCAGTGACACATAGCACGCTAGAAAATATTCGTGCTACTTAGTGGATACAATTGAAAAACATTTATTGAAGGAAGGAATATTGAAGGCACACTAACTCACACGCATCGATACCCACATGCTGTTATTTCTAGATTGCACCTATATACTAAAATTAAGGCTTTATTATTTTACATAAAAATAACAAAATACAAACCTAATAGCGATGTACCGCCATACTGCGAGAGACAGAGTCAGCAGTATAGATGCTGTGTGCAAAATTTGTGTGAAATGCATATGAAATAACATGTACACAGCCCATGAAAAAGGCCGCGAGTGTTGATCGGGAAAAAGCTGCAAAATTTACATCAATGTTAGTACTTCATAGTATTTCTAACCTGTTTCCATTAAGTTAGACATTTGACTCAATGATTTCGCCCATTGATTAAAATGTACGGTCCTAGGAATGAATCCGTCTTGATTAGGCAAGATTGCTTCATTAGGTATTCACTATGCCCTTTTTCGAGAAAAAAGCCATTAAACAAAAATTAAAACCGTAGTAAGTGGAGGCGAGCGTAGATATATTATTCTACATATTATATTATGTACGTAATTACATTATGATTTCAGCGGCAGGACGTCCACTGCTGGACATAGGTCAGAAGCAGTCTGGATCCACCATCTTATCAGGTCATCTGTCAAACATGTGACGGTTCGTGGCTTCCACTCGAGAACCTTCATCATCACTGTCATCACTGGTAATACACATTGGTTGAAAACATTTGACTTACAGACCTTACTAGATCTTAGAGTTATATATAGTTAGGTTAGTACCTAACTACATATTACTCTAAGATCTAGTAAGCATACCTATTGGTATGCATGAAAAATTCGTCTCAAACTAAACCTGCTTTCTAATTATGTCGAAACCAAGAAGTACTCAAAATGGAGCAATCTCACCCAATCTACATACTCATATATTGACTTACTAAAAAAACTCAATAAATACACACGAACATAATACGCTATTCCGTTGTCATAATAAGCTTTCCATATAGATTTTTATTGTGGCAAAGTTTTTTATTTTGTTGCCTGACAAAACTCCAAATATACTTTACTTTTTTAAACTTGTCTGTCTGCGTCAAGAGAATAGAAGAAAGGCGGCTTGAACGAATATATATACTGACATTGTTTAAAAGTTTAAAATACTTTATACCAACTTCGTCAGTCTACTTAACTTCTTGCTACTACTTAAAAAATAAAAGTTATTGAACCAACATATGTTATTTCTGTGAAACAGATTTTAAAGAAATCCTAACTTTAAAACAATATAAAGCCGAATTTAATATTATAAATGCGAGTGAGTTCGTTTTTTGGTTACGCTTTCACGCCTTAACTACTCAAACGATCATCATGAAATTTGCTCACACATGGTACCTTTCGTCTATATAAAAATTAGTTTACGAGAGATCATCTTAAAATAAAAAAATAACACAAAAGAAAAAGGGACACCGATGAAGTCGCGGGAAAAATCTAGTTCATCATGTTCTTCATCGATAAACGAAAAGTAATCGAAAAATATGTTGGTTTTTTTTTTTATTAAAAATATCATTGAGAAAAAACAATGAAAAATTATTTTCCACGCTGAATAATATATAAAAAAAAAGCAAGAGTTGCGAAATCCTACCATTAGTAAGTAATTTGAACACAACGTTATTAAAATAAATTGACTCAATAACTCATCAGATGATAACATGATTTTTAGCAATTTTCTTATGAAGCACAAAATAAAAATATATCTGTAAATATTATCTTACATCACTTTTGTTACACCTAATAGCATTGATACATATTTGGAAATAGACCGGGAAATTTCATTTACCAAAATGTTGTGTAACTTAATATATTAAGGCATCCGTTTCGGCTCTTCACTTACCAGATATCTGTAAATGGCGAAGGGTACATATTCCATCATTACAAAGACATCGGCCACGGCCAGCCACTTGAGCAAACGGTTGATTGGAGCCGCAGCCAAATCGTGACGCGTCAGCACGGCTACATTCAAAATGTTTGCAAAACTGCCAAATAAACATATCTGTAAAATAAATAATTCATAAGTGTAAGAACGAAAACTTATTTAAAAGAAAAAAAAGGACATTGCAGTATTACAAGTATTATTAAAATTCTTATTACAATATTCTTCATGGAGGCAATATATGTGGTGTTATGACCAGGCCGGAGATTCGGGATAAAAAGTAGCCAAGTGAAAATCCCATCTTCTATAGTGTTTCTTTACACTCGTAAAGAGCTTTGCTTAAATTCCTATGTGAAATTTCATTTTCATATTTCAAGATGAAGTCTACGCGAACGAACTTGCGGACACCAGCTAGTGTAAGTTATGGCGCATCCACACTAGACCGGGATTCTGGATAAAAGTATAGCTCATTGAGAATCCCATCTTCTATAATGTTTCTTTATAAAGAGCTTAGTGTAAATCCCTATGTAAAATTTCATTTTCATATCTTAAGATGAACGTAGTCGCGAGCACAAGATAGTGTAAGTTATATTTGAACACAAACAATTCTAGAGCATTCGAACCTTGCAATAAAAGTCAGATACTTGACTGTTACGCAAAGTAGGCGTGCGACGAATTTGAAATTGTCTCTAAATCGGTTACTTTTCTTCCCGACATCCAATTTCGAATAAATAAACCCTAAATGTTGCTGTAATCTACCTACGAAAACTACATGAAAATCTGTCAGTAGTTTCAGGAGAATAGCGTGAACAAATAAACAGACAGTTTGACAAAAACTGTTTTTTTTTAATTTGTTTGTTTGTTTGTTTTATTATACTGGTATTATATATATATATATAGGTTCAGTTTGAATATATATAATAACAACAGTGAATAAACAAAAAACGTCCGTGAGTTTTTCGATTTTTTTAACATTTTGTGATCATCAAATTATAATATCTAAGTATTGTTGAACGAATCCAAATTTAAGTTGTGAATAAATCTATACAACTAGTATAATAAGATATGTCTCGTCTGTACATTTCATTGTAAGAACACAATAGTATCCTAACTGATCAAAGGAATGAACTTCAAGGTACGAAATAAGTTTATTTCTGAATAGATAGTTGAATATATATGTACAAACATGTAATGAGCATTAATAAAGGAAAGTGGGTCCCAAGATCAATATATAGTAATTATTAGGAACCTAACTATTACTAAATTTTCTTACTAGGAAAAAATATTTGGGGATTAGCTAATAGAGAAATGTATTAGGAACGCTTTAGACAATCTACTCTGTAGATAACATATGCAACTTTATAAAATATAGCCTATGTTACTCGCTGATGATATAGCTTTCTATAGATGAATGAATTCTTGAAATCGGTTCAGATGTTTTGAGTTTATTCTTTATAAATAAAAATACAAAAATACAAATATTTTCCCTTTATAATATTAGTATAGAAAGAACAACTCACCAGTAAACTAATGTAGCCATGAATACTGTTATAGGATATTATCAGGTCCCGAAATTCTCCCGAGCAGTATTCAGATCTAGAGCATTCTTTCTCGACAGTAATATTGTGTTCGGCCCTCCAATTATCTAGTGCTCGTAAAAGGTCCTCAATACTTCTACTATTGTTACGCAATAGAGAGATAAACCTTGAATTCTCGAAAGAAAAGTCATAAGTGCCATTAGAAGCCAAGTAGCTAGTGTGATTGTCGTAGTTATGCCGGGAGCCAGTCGACTCGTCCGCCAGCATTGTGATTGCCTTGGATTGCTCTTTTGTTCATCACTTAACAGTTCGACACATACATATATACACAGTGTTTCTTCAGTCTTTGGGAATGGAGTATATTACTGTCGCATTCATAACGGGTTCCTCCATCGTTGAAATTTTAATTATTATTTGGATTTATTCCTAAAAAAAAAGTTACATTAGCAATAGTAAAAATTCTGACATTTATCTATCAGTGTTCAAGGAAATGTGTACTTTTAGTTTAATTCTAACACATGTATTCATAGATTAATTTTGATAATATGCTTTGATTTGAAAATATCTACATTTATTGGTATAGTACTAATTGCTTTATCTGGGCAGACTATCGGGGCCAAGCTAAGCCAAGCTTTATCGGCGCCGGAACCAGCGAGCGCAGCGAAGGATATCCACCCACAAGGTGTACAGACAACCTCATAAGGGCCGCGAGTCAACGGTGGATCCAGGCTACTTTTGACCGGTTCTATTGGAATATCATGGGGGAGGCTTTTGACCAGCAGTGGACGTCTTACAGCTGAGATGTTGATGATCTATTCTGTTGTGTTTTGATTAGGGAGTGAGGCGTTCCCGAGCACGTACGCTTATCCCATTATCTTTATTCTTTCTTCTCACCCTTTATCCTAACAAAGTTAGCAGTGAACTTGCAGACGTTGATGGTGTCAATAAGTGACGGCAGCCACCTCCCACCAGGTTCGTCAACCTTCCTACCAACCGTTACGTAAAAAAAATATATTGAAATAATAGTGGCTATTTTTAGTTATGCCTATTTATACGACTAAATATAAGTGCTGTCAGTAACGATGGAATATCCCTCCCTGTCCAGTGTGGTTCCATATGACCTGATTTCGGCTACCGTTCGGTCAAGGCCCTGTCGCTACCGTATCTAGCCAAATATTAACATACAAATTTATAGGCAATTGTATCAACATTCTATTAATATACATTATATAATCGAGTTTCATCAATATAGTTTTATTAATATAATTATCATCCATCACATTTGCAAAATATTGCTTTTATATTTAATTAATATACTTATATTTATACACTAGCTGTTGCACATGAATTCGACCATGTAACTTTATAAAATATAGTTTATATTACTCACTAATAATGTACCTTTCTATAGGTTAAAGAATTTTTAAAATAGGTCCATTAGTTTTTGAACAAACTTACAAAAATACAAATCTTCTCTCTTTTAATAATATTAGTATAGATAACATTAATGGCCATAGGAAACAGTGTTCAAAGGGCTCAATCGCATAAAACCAGATTCGCAAAATATCAAATTCGCAGTAGATATACAAGTATCTTCAATGTATTCTCATTGAAGATATGCCTACTTTAAATTGTTTTATTATTTCAAATATACTCGTAGGTACAATTTCTTGGAAAACCTGTACAGGATACATAATATAAATATATCACCGTCAGTATTTGAGTGATTGAGGAAGAGAATTTGTGATTTATTAGCTTCATAACACACCAAATATACAAGCCGCTGCGCTCACTCGCGTATATTATCTACCTGACAGCGCCATTGACGCACAAGCTGTTATGTGTCGATCCATTTTAGTTACGTTTGTTAATCCAGTTCTTAAATACTACAGAGCATTTATACATATGTATACATTTATCAAGTAGAATGTATAAACATACACAATATTTCGTTTTGTCCGCTTTCTTATAATATTAATGGTGACGACAAGGAACTGATTAAAAAAATATTTGAAAATATGCAAAAGATATGTTCGGGATAAACTCCGAAACTACTAAACCGATTTTGATCATATTTCGTAACTATCTGTAATTTAGTCCAACTTAAATGAGAGGTCCAACCTCGTATAAAATTGCATCCGCGCAAAGTCGGGAGTGGGTCGCTAGTATAGTAATAGTAATTGCATTGATAAAATTTATAAATAAGTTTCATTTTATTGTATAAATATTATTATTTTAGTATATTTATATACTTGTCATGAAAAAGATATTAAGTATATTTATAAAAATAACTAGAATTTGTATGATATAATTTATGTTGAAAATAAAGTATTTTTCTGCATTGTCATCAAGGTATAATTTAATTCCTAATTTAACACCAAACAGTTCTTTTGTTTTTCATATTTGTATGTAACTTGGGCGCTCCGTTATCGTAAATAAAAGCAATTTGGACGATGTCAGTTACTGTGTATTTATAGACTTGTTTCGTAACAGCGCTTATATTTTTAGGGCTCAGACGATTTTAATTATAATATAAATTATAGCATTAACTGTTGTTTTTATTCGATAAACCGTATAGCTACAATATAAGGTTCTACATTATGAACTTGAAAACAACATTATATTTGTTTATTTTTAATCCCCGACGCCCGACACAAAAACGTGATCTGTTTCTCTGTCTGTGGAATCGTAGCTCCCAAACGGAGCTTCTCAAGGGAGACCGGAATCATCCATACTACCCTCTGGTGCACGCTATAAAGAAAAATCTGCGCGTGATGGCATCGGAGGGAAGGGGAGTCCAGTTCTACTGGGTACGCGCCCATGTGGGGATCGAGGCCGACCATCTTATCAAGCTTGTGGCGACCAAATTAAAGGTCGCCAAAAGCTATGACAGGTGCCACTTATGCTATATATTAAGGGGCACCTAAGGAGGGAAACTACATCTGTCACCAACTCTTGTGCAAGTGTTTACGGGACGTGGTGGGTTTGCAGATTATCTGCACAGAATCAAGAAGGTTCCAAGCCGGACTGCTTGTGCGAACACGGGGTAGTGGAAACCGTTTCGCATTTATTAGTGCTGCCCCAGGGTTCGCGCGAGCAGGGTTCATGCTGAAATATTACATCGATATGAATCTGAGTGCAGATAATCTGCACAAAATTTTAGAAAACAAATATGTCTTGAAAAAATTTCTAGAAATAAATGTTTTAAATAATATGAATATGATTAATACTAATGATAAATATGAATAAATGAATATGCTATAAATAATATGAATGAATATGAATGTTTAATTAGCTGAACAAGGTAAATGTATAATTCTTCCAACTATAATTTTAATCATGTTATGCAATGATGTAATGGAAATATACGACCCACGGGGGTGGTGTAACCCCCGGGACAAAAAAATCGACCGATTTTGATCAGTATTTTTTTGTTAGAAAGCTGACGTTATCTGGACGGTTCTTAGCTATAATTTATGAAGATCTGTTCAAGCGTTGAAAGATCATCAGCCCATTTTGAATAGGTGATTTTGAAAATATTACTATAGCTTTAATATCAGAATAACACATACATATTTATAAAAATACGTGAACGAAGTCGAGGACAAAAGCCAGTAGAAAATATGACATAGATGATGCGAGTATTTCCACTGAGATTACAAATTAGTTTTTAATTTAGTAAATTTAGTAATAAAATTATATATTGTACAAATGTAGATATCTGTGTTGTTCCTACTGTTAGATGTTGTTATATTAAGATATTGTTACAAAAAATACAATAGAATTTCAATAGAATACAGCTTCTCGTGTAAATCTGAAGCGTTTCTTTTCCGGTTGTCAACGAAGCCTTATTGTTATACATCTCACACAACATTTCTATAAAGGAGTATTAACATTTGGCATATTTCCATGGAAACATACGACAATGAATTACTAATATCGAAGAATTTCATTGGGTTTAATATACGAATATTCATATAATAAGGAGATATCGTATTGTTACATTCAAATATGTATGTTAAAATGTGTTATGTAGGCTGAAATATCAACAGCCGGCTCATATAATATGTCTGCAAGAGATGAGCCTTGGTGTAGACAAGTCAAAATGCCCATCTATCGCTATACCAATAACCTGAAGACAATGGTTGGCAGTGGATGGTATGTGGAAAGCGAAGAACATATAATATGGTGGCGCGCAATTTAAAATCCCACATACTGTTGTTTCACGGTTATCTGTAAGGGAATGGTTACTGCCGCCAGACGGGCTGCACAAATGACTGCGAAACGCAATGTGCCTTGCCACTACTTAAATTTTCATTGTAAGATATTTTAGACTGAATATTTATAAGTATGGATTTTTGCCGATAAAATATTCTATTTTAAAACTTTGCTTATGTTTAAATTTAAAAATATTTCATTAGTTATTTTACTAAACAATCGCACTTGAACTTTTTCATGGGCTCGTAAGAATTCTAAAAACAGACCGACGTAATATAAATCAATGGTTTTATATGAAAAGATAGAGTAATTTATCTTGATGATACAATCGTTCATCCACGACCGTCTGCGGTGCGACCGTTAGGCGCCCTTTAGTTTATTAATCGCTGTTTATAATTATTCCGCTTGTACCCGTAAGATTCATAGTAACTGTTATTGTCTTATCACTCGACTCGCTGTTACTTGGCTTTCATCTCAATTAATTTTACAACTGACCTTTAAAGTTAACAAGACAAACATTGATATACAAAACCATGACGTATATTAGTCGCGACGATTTACGAGCATAATTTTATGGTCCATATCGCAAAAGGTCTACTGACACAAAACGTCTACTAAAATAATATAAATTTTCTTCAATTACAACAAATTTCAGCTATTTTTGTAAGAATATTTATTAAATTCATATATATAAACAACAACATTGTTATTATATTAATTTTTGTTTTAGGGGTCCCGACAGGGACAACTTTGGAAATGAACTTTTCAAAGTTGTCACTGTTTTGGGTTTGAAAAGTAGTTGCAGGACACTGCGTTTCGCAGTCATTTGGGCAGTCCGTCTGACGTGAAACGACTGCCGTGAGAGAAGACCTCCGTGAAATTATAGCACGTGTGCTGTTGTGTTTTGGTGAGTGAGTAAGGGATGCCAGAGCCCATTTCCCTATCCCTTCCTATTCCCTATACTTAATCCTGTCATGGTCGGCAGCGCACTTGCGGTAGTGGCGTTGATTTTAAGGGACTTAAGTTAAATGACTAAAGATTAATGAGTTATATGCTAAGACACGCTGCTATTCTATAAATTATTTGAAAAATGTTTAAAATATCATACCACAAAATAATAATACACATAATACAAAATATCATACACATACTTTCAAAATGATGTTGGTTCAATTTCAAACTCATTCTCTGTAAGAGTTAGTTGAAAATGAGATACAAACTGGATACCTACTTAGGTATACAGCGCAAAAGTTGAATAGCTACCCAAAAGTTAATTTGAGTTCAATATGTTGAGATGCTAAGCCAAGCGAATCAAAAACTCGACATCACCACATAATATGTAGTTGGGTTTCTGTAGAATCCATGTTATTTATGTATCTAGTTGTTATAATCCCACGTTCTATTTACTCTACTAAGAAATCCCTAGTGGAAGATATTTTTTCACTTTTTTATTCTAGCTGGGATACTTTTCCACGTATTTTTACTGTTTGTGGTAACTCGAGAGATAAAGATACTGAGAGATACAGAACTCGAGAGATATACAGTTTAGTAACATGGTAAGAAGAGACAAGTTTGAATTGAAATAATTTTATAGGAAAAATTAACTTTCGTCTTAGTTTTATATGTACGTACATGATATAATTTTACAAAGTACTTTTATCTTGTTACAATGTCGCAACTACTTTTTCACGTATAAAAATAAGCTAGTAAGTTATGTTTTGTGTGCTTATAATGAAACTAAACAGTTGTTTTATTTAAAATCTTAAATGTATTACTAAGTAAAAAAAAAAAATCTTAAAATTTGGTATAAAATAGGTATAAAATAAATAATGAACAATAAGTAAGTATTAAGTATTAAGATTAAATCGTATGAATTTCTTAATGAACCTTATGAAATGTAGATATATCAATTAAGCAGCTAGTAAAAATATAAAATATCAAAAATATTTCACATAATAAAATGTTTTCAAAACTAAATTAAAAAAATATTTGAAATTGTGGTGACTCTTATGAGTACTAAATATCAAGTCTATGAAAACACATTACAACAATTAATTTATTATACTAATCTTATAGCTTACACAGTTCAGTGGCTAAACATTTTTATGTGCGTAATAAATCCAGCTTGTATTAGGTGTTTTATTGCCTCATACTGGGATCCGGCCTCTCGCTCCCGGCTGTAGTCGAGGCTATGGTCTGCAGCGAGGGGTCGTGGGCGGCTATGCTCTCTTTCTGCGAGCATGAAATGCGGAAGAAGGAGACGGCGGATAGGCTGAGAGAGCTTGATCCCTCTTCTCAGCCAATCCGCCGTAAAAGAACAGGACGGAGACGGTTGGCGGGCGACCGCCAACAACCTCCCTGAGGGTGACCTGGCCGATAGTTTGGAGCAACTATCGCCCGTTTGAGGTCCCCGCCAATGCACGGCGTACTTATGGCTGTTCCGGGAACGCCGTTAAGTCTTACAACTTAAGAGAATGGAGCTTTCAGCGATTGGTCCGGCTGCGGACAACTGCCGGTGGGGGTATCGGATGGACGTCGCTTCATTCACTATCATAGGCAGCGCTTAGAAACCCCAAGGCGGTTTAAGTCGGTAGGAGTCCGACATGTCGAAATTGAGTTTGTATAGCACTTCACACATGAAGGTATCTAGTGGACGATGTAATATCCATTGAACAAATATTTAAAGAGTATAATTAAACCAAATAAATTTAATTATCGTTATAGTTGGAATAACATTTAAAAAAAGTCTTAACGTGATGAACATAGCACGTTCTTAACGCCCGACGCCCGACGCAAAATCCGAGTATTATAAATTTGATGTGTTTCTGTGGATCTGTGTACGAGTATCTGTCTGTAGCATCGTAACTTCCAATCGTAGCTTTTGATCCGGACACTTGCAGGCTATACGTCAGTAGACTTTTGCGACACACTAACTAAACAATAATGAATAAAATAAGTTTATTATAAATTATTTGAAGTCATGTCAAAGTGCTTGTAAATATAGGATCTGGCGATCTCTTTATACAGAATAGATTAATTTATACTTTTCAACTTTAATAATGATATACTATTTGGTTTGACGGGATAATTTTGTCAGAAACATGGTTTAATCGTGTATGTATATAGGTACCTATTGTATACTAATCGCTAGATAAACGATGTTCGTGATTGCTTTGTTAAATACATTTCCAATGGAGTTTTTCCTGCTTTTATTATATCTACTTGAAATAGGAACATTTATTGATTTCATATTTGTGTCGTAGGTAGGTGTTATTCGCAGTTCAGCTACCGCCACCTACTGATACTTAAATAAAAGTAAATAAAATTATTTTCAGCAAATTATAATCTAGCTTTTGCCAACCAATTCGTCTAAGCCCCTTTTTCTTAGGTGGACTGCTTGACATAGACTTCCCCTATAATTTTCCAATCGGATCGGTCAGAAGCCTGGATACACCATCGATCTGTGGTCCTTCATAATTTTACTAGCTTATAAAATATAGCCTATGTAGCTTTCTATAGCAGAAAGAATTTTTTAAAATCGATCCAGTATGTAGTTTTTGAGTTTATTCATTACAAAGAAAAATACAAATCTATTATAATATGTAAGGCCCCTTTCATCATCTGTCAAGTAGGCTAACCGTCATTTAAAGTCACCGGTCACCGGGGATGATGGAGCTGATATACCATGGTTTGTGCGGTAAAAGTCCCAAACATTAAAAATAAAATAATTAAAAAAATCGCCTATCAAAGGATACACTAAACCGAGTGCACAGTTTAATAAAACATAAAATTATTTTTAAAAGTAACTAATCAACACTTTACTTGTAGTTGGTGAAAGAGGCCCATAGACTAACTAACTATCTTATATATTATCTATTATAGACTAACTGTCCCAGCGACTACGTCTGCGTAGTAAACTTAACACTTTTATGTTAAGTTCCAGGTAGGAATTTTCTGTGTGCCAAATTTCATCCAAATCCGCTTAGCCGTTTTTGCCGGATTGAGTAACAAACATCCAAACATACAAACTTACGCATTTATAATATTATGATAAAGATGTATTTAAAATTTATGTCGAATGGCAATGTTTGCATGAGAATCAAATTGAAATTTGATAATGCTTCGGTAGTATTGATTTTTCGGTATAATGCTTTGCGGATTCAATTTACTTAAAACTTGTTATCAAAATGCTTTCCGAAGCAATTAACGAAATAATTGTTTCAGAGATATTCAAAATTGAACCCCAAGGGAGATAAAGAGGGGAAGAAAGTTTGTAAAAAGATTTTCTTCTATAAGGGTGTGACGTTTATATATAAAATTTAAAGCCGCGAGACACAAGTAGTAGATAGATAGAAAGATCAGACGTTAATTTAAAATTATCTGCGACCTAGCAACAGAAGCGTAAACTGCCAACACAAATCAAAATGAAATCTAACAGCTTGACGTGTTTGCGAATACCGCTTCCTTCCCGAGGGAAGAAGAGCGCATATTATAAAACTGAAGTTGAATGTGCTATGACATCTTTAACATTGTTAATTGTCAGTATATATACTTTTCTGACTTTCTGTATACTTGTGTATCAAATATACACAGCGAAGTACAGTCATTATGTCGTCATACAAAGCGAACTTGAATACAGATATATTATTACGATAGTCATACGTGATCAAAATTTCGTATACAGAGAAATAAAATTTAAGTGTCCTTTTATAATGTCAAAATAACTTTTTTTACTAAATGTATATTATTGAAGTATAACATAACGGATACTTATAACAAGAAACAATATTACCTTCTAAACCACCCAACGGATTTTGATACGGTTTTCACTAATGGAAAGAGGGATAAACGAGGACGGTTTTTGTATATAAAAAAATAGCATCCCAGGCGAAGCCGGTAGCGGGTCACTAGCTTAATATAAAGTAGGCAAAACCTAAAGTGTGGGATAAAACCAGATAAACGAAGAAACTTTGTGTTTTTAGATGCATCCATCCAAATCTGGAAAAAATTGCATCCATCCAAAGCCGGGGGCGGGTCGCTAGTTAAAATTAAATAAAAACTTGATTTAACTTTTTTATAATATTTTTAACGAAAATGCCTCAATATAATTTGATCACATTGAGGCAATTTCCTTAAAAATATTATTTTCCTTCTAGCAAAATATAAAAATGAAGAGCAATTTAAAAATCAATCGCGGATGTTGTGCATTTGAAAATTCTTTCTGCTTTGAATTAGTTTCTCCTTCTGAGTAAAAAAAGAAGGAAACTCTGGTTCAAATTTACATTTAATTAGGTAGTATTTATTGAGAATACACTTCTATAAAAAACTTTACGAACAAGCATACGGACTGGACTGTATTATAAATAAATATAGTTTATGATTGTTAACTGCCTGGGGAGGTTACAAGCGCTCTGCCAACCCTAGTAAGATAAAAGCTCGGAGCTAACTAAATAAAACATATTCCACTTCACTGTTAATAAAAAAAGTGTGTGTGTGTCAACTTCGACGCACGACTGGAGTTTACTCCTTACGAACGATTATAAAATACATAGATTAGTAAATGAAAGTAAATGAATGCATTTTGTTAGCTTTATTAGTTTGTATTGTATTAATTATATTATATTAATTTAATAAATATAATTTAAATAATTAATACATTTAATAAGTAAATAAATAAATTAATAAATATAATTAAAACATATTAATATAATATATTATAGGTATCAATATGTATTGAAGCATATTATAGCCTGTAACGCGTAAAGTGTGACATGTGACACAAATGTCACATGTCACACTCCCATAAATTTTACTCCCATAATTTTCATACCCCGGGCTACTCAAAAAATTATAAAAACATTTATCATAACGAATTAATATCAGCGCCTTCTCTTTTCGAATTATGATACATGATTACCGGTGCCATCTAATTTTCGCAAGGATGTATTATTACGTAACATATTCTAGTTTCAGAGATATTTTGTAGACGGAGCTAAAATTAAAACTAATGCGTAACGTGTGACATGTGACAATTTTGATTTTACTCCCATAAATTTTCATACTGGCCCAGGCTTATATATGAAATTCGATTCTTAAGGAGTAAACTTCAATAAATTTAAAAAAAAAATAAAAAAAAAATTTCAACCGTACTTTTACGTCAGATATTTTCTTTACGGTAAAAGAGACCGGTCACCTGAAACGATGGAGCTAATGTACGGTAAAAGTCCCAAACATTAAAAAGAAAATAATAAATAAATTCGCCTATCGAAGGATGCAGTTGGTGAAAGAGGCCCTTATAATTTTAGTTATCTATACTAATATTATATAGAGGAAGATTGTTTGTTTGTTTGTTTGCATTGAAAAGGCTCCGAAACTACTGGACCGATTTGAAAAATTCTTTCACTGTTGGGAAGCTATATTATCAGTGATTAACATAGGCTATATATTTTATAAAATTACGCGGACGAAGTCGCATGCAACTGCTAGTAGTTTATAATTTTTTAATTATAGTTTGTTAAAAGGTGAAAAAATAAATGACTGGCATTCGAACTCTCAACTTGTTCTAGTCACTTCTTGTTCTCAATGTGTACAATAATATACAAGACAATATTCAGTATGGGGTCCATTCATGTGCGCCTCACAGGGATTTCCTAAGATCACATTCTACTATATATTAAGGCATTTTACGTCCAAAAACGAAATAATGTAATTAACAACAAGCAGCTATTAGACTAATCGGTTACGAATTTGGGTAGGTACGCCATAATAATGAACACACATACCGAAACTTCCTATAGTATAAAATATAATTATAATACGTTATACGTTAAGGATGATAATATAATGTATAACGCCTTTTGTGCGTACCATTGTTTCTTACAAACTACGCATGTGGCGTAACAAGCCAATTAAAACAAATACCTATCTAATTATACCTACTTATGTACTAATATATAACTATTTATATCTATATACATAATCCATACTAATCTATATCCATATACATACTAATCCATACTAATATTATAAATGTGAAAGTAACTCTGTCTGTCTATCACGCCTGTCTGTCTGTCTGTTACCTTTTCACGCCTTAAATACTCAACCGCACATCATGGATATTTTATATACACGTTGTCAGGGATGCAAGAAGGTACCTTTCAACCTGAAAAAAAAAAGTAGATACTGTTCCCATGATATACTTTTGGTGAGTTTTTGTTGTGCTTTTATAAATCCTTTTTTGTTATTAAACAAATGAAAATAAATATAAATGTATGTAAATATAATGTATTAATTTAATATTTTACCGCGTAGGTAAAATACTTTTTTATTTATACTATTGTAATTTATACTGCGACCATAGAGTGTCTAATTTGTGTCAATCAAATTGTTTTGATTTTATGTAAATTACAAAATTAAATGTTGAGGGAATTGGTAATATTAAATCGTTTCTTTGATTACAATTTACAGAGCAACACAATTGTTTAATTTATTATAATTTATCACATTATATAAATATCTGATTCTATATCTATTTCATGGACAAGAACCGAGAACTTTGAACACACTTTAACTTTTGAACATTGAGAATAAAGTTTGAACACGTTACAGGAACTTGTAGATACTCGCAGTGGGAGTAGAAAGGTTGATCCTTGCGACTACGTCAACTTAATCAAATTCTAATAAATAGGTAAATCAAAATCCAATCAACGAGATTATATAAATGGAATTTCCCTAACGTTAATTCGGGAATTTTTTGGGATCAACTGAGTGTTAACACAATTACGTTTTCGTAGTAATCTATATCTAAACATATGTACAATATGTTATAATTAAAAATTAAAAACTATAAACTCACCCCCGACTTTGTTTGGGCCCGAGCATGCTATATCTGCTGTAAGTTGCTTACATCGAAAAGAAAAAGAAAAGAAAAAAATTATTATAGAAAATTTATAAAACAAATAATCGTTGGATTTTGATACGGTTTTCACTATTTTTTTATGTAAAGTTAGTCAGACAGGCTGACGATCCACTTGAAGCTACCGGTCGTCTACAACACAAGCAACGCGCAACGCTATGGGTGTTTCAAGTGAGCTACCGCTAAGTAATAGGATTAAAGATAAGAGTTTAGGAAGGGAAATGGATTCTGGCATCCCTTAATCGCTCACCGAACACACAACCACACATTTTGTTATACCTATCACGATGGTGGTCTGTAAGGAGGTGGCTAAGGGCAGAAGAGCTGCCTAAATGGCTGCAAAACGCAGTGTACCCCCACCACTACTATATTATATGCATCCGCTGATTACTACTTTAAAAAGGTTACAAGTATATTCACTTAAGTATATTATAAAAGTAAAAAAAGTACTCATATTAAAATTTAACTTAAAAAGTAATAAATATTTTGCTTCAAATAAAAAAGTTGAATAAACAAACTTGATCTTTTGGGTCAAAGGTCAAAATGTTAAGCTTACAAGAGCAAAACGTCAGTAAAAGCACATAGAAATATAGCGAAATCTTTATATATAAAAAATTTGCTTGCGTATGTTAATGTTCACAAAACTCGAAAACATTTAACGCATTTTTAATGAGTTTGTGTTTACACCATTGTTAAACTAAACGTAACATTATGCTGTATAAATAAATAAATTTAAAATAAATTTAAAAAAAATTACAGAAGAGTGAATTTATATTCAGCTAGTAAAGTGATATTATACTTATTTTGCGATCGCCTACGATTCAAGTTAGAAAAGCGATAGATAACTTCGAAGCACCTATTTCGCTAAACACAGAAACTGCTATATGAAATAAAACACATTTGAAAGTAAAAAACCTTTGAATGCGTCCAAACCTGTTTACATTACAACAACGAAAATATTGCTATTAGCATAAACCGTAAATTATACGAGGGAAAATCATTTTCCAGTGTTTACACTACGCGATAACCGAATTACGAGATAAAAGGCCGCACGAATACTTACAGATGTAATTTGGTAACACAACACCAGCTGTTATCGAAGCAAAGTTTATTTAAAATATTTATTTTGTGTTGATTCCGGTGCGCGAATATTTTTCACTTCTGTACGAGAAGCGGGCAGCGTTGTGTGGTTCGGTGCGACCGGCGTGTCTAGCTATACTGACGCCTGTTGCTACAAGCCTTCCAACACTAAACATATTTTACCTGCAAACCAACCACTTTATCTACAATTAATGACAGTTTAACAATTTATTTTTCTTAACAAGCTTCAATGAAAGCTTGTGTATGTGTAATCATAGTGTTAAAATTAGTAAAATTCAGGTTCGAATTTTTAAATTCGACATGGGCTTGCAAGTTATACTCAGCAATGATTCATTCGGTGCCCTTCGATTGCAAATACGTATTGACAGACTTTATGCAACTTTATGCATTTTTGATTTCTTGTCCCTCTTGAAAAATACACTAGCTGTATGATGGAGCGAGCTCACCCAGAAGATGCCTATTCACTCGAACTTTGAAAAGATTGAAAGAAAAGAAACTCGGAAACACAGACGTCGCCGGTAGGGAGTTCCAAACTTTGCCAGTGCGCATTATAAACACGTTTTAAAGGGCTTCGTCCGAAAAAGGGCTTCGTTTGTGGCTAACTTCGCCCATAACATAAGTAATCGTACTATACTTATAGTAGGATTACTATAAGGGATAGGGAAATGGCATCCCTTAATCACTCACGGAACTCACGCAAAATAACAAAAAGTGTTGATAATTTTTTTTATTAAATTAAAATATAGTTCAAGAGACCTATTCTCAAAAGATTGATATTAAAAGACAGTTTAACAGTGTATATTTAATTAACCCAATGGTTTAAATAGTGAAACCTGACACGAATATCGGTTGGTTAATAGTTTCATGTCGCTAAATCCATTTGGACCTTTGTCGGAGCAGCAGGGGGCGATGCCAATGGTATGGTAACGTAGATTGATTTGATTTGAGTTCAGTTTGTGATGTTACTGTGTTTTGAGACGGAAAATACATTAAGGTAAGCCGATACCCAACCCATAAGGATCACATTTCAAACACAACTGTGCGATAGAAAATAAATTCTATTTTCTGCTTCTTGCTGATGGAATTGTTTGGATTTTCAAACAATTATATTTATACATTGAGAAATAACATTCAAAAGAATATTCAAATATACAAGCCATTACCCACTATTTGAAAACCACATATTTAGAACCGTAGACCACTAACAATTTTTTCGTATAATAAACTATACAGAATTAAGTTATCCTAGCTTACTATAGCTTTGCTTTTGTACGGTTTTCGGTATTGGCGCAAATAAATATATTTTTTATATTATACTAAGATAGACTACAGCAACTAAAAAATGAATAATATTTATAATAAATAAATTACAAGAAATAGGTAATATTTTTTTATAAATAAGTTTATTATTGGTCAGATATGGATCAATAATATTTTCCAGGCGATTCGCCTTGGACCCAAACCGACTGTGCAATGTTCATCTTCGGGAGGTAACACTGCACTGTCTCTCCTCATTTTTTTATGGAGCGGGAGGCGAGTAAATTTGAAGGATATCAAAAAATTTGAAGAATAACAAAAAATAAAAAATAAATTCATAATAAATGAATAAACTTTTAATTTTAACTTTCAAATGAATCATATTTTAGGAAACAATGAATATATACTGAAGCATTACAAAAAAAAACTAAATAGATCAATGTAATATCTAAGCACATCCAAATCGGAAATGTGTAAATGAAACAGGCCTTTTTTAACCAAAATACACAAAATAGATAGTTTGACTTGTGTGGCTGTGTATCTGTGTAGGTATCGATGTGTCTATCTGTGGCATCGTAGCCAACAAAGAGATGGACCGATGTAGATCTTTTTTTTCTTTGTTTAAAAGTTGACGTGATCGAACGCAATGGTTCTTAATTAAATTTAAATTTTATGAACATCATAGGCGCTTAAAGATCATCAGCCCATTTCCTAGTTGACGAAAGGATTTCACTAACTCCCACAAATTCAATTGATGTAAAATTTGGTATATCGTAACTTCGGCTATATAGCGTGTTTTGTCTTGTTTTTTCAACCGAGGAAAACGAAAAAACGAAAAAGGAGGAGGTTCTCAATTCGACGCGTATATATATATATTTATGTATGATCATGTATAACTTTTTACAGAGTAGTCCGATTTTGATAATTCTTTTTTTATTGGAAAGGGTATTATACCTGGAAGTTTGTCCCATATAAATTTGGAAAAAAATTCTTACCCTAAGGGTGGGAATATAGGGGTGATTTATTGTTCACTCACAGATTTTAATGCTGAGTTGTGTATAACAATTTAAAAAAGTAATCAAAAATTAAGCATGTAGTAATTAGTAGATTATAGCCACAAAAAATTATAAAATAAAAACTTTTTAACAAAAAATTAAACCGCCGAAAAAACTGAAAAGCAAAAATTATAAACCTTATATTTCTATTTTATTTTAGGTAGAATATAATTATGTATTTACCTGTAAAGTTTGTTTTTGCTTTGAGTTTTTGTTGGTAAAGTTATGTATGAGGAAGGAAAAGTATTTAGCTGATTTAGTCATGAGGTGGTTAATTCTATGTTGTTTTCGTGTATTTGTTGCACTCATTAAAAATTTACCCTCTAGGAAAGTACATGCCACATGGCTTGTATAAATTTTACTAATTGATACCTATTACCTACTTTACTTTTACAAGATTCGCACTGGGATTTTGTGAGACTCGTGCTTTAAGGGAATTGATACTATAATATTGACTACACAAATAAAGTAAGTAGTCATTATGGTTGTGATTTACATATAAATGTCCGGTTAAGCATTTAATTTTAATAATTATGTGAACACCTGTTAGTTATGTTAATACTAATGTATTCATATTTAATATTCTATACATTTTCAACCCGTCCCCGATTTCGCACGGATGCATTTTTTTTTCTGCATATTACATACAGATACTCAAAGCTTCCCCGTTTATAACACCAATTTAGTTAATAAAGTTTCGTGTATGGATTTTCACCTCTAACAAACTAACAATGTCTTTTTGAGATTGTTCCTGCTAAATTTCTAAAATTTTGTTACAAATCCTTAAAAATATGTGGGTAAAAGATATTCCATTGACTGTTTAGGTTGGTCTAGGTATACCGTAAAGACATGTACACCCACATCCCAGTTTTAAAAATGGCCATATATTTATATGCTCAGATTTCGTTAGGAATCGGAGAATCAACAATATCTCAAAAAATGCTTCGAATCATCTGTCTTTAATTCTTCAAATAGCCCTGGACCTAGCTATAGTCCTCTGGGAAAGTTCGCGTATGAAGAAATTTTTTCAGGAAAGTTTAGTAGGGATTTTAGACTTGGGTGGAAACCCGTCACCTCGTACATTTTCCAGTTATGGCGTCTTCAATTTTGTCAGTGTATGAAAATATATGAAAAAAAAAATTTTTTTTTTTTAGAAATCCATCCTGTGGGGTATCAAATAAAAGTGCTCTATGAGCTGATTCCAAAAATATACCTCACCATTACATTTCAGCCAGTTTTTTTATAAAAATAAAAAAAAGCATTTTCAAAATACACTGAGTTTGGGTTCATCCTGACAGGAAACAGCTGAATATTTTTTTCTAATTAAATAACCACAAATATTAAACAAATATTTGAAAAAAAGTCTCAATGGTAAGTGGCCACCGTCGCTTATAACACAAGTAACATAAGCTGCAAGTGCGCTGCCGATTACAATATTAAGATGGGTATTAATTCATTAAGGATAAGAGATTGGGAAAACGATAGGGACATGGTTACTTACTTACCGAAACACAACAGCACACGTGCTGTTATTTTACGGTGGTCTTCTGCAATCCTATCCACTACCTACATAAACGGCGCAATGTGCTTTTCTAGATAAAACGTCATCGTATGTATTGTATGTATGTATGTATATTGAAGCTTCTATAAGTGATGAGGATTTATTGCCTGCTCATTAAACTGTAAGGGTTGTTTTACATAAGAACTGCAACACGCAATAGTGTTACAAATCAGTCCGTAGTGTAGTTTCACTTTTACTACTAAGCCTTAGATTCAATTACACTCAAGGGCCGTAAATGAGTGCCTGGAGGCAGTAGCGATTTTATTTAGATCCATGTTTAATTAAGGTCAACACGATAAGCATAGCTTAAACCGAGTTTCAATCCTCGGCAAGCAAGGAACTTAACTACAGGGGATACACGAAAGCCCATAGGGACAAAATAATTCTGGTCTAATTTCACCAACTCTCCTTGATTCGTCACTCGTTGCTGGTGATTCAGTGGAATTAGGTATACAAACTTTGAATCACGATCTTAGCAACTATAACGTCACTTCGTCCTCGCAGAAAAATTAAAAATATAACAACTGAGAAAATATCTGACATCTTTATCGCTGTGACGACGGTGGCGCCACCGTGATGTCCAACTTTTTAATATTTAATTTTGAATTTTTTTATTGTTAGTAAATTTTCCTGGACAAGAACAATAGAGATCAAGAATTCATTCCACGATAAGTTATTTTGGAAATTCTTTTTTTGAAATATTTTGAAAAAAGCGAGCATGCTTTTCCTTTATAACATACTACATACTAGCTGTGCCCGCGACTTCCTACGCGCTGTGTAATAATAATGCTGTGGCGCTGTAGTGCGTTTTTTATAAATCCCAAAGGAACGTAACATTTTTACAGGATAAAAAGTCTAATATTTTAATCCAAATTCATCAAAATCTGTTTAGCTGGTTTAGCGTGATTGAGTAACAAATATGCAAACTTTCGCATTTATAATATTATTGGTATTAGTATTAGCGTTGTATATATATGCATTGTAATTGATGCAAAGTTTTAAAGATTAGACAAGTCTTTTGGTTTATATAATTATTATTTTTTTAATTACATTCCTATGTTTAATTTAGTAAGTATTGCATATGTTGTAGGTGGATTTTCTCTATCTTCTCTCAAATGTCGTGGGACCATGTTTTTTTTTTTTTTTTTTTTTTTTTATTTTATTTAGGAAAACAAACAATTACACAATATATAGTAAATATAAAGAAGGACATTCATATAAATAGAAGTAATCGTGCAATCAACAACATTTTCCACGAATTGGTACATAGATTTACAGAGAAAACAAGAAGAAAAATAATAATAATAATAATAATACACATTCATACACAACAAGAAAAAACACCAGAATACAAATACGAAGAAAAGAACAACACCATAAACTAAAACAATTTAACAATACTATTTTTATATTTTTGCGAGCCAGTTGAAAATGGGTCTAAACTTGTATATAAACAATTGTACTTAATGCAATGTACTTGTAGCAATGTTGATGATTAAATAAAACTTTATTAATAATTCTGTGCACATCTTAATTTTCGTTTATTTATCCTTTATATTATCAAACTGTACATGAATAAAACTTATCAAAAATACAACATTTCGTAAAACCTCTTTCCAATTTAACTTCTCAATTTATACCTACTTACTACTCAAATTACACTGACATAAAAATCTACAACCAAAATTCCTTCACTTGTTTTTTCCCTCAAAATAGCTAATTCTTTTTTATCGTTTTAATTTTCATATACTTTTAAAATTCAAACTAACAGTATGGACCATGTATGGCAATTGGGAAAATAGGTACTTTTACGCAAAGATTTAAATCTTTGCTTTTACGTCAAAGTAGCGACATCTAACGATTAGCGGTACATTTTACTTAAAAAAGCTTTTATAGTATGTTCCTAAAATAGTCGCAAGATGGCAACAAATCTCTGATATTCCTAACTTTGTTATGTGAATTTTCAATATCTGCATCCTACTACGAAGTATAAGTATAGAGTAAATAGTAGTTAACCAGTACTATTTACTCTATGGTATAACTTAGAAATTAAAACATATCCATAAAATGAACAAAATAATAGATAAACAAATTTAAATTTTTATTTATCAAAACAGAAGAGATATTATTATATGAGGTAAATATATGGTAATACTTTATTTAGCTATGTTTATGGTTTGATTTTGTTTGTCTATGGCGCGTCAAAATGGCCGTCTGCGGTGATATCCTATGTGGATTTTATATTCTTTGTTTACTTAATTAACTTTCTTTCCATTTTAATTAAAAGACTTTAATGCGACAGGATAAAATGTTTTTTGGTATACAAACTTTATACAATTGTGTGTTAACATACAAGTGTGTGCTTTGATGATAATTTCGTGATACCAGTTTACCTTGTAAAGAGAAAATGGGAAACTGTTTTAGTAGCACTGGAGAGAAAGATTCAAAGAGCAAAAATGAAAGAGCGAACCCTCACGAGGAGGATCCTAGACCTTTTCAGACTCCAGTACCAACCCCGCCTCCGGATCCAATTAGAACTACCGTAAATCAAGGACCAGATACAAGTGAGGTTCCTCCCACCCGTATATTTGTTGCATTATATGACTACGATGCAAGAACTGACGAGGATCTCAGCTTCAGAAAGGGGGAACATTTGGAGATACTGAATGATACTCAAGGTGACTGGTGGTTAGCGAGAAGCAAGAAAACAAAACAGGAAGGCTACATTCCATCAAACTATGTCGCCCGTTTGCAGTCAATAGAAGCCGAACCGTGAGTAATCAACGTACATTTTATCAGTTTTTATGCAATCATTTCAAATAGTGATCGGTTCCTGTATGGCTTCATTTCCTCTACATACTTTTTGTTGTGTTAAACAAAGAGTAGAGTAGTACATAGTGAAAACGATTATTTATGTAGGTATACATTTTTAAATAAATATATAAATGCAAACATTTTAATATTTAGGTAAATTTAATTATATATTATACTTATTAATAATTACATCGCTGATTTTTATAGTAAGTTTAAGTAATGTTTGTATGAGATATGATTCATAGGCATGTGCAGTGAAAGCATTATGGAATGCATACATTCACTTGAAAACACTGGGAGTTATAACAGGGAAAGTTTATTCTGTGTAATATAATTCCTTTATCTCTACATAATATGTTTTTCCTATTATTTAATTTCTAGAAGTGAAATGTAATCCCTATATATACAAAAACTTTGCCCCATCTTTGCAGGGATGCAATTTTTTCTGCAAATTATATACACATATTTTCTTCGTTTAATGCTCTATGCATTACTCAAATTATAGCATGGCACACTGCATTTCACAGTCATTTGGGTTGTCAATCTGGTGGCAGCCCACCCTTACAGAACTTACTTACAGTCTTCTTACAGAAGATCACAGTGAAATCACAGTATATGTGCTGTTGTGTTTTGGTGAATAAGTAAGGGTGGCCGAACCCATTTCCTTATCCCTTTCTAATCCCTTATCCTTAATACTACTATGGTGGCATTGCTTGTGTTATAGGCGAGAGTAGCCACCTACTGTCAAGTGAATCATCAGCCCGTTTGTTGAACTTAATATTTAAAAAAAAGTGAAAACCATATCATAATCAATTGGGTGGTTTAGAAAAGAAGTTAAGGGAGAAACAGGTGTGAGGCAGACAGGGATTTTATTTTATAGATATAGGTAGGTGAGAATAAAGTTACACATGGACAATAAATACCCTTATGAATAATTTCATAGTAATTAAGGCTTTAATAAAATTATATTATTTATAATTATTGAGAGATAATAATTATATTGGTAATGTACAGCTTTTTAATTACATAATAATAATAAATTCAGGTATTATCAAGGAACTAAAGATATTGTTATCAATATCTATCCTACCTCTAAAAAAGGCCTTTATATTCTTTGAAGAAAGAGATAGGTTCCTCCAAAGCATAATGGATAATATACATGATAAAAATCACAACACAAGATTACCCCTATAAATTAAATTACAGATAGATATTTCATTTAGTGCCTTTCAACAAAGTGATATTATCCACATGAGAAAATCACTTCAAACATCTGTCAGTGGAATCGAATCAAATGGTTGAACCGATTTTGATCCATTTTATTTTTGTTTGAAAGCTGACATGATTGTGATGGTTCTTGGCTCCCAATCATGTCAGCTTTATGATTTATGAAGATCTGTTCAGGCGTTTGAAGACCATCAGCCCATTTCCTAGTTGACGAAAGTTAGTTTCACTAACTTCCACAGGTTTGTTTTATGTGAAATGTGGTATACTGTTACTTCAGTGGTATTACCATGACATGGTAACTGTTCTGATGCTGCAACATCAAGTAGACTGTGGGATACCCAACTCCTTAGCAACTTTGTAAAGTTTGGGTTCAATAAAAAGCAGGTGGTTTATTTAATCTATCTATCTCTATATATATATAAAAATTACTTGTAACGTTGTTTGACTCCAGTGAACTCCTAAACTACTGAAACGATTTTTATAAAACTTCGTAACTATGTATAGTTTGGTCCAACTTAAAAGATAGCATAGTTTTTATTTTGAACCCGGGCGAAGCCGGGAGCGTGTAACTAGTAATTTTTAATTATAGCTTATTTGTTTAGATTTTACATATTACTAGTTGATCTAGCAAACGTTTTTTTGACATATAAAAAAATTTTGGGGTGTACCCCTTATCACTTAGGGGCTAAAAAATAGTTTAAGACCTGTTCTCAGACCTACCAAATATACACAAAAAATTTCATAAAAATCGGTCAAGCCGTTACAAACACTGTGACACGAAAATTTTATAATATAGATTAATTATAGTATCATCTCAAATTTAAAATATATCTGAATGTAATATATAAAAGTTTTGTAATTATTTAGCTCTTTCAATTACTCTTAATGAAATTTACATAAGAACCTATCATTTACATTATGTATGTAAATCATAGTTTCTTATATAAATTTTATCCTGTAAAATTCCTTTTAGTTAGGTATGTTTGTATAATCAATAAATTATAAGTTGGTTACGAATCAATAATTGGTTGGTAAACAAATTAAAATATTTATCATGTAATGCATTGCATAATTACCCCTTCTATAAATGTTGGCGCCAGGTTAGTTTTAATGTGTAATGTAACAAGATAAATTTCTTAAATAGACCCTCATTTATCACATCGCCATAACAGAGTTTAATTTGTAGCCAAAAACAACTTTATTCACAAGACGAGAGTGAAAATAAAATTTTATTATACAACATTGATTACCTATATTATACAATATACAAATTGTGTTGAGTGATTTATAAGTTTTGGTGGATTATTACAGTATGTATAAACTGGCTGGTAATATAACGTCTTTATTGTTGTGACGACTGTGGCGGGCAACGGTGGCACTCAATTTTTTATATTTTTAGAATATCCCTCGGGAACCCAACACTATTCCAGGATAAAAAGGATCCAGAAGCAGCTGGCACCAGCTATGTTTTAATAATAAAGACCCAATGCCTGGAAAATGTTTAACCGCAATAAAGATGTCTGGCGTTATTATATTGCTTTACACATTTCGTCAGGCGCTACGCTACATACATTACTATTCAACGCGGACGAAGTCGCGACCACCAGCTAGTATTTTTTTTATAAAAGAACAGAGCAACTTACAACATAATATGTACATTAAATAAATTCTTCTAGGTTATTTATTAGCACATTCATGCAGTCAGAACATTCTTTAGGAGATATTTTCTGAGAAAAAAAAAAACAATTAAATTTATCTCAATGATTGGTTAATTGGCTGCCCATTACAATTAAATGGAATAACTGAAATGTTCATAACATACAAGGTGACGTCAATTAAATTATTAACTTTATATAAGAAAATGTATTTTTCAATAGAACTATAAATAGCTATTGAAATGCTATCTGCTCGGAATATATTTTTATTTATTCATTCAGAATTATTTATTTCAGAGGAATGTATTGATTTTCTAGTAAATTAGGTTTTTTATTTACACTTGTTTTTTTTTTTTTTTTTTTTTTTTTCATTAAATAAATAGGTAATTTAATAATAAACGGACAAAAATCTAGTGCAAAAGTAGAGTAATTTTATTAATCCATAGTGATTGCACTACTATTAAATTATTAATAATATTTATTATTATATTTATTAAATATATCATTACTGTATTAGTGGGCAGACCACAGTGAAATAACAGCATGTATGCTGTTGTGTTTCGATGATTAAGCAAGTATACTGCTCCTTAATGCGCGTTGTCTTAATCCTTTAGCCGCCAGAGTCAATAGTTTTCGTGTCTATTTCGCCATATATACGACAAATACCTCTACTTGTATATATTTTTTTTTTTTTTAAATCATTCCATTGCTTTTTATTTAAAAAATATATATCGGCTTATGAGTCAAGCGGTTGAAGGGTTAAAGAAAGGCCAATATGATAATTAGTTACACGAAAGATGGTTTGTGTATCTATCGTTAATTAAAATTGCATCGCGTTTCGCACGACTGCCACGCTGCTGCGCCCGCTGGTCGCACAAACGGGCAAAAACGGGGTCAGCAACAAACACGTCGGCGTGCATAGACAAACTGTTAATCACCGCTGAATTTTAAACAGCCTTTGAGAAATTTGCACTCAGCGCGTGCATCATAAAAATACTCTAATATAGTTAATTGCAATAAAAGCAACATTACATTTTTCATATTGCAAAATACAAACTAAGTATCGCAGTTCTAATGAAAATTCTTTGAGTTTATTCTCAGGAAATATGTAATAATGCATGGAGATATATATACTGTTTTTAACTATGCATCTCAACTTGATGTGTCTGAGCTATCTATTGAGAACCAGCAATGGGTGGCGATAAAAACACGATAAATATAGTTTGTTGTAACAGTTTATAAATATAGTTTTCATGCATCAAAATCTGTGTGTTTTCTTTAAATCTTAATTAAACTGATAAAATAATAAATAATTCTCTAAAATAATATTGTTCTTATAGTGTTAACATTGAATTACTATATTTGCATGAGTTTTGACTGTTTAAGATTAAATATTAAAATTTAGTGGCAGGTCACACTGCACTTCGCAGGCATATATTGGATAACCTGTCAGGTGGCAGTAACCACTCCCTCACAGAAGACCACCATGAAATAAAAAGCATGTGTTTCTCTATCCCTTCATAATTCTTTATCCTACTAAATTCGGGAGCCCACTTGCATTACCTGTGTCGTTGCTTGTGTTAAAAGGTGACGGTAGCCACCTATCATCAATTGGACCGTCTGACGATGTTAACATAAAAATGGTTTAATGAGGTTCGAGCTAGTGTCATAAATTATGAGCGATTAATAAATAACCTTCAACTTCATAATTCAAAAAAATGATTTATTTTTAATTTCATTCAAAATATTTACTTCTTTGTTTGTAACTATTTGTAATAGTAACCAAAACTGTGATGAAATATCTTCTAAAAGTGAATCGAAGGGTTAACTGAACTGTTCTACTAAAATTGCTACGAATTTGTTTTTGTAATACATGTTGCATCTTAAAGGATATATTAAAGGAAAAACTGATTATGTTTATCTTTTGTACTAAAGACGCGGCTGCTTCTTTGAGAAAATAAACACCGTTGTAGTAAGTGCCGTCTGGGTAAAACCAGCGCTCCAGGGAAGCGGCTCCTAGTCAAACACGCAAATTGTAAGACAAATATTAAAATGGCGAGGTTCGTCCGCTTTGTACATGGCGGTTAAACCGCTAACAGACTCGGCTAATAGCTATTCCTTGGCTTGCTTAACGGTTTTCGTCTATCCATTTAACCATTTGACAGATTATCGTATTGAACAATTGAACACAACACGAGGCGTACATAAAGACGTAAAACAAATTTATAATAATAAGACGCTGCAACCAATTGCAGTCAACTTACAAGCTATAATTAAAATTATAAACTTACCCCGACTCTCTATTGAGCCCAAAGCCCAAAAATGCTATATCTGCTGCGTTCAACTTTCTAATTATTTTAATGTGCTAGCATTCAAAAGCAAAGAAGCGGCAAGAGCAGATGTTCACATTTTCCCGAATATTGTCATAAAAGGCTAAAAGGCTGTTACTATCATTACACTAATAGTGTATGGAGAAGAGCCAAAATTTTAAAACTTACAAAACCTGGATAAAAAATATATATAAACAGTTATAGCTCTTACAAGTGTACTACCACTTCTACCCAGCCAACAAATTAGAGAAAGGTGGTCTTATGTTTCGATATAATAGCTTTTTTGAAATTTCATGCTGCCAATATAACAGAATTAAATAATTTTGTTTCATACTTCGAGAAATTTTGGCTGAAAAATGAAGATTTTATTAAATCATGATGTGTTTTTGGAGAAAGACACCGCACAAATAACAATTTAGAGTGGTGGCATATAAAGTTAAATAACGCTGTTAAACGAAAGAAAGTAAATATCGTACACTATTAAAAGTGCTGCAAGAAGATGCGAAATTATCCCAATTTAAGCGAGGACAAATTAAAAGACAAAAGACTTAAAAAAAGGAAGCGAAAATACATTATTAATGACATAATGGACATGCAAATGCAGTTGGTTAATTGCGAGATAAATATACATATTTTTGGAATATTTGCGTTCAAGTTATTGATTAAGTTATATCAATTTGTTAAGTTATGGTAAAGTTGAAATATCTATGTTTTTTTTTTAATTGGAAGTCAAATTAAATAATATACATTTTATGTTTTTTATTGTTGAACTAATTGGACAAATTATTTCAACTAGTTGAACTTCCAGTTGAACTTTGTGGAATAGAGGACTACGAGGGCTGCTACTTAAGTTTTGAGATAGACAAATAAAAACAAATATTTATAATCGGAAATGGCTTTATTGTTTTTCAAAATATTCTCCATTAAGATCAATACACTTTTGCATGCTTTTGAACCAATTGTCGAAACACTTTTTCCATTCCGATTGAGGTACCTCTAAAATATGTGATTTGAACGGATGAAGCGCTTCTTCAGGCGTCGAAATACGTTGATCTCCCAATTTATTTTTGATTTGCGGGAATAACAAGAAATCATTGGGTGCCAAACAAGGACTGTACCGCGGATGACCCATCAATTCGATATTTTGACTGCTCAAAAACGTTTTTGTTTGAGCTGATGTGTGAGAGCTTGCATTGTCGTGGTGGAGAATGATTCGTCTTCTGCGTTTGGTTTCCCTGATTTTCAACTACTGCGTGCGCGAACAACTTTTGTTGGATTTGGCTCGTCTTGAAAGACCCATGCAGTCGATTGATGTTTAGTTTCGGGTTCATATGCATAGATCCATGATTCGTCGCCTGTTACCATCTTATTGACGTCTTTTGAAGCACCGCGATTGAATTTATTCAACATTGCCTTGCATCAATCGACACGAGCCTTTTTTTGAGCGATTGTCAAATTATGTGGTATCCAAAGCGAACAAATCTTTTTGACAGCCAAATGTTCATGCAGTATTGAATATATGCGAGTGGAACTAATGCCCAAGCATGCCTCATTCTAACGGTATGTCACATGACGATCTTGCAATATCAGTTCACGCACAGCATCCATGTTTTCTGGCACAACAGCTGATTTTAGACAACCTTCGCGAAATTCACCCTAAAGCGAAGTGCGACCACGATTGAATTCGGAAAACCAGTGAAACACGGTGGCCCGAGATAGTGCTTCATCACCAAAAGTCGAAGCTAGTTGATCGGCACACTTCTGTTGGTTTAATCCACGTCGAAAGTCATAGAAAATCATCGCACGAAAATGTTCGCGAATTAATTCCATTTTTTGACCAAGGTGAATGTTTCAAGTATCTATAACAACACAAATAGCAATCGTATGACAACACGTCTGAGTAAGTTTACCATTAAAAATGTCAAACTTTACGATGACAATGTCAGATTTGTCATATTCACATCAGTTTTGCCACATCTCAAAACTTAAGTAGCAACCTATGTACTTGATGTTGCAGCACCACGTCAAGGTCACCATATCATGAAAGCTTTGACGTAGTGCTGCATTTAATTTTTTTAGTATATTAAATGTTTTAAAAGACGTCATGAGATCTTTTGCGAAGAATGAGTTACCTGTCTGTGTTTATTCATTGCGCACACCGTTGTTACAGGAAATCAGTCGGTTCGTTGAAACGCATAGGCACTTGACGTCTACTGACAAACGACTTGGCGTCAGTGCATTCTGATCGCCTCTATTTATCAATAAATTATTAAACTCATTAAACCAACAAACTTTAACTCGCTTTACTCGACATTTAATTTAATTTGATATAGGCATGCACATATCGGCTCTTCTCGGTAATACTCGTTTCTCGTTAAAGGCAAGCACTGTTACTTTGCTTCCGCTTAGCTTTCTTTGTGACTTTTTCGTTTTTCTCGGATTCTAAGGGTCATATCGTGATGATAAATAGCCTATCTAAACCCTTCCTTCAAATGCAAAAGTAACCGACTTCTAGTTCTAGAGTTTAGAGCTTTGAAACGAACCAAACTCTTCAGCTTTATTATAGCAGTATAGATAAATAAAATATACTAACATTATTTTCTCTTTAACACTTTATGAAAGGAAAGTCAAAAGGGAAAACAGACCGGATGTTTTCGGTAATTTTTGGGGTCTTTTTGGTCTCAATGTTACATAAATATCTTAAAGTCTTTGACTGAATAATTGTTATAAATTGACGTAAGGCTGGGTAACCCAGTCCATTCCTAGCCCAGTGTGTTTCGCGACTACGTTATAGATATTATCAAGTTCTTCTACCCCATTTTTCCAATTGAGATAAATTTGTTCCATTCTGCAAATGTGGATAAATTTATACCGTAACACATTTCTCATGATATACTCGTATATACATATAGTGTTACTTTTGTTCTTGAAAAATAACTTCGAAAATTTCTAATTTCCATTGTAACTACACCACATCCACAGATTACTAACTACATAGTTACTTCCACATCGCCCCGTCAGTAAAGGCATTAATTAGTATAATTCCATTATATTCACAATAGTGGTTATAGGATTACTCTTTTGATAATATTTAATTTCCTTTTTAAGTTTTTTTTTCTTTTAAATTCAATTTGCGTTTTCTAAAAACATGGTTGGAAAAATTCCGAGACCTGTCGCGTGTATGTGACATGGTCTCTCGTTGTTTAGAAATGGTATGGCGACGCGGCAGACTCTAAGTTTAATCGACCCGGCAATGATGAGCTGTGCCACTAACGGCTTCTAAAAACCCACATTTCCTAGTAAAGAGTGTGGCCGACATCACCGGCTTCTGAGACAGGATGCGTTACAACCGCGCCGCCCTGCTCCCCATCTAGAATCGACACCAGCATATACCTTGTAACATTTTAAAAGTTAGGAAAACATGGCAACGGGTGCTATAAACGAAACAAAAGGTTTTGATGATGTTCCTACCTGAATGCCATTGTATTATTGAATACGATATATTGTTATCATAAAGTATATGTGGTGATTGTAGGAAAATAAATTTAAGTCAAACTAACTTCATAATAACGTCATAATTAATAAACTTCTTCAGATACCGATTCCAATTATTATGAAAGTGTATAGGTTTGATAATTTAAAATTTGAAAATATTAAAAAGTATGAAGATCGCTTGTAGTGCCTATGCCTAACATAGATAATTGTTATAATCTTCATTGGCTTGCATTGTTAATGCTATACCTACCAATGCTTTTCTTTACTATTATAAGAATTCATTGTATAGGTTCAAAAGCAACTAAGTGTACAGGCCAGATAGCAAATAATATCATCGACATTTTTTTTTAATTATCTAACTCCTCATGACGTCATGACACTGATGTTACTAAATTGATATGCAAATTGCAATGTGTATTTGATAAGGTAAATGATTAAAAAAAACGAGGTTACATAAAGTAGTATGGGCAAAAAGACGTCACTAAATGCAAAGTTGACGTCAATTAACACTAAAGTACTGTCATTTAAGAAAGTCTACTTTTTTTACTCATTATGAAAGTCAAAAGCTTTTTTTTTTAAGAATGATTTTTTTTTGTAAATATTCCATAGCATAGTAAAGCCATAGCGGACCCTAAATTTAACTCTAAATACTAATAACATCTATACATCCTCACAAACTTTCGCATTTATAATATTAGTTAAGGGTTAAGGGTGAACAGGCCGAGTCCACTTGGAGTTAGAGTTACATTCGTGCGTGATGTATATGTATAGAAAAAACCCAGGGCCACCTTTCACAAAACATACGATTAGTAAAATTACGTATTATCCGCAATTAAGCTGCCTATTTTCGATCTCGCATCGGATCTCGATCGTATCAATGAAGCCCAACTCGCGTGTCTATTGTGAGGTCGTCGGCCCCGGTTGCATAAGCATAAGGTACGCCGGTGTCACTCACGTTCTAGGGCGGACGGGCTACCTACATGCCGCTGATAAGTGGGGTTCTAGGGCCTTTGAGATTGATTTAAGAGAGAGCAGCGGCCTAGATCGCACGTGCAATTAGGGTCATTGCAGACTCGGATGCTTCTGTCACATTACCCCCTATGTGGGCACGTAAAAAATAGGCATATAGATTATTATAAAGCTGTAACTCAAATTATTTATTTCCGGGACACAGTGCTAAGTACAAAGGCCGTGTTACCTCCTCGTTATTAAGCGTAGAAAATATGTCTAACAGATAGTAGGAATAATTGCTGATTGATATCACTAGTTATATCATACTAGTTGGTGCCCGCGACTTCGTCCATGTTGAATAATATAACACCTGAAAAAATATTGGACATCTTTAGCGATGTGTGACGGCGCCCAATTTACAGTAGTCTGTACTGTAAGCCAATACCTATTTACAGTAGTCTGTAGTCTCATGTCCAATTTCATTAAGTTTCATATGAATATGTGTTTAGATACAAGAAAGATATATTTTTTTAAATTTGAATCACGTGCTAATGAATATAGGTACTTTGATATGAAAAATTATTTTAACTTTCACATACGATCCCAACGGCGCCAATGTCTGCATAGCCTGCGATTATTTTTAGATTAGAAATGGCTCAACCGCTTTACGTAATTGCACGAGTCGCATGCGCAGCTAGTTCCAGAGCAAACGTTCTTAATGCTTCTAAATATAGTCACAGAGGCAGCGTGTGTAATTATGCCATGTTTCCACTGGAAGGACGACTTCGTATCGCCCTCAGATGTTGCCAGGTTTCTTTAGAAAGTGTCCCGATGCGTTGTGACGAAATTGAAATGAACACGTTGTTAGCTAAGATTACAGAATGGCGGAGAGCAGTTTTCCTTACCGTTCTGGGGACTGCGTAATGTCGCGTGCGTGCCACAGGTAACTCCCAACACAAAATGTCACTTACCATATTCCGCACTTTGCAAATTACCGAGAAACTGGACCAGACCGTGCTGTGTATCCTTCACGTAATATTTTGTAACTAACTTATGATATCACAGCACAGACTATTCAAATGGGATCGATTTCAATTCGTTTTGAAGGTTTTTATAAAACATTTTATTGTAAACTAGTGACCCGCTCCCGGCTTCAGCCAAGGTGCATTTTTTATTATAATTCTATATATACAAATCTTTCCCGTTTATCCCTTTTTCCATAAGTGTTAAACCCATTTCACTTATGGAAAGACTTACTATAGGTGTTGGTTTAACGTTGGTCTAGCCATTCTGGAGTTTTTGCGAGACTAACGCAAGGTGTTTGATTGTTATATATAACTAGCTGGTGCGCGCGACTTCGTCCGCGTTGAACGATGAAAGGTACCCTTTCTGGTGTCCCAGACAACGTGTATGCAAAATTTCATGGTGATCGGTTCAGTAGTTTTTGCGTGAAAGAGTTACAAACATCCATACATCCATACATCCATAAAGCATTTACTCGTACATTAGCCCATAAGAGTTGCTAATTTTGTTGAGACGGATTTTGTGCAATTGCAGCTTGTATTAATTTTATAAATATAGCTATTTTTACGAAAGGTTTTTACATAGGTTTTATACAATAGTAAGCGGTTTAGCCTGGCTACCGTCACCTGTAACGCAAGTAGTACTTTTCAATGCCCGGTCATGTAAATGCGCTGCCGACCCTGTGAAAAAGCATCACTCAATTACCGTGACACTCGCTCTGCTGTTGAAATACAACAGCGATATATCACGATGGTCTTATAAGTCGGAGTTTACAGAGGAAGACTATAAGTGCTAAGGCGAAGACTTAGCAGAATAATGTTACTTTTCGTCGCCTAATTTGAATTCTAGAGTAAAATTTTAACTCTATTTTCTGAGAAAAAAATAATTAAGTAATTGTTGCTGAAAAAACCTCTCTTGTCACAATAATAAATATTTTCAGCGACAACTACATTTGTTTTTAGCCTTATCAATAATTAATTAACTTAAGTTCTGTACTAAAGCTTTAATCGGCTACTTTAACTTTTTCATACTTTAACACAATATTTAAAAAAAAAAACTCCAATTTTAAATCTGTTTTGTTATCTCTGAGAAGCTACAAATATTTCCCGTGCAATATTGCACCCAAATACACAGGTCGTTAGGTTCCGTCCATTTTGTTGGTTTGTGCGTAAAGATTGTGTTCGTTTTTAGCTTACATTGTCTAATACACTAAACGTATTCATTTGTTAATCGAAAGTGTAACATTGAATCAATAAACGAATCGGTAAGTACCTGGAAATGTCGTGAGCAGTGAGCGACGCCCACGCACCGTAAAAACCCGTGTCCATGTCATGGTCGATTTTCTATAGAGCAGCACCCAAGACCGTGAAAACGACTTGACACACATTCCGTATCTCGTACAGTGTCTGCAAGTGATGGCACTTTCAATTATCGCTGCACCCGAACCCAGCCGCCCGCCGAGTCGCCCACACAGCGCAAATTGTACATTTATTGATCATTTTTATTTAACTGCAATATCTCCGCTTTGTTATTTTACATATAGTTATACTTTCTCCGACTTCCAGTTTGTTTTTTCCTTTTGCGTCCATCCAACTAGACGCAAATGTGCCTGTCATTCACGACATTTTCACTGTCTCCTTATGTCCAACGTCCAATGTCCAATACCCAATTAAAGATTTATATCTATCTAAACAGACAAGCGGTGTTGGATCACAAATTAATATTTGAGTGATTGCGAACGTAATTGCGTTTTTACTTGTCAGTAGCGAAATAAAATTCCACTCGGTCACCGCGAGCGGATCCTGGTACCGCCAGGTGTTAACTCGACGGGGTGTGATGTAAAAGACTTTCAGTGGATCGTTCTTTCTCGGTACGTTTCCGTTAACCTAGATGCGCTGAAGTGATTAGAAATGTATAGACATACGACGAAAAAAATTATAATTTTTTGCCAGTGTCAATTTGCAAATGTTGCGTTTCGCGCACACACGAGACGCGATGCGACAAGCGGCCCGGTGAGAGTTTTGCAACTTGTCACCGAAACTGGTATATGTGTACCGCGAACCGTTCGCGCGAATGTAATTATTGCTTAGAGAGTATGTACGTATGTATGTAGGTATGATAGGTCCGGTCGCGACTGTCGGCAAAAGTGTAAGTGAGGTCGTTCATTAAACCCTACGACGTAAACACAAAACTTAACCTATTGTCGAGTTTCTCTTTGATAGCTGATTGACAGATCCGCGCGGTTTCCGTGTCGTCTACGCCTCGTTATGAATGGTGTGACGTAACGCGCGGCGATATCATTATTTTCCTCTTATTGTCGCCCGCGGCGTTCTCTTTAAAATATGTATGTAATTAATTAGTTCTACGGACAGCGTTTAGGGATTCACTGAGGTAAATGACATTGACGTTTGACCTTCAACGTTTATATGAAATGTTCCATACAAGCTTAGCGGTGCTGGCATCTTGCTAGCGCTCGCAGACCTGGAAATTATGTTTTTTATTTTTACCATTTACCGTTAGAACAAAAAAATTAAAATAAACAATATATTTTTTAAACTGACATTTACTTATTCATCGGTGCAGAATTGTGGAGTTTCTATTATATATTACTTCAACAATACAATTTGTCATTCATATGTTAAAGTATATATTTTTTCAAAGCAATTGCGTTGTCTATTTCTTGTAACTTCTTCATTAAACAAGGAATATTTTTAGTCTTTAGCGTTCCACCTAGAGGTGTCCATGCATCCCGTCGCTCGCTAGGTCGTTCGTTAACCCGCTACGCCGCGACCGCAGAAATGATTGTTTATTTTATATACACTACCATTAAAACACTGTTTTGTGAATTCGTGACATTCCTTTTTAATCGCTCTAAATGTGGGTTAAGGCTTTTGCATCGCATAATTCCCTGTCGGTTGTCATAAATTTAATATCTTTATCTTTTCCTTACGGTTACATATTAAAGGTTTGTTTTCAGTATTAGCGAATATCCATTTAAGCATTGCCATTTATTTTTAAATAAATGAATTTTTAATCAAAACAATTTGGCTGTTACTTCGTTAGGAAAGCGAGTATAAGAAGCCTTCGAAAAATATTTCATCAAACTTACATAAGGATCATCTATTGGAAAATACGATAGGTATATCGTAGGTATACGAATCTGTCGAAACTGTTTCTAATTTGATTTTTTAAATATATTTAAACTATAGTAATCTAAAAGTTAATATAAAATTGGATCCATTTTGTCAGTCCTAAGTACCGCTAACATTTATAGGAGATGAATGGCAAAGATTTAGCATTAGCATCTTCGGAACAACTGGGAATAAATGGTTAGCAGATATTACAGAATTCTAAGACCAGAAGCATTTGTGAGTCTTCTTAAAACTGTTTATTCGTTGCCTGCCTGACGTATTATGACAATACACCATTTAGTCTTAGGGACACTAAAATTTGTCAATGCGTTGGCGGGATGAGTTTTAATTTTATTTAAAGCCTGGAGAAGGCGGATCACAGGACACTGAAGGCGCCGACCAGTCGCGCCACAACTTTCTACATTCGCGTCTAGAACGGTCTTAAACCGTAATCTGCAGATTGACGTACTCCGAGAACATTACGACAGGCAAATTAAATTGCACATTACATTGCTAATAATGCACAATTATCATTAAAATCGACCTCTCACGCTGACCACGAATTTCTCCAATAAAATATATAGATAGAGAAACTAAACAAACACGTAGCGAATTTATTCCTCGTTGACATTGAAACATGATGTTACATCTAACATATATTTAAAAAGATACTCGTTTGTCACTCTAAACACTCATGTGTTAAAAGAGTTAAAAGTGTAATATTCGAAGTAACAGTACCTATACTAAATTCCAGATCAGCCGAACCTGTGGAAGTGAAATCCCTTCGTCAACTAGGAAATGGGCTGATGATCTTTAAACTCCTGATCACGTCAGCTTTCAAAAAAAAAAACGGGATCAAATTAGGTCCATCCCTTAGGGAGTTACGATTTCATAGACAAACACTCAGATACACTCATACACAAATACACAGACAAACAAACACGTCTAATAAATAACGCCCCGTTTTTGCATCGGGGGCTAATATTTTCACACGGCATGTCGGATATTGGCCACCGACTGCATCAAAGAGTGGGTCGAAAGTTCCCATAAATTGGTTCCAAAGATTTCGAAACGATTTGTACAAACAGACATTTTTAATATCTAAAGATTTTAATGATTATTCATATCTTACATATGAATACATTTAACATCGACAATTTTCCTCTTTGTATTTATCTAGTGAGTCGTTAACTTCCGGTGGCTCTTACTGTTACTAGGTAGCAAATTATGTATCTCTGCAGCTCATAAAACTCGTTTTGTGAATTTTAATTGTGAAAACGGTAGCAGTACTAACTCATCGTGCAGGTAATGTGCGATGGTACTGTTATTAATATATGATGCGGGGAAAAAATCCAGTACGTACTGTCGCGAATTGCAGTGGCGGGCGCCACATCATGGCGCCAGAGTCGCGTCCGCTAACCACTTCCTCGAAACGGCTATCACTGTCCGACATAAAACATACACTAACGAAATTCATTTAAACATTTAGACGCTTGATATACATACATACATTTTTTGAATGCAAGTGAAAAAAAAATCCCAAGGAATTTAACTACCCTAGAAATTTTTATTACACTTGTAAATCAAAGCCTATTTTCCCTAACTACTGGTTGTTAATATGATATTTTGTGTGTCGATTCTTAGAAGAAAAATTGAAAATTATAAACTAACCCTCTGTTTTCTTGTGACCCCAAACACACTATATCTGCTGTAAGTTGCTAAGGAGATTTACGTCTCGCATTATAAATGTTCACACGATGGAAACTGCTTAGGCTGGTAAAAATAACTTTTTGAGCATTTAATTTATATGAAAATTGCCTTGTCAACTGGCGTACATAGGTACCTAATTGTTATTATTCCTTTTCATTACTTTTATAGATCTTTATTATCCTTTTGGACGCAAATATCCTTACACATTATAAAACAAAGTCCTCCGCCGCGTCTGTCTGTCTGTCTGTCTGTTCGCGATAAACTCAAAAACTACTGCACCGATTTTCATACGGTTATCACCAATGGATAGAGGGATAATCAGGGAAGGTTTTTACGGAAAGAAAATGCACCCCGGGCGAAGCTGGGCGCGGGACAACTAGTGTAAAATATAATCAAAAAACACTCAAGCTAATAAGTTTTAAATAAAGTATTATTCTACATATTTCCAGGTAGACGTTTAAAACATAGTTATAAAATCATTACAGACATTCCTTATAACATTATACCCTAGGTGTATTAAACCCTTTTTATATGCTCTCGATAGAAACGCGTCAACGTCAAGCCGACAAACACCAGTTTCAATATTGCCTGAAATAAATAAAAAAAATACGAATAAGACAAATGAGCGAAAGTAAACCGCGACGATGCAAAAACCAGCCTTATTAATCATGAGCAACAAATAAATGTTTAAAATTTAAACCGACTTCTCGATGCAATTTCGTTATGCCAGAAATTATTCAAATTAAATGTTAAGCAAATATGCACTAAAAGGATCGGGATTGGAATATTTCTATTGTTCCTGGCATAATAAAGTCTTTATAATCGAAAACTCCTTGGTTTTATTAATCGAATATCATTTATTAATTTTTTAAAAAGAACGCGGTCTTGTCATAAGGTCTTATCGAACTTGTAAAGTCAGTGTGAAAATGGAATTGACTCGAGAAAATTCAAAAGCAATGCTTTATTATGACTTTCGAAGTGGTTTAACACAAAATCAGTATGTTTATCGGATGCTTACTACATTTGGTGATGAAGCCCCATCTAAAACCACAATTTATCGCTGGTTTGCGGAATTTCAACGTGGATATGTCAATCTCTGTGACGATCCCCGTCAAGGTCACCCAAAAACTGCAGTCACCCAAAATAAAGTTGATGCCGTGCGTAAGCTGATTGAGGGAGATCGACATGTGACATATCGCGAAATTCAGGCAACTTTAGACATTGGCATGAGTCAAATACAAATAATCTTGCATGAATAATTAGGTGTAAAAAAGTTGTTTTCCCGATGGATCCCGCATTCGGTCTGTGAGGAGCAAAAAGCGGCTCACGTTACTTGGCGTCAGAACTCTCGAGAGATTCCACGGAGGATCTTCAAATGCTTCGTAAGCTTAGTTTTTTTTATTCAATTTAGATAGGAGAGTCTGACTTGAAGTGTGTCATTTATATACATTATATAAAATATTGTTTTAATATAAACATCATATAAAAAGTTGATTGTTCTGTAATATAAGCTTTTGCTTCGCCCGCTTAACTTTATGAAATATAGCATATTACTCACTGATAATGTAGTTTTCTATGGGTGATGTAAAATCAAAATAGGTTTAGTAGTTTTTGAGTTTATTCATTACAAACAAAAATACAAATCTTTTATCTTGACAGTAGCCACCTACAATGAAGTGGACCGTCAGACTGCCTGAGAATCCTCACATAATCCCTTAAACATATTTTTTTTCAATTCAGTTTATTGCAAAACCGTAATGTATAATTGGATGTTACAAAAATAATAAAGACCAGTGTCGGAGGAACCTTGCTTTCTTTAAAAGAGCCCAAAGAACAAAATATTAGAATAGCCATTGTCTATTATTATTTCATTGGTCTTAAATATCTTACGTCAAATTCTCACACCATCTTATACTTTTAAAATTGAGGTTATTTATACATTCGTTGGTTCCCAAATAAACTCATTTTGTAGTAACTATTAACAAAAAAATATTGCATACATAATTTTGCTTATTCACAATAAGCTATGCCTGACATTACAACCGAATAGCCTCAGCAGTAGGTATTATCCAAATATTTTTCCTGTATTGAATCTTCTCGCGATTTCTGTTACCTACTCAAAAATACTTCTTGGAAATTGAAATCGAAAGTGTCACTTCCAACGAAGTATTTTTCATTTATATTAGAGGTCATTTACAGTTAAAAGATATATCTTTCGTTGAATACATCAAAACAATTATTATTTGGAACAAATTGAGAGCGAGTCTCCGAAATGAATCTCCGTAATTCGATAGTATTGTTGACTGTCTGTACTATTGAAAAAAATGTGATAGTTTTATTGCTCTACTACTTCAGAAATGTACAATTTTAGATTACCTACTACTAGTACTATTATGTCTAATATTTGTTAGTATGTCTAATATAAAGTGTTTCGGGTATATTTCTAATAAAGGCAAAACAAATGTTTCAATAAACTTTATAATATGGTTGGTTAATTAACACTTAACGTTGACGTCCCTAATACGAGTGGTGCATTGCAAACTCCATCGGCGCCGGCCTTAACTGTCTTGGCATTTGTGCATGTCGGAGCTACATAACATTAATTGGTGCCTATTTAATTTCCCCTTTTCACAACATTAGTCTAGCTAGTCTGCGCTATGTTTAGAAGTTAATTTTCATTTGATTACACTAATGTTGGTTAGACATTACATCTTTCAGCTCGTGCTCGAAGATGACGGGCATTTAATTTTGCACAAAGACTGGTGTTGCGTTCTCTGGCGGTTGATGGAATGCCCTGACACGCATAGGGCCCGCAAAGCAGATTAACTGTACCCGACAGGATGACCTGAGCTGTGACGAGGTACACTTACGATCAGTCGGCATGTAGGTACGATTGCAACATTGAAACACAATTTTGACCTCTAACAAAACTTGGCCGGATAAATTCAACGCATTAAATAAATTAATGGTTTCAAAGAATTCAACGATTCGTCTGTAATCATGGTTAGGAGTGAATGTACAATACGGCTAATTTTACCTTCAGAATTATTACGCCAGTTTACGTCAATTTCAGTATTTGCATGTTTAATTTTTATGTAAATTGTTAATTTGCAAAACAAGTGACTCTGCATCGGTTTCGGTCTAGACTTTTAAAAGGTTTGAAATTGTTTGCATTATTGTGTTATTTGAAATTGTAATTAAACATAACGATGAATAAGCACGCCTTTCACAAACTCATATGGGAGCACCTTAGAAGGTAGGTTACTTCTTAGAAATAATTTTATTATTCCGAATCTTGCAGTCCACCCTAGTTCGTCCACAGGCTGTGAAAATAGATAGAACTTGGAAATATAGAGTTTTTTGTTGTTGGGAATATTTTAGGTCTTTGTTTTTCAATATCAATATTTATATATAATAGTTAATATAATGTCTGTTATATCCGAGTGGAAACTTTTATTATATTTTTATTTATAACTAAGCTGTTGCACGCGACTTCATAAAATATAACCTATGTTACTCGCTGATAGTGTTGTAGCTTTCTAAAGGTGAAAGAATTTTTAAAATCAGTCCAGTTATCTAGTAGTTTTTGAGTATATTCATTAAAACCAAAAATACAAATCTTTTCTCTTTATAATATTTGTAAAGATTATGTAATGTTTTATTAAATTATAATATTACTTAACATTTATATTGATCCTATGTTTTACTTGTTAAATTATATTGCATTAAATTAAATTATAAGCAATATTTATGTTGGCCAGTTGCCGCTTTCTGAATTTTTGTAAATATTCGTTCAATAATATCTGAATGATATGGGTCAATAATACCGTTATATAATCTCGAAGAATGCATCTGATGATGACAATTGATGTACGATCCGAGGAACTGGCGCCGCACGAAGGCGGGGCGGGTGCGACGCAGCGTTTAATGCGCGAGCGGCTCTCACCGTCTATCTCTCGCGACCTCCGCCCGAAGCGCACGCACGCTGCGCTGCACCGCGTTCACAACCACACGTTAACCGCGCGCCGCGTATGCGCTATGCCGCTCGATCGAAAACAACCAAATCGCGTCTTCACGAAACTGTACTTTTCTTGTTTTGGATGTGTTGGACGTAGTCCGGAAAAGCGAAACTAATCAAGATTTGGTTCAGTGAACTTTCATTATATTTTTATTATTTATTTGCACCAACGCTTGACGGGCGTATCTTCTTTAAATTTTTTGACAATGGTGTCTGAAGGGGCTCTGCCCGTAGTGTGGTGTATACGCGATAACCAACTAGTACCCCATCAGGTATCTGGTGTAAAGTTGCAAGGGGCCGTAACTGGAGCGCATATAGCAGCCGTAACTGACTTCCTGCGCATGGTCGCCGGGACTCCTATCATTCTTCCGCACACCACCGTTCCTGAAGATTTCGATAATGACATCAATCAAGAGAAAGAGAACACCACACGGAGACGAAAAATATCTATGCAAGTAGAGGTTCCATGTGTGTTTCTAACGGAAAGTGCGCTTCAAAAGGCGAAGAGCCGTAATAATTCTTTGGAAGAAAAGGTAATTTTCGATAAAAACATACAAACGGTGCCTAATAAATACCCAGAAATAGATAATCTGTTATCAAACAGTTTAAGTTATTTAAAAGATATCAAAGAGCTCGAAAATAATAGTGACAACATGGAAAAAAATAGTTTACAGTTATGTAATACTATAGATATAAAAAGTAACGAAAGTCATCCACAGTCTCCACAAAGAATAACTAGAATAATAGACTTAGATAATTTCAATACTACTACAGAAAGATCTGATTGTGACAGTATTCAAAAAATTACTAGAATTATCGAATTGGACGATGATAAATCGAACTCAGCAGTGTTTTTAGATAAAGATTTTGAAATGCCCCAAAGAATCACACGAATTATAGATTTAAATGACGATTGCTCATTTTTGAAACTAAAGAACAATTTGCATATCGAAAAAGAATGTCCACAAAGGATAACAAGAATTATCGAAATAGAAAAAGAAAATAGTTTTCCAAGTATGGCGAAAATAATAGAAATGGAAAATGAAATTTCAAATGAAAGGAGAATTTCCTTAACAAACGAACGCGAGACTGGTGGTGGAACATTGGACAAATGCAACGAGGAAGTAATTGTTAGGTCCAAGCCTTTACATAGGAGTACTCCTAGATTTAGCGTCGACTCTTCGTGCTCCGAAAACTCTTACGTAAACATTGATAGTATTAAGAGTTTGCAGGATGTCAAAAGAGAGGAAATTAGTGAAGATGGATTAAGTCCTGAGTCACCAGGCATTAGATCTGTTCGCTCGAGATTTCCCAAAAAGAAGACTTCTGTTTGTTCGATTGGCTCCTCAGATTGTGATGATGAAATAGATGTAATATTTAAATCAAAACCAAAATCTAGTCAGTGGGTCAGTTTGGATTGGATACCACCACCCAAAGACGAGCCAGTGATTACAAATGTCTGTGATAAAAATGATTTCATAACAAAGTGGATTGCCGAACAGAATTCCCACGATTCTGGAATTCTCTCCGACGAACGAAGGAGAAGCCTTCCTCCAAAATCGAACGAAATTTACCTTCACACCATGAGACGATTTAGTGACGGGTTGCAAATGTGCAAAGAAGATGCTGCTAGCGACTCGCCGGCTACAATAAAATCTAAGTGGCACGACATTGTCAAGCGCCACTTACAAATGTTAAAAAATGATAAAGGGTTTAGACGTCAGAGAGGTAGTTGGATGAGAACAGCCCGACGTCTGTCGGGAACAAATGTCAGCAAGACTGTGGAATCAATGCCATTGGATACATACATGAAATTGAATAGTATGCAGTAAGTATTTTTAAGTCCAATTAGTAAAAGGTTTTAATTTTCAAGACACTGTGTTCAAATGCGTATACGCAACATATACATCGGTCTACTTAACCAAAGCAGACTCGTTCAGCGGGTGGAACTGGTTACCACCTGATGGCCTGTGGCGAACCGCAGCTTTGTACTAATCATTTCCAATGACTAATGTCGGCGTTCGCTGTAATTATTTTGCTTTAAAAATTACATATTTTCCATTTAAATGTCTAAAAATTTTTAATCATATTCTAAAAATTTTTAATGTTGGGTCTATTGTTTGAGTTTTGAGCTTTATTTCACGTAAATAATGAGCTGCTTTCAATAAAAACTTTTTTTTAGTTTAATCACCACCAGAATTGTCATTTTTTCATGATCTGAATAATAAATTGATAACGAGATTGGTTGGGTCGTGTTATGAGAGCATGCGGCAAAAGGCACGCGCTTCCGCAAGGCCGTCTGATTAGAATGCAGGGAGCTCGTGTACAAGGCTATGGCTCGGCGGTCGGTCGCTGCACTTACGGTGACCGCTGTGTTCCTCTCGATAGTTCGACAACTGGGAGCCATCACAGGAAGTGAGCCGTGAAGGTGACGCTCACGAAACAACAACCGATCCGATCGGAAGCGTTTGTGCTTTGAATTTTTGAAGTACCTTTTGTTCATGATTTCGTACACTTCCTCAATGTGTCTTCGTGAATAATTAGGGATATGAGAAAACAATTACAACACGTCAGCGTATCCGGAAACTGCGAGGAAAAACATTTATAAAAATCATCAAATATTTCTTGGGTTCAATATTCTCTTGTAGCTAAAGGCTTCATAAACAGATTCGAATAGATAATTAATTTATATTTTATTAGACTGATGCGCCCCGACTTCGCCTGGAAGCAATTGGGAGGGATTAGTATACGTACATCACATATAACCTATGTTGGTCTGGAATAAATAGTTCCAAATAGTGAAAGAATTTTTCAAATAGGTGCAGTAGTTATGGAGATTCAGTCACTAATATTGGCCAAATTTCATGTTCATTCAAAATAGATATAGAATATATTTATATTGAGAAATATTCCTATATATGGTAGCTATACCAAAATACGGGAAACTCCAGCGAACTATGAAGCAAGGCAACGGATGTGTCGGTGTAGATTTCACTGGCTGGCTAGCCTTGTGGATGTTACTTCAGTTGCAGTTATTTAAAAAGTTTCATCTTGCTATACTTTGCCTTTAGTGATTTAATGTTATATTTGCACAAATCACATATCAACTCTTTGCTGACATGGCAATTTTTTATTATTATTTAGTGCAGCAGACAGACTGTTCGACGACGAGTTAAACCGACGCTTATAAATATACCAAGTGATATACAAGTCAAGTACGGTGGCGACCCTGATAGGATAGAGGTTAGGAGACTATGTGAGAATAGAGAAATGGGCTCTCATGAATTTTATTTCATGGTAGTTCATGGTGGTCACTCCCGCCTGCCGTGCTGCCCAGTTTATATATGACGACTACTTTACTCAATGTGCCTTACCACTACCCACTTTGAGCACATTGAATTTACTCGTACAATGTAAAAATTTATTTCCCCGCATTGTAATCGTGACGCGAGTGTTCTGAAAACACTTAAGTGTTCATCAACATGGCTATTGTGCTGAAATGTGTTTAAAGATTGGAACAAACAACATTCACACAAAATGTTTGTTGTTTTCGTTTTATGTGCGCCTTGTATGTTATAGCCAATTTTCCTTTTAATGGAAAAAAAAGTACAAATATATTGCTTTTTGATACGCATCTTACATATATACTTTTAAAAGATAAGAGAACATAATCTAATGTGTACAACGGCCTGTAGATTATATCTGATTAAATTCGGGAAATACATATAATAATGAGTATATAATAATATAGCATTGTTATTAACCGATTGAAGAATTGTTTATGTCCTCAAAATAAATTAGTACGATTGGTTTTGTATTGCAAACACTCGCGTACTGTGATTTGTGATAAGTGGCATTGAAAATGAAATTTCTAGTGATAACATACAAGGGACAATATGAACGTGTGTTTTGTGTATTTATTCAAAAACTATGTCAGACATTCGAGCGAATATTTTAGGGAAAAATGATGTTTAGATATGCGTTCATATTCTAGTCATTTCTATCGCTAGCCATGCACGCAATCTATTCTAATAAACTGAGGTATCTAATGAAACACCAAACGTGTTCGTTTCTTTTTTTTAAATATTACAAAGGGTGGCAGGAAGGCTGTCAGCACTTGATGGTAGGTGGTTACAGTCGCCTAGGGACATTCGCCAAGGGGGTGTAGTTTCGTTGTCGACCCTACAAGAATTTGTTTCCGAATTGTTTGAAGAACCTCTATTGCCTATTGACGTATTACTATTCCCAGGATTGCTTGAAGCTAGCGTGAACCTCTGAAGGGATGTTGTTCCAATGTTCGCGCGTTCGCGAGATAAAGTTTCTCACTCATCCGGAACTTATCCCAGTGATTCCCACTATTCCCAGTATTCGATACAGTTCATTTTGCAGATATTCTAATTTAATGGTAGTGTAATGTGTTTTACAGATTTATTGTCCAATGTTTTGTTTGTGTATGTAACGTTGAAATTAAAAATAGTTTAAATTTGTTAATAGCACCCATTGCTTACAATTCACTTTCACTATAGCGAATGTACAATAATTATTTAGGTTCCGTTTCGTGACGCCTTCAGCTTCGTCACATCAAATTGGGTTGTTTGTTTGCTTTACTATTGTCGCTTTCTACTTGCAAAAATTATTATTTATCTAATACTGTTGACTTCAATTTATTACTGCACAAGGCTGTGTTGAATGTTGAATGTTGAATGAATGAAACAGCCTTTAGAGAAGCGACAATAGTCGCGAAAATGACCCACTGACCGACTGTAAGATCTTTGTAATGATTTAGGTACTTTGTCTTTATGTTTCAATTTTTCTTGAAAGGGGGATATCTCAGATAATAACAGTGCACTCGGTTTACAGTAGACAAAGAAGTTTTTAAAGTAATCAAATAATGCAGAAATGGTTTTTTTAAATATTGTATTTATTGCAAATGTTAAACGCTATAATTTATTGAAACCCCTATAGAAATTTCTCAGACCTGATTTAGTATAATTTTTATTTATTATTTATAATGGTTGAAGCTTTTAAAAAAATATAATTAAGCACTATTAGTTACCTTTACATAAAACGTGCATAAATTCCAATCTATGCAGTTTTATGTAAAGGCAAGCTGACGCTCCAATTGGCTACAGTCGCCTATTAACTCAAGCAAGGACGCGGGTGCTGCAAGTGCCCTGCCGACCTTGGGAGCATTAAGGATAGGAGAAAGAGAAAATTTCTTACTCACTCACCGAATTACCAAATCACCGAACTCACCGAATCATGCTCTTATTTTACGGTGATCTTCTGATCGCGGTAAAACGCAGTGTGCCCCCCTGCCACTACTAATGCATTCATTAAGATCTTGTGCATTCATTTAATAATTAATGTCAAAGATGTTCTTTGGCATGATTTGCTAAGCTTTAGTCTACTGTAGAACAATACAACAGGTTTTATAACTATTTTTATAATCGCTCGCGTACAAACCGCCGGTGTCGATAGCACGGTGGACGCACTCGCGGATGTTATCAAATGTACCTTAAATACGTTTGCATCTCTCGTAACTTCGCTTCGCTTTAAGTCAATATTATAGCGTGCATACTATACTACAAACCGATCGATGCGTTCCGCACTAGCTGACTCATTTTACAATATTAACTTTTGTATTTATTATCGCCACCGTATGTATGACTCACGTGAAATCTTATTCAACATACTTGTAGTAGACGCATGATGTTTACAATGGAAGCTGCGGATAGCAATCGCAAGACGCGGGTCCCGCTAAATTGATAGGACACGTTTCGGTCTCCAGATGAAGTGTCGCTAATCTTTCGGCTAGTGTTTTATTTCAATGTGCCGTGTTTATTTCGCAATACTTAATTCTGGTGAGGTGGTCGCTTTATTCGCACGACCATGCCCTTACTTAGTCTTGACCAACAGGTGCTACTATTATTTAACGACTCATTGTGGACACGGCTAATTGTCTTCCATACGCTGTTGCCTGTTTGCTAAATGTTATAAACTTTAATAGCAACTTAGCAAGACTCCTTTTTTGTCATCGTCTCGTAACATAGACTCGTTTCGAGTTATTAAATTATAAACTTGATATTTGTAAAGTTTATTTTGGTTGGTTTATTTTTATTTTTTTAAAGGGCGTCAGGCAGGTTGATCTAATTGATGACTTGTTAGTGATGAATGTTTATGGTCGTCAAGTGACACAAACGATACTAGAGTATATTGCTAATGTAGGATTATGTTTTGTGGGCTCTAACATCCTTTACTCGCGCACACAGTCAAAACAGCACACATGGTGTTAATCATGAAGATTAATATATATGCATTTTTATATAACACTAATAATATCTATAGCAGACCCACCAGACGTCGTCGTTCTGTCAAAACGTCAAAATCGAACACCTTGTTTATGATTTCGACGTCAATATTTGATTGTAATGTTTGGAATTTTCAGCTGGGGGAACTGTGGATGGTAAAAAGAATTTTTTTTTTCTTTTTTCCGGACAATTTGTCCCTTAAAAGCCTTCCCCGGAAAAAAAATAACGAAAAAAATAGGTGAAGTGGTCCAGGCTTTCTTGAGTTTTGCGCTAAGCAACACACTTAGCTGTTCATTTTTATTTATATAGGTAGATATATTTGTAGTTCACTTACTTACATATTATAATATAATTTTACTTAATAAATTACATCCACTTATAATTCAATTTACTAACCTACTGTGACTTTTCAAGTTTCAGTTTTTCAATTAATTTATTTCACGAAAGTCCCAATTCATCAATGGAACCTAATTACTAAGATAAAACCTTCTATATGAGAGAGGTTACTGTTACTACAGAATGCAGTGTGTTCACACTGACTAGTACAACGAGTACAACAGTATAAACCGTGTGTCGATTATACTCATGTCAAGATTCTTTTGTATTCCTGGTGGTAGTCCTTATTGAGAATTCAATCTGTGTCGCGTTTTCTATGACTGTTATCCTTATCTGTCACTTGTATGAATAGGTAACGGACGAACCCATATTGCTTGCTCAAATACCGTTGTTCTTATTATCTTCAAATGGGTTTTTGGTTCATGTATCTCAGCGGTTTTCGTATATATGAAAAAAAAAATCGCAAATAAATTACGTCTAAAAATTTATAATGACATTAGTTCTAATTATGAAAAGAAAATGGTGCTTTTATAAATGTAATAAATATAAACCCAGATATATTAAAAATGAGTTTAATATAAAATTACATGTAATTTTTAAATTAATCTTAAGATATTTTTTTCATGTGCCTCATCTATACAGATCAACACAATTAAAGCGTCTGAACATTTCGAAATAAGGATTGATATTTAGGGTAAATTCCGACTAGACTATTAGTTACGTCAGTGCTGTCACCTTCCGCGTTTGTCTTTGCTTAGATTAATTCAAACATGAAACAAAAATACGATACTTTGTGATCAATTCAAAAGAAACTATTTTCTTGCGCTTCATAGCTTCTTACAATGGTTTAGAATTTCCAAAAATTACCTGCAAAGCTAAGTATAGTTTCGAATATAATCAAAATTTTAAAAAAATCAATTTTATTGTTATGAAAAGATGACATAAGTAGTTTCTAAATAATCCATCTGACTGAAATTTTAAATTTCAGTCCCTGGAAAAACCCTGCTCTGAAACATCACAGTTCACAGTAATACAAGGCTTCAGCACATATCTGAAGAGGCAAGACAATGCGGCTTTGCAGATGACGTTTCGTCGTTGTTAGTTGTGGTTTAATGAACAACAACGCAAAGATTGCCTTTTAAGCTTAAACTGTAGTAAGTACTGCTAAAATGAGTTCTTGAAAATGAAATAGCGTTAATAACTAACAGGCACATGTATGCGAACGTGTAAGGTACTTGACAGTTCCATACGATTGTTGTGAACCATAATTACGAAATTCTCACGTTTTTATTTTCTTCTACAATCTACATTCTATATGAACAGAACGTGAGGGATTGCGTGACTAATTTACTAAGCACTATTTACAACCTTATAAACAACGCAGCATTCTCTTTACGACTGTGTATCATACAGAAATATTCAATAGTTCCGAACACTCTCACTAGATCTATAATGGATATAGTTTTAGTTGTCATTAGATACATATTTGAAAAAAAAATTAAAAAATGGACCTAATGAAGATTTACTTCTAGGTTCGTTTTCACTGGATACCAATTTACCAGATCCATGATGAAATTCTATTTTTCTAACCCAAATAAAAAAATTCTTTAAATGTTGAGCAATTTACTAATACATCTAGATTATTTTGAAATCACAAACATTTAATTGTGATTATTGTCACTGCATTAAATGGATTAACAATAAAAAGTATCTCGAAAGCAAAAAAAACTTTAAAGTTAGATCTAGATCTACTTAGTGAGACTAATCCAATTCCCAAAAAAGATGCTAATTTAAAATTGTCTTATATCAGTTACTTATAAGATCGTTAGGATATAATGACTTTTCTATGAGAAGTTGTCGATGAGAATTTCCTCCTATGAGAACGTAATGATTTTCTAAGAGATCATATCGAAGTGATTTTGGCAATGACGTAGAGGTTTAGACTTAATGATTTACGAACAATGGCTTGTTAATTGTCGATTCAATTATTTATGACGCTTTCAAATATCATCAACGATAATAGAAATTAATAATATGTAAAATTATTTCAATGTTAAAAACTTATTATTATTATTAAACACACGTTTAAACACAGACAACATTTCGAACGAGTTTTTTGATAGTAAAAGCAACAGAAACAATCTCTTCAAGCGACCGTCACTCACTGTAGCTGGCGTGTAACTGTAGTTGGTTGAGCGCAGGCGCTCAACCCATTGTTAATAATTTTCTGTGTGTTTTAAGTATGGCGCGAGGAGATTAGGGCGCATCTTTCGATTTAAATCTTTGAGTAAATCTTGTTATTTAGAGTGAAATTACGCTTATATCATATAGAGATTGTATAATCTTGCTTATACGTATAGAGTAATCTCCGAAACAAATCCCTACACTTCTAGGTACTATAGGATACTTTCTATCATGGAAAAATGTTAGGTTTCTGTGGGATTTTCAAATAACGAACTACACCGCGCATGAAGTCGCGGACACTAAAATGCTGTCAGAATACACCTGCAAAGCGCCGCCATTTTCAATCTCTTTCTTTAATTGGACCTTTGTTCCATTAGATAGCTGACAATAACCCTTTCAGTTTAAAAGTACTTTGACACTCCTTGTATCTGTCAATACAATCACTAATATATGATTACATACTACAGTTGAATATGTCAAATGAAACGCTAAGTTTTAGAGTCGACGTGGAACGGTGAAAAAACTTGTAAACGACTTCCAGACTAGCAAACATGTCCATCGCTAAAGAGAGGTCCTATAATTAGATTAGCTATCTAGTGAAACAGCCTGGATACAGCCGAGACTGGCTTAGCAAAAAATATAGTTGCCACTTCGTCGTCGTCGCTCGGCATGCCAAAGTTTAATGACCGGCGCCTCTGCTTAACTCGTTTGTTATACTCGTAAAATTCTTAAAGCGAAAGTTTCGAAATTAATTCTTTTTTTGACTCCTCTCTTAAATACAATAAACTGTCGCGGGGTCAAAGGGCCTTTATTTCCGTCCCAATCTCATGTTATTGCGTAATACACACAACACTATTACAAAACAAGCCAAATGTTATTACAAAACACACGAACGTTATCAATGAATTAAATTAACTTCGCTAGTGCCAGTGTATAAACTTGCGATTTTCTTGTGTATCGATGAATGCGAAATTATAAAACGTAGAAATTGCAACTGGTTTTTACTGCCACTAGTTTTCTTTATTATTATTCTAACAAGTTGTCAACGTTTTATTATTCAATAATGTAGTATTATATTCTAGCTAGACGTAAATAGCTCGTAGTGTTCATAGAGAAATTTACTTACATATAGTTAGTGATATTTTATTTATTCGAATCATTTTCGATTTCACCATTGTTTCAACAATGCATATCATATATAGAATCATTATCTATATCAATTCAATACTTCTTTCTTTCTCCGCTAACTTCTATACCACCCAACGGATTTTGATACGGTTTACACTAATGCAAAAAGCGATAAACGAGGAAGGTTTTATAAATAATTTGTAGAAACAAATAGGCAGGTCGCTACTTTTAAATGACACCCCATGTTCTTCAATTTAATTCAATGTTCAAACAATAATTTCACCAATTGCAACTGTGCCTACTAAAATAGTGTTTAGCCAACTTTTGTACTAAGGGTGAAATTTCATACAAAATACACTCTTTCTTCTTATACCTAGGCCACTTTTTTTTTAGAATTTTTTGTAAATGTTGTAAATGCAAGTGTTACACTGAATGTACTAATGCTTAGTCATATTATTTTTGAGCACGTAATTCTTTACGAGTTACTAGACTACAATGGCGTGCAAAATGGCCAAAGCAGGTATAAAAAAAGTTGATCATCATTGAAAAACCTACTTTTGGCCGTCCGGTTTGGGCACTTTTTTCATCATGTTTAGTTTTAGCCCTGTTTGTCAAATCTTATCATCTCTATAACATTGGAACTTTAATATGCATTCAATATACTTTTGTACGAAAAAGTACGTAAATACATGAGATTTAGAAATGTTAAGGTTGGTCATTTTTACTTTCGCAAAAAAAAATGTAAATTAGTAAAAAGGCCTAAAAGCCGCCAGAGTCTCGAAATGGTTAATACCATGTTTCCTTCATCATTAAAATAAGTTATCGAATCCCGATAGGTACAGACCCTATCAGGATTCGAACCAACATCTTTCCATTGTGTTTATAACAAGCAGTTTTCACAAAACTACCAAAAAATTATCTCCAACAAATACATGTTCGGGTGGCTTTTATATTAGTCACTATAACTCAGGTCTTTATCTAGGTAGTAGAGACATTGTTTATTCAATGCTATTTGTACTTTCGACAGTATGCAATTTTGGAAACATGTCAAAATAAACATCCTGTTAAGTAAATGTTCTTCAAACGTTTGAATTTTTTTCTTTTTAACTCTTAATTTTTTTATTTATTCTGTTTGGTGTTTAAATATGCGTCAATTCACACAGACTAAATAAAATAAAATGTTCACTTATATAAAAAATATTTATTCTGCACTAGTGTTTCATTGATTAATTCAATTCAGTAGCTGGATAGTTATGGAAATAAATGAATGATTCTATATTTATTTTATTTATTGGTTGAACCAGGAACTACTGATTCGAATTGAAAAATTATTTTTGTGTTGGATTATCGAGAAAGGCTTTAGGCTATATAACATTTTGAACGCAGACGAAGTCGCGGGCACCAGCTAGTCTATAATAAACATATGAAATCATTATAAAATTATATTGGTCTAATTATTTTAATGCTAAAATATTTTTAGTATTATAATTATTTCAAGCGGATAACGCTTCTTCTTCTTAAGAATGAACGTATTTACAATAGATACTAAATTGAGAAATATAAAATAATAATTGTCTCTATAGTTAGTTAGCAGTTGAATGAGTGAGATGACGATTTCTCTGTTAGAGTAAGCGGGTCAAGGTCGATCGTCTGTCTGAAGCGTTGTCCAATCCGATGTTTCACTGTTTCCATACTGTTAGACACACTTGCACCAGATTCATAAATTGTTCCTGCTTTGAAATTCTTTACGTAACAGTTCAACATGTAATTAACTTTGCTAACACGCTATGCATGCTCAGTTTTAAATTACTAAGTAAGAAAAATTGGATTTTCATCAATTTCATATACAAATATAGAAAAATGATGTGATTCATAAATGCGGAAATAAGATCTGACCGGGGATTTCCTATACATTTTACTATGTATTTATTTAAATAACAAGTATCCATTAGGTAGACAACTACCTAAATACTAAAATCCATTAAACCTGACAGTTCGCCATTAAAAAACTTTTGTTAAAATTTTCAAATTTATGTTGCAACTCAAATATTCTCAAGTTACGAAAACTATCATTGTATTAACACCCAGTATTATTTTTTTTATTCTATTGTAATCTAACAAACTTTCCTCATGATGTAACTAACGCAACTATCAAGAGATCTGAGGATGTGTGGTCATCCTTTAAAAAAAAAAGATAAGGCATGTTAATTATGTTGTAATTATTTAAAATATTAAAATGATTAGATATCGTAATTATATTTGATCAATGTTTACTTAATGCATTATGCAAGACATAAATTGTACCCAATGTATTTTCCAAGTGTTGTCCTTCAATGGTGTCGGCTAATAACCAAGACATAGTCGTAAGGATGTTCTCAAAGCGTGACGAGGTCTCGTCCAGTTGTATTATTAGCTCCAGGTCACAGCGCCCTTTTCAAGACTGTATTTTATAGTTATCGGCCGGCCATTTTCCTCGCCATTAAAAACAGGAATAGCCATAAACTGGCCGTTGTCAATATGAAATAGGCGTAGAGACTTGAGGAAGTTTGAGAGAACTATCTATGTATTTGTGTCACGACTTGGGCTGCACTTTAATTTTTTCTGTTTAAGTATATTTAAGTTTATTTTGCTATAAAATAGATATGTGTTCCAATAACTATTTTCTTTGTAAAGTATGTTTTTGAACATATTTCACTGAACCAGTTATTTTATTAACTGCCTGTTAAAAAAAATTACAAAAAAACACACACACAAACATAATTGAGCTTTCAACCATTTTCGTTTAACGTTGAAAAAATCAATGTTTCATTTAAGTTTCTGAACTAAATTTTAAAATGATCATATAGCATTTGACGATGATAAATAGATCATGTTTTCGAGAATAACAAGATTATTATCAAGATTATTACACATAAAACTGGATTTAACAAATTTTGTTACATCAATTGGACAACTGATCCGGAATCTTGTATATTTATTCGGGAAAATTAATAATAACTTATACATAATATCAATAAGTTAAATCTTAGTTTCTTAAGCTAAATTAATAATATCCAATGCAGTGTATTCCGAATTCCAACTAAACAAAACATATAAGCACCAAAATCTCCTTCAGTTTTAATTGATTTTATTTTTCCTTCGACCTTTGATTGCTGAACCTGTTTATTATAAATTCCAAAGATCATCTCACGCGACCACCATCGCTAATGTTTTCTGCATAGACGCGGTTTGTAATCTCGAAGACAATAGTTGATAACAATCTGTTCGTGATTTATAATTAAAATAAGTAATGGAAAATACCATCAATATTTTATTTTTAATTATACAAACCAATCCAGTACAGTTTGTGAGATGACCATTGATGCTGTTTTTAATTTTACGGGTAAGTTAATAAAAATAACAAGTGTAGATAAAGCATTTCGCGTGCGTTAATCTTTGAGTGGCCTTATATATATTTATTGACTACCTCTAACGTTAGGTGAAGAGATCATTAACTGATTTTGAATATAGTCGTCATTATATTATTCGCAATTATTTTTTAGTCGATGTGAATTCCGGTGAATTTAACCAAAAAATGCTTTATAACATCACTATTCGTTGTTTAGAAGATTATATAATTTATAAGCAAAAAATTAGGTTTTTTTTAATCAATCTATTTTTTTTCCGTTTTACATTTTCATTACTTTTTCATACCTCTTCAAGAGATTGCAATTTATTTGTTTGAGTAGTCTAAATATATTAAATCCTATTGAAATATTATAAATACCAAAGATATTGAGGCAGTGCACACACAGCTAGCCAGCTATGTGCGCAGGTCCCCTAGGACATTTGAAGACGGGCTAGATATGCCCAGCCGCCTACGTCTAAGTGCAGCGAGACCGGCCTCTTCCACTCGCTCCCACTCAGCTGCCTCCTTTTGCAACATTACGGATTCGCAGAAGGAAGCAACTGCTTGACAGTGTGACGTCTCTACCACCCAGCGCCGCCCTCAACTCTCGACGCTGGGAACTCCAGGCCGAGCACACCTGGAGTGTATAGAAGACTTTCTTACACTGTGGAGTTACTCTCAAGAGAAAACTGGCCAAAAACAAGATCTCTTGGGAGGAAGGTAGCCTTTCTTGGTATACTGATGGGTCCAAATCAGGACCTGACGTAGGCTGTGGAGTGTATGGCAGGGACCAGAATTACAGGACCAGTGTAAGATGGGTACTTGGGGCCATATGGGGTTCGAAGGCAATGAACATGTCAACAAACTGGCTCGAGCAGGCGCAAAAGGTAGGCTAATAGGTCATGAATCTAGGTGCGGACTACCAAACAGCCTAGCTCGCTGGACCATATGGAACCAGTGCTTTATTAAATCTTACAAACGCTGGACTAAATTGCCAGGTCTGAACCATTCCAAAGCGCTCATAAAAACCTATAGTCGAAACGTAACAAACCAGGCTATGTCGCTTAGTAGGTGCAATCTGTGCATGCTAACTAGGGCACTAACGGGGCACTGCAGCCTCAATAGGCGGTGAGACCCATTAAAATAATGGATCTCACCAGTACAGGAGAGTGTCGCTTTTGCCATGAGCCAGAAGAAACACCAATGCATATCCTGTGCGAGTGTGCCCCCTTGATGCACAAGCGCAGTTACATCCTAGAAAGCCACACAATGGCTTGTGAAGATGTGAGGAATGCGTGGTAGGTATAGGTAGAGATCTTTAGTTTACGTGGCGATCACAATATTTTAGCAATGGACGAAGTGATACTGGTACTCTAGCAGACCAGAAATAGCCACTAAGAACATAAATAAATAATAAGTAAATGCGAAAGTTAGTTTGCACATTTGGTACGCTTTCACGTCTTATCAACTCAACCGATCATCATGAAATTTTACATAAACGTTGTCAAGGGGTATCTACAGAAAAGGATATAGTGTGCCTTTCATCCAAAAATAGATTGTTGCCGAGGGACACGGGCTAGTTTATACGTGTATATATACTTTTTTTTTGTAAAGAGTTTGGCAAAATTTAATGGTTTTGAATATTTCATTAAATATTGGACATGTTATTTTTTTTACGCAATTTGAGAGGTTTTACTACCAAATCGAGAGGTTTGCGGATCCGAGCTTTATGCAATTTTCCAAGTCTATAGGTATCCTAATGAAGATTTGTATTTTATATGTCTATACTAGAAAGAAGATTTGTACCTCAAAAACTACTGGACCGATTTTAAAAATTCTTTCACCTATAGAAGCTACATTATCAGCGAGTAAATATAGGCTATATTTTATAAAGCTAGGCGGACAAAGTCGCATGTATATTTTTGCACCAAATATCAAATGCCTCGTTTAAGTTTTTAGCATTGTGTAGTTGGATGACGCCAGTGGTCAGCCAATTCTGTGTCAACAGCCCGACGACCTCGCTCGACTGTCGTGCAAAATAATGCAATATCTTCATTGTGTTAATGTTTCTCTAAATGGAGAGTTGCAACTGTACAAACGAAGCAATTAAAACCTAGATACCTACTGTGTAATTTATTATCGTGCCTTTATTATTTTTCTCTTTGTTAGAATATTTACCGAGTTATAAGCGGGCAGGTTGTTATTGTTTCGTGCGACTCTCGGTTCAATACAAAATGACAAATTATAATTCATTGTTCGTCGGTGTACATTGGTGTTAAAGGCGGTTACTACAATGAGATAGTGCTTTGGTTTGGTCTCGAAGCGCGGTGTACGCCACATGAATTTACAAGCTCTTAGTCATACTCCAACCCCCACCTCTTGGACACTTCATAAACACAGCATTAGACAATAGGGTTCATAGTACCTTTTATTACTGTGTATCGTCTGCCGGTCCTTACATTTTAAACTGATTAGTTTGTTTGTGAAATTTCTCTAAGTAATAAGGAATAAGTATAGATCAATGCCTCTACCTCAATTGAGACATTTTTTATTTATTTAAATTAATGTTTAACGGATTCTTAATAGGTATAAATGATCAGTGATCATCACTCAGGTATAAATGATCAATTACACACTTACTGCTTCCAAAGGTGGCCACCGTCGCCTAGAGCACAAGCAAAGCCACATGTGCTGCAAGTGCACTGGCAATCATAGATGGGGTTGAGGATAAGGGATTGGGAAGGAATAGTCAAACGGGCTCTAGCATCCCTTACTCACCGAAACACCGAACAATACGATATGTATGAACATCACGGTATTATTTAACGGTGGTCTTCTATAAGGGTGTGGTTCTATAAGGGTGCTGGAAGACAGGCTAGCCAAATGAATGCAAAACGCAGTGTGTCCTGCCACTACTAAAATTAATTGATCAATTTGATCTCCTTGTAATATCTGATTACAAGGAGATCAAATTGATCAATATTGCTCAGATCAAGTATCGTCTGGAAAATTGTTTAGTGGTATATTTCCTTTTTCTACATATCTTAATGGTTTTCTCAACTTGTTACAGATGGTATTTTCGCAAAATAAAACGAATCGAAGCGGAGAAGAAATTGCTTCTGCCCGAGAACGAGCATGGAGCGTTCCTTATCCGCGACTCGGAGAGCCGCCACAACGATTACTCACTATCGGGTAACTATGTTAACATTTCACCGTATTACAATCGCTGGGCTATTACATTTCTGATGTAAAATCAACTTCCTTTTTTTTAATTATCATTTTATGACGTTTTGTATGGGCCTAGGTTACAAAATGTAACGGTCTACAGTTACGATTCTTAAAGATTCTACGCCGATACATAAACCGGCTGGAGTTTCTCCAACACTTAGAACTACTGCAGAAGTGAACTGCAATCGACGATTTACCTGATACCTTTTAATAATCTGTCAATAGATTTTTAAAGTTATACTGCCTTAAAATTAAGTTACACTTTCTTTAAATTTACTTTTAAACTAAATTAAAGATCTTCGAAAAGAACATAAATTTTTAAAATTATTGTAGCATTACCTTTTGGAATTTTATATCTTGTTAATATTATATAAAAAAATTGGTAAAATGTTTTCGTTCTTTTAATAATTATTATTATTTTCACTGGTATTGTTATCGCTACATCGTACAATAATTTTTATCGCAAAATACTAAGACCTAAATACTTCTACTGTTTATGATTCGATTACGATTTTAATATTTATAGATTATGTTTTAATTTTCAATTCTAGTTGAAAATTGTAATGAAAACATTTGAATCTCTCTATTCTATTAGACATGCCCAGAGTGTACATTGTAATTATTATTTCCACTCGTAGCTATACATAATTTATTTATCAACTTTTAATGTGTTTGATGTCACGTATTGTGTTGGTAATTCGTACGAGTAACAAGTCCATATGATGCAAAACGACATTGATGTACGGTGGAGACGTGCACTTTTTTATTATATGCAAATGCGAGCTGTAAATGCATCGTGCTCGCCTTTTCCACATTTACATAGCGCTTATTTTAAGGCATACCTTTAACGCCATTAAAAATCAAAGGCAAACCAAACCGAAAGCCACCTATCATCAGTGGACCGTCAGCCTGTCTGCCGCACGAGTGCAATTTTTTTCTGCAAATTATACACAAGAACCTTCTTTGTTTAACGCTATTTCCATTAGTGAAAACCGCATGAAATCCGTTCAGTAGTTTTTGAGATCATCACGAACATATGTACAGACAGACAGACGCGGCCCGGGGCCATTGTTTTATAATATGTAAAGATTATTTTATTGGCACTCCGGAAAAATTCTAGCCATATCACTGCCAAAGGACATTGTTCTAGTTATGAAGTGGGCCAGGCCGCGCTGTGTGAACTAGAAACAAAGCCTCGAAACTGTTGCGAAAACAGATTTAAATGTTTATATTGAAAACGGTAACTGAAGACTCGTGCCGGTTTTGACTCGCGAAGGTTCCGGTTTTGACCGCGGTTCAAAGGTCTCACTTATTGTTCCTTTTAACAATCGGTCATTGCGGACGGTGCCTGTTTTTTGACCTCGACGGACAAACTAAGCCTTGAGACATTGAAGTAATTATGCAAGATGCAGACTGACCGCCTTGTAGTAGATATTATGCCACACGACTACCATGAAAACAAGCCACATCAAAGGAAATTTTAATGTGCTACATATAGAGTCTGTTATAGTCGGCATATGAATTTATTTAAGATTGCTCTAATATGTCTTCAGAATTAGTGTTTCATCCACATTGACTAGATGCTATAGATGATATTATTTTGTAATTAGTAATGAATACATGAGAACCAGTGCATTCAAATTGACAACATAAACACTAAGTAAATACCGATGGCTCTACATGTATATGTAATACTATAAATGCGAAAAATTGTATGTTTAAATGTTTGTTACCCATCACCTAATGTCAAACTAGCTACTTCTATAATATTGAACAATCACTGTAAGAGGAGGATATTTCTAGGATTCGCTTTTACGAAGTTTGTAGGTACTGGAATAGTGATGTTTCCCCTAGAATTTTATTGTTCGCAAACGACGTTTTTGCTTTCCGTTGCTGCGGCTAAATTAGGTAATGGTGATTTTACAAAGTGATTGCTCTGAGTGTGATTCATCATCGAGCCTATTGTTTTCAGATGAATAGATTGATTGGAAGAGGTGGTTTTTAACGTTGTTGTTTTGTTTCAAGTTCGCGACGGAGACACTGTGAAGCATTATCGCATAAGACAATTGGACGAGGGTGGCTTCTTCATCGCTCGCCGCACAACTTTCCGCACACTCCAAGAGCTTGTCGAACACTACAGCAAGGACGCGGATGGACTCTGCGTCTCCTTGAACAAGCCCTGTGTACAGGTACGTTCATTTCACCTTGACACGTGTCTTTTTTCGCAAGAGTAATATCTATCAATAGTTAATTTGTAAAATGACAATTTACGACTTGAAATGTGTAAAAAAAAATTAATCAATTCTAAGTAACATTAGACAATTTGACAGCTCGAAACTAGGTAAAAGCGCACCAAGGTAGCATATATAAAAGTTTGCATAATTTTTTTGTATTGCAAGGAGCGCGTAAATCGAAAAATTCAATATCGGTGCGACTATAAAATTTATGGTTTTCGATGTGAGCTCGAGTATACCTCTCTGTGGCATTGTGGCGGACTCAGAAATAATGCCGCGAGGCATTGAACCGCCCGAGGATGCTTTAAATTCACCGGAGGAATGTCTCTTCCTGAACAAAGAGCGATGTGATATTTAAACTCAGAGTCCTGCTATTAACATCTTTCAAGTTTTAATTTATTATTATATTTATTTTGTTTGCCACGCCCCGTTCAACAGCGGCGGGATTGCGGAAAGATGGTATTTATTGTGTAATCATCGTTTGCCATTTAATAATGTCCTTTGTGTGATATATCCCTGAACTTTTTCTCTTACATCCTTGTAATTATTGAATGTCGTCGTCTCACAATCACATATTTAGAATAAATGAAGCGTTGTCGCAGACACGTGTTTATTGCAATACAATAAAAATGCATGGGAATTTGCACCTCATCACGTGGCAGCTATTGAAACAAACCTTTGTACTTGCGTACGAATAGCAATTACGCTAATAGAATTCTAATTATTTTACGCCCCATCAATAAATTGCTCATATAAACACCACGGTACAAGCAATATCAAGCTTAATTCAAAAATAGTGTTGCGTTGCATTAGCTCTAACACCCACTTGTACTGGAATTCCAATTTATGTAATAAAAAATATTCGAAAGCAATAATGCAATAATTTACACGAATTCCCTTCGCTGACAGTGACATTTCTTCAGATTAACGTCACTGACAGCATAGGCTAAGGTTTGCCAGAAGTAATACGGTCGCGGGTCCCATTACATGTACGAGGGCTGCACTAAAAGTATCGCGATTGGAATATTTCCATTGTTCCTGGAATAATAAAGTCTTTATAATCGAAAACTCTTTGGTTTTATTAATCGAATACCATTTATTTATTTTTTAAAAAGAACGCAGTCTTGTCACAAGGTCTTGTCGAACTTGTAAAGTCAGTGTGAAAATGGAATTGACTCGAGAAAATTCAAGAGCAAGATGCATTGTTCATGCAAGATCATTTGTATTTGACTCATGCCAATGTCTAAAGTTGCCTGAATTTCGCGATATGTCACATGTCGATCTTCCTCAATCAGCTTACGCACGGCATCAACGTTATCTTGGGTGAATGCAGTTTTTGGGCGATCTTGACGGGGATCGTCACAGAGCTTGACACGTCCACGTTGAAATTCCGCAAACCAGCGATTAATTGTGGTCCGATCCATCCGATCAACACACTGTTTTTGTGTTAAACCACTTCGAAAGTCATAATAAATCATTGCTCTTGAATTTTCTCGAGTCAATTCCATTTTCACACTGACTACAAGTTCGACAAGACCTTGTGACAAGACCACGTTCTTATTAAAAAATGAATAAATGGTGTTCGATTAATAAAACCAAGGAGTTTTCGATTATAAAGACTTTATTATGCCAGGAACAATGGAAATATTCCAATCGCGATACTTTTAGTGCAGCCCTCGTATAACTAATTAAATTTTAAAATTGATGAGAAACAATTAATGTTGGTAGATTACAAGAAATTTTCCTGTGATGCTATTAGTTTCCTTAGTATAATTAAATTTAAAGGTTGTATAAAGAAAAACTTTTTCAAATATAACAATATTGAATATTGTAATCTAATTTAATTTATCACGCTGTTTCGGAAGATGATAATAATTTATAGAAAACTATTGACATTTCTTACCTACTTATTCCTCAAAGAAAATCTTACGAACTTGTAACAAATATCATTATATTTGCTATCATTAAAATGCTAAACAGTTAAAAATGTTAAAATTCGTTTACATTTAAAAGAATTTTAACCTATATTTTTTTACTTCTTGTTCAAGATTCCTGAAATTTTATCTACGATGGTCCGCTAATTGACTGCATTTTGTAATCAGTCCACGAACTTGAGCCTTGTCGATACGTGTATACGCAATGCCACCATATCTTAAATAGTTTATTATTAATTTACACTATTATAGTAACATTCCTTCCGTACAAACGTATTCCAAGATTGTGGCAACGAGTCAATTATGTCATGCCAACTCCATGTTAGTCTTCGTTAGTTGCGACACTCGACCGTTTTAACTGAATGTGTGGATGTGTGGAGACACAGCTGATAATCACAATGCCGATACGGTATTATAAAATGTCATATTGCTAAATACATTGCGATTGCGACTAAGTTATCACTTAGTTGTCTGTCTGTGTCTATGTAACTTGACGCTAATGCGAACCGTACTTAAGGATGTTATTCCATTTGATTTATAAAGGATAAATGCGATTAAAAATGTAATTTATTATACAATCAATTTTGTAATCGAATGTTTAGTTGGTAAGGTTCGTTTTAAATGCTTAAAAAGTTGCAATATTTTATTTAAATTTATCATTTTAGCAAATCTTAATATGCGCGGACAGTGCCTTTGTTCAATGTATGTATACTCGGTATCAGGGTGAATTAAAATTATGTAGGTAATTTAACTAATTTATTTAATAAATTAGTTAGGGTATAAGTATTATTAGTCCACTGGTTATCCATAGTCAACGACAATCGGATGATGATGGGGTAGTCATCCGATTGTCTCTCCGTTGGTAGCCCATACACATTACACACCATTTAATATGACCTTCTCAACCTTTCAAGATGGGTGAGGTGAATGCTCACTCCTCCTCAGAAACAAGTGCGAATCATCCTTCAATCTCGTCGTTCAAAGATGGACATTGGACAGCCTTGATCACAAGTATCGTTAGTGTGAAATAAAAAAAATTTCAGACGTCGAATATTGAAATAAAGTATTTTTTGGTTTTTATAATGTTTGCTCGCTCAGAATAGCTAAAGAAGATTTATTATGCAAAGCACGCCGTAACAGCTATCAAGGTACAGTCGGATTCATTAATACATTCTCAATATACTTGAAAATGTCATATCTTCGAAAAAGTTTTTATGATATAATTTATAACGTTGACATATTATAATACCAACTCAATTAATGTTTATATTAAATGAACTAGAATAATTGGTGTCTGAAATGAGTGACGTCCCTGGTTGTATTTGTAAATGAAGATTTAACGAGTACTATTGTTCTAAGATATTCACCGTTGAACAAAGTAGGTATGTAAATGTAATGTACATACTCGTATACCTAATGTGCCGAATGGGAAAACGAACACCTTTTATTTCCTGAAAGCGTTTGTCATCGTTTACAAAAATAATATCGGCAAGTGAATGCTTTACTGCTTTCTCAAGGTTTATTGAAATTAGTTAACACATTTGCGGAATTTCATTGTTTCTTTGTTTGTTTAAATTTTACAATTTCCCAACGAGTTTGCGGTTTCGAAGACAGTTGCATTTTGCGGCGGGCGGTGGCGGTGCAAAAGTGATGCGTTTGTTTAGTTAGACTGTTAGACATTCAACTTTGACATTTCGATTTGCACCGTCCCGTATACTAGGTTCGTCGTAGTGACGGATTATATAACAATTTAAATTTTATGCAACAGACGGAGTCCGGCCACGCTTACGTCACCCAAACGACGCGCTTTACGATAAATTGTGAACAGTTTGCTACTATCTACATATTAATAGCGACAAACATGATCACAATGTGTAATTATCGTGTGCTCGGTACAGACAGACGCATCGTCCAAACTTTGTCAATAAAAAGTTGGTCGTGATCTTTTAACAAGTTTCGAGGTAGACTAGTCTCTCGTTTGTAACCATTGTTTATGAAAGTAGTTTGCGCACACTCTTTATGTGGGACGTGTAGAAATTGCTCAAGCTAAATATTATGAATCATTCATTTCTCCTGTAGAGTAATTTATACAATTTGTAGAGACTAAATTTTAGTTTTGAATATAGGTATTCGAAGCATCTCTTTTAGGTTGAACTCGGCTTAGAATGATCACTAGCTTTAGCGATGTTTAAACTTGAGTGTCGAAGGAGCCTGTGAAGTCCTGTCACAATCCTTAGAACACTTAGGAGAGGTATTTGTCGAGAAAGCTGTGAAACTCAATATAATTGGAATTTTCTATACTGATATTATAAAGAGTAAAGATTTGTATTTTTCACCTGTAGAAAGCTACATTATCAGCAAGTAACATAGGCTATATGTTGTAAAGTTACGCGGACGAAGTCGCGTGCACCAGCTTGTTATAAATATATGCTGGATAGAATAATATACTAGAAATAGCATGCGAGCGTGCACACATACCCACAGCAGTGCTTAAAAAATGTCTTCGCATTGAATACGCACAAGTTGCACTTTTTAGAAAATTCAGCACATGTTAAAATTTATAATTTTCGTATTATAAATACGGTAAATAAAGACGAAAAATATCATTATTATTATATGGGACTGGTTATAATAATTCTATAATATTACAAATTTCTGTGGCTGGTATAGATATGCATCTAGAGGTGCATCATCGTTAAGGAATATCTCAGATCATGATTAGCGGATAAAAATTGTTAGATAAGGTTTTATGTGTCGCTGAGCATGTATTGTGGTGTGGACCGTGACTGGAGGGGAGGGCCTCATATTGGTCTTGAGTTACACTCACTGAATTAACCATTACTTGAACACTTCTCACGTTTCTGCTCCCGGCTTGACGAGCGCACAACCGTCCAACAATAAGGCCACGTCGTCCTACAGTCTGCTCGACTGTTTCTCGGCGAACCTTCCCGACGACATACGATACGTTAAACAATATATATCGTCGACAATAAATAACAACTCGCTAACTCGCTACTTCCATTTCAATGAATGTCTTTACTTTAAAAGGACTAAAGTTTATTCAACTTTTCGGGTAAAAGTGCATCTGCATAGTAACCTGTGTAATTTTTAGGCTTATTCAGATCATAGGCATAACTAAGGTGGGAACTACTTGGCAAAAGAATTTTAACAGTTTCCAGACATATAGGCCCGCGAGGTCCTAATGGTTTTAAAAATTTTATGCGCGTTTTCACGAACAGACACCTAGAGTTAAGGAACACCTAATTATTATTTAAGCCGGACATTCACGGCAGTCCGCCTTGCAGTCCGGCGCTTCATGCAGGATTATGAATGTGACTGCCGTGAATGGCCGGCTTAAGTAGCTGTTAGGTGTTCCCTAACTCTAGGCGTCTGTTGGTGAAACGGAGTATTAGTCTCGCATTTGTATATGAATATAATATAGAGATGCAAATCCCTGAAATGAGATCCTTTTGAAAATGTTATCTTTATATAATGTCAAAAAACTTCGGGGCTTTTACTTGGTTCAATATAATATTGAAAGGGACGTTTGATCAGAATGAATCTGGAAATGTTTCATGAAACATCTATGATTTCATTTATTATTTCCTCATTAAAAAGGTACCTAGGCCAATGATAAGATTTCATCATATTATTTATCTACGAAGAAGCTAACGAAGTAATCGATGTTAGCAGATAAAATGGTCCATTGTAAAAGATATTGCACGTATTGTAAAATCCAATCTATCTCGTTCTACAGCGATAAAAGGTGTTTTCCAAGAAATACGTTATGAAAACCGCATTAATTTCACGCGAAGAGATAAGAATGTATATTGTCTGTTTGTTTTTCAGGTCGAAAAGCCTGTGACCGAGGGCCTGTCGCACAGGACCCGCGATCAATGGGAGATCGATAGGACGTCACTCAAATTTGTTCGTAAACTTGGCCACGGCCAGTTCGGTGAAGTGTGGGAGGGTCTGTGGAACAACACGACTCCGGTAGCCATCAAGACACTCAAGTCCGGCACAATGGATCCCAAAGACTTCCTCGCCGAAGCACAAATAATGAAGAAGCTGCGGCACAGCAAATTGATTCAATTGTACGCGGTGTGTACACTCGAAGAACCCATATACATTATCACTGAACTCATGAAGAATGGATCCTTGTTGGAATATTTGCAAGGTAAGTTTTTTGTTTCATATAAAAATGTTTTATGATGTAGGCGGGCTGTCTGACGGCATATTTTTTTTTTTTTGTATACGGCATAGCGTTTGATCTCAATCTCACCTGATGCTAAGTGAAGACTGAGGTCGAAGATGGAGTTCGCTTGGCAGTTAGTAGCCTTGAAGATTTAAATTGAAGTGGCTACCGTCATTGCCTTTAGCAACATTTGTTGAGATCCAAATGCCCTAGGAATAAAGAGTAAGGGATACGTTAGGTGTAGATAAATGGACTTCCACTCCAAAAAACGATTCATCTAGGTTATAGCTGCAGAGAACACGACGCAGGGTGGTGCCCTCCTCCCCTCCTAGGTGGGTCAAGACCGTGCAGTGGTGGGGGGGCTTAACCCTCGGCAGTCTGGGCGGTCGCAGGGGCTGGAGGGCCCACCGGCACTATCGCTGGGAGCCAAGAAGACCCACACGCGGGTAGTCCGAACGGGCTCCGATTGTCGGGGCTCGTGACTGTATAAATATGTAAATAAAAAAGGGTGGTGGCCCCCGTTTATAATATTAGGTTATATTAGGTTATGCGTCTGCAAATATATTTGGCGTGAAATTTTCGTAAAACTCTATAACAACATAAACAAAAACTTATCAGTACAGTCGCCATGAGATACGAATCACAAGTGTGTGTGTGTTTCCATAGTTTTTTCGCCGTAGTTCTTTATGTAGATAACTATTGATGTTTCTAATAGCAAACGCGACTTCTCACTAATAAAAATAAAATAGCAATTGAAATCTAGGGAGAGCAGAAATGCGTCCCCAGTGTTTCCGAAACATTATACATACATAACAGCAGAATTTAATTGAACTTAACATTTCCGGTCTTACACGTATAGAAACGGGCGCAGCGGTTTAGGATTCTATGTTCTGCCATTTCAATTTAATGGCCTTGAATAATCTTATTAAAACTTGTTACTGGACACACGTAGTTGCAGTGAAAGGTTGTCTTGCTTATTTTTATTCAATATCTATATGATTTATCTAAGTCTTAGGTATAATATATGTTTTTTTGCATATTTTTTTATTGTACGCATCCTACATATAAATTTTAAGTTTTCTCTTACATGAGACCTTGACCTTTTATATTAGGCAATTATAAAAAATATATATGCGTTAAAGTTTTATATGTTAACCTTATGTTCATGTTTGTTTATAGTTTATAAAAAAAATTTCATAATGAAGTACGATTTCACTAGTAACATTTGTGTTGATTTATTTGTACATAATTGACTAAAAACAAAAATATATATGATACATGTATATTTATACCGATAGATGAAAGCCCATGTTTCAAAATAAAATGTTGAAATAATATCTCAATTAAATAATAAAATTAGAAACAAAAATTATGTACGAGTACCTGATATGTGTTAAGCTTTAGCTATAGTAATAGTAGTAATGTAATCCAATTTAATGGATTAGATAATATAATCGAACAGTTAGTGTATTGTTATACAATATGTAATTTATATCTTACTAACGACCCGCTCCCGGCTTCACACGGATTTAAAATTTTCAAAAATCCTTTCTTAGCGGATGCTTGCATTATAACATATATACCTAATAAACTAGACTTAGTAGTTTTGGCTCTCCGTTTGATCTATTTATATTGACTATTATATTAGTATTATTATACACTATTAAGGATATTGAGAAGTTTATCTCTAATTTTGTTGGAAAATAATGTATATTTAAAAACAATAAAATAATATATAGTTATTTTCTAATTTGTTTATTTCTTTGTTGTTTTCTTTGTTGTTGTTTACTAGCTAAAGAAGTCTTTGATTACAGGCAAGGGGCGCATGTTGAAACTGCAGCAGCTCATAGATATGGCGGCCCAAATAGCGGCCGGAATGGCGTACCTCGAATCACAGAACTACATACATCGCGATCTCGCCGCCAGAAACGTCCTAGTTGCCGAAGGGAATGTTGTTAAAATCGCAGACTTTGGACTCGCTAGGCTCATAAAGGTCTGTGTTAATCTTATTCTTATAGACTATTTTTTTAGCTGAAATTGTTTAATGTAGGGAAAAATTCACGTATTTCACGTGTAATTTCAATTACATCAATTTTACTTTATTAATATTATTTTGTACATTTTTTGGTAAGTTTATAATTAAAACTTGTTATTTTTATAATTATCTAACTAAGTTATTAATATAATCTGTCATAAGTAGTTATAGTATGATATACTTCTTTTAACAGTCTCAATAAACAATAAATAAAGAGCGCTATTAAAGTTCAACCAAATTCTTAACGAACATTACGTTACTTAAATCATTAAAAATCTGCGTCATCACATTGATGTATTTCAATAACACAAATCTTAATAAATACATTTACGAGCATTAATTTTTCCGTACAAATGTTACATAAATGTTCAGTTATTGTGAAGTAAGTTCATTGGCGTGGTTAATATATTACATGTACGTACGTAGTGATGTCGGCGTTAGTTTGACGTAAAACTCGGTAGGTAAAATATATTAATTACCTACTAATATTAATTAGCTTTAACATTACTAGTCGCCAGTAACGTCAAAGCTCATTGTATTGTAGATTTCTCACTTTATGTAAATAACTTTACGCCAATTTACAAACGTTATACATCTGTGACACAAGATTGATTTATAAAGACTTGAGTTTGTTGTGTTTTAAATATTGTGCAGTCATTCGGTTGTCAAGTTACTTGTTGACAAGGAATATGACAAGACAGTGTTAAAATCATTTTTTTTAATGGATTGTGCTATTTAGGTCATAATTAATACCCATTAGTTATCTTTTTTACACCAAAGCTTTATATATGAGGCCGACTGTTAGTATTTTTATAAATATTTGAATTATATTACAATAACATAAAACTAGATGGATAGAAAGAACCCAGTCACTATAACATGATGTGAGCCAAAATATTTAAAATTCGTAATAAATAAATGAAATTCAGTGTATTTATATTAGGTTTTGTCTGTCGTTACAGGAAGATGAATATGAAGCTCGCGTTGGCGCGAGATTCCCAATCAAATGGACGGCGCCAGAAGCCGCCAACTATAGCAAGTTCTCAATCAAGTCAGATGTTTGGTCCTTTGGCATTTTGCTCACTGAGCTAGTCACCTTCGGCCGGATACCGTATCCAGGTATGTTTTCTTCATTCACCATCCCTTCTAATGTGCATTTTTAACCTTTAATGTCATTCAGCAGATTTTTTAAGCCTGGGTTTTTTATATGTATTCAAATAAAAAATATCATTAAAACTTGTTTTACAAAATATTTATAAATATATTCGCATTCGTGCAGTTTTCAATAAGTGCATTATATTTCCAGTGTGGATTTCTCCAACACATTTCTGCCTTAAATTTTTTAGGTGCTTCCTATTTCTCGTGGAACAGAATTTGTGGTACACTCATTACAAGTATCATTACTCTGCAATAAGTCATACTTCTTCTTTTGGGTCCTTTTGTTCACGGAGTGTACCGTGGATTAATGTTTAAGTTAGACCACATTTTTATTAGAATATACACCAACGCTTTTTTCTATTATTAAAAAAAATATATATGAGTATACTATATTGTGATTGGTGTCAAAGAAACTACATAACTTAATAAATAAAGATTGTCCGCTTATTTCTTCTTGACAACGGAAACAACTGAAATAAACAGATAGACATATAAGAAACGTTATGCTTGTCAATATCTAATCAAAGTGCTAACAAATTCGCACAGGTGCACATCCTTGGAGCAGTGATTTTACAAATCACAAGGAAACCACGACAAATATATCATTTCCTCTTCTTCTTCCTGTTGACAATCATCATAATAACAAGTGTGCATATTTTTTTTGTACCAACTTGTGACCTCGAGTGACTTCATTCATTAGCAATAGCCTACCACATTGTACACATTAAATTCAAATGTTATTCAACCTTCCTACATTACAATGAAAAAAAAAAAAAAAAAAGGATGTGATCACAATCACAATCTATTAATGATTTAGTTTTTTTCTAGACTTGTAGTCTAGACACTGGTTGCTTTAACTTTGTTTTAATATTTATATCTGCTGTGAGCAAGTGATTTACTATTTAAATTCTCCAGAGGCGACATTTAGTATAGTGACTGCAGAATGCAATGCTCCCCTTGCATTATACAAACTGCACTAAGGATATGAGCAGATCTAGACGACGAGCGGTAGTAACCACACTCTTGCCCATGAACCACCCTTGGGTTGCAATTAAAACACGGAAAAATTAAATTAGCCTTTAACTATCCCAATTCAAAATGTCCTATGTCGTTGATGAAATAAATACCTAAGATATGGTATTTTCTTAGATTATTTAATTGAAAAATGGACCTCATAAAACTATATGTGTAATTATTCAATTCTCCCGTAGTGTTGATACAAATTTACAAAATGTTTGTATCAATAGTATATAAGGTCCATGCGTGGATAGTGAATCGCTAAGTGTTTGCATTTAATCCATCAATGTTGTAAATTGGTTGGTTGCAGGTATGACGAACGCGGAAGTGCTGAACCAGGTGGAGCACGGGTACCGGATGCCGTGTCCGGCGAACTGCCCGGCGGCGCTGTACGACATCATGATCGAGTGCTGGCACAAGGACCCCCTCAAGAGGCCCACCTTCGAGACGCTGCAGTGGAAGCTCGAGGACTTCTTCACCATGGACAACTCCGAGTACAAGGAGGCCTCCGCCTACTGAGCCCGGCCCTCCCTGCCGCCCCACCGACCACACCACCACGTAAATACTTTCTCTCAGTCATATTGGACATTTGCATATTGTATACTTTATCTTCAGTCAATAAGGCACAATTTCACGGAGAAGATTCAACAACGGTGCCGAGATTACAGTTGACAGAGTCAGTTGCTTAGGACTGCGCGTCACTGCTCCTCCAATATGAACTGACTATTAGGCTGTGGCCATCGGCCGCTTACAGCGTCACGTCGTACGCCGCATCGCAATGTTCTATGCAAATGACCGCGCGCATGGCTGTCGTAATAATTAGTGTGATATAAACGCGCCCTAATATTATTGATGTTACAACTTACAGAGTCCGGGACTGTACCACATGCCGCCCGAGCTTCAGATGCAACAGATGCTGCACGCGAGCGCATCGATGCAGCACCTGCAGATGCATCAGCACCAGCACCACACACACCATCCGCATCACCCGCACGGCACCGTCAGCGGACGCACCAGGCAGCACTGCCGCCACCACGCGCCCCTAGTGGCCGCCGCCGCGCCGCTCTACCGCGCGCCGCCACACTGAGCGCCGCACGTCCGCACCGCACCGACGACACGGCCCGACTGACTCCCATTCCAACATTTCCACCGCTCCAGATGTACTCACAGAATCCGGCAGATATAGTCCGTGTCAAACAACTGTCGACCACTGAAGTTGATCGAGCGCACGTTGCCGCTGATTGGCGACAACTTCAGAGGTCGATAGTTGTTTGGTGCGGACACTAAAGAGAGTGTTGTCTAATGGTAGCCACACACTTAACGATATACTTGCGCGCACAAGTATAAAGTATAATTAGTGCAAATCATCTTGGACTTTGGCGCTATCACGTGTCAAATATGCGTTCACAATTGTACATGCGCAAACAAAAGACGCCCACTCAAAGTCAGAGCCCAAGAAGATTTGCGATTATAATAACGTGTGTGAAAAGATTATTGCGCAAATTTCATATAATTCAAATTGTAAAATAATTGCGCAAGTGTGTTCGGCTACTATAAAGCCTATTCCACACCAATTAGACATGTTACGCGATTTTTATCTCCGATATGTGTCTCAGGTTTTGACGTTTTGTATAGAAATCGGAAGAGGAAGAGACGAGACACGTACTCACTTTTACTTTTATTTAGCAACAAGTTGCGTAAATGAGACAAAAAAGGTGTATCTACACTACACGGTCTATAGAAAAATCGCGCAACATGGTCTGTTAGTGTGTACTAAGCTTAACGCTCTTTTCATCTGCCATAAGGAGCAATGTCTCATTCCACACGATTGTCACCCTCTCAACTCACTCGTCACTATCTCGCTACACTCAGAATATACGATGACAGGTTTCCTTCCTGACAAGACTACAGACATCGCCGTTGCTCTATTTTTAGACTAAATAAATTTTAAAAATCAATAAAGATACGTCACTTTTAAATAATGCCTAAACTTCTTTTCTGTCTGTCCGTCTGGATAAGAAAGCCTTAAGTATTCTATTCTGTATTCTGAGTAGAGCATTGGGTAGGCGGAAGATGCGTCATTTTAGCCTGTATTTGTATTAAATGTAATCAGAAACGATATTACGAATGTTTGATGTGACAAAAACTATGCGTTAAAGGGTTTAAAATAGGCACAATATTTGTTTTTGATCAGACGTTTACCCAGTGGTAACGAGATAAAATAAAATAAGTTATAGATATCGGTGTCTTGAACGTTTAATAAGACTATTAGGGCGATGCCTCCAAAAAGCAGCATATACCATAACATTTAAAATGCAAAACTTTAAATTTTACGCTTGAAGAACATTTATATAAGAGACGTAAGTTCGTGATACTTGGTTCGTTTGGATGTCATTTTAGTTTGATGGAATAAAAATCACAATCTGATTGTAATTGCAAATTTTTGGATGTAATATTTACCCTTTAGTTACAACTAACTAAAAATTTGCACAATGTTACAATTAATTGTGAATATTGTGAATCAACATTCACAATATTTGATAATTGTATGCGATATAATGATTTTGTTTATCACTTAAGCGTGAATGAATTTGTTTTGCACACATTTTACGGTATCCAATGAGACAGTAATAATTATAGTTTTTGTGTGCAAATGTTTGTGGTCGTGATGTTTTTACGATTTTAATATGGACATTCGTGTGACGGCTCTATAAAGTTGTATTTTCGGCAAAGTTCAGGAATTACTGAATTCGATCTACGAGTTGTTTCAACGTATTATGCCCCCCGTAGATTAGATTTTTCCAGATTTTCTAGTGCCGTTCTAGGCTTAAAGTTTAATAGTCGTAAAGTAATATGTCGTGGAGAGTCATGGTTGGTTCGCTATATATATATATTTTTTTTTTGTGGAATAAATACAACTTATTCCAATGTACACAGTCGCGTTCTGGTGACTTTAACTTTTGCTTGACTCGTTTCTCTCTAGATGCTTTTGGAATTCGTGTTTTGTAACCGGTTGCGTAAGATTTTTTACTTTTTTTGTAACTAGTTGTCGCGACCAAGTTTGATAATTGGGTGCGACAATGTCATTTCTTTTATTTGTACGCAGCCTTGAAAACTGGTATAACAAATAAATTGTTATGATGCTCATCACACTTTCTAGATTTTTTTAGTAGATGAAATATCTGATTTTCCGTGTGTCAATGTAATGATTTAAAAAATTTAAAAAAGAATGTAGGTTTCTATAGAGACCGTTGAGCTAGTATTGGCTATAAAATATAAAAAAAAAAACACATTTTGATACAGCAGTCTAGACAGTGGTTTAAATACAACTAGTTACAAACAAAAAGAATAGCATTAAGAAACTCGGTTTCAAAGGCGTCGGGGGAATAGACATAAACCATTTTCACGTTTTCCAATTTTCACAATTTCACTAGAGATAGAAAATAATTTTGATGTGGATCGAATTGAAGTTAAGAGGCTAATGCTGCTGATGTTGGTTTGGACCGTCTCCGAAGACATTTGGTCAAAAGGTGTATTATTGTCTTTGGTGCGGTGATGGTCGCCATTTGTCGTCCCGTGACCACGTTTGCGTTGAATCGGAGGAAATTTAGGTTCGGCAGGGAATATTACGAAATTTTCATTGTATTCGCTGATCGTTTGAAACACGATCGTCGTCGCATTCTCAGTTTCGTATACCATGTTTAATGTAGTTATATTATAATATATAATATTAATTAATTATTATCTATATTGGTGATAGATGCCAAATAATCCTAATAAAGAACTGAATTTTATATACATATTAACTGTTCTGAGGATAATTTAGATGTTAGGTCTTAATTTATGATAATTAATAATTTTAATTATTAATATAAGCTTTACGATTTTTTAAAAAGAGTCGCCTATTTTATAATGAAATTTAATTTAATCCAAACGCGAGGTTTAATATCGTACTCTACTCACACACGCTCAACGATAATAATGCAGGTAATTATATCCAGAAACATTGAAGGCCGTATATATTTCATTTGTGCCAAGACTACATTACTTTAAACTTTTTTTAATTAAGTCTGTTACGCTCGGGGACAAATTTATTATAGATTTTTTTTCTTTTTTGCTGACGTGTTTTTATGGGAAAACGTTCAGCCGTTTTTGTAATGCTAATAAGTTTTTATTTCTATCTAAAGCAAGGCATGTAGACGATTCAAATAATGTAAAGAAACCTTTAATGGTTCACTACATTTGATAAAACAAATAGCATGTTAGCTATTTTATCTAGTAGCGCAACAATTCATAAAAAAGTATACTTAATAAAATTTCATTTGTAGTCCTACACAATCACTAGATGTAGTCGGATTTGTTTACATTAATGTTTGCGTTGTCACCCATGGCTTTACTTTAGAATTTGTATTTTCTATTGAAAAGTATGATGTGTTTCGATTTTTTTGTACCCGAGTGTACTTCACTATATATTTTTTTGTATCTGGCCTAATTATATTAAGCTAATTTGATGTGTAGATTTTGTATTAGAATATTTGTATAGAAACATTGTTCTCACTTGTAGCAATACATATAATATATGATTTACCTGTTTATACATAAATCACAAATAAAAAATATTTATTTTCCATTAATAATAATATATACGTCAGATTCGCAAACAAGGAATCTAAATGGAATTGCTGGCATTTCTCTCTGAATTTCAAATGTTATAGTGTTATCGGAGGATTTATTTTTCTAACAGATCATATTAGTGACAAAACTGTTATATAAAATAATTTATTTAAGGTAATCACATGTAAATATAGGAAGAATGCAAAAATGGTTGAAACAAAACGGTAATGGTGTTTGAACTTGCCTGAAAAAAAAAAAGTATACATTCGTTCAAATTTCCATTTTTCTCTCTGAATTTAAACGATATTGAGTATCAGAGGGAAATGGTTCACGATATCCACATTTTTGTTTTGTCACCTAATTTGGAATCATAGAAACCATTATATAAGACGTTTTCTTAATAAAATAATAAATTGAAAAATCCTTGTTTGCTTTTGTAAATATCCTGCTGACTGTGTTAAACGAATATGCGATCGAAGTTTGTTAAGATTTCACGTTGTGTGCCACTAAAATTAATGTGCAATAATTATTATTATAACGACATATTTAAACGTTTCACGGATCCAATTCATTAAGTCAAACGCGTTGAGGTATGTATCTGCCATATACATTTAGAACGAACGAATTTTTATATATAAAAAAGATTGAATGTTGCGGGGATACTCGTTTCCTATCCAACATTTCTTCCCGTAGGTAATTTTTAATTCGGGCTTCCTTCGAATCATTCCACATGCCTTTAGTACTCGAGAAATCTGAATTTTAATCCAGCCGCTCTCTTGACATCGCCGCCTAGAGTATTTTTATACTTACTAATAATTATTGATTAAATATTGATATTTTTTTTCCCGCGCAAAATATCCACGGCTGATGCATACCTCGTTGCGTCCGGCTCGGTGCACCGTTTCCGCGACCACGTTATTTTTACGACACATCGGGTGCTTTGTTCTTTTCGTACGTATTGTATTGACGTGAAACATCCTCAGAACATTTAAAGTAGACGTTGATTAGAATATTTGAAGGTGTACTAATAATTCCATTTCTAATATCACTGCAACTTTGCAATAATTGATTGTTGTTTTGTAAAAAAAAAATGTTTTCCTGTGTATTTATTGTGTAAATATGTTAGTGTGCACTGCGTGTGTAAGGTCAGGGTTAAGGCGAGTTCACACGTGATGCGATTTATTGTTGCGTCTGATCGCTGCACTGTTGTGAGCTAGGTCTCAGTTGTGTCTAATGGCGTCGAGCTCTCTACTAACCCACGAATTCAAATACTTGTCAAGACATTCAGTGTTCTCATATAAAACTCGTTCTCAAAAAATAAGCGTGGATTATAAATTAAATTTGTTCTTTAAGATTCAATGAATGCAGTTAATGAAATTAGCTCCAATGTATTATAAATAGGCATAATTCAGATTATGACTGATAATGTTTTACGAATGTACTAACGGGTTTCATAGGCGTTTTATAACACTCTTGTGAGCAGTTTTACTAAAAACTATAAAGGCAAGCATAATCTGAAATAAGCAATTCCCGGTAGAAGCTTGACTCGCGCCGGCCAACCATTCCAAAATCATCATTGTGACCAAAATTAGTTTTGATACCAAAATACTTAAGTGAAATGCAGATCGTGTCGCACAAAATCAATTTAAACTGGCAAGAAAAGTCGAGTGAAGCTCGAGTTGATTCAGGTGGATGTATTATGTCCATATATGTAAAGGGATGAACGAATTTCGTTGACACTTGGCCCACTAATAGACCGTGTCCTGGATTAACACGTAGAATAGTTAAGTTTTCTTTTGATAAAACTGCTGTTTAAGAGGCCAAAATATGATTTTTTTTTTAAATGGGAAAGTGTCTTAGAATCTTTGAAACTGTCATGATTTACTTTTATCTAGTAAGTGTAAACGCAAAAACAAGGAATTCTCGGTGTCACAATTTAATTTTTTTGGTACTTCTTGATAACATTAAAATTTCTATTGTTTAATCGAGCGTCAGTCGCTCGAAGTCAGCTGAAATAATTGCATTTTAAAGTCGCAAAATATTGAACGTCAATACAGCACTGTGGATACAGCACTAATAATAATATAATGTGTATGAATATAAAATGATGTATTATGTATGGTCCGGTATTCAAACAGAGCATGCTTGGATTTTTTTTAATTTTTACGTGTGTAAAATATTCCTATGTTTAATACGTATGTGTAATTGTAATCTGACAAATGTTTAATACGAGTAAAATGTCAAATTATTCAGTAATTGATTCCAAAATAATTATATACAATTCGATATAATTTATTTTTTAACCTATTTTTAAGTTGTAGCTGTATAAACGCTTTAGGCTTACAGAATGCTTTTCGGCTAAGTTTATTTTTTGCCTTATATAATGTTTTTAATAGTATTCGTGTAATGTTAGTTAGCCAATTTTTGAGTATTTTATTTTTCTCTTTTGTAGCATCATCACAATTGACGTGAAGAGGTGAATTATTTTGTTAACGTTACTTTAGGAATGTTTGTCTCAGTAGGTGGTTTAGTATATTATATTATATAGTGCGACTGATCCTAGTTGATACTGTCTGTGCGAAGTAACTTCTTATTACCTCCGAGTATCAATTATGAATAATTTAAGTTTCTCTTGCATACGGTTACGATTATATTTCACTTATTTGAATAGATTTTTTAACACAACAATAAATGTGACCTTGAATTTTGGTTTTTTATTTACTATCAACCTTTGTGAATATGTTTTGACAAGTTGTTGCTATCGAATGAGTGCTAAGTTCGGAAGGTATGTTCTATGTCAAGTTCGACAGAAAAAAATGTTTTTTTTTTTTTTTTTTTTAATAAGGACATCAAACAGACTGAAATTAAACTTGATGGTAGGTTGCTACCGTCGCCTATAACACCAGCAACGTCACAGGTGCTGCAGACCATAGTAGGATTAAGAATAACGGATTGGGAAAGCATAGTACAAAAATTAACTGTGTAGTTATTTTCTATTAAAAGTATTTCCATTAATGCAAACCGAAATTGCATTTTAAAAATGGGGTTGTATTTTTAAATTAAATTTTATTTTTTAGTATATTTGTGATGCCCTAGCTAGTTGTTTGAAATATTTGTTAGATGACTTACTTTATATTATAAACAAGAAAGTTTGCCAGGATAGAAATTCCGTTTATCCACCCAGGCTAGGGTGGATTCTCGGATATGCATTTCGAGTATCCCCAATGGTACTGTCTAATGGTACAGGTGGTCCGGAGGGCCCCTTAGGGTGGATAAACGGAATAACCGGAATATTGATTGGTACTTTTAGAGTCCCCGCAGACCAGAGATTTTCTATCGGTCGATAGTTTGGCCGACTTTTGAATCAGAATACAAAGTATAAAATCCTGACACTTCCATCGCTATTTATATATGAGGTCGTTGTATATGTAAAAGCCAACCCCAACCTATTTAAGCGAGTCTCTGATGATAGTAAAAGAGCACAAAGAGATCCCAACAGATTATGTATTCGAAAAGCACACACAGCCCTTATGCATGAAAGTGTTTTTTGTCTAGCGCCAGTTATATATAATAAAATTCCAAATACCATTAAAGAACTTAATATTAATTTATTCAAGAAGAAAATGAAGAAATTACTCGTCGACAAATGCTATTATAATATAAAAGATTACATGTCTGATAGTAATAATTGGTAATATTAATTAGCTTTATTGTTTTATTTAGTGTACTTACTTAAAATATTTGCACACCCTCAAAGGGTAGAATGTAGCGAGATTTATTATCTATTATAAATAAACCACTGTAACCTATATTCGGCAAATAAACTATTATTATTATTATTATTATAGAAGAGGTGAATCACTAAATGTGCGCACTTGAATACCTCTTCATACTTATTAAAAAGCCGACCAAACTATCGGCCGATAAAAAGTCTATATAGTCTGCGGGGACTCTTACGCCAAAACAATGGATTTTGATTAAACTTAACAGTAATATAATTTATATGTGTAATTAAGACATTAGGTGCCGATAATTTCAAAAAAAATCAGATAAGTACATACCAATTCCGTATTCGATACAAAATGTGCGTCGGATTTATTTTAATGTTTATTTATTCAGTTCCTCAACCTATTAGGAGAGGGCGCTTCTAGTCTCATTATGACTGTACGTATTGAATTATTGAACGTAACTAATATTTTATTAAAAATAAAACAAAGATTCCAAAATCAATAACATTAATTTATTTTATTACACATTTCACAGAATTTTTTAAATTTCCTTTTACATTCTACCGCCATTTCCTCTTTAATATTAAAAAGCATTTCAGCATCGCGTATCATTCTATCAACGATGTCATCAGCTTCCGAACTTAATTTCAATTTCTTATTTTGCGGCTCCTCCGCAATATCATCACCGAACAACGAGTCGATATCACCAAAATCAAAATCACCATTATCAATGTTCACCGCATTCATCGAAACGTCTGCTTTTAAGCACTTGTGCGTAAACTCAATTTCTGCACTTGTGCTTAATTGCTCTTTCCAATACTCATCAGTGGAACGCACGTTTCTTGAATAACTCTCCCACGCTTCGTCTATTTTTTTATTTTCCTTTTTAAGTTTTGCTATCATGTTTTGCAGTTTTCTATTGATATTTTTTTGAAGTACAAAAAATACAAATTCTGTGGTCTCTTTGCAATCACTGTTAAGTAAACACTTGAAGGTATCGGCCACTTGTGTGCCGTTACTATTAATGGCGTTAGAGGCTATTTCACATAGCGGATTTATTAGCACAAGTTTCACTTCCATTTTCATTCCATTGCAATTTTGTATCGTACTCGATATCACGTGAAGAACCTAAAAAGAAAAATACTAAAGTAAAACATAATTTTGAAGGTTATTTTTTGATAGAATATTGATCTTGCACATCAATACAGATTGATGAAGCGTCTGTATTATTAAAAACCGAGTCCAGGATCAGATCAAATTTTAACTAATAAAAAGAGAGTATCTTCCTAATATTAAAAATCTGTTGAGTAATTAAGGCAAAGCTAGTAGTTTGTCCAAAAACATTTATGGGTGAATAAAAATATTATAAGACAAACAAATATATAGACAGGTTTTGGATCGATATATCCATACAAATATTATAAATGTGAAAGTAACTCTGTCTGTCTGTCTGTTACCTTTTCACGCCTTAACTACTCAACAGACTATCATGAAATTTTGCATACATTCTGTGAGGAATACCGGAAAGGACATAGGGTACCTTTCATCCAGAAAACAAGTACTGTTTCCGAGGGATCATCTAAAATTAAGAAAACTAATGCCTGGCAAAAGTTTAATATCAATACGTAAACAAATAAGATATAGCTTTATTTAATTTTTAACGCGAACGAAGCCGCGGGCACCGTCTAGTTTAGATATAAAAGCAAAAGGCATTCCATCAATAAAATTTATAATCTGTGACAACAAAAAAAAATCTATTCCTTACCATCCTTATTGTATTATCTTGTAAAATATGGATCCTTGAAACCGTCAATGAGGTCAAACTTTTCAAAAGCTCCAAATACCATAAATTATTTAGGGTCACACTGTGAAGCAAGTTATTATTGAAACCGCTCCCTTCGGGACACAGTTTCATCCATAGCTTTTCAATAGAGCTTTCTATGTTTATTCTATTATTTTGTATGGGAAATTTTGCTATCATACCCATTGTGTAAATCTGAAACGGAGTAATCAATTTATACTTTACTAATATTATAACGAGGAAAGATTTGTTTGTTTGCATTAAATAGGCTCCGAAACTATTGGACCGATTTGAAAAATTCTTTCACTGTTGGGAAGCTATATTATCAGCGAGTAACATAGGCTATATTTTATAAAGTTACGCGGGCGAAGCAACGTGCAACAGCTAGTTCATTATACAATATTGAACACTACCCAATGACTTGAGAGAATTCGAACCATTTCTCTAATAGTTTTTCATGTGTAGGATAAAATAGTTATATACATTTGTTATTTATTTATTTTATTATTATTTCATGTTAATGTCGACCGACAGGCTGACGTTTCACTTGATGGTAGGTGGCTACCGTCGCTTATAACACAAGCAACGGCACATGTGCACGTGCGCTGTCAACCATAGTGTAGTAATTGAGGATTGAGATAGGGAGAAAATGGGCTCTGGCAACCCTTACCCACTCACCCAAAACACAACAGCACACGTGCTATTATTTCACGGTAAGGGGGTGGTTACTGCCGCCAGATGGGCTGCCGAAATGACTGCGAAGCGCAGTATGGCCTGCCACTACTATCTAGATTCAGACCGGAGGCAACGTGAAAAGTTTATTTAAAAAAGTTGATCCTGTCTGGAATCGAACCAGGGAACCTTAGAACAGAACAACACACAAGGCAAACATCCCAACCGCTCATCCTTCTCTTATATTTCTCGTGGGAGTTAGGGTATATTGGCAAATTTGTAAACACCATAAATATATTATCTGCTTTTTTAATAAATAAATAAATAATAGTGGCGAAGTGTTTCTAAGAAACAAGATATTAAAACTACTCATCTAGCGGGCTTTTCTACTATCAAACTATACTTACCAACTTGTCAATATCCCGTGAACTTTTGATATTACATACGGCCAAGTCCTGAAGTTTCCTACATATCTTCCCCTCGTCTATTACGTTTCTGTTCAGCATTTGCTCATCTAGCAACAACACACTGAGTGTGTCACTTTCAGAAATGACTTCCTCGTACAAAGACAGTCTCATATCGACGGGCAACGCGTCAAACAGTCTCGAGATCGCGTATTTCAATTGCAAATGCTGTGGAGAATATTTGAACGCGACACTCTTCTGTTCCAATTGTATGTAAGCTTCGCAAAGTTGCGAGATTTGATCGCACAACAGATTATCGTTTTTGTTGGTACTGAAACATTAAGTCTATCGTTACAACGTTGTATAGTGTAGTCATAACTAATATACATATACACTACAGTTTGTGAAATGAATTTTCATTCAAAATATTATAACTTCGTTGTCAAACCAAAATCTATAGTGAAAAAATCAGCTGTTTTTAGATAAATAAATATCTTCACACATTCTATACAGCACCATCGACAGTTTCACGGTAAGCAACTAATGCTTGTATTATGCATATCAAACAGTTGATATACTACATAGATTACTTTTTTTTGTTAATACATACATATTATAAATACAAAACATCCTTGACTCAAGTTTGCCCCTAGCGGGATTTGAACCCGCGACCATTTTGTTAACAGCTAGGGTCACTAACCATTAGAGTAAACGTGTCGAGATATTGACAAAAAAAGTTTTTCTAGAAAACTTAGGGTTGTTATATTTTATATTGGAATTAATCCGAATATCACGTATACGAAGTCGCGGGCACAGCTAGTACCCATACCTCCATACTATAATAATATTATAAATGTGAAAGTAACTGTGTGGGATCATCTAAAATAAAATAAAAAACTAACACCTGGCCAAACTGTCAGCAATAAGAAGTCTTTTTTTATTTAGTTTTTTCAACACGGACGAAGTCGCGGCTAGTGGCTAGTATGTAAATAAACTCTGAAAGAATACCTGGCCATCAAAAACCACAAGTCTGAAGAGAAAACAGCACCACAATAATCCGCAGCCAGCAGAGAGTTGTACATTTTTTCCTCCAAATTGCTATACTGCTCCGATGTCAGTGTCAACGCAAAAGCTACAGTATGCTCCAAAAGGTGTTCATACAAACCCAATGTTTGCTTACTATTATCCCCGTTTGTTTTAAATCTTAAATCAACGTTGAACCACACTTGACCTAAAAATATCAAGATTTTTTTATTATTATTTATGTCAGCAGACAGGCTGACGGTCACCTCGATACCAAATTATAACACAATAACTAGAAAATCGTGTAATAAGGCCTACTATAGCTTAGGAAACTATCTTGCTGACAAAAATTAAACATTTACGTAAAAAGAACAACTACGAATAGAACATAATAATAATATTATAAATGCGAAAGTTTGTGAGTTGTGTTACTCTTTCACGCAAAAACGAATTTAGATAAAATTTGGTACACATAGTTTATTACCTGGATTAACATACATATAGGATCCTGAAAAAATTTTACATTCACAGATATTTTTTAAAAATATTTAAAAAATCATAGCTTTAGATCAAGCTTTAACTTTTTTCATTTTACAACGCTGACGAAATCGCGGACATCAGCTAGTTATAAAAGAATTATAAAATAAAAGAAAAACTCACAGTGTGGTAACAATTTGAAAAGGCAATTTATTAAATTCTCCTTCGCTGAATCCATCGTTGGACTTTTCTGCGTAGTGCATCTCATTGCAGATATTAACAATATTATATAGCCCACTAATTTTTCATTGTGCTTTATGTTGACGATATCATACTGAAATAAGTACTGGAAAGAAAAAATATTAATCCTTTAGCGAATCGACTACAAAATGCACGACGTAGTTAAAATTTATCTTACTTTTAAAACTAAAAGGACAGCAGGCAATTGATCCACTTGATGGGAAGTAAGTTAATTTGTGTAATGAAAAATTATCCTGGAGACATTATAGCAGATAAGGTTTAGAAATTTTATGAATTTCCATATAGCCTAAAAATCTAAGAGTCTCCTTCACCCATCTATCTATTTACCAGACGAAAAGTATGTTTTATCAATTTATCAATCTATGGGAAAATTAATCTCGACTGTGTTGCCTATTAAAATATGCTCATTGATATCCTTAATTAAAAAAAAAGAAAAGAAAAAAAAAGAAAAAAAACTAGCTGCTATGCTGCGTCCTTCTCTATTACACTGCAAGGACTTTCAATTACGATTTCACGATATCCTCATTATATTTAAGTCAAAAGAAGTTAGGTACTACTGTAAACTTACTTACATTTCGGAAATTCTCCTCGGTTAAAAGTTCTGAAAGCAATGTATTGGATACATTTATGACATTAGAGTTTATTAGCTTTTTAAATAAAAGAGGACTCTCCTCTTTCGATCCAAGACCAGTGTCCTGTTCGCTTCTGAAAAAAGTAAAAACAATTTTTATTATATAACCGACAGTCTGAAATTAGATATTTACAGATATTGTTCATATCAATTTGTATTGAAAATTCTTTTATTTTACACTCGTTAGTGATTGTAGATGGCGTAAAAATTTAAATAAAGTTACATTGCAATAACTTACAAATGTATGAGGAGTAATAATTCCATGATAATGTTATAATCTTTTTTTGTACTTTGTTTGAATACAGTACACATTTTCATCAAAATTTTTATTGAAAAGTTTGCCACTTTGAGTGACCTTACAATTAACCTTTCATCGGGATTGTTCTGTAAAGAAAAAATAAATGGTGTTACGAACTGGGTAGTGCCGGATTAGCTTTGTAGCAAAGGTAGCAATTGCTGGCCTCGCGTACCCATGACTGCTTGAACGTAAAATAATTTTTTCAGTAAAAATATTTTTACGCAGGAGAAGATAGGAATCTTATGAAATTTCTTTTTAATTTTTTTTTTTTCATAGTACTATATATCAAGAATATTCTTAGAAAGTTGACTTAGTCGATTGACGATTGACTTAAGTCAATCGGAATAAAACTGTAAGAGAGAGAACCTTTAGAAATTTCAGTCATAAGGCTTAACCGGTTGGGAGCATTGCATGTATCGCTTTTTTCTGTAAAAACTCTATATTTTAAGTCGATGGACAAAATTTCTCTCCGGAAACCAGATCTCAACAGATAAGATTTCAATATTTTGAAATGAACATTTCAGAAAATATTGTTTAAATGTTATTCTCTTATGTGGCCGCGTCACCATCAGATATTTTCTCAGGTGTTATTATATATTTTTCATTTTACAACGCGGATAACTTCGCGGGGTATCAGCCAGTACTGAATATTTAGGTAGATAACCTAACATAAATTAAATGTCCATAATAATTGCAAAAAAAAAAAGTTTTTCAACATACCTGCCTGGCAGTATTTATATTATTTTCTATGTGAGCACATAAATATTTGGTGCTGCTAGTGACTACATTCTTGTCCATCAAACAGTGTGAATATTTTTCACAAATAGCTGTGAACCCCTTCCATTGCTCTGCCATTGTTTTTGCATCCAAGCTTTCAACTATTTTGCTTATTTTCAAGTTAAGATCTAAAGCTGAAATAATTATATTCATTTGACATTGCTTAGAGATTATAAAGAAAACAATATATCAATACAGACTGTCAGTATGTCTGTCGACCATAACATAAAAGTAAGAAAATCAAGTTGACTACAGACATTGAAATTGGTGTGAAAAAATCTTACCTTCAATTAAAACATTTTCCTGAGAAATATCAGTTAGATCAAATACAAAATGTTTCTCCAATATTAGCAGGTATGTCATTTGTAATTCATGACAACTTTTGAACAAATCTTTTAACTCTTTTTCTATTCTGTGTAAATAATTTCCATATAGGGCTTCACTGAAATTCAGTTAATAAACATATGTGATATTCAAAATATTCTACTCAACCAGGCTATATAAAATGGTTGTATGAGTAATTGTGGAAAATGTCTTCATCATCATCATTGCTGGATATAGGCCTCTCCCAAGGTTCGCCACCACACACATGGTCCTCTGCTTCGCATCCAAGTCTTCAGGTCGTCTGTCCACCTGGCCGTTGCTATGTGACCATCCTAATACCGCTTCAGCTTACTGATACCTTCAACTAAATTGACAAGTTTGGTTCTTTGGTGAATTTCAGAATTTGTGATCTTATCTTTGAAGGGAACACCGAGCATAGAATGCTCCATTGCACGCTGAGTTACTTTGAACTTGTGACTTTGAACAATCTTTGAAAAATTATATAGTAAATTTTCCTTTTGTTCCTCATGGTCCCTCTTCCTGTCCCAGTTTTCTTTTTAATAAGACCAAAATTGCATAAAATAAAATAAAAAACAATATATACTTATGCTAACCTCTCTTTGCAATGACTAAAAATCAGCATTATAATGTCTCCAGTTTTAGAAGGAAATATTATCAGGTTAGAACATGTAATGCTTTTAATTTTTTTAAGGAAAGCCGTTAATGTTTGAACAAGTCCATTAATATCATTTATGTGCTTGCATATTATCGCCACATCAGTTTGTATGTCTTCCAATAATGTATGTATTAATTCAAAATTCTGTAAAAGGTTAAGGAATGGTTGTATTATGCCAGCTATGTGTTCAATTCGCTTGGTAAAATCAATTGCCAACTGGACAATAGGCTTGAACATATGGCTGGCATTAATGACATAAATTTAATCAAGGTATTTCTTGCAAAATAATAAGGGAGGTTCTCCACCACATTTTTCAAGCATGCCGTAAGGATGAGTGGTTAAGGTGCTTGCAGAAGTGGCAGCAGTGTAACTACATTTAGCAGTCATTGCGCAGCCCTTCTGGCAGCAGTAACCACCCCTTTACAGAAGACCACCATGAAATAACAGTGGTTGTGTTTTGGTGAGTGAATAAGAGATACCAGAGCCCATTGCCTATCACTTTCTAATACCTTATCCTACTATGATCAGCAGAGCACTTGCAGCGCTCGCAGTGTCGTTTGTGTAATAGACGATGGTAGCCACTTACCAGAAAGTGGACCATAGCCCGTCTGTCAACCTTACCATAAAAAAACCTGCAGGGCCTTCAGCCCACTTAAGTGTACCCCTCCTGGTGTTGCTTGTGTCCTTAGACAGCTAGTTACGCCGTTCTTTCTATTTATTAAACCTTCTTACCTGTGAAATGTATGTTTGACAATTTACTAAGATCGCAGTAAATTGTGTAAAGAATGTTGGTTCTTTTTCTTCGCCTTGAATATTCTTAGAAAGAAACTCTTTTATATTTAATATAATCATGTCCATATTTGATACAGATTCCATCTAAAAAATCAAACACAAGTTTTGTTTTGTAAATAAATGAAAACTTCAAAGTAACTACAAACAAGTCCAAATACTAACGAATGATGAATTATGGCTTGAAAAACTAGAATCACTTGAGAAAACATTTTGAGAATTATCCATTTGTAAGTAATTTACCGCTCAATAGGGAATGTTATCCCAAAATATACAAATTAATCAAATTAATGTAATAAAATTGTAAATAAGTTGTCATCCCTTTTCGCGCCCTGTCGGTACCGGTACCGTCACCAGCAGCCAGCAGCACCACAGAATACTATATATTGACGAAGTGCCGTGGCTGGAACGGTAGCTCTAGTATAAGTCTATAATGCCCGCACGTGCTAGGGAGATATTTGAATATTTGTATGTAAAATTGTCCATTATTATCAATGTAAAATTGCCAATTTTTCATATAAATGTTTTACGCTCTCGCTAGCGAGAGAGGTCTTGTTCTGTGTTTACGTTTTGATCGGCTTATTAATGTCAAAATCAAAAGCAATTATTGTTATTGTCATACTCACATGGTGCCTTGCTTTGACGTTTATGGAGTGTCATACACTCATTCGTAATTATTGTATATGTACCAATTTGTACCATTCCTTGCCGGCATAATAAAAATGTTTATCAATTTGAATTTAATATTCAGTTCGTATTAAGTGTAAGCTATAACTAGTGTTAAAATGTCTTACGAAGACATTCAATTGGCACTAGAAAAGCTGGTTGCAGAAACTTTAAACGAAGATTTATTGAAAGCATGTGAAAGTATAAAGGTTATTTACTCTTTTAGTTCCTTTAATAATAAAACATATCTGCACTATTCACTATTTAGTGCATAATTATTTAAGATCTAATTACTTATAAAAATACTATATGACCATTTTTTTTTTCATGTGTTAATTAGGTACAATACCTATTGAATAAACATGAGCAACATATGATTCTGTAAAAAGCAACGTGTTAGTTGCTTTTGAATAAGCAACAATTTTTTTTTTCAAATATTAATATTTCAAGTATATCTAGTACAAATACATACATTATTGGAAGACATACAAACTGTTGCATGCGACTTCGTCCGCGTCACTTTATAAAATATAGCCCATGCTACTCGCTGATAATGTAGCTTTCTTAGATGAAAGAATTTTTAAGTTTATTAATTACAAACAAAAATACAAATATTTTTTACAGTATTAGTATAGAAATATTAATATTTGAAAAGTTTTATTCTTCTGTACATAAACACTATTTAACTTTCTTTTTCAGATTTCGCTACAAAGCGGCAAAATTAATTTATCAGAAGTAATAAAAATATTATCGGAATATGTTTTGGCATTTGAAGATGTTCATCTGTTCAGGAAGTACTTTTCAAATTATCTTCTTGCCTTAGTGTCAACTAAAATACCATTGAAGTCACTTGAAACCAATAAAAATGTATCTGAAGCATTATTACATTTGGACTACTCTATTATTTTGTCTCAACTGTGCGATCATCCGGATATACTACAGTAAGTATTAAAAATTGAAAAACACATTTGTTTGTCTAACTGACTATATAGTTTCTATAAAAATAGTCTTAAGGTTTGATAATGATTTTAAATGTTGTGTATACCTGTTATTGGAATTCACATCAGACCATGACCAATGTAAAAATTGTAATATTGTGTTATTGTTGTGTTTTCTGTTGGTGTACCTTAATAAATAAATAAATAAAAAAGATAGGTGTGTAATTTTGTATTTAATGAATTACACTTATTACTTAATCTCATTATTATATGAGAAAATAAATGGTTGATGTTATTCTGGTTAATTTGAGTATTAATTTTATATAAACACTTGCATGTGACTTCTTCTGCGTTAAAAAAATAAATTAATGAATAAGCAATATAACGCTTCAACTCTTGTTGCTATAACACTTTGACCAGGCATTACTTTTTTATTTTAGTTTAGTGAGATGATCCCTCATGAACAGTTCTTTTCTTTTTAGATGAAAGGTACCCACCCTATGTCCTCTCCTTTATCCCTGACAATGTGTATGCAAAATTTTATGATGATCGTTTGAATAGTTAAGGTGTGCAAAGGTAACATATAGACAGAGTTACTTCCACAATTATAATATTAGTATGGACTAGTATGAAACATATTCTCTATAACACTATTATCTGCACCATGAATGTGAACGTAAGTCTGTCATTTGTTTATTACCTTTTTACACCTTTACTCAACAGAACAGACAAAACATTCATTCATCCAGAAATAAAAGGTAGGTATTGTACTCGAGTACTGTTCATAGAGAAATAAAAAGAGGTGTTGGAATTTTATCATCTAAATCAAAGTCTAATGCCTGGCAAAAGTATAACAGCAATAGACAAAGATGTCAGGTGTTATATTGCTTATATATTTTGTGAGCATTATAATCATTTCCCTATACCTTCCCAATCCCTTATCCTTAATCTTACTAAGGTCGGCAGCGCACATGCAACACCTGTGGAGTTGCAAGTAATAATAGGCAATGGTAGCCACCTACCATCAAGTAGACATTTATTTATAAAATAAAAGAAACCTTGTCTTATCTGTGAAAAATAATGTACCTATCTATATTTCTAGATATGCACTAAAATATTTCAATGTAAACAAGACACCACCATATGAAGTATACTTCAACCTGAAGGATTCCTATGAAGTTGCTGTGAAGAAACGCCGAACTAGTCGACTGCAGATTACAGACTATCATGTAGTGTTGTGCTCTTATATTCTACTCACACGTCTGCCCAATGAACTGTCCACAAGATGGGATTGGACAAGTTTCATAACTTATTTTATATCACACGACAATGACGACATAAAGTGGTAAGTACTGAATTGTATTTTATTAAATGTCTACAATTTCTGCAATTAGGCTGTGTTCAGTGTTACGCGGATTGACCCGAATAACGAATAATCGGATGTCTGTATTCTTGTTTTTTTGTATGACGCGGTCAAATACGACCTGTACGGTGTCGCGGACACAGCTAGTTGAATAGAAAGTATACAAAAAAGTTTAGTTTACAATACTCAACCGAAATCATGTATATGTTGGAATCTGAAATCATGTATATGTTTTGGAATTGTAATTTTTAATGAAATATTGTTTTCAAGAAATTATTTATATTTTAGGATGGTAAAAGAATGTATAGCTATATTATACAATATGACCGAAAAACAGATAAAGATTTTATCCAAAAACTATAATGTATCAGAAATGGATCATATGATTAAGGAAAACACTATTGATCTACAAAACATCATCGAAAGTAGTGAAGATATAAAACTGGGAGACATTGTAAATATAGATGGGATAATGTTGCCAATTTATGACAAAACAAATGTACAAGGAGATAGTTTGGTACCTGTGAAGTCAACTATAAACAATTTGAGGAGCTTAGCTTTGTCTGTAGCATCAGGTATGTAATTATTTGTAATTTTTTAATACACATACCTATATTAATTTATAAAAGATATTGGCTATATTTTGTTGTTTTTTTTCCCCAAGGATTATGACTATGTTGTAGAAACTTGGCTTTCTAAAAATATTGTTCTTAATTTAGGAGCATACCCCATACCATAAGTAGATTATAAACTCCATACTCTATACTAATATTATAAATGTAAAAGTAACTCTGTCCTGTGTGTCTGTTACCTTTTCACGCCTTGACTATTTAACCGATCATCATGAAATTTTGCATACACGTTGTCAGAGATACAAGAAAGGACATAGAATACCTTATATCCAGAAAAAAAGTACTGTTCTCAAGGTATCTTAAATAACATAAACACTAACGCCTGGCCAAAGTGTTATAGCAACAAAAGGTCAAGTGTTATATTGATTATTTATTTTTTAATTTTGAACGCGGATGAAATCGCGGGCACCAGGTAGTAGATATATAAAATTGTGTTTTGAAAGGGTGGCAGGCAGGTCGACAGTTTACTTGGTGGTAGCTTGCTGGCTACCATGGCTATAAATTCAAGAAACACCTAAAAGAAGCTAAAGGATTAACGATTTTGTCAAATCTAAGGTGTTTTATCAAATTGCTAAGGATAAAGGTCATCAGTAGTTTAACTATCCTCAGGCAAGGCTCTTTGCCTACTGGGTCCAGTGGGATCAGGTAAGACGTCACTGGTGGAGCATCTAGCAGCAATAACAGGACGAAAAGGAAAGGCATTTAAGAAAGTGCAACTCGGTGATCAGACTGACTCAAGGATGTTACTTGGCTCTCATCAATGCACTGATGTACCGGGAGAGTTTGTGTGGCAGCCAGGAGTTTTAACGGAGGTTTGTTAACTAATTTTTTTTTTATGAGTCTTAAATAAATTATCTATATGAATAAAAACCTTAAGCTAAATGTATTGTCAAGCGAAAAACTCAAGAATGGTTGGCTGAATTTGGCTAGTATATTTTTTAAATATTCTTTAAAATAGGAAGATAATCGGTAAGATTGTGTGAAAAAGTGTAAATAACTCATTTTCGTTCAAGATGGACATAGGCTAAATTTTTCATGCGGTAAAGCCGATAAACATTCAGCATGTATTTAATTGGATATCTCATATAAATTTCGTATATTTTGTTTCAAGCTTACTTTTAAATCACAAACTGGCTTGTAATCATGTTTGCAAGTACATGTTATTGCAAGTGCAAGTTGTATGTGAGCTGTATAATTGTTGATCTTAGTCCCAAGCAAGGGTCCCAAGCAAGTTTATTAAACTGAAATATAAATATTATATATAGTTTAATTTTAAAAACATAAATATTTTCATTGTTTTTAAATTTATTAAAAATATGCAGGCTGCACACAAAGGCCATTGGCTTTTATTAGAAGACGTAGATTGTGCTGCGTTGGATGTAGCTTCGACTCTGAGCTCACTTCTGGAGAGAAACACCCTGTGCGTCCCTGGATACAGAGATGCTTTACCCGTTACACCTGGCTTTCAGCTATTTGTCACACAAAGGTAATGAAACTTCTGTTCTTCCTTTTCTGACAGAATCCTATACAGTTTGTGTCGCGACTGGTTAGATTTCTAGTCTTCCTCACAATGTTTACTTTCACTATTACGGCTAGGCTTCAATAATAAATTATAAGAAATAAAAGTTTAAAATATGCAAACTCAATCCAGGTACCGATATGCATCAGTCAGAAACTGATTATGTGTTCAATAAAAGACTGACCGGCCACATTTTGCAACATACTTCGGTTAAAAATTACCCAGTCGAGTTGAATTTTAAATTAATCATGTCAAATATTGTGGGTTCGTTTTGTTGTTTACAATAGAGATAAATTATCTTTCATTTCAGAACTGTTGTCACTAATTATGGATTCCAAAAGAAGATGTCCAATTCAAGTACACTCTTACAAAAACATTTAACGCAAATTAATGTGGAGCCATTGTCGAGGTCCGAACTGGCTGAGATCATTCAGACATTGTACTCAAGCTTGTCGACGATTTCTTCTAAAATGTTAGATGTTTACATGATGTTTTCTGTCGGTAGTCACGACACGTCGATACAAAACACTGACAATGATAAAGAAACAAGGGCAACAGTAGTTAGAGGCTCGCGTTTGATATCAACAAGAGATTTATTGAAATGGTGTAAAAGAGCTGTAGTAGGTTTTGATGTATCTAGTCCAGAATCGGCGTTAAGAGTCTTACAAGATGCCCTAGACATATTTACTTGTTCTGTCGCATCTCCGGAAGACAGATTGCAGCTATCAAAGAAAGTTGGAACTTGTTTAGGAATTGTAGAAACAAAGTCTGAATTTTATTGTAAACACTATAAACCTAATGTATCGTTAAAGCCTAGTGATTTGGAAGTAGGCAGAGCCAGGGTGCCAAGGAAGGAGAAAGGTTTAGATTCTATTGAGTTCCATAATAAGCAAGTGGTGTATTCTTTCACTAGACAATCTGCTTGTTTGCTAGAGAGAATCTCTTGTTGTGTTACGTCAAATGAACCTGTGCTGCTAGTCGGTGAAACGGGCACAGGAAAAACTTCTACGGTTCAGTATTTAGCAAGGCAGACCGGTCACAAGCTTATAGTTATCAATATGAATCAGCAGTCAGACTCTGCTGATCTACTCGGCGGTTACAAGCCAGTTGACCTAAAGTATGTGATACGACCAATCAAAAGAGAATTCGAAGATTTATTCAGGAGTTATTTCAACACAGACAAGAACAGCAAGTTTCTTGGTCACATAGAAAGTTGTTATGATAATGAGAATTGGAACGCTCTTGTGATTTTAATGAAACAGAGTCATCAGGCAGCTGTTAAACGGTTAACCAGAGAAAAGAAGGGAACGAAGTTAGAGATGTGGTTAGCATTTGGTTACAAATTGTCGAAGTTAGAGCAACAAGTGAAGGCAGCTTCTAAACTAACTTTTGCCTTCATTGAAGGTTCTTTAGTCAAGGCTATGCAGGAAGGGTACTGGGTGTTGCTAGACGAAATAAACCTTGCTTCGGCTGAAATTTTAGAATGTCTTGCTGGTCTATTGGAAGATAAAAACGAGACTGTAGACCTATTAGAGAAAGGCGACAAAGTTCCCATTAAAATACATCCAGATTTTACGCTATTCGCTTGTATGAATCCTGCTACAGATGTGGGTAAAAAAGACTTGCCTGTAGGTCTCAGGAATCGTTTCACCGAGTTCTTCATAGACGAGTTGACTGAAAGGAACGATTTGATATTATTAATTGGTGATTATTTGTGTCATATGAACCTTGAAGGTGCTGTTTTAGATTCCGTTTACGTTTTTTACACTGTTGTAAAAAAGGAAGCGAAGCTAAGTCTTGTGGATGGTGCAGGTGAGCGTAATAAAAGACTTGTGTTATGAAATAATTCCCAAAAAGAACTTAGATATTTGCCATTGTTTATTCCTTTCATAGCGACTATGAGTGAAAGAAACAAACAGGATAGTTACTTTAAGTAACTATTCATAATTTGTACCCTCAAAATTTGAAATAGTAATATACCTGTGATTTGCACAAGTAATTTTATATGTTCATGTCTTATTTATTACAGGTAATGCTCCTCACTACTCTCTAAGGACTTTATGTAGAGCTTTGACGGCAGCAGCTAAAGCGAAATGTGGAACAGTGACACGATCTTTATATGAGGCTTTTTGTATGTCTTTCCTCACTCAATTGGATAGTTCTTCTCATCCTAAAGTGGAAGCTATGGTTGCGAAGTAAGTTGTTGATATATGCACAAGAATTACAGGTTTGCATTGTTATATGAATATTATTTTTAATGGTTTGAATTTTTTTAAAACAGGGCTGTTATAGGCAAGAAGAATATCAAATCAGTCCTAAACCATGCAATTCCCGAACCCCAAGTTAACGGGCAGACTCACTTGTTATTTGAAGGTCATTGGATACCTCGAGGAAAATTGGACATAGTCATTCCAAACGATTACATTTTAACTGCGACCGTTAGGAAGAACCTTCGCGATATCGCCCGCATTATATCAGTTGGTCGGTTACCTGTTTTATTGCAAGGTGACACTTCTGTAGGAAAAACCTCTCTCATTACTTACATTGCAAAAGCTTCGGGTAATTATTGCGTGCGTATAAACAATCACGAGCACACCGATCTCCAAGAATACATTGGCTCTTATGCCGCGGATGCAAGTGGTAAATTAGTTTTCAAAGAAGGCGTACTCGTGGAAGCAATGCGAAAAGGCTACTGGATCATTCTAGATGAACTCAATCTGGCGCCTTCTGACGTCTTAGAGGCCCTCAATCGTGTTTTAGACGATAATCGCGAGTTGTTTATACCAGAAACTCAGCAAGTGATCAAAGCAGATACTAATTTTATGTTGTTTGCGACACAAAATCCACCGGGTCTGTATGGCGGTCGTAAAGTATTGTCTCGAGCTTTTAGAAATAGATTTGTGGAGTTACATTTTGACGAGATACCTAGAAATGAATTGGAAATTATATTGCATCAAAGATGCCACGTTCCCTCGTCCTACAGTAAGAAAATGATTGCTGTAATGGCTGAATTGCAAGTGAGACGTCGCGGATCTGCCGCAGTTCAAGGAAAAGATGGTTTTATCACTCTCAGAGATTTGTTTAGATGGGGTCAACGTTACAAACAGGCTTCCAAAGAGAAGTTAACAGAGGCAAAGTTTTACGACTGGGACCAGCACATCGCCGATGAAGGTTATCTAATATTGGCTGGTAAAGTTAGGCAGCCCAACGAAAGGGCTATCATCGAAGAAGTCATAGAAAAACATATAAAGAGAAAAGTGATTCCTCAAAACTTGTTCTCTCTACATGAAACTACTTCACCGGTGACAAAATCTATTTTAGAAACAATACTCAACAACAAATTAGAACAGTTTTCACACATTGTGTGGACTTACAACATGAGAAGACTGGCTGTATTGATTGCTAAATCTTTTAATTTCGGTGAACCAGTTCTGTTGGTAGGTGAAACGGGTTGTGGAAAAACCACAATTTGTCAAGTCTTAGCAACATTAAAAAACAGTCAACTTCTCTCTGTTAACTGTCACATGCATACAGAAAGTTCAGATTTCTTGGGAGGCTTACGACCAGTTCGTGCACACAAGGATGACGGTAGACTTTTTGAATGGGTAGATGGACCCTTGATAAAAGCTATGTTAGGCGGCCAGATGTTCCTAGCGGATGAAATATCATTAGCCGATGATAGTGTGTTAGAAAGATTGAACTCCTTGCTCGAGCCAGAGAGGCAGTTAGTATTAAGTGAAAGAGGCATTGAAGACAACTCTGACGTTGTTATTATATCTGCCGAAACAAGTTTCCACTTTATTGGTACAATGAATCCTGGCGGGGATTTCGGCAAGAAGGAGTTGTCGCCTGCTTTACGAAATCGTTTCACGGAAATATGGTGTGACAGCGTCACGGCCAGAGAGGATCTTTTGCAGGTCTTGGAAAAAAGTGTAAATAAAGGCCTCTCAATAGGCAATCAACAAGATGGCACTTCGGGAATAGGCAATTCAATATTAAATTTCACTGACTGGTTAAAGAATTCCGAAGTTACAAATAAGTTCCCCTTCAGCATTCGAGATCTACTTTCGTGGGTTAATTTTATTAATACGACTGTTTCAAAGGGACTTTTAGAAACAGCTGAAGCATACGTTCATGGTGCTTGCATGACGTTTTTGGATTGTTTTGGCACAGCTCTCACAGGTCATATAGAGTCAGAAGCACTGGTCGTCCTCCGAGAAAGAGCAATCAGTTTTTTATTGGACCAAATCAGCGTGAACGGTAATGATTTCACGGAAAAGTTGAAAGACGTCCTAAGCTATAAGAAAACAGAGTTCTCAGCTGAAACTGATTTGCATAAATTTGGAATAAAACCGTTTTATATCGATATTGGCCCTGATATGAACATAACTGATGAAGAATATTGCTTTACTTTCTCTGCACCGACTACAGGATCGAATACTTTAAGGTTGCTACGGGGCCTTCAGTTAAATAAAGCAATTCTATTGGAGGGTAATCCGGGAGTTGGGAAGACAAGTTTAGTAACTGCGTTGGCAAAATGTTCAGGACATAAAGTTGTTCGCATTAATTTGAGCGACCAGACAGTAAGTTGAAGCATACTTAATTAATTTAATAATAATAGTTATTAAAGGTCATTTATTAATTTTATTTTTTTTATTTTACAGGATATAACGGATTTGTTTGGTACTGATTTACCCACTGAAGACGGATCATTTATGTTCAAAGAAGGCGCCTTCTTGAACGCCTTACAAAATGGTGACTGGATTTTGTTAGACGAATTAAATCTAGCACCTCAGCCTGTCCTAGAAGGTTTAAACGCTTGTTTAGATCATAGAGGAGAAGTTTTTATTCCTGAATTGGGAAAAACTTTCAAAATTAAAAAAGAAACTAGGCTTTTCGCTTGTCAGAATCCACTAAAACAAGGTGGTGCTCGAAGAGGTCTCCCGATATCATTTTTAAACAGATTCACTCAAGTTTATGTTGACACATTGACAAAAAATGATTTAATATATATTGTAGAAGATCAATATCCAACCTTGCCCACGGATATTTTGCATAAAATGGTTGAATTTAATTGCAAGGTTGCTCAGGATGTCACAGAAAAACAATTGTGGGGTCACAAAGGAGGTCCTTGGGAGATGAATTTAAGAGACATACAAAGATGGTGTAATGCTATGATAGATGATGGTAAAAATGGAAAAATAATATCTCCCGGTAAATTTGTGGATATCTTATATGGGAATCGCATGAGAACTTTCGAAGATAAGGTGAAAATGGTGAAAGCCTATGATGAAATTTTTCATCCTGATTACGTTAGAAGTGACAGTACTCCACAGTTTTATATCACCGAAGACAAGGTTTCTATTGGAGACGTTGATTTAGAAAGAAGAGATGATAAGAGTTTTAAAAATCGACGTGCAATTGAAACAAACCTCTTGGTGCTTAGAAATCAGTTACCAGTTTTGAAGTCATTGGCCCAAAATGTTAAGATGAATTGGCTATCGATTATTGTGGGCCCCACAGCTACGGGAAAAAGTAGCGTTGTTCAAGTGTTGGCTGATTTAACTGGAAACGATCTACAGGTGGTACCGGTGACATCTGCTATGGATGTTTCAGATTTACTTGGAGGTTTTGAACAAGTTGATTATAACAGGACTTTGGAGAATATTTACGATAAAATTGAGACTTTTGCGATGCAGATAGTGCGAAAAATGTGGTTGAAGCGAGGAAGCCAACAGAATAAATCTGACGAACTAATGAGCCAGCTGTATAAATATAAGTGTCTTCAAATAGACTCGATAAACAATGATTTTAGTAATGAACTTGAAAATTTCCTCGATAAGATTGAATTTCTTGAGAATTACTGCAGAAATCTACTTAGACATACTACAATGTGTGATGACGTCAATACCATATTGCAAGAAATATTAAATAAATTGCAAAATTTAAAATATAAAGTCTCAAAATCGGCTTCAGTAAACATTGGAGGAAAATTTGAATGGATAGACTCATTACTCGTCAAAACGATGACTGAGGGGTCTTGGTTGTTACTGGACAATGTCAATTTGACATCTGCAGCCGTTTTAGATAGACTGAATGGATTGTTAGAACCCAACGGCGTCCTAAGTATCCCTGAGAGGTGTGAGATAAGTGATATTAGGCCACATAAAAACTTTAGAATTTTCTTTACAATGGATCCCAAGTATGGAGAAATATCTAGAGCTATGAGGAATAGGGGCGTAGAAATATTCTTACTGGGTCATGATGATTTTAACGCAAAATTGTTAGAAACTATGCCATACATGGACTTGGAAGCCTTGTTGTCTTCTTGTGGTTTACCAAATCGTTACCATGATACATGCATAAAATGTCACGAGTTAATGACTGATTTTATTCAAGGTAATTTCACTATTATCTTTTATTAATTTTTAAACTTATGTCCTTATAATATTGTATTTATATTGTATTTTCGTTTTAGGGCTAGACAAGCCGAACGTGTACCATTTGCTGCAAGCTGCGTATCTTACTTGGCAACAAATAAATCGGGGCATTTCATATAGAACCGCCATGCTTAACAGTTTTTCCGATGTATACATAAAACCGCGTTGTGGAGGCGATTTCGCTTCCAATGTTAACACCTCATTGGCTGAAATGAAAAATGTTATGTTAAAATCTCTAGAAAACCTTTTGGATAATGAAAATGTTAACGTGCAGTTACGTGATACAAGCCACACTTTAACAGTAAAGGGCTTATGCAGGAATTCTTTATTTGAAATGTCCAAGCAAATTGCATATGTTGCGCTACAACATCTTGTGTGTCCGATTCTTAAGGTGGAATGTCCGAACGTTTTGCATTCCCTATTTAGTCTCTTTACTGCATATCAAAAGTGTCCGTCTGAGAATATGAAATCCCTTCACTTAGTTATAAAAGCGGGATTGGCGAGTAAAGAAGATCACATAAAAATGTTAGTGACTAGTCTCAACGAAGTCGCATTAGAAAATGTCAGTAAAAATTTTAACCAAGGTTCTGAAATGTACGAAAGATATTATCCTGAATCACATAAGCGAGATATGGAAAGCATAAATTTATCTAATACTAAATCTGTTCTCTTATATAACGAATTAATAAAGGCGCTTATTGCTATGTTGCCTCGTAAGACACATTTTACGGTAATGGATTATTCAAAGACTGTAAGCGCCAAATCAATGGATGATTGGTTTGAGCAATACCCAATACTAGGAAAAGCCATAAAATATCTTGAAGAGATGAATGAGCACATTGTCACTGCTATACAAGTGAAACGTTCTATAGACGATAAGACAGTTTGCGAAATTATGCAACTGTTGAACTGGAGAAATAGATTTGCCTTAGCATGTAACGAAGCCATATACAAAAACGAGAAGCTATCTAGTCTTCGCGAAGAAGTAGTTCCGTTACTTTACATGCATAGCAGATGGCTACAAAAGAATTTGGTTCAGAAATTGCTTCAATTTGTTCCAGAAGGCCACAAGTTAAGGGCCAAAGTTGCGTCCACAATTAAATCCGTACTTTCTAGTGGTGAACATGATAATAGAGACAAAGCAAAATTGGGTAAAAAATTAAGAAAACTTTACACTCAACCCAACTTATATGAAAATCAAAATGAATATGATCTTTGCACTACAAGAGCTGAATTATATGAAAAAATAACAATGGACTATAACCAGCCCGTGGAGAAACAATTGTATAAAATAAATATGGATTTGAACACTTTCTTTGACGCCAGTCTGGCATTGGATGTTCCAGAGAACGCAGCGTTGTCAAAAATACAGGAAAATCTAGCAATATGTTTAGAAAGTAAAGACATATCGAAACCGCAAAATCGGTTAGAATTGAAATTATTGCCTGTAAATTCTTATATATTACAAAGAGTCTTATCTATATTACAAGTAGATTTGTTCGAAAAGTTAGAAAAGGTTACGTCCGGACAAGTTGATAACAAATTTAAGAGTGACTATGCTGAATTACTAAAATACACGGTCCAAATTGGGAAGGTGAATGGGGGTCTTTCGATAGCTCTTATGAATTTAATGGAAATCATACAAGAGTTGAACGCCGTTCATTACGAATCTTTACGTCATAAGTAAGTAACTTTTTATTATTAGGTACTTTTTTATATTAAGATCGGCAGAGAGGCTATCGGTCCACTTGAAGTCAATTGGCTACCGTCGCCTATAACACAACCAACGCCACATGTGCTGCATGTACGCGGTAGACTACAGTAAGGTTAAGGATAAGGGAAGAATTAGGGAAATGGGCTCTGACGTCCCTTACTCACTCACCGAAACACAACAGCACACATGTTGTTATTTCACGGTGATTACTGCAGCCAGAAATGTTTTTATAATTTTTATTATGTATTTTATAATCGTTCGTAAGTCCAGTAGTCGTCGGAGCTGACACACACACTTTTTTTTCTTTCTTTTAACTATTGTATTTGGTTTTTAGAATCACTTCGCTTCCAACGAGGTTTTGGGAAGAATTTTATAAGAATATGACATATTCGCCAGCGTCTTATTCAATGCCGTTCTTAGTAGAACATTCGACTAATTCAGAGGAGACCTCTGTGATCCCCTCACAGACACTTCGTTTATCTACAAGCCTGCCTTTGTTGCTTCATTACATTCAGAAGTTGACCATTGCGGAGGAGAACGATGGTATGTGCTTAATTTTATGATAAAATATAAATTACTTCTTGTATGACAGTTTAAGGTAACAAGGTTCTCAGGACACATTGTCCTTGTTCAATCATGTCATGATTGAAGGAATTTTTTATGAGTGACTTAAAAATTAAAAAAAATAATGAATGTTTCTTTTTTATATGGATCAGTAGTTTTGAATAAGTATTACATTCTAAATGTGGATTTATATATTACTTCAATAATACCTGAGATAATAATTTTAATGGAGATACTTAAACATATACTTTAAATTATTTCATCAATTGTATTTATAACCAACTAGCTAGCTGGTGCCCCCGACTTCATCCGCGTTGAATTATATATAGAAACCTTCCTCGTTTAACGCTCTTGCTCACTAAAGTGAAAATCGCATTACAATCCGTTACGTAGTTTAAAAGATCTAAGCGTGCATACAGAGGGACTTCAATTTAAGCTATACTAGCTGTTGCACGCGAGTTCATCCGCGTAACTTTATAAAATATAGTCTATGTTACTCGTTGATAATGTAGCTTACTATAGGTGAAAGAATTATTATATAAAGATTTATAACATTATTCAAGGTAATCGTCACATGCTGTCTTATGAGAATATTCCGTTAGGAGAAAGAACTCAATACTCCACAAATCTTGGTGTTATCATAAATACGTTGTGGAAAAACATGGCAACATTGGATTTTGCAGCATATTTGCAAACGTAAGTGGTATACATTATTCCCATTTAACTGGTTTTCACTCGTCACTATTTCTATTAAAATCTCTATAAAGGCAATGAATAACAATATAATTTTCAGTTCATCTTTTAAACTGTTTTAATCTTGATCACAATATTGTTGTCACATATTTGTTTAGACCTTTATACTAGTCAAGGTATTTACTTTTCCCGTTGGCTTCCAGTTTATGTATATTAAATGTGCATTTCAATCTTCCTAAATTTAAATTAAATATCTTATTTACTAATTATCTTGATTTAACCAAATTTTATACAAAATATTTTCTACCAAACTCGACTAATCATTAATAATAATGAAGATTAACGATGAAATTGATTTATTGTTAAGATTAAAATTAAAATAATAATATAATCAAAACATTCTATTGCTATTGTAATTCAATTTAGATCAAGTCATTTGTTGTAACTTCATTTTAATTCTTTATGCTTTTATGAACATTTCAAATCCATTATTGCTTGTATAAATTTTATTATTAATCAAATAAAATAAGCATGTAATATTTATATATACATGCTTAATACATGCTTACTTAATTAGGCTAAAAAGTTTTCAATAATTTTATGACCATATTCAATTCACTTTTCTAGAGAGTCAGCCGCAACAATGGCAATGAAGAAATATGTTCAATTAATGCGTTACTTATCAACAGCGAAGGGTCAAGAATTTGTTGATGATCCCAAATCCGTTTTTTATTTCAATGATTTCCTTCAAACTCACTTCCACGATCAAGGCGAAGATTTTGTGAACATTATGAAAGCAGCCAATCAACTATTTAGAAATCTTTTCAATGCAAAAACACCCAAAGAAAAGAGAGATTCAAATAAATCACAGCATCATTATATTGAAATAAAGGCGTTAACTGCGGAATTGTCTTTACTTACAAATTTGCTAATGATAAAGGCGTTCGCAGAAGTAAATTCGGTGGATCATGTGGAGAAATATCGTTTTAAAGTGAAATATATAGAAGACGACATTAAAATGTTCGACGCATTACTAAGCGCGTATTACATGCACGGTCTAGTCTCCGGTACTTTAAAGTCTAGTGTAAATATAGAAAGTTCCGCCAGTGCACCGCTAGAGGCTTTCAAACATGACAATGAGGATAGGGAAAATTTGAAAAAAGTTCATCCCTACTGTAATATACTTATGGAGTTGAAGCAGAAAACAGCTGAGAGTGTTTGGAAATATGCATCCGGGAACACTTTTAGACCGGAACGTCCGTCTTACAAGGATTTCATGAAGGTGAGCTTGTTTGTTTAATTTATTTATTTACTAGCTGGTGCCCGCGACTTCGTCCGCCTTCAAAATTTACAAAAATTAGCAATATAACGCTTGACCACTTGTTGCTATAACAATTTGGCCAGACGTTAGTTTTTTATATTATATCATTTTTTATTTTATATGATCCTTCTGGAACACTCCTTTTTTTTCTGGATAAAATGTACCCTATGTCCTTTCCCGTATCCCTGATAAAGTATATGCAAAATTTCATGAAGATCGGTTGAGTAGTTTTAACACACATACAGACAGACTTACTTTCACATTTAATAATAAATAATAAATATCTTCAAACATTCCACACAGCACCATCTAGTTCCACAGTAAGCAACTAATGCTTGTATTATGGATACCAGAAAGTTGATATAATACATAGATTACTTTTTTTTTGTAAATGCATACATATTATAAATAGAAAACATCCATGACTCAGGTAAAAAGGTAAAATGTTAACACATAAACATTTGCCCCTAGCGGGATTCGAACCCGCGACCGTTTGGTTAACAGCTAGGGTTACTAGCCACAATCCAAACGTGTCGTCAAATATTGGTATGGAATATGGATTTATTTATTTCAACAACAGCTCAGCACACTTTGCATTTTTAATGTCAGTACTCAACATTACAGTGTGCAAGCCATTTAAAGCCGAACACGTAATTCTAATTGGTATACAAACTTATAAATCATTATTTTAGTAGTATTTAAAAAAAAAACAGAATTTTAGTAGTGACATTGTGTTTCACAGTCATTTGGGCAGCCCGTCTGGTGGTAGTGACCACCCCCTTACAGTAGATCACCGTGAAATAACAGCATATGTGCTGTTGTGTTTCGGTGAGTGAGTAAGGGATGCCAGAGCCCATTACCCCATCACTTCCTTATCCTTAATCATTCTATGGTCGGCAGCGCTCTTGCAGCACCTGTGGCGTTGTTTGTGTTTTAGGCGACGGTGGCCACCTAACATCAATTGGACCGTCAGCCTATCTTACAACCTTTACTTATGTTATAAAAACGTAACACTGTATTCTCTGCAATGACTTATACAAACTATGACCAGATGAAACATCATAAGAAAAGGTTAAAGTAATAAAAAAAAATTAAGATTAAAAATCTTTCTCTATTTCTAACCGTTAGGTATTTATCTGTAACCTATTAAGATTAACATGTATTTTTTTAGGAATGTAAACACTTCACTCTATCAGTACTTTCTTCCGAAGCAACCAGAGAACTATCAAGAAAGCTGATAACAACGTGCGATACCCTCTTTGGTTATTTGAAGAAACAATTGTTTAACTCAACTGAACAAAAAGAGGGAATGAAGACCGGGCGAGTTGTGATAAAGGAAGCCACCTCTTGGCTATATTCGGTCAAGGCTTTCTATAAAAAAATAACTAGCACATACTCTGATGCGTTCCCAGACATAGCGAAGCCTTTGCAACGCTCCTTGTCCGAAATTGTTTATAATGTAACCAATTTGTGTGATTTAATAAAAGAACTCATAGTGAAAACGGAACAAGGTCCATTGTTGAGTGAGATCGTGGAAGATCTATTGGTGTATCCGAACTCGATTCCGAGTAGTCAGAGTAAAGAGGGATATTTGAGTAGATTTACGAAAACTGAGTCAAAACTGTTCAACGACAAGGCGGTGTCTGACGATGAGTTCTGTATACGCGATGATATTATCGAGTGAGTTTTTTCTTTATCTTAGTTAATGAAAATATTTTTACTTTCAGCATAATTGATTAAACTGTATTAAAAGCCTTAGTTGATATCATTATAAAAAAATATGACAGGAATTTATAACTGGTATAATGTTACCTTTACCTTATTGTTGAGTTGTTATAAAGAATGCAAATGAACCAACATATGATTAGCTTGATTTAATTTATTTTGACATTAAAACAAGCCATAAATTATGAATTCAACTCTGAAGCCTACTCGGTATTTCTGCTAGAAATTATCTTGAAGTGAGCTGGAATGTCTTTACCGCTTTTTGTTGATATTTTATTATTTCAGTTTTTATTAGCATTTGTTGCTTTCGTTTATGGTAATAATTAATAAAGAACTATTTTAATTTTAAAAAGTCAGCCAGGCAGCTTAAATCCTATTCAGCATATTCCCTCCCTACTTAGTTGAATTAGTTAAGTAGTTCGAATATAGATTAAAATAATGATTACTAGAAGTTTTTTAACTTATTATTTTAAGTTGCAAAATATATTTCATAAACTAAAGTAATAATTGTTGGCTTAATATCATTTAAAATATTATCATACTCTAATATACCCGAAATAAAAATATCAAATATCACCATTATATTAATTTTGTTCTTAAAAAAGGCTAGTTAATTTTTCAAGATTTTTAATTCTTAAAAATAACTACAACTGCTAAACATTTGTAGTGAGGTTAGACTCACTACAAATGCTAAACAATTTAATTAATAACAACAAATAAATGTGATGAATATTTTTGTTAATTGTCTTTTTGTTATTTATAGGGTCTTTAAAATGAAATCGTTGGAACTGAAAATGTACTGCCTTGCTATGGGACATATCGATGAGACAATATTTGACTCCATGATGAAGTCTTTAAAAGATTTCGCCAGATTTTTGGACGATCAAAAGAAACGCAACGAAAGGATACAACAAGAGAACGAGGCATTATATGTTACACAGTAAGTTTTTTGTTCATATTTGTGGATGTGACTTATATGAAATAAAATATCTCGCGGTTTGGACGGCGTGGAAGTATGGAATGAAAAAAGTATTATTTAAAAGTAGCAACTTCTCTATTGTAGTTCTTTGCTAAATGTTGCCAGTAATTGTAGGTCTACTAAGTTTCTAGTTCAGAAGACAGCAAAATATCACTTGAAAAATATATATCCGCATAAATATAAAGATATATGTATATCCGATGATGCTATTAATATTGTAAATTAATGCGAAAGTGTATGAGTATGTATGGATGCTTGTATGGATGGTTGTTACTCTTTCACGTGAAAACTACTGAACTGATTTGCATGACATTTGGCACACAGATAGTTTATTACCAGGTTAACATATAGGATACTTTTTATCCAGGAAAAATGTTAGGTTCGTCTAAAAATATAAAAAATGACGCCACTGTCGCTGTTATGGCGCCTCCGACGTCACAGCGATAAAGTTGTCAGGCATTATATTACTCATATATTTTCATTTTCAACGCGGACAAAGTCGCGTGCACCAGCTTGTGTACTATATCAGCGAACCCTGACAGTGCATAATATTATTTTAACAAAAAGCACTTTTTATTCAGATCGAAATGCGAAGACATAGACGAAGAAACAGAAGCAACTGAAGAGATATTGGAAATGTTCCCGTCCTTCACTGAAAACGATTTTGGCGAATTCAAACCGCCCTCACTGGAACTGAAAAGCTCAAAGGCGAAAGTCGACCACACACATAAAACACTCGAAACGGTGACACCGCAAGACGTGACGTTCATGTACAACTTGCATTCAGATTTGCTACGTAATTTGACAGTAGCCGAATGGTTACCCGGAAAAAAGAATCTGTTGAGCAATAACGTGGTCGAACCATTCGTGCAAAGGTACACTATATTTAGTCGGGTTATAAAAGATGGGTGGGAGGCGCTCGATGCTAACATTGAAGGTTTGACATCACCTGGCTTGCTTGTATTGCTATCGGAAATGAAGAACAGGATTGATGGAAATGGTGAGTCTTTTTCTCCTTCTATAGTCGCCTAGTCTAAAATTAGCTTAGTCCTAAAAAATAGGCCTAAAATTTGGAACATACAAATGATTAGCTTCTTTGATTAATAATATTCTTTAATTTATACTTCTATGCTAATATTATAAAGAGAGAAGATTTGTATTTTTGTATGTTTGTAATGAATAAACTCAAAAATTACTGGACCGATTTTTAAAATTCTTTCACCTATAGAAAGCTACATTATCAGTGAGTAACATAGGCTATATTTTATAAACGCGTGCAACAGTTAGTGTTTAATAAAATAAAATAAAAACAGTTTCATAGGTGACCCCCAATGTTTGTGTTGTAAAGTTTGTTTTTACTTTTAATTGAGAATTGTCAAAAAGTTAGGGTTTCGAAAAAGAAATTTACTTAATTGTATTTTCTTGACGAATTGAACATGTTCTGTCTAGTTAGCTACTAATTCGTCCATTAGCGAATTTATTTACCTAAAACTTTGTTCATTATTATAGATGTTGCAAACCAAGAAGTAGACTTCTACCATTCAGCGTGGGTTTCTGAAACGAAACAATGTGTACCTTTACTGCATCAAGTACGAGAGAGTACCGTCGCCTTGTTAAACCAATGGCCAGACTTTCCAACATTAAAAGATGTGAGTATTTTACATTGAATACTGAAACTTAAGATATATTCATTAATTCTGGGATAAGATTGAATATTTCTTGTATAAGATATGTTAAACTTAATAGTTGATGGATATATATATTTGTGGACAACATCAAAGATAGATGGAATTTTAGATTTGGCTTACGAACTTTATTTCTATGGTAGGACTATTTTATATACTACTATTGTGACGATGTGCAATGGTTTTAACGCAACAGGAAATCTATTTGAGAAGTTGCTAATGGTTTAAATATATTTAATTACAGATTGTCGTGATAGTTGATCGTATTCTAAAGTTCCCAGTAACAAGTCCTGTATCTCGATTCCTCGTCGGACTTGAGTTGCTTCGTGACAAAATTGAAGAGTGGAATAAAAATGCTCACAAAGGCAACAATATGATTGACGTGTCTCTCGCAGTGGGACAACAAATTATCAATTGGAGGAAGCTCGAAATGAGCCATTGGAAAGAGTGTCTTAATGCGGTTTACACAAGGTATCATTTTATTAAAAATATAATATAATTCCATGTGATATTTCAATTTTCTGTAACTGATGCTTTATTGGCCTTATGTTAAATCTATATACCCATGTTAGGTACATGACAAGATAATATATATTAAGAGGTTCGGGCGAGACAAATTTGCTTCGTATTGAAAGGGCAATCAAGCAAAACACCCTTTGAGCATAAGCACCTATTGACCTAGCATCAAACGGTCATAATATCAAAAGACCTGCATTTTATCCTACCCCCTCGCCCTATAGCGAAAGATTGGATTTTTGTTTACATATAGTTTTTGCTCTAAATGCTTTATGTGAATGTCATCAGACATGTTGACAGTCCAATTGATGGTAGGTGGCTACCGTCACCTATAAAACAAGCAAGTCACAGGGTGCTTCCGACCATTGTATAGGGCTCGTCAAATAATGTCTTATAATGAACTTAATTTTCCACAGAAAAAAATCCGAAGCCCACAAATTTTGGTTCTTACTTCACTCAGTAAGCGAAGAGTATTTAGATGAGAGCAAATTGGAACACATAAAAGCGGAACAAATCGTTACAACACTCAAGAATTTCATGGAAACATCTACCCTTGCTGAGTTTGCAGTTCGATTAGACATAATATATGTGTATCATTTGCATTTGGTATACTTGCCGACGGGGCTGAGGAGAGGTAAGAAGCTATTATCTAGTTATCTCTTGTTTTTATCAAATTACAAGTCAGGAAAAGATTGCCTTTGTGATGAATGTGGGATAGCGAGAATTTGTTATTTTCAACAAAAAGTCAATATTTGTTGCAATTAACTCATTTTTTCTTCTCAGGATAATTTTCCATATTTTATTTTAAAAACAATTTCCTATTATAACAAGTAAAAGGAGCAAAATCACTCTCTCGTCTCTCTTCAGTCGTACACTCCTGACGGAGCGGACATTTGGGATCTTGATTACCTTACCCCCCTGTTAGTAAATTCAATCTATACTAATAGTATAAAGAGAGAAGAATTGTATGTTTGTGATGAATAAACTCAAAAACTACTGAACCGATTTTGAAAATTCTTTCATCTATAGAAGACTTCACATTATTAGCAAGTATTAGCAACTTACATTTTATAAAGTTACGCGGTTGAAGTCGTGCAACTGCTAGTTTTTTATATAATAATATTATATAGCGCGCGCACGCGCACGCCGCGCGGCAACGAAACGTGGTGGGTTCAGCTAGTCGTGAATATATGAAGCTCATATGAAAATTTGAGTACATTTTGTGTGGTTACAGATGAACTCCTATCAATTTTATGGAACACATACATCTATTACAACCAGTTTAGCGCACAAATTGCGGCTCTAATTAAAGACAAACGCGCTCCGATCGAAAAGAAACTGCGAGATTTCGTCAAAATTTGCACTTGGGACCGGGACCTCAGCTACTGGAGCGTCAAGGATACTGTGGATAAAGCTCACAAGACTCTGCACAAACATACCAAGGAGTTTGAGGTATTTTTATATTCATCTATACTAATATTATAAAGAGAGAAGATTTGTATTTTTGTATATTTGTTTGTAATGAAAAAATTCAAAAATTACTTTACCGATTTTTAAAAATTCTTTCATTCGCGTATATAAAGCTAAATTATTAGCGAGTGAGGGCGAGTAATATAGGCGCCGACGAAGTCGCGTGCAACAGCTAGTAATATGTTCATGCTTGGCAATTGCTATTGACTATGCAATTTTGGGTTTATTCTTTAAAACTTATGATTTAATTTTAAATTAATTATGTTTAATGAGTTTAATTATTTTTAACTACACAATATGATTTTTAATATACAAGAAAAAAAAAATATTGTGTAAATCTTATTTTTAAAAAGTTTCTTGGAGACTTGTAACTGTTTCACTGTTGGTAAAAGTTTGGTACAATTATTATTTCATAATAAAAAAAGCGATTGTTGGAGAGATTCTTTCGCCATTTCTTCTCTTCACAATTCGAATACGTCGAAAGAACAACATTGTTATTTATTTAAATAATATTGTTTAGATTCTAAAATATTTAAAAAAATAGAACGTAACGCATTTGTGCTCGCATTCCGTGTGACAATTTTGATTTTACTCCCATAAATACTCATACCACGATATTTTGATTCTGAAGGAGTAAACTCCAAAAATGATTCAATAATTTTTTGAGTAATAAACGATTTGACTGTATAAAATCTTCAGTATTTATGGATGTGTTTTTGTAACAACCATTTTTTTTTATTCTTTTTTGCCGACAGAATGTGTTAAAGGAGTCTGTGAGCGGTTACCTCATAGACAAGAGTACAGAGAGTGGGACAGAGCACGTGGGCGTGTGGGACCGTCCCAAGCGGGCCACGGCAACCAATATGCCCACCGGTGGGGCCTACATGATCGACATACAAAATTACCTCACCCTCGCCAGGAGTTTTAAGGTGAATATGGAATAGAATAGAATAGAATAGAACAATTTTTTTTTTGCAACAAAGGACAGATACATATACAACATATAACAACATATATACATATAACAAGGACAGATATATATGGTGATATTTCTCTCTTCTTACTACCGAATGTACGGAATACTTGCATTTCATATAGTACTAGCAGGGCACACTGAATTTCGCAGTCATTTGGGCAGCCCGTCTGGCGACAGTAACCACCCCCTTACAGAAAACCACAGTGAAATAGTAGCATTTTAGCATTTGTGTTTCGGTGAGTGAGTAAGGGATGCCAGAACCTATCGCTTCCCAGTCCCTTATCCTTAATCCTACTATGGTTAGCAGCGCACCATAGAAGTGGAGTTGCTTGTATTATAGGCGACGGTAGCCACCTACCACCAAGTGAACTGTCTGCAAACCTTAAAAAAATGTCTGTGTGTCAGCTCCGACACACGACTAGAGTTTACTCCTTACGAACGATTATAAAATACAATATAATAAAAATTGTAGAAACATTTATCATAACGAATTAATATCAGCTCCATCTCTGGTGCTCAGGTGCCATCTAGTTTTCGCAAGGATGTATTATTACGTAACATATTTTAATTTCAGAGATATTGTGTTGATGGCGCAATATCTCTGAAACTTCAGACATATTCTAAAATATTCGAATATAGAACGTAACGCATACCGTGTGACAATTTTGATTTTACTCCCATAAATTTTCATACCACGGGCTTATATATGAAAATCAATTCTTAAGAAATAAACTCCTAAAAACAATATTTTACAACCAAGTTGCATAACCTGTCCGCGTTTATCTGTTTCTCCGCTAACTAATTTTAAACCACCCAACGGATTTCACTAATGGAAAGAGTGATAAACTAGGAACGATTGTAAAAATTACATCCTGGGCGAAGCCGAGAGCGGGTTGCTAGTTTGTAATAATTTTCCAGGTCATACTACCATAATACAAATTTAAAGGAATAATGATACAGAAATTATGTACAAAAAGCATATTTGTATTGTGATTATTTGACTGATGGCTGAATAATTGTTTTTTTTGTCCATATAACAAATAAGTCAGTTCTTCCTCATAGAATCTACATTCCGAATTGATGTTAAAAACAAAAAGAAATGACTAATAAGTATTATAGGAGATTGAAACCAGTTTAGTATGGAGATCAGGCCAGGTCATATTTTCTGTTTTTGTTTTAACGGTTAAAATTTGTACCATTAGGTAAGAAGAGATTATAGATTTTACTAGGTAAATATTGTGGAATTTGGTAATGGGCTTTCATAGATAATAAAGTTTGGATGTATTAAAAAATCTGCTGAAAAGCGCATCATTGATCGAGCGTTGAACAATTTTCGAATTTTATCCCGATTTGTAAAATCTGAAATATTCACAGGAAATCACTGAAATTAAGAAAGACTTTTATTACCAAATTCTCCAGTGTAAATTAAAAAAATGACCTGGTTTTGAACGAAGTCCTTTAGTCCTATTATTTAAGAAAGATTTTTTTAATTTTTTTATGATTTTATTAATTTCATTTTTTGATTTTGATTCACAGCCATTTGAGGTAGTATGATTTTTATTATTTTAAAATTCTTTATTATTTTCTTCGTAACTAGTAGATTTAAAAGTATTTAGTTATCATATATTTAGTTAAGTAGATAAAAGATATTCGTTAATTTGTATTGTAGTTTAAGATTATACTTGAATGGGTTAAGGGTAAAGTTTGTTATTGTTGATTACAATTCGTAAAAAGTAAATTGATATCACCTTTGAAGACAAAACTTAGACGTTGTAAAAAATATATATCAACCTCAACATGTCAAAACATGGACTAGTAAGAGTTTACAAAAAAATCCCATTTTTCAATTAAAATCGTTGATTTTCGTTTATGAAAATATGTCACACACATAATGAGGAATCATTACAAAAAATTACATGACTTAATTTGACTCAAAGAAAGTCCAAAATTATTTTCTAATAATTTAACTAATAATTTTTTTATAATCCATCACACATTATTAATTTGAAGCAATGTAATAAGCCACCTAAATAAATTGTCATTTTTTTTTAAGCGCATATTCAAAGTTCATATTTTGACATGTCAATAATATGTAGTTAAATCAAGTTTTACAGTTTAGAAATAAATTGAAAATTGTTTTTATAGCTAAAATTTTTTTTGTATAGAAATATCTGGATCAAATTGAGAAGCCCTGTGATTTAATAGAAGAAGGTAGTCTGCTTTCGAAGGCTACCACTCTACTGGGGAAAGCAAAGACTCTCTGTAAGGAGACCATGGTCAATGCTAGGTAAGAAAAATATTATGTGAATGTAGAGTTAATGCGAATAGTTGAAGGGACATGTAAAATCTAAGGGACAAGGAGAAACGTTCTCCTGGGCAAAAAGTTCGTAAGAAATGAAATGAGATGTGGAACTAGATAAAATACAAGAACTGTCTTTTCAAGGCCAAATTTAGGACTTATTTTAAGACAACAACCCAATGACTTTTACATACTAGACTCGCTGAGCGGAACGCAGAAATTGTGCATTTAATTTCATGGCGCTTTCGACCTTATGGTCACGAATAGTTTAAACTCCTTATTTGATAAATAATTTTGTTCCGATCACCAAGTCTAGTAGAATACAAATATATCGATGCAACAACCAGAAAAAATAAAATACTTACATTATGACATCTAAGTTTATCTCACAATTGATACATATGTCTTAATACACAAGATGTTTTTTTGTTATATGTATTTTAAAAAAAATATATAATTAATATATGTTGGTAAAATTTTATTAAAAAAATATATATCTTAAAATTTCAGTTACCCGTCTCTGGTGCAAGCATTGGATGATTTCGTGACTATGGTCATAGAAACCACCTCACATCTTGGCTCTTTGGAGGTTAGTTTTAAAACTTAATATTTATATTAATATATATTATTAAAAAGTTAACATAATAAAAGTACTTACACATAATAAGCATTGAGATAATTGTTTAAAATAGAACACTAATTGCATCGCTAGTATAAGAGTAGCTTAAGATCGTAACAATTATTTGCATTGTTACTATACTACAAGCCGATTGCGCCATATAACAAAATTTTGAGGTAACAGTCTATTATTATCCATCTGCAACTTTGTGTATTTTGCGTTTTCACAAGAAATTAATAGGCACAAGATCCTATATAGAGAGAAACAGAAAAATATTATCTAAATATAAACTGTTATAAAAGCGAATTCCGTTTCCGGAATTCGCGAAGTGAATAAATTTATATATTTATATAAAATACACAAGAACGGCTCGTTTTAAATTATTAGATTCGAGGTAGTAATGGTTAAACTGTATTCTGCTTAGGCGGATTCCACTTTGCCCAAAGACAAGCAGACTTCCCAAGCGAAGAACATAATACAGCAGAAGCGCAAAGCGCTCGCCGATTTGTTTAAACATCTCGCCAAGATGGGGCTCAACCACAGGACGGGTCTAGTTATACTGGCCGCGCGCAGCACCGAAGACGAGTTATACGACTTCAAAATACCGCCAGTCGACTTGGACGCAGCCATGAGTTACACGAAGAACAGGTAGGGAAATATTTTTTGTTTGTGTATAACATCTTACCTCTCGCTTTTCTGCAATCTGTGGGGGCGATTTCGTGTAAAAGGTTCCATTCTTTTGAGATTCTAATATTTTGACCTTAGTGAATAGTTTACTGCCTTAACTATTGTGTAAACAACTGCTAAGTGCTTATGAATACTTTTTGCCGAATTACGACCTCTTAATAAAATGTGCTATGTGCACGCAGCTAGAAACTGTTATGTGCAAATTTACACGTATCATCAAAATAATAAATAAATTATTTAATTATCATGTTAAAACGACAAATAAGTTTACATATAAAAACTCTCAGCTTCAAATTTAAAATACTTTTTTTTAATAAACTTTCATGTAAAAATTTTTAAATCCCAATTCCAATTTCTAATAAGTTTACGTAGAAAAACCCTCAGTTTCAAATTTAAAATACTTTTTTTTTTAAACAAACTCATGTAAAAAATTTCAGAAAACTATTTTGGTCAATATTTCAAAAGCATTTTACACATATTTTGTTTTGACAACTACGATATTTATGTTATTGTTTAAATAGAATCTAAAAAATGTTGTAGGCGTTGTGACGGGTCCCTCTCTGTCCTGTGGTCCGGCTGTGAGAAATATTACCAAAGAAACATTGCGAGACACCGACACTTGTCAGCAGCGCTTCTTGTGCCACATCAAGATTTGGGCATTCAGAACATTGAACGATGCAAAGGCTTCGCTGCTCATTTACAGGTAACAAAATGTTTCCAATTTTCAAATATCTACTCTTATTTTTTGTTTTAATTAAATTGGTGGGTGGCGGGTGTCATCAAAAATATACAAATATACTTGTTATTCAGTTTATAAAAAAATGTAAAAAAAAAAAACCAATTCTATCTACTGAAATTATGGAAACTCCTTCCAAAATTTTATCCTACATTTTGCCATAAGTATGTTCATTCTCATTGCCTTTTTATGAAATGTGGAGTAGATATCAAAAGTAGTCTTTATTCATTCCTTGATTGCAAACTATGTCCAAATGAAACTTCATTAAAACCTGTACAATATGTAAATATTACATTTTATTATAACAACATTTTTTTTTTTTAACAGATAATAACGAACGCCCAAAAGAAAACTATATCAAAATATTCAAGATGCCTATGTGACTTACGCACATATGCAACAACTCTCACAAACATTATAGAAATTAATAGCACTGAATATATCGCTTCCTTTAAAGATACTGTTAAAGAACTTGTCCATTGCTACACACATACTAATCTAATGCTAGAACAGTTTATGGTTCTTTTGAAATCTGTACCCGAGCAAACACTTACATCAGAAGCTGAACCGGAATTCGATAGAATTATTTCTGATTCGCCAATAGTGAAATGCGACAAAGACAGTCAAGAATGGAACGATTTGTATAGAAGAATAAAATCTCTTCATACTCTAGTTAATAAACAGATGACCGCTTTGAACAAAGTGTTTAACTGTTCGCCTAAAGAAATCGGCAAAGTTCACGCCACCATACCTAACATCTCACAAGTTTCCAACGACGTTGTAAACGAAGCTACGTTGAATTTGTACAACATTAAAAATGAAATAGACAACATAATATATGAAGAATACAAATTGACTTTGAAATTTACAGTAGAAAATAACTTTGAACCGATCCATCCATTTGTAAATTGTATAATCAACTTGTCAACACATTTAGAGGAGACATTCGCACAGTTAAACGATCTAAAAGGACCTTCAGACGATGATATGGACAAGGAAATCGTTGAGTCAAACGCCTCCGTATTGACAAAGAAATCTGAGAATTTGATCGCAACGATGCTTTTGATTATTCAAACAATCTACAAGAAACATTTACCTGTGCAAATGGACGAGTCCGATGTGGTGATGGCTATCGATGAAATTATTCAGGAGGCGAAAGAGTCAAATGAAATCCTTGAAGACAATCATTTGAAAAAACGTCTACAAGAGAAAATATCTGAAGACATTAAACTGTTACAGTTGGATTTGTTGGTTGATAAAGTGTATAATTTGATTTGTGACTATGTAAAATTTATAAAACAGGAAAACAACTCGGACGATGCAAGGAATGTTGTCATGAGAGTGATTCCAATATTGGAGCAAACGGTTTTCTTCGTTCAATACTTTGTGACGCAGCAAGTGGCCGTTCATAGGGTGTCGTGTAAAATGCTATTCGTATTATTGAAGATATTCTCGGATCTCGCTGCAAAAGGGTAAGAAAAGTTTTTATATCTTGTCGAGTCAGCTATAACCCAGTTGATAGTACGCGCTAAACTAACGAAACTACCGATACATATTCGATACCTGTTGAGGCATCTATATCGTGATTTTTTAGCATTTTTTTTTTAAACCCAGCCCCCCCCCCCCCCCCCCCCTAATGATACGTGGTGAGGTTAAAGACTAACCCTACCCAAAATCACGTGTATTTCTCTTAATACAAAATATTCTGAAATTTTAGATTATCATCTTTAAAAAAGGCAAGTATATTCTAATTTAATTATTTAAAATTGATAATATTTTTACCATGGTCGTTGATAAAAATTTTATAAAAAAAATAAAAAAGTTTCAGGTCGTTTTTAACTGGCATAAAAATTAAATATTATTCGCGCGTTCAACGAAAAAATAAATACACGTGATATCTTACTACACCCCCTCTCCCCCTTGTGATATTTCGTGATTTTTGCCGAATCCCCCTTTAATATTAATTGGTGTTTTTTTATTCATTTTTTTTTTAGTTTTTGTCGTCCATCTGACTTGGATACGGATGAGGCTGAAGGCGAAGGTGGTTCAGGGAAATTTTCTAGCGGAACCGGTCTCGGAGACGGCGAGGGTCAGCAGGATGTCTCGGAAAGAATTGAAAATCAGGTATACCTGAAAATGATTTTTGTAATAATTATTATTGATAAATAAATACTGTTCAATTTCCTTTGGCACTTATTTAAAGGGGGCGTGGCTACAATCTATCGGGTGGAACTTTCCATGCGCTCAGCCTGAGCTAGTATTCATTCGAGAACGTAACAATACTAATGTTTCAAAGATTAAAATAAATATGTATAAGTACATAGTTCGTATTATATGTAGTTTCATGATATATTTATGACAATTAGATTAGTCTGCATTTGCATATGCATTGTATTTAGATTAATGCATTTGCACACAATTAAAAAAAATTGACATGTGAACCATACATTCATACATACATCTAGAAGTATAGATATAGATGATATATACATTTGATGATACTACACTCTAGATGAAAGTGACATCGATTTTGAATTTGAATATAGGATCAGTTGGATGACGCTCACCGTCCTGGCGAAGAAAAGAAGGAAGAAAATAAAGATTGTAAGGAAGAGGAAAAAGGCGTCAACGTTACAGATGATTTCGATTCACATTTACAAGACGTTGAAAAGAAAGGTCAGTAAGAAAAAGTGAATTTACTAAATGTTTTTAAATCATATAATTTTGTTATGATAACATGCTGTCGCGATATTTAATGCATTGTTTTCTTATAGATGACGATGATGAACAAGATGAAGATGATAATGAAGACGCAGATAAACAAATGGGTGATACAGACAACGCTGCGCAAAAGTAATTATTATTGTGTTACCAACTTATTAATAACTTTAATATGTGCATGAATTATGCTATGTTTTAATTTAATTTGAAATTTTGACACATATTAAATATGTCCAGCTCGGATGTGCAGCATTCGGAAAGCTCTGAGATATCTTTTCGTCCAAAATTTCTCAGTGCCTTAAAACAAAAGTTTTCGACCAAAGTGTGTTGCCAGTGATGACATATGGCGCTGAAACGTGCTCTCTAACTGTGAGCCTCGTAAGAAAGCGAAACGATAACTCAACTAGCTATCTAGAGGGCTATGCTCGGAATGGGGAGATCCGCAGACGAACGAAAGTTACCGACTTCGTTCGTCTGTCAGTAAGTTAAAGTGTTTGTGGGTCTTAGTACTGAGAGCCTTGGGCCGCTAGGTCCGGAAGGTTCTCCAATCTAGGCCACGGATCAGAACAGCGCAGGACGTCCACCCACAAGGTGGATCCAGGCTACTTCAGACCGGTCCTTTTGAAAAATTTTGGGATTCCATGTGGATTTTAAGAAACGACGGGAGAGGCCACTATAACCAGCAGTGGATATCCTGCGGCTGAGATGATGACGATGATGATATGAAGAAATACTATAAAACTGGTTGTAATATCATAATATTCAATAGCAGTTACAACTCAATTCGACGGTTGTTTTCATAGATTAGACCAACAAATATGGGGTTCAGAAGACGACGAACCAGAAGAAGGCAGTCAGAAAGAGAAAGAGGACAAAGGAACGGGCGAGAGTACAGGAGAGAAGGAGATGGCAGCTAAAGAAGAAGAACAGGGAAAAGACGACGGTGCTGAGGGCAAAGAGAGAAAGAAAAATAAAGATATAAATGAAGTTGATGAACCCGAAGTGGATGATGATCATGTATGTATTTTATTTATTGTAAAAATTAAAATTGACCATTAATTAAGTTTAAGCACTTTTTGAAAAAATAGGTAAGTATTCTATTTTTAAATAGGTTACATTTGCAAAAATTTATTAATTAAAATGTATTATAAAATGCAGATTGATCCATACCACGGTAAGCAACAACAGCTTCCGGAACCAGAAGACTTCGAATTGCCAGACAACATGAACATTGATGAGAACGAGGAACTCGATGGCGAAGACGTATGTTGTATTCTTCTTTAATTATATGAATAACATTAAAAACGCGTAACTGTATTGACAGATATATATACAAAACTGTAGGTATTTATTAATTTTATTAAAATTAAAATAAGACAACAAAAAGGTATGCAGTGAGTTATCTCTTTTTTTATCATTATTTTAAATTGATCTATAGTTTCGATTATCGAATAAAATAAGCTGATTCTTATTTTATTTTTTATAGTGCAAATAATAGAATAATTACAAATAGTTATAACACAAAAATTACAGGATGGCGAAACAGAGACCGAAAATCCATTTGAAATAGATATAATGAAAGACGTACCGGAAGATAAGGAAGACACTCCTCAAGACGAAGACGACAGCAATAAGAATACTAAAGATGGACTCGATGTTTCCAGTGACTCTGAAGTCGAAAATGATGAAAAAGAAGAAGAAGGAACTGAACAGGTTTGTATTTTACGAGATTGTCTTTACTTTTAAGGAACTTACTTATTTTATGTGTAAGTAATTGTATCCATTGAGATCCATTGTATAAAATTGTTGATAATAGCGAATATTTGTATTTATCATTTCTTTAGGACAAAGAGCAACAACCAAGTGAAGCAGATGAAAACAAAACAGATCGAATGGAAGAAGATAAAGACGAACAAGAAGAATTTACCGAAAATACTGATGAACACACAAATGAACCAGAACAATCCGAAGAAACTCCTGAAACAAAAGAAAATGAACTTCCAAAGAATCCAGACGATATTAATGAAGAGGATGAAACTACTGAAAAGCAACAAGAGGCTAATCCACAAGCAAATCCCTCAAGTGATAATCCATCTGCAGAGGATAAAGCGGAAACTGCGGAAATGGATAAGGGAACCGTAGACAATGTTCAAACAAATGCAGAACAGGCCAAAGATGAGGAAAGCGCACCTTATGTAAGTCACTCGTAAGATATGTTTTAGAAAATATTTTCGTCGCCTAATTTGACTTCTTAGATTAAAATTAAAGCTTAGATAAAAATACAATGCATAATAGACTATATTTAAAACAGTTTGAATCGAGCAGGTTTATAAAAAAAAACTATTTTCTGAAAAAAAAAAGTAAATTACTGCCAATTTTCAAAGTAATCAAAATTTTCAGACACAAGTACCTTATTAATTAACTTAAATTTTAATCGTTTAACTAATTAACTACTTTTAATTAACTAACTACAAATTTTACTTAATTAATTAACTAATTAACTACTTTTATTTTTTTATTATATCACAATATTTAAGAAAAACATTCCAATTTTAAATCTGTTCGAGAAGCTTGCGTTTATTTTGGTGAAAATTATGAAAACAAAACTCGAAGACGTGTTTGACGTTGAATAAATATAGAAAAGGAGAGAATGCTTTGCTCCACTGTGTTGGATTTTTTCTTTATTGATTGGGTTTATTGAAGTTAAGTTAAGATATTCTATTGAACATGATTACATTTAGGATTTATTATATTTTAGGAACAATCACAAGAGCAAGTGGGCGAAGACAAACAGTCGATGGGTCGTTCAGAGTTGGACAAGAGCGACAGAGGACACCGGGGCGATAGGCAGAGTGCCGCGGACTCTGCCTCGGAGCGGAAGGACGCCGGGGACAACAAGCCGGGCCGCACAGACCACGAGCGAACATTAGGTGAGAGCCACCCGTTCTAATATTCCTTAAGATTATTTTCCTTCATCGTTTTAACTAGTGCTATCTATTATTTGTAATTCATATTATACAGTTCAAAGATCAGATGGCATCCGAGCTCAATTAATCAATTAATCCGATTTTAAAGACTGAGAAAATATAACGAATGTATTACTAGAAACAATAATGAATATACATATATGAAATGACAAAACAAATTGACAAATTTTATAAAAGTAATTTTAAAAAGAGAAGAAAACAGAAAAAAAATGCTACATATTATAATAACTTTAAAACCGTTAACAAATGGCAACAAATTAAGAAGTCTACCGACGCGTTTTTTATATTTCATATTATATATTTTTTGTATGGCGACAATTGTTGAAGATGTCGGAAAAATCAAGTCCTTTCATAGAAAACGTTGCCTAATCCGTTTGAAATATAATAGAACAATGTATTTATGATCAGCGACAGTTACAAAAAAGTCCGCGACGGCATTTGTATGTATTATAAGGACAGCTTAACTATCTATATTCAATATAACTTTAAAAAAAAAAAAAGATCACATATAATGTGATATTTGGAAAAGCTATTTAGACAAATTCACTATTTATTAATCATTGTCACAATAAATACGTTTGTTACCTTAAGCATTTCAGACAAGTTATAATAGTTACAATTTAAATCAATCTTAGGAGTTATTATAGGAGCGTAAATTAAAATCTACACGAGAGAAAATATATAGAAGCGGTCTCGCATCTCGTCGCGCTTCAACACCCGCAGTCGTGCTATATTGCACCCGTGCGAAGTCAGGAGCGGGTCGCTATTAAAAAATAATTCATTTCATGATACAGGTGAAGTAGACGAGAGAAAGCTGAAGAAGAGTCGCACTTTGAACGTGGAAAGAGAGGAAGAGACGGCAGAAGATGGCGGATGTGCGGATGAGGATACGCCTCGAGAGGCTGATATGTACCAACATGTCAAACAGGCCAGAAAGGATGATTTGCAGGTATACTTTCCTTACATATTATAAAACAATGTCCTCCGCCGCGTCTGTCTATCTGTCTGTCTGTACGCGATAGACTCAAAAACTACTGCACCGATTTCGCCAATGGATAATCAGGGATAATCAGGGAAGGATTTTACGGAAAAAAATGCACCCCGGGCGAAGCCGGGAGCGGGACAGCTAGTTTTTATATAAAAGAGAGCCAGGCAAGCTGACGGTTCACATGATGATAAATGGTTGCCGTCGCCTATAAAACCATAAGCAACGCCAAGGGGTGCAAGTTTGTTGGCAAAATGACAGTATTTGTTATTTCTTTGTCTATTGTATGAAGCGGTCCATTCTATCTTACAAAATTCTTCTAAATCGCATTAAGTTAGATACAATTTCTACATCAAATTCGTGTTTCACTTCAATTAAATATCTTTTAAAACTCTTTTTATTTTTATTTTCATGAACTTATGTAATACTTCTTGAAATACAGCTCTTGTAGGATAAATGGTATGAAAGGGTAACATCCTTTAATCACACATGTGCTATATTTAACCTATAATTTAGTACATATTATATTTATAAAGCATTTTTGAAAGGAGAATTAAACTTCATAAAACCGGTAAAGAACATACAGAAGAAATATGAAATCATAAAGCTGTTTTTTTGCACATTTCAGGACATTTTTTGTTATTTAGCACTAAGTTCTGTATATTTGTTTTGGACGTAAGGTTAGAGAGATAATGCGATATATGTAAAGCGCGATCGCGCTCACAAACTACAGAGGGACAATCTTGATTCCGAATCGAAACATTCCCTTATTTGACTCGATTTTTGTTGTTTTTGTTAGGCAATAGACGCTGCAACAAAAGAACAGGCGGATCAGCAACCGACTCTGCAGCAGGATGATGAGGAAGACGCTGACAAGTTAAAGGAGGACGAGAATCTCGCTATGGACGTGGACGATGACGAAATACAGGTAGGCATTGTAATCCAGCGACATTTTCAATCCAGCTGGATTTATGCTAGATTAAAGCAAATCCAGCTGGATCCAGCGCGCATCCAGCACTAATCGATTTTTCAAAGGAATGAAACATTAAAAAAAAAAAAAAACTAGTGATATTTAGGTACATCACAAATTCGATAACTACAAATTTACTTATAACAAACCTACAGCTACAAACCTCTATTGCAATATTTTATATTTTCCTAGGTGGAGAAATCCGAAGAATTGAAACCGGAGAAAATAAAAGACGGCAGCAAAGAGAAGGAGAAATCCGGTAACAAAAACGAAGGCGGAGAAGAGACAACGGGAGAAACTGGCATTGAAGTTGAAGGCGAAAAGGTCCTCACAACCAGTGTAGCTAGACCTAGTGAAACCACATATCACACCAAGTAAGTATGCGATTGGTCACTCTGATTTTATAGGCCTAGGCGCCATTAGACCATTATAAAAGTTTTAGCTCTGATTATCTCAGTAAGTTTATTTTAAAAGTTTATTATTGACTTATAAAAGAATAAATCTTGTGGAGTGTCGCGTTTTATGTAAATCTACATATATTATTTTTAAACCTAGTATTGATATTGTGTAATATTTTTATATAATAAAATACTAATGGCCCTTTTTGTAGTTACCCCAAAGAAGAATCCCACAACCCACAATAACGTTATAAATATCATTATTTAAATTTATATTAAAAAACATTGATTTTACTAAAATCTCTTTTCTGTTGATACATCCTGCCCATTGTAATCGAAGTCCCGGGACTTTGAAACCCTTGACACTTTTCAAACTTTACTCGGGATAAACTCTTGACACTTTTCAAACTTTACTCGGGATAAACTCGACACTTTTCAAACTTTACTCGGGATAAACTCGACACTTTTCAAACTTTACTCGGGATAAACTCTTGACACTTCAAATTTTACTCGGGATAAACTCTTGACACTTCAAATTTTACTCGGGATAAACTCTTGACACTTCAAATTTTACTCGGGATAAACTCTTGACACTTCAAATTTTACTCGGGATAAACTCTTGACACTTCAAATTTTACTCGGGATAAACTCCCTACACTTTTCAAACTATACTCGGGATAAACTTTTGACACTTTTCAAACTTTACTCGGAATAAACTCTTGACACTTTTCAAATTTTACTCAGGATCTAATGTGATTGGTACTGTTTAGATTGGATTCGAGCGGTAAAGTGGAGACGAACGAGAAAGACATGTCACTGGACGAGTATCTGCGCCTGAGGGGCGAGATAAGTGGGATGGGCGATCGCGGGGCAATCGCGGGTGCAGGGGGCGAGGCATGGCGAGCGCTTTGGCAGGCGTCCAGTGGCGCCGCGCGAGCCTTATGCGAGACATTGCGCCTCGTCTTGGAACCAACGGGACGCTCGCGGCGAGCAGGTAAACCTTACGAATTTCATTTAACTTACAGGTTCCTCAATGTTTCCAAAATAAAGCATTCAGAGATATTGTCAACGTTCCCCTGGTACATAAGTAGTTTCCATCGGGACCTGAAAATTAAACGAATTTGCAAAAGCTCACAACCATAGACTTCATTATAATTTGAATGCCGAAGCGATCTAGTTTTTTTTTAAATTCGTTTACACAAAAAAAAAAATTACATTGATACAGTTTAGGTGCAACATAAATTTGTTCAAATTTTTATGATACACTAGTCGTCGAACTATGATAAAAAGATTAGTAAGTATACACTTAATTTTAAACAATACAAATTAAAAAAAAAAAACATTGGTAGCTAGTAGGTACTTTAAACATTAAACATTGACATGATGGGAACGGAAATAGAGGATCAACTCGCAAAGTGTGAACACCTGAAACCTAACTTGAAATGAATTTAGTTATTTTTGGTGTTAGGTGATTTCCGTAGCGGTCGCGCGATAAATATGCGACGCGTGATCCCGTACATCGCGTCGCACTTCCGCAAAGATCGCATCTGGCTGCGACGCAGCAAGCCGGCCAAGAGAGAGTACCACATCGCGATAGCCATAGACGACTCCAGCTCTATGGCTGACTGCGGCGGCAGGCAGCTCGCCTTCGACAGCCTGGCTCTCGTCTCCCAGGTATACTACACACTTTCAGCCAGGCTTATTTTCATAACTAATTTCGTTTGTATGAACACTTTCGGTTGAATTTCGATTGAAACTCTTTTAATAAAAATTAATTGAGTTACTCTGAACAGATACATTTTAGCTTTTGTTTACTTTATTCTCATATTATCAGGTGAGATTTTTATTATTATTTTCAACGCTTCATAAAAATATGGGTGGACGATGTCACGGGAAAAAGCTATTAATTCTAGGTTACCGATTCGGGCAAAAGTTTGTGAAGAACCCGAAAATTGTAGTTAATTTTAATTTATTGGTTCGTTAACAATTAAAACTGAGATTTTTCGCAATAACCCATTTTCTGGTCTTCAAACATATTTTATTAAACACATGGGTCCAGTTGCCTGAAAATAAATGAATTTTAATTCAATTTTATTAATCTCTTTCAGGCTTTAAACCTTCTCGAGTCGGGCGACCTGGCGGTTCTAAGTTTCGGCGAAAAAACGAAATTACTCCATCCGTTCACGGAGCAATTCTCGGAACATTCCGGAGCGAAGATTCTGGATCAATTGCGTTTCGAGCAGACCAAGACCAAGATCGCTCAGTTGCTCGACTTTTGCACGGTCATGTTCGAGAAGAGAACTGTGAAAAGTGATGCGGTGAACGCCAAGTTGCTGGTGATCGTGAGTGACGGTCGGGGAATATTCTCCGAGGGTGAAGTCAGGGTTGTGCAAGCTGTGCGAAGAGCGAGACAGCTGGGGATATTCCTGGTATACGTTATTATCGACAACCCTGACAACAAGGTATAAAACTTTGTTCGTAACGTTGGCTTAAATATCTAGTTACCAGGTCATAAAATTCCAAAAAAAAAATTGTTTAGAACGTCACTGTCACTGTTCATGTTTTACTGTCGTATTCTCAGTATGGAGGGTGGAGATAAGGAGGACAGACTTTATGTATTAAAATGTGGTCCCAGAATACCAGTAAATTAAGATGGCGCTAGTGTAGCATTGTCGAGTAAATTAGACAAAGATAGATGGGCAGAAGATATGCTACACTAGCGCCATTGTGGCCACTTAGAACCCTTATTTTATTGTTGGAGAGTACCATTTTTTCAGTTTGTTTGTCATATGAGTCGGTACACCTTACCTCTACTCTCCATAATTCTCAGTTTAACAGCCCGTTCACATGGTGGGCCAGTTTTGCAGGAAAAGCATTTTGCAAGAAGCTGTATCCATTTCCTTATTATCCCTTCCCAATTCTTAATCCTACTGTAGTCGACAGCGCACTTGCAGTACCTGCGGCATTGCTTGTGTCATAGGCTACGGGAGCCACCTATCATCATGTTGGATTTTTTTGTCCAAACTGTTCTATCGTAGAAATACTTGGACTAACCCGTATTGTCTTTAATTTCGACAACAATTGACGTGAATTCTCTTATTGATATTAAACGAAAAAATACATATGTTTTTTTTCGTGGCTCTTTTGCCGCAAATGCCAATTAAGTCACCTATTCTAGATCAGGACTGTAGAAAGCCAAGTGTGCTTTCTACAGTCGTTTACGCTACGCTAAGAGAAAACTTGGTGATTGGTTATTGCAAAGTCAAAATAGAATTTTGACCAATCACAAAGTTTTCTCTTAACGTAGCGTAACGTAAACGACTGTAGAAAGCACACTTGGCTAGGTCCCTATATTTAATCGCACGTTCGTACATAAAATTAACGCGAACTTGAGAAGATGGCGCATTCGCATTCTATTAAGACGAAAGCCTTATTTATAATTGAGAATGTTAAATTTTCATTTCTTTTATCAATTGTTACAGGACTCCATAATGGATATCAGGAGGCCGATAATGGACCCTGTGTCCAACACGTGTAGGTTCATATCGTATCTGGACACGTTTCCATTTCCGTTCTACTTGATCCTGCGCGACATTTCGGCTCTACCCGCGGTTCTTGGCGACGCATTGCGACAGTGGTTCGAACTAGCAGCCAACACTGCAACGTGATTTACTTAATTTTTTCCCCTTTCTCGTTTTTAAGGCAATAATTGATCTTCCAAACTATTCCGTTTAAAATGTGAAAATATTTTAGACCATTCCGACAAATAAATGATTTATATCTGATACTTTTAAAATCTGGAATATATTCTAGCGAAATCTAGAAGAAGTAATGATTCTTATTTTATATATGAAAAGTTTTTTTATTCATAGCCGAAGCTAGAACGAATTTTGCATAACATTTAGTTATGTTGAATTTTATTAGTTCTTAGAAATGGAGTTTATTATAATAAAATTAAAAGTTCAATAGCAAAATCTTAAATTAATAGGATTTTTCAAAGTTTATATTGCTTACTTCTGTTGTCGCTGCCGCTAACTTTAGTTTATCAAATAATTTTTAAGTGAAAATGTACGAAAAATACTTTTGTTTAAATACTTGTCATATAAGTAAACTGTTTTTTTTATAATAATTAGCATTTTTCATTTGTTACACTTACCCACACCGATTAAAAGAATTTTCTTGATCCAACCGCCTAGTGAAAGTCTCGCAAGATCTTTATCAGTTTTTTTTTTGTTTGAAAGCTGACGTGATCGGGATTGTTCTTAGCTACATATAATTTGGCTAGCCATGGCCTAAAAAATGGGGTTCTCCTTTTGGTTTAAGGTAGCTATTATTTAATTGTCTTTTAAAAATAAATAAAACAAAAATATTTTAAAAATATTATAATTGTATTTGTCAACTGAATATTAAACAATATCTTACAAATTAATATATCTACTTATCTACTAATAAAGTGCCTAATATAAAAATGTTTGTATTTTAGGCCGGTGCTTTATTACATTTAACAGAAGAAAAAAAAAACAATCATTTATTGTGTTTTCATGATTAAATTATTAATGTAACCTTCACATTATCAGAGGAAATTTTGTAAAACAGATTTGTATATGAAATCGAACATTTTAATGAATTTGTTCTAAATTGATCAACTGAAATTCATACAAACTCAACTTTTATTAAATTTTAGGCAAAAAATAAAACAAAACTATTTTTCATTTATATAAGACATTACACCATAACTTGCATCATAACATGCAGCCATTTTAACCATCATTTTTAAGCCACAGGAAGAGCAAATATGGAAAAGATAATGTCCCTCCTTAAAATGGGGGCTAAAAAATTGCGCCTTCAACTTGGACAAGATATCGCTAGAAGAGAAAACAAGAAATTGAATTAGGTACATAAGCTTAAGCTAATTTATAATTATAATAACATTGAGTTTTAGAAATTTTGAAGCAAGTTATTTTTTTACGTTGGTACCCTGAAATTTCCATGCAGTTTATTAAGACGAGGACTTAGCAAAAAAAAAAAGCGTTATTTTTGTCGCCTAATAAAAAAATTGTTTTTAAGCTTATTAATTAACTTAAGTTCTGTACTACGCTACTTTTATTTCATTTTTTAATTTTTTTTACACAAAATTTAAGAATTCCAATTTGGCTCGGTTCAAAAATTTGCTGTGCAATAATGCATCTTAATTCATAGGTTATTTAAGTTGAGCTAATTTTAGTAAAAATTGTGTTTGATCTTAGGTTAGTTCATCACGTTTTAATGCCAGCGAAAATTCTGTAAGAAGGCTACATTGTATTTCATCTATCGATTGAAACAGCGGACAGTTTCTTTCCTTTATGTAGTTCTGCTTTATTTGAATAGTCCAAAAATAATGATCAAAAATTTGAATTTGCAATCTACCCATTAAAAATTCACTTAATTCATTGTTGCACCTCTTATCAACTAATAAGTTCTAATATACAAATACAATCGCAACAGAGTTTGTTTACAAAATCACAATCAATTTTAAAACTACCTTACTAACATATTTTTATTTATTAATTGGAAATTTTATAAACAAACCAGTCGATGGTTAAACAAGTTATCAAAATAGAACTACATAAATATAATATTGTAATGACAAAATTTAATTACCTTAGTTCAGATTATGCTTGTTAAGAGTTTAATCTAAGAATCAAAAAAATGTATATAGTAACGAGTTCTGATAGGTAAAAACAAATCAAACTTTTTAATCACGAAATCCTTTTTCTTGTTAAACTTGGGAGCTTTTTTACAAGTTGAAACGACACAATCATAATATTATTATAAATGAAAAAGTTTGTGAGGATAGATATTTGTTAGTTACTCTTTTACGCAAAAACGGCTCAACGTATTGGGATAAAATTTGGAAAACAGATAGTTAATTACCTGGATTAACATAGTTATATGATACTTTTTATCTTTAAAAAAAAAATGTTAAGTTCGCGAGGAATCGTCTCAACATAACATCAATAAAGCGTTATATTTTTCATTTTTCAACGCGGACCAAGTCGCACGCAACAGCTAGTATGATAAGATTTAAATAAAATATATTTTTCATGTAACATGTGCCCAGTTACAGGAATGAGTTAGGCATAATCTGAACTAAGCTTAATTGGGGTCACATTAAAACATTTTGTTAGTACCTACACTAACTTCTTCGATATATTATTATGTAGTAAATAAATTATTTTAACTAACGCATCGCCTTTTTCAGTTCCCGTTTGAGCTAATTTAAAGCTGTTCAACAAATCCTAATGAAAACTAACTTCCCACAGTATATATACATCCATTTAAATGAACATCATTACACTTATAGTATAAACTTCATCTGTACAAGTTGCTTTTAAAAGATTTCGGAGTCTACGCGAAAAACAAAAAGGATTTATCACAATCGTACCGAATTTACGAATATAAAGGCCCTTGTGGTGTGTCTGTAATGCCCTTAATCAGACAATTATGTTAAACGGACTCCGTCAACAATAGCAGACGAAACCAAAAGCCGGCGAGATCGAGACAGTTACGCGTACAAAACAAATCAAACCCTCACTTGCAAAAAGATATGACCGGAAGTTTGTGATATGATGCAAAAATATCACATTTGAAGCGTAGATGGAAGCGAAAAGAGAGATTATTTACTTATATAAGAGTCTTATATCCTGAGTCCAATGAACTCAGTTGCTCAAAGGACCCTGTCTTGCATATACGTGAAACGTCAAAAATGTGGACAGTTTGTAGTTTGTGAATATTTAGATATTTCGTTTTATGTACGGTATGTAAGCACGTACCATATTTTCCTATTTCCTTCCATCTACAATTTGAAGGCACTATTTCAACCTACTGATTAGGTTTTGCGTTAATAGTTTTGCAAAGAAAATAATAAACAGAAACTTACAGGCACTAATGTAGCTTTTCGTTGTTGTCAAATTAAAATCCGCTAATTATAAGTATGTGCACATTTATTTTATTTTATTATTAATGTGTTTGCTCTTGGTCACCTGGTGCAGGAAATACGAGGCCGACGATGGAGCGAGCTAACCCAGAAATTGCATATTCACTCCAACTTTTAAAAGATTTGGATTATATGAGCTCGATGGGAGTTCTAATCCTTGGCATGACATTATTGAATAATAATTCACTGCCTTATCTAAAGTGTAGAAAACCTACAAAGTTCTTATGAGCACTATTTATCGAACTACGGACCTCTTTTTTAACTAAAATATTTTTTTTTAAATAAACCCATCTAAAAAATTTTAGGAAAACTTTTTTTGTCGATATCTCAAAAGTATACTTTTTGCACATAACAGATTTACGTTAGAAAATAACACTATGTCTCTTATTTTTCTTACAAATGACTTGCAACGTTTGTTTTGGTCGGCCACAAGCAAAAGCGCGTGGCATTGCGTTAGCTATTGTCAATGAAGTATCCGTTTCAAATGTTCAAATCTACATTAGTCTATGGTTAATCGAGACTGTATAATTTATATTTAGAGAATGTAATCTATAAAAATTTTAAAATCAAAACCATAACACAACTGATATCTTAACACAATTATTTTAGCATTCAGCGTTAAGCTGAATCTTAATAACATTTTTTTTTTTAAATTTAGATAACAAACCATTCATTAACTATATAATAGTAATAAAATACAAAGTTGACTTCAGTTAAACATTAAAAAGACAGACGGAAACAATTTAAAAGGGATTTTTCAGTGAAGAGAAAAATTAAACATTAATCCAGGATATTTATAAACCAGGATATTTTCTTTTATTTATTTTTTTCGCATTACAATCTTGAATTTTAATTTTTTTTTCAATCCTAATTAAAGTCTACGATCTTTAAAAAAAAAAAACCACATTATCCTACAGAGCAAATTACATTCCAGTATAAAAGTATGAAGTATAAACATTTTTTTTTAACCATAATATTCATCAAACAAAATTAGTTTTGTTAGTTGATATTTCAACAAACATTTGCCTTATTTATATTAAAAAAGACAATGTGTATTTTTTAAATACTTTTTATTAAATCAATTGTTTTTTAACGAAACCATATCTAGTGATATTTTTTTTTATATATATAATTCTCACTATAACTACTTTTCACCCGACTCTCTGGACTCATTCTCTACGTTTCGATATCACTTTACAATGAATAAATAAAATAAGAAAACACCGTGGCCGAACACAGTACAACTGTAAATCGCTTAAAGTTAAATATTTATATTCTCTTACGTTTAATTGTAAAGTTAATGTGTGTATATACTATATATATATAAATCCTGTATTCGGATAACTGGTTCACTTGGCTGTCTCCTTGGACGAATGGTTGTTTGTGTCATCAGTCTTATCACCATCACCATAGAACTTTGGCTGGAATTAAACATTTGCGCTTTACAAACGGTCCCTTAAAGTGACATTCAATTCAATGTTAGACAATCTATTATTATTAGAACAGGATCCGAAGTGAGGTTGTCCTTCGAAAAGTATATTTCATCAATTGTGCAATTCATCAAATGAGAAAAATGAACCACTAATCATTGTAAAACTTCAAAGTCTTGCAATAGTATTTCATTAACGGATTTTAACAAGCAACTATATACTATCGAAGCTATAATTTTATATATTTTTTTAATTTATATATTTTGAAAATCGGAGCAAGCAGAGATGTGCAACAGAGAAGCATTAAACGTACTGTGCCATGTAATAGAGAAGGACGCAACATAGCAGCTAGTTTTATTTTTAAATTAAGAATATCCATGAGCATATTTTAATAGGCAACACAAACGCGATTTATTTTCTCATAGATTGAACAATTGATAAAATACAATTTTTGTCTGGTAAACAGATTGGTAAAAAGGGCAATCTCTCTTCAGATCTTCAAACCATCAGTGTAATTACACCATTACCTCACGTTTCATGCTGGAAATATATGTGAAATATGACTTTTTCATCATTTATTGCAACAGTAAAATTTACAAAAAAAAAGAAAAAATATCCAAAACAACTCTGTCTTGTGAATTAAGCAAGTGTGCATTATACACAAGTTGTGATGATCTTAACATTGGGAGCAATATATATAAAAAAAATTGTATAGTCGGGTTAAACTATATTTAAACTCTTTCTTTATACAAATTTTTTATTTATTTAAAATAAAAATAACACAAGAATATCCAACAAAATTATTTTGTGTGGATATTTTACAAGTGTGTGCACTGAAAAACTACAATTAAAATGAAAAAACTTTCATTAAAAAATCAACTGCTACTGTGGACATTTTTTCTCTCAAACGAAAATAACTAATTGTATTCTATTAAAACTGAATTTATTCACTAGAATTCAATCAATAATAAAAGATATACTGATGTTATTTCACGCTCCACATAAATTTCTAGTGTATTAAAATTATTGTTTCCATAAAAAAAAAGACATTAATTTCATGTAACTTGGAGAGGCATGATTTTAAAAACAATAAAAACTTATTTAATGTCAGTTAAATATAACTTAAATGACAGTAAAACTTGATGACAAGTTAAACGCAGGCCACACTGGGAGCGAAGCGAAACGAAGCTAATATAAGTCGACGGTCGCCAGTCGACACTTAGATAGATATTCATCGCCAGGGCCCATAGCCAAGATGCACAAACGCTTCGTTGCGTACTTCGGAAACGAATAGAGAACTCTAAGAGAAAACTTTGTGATTGGTCAAAATGTTATTGGGGCGTTACAACAACCAATCACCAAGCTTTCTCTTAGCGTTCTCTCTTCGTATTCCAAGTACTCAACGAAGCGTTTGCATGTTGGCTAGGGGCAAAGGCATTTCTTCGCTATTTAAAGTTTTATTGTTTTTTCGAGCTATCGAAATAATACTTTTAGAAAAGTTACATTCAACAAAATATATAGTGTAGAATATACAGTCAAATATAGTTAGTGGGTATTTAAAAGTAATATAAAAAAAACAAGGTTGACAGAAACTAAAATTAACAGCGATAAAGCTTCGCCACAGCTCGCAAGTTTGCATCGCTGGCATAGTTTATCTATGTGGCTAGCTGTGCAAATCCAATGAGCGAAGCGAAACGAACTCGCTTCGCTCCCAGTGTGGCTTGCGCTTTATGTTTCTAGTTTGAAGGGAAACAAATTTACCATTACCGTTAGTCAATTTTACCATAACATCTCCCAGTCCCCATCTGGACATAGGCCCCCCACAACGCAGACTACGATCTTCACTGTTGACTACTCAAAACTTATGACTAAACGTAAATTTCTTCCAACTTCTATCTAGAGGGCGATAAAAAATAAAATAAAAATATACCATCAAAGATTATGTACAAACTGTAAAACGCACAAAACTCGTATGAATTAACGAAAACAACATACAAAATTCAACGAACCATATTAAATTTAACCTTTGAGGTCTAAAATAAACCAAACATGCACAATTGAAAAAAAAAAAACCTTACTGTTTAATGAAAAATAAATGAGTATACGTATAAAAATGCAATTCTATTTTGGTCTAAGGGCTAATGATGAAAGAGACTCTAGTGTTTTGGTCGTTTTAAATAATATTTAACTCTAAAATGGTGGTGAGAGTTTCCATTTTCTATTGCGTCGTGGTTTCTACTAGCTCTATAAGTATACAAAAACTAATAAAAGAGGGATTTTTTTCCTTTAGTTAACTAATATTTATTAACTATATATACGAACATTTTTTGTTAAGTGTGTAATCTTATTTTGTGATTTTGTCAAAAATTAGTGGAATCTAATAAATAAGGCTTAAAAAAAGACCAAATCCCTTTCATCACTAAAAAGAGCCAACTATGATTTTACATATTTGATGTGATCATGAGTAGTCTGATTTTTAATGTAACAGAATTATTCTGTCACTTCTCGATGTTACCAGATAACGGAAATATTTCACAATGTATCTATTTTTTTTAAATTTCCCATTTAAAAAAAAATATTTATCGAGAATAGAGGTAAAGACGACGGTCGGATACTATTAATTAGGAGGCGCTGTAGTAGCATTTTATTACTTTCATATGAATATATATGTTTGTTTTTTTATTTTTTAATATAACTTTATGCTTTTTTATTTTTTTAATATCTGCTTTTCTATTTACATACTATGTTTCCCAAGCGTCATTCTGGCCATTTTATTGACCACTTTTTAAAGTTTGCAGCTTGATAGTTTTTCAGTTTAACATCCACATAAGTAAATTAGTCCTCCTTACTTCTATTCTTCGTGAAATTATTACAAAAGAAATCACATCAAAACACAGCCTGCACATCGGTCTATTAGTCAAATCAAACCACACTAACTCAATTCTAAAAAATCAATATTTAAAATGGTACAAAAATAATTAAAAAAAAACATAGGACAATAATAATTGATGGGTATTATCAACGTGTGATGGGGAAGCATTGTCCAACACTAAACACATGTTACATCACTTACACAACTTCAACATGTACTATACGGTTGTCACTTTATTTCCGTATCCATTTTTGACACCGTTATAACTTGTAAAGCCCTGGGAAAAATACATTTACTATTTTAAAAACACTACTTTTGACCTTTCGTTTGACAGTTAAAACAATTTCCATACAACAATTGTATGTAACGACAAAGTTCAAGAAGCTTCACCGATTAAGAGTATTTTTTTTTTTCAAAGTTCAAAACCTAAGTAAGTAACGATGGCATACAACACAGACGTGGTAAGTCCTTTTGTTTTGTTTTTTTCAAAAATGATTTAAGTAGTCTATCCTTGTAACACAAATGTGGTTAACATCTTATGTATTGGTTAAGGTTAGCTAATAGCTCAAGGTTGGTAACTTTGCTAAATGGCCTCTAGATGATCAAACTTTAAAATCTCTGTATTGTAGAATTTACTTTTCTACACATCGATGTTCTGGCAATTAAAACGAAATCTACAATTCTTCAGTACTCTTTTTTGTACTTCTTAACTTTAATTTCCTTAATTTAATTTATTTCACAACCCAACGCTTTTTTGGGGAAAACCTGTTACCTCAAATGGCGATCTGTATAATTATCTATCAATACGTGGGAGGTAGGTGTGATGTGATTCCGAAAAAGAATAAGTAGTATTACCTCGTCGTGATTCTCTTCCGGATTGACACGGTCGTCCTCGTCGTCGCTGTCGTCGTCGAGGGACGAATCGCCCCCGGACCCAACCGCGTCCATTGCTGGTTTTGCTGAATAAGTTACAATTCTCTTCAATATGAGTAACACTTCTCAAGTGGGGCTTGTTTTATATATAACGGCTCAAAGTATTATATTTTTTATTAAAAAAAAAAAAATCTAAATACACGTGGGCGCGTCAGTAAAGCCGGGCGTCACTGACGCAGAAACAATGACGCGGCGTCAGTGACACTGCGCTCGTGTAACGTTCCATACATTTGTATAGTGCATTGTCTGCCGCTCTGTCGCGGCGTCACTGACGCTATTGACGGACCTAACTGCTTTGGACTTAGCGGACCTGTTTTGTAAAAATTGTGGACTTGACTTGACTGACTGGTCTCGGGATCTACTTCTGATTTGAATTTTATTTTAAAAAAGGCTATTTTAAATAGGCAAAATCATCTGAGAAAATCTTATGGTGGAGCCAAGACATTAAAAGAGGAGAAGAAGTCGAATGCACCGCGTTTCGACGTGAAGTGACGCTTACCTGCGAGCGTTTGTTCGGCGGGATGTGCTGGGTGCGGCGGCCGGGCTCTGTCGCGAGTGAGTTCGTCGTAGCAGTGGAGGCAGACGCGTAGCGGCTTCTCGCTCTGCCCGCGTAGCACGTAGCGCTTCGACGAGCAAGGACCGCACACCACCGACCCGCACTTGCGGCAGTGGTGCTGCAAACCAATACATACTTTAGTTTCACTAGTCATGCATGACTAGTGATGGCAAATAATTAATACTATTAAAAGTAAACTAAGTTTCATCACCCACTTGTTTGTCTGAATTCTAATTTCTGAATGCAACTAAAGTAATAAGAAAAATAAAAATGCGATAATAATATTCAGAAATATTTACTAAAAAATATGACAATATCTTGAAAAAGAATTGCGACTGACTGGCAGTCATTTTTTGTGACTTTCCCGCAGCCTATTCTTTAAAATAGGCTCATCGTCTTTTTTGTGTCGAATGGCGGAGAAGTGTTGTGGCGGGCTGCGTAACCTTTTATTTGGTAAGAATAATAAGAATAAGAATAATTCTTCTTATTCTTATTCTAAATTGGACATCTTAAGATCTTCATGTATCTCGGCATTACGAGAACACCAAGGTGCATTAGATAACATCCGCAAAGATTAAATCCTGAAACCTTTGTACATTCTACTTGTACAAATATTACAACTAAATTTAGATACCGGAACTGAAGTATGTCAAAATTAACAAATTACTAGTTCACATTTTTTACACAAAACATATTTTATCTCGGGAATTCTTCGTTATCAATTTACACTATCAACATACTATAAGCTGGGGGCCCTAAATTCACTTATAGATATAGATAGATAAGTGTAAGACTTACCCTTCTGTTGAGTACTGTGAACTGTGTTTTTTTGCAATGCATACAAATTGAAGCTTCGTTGTCTGGCACCCAGACGGCAGCGTGTTCTGAAGGCGGTTGTTTCCCACCTGACAAAGAAAACTCAACTTTAAATACGGTACGACAAAGTCGCTATACACATACAGCGATTAGTTTGCAGTGTTGCATAATTTTTTTCTAAAATAGGCAACGGTTAATAATTTTCACGGTCAACTACCATTTGGGATTAGATAGTTTGCTTTATTCAGTTTCCTTGCCACAGTAGCTGGAACTCAATTAACATATTACTTAATGGAATTACTAAAGTATTATATTTTAGTATTATTTTTGATTTAACTTTAAAAACTTTTAATTCAGTAAGTATTCCTGAATAAAGAGAGAGAGAGAGAGAGAGAGAGAGAGAGAGAGAGAGAGAGAGAGAGAAATTTTTCAAAGTTAAGAAATCTGAATAAAATTTAAATTTGACTAGCAATCAGTGAGAAATTTATACTTTACATTACATTGGAAACGAGCCATTAGAACATTTAATATTTTTTTCATAAAATCAATTTGTACATGCTGGAAAAATCCTGGATCCTGGAAAAATGTTGGGTTCCAGTGGGATTTTCAAAAAACGTTCTTTCAACGTTCAAACAAAATTGTTTTTTTAAAAAGTATTTTTACAGACACGGCTCGTTTACGATTTTTTTATTGTTATATATATATAGATAGATATACCATTAACAAATAAACACAATATTATAATAAAATTTGCTATTAAACAAATAATGAAGACCATGACGAATAGCGACTAGCCACTGTTGATTGAAATAAACCAATATCATGCCGACAATTTTAACACAATAAATAATCATATAAGAGTTTTTAAAAAAAAATGTAAGTAAATAAAACTGTATACAATTTAGTTATAATGTATTTCGTTAAATCATAATTATAACGCTTACTCTTTCTTAGTAAGTCCTCTATGCACTTTTCGATATGAGCCATCCATTCTTCCTTCTCTGTGGCCGTAGCGGCGTAAACTGCGAACGACTTTGAAGCCGTGCGAATTAACCAACCATTGCGATACTCTGAAAAGAAACATTAGGTACTATCAGTTTAGCTGTTGGCAGAATATTAAACGTCAGTGGAGGGGTATTTTTTTTTTCAGAACTTAGACTATAGTATTTTCGAATTTATGTGTAGACTAGCAGTTGCACGTGACTTCGCACGCGTAACTTTATAAAATATAGCCTATGTTACTTGCTGATAATGTAGCTTTCTATAGGAAAAATAATTTTCAAAATCAGTAGTTTTTTAGCTTATTCATTATAAACATACAAATCTTCTCACTTTATAATATTAGTATAGATTGTTAGCTAATTCACTCGTAATTAGATAACGATCTTCAAACTTGTACTTTTCCATTAGACATAATAACACATATTCTATACTAGCTGGTGTTTGAGACTTCGTCCGCGTTGAAAAAGAAAAAATGTAACGCCTGACATATTCATTGCTGTTAGATGATCCCTTGGGAACATTCCTTTTAACTGGATGAAAGGTACCCTATGTTTTTTTTTGTATTTCTGACGTGTGTAGAAAATTACATGATGATCGGTTGAGTAGTTAAGGCGTGAAAACGTAACAGACAGACAGAGTTATTTTCACATTTATAATATTAGTATGAAAGTATGGATATTCTTTTTTTTTTTTTCAAAAATAACAGTTTCTATATTAATATGGTTACCAATTTCTTACAGAAAATCATGGTAAAATAACAGCATGTATGCTTTTGTGTATAGGTGTGTAATGTAAGTAATAAAATTCTAGAGCCCATTTCTTTATACTAGCTGCGCAATCGCCGCAATCGATTTGATACAAGATGCTAACTACATACTAAGATAAAATGAAGAGTAATATTTTGGAAAATGAGTAAGAGAGGCCAAGTGTTGCTTGCAGTATTTATTTTAGGATATTAATTTATAACACTACAATGCAAATTGCTTTTGATTTCTATTTCAATGACCCAATTTTGGAAATTACTATTTTTCATTAAACCTCAGACAAGTGATTGATAGTGATATCTATCAGTAGGTCTGGTGTACACTTAAGTAGACATCCTTATCATAGACTAAAGTGTATAAACATCTCAGTAATCAAAACTGGCAAGCATTGGTGGAGCTAAGATAATGTTATGCTATTCAAGGTTGGTCTAGGTGTGCATTGGTCTCTCCCTCTTACAAGCCTTATAGTGCTTACTTTGGGGACCATTGCCAATTTATATATTTAATGTTGAAAGTTGTATGACAGCCCATTATTGTTTTAAAACATAGCATGTGCAATTGTTTATACACTCTATGTTTATTTTGGTTTCACAGACAATCAGATGTAAATAATTATTATTATCTCCTTTCACTACACAATTAACATTAATTATGTCAAATTAACAAATGAGTGTATATTGGTAATGAGAATATTATTGATGACTCATTAAGAATTTCATATATGCAAAATAAATAATCAATGTCATAAGTTCAAATTGAATGATAAAATAATTCATTCTGAGCTACCAGCAGTGTGACACATAACTAGTTACAAACTGTGATTCATATACATACCAATAGCATTCTGAAAACAATTATAGATAAGGTAGACTGTCCCATACAAAAATTTTGGATGCGACTAAACATGACATACAGCAAAATTACTAAGTGATTTTTGCAGCACCTGTACATTTTAAAAATACCTTTGTTTCGCTTGTAAATATTATATTATTATTATTATTATTATTATATTATTTTGTTAATAGATAATATGGATACTATATCTGAAATAAATGATTATTATTATTATTATATATTGTTATTATTATTAATAAAAAGTATGTCAACACTGTGTATGTCAATACTAAACAAAAGTAAAAACAGCTAGTTTAGATGTTTTATATGAATAGCCGTTTGGTCCATTTCACATTTTTTTTCACAAATAAACAAAAATTCTAAACTCATTTTTCACCGCAGCAACATAAGCATGTGTAAACAATGTTTTTTTAAAAAAAATTAATGTACTGATGCAAAACATTTACGATTTTTATTAAATGTATTGATAAAATTTAAAAGATGTCCAATATTCATATTCGCAAATGCAAATTACTTAAAATTACATATATATAAATAGATAGAACAGTTGTTTCTGTATTCGCCAGATTCGTAATTCATCAGAATCTTGGATCATGTGTTTATTTTTTATTAGATCTGTTAATTTTAGTAAAAAGCATGAAATTGTTACTTTATGATATACTAACTGGTGCCCGTAACTATGTTCGCATTGAAGAAGAAAATATATTAGTTACACCCAACATCTTCATAGCTGGGACGATGGTGGCGCCGCCAAGGTAACAATAGTGCCTAATTTTTTATATTTATAGACAATCCCTTGGGAACATAATATTTTTCTAAAATAAAATATATCCTATATTTTAATCGAGGTAATAAACTATCTATGTGCCAAATTTCATCCAAATCTGTTCAACTGTTTTAACATGAAAGAGTAAAAAACATCCATCCTCACAAAGGTTGGCATTTGTAATAAAGTAATTTCTTTTGTTACATTTTATTGCCACTCAATAGTTACCAATAGACATTACCAATGGACAAAGTTGCCACTCAATAGACAGCAATAAAGAAATGGCTCAAAAATGACCTAAAAGGGTCCCTCTTTGTCTTGTTCCAACAGGTAAAAATTAATAAGAAAATGTATCTTACGCCCTTCATCCTTCAGCGACTCCAATTTGACTTCTTCCAGTGGAATGACATGTTGCTTATTATATTTTTTCTTATTTATAACAATGTTACCGTAAACCAAAATATCATTGAATAGAAAGAATTGTCGTGCTTTTGGTTTTTTGCGACACATTTTTGTCAAGACACCTTCTCCGACAAGGACTCTGCCTTTTTCCGCCAAGGGCTAAAATAAACATCATGATAAATTAGTTTTTAAATATGTAAGAAAAAATGTACATTGTCAAATGGACAGCTAATACAACAATATAAGAAAAACAAATAGGCACACCACATAACTTTTATTAACAGAAATATTATATACACAAATCAGCATTCTGATAATGTGCGCGATATCTTTTGCAGGACGATTCCGCCCAATGTGAAAACTTATCTCGTTGAATGAATTTGTCGGTGATAAAATCGTGGTAATTACTACGAAACTCGTGCACTTTTTAACTATTATTATATGAAAATTATATCTACCTGTCCCGAACTGCCGAAGCAGTTTTCCACCATAGCGATTCTCCTCGCATTTGCTTCACTATTTACTAGAAAAAGAAAACTATAATTTACATTCGAGTTCAGTAAAGTTTGACGTCAAAGGAAAGTGAGAGAACACAATGATAGCGACTATATCCCAGATAACAGTTATAATAAGGTAACTTTTCTAAATGGCAAATTAAAAAATATAAAAATTTGATATTCTAATTACTATAGTGAGAATTACATACCTAAACGATCCACCATTCTTGAGAAATATTTTCAATTCAATTCACAGATTTTATGAGTACGAAACGAAGACAGACACAATAAAATAAAATGTGTCACTCTACAGCAGACAAGACAGTGTTGCCATTGTCTGGTGAATAAAATTAAGTATAGGTTTGTGGACGATAGCAACAAATAAATAAAGCGCACTTATGTTTAATGTATTACAGACATTTAATTGATATTATTAAAACTTTTTTTTTTTTTGAAGATGCAAATAGTCAAGTTGAGTTTATATAGGTAACTATATAAAATAACTTTGCTATTACATGCTATTACTGACTACTAAATACTTAAACTTTACTTTACTTAGTTATTTTAAATTTTAATGTGATTTACTATAATTTGTCTGAAAATAAATGATTTATTACTATTATTACTATGATATATTTTGATTTCAAGCAAAGAATGTAACTACTCTCTAGGGAGAGATTTCAAGTAATGACGCGTTCTGTTAAACGCAACATTTAAAAAGTTCTAAACTTTTGCAAACAATAATTATACAAATGGTAGTTTTATGCAACAATAATAATTGTCATTATACATCTCGCACTTATATTGAAGTAAAATATTGATTATTAGTTCATTTAAAAATTGATCAAAGAATTAAAAATATTAAAAAACAAAAGTAGAGCAATTCTATTCACTTTCAAACCATAGAGAAGAAGGGATCATGTGAGCAACCATTTTTTGACATCAGCTGACAATACTGTGGTCGATAATTTATTTTCTGCGAGAGATTTCAGAAAATAAACGAGAAAATGGTTTGTAAAGTGTGCGGTCCAAAACTTTCGCTATGTGGACTTGTTCTGAGTGTATGGGGGATAATACAATTGGTAAGTAAAGTTCCTTACGCGTACATATACCTGAGTAAGATGATAATAATTTGGCTTCTTTTTAGTCGCTGATGGGTGTTTTCTACTATATTGGAGCTGTTGCTCTTCTAGAAGACTTACCCCTAGGGGAAGGCCACGAACACATAAAGGACTTTGTAGCAGAAGTTGAAGTAGGATACACACAGGTAAATGATAAATGCAATTTTTAAGTTAAATTTAAATTTTATTACACCTGTTCACATTATTTTTTAACTGTTCAGAGAAACATCATAAAACTTCACATCTCTTTTTTATGTTAAAGTTGACAGACAGGTTGACGATGGTAGGTGGCTACCATCACCCATAACAATGCCATGGGTGCGAGTGTTTTGCTGAACATAGTAGAACTAAGGATAAGGGATAGAAAAATAGCACATATGTTGTTATTTCATGGTGGTCACTGCCACCTGACGTTCTGCAAAAGTGACTATGAAAAGCAATGTGTCCTGCCACTACTTCATCTATTATTGATAACGCTTCTATGCAACGTTTTACTAAAATATTTTTCTTTGATTTTCCAGAACGCATTCAACTGCTGGATTGCTGCTTTATTATATGTTGTCACATTAGTGTTTTCCGGACATCAGTTTTGGATGAACAATCGTTCATCAGTCAGCATGTAAATATATATATCAAAAGAGACATATTGGGCATTCAATATTTCACAAAATGTTATAAGACAGAAAAGTTACTTCCAATATAGTTAATAATAATAATTTCATTTAACCTTTACCCCCAATCTGCTCGATCTTTGTCACATAATATAAATCATATTAACAACTAAGTCATTTGCCTATGCCATGGAAAATTTCAATTTGTGATTCAGGCTATGTGATCTTATTTATTCTTGTAAATTATTTTCAACTGTTGTGCATGTCAGTTATAGCAGTACATTATCTTGTTCAGAAAGAAATATTATTTACTAGCTGAATAGTGACTTATTGTCACGATTTCTGTCTTTCCAACTTTCCGAGGTGCATCTGTACCTGTAGCCAATGATCTCGAACTTCTTGGCTTGAGGTTGAACTCAAACCTCAACTTTGGCACCTCTATCAAGTCCAAACAGTGGCCAAAAAGCTGGGCATCCTAAATAGGGTGAAGCGATACTTCACACCTGGACATTCCTATCTTTGTATAAGGCGCAAGTCCGATCTTGCATGGAGTATTGCTCCCAAATTTGAGATGGCTCAGCAAAATCCTTTCACAACTTCCCGAGATTAGCGCATACATACAGGGGAAAAGTACCAACAAACAAATGTATCTTATAATTTGTTTAATAAGAGTTTTCTAGTTATTATCTAAAATCAATGAGACATTTAGATTGAGCAGTCATGGTAACTTTATATGTTTTTTAATTAGTAGATTTTTATTTATTTATTTCATTGCTTTTTGTGGTAAACAGCCCTTTACATAATATATTTAAGAAATGTTTTATGATAATTTCATTCCATTTTAAATTATCTGAAAGTATGTGTGATCATATGAAAATATGCTAATCAAATATTTGTTTAAAATATTTTTTCGAAGAAACTAAAATGTATTTTTAACTATAAGAGAATATTATTGTTCATCTAGATTTTTTTTTTGTGTAGTATGTAGCTATTTGTATATAGCTTATACACACCCAACTATTATGCTGTATATTTATTTAAAAATTGTTCAGTATTTCATACATGTCTGTTGTGTGAGAGTTAATAAGTAAAATGTTATTGCTAATATTGTAAATACTTAATTTGTTGGACACTGTAAATGCGTAGTTTCCTTAATAAAAACAATATAATTGAAAATATTTTTAATGTTTTCTTTTTATGAAGTTCAATAATTTTAAATTGGGAATATTTAGATTATTACTTATGTAGCTGTGTCCAGAATTCATATACATTGAAAAATGAAAATATATGAGTGTGTCGTGACATCTTATTGCTGTGACGACGCTGTGGATTTTTAAATATTTTTAGATGATTCTTCAGGATCAACTAAGGAGTTGGGTATCCCGCAGACTACTTGAAGTTGAGACATCCCTCCACTTGGCTCCCATGGGATTTTAGGATATTTTTTTTGGCTTTTGGCTTCCATCAAGGTTTCCATGTTATGGAAATACCACAGAAGTAACAGTGTACCAAATTTAAAAGCAATCAAGTATTAAGTCTTTTTAATTTTCGAATGTTATCCCCATTTATAAAATCTGAAATATTCACAGCAAATTACTGAAAATTAAGAAAGACTTTTATTACCAAATTCTCCAGTGTAAGTTAAAAAAACAATGGCCTGGTTTTGAACATGTCCTTTATAAACAGACAAAATAAGTTTGATTTAGGTAGGTACCATTAAAACTTATTCATGTTTATTTTTAAAACTTATTTTTACATTTAACTAAAAAAGTTTCTCCACTTGGATGGTTTTAGTTATTTTACTTCTTCTAATTTTCTGTCAAAGGTTACTGTGCCAATATTTTCATCTTTACTCATTTGAGCGTTGTCCTGAAAAATGAATAGAAGAATTTATATTGCGGGGATGTAAGCATACATTCTTATATAATTTATGAGAAACATATTATAATGTTTACTAAACAAGTAAAGCAAGGAGTAAATAAACACCCTCTTTATCTAATTTAAACAGGAAAAAAATTGTATTCAATAAATTATTTTGATGTCCATTCCAGACAGACTAGGCAACATCCATTTAGACAATTACTCGGGAACCAAATATTTTTCCAGGATAAGAAGTTACCATAGGATACTATGGAATATTATAATAATATATAATAAGTATTATAGTAATATGTTAATCTAGGTTATAAACTATCTATCCAAATCCGTTCAGCCGTTTTGCGTTATTGAGGAACAAACATGTAAACTTTCTCATTTATAATATTATTAGCGACCCGCTCTCGGCTTCGCGCGGGGTGCAATTTTTTCGTTTAACCCTCTTTCCAACTCTTGTAAAAACCGAATTAAAATCGGTGTACCCATTCTCGAGTTTACCCACCTAATAAAGATTAGGATTTAGGGAAACTAACAGGTATTATTAATTACTTTGAAAAATACAATGATGTGAAAGAGCCAATAATAAGTTACCTTTTAACTGCTTGGTTTTGTAGTTGTGCCGCTAACGCACGACTCGTAATTTTTTTTTTAATTTTTTTTTAAGAGAAAGCAACTCAATGATTTAAAAATAAACATTATACAAGTAGAGGAATTAGTCGTATATATCCAGCTCTGGCGAAATGGACACGAAAATAATTGTCAGATAAATGTCTCTGGTGGCTAAAGGGTTAAACTAGTGGTTTGCTTTTTACTGATGGACTCATGTGGCAGGGCACTGCATTTCGCAGTCATTTGGGAAGCTTGTCTGACGGCAGATACCCACCCCCTTATAGAAGGCCACAATGAAATAACAGCTTGTGTTTTGGCGAGTTAATAAGGGATGCAAGAGCCCATTGACCTTGCTTATACCTCATCCTTAATCCTACTATAGTCGGCAGCGCACTTGCAGCACCTGTGCCTTTACTTTTATTATAGGCGACGGTAGCCATCTACCATCAAGTGGACCGTCAGCCTGGCTGTTGACCTATACATACAAAAAAGTGTAAGCACATTTCGAAATATACCTATAAATTTTTGTGTCCAATATCCCAATGTCGTTATGTCCTAGCTAGATCGTATTTACCTTGGTCTGAGCATCTCCCTCTTGTTCTCCAGAAATTTGCTTAGGATTGAGCCAGGGGTCCGCTAGAATGTTAGGTATCTTGACTCGAACTTTCAACGGAGCCAGAATTTTCGTTATCAACTTTCGGCAATCTGCAGATACTTTTGGCTCGCGGGGAAATGAAACTTTATTTTGAACTTGCTGTAAAGTTATAATACAACATAAATATATTGGTACCTACATTCACTTGGTTTTCTGTCACAGAGAGTGTCTGATGTCAGATATAACTTGAAAATTTTACCTAAATAAATTGTAAACAAAAGGAAGAGCTCTATATGTACCTATAGTTTTATTCGCTCACCTATATTTTGTGAGCATGTTATTGCCTGTCACATAAATCGTTAGCATTTAATTAAGCATCAGTTAGGTACTTAATATAACTAGCATTGTGCCAGAAAACCTAAGAGTGAATTTTCTTAGGCTAGGTTCCAACGCGCGAATTTACCTGGCCGAGCCGGTAAAACTGCTGGAAAGTCCAGTAGGTGTACCATTTATATGAAGCTGTTCACACTATGTTGGATTCGGCTAAAACTCCGACCTCGGCATCTTGCCGGGCGTTTCGTCACTGTGGGCGGAGCGTCGGCGTCGAACGAGGTCGCACCGCTCAGAAACTAGCAGCATACAGACTACGTGAAGTATGAAACCAAATTTCCATATGCGGCATCCGGTTTACCTAATGTGAACACCTTTGAGTGTTTTTCCGGCAAATCTGCCCCGTCACGGCCATCCAGCACGGGGAACGAATATTGGGAACCTAGCCTTAGAGGACACTATTTTTGCGGTTTGCAATCCGGATTCGAAATCAATGTTTGTTGTCCCCTTAAATAGGAATTTTAAAATAACTTTCTGAACATATCTGTATCTATAAAAGAAAACATATCTGTACACAGAACACAGCATACCGGTAGTATTGATAAATAAAAGATAAGCAAAAAAGGTACCTACCTTTAATAACTGTGCATAGTTAGTGTCATCAAATGGCAGACGTCCATACACAATGGCATAAAGTACGACGCCCATACTCCATACATCAGAATCCTGTGGTCTGTATGGAACTCCTTTCAGTATTTCAGGAGATGCATAGGCGTAGCTCCCACAGAAAGTTTCGCTTAATGCATAGATCCCATTCTTTGGTTTCATGTGGCCTCTTGCGAAACCGAAATCTGATAATTTTATGCTGAGGCCGTGATCCATAAGCAAATTCTCACACTTAATGTCCCTGTTTTTAAATATAGGTATAACTAAGTATATTCTCATACGAACTTGATGTGTACTGATATACGACATTTATTAATTGAGAATTAATTTAAAATAATAAAAAAGAAGTCGCTGTATTAACAATACGAGGATATATTATCTTGGCATTAAATTTTACAACCGTTTCAGTGAAAATATTGGTACCTACTTAATCATTTTCATAACTTTTGAGTTTGTAAGAAATCTATGGAAAAGTCTTCAACATATTTACATAATTCAAGAACAGATTACGCATTTCCCATTACGCGCACTTAATTTACGGGAAAAATAATTGAATGGAAAAATTTAAGTATAGATTGAGAAATATCTGCTTAGTCGTACGTCCATTTTGGGTAGAGTTTTGCGGAAAGTTCAAAAGTGTGTTGGTAGAACATGTAAAGTGTATAAGGTATTACAAGGTAATAAGCCTTATAAATATGAAGCGATAATATTGGATGTCTACATATTTTTATTTTCGATAGTAGAATACGCCCAACGATAATGAAAATTGTATGGATATTGAGGACAGTTGTCTCGTGACAGTCACGAGGGATTTTTCTATTTATGAGACCCATTCTATCACTTCTATTGAGGCCAACGCAGTTATTATCTACGCTTAAGTATTTCCTAGTCATTGCTGTCAAGAGGGTCAAAAATTTACTCAAATTGTTTACTTAAAAATAATAATAGGTATAGGTAAATTTTATTTTAAAAATTAATAATTTAAAGATGTGTTTACTAATATTAGTATTTTAAGATAAATTTACCGGTGAACTACGCCGCGTTCGTGACAATAGTCGACCGCTTCAACTAACTGGCGGAACCAGCGACGACCTCGCAATTCGTCTATGTGCTGATCTTTGCGAATTATATCTAATAAGCTGCCATTTTCTGCATATTCCATCACAATGTATACTCTATGGACGGATAATGATAAAAATACAATTTTCTTTTAATTAGGCGGGTAGGTGCAGTTTCATATCGCCGACAATGTAGGTACCTACCTACATTTATTCATGTCGTTACTTTTATGACTTTTATAAATAAAAAATAAGTGTCAAATTAAAATTAAGATTTAAAACAGTGACAAAGTTATTAATGTCACTGTGTAAGGTATTCCGAGTTTTTAATAAAAAAGCGAAAATAAATTACTCATATATGTACCAAAAACACCTATGGTACATTCCTTACTGCCCTTACTGCTGACTTAGAACAAGCCACCTGCATGAGAGCTCGTGCGTCAAAGGCATTCTAACATCGACTGTTTAAGAGTTAAGTTAAATTTAGTTACAGAAGACCACCTGGAAAGAATAGCACGTGTGCTGTTATGTTTCGGTGAATGAGTTGGTAAGGGTTTTCAGATGGAAATCCTTACTCATTATGGAAATCCTACTACTAAATATGGAAAATTCAAACGATTTTAAAAGATTATATAAAACCTATGAGTTGTTTCAATTGCTTGAAGGAACCGTATCAAATTCTCATGCTTTAGCCCTTTCACTACTTCTATTTCTCTAGGCAAGAACTTTTTTAAATAGTCGCCAGGCGCTTGAAATTTGCTGATTATTTTTATAGCCACTTGACAACTGTGTCGATCGCTGGTTGCGACCTGTAAATAAATCGTATTGAGTTTACTATACTACCGTGTTTAGAAAAACCAGACATTTTTTAAAAAATTTATTTTATCTATATTGTAAGGTACCTTAACGGTAGCATAGGAACCCGAGCCGATAGTTCTACCTAGGACATATCCGTGTGTTTCAAGGACAGTTAATTTCCTTTCTGATTTAGTTTCGGCACCACTGTGGACAGTGGCCGTGGGCTCTACCGACATCTCGCCGAGAACATTGTCATTTGTTTTAACATCCGGCCCCGGCATGTCATTAGAAGTTTAAAATTAATCAAAAATTTAGTTTACTGAAAGTTACATTGCGAATTTCGTCACATATTCATTTTTCTTTTCATTATTTTGTAATAAGTCAGGGAGACATCTTGTGTCAAAAGTGATTGAAAAACATTGATAAATTATACGCAAGTTCATAATTAACCGCCTTTAAAATATCCATAAACAATTTTTGTTGCCAGTACTAAATTATTAAGTAAATAAATAAATAAATTGCCCATACTGGTTTTTAAATCTTTGTTACGAGACTTTTTCATTATGGACATGTCGCCTCATTGGGCAAGGTCGTATATATATATGACAACTAAAATAATACTTAACTAAATTACTTATTACAAAACATACTCTACTCTACAGTAGTAAATATTGTACAGCTCCCTGCGGATAACGAAAATGCCAGGGCGGTGTTCAGGTCACCTACTTGCGACCCAAATTGGCCACTGAAGCCCAGCCTACGCACCCTCTCGGAAATCGGCCATACTAAACATATCAATTGTATAGCCTCAAAGTTAGCACTATTAGGCTTGTTATGTTAGCACTATAACACAGATATATATAGACAGGGAGCCTAACTCTGACAACCTAGAGCAGAGCTAATCAACCACATTTTTTTTAGCCTGGCAAGATGAAAGAAAGAGACACTCGACCTCCGTTTGGCTCTCTCGGCTCGGATTAGCCTCTGTATAAGGTGCAATAAAAAATATACTTTTACTAATTGGTAATATAGTTTATTTTTCTAAATGCTATTTTTTGAAGCAATCAGTCCTGTTTATATTATCCTACGTCCATGTTCCAACTAGAAAAACTTATTTTATTTCATATATTAATAAGTGTGTAGTTTCTAAGAACAAAATTTGGCAAGAATCAAATGTCAAAGTTAACTGTACTATATAGTATTCTGTGGTGGTATCCGCTAAGTGTCAGCTGTCAAACAGTTTCCTGAATTCCTGATTTCTGTTCTGTGTGCTTTATAAATAACAAAATTAATGTATTTTGAACAAAGTTGTAAATTGTTATAAATTTTTAAAATAAAAATTTTAAACTTGTTAATCCTTATGTTTTGAAGTAAATACTCGTGGTATTTCTTGTTGAATGTGTTAACAGACAGTGAAAGAACAAAAAACGCCTTAAAGTTGACGCATTTATTTGTAAACGTTTGTTGTTTTTGTAACATTTACTTAAATGAATAATTTATAAAAAGAACTAATCTACAGCCTTACATACGTATCGGTAAGATTGTATATTACATGCATGTGTTATGCACCAATAAATATTTTTTTCTAATGAATTTTAGTTTTATTTTCTAGTTCCTTTTGTTTTCATATAGAGTTGAATCCTTTTTTTGTTTGTTAATTATAAACTAGGTAAGTAGGTACCTTTTAAACTTTCCCAGCGAAAACTGCTCTAAATAAAGTGAAACCTTAGAACTGATTTTCTATTTGTTTACACCTTGTATACCAAATAGCTACTAAACAGTATGAACAAAGAAAGTATTCACAATGTTTTCTGGTTTGTTTAAAGTATCTACTTAGCACTAAACATGTTAAATACAGTAAAGTGAGTGTGCTTTAGCTAAATTTTGTGGATCTTATGTTTTATGTCTGTCTATGTGTGTAATCTGTTTATTTTGTTTTGCATTTTGTAAAATGTATACATATCCATAAAGCAGTTTAGCTGCATGAATAGATATTATGAAGTAGTGGACAATTTTAATAAAACAACTTTCTGCTTAGCTAATATTAATTTTTCTTGTTATGACAGATTCATTTTATAATCAATTACCCTTTTTAATATTAAATTACATTTGTATTTCTTTATATACCTAATAGTAACACATTCCTTTCTATCTTATATAACAATATTGTCTGAAATTCTGTCATTTGTACTAGGCTGTAAGCAGAGCCTATTGTGGTTCACTTAAGTGGCTATTGATAACTAGCCCATTGGAACAATGGTTAGGCTGCGCCACGGGTTCTTTTCCCGACAGGATCAATTTGCAAATGATTTTTTCAATGTTGGCTCTGGTCTGGATCTAGAAAGAAATGGCAAGGCACACTGTGTTTTGCAGTCCTTTGGGTAGCCTGTCTAGCCGCTTTAACAATCCCTTTACAGAGGACAACAGTGAAATAACTGTTGTGATTCGGTGAGTGAATAAGTGATGCCACAGCCCATTTCCCTATTCCTTATACTTAATTCTACTATGGTTGGCAGTGCACTTGCAGCAGCTGTGGCTGTTGCATGTGTCATAGGCGATGGTAGCCACCTATGTGAATACTAGCTGATGCTCCAGTGTATGTATGTTCCAGTATGATCCCTATGGATTCCAAAACCGCTGAACCAATTTTGATGAAATTTTCAGACAATCTTCAGATTAGTCCAGTGGGTGATTCTGTGAGGTTTGGTAGGATGAAGTCGTGGGCAAAACCTAGTGTATTATATTTTATATCCCTCGGGAACCTAACATTTATACAGGATAAAAAGTATCTTATATGTTCATCCAGGTAATACACTATCTGTGTACCAAATATCATCCAAATCCGTTGAACAGTTTTTGCGTAAAAGAGTAACAACCTCTCCATCCTAGATTTCACGCTACGCGGTTTACGATATACCTTCCGCAATAACAATATAATTTATACCTACACGAAGTCATTTCATATTCATCTAATAGGTAGTTATGTAAACCAAGGTAATGTTATCAGTCATACTTATTAATACATATTAGGTAGGTATATTTCGCAAATAGGTACCCAACACGTGTGTGAATAGGGCTTTACCTACATCAAAGAATCTTTGTTTCTATTGAAAAAGTTGTGAAAAGACGGAATGCAGAAAACGCAGTGCGCCATAGTGTATCCTGCTCTAATGGACGTGTGTAACACTTCGTTCGATGACCCATTTTCGTGCGGTGTTTTTGTAGGCTTTCTTCATTCAGGAAGCACTTTTTCTACCCATTCATATGTGGATCTCGTCTTTTGTTACCGTAATAGCGTATTTTGTGTCTGCGAGCTTTTACGTTATTAGATTAACGTGCGGGAATATATTTATGTAATATCCCCGGCTCTTTTCCTATTAGCCTTCAAGTTCCGTCTAATTATGCGTCTAGCTTGTGAAGTGAACGAAACTAAACCGAAAAGAGAAGTCTCTTCGTAAACTTTTAAATCTAAATTACCTATTTACCTAAAAATAGTTTTAAATATAGCCATATCTCAATTTTAAAAGTAATAAATTACTTCCATCGTTATTTTTTATATGTAAAAATCATCAATTGCCGTGCGTTATAGTCTTGCAAAAAATTCAAGAATGGCTAGATCGATTTTAATTTAATTGTCACTTAGGGAAAGAGGGACAATGAGTAGTTAAGGCGTGAAAAGTTAACTGACAGACAGACAATTACTTTCACATTTATAATATTTTAATGGAAGTATGGATTACCGCTATAACTTTCGAAAACTACCGCCATCTGTTAATATCTTAACAAACTACTGACGAATTATAATAAGCTTTATATAGTATGAGTCAAGAACTACGATCAACTAATTCGGGTAGATGGCGCTTATTTCATACAATTAAATGACACTGAGGGTGTTGCTCACAAAGCGTGACGGCCGATTTCAGTGTTTTTTCCTGACACTAAAAGTACCCAACGCGCCTAGAGGAGTTTAGCTTAAAAAGAAAAATCGCTTTTAGTTAAATGGACTCAGGGAAAATTTTCTTTACAAATGAGTGTTATTGTTACTAGGTACAGATGATTTGTTCAAGTTATGTTGTTAGCTTTCTGAATGCAAACACAATCGAACATAGAAGTAAGTTAATCTCACCCGCAAACGTAATAAAAACTTGAAATTTGTTCTTAAACAAGATAAAAGGTAACGAGAATGCCGGCGCACGTATCCGTAAGGCGTCACATCAAACAATTAAGAGTTATCTCGGGAGTTAGATGCGCGCGGCGATATATTGCAGACTTGATTACACTTATCCACCGTAGTCCAGGAACTAATAACAGTTCACTAACTATAGTAACTATCCTACAACTACCTTGTCACATTTTTAATTAAAATGTTCAATCGTGATTGATTTATTAAATAAAGTATCAATTATTATCGAGACTTCAGTATCACTACATGGTATAAAGTAAAGTCCTCCTCTATTTCTGTCTGCCTGTATATACCTGTGCGCTAACGATCGGTTGAGTAGTTAAAGCGTGAAAAGGTAACAGACAGACAAGTTACTTTCACATTTATAGTAAGATGAAAAATATATAAGTAATAACGCCTGACATTGCCAGGTGTTAGTTTTATTTTTTATTTTAGATGAATCCTCGAGAACAGTACCTACCTACTTTTTTCTGGATGAATGGATTTATGTCCTTTCCTGTAACTAAGTATATGCAAAATTTCATTATGTTCGGTTGAGTAGTTAAGCCATGAAAAGGTAACAGACAGACAGAGTTACTTTCACATTTATAATATTAGTATAGATATAAGATATTGAATTACTATAACGTCACAAATCAATAAATCAAATAATCACCAGATAATAATTGAGTCACACAAGACTGTTCAAGAACAAACATTAAATTATATTCTATGTTTGGTCGTTAAGAACTAAAGAAAACGTGGTCAATAACTAGATTTACGGTGGTCCTCAATTGGTGGTTCTTCTTCTTGTCGTACTGAAAATTTCATGACTGCAGAACTCTGTATGCTCTGTGGTTCAAACAACTAAATTTAGTTACGAGATCGATTCGCATGGGCGCCGGCAGCAGGGTGCAAGGGGGTGCACTTACAACCTCCAGTCAGGAAAGAACAAACACAGAACTTTTTTTTAAATTAATTTATTGTTTGAATAAAAACTGAAGGCGTCAAGGATTACAGAGATTACGTATGTTTTCGATAAGCGAAATATATTCAAATACTCGTACCTGCGCGATTTGATATATACGAGTATATATATATATATATATACTTAACTCTTAAACTACTGAACCGATTTTGATAAAACTTCGTAACGTCGTAATGTCGATTCGTATAAAGTTTGACTTCGACATTAATGAAACTTTACTGAATAATGTCGCTTAAAAATCTTTTTGTTTTAAAATGTTTTAAGACGTTTGTCTTAAAAATCCTACCCTTCAAATTAACGGCTAAAAATAACGCCTGACTGTCTTGGTTTCTTAGTGTAGGTAAGTATACGAACGTCAATAATGGAGTGGAAAGCAAAAAGTTAGCTTCGGGCGAGTTATCAATTGTATCTCCAAAGTTGGAGAAGAGTTTTTCATTCATTTATTGCACGCAGAGCGAAAGGAAATGCTTAATGGTTATTCTCTCGGTGGCATTTTGTATAAAAGCTGAACTTGGTCGCTATCGAGCACTTTGCGGCGTTTTATTTGTTCTATGAACAGTAATTTATGAAGAAGTCGAGGAACGAACGTTATTATAAAAGGTTTTCATGTTGAAACTTGATCGGACAGAAAATTGGCACTTTTTTCTACGAATAACTTATATATTTATTGTAGTTTTGTTGAAAAATACTCATAAAAATAACATTGGAAGAGCACGATATCACACATACACATGTATGGTAGGTATTGTGGAATGTAATATATTACAATGCCTTTAATTTATGTTTTAAATCTTGAACCAAAGAAAAATACCAAAAATTATAGTGGTAAGCTAAAAACTGGGTAGTTTAGCTGTCTGGCCGCACCTAGTAACAAAGTATTAACTTTGGCGCAAAACAAGAATTGTCATACCACCTTCACCTTGTTCCCGTATCATCCCAGACCATGATCTTTAATCTACCATCACCACCATTAACTGTCTTACCATCTTTTACCACTAAAGTAAATAATAAGTAAGTAAATAAATATCCAATTGTACTGAAAGTACTCCAATGTCTAGGCGAGATATCGAAGTGACCTTCCATATCCCACAGATAGCTGAATATATTTGTGGTTACAGCGCGGTTTTTGGAGGAAAAAATTAAAAATATATTATTCACTTGGGAGGACTGAAAAGGAGGGTTTCTCTATGTAAAATGGACGGTGCGTTAAAGGGAAGCGAGCTTTTCCATTGTTTCTCTAAACGATTCTCGACGAGCTTCCGGTGAGGAGGAGTTGCGAGTTTTACGCCGTTTAACTGTTGGGTCAGTTTGCGTTATTAAAATTAATGTAATTTTTTTTAATGAAAACAGAAAAGAGCACACATAAGACAAAACACTGATACTCCAAATTCCAATTTAGCTGTGACCACTCCACTACTTCGTTCGCCTTGAATTCGGTTTATGAGTTATATTATAAAATGACGTTAGCATTATTTTGTAACGAAGTTAGTATTAAATTTATGATGAATTTGAAATAATTCTAAAAATTTCATTTTTTTTTTCAAATTTTAAGATCTACAGAAAGGTTGACGGTCCACTTGATGATAGGTGGCTACCGTCGCCTATAACACAAGCAATAAACGGTTGCTACAAGTGGGCTGCCGACCATAGAAAAGGATAATGAAGGGACGGGGTAATGGGCTCTGGCATCCTTTACTCACTCGCCGAAACTCAACAGCACATATGCTGTTATTTCACGGTGGTCTTCTGTAAGGGGGTGGTTACTGTCGCTAGACGAGCTGCCTAAATGACTGCGAAACGCAGTGTGCCCTGTCCAGTGAGAGAGAATACAGGCCGTAGAATAGTGTCTCCAATTGTAAATATTTATATCTTTGTCATGACAAATTATTTCTTTGTTTCTTATTTTTATACCAAATTGTATCAAAATCGATTCGTGGCATAGCCATGAAAAGATTATAGACAAACACAGTACATTTACGTTAACAATATTAAATGTTGATTCAAACATAATGTAAACCTATTTTTACCAAAATTTACAATGCACTACAAAATTTATACACAATTTTCGACCACATTTTAAACCGAAATGTCCGTTATGGACAATTAGACACAGCAATTTTGGCCATGTATCGTTACGGCAGAACAAATCTAATATTATGTGAATGTTCGTAATGTAATAATGTATGCATCAATAAAAAATAACCTCAATTTGGTCATTTAAATAAAGAATAATTACAATTGAAAAATTGCACTTTATTTGATTAATTAGTTTAGAATTTTTTTTAACGTTAACAGCGTCTAAATCTAGTTTAACAAAGTACTTACAATGCCCTACTACGAAATATTATAGCAGGACTTCTCATTACTTAAAGATTTTATTAGCCGTCTGAAATAAAACCTGTGTTAGTGCTTCAGTTTTTTTGTCACCGTAAGCATAAGTGATACGAATTCAAGAACTAGTTTTAAATTTGTGTGTTTAATAATAAAAAAAATTAATAATAAAAAATTTGTGTGTGTCAGCTCCGACACACGACTGGAGTTTACTCCACGAACGATTATAAAATTTAAATTTTCACAATTCGAACACGCCGAAAGAATAACACTGTTCTTTTTTTAAATAATATTATGTTGATGGCGCAATATATCTGAAACTTCAGTGATATTCTAAAATATTCAACGTAAATAGAACGTAATCCATACCGTATGACAATTTTGATTTTACTTCCTTAAGAACGGGCTTATATAATATATGCAAATCGATTCTCAAGGAGTGAACTCCAAAACAATTGTGTGACCAAGTTCAATTTTGTGTCTGTTTTGGCGATAGCCTAATCTTAATTCCACAGAGCTAAAAGCATTTCGTAAATTTGTTTAATACATGAGCCAAAACAACTAATTAGGTATAGAAAGCGGAAATTTAGAACATAATTACGTTTATCCTATAACGTGAGCACCCACAACACAACAAAGGGACGGGTCGCATGGATAGACCGATTTTAAATCGATTTTTACATATGAAAAGAGGGATAAACAGGGAAGGTTTGCGATAAAATTGCACCCCGGGCGAAGACGGGAGCGGTTCTCTAGTGTTATAAAATGTTTCTACAAATAAACACAAATATGTATGCTACGAACGTAGTGGTCGTAGTTCGTAGACTTAGTAACGTCACGTAACGCTACGCCGCCGTAGCGATTCAAGACTACGATGACAGAGTTTTGCAATAGAAAATAAAGTAAATGAAAATTGTTATCTTATTTAAAGTACACTTTTTTAAAGTACCGCAAGCACTGTAATTTTCTTTATTAAATGCAAATAATGCCGAATCTACAAAACTACGACATTTTTGGATTTTTAGATAATCAACGAGAAAAATCGGATATTTAAATACCTTGTCAACAACGACTGTCGGGTCAGCTAATACTTATTGGTGTACAGATTCATCATCCAAATCCGCTCGGTAGTTTTTATGTAAATGAGTAACAAACATACATCCATCCATCTTCATAAACTTTCGCATTTATTATACGTGACATTTATATTTTAACATACGGTCGAGTTTCACACGTATACATTGTATAAGTTTTATAATACGAACTGTTTCTATTAAAATTCTGCAAATAACGCAAGGGACAAGGTGATACTTGTCCCTCGTCGTACCGTGTTTTAGAAGGAATGCAAGCAATACAAACCCAGTTATTTCCATTACAGGATTTTAGTGCCTGACAAAGTTTCTTTCACTCTTTCACTGATTCCTGAAAATATGCATTTACATACCATTGATAGTTATTTCGTCTAACAAATTCTGCTATTGTATACCTACTTAGGCTACATATAAGAGCAAAATTGCGCTTTTATCAAAGCCAGTTCAATAAGAAGTTTAAATGCGCGTTGCTTGGTGTTGGTACAGTTGACCGGACCACTGTTAAAAAAATTAACAGTGGCTATGAACTAAGTGTGACTATGGAGTAGCACCCATTAATTTCGTTATATTCCCGGAAGTGGCAGTGATCGGATGTTATTATCATTGGTCACTATGTGTATGGCGAATTTAGGACACACTCAATTGGAGGTGGAGAGGCGAATTGTTTCCTTATGTGCAGTGATACCACTTTTGCATAAGGAAACTATAACCGAGGCATGGCAATGCATTAAAGTAGAAGGAAGCACTTTCTGATATGATTAAATTATTTTTATACTTTCAAAGATACTGGATAAATACTTAGTAAATTTTGCAAATTTATTAGTGTATTTGGTGAACGCCACCGGACCAATAATAGCGTCGAAGGATGGAATTCCGGTAGAGTAACGAATGTTTGGCATTACTTGAATGGGATGACTTCCGGTTTCGAATAAGGTCAAAAGAACGCGGAACTGCCAGAAAAATACTAATTCTATGATTGAATATTACCAACGGAGCCCAATAACTATGAAAACTAAATTCTAATTATAAATCAATACAAAATTGTGTAGGTAGGTACTGAGGACAACTATAGCTTACAAACTATCTTTGACGTCAATAATGATGTGCCGGATCGTTAAAAATGTAGATCTGCGGATACGGATATTTTGTGTCAAGATCCGCAGATACGGATACGGATACGGATCTTAACTTTTTTATTCAATCAGTGTCGGTGCGCGTGACCTTGAAACGATAGTTGACGCCCGCTACTTGACTTGCATTATAAAGGTGCCAAATGTTTGATTTTAAGTAATAAAAAATAATCTGAATGGAATTTAATATTTTTTCATTGCTACCAAATCACCTATATGTAGAATTTCAGCGCATTTTGATACACAGACGAAAGCTAACTTGGCCAAGCGCAAAAATTCGTGGACGCATTTTTATACATTGGCTAAAGCTACCTTTGGCAAGCGCAAAAATTTGTAGACGCATTTTTATGCTTAGACGAAAGCTACCTTCATCAAGCACTCAAGTACAGATTATGTTTGACGATCTATAAATATCGTAAAAGTTAATATAGATAATTGACACTATATTCTATTTTTTTAAAAACAAGTGCTTATAACTTTTGAATTAGGCGTCAAATAAAACTGTACTCAGCCGTTATTAAAATCAATTTAGATCTAAAGCACCTGTTAAGTTTTATTATTGGAATGTAACTTTTTGACAGCCAGTCGAGACCTTTCATTTTACGGAGATATTTATAAAAGGTTTCGAATTGAAAGAGAAAAATTAGTGTTGATTGATTATATAAAATAGATTTTAATGTCAACGGCGAATATCGTCAAGTGGATCGTCAAGCCTTAAAAAAAACATACCGAAACATAACAGTGCTGTTTTCAACGTCGCTCTTAGTACTACTATCTCTGACCTCTGAACTGAACGTATTTTTAGATGTGTCCTGCCACATCTAAAAATACATAAATAAACAATCAAATTGATAACTTAAACCGATTACAAAAATGTTATAACGCAGCAATAGACACCGCGGCGAAACTAATTTCTGAACACACAACCCCCTTACTCAGCGACTATAAAGTAGAAAACTCATTTTATGGTGCGTGCACAAAAAAATCTTACTTTTAATTAAATTTCCCATGTTGGAGCACAAGCGAAATATATTTAGTTGATACACATGTAGGGCGTAATCCCAACAAAATGTAAGTTAGCTTAATTTTTAAAGGATATTGTGTCCGCCGTAGCACACTCGAGTTATGATGATTGTAGTGGTTTTTTACGACGGCTCCTTTATTAGGGAAAGTGGAAGTGTCGCCGAGCCATTTTGTTGTGATGCGGGTTTGTATCTTTTATAAAAGATCGCGGCAGTTTGCGGACAGGTTATTGCTCGTGTTCTTGTTCAACAACTGTTATGTGTAACCGTTGATAATATTAAGTAAAAATCATTGCAGCGAAAACTAAATACATATTTAACATTTAAGAGCTGAACAGCAGGATTTTGTTTTATAACATAGTATAGTATAGCATACTTAGATAAAATTGTATGCTTGAAAAACGGAGGCGGGTTTTATCTTAGTATATATACTTCTGTACGTATAAGTATAAATACTTAGTATATATCATCTGTAGGTACATATAATAAAATAGTAAACGAGCCGTATCTGTACTTTAAATATTTTTTAAAAACAATTTGTACACGCTTTACTTATGTTACAGAGGAAAAAAAATAGTTTTTAGAATTTTTGTTTGTTCGTTTGAATTGCGGACGCTAATCTCAGAAATGGCTTACGGATTTGGATGAAATTTAGCACACAGATAATTTATTATCTAGATTAACATATAGGATACCACTTATCCTGGAAAAGTTTTAGGTTCCTGTGGAATTTCCAAAAAACGATCTGCGGTGCCTACGAAGTTGCGGGCATACAGCTAGTTATGAAATGAAGGGATTTTGATACGGTTTTTATAATGGAGAAAGCCATAAACGATGACGGTATTTGTACATATATATAATTTGCACAAAGAAATCGCATCCATGCGAGGCAGGGGTGGGTCGCTAGTTATTATAAAAAAAATGAGTCAGGATAATTATTCCATTAAGGGTAAATCGGTCTCAACATAAGATCGAATGTTACAGGCTAGCCTGATAGCGAGTTAATACAGGGTTCAAGGGCGGATGTCGGACGCCAATTTCAATATAAATATTATTGCAGTGGCGCGCTAAACGCAGAATAACATTTGCATATTTATAAGAGAGCAGCCCTTAGCAAACATGGAGGGAATTGGCTACCGGAGGCCGCGTTTGTTTTTGACATAATGGGCCCTTTGTCGATGGAAGCTGTTTTCTTTACACTCATTACTCAGCCTCAGTCTGTTTCTACGCGTGAGTTAGCATATTGCGGCCTGAAAGTGATGTTGGTAGACACGATGAGGCCGGGCTCCGCAATCTTCATTTGATAACAAACACTTTTTGTTCGAGTTCTTCCTTTCAATTGGGAAATTTATATAGAGATTTTTTTTTTGAAAGAGAGTATTCGAAAAGCATTCAATGTTTTTACGTAAATGTCGTTAAATGGCTGACGGTCCATTTGATGGTAACGTGGTGGTTATCCAAATGGCGGGCTGCCCAAATAACTGCGAACATATCTATACTAATCTATACTAATGCCTATATAAAGCTGAAGAGTTTGTTTGTTTGGTTGAACGCGTTAATTTCAGGAACTACTGGTTCGAATTGGAAAATTCTTTTTATATTGGATAGTCCATTTACCCAAGAAGCCTTTAGGCTATAATTTTAGTATAATTTCGATTTGCGTCAACTCTAGCGCCATCTGTCAGTGAATAGTGGACCTTAAATATAACAGACTGCAGTGACAGAAGTCTTTTTTTTCATCCAATCAGATGGCGCAATAGGAATTGATTTTTTAAATTTGTTTTTGCGATATCTCATCGTATAATAATTACTCATATATTTTCTTTTTTAACATGGACGAAGTCGCGGTTGTGTTATATAAACATGTGACGGACGCATTTGTGACGCAAATTCCATTGTAGTATTTCGATGCTTAAAGCCATCAATGTACTCCAACTAAGTCCTTCGATTCATAAAGCCTAATATTTCCAAAAATATCCGGACATATTGATACCCATATAATTCTACTCATGCGTATGGATCTTATACGTATAGTGTACACATACAGAGATAACAGATTGTTTTGTTTTAAGTTTAAATGGATTATTGTGTTTATTACAAGAACAATGTTACGTTTTCTTATTGTGCTACTTAATGAGAAGGTAAAATACGGAATAATATTGATAATTTCGTTCATGTCCAAACAAACCCGCTTTGATAGTCATCCTACATCTCAGATCAAAGCCACATTAAAAAGTGAATATCTTGAGTTTAACAGCCAACACTATGACTCCGATGAATAAATACCCACATAAACTATAAATGAGTGTCTGTTACATTTTCAAGCATTAATTAACTCAACGACCATCGTGAAATGTTGCATACACATTTTCAGTGATACAAAAAAGAACATAGGGTGTCTTTGATCCAGAAAAAAAGTACTGTTCCCGAGGAAGCATATGAAAATAAAAATCCAACGCTGTAATAGCAATAAGGATTGAATAAATTATTGCTCATTTTTCAACGCTGACGAAGTCGCGGACACCAGCTAGCATTTAAAATATAATGTACTAGCTGTTGCACGCGACTTTGTCCGCGTAACTTTATAAAATATAGCCTAATTTACTCGCTGATAATATATATAGCTTTCTATATAGGTGAAAGAATTTTTAATATCGGCTCAGTAGTTTTTGAATTTATTCATTACAAACATACAAATCTTCTCTTTTTATAATATTAGTATAGATATAGATTATTCGACATGCTAAATTGATATTCATGTAACTTTCCTCATCAGTTTAACATTTATATTTTTGAACAAAAAGTAATTGTCGAAGTGTACTTCTGTTTTGAAACTGTTCATGAAAACACTAAAGTACACACTCTTTCTAAAAGGCTCAACAGTCTGCATTATTGTATAATTTCCCTGCATTCATTCACCTAAATGAGATGTCTCGTCCAATATGAACAACAATGAACATTAAATTCTCGCTGGGAGGAAAATTCATGTTTTGCATTCTTGAAATGAATATTGTTCCCGACGTACAGAGGTGAAATGTCACAAGTGGAATTATTTGTTAAATTCAACACTACATTTACACCTAGCGATACCATTTCGTGATGAACCCTCGTACTTCGTACAATATGAATAGAAAAAGGTGTCGGGAATAGATATGAGAGGTCCAGTGGGGTGGTCGTGTTTTTCATCTAGCGTTAGTGTTGAATACTAGATATTTTGAACTAGAGACTCTCATTGGTGAGGAAATATGAATTCCATGGAGATTTCTTGCGTATCTACTTGTCCTTAGTATATATTTATAGAGCATTTCTTATAATGCTTTATAATTAAAGTCTTCTTATTAGTAAATTGGCGCACCATAGTCCGTACTAATATTATAAATACTAAAGTATGTTTGAATGTATGGATGTTTGTAACTCTTTCACGCAAAAACTACTGAACCGATCACCATGAAATTTTGCATACACGTTGTCTTGGACACCAGAAAGGATCGTTCAGGGTACCTTTCATCGTTCAACGCGGACGAAGTCACGGGCACCAGCTAGTAAATCATATTTTTTGTGCAAATATTGGGAACTAAATAACGGTCTGGCGGCGAAATGCAGTTCGTTCAGAAAGATGTCAACTTCGAATAGTTTATTTTATTTATTTTTATTTCTTTGAAAAAGCTTACCAACTAAAGACATACTTAATCACAATATACAACACACACAGAAAGGAACATCACAAGTATTAATTTAAATTATATTTAATTTAATTTATTTTATTTTTGCCCTTAACTTAAGTAAAATCGAACTATCAAAAGCCGATTAGCATGATTTAATTAAAAGCTAATATAAAATTGTGTTATTCATTCTCTAAATAGTAATACGCTTCAGTATTCTAGAGAATGCTTAAAACTGATTTTTTTTTTAAATATATTTAAAGCCTTGATTTCGGATTTTTCTATAAATAAAAATAACACATGTTATCAAGTTTCTATCAACCCATCTTATCTACATGTGAATTTACTTTTTGGTTTAAATACCTTCATTTTTGTTTAAAATTAATTCAAATACAACCATGACATTGGAGCAACCAGATGATCGATGCTAAAGATTAATCCTTGACGGAGTTAAGCATTTTAAAATGATAATCATCCCCGTTTATTGCTTTCTTTTGCGCAAACAATAATTATGTAGTAAAGTAAATTACCAGTATATCCACATCGTCGTTAATAAAATGGTTTCCGGAACGAATGATCGAATCCCTTGTGAGTGTGGGGTGTGCAAAATTTTACATTGTAATTTATTTTTATAGCTGCAGAACGTACGTCGGGTTGCATCCCATCCAAAGGGGATTAAAATAATCGTAGCCGTTGCAGTAAACACTTTATCTTTGTGGATGCAATGCCAATCATTAAAAGAAAGTTACATTATTTTTATAGCTTCGTTTAAACTATGTTTCTTTAAACTTCTGTTCTGTTTCTTTTAACTAGCTGTTGCACGCGACTTCGCCCTCGTAACTTTATAAAATATAGCCTATGTTACTTGCTGATAATGTAGCTTTCTATAGGTGAAAGAATTTTCAAAATCGGTCTAGTACTTTTTGAGTTTATTCATTACAAACATACAAATCTTCTGTCTTTATACCATTGTGTTGCACGCGGCTTCGCCCGCGTAATTTTTTAAAATATAGCCTATGTTACTCGCTGATAATATAGCTTCCCAACAGTGAAAATTTTTTTCAAATTGGTCAGTAGTTTCGGAGCCTATTCAATGCAAACAAACAAACAATCAAATCTTTCCTCTTTATAATATTAGTATATAGATATAGTAATATAGTATAATAGTATAGACGACTATCTAAATATTTATCACGCAGGGCTAAGCCTGTAAGAAACATATTTAGATATTTCTAATAACCAAGTGTGACAATGCTCCGTAATTTCTATTATATGTTAATGAAATTATTAGGTGAGTAAGGAATGTCGGAGTCCTTATTCCATCCATGTTCTAAACTAGGTTTTGCCCGCGACTTCGTCTGCGTCCATTTTTCTTATCCGACCGCTACCAAACTTCACAGGATTACCCGCTGGACTAATCTTAAGATTGTCTAAAAATTTCATCAAAATCGGTTCAGCGGTTTTGGAGTCCATAGGGAATATATTGGAACATACATACACACATTGCCTTAAGATTTCAGATTAAGATTCCAACCTTTCCAACCTTATTACAACCTTGATCCTATCAGAGTTAGCAGCTCCTTTGGCTCCCCTGATACCTAAATAAAAAATCTATAAAAACATTTCCAAATAATTTAATGTAGGTATTTTAGTAATTTGAATTACACAGATTTTTTGTATTTCTCATTTATCGAACTCCGAAAATCGATTGGCTGTGGCTTTTTTAAGATAAATATGATCTGGCTCTTAATAATAATGACAGCTTGCTAAATCCACAGAATAATTAATTACTTTGCCCACGTCGCTCGCGTCGATCTTTACCGAACACTGTCAAATGAAAGTCAAATTCTATTCAAAAAACAAACCGAAGACAAACACTGATTTCATTAAAATTGTATGAGCCCGTTAAATTTCGTTTTTCAATCTGTTTATTTTTCATCGTTTTCAGTATCAAATTTTATGAATATCACATTAATAAAATAAAATATATATGGAGACTTTATAATTGTCATGTACGCTATAGATTTTCAGATGACGGAGCTTAAAAACATTACAAAAAGTCATTACAGTTATTTAGACTTATTTGGACACGGTTTCTTTCGCGACATCCTCCTTATACATATTATATACCAGTCCCCATATTGTATAGTCATATTACATATTACATTACATATTATATAGTCGCCTCTGAATGTCTGTCTGGGTGTATGTATGTTCGCGGTTATGTCTGGGTGTAAGGTTAAGGTCTGTCGACATAAACATAATAAAGAAAAACTAAAGGAAACTAAAAAGAACTTAATATTAAGTTCAAAATATGTAAATACTTGGGCAAAAACAAGAAAGTAACTTCATTAAAGAATTATAAGTTTCCAAGAGATTGGATCCAAATGGTAATTGAACGAATTTATCAAAAGAAAACTATAAAATAAAATTACTTTCTTGTTATTTAAGATTATGTTAAGAAAATAAGATTACGTTGAAGATTTTTTTTATCTTGCTAATTGGGTTAAGTAGTTTGCTCTTCTATTTACCGCAGGGTAATTCTGTAAGGCTGCTGAAACTCGATGCGACATCCGAGCAAGTCAGCGGAGCCCTCTTAACGGAGTGAAATTAGCGACACCCCTCTTATTAACCCTTGCCGAGCACATCTCTATTTTTGGAACTAACCGCTTTAGTATAACCTTATTACCTTATCTAGTTTTACCTAAGATTCTGTTTTACGTTTGTAATTATATATTTCCAATAATATTTAAATAAAATAAAACAAAAATAAAAAATAATCACATACGATTTCGTATCCTAGTGTTTTAAGCCTGAAGTTACCCAGTTAGGTTTTCATATGCGTTGTGTGACGAATATACAAATAGCTCATTAGATGGGATATTGTTTTTTTTTTTTTTTAAATAAAAGTATATTGTAAAAAATTTAGAATTAAGGATGAAAATAAATAAATGTGAATAATAATATATTATTTACATTGACTGGAGCTTCCTTTTAAGCTTAAAAAGCCGGTTCATTATAATAATATGCAGATTATAACTTAACTATTATATTACAACAATAACTCGTATAAATCAAAAATCAAAAAGTTAATAAATAATTAAGCATAAATAAGTGTGTGTGAATGAAATTGTATTAGGTTTTGTGTATTTTATAATTACCTATAGCATTGATATTTCTTTTTTTTTAATAGTGTTTTTCATAGCTTTCATGTTTTTCATGTTTGTTGATGTTATCTCAGATAAATATGAAAAATTACGTTGTCTGGAATTATTACTAATATCAAAAGTAAGGATAGGTAGAGTCCGTAAATAAGTAAACGCTTTAAAGTTGTCGCAAGTTGCGTCGCAATAAATAAGTGGTCAATCTGACTATCGAATACAGGCTTTGGCATTACTTATTCACTCGTCGAAACACAACAGCACACTTGCTGTTATTTTCATTGTGTTGATTTTTTATATGGAACGTTCTTTAACAGTGTAACGACCCCTTTACAAAAGACAACTGAATATTATAGAAATCCGACCACTCTTATCTAATAGTCTACAATTAGCTACTTCTTCTTGCATATTGGTAATGTGTACATAAGTCTCTATGTACAGGAGTAATAAAAGTCGTTCCAACAATTCTGTGTACTCTTTTAGAGGGTACGTCGATAATTTCCTTGATTTCTTCTTAATATTCGCACCACGGACTCTCTCACACGCTCACCAATGGTTGTAATTCAACAGAATCAAATTAACGTGTCAGTTCGCTCGTTTTTCTTCGAAAACTTGTGTTTTAGCTCTCAGATAACTTTGTTAATTAAATTTTGCATTTTTCTTCTCTGCTAGCGTGGCGGTACGCTTGAATCTACCTGATTTGGATTAAGCTATGGGCCGTATTAAAAGTACAAAAGTTTATTATCTACACGAATAGAACATTGTATACTTTATAGGAATTTAAATGAAAAGAAAGTGTTTCTTTCAATTTAATTATCTGTCGCGAGGTTTACAGTTACAGCAAAACCAAGCTGTTTCTACACTGGCCGTCAAAACTTAGTACTACACTTTTAAAATTGCTAATTCACCTAAACTATGTCTAGCGCTTGTGCTATGAGAAAGCCTTCGATTCGATCGAAACATTGACAGTGCTCGAGACTCTGCAGCGATGTCGCATTGATCATCATTATCTCGATTGAAGTGTTTATATAATAAAGCCACCATGTCGGTTCGGGGATGGGCAACGTTCGGGAAGCTCCGAGACATCTTCTCGTCCAAAATTCCTCAGTGTCTCAAGACAAAAGTTTTCGACCAATGTGTGTTGCCAGTGATGACATATGGCATTGAAACGTGGTCTCTAACTATATGCCTCATAAGGAAGTTCAATGTCGCTCAACGAGCTATGGAAAGGGCTATGCTCGGGATTACACTGCGAGATCTAATCAGAAATGAGGAGATCCGTAGACGTACGAAAGTTTCCGACATAAGCCGGAGGATCAGTAACTTGAAGTGGTAGTGGGCAGAGCATATAGTACGGAGAGCCTTCCATCGAGAGTGAATAATGAGATCTGTAAACAAGACTCTCCTGTAAACAAAACTCTTGCCCATTCTTCTTCACCCCACTGTATGTGTTCACGGGCGTAGCGCAGTCTTGCTACTCGATACTCTGTCAGGAGTTTGGGTTCACTTGGTGGCCTTTGGGGCTTCTGATTTGTTTCAGCAAGTCTTCTTCTCACTGTACTGTCACTAATGTAGTCTTTTCGGATCTGAAGAAGCTTTTGCTTGACTACAACTGCATTAAGAAGGTGATTTCTCAATACAGTGGAAACTATATATCGATCTTCTCATGTACTAGTGCACCTGGATCTGCCACTACAAGGTCTCCTCAGATGGTTTCCAGTTTCTTCGTACGAATGTTACATCCACCATTCTTGCAGTACGACTTATACTGATGCGCAGTTAAAAAAAAACATGATTTTTACACATTATTCAGGTGAAAGAGGCATGATAAGTAAATTTTACGTGCTGTAGACAAATTGGCTTTTGTATCAAAATTCATGGATCAAGATATAAGTTAAAAATACAAAAAGTCGAAAGTAAGATAGCAATTTGAAAACAAGTGTATTTGTTTATAATTTTTTCCAGCCATTTCTTATGGACTGTGAAGTTTTTATATAAAAAATTAAATTATTTTTCGAATCCTTTTTATTTCAAAACTTTAACTTATATAGTTTGGGAGAAATAGCAATGTAGTTTTCTTTAGAAGATAAAGAGTTGATTTTAAAAAATCACAGTGAGTCAAAAGGAATAAACCCTTATCTTCTAACCTCCCTAATTCTATTAATATTAATTTTAGCAAAAAAAGTTATATAAAATAATATAATATATTATTGTTATATATATTTTGATATTTTAATTGCTTGACTAGACTTCATATTAACACGTACAAAGACTTCATATTTAGATTCATATTCATATTTTGATTATTTGAAGTTACAACTGTTTTGAAAGAAACATGTGTTTAAGTTAGTCGACGAGTTATAAATTTCATATGGTTTATAGGTATCATTTGATACGTTTTTAGTATTAGGAATTATTGAAGTACTATAGGCAACTAAAGTGCTACGGCTTAGTCACGTTTATTTTCTGTATAAAGTGGGGCAAGCGATCGATCTAGTCTAGATTATTCAGTAGGTAAGGATCAGCGTCACTTAATCTGCTACGTTGCACTTGCTTAGATAATTTTACGCCACCGAACGATGTTGCCACTACGGTGTGCCGGTCGGGTATCAATTTTATTTAATATTGCTTTAATACCTTTCATATTTTTTATGCATATGAAATCAGAAGGAGCCATTCGTAGGCTTAAGTGATCAAGGAAGTTTTATTCACTTCGTTATGGTACCATAAAATAAAAGAAAAGTAAAAATATTTTAGCCAGATTTCATATCTACATATTGTGAATTTATTTTAATTTAACCCAAATGATAATAAGTTTAACGAATAAAAGATCGAAATATAAAATACTAGCTGTTGCATGCGACTTCGTCCGCGTAACTTTATAAAATATAGCCTATATTACTCGTATGTAATACTCGTTGATATTACTCGTTAAGCTTTCTATAGGTGAAAGAATTTTTAAAATCGGCTTCGTAGTTTTTGAGTTACAAACATACAAACATTCTATATAAAAACATTTCGTGTCACGTTGTTTGTCGGTGATGAACTCCTAAACTACTGAATCGATTTTAATAAAATTTTGCACACTGTGTGCAGTTTGATCCACCTTGAGAGATAGGATATATTTTATAGTTACGCGGACGAAGTCGCGTGCAGCAGCTAGTATTAGTATAGATTTTGTTTGTATATCTATTTTCGTCTAATTTAAAAATACTACTAAATACTGTAAGTAATCCTTTTTTGTGAACATAAGCGAGGAAGATTTGTTTAAATAACTTGCAGAGAAAAATGCAAACGTTAATTGATAATTAAGGCATTTCATTTAAGAGTAATATAATTATTGTTTCAATGCTGTTTGAGATTACTATTAAGTAGGTATATGAAAACAAATAAAAATTAATATTGTTATAAATTATTTACTCATGTTGATTTGTTGAGTTCGTCGTAAGTGATTGAGTTATCGATTTATTGTGTGAGGTAATGAAATGAAATGTGTATAAATTTATTTATATTATGCGAGGGGCAAGCCGAGAGAATTGGTATCCGTACTATCCGATATTGGAGTTACCCCCGCGTATATCAAATGAAGTCTTTCTAAACTATTCGTTGGAGCAACGATTCCATTGACTACGTAAGTGTACTGCGACCGTGTAGTTTTGATGTTTCTTGAAATTTTTATTTTTTACAACATTACAAAACTAACTAATCAGCACATTATTAAATGACATCATAGTACGTAATGCTAAATTGCTAATATACATATGGTATACGTATATGTCGGCGGCCGATCCTGCATAATCCTGCAGTTCGTGATGTGCCTAGGCAGATGGTGATATGGCGCCGTTTCATGAAGTTCTTAACTAATATCAGTCAGTGCGTTCGAAGTATATCGGTCGACGATTTGCATACTAATTGAGATGTGAGATTGTGATTCGTTTTTGATTAAACATAATTTGATAAGCACTTTTTTGATCACTTTGCAATTTCATGAAATACCACATATCACGATCTGCCTAGGCACGTCACGTATTGCCGGATTATACGATCGGCCGCCGACATATACAAATACTAGCTGGTGCTTGCGACTTCGTCCGCGTTGAAAAATAAAATATATATAATAACGTTTGACCTCTTGCTGCTATAACACTTTGGCCACGCGTTAGTTTTTTATATTATTTTAGATGATCCCCCGGGAACAGTTCTTTTTTTTTCTGCATAAAAGGTACCCTATGTCCTTCCCTGTATCCCTGACAATATGTATGCAAAATTTAATGATGATCGGTTGAGTAGTTAAGGCGTGAAAAGGTAACAAACAGACAGAGTTACCTTCACATTTATAATATTAAATAATTAAATAATATGGATTCAATGTATTTTAAAGTATCAATCAATGTCGAGCTTGTGACGCGTCTAGATCGATATTCATATGATTGTAAATGTGGATTGATTGGCTGCATCTAGCGTTTCTTTTTCAGATAGACTTTGTGAACTCGCTCCATTATGCCGGTATTCTACGATTCACTGACACCCAGTCACTGTAGCTACCCCGATATCAAAGCGGTATTGTGTGTATGTTTTTTTCTTCTTTTTAAATAATACACACATAACAAATTTCAAAGGGTCATTCAACGTGCTACATTTGTTAAATTAAAAATGACTGACAGTTTTGATAATTTAGCAACTCGTAAAGTAATGAAGATACCGGTCGTAGGTTCCATATTCTTAATTATCCAACTTCATATATTTTCCAATAGCCTAGTTCCCGCAACTTGGTTCGTTTTTAGAAAATCCTACAGGGCCCTAGTCAAAGTAACAATTAACGATCACGAAACGATAACGAAGTTTGAAAACAATAAAATGTATGGGATTGACAAATGCTGTCACTAAATCACGTGATACATCCCATACATTTATTCTTTCGAACTTCGTTATCGTTTTTAAAATGTTACTTTGACTATGGCCCCTGGAACCTAATAATTTTCCAGTATAAAAAGTATCCTATAGTTTAATACAGATATTCATTAATACATCAGTGAAAACAGCAAATCATTTAAGCCGTTTCAGAGATTAGTGTGCACAAACGCACAGACAAACAGGCAAAAGTTTTAAATAATATTTTTTTGACCTCGGTAATATAAGTCAACATGTACTAATTGTTTTTTTTTTTTTTTTTAATATTTAATATAAGTATATAAAAATCTAGGCTGCTTCTGACCGGTCACATTGGAAAATGTTGGGCGAGGCCTATGTTCAGCAGTGGACGTCCTACGGCTGAGATGATGATGATGATGATGATGATGAGATGAAATACTGTACAACACATACTTAGTTCTCTATTGCAGTGAGGCAAGCCATATCTTTGTTATAACTTTTATTACGTAAGGCCAAAAAAAATGTAGGCCATTACATTTTTATAATACTAATATTATTTTTGTAGTTATTTACATTTATTTAATATCTACTTAAGTAGGTTTTTATTTGAGAAATAAACGTCGAGTGTTATTAACATATTTGTTAATATGCTTTCATTGGATTAACACAAACGCGAGAGTATTGTTATTGTAATACGATTGTTATTGTAATATGATGTTGAATAATATTGCAATAACGGATGATTATGGTGTTCAGAGACAAATTTGAACCTAATTAAAATATGTATACAAGCTACAATTAAAAATTATAAACTTACCCCTATTGAGCCCTTTATTAACATTCTATTAAACCCAAACACTATCTGCTGTAAGTTGCTGAGGAGTTGGGTATCCCGCAGACTACTTATAGCTACATCATCAACTGCTCAATCATGTCAGTGATAATTGCGTTCGATATAAATATAGACTAAACGCTTTTCTTGTGAATAGTTGATTAGAAATAATAATTGAAAGAGAAAGAGCCGTATTTGTCAACAGACAGAAAAAGAGGGGGAATAAAAACAAGTTCGGTGCGTTTAAAGATGAAGGATTTTTTTAAATTTAGAATTAAAATATGAAAGTGTAAAACATACCAGCTGTTGCTCGCGACTTCGCCCTATTAACTTTATAAAATATAGCCTTTGTTACTCGCTGATAATGTAGCTTTCTATAGGTGAAAGAATTTTCAAAATTGAGTTTATTCATTACAAACATACAAATCTTCTCTCTGTATAATATTAGTATGGACTATATCGTCATCGCGTGCTATCTTGCGTACGAGTGAGATTTTTAAAGTATTTATATTAAGGTCGACAGACAGGCTGACGGTCCACTTGATAATAGGTGGCTACCGTCGCCTATAACACAAGCAACGCCATAAGTGCTGCAAGTGTGCTGCCGATCATAGTAAAATTGAGGAAATAGGCTCTAGCATCCCTTACACCGAAACACATCCCTTACCGAAACACATCAGCACACATATTTCATGGTGGTGTTCTGTAAGGGAGTCGTTACCGCCGCCAGACAGGTTGTCTAAATTACTGCTTTACCCACTGTGAATTTCTGCTATTACATTCACATCTCTACACCATTTGTAGAATGAAATGTTTGAAAGCTGTCCCTTTAAAAAAGAGCAAGTGGTCCGTTCGTTCCGTGCTTGTGTGTGATTTGAAAATGTGAATGTAGAGGAATTAATCCCAGATCAAAAGTTTCTCATTTGTGGACGCGGTCTCCTATTTGCGTTTTGGTTGAGCGCCGCTCTGGCCTCATAAAATTCTGCTATTATGTGGTCCAACACGTTCACCTACAACAGGGCAAGGGTGTTTCACGCAACGGGCTCTATTGACTGGAAAGTTTACTAAACAACCTAAACGTGAAAAGGGATGGGACATGTGTGTTAGTGTTAGCTGTTTAAGAAACAACGGTTGTTATAAATTAACGTCAACGTCACAACTGGTGTTAACGTTGATAGGATACAATCCAATCGTATTATCCTAATTACTAGGTACACTGAATGACAATCACCCTTAACCAGGCCGCAAAGAAGCAGAGTAGTTGGAAAAGTATCCTGCTTGGAGTTAATTTGGATTTTCACTTCTAACATGCCTTATTTGAATATTATTGCAAGATTTCCAAAACTTTGTTAAAAATCTTTAAAAAAATTTGGAAAAAGGATATTCCATAGCCTGTCTAGGTACCGTAAAGAAAAGACACACCTAAGTATATAAATTTGCGATATGTAATAAGAAAATAGGTTGAAGTAGTAAAATTTAATCTTTGATCTTGATAAAGCAATAAGCTGTCTATTAATAACTTGATATAGGACAGAAGTATTTCTAAATTTTCCCATTAGGTACATTTCAAAATAAAGTATAATTTGACTAATAGTCACCTCATCATCACGTCAACACACATCAATACAGATTGTCATTCAAAAATAAACTTGTAAACGTAGAACCTATAAATAATCATACAGTCTAGTAATCATCATATAAATTATGTATAAGTAGGTATTTATATTTTATAGAAGTCCTAATCTTCGAATTACTGAACAAATATAAAGCGTTGTCACGCAATCTTTTGCGCCCTTAAAATGTCTATTGTTTTAAAAAACACGCCATAAAGTTAATTGCTTTGGAATCAATTAAAAAAGAATCATGAATTACGTGCGAGCAGCGAGTTTGGGAGCTGTTATTGGGAAATAAATGGGGGAGGACCCTCTAGCTAGTAGATTGTGGCCCAACGCAGTTCTTGAGTGGAATCTCGTGAAGGGAGCCGTAGGGGACACTCGTCTAGTTTACTCACTACACACGTTAAACGATCTCTTTTATATTTTGTTTTATTCGAAAATGATATTAAGAAAGTAAATAAAAAAGATTAAAAAAGAAAGCTAGGCTTCCAAACATTTCTTTTCCATGTTAAATCCATCATAAAAAAGCAAAGATTACAGAATAAAGACAGATGTAGCCTTCGCAACAACAAAGTGAAGCACGCTATTATAGCAGATATGTGTGCGTGACAAATGACGGCGGCACTGTACGAACACATGCATCTGTGTGAGTATATAGGGTTGCCAGACTAGGTAAATAAGTCCCACTTTTTGTTCGAACAAATGTTTTTCTTTTTTTTAATAAAAAAAATAATCTGTCGGAGAGGTTACTGCCGCCAAATTTGTTTCATTAATGTCTCTATACAGAGTGTAAATTTCTTTGTAACACTTGTTTAATCTATACTTATAAAATTGTTTGTGCTGTCTGACTATCATCGCACAGCCAAAATTATAATAGGTGACTATTAAGTCTACTCCTCTGTCCTACCTTTGTGTCAGTTGTTCCAAATATCAAAGATATTAATAGATAGGTGTATACTTATAACTGTTAGTTAAAAATGTGGCAGACCATATTTTTAGAATGACTTATTTGCATAGTAAATTCAGCGAAATATCATCTAGGGGCGGTGAAGCTGTGGAGAGATGGGACCGGCAGGATCGTTATTTATAATTTATTTTCTCAATTAATACATTTTAGATGGTTCGCCATTCATTAGAGCGGTTGTCTACGACTTTGTCCAACTTTAAAACTTTAAACAAAGCTAACTTTGTTGGGATCCTTGGTATTTATGATTAATTTATTCTGTAATTATTCGTATATTGAACAGAAGTTCCTTATATACTTATAAATAACGCCAACTTCTTGAGAAGAAATACATTTACCACCCACTCTTGATCGATTCAGAGATTATAAACTAACCCCTGACATTCTATTGAGCCTAAACACGCTATATCTGCTGTAAGTTTCTGAGGAGTTGGGTATCCCGCAGACTATTTGATGCTGCAGCATCGGGTTAAGGTCACTATGTCATGAAATACCATCGAAGTAACCAGTATACCAAATTTCACATCAATCGAACATGTGGAAGTTAGTGAAATCCCATCTATAACTAGATCATAATAAATTATAGGTAAGAACAATCCCGATCACGTCATTCGGATTTTTTTGATTAAAAAAAAACCCTCTTTAAATATATTATATGTACTTTCAATTTAACTCGTCTCCCCCTTCAAAAGCCAAAATGAGGAGAAAACTGTGTTACCCCCGACAGAAGCACAGTCGGTCAGGGTTCAGTGACAAGGACAGAAACCGACGCACGATCTGGGCTGTATAGCAGCACCGCTCTCTGCATTTGGGCCGGGAGGGAACTGCCACGGAATCTCAACCTCCTAAATTGATCACTGAGGCTGGCTGGAATCAAACCATTGACGAACGGAACAACTGGGATTATTTAAACGGAGGCCAAGTCTCGTGGGCCATGTCGAGGTATCACGAGACCATCGGCGGGATTCACTATATTATTATAGAAATAAAAATAACAGATAAAAATGATAGACTGGACAAATGTCAACTTGTTACTAAATACAGTAAACTCCTCGGTTGCCCTAATTACTTTTTAAAAGTTTCATTAAATTCCTTAATAACAATATAACAGAACTAAGTCAGCTGTCTATTTTTTTATTAAGTTTCCGTTGGCCGGCTCTCTTTTATTCTTTCCTTTTAATCTCTCGTTTCATTATTTAAATAAAAATTTGAATAAACGATGCCAGAGTTTTTTAATGATAAACCCTTTGTGGCATTGAGTTTGTATAATTTGTTGTTTTTCTTACCTCTATTAGAGAGACGTTTCCTTCACAGTAATTTGTAAGACGAGAATTTACTTTTAAGACGGGCATTAATTAATTTCCAAATAATTTTCTTATTTTTATCATATTTTAATACTGATTGAAATTACCTATCCATAATTTTCAAGACTTATTTATGCTACAAGTTATTGTATTGTACCTATGAGAATATGTAATTTTTTTTCACAAATAAAATCATAGATACTCATGTGTGTAATTGTGTGTAGGCTCTACACATGAATATAGATACGTGTACATGTGTATTATTATTATACATGGTAATATTAATATTACAATTTGTACATAGTAATGATTATTTATCCGATGAAAATGCATCTAATCTTTAACATTAATTTTTCTTAAGAAAAGCAGAGGTAGGGTATTCCCCCAGAAGTGGCATATATAGTAGGAACACACGAAATATCGTTTTTTACTTAGTTGATAGAATTAATATACCCGTAATTGTAGTATAACTTTTGCAGAAACTTTTTTTTTCTCCCCTGACTATGGAGCGATAAATTAACCAGTAAAAATCAGTGGCTGGAATCAATGGATGCAACCTTTTATGTCACTCCCAGTCGGTTAATTATAAAAAACAACTGTGCATAGAAAAATACGGGAACGTAATTGTCTATTAAAAGGGTTGATTTAACTTCTATAGCTATCGTAAACAAGAGTGTAGCCAATTGTATTTTATTTATTTGAACTTCTTTATTAAATTTGGATAGGTAGTTGATTCGCACGGCCCTAATCGTTAGAAATTCTATCCTGCAATGTTGTGTCCTAACTTATTTCTCATTTATCCTTACTCTTAATTCTTTATCCTTTGGTCTTTATGCTATCAATGTCAACGGCATATACATTTCTTGCTTTGCTTGTGTCTGAAGGGAACTGCAGCCACATTCCATCAAGTTATAAATGGCCTGAGTGCTTATATCATGAAAAAACCTAGAAATATTGTCTTCTAATTGCAAGAGTAAACTTTCTCTCATTTCGTTTCGTGTCTGCAGTGTGAGACAGTGCACTAAAATTTCATACCAATTGGATTATTATGTGGAAGCGATGTTCGAGCGTGTATCTATATCCGAGCAAAAGTTCAACGAATCTAAGGAAATTGCTAACTTGCGAACTCTTTCTTTAAAACAATTAACTTCGCAAGAGAAAAGTTAGCTCTTAATGATTGCATTAGATGGAGAAATTAAAATTTTCACCAATCTCAATTTTCCATTGAATAAGAATGTTTGGTTTATTCTTTAAAGAAAATTGAACCCTCGAGTTTCTGTCAAATTATTTTTTTATAAAACAATGTTTCTATGCTTATCTTTTAATTTTTAATTAAAAGATGTGTTCATTTTAATTCTTCCAAATTAAGTTTCTTTTTTCATATGGATTGTAAAATGTTGTTATTATTATTCTTTACTAGCTGGTGGTCGCGACTTCGTCCGTGTTGAAAATTTAAAAAAAAGCAATATAACGCTTGTCCTCGTGTTGCTATTACACTTTGGCCAGGAGTTAGTTTTTTATTTTTTATTGATACCTCGGGAATTGTCCTTTTTTTTCTGGATAAAAGGTATCCTATGTCCTTTCTGGTGTCCCAGACAACGTGTATGCAAAATTTCATGGTGATCGGTTCAGTAGTTTTTGCGTGAAAGAGTTACAAACATCCATACATCCATACATCCAAACATACTTTCGCATTTATAATGTTAGTATAGAAGTATAGATATAGACTAGTATAAACTAGTATAGATTTGTTTAAATTACTAACATTATTTGTTGGTATGTACAATATTCAAGTAAATCCTAGTCACATTACAAAATTCAGTTATGTAAACAGATATTTGTAAACTGGCAAACTAATGCATGTCAACATTAAGTTCCATGACCACTCCCCATGAATGCACAAAGGGCTTCCGAGCCCGACGGAGGAGTCATGCACAATAAATGTTTATTTTATTGATTTTCACACGGCCCGTTAAAATGCATCTCGCTGGTACACGATTACAGATTTCACTGCTACAAGGTTTCAACTTACTCGAATAACTTTTGTGGGGAACAACTTTTTCTAATTAATAATATTGAACGAGCCGCTAATAATGGGGTGAGGTATAGTTGTACAATTTATTTGACTATGACAAAGGTGCATCGGTCCTTTTTAAAAAGCACGAATTGTAAATTCGTCTAATTTCTGAATAAAGCTCGAGTCAAGTTAATTTTACAACTTAGCTTTCGTGAATGCAATTTTTTTTTTGCAATTTATATACTCAAATCTATCTTGTTTATCGCTCTTTTTATTAGTGAAAACTGTATCAAAATCTGTTGGGTGGTTTAGAAAAGAAGTTAGCGGAGAAATAGATAGAAAATAACATTAACAGCGAGTTTATTTTATTATCGCCCAAGGTGCAATTTTTTCAAATACACAAACCTTCCTTATTGTTTGTCCCTCTTTTCATAATTGAAAACCGTATTAAAATCCGTTTCGTGTTTTAGAAGTAATTAGCGAAGAAACAGTTATGACGGATTTTTACTAATGTAGAGATTAAAGTTTTAATGAGAGAAATGGTTACTGTGAGTCAAACATAACAGATAGAGATATGCCATCGCGTAGTTTTCTTTAGGATTTTAGAAGAACTACAATTCTTTAGTACTTATGTTTATTTTTTAAGTATCTCTTAAGGCTTAGCCTCTAAAGGCTTATATGGAAACATAATTAGGTTTTATTACGTATTATAAAGCTTTGGTGAAAAATTATCTGTAATTCCGCTGTCGGCTTATATTGACTTAAATTCCCTCATAAATTATCTAACTGATAGTAAAAAACCGCATGAAAATCCATTGCGTGGGTTAGGAGTTAGCGGCCATACAGATAAACACGACTTCAACTACTAAAGCATTATACTATTTAAATATGTGTATATATATCTAGATATACTCGTAGAGTTTGGTTATGTTTTATGTTATTAGAATGCATGTAGAATAAGCTAAATGCCTGTTTACATGAGCATGATTTAACAAATAGGTGCTGTAAATATAGTCATTAATTATACTAGTATTATTAGGTGGTAAGTAGTAGCGTATTTTATTTATACAACAAAAATATAACAACGAAATCACCATTTGCATTTGTTTTAACACAAATTGTTTAGTTATTTAAACAATGATGTTCATTTTGAATTTTAAAAATTGTAGAGTCGATTCAATGTTTTGTAATTAAATTGTCATTATAAGTATACTTTGATTAGTGAATGGGGAGACCGTAAGTGTTGCCAGTTCTTAAAAAAAAGTAGGTTTTTTTAGTTAAGTATGAGTTGTGGCACCAAAGGCGCGTCTACTGCGTGTTGGTCTTGCCCCTCACATTTTCCATCACGCATTAAAGTTTAATTGCGACCTTACGAATTCGGTGCTCTTGTCACGCCCTCTAGACTTTTTTGACGATTTTTTAATATAGCGAAAATCACTTATAAACAATGGCGCGTAGCCGCCGGGCGGGCTCCCTCCACAGTTTAATTGCTGGTTTAGTGTCGGCGTTCATTAGGATATGCAGGCGCTTTTTTAACGCGATTATGACGTCGCAGGGTCGAGGGTGAGCTGGGGTGAGGAGGGCTGCGTCACGTGCGAGGTCCGCACTCCGCAGCCCCACGCATGCGAGACCGCGGGGCGCCGGTAGCGCAAGCGCGTACCCCCCATCCGTCTCCCATCACCCGCCACCCGCCAGTCTGCCGCCGGCCGTCGCGCGTCCCGATTGTCTATGACGCGCTGAACCGCGCTCCGCGAGTGCTATTCAAGTGATGTCGACTTGTGACTAGTGCCATGCTCGTGCTGCGCTGTGCCCTATTCGCGGCACTCATCGCCGCCGCCGCCGGAGCCTGGCAGGAGAACGTCAGGCCTAAAGTCTTCGCACAATTAGGTAAGTCAGTGCAAAGCTACGGTCACCACAGCAAACAAGTGAACTCGGTGCAACAAACTCGCTAACAACTAAGCTTTCATTGATAGGAATCTTCACAGAGTACTTTCGCTTAGACAGTTGTTTATTGTTTTGTTTGACAACAGCCCATAAACAATCTGTTCTTTATAAAGTTTGAATGTACTTCGATCATATGGAAAACCAAGATTCATACTGTCTATATTTGTATCCCCCAATGGGACTATTAGAATAGAAAAACTACAAGAATCTAGTTGGATTTCATTTATTTTTTGTCTTATAACTGTTGTTACCTATGTTAAATAATGAAACAGATGACAGCAATTACTTTAAAAATAGAGTTTTATTTTAGTAAAAACAATGTAGAATTTACAATAGGTGTGTAGATATAAAACGAGAAATATGATGATCCGTCCTATTTTAACTAATATAAATGCGAAAGTTTTGTTAGTTTGGATATTTTGATGTTTGTTCCTCAATAAGGCAAAAACGACTGAACGGATTTGGATGAAATTTGGCACACACATAGATTATTACCTAAATTAACACATAGGATACTTTTTATCCAGAAAAAATGTTAGGTTCCTGTTGGGTTTTTAAAAAACTAAGTACAGCGCTTATGAAGTCGCGGGCACAGCTAGTAATATATAAATTAACTGCTCACGGCTCGGGAACGAGTAACAGTCACGCGACTATTCGTCCTGCAAGAATAAAGACAGTGCACACAACTCGACCGGTATTGTTTTATTGTGCAGCCTGCATTGCGGGGGACAGCCACGTGGCACTCATTAGTGCAACACAAAGAGAAGCAGTTTGTTCTGCGTTTTGCAATGTTACGCTCGGATTAGCGAACCATTGCGATGTTTAACGTAGTGGACAAAACTTTGTTCTGTGCCCGGATGCTTTGAAGTTTGTATGTTATCTATGCAATTTTTTCAATATACATTTTTAAAAACTATGTTACACGTTATGTTGTGATCTGATTCCAAATCTAGCCTTTGAAATCAAATTTTGAATATCCAACTGCCAAGATAAAGTTTTCTTCGCGTACGTAACATAAAAGGCGACTGGTCATTTTATTATGTGTGTTAATGTATCTATTTGTTTATATCACATATACATAATTACTTACTTAAATTGTGTTAGGAATTCAGAACTTGGAAAGATATTGGTAAAGTGAAAACTAAGTTCCATTGGAAGATCAGCGCTATGCGACTTGATACAGCATACAACACAAATTTAAATAAAGAACTTCTATAGTTATAGATAGACGAAAACTCATGTGTACCTATATCCTTAATCTTTGTTATATTTGAAATTCCATGGAAATGCTTCAAATTAAAAACTATTTCACGATATCATCTAAATGAATTTTAATTTAATGTTCTCTTAATACAAAAAATAAATTTAAATATCATTATAAAACTAGATTAAATTCATCACATATCTCTATATTAAGTAGTCTGACTAATGATAACGCTTAAAATTTTAACGCCATGAATGCGAATGCTGCAGACGCATATCCTGTCTCGTGACGTATCCGGCGATTGTTTTAGTCGCAGTTTATATGTACACGAGCATTGTAGAGGCGTCATTCGATCAAATTAAATTGTTAAACCATTCATAATGCTTAGCATCGAGCTGTGGTATCGAAACACTAATAAGTAGAATGTAACTTGATCTGCAGGACTCTCGATCTAACCGACATTGCGGTTATGTTGTTAGCTTTATACGTTTGATAGGAAGCTTAGGTTTAAATTATTCATAAAAGCTCAATGCTTCTCGATTTCTATCGCTATTCAGATATTGAACCTATACTATAGAGAAAAAAAACTTACAAAATATAGCCTATAAGTAAACTTTACAAGATCTATAGTTTATTTATCTTTATTTAAGGTCTAGTTGTTGCACGCGACTTCGCCCGCCTTTTGAAGCCTGTTTTGTGTGTCTTATTAAATAAAATAAAATATATATATATATGATGGATTAACAATATAGACCATCAGAAGATGGTCAGAAGACCATCAGAACAATAGACAAAAGAGAGCGGTTGTTTTTTTTTTATTTGCTAAATTTACGGTAGATATTACTTACCATGAAAAGTATATCCATTCTGGATTAGCCTCAGACTAGAAAGTCATGGCTGAGAAATATCCGAGAGTGGACTGGAGTTGGAATCATGAAAAACTTTACAATTACTTGCTACAATTTGTCTTCAATTTACTTAACGGGAACGTTTTATCGACTTGACAAAGTGTCTGCTAAGGAATGATTTACGGTTATTATAAACAGATAATGGAGTAGCTCGAGACGATCGCGCTGTGCAACCGTGCAGTATGCCTCACAAGATAAGTGTTTGCATTGCAACTAACCTAATTTGCGAGTAATGTTGCCACATTCGACATCCGCCGACAATTGATATCACCAACGAAATTAAATTATTATATTTTGCTAGTTATGTCGAAATGACTCTTCCTTATTCTCTAGGTATCTTTAAATATCTTATTTATTTTTTATAATTTGCCTATCATGAAAACTTTGTAAAGTTAATAAGTTAATAAATTGATCTTACCAAATTTATTATGATAGTATATATTGGAACAACTGGTTGGGGCAGGGTTTTATTATTTATTATTACAATGTGTAAAGATATTTATTTATTTGTTTATTCACAAAGCCTCCAACGATACAGGCATCAAACAAAATCATCATCAAAATCATAAAAATAAGTATTATAAACTCACTAGTGAAATGTATAATTTATCGGACTTTTATAAGTCGCACGATTTCATGGATTCTTCTCAATTTTATTGTAATTTCGCTTACAATAAAACTAAAAAGATACAATAAAACCACAGTGTAACGCATTGATATTTTGACATAGGTTTTGAAGATTATGAGTCTGTCTCCGATTGGTCCATTTTCAATGCTAAAATGTTTACATTTTTTGGTTCAAATTGTGACACGGTTGTTAGTGAATCGACCAATCAAAACCACCGAGGCTTTTAGACCATATCGATTCATCTAATTATATTACAACGTCACGTGTTTGCCCCCAGGGAGATTATAATGTAACCAAGATTGTCCCGTGATATTGTACGAAATGAGATTGATAAAAGTCCCTGAAATTGTAATAGGTACCTCCAGTAAAATTATAATATGACGGCTTTTACAATAACACTGCGACATACATACTTTTAGATGATTAAATACAAGTTCTGCCTGCAATCTGCAAATATAGGTAAGATTTAAAATTGTTAAACTGGTACTCGCAAGTGCTCGGAGGGTTCACGGTAAGGACCGGTTCATCTATCTGTGTGGGTTGCTAACAGGCATCGAATACTAAAGTTGGATGAGAGAGAAATTTCTGAGTCATAACTACGGTGACTCATTGAGATTCAGGGTTATAATTTCTAAGTAAGTAATATCTTATCTCGATCTATAATAGTGAACACTATCAATAATCAGTGTAATGTCAAAGAACCAGTGTAGTTGCACTTGTAAACTACAAAATCCTTTTATAAAATCAATATTTATTGATCGATCCAGTTTAAACAGGTGTCCAATTTCTATGGTTCAATTCTTTACCGTTTATGGTGTTGCATTATGTGTTCCGACACCCTCTTTTTATGCCTTAACTGCTAGGATTATAGAACGTTTAAGTGGGACCATAAAATAACCGTTCGCTTACTACCTGAGACTAGAAATAAATTACTTAACAGGGTAATACTTTACTACAGCAGTGTTTTGTACGGTGTCGCGTTCTGCCTTATAGGTATTTATTGGGTTATTCATCAGGAACCGATACTCGGGGGAACAGTTATTGTGGTTGGGGTGCATAATACAGTTGGTAGGTCGCTGTTGTTTATGATAAGCTTGTTAAAAAAAAATAGTACTTCATTTTAACAACATTTTAATCGTAGATTTATTTATGATTTGTCCCATGCTTCAACTAAATTCTGATAGTCTGGAATTTATATGTATCATTATATTTTTTGAGAATCATCAAATCAATCACATCAAGAATCAAATCAAGAAGAAATTCTTTGTTTTATGAAAAACACCTTCTGTAGAGTCAGGTCAAAATAATACAAAGTACTTGTGTCAAAAAGACAGATTTATTATATGAATTTAATAAGCTTAGGGTCATATTTTTTTTCGAATAATAGGATTTTTTCCTACTTGGGCGGATTCTATTTATTTTTGTAGTAGACATACTGCGTCTCGTCGTCATAAAGTGGGCGGCGGCATTCAACACACCCTTACAGAAGACTACCGTGAAATAACGCGAAATAGCATTGCTTGTGTTTATAGGTGACGGTAGCCGCCTACCATCCAGTGGACCATCAGCATGTCTGGCGAACTTTACATAAAAAAAGTAAACAGTTCAATCTATACTTCTACTAGTATACTAATATTATAATGAGAGAAGACTTGTATGTTTGTAATATTGACGAGATTTAGTTAGTGTGTAATCTATAAAAAGCAGTTTTTTCGATCATTAGATAAGTGTTTGAATATATGTTTAATTTCTAGGCATTGGCGGGGACATTTTATATATAATTTGTGAATCAAGATACAGACGTAAACGTCACAATGGTCAACGTCCTAAAATGAGCAGACCACGAATCTCGTAGCTCGCGACGATAACCGCTAATCAAAAAAGGACAAAAGTTCAAACATTCATCGACAACGCGAACGCTGTTAGTTTCGAGGAGTAGAATAAAATGCACTTTAATGGCGACGGGATATGGTGAATAATAGCGTGCAGCATCAGTTTCAATTAAGGGTTGCATAATGTGTCTTGTAGTGGAGTGATAAGGTATAATTTCGGTTGTACGGACGATGGTGAATGGGAAAGACAAGTATTTGAGCACGCACGTGCGTGCGGCGTCGCGGCTTGCAGGGGAGGGGTCCACCATGGCGCCGCATGGCGGGAGAGGGACATCTTTATGACGTTGCGATATAGGTATATTGTCTTCGCCCAGTGTGGGATTTATGGTTTCTTTTGTTTTATTTTTTTTCTGTCACGCCTATTAAGTTCTGTTACAGAGTTGTTTTCTGTTTTTCTTTTTGAAGTTTCATAACAAAAAGTTTTTATAACTCTCTTGCGCACGCTAGTTTACTAATAACTCTTTACTTTCATCTAGCGGCAGTAAGCACCCCAGGGCACCCCCTTATAGAACACCACTGTGAAATAACAGAATTTGACGTGCCCCTTGGTTGAGTGGTTATGGTGATCGCTTTAACGCTCTGTCTCAGGGCTCCCAGGTTCAATTGCAGGCAGGGCCAACTTTAAAAATTAACTTTTCATAGTTGGCTCTGGTCTGGATCTGGCAAGTAGTGGTCTGGATCTGGCAAGTAGTCGCAATAATTTGGGCATCCCTTTAGGCGACACAAACCACAGTAACTGTTTCGTTGAATGAGTAAGGGAATATTATGGCTTGTGTTATTGGCGATGATCGCCACCTTACATGGCTTACATCAAGTAGACCGTTTGGCTTGCTGACCTTAATTCTTTTTGCTGAGAGCCATTTTTGTTTTGTCCTACTAAGGTTCTTCTCGAGACAACACATTGTTTGTTTTAATAGGCGACAGACTACCACCTAATCCCGTTTGTTAATCTATACAAATTTATGATGATAAAGCTTAAGTGTTTGTTTGTATGGTTGAATGCATTAAACTCTGAGACTAGATACTAGTCCGATTTTAAAAAAATATTATTGCAACTGTGCAACGCTAAGCCGAACAAAAAAATTGGAAAGAACGCTGTAATGTAAGCGAAAACGAAGTAATAGGAGTCTGCGGGCGATACTACGCGTTAGGTAAGGGGCCGAGGAGAAACAAACATTACCGAGAAGAACCTTTGTCAATTCGAATGAAACGGCGCAACTCAGCTAGTGCAGGATAAAGTTAATACCTATTTAGGCCGTGTGCTTATGCAGCCGCCCGCCGTGACCCTTTAGAAGCCGAGGTGGGTGAAACCTGTCAAGTCGCGAATTATACTCTTGAAAACTTTGATTAAACATGTTAGGTATATAAACCCCTTTTCATATTTAGGTCATGTTGTAGCTACTACGCTATGATAAGTAGATACTAATTGTTGAGTACCATGATAAAAGCAGTATAAGAGGTCACGGTATCAGAACCGTAGAACTTCTTCTTGCTGCAATGAACAAGATAATATTTATGAGTTTGGATGCCAACCTTCAATAATGGAGTGATATAAAAGTAAAAGATCAACCGCTTATTCGTATTCAAAAATTTACCTATTCGAAGATTTTTAGTTATTTTTATTATTATTTTATATGGTGACCGAATTGGTCGGCCACAGCGAAGCGTGGCCGGATTCAGGTAGTAGTTTAGGTAATAAAAAAAATCATAACTATCACATAACTTTAATAGGTGTTTAGTTACTATTTTATGTTTACGAAGCGAAGTAATTATTAATATTTGGTTGAAATGTTTGTTTTTTTTTTTTCGGGCGAAGTAACATCAAGAAAGCATTTTAATTATAAAAACAAACCTCATGCATATTTAATAGATTTGTGTTTCCTTTGCCAAGCACTACACATTATATTTATTTTATTATCAATGTATATTCCCGTAAGAGTATCGCATAAAATATTCTTGTCGAATAATTGTTGAACCTAAAAGAGCGGTGCACGCGGTCGATCGATCAACAGCTGTTCTATTCAAACTCATATAAAAAGTGGGAATGAATGAGAATTAAAGAAAAATTGTGACGAATGAAATGAATGCTATGGTTTTGTTCAACCCTTTTGCCGACGGGGGAAGTACAAACATTGGTTTAGTAATAAAAATATTTGTTGAGATCCTCGATGCGTAAATAAGTGAGTTTCGCTAACTACACCCTACGAGTTCACTTGCTTTTGTCCATAGAGTTTTAAATCGGGATTAAAGGAAGCTAATCACGTCGTCGTGAGGGGGGACGATTGGATCAGTGTTGATTTTGCTGCAAGTCTGCTAGTTTTATTGTTAGAAATGGGACATAATTATAAAGGGAAATGTGGGTTCCAATTCCGGTCGGGACTGTATGAAATGTAGCCGTACATTTCATGTGGGTTTTTATATCTATGTATTTGAGTATAATGTGTAACATATTATTGTTAATGAATTTTGATACGGTTTATATTATTGGGAAGACGAGGAAGGTTTGTTACATTTTCTATATTATCTATCTATACATAATAATATGATAAAATATAGTCGATGTCTGATAACCACCTAACATACTGTCAGATACCTTTTTGCTGCCATGGCGCAGACTCAATGGGATTTTAATTATGTATTCTCATTTAAAAGTGAAAAAATTGCATGTATTTTATTTGTTTTGTTTTCTTTAGATGTATTCGTGTGTCATATTGTGTATGCAAATAAATGTTTTCTATCTATCTTCTATCTAAAAGATTTTTATACGGCTTTCACTGATGGAAAGAGCAAAAAACTAGGAAGGTACTTGTATACAATTTGTAGAAAAAAATTGCATCCGTGTGAAGCCATGCAACTAGAATAGTACCGTTTATAACACTCTTAATCTTGTTTTGAATCTTTGGTCAAGCGACTTTAGCGGTAGATAACAAATTGTATAGCATTTTCTACTGCAGAACTGGTATTTAATTTATTCAAAGTGCAGTGTTTCGCACAAAATCATCAACTAGTTTACTTTACAAATGATATATTACATTATAATTATCGGGACCATTAAATGTCTATGCTTTTATATAATTAACATGATTAGGACGATAATGAAACAACACGATTTTGAAGTTTTCTTCACAGCACCGTATTAAACTATAATTTCTGATTATTGTTTTTTTATTATTTCAAGCTAGACAGACAAGCTGATGGTCCACTTGATGAATGGTGGACAGTCGCATTATTTTTTCTGTTTATTTAATTGACGGCTTTAGACAAAACCTTGGCCACTTTTTAATAGGTTTTAAGTCATTTAGACAATATGTTATTAAAATAAACAGCAATTACAGTCAAAATAACAGACAATTCAAATTCAATTACCCAGACTTAAAAAACCGCATCTACACACTGCAAGCTTCAAATCGATTATAAATATTATAAAGTTCTTTAAATAGATTACTGCTGATGAACAAAGATTCTCAAGAAGCGGCCACGTACCGTTAGATGCTGTCATGCATGGATAAAAGTTGCGGGATGAAAGTTTATGACGTAAGCCTATGATAATGATGATAGAGATATTGTTAGCGCAACAATAATGCCTTCATCCATTTTTAGAATAATTATCGGTAATAAAAATAAATCTTCACATGCGTCCTCATTTGCATTGAGGCACATTTAAAACCCTTTCTCATTCGAACGGTAACGATGAATGGGTTGGAGTCAATGGGTCGTAAGAAATGGGCTAGAGACCTGAGGCACTAGGCAAGTGGAACGTATTCCGGCTCCATTTTATCGAGATCTCTAGGGAGCTACGGTACTTACTTCCTGCTATGCTATGTCAGTTCCCAGGACTGTAAAAGAGACCTATTTTACGCAACAAAAGGCTCTAATTCAAACAAAGAAACTTTAAATTATGTTAACGAAATATTGAATAAACATTTTTATGAACATTAAAAATACTTTGAGTTCTATTCAAAATATTGTTCCGTCAAAATATTATTCTGATTAGGTAAACCACGTCCATGGAAAATAACCTTGTGCCGGAAATTTGCGATAATCAGAAAATATTAACGCTAAGTTTATGCAAGTACAGAGTTATTGACCATAAATGAAAACCGTTTCAAAATCCTTTGAGTGGTTTAGAAGTAGTTAGGGTAGAAATAGACAGAGGCGGACAGCGACTTTATAGGTTATAGATAGATAATATACAAGATAATATATTAGATGAAACCAAAATATTTAGAAATGTCGTCTTAAAAGGTTCCTAAAAGTATGTATTTCTGGTCACTCTTTACGTTCTGCGTTCAATAAGACTAGGGTTCGAGTTATATCGGCTGCAATTTAAACTCAGTTAATGAGCCAGGTGGTTCTTGCACAATGTGCATTCGATAACAATAGTTACGTGGCTTCAGGGGTAAGTCGCACCCGTTTTGAGAGAGCTTTTAACGCCAACTTTAAAACGCGATCTCCCCGTTGCATTTAATTCTCTTCATAAAAACAATACGAGCAAACTAGTTATTGATTAGTTCTTTTGGCGTAAAAGTTTCAGGTTGATGAAATTTCCTCAAAGCCCATACACGTAGGGCCGCATAAAGTTTTGTTTTTCATATTCTGAATTTGTGGTGGCCACCAAATAATCAGGGTCTTGTTCAAACTCTTGCAGATCCGCATGAAGTTTTGGTTTTCATATTTTAAATTTGTGGTGGCCATTAAAAAAATCAATCAAAAATGTTGTGTTTAGATACACCTTCATTTTTTTGGTTGAAGGAGTAGCTTCTGGTTCACTGTAGTTAAGCCTAACTACTGTTAGACATTTGAGTATTACGCTCTCAAGAAGTAAGAACCGCTTATTATGATACTTAGTATATATATCTGGTAATATTTAGTAGTGATAGAGCACACTACTTTGCGCAGATTTAGTCCTTTTAGCGAAAGTATACATATCCTGTTACAGAAGACTTTTGTTCTGTTGTGTTTCGGTGAGTGAGAATGGGATGCTAGATGCTATTTTCCTATTCACTCCTATTTCCTTATCCTTTTATTCCGCTAAGGTCGTCAACGCATTTTGAGCACTTGTGCTTTTCTTGTGTTAATAGACAACAGTAGCCACCTACCATCAAATGGGTCTTCAGCCTACATGCCGACCTTTTTATATAGGTATGTAAAATATAATAAACAGCTGATACGAATATCATGTGCGTTCAAATGTAAGTTTTTGCTTAGCATTACTTGATTTTTACTTACTTAAAAGTAAAGCCAAAGTTAGCGTTTGTTTAGCATTTAAAACTTTTGGACATCATTATATTTTTTAGAGAAATATACAGTGAATCTTGCACTTTATGCACGAGTTCTTTTAATTTAGTTGCACCAAAATGAGATGTAAAATTAAGCATAACCACATGTTAATGCAGATTTTGTCCCAAGTTTTTGTTATAAATAAAAAACACAGTCTCATGGAACACGCGACATTTCGATCAGATCATCTGCACAGGCAATTAAATGCTTGCAGGAAACACGACGAAGGAGTTGACTATATTTACTGTCCCAAAAATAAACAGGGAGCGAGCGGCGTTCTACACTTGAACTTGACTTGAAAGTTCAATAACCGCGAGTTCAATACGATAATTATATAAGCTACGCATTCATTGAAGCGGTTTTTAAAGGTTTTCAATCTTTATATGGCAGATACTGCAGTCTTAGTAATAATAATAATATTATATGCGAATGTTTGTGAGGATGGATGTATGGATGGATGTTTGTTAGTAACTAATATCTATCTAATAGTACCTACATGATAACATACAGTCGATGTTAGCTTCAGTCTGTTTTTCCGTTAACTTCTTCTAAACCACCCAATGGATTTTGATACGGTATTCACTTATGAAAAGAGCGTTAAACGAGAAAGATTCTGTATATAAATAATTGCATAAAAGGCATCCTTGCGAACCCGAGTCAATAGTGTTTCATTAAAACAAAATAAATTTGTGCTGTTTCGAATTTTAAATTATTAATTTAAATGGTAAATTTAAGAATGAGAAGAAAGCCAATAAAATCCAACTGTGTGTTAAATATTTATGACTCAAACTGGATTTGTGTATTCTGTGTGAGACGCTATTCTATTTTCAAATACCAAGTATATCAAGTACCATCATTCAATTATTTACTTCTATAAAGAATTTGTGTGCACTGTGGTTACGTTTTATGTTTTATCCACTACACAGTCTTCCAATAAGAATCTTTTATCTGTTTTTTTTTAAACTCTAGCACAACAAACCGTTAGTCAAATGACATCTGTCAAACTTCAACTATCGTTTTGATTCCGTACAGCTAATTTCCGTTTCCTTTATTTGCCATATAAAATGACAATAGCACATGCTTTCTAGAATGAACACGAATTCAACTTTAAAATTTTGCATATGTGAACTTGTGAAATCCTTAATCAGTAAAGTACAAATACAAATGTTTTATTACGTAAAATTTTACGAAAGTGAAGTGATAGGTATCACTTTTTGTACAGTACTGTACTTTTATTTCAAGTTTCTTAAGTAAAACAAATTGTATGCCAAGCGGCTACTAAAATTTTCTGAAGAAATATATTTGAATTTAATTCTTCGCACATTTCGTACGAAATAAAATCGTGCGAGATGACTACTAAACTAATACTAATACCACTCACCTAAACACAACACCACACATGAAAGAAAGAAAGAAAATTCTTTTTCTTCTTTTTTTCTTTCAACTCCACACTTACTTGGTGTTATGACACTGTGGTCTTCTGTAAGGAAGTGGTTACTGCCGCTAGGAACGCAGTGTGCCGCTGCCGCTACAATTTATGCTCGATTTGTGGCTATTGGAATGCAATGTGCTCTCTGTTAGTACAAATATTAGCTTGCAAAACTATAACATTGTAGATACATAGTTGAATAAAGAAAATAATTAGCTGGTGCCCGCTACTTCGTTCGCGTTGAAAAAGAAAATATATGTGTAGGTAATATAAAAGGTCAGCAGGCAGTGATGGTCCTCTACCTGGTAAGTGAACTGTCCGTCACAAATAACATCAGAATGTTGATAGTGCATTGCCAACTCCGATACAAAAAATAATACAAAGAGATAAGGGCTCTGTACCTTTACCACGAGATTATAAGGCTAAGTAGAGGTACTTACTGTACTCTACATTAGTTTTCCCATCTATAGGAAACTGTTAGTAACCTAAGATAAAATAATTCAAAAACTACCAGCCAGAGACAAGTATTCGATTACACACTCTAAAACGTATGGCATAAGTATCAGTTTTCATCGATAAGAAACTTATTTATTATACCGAACACAGCTATCGAATTACACAATTTAGGTACAGAGTACTTCGAATTGCTTCGAGCATCAATAAATTTCGATCGCCCTGGGCGTCACTACATTATGTGATGTTTATACGAGAAATAATTAATGAAGCCATAACGTCAACTCGGATGGGGAGTGAGTCGCATAACTTGGGATAGGCGTGCTTCCTGTTAGCAGGTCGACTTGGGTCCTCACTTCCTTAGCAACGTCGAATTAGTTACTAAGCGAATTAGGACGCTGTTTGCGATACTCGCTTATAGGTATAAACGATTCTTAGATCTATTTTTATTTATATATTATTTTTTGTTACTAATTTTTTAGTTTTAGATAACATTTTTAGTTTTTAAACAAATTCTTTGAAGACATTATTTGACTAGGTAGTAGTAGCAGGGAACACTGCGTTGCTGCTGTCATTTGGGCAGCCCGTCTGGCGGCAGTAACCACATCCTTACAGAAAATCACCGTGAAATAACAGTAATGTGTGTTGTGTTTCGATGAGTGAGTAAGGAAAGCCAGAGTCCATTTCCCTATCCCTTCCCAATCCCATAATCCTTCATTCTACTATAGTCGGCAGCGCAGTTGCAGCACATTTGTGGCGTTGCTTGATAGGCGACGAGCCATTGAGGGGATCTTCAGCCTGTCTGCCGATCTTAATCTTTGATTTTTCTCTTATTTAATATATTTATTCATGTCTAGAGTCCGTCTTTACCTTTTTAAATGTCAAAAAATACATGAAATTCTAATCATCTACCAATCTCTAACTATGATATTTTTGCAGAAATAAAACTTGGGAATAATCATGGCAACAATAAACAACGCTTAAAAGAATGTATGAAGAGGTTTAGTTCTGCTGCACCACGCTAGATTTACAAACCTTGAACTTCAAAAAAAAAAAAATATATATATCACCTTCATTAACGAGACTAATAAATTAAAATAATAATAATTTCCCGCTTTACTATGGCCGTAAAACTTTTTATTTATGTTTGTTGTTATTAACACCGTCTGTAGTGATCATAATTTATGTTGAGAAAACAGCACGAAGTCGCGGCGTATACCGAGTTTTTATTAAAGTTATTGTGGCTGCGTTGTCATATTGTTACGAGTGTGGCTTTTTACGACATGTGTCATACGTAATTGCTTAGGAACGGGCGACCTCCCTGGGGCTCCCTTACGAAAAACTACGACGCCTGCCGCTCGATTATAACCTTTATGGCCGTGATGAATGTCCACTAATAATGTTGTTTAATATTACTTTATCGTTTGTACACTTGCAGACAGTTTAAGGTGGAAGACGAGAAGCACCTTATTTATGCACATAACTCATATTATAAAATCGTTTTTCTGACTGACTATCAACGCACAGCCAAAAATACTAATTCTAGAAATTTGAACATAGGTTTATTTTAGATTTTTTAAAATTTTAACTTCGTGCGAAGCCGGGGGCGGGTTGTTAGACTTTATTTTATAATATAATGTCGCCGTCTCTGTCTGTTTCTCCGCTAACTTCTTCTAAAGCACCCAACAAATTTTGATACGGTTTTCACTAATGGAAAGAGCGATAAACGAGGAGAGTTTATGGTATATAATCTGCAAAATAAATGCATTTTTATTTGTTAATTTCTTTTATAAGAAGCTCTTTGTAATTAATTATACACTACTCAATCATTATACCGTAACCGTACCTCTGACAACAAAAATAATTTGTTCTATACATCTACTTTTAAAGTGCCCTTTTGATTTGAGACACATCAACGCACAGATATATAATCTAAATATTGTCTTTTTAATATTTTCAAAATAGTAGTTTTTAATTTTTGTAATAGAAAATTATAAACTTAGAAAATAAAATTATAGGAGCGTCATTTACTTTTCTATTGTTACCTAAGAATTCTCCTCCGGAGTGAGCGGGACGACGAGCGAATTGGATATTGACATTATTGACACATCGAAGGGATCGAAGGCCCTTAAGATTAAAAGTTTATATTTATAGATAGAAAAAATGTGCGTTAAATCTTTACTTTATTTGAGTATTAGTTATTACTTAAATGTACGTTTTTTTTAATATTCATGAAATATTACACTATAGAAAATGTGTAATGATTAAAATTCAAAATGTAAGTGTACTTTAGTTTCTTTGAGTATTGTAATGAAGTAATGAATATACTTTTTTAATATTCATTAAAGATTGTGCTAAAAAATGTGTACTTATTAAAAATACATCCTGTATATACCTACTACGTTGTATTGTATGTAATACGTTTCCTCCACGAAATATTCCATAAGCTATTAGACGAGTCATTCGCCCGATAATCAAAATGCGGTAATGGGACCAATATAGCACCTCATCTATTATTAATTTACTCTTATATATTCATGTTTTTCTCTTTCAGAACCAACATAATGAAACGTCAACGACCTCCCGATTAACTTCCATTTTGTTGACCAATTAACAGAACAACGCACGCCGTTGGTCGTTTTAACAAACTCCCGCCCTATCGCAAAGTTATTAAGTTTGGAATTGCTTCAAAATGTCCACAGAAAAAAAGCAATTCCCACATGAATGATCGTAGCGAAGTGGGGTCAAAAGTTAAAGTTGGTAAAAAAATCGGGTGGCACAGCTGTTTGGCACATGGCGGTTGAACGCCGCCCGACTATGGAAAAACGTTTAATAAAACGAAAGAGCGCGCCGCGCTCATTTCTTTCACTGTGATATTTTTTCTGTGCGATGAGCGGAGCCTCGCTGCGGTCTCGGTTTGCTCCAACTTTGCTTTTATTTAAAAAATGAGTCTAATTTTTATATTTATTTATTTCCTAGTCTGTGACGGTGTACAACTACTGATGTGTGGAATTACCAATGAAATGTCCAGACTGCATTTCGTAAATATTGCTTAACAAAAATAATTCATGCATCATAGTTTTACAGGCATTAGTGTAAATCCCTGATCTTTGTATTTTTATGCTAATTTGGCATGCTGGATGATCGCCTATTAACTGAAGTAATCACATAGGAAATTCACTGCGGATTGACTGCGGACATTGACAGGATAAGGGACAAAAGTTCTGTTATTTCACGGTGGTCTTTTGCCACTACTAAGTTTACTATTACAATTAAATTACAATCAGAAAAGTTAACATTAAATAATATACCAAATAAATAACCTTAAACTTACTTTGCAACAATAAACTTAAATTAAAAGTTTTATACTAATTTCAAGTTTCTTAAGTAAAATATATTATGTGAAAACTCAAAAATATTTTTTTTCTTGTGTGACTGATGTTATAGATGATACTGAGTGGGCGCATAGATTATAGTTGCTGTCTCTACTGTACTCACTATGGATTATTTTCAGTTATCCCAAGGGTAAATCTTTTCGATATGTAGTCTGTTTCTATGAATAATATAGCTAATCCTATTTAATAAGTATTTCTTGGTGTGTTTCTATGCCATATTTATTTCTTGTTGCAATAACTTTGACAGATGTTTCTTCGAACGAATAATTATGCTGATTTTTTCTCATTAAGTTACTTCAAAAAGTTTAATTGTGTTACTAGCCCTTTAGTTCTAACTATCGACATGAATTCTTAATTTATAGTTTGTTAGTTTTTGCTTCGACTTCTCTGCCCCCTTTTCGAGGCATTAAAGTGTTAAAAAATTTATTATAAAACATCTTCGCTACACGGCTAGTTGCTGGCCAAGAGCAAACTTATCTTTATTTAAAATATATATATATTAACATAAAAGAGATAGATAAACAATATTATACAAAAGATATTTTCAGGGTTCTAGTTTGTTGCTGTAATCGATCACTTATTAGACCCGAGTGTGTTCTTATCATCACTTATGTGAGGAATAATAACAAACTAATAACGAAACGTTTTTGCAAAGAAAACTCGCAAGAAATATTTGCAAGAATTCTATAATTCTATGAATTAATATCTCACTTGCCAGTTCGTCTGTTGAGAACTGTTAAGAATTGAGCTTGCAGTCATATTTCTTCGAAACAAAACCAATTTACTGCGAAATGTTATGTTCAAGTCCTTTATGTTCTATGTTATGTTCAATGCCGTTACGGCACATAAATGTTATGTTCCCTCATTCACACAAGCTTATGCGCTAATCGTTCATCCAATTGTGACAAAATTTAATATTTTTGATTTATTTCTAATTTTATATTCATAGTACTTAACTTTTAAAGCTGTCAAAATATTTTTTGATTCATTATCGATATTTTAGTGATTTTTTTTTGTAAAGTTTCATACAGAAAATAAAAGCAAAATTTGTTTGAAATTCCGGATTAGGATTTAATTTTATCGAGTGAATATTATAATCTTTCTACAGATGATTTATGCTCAATATTCTCACATATATTTTTTTCACATCTACAAATATAAATATTATCTAAAATAATATAATATTATTTTAGAGGCAGAGCCGCCTTATTGTATGTTTCTTAAAATTTTATTATAAAATGTTTCATATAAAAATCCAACGCCTGGCAAAAGTATAACAACAATAAAGATGTCAAGCGTGATATTGCTCATATATTTTGTCAGGCGTTATATTTTTCATTTTTCAACGCGGACGAAGTCGCGGGCATCAGCTAGATCTGAATAATTTAAGAAGTGAGATATGCTCACTCACGAAGTGATATAATTGTGTAAAAAAATATAACTTAAAAGGATTTCAAACATTCAAATTTGTTTTTAATGTTGTAGAAAGTTATAAAAACAGTTTCCTTCCGTTGGAAATAAACATTATAAAGAGCTCAATAAAATGTTTACGTTTTGTTTTGAATTATCTATTACTTGATGAATTTGAGGGTGTAACCGTCAGGAAGGAAACAATGAAAACTTTGGGGTTTGTTGTAAAACTGATCCCTTTGTAATTTGAATATCGTGTTGCTTCGTCTTAACAGCCAGCACGAAATAAGGGGCTGCCCTGACTGACGAAATGGCACTATACGGCAAAGCAAAGATTTTTTCCCTAAAAATATTATTTATAACCTTATTGCAATGTTCTTAGCACTCACACTATTAAATTTATTTTTTGTAGAACTATTTTAAATTATTATCGTACTTATATGGCTGTAATACAGAGTAAGTTTTTTCTTAAAGGTTATTAATATCCCGGTATTTTCTTTTATCTAGTCTATTCAGCCACGCCATCCAAGAAAGGGTTGCTAGCATCGAAATAATATAATATTGTATTCAAGTTCACTGGTTGCTAGTAACTAATTAAGTTGGCATTAATTTTTGCTCAGTAGAAGGGACTTTATTAACAATTTTAAACTGCTAAATGTTATTCTAACCTATTTTGTAGGTCAAAAGAGGACTCTTGGAAATTTATACTAACATGTCTGTTTTATAATCCTTTTCAGATTACTATTTCAGTATAGTTGTCATCTCGCACGATTTTATTTCGTACGAAATGAGCGAAAAGCCAAGTTTAAAGTTTAGTAGTCATCTCGTACACGTATTATTTTATTGCGTGCGATATTACACCTCCACAAAATCGTAATAGACGAATGACATACATTGGGTTTTATAGAAGAAAAGAAAAGTATTATTGACTACTACATTCTTTTAAAAATTTCGGCCTCCACTGAATTTACACTGAAACATGGGACAATTTTATTCCCATTTTCAACACTACTATTAAATGGTATGTTTACTTACATATTTATTTATTTTTTATTTGCTATTAAACATATGTTGTGCATTCCTCCGTATTTGTTCCCAGCAATTATTTACACTGAAGTTACACTGATGTAGAAGATGGGAAAATTTTTAATTCCTATATTCAACACTACTTTTAAGTGGTATGTTTACTTACATATTCCTCCGTATTTGTTTCCGTCAAATTGCTTGAGTGCAGATCTTAATTACGGCCATCCGCTTCGTCTGATTGGTGCCGCATATTGTTTGCGTCGTCCGCTAACTGGACAATTGCACTTGCACTTAGTCACCGGCTAGTACGGTTAATAATAGGTTATGCAGTAACTATAGGACGATGACCCGAAATAGATGTTGTTATTTAATAGTGCAAATACTCTATTAGCACATGTAGCTAAAGTCCCCGTCATGAGAATATAAATTTTAGGTAAATAAATTGTCAGATTTTCGCAATATTTTTAGATTCGTTTTAATAAAATTTGACTGCTAAACGTTTCTGGCAGAGATGTACAAGATGCCTCATAAAAAGTATCTAGAATCAAGATACTTTTAAGTAAAATATTTGAGATATCAGATACACTTTTGGATATTTTATTTGAATTAAATAATATAAATAAAATTAAATAAGCCTTTTTTCTCTGAAAATGTTACAGAATCAGTATAATAATGCTTCTTACTTGAGTGTAGATATTTATTATTTTGTTATTTGAATTACTAGACACAAAATACGTATTTTAAAATATTTAAAATATGGCAAGAACCCTTACCAAACAAACTGGTGATATTTTTTGGGTTTTTTAATATTAAAACATTTGAGTGCCTAGTTAGAATCAGTATCTAATTTTTCTTTTTGACCGTAAATATACTACAGGCATTAGTTAGTCGATCGCAAATGGCGACACTGAGATACTTTGTTAGTTTAACTACTACCTAATGGTTTGTAGTGAAAGTATAGGTCACCTATTATCTCTGATTTCCCCTGTCATGTGTTATCGATCAGTTTAATACGTACATTGCACCCTAAACCGAATGCACTAACCGATCGTTCACAATAATACACCATCATTACGCTGTTACCTACCATGTAATTCTTTGGCAATTTTCAATTTTATTACTAGGTGCTTGTAACTTTCTAAATTGCAATAGGTACCGTTGCACACGATTTTATAACCACAATAGTGGAAAATGTGGGAGATAAAATTTCTTCGTCATAAAATATTTTATGTTAGTATTTTTTTTATATAAATGTCGATCAAGCTGTATGAAAATTGAAAATTGTATGTCCTTGGCGTCGATATGTCGCTACGTTTGGCTCGCGACAAGTAAATTTAAATTTTTTAATTATGTACCTATTCTCATTTGAATGTGAAAAATTTGTATGTATTTTATTTGTTTTGTTATCTTTAGATTTAGGTATTCGTGTATGCAAATAAATGTTTTCTATTCTATTCTATTCTATTCTATTCTATTCTATTCTATTCTATTCTATTCTATTCTATTCTATTCTATTCTATTCTAAATGCTTTTTGAGTTTTCTGGAAAATGCACCTTTACTCACGATTGTTATTGCTATATCATACAAGAAATTTAAAAAAAAAAAACCGACCGGAATTCGAAACTACGTCTAATATATTGATGGCCGAGCGTACTTCCTACAGCGTAGCACTGCTGTGTAAATCTATACATTATATAATTATGTCTATTATTATAATATAGGTTATAAAAATCCATACCTCTTACCGAAACATAACAGCAATTATGCTGTTATTTAATGATGGTCTTCTGTAGGAGCAGAACGCAGCACCCTACTGCCACTGTTTAAAAAAAATATCGATGAATAGCTAGTAATTTACCCTTAAAACTACTAATAAAACAAAATAATAGTACAAATGGGAATACTTCAATATGAGTGGCTTTCATTAAATCAAATAAAAAATTCAAACGAAACTCACAAAATGAATGACATTTGGAAGAACTCATTCATTGAAAATAACATTTGTTAGATTCTCTAACAGCAGATTAAGCACGAAATGCTACCCACACTAACATCTCCATACACAGAGAACACCAGTACCTACATTGCATTTTATACTATCTGCCCAATATCCCTCAGGATATCGGGTACACAAAAGACTTGAAAACGTTCTCGTGGAAAGCGCTTCGTCAGCGTAAAAAAAACACAATGGCCTGCGGCCCGACAATACGTCCCTAGCAGTTGTGAACTGATCACTTTGCGGCCCTCCGAAAATAACAAATGAATCGAGAAAATCCGACTCCATCTATATCTATACAAGCAGTTTAATATGATCTCTTCAATCTGTTTATAGTACACGTTGAGTCTATGGACAGTCGTAAAGATAATCGTCAACATATCAAAATTGCAATTTTTTAGATTATTGCAGAACCTTAATTAATTAGTCAATATGTCACTTGGTAATCATAAGAAAGAGAAAAAAAAATAATGTATATAATTTTTTCTCTTATGATTACTAAGAATCCTCATTTCAAATTTCCTTATCCATTCCTAATAAATTATCCTTATTCCTACTATGGTCGGCAGCGCACTTGTAGCACTTGTGGCGTTACTTATTTTATAGGCGACGGTAGCCACCTACCAAATTGTTCGAGACGACTACTAAAGCCCTACCATCAAGTGGACCGTTAGCCTGTCTGACGACCTTAACATAAAAAAACGGACCTGTTCCGCACACAAAACCTGTTCCCAATAAATACAAATTTTTGTACCTATGCCAATTATATTATATATCGCATAAACACCATGCGAGTCCCAATTCTCTCAGCATGTTGGGACCTCATTGTGACTTCACGGATGTCCGCCCAAAAGTTCATGATAATTAAATAAAAACACAACTATAACATTTTTAAATTTAAATTTTTTAACTAAGTGTTGTTTTATTAAAAAAAAATCCATACAAGTTTTATATGTAAGGTAATTATACTCATTAATGAATCTATACTTCTATACTAATATTATAAAGAGAAAAGTTATAAATATAAATTATATACAAATTAATATATACAAAACTTAAAAACTAACTAATTATTTTCAAAATATACTTATAAATAATTTAAATCTATTAAGCCGTTGGTAGACGGAAAAGTGGCCAGAATGCTGGCGGCATTGCCCCGTTGGATGCATATGCTTATCTTGTGAGCAAAGTAAGAGCCAGCATTCTGGTCACCCGACGCCTCTACCAACCGTTTAGCCAGGTCCTTGTAGAGTTCATGAGCGGCTGGCCCCCACGGACCCATGGTTTCTACCGCAAGCGGCACAAACATGTAACCCCTATCTAAGTTTACATATTTGCGCCGCTTGAGATTTTCGGCTTTATAAGCGGCAGCACCAGCCTGTGACGTGGTTCCTGGAAGATGAGAAGGAGCCAGGGTGTCTACACATGTGGCATCCCATACCAGGGGTCTTCTCAGCCTCCAGGGAATAAGAGTCATGCCGTCGGGTCTCTTGCTGTCGTCTCTCATTAGTCCGTTGGGTTCTAAAACTGATGGGACGGCGGCACTGACAAACGCCCGACGGATGATATCGTTCAGACTGGCGTGTCGCGGTATGCGTCCTGCGCTCTTGATACAGGATAATCCGTGGTGGCCGAACCGATCTACTGATTCTCCACAATTACAGTGGTGAGGAACAGTATAGAGAGCGCCAACTCGTAGGGATGCCGCCAATCTAAAAGTATTATTGTCTAACAGATTGCCAATGTTACGAGACGATAAAGCATGTAGCCAGAGGCCTGATTTCCATCGCGCTACGGCAAGCAGACGGGCACGCTCTGTATTGGAACTTGATGAATTTATCAGGTTGAATTAATTAATTAACAATTTAATTGTTAATTTAAATTAAAATTAACAATTAAATACATGACTATAATATTAATATACACGTGGACATCAATAAAAAAGTTCACATTACAAATATAATATTTAACCAATACAATATGAATTATTTATTATGAAGCTATGAAAATTCTTTATTTAATTATAAAGAATGTCAAGGGTCAAATTTAAGTGGGTATGATGTACTTTTGGTTTCGTTATCAAACAGGATGTAGGGGGTATTCAGAAAATTTAATTTCCGTAGAGACGAATGGAATGGTTTCGTTTCAATGTGGCGTTCCGTCCGTAATTGGGTCAGTCGATGGACAATAAGATATGGACATTGTATTATTAATAGAACTCTTTTTTTTAACTCAGAAGTTTACTGATTCGTTCAGTCCGTTTTGTGCTGAGAGGAACAGATGTTTTTACCGTTACAATTTTTTCTAATTTATCTTTTTATAAACAACAAAACAAACACTGGAAAAGTAGGAAACGTCTTTTAATTATATATCAATTTAAGTATAGTGACAATAATAGCATTCTATCACAGCAGAAATAGTGCAATCACATGAAATTTTTCATACATGTCAGGGATAAAGAAAAGGACATTGGGTATTTTTCACCCAGAAAAAGTACATTTCTCGAGGGATCATTTAAAAATAAACAATGCACGCCTTAGAAAAAGGTCGACAAAACAATTCAACGCCTTAGTTTTCCTCCAAGCAATCTAGTACGCCGAGGAAGTCGCGAGCAGAAGCTTGTGAACAATAATTATTAGAATTGAAATAGTAAGAACATTGTATCACTTAACCATAAAATTAATAAAAGAGGCAATAAAAGCGTCCTCCATTGTAGATAATATAGAAATAACAAAACAAGACAATTAATCAAGAACATTGCTCAGTTTTAGCAAAGTAATGAGTCGAAAAGATTAAGACGCCGGGGTTCGGGGAAAAGGGAATCTAATCAACAGTTCAATTTACACAAATCGCTCGGAGCACTCAAACGTGTGAACTAAGAATGTCTTCGTTAATCTCACCAATAGATTATACTGACAGCTCAATAAAGAATGTCGAAGCAGCTTTCACGCTAGAATTCTTTCTATCAAATGGTATAATATAGGACGTGTAAATGGTAACTATAATTAGTTTGCATTTATATTGGCAAATGCATGATAAGAGTATTAAAGTTATGGACCTAGTGATTAATCCAGGGCACTGTTTATAATGGGCGGACAATAGAAAAATAGGGCTGCGTAATTAATACTTATTTAAATTAATAATAGCAGTGCTGGGAAATAAAGACATACTTTTCCGCAAAAAGTATTCTGCGTACTCTCACTCCACTCGCTATTTTACAACACAAATCATAACTAAGTCTATATGGACATGTTTTAAACTGTTTGGACATTGTGAATTATGCCCGTGACTGAAATTATTACTTCTCATGTACCACTAAATGTTAAGTAATTGACGTTAATCTTAAGAAATGTTAAGTATGCCATGGAATTAACATTTGAAACGAAATGTAAAGCTATGAAAATTTCCATTTGGATATCAGTTGTACTTTAAAGTGGTACTAAATAATTCTGAGTAATATTTAAATGTCAAATTGTGATTTTTCTAAATTATACACTTTAGACGAAATCAGAAAGATATAAGATATACCTACCAATCAGGAACGTATTTGGGAGATATTAAAAAGAGAGTGAAATATGCTTACTTTTAAGTTCATAGGCATTCTAAAAGTTTTATAACCTTCTGTTGAGATTAGAATCACAATCAGAAGAAAAATAAATCTTTTCATCTGGTGTCTATTACATGCAAAAGATTGTAAAACTGAGAAATCGTTGATGCCTTTGTTGTGACAAGCTGAGGTCCATATTCAGTCAGTGACCAAGCAGAAGTATTGTTACATTAACATTATAAGCGTTTGTCTACGTTGTACGTATGTAACTATTGTTTACCCTGTTTGGAATATCTAATGGTTATGTTGATTGTAGTCTTGATTGTGCCGCTTGGACAAACTCAATTTACCTACTGATTCAAATTGGTTTCTCTATGCAAGATGTATAGAATGGTTATGGGCGTGAAAAACTGTGACATACTTTTAAATATCTTCAATTGATTTACCTATTATTTTTTTAAATAGACTAGCAGCTTGCGCCGGTGGTCTACATCTGCATTTGAGCTCTTAAGTATCTTTTGTTTTTAACTGATTCAGATTGTCCGCTGAATTCACGTCTCTTGACAGCTTGTTCCATGACTTAACTACTCTGTTAGAGAGAAAGTGTTAGTATGGATTTGAATATCGACCTCCTCTTCTCAAGGTCTAAGGAATATCTGCGTGATTCATGATTCCTCTTTGTTAACTGAAATATAGAATCCAGTTCAGGCACTTTATAGCAATGATTTATGATTTTAAATGTTTCAATTAGACCACCACGTACTCATCTCTCTTGAAATTTATTTAGTGAGTTTTAACATTTTTAGCCCCTCTTCATAAGGCCTTTTTATTAAAATATCACGATAATTTAGTAACTTATCTTTGTACTTTCTCTAACAGATCAATATCTTTTACAAAATAGGGATTCCTCATCTGGTATGTTTTAATTTCTATTTTTATTTTTTTTGGTAATACTCAAAATGAGTTGTAAGATACAAGAATTATTCAGTTTCCTCGCAATAACCCTTTACAATGTGAAAAGTTAGTCATACAATAGAGTTATTGTGAATAGGGTAAACAAGAAGGCCGGCGCAGACGGGTGCTTGCCACGCTTGGATGAATTCCCCCCCGGCAGCCTCTGGATACATAGTACGTAAGTACGTACGTACGTACCAACGTTTTGTTCGCATTCGCGACTTTCTTTTATTGGCTATAACGTTGGTCTTATGATATTTTAAATGTTCTTGTTTTTTTTGTAAATCTTAATATACCCACATTATAACAATATACTTGGATTTTTCTTAAACTTCAAACGTAAGTAATAGACAATCGTTCTGACACGAGGGAACTCGGAGGCAACTGACGATATCTTTGACAAATTGATTGCAGATTCAAAGGAATTCGTTCACGAAACCTTTTCCCGCGGGCCCGTCCTGTCATGTCCTGGAATACAATACTCCGGGCCCAATGCCTACAAGCCTCTTTCAATTGTTCGACCACTGACGTGTTTGAAGCTCGCTAACAAATGGTAGCGATCGCTGATTTCGTTCGATGAAAAGTGAAAAAAAAAAAAAAAAAAAACCTTACACAAAGTTTAATATCCGCTCTTTGTCGACAATAAAAAAAACTCTAGTTCCTTTTTTGTAATGAGAGGAAATTTTTAATGAAATCAATGGGAAAACTGGCATGATTTCTGGTGTGGCCAAAATTTAAAATGTCTCTAATGTTATTTTGAACAATCTTTCTAGACAGGGTTGTGTAAACAAAGTTGTGGAGAATGGGGAGAGAGGTCGAGAGGTCACGTCCGCCGACAGAGGACTGACTTCATGCCTCGGCGCTTTCCACGCTGACGTTGGCAGACGTCCCTATACTGAAGAATATGCATATCTGTTAATCTTGTTTACTTACTCTTTATCAGTAGGTACATGTAACAATTTTATGATCTACTGGCAAGGGCGAGGTGTTAATGGAAATTTTGTGTTGAAACTGTCTAGACATTCACCTTTATAATGATCGTTTACGTTTACATTTTTATGAATCATTAATGTAGGGCGCAAAAGTCAATCGCTACTGGCGATCGATTCGATCGCCTATATAATAAAGGTCTCACAAAGGCCTTTATTATATAAAAACTAGCTCTTGCTTGCGACTTCGTGAGCTTCTTTCGGGAACAGTACTTTTTGCTCGATGGGAATACAATTTAAAGGTCGAATTTTGTGTGACACTTCAGAGTAACGATCTCGTTTCTGCAAAAGTAAATACTAAATCATTTAAAATATTTATTTTATTTTAGTTCTTTCTCTTTCACTCTGACATCTACCGCTTAATATTTATTTGATCACCAAAGACATTTCACTTCTAAGACGCGCATGTTAATTTCTATATGAAAGGTACTTTTTCTATACTCCTAAAAACGGGTATGCAAAATATCACAATGATAGTTTGATATATAGAATTATATAGAACTAACTCAAGTTATTGATAATGTTTAACAAAAATTTTCTAATATCATTAATCTACTTAACTACCCTATTAAGGTGTCAACTTCTAAGGCACTTTCACATTCCATACATTACTTTTCCTTTTATTACGCTACCGTATTGTTTCAAACGATGGAGATAAAATTTGAATAATGATAAACTGTTATCTCCTTTATTCTTTATTATTATAAGGGCATAGGAAACCGTCGAATCAGTTCCGGATATTGGCAGAGTCATCTATTGTTTGAATATTGATTAAACCATGAGAATGATAGCCGCTTGTTTTTTTTTTCTTTCCATAGACGCAGCACGTGATCTGAACTTTTTATGAACTTTTATAGTATTTGATATTCCTATTACCATCGTAGCGTAGAGGATCAGTGGAATTTTAAAAGCAAATTTTGTTGGGCTGTACGAGCGAGTGATGTCAGTAATAGGTATTTGGGAGAATTTATTGTCTCAACAGAATGCGCAAGACATTCGCGGCATTTATTGAAATCACAAAATTAACAAACCTTTATAGCTATTTACAACCCAATTTTAAATATACATTACCTATTGCCGGAACGTTCATTTTAGAAATTAATTATTATACTTGATATGAAATTAATTTTAGTTATTTGTTTGCATCCAAATCTTCATATTATATATCAAAAAAAGGCCTGTTTTTGTGTAATTCTACGACCAATAACTAACGGGTAATCATGGCATTGGCGCGTGTATGGAATTGGTAAGCTGGAAAGTGGAAAGTGAGCTCTTAAGATTAGAAGTAATTTGACCTGGCAATAATTTGTTCTAATTTTCATGGAAATTCACTTGTCACTGGCAAAATTGTAACATAGTCACGATCACATTATGTATTACCTACTAATGTGATTCTTTTAACTCTTAACAGCGTTTTTTAACTCTTTTCACTCTCTGTGCATCTGCCATTCCTATTAAATCTTTCTGGCAACGTTATGAGGGCACTTACGCAACCTATTACTGTACGCCACTACTGTACGAATACTAAAAGAGAAATAAACTAGGAAGGTTTGTGTATATAAAAATTGCATCCCGGGCGAAGCCGGGAGCGGGTCGCTAGTATTTTATATATAAAAATGTTGAGTTGGTTCGTGCACGCTTCAAAAACTCGATAACGGGTAGACCAATTTTGATTCGGCTTTCTCACATGGAAAGAGAAATAAACGGGGAAGATTTTTATATCAAAAATTGCACATCGGGTGAAGCAGGGAGCGGCTCGCTAGTTTAATATATTAAACTATTTATTAACAAAGTTTAGAACTGCTTACTGATATCGTTAACGATAAAATTGGACGCGATGTTGAAACGTCCTTTGCTATCGGCAACTTGACAGTGACTGATCGCTGAATGGGCGAGACACCTTCTCCATCCCCCCTCCCTATCTTTCATCTCCCCTTTAGGAGTAGGTTTATTGTAAGTAGGTACTCAACTTTCAACTTGGTAATATTCACTTGAACACTTGTAAAGTTCTTGTTACGTTAAAATGAATGTGTTAGCTGTTTTCTTGTACTTATAAATAGCATAGCCAATAAAATAAAATTGCGGTGCGTTGTTCATGCGATTTTAGTCTGCGTATTACGCTTGTTAAAACGTGATCTGATTTTATTTCAGATCACGCCTTTGGGATTTTGTGATTTCGTATAATTATGTTTGTATGAAAAATACCAAATCGTAACTTATAAACTTCAATCTAAAGTGAGTTTGTTTGTTTTTTATTTTTTCAAGCCTTAACTACTCAACCGATCACTATGAAATTGTGCATTCACATTGTCAGGGATAAAGGTACATAGCGTATTTATAATTCAGAAAAAAATATAAAAAAATCTGCATTTGAAGAACATCATTTCCTATAGTTAACGAAGGGATATGTTTGACTAATTTCCGCACGTTCGATTGATGTGAAATTTGGTATACTGTTACTTCAGTAGTACATATTTCCATTGCATGATAACCTTGATCTGATGCTCCAGCATCTTACAGCAGATTGAGCTCGATAGAAGGTCGGGGGTTGATTTATAATTTTAAGTAATATCTTTAGTTATACAATATAATAAATATAAATAAATAATATAAATAAATAAATTATACGTAGTATTTTTCAACGCGGACGAATTCGCGGGCAACGGTTAGTAGCTTCTATAGCCAAGTAATAACTATTTACAACTACTTATACACAGATTAGTGCTAACTTGATGTGGAGTTTGCGCGTTTGTTAGTCAATCGAGACCGAGGTTTGATTATTCTCAAGCTTGCCAAGTCACTTATGCCACGTTTGTTTGCCTTATAACTATCGTAACTAAACAACTATAACAAACGGAACCACACTCTGACCCGGAACTCTAAGAGTCAGTACAACTCAACGAACGATAGCCCTGACATTCATATTTGAATCTTATTACATGTAAAATAAATGTCATTATTACGGACCAGCAAGCGCAGCGCAAGACGTCCTCCCGCAAGGTGGACAGACGACCTGATAAGGGCTGCGGGTCGATGGGTCAAATCAGATCGATGGATCTGATTTGTTCTATTGGAACTTATTGAAAACCGAATCAAAATCCGTTGCGTGGTTTAAGAGTTAGTGGCCATATAGACGGACGCGGAAAGCAACTTTAAATTATACTATGTAAAGAAGATGAAGTGTAAGAAGTTAAGACAAAGTTATGGCATCGAATAGCTCTACTGAGGGGTGATTGGCAGCTGCTGAAGGAGGCCTTTGTGTCGCAAAGAACGTTGACTTAATAACTTGTAATTGTTACCTACCTATATTATGTATACTTATTGTAAGAAAAAATTAGCAAATAAAGGTTAATAAAATGTAAAGAAAAAGAAGTAGAAAATCGCTTCGTATATAGTCGTGAATATAGTAATGGGGATTATCTGGACCTATTAAACGATTTAGATTTGCTTGTACTGTTTTTGCATGAACCCACCCTCACAGACACCTTTAATTTTACGCCCCATTGCGCCCAATTATCATGTATCACCTGTCTGCCACAGGGTTGTGGTTACGATATCGACATATAATTATTTATTTACTTTCATTAGGCTTCGCTGCACATTCATAGGGTTGTAATGTTGTGAAATTGTACAGCCCAGCTGCAAGAAAATAAAATATTTTGTAGAAATAATCTTTATATTATATATTACTAGCGAGCATTTTTTCTGCAAATTACATACACAAACCGCTCTTTCCATTAATGTAAACCGTATCAAAATTTGTTGGGTGGTTTGGAAGAAGTTAGCGGAGGAATAATAACAATTTTGGTCCCACGATACAGGCCATACCTAGTTGAATGCTAGGTTAAATTATTGTTTCTAAATATATGTAATTATATTCTTGAAAAATATGCAACGGAGGTCCAAAGTGTATGGTCCAGCATTTGAAAAGTCTGTTTCATTAATAACATAAATAAATAAATAAATAAATAAATATCTTCACACATTCCACACAGCACCACACTAAGCAAATAAGGCTTGTATTATGGATACCAGACAGTTGATATTATACTACATAGATTACTTTTTTTTTGTAAATACATAAAATATTATAGATACAAACATCCATGACTCAAGTATAAAGGTAAATGTTAACACATAAACATTTGCCCCTAGCGGGATTCGAAGCCGCGACCGTTTGATTAACAGCTAGGGTTACTAGCCACTAGACCAAACGTGTCATAAACCTCTTTATCTTACTAGTAGCTCTCCATATCGTGATTTGTGTATGCCTAGCTATAAAATTCTATATATGTATACCTCTGAATAATTATACTAAATATAAAATGTCGAAGTTAACGAATATTGTCGATTTTTCTTCAAAAACATTGAAAACAACAATCATATTATTAGAACTCATTGGAAGCATATAAATCATAGTAAAGGTATAATTCAAACAAATGCTATTAGAAAGGGGCGAAGTGATTTCGATGTGCCGAGGGTCAGATAATTAATTGTCTTGTTTACTAATGCATATTCATTTGTTACAGGTACTGTACGATGTTTGGTGCATTTGTCATAGTTATTGTAACAGTGAGCTTATTGTTATATACGAGTAGGTAGTCCGATACATGCTTAACTATACAGCGAAGTGCTTATGGAAAGAAAATGGAAAAAGTGTATGCGTAATTGTATAATTATCTTTTAGGGTGACTGGTGACTACTGAAACATGATGTGCTCATATGAAAATAATATGAAATTTCTATATTGTTTAATTTAAAATGATTAGATTTTTAGAATATTATTATTTTTTAAAAATCGTCACATATTTTAGCACACACATTCACATAAAAATTACAAAATGAATTCGTATATATTAAACTTAGTCATAAAGTCCTGTTGACATTAACAAACTTTTTGCTCGAACTAAGTAAGTGGCAGGAAATTGTTACTTGCTTCGTCTAACTACCGTGAGATGTAATAGCCTACAAAATATGTATAGACAAGACGATAAAATATATTCTTTTTTCTGTGTACAAACACTAGCTGTATCCCTTTTTTTTTAATTTTAAGAACGACAGACAGGCTGACGGTCCACTTGATGGTAGGCGGCCGTCGTTTATAACACAAGCAACGCAACAGGTTCTGCAGGTGCTCTGCCGACTACAGTAGGGTTAAGGATAAAGGTTTGGAAATGGAAAGGGATAGGGAAATGGGGGCCTTGTTGGTAATTCTCGGTACTCGACGGCCATACCCATCATACCCATTGTATTGCCACTCGTGCTATTATTTCGCTCAACATTCCTTATGACTTTTTGCACGGCTCCTAAGTGCCTTAGCATTATGTAAATCTTCCTTAAAAATAAAGCCATCAAATGCAAAAAGACTTAAAATCCGACTGGTAATTCCACAGATTAGCGCCTTCAAACGAAATAACAAACTCTTTAGCTTTTTCATATTATTAGTATTAGTATAGATATCTAGGTAAGCATTAAATAAATAAAATCGAAGTGTATGTGGTATCCTCAAAACGGAATTCAAATTGAATTTTTTGAATCGAACTGGTTGTTCCTGAGTCAGATTTTAGGGATTTCAAACAAAAACACAAAAAAAAGTTTGAATCATGGTCGAAATTTGTAAATTGTCGAATATTTATGTAAATTTATAATTTAATGTATAATTATAGTAATAATTTATATAGTTAGTAAAGTTTATATTTTTAGTTTTATTTTCAAATAGAGCTAAATGAAGATTTGAAATCTTACTTTTCACACAATATTAAAGTAAAAGCTGACTATTTTAGCCGTCAGACGACGGCCTCTTGTGGTTTTACCGTCGACTTGCATAATGTCAATAGTCTGGCTGTCCTCCCCCGAGGAATCTCTCTCCGGTGAGCTGATGTAGACGTTCTTGCTTCACTGTTGCTTAATTTGACGGCTAATGCAGCTCGGGGGTTGAATTAATTGCATACAATTATCTCTTTTGTTTCATAGTCTAATTGTACTTAAGTAACTGACGCCTCGGATTTATTTGATTTAACTGATGCACTGATTAGCTTATTTAGTGGAAAGCAGACACGATTTTGAACCTCTGTTAATGCCTATCATGAAGTTTTTTTTTTAATTTTACATATGAATTAATGTATGAACGTCATACGTCTGAGATGGTGAGCAGTTGCTATTCTAGATGATTATCCTATGCTTCGTGTCCTATAAGATCAACAATTTTCGGAGACACATAAAGTCTTGTCAATCCTCAATTTTCAATTGTTGTTGACAATAGCTCATACCTCTTCAAATTGAAGAGAGTGTATGTCCAGATATAAGACATAATATTATAACAGTACTATTTATTTATATTTACAGTAAAGTAGTAGACTTTGCAGTAATTGTACCAATTCTTCTACTCATTGACATCACCATCGCAGCCGTAGGACATAAGCTACCCCATAATTTTCCTATAAGAGCGATCAGAATCCAACTTGGATAGAGAACTGGAAATTAAAAAAACACCCTAATTTATTATTCTCTTCGAAGAATTTGTATAAAATGTTAAAATCTTTGTTTAAAGACACAACAAAACCCTTTCAAGCTCTCTCTATTGCTTTTTTTTAAAATAAAATTGAACCCTCTTAATGAATAACTGTTATAATAACGATCGAATGTTACTGACGGTTCGTTACCACCCAATTACCATATCGCAAAGTCAACGCAGCAGAGTGTAAAACAATGTCAACTGCGATTACATCGGCACAAACCAGTTCCTAGTTAATTAAACGTTATTGCTGAAAATTCTGTTCTACAATATAAAACTAATTAATATTATTAGCATGGCAACACCTCTGTTTTATTGCTGGCTGCGTTCGCTGGTCACGCTATGCCGTGCAAGCGAAAAGTTCAAGCAAAAATAATACCACGTCAGTTTGTAAATGTTTTCCGTGGGGAATTTTTGCGTTGCCATTTTTAATAGTATTTTCTTGTTTTTTTGGTTTCCAATTTTCGTAACCACTAATTTGAATGGCAAGGTGACTCGTTCACGTAAAGACCTGACCGTATAAAGCAACGATGTAAGACATTGTAGTTAGTATTCTATTATCTATTATGTTAGTTTGGTCATAAGCTTATGCCCATTATAGTGATCGCACCGAGAGGCACGAACGCCTCAGTCTTTCCTGCCGGATCACGTGCCAATTTTCGTTCAGTCATTTCAATCATCAGCCAATCAGTATTATTTCCTGCCTAACACTCGTCAAGGTTAGCCGTATGTTTAATAAATAGCGCGGTTGTGTGTCAAGTGGAGTCAGATAGTTAATTCCATGAAGAAGCGCTAAGGAGTCCGAGTAAATCATAATCATATTCTCAGCCGTAGAACGTCCACTTCTGAACATAGGCCTCCTCGATTATTTTCCATTACGACCGGTTAGAAGCAGCCTGGAACCACCGTCGACTCGTGGCTCTTATCAGGTCGTTTGTCCACCTTGTGGGTGGACGTCCTACGCTGCGCTTGCTCGTCCGTAGCCTCTACTTGAGAACCTTCCGGCCCTAACATAGTACGGAGAGTGTCCTGCCCACTGCCACTTCACTTACTTACTTACTAATCCGCCTGGTTATACTGGGTAAATGGGTATATGGTTAACATTTACTCAGTCCACTTCCCTATCTCAGGCTCCAAACCAGATAGTGCATTAGCGCATTTTCAAATCCATTAAAATTGTATTCCACGAGAGATTTTTGATGTCGTTTTGTGAGAGGACGCTTAAAACTTTTGACATAAAGAAGTGTCAGTGAAATGAAAAATAGCGAAATATCTTAAATTACAATATGATATAAGTATTGTAAAATGCAATAAAAAGGGCAATAAAAGTGCAACGGGCGCCATTAAGCATCGCGTTGGACCGGCACCGTTCATTATTGACCGGAACGTGCCGGAACCGCAACTTCGATTCAACATTTATTATAATTTTATTAAACCTTTTTATAGACGCCGCACTACACTCAACGACAAATGTTTAATACATTTAAATCTATAAAGTTAGCTGAGCTGACCTCTGCAAGCTGGATCTTGGCCAACATTTAAACAAAATAAAGGAACACTTAGATATTTAATTACACCAAAAACGGGCATAAACCCCGTAGGCTCAAAAACTCTATTTGTTAAAGTTCATTTCAAAAGGTAATTTTGCCAGATCAGACTGGTGATAATACAGCTGTTACATTTCGACCTTAGAGCTCGTAGTGATATCCCAAAATCATGAACTGCAGATACTACTACTAAATTAATTTCGAATTTGTAATTTATAACATAAAATAAACACCTTTTAAATTCTTCCTTTACTTGCGCTATGAGACATTCTCTCGAAAAATTTCTTAATGTAACTAATTTAACCAGACGAAAAAGCTTTCAGACTCTTGGACTGACTTTCCCAAAAAAGTATAAATATATATTATTATAATTTTATAATAATATAAATTTTAAAATTATAATAATTATTGTCTATAATTCGCTGAACAGTTGTCAAGCATTATTTGTGGTCTGTTTGTGATTCAATTTGAAGTTTATTGTGTCGGAGTTTAACAGGATTATTCATTATTTTTTTAATTTTACTTTTCTCTAACAAATAGATTTGATGAAAGTTAAATTCTATATTAATTTTAGATCTTGTACACTCAATGTATATTTCGTTAATTGAATTCATAAATCGTTATTCAAAAATGTAATATGAAAATTATTAGTTTCTATAGAGAACAAATTATGAATCTATTTAAACTATTCCAAACAACTTCTATTTCTTATCAAGCCTGTATCAATAGGTACATATGTACATTTTTATTAGAGTACTTATTAGTATCTTATTATTAGGGCCTCTTTCACCATTTCTGAGTAGTGTCAAGTGGGCTAACCGCCATTTAAAGTCACCGGTCACCGGGAATGATGGAGCTGATATACTTTTGTTTGTACGGTAAAAGTCCCAAACATTAAAAAGGAAATAATGAAAAAATTCGCCTATCGAAGGGTGCAGTAAAACGAATACATAATTTTATAAAACATAAAATTATTTCTAAAAGAAACTAATCAACACTTTACTTGTAGTTGGTGAAAAGGGCCCTTAGTGTATTTTTGTCAAACGTGATGAAGCCTAGAAAAGCTGACCTTTTTTAACAAAACTTAATTATATATTCGACAATTTCACTTGTGACCGAATGTAAGAGTGTGAGAGAAAATGTGTATACTAGTAAGTTATTAATTAGTATGGCTATTGTGTAGGCAAAGCCGGCCCATCGTTAAAGAGCACTCATCAGTCAACGATGTCAGTAGAAAGGTCTGCTCCGTTCGATTAATACCTTACATTATTAATGATCAATCTGCTACCCAATACTGGACTTTGCTTTATAGGTTACTGCGATTTTGCAATGGCAGAACCTTTGCAGAATCAATAGCAGTTGTGAACGAAAAAGAGTGTTACTGCAGTGAGCACTAAATATTATATTTTGTTATTTAGAGAAATTATTTCCTTGTTAAAACTTTTTCAAGCGATTTTATAAAATACAGATATTATTCGTGTAAATAATAGAGAGAAACAGATTATTCATTTAGGGATTTTTTTAGGTATGTGCCAATTTAGTTTTTGCAGCGCACTTGCAGCATCTGTGACGTTGCTTCTGTTAGAAGTGACTGTTGCTAGCTACCATCAAGTGAACCGTCAGCTTGTCTGTCGACTTTAACATAAAAAACAACATTGAAGTTTTATTTGAACGTGAAAGCTATGTGTAACAAGCGAGTAAAGTGGTGTCTACACGGACAGATGGGTGTGACGCCCCGACAGTTCTCCAGGTCACTGAACCGACGGGCGTACAATACAGCTACAAATTTCAATGTCGATTATTTTTTTGTTTAAAAATAGCACTATTGTAGTAGGTCTAACAATTACACTTAAACTAACATGGTGGACTTTGAGATTCTCCTCTCATGAGATAAATTTAATGTCCAATCTTCTATACATATAATAAAATCGTAAACGTAAATATTTTTTCAAAAAAACACTTCATACGTTGTAAATATATTATAATAATATATTTAACTAGCTATGGGTAATATCAAATATCATTCCAACGCGTATCATTAAAGAACTGACCTGCTTACTTTTTATTTTTCACTTATAAACCTACCTCTGTGGTTCGTGTGATTAGACATCAAAGAGTTTAGGATATTTGATGAAAAATATCCCTGAAATATTTTAACCTAAAATTACGACCGAGATTTAAAAAAAAAAATTCAACCAATTTTGTTAAAGGCTAATAACTCTTCTGAGACGGCATGTTGTAACTGGATAGCAGTAAAATAAGCCAAATTGGGCCATTCCTTTGGTGGGGCCTCCTTTTATAGCACCTTATATCTTCTAGGCTTCCAACTTCCGTGTGTAAGATAACATCGATTCATTATCGGGCGCTTATTATCGTTCTGCTCTGAGAAGTAGGTGCCCTATTTAGCTTTGTTTTTGCTGCTGCCCTATGTGTATTGTTTTACTTAAAAAGCAAGGAAACCTCAATCCCAGGTTGAGTATTTTTATGACATAGGATAGCTCACGTTACTTGGTGATGAGTGGTTGAAACTAATACTATAATATTATAATGTGAAAGTAACTCTGTCTGTCTGTTACTGTTTCACCTAGAAAAAAAACCAGAAAAATCCACTTTTTATATATAAAAAAAAAAGTAATTTTCTCAAGGGATCAGTAAAAAATAGAAATCCAATGCCTGATAAAAGTATAACAGTAATGAATTTGTCAGGCGTTATATTGCTTACTTAGTTATGCATTCCTTTGGAACCAAGTAATGTTTTAGTCCTGAAATTTATCAACATTTTCAGTAATGAATTTTTGAAGAACATTTCAAAGGCGATATAATCAATTACCATCGCAGTTCAATGATTCGTCCAATGCAATAAGTGGAAAATTTGTTGGCGCGAAAGGAGACAGAGATACATTTCTTATTGACGTACTTTATTATTTAAAAATATTATATTAATTATCTATTGTAATAACACTGCAGAATCAAAACAGAATGTGTTTGTAAATATAAAATCTAAGTCTAATTATGTCGAAGCCTGGCATTTAGACGCAAAATCGCCTGTCTATGTGTCTTTTATAAGATTTACTCCGGAGAATGTGCTCAGGAGCTGCATGAGCTCATACCGCCTTCCCCTTTCTTCCATCGGACATACAGACGTACGGCTGGTTACCATCCTCATCTTGTCGAAATCCCTCTTTTTCGGACGAAGCGCTTTAAAACATCCTTTATAATGCCCACTGTCAAGGTTTGGATCTCCCTGCCGGCGTCTGTATTTCCGAGCTCACATAACCCAAATCTTTTCAAAGTTCGAGTAAATAGGCATCTTCTGGTTGAGCTCGCTCCATCATAGGCCTCATCCTTGCTACGCGGCTGGTTGTTGGCCAAGAGCAAACCCATCTCTAATAAATGTAATTGATTTTCTTTGAGTGATTTTCTTGCCAATTATGCTCTTTATTTCAAGTCTTCTTAATCCATTTTTAGTATTTTTCCAATTATTTTGGCAGCTGTAAACATTGAAATGTATTGAAATATATCTATTCCTCAAATAAAGCCCGCAAAATTGACGTAGCAAGAAGTTCGAAGTTGTTCCATAGTTGTTTGGAAAGCAGTATCCTAAGTTCTCAAGTCCAAAGTTCCATTCTGTTTGGGGGCTTACTCACGACGGACAGTTCGACTTCTACATTTGTCTAACTTCGGTAGAGTGTTCTCGTTGTGTCTTTAACTTTTGGTGCTATTTGATTTTTGATGTTAGCGTATCATAGCGATGGTGAGATCATGTCAGATATATAAGGTACCTATTAGTGGAAACTTGGGCGTACTCGTACCCTTGTGTTGCTTAGATGCCCACTTTTTAAATTTAATTTTTAAACCATATTTTTTGTTTTTATATTTTGTATTAGTATTCTGTGGTTTTCTGTGTTTATTCTATTATTAGGATAACTCCTCTTATCTCAAGATAATTATTTGTTGATATTATCAATTGTATTTGTTTGTGTACTGTATAATTAAAAGGAATACTTACTCACTTTTTATTTGTAAAATCAAAACCATGCTATCGTCATTCGTATGGTAACGTTTTCCTGCAAGTTTTATGAAAATATAAACTGAAATAAAATAAAATAAATAGTTACCATTAATTAGAACTTATTTATCATTCATGCTTTTTTTCCTGGTAAGAAAGTGCAAATTATAGTGCATATTAAAATCAGAGAATGTGGTCATTGTTTTATATCGGCCTATTGCTAGGCTAGAAGCATGTGGTTCTATGCACAAATGAATAATTTGTCCCTTGCTTTTCGACGAAAGGAAACTTCACGAGAAAATGCCTGTCTACGAAGACTAGGTAATAATTTTCTTGTCAGTCAATTGCGGATAGAAAACTTCCCCTTCTGAGTACTAAGTTGTGGTGTAGGGTAAAAATATTGTATACTAGTTTTTGCTTGCGACTTTGTACTTTTTTGAATAAAAGGTACCCTATGTACTTTTCTGTACCCCTTACAACGTGTATGAAAATTTTTATTATTATGGATTGAGTAGTTAAACCGTGAAAGCGTAACAAGCTCACTTTCGCATTTATAATATAAATCATAGCTAGAAGCTATGATTTATTCAATATAAATTATATGAGTAATAATTTATTTAATCTTCATTGCTTTTATAATTTTGCCAGGAGTTGGATTTTTATTTTTATGACCTCTAGGGAACGGTACTTTTGTTTGGACGAACGGTGGGCCTATGTCGTTATCATTATTCCTGATGAAGTATATGCAAAATTTCAAGCTGATCGCTTGAGTAGATATGGCGTGATAGTAACAGACAGAATTACTTTACAATTTATAATATAATAATATTATTTTTTTAGTGAAAATAAGCATAACAGCATACATGTAAATAAAACTACACATTACATATAAAATAAAATTAATATCCGAAAATCCACTCGGAGAGTAAGATTATCGCGTAGCCCACTCCTCTCATTTGTTTAACTCATCAAGGAAGAGATTAATTAGGAAGATTAGTTATCGCCTTTAAAGATTACGTCATTGCAAGCAAACGACAGAGGGTGTGTAGGGTGTTTAGGTGGCGGGGAGAGACGGGAGGCAACTAAAGTGACGAAAACTCACAATATCTCGTTCATTCTTGGTCCTCGCCTGCGGGCGGGCGGAATATTTGTAAGCTTTATAGCCAGCTCTAAGAACATCCAGAGGGGCCCGGTTTTAATGGTATTTTTTTCTGCGGTTTCTGTGTACCTAGCTACTTACTTTCCAGTTTATCGTAGCCCTAATAGTTCTACATTAATGTTTTATGTAATTAACCAGTGTAGATTTTTCGTCAGTTCTATCGTCGTATTATCATTATTCCGTAGCGGATAATGCTAATTCATCATCATTATCATCAGCCCATGTCTTCCTACTGCTAGATGTAGGAGTCTAGGATTGCCACAACGCACAGCCCTCTGCGCTTCGTATCCAGCCGATTCCTGCGATGCCTTTCAGGTCATCTATCCCAGGCTATAGGGCGTCCCAAGCTACGTTTTCCAATTTGTGGCCCCCATTAGAGAACTTGTCTACCCCATCGGATATTCAATTACATTGAAGGTATTCATTACTGAGAGTAATTACAACTCATTCTATGAATGAACGAAATCAGCGTGGTTTAAAGTTACAACGTTGCGTGCCTCAACATGCTTGTTTAGTGTAATTTCCACATAAGCTCATTTAGAATAGACCGCAATGATAAATTCAATTATTTGACACGAAGCGTTGGTTGTGACCATAGATATCGGAAACCATTGTTATGTTATGACGCAGCATTGTTTCCATGTAAGTAAAACACGTATACGAGTATATGTTTTTAAAATCGCATTCACCATTTAAATTGTGGCGTTATCGCACTTTGACATCGGGAATTGTATTCGAGAGCTAATAAAATTAACGGAACCAACGCGTCGTATGCCAAAGTCAGCACGTTTTCGCTTAGGATTCTTTCTTTTTCTAAGTCAGTATTAGAAATTCGACAGAATTTGTCGTATCAACTTACTCTAGTGCGAATAACCGTAGACAGAATGCGACGCAAGACATTTTTAAGTATTAAACTCGCGAAAATAATATAAAATGAGCCAGCAATATCAATATTTTAGAAAAACTTTTATACGTAGCTATTGACAGTCCAATTTTATATATACATCATAGCTAGGATGTTTTCACGGAAGATCCTTTTTGGCTTTTAATCAGTGAGACAAGAATTCAACCCTCGAAAATGTCACAAATTTTGCACATTTTAGAAATTAATTTTAGTTTTTTGTTTCCATCTAAATCTTCATATTATTTTGTACTAGCTGGTGCTCGCGACTTCGTCCGCGGTGAAAAAAAAGCAATATAACGCTTGACCTCGTGTTGCTATAACACTTTGGCCAGGAGTTAGTTTTTTTATTTTTTATTTATCCCTCGGGAATAGACCTTTTATTCTGGATGAAAGGTACCCTATGTCCTTTCTGGTGTCCCAGACAACGTGTATGCAAAATTTCATGGTGATCGGTTCAGTAGTTTTTGCGTAAAAGAGTTACAAACATCCATACATCCAAACATAAGCATTTATAATATTAGTATAGAAGAAGTATAGATTAGTATATAGAAGTATAGATTTTTCAGGAATGTCATGTTTTTCTATGTATTGCTACGTCCAATAACTAATGAGTAATGGATCATTACATGGAGTTACATAGTATGGAGTTGGTAAACTACTCCAGTTGGAAGGGAGCTTTTAAAATAAACTGTGTCTATTAGTTAACGATAAATCAAAATTTAAAGTCCTGCCAATCCACCTGGGCTGGCATGTTGAACTTACATTATTGGATTTACCCATATATTCCAGAGGAGAGTATCTAATTACAAAATCTAAAACTTGGTTAATTTTGACAGTGTCAGACTTGTGTTCGAACGAACATTGAGACCGGCCTCATTATGTATTCAATAGTTGGGTTTGACAGTAAGATTAAGTTTCGTTAAACACAATCATAGTTGGATCCGCAAACAAAATGGCAATCAGTTTGACAAGGCCTCAATGAGCCGACATGCCGATGGTTGCGTGTTCAATGCGATAACACTCGCAAACAATGGGAGGCACAATAATACATTCGACTTTCGCACCGGTATTTACATGTTCAACAAAGGCTTATCCCAGAGCTCTGAGCTAGGCTTAACGAATAAGCTCTTGAACGTAACCAATCTACTTTATTTCTCAACCTATTCCGGCTGGAATTCACATCATTTATCTCACTTCGAACTAACAAAAGTATTCTAGGAGAAAACTTCTTAATACCCTCAGATATCGCTGGCGCTGCCCTGACCTCAGATACAATCGTTACTTATCGCCAGCTAAACTCTACAGAAGCGTAAATACTTATTACGAATTATCTTTGATACATTTAATAAACTACCATAGAGTTACATAGGCTATATTTTATAAGGTTACCTGGGCGAAGTGACGTGCAACAGCTAGTGTCATATAAAAAAGGTTTTATGTGTGTACTAGGAATTAATATTCAATATACAATAGATCTTTAAACAAAAAAAGATGCCAAAATTGCTAATTGCAGTCATTTGTGTATATTGAACGTGCTGGTAGGTCATTAATTAGTAAACAAAAATTAATAATTAGAAGAAGAAGAAAGAAAGAAAGAAATTTATTCACTGCACGAAGGACATTAACATTAAATAAAAAACAGAAACAACAAAAACAAAATGACACAAGAAAATTAATAAAAAACAGACAGGTAAGATGTGTGTGTCCTCACGGCAGTGAATCGGATACTGGCTCAGCATTGACACAGACTTCTAAATACACTTATATGTAGGTACTTATAAGTAGTTAGTAAATTAGACTTGAGTTAAGGATAAGAAATGAAACACAAGTACTGGAATAGATACTTTTTTCATATTGGGAGAATACAAATGCTACATAGATTATAATGTGTCTAATTTAAAAACAATTTTAAATGTTTATTTTTTTAAATTCTATAATTTTCATATAAAAACATAACTACTTATTTTACCTGATACTTGATTTCCATAAACAAGACATGCTCTTTGCAACTTATTAACAACCAAAGAAAAGTTTTTCTAACTCGTTACTTATAACATCTACTCGTACTATTCTTTGATTAGGCCCTATCAGAAATTACCATTTACTAAAGATAATATACATATCTTCACTTTAGGGAGGAATTTAGATAGAATCTAAAAACCCCTGGAAATGACTGTTTAATATTACTTCTCCTAATGAGGCACAAAATTCTATAAAAAACAGGAATGCATTGTCTGCAAACAAATAGTAGACGTCTCTATTATGATATAAAAAAAACTTGTTTTGTTTCAACAATAATTATCTAATTTGTCTTTATTATGGTAACAAAATAATAACAAGCAATTGTATTTTTTTTTTTAAGAAATCCATTGTCATGAATACAAAATAATCAGAACTGTCATTTTAATGATATAATCGAAAATTTTGTAGGTTACAACATTTGGCTTCATTATTTTATGTTATGGTTCCAATATTTAACAAATTGGAAATTTGATTTGAAATTTTCATCACAATATTTCATGTTCTATATTTGCTAGAACATCCAACATCTCAAGTACATACTTTGCTTTAATTTTTAACCACAAGTCTTATTATATTTTCAAAAATATCTATATTAAGTACACTATTCTAGGTTTCTCTCAGTGCCAACCACCGTAGAGTGGCTCTTTGAATATCGGTTCCTTAATAGGAATGGGTACAAAGACTTCTTTCTCAATCGGCACAGTTTTAACTATGGGAACCCCAACGGTTTTTATTATGGGCACTGTCTTGTAAACCGGCACCTCTTTAATGATAGGTAACTCCTTGATGATCGGTACTTCTTTAATGACCGGATATTTTTGAATGTGGTGGTGGTGTACTGTGTGGACGTCATACGGTACGTGGATTTTGAGGCTGAAAACAGAATAAGTTCAATTTAACAAAAATGTTAACTAAGAAGCCACAGTCTGATGGCAGTAATAAAACTTAAGACTACCGTGAAATAACAACAGCACCATGTGGTTGTGCTGTAGTTTGTTTTTTGAAAATTCCACAAGAACTTAAAAATTTAAAAACTCATTTAAATAATTTAAAAACTCATTTTAAAAAAGATTTCTACTGATCATAAGCTGTTAAATAAAATAGTTATTTAAAATTTTTTTTTTGCTTGAATTTTTTTATTAAAAATTAAAAAGAAAAATTTGGTCAGTTACAAAACGCCAGACCGGTGGTTTAATATTTAACTAATATCCAGAAAATGGATAGGTATATTTTGATACTTGTATCTGATAACTACGTTTTTTAGCGGTCTCCGCTTGGACTAGACGAATGTTATACTAATACGTTATATTATTATTAAGGTTTATTTTCTGTTTCTTCGGCATTGAGTCAGAATCAGTATTAAGTACCAACCAATCGATGGTAATCCATACTTCCATACTAGTCCATACTATTCATACTAATCCATAATCCATACTGACTCCATACTATCCGTACTATCCGTACTAATATTATAAATGCGAAAGTATATTTGGATGTATGGATGTTTGTAACTCTTTCACGCAAAAACTACTGAACCGATCATCATGAAATTTTGCATACACGTTGTCTGGGACACCAGAAAGGACATAGGGTACCTTTCATCCAGAAAGAAAGGACTATTCCCGAGGGATAAATAAAAAATAAAAAACTAACGCCTGGCCAAAGTGTTATAGCAACAAGAGGTCAAACGTTATATTGCTTATATGTTTTTTTTTATTTTTCAACGCGGACGAAGTCGCGGTCACCAACGGTAAATAAAAAAAAAAAACTTACAAATCTATGTTTATTATCAAATGAATGTATCTAATTTCATTTTAATTAAATTCTAAACACATTTTTTTTCAATTTTTTTTAATATTTTGTTTATTATTAATTGTAATATTGTTTATATTGTGGTAAAGCATCATTCATGTTCTTAACTCGAGTTATTATCCCTTAAATGTCGTTAGTGCTCACACTTGATGGATAGTTGCAACTAAAGGACAAATGGACGTCATTAGCCTACGAGTGTACACTTAGCAGCGAAATAATGAGACATATGCGAAGGAATTTACGTCTGTCACTAACTATTGTGTTCTAGCCTCCCTCTATTCTTAAACCAGCGACTGCCCCTAGCTTCGCAAGGATGCATTTTTTTCTGCAAATTATACACTCAAATCTTCCTCACTTATCGCTCATTTTATTAGTGAAAATCGTATAAAATTATTTTAGAAACAAACAAAATTATAAGAAGACTAGCTGTTGCACGCGACTTCGCTATACATATGTTATAAAGTACTGTTGCACGGTACTTTATAACATATGTATAGCATATGTTACTTACTGATAACCTATAAATCGGTCCAGTAATTTTTGATTTTATTCATTACAAACATACAAATTTTCTCTCTTTATAATATTAGTATAGATAACAGGTAAACAGACATAAGTGCAATTTTTACATTAAACAACTAGTTTAGTTGGATTTAAAATGATTATTTATAGAAATTTTGTCATAAATTCCACACTAACATGAAAATGAAAAGTTTTTTTTATAAATTGTCCTCAATATTATAATATATACATAATATTATACCTCGAATTAAAAATGATCGATGGATTGGTATTTGAGATTATCTCCTTTCAATTTCCGTTGAACATTTTCATTTCAAATTCACTTTTATGTTGCGATTTTATGAAAAAATATTTCATTTTTAATATTTTCATAAATTTATTGTAATAGGTACGTTTCAAATGCAGTTTTTGTATTTTTATTAAAAACTGATTAAATGAAAGAAATGAGATAAGGTGTTTTAAATACTTATTCATGGAGGTCGCACCGAAATATTCATTTCAAAAATAAGTAGGAAGCAGAATGATATGCATTACGTTATGTTACGGAATTATGACTTATGTTTACAAATATTAACGTTTCCATGTAAATATATGTGGGTTTATTGGGGAATTTGTGTCTCATCGAAACACTAATCCGTACCGCAATGATATCTAACGGCGGACTTCTCTATTTTTTCAAAAATCGGTCAAAAATATGGAAAAAAATACAAATATCACATAAATAGAGAATGAAAATTCTGTATATATGATATTTGTATATGTAAGGGCTAAACTCTAACACCGCTGTTATTAACCCTCTAGAAAGTTTGATAGTAATTTTTCATGGACAAGGTTTTTATGCTGTAAAATTTCAAGACACTTGAAGCCGTGACTATAGTGAAATATAAAATGTATCTTTTTATAATCAATAAATAAGACGTACAGCATGTGAAGGCTCTGCTAAAATTTCCGGAGTAACTAGTAAATGATTCCTTACTGTGTGTGATGATATCCGGGATCTGGTTCAGGAGCTGGTGACGCCAAGCACAGGTGGCTGGCGATCACGATGGTCAAAGCAAACTGAGACAAAAAAAGAATAAGATTAATTTATTGTGGATTTTAATAGACTTCAAATAAGTATTTTTCCAAAACATTTTCAACCCACACATTGCGCATCGGTGTAAATTTGGACTTGTTATGGCGTATATATTTCTCTAAGACAGAACATACTCGTAAGAGGCTTATGGAAAGATGCTCAAATTACATCTAACATAAACCACACACAACTTCCACATGTAAGCAATGAAAAGTGTATTTTGTTTTTTCTATACTAATATTATAAAGAGAAAAGATTTGTATGTTTGTAATGAATAAATCCAAAAACTGCTGGACCGATTTTAAAAATTCTTTTTCCTTTAGAAAGCTACATTATTAGGGTGTAACATAGGCTTATATTTTATAAATAGGGTAACCCTCCTTTAATTTTTTTAAAGGGCAATATACACATTGTTTTTTAACTATAAAAAACTATAAAAACTGTATTTACATCTACAGTGTTCCCTCACGCCAGTAAACTATAATGACAAAATCGAATGAAGATAAGGTATAGTATGCAGTACTCACAGTAAGGTCGCGAATCATGTTGGCTGGTGTGGTGCGTCTGCGCCGATGCGCGGATGCAACGCGTTAATATCGACAACGATTGTGCAAGGCTCCTGCCACCGTCACGGTTCCTTGTCGTAAAGGACGTAACTTGTCGTGTTACGTTTTTCGTTTCGTAACTACGCGTAGCACATCACGATAAATTGGAAAATGCGAGCCGCGTTTAATAGGACTTTCTAGGAATTGACCAACTAATTAATCTAGTTCACCGTGTTGTCGATATATACAAAAAGTTTGGCTTCGATGGAAAAAAAAAATACACTAAAATTTGATGAACGTGGCCTCCCGTCCCAACGTGACTCAATTAAAATGAAAATTGTATACTTGTAAAATTTTTTTCGAACACAATTTTTTTTTATCAAAAAATTAAAATCATATTATTAAAAAAATATTATATATTTAATTCGGATATTTTATCACTATGATATTATGATCTAATCTAAGGGCCTCTTTCACCATTGTGTCAAGTAGGCTAACCGCCATTTAAAGTCGCCGGTCACCGGGAATGATAGAGCTGATATACCTTTGTTTGTACGGTAAAAGCCCCAAAGATAAAAGAGAAAATAATGAAAAAAATTCGCCTATCGAAGGATGCAGTAAACCGAGTGCATAATTTAATAAAACATAAAATTATTTCAAAAAGTAACTAGTCAACACTTTACTTGTAGAAGTTATTGTAGTTATTTTTTGTGATTTAAATTACATAGTGTAATTTTATTAAACCAATTTTAGCAATAATAAAAAGCCTTTCTGGCGACAATGACCAACCTCTTGTAGAAGATTACTGTAATATATACATATTATGCACTTTTATCCGTTTTATCAAAATTGGAAGTTATTTAGACGATAACCACCGTCTATCAAAAGGTTCAGTCGTAAGCCGTGATTGCTTCTACTGAAGCATGAATTTATTTATGAACTTATTGTGAATAACAGAGAACATAGACTTATTTTTATGAGAGAAAAGCAAAAGCAAAACAGGCAAAAGCTATAAAAGTTCATTCAATTTTATAATGCTGAAGGTACTTTTGCCATAGGAACCTTAATTTGTGCCATAATAATAAATATCTACTCCATGTTTGTAATTAACTTGCACCGAATATTCTCTTACTTAGCTAGAAAAACACTAGAAATATCAATTAGTTGCCGAACAAAAATATTTTTCGATTCCATAAAGGACATTGTTTGACAATGAGAGATTTCATCCAGTTATTCTTTTCAAAGCCGGTTGTAGTAGCGGTCAGTGAGAGCGGAAAAATCCATCAGTATCGAAATGCATCCCACGTAGAGAAAGAGTGCAATCAGACGTATTTCCCCTGGCGAGGCGAGTATAAAAACAGAGTAACTAGAATATACCGAATATGAGCCAATGTTTTTTAGAACATTACTGAGTCAACTGACATTCTTTGGGGAATGATGTTTTTGAAATTTCTCTTTATTATTAAGAGTTATTAATAATTTAATATAATACCGGCGGATCAGTAAGTTAAAGTGGCAGTGGTCAGGACACATAGTACGGAGTGCCGACGGCTGCTGGGGTCGGAAGGTTCTCGAGTGGACGCGGACCGGCAAATACAGCGTAGGACGTCCACCTACAAAGTGGACAGACGACCTAATAAGGGCCGCAGATCGCCGGTAGAGCCTATGTTACTCGCTGATAATATAGCTTCCCTGCTGATAATATTTTTCAAATTGGTCCAGTAGTTTCGGAGCCTATTCAATGCAAACAAACAATCAAATCTTTCCTCTTTATAATATTATAGAATATAGATTATGCGGGAGGCCAATGTCCAGCAGTGGAAGTTCTATATGGCTGATGATGACCACTAGCTATTTCTCGTTGTTCTTATGCGTCTACAGATACAGCAACAGATTAAATAGGGCAATCCAAAATTCAACGTTTTGGAAAGTAGTTTTCTTTTCTTATATCAGTCCGATGCAATACAACGCCAAAATAGCCTTTTAACCTAGCAAGTTAACTCCCCGTGCGTAAGGAATGAAAAATACGACTTGAAATCAGTCACATCAATAGTGAAGTAGTCGAATGTTGTCTGTAAATCCCGTAGGAGTAGACCGCATAGAACCGTCAAGCGGATTACTACGGCAACCCGCTTTGGATCACTTAGCGATGTTACCTGTTTCCTCAAACCGCGCATTTTATTCAATCCTTTTGTGTTTGCTGTGGATTGATAACATAAACGTATTTTCTCTCTTGAGTAATAATAATTTTTTTAGCTAATAGTTTACTTCTGTCAAAAGTAACAGTGTACTTCTCTTAGAACTTAGACTTAGAAAGTTATAGTGGAGGGCCTATATTGAGTAATGAATAAGTTCAGATAGCAAAACGTTCAGATATCTTGGTTATTGAATACATGTAATGTCATACTGGTAATTTATTGCAAAACGCTAACATGTAGACTTAATTCTAACGAAATCAAATATTAGAGTACTCCAATCATTGCAGCACAACCATAATTGTCATAAATAAATAAATATCTTCACACATTCTACACAGTACCATTTAGTTCCAAAGTAAACAACTTGATTTGAGCTTCCATTGATCCCTGCCCGAATAACTGCAAAATGTGAAATGCCCTGAATGCCAGTAGCAAAGTAAACCATTTATGGCCTTTCTTGTTTAGTGGCTCTATCAGAGCAAATTAATACAGGAGGTGTCTCTTAGTGCAGTTAAAGGAGTTCTAGTTATTTTTTCTATGGCTTTCTGTGAATTTATATTGGGTAGAGTTAGGAGTTTTATCAATACTTATTATCAAGAATTAGATTATTATAGTAGTTAGTAAAGGCAGATACATTTTTTTTCCAAATTTTACCAACAGTAAAATATTCCATCACACATTAGTAAAATCACGTCAGTCAGTGTTTTTAGACGCTAGACGTGAATGAATGATTATATGTTTTTCCCAGAACTTGTTTGAACTAACCTGGTACTAGTTTTGAAATACATATTATGTGGTTTAGCTTAATGTTCATTTATGCCAGTACTTTTTTCGTTGTTCCCAGCTTATATGGAATGCAATTTCATCTTATTCAATATGTTGTTGGCCTATTTTGTTATGTAACTTCGACTTGTTAGTAGTAAAAGGAATTATTAGTGTGTCACAATTTGCGTCTGGTTTGAAGTTAGTTAAGGGGATTACTTTCTAGGATTTGCAGGTTTTAACTAAAATAAAATAAGAATAGAGTGTATAAGACAAAGTAAGAAGAAGTTAAATGAAATATTAATAATAAATTGAATTATCAAATGTAAATCTATACTAATACTAAGTAAAATTAAAATTGCTGTAACATAACTTTTATTATTAAAAGCTGTGGTTACAATGAATTCTGTTCAACATTGCAAACCTAAAAAACAAAGTTGTACTTAAAATTCAAATTCAGATTAAAATTATAAAACAAAATTCTCCAAAAGCTAAACAGTACTCTATTATTACAATCTGTTTGTTGTCAGGGGTCTTAAATATTCAAATTACACTAGCTGGAGCCGGCGACTTCGTCCGCGTCGAATATAAAAAAAATATTTTGACAAAATATGTAAAGCAAAATAACGCCTGACATTATACTTTTGCCAAGCGTTGGTTCTTTATTTTTAGATAGCTTTCACCCGCTTGAAATAGCCTATTTCTTTATAATATAATGGGATAAACCCACGGGGACGAAGTGGAATGAACTAAAAAGATGTAAGTAAAGGATAACCCATTACTGTTTAGTATCCCTATACCGAAATCCTTATAAGATCCATACACTTATTATTATCATTACATTATAAAATTGTCTCGTAAGCTCTCTGTTTCGTTAACTGAAACAAAGAAGTTTTGGTCTAATTCAATAAGTAATATCAAAGTACACTGAATATCCTATCATTGCTTTTGCCACAGTAGACTTGTTTTAGACTTGCTAACTTCGCGTCGACCGATTTCAAAGAGAAACTCAAACTTATCGGGAGTTCAGTCAGTTCAATAAGCATCACGTTCAAATTTTCTCTTCATTTTAGGTACACCAAATATACAGTAACTGGATGAATGTTAAATACCTAATATAGCCCAAAATATTTATGTTTTTTTTTTACTTTAAAAATGTATCAAATTTCGCTCCAGAACGCCTACACTTATTAGAGTTCCCAACACTTGTAAACTATCAAGTTCAAGTCTAGTCCAGTAATCTTTGACAGCAGTGATGTTTGCGAACAAGTGACGTCATGCATTTGGATTTGCGTTCGTTGGGGTTGTCACGTGACTTGAGAGTGACATAATTACATTTTGATTATTAAATAAAAATTAAATTCCTCCATAATAAGGAAAATATTGTGCTTTTTTGGTAATCTATTATGGAAACCACCGTTTCACGGCAAAATTATATTTTTATTTAAATCAGTCAACAACCGCTTTCATTATTCGTCTAAGCAGATGAACAATCTACATTAGTCTTTCTACTCGTAAATGTCTGCTTTTAACGTTTGCAGTGTGTTGTGTCTTGCAATTATTAATGCGTCAGCAAGCAAAGCTGCTACTACCGACCCTCATTATACTGGGAGTGCATTTAGAATTAACTGGGTCATGAGTGTGAGTGAGCACATAGTAGGGAGAGCACGTACGAAGAATGTAGATGACAGTGATGCGTTCCCCTAATGCATATCTGAAGGCTAGATGTTAGGTGCGATGTAGAAGCCCGATTTGGTAAGCAAATAAAAACGACTTGGAATTCAATTTGCAGATATGGCGCTGCTGTTCATTTGTTTATTTATTGTCATCAAAGAGAAACCTCTTGTATTTTAACAGACTTTAAAATCTTGTATTTTAACAGTTAGACACAATGCTTAACATATATAAGTTCCCACCATTGTTGACGAAAAACTACATATTTTGATTATATCAATATTAGGGTTAAAAGTATTATTTTCACCGTTAAGGTGAATTCAGATTATATAAGAAAATATGTTATATAACATAGTTATTTAGCATGTTTTATATGTGTGGACGATAAGTGTTATAAAACAAAGTCACATGTTATAAAACGCAAAAAAACATCTGTGTCATGTCGTCACGTGTACTCATGATGCGACCAAGACAATAATAATTGTAGACATGTTATATAACATTATTATATTGCAGTGTTATTTTAATGTCTTGTTTTATTTTGCACTGATATACAACAATAATGTTATATAATTTGCAAGCAACTTTAACCAATGAGGTAACTTTAACCAATAAAGAAAGTAAACGAGGATTCAAAGGATATACTTATGAAATTTTTCTGTAATGAAATTAATATTTTTTGTAATTAATTTACATTTTGGTTTTCCTTGCATTCATTTGTAAATTTTTATTGAATTAGTAAAGATAACAGAAATAAACTAACAAAAGCGCAATAAAAATGATTAAACACAAAAACACACAAACCTTGAAATGCATTCAAGATTCGTCCTAATGTTGAATTCTCAAAACTTATTACCAAATGTTTGTTACGCTTTCACCCCTTAACTCAACCGATCATCATGAAATTTGCACATTGTCAGGTGTACAGAAATTAAGCTCACAGGTTACGGTGACTTCATCTAAAAAAAAAGAACTGTTCCCGAGGCATCAGCTAAAAATAAAAATAAAAAATTCAACACTTGACAAAATTTATTGAACAATAAATATTGAATAAACGTTTTAACATCTCGTTGAATATGAAGTCGCGGGCAAAAATTGGTAATCAATAAAAAAAACTATAGGAATAAGAGTTAAATTATGACTATCTTCTTATTAATATACTCATACTCCTACCACAAAACCGGTTATCGTTAACTTAATTGATACTTTAAATTTATGGTTCGATATTTTAATCGTCTTACTCGTACTGTCTAGAGCGAAGACTTACAACGTTAATTCATTATCCTTCATCAAGCTTAGAATAAGGTTAAGGTTTTCAGTAGCAGATGTAGGCTTAATCCGTCGGCTGCATGCAAGCAATTCGACGTCATTATCATATTATAATTTGGCGGGAGCAGGGGAGCAGGGAACCAGGCGCGATGCCACGGCGAGCGCTAATTTGATATATAACACGTGCCTGACAAGTGACATGCCTGCATTGCGCTTCATTATTGTTATTAAGGTTAAATTAAAGGTTACGTCACTGCAGTCGCTGATAAATGTTGTATGACACTGATATCCTCTGGGGATATCGGCAATAAGTTACGGTAATTGGTCAGGGTCGCTCCAAGGACCGATGCGACGGTGTAATGATGGTCGCATAGAGTTATTACTATTATTATTAGCGTAGGTACTTAACTGTGATCGACTGGGTTACTGGTGGACTGGTTGTGACGTCGACAGACAGGCTGACAGTTCACTTTATAGTAGGTGGTTACTGCTGCCAGACGGGCTGCCCAAATGACTGCGAAACGCAGTTTACCCTGACACTACTGACCAGATACAGACCAGAGCCAACTTTGAAAAGTTAATTTCAAATATACATACCGTGAAACGAGAGCCTGTAGGCTGTTGTGTTTCGCTTTGTGAGATAAGGATTGCAGACCTCAAATGAGCTCAAATGAGGCATAGGTAAATTTACCTATGCCTCATAATGACAAATCAATCAATACAACTCTGGCAACATCAATTCGTCTGCTTTGGTGAAGTAGCCATTATACAGCACTAAGTCAATACCTTCGTATTTTCTAAATTTCTACAACTATTCCTCTACATTTGCTACATCGATAGCTTGCTTACTAAAGCCACTATTATAAATAAGATAATTATACACACATGATAAATGGTTCGAAGTGAACGCGTCAATCATCTCACAGTACGATACTCGCAGTAAGCAAATGCTTAATTACATTACGAGTATGCACTCCATGAGAAATGCTGTTATCCACTTTATTGTTATAATCAATAAGGCTTCATTTAGCTCGTGTCTAGTTAGTGGAAAGTGAGGATACGGCAGGTAATGCGATATGAGAGCAGTGACAACTGACGTGAATGAGGCGACTGTCACCTGATCACGTGTGTCAAGTACTTTACTTGACTAATGTATGAGCATTGAGAACTTGAGCTCCTGTACATTGTTACGCATTGCAATAACGGTGCCTGTTATTCTACTGTAATACCTACATTATACTTATTATTGGTTCAATGCAATATGGTTAAAAGGGAAAGATGTTCAAAAGACACGTTTTGATACATGTTCAATCATCAACGTGTATTGGAGATGTGTGCTGAAACGTGGTCTCTAACTGTGGGTCTCGTAAGAAAGCTCAACTATGATGATAATCGGAGTTACACTGTGAGATCGTGGTCTCCTGTAAGGGGGTGGCAGTAGTCACCCCCTTATAGAAGACCATCGTGAAATAACAGGATGTTGTGTTTCGCTGAGTGAGTAAGGGATGCAATTGCTCATTTCCCTGATACTTCCTAATCCTTAATCCTCCTATGGCTGGCAACACACTTGTAGTAGCTGTAGTAGCTCCTATGCTTGTGTTATAAGCGACGGTTGCCACCCACCATAAGGTTAACCATCAGCTTGTCAGACGACCTTCACATAGAAATACGCCATTTTACGTGTAATCCATCTAATCTAACATACTAAATTGACAATCTACTACTAATTAGTAATAATTACTACTACTGTAATAATACTAACATCTCATTAGTAACATGGTAGGCATAAACGAATATGACTTTACATTTCGTCTAGTACACTTTTTGTTCGTTCATTCGTTCAGAAATTTTCCACTTGAATTTTTCTTCTCCATCTTAATTTGTACGTGACTCCGGAGTTAATTAGTGAAATTAGAGATCCAGTCTGGTCGGCTTTTTGTTCCAACTCTTATACGTTAGCTCTCCAACTATAACCTAAGCTGTAATATAGACTTTGAAATTATCCTAATTTAATTACGTGGGTGGGCTGCGTCTTAAGTATTATTTAAATGAAAATATACGTATAAATTTATTCTTAGCTACATTATTAATGGCCTACCTTCTCTTTTACAACAGCTCAGACATATGTTACAGTTAACACGACCTTTATGAATTGATCGTTAAAAAGAGGCTTGCGATACCTCTGAGAATATTATAAAATATTTTACAAACGATCCAAAAGAAAAATAAAGTTACTAAGACATAATAAATAAAATAAATATTTTTATTAATTATTTGACTATGGATTGTTTTAATCATTTTTGTTACTAATAAATTGTCTTTTTTTTTTTGTTAAATGTGTAATTAAATTTGTAATACATGCTGGGAGCATTCCAGCGTTTTATTATACTGTAAAAATTGTACAGGCGAATAAATTGATTGTGAATTTGAATTTAGAAAGTCCAGTCCAGCCACGAAGACCATCAGATTATCTAACTTCTTTCCAATTACCGTTACAATTTCTAAATAAGCATTAAAATTTTAGGTCAATGGAAACCAATACTATAATCATGTACGCCGATCGTCCGTTTATGCAGAGCGTGTTGTTATAATTAGTTGCGTGCTACATTGCAATTACTTTGGACTCTTAAGAACTTGCATTCATATTAATTTTCTGCTATACAACCCGATCGCATTTGCTTCTTCACACTGCGAGTGTAAAACCGATTAATGATAGTGAATCGAATGACCTACATTGAGAAAATTATTTTTTACAGCGCGTATCATTACTGATCCGCCGGCTTATGTCGGTAACTTTCGTACGTCTACGGATCTTCTCATTTGTGATTCGATCACGCAGTGTAACTGAGTATCTCCATAGCTCGTTGAGTAACGTTGAGCTTTCTTACGAGACCCATAGTAAGAGACCACGTTCCAGCGCTATGACATCACGGGTAGGTAACACATATTGGTTGAAAACTTTTATTTTAATACACTAAGAAATTTTCGACGAGAAGATGTCTCGGAGCTTCCCGAACGCTGCCCATCTGAGCTAGATTCGACGATCGACGTCCTTCTCGAAGTTTTCTCTACCTAATAGGACTGTATGTCCCAAGTATGGATCTATACAAGATTATAATAATTATTTGTGAGATATATATGAAATAGAAAAACCATATAGATTCAGGCTTGACCGCGAACGGAACTTTCTGTAGTGCTATAATACAGAAGGAATTTTGCCCTGAACAATTGTCCACCGAAGATAATTGATTGATTTTCATGTTGAGGTGCGAATGTTTATGTATATAAGTTTCTAGTAATAAAAATTATTAATTTCAAAGTTCATCGAATGAATCACTAACAGAATTTATACAAAGAATTTCTTAATTGATTCTATGTTACATAAACATGTAACATACTCTCACATTAAGAAAAAGTGATATCTAGTTCGTTCTTAACTAACTAATGACTTACGTGAGCCCACTTTAAGCTATTCGGGTTAATTTTCTGCCTTTTGAACACCTGGCTAGGCGTCGCGTCGCTTTGCGCCCTGCCTCTCTTTATTCAATTTTCTCACGTGAGAAATGCATATTAATTAGCCTGACGAGAAAAAAGTGCAATTTAAACTAAAGATTTCTAACGAAATTAAATAAAATTTAAAATTTAAATTTTTTATGCGAGGCGAATAAAAAGGCGAAGAGAGGAGTCCGAAGCGGACATAGTGGTGAGTGAGGACAAGGCCTCGCTGTGTTCTCGGACCCACACATCACCGCGGATGGTGGAATTCGGGGAGGTTTTAGTGGGTATTCCCGGTGATAAGTCACTTCACCGGGCAAGTCCCCGTCGACGAGAGATAGTACGTAAATGTCATCTCCCCTCCTAAACAAAAAAGGACCGGTTAGTCCTATTGTTATATTAGAAGTTATAGTCCAGGAATATTTACTACCAAATCAAAATTTTAGTCTCTCAGAGCCGTTTTTGATATTATATAATATTTTGTATATATTTCTAGAATACAAGTATATTATGTAATATCGGGTGCAAGAAATTTTAGATTCGAACCCGTGGAAGGGGCGGATCAGACAAATACTGTAGAGCATTTAGTTTTACATAAAGATGCTTAACAGCCTATATACATAACTTTTGTTAATTTTTAAAATTATAAAATTACAATTATTGTCACAATTTTTTGTCATCTAAATGCGTTCAGCCGTTTTTGCGTTTATAATATTAATAGGACATATTAAATTATTATTGATTTTGATGAAAATAATAAATATTGTATGTTTCATTTGTTACAGGTAATGTTTCAGATTCCAAAAGCGAGCACTATAAATAAATTAGAAAGATCCTGTAAGTATGTAATATTCTCTCCATTGTAAAATGTTCATTAAGAACAATGGGTGTGTGTGTGTTATAAGAACAATTACAGTACTCTAATTGCCGTAATCATTATCTCGTACACATGTAATTAACACAAACGTGTTTTAATGAAAAATACATTAAATCCGTCGTAAAGCGTGAGTCGAACGTCAAAACGTGTGCTGAACAGCGTTTAAGATAAAGGGTTTAAACTTTATTGGCTTTATTTCCTTTACGCGTCGCGAGGCTTTAAACGCGGCGAAACCGACGTTTTGCCCCCCTGTGGAAGCTACATTGAAGGCGTAAAACTGAGTCTCTCGTCACCTCCTAAGTCATACGGAAATGAATCATCTCTGTATACGCATAAAGTGCACATTTCTTTGTCAGTTTATCCCGGTTTAATGCGTCCTAGAAGACCGTAACATATAAAGAGTTTCAACATAGATGCGAAGACATCTTTTGATGTGCACCCTCTCGCCTCGAGCGCGAAAGGCTCTCATAGATAAAGTGCATTTCGATATTAGAACTTTGAAACACTTTTGAACTGAAATTTGCGGTGTGATTTTGCCTTTCATGATGTACGCCTAACGTCTCCCGTCTGCCGTGGATCTTTGGGAACACTAGAATGCAATAAAACTAACCGTTCTTTGTACTTTGGAACGTGAAAGTATGTGAGATATGTAAACTAGTGTGAACGCATTAGAAATAAAATATCACATAAAATTTACAAATATATATGCATTTTACTAACTATAATTAATGCATTAACATTAATTATAGTTAATAATATAGTTAATATTATAGTTAATATATATATTTTTATAATAACGTACTTTTTAATGGCTCACTGAATACTCGTACTAAAGATGGTCGAAGTGGTCCATATGTACATTTTGAACCGTATTATACCCAGAATGTCTGACATGTTAAAATTTTAGAAAGTTTATACAATATAGGTATCTATACATACTTAATCTATACTAATATTATAAAGAGAGAAAAATTGTATATTTGTAATGAATAAACTCAAAAACTACTGAACCGATTTTAAAAATTCTTTCGCCTATAGAAAACTACATTATCAGCGAGTAACATCGGCTATATTTTATAAAGTTAAGCGTATGAAGTCGCATGCAACAGCGAGTATAATACATAATTCTCACAAAACAACCTAAGTATAAAATCGTCCAGATTTGACTGTTTACAATGGAGGACGTTGGAAATTGAAGGGTATCTAAATATTTCGTAGTATTATTCTGGTAACCACTATAAACGCTTCAATAATATTCAAATCTGTTAATACAATGTTAAATTTTAACAAGAAAATGACTTTGTAAACTTTGCTAAGGGATTCTACAAGAGGACAGCTTGTAATATTAGTTCGGCATATTTTGATGAGCCAAGGGACCCAAGTTTGTACAAATGCTGTCTAATACATATTTATTGCAAAATACACTTTAATGTCAATTTTAAGGCTTATTAATTTAAGATAAGACGCTACATATTACAATTGTAATCAAACTATTCTTTAATCTGTGTTAGCTTTTGCTATTTGCTAATCTTAAAAATAGTAATTTTGCTAATCTTAAAAAAAAACAATATTTAGACTGCTTGTAAGTATTTTTACATGCATTAGACTGTTTACTTGTAGTTATTTTTACATAATACTAGTGACCCGCTCTCAGCTACGTTCGGGACGTAATTTTTATAAGCACAAACCTTCATCGTTTATCCCTCTTTCCAAAAGTGAAAACTGAACTAATATTAGTTTGGGTGGATTTGGTTTAGAAGTAGTTAGCGGAGAAACGGACAGACGTGGACAGTTTCGGCGACTTGGTTGCAAAATATAGTTTTTTTTAAATAATATGAAAACTTATTAGGTTTTATTATATATATGTATATAAACCTTCCTTGGTGATCGAACTTCCCAATGGATTTTGATACGAATTACAATAATGAAAAGAGCGATAAACGAGGAAGGTTGCAGAAAAAAATTGCATTCGTGCGAAGCCGGGGCCGGGTCGCTAGTTCATCCATAAGTTGAAGATACTCTTGTTATACTTGTGTAGTAGGTAAGCCTCTTTTCACGCTTACTGTCTAGTAACAGCGACGCCAAGCCCATTTGAAAGTCAATCACATTTTACCTTTAGCAGGTTATTCTTGTAGCGTTGTAGGTACTAACGTTTTTAAAGAAAAAGAAATGCAGACCGCGTTTGTTCCCATTGGCGTAATAGTAAGAATAACTTAGAATACTAAGTCAAAAAACGAGATCGGCTCTCCATACTAACGAAAAACTTGGCTTAAGTAACGTCACCTATTATCTAATCGGATGGCACTATGTTTGTGTGTCAAAACTGGTGACCCAATGTGGCTTGGTAAGAATGCAATTGGATTTAAGGACATTTTTAATCTATAATACTATATATGTCGAATACTACTTAGCTTATTATACTTAATTTATTATCAAAAACCCAATTTTATACATATTTTTAAAATGGATTGGACAAATACGATAGGATATATTTCTAAAATAGGTTCTTTAGTGTCGAATAGCATCTGAAATATATTTTACATCTTTCACTATTTTATTGTCAAAAAACCCGATTTTATCTGTTATTAATCACTTTTAAAAGTAATGACAGATCTAAATTCTTTTTTTATTTAACATAATTGTATTTTTATCAACTTCTTTTAGACAAAAATATTTATTGCCACCTAATAATTTTCAAAATTTATATTATAATTTTCATAATTCGCCCAAAACGTCACAAGATCTTTACTTAGTTTTATTTATATAATGTACATATTTTCCTATAATTGAGATCATTCAAAATTATTCCATATAAAACTTTTATATGTAAATATATTTTTTACCAACATTAACAAAGTATCCTGCTTCGTTACCTTAATTACATTATTATAATTTATAGTGCAAGGTAATTTATTATTCTTAATCTTTACAAGTATGAACCTCCATAAACACTGGTGAAATCCTCAACAAATAGCGAGTTTTGACACACAGGCGTATACTGACACTTTATTTAATACTGTTCAGATTTGAGATGGAGTAACGAAAGCAGTCACATAATATATTTCTTCGTTCCGTTCTTGTTTTATTTTTTATATTTTTATGCTTAAGTGGTAGAGTGTACTGTAATAATGCATAACTTGATATTCAAATTTTAATGCCGAATATCACCGTCGAAATATTTTACCACACTTTTATTACATTTGAGTTTCATTCTTCTGATCTTTCTGCTCCCAAACGGTTTCAGTAGATGAATCGGTATTCTTTTTATTAACTCATTCACTTATTTTACAAAATATTGATTAACAAAATGGCGTTACAGTAAAATGTTATAATATTGAAATTTTGGCTAAAAAGACTTATTTTGGAAGATTATTTAAAAACCCATATCTATTAGGAAGTACATCTTGCAAATATATAATATTTCGATGAAGTACATATTAAAAAATAAAGGCGCTGTCCGCTTCTCTCTGTTTCTTCGCCAACTTTTGCTAAACCACTCATTAGATTTTGATAAGACATTAACTAATGGAAAGAGCGATCAACTAGGAAGGTTTGTGTATATAATTTACAGATATAAATTTCAGGCGAGCCAGATATTTAAGCCGTAAACCGGGGCCGGGTGCTAGTAATTCACGATTACACAAGAAAAGTAGGGCAATACACGACATGATATCTCCACCGGTTTTTGCGTACCTATTAGCGTAAGTCATGTCAAAGAGAATATTTATAACATGTCCTATTTACATAAAGAAAATATTTAATAGTGCAGGAAAAGCTCTTTTTGTTATTGCTTAGAAGCAACAAAGCTTCTGTAGTCTCGTTAAACCGCTTGTTAGTGACTGGGACGCGTTACAATAATATTCAATAAAAAGAAGAACTAAGTTCTTGGAGGTACTATATCGTTTCTTTTGTGCTCTTTGGGAACTAGTCATTATCTGTTTGTGGGGCTTGAGCAGTTTTCTACTTAATAGCAAAGCTGTTATTTCTTTGAACAATATGTATTACGTGTTGTAGTACGTCAAATTTATACATATTTTTTACTCGCTGGTGAAGTTAGAGGGTTACATCAAAGACTCCTTTGTGGCTATATCCATATCTGTTTGATATTGACTTTGGAAATTAACACAGGGCGTTTCCTTGAGTGTCAATTATCAGAGACAAGCTGGTGCCCGCGATTGAAAAGAAAATATATGGGTAATTATTATACGATGAGATCGCAAAAACAAATTTTAAAAATCAGTTGCTATTTGCTCAATCTGATGTGAAAATAAGACTTTTTGTCACTATTCACTGACAGATGGCGCTAGAGTTGACGCAAATCGAAATTATACTAAAATATATATAGCTTAAAGCCTTCCTCGATAAATGGACTAGCCTACACAAAAATTCGAACCAGTAGTTCCTGAGATTAACGAGTTCAACCAAACAAACAAACTCTTTAGCTTTATATATTAGTAAGTATAGATATGTATGGCATATATAAATTGACATAAAGTGGCTACTCACTCATTAAAATTAACACCTCATTGGCGACTCCCCCTATTAGGATTCGTGATTTATATTAGAAAAAATAGATATCTTTAAAAAAATATTAAGTTGGTTTTTAAGCTTTTATAACTCGAGAATGGGTGGATAGATTTTAATTCGGTTTTCACACATTGAAAGAGGGATGAACGGGAAATATTTTTTTTTATAAAAATTGCATCCCGGCGAACTATAGTACTTACTTATATAAATTAAAAAATGACATGTCTTTAAAGCGACTTTGACATCTTTTATAGAATGAAATATTTAATTGATTTTTGGATTCATGTGTCATTATTTTCAATAGAAGGAGTCGTAACATTTGCTGGTAGGTACTATAGTCTTATAGCCTATAGCAGTTTAAAAATATTGCTAGCCTACATTCACAGAATAATTGTATATTTCAATATATTATGCGTATGCTCAAGAGATTTAAGCTAAGCCGTTTCTTAGTGAGTTACTGAGTGAATCCCGATTCTAACTCTCTAAATCGGATTATACGATTATTTATAAACTGGAAATGCGCTCAGATCCGACTCAGTTTTGTCGCATATTTGTTATCATACCTCGTTACACTCTTTATCCTTTAAACAGACATTTATAATATATTATTCATCTTGCATATAAAAGGGAGATGTAAATGCGTTGTAGGATCCGTTATGTTTGGACTGCAAACATTACTTTGTTCAATATAAGCCTCTGTGTCGACACTCGCAAAAAGTATTAGAAAATCAGTTTGTATGGTCTATTTTTATCCATCCATACTTAATATTATAAATTTGAAGTGACTCTGTCTGTTTTAACTACTTAACCGATCATCATGAAATTTTGCATCATGTTGTCAGGAATACAGAAAAGGACATAGGGGTACACTACATCCAGAAAAAAAGGAATGTACCCAAGGGATCATCTGAAAATGCGTTATATGCATGAATATGTCAGACGTTATATTGCCCATATATTTTTTTCTTTTTCAATGCGGACGAAGTCGCGGGCATCAGCATTTACTAGCTGTTGTGTCGCCCGAACCCGATAACTCGATTGTAACGCCAACTATCGAGTCCAGTTGTGAATCAAAAACATTCAGTCAGAGGCACACTCAAACACACTCCAGCCGTTTAGGAGGAGTTCAGACACAAATATACACGGACAGAAGAAATTTACACAATAACGTATACACGAGAATTTCTCCATATCGGGATGCGAATTTAAACTTTCATGCGCCCACAATGTAGGTAGGTAATATAATGAAACAGAATGATAAAAAAAAAAAATACTGGCCAATTTTTATTTGCAAGTTATTTCCAATGGAACTCTAACTCGCTTAATGTGGGAAGTTGAAACGAGTTGTAGGTTTATTTTGCTGAAAACGAAATTGCGTACAGAATTGATTCGGATACGTACACATTGTTTTATGCTTTACCTATGCTCTTTACAGGCTTTTAACTTTTTTTGACATCAACATTAATGACAATCCACTTAATGATTCTCATCGCTTATGAAACTCTAGTTGTTGCACGGGACTTCGTCTGCGTAATTTTATAAAATATAACCTATGCTACTCGCTGTTAATGCAGCTTTCTATAGGTGAAAGAATTTTTAAAATCTGTCCAGTAGTTTTTAAATTTTTCCATTATAAACAAAAATATTATCTATGTACGAGTATAACTCTGTTATACTTGTTATACGCTTAGATCTTTTAAATTGCGCTACAGATTTCAATGCGGTTTTCACTAATGGAAAGAGCGTTAAACGACGAAAGTTTTAATACAATTTGATTTATTTAACCATTTAATGTACTCAGGTAAGGGAGAAAATTTCGGCGAATTGAGAGAAGCAAGGTTATATAGATAATTTGCAGAAAAAAATCCGCGCGAAGCCGGGGGCGACCCGCTTAAGAATGATTCCTCCCCTCTATCATAGCATTGTAAATTATTATTTTCTAGCTGTAGCAGATTGATGCTCCATACCAAAAAATGAAACCTTAAATTTGACTGATTTTCAATTGTTCAAATCGTTCACCTATATCTGTGCAACAAGGATGGTATGAATTCCATTCCACATTCGAATATTTAAAGTAAATATTTGTAATTCAAACGAACTGACAGTTTATCAATATTTCGAATGTTTTCTATATATATATTTTTTCACTTGAATGTTGTTTGTGCTTGGCATATTATACAAACATATGTGTATGCAGATATATTTATTGCTTTTAAAACTAACATTTTTCAATTTCATTTTAAAGGGGAACTATCTATATATATATACACACACTACACACTTTGTATGTTTGCTTGTATGTAATAGGTAATCTTAAAAACTACTCATCCGATTTAAAAAGATTTTTTCTTGACTATTTTACACATCCATACTAAATGTGAAAGTAACTCTGTTCGTCTGTTACCTTTTCACGCCTTAACTACTCAACCGATAATCATGAAATTTTGTATCGTTATCAGGGATACCGGAAAGGACATTTATGATACCTTTCATCCAGAAAAACTGTAGGTACTGTTCCCGAGGGATCGTCTACAATCAAGAAAACTAACGCCTCGCAATAACAGGCGTAATATTTCTTATGTCTTTTTTTATTTTTTAAGTCGAACGAAGTCGCGGGCACCAGCTAGTAACATTTTTATTTCCAGATTATTTAAAATACTCGTTTAGAAGATCTATTCCTTCAAAGATACGTGATATTCAATTAAGGCGCATAGGTATGACTATGCGCCTTAATTGAATGTAAGTTAATATCGGATGTAAACTAAGTTAATGAATTAAGTTAATGAATGAATGTAAGTTAATACATGTTTAATGCAGTTTCGAATGTGTGTTTAATGCAATGTATAATGTCAAATGTTTTACAGAAACGGATAATCCGATTAGGTACGGTAAGGACGCACTTCGCGTTTCCTTTTGATGGGTTTACTTTAATGGATTCCCTGTTTTCCGGCGAACTTTCCTACGAATCACTTAATCTGGCTTGCCTCGGATACATTTTTGTGTGATTTATGAATCGGCGTGACGCCAGCCGGGCTAGACGAAAACATTTATTTTGGATTATCGTAAGTATGTTACGGACGGAAGGCAAAGTGTATGACAGAGGTTGCTTGTTTTTCTTTAGAGTAAAACTGTTTATATATTTTTGATATATCAACTTTAACAGTCGTTTAATCAACAATATTTCATTGTAATTCACTTGATTGTCTTTCTTCGTACTCGTATCACCAACTACATTCCAGGACTTCCAGATTTGATATGTATTTTTTAAAATTTTACAAAGATGCGTTTTTTTTTAACATAACTAGTTCTAGGTTTTAAAAATTTCTATATCTTATCATAATAGTAATATTTTTATAAATAAGTACATACACGGTCTACGAGTACAACGCCTTTTTATATGAGTAATACCATTGAGTAAATATTACTTAACCAGTAACTATTTACTCTATTTTAGTAGGTACTTTAAAGTGTTTTTAGTACAAGTAAAGTGCTGATTAGTTACTTTTAGAAATAATTTTATGTTTTATTAAATTATGCACCCGGTTTACTGAATCCTTCGATAGGCGAATTTTTTTATTATTTTCTTTTTAATGTTTGTAACTTTTACCGTACAAACAAAAGGTATCATCTCCTTCATTCCCGGTTACCGGTGACTTTAAATGGCGGTTAGCCTACTTGACACATGGTGAAAGCGGCCCTAATTATTATTACAGGATATTTTTTTTTGTTCGTATTCAAATATATTCCCGGGTGAATAGAATTTATTCAAATTGGGTGAATCGGGAAAAAATATTAATAAGTAAACGGATGAATGGGACATACTCAAAATTTATAAATGAGGGCCATCGGAAAAAAAGATTTGGGTGAATTCTGAAGACTAAAATATTAATAATTTATTCCTTATAATGAAATTATCAAACTATATGTTTATTAATGAAATAAATAACTCTGAGGCTTCTGAGGTAGATAAACACGTCAGGCGCCCCAGTTACAACGAGGTAATGCCTCATCAAGAATCTAACCAAATACGAATTTGTCCAAAAGCAAATAACAATATAATGTTGAATATATAAACAATGCTGTCTGCTTCTATAGAACCCATAGAACCCTGCTAATATGAAATGATATTTTATTTTTAAATTAAGTCTGTAATTAAGTTGGATAAGAATATCTTATTTGAATATGTTGATAAATTAAAAATATGTTAAGCTTAAGTTGTTAGTAGCTAGAAGAAATATTATTAATCAAATTTTGTGAATGTACCTACACATATTTATTGGCAAGAGATCAAGGAATTTACTACGCGCATAGATATATCAATAAATGGTTTGCTTTTTCATCCTATGTCGTAACATTACGCTCAGAGATTCCATTTACTTTACTGGTAACTAACTGTGAATACTAACTCGCTCTGGGAGTGTATCAGGAATTCTAAATAAAATTTTGAACGGCGTACCAATCGAACACGTGGTGATCGTATGATCAACTATGAATAAGTAACTCCCGGGTTATAGAATTCATTGAGCCATGCTCGAATTGCTCGAAGTCACAGCCAGTTCGTAATAGTATCGTCAAATCTCTGTATATATATTTATTGAGGTTTTTCTTAATTGTATCTATAATAGATTTATTTTCTATGATAAAGAGCTATGATCTATGATACAGGCTGACAACCTACTTGATTGTATAGAGCAAGAAATTTTATGTTAACAAATTTATACACTCAAAACGTGGGTCTTCAAACATTTATGACTACACATACATCACAGTGTTAAGTACAAAAACTTATAAATTTAAACTGTTTATTTGTTATAAACATAACAAATAAGTTATAATGTTAAGTAAATAACATAACGTTTATAATAGTAAGTAAGTTTAAGGTGTTTTTTTTTTGTTAATTATTCACGTTTCTTTATTTACATAAAATCTCTTGCTCAAATGAATAGTGTAAATAATAACTAATAATGTAAATGCTCTGCTAATCCCTAATAAGATCAAATATATCGAATTTGGATCAAAGCGAGATAATAATAGAAGCCTAATTTAACGGTAATAGAAAATAAGTACGATATGATAATGTTATGATGTTCTTTTATGACTACGTTTTAAAGTCATAAATTGGGCAGCCTGTCTGGTTGCTATAATCTGTCTCTTACAGATAGCCACCGCGTAATAATAGCATATAGCATGCCAGATTTTTTTTACTTTTTTACAGATTTAGCAACGAGAAGTATTTCTTATTCTATGTGTTTTTTTTTGTTTTTCTAAGTACTGCAATAAATTGCCTCTCTTTACGTTAATTGTGTTTATAGGCGACGGTAGCTGTGGCGACGGTAGGCTACCATCAAGCCCTAGTGGACCATTAAACTGACGACATTGTAAAATAAATCATCAACGTAAAAAAAAAAATATATCTCAATTGCCCTATTTTCTGTCAGATAAATCAGACGGGAAATCTACAACACCATCCGCGCAATAGAATGTGTGAATATATTTTTTAATTAAAACAATAAAAGCCACTGAAACAAGAGACGCGAGATTATGTACGACGTAAATTCCTCCGTCTATTGATTAAATTTCGTCCGCGTATTGTTTCCGATGATTAACACATCATTGTGTGTTTTTAATATTCAAATATATTCGTAAATTTCTCTTATGAAATGTACATTTTCAACGTCAAACGCGAAAGCAATTAATTTTTATGTTACCAGTTAGCATGTAGATACTGTACTTATTATAGTTCTATTTGTTATTTTATATTATAGTTGTACTTGTTACCTTTTTTTTAACGTTGGGAAATCCTCTTGGATACCCCGCAGTGTGGGGGACACTGCGACTGTACTAGAACTACCAAGGGCTTTTTAAATAAGTTTTAATTTGAATAATCAAGTAAATTGTATTCTTTTGTACACTTAGGCCCAAAAACGGAAAATTTGTTTTACAAATGTTTTAGTAATTTATTGTTGTAAGTACAACGGGGCACATAATTGGTATTACAATGTCCAAAACAGTTTCCGATGTCAATTCATATTAAATTAGTTGGGAAGGTTGATACATAAAGCCCATAATGCAGCTGTCATGTTCCTGAACAACGTTGAAGCTTAACGCTTCCTGGCGAGCTGACGGCCCACTTAGAGAATTTAGCAACGCTAATTTAAGTCACTTCACATTTAAACAATGTACTCAAAATGTATAAAATTTCAACAATGGTTAACCGTATTTTCTGTAATAAGTCTAATTTAAATTTAATAATTTCTAATATCTTTTGCCACGCAAGAACCAAAAATGTAGCATTTTTTTTGTATACGGTTTTCTGCGTTCTCATTCTCAATCAGTCTGTAGCCACCACCTTATTATTTATTTTATATTGAACAAAACCCCTACAGTGTAAGGGACGCTGCGGATCCCCCCAAGACCACCGCCCAGGCCTGCGCCCGAGTCTCCTCCGGCGAATTGGTTGAGAGAGGGGATCCTCATTTCGCTGCCTTTCCGCCGCTTCCTTGCGCTACATGGCGTGCTCGCAAAATGCATCGCCTGCACGCAAGATTACTACCGACCATCGCTTTCACAACGGCCGGCAGCGAGAAATCGGCGCCCAAGACGAGACAGAGCGACGCACTGCTATGTCCATTCGGGGCAGTCACTCAGAGTGTGCTGCGCAGTGTCGACTACGCGGCTACAATGGTGGCATACCTCGGTAGCGTTACTAAAACTCTACAACAACATAAAACCAAAAATTTAATGTCGTATTTTCTAATATAGAAAATTGCGATATAAAATTGAGACAGTATTACTGATTACATTGTCACTAACAGGGTTTCATTATGTATACAGATATTAAGTTTACAAAATAAAATCAATTTTATTTGAAAAAAAAAAGAGAGGAACTGGGTAAGCAATTTGGGTAGGGGTGTGTATGTAACTATTTGTCCTTCAGCGCATTAACAACACTCTCAAATGATGTTTTCGGGAAAGACTTGTCACAGCCAAATCATATATTCTCGCCACGTCTCTTATCCTATCTAGGTCGGCAGGCTTCATGCTCTCCATAGGCGTTATCTATGTAGGTTAGGTTATCATGAGGCGGACCGTCAAATTGCCTGCCATCCATTATAATAAATGCAATTCAAGTTTTTTTAAACTACTTAAATTATTTTCTTTGTTTTCATTCTTGGATTTAACTTAACAATAATTTCGATCTACGTTTAGTTGGGTCCGTTCTTGGTCAGTGGATAATTTACCCTAATGCCGCTATACCCTTGTCTGCATTAGCCATTAACTTGTGACATGCTTAATTCGCTAAGTGCTGTGGTCAGCCGCCCTTATCTAACGGCGCCAGTGACAGCGATTTAAGTAGCGGAAGCACAAGCGTATAGTTATTCAAAGTATTTTTAATCATAAATATAACGGCAATACATCATATCGGTAAAGCATATGGTCCCAGTCTCAGTAAAGCATTTTTCTCATCCCCGACCACTACGTAAAAAACTATTCAACTTGTATCCCACAAAGATTTTTGCTAATGCATAATTTTGACTAAATTACAGCCTTAAGTTTACCTCTATAAACATATTAAAGTAGTAGACAGCTAATAATATACTTTATATAATTGTATATCGTAAAATTATAATGTATAAATAGATATAAAATGTAATTAAAATAATATTGAAATAGATTATGTTTTGGATATTTACAAATGATGTATTTTTTCATAATTATCAAACTGTCAGGCTGCCTGATGTTTCACTCGATGGTGGGTTGCTATAGTTGCTTATATACAAAAGCAACATCAGGAGTAGTAAAACCAGGAGACATGTTTAGTAAAGCGTAACTCGAACGGACTAACATTTGGAAGTAGGCGCCATAATAATTTTTGTTCAGCTCAAAAATATTCAGCTCCAACGGTATACTACACATACCTGTTGGACTCTTTTTCCTAGTATCTCATTTAATCATAAACATGTAACAATAAAAATGAGCCAGGTGTTGACCTCAACTAAATCGCTAGCAATAGGACCCCACGTTGGAATAATGGATTGAATAAATGACCTAAATGTATAACCCTATTAAGTGCACCACCTTTAACTAAATCGTGGGTTTGAGTTAAATTATTTACTTAAGCGTAGAGGTCAGATTCAAGGATCTGCGGAGGTCTGTGATATCGGTACAGTTAATGTGACTGCTCAGGTACAAACAAAGTAATAATACAGTCTTTTCACCTTTGCTTTATACAAAATTAGCGTCCCGCCTCCTACTTCGCATGGAATTGTAATATTCAAAAATTCTTTCTTAGCGCATGCTCACGTTATAAAATAAACTTATGTTCAAATTTCAGCTTTTAAGTTGTTTTGATTGTGCTTTGATAGTCAGTAAGGATAAACAATTTTATAAGTAGGTATAGATAACTAATGACCCACCCCCGGCTTTGCACGTAGTTAGAATTTTCAAAAATCCTTTCTCAGCGCATGCTTATGTTATAAAATCAACCTATGTTCCAAATTTTAGTTTTCTAGACTTAGTAATTTAGGCTGTGCGTTGATAGTCAGGACAACCATAGGGAAAGTTAATCTGCCAAATTAATAAGTCAAAAACTACAATATTTGTCTTTCTGATTCATATCCAATTTTATTTATCGATGTCTTGAATAAGTCTGAATCGTTCGTTTGTTAATACTAGTTTTATTTCTGGTTGTATTCAAAAAAAGGGCAACAGTGTTTTTCCATTCTCGTCTATTATTCACCTCGACTAGGGAAGTGGCGGAAACTAGCAAACTAGATAAGTTTTAAAAGGAGCAAGTTAGATGAATCTTGACTGCATAATGACATAGATTAAAAGTTGTTGATGGTTAAATTCAAAGTCTTGAATCCGGATTGAGAATGGGGCTGAATGGAATAATTAATGTAATCGTTACGGACAGAGACATTATTATGGACGAATAATAATTGCGTTATGTTTTATTTATTAACACGAATCATGTTTCAGTATTAGCATTAATACTCAAATATTTTTCTTCTATTTAACAGTAGACGTATATTTGTTTTCTATTAGTAATACCAATTTTCATAGAAATCTTTGTCACCCATTTAAACTTGGAAATGTAATTTAAATTTAAATTTGCTAACACTTCGTATTAATAATAAATGTTTCCAGAGACTTTATCCCGCATTTTTTTTTTAATTTTGAATAATGAATTATTCTGATATAAAAATTACATTACTGACAAATTTCGTTAACATTCAATTCAATTGTTATTACGTGAAAGTTTAACGAATCATACTCACATACTTTCGATTATAATTATAATGTACTAGCTTTTGATTGCGACTTCGTCATTCTTTAATCAGAAAAGGGTTCTTTTCTGTAATCCAGGCAATGTGTTTGCAAAATGTCATGATTATAGTAGTGATATAAAAATTCTTAAAATTGTCTTTTAGGGCTGATAGCTATACCAAAAATTGTCAAGATAAAAAAAAAACAGGGAAACAACAGTAATCATTATAATAAATTATAAAAGTAAATATTTGATCATAAATATCTTTTACTTCTACACTTTGTATAATAATTTAAACTAAATGGATTTTTTTCTGATCGTACAGCTACGAAATGTCGTTTAATGATAGTCCAAACATATAATTTATTATATATAAAGTGATAGGTTAATGATACTTTGTAGTTTAGTTCAAACATGTAATAAACTATTATCTACACATCTACGTGATATTGCGTCATTTGCATATGTGGCCAATAATTAAGGTTGATAACCATGGACAGTAATTATTGCAAGCTGCTCTATCAGTATATGATTATCATCTGAAAGCCATGAAAGCCAGCTAAAGTGGGTACCATATATTGTAAACTATATTGAATCGAATTATTAAACATTTTAAAATTTATTAATGGAAATAAAAAAAAAAAAATGCAATACCTTATTATTTATCAGTATTCATATTAACATTATTAATAATCCGTATTAATATCTTCTTTACTAGGAGGATACCTTATTCGTGAAATGAGAATTTGTTATAGAAGGAAGTTGCTCTATCGGTTTGGTAAATCATTATCATAAATGATGATCAAGATCATCAAGACTACATCCTGAGCGGAGACCATTTTGGTCACTTTTTTATAAATTATAAAGAAAGAAAGAAAGAAACATTTTTTCTTTCTTTCTTTCTTATCAATTGAAGTCTGTCTTAAAGCAATATGCCTGCCTCTGTATGTTTGTATAACCGCTAACTCCTTCAAAACCACGCAAAGTTTTCCCCATCAGTTAGATAATTTTTCACGGATGGTTTAAATAAATAATAAAACCTAGTTTCTCCTCTAGTTTCTTCTAAACCCCAATCGAATTTTAATGAGGTTTTCACCAACTGAAAGAGCGATGAACAGGTAGGTTTGTCTATATAATTTGCAGAAAAAAAAATAGATTTTTTCCAAGACGGGGGCGAGTCGGTAGTATCATATATGAATAGCTTAAATGTTCTTTAGGCGGGGTTCCAAGAATGCTCGCTGCATTAAAAATTATTAATTAGTAGTGGGCGAGGCTTGTCTGCCAGGCATTAACCACCTTCTTACAGAAGACCGCCGTGAAATAACAGTACGAGTCAGCAGTGCATTTGCATATTTCTGATGTTATTTGTATTTATAGGCGTCGGTATTTTCAATATAAAAATGTAGGTAAAAAATACACATCCATTTGCCCAGCTCTCCCACACATTTAAGGAATTTACACCTAAATACTATTCGAGTAAATTTGAAGTCACTTTGTGTCAACGTCTCGGGCGCGCTTCAGGTTGAATTAATGGAGTTAGGTATGACTTGAATGCACTGAGGCTATATTAGGTCGCAATTTGTCCCATTGAGGTGTTCGAGCTAACTTCAAAACGTCTCCCCTATCTATGCCATTTACATCGATCTCTAATTATGCGAAGGTTATTCAAATTTACATAGCTACTAGCTTTTGCACGCGATGTTATTCCGTGATAGTGTATTATTTAATAGGTAAAAGAATTTTTAAAATCGGTCCAGTCGTTTTTGAGTATATTTATTACAAACAAAAATACAAATCTTTTCTCTTTGTAATATTAGTATCTATAGATTAGGAGAACGCAATGCATGAAGTATGAAATTAATATTTTTTTAAATGCAATTGATTTTTTATTACAATTGACGACCCGTCCCCGGCTTCGCTCGGATGCAATTTTTTTATCTGCCAATTATATATACCCTACCTATCCCTTCCTTTATTCTTAACGTTAATATAGTTGGCAGCGCACTTGCAACACCTGTGGCGTTGCTTGTGTTATAGGTGACGGTAGCCATCTCCCCATCAAATGGACCGTCAGCTAGTCTGCCGAAGTTAACATTTTTTTTTTAATTTCGTTTATCGCTGTTTCCATTAGTTAAAACGGTATCAAAATCTATAGATTGCTTTAGAAAAATTTAGCGGGAAAACAGATAGAGGCGGCCAGCGATTTCATTTTATTTATAGCTAGCTGGTGCCTGTTACTTCGCTTGCATTGATTAAAACAAAATATATAACATAATTATACACATATTTTTTGTAAATTACAAAATTTGTTTAGTTTTCATATACCTACTGACATATTTTAGTCATTTATGAATTGTTAGCGTCTGCTATTTATGTCAACTGAAGTTGATTGATTTAAGGCGGAAAGTATAGTAAAAAGTGCTCTGTGACGTTGTAAAAAGAGGTGCTCATTCATTCAGATTCATTCAGTGACATGATAATATTAAAAAGGTCGTTATAATCACCATAGAGTTGGAAGTGTAGTTCTGATGTATCGGGGCGACGAAAGTATTGGAGCTAAACATAAAGTGGTTTAATTAATGTACCCGAAGTAGAGAGTGTTAACAGAATGTATTCATGTATTCACCACATAGTTATTTAATGTCTACTGTTACCATGGCAACAAGCTCATTCAAAGATCGTGTGCCATTGGCCCATAGAAAAAAGTATATTTGGAGGAAAAGTTCGATTAAAATAAATCTTCATATTAAACGAATCATGCAAAGTAGCGATTTGCATAAAAACCGTGGGTTATTGTTACGGAAGTCCTAAAAATAAGTCTTACCATTAAATGTAATTTATTCATAGTTTTATATGTACTGTTGGACGTACTTTGCTTTGTGTAGTTCAGAAATGAAATACATATACTAATACTATAAAGCTGTAAGGACTAGCGGTCCTTATCAGTTTTCGTTTCATTTTCCAAGTCGCATACCTGTCTTTTACATGATCATCATCTGCGCCAATGCTGGCATAGTCCTCCCACGTAATTGTATTATAATCAGAAGCAACCTGGATCCATTTATTTTTGATGCTTTTATGATGCTAATGCGACATACCATCTGAAACAGACTCAAGACGCCAACGAATCTTTGAGAAAATGTACATATAGATATCTTGCTTTTGCACGCGACTTCGCCCACGTAACTTTATAAAATATTTAAAAATATTCAAAATCGGTCCAGTAGTTTTTTGAGTTTATTCATAACGAACATACAAAAATACAAATCTTCTCTATTTATAATATTAGTATAGATATGTATACGAGTATATACATGAAACTAATCATGACGTATTCGTTTTTCTATTTCTTTACATGTACCTCAGTTAGTTGTTATACTTCAAAAAGGACAAATAGACAATTAGCACAGAGCTTGGTAAGCGCTCGGGAGATTCTCAACTGTTCTACGACGACGCAACTCTTCAGCGCTGTGAAACACTTTTCATGTTCGCGAAGTCTTTACAGCTCACTGGCACTTGGTTCGTAATACGAATGCGGCATTGGACACTTCTAACGTTACAAGTGTTGCGGTGTATGTAACCAAGTAGAAAACCGTCGCAGCTGGTACATCTATACTTCTACCTATACTAATATTATAAAGAGAGAAGAGTTGTATGTTTGTAATGAATGAACTCAAAAATTACTGGATTTTGAAATTTCTTTCACATATAGAAAGGTACATTATCAGCGAGTAACATAGACAATATTTTATAAAGTTAAGACACGCGGGCGAAGTCGCGTGGAACAGCTAGTTCTGTATATATCATTACATGTCTTACGTGTAAACACAAAACCAAATGTACTTAGTAGTTACGTAAATATTATAAAAAACGTCCACTTTAAACAGAATTGGTAGACATTTATTATATTTCGGTAATGCAAAAAGCCCGAAATATTTTCTTGATAAATCGCTGTCCGCCTCTGTCTGTTTCTCCGTTAACTTTTTCTAAATCACCCAACGGGTTTTGATACGGTTTCCATTAATGAAAAGAGCGAAAACGATGAAGGTTTGTGTATATAATTTGCAATAAAAAAAAAAGTCGGGAGCTGGTTGCCCGTACATATTATTATAAAATGAAGTCGCTGTCCGGTTCTGTTTGTTTTTCCGCTAACTTCTAAGTCACCCAATGATTTTTTTATTAATGGAAAGGGCGATAAACGAGAAATTTTATTTATATATTATAATATCTAAAAAAAATCCCCCGTGCGAAGCCAGGCGCTGGTCGATATTATACATATAAAATGATCCCAAAAAATTATAATTAAAACACCCAAACACATTCAATTTATGAGGTACAAAAATTATATCAGCTTGAAAAGTGACTTTATTTGGAATTCACATGTATTAATTTTATTTATTTTCGTAAAGATTTTTTGTTTTGCTAACCTTACATGCTTGATTATTGTTAGGTTATTGTGAACTATAAAATATAAATAACGATGTTAGATAAATTTTGTGCATGTTTTTATAAAATCATTAAATGGGAGTATAATCAACAAGACGCAGGCATATTGCTTTAAGGCAATTTTACCCGTTCGCTTTGAGAATCTCAGTTCAGATCAGTGATTAGCAGCAACTTAATTACCTGCCCGTCCGGAAATTCACTGACTTTGACCAAAATCGGGCTGGTAAATTTTAGACCTTATAAGATATAATTACGAAGACTGACCTAGACGTGCTATGAGTATTTTTTTATTTCTCGTCACCATGTCGTCTATCAACAATAATAAAAAGTAGAATGCTATATAATATGTATAACGATGTTTTATATGTACCAAAACAAACTAGGTTAGTACCTCTGTTAATTTTGATTGTCGATTAGCTTCTGAAGTCATTATCCCTAAGGTAATTTGGGACTCCATTTACATGGACCTTCGTAATCGAATTAATTTTATTGGTACCCAGAATTTGATACAAGTGCTATTTTAGTTAATTCCGACTTATTGAAATTGCTTGTGTGCTTTTATACTTAACGTTCGAGTCGCACTAAAATAATTGTTTGAAATTTTCTTATAAAACAATTTTCAGAGGCGCGAACGTTGCCGTAACAAATTTTAAAAATATCTTTTACGAGATAGTCCCATCTTTTGTGCTTATTCCAATTTACATCTTTTCGGTTATCTTCGAGAAGCTGCAAAAATTTGTTGTGCAATATTGCACATTATTTCATAATTTGTTAGGTTGCGCTCATTTTAGTAAAAATTGTGGTCGGTCTGAGGATAGTCCTTACCATGAGAATATGTGTGGGCATATATTATGGATCATTTCTTTTTTTTTTCTCTTAAATATCTGTTTTTAATTTCTAATTTTATTAATGTTTGTAAAATTAACAAAATATGACGTCACTGCTACGCCGTAGACTCTCGTAGCTTCTATTTTCTTACGCTCTAGTGTTTTGCTACACAATCCATGTTGCATGGTACTTACCGTACCCGACATTCTCTTTTTGTTTCAAGGGGCGTCTACGTTACACTTAAAGTCACAAGACATTTTCTCAAATGGATAAACATAGATAGTTTTACAATTAAAAGGATAACTTGACTTATGAACTCTTATATTAATATACTCATAAAATAAATTTAAAAAATTGAATTTGAATATTAAATAAATAATTTAAATATACATAGGTATACATACAAGTATTAAATGCGGATTTTTTCATGTTAAAACGCAAAAAAGGGCTTACAAGTTTGACCTGTGTGTGTGTCTCTCTGTGGCATCGTAGCTTCCAAACTCCCGTATGCGGGATCATCACCCCATTTCCTAGTTAACGAAGGGATTTCACTACTTTCCACGGGTTCGATTGATCTGAAACTTTGTTTATTGTTAATTCTGTGTTATTTCCATGACATGTTCAATAGAAAGTCGGGGGGCTAATTTATAATTTTTATTTATAACTTGGTTTAATGCAGTTTCGTTCCCCTAAATGATATTGAATTTTGATGGAGTTTTCTTATGTATCTCTCGACATAAATTATTAGGGACTACAGCTATCAATGTATGTACAAGTGTATGACTGTTCCAAGGTTACACAGGGGCTATTGTCTAGCTTTAATAAGATCATCAAGTTAAGGGTTGTGTATTATTAAGTTAGTTCGTAAGTTTATATAGAATTCTTATCGGGCCGTCGAGGGCGTTTAAGTTCCTAAAGTGTCACACAGTTTGACCTTTGTCACGAATACAGTGACAGGTGAGTTACGTACCGATACCCTACACTAGTAGATAGTAAGTATATACTTAGATATATTATACTAATGGAGATACTTATGATTACACAACATTATTGACTTTTAGGTCTTGGATAAAAAGGGGAAGATGAAAAATTAAATCTATATTATTTTTATTTATAATATAATATATATATTATAAATAAAAATGTAGCTCTTCTAATAACCCGAATTCATATTAACTTTAGGAATGCCTTTAATTTTTTATTGTTAATTTATGTAATGAAATAAAGAAAGAAAGAACTTTCATAATACCACAATGTCGCTGAAGGTAGATTTTTTAGTTTTATATTGCTTCTGGATTCCATTGGAAATTTAATACTTTTTCAAACATCCTAATCCAGTTCGCGGTAAAATCGAAGCTATGCCGTCCTGGTCCGGACGCAGATCGAGATTATCCATTTCCTTTCGATAAGTGAGAAGTTTTCCGCTTGGAGATTAAATATTGCAGCACTCGACTCCCGTGGCGTGAGTTATGTACTGCCGTGTTTGATGTATGCACGCGCAAAACAAATTACGCCTTTAAGTTGACGTCGCTTGACGCTTTCGTTAAAAATGAAACTTTATTCAATACTTTAATATTCAATTTGTCTATCCTATAAGTTTTTATATTATAGACAAATAATAAATCTACTCGTACTTTTTAAATAAATCTCTACGACCAGTTGCACACCTCTGTGCAACTAGTCGAATCCAAAGGAACACAACTCAGCTTAAGGCCGCCATTTTTCAGCACTGCTTTTCAGTTGAGCCCATTTCCACAGTTCTATAATAGGCGCCTTCTATCCACTGGGCGGTCCGTATGTCTATCATATAGCATATATAATATGTATACGTATAGGTTGAGTCTGGTTAAGATAAATATTTTCTTCTATAACAAGACAGTGCAGCAATAAAGTAACTCGTATACAAGATTATATTGTTATCAGCCACGAATGAATGTAACAAAATGTCTAACCAAAAAATATTGCGTCAGTAGGATGGTATACAGAGCAATTTAATGGATGCGTGACTACAGGGTCGGCCTGGCAGGATGCCATGCAACTGTCTAGCAATGTACGAAACGAAATGAAATTTTTATTTCATTTCCAAGTCTTTCAAACTGGCTACCATTAAATTACGAGAACTGTAAATTATTAACTAGTTTTCTGCGTTGCGTCAGTTTCCACCGCTTTCGTTCTAATGCTTCGTCTTTTATTATCGTATTTTAATATTAATCCGCAGTTATTACTGAGCAGAACATTTCAGTCAGATTTATTTAACTTCTTTAGAACAATTCCGTGCATGAACTTTGCAAGGTTTTCCTTTTGCTTGACTTTCGTCGAACGTCTTGCCGAATTCTGTAACATTTAAGTTTTATTACTTGTTATTTTTTATTTTTATTTTTTTTTATGTCAAAAGACAGGCTAACGTTCCACTTCATGGTAGGTGGCTACCATCGCCTATAACACAAGCTACGCCATAGGTGCTGCAAGTGCGCTGCCGACTACAATAGGGTTAAGGATGAATTTGGGAAGTGATAGAGAAATAGTAACACACGGTGGTTTTCTATAAGGTTTTTTAACAAAATAAAACTTTAATAATATATTTTTTGCACAATATTTTTTTAAACAAATGTCTACAGGATCTTATTTCATATACAACAGTTTTAGTACAATGTATATTTTTCTAAAACAATGCAAATATGGGAATATCTAACAATATAAATCTTGAATATAATATAATCTTGACGACCTTCACATGAGGTCGTTAAGGTTAAGGTCACTCCATTGAAGGTCGGCTGAACATCAATCCTATACTTTTATACTCATCTTTTGAAAATCGGAATTATTTCTAAAGAATAATTTATACGTATGTCTCTGATACGTAAAACCCTTTGTAGGATCATATTGGTCAGCAATTATAATAACATGTAAGAAAGTTTCTCTTATATTTCTTTTTTTTTTTTACAAATGCTTGTTATTATTGAACTTTTTATTATATTTACATTTAAATCTATAGGATGGTATGTTAATATTTTCGTTTATATAGGTTATACAATCGCATGGTTTTCGAAAACCATGCCATAGTATAATAAATGTTTAAAGAGTGGTTAAAATGTTGCCTTCTGACTTAAACTTAGATTGCCAGCTAGATCAACCTTGGAAACAAACTTTACTTGGCTCTTTTTTTAACGTTTGGAAATCCTAATGAATATGGCAGTGATAGTTGCGGGCTATGCCGGGCTTCTACCGGCTAAAACCAAACGACTTCGTAGCGCGGCCATAGATTAGCGAAGTCGCGGGGACCTTATGACACGACATTGGTGCCCTGCCACGGCTATCCAGCGCGAAGAGGTCCACACTCCCTGTCGGAACCTCGGCTCTGCCCATTCGGGGCAATCAGCCAAAGAACTTTAATTGGTCCTGGATTTTTGCGTTTTTGCCTCTAATATATTAGATAAAAAAGTGACAGTTATAGTTTTCTATCTATTTGACTTGGATTTTTCGTTCCTAACCAGGAGTAGTGTTGTATAAAATGAATAAAGTCGTAACGAACAACAACCCACGCAAATAGTTCCGACATCCCCAAGTCGCGTCGTTCCTCTAGCCTTAATCCGAATTGTTGGCTGCGTCGAATAGTTTTACAGACAAATCGTGCAGCACTCACTCGATTTTACAACTCTTCCTGTGCTTTGGAAAAATTTTGTGTAGCAGACTTACTAATGTTGTGCGCAGACGAAACTGTGTGGCCACTCAAATGTATTATTACCACTTCTGATAGCAGTCTATAAGAATTCTTATAAAGACGATTTTGTTTTTTAAATATTGGAATACAGACTATTATGTTAAATGATACTTATTACAGATGCAATAAGGTGTAAATCAAGGGATGTCCCAGGTTGGTGAATATTTCTTTAATATATTCCGAACAAGTAGATTAAAAATTAACTAGAGTAAGTAACATTTCATTTCGAACCGTTCACTCGCTACCGAGTTTGCAAGGATGCAATTTTCTGTAAATTATGTATACAAACCTTCATCGATTATCGCTTTTTCCTTTAGTGAAAATCGTACCAAAATCCATAGGTTGGTTTAGAAGTAGTTAGCGGAGAAACAAACAGACGCGAACAGGTTACAAAATATTGTTATTTCTACTTACATAAGATCTTAATTAGGTTTTTTAATTTGATGGTGAAAAACCGCATTAAAATTCGCTGCGTAGTTTAGGAGGTGTTAGTGGATATACAGACTGATAGACACGTAAAGCGACTTCAATTTATGCAAGGATTAAAATTATGCAAGGATATAAAATAAAATAGAATAGTTTTTTTTTTTCACAATTATTAATAGTTAAATTTTTTTTGATAATATTATAAGAGACTTCAAATTGAACAAACTATACAAATTGTAACTTAAAATAATTTACAGTGAAATTACTTACAACCATTTATTTGATTGATAGACATTATTAATGAAACAGTAATGTAGGCCGGTTTCCAAACGCTAATGTTGCTTTGGCATGACGAGCATTGATAAATTTCGCGTTTTGCAATATGGTGTTATAAAGCAATCCTGATTTATGAATATTTATTCAGACTTTTTGTTTTGATGCAGTTTCATTTTAAAACATTTTTTTCTAGTTTTATGTTTTCTTCTAAATTTTTATAATTAGTAGTACTTATGTACAGTCAAATTTTGCCGAATATGGGCAAAAAGGGGAACCTTACGGTATCCAGATGAACATGCTAAAAGTCCTCAAAGATGGGGGCTTCTCTGAGGGTCTAGAGAAGGAAGGTGGTTGAACTTACCTTGTTTCAGGTTTTTGCTCATATTGCGAATATCTATACGATGTTTACGATGTACGATTTGTGTTGGGAAGATGTGGATATAGTATTTCTTCTAATGTCTCTTTCACTGCCAGCAAATATTCATTGTCAAGCCAGGAAAAGGAAAATTGGAAACCAAGATATTTTCGTCACAAGAACTTCTCCACATAAACTGTTATTAAAATATTAAGCGGTATATAAAAGGAACTTTATATCATATTCGTACAATTGGAGTCCCTGTAAGTAAGATTACCCTACAATACCCTACATTGTACCAAACATAATGTGTCTGAGCATATATCCGTCTGGGTCTGACGCTATCTGCTCTGCATGACTAACTGGTTCCGCCAAGTGTGACGAAAACTTTAAATTGCATTCGTTGGTCTTTGAAGACCCTCCCCATTATTTTAATTTGTTAAAGTATGGATATGAGTCTGTTTATGACATAAAGTTATTTCTCAATTGCAATTAAATATGATTACTTACTACAAGTAGATATTCTACTAATTAAAATACTTTATTCTTAAGTGCACTTAGTAATCGAAATATTAGATAATTCTTTTATAACTATGATGTCTAATGTCGATACAGATACTATAAATGTTGATAGGTAATTAATTAGATAATTATTTATAACAAAGTTGTTGCATAGGTGCTTCCATAGACACTAACTAAAATAACTGACTTTGTTTTACACAAGACATGTTTTACATGAGTACTCACAACACTTTTCGATAGGATTTAGATTATATCTGGCCAGTATTTATCTTAAATATAACAATTTCACCTTTTTAACTTATTACCACCATTGATGACATACGGCGCTGGAACGTAGTCTCTTACTATGGGCCTCGTAAGAAAGCTCAATGTCGCTCAAAGAGCTATGGAGAGGGCTATGCTCGGGGTTATCTGATCTGACTACGTGAACGAATCAGAAATGCGGAGATCCGTAGACGTATCCGAAAATTATCGACAAAAGCCGGCGGATTACTAAGTTAAAGTGGCAGTGGGCAAGATACATTGTACGGAGAGCCGACGGCCGCTGGGGCCGGAAGGTTCTTGAGTGGAGGCCACTGACCGGCAAGCGCAGCGCAGACGTCCACCTACAAGGTGGTCGACAGTAGACCCAGGCAGCTTCTGAGCGGTCATATTGGAAAATTATGGGGAAGGCCTATGTCCAGCAAAGGACATCCTGCGGCTAAGATGATTATATAGATGATGAACTATACATTAAGTATTGTCAACTGGAATTTATTGATAGTTGAATGAGACGTAAATTTTCAGTATATATCTAAATCAAAATTGGAGTAGCCAAGGAAAAGTAAGAGAATTAAAAATAAACATTTCCTAATTCATGCAACATAATGAATGTGTTTTCAAGAGTAGCCACACAGTTTGTTAGAAATAGAACGTGTTCTGTGTTGGCTATCGCGTTACGTACCTACTTCTCTAACCGCATGTTAATTCTTCAATTATAACATTAAAATAAACGAAATGTTTAAAACATTAACGCTGCTTTACATACAAATGCGTTGAGCGGAACTAATAATAGTCAGCCAAGTCTTACTTACCGCCGCCGCGCCGGGGTATGGCCATTTGCCAGCTCTAGCTTCAGCTTATCTAGCTTTACTCAGTTGATGCTGCATACTTGTTTTAAGCTTATTTTGTATTAAAACTAAAAAAAAATCTTTATTAAATGGCAAAGTAACCAACGCGCATTTGAATACTTATTCGTTTTAAATGTCATTTTTAACCTCTTTTGGTATTAATAGGCTTAACTTTGGGTATTAGATTCATTTTACAATGATAAAACTTATGTGAATATGGAATACCTGTAATCATTTGTCTTTTACTAGCGATCCTCTCCTGGCTACCCACGGGTGCAATTTTTCCTGCAAATTATATATAAAAACGCTCTATCCATTCCTCGTTTAAAGCTCTTTCCATTAATAAAACTGCATCAAAATCAGTCAGACAGATGCGGAGGGAGACTTTGTTTTATAATATGTAAGCTATCAAAGTCTGTGAATTTGGACTGGATTGATTTCAAAGGATGTGAAAATGTTTTTTTTTTCCAAATTTAGAACATAATAAAATAATAGCACGTGTGCTTATTGTGTTTCGGTACATTAAGGAAGTCACCACGTTCACTGGTGCATTGTTTGACAATGTTGTTGATTGTATATGTATGCAATGGTACTTATCATCAAATAGTACCGTCAACATATCTGCCGAATTATGTCATAGTTAATTTGAAATTCGAATACATAAACTTGATTACACGTTTATGTGAATGGAAGTTATAATTATTGTGTCTATAATTTATACTTGACTTAGGAAAGGAAACGACCTTCCTTACTAAACGGACATGAAAATTGTAGTAGGTTTATTGAGTAATGATTAAATTGTGTTTTTATTTTCTTTCACTTTTATTATTTAAGAAAGGAGAATTTAAGAGTAGTTTTATAAATTCTAAACAAATGTCCTCGTTCTTAGTCAAACTAATAAGTAATAATCGTATTATTTTGTATGTAGATGTTAATATTTTAAATTATACGACAGTTTTAAAATTGCAAATTCTAAAGGCAATTAAAAAGTAATTTATTTATGCACAGCAAACAAAGCACTTGAACTAAATAATTCATCCGTCCAAGTGAAGTAGTGCCAGCAAAAAAACCTCTGAGACAAAGTGTCGTCTTCCCCAGACCCAGACAAATCCTCGAGCCTTCATTAGAAGGGCTAGGAGGGACGCAGTAACTCATGTAGGAGTGCGGCTGACACGCCCCTCCTTGTTCCATTCACTAAAGGTATGGCGAGAGTGGATGTGACAAACTATTTTCAGATAAAGATTGAGGTAGTATGCAGAGAAATGATACAGGTTTCCAAAATAAAGAATACCTTCCCAAAAAATTATATGTAACGATGAATATAGAGATATTATTAATTATGATCGTTATGACGCTATAACCAACTTTGAAGAAATTTGAGATTATAAGAGAAAATTTGCCGCTGATTCTTCTAACTTACGTAGCATTAACACATGAGGAAGAATAAGAAATGCCACTTAAGAAAGTATAAATTACGTGGTCTGCGTTTCATTGGATACCTTACGGTTATCACGACATTTTGTCCAAAGGCTTTAATATTTTTCTAATGCATAAAATGACAAAAATAAGTGTATCTAGCAGAGCTTAGACACAGCACATTATTTCAAGCAATAAGTTCACATCACAATTAAATTTTGCCCTTAATTTTTTAGGATTGATTTGGCTTAAAGCAGTCATAGCTCTATGGGATGAACGCCCAGAAGCTCATACTAACATACACAGTTTCGAATTCCGTCGAGCCTGCATTTCTGAGTGCCTATTCCATTTCCATTCCATTCCATTTTCATGTGTGGTTTAAAAAGTGAAGATTTCTTGCACTAATTCACGTGGAAACGTCGATACTTACACAGTATGTCAGTAATACCACAAATCTTTGAAGACATGTACCACAAATCTCTGAACCCACTCATTTTACAAGTCACAGTGAAACGCTTATTGATTTATTTTGTACGGACGCTAAAGTAGTAGCCGTTTCTGTTGAGCACATATCAGAACTTGGTGGACATGCTTTGATAGTTGGCGAAATAAAAGTAAAAAAGGAAAAAATCAAGCCTAGAATTCTCTACACAAGAAATATTCGAAACATTAATATAAACGATTTTAATTCGTGTTTGAACGCCATAGATTGGAACGAGTTGACATCAATCCGTTCTGTTGACATTATGGTGGAAAAATTTACCGAATATATTATACTGCTTTTAGACAAATTTGCACCTGTAAGAAAACGTTATTTCAAAGACACGCCTAAGCCATGGTTAACTAGTAACGTTAGGTATATGATGTCACTGCGCGATAAGGCCTTGAAAAAATTTCGCAAAACCAAAATTGAATCAGATAAAGAACAATATAAAAATCTTAAACATCTTGTAAATGTAAGTTTATACTATGAAAAAAAAGCTTTTTTTGAGCAAAATATCAATTGCCATACTAAGGACTCAAAAACTCTATGGAAGCAACTAAAGAAAAATATTGTTCCTAATTTTCAATCCCCTGCCGAAGTGCCTCAATTTCTTATCAAACCAGATGATATTAATGAACACTTCATGAATATACCGGGAAATGATATGGTAACTATCTCAGATTTGACGTATTTTGAACATCATAGGTACGGTGAAAGTTCTTTCTTCCTAAGTCCTGTTAATGAGGCCACTGTCTCGAAAGCTATTTTAAGTATAAAGTCTAATTGTAAGGGTTACGACAATTTGTCTATGGATATGGTACTAATGACTTTACCTCATACTCTCAACGTTATTACTGCTATTATTAATCTTTCTATATCGACGGCGACCTTTCCTCAAAAATGGAAAACTGCATTAATTAGACCCATTCCAAAAAATAATCACCCAGCTAACTTTGGAGATCTACGACCCATAAGTCTTTTGCCTTTCTTATCTAAAATTTTAGAAAAAGTAATATATGATAAGGTGTACAAATATTTGGAAACAAATTCTATTTTACCAGCATGCCAATCTGGTTTTCGTAAAGGGAGGAGTACCTCCACAGCTCTTATTGATGTTGTTGACAATGTTTTGAATGCACATAACTCTAGAATGGGCACAATTTTGGTACTCCTGGATTATTCTAGGGCTTTTGATTCAATTAATACTTCTTTGTTACTTTCAAAATTATCGTATTATGGTTTTACTCCTTCAGCAGTTTCTTGGTTTAATAGTTATCTTTCTGGGCGTCGACAAATAGTTGAATTTGTCTCAGATGACGGTGTGGTTTTAAGATCGCAACCAATGACAGTCAACAGAGGCGTTCCTCAGGGTTCAATTTTAGGTCCGCTTTTATTTATTTTGTATTCTAGTGACATCACCCAACATATTAAGAACTGTTTTTACCATTTATATGCTGATGATTTGCAATTATACAGGAGTTGTAAAAGTGAACATACACAAGATGTAATCCAAAAAATAAATGGAGACCTAGAATCTATAACTGCTTGGTCAAAAACAAATTGTTTAGTCCTTAATCCAAGTAAATCTAAATTTATGTTACTGGGTTCAAAAAAAAGTATAGAAAGCTTAGCCGCGTCTAACCCTAATATAATAATTAATGGTGAACCTGTTGTCAGAGTGAGTGAAGCGCGCAACCTCGGAGTTATGATGGACGGAAATTTACGTTTTGAGAAACATGTGCTTGAACTAGTCCAAAACTGCTTTTACCGCCTGAAAGTTTTGTACAAAATTAGAGATGTCCTAAGTGTGAATTTGCGTTTTAAACTTTGTGAAGCGATTATTTTATCCAAGTTGAATTATTGTTTGGTTGTATATGGTCCCTGTTTATTTAAGAAGACACACAAATTAATTCAACGAGTGCAAAATGCCTGTTTACGTTACTGCGTGAGGGTGCCTCCTAGATCGCATATAACACCTTTCTTGAATCAATATAATATTTTGCGTATGAATGCCAGGCAACAACTTTATTATGCAACGCTTATCTTCGAAGTGGTTGGTACTAGGAGACCTGAGTATTTGTTTCAAAAATTGAATTGGCGTAATCCTTCCTCTGTTTGCAGACGTCCGGTAAATACTTTGAATGTGCCCTTTTGTTCGACAGCAGCATTCAGTGGTAGCTTCCGATACTTGGCTTCTAAGTGTTGGAATAATATTCCTCCCCCCCTTCGTGATCTCAAGTCTAAATTTGCTTTTAAAACCAAATATACTGCTTTATTAATAGAGAGACAAAAAGGTGAATAAACACTTGAGCCAAGTGTTTAATTTTTGTGGTATGAGCGATAACTGGGGAAGACTTGATCGGAGTGGTGTACTGTTGCTTTTAGAATGTAGTAAAATCCAACAAGATTACATAAGTGTTATAACGACGCATATTCCGCCGGCGTGAAACTTGTCAAGTAGGACTGGCGTAAAATCAGCGCTGTGCTTTGCATCAGCTTATGCTGAGCCAGATACCTTTTTGCTGCCATGGCGCTCACTCAATGGGATTTTATTTAAGTGTGTATTCTGATTCTAAAGTGAAAAATATTTTATCTTATTTGTTTTGTTATCTTTATATGTATTCGTGAGTGTCATGTGTATGCAAATAAATGTTTTCTATTCTATTTCTATTTCTACATGTAAATTCTTGTCAATACTTAGAAGGTTACCCATGGTAGATTAGCTCCTCACTCAGAAGAGTGAGTGGCTTAATATTAAATCATACTTCGAATACATATGTAATGAATATATAATAATCTCTTATTAAAATATAATCTTTATTTAGGCTTTAGTATTAAATTTATTTTATCAAGTTTTTTTCCGACGTTTATTTCAATGGAACGAGGTTAAAATAATTAGGTTAGAGAAAATAAGTGCTTCATTTCTTTCTATTATAATAGGATTGTTACTATGCCGGTTCCTTGTGATGGCTTTCAATGGTACAGTTTGTATTTTAATACTGTGAAAAAGATTTGTAGAAAGAGACTAAAAGATGGAAAAGAGGAAAATATATTTTAGCAAAACGTAAAATATCAGCGTGTCTCTTAATTATACGTTTTATAGTATTTTTTCATTATATTAAATTTGATATTGAAGTATCTACCAAAAGGAAAAAGATCTTATTTCCGTCTGTTTTGCTATGGTTACCTATCGTTAAATTTCAATATTAGTGTTATTTAATTTACGGAATGCTGTTGAAAAGTTACATGTGGGTAAATGATTTGAGATTATTTATAATTATTTTGATTTGCAGTCCTCTCTGAGTCCGTAAAACTCATGTAAAATTAGTATGATATACCGTTAGCAAAACAGCCTCCGACTGAACAAACCGATCCATTGTGAGTGAAGGACATTGTTATTGGCACAAGAGTCCGAAGTACTTTGAATTTAATGCTCATTAAATTACTTATATAGGCTGTGACCGTGACCTTCGAAACATTTCAGACTACAAATAATTTCTACAATTTTTATCTCCCTATTTTTTCTCCCTATATTCCAACCAACCTATATATATTCCATGTTTGCACCATCATCTATTACCATATTCCTCAAATATATCAAAACGTTCCGAATATTTTATGCTGTCGGTATCTAACAGGCGTTTTGTGGTAATGTCTTCGTTTGATGTATAGCAGTCAGAAGCACTCGTGGTCTAAATATCTTGCCATTATGTATATTGTGGCTACATTAAGATGTAACGTCGCAGAAGGGAGCCTCTTAACGTTTTTTTTTCTGTACGCAATCACGGTCCAGATTGCTCAGTCGCGAATCGTAATGCTACATCGGGCGAGGAATTTGTTAAAATTATAGACGAGCATTTATTTTACAAGTCGAAATATTTGAGTGAATGCGAGCGATGGACTCGCTTTTACCGCAATACCGATAAAATTACAGTGCAAATGGGCCCTCGTTTGTGCCTAATTTGTACATTTTGTTTGCACAATCTTTCTCCATCGAGATTCGTTGGGTGAAAATAATTGGAAGACCTCTTTGTTTCGTGTGTGTAATTACTGTTTACAATAAACGACATACACTTATGCTAACAGCTACTATGCTGTTGTTTGTACACGTATGCTGTTGTTTTCGGTGAGTTAAAAAGGGATGCCAGAGCCCCAGCGGCAGCGGCAGGCACGGTAGCCACCTACCATCAAGTGGTGCGTCAGCCTGTCTGCCGACGTTGACATAAAAAAAGAAGATCGCTAATTGGTTGTATCTACCTGTATCTGACTAATTGGTTAGTATTATAAATTTTAATTGTAAACTATAGTATTTTACTCGTGGTTTATAATAAGAGGAATTCCCAACTTTTTCAAAAATTTAGCTCAATAAAAATCACCAGACACCAAGGAATATTGGAGATGACTAAATTGTGGATGTCCGCTCAGCTTGAACGCAATGCGGTATAGTAGCTTGAATTTGCAATTTCCAAGTGGTTCCTCCTTTTGCAATTTACTTACTTATAAAGTCCCATGTTGGGCGCCATTTCACGTAATACTGCTCGAAACCGCACTAAAGTAACCATCGTGCACTGTTCCTTCGGTCGCACCCCCCAGGAGCTTCTTACTTTTCTGGCATCGTTTCAAATTAAAAGCGATAAGACTAAGCCTTCTCCTTTTACATACCTCGCTGGCACATTGAGACAAAGCTGTCTACTTACTGGCATGCAAGAGTTGCCTCAATTTATAACCCTTTGTTGGAAGGATGTCAGGCTCCACCGTCTCCACGGTGGGGGTAAGGCTCTAAAATCCGTTTTTATATTTGACTTGCAAAACGCAAAACCTACATAACGCGTAATAAGGCGTAGAGGCATCTTCCGGCAGTAACCCCTTAAATTACACAAGATCACCGTGAAAACATGGCACGTGTGCTGTTGTGTTTCAGTGTGTGAGTAAGGCATGCCAAAGCCCAATTCCCTAACTCTTTCTAATCCTTAATCGTAATATAGTCCGCTACGGCTATATTTTGTAAATAAAATTAATTAATTTTATTTGTACCATTTAACTCGTTTATCCTCAGAACAGATAGTCCAGAAGTTCAAACCAGTAAATATAGTTTTGTAGTTTAAATATACGTTTGCATCTTAGTTGAGGTTGACCGTTTGTCCTTCAATAATGAACGAGTTGACCCTCCTTTCCAGGCTCCACCAAATTTAATTTTAATAGGAAATGGTTATAGCGGCGCAGAGCGGTGCCGTAGCCTAACAAAACAGCGGCCTGCCACTGTGTAGATTAGAACTTGCTTACAAACATGTTTGTTTACGGAACCAACGTTTTTGATGCTCCAAATATCGCTTAACATGTTTCGGGTCAATACATTAGTAGTACAAACTCCGCACATATTACGAACTCTGATCGAAATTTTATACATAATATTGTCGTTTTATACATAACATAATAATATCTAATGTAATACATAATAATATAATATGCATATCTCTTACAATATACATGATTATAGAGTTCAATAGGAAATGAATAAGCAATTAAAATACTGTAGATTTTCTTTATATGAAGTTGTAAATATTTCTAGTAATTCATTTTACGTTACTGCGAAGTCTGCAATCGGACTAAAATCCATTGCAATTTCAGAATTTGTTGGCAGTTATTATTCGGCGTGTAAACGGGAATTTGTCTCTCCAGGACGCATTCTGTTTTGTCCGGGAGTTTCCCGTAAATTCGTATGGTTCGCTGGCTCCTTTCAAAAGTCGCGGTTGGTTTTACGCTTACGGCGATATTGTTCGTGGCGTTTTGACTTTGAATTTTAACTATACTAGTTCGGAATTTGCGTTTTGACATTGCAATTTGTCGCGAGTGCTCATTTTACTTGATTGTTGCATTCAATATTGTATGAATACATATATAATTTCGATGTATATCTTTCTTTATATATATCGTGTCACGTTCTCGGTGAACTCCTAAACTACTAAACCGATTTTGATAAAATCGGATAAAATGTAATAACTTAAAAGATAGGATAGTTTTTATCTCAATTTATAGCACGTACAACCAAACAAACAAACTCTTCAGCTTTATATAATAGTAGAAGTAGATATAGATTAGAGTGTTTCAAATCAACATTTTGTCAATTAAGCCCATAAGCAGAGTTGAGCAAAAGCAGCTTATTTTGAAATCGTCTCGCTACGGCATCCGTAATTCAGCTTCGTTGACGCAATTAATTTTATATTAACGTCAAGAGCCATCTGTTGCCTTCTCCTTAATTCTACACTTACGTTTGATGGAATTCAAATTGAAAAGTGTAATTTGATACTTGTAAGTGGTAGAGAACTTATATTTTCACTGAATTGCTTAGAAACATAACATCTATATAATCAGAACATTAAGTATTATTAGAAACTTCAGTCCTTTTTTTCTCCTATAAACAGCGATTCATGTCTAAAGGGAATCTTTATATTGGAACTTCAGTATCGATGGTTCATTAAGACTGTCTATAACTTTTTTTAATTATCGTCGAAAGATCTTGCTTGGCATTCTTTTGAACTACATTTCATTAAAGAAATAGTGATAGTCAGCGTTTCAATCGAGACTATTTGTATTGTGGCTAGTCAATCGCACAACGAACTACATCACGGTTTTGACGATTATAAATTACTGTTTCTTGCCTTCTCATTTCCACCACTCGTGTGTTCTGCGTCCCATTCAAGCGTACCGGATCAAAGTAATGGGGCCTCGTGAGTGTTGGATATCACACCACACAAATAGTTAACAGTAAACAAACAACAGAAATTATTCTACAAAATACTGTATTAAAATTAAATGTATAAAATGATCATTTGATGTGGTTTTACTTCAACAGTTGTTTCTCGATAAAAAAGTGATTTCAGAAAATATTTCTAAGTAGTTTTCTTATGCTCAAAACGCGACGTAAAATGAACAAAACTTCATGGTTTTTACTGTGTTATGAGTTTATAACAAACTAGACGAAGACACACCTAGATTTCCCAAAACCTGCGCTGATCTTCCGGTAGAGCCGACAGTGAAGTCACGCACTTACTAAAAATATATACATAGACTAAAAAAAGTTCAAAAATAGTATAGTTAAAATTTTAACAAATCTGAACAGCGGTTTACTCAAGGCGCTCAACCAACTATAGTGAGTGATGGTCGCTTGAAGAGATTGTTTCTGTTGCTTTTACTATCAAAAAACTCGTTCGAAATGTTGTCTGTGTTTAAAAGTATGTTTAGACAAAATACTCACATTGCTATAAAAATGTATAACTGTAAGGGCGCATCTCTCGATTTAAATCTTTGTAGTTAAGTATGAAATATCCAAGTGTCTTCATTAATTTTCATATTTTATAATATTATAGTAAAAAATTATTCCTTTTATGTTTTAAATTTTGCAGATAAGTTTAATGTTTCTTAGATAATTCCCATGACTACTCCAACTGAAAAATTATGTTGTAGTGTTCATACTGCTTCTCACGTGTAGCACATAAAATCAAGTGTTTGTAATTAATTATTATCGCTGGAACAAGCGGCTGTCATTCAAGAGGGGTCTTGATTATCGCTGCTCCACTAATCTTCTGGGACGCCGGCAATTTGCAAACAGATTTGTTTGTAAAATCTAAACGCGCTGACTTATTGTTGCTACCTACTCTTACTATAGCATATTAATAGACTGGTTCTAATTAGCTGTTATGTGGATCTTAGTGTGGCGTAGTACTGATATGAGTTTTTTTAGTAATACTAGCTGATGCCTGCGACTTCGTACGAGTAGAAAAATGAAAGTTATAACGTCTGACATACATTGACGCCTGATATTATACTTTTTCCAAGCGTTGGATATTTATTTTCAGATACCCGTGTGGAATATTTAGCCTATGTCCATCATGAAATTCTATTCAACTTTTGATGAAAGATTTTTTAAATTGGATGAGTAGTTTATAAGTTTATAAGTTTTACATACAAATAAATATTAAGTAGTAGCGTCCCGCTCCTGGCTTTGAATGGGTACAATTTTTTTCCGAAAATCTATATAAATAGAAGTGTTTTTCTAAGCGCAAAACTGGAGAACGGCTGGACCAATTCGTTTTTCTTTTTTCAAATATTCGTTGAAGTCCGAGGTTTCGGGAAAATTGCATCCATGGCGGATCGCTAGTTATATATATAAATTTTACTCGTTTAATGCTCTTTCTATTAGTGAAGACTTGCACACCGCTTGTCGGTTGAATATGTGGTCATTATCTATTAAAATTTACAACTAGTTATGTATGTATATAACCATATTCAGCAAATAAGTTATAACAGACAGATGCGACGGGGGACTTTGTTTTATAATAATGTAAGGATAGATAACGTCCATTTAAAGAAGACCATTGTAAAATAACTGCGCGTGGGCTATAATGTTTCTGTGAGTGAGTAAGGGATCTTCTTATCCTATCCTATCAAGATCAGCAGAGCACTTGAAAGGAGCCTATTAACCGCTTGGGTTAAAGGGCGATTCCACCTATCATCGAGTGAACAGACAGCCCGCATGCCGACATTAACATAAAAATAAAGTTATTTGCCAGTAACATTTATTATACATCGAGAGTTATGTGGTATAGTTAAGTGTAAAAATATGTATTACAAGTATGTGCTAAAGGAATCATGAAATCGCAATGTTCCAAAATTATATTAATTACCACACGAGCAATAATATTTTCCCAAAATATGCACTAATAGACAATAAATTCTAGAATAGCAAGGTTTTGAATAAAAGGAAGTTTTTCCTTTTAATCGAATGCGTATAAAATATATGTTTTATTAATATACACATATAAACATATAACATAATATAACTGTCACATATAAACAAATGTGACAGTTTATATGTGTATATTTATAGTAAACGTTTTTAAAACATATTTATGAAACGGTTCTTTGGACAGATATATACAGCTCTGTTGTGCTGACTTGGTAGCTGAAATTAATTACTATAAATTTAATCATAAAACTATCACCTCTATTTTTTTACGAAGTGAAAGTGTTTTCCTTTATTAGTTTTGAGAAAAAAATCTTTAATTTCAGGATATTAAAAAAAATCGGTATTCTTTTGTGTACTAAATACCGAGAAATAGTTAGAAGTAAACATTCGAGTTTTTTAATGTTACAACGAAGTTTAAGGTCAAAGTTGTGGACGCTCCGTTCCCTCTTTTGTTCCACTGACTTTTTTTTAAAATAATTTACACGATCACATCCACCCGTATAAGCGGTTAAAAGTTGCTCCGGCTTGTAAGCAAAGCTCTAATCCAGGACTTTCGTACGGCTAGTTTATAGCAAAAAGAAAATTTAAAAAAGTTTCTATTGCCACTTTGCTTGTAGAGTTTTAACACGTTCCATAAAATTAAAGTTGTAAGTTTTTGAAACGTAAACAATAATTACTATTAATAGCGATAATAAAAGATATTATAAATGGTCGCAAGCCGGGCAGACGACGTAATTCCTGGCTCAAGAATCTCTGCGAATGATATGGCCAAAGTATCAGATCGCTGTTTGGAAGGTTAGGATAGCTATAACCTTCGATAGGAGATGGTAATAAGAGAAGAAGATACATCGTCATTGTATTTTATTTAATTGTGTGCATACACGTACACAACTGACGTTTGAATTATGACTGATATGTGAATTATGACGTCATGTTCTAAACAAGATTTTACTTTTAAGACAAAAATACAATGGTTAAATATGTACTTTAACGAGCTGTTCTATGTCCCAAGGTTTGAACATCCACGTGACGTCATCCGCAATTAAAAAATACAGCGTCTTCGCAGGCCAGTATTGCTAACGGTACTGAGTGTGTCATGAGATTACGTCGCCAAAATGGCAGCCAGGTGCATTAGTGATTTGCGGGGCTTATATTGCGCGGCATATATGCGGAGTTCATCCTTATTACTTGGATAAGGATCCGCTGAGCATTATTTGGATGAGTAGAAGCTTGATCCGGCAATCATGCCGTGTTTCGCACGTGAATATGGTGTTGTTTGTGACCTTAGAAGACTGTAATCCTAAAATAGACCAATGCTTTACTCATGGTCACCACGTCAAATCAACGACGCGAATTTAGTTAAAATTTACGGACTAAAACTTGCTTGTAATAAAAAAAAATTATAGGCGAAAGTCACGCTTATGGATTTAGGTACTATACCTAAAAGTCCTCTAAAGGTTCTTTTTGATTGCAAACGAATAAAAAAAAATGGAGGTCAAATTCTCTATTGTTGTACTATACGAGTAACTTAGTTCAAACGAGTGACTCCTACTGCAGACAATAAGTCACTTTTGAGAAATAAAGTAACCGATTTGCTTTGTACTTATAAAATAAAATTAATGGTAATAAAATTTCTTCTATTCGTTTATTTAACGTCGCGCAGAGAAATAATTGTTACTTTCTTTTATACCTCTTTTGTGATGTGGCTGTATTTTTTAGGTAATTCTTGCACTAGATACTTCCAACTTGAAATCAAATTCAGGTTTTTCTAAAAAAATTCTAGAAATTGAGGGAAAAAGATAATTTTGATCATTTATTTAAAAAAAAGCAACAACAATTAATAATGTATTAACAATATACTAATATAAATAATTATTTTCATTAATAATAAATAATAAATTAGTAAAATCATTAATAAAATCAAGAAGGAATGGAAGCCTCTTTTGCCTTGATAGATTAAGAAGGGCTAAGGGATTTTACTTTGGTGTCTTACTCAAACACCAACATGAAATATTACTTACCACAGCAAGTGGTATTATTTCGTGGTGGTTTTCTGTAAGGAGTTGGTAAGGTGTGAGGTGCTACGGCCTACGGTCCAAGTCTATGATTGTCGAATGCTGTGAGTCCTGCTACTACTGCACGTACTGAGAATTACAATCTTACGTGAATTTTGGTTAGCTTAGTAAAATCAATAACAAGGATGAAACTAACAGCTAAAATCCCCCATAACATTATGTAAGTAGAAGAGGCTTACAAAATTCGAACATTAAGTAATCCGAGCACCGACCTCGCGGCCAACTATATATCACGAACTTGTGACATTTCCAGCTAATGTTTCAGTGGAGGCGATGTTATGTAGCGAAATAGTGTAATTAGCTACTGCCGAGCTAGCGGAGGATTTTAAGGCCATATTACAACCGATTTAAGGGTTCCAATGGGTTAGCTAATTTTGGTATAATACGTATATAATTGTCGGGTTAGGATAATTTAGATGAGTTGAGTAAGATAGGAGAGATTTGTTGAAGCTATGGCCATATTGTGTGCAAGATGCCTTATGTGGCTTAAGTTGAGGTGAAACTGTTTGAAGTTATTCACAAGTGGTTATGCGAACCGTCCGTAACGGACGCTGCTTACTGACTTACTACAGTGTATTAAACTTAGCGAGCTCATGAGGTTAGCTTGGGTGCTAACCTTCGAACGTTAGCTAAATATTATTCATTTATTGTTCCAAATATTTGTTTCAAATCTCGACATGACATATATTGTTCCTACTTTTAGCTTGTATATTACATAAGGAGTAATTACTAATACTATAAAAATGGTGTTTGATACACCGAATTAGGTGTAGTGAAATTATTAAGTAGATACATTTATTAAGAAAAATAAACTTTTCTATATAAAAACCTATATATAAATCTCAATGCTCTACTAAAGGTTTACGATTAAATAAATGTGATTTAGTTAATGTCCCTGATTGAGTGAACTCGCTCAATCAATATCAAGTTAATTATCATTTAATTTTAGCTTAATATTTCGACTTTTATTCTTTTTCACTTTTGATGACTGTCAAGTCATCAACCATCAAATAGTATATGTATTGAAATTAATTTATTTAATACCGTCTACTTCTTAGGAATAATTTTAGATGATTCCCATACAAAATTGAGTCCATCAAAACTGAAGAAAGCACTGAAATTATACAATTCTATAAATGCAGCCACCAGTATAATCGAAGAGTACGCCTCGTTTTCTACGTGATCAATAGTAATTATGCCACTTCTTGCACGCTGTCACCGTCAGGGTTGTCTGCTACGCGCGTCGTATCAAATGACGTACTCCACAATGGCAGAAAACTGCTGTTGTCTTGTTTTTGCAGCTACTTCGTGAACTGGCGAATGTTTTTGACATATGGGTTTTGTCCCGACATTATTTCCTTGTTCACTGTGTGCAATATTATAAAAATGGTAAGTATCTAATTGGATTTGTTTGTGCAGAATTTAACATTATAATCAATAATATACCGGTTTTCAAGATGAATTAATATGGTAAATAGTAATCCTAAAAGTATTGGAGACAGAGCAACAGTTGTAGTCACAGCGTTTCATGTTTTATTTACCTATTACAAAATACACACCAATGTCATTACATAGTATAAAAAAAAAATCGCTTCCCGCCATCTGTCCCGCTTAGATATTTTAAACTATGGATTTTAATGCAGTTTTCACTAATGGGAAAAATGTTACAAGAGGAATAAAAACCGTGCGAAGCCGGAGTCAAACCTATATTTTCTAATAAAATACATTTTCTGGTAAATGACTTGGTTTAATGGACGCGACCTGGCGACCTTTTTCTGATATATCTTCAGCGAAGATTATGTTTCTAGGTGTACATATACCTTCAGACTTGTGAAGTAGAGATAGTTGAAATTTAGAAGGCGAATATAAATAATATTTGGAATTCCAGTGTAAAAGACAATGAGTTTGAAGGCATTATACTGAGCGTAACAGCATAAATTGCTGCATAACTAATCAATCTCGATCGCGAATTAGATTTAATTTTTAATTCTGTTTGCTGGCTCACGACTGCTGCTCTTTAACAATTCAACGACTAGCGCAGACGAAATGCACCATAACTTATTCCCTAACATTTCACAAGTTTACATCTTACAGCGAGTTCCATTTAGATATTAAACCGAGTGAAGTTGTTTATGGTCATGATGGAGAGCATGCTAATTGTATTGCCAACTAACTGAATCTTAAATTGTTTTAACATTACAAGCATTGATATTTAGCATTACGCGTTTGGAACGGACAGAAGTAAAACATAATTCAAAATAAAATAATTCAAATTTTATGTAAATGGAAATCCAATAAAAGTGTGTTTATTATAGAAATGTACTGAAAATTATAATTTAATAAAAAAAAAAACATGTCAGTCGTTGCAAACTAAAAACTAAGCTACACAAAATTAATGATCGCAAGAAATACAAGAGAAAAAATATATTATATGACACTGACACACAATGACAATAAGAAATTCATAATGACAGACCATTAAAATGGTTTGATGTTGATATGAAACTATTTTATTGATCAGAGGTGTATACCATATTAATCGTTGCTATCATATCTATCATATTGCTAAAAAAAAATTTCGGTTACATTGCGTAACAGCCACGTAACGCGAGTTCAATGATTTTACCCCATCTCAAAAATTCCCAACGCGCCTAAAGAAGTTTACACTTCAAAAATAAGTTTTTTTTTTTCTGAATAAAAAAAAGCGAATTTCCTCTTACACTCAGTCCCTACCTTAAATAGTTCTAGTTCAACCAACGGTTTTTATTACGACCACACGCGATGTTTGCTGGATTCACAATTTCCTTTAATTCTTCTTATCCATCACTGATTCGTACTACCCCATGTTTTGTGACTGCTGATAAAAAGAAGGAAATTACTGAATCGGGCCAATATGAAATTGTGAACGATATATTTCTATTTTTTATATTAGATTTGTATTTTTTATTTTCTATTTTAGATTTGTATTTTTGCTGAAGCCCTTTAAGATATGTTCAAGAGCTAAACACAATTGCTTTAGTTAATCAATGTTTTATAATTTCCATAGTTCTGCTTCATTTATGAAAATCAAACTCCATCCACTCATGAAAATCGTTAATATCAAACAAATAGTTACAGAACACGCCTTATCAGTTTTCATGACAAAACCATTTATTAGGTTATCCCCCTGCGTTATCGTCCATTTTAATAGTTTGGTGGAATGTATGGCCCTCGCTATTGTAACGAAATTGTTATTCATCTAGCTAGACCGTCTTTGCCCACCATTAATCGCACAAATGCCGGATGTAAGCAAAATTATAACGGCTACCTTCCGCTATTAAATGGCACCTGAAACCAAATTCTCAATGTTTGCATTCATTTTGTGTGGGACAATCTGATTATGCCCATTTTATGGGGTAAAGAATTGCTACTACCTCCACTTCAATTACGATGAAATGAAGAATCATTTTCTTTAGAAAAGGATATCTTTTTTGGCGGCAGTACGACGCTAAATCGCCTGTCAGAATGTGCTCAGGAGCTGTATGAGCTCATACCGCCTTCCTCTTTCTTCTATCTGACATTCGGACATACTGCATTGCTGGTTGTCATCCTCATCTTGACAAAATCCCTCTTTTTCGGACCACACGCTTTATAAATTCTTTTATAAAAAAAATCTTTTGCACGGTTTTCCGTTTGCTTGACTTACGTCGACCGTCTTGTCGAATTTGTTTGTTAACAATATAAAATATTGAAGTATCTAAACAATCTATTCTATGAATTGGAACACCCTGCGTTCCCGAGCTCAATAACCCAAATCTTCTTAAAGTTCGAGTGAATAGGCATCTTCTGGGTAGATCGCGCCATCGTCTTCTTCATATTTGCTGCACGGTTAGATGCTGGCGAAGAGTTAAATTCATCATTTAAAAAGTCTTTAAAATTTTATCGTTATGTGAAAGAAGAATTTAAAATAGTTTCTCGTAGATAATGTGTTAAATAATTTATCACGTTTTAAAACTAGCTGTCTCTGAGCGCTCATCTTCTTCTGCTTTAAACAGAATAATAATTTCTTCTAATTAAGTTCGTACAGTTTCCGTATTACTGTTATTTATACCGTAATATTTCTTATTGCATTATTACTGATACCTAGATTTAAATTGGTCTATTTTATTTAATTTATACTGTCGATGCATTCCACTTCGTCCCCGTGGGTTCGATATCGTTCGTGAGCATTCCTTGAAATATCTGTGTATCAAAATAGGTTCAGCAATTAAAAAGATTGGGTCAGATAAAAAAACAAACATACAGATAAGAAAAGAAACTTGTTTGGGATTCTGTTACTGCCAACAATTATAAGTGTTTAGACCTTATTGTAATGAGCTTCGTGTCGAAATCATAAATTATCTAGTTTTCTTTTTTTTACAGGTGGGTGTTAATATTTAAATAAAAGTTTGCTTATAACACCATTTTTATCCATAAAATAACCACTATTTAACTTTCATTGAGTCATAGTTATTGTGCGAATAGGAATTGCAATTAGGCTGTAATCTACGCATAGTTTGGCCGGAATTTCATTTCTTCCTTCTATTGTCTTCCATAAGAATGTTCCACTATACTTACCTTAACCTTCATATTGCACTATGATATCGTCAACGATTACAAGAACACATATTTTAATCATTTTTATGTTTTTCTTTAGTAGATAAAAAGAAATTTAGTGTTTTTATTGTGTTGTACAACAAAAACAAGAAACAAGATGTGTTCAATGTTTGTGTTTTGTGTTTCAATGCGTGAGTAAAAGAAGCAAGTGCTCTCTGTATCTTATCTGTATCCTCTACTTATCCCCCACGCATTATCCTATTAGACATGTATAGAACTTGTGATCAGAAAATATCATTTCTAAATACTATATTAGCACATGAATATTTGCTCGCTTTTAAAGTTCAATTTTTTTTGTTAATTCTATAAGTAATTATAAGTATACATGTGATTCGACTAATACAGTACATATAAGTACATTTACAAGGTGGTCACTGCATGTAATGTTAACCTATTGAGCTTCCGCAAAAGCAATTTATCTTGGCATTACTCCTCACAACGAGATCAAGTAGCGGGGAACTTTATCAAAGATCTTTCTAAAGATTTCGCCCTTAGTATTAAGTAGAACACCACAGCCTTTCTCAAACAGAAATAATGGGAAGAGATAACGACAGAGCTGGCCCATTACCCAATTGGGTAAGCGGTGATTCCTTTCTTTTGTCCGAGTTTATCTCGTTGCTTGAAATATGATCTGCGGACTGAGGTCGTGATTGTCGCGGCCCTATTCAATTTCGGGAAAAACTCACGGCCTTCATTAAATAAAGGATATGATGGTTACATATGTTCGATGCTGAAACATATGCCTCGAGAACTTCTTTTTACACAAATATTGATATAAAATAATACTTTTTTAATAGTAATAATATTTATTTTTGATAATTTACAATCCATATGAAAAAAGACACGTAATTTAAAAATATTAAAAAAAAATTGCTTTTTTGCCTTATAATACATTGTAACTAAAATTATTAAGATATTTGTTTGTTATAATTTTAAAGAATTACAGAAACTTTTCTAAAAAAAATTTCAATGTTTTAATTTTATGTAAGTATTAAAGGCGTTTGGTTTGATTTGATATATAATGTTCTTCAATGTTCTTTCACAAGACTATTTTGTAGTAGGTATAAACATGTGATTTAAATCTAGTTTTATAAACGTACATTTTGTCTGTTTATTTTATTTATAGATGTTACAAAGGCAACGAATGTGTTCTTACATTTTATACTCGTATGCGTCAAAGAGTACGCACTGAATACAGATCGTTAGGAAAATATATCATATTACGTTTGTTGTCGATGATATTTGTTTATCTGTGAAAATGTCTTTAAATTATACAATAACATGTAAATACTAACATTTTATTATATTTATAGAGTTAATATAATATGTATATTTGTCGATTCGCTTTGATGTAACGTCTTTTGACTTTCAATATAGACATACGAGTACGAGTTCGTACATTTCGAGATATCTACTGTAAATATTTTTAAACGATACAAAAAAATTGAATCCTTGACAAAAAGTTGTAAAATTAGTTTCCGTTTCATTAATAAAATTATAAATGTAAACAATTAAGAATTGCGAAAAGATAAAATATACACTGGACCTCAAAGAATTTTATTTTTATTTAAGCTCATTAAAATACTGTTTAATTTAGTCTTTATTTCATTTATAGCTAGGTCAAGTACTTTTGAAGATATTGAAGATTTTCTAACCGACCCTTTTTTTAGCGGTCCAGTGTATTTGCCACGACTATGCTCCACACACACACACAACAAGAGCTCCAGTGAATTGGTTTATATTAAAAAAAAAGAACCCATTTCATTACATAGTATTATTTTATAGTGAAAAACAATTAATATTTAATAGCGTAGTTCATAAGATTACACAACAAAAGAATATAACATTCCTCTCTTATCATCTTCTCTTGAGTTTTCTTTGTGAATTCACTTTATGAGCTGCGCTATCAAATATTATTTGTAACAGACTACTAAACAAAGATTATATAAAACAAACGAGGTTCACATAAATACAAAACTTTATTACTTTCTTCGATAACACTTAAAAACTGCTTAAAATATGATAGAAAGTTTGTGAAAAAACTCGCGTATTTTTAAGATGGCGACGCTCGTGTCGTAAAGCGCTGTTTCTAACTTTGTTCTTATTTGTTTTCCTGATGCACTTACCCATAATTCACTCAGTTATTAAGCCTGTAAAGTGCAGCTTCTCGGCTTCAAGACAATATGATACATTACTAAAGTTACAATCTTTTACAGCTAGGCGAAAGTTATGTTTAACTCTTACAAGATCTCTACATTGTTGTGAAATTTAATAAAATAATATTTACTTATTAGGCTTTTATTATGTAGTCGGGTGTAAGAAAAGATTCGTCACCTTAAAGTCGACATTTGCTTGCACCAGGTCAATAATCAGTATTGCCAAAATGTCACTTCAAACGTCTGTCAGTTGTCTGCTTCGTGCTTTAGTTTCAAAAGGCACTAAGAGCCTAAGACTTGATAAAGAAATTAATTTGAAAACTGACGAAGGTTTTCGCACTGGACCGATTTTAAAAATCCTTTCACCTTTAGAAAGCTAGGTTGTCAGCGAATAACATAGGCTATATTTTATAAAGTTACACGGGTGATTTCGCGTGCAACAGCTAGTCTATAGTTATATTTTAAAGACAGAAGATTTGTATTTTTGTTTGTTTGTATGTTTGTAATGAATAAACTCAAAAATTACTGGACTGGTTTTAAAAATTCTTTCATCTACAGAAAGCTACGTTATTAGCGAGTATCATAGGCCATATTTTATAAAGTTACGCGGGCGAAGTCGCGTGCAACAGCTAGTACACTATATAGCCCAAATCTTTTCAAAACAGGAGAAACAATTCCTCCACTCCACGCTCTTAAAGTGTAATTTGTGTCCACAAAACTCAGTGTAGTTTTTGAAATACTCAGTACACTTTTGAAATAAATGTGTTAAATAATATTTTTTCATTAAAGTTTCTGTTATTATTATACTTACTGAAATATAATGAACGTTCCAAATTCTGGAACGTACGCCCTTGACCTACATTGCACCTTTTCCAAGAATATAATTACTTACCTACGTTTTTATTCAAATTTAATTAAAGTTTTCCTCAATAATTCTCGACTCAATGAATTAAGAAAAACCCAAAGCAAGAGTCCTAAAGGTGAAGTACCTTTGTGATTTACAGTCCTCAAGTATGGATAACCGAGTCAAAGCATATTGGTAAAACTTTTACCGATTCACATCATTAAAACTTTTATTTACCAAATTAGTACGGGTTAAAGCAAATTCTATGAAATATATTTTTGGTATTCAAATATATGTAAATCACATGTATTGTATCATGAATTTTATCGGAATATTTAAATATTTGGTATTATGCTATAAATAATTTATTGACCAAACTTCTTATATGTTAAAGTCGACAGACAAGTTGACGGACCATTTGATGATAACAACGCTGCAAGTGCGCTTGCTTGCGAAATGGGCTCTGGCATCCCTTAATAACTAATCGAAACACAACAGCACACCTGCTGTTATTTCATGCTGTTATTCAAATGACTGTGAAAAGCAGTGAGACATAACATTACTTTCCAAATCCAGAGCAGAGCCAACTTAGAGACAGAGCGTTAAGGCAAACGCTCTAACCACTCATCCAATGACCAGCCCAAAACGCTTTCGGTATTTCGGTGGATGCAAAATCTCATGCAATCTCCTTAGATCTTTAGATTAACTTATCCAATATCATAGGAGTATCGGACTATCGGTAACGCACTTCTAAGATACTCCTCTCTGGTATTACTAGTATAGAAGACAGTTGCCGTCACTCATCACCAAGTAGGCTGGCTGCTTTTTTTCTGAATGTTCAAAGATGGTATACATTTCTTAGTTGTTCGTTCTCAGCGTTCGTATGCATCGACAAGCTACTAGTGGATTCGCGAGATCGGGCCTCCTTTGCAATTGACGAAAGCCACATTACTTTTTAATTTGAAACGTTGCCGGGTCTCGCAACGAAGAGAGACTTTATTACACTCAGAGGGATTTCTCTTTTGACCCGCACGCCCTTTGTGAAAGCTATTTTTTATTCATTCCTACGGATTCATACGGGAGTTACAGCCAGTCATACTTTTTCGGATGTTTCACCATTTCGCTCGCATTTTTAGTCAAGAAAGAATAAAAATATTTTCATCACATTTTAATCTTACATTGCCCTCTAATTTCCGTTGGCATATATTTTTTAAATATTTAAAAAATCAAGCTGAGTGAAAACACTCCACATCATATGTAGGGATTTTCACAGCTTCTTAACATTCCAATATTAGATTCTCTCGTTTGTACAGATATTTGTGACCTCTCCGATAACGTAAAAATTTGATGTTCAGTCCACTATGTTCGAAAAATTTTCACTTTAGCTTTTGTAAAAAATAATTAATAAACTGCGCGTGTACAGAGTACGTCGTGTGCTGACAGCGACTTCTGTGCATATTTCATAATAATTGTGTATAAATATAGATAATATGAAGTTTTTATCAGACATTGAATGTCGCAACCATATAAGTATCTGAAATATCTGTACGAAAAGTGTATATATAAACCAAAGCCTTAAGAAATTCTAATTAAGGATACAATTATTGTAATTAACTTACTAAATTCAACATGTAGGTACACAGCCTAATAAAATTAATAAATTTTATAAACATTTAATTATTTTTGTTACAGGTAAGGAATATTGACCTCTCTTTACGCAGGATCAAACAACAATGTACTGTCGTATGTAAGTTTGCAACACCTTGTCTTAGTTAATTTTATATTTCGGTTACCTATATAGGTAATTAATTTAAGGAAGACTGTTTGTTTCCTGAATAAAGAGAAAAAAAAAAGATTTGCGAGTGTTAAGAAAAAAAATGTCATAATTATTTGCTTAGTATTTAATTGCATTATGAAACGCAAAAATAGGTGTCAAGAAAATCTTTCATGAAGCCGATATTACGCGTTTAGATCGTATTGAGTATAGATCATTATGCGTCTAATTCAAAACAACCAGTATTAAACAGACTGCATGTATTGCGCTTGTGTATGCATTGCATATTTAATGATGTTTCTTACAAGAACTTTAAAGATACAAACCTAATGAAGCACCTTAATAACGTTTGTCTTTTCGCACCGAAGACAGCTAGTTAAGTGAATAAAAATGTACTACATCCTAGAGTATTGTCAATTCCATTACAATGCAAGAAAAATTTCCACTCTCGCTGCATGCGGCTTTAATTTTACGCCTCTATGAATCCCTCGTCGACGACAAGTCGCACTGTATGTACGTATTCAGGGCTGTCTCCGCCAAACTTTATAATAATATTATTACTCATTATTCCCTGTTAACACTTTTGTTGCGTTTTTTTATTTATTTTTATTATTATTATCATTAGAGATGGGTTTGCTCTTGGCCAGGATCTAGCCGTGTAGCGAAGATGAGGCCTACGATGGAGCGAGCTCACCCAGAAGATGCCTATTCGCTCGAACTTTAAAAGATTTGGATTATATGAGCTCGGAAACTCAGACGCCGGCAATGAGTTCCAAACCTTGGCAGTGCACATTATATAGGATGTTTTAAAGCGCTTGGTCGAAAAAAGAGGAATTTCGAGAAAATGAGGATGGTAACCAGCCGTACGTCTGAATGTCCGATGAAAGAAAGGGGAAGGCGGTATGAGCTCATGTAGCTCCTGAGCACACTCTCCGAAGTAAATGTTATAAAAGACACATAGATAGGCGATTTTGCGTCCATGTGCCAGGCTCTGCGTCTTAGTGTCATTGCATGTGTTTTTCTGTTTGATGGGTTTGTTGATGAAATGTTTTTATATATTAAATTTTGGTTTATTTTATAAGGTACTCCGTGTGAACCCCGGGGAGGATCGCTAGTATTGTAGTAAAATTATAATATAAAATAAAATAACTTATGTATTGTACAAATAGTAAATATCTTGAGATTATGTGACAGCCCCATTCGAATGAACGTCAAACAACACGATAGCCCATTCTATCTGGTTTTCTTAGCAACAAATATTTTTATTATTTTTACACTGATCCCAAGGAATGAATACATCGAGCTTTGATATCTTTAAATATGTTTCGGCTTACTTATTTACTATGTGTACCTACTTAGATTACGAAAAATTAGATTTTATGGACTTTGACAAATTAAATTGTTTGACGATTTAAAATAGGTTTTAAAACAAAAAAAATATTTTACATTTTTTGTTAGGTGTATATATTTTTTTTCAAATTTAAGAAAAACATACAAAAAAAAAAAAAAAAACTTAGTATAAAAAAAATTGAATACTTTCACGTGTGATGAAAATTTCAAATCTATTATTATTATGTGTATCTATACAGAAAGGATTAATATTATAAATATATCTTTATCTTTAATATATAAAGTCTATAAATAATATAAAAAACAAGGTCGCTCTCCGCCTCTGTCTGAAATACGCTTCTAAACCACCCAACATATTTTGATACGGTTTTCACTAATGAAAAGGGTTATTTATACACGAGGAATGTCTTTAAATAATTTGCAGAGTAAAATTGAAGCCGGGAGCGGGTCGCTAGTTGCTTAAATTTAGACAAATTTCCTTTTAGACAGTTCATTGTAAAATGCCGTTAATATTTTATACCAAAAGTGTTGGTTGAAACTATCTAACTATGACGCCATTTCTCTTCCGTGTATTTCCTGTACGGCACTCTTATATGGCGATTTTACGCCTTTGTTTACGATTATGGACATTGGCCGTAATTTATAGCCAATGCCGTTATTAATGATCTCCGCTATCGTTACAGTTTTATGACCCTTTTTGAGTTATTGTAATTTCAAAGTTTTAAAAAATATATTTCACATATAAGATGTATTAATCTATACTTATAAAATCGCTTTTCCTGGTTGACTATCGATTCACAGCTAACAATACTAAGTCTATATCAGCATTACCAAGTCTATAGCAGAAAGGATATTTTTTAAATTTTAACTCCATGCGAAATCGGGGACGGGTCGTTAGTAGAGAATATATCAGAATTGGCAATTGGCTACTGTCGCCTTTGACCACATGTATTGTATACCACTAAGAGGTGTCGTGCATTACTTTAAACACAATTAACATAACATATATATGTAAAAAATGAATCAACATTTCATTCAAAACATCAATTCAGAACATCGAGATATACTAATTCCGGTATGCAGCGCGGGTGTAGCGGGCTACACCCCGCTCGGACGGCCAACGCCATTGACGACTCCAAGCGCCTTAAGGGGGCGCTTACTTCCGCCAGAGGGGTTGCCCAGTTTATGCGGAACGCAGTGTGTCTTGGGCTGTACAAAATCTTGTTATTCAAATTGTAATATAACTTGTATTAGAGAAATTGCTAAATCAGAATCGGAATTGTAAATTGAAAAATACGAATCCCTTATCCTGAACCTTACCATGGCCGGCAGCCACTTGCAGCAATTGTGACTTTCACCCTGTCTGACTTAACAATAAAAAAAGTGTGTGTCAGCTCCGACGCACGACAAGAGTTTAATCTTTACCAACGATTATAAAATACATAGATTAAGTAAATGAGGTTAAATGAATGCATTTTGTTAGCTTTATTAGTTTGTTAATTTTCTCAATTCACAAATAAATATAAATTTATATAAATATAAAGATATTATACGTATTATATTAGTAGATATGTATTGAAGCATATTGTAGCCTGTAACGCGTGACATGTGACATTTGATTTTACTCCCATAAATATTCATACCCCGGGTTTATATATGAAAATCGATTCTTAAGGAGTAAACTCCAAAAATAGTTTTAGTAGAAATTGTTTTAGCAATCGTGCCTTAACTTAGGTACTAATTGATTAATATTTATAATTATTAAAGTTATATTGTGACCATAAAAGCTTAAATTGAACTACAGCTTATTAGTTTGAATATTATATCATATTTCCATTGTGTTACTTTTTCTAACATTCATTTTATTTAACAAATAAGATGTGCGTATCGCATTGCACTTATGCGAGAAAACACACACGAATTTTGGGCATTATTTATTTAATGCGTGAAAGGGATAAGTGTATGGGGTGTCTTGGTAAATAAGAAAGAGATAGTGTACGAGAATTTCTAATGAACGTAACATGAGCGTGAGCCGGGTGAGGGTCGTCGACCTTTTCTTTAGGGGGGTTTCCCCTTCGGACGGGTCGCGTACGAAAAGCGCGGTAGGCGGTTTATTTTGAGGCATTTTCTAATTGAATCGTTCGTTCGGCCAGTTTACTATTACTGTTACTATAGGGTAAGCAAAGTTCGCTCGTCATGTTTTTGTTGCCACAACTTACCCTTACAAGTTACTTATGTCATATCAATTAATGTGAGCAAACAAGAATGTTATTATGCTATTTGAAGTCTGAATAGTAATGGAAGGATAATTTATTCCTTATGTTGCAAAATTTCAAATTGCTGTATTTATTTTGTTTGATATTATTTTAAACTAGGTTATATTTACGACTTCAATTTAAGTTTCTTTTTGAAATTTATTTGTGGGAAAAACTTAGCATAAAGCGTTATTTTCGTCGCCTAATTTGACTTCTTAGAGTAAAATTAAAACTAAGATAAAAATACAGTTCATAATAAACTTATTTAAAAAAGTTTGAATCGGGCATATCTATACAAAAATTCTATTTTCTAAGAAAAATAATTTAAAATTCATTATATTTTTTTTTATTAAGGGTCCTACTGTCTAAACTCTGTCCTACTGTCTATTCGAAGTTATTTATACAGTTATTAATACAGAAAGATACAATTGCGTTTTCCTTCTTATTACGTAGGAAACTGTATTCTTCTTGATACGTTAAGATACGTTTGTTAAAATTACAATACTATAAAAAATTTGTTACTAAATTAAACTATTTGTTTCTATTGCCTTTTTAATAAAATAGTCGTAGAATCTCATTGTGATGATTAAGGGCTCTACCTAATCTCCAATCTTCTTTAAGTTGTAACTTCTGGTGACAGGGAGTCTAAAATTGCGAAATGCATGCATGAATTTTTTAAAATAAGAACATTACTAACATTCTTCCATAATACACAATTTTATACAATCCTATAAAACTTAACATTAAGTACAGCGCGACTAATTTCTCTACATTTTGGTCGCAGGTATCGTTGTACGACCGTAACTTGTAGATTTTGTTACACAGATACTCTGTTTTGAGTGCACCGAGTTAGTGCAACAAACTGCTTGTTTATTCAATTGCTTCAATTCGAATGTCGGCCTTTACGCGACAGTTTCAAACAGGTTTCAAAACTGCATACCACTGGGCCGTGAAAAACGCGAGCCATCCGATAGCATCGCAATAAATCAATGGGAACAGTAGTGACACTCGACGATTAAATATAAGCACGATGTAAGTATAATTAGTCTCGTGATTGTTTCATATAGTTGTTTTAATTTTCACTATAATTGAATTGAATTTTCAGATTTTCACTAAAAGTTCGAGTTCTCTTTGAAACTTTTATTGTTGATATCATTAATTTATTTATTTACACGTTAAATCAACAAAGTGAACACCAGTACTTACATTCGCAATAAGATACAAGTTAGATTCCTTTTTGTATTGTGATGTTTTAGGTTCAAAAGCATCCGTATTGGCTCGATAACGCCCTAAATTGGCGAGGATGAAAAATGTAATACATTGTTTTATTCAGTGAACCAGTGATTGGATATTTAATACTGTTATAGTAATAAAAAATATCAGTTTCAATTAAAGTCTATAGTTTAGAGTTACAAATGATTCATAATATATTGACAGGCGAATAGTCTTTTTTATGATGAAAAGGTATGTAAAGATTTTTCCCAAAATGCGTTTTTAATATTAAGCTGATCCTTCCATCATTATAAACTTGAACCGATAAATGGAAGTCAAGATGACGATAACAATAGTAATTTAGTTAGATCAATCGACAAAGTTTACGGTTTGGACAAGATGATGGGGGACACCCTTAGTTTCCGATATCCCTAACTTGGCCACTTCACTTCCCAATTTGGGACAAACAGACGAAAACATAGAGTAACTTTACATAAGCCAAAATATGTATATGCGAATTTTAAAGTTAATTCACTTATGGAATCTTCACTACAATTCACAAAACTTGAAGAGCTTTATTCTTAAATTTTTCTTTCTTTTTTTTATTATATTATTTTAATAGAACAAGTCACACATGAAACGAAGTATGAAAACTATAGAAAACTGTACTAAATATTTTACATTTACATTCTATTTATTTTTCTTTCTGCCTCCGAAACTGAGATATACAAATGCATTTATTGATAAATACTAAAAACGACTAAAGATAGAAAACAATATCGAATTTATAAGAAAAAAAAAACGATATAGATGAAAAACGACGAAGGACCAATTCGATGCGTGCAAACACGCAGTAGCCAAACTTTTTAAATAGAATTACCAGTACACAGGCAAGAGTGCCATCATATATTTCTTTCCACTTAGTTTTAGTACTTACGAGAACCCTTTTCTGTTAAAAAAATATACGCAATGCAGATATCACAGAGTAACTAACCAAGTATAATAACTAGCTAGCCGCCCCCGGCTTTGATTGGATGTAATTTTTTTGTGCATATTATATACTTGACCTTTCATAAATTCAGAAAGTAAGACAACATAAACATATTATCTTAGATAACATACACATATGGTGTAGAAAAAGTAAACGATGACAGATTCTTTGTTTTGCATACATTATTAATATCTGTTTTGTTTATAGTTTAGAAGAAGTAAGCGGTGAAACAGACAGAGGGAGACACCAATTTTTTATTATAATATGTATAGATATAATTATATCTATACATATTATAATAGAATACAATAGAATTGCTGTAAATCGAGTGCTAAATCTTTTTTTTATTTATGCCCTTACAACTGATAAAGGTTGAAATCAATATACACAGACTGAGGCCAATTTTGAAAAGTTATTGACCTGGCCAGACATCGTAACAAGAGTCCACTCGACCATCGAGTCGTCAATATTAGATAGGCAATCATGTATTTAAATAAAAGCTTGTTTAAATATGTCATGAAATGATGGAACATTAATATTGGAGCTATTCACATTTATTCTTGCAAAAAAAGCGACAAGTCCTATGTTTAAGTTCTAAGTAGGTTGCCAATGTCAGCAAAGGACGTTCTACTGTTGAGAATCATCTCAACATTAGTATTGATTAACTCAATATTAGAAAAATGATGATGTACCTCATTGGTGCGCCAATGAAAAACTTTTTTGGTAAAACCAAACTGAATCCACGACAGCAAATTCCACATTTAAACAAAGCCTACAAATGGAATAAATAGTGTAAGTATATTTTGTTAAAATGAAAAGGTTATCAAGGCGCCGACGTTTACTACCGAAATATACGTTAGGCTTAATGTTATTCGAAGCCTTCAAGACGTACTTCGATAATATTAAAAAAGTAAGTGGCGTCATAAATAGAGACCGCTCAGAGAACATCTCGTAAAATTTTTGATAGGCTTTAATTCTAAAAAATGTAAGCGATGAATATTGAGTGAGGCGTAAAATATAAGAAGATCGCTTTCTCATCGAGTCCTATCGTTTATTATGCCTTTTTATGTTTCGAAGCGTTCACTTTTGATAAAAATGATGTTTTATTGAATTTTTAGCAACATTGTCATATAGATTTTCATAGGCCAATACATAAAAATAGTGTTCATTCGAAAATTTGAGCTCATTTTCCTATCCCTTCTAATATTCCCTTATCTTCTTCTATAGTCCGCAGAACGCTAGCAGCAACTGTGGTGTTTCTGTAGCAGCAACTGTAGCAGCAACACCTGCGATTAAGTAGACTGGTCTGTCTGACGACATTTACTTAAAAAATAAACATTTTATCAACAAATATATTTTGAAAAATATTTGTGCTATCAGAAAACAAAAGATATGGTTAGCAAACAAGCTATGACATCCCTTTTCATATCAAACCGCAGATACATGACCCTCCGCGATTAAAACTGGAAAGAGCAACGTCCCTCTGAATTAGTGCTGGGAAAGTGTCGATAAAATAGCATTATTATAGTTCGTTATTATATTCAGTGAATGATATTAAAAGCAGAATTTTTACATTAATTTTATTTTATGTTAATCGAATATTTTATGTAAATGGAAGACTTCTGACAAGATTATTTTACTGTATATTTCTTAATAATACAAATTAATTTATAAAAAATATAATAAAAATATATTAATTATACCTAAAGAAAATTTATTCTTTATAATAGAGAATACGTTTTATAATAGAGAAGTTGTTTTTTTTAATAAAATCGCTGAATAAATCTAAATTACCTTGGACAATTAAATAGATAATTGAACCAATATACTATATACCAATAACGTACCTAGTTCCAAGTGTTACACATTTAAATTCGTTACAACTATTATTACATAATATTATATACCTATAATAATAAATATGAACATAATATATTTTTATTGATTATCGATTTTTTCAATAATTCTATTGTTTCCCCTCCTTAGAAATCACGGGAAATCAATAGTCGTGGTCAGAGTTGCGGAAAATCAAAGTGACATCGATGCTTTCGTCCGACGGCCACCGTTCAAGGATTACTATTTTATGTTTTATTTACTTTACAGTCCAATGGATTCTTCATATCTGTGACGAAATATCTTCCACAAATACATGAACATGAATCCACGCTAGTCTATGAGTTTATGAATCTATGAACATTATGTTTGTGATAGTAACTGTATACCTTATAGTCCTTGTGTTAATTCCGATAATTTTAATTTATGATATTTGGTCCAATGAATAATCCAAAAGTTCGAGACCTCGAGCACCGAATGCAACCTTTTCATAAATCGAAAAAACCGCGAAATTTTCGACTTTACTTCAGTTTTTGGCGATTTTAACCCTAAACGACTAGTTTTTCAATAATAATTTTCTACAACATGTTACTAGAACTATCTCTTTAGACCCAAAAGTTTTCAACATAAAGCCTTTTATAATATAATAATCTATGTTATTTTTTTAATAAAGCAAGGAGGGGATAATGCGTTTCCAACTCTCTAATTTGAAATCGGTGTACTACAATATATGTACTAAAATAGATATTTCATCATAATCAATGTAGATGAAAGTAAAATATCCCAGACTGATATATTTTTCATTAATTGCTTGCTGTGTAACGGGTGTCTGTGTGAAAATATCGAACAAGCTTTTATGGAGGTCGTACTAAATCCGGTCATAAAATTTGAGCAAATGAGCACCAGGTATAAGCCGCAGTGATCACTAAATGAAAGGAGGAAATTCATTATGACCGCGTAACGGTCTGCACCAATTTTGTGTACAGCTTATATCGCTACGCTAACTGTTGGAGCCGAGCAGCAGTTATCGGAAATCGTTAGTCTCACCTGGCCATTACTGGTTTACCAGCATTAAAGGTAACGATAAATACTGTGTATTACTGAACTCTTTTCCGATACGTTTTGTCACATAAATGCTTTTTAGATCTTTTTATTACACCATCTGTAGGTGTAGTAGTACAAGTAAAGTAAAGTGTAGTAGTACTTCTAAAAATTATGTGACAACAAAGGCAATATATATTTTTTTTCTTTTATAATAGGCAGGCAGGCCGATAGTTCAGGTGTGAATTGTAATAACGTGCTAGAACGTCGCCTTTTAACAAAAGCAACACCATACAAGTTGCAAATTGATATAGTATCAATTTGAAACTTGATGATATAGTTGCCAGTTTATGATATAGATGATATGATTGATTATATACAATTGCCGATTGACATAGAATTAGGGATTCTTATCCCATGTTTTTAGCTTTCTAACTCCGGTAATTTTTTTAAAACATATCAGCGGATTCTGTGCTAGCGTTTTACGGTGTGCTGCTATTGCGCTATACTGAATGCTTTTACATTTTGCTCTACTTGTTTCTGAACACTAACGCTCACTTAATGTGTATCTGGTTTTTTAAATTAAAAAAGGTATTTACGGTTGATGTGAATTGTTGAAATTTCAAAGGTGACCCCTACAAGAGGCGGTTCCCAAACACCGATTTACAAAACTCCACTCAAAAGTGTGTTAAAAAGCATTCTACTTTTTTTCTCATTACAAACAGAAACGTTTATACGGGTTAATATTAGGATGTGTTTTCAATAGTACGTTGTCAAGCGTATGATACCTTTATTGTTTAGAATTTTATTTCTGAGTTAAAAAATTATGGTAAGCTCTCACATCTTTTTGTTATTTTTGTCGATATAAATATTTTAAAAATAATAGGCGTACTTCAAACGCAGTTTGCCCTCGCCTTCGTTAATGAATTGAAAAAATATTACTAAATGTACTTACGGATTATTATCTAAGTCGAGAATTGACAGCCTAAAATATTGATAACTTTTCATATTGACATATTAACTAAAAGTATTGACAGCCTAAAAATTTATAACTTTTCATAAACTTTAATACTCAACGACAATACTTTGTACATCAACCGATTTTTTTTTTGTTTAATAGATATTACCTAAGCTATCGAAATTTGCCATAATTATTTCGAAAGTAGGAAAACACTATAATCCTTAGTTTTTTCCTTATAATCCTATAATCCTTAATATTTTTTATGAAAGTACTTTGCTGTACGTCAATCATAAACATTTTTCTTAACTATCTTTTTTCGTCCGTTTAATTTGTCAATATGAAAAGCACATCGACTTAGTCTAGAATAAATGTGCACTCTGCTTTACAACGCCGTTCATTATTTGCGGACGCGTCACCCGTATTCTGGCGCGGGCCGGATGTTGTTAATGGCGGAAAATGCGGAAAATTGGGCAATTCATTTCCCGACCTCGACCGCAACGGAATCGTGCAAATACGCACTACACAGGTACAAAGGAATGTATACTTAGGTACTACAATATGTACGTAAACATATGTACACAAATGTTATATACTCACACCATTTTATTAACAGATATCCATAACCAATAAGTTGGCTTGCTTGTTTCGGTATAAGTAAATAAATATTCTTAGGTCCTCATTCACCAACTAAAAGTAAATGCACTCAGTTTATTGCATCCTTCGACAGGCGATTTTTTTAAATTATTTTCTTATTAATCTTTTTGACTTTTACCGTACAAACAAAGGTATATCAGGTCCATCATTCCCGGTTACCGGTGACTTTCAATGGCGGTTAGCCTACTTGACACAATGGTGAAAGAGGCCCTTATACTTCAATGTTAGTTAAAGTTCATTTTTAGAAGTTCATTTTCATTCTTTAGAAGGTTTTCAAAGATGGCGGCTGCTTGTCATATTATTTTACATTCGCCTAACACACTAATATTTGAAATATGTTGCCTATTCACACAATACAAAACAGCCTTAAAATTGTAAAAGAATTAACTAAACATAACTGGTTTTAGAATGTATGATAGGTTTGCTTAATATTGATCCAAAAAATAAATGAATTTAATTCAGTACTCCGAAATACTTTTAATAATGGTACTGACTGAGGCATCTATGATTTTCCAAACCCTATATAATGCGCATTTATGTATCGCTTTTTATGTATCTTCTTATGTGTGTCATTAATCTTTGTAATAAATATCTGAGCTGTTTCCCCCTGTACTTGCTTGTCTCAGTAGGTGGCTGTTATGATCCCTTTGATAACCCTCATGCAGGGAGCACTTAATAAAATGCGTTTTTCCAATTTTCCTTTTTTCTCTATTGTGTTGAGGACTCGGTGTATTTTATCCTTACATAGTACAAATTTCAAGTCTCTACTGCGCCTCTCTATCAGTCTGTATATCCGATAACTCCCCCTAAATCACGCAACGGATTTTTATGCTGTTTTAACCATCACTTAGATTATTTTTCACGGAAGGTTTATATGTACACTTATTAAAACCTAATTAAGTTTTCATTTAAGTAGAAAAAAAGAAAACAATATATTGCAACCAAGTCTACTACTTCTAAACAACCAAACGGATTTTGATACGGTTTTCATTAATGAAAAGAGGGATAAGCAAGGGAGGTTTTTGTATATAAGAAATTGCATTCCAGGCGAAGCCGGGAGCGGGTCGCTAGTTCTATACAATTACATATGGTAAGAATTTTTGAAGCTGTCTTGCGAATGGACTACTAAAAATATTTGTCTTTAAAATGTCCATCACCAAATCGTTAAAAATCCGAATAAAATTGAATAATCTTCTAAGTTCTTAAACCTATACTTTGTCAGAAGCGTTTGTGTACTCAGCTGTAAAGTAAATAAAATTTCTGGCGATATTTACAATAAGCTTTACTTATTCACTTACTTAAAGCTTACCCTTCTAATGTACCTACTTAAATCTTCGATCAAATATACTGTAGATGAACATTCCCACATTTTTTTAAGTCGTACCTATAACTTATTACACAAGCAACGCCACAGGTGCTGCAAGTGCGCTGCCAACCATAGAAGGATTAAGGATGGGATGGGGTAATGAGCTTTGGCATCCCTTACTCACTCACTAAAACACAAAAGCACACATAGTGTTATTTCACGGTCATCTACTGTAAGGGGATGGTTACTGCCGCCAGACGGCCTGCCCCAATGACTGCGAAACGCAGTTCAGTGTACAGTTTCAGTGTATATTCAATATTTAAGTGATATTATTTAATATTCAGCAAGTATATTTAATCGAAGTGTAGCCTTAAACTTGGGGAAGCCACAAAACCACTGCAAAGAAGATATTTCATGTTCCAATTACTTAAAAGCAGAGGTTTAATTAACAGTCAATGGCTAGATTATAGATTAAATTTTCTTTTGTTGAATATTAATTATTAAGGCTTCAAATTTAACTAAATATAATTACTCATTTAAGAAAATGTGGCTTTCAAAAGACGAAAGATTTCATTTGTTCTAATTAAGGATCTATCCTTAATTTATTGTTACCAAATTGGAAATTGTTAGATGATTTTAAAAGGCTACTATCGTTTATCAATAAATAAATTTTATAATCTGTATTTTTCTTATAAATCAAGTGTTCTTTTGATGAAATGTCTTGATCTGATAAGACTTGATAAGCACAGGTACAGTTGCCTACGAGTATTACTTACTATTTTTGAATATAGTAGTATGAAATTTGGTGCAACCAATAGAGCATTTCGCAGTCATTTGGCCAGCCCGTCAGGCCATTCCCTTACGGAACACAATACGATCACAAAACAGTTAACTAATTATTTTAGCTAATTAGATGCAGTTATCATACAATCATACACGTTACAATGAAATCAATTTATCTGTAAATACAATTTAATGATTTTCAGTGGCGTTTAGTTTCATTCCCTTCCTAATTCCTTATCCTTTAGGCCCGCCATACACGGGCAGCTTAAAGCAGTCATAACCGACTGCTTCAAGCTTCGACTGCTTAGTGAACGTACACATACACGGAACCACCGAACAGTTGAGCAGCGACTGCTCGGTCGCAGGCATACTCGTACACTGACTGCTCGAGCTGTTGACTGCTCTCGCGCAGTACTCCGCCCGCGCTCTACATTCCACGTCGCGCGCGCCTCTCGTTCACCCGGTTCTTGTTTTGTTTTGTCGAGCAGTTGATACCAACTGCTTCAGTAGTTATCAATGGCAGCTTCAAGCAGCTCGAGCGGTCCGTTTATGTTGATCACTGGCTAACTGCTCGAGCTGCCCGAGTATGGCCGCCCTTAGACCTACCATGGTAGGCAGGGCACTTGCAGCACCTGTGGCGTTGCTTTTGTTATAGGCTACGGTAGCCACAGGTGGCTACAACCTACAAGTGGACCGTAAACTGGTCTGACTACCTTAACTTTAAAAAATCACATACTGAATTAAAACAGTACTTTAGTTTCTTGTCAATGCGGTGAACTAGACTGAAATCACAGCGCACTACTATAATAAATTTTTACACGCGTACATTTTTTAAATTTTTCGCGTAAATTAACATTCTTCATGACTTTCTGAACTATGAGACCGTAAAACGAATCTGATTCAAATACAAGAGAAGCTAAGTTATTATCAAGCTTAGTTCTTCATAGTTATTTCCTAGACAGAGCTGTCAACTGCAATGCGATAAGTCCCGAAGGAATTAGCGCAGTCTGAAAAGTTATATTTAATCAACTCAGTTTAGTTAGTGAAAATAAATTTTAAATAATCTCTTCACAAATGCTTTCTTTGTAGCACAGTTCTCCACAAGCGTTGTTTTTTTTGAACGCTGATCGCCACAGTAACATTTTTTGTACATATAAGTATGTAAGAATTTCTTATTTAGGTGCTATTGGATACTAGCTGGTGCTCGCGACTTTATCCGCGTTGAAAAATAAAAAAAAATATGGGCAATATAACGCATAACGAACAACAGAAATAGAATAGTCCGATCCCAATTGTTCAATCAATTGAACCCCTTATTGAACTAATGGAAATAGTTTGTATTTGCTACAAAAATAGCTTAAAAATAGGTATGAAAAATTCGTAATTACCTATATCTATACTCTACACTAATATTATAAAGAGAGAGAATTATATGTTTGTAATGAATAAACTCAAAAACTACTTTTATATTTTATATTTTATAACGTTACGCGGGCGAAGTCGTGCGCAACAGCTAGTTAGGTATATTTTTATTTTACAACGCGTTGCTTACGACAACGTAAAACACGTTAGTTCCAAATAACATGGCCAAAATTGTTTTGTTGCGTCGTTTTATTAAGTTAAAACTATAAAAGCTCAGTGGTTTTCATCGAATTTTTAATAGAGTTTATACGAGAGCCGTGTACAAAAAACTTTATTTGATTGAAATTTTGTACATATTGTTTGAAAGGTGAACAATAATGGAATAGTTTACATTCCTTCGTTACATTCGAAATTATGTACATGTGTGCTGTTGTATTTCGGTGAGTGAGTAAGGGATGATAGAGCCCATTTCCCTGATCCTCGATCACACTATAGTTGGTACCGTACTTACAGCACCAGTGACGTCGCTTGTATCATCAAATGGACCGTCAGCCTCTCTGTTGACCTAAAAAACAAACATTAAAAACCTTTTTTTCTATATGTATTTTTTGTTAAAATACGTTTTTTATTAAGTATCTTTTTAATCGGGACGCCATGGCGTCCCGGTGAGGTAGGGTGCTAAAAGCGCCTATGTTTTGCCAATGAGGCTATGATTGGCCACACTATACTAATATAAAAAAGATAGAAGATTTGTATTTTTGTATTTTGTTTGTTATGAATAAACTCAAAAACCGACCGTTTTTAAAAAGAAATATTGAAAGCTGCATTATCACATACAGAAGTCGCGTGCAATAGCTAGTATGTTATATTTATGCATCAATGAAGCACTTTCCTTTTCGTACCTGGCGCCATCTATGAGCAAGAAAAATTATTGTTACTATTTAAAACATTAACAATTAAAAATAATTGCCTATACCTTATTGATAGTGGCGAGTACCTTAATTATTTGTTAACATAATGATTGTTCTATAAAATGTGTACAAGTTGGCGCAAGAATGGCTCCCGATAATAATAATACTGAGGGGTGGCTGCAATACATAAATTGACATAAATTGAGACTTTTGACAGGAGATCGGATAAGATCGGAGCTCTTCGGAGGGGGTCGGGAGGGGGCGATCTCCCGCGTTTTTATCACGATTATAATCGGCTTTCGGACGAGGGAGCTGTCCAGAATGGTGACACAGTCGTGCATTGTTATTCGGGGCTGCAATTCTTCGGAATTTTCGATGTTTTCAATTGGAAAACGTTTTTACTCGTGTCACGGTGAAACGCGATATTTCACGTTTACTTTTATGACAAGACTGTCCCTGGGGACTCCGTTTATTGTCCACCTAACGGTTCACCCGAAAAAAAAAAAAAACTACAATTAACCTTTTAACCGAAATAGAACAAATGTTTTTGTTAAATAAATAAAGAAATTGATTTACTTATTTTAACTAAGTTACTACAAGTACTAAAGATATCACCAACATAAATTGTTTTGGTATTTTTGGTTACTTATAACATAATTAGTGATTTTCTAGCCTTTAGAAGGAGAACCTTAGAAAAAGTGAAGCTCCTTGATCGTGCACGTATTACTAAATTATTCTTTTCGCATTTTTATCTTTTCCTTTCTCGTCTCTTTTTTTAAAAGCCATTATAAATGCAAGATTTGGAAAAGTGCCCTCGACAATGATGAGTTTTAAAATAAATTTTGAAAATATTTTATATATTTATATTATATCTAAATAGATTTATTACTATGGCTAGTTTCGAAGTGCGTATTGTTAAAAACAGGTTAAAAGTTTTTTTTTTATTAACCACGCGAAAATTAGAAAAATGCTGTCATAAAACTAGCTACTGCCCCTAACTACAAAAAGATGACACGAAACCAATCTTATTCCTGTATGAAATCAAAAACGATTTTTTAAAATAATATGTGTAAAAGTGATTTCCACAAATCGGGTCGTGAACAAGGCCGTGTGTTTTACATAAATACGTATACGTTACGAGTAACATTTTCTTTGAGCTTATTATATGCATATATCCAACGAATTCTAATATATAAAAAAAATTCTTTGATCCTTTGGCTATCGATTGGTATAAATAAATTTTGGATGTATATGATCATCATCAGTTTTCTGAATTGCCTCCCACTACGGAAGCAAAAAAGACGAATTCACGTCAATAGTTTTTTTTTTTAATTTATAGAAAGTTTTGACAAGCGTTTTGTATGTACTCCTAATACGCGCGAGTAAAACACGGGCAAGGTTGCAGGCCGACTTACGCAAAATATATGTTAAATATTGCCAACAATAGAATGAGTGACAGGTCCTTTGTCATGCGAAATTCGGCAACCGCATCTCAGGGGAACGATCTATATTAATATCGGTATAAACCTTACGACTTAACTCATCACATTTTTATTAAAACACGCTTCGCTGATGGCGTTGTTTAATATCTTTCACTTTGTGTTCGAGACGTATCTGATGGATTCGTTAGTTTGGTTTAGTTAGCAATAAGTTGGAATTATGGTGTACACGTGAAGCGGTTCCGCCGAGTCCGTGTACACTATATTGTACACTGGTTTACTTTTACATTACGCTGTTTATCTTGGTTCATATTTTTTCTAAAAGTTCTGATACTTGTAATTGAGATATAAAATGAATGGTAATGCCATGCAAATATATTATTATAGTGATATAAGTATTTAGATTTTTTTTATAACTGAAAAACTGATCGATTAAGGAAAAATTTAGATAACATGTAATCTATGATTATCTGGAACATTCTACGTTTGAAAACGTACAATCCCATTTGGTTCAAAAGCACCAAAGTTGTATGGTGTCATATACAAGAAACTAGTTTGGTTGTAATAGGAATAATGTATTGTTTTATCGTTTCTATTTTTGGAAAGCCAAGACAATAAGAAAACGCCTCGTAATGCCCCGGGTTTACGCATTAATTACGAAGCGGGGTTCCGTATACCACACAGATGAGGCAATAGACGCTTGCGATATCGCCGGATTATTTGCAAATTGATTCAATTTGCCGAACACGGCTACGCTTTTAGTGCGAGCCGTTTAATGTGTAGCTCTTTCAACTTTGTTTACAACGCGATCAGAGGTACACAACACTCATATACCACGGCACGTCACACGAGTCACGGTGCGCCATCTTGCCCTAGCCATCTGTCAAACTGTCTCCCCCCAATTAACTTTGATGTCTGATACAAATAGTAATTTCACTTTAAGTATGTATGTCGCTACTCAATATAAGTGCCTATTTACCCTAGATTTGAAGACTCCGAGGTTGTAATTTTGTGGAAACACAGACGCAGGCAGTGAGTTCCACTTCCTAGCAGTTCGGACAAAGAAGGTGGAACAAGTGGAACGGTTCCGGTTGGATTAGATCGTATAGAATGGACCCACACTCTCAGAGTCTTTAAGGAAAAATCTTTCTTCTCTTCTCTTAGAGATACTCGTATTTCCTATCTAAGGTCGGCTATCATTATAGCTATCCTAACTTTCCAGGCGGCGGCTCGAAACAACGATCTGGTACTTCGACCATACCATTCGCGGAGATTCTTGAGTCAGGAAAAATCTTTAAGCCTTTTAATATACCGTTGTTGTCCAAACAAAATCTGCTATGTGATAAAAGTATACTTTTAGATATTGACAAAAAAGTTTTCCTGAAAATATTTACATGAAGGTTTATTTAAAACAAAAAAAGTATTTTGTTATAAACAGAGTTGTCATACGTAAACTTATTTGTATTTTAATCATGAAAATGTAATAGTTTATTTATTTTTTGATAATTTTTTCACAAAACAGATTATTTTATTAAGAGGTTTTATTTCGACAAATAGTGCTCATAATCACTTAACAGTTTTTTATACGATAGATAAGGCAGAACTATTCATTAAGGTCAAACAAAATGTTGGAGTCTCAAGATAGTTCACATAGCAGATTTTGGTTAGACACGACTATATAATTCGTTCTTTATCTTTAATAATTTTAATAAATGTTTTATTAAAATAAACAACGACACTCTATCATTATAGACTTTACTTACAATGTTCATAAAACTTATGAACATTATATCTTTAACTGTGAATATAGTCCAAACCCCCATCTTGTATCATATCGGAGTAACAAAATCAATAAATTAAAATTTTCCTTTCCGATATAGCACTTTCCACTTTCTGATTTAGAAAATTATTATGCAAATTTTAATCTACATTAATCTGTACTACAAGGGAGTAGTAATCAGCGTAATCGGAGACCATAGCCCTTTGTGATAACTTTCCGACCGCTTTCTTACAATGAAATCGTCGTTTCAAATTGAGAATGCTTTTTTGCTCGCTCAGAGAATACAAGATGAGGGGGTGGATCCGTGATAGCGAGAACAATGAAACGCGCCTTATATTTGTTATATACGATATACGCGATATACCTATAATTGGCTATTTAATTCCTTATTAACTGATTTATAACAAAACGCAATTGAAGCAATCGATCGTTGTTCAATTACTCACAGAATCCACGCATAAACAGAAAACCCAATATTTCTTATAATGGTGCCTCTCTTTATAATGGAACTAGCTGTTGCACACGACTTCACCCGCGTAACGTTATAAAATACAGCCTATGTTACTCGATGATAATTTAGCTTTCTATAGGTGAAAGAATTTTCAAAATCGGTCCAGTAGTTTTTGAGTTTATTCATTACAAACATACAAATATTCTCTCTTTATAATATTATTTTATTAGTATAGATTTGAGATAATTTCAAATAATTTGTTGTTTATAAAACATTTTTATGCTGACATAGTGCTCCTTCATAAAATAGCTAACGGTGTTAGTGACTGTCCTTCCTGATCTAGCTAAATTGGACTTACAAACCCCTGTCAAACCTTTGCGTCATAATACAACATTTTCCCTTTCTTTCCCTTCCTAGAGCATCTAGTAACTATCGGAAAAAATCGTTTTTGTGGTCAAGCTTGCGAAAGCTTTAATAAATTAACCAAAGAGCATGATATTGACCCTTTTTAACACAAGACGTGTTGCTCAGGTGAGATAAGCAATGGCTTCTTCGAAGTACAAAATTCATAGATTTTTGTTTGGTTGTCTTTTTTTTAAGTTTTTACTTTTGTGATACCTTGGTGTACTCATACCGTATTTTTATAAGCGAGAACCTATAATTGGTTTTTTTTTTCTGTTACCTAGGCTTCAGTTATATTAAAGTGTTAAACTGTTGGTTCATAGTATAGTCACTAAACTGTGGCAAAAAATCTAATTGACATTAGTCAAGTTTAATAAGTAAAATTTGCGGTTACATTATCCTGTCACCAACTTTAGCATCACATTGTGAACTACTCTATAGCGGCATGAATTGTTTGGGGTAGAAACGTTGTTGGTGAGGAAACTTCTGCCAGTTTGAACGGTTGTCTTTGTTAGAGCAATTTATTTAAATTGCTTCCATTTAATTGCTTTTTTACTGTATGGGGATTAAACAACAAAGAAAACCTTTTTATAACGCAATTCGTAGTAAAAAGCGTTTTATAATTTGTGATTTTATAGTGATTTCTTCCATAACAGAACCCAAATAAATTATGGTTTTTGTTAACTGCAGGCTTATGTAATTTATATGATATTGATTATTGATATATTAATGATATTGATATTGATATTATTGATATTGATATTGATATTTATTTATCTTTTATGGGTTTAATTTCATTTTAGGTAACTTTTCCTGTGCAAGAGCACACTGTATTCCTTAACAAAAACACTTTGATAAGTGAATAACCGGAAAATAATAGCACGTGATGTGTTTCGGTGTGTAATGTGTGACGATGTGTATCCTACTTTGTCCTTAATCCTTCATGCCATCAAGATTGGCACCGCGCTTGCAACTGTTCTATTTATAGACGACAGGACCACCTACAGAAATACTCGCGTTCCAACATTATCATTAAGAAAATGATTAATACTTATAAAAGTTATGCTTAACTTGTCTGCAGGTCTCTGTGGAAGGCATTCATACGTACTGTTTTCGAAAATCTTGAAAAAAGTGCAGTTCTTTATAGTTCATATGGTTTGTAAACACGTTTGTGGTCCACTTGATGGACACCGCATAGATACAAACCCAAGTAAAACTAGTACAGTTACAAGATCACTGCATCCTTATCCTTGTAGGATTATCCACCACTAGGATATTTTATATTATTTTTTACCACTTATTTAGATATATTACTAGGATTTTTCTGGTGGTACCAGTAATATTTTATTCTGGTAGGATAAAAGAAAAAATAGGCGTTGGAGATAGGAAAAACATACCTAAGTGTTGTCACTTCGCGGTGGTCTTCTGTAGGATAATAATAAAATAATAATAATGTTTTCACTCTAAGATACCTACAGCTATGCTGTAGTTTGAAAAATAAATAAATAATAAATCTCCTGTCGATTTAGGCCTTCAATATTTTCCAGAATTTCAAACAGACTTTTAAAACTAACCGCAATGAACTGCAAAATCACTTCACTAAATCGGGAAGTTGCTGCTTTACTAATTGGTACTCGTACGATTTCAAAATATTCCCTTTTTTAAATTGTAATTATATTAGAAGCACGAATACCATCTGTAACAAAGTGCCAATAGTTTTCTTTGTTTAAAGATGTTTAAGAATATAGCAAAAATATTCTATTATTTTAATATTATATTATTTATAATTTTATAATTTAATTTTTATATTATTTGTATAACAGGATAAATTCCTTTATGGAAGTTTTTTTCAAATATCTTATAAATTATAGCCTATGTTTTTTGCGTTAACGAGTTAACATCTATACTCGTACATCCATCCTCACAAACTTTCGCATTTACAATATAAGAAGTAGTATAAATAAAAAAATAAAAAAGACTACTTTTTTAGCTTCATTTTATTCACTGAATATATCACATGTACTGTGTACGATTTGAAAACTATTGTATATTGCTGTGTGTTCTTAAAATTTACTCATGAAATATTTGCAACAATAATTCACGGTTTAATGATCAACTTTTTTATTGGTATCTGAGTTGTCTAACAACATCAGCGGTCCCCAATACAATCTTATCGTTTGTATTGGGGACCGTTTCGTCATAAAAACCCACCTTTGTTTACTCTGCAAAAAGAAACAATACGATACGCAACTTAGAATATACATATGTATTCTCTAAGATACGCGACGACATAACAAAATAAAGCCGGAATAACATCAATCTTCTTCCGGCATCGGCGACTCATCGTTCGACGAATCAAAAACCTAACCCACGCATACCGACTGGAATACAGATGCCTTTTTTAAGATTCCTAGTCGAGGCCGGCTATTATCGACTTAACCCATGGAAGGGTGAGGAGATACGAGTAAATAGACGCAATAGTGCAACTGGGGTTCCGGCGTCATCGTGGACTCTTTCGAGTACCATTTGAGTGTTGAATTTGTAAATATTGGTTCGTTTTTGAGGGACGATCGGCGAACGATTCTCTTAAATGGAGTCATTTGTGTTGAGCAGGGAGGGTTCAGTTACATACATACTTGTAACTGCGGTGCTTATTGACCACTTTCAGAGTCGAGTGCGTGCGGGTTCCGGATTGCTTTGTCAGTGTATGCGAGCTGAATACGAATTATTCGCAACTGTTTCAATTTGTCTTAAATTTTGTTCGCTCTTTATGTAACCAGTACATTGTGGTTACTATGTAGTAAGCGCCTAAAAAAGTTTTTCAATAAATACAATTTTTAATGCCAATAGATCCAGTGCGTTTCAATTGGGTTTCAACCTCGTTTCAAATGGGCCACACTGCACTGGTCTTCCGGTTTGATTTCAAATTTAATAAATTTACACGAACGCATGGAAATCATCCAATGTGTTAATAATAATGTGAGTTTTATCTAAACTCGTGCTTCCTTCCCATATAACAAATTTTATCAACAGCCAATCCATGATTTAGCCGTAAAACATGATATATTTCTTGCGACAGAAAGTTATTTCCTCAATTCTAGTGAGTGAGAGAAAAAAATAGTTCAAATAAAAGTAGTGAAGTGAGAGTATTGTGTTGTCAGATTAATAAATAATTTACCTGAGCTTATCTTCATAACTTAGCTAACGCCTTATATTGAATAAATAAAAACGTTTTCAATATTTAAAAAATATTCATAAAATAATATAACGGTGGAGTCTGGAAATAATGGCGTCTATACCTCCTAAGTTATTATCATTTATTCAATTTATCAACTCCAAAAAGGGCTTTTATATAAATTTTTCGTCAGTAAAAATTATATTGGAATATTTTCTACGATAAGCAAATATGATATTTTACGTCGTTGAAATATGGGTAAAAATACTTTTTTGAACATTAAAAGGGGCCTTAATGATATTTACTTTCAAGATTCAGTTTTATTCGACTAGTAATCTTATAATTTAAATTATCTTGATATAACTTTACTGAATTATTATCTGTTTGAATTTTGAAATATGAAATCAAACCTGTTGCGTAAATTATGTTATTTAGTTAGATAGTACAATTAACTTCCTCCGAAAGTAATTATGCCCGAGGCCTACGCGTCGATAAGGTTGCCTTGTAAAGTATCGATAGCAGAACAAATAGAAAATAATAATAATTTTGTTACCTTGGGAACCTAACATTTTTTCAGGATAAAAGTATCATATATGTTAATCCAAGTACTAAACTATCTTTCTGACAAATTTCATCCTAATCCGTTCAGTAGTATTTACGTGAAAGAGTAATAAACATCCATACATACATCCTTACGCGTTTATAATGTTATTTCAAATTATTATATTATATAAAACCTAATTAGGATATGCGGAGATATGACTACAAAGAAAAAATCATCTACACTTAGTTGACTGTATTTTTTTGTCTTCCTTATTTATGTACTATACGGCCTGACAAGGGGGAGTCGAGGTTCTCGGTTATTCCGATGTTTTATACTCCGTTCATTTTATACAACAACATTATACGCATAAGCAGTTTATAAAATTAATACATTTCATTTCATAATATACATTTCAAGACGATTAATTGCAGTGCGGTGTCAAAATTACAGTCGTTTTCCACTGACCTCGACGAAGAGACGAGAGACCATGTGTTTAGTACGAGTGGCAAAAAAGACTGGTAGAAATAAACATTAAAATAAGCATTAGTATTGTTTTATTTTTAAATATACGACTATCTGAACATTAAAATATAATTATAATATTTTTACCTTTTTATTCAGATATGTTTAGAGAAACAGATACATTGAAGAGAGTGTGGTAATTGAAAACTTTAATGAAGAATGACATTTTTGTATCCAAGTTTTTAATATTATTTTTTTAATTTTTTTTTGAATTTTTAATTTTTGAGCTTAAGCTTTTTAACAAGGTCCAACTGTGGACAAGGAATTTTCAAAGTTAGTCTTGGTCTTTCACAGTTACACAGTGTGGTACTGTGAAATTAAAATTAAAAAACTTTTGAATTAAAAAGCTTTTGCAATTCACCTAAAAAGAGGCTGTGATTCACCTAAAAAGACCAATGACACAATTGTAATAAAACTAGTATTTGTATTATTAATATTATTACTTTATTTGCTGACCGTATAGACACGCGTTGACAAGTCTATCTATGGCTGTGACCGCGCAACCAACGACGGTCGGCACCAAGAGAAGGTCATTCCGTAAAACGCAATTAAACTTTAAGTTCATTAAGGAAAATACCTTATTTTCTTTCATTCAAATAATGGGCCTGCCATATTGTTCTCGACCAATTCCCTTCTCATTGTTCCTTTTTACAATGAAAGGCGTATTTCACTGTTTGGCCAATTGTGGAGGGGCCACATTTTTTTTAATTGGGGCACGTCACAAAATATTAAGTGCCCACCCCAAGAGGCCATTTGCTTTTTATGACGCCGTTCTGAAGTCAAACCATCTTAGTTTTGCCATTACTTTTATTGTGTTTCATGATCGCTTCGAGTCGGCCATCAGAATTAACGCAGAAAACGAATCTTTGGTAATGTCTTATAATTATATACATTGTTGATATACAAGGCGTCCCAAGACTATGCGACATGAAGGGAAGTCTTTGAATGCAGTATTACTAACTTTTAAAAATAATATAAAGTCTTCTTTCAGCAAAATATCCTATCACGATATTTAAGGTACTTTCCCTTCATGTCGCATAGTCTTGGGACGCCCTTTATTTAAGCAGACTTGACATCGAACTATTCTCTAACGAAATTCTGATCATATACATAATTATGTTAAAATGTAAAATATTTTATGTGAATATCTCGAATAACTAACTAGACATATTATTTAAAACTAAATAAGATGTTTATATATGCTAGAATGTCGTTCGTTATTGTGAGAGATTTAATTTAAGACTTCTACAAGGGTTGCCTGTATGTGATTTACTAAATTCTACATAGATATACTTGTTATGATTTCACAAGCAATAAAACTGTTAGTAACATTAAAAATATTATCGCGTTACATAACTTTTGTGGTCGTCTAGAAAGTTTCTGTGGTTTTGATAATGACAGTAGAAAGTCTCGAGGCTAGGTCACAAAAGTTTGTTCCATGCAAATGAAATTATTTAGTACTTAACTTTACAATTTCGAATAATTTTATTTCACACAAATAAAATATTATTATATTGTGTGGGTATATCAAGGGATTTATTAGATTTATAGTAAATAATGACCAAACTTGACAAACTCAATAAGTAATTTTATTTATACATTACTTTAAAATTTAATCATAATCATCATAATCATCAACATCATCGTCGTCATATTCATTATCATCATCATGATATATAAAAATCAAACGCCGTGCGTAATTAGTCCCGCAAAAACTCATGAATGATTTTAATTCGGTTTTCATTTATGAAAAGAGGGATAAACTGGGAAGGTTTGTATATATAAAAAGTGCCCTCCGGGCGAAGCCGGGAGTGGGTCATTAAGTAGTAAATAATAAAAATAATCTATTACATTTTTTTGTAATAAAACAGATACCTACGCCACAATTCCACTGTATTCATTCCACACAAAACGTTTGAATAACTTTTTAATATTTGTACAAAGTGCAAAATAAAATAGAGGAAAGTTTTTGAAAATGTATTTTTCGTGTGAGTATCTCCCGTCCACGGGTACAGGTGCAACTGTAGGAGCGCTGTGTTTGCTCAAATAACACAAATGTTGGAATATAAAACCGGGGGAGGAACTCATATCATTATATAAACAGGACAAAGGTACGAGTGTATATGAATTCAAATAAAGCCTCATCTGCTGTTATGTTTTGTAAGAAAACGGAATATCTTTATCAAGAAAGAAGCTTGCGTAATTGGAAGATTATACGGTTGTGATCGATGTTGCCAATTCATGTCTATTATCTCAGATATAGACATAATTTTGCTTACAACATACTGAAGCCGGTTTTATAAACACGTGTGCATAGGTCGTTCACTTTTCTACCTCAATTTTCGATCTTTTCCCAAAATGTGAACAAAAAATATTCTAACGTCTCAGGGACGCCGGGTTCGATTCCCGGCGGAGTTAACCGGCGGAAATAAACTTTTCAAAGTTGGCTCTGGTTTAGTTTTGGAAAGTAGTGGCAGGGCACACTGCCTTTTGCAGTCATTTGGGCAGCCCGTCTGGCAACTGTAACCACCTCCTTACCATAATATGGTAAGGAGTGTTTCGGTGAGTGAGTAAGGGATGCCAGAGCCCATTACCTCATCCCTTTCTTATACCTTATCCCTAATCCTTCTATGGTTGGCAGCGCACTTGCAGCACCTATGACATTGCTTGTGTTATAGGCAACGGAACGCACCTACCATCAAGTGGACCGTCAGCCTGTCCGTCATCCTTAACATAAAAAAATATATTGAAAATGTTGGTTTCATGTTTACTTACGTGTGAAATGTGATTCCATTCTGCTTTTTATTTGTTTAAACCTTGTTTTTACACCCTTTCATTACGCTATTCGACATTTTGACTAGTAAATATTTTAATAGGGCGAGGCGTAGTTTGATTACATTTGTGTGCGTGTAACCGTGTATGTAGTACACGGCGAAGGCGTAATTTTACCGGCTTCACTCTGTCGTCCACAGGGCTCTCTATCATGGCTCTTATTTTATCTGAGTCTAGTATGCAGTAATTCCTCCGAATACTAGAGTCTAGTACTATTGAATATTGTCTAGTGCTAGACAATATTCTATACAACCTTCATTCGTGTTTTTGGACGTTATAATTTATCTAAAAGCTGTAACGCTAGACTGGCATAGCAGACATGTTCGGCCGCGCGTAAGCACCCTGGCAAAATGCCAGAGGTGAGGGTTATGGCCTTCAGTCTACCCGAACAACCAGCTAAAAAGTAAACATTGGAATATCGACGTTAACTCTCAACCATAAAGTCCAATTTTCACTAACTTAAAGATCCAATTTGAGCTGTTTCGGAAACATAACTTTTAGCTATGGTATCGCCAGATCGCCACATTTATACCTGAGGCTGTTACGCTTGCTTTGTGCTTTATTAATTTCGGCTTAAGGTTCGATTTTCCCCAAGTTAGATGCCGTTGTTAATTTGGTCATTGTGAATCCACTGTGAAGATTCTCTTTGAAAGTATTTTTGTTCATTTTCTATTTTACCTTTTTCCGTTTTATTAAAGTTTTAATAAGTTTATTAATTCTTTAATGTCAAGTCTATTTATATGCGAATTAATAAGTATTAAAGCTAAAAAATCGAGATAAAAAGTGTCATCGCTATAACAATTCCACCAACTTCCAAATGGTTGCACTAATTTGTGTATAAATTGTACCATTTTGTGAAGATATAATTTTATTTGTCATTGTATTACAAGAAAGTCAATTAAGGTTTCCTCTTGAACAAACGAAACTCATGAAAATTGAATTTCGCCAAAGTTGTTTTGGTCACTTCTAAAAGCTCAAAATGGTAACTCTGCTTATATTTTATTCTGTGTAACCAGACTCCTTTGTAGAGTTAACTCTTTGTGAGATGGTGTAATTAAAGCACGGGAAGTCGCCTCTCGCGTTTTGTAAACGTTTTTTTCTTTGTCACCGGACACCTAGCATTTAGGGAAAACGTCGAATGGTTTTTTTATACTTTTTTTTTATTTACCATTACTGGGAAGAAATTAATGAGGCCTTTGATACTATTGCATAATATCCCGCCAACGATGTCCTTGTACTTTTAAAATATTCATTAGCTTCTTTAGCCGAATATAAATCTACTAGCTGTTGCACGCTACTTCGTCCGCGTAACTTTATAAAATATATATTTGACGACTCGTTTGGTCTAGTGACTAGTAACCCTAGCTGTTAACCAAACGGTTGCGGGTTCGAATCCCGCTAGGGGCAAATGTTAACATTTTACCTTTGTACCCGAGTCATGGATATTTAGTATTTATAATATGTATGTGTTTACAAAAAAAAGTAATCTATGTATCATATCAACTGTCTGGTATCCATAATACAAGCATTAGTTGCTTACTGTGGAACTAGATGGTGCTGTGTGGAATGTGTGAAGATATTTATTATATTTATTTATATATAGCCTATGCTACTCGCTGATAATGTAGCTGTTTATAGGTGAATGAATTTTTAAAATCGGTCCAGTAGTTTTTGAGTTTACCTATTCATTACAAACATACAAAAATAGAAATCTTCTCTTTTTATAATATTAGTATAGATTAGATAAATCATTAACCTTAGAATATATTAAAGACAATAATAGAATTGCAGACAGTTAGTCACTAAAATCACTATACTATAAATATAAATGTCCGATCGAGCGTTAGGCTAATGAAGATAAAACTTACAATTTTTGGTTGTTGGAGCACTTTTTGGAAAATAATATGATATCTATTGATATTAAAGACTGCACGCGTGTCATTCACAAAAATAATATGAATAAGTACATATAAAAGCGTTGAGTGCTAGACTGACGGTATCATACCCTAATACAGCCATTAGACCGATACTGGTCAAAGTCCGGAGTTGCGGTCTTATTTTAGACATTTCCACTTTATTGATATTGAATATTGGAAACACAACGGCGTCGGCAACACATTTGAATCCGAAATGTTTTCTGTTTTGAATAGTTGCGATACGGATTTGTACCTTAAATTCATGACGTTAAAGTTTCATTTTTATTGATCTTTGAACGGCGGAGATTCGCTAGCGGTGTCGGGACGTCGATTTGTGAGCGCCAGTACATCCTGCTTCAGATAGTTGGCAGCCCGCCAAAGAGTAGACGTGCTACCCTCCAGGCTCATGGCTAGAAAGCCTCGGCCACAACGTTTTATCTATTCAGAATTGAAAGCAGTAATAATAAAATTGTCTGGCCACGTTTTACATCGCCCGTGGGCGGTAGACACCTCATAACTTAAATTGAAAATTTCAATTGGCTACAAGCACTTATAACTTCGCTGAATGCAGCGATTTTATTTTGTTCAAACATTGCGCTTTTAAATCTAAATTAACAATGAATCGATACTAATGTTTCAAGCACTGTCTCTCTGTCTAGTTTGCGCGGTTTAATCGATTGAATGGATATTTGGTACGGAAATAGTTTATCTTGCCGAAGAAAATGGCCGAAAATGGACTTACAAGGCAGTCAAAACACGAGCTTCTACCGGAAAGCTGTTGCAAAATTTATAAAAAAAAATTCTTTGATTAACACTGCATTTCGCATTTATAATATTAAGTTAGGATATTGTACCTACACAATTAATTTCATTTTATTATATTTTGTTACGCTTTGCGTATTTTTACGGATTATAAATGACTTTGAACACAGCAATTAGGTGGTTTGGTTAGACCGAACATCAATAAAAGTGACCACAAATTATATTCGTGCGGAATTAAATTCCACTGGATGCCGCATGTTTTGAACGCATAGCACGTTCTAGATGTACGCGCCCTATCCCTGGGGTGCATTAATAATGGGTAAATGTGCACGCTGCCGAATTATGTGAGGTGCAATTTGCGGCTGTCATTAATGGGTGAATTTATATTAGACGTACTTACTAAATAAAGTACGTGTGCTGTTGTGTTTCGGTGAGTGAGTAAGAGATGCCAGAGCCCATAACCGTATCAGTTCTCAATTTCTTATCCTTAATCCTACTGTAATGGACAGCTCACTTGAAACACTTGTGGCATTGCTTGTGTTATAGTCGACGGTAGCCACCTGACATCCCTTGACACCTGACTGTCAAGGTCGACACACCTGACTATGTGTCGATCTTGACATAAAAAATATTATGCATGCATATAAGCCCGCCCTACGTTATGTTTGTTTTAAGTATGCAGGATATTTTTAATGAAAAGTACATATTTAATAAGTTTAAAAATGTAATATCAGTGGAAGCCTTTCGTTCTGCGTTCTGCCATTATAAATTGGTCAGTAAATTGGACACAGACAGACAGACAACTTGGCCACCGTTAAATGAAAAAACGTAAAGCATGCCAAAACACATACCCCAATCCTCACTTTTAGAATTATTGGAGAAAGTTTCTAAACACGAACATGTAGCGTACAAAGGCACTTATAAACAGTCTTTTAATTTAAAAACAGAAATAATATCTAAATACTCATTTTATATAATAATATATTAAGTTTTTTTTGTATATAAGTACCCTTATATGTATGGTAAATCTATAAATATAAAACACAAGAAGAATATTTTTTATGGTAAAAAAAAAAAAAAAAAAGCCCTATTAATTTGCAATAAACAACGTTTTATTTAGAATATTTAGGGATAAAATGTCAAATTTGTACATAAATGTGTACCTATTATGATTCTTAACATCCTCCCTAAGACCGCGTGGTCCGACTGTTTCGTCCGACTGATCGGACGACGCAGACTTTTTTTCCTGTTGCTCCGATTAAATAATTACCATCTGTTAAGGCGGCATTAAGTATTTGACCAGACCTTCCACTACATCTACCCGACACACATGCGTTGCACACAGTTTCCTAAACAAATTTCTTAAATTATTTTAATACACGTTAAAAAAAATATTGTAAAATTATTAAATAATGTTTATTTAAATAAAACGACACACACAAGCAGAAACAATCAATTTCTATTGATTCAATTTGGCTCGGAGACATATCCCGGCCGGACCTCCTGATAAACGGATTATGTCAACAGCTGACAGGACGGTCGGCTCCCACGAATTATAGATACTGGAAGGGCGCCCGCCGAGCTGTATTGACAGTTTGACATTGATTAACTAATCAAATAAAGATCGTTAGTATATACGCCGTAATCAATTGCTTTTCATCGATTAAGTAATGCTTGTTGATTTTTAATTTAAAAAAAAAAATTCAAGATCGATAAAAAATACTCTTTTAGAAACAACTTTATAACAATTTACAAACAAAAAGTAATTCGTTAATATCAACCGATCATTGCACTTTTGTTTAAGTCACAGATTATTAATCATCAGATTACTAATAGAAAATATTTACAAATTGTGCATGCTACCTCGTTATATGTATAGCAAAGCTAATTTGCTGACCGTGGTAACCGCGGATGCAATTTTTTGTTCTAAATTTTTTACTTACTTATTTCTATAAATTTTCAATTAATGTACAAATAAGAGATGCCAACTAGGGTACCTAAGGAAATGGGCGAGGATAGGATAAATGAACGGGTTTTTCGGTCTTTAAACATTACCAACAATAAGAATAACAATAAGAAATAAGAGCTGTTATGCCCTTTCAAAACTCCAAGGTTAGTTTTATGTACACTTAAATATACTTTATACTGTTCTATGTTTTCATATTCATTCTTTTCAACATTAACTATAGAGATGGGGCAATCTGGTCAAGGAAAGCAAAAATATAATAGAGTGGAAGCAGCTGGAAGAGGCCTATGTGTCACAAGACAAGCTGAATAACTAATACATTTATTAAAATGTGTAATTGTGTTATTTAGTATTATTTAGTATTTGCAGTATAAATAAATAGAGTTTTCATTACACATACCATGTAGAAGATTTTCTAACTTTATTCTCCCGCATAAGTCTATTTGATGGATGCCCCATTTCACGGCGATACACTATCTCGCATAAAATTTACTTTAAATTCATTCTATTATGCTAAGTTCCATTCCTCACCCGGGAAAAGGTGTTAAGAGGGGATAAACTTTAGATCACTTTAATGTATAAGATTTAGTAGAAAGCGCACTGGCTGTCGTAACTGCAAGAGTACTGCATCTCTTCCGTTTCTCATTGTTGCTAATTTAATTTTCCAAATGGATATACTCTTAAATCCCACTTCTTATTTACGAGGGCGAATTTTAATTTGACACTTAGAAAGCCTGACAAAAATCGTAAATGTTTTTAGAATTTCGTAAAAATATATTTTACATGTGTATTTTCTTTTGGTGTTTTTTTTAGGTTAAACTGCGTGAAATAAAAGGAATAATCACATGACGATTCTTTTAACGATTTTTATAACTTTTCTGCAAAAGTAAATACTATAATATTAATAATTGGTGCCTAAAAAACTCCTCTCTCTCTCTCTTTCCCTCCCTCTCTTCTCTTTGACATCTACCGCCTACTATTTATCAAAGTCGTCTCACTTTTGACACATGTACTCTGTAACACTCACACAGTGTTACATAGTACATGTGTAATCGGTGCCATTCGATTGATATCATAAAATCATAATAGAGAATAAACATTTCGTTACACTGAAATAAACCGATAAATTCTTATAAACAAGAATAAGGAATATTAAGGACAGCATAAAATAAGTTCGTAACGGAAAAAAAGTGAAAGATACGAATGCGAAATAGGTAAATCCCACTGGGTGTATTGTCGAGTACTCGCGTACAAAAGGGAACAAACCCGAAAAATACATTACTATTTACGCGAAGGCCTTACGTTCAGTTCTCGGGTAGGCCGCAATAATGCAGCCCCCATTTGTCAGGATAAACTGGTGAAGGCAAGAAAAACTGAGCGCCGTGTTCCCGACAAATATTTTGCTCAACTTGTTTGCCTCGTGGAACCGTGTTTTATTAGAGTTAGAGACATGAGATATGTTACTTAGATGACGATTTTTTTTTCTCGTATACATTCTTTATTTATAACATCGATACCAAGTTAAGCGTCTTAACTTTACCTAACTTATTGAAACTTATTACATCAATACTTAGGAACTGCAAGACCGGAAGTGAACTTTCGATACTATTACGCTATTATTCTTTTGTTTTGCTTTGTATAGTTTGGTTTTTTGATTTTTCTTTATTAGTTTTATATTGTAAAAAAAAAAAAAAAAAAACGGAAAATGTATTTAGTGTTGGTTTTTAATGCATGCTGAGTTAGCCTATAAGTGGAGTATACAATATTATAAAAGACTGTTTAAATGTGATTAAGTGTATGGATTGTTGTATACTGTGTTGGCTTCCTAATAAATAAAATAAAAAAAAAAAAAAAAAAATATATAGGACAATTAAAACCTAGCACACAAGTAATATAAACAGGCACTCTACCGCTTAGTTGCTATATAAAAGCTGTTTAAGACAGTTTGTACATTCCTCAACCTGTGTAACAGAGGTGTTAATATCTCCTTTATTTCAAGGTGATATAGTAGACGTTTAGTAGTGGATATAAAGCCTTGGAGATATAAAGGTGTGGTATAGAATTCTTATGCAGGTGATGGATCAGTTAGCTGCAAAGCAGAGTTATAAATATATTAAAAATCACTATGAGATCTAAAAGAGCAATTAAGAAGGCAAAAGTGCTTCAATGGAGTACAGCAGTAGTTTGTATCTTCTACCTTAACAGTAGATCTATGAATACCTTTAATACCACTTTTATCATATCGGAATCATAGAACTCAACATTAGTACCTAAAGCGGTATATCTGTGAATTATAACACAAATATATGATTGCAGTCTAGATTGGGCAGGCTAAAAATGTCTTATATGGCTAAAAGAGTTTCTAACCTATTCTATATCGGGTTCTATTCTATCTAAGCCGGGAGCTGGTCGATAGTAATATTATAAATGCGAATGTTTGCGTAAAGCACAAAAGGTTGAACGGATTTCTATGAAATTCGGCACACAGATATTTGATTACCTGTATTAACTTTTAGAATACTTTTTATCCTGGAAAAATGTTGAAAATGGTCCCTGTGCCATTTTCAAAAAACGAACTACAGCGCGCACGAAGTTACGGGTAATATACATTAACTAGCTGACCCGTCAAACGTTGTTTAAGTATGAATTCATCCTTATCACTTAGGGGTATAAAAAATAGTTTACGACCTATTCTCAGACCTACCGAATATACACAATTTTTTTTTATAAAAATCGATCAATATATATAGATTTATTTTATAGCTACGACTGTGCTGAGCTTTATACACCTAACGATCTGAGCCCGTGACTTCGCTGGCTTTAAAATTGTACAGTACAAAAACTCCCCGAAACAACACTTAAATCTGCCAAGTTTCATCGCGATCCGTCAAACGAGGTCGGAGTCTATCGATCTCAGATATCCTATCCACATTTTTTATACGGATTGTAGTCAAAAATATTCCCTTCCCGAGTTGGTCAATATCTACACAAATTAATACTGTTCGAATTGTGAAAATTTAAATTTTATAATCGTTCGTAAGGATTTCTCCAGTCGTATGTCGGAGCTGACAGACACTTTTTTTCCTTCCCATTTTGAGCAAAGCATCAAGTATTTCACAATTACTTGATTCTTTGTTACTTACTTGACTTGATTACTTATTTAATTTATTTTAATTACTTGATTATTTAAATAATTACTCGATTTCAAAGCATCATAATACCATATAAGTACAAAGGTAGTGAGATTACTAAGTCACCGATGACACTTACTTTAACTTGTAAATGCAAATCAATGCTTGTAGCAAGAATATTTTTACAATTATATTTATTATGCCACGAGCGTAGATCAGGTGAATTATTTTCTCTCTCGCTATCCATTTTGTGTATAAAGAGGCTAATTCGCATTTTATCTAATTCCGTGCCTCAATAACTGTGAAACTCAAAATGAATTTATAAATACGGCTCTCTTTTAAGGATTCAGCTTTAATCCTATTGGTTAAATGTCGGACACACTTTAAGTTTAGCTTCGGAAAATGTCTGTGAAAACCGAATAATTCAAAACATGATTGTCTAAAGATACTCCAAGCATATTAAATATGCTTAGAGTTAGCTTCGAATATATTTATATATTTAAATCCTATTTTTGTTGTATATATAAAATACGCCACCACCAGTTATTAATATTAGTAGAATATTTACATAATATAAAATAAAATCGCTACCCGCCGTCTGTCAACCGTCTCAGGCCCCGGGTTCGATTCCCGGCTGGTTTAATTTTGGAAATGAATTTTTCAAAGTTGGCAGTCATTTGGGCAGCCCGTCTGGCGGCAGTCTGGCAGCCCACCCCGTCATAGAATACCACTGTGAAATAACAGCATATATATATGTGCTGTTGTGCTTCGGCCAGAGCCCATTACCCCATCCCTTATCGCTTATGCTTAATCCTTCTATGGTAGGCAAGCTTGTGTTATAGGCAACGTTAGCCTCCTACTATCATGTGGACCGTCAGCCTGTCTGTCGAACTTAATATTAAAAAAAAATACAGGTAAAGTACTTATTACGTGGGTATTAAATTAAATGCCAGAAAAAAAAAAACACTTATTATTATTTTATATTTAAAATACTTCAAAAAAAAAATACGCGCCAGTTAAACTGGCTTTGTATGTTTAATAACTGACTATCAGAAGTTGCATGTCGGTAGTGGAGTTTATTGCCGTGAAAGGAACAAGGAAACCTCCAGTTTTTAGGGAGTCTGCAAAGCGAGGCGAAATTTTAAACCAAGTGTAGTTCTAAAGTTGACCGTTCAACTGCGGTGGCGTTCGCTCTCAATTTAAATTTAGATGCCGTCGTTTGTTTTGTAAGCTGCAAAAGCGCATTCATAGTAATTCATGCTTGATAGTATTCAGTATTTCATTTTGATGAAAACTTTCAATAGTTTATACCTACTGTTAAAATTTAAGTGTTAAAATTGGTTTAAAATGTTTTAAAAAAAATAAATTTAAACCTAGTATTACGAAGTCAATACTGAATTTTTTTGTAAAAATAATGACACTACTATAAACTACTTAAATCTTAATGACTTTAGGCTTACACTTACACTTTTTCTCTTTTGCACTGTGCTTAAGAGTCCTCAAGTACCTACCTACTTGAGAGATACTCGTAGGATAGTTTTTATCTCGATAAATTATATATATATTTTTTTATTGCAAAACTTTTTTAATAGGACAAAGGGTTGTCACTGAATATCACTGAACTCCTAAACTGCTGGACTATTTTTGAGGAAATTGTTTGAGTGGGTCCTGAGATAGATTAAATTCAAAATTGGAACCGATATATGAAGGTGAAACCTCCATCTATCGGTTTACAGTTTATTTTTCGTGTTCGGGTAGCATTATTATTCCATGCAATTTGTTTTGTTTATTACTTCTATTTTAAATTATTAAGTTGCAATAAAGCACATTTAAAATAAGTGCATTTTGTTTACCAAGTTTTCAATCGGAAAACAAATAAGTGAAGGTATTCTGTACTGACAATTGTGATAACTGTTCACATTTCGTTGTGCGTAAGCAATTCATAATTCGATATCAGTTTGCTCGTTGCCCGGCGAACAAATTATTATAGAACCGATTTTTGCTGATCTTTTTCGACATAAACCGGTAATGTATTCATACGAGTATTCCGCGTGTTATGCCACTGCACGGGATACGAGTTTTCGAGGGTAGCCAATTTTCCACGACGTGATGAGAATATTGCGGAATTACGCGTTAATGTCGATTGTTGCCTAGCAACAACAGACGCATTAGATACCGCACAACGACAGCAATATTAGAATAACCTTTAGCTTTTTGACACCGTCTTTAAATTTGCTTCCACAGTGGGAGGCAATGCAGAAAACTGATGGTTGCAAAACCGGGATATACAGTCTGATTCTGTAGCTACCACCACATCTATCATCTACATCCAAAATTTAATTACACCAGTCGATAGCAAAAGGATAAAAGAATTTTTGATACTTATATACTTATGGTATATTCGAATTCGTAGGATATATGTATACATTACACGTTGTATACGTGTAATGTAAAACACACGGGCGTGTCCACGACAAAGCCACACCACATTTTTTGTATCAAATCGTAGTGGGGATACACTGCGCTTCGTAGTCATAAACTACGCAGCTAACTAAAGGAGGTGATGAAATTTATTTATTTATTTATCTTATTTTCAACATAATTCCTGCATATTGTTCAATTTGTTATTACTTATAATTCTCTCTCTCTCTCTCTCTCTCTCTCAATTCCTCTTCAGTCCTGCAGGTTGGCCGTGAACTCCTTGTACCTACCTTTCATTGTTTAGAGCTAACTGTTAAATGGAACAGTTGCACAGACGCAATTTCAGTCCGCTCGCGGATGTTTCCTAACTACTACTTCCCTTTTCGTCCATTGCGTCTCTCCTGTACTTATTAACTGCAATTTTTTTATCCAAATTGTTTATTATCGTCATTAAGGCAAATTCAAAGGTGTATTTATATCTAGGTAAGTATGTTTGTATGTAAAACAATTACAAATGGCACAGATAACCGTTGTTTTTCCGCGACTTACTATGTCGTCGTAGTGTCAATAGGGCGCAGTCCAACACAGCGTCTCCCGTTATAATAGTCATAGCCGAGAAGCTTCCTCAGGTAGGTACATAATCTTTATCGGTTCTAAAAGCTGTGTAGTCTCTACTGTATTTTTTGTAAAAATATATTGTAACAAGCTATTGTACAGAGAAGGTAAACTTATTTTTTATCATTATTCAATGGAGCATTATGGATTTCCATTATTTTGTTTACTTATTCAATTTGTTAACAAAAATATGGTGGGCGGGTCAGAGTTGAATCCACTTTTTGGCACGCACATCCTGACAAATGTCGCGGTATTATTGTCTGGTGTATATTTGCTTCGTAATTTATTACGGCTTTATTCGTCTTTTGTATGTGAATATAATGAACACGGAGAGTCAACAACGTTTTGTTTGTTCATTACTTTCAATTGTATCTTTTTAATATTAAAACCAAATAGATTATATGTCATTTTCGTCTGCGCTTCACAACTCATTGTTAGTCAACGAACTGCCCAGTTTCTAAACATCACTGATTTTTCTGTCCAGTCTCTAAATGTCGTCATCTATAAATTGTAATTTTTTTTCTCCATTAAATGTACTTAATAAGCTTACTTTGCATTTGCACATTTCATTCTGTATAATCATTAACATACAAATTATTTATTACCGCCATATATTATACGACCCGCTCCTGGCTTCGCCCCGGAAAAAACTCAATTAGGGTTTATTATAAAATAAAAATTTCGTGAAAAATTAGGATTTTGATGGTGAAAACCGCATCGAAAACAAATAAGTGAAGGTATTCTGTACTGACAATTGTGATAACTGTTCACATTTCGTTGTGCGTAAGCAATTCATAATTCGATATCAGTTTGCTCGTTGCCCGGCGAACAAATTATTATAGAACCGATTTTTGCTGATCTTTTTCGACATAAACCGGTAATGTATTCATACGAGTATTCCGCGTGTTATGCCACTGCACGGGATACGAGTTTTCGAGGGTAGCCAATTTTCCACGACGTGATGAGAATATTGCGGAATTACGCGTTAATGTCGATTGTTGCCTAGCAACAACAGACGCATTAGATACCGCACAACGACAGCAATATTAGAATAACCTTTAGCTTTTTGACACCGTCTTTAAATTTGCTTCCACAGTGGGAGGCAATGCAGAAAACTGATGGTTGCAAAACCGGGATATACAGTCTGATTCTGTAGCTACCACCACATCTATCATCTACATCCAAAATTTAATTACACCAGTCGATAGCAAAAGGATAAAAGAATTTTTGATACTTATATACTTATGGTATATTCGAATTCGTAGGATATATGTATACATTACACGTTGTATACGTGTAATGTAAAACACACGGGCGTGTCCACGACAAAGCCACACCACATTTTTTGTATCAAATCGTAGTGGGGATACACTGCGCTTCGTAGTCATAAACTACGCAGCTAACTAAAGGAGGTGATGAAATTTATTTATTTATTTATCTTATTTTCAACATAATTCCTGCATATTGCTCAATTTGTTATTACTTATAATTCTCTCTCTCTCTCTCTCTCTCTCTCTCTCAATTCCTCTTCAGTCCTGCAGGTTGGCCGTGAACTCCTTGTACCTACCTTTCATTGTTTAGAGCTAACTGTTAAATGGAACAGTTGCACAGACGCAATTTCAGTCCGCTCGCGGATGTTTCCTAACTACTACTTCCCTTTTCGTCCATTGCGTCTCTCCTGTACTTATTAACTGCAATTTTTTTATCCAAATTGTTTATTATCGTCATTAAGGCAAATTCAAAGGTGTATTTATATCTAGGTAAGTATGTTTGTATGTAAAACAATTACAAATGGCACAGATAACCGTTGTTTTTCCGCGACTTACTATGTCGTCGTAGTGTCAATAGGGCGCAGTCCAACACAGCGTCTCCCGTTATAATAGTCATAGCCGAGAAGCTTCCTCAGGTAGGTACATAATCTTTATCGGTTCTAAAAGCTGTGTAGTCTCTACTGTATTTTTTGTAAAAATATATTGTAACAAGCTATTGTACAGAGAAGGTAAACTTATTTTTTATCATTATTCAATGGAGCATTATGGATTTCCATTATTTTGTTTACTTATTCAATTTGTTAACAAAAATATGGTGGGCGGGTCAGAGTTGAATCCACTTTTTGGCACGCACATCCTGACAAATGTCGCGGTATTATTGTCTGGTGTATATTTGCTTCGTAATTTATTACGGCTTTATTCGTCTTTTGTATGTGAATATAATGAACACGGAGAGTCAACAACGTTTTGTTTGTTCATTACTTTCAATTGTATCTTTTTAATATTAAAACCAAATAGATTATATGTCATTTTCGTCTGCGCTTCACAACTCATTGTTAGTCAACGAACTGCCCAGTTTCTAAACATCACTGATTTTTCTGTCCAGTCTCTAAATGTCGTCATCTATAAATTGTAATTTTTTTTCTCCATTAAATGTACTTAATAAGCTTACTTTGCATTTGCACATTTCATTCTGTATAATCATTAACATACAAATTATTTATTACCGCCATATATTATACGACCCGCTCCTGGCTTCGCCCCGGAAAAAACTCAATTAGGGTTTATTATAAAATAAAAATTTCGTGAAAAATTAGGATTTTGATGGTGAAAACCGCATCGAAAGCCGCGTGAGTATTTATTTAATAATTTACTAAATTATTTACTAAGATTTACAGATAGGATAACTCGGTGGCCTTTAAACTAAGCAACGCGTAAAGGCCACCTAATAAACCTGCGCAGGTCAGTGTTGTGACGTGATGCCTTTGATTTATTGGATGCCTTATGGTTACTTAATCTAAGTTAACCTCCCGATTACTCGGTACATACGAGGTGTATGATTTTAAGTGAATTTAGTTAAATTACACAGTGTTATTTAGATGAAGGCGCGATAATTCTGTTTGCCTCTACCACCGAGACGCACATTATTTATTCAAATTGAGTTAGATGAACGTGAGAGTGAGGCCTCGTGCTCTACACCAAGGGAGGTTTTCATTTTCAAGAACAAATTAATTTTGGAAAACTGCGTCTGCAAGCGTGCGTGTAATGACACTCGCTCTGTGAAATCTTCTTCTCCTGTCTATCAAATTGTTATTTGGCTACTAAGAGTTACGGAGTCTTCCGTTAAATTTTACGCAATATTTAAAACTAGCGATCCGCCCACGGCTTCGCACGGATTCAATTTTTTTTCTGCAAATTATGTAGTTACACAAATCTTCCACGTTTATAACTCTTTATATTAGTGATGTCGTATTAAAATCTATTGGGTTGTTTAGGAAAAAATTTGCCGAGAAACAGACAGCAGAAGCAGACAGCGAGTTTTTTTTAATTTTTTTTATTAAAGATGGGTTTGCTCTTGGCCAGCATTTAGGTGTGTAGCGAAGATGAGGTCTACGATGAAGCGAGCTCACCTAGAAAATGCCTATTAACTCGAACTTTGGAAAGATTTAGGTTATATGAGCTCAGAAACACAGACGCCGCGCCGGCAGGGAAAAGCAACTCTAATAAGCTAAGCTAACTCTAAGCTAATAAAAGCTAATAAAAGTTAATAAGCTTTGAGCTTTTATAAAAAGGAAATCTTGTAAATCCACAATTATAAAGAAATTTATTCGTATATGAGCTCAATAACTGTACAAATGTTCTCGATATAATTTCATTACTAATTTCTATTTATTTCTTTACAGGTATGCAACAATTTAATAATACCTATATTAAATCTACAACATCAGACGAAGCCACAGGTAATTATTTGACACCTAACGACCAAAAGTCGATTCGTGATGCTCTTCCTTCTGCCACTTTATACACCAATTAATTAAATTGGCATTTCAACGTAGTCGTAATCTTGGGAAGGAGTCTCTCAAAGCTCGAAACGAGAAGGATTTGTAATTGATTTGATTGGTCTGTAGGTCTTATGTCCTCTTTGAAATGGATGGACTTATATAATTATAATTATGGTTTCTTACAGACCAGGCAGACGTAAAACGTATTGGTTAGAAACTGTAGCTAGTGATGATTTGGGATAAGCATAGCTCAACGCGGACGAAGTCGCGTGCACCAAATAGTAATTACAAAGACTAAGTCACTAACGAGAGCAAATATATAAGTTAGTAAAATAAAATACAATTTACATCTTTTGGCGGTAACCATTTTTTTAACAATAATATATATATAATATATAATTATATAATTTCACACATTCCACACGGCACCATCTAGTTCCACACTAAGCAATTAATGCTTGTATTATGGACACCAGACAGTTGATATAGGTACTACATAGATTACTTTTTTTTGTGAATACATACATAATATTATAAATACAAACATCCATGACTCAGGTACAAAGGTAAATGTTAACACATAAACATTTGCCCCTAGCGGGATTCGAACCCGCGACCGTTTGGTTAACAGCTAGAGTTAACAGCCACTGGACCAAACGTGTCCTATATTTGTATATTTGTTTTGTCGTTCCTATACTTTGTATACTTTGTTCCTATACTTGTGTCCCCCATAGTCGGCAAAAGGAAAAGAAAAACGAGCGACATCTTAATCCTTTAGCGACGTCAAAGTATAAATTAACGCAAAGGTGTCAACCTGGTCAAATGGATAATACCCTTAAAGGGCATCCGGCCGACGAACGTACGGGCCAAATTAAATGAAATGGAAAAGTGAATAAAAAGGTAAAAAAAAGGGAGACGCCAAGGAGTGCCTGACCCATCAAATAGCCTCCAGGGAAAGGGGCTTCGGTTATTTTTCTTTAATTATCATTCAGAGTTAAAAGCGATTTTTATAACCCGTATCGAATATCGGCTACTGTCTTTGTTCAGGTACGCAGCCCTCCCTAATGAACGGCTCGTTTTTCAAACTAGGTAATTACTTTCGAATGTGTAATTAGAAGGATTTTCTTATTCACAGGATTAAATTGATGAGAAGGTTAGTCGATACTACGAAACATTTTCCACTGCGTACATAATTGGAATGAATATTTAAACAGAAAGTTTTTACTCTTGTTAATTATTAGCTTCTTTTAAATACTATTTTTATTTTCTAGTGAAAAGTTCTCTAGGAGCGTTGGGCACTTTTTGTATGGGCAAAAACACTGCAAACTCGCGGGACCTAACATGCTTTGATATTTGATATAAGTCTTTTAAGTCCTACACAATGAAACCCTGTAATTGGCGATGTAAGTAGTAATACTGTGTCCATTGTATGTTATTTTGTTTTGCTGTAGGGTTTATGTTTAAAATAAAATATATTAAAATAATTGAAAATGGGGAAAATTGACATTCTGGGAAAATCGATTTAAAAATGGCACAACAAATGCTACTAATCTTTCGAATTTCTGAGATTAGTGCACGCAAATGCACTAATCCTCTTTATAGTGTCGTGAAAGTGCTCTGTGACGTTGCAAAAAGAGGGATCATTCATTCAGATTCATTCGGTGACATGGTATTAAAAAGGTATCAGACACAGACAATTAAAGGAGCACATTCGCGAAGAGAGGTCGTTATCGTGTGTCCGCACATCTTATAGTTGGAATTGTAGTTCTGGTATATCAGTCGGACGATGAAAAAATTGGGACTAAACATAAAATGTAAACCATTAATGTACCCAAAGTAGAGAGAGTGCTAACATATACATATTGTTAATACAAGACTGCACAATACGGTCAATGGTGGCTAATGCACATACTCGAAATATCATTTTGTGGCTACTAAAATTGGGTCTTGGCTTGATCCCAAAAGGCATAGGTGCAAATCTTGTCGGTAGTACACACGTTTCCTTATCGCAACACGGCGTGGCTCCTGTATCCGCTTATCTTGATAAATGGTCCCTGTATTACTACAGCGTGTACACTGCGGCGTAATAAAATAAGGCATTTATTTAGCCAATGTGTTTTGTTTATTCCTTTTTATATACCACACATATTTCGTCTGCACAACGTGATAAACTGGCCCAGAGGGCATTACAGTTGTATGATCATTTTCGTTTTTTACCGCAGACAAAACGAAGGTAAGAAAGTGTTGTGATACAGAGAACTGCGCATTCAAAGAAAAGTTAATTCCTTATAACATATTCTTATTCCGGCATTAAATTTGGTACACTGCTTTACGAGAAATGTAATTAGGGCAAAAATTAACAAGCGCCATTAAAAGCTACATAGAAGAAATGTTGCTTAGAGTAAGTTTTACAAAAAAATATTTATTAAATATACCTAATACATTGAAATATAAGTGATTAGTGATATTTAAAATCGGTCCAATAGTTTTTGAGTTTATTCATAACAAACAAAAATACAAATCTTTTCTCTTTATAATATTAGCATTAGTATAGACTAGAAACCCGCCCACAGCTCATGGATGCAATTTATATACTCAAATCATTAACAAGTGTTCTCACTATTATTTACTAGTGTTTTATGAAATATGTCGACTAATAATTATTATAATTACTAAAGAGAATAACGAATGTAGCTTTGATGGATTTCGAAATCGTTCGCCATTAGTTTCAGTTTGCGGCAGATTTCAGTCCAAATAATAGTTTCCACGTGTCGGTTCCCTGAAAAGGCGTTTTAACAATTAAAATAAACGTTCGCTTTGTGTCACGCAATCCCACACAGCGTCCCCTATAATCTCTGGCTGGAAAAGTCCTAAATTTTAGTCAGCGTAGTTTCATCGGTTCTTGTAATTTATGTTGGAAGCACGTCCGTCGTAAATCTAAGCGATACCGAAACATATAAGGGGTCACAGAATTCCAAGATTTACACGTTTATATAATGTTATATTTATATTATATATCTTTACATATTATATAATAATATAAAGTCGCTTCCCGCGGACTGTCCCTCTATATGTACGCTTAGCAGCAGATTTTAATGCGGTTTTCACTAATGGATAGAGCGTCACATGAAGAAGGTTTTAATATGTATTTTGATACGTGCGAAGCCGGGGGCGGGCTGCAAGCTTTTTGACAATTTATAGTCTGAAATTTTAATAGAAAATTTAAGTTAAAAAGTGAGATATTCAATAAATACTTTTATTAGTAGGTACTTAATTACATCCTAATCCTACTAATATTATATATACATAAGTTTGTATGTTTGTGCATCAGTAACGCAATAACGGCTAAACAGATTTGGATGAAATTTGGCATACAGACAGTTTATTACCTGAATTAACATATAAGACACATATATATATCCTGAAAAAAATATATGTTATTTTCGCGAGGGATCGCCTAAAAATATAAAAATTGGGCGCCACTCTCGTTACTACGATAAAGATGTCGGGCGTTATATTTTTCATTTTCCAACACAAACGAAGTCGCGGGCACCAGCATAAATAAATATTTTGATCACAAACCAAAAGTTACACCTTCTAGAACATTGAATGTTGACGCAAGCAATTTTTACGCAACTCGCTAAACATTTTCCATTATATTTTTCTGAACATGTATGTATCTTAGTGCTTTATAAAATTTAGGTTATCACGTTCGCACGATACACAAAATACGTCTATAAATGGAGTTATTAGATATAATATGCGAGATAAGGTTACGTAGTAATTTTTTATGATCTCCGCTACGCTCGTTGAATCTGACGCACAAGCGTTGCTTACGTAAACCGAATTGCAGTTATATATCTACAAGATATATCGCATATCGTCATGTATTCAATGTATAGTTATTCGATTATATAAAACTTTGTTTTTAAAAAGCAGGTATTTGCGGCTTCGTTCGCGTGGAATATTTAGCTTCTTCCACTTGGATCCACAGCTTGGCTTCACATGTGGATCCGCGGATACCTTTATCTCCTCTTAAATCCACATAAATTCTATTCTAACTATTGGTCAAAGATTTTTAAATCGGATGAGTAGTTTCCACGATTACCTACATACAAACATAATATTAATATAGACTAGCGACTCGCCCAGGCGTTGCACGGATGGTTCCTTTAATTTTTCCTTGCACAGCTTGCTACATATAAAGTTTGCTTGTTATACTTTTGCCTATTTAGGTCGATAGCGAATATCACTCTAGTTTGTAGTCGACGGTGTAGCCACATACCATCGATTAGACCGTTAAATATCTGTCATTCTATATCGTTATTAAAAAATTCCATTCGTCAATTGTAGTCTATGCAATTTTAACGAACTTTTAACTACATGCTATAGTCTATGCAGTTTTAATAAAAAAAAAACTTAATTAATAAAATTCTATCCCCCATAATTTTCCAATAGGACTATTCAGAAGACGTCCTACGTTGAGGTTGCCGGTACATGGCCTCCACCCGTGAACCCTCCGGCCCCAGCGGCCCAAGGCTCCGTACTATGTGTCCTGTCCACTGTCACTTCAACTTACTGATCCGCCGGCCTATGTCGGCAACATTCGTACGTCTACGGATCTCTTCATTTCTGATTCGATCTAGACCCCAAGCATAGGCCCTAGCTCTATACAATTAGCTAATTTAATTTCCACTGCATTTATAGTTAAAATTACATGCGATTGTTAGCTCTTTAGAGTTCAATTCATTACCTGTATAAATGAGCCAATTAAACCAATTAATGTTCGAGTGAATTTGCTCATCGATTGACATTATGATCACAAAACAGTAAACTAATTATTTTAGCTAATTAGATGCAGTTATCGTGTAGAGACGTCATAATGAGATTAATTTACTTTAGCGTGCTAATACAACGTAATAATATAAGACAGTAGTTGCAATGATGGTTATTTTATGCCCTTATCCTTTATGCTTTATCTTACTATGGTCGGCAGCGTACTTGCGGCTGCTTCTGTTATAGGTGACGATAGCAACCGTCAGCCTGTCTGACGACCTCAACATTAAAATTCATCTTTTAAAAGTATTATAAATCCTATCCTAATCCTTACATATTATAAAACAAGGTCTGTCTGTTCGCTATAAACTCAAAAACTACTGCACCGATTTTCATGCAGTTTTCACCAATGTATAGAGGGATAATCAGGGAAGGTTTTTACGGAAAAAAATGCACCTCGGGTGAAGCCGGGAGAGGGACAGGTAGTATTGTTATAAATATATGCGAAAATTTGTATGATTAGATTTTTTTATGTTTGTTCCTTAATAATGCAAAAACAGTTAAACGGATTTATATGAAATTTGGCACACATATAGGTTGTTACCTGGATTGACATATAGCCTGGATTGACATATAGAATACTTTTTATCCTGGAAAAATGTTAGGTTTCAGAGGGATCCACTACAAATATATCAAAATTAGGCGGCGCCACTGTCGTCAAAAGTTGTTGCCAGGCCGCGTTGGTTGACTTTTGCGACAGACTCTACCAACATCCTTTTGCATAAGTATGTATCGAACTAGATAGTGTTACAATAACATAACAAGTTGGTGAGCATGCGAAGTTCGTAGTCATGAAAACAACACTGGGCTGGAGGGATGTCACCGGTTGACACGAGTGACATGCTTACGCCAAAATTATTCATAGTCGGGTTGGCCAACTAAAATTGGTTCGTGTACCCATCCGTGCTAGCTACGGTCGCAGAATGTTGCAATGCCGTTGCCTGCGGTTCACATTGTCTAAGCATATATTTTCTTTGTAGACCGCTGCCTTGTACTAACTTCGATTTCATCATTTAAGGGATTTACTGTGGCAAATGACATTGACATTTGACTTTCAACGTTTATATGAAATGTTTCATACATCTCGCTAGCGCTCGCAGGCCTGGAAGTTATGTTTTTTTTTACCATTAGAACAATATACAAAAAAATTAAAATAAACAATACAGTTTTTTAAACTGACAAAGTTATTAATCGGTGCAGAATCCATATGCGAAGCCGTTTTACAAATAATTATCACTAAAAGTCAAATTCTTCTTGTGATCTATTTTTTTTTTTGTAGAGTTCCTGTTACTTTAACGAAATTTCTAATCAATACAATATGTTTGAAAGATAGAGCACAAAACTAAAAGAAGAGCTCACTCAATAAAGAGCAAAAGGCTGTCTTAAACTAACCCCCGACTTTATTTTAAAGTCAACACTAAAAAATCAAATTAAATCAGTTAAATTTGGGCAAATAATGTATCCGGTTAATCAACTCTAAATATCCTTATCTCGCTTTTCTGCACTATCCCATTGATACCCTTTACAAGGACAGGGATAGGGGTTGAATCTTAATTTGCAGTAACACGACTATCGTCGTACGAATATATTGAATAATGTCAAGACAAATTTTCAACATCTCAATTCGTAAAGGCTTACGAGGCACCCTCCACTAAAGCTGTGTGTATAATATGAAACATATATATCCGTTACAATATGTATTGCAAGGACATTTCGACCCTATATGTTACAACAGCGATCGACCCTCGTAAATCGTGACCAAGGACGACCCCGAACGAGTTATCCCGAACGGTTTCTAAAACTTTACACTTTATTATTATGGGAAAGTTATTTGCACACAAAATTAGTTTCCCGTTTCTAATACCTTCAACTTGTAATTGTTATGGTATTGTTTGTATAACTCCCTAAACTGTCGAGTAATATGTTTTGTGTTAATGATAAACTGGCTCGTATTTATGTTAATGATAATTTTGAAATCATATGCGATACTTATTAATAAATAAGTAAGAACTTACAATGTTTACACAATTATATGTTATTAAATGCGATGATTGGTGGTTCCGTCGTTTATAATCACAAGTAATACTAAAACAGGACTCGGTACGGACGAAGTCACGGACAAAAGGCTACAATGATATTTGCGACCAGCTGCTGCCCGCAACTTAGTACGCACTGTAAGTTCATTTTTTTAAAATCCCACATGAAAAATTTTCCAGTTTAAAAGTATCCTATAGTTTAATCTATGTAATCATGAATAGTAATAGTGAAAACCGCATTCAAATCGGTTTAAACGTTTCTGAGATTAGCGTGCACACTGCACGTACATATGCACAGACAAACAGACAAAAATTCTAAAAACTATTTTTTTGACCTCGGTTACATAACGTGTACAAATTGTTTATTTGAAAAAATATTTAATGTACAGACATGACTTTTTTACGATTTTATTATATATTGATAATTAATGGAACTAAAACGTATTATTGGTAAAAATTAAAAAAAAACCTTGTGGCTATGTATTTCATTTCTTTTAAATGTTTTAATGTTATCTAATATAATGTTAACTTTAATCACTGTTATTAAGATTTAATTTAACACATCAATACGCTTTCATATAAAAGGGAGTGCCCGAAGTTAAATCCATACGGTTCAAATCGAACTAACGCTGTTCAAAGATACTCGTAGAGTAACGGCTACAACGCTCGATATGAGCATAATACTCGTTCAAATTCAGCGTGCAATGTTGGAGCCGTACGGTCATTAAAACGGTTCAGGCTTGATTCGGACCTTGCTAAGGGTGGCAGCACACGATGCCGAATCATGAATACAATTACATGCTTCAGCCGTCGGCGGGATTAAATTCTCTGGCCCAATGAATCTCAAGTTCAATTCGAATACAATGTAATGGTTACGATCGCTGTCATAATTGAGAACGTATATAATATTATGTATATACGCAATTTTTCCTACGAAAATATCTCTGAAAAACTAAAAGAAAAATTTATTTGCTTTAAATGAACAAGATGACTCTTTATATGGTAAATCTAAATCATCTATATCTATGCATATTATAAAATAAAGACGCTGACCCCCCCTGTGTCTGTTTCTCCGCTAATTTCAAAACCGCTCAACGGATTTTGAAACAGTTTTCACTTATGGAAAGAGCGATAAACGGGGAAGGTACGTGTGTATAATTTATATAAAAAAAAATTGCAAAACCTGGAGAAGGTCGCTAGTGAAACCTAAAATATTGTTGAACTACAACTTACTTTGGAATGTTAATGGCACTTTGTAAAAGTCACACGCCTACAAGCTTAATACAGGAGTAGTTATATTTCGAATCAAATTATGTGTAATAGTATACGAAATATCCAATTATACAAAATCCCTTAAATTTCGAGTGCTCTCAATATCTTAATGGGATCGAGTGATGAATACAATATACAGGCAGCCCTTACCGAAATTGTTGTCAGTTATTCGCGTAGTAAATTCGTCTGACCGTCTTAGTAGTCAATAAAGGAATATTAATGTGTCTATAATTGTATTGATTGTTCACCATCTAAGCGTATTAGATAATTTTTAAAAATTTAAATTGGGAAACACAATGCTAGCAAAAATGCTTTACTCAAGCAAACAATTTCTTCAGAAAATTATGAGATAAGTACATACATAATCTTATACTGATTGATACATTTTAAACAGTTTTTAAGATAAAGATTTTTGTATGTCTACAGAAAATATAATATAGGCATTTAATGTTTTTGAGTAAATAAATAAATAATTATTATATATATTAAATTCTTAATTTTTCAGAATTCTTAACTGCCGAAACTTATAAAAACTCAAAACTTTACTTAACTTAACTTTCAAAAACTCATTTTTGAAATATAAAAAAAAATTCATTTTTGAAATATGGCTTCTCTACGAGTAAGTTAAGAAATAAATTATATGTTAGTAGGACCATTATCTTGATATTGAATGAGTAATAATCTCTTAAAAAAATTTTAAATATAGGTATTTTATTTATATATGAACTACAATGTTTTAATATATAGTTTATTAAAAATTTAAGATTAAAGACCATTAAAATATATTGAAAATATCAACGACCTAATTCGCCAAGTGTATCAAGCAAAATGAGTTCTTCACAAGAACACGTATATGAACTTGTGAGCAAAATGGAAAAACAAAGAGATAATATAAGAAAATGTACCCCGCTACTAAATAGCGGTGCTGTTGTAAATATAGAAAAAGTCGCATGTGACTAGTAGTTTTACGAATAAAGCATTCGCCCGTCGGCCATTGTGTCGGCGTCTTTGTTCTCCAGAAATCAAACATGGCGGCGCATTGTTACCGTCCCCCAGCGGTTCTTAGAAACTTTACTATTTCGGTTATGTTTGTGTTTTTCATGCCTACACATTTCTCGCATATAATATTACTCTGTACTTTAATTAAATAAAATATGCGATCTCAAATGATTTGAATTCCGAAAAGAATTTCAAGGCCTCTTCAAAGAGAGAAATAGCTGTGATATCATTAAATTTCTTATTAAAACGAGGTTGTGTGGCGTGTGTCTAGGAAGAATCCTATTAGGAATCCGTAGGCATAACCTATTACCATTATTACTCTCGAGAAATTCACACGGGAGCAGTGGAATCTCTGCGGAGAAAGCAAACGGCCTTTCTCTCTCATTTACAGTGGTATACTAATTCGGGATACGCAATTTTTCGCCCGTTACCCCACCTCTCCCGGCCCCGCTGTTTACCGCCCCTACCCCGCTGGACGTGATTCGAAAACAAATAAGTACATTCGTGGAATACAGTATTTGTTCGCGCTAACTCGAGCGTTGTTCCGACTACTATACGATGGACAATGTTATTCCAAGGGAACCTAGTTACGATACGATATGAACCATATCGAAATGTCCCGCCCACCTTACCTTTTGTAAGACAACTGTAATTGTACTAAATATATTTGTTGAATGTATTTACATATATGTTCAAGATATACTTTGGTATGTTAAATATAGGTACGCCTGTCTTATTTGAGACGGATCGCAGTGCTCATAGCGAAGTTACTTGTGTCTTATCACCCACGAAGGTTTCCTCGTGATAGTTTTTATAACAGCAAAATATGATTTTTAATTCACGGGCCACCCATCCCCGGTTTTGCACATATGCAATTCTTTTCTGCACTGTTCCTTCCTCATTTATCGCTCTTTCCATTAGTGAAAATGGAATCAAAATTCGTTTGGTGGTTTAGAAGAATTATTCGACTATATTTCAAGCTTATGCCTGTACAGTCAGCAGTTATGATTCTATTGTGTGATACTTCTATATGACAAAGATACTCGTATACGGATATAATTTTCTCTCTACCAATGGCAATCCTCTGTATATGTACGTGTACTTACGCCATTGCAGTTACTAAAAGAACATACGTCCAGTATTTTATACATTTAGAATCTATCTAAATGAATCAGTCTAAAAATCCCCATAATAGTACAGAACACATGCTGTTATTCACGGTAAGTAATATTAGTGCTACACTCTCCTATATTTTTTGAAGTGAAAACTTCTTTAGGCGCGTTGGCTATTTTTGAGATGGGAAAAAACTATTGAACTCGCGACCTGTTAATGTAATCAACCAACCATTCAACCACGCATATTTAATGACCAACAATGTTCTTAATTGAAACGTATTCTATAATTACTGTATCTACTCATTGAAACACTATTGTATAACAATGAATTATTTCGAATACACAATCCATTGCGTATTACACAAAATACTTCCAATTTACCAATAACAAAACAAGTTATTGGACTGTCTTCACAATTTTCTTATTAAGTAAGAAAAGGGGGAGTCCCTTTTCATATCACTATAGAGTAATTATCGCAAGCCTATTGTTTAAAGACAGTAGAAATGGGGGCCAATGAAATATGTTTCTATTGCCTTTATTCGACTTCAAACGATTTACTACTTTATCGCTTACCGAATAGAACAGTTAATTGGTTGTAAATACACCGACCAATAGGCAGCAAAGTATACGTACCTAATTTGTATTGAGAAAGTTATACAATGTGTGTATGGGAATTGGGGTCAGAGAGTTATCGAACTTTATAAAATAGTCGATTGGTTTGCGTATGTTATGTTTTGAATCGAATCGTAAATTAATCAAGAATTTATACAGAGAACATTAATACAAAAATGTTAAAAAATGTCAATGTTTGAAAAAAGTTTTAAATTTTACTAGTTAACAGACTTCGCTCTGACAAAAGGTATTTGCACTGTGGCAGCTTTATGTGTAATTGTCAGCTAAGAGCTTAGGATGGGAAAAGAAAAATGAAATTTTCACATTTTTCCGGTCAAACTTTCCAATTTTTCTCTACACAAGAACCTTCCTCGAATATTTATTAAAAAAAGATTAATTAGTAAGGCATTCTCGAGTTTCGCGCTTAGCAATTTTTATTTATGTATTTACTTCGATTTGTTTATTTAATTTTGATTTAATTAAACTTATAGCATCATCAAATAGATGAGTATTAGATATAATGTGATTTTATAGCAAAACTGACAAAACAAAAAAAGTCGCAGATATAAAAAAAATTAAATAGGTATAATTGTCCAATTGTCCAAACTATACAAATAATAATATTTTTTATTGCAATTAAAAATTTAAATAAGTTAATTTAACTATATTGTATAAAATACTAATTAAAAACATGTAACTGCTTTCATATCTCTTTTGGATTGTTTCTTATGGTGCGGTTTAATTTTTTATATTAGTTTTTGTTATATTATTTTTAGCTAACGTACCATGCAATAAACAACACAGAATTAAAGTTCTCCCGGAGTTTCCAATGTGAAACTGTCAAGAACTGTCTGCCAAGTTTGCTTACCGACAGAACAGGTAAAGCAACCGACATTAAGATTATATCAAAGGAGCATTTGTGGGGGAACAAACATGTTTACTCGCAGACAAATAAGCGTGAACTAAGATGTAAAGACGGCTAGAAACGAGAGAGGTGTTCATTTAAAAAAAGAACATGGTTCTAAATAATCATCTATTTATTCACAATCTTAATTCGATATTTATCATATTATCTGTGATATTTTTTAATTTGTCGATATTTTATAAGCCATTTTTACAATTTGTAATATCTTATTTGTGCAATATTTTTTTTTATGTAAACTCCTTTGATATTGAATAATTGGTGTAACTTTTAAAAAAAATACAATTTTAGTTTATTTCTAACAAATAAAATGAATATATACTGCTTCGCGTATCCTTAAATACTATAATGTATAATCATATTTAGTCATGCTATACGTATAAAGTACTAGCTGTTGCACGCGACTTCTTCCGCGTAACTATAAAACATGTCCTATGTTGTCGCTGATGATATAGCTCTTTATAGGTGAAGGAATTTTTAAAATCGGTCCAGTAGTTTTTCATTACAAACAAAAATACAAATCTTTTCTCTTCGTTATATTAGTATAGATTTAAAATTGAATTGTATAAATTTAGCGTTATAAAATTTTTCAACTTTTGCCAAATCTACTATTTTTTAAATATTAGTTTCGAAATGTTTAAAAAGTATTATACAGAAGTTTTTATATCACATTTATTGTGTTTATGGAAATGTTCATTGTCTTTACAAAATAAAATATACGTAAGTACGAGTAATCACTTCCAGTAATAACTTTAATTCCTTACCAGTGAACACACTGGATGCGCCGAGCCTAATGAATGCGATTAACTTCCCTGTTGGACGATTTCGCTCGCTTTTAATGTGCTTTGAATACTTGCCGTTTGTTTTATTAACTATCTTTGGCTGTGTTCCTCTGAATGGGTTTAGTTTAGTTTCTAGTAACTATGTCCTATCATGAAGTGAAACTGTTTAAAATACGAATTACTTTAGTTTTTCTTTTTATTTTTTTATTTTTTCAAACGGATAGTTCCTTTTATAGTACCAAGGTACACTGAGTTAAAATATTTAATATAGAAAAAAGACGCACATGACAATTTGGAAAGTAATATTAATCATTATTACGAAATTTTTAAAAGTAAAAATCAAATTCCACAAAGGCGCCACTTTTATATAATATAATGTGATTTTTAAATGTAAATTGTTTCTATTTTGAATAGTGTCTCCTTTCTCTAACTTATAATATTAACTGTCAAACTGTCTGCCAAACGTTATCATAAACAAGTAATATTTCTTTCCTTTGTTTCAGGTAAAATTAAAGCAACGGAAACTATTTTGGCTCTACGAAAATATTACACCACAGCTACACGACATAGGCGAATGGCTACGTATAAATCGTAGCACGTCTACACGCGGCTACGGATTATTTCTAAAAAACTTTTCTTTGATAACACTGCTTGTAGGTATATATTTTCCGATATCAAATGGTTTTAACGCATTCATTAGTAAATTTTTAATAATTTATTATTTAATATTTACATAGAAATTGCAATATATATTCCTATTAAAGCTAATAGAAATATATATATTGCAAATCCTACATAAAAAAATGAATTTTTTTTTTTTAGATATTTTAAACTTTAATGTGCTAAAGCGATATTATTATTTTATACTACAAATTTTATAAACATAACGGTTTGTTGAGATGTTTGGATGACAATCACACGTATTAACTTTCAAACAAATTATGACCATGAGCAACTTTTTATTCCTTTTTATGATGAGTTAAATTTTGAACTTATCAACGATACACTAGTGTGAATTGAATTCAAGTCATAAATTCTAAAAATTCGTTTGCATTTATATCATAGATGTATACTTCTGACAAAGCAAGCACTTGACAGCACTCGCACTTTAGAATTTTGTGAAATCACTCACACTTTCTCAGACACTAATTAACGAAAGCCAGCAATTAGAGGCAGCCACTCGACAATGACTTCGGAGCTTTAATATTTGAGGGCGTAATTTAATGAGAATTAAATTTTATTTTCTTTCTCTCTCTCTCTCTCTATTTTCTATCTGTGTTATATCATTGTTTAATATACTTGGTTGTATTTACATTTCAAAGACTTATTTTTTATTATTTTAAATTAATTAACTTTCTTAAAACTAATTTTATATAGTATAAATTAAAGTTGCTTTCCGCGTCTATCCCTCTGTATGTGCGCTCAGAACTTTTAAACTATGCAACGGATTTTAATGCAGTTTTCACTATTAGAAAAAGCGTCAAATGAGGAAGGTTTCTATATATTATAACTCGCTGGCACCAGCTATTACATAATAATAGTATAATAAAAAATAAATATTGTAATAAAACTTAAAATTAATGAAAATATTAGTAGCGATACAAGGCCCAGGGTTGCAGTGGGAGGAAGCTCCTGACTTGATCCAACCATCTAGTGAAAGTCTCTTGAGATCTTGGTCTAGGCTCTTCGCTATAAAGACCGTTCTTATATTATTTTTATTAAGGCAATATTTACCTTATTTGCTGTTTTTATTTATTACATGGATGTATCAATAAGCTTAACTTGATTTAAGCCATGTACACACTAATGTACAGGGAATTGAGTCAAATGTCTGTTAGCGGAGAAATGTTGACCATTGCGTTTAACTAGTTTGGAACCACTATATTTAGATGTAGATGTATACCGGGCTATGGGGTCTGCTGAACAGCCATAGTTGATTAAAGTCCACAATTAGCTTGTAGAAGAAATCTGGGTATAATTTTGTGAATACATATAATTTACAATCTTTAAATTCAAATTAACTTAATACCCTCTCATTACAACTCTAGAAATATTTACATCAGTGAGAGGCTAGAAGTTTTCAAGCAAATGCCATTACATTCGAGTTTTTTCTTCACGGCGCAAGGAAATCGTTTAAGTTAACTCGTTTACCCGTGAAACTTGCCTTGTGGCCGGATTACAGAGATAAAACTAACTTGGAATCTCTCGCTGAAATCTGATTTTTATTGGTAACAATGTTTTATAGTTTGCTTGAGAAATTGAAATGAAACCTCAAGCACCGTATAAAAGTAAAATGCGATTCATAATATTATTTATAATTGGAATATACAATAAATATATTCCTTACGTAGTATAATTTGAAGTCGCTTACGGCATCTTTATGTATGGGCGCAAACTCCTAAACCAAACAACGGATTTTTATGCATTTTCACCATCAGTTAAATAATTTTTTATGGAATTTATATACAGGTTATTCCAGAAATCAATGCAAAGCGGGCACGGGGCGTTAGGCTAGATTATTCCAGCTCTGGAAAAAATAGGAAAAAAAATCTAGGTCACTTTGTTAAGAAATAATAGTGATACATTTGAGTGTGGTGAAAATCGGCATTTGATGATGATGATATTTTTGGGTACTGTGATTACAAATTTTCTAATTTTGCAGATATTGTTTTTTTTTTTGTATAATCCTAAATAACTGTGGCATTGAATACAGTCATAAATTCAATAGTTGATTCTGTATTTTTTGTATATAAAAAATCATAGTTAATAAAAATTGCAGCCTACTATTGAAACTTTTTTTTTAAAAAACGAATCTTTAAAAAAAAAGTTTCATTTAATCAAGATTTTAAAATGTTATAACGCAATGCTACCTATCTTTTTTTCTCTGTATCAAGGAAGCAAACAGTCTTTGTACATAAATTTTGCAATGTATATAAATACTAAGAGACTTAGTAAAACACATTATTACTTAGTAAATTTACATTGTAAATACACAAAATAAATTTTAATATTAAGCAAAATGAATGCAGTACTAAAACATATTTCTACATACTGAAGACCTCTGAAACATTTTAAAGTTAAATTAACAAATTCCCTAACAATTCACTTCTATTAGACATTTAATCAGAACAATACGCATTAACGATCCGAAACAAACCAATAGAACAAAGCAAGTGACGTTCTAAGTATTTGAAAACTTAATTTCAACAAATTTCAGCCAGTTAATAATTTATGAATGAGTCAATTAAGTTAGAATCGAGGCGTAAGTAGTCGAATGAAACTGGCAAGAGTTAAACGACAAGTAATTTAACAACTTCATCATAGGAATCAATTTGAAAGCTCAGAGGAATGGAAACTTTGCTAATCATTTTCCCTTTTTGTAAACTTTTCCATGGTTTATTTTATTTATGTACACGTTTATATTTATTTGTTCAATAAATGTTTAACGCCCGACACAAAAACGGGGCGTTATAAGTTTAACGTGTGTGTGTGTGTATCCGTGTTCTAGCTCTCAAACGGGTGGACTGATTTTGAACCTTTTTTTAAGTTGACATGATGGAGATGATTCTTGGCTATAGCTTTAGTAGTTGGCGAAGGGATTTCACTAACTTCCACAAACTGGTTACCATCCTCATCTTGTCAAAATATCTCCATTTCCGACCAAACGTTTTAAACAATCTTTTATATCTACTACGCACTGCCGAGGGAATTCCCTGCTCCGTCTGTATTTCCGAGCTCATATAGACCAAATATTTTTAAAGTTCGAGCGAATAGGCACTTCTGGGTGAACTCGCTCGGCTAGATGTTGGCCAAGAGCAAATTCATCATTAATAAAAAATAAAGTCACCGCTCGCGCAAATAAACTTTGCGTTTAAATTACACAAAGAGGAATTGAGGATAAGGTTATGAGCTCTGGCATTCATGCTGCTACAAGCTGTTTCAGGTTTTAAGTGAGCTGTTACCACTTCTATACGACTGTAAATTTTATGACTACGGAATGTAGAGTAGAAACTTCCAATCTGCTTTGGTTGCGGCTACGAGTACACGTAATAATAATAATATTCATAGCATCGTGCCTTTTAGAATTATATCGGAATGCGATCGGAGTGACGAGCACGTGATTTATATTCAGGAGCAATTTGCCCGCTCTTTTTATGGCGGCTTCGGTTTCGTGCAGCTGTGCCGAATACGTCGCTCGTATAGACGAGAACACATAACTTCATATACTTTATATTCGTGTATATATATGCACATATGGACATCTTATTTTACACTGCAGTTATGGTTTTATGTCAAATAGTACAAGACACAGTCGCTATCCCCTCTGCCTTACAAAGTGTAGTAAGTAAATCAATTTTTATTTAATTGACACAATATAATATTTCATTTAATTCTAAGTTATATAAATTTACATATTATATTATAAAGCTTCGGTCCCTTAAGCAGGGTCCCAAGCATGCTCGCTGCATTACATCGTTGTATGGCAATGCTAATTTGTTGCTCGAGGTAATAGCCAGCTGTATAATTTATTTCACTTTGAGAATTTATTCTCCAAGGTTTATGTGTATTAGGGCCTCTTTCACCATCTTTGAGTAAAGTGTCAAGTAGGCTAACTGCCATTTAAAGTCACCGGTCACTGGGAATGATGGAGCTGATATACCTTTGTTTGTACGGTAAAAGTCCCAAACATTAAAAAGAAAATTTTAAAAAAATCGCCTATCGTAAGGATGCAGTAAACCGAGTGCATAATTTAATAAAACATAAAATTATTTCTAAAAGCAACTAATCAACACTTTACTTGTAGTTGGTGAAAGAGGCTCTTAAATTAATAACTAGTACAATCGGCATTACTTAACGATGTAGTCAAACAAATAATATATATTTTTTACTAATATCGCTTACGTCCATATTTTTTTTTCAAACCAAGTTTTTATTCATAAATTGGTCATTGGTCAGTAGTCATTATGTAGTTAAAATAGATAAATTTAAATTTCATGATGATTGGCGAAAAAGGTTAAGGCGTGAAAGCACAACAAACAAACAAACAAAGCATTTATAATATTAGTCAACTTCTTATGAATAAGGATTGTTATAATGAACACCTCAATTGCCCCTATCCACCATGAATTTAAAATGCACAAAAATTCGTATTAAAAAAAATCAGCATACATTATACATACATACATACGAATCGAACAGATAATACGCTTACGCGAAATAATTTGTACCTCGAATATGAGAGTATTATTCGTATTAAAAATAAAGCCGTATACACAAATGTAGGTATGCATATAATCTTTAATAATCCCGTGCTTTAGCGCAAATCATCGTTCGATATTTTGAAACGAAGGGCTTCGCTTTTCGCGCAATTAACCACCGTTTCGTCCCTCGACTTCCGGTCGGGTACTTCCGTGCTCCCTTCCTACTCCCCTACACGTTCATTACGAACTCTACATTGATTTCAAAAATGTCATCTGTACGTCTGCTGATGCTTATTGCTCAGACTGTCTGGGTTTAATTCATTTAAAATGAGCAGCGGTAGTGCAAAATTTTAAACTGATTAGAAGACAAACACTACCGCTATATATAGGCTAAATTTATTTGGGATTTTATTGTATACTTGCGTTACTTAGGCGAACGAACTTAGTTCGATTTGGTTGTCAGTCAGATGTGGATGAAGACGTTTTTATGCTATACAGATAAAAAGTTTCATCAGCAACTCATCATCACTCATCATCAGCAAACTGGTTGACAGCCAGAAATCAGAAGCCAATTGTCACTAGCAGTGGACATAGGTCAAGGGCCCTAAATCATCAAACCACTAAAAACCATGGCAGCCAACTAAAAATCCACTGTTTTCCTACTTCTTCTTTTTTACGGAACATTTTGGAACTTTTTACTAAACATTTTGGATCTACTAACAAAACAATATTGACCATAAAGATTACTATTTTCTTTACTAAGACAGTTTTCGTGTAAGCGTTTCAGTCATAAACATCTCTCATTTTATTTTCTCCATTTTTAGAACATATTAAGGGAAACATTAAAGGTTTTATGTCTGCAAGTTTCTCCACGATTCTCGTGTTCGCCGATTTTCAACTTTTTGCCCGAATTGTGCCGCGGCCTTGCGCCAAATAAATGTCGAATGGAAAAATAGAGAAATGTAGGCATCGCCTCTAGCCAGACGCTAGTGAAAATAAATAAAAAAATGTATTGTTTTCAACACTTGAGATTCAGGCGCGACTCCGGAAAACGATAATGAGCGTGCACTTTTTCCTGTCGACCCTCTTCGGGAACGAGGTCGAATCACGCTATATTTTTGTTAAAATATATTCGGAGGTGTAAACTTTTTTAATTAAACCAATGTATTTAACTCTTATGTTTCTTTTGCTGTTTATGTCTTGTTAAAGTTTAAGTCCAGTTAAAGTTAAGTTAATTAAGTAGGTACCTACTTACTAACTAAAGTTCGGAACTATTATAAACTTGCTTTTGCTTAATTTTGAAAATCATAGTCATTTTTATTTGAGATATAAGCTGTGTTATTATATTATAAAAAAAAATTAATGCTAAGGTTCGCAGACAGGCTGACGGTCCACTTGATGGTAGGTGGCTACCGTCGCCTGTAACACAAGCAACGCCACAGGTGCTGCAAGTGCGCCGACCACAGTTGGATAAAGCATAAGGGGATTGAGAAGTGATAGGGGAATGGGCTCTGGCATCCCTTACTCACACACCGAAACACAAGAGCACAAATGTTGTAATTTCAAGGTGGTCTTCTGTAAGGGGTGGTTACTGCCCCTAGATGACTGCGAAACACAGTGCGCCCTGTACTTATTAACTAAATCTAAAGCATCTTCCACGTTATTCGTGTGATAGCTACAAAATGTATTTATTATCATGTTCTTTTCCCAAATTTCTTAACACAATTTATATGTTCTCAAAATATTCTACCATTTTGAGTACTCTTTTTAAAATTGGTTGTGTTTAAAACAGTAGGAGAAAGTAGAAATCTTTTCGGTGTCCAAATTATATGATTTGCTAAAACATCTAAATATTTTTACTGGTCCCAAAACCATTACCTTATAACCATTATCACTTAGCTGCAAAAACTATAAGGTCTTAACTGTTCTTGCTCAGCTGAAATATGTGTTCTGGGGTCGGGCGTTCAGAATTTTGTGTCCCTACTTGAATTTACATATTAAAATGAGAACACTAACACGAATAGTGGTTCAGTATGCCACGCCTTCTGGGGATATGTTGTAAATTTACGTTATGTTCTCTATGTAAATATCTTAGTAGTTTCTTTAAATAACCCTTTTTGAGGGAGATGTCTCTCAACCAATCGTGGTACTTTCAGAATCGCGGTTATATAAACCCTCGTGCGGTCGATACTAATTGTACTAAATGTTAGGTCTTTCTGGCGCTTATTTCTTAGATGCCTATTACATAGATTATAATAATAATACTAACGTATATCTATAATTAGCCTATAATCTAGATTATCTTTTTCTATTGTCATCAAAAATCAAATCAACATTTTGGAGAGTTATATACATATTAATATTATAAATACTACTTAACCGATCAACATCAGGAATTTTGTATACACGTTGTCAGGGTCAGGGTTAAAAAAAATTAAAAATGTGGCGTCACAGCAATAAAGATGTTTATGTATATTATTTACTCAAATATTTCTCAAGTGTTACACCTTTTTATTTTTCAACGCGCCTGAAGCCGCGAGCACCAGTTTTCCTATTAAATCAACTTATTCATATTTGAGACTCAAAACCAGAGGCCAACTACCAATGGTATCATGATACATAATAATTCAGTTTACAGAAAATTGCTAGCTGGCTTTATAATTTCAAATCCTGGTCATGTCTCCACCTCAGAGACATTTCTAGTTCACGTCAGGATTAGAAATTATTATCTCATGCTCTAAGGACGAAGGAAGACATCGCATGTTCGTATATGAGGACATTAAAAATCTTTGTAGATATGAGAAGCTAACTAGTCTTACAATAATAAACAAAAACGTCTTCATAAGAAGTAATTAATTTCTTGCCACATAATTTATTAGTAATGAAATATTAACTTGAAGAAATGTTTGATTTCAAATATAGATTTCATTTGATGTGGTAGGTATTGAGTTATCTTGAATATACCGAATAACGTGTAAGAAAGATAATATATATCTACCAGCTGACCCGCAAACGTTGTTTAGCCATATAAATTTTTTTTTGGGGTGGGCCACCCTTATCACTTAGTAGTATAAAAAAAAGTTTACCACCTATTCTCAGACCTACCGAATATACAAAAAAAATCATAAAAATCAGTCAAGCCTTTTCGGAGGAATATTGTTACAAACACTGTGACACGAGAATTTTTTATAAATAGAAGATAGATGTTTATAACTATATACAATTATAAAAGAAATTCGCTGTACGTCTGTGTCTGTTTCTTCGCTAACTTCTTCTAAATGGAAAAAGCGATAAACAAGGAAGGCTTGTGTATATAATTTGCAGAAAAAAATACACTACAAGATTTTTTAACACGATTCTTTATATATCTGGTTCTTAATAGATTAAAACCTGTATGTAAACATATACCTATTGAAGTAGGAAAAAAGCAAGTACCAATGTAATAAAGAATGATGCAAACATGACACACACGCAAGCGTTATGACACAAAGATAATGGAGAACGAACGAAATATTTCTATTACGAATAATACCCAAAAATTAACCCTCTAGGGGCCGAAATCTAATCAAGCTAAAGTAATTGTAATGCCCGTCAAAACATTATGTAGATTGAGTGAATAATTACACCACTGCAAATTCCATAAAACATTATCATTTTAGTTAGAGACTTAATTAAAGTGTAGGCTTATTTCACTATTAAATAAGTACGAGTAAAGAACGTTTGTTAGTGAATTTTATTTAAAAAATTTGGACAGGTCGAAATAATTATATTCGAATTTTGAATTTGTTGTGGAGGCACTAAAACATTATTATTATTATTATTTTAAGATTAAACCGTAGCAGTTAATCGAAAGTATTAAGACATTATTGGTGAAACACATACAATTTTTAAATATTCATCGCAGTGTCGTAGAATAAAAAATATTTATTTATTAGATTTATTTCTTAAAATTTATTTACTGTTAAATTAATAATATTATTTTATTTAAATCCGAAAGAAGATTTGATTTGATTTTTTACTCTCAGAGACTGTTTTTTTTGTTCTGGCTAAACTTCAAATGGCTATATCAATTTTGGAGGGACTTTTCTTTGTAGATAAAAAACTAAGCAGAGTAGAATAGAACTTATTGTATTTGTCGTAAAATTAAAGTAATTTCTTTTAATTTAATATGTTCAGCGCAACGTCCTACCTCTTTTCCACAAGTTTCGCTTCTTGCAAAATTGAAATTTGCAGCGTAATTTCGCAACCGCAACGAAATAATAATCAGCTCCGCATCCCATACCAGCCAACGCTTAGATTTGCCATTCAATTCCCACGCGCCTTCGCCGCCGCTTTACGAACTATAGTACAGAAAAAAGGATCCGCTAACAGACGCGCCTCATGGCCCCATAAAAAATTTATGGCGGTCCCTGAAAGGTCCAAATTGAATATGAAATCAGCACGATGAACTTTTAGGCTAAATTTAATGAAGTTAACGTCGAACGTGTTTCATTCAAACATTTATTTCCAGCGTTCAACGAGATGTTTTCAATTATTAATTTATTTAAGATTTGATTAGTGTATAATTAAAAGGCACTACAGATCACAAGAAGATATAAAATGATCACGTGCATATTTTGAAAGCGAAGAAATATGGGGTGTACTTTGAACATGACCGTGTTATCCTTATTATAAAAAAGGGGATTTATAGTGGAACAGCAAAACTTTACTTATATTACACTAGCGGTCCGCTCCTGACTTCGCCCAGGAAAAAACTTAATTAGGTTTTATGAAATACAAAAAAAAAATCGTAAAAAATTAACTAACTGAAGGTGAAAACCGCATCAAAATCCGTTGCGTGGTTTAGGAGGAGTTCGCGGTCATACAGACAGATGCGAAAAGCGACTTCAAATTATACTACGTAAAGATCATACTATATTAAGTATATGATGTTATGTTGGCAGGGCACATTGCGGAACTGGATTAACATAATATCTGGCTAAAGTAGGGGCACACCCTTACTTAAGAACATCACGAAACAATTCCCCTGAAACCACGTGGTCCGACTGCTTCGTCCGATTGATCCCGTGTGTTCTTGTGTTTTGAAGTAACGATACAAGCCATCGTCTACAAGGGTCGTAGCTCCTTCGTAGCAATTGTAGCACATCAAGCGTTCCAAAATGGCACGGTGTCGTAGCATCGCTACACATTATACGAGAAACTATTAAGAAATCTATGAAGCTAACCGCGACTGATTTTGATGCGGTAATTATATCAGCACTGTTTACATACATACATAGGCACAGTACTATAATAATATAAACAATACTAAATATTTCTGCAATTAACAGATTTAAACTTTTTAATTTTAGTGACTATTTGACACGGATTTTTATAATCATTCAAATTTTACTCGGAAACCTTTTAAATATTTATTAAAAAAATATTTATATTTTTCTCTATCCATCAAAAATCGTTTCGTGTAAAATAAAAAATATAAATTTCCGTTTTTGTTACATGTAAATAATTGCTAATTATACGCTACTTTACATACATTCTTACGAATATAAGAAAAAAGCTTTCATTTTGAACTAAAAACACAACGTCTGAAAAGTTGTAGGCAAAATATTTGCACAGACTTCCAAAATACCTTTTTAAATTTAACCTTATATTTGGGTTACTTTCATGAAATAATTATCTGTCATAGAAAGTGATAATAATAAAATATTAATTATAAATAATGTCAGAAGTCTTCCGTCCGAACGCAATATAACATTTATTTATGTTTATACTTACTTTCGATGTTGCACAGAACTTGAGCAGCATAAAACAAAGTTGATGCGAAAAAGTATTCAAGATAAAAACTATAAGTTAAATGAATGTTTGACGGAAATATTTCAAGATGTTAGAGCTTTCGTAGTTAATGTAGCGGTTTAAGATGGACGGCGTGATTATGGCGGTGAGATCGTGAGATACTCTTTTATTTATGGCTTTTTAACCCTTCAAAGTTTTGTGAGAAAATTTATATTTTTTTTGCTGGTAACGACGACCAACTATTTATGGATCTATCCTTGTATAATTTATCTATATCTATATCTATATCTATATCTATATCTATATCTATATCTATATCTATATCTATATCTATATCTATATCTATATCTATATCTATATCTATATCTATATCTATATCTATATCTATATCTATATCTATATCTATATCTATATCTATATATAGATATTTTTAAGTAGGATATTTTTAAGTTCCTGTACGAAGTCGTGGGCTCAGTTAGTAAGTACACAAGTGAAACATGAACTAACTTATTGTATTACTCTTTCTCAAATGAGAGTCAGAAGCGTACTTACGTACCCACTCCTTTTGCTTATACTTATCGTCGACGGTAGTCATCCACCGTGATTTTTGTCAAGTAGATCTTTTGTCATGCAAAAAATCGCAAAGTACGCTTTATCTGTAAGAAAAACCAGCGGCCACACAAGTTTAATCAGAACAAAAATCGCAACAGTCGCACTTTTGTCAGCTTCCACTTGACCCACATCCTCTCAACGTGTCTCCTGTAACGGGAAACGGTTGAACCGTTCCCTTTCCCCCCTCCCACCCTCAGTTACCCCGTCAACTTTCGCTTGTCTCAAACCAAAACACACCCTCACACCAAGGCATAAAGATCAAACTTCCCAGACCTATCGAGTTACTCAAAGGCGACTCCCCACGCAATTTAACACTTTGTTTTTCCTTCAAACATGGCAGAATATTCAATGTCTACGGAAAATGAGTTGGATACTACCGCTAAGCGATTTCCTGCTTACACTCTCTTATTGTAAGTCTCATATTCAAGTGGCTCTGAGAAGTTTAGTAATGAATTTTTTATATTGTTTCGGCCTATACTAGCTGCAATAATAAGTGTAATCCAAGCCTTATTCACGTGTCGATCTGTGTTCACAAACGGAATAATGTTAAAAATTTACAAAAGGGTTACTGATATGGGTTATGTGTTATTCATTCTTATTTCCTTTATAAAGAAAAGCGAATTTCATAATTCGACAATAGGAAACTTGGAAACAGAAATGGTCCGCTTTCACAACAGGTACAGGAATAACTTAATGGCATTGTGGCGGATTTTAAACAATTTATGTTATTACAAATATTTATAAATTCCATTTATTAATATTATAACCTTGAAAGCTCTATGTTGTAAATTATACCTATATTTAAATACATAAAATTATCTAAAAATGTATCAATTCAATCAAGTTATTGTCATAATAACTTGAAGTGTTTTCTTTCCTTACTAAGAAATACTAACTGGTAAGAATGATACATTAAGCTTCGATAGATTTGCGAGAGGACACACGCTTTTATTGGGGAAAATTATTGATATTCATCAATGTTCACAAATGATTGTTGCGAAAGATGAGGATTTTAGACAAGAATGAAGTTGGGAGAAATGTTCATTCATTGAGAAACTGCCAAAAATAACTCAAAACGCACGACTTATCATAATGGATTTAGTTTTAGATACTTCATATTTAACAATTATAGCAAAATATACATAAGTACTTTGATACAACGCTTAGAACCCCTTAGTATAAGAATAGTATCTTTTCGTGTATTCTATCGGCTGTACCACGGTGACTGCTCTGATGAGTTGTTCTAATTAATGCCTACAACGCAGATGCTGATAAACGGTATTACTTGGATAAGGTGCCGTTGCGCACGGTTTTAATTGTTAGAAACTTAATCCTGCAGAAGCGCGAACTTTTAAACAATCTCTCTTTTGAGGTGTTTCGGCTTTGCTACAACATGGGCTTCTTTAAGCTAGCTATAAACAAATTCCTCCAGGTGGGATTTAGGCGACGGTAGCCATGTACCATCGAATGGACCGTTCGGGCTGTCTGTGAAAAAAAAAACATGATAAATTAAAAAAACATACATAAAATACAAATGGAACCTTTTATGATGCATAACAGGGATAACTCAGTAGTAGTGGCAGGACACAAAGCGTTTAGCAGTCAATTACAGAAGTGGTCTTCTGTCTTTCGGGAAATAACAGCATGTGTGATGTTGTTTTACACTACAGAACAAACACAAACACGCCACAGAGTCAGCCACAGAAGAGCAAAGACAAAATAAAGCTTGCTGTGTAGCATAAGCATAACATGTACATAAGTAGAAAAAAGTATTGTACAGTACTACGATGCAGCCTGAGCTTAGGTACGTGAAAAAATAATAAGTCGATCAAGAATTCATTGTGAATAAAGAGCCTAAACCAGTTATTGCAGGAAACATGTGGAAGGAAAGGGGGCGATATCAAATAAAAGCAGGCCCGAACTTTCCAAACAAAATTTGTTGTGCGTTGATTCAGTTAATGTTTAGCAACTTTTAATTGGTTTAATAATTTGCCTTTCCGATCGCAATATAAGCATAACCTGTTAACTTTTTCAATTATCATCTACTAACTTTAGATTTTATATTAGATGATTGACAGATTTACATTTTCAAAGCGACCTTATTTTCTTACTCAGTACCAAAAAACCAACACTGTTTAACTCTTAAAGGAAATATGATCTCTTAATATCTGTGATGAATATGTTTCATGATAAAGATTTATGGTGTTAGTCCAAACCCACACTTGTCACTTATACCTAGTCTCTATATAGTGGTTGTAAACCATACTGACGCAATGTTCTTTTTATTAATTTTTCCAAGTTACTTTCATTTTAATTTTGCAATATTCTTTCATGTAATGGTATTAAAGACATGCAATACAATAAGCGATTTCATTTGCCTCGATTCGCTTTTGATAGTCTTTAGGCGGCATAATAATCTATGGTTTGTCAATTTGTTGACCACGTAAAAAAATCAAAGGCGAAAGTCCTTGTCAAGATGACCACAATACAACGTCTTATGTCTCTGATGATAAATAAAGCCGCATAAAGTCGTTGATTCCAGAACCGGATAGTTATTCCCAGACAGTTAATTCCGCTAACTTATACAAGACTTAACAAAGACTTCTAACTATTTATTAAAGTTTGCATGACAACGGTTGTAACTTAACTAATGATCAATACTAATTGGCTTTTTGTTAATAGCAACATGTACTTGAGTATTAAGCCTATCATGTATCTACAGAAGTGCAGAAACCTTACAATTAATCTTTGTGTTAAGTTGCCATATTTGTGAGCATTTAAATAACTTAAAATTGCTTTAGCAACTTCATTATGAATAGCAAACCGATCTGCATATCGTTACTACACCTAGGAAGTCTCTCGACCGAATGAATAGTCATTTTCCAAGCGAGCTTGCTAAATATTCAAACTGCAAAGAAATGGAATTGATTTTTCAGCCGCTACAACACAAGTCGTTGACACAGAAACCCAAGTGACCCTTTTACCCTTTGACCCTCGCGACACTGCAAAATCGCACTAGCATTGCCTCGCTAGTTTCTTGTAAATTAAACCGTAATTAGTCAGGGGCAGGTGGCCGCGTGATTTATGCCTGTTTTTACGGAACTAGTCTCGCACTAATGTTATCGGCCACGCAAACACCCGTCCGTACTAATAACTTTGGCTACTATTGTACCCAAAAACTTGAACGTTTATTGTGATTTGTGTATGTGATTCCATAATGTTATAAAAACCGAAGGAAACTTAAATTCAATATGTATAAAAACTGATGTTATTATAACGGTTTGATCAAAATTTATGTTGGTGGAGAATGTTTTATGTTGTCCGTTTCGTTGTAACTTTCCACAAGATGGAGATTTATGGAAGTCTCATACGGATCGCAAAACGGATCTGAAACATACATTTTTGTTCCAAAAGTAATATACTTCATTTAAATACGTAGCGATAGTTCTTTTCTTAGACATAAATTGTATTAAGTATATTTCAATGTTTTTTCAATAAAATTATATTTTCAATACATGCCACCAAATAACATATAGTTCAATGCATGCCACAAATTCTAAAAATAACTAAATTTTGTAAAACTAATTTATTATTATTTTAGTTTCTCGATTTCTATTTTTGTTGAGCGAAAAAATGGATTTATTATTTCTGAGTTTATTGAAAGAAATATATTATAAGTTCTCCAAATTAGACAATAATTTCAATCTTCCAATTTATGTTTAACTTTCTCTAACAAATAGTTAGAGAACGCAGTTCTACTCGTATAACTTTTCGACAGCTTATTAGTTATCAACATTTATTTGGTAGGCAGACTAATGAAGACTTTAAATATAATTAGGACCTCATCATCATCATCTCAACCGTAGGATGTCCACTGTCATAGATAATTGTCATAGGACGGCCTCTCTCATAATTTTCCATTAGTACCTACAATATTATTATAACCAAAACAATTTTAGTTGTATAATCACTCAAACGAGTCACTCGCTCTTTCGTGCAGCAGCTTCCAAGGTTAAGATAGTCTCGATGGTCGCCAACCTTTGTAGAGAAGTGGACATTTTGTTAAGCAAACCACCTTTAAGAAGTATGTAGATGTTTTGTTTGAAAAAATAAATAAATATTAAACTATTTTCTCAGTCAACTTGAGAGTTCAGAAAACACGGCAGGCGTAGAATTTTTTTTTTTGCAAAAAAAAGTTTTTAATGTTAAAATGTATCAAATTAAAAAAAAGCGCGTACATTCTCCCTTTATGTTCTTTTGTAATTTGGTTAAACACGAACGGGTCATTAACCCCGCTTGTGGATGACCGATCACCGCCAACATCGTTCAACGGAACAGTTCAATCGCGAAATTAAACTGTCAGCCTTTGTTATTGTTTGTTTATTATTAGCTAAAAGCTGTAGGGCGTGCGTTGTAATCATGTAATGACGATATTTTAATTATCTGTTATCATTATCTGTCTTCACTCAGATGAAACTAATTACATGTCAAGTATATAGATTTAATATCCTACTTGCTACTAAGTAATATTATAAATGCGAAAGTTTGCGTATGGATATCCATACAGCCGTATGGAGGCTTGTTAGTTTTTCAGGCATAGCACTCCGATAGTTTATTACCTGGATTAACATATAGGATACTTTTTATCCCGTAAAAATTTTAGGTTCCCGAAGGATCGTCTGAAAATATAAAAATTGGATGTCAATGTCGCCGTGGAGGCGCCACCGTCGTCACAGCAGTTAAGATGTCAAATATTTTCTCAGATGTAAGCGTACAAAGGGAAAGACGGCGAGAAGCGACTTTATTTTAAACTATCTAAAGTTGGAACAATCGATCTTCACAAACATAGTCTTCTCTATATATGAAGTAGGATGTTTGTAACACTGTGAGCCTGATCGCCATGAAATTTGGCACGTTATGTATTCTTTCATGGTCTCCAAGGGCGTGTGCTGTCAAATTAAAAGACGAGCGAAGCCGCGTGCTCGGATAGTTCTTTTAAAAAAAATGTATATTATTTGAGGCAAGTGCAGTACCTAACCAAGTGTACGGGCTGTTTATTAAGCGACACAATCTCCGGTGCACGTTGAATATTCATCCGGTGATACGCCTCCCCACGTGTGTCGTTGTGTACATTTTTAAGGTTTATTCTGCATATAATTACTGTACAGCGCACATTGTTTCAACAGACTATGTATTTTTAATTTAATTTGTAATTTAATAAATGTATATTTTGCAACAATTTTGGCTTAAAACTTGCAAAGGCTTAAAAATTGGGTTGGCTATGTCGTGGACACGGCCGTGTGTTTTACGTGTACGTACGTATACGTTTACGTTATGAGTAATATTTACTTTGAGCGTATTATACGTATATATGCCACGAATTCGAAATATCTTTATATAGTATAAAGTCGCTTCCCGCCGTCTGACCATCTGTATGTACGCTTAGATCTTTTAAACTACGCAACGAATTTTAATACGGTGTTTACTATTGGAAAGAACCTTAAACGAGGAAGGTTATATATAATTTGCAGAAAAAAATTGCACCCGTTCGAAGCCGGAAGCAGTTCGCTAGTACCATATACACCAAGAAATCTTTGATTCTTTAGCTATCGAGTGGTGTAATTAAATTTTTAATATTTGGACGTATATGATACATTATTATGTAGTAGCTACAGCATCAAACTGTTTTCCCTGATTTTGTTATCATCAGTTTTCTGAATTGCCTGAATTTATGAATTTTCTGATTGTTTCTGAATTTTCTGAATTTTTTGAATGAACAGTTTTCTTAATTGACACTATAGAAGCAAATTTAAAGACATATTCACACTAAAATTAACGTTAAAACAACTATTATGAGGAGCTAGCTCATTTTACTCTGTACCTGTATTGAAGCGCGTCAAAAAGCTCGTATACAGTTAATAATCTTAAATTATTAACATCAAAAGTTAATAATTTAAGATAACTTTAAGTTATCTTAAAACATATTTAGTCACTAAGTAATACAGAATAAATGATAAGATTAATCAACAATAAAAGTAATCCGACGCCCTCTCGCAGACACTTGAAAACAATGCAGTCGTTGAAATAAAAGAGAAACGGAAAAATACAAAACATTCAGTCTGAAAACCAAACAAGAAAACTTTTACCACCGTCCATTTACTGTTATAAAGGAGTCTGCTTTATCTCTTCCTCGCAATTATTACTTTTACTTAATACGGTCCACTTGTTGTGTTAAGGGTGATATTTATCGTGCCCATCATTGTAATAAATAAAAACTGCTAGTATAATCATAAAATACCTTTTAGGCTTCGTTAGGTTAGGCAGCATATTAACTTCTCTTTAACTTTACTAATACTATAAATGTGAAATTTAATTGTATTAAAAACATTGTAGAAACTGTGTAATTCTAAAACCTATCCTGGATTTTTTATATGATGGCGACTTGAATACAAAGGAATGCTGAAAAGGTGGTTTGTTGGCGGTCAGTAAATAACCGATAGGCCCCGTTATCGGCGCGTCCCAGAGGCGACCGCTTTACGTTCGCTAAATTATTACCAGAGCTGGGCTATGCCACGTAAAAATGACCGAGTTTATGTGCTGTAAAGATAAATATGTTGCTTTAAATGTATTACAGAATTAAGTGCATCCAATAATATAGAGTAGGGGGTGCTACTTGCCCGTTCGCGGGTCAATGCTCGTGTATATGATTTATAACAAGGGGCGACTATCGTACACTAAAAGGCACTCGTTGTATTATACGATGGGAAAATTTAATGCTGTTCTCTTTGAAATTTCGATAAACCATAACTCAAGAAACCTGCATTGATTTACAATGATGATATCATATATCATCACTCATGAATCTCATTTTCATGAGAACAAAAATTTTCATTTTCATTCCATTTCAAGATAACTGACAAAGAGAGAAAGAGAAAACATAAAATGTTAACTAAAATTTAGTATATTTTTTAGTGTTAAGGTTGGCAGATAGGCTGACAGTCCACTTGATGGTAGGTTTTATTATTGTTTTTTCTCTACTTTAAGTACTCATTACTTACGACATTTATGAACCAATTACAGTACTGAATTGACATTGTTTATTGTAATCTTATTTTTAACTAAGAAATATTTATTGACCGTTATAATATAGGAACGTGTTACCATAACAAAGACCCAGGACTCTTTACGATTATATTAGAAAATATATAATAATGTGAAAGATCGTTTCTAGCTTTCGAGAAAAATTAAAAATTAGATTTTTCCATCCCCATTTCCAATTTCTCTAAATTTCTAAACAAAACGACAAATATTTTTTTCTAACTGACTGAACTCGATAAAAGCCTTCTCTGTTCACTTTACAGAAACGTTTTAAAAAGAAAAGCAGACATTTCTATAATTAGGTCACCATTATTATTTTGTCTATAGAGTAAGACTCTATGGAGAAAGAGAAATTTAAAAAAGGCTTGGAATTATTTTGTGACGATGATAATATTATTTATTTATGGATCATATTAATGCTTTGAGACATTGCACACCGACTTCAGAATGTGCTAATTGAATCTGCATTCACAAGTACGCCGCAATGCCTTTAATTTGGTAAAGTGGTACTGTACCGTCAGCACATATTGTAATTCCTAAAACTGCCTATTTTTTACTAATTATCGACTAGCTTTAAATTTTTATACATATACTTACATAAAAAACTATATAAAAAATTGTTAACAGTCTTAAATAAAAAAAGTGATAAAGAAACGAAATAAATCGTCTTGTTTACCCTGCTCCAAGCCTGATGTATATTATCGCTAGCTGGTGCCCACGAATTCGTCTGAGTTGAAAAAGAAAATATATGAGTTAATATACCGCGCGACGTATTTATCACAGTGGCGCCCAATTTTTAATATTTTTAGAAGATCCCTCGGGATGTTAAATTTTTAGGATAACAAGTAGTCCTATATGTTAATACAGGTAATAAACTATCTATATGCCAATTTTCATCCAAACCCGTTCAGCTTTCAGGCGTTTTTGCGTGAAAGAGTTACAAAAAAATCCATCCATTTAAGTATCTTCACAAACTTAGCATTTATAATATTATTAGAAAGTAGGGTTACTTTTACTGTAGCAATAATTTTGTGATCTATAGGATTGACATGCTTGTTTAGATGGAGGCTTAATGGCAATAATTATTTATCCCCCTTTTATCCGTGACCCAATTTTCTTAACAAAGCGGATGCACGAGACAAAAAGCCTCACTGTAGCCATATCAACAATACAACCTTAGATATATTTTTCCTGCTGACCGTGCTATTCCGAGGCCCGGCACGTCCGTCCTAGACCGTACTTCGAATGGATTATACTCCCTTTGTCGTAAATTTTACGACTTCAAAAATTAGGCGCAACGACTTCACTGTCTCAAGTGAGGCGTCTACAAATTGTTTCAAAGCTTGTTTGTTGGTCATAAGTAAAAACTTGCTTAGTATTCCTTTGTTGTTTTTGAGGTAATATATTGAATTTAATTTTTTCGTAATTACTTACAAGTAATAATGAAAAACACTTGTCCAATTCACTTACAAATCATGAACAAATATAATCGTGTATAGCAGTTTGAAAAAAACAGTATTTCCAGGATATTAGTAAAAGTTTCAAATGCCAGAGTCTATTTCTCTATACAAAAACTTGATCATTATCAATAGAAATAAAGGTCGTTGTTGCTTGTGATTTAGGCAAAGGTACCAAGAAGTGGACCGTCAGCTTGCCTTTTTTTTAACGTTGGGAAATGCTCATGGTTATTCGGCAGCGTGGGGGTTTCTGCGGGGTTATGCCTGATTTCTACCGGCTAAAACCCAACGACTATCTAGGGCGGTCGTAGATAGGCAGGGTTGCGGGAACGTTATGACACGACATCCATTACCCGAAAATGGAAGTACGCCGGCCATCTCTGGGACCTCACGACGGGCAGTAGTCTCCCCTGAGACCTATTCCTGCTTATGGTGTAAAATACGATTTGCATTTTAATCTCAATGGGAGCTAGTTACCATACAGTAAAAATAGAGTTAGCACAACAGCACATATGCTGTCATATCACAGTTGTCTTCTGTTAAGGGGTGGTCACTGCCGCCATACGAGCTGCCCAAATGACTGCGAAACGCACTGTGCTCTGCCATTACTAATACACTGTGCCCTGTTTAAATAATGAGGTAGATATTTCGAACAAGAAATATATAACAAACTAAAATATATGTATAGTTATTGCAATAGTACTATAATTCCCAATCATAATATTGTAAGTCAATCAACAAGGAAATAGTGTGACCGAATTTAACACGAACTTCAAGGAAAGCTGAACAGTGAGACTGCGAAATTCAAGCATACCGTACAGTCCGCCGCATAAAAACGTCCGTCAGCATTTCCTAGACACTGTTCCCTGAAAACGTATTGATTTGGTAGAACACTTCACATTTCGCGAACTTTATAAAAAATATATTGTTTTTTGAAAACACGGCGGGTGTTGTAATACGTGCTTTAGTAATGTGTGTAGTAGAGTTCTTTAATAATGCGAATTCACATATTACTAATTGCCTACTTTTTTCAACTATATCCATCCTTAATTTTTTTTCAAATCTGCTTCTTTTTTATATGTGATGATTTATTGAATTTTCGTAGTTTACATAAGTTGTATGTTGATCTTTAATTTAACCTTAAATATTGATATTTGGAGCGTGAACAAAACAATTTTTGGATTCATTGGGAGTAAATTTTAATAACATCTAAAATAGTTTGCTTCATGCAGGTCCTAAACAGATTTTAAAAAAATATTACTTTCTTGATTTATTTTCCATTCACCATTTAACAGCTTCATACACATGTATGCTGATGCTGGTGATGGATGCTGATATCTTAAAGTATCCAAGGCTGCATATTTTTGTGTCAATGTTTAGAAAAAAAGTTAAATGATTTTATGTATTTTATGTATCTGTAAATAGCGATACCTGATATACTCGTGTATGGTGTCACATTTTTAATTAACTATAATAATAATAGTGTTAAGAATAACCCAAAGAAATTTCTTTGAGAAGCAGTACTAAACATGATCTTTAAATTCTTTAAGTCAGCTGTTTCAAATCAAACAACGAAATTCACGTAGGCATGCAAAAAAAAATTTTTTTTACAAATAATGTTAGTCACAACGTTAATTCGAATTAAGTTGGATGCAGTTTTAATCAGTATAATATTATTATTTATGTATAACATTTGATCAATAACGAATTCATATCAAGTTACGATATGAACATTGAATGAAACAAATTAACAATAGCGCAATATTTGCTAAGCTTTGTTGTTGATTCGTTCAATATGGTAATAATTAAATCATATTTTCATATGTCCAATTTTTGTTCCTGTTTAATAATGCAGCAGTAAATTAAAGCTTTAATAATACGGGAAGCCAACGCAGCGAACTGTTCGCTTAGCATCAGTACACAGTGGGTGTGGTCCAATTGATAAGCGACTCTCGACTGAAGATTCTTCTTATGCTGAAGACTCTTTACGCTTTCTTTTGGCCTTTGGAAACCATTGTACAACAAATAGCTGTGAGAAATTTTAAAGTCAGCTGTTGAATCCCTCTCGATGTTACATGTGTCCTTGGTAACCAGGTACCTAAGTAGGTTTATGTTACCTGTCTGTTGCTCTTTATTTTATAAAAAAAAACTTTAGGGAATAATATCTACTCACTTGAGAATTGTTTTATTTAAAAAGATTTTTGTGTCTATTTGGTACTAGCTTTTGCCCGCGACTTCGTCCGCGTTGAAAAATAAAAAATATATATAAGCTTACAAAATATATGAACAATAATTTATTCAATTATTTAATTATAGTTTTACAGTTATAGTTTTGATGAAGAAACCCTATCTCCTTTTTTGTATCCCTGATAATATGAATGCAAAATTTTATGATGCTCGGTTAAGTAATTAGGCATGAAAAGGGAACAGAGTTTCGCCTGTCTATCTAGTGTTCCAACTATATATTAATCGAGCTATCAAACTATAAAATCCTTAATGTTCTGATGAATTCGCTCGTCGCGTATTGTTTGTACCAAACCGAGGCTGTTGTATTGCTCCGTGATTTATAGCACGCCGCTCTACGGTTACTTATTACCAGAGCGGTTATGTTGAATGAATATGGTAAAAGATCATGTTGTACGAACATTGAACATAACTATACTAAATAGAAGTTACAATACATTTTTGTACGAAATTGAAATGAATGTACGTTACGTATTTCTTCTCTCTCTCTCTCTCTCTCAGTATAACTCGAGGCTCATTATCATATTATTTACTTATATTGGTATAATAAAGTCGCTAAGAAAATATATTTTCATAAGTTTAAAATATACAAATCAAGTTATCTGAAAAAAGTGACTTAGGTTGTTTAAACTCAACTTTTCAAAATGGATATTGATAAAGTGTTAGATGTTTTCCTGGTTTTTTCTTTTTTTGTTAGTATATTAGTAGGACTTTATATGTCTTCAAATAGTAATAGTCCTTTTAGTAGTGATTGCTAGTTCTAATCATGCTGTTCCGTACATAAAATAGTAAAAAAATCAAAGGTTAAGTCCCGATCGGGATACAAAATCACCGTGTAAAATTTTACTATTTAACGCCATAATCATGAATGGCTTACAGAAGGAAATATTTTGACTTAGCAGATAATAAAATACTATTACTATTACAATCGTGATGGGTACACTGAGTAATACTATTATAAATTGTCTAAAGCCATAAATTGTACAGAGACAGTTACCATCCCCTGTACAGTAGACCACCGTGGAATAATAATACATGTGCGTAAGTCCTGTCCCTTATCAATTAACCTATCAAGATCGCAGCGAACTTGCAACCTACCTGACATTTGTTTTTGTTTATAGCTTACAGTAGAGATTTATCAAGTGGACCGTCAGCCTGCCTGTCGACCTTTATCAAAAAAAAATCACAAAACTTATTTCAGAAACTTAAAGTTGCTGGTTCTGTAGATAGACTAACATTATTATATTTGTTAGGGTTTTAGATTTTCCTCTAAAGTCTATTCTTAGTTACACATAGTTACTAAGTCTGTCATTAAGGCTAACATTGGATAAGGAAGACGCATTATACATAGTGTGTATACAATATAATATGCATAGGAAAACGCCGAAACGTTTTGTTTACATATTTATGAAGTTATACCCTCTCACTCATATTCAGTGTAATAAAATTGGGAATAGAGGCCGAGATTGTGAGAAGGAGCCCTCTTGGTGGACATTTTAATATATTTATTCAATTTCGTTTGCAATTCACCCGGTTAATCCGAAATGAGATGATATTTTCCTACACTTTGCCATTCAGATTCAATATTATATCGACAGAAGTAAATTTTTCCTCCGTCCTGATTTAGAGCTTATCACTATTTGTTTAAGATTCATACTAAGTCTCATTTCGTGTATTACAAACTAGGTAAACTACATATCAAAACACTTGTGTTTTGATATCCACACATATTACGTCTTGTTTATAAGCCAATAGGCAATATTATTCATTCCTATTTGGAAAAATTCTCTAATATCCAGATTCATAATATGTGTTTGTGTTTTGTTTCAGGTAAATGTCAGCTTGCTGAAAAGGATCAACTCAGTATCAAAAAACTAAGCTAACCTACTTATTCAATCAAATTTTCAAAGATATCTCTCCAAAAAAATATTAGAAATTCAAATCGAAGGCATATGCCACTGGCATTACCAACCATGAAGTAATGAAATGTATACTTTAATAAAATAATAAAAAATATTAACACAAATGGGTTGACATCACACAATAAATCGAAATTTTTGTTGAATTCTTTATGAGTTGAATTCAAAATACTTAATAATTCGCTTCAAAATTGTCGGCGGTGGTGCAGTGCAAGCCACTAGTCGTAAATCTCTCGATGCCCGTGCAGACCGTTTGACGGGCACAGCCCCTAAATAATGGGCGGAATTTCGCGCCATAGACCAAAATATAAACTATTAAAGCGAGTATAACAACCGACGTTTTATTTCAATAAATTATTGAGAAATTGTCAATGTGTTACTATTTTTTTATTTAATACTGCTTATAAAGGGAATTTAATGAATTTATTAGATGCCTTCAAAATTTATCTGCACTTTTGACAAATGGCTGGTATGAGAATCGACAAAGCACACAATATTTTTTTTTTTGGAAAATAATATAATAATAATACTAATATTAGACAAATAAATCTAACTATAACAAAAGTTATAAAAATAATAGTAAAAAAACTGGTATATTAGTGTGTTCCTTCTACATCTGCTGGCTCTTCTGGTGGTGGCTCTGGTGCGGCTTCTACTGATTGGTTTTCTTCTAACGGCGTCTCCCCTGTAGAAGGTTCATCAAGTGTAATCTGTTCTTGTGGAGTCGACTGAATTTTAGTAACTTCAGTAACTTCAGTGGCTTGAGCGACTCCTAAATCTGCTTCATTTTCTACTACTGGCTCTTCAGCTTGTTGTGTTTGCTCGCCCGGAGCAACTACTTTGACTGTACTTGGTCTACTGTTTATATTCGGTTTAGAATCATCCTGAGTGGCTCCTTCAGGCACCACCGCAGAACTTGGAGCAGCTGTTGGAGGAATAGGTGCAGATGTTGATTCTTTTTTAGCGCTTAGTGTAGTCTTTTTCTTTCGCTCAATAGGCAAATAAAGTTTAAATTCCTGTGGTAATTCTTCTTCGGCATAAAGACGATCACAAAAATATATTCTTCGCAAACGTACATTGGCATGCACTTGAACACGTAGCGCTTCTATAAATTGGGTACCGTACGCTCGTCGTGTAAAATCAGCTAAATTAAATTGTATTTGATTCCAGCCACCCGACAGACCGATCGGCATACTTGTACAAAAAGGCTTGATTTTAGTGGTTGACTGAAAATTCGAAATACTAAATCTTCTTCGTAAATTTTTATCGTCCAGAATAGTTATTTCGAATGAAAAATATCTTTTTAGATTTTTCACTATCATAACCAGAAATGGTAATCTAATTCCCAAAACGTTATTTTGCTTCGGACACGATATAAATGTTGTTGTTACATTTGTGCTAACTATTTCAAGAACTATAGAATTGACTTCATTGTCTGTTATTCGCTTTATGTGACCATTTCGGACCTGTATATCCCATATTGCTAAAGGATTCGCTCCGCAGCTGTAAAATATGGATAAGAGACCACTTTGATAGGTATTTTTAAACATTTGTATATTGTAAACAGCTAACGTTTCCTATGAACATGACATTATTTTTGACAACGAAACGTAGCTTCATAGATAATGAATCTTTGTAACAAATAATTAAAAAGAGGTCATATGTCATAACTTTATCTGGAACCCAGAATGCAAAATGTAAATCTCGCCAGGCGGACTGACGGTCTACTTACTGATAACTTGTAGATTATTCTATTATTTAAGAGATAAATTATGGTGGGATTTCTTGTATTTATTCCAATTCGTCCCTGAAACTGCGTAATCCGACTGCTTCGTCCGACTGATCGGACGACGCGGTCTTTTTTCCTGTTGGTTCGATTGAGAGGACAACGTGACATTGACTGAAAGCGATTTGGACTAAACGCGAATTAGGTTACAATTGTGCAGCAGACCTTAATAGGATAAAGAATCTGGCATCCTTTACTTACTCTTCAAAACGCAATAGCGTACACCCTGTTATATCATGCTGTTATCATTAAGAGGGTGGTTACTACCCTCATGATTGCGTAACAGTGTGGCCTGTCATTACCAATGATCTTTAAATTAGCATTTTCTGTCACAGCAACCCTTCGCATCCCATTACTAGTAGTTTAGTATTTTCAGTAATGATAATTTCACAGCCTTTGAAATTTAAGATTTAAAGGCGAAGCAATGGCAAAAGCCAGGTAAGTTTGCGTATTGTTAATTTTGCTATTTGTACATTATGCTACTGAGCGATTTTATTGTTAACTATGGGGTACTCATATTAATAAAAAAATATATACCACTATTTTTATATATTTCAAAATCACAAAACCTAAATTAAATATTCTTAACAAAACCATTAAATTCATAAGACATAAATATTATAAATTAAGCAACATATGAAAAATATTTGATCAACAAAAACTTCACTCACCAATCACTAGCGGGTGTATTTTGTTAATATACAGTACTTATTAATTATCATTAACTAAAGTTAAATTTAACATTAATTAGGATTGGTCTTGGATTAGCACTATTACTTTTAATTTTCAGTGTGCTGTAGTTACTTCTGCAGCTTGCTAGGCGGGTGTTTCGTCTGGCATCTGTTCGGGTGCTTCATCATTTCTGTTTTCAACTTCTGTAACTTGAACAGCGTCTGTGCCTTCATCTGCTGTCATTCCCTCAGTAGGGCCTTCTTTTTGTGTTTCATCTCCTGCCATTTCAACATCTCCGAGGGATTTCTGTTCTTCAGCTAGTTCTGGCTCTTCTGCTAACCCTTGAACTGATTTCCTACTCCCATCTTTATCTCCTGTTTCAACATCTGCAAGGGACTTTTGTTTTTCAGCTAGTTCTGGCCCTTCTGCTAACGCTTGAACTGATTTTTTAATCTCTGTTGTGCTCTTTTTAATAGATACTTTGGACCCTTGCTTAGAAGGTGGCTTACTTCCCTTAGGAACTTCATGGGCAGATAGTTTGGACCCTTGCTTAGAAGGTGGCTTAATCACATCTAGCTTACTCCCCTTCCTTTCCTCGGCTGATAAAGCAGGAATTTCAGCAGCAACATTTTCCTTGCCTTTGTCTTGAGAAGCTTTACCTTTACCTCTTAAGGGAAAATATAATTTGTATTCTGGAGGCAATTCTTCTTCCGGAACTAATCTTTCGGCAAAGTAAATTCTTCTCAAACGTATATTGGCATTAATTTTTAAGTGTTGGACTTCAACGAACTGCTTCTTATAAGCGCGTCGTGTGAATTCCGAGAGATTGAATTGAATTTGATTCCATCCATCCGATAAACCGATTGGCATAGCTGTGCATAACGGCAATATTTGTGTAGAACTTTGAAAATTGGATACTCGAAAACGTCGCCTCGTCCCAGTATCATCTAATATAGTAACCTCAAAACTAAAGTATTTCTTAAGATTCTTAACGATCATTACCAGAAATGGCATAGTAATACCAAGCACCACCTTCGGATATGCTTTTGGACATTGCATGTAAGCCGTACTTACATTAGTGCCACCAAGTTCAAGTACCATCGACTTTATGTCTTGATCTAGAAATCTTGTAACATATCCGTTGTCTAGTACCGTGTCCCATATTTCTAAAGGCTTTGCTCCACCACTAAAGAAAATGGTGAGCATACCACGTTGGTATAAATTTCTGTACATCGTTAATGAAACACAAAACTTCTTTATAACTGACGTTATGACGTATAATGGAGATTTGATAGAGAATTATATTTTGAAAATAAATGGTCTTAAAAATTTATATGCAAAAAAGAGGTTTGTTTTTCATCAATAACATTGTCTTGCTACCTTTACTCTGATACACCACTAAAAGAAGCGTAACTTACATACATAAGACTAGATTTGACCAATTAAATCTGTAATATTTATCGAAAGTATAAATTTTTCGAATGCGAAAGCAAAAATTTACTAAACTTTTTTGCCAATATGTGTAATTATCTACTTGAATGTTATGAAAATAATTTCATAACATCCAATTGGTTTTTAAAACAAAATCTGTTGAATACTTCGAATTGCATCAGATAAACAGCGTAAAAGCAGAGAAACTCTTTTATGTACTTTGTTTTGTATATTTGACTTCAATAAAAAAAGAAATTTTTCCGTAATTATACTTGTAATAATATCAATTGAAGTGACATCTCCACAAGCATGTACAAGCATCTCCATTTCTACAATGTAGATATATATACTATGTGTATATAGGTTTTTGAAACACTCAGACGAGACTCCGCGACGCCGCCGGAAATTAGTGTTTATTTCAATCCCCTTTATTATACGTTTTACTCTTAATATTCGATGAATTGGCTTCAACTGACGTGCATATATTAATAGTATATGTTATTTGCACTATAACATACATACTCGTATATGTATAGGCACAAAAGAGGTAATAGAACAAGTATAGGCTGATGCCTATACTTGTACATCATTGATCATTGATCCTTGATGATTAAAATTTTGGTACACAAGGCACAATTGTGCAGTCAAAAGCTAAAGTATGAAAAAATCACGCTTTAATAAAACCATCGTTAAGTGACAAGTCCTCAACTTGTCCCTTGCCCTAGGTCTTATCTAGGTCAGCAGCATATTGCATCCCTCATGTTTATAGATAACTGTAGCCACCTACCATAAGTGCCAAATTCATGTTAAAAAGCAACACTAAGTGCTGTTGTATTTAAGTGTAAATAAGGATGCCAGAGTAAATTTTCCTATCCTCATCATTTTGATTTCTGCTTGACTGACGACGCCTTTAGAAGCCTTGGCGTTTCAGAAGCCTAAGGTAAAAATCGATATCCCATTTGAATTTGAAACCCATCTATATGTCTGTTAAATATAACATAAAAATCAATCAATTTCGATCAACAAAATCTAATTCAAATTAGAGATACTAAAAACAAAAATATTGAAATAAATTTGGCTGCAAAAATGAGTTGGTTACAGATGAATACATCAGAGAGACCATACGTATAAATAAAACTTTTAAAAGAAATGCTCGCTTTTCCTGTGATTTATCTTCCCATTTGTCATCCTCGACACTAGGAAAATATGTCACGCAAACCCACAAGTAACGTTCACACACGGCCTGTAACGAAAATAACATTTTTGTCGTCTCTAAATCACGTGACTTTTCCACTGTGCTGACTGCCCTTAGAGACAGAGAGCTGCGCGCTCACAAAAAAGAAACAACTTGCGCCCGGGACAAAGGAAAAATGAAAAAGTGCCTTTCCACTGTCATGATAAGGAGTGCAAGGGTGTGTTCCCTGTGTTGTTATAGCACCTACTGTGATGCGTCACGGCACTCGCTACAGATATCCGCATTATTTTTTTTCCCCCGGATAAGACATATTCGGAGCACTCTGCTTTTTACATTAGGGGAACGATCGGCACCGTTCACAGTTAAGATATCGTTGCAATTTTTTTTGGAATTAATGGCATAGAAAACGTTCATCCGATAACCGTAACGGCGTACGGAAACAATAATGAATTATGTGAGCTAGCGATATGTTCTTTGAAATGTAGTTTGTAACGACAAAAGCTATAAAAGGTTAGTTTGTTTAATACTGTTCTCATAGACCATTGTTGGACTTTAACCTAAAAAAAATTAACAATTTAATTCAGCCATTGTTTTACTAACCGGAAAGGAATTATTTGACTCAATTTTCATTGTTTTAAAACAGATGGCATCACATAAATTAAAGGATTACTTACTTTCAATAATATATTTTACGTTTTAAACATATATAAAAAAATAACCACTTTATTCATAAGATTAGTTCGAATAAGATTTCTGACAAAAATATGACTAATTTTCACTTACAAGTACGTTAGATTTCATTGCTTTCTTTTTTAAATTAATGGCATAGAAAACAAATATAATAACGACACTGCCTACGTAACAATAATTAAAATCATTTGTGACAAATTTAAAATGAGACTAAAAAATTTGTAAATCTATACTAATATTATAAAGAGAGAAGGTTTGTATGTTTATAATGAATAAACTTAAAAACTACCGAACCGATTTTGAAAATTCTTTCACCTATAGAAAGCGACATTATCAGCGAGTAACATAGGCTATATTTTATAAAGCTACGCGGACGAAGTCGCGTGCAACAGCTAGTTAAGTATAAAGTGGTCTTTTTAAAAACGTATACTTCGTTCGGCTAAAACCCAGACTATGTAGGTTAGAAACGATTTAGAATCTAGAAGTTGGTAGCAATTGGTAGCGAATCGTTAAATAAAAAAAGTTTTGTGAACTAGGTATATTTACAGAGCTCATTGCTCGACGCAACGGAGCGTGGTCTGCATAATGTATCGAACAGCACGCTACAACGGCGGGCTTTGTTTGCGTTATTTACAACCTTCCCCTGTATTCACCCTGAAATTGGATTTGTAAAATAAGACACAATATAAATAATCTTTATCTAAGACATACTTCAACTGGTTTGTTTTCGGTTCTGATTTGTCTGTCCGTTTGTTAGATGTAATCTAAAATCTTGACACCGAATGTTCCTATTAGCTATGTTTACGATATCTTATTATTTACGAGGCGAAAACGTGACCTAAATTACTGATTCAAAATTCACTTGAGAGATTGTTAGGAATACAAAATTATACAGTGACATATACTTAAGTAATTGTTTCAATTCCTCGTTTACGCCACACGTTAGAAAAAAACCAAATTTAAGTATGTATTTACTTTTAATCCAAAAAAATTTTTTGGTAATTCGTAAGTTCCTAAAGAAATTATAACACAATGTTGATATTGAATAATCTTGAATTGCATTATTTTTAATACTATAATTAAAAATATTGTTTTTTTTTTATACTGACAAAACCAAAGAAAGTGCTCCGATAATATTCATATATATGTATTATTCATTAATAATAATAAATACATAAATAATACACATAAAAATAAAACCATAATAAAAATAATATTCAAATTGCAAAGTAAACATAGCAGTGCAAAGCACTGGTTTTTTAAATAAATTTTACATAAAATTTTAATCAATTTGTGTTCGTTTAAGCATTTATTATTTTATTGTTTCATTATTGATTCCTATAATTCCTAATAAAACCTTTTTTTTTTTTCATACAATATAATGAACATAATATTCTCAATTTATCTTCATAAATAAAATATAAATCCTTGCTTTGTAGAGCGTAGTTAGAAAAGAAACATATATTTCATATAAACAAACCGTTAGATAATATTTTGAGTGTTTCTTTGTAGCTTGTTGACAATGGTTAAGTCCCGTTTGGTCTATGGTCCCGGTTGGAAATAATCGCTGCTTCAGAGCCCGAGACAGGACAATGTATCGAAATTAATATCCGGGGACGGGAGCGAACGAACAATTTGTCCACCCGGAATGCGGATAATTAAATCGGCCTGCAACCATCCTTACCCAACACGGAGCTAGAAATTTCTGGAAAACCAACCACATTCTTCGGCCAAATCGTATGAGAATTTCTTAACAGAGGTGTATTGTCATCGCCGTTTTTATTTGCATATAATTTCCTATTGTAACTTTTGTGCAAAAAATATCATTGGAAATAAAATCACATCTAATTATGAAATTTATAATAGATGAAGTATTTAGTTCTTAGTTTCCGCAATGTAATTTTGGATAGTATTAAATTTTTGTTTCAGTTTCTTTTATAGTGTACCTAGAGCTTTAGTGATTTTTTACGTCTGTCATATTGATCTGCCTACGTAATACCTAGTTTAGGACAAACAAAACGATATTATCTCCTTTGGTGTTATTTTATCATAGTGTTTGAATTATATTTTAATACTGTCTTTAAAATACTGTAGGCAGTCAAGGATGCAAGATTTTTTTAATAATTTCATTTGTATATTCTTTTTTCTTCTTTATTATCATAAGAAAACAACATTTGATAAATAAATTATTACGCAGCCACTGTGGTGTTAAAACTAAAATGACAATCAGTAGCCTTATTTGGTGCGTAAAAATCTTTTGTGAGGTATTTTTTAACAATACATCGATTTTAACAATGCAAATATTTAATTTTAATCTCTTCTATTGGTTTCTATTTAATTTAATCTATTTAATTTCTAGTAAGATACTTCGTCTAGTACCTACTTATATCGTTATACTATATCTTATACTTATATATTTGTATCTTTGTTTTTGACTTTTATCTTACTGAGCAAAACAATTAGCCGAAGTTGTGTGCCGTAATGATAGGAACAAATTTCGAGAAATTTGGCGTTGCAAAATTTTTTAATTCTTAATTGCCATGCTAGTTGAATATGGTTTTAATATTATCCAAGTAAACCTTAAGATATGCAAAGTCTAGAATATTTCTTGAAATTGCCATATTCAAGCTCTGGAATAGAGTTAGTATATCCTGCATGCAATCTCACCGACAAGGACAGACATATTGCCCAGTCGTATCGAGTGAATGGGCAACATAAGCCCCTGAATTTCACTTCATTTACACTCCCACGTTCGAAGGCAGGCGACGTAGTGGAATAAAGACATATTTCTCTTTCGTCCTTTTTAATCCGTCGGTACGTCGAGTCATAAATCTCAAATGTCGATTAGAAGGACAATGTTTGTCCTAGTTGACATCAAATAAATTGCAATGAACGTCGTCTCTACAAAAGATCTATGCTGTTGCAAAATCATGAACGAAAATATTGTTATAATCCGACATCGCCTTCGTAGGAAATAACGAGGATATGAATTGTGTGTTTTGAATTGATTTATTGCAAAAGACTTTGGAATTAGGTCATATTTCACAGATAATTTAAGTGTCTTAGGTTGAGCTATTTAGTAGTCAGGAAACATTGCCTTTTTCAGACATTTGGCGGCAGTAAGTGGTTACTAGCCTTTACAGAAGACAGCTGTCAAATAACTGCATGTGTGCTTTTCTGTTTCAGTGAGAGAGTAAGGAATGCTAGAGCCCATTATCGTTAATATTACTGGGGCAGAACTTGCGGCGTTGGTTGTGTTATTGGCGACGGTAGCCATACCTACTGTCAAGTGAACCTTCTGCCTGTCTGACGACATTTACATAAAAAAAGATTATAAAGACGTATTATATTCAAACGTCAAAATTGTTACAAAGACGAGTGTTAAAGTTATGCTTCCCTTAGTTCCCCCAGAAATTGTTAAAATACATTCTAGTTTTGCCCGCGACTTCGTCTACGACCTTCGGTGTGCATTTTAGTATGTAGGTACATTTTTCTGGATGAAAGGTACCTCATTTCCTTTTCTGTTCCTGACATCATGCAAGCAAAAACGTTACAAACAAACTGACTTTCGCATTTGTGCTTTTGTATTAAACTTCTCTAAGTTCAAATACTTTTCGATTCGTTGGGTATAGTTTAAATCTATATTCCTATGTGATTTTATCTATTTACATATATGTTTGTGATATTACAAGTTAGCACAATATTGTGAATCCTGTTAGCTTTATGTAACTGACTTTATGTGCCAAAGTAGAACTCGATTTATATCGACTGTTTGTATTAAAAAATTTTGCACAAGATGAAATCATGCCAAGAATTGTTGGCAAGATTTTGCAACTAGGCTGAAGAGGGACGCCAGTAAAAAAATGAACCTATACAATTTTAAGCCAAGTTTTTTTTTTTTCTTGTTGATTTGTTTTACATGTTATTTGGATATCAAAAAATATTAACTTGGCTCTCAAATAAAAATATTATAAATGTGAAAGTACTCAACCGATCATCATGAAAGAATATCATTTATAAAAATCCAACGCCTGACAAAAGTACATATAACAGCAATAAAAATGTCAGGCTTTATATTGCTTACAACGCGGACGAAGTCGCAGGCGCCAGCTAGTCCGGAATAAATTTTGAATTTCCGAATGGTCCTAAATAAAACGTTTGATTGAACTTGAATTTTGTAAAAAAATTGTAGTCTATAGGTATCTATCTATACTAATATTATAAAGAGAGAGAATTTGTATTTTTGTATATTTGTAATAAATAATCTCAAAAACTACTGGGCCGATTTTAAAAATTCTTTCACCCATAGAGTTATCACCATATTATCAGCGAGTAACGTAGGCTATATTTTGTAAAGTTACGCGGACGAACTCGCGTGCAAGAGCAAGTAAATTTATCATAGACTAACCTATTTATTAAACAGTTTAAAGGAATTTGTTACAGACGCGTCGTCCTGTAAAAAGTTAATGACATGTGAAGATCCGGAGCAAATCCTTACTATAATTGTTAGAGAATTTAATGGGTCGTGTGAGGGGTTGGTCATAAGAGGATACGACAAATTCTGGTTATGTTAGATAAATCGAGGCGCGTTTTCTCATTTTAATACTAGTGCTATCACGCGACTTTGCTTGCATTTAATTATCATTAAAAATTAATATTTTCACTTTTAATTATGTATAAAAGGTAACTATAATTATGTATATTATTTCGCCTGTAAAATATTTCATATAATTTCATACATTTCAGAATTTTAATGTTAGGTGTAAAGTACTCGTATGTAGAGTAGAAAAATTAAATGAAAGAGATGACCGAAGTCAATACATAGGAAAATTCGCCTTTAAAAGTGTCATTGACATATTGAAATAAATGGCAAGTATACTATCTACTATCTATATTTACTATTATTATAAAGAGAACATTTGTGTTTTAGTATTTTTTTTTTGTAATGAATAAACTCAAAAACTACTGGACCGATTTTAAAAGCGAGTAACATAATATCCTATATTTTATAAAGTTAGGCGGACGAAGTCGCGTGTAACAACTAGTAAGGATATATGAATGGGAATAAAAATGAAATACAAATAAAAATGCTGAAACGAAACGATACATTTTAAAGTTAAAAAGCCAGAAAGGAAATATTCTTTGAATCCTAATACGGCTGATGCAATTTTCGACAATAAACTGCACATGCTCCATTAAAGATGGAGTGGGAGTCGTAAACACCCTTCTCGGGGCTATTATCCCGTTTTATATTCACACTTAGGGTTTATTGGAGGTCTTCGGTCTGCAAAATATGGTAAAACATTTTTCCTTACTTTACTACTTTCGTTTGTGTAGATAGATAGCATTAACGCAAAATTAATTGAAAATTTAGGCTTTAGTTATCAAATTGTTGTTATTGTCTATATTTTTGTTGAATTTTTGCATAGATGGTAGGAATCATACATAAGACAAGAGTCCTCTGACAACATGTGTCCACAACCGTCATTAACAATAGATTTCCTTATCGATTGTTAATGACGTTTGCGCAGCGTTTGCGTACGTACACGATTGTTGGACAACACATTTCAATTGCATTTCAATTTGCACAACACTTTAGTGGGGCCGAGTATATGGCTACTTTGATACTCTTGTGTTTTTATATAATACCTTTATGGATTTTTGATATATGTTAGTCACATTTGTATTAAATTATACATTTACGTAGATGCCAGCCTATGGACTAAAAATTATCTAAGAGAAATGCCTACGGAGATTTTGTTAAGAGACTCAAGTTTATCGCAGAATGACTGAAAATAGAAACTTTGACGAATCCGTTCTGATTTAAGCATTAATACAAAAAAATAATGTTAATTTATTCACAAAAATAAAACATATACATTTCTTTCTAATAAAAAAAAAGTAATACAATACGACGTAAAGTAAAAAGCATACATGTCTTATTTTCTCCATGTTAATCCTAAGTACATTGCAATAAAGACCACTTTATGAAGAAGTGTTTCAAAAAATACATTCCAATTGGAAAAGTATAAGCTGTAGAAACGTCTATAGGCTCCCCTTCGGTTTTCGTCACACTTATCCCGGATTATCCCAAGTAATGACCACCTCGTGTATTTTAGTTACTCGTAACGAATCTTTTAACCGTACATTGACACCAAAAAGGATAGCTTAGTTTACGGTTTGGATTAGGAAAATTTACGTAAATCTCTTGGAAAACAGTAAGTACATTATGTTTGCGTAAATAAGCTATTTGCTTATTCGGTTAAATGATGCTTATTCGGGGTCTTTTAAGGATATTCCGCCGATTAGGATTACGACCCCAATTTCATTAAATGCATTGTTTATATAAACTTATTATATTTAAGATAATAATTGTGAATTTCGTAAAAAGGACAAGCATTCATTTTGAAAAATATACAGTCTTATGTATATTCTGTTAGAATGGGACTAGGTACTATGTATATTCTGCCTATGTACTGCCTGCATATAAAGAAGGCATCTAGGCTGCACATAATCTTAATTGTTGCAGCAATAATCATGATCATTAAAAATAAAGCTAACTGCTGTCAAAAAAAATCGTAGTATTATCCATAAGTAGACTAAAATCGTAACCACTGTGTTGTGTTTCGGAATATCGAATGGAATATGCTATTGCTAAAGCTAATTGCTAAATTTCACTAAAGTAAAAAACCCACTAAAGAGAAACTGATACATAATTTATATTCCATGGATCAGATGAAATTAAAATAAAAATAACAGCATACCTAACTCTAGAAAAGTAACATTTTGTTAATATTGAAAGGCAAAGCTTTTGTGTATATGCCAAGATATTTTTAATGAATTTAAAACGAAAAAAGAAAGAAAACGCTGTTTGTTCTCAGTTCATTATTCCGAGCTATTGTGAAATCAACTGCGACAAAGGGACAGAAAATAATAGACAAAAATATACTGAAATCAGTTCTAACCAAGGCGATGTAATGAAAGAGAAAAAAACGCACACATACGTAGAAAAAATATTGTAATGAAACGTAGAATGTTTGTAAGCTTAAAAAGCGCTGAAAGTCGTGTCGACAAAACTCCGTTACGCTTTATCAGCACTAATGGCTTGCAAATAGCTCCACCAATCGTTTTACACTCTTATATCATTCGCAAGTCGTCCGCTGCATTATTCAGTATTTTGCTTTTTAATATTCAGACGACATATTTGAGTCTCCTTTCAATTTTTTCCTGTGCGTCTCGTGTACCGGTGTGCGCGGAATTTTAAAAGCCTCTTATTGATGTTCGCCTCTTAATCCCAACATATCACGTCGCTTGTTGGGTGTTCCATTTATTTTTTATCGATACCATCTGAGGGTTTGCTCTCATTTCTATGAAGGATTTCTCAATTTATCGCTACTTGTTTTCCTCTATATCGACAATGTTTCTATTGGGGTTTCTAGTCAACGCTTTCGGCACATCAGTAGGTTTGTAACGTCAATACGTTACAGACTAATGCCAGCCATATACAATCGAGCCTATCGTCCAATGGGTCATGATATGATAGACTTGATCAAGTCAATAATTCCACGGTGTATGGGCGTCATTTTGCATGTCAAGTATAGATATCATGTCAATTGACGCTTGTTATATACAAATGCTAGCCATACACGATCAAGCCTATCGTCCAATTGTCATGATATGATTGTCTTAAGTAAATTTGACGGTGTATGGGCGTCACTTTTCATGACACGTATGGCTATCATGCCAAATGATGCCTGTTATAGGCCAGCCATACACGATCAAGCTTATCCTCCAATCGTCATGATACAATTGTCTTGATTAGGAAAATTTGACGGTGTAAGGGAGTCATTTTGCATGACAAGTATAGCTATCATGAAAATGACACCCGCTATAGACAAATGCCAGCCATATACGATCAAGCATATCGTCCAATTGGAATGTTACGATTGGCTTGATCAAGTCAATTTGAAGGTATATAGGCGTCATTATTCATGACAAGTATGGCTACATTATAAATTATTTTTGTTTTATCTGCCTACTTACATGATCACGTACTTTATTCTTTCATATTCATTCAATTAACTTTATTAACCAGAGTACTAGAATTTTGTTCTAATGTAAAACTTCTTTCTATGTTTAAACAAAGCTGTGGCTAAATCAATAATCCAATTCAAGTCAACATAAGGATATAAAAGAAGTGGAGATATTGAAATAGGCGATTGCAGGTTCGTTTAATTATCGACATTCCAGCAACATGGCTCGACAAATTGTTTTTGCCATACCGGTCGCGATACCGCTGAACTATTATGATTCATATTACGAAATTAAAATACTGCATTGGTTACGTATGAAAATTTATTACAAAATCGCTTTTATCTTTAACAATAGGTTCAATTTCTCAATAGTAATTTATGCATATTATGCAATTTTTATATTTATGCATATTTATTAATGGAAAGTTTTTTCCACTTGCTTAGAAATGGCTTAAAATTAAAAAAAAAATACCTACCTGAACTCTTTTCTCTCTGCATACCGAAATCCAAAAGACCAATAATAGAAATCGCTGGACAGTTTTTAAGCGTGACCAACTAGTCTACTGTGACGAGACCGCCATTTTGTTTTATTCATAGGTACTGTCAATTCTATTCTGAATTAATGAAAATTTTCTACATTTTTACATTTAAATGTTGTTATATAATAAAAATTAGTACTACATCGGAAAAAAATTCTTGTATATTTTAGCCTATTATTTCCTCACAAGTTAGAGAAAATTACCATACAAATCTTGGCCGAAAAAGCAATTGATGGCCTCGTTTGTTTATAGAGGGCCTTGGCTCGACCGGAAATAATTGCCGGCAGACATTTACTACTTACACCTAGATAAAAATATATCAAACTATTTTATTACCACACCACCATTGACATTACCACACCGAAATTAAAATTAAAAATGTAGGTAATTGTTCATTTTATATTCCAAGGCATTGGACTAATTATGTTACAATAGAATAATAAAAAACACTTCGGAAATTAAATTGATCGCTAAAGTGCCACTGGAAAATTTATTTGAAATATTAAGAGCACACTTTCCAACTTCGAGCAGCTTACAAATTCCATACGACGTAATTCCACGATCACTAATTAGTTATTGGATCGTAGTGGAGCCTAACTTTTTTTAGGATAAAAGTATTCTATATTTTAATCCAGGTAATAAACTGTCAGTGTGCTAAATTTCATTCAAACTCGTTAAGTCGTTTTTGCGTGAAAGACTAACAAACTTCCAATTGTAAACTACCCAACGGGTTTTGATACGGTTTTCACCATCAGTTAGATAATTTTTACGGTATTTATAAATACAACCTATTTTTTTTCCTGGGCGAAGCCGGGAGCGGTTCGCTAGTTTATGATATTATGATATGACTAAGATATCTTAAAAAAAAAAATTTACATTCGTCATCCTTTAATAATATCGTTACAATTCACCGTTAGTTTAATTGCAGATTCTATGATTGAGTATACATCATCTATCTAAGATCACAAACGGTTCTAAAGTGATAATATATTTGCTGACAGTGGAGTAAATTTCTCCGATTAATTCTTGAAGGAAGTGGTCTTCTCTTCGGTCAATATCTCGCTGCAGTATTGGCTACGATAATGCCTACGCAAGCGCGTTACAAATGCCATTTAGGAAATCGCTTTTGGATGTAGATTAAAGGGAATGCCAAATTTCTTTATCATTACTAATATTAAAAACTAAAGAGAAAATATTTGTATGTTTATATTTTTGTTTATTAATGAATAAATTTAAAAACTCCTGGACCGATTTTAAAAATTCTTTCACCTATAGAAAGCCACATTATCAGCAAGTAACATATGCTATACTTTATAAAGTCACGCGAACGAAATCACTTGCAACAAAGTCTAAATCGTTTGGTAAATCAAGCAGTATCTTATATTACATGATTTAAGTCCAGTGCAGTTAAAATACGAGTATGTTAAATTTTTTTCATACACTTATACTCGTAGATCAATTACTAAACTAAATAATACAAAAACGTTTACGAAGTTAGTACCTGCGTTTACCGCGGCAGTGGCAGCCGGCCATTTTACGGGTTATTATAGAGCTGCTTTGTTGAGGTCACTATCATTATAACATAGGTATTATTAGAATGTAGTAGTTGCTACGAAACTATATGCTCTACGAGTGCCGTAGCATTCGTAGGCTTCGCTACGACGACGCATGAAATTAAGCCCATTAAGAACGAAGTTACATAGATGTGAATATAGCATCCGCGAATAGAAAAGACTTGTAGTCTTCTCTAGTTCAAAGCTCACACTTTAACTATTAATATGGGTTTTTAAGTCTGAAATCGGAAGTTTCTGCTGCTGATAATGAGGTACCATGAAATACTTTAAATCACAAAACCTCATTCTCCAAGCTTATAATGAAACGCATCCAATAAGTCACAACACTGACTTACAATTTTACGGAGGATTTTAAACACGCACATAAACAAACACACACACACACAAACTATACACACCATTTTTCCCCAATCCCAATAAATTCGGATAAATAATTCCTAATAAATCGGCTTCTGCGATACAAGCTATTCTAAGTGCACAAAGGCCACTAAATAATTCTATCTGTTATCTCACCAATTAGAATATTATAGAATTTCAGAATTCCAGCTATCTAAAAATAAAGATCCGTCACTTGGCAAAAGTATAATGTCAAGCATCAATGTTTGTCAAGCGTTATATTGCATTATTACATATTTTGTCAGGCGTTGTATCAAGATATTACTCCACGCGGACGAAGTCGCTAGCACCATCAGCTAGTAATGAACAAATTTCGTCTATGTTAAATACCTACATGACTCTTCTAGAATGTTTTAATCTTTGCATATAAATCAGTCGAGGCCTGCCCATTCCGGCAGATTGGTTGCAGTTACCCTTGCACTTATTGCCGATTGCGCTCCTCCAATCTCGGACCCCTTCGATGCCCTCCTCCCCTTCATCCAACATCGTTAACACGGCCGCTTCATTTGTTTGGATTTAGCGAGGTGTTGGGCAGTTGAGCCTTATGTTTCTGGTAATTTTAATTTGTTCTCTTCTTTCACTATAGTCAGAAGCCCGGCCATGTATGTGAAAGAATTCGAGTTAGGTCTAAGGTTCGAGTTACTAATTTTATCATAGAGGATGTTGTTTTCTACTATGTCCACTTCACAAATTATCTTTTAAGTAATATTTGAGTAAATAAACAACCAGAATTATATATTTAAGTACTCGCAGTCATTTCGGTAGCCCGTCTGGCGGCAGTTACCACGGCATGTCTGCTATTATGTTTCGATGAGATTCTAGAGCCCATTCCTATCCGCTCCTAATCCCTCATCCTTAATAAAACAATGGCCAGCTACACACTTGCGTCAGCTATCTTGGATAGGCGACGTTAGCTATCTATCATCAAGTGGACCGTCAGCTTTTCTGACGACTTTTACATAAAAAAAATCAAATGCAATCCCAAAAGTCCGGTTACACGAAAGCGTCAATACAAAATTCAATCCATTAAATGTTATAAAGGTATAAAAATGAAAAAAGGATAAAATTCACTTCGTCATATCCAATCTAAAACTGAGTGCTTAACTCTGGCGCTTAAATTTTAGGAGTAATGTTGAGTAAATATGTAACCCTTCTCAAAATTCAGTTTACATGTAGGCAAGAATGAGTAGTGTAGAAGGGGTCCGCGACCCGAAATGTCTGTTAGTAGACTTAATTACTCCCATCTAATAAGCCTTTAAGTACTCGCGCAAACATATGAACATTGTATACATACGTTTACATAATGTTCCGTCAGCGCTTCTTCTTAAAAAGGTAACAAATTTGTAGACTCCAAATCATTGCTTTCCATAAATTCACGAACCACTCAGTAGTTTCTGTCAAAATATCAATTAAAACAAACAAACCATAGAAATTATCAAAATAATCAGTTAAAACAACCTCTATGCATTGATGAGTATGCATATGCATATATATGCTTGCTTTGCATGGTCGATAAATATTAATTATTCAATAAATAAATATTAATTAAAACCATAAACCCAACGGCTTTTGATGCGGTTTTCACTAATATAAAGAGATAAACTAAGAAGCTTTGCGTATATAATTTCCAGAAAAAAATACTCCCGTGCAAAGACGAGAGCACGTCGTTAGTATTTTATAACTATTAAAATAAAATATCAAATACATATTTTAGACAACGAAAATGCCCTACCTATGTAACCTTTATAATTATAATTCTAACTTCACTAAAAAAATTACGTTGACATATAATTTGATTCTAGTTAAAATTTTGGCTGACATCACCGTCGGAGTCAGTAAGCGTAAATTGAGGCCAATTACTTCTACCTATTTCACGCCACTTACGGATAGAAATGATATTCGGGATAATGTATTTTCGACTTGCCTATAAATTTATACCTACTAACAAGCGCCTCTCTCTTCCATTTTGATGGGATAGATCGTTATTTTGTCTAATAAAATATTTCTTCTTTTCTTTTATGGAAAAAAAAAATTGAAAATAATGAACATTTTAATGATCACTATGCTTTGATTGTATCCTAACAAAATATATATTTTTATAAAAAAAATTTTGACTGTAGATTGATGAAGGATAAGAAAAGGATTGCGAGGGGATAAGGAAATCTGTTATCATGTATCTTACCTTAGTACCTTAGTATTTACAACTATAATTTCACAGTTTTGCAGATTTTAATTCGCATCCAAGTTTTTAAGTTTGACGAAACCTATGCACTAAGTTGACAACAACTTTTTTTTCTACTAAAATATCTATTATTATCATATTTTATAGTTACAGACTATTCAGCAATTAATATGACCTGCCCCCATGTGGCGACAGTTATTGATAAAGTTAACAAAAATGAAATGTAATTTTTATATATACAGCGAAATGATTCACTTCGGTTACGAAATTCACTGTATTACTATACCAATTTATACATCCTCTTGTGCTTTAAATCTACTTTTTTTACTATTTTTTTGTTTTTCTTTTCTAAGAAATAAAATATACATTTAGAGTAGCACTTTTCTCGACCCATTTTCAATTTAAGACTTAAAAGGTTGCCTAAAATTCTAAAACCTTTTTTTTTATTATTTCAAAAAGGTATACTTATGTTCAGTCTGTGTCTAACTCCACCCTCGCTCGTCTGTTCGCAGCTGTAAACGGTTCACTGTCCCGAAACTAATGATAATGTAATTAGTCTGATTCAGATTTGCACGTTTATATGAGCGGGAATTGTGCAAAACTTTGTGTAAAAGAGAGATACTCTTAGTATAACATTTGCAGGGCTTTTTAAAATAATATTTATTTTTGCGCTGTAACACCTAAATTTCTTCTAATTTAGAATAGGAAAAAAATAGATAATAGGAAAGACTCGTGCACCAAACTACCATAGCCATACCATAGCGAGAATCATCTTAGACTTTTCTACATTTCTTTACAGTACGCATTATATAAGTAGCACCAATCATATTTACGTCTAATAACTTATAGCTGACTAAGTAATTACTTATTATTTAATACATATAGCCTCGATATATACTTAAAAAATTACATTTAGTTAATATTACAAATCGTAATACACTTTTGTAATGGCATACTGCATTTCGCAATAATAAATTGGGCAGCCCGTTTGGCGACTGTAACTACTCTATTACAGAATACCACCGGAAATAATATGATTTGTGCTTTTGTGTTTCGGTGAGTGAGTGAGGGATAGCAAAGCCCATTTCCCTATCCAATCTATTAAGTTCTTACTAACCTTCTAAAGTTGGCAGCGCAATTCCAACACATAGGTGTTCCTTGTGTTCAGTTCCTTGCATTAAGTGGACCTCTTACTGCCTGCAAATCTTACTGCTACGTGGATAACAGCCACACTAAGATTATCTTTGGTTAAGTAGGTTCCAATGATAGTTCTTGCTAGCAATGAAACCCGAGATTCTTAATTCTGTTAGTCTACACTTCTCTAATTTATTATCTTATTTAAAAAAATAACCAAGGTATGTGTATGCTTTTTCTTAATTTAATGATATTAATTATTAAATAAATGATATTAAGTTTGATTACCTTTGATTCCGATAAGTTGATAATTTTTATTACAAATCATTAATTTATTATCATTAAAACTACGATACGATGAAATTTCGTCTTATTCATTACTTCTATTGTAGAATATCTTAGTAATAACGTTATCAATGAAACTATACAATACATCAATCGGTGTTTTAACTGAAATCCGAACAACAAACAAATGATCAGTTCTCTCACCAGATTGAATAAACAATGTAGAAAGTCAGCTTTTTTTCTCCACAAAAAAATCGAGGTTGAAACTCATCCGGCATGTAAACTTGGTAGTGATGCCGAGACGTGGCTGCAATTTCCTTGCCCAATCGACTGTGAACGAGAAACCGCCGTTTTTAAACCACAATTTTTCCCGCTGTTTTCCTAATACACCAGACTAGTTGTTTATAGCTAGAAGGGGACAGGGAATTGGAAATACGCAGCGCGCTCTATTCTTACCTTACATTGCTTTTAGGGGGAAATAAATTGACAAAGGAGATTGTTGATTCATCCAACAATCTACAAACCTCTTAAAGACATGTTTTGGTAAGAAAATATAACATATTTCATTAAAATAAAAGGCCTCTTGTGTTTACAAACTTTACAAAATTTGAAAGTATAATAAGTATAATTGATGTTGCAATTTTAATTTATTTATTTGAGGCATGCTAGTGCTACTGTACGTTATACGAGTATAATGTATACCTACTCAAAGAACGTTCTCTATTTATGTTCAATAGAATCATATTCCAAATTTCTATGTTCAAGCCTCCTAGATACTTACTAATTTTAGCTTTGCGTTGATAAAATCAGTCAAAACAAATTATTTTATAAGTACAGATTTACACAAGTCATATTTCTTGAGATTTACTCCCCTAGTCACGTGACGACGTGACGTTTTAGGGATTCAGTACATTAAATTTTGTGACGCCATAGAACAGACGAAATAGTAGTCTGTGTTAGTAGATTGTGTGTTTAAAAATGTATTACTCGTCGCGCACGTCACTGTGATTCGAAAGGCAGGAAATGCATTTGCAAATTAGATTTGAACCCTCCACTGGCGGCGTTATCGCCTCTTCAACCATTTGCCGCTTAACCTTTCGGTTTCTGTCACACGCGCAGATTATCAGAAATCCCCCTTTGTCTTTTACCTTGTACTTTTTTAACCTTTTTTTTTTCTGTTAAAATTAGAAGACAGTTACCAACTTTTATTCATTTTGTGACAAAGATTCGAAAAACTAATGATTACTAATGACTGAAAATAAAGCTAATGAAACAAACTTCTACAAACAGTATATTAATCAACGATTTTCATGATCCATACGAGTTAGAGTTAGAGACCAATAATATAAATCCTATATGTATTCAGTTATAAGACGTAAGCAAAAACTCAAGAATGGGTGCACCGATTTATTTCCAGTTTTCACTTATCAAACGGGTAAAGTTTGTATAAATAAAAATTGCGCCCTGGGCGAAAGCTGCTGTTGAAGAAATACCTTTATAGCAATTTCTTATTTTTTTTTAATCTTCTTGAGAAAATATGGTAATTACTAGCTGAAAACGCTGAATTACTCGCTGAACTGGTAAAATATGATAATACGGAACTAACTTACTAAATGATCAGAATTCCGTAAGAAATCGGAAAATATCATTAGGCCAAGTTGGTCTGCGATAAACAATCTTTTCAATATACAAGAATGTATTAGTCAGCTCATCGATCGACTACCCCAATTGAAGTCTATACATCATGCTACAAATGTGAGCCTTCGCGGTCCGGTTAATAACGACGATTGGTAGAATTTTGCCGGAATTTTCGGTAGAGCACACGGTTCATTGCTAGCGGAAATTACAATGCGTAGGGTAAGGCCGGCCTTTTTGCGCCCGCCACTCTATGCGGGCCTGTTTTATTTTGATTGTGATTCTGAAAACGGATTCCTATTAATTTGCAGTAGTGTTTTCAATCCCGTTAGAGTATTTCATATTTTTTGTAAACAACTTAAAATTTTAATACGAGTAGACACCCGATTGCTGTAATCGCTCAAACTAGCGTTTAAAAAGTTAACATACGAGTATTTATTGTTTAAAAACGTTAATATATGTACATGCACGTTTTATATATCTTTATATATATAAAAATTTCGTGTCTCGTTGTTTGTCGCCGATGAACACCTAAACTACTGAACCGATTTTAATAAAACTTGCACACTGTGTGCAGTTTGATCCAACTTAAGAGATAGGATAATTTTTATTTTGCACACGTGCGAAACCGGGAGCTTCAGTATTCAGCGGTTCGTATCTGAAAATTTTAGAAAAGAATTTCCAGACATAACAATTTGTAGACCGTCTGGCGGTATTTGTCCGTCCGAAATTAGTTGCGGGTTGGTACAAGTTAGTAACGCAAAGCGGAATTTAAATCTCCATTTCATTCATTTTTATATTTTTTTTCTACAAACTGTGTTTTTAACGCAAACCCTTTGAATTCTTGAAAATTTCTGATAACCTAAAATATATCTACATTATTATTTATGCACATTTAGGAAGAGGCCTATGCTTTGCAGTCATAAATTGAGTCTGCAGCCAGTCTGGCGGCAGTAACCACAGTAAGGCAGTAACTACCGTGAAATAACGGCGTCTTTGTTTGTTGTGTTTTGATGACTAAGCGATTCCAGTGCCTATTTTCTTATGCCTTCCCCTTGCCTTAATCCTACTATGGTCAGCAGCGCTTGTCGCGTTCTTTTAATAAGCGACGGTAGCCCTCTACCATCAACTGGACTGTCTGCTTTGACGACCTTTTCACAAAAGAAAACTTTATTGGCAAGCCAAGTCCTGTCAATTCGCAGTATGTGTAAAGGTTTAGTAATGGCATGGACTGCGTTCCGCAATGATTATCTGGGCAGACCGACTGGTGGTCTCTTGTATCCTCTTGAGTGGTTTTGGTGTTATTTGTAAATATGGCGACGGTAGTCTACCCCCTTTCTATCAAATACAAAAGGCTGATAAAAATCATAAAATAAACAATATATGTCATTCTATCGCTTAGACACAAGTCGAATAACGCAAACTGAATTCGGTTTTTCTTTTCTTTTGTTGGTTGCCAAAAACTTAATGGATTTAACGTGTTTCATCGGCGAACTATCTTCCCTAGTTAACAACACTTTTTCCCATTTCTTCTCGCATTCAATGCTTTAATTGTTAAAGCCAAATATACGAGTATACTGCATATTTAAATTTTTGATTTACTAATGCGAATTGAAAATGTAAAGTTTAAAAAAAATGTAAATGAATGATATCGCAATAACAACAACTACCTATACAGAATTAATGCCCAGAAATGTGCGGTTTAAGATGTTAGATACTATTGGGTAACAATATTTTTTCTGTGGTAAGAAATTGTCTTAAAAATGTCTTAAATTAATTGGCATGAAATATCGAAACAGTAATGTGTAAGTATGCGTTAATTCTGCGGGATTAACTTATGGGAATATATAATGTAGATGTGAAATACAAAAATTGTCCTAGACTAGACATCTCAATGCATACCAACGACTGAAGACGTCCTCGGGTTCCTTGGAGACCACATATTCTTCAAACAAATATTTCCAATAATTTTTTTCATTACAATATTTTTAAAACAGATTTAATACAGATTGTCTTTTTTAAAATAAATAACACAATATTTAGAGACTATATTAACATTTAATACCATTTCGCAACTTACTTTTAATTTTGTAAAAAAGTTCAAAGTATTTGAGATATTTCGACTTAATCACAATTCTTTTAATATTTTTTACTTTTTAAAAAATAAATATTAGTATTATTTTAATGAAATCAGCGTCAAATATTTTTTTTTTTCACACAGCACCATCTTAGTTCCACACTAAGCAATTAACGCTTGTATTATGGATACCAGACAGTTGATATACTACATAGATTACTTTTTTTTTGTAAATACATACATATTATAAATACAAAACATCCATGACTCTGGTACAAAGGTAAAATGTTAACACATAAACATTTGCCCCTAGCGGGATTCGAACCCGCGTCCGTTTGGTTAACAGCTAGGGTTACTAGCCACTCACCCCTCCGTGGGAGTTGGATGCCGAAGTGTTAGCGGCGGTGTACCGTGAAGTCTCGGACGCGCGATCAAGCGGCTCGGTATTGTCATCGGAGGAGGTCGTCAGGTTGAGGAGACACTCCCAGACGATCCTCTTCCAAAAGTGGAAGGAAAGGCTGGCGGAGCCCAGTGCGGGCCGCCCGACGATTGAGGCCATTCGTCCCTCCCTAGAGGGATGGCTGGCGAAGCGGCGCGGTGCCCTCACGTTCCGCCTGGTGCAGGTGCTCTCGGGGCATGGTTGCTTCGGGCGTTACCTTCACCGGGTGGCCGTGAGAGAGCCCACGGAGGAATGCCACCATTGTAGCTGCGCGGTTGACACTGCGCAGCATACTTTGGCTGAATGCCCCGAATGGGCAGAGCAGCGCGTCGCTCTGTCTCTCGTCGTGGGCGCCTATCTCTCGCTGCCGGCCGTCGTGAAATCGATGGTTGGCAGTGACCTTGCGTGGCAGACGATGCTCACGTTCTGTGAGCACGTTAGGTCGCGCAAGGAAGCGGCGGAAAGGCAGCGGGAAGAGGATCTCCTCTCCCAGCCAATCCGCCGGAGAAGGCTCGGGCGCAGGCGGATGGCCTATATCCGCCGCCTTCCACCCTGACCAGGACCGGGGCGGTGGTCTTGGGGGAGACTGCCGCCCGTCGTATGGTCCCCCGAGATGGCCGACGTACCTTCACTTTCGGGTACGCCGAGGTTCTGACAGGGAGCAAGTCCTCCCCGCGTTGAATAGCCGTGGCGGGGCACCGAAGTCGTGTCACAACGTCCCCGCGACCCCGCCAATGAACGGCCGCGCTGATAGAAAGTCGTTGGGTTTTAGCCGGTAGGAATCCGGCATAACCCGGATTTTTTTTTTTTTTTCGAAAAAATCAAAAGGCTTACTAGCCACTAGACCAAACGTGTCGTCAAATATGGGTAGGTATTGCAAATAGCGACGCTATTAAAATGGTGGTAAGTAGTAAGGTTACATTGAGTATTTTCATTTTAAATATAAGAAATTAATAATGTGATAAATAAAAATAACGTATAATATAATATACCATAATACTTATAATTATAAGTATAATCTAAAGTTAAATATTTAAAAATATCAGGTATGAAAATATGTAGGTGTCCATGTACTTGTAAGACCCTGCCTGATAAATGGGTATGAAACGAAACATCCATAAGTTGCAGGACTATCTATGACCGGTGAACACATCACAAAGTCGCCAACTTTTGACATGTCCCCAGACAAACTTCCCCCAACAAACTTTTGCATTAGAGATGAACTTTTACGCCCAACTCATTCTCTTGCCCAAGAAATCTTAGCGCTATGAAACAAATCTTGGGAGAGGTAAAAGGAGGAAGTCCTTTTTCAATAACATTTAAGTAACCTTTTTGTTACATCGATAAAAAACATATTATATGCAACTTTCTTTTTAAACTTACCTACTTCAAAAAGTAGTTCAAAAAACCTACTTCAGTTGTTTCAAAAATTTTATCTACACTTATTTTAAAATACATACTTTAAAATAAAGTAGCTGTCTGTTTCCCTGTTAACTTTTTATAAACAACGATACGGTTTTCACATGGAAAGCTTGTGTATATGGTAATTTGAAAAAAAAATGCATCAGCTGTGCAAAGCTGGTATTAACATATAATTTTTTTCAACCGGTTTAAATTTTCAATACTAATAAAAACATTGTAAAAAACTTTTATTGTGCCTTTGTCTTGTATGTAAATATATATATGTATGTTAAGATTTAAGAATATTTAATCAACATTTAAAGAAATATAAAATTTTCTTATATAGGTAAGTTACAAAAAACAAATCAGTAGGTTTTTTAAAGTTAGCTAATGAAGTTTTTTTTAAAAGAATCGGAGTCGGTACTAAGAAGGTGTGTGTATATAGAAAAATGAAATAAAGACTAAATTAAAGAATATTTTAATGTGCTTAAATAAAAATAAAATTTATTTAGTCTTTATTTCATAAAGCTAGGTCAGGTACTTTTGAAGATATTGAAGATTTTCTAACTGACCCTTTTTCTTTGCGGTCCAGTGTATGTGGCAATAATATTATCTGTGGACCGTTATATCGGACATTCCATATTCAAAACAACCACAGAAACATAAACACACAAATATTAACAATAATATAAAAGCGCTTTTAGAAACGTAGGGACTCGCCGGAGTATATTTTCCTGTTGCAAAGTAATAGCTATCATTTCAATTTCGTCCAAATTGTTAATGTACAATACGCAAATCCACTCTCTGCAAGATGAAAGGCTAAAACGGAAACATCACAAGATCTGAAAATATATTAATAAATTAAATTCTGATTTATGGTAGCCAAAGTGGGAGGCTTCTATCTTTCACCGGTATTCGCTGTTTTTATCGTATTTTTCGAATGTTGGGAATGTTCTGACGACTCGACTCAGCCAAATATATAACTATAATAATCATGTATACAGAAGCTTTTTTATGTCAAGGTCGACAGACAGGCTGACAGTCCACTTGATGGTAGGTGGCTACCGTCGCCCATAATACAAGCAACTGCACAAATACGGATACGATACGGTACCGTACGAAGGCTTAAGGATAAGGGATACAGTAGGATTAGGGATAAGGATTCCTTACTCACTCACCGAAAGATAACAGAACACGTGCTGTTATTTCACAGTGTTTTTCTGTAAGGAGGTGGTTACTACCGCCAGACCGGTTGCGCAAATGACTGCGAAACGCAGAGTGCTCTGCTACTACTTTACAAATGCAGACCAGTGCCGACTTTAAAAAGTTCATTTCCAAAGTTGACCCTGCCGGTAATCGAACCCGTCACCCCTGGCGGAGCGGTGCGTTAAGACTCATCCAAGGAACTCGTCAAGTTTTTTGTTATCAAGTTTATTTTTGTTGTTATTTTAATGAATCAACAACAACTAGTCAACTCAATAAATCATCATGAAATCTTGCATACACGTTTTTAGAGAAACAGAAAAAATTACTGTTATTTCCATTCTATCATTATCATTTAATAATGGAAATTAAAAATTCAACGCCCGGCAAAGATTAAATAAAAGTTTTAACAACTAAGAAAAAAGTGGCGCGGACGAAGTCGCGGGCAAAAAGCAAGTAAGTAATATCGAGCAGATGAAATAATAGCGCGATAATAAAAGGGGGTGTTTCGCCTTGTCGAGTTTCTTAGTAAGCTCCCTTTTATTACGAAAGTTTCACTTTTGGATGGTTTGCGTCCACTGTTCTCATACAAACTTCGTTTAAGCTGCGTACCAAAAATATGCGTTGTTGTTCATTTCAACTTTTTTTTATATAATAGTATGAGTAACTGGCAATTGACCTTCTAGATTAGAAGAAGGACATCGGTTGAAGACCCCCATATAAGGGTCGCAGAGGCGCCGTAGTTAATGTCTATCTACCTATATATATATAAATCTACATATATACACAGTTCGCTGTTTGATAACGGCAATTTTAGTTAGTATAATGCTTTGATACTGTTGCTTGTGCCTAAGGACACAAGCAACAGTATCGTATCCGTATTTGTGCAGTTGCTTGTATTATGGGCGACGGTAGCCACTTACCATCAAGTGAATCCTCAGCCAGCCTGCCACATTTGCTTAAATAATACCGTATTATACTGATTCTAAAATAATAATAATAAATGAATGACTCCATGTGTGTATGTGAGTATTTTTATGTGTACAGTACGCGTATGTTATGTATTTTATCTTGTATTGTTCAATATTTTATATACTTTACAGCTTGGCCCTGTATTGGTATTGTAATGATATGAAATAAAATATAAGTGACCGCAAATGTCTTAATTTGTTTCAGGTAACTAACTAAGTACAGCCGAATCAATCCGAATTTCAAGTTAAAGATAAATATTTGTAAGTAAGCTACAGTGACAGCTTTATCTTTGAAGGTACTTATAAAATCTGTCGCAAAAGTCAACCGACGACGTGGAGTGCTAAGGCGCTGTAGTGCTTCTCACGTAAAGCCAACTGTTTCACCTTAAATATAAGTTTTCTAGACAGACAAGGTTGCACTAGACAATGTTTTCCTTTTCATTGAATTTAATGAAATAATTGACAACATGAAAAAGGCCACGTTTCACGTCGCGTCGTAAGAGGTTTTTAGGTTCATATTTCACATTTAGGGCGTGGCGGTTGACTTTTGCGACTGACTATACCATGTCGTCTATATATTATGTTCGTCGACCTGTAGATACAATAAACATTTTTACGATACAATAACATACAATAAATGTATATTTTAGGGGTTTTTAACTTGAGCCTTAACGAAGTTCCGTTCATTATAATGTTCTATAAATAAGCGTCCGAAAATAAGTCAGATATTCATTCATATCCACGTGTAAAATGATTTCTTTTCTTCCTATTGAACCAAAGTCGCGAATCTCCCCTATAAACCATCATCTTTTGTTATTAAAGTATCATATTATAAATGTGAAAGTGAGTTTGTTTGTATGTTTATTACGCTTCCATTGATTACTCAACCAGAATGTTTGAACGGATTTGGATTGAAATTTGACACACAAATAGTTTATTACCTGGATTAACATATAGGATACTTTTTGTCCGGGAAAAATATTAGGTTTCCGAGGAATCGTCTGAAAATTCAAAAATATAGGCACCATTGTTGGCGTAGCGGCGTCACGTCACCCGTCGTCACAGGGATAAAGATAATGTCAGGCGTCATATTACTCATATATTATCTTTTTCAATGCAGACGAAGTCGCGGGCACCAGTTAGTGAGCAATAAAGATTGAATAATTGTTTAATACATAAGAAAATAGGCGACGGTAGCCACCTACCATTAAGTGGATCGTTAGCCTGTCTGTCGAACTTGACATAAAAAATGGGACGCAGACGAAGTCGTGCGTAAAAGTTAGTACTTACATATAATAAAATTTGCGGACAGAAATGCTGGTTTGTATTAAGTATAATTTATCCCTCATACAAATGCCACGTTCAATTTCTTAGAGGCGATTGCCACTCGTCCATTTACCAAGTAAATGCATCGCATAGTTCTCTATCCCTACTATGAGATCGCAGTGTACTTTCCTCCCCGTTGTTTTGGCAATAAATGTAATGACATCCGTGCAAGATGCTTATCGGTCAAGATTATGTCTATACTCGTATAATGTACACACGGCCTCTCCCTAATGCGGTTTGATATATTACTTTATTTGTCAAATATCAATAATGTAGGATCGGGCCACTTTCTGCGGGAGACGGGCCTATTCAATATGGGAATGGCTTCGGGCAATTTCAAATCACTTTTGTCATCGAACTGTGCTGAAGTTTTTTCTGTGATGTTCACTATTGATTTTTATTTATTTATTTTATTATAGACTTTATTTAATAACTTTTCAACAAAATTTACAAAGTATCTTATTTATTATGTTACGAGTATAGGTTATAAAATATTATAATAACAGTTCTAACGCCGGTTTTACCATGTACAGTCGAAGGTAGGAAAAGATTTGTTACCATCAAACATTTTCTTGCACCAGGACAGTTATCAGTCATGCTAATATTTAATTTGAACGTCCGTCAGTTGTCTGCTTCTTGCTTTAGTTTCAAAAGGTACTAAAAGTCTACGATTTAATAAAGGAATGAATTTGTAAACTGACGAAGGTTTTCGTACCTCGGCTGTACAAGCCGCCCGTCCCCGGCTTCGTTCATCATTCATTCAATTTATTCATATTTCTAATAATGGTCTATACACAACACAATCTAAATATTATATTTTGTGTCCAGTAAAATATGATTACATAATCAAAATTATAGAAATGGCTGAAAGAATAGAATAGAAACTTGTAAATACAAAATTCTATTCTCAAGCAGCACATTCGTAAATTTTGTCCCATTAAAAATTGAACTTTAGGTTGTCACATAAATTGACTTCAAAAAGGGTACCAATGTAATGTGTTCACAGTCGATTGACGGATTAGCATCGTAATTGCGTCGTAGCCTGATGTTATCAGGGCAAATTGAATGCGGGACACTCATACTCTCGTCTAGTGATGTGGAATTTTTCATTTTTATCGATATAGCAAAATCAATTGGCATATATATCGATGTGTGAATATTTTTTCTACCTAATAAACATCTGCAATAAATTATGTTCTAACAATCTTATAATAAAAAGATGTTAAGTACTGTCATATTATAAAACTATTTTGTATTATATCATATGTCATTAATTATTGTATTGTAGTTTTAGATATATTTCATTTGTTAATGTTGAAATAAACTAAAACAATAAATAACGTTAAAATAATACTTTTCAAATTAATCCTCCATTATAGATAGCTATTTCACGCGACTTCGTCCGCGTAACTTTATAAAATATAGCATATGTTACTCGCTAATAATGTAGCTTTCTATAGATGAAAGATTTTTAAAAATCGGTTTTTGTATTTTTGAGTTTTGAGTACAAAAATACAAAATAAAAATCTTTTCTCTTCACAATATTAGTATAGATAATAATATATATTTGATAAGGAGACGATTTGATAAGGTAAGGAGACGTTTTTAGGAAATAAGATTTATTATTTTTTAAAAAGCACTTTTTATAATTTGATTAGAAATCCATTATATTTTCACGTATAAGTTAATCGTACAATCGCACCGTACAGAGATAGAATAGTCCATCACTAGTCCTCTCCCCAATGTTGGAAATGTTATTGATTCATACGTTGATATTTTCGATGATCGATTCTTTTTATTAATTCATTTGTTTTTTGTGACATTTTGTTTTCATAACGCTGATGGTGCGATAGTGTCGTCCACGATAGGTTTTGTCGTTAATTAAGGGGGAAAAACTTACTCATTTTGTTTTACATCATAGGATTGCAGACGAAAGTTGCAAAGCCGAATTCTTTATAAACCTATACTAGACTAGAAAGCAAGACTAGACGGGAAAAGTATAACAATTTCGCGTTGCTTCGTCCGTGTTGAAATAATGCGAACAACATTATATAATTGAATAAAATCCCACAGGTAACTAACATTTTTCCATGCAGTCCATTAAATAAACTATCTGTGTGCCAAATTTCATCCAAATCCGTTTAGCCATTACTACGCAAATAATACTTTTTGAACAGATTTTAATAAAACTTTATACTAATATAAGTAGTAAAGATATATTATTTCGATGAAGTAGTATATACATCAGAATAACATGTCAAGTTAGTCGAGCGTCTATGGTGCTTGCTTTTCGATTCCAGGCATGGCCAACTTTGGAAAAAACTTTTCGTAGTTGGCTTTGGTCCGCATTTGGCAATTAGTGGCAGGGCAGTTGGCAATTGGGCAGCCCGTCTGGCGGCAGTAACCAACTCCTTACAGAAACTACCGTGAAATAACAGCATATGTGCTGTTGTGTTTCGGTGAGTGAGTAAGAAATGCCAGGGCCCCATTCCCTAACCATTCCTAATACCTTATTCTTAATCCTACTATGGTCGGCAGCACACTTGCAGCACCCTTGCTTCTTTTATATAATATAAAAAGACGACTTTTATATAAATAAATTTAAAATAAAACAGATAATCACGGGCAAAAGTACGGATAAAGTTAGAGTGAATAGGCATTGTCGGCCTCGTCTTTGCTGCACGGCTAGATATTGGCCAAGACCCATCATTATTTAAAAAAAAAAATACAATTTTGTAATAGATAATTTTAAACAATTCTGAATTTGAGTGAATCAAATTGAATAATATATTAGATATACTTATATGGAACACAGACGATTACTCTATAATTGTCGTAAATTATAATGAACGTCCATAGAGACAACAATCCGTTTTTTGGAGTAACAACCCAACCGTTTTTACATGCAATGAAGCGGAAATTTATTATTCTCTCGCATGTTTGTTCGACTTTCGACGTCGGATTACGTTGGAAAAGTCATTTATTTCGTACGGCTGCCCTTCGCCGGGGACCGCGAGGGTTGTCGCAACAAAAATACATAAATTATGAATAACTAAGTGTACTATATGGCTTTAACAAATAAAATATAGGATATATGATAAACAAGGAAGGTTTCACTAACAATGTAAACGACCGAGGTCAAGTATTTTATTTATCTAAGAGAGCTTGTGTATGAGAATTGCGTTATTTCGTTCGTCGCTGTTTTTATAAGAGCTGTCTATATGAGAGGGACCCACTATAGAAAAGGTTATATAGATAGTTTAGTATGTTATACTGTATAAGAACTGTTTAATACTTGTACTATTACGTTATTATACTGTTTATTAATTGTATAAGTACCCATACATATAATAAAATGGTAAAAGAGCCGTGTCTATACATACATCATAAATTTTTTCATAAAAATAATTTGTACACGTTGTACTTAACTGAGGTCAAAAAAATAGTTTGACACACATATAGTTTATTACCTGGATTAACATAACATAGAATATTCTATCCTGAAAATTTAGAATTATCACACTTAACTTTACTGTACTTAGTATTTACAAAAATCTAAAGATTACTTACATGACTATAAACGGCAAGTACAGTTTCACATTACTTTTCTATATGAATTTGGTTGTTTCGGTTTTCATATTAAGAGTAAACATACTTACTCTTCTGTGATACATACATTGCTGAAGAACTAACACAGCGTAGACTCTAGAAGCATCTAAGAAATTCTTTTATATAAATATGTCGTGGTGGTGAACATCAACATCAGCAACAGCAGGAACGTCAGGATCAGCTTCTCTAGTTGTGGGCGTATGTGACGTATGGATAGTAGATTGATCAACTTAATTGATTACAAATAATTGATTGACTTAATGTAATCTGATTGATATCATTACAGCTAACCGATTGATAATCAACATTAGGATAAAATCACTAGAACGCGGTATTCCCGAAATGCGCGAGCTGCATTCGGCGTTCTTTAACTGCGATAAATATATAGATCAGTAAAAGTTCTGGTACTCAAAGTTGACGAAATGTTGAAATCACATAATGTTGACTTTCATTGCTAACGACTTATTAACTATCAAAAGTTTACATGCAATATATTGCAACCTAATAGATCCCACATATTCATACGTGTGTGCTGAACAATATTAGTTTAATAAAGGCGAGTTGACACTGAACCGAAATTAAATTTGAAGTCGCGCTCGTTGGTACGCCGATTTGCATAAATCCTATGTCTGACACTAATATCAATATCGAAGCAAAAGCAAACTCATTATCGATGCGACACCTGGATCTAACTAACAAACCTAACTACCTATTTACGTTAATAGTATTGGTAGTCATTAATATAAATTAAATTAAATTAATGAGACCCTAAAAGTGTTGCTAAGCGCAAAAATCGAGAACGACTGGACTAATTCGGTTCTTTTTTTATTTCAAATATTCATTGAAGTCCGAGAAAAATTCTTGTGAAGAGAAAAATGAAAGACATTCGTGTGAAGCCGGGGCTGGTTCGCTAGTTAATATTAAAATATGTCAGTGATTGTTTTAATATACAAAATTTAAGTTATTGATAGACGACGGGGTGCTCTCTGTAGGGCCAATCTAGTTGGAGATTAGTTTGGAAAAAACCGATAATTATTTTGTACCGACTCTCATAATTTGTAAAAGTTAAGGTGCGTTTTCATATTATGGAATAGTACAAGAAATACAAGCACTTCGATAAGTTTAAAATGTCGCTAACAAGATCAAGTTTATAAAACAGTGCAACTGATAAAATGATTGCAGAAGTCACAACGGTTGGAAATGGAGTCGAACGAGTCGCAACTTTAAAAATAATCCAATTCTCAACCTCGGTGTCATCTCGAAGACGCGAACTAACAAACTAGAAATTTTCAAGTCGATATTTCCGACCTGATTCCCGACGCTGTGGCCAGAGCGGTAAGGGGGAAATTTTCCGACTTGTTACTCTATTGGCGGTTCTCTTATTGTGGAAACTTACTTGAAGCTTACTAAACTTAAGGCCAGACTAGAGTGACACTTAAGGAATACTACTTTTTTGCGTCACAACGTTACCGTTAGTTCAACCGTCTCTCGATATATATTTTTTGCATTTTACTCATAAATGTTCAGTGCTATTTATTTATATAAAACTTCCTTAGAACAAATTTTTTAAAGTCGCATTAAAAGAAGATTAACAAAATCTAAGACCAAATAAGAACTATAGACAGAATTTTACGAACAACATAGTGTATTATAAACTATGTTGTTATACGCAGAACATGCCATGCTATATTATTCAATTCGCAAATTTCAGTTCGGGCAAGGATGTAATGCAATATTAGTTTAATGTTCTAAACGAATAAGCAGACAAATGCTGACGACTGTACTTACTGACTTGTGCTATTCAGAGATAACTCTAATTTTTAGAAGCCTTATTATTTTTTAAGTTTTGAAGTAAGTTTTTTTTTTTTTAGTTCAAAATGTCGCAGATATGTTTTTCGATGTCTTTATAAGAATAAATAAGATCTGATGTAACTGTCACTTTTATATAGTTTACACAAAAAAAATCGACCCATGAAGATTATGAAAAAAATCGCTTGCCTTACTGCGATATGGCGAAGGCAACTGCGATGTTTCTTTTGTCTTCACAAAATTTCGCAAGCCGGCAGCAAAATGGTCACATTACATCAGCGAGCCTTTGCGTAGTGATATTATTATAACCTGGCGTCTATATTTGCCGAATCTCCTCATTATTTCAGGGCCGCTTAATCCCGAGCTTACATTCCTCTTTTTAATTGCGCCTTCTCTGTCTGACCCTTGTCGAGATCGCTTGTTTTTCAAAATTTGCCGTCTCGTTAACCTAAGGGTAAGTTGTGATGAACGTCTTGTAACAATTCAATAAAGAATAGCGATTTTTCTTATCAATACATATTATGAAGTAAAGTCGCTGCCCGCTTATAATACGAGTATGTTTCTCCGCTAAATTTTTTGATCACTCAAGAGATTTTCATACGATTTCACTAAAGAAAAGAGTGAAAAACGAGGAAAGTTTGTGTACATATATAAATTGCAGAATAAACTCATACATGTGAAGCCGGGGATATCACATTATTCACCAGAGACCCCACGGAACGAAAAGATGTCAAAAAACAATTATCTACCCTTTCTGACAACGAATCAGCCTTCGCCATTGCGTAATGTATTTTTTTTATATAAGTTTAAACATAAATATTTACACTTACTATGTATCAAGTATGTTGTTGTTGATATTTAACAGATTTAAAAAAGAAATAATAATACATTATCATCAAGTCAATTAATTACTCAGTCGAACCGTGGCTATTGGATGAGAACTATGTTTGATAATGCCACCAAAATATTACTTTTATTAAAATATTAATATATACGTAAGTGTACGATACACATGATACACAAAGAAATATTAAAGTTTATACAAAAAAAAATCGCTTGAACCCTTTAACTTATACCACATCCTTACATCGGTTATCGCGATCGCGCATCCCCATTTCAGAACCCTTTCCTTACATAATTTTGTGATTAATTAAACTGGTGATCGTTTACACGGTTTGTACACCAACAATTAAATTTTATTTTATTTTTTTAATGAATCTTAACACTAGAATAATAATCTTAGTTTGGTAAGGTGCTAAATAAAAGTGATGATAAAATATTTGCTTACTCCCACATTTGACTTAAGAAAACATCAATAATTATCCCTTCCTTCACACCTTTGGTTATTCAAACAATTTTATGACACAATTCAACGAGGATAATATAACAATCACACACAATCACACAAATTCATAACCAATCGTATTGTAAAAACCCAAGCAGAGGATGAGAAAGTAAAAGGGCGATAAAGGAGAGGAAGCTAAAATATTTCGGGCGTGTTAATGAGGGTCGAAATATTCTTTAATTAGTGATGCAAGGAAAAATACAGTGCAAACGTAGCAGAGGCAGAAGAAAGACATCCTGGTCAAAGAATTTAAGAGAATGGTTTAGTAGGAGTACTCTCTCTCTCTCTCTCTCACTCTCTCCCTCTCTCTCTCTTTTATGCAGCAGCTTCCAATGTTAAGATAGCAATGAAGGTCGCTAGAGATAAGTGGCACCTTAAGAGGATGAATAATGTACCAGTTTCAGACCGAGACCACACTTTAAAAGTACGTCTCCAAAGTTAATGAATTATAAAATTTAAATAAGTAAAAACATAATGTCTAGGTATATTTTATAAAATATATGGCTCCAACAATATTTAGCAACAATATTGCTCCAACAATAGCAACAGCAAACAGCAACAATCCAACCACATTGTTTTTGGGTATAAGTTATAAGTTAAACATTAAGTTATAACTTTACTCACTTACATTTTTATAACAATAAAACCTTTGATCAAAATACTCTAATATGAAATGCTACAAACCCAACCTAAAACGAAGTGAAATATTTCGTTAAATCCGCATTAAGGTCATATGAGCGGACATGTCAGAGCATAATCCCATTCTTAATTAGAGACGTGTTCGCCCCTGTTACCAACAGTTTAAATGACCCATTAAAATTATACTTATTTATAATAATATATTATAGCAATCAAGTGTGACTTATTTCTCCAACGAAGCATTTTTTATGCACAGACATTACAGACGAATAAAGTTTTGTTAAGTCAGTCAACGATATTTATTGAGTTACATACTCGTAGTACAGTATGTACATATAAGGATTTCAATAAATATATAAACATTTTCTTCAAACATTATGTTATGTAATATTCAATAACATATTGTCAATATATGAATTATTTATTTATTATAATTTGTAGTAATATAAATTCTTATAAAACTTATAATAAGAATTGTCACATGTTAAGCAATTATTTTTATTTATTTTTATGTTAAAGTCGACTTGATGGAAGATGGCAACCGTCGCCTATAACACAAGCGACGTCACGGCACAGTTGTTGAAAGCTGGATACGGATTACGGATCCAGATTACGGATACCATAGTAGGATTACGGATAAGGAATTGGGAAGAGATAGGAAAATGGACTCTGGCATCCATTACTCATTTACCGAAACACAACACACATGTTGCTGTTTCACGGTAGTCTCTGTATAGGAGACATAAAGACAGACAACATTTCTACTGTGTTTACGCTAATTCATACTTACGCGAATTCGTGACTAGGATAACCTTGATCGAAGCTGACAAGTACGGTTTAATTTAGTTAGCCTTAATGATGGACTTAATACTCTAACTGACGGTCTTAGACAAAATAATAATCTTTACATAGTATAAAACAAAGTCGCTTCTCGCCGCCTGTCCCTCTGTATGTAGGTACGCTTAGATCATTTAAACTACACAAAGGATTTTTAAACGAGGAAGATTTTTATATATAATTTGTAGAAAAAATCCTTGCCAGGCGGTTAAATATATAAAGCAACACAGGTAGTATACAAGCAAGGTTATTGATTTTGACTAGTAACCGAGAGAACACCACTTCTTGTACAGTATAGGGGTTTATTGCAATGCAGTGAGCGTGCGTCCCCAAGTGCTAAACTTCCCAAAGTACCTTACCTACATACTTGTATATTACTTTGTAACCTGCACCAATACCAACTAGTTTGGGTTCACATAGCTTTGACTTACAGAATCGATATTGCTTGAATAAGCTCTAACTGAAAACATGTATCTATCTTGTAATGAATTCCATGCTATCGTAATTAACAGACCATTAGGTAGCTACTATTATGTACATACATATTAGTGATGTGCCGAATATCCGTATCCGTAGCCGTTACTTTTTGGCGGATCTTTTTATGGACCTTTTACATTATTAATTTTTAATTTATACATGAATGATTTTCTATATATAGGTGATTAGGGATAAGTATTGCATATACCGTTTTAAGAAGTGTAAGTATGGCATTGTCGATTAAACACTAGTCAGTACATTATTCACGATTGCCTATAAAATAGTTTTTTAGATAATTTTAAAATATATATTTTATGCACATATGCACATAATATGGTGTCATTTCACGGTGGTCTACTGTAAGGGGGTGATAACTGCCGCCAGACGTGCTGCCCAAATGACTAAAATGTCGCCATTAAAAATTTAATGCACTTATATCATATCATATAATACAAAAACACAGAGAACGTTAAAATTGTTCACCGCATCATAAACATTGGACAACGCGTCACCCTTTTAATCCCATCAAAATTATAGGCCTGCGTTGAAATGACGTCGAGAAAACATTATTATTTTAAGGGTGATCTATTTATTAGGCCGCGGAAGGGCCCTTGGTGGGGTTATAAACAATCTATTAATAAATTAAGGCCATCCCTCCCCTGGGCCGTCCGCAAACGTGCCAGAAATATTATTAAGCGAAACTATTCGCTGAACCAATGAGTTGAACGATGGGTAGACCTTGAATGTAAATAGACTCCTTATACATATGTTTAAGATTTTCCCGAATCTATTAAAAGACCGAGCCCTTCTTAGATAAGATGTAAATATGCTGTAAGTAATTAAAATGTTATGACAGTTGTAAATGTGAAAGTAATGCTATCTGTCTGTCTGTTACCTTTTCACGCCTTAATTACGAAACCGATCATCATGAAATTTTGTATACACATTGTAAGGAATACAGAAAAGGACATAGGGCACCTTTCATTCAGAAAAAAGTACTGTTCCGGAGGGTTCATAAAAATAAAAATCCAGTAACACCAATAAAGATGTGGCGTTATATTACTCATAATATATTTCGTCAGGCGTTATGTATTTTATTTTTCATAGCAGACGAAGTCGCGAACACCAGCTAGTAATAAATAAAAGACAGACGATTAAGTTTTTTCAATTGTATTTATATTTTTCCATTAAAACATAACATTCAAAATATTCGCCATTTTGAACACACTTGACGCTGGTTGGTCAATTTGAAATGAGCGCTGCACAGGGCTCATCAATCATTGGACCGCGGTAGCCCGTGTCTGACGTACACAAATTGTGATTGAGATTTATGCCACTTCACCGCTAGATGGCAAGCTCGGTAATGATTAACTGTTTTAAACAGACACGGACTTCAGTATTTTAAATTCATTTTGCTTATTAAATACAACGAAGTTTTCTTAAATCCTAAACCCAGTGCTTTACTTCAAAATAAAACTTTAATTGTCACCATCATCATCATCATTATCACCATCAGCCGATATTTTATATTATTAGCTACTAGATGCTGCAGCATCAGGTCTAGTTTATCATATAATGGAAATACCACCGAAGTAACAGTACACTAAATTTCAAACCAATCGTAAAAGTTAGTGACCTCAACGATGAATCTGTTACGAAGTAACTATTATCTAATCTGAGCCTCAACCTTCAACGCCTGAACAAATCTTGATAACTAACAGCTATCTCGATCATGTGGGCTTTCAAACAAAGAAAACCAGATTAAAATTGGTCTATCCGTTTGGGAGCTAAGATACCACAGACAGACACACAAGTACACAGATCCAATTTATAACAACCCTCTTTTGCTTCGGACGTCGATGGTTAAAAATATAAAATCATTTATTTCATGTTAGAGTACATATTGCACTGTCAAAAAGACACAATTTATGCAATACCGATTTGTATCGTTGATCATATCGACTGGATTGTTTAACTGGTGATAAATATTCAAATATTGTCAGGCATTGATTTTGCCTCATATTTCGTTATTGCATTGTTGCATCTACTTGGTTTTGAACACAAAAACATTTATTAATAGTAGAGTTGAAACATTTCCTTCTCGGGTTTAATATCTTTGATTTTTTTGCAATTTTTGAAGTTTACATATATCGATTTGCATATTACATATAAGCCCGTGGTATCAAAATTTATGGGAGTAAAATCAAAATTGTCACACGGAATGTGAGCACGAATGCGTTACGTTCTATTTTTTTTTTTTATATTTTAGAATATGATATTGCGCCATCTACACAATACGTATTATTTAAAAAAAGAACAATGTTTTTCTTTCGGCGTGTTCGAATTGTGAAAATTTAAATTTTATAATCGTTCGTAAGGAGTAAACTCCAGTCGTGTGTCGGGGCTGACACATACATTTATTTTTTTTATGTTATTTATTTATTTATAATATATACGAATATACTATTTATATACGAATATTGTAGAGAATTTAATGCAGATTATTTTTGTCATGGACAGTTTTCTTTTATCTCTGATTGAGTGGCAATAAGTTTCACTAAATGCCATTAAGTGTTGAAAGCAGGCACTTTTTGAGATTTTTCCGCCAGACTAGCGTGGGCGCTGGTTGCTATCGGACGCATTCACGCTGCGGACGGTTGTTATCGCAGTACGCTGTTCTCACGTTGTTTTTGTATAACTCGCGGTCTGTCCAATAGACGACATGTAATATAGCGGGCTACGACATTTAGCGTGTTTCAAGATTCAACGCGCGTTGCGGCCGCCCACATGCTTCTCAATAAATAGCACGTTATAACCTGGCGTTTTAACTACTTAAAATTTATAGCTTATAGTCTGTAGCATGCTATTTTTTATAGCTGTTTTGAACAACTTAACAGTCAACCAACCATTACATTAAAAAAGGTCTATTACCAAGTTTGATAATAGTTATATATACTGTATGTAGATAATGTTTGATCATTTGATCTAACAATAAGAGATAACATCTATCGGAGCCCTGTAAGTACTGTGGGCAGTGTGCAGTGGGTTAAAGTGGTGAACTAGGTACAAGCCTTATCGCGGCGGAGTTGCGGAAGAGTCCGACCTCGCAACTTCGCCCATAGCGGACGCGGAGGACGCCAAGAGGTTTAGTCGGTAGGTCTACCCCACTACCATCTCGGGGCAGGAGTCCGACATAACCCACCGGTCTGTCCCCAAGCCGGTGGGTATTTATGATGATTCCCCTTGTAGGTACAAGCTTTATAATGTCTCCTCACGGTACTAACAAGAATTAATTGTTGTAGTGCAAAATGTCGTCCCTTAAACAATGTACAGCGACATAACAGCGATTATGATCGGCACCCTATTGAAGCGTCTAGACGTGTACTTCATTTTCCGCTGTGTCACGCAAGTAAAGCTCTTCAAAAGGGCACAGCCAACTTCCCTAAGGGTCTGTCTGGGTATTTGTTACAAAAGGAAGAAATGCTTATGAAGGTAGTCCTCCATTAATCGATAACTGAATGGAAAGATAGCCTCTCTATAACAACCTGCGGTCCGTTTATTACCAAGTCGTGTTCATTTGAATAATATTTTGAGTAGACAATAAAAAATGTAAAGTAATGCTAAACACTTCTACTGTTAGCATGCAGACTGGTGCCAATTTGATGGAAGATGGCTACTATCGCCTATAACACATAGTGTGTGTATATAAGCGACATCAAAAAGATGCAACTACTGGACTCTCATCATTAATATAAAGCGACAATGTAGGTATAGAAAATGGGCTCTGCTATTCCTTACTTACTGACCGAATCAAATCAACACAAAGATTTAATAAGGCCTTTTGTAAGGGTGTGATTTTTTTTGCGTATACTGGTGCCCCAGTTTTACATCAGCATGCCCGAATCCACGGGAAAGTTATGCCCAGTGACCTAAGGACTAAAATCGTAGGCCGGATGGTAACCCTTTCGGTAGGCTTGGAGGCATTTTTTACGAAAGGGCGCTGTCATTTCAATCTAAGTCATTCAGTCTTTGACGTTATATGCCACCTTTGATCCGCTTGGATGAATTTCACGCAGCATGGACGCTCTATTGCTCCCACCCTCCTTGGTCGCAATCATGGCATCGATGAGACCGTCGAGGCGTGATACGTCGACTTTTGCGTTGCTTCTGGCTTCCGCTGACTGTGGGTGAGTCTGTAAGGGTGTGATTACAGACGCTAGACAAGCTACCCAGTTTAAGGTCATGAAAAGCTGTGTCATCTGCCACTACTAAGTTCCTAGCCACAATTTGTGTCATTAACATAACATTTTTTACTTACCACTGTAATTTGCAGTCAATAAGTCTACATTTTATGAGATAAAACTGAGTTTATAACTCTTACGGAATAAATACACTGATAAGACTGTGATCAAAAAGCTTATTCATGCTTACAACTTAATCTAATTCTAAAACAATTTATCTGCCTCGTAAACTTGGTTTACATAGATAGGTACTCGTATGTCTCAATGTAAAGCTATCTAACAAATGGTTCCAAAGTGAACACTGCATTGTGCCGTTATCTTGAGAGACGTTCGAAGCTTTGCTCAGTGATAGGCAATAACTAGTATACATTGACCTTCCCCGTTTCTCCCTAAAACTACCTTGGTTTATGTTTTGCACTAAATCGGGACTGAAGGGACGAGCGGGTAGAATTATTACGGGTCTAGCTTAAATGGTTGACTAATAGCTGATCACTGGAAATAGGTGTAGAGTATTGGAAGTGATCGCTGGAAAGCTCTTCGTGAATTGTTTGACACCTACATCTAGCAGTTTAAACGCAGTAAGTACTGTTTTCATCTCTTCAGATGCAAAACAAAATTCCTTTGTATTTCGATGTTATTTTTTTACCCAAATTAAAATCTTAATTGAGACTTAGTAAGTGAAAGAAACTGCAAATACCCTTTTAAACCTACACAAGCGCTTTAATGGACATGGTAAAATCAATTGTTTAAAAAACTCATTTTCTTTAGGAATATATTTAATTTTTCTTCGTTTAGTATTATATAAGGGGACAACTTTATAATTCACCAGTGATTTAAACTGATTCCCAAATATTATACATTTATGATATATAAATACATTAATGTATGATACATTTGTAAACCACTTTTTTTATTAATTTTCCATTTTATCATTAACTAATGAAGTTTTGTTAATTAATTATTAACAGAAGCATGGTTTTTTTTATTATAATAATAATTATTATTTTAAATTGATGTATCATGAAAACAGTTATCGAATTTGTCGTTCGAATGTCGTTCGTTATCAAAACATGGTTCCGCCTAGTAAGTTTTTAAATCCTTGCAATCAACAGCTTTGAATTTTCGACATAAATTCTGTGACCCAATTCACATGAAAATTAAGGCAAACTATAAAAAAGGTCAATTCGGTACAGAGAGCGGCACATATGCAATTTATTCAGCTCTTCCAATCACGCCAATCGGTGTATTCATTGAGCTATCCCAGATCAACGGCGATGCGCTTAGCACGATTTTAGCACAGCGGGTACGAACAATCCCTGCACTGATCCCCCTCTACCCACCCCCGCTCTCCCCGGATAGGATCGTAGAGCGTATCGGTTTTAAGATCCGATCTCAGCCCTAGTACAGTTAGCAACAATGGAACACTGTCGATGGATTATCATACATATGCCTACCATTCGTGCAATATTCACGAAACGATTACACTGTCTTACCAGACTTCGATAGTAATTTCTAAAGGCTTGTTCGTAGCATTGATACGAACGTGTTCATTCGTAATACTTAATTCGTACTACAATTTACTTATATCCTTGGACTTCTTAACGGTCTCTTGTAGTTTTTAAATTTCACTGACCAGTTTTTTTTTTCCTTCAAAACCAAATATACCTATATATTTCATAAAATAGGTATATGCAGTGCCAAGCCGCGGTCGGGTTGCTAGTAAATAACAAGAATCTGAAATCTGAATAATAAGAATGAAGTTTTTTAACATTTTAAAAAAGTTGAATTGAAATGTTCATTATTCAAGAATACATTTGCAATATAAGCAGAGAAGCAGCATAGCCGAGGCATTAAAAATATCGATTGTAAGCCGGAATTTATGCGGACAGTACCAAAATGCAGAAGCCATTGTGTAGCTATTACACTACACCCCCGGGCGGCAGACGAATAAATATTCATGAGAATAATTCGACAGATTCCCTTAGCGATTACACGTCAAAAAGCGGGTAAAGCCACGCATCGTCGCCTGTATGTACTCTATTCGAATTGGATTATGGACTAGCATCTTAAATTCATTTTGACGACATGTAAACTAACTGTGTGTGCTCTCTTTGAATTACATACCAGACTAACAATAGAATGCTCTGAACCGAATCCGTCTTGAGCATGATCTAAATTAAATTAAAACAGTTATAACAGAAATAACTATGTGAAAATAGACTATTCCAAGGACATTAACGTTGTGGTTGTATTGAAATGAATTTATTCTAAAAAAAACATATCAACCACCTTAAGTAGATCACTCATAACATACCTACACCTCGCATGTGATCTAGAATTGTATACGGAAATTTTATATTACACGATCATCTACCGTCAATGTGTGTTTTATTTATAATTAACTTTTACCCGGGGTTTCACTTGCGTTAAAAAAATTTAAAATTATATTCTTCCCCAAACTTTAAAGTATTTCTAACACAAATTTCAATAAAATCGATTTAGTAGTTTAGTCTAATTAGTAGTATTAGTAGATTCTAATTAGTAGTAGGTATGTATTATTATACAATATTATTCCAATAATGTTAGGGTATACAAGTCCTACCGTTTAGAGACAGTCGAAACGTTCATTAGACTGAACACTTTGTTCGCTCGACCGATGACTTCAAAAAAAGGGCCTTTGTCCAATAACATTTGTGTACTGCTACTGATCATGTATTCTTTATTACTTGGAAAATCGTCCGTTTGTGTACTCTTATATTATTATTTTCTATCACATGATCAAGAATTTAACAACCCCATAACATGTCTTTTCAAGTCAATACTCGTTACAAATGCAACAACGAGCGGGGTAATCAAAGTGGTCTTGTCGGCAAAACCTGTCTGCGGGAGACATTAATCTCGCACTCCCACTTATTGCGATTTCCGCCATATAAAATGTCGAGAAAAAACGAGGCAAAATCATCTACAGCTCTTTCGTCGGCTTGACAAGGAAAAAGTGAAAACCGCTGATTGCCCGCGTGAAAAATTGCACATCATCGTTGCTAAAAGCTGCCTTTGCCTAAGGTTTTACAAACCCTCAATCCTGTGTACATTTCTATATAGACATACTAGCTTTTTCCCGCGACTTTGCTGCGTTCCTCGGAAAAAAATACTTTTCTGAAAGGTATCGTATGTCTTTTTTTGTACTACGTGTATACATAATTTCACTGTGATCGGTTCATTATAATTAAGGCGTTAAAGTGTAACAAACAAACTCACTTATAATATTAGTAAGTATTGTTTTATAAGCATTTGGCGACTGACAAGCTGATGGCCTACTTGGGCATAAGCAATACTAATCAAGTATTTTAAGAGAAAATGAGAATTAACGGAAAAACTCCTGCACGACACCAAAAAACAAATTAAATTAAATTTTCAGAAAATTTAATTTTATTATATCACTAAAACTATCTTTGGTGTGATAGCTATATCTGGTCGATGATGGGAAAAAATTACAATATCAAATATCAATAATCACGCTTCCAAGTAACCGCGAAATAATGCCCCTTACGCCTGTACTCACATATATCATAGTAAGCCGATTAGTCAACGATTAGTGCTTATCATGATCCGTATACGAGTACCTCACCCAAACACGATATGGTACTTTAGTTATCAATTCGTCAATCAAGATATCGATAGTCGGAATACATCTTCCACCTCTGAACATTGCTTCTTAATGTTTGTGAGAGTATACCCACATGAGAATCTTTCGCTTACATATCTTATTAAATTTATAAATAAAACTCGTTTAATTTAAACCTTTCGGCCTTTCTATAAAAATCTAAGCGTTAAGATTATAATTTACAAATAACTTAAAAAATATATAGTACAAATAACCATCCAAAAAAGATACTTGTGTTAAAAGGCGCCTTCAGTCATTTATCTTTAAAAATATATTATAGTTACATTAATTATGAACCGTTATTTACCAATAATGAGTCTCAATAGGCGAGGTAACTTGTGTCAATAGGCGATGGTAGCCGCCTACCATCATGTAAACCGTCAGCCTGTCTGACAACCTTTATATAAAGAAAAAATCAATAGCAGCATTACCTCAATGACAGTGTTCTTTGAATTTTACTCATGAATGGTTTGTTAAAATAACACCAATCTTCTAGTAGGCTGTCGTATATACCTAACTATGTTATTGCTGCTATGTTATCCTTATCCTATGTTATCCTTGCTGTTGCCTCCGGAATATAAAGCTACCTTATGTACATATACCTACACATTTTTAGCAAACAATCCAGCCATTAATTCAACCATCAAAATTCACTATTTGTCCCCTCTCCCGGCCCATTTTCATGTTGCCATATCCATTTTAAAACACTATACAAGTTTAAACAAGAACAAACATGAACTAGTACAAACTGCTGACAATTTTAAATATTTAAAAACAAAATGGCAACCAAAACGAATATTTTTCAACAGCCAATTCGCTCGCGTCGTCATAATGTGAAAAGTGTCTACCATTAACATACGAGATTCGTTCGCAACTATGTATACGTACGCTGTGGATATGTGAATGTTATGTTCCCAGCTTTGATGTATGGACGATGCCAAATTTGCACACATTATTATTGCCTATTATGTATGTCGTTAAATGTTGTTTAATGGACCCACATAACTCATGTAGCACACATATGTTCAGCTTGATACAAGCGTATTAAGGCTAAGCATTATGGCAATATTAACCATTACAATCTTTATTCAAAGTAGTCTGATATGTAACTTATGAAGTGTTTCGTTCGACTAGACATTTTTAACCAGTAGCAACTTTTGAGTGGCAGGAAATAGAATGGAATGCCTTGGAGGAGGCCTCTGTGGGAAAACAAACTATTAACTAGAAAAATGAATACATTTTTTTAGAATAATTAGATAAGATCAAGATTAGATTTAAGATAAATCTGATTTTTTGTTTTAAATATTGTTTTATTTTTATTGTGTCTTTCCTTTCAGACTTCATAGGCTTTTACTGCAGCTTAGTATGCCTTTTAAAATAAAATAACCGTAGCTAAGTTAAAAAGTAAGAACTCAAGTTATCTCCATATCAAACTTTGTCAAGTTGTTGGTCTTGTTGGTTGTTTATCAGTTGGTCTTTGGTTGGTCAACTTGTTGACTGGTTGGTCAAGTTGTTGGACAGTGGTGCATACTTGAAATGTTAACAAATAGACAGAAATTTGTATTTTTAATTTTATTAGGGACGATGATTTTAGCGCTTTCTTTCAAAATACACTGCAACACATTATATCGTTCAGGGACATGGCTGTTCACATGACAGAACGTCCAAATGGTTCTATTCTACTAAATGTATCTGAATTTTCTCACATGAAAAACTTAAAATTTGTTTGTTTGGCTGAATACCAACAAGTTTGTTCAAGTTCGTTATATACCTACATACATTCGTCTTGAAGAATGTGCTCTAGTAGTAAATGTAATACTAGGCAGCGACACTTGGCACGGGTTTGCATTACGAATAACGACACACTCGCATGTGTACACTGGCGCACACAGCTTGCGACAACATCACTTGAAATTGTGCTATTGTTTCCTTCAGGAACTAGAACAAAAGGTGGGATCGACTGTGACGGAGTGTACTACAACAGCTTCAATTCCATTTTTGCCACAGTATTTTTCTTATATTTATTAGTTTCATTTAATAAAGGTCATTTAAGTGGCAATATTTTTAGTTTATTTCACACATCTGTTACGATTGTAAATTGTGACATCTCACAATATTAACGATGGCGTATATTCTGACATGCACAGTCTAACCAAGTAATACCTATTATTTCTAAATAATAATTAGAATTGGAACAACTCAGTTTTGTATATTAATGTTAAGGGAAGGACATAGAGGCCAAGCGTTACAATGCTTATATATATATTTTTTATTTTTCAACGCGGACGAAGTCGCGGGCACCATCTAGTTAGTAATAAGTCTAATAACTAAAAACCCTAAAACCTTGAAAAACCAGTAATGTCTAAATATTATGAGAAAGTAACCTTCTTTGCTTGCTTGACGAAAACACCACTATATACAGTACAAGGCAATGTTATCTAACTGGATGTTGCATAACATCTACATCTATATATTCGTACGTATAGTATCCACTATCCAAGCACCAGCTAGATATAATACGTTTATAACGAGCGTACCGCGCCACGGGGCGCCTGCCTGGCACTCTGCCAATTTGTCTAATGTCTAGTTATGCCCCATTTACTGTCCCACACTGACTCTGGATCAAGACTGTGTATTATGCATTGCGGTAGGCTTTTCTTTATGTAAAACGCTTTGCAAAGCATCGTTCAATTATAAATACATTCAACATTCAGTGGCAATCCCGATTCATTGATTTTTTTAAAATCAAAGTAGTATATGATGTTATTAAAATTGAAAGTCACCTTTCTATTTATGAAATACTACCTGGTGCCAGTTACTTCGTCCGCCTTGATAAATAAAAATAATACGGCTTACAAAACATATGAGCAATGACATCTTTTGTCAGGCGTTAGTTTTCTGAATTTTAGATGATCCCTCGGGAACAGCACTTTTTTTTAGATGAAACAACGTGTATGCAAAATTTTATGATGATCGGTTGAATAGTTAAGGCGTGAAAGGGTAGCTGACAGATAGACATAGTAACTTTCACATTTATAATATTAGTATGGATTCAATATTAAGTTTCATTCGCGAATCTTAGTAGGTACAATGTTTTTGATATCATTAATTAATAATAATAATAATCGCCATGTGGGATGTCGATTCAACAATCATCGTCCCGATAGTCGTTTCAGCGAACTGTCTGATAGCCAAGAGCTATCAGACAGTTCGAGAGGCTCTCACTAGATGGCTGGGTCAAGGGACAGATACAGAAGGCGGTAGTTCTTGACACGGCACGAATTGTCAGGAGGTTCCTCACTCTGTGGCCCTAACCACCGGTAGCTTGGGCCTCGCCCTGCTGCTTGTGGACTACTAGTTTTAAGTTTTTTTTATAGTACTCGTATTTATTGTCTGTATAATTATACTCGTATTGAAAAAAATATTTGAATTAAGAATTAAAATAAATATATATAAATAATAAAATAAAAATTTATTTCCAAACAATTAAATTACAATGGCCATATTGAAATTATGAAATATGAAATAACCATTTTTATGAAATAGCGAAAACTTATTTTTGTCAAATTAAGTGAAGTATTTTTTTAAACATGAGCAATGATCGATATAGCACAGTCAAGTGTAAAAATGTACTAATGTACTAATGTACCTAATGTACTAAAGGAATCATGAAATACTCGTATATATAATTTTTCTCATCATTAATGTGTCTTCGTAAATTGTACTAATTACGTCACGAGCCTTACATTACAACATTACATTTAATACCATTAAATATAATGTCTGAAAATTAGTTTTGTGGTTAAAAATATATACGGAAGCTAAATTTTTTTATAAAAGATATCCTTGTCTCACTGTAAAAGCACAAAAACACTAGACTTAATTCTATTATTTTGCTAGCGCAAGATAAACATCAAAGCGAAACCATTGATTGAGTATATAAGTAACGCTTTATCCTACCAAATATTGAGGAAAACATAAGCTAGCTCTTTGTGTGGAAGACAAATAGTGGAAATAATAGGATAATATTATTGTATTAGGAATAGACATTAAGTAAAATTGGCGGCTCGCCTGAGGTTCGTTGCGGGAAATACTCGTATGAGTATCTCGTTGTAGTGCAGACAAAACGATAATATTGTCAAACATTATCATTTTATGTGCGTGTTGGTAACTAGAGTGATAATTTGTATCAAAATTACATTTTGATACAGTTTTCACTAATGGAGGATAGTTTGTGTATATAAAAAATTGGATCCCGAGAGAAGATGGGAACGGGTCCATACAAAAGAAGTTAATTCTTAGTTAATATAAAAAATAAATAAAATAAAATAACGTTTGTAACGTCAAAACTGCTTTCTACCAAATGTACAATATATATAAAATTATATATTATAGGTACTTATAATAAAAAAAATTTTTTTTTTTACTGTTTGTTCCGCCTAATATCCGAAACGACTGGACCGATTTGCACGGAACTTTCTGATGAAAGGTACCCTATGTCCTTTCTGGTGTCCCAGACAACGTGTATGCAAAATTTCATGGTGATCGGTTCAGTAGTTTTTGCGTGAAAGAGTTACAAACATCCATACATCCAAACATACTTTCGCATTTATAATATTAGTACGGACTATGTTTAGAAGCTAATTGTGAAATTAAGTAATATTTCACAAACCATAAATCATGAACCATGAACCATGAAATTCATTTTTCATGAATTTCCCCCATAAAAACTGTTGAATACGATGGATTTTTTAACTCGAAAAAATGTTTTCATGTTAAAGTCCCCTGCACACACTTGACTGTGTGGATGCACTTTACCTGTCTGTCATCGATTATGTCGCAATGCGCTTCTGTTTGGTGCAGCTAAAATAGTCTCGTTATTTATCCAATGTAAATATTTTGTGAGTGTGCAACTTACTTAAGAAAGTAAAGTTATTTGTTAGTTTCTATTCTTTATTTATTCCTTCATTTATTACATTAGTTACAAAGCGATTAGGGTTTTGTCTCTTCGTAGAACACTTCGGCCATATGAGCACACGATATTTATTTATTTTCGCAACTTGATTGTGCAGAATAATTGCTACGAATTAAATTATTAATTTTATAAGCCGTAAATTACAGTAAAAGTTAGAACACACATGTGCTGTCTAAATTTAAACCTAAATAAAAATTACTGTTATTAGAACCATAGATAAAGCAAAGACTTATATAGATCAATACTCTACTAACACAGATTATCGACTATATCTTCCTTCGTAAGTCATCACGTATTGAAAAAGAAAATGTTTCACCAAAAATTTAAAGTTCAATTATAATATTAATTAGGTACATAGATAAACGAAGTATAAACAATTGGAATTAATTTTGCAATTTAACAAACGTTGTACCATTCAACATCAAAAACCTTCGTTTACAAAGCCACGTATAATCACTTGTACAAACGAACGCAGAAAAGCTAGAGACGTGTTCACACAAGGGATCGTATCAGTTAATTACATCACATGGTTATGAAAACCCGTCTAAAAATTATGGAGCAATTCTAAAGCGTTGTGCACAATGTGACTAGATTGGACGAAATTTAACAGAATCCATTCACTTTCCATAAGATTGGTGGATAAGTGGTTAGGGTGCATGCCTTAACGCTCTGTCACAGGGTTCCCGAGTTCGATTTCCGGCAGGGTCAACTTTTTAAATGAACTTTTCAAAATTGGCTCTGGTCTAGATCTGGAAAGTAGTGGCAGGTCACACTGCATTTCGCAGTCATTTGGGCAGCCCATCTGGCAACAGTAACCACCACCTTACAGAGGACCATTATGGAATAACAGCACGTGTGCTGTTGTGTATATTATTAAAAAATATATATTATTCCCACACCCGGAAATTATTAAGTAAATAAATGCTTGCCTATTTATTAGTGACGCTCTTGAAAACCATTCAATGTGCAATCTTCTTAACAATGTTGCAAAGAGCATGCGGCAGAATTATTGGATTAGCTAGTATCCACAGCGCATTGCAGACTTTTCATGGACTCTGCAAATATGGGATGGCATAAATTGAACAAATTCAATGATTTTTTCTTTACGAGAGTTTCATTTTTTCCTAACAAAAAGGATTAGTTTTGTAACTTCGTTTGCTGCCAATTTGATTTGGTCTTCTCTATATTCGAACCAACTCAATCCTCTTTTGTTTTATATATTGCTTCCAACTTTTACAAGAATAATGACACAATTTCTATACATATCGTATTATAAAATAAAGTCGCTGTCCACTTGTAATTTTGATACCGTTTTCACTACTGAGAAAGTTTGTAGAAGTAATTTGCAGAAAAAAATGCACCCATCAGAAGCTTGCGGTGCGTTTACAAAAAATAGGACTTTCAGTTTCAACAGGATGATTACAGTCAACAATATAAAAAGAAATATTCATTCCTTTTGATAAATATTTGACTGATCAAATTATGGTAAACCCCGGCCTGTAATAAATGCTCTTAAATAATTTATATAACCTGATCATTTGACATAATGTTAACAAAGCTATGATTTATCTAATGACTGATAGATTATTTTTTTAATTGATATTAAATTATCATTTTGATTTTTTTTAAAATATTTTTTCAAAAGCCTTGGTAGCTTTTTGTGGTCCAACTATTTTGTGGCTTTCGAACAAAAATATATGTTATTATAAAAAACCAATAATTCTTCATGAAAGACCGAAAAGTGATTCGACATTATGATAGTTTTAAACGACAGTTACGAGTGATGAATGGCATTAACGAGTGCGAACTGGTAATAACCGGCTTTTATCCACCAATAACCGAGCGGTAATGACATCGCACGAGTGACACTTTGACTCGTTGTCATTGTAACATCATGATATACATCGCGGGCAATCAGAAATCACAATTGAAATTTGATATGACTCTTCAAAACGATCATCGAATGACTGGTAAAGGATTGCATTAAAATTACAATTCTGTACCGACGATGTTTACATTAGGTCGGCCATTCATTAGCATTCAATAGATGGCCGCTGTTGGACATAGGCCTGGCCATACCTTTTCAGATCCATCTAAATTAATATTATAAAGAGAAAAAAAATGTATTTTTGTTTGTAATGAATAACCTCAAGAACTACTGGACCGATTTTAAAAATTCTTTTACCTACAGAAAGCTAAATCAACAGCGAGTAACATAGGCTATATTTTATAAAGTTACTCGGGCAAAGTCGCGTGCAACAGCTAGTCAAATATATAATATTATAAAGAGAAAAGTTTTGTATTTTTGTTTCGTTTCAGGTTGTAGTTATCTATTTTAAAAATATAACAGTAGGATAAAAAAATATTATACTGTTTATGGAGTTTCATACAAAGTTAAACAAAAACTCAAAGTTACCCAGGTTGAGTGTGCATAACATAAACCTAAATAATGGTGTTATTATGGTATTCCAAAACATTTGTTTTGAACGTGTCGGGAACTTTACTTTTGATAGCATTGCGTGCATGGAACAAAATTTGTTTGGAAATAAACTATTACAATAGTAATAAATTATTAATACGACAAGCCGGCCTTTACACGGCCATTCAGTCATCCCTCGCTGACCTCTTTTAGGGGTGTTAACCCCTGCTTTTTCAAAACAAGTGCGACAGATGTGAAAATTAAAACTGTGCCCCTTAAATTTATTTACATCACGACATTCGACTATTAATCCTAGCTTTTAATCTTCTAATATCCATTTTATTTCCACTGAATAAGTCTTCAAGGAAAAGTAGTAGTGGCAGGGGCACACTGCGTTGCGTTTCGCAGTCATTTGGACAAACCGTCTGGCGGCAGTAACACTAACAACCCCCTTATAGAATACCACCGTGAAATTATTTATTTATTATTATCTAACACGAAACACAAGATGATAACAATGTCTGTAAACCATTATTAGGTTTGTCTAGACATTTTATTTCACGCCAACACAACATTACACCATATATTATCATTATAACATTACAACTCATCAACATGCCATGCCTAACTAACTGAATCGCATACAAGATGCAACTCAGTTAGTGCAACACTTAGCAGCATTAAAAAAAAAAAGAAGAAAATAGGTCGAGCGAGGCATCAGACAAGCTTTGTGCGTGTGCAACTCGCTACACAGGGCGTCCCATTCTATGAAGGCACGTTTGGTCTAGTGGTTAGTAACCCTAGCTGTTAACCAAACGGTCGCGGGTTAAAATCCCGCTAGGGGCAAATGTTTATGTGTTAACATTTTATCTTTGTACCTGAGTCATGGATGTTTTGTATTTTATAACTCTACAAGCATTAGCTGCTTAATGTGGAACTATGTTGATGGTGCTGTGTGGAATGTGTGAAGATATTTATATTTATTTCACTACTTTTACTTCTAATATTAATTTTATTCTATAATTGTGTACTGAACTCATTTCTTGTGTGTTTGTGTTGGTCTTTGGTTAGTTTAGATTCACAATTGGGGCCGATATATGGCGCTGCAATCGAGTTACAGATTTTTGTCGGACAGAACTACGGCTGCTAGGTACCTATGCTAATTTATTTACCTATACGTTTTTAATTTGAAGTCTCCGTTGAGTAGGTACTTGCTTTCTAGATTTAATTTAGGATTTCGGCATTGAATTCGGTACATTACGAGTATTCTAAATCGAATTTAATTTCAAACAAAGAATTACCTTGTGTAAATTTGTTCTTATGCTCACACTAACTTTTAGTCCAATTGGTTTAATAATAATAGATTTTATTGCGATGCAAAGAAAGTTTAAATTCGAATAATGCAAGCATGAATTTTTCATCACTTAACTAATTAAGGGGGAGTGGAGGCCATAATGATACATTGTGAAGCCGTTATGGTAATCTTTTAGAAATAATTGCCATGAATGTCCAAACGGGCCTAAGAATGAATATTCATGTTTTATTTTTAATATTAATGGTGCACTCAGAGGGTGTGCTTTCTATGCAGTATCTACTGAGGTACGGAAACATGGGGCATTTGGTATTAATGTTAGCATTATTATACTTTAAACACACATTAAGTTTAATGTTATTATTAAATGTTCGCCAAAAATTTTCAAGTTAATTTAATCCATAAATCCTATATCTGTTCTCTGTATTAAAAACACATTCCTCGTTTATCGCTCTTTCCATTAGTGAAAACCGTATCAAAATCCGTTGGGTGGTTAATATAATATAGGAATTTTTTATAATTTTACAGAAGAATTTTAAGAGGGTTGAGAAGAAATTTTGTTTTTTTATGTTTGTTCATTTTAGTGGGTATGTAATTAGACTGATGTGACAATAGTGTCTAAAAATAAAAGAACCACTATTACCAATTACCTACGTCCTTTTATTTTATTTTAAATAAATTTTTTGTAAATTAAAAAAAGCGGCTTTACTTTTTTTCACTATTGCTACTGACCACTTATGTCTATTCTACTGAGTGTTTTTAATTTTATGTGTATTTTTATACTAGAATGAAAAGAAAAATTAAAATAAATAATTAATCCAAAGAACGTGTAATAAAAACAAATTTTATTCCTTGAAGAAAGGGATGTACCATTTCTTTCTCAATTTCAATTAGCTAGACCAACCAACTAAACTAAACTAACAAACTAAACTAACTTCTCAGAGTTTTACACCTTTCCACAAAGGTTACATTAGACATTACACACATAAATTAACACTTAAACATGCCGTAACTCAAAGGAATGATCGAGTTCCCCGTATCGCATTACACAGCACTTAGACGGACCCCTAGAGTCACTGCTTCTTCTGACCAATATAAAATAAATGGACGAGCCTTCACTACTTATGACATATATGACGATAATTAGCATTGGGGTTTATTTACATTACAACTACTAGAATGTTTTTATACTCTAACTAAACTAATATTAATATTACCTATAAATGCGAAAGTAAGTTGGTATGTTACGCTTTCACGTCTTTACTACTCTATCAATATTATTACTACTAAATGTGTTTTGTGTGTGTGTATGTTGGTTTACGTAAGCGTGTGTGTGTAACTATAAACAATTTTGTAGATCCATAATATACATTCTAATAGATTGTCTTATTCAAACTTTCTACTATATTTTTAATCTCTGTTCTCATATTTTTTCATAAAAAGCAACTGTTTCTATTAATTAAAAGAGCTTAGGTGGCAGACTCTTTAAATCATGACAGTAGTTAATATAGGAGATTCAAACGGAAATTGGTGAAGGTACAGAAAATGAAAAATACCATAATTATGACAAGTGTTGAGGCTTCGCGCTGCGCTAGAAGTTTGGACAGCAGTTATTTATTGGAAAGGAGAGATCTCATTTGTAATAGTTATATTAATATATCCTGTGCGAATAATAGAATCATTAGTTTTAGTTGAAGCAAACCAGATTTTACCCATGAATAACTCAATTGACGCATCACCGCTGCAATTATAATGTCATCTAAAAAAACCGTCCATACATTTCATATCTGCCTTGGTAGACGTCCATAACTGACGGCTGCTAAAAGGTGCTAAATTCCACGCCGTATACTCCCGACTTCTGTTACGGGAATTCCGCTTGTTTACATAATGTGTCGGCTCGTAAACCCTTTGTTCGTAGGTTTATTACTTTGGCCTAGATTTGTATTTAACTATGTAAAGTTTGTCCGTCATAACGCATGGGTTGTTTAATGGTAACAGTATATCCAGGAGACAGCCTTGAAAACGTTTTGGGCAGCTTAAAAAACTTAATATTTTCAATACTAAATTAAAAATATTGATTTTGTTATTTTTAATTTTATCCTTTTTGTAATTGTTGATATTATGTATAATTTTGTTTAATATGCAATTTTGTTTAGTGATGTGCCGGATCGTTAAAAATGTATATCCGCGGATACGGATACGGATCTTAACTTTCTTACTCAATCGGTGTCGGTGCGCGTGACCTTTAACGATAGTTGACGCCCGCCAGTTGACGCTTGCATTATAAGGGTGCCAATGTTTGATTTTAAAAAATAAAAAATAATTTGAATGGAGTTTAATGGTTTTTCATTGTCGCGTGGCGGTGGCGCCACCGTCGTCGTCACAGCTATAACGATATCAGGCGTAATAATTACTCATATATTTTCTTTTTCAACGCGGACGAAGTCGCGGGCACCAGCTATTATTCAATATACGAACTATAAAATTGAACCTAAAAAGATAGTCTTCAATTTTCCCGGGAATACAAACAAGAAAACAAATCACCTAACTTCATAACCATGCAACTTCATTCATTGATAAAGTCGTTCGTGATGCCGAAGGCAATTTTTCCAATACTGAATCTACATAAGAAGAGACGGGACTAGTATAAGAAATGCAGTATATCGAGAAACATTGTAAGGAAAGTGTGCAAGTTCAAGTGTGCGTTGGATAATCAATTCAAAATGTAAATTAGGAGAACTAGGTAGCGTAGAACATTAGAGTGACAGTTAGACGTAGAACTATTTTGTTTTGTAGAACTGTGGTGGCATTAAAGTATAAAGCGACCCAGCGGTAGACACTGTTACAGTGGAAAAGTGATAACATGGATATGGCTACTTAAGGCCGCCCGCACTTGGTAATTATTGTATATATTACAGTTTTGTTGAATCGAATCGAAAAACGAAATATTCCTTTGTGAACAATTTTGCAAAATTATTATTTGTCTAATGGCAAAAAGCATGAAGCAGATTTAGGTGCGACTTTTTTAAGTTTTTGTTCTAATTTCGAACACCGCTTGGACTTTCTAACAATCGTTTACAATTTTTTTACCCTATCACAAGACATTCTTTAAATATCCCTCCGCCAACATTACAAAGAACGCAGAACATTTTTTATCCCTTATAGATTCCATATTTTTCCATAACTATATTGTGATTCGTTCCCCGCGCAATCTGAGAGCTCGTCTTCGTTCTTGTTTGAAGGGGAGACGGCGCCGGTGTTATGAGAAATATGTGTGAATCGGTGGGCGACGGAAAAAAATTCCCCGTATTTGTTTTGCGGTCCGATCGTACTGAGAACGAGTTGTTTTTATTAGAGCTCTTGATATAAGATGTTCTGTGAGTGAATGATTTCTTCGCTTTATTGCGTCATGATTTATTTTCAAAAGAACACCCGACCCACTTAATTGGTAAATACTTATAGGCACCTAGAGTTCAGACAAGTTCATAGTTTTTTCGCTTGCTGAGCGAACGCATCTTATTGCCTACTTTGTTAACTTAAATAAGTAGGTACCAAATTAAACATACGACTACATTATGACACACTAGCTGGTGCCCGCGACTTCGCACGTGTTGTAAATTAAGGGATGTAGCGCCTGAAATTGCTTTTATACATTTGCCAGGTGTTGGATCTTTATTTTTAGAAGATAGCTGGTGCATGCAGAAACGTCCGCGTGGAATATTTAGTGAAATATTTTTTTTAAATCGGATGAGTAGTTTCGAAGACTATCTCCTATATACAAATATACAAACTTTACCTCTTTATAATATTAGTATAGATTAGTATAGATTTAAAAACCGACAGCTGATTTAACGTGTAGAGCTTATTGCTACACGTATAAAGCTTATTGTAATATCTAAGCCTAAGCTAATCTCAGACCTGGTGCTTTTCCAACTTTACATGAATAAAATATTCATGTAATATTCAAGTTATATGAAAGATGTTCATAATAATAAAAAAATATATAGAAAAATACTCGTCTATATTGCCTATAGACTTTGTTGATTCGGAGCTATCACGGCCGAATTGTAACTACAGACTTTGGATTAATGTGTGCAATAAAATAAACAGTAAATTAAATAACAAATAAAAATATAAACATTACCAGAATAAAGTTAACACAGCGAACTTGAATACAGATATATTATTTCGATGCGTTAACATGACATACTATGAGATTCTATACATTTTAATAATTAAATTACTAATCATGTTTATTTTATTGTTTCAGGTATTTCTACAAGACTACAAATTAAACGCTTAAATCACTCATTTGTTTTAAAACACAACTAAAAGAGACCCTTAGCATGAACACTACAAACATTCCTCCGTAAGTATGGTACACTATGGAATACAAATAATTGCAACTTATACACGAACTTATGAGATGGATGAAAAAATGTATCTGGAGTGTCGAGTCCCAATTGGCTACTGAACGGCATATAGTAAACGAGACTTAGTGCACTTGCATATTTTAAAATTTCACATCTATTAACTCAGACCAAATAAGAACTAAAGACAGAACTTGGCGGACAACACTTTGAAGTCGGTTTTATAAACATGTGCGTAGGTCATTATATTTATAAAACCATGTAAATATTGGTTTCCAAGTTAAGTTACGTGTAAAATGTGATTTCATCCTGCTTTTTATCTAATGAAGATTGGTTTATACACCCCTTCACTACGAAAATTCGACATCTTCACTAGTAAATATTTAAATTAAATCGAAGCGTATTGCATTGCATTTGTGTACGTGTAACCGTGTATTTACACAGCGAAGGCGTAGTTTTAACGGCTTCACTCTGCTGTCCACATGACTCTATCTAGTTTTATTTTATCTGAGCTAAATTGAATCTGGTTCTTGATATTTTGGTTCTATGAATTTTTATTCTAAAATAATCAAGTCTATACCTGCCCGGATTAATATATTTTTCATTGTAAACTTTGCGAAAAATGTAAAACTTCAGGGAACGTTATCTTTTTCGCCAGTTGGTCCTATGTTTACTTTTTACTTCTTAATTTTCGCTTGTTATTTTTTGCTACGCTAACGATGGTGAATTTGGAATTGCAAATGCCGTTAATTGCCCGATGGAAATTAGCGTTCGCACTTCGCAATACGAAGACTGATTGTTGAAATATTTAGAGTTTTCGAGACGAATAATTCGAGTAAACGCTTCCCCTGTCACATAATCAAGCTCTTAGTGCGATACTCATCTGAATTTCTAATAATGTTTATAAACATTTATGTCGAAATAAATTAAACTGATTCTTACTGATCCAGGACTGTTATAAAATACTGGATACCTGTTGTAATACTCAGTTATTTTTTGGGTGAAGGTCAAAAGGTCAGAAGGCAAAAGATATATTATTTCGATGCAAAAATATAATTCATTTACACTGACGTCCTTGATATGGTAAATGACAAATGATTGGGAGATAATTGGGGCAAATGAATAAGGAATAGGGAGTTATTCTATACATGTTTATTCCAATCTCTAAATAATAAAAATAATTTTATACGAGTCAAATGCTCGATTCTTGCCACGTTCAAAATATGTTTGTGTAAGATGACAATGAATTGATACTTTTTTTTTTTTTTTTAAATTTATTAATAATTTTAAGCAATTTTTTAAGCTAAGCCAAATTGGTACCTACTTTTTTTTTAATCTATACTAAGCCGTAAAAGGGCCCTGAAACATAAGTTCCCCAAGTGCTCTTAAGACCCCGTTGACAACTCAACGGAATTCATTAGTGTATTTGTACTGAAACATTGCCAAATTGGATGCACCATTATATTGAGAGAAATTTTCCCTAATAATTTGCTAACGGATCTCAGTACTGTAGTGTATATTGGAGCATAACACAAATTGGTTTGCATATATCAAAAGGCTAATGCATTCATTTTTCGGCACTAACGGTATTTAGTTAGTCGGGATAAAATTGTAAACAGCGGTTTATTAACTTTTAACTTAATTTAACTTAACATCATCCAAGTTCATAATAAATAGATAAAATATAATTTAAAAATATAAGCATAAAAAAATTAAAAATACGATAAAATAATATAAATACAAAAGTATCACAAAGATGGGATCTTTTTTTTAATTCAAAAATTAGTATAAAGAATTCGGTTTTTTAAAATATTCGGTATGAAATTGGTTTGAAACGAAAACCTCACTAACATTTTCTTTCTATATTGCGTCCATATAGGTAAAATCTCCCCCTCGATGGAGTAAAAGTTACCTTCGTGGTATTAAAATAGTAAGTGTGGGAGGAAAAAGCGGGTTCATAGTTATTTGATCTATAAATCATAAATGTGAATGAGCCCCGTGCACGGCTCGCGGTGAGGTGCATCGATGAGCCTCTTTGTGATGCAAATGGGAACAAGCCACAACTGTGCTACCATCAACTCAAAGTTGTTTACTATTAATAGATATAACATCTTCTCTAATCATAACACAACATCAAAGAGAATAATTTTTTGTTTTCGCAGCAAGTTACAATATAATTACAAGAATTATTGCAAATTCTTTAATAAACATATTGCTAAGTTGCACTATTAAGTAGCAAAGAACATAAAAAAAAATTTTTTCGAATCTAAGATGGTTGAGATAGTAACTATTACTTGCTGAGAACAAATTGAACAAAGTGAATCCTTCTTCCTAATAAGTACGAAACGAGGGTCAAACGGAGCAGGCGACACTATGCAAACATCGTATAGCGCGTCGATAAGCTTCCTAATCGTTCTTGTGTGGACTAGACAGAGATGGGAACCAAGAAGTTTCAGAATACATGATGCTCTCTGAATGCGACATGCTACCATAAAGTTTGCAAGGCCCACTGAATGCCCTTTAAAAGAATTAAGAAGGTTATCATTATAACTTAGATTATCATTAATTAAATAATAAGCAATAACTAATCATTAAAACTGAATATGTACATTGCACAAAAGTAACATATTAAGCTTGCCTTAACAAGCATCGTGTACATTAAAAAGCAAGATAGGCCGGAGGTCTGAATTTTTATGAAATCTGTGGCTGCACTAATAAATCTAGATGGCGCCACAAGTAACATCGTAGATTTAAAATGCGCTGCTAATGAACCACGCAACACCATATAATAGTAAAAGTAATGAAATTTGAAACCTTATACAAACAGAAAAATTAATATTAATAAGATTTCTTTCAGCAATCTGGCTGACAGTCCATTGAATGAGTGGGTTGCCTATAATTTTTTATTATAATATTTTTCTTGGAAAAATCGTTTATCGAAAAAAAAACATATTTATAATATAAGTTTAAAATTTAATCACAATTTAAAGTATGTAAATTATTTCTCTTGCAATAAAATAATGTACACAGTACGTGCAAAAGCGCCATCTGTGTGTATTTTTCAGTGTGGTAAAAAATTTGTTTTGTGTTATGAAATATCGCTGTATATTTCCGAAACACGGAAAAGATACATAAAAAATCGTATATATAGTCTACATATTGTTGTTATTATGACGTTGTACAAACAAATTAAGAAATAAATGTACGTATCGTAGTAGTACCAAAATTGTTTAACAGGTGTCACTGTACCGCGAGGTTATATCGCGCTATAGAAGTTGCGCGTGTAGTGTAGGGGTTTCGAAAGATGAATCGTGTTGGCGTTACTCTGGTTTCCCTTCAAAACGTATAAATCTTTCGCCTTTTACTAAAGATTTCCGTGGAGGGGAACACTCAAATGAGTCTATAACTAATTTTTGATAGTCTTGCTTTAACACAAGACTAAAAAATCTATTGAAAATAAGGAAAGCCACCAGAGGCTAAGACAGACCAACTGATTGGCTATTGGCTTGGCTAAACTGTCTTATTTAATAGTTGATTCAAATCAAAATGTTACTTCCGTTACTGGACTTACTAGTATTACTTTCAGTTCGTGAAAAGTTCCTTAGTTCCTTTAGCAATTATCATAATCCTCAATTCCTCTTCCTACGCTACGCAAGTCAGAACGCAACTGTAGGTAAGCCATCAAGTAGACCAAACGCACATTTTTCCTGCGATATCTTTAAATTTTCACTCGCATTACTGACTGTGTTTCCTCAACCCGCCGGTCTTCTAACCCATGAACAGGTAAGTTTGCTGCCCTAGCAGGCCTGATTAAAAGCCAATAATGTATTTCAACATCCTAGCTGGAATGTACATTTAAAGTTGGGATGTTATTAGTGCCATCTATAAAGGTTTTTTTAAAATATTGGAATTGCTGTAAGTTGAGACAACAAATTCTCCCATATACCTATTACTGAGCTCCCAAAACTCGTACAGCGCCACCTTAAATTCGCCGTATGCCATCAAAATCCCCTCAAACACAAAAAGATTTTTTTAAATTGGTTTTCTAGTTCCATAAATTGTGGGTTAAAATCAAACATATTTGGCAGGGGTAAAACCACAAGTTTTATGTCTAATTACCACAATAAGGTAATTAGACATTACACAAGGCTAATATAGTTTCTTATTTATGGTTCAGTAGACCCAGAGCACCAACTTGCGTAGCACCAAATTATATTTTTATAATTGGATTAACTGTTATTTGCTTTTTCACCAGTATATACGACCCTTAAATACTCTCACAGCTCGTTCTATCCTGTACATCTGCATAAAAGTTTTAGGCTGTATCATAGCTTCTCTATGGACCCAATTTTCCCTAATGCTCTCGCTGGGTTGTGTAGCGGAACATTTTTAAAACTTAAAACTGGGTCACGCTTTCATAACATGGAACCTTCAAATTCAATGGCAATTCTCTGATTGTTTATCGGTTAAATGAGGTGATAACTTTCGAAGTATTACCGAGCTTTCGTCACAAAGAGATTTGACATCAATGACATTTGTGATGTGGTACAATTTGAATTTGCGATCAACACGGATAGAATTATGAGTAACAGATGTTTCACGCTTAAGGAAAATTCATTCTAAAAGTGTTCTAACACACCAAAGCACTTTCAAGGACATCTCGAGGCGGGATGGATTGTGCCTATTCTTACAATCATCGCCCTCTAAACCAGTTTAATCCGGTTTGATTTATATCTGGGCCGCCATGACGGCCCCGTCGACTGATTACTTCCAATGCATTAGCAGTGATGAATGTATTTGCATTAGAAATCCAAGGCTTAACTAAAGATCAGAATGAATATATACATTAATATGTAAGGGATTTATTGATTATAATTGCACACGAGTTGCAAATTTTGTGTAATTTTATTGGGATTGCTGTCAGTGAAGCAAATTATGCCAAGCAAAAAAGGAAGGATATTTTTTGTTTTAAACCTTGAACAATGAAAAGTAATCGAAATAATTACTAATTCTTTTTTTTAAATCTCTAAAAATTAAATGTTCTTTAGTCTACAGTTAAAATTAGTAAATTAGTATACTAAATTTGAATTCTGATCCTTTTTATAATCTTCTGTAATTTTAAACTCAATCCTTATTCCTTACTAGCTGGTGCTGGCGGCGTTCAAAATTAAATAAATAAAAAGCAATATAATGCCTGACATCTTTATTGCTATTATACTTGCCAGGCGTTAGTTTTCTCAGTTTTAGTAATATCTCGGGAACAATACTTTTTTTGAATGAAAGGCACGATCTTTTCTGTGAATGGGCACCAGCATTTTTAAAGCGCCTAAACATAATGCAACTCATTATTTTTTAATATTCTTCAGTGGTCTTCTATAAGCTAGGTTTTTACTGGCGTCAAACGGTCTACGCAGTTTATAACTGCAGAATGCAATGTGCCAAGTTACTCACACATGATCATAAAAATGGAACTTGAATTAAAACTCGGATTCGATGGCAATTTTCACATCGACGAATTTACCCTACTTGGACGGTTTCCCAAGTAGGACATTCCGGGGACTCCGGATGGAAATACACTTAAAAGATGTAGGAACATGAGTACATAACTTAATGTACAGCTGTCTAAAGTGTGTTCCGTAATTTGAAGTAGTAATTTAACATTTCCTATGTTGCAAGTTTTTAACCTTACAAAAATAATGATGTCACCTAATCGGACTTATTAAAAAAATTGCTCTATAGAACATTAATTAGTTTATAATAAATAGCTTAATTAATATTTATATATTTAAAAAATGCATAAATTATATTTTTTTATAAGTTGCAATTCTAATTGATTCTTATAATTTTTCTCATAACAATATTTTCACAGCTGACATAAAGTTATCACAAAATAACAACAATGTATTGCGTTATATTATTTTTTATTTTGCTACTTATTCTTTCCCATAGTGACAAAGGTCATAGAAATTGTAGTTATTTATGAGAATTTTATTAGCCACAAAAGCGGTTGCGAACCGCACAAAACTGCTGCGTCACGAAGTCACGCGAATGTCAAGTCGCGCAACGAAAGCGACATAGTGACAGATGGTACAACAGCGTCGCAGACTTAATAATCCGTTATTGGCAGTTGACACACGCGTGACCCAATCATGTGGGATGAATCGAGTGTCTACTCTAGTGGTGGCTGATAATCACTTTCAATTGTGTCGAACAAAGTAAATACGCTTGTGTGTACTAGGTGGCATTAGTCAGGGTGGCATTGATGAAATTGTCATGTATCTATACGACATGACCGTGTACATCGATGATTTGGCTATGTATGTATGTGTGTAGGATCTAAGTTTATCTTAATTGAAGATATCATTTATGTCAATTTTAAAATATGACTTTATAAATTTTGTAACACCTTTATACATTATGGTTTTGCAATAAATATTTGAATTAAGTTGAAAAAAAAATATCTACACAAATAAATAAAATTGAAGAGAAGTGTTTGTAATGTCAAAGTAACTGCATTTTACTTTGTATATCAAAATATCTAGGTACGATACTTGTAACAAAAATTATTTTCGAATTTTTTATTTGTCTGAATGAGTTTGTTTCGGCTAATTTCCGAAAAGGCTGGATCGATTTTGACAGGATTTTCACTGCTAACTCATAAGCTATGATAAGTGATAACTGATGTTATAAGAACTAACTTAATCAGACAGAGACAGAACAATTAGAAAAGACATGGCTAGGCTCTAGCCATAAGTCTATTCATATTGTCTCTTGAAAGAAGTATTCTAAATTGATTAATTAATAATTAAAGACCTTAATTAAAGTCATATAACTTTCAAGATTGATGATGAAATTGATAAAAGAAAGTCGACAAAAAGAAAACTAACGCCGTGCATTCAAGCCAAATCAAGAGTTAGTCTTCAAAATTATCTAACAAGACTAAAAAAAATATGTTTATAGTTAAAAAAAAAGAAAATCAATCACTTTATATTATTATTTCATTGATGTGAAGAATTACATAGGTTTTCTTTTAGTATTTTTATTGATCTTTTTTTTTTATAGATGACATGACATATAGATGGCACACATGACCGCGAAAATCACTAAAGGTACAACCAGAAATAGAACTTTTCTCTGCTATTCCTTTTCTAGCGTAAGAATAAAAAAAATCATTATCATTACCTATTCTAACAACGAGTTGAACTATTTTTCTGATGTCTAGGGAAATTTGTTGTCAATCAAAATTATTTTTTTACTCTTCTTTTAATTTCTAGATATTTTTTTCGAACCAATTATTTGTTATTTGTTACTAATGTGGTCATGAAAGGTTATAACAGATTTTAGACCATTAAAAGCCAACCAGATATGAACACTATTTTTTATTTAAAACGTTCAGTCCACCGCGCTTAATCAAATTTAAAATAAAAAGGTGGGCTTGTAGGAGGTACATTTATATCGAAAATTCGTCGCGCCTTTATAAAATTTTAATCAGCAAGAGCAGCGTCCCGATTTACAGCTTATAAAATAAAATATACATACACACGGTTTGGGTAAGCGAAACTTAATAAAAATTAATGACTTCGGCGGCCGCAGCAGATTGGCGCAGAGAGACGCGTGCAGTGATTGCCAACCTACTGCCGCGATCACATACAACAAACAGACAGCACGATATCTTTTACATTATATGTTTACTTGACAAAAAAATCTCAACAATAATTCCTATAGTAATTGTAGCGGCGCACTACAAGAGCAAAATATATAATAAATTATAGGACAGCCTATCTCTCGGCAGAAAGTACCGTGTTACAGAAAACATCCCTGAAAAATCCTGATATCCTGTCAGTCCTGTTAGTTCTGATTAAGTGATATTGTATTTCACTTTCCAAATCTTATTTCTTATCCTTTATCCAATCATGGTAGGCAAGGCACTTACATCCCCACACCTACATGACCACGGGCTATTTTTTGCCCGTGGTCCACCCAGGTGAACAAAGTAGGTGGACCATGGGCAATATCCGCCCTTAGTTTTGCTTGTGTTTATACCGTGTATAATATTTGTTATCAAATTTACGATAACTCTTTGTTATTAAAATCAGCACACCCTCGATACTTTTTATTCATGTAGTGATAGAGAGATGCTCCAATTAATCCAGAATCAATAATGGCGATTAATTCGGAAGCTGGTTGATTACCCCACCGCCTGCTTGGTCAGCTACATGCCATTTAATCGAGTTCCGTTCTACCGTTTTGTAATCCAAACCTGAAACTATTGGTTACGAAACGTATTATCACACTCAATAAAGTAAAGTTGTCATTAAATTTTAAATTTTGAATTAGTAACTCATATGAGTTAATATTAACTGTTCAACGGAATATTCAGCAAGAGAACATTCATTCGTCGACGTAGGCGATCCATTTACTTCGTCCACGTCGACGAAAACAATGGAAGTTCTTCATGTAGCTATATGAACATTATTTTATTAAATTAATTAAGTTTTAATTATTAACTTACTTCAATAATATCACAAACTTTTATTGTATAGATACCATTCTGAACATTTAAAAACGTATTCTAATTCTAATGCTTCAATACCTAAAGACTGCATATTTTATGTCAGATCGTGTTTCATTCACAAGTCATATTAACTTTTTCCGCGTATAAGTCCGTGTATCTTCCTGTCGTCCCCGTGACCTGGCTTGCATCTACTGGTAGTGTAAAGGGTATTTTTCTGCAAATAGTGTTGTAACTAACTCCATCAATTAACATTTGCTTAGTACTAACTTTTCTGCTGTATGTACGAGTCATATTAGTTATCAATTATACATTAATGTGACGCGATTTTACATGTATGCATTACACTACGTATTGCACACCTTCTTGCATTCACTTTATAAATTATGGCCTTTGTGTTATTCTGATGCGTGAACTATATTACTGTAACATTCAACATCCATGCATCTATCCGCACAAACTTTTATAATGCTAGTGTATTAAGTGTGAGCCTGTAACTTGGGTAAAACTTACAAATAAAATTATCAACAACGCCACAGGTTTTGTAAGTGCGCTGCCGAACTTAGAGTACAATTCCTTACTTACTGGAACACAACAGCTTACTTGTTGTAAATGCATGGCGATTTACTGCAACGGGGTGGCCACTGCCGCCAGACAAGTTGCTCAATCTATGACTGCGGAACTCTAATGTGTTCTGCCACTACTAAATAATATGATAAGTGTTTAGTAACCCTGTTTAATAAATTAGGTAAGCAGGTATTAGATTTAGAACAGGCAAAGCTCGTCTATCTATTTTTATAAAACTAACATTTTTTATTTACCTTTTAAGTAAGGATGCTCGAGTGCGTCTTATTAATTCTTCAAGATGAAAAATACTGACATTTTCATCGAAACATTTCGTCGTCTCCGCGTCAAAAAACATTAATTTCGACACATCGGTAAACTTGGCGCCCTCGGAACTGGCAATATCCATCACGAAGAATATTTGCATAGAGGGTGATAAATCTGAGAAAGAAATCTCATATGGAGACGATATTGGCGCCGAAGCTAGCTATGCATCATCGTGGATTCATTTGCTGACTTATTGCCCCATATTCTGCGTTCATCAAAATATGCTCCAATTTATATTATAAGTTAGATCTATCCAAAATATACGTTAAAATGCTGATATCTTGATAATATTGTTTAAAATAACTTTTGTATCTCTGCATTTATATTCCAACCAAGTACAAATAAATAGGAATTTGTAATAAGCTCAACATACCCGAGGCTTGGATCCACAAATTGTTTCAAATTATTTTTCATGTGAACAAAAGTTTAATATACATATTTGTTTTAAATTTAAATGCTGTGTTTTCTCCATTAGTTCATATTTTAATTAATATACCAACGAAACAGCGGACTGCAAAAATTTATTTTTTACTGTACATACCAAAAATCACGTCACGACCGAAACAATAAACTGTCAGAAATTGCACAATTGGAAATTCCGATGCAAATGGAAAAATTGCTACGTATTCGCCGTATCGGCAATATTAAAATAGATAATACCATATGTTTGATTGCATCCAACCGATATTGCAATAATTGTTTTTGTCGTCAATGAAAGATAAGAGTATGTTTAAAAATGGATTTCTCTACATCTATATTTATGTTTCTTGCATATCTAAATAATACATTTCTTCAGTTTCAGGTGAGTCTTGCCTCTTGGCGATGGACTCTAAGGTACTGAAGTATAATAACTATAGGAATGGTTGTTGTTTAAATTAATTTCTGAAGTTATTTATTTTCAGTTCACAATTGGCTGAAATTATGTGCGTAAGTAAATTTTTCTTGAGTTTGATTTCATTCAGTATCACCGGCTGATCCTCGTTGACTCTGTCTTTGTTTGTTTGGTATATTTTTAAAAATTGCAATTACTACATTATACCCAGGCGCAAGACCTCAATTGGCTGCACTTGGTTGTAGAAATTTGTGTAGTCTTATGTCTGACAATTGGTAAAGTATCCAATGAATCCGTGTTTTGAATAATTCTTGAATAACAATGGACACGAGTAATTTCCAAAATAATGCTGTGTCGGATGAATACAAACCAATTTCCAATCTAAATCTCTCACGAGACAATGCAGGAACAGTCGACTATTGACAGATCACGAATGAAATCCAACCATTTAAAACTCAAACAAGCCGCGCACAACTAAAAAAGAGCTTAGCTCTCTATGTTCCAAATTCAAAAGAATCATCGAAATTTAATTCACTTTCGTTCATTTAATTATGCTGTCGTTTCATTTGCTATTCTCAATTTTATTTCGAGATTTTATAAGCCAATCACGATTGCATTCTCCCAAAATTTATATTTATTTTCCTTTTACTGAGTTCGCCTTAAATGTTTCTCAAAAAATTTGTATTTTCTTGTCTGTGTACTCTTTTTATATTTTAAGCTGTAATAAGTTTCACTGTCCGCTTTGTATTCTATGTGTCATCGTGCAATTAGTTATCTCTTGTAGTGCTCGCACTGTTTTGTTTAAGCCCCTCTTTCATATCTTCTTTAATAATTATGATGTTTGCAGTTGTCTGTAAGTACATAAATGTTTGTAGTTATCAGTACATAGATATGTGTACAACCTGTAGAATTGTCATTTGAACCATATTTGATGAAATCAATATTTGAACTTTTCTATTCAATTGCTAACAAACGAAAATCGTTTACGGAAGAAAAAACAACGATCGGGAAGGGATAATTATACGGAAACGAACAAACGAAGCGACCACAAGAACCTTTAATTACAAGACAAAAGCGAAGCATTATGAAACTACTAAAAATTTCATAAGTTTCCGAGCTTGCAGACCTCGGAATATTGATCGTGCCTCTCTCTCATTCATGCCAACGTGTGACAAAGCCCGCTTTGACTCACTGCGGGCCACACACACATCCAAATTCACACACATGCTATTAAACCGCTTCTGTGTGCGGGCCCCCATCAGCGGAGGGAGGGCGGCGGAGTGGGGGACGCCATGAACATTGAAAATCGCATGCGCACTGCCTCCCCACAGCGACCAAAGCGCTTTATTGTCAAGCCAAGTGCTAGACTAACAACTTGCGGTTAGCGCTTGCCGCGCTTACACAGGGTGAAACGGTGCCCATTCAGAAGGCAAACTACATGCTTATAAGAGAGTCGTTATATTGTTTGGCGAAATTAGTTCAATAGAGTTCGCTATAACTTTGTCCTTTTGCGTCATTTACTCACACAAACAGCGTATTATAAATTGTTTTTGTCGCTTTTAAAGCACACTTTCATGGATTAAAGTTGAAAATGATAAAAATATTTTAAACTATATACGTAGCTGTGCCTGTGACTTAGTCCAGATAATAAACTATATGTGTGCCAAATTTCATCCAAATCCGTTAAGCCGTTTCTGAGATTAGCGTGCACAAACGCACAGACAATCAGGCAAAAATTCTAGATTATTTTTTAATCTCGGTATTTTTTTTTAAATAATAATAATAAAACACGGCTCGTTTACGATTTTATTTCAAAATATTTTTTCGCAGAACATCTTGCCCTCTTACAGAAACTTCGATAAAATAACAGCACGTTTGTTATTGAGTTTCAGTGCTTGACTAAGAAATTTCTGAGCTCATTATTTTGTCCCTTAACCCTTGTCTTATCTACTTTACGATAGCCACAGACCATCAAGTCGGTCTTCAAACAGGAATAGTTGATTTCACTACATTCCTAGTTTAGGCGTTATATATTTCTGTTAAAAATTAATACTAACACCATTTAGACATGTAAATAAAATATTTACATGGATTAAACGGGTTTACGACAATTTGTATTGTAATATGTAGTAAATTAAATATAGTCCAGACTACATATAGGTAACCTAGGTTAAACGAAAGCGGAACACTTTTAAGAGGGTGACTTTTAAGTGTTCATTAATTTAAAGTGGTCGCACCGAGCGCATAGTTGAAATTTAACCACTTTTCCTCTTCGGAAAACGACCGGTCATAAAAAATTCGTGTCGGCGAGTCCGGGTTTACGTGACATTGTTGCTTTTAGCGATTTTAATATCATCTTCCAATGTCTTTTGTTTACATATAATAATTTATTTGTCTAACAAAACGAGTGATAACTCGCTAATAACTTAATTTTCTATGCAAAGACTCTTACGACTTACAAATAGGTATTAAGATGATATATGAAAATAGTAACTCAATGTAAAAAGTTATAAAATAATACAATTAGGTATAGTGTAAATATTTATCAATGGAAGAGTTTTTAGAAGAGGTCCAAAAGCTTCAAAGATTACTTATTAAACAAACAATATTCACCGATTTCATAATGTTAGGGTAAGATTAGAAAAAAAACTGTCAGTCGTAGGACTGCACGTCAAAAGTAAAAACTACGCCATCTGTTAAAATTTTAACAAACTATTCACGATGTTAAGCTTATTATGAACTGAGAAATACGTACTTTACCGGGTAGATGACGCTCACAGGTTTCTTCACGATGTTTTGCTCTTCATACTCGTACTATTATATATATTACAAGCCAAGAACTTTCCGACTGCAGGCTGAATGTCCACTTGATCGTAGGCATCTACCGTTGCCTATAACACATGAAATGCCACAGGTGCTGCAAGCGCGCTACCGACCATTGTAGGGTTAAGGATTAGGAAGGGATCGGGTAAACTGTAAGGGCCACCCCCTTACTGCCGCCCCCTACTCACATACAGAATGGACTCTAGCATCCTTACTCACTCACTGAAACACAATAGCACACATGCCGTTTATTTATAGGGTGGTTACTGTCGCCAGACGTCTGCCCAAATGACTGCGATACGCAGTGTGCCCTGCCACTATTTTCTACATCCAGACCAGACCCAACTTTGAAAAATTCATTTCTAAAGTTGGGTCTGCCGGGAATCGTACCCGGGACTTCTGAAACAGAGCGTTACAAGGCCAACACCTAAACCACACGTCCAATGTGCTTGTCAATTAACCTTTGTCTCTGAATAAATAAAAAATATCTAAACATAACTACAATCTATGTATTATATCAACTGTCTAGTATCCATAATACAAGCATTAGTTGCTTACTGTGGAACTAGATGGCGCTGTGTGGAATGTGTGAAGATATTATATTTATTATTTATTTATTATTTATATTTAACAAGCGAACCGCTGCCGGCTTCACCAAGGAAAATTGTCTAACTGATGGTGAAAACCTCATTAAAATCCGTTGCGTGGTTTAGAAGTTAGCGAACGTACAGACAGACGCAGAAAGCTATTTCAAATTATATAATACTACGCAGATATTATATTATTAATCTCTGGACTTTAGAGCCCTATAAAATTCGAGAGTATACTTTATTTACAAAATTGGCGCCACTGTAAAAATGTCAATGTACATTAGGACGGGAAAGGGCGCGAAACATTAGCCTATCAAAGCCTATGGGCCGTGATGGACTTAAAGCATTGGTTTAATTAAAAAAGGCCCTGGTTTAATTGGAAAAGTATTCATTTACAGACTCTTTTGTTTGGTGTTGCGTCGTGATTTATATTTCGCAACGTGAACGCCGATCGGTGAAAAGGAACGGCTGATTCCGATTTTTTTTCCTCTCCATTTGATCGGCCTGGGGTTCAGTACTCATTCGAACAATGTGCAAAAAATGGCTACCTTTTTATCATTTCATAGATTAAAATTTTCACTTCGTATAATTTTGTTTCACAATATACTTAGCATCGTCAGAGAAATAAACAAATCGTATATTTTTTTATACCAAAGATTTTGCTTTACTATAGAAACTACAGGTTACTACGATTTTGCTTTACTAGTGACAGGCTAAATATTTCACGAGGGCGAAGCCGCGGGCATCGGCTATCTAAAAATAAAGATCCAACGCTTGGCATAAGTATAATGTCAAACGTTTTTTTTTTATGTTAATATCTGGCAGACGGTCCACTTAATGATAGGTGGCTAACGCTACGTTAGGCAAGAATACTTACCACTCATCCAAAGGGCTCGCCAAATCTTTTATTTTTTTAACGCGGACGAACTCGCACCAGCACCAGCAAGTTATGTATAAGCCTATACTCGTATTTTAACACGAGTAAAGCAGTGAGCCAACACAGATCCGTATAAATTAGTTCGCCAACGTTTGTGCAGGGTTTTGAAGAGGCAAACGTTTATTGTAATGGCCGTGCAATATGCAAACCTGTGCATGCGGCCTAAACGCCGTAAATAAGGCCTCACCGCGCGCCATATTTCAGAAGTTCCGCTCGCAGCGACATCGACAAAATATCTGCAAGTCTAATGCGGCCCTGAAGTTGCAGTGGAATGGGGAGACCATGCATTACAAATGCGACGAAACTAGACTCAGACGCATTGCATTATCGCCCGTCTCTATTATTATTACAAGGGAAAATTTCGCCTTTGTGAATAAATAAATAGCTAGCCCGGTTTCAATGTGCTTGAATATTTTGAATGGAATTTTCAATGTGATGCAAAAAAATCTATGTAATATGTCTATGTAGAAATAACAATTTTAATTGAAATTTTAAAGTAAATATATAATACTTACTAACGTTTATACTTGTAAGTATTACTAGCATAAACGTTAAGATTGTTCGAGACTTTATTTTTACATTTTAATCCTAAATCTAAACGGACTATCCGTCTGTCTGTCTTATAAACTACGCAACAGATTTTAATGCAGTTTTTACTAATGGAAAGAGTGTTAAACGAAGAAGGTTTTTATACATAATTTGCAAAAAAAAAGCACAGGTGCGAAGCCGGAAGCGGTTCGTTAGTTATAGAAAACTGAAAAATTCTGAAAAATTGCTTCAAAATTCAAAATTGAGTCCGCGGATAAACAAGTAGACATAGACAAAACAAAAATTCGCAAAACGCCTTTTTTTCCATATATACTGACGAGCCTCGGGAGCAATCGGAGAATTACTTAGTATACATAATATACCCTGTGTCCCTCTGAAATAATGTACCTTTTAAATAGTGAAAGAATTTTTCAAATAGGTGCAGTTGTTCCGGACATTACTCTCCACATATAAACACATACAAAATCTTATGAGAGCTCAAATAATATTAGTAGTTATAGATTTTGGTTTTAAATATATACTAGTATTATAGGATTAATGCGAAGTGCTACTTAAAATTTCAGTGTATCTCAGGTGTGTAAGTTATATTATTTTATTTTTTCCAAAAACTTTTCTAAAATTTTCTTACAGAAAATTACCAGTCACTAAAACACGAATACAGCCAAATTTCAGTTTGAATCTAGCAAAAACAAAATGATTAGTGAATTTCTAATACGAGTATATTTCGGAAATGTCCCGAGGCTCTATCGACACGGAGACAAGTGGCCACAATCGCCTATGGTCCGGACACAGGCGACCCGAAATAGGACGCACAGGGTAACACAGGCAAAATGCTCGCGGTATCCACGCGTTGAGTGCAAACTCGTGTACCAAAGTTGCATAAATGAACGTATCACTGCGTCATTTCAATTAGTTTGTGTATCTTCTAACGGCAAATGGTAGTTTAATGTGAAATCGCATTGTTTTTCTTATATTTTCTTTGTCACAAAAACAATAATACATATTTTGAAACTACTCTGTGTGCATGCACAATCCAAACATTCGCATTAATGTCAAACGTCAGCAATGATATAATGATATATTAGACCAAATACAAATAAAACTTAACACCCATATGTATTATAAAATATCCTAAAATTTACTAAATTTTAAGTGTTAACGCAGCTTAGGCGGAATGTTTTAACATTTTTATAACTAAAGTAAATTTCAAAATATTGTACACAAAAAATTATGCCTGGCAGTAATATTATACAGTATTATAGGACTTTGCCCATGAGGCGATGTCCTTTTGGTAAAGTTTTTTAATTTTTAAATTATTACTAATATAGATACCTAGATCTCGCAACAGCGTGTACAGTAGAATTCGTTTAAAATTCTATAATGTCTAAATTCTAAGTGAAAAATATAAAAATATAAAAAATTTCCACAGAAAGCATTCCGCTCAATGCTTGAATATGTGTTCAGTTTCTTTTCATCCAAATTTGAAAATGAATAAGTCGAGAGAAACTTCGAGAGAAATCTGTTCAGTTAAATAATAATTAGATTGTATATACAAGAGGGTACTGCGAAAAGCAGTATTGGAATTAGAAATAGCACCATAATGGAGCCACCGAGCTCAACAAAATAATAATCTGCCAATTCTTTGTCAAGAGGTCGTAAGTACGTAACAGTAAACAAGTTTGAAACTCGAACCATTGTTATTTAAATAATTGAATTTAATGTCTGAAGATATTGGATATTAAAATCGAATAACCGACCTGTTAAGAACCAATTTTTTTTTTATCATATTACAATTACTTATTGTTTATTCCAAATGAGAAATTATTTTCAAAAGATTCGCTTCAGATGATATGATACAAAAAATATTGTTTCTATTTCTATGTGGACATATTAATTTTAATAGATAGATAACTCATGTATTGGCTACATGTATTTTGAAATTATCGTCTTTTATCGAGTTCAACCATAAAAATAAAACAACATTCTGTCGAAATGGTAATCATGACATAGTGTATACGGGATGTGAATGTGCGTATCAAACCGAACGCAGTGGAGGCTTTACCTGCCATACATTTCCTGTAAATATAGTGATGTCCCAGAGATCTCTATCCGTATCCGTTACTTTTTGGCGGATCTTTTTACGGATCTTTTAATTAATTTTTAATAAGGTACGGCACCTTTATAATGCAAGCGTCAAGTGGCGGGCGTCAACTATCGTTTCAAGTTCACGCGCACCGACACAAGATCGGTATCCGTATCCGTATCCGCGGATATACATTTTTAACAATCCGGCACATCACTATAAATAACTTCCTCCCTCCCGAGCTTGAAAATTGGCAGTGTATCTAAACTCAGTTTTTTACACTTTATTTTGACTTTTTTTTCTAAAACGTCTCAACCAAATTGGTCATTAAATATAAGACTGACACAGATATTATTATAATATAATAAATTATCATTTAACGAATAAAATCAATTTATTTGATTTCTATTAAAAATTGATCGCTAAATGTGCTAAGCGCAAATATCGAAAACGGCTGGACAAAGTCTTGGTAATATTTTTTTTAATATTCCTCGAAGCCCGAGAAAGATTCTTATGATGAGAAAATTTTGTAAAATTGTCCGGAGAATTGCATTCGTGAAAAGCCTGGGGCGGGTCGCTAGTCTATTTATATAATTTAAAAAAGTTTCGCTTAATGTGTTGTTAAGCGCAAAACTCAAGAACAGCTGGACAAATTCGTCTATTTCTTTTTTTTTCCATTCATTCCTTGATGTCCGAGGAAGGTTCTTGTCAAGAGAAAAATTGGAAAATTTCGACACCCGTCCAAAACCGGGGGCGGTTCGATAGTTTTAATAAAAATACATAAAAACCGAAGTTATGAGAATGGGGAACGCGACGAGCTTTGACGTGATGAAAAATTTTTGATGCATTTTGTTTAATTTTGTATTTCTGAAAATTTCCCAACACCTTCATTTAGTAATATTTTTCTTATCACTTTACACATCACTAAATAATTTTACATTTTTATTTGTTTATTCATAAATAATAAAAGCCATACCTAACTGTATTCAGCCATGTCGACTTTCGCAAAAGAATGACTTAAGTGCGAAGAAAGGCGACAATAGCCTTTGGATTCAACGAAGATTGATACATCCGTACGGCAATCCATCAAGCTACAGTGCCTAACCCCGAATTTCATCAAACAATGACTTTACAGGCTAATCATTTCTTTCATTAATAATACCAAACAACGAAAACAATAATAAAGTATGGGTGACTGAGCGTTTTTAATCTTCTTTCATAAATACTGGATATACAATGTGAAGTTTCGGGGTCGCAAAGGGCGACCTCTAGACAACTTACAGTTAAAACATATTTGCCTAAATATGAAATGAAATATGAAGGATAATGTGATGTACTATTAAATCCGTTAACAACCAAGGTAGTATTATCAAACCCGTTTATATATTAACAGTATTAAATAATAATAATACAGGTCTGCAATGAAAACGTTTTCGTAGTTATTCGTTGACATTAAGTTAACTAGTTATGATCTGTAGAATGCAAATATACTGTATATTACTGTGTTCGGTCATAGACTCGCTGTATTATATGTAATATACATAAATTACAACTATTTTAATACACTACATACAAGACTTACTGTTACTTAAACACAAACTTCTTTAAGGAAAAATTTGTTTTGAATTTAGTTTGAAGTTAATGTTAGGTCTATCGCCTATTAATACTAGGCTGTGTTTGCTGTATGGCTCTTGATAGGATAATAAAGGAGATGGAGTTATCGAGTCCTGGCATCCCTCCCTCATCCAAACTCAACAACAAAAATCCTATTGTTTCACTATATTCTTATTCAGATATGCAGTTCCCTGTCACTGCAAAAAATAATAATAATAATAATAAGGACTGAAACGAAATCTCTACCAAACTATGTACAAAGGTCTGTTCTACAATCGATTAGAGCCACCATCGATCGTAAAATAAAAAAGCATCATTCACAAGGGGCGGATGGGAACGCATTAGACTGTGTTCGGAGGAGCGAGTCGACTGCGTCGCCCGCGGCTCCGTCCGTAATCAACGGAGCTTTGTGCAGAGATGGGAATTACAGATACGCACCCGACAGCACTACGAGTAGTATGGAGACTCATTGTGATTGGTTTAATGCTTCAACGAGGCTACAACTCACTAAGAATAAACTTCACTGTTTATTGGAAAAAGCAACTGCTACACAATCTATAATACATATTCATTATAATACTAGAGGGCCAACCTCGGCTTCACATGAATTTTTTTCTCCTCCTTTAATGTTCATTCCATTAGTGAAAACCGCATTAAAATCTGTTGCGTAGTTTAAAAGATCTAAGCGTACATACAGAGGGACAGACGGCGGGAAGCGACTTTGTTGTATACTATGTTAAGATACTGGAATAGACTGGACACTGCTTCTATATTTTTTTTTCTAAAATAAAAGTAGTCTTAGTTACTCCTTGTAATATCAGCTATATACCAATAAAAGCCTCGTCAAAATCAGTCCAGCCGTTTCGGAGATTAGCCGAAACAGTTTTATTTTTGTTATAAGTACCTACAGCATATACTTTGCATACATTTAGTTGAAAGCAGTTATTTTGTCATTACAAACAGACATTTCCATTATATTTATTAGAATAGGATTCCATGTGGACTTAATAGTAAGTCGCAATCGCAAGTACCTTGTATCAAAAGCGAATATATTTAACATGATGAATATATTACATTATTATCTAACTTAATTTAATTCACTAATGAATAACCGTTAATTAGGCTCATATTAATTAATACAGTTATGCATTTAGGACAAATCTCACCAATTTAATTAGCTTATTCCAATATTTAATATATTGCAGCTTTATTACTGCTGTAAATGGAAATAATGTTATAATGCAATGCATTATAACATTATTTTCCATTACATTTTTTATATTATAAAAGGTGGCAGGCAGGCTGACGGACCACTTGATGGTAGGTGGCTCCCGTCGCCTAAGGGCACAAGCAACACCAGGAGGATACAAGTACGCTGCCGACCTTGCAGGAGTTTGTTTACTGGGATATTGAAGAAGCCCATTGTGTAGCTCAGAAGGGATGGAAACACCTCAGAAGGGAGATTGTTCCAAAGTTCACGCGTCCGTGGGATAAAGTTCAAACAAAGTCTTAGTATATAACAAAGTCGCTTTCCTCATCTCTGTCACGCAACAGATTTTGTTACAGTTTTCACCATCAGTTAGATAATTTTTCATGGAAGGTTTATTATATATAATAAAACCTCATTAAGTTCTTATGTAATTAGAAAAATTTTTGCAACCATTTCTCCCCAATTTCGCCGAAATAAGTTTGTAAAGTCATATTATAGGTTATTTTAGTATAAAAAAAACAGTGGCACTCGGCAGTGTCGTCAGTGCCGACAGAAGTGAAAACTTAAACAATTACGTGTGTACTTTTTGAATCGTCAAGAAAGTACATACATACTTATATACAGAGGTGTCGGTTACAGTAACAGTGTCGCGAGTTCAATGGTTTTTTGCCATTCAAAAATGCCCTACGCGCCTAAAGAAGTTTTCACTTCAATAATACAATCATAACTCAAAATCAGTACCAACGAAATAATCGATTTTTCAGACATAGCATCAAGCTCACTACATCTAATCACGATCTGACGTTATATATATTTATAGAATACATTGACACTTATTGGTATTGTCAAGTGTAGACATGTTTACTGAGGCAGTGATGGATGGTGCACGAGTCGAATCAATCTTCGTTGCTTCAATGTTATCAAACGCTTAAGACGAACCAAACAAAGTGTGATAGGACATTAAAAGTGCGAGGAATGATGTACGGTGCGACTTTGTGACGTTGACATAGCCGATATCCCATGTGTATGGAGTACGGGAAACATTACGGGCTTTGTCATTAATAACAGAAATTTTCCTCGTGTCAAAAATATAAGGAAAACAAAGGAAGCCATTTAAAAAGCTAAACGAATAAAATATATTTTTTAACAATTTCAAAAACCCTGTGAAAAACCCTGTGAACCCCCTTTTTGGTAGCCCTGTGGTCGAAATTCGACTGTGATTCATTGAATTTTTAAGTACTATATTAATCTCTTCTCAGTTCGACCACAGACTTTGACCATAGACAAAAGAGTCATCACCATCATCATCTCAGTTGTAGGACATCCACTGTTGGACATAGGCCTATTCACCATCAACCCGCGGCCCTTATCAAGTCGACTGGTCCACCTTGTGGGTGGACGTCCGATACGCGTCGCTTGCCGGTGCGTGGCCTCCACTCGAGAACCTTCCGGCCCCAGCGACCGTCAGCTCTCGGTACTATGTGTTCTCCCACTACTACTTCTACTTACTAATCCGCTGGCTTATGTCGGTAACATTCGTACGTCTATGGACCTGAAGTTTAAGGTCCGTAGACTTATTTTACAATTTTACACTCCTCCGTCCGCGCAATTTTCTTAAAAAGGAAAAGTTTTCATTTCATTTATTAATATACTGATTACAAAATAATGTATTATAACATTAATCTTGCAACGCCACTCAATCATATTGGTCCAAGCAAGAACGAGACATAAAACGTGGCTGTTCGGTCGAAATATTCAAACCGGAAGTATACTGGACGGACTCTGACAGCGGATTTATAGGGCCACGTCCGCTTCCGCCCTTCTCGTGCCAGACTGATGCACAATGCATCGATTTTCAATTATAATTTTTTTATCTAACAGACATTTCTCTTTTTTATGTAAAGATAGGCAGGCTGACGGTCCACTTGATGGCAGGTGGCTACCGTTGCCTGCTAACAAACAACGCCATATATGCTGCAAGTGCGCCGATGATATTAGTAAGATAAAGGATAAAAATTTTAAAAAATCCGAAACGCATTATTGCATTTGCTTTTATTTTAAAGTGAAAAGGTTTGATGTAGTATTCAGATTAAACTCCGAAAAGCAACATTCGACTTCCAAAAACACTGAATACTACGCAAGTTTCAAAGAGAATAGAAACAACAATGCTTCCAAACATGCTTATTTGTAATCCTCTAACAGGTTCGTATTTACAAATAGAAAGTCGATACTATCACGATCGTAGTACGGAAACTAAATGCGATAAAGCCTCGTAAAAAGCATGTAGGCTTCAGTATCAGGTAGTTTAAAGGTCACAGACACCTACTATACCGTTTATATATTTTTATATACTTTTTACGCCACTATGATCTACGGGTACATTTACATACACACTTATATAATATCCAGAGCATCGAAAGCTTTTTGAACGTATGTATTTTTTACGGATTTGGCGTCTAAATGTCTAAAAGTCTAAAGTTCCACCATGCAGTACTTACATAGTTACTGGTACAATATTGTTTTACTTTTTACATTACTTCGTCCGCATTATAGCAACATAGCAACATTCCACGTGTTGCTATAACGCTTGGCCAGGGGTTAGTATATTATTTTATTTTAGATGATCCCTCTGTAACAGTACTTTTTCTCTGGATGAAAGGTAACCCTATGTTCCTAATAACGTGTATGCAAAATTTCATGATGATCAGTTGAGTAGTTAAGGCGTGAAAAGGTAACAAATAGACTGACAGACAAACAGACAGAGTTACTTTCACATTTATAATATTATTATGAATCTACGAAGGAGAAAGTGTATTTTAAGAAATTAAGTTTTCACGCGCGAACATTTCCGAACTAAAATTGGGTGCAAAGTTTTAATATCATTTAACATTCCGACATGTCTCGGTCTATTATGAGCATAAATTAAATTACAAAACTTTCTAATTGTTTCGGCGGCTAACAAAACTCATTATGCGCGTCTGCTACGAACACAAGTTATGCGGATTAGATTACATTTTAACGCAGGCGTTCCCACCTAACTATGGCAACGTCAATTAAAGATTTCATCCATTGATCTTTTGCTTATATTAAAATAATGCAAAGCCGAAAGTACTTTTGTGATACCTTTGCCCAATAGACGCACTTAAAATAACTTATAAGAAGAAGTTCTGTCAAGGATTTATAAAAAACTAGTTATTGTTCGAGACTTCGTTTCCATCATAGATAAATAAACATTTTTTAGGTATTCATATATTTATTGCTTCAATGTTTATTGCTCATATATCTTTATAATAAGCTATCTGACCCGACAGCTGGTGCCCGCGACTTCGTCCGCGTTCAAAATGTTATATAGCCTAAAGCCTTTCTCGATAAATGGACTATCCAAAAGAAAAAGAATTTTTCAATTCGAACCAATAGTTCCTGAGATTAACATGTTCAACCAAACAAACTCTTCAACTTTATAATATTAGTATAGATTTCAATATCAAAATTTCCGACTATTCCCGTAGATTTTCTAAAATTTTCTTTCATACAAACCTTAACAGCAAAATCGCTTATACCATTCTCGAGTGATACATATGTGGCAATCGATTTTTATTTATACATATGGTAAATAATTGCTTCATATGAACCCTTACAGAATAAAGGAAATGGTTGAATGAACGAAACGGTAAAACAAGATGAGAAATTTGAGAATGAGCTTTGGCATTACGTTACATAACAGCACATGAACTTTATTTCACGGCATCTTCTTCGCGGGTCCTTGAACTTGAACGACAGCTGTCATTGTCAAAACTTAAATTCGTAACTTTTTTTACAAAAAAATAACTTCAATTTAATTTAACTAAATGTAAACCACGAAAATGCAAACACAAAATTTTAAACTCACATCATACTGCACATGTTACACTTTACACTCGGCCGCTAAAAAAGCTTAACGTATTTTATTCAACGAAATTCATATTCCCGTCAGCCATTTTGCTTTACCGTCATTTAATTGACATTTGTTAGCAATATTCGTCTTCATCACTTGCCTGTCACAATCTAGTTAGGGCTCGTTACTTTACCGAAAAGGATTTTTTTTTATTAATTGTAACTTGTCCTTACATATTACGTACAAAACAAAGTCCCCCGTCACGATATCTGTCTGTATGTTCGCGATAATCGATAATGCGATAATCTACTGAAGGGATTTTCATGCGGTTTTCACTAATGGAAAAGAGCGTTAAACGAAGAAGGTTTGCAGAAAAAAATTGAACCCGTGCGAAGCCGGGAGCGGGTCGCTAGTTTCATCAGGATGTAACGTAACACGTCCTATACGTGTTACGTATACGGATACGTATAGGGCCTGTAATAACGCCTATATTGAACGGCTAGTTGTACATATAATTAATTTAATATTGGTCTGTATGCAGCCTTAATATATGTTTATTAAATATAGGATCTAGATAACGAAGCAATAAATTCCAAAAAGCAGATGTCGTTGACCCACCGAAAGTAATAAATGACCCTAGACCCCCGGGGGAAATTAAAAATAGTTTGGCACAAATCAACACCGCGTTCATAACAACTTTCCTCGGTATTGGTGTTAACTTCCGAACTGTTTTAAAGTTTAAAACAACCAATAAATTATGAATATTCATTTGTATCTTAAATAGTTTACGTAACGATACTCGTTGTTGAGTCTACGAATAAATTTACACTTTGTAATTTGTGCAAAAATATTTTTCCAATACCGTTTCATTTGTTTGTTATTTACTTTAACAACCAGTTTCACTAATTTTGTTCGGCACATTATAAGTTTACTAGCCTTTGCACGAAGGTGCCCTTGTGTCCTTTTCTATACAACAAACAAATTTAATAAACAAACATACTTACTATCTGTATTAGTTATAATAATACTTATTACTTTAATTTTGCATTTATAATAGGACTATAAGCGATGGTAAAATCTATGAACTTCCACATCTAGACGAGAGCCAACTTTGAAAAGTTCATTTCCAAATTCGATCCTGCCGAGTACCGAACCTGCGAACCCTAGAATAGAGCAACCACTCATCCAATGGGCACATCAATGACATAAATAAGTGCTTAATGAAAATTGAAAATTTGAAACGAGCTCAAAGCACTATGTAAATAATGTAGCGTCATTAGCCAGCAACGGTTTTAATTTCCTATACCTAAGGAGTGCAACAGCTGACAAGAAAATTAATGTTGTATATAAATATTAAGTAACTCCCACCTGTACCGGTTTATATTAAAGTTACCTTAAAATAAATGTGTTATTATTTTTAGGATATTGTTTTACTTTTGAAACTAAGTATATTTAAAAACTTATTCAAGGCTAAGTAAATTCTTTAAAAGGTCACCAACGCTATAAAGCTTAACCTATGAACTAAAAGCTTACTTGCTAATATTTACAAAGTACATATAAAACAAAGTCGCTTCTGTATGTACGCTTTAATCTTTTAAACTACACAACGAATTTTAGTTCAGTTTTCACTAATGGTAAGAGCGTTAAACGATTAAGGTATATAATTTATAATTTATAAATTATATAATTTATATAATTTATAGAAAAAAATCCGTGCGAAGCCGGAGGCGGCCCGCTAGTATATACTCAACCGATGAATTTTGCATGAATTTAGCATACACGTTGTAGGGGATACAAGGACGACATCCAAAAAAAGTGCTGTCCCGAGGGTCAGGCGTTTATATTGCTTAGGTATATATTTTGTCAGGATTTATACTTTTTATTTTTCAACGCAGACGAAGTCGCGGGCACCAGCTAATTAGTCATAAATGTATAGAACAAGTTACTTAATTAGTTTTACTATGAATAATAAAGCTCACAACCGAAGCAACGAGCTCCTAAGATGTGTAATAAGTTCAACGAATCCTGAAGCACAGTTTCGTGGCAATAGGCTCGCTAAGTTATTGAGGCCAAACTTTAATATGAAATAAAATAACACACGCCACTTACCGACTATGCTGACTATAACTGATTTCAGTTGAAACAATATTTTTCTAATTAACAATTATAAAGAAAGAGATAGGAAATGGGCTCTATCATCCCTTTCCCACTCACCGAAACACAACCGCACAAATGCTATTATTACACACTAGTTTCCTTTAAGAGGCTGGATACATCTTGTACCTTTTTTGTAACTTTGTGAAATCCTCATGGATACCTTGCACTGCGAGGTTGTGCAGGATTCGTACCGGCTAAAACCCAACGACTTTCTAGCGCGGCTGTTGATGGGCAGGGTCGCGGGGACATTATGACACGACATCGGTGATCCATCACGGTTATCCAGCGTGGAGAGGGCTATGCTCCCTGTCGGAACCTCGGCGTACCCGAAAGTGGAGGTACGCAAGCCATCTCGGGGGACCTCACGACGGGCGGCAGTCCCCCAACGCAATGTACCCTGCCACTACCATTATTCTAAGAACATAAATATTCCCAGTACATAAATATTTATTCAAGCGAGAAGTAGGGCCTTAGATCTTAGAACTAATGCAAAGTAGCTTAGAGCTCACGGTGAGCGCTAGAAATGCACCTCATGGATTATGTAGCCATGTTGGTGTCTTAATAAACCTGCATGCCGCTGTGAATATACGGCGCAGGTAGTCGAATACGACACGGTTCTAAATGCACCAAGTTTAGCTGCTACTTTCGTACTTTGATAGTTTATAACTTGTAGATTCGCTATGCGAACGTTTAATTAACTGTTGCTACAACTTAATTTATTAATTTCCGTAGTTTTAATCGAAATATGAACGTTTACTTAAGCCCATTATATTCACCGGCAATCTTGACACGTGAGAACCTAAAATGAATAAGATTTACTTAAAACTTCTAGTTTAGTGAAATCTTAATATAATTTCAATAAATAATTAGAATTATTATACTTGTCAGAAAAAATGTTATAAAATACATCAAAAGGTAAGGTAAATATAATTTACAAGCTTTGTCACGTGGACAAATTTTAAAAAAACTATCATTTTTTGTTGACATTTAGTCATTCATATTATAGATAAGATAAAGTCGCCGTCTGCTTCTGTTTCTCCGTTAACTTCTAAACCACCAAACAGATTTTGATACAGTTTTCACTAATAGAAAGAGCTGTAAACGAGGAAGGTTTGTGTATATAATTTTTTTTTTAAATGCATCCCTGCGAGTCTGATTTTCTTCAATTAAAATTTATTATTTTGAAATCTATGTTTTATAAATTAAATAATCTTACAAATTGAATTCTAAACATAACATTTTTAGAAAATACACTAGACATTTGCCTGCAAAGGCAACAATCAATGCGAAGAACAAAACACAATTAACTCTACTCGACAGAAATGGAACTAAATGAACCTCGAAGCAAATTAACGGAGCTCGTTGGACGCGACGATATACGACTCCTACGAGTTCTCGTTAATTCTATGCTTCCCTAGTGTTAATTTACTATTTGGTCGACATTAAAATAACTGAAATTTTAACCTATGAAATTTTTGATGTGTAACATCTTACCGCTCGGTTTCGTGGGAGTAAAATCGTGCAAATGCAACGGAGACGTGTTAGTGTTACAGAAAGCCGGGATACATACGAGTATTAGACCCGCGCGAACGTCACCGCAGTGTTGAAAAAGTGGAATATTAAAAATCGGTAAAATGCTAGCAAAAAAAAATAGGCAGAATTGTATTCGAAATAAAACAGGAATATTTTAAGTCTTAACAGCAATAATTTCTGAGAACGACAACGACTTATTGCCAAGGTGAGATGTCAGATGTTACACATCATAATGCAACTGCTATAAGGCTCGTTTTCTTTTTTTTAACCTAGTTTTGTCAAAATAAACCACCACACTCATCGTGGACCAAGCAGTCGAAATATTTTGATCGATTTCAAGACTAAATTCCCAGAATAAGACCCCTCCAACGTTGGAAACAGGAACAAAATAAGTACACAAGATTAATTGTCCCCTAGCGGACACTGCACCGGAAGCGCATCCATGTTGGCCACTCGCCGCCATTTTGTACTTCCTCTCGTAGATAAGACCGTTCGAGTACCTACTTGATCTATTGAACTGTGTGTGCCTTAAGAATTATTACCTATTAAAGTTCCTTATGTGCACTTATATAGTACAGTCAACATAATCTTCAAACACTTTTAAACAGAGACTTTAGCCGGTTTCGTACAGATGCAATTTACTAGAATTTTAATAGCGACTATTTTTTATACTAATCAGTTGGAACTCTCTCTTCTAAAATCTTACTTTGTCTATGATCATTTTAAAAATAATATTAACAATAAATTTTGTATAGGTATGTAATTTGCAGAAAATAATTGAAACTGAAGATTTCGATAATATTATAAAACTGATATTTTTTTAATATTATTCGTGTCTGCTTTGATACAACAGTGACTTTTTAGAGATATAATAAAAGTACTTTGATACGTTTAGAGAATGCTTTTATGAATACTTACTTTATTTATATAAAACTAGAAAGCAACTTAGTGTCTATCTTACGACTTTGGGATGAATAAAACACTCCGGCTTAATTTTTTTATTTACAGTCCAAAGTTATTTAACTTTTATATGGGTATTTATAAGACTGTTGGATCATGTTCTCTATTTAAATTATATTTGTTAATGGATGTTTCGATTTGGCAGTTTTAGGTCAAATAGAGATTACACCAGGCCTTAATGGCGATATTTATAAGTTTAAAAGAAACTCAGTTTAAACCTACTCTTCAAGCAATTAGCAATCTGCAACACAACTGAAGACTAATCAGACGTCTAAACTCTCAACTGCTAACTAGTTTAAGAAGTGTAAAAAGATCTTTGAAACAAGATAAAGGCCAGTGACAAGTTGTGCAACTCGACAACTCTAGGACTAAAGTTGCTGCAAATGACAGCTCTTGTGGTCACCCCTCACCTCCCTCTGTGTTACCCTACACCCTCTAACTACTGTTACCACTATGAAGAAAACACATTGTGCTTTCCAAATATTTTAATCTCCCATGGAAATGTTTTAACGTAAAATCTATCAGTTTGTAAATTCCATATGATTTATGGATATATTTTTATGGGCGCATAAAATGCTTCCATACTTCTTCATCTTCTTAAATTGCCTCTCTATTACTGGAATTTGGCCGTCAGCTTTGAAAACTTTTTGTTAAAGTCGAGAGACTGGTGACTTAATTTTAGGTGGCACGCAACGCCATAGGTGCTGCAATCGCGCTGCCGATCATAGAAGGATTATAGATAAGGGATATATTATCATGGGATAGGATGGGAATTCACTGGAAATTTCAACTCTTATTGCCCGTGGTCCATCTATATTTTTTTAAAACTTGCAGATGTCTACTATTTTGGTTTCAAACTAATGAAAATTACTTTTAGTTAATTAATAAAGCTCCATACAGAGGTGCTTCGTTGTAGTGCAAGATTAATCGAGAAATCGCCCCAGACTGCGCCGGAAACGCATCCATATCTGTCCACTGCCGACTATTCTGAGTTACCGTAGTGCGGTAAATATGTACTTAGTTTGTGTACGAAGTCCTTAATTGTCCATATTTGTGTACAAGAGTGCAAGGAAATTGTGTCTTGCACCTGCTGCGTCGAAGGAAGTTGGCCTAGTAAAATGTAATGTCTATTGATGTGTGTAGAAACACAAACAAGAAAAATTATTACGACTTGATTTCGGAATGAGAAAAACATGAATACACTCGTACATTTTACAACCCGAGTAGTCTTATTTATTTATTTATTTCATACTAGCATCCCGCCCCCGGCTTCGCTACACAAACTTTCTTCGTTTACCGCTCCTTCCGTATACTATATGTTAAAAAGTATCCTATATACATACATATATATGTTAATCTAGGTTATTAACTATGTGTGTGCCAAATTCCATCCAAATCTATTCAGCAGATTTTACGTGAAAGAGTAACAAACATTTATCCATTCTCACAAATTTTCGCATTTATAATATTAGTAGGATTAATATCTCAGAATACAAATTTTGAGAAATCTTTTTTGTGCAACTTTAATTTGTGAATTTATTCATAAGTTATTTTTATCTACATATAATTACAGATAAAGATACATTTTATTTTGTTCGCCTCCACCGTCACCATTTCCTCTTCATCAATATGAAACAAATTAGTCGACACACCATTAGATCCCTTCTGCAACGATTAGTATTCAAAACGTGGGCGCTCACAACTTCTCAAATCACCTTTCGCTTCTTATTACCTCGACTGCTACGATTCTCTCTTAATCGAGGAATTAACATTCACTAGATGGAGCATTCTAATAAATCGAAGGTATATTTGGAACAGTTTGTTTTAAACAAACATTCTTCTTAATTATATTCAACATATTCTACTTCTTGATTTCAATTCTTCATAATCTTGCACTAAACGCTTCCAGATTTTTTTACTGATCCTCATAATGTAGTCCGTCCTTCCTGTATCAATCGTCATCCCACAATCTTGGTCACTGTTTATTCCATATTTGGTGTTCATTCCAGAAATTTCCGTACCCACCATCCCAATGTCTTCAACAATGCTCTAAGCACTTTCACTTAAACTCAACATTAAACAAATATTACTAAACAATGAAACACAAAACGTATGTAGTAGCAGACGAGTAGTAGCCTAATTTTTCCGCAATAATAATCAGATAGTCTGTCTGGCTGCACTCTCTGTTAACCACTCTGTTACAGAAGATCGCCGTGAAATAACGCCACATGTGCTTTTTGTTTCCATACGCTAGTAAGATTTGCCACAGCCTTTCATCCAATACCCACTTTGTCCTTTAATATGTCAATAGAATTTAGCTTCCATTTCTCTTCTCATGGTTCTCTGAGTGAGATCAATAAAACAAGTCTGATTGTATGTTTGGTGATTTAATAAAAAATCGATGAAATATCAACATAATTTGGCTACCTTAATTCCACAAACCTATAGAAATTTTGTTCAATTTCCTTTCAAGGTTGAATTTCCTTTGAAATAATACGTACTTAAGTAAAATTTCCATATTTCTCCAACATTTGTAGTTGTAGTGCAAGATTCCTTTGATATATATGTATATACTAAAGCACACTTTAAAGTTTCAAGTTTTCAAAGCGTTTTTAAGTCGGTGTGCTCTCCGAGGAAACTGGGTAAAGCGGTACAGTGCAGTGATGCACAGGAAATTAAATCGTTGCCACCTAACTTGAAACTCACATAATTTCGTCTTACTAGCGATTTTCGCAAGAAAAGAATTTATGCAGATTCTTGTTCAATTTCCTTTTTAAATTTCATTCCTTTCATTAACTGGGGCGAGTTTGATTGCAATTTATTATACTTTGATTTTAACCACACAGACGACTTAAATTCTAATTGAATTGGTTTTATTTTAATTGTTACTTAAATAAGTTCCCCGCGTTAGCCAATTAGCCTAAATGTTTAATTATCAATGGCAATTACTATAAGCTCACCAATTGTTCAATCAAAGTCGTTTTCTTCATTGCCTTGGTAACATCGGCCCCAAGCTGTTGCCATCCTATCTTATCCTCAGTTGAATTCATAACAGGCGTAACTGAGAGACCTATAAGGGTAGCAAATTGTTCTGTTCATCGACTAGGATACCGGGCATGGGACCTCTTCCGACCAGCTTATCCGGTTCCTTGCAGGCTATGTGCAAAGTAATTAACAACTCTTTGATAGCAGGTGACAGAACGTCCAGTTGCTAATCTGTCCACTTAAGAATCTGTCCAGTTCTTACGGAGCCCATAGTTGAAGTAAATTTATATTTCACCAGGTACACTTTTTGATTTACTTTTCATACAAATAAATACTTTTCATACAATTTTAGTTACTCGAAGACTTTCCGCCACCTACTGCTATCAGAGAGCATTTTACTTAGCATAACATTTTACCTTTGTACCTGAGTCATGGATGTTTGTATTTATATGTATATAATATGTATTTACAAAAAAAGTAATCTATGTAGTATATCAACTGTTTGGTATTCATAATATAACCTATAGTTGCTTAATATGATACTAGATGGTGCTGTGTGGAATGTGTGAAGATATTTATTTATTTTATTATTTATTTATTTAAACATGGTAGCGCGTTTGGCGTCATCGCTAATTGTGTATTTTTATTAAATAGATCAATTTTTACGTTATATTGTATCTACGATTCAATTGAAATTCTTTTTGTAAATATCCTTTACTGCTTAACAATTACATTTGACGTGGGTGTCAGGGACGGGCAGTAAATTCCGATGAACGCACATAGGACGGATCTAATCGGGACAAATTGATCTTAAAATACATACTCCAAGTGGGATTGAAATTCAGATGGAAATATTAATTACACTGTTCGGAACATTTCTAAAGAGAAAGCAATGTATTGATTTTATATTGAACCCATACACAACTTACATTATTTATTACTAAGCTGTTTTGCACGCGACTTAAAAAAAAACATAAGCAATTTAATGCTTGACATCTTTATTGCCATTACACTTTTGCCAGGCGTTAGTTTTATTAATTTTTAATGGTACCTCGGAGACATTTCTTTTTTCTGGATTAAAGGTACCCTATGTCCTTTCCGGTATCCCTTTTCTCTTAGTAGTTGATTTTCTATACAATGTGACTCTAAGAACAATACAATCTGTTCTTACATTAATTACATATTATTAGGAATGGAATTCCTTCAGACGTATGTACGTATACGTTATTTATTGCTGAATTAGTCACAATCCCAGGAAGAGGTTTTTCAATTTCAGAAGCCTCGATTCAAAGACCGCCCTCTCTTTGACAGGGAGCCTTTTTGTTTGAAGTGCAACCCAACAATCATGGATTCACAAGCAACCATTGTCTGTACGTTCAAAGAACACGACCGTGAACTTGTATGTGTGTGCGTACACACTACATATACACTTTGTTTTGGTGTTTAAAAAAAAATAAATCTCTTAATGTAGAGGTATCAAAAGTTTTCGAGAAACCTATGAGTTTGACAAAAATACTAAATTCGTTTTCCAAGTCAACTAATAATTTCTTAACTATGTATTTTAAACAGTTTCTTAACTAATTAACTGAACTAGTTAACCAGTTAAGTTAATTAGTAGTTTTCTTTAACTATGTATTATTGTAAATAGTATTGTACACAAAAAATATTCAATGCCCATAGTGATGACAGATTTTACTCATCCAAATCTAATTTTAAATTTAAATTTACACATTCTGATGAATTTTGATGAATACAATAGGTCCCATTTCGCTAGAATCTCATAAAAGGCATGAAGGCATAAATGTTTTTTTTTAGTAAAACTTTTTTTACTAAATAGATAAAGATTTCTAAGAACATTATTTTAAGGAAACCACTTATTTCAGTGTTCATATAATATAATACATATAAATCATATTTCAGTGTTTCATACTGAACATTTAAAATAAAGATACAAGCGTTTGTTAAAGAAAATATATTTTTTTTTATCTAAAATCTTTGGCCACTTATTTTTTTTCCGAGACTACACTAGAAATCTGCACAGGCATTGTGTATGAACCCTAAATTTTGGGGCGCAACAAAGGATTTTAGAGGTATTATTGTGTACTAAAAAGAGAAAGTGATAACATACGAGTATCGTTCAGCGTGGAATAGCCGTAGCCATTAAACCTAACGAGCCGGGACGGGAGGACAAAATGTCCTGGCTGCCAACAATAGCCACCTTTACCTTATACACCGTACACATTGTACCTTATAACTTATACATTGTGCGAGTTAGTACGAGGGTGAACTTTTTTTTAATATGGAACACCTGTACCGGACTCTCTTTGATCTATTCAGTACACCCGAATCAGGTGATCTGATCGCGTTGTTAGAACATATTTGTTAGCAATTTTTTGAACGTTTTAATAGGCGCAATGGGGTTCATATATGTGTCACTAAAATATAATCAAATCTTATATATTATTTTCTTTACATTCTTACCTCATTGTTACAATTAAAACTTACAATGGACACGGGTTTTATAGTTTTCATGTGTGTTATTAAATTAAGTAGCAAATTAAACAGTTTTAATAGGTAGTTCTACGATGCTTTTTTTATATTTGCGCGTCCGCGAGATAAAGTTTCTGCTTATCCGGACTGTGCGGATGAGACAGAAGACAGCTTAGACAGAAACGATAATAGACTTACAAGGATTTAGATAAAAACCGAAGGTCTTCCTTCACTAATGAAAAGAGCGTTTTGTGATATATAATTTGCAGAAAAAAAAAATAGATCCGTTCGAAGCCGGGGGCGAGTCGCTAGTTATGTCTATACCAATATTATAAAGAGAAAATATTTGTATTTTTGTTTGTAATGAATAGACTCGAAAAGTACTAGACCGATTTAAAAAATTCTTTCATCTAGAGAAAACTACACTATCAGCGAGTAACATATGTTATATTTTATAGTAAAAGTAACGCGGACGTACTTACGTACGTATAGAATAAAGTAGAGAAATAAAGCCGCGAATTTTAATAAGTCTGTTCATCTCATCAGAATTGTTGAATACCAGTTATTGCATATTTTTTTCGGTCTTTTACGTAACGCAATTTGTAAGAAGCTTCTTATTTAAATTAGAATACAGATCGTCTATTTAGTAAACAAACCGTCCGAGCCATGTCGTTTCCTGGTTAAAATGTTTAACAAAGTTGATAATGGGAATATGTTTCTTTTTCACGCATTTGCTCCCATAGCTGGTGGCAATTCAGGAAAGTGATGATAATAAAATCGGGGATGCTGTTTTCAAAATTTAATTACCACTGTAATTACAGTGATTACAATTTAATTACAGTCAAAGAATTTATTGGTATATATGGTATATTCGGATTCGTTGGATATATACCAATAATACGCTAAAAGAAAATATTACCAATAACGTACACGTATTCACGTAAAACACACGGCCGTGTCCACGACACAGCCATACCCCATTTTTTTTTTTTTATTTTAATAAAACGAGTCTAAAAGCTGTAGACTCGTGGTCCTAACACTAAACTAACTTATATCTCTCTTCAATGTTCCGATTAACTATACTCGTAGCTGTGCCTCTAATTCAGGGATTTATAAGTCGCTGAAATTCTGTTATATATATCTTCTAATTTACTTACTAGCGACCCGCCTCAATTTCGCACAGTTGCATTTTTTTCTGCAAACTATAAAATAGGTAACCCTTAATAGGTAATAGGAAGGTAAACACAAACCTTCCTCGTCTATCGATTTTTCTATCAATGAAAAGTATATTAAAATTCATTAGTTGATTTAGAAGAAGTTAGCGGAAAAAAGATATAGGCGGAAATCGCTTAGTGAAGGAAAACTAATAGACTTGAAAACAAGAAAACATTGTGTTATGGGAAGCAACAACGGTCGCCTGAGACGAAGGACAAAGAAGCTCGCTGCTTACGATTTCCTACCGCAATCCTATTGCAAGGACTTACCAAATAATAATGGATTAAAAAATATTTACTGCAATGTAACTTTTACAGCCCCTGCAACCTGGCCAAGGAAAGCTAAAGATAGAATTAAGTGGAAGCAGCTGGAAGAGGCCTATGTGACACGCTGATTAACTAAATCAGACTCGATGTATGAACATGTATAATTTAAAATATATATATTAAATTGTTTTAGTTAAGTTTCAGCAATAAAGGCTTAAATAAATAAATAAATAAACTTTTACAGCAAAAAAAAAAAAACAAATTAAAAAAAAAACTATTAAAAATTCTAAGATGAAAATTCTTTCCTGAATCCTGAAGAGTAGTGTAAAGTTGAAAAAGTTTGAAGACATTCTCTTATCAAGTTCCGGTACAGTTGAGGCAAAAACCTTGTAGAGTGCAGACTTTTTTTCAGTTGTCCACTTGTCGACGCGACTGTAACATCGGTCCGAGGATAATGAAGATAGATTTGCGTACAAAATGTGAACTTTTTATATTGTCTCTTGATCATCGCGAAATTATTCTTACGTATATTTAACTGAAACCATTTGGAGAGACTTAAAATGGCTGGCGAATTTATTTAAGCAAAAAATACGCAAAATAGTTGTTGTCTTTTAGTTTTTGTAATGGACAATGATTCATTAGATGCCCAAAATAAAAATATATTTTTTAAGTACTTCAGTGTAAACTCTCAGGCTGAAATTGCCAACATCAGAGTTTTTGATTACACCCAATGGATTTTGATACGGTTTTCGCTAATGGAAAAAGCGATAAACGAAAGTATGTGTATTTCTGTAGTTTGTTTGAGTTTCGTTTCTAGCCCAAATGGTATATATGTAATGTATAATAGAAATATATACCCTCTTAATAAATATAATAGCAATAAGCATTTTTGTTGCTCCCCGTTCACTCTGTGTTCAGGTGAATGGACAATAACTTTAAAAGGCTACTTTACGGAAGTCTCCTCAAAGATGAGTGTTCAGTTACGCGTGAAATAATATTCATAAAAGACGACGCTTGCTACTTGTGAGCTATAAATTCTTGAGTGAGAATAAAGTTGTCAAGTGAAACATTTCGATGTTACGCAGGATAAAAATCGAAGATTACTTATACATCAATGGCACATTTTATAAGTACTATAAATAGCTATCTATGTATACGCTTTGAATGCCTTTGGAATTTTACCGATCGATGGAGAAACTGATGTGTAATACCTACTTATATATATACGTAAGTACACAAGGGAACTGGAAAAGGTTTATTATGTTTACAAATCAACAAATGAGTCACTTCTGTGTATCAGATACAGATATTTCATACATTTAGGTTATTTACTTTTTTATGTTTAGACCGCCCTTAACAAAAAAAAAATTTTTTTTTCATAGTTTTGATTTCATGAGATTCGAATTAATTTTCAGTTGCTTGTTTTTTCTTTAAAATAATAATGTTAAAAGGTAGCTGGCAGGCTGATGGTCCACTTTATGGTAGGTGGCTACCGTCGCCTGTAACACAAGCAACGCCACAGGTGCTGAAAGAGTGTTGCCTTCCATAGTAGGATTAAGGGATTAGGAAGGGATAGGGGAATGGGCTCTGGCATCGCTTATTCACTCACCGAATCACTACAGCACACATTCTGTTTTTTCACTGTGATCTCCTGTAAAGAGGTGGTTACTGCCGCCAGACGGCCTGTCAAATGATTTCGAAACGCAGTGTATTTGGTGTATGTGTATATGCGTTTTAGATCTCACTGATGGACACATAGATGCCTCTACTCTTTGTGAAAAGTTTCAAGAGCTGCACCCCATTAACCAACTGTAGCAGGTCTTGAATACACATACAATACATACATACATTCAAGCCTTTTTCGTCCCTTTGGCGGGGGGGCACGCTAATTCTCGAAAGTTGAAAGTCCATAATTTTTTGTACTCTCCCCATTCCTTGCCGCTGTGTTTTGAGGGAAAAAAATAGAAGTAAATTATATTTTTATTGTTTAAAAACATAATATCTTTGGAAATAAAACGTGAACTTATATTTAGGTGAGTAACAATATAAAAAAGTAACTCCTTTGGGGGCACTGCGTGCCCCCACGTGCCCTCACAAAAAAAGCCCTGCATACAATACATACAATACAATACATTTGAGTGTATAAACACTCAAAAATGACCAATAGGTCATTTATAATATTTAGATAAAAATAGTTAATTTTTCTAATAAATTTTGAATAATATGATACAATTACAAATAAGTAAATATGTAGCCGCTATCCGCCTATGTCTGTTTCTCCGCTAACTTCTTCTTATATTTTGACACGGTTTTCAATAAAGCCAATAGCGCTAAATGAGGAAGATTTGTGTATATATTTGAAGAAAAAAAATTCATCTGTACGAAGCCGGGGGCTGGTGGCTAGTACCTACTATATAAATCAGAGCCTACTTACAAAACAATTAGCTGCCAAAGAAAGTTTTTATGTAGAGAAATTCTGTATTTTTGCTTCGCTCAAATCGGGGGAACGATATAATCTGTCAGCAAAACGAACTTATCAGATAATAAAGCCTCCTTAGAATTTGTTCAATCCGTATAGCCAGGCTTAGGCTTACACAAGTTTCCGTTCCAGTGTCCAACTTTACAGATTTCATAGGAACCCAACTCTATTGTCTGGCGCCGGGCCCTTTATAATCAGTAATGTAAAATTCATTTATTTCTTCAGAACCTGTGCAAGATAGAACCTGTAAAAACATATTTTTTTTAAATCGGGAAGGTACAATACTCCAGTGCACAGTAATACCTTCATATATTTCAATTAGCGTGGCGGAATATAATGTAGCTTGCGACAAGCTGTTCTTGATTAAATTTTAGTTTAATTTGTAAATTGTTTCGCATTGTCTTCGTCGCCATTTTGCGAATTCGTTACAACAATAACGTCAAATTTAAATATTATAGAAGAATTTACTTATACATCTATAGGTAAGGTAGGGTATATGAATAGGTAAAGACAAAAAAGCTCCGTGCCTTTTTTATAATTTTATTTTGCAAACCGATTTTTTTTTGTTAATAATAAAAAAAAGGTTTTTTCCTATCTTCTAAATTAATTTTTCCTAGGTTCGAAATTTAGATTTTGGATCGAAATGGACCTGCTCCTGAACTGAACTTCTCTAACTTGTAAGGCAACGAACGTTTGTATATTCGGCCGTAATTCTGTGGAAGCGACAAAGTCTAGACCACGCTAAGTGGGTTCTTTAAATGTTATACTATCGCAAATGGACAATGATAGTAATGAAAATGGTAATATTATTCGTTCTCTCTTGGAACTACGCATTTACACCTTACGAAGACTACAAATGCGAGTTGACTGGGCTAATGGAAATGCAAATTTTTCTAGATGCAAAGATATCGTATCTCTATTAACGAGATGAGAACTAAGCCTCTACGTGGAGCTTTTATCATAATTGAAATGAATGTATGCGTATTTATTTACTCAATTTTTAAATTGAATCTTAAAATACGTGTAAAAGCCAATGAAACAACGTGACACGTAATTTTTATATATATAGACATTTATTATTACATTGACAATAACTTTTAATTTAATTTGTTTCAGGAGTTGACGACACGCACAAATTTCTTGGAAATGAAACACACACAGACTACTTCAGATTATTATTAAGAGATGGAAACTATTTATTAGTGGGCGGCAGGTGAGTCCAGTTTTAAAATAACTTTGTCCTTTACTTTAATAAAACTTTGCTAGAACAGAGTTTTTTCAACATTTAATGTTGAAACAACAGTACTGAGTTAGTAATTTGGTACATCCAGCTCAAAACTGAGTTAGTATTGGGAAAAAGTTATAAAACGTATTTACTGGATCAGGAACATCGCTACTAGCTTGTGCCCGCGACTTCGTTCGCGTTGAAAAATGAAAAATATAACACCTGAGAAAACATCGGATATCTTTAACGCTAGCGCCGCCACGGCGATATTGCCACCCATTTTTCTATATTTTCATACGATCCCTCGGAAACCTAACATTTTTCCAGGATAAAAAGTGTCCTATATGTTAATCCAAGTAATAAACAATCTCGTTCCAAATTTCATTCAAATCCCCTCATTATGTGGCTAAGTGCCTATCACTGTATCGCATATCGCATCGTAGCGACCACGTTTCCTTCGCGTAGCATGCTCTACATCTCCAGTATCGAACCACACTGAACGTATCTTGCGCCGCTTACAACGCAAGATAAACCGGATATTTTACGACGAGTTATTTAAGTATTATATATTCCGAGCTGTCTCAGTACGGTTATGCGTGAAGATGAATCCACTAGAAGTACTCATATCCATATCCATATTTGAAGCATTAGAAATAATAATTTGATTAGAGTTTTATTTATTAGAAATAATAAAATAGGAAATGTTGCGCTAGCGTTACACGGGGAATGAGCCGTTGCGCGTTGGCGCGTATCTTACGCGTGTGCAGGCGCAATTACAAAATCATTCGTCGTAACAACGTAAGATGCGCTCGGTGTAGCCGTGTGGGAAAAAATGTATACATGTTAATTAATGTATCGGCGAAACGCGACATAAGATGCGCCGCGCAAGATACGCTCAGTGTGCTTCTAAATCGTGCGATGATCGATAGGGTTACAATTTTTTATTTATTTAGCCTCCGGCTTCCCACTTATGCTATTTTTTCTACAAATTATAATACACAAGCCTTTTATCATTCTTCACTCTTTTCATTGTCTATGTACATATGATTTTACTGACAATCAAAAATATTTCATAACTCTACGATTTTGTTCATAACTGTCACTGCTAAAAATCAGAAATATTAGACTCTCATCTAATATTTCCAAATGAGTTAATTTATGTCTAATTTTTAGGACTATACAGCGTAGTTTCTGAGTTTTATGATAAATTATGTTTCATATATGAAATTTCAAAAAATATTAAAGTACTAGCTGGTGCTCGCGACTTCGTCCGCGTTAAAAATTTTAAAAAACAATATAACGCTTGTCCTCGTGTTGCATGGCGTTTGGCCAGGCGTTAGTTTTTTATTTTTTAATGATCTCCTTTTTTTCTGGATGAGAGGTACCCTATGTTCTTTCTGGTGTCCCAGACAAAACTTCTGAAACTTCAGTAGTTTTTGCGTGAAAGAGTTACAAACATCCATACATCCAAACATACTTTCGCATTTATAATATACTAATATCCGTACTTCCGTTAGTGCGGAAGTACGTTTATTCTGTTCGTTTTGAGGTGTTTCCTTCGTTTCTGAGAGAAAATTGCCCAACAAACTTTTCTCAATAACTATAAGTCCTCCAAAACACAAATGACCAAGGCTATATTTTAGTCATAAAGCATTCATATTTTAATATTCATAACAAACATTCGAATCGACAAAAACACGCCTACGAAAGTTCATAATAACACCTATCAGTTTAAAAGGACCCAAAGTTATTTATTCAAATAAGATACCTACTTAGTTATTTCTTTTTCCAACTCTACTTCAATACGTAAAGTTCGGGTAGCCTTAACCGCACTGAGTGAGGCGGTAAGAACGTGCTGTATCTACTCGCGACCGCAAAGCGCTAACTCCAGTGCACCTAGCTCCGTCCCTCTCACACTCGTTGAATGTCCGATAGCGCCTTCTCGTTTGCATTTATAAAGATTTTTGGCTTATGTTTGGATGGAGGCAAGAAGACTTAAAAACACCCCTCGCTCCCGCCGGCCTACAGACGCCATTTTATTACGATTTAGTGGCGGTACAAGCAACACAGCTATTTGTGGCATAGTTTTCTTATTTAAAATTTATTTATATTTTTTGTTACGTTCATAACTTATCTTTTTATGTACTTGAAACTTAGAAATTGACATCGAATAGCAGTAAGGATATGTGACAAAAAAATTTCATAATCTATACTAATATTATAAAGATACCAGATTTGTATGTTTGGTATAAATAAACTCAAAAACTACTGAACCGATTTTAAAAATTCTTTCACCTAAAGAAAGCTACATTATCAGCGAGTAACATAGGCTATATTTCATAAAAAAATTCGCGGACGAAGTCGCATGCAACAGCTAGTGCAGTAAGACAATTAATTGTAATTTATATACAATAAAGTTGCTCCACATCTCTGAAAATTTATCCCATCTTTATTCGTTGACTTTTATCATGAGACAATCCTAACTAAAAACTAACTTGTTATTTTTAAAGGCTTCTTAAAAATAGGAGGTTAAAAAAATATTATTATATTTAAGAACAAGAATCATTAGAATCGTCCTCAGTCGTTATTTTCGTATATTCTTTCGGACACATCTGATTACACTTTTAACTCAAAAATGATTATGTTTGCGATAACGAAATATAACACTAGTGACTCGTTCAGGACGCTCCAAGCCGACGTTAGTTTTACTAAAATTTCTACTAAAATAAATCGGGCTCTTACTCCGACGTAACTGCCTCTGTGCCACTCTGCTATTTTTACAAATGATTTTATTTTGCCTAACTTATATTGTAGACTTGTTATTAAGTACACTTAGTTTATTACTAATTAAATTAAAGATTAGGAAGGTATAGGGAAATGGGCTCTGGCATCAGTTACTCATTCACTGGAACATAAAATGCTGTTATTTTACTGTGGTCTTCTGTAAGGGTGTGGTTACTGCCGCCAGAATGGTTGCCCGAAAAACGTATGTAAAGGATACTTTTTCCTTGCTTCTGGTATAGTATGAATTCTGTGGAAAGTTCCTTTTAAACTTTTCACCCGCCCTTTTAAGCCGTACGTACAAGTTAGTCAGTGTCTAATAATTTGAAATTTGGAAATTACATATATATATATATAAACAAAATATCGTATAATAATTTTCCAAGTTGCTGTTATACGCGATGACTTCGTTGTTCGTAATTTGAAATATTCATCCGTTCTAGCCAAGTTTACATTTCTTTCAAAATCCGATTTACATGACAATGGTCACGTCGCCGCCCTATGAAATTCTCATTGCAAGAACTCGGTTGCGAGGGATTTATTATGAGGAGCAAAAATTGTAATAAAACCAGTGTCGACTCAACGTTTTCATAGACGGCTCGTGAAAGGGAACAAGTGAAGACCACTTCTATTTGTTTTTACGCTTGGTGCTGGCAACAAATTTTAATAAGAGCTAATTTTTAAATTAAGAATTCTAAGAACGCGAAATTGAGACTAGCTCTTCATTGTTCAAATTTCTGTACTTTTCTTAATTTACTGTTAATATATTTTGAATATTTTATATAGGGGAGACTAACTAATTATTGGCACTTTAAGCAATACTATACAAAAAAAACCTCATTAAAATTTTATATATAAATATCTTCACACAAATAAATATCTTCACACATTCCACACAGCACCATCTAGTTCCACAGTAAGCAACTAATGCTTGTATTATGGATACCAGACAGTTGATATACTACATAGATTACTTTATTTTTTTTTAAATACATACATATTATAAATACAAACATCCATGACTCAGGTACATATATCCTTTAGATAATGTTGATTATGCATTCGGTTTAATTATTATATTGTCAGCATCGTATATAATATAATGTTTCCAGCATTTTCAGCAGTATTAGGCAATTACACTCGTTTTTCTTTCAATAGACCCGTAGACCATTTATTGGCACCTTTCGACCTATTGTTGGCATGCATTCAACCAATTATTGGCCTTAAGGTAGTAGGTATTTTAGAGCCGACTAAAAATCATAAATTCTGTAAAAACTTAGATACGTAGATAATCTATACTAATATAAAGATTTGATTGTTTGTTTGTTTGCATTGAATAGACTCCGAAACTACAGGACCGATTTGAAAAATTCTTTCATTGTTGGGAAAGAATTTTTCAAGCTATATTATCAACGAGTAACATAGGCTATATTTTATAAAGTTACACGGACTAAGTCGCGTGCAATTACTTATATTTATGAAAGATTTAGCCCACGTTTAACCACCTACATAGTTTGGAGATAATAACTTTAGCTAAATAAAACCAGTGCTAACTAAAAAAACTAAGTTTATTTTCAATAAAATAAAAAAATAATAAAAACAAAAATATAAAACACAAAGTTAGGATCATCTCAGTAACTCATTTAATCTTTTAATTTTTTCTTTTAATCTTCTTAAATTAATGAGATAAAAAATCTGTAGATCTGTAGATTTTATTGATTCTTTTGATTGGTTTTTATTGCTTTCTTTTTATTTGAGATTTTTTTTATCTTCTTTCGCTCCCGTTCTTCTTTTCTTTTTCTCATTCCTTCCTTTTTTTTATTCTTATTCACTTTTTTCTTCTTTTCCAGCGACGCAAGAACAATAGAACAATCTGACTGACTAGTGTTAGCAATTCATAAAGATCATAACCCTAAAATTTATTTATTTATTTATTGTGGGAACACAGTTTATGGAATAGTTTTCTTATTTTTTAGAGAAAAGTTTAGGGTGCCAATAAAATGGAGGGGTCATCTTAACCGTATTTTATTTTAATTCAAAATTAAAGTTTCAAAATTAAGTTGAGCTGATTTATTCCTAGCTGAGTAATAATAATTTCGATATGAAACAATAATTACGATAGGTGATATTCTATGCAGTTTGCATATTACAAAAAAAAACCTGCGATCACTTATTTATCTACAAGCTGGTGCCCTGACTTCGTCTGCACCCCTTTTTCTTAGAATAAAAAAACACTTAGAATAAAAAACATGTATTCTTATCTACAAAACATTAAAACTTTATCTATACATAATTACATATATAATAAAATCGGGAACAAGCCGTGTCTGTACATTAAATATATAAAAAATAAGAATCTGTACAAATTGTACTTATGTTACCGAGGGTCTGTTTGTCTAAGCATTTGTGGACGCTAATCTCAAGATGAAATGTGAATGATACAAGTAATTCCAAAAAATTAAGCATTAAAATATTATTATTATTTGTACCTATATCCGTATCATGAAAACAAAGTTTCTGCTTTTAAATAATTAAAAGGGCTATCTTCATTATACGTACTGATGAAATTTAAATGGTACGTGTGACAATATCCGCAAAAAGCTTCACACTTTAGTATAAACAAACATTAAAGAGAGGCCACTAAATCAGCGATAAAGTTGCACTTCTGTTTTGTAAAAAAAGATTTTATGATATTAGAATGAATCTTGAATTTAATACTTGCTAACTCTTGTATTAAGTCCAGAATAAAGAAAAAAATAAACAAGTAGGAGTGTTCAATCAATATTGCATGCAATTTATTTTAAAAAAGACAGACTCATTCGAATTTGTAAATGTTAAAAAAATCGTAAATAGATGTAATTTTTATAACTTTAAAATCTTTTTTTACATGTTAGAACTATTCCAGATCGAATAATTTAAATGAAATAAAATAATGCATTCTTAAAATAAATTTAAAAGTTTTAAAACAGAAACTATGCATAAAAAATATTACTCGTATAATGATTAATTTTTGACAGATGGGGCCATTTGGGACTTATGGTTATATTTATACTGTATACTGATATTGCAAAAAGCAATTATGAGGTTCTCTTTTTGTCACAAGAGTCTCTTGTGACAAGACTTTGATTTTTGAGTTCTTTCTCATAAAATATGCATTCCGAACTAGTGGTAAATGTAAAAGAATTGAATATTTTAAGAGACTGAAATTTCATCTTTGCAATAAAGAATATTTTTATTTGTATAAATATAAATTTATTTAAACAGTGACTACTGGATATTAAGTTAAATACCTACTATAAGTAAGAGCAATCTATTGCATAAATTTTTTGCCCAATGGCTTCGTGTTTGATCATTATTCTAAGATGATTCAAATTAATATTTAATTTCATTATAGTATCATTTTTAAAGCAACACGCTTCTTTTGAAACATATGTTTAACTAGCTTGAAATTTTGTTCAATCTTCCAAGTCAGGTGTTTTAATCGCTAAACGCTTAAGCCTTTGCGCTACGTTCCATTTAGTGGCCGTACACTTAATTTTGTAAGGTCGCTTACCGTGCGGAAACGTTATTCCGTCCGGGTCCCGTGTAATGTTATTCTCGTATAGAGGGTGTGAGGCTCTTTTGTGCCCTTTTAACTAAATTAACGTAGTCTTGGCCAGCCATGCCCTTAGAATAGACCCTATAGGTATCATAGTTTTATAGAAAAAAGTTATTAAGTAAATTTTTCATGTTGTGTTTACATAAGCACAGCTACTTGTATTTTTTGTTGTTATACTAGTAGCAACTCGCTCCCGGCTTCGCTCAGGAAAAAACTTGATTAGGTTTTAGTATATAATATACATAAAAATTCCATGATAAAATATATAACCGATGGTGAAAACCGCATCAAAAATCCGTTGCATGGTTTAAGAGGAGTTATTGGACATACACGGAAAGCGATTTCAAATTATACTATGTATAGAAGATTTATTAGTTACATTTGTTAGGTCTAAATTTCATAGTTACAAAAAATATTGAAGTTGTAATTTCGATTGCATTCGCATCTGCCTTTCGCATTTTCTATGCAGTCGATCTGATGTTAAGTGTGAGTTAATATTTATATTTTAAAAAACTTTTTAAGCACCATCGAAAACATTTATTTATTAAAACATAAAATATTTTAACAAACACACTCTTCATACTCAAGTGGCGTGTTCAGAATAATTATTTGTTCCACTTTAATTGGAATAAAATGATGAAATAAAAAATCATAAAGTCACAAATGAAACAATGAGGGCCGCACCCTTTTTTCGCTATTCACAAAACCCCACTCATTTAAATAACAGCAGAGTGCGATACCTGAATAAATAAAGCGTAGTTAATTAATCATATTCACGCGGTGGCGAAAATCAATTTCGTAAAACAATTTAGTGAATAAAAATATTTTCGACCGACACGTATTTATTCAAACAGTGTCCGCATTTAACGAGCGTGCTTGCTTATCGTGTTGTTACAATACTTTCCAATGTATGAACAGATTCTATTCATTTTTATTGTGTAAAATGTCATAAACACAAATTTACAAATACCCCAACATCGTCTGTGTGGCTTTTAATTTTTTATTTTTTATTTTATTTTTTTTTATCGCATTATTTTTTTATATTTTTTATTGCTTTTTATTGTTAACTAGCAGGTCACGGATTTTTTTCTGCAAAATATGCAAATATACAGAGGGACAGATGGGATGCGACCTTGTTTTATACTAATATGTATATGTAAAGATGTACATCTTACTAATATTATATGGACCGGCTCCCGGCTTCGCACGGGTGCATATTTTTTCTGCAAATTATATAATATACTAGCTGCCCCGGCAAACGTTGTTATGCCATATAAAAAAAATTTTGGGGTGGACACCCCTTATCACTTAGAGGTTTGAAAAATAGATAGTAGCCGATTCTCAGACTTACTGAATATGCATAAAAAATTTCATAAGAATCGGTCAAACAGTTTCGGAGGAGTATGGGAACGAACATCGTGACACGAGAAATTTATATATTAGAAGAACCTTTCTCGTTTAACGCTCTTTCCGTTAGTGAAAACCGCATTAAAATCCATTGCATAGTTTAAAAGATCTAAACGTGCATACAGAGGGACAGACGGTGGGAAGCGACTTTATTTTATACTAGCTGTAGCACGCGACTTTTCCAGCGTAACTTTATAAAATATAGCCTATGTTACTTGCTGATACTTTAGCTTTTTATAGGTGAAAAAATTTTCAAAATCGGGTCCAGTAGTTTTTGAGTTTATTCATTACAAACATATAAATCTTCTCTCTTTATAATATAGACTATGTAAAGAAGATAATATAATATGTATACATACGAGTAGATATATAGATATGTAATAGTTACAGCGATTGTCACGAGAAGACACGTGTCGAAAAAAATTGAGGTAATCACAGTTTGTTAGTAACATTGAAGTGTTCCCGCAGGACTACTCACGTTTCTGATTGAGACAAATACCTCTGCGTGTCACTTGTGACAAAAACTTACACAGAATATGACAATTTTCTTTCTCCAAGTCCAATTGACATCTAACTTGAAATTGTAGGAAGTACCTTTTTTTTACGGTAAAAATACATTTGTGTTAATGTTAACATATTTATATAAAAAAGGAACATTTGTTTTAAGCATATACCAGCTGGTGCCCGCAACTTCGTACGCGATGTAATTGGATTTTTGAAAATCCCACAAGAACCTAACTTAATGGATATATAATATATATGCATATAAAAAAATCATAAAATTACCTCTTTCGGCGTTCTGTGCAGCTTTAAAAAATTCTTTTCTTTATTACCACATATGAGACATACTTTTATGGTGGTTTCTTGCGGTTCGTATAAACTGCAGCGCTGATTGATGACGCACGAAATTCCAGGAATAAATTCGTAATTTTCCTTTTATATAACAATCAAAAAGTAAATGAAGCTATATTAATTGAAGAAATGTAGCTCAACATGTATTGTATTTTGCAAACAATGTTAAGAGCAGGGGTGAGTGCTTCAATACAATAACCCTGTAATTAGAATTAAGGAAGTAGGGTTGTTCAGGAACGCCCACGTAACTATCAAACAACGCCCTTAATAAGTAGTCTCGAAGATAATAGTTGAGTTAACTGTTAATTTTTAAAATTGATTTGTTTCGTATGAATTTGTGTTTTCAACAAGTCATCAAGTTTATCAAGCCTAGATTCTTCAAGTATCGATTCTATAAAATATTCAAAGTCTGTCAAGTCTCAATCAGTTCGTCTAGTCTAAATTCTATTGAACATTGAATAATTAATTTAAGTTATACTATTGAAAATCCAAACAAGTTTAAACAGTATGTTAATATTCTCTAAATAGTATAAAACTAGCGACCCGCCCCCGGCTTCGCATGGATGCAATTTCTTTTCTGCACATTATATCCACAGATCTTCCGCGTTTATCGTTCCTTTCCATTACAGATAGAAGTGGACAGCATTTTTATAATAATCACATATATTTTGCATATATTATGTATTACATATATTGTATATGTAATATAATATATTTCATATATATATAGATATAGACGAAGTCGCTGCCCGCGTCTGTCTTTCAGATAACAAAAATAGTTACGAATTTGGATACGTAACTACATATTATAGTTGTAGTTAGACTTTGACACAATTTCCTCTGATTAGTAATATACAAGCCCAAGAAAAGCTAGGAGTGATTCAAATGCGTTGCCATCCTTAATAGGATTCCTAGAATTCCTGGAATACTGACTAAACCATATAATTACATTAGACATTCAAAATTGATTAAAATTTCCCTCTAGCCAATATGTATCCGAGTGAAACCTAAGTGTGTCACTACAGAATTACTATGAAAAAGTTTTGAAATAGACAATTTATTTGAAATCACTTTTATGTACGGTATTATTATAGAAAAAAGTAATTAACTTTCTGTAGTAACCACTGGTGAACCTTCTCAATGTGTTCGAAGGATTTTCTTTCTATGAAACAATAGCTAAGTTGTAGACGTAATTTGAGCCGTTCCCACTGAAAGTTCATACTAAGTGCCTATTTGTTCGGCCCTAAACAAATAAAGTAGTTTTGGGGTAAAATAGATCAGTTAAGTTGATAAGTGCGCGTGTACGCCACCTCCCAACGCAGCTGGATTTGTAACAAATTATCCTTATTAGGGACACATGCGGAATACAACAACAATCATACATTTTGTATAGTCTCACAAGTCATACGTTATCAGACACTTCTAGATCTTCTAATGTGTAGAAGCAGCTCCTTCGCAGACAAACTTTCCGCGAATATGGGAACAACTTATGGGTGCTTTGGCTAACAATCGAATACTCAGTGGAACTTTTTTATGATGTTTTTAATCCTTATCCTAATCCACATTTATAATATTATATAAGTACTTATAAGTATATAAATGCGAAAGTTTGTATGTTTATTACTTAAACACGCAAAAACGACTGAACGGATTTGGATGTAATTTGGCACAGACATAGTTTATTACCTTATGGAATACTTTCTATGTTAGGTTAAAAAATGTTAGGTTCCTGTGGGATTTATCAAAAATGAACCACAGTCGCAGGAACAGTCTGTGTACAATAACTATTTTATTTATTTTTTAGTATTTTCATCTAAATTACTTAGTGGAACAATCGCAGCAGCAATTTAATAACTGTTGTTCCAAATCTGTTGTGTCCAAATTTTAAGCCTCAGAAATTTCGGTCCAATTTTTGTTTGAGATAAGATTGGGTGAGCGCAATCTTATATATTTTTGAAGTTGCCTAAAGGCAACCCTTTGTCCTAACTTTAATTTATTCGTTGCTTGTTATCTCATACAAAATGTAATGGTGAGATTCCTCAAAAATTATTTCATAGTAACACAACAGCCCTTAATGTTTTAACGATTTGACTTCACCTGAGTTCAATTCCTGACAAGGTCAAATATGAAAATGTTCGCAATATGAAAAGTATTTGGTTTCGCAATAATCCGTTGTGTTGTTCCCATACTAAAAGTAAAGTCACAAGATCATAAGTTTTTTTTATGGAGATGTAGATAAAAACTGTTATTGCTAAATGGGCACAGCTACTAGCAATCTTTTTATTTGTTCCTTTACTACTCTTTATCTATACATTTACATTAAATGCCTTTACATTTAAAAAAAATAGTTGTTAGATGTTTTTTCTATTTATCTGTGCGTTTGTGCACGCTGATCTCGAAAACGGCTTTATTGATTTGAATGTGGTTTTTAATGTAGATTAATGATTACCTGGATTAAACTATAGTTGCCGGCACCAGTTATTAATTAATATAAATGATGAATAATTTATTAATGAAACGTCTCCTAATTGAAGTTTTTTCCTTTCGATCATTTTACTAATACGATTACTCGATTATTCGTTTATCCATCCGAAATCGTGGGACGTCGATAAATGAAATTAGTCCACTTATCTCTGTAATTCGATAAATGATTGACGTGTTTATCGTTAAACATCGAGACGGTCGCGTTTCGCGAAGTGAATTAGGAAATTTGAAAGCGTCTGGAGTGTCACAACATTGGAAATGTAATGATAAATGCTCGAAATAGGAGTTAAATGATGCAACTTTTATCGAGATCAAACTCTCTGACACCCCTTTCGTTTCCTTTAATTTCAACAACCCTGTTGTCCTTGACGTCGAAATAGGAATTAGTAATAAAGAAAATAATCAGGAGTTGCTTATATTTTCCTTGAGCATTTATGATGCACTGTACTTGTGCATAGAAGAAATATCAAATAGAAAGAAATTCATAGTGACGGACACTAAGTTTTTGCAAGAAAATAAAAAAATAAAAAAAAGAAAATAAAAAAAAGAACTTTTTCTAAATTAGTTAAGTCAACAAACTGTAAAATTATTATAAATAAACAAAATTGCAACTTCTGCATTTCCAGATATATTTTATACCTATCTGAAAATCTGTACTAAATCTAATAATAATAGATTTGTTTTACACATTTTGTTTGTAATTAATAAACTCAAAAATTACTGGACTGATTTTAAAAATTCTTTCACATACAGAAAGTTACATTATCAGCGAGTAACGTAGGCTATATTTTATAAAGTTACATGGACGAAGTCGCGTGCAACAGCTAGTGTAAAATAAACCTTTGATGAAAAAAATTATCACTGCAAGTACCGGATGGACCCTTTTTATAAGTAACATATAATAACATCGATAACATTATCTAGACAGTTGAATATTCAGGAAAGTCTGATATAAAAAGATAGATAGAGAGACGAGACTATAAATATAGCTCGAAACAAGTTTTTCATTCCAATTTACTACAAATATTAAAACCTACACACGATTCGGATTTTTATTCATGACATCACAGATTAGATTGATTGAGATTAGAATATTGGTTTAAAATCTTTTTACACTAACATCAATTAATGTTGAGTATTCTCTATGCCATAAACGTTACTGAAGTTAAGTTAGAAATTATCGATTACTATAAAATTAAAATTTAGTGATTACTAAAATAATTAACTGTAGTTGAGTTGCTTACTAAAGCTTATGAAATATGGTATTAAATATTAACAACAATGTGTTGGAGAATGTAAACCAAATAAAGGATCTTGGCGTAATTATAGATCATAAATTGAGTTTTATACCACATATTGATAATGTAACTAAGATATCGATGAGGCCAAACAAGTCATTTCAAGTATAAAAAAAAAATATGATAAAATCTTTTGTCCCTTTTAATGATATATCTATAACTAAACCGCATCTATTTGTATATTCGTTAACTCCTCTATAAACGCCGCAACGGATTTTGATGCTACTACCAGAAAGACGGCAAAATGTATTGGACCAGAATAGACAATATATAATTCAGTTAAATATTTATTCACTATAAAAAAAAAGAATACATTACTTTCGGAACAACCCAATATATAATACAATTTTCAGAAAAAAATTTACATCCATACGAACTCGGGAGCGGTTCTCTACTAAATATATTACGTTAATGATGAGCTCAAACAATAATTAATAATCATTGCTAGTTTAAGTGACTACTTTTAAAAAATACATATTACTATGTCCACCTAGATAGTTTTAATTTAAGAAATTTCTTAATGTATTGGCCTAATAATTTGCTAGCGACAACCCTGACACAGTAAATACAACCAACTGAGGCTGTTCAAGTAGCCTTTGTAGCACAAGTGGACTGTCAACTTGTCTGCCTCCCTACACAAAGGCCACAAAAGCCTGTAAAAGATTTTCTATTTTACATTCCTTTTATTTTTGGAATTATTTAATGTAATACTATTTTGCGCAGTATGCACGTTTGTATGTAAAAAAAATAATTAAAAAATACTGCAGTGGATTTTTAATATCCTACTAATGTTATAAATACGAAAGTTTATGATATATGGATATATGAATATGGATATATGGATGTTTATTGCTCTTTTACGCAAAAACAGCTCAACGGATTTGAATGAAATTTGGCACACAGATAGATTATTAACTGTATTAATATATAGGATACTTTTTATCCTAAATTAATGTTAGATTCCCGAAGGATTGTCTAAACATATAAAAAATTGGGAGGCGCTGTCGCCGTGCCGGCGGCGGGCGCCACTGTCGTCACAGGGATAAAGTTGTCATATATTGTCTCAGATATTATATTTTTTAATTTATCAACGCAGGCGAAATCGCGGGAACCAGCTCATAATAAATTAAAGCTTAATCAGCGTAAGCCATTTAAGTGACCTAAAATAGTTTTCTAGACCACTTGATTACAAAACACTTGATTTTACCATCTGATTGTGAAAACTATATAATTAATATTACCTACAAATATAATGTCGTTTAAAGTAACTTGGCAGACAATGCAGCCACTAATTTAGTATTGAAACATTGTAAAAAAATATTATAGTTTGATGCCATATCCAAAAAGCTTTGCTTAGTATTTAGTAAGAGGCAAAAGACGTGATTTAGGAAGAGAGTTTTATCGCGGTAAACTGGGGGAACTTAGATAAGGAAGGCTTCCACTTTCTACGTAACTTAAAGATGGATAGTTCGGTTGGAAACGCTTTATTTGTGCTTCTTTTGTAAATACCACAAGAAATATATTCACGAAAATGCCATGACAAGCTGACTATCTAAGCAGCAGCCTAAGAAACCTACAGCTTATTAAATGTTTTTATACTACTCGTATTTATTAAGGACTAATGAACTGCCTTGCATTAATGTCTAATTTTTCTCTTCATAAGAACCTACCTCGGAATGGTCCAGCCGTTTTCGAGTTTCATTTTTACTTATATAGTTTAATCAATTGATAACTTACATTTCTATAAAATATTTAAATTAGTGCTTTAGTTGAAGTTTCTAGTGCTTAAATAACATGCACATCGTGTAACATAAAAATAAATTAAAAACATTAAAGCCAATACTTTTGATAAAGTGACCATTTTGATACTAGACATTCTGAAACTAGAAATTTTGATAGACTGGTCAATCTGGTCATTTTGGATCAGTGGACATTCTGACACTGGACATTCTGAACCTGAGCCATTTAATCGATAGATATACTTATAAAGTCCTTTGAACGTAAACATCCGCCGCTAAGAAAGGATTTTTTAGAATTTCAACTTCACACGAAACCGGAACGGATCGCTGGTTATCTATACTTGTAAAATTGCTTATCCTGACTGACTATCAAAGCACAGCCAAAACTACTAAATCTAGAAAGTTAAAATTTGAAACATATATTGAACATTTATTTTATAATGCAACCATCCGCTAAGAAAGGTATTTTGAAAATTTCAACTCTATGCGAAGCTGGGGTTGGGTCGCTAGATAAATAAGTATATGAAGAACAATAAATAATATATCTTGTGTACATGAGCGAAATAAATTCGAAAAATTACCTACACTTAGGTAACTTTTGTTATTTCCCGTAACCCAAATACAACCCTTCTCATTCGTATGCCATAAATCACGCTGATGTCAGAACGGGACAACAATAGACCCATTGCGGTTGGTATTTTAAACGCTTTAATTAAAATGTTAAGAATTTGTATTTTGTATACGAGCGACTGACGAAATGTCCAATTTAAAGAGACCTGCATTTTCTCCCTCGCTTCACAATTTTTCTATTATAGAAGAGAATGTAAAAGGCTACCGGAGGTCTTGGTTCTTCGGTTTGGACATGTTTCTGAAAGGGTATCATCTGGTGCGTCATATAAATGTCACCTCAAAGAAATTTTCATTCTTCTCGGTTTTACATTTTTGTCTGTGAAAAGCTTCACAATTATCCTAATTTCAATATCACGATGTAATGATACCTCTTTTTTATCTCTATTAAAGCTGTCATCGCTCGATTAATGCACACTAAATATCATTTTTTTTTTTAAAGTCGAGACCCATAATAACACGAATTGATTTTCAACAGCAACGCAATTAATCTATACTAATATTATAAAGAGGAAAGATTTGATTGTTTGTTTGCATTGAATAGGCTCCGAAACTACTGGACCGAATTCTTTCACTGTTGGGAAGCTATATTATCAGCGAGTAACATAGGCTATATTTTCAAAAAAAAAATGGGGATCCTTAATAAAATTCCAATAATGTAACCCAAGGTGTAAAAAAAAAATTACCTAAAATATTCCTCACATCGCGTGCGCTGCGAAAACTATTGATGATAGAACAAAATAATATACTATGACTTTGCAGAACACATCACTATCTACAAAAGTGTCACGACAGCATATGTCTAACTATTATAGTTATGGCACAATAAATGTTCTTTTATTTTAAAATTTAATTGAAATGCCGCCGCTAAAAAAGGCTCTTTATTTGTATCTTGGTATTAATACTTATCAAAATAAATTACTTCATATTCAAGACTGCTTCAAAACATTTATATAACTTTTTGAATTATTCAATTCGGACATTCCATTCGAAGATTTAAAAATGTAGGCGTCATTGGAGCTCACTCGCGCGGTCGGCTCCCTACGCAGCGGTCGTGTGCGGAATCGAATAATTTGTTTAATACCCGTGCGAAGCCGGGGCGGGCCGCTAGTATTATTAATATATGGCTATTAACTCGGTCAACAGATTAGCATTACCTTACAGCGAGGTAATGCAGACAGCATGGTTGGGACCCTGCCTAGGGGACTGAAGCTTTATATTATTATAATAAATAAATATACTCGTATATCTTAGAATTGAATGAAACATTATGTTGTATTAAAAATAATTATGTAGGTATTAAACATTATTTATATTTTATATATTTATATATTTCGCGTATCTCGGAAACGGTTGTAATGATGTTGTATTTATTCGTTTAAAATAGTTACTTTACACAAAAAAGTTTATTTAAGTAAGTACATATCTCGGATTCCTACTCGTACAAATGTACATTTTAGGATACCTACCACTTTTACGAAACTTGTGAACAAAATATGCAAAGTTATGATAAGAATCCAATAAAACTGTTGTAATTAATCAGAGAGCAGGGTTGTATCAATTGGAACAATTGTCATTTTTATAAGAAAGAAAAGAAGAAAGAAAACATTTTTATCGAGTAGACGTCATAAATTCGATGAAATAAACGATGAATGTTGTTGTGAAACAATTGCAATAAATCTCGCTAGCATGTGAGGCGCAATTTCTCAGTCGGAGGCCGATGCCGCTAGAACTTTTCCAATATTGACGCCAAGCCGTCCGCCATGTAAAAACGCTTCCAAAATGGCGGCGCGCGGCGGGCGGCTCGCGTACATCAACCGAGCCACGCGAATGCCCATTTCACAGTCAAATGATGATGACAAACATCGAAAACTTGCCTGGATTCGATCTAACTTTATTGGCTGAACGCAAACGAAATATGTTCAATAGGTTTTCTTCACACTTTTGTCCCTGATAAAATATTTTACATAAAATAGTCATAAGGCTTTGTTATTAACCTAATTAATTATTTCAATTCTAAAGGGTACTAAAAAATTATGAAAACTATTTTTTGTGTAATAATACAAAAAAAAATCCTTCGGATATAATATGCAATTATTTGCTTGACTAATATGAAATTCCATTGTTTTATCTATACATATACACATATTATAAAATAAATTTGTCTGTTCTGTCAGTTTCACTTTCTACTCTTAAGGCTTCTTAAAAAAGCCAACGGATTTTGATAAGGTTTTCATTAATGGATTAACCATAAACGAGAAACCATTGTGTAGACATAAAAGTTACCTATAGAAAAAAATTACGCCCCCAATAGATTTGTTATATATTTTTAAAATGAAAATTTTCAATTATTATCATCCAGAGGAGAGCTTTTATAAACATTCTAAAAAAGGAAATGTATGCGAGTTTAATATTCAACTTTTATCTTCATTTAACATGTTTGCTTAAAAAAACTTTTTCTAATTTAAAGTTTTCTAGTTAAGTTTTATATAACTATCATACATTGTTTTAAGATATTGAATATATATTTAATAACTGAGTATTAAAATTGTGTTAAGAGTCAGACCGTGTATACTCATAGTACGAACATAAAATATAATTCAAAACTTTTCTATTTGAACAGAGTTGTATCAAAGCAATTTTAGTAGAACGGAACAAATATTTTTAGGGTGCATGTATGTATTGTTGGCTGTTGGCTGGCGTTGTGTCGAGTGTTCGTGAGTAAATAATATGGAGCACGTGCCCCAATGTCCTATTGATATTGTTCTAAACGGAACTCGTAAAGTTTTCCAATATCGGCACAGTGTCGAGTGCACGCAAACAAATTGCATCTGTCGCTGACTGAATGCACCGGTGTTTGCCTCCAAATTTGAATTTTCAAAAGATTCAACTTCGAAATGATACTTCATCAGACTCATAACTTCCGTTCTAAATTCAAATTTAGCTAGCATAACCTATGTGTGCGTATGTTGTTTCGCTGAGTGATCAAGATATGCGAGAGGCCATTTCCTAATCCTACTATGGTCTTTAATGCTACTATGGTCGGTAGCACACTTGCAGCACCTGTGGCGTTGCTTGTGCTATAGGCGATTCTAGCCACCTACCATCAAATGGACCATCAACCTGTATAGAAACATAAAAAAGAAGTATACTGTATCAGTCTTTAAATATTAATATTTAGACAAAGCACTCCAAAGAGGAATGTATGATATCCTATTTAGGAGGCCTTGGAAATCAATATAGTATAATAACTGTAATGCGGATTAGCAGAAAGGCTGCCTTTTCACTCAAGTTTCGTTACAAAGAATTCCTTAACCGTTAGAAGTAGTGATTTTTTGAAATGAAAACTTCTTTAGGCGCATTGGGCATTGTTGAGATGGAAAAAAACCATTGAACTCGCGACACTGTTACCGTAACCGACACCTCTGTACATAAGTATGTATATATATATTCACTTCTGTCGGCACTCCCGGAGTGCCACTGTTTTTTTTTATATTTGATTTCTAGTGACGCATACTAAAGAAAATAAACCCAATACTTAATGTGGTTATGAATACTTTCGAGACCAATGAGTCAGTAATATCTGAGGAAAAATAGCCTTGGAATTAAGACATGTTTTGTTTGTTTATTATTAAGACATCTTGACGATGTCGAGTATTGTAAGGGACCGCGATAACAAGCTAAATGCCTAAAATCAAAGGACAGTCTTGTATTTCAACACAAACAAAAGCGCAAGTCTGACGAGGGGATTTTTTTATTCCGAGATAAAGTCACTTTGTTACAACATCACAAATTAGATCCACCAATAATTTATTCTTTCGACGACAACGCTATTGTCTCCCCTACTGTTTTCGTTGCCTGTTTTACTGCATTCAGTTAAGGGACATTTTATGGACCCTTTGCCAATCCCCCGGAGCCTTTAAGGACCACACATCCTCCTTCAAACATTCTGACATAGAGACGAAATATAAATAAATTCACAAATGTCTCTCGAAATGAATTATTTATTTGGCGCTTCTTAAACTTACTTTGTTTTAAATGTGATAACGCGTTTGCCTTTATCGTGAAAACACAAAACATGAAAAATTGACTGTTTTGATTCATTTATTATTATGAACTTTCTATCTAGGTTTATGTCGTTCTAAGCTTAAACCTTGAGAACGGATGGACCAATTCGGTTATTTTTTTCGACGTGAATAGGTACATATACAAAGCATACATTCTAAAGAGATCTTCAGTGAAAGGGCGGTTTCAGTTACAATTCATTGATAAAACAATTAGAAGCTGTTATCAATCAAAGAGTGTTTGTCGACTTAGATTAAGAACACAAAAACTTTAGGGACATACTAGTGTTGACTATCCGTCAACGTGAAGGGCCAAAGGCGACGGTCACATTTTGACTCAATTCGGTGAAGCGTGTAATTGGCAAAAGATAGTTTTTCTATCTATCCCTTTTGTACACCATATATACAGATTCAATAAATACTTCAGCTATATGTTCAATTGTACCACTCCCACTGGGCAACATCAATTTATTCTGAACTAAACCAATTTAATGTCGTCGCAAAAACACAAATATGTAACAAAGTAATTCGGTCTACTGAACAAGCATACGTAATTGTACATCTAACAATCCTCAAATTATACGGTACATAATGAGATTATTAGTTATCTTCAGCACCAGAACACTCAAATTGATTGCATCATGCCACTTCGTTACACAACAAAAAACGGTTACCGAATAAAATATGACCGCGGAGGGTCCCCATTGCCCACAAATTGGCCCCCACTCGTTATCCTTCACAAATTATAGGCGTTTTCTTTAAGCACGAGACCCCAAAAGAACCCTCGCTCGGCAATAGCCAACAAAGAAATGCATTTTATAGACGTGCATGATGCTTTGCACGTACTACACGAAGCATTGAGTGGTTTTTAGGAATTTAATTTTGAGTCATAAAATCTGGTGAATTACTACTTGCTTCTTCAAAATATTTTTAGTAATATATTTTAAATCTACGTATTGACTCATGTGTAAAGTGAACTGCTAAAGGATAAAGAGAATAATTTCGAACGTGATAATGTACAATTTAGTGTGAAATGTTTAGGCAAACACAAAGAGAAATTGTGCCGGAAATATTGCGAGACCGCTTTGGATTGGTGGCCTATAACTGTCCCAACTTGCGAAAAGTTCCCTGATTAAAACCACGTACACTGTTCTGAACCAAATAATTAAGCCAGCTGCAAGGACGGGTGTCGTTTGTAGGTACCAAGTTTGGTCTATTTACCGCGAAAGTTTATCATAAGTTTATTGTTCAATAAATACTTTACTCGTAGTTATGCAATGTTACATTGTTAATGGTGCTCGGCTACTTTTGCTTCGAATCTCTATCGGGGTTGCACCTTTTGATTTAAAATAATGACCACTTGCTCTTATTATAAAGGATAATATCGTGAAGAATACTTGCGTCTCCTAGACGATAAGAAATTTGTGAGTCATGTGAACGTGTGAGTCCTGCCAATATGCAGTGAAGTAACGTGGTGAACATTCATACTTCTTCACACTTAGTGTAGTCCTGTGTCTAGCGTGCAATATTGTATATATGTAATATTTTACAACATATACAGGCTAATACAAAAAGTTTCTATTATTCCATCTATTATAATAGTAAGGCTCAGTGCTGCAAGATGGTGATCTTACACAAGAACCACGGCATGATACCTGATGTCTCACTGCTGTGTTTTGCTTTGTTTAGGGAATCCCCTTTCAATTTTTTCTGTCAGGGTCGGCAGCGATCTTGCATCCCTCTCCTAGGCTACGATGGTCTTACATATAGAACGTTGCCTTCTTCACGATAAATCTCTAAAGCTTTCTGTACAGTAGTTCCTCCTGATTGGAATGTTAAAAACAGCCCTTTAAATGAGATATCAATTCAAATTTTATTCTCCCCCAGTCCAGTAGAAGTTTGTCTGTAAAATCTCAATAACATTATGTAGGCGAGTCGTAGCGGCTATTCTTAATGTTATAATTGAGAAAGTTTATACCATAATTTCTTTAAATTATGAATTGCTCTTTCAAATATCTTAATTAAGAGGGTGTGGGGACTTTCGCAATTATGTGACAGGCCAGGTAAGTCTTATAAATTGCCATAGTACGTCTACAAATCAAATAATATTACCGTAAACTGAATATCAAAATTATGTGGACACTACTTATTGAAGATTACCGAAAGGTTAAATGAACTAAAAATATAATTATATGAACAAATATGAAAAGTAATTTATAAAAACATATAAATGTTTTCAATATCTAAAATATCAAATTGCTTTTTGTATTCTATTATAATAATATCAATTTATATTGTTATCTAAACATCAAAAATTAGAATCTATTAGGTAAGTAAGAATTTGCTTCATTTATTCAGAAAAACAAACATTTTTAGAGAACTACAAAATAATATTTTTGTATTTTAAGCCACCTTCTTTTCTTATTCGCTTATTCCTATGCTGTTATGTTTACATCTGTAACGTGGTAGCTTTTTTTTTTCTTTTGGCCCAAATAGGCCAGTGGTGTCAAGTTGGGTCAAGATAGTTCTTTAATTTAGGATAGAGGATAGATCGGAATTTTTCGGAAATTCATCCAAGGCCAAAAGTTTCAATGAAACCATCCTAGATAGGCTGTTGTCGCGTAAAATGATCATAAAAAAATTAATTATCATAATAAAAATGTGTTGGTACGAGTACCACATGACACTAATGGGTTGGTGTGTACAGTAACACCCTTAGATCCCCCCACTGGTAAGCATAAACGAATTCTTTGATTTTTCCACGTATCCTGTTTATCTTACACTAGCGACCGGCTCCCGGCTTCGCACGGGTGCAATTTTTTCTGAAAAATATATACACAGACCTTCCTCGTTCCTCGCTTTCCAATGTTGAAAACCGTTTCTAAATGCATTGGGTGGTTTAAAGGTGGTTCTAAATCCATTGGGTGATTTAGCCGATATATAGACAGAGGCAGACAGCGACTTTATGTACCTATATTGTATGTATGTATATGTACAAATATACCTATGTAAATATCTATATTTAACAAACACAATAACATAAAAAATTCAATAAATTCTAATGTAAAAACTCTAACGGCCGCATTTCAACATAACAGCACTTGTTACAACTGCGACGGCAGAGCATAGTGCCAACAAACTTTACCTGAAATCCTAAACTTCAACAATTAAAGCCGCGAACAAACATTACAACATCGAGGTCGCTTATTACCAACTTCAAATGAACTGCCCGCGTTTTTACGACGCATTTATTTAAGTCGAAAGTTGTTGCAATACTCAATAAACACGTTCCAAATTTAAAGTGGTCTTTCAACTGACCATCTGAAATGTGCTACGAACCGTTCGCTTGAAGGATCCTCGGTGGAGTCAAGTGATGCAATAAAGTAAATCCCATCGCTGCTGTCAACTTACTTTGTTTGCTTAGAGCACATTCAATTTATGTTTATGACATAAAGTTACTTTGCGGTCGCGAATTGAAATTGGTTTATGGATTTCAGCTGTTCGTAACTGCCTCACCAGTGAAGAGTTTAGAAAATTGTATTTTTTATGGCTGTCGTAATGTTCGAAATTGAATCTAAACGCGAACTCTCGAAACTTTGCTCTCTGATCCAATGTCTACTTTATAAAACAACAACCGAACGAAATGGACGAACGGATTCTCGTAAATCATTTTCTGCTTTGGTTAATCTTTTATCTAGTTACTTAATCAGGCCTTGGCTAAAGATCAGTGCAGGGGTCCTATTTCGGACCTATTCACTCCTATTCGCATTATACTGAGTGAGAACCTATTTCGGACGCCCCACTACACCTATTTTATCTAATACTAGCTAATTTCGGCTAAGCATCGCTATGGCTCGTTTTTGAAGAGAAAACTTCTTTAGGCGCGTTGGGCATTATTGAGATGGGAAAAAACCATTGAACTCGCGACCTGTTACCGTAACCGTGTAACCGACAACTCTGTATATTTTCAGATATTGCGCCATCTACACAATATCACTGAAACTAAAATATGTTACGTAATAATACATCCTTGCGAAAACTAATTAAATTGAAATAATACATCAATGCGAACAGAGATGGCGCTAATATTAATTTAAAAAAGAACAATTTTTCTGATGGGAATAACCATTGAACTCGCAACACTGTTACCGTAACCGTAACCGACACCTTGTATATAAGAATGTACTTTCCTGACGATTCAAAAATACACACGTAATTGTTCAAGTTTTCACTTCTGTCGACACTCCCGGAGTGCCACTGCTTTTTTTTTTCTTGAGACTTCGTAATAAAAAGTATATCTATGCAAACACTCCTTTGTTAAAATTTCAAGACAATCCATCGGCTAGTTTTTGAGTTTTATGGACACAAACATACGAAAGCTAAATTTTACATATTAGGATTACTGTAATATTTTTTTAATGTGTGTACGAAATTAAAATCTTTTTTTCTTACTTTCCTTATAATGTCAATTTAATTACTCATAGAAAACCTTCCTAACCCCCCCAATCGGTTGATTAATTTGATCGCATGATTAATATTTTTTTTGTATTCGTTTCAGAAACATAGTATACAACCTCAGTCTAACAGACCTCACAGAGCAACGACGACTCGTGTGGTACTCACCCGAAAATGACGTCAAGATGTGTGTCGTTAAAGGAAAAGACGAGGTAAGAGACTTCAGCTTTATCATCCCTATTATCATAGGCCAAAAGACTTTCACTACTAATATTAGCTAATTTCAATTTAGTCATGACTAATATCATCTCTTTTTTAAGAAGAAATTTATTAAATATTTCTTTGTGAGTGAAAAAGGTATAAAAAAAAGCAAATTATGTTGTTCACATTTAGATTTAGCAAAGTATTCACATTTTTTTACATTTAGCAACACAATTAGCTGTTCATTTTTATTTATATAAAAGATAAAAGATGATATGCCTATCAGTTAATATAAATATATCAAAACATTATTAAGTAGTAGATAGGAATTAATGTCTATTTATTTATTTTTTTTTAAATGCACCAAACTTGTCATAATTTCGATCACGGTGTTTTACAGATTGTATACAGAAAGTATATTAGGGTGTAATGTGCAACCTAAAATTTTACAAGAACAAAGGATTTGAGTCGTATCGAAATTTGTTCCGAACCCCTTTGTGTGAGTACACTGAGTCGCACGTTACACCAACAATGCATATGCATATCTAGTCTACCCTCTTTCACAAAAAACATACCAAGGCTAAAATAAACTTCTAATTACCTTACATTTGAGGGTATTTTAACTGTTGTAGAAAGCTCGGTTGCCGATACGATTGATTGCATGATATATTTTTTTATGTTGAGGTCGTCAACAAGTCAACAAATGGATGTATGGAGTAACAAGCATCCAAAAAATTCGCTTTGATAATATTAGTAGGATTACAATTAACTCAAACGTCATAAACTGCAGTTTTATCTATAGAGCGCTTTCAGTAGATTTCAACGCCGTATATAATTTGCCGATTAGGACGTCTGTTCCGTGTTGTATAGTTCAATACTAACAGTACCGGGTCATGCGGAGTGACGTGCCGCCGACTGTACCTTGCACCTGATTGCTCTCTCGGCGGACGTTCGGGACGTTGGGAAATTCATGGCTCAATAGCGCACGGGTCTGGACGGAACACGCCATTTTGCCTCATCCTAGGGTTCAGACGTGCAGCTATTTGCGTCCAGTTCCTGAACTGATTTGTTCGCTTCCTTTTTAACTTGCTCCGGAATCTGGAACGTTCTTTGTTGGACGTGACTTATGACGTTATTATTTCGCAAACACTCGTTTGTTAAAAGAATTTTCTTTCCATGTTTGTGTATAGTTATCAATAAAATGAATGGCGGACAGCGTTAATACTGTTTTCGTAAATAAAACTTTATGAGAACCACATTTCGAACATATACAGTTCATAAATTTATATAACCCATTCATTTATAAATATGAATTATTAAAATATATTTCATTAATTTCATTCAGACTAAGTAGGTATTTAATAAAATAAATTTCAGGAGTCTTAAATGTTGTTATGCATACCTGTTCGTTACATTGTCTTTATATATATACCTTTATAAGATTTTATAAGTTTGAAAGAATTAAATTTAACTTAGTTTAAATCAATACATAAATATGTAATTCGTAAACGAGGCTTGTCTGGTACATTAAATATATTTTCAAAAAAACAATTTGTACACGTTATACTTAGTATATGTTATGAATGTCAAAAAAATATTTTACAAACAAATAAAATTCAAATTTAGCTTTCACTTAACACTGAGTTGAAATGGATTTCTGTTTTAAAATAGATTCAGTTCGTATCTTGCTCTGTATTCAGTAAATGATCGGAATTCTAATAACGTCGTCGGTCGTTGGTAGGTAACAGTAGACAACAGTCGCTCGTCGTACGAACAAGAACGTTTTGTAACTGGAATCATTCAATACTGCTTACTAATTGTCCAATTGTCACAAAGCTTCTCATTTCATCTTATTGTCTAGGTGACAGGCTTTTTTGCAAGCTTTTCTATATTGTCTTTTAGTAATCTAAACTAAAATAAAAATATTAGATAATGAAGTTAAATGGGGCCTATAATACTCTCTCATATTATAAGTCAATAACTGCTAAAGCTAGGCTGAGCTAACTGAATGTCTATTGTTCACGAACACATGTTTACGTCCGCATGACGTCCGCCCATGCGAACCATCATAATCTCTACATATTATAGTAATTTAATATACCATGGTTGTCTTCATTGTTGTGGATTAAGTGCCTCAAAGTTATCAGTCTTAGCGGACTTAAAACGGCCGGGGATTAAAATATTAAGGCAACTTTAGCATCAATTAAATTCATACATGCAATACCAATACTATAAATGAGTTGATTACTATCAAAGGCGGCAATCGGAGAATAAAAAAGATTTTTTTTTAATTATGGGAGTTTTTAAATAAATGTTTTAACATAAAAAAAATAGGAGCATTGACGAAGTCGCGAGCAAAAACTAGTGTGTAAATAAAACGTTTTTAATAAATTTATTGTTTTGCGAAACTAACAATTAATTTTGGACAAAAAGTGCAGAATGCCGCCTTTGAAACTAATAAACTCAAGTGTGAAATCTTGAGAAGAATTTTTTGTTGCATCACATGTAAACATTTGAACCGATTTGAATGAAACTTGTCACGCAGGTAGACCATGACCTGAATTTACACGTAGAATACTTTTATACTAGTAATGCGTTCTAGTGAGATAATATTTCAAAATTTTTGAATCTAGTAGTAAGTATACATATAAAAATATCATTTACTTTTCAATAACATACCAGATATACCTAAGTACTTGTTTAAATTTACTTACTTACTCGCTATTAAGTGTTTCACCTATTTCACTATTAGTATTAGTATTTCTTGTTATTTCACCATTTTAAGATATGATAATGACAAAGTTGCTGTATAAACAACAATTTTGAAATTCAAAAACAAAAAATACCATATTTATTTACTCTGTAAACTATTAATCAGGCTCTTGTGGGTATATTCAATGTAAACCCGTTTCAACATCCACCAATTCTCCTTTCATTCATACTTTACCAAATTAGTACACATCCCTTTTAATCCATTCACGATTATGTATTTTAAAAAGATTGTAATGAATAGAAATTCACGTTGCATTTCGTAGTTTCTTTTAATAAAGTTGTATGCGTGTTTTCGAATGCCCAGTGGGTCTAAGCATGAATTTATAATGACCTGGGACCGCATTCGTTAGCGAGAGCGTAAAAAATATATATGGACAATGTCAAATTGTTAAGACTACATTGTCTTTATCCAAGTAATTAAATAATAAAACATTGTTTTAATAGTAATTGAAAATATTATCAATTTTTATAAAGCAAGTACATTGAACTGACATTTTAATAATGTATTGACAAAACAAATTATTTTTATAAAAAGCAATAGACAAGTGCTTACTCGTATTTCGAACTTTGAACTTCAAAATATGTTACGCATAACACAAATTTACTGATAATATAGCTACGAGTACAAGAATTTTTAAAATCGGTCTAGTAGTTTTTGAGTTTATTCATTACAAAAAAAAAATACAAATATTATCTCTTTATAATATTAGTATATATTTGTATGTGACTATAACTTTGGTTCTTAGTAGAATAACAAGTTTCTCTAGTAACGTAAACACGTTTCATATCGGTTTTTATCGGTTTTCACCGGTAGCTTCACCGGTAAAGACCTGTAAAAATAGCTTCATAGTCGTGTTTAGCAGGCAATGGCATGGAAAACCCCGTGTACATTTTGTGTATTCTGAACTAAATTATTAAGTTGTAGATACATTTTGGTTGAAACATAAAATATACCAGTTTTTGCCAGCGATTTCACCTTTGTCTTCAAAATTACCAATTTGTTAAGGGACAAAAAGTATCCTATGTTTTATTCCCGTATTCTCTACTTGATTACCAAGCAAAGTTAATCATAATGAGTCAATCAAACTGTTAGCCTCTAAAACGGTTTCAAAATGATAACTGTGTTTGCATAGTTAATTACAATAAAGTAACAATAAATGTTAAATAAATATAATAAAGTTTCAATACATCTACTAATAAATTTAATAAATTTTGTACAAGTGCCTCTTAAACAATACTTTCTATTGTTTGACGTGTTTTTAAAATTTAAAATAAATAAACACTTGTTACTGTTTACTGCATTAACAAGTGCATTAATTTACATAAAATTAATATCTCATTTAAAAAAAAAACACCAACAACATGGACAATGTCTGAAATAACATTATTTTAATTTGAAAAAATACCAAAATATTTTTGTATAAAAGTTGACGTTAATTATTCATGACTAAGTCTAATAGGGATTTCCTATCGTTTACAGGACAGCTGTCAAAACTACATACGCGTCCTAGTATCACTGGGTACAGGTCGGCTTCTGGTTTGCGGCACCAACAGCTTCAAGCCGTACTGTCGCGAGTACAGCGTCCAACGGGACACCTATCACATGGAGAGAGAGAAGTCTGGCCAGGCTGTGTGTCCTTACGACCCGGAACATAATTCCACTGCCGTTTATGCAGGTAAAGTATACTGCTTAGTATATTTGGTTAGTTAACAATGTTAATTTATAACTTAGATGTGATTAAAAATATAATACCTAATTTATACATTATTTATAAATTTGTTAAAATAAAGTTTAATAAAATTAAAACATCCTGTAGATAGTGTGCATTCTTGTTGTCAACAAGGATGCGCTTATATGAGTTAGCTGAAAAGCAGGTTCGTTGTATTAAAGAGTTGTATTAAAATGGTATCTACCTACGAATATAATTATACTTCTTTCTTTTGTTTGTTTTTTGTTATTATGTTTGTAAATCTGTAAATTTCTGTTATTGTAGACAACTCAGGTGTACGGTACAAACTTAATTGAGTTTATAGTAGGTACACCTAAACTGTGTACCACCAATTGTTTTTTTTTTTTTATGTAAATACAAAAATTTGACCTACGTCCGTAGCACCATCATCAACACCAGTAATCTAGACGTAAGTATTGCTATAGCGTCCTAAATTAATCTGAAAACGTTACGGAGGCTTTAAAAATCTATACCCAGGGCACACTCCACATCCCTTATATTTTATCCTACTAAAGTCGCCAGCGTACTTAAAATTGACAGAAGTGCATGCCCGATCGAGATTGGAACAAATAGAATATTAAGAAATAGAGTAGACTTGGAATCTGCATATTCTTAAGTCTCCAGATTCCAGATCTGTCCTATGTCTATGCCCGATTTTAGACCCTAGGCAAGGTAAACTAAGTTTTTAGTTTTCACTTTGGCTGAGCGTGGAGTAAAAACTTATTAAGACATAATTTTAATTTATAATAAAATATGTTTGTGGCAGCCCTGAGTTCTGAAAATACACAGACCTATGCAATGTGCATTAATTCGGCCACTAATGGGATCCGACCGGCTTGTGTTACACTAAGCCCATCGAGCAATTAGACATCGCCTCTCGGTACATTTCAAACACAACTTAAACCATATGCATATACGTTTAGATACCATTATTGATTGTATTGATATAGGGTTTCCAATCACCGGGTTTTATTTATTGTTGTTTTAAATTATTTACTTGTTAGACGATATAACTTGAGGTCTTTACATTTTCGTCGGCTACGGTTCTCTCACACTTTTCCTAATAGAAAAACGCACAAATATTTTAATCTTAAATCGTTTTTATGTGAAACATCTTTTGTGGCGGGTGATACCGGCTGTATTTACAGTACATATGATAACTAATATGTGTTTTTTAATTAAATAATTTTTAAACAAATCTGTTTTTAGTTTTTTTTTTTTGCCATTTTTTTTAATTAACAAATGTACTATTGTAACTCACAAGAATATCAATATGGCCAAATTGGCCTAATATGTCCTAATGGTGTTAATTTAAATACACTTTTTTCACAATGAAACTTGTATTTATTGAGACAATGTTCCTATTCCCAATAGAATCATTTATCGAATCAATGTATTGACGAGAGATAAAACACGTTCATCAGTACAAGATTTTAAAACACAAATTACAAATTAAAACGTTTGGCCACATAGAATTTTGAAGATCTTTTGTATGTAATTGCAATAGATTTTACGATAGTAGTAGGTAATAAAAATATAATCACATTTTTTTTCTGGGACTAACCCTTAACCTAACAGACTACGAGATAAAGGACGGAAACAGTCTGAAAGGCTATTCTAATGGTCCGTTGACACGGACACATATGGCGTTCAGAGAACCGCGTACCCATTCCTTTGTGACGAAATTAGGGAAAAGAAAATCTTTTTGTACCAATTTATTCAACTTTTACAGTCTACTGAATTGCAATGACCCTGCATTGTTGTAATAAAAAGACTCAATATACTTTTTTAAAGTTAAAAGCGATAAACGCTGCTAGATTTTTCGTCTGTCGCTAATAAAACCTGAAAAATGGGCCAGAATTTCGGCAAGCAATGGCAAATGCACAGAGAAATTTCTTGTGTGAGAAACAAAATGGCGATTGGTAGTGGTATTAATATTATAAATAAATATCTTCACACATTCCGCACAGCACCATCTAGTTCCACATTAAGCAACTAATGCTTGTATTATGGATACCAGACAGTTGATATACTACATAGATTACTTTTGTTTTTTTTTTTGTCAATACATACATATTAGATATACAAAAAATCCATGACTCAGGTACAAAGGTAAAATGTTAACACATAAACATTTTCCCCTAACGGGATTGGAACCCGCGACCGTTTGGTTAACAGCTAGGGTTACTAGCTACTAGACCAAACGTGCCGTCATACAAAAATGAGTTTTATTTGTTTTTGTTTATACTTTCACGTCTCAACTACTCAATCGGTCATGACATCAAGTTTTGCATACACGTTGTCTGTGATACAGAAAACCTATATCCATTTTGAAATACTATTCTATTAGTTATTTTTTTTTAAATCGTATGAGTAATTTCGTTGCAACATGCATGCATACAAACTTTACCTCTTTATAATATGAGTATAGATAAAAAGCCTGGGGTTGGGCGGCATTGAAATTCACGAACTGTTATTTCATAGTGGCTTTCTGTAACGCTGAGGATAGTTAATGTCACTAAATTGACTCCGATTCCTATTACTAGCTTTTTCACGCGTCTTCCTCTGTGTCCTCTTTTATTATTTTCTATTTTCATTTTAGGATGATCCCTCGCGAACGGTACTTTTTTTCTGGATCAAATGTACCCTAATGTCCTTTTCTGTATCCCTGATAACGTGTACCTATGCAATTTTTTGTGATGATCGGTTGAATATTTAAGGCGTGAAAGCGTAATAAACAAAAAAAAACTATTCACAATAACAATTAGGTTATTTCCATTCATAAACATTACAAACACAAACTCGTAATAGATAGCTTGCTCGTGTGATGGCATAAGTGCTTCCACATAAGTGTTTACCAAACATTTCATTCCCCTACAACATGAACAGTTTTCAATGCAACCGCTAGGCACCATCAATTATCGCCTCGCTGTCCCTTTGTGCAATTTTCTTTACATTAACGCACCCCCATACCTAATTCAAACACATTTGTCACACACTAACACACACAAAAGTAACAAGATGAGCGCAAACGTAGAATGCACATTTCGCTAATAACAAGTAGTAGATAAACTACTCGTAATGGAGAGCTTAATGAAAACAAATGATCGTAGAAAAAAAAACTGCAGAATGTTAGTAGAAACGCAAATTGTGAGAAATAGAGAAGCATTTTTCATTATTATTTTTACATTAATTACATAGAGACATCAAAATTAAAATTAATATGAAATTGACTATAAGTATGATCATCCATCTGCGTACAGACATTTTGTTTTCAAAAAACTGTTCGTTTTTCAAAATATTCGTTTCCTGCATTTGTTTTTTACAACTTAGGTTCGATATAGTTAGGTACATTTAACTATGTATGTTTATGAACACTGCAAGTGTGCTGCTGACTACAGTAGGATTAAGGATAAGGAATTGGGAAAGGATAGGGATTTTCTTGTGATATAGGGATAGGAATTCTGTTCTGTATTCTGAGTATTTTGGTAAATTAACGTATATTTTTTTACCAATTGAATAAATAAAATCCATTCGGTGCATTGAACCGTGCCTCGCACCCGTTTCATTAGAGGCGACAACGCTTACCAAGCGAATATCGATTTGGTCCAATTAAACTGAGCGACGCCCACGGGACCTCTGTTACTGGTCTTCCTCATTGCAGCTATTTGTAATCTGTATGCTTACTATCGACCGAATTTTCCAGAGATTATAACCACGTATAGCTTCAAGCGATTTCTTATTTTTGTATATTAAATTTCATTTTCATTGTCCTATCAATCGGACCAACGGTAAAAAGTCCGCGTCGTCATATCAATCGGACGAAGCAGTCGGACCACGCGGTCTCAGGGAAAATTTTCCAATTAGCAACCAAAATTTTTGTTAACAGTTTAACCCTTATGTTACTAAGACGCATTATAAAATTTAATTACCTTGCACTTAAACGGTGCTTATTAGTTACATAATAACCTTGTGTTAACATAGGTAAGTAACGCCGCAACCGCATCGATACCATATTACAGTTTACCAAGTAATTATCGACGACCTATTAAATTAAAGTATTAAAGTGATATAACAACGCACTAACCCATATAAAACTATTTTACATCGAGGTTTAAACACATCAAATATTGCACCGATTCTATGTTACCTCGTGTTACTATTAAAGAGTTTTACTAAAAAAAAACTGTTTTAATTGCAAAAAAGTTTGCAATTGTAAACTTGGCTGCCCACCTGGCCGCAGTAACTACATTTTTGAGAAAACCACATGAAAAAAAACATTAAGTGTGATTTTTTGTTTCGTTGAGTCAATAACACAAAATACTGTAATACTATAGAATTAGTACTTACTTATAATGTATTTATAATTACTTATAATAAAAATCTGGAGTTTTCAGAAAGGTGAACTTTTGTGATGAACCCAAATCAATTTATATGAGAAAATAAATTATGTTAGAATAGAATGAATTGATTACTATTATTATTATTACTAAAGAGTTATAATTTAAAAATAACTATTATTAAAGAAGTATTAATGAAATTTCAGATGGAGAACTATATTCGGGTACAGTGGCTGACTTCAGTGGCATGGAGCCAATCATATATCGGGAACCCTTGCAGACGGAACCCTACGATTCTATGACATTAAACGGTAAGTGTAATTTAGAATTTAATCCTAATGAGCACTCGTGCTAATAAGTGTAACATGCTAATGTTGGCAACTGTTTGGACATTATTGACTAGGATCAGTCACTTTTACAAACTATTTAATTGCGATGTATACAAGAAAAACCTTAGCATTGCCGACAGAATTATACATGAACAGAAAAAATATACCATCTATGTGAGAGCACCTCAGTCTAAGAAGACAATATTAATTAAAAGATAATAACATTTAGCTAACAAACTAATAACTACTTACTATATGTTATATAATAATATAATTATGTAGTACATAAAATGAACTTACACGCTTCGGGCACAAAACGTTATTGTAAACCTGTCTAAATAACCGATTTGCGTGCATATGATAATATCAAACATTGTGGTATCAAAAGCTTAGCGATGTTCAATGAAATCCGTTACAATGAAGCAAACATTTATAGATGATATTATATTAAATTTTAAACGATAGTTCCAAATTACTATTGAAATCTATGTACCAGTTAGCCTAGTTTTAAAAAAACTCTGTTCAATTCAATTCCTTAATTAAATCAAATCTATTATTCAATTAATTCAAATCATGTTTAATTTAAGACTGCAGTACTAACACAAAACACTATAATTTCTTTATCACCATCTATAGTTTGACAGCAAAATTACTGTAGCAAATTAATATTAAAATGAAGTATGAATTTTTGATATTCTAAAGAATATCTAAATAAGTAATATACCTACTAAAATAGACTGGATGATTGGATTGGCGTGTTAAACAATAATAAGATTAGACTAGACGATAGATAGCCATAACCGTGTATGGCTGCCATAAAGCCACAACTTAAAAAAAACTGTCAGTCGTAGTGAAAACTACGCCATCTGTTAACATCTTAACAAACTATTGAGGAAGGTAAGCTTATTATGAATTAAAAAGTACCTACGTACTAATTCGGGCAGATGGCGCTTATTTCATACAATTAAACGTCACTGAGGGTGTCGCTCACAGAGCGTGTAACGGTTTATGTACACGTCGAAGTCGTACCTAGTTTTACCAGCTTCACTCTGTCGTTCGCAGGGCTCTTATCTTTAGTTCTTATGTTATTTGAGACAAGTGTCTAACGCGCCTAAAGAAGTTTTAACTTCATAAAAACTAATTTGTCGTGAGAGTAGGTAATTCAAAGAAAAAAAATGGCCTTAACGAATAACTTCGAACTGGCCTTCAACCCTTTAATTTAACCGCTTGGTTTTGTAGTTGTCATGCCCCCTAGCGCTTGACTCATAAATCAATATTTTTTTAAGAGAAAGCAACGCATTCATTCAGGAAAGTTATGATTGTATTTGCACAGTAAATGTAATAGTTGCCGAAACTGCTCCGCTGTTTACGCGTCCGGACACGGTTGATTGCTCTCGAATGCAGACAAACATACATCCGTCAAGTTAATTGAATTTAGTACACGGTTTGACGGGAACTTCGCGTCACCAAAGTGACATTTGACGCGCCAACAATTACTAAATCAGATTATCGTATTAGAATTATCGACACTAGCTGTGATACGGTTAGAGTTGTGCATAATACATTAGGTTTACGTTAGGTAGGTAAATGTCGATAAAATGTCGTTACATGAAACAAGGGTGTACCGCCTCGGTTGGGATAATTATATTAATATGTGTTGTTGTTTACAGCTCCCGACTTCGTAAACTCACTGGTACACGGCAATTTCGTGTACTTCTTCTTCAGAGAGACAGCTGTGGAATACATCAACTGTGGAAAGGTATTTGCGGTTTTATTAAGACTTTAACTTTAAGATGAGAGCTTTAACAACACAGGTTGAGTTGAATTTTACTAATATTACTCTTTTAAGCAAAAACGGCTTAGCTGATTTGGATGAAATCTGGCACACAGATAGTTTATTACCTGGATTAACATATAGGAACCTGGAAAATTAAGTTCGTCTAAAAATATAAAAATTTTGGCGCCACTGTCGTCGCAGTGATAAAGATGGCAGATATTTTCTCAGGTGTCATAATGTGATGTTATGCCAATTATGAATGTAATAACAAAGTGACTGATAATCACAATTGGAAATTCTTAAAACGATAAAACCCGAAATATTATTTTATATATTTTTTTATGTAAAATTAGCATACTAGGAAGGCTAACGATCCACTTGATGATATGTGGCTACCGTCGCCTATTAACACAAGCAACGCCAAAAGTGCTGCAAATGCGTTACCAGCCATAACGATTAAAGATGAGGGATTAGGAATAGATAAAGAAATAGAGTGTCCATTTCATCCCTTGCTCACCCACGGGCACAGTATTAAAGCGACTCTACCATTAAATGGATCGTCAGCCTGTCTGAGGACGTAAATTCATTAAAAAAAAAAATTGCAAGACTAAATGAATATTTGTTATTAATTTCGCCAGGCTGTTTACGCGCGGGTGGCGCGAGTTTGTCGCGACGACAGAGGAGGTCCACACAGATTCAAGCAAAGGTGGACTTCGTTTTTGAAATCAAGACTCAACTGTTCAGTCGCCGGAGACTTCCCTTTCTATTTCAATGAAATACGTAAGTATCACCTAACTACTTTAGAAATTCAGGTACTTTTACTGTATCTGTTATGGTTTGTTTGATAGTACTATAATGTTGCTCAGAAACTAAACTATTTACCTCAAAGTCTCATTAAGATCTATACATACTAAAGATGCACAGTTGCCACTTTAAGTACTTATACTACATTACCTTAAGGGTCTGCACTGACTAAGAAAGTATTAGGATTTACCGTTGTTTGAGCTTATACAGTAACATATATTTTTATATACACTATAATATTTCATTTAACTTCTAAAATAATCACTCAACTTTTTTACAGAATCAACGACTGAGTTGATAGAAGGCGTATACGGAGGTCTGAATGCCCAACTCATTTACGGCACCTTCACTACTCCGCCCAACAGCATATCGGGCAGCGCCGTGTGCGCCTTCAGCATGCAAGACATAGCTGACACCTTCGAGGGCACTTTCAAAGAACAAAGTGCGATCAACACTAACTGGTTACCAGTTAATAGTGCCAAAGTAAGAATTAGTGAAATATATTAGTCGTACAGTTATTTTATTTACAAATTCTGAAATGTTCACAGTAAGTTTCTGAAATTAAAGAAGACTTTTATTAAATACTCGTATATAACGAAATTTTCCAAAGTTCTAAAGTGTGGCCTGGTCTGATTTTGAACGATGTCGTTCTAGAATTGTTATTAGAATTACTAATTGTTACTAGAAGTCGCACAGTGGTCGAAATTAGGCTATAAACAATTTATTCATTTTAATTAATATATTTCTAATGCATATTATATAAAAACATTAGCTTTACCAGTTCTTCTCCATATAAACTTTAGGTGAGGGTACCAAATTTTACACTCCTCGGTCCGCGAAATTTTCTTAAAAAGGGATCCAATGTCTTCGCTTCACGATAACATATAGATAATATATAGGTTTTATGCGTTATTCATTACTAATTCCTTCATTAAATATAAAATTGTTCTGCAGGTGCCTGAACCCCGACCGGGGACGTGTCACAACGACTCAAGAACACTTCCAGATCAAACCCTCAATTTCATAAAAACACACGCGCTCATGGACGAATCGGTGCCGACATTTTTCGGAGAACCGATTGTTATACGGACTAGTTTTCAGTAAGTACAGACCAATTATTGGGAAATTTAATTTCGAAGGGTATATTTAAAATTTAATTTGTTTTTCTTACAGCTACCGATTCACGCAGATAGCAGTGGACCCTCAAGTCAAAACTCCTGGCGGCAAAGCGTATGATGTGTTGTTTATTGGCACAGGTAACAAAAACTATTCATTTTAGTAGTTATTTTAAAAAATGTCCACTGCCACTGATCCGCCGTCTTATGTCGGGAACTTTCGTACGTCTACGGATCTCCTCATTTCTGAATCGATCTCACAGAGTAACCCGAGCATAGCTCGTTGAGCGACATTGAGCTTTCTTACGGCCCATAGTTCAGCGCCATAATTGTCATCACTGGCAATACACACACATTGGTCGAAAAATTGGCTCTACCTAATTGGATGTTTGTCTCAAGTATCTGTACTTGTCAAAAATTTAGTTATTTATTTTATTGAACGGAAACACCAACAGCACAGCAAAATCTACCAAGTCACATAAATAATTTCTAGAGTTGAATTCTCAACTTCTACTTAGGTGGGCACAACATGGACATTAGACATAATTTTCGTCCTGTTCATATTCATCTTAAGGCCCACCCTTTGATCTATCTAAATAAAGATCTAAATAAAGATACTTTTGACATGCCTTCGTTATATCTTAAGTCGTTATTTCAACACACATCTGTAAGACACATTTTATTACTGATTACAGTACGAGTATGTCGCTTGATTGAACACTTTCTATCTTTTTCAGACAATGGCAAGATCATAAAGGCAATTAATGCAGCGTCATACGACTCCAACAAACGAGCGATTCCTGTAGTGATAGAGGAGTTACAGGCGTTTGCAGCAGGCTCTCCCGTCAGAGCTTTGCGAGTGGCCAGAGCTGGAAGGGATGCTGCTAGACTTATCGCTGTGTCAGACAAACAAGTGCTGAGTCTGAGACTGCACAGATGTTCGAGCGACAAAATCAGCTCCTGCTCGTAAGTGACAATTATAATAAAACTCCTAATTCAGTCAATTCTAATAATTTAAGAGTCATTTCTATTGGGTCCGTAAAAAAATTGATCGCACAAAGAAATATGTACCTACTAGTTTTATTTTGTTTACCTACACCAAACAAACCATATCTAACTTAGTCATTTCGGTTTATTGAAATATTTGTTCCTAGATAGTCAATAATCAAAGTTCTTGTTGCAACTTTGTGGATATTGAGCAACAGATAGTGAGGTCAGATCTCTAACAGTTCTGTATAATCTATACTAATATTATTAAGAGAAAAGATTTGTATGTTTGTAATGAATAAACTCAAAAACTACTGGACCGATTTCTTTAACCTATAGTCAGCTACATTGTCAGGTCATAGGCTATATTTTAGTAAGTTACGCGGACGAAGACGTGTGCAACAGCTAGATATAGATAAAATTACTGGTTTACGTACTATTTTATCTATGGTATAGTGCTCTTAATACTTGTTTTTCACTTCAACTCGATTCTGTCTCCTTTTGCAGCGAATGCGTAGCACTTCAAGACCCATATTGCGCGTGGGACAAGCAAGCGGGCAGATGTCGCGCCTACTCCCACGGAGTCAGCCGGTGGTTGGACGAGAACTCCTTCTACCAAAGCGTCAGCACTGGAAGCCACGCCGCCTGCCCTCACAGTTAATATTCAACTCATTTTTTCTTCATTCTTAATTATCTTCATCGGTAATATCGTTTGTTACCTTAATTGACTAATCAGCTAATTCCATTTCTATAATATTTTTAGGACTCTTGAAATGTAGTATTTTTTATAGAGTACTAATGGTGAAACCTAAAATCACGTTATTAGATAGTTTTTTTAAGTGACCAATTAATAATTACAGGCAAAGACGCCGGCGCAGTAGGTGGCTTAAGTTCGGGACTGTACGATGACGGTCGTGTGGAAAGCAAAGGCGAAGTCATTAACATTGTGCAAGACAAAGACGGAAAAGGCGGTAACAATGAAGGTAAATAGTGTTGATCCAGTTTTTTATATTTTACTAACAATAAAATGCTACCTTCTTTTTATAATATACTAGCTGGTGCCCGCGACTTCGTCCGCATTGTTATCGCTGTGACGACGGTGACGCCGCCACGCGACAGTGGCGCCCAATTCTTTATTTTTTAGACGATCACTCGGGAACAGTACTTTTTTCTGGATGAAAGATACCCTATGTCCTTTCTTGTATCCCTGACAACGTACATGCAAAATTTCATGATGATCGGTTGAGTAGTTGAGGCGTGAAAAGGTAACAGACAGACTTACTTTCGCATTTGTAATATTAGTATGGATTATTTTTATTATTTTTATATTACATCACATCGAAGCAGTTATTTTTATGGTGGCCTATACCCTCGCAATGTATGCTCGCAACACGCCTCTATGTAGTCTGTGCTGTGTCACGCGCAGGCCCAGAAGTACTGGCAGCCGACCCTCCCCCGGCGGCATACTCTGTGGAGACGCTGGCCTTGGCCGTGGCGGCGGGCGCTCTGGCGGCCTTGGGCGCTGGTTTCGCAGCCGGTTACATCTGCGGCCGACGCTGCAAGAAAGACGAAGATGACAACATGCCTTATCCGGACACTGAGTATGAATATTTTGAACAACGTCAGAACATAAATAGGTAAGTTGGACTTTTTTTTATCGAAACCCCATCACTATAGAACAATTCTATGGTATCAGTTTAGGATACAAATTTAATAAAAGCTCATTTCATAAAGGACTCACTACACAAACGGCGACAATCGCTATTGATAATGGGCTGATAATTAACACTGTTCTAACTTACTTATTTTTATTAAGTTTTTAAAATAATCAAAACAACATTGTAATAAACTAGCGACCCACCCTAGCCTCAACTGAGAGAAGTAACATTCAAATGGCTGTAGGTTACAGTAAAGAGATACGACCCGCTCCCAGCTTCGTACAGAGTAAAAGATTTTTAGCTAATGCTTACGTTATAAAAAAATTATAATACTCTAAACATGAACCTAGAAAAAACAACGAACGCTGTGACTGTACAAAGTAAAGCACCGTAATGGCGGCGCGTTTTTATGAGTGCGTGTGCGTTTTTACAAGTGAAAAGTGATTCCTTGTTCTTTTTAATGACGTGAAGTGTTACAGGAACAACATTTCACGACGCACGTGGCATAATTAAATAGTTATTTTAATTACTCATTACATGTGCATTAATCAACACTAGCAGCGTAATGGCGGACGCTGAGCTTACTATGGTATGTATGTATGCGTAGGTGTTAACGTGTAAATACACGATACCGAGCTTACTACGATGCTTCACTTTATTAGTATATGGAATTCCGTCCGTTGTTTTTTCTATGTTCATGACTTAAATTAAAAGAACTAAAATGACATGCGTATGAAATTAGTAGTGACACACTCGTCATAAATTAGTCATAAATTGGCTGTCTGGCGACAGTGTTGTGTTTGGGTGAATAATTAAGGTAGTCCAGAGCCCGTTTCTCTATACCTTCTCCGGGCGCCTATAGTAGTTCTGGGTTGTAGACCCTACAAAAGGTTAATTATAAGACAACCTGTTTCTTAATCTGCTTGTATGTTAGGATCCAAGCGGAGCCGAAACTGCTGCAACAAGTTGAGGAAGTGACGTACGCGGAGCCAGTACTAGCGCCGCAGCCGAAGCCGGCGTCACCCCGCGCTACGCTCCGCAAGCACCCGCCATACCACCCGCACCACGAGACTCTCTTCCAATTCCAGCCCGACGCCTATCGTCGCGACAACTTCGGCACTCTCCGCTCGCACCAGGTCAATGTCAGTTCTAACACATTCTCTTTCTTCTGCACTCTGCCTCTCTTGCCCTTCTCTATAGGCTAATAAACGAACCGATTTAAGGCTTCTTCAAACAGAAAGCGTAATCAGCGTACTTTCTAACGACGCGTACTTTTAATGTAAACGGCTACGACGCTCAACGCATTTCGGTCTTAATTACGATGTCCGCCGACTCGGATGATAACGAGTTGTTCGCGAAAGAATAGAATATGGGTGAATGATATTAATAAGAGGAACGAATTGGGAGAAAAATCATTGTTTATGCCATTTCGCATGTCGCAAGAGTGCTACGAAAAATGCCATTTTTCGTCCCAAAATTCAGAAAAACCATAATAACTTTTCAGTAACCATTTTTACGACAGTCATGCTAGTACCTACGCCCTGACGTGTTCGCTCAGTGTGACAGGACAAGTAGTAAGACAAGCGTTGTGTTCAGTAGAACACAACGCAGTGCTATAGCGCGACGCTAAGCCGGGACGCTTTAGACTTTAGAGTCTTAATGCGCGCTTTCTGTTTGATCATTTCTTTAGGGACTAACTACATTTTTATTCAACTCAATTCAGTTTTTGTCCATAGAAAAAACCGGTTTTGTATGCAGATGCTTACTTACGCGTCCGTTCAGCTTTATGAAGCTTCAGCTTCTCATACAATTTTCCGAAGCTGAACGGACGCGTACGCATTTTCATATACCTATAACCGGTTTATTTTTTTTCTATGAGAATAGCTGAATTGAGTCGAATAATGTATTGTAGTTACTCCCGTATTGTTTTTTCTATGTATAGAGAAGTTTCCAAAAATGCATGCATCTTTATAATTTGTATGATCATAATAAGCTGTTGTTTTATCACTAATCCGGATTTTTTTTATTATTTAAAAATTAAAAACGTACCAATATGGATGGCACTCAAGGAAAACATTAGCGAAGGGTGTAAAAAATAACAATTTGTACAATACAAACATCCTTATTGACTTCAAATGCTAAATTTTTTTGCCTTAAGACCTCTAAAAATAGTATAGGAAGTAGCACCGAAAAGGTAGAACCTTTTTCGCTATGAAATTATTTCATAAAATCTTTTATAACGAAAAAGGTCGCATAAGTCAGCAGCGTGCTTTTGAACTTATTTTCTGATTAATATCTTAAAAAATCATTTTGTTTCTATCATTTTTTATCGTTTTTGCATGTTTCAATCACTTAATCATAATATGTTTTCATTTTTGGCTAAAATTAGGTTGAAATTATAACATCAATGTTATATTTGAAAGCAAGAGTCAGTATTTTAAAATTCACCTAATTTTGGTTAAAATTATATCATTACATTTTTAATTACCATGTTCATGTTTAGTGTTCAATATTTAAGATATTTTTTTTTCGTTAAATATTGAACACTAACTTTATTTCACATTTCATCTGTCAAATTCATGTCAGGTTGTCCATTCTATTCAACTAATAATTTTCAAACAAATTAACGCTTTCAACAATCACACAAACAACCAATGAAAATTAAATGCTATTTTTCGTAACCATCAAAACTTTAGGGGGAAAATATCTGTGTGTTTTCATTTCTAATCTTACCATTACATAAACGCCTATTCAATTTTCTATTCAATTCAAATCAGCATCGAGGAAAATGCCTAAAGCTACGACAATGCTTTCGTAATCGTGGTCCCTTTTTTAGTTTTTATAGTATCTAGAAAAACTAGAAGTGTGTTCGGAATTTTACGGTTTTCAGCTGTGCCTTTTGGTCTATACCTTTGCTTATTTTAATTTACGTCTATAATGACTGTTGTCATCCTAATTTCTTGTCTCCTCATTAATGTGGCACAGTTTGGTATTCAGACAATAATCAGCTGCCGCCGGTAAATACAACTTAAACGCTGTAAATCTGCTGTCTGCAAAAGTATACTTATTTATTTATTATTATTATGGCCTCCACAGAGGCAGGCATCAAAATCAAAAGTTGCAATTAAACAAAATTTATGCTCATGGCAGATGCCGCCGCAATTATAGGAGGCGCAGCCTGTCCCAATAAAAGTCCATAGTAACATCATAACAATACACAACCAAAAGATAGAGATTGAAAAAAAATCATATATTGCACATAACAGATTGTTGTTTAACAACGAAGATATTATTATCACACTCTAGACTCAGGTTTAACCAGAATCTTACGAGTCGAATAAGTGGACAACCTGGTAACAGTCACCATTACCATAACCATTAACTCATCGCACATTCCGACGTCTGCACGCCAGTTAACGCAGGAATATTCGGACCGCAGGGCGACGGCTACCGGCGCGGCAACGACAACGGTTTCTCGACGACGCGCTCCGTGAAGAAGGTGTACCTCTGAGAACCAAACGGGGCGGACTCGCGCGACCACATGCACCACCTTAAGCATAATACGCACCACCACCACACCTTGGGTCAGTCACTCTTATCTATTCTCGACACGTTCTCTGTCTAGTGTATTCCTTTTGTAGTCCAATTATGTGTTACCCTGGAGTCCATGTATTTAAAAGGATGCACAATATCGAATTCTAAAGAAACTGCTAAAACTATGTACATAAGCAAGATCAAAAGATTCTTGAGCAGTTTGATATGATGGTCAAATGACATATTGTTTATTAGGTCTTTTGCACTTACATGTACGTACCTATCCTAATTGATACATATAAATTCCTGGTATAAACATTGTTTATCCAAAGAGATAAACATAAAAATAAACACATAAACATTACAAAGAAACAAAATATAATTTTATCATTATCGAAATGGACTTGAGGAGCAAATTTTGCCCTTTGTATTGGGGACAGGGAACGTCTTAAAATGTGCCCATGAGTGTGGGACTAGTTTTCCTTTGCATGTGTTCATAGGCGATGGTAGACGTCTACCATCAAGTAGACTGTCAGTCTCTCTGTTGGTTTAAATTTGATGATTGCGCGCCACCGCTCGCGCCGAAAACTTACCAAAAGAGGTTATTTTTATTACGAGCGCTTACATACAGCAACTTAACATAAAGGCAACCCATTTGTAATTTATCAATGTAAGTATTATCTACCAGATAGATTTTGTCATCATTAATTAACAGATGTCTTATGCCGGATCTTGCACTACATATAATATGTGTCTATGGGTACAGTGTTGCAAGTCGCAGCGTATTTTATGATATAATTAGCATAAAATACGCTGCGACTTGCATTGATATGTACCTATATGATTTACAATGTTATGTACTCGTATCTGTGGCTGCGGTGTCGTAAGTCGCAACTATGGAGAGTAGAGGTAAGGCGGACCGACTCTATGTATTAAAAAGTGATCCTATAATACCAGTAAATTAAGATGGCGCTAGTGTAGCATTGACGAGTAAATTAGACAAAGATAGAGATATGCTACACAATTTTTTCAGTTTGATTGTCATAATTATGAGTCGGTACTCTTTACCTCTACCCTCCATAGTCGCAACATAGTTCATGCTATAATATGTGTCTGTGGGTACAGTGTCGCAGCGTAGCAGCGGCTCGGGGTCCGCGTCGGCGAGCGGGGGCGGCTCTTCTTCGTCCCCATCGCCGCCGTCGTCGTCCCCCTCCCCGTCGGCCGAGCGCCCCCCCACCCCGCCGCCGCCCGCGCCGCAGCCCTGCGCCTACATCTACCGCAACTAGCGCGCGTCCGCCCCGCACCGCCCCTCTCTCAGAGCGTCACTTCTCAGCACTGACACTGACACGCCGACTGTCCAATGTTCTGTACATACGACGTACAACAATGTTGCCTATTTAGACGTATACAATATTCGCATTCGTTCGTCTCCGTTCGCGGCCCGTGTGGGTCTAGACGACGCTCTATCGTCTGACCAGTTCGCCGATCGTGTAATAAAATCTGCATGGATTTTGATATCAAAACTTCTCTTATTGAGCGATTGACGAATCGTAAGCGAAACAAAGCGATTTATTTTGTAAAGAGAGCGTCGTCTGGACCTACAGTTGTATGCAGACGCAAAACGTGAACGCCGACTACAAATGTCTCTTCCAAGTTAATAAATATACGTACTGGTGATTATCCACATTCTAAAGTTGATCGTATCGCGTTACGGTCATAGCGAAATGTGAGAGATGTATTTTTAAAAGAAAAAAATTAAGACGGAACAATATTATCGATTGATGTATGTAAAATTAACGATGTAACAAATTTGTAGATTGTTTAGATTATAGTTCAATAATTTAGGTGAAAATATAAGTTTTTGTTGATGACATGTTGATAAATATTTAACGAAATACTTGTCGTACGGCTGCAAGTTTCGCTCTTCTGTGTCCCCAACTGTACAAAACTATGCCGATGACGTCACCACGTGACTGAAAGTGGAAATTGCAGCCGTATTGCATGTCGCTTTTTTACATAACTATTTGTAGTATTACGTCATTAAATATAGGAAGTATTCTCTTCTGAAGTTTTAGAAAACGATGAATATAACGTATATAGTTGAAACACAAAGTATGATAAATTATATTTACCATGTATAAAAATGATATTGTAAAATTCTGATACTTATTCATTCATTAAAAGTGCTTCTTATGGATGTATTTAGATTAGGGATCGGTTTGGTTAATGAACATTTATTCGATAATGTTATAGTTTTAGAGAGTATTGTATCGATAGGTATTTTTAGGAGTTAAGAGGGCACTGTGTTGCCACATGCCAATTTAGATTGTTGGTGCGCCATTGTATAGTTGTACTCTGTGCAACTGTGATCAATCATCACTCAACTTCATGTACATATAATTGCATAATTTCCAGCTATATAAATGACTTTTACATAGGTACTAGTTGAGTACTAGACTCGCTGAGCGGAACGCAGAAATTGCGCATTTAGTTACGGATAATTCTCCGTATTTCATTTACAAGCGAGCGAAAGAAGGAAGCGAAGAACGCGTAAGCGCCGTATTTTTCATGGCGCTTTCGACCTTTTATTCGCGAACATTTGCTGTATTTGACAAACAATTTTGTTCCGATCACCGAGTCTAGTAGAATACATAAAGGTACGTTGGCTAAAAGTAACCTTTTCCAGACGAGACAGATTTTTCAAACCACACGAAAATGAATGTCATCGAAAGAATTTTGTTAAAAATATGTCGCCTGAGCAAGCTTTAATTATTTTTTTTTTTAAATATAATGTACCTATTTATGGTAAATTCCAAATTTGAATGAGAGATGTGGGCCAATCGTTATTTTATGTCATGAAATATTTTTTAAAATATGCTTATCGAGTGAACGCAAATTTTTAAAGTTTTAATTTATTTTCCCTAGTCTTTGTGAGACTTGAATGTATTCGACTCATCATCGCTCATTGTTACAAAATGAATTTGTGTAAAGGAAATGTCAATTCTATTTGTAATGAATTAGTGCCTAAGTGAACGGCAGAATTGCAAGTAATTATTACAAAAAAAAAACAATGTTTTCCTTTCGGACTGATATTAGTGTGGACGTTAGGTGTCTTTAGAGTAGCGGTTACAATAGACAAAATGTTTGCAATGTCTTATGCGCTTTTCACAACTGGTGGAGCACAGAGAAGTTTCTATGCATCGTATCTGTGACAAGATACTTCAACGAATATAATAGTAGTGGCAGCAGTAACTGCCCCCTTAAGGTCGGCGAATACTGGCGCACAGTCGAACCGCATCGAAACGTCTATCTAAAAATAATACTTGGCATATTAAAACATATTTCAATCGTGATGAAAAAAGGCGCACGCGTTCACGCACAGACCCACGAATGCGCGTGAATTTCATCCCCCTCGTTTAATCACGCTGGAAATATGTGCACTAAATTGTGTAGATAGAGTTGTTAATTTTAAATTGACTCAGAGCCAGTGTGCGCTAACCCTTACAAAAGACTACCATGAAATAACAGAATGTATGCTATTGTATTGTAGTGTAGCAGATCCTATTGCCGTATCCCTTCCTAACACCTTATCCTTTATCCTACTAAACTAGGCACTAACTTTGCTGCCATCTACCATCAAGTAGATCGTCAGCCTGCCTGGCGACCTTTACGTAAAAAAATGCTTCTACCAATCAGCAAATTGTAAAGACAGGACATACTGTAATTACAGAAGATAAGCGTGAACATGCGTGCTGCGTTAAGAGTTAGTTACCAGATCACATGTCACTCTTATTCCTAAAACTTTATCCCATCGGGGTCAGCAGTTAAGTGGTCCCTGTTAAGTGGTCTCTCAGACTGCTACCTTTTTTAATCAAAAAAAAAAAACTTAAGTAATTTTTTAATCAAATACAAATCAAATCAAACACAAGTAATTTTTTAACTAACTTAGATCAACTCTTTGATCTAAGTTACACGCCGCATTAGGCACAAAAATTATTAATTTTTTTTTTTCAAATTTGAATATAACCCCTTTATTTGCTGTTTTTTATGCAAGCAATCAGCGGAATCCTATGCCAATCAATAATGGACTTTAGCTACCAGTGAATAAAGCATAAATTCACCTGTTTCAACGCGCTTTGTCAGCTGTGAATAGTGCATAGAAAAAGGATGATATTTTTATATGCCATAATAAGGGCATTCTCGAGTTTGCCTTGTTAATTACATAATTATTATTTTCATTACATAAACATACCAAAGATATGTACTATTATTTTAAATGTATGATATTTATTTAAATAATAACATTATTATGTACTTATAGTATATAGTGATGTTTAGTGCTACAAATTACGTATTGAGATTGTTACTTTAAATAAAGGACTGCCAATATTTTTAATGTAAACCAAAGTGACTCACACTTTATTTGTGTAATTCATAGTTTGATTGAACCTGCGAGTTAAGTAGCAGCTTATACACTGCCAATATTGTTTGAAGTTCTATTAATCGTGTTATAAATGTGACATAAAGTTGATATAACCCAGTCAATTTAAGAAAGGTTAAGAAAAATTAAGAAATAAAATATCGGGTTGAAGGCGATTTTATGGTTTGAAGGCGTTTCTATCAGCTTATAATATAGTTTTTAATTTTATAAATTTTGTGAAAGTTTGAACTATATCCATGTTGTTGTTTTATAACTAGACAATTACGCTTTAGAGTAGACAACTAGACGCTTTAAAGATTCTTAAAGTTTAAAACTTTAAAGGTACTTTAAAATATTAAGTACCTATAATAATATCTGAATATATAATTTATCTAATCTTAGAAAATAGTTTCTCTGACTGATTTGTCAACGCACAGCCGAAATTATTAAGTTTAGAATGAGAATCAATAATATTAGAGAATAAATTATTAAATATTTTGCACGACATTGTAAAAAAAACCTTTCAAATTAAAATAACGTTGCCGTTGCTAACTGTACCGACATGTGCAAATATAGACAGCAATATTTTGTTAGCGAGACACAGCGAAAGGCAAATAATAGCGCCGCCATTTTCAATCATTTTCTTTAATTGACTGGATTATAATGCGAATAAATGTAATGGGAAAATAATTCATACATGATTCCATAGATATGGATAATCATTGTTGTTATTTAAACAACTGTAGAATACGCTTTAAAAATATTATTTTTTACAATACAAAGCAGGTCAATTTGTAACTATTTTGATGTTCAAAGCAAAATACATTTTTATGTCTTGTAACTTATATTTTTTTTAATTGCACATTTTTTTTACTTTATATTTATATTTTACTCAAATGTGAAAAACTGTTAAGAAATGTGTTATTTGAAAATAGAACACTTCGCGTAATACGTAAGTTCGGCTAGTTACTTGTAAATAGCGAGTTCTGTACTAATGTAATTAGTTTTTCGTCAAGTACATATAAAGAGTAAGCGTTAGAAATAAGCGCGAGGAAAATTTCGAAAATGAATTGTTGAAAATTGTTTTTGTATTGACATAAATAAAATAAAAATATTGATATTGATGGAATGTACAATAACCATTTCTACGTTTAAAAATTACTGAACCACTTTTTATACTCATAAAGTTAATCGTAATCATTGCCTAGGAAAGTTTTTGTAATAAGAATTAATTGATTTGTAATAAACTATTATTATTATTATTATTATTGAGAATTATATAATAGAACGTATCGTAATGTAGTTAACTATAGGCAGCTTATTTTGTTTTGAAATTTGAAGCCTTAGTGTTAGAAATTGAAGACTTTTATAATAAATTTTAAAAAAATACTGTAATTACAATGGATTAAAAAATTAATAAAAAAAATCCGAAACCTTTATTGAATAATGTTAGGGTATAGTGCGTTCCACATAACTCTCGGACTTTTACAGTATACTTTTACTTTATTAGTATGTACTGTCATATTGAATATTCGGGTTGTTTTTTTAAGAAAAAAAAACGGAAAATCGATTTGAACAATGCGTGTGCAATATTTTTCTACTTAAACATTCGATGTTTGAAATTTTTTAATAGACCATAGACTAGTTTGTTGATTGAAGAGTTGCTTGCGTTTCATTTGACGCGAAATAGGTAGTCTGTTGTGAAATTTTCAAACATCGACCAACAACTATAGCCACGGCTCGTGTTTCCGTTGTAAAATTCAGGACCAGGAAAAAAATTTGTAGTATGGGAGAGTAAATCACTAACTACGGGAAGTGCCTAACTAATTTACTTGCATTGGTAGCTTAGGAGGTACTCAACTCCCTGTAATCCTGTAGTACGTTTATTTAGCGTGCCTTTTCAACATAGTTACCGCCCATTTACTAGAGACCGAAGGAAATTTATCGGTATAACTGTATAACTATGTATTTATTGATTTATTACATTTTTTTTATTGTAGGTTTCTTTCTTACTTACATAGCATTATACCTACTTATACACCTAGGTATACAAGTGACCAATCCATATGGGTCAGCGAAGACAAATCTGATACCATAAGCGAAAATTTGTTCTCAGCGATTTTTCGAAGCTAAGGCTTCGATTATTTAATTAAAAAAACTGCGTTCATTTGTTTAATTTTTCAGGAATTTAACCCAGTCAAATCAATTTATTATAATGAAGTGATATGACTTTTTGCCAATTATTAAAATTATAAATATTTATGTTTATAATTTCATACAAGTTTTCAAAGCAAAATTTATTCCTTATCACCCACACTATAAACTACCGTAATAATAATCATTTCGATTTTTTTTTACGAAGAAATGATTTTTCGGTTTATGATTTACGAAGATACGGGTTCCATTCATGGTTGCGTATAAGCATAATTTAAAAAAGTTTGAATGCAGATTTTCTCATTTACTTGTTTCAGATTTGCCTCGCTGACTCATTTAGATTGGTCACTCTGCATACCTATATTTTTAGAGGCGACATGTCCCTAAGGAAAAAGCCTTAAATAAAGATTATATATATATATTCTTTTATAGTAGTTAATTATACCGATAAATTTTCCGTTAACTTATTCGATAACACGACGAAGAAAGGCTTGATACTACACTCCATTATAATAAAAACTACTTACGAGTATTATAACAGTCCAGACCAAATAAGAACTATAGACAGAATTTTGCGGACAACATAGTGAATCCGGTTTTATAAACATAAAGCCGGCCGTTTACTGATTTTGTGGTCTAAGCTATAATCTCAATTTTTATTTTTATTGAAAATATTGATTTTCAAGTTAAAACTTACGTGTGAGGAACCATCCTGCTTTTCATTTGTTTTTTTTTTTTTTGAAGACTGGTTTTTACACCCTTTCACTACGAAATTTGACATTTTCACTAGTAAACATTTTAATAAGGCGAGACGTAGTTTGATTGCATTTGTGTGCGTGTAACCGTGTATGTAGATGGCGAAGGCGTAGTTTTACCGGCTTCACTCTGCACTCCACAGGGCTCTATCTTTAGTTCTTATTTTATCTGAGATTTAACAGTAAGTTATTTTTCTCATTGAAATAAGCTACACAATATTTATATATTATCTCTTACAATGTTAAGTAAGATCCCATTGATTTGCTTTTTAGTCAATCTATAGGTTTAAATATAGGAGGTCTATTGTACTATTAATGCAAAGATGCAGTGATATTTAAAAAAATACATTACACCATAATCGCTGCCCGTACCTACTTATTTACATAGAGTGCAATTTTTTATAACTAGATGAAACAGTGAACGGGAAAATAGAAATGTGATGCATTCCAGTGAGGCATAACTTTGTATTTTACTTTTCAGTGTTTTAACCGTTATATTATTAATATGCTAAATATTTTAGCAAAGGATAAAATGTATTCCTTTTCTTTAGTAAATAAAATAATTAAACTTGAATCTTGTTTTTTATTGGACACCGGACCAATCATCATCATCATCATCAAGATATATAAGATAAGATCAAGGCATATATTATAAGAGAACATAATATATGCCTTCCTCCATTTTTTCTTATAGAATCTGTCGGATTCTATAAGAATATAGAGCAGCCTACTGTAACGACTCACGCCTTTATTAGATCATATGCTCATAGATTAGCAGTGTGGTAACTAGCAGTTAGCCTTGACGGTGTTAAAGAAAATAAAACCCCTCCGGACCACCTGTACCATTAGACAGTACCATTGGTGGTACAAACGGTACTGATTTATCCCATTAGTACCAGGGAAATAAATACAAGCGTGACACTCGACAATGAGTAGCTGGTGCCCGCAGCTTCGTCGACGTTGATAAATAATACATAACGCCTGACATATTTATTACCTACTAATATAATATGGCTTCGCCCGCGTGGATTAATATAAGCATTGTCCATCCTAATATTCTATTCTCGTTATTGGTGTTATAATTTTTTAAATCTGGTGAGTAGGTAGTTTTGAAGATTACCTCCTACATACAAACGAACATAATTTACCTCTTTATAATATTAGCATAGATATACTAACCTCATTCATCTACCACTGTAGTATCTCCTTTTAGTGCAATGTTCAGATGGAAACTTCAGTTACTCCAACTCATCAAATATAAAGGGTGAAGGAATGTAAAAAAAAAACAACACTTGGTCTACAAACAAATATAATTCTGTTTTCTAACATTTTACGATACATAATTTTTATAAATGTACAGGGTAAGCTCATGACGTGGGAAAAGCGGCACTAGTTTAGAACTGGCTACCGAATGTAGTGCAAGGTATAATATTATGTAGGACCAAACGCCCCGTTGATATGCCCTTCGTGGAACCAAACAACAGAACGACTTACAACCTAAAGTGTAAAAACATTAAGGTTTCCATTTAAATGTGCTGTCAGATTACAAATCTACATTAGACATCCAATGACTAGTAATTTTATTTATAAAATTTACGCTACCATTACATACGCGTTTTAGTTTAATCATTATTTGGAAAAGCAGAAATTCAAATGATATCTAAATGTTCACACAGCGATTTAGCGATTTTCTGTGCGTCACATGGAAGACAACAGAATCAATGTCCAACCGAGTTCAGAACCTGAACGTTTTGTGCAATTTATTATTATTAATAAGAAGCGATCGTCTGGTTACAAATAAATTTCGAATGAAAAACCGATAGTCTAAGCGTTTCCTAATACACCGATGAGGAAAAGATATTCAGACAATAATTCCAAAGAGAAGACAGACCCCTATATCTTAAAACTATGCATTTAATTTATTTATTTATTTATTTAGTCTAGTAAACATATTTCCACACTGACTGACATAAATTTCTTAAACACATGATATTGATGTAAACGACATCGATTAAATTACAGTAATAATAATAATTTAATAAAATTTTATTGCATGATATTATTTTTTATTTATTTACTACTACACGGGTTGGTATTTTAACGTGGATAACAGACAGACAAAATGGCGGTTGACACGTGACGCACCTTACCTGTACAACAACGCAACAAACACAATGTTATCACTTGTGTTTATAGATGGCTCCCGGGATGATTCCACATTGTACTCGTCGACACATGGCGTTGCCGTTTTTCAGACGAGTGAACATAAGTGAACCGTCACGCTCGGGTTGGTGACACATTGAATTTTAAAATTGGTAATTTAGAAATTTTCACTTCTATCGCATGGTCATAAGCACACACCCGTTTCCTTTTTATAAATAGGACAGTGTACAGATAAACGGATCACTTGATAGTCGTCTAGGAACAAACACAAGCGACGCTAAGATTTTTTTATACATCTTTTAGGTGTTTTTTTATTTATTAAAAGTTCCAAGTAAGTTATCGAATAAAGAATATGGACAATTAATAATTTTGCAGCAATGCAGCCATCTGTCGACAAAGTACAGAATGAAGTGGATCCCATTTTATCGCTTTGATAATGAAAAATTAATCACTTTCAATGATCAAAGGATCTTTAAAAACGTCAACTCCATACTTTCAACCACATCTCAACAATTACAATAAAATATGCGGGTACTACGAGAGAGAAAATATTATGTTTTTCACACAGTTAAAGCGAGCAATTGAATTGGACAAATGGAAGTATGCAATAGTTTGTTCAAATATGCAGTATTAAAGCTATACAAACGATTTACGGTTAAAATATTTTATGTTAATAACGCTCAGTCGGATTATACGCATAGTGACCAAACACGCGGACGACCGACGGTAGACCTACTTCACGTTCAAAAAAGTAAAATTTTGACATTGTAACGCGACTCGGTATCTTGACGAAAGCGACAAACCAATTTGAATAATTGTAATAATTGTTGTATAAGATGTGGACCGCCCCAGAAATAATATTCATTATTTTTCTCTTCAATATATAATTCGCTATCACAAGATCACCAGAATGTCGCTGATCTACTTAGTAGATTGGCGGTAAAGTTCGGCGCTGACTGACGGTATGGCATGCTACGGCACCCCGCAGCATGCCTAGGCACGTCGTGGCATCCCACAGCACGTAGCCGTGTCGTGCCGAAAACAGTCGGTTATATTTATTAAAATGATTGATTGGATTTGCCGCGGCATGCCGCTACATGCCGAAGCATGCCGTAGCATCACATGGCATGACTCAAAATGCTACGACCTCTTGTTATTTAAATAAAGTAGTGTTAGTGCTAAAATCATTGCATTAATAAAAATAGGTCAGTCAGCGCCGGCCCTAAATTGAATCGGTCATTCTGTATATTTATCAACATGCGTATAATGCGTTCAATTGAGCTAATCAATTGATTAACATTGATTCATCATAAAGCTAATTAATTACATTTAAAACGGATGTTGTCAACGTCCACACAGTTTGCCCTAAGAAACATTGGTCAACTCATTATGTTATACACTCTGAATGGCACTAAAATACACATACCTCACAACACATTTCACAAATCCACATAGAAAAAGGCAGTAAGTATTCAAGTTAAAAACACGAGACACAATAAGGTTAGTGAGAAACACTGAAGAACAATTGTGTGGTTTATTGTTAATGAGGGTAGGCACTTGAAGGAAATATAAAAATCGCTTTCTAGCGAATTACAATTATAAATAAATAAATTATTAATTCGACAACAAAAATATAATTAAAAAAATAATATATCTCAAACCGGCAACAAGGGAATGTACTCTATCTAAGTTAATTACACCGACGATATCGGCAATAAATATAGGAAAAGCTCTTTAAAAGAAAACTCTTCATTGGAAATCTGCAGAAGTATCCATTAATAATAAATAAACAATACATAATAGATATGTTTAAAAGAAATTAACACTAATTTAACAGACGATAAAGTATCTAAAGCAAGGCCAACGAGACAACGCAAAAAATGTAAACTTTCACGGCTTGTTAAGATGGCTTCCTATACCATGAAACAGATAGCGCCGGCCGCTTCGTGTGAGGGAAAAGGACAGAGGCCCGGGGTTGTTTACATTCTTTGCGTTTTCTCCTTGGCTTTACTATAATCGCGGATGGGAACACCATTTGTACATATTCTGAATACACCCTCAGGATTTGCGTAGGTTTTACATTCCATATGAACGAATCATTACCTAAACTACAAATATTTAAATTACAATAAGAAGTGACATAAACTAACCGCTACGTATAGTAAATATATAGTCTTAATTTAACGCTACACATGATTTTAGTTCATTCATATCTACTTTGGCTGTATTTTAAACAAGAAAAAAAAAATAGTGAAATAATACTGCAAAGTTTTAACACCTGAGGGTAAACGCAAATTTTATGCACACATGCGGTAACACGACGCTGAATAAAATATGTTATTGTTTGCAATCTATAGAAAAATCCCTCCCTGTTGCAACAAAGTTCGCTAGGAATGACAATATAAATAGCTTTGAACATCTCAGATCTATTTACAAAATAAAAATTTAAGCGCGAACGAATAAAAAATATATAGGAACTCGCTACAACGGAATAAACATTTAACGCAAATTAAAACTACAATAAAATAAAACAAGGCTCTCTTCTCAAACAAAACACTACAATGTAAATAAAAATAAAACTCAATAACTTTAAAAAGGTAAATTATTATACTTTTTCTTTTTTAAATAAAATCGACTAAATCAAATGACCTACGTATTTTAAACACGATCCATTTCGAGACGAATTCTAATCTCAGCGGTGCGCAACACAATATTTCGTGTTTTTATGTTTTAAATTTTGAAAAAAAAAAACACGAAAACACATGTGTCAGCTCGAAATGATTCCGTTTAGTTAAGGAGTACGAAAAATAATTCATACATAAATAAGCAACGTTTCGTAGCGATTACAGCGAAGTGAATGAAACTATTATATAATTTGGCATACCACTTAACCGCATACAAACTCCATAATATAACACACGACGGATACATTTAGAGCGGGTTGCTGATGATAAGACACTTCCTTTACTGTTTTCTCGAGTGGACAAGATTTTTGTCTTTTCTACATTTTCGAAAGACACTAAGGTACTGTCTTTCGTATGATCTAATTGCTGTGTAGAGAATTAGGCAATAATAAATAGTAAGAGTAACTCAACGAGCTATGGAGAGGGCTATTCTCGGTATTACACTACGAGATCGAATCAGAAATAAGGAGTTCCGTAGACATAATGACGGCGGATCAATAAGTTAAAGTGTTTGTGGGCAGAACACATAGCATGGAGACCAGAAGGTTTTCGAGTGGAGGCCACGGACCGGCAAGTGCCTGATAACGACCTGATAAGAGCCAAGGTTCGACCTGTCCTATTGGAATATTATGGGGGGAGGCCTATGTCCAGTAGAGGATTTCATGTGGCTAAAATTATCATGATGACACAGGAAATGTGTCCTGCGTTTTAGCAGCCTCTGTCCAGCTGTGAGCGTTTAACTTACGTCAATAATAACAAAGTTCCAGTCACTCGAGAAGTCAACCAAGAAAATGTATTATAATGTACAACAACCCCGCTGTTAGCGTAAAAACGAATAATAATGAATAAATAAATAAATATATACGGCGCGCGAAAAGATTTCATCTGATCGCGAAATGAGGACCACACATCTCGCCTACGAGTCCGTTATTTTTTTTATTTTTTTTTATTCGAGAAAAGCCTCGTTTACCGTGAATATCCTATTAAAAATGGTATTTAAAAAATGTCGCGTTTCAAATGTGGGAGACGCGAAACACCGAAACTTCCCGATTATACCGCATTGTTACGACGACATCTACCGAGAAATTAAGACTAAAATGCCATTTAAGTCGAGACCGTTCATTTATTACTAATCTATACTTTCTGATGGCACTAGAATGGTTTGATGCAATCATCAGTTTCGTTTAGAGTATTTGACTTTTTTTTAAAAAACCCCATGAACCTCTAGCTAAAACGACATTAAACTCCATCTGGAGATTTTTGACCCGGAAAAAAATGTTTTTTTTAATGTATGTATTTATTAAAAAATTGTGTTCAATGCGACAACATGGGGAAGCGCCTTTAAAGAATTACAATTCCAATATCCTTGAACAAATCAGACTACATTTGTTTTAGTGAAGTTGATGACGTACAGTCATCAACTTAAATTTTGCCAAATACTCTTTTGAATACTTTAGTTTTACTGCAATCATGTCATGTATGTTATGTATGGCACTCGTTTCTTAGATAAAAGACCTCGTCTGTAAACTCCTACATGCGGACAATATTATTTTAAATATTAAGGCATTTTCTCTATCTAAAATAAGCGTATTATTTCTGTACCAATGCAATAATGTCGGGCGCTCGTCTTAATTTAATATTTGCCTTCCAAATCACGCGTAATCTTTTCGAATTATTTATATAGCAACAACAAAATAAACAAGGCAGTGTGCCTTATTCTAAAACTGATGAAAAAAAATAAAAACTTAAAACGTACATTGAAATTTGTTCTATTAAAAGTTAGTTACATTATTATAAGTAAATGAAGCGTAAAACAAAACACATTTAATTAACTTGCTGCGAGATTATACTGTACAGTTATTGATAAAAAAAAAAATTGTGAGAAAAAAACCTCTTAATCCTCTAAATGTTTCAATAGCATTTTATTGCAATGTATACAATATTTGTTTATACTTTTGACTTATATCAAAAATATAAGTATATTCCGACAATGGGTGAAAGTAGATCATAACATAAAATATAATTCTTTATCAGACGGTATTAAATTTGTGTCTTAGTGGTGGAAAAAAAACACTTATTGGGATTAAGATAGGCAAATTAACAACTTATCAAACATGTTTATTTCTAATCAGATATGATAGTAATGTTATGAAATCAAATATTATTCTTTCTTCGACATTAGCGCTGACACGAGTTGAGCAAAGACACTAAAAAAAGTCACTATCGGCTACTACTGCTACTAGTAGGAACATACGGCCATACACCCAACACTAGCGGTCTGGCAACGTCGCCGACACGTCATAAAATAATATTTGATTTTTCAAAGCAGCATAACCTCGCGAAAAATAGCATAATTTCGATCACACATTTACTGGTAACTTGAGTTCATTCTAACACATTCTATTCGAGCATATATAAGCATTTCATATTTCAATTTAACATACAATTCTGTAACTTGCAACCTTTGGAATAAAGTTGAATTTAATTATATTCACGTGTTTTTGAAAGAAATATCTAAATCTGGGGCGGATAACAAATGCGGGATGTATTGCATAATCACGCTCTGTGAAAGACACACTCAGTAACGTTTGATTGTATGGAATGAGCGCCATCTACCTGAATGAGTGAGTACTTATTTCTTGGTTTTTAATCCTTACTTCGTCCATACGTTTCGTCAATGTTAACAAATGACGTAGTTTTCAGTATAGGAAACTATGAGAAAAACTTTTTTTTTTTATATATATATATTTTAATGCATTGATTTTTTTTTTCAGTTATTATCAATTTAAAATTCTCACCTGCACAATTTATTAATGATGACATTATCTCTATAGACCATTGAATTAAAACTTGATAACAGTTATTACGGCAAACCGAACAATGCTGTTGACGTAGTAATTGTAGGAAACCAACTTAAATGACGTATTACTTGCAATCAATCGTTATTATCAAATATGATATGTCAAAATAATCAAGTGGAAAAACATTTTCCTTTCAGTAAATTAGAATTTAAAGGCATTATTTGTTCTTTTATGGAATTACCCCTTTCGAGAAGTTTAGAGGGTAGGTAAAAACTTTTATACACTTTTAACTTCCTAACAATATTGTATTAATTGATCGTTGAATAGTCAAGTTACCAATAAAGGCTAATGAAACGGTGTGGAATGTTCCAATAAAATAGGTGTTCAGATTACGTGTTGTTGTTTGTGGTGTGGAAGGCGTGTTTGTCTGTTTGTGCGCGTTCATCGCACGTCGGTGAGGTTGCTCTTGTCGCCAAACAGCTTGACGAGCTGCTCCTCGTAGTCGTCAATGTTCCTCTTCATAATCTCCATGCACGGGCCCAGCAGACGCTCAAATGTCTCCACGTCCAGGACTGGGTACGGACAAGCACACATCAAAACCCATAGAAAACAATCGTATATCGTCGTTGACAAACCAAAACCAAAATCTATTATATTGACAATAGAGTAAATTTTGCACATAGCATATTTTATTAAGAGGTCGTAAGTTCGACAAACAGTTCTCTGATGCAGTTTATTTCATACTGTAGATATGGTGAAAATGTTGTAATTACTTTAGTATTAAAAATATTACGGCACGATTGAAAGTTTTTCAGTGAAAACAATATGGAGAGCCTTGTTGCACGGCGATGTAGCTTAGGGTAGGTTTTGTTTATGTAATAATCGTGACGATCACACTAAGAAAAGCCGGAACACTTGAACATATTGTTATGAAAAAAATTGTTATGAAAAAAATATATTGTTTATGAAAAAAAAAAAACAATAAAAACACTCACACGCCGCTCTGGTAGGTCCAACGGCGTAAGCGGAGGCGGCGCGCGGCTTGTGGGTGACTAAGGCCAATTCGCCGAAATATTCTCCCTTACCTGAGTACATTAAATGATTAGATAAATCAAATTGTATAAAAACCTTCCTCGGTTAACGCTCTTTCCATTAGTGAAAACCGCATTAAATCCGTTGCTTAGTTTAAAAGATAATAATAATAATAATAATAAATATATTCACACATTCCACACAGCACCATCTAGTTCCACACTAAGCAACTAATGCTTGTAATTATGGATACCAGACAGTTGATATACTACATAGATTACTTTTTTTTTTTTTTTTGTAAATACATACATTAGTGTGTCCCAGGCTATAAGGGCAAATTTTTTTTTTGCGAATGGAGTTACGCATACCCCTTATTTTTTTTCCATTTGACCCTAATGACTTAAATAATAAATATTATGGCAATCGGATAATGATAACCCGTGCCGACTTGATGTCAAACTTTGAATGAAAAGTTAGTATGGAAGCCATAGAGAGGTTGTAGAACTTAACACGTATTTCAGTAAATGAAACACTGTTTTACCCGTATATAATATTTATTAAGTATTAATCGTTAAAAGAACATTATTTACTAAATTTTCTTTTTAAGGTTTGCTTTTTGCAATCCGGATATACCTGTCTGTGTTCTTGTACGCAACGTAATAAAAATTGCTTTTGTTCCTCTTCCACAGTAATTAAGCCATGGGAGTCTTGCATTAACTTAACCGCTCTTTCAGCCGTATCGTTAACTGCTCTCAGTGCCAGCACCTTTTTCTTAGCATGTTGAAACGAGGTATTATTCGACCATGGAGCAGGACACTCGTTGAGGAAACTGTCATCAATTTTGAGTCGATTGAATACAGCCTTACTTTTGATTGACACAAAATCTGTATCCTTTCGGGATCAACATTTTTCCAGTTTTCTCGGAACTTTTTAAACAGTGGAATGTCAGGGCTCGTAGTGACTTGGCTAATTTTGGCTTCAAACACACCTTTTAATACCAACTCGTAGACGTGATGGCGGCAAGCAAAAACGAGCATTTCTCTATTCATTTTCTGTTCGAGAAGCACACAGGCACCATTAATACGACCTGTATTGGAAGCAGTGGTATCACAACAGAGAATCTGCACTTTATCTTCAAGATTCCTATCAATCATAGCGTTCCAAACTGCCTGTGCCTGTTCGTTTCCTGAAGAGTTCTCTAATTTTGGCACAGCGATGAGTTGTTCTTTATGATCGTACGAAATAACTATCGGTAAACGTTCTTCTTTAGATTTTCGTGCATCTAAAGCTGGTAAGAGTTTGCCATCCCAGTGGACAGTTACAGTATCCGGTACCTCGTTTTGAAAATCAACTTTTATAGCTTCTGCGCGCTCTTTTCGCTTTTCTGTACGAATTCTTTGAATTGAGGACTTACTTATAGGATATTCGTCAGTGTTATGTCCAAGCGCTTCAATAGTTGCTTCATTAATAAATACAGAAATTCGCATACTTAACTGACACCTATCTAAAGCTGCCACTAATTTCGGAGTTATGAAATTTTTCCTCATAGAAGTGTTAGACTGTTTGCTCTCGGTAAAGGTGGGCAAGTTTTCTTGCAAATCCATTATTTCAGATTCAAAAGACGAATTTTCTTGTAGTGGTTTATAAGAAGGTGATGAAGGAGTTAAGGATGACAAATATTTATCACGTCGCTTTTGCTCGTCAATGTTTCTAACGTAGGCCTTTTTCTCCTTTTCGGCCAGTTTTTTATCCACTCCAGCTAAGTGACCAGGCCGACCTGGCTCCCTCCGGCGCTGCAGGAAGATTTTATCTTCATTAATCCTCATTAAATTAAGGGCATCGGCGTGTGCAAGATCAAACAAATCATTTAAGTTTGAAATAAATTCTCCCCGACGCTGCACAAACACGCCTTGAGTTTTATTTGCATTTTTTTGCAAATCTCTCCAAACTTGATACAAGTTAACTAGTTTTTTAACACAGTTTGGTAAAGACTTAGTTGGTATACGTGCCTTTTCCCAGTAAATAATGCACTCACGAATAGTAAGATTGGCGCTTTCATTGACACTTAAATTAACTTCTCGAATATTATAGAACAGAACTGCCAGTACCTATCCATTAGAGGGAAGTTTTGAACCGGTAATTTGATGTTTTACGTCCCCTATTAAAAATATCCCCTTTTTAGAACTGCGTAACTCCATTGACATGTTGACTGAATGAAAACAATGCGTTTACTAATCAAACAAACAAGCAACAACAAGCACATCAATACGTTGGCTCCCGCGCGCCTTAGTAAACAAGTACCGACAAGTTTCGATGCAAGTCGGCACGGGTTGCCGTGGTTCTAAATACGTGAAACTTTATTTATAATACCTTTGACATCATTGAAACAAAATAAGAGGGTATGCGTTGGAAAAAAAATACTTTTATTTTTTTGGGACACCCTAACATACATATTATAAATACAAAACATCCATGACTCAGGTACAAAGGTAAAATGTTAACACATAAACATTTGCCCCCTAGCGGGATTCGAACCCGCGACCGTTTGGTTAACAGCTAGGGTTACTAGCCACTAGACCAAACGAGTCGTCGAGTTTAAAAGATCTAAGCGTACATACAGCTCTTGATAGACAACGCGGTTACGTCCGACAACTTGAGCCTGGGCAGCCATGACACATATTTCATTATTCTTAAGTATTTAATATTTGACATACATTTAGATACATGAAATAACTGTTAACATATCAACACAAATTGTCAATCAATGTCGACGTATGACTAAATTTTTACAGCTCCATCTATTGGCGTGCGTCAAGTAAATGCAACTTCGTTGTTTCCACCTTGTCACTTACACTTTATCCTCAAAGTAAGAAACACACTTTATATACTTGATGCTGGCCACCTTTTAATATTAAAAAAAAAACTAGATAATGTAGCTTTCTATAGGTGAATGAATTTTCAAAATAGGTTTACTAGTTTATACAAATCTTCTGTCTATATAATATTAGTAAGTATGGATAATAACCCTGAACTGATACTAACCGAGACGTTTGACTTCATGCTCTTTGCCGTCATCCCGGGTGATGCGAATACTGACAGAGCCGTCCTCTACGAAGTACATCCCGTCCGCGGTGTCGCCCTGTCGGATGATCAGCTCTCCGTCCTTCAAAGAGCGCGGCAGCAGTGCGTCGGCCAGATTTGCGCGCTCGTAAGGCTGGAAATTGACAAAATAATGTTTTATTTATTTATTTAAGGAGAAATAACAACTTCAGAACAAAAATACAAAATGAAAAATATGGTGACATTTCTCTCTGAGATAACAATTTCTATCTATGAAAATATTAAATTATTATAATCGAAAAGAATTGCGACTTATAGAATGAACTTTGCAAAAAATACAATTTAACAATTAAATAATAATTAATATTAATTCTAAACTAATTAATGTTCTATAAAGCATCGATTACGATTTTATAAAACCGTAAGTTTTGTAATAAGTTCGATTAGGTGACATCACTATTTTTGTATGGTCAAAAACCTGCAACCCAAGAAATGTCAAATTACTCCTTCGAATTAAAAAAACGCAGTATAAAACTACGAAAACTTTGGCTGTGTACGAAGTTAAAATTTTTAAAAGTACCTTATACTTCGCCAGGTGTCAAATATCATCAAAATCAGTTCCCGTAAAAAGGTAACATACAGACAGACTTATTTTCTTATTTTCTGATTTATTACGTGAGTACAGATATAAGGGATTATACTATCAACAGATCGATTGCTTTGTCCTTTTGTTCCTCTTGTTTTGTCTGTAGTTACGTGTGTTAGCGTTAAAGACTAAAATGTATAATATTTTCCTGTTTGCGAGTGTAAAAATTAAAGCATCTTCTCCATTGTATCGTACACAATAGTGACCTTTACTCCACAATTTCCTGTGCATGTCTGTGAATATACAATGACAATTTCTCATGTTGCATTGTATTTATCTCTATAATTGTGAGGTGACGGCCAGCGACAACCATTATCATGTCCTCAACGAATAAACCATGTGGTTGGTTCCATGCAGCATTGAAATTTCTAACATAATTTTATTAGATGAACTATTACAAATCCTATTAATATTATAAATGCAAAAGTTTGTATATTTGTATGTTCCCATTAACGAAAAAATGACTGAAACGAAGTCAGTTCAGTCATTTTATTTACACACAGATATTTCATTACCTGGATTAACATAATTATAGAATACTTTTTATATATGACAGCAAAAGATGAATCTTCTATATTTACGAGTATAAAACTGTTTGTCCCGACTGACTATCAACGCACAGCCAAAAATACCAAGTCTAGTAACCTGAAATTTCTAACATAGGTTTTTATAACGTAAACATCCGATAAAAAAGGATTTTTTAAAATTCATACTCCATTCGATATGGATATATTATATTTGTGCCAGGCGTTGAATTTTTATTTTTCGATGATCCCTCGGGAACGGATGAACAGATACTTCTGGGTGAAATGTCCTTTTCTGTATCCCTGACGTGTATGCACTCAACAACCGATGTTGAGTAATTAAGGCGTGAAACCAAAAAAACTCACCTATGCATTTATAATATTAGGATAGACTTAAAAATGGCTTTTCATAACGTTCATTAGGCATAACGTGGACAAAATATTATTCATTCACTATTATCTAATCGTAGACCTGTAATATAAATATTACATCGCCACTAGTCAGGCTACCGTTAAATGTTTGTGAACTATTTAGTCACATTAGTTCCGTGGCTATTATACCTTATCTGTTACTGTCAAAATGTCATAAACCAATTAGGCATAATAAAGGAACCGCTTACAGGTCTACACTTTTTTGAGGAAACATATTTTTTCTCTCCCTTTCCTTTATTTTACAAGAAACATATACATCAAATGATATATTCGCTTATCGTAATCTACACAAATAAAAACGAATCGCTAATTAGGTATTTGTTGAAGTCCGATGACTTCTTATGGAGGAAAATATTGGAAAATTTTCCCGGAAAAATTCAAATCCGATATGCGTGCGAAGTCGAAGTGGGTCGCTAGTTTTAAATAACTGTTTTTCTACTATTTAAACGTATTAGAATTCGCCATGAGTGAGAGGTGAGAGGTGAAGCGTTTAAGGCTCAAAATTATTGATGCACAGAAGGCCCTTAACTACATTGGTATTTGAAAATTCGAGATTTTTCAGCTATTTAGTGTATTTTTCACCAGATATACATATATAAATCATTATCACCCTACATTAATCTCATTATCATGGTTAAATCTGATTACAAGGTTAAAATTATGAAATATCGTATCCATTGGATTAAGTGTGATTTTCAAGTAAAGTGTCACCTACTTGTTTATCATTTTATCTTGTTACGTCATTTACGAATGTTCTTTACTGATACATATTTGCTTTTCATACGTTCAGTGACGCAACGACAGTTATCACTGAAATATACTTCTATGATACGATAAAGATCTTAATTCAATTACTATATCAGAGTAATTTATTGGCGTTTCTTTTGTATTAGAATTGATATTGGATATATTATATTTTTTATTATTTCGCTAAAAGCCAGTGTCTCGCCTTGACGGTACTAATTTACGTTTCAACAAAAAAACTCTCGATGGACTTTTAATATATAATATTAATTTTAATTTACCAGACGAAAAGTATATTTTATAAATTGTTAACTAGGAGAAAATAACTGTTGACTATTAAAATATGCGCTTATGGATATATTTAATTTTAGAAAAAGGAGATTCCTTTCTGCGTCCTTCTCTTATACACCGCACAGTGGTTTACCCCGATTTTCAAATTTCAAAACCATGCAAAATCATGAATGGATTTTTTGCAGGCAAGTTTATACTATAGAAGTTGTCATTTTGGAATTTGAAAATAGGAGCAAGCAAAGATGTGCTACGTGAGCGTACTGTGCGGTATAATAGCGAAGGACGCAGCAAGGCAGTTATTTCTTTTTTTTAAATTAAATATTTAATAAGTAGCATATTGATAAAATATACTTTTCGTCTGGTTAACAGATGGGTGAAGGACGACCTCACTTTGGATCCCGTACTACATAGATAGTTGAGCAGTACCTATTTATTTTTTAAGCCAACGGTTTCTTAATTCTGTGATTATGTTCTTGCAAAATTAACTTATCACAAATCCAAAAATGCTGTTTTATTCCCTGTAATTTTATAATTGACTATCCAAGTACACTTGTAAAATTCACAAATTTCTATTAGAATGTAGAATATTTTCAGATGTTATAGTATAAAAATATTAATCCATCTTAACCGACAGACAGTGTATTGATTTTGAAGGCATGTAAAGTGAAGAGATTAGTGTCGACGGGAACTTAACACAATATTTTCGGTAGAGTGAGCAGCGCAGGGCGGTCACGCGTGAAACGAAAGTTTTGAGGGCACTCCGCCCCCGAACCTACGTCAAATTATACGTTTGTATTTTTACCCTCCAGGGAATTCTTACGGCTAAACGTACTATTTTTATTAAGATACCCACTTAAAAATTTGCTTGTTACATCTATGCAACGTTGTTCGACAAATATGACTATATGAAAAATCTATACATTAAGGCTCGAGTTCACCAACAGACGGTTATTTTTAAACAGTTGTTTAAAATTTAAACAGCCGTTTAATAATATTTTGTTGTTCACAATCGCTAAAATGCGGGTTAAACGCCCTAACAAAATATTATTAAACGGCTGTTTAAATTTTAAACAGCTGTTAAAAACTAACCGTCTGTTGGTGAACTAGAGCCTTATAATAAAAACGTAAATGAGCCGAGCCTGTACAATAAATATTTAAAAAAATTGTACACGATGTACTTGTTATGTAATTCAAAAAAATTATTTTCAAAATTTTGTCTGTTTGTGCGTCTGTCATAAACGGCTTAATCTATTTGAATGCGGTTATTAGATTAAACTATAGGATATAAAATTGATACGTTCCTGTGGGTTTTTCGAAAAAGGAACTACAGCGCGTACGAAGTTGTGGGCGCTAGGTATTTTATTTATAACTAAACAATAAATTAAGCTCACATTTTATTATTTTATGTCATAATTTTGACCGTTCAATCTACTTACAGAATGAAAAACTGCTACTTTTTCTTTTCATTGATAATATATATCCGATATCAATTTGATTTTATCTAAATACGGGTATTTAAAATTTCATTGCATTTTATTTACAATAAATTACTAATAGTTAACCTGTTTGAAAATTATGCGAGAGGCCACATGTCCTGGATGAGACTTACTAAGGCTGAGATGATGATGACTGTTACTGACCTGCAGAGCCTTCAGCATGGGCACCTTGTCGAGGAGCTCCTCGTAGAGCTTGCGCTTCTTGAAGGCGCTCTTTAGGAGGATGCGACGGAACGTGTGACGATCCATCGCCCACAGAGCGCCCGCGGTCTGCGCGCGAACGGACGCCGCGCGCGGCATGTTGTACATGAGCGCCAGCTCACCGAACGAGCCCGAGCCCTCGTACGTGTGCACCGCCTTCTCGATGTTGTCGTCGCCAGTCACCAGCACGTCAAACACGCCGTTCTCGATCACGTAGAAGTTGTCGCCGTCGTCGCCCTGACGGATCACGTATTCGCCAGGCTCCGCGCGCTTTTCGAACATCGCGTCCAACACCTGTGTTACATTTGACTTTAGATCGCTTCAATATTAACGCTTTTTCTACTGTCACCCTTAGGAAGTAAACACCACATTTTGAGTCAGCTTTTGCTTTGGAACCTAAACGGACGCGTAGCGTACGCATCTCCATGGAAACCATTTTTTTTTTCTAACTTAACTGAACAAAAGTTTAACTTAACTAAATAAATGTTAATAAATACTCGCTTAATATCAATAAATTTATCATTTAGCGCATCATAAGAGCGGCGTAGTCGGATCTAGCCTAGTAGTAGTGTAGTAGCGTAGTAGGCGTAGTGGGTAAAGTGAAGCGATTTCTTCTGAAAATATCGTCGTCTAAACTTCCTAGTTCTCAAGCAGCAGGGGTGCAGTCAGAAAATTGTATTCCGGTTTCTATAATTAAATAAAAAATTGGCAAGTGCCTCTTGCGGCTTGACCAGCACAGACACTTACAGTAGACCTTTGTGAAATAACAGCAGTAGGTATCATTGAAAATGTTACCCCATTGAAAGCGGGTTCAATTCTGGCGTGAAGCCAACAATCGTTGTTTACAAGGAAAATTGAACCGCTTTAATGAAAAAATAATACAGTAATGCAGTAATAAACCCCCATCTATGTATGGAGGTTAAAAACAACTAATCCCCTGATTTATATGGCAGACAAGGACACACTTAATTTGTTTTGTTGATTTTTACTGACCTGTTGCATTTGTTGAGCGTCTAGCGAACGGAATAGCAGAATGCCGCGCACCGCTTCCGCTAATCGGGCTCGCTGAGCGTCGGACTTTGGGAACACGACCGGAGCACCCTCGTCGGAGTCATCTTCCTCGGGGTCGTACGTCTCCGCGAATACGGACTTGCGCCGATTATGGAAGCGCGCCACTGGCGGCTCTACACACCAAAATTTTTACCCATCAATAAAATCATTATGACGTTAAATGCTGTGTTGTCAAATGTGTACAGTGTTAAGTATTGTAAAAATGTAGTAGAAGATGAGTTTTTGTTTAATGTTGGGAAATCCTCATGGATGCCCGGCAGTGCGGCGCAGCGAAGTTACCAGACTCCTACCGGTTAAAACCCAACGACCAGCGATAGTCTACCGCCCAGTTCCCCTTGATAATGAAAGACCTAATATAATATAACTATAATATTAACGCACAAATGGAGTAGAAGATAACGAAAGATCTTACATAATAGACCCGTAAACGAGACTAAGTAAACACGATAAATTCATGAATGGCGCTAAATGGTGGACAGTACAAATGCCCTAGTAGTATATATTGCAACATATTGGGATAATCTGATGGATATGCGAAGTGTGCACGTGAACTATCGCACGAACGAATCACTCGTTATAAAGGTCACGTCCACACATCAATAGTATAAACACGATCTATATTTAAATTCAATCATCGGTTGCTTATCTCTTTTGGTTACAGAACATCTCTATAAATATATTACCATTAAAATGAATGTACAGCATTTATTCAAAGATTGTCTCTTTCTATAACGGTGAAATAAATGACAGGACAGGAATGCAATGTGCTGTAATTATATATGATTACTTCGCGTCCGGTGGCATGGACACAGTTGCTTTATACGTCACAATGTTGTGACTACCAGTACCTATCTATATGTTATGTAGGTATATGCGTCTACATACCTACCTATCTACATAGAATATGTACGATAAATAGGTATTTTCCTTGTAGATTTAGTTTACGATTTAGCTTTAACGAGGTCATAAAATTGATCACCTTTTTTTAGGTAAAATGACACTACCTCTAGAATTCAATGGTTACGTCAGTTCATTATCAACCCTAAACTATAAAACCACTTTTGATGAAATTTTCTATATGAATAGCTTGAATCCTGGAGGTAATATGTCCTCCAGGACTATTTAATAGTTCTACTAGGTTATGATGAATTTAATAATTATATCAGAGTACCTAAACTAATATCATTCAATCTGGAAAGATTAAATAATAATTTTCTCTGAATGTTTTACCTTCAAAAATTTCCCGGCAACTGTTTCTAATATGCATTGTTTGTTTTAAAAATTTAACCAATGAATGAATTTTTCAAATTACTTAAGTGTGTGACAGGTTTGATTAATAAACAAGTAAGCCATGACCTATAGACCAAAGAAATAATAAATTGCGACAGGAATGGGCAAAAATTAATGTGTGATTAATTTTTGCCCTTTAGAGTTTTTTAAATTTGATGATTTCAATTTTGAGTTTGTGGGATTATGCAGGCAGTTACAAAAGCCACCAATAAATACTTGAAATAATTTGATTTTATCTTAATCAGTAAAATGGGCTACACTTGTAACTAACATGAGAAATTTTTCATTACAAGAGCAGCCTACTATTTTATTCAGTTTAAGATAAAATCCAAGTTCATTAAAAATTCTTCAGACATCATTATATATTTCTTGGTCTTCCACGCAATGGGTGCTGAGAAAGACAAAGCATCAATGTGCGAGTAAAAAATCTAAAACTAGTACAGATGTTCAAGTGACTGATTTTATCCTCTTCTGGTTCCCAGGAAAAAATCAAATAAGTACTCAACTAAAGTAAAGCCATGGGGATAACACAAACAATGTATAAACAAACCTGACCCATACTGAGTTTTACGACATTGAGTAATCATGTATCTGTGTCCTATCCTCGCTATCTGTTTCATAATACCAGAAAGCGATCATGACAACACTTGGTCACCTTTTTATGATCCTTTTTACAAAGATAAAATATGTAGGTAGTACTATAAAAATAAAAACTATTTGTTTTATAAAAAAAATGTTATAAGCTCCTTAAAGTTTTGTTAGATTTTATTTGCATTGTCTATGTGGCCTTGCTTTACTTTAAACTATTCAAATAAAATATAAGCAATGTTTTGTCACATATTGATTGAATGCCCATGCTACGGCTATAGCGGCTTCAATCTAGCATAGTACTGAATAGAAAAGATACTTAGTAAAAATAATTACTAAGATACTTTAATTTAATCATTATAAGTACAAAAAGGCAACATTTTTAAAAATTACTTATCATTAAAGAAAATCAGAGTAAAATAATGTATCTTTATCTTGTAAGCAGTTACGTGTATATATAGAATAATAATGAGACTATTTATTTCTTGCTCAAACATTTCAAGGTCTTGTTAACACCTGGACTAGGCGCTACCCATTGTATTATGTTAACCTGTCACTAACATGGTAACGGCTAGTTTTATGATATGTGAGTTTAAATGAGGTCAACATCTGGTTGTGTTTTGTGGTAACCACAAATGTGTGGAAAATATAAGCCAATCTCATCATCGCGGCCACAACTTCAAAAGCGTTAAAAAACAAACATACAAGTGTGATGAGAGCGTAATAAACATTGGAAATTTATGTTTGCACCAAATTGTTTTACTTACAACTTGCATATGTTAGTATGTTTCCAAGAAGCATGTTACCATATTGTAAACACAAAAAAATGTATCCACACATGAAAATTGCTATTCAATTCAATCTCATGTTCTTTTTATTCATTGCATTGGAAGTAATGTAACAATGAAATTTCAAACCCCACTAATGTTTTAAGCCCTAACTCTATATAATATACCGATACTAATATTACAAATGCAAAAGTAACTGTATCAGTGTGTTACCTTTTTACATCTTTCTCAACCGATAATCATGAGATTTTGCATACACATTGTCAGTGATACAGAAAAGGACATAAGGTACCTCCCATTCAGAAACAAGTACTGTTCCCGAGGGATAATCTAAAAATAAAATTCCAAGGCCTACAGCAATAAAGATGTCACATCACGGCTTTATATTGCTCATATATTTTGTCAGGCTTTTTATCATTTTATTATTCCATGTGGACAAAGTTACGGGCACCAGCTAGTATTAACATTATCTGTTGTATTTTTTGATGTGACCACATTATAAATATATTACCTATTTATAGCTTATAATGCTTAAACTACATTAAACAAGATAATATATAGTATAAATATAATATAATTATAGCAATTTGAACTTAGTAGTTAGGACAATCTTAGTGTTGTGAAGGCAAAAACTATATTTTAACAAATCAATATAATATTATAGCCACCTCTGAGCTGGGCTTTGTTGGTTATTCCATTATGTGGTAATAAGTGAAACTTGCACATTTACGACAACTTTTATTTATTACTTGGCAACAGTGGACAATATTTTCTAAAATTATGTATTAAACGTAAATAAAGCTATATTTTGAAAGTGAAATGGCACAGTGCCAAGCACTGAACAGTAGTGATAACAACTGTTAGCTATTTATAAGAGTATTTATAAATGTTTTTTTCTTTTTCAAAGTAAGTGGTCACCGTTCCTATTCATGGATGTGCTCATTGTAATACTGAGGTTAAAAGTTATTATTACACATAATTCCAATCATAATAATATTATTAACACATTTAGAACATAGTTTATTACCTGGATTGAAATATAGGATACTCTATATCCTGGAAATTTGTTAGGGTCCTGTGGGATTTCCAAAAAACGAACTACAGCACATACAAAATTGCAGGCAAGGGTAGTATACTTTTTAATAAATGGTTATTTTTTGGCATACCTGTTTAATTTAATGGTTAAAATCCATTAATGTCATCTTGATATCAGAAATACCAAGATAAAAGTTATGTCTGCCACATTAAAAGTTTTGCAATATATCAAAGGTGCCAGTTAATTTTTTTTAGATGCTGATTACCTACTAGTCATATATAAACATGTGGTTTCAGTGAGATCATTTATTAAAAAAAAATTGGGTCACTAACATTTGCATATTTTATTATATAAATCTATTCAACACTAATAAGAATCCAACAAGAAATAAACAGATTCTAGTTATTATAGACTTTCCTCGAAACATATTGCTTGCTATGCAGATTATATACGTGATATTACATAGGTATTCATTCGTATAGAAATTATAGTGCTACAACTAGGTGTCCTACAAGAATCATACCTAAAATACCATGTAGGCAGTATCTAATAGACGACACTTCGTCTGATTGATAAGAAACTGAATATAGTACCTTCTTCATCTGAAATTATAGACTCATCGGGAGTTCCGGCGGGTGGACCCCTCACTATGGTGGTGGTTCTATTGTTCTGTAATCTTGTGAAAAACTCAACCGCATAGTTTATTACATCTCCGGGCTGCTCCAGCAGGTAACTTATGGTGAATTCTAGGAGTATTTCTCTAAGGTCATCCGGGACTTGTATGCGTCCACCTTGAGGCCTGCTCATTTCTAACAGAGTCGCCTCGCTTTCTCTTTACTGTCCCGAACGAACGGATAATGTCAAAGAGACGCGTTAGATTACCACTTCGACATCGTAGCCATCGAATTAGCTAAAGCGACACACCAACGAGCAATCAGAATGGAGATGTAGCACTACATACAAATGTTAGTATTAAATAAAAACCACACTATTATACTAGGTACTTTTTCACATAACAGTCTCAACTACGAAAAATCAATTAGGACACACTTTTCGGATAAAAAATTTCTTCCTCCAGCCTGACAAATAAAAATTCACCCAGTTCCTTCACTAAAAGTAAAAATGGCGAATTTTAGGTTGACTGACTTGACTTGCCCTATTACATTCGGTCGTTTTTTTTAATTGTGTAGGAACATTTATGGCGTGGATTCAAAAGTTTAAGCCTTTGAATTTGTTTATGCTTAAAATGTTTGCTTGTTAATTCATAACAATGTTAATTGTTAATGGTTTTATTCATAAAAGCGAACGTTGGCATTGTCATGCAACAGCCTTCATTTAATTGCTCCACTACCTGCAGCACCTGCACCAGCACCTCCTGCACTCATCTGCCTTAGTCAAATAGGATCAATAAGATTCTCGCTTCCGTCTACAAGCTGATTGGACTATAACATTCTCACACTTCTTTTTATTTTAATTTGAACGACAAATATTATGAGAATTATTATTTATTGACATTAGAAATTATTTCAATTTTTAAATTACTGTATAGGTTCTAAACAAAGAATAGTTCTAACCAATAACGATATATTAGGTATATCTATGGATAAAATGGTTTTATAAAAACAGGAATCTAAATTTTTAGCATTTCGATTGCGAACTCTTTAAAATGAAATAAACATTTTATTTTATTTATTTTATAGACGAGGATAGATGCCTGCTGCGTGGATTAGATGCCGCGATGGTATTTTGACTGGTGGGAGTTGCCCTGAAGAAAATAATAAAGAATAAAAATAATCACATATTTTCAGATATTTGACAAAAAAAAATTGAATTTCCAGATGGCACAAACATATTTGATACTAATTTCAAATACTTTTTATTGCATTGGCCACTGAAAGAATTTTAACGTGTAAAATAACGGGTTGCGTTATTATTTTGAATAGGTTCTGTATCAATTTGGTATTAGTATCTATGGTAATAGAGCATATAATTTGGTGATTCAACTTTAAATTATTAGTACAAAATTACCATTTTTATGGAAACTGGGGCCGAGTGACATGGCAGGCTATTGTTGTTATTGACTGATATAGCATTCAGGATAACTGCTATATATCATTATAGGCATTATAGCATTCGTTATTCCCATTAATTTGTTTTACCATCTAGACTAATACCCGATATATTTAACTTATGTCTAAAAAAAGTCGATAAAAAGAAAACAAATTTTAAATAAACACGATCAACTTTTATTTGGACAGTACAGGAAATTAATTTAATGTTTTTCTTACATTATTTATTAGGTAGGTGATAGACAACACTGTTCCGGGTGAATTTCCTTTTCCTTATTCATGAAGTATATTTTATTTACAACTAAAAACTTGCACTGATATTAGTACAAATAAAAACTTGCACTGATAAAGAAGTAAAAAAGATCCAGTTCATTCAATCACACAGTGATTTCACTCACACAATGATTTCACTCACACTTATTGTTTTTGTAATTTTGATTTCTTACATACGAAAATCTAGTGAGGCAATCCTTAACGGGAATTGCAATAATATTACTTGTAGATGCGAACGGATTAAAATCAGACATTTCCGGTTCCGTATCATCATCTGAGAACAAGTCCGGTGTTTTAATGGCCACAGTATGAAGAGTTATGCATTCAGTCTGCTTCAAATAAACACATATTGCCTGAGCACCTCTCGCCGTAATATATTCACAAGAATCAGCCAAATATCTTAACGAGCAACCAGGATTTTCAAATATTTTGTTCATCACAACACAGGTCCATTTCATAAATATATCCATATGGACACCACCCTGCAATGTCAACCAGGGTTCTGGTATAATGGATCTGTGGTTTAGTGTAATCACCCACGGCTGAGAGTATTCCGTCAGTATGATTAGATTCTCATAGAACCCGACACGTTTTATTATGAATTTCTTTTCTAAATTCGTTAGTTTTTCTATTAGAGTTTTCGTGTCACAACCGGTTGCCTCCTGAAAGCATAGAAAAAATTAAGACTTTTTGGTATTTGAGAAGATTAAAATCGTGATCCAATAAACAAGGTATCACCCATGAACCTAGAAAAAACAACGAACTGAGTGCTGTCATTGTACAACTACAAAGGGAAGCACCGTAATGGCAGTACGTTTTTATGTGTGCGTGTTTTCAGGGTTGCCAGGCGAAGAAACATAATAATGTGATACATAATAATATATTGTGCACTACTCTTTTTTTTTCTAAAATAAAAATATTTATTATATGAATAAATAAGTAAATTTGATTTTGTCCGTAATAATTGTTTTTTTTTTTAGTTTTTAGTAACGAAATTAGTTTTATGCCAAAAGTTCCGAAAGTTGGCAACATTAATTTTGTCAAAGAATAGTTTGTTTACATAAATTACTAAAAAATATGGTTAGAAATTAATCAAAATAAAGGTTTGAGAGTGTAGAAAGTGATTCCTTGTTCCTTTTTTATCACGTAAAGTGCTACAGGAACAAAATTTCACGTTTTTTAATTACACATTACTCAAATAGATGGCGCTATTAAGCGGGTTGCTAGTAATACATAAAATGCGTTTTATCAGTACGCGGTTGTTATAAGTCATTTGAAAGTGAAAATACAAACTTATTGCAAAACTTAAGAATAAAAATGAAAAATATTTCTGAAAAATACGTCGTCACGTGACTAGGAGGGTGTCACCCAAGTGACCATCGCTGTCACTCGAAAGAGAATGTTATCTAAATGCACCGTGACCAAAATATTATATCTTGTGATACTGACTTGAATCTCATCAAATGTGCCACCGCATTCGCGTTTTTCTTTCAAATATGTTATTAGTTCGTCTTTGAAATCGAGCTTCTCCTCTGGGAATTCTGTGACGGCATTTCTGAAAATGAAAACATGTTTTAATAGATAAATTAATAAATAATTAATCATATTTATCTCAACCGTAGGAAGTGCTCCACTGGACATAATTTTTGCTTGGCGGTCCGTTGCTCCACTCGAGAACCTTTCGGCCCCAGCGGCCCAAGGCTCTCCATACTATGTGTCCTACCCACAAACACAAAAACTTACCTATATTGGATATGAATATAAATAGTTTTTTAAAGGTTTTGCCCTATATTATTTGAAATCTCACCGGAATACGTCTCAGATGCAGAATATGCTAAAATGCCTTTATATATATATCTTTTAAAGTATAGTTTTCGAAATTCCTTTAATTTTTACTTAACAAAACTATTTAAAAAATATATTAGTTAAGATATCAAAATGTTATTATTCCGTAATTACTAATACTCAATTTAAAAAAAAAACAGTTTTGTTTTTTAAATATTTTACAGTCAACTGCGAAAGGAAAAACTTGTGAAAATTGGCCTCGGTCTGAGTGCACTTACTTTGATCCCAAGTCTATTGTATGGTTTCCATGATATAATACAAATCTCATTTCATAGTTTCTAATTGATTAACGTACCTGGAAATGCAACTAAGATCATCAATCTTCACATTTAAGTCTTTGTATAGATCCGACAGTTTCTCTAGACCACATTTATTCTTCCAACCCAATAAGCCAGATTTCAGTTTGTATTTGTTTTCTATGTCGATCACATTAAGCTGTTCCTCCTGCGCCAATGATCCTGTCGTTCCAGATATAACCGGAACAGTCACAGATATTATTTCCAGTGTGCCACACGAGTGTAACTCGCAAAGCAAACAGTTGATCTCCGAACTTCCCTTAACATTGTTTTCAGGAATATCACGTTCCAATAGGTCACTCAGTTTATAACTGAACTCTGAATTGAGCCTCACCGACCATTTTCTTCGGTAGCACGCAGACAATTTATAAGAACACCTGATCATTATGTCTTTCAATGTGAACTTATGCATGTGGCTATTCAATACTTTCTCTTTGGCTGAAATGATTCCACTTTTTCGCAATTGGTCTACAGCCGCACGCATCAACATTTCCGGATACGTCTTGAACGCGTAGTAAATTTTATAACTGTCCTCTGGACTTATTGTATCGGAATAGTGCAGTAATGTGGACAGTAAAATGCCTTCCTTGATAGTTTCCCTTTTCGGATCACGTTCATTGGCCGACTGATATATGCTGTACGGTTTATTGGCAGACGTGGGCGCTATTAGAAAATTTTCGTGAAAATCTTGATAACTCATCGCCACACACGGTACACTCTGATTGTAAACCTTACTCTTCATGATTTGCGATATAATCCAGACCACTTCAAACATTGGCAAACGAGTATCGCTGATCAATTTATTAAGTTTAGACGAATTACGCACTCTATACTTCTTCAGAAGACCTTCATACTTCTGTATTAAGTGATGGCGACGTCTCAATTCGTTTATTATACGTTTGTTTTCATATGACAACGACACATCGGACTCCAGATGCGTTGCCCTCTTGTGACATATGCTAGCGGTTTTATTAGGATCGTACATATGGAGTATGTCCTTGGCGATAGCATTCCTAATTTGCAATGAACCCGCCTGGGAAACTGGACACAGAACTGTTATCGCCGCCTTACACATCATCAGAATATTATCTTCGAACGGAGTCCACTTAACCGTCGTTTCTGGCAACCTTTTGCGTTTAGTTTTAATTGGAGCTTCAGTGGCAGCACTCCACACCGGAATCTTTTTAATCTTTGGAGCTTTCTTTTGTTTCTTGGGAATTCTAAATCTGGGTATTTCGCGTTTCACTGGTTGCTTCTCTTTTGTCAGATTTGTGGAAAACACGTTCCACAATCTTTCAATTTCCATAAAGAAACACGCGTCAAAACCGCACGGCCCTTTACCGTCGCCCAATATTAGTCCGTTATCGTTTTGTTCCACTTCTGTTTCATAACGCTCCGGCGGCGTGAGTTTCTTTAGAACTCTCTTCTTGGTGAGTACTTTTGTTTTTATACTTATACTGAACACGGCACTCCAATAACTTTCCACATCATCGAACGTTTTAAACTCAAAATTTTGTTCTAAACTTTTCAAATCGACACCTTCCCGTGGCCACACACCAGTTGTATTGATAATTTTAGCTTTACGATTCACATAAAACATATAGCTCAACACTGATTTCCTCGTGTCCGCCGTTTGTATCGGTTGATTTGTCTTGCCAATTAACTGAATGAGTCCAAGCATCGCTAAAACTTTCAAATTTGAACGCAGTGAACTTTGCAAACTTCTCGATTGCAACAATGTATTATAAATTTCATGCGGTGCATCAGATAGTTTCACATTCAACAAGCTGTCCTTCATTTTTAGATTGGATATATCTCTTGATGATGTATTGCTGATGTTTCCCACAGCAAATCCAACCGTCAAGTGTGGAATAATGTCCAATAGACAACCGAATCCGGGCGGCAAGTCGTTACCACTATTCCCAAATAAAATAATCTGGGCGAGTACTTCGTGCAACTTTTGTATTTTCATGTAACGCGGATATGCGTGTAGCGATAATGGTCGTGTTATATTCGGTTTACTATCAGTTAGGTCCAACTTCTTGTTGCTTATTGCAGTCATCGTTATTTCATTATATTTAGCTATGATCATTTGATCCGTGGCTTTTACGTGTGGGGCACATATTAATGCAGTGTACTTCTTCGAGTTCCCAGGCCATTTAAGCTTAAACATCTTCAATTGTTTATCAGTGATTAACTTTTGAATAGCTAGTTTTAAGGGCTTAGTATCCAATGGCGGTTCATTGATCTCCTTCGATACTAAAGTGCTCAACGTTTGATAACCCGCTACAGAAATCTTCTCTCTGGTTACTTTGATAATACCATTTGCAAATTTGAGTTGTCTTAATGTAGGTTTCTTTTTGGGAGTGGCGAACGAGTCGTCATGAAACTTTTCCAGTCCATCTATTATAGTAACTTCCTCGAGATTATCTTCAATACTATTTCTATTTTCATTAAAATCATTGTCGCCATCTCTATCGCGCCTCATTCTTTTTCTAGGTATTTCACTGTCTTCGTGCATCGTTGATGTAGTCGGTGAGGAGAGTGCTTCATATCTTTGACTTTCATTTAAATATTCCAAAAATTTTAGCTTTTCTCTCTCAAAATTCGCGTCCGTTTCTCCATTGGCGGTCGCCGCAATGTATCTGAAAATTATATAAGAAATATTAATGAAACCACATGAAGCCAAATCTGATTTATGTCTGGAAGTTTTATCATTTTCTATCAAAGAAAAACATTAGTGAAAACTATTATCAACAATACTATTTATTTCTTTTAGAGAGAATGACAATCAGTTAACATTTTTATAATGTTGGGACGTTTTAAACCATTGAATCGTTTTTTTCTCTTTTTCTATTTTTTTCTCTCATTTAGGTGTAAGTTTAATGTATTTCATTTAACTTAGAACTTTCATTGGTGCAGGCTGTCAAGTCAAGTGTTACTTTGACTTTGATGACGATTTTTTTAGATGCCTGTCTCGTTGGAGGCCTTATAATAATAAATAAATAAACGAACAAATAATAAAATTTTAATAAAAAATAAATTTAACCTTTTTGTTCTTTGTTTGCCTTTGGCCACGAAAAACTCCCTAATAAGATTCTTAGACATGAAAATCCTGCAAACAGTTCTACAAAGGTAGAATTCTATTCCCAACATTTGAGCCAGTTCATTTTGCGATACTCCCTCGAGACCGGCGTCCATGAATCTTTCGTATGCCTGTCGCATTATGCTGACACCAACTTTGTATTGACATTCGGCTGATTCTTCATTGCCTTCGTCCTCAGACTGTGATGATTCGCCGCTATCTAAATTTAATACTATAACTTTCTCCTTTATGGTGGTGAAGCCTTTCTTGGGCTTCTTTGGAGTATCCGTTGGGGCTGCCTCTCTTTCTTCCTGTGAATTATAATAATTTATTTGCTGAATATAGGTTACAATGGTTTTATAATAGATAAATCTCGCCACTATTAATAGCTTTAAAAGAATAAAGCTAATTAATATCACTAATTATTCCAATAAATTATCAGGCAATATAATCTTTTATACTATAATAACATTTGTCAACGAGTAATTGCTTCATTTTCTTCTTAAATAAAAATTCTTTAATGGTGTTAGGAATTTTGTTGTATATATATTGAAAAAAATTTAAAGCAATTTTTACTGTAGATACCAATATATTTGATACTGCTATAAATTCTTTACAATTAGGGGCCGTCCGTTAATTACTTGAGGTGTTTAAGGGAGGGAAGAGTCGAGCCAAATCTTACCCAAACAAACTCAGGGTGTCTCAGCAGATATCACGTAATTTTTCTGTTACAGGGGTCCCGGGTTCGATTCCCGGTGTATAGGATCAACTTTGGAAATTAACTTTTCAAAGTTAGCTCTGGTCTGGATTTGGAATTTGCTGTCGTGGGTAGACCGTCTGGCGGCAGTAACCACCCCCTTACAGAAGACCACCGTGTTATAATAGCATGTGTGCTGTTGTGTTTTTGTGAGTGAATAAGGGATGCCGGAGCCTATTTCCTTATCCCTATCCTTAATCCTTCTACGGTCACCAGTGACGTTGCTTGTGTTACAGGCGACGGTAACCATCTACCATCAAGTGGACTGTCAGTCCTGCCTGTCCGTAGTTTAAATTAAAAAAATCCTGTTTCTCTTCAGCAATTTTAAAATATTATTTTCGAATTTTATAATTTCAAAAAGATGTTAAATACAAGGATAGATAAAAAAAACTTACAAATTGAAACATGTTAATTGTTTTTTGGAGCTTCTTGCAATGTTGTTGAGTGACTATTCCTGTTTTGATGAGATTTTGCACTGGCGCACTGTAATCTGGTTGTTTCAATAGATATTCTGTTAGGTCATGTATTTTGCCCAATTTGGGACCGGATAAAATATTTGGTTTATGAAACCTTGGCAATCTTAATAGGAGACTCTTCATTCCCTTGTCACCTGCTATTTGCGTTACTGATTGAACTCTGACAAAGTCCAGAGTTTGCAAATGTTTTCTATTATAAAACAAAACTTTGGGATCTTTAACTATCTTTGTTAAGTTAGATTTTCCTGTTGTCATCTGACCCTGAAAATTTTAACACAATAATTACATAAAATAATAATAAAACATAGACATTTTGCTTATTGTATTATATTAATATCGGTCTATTCATAATTTTTCTTTAATGATGACATGATTCACAATTATTCTGGAATAAACCTCTTATATTGGAATAATACCACAGCAATTATGTGAAATATAAATACAATTGTGTGAAATTGACATTTAATTATCTTTATTTCGTTAATCAGCAAGGTTAGAGGATTTGTTTGAGGATTTGTTTGAGGATTTCAGTATTGTAAATTCCGGCCGCTGACTGATGGTATGCCACAGCAAGACCAGCTTTGGCATCCCCCGGAATGCTTAGGCATGACCGCATGCCTCAGCACGTCGCGGTATGCTTTGTTACGTTTTAGTATTCTACAGTATGTAGCCATGTCGTACCGAAAACTATTCAGATTGGCGTTGCGTTACATAATTCCGAACTGTTGTGGTTACATAATTTTGTTAAAATAATTGATTGAGTGTAAACAAGTGCTAAAATAATTGGATAACATCTTCAGGAAAAATCATTTGCCATGCCGTACCATGCCATACCAAAAAGTCAGTGCCGGCGTTTAAGCTCTCAAAGTGAATTCAGAAAATTTGAAAGACTGAAAAAATTCTTTGCCATTTTACAGTTTTTATTACAGCATTATCAATATTAATGAATTGGAGTTGGAAGGTTGATGGATAAAATCACTGATGAAGGGTTACAATCAAGACAATTTTAGGTGGTACAAAGTTCACCAGGTCATCTAGTCATAACTAGATAGATAGCAGTAAAAAAAATGGCAAAATATTCATGCAATATGCTCTAATAAAAAGGTAAAATATGCACTAAATATCTAAATGCCAAATTACATTTAAATTATTTTTATATTTGAATCAATGAAACAATTACAAAAAGTACAATGATAATAATCAATTCTACTAAATGCTTACAACAAAATTTAATGTGATGAATTAACATTACAATTACATATAATTCTTGTGATAGACACATTCTTTGTTCTTGGACTGGACATAACTCTTGTGACAGACAACATTGCAATTTTAAAAGAAGAGTGTTTTTATATATACTTTTTATTCCAAAAAATAAAATAAAATAAATAGTTAACATACATACATTTTCTCTCCCTCTCCCAATCAATTCTAATATGCAATAATGCACAGGAGTCAATTGTGACAAACACATGATAGGTTTGTGTGGAGCCAAAGCTTTCCATCTTTCCTCAATGCAAGCAACAATCATTAATGTCTCTCCATATTTATTGAATACACTCTCGTAACTATTTTGCAACTGATCTGGTGGAATGTTTTTTCTTGTACTAAAGTAAATGGCAGAGCCGTACCCACTTTCAGCTGGTTGAAATTCATATGGACCATCTAAATATTCAGACTGAAAAAATAAAAACATGAAAATTTAAAAATATATATTTATATATTATTATAAAAGCAAACCAAGTCAAAATAGTGGATAAAAAAATTTAGTTTTTAATCTGGGGTTGCAAAAATGCTGAGCAATCAAATGCAAGATTATAGTGCATTCCCATCTACACAATTTTTAGTATCTACCATTTTATATATAAACCTATCTAACTAGTCTAATTCTTGTCGTAGTTACTCCTTAGAAAATATAAATAATTTAATTAATTAAGTATTTAATTTAAGTAGTGGCAGGGCTCATTGTGGTTCAGGCATTTGGACAGCATGTCTGGCAGCACTAAACACCCCCTTACCAAAGACCAGCATGAAATAACAGCATTTGTGATGTCGTTTTGTTGAGTCAGTTAGGATCTACAAATCCTTAGTCCTACTAAGGTTGACACCACACTTGCAGCATCTGTGCCGTTGCTTGTGTTATTGGTGATGATATCCATCTACCATCAAGTAGACGGTTAGTCTGTCAACTTTAATATGAAAAAATTATAATTTTAATAGCCACAGATCACAAATAGAAAAAGAAATGAAATATATAATTAGACACATTTCAAATACCTACCATAAAAAGTTTATTGTTTTTATTAATGTTGAGTCAAATTAATTAATAGGATAGGTACAAAAATTAAAAAAATATTAAGTAGTTCAAATTTTAGTGTATTAACCAGTATTTAAATAATAAGCAGAATACTTACAGGGTTTAATAGTTGTCCAGTGCTATCGTCAACAAACTTGAACCTATCATACAGTTCAGTGCAAGGATATGGTTCGGGAATTTTATAGAAATTTACACTTTTACTATTCACGATAAAGTTCCAAAATCGGTCCTTCATTTTTTTTGTTAATGGGGACGATATACGTTTCTCAATTTGTTTCCATAATAAACTAAAATTTATTCCTTCCAGTCCATTTAAAGCGATTTCATCCATTAATATGTGCTTATAATTCAAAGAAAACTGATTCATTTTTGCTTATATATTTAGTATTCTCTTGTTATTTATTGAATTGAGGTTATAATTTGAAACTTAAGTTTAAAAACAAACTAAAACAAAACCATAAATTATCATACTTAAATATTCCTCCAAATAATTTCCAAAAAAATATTTATTTACTCGTTCTATTTGTTTTTCTTATTCAAGACACTCAATAATAATTCATAAGAAATAATTGTAAAATTAAAATATGTCGAGTCGATGTTGTATAATTATTTATATTATAAATACAATTGGAGATGACACTGACAGTGACAATAATTACGACATTGACAGTTGATAGTCGTCTCGTTTGAGGACATAATATTCTGTGGTATTGTTCCAAGATTTTTTTTATGACGGGGCTGACAGATTTAATAATTTTCAATGAAGAAATTAATATAATAAAGTTTATGTAAGGCTATTGGTGTGAGAATACAGTTATTTTTGTTATTGTAAATCCTACAGTTTAAATCTCATTGTTCAAAATGACAATTCCATGAGCAAATTCTGGAATCGGTCGCACGTGACCACCGTGAAGCTTTTTGGTCGTCGAGGATTACATAGAATTCTAAAATTAAATGCACCATTTAGCACATTTTCTCAAAAGATCTATTAAATTTATTTATATTTATATTTAATGTTCCCAATAAGCACAGAGCATTTGAGCTAAATGTACATATAATAGATTAAATAGTTATCTTCCTTCGTTTGTGCTACTGCTACATTCTTAATCTTAACTAGCCCAATGAGGTCTATCATCCTTGTACTAGCCGAACCCTGTCTCGCAGCACTGAATATAAAATATACATAATGTATATGTTTGCTTCTAAAATTAAAGTAGCCTATGTCACTCTTTATAACATCAGTAATCTGCCGATGAGTCCCTTCGAAATCGGTCCAGCCATTTCAGAGATGAGCCAGAACAGACAAAAAAGTAAAATTGTGTTTTTGTTATAACTACTGTTGTTTTATAAATTTAGTAAAAAGCAGTCATTTTGCCATTACACTTTCATTTTATTTATTAGTACAGATAAATTTCAAAACATCAGGACGATTTATTCATAGGATAATTATAAGGAAGATTTTCTGTGGGTTCGGATATCAATTTAAGTAGACAGGTAGGTATGTTATAGCTTCCCAATCCCTTATGTTTAATTCTACTATGGTTGGGAATGCAATTACAGCACTTGTGGCATTACTTGTAATATAAGCGATGGTAGCCACCTACTATCAAATTGACCATTAGCCTGTCATTAGCTTTAAACTATGTGGCCTACTTACTACAAATAAGCCATATAAGCGAAGCCAAGTCTTTTGTTTGTAAAGGTGTCTACACACCAAAACCGCCGGCCCGACGGCTCAACCCGCCGGGGAAGGTCGGCGGCCTCTTTTGGAAACAAGCTTGCCAGTAGCTTGCGGCCGCGCGTATTACCGGGTGGTACGTGTTTTTTTAGGGATCTACCTATAATAACTGCACAAGCTGCTAATCGACCTCGTCCGTATCAAATACTGAAAATACGTCGTAATAATTCGAAATTGTCAGACTCGCAACTTTCTGAAGCCGGTCGGGTTCGTGCCGCAACTTTGGTGTGTAAACATCTTAAGAGACTTACACTTAGCAACTTAGATCTGAGATACCAATTGTAAAATATGATTTGGAGTGCAAAATCAGATTTATTGTCTGAGGGTACAATATGTAGACATAATCAGAATTGAACAAATTATAATTTTCTTTCCAGGACACTTATCTACTTCATAATATTGTAACAAATAAACAAATTTTCATAAAACCATATATTTACTTTTTCTATAGATTAATGTTATATTGGGTCTGGTTCTTGACTATAAACTTGCATTATCTTCTCCATTATGTCCCAATTCTTTTCTTTTTGCAAATCTTTTGTGAACACCTGAAATACAAAAAGTTTTAATGAGATTAAAACATTGTTATAATTAATATACCTACAACTACTCAATATTTTAAAATGAGATTTTTGTATGTTGGAAGTCATTAACATCCAAAAATTAGCCTCTGGAAATTATAAACAGTATATGGAACCAAATACAGTAATTATGTACAGAAAATATTCTTAATGTTGAGATCATCAGACAGGCTGATGGTCCACTCGAAGGTAGATGGCTACCATCGCCTATAACACGAGTAACGCCACAGGTGCTACTGCACTGCAGACAATAGTAGGGTAATAAGGATAAGGGATTAGGTAGGGATAAAAAAATGGGCTTTGGCGTTCCTTAACTCACTCATGCAACATATGATGTTATTTCTTCTGAAAGGGGGTGATTACTGCCACCAGACGGGTTGCCCAAATGAGTTTAAGGTCATCTTAAAGGTTTAAAGTTTATCTTGGTTCTATTTGTGATAATTGTAAGTAAAAATTTTACATACAGAATACCAAGCCGCATCATCATCCAATGTGGACGCCAATGGTACTGACACTCCCAGAACATGAAGTGCCAATGTCAAACATGCTACCGCTACATGTGGTGCACGATAATCGAGGATCAATGGAGAATGATGAAAATCTTGCAAAAATCCCATTGCAGTTCGTGCTATAGGAGCCGCTCGCCATTGCGAGGCTGGAAACCACTCTTGCAATGAGCGAAGATAATGCAATAAATATCGATGTGGTAACGGTGTCTCCAAGTTGAAACCCAAAACCCTTAACACCAATAGCTCTGCTTGAGCGATTGCACCTCGCCAAGACCAATATTCATCTCCTAATTCCAATGGTCCGGCGCCACGATTGATGGAATTGTAGGCCACATTGACAGCGTCACGAAGCCTCACAGGTTCATCTCGCGACTTGCCAGCCGCGCAAAGACATGCGGTGCATATAACGTAACAATCATAATCGTTCTTGTCCGCCTCCTTAAAGAATTTGTGATAAAATATAGCGGCGGCAGCAACAGTGGCTGGTTGCAGGCCCAACTTTATACCACATTCGAATATAAAATTGGTGGCAAATTTATGTCCAGATACACTGCGATAGTCGAGTAAACGTCTCTCGCGCCTATTACTCTGTAAAGCCATCACATCGATCATATTTAATTAACTATGTTGTATTTAAACTTGTAACACTCAATGCTGAAATTGCTGAATGTTATTTGGATTATTTAATTGAAACACAATTAGAATAACAGCACAACACAATCAATTCACATCATCACCATCACAAACAAATCACAAACAGCGCAACGCGACCATAGAGTATAACCGATAGAGACTGTATCGTATAATGTATAATATACAATCATTATTATTCTATGTTTACAATATACTGTACTATTCTGTGCCGTGGACACAGTACATTAAATACAGATAGCAATGACCACAGGAGCAATAGAAAAGTTACAAGAAGCTTGAATATTTTACAAAAACTATAGTTCAAACTGGTTCAAATTAGTTATTGTTGTGAGGGTTCAAATACCACACTTTAGTTTACCATGGACAATGTCATAATGTTTACCACAAACTAAATAGTAGATACTAGGTATTTACATTGAGTTACAGAATATTCAAATAAATATGTAGGTATATTTATTCTCTTTGTATCACCAACCCTATCCACGGATTGCTAGATTATAGCAAAAATTTTGAATGACAACAGCGCTTGTCTTGCGAAGCCAGGAACTTGTCATATTCTAAAAAGATAAATTCTATTGCATAGGTACATATTATTGTGTAATCTATGCATACATAATCACAGTCGCACAGCACTATCATTGCGCACGCTCGATTTTAATCTAAAACTAGTTTAGAAAAATATTCGATGTTTACTATTGAATGAATCTTAACGAAACGTGCCATAAATCAATAAAAATTAATATAATAAATAAATACCTAATAATGACAATTATAATTACTTTTTTTCGGTACTTACCTCCGTGGAATTACCGGGTACTACAAGGGCTGCACTAAAAGTATCGGGATTGGAATATTTCCATTGTTCCTGGCATAATAGTCTTTATAATCGAAAACTCCTTGCTTTTATTAATCGAATACCATAAATATTTATTTTTTAAAAAGAACGCGGTCTTGTCACAAGGTCAGTGTACTTGAAGTCAGTGTGAAAATGGAATTGACTCGAGAAATTTCAAGAGCAATGATTTATTATGACTTTCGAAGTAGTTTAACACAAAAACAGTATGTTGATCGGATGCTTTCTGCATTTGGTGATGAAGCCCCATCTAAAACAACAATTTATCGCTGGTTTGCGGAATTTCAATGTGGACGTGTCAAGCTCTGTGACGATCCCCGTCAAGGTCGCCCAAAAACTGCAGTCACCCAAGATAACGTTGATGCCGTGCGTAAGCTGATTGAGGAAGATCGACATGTGATATATCGCGAAATGCAGAATGGTATGCTAACATTTGTTTGCCGCAGGTCGTCTTTGAACTCCGTAAAGAGAACTGCAACTGCCGCATCATCCTCCATCACGACAATGCGAGCTCTCATACCGCCCACAAAACAAAAGAGTTTTTGGAGCAAGAAAACATTGAATTATTAGACCATACGCCGTATAACCCTGACCTAAGCCCGAATGATTTTTATACTTTCCCCAAAATCAAGAACAAATTGCGTGGTCAACGATTTTCATCACCCGAAGAAGCAGTAGATGCCTACAAAACGGCCATTTTGAATACCCCAACTTCAGAATGGAATGAATGCTTTAATAATTGGTTCCATCAAATGGAAAAATGTGTCATGTTTCAAGGAGAATGCTTCGAAAAACAATAAATATCTTTTCCACTAATAATGTTGTATCACTTCCATGATTCCCGAAATTTTCAGTGCCGCCCTCGTAGTACTAGTAGTGCCACGGCTACGAGGGGCAAGGCAAAAGTTGTTAGATACTCCTTACTTTATAATTTTATACTAGCAAGTTATACACCATCGTAAACACTCACTATTTAGTGATAAATTGAAAATAGAAAAATATTTCGGGTATTGCCCGAGGTCCACCTACTTTGTACACCTGAGTGGACCACGGGCAATAAAAATTGCCCATGGTCCACCTGTTCACCTAGGTGTACTAAAGGTACTTTTTTATTGCCCGTGGTCCACTCAGGTGTACAAAGTAATATTTCATGCCCGGGGTTTTAATTTCCGCGGGGTAATTATAAAAAAAATGTTTTGTAATTTATGAACAAATAACGCACAACAGGCTGGCGTCCTTTTAGTTTATGGCCAGATATCATTTTCAATTCGAAAAAGAAAAGTAAAAGAAAGAAAAAAGAAACAGTAAAGTTGGAGGAAAATGACGGTTAGGTATAACATAATAAAGAAATATTTATACCGTCAAATATCTTGGAATGCATTAGGATCCCAACCTTACTTGGAAAATCATGTACAATCGAGGGACGAAAACCTTCGTCAATTTTTATAGTTGCAGTCTCTCAGTACCTTTTGTTCTAAAAGTTTATTGAATTGTTAAATGAATTTAAGTTACAGGAATTTAAAATAGGTTACCTTGGTTAGCACGATACATTTAGCTTAGTAAATTATCAGTCTTATTGATACAATTTAGTAAAACGGCCTTTATAATATGTCAAAACTTACTTAGCAGTTCGGCTTCATGTGGGCCGATTAAGATAACTGAAGTCAAGCCTCAAGGGCATTAACTATAACTATACAGCAGATATACAATATAACTTCCTTACACTTGGTGTTTCTAAACAGTAATCTTATTATCACCAATGATCTAGTGTGAGAAAACATATCAAATTAAATTTACTACCACAATTTGGAAAAAAATGTGTATTTTTTTGTATTCTATTAAATCGAAACAATATTATGTCTGCTGAAGATGCCACGGTAAATTATTGGTAATCACAGCTAAATGCTAAATGTGGCAAATACTTATACTTAGTATAAAAACAGATTCCATTATTCCCAGCTTTGTATAGTGTAAGTAGGTACTAGGTCCCAATAAACTTGGACCGTGACCTTCATGGAATTTTGTGAACTCTGTATGCTATATTGAGCAGCTAAGCTTTAGGTAATTTTAGTAATTGTAAAATTATAATTAAATTAGCTGCTTACGGCTACCGTGAGTAATAGATTGATATATCTAGGTACAGGGTTTTCGTAATATTTATAGATATTGGGAATATTTTATCAGTAAAATAGCTACATAAAATGTGCCCTTGCTGTAACAATAAAATAAAAACTAACAATAAACAGAGCTTAGGTAAATCGCTCCGTGATGTATATTTTGCTTTTTGTATTATTTAGCGAGGACCTAAGAAAGTCGAGTAATCGGACAAGGTTGACGTAGGGTGTAATTAGTATGTCAGGGAGGTATCGGGCGGTCGGCTCTTGTGCGGGCGGAGACGGCTGCCGAGCATGCGCTTCAAGAACTGTCTACGAAGCCTGCGCGGCCCGTCATTCGTTCGCGGACCTACGCGGCGTCGCCACTTGGTCCGACCCGCGTCATCGCATTCTCTGTCCGCGGGTGTACAGTAGACGCAATATAACGACTCTTTGGAAGTAGTGCGCCGCTGGGTGCGTGCAACTAGATCTGAAGACCGCGTGCGCGAGCGAGCGCGTGCGCGACTGTACTTGCGCGCGACGACGGGCCGCGAGAATGCAAGAGGCACGGCGCTGCCGCGCGTAGCGAGCCACGCCGTGCGCGCAATAGCCATGGGCTGCGCCTCGTCCGCTGAAGAACGCGCTGCCATTGCGCGCAGCAAGCAGATTGAGAAAAACCTTAAGGAGGATGGCATCCAGGCCGCTAAGGACATCAAGCTTTTGCTACTCGGTAAACAAGTGATCTTGTTTTCAGTTCTAGAAGATAGATAGATTCTTTCTTATAGGTCTGGTGCGTATGGTCTCTAAATTATGGGCCTCGTAAGAAAACTCAACGTCGCTCAACGAGCTTAAACAAGTGATCTTGTTTTTAGTTCTTTTATATAAGTAGGTAGAAGATAGATAGATCCTTTCTTACGGCTGGTGTGATGGTGTGTGGTCTCTAACTATGGACTTCGTAAGAAGTTCAATATCGCTCAAGGATATCGCTAAGGAGATGGCTATGCTCATGCTCGAGGTTACACTGCGAGTTCTAATAAGGAATGAGGTGATCCGTAGACGAACGAAAGTTACCGACATAAGCCGGCGGATCAGTAACTTGAATTGGCAGTACACATAGAACGAGACACCCGACGGCCGCTGGGGTCGGATGGTTCTCGAGTAGAGGCCACTGATCGGCAAACACAGCGTAGGATGTCTACCCACAAGTTCTACAGACTGTTTAATAAGGGCCGCTAATCGACGATGGATCCAGGCTTCTTACCGGTCCCAATGGAAAATTATGATGGAGGCATATGTCCAGCAGTGGAGTTCCTACGGCTGAGATGATGATCACTAGATACTATGCCATGACTGCCGGGTCATGGTGGTTCATGTGTGTAAAGACCGATATTTTTTTATTAGAATTAGCATTAGCACTCTTGTCATACATACAACAATCACTTTTGTGTTTATAAGCTCGCGACTTCATCCGCGTTTAATAAGAAAAAATATAACACATGAGAAACGCGTGACATCTTTATCGCGTGACGACGGTGGCGCCGCCACTGATTACGCGGCTGTGGCGCCGCATTTTTTATATTTTTGGACGATTTCTCGAGCACCTAAGATTTTTTCATTTTAATCCAGGTAATAAACTATATGTGTGCCAAATTTCATCCAAATCCGTTCAGCTGTTTTTGCGTGATCGAGTAACAAAATATCCAAACAAACATACAAACTTTCGCATTTAATAATATTTATAGGATTATTGTAAATATATTAAGATTTCAATGAGCTAATATATAAAATAACTATATCCTTACTTCCTTATTAGTCCTTACTATACAAATACTTCTATACTAATATTATAAATGCGTAAATATGTTTGGATGTTTGTAACTCTTTCACGCAAAAACTACTGAACCGATCACCATGAAATTTTGCATACACGTTGTCTGGGACACCAGAAAGGACATAGGGCACCTGCTAGTAAATATATAAATACTTAAATATAAAAAATAAAAATAGATATAATAACTACTGTATAAAAATGTAACATATGGGACCAGTTGCCTGAAAGTAAATGAATTTTAATTTAATTTTAATTTTTAAACATTAAAAGGTAAACAATACTCTAGTTTGTCCTATATTCTAAGGCCTAAATATAACTTTAAGATATAACATTTTAATGATTTTCTTTATTACTTAAATGTATTATTTATGTTATTTATGTTTTAAAATTTTTAAAAGATTGGAAGTAGGAAACCGGTGGGTATAAAAATGTATTAATTACATTGACTTAAATCGGACTTCTATTTTTTAATTGTATAATTGGTTTTAGTTATATAAGTATATTAGTTATACTATTATTACGTAGACTTCTTATTTATTTTAACAAATATTAAAGGATTTGTTGTTAATTTATCTGCTCATTTAGAACAAAATAAGTAAGTGCTTAATAGAACACTTGAAAGTCAAATGTTGATACCTATTAAGTTCTGCTTTTTTATTTTCTCATTACGTACTTGTATAATGAGCCTACAATATAATATGTGGCTCTTTCCACTTGGATCCAGTCTTAAGTCTGACACAAACTATGAACTCATGGCTTTTATTATAGTTTCTCTATATTCGTTCATGTAATCTTGATCAGCTTCGGTGAATATCTATACTTAGTTACCCAGTCGCTCAAAAAGAAGTGAATCACTATTTCGTTAAAGTAAGTAAATGTTAATAAGTACTTGGTTTAACTTTTAAAAATGAGATTGTAAAGATGACTTGGATATTACGTAAGATTTTTTTTTGCTTCACATTACTGACTTCTTAAAAGATATAAAGCGACTATTGTTACCTGTAGATAAGATACACATAATAAATAGTATTCGTTTTTTAATTAATTTTCAATTGTAACTCCAAATGCAACCTGTAGATATCAGAATCATGATCATTTATTAATTATCTACTAGCTGCGCCCGCTACTTCGTACGCGCTGTAGTTCGTTTTTTTGAAAATCCCACATTAACCTAACATTTTTTTTTTCAGGATAAAAGTTCCTATTTTATATGTTAATCCAGATAATAAACTGTGTGCCAAATTTTATCCAAATCCGTTCAGTCATCTATGCGCGATTCAGTAATAAACAACCAAACATACAAACTTTCTCATTTATAATATTACTATTTGGTGCCCGCGACTTCGTTCATGTTGAAAAGAAGAAAAATATAGCACCTGAGAAAATTTCTGAGATCTTCATCGCTGTGACGACGGTGGCGCCGCCACGTCTAGAGTGGCGCCCATTTTTGAATATTTTATATCCTACAGAAAATAACATTTTTCCAGGATAAATATATCCCAAATCGTTATTTGGAATATTTTATGCTTCCATTGTGTTGCTAAAAAAGTGTTAATTTTAAACAAGTGTTAAAAAAAATATTAATTTATTGTCTAACAAAATGTTTTAAATGTACCGACAAATTATTAAATATTATTAGTTGTATTCTGATGTAGGTAGTTATAGATTTCATAGTGCTAATTAAAAATTAAAAAATTTCGCCAGTTCCACCTATCCCTACTGGTAGGGATAAACGAACTTTTTTTGCTTATGAAGTAAAGATATCTACTTACTCTTCTTCCAGTTATAACCACACACTTAAGGATCCCAATTTTTTTTTTAACGAGGGAGAAAATATGGCTCGGTTCTCAAGGCTAGGAGTAAAGGGTTACCCGGGAATTACCCTTGGATGAGTCGGGGTCTTCTTCTGCAACTTTATGTAGTTGACACTTGAGGGAAGTACTAGGTGATGATGGAAATCGACATTACGGACATACCATGAGGCGCCCACGACTTGCCACAGATATCGCTTCTGAATGTTTTAAATGGATTGGATATGGGAGGAAGCAGCTTGGGCAAAGACAGCTTAAGATCCAAAAATAGGTGTCACCTATATAAAAGGGTAAGTGTGGACTTGAGGAATTATTAGTTTGGATTTGGATTGACTGAATAAGATGTCATAAGATTTGAAAGCAACCGATATGTTGATCATAGACAATATAAGACACAACTACACATTACATTTTCAATCCAAAAAAACTGTAGGTACTGATTCTTTCTTTCAATTTTTTTTTTTACTTTTCAAATAATATATTTAAATCACTAAACATTAGCCTCTTTAGCTTAATCAAGATCTTTTAATATTTTAGATCATTTAATATTTTTTCATGATTTCATATCCAGATTCACGAATTCATATTTTTTCATACCCAGTTAATCTACTGCTAGTCAGTTCAATCAAATAATAGTGGGAAGAAAGGGGCAGCCCAAATACTATTTAATCTATCTTTTTACTTTAACAGTAATTTGTCTACGGCTTTTGATTATACTGTGTTACCCCTAGGTTATCCCCTGAAGCAAGCTGGCGCTACTTTAGCATTTCTCTTCTCTTTCGCGTATGACCTGCTTCACGCATGTGTGAGCGAGTTCGAACGAAGAGCACCGAATGTAACCGAACGTCAGTCGAGCGGGGCGCGGTCGCCGTCACGGAACGGAGCTAGCTTGTCATCCGGCCGCCATTATCTTGTATTTTAAACGAATTCAAAATTCATTTGAAGTTCTCACTCTCGTTACGCGTTTATCGCGCCGGGCGTTTAATTCGTTACGGTTATCGTTATAGTTGTGATCGAGTTTCGATAAAAGTGTTGTTAAGGGATTCGCAACAGTGTTAAGTGGTACGATTAGGTTACTGTGTGTTCGGTCCGAACGTTTGTGTAGGGTGGCTCCGGTTGAGCCGGGGCGTCAGGACGCGTGCGGATCGCATGCAGAGGGAGCGGTGAAAGCGTGCCCGGCTCAGGGCGGCCGGCGGCCGAGCCACAGGAAGTTTCGCCGACATGGGGTGCGCCCAGTCGGCAGAGGAGAGAGCGGCGGCTGCTCGCAGCCGACAAATCGAAAAGAACCTGAAAGAGGATGGGATCCAAGCGTCCAAGGACATTAAACTCTTATTGCTGGGTAGGTACCTAAGGCCCTATGTCAAATCTTAATAGCTGAGCCACATGGCCGCACCCATCCTACGGGATCATAGGTGACTTGACTGACGTTCAAACGTTTCTTTTCAATACCTACCTACATACCTATACCTTCTTTCATAATGTATACTGTATATTATGAAAAGTAGTCTGCAACATTGTAATAATTTTTATTGACTATCACACTCGTCAAACTTGCAGCTTTCTCTTATTCTTTATTCATCAATATGCTGGTATGCAACACAACATAAGTTCCGTATATAAATGAAAGTGTTTGATTTCTAATTAGAAATAATATTAATTCTTTCATTAAACGTTCTCTGTGAAGGTTGGTGGCTACCCTGACCTTGTAAGATGCTGCACAAAAGACTGAGCGAGTGCTCATACTAAACCACTCGCTTAAATATTTTTTTAATTTATTTGTCCTTAACTCTTAACCAGGCTAAGGCTATATAGCTCCCACATATTGTTTTCATAAATTTACTCAGGCTTCAGCTCAGAAAATCATAAACTGTTAAAAAACCTTTTAAAATTGATTATTCTACAGACCACATAAAACTAAACTGGTCCCAAACCTCTTATGTACCTTGGCTGCCATTTTTGAAAAGTGCAAAGAGATTATTGAAATATGGAAAACTAAAGACAGATAAGTCTGAGCATTTTTTCATATGTTGTCAATTCTGAAATTAAATATTTTATGTATTTTTTGCAATAACATTCTTAAATAAGAAATTGTTAGGGATCAAAATCCATTCAGGAAATAAACTTTTCTAATCTAATTGGTTCTTCGGGCCTGCTTGTTGACTATAACATTAAATAAATGCATGAATAAATAGGTAAAATAGGCAACTCCTATCTTATGTGGGAGTGGTGTTTTTTTGCATAATGTTACATTGCTAACTTTGCTAAGTAGGTAAATAACTGAGTAGTTTCTTTTAGTTTGTATAGTAACAGTTGGAGGGTATTTCATTAAATAAATATATTTTTGAATATTATTACCATTTATCTCACACATGACTGTAAGATAATAAACTCTTTGAATTGAAATATTAGTTTTGTTATAGTTAACATTGGTTAGGTTATAATTAATTATGATAAGGACACCAGACTGTACATTTTATAAGTACATACTATATATTATGATGTTATTGTGTGTACTTATACTAATAAAGCAAATAAAATGTTGCAGACAGAAGGGTAAAAAATACACTGAATACTTTACCTTTAGTTTGAAAACCTAAAACTGCATACTATGACATTTATTATTGATTTCGAATATAATTATGTATTCTCAAACATAAGTAGAATTTTTGCAGGTATCTTATTGACATGGTATAGTCATCCTTCTTACTCATTAATTGAGAAACAGTTTATGTAATTATTATTATTATTATTGAATGAGTCATTTATTTTATAACTGAGAGTTTTCAATTATTGATAATGGCTAGTATTAATTCCACAAAGAAAAACATAAACATAGTGAGTAAGGTGTACCTACCTCAAATTATTTTATTCTCAACTTTGGTGACCAGTTACTATTTAATTTTTGACCTGTACCTTAATATACATTGCTTTATATACTTATACTTTAATATTTTACAAGCTACATTTATATATATGCCTATATATTTTGTTTTTTAAGCTGTTATTTTATACAGTAAATAACAATTTGTAGATTTGCACCTATGGGTATCTATGTTAGTTATAGCAAATAGAAAAGATCCAACCAGTAATTGACATTTGATATACCTATATTACAGCTTCAGTAAATTTATATGACATATCTTTATGCAATACATTTATTTAATTATTTTTTTTTTCACTTATAAAAATATATTTTATTCTCTGACCTTATATTATTTTAAATAACATGCATTCTATAATATAAAAAAGGGTTTGGTATTTCGTCTTTTCTTACTTTTCTTGTTCCAATTAGGCAGGTTATCAACTGATATAGACCTCCTCCAATTCATGCCATATTGCTTGATCCCTTGAACTTCTTCCCCAGCCTTTTGGTGAATCGTCCTCCCACCTTTTCACTTGTCTACAGAGGAAGACTAGTGAAGTGGTGGGAGCAGAAGCTCCGTTTACCATTTCTGGGGTACAAAATAATATTACTAATAGTATTATATTTAATAATTATAATAATAATTACTAATAAATAGTATTACTAGTTTTTTAGTTTTAGTCTTATAAAAAAATGGCACTGTGTGAAATGCAGGTCAAAGAGACTATAAGACTTAAAAGTTAGTAAATGTAACTGATGAATTATTATTATTTGTTAAGGTACATAACAATTAATATATATATATTATTCACATGTAATTCATTGAATAAGAATCTGCAGTCATTCATTATTATTCAAAAAAATTGTGTTCTCCACACCTGAGTCTCATTATAATGTACCAAACTAGTCACTCATGGCACAATAATAAATTTTCCAAACTTTATAGGGGGTGACAAGGGCGATAATTGTGTTCTCTCACGCAATCCTACTTAACTGTCTGTACTTTTAAAATCGTTTGTCTTGACAACCAAAACTACTAAGCCTAGAAATGTGAAATTTGAAACAAAGGTTTATTTTATAATGTTAAAAAAGGATTATTAAAAATTTTAACTCCTTGCAAAGCCAGGGTCGGGTCTCTAGTATTGTATAAAGTTTATATTATATTTTTTTTATAGTAGTTGTTAGAAGACTTAATGTTAAAGCTTTCAATCGATCAAAGCTTTCAAATGATTAATTAATTTTATGATGTTCCATTTAAAACTCAAAAACTATGGACCGATTTTAAAAATTCTTTCACTTAAAGTTTAAAATTTTAAAAGCTATATTATCAGTGAGTAACATAGGCTATATTTTATAAAGTAACGCAGGCGAAGTCGCGTGCAACAGCTCGTTAAATATAAAGGCTGGATGATAGATATGACGTTCAAATAATTATCCTTTTAAAAAAGAGGTCGATTTGGTTGCAATTTGTAACATTAAATCAGTGGAATTGCTGTAAGTGTACTTAGGTGATATGTGTATCGAGAGGTCAGAGATCGGCCATTCGCGCTGGCAAGCCAATTATTATTATGCTCGTTTGGTCACTAGGGTCATAGCATTATGAAACCTGTGACCATTTGCCTGAATTGGGTTTCACTTGAGCCGCACCTACACATAATATGGGTTTGTCTTATTTGTTACTAACTTAAAGATGAATTTTTCTTTATTTGTATACCTACTTACATTTGATGATAATGGTTGGTCATAGAGAGTGAATATACATATGTACATGTAGGTAATGTACTTATGCCATGAAATAAAAAAAAATTATTATTAAAATGATGAAATGGCATTTTGTTTTCTCTGCGAAAATTCGAATCGCAATTCGCCATCGCAATCTCGTTCTTGCGAGAGCTAGAGCATATGCACCCGAATTTGGAATTTCACAGCAGTTTCAGTAAGAAAAAAGGGAGTGTAATGCAGTTTTATGTTATTCCTTGCACTTTTACTCTGTCAGATCAGTAAACTAGAAAGTTGAAATATGAAACAGGTAGGTAAGTATACTTTATAAAACATGTTTTTGTCTGTAAATTTTATGTTGAGAGCTGTGGATTTTTTGATAAATAAATAATTTTTACTCGCTAGTATTTTTTCCCCACCTTTATAATGGTTGAATTTCGACCAGTGGGAAATGAGGCACACACTAGTTTTTATAATTACCTATCTTGAGATTTCACTTTAATTTTGAAGATCAAAATTGTTGCTTAGAAACTTGTATTGCGTAAAAGCGTGCCTTCTTAATCGCCTGTTATGTATGTTAAGTTGTATGGTAAAATTTGATGGTGTACTTCAATAACATAAACACAGTCAATCATGTTACAGCGGCCTCGGGTCGCGGATCTTCCTACCAATACGTTTATTTTCCCACGCTATTTTTGTCTACCCCAAGACATGCATAATGTGGAACGTTACAGTTTACACTATACAGCAATTAACTGCTTTTATATTATTGCGTTTTTTTATCGCTACGAACGGCTGAAGCTCGCGCTAAATGCGCGTGAGTCTCATTTTCAAACTATCCATTTAACACTGTAAACATTGACCTTTGTACTGTTCTAATATATACAATATACATATTACATACAATGCTTGTCAAAAGACTGAATGCCATTTGATAAGAACATTCTTGAAGCAAGCTATAATTAAAATTTTTAAACTAACCCCTGATTTATTATTAAGTCCAAACACACTATATATCTACTGTAAGTTGCTGAGGAGTTGGGTATCTCGCAGACTGCTTGATGCTGCAGCATCAGGTCAAGGTTACCGTGTCATGGAAATACTACTAAAGTAACTAACAGTACTTATACCAAATTTCAAATAAATTGAACCTGTGGAGGTTAGTGAGATCCCTTCATCAACTAGGAAATGGCCTGAACGCCTGAACAGAAGATCTTCATAAATTATAGCTAAGAACCATCTCGATCACGTCAGCTTTCAAACTAAGAAAAAAAGGATCTAAATTGGTCCAACCATTTGGGTGTTGCAACAAATTAAGATTAAAACAAAATTAATCCTGCAGACAAATTTAGATGTCCTAAAATCCTAAAAAAAAAATCAAATGACATTCATTTGATTTTTTTTTTAAATTTAAGTAAATTCCGTATTTAATAATTTCTGCTAATAAATTGGTAAGATTGTAAGAACTTAGTTGCTAGTAAATTGTTACAACATGAAATTAATTTTTTTACCCAATTTAGGCAACCACAAAAACAGTTTGCAAACTGAATGAATGTCACAATTTTATTCAATACGCTTATAGAATCGTTATTTTTAAGTCCTAATAAATAATCACTTTTCCTTAAAAATATACCTTCATTGAATATGTAATTCTCATTATTATTTATAGGCCACTGTCAAATCGTGTACCCAGAATATGTAGTTATATTAATAATAATAATAAAAATCCCCAGTTCACATAAATTGTACTGGTGATTTCCTTAGACTAGATTGCGGCATATGCTCGGTTATTTTTTGCAGTACATATCGATCGTATTATGTGGAAAACGATAACTAGTTTTTCATACAATACGATCGGTACGTAAGGTTAAGTTGACATAAACAATGACATTGACCCACCGAAATCGAGCAGTTATAGTTAGTGCGAGTTTTGACCGTAATTTTTTCAACCAGAGATTTGACGTCAGGTTTGTCTTTGGTTAGCGTTATAACTAGTTACATGGTGCAACTGACTCTTGGATTTTTATTAATAAAATCATGATGCATTGCATTGCATTGCAGATTTTTCAAATTTGCTTTTCGTTTGCAGGTGCTGGAGAGTCGGGCAAGAGCACTATAGTTAAACAAATGAAGTAAGTATTAATTTCTTCTGTTTACTTGGATTATGCTAAGCTCTTGCTCTAATTGGATCATATTATACGCACCACTTGTAATCTGGATTTGCCTCAAACTTTATTTTAGGGTTTTGAAATATTTGAAACAAATATCTGAAAGAAAAATAATTTATATTTTAATAATAAAATTAATTTACTAACGCTAAAAAAACCTTAACTGCGTGGAGTACTTTAAAATGGATTTGGTTGCTGTAAAATAAATTTACACCAGGGGTGCTTGACTTAAAGCTTGCTTGCATCAAGGGGTACGCGCGGTAATCTTTTGTTTAATTTAATTTAAATAAATTTAATAAGTAAAAAATAATGACTCAAAAACGTAGTTGTCAAATATTATTATATTTTTAATCGATCAATGTCATCAATATACACGCATCGCCCAAATAATATTTTTTTTAACGATCATCAAGTGCATGAAATAAATACGCACAAATATATCATGTCACGAAAAAATGTCCAAATTGTATTTTTTTTATAATTGCCTCATAAACATTTCAAAAATGCAACATTCACTAACGTGCACATTTGTCACATTAAACCGATTCTCACCGTAATTGGAACTGTATTTTGACGGTAATACTTGTCAAAAGAATGAATTTATGTTATCCTTCCTGCCATAAGTTGTACACGAATTCGAGGCGATTCCTGAAGTGGTATGCAGGAAATAATATTGAGAACCACTGATCTAGTACAATTCATTATTGAAAAATATAATATAATCCGAGCCATTGTACTTATGTTATCGGGGTCAAAACAATAATTTTTAGAAATTTTGTTTATTTGTCTCAGAAACGGCTTAACCGATTTGAATGCAGTTTTCACTGATGTATTGTTGCAAGATTCCCGTAACATTTAGTGTTTGTTTCATTCCAATCGGTTTACAAACAAAAATAACGGTTACGAACTTGCAGGCACAGCTAAGGTTGGAAATGTATTAAGTAGTAACTGAATGTCAATTATATTGAAACAGTTCACTTAATATTTTTGTTATAAAGCAGTTTCATCCTCAGCGATAATAAAAATCGATTGTTCGGTACATGTCTCCTATCTCTACTACATGTTGACAAGCTTTTTAACGTTTCGTTCGTAAAGATAACTTATCAGTTGATAACAGATATCGAATTAATTGTAAGTAATTCATCACAATTGTAAATGTTCATTTCAAATAGACTTGATTGATTAGGTAAATAAATAGTTATGTCACTTGTTCGACATCATATTGATATATTTTGTTCTTAGTCAAATCAATAATAATTGTATATTTTATGAAAACTGGCCAAAAGAAAGCAATTGATCGCAACTAAAAAATTATCGCGGCATATTTAAAAAAATAAAATAAAATAAAATAAATTTATTTCAGGCTTCAGAAAAATTGAGAATTACAAAAATCTAATCATTTTAAGAAATATTAATTAATACAGTTTAAAATAAATAAAAAATCACGTAATAAACACTCAAAATTCAATATTGGGAATAAAATGTCAATTTTAATTCCAATCATTCCATCTATTTTTAGTCCAAATTCGCTGCATTCTAGTTTTCAGAATATGTTTTCAAGCACAGCAGAAAATAGCTTGGGAGACAGTGGGTCACCTTGCCTGACACCTCTTTCTATTTTGAATATTTCTCCATGTGTTTCCATTTGTATTCTTGCTTTGCAGTTGGCATATATATTTTTTATAATGTTTATATAAGCCCTAGACACTCCCTGTTTTTGTAGGCTTTCCCATATCACTTCATGTTTAATGCTATCAAAAGCTAACATATGGGTTGAAAAGTCCCGGGCCTAACAAAGAAAACACGGTTTTATTTGTTCAAAATTAGCTTTATTCATCAACGTAATCTCCACCAAGAGCAACGCAATCATTTCAGCGCAGCTCTAACATTTCAATACCACTTGTAGAACGATTTATCTTTTGCCTCAAAATAGGCCTCAGTTTCAGCGATAACCACTTCCTCCGTGCGAAATTTTTTTGGGGTCTGCGAACAGCGAGTAGCCGCTGGGAGCCAAATCTGGCGAATACGGTGGATGTGGGAGCAATTCGAAGTTCAATTCATGTAGTTTTGCCATTGTTTTGATTGACTTGTGATTGATTGAAACAAATTTTTTTCTTTGCCATATGCGTTGTTGTGCTTTCGGGCGCTTTGGACGAGGTTCACCGGTTGCTGTCCACTCAGATGACGATCGTTTTGATTCCGGAATGAAGTGATGGATCCATGTTTCATCCATAGTCACATATCGACGCAAAAACTCCGGTTAGTTACGTTTAAACATGGCTAAACACTGCTCGGAATCATCAACACGTTCTTGTTTTTGGTCGACAGTGAGCAAACGCGGCACCCACTTCGAGCAGAGCTTTCTCATAGTCAAATGCTCATGCAATATAAAGCCAATACGTTCTTTTGATATCTTTACGATGTCAGCTAACTCACGCAACTTCACTTTTCGATCATTCAAAACGATTTTGTGAATTTTTTGATGATTTCTGGTGTTACCGCCTCATTTGGACTTCCACTGCGTTCTGCATCATCGGTGTCTCTACGACCACGCTTGAAGTCAGCAAACCAACGTTTTATTGTTGTTTCTGATGTAGCGGAGTCCCCATAACACTTTTTAAGCCGTTGCTTCGCTTGAACGGTATTTTTTCCCATCAAGAAGCAGTGTAAAATTAAAACACGAACATGTTTTCGATTCATTGTTTTGAAAATAACAAAAGTAGCGTCACTCTTAGCACAATAACTCACAAACTAATGAATAGAATATCATGAAATTTTAACAGCTGTCTTTTGAAAGTTAGGACTAACTGAACTAGAGGTGAATGCAATAAAACTAGCGCCATCTATGTGTTAGGCCCGGGACTTTTTAGCCCATGTAATATAATCAATGAAAGCCATATACACTGATTTGTTATATTCATTGTACTTTTCTAAGACTTGTTTGACTGTGTGTATATGGTCTATTGTGGCGAAATTTTTCCTAAAGCCAGCTTGTTCCATTGGTTGGTTTTCGTCCAGTGTGATGCTTGTCTGATCTTGGTCTGTAGTTCGATAAGTCTTCTTTTGAATCTTTTTTGTATATAAGGATTATGTGCGAGGTTTCCCATTGTTCTGGAATCTGTCCTGGATGTCATTAAATATTTTTGTCAGGACAGGCACGAGTTCGTTTAAGGTGCCTTTCAGCAGTTCATTCTTGATCTTATCTGGACCTGGTGCATTATCAGATTTATGGCTTAGTATAGATCTCCTGACTTCACTTTGTAATATTTCTGGTTCAGGGTTTGGAAGGTCTGTGATCGTTTCGCAGTTCTCGAATGTTCTATTTACGGTATTAGCTGGGTTGGAATAGAGGTTCTGGTAAAAATGTCATATATATCTACTCACAGGGATTGTGTTTGTGTAATGCTATTTCATAATCTAATCAGGGCCGTGTCAATAATCTCTCGATAACTTGGGGATAACGTCGGCATGTACGGATTACAATGCCAATATGAGATGAAGCTTTATATCGGTCGGTCCGGAATGACGTAAGAGGTCCCGACCGTGGCGCCAAATCGAGACGTTGATAGATAAGGTAGCACCACACACCACGGTCAGTTCAGTTCAGTGGGAAGGTATCGCAGACGACTGACGTAAACCGCTAACACAACATTGATTTATAAGGAGAAATAAACATGGGTTCTTTTGGTGGCCTGTTTATTTTTAGTACAACAAATATTTGTCCATTATTGGTGTTGTATCCAATCCACCGCCCCTCAGGCACTAAATAAGTACAACTTCTTGGTAGAAAAATTACTGAGGATAATAATATTGAGATTTTATAAATCCCATTACTTTAAAACTTTCATTTATAAGTTTCTTCCTCATTGAGCACTCTTTCCAGTATTGAAAACCAAATCAAAGTCCGTTTTGTGGTTTAGAAGTTAGCGGAGAAACAGACAGACACGATAGTGACTTCAATTTAATGAAAGAAATGGTCACTGTGAGTCAACTGAACAGATAGATATACTTATATAGTCTTTGATAAAGGTGCCATCGCGGAATTTTCTTTACAGTTTTAGGATTCTGGTCTGAGTGTATAGGGTTTTACCCCATGTCCCTTCTATGGTAATCCCATAACACGAGCCTAATGTTACTTTGAGGGCCATACAAAATTGGCGTGTTCAGGCTTGGCGATTTATTATTTATGTTAAAAAGAAGATCAAACAAGAATACCGCTGTCTTTTTGCTTTTTGCTTTCAAGAATACTTTTTGCTTCCTATTTCAATAAAACAAATTTTTATTGAATTGCTTCTAAAGGCAATGTTAATATGAGCCAACAGATGTTCTTGGAATAAGATACGTCATAGAGTCACGGACACTGTCCATATTGAAAGGTAATAGATACTTACCAAGTTCGCCATGAATCATGTTGAACCGGTTGATGAATAATAATTGTAATATGGGTTAGTTGACGACAATTTAATGCTATAAAATATATCACTATATATAGATAGATTAGTTACACCCACTTTTTATTTAAACTTAACTTTTAAGTTTACTACAATTATTGTTTTAGTGAAAATCTTCAATGGATGTTACTGCGTTTTCCAATTCGTAGCTTCCTTTCGAGAGCTCGTCTACCCTATCGGTTATCGGCTATGTCGAATTTCAGAATTTCTGATCCTATTCACCTACCAAGTATCCATCAAAGAATACCTCGCTTAATGACTTTGAACTTGTAGACTAACCCTGCTTAGAGGCCACGTTTTGACACCATTACTGGCAAGATATTACATGCACTTTACATATTTGGTTATCTTAAACTCTTCTCCAGTACAATCTGAAATTTGAGAATTAAGAGAAGTTTTATTGAATATTGATATCCTATTAACTATAAACGCTTTGACTTTGACGAGCCCATTGATCGATCGAGTCGTTAAGGTGCTTGCCTTAGCGCTTTGATTTAGGGGCACACTGCGTTTCGCAATCACATCATACAGAAAACCACCGTGAAATAACAGCATGTGTACTTTTGTGTTTTGATGAGTAAGGCATGTCAGAGACCATTTCTCTATCTCTTCCCATTCTTACTCCTTATCCTACTATGGTCGACAGTCGACAGGGCACTTGCACCACATAAAATATGTCCATATAAAAATAACCATTTATCCTTTTAAAACTTTCATTTAATTTCATTCAATTCTCGCAGACGTGATAGAAATGTAAGATATATTTTAATAGCTAGAGATATTGCCGAGATTGACACAAAACAATGAGTCAGTTTCCAGGGCCGTTTTCCTGCATCCGTGTGGACGAGTCACTCGGAGGGTCATCGGCCAATAATCTCAAGTGCCATTTTAATGTCCCTTCGAATATGTTGTAATTTACTCTTTGAATTCATCACTTTCCATTTCCAATCGTGCTCATTCATGTGTCGTCTTATGGTAACACTAAATTCTCGATTATCGTTAATTTTTAACGCCCCTCCTCTGAGTTATAATGATTTATACTTTAAAAAATAAATCCACAGTAGCTGTGATCATGTTTATATGTATAACTAGATTTTGCGCACGACGTTTTTCTTTGTTCATATCTATTAATTTTACTATTTTAAAGGTACTTTTGCAAAGGCAACTCATAGTAATTGTTAATGTGTTGTGTTACTTTTGAAATGAACTCAGATTCAAAAGTTTTTAAAAATGTCATTTGCTTTTACTACACACCAATATAATGTTGAAATATTCTTAGTCATTTTGGTGGGTGGGCGCACTGGTGCACTATGAACAGAGTTTGCAATATGATGAATTTTCTCATTTAAGTTTGTAAAAAAAATTCAGATTTAAAATTTAAATATATATTTTAGTAGTGTACTTTCACAAAATACTTCTTATTAAATAGATATATAGATGTTATAATTAGATTTTTATTTTAATTTTTACAGTAACCAAATTTCGTTATAGATTTTTCATAGTATTTTTGTATAAAAAATAAGTCACTAAATTAATTGGTCGTCTCCAATTCAGACGATTGATTAAAAAACTATTTGTATTGGAGATGTTACGTCAATTTTGTGGCACACTTTACAAGAGGTACAATATAGGTACACTGACAGGCTAGGGATATATAAACTATTGTTACAAATTTTTATCTAGTTTAAGGTGAGTTTTGATAAAATTGTTACTTTGAGTTAAAGAGTGTTTTTGTCGACAGAATTATACATGAAAGTGGCTTCACGAATGAGGACTTCAAACAGTACCGGCCGGTAGTGTATAGCAACACCATCCAGTCGCTCGTCGCCATCTTGCGTGCCATGCCTAACTTGGGCATCACCTACGGCAATAAGGACCGAGAGGTACTTTCAATGATTTACTTTTAGTGGAAAATAATTATTTCCAATGCAATTATTGGAACGAAAAACATCCCACTAACTAGTTACATCAATATAACTACTGGGACGAAAAAAATCTATTAGTTACATATGTATGTACATTAACAGAGTTTTCGAAATTATAGTACTAATGAGAATAATATTGTCCTACTAGTTACATCAGTGGGAACAGACACACACTATTAAAAGAAATCTTACTATTAAATAGATCTGGTGTATCTTCTTCCTTCTTCTTGATGAAGGAATGATTATTAACTTATAATTATTATAACGTGCAGTTTCAATTGCAATACCTTCTTGTAAATGTTGACTATTTGATTTTTGTCTGTTTTCTAAGTTGGAATCAGTGAAATTCTAAGTAAGATCTAATAACGGTTAAAATCTTGGCTTAAAATAAATAACGGTGTACCTCGTCCCTATTTGTAAATATTTTTTCTAGAATACCTAAATTCATGGCGCCGAAACAAAGCGTATTGAAAATAGATACTCGACCCATGTAAAAATCAATATTGAGAATTTATTCATACGATTGCCCTATTGGCGCTCATCTATGGGTTATTCCGGTTGCGGTGAGCACAATACCACTGCATAATGCAACCCATGTTACCGTCCATTGATTGGTCTATGTTTTTTAATTCTATTTTTTTACTGGCATTATTTCTCTGATAACTCGGCGATACGGAAGATTGATGTCGAAACGGAAGATGCCTTTTTAATATACTAACATACTAACCCCTGAATATACTAAGCCTGGAACATAGGTTTATTTTATAACGTAAGCATTTTTTATAATTTCAACTCAGTGAGAAGCCAGGGCGGGTCGCTAGTATGTAATAATAATGCATAGATATAGATTGATCACACATTTATTGAAGGGAATGGAAATTACAGTGACGCGTAAGTATAAAACTGTGCAGCAAAATAACACGACGAAAATAGTTCCATAGAAGATAACTATATAAAATCTAAACTATTATAATTTGTAAGAGTATATACTGGATAAAGAAGGAGTCGTTAAATTTAATATTTTCACCTCATTTCTTAGTCTATGTCTAACTTGAGATGGCAATTAGTGACAAGCATATACCAAACTTATTGTGAGATTACTGTTGCCGGAAATTTATCTATAAGATATTTTTTAATTTACATTGGTCGTAATTGTGGCAACCATAAAGTTTGAGTTATCCTGTTTGTATTTTACCTATTATTCACGATAATTTTTCTTGCCCTTTCGGTAGTAAGTCACGTTCTATCGATTGCGTATATTATCGTAAACTATTTTTGTCAAATACACGTGATAATTTTTACGGCACGAATTTCAGCTGTATTATAGAAGATTCAGCTGTATTATAGATGTAAATGTAAAAATTAAATTATTCAAATTATATAACGTATAAACTAGAAAATATATTTTGTGTGACGCTCATTTTCTTAATATACCAATTCTGTTAAGGTTATATTATATGTTAATAAATTAAATCAATTTTTTTATATTCATGTTATTTTTACCCCATCTCTCCCACACCTCTGTTCTTACGCCTTATCGCAAAGCATTCATATATATACTTACGCTGATAATAGTCGCAGTGAATGGTGCTGTCAATTTAGAAGCCCTTCAGAATGCACGGCCCTATCTCGCAGTGAGACGATAACGCCACTAGCGGTCGCTAATGTTCGCGATCGCAAGCCGATGAATATGTTTTGTATTCAGATATTTTTACATGTTTTAACGAAATCAATCGTACATTAATATTAAATAGTTAATCGAATCTCGGTCGGGTCTCTTGATTATGTTTATTAGCTTTGATGAACGATTATATTATTTAAAAATAATTGTCACTCTTTGTGATTAGTAATCTTACGATCGATATCACTATCACTACGATGGTAGTGATATCGATCGTAGTGATTAGTAATCTTGAAGTCCTGTCCTGTTATACCTACTTTGAAGAGCCAGTTTTGTACTTTTCAAAATGTGTCTCAAAGAACAAAGAAATCAAATGGTTTTCAGATTCACAATAGAAATAGTGGAAAATATTAATTATTATTTGTATTATTACCAACCGACGGACAAGAGGATGAAAATTTTCATGATTACCGTGTTATTAAGTTGCGATTGTGACGTTCGTAGCGCAGAGTTTACACGCGATCCACAATCTATACACAAAGTACCTACTTACCTACCTATAACATTGATCGTATGATGGATAGCAATGTTAAATGTGCATTGTATCGAATTAGCGGGTACATGTTCTGATGGGGTTCTGTTTGACCCCCACACTGTCTCGCACATGCGCGATGCGCCAACCAGCATAAATTAGAACAATACTTTAGTAATACGTACCTCCCTCTAGTACTTATACGTTGCTCACATAGATTTTTTTAAAGCCTAACTTATGTACACAGCGTTTGCCGCATTGCTGTGCCGTTAATTTGCAGAGTACTTTACTTTATTTTTTAAATTTTATGGAAGTTTCAAAAGGCGTGCTCTCAAACGCGACTTAAATAAATAGGTTTTATGCCAACTTTATTCTTGAAAGTAAGGTTGTAAAGATACTTTAGCATAGTTTAACTAGCGACCCGCTCCTGGCTTCGCAAGGAGTTGAAATTTTCAAAAATCCTTTCTTAGCGGATGCTTACGTTATGAAATAAACCTATGTTCAAAATTACAGTTTTCTAGTTATGGCTAGACTTAGTACACTAAGTAGTTTTGGCTGTGCGTTGATAGTTCATCAGAAAGGTTACGTAGGAGTAAGTACTTGCTCATTCAAATGGGTGTGTAAAAGGAATAAATAATTTATTATGTATATAACATTAAATTGACGTGTCTGGCTGGAAACATCCAAGGATTTCTATTTTCTATTAATTACTAAGCAGTTTCGATCAAAGTCACCAATGATGTTGATTTATTTAGAGTAATAAAATAGAAAAAGGATTTGAAAAAATTATTAAATATTTTTTAATTAAGGAGCAACTTACAGGGTTGTTCCAAACAATTCTCCGATAGAGCTGTTTATACAAAAAAATCCAACTAGTTCTACTCCACAGTATGACAGATTGGACTCGAATAAATTTAATGGAACACGTCCAAACAGAACAAAATTTAAAAAAAACATGCAATGAGTTCTACTGCTGAGTATGAGTATAGCGGAGCGGCGAGTCCCCCTATAACCCCCCGTCTCGACGAGATAAAAAATTGGATCCCCCCGCCATATGCAGAAGCCAGACCCAAAAATCGTGTTGACTGATGTTAAATAATTATACATTCTTAAATTAAATCTTTAGCAAAGACTTTTTTATTTTCCACACATTCTTCAATAGTTTAAACTTTTAAAGTTGCGACTATAAAAATATATCGTTTAAACTAGTGAGTGTATTTGATTTCTTATTCCATATTTCCAAAATGTGCTAAAATTTGTAAAAAGATTTAGTACTGATACCTGCCTATAAAATTTCACAACTTGTGTTATTTGTATTTTTTTTTTAATTTATTTATTTACATAACAAAAAAGCAATTGGTGGTACACTGTTTAGGTGTACTATAAAGGCCAATGATAGTGTAATAACTACCTCAGACAATCTTACCTTGAATGATTATAATTTGAAATGAGGTTTGAAATCAAAAAACAAAAGTTTAAGTATAATTCACTAATAAATATTAAGTAAACGAATATTATATACGAAAAGCTATTGAGACTGTGATTAGTAGTACTTTTTCACCATTTCAAAACATTATTGAATCGACATTCATTAATCCTAGCGATCTACGGCAAAAGGGGCTGAAATAAGAATTGTCTGATTTACGAGTACCATTGATTTACTTCAAAATACCGACTACTTTTGTAACCTTTCTTATCACGCACCGACACCCGATTGAGATGCATTTCAGTCTTTACGTAGCGCAAACCGATAAATTACTAGACTAAATCCTAAAAATTTGCATTGTTTAATAAAGATGTTACAAGAAAGTGTCAACGCCCCACAATAAAAGTAAGATCATAAGAAGAATTTGACTTATATTGAAAATTGTTTCGAAAACGGCTTACTGCGCGCAAATGATTCCTGCACCGATTAATAAGTCAATGTCGGTTAAAAAAAATGTATTTTTTTAAATATTGTTTTAATGGTAAATACAAAAAACCACAATCTTCAGATCTGTTGAATTGTCTCCGCCGCCTGGGAACTTTGTATGTATGGAGCTTCAATGTCTCAGTGACTGCATTGAGGTGTGGACTACGTTTGTGTTTTTCGTGCGGAATTAGTTTGAACTGTTATTACGGTAGAGAACGATAAGCGTTGAAGGTCAAATCGTCAATATCATTTGCTTATACGAATCCCTTAACATTTTAAGGTCGTCAGACATACTGGCCGTATACTGAATGGTAGGTGGCTACCGACGCCTATAACACAAGCAACTTCACAGGTTCTGCAAGTACGCTACCGACCACAGTAGGATTAAGGATAAGCGATAAGGAGAGCTTAGGAAAATTGGCTCTGGCATTCCTTACTTACTCACTGAAACACTAGGTACAGCCCACATGCTGTTATTTCAAGGTGGACTTTTGTATTGTTCTGGCAGACGGACAGTCCAGTAGTTATACTATTCTTATGTCTTAATTCTCACTTGTGAAAGTTCAGGTCATAATTATATATTATTATTATTGTTCAGATTCTTCATTAAAATAGTGTAGAACAATATGTCTTAAACGAGCCCTTAATTGTTTCAGAGCGATGGCAAGATGGTGTTCGATGTGATCCAACGGATGGAAGACACGGAGCCGTTTAGTGAGGAACTCCTCGCCGCCATGAAGAGGCTGTGGGCTGATTCAGGCGTGCAGGAGTGTTTCGGTCGCTCCAACGAGTACCAGCTCAACGATTCAGCCAAATAGTGAGTACACTATACGTGTTTCATTGAAATTAACTCTCTAGTCGTTTTCAAATAGGAGTCACTTGGGACTTAATCGTGATTAGTGATTACATTAAACTCAATATCTATTCGAATATTGGGGTTGGACATCACTAAAACTTAAAAAAAAAAAACACTAAAACGAGTGTGTCGGTGAAGATTTTTGGATTTGAAAACTTCCTTTTTGAAAACGACTTTAAATCTTATACAGCTATCTATTAAGGAGGTCGTCATGAACATCTTGCTTGTTCCTAACGCTCGAAGCGAATTCGCTTTGCCCTGCAAGCATCAACGTCAAAAACAAATAGTTGTCGTTCATTTAAGAAGTCACAACACGGAAGAATTCGCTTCGAGCGGTTTCGTAGCTCAGGCATAAAAGAGTGTCTTTGAGTTTTTTATTAACTAAACATAGTGCAAATATTCACAAAGAAAATAAAATGTAATGTTACATATTTTTTAAAAAGGTACAACACATCTAAATTATCTTTGTTATCTGTGATCTATTCTATTCTAAGTAGGTAAGTAACAGTTTTTTGTTTAGAGTAACATTTTCATATTATACAAATTCCAAACATATTTTTTGAAGGCTAGACAAATATATTACATGCTTTTGTTAGGTCGACGAAAAAGAGATTTCAATGGTTGATATTTTGATATTAATATTGGGACTAATCAAATAAAATACCTTAGCGAAAGCCCCAAAATATACAAACATTAAAATTGCGACTATCCAAGCAAGAATAAATAGAACTAAAAAGGACAGAAATTTTTTATTTAACTTGATGTAACTGGGGTACATAACAGCAGACATTCATCTTGAATCATTTTCGATGTGTTAATTTAAATTGTAGGGGCTCGTTCGGTATGTAAGTAGGTGTTACGCTATACGTAAGTTCCTTGTGACACCAAGACACTAAATATTTGTGGAAAGTCTGAAACAATATACAGATTAGTAGGTAATATGTAAATCCGACTTGTATTTGTCATTATTGCAATATGTTTGTTGAGTGGTGCCAGATTGCCCCAAATCCAGTCAGCCCCAAATTGATATTTTATTCTTGACCAAAACCAAACTCTTACGACTCACGCTTGATCAAGTTTAGTACCGGTGAGTAAAAAATTTTTAGACAATTTTATACCTTCGCCAGTAATAGTTGTAGCTCGGCTTCGGCGAATCTCTTCCCGATACACATGCGTCTACCGAACCCGAATGGTAGGGAAGCGAACGGGTGTATCCCGACTTCCTTTTGCTTACGACACACGGCTAACGCACGACTCCGATCGTCGATGTTGATAAAACACTTTGTGCTCAGTTCCACGGAGCAGCGTTCTTTTGTGTCCCTAAATATCTCGCTATCTCTCAACCATCGCTCTGGTACATATTCGTGAGGCGATGGAAAGTAGCGCTCTTCATTTGATAATATGTAGTGTGGGAAAACTATGTGAGACTGAAATGTGAATAGACAGAGAACAATTAATATAATTGCCTGTAAACTTGTTTCTAGTCATTTTCTAGTGGGTATTTAAATGAAAAAAGACATTTTTAGCATACATACCCCTTTTGGTACTTCATAGCCAGATATTACTGTGTCCGATTGGATACATCTTCCATTGCCCAAAATGACAGGTTTGATTCTGAAATAAATGAAAGCAAATTTTTACATATTTAATGGCATCCGGATATTATGAATAAATTGTACGTATATTATAGATAAATAATTAGTTGTTTGTGCAGTGGCTTCCAGGCGATCGGATGCTGTGTAACGCGATTCCACTTATTATCGATAGAATTACAAAGACGCCAATCATTTTTATAAGGAAAAAAAAACATCTAGAAACTTCGATACTAGAAATTCAACTTGCGTCTTTCAACACCTTGTAATTCCCCATGGATAAAAGTTATTATTGATAAATATTTAAAGCGTACTGACGCAGATAACCCCAGAATATGTAATTGCATTAAAAACGACCTATTTTTTGGTTGTTGTATGATATCATCTCATCAATATACCTACGTCTAAAGATTTTAAATGAACTTGACGTTTAAATACACACGTTGGTAAGGTCTTCAGATAAATTTACATTTTATACACTGTTACCATATTGTTACACTAACTCCATCTATTTAAATTGATTTATTAACGAATTTAACTGGACATTTATCAGATGTTGTAGATTTTATTCGTTTTTAAATATAAAAATGTTCTATTGTTTGGAAGTGTTATATGTAACACACACATAACACTTCCAAACAATTTTCAATTTTTTATTGCTATACGAGTATGCAACAGTAATACCACATTATTTACGTAACATGATTACGTATTACAAGAATGATCCTACAACTCGATATATTACAATATAACATTGTACTCATTTAAATTTTCCTCAACTGTATATTAGTACAAAAAAATTACCTTAATGATTCTTTTATACATGCTTTTAAATAAGGCAATTTATCTAAATCTTTGCTAGTCAGAGTTCTGCTCTTTGGGAGTTTGCTATCTAATTCGTTCTTTAGCACACCTTGTGCTCTTTCGTTGTTTGCCAACAAATACATAGCGCTCGCCGCAGCTGCGGCAGTTGTATCTACGCCAACAAGCAACAAATCAAGAGCCAGAATCGTGGCAACCTTGTCTCCGTAGTTTTTAGATATTTGAGCGCAAATCCCGTCGTCAGTCAGTCTCTTTAGGCAAAGTGAAGTGAAGGCGTCCAAAGCTTCAACGTAGGTTCTGTACGCCGCAGTCGGATAAATCCGCCACAATGGTGCTGAGAGTTCAAGTTCCGGCACGCTGTGAAAGAAGCCGTGGATGCATCTTATGATTTCTTTGGCTTCTGAATCATTTTCACTTAGGCACCCCAGTCTCGTACCCAAGGCCCAAGCGCCGACAGCTGAAATTGAATAATTAAATGTATCATTAAATAAATTGTCATTCCCAGGTGTTGTTTGTGTTATAGGCGACTTTCGTACTTGGTACTTGCCTGCATTGGTGTTCGTAATTTCAAAATACCTTGAAAATAATTTTGTTTTGTTGCTATCCTAAATGTAATATCCTTTTTACATTTATATTTTCAAAACCTACGAAAACGACTCATTCTAACTTTCATCCCCACAATACGTTCTTAACGAATCTATTTAAAATTGGTTCATCAAAGACCGTTTCAGTAGTTTAACCATTAAAACTGCCATTTTGCTTTCTTGCTTATAATGTGTAATTACTGAACTACACAGTCGGTGATAGTCCGTTTGTCATAATTTCGTCGTCTTGCACTAAATTAATGCTTAACTGCTATAAAGAACAAACACTTATCTGCACGAGATCAAGGCACAGCGAGCGGTAACTCTTGTGAGCGAGTAGGTACTTACACTCGAGTGCCCACTTGTAGAGCTCTGTGAGGAAGTCTTTAGGTAGTTCTCGATTGTCATCCACGATGCGCTCCATTCTGCACAAAAAATTAGCGCCGTTAAATTGATAACATTCACAGAGTATAATCTTTTTTTATAATTATGTCCCTATTATTTGCTATGTATGTCGGATAGTAATAGTAGTTTTCTTGTTGTTTATTTGCTATGTATCTAAACAACTCTTTCGATATTAGAATTTTAATTTTCGCTATTAAAAATTGTGTATTTTCATTTAGAGTTCGGTGTGCTATGCAGACATTGTCACAGCATGCTAATTTAGTATGCTGTGACATTGTTGTTGAGGACGGGATGTGGTCATCAGAGTGAGATTTTACAATCGGCACTCAACTAGCCACGCTACGATTCATGTGTGAATAACAACTAATATGCTCTGGAGAAATTTAAGACTTATTCCTATTGTCTTAAAATACATTTCCTCGCACCGCGTTAACTCGAACTTTGTCGTCACAAAGGAATATGCGTATGTGCATACCGCAAAACAGTTGAACCAATTGTTTTTTTTACAAGGTATGATGAGACCACTTGACGTTGCACAGGAATGGCGGGTTTCATTAACTCGTTATCTAAGTTATGTAATGGTGTTTAACGCTTTTCGCCGCCTTAAAGTGTTGAAACCGATTAAATAATGTTACTATCATATCGCTATTATCATATTGTTTATTTTGTTACATAAAAAGTCATTAAATGTGGGTTCTCGAAGCATTTAAAACACTCAAATGGTAGTATAGACTTAGACAATAATTATTATGCTACTTCTATATTTGGTTAGTTTGACATAGCAGTGGAAACCACCAATTAAAATGGAAATAAAATAATGTCAAGGATCCGAAGTTAATTTCTGTAATTGTTATCATTAAGTAACTGGCTTCACACTAAAAATTGGTAAAGGTTAGAGGTACGCATTAAGTGATTATCATTTGAATCTTTACATAGTATAAAATAAAGTCGCTTCTCGCCATCGTCCCTCTGTACACTGATATTTTACACCACGCAACTAATTTAAATGCGGTTTTCACTCATGGAAAGAAGTGTTAAATGAGGAAGGTTTCTATTTATTATAATTGAACGCAGACGAAGTCGCGGGCCTAGAGTATTTGAATAAATTCCATTAAAAAGGCTTTAAAAAGATCTTAGCCGATATACTTTGTATAGCACGTGCCAAAAGTGACACAGCCTGAGTAAGAGAATGGGATTTGGGTGTATCGTATTTTTGTGTGTATGTGTATTTCATATATAAATTCATTATCTGATTTCCATAATAATCGATTTCTGGTTTCCCTTGCTTACCTGTTAACAAAGTCATCTGCTACTGCGTCCAAAGCTGGTACCGCAGATCTAGCTGCTTCTGGAGCTGCCAAAGCTTTAGAGACTCTTGACCTGAATTTGGACCATGGCTCGCCATGTCTGTCAACAATATTAAGATCCGAATGCATTATTTGACTTCACATACATACTTATTTATAATCAATGTTAGAATAGCTTACACTCCAATCAATCCTGGTTCGTCGCCAAAGAATTCTTTCCTTAACTCCTGCTTATAATGCTTGAGACACGGCGCTACCGCTCTGTGCGGCATGCTATCTTCTCGTCTGTATATGCGAGCTGTTTCATCAGCACAAAAGGGGAACACTAAATCTGGATGGCCAAATAGCTTAGCCACTTTGGCTACACCGTTTGTACCGGCCGAAGCTCTCAAAGTCCACAATGTTAAATCCAAAGCGCGCGTACTCCAAGGCTTTTGTCCCAGGGCAAACCTCCACGAATTACCAAACACCGGTAACGGCTTGGGCCCAGGCATGTACGCGTAGCATCGCGCGCCAGCCATCGCGAACGTCGCATTAGTTAATGTCTTCAGCCCCCGAAGACTTGATGAATATACAGTGGGGGAACTGTTACGTTTTCAGCATTGTTTATGTCGTAATGTATGCCGTCCGGTAGAGTCAATGTACATTACATACCACCACCTACGCATTCGTACACTGCACACATCTCCCGTGCCATGACACGTGTGGTGACATCTCTTTAACACGCACTCGTTAATGCTGGTGAAACCGTCTTTTAGTTTATGACGCGCCCGTAACACGGTTACATGTAGGGCTAATCACTTTTGTTTTAAACATTCACATAACTAGTATTCGTTTGTTTTTCGTTACTATGTCTGCAACAGTTGTCTATATTGTACTTATATATGTATCCAAATTATCGTTTTATAAATATGTTTTTTCAAAAACGTTCATTATAAATATGCACATATTAACTGTCATTAATTTAATATGTCCCTAAATCCTTTTCAATAATATTCTGCATACGTTTTCATATATCTAAGATAGGCAATGATTTATTTGCACTAATGGAATATTGAAGTCTATATTATAATAATATATTAAATTCGATTAAAAGGAAAAACTTCTTTTTATTTCAAAACCTTGCTATTCCAATTGTCTATGTTTCTGACATATTATTGCTAGTGTTAAATTAATAAAATCAATAAAATTAATTAATCGTGGTAGTTAATTAATACATTTTTGGAACATTTGGGAAGTCATAATAATGATGAGAAAATATTATCTATTTCATGTTTTCTTTAGTACATGACATGTTATTGTAATGGTTTAGTTAATATATACGAGTAATATACATATTTTTACACTCGACTGTACAAGTAGGTACAATTTTCTTTATAGTCCAATAAAAGGTATACATTTATCCTCTATTACAAATGATATAAATATTTGTATTTCTTTAAAACTGGGAATTCCATTGTTTTGAATTAACTGGCAGCGGTGCGGTGGCGATAACGAAGCGTGCATATTGGCATATCTAATTAATTTAATTAGTTAAAATGCAAATTATTCTTTTTTTTTCGATTTTAAACTGCTTTAATGAATGTGTTGTTACGAAATGTAATCAAATATTGAACAGTTTGAAATTTTTCATACTTTTATTATTATTTATTTATTTGTTACATTTATTATACAAGGCCCCCAACAACGAGGCAGGCAACAAACAATATCCTCATCATTAAAGTTAATAACACTTGGCGGATGGCGTCGTAATTAAAGGAGGTACAGCCTGCACCTAAATGATGTACACCTACATAGCTGTAGGTGTACATCATTTAGGTGAGAAAAAAAATTGAAAATAAATCGATTAAAAACAAACACAAGTAAAGATATATATATATACTTCACATTAATATATAATGTCACATTACAATTAATTAATTTTATGTGTCATTTTAGTGCGCATTGTGGCAAAAATGTTTTCACATTGTAAAATCATGACTATGTATGTACCTACTTCTTGCAATATATTGTCACTCGTCCATTCAATTATGCTCCCTATAAAGTAGGCAGTACCCCAAATAAGAGTCGGGAACGTTTCGCCCACACGCCGATTGACTCATCCGGTTATTGCGATTATTTGTAATATTATTATTTTTTATTTGTATATGGCATAGCGGTCAACCTGATGGTAAGTGAAGATGAGGTCGAAGATGATTACCTTTTATAATTCGTAATATTCAAAATATTTGCAACTTTGTCCTTGTTGAAAAATAAAAAATATATGTAAGCAACAACATACCTCTAGTATAACATACCTCTTGTTGCTATAACACTTTGGCCAGGAGTTGGTTTTTTATTTTATTTTCGATGATCCTCGGGAACAGTACTTTTATTTGGATGAAAAGTACCCCCCCTTTCCTGTATCTCTGATAACGTGTAAACAAAATTTCATGATGATCGGTTGAGTAGTTCAGGGGTAAAAAGGTAACAGACTGAACAGACAAGTAGAGTTACTTTCAAATTTTATAATATTAGTATCGATTGGTAAATAGAGTTAATATGTAACTTTTATTTTAGAACTCTATAACAATGGAGAAATATTTACTCACTTCTCTCTCAAGGCTCTAACTAGATGATTTCTTAACAAACAGTTAAATTCATTAGGGTACGCTTACGCATTACGAAATTTTGCTGTAAGTATTTTCACAATAAGGCGTATTAATGCTTTATTCGAATGATTTTTTTTAAAGAAGTCGACAAACTATTATTAGTTTTAGTAGTTTGTATTCTTATTGATTACTAGCGACCTACTTCCGGCTTTGCAAAGATATATTCTGCAATTATGTAAACAAACCTGCCTCGTTTGTCGCACTTTCATTAGTGAAAACCGTATAAAAATACGTTAGGCGGTTTAGACGAAGTTAGCGGCGAAACAGACAGAGGCGCATAGCTATTACATGGGCTGAAAAGTCCCGGACCTAACAAAGAAATCACGGTTTTTTTTTTGTTCAAAATTAGCTTTATTCATCAACGTAATCTCCATCAAGAGCAACGCAATCATTCCAACGCCACTCTAACATTTCAATACCACTTTTGTAGAACGATTTATCTTTTGCCTCAAAATAGGCCTCAGTTTCAGCGATAACCACTTCCTTCGTGCGAAATTTCTTACCGGCGAGCATTTTTTTAAGGTCTGCGAACAGCGAGTAGCCACTGGGAGCCAAACTGGCGAATACGGTGGATGTGGGAGCAATTCGAAGTTCAATTCATGTAGTTTTGCCATTGTTTTGATTGACTTGTGATTGATTGAAACAAAAAAATTTTTTTTGCCATATGCGATCGTTTCTTTGCAATTTCGGCCTTCAAACGCTCCAATAACTCTATATAATATTCACTGTTGATGGTATTTCCCTTCTCAAGATAGTCGATGAATATTACACCACGCACACCCCAAAATACCGAGACCTTTCCAGCCGATTGTTGTGCTTTCGGGCGCTTTGGACGAGGTTCACCAGTTGCTATCCACTCAGATGACAAACGTTTTGATTTCGGAGTGAAGTGATGGATCCATGTTTCATCTATTGTCACATATCGACGCAAAAACTCCGGTTAGTTACGTTTAAACATGGCTAAACACTGCTCAGAATCATCAACACGTTCTTGTTTTTGGTCGACAGTGAGCAAACGTGGCACCCACTTTGAACAGAGCTTTCTCATAGTCAAATCCTCATGCAATATAAAGCTAACTCACGCAACTTCATTTTTCGATCATTCAAAACGATTTTGTGGATTTACCGCATCATTTGGACGTCCACTGCGTTCTGCACCATCGGTGTCTCTACCACCACATTTGAAATCAGCAAACCAACGTTTTATTATTGTCTCTGATGGAGCGGAGTCCCCATAACACTTTTCAAGCCATTGCTTCGCTTGAACGGTATTTTTTCCCATCAAGAAGCAGTGTAAAATTAAAACACGAAATTGTTTTTGATCCATTGTTTTGAAAATAACAAAAGTAGCGTCACTCTTAGCACAATAACTCACAAACTAATGAATAGAATATCATGAAATTTTAACAGCTGTCTTTTGAAAGTTAGGACTAACTGAACAAGAGGTGAATGCAATAAAACTGTTTGGTAGTTGTCAAATTAAATTTTATTTAAATGAAATAATATTATAAAAATACAAAAAGAAAATAATTCAGCCGGGTATAGTTTTATTCGATTTGCATTGCAACCGCAGCGACGCAGGGTCGACGGACGATGGTTGCAGCCACCCACAAGGGAACTATTGTGCGCGGATCATTTACACCCATGTCCGCTCGGGATTGCCAAGAGATGTTTACACGATACCGAATGAAAAGTATCGCGTTAAAAACTTTTAATGCACATTCAATTTTAACAGTTTTTTTTTTGTATACAAATGACATTTGTCTTAGCACACCGAAAGAATATCTGCCAATTTGTTTAAAGCAATGTGTACTGTACTTTTCTCTGAGTGAACGTACTGTCCCTATACCCTCGAATATTTCTGTGTTGAAAATACCGTGTATAATATACCCCCATATCTCTGTGATGAAGATTGCCTATACCCCCATATATCTGTTGTGAAGATACAGTCTCTATATACTTCCATATCTCTATGATGAATATACAGTCCCTATATACCACCATACCTCTGTGGGGAAGGTACAGACCACTGTATCGTACAATTTCAGGATGTAAACATCCCATTGTTCAGTCCCAGGAGACCCTCTAATTTTTGTAAGTACATATATGTACCTTTAACAGTATATAATATGCCAGTCTTTCGTACTTGCGCAACTTGTTCAGTTTCTGCAAATCCTCTCATGCATGGCCAACCATTGGCTTGCTTGTTCAAACGCTCGGAAAATTGCCAGTTATTGTTGTCGTGTGTCAATTTGTTTACCTAATACACGCAAATTGGTTGCTTAACTCAAACTTGCGTACGACATTTTCCTAGACTTGTTTACGCATATTCCTTCATATACATATTACACATAATAATTATGTTTTTTTTTACAAATATTTTGCTACACCAGAACAAGTGCGTGGCTTCATATATATTAAAGTTTATCAAAGATAATGTCGAGGCGAAAGTCCCTTACTCAGGTAAATTGCACATATATTATATACTCTGATATTTAGGTGGTGTTCTGTAAGGTCTGTATAAAACCTTAAGTGACTTGTTTGCGAAGTCTTAAGGCTCTGTCTTAGGGATCCCGGGTTTGATTCGCGCAAAGCCCTCTTTGGAAATGAACTTAATTTCTGAATTTGAAAACTAATGATAGAGCACGCTACGTTTCGCAGTCATTTTGGCAGTCCGTCTAGCGGCGGGGAGTAATCACCACCTTACACGAGACCACCGTGAAATTACAGCATGTGTGCTGATCCCATTTCCCTATCCCTTCATAATTCATCATATTATGGTCGTTAGCGCACGTGCAGCACTTGTGGCCTTGCTTGCGGTAGCCACCTACAATCATATGAACCCTCAACCTGTCTGAGCAATAGTGTAGCAATAGTGTGTTTCACTACACTATTGCTGAAGCGATATGTTTATATATATGTTTATTCGTGATCTGTGGTGTGAAACGAGCGCGCGGTTTGCAGGTGCGGGGATTTATGTGTCAATCGCATGACGCCGCACTAATTCTCCGGAACCCATTACCCCACGGCTGGGCCCCTGAACCGTGCCCTGTGCCCCCATACACCTCCAACACATTAGGCGACAATCGTATACGACTGAATTTATTTAACTTTTATTGCACTCGGGTCGCGTGTCACTGTAATTTATACAAATAAAATGTTAAAATAGGCAAAGGATAGATAAAAGAATAAGTTCTTACTTATACTTCCGTTTACATAGACATAGAGTCGTCGTCTCGTAACATTAAGAAATTAACGGTCAGCCTTTCGTCTCTAATCATAAGCCTTCAAAAGACAACGAAACTGTTTAAATTACAGTAATTTATGTTCAATACTACCTCGTTACAACCATCAGCCTATACCATACTTAATAACATAAAAAAAAAATCCGACAAATCATTTTTGTGAATGGTAAAAGTTTTCTTTGCAATTTAAAACATAAATTAAAAAAAAAAATTTTAATTTAATTAAATTAAAAGTTTAAAATTATTTTTGCAATCAAAAAAATTTCTGAAATACGAACTGATCCGTTTTACCTAACTCAAATTTTATTTTTCTAATTTTTTTTTAATTGAATAATATCATTTGACACGTTTTACACTAAATCTCACTGTCTATTCGGTTTATGATAGAAAACAAAAAAGAGAGAGACACTTAAAACTCTCTGTGATATATCTATGCCCACGTTCCGTCTCTCATATTTATTTTATGCGCATAAAATATATGAAAATGTAACTACGGAAGTGATTTAAATACCTACAGCAGCAGCGTTTCAATAAATTGTTTGTTATATTTTTAAATTTAGTAGTTAAAAATAGATTTTTTAAAATGTGAATTTGCATAGTTATTAGTAGTTAAATATCCCAATATTGGGTGTCTGAGTGAAACTACAATTATTATTAGCCTGAACATATGGAAGAACTAAATATGGGAAATTTTAAAACGAAATTATGGACATTTCTTCACAAACATGGTGTGACTTTCTAAAATGTGAACTAATAACTAAATGGTGACCGAATATTAAAATAATTAAAAAAAAACTAAGGAAATATTTTCTAATTTCCTAACTAATGTTAAAGCTTTAACTTATTAATTAATTTAATTTGTAAATTTCACCAAATAATTTCCATTTGCATGTCGAATATTCGGTTGTTCATGTTGGAACAAAACAGGAAACTGGTATTTACTACCAATACCACCATACCCACGATTGTGGCATATAAAGATTATTATTATAAAGTTTTAATGCCTTTTATAATGTGAAATTTTAAAACACCAAATACTTGGTTGTGTTTTTGGCATGAAAGGGAATGAAAAGAACAATGTTTAGTGGTAGATAAGAGAATAAAATGTTTGCGAGGCGTGCGTGTGCAAGAGATCGGCTGGTATGAAGCGGGCTCGGTGCGACGGCGCGCGGCGCGCGGCGCTCTCTCGTATTGATCGAGCGAGACCTGTTGCCGGGCGGTGGCTACGGCTGCGGCCCTACCGCGCCAACACCAACAATTATAATGCATTTCTGCAATACACAATTGTATACATACATATACATATACACGCAACACTTGACAATAGTGTTGCCAACTACACCCCGCGAGAGTTGTGAATGGAAAAGTTGGCCCATAGATACATGGCTTCGCTTTATCACATTCGCCTCTACGATTCGATCAAGATCAAGGCTATTGAAAAAAAATCTTTATGAAAACTGTCGATTTCAATACATTATTCATTAGGTGTTTGAGATAATTTTACTAGCGGATGTTGTCTACGGTCTTGAGCTCCCTTTTTAATGTGAAATTTCTACGTCACCTGGAGACACAATCACCATGATGTGTGTAATTGCGCTGCCGACTCATTCATAGTATTAAGAAAATGTTATCAGATTTTCTATATTATTAACTTTTCATATATCTAGAATCAGAGGAAATGTTGATAGAGTAGGTAACGCGCTCGGATTCCTTACTCAGCCGCATAGTGCTAACTGTGTTGCAATTATAACACGCTAGTCTTGAAATATGTATTCATGAAAGCCTTTCTGCCTCTATTTGTACAAAATCTACATTTTGCGTTTTCTGAATTATATACTGCTAAAAAGAGGCTTTTCTAGTCACTGCTCTCGACCCAAATGATGATTTGTTGTAATAAAATTGTGGACAATGATATTGATTTCAGCTTTGTTTTCCCTCGCGAAATAAAACATTTTCTGTGTGCCCAGTTATATAACATTTTGTGATTGTAATAGTAAACGAACGTCACGGGCAAATATTGACTGGGAGAGCAAAGATTTCGGCCGGTCCAAATGTAATTCATCCTTGTATAGTGACCTAGTTAGTGTTACAGTGCTGACGTCATAGCGCTTACAGCCGACGCGAAAACCGTGCTATACGTTAGCTCGACTCGAAGAACATTTTGACACTGATTTTTTTGAAATTATTTATCATCCATCGCGTAGTATTCAAGATTGAATTTTCTCTCAACACTAAGTTTATTTTATGACATTGACAATGCTGCCTTCGTTACATGCCAAATGTTTCATTCATAAAAATAACATTGTACGTTTGAGTTGTGGTAGTTTCGTTTAAAGCAATTAAGGCGTAGTGGTTTCCACTTGTCGTGTACGGCTTGGTGAGGGATACAATAGCGATAGCTTGGCGATGTTCCAAATCGGTACCCTCGCGACATTGAAACTGCGGCATCCTTGTAGGTACTCCGCCGAACCGAAACCCTCCCTAGTGAGCGTCGCATTGTAGTGCCACTGAGCGTCGCATATTCTATTAACAGGAATTTCAGCATTTACTCTTTTTCACCGTGATAACGCTGAGGTTTTAAATATGGATCAGAATTATCATACACTAACCACCATTGATTGTCTGGTCATGTCAACAAATTGACATGACCAGACAGTCATGTCAATTTCATGTAAAAATATAATACCATAAAAATTTCAGACATTTCCCCGTTGATTTTCCAAAAATATTTAAATACAAACCACAAAAAAATCAGCGACATCGATAATGCCGTTTTCAAGTGATGCTTCGTCATACATGGAAATTGATTTAAAAAAAATTGTTTTCTTAAAATTTTTTTTATGATGCTGTATTCATTTTGTATCATGTCGTACGTAGACGTCCTTTTGCAACAATAAAATTTTACTATCTATTAATATTTACAAGCCTAAAACTAATTTTAGATTCTTATCAAAGCGCCTTCTAATGCCGGATGCTGGATTCGCTTTTGAGAAGAAAGTGGATAATTTTGTCTTCCCCCACACACATCCAAAGGCTTTTAATAGGTTGTGTATTTAGCTACTGGTAAACACAAACTCGTTCAACTATCCGTGCCTGGCAAAGCGCCAGCATATTCGAATTTCTTCAGTCTTACAGCCTTAAATGGGCTGACCTTGAATTTTACCACGCTGATAACAATTTCTCTAAGACTTTTATTAATATTATAAATTTTTTGTCCTCAATATAATCATAGCTGTTTTCCTCATAACTGTCGCTAGTGACATTCGATATGAGTCAGTAACAATTGAAATCTAGTTTTAATCAATGTGACCAGTTTGTGGCAAGTGATGTCCGAATTACGAACCATAAGGAAATTTAATTACTAAAAAAATGTTATTACAAATGCGATGTCCAACATTTCCACGAAATAAAGAGCAAACGTCTGCTCCATTTAATTGGTTCACAAGGTCATCCATCAAACTTTAGCTTTAGCATAACGAGTAATAAGTCTCCAACCAGAAAAACCCCAACTGTAGAGTCAATTCATACACTCAACCGATTCTTTGTGTCAATAGAATTAGGTGATTTTAGGAATAGTAAAATTACAAACTCAAGCTCTCTAAAGTAAAGTTTCTCGGAATTCCCAAAGGATAAGTAGGTACTATCTGTCATCACCGTTCTTTGTGAGGGATGCAGAGCAACATAATTTTTTGGTCTTTTTCCTTCGTAATATTTGTTTATCTATACCAGTCTTTCTCAAAGTGGGCGATAGCGCCACCTTGTGGGCGTTGAAGACCTAGAGGGGGGCGTTAAGGGGCCCAGAAAAAATGGGGGGGGCATTGGCGTGCTTTAGGGCGATGCTTGATTTGTAATTTCATTTACTTTATATTTTAAAATTCAGTAAAATTAAAACCTACCTACTACTCAATATCGAATAATTAGTTTATATTTCTGCCCTGTATGATGGTATAAAAACTAAAAATACTTAACATAGATCTCGTAGGATATCCCGTACGTCGTACGCCGTACGCAATCAAGTTAAATAACGCTATGGGTGCAATCCGGTAGCAATCGGCAATTTGATTAAAATATATTCTAAATATTATAAAGTTGCATTTTAATTGCTCTCACTGGTAAAAAATGTCTAGTTTAGAATGTAAGTATAAACACCAGAACCGACTAATATAGCACATAACTAAATTAATTAAAGTAATGAAATTGTGGTTTTTAAGTTTTAGGAGTGTATAAAAAATTGGGGACGCTGAAAAATAATTGATTTTTAAAGGGAGTGGTAAAACAAATAAGTTTGATAATCTCTGAACTAGCTGGTGACCGCAAAATCGTCCGCGTTGAAAAATATATAGCCTATATCCATTCTGAAATTATATTCTAATTACTGGTGATTTTTTTTTAATCGGATGAGTAGCTTTCAAGATGTAGGTAACAAACAATCTCTTTATAATATTAGTATAGATTATTATGCTTTAAACTTTAATATCCAATAGGCGTATTTATATAATACACTTTTATTGAAATGAGACTTTTATATAGGCAGACATATTGTCGAATGCATATCATCAAGTAATAATACTAAATACAATACTGTGCAGTAAACAATTTAACCTTTGGACTAGAGTAAATAGAGTAGATATTTGATTGTGTTGCAAGTGGGTGATGGTATAAACAGTGCGGCCCACGGGGGCACGACACCGGCATACATATTAACAGGTTCGCAATGCAGACACACGATAGTTAAATGACGCAGGAACTAGAAATAATTTGCACATCTCTTTATGTTACGACGGTTAATGTGTGCACCGGAGTCGACTAATAAATAGTGCAACTTAAGTATGTACCCTGTTAAAATAAATTGAAAAAAACTTTGAGAAAGACTGAGCTAGTTGATACTATATTTTTGATAAAATCCAACCGATAATGTCTGCCACATATTTTTTCTCATATGTTTTAGTTAACTATGAGCATTAAAAAAAGAATATTTACTTGCACTAACCTTTCATATTTTTTTAAAATATTTTAAATCGAAAATAAACATATACTACTTTGTATTTAAATTCATATTACATACCATAATAACCGGACGTACATCGTTTACTTAGTCATGTGCATATACTTTAGTGGCTAACCAAAATTGAAGACCTTTTTATATTCCAATCAGCTCTACTTGTACCTTTTTAGGATTCACATAAATATTTTTGTACATGTTTCTTTATTGTGAAGCTGAATTGTAGAAATCGTTTATCGACTTGAATAATTCACCGAAATTTGTAATAAAAAAATTGTACTAATAATTAAAGACGTGAGTTGATGAAGGTGATAAGTCACTTAATTCCAATTTTGAGTAAATGCAAAGTTGTGTAAACAACCTAAAATATTAATGATATGATAGCAATTAAACACTCTTGTTTTATTTTTTATTGTTTAATTTAAAAAAAAATGAACATTGCTCCTCCTTCCATTAACAAAAGTAAACTTTTCTGCACTTTTTGCTTTTTAAAATTAACTGTACATGACACTTTTTTCGACTTTCTATTTACCAAAATACGTCTTGAATCGACAATCTTAAGGTCTGTAATTATTTATATTTACACCTTCATCAACGCAAAATATAAGATGACTAGCTTTTGGCCGCGACGCCTTTGGTGTTAAAACATTTATTCAAACTTTAATACTCTTTAATGTTTATTTTTAGATGATCCTATATTCTTTTCTGTATCCCTGACAGTGTATGAAAATTTCATGATGATTGGTTGAATATGAATAGTAAAGGCGTAAAAGCGTAACAAAAAAACAAGATGATTCTAATGAATATGTTCTAAACAAATATTTATAGGATATAATTAGATCACCAGATTTACTACACATAAAGTATTCAAGATTCCACGATAGTTACGCATTCTATAGCAAGCTGGAAAAATTATTAAGTTTTTTTTTTATAAATTTTAGTCTAATCAGTGTGAACTGTGAACTATTGTAGTTAGTAGTCCACCTAATAAATGTTAGCTGTTTTTTAAAATTTCAGTTTCTTGGATGACTTGGACCGGTTAGGTGCTAGAGACTACCAGCCCACCGAACAAGACATTTTAAGAACAAGAGTCAAAACAACGGGCATTGTTGAAGTGCACTTTTCCTTCAAAAACCTCAATTTCAAGTAAGTATACGATTGTTCTAAAACCTCCCCTCATGCTTCTTATTACCGAGAGCATCCTTCGCAATTACTTTGCTTTCGGTTATACATGTCCGTTCAACATTTATTTAATCATACAATCTGCCTGGAGACAGTAACCATATAGTACGGGATCCGAACTCCGAAGAGAGGTCGTCCTTCACCCATCTGTTTGCCATACGAAAAGTATAAATTTTATCAATTGTTATCTAGGTAAGAAAATAAATCGCGATTGTGTTGCCTATTAAAAATTATGCTCATGGATGGATATCCTTAATGCTGCATAAACAACTCGTACATTACAAAAATTTCCTCTCCCCGAACGTTCCCGGTACCTCATCAGTGTCTTTTGCGATAAATAAACAAGTTTAATGTGAATTTCCAGATTGTTCGATGTAGGCGGTCAACGGTCCGAAAGAAAGAAATGGATCCATTGCTTCGAAGACGTTACCGCGATTATCTTCTGTGTAGCCATGTCCGAATACGATCAGGTGCTACACGAGGATGAAACAACGGTATGTTTATAATTTATCACAAGATATTAACTATGTTTATCCTAGCTGATAATGGTTTTAAGAGAAGGTGAAAGTGAGACAAACTGAGTTGTTTACGGGAAATGGGCTTACTGTGTAAACAAGGGAATTTTTGTTTTGTTTTTTAATTTAACATGCATTTTAGAATTTAATATCTAATGTTGATAAAAAAATTTAAATAAAGGAAACAGAAGACTCTCATGTATGTATGGTGTTTTTTTAGATTCTTTGAAGTCTAACAGATATCTTGGGTTGAATATTAATATTTAACAAATATTAATATTAAACATACATATAAACAATCTCAAATGTTTTTTACTCAATACATAGCTGCCAGAAAGCGTTTTACTTACAAAAATGTAAATACAATGAAAATATATATATGTAACTGGAAAACTTAGTCACTACTGTGGATAACTCATTTATTAGTGAGTATTTTTTAAGTTATATTTTTACTAGAAAAACATATTTCTGTCATTGTAAAGTAGTTACAGTAATAGAGATTTATATGTAGTCTAACTGTATGTTTTGATTATCCTCGGTAAGCATTACCGGTTTTAGACGTTCGGTTACACTCTGTCATCTACCCACCACAGCTTTTTACTTAGCTTTCTTTCTGACTATTTTTATGCTCTTCTCCTAAGGGTGCTTACATGAGTTTCTTGAGGAAGATTAATAGATATACTTATGCCAAACAAAAATGTCAGCAGTTTATTCGTGATTTCGAAATGTTGGAGCCACTGTCTGAGTATATATTCTTGGTATTAAAGTAAGTCCTCAATAACGAAAGTTGCTTTGTGTTGTATGATTTCAGAACCGCATGCAGGAGAGTTTAAAGTTGTTTGACTCGATTTGCAACAACAAGTGGTTCACTGACACCAGCATTATTCTTTTTCTCAACAAGAAGGATCTCTTCGAGGAGAAAATACGCAAGTCGCCGCTAACCATTTGCTTCCCTGAATACACTGGTAACTAATTCGAAATTTTGTTCGTTATTAAACCGAACACAATCTAGTTTTCTGCTAAAATTTCATGTCTTCTTTAAAGGTTATTTTGCGTATTTGAGTCTTTACTTGAACATTGAAAAATTAAAATAAAAAAAATCTTTTATTAAATTAAATTTTAAGGTTAGCAATTTTAACTAAGAATTTTAAAAAACATACGTAAAAATGTGAAGCCTTTTTAGCTTTAAACACGTTTGGCAACCGCAGTCTAGTATTATTAATAAATCTGTAGTGTTTATTTTTCTTTATGTTAATAAGTTCGACAGACAGGCTGACGATCCATGATGTACCGTACCGTCGCCTATAACACAAGCAACGCCATAGGTGCTGCAAGTGCTCTGGCGACCATAGAAGGATTAAGGATAAGGAATAAGGAAGGGATGGGGTAATGGGCTTTGGCATAACTTACTCACTCACCGATACATAACAGCACATGTGCTTATTATTTCACAGTGGTCTTGTGTCAGGGGGTGGTTACCCCCGGCAGACATTCTGCTCAAATGACTGTGAAACGCAGTGTGCCCTGTACTTAACTTAAAACAATGTCAAAATAACAATGTTTTAGTTTATTCGACACTAAATTACATTATAATAATTTTAGTTTTTACTTTCTCCATTCTCTAATTTGATGACGTTAACTTAATAACTAATATTTAAATTTTCGAAATTATAATCATAAATTTCGGCTTTATAGTGTTTTAATAATTCTATATAGATTGGTTGGATATACGCGTAAACCCATCATAACTATTTTAATCCTATATGGCCATTAATATACATGTGTTATTTAGAACTTGTATATCTATTACTAAAAAAGAAAAATATGGGAAATAGTATGAAATGAACGTTTATTATCATAAGTATTTTTCATTTATTAGTTAAATGTGGTATAGATGTCACACTTACGTATGAAAGGTTAAGATTTGTCTATGTAGTTTATCGAAACTTCACATAAATGCACTAATTAAAAAGATTTTTGCAGCTTTTGTTTTTTAATTTAATAGTATAACACGCTATAGTTATAAAAAATATGAGAGTCTCTTGGGATGTCCCGCTCATTGAGAGTATGTTATATTACAGGCGCACAGGAGTACGGCGAGGCGGCGGCGTACATCCAGGCGCAGTTCGAGGCGAAGAACAAGTCCACCACGAAGGAGATCTACTGCCACATGACGTGCGCCACCGACACCAACAACATCCAGTTCGTCTTCGACGCTGTCACCGATGTCATCATCGCCAACAACCTGCGCGGCTGCGGACTCTACTAGGCCCCACCACCACCACCACCCACACTCCACCACCACCCACCACACACGCCGCCCCACACGGCTCCAACAACTCTCTATAAGGGCGCGTCCGCACCGCGCCAACAACTCTCTACAAGGGTGCGTCCACACAGTTCCAACGACTCTCTGTAGAGGCGCGTCCACAGGCGGTTCCACCGGATTTCGGCTTTCCAATATTTGACAGTCAGCTGTCACTGATGTCAACTGTCAAAGATGTGGTGAATATTTGACAGCACACTGATAAAACTGATAGAAATGGGCAAATTACAAAGTATGATCTAAAAGAAGACGCACATGAATTGTACAATATCGTCATTGTCAAAACAAAATAAGATGTGCCGCCCTTTGCTTTGAGATTCCAACATTTTGACCCGAGTGAATAGTTCACTGCACTATATCTCGTGTAAAAATAACTTAAAAGTACTTATGAGCACTATTTGTCACCTCTTAATAAAATATGGTATGTGCAGCCAGCAACTAGAAAGTGTAGTGCAAAATTCACTCAACAAAATAGTAAATGAACTATTAAATTTTCGTGTTTAGAAGACAAATAAGTTTACGTACTTATGACAAACCTAAATAATACTTTTTTACTAATAAAATACTTTTATTTTTCATATAAAAAATTTCAGAACAACTTTTTTTTTTGGTCAAAATATCAAAAATATACTTTTTGCACATAGCAGACTTTGGTTTGACAGCGACAATATATTATTATTTTTATTGTTATGAAAATAAGTAATGAAGCAACACATGGTTCAACAAATTAGTACCTACAACTTGTCTACTGCAAAGATTTTAATTTTAAGAGGTCTCTTGTGTTAAATGCGGATGGATGACAATCTTAATGAAGTAATGTAATATGATTGGTTGCTCGATGTCCTTGTATCGTAACAGCAACCGACTCTGTTATTCGGTATTACATGAAAATTCCAAGTATAATTAAGATTTTAATATAATTCGCTTTAAAATCCGAATATAAAAAAAAAGTCGAAGCCGTGTGTGGCACTCGTAAGGCCTCAAAAAGCGTTTAATTTGTATAGAAATTAAATTTTTCTATAAACAATCCGGCTTGGATACAAAAATTTTTCGCCGAGGAGTCGTAATGTGTAACGCTCTACAGTGTTGTGTATGTTTTACTAAAAATAAAACGATGCAGTGTTTTTGTATAATTGATAATGAAAACGGTTTATTAAACATAATTATATACAGTAGTCTCACAAATCCGGCACTTGAACAGTACGGCACGTCCAATACGTGACTTGAGAGTGATTTAATTACATTTTGATTATTAAATAAAAAAATTATCCCTTAAAAATAAAGAAAATTATTGTGTTTTATAGGAAACTACAGTTTCGCCGTAATTAATATTTTTATTTGAATATAGTCAACATAATCCGAACATTTCGATAATCCGGCACTCCCTAGCATTCAATAGTGCCGGACTAGTGAGACTCTACCTGTAATAGAATAGTTTAAAATACAATATAAGCTGATAAAGGAGGGTAACAATTAAAAAAATCATTCGATACGACAACACTGTTTTAGTTTTTTCGATATGTGCGTGTGTGGCCGCCGACACCGCCCGGCTGCAGCTACGCATATTATATATAATGAAATAATTATATATAATAATAATAATAATAAAATAAATAAATAATGGAAGGTAAGCTTACTGGATATAAGAAAAAAATGCCGATGTGCAAATATCATTGTGTCACAGTGGCTTTTAAGCATTTATGTCCGTTTTTAAGTTGGCTCCGGTGACTGTACTACTAGACTGGCCCGTTGTTCCCGACTTTGCTCGTTCCATTCACCTCGTTGGATGCGACACGCTTTAAATGGGTTAAAATATATTTTTTTTGTATTTCTCATGTTTGTAAAAATCTTAAAGAGCCGTCATTATTTCGTGAAACATCTTGATGTATATTTTTTAAAAAGAAATAATCCTAAAATACTAGCTTTCGCTCACAACTTCGTCCGCGCGGAATGTAAGACACTCTGTCTTTTTGCAAAACCGTGAGAAACCTGTATGCAAAATTTCATGGTGATTTTATAGATTGTGTTTGAAATTTAAAATTTATTCAATTTAATATTGAATACTATTAAAAATTTTTTTAGTTTGAATGGCTAATTTTGATCAAGATACGAAGAGATTTACAAAGTGTGATAGGTATTGTAAGAACTGTTTGTATGTGTCCGTGTGTAAGTCCATGTCAAATGTGCATAAAAGTTCCTTGGAGATCGACACTCAGACAAAATAAACTACGAGCTATTTATGAAACAAAATCCTGTGTACCGTCATTATGTTCACTTCCAGAGGACATCCACAGCTAGACAAAGGCCTCCCCTATAATTTTTCAGCGGGACTGTTCAAAAGCAGTCTAGATCTACTGTCATAGTGTCGACTTCGCAAAGAATTTACATAAATCCATAGAGATGACTCAAGTTTATCTATATTTGTGCACAAAGTATATAGTGTTCAATTCCAAACGTTGGTGCTAGAGATCGTGTAAAAGTGGTGCAGTGCATGGGTCAGTCTAGTAGTGGCTTGACAGGATCCCGTTTCATTTATATACTCACTCTCTTACGGACCAAACAGAGCGGAACCAAGATTTTAACCGAACAAAAACCCTTTCGACGGTTTTGGGCCACAATAATTAAAGAAGGAGCACTTCTTGAAGTGACCTAAATAAAACCAGAATAATTAGTTCCTTTCTCATCACTAAGTGTTTAAAAGTGAATTTTTAAATCAAAAACCGGTCCTAGTCAAAAACCAATCCAGAGCATAACGTGAAAAAGCAAAATGTCACAAAAGCACGCAGAAGTAAAGCAAGGAAATGTAATGTAGCAAAACGTCAAAACAAAAAAAAAATCGTAATTTTTTAATGTTTAAAGAAGGTCGCTCCTAACGTTTTTGACACAAATGTTTTACATGATAGTGAATTGTGTATGACATTTTGCTCTTATGACCATTTGCTTTTATGACATTATGCACTGGAGTGTCAAAGAGAAATAAAAGAGCATTAATAACGTTGAAATGTTCATTTGGAGATAAATGAGTGGTCATGTTTAGTGATCCCGACCCGTCGAAAGTGAAACCAGTAGTTGGAATGCATACGACGCGTTCACAGGCCTACAATTTTATTCAAACAAAACGTCATTCCATTTAAGTATTATCGTGAAAAGTGATTTATTTTTTATAAACTTTTAAATGCACAACTGTAAAAGTTTCGAATTAAGGAGTTACTCTTGTTGTTTGTTTATTTAAAACACACCCTCGGGTCGTCTGCTGTAATTGAGTGAAAATGTATAGAGCGTTCGGTGTTTCTCAAAGTGATGTGGGTCGCATACGATCTAATTGGGTTCGCAGATAATATGAAATTTGTTTTTTTTTTTGGCTTTTATTTGTTGAGAAAAAACTAATAGAGTAAATCGAGAATTATAGTTTCTTATTTTATCCATATCGTACAAATGTACGGTTAAATTACTGTATGATCTCCAGCACTCGTAGTCATCCCAAGCAAAGCCCCAATGGCTTGAAGGCAAGACGACGTGTGCCATATTGAGAATTAATTCTATTTATCATTAAAATGTTTTATTAAATCAGAATAATATCAAAAATGAATAATTTCAAACACTAATAACTTCATCCGAATAAAAAAAAATGAAAGATTTCGTGTTATCTCGCGATCCCTATTGAAGTACCTAATTTAAAAAATAAAAAACACCGCTATATACATTTGGACATTTCTCATTGAGTCGCACACAAATTGTAATATTCCTAAAAAAGATTTAATTTGTTATGCCATATACAATGTTTTTTAAATATAATTTCGTGTTAATATCTCTTACACTGTGTACAATGTGAGGTAGCCATTTATTTTACTACTGGTATTTCTATCGTGGAACAAAAACTGTATTTATTTTGTCTAAGTGTATCTGTGTATTTAAAGTTTGGAGTTATGTTTTTATTTTTACGATTATGAAGTAAGTAAAACCCATTGTATGGAACATGTTTATAATATAGAATAGTTTTGTGATGGTACGGCGGCATGTAGAGAGAGGCGAATGAGGAATGAGGGATGCGGAGAGTCGATACGAACCGCGAGGCACTCTCGTACATCACGTGTAAGATATGTGAGTATATAAACTTGTATACACTCGCGAATTGGCGTAATCAACACATATACATATATATACTATATTATTATTACATAATTTATTAATTAATAATAAAGAAAAAATCTTACTTTTAAGCGTTAGTACGGTAACTGTATCAATAAACATTAATTAATAAAAAAAACGCATTAGACATTAAAAACCTTTACTATTGTCATAGTTAGGTGATTTATTTTGTCATTAAGTTTACGATGTAAAAAGTGGATAAATTAATAAATTCGTGTCGCCTACGCTGGTACGGGGTCGCTCGACACGCGACACTAGCGCCGACATGCGTGTCTCATTGCGTTGGGTCGTTGGAAACCAAAGATTTAGAAAAACTTTCATCAATAGATCGAGACATTGTTGGGAATATTGGAAAGTCACTGCTAAGGGGAAGACACATCGCAAACGTCGAAATCAGGTCCGTGTGCGAGCGGCCTCAACGTTGCTAGGGTAGGTTTTTTACTGTTACGCAAACAATATATGTACGTAAAATTAATAAAAATAATATTAGCGCAGTTCTTACATATTCGATCCGACTTTTGAATAGGCTTCACAGTACACTAGGAAGTTTTTTAAAAGTATATGGAGGAGTCGACGCGTATGAATAAGGGCTTGCTCGTTGAGTTGTCAGTCAGTTTTTGCATTTTTCTCCATGTGTTTCGTCACCGCTGGACATTTTTTAACATTTGTGTATGCTTTAATATTGCGAGTGAATGTGTGATGTGTGAATTTTTTACACTGCCGCGTCGTTTATTCGTTCGGATCACGGTTTAGTTTGTTGACAAGATAAGACGCACACACGCCACAGACACACGATCGCACAAATACATGCCATAACGCCATGCGTATAAGTAGCAGAGTCCCGTGTACGCGTACCGTGATGCTCAAAGTGACGGCACTTGGTGTTAGGGCTTGATCACACGTACCGAATAAAGTGGCGAGAGTGTTCTCGACCGAGTGCCCGGTTGGTATGTACTCTCTGACGAGTGCTCCGTCGAGGAGAATAGCTAGTCACTCGGACCTCGTTTTGTTTACTAGGCCGAGTTTTAGCATACCCCGAACTGTCTCGTTTAACCACTCGGCAGGTAAAAACACCTGCCGAGCGAGTAGCGAGTGTCCACTCTCTACTCGCTCGCGTAAGGATCTACGAGTCATCTTTGCTGTCTCGTCACTCTACTCGGTACGCGCGTTCAAGCCCTTACGTGCGTACGCTTCTTATTTGAAGACTGAAATGTTGCGGCTCAATATATTCTCGCGCTTTATTAAATCCAATAATACCCGATCGGGGGAGTCATCGTGGACTTTTTAAAAAAAAAAGGAGTTGGCGTTCAGTGTGACGATCCAGTTTTTAGCGTATCGAGTGAGAAACATAATCACCTGATATTTTGTATTGAGAACGCTGAGTCTTTGTCACACGATGTTGTCGATTTTTAAAAGTAAAAATATATCACCATGCTTCATTCATATTTGCCAAAGTTAATTAATTACTAACCTCACTATTTATATACCTACTGTATGTGTATTCTTTGATGGCTAAAAATTTGTGTCAACCGATCGCGCTAAAGTGCGACACACGTTCGCCTCTAGTCGTCATTTCGGTAATGATGAGAGTACAATGTTGAAATTATCTAATAGAATTGAGGACATGTAAACAGTTTTATTTCTAGCGTGAGTGCGGGACCGTTGAATTTCGTTAGGTCGGCCGGTGTATAATCACCGGCGAGACACATTCCACACTAATTGCAAACGTGAGCCAAACTGTCGGTCGATAAAATGAGTCATCGAGTCGAGAGTAATGAGTGACTCATCCGAGTGCCCGCCGGCCGGCCCAACTTAACGCACAAGGGTCCCTTCTATTGAACAAACGTTTAAGAAAGTAAAGTTTTTAGTCACTAGTGGGTAATTTTTGAATGTGATTCAATCTTATCTTTTATTTTTCTATATCGAACGCGCCATTTGTTTTTATTACGTTCCAATTGATACGTGATTTTTGTAATAGAAATGATACTGAACGCGATGTATTTAACCAACGATATGTTTAAACTATACTTTCTCTTTTTGTATCTCGTCTGCACTGGTATTTTTTATTGAATTTACTATAAATGTACTTTTTAAGTGTATAATTTTAAATAATTACTGAAAATGATTATATTCTAATTTTTATGTTCAAATAATCTTGGTCGTTTTATTTGTAAACCCCATATTTTATATTTTTATGTACGTATTATTACTACTGTAAAACTGTAACATTCTGAAAGCAACAGCTGCCACGCGTGCCTATCTATGGCATTTGGTTGGTACCAGAAAATACATCATTCCTAATGAAGAACAACAGTATCAAAATGAATTTATATTGTGCAGATTTCAGTAAAACAAGTCACTATGGAGGGTAGAGGTAAGGAGGACCGACTCGTAAAAAAGTGGTTCCATTTCCAGAACTCCCAGAATAGCAGTAAATTAAGATGGCGCTAGTGTAGCATTGTCGAGTAAATTAGACAAGATAGAAAATATGCTATACTAGCCCCATTCTGCCCCCTTGTGTAACGGAACCCTTATTTTATTATTGGAGACGACTATTTTTTCAGTTTGGTCATATGAGTCGGTACTCCTTACCTCTACCCTCTATAAACCGGACGCAATACGGTAACTGAGTATCACAATAACCTTTGCAAATTTACACTCTATTATCTTTAAAATGCGCATTGCTATTACGCTCTTGCTTATGCTAAAATGTATAAATAAGTAAAACGTTATTACAGTTTACATTATATTAATTCCTTAGACTTGTTTGGTTGGAGGTATTTTAGATTTGTATTATCCTGTGTTCAACCTTATTATAGACTAGTTTTGACCTGTGGTTTTTAGATGGTGACATATTGTTCAAATTTTGTTGGCAATTGGTATTACTTTATTCTGTCCTCTGTCCGTTGGTTCTTGTTGTTCATGACTATGACACTATGACTAATACAAATACAAAATAGAATACCGACCGTTTATTTATATTATTATAATTTCTATTTAGTTTGCAATTCTAGAGTTCAATATAGAAATAATATTTCCAATAAATATTGCTCGGTGATTGACGTATTATTAGGTCAAGCAAATAGCAGAAAAGTCTACCTACACATGCATTATCTTAGTATGATTGCCATGATATACACGTGTGGAGATTTTATATAATTTCATATTTTTACTTCTTTCCAAGAAAATAATATGTTCTCTGACGATGAAGCAGAAGAGACTTCGCCGTGGAAAGGAGTGCCAGCTACAGTTATACTTATAAATGGCTTCGACAAAAAGCACGATACAGTATCGACATGTCACACCGCAACATGCGAAGTGATTAAGCGCTACTTACGTTTGTCTAGTCCAGATAATGTCGCCGTAAGTATTTATGGTATAAAAAATAATTCACCAAGTCTAAGCCTTAAGAATGTGGTAGATATAATACCCTTATCTCCGCCTACATTGGAAGACTTTAAGAAACTCGAAAATATTAATATCAACTCATACACTTCAGCAAACGATCTCATTTTATCTGAAGTCCTTTGGCACGCAAGCAAAAAGTTTATAAATTGCAAGAAGCAACTTTCCACAAAGTCTATTGTAATATTAACAAGACTTGACACTTCACCAGTTATGACCGATGAAAGACCCACTTTAAAAAGACTGGTGGACCTAACATCTTTAGGCATTGACATAAATTTAATAAATGTTGCCAATAGTAATTATGATATACATCCTTTTTATGAGGATTTCTTTAAAGCTACTGGTCATGATGTTGCCAAGCCAGTACCACTCTGGAATAGCACAGATATTGCAAAGAAAGTATACCAACAGAGTAATCGACATTTAACTTTGGCTAAATTACCTTTTGATATTGGAGAAGGTCTCTCCATAGGTGTTGGAGTTTATAGTATAGTGAGAAAAGTTGGTCAAGGTACACTCAGGAAATGCTTCGTTGATAAGGAAACTAATGAAGTTATTACAAGTGTAAACAAAATAATGAAAGAAACCACAGATGTTGATGATGTTATGGACATCGATGAAGATAATGAACCCAAGCTAATGCCACTATTGAGTTCAGAATTACAATATTATGATGAGTATGGGGGTGAAAAAATAACACTTTCCGTTGAAGAAAAGAAACAGCTAGATAATCCCTTTGGAGCGGCCGCAATGAAACTACTGGGTTTCAAACCAACCAAGACCCTGTGTATGGAGAAATGGTTTTTTAAAAGAGGTTATTTTTTGTTTCCAAATGAGAGTATCATAGAAGGATCTACTGTAGCATTTAAAGCTTTGCACAAAGCCTGCCAAGATACCTCTATGGTGGCTATTTGTGTATTACGTACAAGAAGAAATACAAGAACTATGACTGTGGCTCTGTCACCAACTAAAAATCCTCTCGGATTGGATGTTGAAATAGGTTTTGATGTTATATTTATTCCTTTTGTGGAAAATGTTAGAAATCTTCCCCCAATTGAAGATGATGTAGAAACTACTGAGAATCAAAAAAACGTTATGAGGCAAATATTAACTAGTGTCACTTTTGATTATACTTCAGATAAATTTGAGAACCCTAAATTACAGACAGAATATGAACTTGTTGAATCGTTTGCCTTAGACAAGGAAATGGCGCCCTTAAAAGACACTACAAAACCTGATTTTAAAATGTTTGAGGGAATTAATGAGGATTTATTTGAAGAAACTTTTGGGCCCTTTGGAGTTGCTGCCGTTAAAAGGCCAGCTGCACAACCGAGTGCAAGTAAAAAAGCTAAATTGGATGATTTGAGTGATGAATTTGTGAAAACTTATATTGAAAATAAAAGAATTGACCAATTAAATAAGGATCAAATAATGAAAATACTAAAGACAAGGAGTACCGGTAAATTGCCTGCACTTACTGGTCTCAAGAAACAGGAATTAGTTGCTTTAGTATATAAGTCATGTTCATAAATTTTTAAATAATTTTTTTTTCAGCAAAGCTGAAGTTTTTTAACTGAGTAAATAAATAAATCATCTGTAAATACTTAATAATAGTTTATTTTTTCTTAATTTAAATTACAAATAGGTATAGTTTGTATCAATCTCTGAAGTTGGTCAAGCGTATGTTCCCATTGATTGGTTGATACGTGTTTTTAGCGACAACTTCAGAGGTCGATAGTTGTTTGGTGCGGACTCTATACCATTTTAATTAATATTATAAGGCGAGGTTTTATATTCATTAAATGTACAATTGGTTATCTTTAGTCTCCATAAGTATTGAAAACTCTAACATTTTTAATGTTACTTTTATAAAAAAAAAATACTACTATTTAAACAAATTCTATGTTGTCTACAATTATTAGTTATTGTAGTAGAGTTTTGTCTATTCTGTGTCGCGATTTTTAGTCTATGTTCTATTGTGAACAAATTTCAGGGTTGACACCACACTTAAAAATCTCCAGTATTCACCTACCATCAAGTGGATTGATAGTCGTCAGCCAGCCTGCCACCCATTTAACCATTAAAAAAAACAATTTTTTTAAAACAATCTTCTATATTCTTATTCTAAGATCTAAGATAATTAGTTATCAGACTAATAACATTACCCATACCCACTGTACTAGTATTATCATAAATAACTACTTTATGACTAGACCTTGCCCTATGTGATATGAAATTAGTATGATCAAATGTACAATGAACCATCAGCAGGTCCCAGGTGGTGTATTCCTATGAGAAGAGCATCCACTAAAGTCCACACTCCCAATCCACCAAAACTAAATAATTTTCCAATCCCTTCTTGCCAGTGACCAAGATAAAATCGGTCAGCACCAAACCCTCCAAGAGTCAAAGCGAGAATAAGAGCAGTACCCCAGCGGGTTCCTCCGGTCCAAGAACATCTGATTTTCTTAACAAATCTTCGTTTTCCCAAGCAAATAACATCATCTGATACTGTGCAGTTGGTACTGAAAAAAAGTTGTGCATAGTTAACCACTGTTTATTATAATCAAAAGAATAAATATTAAAAAATGGAACAATTTACGATATAATTTTAAATTTTATAATATTTAGACAAGTGTGACCTAGTCTATAAAAATTGTGAATTAATTTTGCTGTTTTTTTTTTGTTGCATTCGTAATAAAATTGTCAGGTTTGTATGAAATAAAACTTTTGGAAAATCCATGGGAATTTTATATGAAACTGACAGGGCAACAACAGAAATAGTCGTTTCAGCTAGAAAAAATATTAAAAAAATATATGTCAGCTGAAAATTTATTTTTCATAGTAATTTTACAAATTTAAGATAAATCAAACTATCGTCATAATTATTATGAATAGTTAAATATAGGCAACCAATTATAGTATAATTCTTAAGTAATCAAAATACTGTGTGTTGTGTTTTGGTGAGCGAGAGTGCTGAGTGATGTCAGAGCCCATTTCCCTATCCTTGCACTGGCAGCACCTGTGGAGTTGCCATTGTTATCACCCGTAGCCAATTATCATTAAGTGGACCGTCAGCCTGTCTGTCCACCTTAAGATATAAAAAAATAAAACAATTTGAAAATAACAAATTTTTATATAAAGCAGTATAATAATACTCACGCATAGTATTTCAAAGGCGACGCCAAGGAATTACAATTTGCTTTTTGCTCACAACGATTTTCCCATTTTTCAGTTTGATAACAGAATCTGCACAAAGCTGACCTATTAAATGTCCTTGGACCCTATGAAAAAGATAGATTTATAATGATCCCATATTAAAAGAAAATAAAAGCAGAATTAGCGAATAACCACATTTATACAGCTTCATTCAGCTTTTATTCATAGAAAATAGCTATTTTGTAAGATGTGTTTCGTTCAGCTTTCAGAGTCTACAAGAAGACAAGAGTGTTTTATCATTTGCATGCTAACTGCTGCATTCAGCAGTACTGAACTCATCCTCATTCGGGGCTGTTCCACTGCAATCTCTACTACTCGTCTACTACTGAACGCAGACCGTTCTTAACTACTCGTTGACAAGTTGCAACTTCCATAGAGTTCTAGTCATTCAGCATATGGGTGGATAGAAGCGGTTCAATGGAGATAGCACGCAATAATAGCCTTACGCTCCAGATAGAAGTGGTTTAATGGAGTTAGCACGAAATAATAGCCTTACGCGGCTAAATGTAGCTGAATAAATGTAGTTACTCCCTCAGTAGCAGTACATACTTTACAGACAACTTTAAGTTTGACCATACATTCATAGTTAGATGGGTCCCCATAGCGACAATCAATGCTTCTATTGCAATTTATGCAAGGATACTGTAATACTGAGCAACTTGGAACGTCATCTTGATTGCTTGTGGGACAACTTTTTAAATAATCATCCCGATCATTTTCACTGCGACTAACACTTTTTTCGCTTGTATCTTCTTTTATTTTGTTGTCTTTGCTTTGTATGTCCATATTATTATTTGCTGTAAAGAAAAGAAACAGTCGATATATGTAAATAACATTCAATAAGTGCACTTATTGTTTACAATTTATACTTACCCATATCGGTTATATGAATTGTATTAAATATGACTAAAATAACTAAAACAAAAGAGTCTCTTATGGATATCCTCATAGGAATTAGCCGCGGCATTGTTTTTAATTTTCTATTTACATTTTTCACAATTATTTCTTTAATATATTATTAAATATTATCTCATTTGCCCAAGTCAGTCAAATAATTTTGATGATTATCATTACAATGACAATAATAACACGCGGGAAATCGTTATCATAAAACAGCAATAATGATCACATAAATAAACTGTTATAATAAAATAAAATAAGTGATGAACAACAAAACAAATAAATTATTTATCCTGTAATAAATTCGATTTTGTCACAGAATATCTTATAACTAGCTTAGCTTGTAACAAAACCACAGGATTTTTTGGCACTTGAATGTTGACATGACAATGACGTTGGCAGGACTGCGTGTATAATACCATGGAGTATGAGTAGTTCAAAGAGTATAGTAATATATAGGTATAGTTTAGAGCAATGCCCTAAGAACAATATGGACCGAGCAAACCCCTACAAAACCGGCATGCATACCTACTAAAATTTGGCACATAGATCTACCTTTCAGAGTAATGAAAATAGCCGCTGTAAAATATTAATGGAACCAACGTTCGTCTTAATAATCATTTAAAGGGCCGAAATGTTACGATACATGACTAAATACATAAAAACTTTTTTACTAACCTGTGTAACCGCAAATAAAATATTATTTGCATAATTGAAGTCTAGATAGTCTCTGGATAGGTAAAGTCCAGAAACTGTGAAGAATAATAAAATTTCAAGTGATTTTTCATATATTTTGTAATTAAGTTCTGAATATACACAATAATGAGGGGTGGTATCTTCGTTGATCATCACGGCTTTTTTCATTAGAACTTTAATGAATGATGAACCTTTGTTATGACCGACATTTTTATGCCGTGACGACGCCATATTTTTTAATATTTTTAGATGATCCCTCCGTAACACTACCCTTTTTCTGGATGAAAAGTACCCTATGTCCTTCCCCTTATCCCTGACTATGTGTAATCAAAAATTCATGATAAATACAATAGGTAAATAATGTACTTAGGTAATTATTAATTCTATAAAAAACCCAAACCAACTTTGTATTAAAATAGAGATTTAATGATAATCAATAATTACATACATTTAAATGAATAACAACATTCAAGTAACCATTTATTTTTAATAATAAAATATTACTAATAACACAGCATAGAGGAAGATGAAGACATACAAGCTCTCTAAATTATATAATTGTGACTTCTTTTTTAAATATCTAAGATTTTTTTAAATTATGAACAAACGTAAAATCAAATCAAATAAAATATAAATCTTAAATAAGTACTTTAACGAATCTTACTCATATAAATTTTATGAACTAAGAAATGTAATGTCTGCCGCCAGCTTATATTTGCCAAAAGTCTTTAACTGGACTAGATTTTTCTTTGTAATTTAAATTGTATACTTTCTCAAGGGCAGAGAAACTGAAAATTAAAGGGGTTCAGTCCTAACCAGACCAAACATAAGAACTTAGTTCTATTATATTATTATACTTATTACCTAAGACATTAAGAAAATTATTATTATTAAGACTCATTGACTATGCACTGGGTAACTAATTAATAAAATCAACACATCTTTCATAGTACCTATTGAAATTTAAAATCAATAACAAATCACTAGTTTCATATTAAATTTAAACAAAAAAGTTTAAAATTTAATTATATAAACATGTACTAATAGTTAAAATGAATTTTATGATTACGAACAAAAAACGTAAGATTTTTTTTTTATAAAAAACAAATATCGTTTTTCTTGTATGTACCTACATTAAACATTGTTCTGTAATTAATTTTGTTGTAACTAAGTTTGTGCGTTTTTATGACGAGATTTATATGTTTATTAGTTTTGTATTAATTCTAAGACTGGGGAATAACCATTTAAAACTTAGATACGCTTTTGAGAAGCCTTGATTGCATGTGTTGAGTAATTATTCATGCAGACAATTTAGCCAACAGAAATGTAAATATGTATTATATTACATATTTACATAAACATTAAAGATTGTTCTGAATTTAATTTTGTTGCAACTTGACGATATTCATAAATGTTTATCTTATTAAGGCACTTATTAATAATTACGACTTTTGGCCCAGCCAATAAGTGCGGATTAACTTTAAATCCGGGAAATAATATATATTTTTTAATAATTAATAATTACGGCCAAATATTTAAACAGTTTAAAAAGACCGCTTCAACTAAGATTCTTTGACATCATGTGTTCAAGTAATTATAGGTTAGGTGCTCGCTGAGTAATTATTATGTAGCGAGAACTATTTATTATTATTACTGTAAAACGACTATAGCCATCATTCAGCATATAAATAAATTTGATTATCATTATAATTCCGCCGTTAGACATTAAAGTAGTTGCAAAATATTGATCAATAGACAAAAAATATCCTTATTGCTAAAAAATATATAGTCATTGTCAAATCAAAATTTGCTATGTGCAAAAATTATACGTTTGAGATGTTGACAGAACGAAAAATTTTCTAAAAAATATTACACGAAGGTTTAGTTTAAAAACTCTACTTAGATATTTAGCAATCAACTATTCACTAAGATCAAAAAGTTCTCAAAAAGAGCAAAAAAATGAATCTCAAAAAAGTTCAAACATCAGATTTTGGTTTGACAACGATTATCAACGATATACTAAAATTGAAAAAACTGCTTTTCTTTATGGACAGTTTCTTTACCATTTGACAATCTGAACAACTACAGTATCACGAATGTTCATATTAATGTTTTATATTTTCCTTTTTCTGAGATTCGTCGGGTTCCCTGGACGCTTCAGTTATGGTCGATAAGTTCGGGACAGCACATGTTATTGGAAACAATTGGGCAATAGCGGGCGGAATTGGCAAAGGTATTTGTTGTGGACTAATTGTATTGGATTTGCTTGTTTCATCTTCAGTTAATAAATACCAAGGCGAGTTTCTCGATTGCGACTGTGGAGATGTTACGTGTGAAGAAAGGTCGTTCGTGATCAGACTGTCGTATGAGCCATACATTGGAGTGGCGATAGGCAAAATTTTAGCCACATTGCCCTCATTGTTTGAAAGGGTCCCTGCGAAAAGAGAGTATAATATTTCACAAAATATTACATTTTATTCAATTAAGGGCAACTATTCACTGAATCCTATATTAAAAATCATGGATAAATTTATGTGTAGATATTATAAATTTTTGTATCAGAATAGAAGAGAAATATAACGTCATTCATGGTTAAGACCATTGGTTGTCAAAACGACTTTTGTTCGCGGAAGACAAGTTTCTTCGAAGTGCGGAAAAATGGCCAACGCAGACGACAAACTTTAATTATCAACGAAAGACAAAAAATCCCTCAAGAATTATTCTTTAAAATTCAATCATAGAGTAGTGGCAGGTCACAATGCGTTTCGCAGTTAATTAGGCGGCAGAAACCACCTCTTTACATAAGACCACCGTGAAATAACAGCAAATGTGCTGTTGTGCTTCGATGAGGGAATAAGGGATGCCAGAGCCCTTATCCCTAATCCTACTGTAGTCGACGGCGCACTTGCAGCACCTGTGGCGTCGCTTGTGTTATAGGCGACGGTAACCACATACCATCAAGTGGACCTTTAGCGAAATCCTTCTCCGAAAGGAATTGTCATTTAAAATGTAATCTGCATCAAAATATTTCGCGCAGTTTAGGAAAATGAAGCAAATAAACCGATACGCTGATAGCGACTTTGTTTTAAACAATTTAGAGATAAGATTGTCTCTAAGAACATAGGGCGTACCGCACGGTCTAAGTCGCGGTCAAAAGCTAGTATCATATAAAATGAATAAAAACCTTGACAAACACATTGACATTGACAATCATATGAAAGAAAATTACTGCTGGACATATAGAAAACAATAATGTGCGCAATACTTACCATTGCTTGGACTATTAAGGAAGTCAGGCTTAAAAACAGTCGCATCTCTGTTCACCGTTTCAATATTAAAGTTTTTTGATGAACAATTTAAAGAAGTGTCACGAGCCAAGGTTTGAGGCAAGGCAGTTTGAGACCGCTGTGGTTGCGTATTGCCTTGTTCATCAACAAAAAGGCAAGTTTCTGAATGATTATGTGCTAGTTCATCGCTATGTTGCATGTTCAAACTGCCACATAGGGATGCTTTGCTTAAATTCGTATCACATTTATTCTTCACTTTGAAATCCTTTCGCTTGGGTCTCAGTATTTTCACTTTGATTACATTTTTCTGTCTACCTTGTCTATGTTTAATTTTGTTACATTTAAGTATTTTTTTAGTATTATTTTGATGCAACGATTTCATTGATGATTGTGAACTTCGAGATTTAGAACAATACTCCATGCGTTCTTCTATTATTGGTTCAATATCGGCTGGTTTAGATTTCCTAGTGCTTTTCCTTTTTAGAGGGGTGGAACTGCGTTTTTTAGGCTCAACTTTCTTCTTAGCCTTTATTACCTTCGCATTAATCATACCTTCTTCTTGTTCCACAGTTATTTCAGACGAATTCGCTAAACCACCCGATTTTATCTTTTTAGCGCTCTCCAGCAACAGGTCGTGTATTTTCTTATTTAAAGACGCACTTATAGTTGGACTTCCCAAAATATTTACATTAGCCACTTTGTTCAATAGAGTATCCGATAGAGTGCTTTTTTGCTGAATGTTTGTGTTGATTCTTGAATCCGTATAATTAGCTGACGCAAATTCTTTACGCTGAAACAACGTTGTCTGTTCAGACACTGATCTGTTGGTACGCCTCTTAACCCAACAATCCTTTCTTATCAGAGGCATAGACGCATCGATATTAGATATAGTATATTTTTGGCAACTTTTATTCGTTTTCAACGTATGATCAGAGGACAAGTTTTCGACACTAGATATCCCTGGTGATGGGGGCAATGTGATACTACTTGATGTAAATGTGGTCGCTTGAGAAGAACTTTGAGTATGATTAGAAATCACATATGTATCGTTGATTCCTAGCACCGCATTGTGCGATTTCCCTGTTAGAGTTGAATTTTCAAAGCGCTCTGCAAACGGTTTAAAAGTGTGTCGGCTGTTAATATTACTAGATTCACTTGACGCATCATTCGTGAAATCAGATTCGATTCTTCTTCTAAGGTTTCGCTTAAATTTATTTCTGTCTTTGTACGAAACTGAAAAAGAGTATTTCCTTTTTTTCTTATTGTACAAATCAGATTGACACTTATCCGAGGATTGATAGTCGCGAGTGCTTTCGGACAGTAGAAATGACTTGACCGACGAAGACGTTTCTGTTTGTGGTACGATGCTGTAAAGAAATGACAAATAACAATTTATATCTCTAAACAAATTGTTAAAAAAATAACGTGCTTCTGTTAAATTACCAATTATCTTGTCATGTAAGTTAGATTACGTCGGTATCGGTGGCGGATAGGGACAACGCTTAAACAATAATTGTTAGGATTATATATATATATTAGGATTTTAGATGACAATACATTATAGTAATTTTGAGTTTTCAACTGGAGAAATGTTAGGACTTACTCGTTTTCCGCCACGAAAACTCACAAGCTTAGTTAGGAAATATTCATATGAAATACAGTGCATGAAGAAATTCGTTAGGATCCATTTGATTTTAACTCTAATAACGTAATTTGTCTTAAAACATTTTATTACACAGTTTGTGCTGGTGTTAATAAAGAAAACAAAAATCGAACTCACATCCTTTGCAATAAAATGTTTTAACGCAAAAAATTTAAATTCTATCCCCGTCAATTTCTAAAATAAAGAACATTTTAATATTCGTAAAGGCACCCAGATACTTACCATGGACACTAAATATAGATGGGCCAATATTTGGATAGATTACATAACATAGAAAACAAGAATGCTTTTTCTGGTTCAAAATCACATCATAATTAATACAGTGGAAAATGAATCTTCAACAGATACCGATTTCAGAGATGAAAATTAACAGATTTTTTTAAAATTATATTAAGATGTGTGAAATGTTGGTAAATTAAATACTGAAAAGGATCAAGATAATTGCAATGTTGCAATATAGATAAATATAGAAACTGTTGTTTAAAATTTCCATTGACCTGCATTTTTATATTTGAAGTAGGGTCTCAAGTGTTTATATAAAGACTATACCACTATTAAGACCACAGTATGCATCATATACTCCTGGTTCGATCATGCAAGGGAAGGAATGGGGATATAAAGAAAACGATCACATGCAAACAGATGAACTGTATTTGATGGAAGCAGGTCAGGAAGCATCACACTTTTATTTAAAAATAGTGAGGAATAAAATTTTACTTACACTAAATTGAAAAAAAAAAAAAAAAAAAAAGACAATGTTATTATCAAACCGTTTATTGAAACACCACCTGCTCCCATACTCAAATACAAATCTTAAGAAATATGTTAACAAAGGACAGCGATTCAAAAAGAATAAAGATGTTGACTGTATTCAAATAAAAATATAATTTTGCCGCCAAACGGTAGTTATCATAATAGAATACCTAAAAGACACGGTATGTTTTCTTTATTTAAATAATAATAATTTTTGATTAATAAACAAAGAGTAATTATATCACTCTAAAGTCACGTGACAACGATCACCAATCAAAGTGCATGACGTCACTTGTCGCAAACATCACCGCTGTCAGACTACGTTGTAGTTAAACATTATTTGATTTGGGAACAAGTGACGTCACAAAGGTCACGTGATTCGTTTTTCAAATACAAAATGAATTTAAAATACACGATTTTTAACATATTGGTTGTGTTAAAAAAAAATATCAAATATTTTTAGTACTTACAAATAATTTCATCACTTTCCCAAAAATAGTCAACGTCCCTATTCAACTGAAGTAGTACATGATAAATACTTAATCTCTTATTAATATTTAAAAAAAAAAGCATGCAATAAAAAATTTAATATAACAAGAAATATCTAATTGCTTAAAACCTTTCATCTACATTGCTGACCGTTATTAACAATGTTCTTTATGATAATTAACTAAAGTATACTAACATAGAGTTAACATATAAATTATAACTATTATTTACATCGAATCACTATTAGAAATGTTTTTAAAAATATTTTTTTTAATAGTCCCAAATATTGACAAATGAAAATATTTGACAAAATATTTGAATTCCGAAATAATCTACTATTCCTCTATAATTTTTTGTTTGGCTTCATTGTAATCGTCGGACAAACGCATTATTTGTATGTATTTAAGACAAGCACTAATCTCAGACAGAACACAATTTTAACCAAAATGAGGGCAAACTAATAATAACCTATAATTTAAGGTGCAATATTGCCATAAGTTTTTTAAACTTCTGGGGACCAACGCCAATTTAAAAAAATAAATTTTAATATTATTTTAAAATTGGATAAAAAAATATTTTAAAATAAAAAATTTAAATTTATTTTTACAAATTTATTTTAAAATGAATTTTAAAATGTCTAGTCTCTGAGTACACAGAGACCAGGGCAAATTTGGAAAAATCGTTTACCGTGCATGAACTCGACCCATAAGAATGGCAGTACCCATTTTCCTATCCCTTATCCTTAATCCTACTGAGATAGGCATCTGAGATATACTTGTAACACATATGAAGTTGTTATCAACGGGCTGTCAAGTGGACATTCACATTTAAAAAATGCCAATACACCCAATTAATCGACAGTCGAATGTTTGACATTATTTTAATATTGTTTAAATTTTTAAGTGCAGAATTGTCATAGATTTACATATTATTTCCCACCACAAGGCACAGCCTATTGCTTTTAAGGTGAAAAAAAAATTGACTAAATCCACAGTATAATTTCTCATTGAAGACATAAAATTCAACAGAACTTAAATATATACATATAGTGTTCCAAGAAAAACATTTTTCCTCGCTATGTTTTACTAAGTAAAATTATCTTTACAGAGATTGATCGTTAGATCGTTATTTTTAAACTATACATGAAATAGAAAAAGATCGACTGATAAGACTAAGCCTGCTTAAACAAGTAGTGTACCTAAAATGTTTCAATATGTTGAAAATTCTATAATTGGATGTACAAAATAATAGAAATAAAACACGAGACACCTAAAAAAAAATCCCCAAGACAAAATATTACTACCAAAAATATTTATTTAGAGGTCGCACGAAAACATTTTGGGTCACTTTGAACTTTGTAGTTAAATTTTTGACGATTTCGGATTTAAAAAAAAATAATTTATTGATTTAATTGAACGATATAGTTTGTCTGATTAATGTATTTTGTTTGACAATTTTTAAACACCAAATAGTAGAATTTAAAAATATATTTACCTATTTAAAATATGTAATAAAACAGGTAAATGGTGTAACCATTTAAAACTAATTTAAGCTAATTATAAAAAGCCTTACAATAAATTACAGAGAAATGGATAATCTCGAAGGCACACGAATGATTCTTTTGTATAATTTCATTGTAAAAATTTACACAATTTTTTGGATGCCGATTATAAAAAATATATTTCTTATTTTTTTTTTTGTAAATAAAGGTTAAGAATGCAACTAGCAACAAAATTTATAAATGTAAATAAAAAAATATATTATGGAAACGTACCAGCATTTTTAGGCTCCCCACAAAAATTAAATATAACTTATTACTTCATAAACTTTAAACATTCGATTGTTAGTGTTAGTCTAAACTTTGATTGATCTAAACATATAACATATATAAATATATATATAGTTAAACTATTATAAATAATTATATATTAAAGTTAAGGTAAATGTATGAAAAAATAGTATAGTTTGCCAAAATTAATAGGTCAGATTTGACGTTTCTTAATCCTCATATTACTACTACCAGTTTCTACCGACGTCTAAATATAAAATGTATACATTTTGTATATTTGTTATTTATAATCAATGAAATCAGAATCGTATGAAATACTTTTTTGTTGATAGTATAATGACAAGGGACGAAAATTTCATGTTTCCGTCATACTACTTTGTGTGACGGTTCGTATCGAGAAATAAAAAAAAAATGTTTTTTTTTTTTTTAGATTTAACGATACAATTTAAAATTATTTATCAAATTATTTATTAACCAGCATCTAGCGGTGTAGCTTTGATATGGCCTGTGATGGAGCCTTGATATTCACTCCAAATTTGAAAATATTTGCTTTATACGAACTCTAAACGTTAAATGTTATTTAACGTTTATACGAACTCTAAACGTTAAATGTTATTTAACAAACAATTATTAATTGTAAAACCTTTGGTATAAAGTAAAAAACGAATTAAACTAAAGGAGATAATAATACACTTAAATTCAGTTCTTAAGAGAGCAAAGATAGATTTTTTCGGAAGCGCCGAGCATGAATCCCTAACAAGTGATCGAATAGGAATAAAATGTGACAAGACGTCAAATGCGACCTTCTTAATATGAAGACAAACAAATCAAAAAAATATCGACCGTTTAAAAAATTATTATAAATTTAAGCTATGGGTTAAATAAATCTCTTTTGCAGCCGTTGAAAATCGTTCATTGAGTTTTATTAGTACTACGATTCCTTTTAATTATCTTCGTAGGTGGCAATTTATACCTAATATCGTCGTCATCGTCGCCATCGTCGCCATCGTCGCCATCGTCGCTTGGTTTGTCGTTTTTCGTCTCTGTGACGATGTCCCTCTTCTGATTGGAAAGCCTTAACGACTGTCTTACAGGTTTGCGTTTTTTCTTTAATCCTATAAACATAAACAAATTGACATCAAGACCTTTCATAATACTACATTACTGCCGAGGCCGGAAATTAGAGCAATTGTCGGCCGAGTAGTATTTTGAAAGAACCAGGCGAATAATCTGAATGGAATTTAATAGTTTTTATTTGCTACCTAATCACCTATATATATATAGAATTTCATCTATGAATTGAAAATTAATAAGGTAAAAGATACGTAAAAGATCCGCCACAAAGTAACGGATACGGATCTTTTGTCTCACTCTGATATCGCGGATACGGATACGGATATCACATCACTGATGTATATAGATATTAAGTTGTTGTGTCTGTAACAGAACATTGACAACAGAAATTAAAAAGAATAAACAAATAAACATACCAATCTCTTTTACTTTATTATCCTTGCCTTTGTCTTTGTTTACTTTGTCTATAGTCGGTTTTTTTTGTGGACTTCGCGATCGAACACGTTTCGAAGGTGCTCCTTCTTCGGAAGATAAGGCTTTTTTGTCAGTTGCCTTTGGACGACGTCTGTAAAGGTTGTTTTAATGCGAATTTCAAATAAATATATTATTTCAGCCCTTATAAGATTAAAAGGGAGATCTTTTTAAACGGTGTTTATTTAAACTAGCTGGTGCCCGCGACTTAGACCGCGTTGAAAATTCTTATGAAGAGACATCCGTGCGAAGCAGGGGACGGTTTAAATGTCATTATTTTTTCCCTGTTTTTTTTTTTAAACATGCATGCGTTTTAATATATCCAAGATAGATAATAAAAGATTTGCACTATGAAAAATTATAATTAATACTCATTCTATTAAAAATCTATATATATTTTTTTTATTATACTATTCAGTCTATATTTTGTACTCATTCGATTAAAAGGATTTGCTATTCAAAACTTATTGTCTTTTTGAGACATATTATCGCTCGTGGGATAATTAATGAAATTTTAAAACATTTGCGAAGACATATTAACACATATTAATGTTGAGAAAAATATTATATATTTTATGCTTTTATATAAATGTTATTGTAATGGTTTTTACACTTGACTATATATAAATTTCTTACCTTAAAGTGACATTACTCTGTTCTTGTTGTCTTTGCTGCTTTTCTTGCTTTTCTTTTTCGGCTGCCTCTGCTTTTGCAATTTGGTTGAAAATTTCAGTTTCTATTTTAGTAACATTTAAGTGTGCTTCTGGAAATTAAAAAAAATCTTATAAACACAAAAACGGAACAAACTTTTTTTCCGCTTTTTCCGAAATGGGGTTATGGTTTTCAAACGCTTGAACAAATCTTCATAAACTATAGCTAAAAACAATCCTGATCACGTCAGCTTTCAGACGAATCAAAATCGTATTAAAATCGGTCTATCCGTTTGGGAGCAACGATGCCACAGACACACACGTGAAGCTTATAACACCCCGCTTTTGTGTCGGACGTTAAAAATAATAATTAAAAAGTACTCGCCTTCTTCGGTAACGTTATCAGCAGCTTCCTCATCGATAACAACAACCGGAATGTTATCAATTGCTTTATCACATTGTTTGGTAGCGGTCTCGTTGTCTTCTATCGTTGGAGACACGGACTTGAATATTTTCACCATTTCATTGAACTCTTTACAAATATTGCTCCATTCTCCTTTCAGACGAACGTCCTGAAATTAATTTATTTCAATCTTACTTTCATTTTTTCATGTTAAAAGGTCGCCAGACAGGCTGACGGTCCATAATAACATAAGCAACATAAGCACCACAGGTGCTGTGAGTGCGCTGCCGACTACAGTATAAGGGATAGAGAAATGGGCTCCTGCATCTCTTACTCACTCACCGAAACACAACAGCACATGTGCTGTTATTTCACAGTGGCCTTACTGCCGCCAGACGGGCTGCCGAAATGAGTGCGAAACGCCATGCCATTACTTTTCAGATCCAGACAAGAGCCAACATTGAAAAGTTCATTTCCAAAGTTAACCCTGTCGGGAATCGAACCCGGGAACCATGGGACAGACATGCACCCTAATCACTCATCCAACGGGCTCGTCGAGTTGTAAATCAAAACTTAAATTGGCATTTGCAATGTCATTTTACCAACCGTAAGGCAATTTTCTAAAGAGAGCCTTCTTGGCATCCTATAACATGACTGTTTTTAACTATATACTTGCTCGCGGTGCAATTTTTATATATAAAAATCTTTCCCATTTATCCCTTTCCATAATCATGTGAAAACCGAATACTAGAAAAATACTAGAAATTCTAGAATTTTGAAGCGTACACAAATCAACTTAACATAAAGATGAAAATAAAGATTCAATCATATTGCTTATTATTTTAAATGTATCAAAGTCTGAAAAGACGAAAAGACTTAACTCCGCAACCCAAAAGCAGCCCACACATAAATGTTAGACGTATCTTCAATATCTTCAATCACTCAGCGAATATGTGTAACTATGACATGTGTTTTTGTGAAAATAAAAGATTATTATTATTATTATTATTATTATTATTATTATTATTATTATCTTTACCTGGTTTTTAGTAGTAAATCGAATTTGTATACGTTTATCTTTCTTTGGCTTTGGTAATGCTGGCCTCAGTTCGACAGACGGAGAATGGTTTAATACTGGCCCTGTTAAATATAATTCATGTGTAAGAAATTTATTAGACCTTCTTCTTAGTAAAACTGCTCACTTTAATATGAACATGACATTAGTTAATAATTATAAATATAATATAATATAATAAACAAAATAAAACAAAAGAAAGAAACATATGAGTACAATTTTGGTGATAAAAATAAAAATTTATAAATAAGACTCACCATTATCATCATCGTTGAAGTCTGCGATAACTTTTCGTAATCTGAAATATTTTTTTTCATAAGATGCTATTTTTTTTTTAATTTCTATTATAATTATGTAGAACACATAATATCGTTATTACAAATAGATCACTTGCTTTAGTACCATAATTAATATAAAAGTGAGTTATAAAAGCGTTATAGAAGGCAGATAAGTTTTAAATAGAACTCTGTACATTGTGAAAGAGGCGAATTTATCCACTCATGTAATAACTAGCTGTTGCTCGTGACTTCGTCCATGTATCATTATAAAAGATAATATTATAAACTGATCAAAAAATAAAATATGTAGGTTACTAAGCGTAGGCAGCGCGTCATTTTTTTTTTTACTTTAAGCATTTTCTTTCATACCTGTCGTAATTTCTAAACGAAGCATTCGAATAAAATACAAACATACAAAAAAATCAAATCTTTATAAAAAAAGTACATAAATAAATGAACTCACTCGTTTACAACTTTCTCTTGGCTTTCAATTTTCTTTCCCATTCTTTGCAACAACCTATAAAGAATTAAAGAAAATAAGTATAATATTTTTTTTTACCACTAACTATCTTTTGTAAGCATTCTGCCCGAGCATATACATATATTATTATGTACATAATATATACATATACTAGCTGTCCCGCTCCCGGCTTCGCCAGGGGTGCAATTTTTATAATAAATATTTACTTAATCCAGCCAATAAATTACTTTATACCGCCATCTGTGAGAAACATACGAGTATCAAACTCTCAGATAACTTAGAAGTTTTAAAACAACTGTGTTCCATAAAATTTTCACAGATGGCGCTGTAAGGTAATTTATAACTCTTCATATAATAAACAAATAATTTTCAATAAAAATTATTATAAATTGAGATAAAAACTATCCTATCTTTTAAGTTGGACCAAATTACATATAGTTACGAAGTTTTATCAAAATCGGTTCAGTACTTTAAAAATTAAAATTAAAAAATGGTGACGGTAGCCACATAAAAAGCCACAACCTCTCAGGGTCGAACATCGTGGCTTTTTTTTTCAGAAACCCTGGTAAATTTAAATTCCTATTAACGATCATAAGAATAAAAATACAACTCACTCTAAAACTTGATCTGTCTTTTTCTCTTGATCCAAGAACTTCGTCTTCCAAAATTCTCTTTCTTCTTTAAGAGTTTTAGTATGGTTTTCTGCAATGAATAAGAAGGATTAATATCAGCTTTAATATCAACCAAAATATTTCAATTACATCCGTAATAATTCAGTAATGTTAGGATGTATGAATGTTTGTAACTCTTTCACGCAAAAACTAATGAACCGTTCACCATGAAATTTTGCATACACGTTGTCTGGGTCACCAGAAAGGACATAGGGTCCACCTTTCATCGTTCAACGCGGACGAAGTCGCGGGCACCAGCTAGTAGATTCATAATTTTGGCTAAAACTTAGTGATTCAATGTTATAAATACTAGTTTTTAACACTGTTAAGGTTTGGAATTTATTAATTTATTCAGTACTAGCTGGTGCCCGCGACTTCGTCCGCGTTGAAAAATAAAAAATATGTAACAATACCTATAACACTTGACCGCATGCTGTGCTCACTTCGGCCGGGCGTTAAACATTTATTTTATTTTAGATGATCCCTCGGGAACAGTTTATTTATTCTCGATGAAACGTACCCTATGTCCTTTCCTGTATCCCTTACAACGTGTATGCAAAATTTCATGATTATCGATTAAGTAGTTAAAGCGTGAATAGGTAACAGATAGACATAGTTACTTTCACATTTATAATATTAGTATGGACTAGTATGGAAGCATGTATTATTACTATTACAGAAATTTGCAAGGTATCGAGAGATTGGTAAAAGTATATATTACCTTCCATAAAGAGATATTTGTCATCCGTCAATACTTGGCCATTCATAACGATTGGGTAGGTCGAATTGCCAAACGAACAGAAAAGTCCGCCTCCAGAGCTTCTAAGGTCACGTGGTTGCGGTGGTTTAAAACTTAAAAATAAATAAATAATGGACGATAAGCAGTCACAATTTATCTCTATTGGTGAATTAAGTTTACTAATTAATTCCGGGTGGGTGAGTCCACCTGGATTCCCTAACTGAATCCTGGTGAACTCCTTGGTTCATCAGAATCCCCTCAGGGGATCGACATGGGTTATTCGGATATATGCCGCAGTTCACTAGGATCCCCTGCTTGCTTATCAAATAAAGTTGCGAGAGTAAGATAGCAGACTATCTGTTGCACGCGACTTCCTTTTGCTTTTTTATTATTATTTAATTACGTCATTACTGAGTAATCGTAATTACAATGATAGTACAGCCAAATTAAGCCGAATACCGGCCCTTGTTTAAATTATCATCTTTTTTGTTTAGAAATATCAATTGATCGACATGGGGTTCTTTATGTTGGATCGGCAGATGACTAAGCTTGCTTATTATAAACTAAAAATGGCGATAAATAACGCAAAAAAAAAAACAACACCGTTTGCTTAAATCGTCTATTTTTTGTCTCTCTGTAAACTTACACCTAAAGTATAGATCATAGAGTAAAAATGAATATATTATCCAAATTTGTCGAAAATTTTATATAAAAGTAATCATAATGCTATTCCTACAGATATTCGCGATATGAGCAAAAACCTGAAAAACCTACACCCTCAGCACGACCCTCACCCTTGAGGACTTATAGTATGTCCATCTGGATATACTAACCCGGGTGAATAAGTCCACTGCCCCCATTATTTCAGAAGAACAAACCCTTAACACTTACTTGCAACATCTCGTCTTCTTGGGCCGTATTTCAATCCTATCTTCATCATCAGATGTATCGCTTATTTCAGAGCCACTGCAACCAAAAAATTATTATTTTAATCCTTACACAGTAGTAAAAATTTTCAATGACAACTACATTTGTTTTAAAGCTTGTTACTTAATTTAAATTGTGTATTAAAAATTTTAATTGGCTACTTTTATTTCTCTTTATACATTTTTTTATTTTATTTTATACAATATTAAAAAAAAAACCTTCCATTTTGAAATCTCTTTGGATATCTCAGAGAAGCTACAAAATTTTTTTTTGTGCATTATTGCACCTTAAGTCATAGGTTATTCCAGGTTTTACTCATTTTGGTTAAAATTATGTTCGGTCTGAGGTGAGCCTGGTCTTAAAAAGGGGTTTAGTACTAGCAGCTTATAAAATACTACTTATATACTTGGTCATTCATTAGATAGTGTAAATGTTAAAGATGGCAACAATTATTTATAATATATATATTTTTAATGGAAACAAATAAATTTAACTTACCTAATGTATCTTGACGGTACCCTTGTTTCAGTACATTCAACATTTTTAACGGTTGTCTCTTTGCGGTTTGAATTATCTATACCTAAAAATAATAAAAATATCAATTGCAAATCTATATATAAAATTCTCCTGTCACTGTGTTTGTAACCACAAACTCCTCCGAAACGTCTTGACTGATTTTTATGAAATTTTTTGTGTATATTCGGTAGTTCTGAGAATAGGTCGTTTTTACCATAAGTGATAAGGGTGGCCCACCCTATTTTTTTTTTTTTTGCAAAACAACGTTTGCCGGGTCAGCTAGTTTTATATAAAAACCTCCCTTCTTTAACGCTCTTTCCATTAGTAAAAACCGCATTAAAATCCGTTGCATTGTTTAAAAGATCTAAGCGTACATACAGAGGGAAAGACGGTGGGAAGTGTCTTTGTTTACTTACCATTAGAAAAACCTAACATTTTCGCTAAAGCTGCTCTATTAGCGCTTTTTCTTTTCATTTTTCGCTTTTCATTTCTCTGTTGTTCCTTTGCGTCTGTTGCATTGTCACTGTCAGAGTCCGAATAAGATTTTAACACCACAACTTCATTTTTTGTTTTATCATTTATTTTAACACTTTTATTATTTGTTTTAATACCATTTATTTTTGGTTTTTTCGAAACTCTCTCATCATACATAGTATATTTCGAACATCCAGGTTTATCTGCGTGCTCAACAAAACTGGACACGGCCTTTGAAGGCACACTCTCTTTAGTAATCTTTCTAGTAGAGGTTTCATTGTCAACATTTTTAACTTGATCTTCATTTAAATTCTGGTCATCACTACATACTTTTGAACCTTGATTTTCGTGCGAGTTATATGTTGCTACTTGTGTCTGACTGTTTCCTTTTATTACATTACCACTTTCCAAATCTGACGATACATTTTTAGAATGTGATCTGCTTCTTATTTTATTTGCCTTATTTTTTTCACTTGTGGGTACACTCAAATGATTCTCTTTTGCGATTTCTTTGCTTTTAATGCCGTTCATAAACTCTTCTGGATTATTTGGAAGGTGAGTATCAGGTGTTGTAGAAGCTTTTTTTTGCATAATTACTGGAGAAATTGTAGTAGAGTTTTTATCTGCCTTTTCATTGTCCATTTTTTGATGTGTTACATCTGATTTTTCCTTATTAAAACTTTTATTTTTGTTTATTAGAATTTGAGACTCAACACAATTTCCACTTTTTTCGACCAATGTAACTTTCTTATTGTGGTCTAAGTTCGGAGAATTAACCACCTCGTGTGACGATGAGGAAGCTTTTTCGAGAATTTTGTCAAGAATCACTACACTTGACTCAATGTCTGTACCACAATTTTTGGCAAACAAATCTTCAGTCATCAAATCTTGATTTTCATGACCTATTTTCACACTTTCTTCTTCCCTTTCCTTGTCGCTTACTTCGAGATCTTTGTGTAGTTCTTCTATTGTATTGTAATGGTTTGATTCTATCGACTTAGGTGAATCCATATCTGCATTGCTGTTCCCTTCCATAATTTCCTTTAGTGTCGCTGAAAATTATATATTTTAATTATTATTCACTTACATTTTTATAAGCATAAACAATAAATAATTTAATAGGAATAAATAAATTTATTCAGTATTACTTGGACTTGAACTGCTAGTATTTGTCTTGTCATCCATTGGTTGTAAAATAAGTTTATCCTTATTTTTTTGTGTGAAGTCCATTCTGAAATACAATTTTTATAATAAATAAGCCCGTTAAAAAAATTGGAGTGTTGAACAGAGAAAGTTGGTATTTCACGTTAGTGCATCATCTAATTTAGGCTTTTAACAAATTATAGCCCATTATAGCCGTATAGAATACTTCTATAGCTAGATACATTTGACACTTTATAGCGGCGAATTGTTGCTATACAATCTTCACACAACAATGGTTAGAAGTCTTTAGTTTAAAAAGAGATTAATCTCTCTTCATGTTTTCTACCAGCTGTCTTATGGAGAGAGCTCTGTTGAGTCGTTTTCTACCACGAGTTTTTACGACTGTAGGTACTGTGCGGAGTGCATCCGCATTACTTGGATAAGGTTAGTGGAAACATTATCCCGTGGACGTGCGAATTTGGGAAAAAATTTCCTTCTGGAGTGCCTACTATAAAGTGGACAGTCAGCCTACTTGCCACCACATAAATATTATAAAAAAAGTTAAGGCACAAAATAAATGAAATTTCATATTTATTCAAATTAACTGAGGAAAAGCTACACAACCCTATTCTAATTAAAATACTATTATAAATAACTCTTTCTGTTAAATATTACTGTAATACAAATGCCAGTTATTTCTATTCCAGCAGATTTCACATAACATTCAGTGAAAAAATACTCACCCCTGCTTAAAACTGCATATCTGCTCCGTACTTAGCTTATAGTAGGGATTGTTAATATCTGGTAGAATACGTTTGAGAAATGTTTCTTTTAGACTTTGCCAAGTTCTTTGTGTCAACTGAAAAATATATTTTAGATGTGATACTGGCAATGTACAATCATCAAATACTCTTAACTTAACAGAGGAATTAAAATAAAACTCTCTATTGGGCCATGTTTATTGTTGGTAGCGCATTTGCAGCACCTGTGGCATTGCTTGTGTTATATGCGAGCGTAGCCATCTACCATCCAGTGGACCGTCAGCCTGACTTTCTTAACACAAAAAAAAAACCCAATTTCATTCATTGTGGACGAAGTTAAACTATTGGTGTACTATTTTGTGGCCTGAACAATAAACTTGCTTCTTAAACTTCATTATTTGGGTATACCTACTATACTGAGTGACATCATAGAATTATTAAAATTAAATTTACACATAAATATTTATATGTATATGAGTATATCTTATATAACTATTGTACATATATTACTATCTATACATATCTATACTATTATAAAAAAAATTGTATTGTAATGAATAAACTTCTAAACAAAGTTGCATGCAACAGCTAGTTATAAAATAATTATAAAATATCGCTGTCCGCCTTTATCTGGTTCTCATTTAACGTCTTCCAAATCACTCAATGGATACAGATATATTTTCGCCTAATGTTTATAAATAATATTTGTATGTATAAAAAAATTGTAATTGGGAAAACAGTGGAAATAAAGAACAATTAGTTCCAATAGTTCAATTAGTTCCAACAATTTGAGGGTACTTATAAATATAGGGAATCTTCTTCGAAGACTTTCCCTCCTCGACATGACTTTGCAAACCATCTGCTCAAAGTCGACGACTGATTGCAGATTTGAACGGATTTGATTTGATGGAGAAAAAAAGTTCCAATAGGAACAATAGTTTCTTGCAAAAATAGTTGTTAATGTCATAAATTACTTAGGGTTACTAAGTTAACTTACTTTCGAATTGGCAAAGCTCACCCACATTTTTCTTCCTTTTATTTCTGGATAAGCCCTGTGCTCCACCAAATAATCTACTATACTCTTCATTTCACGCATTGTGTATGATTTCCTGGAAAAAAAAGTTTTGATATGAATATAATACAGTGTTAACATCAATTTACACTAAACATAGGTGAATAAATAGGCAATTTATATTCTTCTTAGAACATAAATCTTGAGTGGAACATAAGTGAGATCCAACTTTGGGGATATAAATTAATTAGCAGAATTGTAGAAAAATTGTCTTAAAATATTTTAATGATAATGTGTTTCTCATTAGAGTATCAAATGAAAATAGCACCTGCAGGTCTCACCTTTTGAATAACCATTTGATTGATATAATAACTCATTAACATTAAATTTCGTTTGTGTCTTACAATTGCATATAATTTTTTAAATGTACATTACAAATATAATTTTTTTTACCCATTATATTCAACAAATGGCATGATGTTGATGAGCTTCAGGCTTATGTATAAGCCCTTTCTGCCATGGTATTAAGCCCAGCATAGATATCTATAATATATGTTATACCAACACAAATATAATATATTTTTACTTTGCTTATACTCAAATAATAAACTAATAATATAGCAAGCTAAACTTAGTAGGAAAGTTGTGGGCTTAGTTAGGACACACAACTTAATGTTGTGGAGGCAAAATATATATATATTTTAGCATCTAACACCATGTATGGTACATTCCTATAATACATATTGATATTTTGACATATTCATACATTACATTATTGCTATGTCTGTGCTGGGCTTTAATGATGATATTTATTTGGCTGTCTTATAAGCTTTATTCCCTTTTTACTGCCCGTGGCCACCGCATATCTCCGAATTAAAGCAGTCAGCAAGAGAAGTTACATGCCCAGTAAATTTGGACCTTATGTTGAGGTAGTAGTTGTTCTAATTCAACTGGCAACTTTTCCCGCGTCTAAACTTATGACGAACGCAAAATGATTTTATTAGTTACCCTGTAGTAATATATTTACATTACAAGTAAAATTTTATATATTAATAAAGATTTTTCTAATAAAGAAATAATAGAAGATCATAATTTAGGTTTACAAAAAGGCGCATTTATAGGTTAGCGATTGTCATTTCGTATTCGATTTGTTTACTGCCGGAAAAAAATAAACAAACAATGAACTTCTTTATTTTTAAAAGAGATTGAAATAAGATATATTACTTACGACATTTTGATAATTAATGAATATTATAAATCTTTAATGTCTTGTTGGTTTTGGTTCCTTTGGTATAAAAACACTCTTAAATCGGTATACAAATTCACTAAGACTTGACCTTGGCAGTCAAAAGCGACTGTTTTAACAAATGGGAGATAAGTCACCATACAATAACAGAAAATTAGAAACTAACAGACGCATAACGAAAATAAGAAATTTATTTATTTGTAATTCGTAAATCCTCAATTCAACTGAATCTGTCTGACTTCTCCTTATATATTACTATACTCTTTGGTCTGACTGAGAATGAGAATCAGTTACGTTACATTACAGCTTAGAGAGTACTATACATATATTACTATACTCTTTGGTACTATATTCCTTGCATTACAGGTTACACTTAAAGCTGTGGCATTATAGTAATAGCCACAGAATAAAACACTATAAACTCATTATAGCTAGTCACCTAAGACCAAAAAATCGCGTTAGGTCGCAAAAAATTGCACTGTCTTGATTTTTTGAATGTTGTAAGCATTGATAACATTAGTGTAAAACTAAGCTTTTTTGAGCACCGTGCAGTTAACACAGGTCTTTCGAAACTACAAACTTGATTTTACACTACTCTACTAGCACACCAATGAAATCTATTACTAAAAAAAGATAGATACGTACCGTGTGGGTTCACTAAGGTAACAAATTTTAATTAATTAATTTACATGGCCACAGACCATTTTATATTCTGTCTATATATTTTTTAATCTGTGACTCCATTCTCCCGCCGGATTTTTATCATATATTTACAATTTTACATTATTTTGTTTTTGTTACTCGTTTCGAGTTTGTTTTGTTGATGTTAATATAATTTTCTAAACTGTAGTTTCCCGATTAGTGGTATTTTCTTTATTTAAATATATTGTTGCCAATTGTCGTTTCGTTAACTATTATACTTAGTGCTAATTTTTTATTTCCCTTCATTTAAAATGTGTTACAAATGTTACAATCAAATTATCATCTGATTCTAGAAAATACTTCTTAAAATTAGTTTCTTTAAATTCAGAGTTTAAAGTTAAGATTCTTTCATCTATCCTAAAATTCTTTAAATCTGTTTAAATAATTACATAATTTTATATATTTTATTTAAAAGTAGAAAAAAAGCCACATTATGCACTGTTTTCTCATTGATGTGAAAACATGCTTAGGAAATGTGCATTTTGAAACAAACCATTAGAAAATTGTATTACCGTAAGATTTTTATTATGAAAATTAACAACCCGTGCCTTGTATTAGTTAGATGATGGAAACTAATAGCTATTTATCGCTGACAGACATTTTAGTTACCAATGAAAAGGTGCCATGTACATTTTTACATGATTTACCTAAAATGGGTAAGTGGAGATTGAAAACGCATTTGAGATATTCTTATATTTCGACAGCTAAGTACTTGAACATCAATTTTTTTATCCTTTGTCTACCTGCAATCATCCCTCCAGCTATAATCAGATGTGTTGTTAATATTTAAAAAAATAATAAATCCATTTTTTATGTTAAGGTCAAGAGACAGTCTATTAGATGGTAGGTGGCTACCATCTAATAGACTAGAACACAAGCAATGCCACAAGTGTTGCAAATGTGCTGCCGACCATAGTAGGATTAAGGATAAGGACTCTGGCATCCCTTACTCATTCACTGAAATACTACAGCACACGTGCTGTTATATCACGGTGGTCTTCTGTAACAGGGTGGTTACTGCCGACATGAACGTGAAATCCAGACCAGAGCAAACTTTGAAAATTTCATTTCAAAAGCTGAACCCGTTGGGAACCGAACCTGAGGCCCTGCAATGGAGTATTAAGGCAAACACCCTCTAACCACTAATCCAAGGGGCTCCTTAATTATATGTGTATTGAATTTATATAGAAAATAAAATAACATGAAAGTTTCAGTTGAAAATAGATCTGTGGTTTCACCAAAATATGCTAGTTCATTTTGAATAAAATTTAAATAAAAGTCAAATTCTCGAAAGATGCAAGTTAGCAGTTATTGGCTCTTTACCATCTATTTTTGTGACTATTCCTGTGAATGGTTTTTTTTAATGTTCTAGGCTTCATGGACCCATCGAGTTCTGAAAACGATATAAAAATGGGATCGAAAGTAGAAATACCACTGTGGTTAGCTGAACCACTTCATGCGAGAAGACTAGTTAGTGTGGATATGCCCAAAATTTATAGAGAAGCCTACAGAGAAATATTTAATGCAGATTCATGCACTCTCGATATGCATAAACTGGGGCAGTATTTTTACGAGGTCGGTTGTTATGTCGCGAAACACGATGTTAAAGGGGAAGTTGCTTTAATGCTTATAAATGTAAGTACCTACTTGTACTTAAATAATTAAAATTACTTCAGCTATTTAGCTAAAATCTGGTCTTTTCCCACTAGTTCAATTGCATGAACTATTCGGTCGAATCTTTGACTGTATGGCCACTAACTTCTCCTATAACATGCAACGGATTTTAAAATTGTAAATCTGGGAGTGGGGCCACTAGTTTTATATATGTATAATAATATCTAATTACGTTTTTATGTACAACCAAGTCGCGAAATATAAATTTACGTGACTCGTGTAGGCTAAACCTTAAAGAGATACATAAAAATGATGTATAAACTAGAGAAATTTAGTTCTTTTAAAATCCTAAAAAAAAAAACTCAGCATTGACATCTGTATCTTTTACTGTTGACTCAAAGTAACTATTTCTTTCATTAAAACTTTTTCTTGCTAACAACTTCTTAACCGTCCGACGGATTTTAATACGGTTTTCACTCATGAAAAGGGGAAGGTTTGTGTAAAAAAATTGCATCCCGGGCGAAGCCGGGAGCGGGTTGCTAATTTACTAATATGCTGAATAACATATTTGTTTACAGGCTTTCCGTCAGAGGTTTAGAATGTTGATGTGCGCAAGCGTGTCCTCAGACTCTGTTGGAAGTATGCAGCCATTGTCGGCAAGTGAACGAGTCAGAGCATCAGCAGCAATGGTTAGCGAGGGAGCTCTTTGCCGCTGGCTCCAAATTGGTGAAAGTTTTCTAACCACAGCTAATATGGTCTCCAGTCATAGAAAACGTAAAAGAGCTGAAATGGAAATGTTGTGACAATCATTTTTGTAGGGTAAATACCAATACATTCAATTGTAACATTAAAATGGAAAACGCGATTTTGATATCCAGGTATTGCGTTTGGAAAAGCTACATATTGCATCAAATGATTTATTTAATAAAAATTAGTGACTTAAATATGTGTCTTTTATTTAAGACTGAGGTTTAATTAGGCATAAAAATTACTATTGTAATATTTAATTAAAAACTAATTTTTAGACATTTACTTTTCCTAGTCAGTTCAATAACTAGGTTTGAATAATATGTAGCTAAAAAATTCTTGAGGATTTATTGTCTATATTTATAGTTTCTTTACAGCTAGAAACTTTTGTAGAAAAACAATCTATAATTGAAATTATAAACTAACCTCCGACTTTCTTTGAGCCCAAACACGCTATATCTGTTGTTAATGGTCGAGGAGTTGGACGTCCCATAGATTATTTGATGCTGCAGGCATCATCAAGTCAATTTTACCATGTCATGGACATACCACCAAAGTAACAGTGTAACAAATTTCAAATCAATCAAACAGTTGGAAGTTAGTTATTTCGTTAACTAGGAAATGAGTTGATGGTCTTCAAATGCCTGAATAGATCCTCATAAACTATAGACCAATCCCGATCACGTCAGCTTTAAAAAAAAAAAAAAAAAAAAAAAACAACTTATAACACCCCGTTTTTGCGCCGAGCGTTAAAAACCCAATAACATTATTTCAAGAAGTTTCAATTATTTATTGCACGTGATGCGGACATGATTAGTAGGTTCGCTTGAAGACAATAGCGTAGGAACTTCCAAGAAATTGGATCGAATATATCTATTTATAATTGGTTCTGGCATAAGTGCTCTATAAAACGATAATGTCATGCTAATTTTACCTACGTTAAAGTTCAAACATTAATCAGTATTGAAGTTTAGTAGGGTTGAACATCAAGCGATGCTCTTTATTAGGGGTAAACATTACATTATTCAATCTTGTAAATTTGTATTATTTTAATCCGTTTACCAATATTATTGCAGTGTGAAAGATCCTTTAAAAACTCAAAACAAAGTAGGTTACTTAGATAACTTTTTTAAGCAATAATCGACAACAGTAAACCCATTACATTTTTATATTCTTAGAGCTTGTTCAGATGAGCCGAATTACGCGCGAGACTTCTTGATTGCGTTCACAAAACGCGAAACACGCGCGAGTGACTTTTTCCATTTTGATAAAATAAAGTATTTAAATGTAATCTGGATACGTGTACAGTACGACAATCTCCAGAGGTTCCAACGATATACCGGGATTCTCGAACGCAATAAGGAGCTCAGAGTATCTCGACTCGCGCGAGTCGAGATTCCGGCGAACGCGATAATTGTACGCCGTGTATCTCGCTTACGCGCGAATTCATACGCGCGTAATTCGTCTCATCTGAACAAGCTCTATCGGCGATCCCTCACGAATCTTAACATTTTTCCAGGATAAAAAGTATCCTACTTTTATTACTTGATATTACTTACTTAGGTACTTAATAATTGTTTTTTTTTATTAATAAACTTGACACAGATTCACGTGTCTACCCCAAAACTAGTTTTCTGAGGATAATTTATATCTACTCCTTTTAATTTGTGTTTGCACAACCTTATGAAATTCGGGAACAAACAGGAAGTGTCTGAATATAAAAGCATTTATCACAGTGCAGTCAATCGCTCAGTCGTTCAGAGAAGCTTATAACGGCGACATGGCTTATTCACCTACATTCTGGCCTGGCCGTTTAACGGACCAAGACTTCGGACTGTGCATCACACCTCATGATTTCATATCGCCATGCTTAAATTACAATACATACGGTCATTACAATTATTATAGACCGTGGAAGTGGAGTGTGAACAGTAAAAATAACATTAATGATCTCAGTTCTACAATAGAAAACGATAAAGAGAGATTGAATATTTTGTTGGATGTCCGGCAGTTCAAACCGAATGAAATTAATGTAAAAGTGAGAGGCGATGAAGTTATCATCGAAGGAAATCACGAAGAACGCCTAGACGAACACGGATTCATTTCTAGAAAATTCACAAGACGGTACGCCTTACCAAGGGATTGTCCTTCAGCAGACGTCGTATCAACGTTGTCAACAGACGGTATACTGACAGTTACTGCGAAAAAGAAGTCGTTGAAAAACGATAACAATGAAAACACTGTACCTATTCAATATTGCGGAACATGTCCTGTAAAGGCGATAAAGCAATCTTCATCGCTCTCTCAGGGAGGAGCGAGCACGTCAGATATAAAAATATCCGATGAGAATACTAAGAAAAAATCTCAATTAATGCTTAGAGAGGATCATTGTTGTTTGTTGAAACCTGAATTTTTAGAAAAATCTGTTAAAGGTTCCGCCGAAATAGCTGAAAATAAGATTGAATCAAAAGAACTAAAAACGACTTCAGAAAAAACTGAAGAAGCTTCTGCAGCGTTGTCCGAGATAAAGGAAATGTTAGATAAATCGAAAAAATTAAAATCCCAATTGACAGAAGGTCTGAAAGAACAAACCAGTTTAGCTATGGCTGAAACTACAGAGAAATTCGGACAATCGAGCACGTCCACAGCCTCTGAAATGACGAGTTTTAAAAGCTCTTCTTGTGAAACAACCGAAGATGTCCTATACAAGTCATCGATGTCATCAAGCGTGAAAATTTCAAGTGAAACCAGTGAATTTATAGGAGATATTATAAGTGCTGAACTAAAGGAGGCTGCAGAAAATTAATAATCACAGTACGAAATACTTACTTATATTTTTCTGATTGTAAAGTTCATTATCTACACATTACAGGTTTTCTAAAATTAGTCACACAAAATTAAGTATCCAGATTAGCTTTACTATATAGGTATTTGATCATTACAGATTCTAAATTCGTTAGTATAAACAATAAAACAATGACAACTTGAAAACTTAAAATAAATAAGTAGTGAGTACTGAGTATTTAAAAATAATAAGAAAATGTAGTCTTATAATGTAAATGGTAGATACATTGAATCTGAAGGTTGATGATTTTTAAATTAATAACATGAAGCCTCCAAATGATTACAATTAAAATTATACATTTTACTGGTCTATTCCCACTAGTTTAATTACATTAATTAATTGAATATGTATAACCCGTATATATAGAAGGGCGTTAAAAATGGCGACTCATCTGTCAGCAAAACAATGTCAACAGGTTATAGGCATTATTATAAAATAGATTCAACGTATATTGAATTTTAAAGTCAGTCGTAGGACTACACGTCAGAAGTGAAAACTATGCCATCTGTTAACGCCTTAACAAACTATTGACAAAGTTAAGCTTATTGTGAACCAAACAGTACGTACTAATTCGGGTAGATGGTGCTTATTTCATAAAATTAAATGTCACTGAGGGACGGCGCGAGTTCACTGCTTTTTTCCTACACTTAAGGTGCCCAAAGAAGTTTTCTCTTCAAAAAAGGTCCAGCCGTTTACGAGTATTGCGGTTAGCAACACATTTGATTAATTTTTTAAAATTTATACAATAGACAACATAACGTTAAATTTGGTGTATGGGAAATTCTAGGCATTCATTGGTTGAATCAAAGTTACGAATAATTCAGTTAGAAATTAATATTCAGCCCTTAATTGTATAGAAGAACCAAAACTATTCAAAAAAAACAAAGGTAAAACAGGGCTGTTTCAAGTTGATCGCCAACCTTCACAAGTTGAAGCACAGCAAAAAGATTGTTTAAGAACATAAAAATAAATTTAAAAAAAACATTAATAATGCTGTCTCATTAGTCTCCTTTATAAGAAATAATAACAATACACCTTCATAGTAATCTTATATTATTTTATTTCTAACTAAACTCAAATAATTCGCGAGGAAAGGAATGAACCTCGTATATGCTTAGATACTCATTATTAGTGGACGCCTACTCATTTTAATTATTTTCTCAAATCATATTTTATTCCATTATTTATTTCTAAGTACCCGGCGAACTTCGTACCGCCTCAGAATAAAAACCCGTTCTGTATAAAATGTATGAGAAAATGAATTTTAGTCACAATTTTTTTTGTGATTATTTTGAATGTAATAGTTATTCTGTTATTATTTTGAATGTAATTGACAAATTAAAAAATCAAAGATTATAAAAATCGATCCAGCAATTCTCGAGTTATAAATAGTGTAACTAAAACGAACTAAATAGCGTAACTTTATATATATACCTAGAGATATTGTACAAATATTACATACCTATACAAATAGTTACATATTATATAAAAACTGTATACATACTTATAAAAGTTCGTGACAAGTTTCATGTTTCATATTAATACATCTGTACCAAACATCTCTTTCGTCTTTAATAATATTAGCTAGATATTAGCCCTATACTTATTCTTACTAAATTTTAATAATTAACGATTTTTGAACATGCTTACTTTTTAAAATATAATATATACAAAGTAATACTTAATATCATAGAAGAAAATAAATTAAGAATGAGCATAATTAATTAACTATTTACAGTCAAAGTTTGTGTGATCAATGCACCGCTAACCAAACCTACAAGTACCAACAATTGGTATGAAGAGTGTTGTGCCCAGCGATGAATGAATAGTAGCTTATGTTAAGAAATGAAATCTCAATTCTTTAAAAAATAAACTTTTAAATATTCAAACAAAAATATATTCTAAATCTAAACTAGTTTTTTAAAGTTTTTATATTAAACATACTAATTGATAATCTTCATCTTAACATGTTCTGTTTTCTTTGGAATTAATTAAAATGAAATGTTTATTATTTCAAATCAAATCAAATTATTTATTTAATATAAATCCAAATGGAAGGTAGGTAGATCATAGGAAAAAATAATAACTGTACTTAATTAAAAGTTTTATGGTGAATGGATTGTTTAAAAAACTGCATTTAATTTGTTACGAATGATAATGGAAACAAAATTTTAATGCACAATATTGATTTAATTTTCAATCACATTTTCTCCGCCTGTCTGTGATCTAATCAATTTAAAAAAATTGAACTTAAATAATAATTTTCACCTCTCCAGCACGAAATGGGTGCTGTTGGTGCCTAAAAACTGGCAGAAATAGTTGGCTAGAGTTGGTCGACCATAGCCGACTAGTTGGCCCAGCTGTGAAGAGTTTCAAAGCCGTTCAGAAACTGGTTCAGCATTAGGGCTTGGTGTTTTTGTAAATATAAAAAAATGAGTATGCTCTAACTCCAGAACAATTAAGAGAACATGTTTCAAATGCTGAACTTAGCTTTCTTCCAGAAAAGTTCAGTGAAAAATATTTTCATTTGTACCAACATGAGACAGGACCCCTACCTAACATGCAAGTAAATCTTATAAATTGCAGTAATTTTACTTTCAACTTTTAATATTTTTGTTAATTTAGTTATAATTTACTAGCTGGTGCTCGCGACTTCGTCCGCGTTGAAAATTTTAAAAAAAACGAATATAACGCTTGACTTCGTGTTGCTATAACACTTTGGCCAGGCATTAGTTTTTCCCTCGGGAATAGTCCTTTTTTTCTGGATGGAAGGTCCTTTCTGGTATCCCAGATAACGTGTATGCAAAATTTCATGGTGATCAGTTCAGTGGTTTTTGCGTGAAAGAGTTACAAACATCCATACATCCAATTATACTTTCGCATTTATAATATTAGTAAGAAGATGTGACTTTGGCTATGTGAATGTTAGCTTCTTAATAGATTTTCTTATCTAAAGATAACACTTTTCTCACTGTTGAGGTGAAAAGTTGTATGTTTAACACAACAGCAAATTTTTTTATCTCGTACCTTTAAATGACTCACTTCGCTGAGTAGCCTATATTAGAATCTAGGCTACTTTGCTAGTTCGTGATTTAAAGTTTGCACTCGCTCGCAAAACAATTTTGCTCTCTAGTTGAACAAATAATTATTTTGTAGTGTTTTTGTTTACGAAAATATTATTTTTTACAACAAGCATAATTAGTTAACTGCTAAATTGTATTATTCATTGTCTTAATTGTTAAGCATTTTCGTAATATACTTGATGTATATTTTCATGATAATCCTAAAACTCTTTGTCACTGCACTCCTGTACCTCATCAATGTTTTTATTACTAGTAAGCAGTTCCGAGGTACACTTGTAAGGGTGTATTGACTGTTAACATCTGTCATTCTTTACTGAGGGATTCAAGTCGTGAAAATAGGCATGTGCCATTGCATCATCTGCTGCCATCCTTAAAGCTGGGTTGCAAGTGAGGAGACGAGCAAGTAGGTCTCTACCTCGTGCAGGCAGCCTTAGAACCACTTGGGCCAGACCTAAGCTGGGTTGATAAATTGGTAGCGGCTTGTAATCTGGCAACTGGGTAACGCCAGGCCATGTGTCTTCACTTGGTGTACCTTAAAAGTAGAAAATGGAATTCCTTGAAATAGAAGTTATATTTAAAATGATATAAATAGCTCAGCCATAAAAAATCCACTGCTGGACATAACCTCCTCCATAAAATCCTTATTAAGTCATAGGTCTAAGAAATGAAACTAAATGAAATCACATATTTTTTATAAAAAATATTAGGGGTTATGTTTGACTGTATTAAGTCAAAGGATTTGAGTAGAATTAATAGGTAACAACCTATATAAATATTTTTTTAAATAAATTGAAGTAATAATTTGTATCAATAATTTTATTAAAGAAACACAGTATTATTAAATTAATAATGCTGTGTTAAGGCAACTAGTGAGTCTCTTTAGATGCGACTTCTGCTATAATATTATTACAATTACAATATAATAGAAAATCAATAATCTTTCGCTTTATAATAATTTTGTAGGATGGAACGAGTTATTGTAAATTTGTGTTCACTAGTGAACCAAACTAAAAATCTTACCAAGCAATTTAAAGATCCTTTTCAGTTGATCGTCTACATCGGAACCAGGAAACAAGGGACGTCCAGAATTAGCCAATTCAGCAAATATACATCCCGCAGACCACATGTCTATACTTGTCGTATATAGTTTAGCTCCAAACAATACATCTGGAGGTCTATACCAAAGTGTCACCACTTCAGCCGAATAACATTTGACAGGTATTCCAAATGCTCTAGCCAAACCAAAATCGGCTAACTTTAATTCTCCATTTTTATTTATTAACAAGTTCTGAGGCTTCAAGTCTCGATGGAGAACATTATGGCTATGACAAAATGCAAGCCCACGGAGCAATTGATACATAAATGATTTCACAACATCCAAATCTATTTCGCCATTAAGACTGTCGAAGTATTTCTTCAAGTCTTGATCACAATGTTCGAATACCAGCGTTAATTTTTTTTCACTGTGTAGAACGTCATACAGTCGCACTATGTTTTTATGTTTAAGCTCTTTCAGAAGGCAAATTTCTCGCAAAGCAGATGACGGTACGCCCTCATCATCATCATCCAATCGTACACGTTTGAGGGCAACTATTTCGTGAGTTTCTTTGTTTTTAGCTTTAAAAACTGTTCCGTAAGTGCCTTCGCCGATTTTTTCAAGTTTTTCATATTTCTGCATATTTTCTTCGAAATCTAGGAGGCCGATTAGATTCTCTACCAGTTAGCTTAATCACTAAAGTGTATTTAAGTTATACTTAAATTTATCTCTGAGTTCTACTTTGAGGTAGGTATACTTCTGTTTTTATACTTTTCCTAGGCTAGCGCCACCAGTGCCGACAAATTTAATTCTACATCAACTAGTCCGTGCGGCAGAGATTAAATAAAACACCGAATCAAGCACTTCCAAAGCAGTTTAAAAATATGTATAGACAGTATTTTATTTCAATTATTTGGCATATAAATAAAATAAATGCACCACACACACACATCACACAAACAACCAAACCAAACCTTAGCTAATTTAAATTGAGATTTACCTATCAAATCAAACCAATCATCCATCTAGAATCCATAGTGATGCACACGACTCAAATCGAGCGAGTCCTCTTTTTTTTACTCGAGTTAATTTGTTTGTCAAATTTGTACTCGAATTAAAAGTATTTAGTTGATATTACTCGTCGGAAATATCTTGACAATTCGAAAGAGTGCTACACTACACGCTACAGTAGGCAACAAAAGTGTTTAAAAATTAAATTTAAAATTTACAAATTTTTTTATGAAAAAGAATTGTTTTATTGTAAAATGTCTAATCTGAATTCAAATAACAGTCAACAAAAAATAAATATCTAATTAACAATAACAGAATCGAGAGAAAGAATGCGGAACATTACACATGCGGTTGCGATATTGTTGGCTGAGGGGCGGAGATGCGACGCAGGACGGACGAGGCGCATTCTTTCGAATTGTCAAGAAATTTCCGACGAGTAATACATACTTATTAAAAAAAAACTCTTTATTTTATTTGCAATTCAAATTGCATGAAACGTGCTTTTATATAGGTAGTTTTTAAAACGTTAAACTAACTTAATTACGAAGCACTGGCTAGCTCTGTAAGGCTACTTGCAACAGCGGCGGCGTGAGTCATGGCAGGTGGAAGTGGTCCCAGGATCAGTCGCAGTCGCACAAACGAAAAAAAATATTAGGTTTTAATATCAGGAGTATAAATGAGAGAACTAACCACTAGCGGATTGGGATGGCGAGGTAGTTTGTCAATGTACCTACTTCAGGGCGAAGTCCTTGATGCACTTGACGATTGAAGGAAGATTTAGGTTGTGGTGGAGTTCGATGTTATGGATGTACCATGAGGCACCTACCGTTCGAATCGGTATTTACCAGTTTAAAGTGATTGGATGGGTACGAGCAGCGTGTGCAAATACAATTCTAGTGTACGTCATGATTGGTCTGACGCAAACTTTGTACAATGTCACCTTTATCAATGTACAATGTACAATGTACAACGGCCGGAGTTCGTCCTGGTGACCCAAGACGAACTCTGCCTGCTCTGCTCTATCCCTGACACGCTTTATATGGGAACGGAAGGTAAGTCTCCGGTCGGTAACATCCAGGTATTTAGTTTGATGGACTTAAGAGATAAATAACTCGATCTTGGAGTGAGATTTGACGGAGTGATGCTCGGCCAATGTGTAGGGCATAAATAGTTAACTCGAGAGAAGTGACGAATATAAGTTAAATGCTCAAGTAATTTGAGTCGCAACGCAAAATTCTACTCGTGTCGCATCAATAGTTCACATTCCACAGACCAAAACTGGAAGAATTATGTAATTTACAGAATACAGATTACTTCCGAAACTACTATCACAACAAACTAAATATCAATACTTGACTACGATCAACAGCCAATCCACGTTATTCTGTTTCAAGTTATTAATTAGTCTGTGACCCCTAAACCGATTGAGTCGAGAAAGAAGAGAGCACCGAAAATTGATTTGTCATATTGTCATATTTTTCATTTTCAACAAAGACCAGGCATAATATACCGTTTAATTATTACATTGCCCTGTTTTATTATTTAAGCTCAGGTTCACACATCGGAAATTTGAGAAGGTAAGTTAATTCTTAAATGGTGCTGTTACAGTATTTTGATAAATTATACGCATAATAACAAGTGCGCAAATCTGGTTTTAGATGAGCGAAACAGAGAAAACTCTAATTGATAAATCGGAGAGCAGTTCCTTCGAAGACTTGGCTTCGGCCGCTGCTCATGAAATTGAGGAAGCGAAAATTGCTGCTGCTGCGGCTGGTGATAAGGACAGTTCAGGTGAAACATTGACAGAAGAATGGCAAGATGTACTTGGATCAGGCTCCCTCCTTAAAAAGGTAACTGTTAAAAATATTTAAAAGAGCAGAGCACTTGCAAATTCCACATACTGCACTTCTACTTTCTAAAAGTGAGGTCACATCCACTGGCTTGGGTAGCCAGCCACTACCCACTTAATTACTTTTATTCAGCTTAGTTCAATTTTTGACCATAGAAAATACTGGTTTTGAATGGAGATGCGTATGTGTCCGTTTAGCTCCCAAAGCTTTGGAAGATAAGTTGAATTCAGCTGAATCAAAAAACATAATGTATACATAGTAAGATGTTACAAAAATAATAAAGACCAGTGTTATGGACCTTGTCGGGCAAGCAACTTAGGGACTTGGAGAGAGGAAGAGTATCTATACTATTGTATAAAGCTGAAGAGGTTTGTTTGTTTGGTTGAATGTGTTAATCTTGGGAACTACTGGTTCGAATTGAAAAATTATTTTTGTATTGGATAGTCCATTTATTGAGGATGGCTTTAGGCATCACACTTATATATATATATATTTTAGTACAATTTCGATTTGCGTCAACTAGCGCCATCTGTCAGTGAAAATGACATTAAATATATAACTGGCAGACTGAAGTGACAAAGTCTTATTTTCATCCCATCAGATATGCAAATAGCAACTGATTTTTTAAATTTGTTTTTCTTATATCTCATCGTATAATAATTATTACTCATATATTTTCTTTTTCAAAGTGGGACAAAGTCGCGGGCACCAGCTAGTTGAATTATAAAAAAAAAGTAAATTTTATTTATTATTTAAATTAAATTCAATAAATTATCATTTCACAAAAGTTAAAACATTAACTAGTTTTAATTTTAATTTTGTGTAAAATATGATATTGTTTTCATTCTTTAACGTTAGGTATGTCAGGTAAATGTCTGGTAATTTCTTATATATTTTTATACAAAAACTGAAGGTACTTGAAGAATAAATGTTGTTATATACTAACACAAACAACCACTATGAAATATCTACAAGTTTGGTGTACTGGAGTTCATTCCCATATCTTCATCTCATTCCTTAACATTTCTTTAATATACATTGGATTTCATTCATAAAGACCTCGGTTGTAACGACTTCTTGGTTATAGAGGGACATAACACTTAAGTCCCTTGAATTTACATTAGTGTAAATATTAAACATTTAGTGGCAAATAATTTGGTTATAGCGACTTCGCATGTAACACTATAGTGACTTCGGGTATAGTGACTAGTTTTAATGAAACATTTGTAACAAGTGTCTGGCAATAAAATATGGTTGTCTTTCTTTCTTACTTTGTTTCTACCTGTGTATATATAGCGACTTCCGGATAGAGCGACGTAAACATTATGGCCCCTTTAATTTAAAATTATATTATGTGCATTATTAATTTTAAGATACATTGTTCTGAAGGTATTCCTATTTTTATCTTTATCTCTGAAATGGAATTTTTTGCACACAGATAATAAAAGATGGCAATGATTCAGAAGGATTGAGACCATCCAGAAGCGATATATGCAGAATAAGTTATGAAGTCAGGATTAAGGACAGTGATGAATTAGTAGAAAAAAGGGAACATGTAAAGATATATTTGGGTGACAATGAAGTGAGTAAACAATGGCCTTTTGTTTATTTAGCACTTGTAATTTACATTGTTACAAAATATTTATCATGGTCATGGACTTGAGGTTTGTAATTAATTGAAATAGAATACTTTAAGGTAGATTAATATTTTTTCATATTTGTATTTGGCTGTTTATATTTGTATTTTATATTTGGTTACATAATTTATTGAATAATTACCAAATACTTAAGCAATATTGTTTACAATTTATATATGTATACTAAGGTCCAAATATTCTTGGCATCCATTTTCCAAACAGCCTGTAAAACCATTAATAGATAAGACTATATTTATCTGTATTTAATCTGTTAAAGGTGTATAAATTGTTTAGACTATCTTAATTACATATCTTGGTCTATTAAGGTTTTTTTTGTGTTGACTCACTAAGTTAGTAATTGATAAGATTTTCCGCATAAAGGAAGTTCATTGTTGTCACCATGTCGGATATTTATATGCACTTGTGTAGACATAATTATCTTATCTTTGAATCGTTGGTTTGAATATTACATTTATTAATATTATGTCTTGCAAGTAATATTAATAATATTTTGAATCCCAATAAAATGAAATCAAAAATTAAAATAAATATTCTTGTTGCATAAGATCAAAATTGAGTCTCAACACATTTTTTTTACCTATATGCCATTTCGGAATGCATATTCTTTGAGGAAGAATCAAAGCAGAAACAATATATTAAAAATAATCAATATATTTACCTACCTTAAAAATAATCAATATAATCAATGAAATTAAATCATATTTTTGTATAGTATGACTATGTGTAATATTTACACAAATTGAACTGAAAGAATAACAAATTACTAAAAAACGAAATTACTAGTTATTGAAGTTTTGAAATACATTTCACTAAAGTACTCCTCTAAGTATAGTATTGATTTGTTATGAAATATTATTTATAGGTTCTCCAAGGAATGGATATAGCCTTAAAATTAATGTACAAAGGAGAAGAATGCATATTGCATATAGATCCTCGTTTTGCATATGGAGAAACAGGTTTAAAAACTGGTGAAAGCTTAGGCCTTGTTGGAGAAGTGGATAGTCCATTATATATTGGTCCGATCATAGGACCAGACACTTGGCTCACAGTTCAATTGGAGTTACACGATTGGACCGAGGAACCTGATTTAGAAACATTACCAATCGCTGAAAGGATGGACATCGGGTGAGTTTTTTATATATATAATAATAGTAACTTATTAAATTATGTATAATACAAGAAAAAAATTAGTTGTTTGTTGGCTAGGACTTATTAAGAAGTATTATTCTGCTTTTCAATGTTATTATATAGAACACATAAAATAATAAGGACATCATAGCCTGATTAGTTATCTATAATTGTCTTATTATTGAGTAGTAGTGGCAGGGAGTAGAGTGGTTAGAGGATGCTTGTCTAACGTCTCAGAGGCTCCGGCTGCCTTATTATCTAAAAGCAGACGACTTGCAAAATACTTGCGATAGGCGAAAACGTTCTATCAATTTGTGCAATATCACACTAAATCGTGTTTTTGGTATCACATAACTCATAACAAAAGTGTGGTTTGCCATAAGGCCTCTTACGGACAATAACTAAAATTAAAACGCATCATTTCTGTATGGCAGCACACGCGATCGCAAGTCGTCTGCTGTTAGATAATAAGGCAGCGGGTTCAATTCCCGGCGGGGTCACTTTGGAAATGAACTTTTCAAGCTCTGGTCTGGATTTAGAAAGTGGCAGAGCACACTGCGTTTTGCAGTCACTTGCCAGTAAGGGGGTGGCCCCTTTTAGAAGACCACCGTGAAATAACAGCATATGTGCTGTTATGTTTCAGTGAGTGAGTAAGGGATGCAAGAGCCCATTACCCCATTCCTTCCTTATCACTTATCCTTAATCCTTCTATGGTCGGCAGCTCACTTGCAACTCTTATGGCGTTGCTTGTGTTACAGGCGACAGTAGCCACCTACCATCAAGTGGACCGTTAGCCTGTCTGTCGACTTTAACATAAAATCAATAAAAAAAAAATAAAAAAAATCTTCATCTGTAAGAAACCGGTTGGGTGAATTCAGAGATTAGATTGAACAAACATTGTGACACGTGATTTTTTTTATTAAGAAGATAGGTGTATATACGCTTTGTTGACGATAATTGGGCTATCACGTAATAGTGTACAATTTTTGGAGGACAAATTCATGTTTATCGATTGCAGATCTTGTATATTGTGCGTCTCACATATATATTAGACATTATTTTATTCATGTCGGAAATATTTCGACGTCCGATACGTTGACGAACGTGATTAGATATGTAATAAATATATTTTATATTATTTTTATATCATTATGTTAATTGTTAATAAGTCAGTCATTACAAGGCTCACATTTTATGTGGAAAATTTGGGGTGTATTTATAAACACGGCTTATACTCGGTCCAACCATTTATTTTACTTTGGACATTTGCATGCCTATCAATTTCTTGACAGGAAAGTCCATGTGATATTTTTTTTATTACAATTGACAAATATGACTATTTCATTGTTACGGCCGACGACGTAACGCTCTATGGATCATCTAGGCAGTGACTAGAAGTTATTGATAGTATATTGATAAATGATCGATATCGAAAAATGATATAAACAAAAAAAAAAACGGAAATAGTTTATAATTATTTCTATATTAATTAAATAATGAATCGTCGAATTCTTCACTATCTGAACTGGAATAATTACTTTAATCCTGAGTAACATTAATTATTAATCTGTAAGTATGTTTGTCCTCTATGAACTCCTAAATCGCTCAACCGATTTAAAATAAAAAATAAAATAAAAACTAGTTCATAAATAAAGTAGGAGTTACGACGTTACTAACTCGAGTTGTCAAAAGTAAAATAAATAGTTTGACGAAGTATAATTTATAGTTAGTGCAATGATAATAACAATGAAGACCGTGATTGATAAGGTTATGATGATAAGACAGGCGTAAAGGATAATGAAATCTGGAACATTTCTAGAAGGCTCCACCGTCGTCAGACGGGCGACGGTATACTGGCTACCATCGCCTATAACGCAAGCAACGCCACAGGTTCTGCAAGTGCGCTGCCGACCATAGTAGGGTTAAGAATAAGGGATTAGTAGGGGATAGGGAAATGGGCTCTGGCATCTCTTACTCACTCACCGAAACACAACAGCACACGTGATGTTATTTTACGCTGTTATTCACTTGCCAAATCCAGAACAGAGCCAACTATGAGAAGTTCATTTCTAAAATTGGCTCCGCCGGGTGGCGAGCCCGGGACCCCTGGGTCAGAGCGTTGAAGCAAGCAAAGTAGTAGACATACGACGAGTAGTAGTTTTTAATAATACAGTTTAAGATAATGCATGTTATTAAAGAATTTAACAAAATAGATCTCAGCTGTCTGTATATATATACAAATATTATTATAATTAACAACATTATCTTAAAACTGTTCCTGTTGATGATTTATAACAAGGTCATTGTTATAAATACTCGATGAACTGGGTCGGAACATTACACAATAGCGAATTGAGTTTTTTTTTAATGAATAAGTTTTGAATTTATTTATGCTGAATTTGTGTTGCCAGTTGAGTTGAGGATCAACTGAATTGTTTCATAAAGTTTTATATAATTTATTTCATATATTATATATTTCATAAAGTTTTATATAATTTATGAAACTAATATTTGTTATTATAGAAATTACTATGCGAAATTACGCGAAATTCGTGAATTGTATGTGTGAAAAAAAAAAACAAGCTGTCTCAGGACGCCTGGCAGATTATATGAAACATCGAAAATGTATTAAAAACATTCTTTATCAATTAAATACAAATTAGTTTCATCAAAGTCTTGACATAAGTGTGGCCAAATGTTGGCGTCGCCACGCCACCAGCCGGTCTCACCCACCGCAAAAGACGTTTCACATTAAAATAAATGTTTTAACAGAATCCGCAGACGCGCTCGCGGTAACTGGTGGTACGGTCGTGGAGAGCCGCAATTGGCGGTACAATTGTACAGGCGGGCGTTAGATGTCTTGGACGAAAGCGATGGCGGTATATCCGATCCGACGCCCAGTGGAGACATGGCCGCCACAACGGACCCACTGATGGCGTTGTTTGACGAACGTCTCAGGGTATACAACAACATGGCCGCTGCACAGTTGAAAGCGGGCGCGTATGAAGCTGCTTTACAGGTAATGGCAAAAAAAGGCAATATGGCAAAGAAAATGGCATCTAATTAATAATTTACCTATCAATTCAAAAAATTAAATTACACAAAAAAACATAAAACGTACCTTAAAAAAATATTACCTAAACAAAATAAATATCCTCTGTAAATAAATGCCTGCATAGAATGGGACGCCCTGTGTAGCGAGTTGCACACGCACAAAGCGTGACGATGCCTCGCTCGACCGGTTTTTTTTTAATGCTGCTAACTGAGTTGCATCTTGTATGCGATTCAGTTAATTAGGCATGGCATGATAATATATGGTGTAATGTTGTGTTGGCGTGAAATAAAATGTCTAGACAAACCTAATAATGGTTTACAGGCATCTTGTGTGTAAATACGTGTTAGATAATAAATTAAATAAAAATAAATAAATAAAATAAAATCTGTCCAAATAAAGAGAATAGCTATTTCTTTCCCATCGTCAATCCTGTACATCAGTCTGTAAGTACTGTCAGTCTTGTACATCATGTAGCTCGAGCTATACGGTGGTAGCAGTTACACTCCTTTTACCTTTTCAAGGTCGATAAGTCTGCCTGCCACCTAAAGAAACATCTTATTTTTAATTTTCAGGCTGTGACCCGTGTCCTAACCTGTCAACCGAAAAACGCGAAGGCCCTATACAGAAAATCGAAGATTTTAAGCGCAATGGGTCGCAACCCAGAAGCCCTAGAAGCTGCGAAGGCTGCCGCGGCCGCAGCCCCCGAGGACTCGGGAGCTCGTAAGGTGCTGCAACGCTGCGAGCAGATGGCCACCAGGGACCGCTCCGTGGAGCGAAGGCTGGCCAAGCGCATGTTGGGCAATGTCAGTGTGCCCAAGGCCCCTTCGGCTCCCGACAAGAAGCCCAATACATCTAAAGTGAGTACCAGACCTTATATTCATTAAGGGATGAGGAGTTTGGTAGGAGGTTTAAACAGTGAATTCGAAGCGACATACTCACTGTCACGCTCAGTGACGCCCAGTGACGCCCAGTGACGCCCAGTGACGCCCAGTGACGCCCAGTGACGCTCAGATAGAATATTTGTGAGAACATATTGTAAAACTATTTAAATTTTAGAACTTTTCACTCCTAATAGGAGGTTTCTCAATGGTATCACTTTGAGAAAAGCTGTTCAAGTATATACAGTGTTTTGTTTGCATTCAAAATTGTCTGAATCAAAATATAATTCCCTCCTTTTATTATTATGCCATAGATAGAGGTTTTAGGAATAATTGGATCTAACCAAGAAATATGTGCTGCTTTGAGTTGTTTGTCATTTAAACACGTTAGCCATACCAACCAGCCATCGGCTATTACAGTGAAGATATTTTAACATAAACGCTACAACTGAACAGATGGTGACAAAATTCTCAAATCGGTTAATGGTTTTTCTGTACACGTGACAGAGCTCATTTACGATTTCATTATAATATTATGTATTGACGTAAAATTTGAATATTTAGATGCTGGTGTGGGGCTCACTGCTGCTGAGCCTGCTGGTGGGTGTTGCTAGCGTGCTGGTGTACCGCTACAAGATGCAGCACTGACCCTCTACTTAGTGAGTTTTTTTTACCACAACTTGGTCTTACTTGAAACACAAAAGCATAGAAAAAAAGGATAGCACATGAGTTTGTATCGATTCCAATTTTCATAGGCTCATATAAAAGAAACTAAACTTAGTAACTGTTTCGTTTATTTAAGCTCATGTTTTTAAGATATCAGTTAATAGGGATTTTATATTTGCGCTTTGCATTCAAAATGACTTTAACCATTCATCCCATTCGATAAATCGTTAGATATTCACTTTTTGTTACTTGAGAGAACTTTTACTTTTTGTTGCGTTTTCTTTTATCTTGTTTTGCAACCAATATTTTCTATCATATAATAAAATAATGTGCGAGAAGTTAATTTCGAATTAATATGTTTTTTCAGGGATACGAGGTTCCAACGGTGTGAATGAAGTAGATTACAAATTATCAACTGCTCTATTGTGTCACAGGTATTGCATAAAATTAGTCATATCATATAGATTCTATTTTATTTTGTTTCGATATCATCATCCCCTTACCAAACAATTGACATTTTAAATATCGATGGCATAGAACACAGATGTGGTAAGTACTTCTTTTTTTTTTTTTTTTTTTTCTAAAATGAAACATCCTTGTAACAGACTTTGTTAAGATAGTTCAAAGGTTTTCAACTTTAGTTCAAATAGTATTTTTTTTTTTCTATTTACTTCTTTTTAGTTTTTTTTATATGTATATTTTCTTCCTTTTATTATTTTTTTTTTTTGTTTTTCCTGTAATCACTTTTTCTTTTTTTTTCTTTTACCTTTTATAGTATTTTTATTGTTATTATTATTATTATTATTATTATTATTATGTGTCTAATTGTCTCTTTAAAAGTGGTATTCACCTTTAATTGGTTGCCACACATGTTTGTTATAGTTTTTTTATTAAGTGATTAGTTATGTGTGAGCAAATGTTGGTGGATCTTTTGTAAAAATAAATAGTTCAAACTTCGCTAAATGGCCTAGTTATCTGTGTTAGTCCAACTTTTAAATCACTTTACTGTAAAATTTATTTTCTGCATACCACATAATATGTATTGTCTATGCCATCGATATGCAGATTTAGATTTGAATGAAATGATAAAATGGCGGACGCATTACTCGTTTATCGTTCAATGTTATATTTTGACACTTTGCCAAATCAAAGTGTCAATAATTATTGTTTACAAACGAACATACAATGTTCTACTATGATATGTCTAATTTATTGTCAGTCTAAGATTTTTTCCTCTCTCGCGAAACTCTTTTTATATATAATGACTAATATTAACAATTTTAATTCTTCTAACCTCATTAAGTGTAACTATTATGTGATTTGTACATAGTACATTGCCGATCGAGTATTGCGGTTTGGATATCGCATTATTTTTTTAATGTTACTTTCAATTTAACAGTCACAAGGTGCTTTAATTATATGAGGATTTACTATGATGTCGAAAACCGTCATTGAGACTTTAAGAACAACTCATTTAGTCACTGTATTATCGTCATTTTTAAACTAAAATGGGCATTTTCTTGAGATTCCATCATTTTGACCTTACTAATATTTGTCAAACTTGTAATAAAATGTGCTATGTGGTGCAGCAGCTAGAATCTAAATAATAAATAAACTATTAAATTTTCACGAGACAAATAAACTTACGTTATAACAAACCCTAAGTTACAAAATAAAATATTTTGTTTTTAAATAAATCTTCAATGTAAGTAAAATTTTTCGGGAAACCTTTTTTGTCTTTACTTCAAAAGTATAAGTTTTAAATTGTGCGTTTCGCAGTCATTTAGGTAACCCGTCTGGCGGCAGTAACCACCCCCTTGCAGAAGACTACGGTGAAATAACAGCATATGTGCTGTTGTGTTTCAGTGAGTGATTAAGGGATGCCAGAGCCCATTGTCCCATCTCTTCCTTATCCCTTATCCTTAATCCTTCTATGGTCGCCAGAGCACTTGCAGCACCTATGGCGTTGCTTGTGGTAGCCACTTATCATGTATCGTCAGCCTGTCTGTCGACCTTAACATAAAAAAACTATACTTTTTGTACATAGCACATTTTGATTTTACAACGACGTCATATTAGAATTTATGGGTTGTTTGAAGAAAATGCCACAATGAGTTAGTGATGTAACTTTCTATGTCGTCTTTGTAACAATATTGTTTCAAGCACCAGATAGCGATAAATAAGTTAGTTGTTGGTTTTTGACGTCATATTTTATTAGTTGACCATAATCTTAGATAAATGTAAACATTTTGGTCAATGTTCCTTCCGAACATCACAAATATCAACATTGTATTTAAAAAAATATTTATGAATAATTACTATTTACATAAAATATTAAAAAATATATTTATAATGAAAGTAATTCAATTTGCAAAAAAATTTTTTTCGACAAATATTATTAAATATTTACATAATGTTTATTCGATCACATTTAATTTAATAATAAACAATAAAGCTAAAATAATACTATATATTTTTTTATAAAAATTTAAACAATTTCTAGGGTATTAAAGTTTGACTATTTGGTTGTTTAATACAAATATATTTTTTATTATGGCATAATAATAATTTTTTTTTTAATAGAATACGATTTTTTTAAAATATATTACTAACAGTAATCATTCCAAAACGATTAAATGTTTAATTGGTTTCACTTTTTTGATACTCTTGTGTATATTTTAATTGGAAAAAATGGCTAGTTTCATCATTGCTTTCTATTTTCTATTTCTATTTTCTTGTTCTTCTTTTTTTTTCTATTACTTTCATTACAACAAGTGAAAGCTAAACAGTGTGATCCTATTATATGAGTAAAATTTTAAAAAATAAATCAATTTTAAGCTTCTTTTGGCTAGGTATATCGTTAATAGATCGATTTGTAACTCGGGTAAGTTGGAACATGGAGAACGGTGTACCCACTGTATTTAATTGTAAAAAGGTATAGGTGACAGTTTAATATAACTTAATTAATTATCCTCCCCACGTTTATTCCCAAGTGGAATTACTGTACGTCTTGAGTGAACGTGGGGAGATTCCCATTTGTGATTTATTTGTCCTCGCGTTTCGCGGATCTTGGCATTTACCTTAAAACCTCAGACCAAATAAGAATTGGACAGATTTTTGCGGACAACACAGTGAAGCCGGTTTTTTTAAAACATGTGTGCGTAGACGGTTTACTGTATTGAGATGTGCGTTGGCAAAGCTATAACCTCAATTTATGTTTATTTTTATTGAAAATATTGGTTTCCAAGTTTATTTATGTGTGAAAAAATGTGATTCCAGTGTGCTTTTTATTTTTTGAAGACTTTTTTTACCACCCTTTCACCACGAAATTCACTAATAAATAAAACTAATTAATAAGACGAGGCGTAGTTTGATTGCACTTGTGTGCGTGTAACACCGCGAAGGCGTAGTTTTACCGGCTTCACTCCGCCGTCCACAGCGCCTCTATCTCTAGTTCTTATATTATCTGAGTTTAAAGCATATTATTTTCTTTTTGTTTCTGTGCCAAAATGAATAGGTACTTTGTAGTGTGGCATGTTTAGGTTATGAAAATTATTATTATTATTATAAAAAAACAACATTTAGTTTGAAGCCGAATTAAGTTTTTTATAAAAAAGCAAGTATTATTAGTAATATGGGAAATAAATTAATTGCCGCCATTTTGAATTAACTCTTGTGTCACATATTGAAAAACTAATATTGGGTTAAAATTAACAAATTTATAAAATTTGACTCGTTTTTGGCTTCAAACTTGTGTTCAGCTCAATGCATATGTATTTTATTTTTATATCAAACTGATGAATACTATTTTTGTATACCTACTTTATTAGTTTATGTAAGGGCAGTAATTACTTTTTATAAAATGTTTGCATTCCAATTTAAAAAAAAAAAAATTGCTTCTATATATAAAAAAAAATACAATTGCGCATAATAGCAAAGTTGGTAAAATAATAAAAAAGTGCATAATTAACAGTTTTTCTCAGGTTTATTTTGCATTGTGTTTCTGGAACCACACTTTTAAAACTATTGGATATTATTATCGATTATGTAACAGTGATTATAATAAATTAATCTTTATTTTAAGTAAAATTTTAACGTGGCTATTTTGGTATGTGGGATTTCATATTCCCTTTATAAAAAAATATAATAAGAATTGTGGTTACAGTGTACAATTAGGTGTTAATAAAGATTTGTTGAAGACATGTTTGCGTTTTTTTTTGTTTGTTAAATATGGAATTGGTAAGCTGCTCGAGTTGGAATGTGTCCTCTTAATCCTTTAGCCGCCACAGTCGGATTTATACGACAATTATTTTCGTGTCCATTTCGCCAGAGCCGTATATATACGACAAATTCCTCTACTTGTATAATGTTTATTTTTAAATCATTGCGTTGCTTTTTCTTAAAAAAAAAAGAAAAAAATGCGAGTTAAGCGCGTTAAAATCGTTTAACGTAAATGTAAAAAACGTATTTGAAATTTGGTACCATTTGCTTGCGGTGTACTTTGCAAACATACATAAATAGTGTTCACTGTTCTGTGTACGTACACAACCTTTGATATTTAAGAAAAAGTAATATTTCTTTTATAATAAAAATATAAAAGCTTACATAACACTTTGCCAGGCGTTAGTTTTTTCTAATTTTAGACGATCCTAGGGAACAGTACTTTTTTTCTAGATGAAAGGTAGCCTATGCCTTTTCCTGTATCCCTGACAATATATAATAAATAATATGCACAATTTCTATATGATCGGTTGAGTAGTTAAGGCGTGAAAAGGTAACAGACAGGCAGTTACTTTAACATTTATAATAATAGTATGGAGTTAAGAATTTGTTTTAGTTTATAGTAAATTACATTATAATCTGAAGACCAAGGTCTAATTAGTGCGTTTGGCGTTTGGTGTTTGATCCACAATAATTTAGAGACTTATTATTTTATTGGTGAGATTAATTTATTTAATTTCATCACTATTACTAGTAATAATTGTGATTATTTTGTTTAGCAATTGTGCAAAAGGATTTTTATATTTTCCCGCAAATATCGATAGGATTTAAAAAGAAATTAAGTTTAATAAAACAATACTTAAATAAAATAAAATATTTATTTAATATTAACACACACACATTTACACAAATTAAGGACAATTTTTAACTATGTGCAACATATTTAAATAAATATTGTCGATTTTAATTTTGTTGCAAATCATTTAAATATCTGAATAGTTCGTAATTGATCAAGATAATTACTTTCAAAAACACTCAAAAATAATAAATAACATAGCATGAAATTTTATTCCTTACCTCCATTATAAAGTTCACTGAATTTTAAACTTATAAAAGTAAAGACGTTTTTTGAGAATATCTCTTGTATCTGTGTATTCGAAGTTAATATAAAAGGCACAAAAAATTCTCAATAGGTGGGTTGACAGATGACTTGGAAACATTTCCCCGCTCGAACATGACATTGTTATATTTCTTAAAATCTATAATTATTCATCACGATTTAGTCTTGAACGTAAAGACGCGAGCCAACCAGCTTGTCATATGAGTTATTAGTACTATTTCGGCTATGGTCAACAGAGCTTGAACAGTGAAAACGGTGGCCACAAAGTCGTACAACAGTTTTGGCGAAAAAACAGACCACACGAACAGGTGATGTCTGAACACGGCTGCCACTATGCAGTATACCACTAAGCAGTACACCCTTTGCAGCGCGAAGATATTACTGGCACGCCACACTGACTGCAAATATCTGAAAACCAATAAATATAACTCAAGACTACTATTATTGGTCTCTACATAAGTGAAAACCGAATCAAAATTTTTGCTGTAAGTTGCTGAGGAGTTGGGTATCCCACAGACTACTAGATGCTGCAGCATCAGGTCAAGGTTACCATGTCACGGAAACACCACCGAAGGAGCAGCAAACCAATTTTCAAATCAATCCAACCCGTGAAAGTTAGTGAAATCCCTTCGTCAGCTTCGAAATGAGCTGATGATCTTCAAACGCCCGAACTTCAACTTCATAAATTATAGCTAAGAAACTTTCAAACAAAATTAACTCCATACACAGGTTAAACTTATAACACCTCTCTTTTGCGTCGAGCGTTGCAGATTAGAAATAACTGGAGAAATCCATCGACCTATATGTATTCTAGTAGACTTGGTGATTGGACAATAGTTATTTGTTCAACTAGAGAGCAAAATTGTTTTTTTTTTTTCTGCGAGTGCCGATTTAAAGGCAAGAGACATAAAAAAATTTGCTCTCGTGTTAAACATACAACTTTTCACATCAACAGCGAGAAAAGCGTTACTAGGTCACTAATAAAATATTCCTATAAGCATAGAGTAAATAGTACTTAACAGTAATAATAAGTTATATCGCGTGTTCGAATTTCGAATCACGCTCGCATCAAAAATCTATTTCGCTGCGAGTTTTTAAGCACCAAAAGCACCCTTTTCGTGCTGGAGATGTGAAAAATTGCTTATACTCCTAAATACACAAAGTACATAAATTATAAAATAAAAATATAAGTCTTTCAATTAAATTTTTGATTAAAAGATTGTAAATTTAAAAAAGATCAATTTGTCTTTGGTCTACAATGGTATAATAATAAGAAGAATAAGTACGCGTGCCAATGAGGCGCCTGCAGGGCGAGACGGCAGTAGAGCGCTGCGCCGGCGAGAGAGGGAGCGGCGTAGGCGTGGAGGCCCATCCGCGCGGCCACCGCCGCCGGCGCGTACTCGCGCAGGCCCACGTAACCCGCGCTCAGGTCCACCGACGCCAGGCTGTTCGAGTTGCCCTATTGAGTTCGAGTATGGCAAGACGGAAAAAAATTAATAAAAACGTTTCATTTATACTATAGACTTTACCCGCTATTTCGTCTGAGCCCCTTTAACATACTTAGGTGTTAAAACATCTATTTAAAAATTCTCAAAATATAAGAAAAAATAAATTTTTTTTATTCACCAAAAATTTTCAAAAAGTTTGATTGCCACTTTTAAAAACAGTCAACTCATATGCCGTTTATAGTGTAAATGCGTGTGCCTCTTTTTTATATTTTTAGGCGATCCCTCTGAAACCTAACATTTTTCCAGGATAAAAAGTATCCTGTGTTAATCCAGGTAATAAACTTTGTGTGTGCAAAATTTTATCCGAATCCTTTGAGCTATATTTGCGTGAAAGAGCAACAAACATCATCACAAACTCGCATTTATAATATTAATAAATATTAGTCAAATGACTTGAGGGATCATTTAATCGGCTTAGGCGTGAAAGCGAAACAAACTCACTTTCGCATTTATATAATAACTTTATAGTTCTTTAAAATGTAATAGAATATAATAGTTAGGTCTCTAAACTCAAAGTGCATATGATTCATATTGAAAATACTCACTTGATAAAAATAAAACACTACGCCTATCCACAGATGAACCAGAGTTTGACTCAAAACGTCCGCCACTTGAGTTTTTCGACCTTGTCTTGTATCCAACAACTTGTGGTCCAAACATTTAGAGGTCAATGCACATGTCACATATACACTCGGCACCATTATCACATTGTGTGGTCTCATCAATAACACAATTATCAACATCAATTCGTTCAACATTATGTGAGATATGGACCTTGCCAAATTCAATTTAACCTCATCCAAATTCCATGGCTCGTTCACGCTGTCATCGTAGAAAACATCTTCGGTTTTCTCTTTGGGTTTGTTGTATACAAACTTTTTGCTGTTCGGAAGTTCAACTCTGAGGCTACAGCTTTTGAAAATTCCCGCATAAGTCAAAACTTCAATGACCACCTTAGCGGTCAGTATGACCCAAAAAACGTTGACAACGACAACTGGATCAAAAGACTTGATGTCGTCAAAGGGAGAGTTCAGAGATCGAGTGATGACCCTGTAGCACAATATGCAAATTGCTGCAGCCACAGTTAGCGCTGTGTGTATATGCATCACGTTATTTGTGTATTGAAGATTGTATAAGCATATAAACACGGTCAAAAATGTACCTGAAAATATATTAATTTATTTAATTTTGGCAAAAATTCAAAAGAACATCACCATACATTGGGAAAATCAATGTTCAGGTATTTTTAACCTTGGACGCTCGACGCAAAAAGGAGGTTGCAATAAGTTTGACATGTGTGTCTGTCTGTGGAATCGCAATTACCAAACGGATTTTGATCCGTATTTTGATTTTTTTTTTGTTTGAAAGCTGACGTGATCGGGATCGTTCTTGACTATAATTTATAAATATCTGTTCAGCCTTTAAAAGACCGTCAGCCCATTTCCTAGTTGACGAAAGGATTTCACTAACGTCCGCATGTTCTATTGATGTGAAATTTGATATACTGTTACTTCGATGGTATTTCCATGATACGGTAACCTTGACCTGATGCTGCAGCATCGAATGGTCTGCGGGATACCCAACTCCTTAGCAACTTACAGCAGATATAGCATGAAAGTAGGCGGTTAGTTTATAATTTTTAATTATACCCTATCTTAAATATGAAAACTAATCTTTTTCTTATAAATTTTTAAATAGAATCTATCTTATAATACATATAATAAAAACGTTGTGCGCCTTGTGAGTTTGTGCACGCTTAACCGATTTTAAAGCAGTTTTCATTAATATAGTGTGGAAAACAAACCGTAACATTTAGTGTTTGTTTAATTACAATAAATAAATAAATAATAAGTCTATACTAATATTATAAAGTGAGAAGATTTGTATTTTTGTATGTAATGAATAAACTCAAAAACTACTGGGCCGATTTTAAAAATTTTTTTCACCTATATAAAGTGAGTAACATAGGCTATATTTTATAAAGTTACGCGGACGAAGTTGCGTGCAACAGCTATGGTAATGGTACTTACCAATGAGCAGATGTGCTTGTAAATATATACTATTTTCCGGTGCATTAAGCCAGTCAGCTGTATCGGGAAGGAATAACCATCTGTCGCCCGTTTGATTCATTGTTCTTAAATATCTGAAAACCACCAAATACAACAATTGAACAACCAATTTTAACATAAATTTACATATATGTATTGATGGACACAAACTTATATTTAACTCTAAAAAAATGTTTAGAAATTTACGAGTATAACAACATAAGTGAAACCACTTATAGTTCTAGCGAGAAAGATATTTTGAAAGTATATATAAATTTATCAAAACATTTGAACAATTTTAAAACTGACCTGTGCAATGCAATCAATAGAACCCATTTGAACATAATCCCTATACCTTCACCCATTTTTTGCTCCAATTCGGGTTTTTCTTGGACCTCGGTGGCTCCGACCAGTCTCTTACTGAGATACATGACCACGACCACTATGGTCCTTATCAGCACGAAGAACATCAGGGTGTTCCAGAAGAAGTACCAGGTCATGTGCTCCTCCTCTATGAAACTAGTTCCGAAGAATGACCACGCGTGGAACAGTGTTCCGACTATCAGCAGATAGTCTATTATGTTCAATTCCCTCAGAGGAGACATGTCTTTTGTCGTTTCTATTGCGGTCTTTATAATGAAGTAAGTCATTGTTAGGACGCAAGATATAGATACGAATGCCAACAGCCACATAGAGTCAAAAGAGCACAGTTGGCTGTTAGTTTCCGTGATGAAACAGGATGTGGTGAGTATTGCTGTACATGTGGCGAATACAAAGAGGAACGCTAATAGAGAGCCAGCAGTGGACGGGCGGCGGGAACGTATTGTCGTGCTCGAGCGACGATGCTCCGGTTGTATGGAGTACAGAGTGATACTGAGCAATGCTACGCCGATCTGGAATTATATGCAAAAGTAGTGAAACGAATGTTTTGTGGTGGAACTCGTGGCAAATGGGATTAGTTTTCCCTGTCACCACCAGTAGTGGTAATTGGGATAGATTAATTCCCATTCGTCACCACAATTATTTTATTTAATGAAGTTTACTTACTTTAATAATGATGAGATCCTTTTCATATGGATATGATATGAAACAGATATAATCATTAATATAAGTAGTAAACTTCATTAAAAATAATGGTAGTGACGAATAGGAATAATCCATCCCAATTACCACCACTGGTGGTCGTAGTGATAGCGATTTGGAGAAATAGTCCCATTTGCCAACAATGGTCACGAATGGGAACATACCAACATAAAAGCAGTGTCGCTTTTCAAGTTAAAGTATTTATTATTCTCATGAAGCAACTGCATGCATTTAAAATACAAAAACTTGACACTACCTTATTTTTAGATAATGGGTCTAGGTGAGAGTAAATTGTTTCATTTCAGTTAACATACCTATATCTATGAGTAACATTACATTGTCAAGGGGCTCAATAGAAGGTCGGGTTTATAATTTTAATTATATCTTGTTTGCCTATTAAGTTACAGAATCAGAAATACAATGAAAAATAAAGTGAAAATAACTTACGCTGTACAGTAATACTATAGCTATTCCTATAGCGAAAAGGTCGAAGTCAACTGTGGAATCCGTCAAAAACTTTGACATTTGTTCGAGCGATTCCTCATAGAAATCTTTGGCAATTTTCGCTGCACTCTCCTGTCCAGTCGTCAAGTACTGAGCGAATTGACTCTCGGCACGTTTGAATTGCTTATAGAATTCTATAAAGCAAAACAAAAAATAATAATTTGTTGAATGTTTTTATACTTATGAAACATCAGGCTATCATGATTAATTGATTTATCTCTTTGACACTGCTATAAATTTTTATTAAAAGTAAAATCATATAATAGTAATCAGTACGATTTCGAGAGCTTACGATGTTCGAATATTGATTATAGTTTGGCCAAAACCACTGTACCACTCTTTCGTCATTAGAACAAGTAATCACGATTTTTAAAACACAAATTAAATGTAAGCACACTTTGACGAGCCTGTTGGATGAGTGAATTGGGTGCTCGCCTTGACGCTCTGTTTTAGGGTTCACGGGTTCGATTTCCGGTAAGGTCAATTTTGGGAATTAACTTTTCAAAGTTAGCTTTGTTCTGGATTTCGAGTGTAGTGGCAGGGAACACTGCGTTTCGCAGTCACTTTACCGGCTCGTATGGCGGCAGTAACCACCCCTTTACAAAGGACCATCGTGAAATAACAGCACGTGTGCTGTTTTGTTTCGGTGAGCGAGTAAGGGATGCCAGAGCCCATTTGCTCATACCTTCCCGTAGCGTACTTGCAGCACCTGTGGCGTTGCTTGTGTTATAGGCGACAATAGTGACGTATAGGATAAACCAAATTAAAAATGCGCGCCCCTCCAGTTTGTTTACTCCCACAAGCACAAGCACGATCATTTACCCAATTAGCCCGTTCTGTTGGCCAATGACAAGTGCACAAATGACAAGACGCGCGACAGACCAGACGTGCTGTTCTATAGATAGCGCGCGCTCCCCGCCATACAATGACAGCGCCAGGATTTATCTGTCAGTGTGGTAGTCAAGTTCACTGTATAGTCGCCGCACACACACATGTAAAGTGTGTAGTGAAACAATAAAATTAGGTGGAGGGGCGCGTTAATTTTCGTTTATCTACCATCAAGTGGACCGTCAGCCTGTCTTCCGACCTCTGTGTGTGTGTGTCGGTTACCTCTGTCCGTGGGCATGTCGTTGTGGCGGGCATTGTGAGAGGCGAGCACGTGCAGCAGATAGAGGTGCTGGGTGCGGTCCGACGGGAGCAGTGCTGGCAACACGCGGCCCGCACTGTCGCCGGGTGGCGGAGCGTTCAGCAGCCAGGCGACGGTCGCCGCTATGTCGGTCTGTGCAGCTGTCGGACCCGGGCCCAATCTGTCACATTCGTTTATTATTTATTTACATCACACCTTAACAGGAGTCAGCTGTCTCAATTCGAGGATATATAAAGAAAGACCCACCTCCGGCTTGGATGGAGTTAAAATTTTCAAAATATTCTTTCTTAGCACATACTAACGTTATAAAATAAATAGTATGGTGCGTACTTATACGGCACTTTTGCGCTAAACCGCATAGTTTTCGAAATATTTCAGAAAAATTGATAAAACCAAACTTCTCACCCACCTCGTCCCCAAACCCGACGCTAAAAATCGTGTAACTTTTTACCAAACAATATGTGGCCTGTATAGAACAATTTGGAGCTGGAATGATACTTTTACTTTGGATATTGAGGTTAGGCCGTATAAATTTCACCTTTATAGACTTAGTTAGTTTTATAGACTTGTTTTGTGCGTTAATAGTCAGTCAGGACAAACAATTCTATAAGTATAGATTAACTATTGGTTAAAAGTGCTGTAAATATTTATAATTGAATGACACTGTACTCATATATATATATATTTATTAATGCCCTTTTGAACAAAAATCTACTTAATTATGTAACATAATTTGCAAATTATGACATAATTGACCTGTAATTTTTCATTGGATAAAAGTTAACATTGAGATGTTAACAATATTTTGCGACTTTATCGGGCTTTAACGTACGACGTAGATGGCGCTTATTTAATACAATCAAACATGACTGACGGTGTCGCTCACTGAGCGTGACGGTTGAGTTCAGAGTTTTTCCCCATACTAAAAGTGAACAACGAGCACTTATTAAAAAAAAATGTATCAAAATTAAATGAACTCACGGATGCGGACAACGGAAGTTGACGCTCCGTGCGACAAACAAGGGCACGAGTACTTCCGCTGGCGTGGCTCCACCGTGACCACCCGCGTCTCGCATCCCATGGTCACCACATACCAGCAGCACCCCGGGACGGTCCTGTCCACGTTATAATAACCCCCTTTCATTTTAGCAAAATAGTTATATAAACATTTTTTTAAAGAAAATATATGAGTGATATTACGCCTGACATCTTTATTGGACGCCACGCGACAGTGGCGTCATAATTTATATTATTTATAAAGTCAGAAATTGTATCATATTATTCATATTCAGCGACATACTAGGATAAAAAGTATCCTATATATTAATCCAGGTAATAAACTATTTGTGTGCAAAATGCAAAACTTCCAAATCTGGTAGTTCTTACGTGAAAGAGTAACAAACATACATCCATCTATCCTCACAAGCTCTCGCATTTATAATATTTATGGGATATAAATTGTACATTACCCATTTTTGCATTGCAGTGAAAATTTCTTTAACGACTTTGTCCATTTCAATAAGTTTCGGTTTGATTTTAGGACTACGTGCGCCCTCCAAGTGTCCAATGTGGTCCAGGCCCAAATAATGCAGAACTAGAAAGTCGAACCTCGGCTTGTTTTTTTCATCTGGAATCAGTACTTTGTCCAAATGCCTGGTCACGTTTTCATCGACCTGAAAAGTGTCAAATACAATATGTAAGTACTTGAAACTTTTTTAAATTTGTTGCTAAATAAATTTTGTTGAAACTTTTTAATGTTAAGGTCAAACAGGCTGACGGTCCACTTGATGGTAAATGGCTGCCGTCGCCATAACTCAAGCAATGTTAATCCAGGTAATAAACTATCCGTGTTTCAAATTTTATCAAAATCCATTCAGTTGTTTATGCGTGATTGAGTAACAAACATTTAACTAAACTTTCGCATTTATAATATTATTAGCAACCCGCTCCCAGCTTCGCACGGAGTTAAAATTTTCAAAAATCCTTTCTTAGCATCCACTAACGTTATAAAATAAAATCTATGTTCCAAATTTCAGCTTTCTTGACTTAGTTTTTGCTGTGCGTTGATAACAAATTTTATAAGTATACATTAGGATATAATTATGACTCCTCGGAGTCACGGGTTTTCTCACAATGTTCACCCTTCACCCTTAATACAGTTATCACTACTTTTTATCTGCATACTTAAGAGATGCAAGCCAGAATTGTATTTGAGCCTTTGTTTGTGGTGGCAGCAGCCGCGTTATCTAAAAATGTTTTAATCCTATGTGCGATTGCTGCTTTGTTTTCATAGAAACTTATATAGAAACATCAATTGACATTATTATAAAAAGATAACCTCAGTATAATCAGTGACGTAGAACGACGTAGTGCCATCGGACTCAGCCCATAGTCCGGGGAAGAGTCTCAACCAAGTGTCGTCTCCGTACATTATGGAACGTCGCCCTCTAGCGGCGGCAACTCGCAGCACACTGTCGCCGCGTACTGCAGGCGCGCCAAAGTTCAGCGCGACGTCGGCGAATGTCGACACGCTACCGGTCATCATGGCCTGAATCGAAATAAACATTCTACAAAATCTCTGGAATAGCATACATCACCCAATTACCCCATTAGCAGGTGTAATGAAAAGGGTGTATCAAGTCACACGCAGGCCAGTCAGAATCTATAGCGGTATAATTCTGTTAATTCTCTTGAACAAGATATTGCGGAATTCTTTATATTAAGTACATAGTGCCTACCATACACAATGAAGCCCATCGAACGAGAGGCATAAGAACCGTTGAATGAGTTCCACCACGAAATGGGGCGCATTAAATAGTTTTGGCTTTTTTCCCGAAACCATGGTAAAATATCTATTTCATGAATAAATATTTACAAAACACGAGGTGATTGCAAGAAATTTCATCACAAAATTAATAGGATAAAATATATTTTTAAACAATTCATTTGTGTAAAATCGGAATATATATATATCAGCACTATCGAGGCCACGTGCTAACCATTGAATAGTGAAAATTAAGCCTATGGCAGAAAAAGAATCAGCAAGATTGGACTTGATATACTCCTTTCACACCGCATTGTGAACCAAACGAAAAACCAATTATAAGCACCCTTAAATAAATGATATAAAATGGAAAGCATATACAATTTGTTACTACCATAGCTTTTTAGCCAAGTTTTGACAAGTGACAACATAACTGTGCACAAATCACATAGCTCCAAACTAAGCAACTTTAACAACAAACTACTGTTTGAGATCATGAAAAACCAGTTCCAGCTCCTAGTTTTTAAGCTATTTCTAAAGTCTAGGGGTACCATTACTGCCATTACTGTATTATAAGTTGTTGGAATTTTGTAAATTATATTCTTTTGGGTTCAATCATTGTTTTTACTTGTCAAGTAGATTAATTTTCAGTTCTCTGCTACGACATCAAAGAACATCACACTATATCACGACATATTTGTTGAACGCCATCTATCGTGGGTTTTCAGTAAGATATTAACGAAAACAGCTTACAACTTGGTTGTAAGCAGTTACAACGTAACGAAGATAAACAGAGGAAGGTTCGTAATTATTGCATATTTGATATTAGGTTTAACTGTATGATTTTCCCTCTTAAATGGTGACTAAACAATAGAAAAATTAATATGATATTAACTTCTAAAAATTGTATTACCACCCTGGCAGCTTGGATGTACTTTGTTTTCATGCTTATAATTTCCGTGAACATTCACTTTTTGCCTTAACTCACATTACAGAGCAACAGTCATGCATGCACGAACAGAGTAATGTAAGCTGTCCGTGTTGCAGTCATACTTAATCAATCGGAACTGGGCTACATGCAATACAATACAGGGTCGGATTTAAGGATATCTATTATGTGATACATGAGCTATATTCATCTATATAGTGATAGTGGTTCAAGTAAGTCTATGGGGGAAAAAATATTATTATTATTCTCTTTAAATTGTAAATTTATAATGATGCTATAATGTGTGTAGAATATAAATAAAGTATGAATGATGTAGTATGAAGAAATTATAGTAAAAAGGAAATTCTGACAAATAACTTCATTCCACTTAGCAGACACGCATACAATCAAAGCATACTCATCTCCCGATATTTTGTTCTTTAGTTATGTCTGGGAGGCCTAGGATCTTACTCTTTAATTACTAGTGCACAGCATACACAAAAAGCAGATGCATTAAAAACATACAATTCCCAATCACAACACCAAAGAAAAAACTCTACTATTATTTTTAAAATCGTCAAATGTAAAAATATGAATGTTATCAACATTAATTCAAGCATGCCTTCCTAAAGCATGTTCATGGACATACATATATTTTTAAATTGCTTTTTCTTTGGTTTTATGACCAGATGATACCTATGCAATGTATTTGAAAGCAGTGAAAAATTATAAGTGAACACTTGCAAATATATCCCTCCAGAAGTTTATAGTGCGCCTCCACTGTGCTTTTTCTATTTTCCTTTCCGGTGACTGTACACAACAAAATTTTTAAGTAGACAAGATGTAGCTACTTTTAATTATAACTTATCTAAGTAATAATTGAAAGTGCTATTTTAAATTAAAATGGAGTTATGAATATTTTTTATTATTAATTTTACATGTATCATTTCTCTTTGGTGTTGTGATAATGTTATAAAAGTTAAAAGAATAATAATGCAATTTTATTACAAAATATGTACACAACACAATGTAGCTTTCTGGCATTAAATTTCCATCAAATGCAAATAATTTGATAAAAAAGAATATCTTATAGAGTAATTTAATTTTTACATAATATTTAATATACAATACAAACATAGATAGGAGTTAATATGTATTTTTCTAACATACATTTTTTTACCAAAAGTTTAAAAATTTATAACAAAACACATAAAATTAGATATCAATATCATACCTTTATCCTTGGCATTGTGACTGTGGGTGGTTCAGCTACAGACACATAAATGCAAGCAGATTTGTTCTTTAGTAGTTCTCCAGTGTATGGCATGTACTCTTCAGTCACAAAGTCGTATCGGAGGCCATCTATCACCATTAACACAACAGTGTTTTCACCAGAATTGTACACTTCTTGACCGTCAATACTGAAAATATTTGCATTTGTAACAACATTAATGATACTTTCAAATACTTTTAAATAATCACAACTATTCTATAGAGAAAATACTATTTTATTTTTTATTGTAAGATTAACAGTTTCATGGTCTATAACACAAGCAACTCTACAGATACTGCAAGACTGCTGACCATAGTATAATAGGATTAAGATTCCCTTAGTCTAGTCACTCACCAAAACATTAAAGCACACATTCTGTTATTTCACAGATATTATTAGGATACTATAAACTGTGGAAATATGAAAAAATAGGAAACTTTTAATTTTGGCCACTGGGAGGTTCTTGAGAAGAAGCCATAGAGCAGCAAGTGCAGCATAGTATGTCCATCCACAAAGTGGACCGACAATCTGATAAGGGCTAAGGGTTGATAGTAGGTCTTGTTAGAAAATTATTAGGATGTCCTATTTCCAGCAGTGGATGTCCTATGGCTGAGATGATGGGGCTTTAGCTAGACATACTACAATAGAGATTTGGGTTCTTCCTTTACAAAATAAAATGCCCACTGCACATCTCCTGTTATAATATAATAATAATATTTTATTTCAAACAAATTAGCCCATACGTAGCAAATTACTTAAAAAATAAACATAAATTAAACTAAATAAATTAAACATATTTTTATACCTTGAAATAAAAATATTTTTAATAATAATAATACATTAACATTCACCAGGCAACTCAGCTACTCAAATGCAGATTAATGTATCGGCAAAAAACTGCCCTGTACATCATCATAGTTATGTAGTGGTTTTCCACCTTTACTTTTCTAATTTTATTTATTTTTACATTTAGCATTCTGCACTTAGTATTAGTAGTTATTTAGAAATATAAACATACCTAACATTTTCTATGAAATTCGGTAGGTCATCCATATGTGCGAGTCTCCCTGAATTGTATTTTAAAGGAAAAAATCCATAGAGAAACAGCATTAGGGCTCCCAAGCCCATTACTAAGAGGCACAGGTTTGTCCATCGTTGTTGCAACCAGGACAACATGACGGCAAACGGTTGCTAATAAAGGTATTTTCACATAAATCGGTATTTTATCACAGACCGGCAACTTTAAATATTTTAGTTATATATCGCAATATAATGTTTTGTATCTAGTTTCACAAATGCAACTCGGCACTCGGGCTCACTGAATCAGTGCAATGTAGTGGTCCGCATAAGGAATGTATCAAGTGGAAGGAACATTGTGTAACACACTTTACAACTGGTAGGAATGTATGAAATTTCATTAATAGTGCCTTTACTCAGGCAATCCTTCTTAAGTAGTAAATATTGATGACTGTTTTGCCGGTTCAAACACGCGTCTGTACATGCCAGACTTGAAATAACACCTGGCTGGAACACAGATAAAAAATATCAGTTCGTAAAATAATTTATCGAACTAAAATGATAATACAATAAGTTGAATTATCCGTAGATAAACACTTATAAACATTAATTCCGGTAATCGCAATTTCTTTTCATTGTATCTTGTTTTCACACTACACTATTGCAGTCACTGTCATTTGTCAAGTTGATAGTTGCAATTTGACATTAAATTAAATGTCATATATGACAAGTACTACATACGAATAAATATTACTTCGCAGGTTTATATCATAAATTTGCCAAATGTCTGTTAGGATTAAGATTTGTTATGAAAGTATTAGTCGCGTAGATCATAAAACCACCTTAGATAAATAAAGTCCTACCACAACATCTCCTATTTAATTATAGCTAACCCACACTTTCTCAATGGTTTTGATTAGATTTTCTAATATCAAAGCTGGAATGGCTTTTTTTCTAAAAGTAGTATTCCGAGTTATTTATGTTTCATAAAGGATTTAGAATTTTGATTATCTACCTATAGGTACTTACTATAGTTAAGAAATTGTATGAAATAAAGAAAAATAAGTAGGTAGGTACTAATTAAGTATATTGATGAGCCTGTAGAAGTTATGTATGGCTGGGAATCAGAGAAAACACAAGTAAAACTAAAGAATCTTGGTTTAGATAAGTATATGAATATATGAAGTATATGAATTATAGATAGGTATTGCAAAAAACATTAAAAATCTATAATTTAACCATTACAGTTAGTTATATTTGGTATTAGTATTCACAAAAAACTTGAGCCTAAACTCGCCTTTTAAACTCGACCACCAGAGATATACCTATTAAGTAAGAGGGTGGTTACTGTCGCTAGCTTTTAAATCTGAAACGCAGCGTTCCCTGCCACTATTAATAAGTAAGTAAGTGCATAAGTACTACATAAGTACATACCTATTATAAAAACAAAGTCCCCCACCCCCGCTAGTTAGTAATATAACAAGGTCCTATGGAATCGTTTTATAAAAAACCTATGAATTATAAAAACAAAACGTAGGTAGGTAAAGTAGTACGTATTAGGTAGAAGGAGGCAGGCGTCACGTCAGTGACAATGTGCAATCTAAACTGTAGTCATGGGTAAACAATTTTCGTCATTAGATCATTTTTGGTCTGTTCTCGAACGACACGCCTACTAAACACCTACTGAATTTCATTTTATAGTTCAATACTTCAGCGTTCTGTCATATAATCAAATTTGTGTTATAAAGGGGTCCATGATATAATTATTTTGTATGGAATTTAAGAAAAATAACTTTGCGTCATATATTTCGCGTTTTACAAGTCTGTAATTTATTTATCGCAAGTAGGTATTCATTACTTATATCACTCAGAATACAGAAGGTACTAGTGGAAAGGTGCGTTCAAACAAAAATTTAGGCCGTGCACGATAAGTATCTAACCACAAGACACTAATTAAATATAAGTACCTAAGTATATTTATTAATAGCTAAAAAGAGAGCAATGTTAAGTAGCCCATTTGGAAGAACGGTCTGTTGGTGAGATGGCTGACCCAGGTTTGAATCCTGTTAGAAATCCATTGCATAGTAGGTATTTTGAATTTCTTGTGTGGATGTCTCTCTGTAAGGGTGAGAAAAAACTGTGTGAATAAAATAGTTTAATAAAGTAGTAGGTACCTATATAGCATATGAAGAATTAAAAACCTATTATTTTCTTATACGTCATTTATGAATTTTATTGACTTAATGGTAGGTGGCTACAGTCGTGTACTTACTAATAACACAAGCAAAGTCATTGGGGTAACTTAGGTAATAATTTAGGTACATTAAAGTAATATACCTATAGATTGGTTAAGTTAGCCAGGCCAGCCAGCCAGGTGATTGCATTTATAAACGAAAGAGAACAATTGGCTTTAAAAAATTAAAAATCGAAAATTAAAATTATTAATAAGTACATGTTGTCAGTACAGAAAAAGACAAATTCCTGAGAAATCAATTCAGGGACAGTGGGTAAATAAATTTAAAAAAAAACTACTTCTAAGAAACAAATACATAACACCTAAGAAATAGGGACGCGAACGAAGTCGCTTTCAAAAGCTAGTTTTCAAATATAATTTTTAAATAATTACTTTGTTCTAGAATCAGCACTATTTACTGCAAGATGTATGGTCATCCTATAATTTGCAAGTTCAAGGTGGGTTCCCAATGCTTCCATTGAGTCACATTCGCGTGGGCAGCTGAAAATGTTCTATTTAAAACTCTTCGTTTTATTGTCGACAGCCATAGTCTCGCCAGCACAGCAGCGCGCGCCTGCAACGAAACTTCTCTCCTATCTCTAAAGGTAAGCAAATCACATCTATTAATAATACATTTATTTATACTACTTAGTTATTTTAATTTGGAATAAAGACAGGAAATTATTTTTAACTCTTATTTATTTTTATAATTAAATAATTTGCTAAAATATTAGTTTTTATTTACATTTTTAAATTTGTTTATTTTTTAAACTTTAAAGTGTGCAAATCATATATTTCTTATTTTTGTACCAATCAATTAGGAATAGTTTTATGGTAATTATTTTTAAATTTTATTTATTTAATAATTAAATTAGTTTCTATTTTAATTTTTAAAAATTGTTTAAGTAACTATTTAAAATATTTTTTAAATTGTTACAATTTTTAAAGCCTGCATTTTTAATAAGTATGTTGTTTCGTGTAAGGTTTAACCTAATTATTTTTAACCTTTATTTATTTAATAAATAAACATATAATTAGCATAGATTAGTTTCTATTTTAATTTTGTTTATATTTTTTTTAATTGTGATAAATTTTAAAGTTTTAATATGTTGTTTCGTCTTAGTCTTTAATTCTAAATTAGTTATCATTAGTGTTATTTTAAGATTCAATGATTATCTCATGCAGTTTCCATATACTTTATATTTAGCAGCAAAAACAAAACACGAATAATGTTTGCAGTATTCACTTTCAGCGTGATATTTAGATCAGTGGCATTGCGTCACAGCTAAAATTGTTCACAGGTGAATCAGCTGTGGATTCGTTCCAGAATAATAAAATATTATATGTACGTGAATATAGGTATTATCTCTCTATACAGCGCTTCCAATGTTATAATGTTGTATTGTTTACTCCAAAGAAGGTTGAGATTTCTAGAATTTCTTACTCATATATACCTAGTTACATAGTATTTCTTGTTCACTGAAAATTCTAGAGACAAAATGGTGCCAAAAGATTGCTAAAATTGTATTAGGCGAAGTAATATTTACAAAACAAACTTCTGTAAGGGGATGTTTACTGCCGCCAGACAGCTGCACAAATTATTGCGAAACGCAGTGTGCCCAGTCACTACTTGTCAAATCCAGACCACTCAACTTTTTTTTTTAAAATATTCAAAAACAAATACTTAAACGACGAAAAAATAAAAAATATCCTAAAAATAAAAAAAATATCTGAAAATATACTAAAGATAATATTGCTGAAGTATAAATACTAAAGTAAATAATTATAATGGAGTAGTAGTACTTAGTAGTAGAAGAATTATAGTAGTATAAGTAAAGAATTTATAATATGCCACTCAAATAGCATCCTTTCAATAAAATATAATATATTATTATATTTACACCTACGTATAATATTATAAGAAAATATAATATTGCAATGAAATTTCGAAGCGCCATCTAGTTTGTATTATAGTTAACATTAATTTTAACAGATGTCGCTGACTAACTAGAACGGATTAGTACGAGATATCACTTACTTTTCTAAACTTAACATTTTAATTAAAATAAAAGAAATCTTGAACTTTTCAGATGTCCGTAGTGCCAATGATGTTCCGCGACTGGTGGGACGAGTGGGACCGACCATCTCGGCTGCTCGACCAACACTTCGGCATGGGCCTGCGAAGGGATGACCTCCTCTCGTCTTTATCCGCCTTGCCGTCTAGCTCTCTCTTCAGAAACTCCTATTTCAGGCCCTGGCGTACAAGTCTCGCACGCCAGGAATCTTCTTCTACGATCAATTTGACCAAGGAAAAGTTTGAGGTATGAACATCACCGTTTAAAGTTTTTACTTTAACTTTTATTAATGAGGCATTTATTAAATAAGGAAAAATTAGATGGCAAAATTAGAGTAATTTTAAGTCCTTGTTTTATTTTGAATGTAGGTTGAATGTGTACATCCACGTTCGCACTACCCCATAGTGTCAGTCAACCAAGAAGACGCTGAAGCTATATGTTGAGCTGAGGACTTTGTTTTATAATATGTAAGGATAGTTAAAGAGGGAATGGGCAGACCATAAAGCTGGCGAAATTAATATCTATCTAATTTAAAACAATGCCTCTAGAGTGTTGGTTTCGTGCCGTACCTAATATTTATATACCCAGAACACAAGTTGGATAGCAAGGAATATAAAATTCTAAATTATTGTATTAACCCGACTTATGTATAGGCAAATTTTGTCATTTTTATCTTCTATCAAATTTCAGGTGATTCTGGACGTTCAACAGTTCTCGCCCGAAGAGATCACTGTGAAGGCTTCGAACAACACCATCGTCGTCGAAGGAAAACACGAAGAGAAACAAGATGAGCATGGCTTTATCTCTCGCCAGTTTACACGCAAATACATCCTCCCCTCTGGTTACGATGTTGCTGACCTTGTGAGCACTTTGTCCTCTGACGGTGTCCTTACAATTACAGCTCCAAAGCGTCCCCCTCCAGTTGCCGGTGAACGAGTTGTCCCCATAACAAAGACCGGTCCAGCAAAGCAGCCTGAACCCCAAAAAGAACAACCTAGAGAGCAAACCGTCCCTATTGTGACATCCCCTTAATTTCACACTTATCCAGTGCCACGAGACCTATCGATGGCTTAGATGTTTAAACCATCGATAATAACGACCGAAGCGTAAAAAAATAGCATTTATTTTAATTTTGTTGGTGGCCAACAACGATATGCGAATCGAAATTACCTACGACTATGTTTGTCAAAAGAGGAATGCAAACATCAATGTATAAATAAAAGAAATTGTAATCACTATATTGTGTTTTGAATGTATTTACGATGATTTTGAAAGATTAAATAAATAATTATAAATATGGCAAAATCTATTGGTGAATCTATTGGTTAAAGTTTGATTTTTATAGGACGACAGGCAGGCCGACAGATAGCAGACAGGTAGGCGTCAGGTCGCCTTTAGCGTCGCTATCGTTAATGTATGGGCAAATGTTAACCTTTGTGAAAGGTACAAAGGACTTGTTGAGCTGAGACCATCCCGACCATTATATACTTATTATACTTTAATTAAATTATACCAAGTGTTCATGAATAAAAGTGTTCACGAAATAACTGACAGTTGAATGGGGATATCTTCTTGCGCTTTCGAACAAGCGGTATTGATTTATCTAATCTATAGACGTGGTAGAGTTTAGAGCAATTTCAATTCAATATAATTAAATTAAATTATAATTCAATTTTTTTCAGACAACTGGACCCATATGTTACATTATTATGTATTATTATAATAATAATGCGCATCCGCACGTATCTTTACGGTGGCGTCCCTCTTTGGTGAAGATACGTGGCAATACCAATAGCATTCTAAAAACAATTATAGATAAGTTAGACTGTCCCATACAATCATTTTGGATGGGACTAAATATGACATACAGCAAAATTAATAAGTGAATAGGAATACAATTTTAATTTATTTTTTATTTACTTAATATGTTAAGATCGGCAGACGGGCTGACAGTTCACTTGATAGTGGGTGGCTGCCGTCGCCTATAACACCAGCAATGCCACAGGTGCTGCAAGTGCGCTGCCGACTACAGTAGGATTTTAACATGATTGTAATTATCGCAACAAATATCTTTGTTTCGCTTGTAAATATAAGTATATAATAATTCAACCTACATTCAAAATATTATTATTATTATTATTTTGTTAAAGGTAAAATGGATGTTATATCTGAAACAAATGATTATTATTATTAATTATTCTAGACAGTTTCTTATTAAAACATATAAGTAGAAGCAATTTTTTATATTCAAATACTAATAAGAAGTAATAATAAGACACAAGATAAAAGCTAAGAATAAAAAATAATAACTCATTTGATTTAAAAAAATCTTTTACCAATACTTAGTTAGAATAGAATTTCAGGATGGACATTCCAATAGGGTTAATGTATGTAAGGTCTACTTAGAAGATAATTTCTTGATTTTTAGACTGTGTGTATGTAATATATTAAATTTTTAAATTATAATTACAATCAACTATAGTATGTAGTCTATGAAAATAAAAATGGATCGCTAAACTCAAATCTCTGGAACGCCTGGTCATTGAAAGCGCGCACCTTGTTACAAGAACTTTTATCAGGGGTCCAAAGTAACGCGTCCTCAATGTCTGTTTTATATCTTTATCACTAATACCCAACGACTGTGATATACCAAGGTATTTGTTTTGTATGTCTCAAACTCTCAACTTCGGAGAGGGATCTAAAAGTAATTTCATTTGAAAGTTGTATATTTGGCGAATTTACAACTTTCCCCTTCTGAACATACATGACCGCATACTTATCGACACCAAAATCCATCCTGATTGCGTTACTGAAACATTAAGTTATTTTCACTCTGGAAGATCCCGCGTTCTATCTTTACTGTATCCCGCAGACCAGCGGCGCCTCCCCGATTTCCTGGTTGACTTAGGACTGTGATCCATTGTCCCATACACATAGCTAAGAAGGATCTTAGAGTCGTATCTATTTTATATAATAACTTTAATATCCTTTTCAGCCAAGAATGGGGCACTGAATCATAAGCCTTCTGGTAATAAATCCAGCTACCGAGAGGGCGCCACTGTTGCGCCGGACACGCTGGCAAATAGTCATATCTATGAGTAGGAGCTCCTTAGTACTACGGGACCCAATCTTATATCCATTCTGAGCAGTGTCTAAAATATTGTTTTCAAAAATATGTGAATTGATTTTTGTTCTCAGAATACATGTAAGTAGCTTATAGTTGGTAGGTAAGCAGGTGATGGGTTTGTAATTTTTAGCTTTCGTGATACTACCATATTTATAGAGCAGAAAGGTGATACCGGTTGTCATAAAAGTTGGGAGTGTACTTAACTCTAGGGCATTTTGGAATTGCATTGCCAAGCATCCGTGCGACCATGGAAACATTTTAATCCAGAAGCTGTGCAATCCGTCCGGTCCAGGACTTTTCAAATTCTGAGTGGAACGGACTGCGCAACTTACATCTGAAGAAAGTACTAAAACTGCCTTCATGGCAGTTATAGGTTGCTCGACAATGGATATCCAATTACCCTCAGTATGCTTGTCGGACACCGACCAGATATTACGCCAGAAGTTCAGCATAACTTCTGGGTCAGTTGGATGTCCCACGTTCATACTTAGGTCGGTTCTCTCCCAATCTCAGTATACCTTTCTTTGGTCACTCTGAAAAATATGATTCTGTCGGTATAGTATGGTATTTATGGGAATACCATACTATACCGATAATTAATTAAATTAATTAAGTAAACTCTGCTCTTTTATGGGCTTAATTTTGTATGTATATGTACCTAACCGTTCCCATACAAAATTAAGCTCACTAAAACTGGAGACTAGAACAGAAAAAAATAAATAATAAATAATACAAAGCTCGCTCTATCATAGGCCTCATCCTTGCTACACAGCTGGTTGTTGGCCAAGAGCAAATCCATCTCTAATAAAAAAAAAACCTAGGCTATGGTTTCTATAACCAAAATATAGTTAATAGTTTATTGTTTTAAATCTCATTTTTCATATATTGGCAACTTTACGAATACATTGGTAAGTAAACGCTCTTTGGTTAATAGAACACTAAGCTATGGATCATTCAGCTCTAAACGGCGTCGGTCGAGTCCTGGCGCGCTGTGAAAAGGGGTGCGGTAGACGGGCGCGGGGGAGGGATTCATCAATCAGCCAGGAGCGATTACTTAAGGGCTGGCCTAATTCATAAGCTAAGGAATAATCAATCTGTAACGAAGAAGGCACCTACATATTATTTATTGTCCACTTGATAATGATGATTGAAACTATGGAACCGAATTCAAATTACCTAAGTCTTTTACTGTAGATGCTATAGATTAATTTCACTATTCCTAAGAAACTCAGGCGGCTATAACTTCATCCGTAGACCTTGGTTAAATTTTATGTACTCATTTAACGACTATATTTTTAACATCTTACCTCACAATAATGTTTATTGAAAATTTAAGTTAACTAGTAAAAGATTATATTCTCTAAAAGTTTTTAGAAAAAGTAAATGATATTGTAGATTGTTTTTTTGTTTGTTTGTGAAGTCATAAACTTCGCAGTTATGGCATACGAAGCAAACACAATGAGCTGTTGTGTAAGGCTGTGCTGTGAGTAAGGGATGACGGAGTCCATTAAACTATCCCTACCGTGATACCAATATTACCAAAAATTAATAATACTTACCAAAAATCTTCAAAAATTGCGTTACGTAATACTTGAATGCATTAAAAATAAAAAGCACATCTAGTGTACTTAATTTTAATTCTACATTAGAAATTCTGACACTAAAACAGTAAGGCATAAATTTAAAATGTGCTTCAATTTCTATCAGTCTATTTAGTTATATGTAAATTGTCTATTATACTCGTATGATCTGTATTTTAGCTTGTGTCACCATACCACTACTGGGAACATTCCTCTCTGCTACGTATGTAAAGAGGTGTCAAAACACAAAATAGATCAAAACAACGTATGTAATAAGTAACTTAATAAATTTTTTTGAATGCAAAATGTAAAAGCAATGCGGTACAAATAAAATTTCTCCAAAATAATGTGTTTCACGCTTATTCTTATCACTTGGTACACCGATCACTGTACTGCGTTCGACAGACGATAGATCTGTCCGTTTGTATTAATTGTTGTTCTCTTACCTATCTAGATATACCCATGTATAATAAATATAAACCCCACATACCTACTATGTATCTATTTGGTAATAAATTTTAATAGGTAACTAAATGTTTGGTAGATCTGAATTATTTTATATAAGTACCCAAAAAACTGCTTAAGATACGTAATAAGATTTTCATGATTATCATTTCTATCATATATTACTTAGTTACAAATTAAGTTAAGTTAATTAAAGATCTTTTCTTATTTAGCCAATTTAATTATAAAACAATAAAAATGTTACGCCTTCGAAATTAATTCCGAAAATTTTTATTGGGTCGTTAAGTAACTTGCCCCACAACTTTACTGTGCCAAAAAGGATGAGTTTATAAATTATAAAAAATATATAATACTTATTTAAAATTTGTAGATTCACAAAAAAATTGTTTGAACATTCAAAATGTATGCGTGCGGTCAACAAAATTATAACGAAAAAAATATTTATTAAATTTATGTACTTAATAACGAACATACACTAATAATATCATTGTTGTTAAATTAATTACTTGTTGTCCTGTAATATTGTTTAAAAAATAAACAAAAAGTAAAAACACATGAGAAACTATCAAAGTAAGTTTATGACTACCGTGAGATATCGGCACGTGTGCTATTATGTTTCAGCACGGGACTATAAAGGTAAGTGATGCTAGAGCCCCTTTTTTTGTTCAAACTCCTAACCTTACCTTACCTTTTACTAGATTCTCGCTGCCTTTTACACAGGAACATTTTTTATAGTTTGGTTTTCGAAGAAGCACTGCACTCGCGAATCTCTTCTTAATGGATATCAGTCAGTAGCATTAAGTAAGTCTCAATGCCGGATTAAGATGCGAGGGGCCGTTGAGAAAATTAAAGAGGCCCTTGGTTTTAGGATCTTCAGTTTAAGGTGTTAAGGGATTTTGAATGTTAAAATAAAGCGTATATTCTCAATTTTTTTTGTAAATATAATATAAAGAAAATTTTATTTAAACTTTTAAGTAGAAAATTTAAGTAAACAATTTTTGCTAAAAATTTTATTTTACGCTCAAGCAGGCATGGGTATGCGGGGCCCTTAATGCGAGGGGTCCGTAGCAAATTGCTACTTTTGCTACGTAGCTAATCCGGCACTGATAAGTCTAGATAAGATAAGATAAGATATAATAAGATAAGATAGATAGATAAGAGCTCGTTTATCTCTCATCTCATCTCGTCATCTCGAAAGTGGAAATCGATGAAGAATGAATTTTAATTTTGTTATACTTAGGTATAACATAATAAACAACTTCTTTAAATCTAGGCTTAACTAGACGTCAGGAAAGTAGGTATATTCCACTGATGATATCCCACTATTAATATGATATTTTTAACATAAGTTTAATAAGGCGATATCTTTTATATACTTAAATATCAATTGCCGTGCTAGTCTCGCAAAAACCCAAGCATGCCTGGGCCGATTTTAATTCGATTTTCACTTATGGAAAGAGGGATAAACGGGGAAAGTTTGTTTAGGCATATAATTTTTTCACCCTGGGCGAAGCCGGAAGCCAGTCACTAGTCTACAATGAAAATAGATTCCTACATAAATATATGTCAATATTAGAATTTTATAGTTAGGTAATACCTATTTTTATTAGTTAATAAGAAAAAACATTTTATATTAGAACTTTTCTCTTTTCCTATTTTTATTTTTCAAAATTTGTTTCAAATCTTATAAGAATCATTTAAGTAGTCACCTACTTATTTTTTTATTTAAAATATTTATTAATATTTTTTAAATTAATTACCTATTGAGATTTCTCTTACATACATAGTCTAATAAAAGTTAAGAAGGTACAGTTGTACCTATACCTATTAAAAATAAAACCAAACCAGTGATCACGTTACCGAAGCAATTAAAAACAGTTCTCAACCGCGAACGCTTTAATATCAAGTTTCATTATTGTGCTATTCACGTTGAGCGATCAATGCAGCCAGCTCGATTATTTTATAGTTTGAATAAAAACAATATAAAATGTTCGCGAGGCGGGCGGAGCGTATAACAGAAATATCAGTTTGATATCGCGCAGTTTGATTCGCCGTGACGCGAGACGCCTTAAGGCGGGGCTTCCATGTAGAGGGGGCTCGCGAGACTTTAGCTGATCATACCACTTCGCGCGTGCCGACGTATCGCCCGTTTCGTTATACGCGAGCATTCACTTACTTGCCCCGTCCGCAAAGCTTCCCGCGTTATAATTTGAATTTGGTGTGTGACATTGTGCCCCTGTGTGGCTTTGTTCTGTCGTGATTTAGTAAAACCGCCAAGATTCGGGTGAAGAACCGTGAGCCGGTGCCGGCGTATGCAATGGCCGACGCCGACCGTGATTCGGACCTTGGTGATGACAGTCCGGTGGTAAGTTTCATAATGAATTATAAAATAAACACTACGCTTACCATACAAGTAATAAGTAACTGGTGAAAAATCGAATAGTCCTCTAATGAAGTATCGATTTGTATGGAAAAGTTTTGACGAAAAGACTCGATTCATTATAGAAGTCCTGACAAAAAGGTACTTTAGTACATTTTTTTTATATAAAAGTCCTGATATTTTGTCTGCAAATGTACATTATTAATAGCTGTCTAATTTACCTTAGTTTTGTACAGTATATATTTTATTGTATAATATATGTATATTTTGTATACAAATTATATAGGTACAATTATAAATAGGACTGTTTGCCTTATTTATCAAAACTTGTGTGTGATCAAAACTTAACTTTAATTAAGAAACAACTAGATAAAACCAAAAATAATAACACAGTTGGTAAAATGGTAATATTATGTTTATAATTGTTTTTATTTAAGTTTTGCGAATTTAATGTAATCGAAAATCCCTGACACCAAGTTAATTACCCAAGGCCGAAAATTCATACAGGATGCTACACTATATAGTAGATAAGTACATTAAATTACTCTATTATAGCGGCGTCTGCTGAATATTCTCCTGGCGCAGTTTATTTTGTAGAGACGCATTTAAAAATTTAAAATAACCTGTGCTCACTAATCAATCAAAATAATTTACAACGAACCTGTAACTCATAAGAAGTATTATATTATATATTATATATAAGAAGTATTATATTATTAATAAGTATTATATTATAAGAAGTCACTATTCACTTCTGTCTGTGCCCTGTTAACTTCTAAACCACCCAACGAATTTTGATGCGGTTTTCACTATTAAAAAGAGCGATAAACGAGAAAGCTTGGTGTGTATATAATTTCCACAAAAAATATCCATGCGAACCAGGGAGCGGGTTGCCAGTCACATGATTAAAAAACGACAATTTGCGTATTCACGGGATGTGAATTGCGGACACGCGTTGCACTTAAAAATATGCCTTTGCCTGGACCTTCGTCCGCGGATCTTTATAAAATAGAGTCTATGTGTTCTTATATACTGTAAGTATATAAGAACTTATATACTGTAGGCTCCTGGCAGCCACTGCCAGGCGCCTGTTTTTATGTAAATCAGCAATAGATGGAGCTACACCAAATATATCTTGACTTTGAGAGAACAATGTAAACTTATATAGAATACTCGTAGTGTAACTATGAAGAGGAGCAATAACAATAAAATAGTAGAATATATATTAATTGTAAGTACTTATATGCATTAAAACAATGGACGGATACAATTAAAACAATGTATAATTGACAACACTTTGATTGTAAGTAAGTAGGTATAATGGTTAAACCTTTTAGTTTAATATAGGTAGGTAGTTTTTTTAACTATGAGTTAATATTTGCCGTAATACCTAAGTTAATCCTAAACAAGAAATTTTATAGCACCCAAAGTTATGTTTTTACATACCTAGGTATAATTCAGTTTTATTGAACCTTCCTGCCTCTTGACAATGTTCAATAACCAAGTAGGTAACATCCTATATGCCTTATAGCTTGTATATATATTATCTATTCTGGGCTAATATTATTATATCTACTAATAGGCTAATACTAATTAAAACTTATAATATAATTTATAAAACTTATACGTTATAGGTTAACTACACAATATAAAAAGTTGATAAAAAGATACTTAGTTTATCAGTTTTGTTTGGATATATCTTTTGCCTACATGAGTCTCTTGTTGAATTTTTCTTCTATTGCCTATTATTGAAAAACTTGTTGCACAATGAAATCGTAAAATATTTTTTTCCTGCAGCAATATTCGAGAAAAAAATATTTCAAAAAATATGAAAATGACTCAAAAGTCACTAAAAAATTTATTGTTGTATTGAAATAAGAATCTTTGTAACTTGCGCATTACCTTTTAAACAAAAATTGCATGTTATCTTTTGAATAATTTTTTATCTGCTTTTGTTTTTTTTGATTATTTTGTTTTTTGACCGTCACAATGATGCAAAAGATCAGATAAATGTATTAAAATACATTTTGTTATTGTGAAAATTAGACCCGAATCCTGGAGCGGGTCGTTAAGTAGTTGCAAATAAACAATTTAAGTATGTAATTTTATTTACGTTAATTGCGCTGCCAACATCTGCCTAGTTATGTACTCGGTGACGACTTTATTGTAAGCTTTACCTAGATATATATAGGAGATCGTTAGCGGTTTATTTTGGTCTAGACAGATAAAGTTAGTTTGCCTCAATCATTTATTCAACGGTGCTCCTTAACGCTGGCGACATCTCACGGGAGGCCCACGATTTATTATCCCCTCTCGGCGAATAGAGAGGCACGAATTAATTAATCAAATCCAACTGTCAGTCAGTCCACAATCGCGAACTAAACTTAGCACCGGTTTGTGAACGTGCGCATCCCGCCAGTTTCCTTTTCCTGTCGACACTGCGACGTTTCATTAATTAATTGAAGTAATTGGCGTATTTTCTCATTTTATTTTTTCCCGTTGGCAACATTCGGCGACATCATTACTACTACTATAAATAGTACTAGTAACACCACAGAATAGATAATAGTACAAACACGAGTTTGATTGTAGAGTACTTTCGAATTATACGAGTAAGTTCGTAGGTACTAAAGTGTATTAAAAAGTACACATTAAAAAGTACCTACTCTACTATCAAATTATTTTTTATCCGATTAGCTAATAATAATATTATTTGTATTATTATTTTAGGTATCAGTCTAAGCTAATACCCAATACTACCTATTATAAATGCCCAATATTGTGAGCATGTAGGTAGTAGGTATACTTAATTATTAGAGTTGCCAGATGGTCGGGACTCGTCTCGATGTCCAGACTCCCGTCAAAATACAAAATGTTCCGGTTTTTTTGTAAAGTTTTTAACTAAATATAAATAAAAATAAAAATATAAAATAAAACACAATCGTTTTTTTAATAAGTACTTATAATATTTTGTAATTTGTAATAACAGTAATATCGTACCGACAATACAAAATCCCGACTTTTTAAAGTTTTCACTTTAAAATTTGAAAAAGTTTCTCCTCTAACTTATTTTAAACCATGCAACGAATTTTGATATGATGAATAATGGAAAGAGTCGATAAATGAGGAAGGTTTGTGTAGTTGTGTAAACTTACAGAAAAAATTGTATCCGTGCGAAACCGCGGGCGGGCCGCTAGTGTCTAATATGAAAAAGTTCATACACAGTAAGGTGAGTTAAATTTTTGGCAGTTATTCGTGCGAATTTACTACCTGACCACGTGCTATATCCTATTACAATAGGTTAAGAGCCTTTCAAGAGGTAATGTTACGGGAAGCTAACCTTAATGTTACGTATACTGCGCATGTTACATAATACATATATTCACACGTTTTTCACATTAGTTTACAGTTTGAAGGTTAAAAACCTAACATTGTTTTTAAACGAATTTAAGCGGACATAAATTTGTTTTTTTTTTTAAATGGCAACATTTCGATATTCTTGTTTTTGCCGTCATTTATTTGAACGGTTTAAATATTTATGATATTAAGTGTTTTTTATCTTGTTGTTAAATTATGATTTGACGCATTATGATCTCGCGTTGAACTTATAAAAATTTGCATACAAATAAAACGGCTGACTCAACAAAAGCACCATTGTCACTGTCACCGATCTTTACACAGGAATCGAACTTGATCGTTTATCTCTCATTTATATTCAAAATATCTGTCGTAAGTAATCATTGTGTTTAGGGTTACTATTTCGAAATTTAAAAAGTCCACAAAAAGGTGGACATTTAAATTAAAAGAAATCTTAAAACTATTTTAATGACGCTATGTGCTAAAATTTAATACACAAGCGCGTACCTACTTGCAGACATTTTTGTTTTGAGTTCGTGTACCTATAGGTTTTATTTATTTTTTGAAAAAAATAGTATTTTCTTGATTGCATTAAATAAAAAGGACAGTTCTTTTATTTACCTAATGTTCTTTTAAAATCAATTTTCTTTTAAGTACTACAAAGTGTGACAAGGTCCTTACTAAATATTATGATCATAACAATTTAAGATTGCATAATCGAAATCTTATAGGTCATAATTTATTTATTAAACTCGCTAATCAAGCCCGTAGCTATACACTGAAGCAATTTCTTATCGGCGACGACGTTTTTCTAACATCAATTAAATTATACAATTATTTCCCCTTAAAGTTTCACTTAATAACACTCTCTCCTTTATACGATTACATATCTTATTGTGATAATCGTAGGCTTTATTTTTAATTGAGAAAATGAAGTATTTACGCCGTTTTGGACGTAAATATGAGGAAAGATATCATAGTTTGCTGCGCGGGCGCCCGCATGCGAGCAAAATTTATTCCGTAATATCTTCCCTATTGTATTGAATATTGCATTTTTATTATATCCAATTTTAATTAATAATAATGTTGGTTAACGGTTTTATTGTTAATTCTAATAATTTACACTTACCTACATCAATCGAGTCGAGAGAGTTGTGTGAACTTTATTTGCCTAACTTGACAATTGTTTTTGAATTGAACGCATGGATATAGATAGTACTCAGGATCTGAAGAGAGGTCGTCCTTCACCCATGAGAAATTAATGAAATAATTAATTAAAGAAAAATAAGTAAAAAATGAGGTTATAGCTTGGCACACAAAATCTCAATATAAATTGCCCCACGTTTGCACTCGCCAGGCTCGGGCTGGAAATACTATAGTAAAAAACTTGAAAGGCAAATCCTGTCAGAATTGGTTATTGAAAAAAGCAATTCGAGACAGTTCTTCAATTTCTGTCATAAAATAATTGAAGTGGTTAAAAGGGCAATCGCGACGGCCTGACTGGACCCTGGGACTCTTTATATAGGGATAGCATAAAAAAGGAAAGAGAAGGGAGAGATGAAGGAGGAATCGTCTTTGATTAAAAAATAAATAAACAAAATTAGGACAATTTTATTATTAAAAGCAACTTATCAAAATCTCTGATTATGCCGGAGGTAGAGGCTTTAATCCATCAATATACTACAAGTGGATTTTGCGTCACAAAGGCCAAAGCGGCACATAAAAAATACGCCTAAAATGGAATCATGGCGGAATCTTGCATTCGCGCGTTGATGGTAAAATGTAATAACAACCAAGTTCTACTATTGATTTTAAACTCCAATGTGTTAACGTAAAGTCACATTTTCTTTAAATGACAGATGTTTGGTTTATAATGACACTTTTCAAAATGCCAACTTTCAATTAGCGAATGTTTTAGTTAGCGTAATATTCATTTAATTCTTTATTGTTTACCAAATGTTACTTGGACAAAGAAGAAAGAATCAACAGAATTCTTGAACACAAATCTACATACTCAGAGGAAAAATTATTAATGTGCATTGCTGCCAATTTAAAGGTTTAAGGTTATTTTGGAGATTCTTAAATAAAAAACGCATGTAAAATTAGTTTATTTTTTTATCATTATATCAATGTACCAAAAGGGTACATACTACACTGACGAAACTCTAATAGTTGTTTGGCCTAGTAAAAGATTTGACAAATGATAAATGCCCCAAACGTTTTGTGTCATTATAATAATCAGCTTAACAATAATTCTACCAAATGAAACGTTGTCATACAAAAATTTGATAATCGTTAGTTGTCAAAGTGAAAAATAGACGAAATGTTGGTTGGCAAGTGATAATCGGCCAAACAATTTTCGACGAAAAGGCAGGATTGCTTGTAGTACTTACATTGAAACAAAAAAATTATTAAAAGCAACTCATCAAATTCTCCAATTATTTCGGAGGTAGAGGCTTTAATCGCAAAAAATCTCAATATAGTAAACTGTTTATAAAACTGGCTTCACTGTGTTCTTATTTGGTCTGAGGTTGCGGTATAAAATGTAAGTACTCGGGTAGCATTTATAAATGTATTGGTATATGTTGCAGCTACATAATTTTCCCTGTAATTAGAAACTATGCCGCGAACCACCAATTTGCATGTTTATGTAGGATATTGTAATAAATGAGAGGGCGGCGGGCGGCACCTTTGTATTAATAAATCCACTTGTATTACCTATTCAAATCGCCACAAAGAGAAATGTGCTAATTCACTTACTGTGCAAGTCATTATCTAACTTTTACTCCGTCTATGGTCTAAGCGTTTACCTTTATTATCTAATCAGCAATTTCGATTAACATAATATACTGTAATCTATTAAGTAATGCACATAAGTTAATGGTTTATTTATGTTTTTATTTTTATTTTTCACTAGCTCGTGCCTGCAACTTTACACGCGTTGTACTTAGTTAGTTTGTAAAAATCTCGTAAAAATGTTAGGAATCTAATATTTTTACAAAATAAAAAGTATCCTGTATGTTAATCCAGATAATCATCAATACATAAGTGAAAACCGCATTCAAATCGGTTAAGCAGATACACAGATAAACAAACAAAAATTTTAAAAACTATTTTTCTTACCTCAGTAACAGTACCTATGTGTTTTTTCTATACTATAAAGAGAGAAGATTTGTATTTTTGTATGTTTGTAATGAAAAAAACTCAAAAACTACTGGGCCGATTTTAGAAATTCTTTCACCTATAGAAAGCTACTTTATCAGCGAGTAACATAGGCTATATTTTATAGTTATGCGGACGAAGTCGCGTGCAACAGCTTGTTTTTTATATTTTTCATTTTACAAAAGATAAAAATATCGTGTTTAAAAATATTTTAAATAAAATCGTGAATTAAGTTTTCACATATTTAATCCAAAGCACATAAGTAATTAATGTTTCAATTAATTAAAGTAAAATAAATTTTTTGTTAAGGCTAAGAATTAAAATAAATTTAAATAATATTGATCTGAAAAGTGTATGTGCAAGATGCGAGTTATTTTTTCGCATATATTACGTGTTCGTCTATTTACTTAATCGTGGTATTAATAATAAGTCATATTCTTTAATCGTAGTTGGTTCTGGTTATTCATAATTTAATTGTTTATGGCACACAATCGCGTCTGCACCGCTGAGTAATCGATGACCGGATTTTTATTTGATTTTATACATACAATACATTTTATTATTAATAATTCTTATAAAATGTAAGCGTACTGAACACGTCATATTTTATTATCAAGCATGCGAGCAATAAATAAAATAAAAATAATTATTTTTTGTAATACATACTTACCTACATAATTATAAAAATTTGGGCGTTATTTTGTATACTATACTTTTCTGATTTTTCTCTTGTAGTGTACAATATTTAAATTCGGCAGCGTTCTGGAAGCTTCGATGTCCACCCACAAGGTGGACTGACGACCTGATAAGGGCCAACGGTTGATAGTACGTCCTATTAGAAAATTGTGGGGATGTTCTATGTCCAGCAGTTGACATCCTATGACTGAGATGATAGGCCAGCTGTTGACGTCTTGCGGCTGATATGATTATGACGATGATGATTAGAAGTTTATTTTTAATCAAAGATAGATAAAATACAAAATTAAATTCTAAAATACCTATGTATAATTTTCCGACATAAATTGTATTCATATAAGGAAAATGAGAATATAATTTTTTTACAAACACAACATCTATTGAATCAAGTAAATGGTTTTAATATAAATACAAAGTCCACTATAAAGTATGAAGTTATGTAAGTGGAGACCGGTATCACAGCTGCATTTGTACGCCTTCGCGAAGTCATATGAACATTATAATCGCGTTCTTATATTGCGATCAGTGTACGCTTGTCCTTAATTAAGCGCGTCAATATAACGTGCAGTGGGGTATACGCCTAAAGGAGTGAACACAATGTTTGCATAGGTGTGTTTCACAATCACAGCCTTTCAAACTTAAAATATTAATTAATGAATCATTTTGACGACCCCGCGTTGGATGAGTGATTAGCTTTAACTGTCTGTCTCAGGGGTCCCGAGTTCGATGGCCGGCAGGGTTGTATTTTATTTTATATAAGGATAACAAATAATCAGAGATGCTAAAACCTATAAGAATGGAAGCTGAAGTTTGGAAAATTAATATTTCTATGCAGAAGAAACATACCGCTTACTAATAATACTATTTGTTATTGCCAAATAATAATTTATTGTTAATAAAAATAATATATTATTATGATTAATGTAAGTCTTGTACATCTCTTGACAGTTCCCAACTAATTTGGACTGTGCACCTAAATATGCAGTAATTGCATCCTGTCTTTATTGCACATTATAATATAATACAGGACCTGACTGCTATCAGGTCCAGAACTATTAAGCTTTAATTTGTATTTGATCTCCTTATTCCTTAAAAATAAGTTCTAATATAGACTGGTATAATTTATACTTTTATATATGACATAGAATAGATACATGTCAAGCCAGTATCTTTGGGACGCCATAGACAAACTTATAGAAAAGTTCAAACAAGGTTTGTCGGGTTCTTATTGAAGGAGACCTGCGACATTACTAATGATCATTTCTCGTATAGGTTTAATTCTTTATACTTGTGTGTATTTAATTTCCATTTCAGTTTTACTAAATGCATCCTATTTCGTAAAACGATAAAGTTTAAAATGTAGTGTAGCCAATAAAATGCAAGGTGTAATTTTGATTTGTCCGAGAGTGTACGGCTATATTAATCACCCCCTCTACCGCCCACTTCACTGTCTGCAACAAAGCACGGTATGTTTGTAATCACCATTTATTGTTTGTAAGAAAAAGATACCTACATTCAGCAAGAGATCGTTAGCGCAACTGGCTAATGTTGCGTATAAACGCAAATTAACTGCTATCAATTTAAAGAGAAGTACTTATATATTTTTTAAATACTTAAGCAATGTCCGTTTTAGTCTTATTTTATTTTATTTTTTAATTCGATATTCAAATTATAAACAACTCTTAAATTGTTTACTTACTTACATACTTACTTGAAAATTGTAAATATTGGTTTTGTTTTGAATTTAGTAAAGGAGAGATGAATTAATTATTACAGCAAGTCACTTGGGTTCAGATAATATCACGCTGCTTCGTGTCAAGGATTTTGTCAAATACATTTTAGGTATAATAAATTTATACTAATACGTATACTTATATACTTATTATTTACTCTGTGTTATTACTTAGAATAAAATAAAACTCAGAGTGTATGGACTTCAATATAAATCTTTGACTGTTATTTTAAAATGTTAAAAAGTACGCTACCAAGTTATACTACGCCAAGTAAAAGTAGTTTCTGATCCCTCAATTCCATCCCTGGGGAGGGACATTCGCTATTATGACGTAGGCGGGACCGTGGGTGCAAGACAGCGTTGTTTGTAATTATATTATTCATTTAATATTTTAAGATTATTGTTAAAATGTATACGGTGTCTTTTATTTTGAAGATTGTTAAATTTTCAAATATTTCAAAAAGAAAATGAAACCGGACACCTGCCAAGTGGAAGTTGGGGTGATTACTCCATCGATTGAAACCGCACGAGTTAGCTAGCTAGCTCTCCTTATTAGTGGGTAGATACTGATATGAAATACGATAAATCGTTTACAAATAGGCTAGTGATAAAGTGATAAACATTCATTGATAAAGTGACTTATCTTGTAAGGAAACTTTATGAATGGAATTGTTTGTTACTAGGCTCTTCCACGCAACGCCGCCCCTTCAATCTATTAGATAAGTTCCGTACTAAATTTTATGAATGAACCCATATTTTTGACATTTCTAATATTTTTGACAAGTCTTAATCCTTTTAACTTTAGGCCAAAATGTTTCGTATTTCTGAAAACTAACTTTTTAATATTATAAAAATATATTATGATTGAGGTAAAAGAAATTGTCTAATGGTCAGTGTTGAACTGAATATACTTATTTCTTTATTTCTTTATTTATTTTTAATGATCAGATCGCATTAGCATTTGTCAGGTTTCCTGCCTTGAGACTCCTTGCTCGCCACGACATTTGATAGCTTGAGAATTGTGATCGATACTGTCCACATATCAAATTATTTTTTATCGCATTATAAATGGTTGTCTAAGAACACTGTTTCCTGATAATTAAATTATTTTACTTACTTTAATATTATTAATATTTTTTTATTATTAATAATAAAATTAATAAAAAAATAACAATAAAAACTATTAATAGATTTTAATAGGCATGGCAGACAACTGATACCGTATCAGTTATTTTCGGTTCTTTTCGATTTCTAGTCTGATTTTTTCCGATTTCACGTGTAGATTAGAAATAATTATCACTTACTCTCATACGAGAAGATTAGCAAATGTAAATTCTTAAGCCAGCAATGGGCTAACATGATGCCATTGCCATATCTGTCACACGTGGCAATTTTGGCGGTAAAATATCTAATATTAGAATAATACTATCTGTTCTCAGGGAACTTAAGATCCATTTTAGCTGATTTTCTTGTGTCAGTTACAAAAGTAGTTCAATTGAGGGTACCCTACATAATGTATACTCGTTTAGCAACTTCAGGCGCATCAAATTAGGTGGTTTAATTATTTACTAGTAGTAAAACACGGTATTTAACACACACAATATAAACGGAGCTTCCGTCCCTCCCCTTCTCATTCAGTGAAACGACGTCAAAGAGAGGAAGCACTGTTAAGCAACGGTTCAAGTTAGAGTGGTTTACTTGGGCACTAAATGTGGAAGGAAATAAAACAGATGAGTCGAGGTAATGTCTTACAAGACAGGTGTATTTTTTCTTCGAGGTAGACGGATTAAAGGTGGATCTGCAAATTGTGTGTATATATAACAACAAATACTAAGTATATAGACACACACACACACACACATACACACACAAAAATTCAAGTTGATTAATGACACCACTAATATATAACTTTTCGGGTATTGTGGTCCCGTGGTCCACTACTTCATGTCGGGTTCCAGGTTCACATAGCTAAAATAATGCAGTCTTGGGTTTTTCGTTTAATTATTTTATTTTTGGACCAAACTTTACCTTTCATTGTTTCTTTGAAGTTTTCGTTCTCTTACAAAATTTTCTTATATCTACAGCAGCCTTCAGTTCAAATTCAAATTCAAATTTAAATATTTTATTTATAAGTACCATAGGTCAATGTGAACCACTTCTTATTAGACCAGCCTTAACAAATAATTATTAGTTATATCTTTTAATAAGATCAATAATTGATATGATATAGTATCAAATAAAAAAAAATATAGAAATTAAGTATTGTTGTAGCATGGCTTAGGTTAAGTTAACAAATAAAAACTTTAACAAATCAAAAATTAACGAACAAAGTTAAGACAGCGTTTCACCTTTCTTTTATTCTTTACAATTCTAATTATAGCGACCCAACCAGCAAAGTAGTCCAGTAAGAAATACCCTTATTACTAAAAAGTTGTAAAAAGCGTATTAAAGTAACCGTCACAACCGTGTATCTATAGTAGCGACTTATACATTTCAGCTTTATAAGATTTAACAGCATTTAAGCAACAAAATAGGTGTTGTAACCGTTTACATAAACACCTTAGACAACGTGCTCAGTGCAGTGCTGTATTGTACAGCACTGCACTACAGCACTGCTGCAACTCAGTGCTGTAGTTGACTCCTCTAAAGCTCTTTATAGGACCATCTTGCACTATTAACGCTTTAAACGTGGTTTGAAGTAGATTTGTGTTATATAGCTCCCAAATAAGTATTATAGTGCAATATTTTAATAGTGGCAAAAACACAAATATAGAACAATAATGCACTATAGGTGTATTTGATATTACTATTATATAGCAAATTAAAACAATATTACAAATTGCTACTATAGCGCAAATGCTATTACTGCTACGAGAACATTCTTTTAACGCTAAAAAGTTATCAAACAGTTTTTGCGCAACTAATATATCACAGACTTTACAGAGTTTTTGTCACTGTTATAACACATTTAGGATATATAAAAGTAGCATTCCATTACTCTTTTTCAACCTAAACTTCCTATAAGAAATTTTATATAATTTTTATGCAACATAAGTCCACCATTTTGCTTAGCCGTATCTGTACATTAAATAATAAAAAAAAACAATTTGTACGCGTTGTGCTTATGTTACCAAGATCAAAAAATAGTTTTTGGATTTTTTGTCTATTTGTGCTTAGTTGACCTAAGTCAAGTGAATCAGTATAAAAATTACGAAGGAACCCTATTACCTCCTTATTTACCCTATTTTATTAATACTATAGGCTGTATACTAAGCCTATAGTAAGCACGCAAACACTTATTAGTCACTTAATAGTACTTCTTGAGATTTTAAATTTTTTAATAGATTTTAATATAATAAATACTATAAAAAATTTGTTGAAAATACTATCATACTCATCAGAAAAATTTTGGTCGCAAGAAATTTTCTGTCTTATAAAATTAAAAAAAAAAAATACTTTTAATGTTAATTTTAAATAATATCAAGAAATTAACTTATCATTTTTTTTTATTGCACAACATGAATGCTTTTCCAAACCACACGCAAAAAACGACGCCATTAAACTGTGTACATTAAAAGCTCCACGTTCTCTAATAAAGCACAAAAAAGTTCTTTAATAGAGTCATTGTTCCTTTTATGTAACTTTTTAGTGATGAAAGGGTAACATATCGACGACTCGTTTGGTCTAGTGGCTAGTAACCCTAGCTGTTAACCAAACGGTCGCGGGTTCGAATCCCGCTAGGGGCTAATGTTTATGTGTTAACATTTTACCTTTGTACCTGAGTCATGGATGTTTTCTATTTATAATATGTATGTATTTACAAAAAAAAGTAATCTATGTAGTATATCAACTGTTTAGTATTCATAATACAAGCATTAGTTGCTTAGTGTGGAACTAGATGGTGCTGTGTAGAATGTGTGAAGATAACAATACATTTTAAGGTAAAAACCTTAAAATGTATTCCTCGACACTATTATACCACAATTATAGTAATAAACTGTGATGTGGGAGCCACAATAACACGGCTATGTCATTAACGAGCTGTGTAATGGCGCCAAAACTTGCCTGAGTAAACGTTTCCATCATTGTTATAGGATATCCATGAATCACAAAAAGTTGATTCCGTTGAAACGTTCTTTCGATTGCTATTGTACACAATTTTGCTGGTTGGGGTTTTTATATATCTTAGTGCATTATATTTATTGCAAAAAATGTTTTTCAGGAAAAAAGTGTAGTTTATGCTTTCTAGTATCCGCCATCGAAGATTTTCATGAAAGATTTTCAGTTTCAAAAAGGTATTATTGCGTCTAGATTTGTATTGGATACAAAAAGGTAAAAGCTTGATTTTACTGCGTCTATTCAAGTTCGGTGACTGCAACGTCTTTGACAATTTTACGACACATGCTTATAGCCACCGGTTACGCTCAATAAAATAATCATTTATTGCCCACGCCTAATGTTATGCGAGCATTTATGCCATTTTACGGATTCTCAAAAGTATGTAACACGCTCGTATAGATTTAACTATTTATTTGTTTTTGCTAGTTTCGTACTTACATGGTTAACGCGGAAGTTCAACAGGTATTATATTATTATCTCTTGGCTACATTAAGTTTTCAGTAAGACCAGTATGAATGCCAATAATGTTGATGAAACTATTTCTGTTATTAATATATTTGACGTTATGTAGTTATGAAGTAGATGAATATAGTTCGCATGAGGTGGAGGAGATTGATAGCATATAGGGAAAATTATATTATCTATATTCTATATTTAGTATTGGAGCCTTATTTTGTATGTATATTTTGTATGTATACCTCGTAATTGGAGCAGAAGTCTGCTCCAATCAATTATGACGGGTAAGGTGGAAGGGAAGAGACGCGCTGGCCGAAAGGGACAGTCGTGACTCAGAAATATCCGTGAGTGGACTGGGATTGCCTCGATCGAGCAGCTATTTCAGCTGGTTCTTGACAAGGACCGGTTCAGGAAGTTGACGGCTAACCTTCAGGACTGAAGAGGCACACGGAGAGAGAACACGGACACACGGAGAGGCACCTAGTATACATTTTGATGTATCGAAATCAGTTAGGTTGTTTAGATGAAGTTACCTATTATAGTTATCGACGGGTTTATACGTATTTTATTAAGAATAACTGAAAATACCCCACAATTTACTTACTTATGTTTAACAATTTGATGATTATCTTATAAGTTGCGCAATTTAAGTGAAAATACCGCTGTTAGTCTATATATGATTATATTAATATATTATAATAGAAAAGTATTTGCTGACATGGATGTTACACAGGCATGGTGTTGGCGAAGCCGCTATCATACTAAAATATTGACACACCAAGCAACAAAGGAGCCGCTTACTATACATTGATGGATTCTTCAAGACAACGTTCAAAATAGTAAAAAATCGATTCTATTACATACATCTTTCGGTTCCAATTTCACCAAAACTCATTGTAGCGTTGAAAATTATTGCCGATTTTACACAACTTTACTTAGAATGCGGAGGGATTGTTTCTGTAACGACACAATATCAACTATTTATGAATAAGTATATTATTTATGACTTGAGGATTGCAAAAAAAGCGTTGTTTAGGATACCCAATGAGATAGGAGTTGTTTGAATAGGAGCAGCCTTTTAATTAAAAACGAAATGCCATAAAATCTTTTTGACAGCATGACAAAGGCATGTGTTGAGGAAGCGGAGCTTTTTTTGTCAAAATGAAACGTGCATATTATTCATTACGGTCATTTCTAAGGTTTACATACTTACTTAACTGTAGTTCTTTTTAACGATTTCGGATCGGGTTTCGGTTGCGATTTCCACTAACTTTAGATAATTTCTGAAAAGGGTAAACTTTTACTATGGCGAGACAGCTCGCTAATGCAAATTCACCGAAGTAGTGAATTTTCCATTCACTGTGAAATAACTCTGTAATTATCTTTATCTTTCCGAGTTCAGCTCGGAAACGAAATATGTCACTAGTATCAGAGAGGGAGTATATTTTTACAAGTTGCTTATATGCTGATAGCCAAAGAAACAATATGCCTTACAAATATCATCCGTAGTTGAAATCTAATTATCAGAATGCATGGCAGTGTTACAATAGAGCAAAAAGAAAGCAGGAATTTAAGCATTCTCATATCGGCCGTTCGACTTGCATGCTGATTTTTTATAAGTCATGGCGATTTTTTTTTTGTTTATTTCGTAGAAGGACGACGCGGCGGGTACTTTCCGACTGGCCAGTATCATTACACACTACCGTATAAGTCTTGAGAATTGGAATATATTTTATTTACTTAATAATTGTAAATAAGTGGTTTAGATTTAGGAAATAGAGATTAATTTAAAAGATGTCCAAAATTAATATATTATTTTAAATACATTATTGCTTTAGATTACCCATCAGATTTATTTACTTTTGGTAATTTCAAATGTATTTTCTTGAACATACCCATAACTGAATTTATAAAAGTTTTAGCTACGGATACAATTTTTCTGCAAATTTTATACACAAACCTTTCCTGTTTGTCGCTTTTTCCATCAGTGAAATCGAATTAAAATTCGGACAGCCCTTTTATTTTATAATATTCAGGGCCTCTTTCACCATGTGTCAAGTAGGCTAACCGCCATTTAAAGTCACCGGTAACTGGGAATGATGGAAATGATATGCCTTTGTTTGTACGGTAAAGGTCCCAAACATTAAAAAGAAAATAATAAAAAAATTCGCCTATCGAAGGATGCAGTAATCCGAGTGCATAATTTAATAAAACATAAAATTATTTCTAAAAGTAATCAACACTATACTTGTAGTTGGTGAAAGAGGCCCTTATAGATATAGATTTTAATGTTTTTTTTTAAAGTATCAAACTGACTTATTGGTCGATTCTCGCGAATTATCTAATTTCGCACTAAACAAGCGAATCGAAAGTATCTTTAATATTTTTAATCAACATAGGACATAAATTTAATACCTATGTTACATAAAAATATAAATGTTGGGCAAGTATCAAAACTAGTGAATCCTCTGATCGGTTCACACATGACAATGGTCGGTGAATTTTGACCAGGCCCCTGCTGAGAGCATCCCGTTATCTATTGTCTAATAGCTTTAAACTATTAGAGATGTACAAATATGGGGTATATATTACTATTTTATTCTCCACAAATTGTTATAGTGCCTCCGAAAATATATTCGCCCGGGGTACATTTTTTTCCCGTAAAAACCTTCCCTGATTATGCCTCTATTCATTGGAGAAAACCGCATAAAAATAGGTGCAGTAGTTTTTGATTTTATCGCGAACAGACAGACAGACAGACGCGGCGGAGGACTTTGTTTTATAATATGTAAGGAAGTATACGGCTTATTTGATAACTAACTATATATTGGCATAATAACTGTATATAGCATATTATTATACAATATATTTTTAGCTTGTTTTAGATTTGATTAAAGTGATTATAACTTTCAGATTATCTAAGTATTATAAAAAGTAGATTTTTCTAGCCACCTCCTTACTCCCTATGATTAGCCTATCAAGGTTGGCGGCGCACTGCACTTGTACAGCGTTGCATGCATTTATAGGCAGCGATATCCACCTACCATTAAATGAACTGCATTCAAAGATGAAAAGAGATTTCATCTGCATAATAACCTCTGTTCCATATCTCTTTGAAGGTTTGCGATTTTTATTGATCACATAAATATGAATAGTAATTGTCCTATATTATTCAGATTTCTATGTCACGGATCCTTAGTTGTAGCACGAGTTTCATTTTTTTTTTTCAAAATAAGTGAGGACCAACAAAGCAGTTATTTTTTATATGCACCAAAATATCAAAAGCGCCAAAAATAATGTCAAAAGAACCAAAAGTTGTATCCAAAGAATTAAAAAAGGGGTTATTGCAGCTTATTTAAAAAAAAATCAAACGTCTTAGTCCAATTAATTTCCAGAATGATCGTGGCCACGTGTTAATTCCGTTGTTTATAAACACATCGGCCGCGTTGTTACCGGGTGTTACTCATTCGCTTTCATGTCATTATCTTACACTCAAAAGCGCTCTAAACATTTATTTATCTGGTTTAACACTAAAACATCATTAAATAATGAATAAAATTACTTAATGATTATCTTTATCGGACTTTATAAGTCAAATATTGTCTTTGTGCGGCGTATTTTATGTTTAATTATGTTAATTTAAATACCCACTATGTTTAATTTAAATAAAAATTGAATTCGTTAATCACTAAATGATAAATTAACCTATATTATATTGTCAATGCCACTCACTAAAAAAATGTGTTATTTAATTATGACAGCCTCAATAGATTTTATTGTTGGGTATTTATTTGAATACTAGCCGGTGCCTGCGACTTCGTTCGCGTTGAAAAAGAAAATATATGAGTGGGGCCACAACGGCGTTAGTGGCGCCATTTTACCTTAGACGATACCACGGGAACCTAACATTTTTCCAGGATAAAATTTATCCTATATATTATACTTCCGCGAAGATGTCATCTCCCAGAAGTAGGCGGCGGAGAGAGAGCGGGAGGACGACGTCCTGTCTCATCCCCTCCGTCGCCGACGAACTGGTCGCAGGCTGCTGGCGTACGCTCGCCACCTGGATTCCTAACAGGACTAGGGCAGTAGATGGGGAATTTACCGCTCGCTTCATCCTGAGGGGCACGGTGCACTTTGGCAGTTCAGGTGCATCGTCCCAATGAGCAGTGTCCGGTTACGGACCCCCGCGGCGGAGTTGCGGAAGAGTGTTCGTCCGACCTCGCAACTTCGCTTACAGCGGATGCGGAGAACGCCAAGAGGTTTAGTCGGTAGGTCTACCCCACTACCATTTCGGGGCGGGAGTCCGACATAACACACCGGTCTGTCCCCAGGCCGGTGAGTATCCATGATGATACCTCTTGTAAAAAAAAGATAATAAACTATCTGTGTGCCAAATTTCATCCAAAACCGTTCAGTAGTTTTTACGTAAAGAGTAACAAACATCCATATATCATCACAAACCAATAAATTGATATTAATTTATTGTATACTAGCTGTCCCGCTCCCGGCTTCGCCAGGGGTGCATTTTTTCCGTAAAAACCTTCCCTGATTATCCCTCTATCCATTGGTGAAAACTGCATGAAAATCGGTGCAGTAGTTTTTGAGTTTATCGCGATCAGACAGACAGACCCTATTCCTTCCTTTTTCCTTATCCTTAATCCTACTGTGAACAGCAGCGCACTTACAGCACCTGTGGCGTACCTTGTCTTATAGGCTACGGTAACCACCTACCATCAAGTGGATCGTCATCCTGTCTGTCGATCTTCACTTTAAAAAAAGCTTCCAAAATTAATGTAGCCATGAAAAAAAACCATGAATAAATGTCCCCGCAACCATCAAGGTGATGTAATAAAGAACTCTTCATATATTATAAACCTTTCCCTTTACATAAACATTTTTCATACAAAAAATAAACCCAAACACACATTTACATGCAGTAATTGTGGTAAATTTCTTTTGACATTTTTTTTTCTCAGAACGAACGGTAAATAACCGTTTAATTTCGTATTGAATACACGCGCTACATATAAATGATTGTGACTTTAAATGCACAAAACAAAACAGTCAAAAGCCGCGGTCACATTAAATATAATCAATTAAGAGACACAATGAAAATGAATTATGAAATCATCTTTACAAAAAAGCTTTTTGAATAGCCTGTGCTCTTTTCAAGTAGCCTGCATTATATAAAACGTGCGGCATCACTGATGTCTTTACGCAATCCAAGTGATTAATAGTTCAATCATAAACTTTTTGTCTTAAACCTCTTTTTATTATTTTTAAATAAGGTAAGTTTTAATGTTGATTACGAATTTAAACAACTGTTTATACATTACGCTTTACCTACTGCTAATTTTATGTTAGACGAAAGTACTAGGTAACACAAAATGAGAACTAAGTATTGAGAACTAAGGTTAGTTCTTATTTTTTAGACTATTTGATATCATATTTGGTCTGAGACTACAAAATAATTATTTTATAGTTACAAAGTAGGTAGTAATTACCAAGGCAAGTTCTTTTATATAGAGTTTGCACGGAGTTGAAATTTTCAAAAATCCTTTCTTAGCAGAAGCTTAAGTATGTTATAAAATAAACTTAATTTCGGCTTTCTAGACTAAGGTACCTAGTAGTTTTGGCTATGCGTTGATAACGATTTTATAAGTATTAATATTACATAACAAAAACTTTTTTTATACACTATGATGTGATTATAAGTATATTTAAATGTTTATTGCTAATATATTTACTGAATACTGCAGGAAGAAAGCTTTTATAGGTATAAATAAATACCATACCATTCACTCTACTAAAGTAAGTATTAGAATCGCTTCGTACAGATTTACAAAAACGAGAATAACACCAAAAATAAAATACTTTGTGAATTTTTTAAAATTTTGTATTCTCTTTAAAAAATATTTAAAAAAAAATGATAAAATTGTAGCTAATACATGACTAATCACCTTTTATATATATTGTCAATAAGGCTAAGTATATAAAGTTGAATTCCTGTCATAAAAATAACTTAAGTTTGTCTTAAAAATATAAATTTTGCGTAACCCACCACACTTCAACTATGGCCACACGAATCATTTCAAAATGGCGTCGTCGCTTGCGCGCGATTTCTCGTCATTACCGCATTTACTGCTAGTTATCGCGCGACCTGCCCCGCTATCCTCTAATTACCCGCTGCCGTTCCTCCCAGCATCATTTTAATAATCTTGGATATTATAAACGGGATACATAAATTACTATTTTGATGCTAGAAATGTGAATGCCAATTTGAACTCAGGAAATAATAACTTTCATTTCAAACTTCTGTACAATTGCCGTCATTAAACTGAAAAGCTTCGGTGTGGCATCAATACTGTTCTTATTTTATGTATCTGTACTTTATAGAGATAATTAAAAATTAAGAACTAGGAAATGGCCAGATGATTTTCAAAAGCCTGAACAGATCTTCATATATTATAACTAAGCATCATCTGACCACGTTTGACGAGCCCGTTAGTTGAGTAGTTGGGGCACTTGCCTTAACGCTTTGTTCCAAGGGCCTCGGGTTCAATTCCCGGCAGGGTCAACTTTAGAAACGAACTTTTCTAAGTTGGATCTAGTCTCGATCTGAAAAGTAGTGGCAGCGCGCACTGCGTTTCGCAGTCACTTTGGGTCAGCGCGTCTGGCAGCAATAACTACCCCTTCACAGAAGACCACCGTGAAATAACAGCATGTGCTGTGCTGTTGTGTTTCGGTGAGTGCGTAAGAGGTGTCAGAACCCATTTCCTACATATCCCAATCCCTTATACTCAATCCCACTATGGTCGGCACTTGCAGCACCTGTGGCGTTACTTGTGTTATAGGCGTCGGTAGCCACCTACCATCAAGTGGACCGTCAGCCTATCTGTCGACCTTAACATATTTATTGAAAAATCATGGGGAGGCCTATGTCATTTTTTGTTTCTTTTTTATTTAAACACTTAGTAGCAAAGACGTTGTGCGTGCGTGCATCAGCGCAACGCCCTCGACAGCGCGTGTCTCGAACGAGTACCTTAATTGTCGTAATATTAAACAGTAGCGACCGCTAATAATATTTAGAAAAACAGACCGTATAATTTTAATTCAGCGGAAATAAAAAACAACTCCCACCTTATAACGGCTATTAAAAATGACGAATTTTTAACATACACATAAGGAATGATTTAAAAGAATAGTTTATTAAAGAAAAAAAAAAAAAAAAAAAAACCAAGATTTTAAAACAGAAATTACAAAATAACTTAATAGAACATTTATAAGTAGCCGCTCTAGGCTTCGCACGAATGCAATTTTTTTGTGTAAATTTATTTACAAACCTTGTAATTTATCTATTGCTCATTCCATCAGTGAAAAGCGTATCAAAATCCGTCCACCAGTGAAAAGTGTACCATATCAAGAATCGCCACTCATTGCGACTAGAAATGCTTTAAATCCTAACTATATATACTCAGACTATAATAAACTTTAAACTATATTTCTTTACTCAATTCGTCTTTAGGATAGTGACCTGTCTTTGGATTCGCACAGATGCAATAAAAAAATTCTGCAAATTACCTACATATAGGTACGAATCTTCCACGTTTATGGCTCTTTCCACTCGTAAAAACCGTTTCAAATCAAAATCCTTAGTTTAAAATAAGTAGAAATATATAGTTAGTTTAGAATAACAGAGGCTATAGATATAGGTATATATAGCCTTTGTTAGATATAGATATATAGATACTTTAGTGTAGAGGGACCTTTAGTTGTATCTTTAATTTGTTGTGAAAAAATTACAGTTCGTTGTATTATAGCGCGGCATTGAACTATATGTTATTCTAACATAGAAATCATTGTAGCGCGGCTATAATGGTGTAACCGGGTGGAGAGTTTGCTATAGGTGCCTATAACAAAAGTATGCATGTATAATCCTACATCCATTTATTTATGTCTGTTTGTGTGTGTGTATAATTTAAAGCATATGATTGAGGCCTCTCTATAGGTACATCATTGTTCTAAGAATCGAGATCGTTTACGTAGAACTAAGTATAGCCCGGCTATAGTCAGCTAGCGTGCATTCTTGTTTCTTACGCGTTGGCCGTGAGAATTTTACTGGATCTGAATTGCTTTTTATACCATAATAATAACAATTAAATAAACAAATCTAAAAGAAAATAAGTTATATTATTAAGTTATACTATTTTAATTTATATAACGGCCTACGCACACATGTTTATAAACTATATTGTCCGCAAAATTCTGTCTATAGTTCTTTCTTATTTGGTCTTAGATTATATATGAATCACTGAAACACGTTACATGTGCTGTTATCGCAGGATATTCCGCCCGTTCCACCTATTCCTAGTAAGTATCCCCAACAGTAGAGGTAAGTGGATTTTTCCCTCTAATTATCCCTACTAGTAGGGGATATATTTCCACATTAACTCACTGTCATAAAAATATCAAACAGTCGTATTGATACATGTTTTAAGAACTGAATAAATATTCAAATATTTCTTCTGTAAAGGAGTAAACGGGCTTCCCAATTTTATGACCGTGCAGTGTGCTTGCCGCTACATTGTATTCAAGTAGATTGAAACATTCTCTTTACAATTAATTATCTTTATTCGCAATGCGATGAAAAAAAAAAGACAAAGTAACATCGATCACTTTCCCACGATTAGATAAGTGAAGCGATCGAGATAGATCGAGCATATCACAGTGCTTTGATTGAGGCGCAACTGACAGGCAGTAATTTGGAGCCGCGATCACGGCTACTGTTCTCCTCGGGGCACAGGTTTAGACACGCGATAGCCACTATAAAGATCCTAATTTCAACGTCACACTGTAAATCGTTCTTGTTTTTTTTATTTAAGACAAGAACTAACCTCAGAACGAACACAATTTTTACCAAAAATTTGCGCAACCTTCATAGGTGCAATATTGAACAACGAATTCTTGTAGCTTCTCGGAGATAACCGGACAGATTTAAATTTGAAGGTTTTTTTTAAATATTGTGTAAAATATAAATAAAAATAAAAATAGCTGATTGAAACTTTAATACAGAACTGTTAATTAATTTATACCTTAATTAATTAACACCTAAGTTAAAAACAAATGTAGTTGTTGCTGAAAATATTTATTACTGTGTCACTTTGATGAACCCTCAATTAGTAAAACAGACTAATCTGAGGATTAGTAAACAGACTAACCTGTTTTACTAATTTGAGGATGAACCATTATACGAAAGTTTTTTGTGCTTAATTTATTATTATTTTTTTCTGGGAAAATAGTATTCCTTATATAAATCTGTCCGACTCAAACTTTTTTATATATGGTCTGTTAATTTCACTCTAAGAAGTCAAATTAGACGGTCTTTCGGGTATGTCCTCGCCTTATAGGCCTTTCTTTCCTTTTAGAGTTTTGTTTGTAGACTTTTTAATATTTTTAAAATACACGTTTTTTTTTTTAAAAAAAAATTATCTTACTTATCTTTCTAGTTCCACTAGTCGGAGACGATTATGTCATAACGATGACTAAAATGCAGATCAATCAAGAAGTATTCCTATAGTTTCGCTTGCGGCGGTCGTGACCGCACGCAAATCGGAACAGTCTCGATGCTTCTGCGCAACTTTGCAATCACATTTAACTCTAATTCGAATTTTAAAACTGTTTAGTAAGCTAAACGCATATTAAACAGTAAGATTCGAATTCCATAATCCATTATTTGAATAATATTTAAATGTCATTCATTTTTGTATTTTTTGGTTTTATAACGTTATAAATTTTTAATTAGTTGATTTTTTTAATTTTATGCAATAAAAATGCAAAGCACTTGATGGAAAGGAAGATAATATTACAAGGTTTTTTTCTGTCAGACCATCGCGAATAAACATCACTTCTGCTGCTCAGTGCGTGTGTAATTTTAAGCCTTTTTTTACAAGAGGATACCCACCGGCCTGGGATTAGGTTTGTTTTTAGATATGTTCTTTCTAAAATAATTTTAGCACAGAAAATATCTTGTTTATCTGGACTCTACGCTATTTTAGTTGCTATTTTATCTAAATCTACAATAAAAGATACACCATACCTTAGACTGTTGTTAATAAACATTAACATAGAACGTTTACAACTGTGACAACATCGTTATGATCGTTATCGGTTATTTTAACGATATTAAAAGAAACACATCTAAACAGAGGGTTTCATAAATTATTTTCGATTCCATTCGTTGCAGGGAGCGTGTCTGTCTGTTCGGTCTAAATGATATATTCAAATTTAGAACGGCGAAGGTATGGGACATGTGTGTCGTAACGCATTTGGCGAAATGTGATTACAGAACGTAATTAACGAGCTGCTATTTATGTCCCGGCGACAATTTAAATATTTTCCTTTTCATATTCTAAAAACGGATTAAGTGGCGATGCGGTTTCATATTGACGCCCTTCGCATTCTCGCTTCTGACTACCATTTCATTCACATTCAGGGAGATTGTGAAGGATTGTTATAATGGAAATTACAAAATGCAGGGAGAGTAGTACCTTTAGATTTTACTTTCAACATAATGACAATACTTCTTCACTTATAATCTCTGTTTATATTACCCCTTTACTGTAAAAACCCATTTGGCATTATTAATTACCCCTTTACTGTAAAAACCCATTTGGCATTATTAATTACCCCTTTACTGTAAAAAGGACGCGCAAGTGCGGATAAGGGATGAAAGAACTTATTTCCCTATCTACACATATTGTCCTTTATTTTATTACTAGCTTTTGTCTGCGATCTCGTCGGCGTTATTTTTTCTTATTTTATCATATTAGGTATTTGTTAAGTGTTAAGGTTTCTATATCAACTTTGGTATTGCATTTGCACGCCACCTGGCTTTGCCTGTTTGTATGCGACTGTTACCATTTACTATAAAAAGAAACCGTAACTTTTGCATTAAATAAAAGAATATCGATTAATTCCTCCGACTAACAATTAGAGAATAATTATGAACTAGTGTAATTTTTAAAATTCGCCGGTCTTGTAAAAGAAACTTACAGCTTACGCTAATAATGACTACAACTCCTCCAAATAATATTATAGAGAATCCATTATAGAATAATTAGAGGATAATATTAGATTAGAAAGTAAATTTGAAAATTCTTTTAAAAGAAACGCGCAGCTTGCGAAAATAATGACAACAACTCTTCCAAATTAGGCACCTGATATTGTACATTATCTTATCCTTCCAAACTATCATTTTGCTATGCATATTTGTGAAAGTCTTACTTACTGTTGACCATGCCCGTTTAGTCCGGTCAAAATGAAGGCACACATTTAATTTTACACTAATTATTTTAACACGAGAAACTCATTCGGCACCGTTCGTTTTTACTTGTAAAAGATTAGTCGACTTACGACAGAGGAGTCAAAGGGGCATTGTGACGGCGGATAATGATGATTCGTTAAGTAAAGCATAATGGCGGCGTTGAAAGAAACGTTTTATTATAAAATTTAATTGGGATTCAGTGTACGTCCGCCGGCAGTGTGTCGCAGCCTTTACTTATGAATAAATTACGTTTGTACATTAATTTATTGATTGTTATTCAAATTGGGTTTCTCAATCGGAGGTTGGAGGTGATGCGACTCGTCTCGCCTCTTTGTGCTTTTGAGGTTGACTAACGTATTTCTAAGGAAAATTGTTTTTAAATGAATATACACATGCATATAATATGTACACGTACATATATGGGCATTGTCTATCATTCAACTGATTTGTTTGCTGTACGTTGTAATATTATCTATGTATACATGTAAATGACATCTATTAAATGTAAAGATATTATCTCTGTGACAATTTCATGTAGGTATACATAACTTACAAAGAGGCTATTAATTTGAATGACATGAAATAAAAATTGTGATTTTATTTAAACTAAATGCAACTAGTCTTAATTTAGATTAAGATTAAAACTTATTAGGTAAGTTAGCGACCCGCTGCCGGCTTCACACGGATGCAGATTTTATATGTAGGTATATTATGTATATACACACACCTGCAGCGTTTATCTTTCTTTCCAGCAGTGTAAACCGTATCAAAATCAAAATGGTTTAGAAGAAGATAGCAGAGAAAGAGACAGACGCGGACATCGACTTCAATTTTATAAAATACTAGCTGTTGCATCCGACTTCGCCCGCGTTACTTTATATAATACTCGTATAGCTCATGTTACTCGCTGATAATGTAGCTGTCTATAGGTGACACAATTTTCAAAATCGGTGTAGTATAATAGTTTTTGAGTTTATTCATTACAAACATACAAAAATACATATCCTCTCTCTTTATAATATTAGTCTAAACAGACTAGTATATATTAGTAGTATTGCAAAATGGTCGTTTTGCTTATTGGTCAATGAAATTAAAATATTAAACAAACAAAAAAAGTATAGGTACTTATTAGTGTACAATGCACATATTAATTGCAACCAAATTTCTCAAACAACATTTGTCATTGGTCAAATGTTGAAATCGCAATAAGCGTTTTAACAAAAGAATACCTAATTATGATGAATAAATAATTTTCAAAAAGTGTTCTATTATAATAAACACAAAAGGTGATTATTAAATCCGCCATTTTGGCGATTTGCATTCGAGCATTCCGATTGGCTAGTGCGCTCCGGCTGAAAATGGCTTAACACGTCCGATATTATTGTGGACGTTATATCGCTTCTAAGAACATTGTGCGCGGCCGAGCTGTTTGTAATGACAAAGGCACTTTTTATTATTTGATCACTCGCTCGTTTCTGTTAATTGTTCCGGAGACGTGATTTTAATATATCATGCCATGTTGACTGGTTCCTTTATCACATATGCTAATTAGTCGATATTTTGTTGCGGAGGTATATTTCTTAGCCGTTAACACTCGGGACATAAAATAGCCGTCGAGTTGTTTGAATTCGTTCCCTGAATATTTTCTATGTTTCGAATTAAATATGAATAATTGTGAAACGGTTGTTGCGTTTGAAAGAGTTTCCGCTTGTATTTAATGTTATATTTCAAATAGCTGGTCTCGTTGTACGTCTGCGTCCGCATTGTAAAATAATAAATAATAAGCCTGAGAAAATGTACAAGCAATATTATTTGCTGTTATAGTTGCGTAGGATTTTTATTTTTATGATACCTCGGGAACAGTATTTCTTTCTGAAAAAAGGTACCCTATGTCATTTTCTGTTATCCCTAACAATGTCTATGTAAAATTTCATGAGGATCTCTTAAGTTGTAAAAAAAGTATTTTTTTTTTGTGACTATTAAAATGACTAGTTTTTGTGTATAGTCGAAAACCAGTGTTCATTTGATAATGTGTTAAAAATAGAATTTCTTTCAATTTTTTTAATATTCCACTAATTTACATACGTATATAATATTTAATATGACGTCCATAACTCTTCATATTTATTGCAAGCGAATAATACTCTCTTCTAGTTGCCATCCATGTAGGTATAATTAATAAATTTATTGAGCACTAAACCTATTTTAAATGGTGTAAAAGAAATTAGGTAAATAAAAAAAATATTGTAAATAAAAATAACTTATTAAGTTGTCCTTGTTCCAATGATTTCTTTTCGTAGCTTTGTATGAATTCAGTAGCTGGTCCGCTGTCGAGCACTAGCGCCTCCATAAAGGCGCTGTTACAGCGACGAAGTATAGCGATGATATATAAAATTCAACAGATTTTATATTTCATATCTTCGTTTTGTATGACCTCATAACTTATTATAATTGCAACATGATTGCAGATTCCACTAGCAATTAATTAATTAAGTATTAGTGTTATATCAGGTATAAAACTTTAAAGTGTGTATGTCACTAATTACATTTTAAAGACATATTCATAGCAGCAATCAATTTAAAATGTCTATAATTTAATAATATCTAATTATGTCTTTGAAGTTTCATTTAGTTAGTATTTGTTTTATGTTAAGGTCGACAGACAGGCCGACGGTCCATTTGGTGGTAGGTAGCAACCATCGCTTATGATACAAGCAGCGCCACAGGTGCTGCAAATGCGCTGCCGACCCCAGAAAGATTAAGGATAAGGCATCGGGAATGGATAATGCAATATATATATTAATCGTTTATACGGATAGCATAATATATTCATTCATAGCAAGTTACATTCAGCTATAGTTAGCTTCAACTGGCGCACATTCCTACAATGACTTGCACGTTCTCGCTCCATTTGACTTGCTGATACTAACACCGGTGGTCCCGCGGGGCCCGGGCCTATCCGACCTCGTCTATTTGTTAATAAGCACCCACAACTACACAGCATTCGAGGGTTATGCGTGCATCTCATTATGTTAATATTCTATCACAAGATATAAAAAAGACGCCGTATTCTTTTTGTGACAATGCAATGCTTTTTAATTTTCTTTTAAATAATAGTTCAATGTTTATATAACACAATGCACAATGGAGGCATTTTTTTTTGTAAATTTTTATATAACATCACACTAGGACTCAGGTTCTCATTCAGAATCACAGGATTAACAGGACTTTCCATATCTTGAAAGTCCAGGACGTTTACTCATCCATATCTTAATTTACCGTTAAAAATTTTTCTTGTGTGTCTGTTCCGGTTAATCTCTGAAACGGCTTGACCAATTTTGACGGGACTTTCACTAGTTTTAAGGAGTAACTTAGGCTACTTTTATTAAAAAAAAAAAAAAGAAATTATATATAAGCAGTGTCAAGTACCGCGCGCGCCTCAGCAAAGGTTTCAACTAGTCGTTACTAACTATTGAAGTGGGCATATCCACAAGAGGAATCTTTTCGAAAACAAACTACCCAGTTACGCAGGACCACACAAATGAAGACAAGGCAATTATGTGACAAGATTAAACAAGACGAGCGCAAACATGCGGGGGCGATATAGTGATACAGTGGAAAGAACTCCCAACAGTAGCACGGGAGGACACTCCAATCAAGAGGTTCGCTATGGGAGGCGCGACCACATTTTCAAGTGACCAAAAATATATATAGTGGGCGAGATGTTCTATTTTGTGTGTGGATCGGTAATTCTCTTTAAACTTGCGTAATCCCGAAGCAATCATTGAAGAGAAGACGTTAATTCTTTTAAATCCCTAGTGACTCGTCAACCCCAAAAATCAGCAAAATTGGTCGTGCCATTCTGAAGTGATGCTCCGATATACATAAGTGGCAATTGATTTTTATTAATACTTATAAAAGATTAGCTGGTACCTGCGACGTTGGTCCGCGTTGAAAAATAAAAGATGTAACGCCTGACAAAATATGTAAAGCAATATATCTAACGTCATACACTGACTCCTGACATTATACTTTTGCCAAGCGTTGTGTCTTTATTGTTAGATAGCTGGTGCCTTCGGCTCCGCTCGCGTTGAATGTCCATCCTAAAGTTCTATTTAACTATTGGTGAAAGATTTTTTTTTAAATCGGAAGAGTAGTTTCGGAGATAAATACAATACAAAATTTACCTCTTCATAATCTCTATATATAACACTTGTCACATGTTCCTCCGCGATGAACTCCTAAACTACTGAACCGATTTTGATCAAACTTTATAACTATATGTAATTTGGACCGACTTAAAAGATAGGATAGTTTTTATTTTGAACCCGGGCGAAGTCGGGAGCGGGCCACTAGTATTACTACAGATAGATGATACGAGTATATAGATAAGATGTATGAGCCGATATATCCGCACGGTCAAGTTGTTCAAAAATTTCAAAAATATTATTTTCATATCCACTGACTTGTCGACACTAATATGGTCCACAATGTTATGGGAAATTACAAAATTAATCTCTAAAATATTTGTCCCAAATGTTTTGGTTTAAAAGGGGTAATTGTGAACGTATGTTGTTCTGAATGGTACCAAGAGTGGTGAATTCGTCGAACACTCGCTAATGTCTTCGCTCCGCCTCTTCCTGTCGCTCGTGCACCCCCGTACAGGCGTACACCATATTAGCATATGCACCGCACCGCGCCGAGCACTGGCAATCCTTGCGAACTCGTCTCATAAAACATTAGGGCTATATTTACTTTATATTATTTTCTATAATCCTACATTTGGACTCTAAAGTAATCGATATATTAGAGTTTTACAAATACTTAAGTTTGCAGCGTAGTACCTAATGCAGATGAATATATATTTTTTTATAAAAACCCCGAAAGAAAGTTATAGATAAAAAGATTGAAACAATCAGATAATTTTTCAATTTTATCTTAGTATACAGTCTTTCTTCAGTGCTTGCTTTAAAAATAAGGATAAATTGGTAAAGTAAAGTAAAATAAACCTTCGGAAATAATTGACTCTTTACCTTTTTAACGATAAGAGTTTCACAGGACTGTTTTTTTTTTATCTACAGACACCACCAATTTATAGCAAAATTCCACTTCAATCCGTTAATATTTATTTGAGAATATGCAACCATTAGCAGACATATAGAGCGCTACTAGCTGCCCGCGATTTCGTCCGCGTTAAAAAATGATAAATACAACACGTGAAAAAATATCTAACGTGTTTAACGCTGTGACGACGGTGACCCTGCTTTTTTATATTTTTAGACGATCCCTCAGAAACCTAACATTTTCCAGGATAAAAAATATTCTATATGTTAATCCAGGTAGTCTATCTATCTGTATGGCGAACTCCATTCAAATCCGTTAAGCCTTTTTTGCGTGAAAGAGTAACAAACATCCGTACATCCATATATCCACACAAACTTTCGCATTTATTATATAAGTAGGATATTTTGTGATTAACATTTCAAAGAATCGTCCAAGGAACTAATAATATTGCGATATCCGCAACGATTAATTTTAGATAATAATAGGTTCAGATATTTCTTTTTAATGAATACACTGCTTTTTGATAAGTGTTATTACAATAGACGTGTTATAGTGTTTACTGGGCCGTCAGACGTAATAAAAATGTAAATCTTTATGAGTAATGGCGTGTCGACGCGACACAGGGACGGTATCGGCCGTCGGCTACCGGTTGAATTGTCACTCCACGTCGCCCACTCTTACCTCCTCTTGACTTGCATTCATTTTAATATTAAACTTCAACATTAAGTGGCTTTTGTTTAAATAAGTAATAGGTATTTACCCGTTCTAGAGATTTTATTACACACATTGTCGGTGGTTTTTATATTATCAGCAAATTAATTGAATCTTAGGTGCTGTGGATTGATTTTTTTATGTAAAGGTCGGCAAGCTGACTACGGTCCACTTGATGGTAGGTGCCAACTTAGAAAAGTTGATTTCTAAAGTTGACCCTACCGGGAATCGAACTTGGGACCCTTGGAACAGAGCGCACCCCAACTACTTGTACAACGGCTTGTCAAATGTGGTCGGATGATTCTTAGCTATAATTTATGAAGATCTGTTCAGGCGTTTGAAAATCATCTGCCCATTTCCTAGTTCCTAATTTTTGGTATTTCATGGTGGTCTTGTGTAAGGTGTTAGTTACTGTCGCCAGATGGGGTCGCCCAATTTATGACTGTAAAGCGCAGTGTGCCCTGGCACTATACTAGATACTTCAAATTTAAGTATATCTACCGTAAAATAGAGAGTAGTTGAAGTTACATAACTAAAAAGAATTGAAAAAGAAGAAAATGAGTAACTTAATGAGCATAGCTTGTTTTATGTTTCTATATTTTAAGTAAGTATGATTTGCAAAATTAACTAACTCTAATTAGTATAAATTGATGATTTTCCTTTGTGGAAAAACCTCGCTTACGTAATATTTAATAAATCGGATTGTGCCATTTCTAACATAGAGTGATGGAATATTAAAAGCTAAGCCTTGGGGAAAACAACTATGAGATATATATTAATTATTTTTTAAATGTATCATTTTACTTATACATATTTTAATTTTGTTTGACTTCGAATTATGAGTTTTAGTGCAATTGATCCTTTACTAAAACCAGATAAAATCTTACATAAGAAGGCGGAGGGGAGTCTGAGAAATCTTATGTGCTCTTAAATGGGGTCAAAATGGCCAAAATGGTCCTTATGTTGGGACCGTTCATAAATGTAATTAATGAATGACCCCAACAATACTGTGACCGTCATCATCAGGATACTGTTAACTTGGTTATTTTCATGCGAAAGCAGTAATAACAATCTAATTAATAACAACAACGCTGGACGCGTAATGGCAACCGAACCAGTATTTAGCGGAATACAATAGCTCACCCACGCACTGTCTGGCGTGAAGTCTGCATCCTTTTGTAATTTAAACAGATTTGCATATCCACACTCAATTTGTTTAATTCCATTCAACTATACGCTAAAAGAAAGCACAAACTTACAATTTTTTTACTCGACTTTGACTCCCAATAAAAATCTAACCTAAAACAACAAATACAGAGTAGTACATTTTAAGCTTCTGTATGACGTAATAAAGATGAAATTGAATCAATACTTTGGTGTTAGTTAGGACGTTTTGTTTCAGAGGCGACGATGCACCGATTGGAGGACCACACACGTTCGCGCGTCAACATAGACCCGTAGAACAACACTATGGCACTTAGTATACTTTACAGGCAAACCAGTAGCTTTTGAAGACTTATGTCAGAGTTTGATATGCGCTAACAATGAAAAGTGACAGGTTTATTTCCTTGCTCGGTACGCTACTGTCTTTTAAAGGCTAATTGTTAAGTATTAAATTTACAAGCCTATAGGTACTATTTATAAGTATAGTAATCTTATAAATACAAAGGTACTTGTTTATAAATAAAAATGTGCAGCTAAGCGTAAAACTTTTTTAAAAATAATGATATTGTGAAGCTTGATATATTCATTGCTTTATTTGTTTCATTAATTTAATGATCATTTAAGTTTTGCATATACATGTTGTCAGGGGTACAGAAATATACATAGGGTACCTGTTATCCAGAAAAAAGCCCAAGGGACACGGATGAAGACGTATTTTTCGTATTAATACAAAGAAAACATTACACAGGTTAATTATAATTTCATTCAGATAAATTCAAATATTTTAAATTGTATTTTTCTATAAATAATATATTAGTGAATGCTAATTTCTGTGGTAGACATTTTTAAAGGCGTATTTCTTGTATTCGACCTCATTGTAACCTTACATAATAATAATCAATATTCTAAAGATTAATTCTTTTTTTAAATATGATTAAGTGAACGAAAACGAACATGAGTGAGGTGTAATAAAATTCAAATAACCTTTTAATCTATCAATATGGCGGCGAGCGGCTATTAATAAGCTAATGACAGGCGCGTCTGACAGGTGCTTATCGCGCCATCTAGCGGGAACAGTTTAATATCGAGCACGTTTCTCTACGTCAAAACGTTGTGATAGGAGCACGGTTACTCTTTTTGATTTAGTGCCCTCGCGTTGAGAACTGCATTGATTTATCAATTATTTTAGGCACGCGGGCTTGGTATTTTCGAGGCACGATCTTACTTTCGTGTCATTCCGTTCGAGATTGTCCATTAATTATAAAGATGCGTATTATCAGATATGATTGTGTACACTAGTTATTCTTTAATATAAGAATCGAAAATGAGAATTAAATGTGGATCGACCGTTTTATAGAGGTCACATTAAGAGGATGGGATTAATGGGATGCGAATGTGAGCGGTAACGGCGAGTATTGTTTGTAAATGGGGCGAGCGGTTGCTCAGCAGGGTGTGGTTCTTTATTCGAAAATGACAAGAAAGTGTGGCCGGCAACAATTGACTTTTTTGCTCGTCACCTTCTCGAATCCTTATTAATTATTGCTTGGTTCCACAATAAGCATTAAGTATCGATGAAAAAATTTCACCTAATATTTAAGAGATAACAGAGTTATTAGATTTGGGGTCAGATTTAATCAAATCTGTATATTTTTCAGCTTAATAATTGATTAATCTTGTTAGTTTCGATTAATATGTCTTAATTAATTGAAGTAGGTATTTCATTAAGTGTTTTTATGTTTATATCATACTTATACCCATATAAGAAAAAACCATAATATAAATTTGTAGTCTCTTTCCGCGTCTGTTTGTCTAAAGCCTCATTTACGCCAGAGCAACACGGTGCGACATTGAGGCATGCTATATGTTGTGGCGTGCGTCATTTTGTGGTATGGTATGCTACAAATGGAAAATACTTGCGGTTTAAGTAGCATGCGGCAGCTTATTTTACACCGAGGCAACAGCGTGTTGTAAAGCCTCATTTTGCCAGAGCAACACGGTGCGACATTGTGGCATGCTACATGTTATGAGGTACGTCATCTAATGGTATGCTACAAATGGAAAACACTTGCGGCTTAAATAGCATGCGGGAGCCGGTCGGTCGTGCGTATCGTCAGGACCGACCTGTAGGCCAATCAAATTAGAGTTTCACCTCGAAATGAGAGATAATAAGCTGAAAACTCGTATACACCTTCATTTTGGTGTTCTAAAAGTTGTCTCAAAAGTCTCATAAAATCTCGTGTCTGCGTCGTAAGTTATTCAAGATGCTGCCATGCCGCACGACTCGTGCAACAATGTGCGACATTTTTAAGTTTTGGGGCATGCGGCTTTGTAGCATGCTACAATGTCGCACGGTGTTGCTCCGGCGTTAATGAGGCTTAACTCCTCAACACCACGCAGCGAATTTTGATACGGTTTTCACTAAATAAAAGAGCGATCAACGAGGAAGGTCTTTGTACATAATTTGCAGAAAAAAAATGTATATAATTTGCGTAGCCGGGAGCGGACCACTAGTATGAATTTAAATGTACGTTATGCCACATTTATTTACAAAAATAGGCCCAGTAAAGGACTGTACCGTTACTGAAATTGTACTAAGTATAAAATATATTGTGTTTTGGTCTTCTCCTGTTAGTGATTAGATAAAACTTGTAATGTTATCTTAATAGATTCTCAACGAAATATCCGTTGGAATAGTTCAAATCAAATGTCACCGTATTCAAAATCATCATCGGAGTCCCAATGATTTATTCATATGGTAGGGACCAGAGCCTATCGATATAATATTATAATACAATAATAATAAAGTATAAAGGATGACAGATCGGACGAGTTCGATTATATTTTCTTATTTAGAACTGGTTTTTTGTGGATTTGTTTTCTATTTCAATCCACGTGCTTTATTTGTACGCTATCGTGAAGGGTTCATATTGATTTTTGGTGACGAATGTTTGCCTTGATGGCCGAGTGTAAGGAATTTTAAAATAAAATAAAAAGGCTTTTTAAGTTGTTAGTTTTTTTTTAATGATGGTAAAAGTGTGTTATCGATAAAAGGAAGTCGCATATAATTGCGGCTTATCTATTATAACAGTAAAACATTAATATTCCAAGGTACGATCGATACAGCGATGACATTGTCGCTTATTTTTGCATTTTAAACGCTTTCAAACAGCAGGAATTTTAATTTATAAATATCTATTAGAATAAATATTCTCTTATTGAAATGGGATTGGAATACAAGCTCTGCCAACCTTTAATTTTGCGTCATCTTATTTTAATTAAATATTTTTTAACACTTTACTATATTTGTCTTGAGGCAGTTGACAAGTCGTCCACCCCTTTTTTTTTGAATAAATTCATTCCGAATTTTGGTAAAATAATTTTTGAAACTTACAAACCTTATTTATTTTACTTCCAGCATATGAATGTAGGTAAGAAAAAAAAAACGCTGACATTTAGTTTTGTTATTTCCACTCAGTGATATAAATATAGTCAATATTATATTGCATCCTAAAAAAAATCTTACTTATATGTTAAGTATAAAAATACTAAGAAAAGTCTTACTTATCTTCATCCTCTATATTAAGTACCCTCTCTTACCTGTCAAGCTCTCTCAGCTATCTCCTATATGACTTTAATTAAAATAATTATACCGGTTTCGGCGTGAAAACATAACGAACAGTATTTTATGTCATATATTGTACATGATAGTTATATCTTGTATATACATATACCTATAACGCAATATACTTCTAACGCAAAGTTTAACATATATGTATATAGTATGCGCGTGCATGTCCAATATCTTGCATCGAAAAATTAATGGTGTCTGTCGCTCAATACGCGACATCGGTCGTCTAGAAAGAATACTGTTCCACAGCATCGATTAATAACCGTTTTGATTATCGATTCAATCTTAAACCATTCTCGTTTTGATTTATGTTAACATGAAGGCTTTATGTTATGGCGAACGTTTTTATTAATATATGAATTACCAGTCTTAATTGTTTAATTGCTCTATCTTTATATATATAGAATTCACGGTAGAAAATATCAAAAAATCCATTTTTGTTTAAGTTTTTTAATATTAAGGTCGGCATTCTTACTTATTTATACTTACTTAATTGAATATTTCAATCGGAAATTGCAGGAAGGTCTTATTATTACATACATAGCAAACTTTCTAATTAGTCGAGAACAAGCAAGATGAGGTAAATTGGAGGAATATCATTCGATGCATCATTTTCATATATCGTTATACAATCAACATCATCATCATCATCAGTCTATATCCTTCCATTGTTGGCTACTTCCAAGGTTCGCCTCTGCATTTAGCAATCCAGCCTCTTCCTGCACAATGACTTTCAGGTGGTCTGTCCACTGTTTCAGGTGGTTCCAATTGTCAACAACTTTGGGTCTTTAGAACCAAGTTAATACGTCTACAACAGGATCTTAATTAATTTAATGAGGGAAGTACCATACGTCACCTAGAAAATCCCTCTCTAGGTTTAAATACACACAAAGAGTAGCTACGGTGTTTGAGTGCGCAGCTGACCTATCTGCGGTTAGGATACGGTTTCCTGCTTCACGTTTACGACTGGCACACCTTCGGTAATTAAATGGCGGTTTAACTAAACCGCTTTATATACGACCCTGTCTATTGTTGTCATTACACCTTTACATGTACCTAAGAGTAGGTACTCATGTGTTACCACTGAAGTATTACAATTGAAATGCGATAAAGTATAAATAAGTAACTTAAAGAGTTATTAAAAAACGTTATACTATACATTCACTAAAAGGAAATAATTGTTTAGGATTACAAAAAATTCTATAATTGGTAACATCAATTAGGTTTATGTCTCATAATGTCACTTTAGAGATCTCAATCACGTTTGAAATTCGAATGAAATTAACTAATTTTGAACAGTATACAGTTATTTTTTATATTCTACTCGTATTATTATACCGTGGCCTTAATTTTAAACTGCCAACCTTAGTAGGATGGGTTCTGGTATTCCTTATTCATTTACCGAAACTTGGTCTTCCGTAAAGAAAGGGTTTTGGTTATGCCACCAGACGGTCAGCCCGCCCAATTGATGACTGCGCAACGCAACCATGCCATTATTAAAAATAATTACTTCAGTTTACAAACTTTGAAAATCTGGGTGGTTAAAACGGTTAATTAATTAATATCAGGAACTATATATCTCCAAATATTTGAATTATATAATTATATAACCAACGATAGAATATCGATTTATATGGAATATACATCTTTGGTTTTACTCCAATGCAAAAATTTTAATATTGTGAAATTGTTTCAAAATAGACTCAATATTTTCATACATAATAAAAGAAACAAAAGGTTTATTTATATTTTTAAATAAATATTTTCTATAATTTCTACATTCTACACTTCTACATTCATGTGTTAGCAAACTAATTGGCATAAACAATATTCCGTTAACGGATTTGTACGCTTTCCACGAAGGAAATAGATACACGTCGAACATCTTTTATTTAAAGTGACGAGCGTCACATCCGTTTGGCGCTTCCATTGATAAAGATATTTCACAGTCAATAGCTAAGACACAATTGATTAATGAAGTTAAATACGTGGTCGTTTTCTAAACCTTAGTCAACTTTAAGTATACTTACGGTATGAGACAAGTGAGGTCAGAAATGTACATTGTATATAGACGAAGAAATTTATTCCGGAAAATATTTTCGTGTATAATATTTTCTGAATATCATGGGAATGGGATGTGAGGTTCCTCATATGACTCTTTTATGATTTTTATGACTCTTTTATACCCGACGCAAAAATGAGTCTGTGGAATCGTAACTCCCAAACAGATGGATCGATTTTGATCTAGTTTTTTTTAAAAGCTCATGTGATCGGGATGGTTCTTAGCTTTTCAGACGTATAAAGATCATCAGCCCTTTTTCTAGTCGACGAAGGGATTTCATTTACTTCCACAGGTGCGATGATATGAAAATTGGTATACTGTTCTCTTTCTTCGCTAACTCCTTCTAAAACACCCAACGGATACCGTTTTCACTAATGAAAAGAGCGATAAACGGAGAATGTTTGTGTATAAATTTTGCAGAAAAATAGCATCAGTACGAAGCTGGGGACATTAAAACACATCTTAACGCACATTGTCTGGAAGTGCTATGTCGCGTTTTAACAGTGTGCTCAAGTCCAGAGAAACGCAACGGAATACATTTCACTGAACAAGTCTTAATTACTTTGTTTTGGATAGTCAAATGGATGGACGCGAATGGACAGTACATATTGACTGTTATATTAAAATTACAACTATAGAAAGCATTTTGAGCCTTAAATCTTTCGGGTTAAGGTACGATATTGATGCGCGCCTTATATCGATATATATTTATGGTTCAGCGTTCCTTTTATGTCAGTGACAGATCGTAAATGGACAGAATAATTATATTGCTGTATTGGTTGGTTATTTGACACTGGTGCTCGACTTGTAATATGCATTCATTGTATTAAATATTTTCTAAGTATGCCTATGTATGTTTTTAATACACATAGGTATATAATTTTGGTAAATATAAACCTAAGTATAAGTATATGTTCTAAGGCGAATTCTGAGGCAATATTTGGTTGAATAGTGAAAGCCGTGAGTTACGTGTTTAAAAATAAAAGATAAAACGGCTGACAAAATTTGTAAAGCAATATAATAGGTTAATGCCTGACAATGTAATGTAGTGTCAGGTTTCAATACCACTACGAGCACTAGGATCACTGATAGGTTAACGATTGACGAACGAACGACGAAGTTTGTACCTACTATTGTTTAATTTATTGATATCTTTATGAACCTGGTATCTTGGGTACCTAAATGTATTTGTTATATTTTAGCCAATAAAATGTAATTTAACTAATATTATAAATGCGAAAATGAGTTTGTTTATTTGTTAATTAGTAACGCTTTTACGGCTTAACTTCTTAACCGATCTTTCATTCAGAAAAAAGTAGGTATAACTATACTATTTCCGATCATCTAAAAAAAAAAATTCAACCTCTGACAAAATATATTAGCAATAAATATTAAATAAACACCTAACACCTAAGAAAAAGGGGCGCCGACGAAATCGCGAGAAAAGACTATGTACTCGTATCTTGTATAAATGTATGTGGTAGCGATTAGCCAATAAAATGCATATTACATAAATATTGTTGAAGGTTTTTCTGACGTCATATTTCTCGAAGACGAGATGGCTCTTTCCCGTGGTGGCGATGCCGTGACTCAAATCAAACAAAACATCACAAAGGCTTTTATTCACAAGATGATTATTGTTTGCCAGTTTACGGAACCACCAATCCTCAAAAAACCTCAATTTACATGACACATTTAAGACTTTTCCAAGAATACAATCAGAGGATAATCGACGTATTATAACGACTCGCTTGTTGTATTCTTATTAGTTAAATATTTATTATTTTAACAACAACCTACTTCAAATTACTTACAATTTTTTTTTTATTAAAGTCTATTGTGATTGTGTGATGTGAATATGAAATCGTATTTATTTTGTTAGTTAGTCACATTAAGAAAATTCCTATATGAAGGAATCTTTTAGAAGTCACAGAAACTCGTATCCTAATATTATAAACAAAAGAGTTTGTTTGTTTGTTACGCTTTCACGCCTTAACTACAAGCGACCGTAATGAAATTTATCATTGATACACATTGTGGATAAGGGGTGTAGAAAATGACATAGGGTACATTTCATCCAGAATAATAAAATTTTAGGCCTCATCCTTGCTACACGGTTGGTTGTTGGCCAAGGGCAAACCCATCTAATAAAAAAAAACTTTCTTAGACGCAAATAACTCTTCCTAAACTGGGCAACTAATTTTGATGGGGTTAGATAATTATTCATGGAAGGTTTATAAGGAGAAAAATTATGTATACATAAGTAGAAAAAAAAAAAAAAAAAAAACAATATTTTACAACCAAGTTGCCGAAATCGTCCCCGCCTGTATGTTTCTCCTCTAACCATTTCTAAACTACCGAACGGATTTTAATTTGGTTTTCATTTATGAAAACAGGGTTAAACGACAAAGGTTTGTACATGTAAAAAATGCATCCCGGGCGAACCCGGGAGCGGGTCACTGGTTTAAATATCAGAGCATAATATGATATTGTTAACAAATATTCGTGTAGTCTTCATATATTTTCTCCAAATATAAAGTGAAGAGTCGGAATGGTGAAAAGATAGTTTTTATAAGGTTCTGATGAAATGACGAGCGCGGTTTGTTGATCCACTTAACGTCGCCGATACTAAGCGAACGCAACGTATTTAAACGTTTCAAAAGGTTCTCCGAAATATCGCCGAGCGGCGCGCGTACACACAACACTATAAAAACGATCGATTATTACTTATTTGTGTGAAAAGCGGAAGGAATAGGTTTATGAAGCCGCAAGGTGTGTTAGACGGACTTAGCACGAGCCGCGTCCGCCGCTAGCCGCTATAGTGTCGCTCGTGAGAAATGTCAATATTGACAGCCGACTCGTCGCTACGCTTCGAAATTGTCTCAACCATCTCGATATTTTCCAATCACAAATATTTTATCAATACAATCGATTCACCATCGATACTTACCCGAGACCACCTTACAAGGCGACGTGAATTCATCGCCAACATAAAATTCATTATCTCAATCGTAATGTTAAACTCGTTTTTATTTGCGCTTTCTACGCATAAATAAATATGTATGTAAAGGTATATTGACGAAGTGGAATCTGGCACGCGTCAATCAAACGGAACGTACCTACACGAAACTCGGCGATTTGTCACTCCGCCGTTTTGACTCATTCACAATAATGGCCGCCATTTTGGTGACAATAATTAACAGATAGACATCTTTGACCGTCCGCTTTCTAGCTTTTTGTTTTCTAAAATAATTATCATTACAATAAGCGACACGATCTCTTTTTCTTACCGCTTACCGCTGTTGCGGTATTTTGAATAATATTAAGCGGTCAAACGATTTCAATATGCGCTGCATCTTAGAGATTAAAATAGGCTTCTATGTCGGCGGAACTAATTACAGTTCGTTCGCCAAACACACCTGATTTTTTGTTTGATATTTTTAAAGATTTCTATTTGTGTACATAGAACTAAGCCGTCCTATTGCTCGTTGAATACCTAGTACTCGTATTTAGACATTACAATTGCGTCAGTAAATGATGCGTTAAGTGTAGTACACAGTTCTCAAAATACTTTAGCGAAATATTTCAAGCGTTAAACAGCTGATGAGCGCGAGGTTAGCGCCGCGTCCACTGACTGGCATCTCTGTCATGTGTATAACACGGTATGTGGCGTCACGCCGTCAATGGGTCAGGTTATTTACCTCTGCTTATCACCTTTTGTTTTGCTCAAATATTACGTTCGTTTGAAAAAGCAGATACTGCTTCCTGATATATTAGGAATTCTCTTCGAACATTATTACTGGAATGTGTATTAAAGCTGATAGCGCCATAAGTTAAGAGTTTGCTGAAATGTTTGCGTTTGGATGGGGGTTGAGTGAAATAGAAGTCGGAGTTGAATGAAAGACTAACAATAAAAGCATCGAAGGTCGATCGGCGATACAGGTCCTTGTGTCCACATTAGCATCTCGAGGCAGAAGTGTGTGCAAACAGCGTGGGGTCATCTGATGAAATGTTCAAAGGCTTTTAGTTCCCGAGAATTATTAAATGAAGCCCCAGGATCGTAATGTAAACAGTGTGTGTTTGCCAAGGCGAGAACCTGTTGCTTTGTCGACATTTTGATGCGTGCTTCGACTTATTGGCGGTTATTTTACGTCTGCTAATGTTAATGTTACTGCTGCAGTTAATGCGTTAACATTGTAGCAACATAGTGCTATCCAACTATCCACCTCGGGGATTTCGCATTGAATTCTTTTGTTGGCTTTTATTCAGGCACTTGACGCCTGACCGGTGATTCGTTAAATTATATTGCAGAAAATAAATCCTTTGATGAAATGACAATAAAATTAATACCTCCAACAATGTAATATATGTAGATGCAATACGCTAAATGCCACAGAATGTACATGCGTTAACAAAGTATTAGTATAAACGGTCTTGTAAAATCAGCAATTCCATCGAGTATTGCGCAAATAAGCCAGCAGATTTCCCTTCGGAGTCAACAATACATTGCACAAATGAGTGTCGTAATAGCAACTCGAACACCAGATATGTTTAGTTATCTAGGAAAACACATAGGCTGATGTGTGGTGATGGTGTGTGCCTAGGTAAATAAGCGGACTGTAGGCATGCAGGGTGTTAACTCCGCTAATGTGTCGACAAAGCTCATCGTGACCGATCCTGCTAATAAATTTCCAGGGAGCTCGGGTACATGCGAACAAAACTCATGAAGAAACCGGGAACGTCTTTAGTTTTCTTTGTCTGAATCCATTTACACGTTTATTAAATCAACGAATGATTTATATTTCTTGTGCCTAAGATATTTTGAACACAAATGGGCTAATCACGCTCATACCACCAAATAAACCGTTTGATTCACATATAATCCGTACTAATATTATAAATGCGAAAGTATGTTTTGATGTATGGATGTATGGATGTTTGTAACTCTTTCACGCAAAAACTACTGAACCGATCACGATGAAATTTTGCATACACGTTGTCTGGGACACCAGAAAGGATATAGCGTACCTTTCATCTTTCAACGCGGACGAAGTTGTTCAATGCGGACGGGCATAAGCTAGTTTACGATATATCTTCATGTTTTCACTCAACTCTTTCGCACTTACGATACCTCCATCGATATTAACAACTTAATGTTCAATATTTTATTACCGTACTTGTTTGCATTGCTTAACAAACATGTAAAGTACATGACATCTTTCATTTCAAGTTTCTATTTGATTTCGCTTCATAAAGATACTCGCGTAGACCCGATTATGATTTCTATCACAAATATTACAACGTATATTACTGAAAGTTTTTGTTTATATTATTATCAATATTCAACTTTATTGCTTATGTTATAAGGTTCTATATTTCTCGTTACAGTCACAACACTTCATATCAACAGAAGCTACAGCTTCTGTCACGGACATAAAGTGGTGTTTCGTTTATTTGTCATTTGAGCCGTATCTTCATTGATAATGCTGCGAATGCATTCATTTGGTTACGAACTTTATCGTGTTTCCATAAGGATTAGAATTGTTTGCAGCACTTTGATTTAGTGGAAAGTGTTAATCAAGTGTGTGTCCTACTGATTATTTCAGGTTGAGTTCGGGATTCTTCTGAGAAACATAGTTAAAAACTATGTTTATACAAATGATAAGCAAGTCAACGTTTTAATTGTAAATAGATTCTTTCACTCTTCCTTTCATTGGCGACTTTGTGAGCGTTAGTATAATTTAAAAATTTCTAGCTTTGTTGGTTGATGTGGAAATGCAACATTTTCTTCCAAAAATGCTCGTGTAAAGCTCATTAGTGTTGTTACACATCATAATAGTGTTTCAGAGTGAATGTAACGGATGCCAAAGTTCCCATCCCTGTATTTTTATCTGGATCATTATGAAAATGGATAAAATTAAGTAGTTGAAATGTAAGTAGGATACCGCATGTTATAACCATAACTAACACAGATGTCGTAGTAAATGTTATTCCCAAAATTATCATATATCTTGGCTAACTTATACTATTTGGTAAAGCTAACTTTGAGTAAGCTAACTGACTGGCAACGAAACGAAAATTATGAAGCATATTTTCGTTTCATATACCCTCAACGTCTTAGATCTGTTTAATCTGTGTATGTCTTGTCATTGGTGACTTAGGACATAGAGACGTAGCGCTTATAACTGTTCGTGTTAAGCGTGTTTCGGAGTAATACTAGGAGATTTCCTGCTAAATAGTAAGTATAATAGTAGGCTAAATAATATTTTAACTTATACATTAAAAAAGGTCTGACGCCTATACATTAAAAAATCGTCGGGTAAACCTGTAAAGATTGTTAACTTTAAAAATTTTGACAATGACCGTTGGATTCCGGTCATTAATATTGACTCAATCAATAAATAAGCGGCTCGTATGGTACCCTTTCATCATCGGCCCACTGGACAAGACAGTTACAGTTAATATTTTATTATAAAATCACGCGAGAGATTTCAACAAAGCGTCCGAAACTGACCGATTCTGTTTGCTCTCGAATTAGCATAAGTTGTGCTAACGCTATCCTACTTATCGGTACATGCAACTGTTGGTTTTTACAGTTTGACACATGATAATAATACAATAACATCCATGTGTATTTTTGTGTTTACTCAAACACTGAATTTGGCGATACTAAAACACCATCAGTCACATTGCAGAAGAATTCGAAAACGAGGAGGCATTTTGTACAACTAATAATAATAATAAATTGTATATAAGTATTATACATATACTCTAATATAATTATAATTATAATACGCTCAAAGAAAATATGACTCTTAACTTCTCATATTCACGTAAAACAAACCGGAAGACCGTAAACAAATCGGGAGTAAAGATTACATAATTTCTTTTTTTAAATGATGATATATATCAACCCGCTCCCTGTTTCGCCCGAGGTGCAATTTGTATAATATATACATATATCAATCTTCCCCGTTTATCCCTCTTTACATATGTGAAAACCGAATTAAATTCGGTCCACCAATTGTCGAGATTTTGAGGTGCAACAAAAGGTGCAGGGAATTCAGTAGCACTCTGGAACCATGAGAAAGTAATGTTGTATAAAATAAAAAAGAGAAGCGCTCAGGGAGGGTTGCGTGTCGTTCCGAGTCGAGCGTTTATCCGAACGAAACATTTCACCGATAATAACTCGGCACAATATAATAATGCGAATAATAAATAAAAATGGAAATAAAATAATAATTTTAATGTCGTAATTGTGGGCCGGGGGCTCGTGGCGGCGCAGAACTCGCTCATTTTGACGAACGATTTGATTGCCGACTCCGCCACAGTTTTCTTATATTGATTCCAATGGAACTTTAAGTACTTTAATATCGAGGACTGGTTCTCCGACATCTTCACATTTAGGTAAATCGAACCTGCACGGAAACAAATGCGGAATAACTGGAATTAAATAGATATCTTAACCTCAGAGTGAATGAAATAATGATTTCATAATTAAATATAGGCTTATAAAACTAGCGAATCGTCCCGGCTTTGCACCGGTGCAATAAAGTTAATAAAAACTCATGTTCTTAAGACATTAAGAATCTTAAAATTGTTTTTGAATTTGATACAAATCACCTACTCTTTCTTTTGATTTACAAATGATCGGTACTAATATAATAAATGCGAAAGTATATTTGGATATATGGATGTTTGTAACTCTTTCACGCAAAAACTACTGAACCGAAAACCATGAAATTTTGCATACACGATGTCTGCGGCACATATGGTACCTTTCATCGTTCAACGCGGACGAAGTCGCGGGCACCAGCTAGTATACATATAAATTAGAATACATACATACAAATCTTCTTCGTTTATCACTCTTTCCTTTCTGGAAACCGTATCAAAATGCGTTGGGTGGTTCAGAAGAAGTTAAAGGAGAAACAGACAGAGGCGGACAGCGACTTTATATTACAACTAGCTGTTGTACGCGACTTCGTCCGCGTAACTTTTTAAAATATAGCCTATGTTACTAAAATACATACAAAAATACAAATCTTTTCTCTTTATAATATTAGTATAGATGTATAGATACATTACATTATATATAAGGTTCCGAAGTTTATGGTGACAATGAATTACGATAATCTTATAATTATTAAAAAAAACTTATAATACAATTGAAAAGTTAGCTCGTTTCTAAGTTAATAAGAATTAACCTTGTAGCTGAAAAGTTTCTTAAAGAACATGACATTCGATGTCGTATGTTCGTAATGATTCCGGTTCGCAGTGGAAGCCTTAAGGAAAAATTTGTGGGCTCTTTGCCATATGCCAGTGATATCATTATCATATTATGTACGAGCCAATGCTTTGTTTTTTTTTTTTTGACGAAATTTATTCCCTCCGGGAATAAGCCAATGTCACTGAAAGTTTTAAACCATAACTACATTGAAAAAAAAAAAAAGTCATTGACGTAGAATTCTTTTCAAACAAACGAACAGTTTATATGTCAATGATATTAGGATTTAAACAATTTGTGTTGTCTTCCTTTTTTCTTCTGCAATTATAGAAAATTCAGAAAATTAGAATTTCTCAGGGAAATTAAAAAGTCCAATTGGAAAGTAAAACATGTATAATTGTGTAATTATTCAAAAGAATACATATTTTTAATGTGTTTAGGTTTATTTGTTGCTACCTAATTTTACATATTGACCAGCCAGTATTAATTGGCGAGTAAGCAACATTGTTTATGAAGCTGTTAATCAGATCGGATTTGTTTGAACTACATAATTATTCCCTACGTGATTATTTCTAGTTCTGTGATGTACTTGTACGATTGAGAATAGGAAATGGGTCCTTCCTACTTTGATGTTTATTGCCGCTTCAATTTAGTTCTTGGCATTTAGTTTTGTATTAAATTGTCGGTGTTATTTAAGATAGCGAAATTGATTTCAGGTTTCAGGTCCCTACACATAAATACATATAGACAGACATAACTAGCATTTGCCAGCGACTTTATCCGCGTATCTCTTGTGCTGTACGTAGAGTGTGCTTAAGAGCTGCATGAGCACGTAAAAATATGAATAATAGTGAATTTAAAAATATTCTATAAAAGGATTCAGTAGAATATTCCATTAAGAGACTTAGTCCAATATTCTATTAAGACTTAGCTGAATATAAAGTTATTCTTAAATATTCTTTATGTCTCATTATTGTAGTTAAAATACGTTTTAGTTTCTATTATTGACCGTATTTACGCTGTTATGAGTGACGCCTCACGACATTTATAAATAATTGGCAGGTCTACTAGCCTCCATGCTACAAACACCTGCCCGTGGAGTTTAATTACGAAAATAAGTGCCATTATAAGAATTCAATGCTGTAATTTGTGCCTTTATCGCGAGAAAGCAATTTTCGCTGGATCCAAAGGCGCGTTTAATACGATTGTGGTGGAGTACAATTAAATGTAGGTTCTATGTAAAATACATGCATTTATGACCACTTTATGTATTCCATATTGGAGTTATTATATTTATATTATATATTATACTTTAATTTATTATTTTTTCAAGTAGTAATTCTTGATGGTTATGTCAACCAAATACCTAACGTAATCAAAACCTAATGTGCGTAAATATTTTTTGTTAGTAATAACATTTTTTTATATATTTTTGTAATTTGCAGAATTGCATCCGTGCCTCTACTAAATCCATATTAATGTGGACGAGTCGCTAATCTAGGCATACTAATATTATTAAGAGAAAAGATTTGTATTTTTGTATTTTTGTTTGTAATGAATAAACTAAAAATCTATTGTTACATTGTCAGCTAAAGCTACATTATCAGCGAGTAACATAGACTATTTTTTATAAAGTTACGCGGATGAAGTCGCGTGCAACAGCTAGTATAGTACAGTAATAGTTCATAGAATAGTTGAAATAGTAAATGTGAAAAAGTCACTTAATGTATGATTAATTTCCTTTGTTTTTTCAGTCCGCACGGTCAGAAGGCGAGTCTTCGGGAGATCAGTCTTGCGAGTCATCAGACGAAGGTGTAGGCAGGGATACCTCTAGACCGCATCAGCCGCGTCAACCCCACCAACATCAGCCACATCAAAATCATCAGCCACAACACAAAATGAATCATCTCTCGACAGTCAATCATCAACAAATAAACAATCATTCAATGAACCAACAGAGGAACTCGCCTAGACCTCTTGAGAGAGAGCTAAAGGTAAGTCTGACCATTTAGAGTTGCTTATGCTATGTGGAAATTTATTTTCTAATTATATATAAAAAAAAATTAACACATAAGATGGATTTTATAATTACATTTTATCATTTCATATCATTTTTTTCTTTAAAATCCTTCATTAAATTCTTAGAGCTTATTATCGCCATCATCATCATCATCACCACCACGATCATGAGCTTATCATGAGTCCATTATTGGACATACCTAAGGCCTTAGCCTTAGGCCAACACACTTGACCTTTAATTCACTTTCTGCATCCTTCCAAAATCTTAATTTTTTTTCTTGTATGTGTTTCTATGTACATTCCTTTTAATAATACCTAACTGTTAATTTGATCATATGTATTGCTATTTACTTTGCAAGCTCCAATATCGTTAACCAATTGTGTTTAACCCTTGTTTTACTTTTTCAAATGTTGAGATATTAGTTTTAAATTAAATATAACTAGTGACTAGAAAAGAAGAAGTTTATAAAAGCACTAGTTCCAGTCAAGACTATATTTAATTCTTCACACCAATCAAAACTACATAGACATATATATGTATAGATTATTTACAAAACAATAGTTATTTGTTTAACACTAGATTTGATTATTTTTTTTCTTAGGTCCGAGATGATTTTGAATCTCTCAAAACATCACTTCACCCGCATCTTTCTTCATTGGCGTCGCTCGCCCAAGGTGCTCCGCTGTCGACACCGAACAGTGTATTTGCTTTAGCCGGAGGGGGGACCACGGGAGGATTCCCATATGCCCCTCCTGCTTTCTTGGCTCCAGCACCACCACCTCCAGCACAGCCCGTTGGCTCAGCATCATCGTCGTCATCAGAAGGCAGTGCAGCAGGGTGGAGCTTCGAAGAACAGTATAAGCAAGTCCGTCAGGTAAGAGAAATTTTGTGTGTAAAATAAGACGTTTTATTAAAATTAGATTTTTGGATTTCTTTGGTCAATGATTATTTTATTACATGCATGTTTATCCTAGTGTCAAAGGGAAATTATTCGTTAGGTTTGCCATGTACCAAAGGATGTATAAGCCATTTTAACAATTGGCAACATTTAAGTGCGTCATGACAAGGTACAGTATTAACCATATTACCACATTTTAACTATTAAAATTAAATAATCTTTGTATAGATTTATATTTTCTTTATAACATAAGTAAGAACTTGCGGATAAGAAAATAATAAAGTTTTTGACTTTTCAATAAGAACCTTTACTGCGATACGAATTTTTTAATTCCATTTCAAGAATCAGTGTGAAAAAAAATACATATTTAAAAATATTCGTAGATAATTTCCGGAAAATAAATATCTAAATTTTTTTCTCATTGATCGGACAATTCGGACATTAAGTATGCTTGGTGAGGTTAAATCTAAATATAAAACGATTTATTTGTATGGAAACGTTGTGGGTTTTGGATTATTTTTCATATGCTTCACTAATCGCAATGTAATGGCTGCCGCAACCCGTTTCACCCTTTGTTTGGTAGCAGGTATTGCGGGACAGGGAAATCAAAACAAGGGACACGCCGACCCCTGCGGAATGTACCATAATCCGATGTCCGTTTGAGGGTGGCCGGACAGATTGTCATTGGTTTCTATGATCGTTATGAGCGTTTACGGTTGAATTATTATGTAATTTTCCTTTTACTTTTCCATTAGTGGAAACATTGCGGTGAACGTTTCTTTTGTCTATTTTAATGTGACGATAATGTTATACCTACTGCCGTCTCATTACAAATTAAATTGTTTAGTCATTTTAGACTTTAAACTATAGTTTGAATATTTTGCTTCTATTTTAATGTTGGCAACACTGTTGATTCCAGTTAAAATTCGTGCGGTTCTTTTTGTGCATAACACCATCAAATCGCAAAGCATATATTTTTCAGCTAAATCAATTTGTTGTAATTCTTTTTGCACTTGGCCTATGACTATAATATACTCGTTTAGACGTAACTTATTTTCAGATATATATGTGTAAAATGAATACTCTAAAATATATTTGTTAACATTTCACGTATTTTTGCATTCATTAAATGTTTTGTTTGTGATTTTTTTCTTATCACATTTCTCAGTGTATTAAGCTTATTTTAAAGACTTTATTCTGTCTTGCAAGAAAAAAAAATTTCGCAACTGTATCATTAATATTTTACAACAGTTAATGGTTATATGGTGGATAGATCTACAGTAAATAATAACTACAGTATTGGTTTCTGCGATTTATTTCTTCAAAAGTCCTAAGTATTGAGCAAGTTGCTCTAGACTAGTGAAATAAATAAATAAGTCACAAGAATACCTATGTATTCGAGTGAAGTTGAGTCCTGTTTACATAATCGATTGCGCGAAATACCTTAACGAGAGTAGGTACCTACTGTTTGAAAGTTCCCTCATTTCTTCTCGAGGATGTATTGATGATTTCAACACATAGGTGTATTATAATGAACAGCGGATTTTAGTAACGTCTTTTATCCCGGGTTCGCGGGCGACGTGCGTACGTTAACGAGATGCTTCAAAGAACACATACGTCGATCCGAATCTCTTTGGTGCTCATATGCGAATAAACATTAATTTAGCTAGATATTAAAGGAATTCAATATTCACACTATGTATACCTTTCGCCATCACCATGTAACAGCCTGTCTGTCGACCATAATATATATAAAAAAAGAATTTTAGAAAAGGACACCACATTTTTCAGTTAATACATAGTTTAAGGGTTGTTTTCGCAACAATTTAAACATTATCCTTGATTGGAGCGTTCAAAAGAGCTGTTACAAATATTAATAGGCTTGCACAATGGCTACGTGCCATAAGGCGTGGGTCACGAGCTCTTTGTTAGCTTCCCTTTATTAAAGAGCGGGCATGCTTTAATTCTACATTCGAGTAATTTTTGCGTCCAACAACAGAACGGATCGGACAATGAATTATATGTAATACGAAATAATTTCGAAGCTACTTTGCTGTGAAGGTGTGAAAGTCTGCTAATTACCTTGAAACTGACTGCTAAAAGCGTTGAATCTGCTTACAAAGTGACAGGTTGGCGATGCTGAATCTTTCTGATGTCCAGTGTCCATGAAATCGGTTTAGATCATACTTTGGCACAATGGTGAAAAATTTCCATTTATTATGCTTAATACAAGATTTTAGAATTTGACGCATTTCAAGTCGCCACTCATTGCGACAAGAAATGAGCCAAATTTTTACTTTTAAATTATATTAAATTATATTATTTTCTGCAATTTTATAAAAACAAACCTTCATCTTACCACTGGTGAAAACCGTATCAAAATCCGTGGTAAGCGGAGAACAAACAGTGGCGGACTGCGACTTTACTTTATAACTAGTATATGCCCGCGACTTCGTCTTCGTCCGATCACTACCAATTACCGTCCGATTGTCTGAAAGTTTCACCAAAATCGGTTCAGCGGTTTTGGAGTATATAGGAGACATACATACACACATCGCCTTTTATATATTAAGATGTAGGTAAGACATAGATAGACATAGATTTGATTAGCATTTGAAGAGGTTTAAAACGGCTGCAGTTTCCTGTGCCTTTGAACTATATATCTTTCAGATAGGTACATAAGATTAGACCTTCCTTTCAATGTGAGATGTTTTGTATGAAATTATAACAATAATCGTACAGCAAATGAAACTTATCATTAACTAAAGCAATTCATATTGTATTATATTCTGCATATTTAAATATACACCGTGGCAAATGTAGCCAAATCATAAAATCTCTTGAATATAGTGCGACAAAACGCGATTTTCACGCAGTTAACGCGGGGCGTTTGAACGATTCACCGTCTCTTGTCGCCTAACTTTGTCCTATTTAGATGTCATTTTATGAACGATTGGTTAGGAGCTCTTAACTGTAAGGAACTGTGCCTTAATAAGCCATCTTATAATCTTAGACTTACCACTGTGGTTAATTAAATCAAGCAAAACATTATTAAGCAATATTTATTGATTTTAAGGTTTATTTACCTACTTAACTTCATTAAAGCTTAAATGAAACTAATTAAAAAATATAGCCAATACTTAATAAGTATTGGCTATATTTTTTAATTAGTTTCAAGTTTAGATTAGATTAATGTTAATCATAAATTTATTTAATGAAATACACAGAAAACTATAAACCTACTCACAATATAACGAGTCCATGACATTACGACATCCACTTGACAACCACACACACGTAAATTTTTGATTATTTTTTGTACACAGAGTAACTTACAACTTAAACATTTTATGACAACAACTTGGGCAAAAAATTCGGCCAACGCTATAGAAAGTTTTATCTCTAAGCAGCATGTCAGTTTGTACCATGTTTGTCCCCATATACTTATGTTCTAAATAATGTTTGTCCCCATATACTGATGTTCTAAATAAGCCTATTTTAACTGTGGTGTAGACATAGATGCGTGTAGATAATTAATTTCATTAGGGACATTTATAATTACATGTTAATGAATAGAAGAGAATCTTTGAGGCTGCCAACAAATGTTTCTCAAAACACCCAAGTTTTATTAACATTAATATAAAACACATTTGCTTGAATTATATTTTAGTTATCTGTGGATATCTTGTAAGAATATTTTAACATGCATTGTTACTCCTTCCACTAATTGCGCATTCAACTCTCCCCTCATAGGGCGTTATCGCGAAATTACAGTGTTGCTATAACAAAATAACATTGTGAATTCATTTCTCCCTATTTCGAATGTGAAAAGGTCGTGTTTGAATTTAATCCGGCGTAAACAGTTCTGTTGGGTCGGCCATGTTTGAAACTCCGCCATTTCCCAACCCTTAAATCAAATGTGAATTTTATTGTTGTCTATTATTACTGCATTAGATTGCAAACAACCACGTCACCATGTACCTACGTAAGGCTTTTAATTTTGTTGTCATTGTTTAAATGTCTTATTAGATTGCGTATAAGGGATCTACGTATATAAGGCATATATCGTGAAGATATCATTTTCAATTTTTTTTCTCTAAATCAGATTTTTGATAAATCTAAATCACAGATATGCACAATTTCCTAATCACATCACATTTAAACAGTTCTCAATCCTAGTTAACAGTTTTAGAATTTAAGGTTATTAAATTCTAAAAAAAATTCTAGCGATAACCTAAACAGATATTGCATTATCAAATGTTTGTCACGTAGGTTTGAAGTAATTTATCGTTAACTTTCGACAGACGCCCACTGCTGCACATATCTGAAACTTAATAATATATTATAAATTATATAATTAGTTGACTATTCAATAAAATAAAATTTGTCCTATTATATATAAATCTTCGGAGCTCACTACGAGACAATTTATTTATCAATCATATCAGTAAAGATTCAATACAATCACGTACCGTTCGTCCACGATTCCTTGAGCACGCCTGTCTTGCATTTGTCATTTGCGACACAAGACACCGCTAGGGGGCGCCGTTGTTTATTGACCACACGTTTACTTTTATATCGTTTTATAATTCAATTTTCGTGTTACAATGTACATACACGGATTGTATTTATTTTTAATGTATCGAATATCTACTTACGTAATTCTTAATGTGAATCGTAATGACGTATAACAAAAGGAACAAGGTATTTTGCTAAACAGCAGCCACAACAGAGAATACTTATATTGTGAATTAGCTGCTTCGCACTTATGCAGTTTTTTCTGCATATTATACACTCACATAAACCTTCTTCATTGATCAGTCTTTGGGTGGTTTCCATCCATTGGGTGGTTTAAAAAGAATTTAGCGGAAAAGTGCGGACCTGATAGTATGTGTTACTATTTATTTTTGACAGTTATTGTTTTACTAAAACAACTAGGTACATCCGCCCTTTTTTTCAACGTTGTAAGTAGATATACAACGAGTATATTCATAATCACAATTTCGTACAATTTCACTTGTATCATTGTTGTACTATTACTTATTCTTTTCTAGTATTATCAACTATCTGTGCCCGCAACTTCGTATGCGAAAATCCCACAGGAATATAACATTTTTCCAGGATAAAAATATCCTATGAGATAAAATATAATAAACTATGTGCATGCCAAATTTCATTCAAATCCTTTAAGTCGTACCTAATTCTATAAACTATTTTTTTTGACCTCGATAATATATTCAATGTGTACACGGCATGTTTATCATTTTATTATACTTTTGTACATAAATAATAATTGTGTACTTATAAGTGTATTTTAGCTTAATTGTTAGATCCATGGTTTTACATACCTAACAATATCTCTTATCAATATTGAGCCAATATAGAAATCAATACAAATAAATAAGATAAATAAGACAGTTTAGGAACCTTACCTTACCTAAACCCATTGCCTAAACCACACCTTACTGCCTGTCACAATATCGGCTTATTGCCTGCTACAACGCCATCTAAAACTAAAACTTAAAAAAACCTTCTATCTTTCCCTAACATCCTAACGTCCTATTAGAAAATTATAACCCCTACGCAACATCTTGTAAGTTTCTAATCTTACTTGACTCCCTTTATTTTATCAATTTTCTACGTAACATTAAGAATGTTACACAGTATAGGTTACTGACTGCAAGACTATATACTGAGTGTTGATTTGTTTTGTATTTTGTATTGCACTTGGTTAAATTACACAATTTAGTATACTGAATATTTGTTTATTGCCTACTAAGTTTGGAGTTAGTATGTGTTTTTATTTGTACATTGTATTGATTCGTTATTGCTTCAGTACGTCAATAAGAGATATTATATAGTCAATTTTTAGCCTATAGGTTCTGGTGAGATATAATTTGTTGAATTATATTAAGTTCAATTCATTTCCTATTTAAGGTGGCTAGTTTGTGTGGTTGAACGCTACAGAATATCGTTGGTTACAATGCTTGGACAAGGCATATTCGTTGAGAATTATACCTTTTAAAAACGTAACTTCGCCACACCCCGAGTTCGTAATCTTAAATAGGCTCGTTTTAAATGCACGTGCACTGTTTAGATTCGCCGTTCAACCTTTTAAAGTGGCAGTAGGTTATGGGAGTGTTTAAAAAAGTAAATGTGTTTTTTTTTTTGTTCTCTGTGGCAACGATTAGCCAAGTGAGCCATCGAGCTGGCATTCGAGTGTTTTCGATATTTATACCGTCTAGACGAGACGTTATCGTTTTGGATGTTTTCTATACGTTTATCGCTTGTTGGAATGTTTTATACATTTGATATAGGAAAGTCGTTTGTGAGCTTTATTACGCATTTTGTGACATTCTGTCAGTGCTTTTACATTGTCAATTTAGAAAGAAAGAAAGAAAAGAAATTTTATTGAGTTCGAAACACAAATAGCACCATAATAAGTTGAATGATAACAGCAATAGTACCATCTAAAAAAGAATTTAAAGCAATATTATCTAATAAAGTAAATATATAGTAAGTAATAGATAAAGGCAATATTTGAATTTATTTTTATCTACTAACTTATGTAATACCATAGATAATGTAATAATATTTGTAATACCAGATACGCGTGCTTAAATAATAATGAACAGGGCGAATTAATGTATAACTCTTGATATTTGGTTCTAGAAATTATTATTATACATTTGATATAACAAAATCGTTAAGAAATGAAATTAATATACCTAGTTGATAATTGGTAGATCATGACGTGCTCATCATGAAATTGTGCTACACAATTTCCCTTCTATTTGGGCACCTAAAATCTGTGTAAGTCAGCTAAAGTAATTTGTACCTGAGCTACATTGTAAGCTAGGTAATTAGGAAAAAGTTTCAAAGGTACCTACATGTAATGTTAATTAGTTACTTAATTATTATATTAATGATTTAGACAAATTAGGTACAAAATGAGTTATGGTCCTCTTTCATTCGTTACGACATAACTGCGTTCAAAAAATAACAAAAAACATTAAGTAATTGGTTAAGCAATAAAAAATATTCAAGAATTTCAATTTATTAATCCTCTAATAAGCCTATATTTTCTTTCTGACTTCTTATTAGGGCTTCCAGGGAAAGTGGGAAGGTTTCGATTCCTGGCAGGGTAAACTTTAGAATTGAACTTTACAAAGTTAGCTCTGGTCTAGATTTGGAAAGTAGTGGCAGGGCACGCTGCGTTTCGCAGTCATTTTGGGCAGCAAGTCTGGCAGCAGTAACCACTCTCTTATAAGGGATGCTAGAGCCCATTTCCCTTTTCCTTTCTAATCCTTTATCCTACTATTGTCGGCAGCGCACTTGCAGCACTAGTGACATTGCTCGTGTTAATAGGCGACGTTAGCCACCTACCATCAAGTTAGTGGACCGTCATCCTGTTTCCCTCCTTGCTGAACCGCAGATAACCACTCATTTTCTTTGACTAAACTACATATTTCCTTTGTCCAGTAGTATAAGCGTTCGTGTCTTACACATGAGTATTGTGAATATTAAAATGATACGTGGCGCGTAACTTACAAACAGGAGACCCCCGTGCTGTCTCCCCAAAATAGCCAGTCAGCTGGGGTGCGTCAGACTCTAGACGTCGCGATATCACGTCGCGAGCTCATTATGTTGTAATGCACATTGCGTACGACCAACATACATTGCGCAACTTGTAATCAGATATTATTAAAAAAATATATGTTATTACATTATATAACATAAGTAAGTATATAAGTATAAGATGTTTACAATAAATGAGTTAAATTGTTGAACCCAAACAATATCTGCTGTAAGTTTCTAAGGTGTTCGTGGAAATACCACCGAAGTAACAGTATACCAAATTTCACATGAACTGAATATGGAACTGAACACGTGGAAGTTAGTTAAATCCTTTCGTCAACTAGATACTGGGCTGTCTTCAAAAGCCTTCAAACTTCAAACTTATAACACTCCGTTTTTCGGTCGGGCGTTAATGGAATCGTATTTAATAAAATATTTGAAGAAAACGCGAGATTTTTGTTGTTTTAGGAATACAACTGCTGTTATTCCACGGTGGTCTTGTGTAAGGGGGTGGTTACTGCACCCAGTCGAAATTGTAAATAACATTTAGTGACAATAAATTATTTATCTCTGTCAATAAATTAATAATATTTGGTTATTTATATAAATGTCAGTTAATGAATGCATTTTTAAAATAAATAAAATTATAATATTTAAATTAGATGTTGGTGTAATTAATTGATGCGTTTCTGATAAGGTAATTATTATTTATTATTAATTTAGCTTAAGTTTTTTTATGTTTTTTATTTTTTTTTACATTTTTTAAAGTAACCTTTTTTATATATTTTTAACACTGCCTAATTATTTACAACCTTACCTAATTTTATTAGAAAACTTATTATAAATCAATAAGACTTATTGACTTTATCATTGTAAATCAATGAGACTACTATTATAATATAATCATGAGAATTTATGTAATGACTTATTATTATAAATCAATATTTGATAAATGACAATTATAAAATCCTATAATTATATGACTTATTATAAAAACCTTTTATCAGTTTTGGAGACTCATTGCTATCTATACTAGAACTTACTATTGACGATTTCCACTTTGTTCGGTACAAATAATGTTACATTACAATACAAGTCGCAGATACGTCTGACAACTCTGAGACAGAATAGAAATAGTACAAGTATTTCTGAGACTAAGTTCTATTGAAATCAAATTTCGAATTCTACATTGAAATGTACCAAAATGACAAATGAAGATCGAATGTTCAAAATGGCCACTTTAATTCGATATCTCGCCATATGTATCGGCTCAGCACCACACATTATAGTGTCGGGTGGCGCGAACAGGCAAGCACGATGCACGCCCGTCATCCGACAGCCTCGGCGACGATGCATTTCTATTTATAAACCACGTGTTCAATTTGGTAATTTAATATCGAATTTGCAAAATTATTGTGTGTATTTCATAGCAATCTATTGACAGCTCAATTAAATTTTGCAACGTACAGAGTAATATTACTGTTAGTGGGATCTGTAGGTACCTACTTTCGCACTGGCCGCAAATATTTTCAAACTACTGTTCCTATCACTGTCATTACATATCGATATAACAACTGGCTGACCTATTGGACCTATAGACTTCGTTCTGTCAAAAGTGTATTTGACGTTTGACGTCAATATAATATGATTAAAATGTATGAATTTTCTCAGCTAGGAACTTTGGGTGAAAAAACAGGGTTTTTACGTTTGCTAACACAATTTTTCTCTTCATAAGTATTATTGTCATACTTCAACGAATATTTGAAAAAATATGTAATAATAACAGCCCAATCGGTCCAGATGGTTAACACATTTAGCACGTATTTGAAAAATTAAATATAATTTTCTAGACTTGAATTAAGCACAATGGCGTTATATGTAACATCACTATGACTTTAAAATAACTTATAGAAGAAAACAAATTCTGTCTGTGTGCGTGTATTTGTGTGAAAATTCCGATAAGAGACATTTTGTATTCAAGAAAACGTATTATACACACAAATATCAAATATAAAAGACTAATTGCACGTTTTCCACCAACAGACCAAAGACTATATAAGTATCAACAGACACCTAGAGCTAGAGAACACTCAAATAAAGCCGGCCATTCACGGCAGTCTGCCTTGCAGTCCGGCCTTTTATGCAGGATTGTGAATGTGACTACCGTGAATGGCAGGCAGGTAGCAGGTTGTACACTAACTCTAGGTGACTATTGGTGTCACTGCTGTAAATCGGGCATAACTGCTGCAAATGAATTAAGATCATGTAGACATGTGTTAGTAAAAATAAAGGTTTATTTATTCCACTACTTTGAAATAAATTGTTTAATTAAAACAATAGAAGAAGATATCTTTAAGATTTCGGTGTATTTCTATAGAGGGTTGACACGCGTTATGAAGTACTCTTAGCGACTCGTATTACTTGGTAAGACGGCACGCGCAAGAGGAGGTTTGTTAAGGAGGGTGCATTACGGGGTTGAGGGATGGCGGGCGAGGGGTGACTGAAATAGCCCTCGCACGGGACACGGGGAGCATCTGTGTGATATAAATAGCACCCGCAATGTAGTATCAAGGACGTGTCTGTGTTTGTTTGCTTCGCGTATAACAGCATTTGGAAGGGTAGGTATTATGTTATTATTTTAATCGCGCATTAACAGAATTATTTTGTCACTGATAAAACTTGAATGTAAAACCAGGAATATTCAAGTACACATTAAGGTAGTGATAATGTTAGGTGATGTGTAACAGCAAAAACGGCCTGGAAAAATGTTAGGTTTACGAGGGATCATCTAAAAAGTTTTTTAAGACTATCTAGATGAGTTTTAAATCCCCCGACATCTTCGTCACTATGACGACGGTGGCGTCGCCACTGTTGAGGACAATCGCGTCGAATTTTAGATCTCTTGGAGACCTAACAATCTTCCAGGAAAACAACCATCCTATATTTACTCCAGATGGCATATGGTATGGCACACTCTATGTGCCAAACTTTATCCAAATCCGTTAAGCTGTTTTAGCGTTATTGAGTAACAAACATCAAATCAAACAAAATTTCGCATTCACAATCCATACTATCCGTACTAATATTACAAATGCGAAAGTATGTTTGGATGTGGATGTACGGATGTATGGATGTTTGTAACTCTTTGACGCAAAAAACTACATAACCGATCAGCATGAAATTTTGAATACACGTTGTCTGGGACACCAGAAAGGACATAGGATACCTTTCATCGTTCAACGCGGACGAAGTCGCGGGCACCAGCTAGTATTATAAAAAGATAAACGAATAACTATAAAATATTTTCACATCTAACAAACAACAAATTGTGCTTAACTTGTGTCTTTTTTATAACTGATGGTACTTATCTTTGCTCACAACATTTATGACGTCATCTCTGAGGTGACACTTGAGGTACCGTTAATGTGGTGTTTTTAAACAAACAACATTTATAAGAGAATATAATTTTGGGCATGTGCGCAGCTATGTTTCTCAGGTAATCAATAGATAACAATTAGCATTTGTAACATTTAAAATGTATTGTAATAGTGAATACGTTTCAAATGTTACAGTTGTCTGAAACTCTTCTCGTGAAAGTTTATGAAGAAGTTTGGTTGTCTGGTCTGTACATCTCTTAGCGAAACAGCGTCCTTTGTTCTGTACTTCTATAATCAATAAAAAAGAAATGAAATAGTTTTAAATAAGAAAAAAAATAAAGGGGAGTTTTTCTGACTTGATAAAATTCACCTGTTTTTTGGAGTTTACTCCTTAGGAATCGATTTTCATATATAAGCCCGTGGTATGAAAATTGTTACGGTATGCGTTACGTTTTATTTTCGAATTTTTACAACATACGTTCGTTCTATTTCGAACATTTTAGATTGATTTTAGAATAGCTCTGAAGTTTCAGAGATATTGTGTAGATGGCGCAATATCTCTGAAACTTCAGAAATATTACGTAATAATACATTCTTGCGAAAACTAGACGGCACCGGAGCACCAGAGATGGCGCTGATATTAATTCGTTATGATAAATGTTTTTATAATTTTTATTATGTATTTTATAATCGTTCCTAACGAGTAAACTCCATCGTGCGTCGGAGCTGACACACACTTTTTTTTTTTTATTTCTTGAGAACACCGATATGACATTGTGCGAATAAGGGAAACCATATTCAATTTTTCTTCCCTTATTTAATGTCATATTTTTCTTTATTTATTTTTATCAAAAAATAATTCCTAAATTAAACAAAATAATCGCTGTAACTACGTGTGTGTTTTAGCGACAGAAACTAAAGTGAATTTAATATAAACCACGACTTCCTTTATTTGATGATCCCCTAAATCAAAACCGACATTTGGTTAGCAGTTTTTGCCCGTAGACATTCCTATAAAATGTTTATCACCGAAACGCCGGTTACACATGTGGCACCAGCCCTCTCTCCTCGCTCTCGAGATTATTCTAAAATTTCCAGATTGCCACCCCGTGGCAAAAAATAAATAAATCCAAAACTCGTCACAAAAAATGTACCGAATCCTTGAGTCGACGATTAAAATCCCCTTGAAATCCCGATTTACAGTTATCGACGTCGCTTAATACGAAAGGAAATTTATTATCCCCCACGTTTCAGAGAATATGAGAGAGAGAGAGAGATAGAGAATTTCTACTTTAATAGTTAATGTCTGAGTTTGTATAATCTATGTGTGTTCTTGACATTCTACATTAGATTTATTATTTGGTCTCGCATGACTATCATTAGACTGAAATGAATCCTGTATTAATTTTTTATTGTTTGTTGAAGTACTAAATAGCAATAAAATTATAGCTCGGATTTCATATTTTTAACTATCTTTACTTTTACTAATATTATAAAGAGTAAAGATATGTATATTTGTTTGTAATGAATAAACTAAAAAACTACTGGACCGATTTTAAATGTAGTGAATAAAGATGGTTTTTAATTAAAAAATTTGGTTGTTTGATAACACAGCCTACCATTTAACACAAAAAAAAAATCAGGATTAGTTTAAGAGATCTTAATACAACGCCTCGGCACCTAATACTAGCCCTAAAGTACGTTTTCAAAGGGTTAACTAGATTTATGCTACAAAAATTGTTACAAGATAATGCCTATTCTTATTTCATAGTTTACCCGTGAATACTAAAATGCAATACATTTCAACTGTTTGTGTTATTTGCATGTGTTTCGTTGAACGGGGGTGGCGCGGGTTATCATTTCCTGTCCTCATTTTAAATTTACAACATAATATTTTTTGCTCGCCGATGATGGCGTGGCGGGGACTGAAAGCTGGCTGAACCGTACGCTTCATAGGGTGCCGCGATTATTAAACATTTCTATCTTTAGATGAATTAAACGAATAATGGATGCTTTTAGTAAAGTTTGTTTTTAATGTTGTTATTTCTACTCTTTTTTAATACTATTTATAAATAAAGTCAACCTGCTGACTGACGGTCCATTTCAAAGATTTGTCCACTTAATGGTAGGTTTTTTGTCCTACCGGCTAGGGTTCCTGTGACAGAGGTCAAAGATCCCCTCCCCCCTTACGACCCGCGGCCTATCTACTTAGGCTTTATGTGTAGACACTCATGTCTCCCCACATTAACATCAGGTTAACAATATTAACATTAAACAATTAGATTAACAAACATTAGGTACAGAGGATACTGATCGGCCACATTTTTTTTAGGTCTCGTTACTTATAAACACAAATGGAATAAGATGGGACACAAGTGCGCTTCTCGGATGGAATCCCTTATGGAATAAAGAAAAATGACAAGGAGTGGAACGAAATATAGACTATGGTTTGCCTTATTCGCACAACATGACACAAGCAGAACACATATTATTATGTTGTTATTTCAAACAGCATTATTGTAGTATTCAGACCCAGTATTAAGACAAAGGGGCTGTCCAAACGAAGCCTTGTGGATAGAATTTTCAAAAAATTTAAAATATTCCACCGTAAGGAAAGCCTCTTACTGGGCAATGCGTAGAAACAATATTGAATGCAAACTTCTTTGATGTCGGCAAAGTATGGTAACATAAAATTTCATTTTAATTTTTTTAAGCGGCAAACTCAATGTCGACATAGGTCGATTCGCTCGATAAAAGAACGTTTTATTGTTTATTTGCGTAATTGTTTATTAGGTCGCGGGCAGCACGGTTGCTACAAGCGAACCTTTGTCGGAGTAGTGTGATATTATGTTTTTATTGCTACCGATTCGATCCACAGACTAACTGCGGCTATAGTTTATGACGTGAAATTAAACACTGAAACACGTCACCAAATATCACTTTACAGGCGCCGCCCGTCAGCCATTTTAAAAAACAAGTCTATGAAAAACTTTCGATGGATTAAGACGAGTTACTGGACTATTCGCCTGAATTTATCTCGCTCGAACGGGCGAGTTATAATTTTTGATTTTTACCTATTATTTCACTAGAAAACTCGCTCACAATAGGTGTTTCTACCTAAGTTAAGAATTACAATTGTGAGCTCTCACTTGACTGTCTATATCCGGCTCCCCAAATATAATTCTTCCTTGGTTTCTTTGGTTGGTCTGAATTTTTTACACAAGACTACCGTGAAATAACAGCATGATATGTGCTGTTGTGTTTCAGCGAGTGAGTAAGGGATGCCAGAGTCCACTTCTCTAAACCTTCCCAATCCCCTATTTTAATAGGGTGTGTAGTGGAAGTGCATTTGCACCACCTGTGGGGTTGCTGGTATTATCGGCTACGGAAGCCACCTACCATTTAAGTGGACCGTCAGCCTGTCTTCCGACATTAACATAAAAAATAAATAAATACTTAAAATGTCAATAGAAAAATATTAAAATTAAATACCAAATATCGCAAACTTTATGAACATGCATACTCCCAAACGGGCGCAATCAAGAGCTCCTTACAAAGAACAATAATGTTTGAAGCCAAACAAAATAACATTCTTAGATAATGTCAATACAAGGAATCCTGCCTGTGCTATGGTCACGTCAAAACATTTAGAAATCCTTTGATCGCCCCCTAATTACACGTGTTCGGAGAATGGACTTAATGACTTATAGATAAATAAACTTGTCAGTGGCTCCTTAGTGATTGTGATAACTTACCGGAGAGTTAAGTAACGTTTTGTGTTATCGTGAGCAGCCAGTCCGAAGGTTTCAATTGTTTGCTGTTTTTAGAACACTGATTAATTTATAGAATCTAGATTTTTGGCTGCGGATCCGTACTAAATTTATTCATAATCGGTTCATAGATAAATTTAGCCTTAAAAATGACAGATTGTTACTTTCGTTTTGCCTTATGTCAGCCATACACGATCAAGCCTATCGCCCAATAGGCATGATACGATTGGTTTGATCAAGCCAATAAGTGCCAGTTGGACGGTGTATGGGTATCATTTTGCAGAGTATGGCTATACTTGTCTTGATCATTTTTATTGTACAATTGAACGATTTAGTAGTCGTCTCGCAAATTTTATTTCGTATGAAATGTGCGAAAAGCCAACTTTAAATTTAAATATAGTTTTAGTAGTCGTCTCGCACACTAATTTAGGTTTTATAGACGATAGGATTTTGATCCTCACTTCAACTGTGGGCAGTACACGTGAATATTGCATTTGTGCTGGATTTTCTTGAGAGTCCAGGCAATGAAGATGTCATCAGATTCTCTCTCAGTTGATAACGCGGACAAAGTCGCGAGCACCAACCAGTTTATATATATAATAAATTAACATCAATTGTTTCTAAGTAATTACAAATATCCATAGGCATCAATTCGACTGTTTGGCTTTGACAAAAGGCCAACATCAATGTAATGCAAGGTATAAAATGCGGTCCATCCATCCATCGCTTTACAGCGCTTGAATCGCTGCGTGTTACGAGCATAATATCGCCACGTGACGTTGATTTGTTTAGACAGCGGCAATCACAAAGCGCGGCTGCAACGTTTCCTCTTAACGACCTCCCCAACTGTGAAACACTTTGTATCGTGATTATTTGTAAGATTCCTTGTTTTATCAATATCAATAATTTATCACTTGCTAGCCGTGAATGAAATCTGTCCGTGCGCACCCAATAAACACATCATTTTCAGATTACACAACATTCCAATAAACAGTTTAACGATTGTGCTTCTTCGAGTTTACTATTGCCTGTGGACAGCTGAAGGTGAAAAATTATGGAAAAACTGAGTAAAAATTAAAGGGTTCTAAACGAAAATGTATTAAGACTACCTGCATCGGTTTCGCTTGAGGGCAATTTTTTTTGCAATAAAGTCAAATCATGAAGATTTGTACTTGACATCCCCTCAGGGGGTAAAACAGGTAAACAGAAGACCACAGAGTAATAACAACACTTGTGCTGTTGTGTTTCCCCTATATCTGTTTGTGCAAATAGGAACGTTGTTCTGTTGTTTCTCTTATTACAAAAAATGAAACAGAAATCATTTTACAGTATCCTTACATAATATAACTAAGTATATAAAAAAGTCCCCCGCCGCATCTATCTGTCTGTATATTCGTGATAATCTCAAAAACTATTGAACTGATTTTCATGCTGTTTTCACTAATGGAAATAGTAAACGAGGAAGCTTTTTTACTTAATATTGATTTCAATAATATCTTGACTATTTATTATTTTCTAATATATTCTCTCGATACAGTAAAGTTTTAAATGTTCGTGCTAAGCCTTACCCCTGATTTTAAGTCCATTAAGATGAATCGACGTTTTGTTTTTAATAAAAGTGGTTCATAAAACACCGATGGGCGCGCCACCTAGCTTGTAGGCGTGGCGTAATAATGGAGAGGACCATTACCTCTTTACTAGCAGTTTATAGGTGTTTTACAGACTGCTTTAATTATTGCGAAACGTGCACAATACCAGTCACGGATCACAAGATAGGTAGAGAACAGTATAGAAAGACATCTGCTTGTCTTACTAAACTTTGTAATTGTGAATTTAATTACTTGAGTGACTTACGTATTGTGTACAGTTACTTGAAATCATAAGTTAAAATTACCATCTTCAAGTATAAATATTTAAATAATAAATCATTCTAATCAATTCAAATAAACAATGAAAACAGCGACTTCTTTCTGTTGATTTAATTATTTATGTTTCTTTTTGATGTTTTTCTTAGTTCCTGGTTAGGATTTTAAAGTTAGTTTTGATTCTTCTGTGAAGGTTTCCTATAATAAATATATAAAATATTTTTAATTGTTTTGGTTAGAGCTTTCATTATACAATTACATAACACAATATATGCGATGTTTAACGTTGACAATGCCTCATTATCCATCTATAACACTATATCGGATAAGATTACTCATTGATTTATGCTTGTACTATGCACTATGCACAAATTATTCAGATCGCGCCTTATGAATAATGATAGTTTTATTGTAGGTGGATAATCGTTTTAAAATGACTTATAAATCTGAAAACATTTTTAAATATAGAATATCTATGTTTGCCCTAGTTATTTTTTTTTCTTCAAAAAAAAAAAACAGCAGTTTTTGTACTGTTGAGGTATCTCGATCGAGATAATATATCTTTGCAAGGGTATCTTATAGAAAATAGTTTTGTCTTGTCAACCAAAACATTGTGTCGTATTTATATTCAATAAATAAACTATATTTTTTCTAAATTTAATATTATTTTTCTATTTCTATTTAAGTCCTATTTTTTATTGAGACAATTAAAGCGATTTTTAAAGTTACAATTACGAATTACAAAATAGTATATATTTCGATATTTTTATCACTAACATTTTAAAAAACAATGCTTGATTAATTTAATCTATTTATACAAATAAATATTTTAGGTAGAGCCCCAGTCCGAAATGGGTTAACTAATATGTTATTAAAAATAATTATTTACCTAGAGCTTTATCTAGAGCTTTTTTAAAAAAAGAAGGATTCACCCTAGAATCGCCTTTATCTAACTGTTACTCAGAATTACAATCGCATATTCAATTATGGGTTTTGAAGCTTAACATTTTTAAAACCGGATAAAGAAGAAGATAAAGGTTTAGAATTTTTTATGACAATAATTAACAAGCAATGCCAACCAAAACCAAAACGTAAACTATACTAGTAAATAATAAATATCTTCACAAATTCCATACAGCACCGTCTAGTTCCACACTAAGCAACTAAGCTTGTATTACGGATACCAGACAGTTGATATACTACATAGATTACTTTTTTTTGTAAATACATATTATAAATACAAAAATCCATGACTCAAGTACAAAGGTAAATGTTAACTCATAAACATGTGCCCCTAGCGAATTCGAACCCGCGACCGTTTTGTTAACAGCTAGGGTTACTAGCTACTAGAGTCTAGTACTAGAGTCCATACTACTAATTTTCAACGCAGATGAAATCGCGAGCACCAGCTAGTATTATATACTACAACCTTTCACCTCATTTTTTCAATATGCAGATAATTTATGCGGCTTGTGGTTGTAAAGGCGCTAACGTCGCCAACTTAATGGATCAATCGCCATCACTCAGTAAGTGCATGGGTTGCAAGACTCTGATTGTTAAGGTAAAGATTAGGTAAGGTAGGGGGGAGTAACCAAAACATCTTGTTAAGTTTCCCCATAAAAGCATTTTTATTCCCCCATTACCTCTCGAATGTAATTGAGAGTTCACAATGTATATTGAGTGATCACACACAACTAATTATTATCTATATTGGATGGACCTACTGCAGTGTTATTGGGGGTTGTATCGGATGTTAATTAAAATAGATGTCGATAAATCTTCACCCCGTGCGAAACGCAATGTGTTACAATAATATGCCCACGTAATTAAGGGATGAGATGATTGTATGGATTTTCGCAGTGCAAACGTTCAGGTCATGGGATAATTTCAATGATGACATAACATAACATTTATCTTCTTTGGGCTACTCAGCAGTGGTGGGCATACTTTTTCCACGAGGGGCCAGAAAAACAAAAAAAAATTACGGGAGGCCGGCGTATATATATAGATTTTGAATAAAAATCGATACAATTTACAGCAATTTTAACTTTGCATGCATTATTACGAGTATGCGTTATGCGGCTACTTTCTACGTATAGTCTTTATTTGTGGCGACCAGGCTTTATTGGCGGGTCGGATTAAAGCTACTCACGGGCCGGAGTTGGCCCGCGGGCCGTAATCTGCCCACCACTAAGCTACATGAATAAATTTTGTTAAATTTTAGCATCGTTCATCAAGGTTAGACACATCTATTCCAAATTATCATCATTATCATCTTTATGTCTCTCCACCGCTGGAAGCATCTCCCAAGGCTAGCCACCACGCATAGTATTCTATTCTTCGTATCCTGCGATTATTATTATTTTTTCTTTTTTTAAAAAGATTGCAGAACGTAAATAGATTAATTAGTGCAACGAGGGCACAATATATAGGTGTTGAACTTTCGAAAATTGGTTACAATAGGTAAGTATATATTAATAGGTATCGGGTTAGGCGATGTCGAAGTCACTACCTACAAAATACAATTAAGAATTTTATTAATCTTTATTCAGTAGTTTATTTATTTATTTTTAGAACTAGCTCCTAAATAGTTTCACTCAATTAATTAATTACTTAATCTGATAATAATTCACTTATAATTATAACACTGTTTACTTACTTTTTGTCGACAAAGGAAAAAGTAAACTTTAATCTATTGAAAATTATTATTTGCCTATTAAAACTATATTATATTTATAGTGTAATTATGTTTACACAGTCGACTAATGACAACGCAGGACTATCACAATGCATTGGCCGATAAAGACGACATTAGTGACAGATTTTAATAATCATTTCTGTATCGTAAACTCATTATAATAATGTAATATAAAATTACTCTTTATTTACCTTCTCTGCAATGGTCATAAGAATGTTAATTACGAAAGTCATTACAATAAAACACAAGATATAATTGTTTGACTTTTTTACACGTGTCCAAGGAATTTGTATATTTTTTACATATCTACTAATAACACAGAAAAAATTAACTAAAAAGAAAAATGGGGATTTAACGTTTTTCCGGGCAATTGGTCTAAGTTTAAGAGCTCCTTGGACAAAAAACATAATTACCTACACACCGCGCTTATATATTTTTTTATGTTAAAGTCGACAGACAGGCTGGTATGGTCTATGGTCGCCTATAACACTAGCAACGCCACAGGTACTGCAAGTGAGCTGCCGATCATAGAAGAATTAAGTACATATAAGGGATTGGAAAGCGATAGAGAAAAGGGCTCTGGAATCCCATACTCACTTCCCGAAATACAACAACTTGTGGTCTTCTGTAAGGGAGTGGTTACTGCCGCCAGACGGACTGCTAAAATGACGCAGTACGCCCTGCCACTATTATATTACTTATGGCGGGAGTAAGAGTGTAATAAAGTTAAATGATTAATTTTGAATTTTGTTTTATAATAAGTACATAGGTACCGTCAGTTTACAATGTTATTAAAAAGTAATATTAAAGTTTGACAATGAAAGGTACATTTCAAACGCGAGCCTGCAGCCAAAATCATTCTATTGTTAAAACATGCAAAGAGAATATTTCTTTTATCAATGCAGATTTTTGTATCTCATAAATAAACTAAGTAGGTACCCGCCGATACTATTCATTTCCTCTGATAATAAAAATGTCTTTACCCATACCCAGTCCCCTTTGTTCGACGACTCAAAAAAGAAATTAATAATAAAAATTTTGCTCTGTAACAAGTTCTTTTGTTTGAATTGTTCCCTTTTGTAACATTTATTGATCCCAGTAAAATTATAAATTATATTGGACACTCAATTTTATATAGTATTATTAAGTAATTTTCGATTGGTATTCAATTTTGTTAAAACGATTTTCCATTAACTTTTATGAATAAAAAAGGATTTTTATGATTTTGGTTTTTTAATTACTGTTAAACATTTTTTTTTATTTTAGAAATATAGACTTCAAAAAATATATATAAAATTTGGTATTATTTACGTTTTAGATAGAATGAATGAAGTTATAACAATTAGACCTACCTAATAGTTTAATAAAAAATTGAGACTTCAAATCTCTTTATCGAAGTCTTATTTAACTTTATCAAAAACGTATCAAAGTATGCCATTATTGTTTAATTTTTACTCCATTAAGTGTTTTATTAATATAAGATATTTTTTTATATATAATATATTTAATATTTTTATGAACTTTAATCATATACTAATATTATTATAAAGAGCAATTCAATTTTTGTTTGTAATTAAAAATCTCAAAAGTACTAGTAATTACAGCCACTAATTGTCGGCAAGTGGCTATTGTCGTCTATACCTATAACAAAAACGCCACAGGTGCTGAAAGTGCTGTTGAACATAGTCGGGTTAAGGATAACTAAGGAAGGGATGGGGAATTGGGTTTAGAAGAATTTAGCATAGAAACAGACAGCATCTTTTTATAATACTAATATAATATCTTATCTATAGAGATAGATATATACATAGATAATATGTGTAGTCTAAGCCCAAAATGTCCACACAAGCAGAGATGTACAAGTAATGTCCCTTTTGGAAAAATATTGTTATTAATATAGATAGATGTTAACATTTTTTAATTAAAAAAAAATCTTTTTTTTCGTTAAAATATCATGACAAAAAACAGCAATTTAAGCTGTTTTTTTTTTGAAGTATTAAAATTTTTTAAATCTTTCATTTCCTAGTCGCTGTGAATGCTACGCACAAGTCCTTTGTTGTATGTAGTCTCAGTTGCTGACCATATGATGGGATTGGTGACAAATAAGCAAAAAGGCACAATACACTGACAATGTCTGTGAAGTCAATTGAATCCAACCGTCCCGCTACTTACCGTTTTTTGCTTGTTTATGATCTTCAAATTGTGTTTAGGAATGTGTTTTATTATTGAATTGGAATCATTCTTTCTTTTCACCGGACACATTTTCGCTTGTATTTCTGCATTTATCTTTACTTCGGTTGAAAGGTTTCAGAAATTAGATAATGTACATTGTCACTTTTGGAATGGGTTTGCTTGACAACAAAAAGTATCGAGACGTCGTTGCTAAATCAGAATTATTATTAGTAGTTACTTTGACAATTTATTGAGTAGTTTTGACTAATATATAAATATTTCCACACTCGGCCATGCCCTGGCTATGCCTGTATCGTGAAAGCCAGTCCCCGACTCACAAAAACATTTATTTATTTGCTTGTAAATAAAACTAAATTTGAGGATAATATATAAAATGAAATAATGATAATGTAGGAAAGTAAAATAAAAAACTATTCCGTTGTATTATACCCAGGCTGTTCTGAGCGGTCCTTTACGCTACGCATATGGCTCAAAATCACCAAGGTTGCGAATTTCAAGATTGGTTTTATGACTAAAAAAATTGCAAGCTATAGTGATAATTCTTAGTCTATACTGTTGCAAAATTTGTATATTAATAAACCTTGACAGGGCAGCGCACAGAATTCTATACTTTTTTTGTTATATTGATTTTTAGTAAACATTTCACAGAAAACCATCAATTCGGGAACGTTTTTCTAAGTTTGATAAAATGAACAAAAACAAAACAAAGTACATAATTTAAGCTTTGTTTAATAACATGGGTACATTATGTATCTATATTATATAAATAATGATGAAAACAATACATACAAAATCTTCTACAAGCAAAATACGTCAAAAAATTAAAGAAGTTGTTATTATCGTGCATGAAATTTAAGAAATTTCAAAATATTCAAAACACATATAATCGAATTAACGATACATGAACAGAACGAAAGTTCTGCAATGTAATAAATGATGTTTTTTCTAAAAAATATCTCAATTTATGCGTATTTTATTGAAATATTGTTATGTTCCCGGAAATGATCAACCGTTCCCGAAATGACAAGAATGTTATCGAAATGATGGTATTGATATCATAAGGTATAAGTAAGAAAATATTTAAATTATAAACAACGGCTTAAATAACAAAGTTATTTATTTATATTGCCATATTATTTGCACTTAAGAAAAATTACTCTTACTATTAATAAATTCTTATTATAATTAACTTTTAACATTTTCATAAATCAGTCTAGTGGAACTATAATCAGTTATATTTTCTTAAAGTTTTAATCATTTCTGATAATTTAAGTCTTTTGACCTAAAATCAGTCTACTTCACTAAACTTCTACAAATAATGGAAAAAAAATATATAATTAACGTAAGAAAATCAACAATAATTTCTGTCACAAACAAGTTAACTAAAAAATTATTTAAAATACTAAAAAAGCTTATTTTTTTTCGTAATCATTATCAATTTTTACTTTTTTCAGCAATTGTGTTGGAATAATATTGATTATTTGCTCAAAGTTAATATATGACACTTCCTTTGGTTCTAGTTTAAATTTTCTAATATTCTTACGCATAGATCTCAAAAAGGTTACTAAGATTTCCCCATCATCGTCGTCGACACATGTCTGGCAGGTAGCAAAATATATGAAGCAAATATTTGGCTTCTCAGTAGGAACTTTAACAAGCAAGAATGTCCCAGGAGATTCGAGATTTGGATGTATATTTTCTTTGCTATAAGATGTACTTGCTTCAACATCAATCTATTTATCTTTAATCTGCTGACGAAGAGAATTATGAATTTATGAAAGACCTCTCTCTTTTGAATATTTTGGAATGGCATCAGCTTTTTCTTGCAATTGCTTAGTCAATACTTCGCCATATAGAAGTCGTTTGTGTACTTCAGGAGGTATGTGAATATCTTTAATTAAAGAATTAACTTTCTTGATGGGACTTGGAACAGTTTTCATTTTTGCATCTCTTCTTTCTAGTTTTTTCTTTAAAGATTGAATTTTCCGCTTCATTTGAACTATAGTTTCTTCCTGCTATTTTTTTTTTCGGTATGCTTTCGCCCTATCTTTTCGAACGGTTTTTCTTCCTACTTGTCTTCTCTCTGGAGGTACTGCGGCTAAGTCGTCATCTGATTTTGGCGGCGTATTGCTTATTAGATTTGCTAAACCTTTTTTCTTTTCTCTGTATTTTTTTGATGCTTTTCTCCAATCTTTTCTCTGCTTTCCCTTCTCTCGTTCGGTCATATCTGTAATTTTCTTTATTATATTTTCCCTGTCCTTAGCCCGTTTTATTTCTTTCTGTTCTTCAGTCATCTTATCCAAAAAATTACTTTTTCCAGCATTTGTCTTTTCTCTTTGGCGCAAATAAGCATGCACTATACTTTTTAAGCTTTTTTTGAGTTTTTTTTATAATTATTTTCTTTATTAGCAGTCTCCATTACGCTGTAATGAAAAAGCAAAGAAATTTTAAAATAAATTAATAAAAAATTGTAAGTGAATCGCCCTTAGAAACAATAATTATCATTCCGAGAACGCAACCGTCATTTCGGGAACGCGCCATCATGTCCGGGAACGTTTCCGAAATGGCCGTTCACGAAATGACGATTTCAAATAAACACGCGCTTTGATTAAACGGCGGCCATCTTTAATTCGACCTGACTTTCTCAATAGTAAAATATTTGAGGTTACTTTGTTATTTCGTGTCGCAAAAAAGAATTTCATCAATAATTAAATGTAATAAACACGTTCACGAATTGACGGACTATTGATGTACGCTCTACGAATAATGAATTGAAAGATACTTACCACTTGGATATAATTTATTTGACGATAAATACACTGACAGCCGGGTTTGTTACTGTTTTATTCCTCTACTGACGTTTGACACCGAATGGCTGCGTTCACTTAAAATTATTTTTGTACGATTATCGATGCGTTCACTTAAATGACTTGTGGGCCATAGGACAAAATATTTGTGCATTTTTTATAATTAAATATAAATAATCTTTCAGTATGCCTTTCAAAACTAGATTTTGTATAAAAAATGCAGTATATTAAGTAATGACTGGTGTTAAATACCTTAAAAATTTTATTAATATTTTGGACTTGTTGTTGAAAATCGTACATTAGGACGCGTTCACGAAATGATTTTCTATGCATGTATATTGATTTAATTTAAAAGTTACTTTATTAATAAATTGTATTATTTGATGTACATACAAAACAGGTTAGTGGTAGTATTTTAATAATTTTCTCTTCTCAATAAAGTTAAGATTTAAGACATTAAATTGCTAGCGAACCCAATTCTGCACCTTGGTGATTTTGAGCCATATACTCATAAGTAGGGCTACTGAGAGGATAGGAGAATGCGCTCTGACATGCCTTATTCACTCTCCGAAATATAACAGCATATGCTATATATTATATAATATATTATGCTTTAAATTTAACGGTGTCTTTCATCTTCTGTAAGGTTTTGGTTACAGCCGCCGAACGGGCTGCTCTGTTTATAATTGCATAAATCGCAATGTCTCGCCACTACTATAAGTAATCTTTATATATATAAAAGATGTTAAGTTGGTTTGTATACACTTCAAAAACTCGACCGATTTTAGTTCTGTTTACACATATGGATAAACGGAGAAGGTGTGTAAGTAGGTATAAAAATTGTAACCCGGGCGAAGCCGGCAGCAAGTCGCTAGTCTAAACAAAGATTATCATACTATCATTACTTTTATTGTGATTTTGAGTGCATTGGTTTTCACAATTTAACAATATTACAGTGTCTATGGGTTACATCAACAAACAAAAGATGAATTTATGTTTCGTTTGGATATGATAAAGGCAACTCTTTGAATGAAATGGACCTGTCAAAACATTATGCATTGCAAAACCCACCCGTATAGAATGTCGTTAGAATTTGAACCCGTATGTTCAAATAAAACCACTTTACCCCATTTATAAAGATATCAATAACAAGATAGGTTTACCCACCCATAATCGGTTGACAATTGCAATGGACCGATTTCAATTGATTTTGCTCGCCAAATAAATAACAATTTGTGGAAAATCGAAATTAATTCAACCACCCCTAGAGGATTATGGATTGTGAGGGTTGACACGAGAGTTGATGTTGTGCAGTAAATTTGTGCTAAATTTTGACTGCATTGCTAAACTAAAGATAGAATACCTACTAATACCTAGGTTGCTACTTAAGTTTTGAGATATTGCAATACTGATGTGAATATGTCAAATCTGACATTATCATCGTAAAGTTTAACATGTGAACGTACTCAGAACGTTTTGCTATTTGTGTTGTTTACAGATACTTGAAACATTCATCTCGGTCAAAAAATGGAATTAAATCGCGAACATTTTCATGCGATGATTTTCTATGACTTTCGACGTGAATTAAACCAACAGCAGTGTGCCAATCAACTCGCTTCGACTTTTGGTGATGAAGCACCATCTCGAGCCACCGTGTTTCGCTAGTTTTCCGAATTCAACCGTGGTCGCACTTCTCTTCAGGATGAATTTCTGTTAATGATGAAATTCTAGTAATAGATGTTTGAAAATACACGTTTTGAAGTTATAAACAAAATTTGTTTACACAAAATCCCATGCTCAAATTAATTCAAATAGAGAGAGTATAGTCGTTCCAAAAATCTCTCGTTGCAGATGATATTATGTCTAAACATATTATAAGAATTCTTGCACTTGCACTGTCGAATAAAGTCTTTGTTTGTTTGTTGCCAAGCTCTTTCAGGGTGGAAACGTTAGTGCGATGAGCGGTACATTTTATACTCGGCAAGCGTTTTTAATGAAAAGAGCAACGAGCATTAAACCAAGCACGAGCACGTGTGAGAATGGTTGTGTTGACGTCTTTTTGTAGTAAACATTGGAATTTTTATACAAAAACATGTAAGTATACAAACAAGGCGCGCACTCGTGTAAAATGCAAGTTCTAATTAATATCTTTACAAAGTAAAAATAAAGTCGATTCCCGCCGTCTTTCAATCTGTATGTACGCTTAGATCTTTTAAACTGCGCAACGGATTTTAATGCGGTTTTTACTAATGGAAAGAGCGATAAACGAGGAAAGTTTTAATATATTATTAGCAGAAAATTTGCACCAGTGAGAAGCCGGAACCGGATCGCTGGTTATGTATAATTTGCAGAAAAAAATATTCCGTTTGAATCTGAGGGCGGACCGCTAGTTATATTAGGTATAATATCGTATCTCTAAAGTTTACGACAAGCTGAATTCTCAGAACAGTCTTCCTTCATTGTATCAACGCATTTGCTATTTTTAATTAAAACTATCTACAAAATATAATTATCAAAAAGCTCAACTCCTAGTATAATTAGTACACAAAAATATATTCTATTACTTCCGCCATAAGGTTTAGATTGATCTGAATTATTCCTAAATGGAAAAAATTTAAAGCGATTTTGTCTCCTGCAACCCCTGCGCCACAAGTTTCTTTGGGGTGGGGCTGTTTAGAACACGCGTTTGTCTCGCTCGCACAGTAGTGGCATCTCTTTCTGGCCTATTATTGTCATAACATAATCAGTATCATCGCATTTTGTGTCTAATTTTCAATTTAGTTGATATTGGGTGTTGGCAAGAGTCACACGTCTCGTTTCGCGTTCGTTTATCACCGCGCACGTGGTTTAGTGGCGTGTTACGAAAACAAATTTTTTGTGTGTTTCTTGCCGAACAAACTTACGGACTTCGAACAATTTTCGTGTGTTTCGTGCCGAACAAACTTGTGGACCGCACAATAATAATTGTGCAAATAAATGTGCATTTTAGATGGATCCGCCAAATTTTTTGGATTTCATTCAGCAACTCGCTGCCTATTTTGGAGAACAAAATATACCTACACACAACTTGATTCCATCGCTTTCTCTTCAAAGCCTTGCATCGCTTTCATCGCCAGAATTGGAAAATTCTGATCCTGAAGTTGAAAGAACGATGTCGGGCAATTACGACGAAGACAGAAGGATGGTAATTAGTTTAATCGGTACCTTTTATTGCGACAATCAATTAAGCTCATTTGTTTTTTTTATGTTAAGGTCGGCAGATAGGATGACGGTGCACTTAAGGGCTACCATCGCCTATAACATAAGCAACGCCACAGTTGCTGCATGTGCGCTGCCGACTATTTACAGTAGGATTAAGGGTTAAGGGATAGGGAAATAAGGTTTTTATTTAAAAAACGCGTAGGGTACTTAGGTAACCTAATCAAATTTTATTTCACATTAGTTATAATTTTGTTAAATAAAATTAATTATATCAATTATCATAATTAATTTAATATTTTTTTTTATTATAAATTAAAACTTAATTAATTAATTGGTTTATTGCCTCATTCTTAACGTGTCATGTCTAACAGAAAAATCAAACGCCCTGCGTTACCTTGTCTCGCAAAAACTCAAGAATGGCTAGGCCGATTTTAATTCGGTTTTCACTTTTGGAAAGAGGGATAAATAGGGAAGATATGTACCTATATATAAAAATTACACAAATACTTAGTGTTAATTCAATATGAGATGAGCTTAAATTAATTGTCACGATATTGACGTACCTATACTCGTAGTAGAAGATACTGATATCGTCTTTCATTCAGGAACGTGATGCTGAAAGAAAACTGCCCAGCGGATTCGAAGAAGATAAAAGAGTGGTAATTAATTAATTTAAATCTATAAACTATAACTAACTTTATTAGTAGGTATAATTAATTATACTTTGATTTCATCATACTACTAGCCGATGTCCGCGACATCGTCCGCGTTGAAGAATAAAAACATAGGTATATGAGCACTTGACCTCTTGTTGCTATGACACTTTGGTTAGGCGTTAGTTTTTTATTTTAATTTAGATGATCCTTTAGAATCAATACTTGTTTTTCTGGAGGAAAGGTCCTTTCTCGTATCCCTGACAACATGTAGGTACGCAAAATGTCATGATGATCGGTTGAGAAGTTAAAGCGTGAAATGTTAACAGACAGACAGACACTTTCACATTTTTAATATTATTAGTATGGATATAACGCCTGACATCTTTACCGCTGTGACGACGGTGGCGCCGCCATTAGCTGTCACTATCCAATTACATTTGATAGAACGTTAATTGTCGGGTCAGATAGTATACCTACATATAAAAACAATATTCTATAACTACAATAGAATATCACTGACGTATAATTATAATGATATTTGAAATAACTTTGAATAAATTATCGCGATATATTTTTATAGATTTAATTTCTGGCGATTTTAGGTGATCTTGGTTTAATGTCATTAATTTAATTAATGACATATAGATTTAATTGTATAATTTAATCACAATTAAATTAATGATAATTAGGTAAAATTTTGTCAATATAATTACTTAATGGGTAATAAAGGTAGGCATTTAAATACTGTTTGTAATTTGTTTATTCAATAATGTAAACAACCCATTATTGATTGTTAATTATGATGAATATTTAATTATACTTATTTATTAAGTATTAAGAGTTTATAATGGGCAATATAATTTACTTATTAGACGTCTATTAAGACTTGAGCCGATTTTGATTCAGAAGCTTGCAATAATCACATTCTTTCTATAATATAAGAAACGTTATAGATAATACATAATTTGTATTACAATACAATACAAAACTTTTGTAGTACAAACATTAAGAGCACAATTACAATTTATTATAAAATTTATTTATTACTTAGTAATTTATATAATAATTAAACGCCTCCGGTTTCGCACGGATTCAATTTTTTTTCCAAATTGTATACACAAACTTTACTCATTGATCGCTTTTTTCTTGAAAACCGTATCAAAATGCGTTTAGGAGAAGTTAGCGGTTTAAAACAGATATAAGCGGAAAGAGAGTTCAAATGTTGGAAAATGTTGTTGATTGCACTATTATCTACATTTATGTATTTTTCTCTTTTAACATAATTTAATATACACAGTGTTATTGTTTGTTTTACCTAATCTCTATATATATATATATAAAATTCTCGTGTCACAGTGTTTGTAACTAAACTCCTCCGAAGCGGCTTGATCGAGTTTTATGAAATTTTTTGTGTATATTCGATAGGTCTGAGAATAGCTCGTAAACTATTTTTATATCCCAAAAATATTTTTTTAAATACATTATTAATCGCTAGTAAAATATAATAAAATAAATTATTAATATTAATATTGTCTTCATAATAAATTTCATCTAGTCGTAAAAGCGTAGCAGTCATCACCATTACTTCTCTTACCTTCCCCTAATGCCAAAATAAAGCCAATCAGGCCAATCAATCGAAAAGAAAAGAAAAGTTGTAGTCGAAAAAGAGCCAATCAACCGTCAGCCTGTCTGCCGTCATTAATAACAAAAAAATTTATAAATATTAGTATTGAATTCCAAATAATGGCGAGTAGAATGAATAGCAGCGACTTTGTGTTTAGGACCGAGAGAAGTGACCGTGGCCGGCAGCACAATTTACACACTGCAGCAATAAAACAGATGAATGGACCGTAAAATAAAATATGAATATTAAATCGTTTAATAAAACCGCCGATCTTATTATAGAGTCGTTTTTATGTTAGACCCAATTATAATTTTTTAATAATATAAACCGATAAGAAATTAATACGGCCGGGACGGATTAATGGGTTCGATTTAAATCCTTTAAATTTATGACGCGTATAATCACATGTCATGTTAGGGACGAACGATACAAATGTGATGTACATAAACAACATACTACTTGGTGCCCGCGACTTCGTGTGCGTTGAAAAATAAAAATAAATACCTAAATGACGCCTGACGTCATCGCAGTGGCGCCCGTTTTTTATATTTATAGACGTATAATCGAGAACTTAACATTTTTCTAGGATCAAAAGTATATTATAATTATGTTAATCCACATTATAAACTATCTGTGTGCCAGATTTCATCAAAATGTCTTAACACATTTCTGAGATTAGCGTGCACAAACGTACAGACAAACACCCATAAACTTTATGATGTGCCCCTTAACACAATAGATAATAGGGTAACACAAGTCTCTGACATAAATATGTCTATAGCCAAAGGTAAAATGGTAACATAATTATTATGAAGAATTGATAATAATATCTTAGACATTTAACAAATCTTTTTTTAGTTACCCTCAATATAGACTTAACAATAACTGTTCTAAATTTGAAAGGCAAAAGTAACTATACTTTTGAAGGTGGAAATGTCAAGGGTGTTTAACTCCTGATTAATTTTATTAAGGTTACCACTACACATCGTTTTATTACCGGATAACGCGTGAAAGGGACGGTTTTATAACTGCATCGTATCCACGTAGGATTAAACATTTTTATCCGTATTGATTTATCTTTCAATATAAATATAGTATAATATGTGATATATGTCTTTATTTTTATTAAAAAGGCTGTAAAGTAAAAAGGTGACATCATACTGTTTAAATTCAATGTTCTTTAAATATTAATTTTGTAGTCCGCAATTTTGCTCTCAATCTAAACTTGTTTGAAATCCTTTATTTATATTATTAGGGCGATTGCATCCCCATGGTATCGCTTGAATATATAGGCAACAGTGGTTACAACGCCCATGAACATCACAGACCCATCAACTTGTGTGCGGGGTTTTCTTTAAAATAAATTTATTTAAATATCGTATTCTACTTTTGTCTATAATAGGTAATTGAAGAAACTAAAAAGCCTAAGTAAAGCTAAAAATATCTTAACACAATAGATCCCTTATGTAAAACAAGTATGTACCACAAAAGCGCCATACGTCAACAGTTAATTTGTAATTGATGTATTGCAAATACGCTCGGGGCCTGTGTCATTCTTATTTAGGTAGGTTATGTTCAAGACGATTGTTGGACTCGCTAAGAAATTAGCATGTCGGCGCGGGTTGACCATAGGGTTGTCAAATAGATTTTGCGCTTTTTCGATTTACCTTAGATATTTAACTGTCTTAAATACCCACAATTTATAACTTAAAGTTCACTTTAATTATTAAACATTGCTTAAGATTAAGATGATTAAGTAGGTATACATTATTCAGTGCGCCATCATTCCGAGCGCACTTTATGTCGAGAGGAGCCGAAAAAACCCGATTCAGCATCACCGACCCGAGCGTGACGTTTCACTTACGTTCACTCCTCAACAAGACGCGCCTAAAGAAATTTTCATTTCAAAAACCCTAGTTAAGCGAACTGATTAAATTCGCTAAATTTAGTCCCGAATATTTGTAATCCGAATACGAATAGCGTTAGTATGTTTCTTGTTGTTGACGATTTCACTCGTAGGTGACTATTTTCTCGTAGGTGCCAACCCTATCGCGCGGTTTAGTGTTCGTGCACAAATACCACTCCAATACATTGAATCTAACATATTTATCGTATTGTAAGGGTGTGTTGGTCGCGCTACACACAGGGAAAGTGTCGAGTGCATTGACCGTAGTCGGATTGTTTCACCTGCCAACATAAACGCAAGTCGGTTCGCGCGGCTCAACCAATAACCGCGTGTTTCCTACACATCACAATGTGTGCGTTCATTAAGCCTTAAACGGTGGAAATTATGATTTCAGTAACGCAAAGTTGAATCATAATTTCATCCGTGTATGAAAATTGGGATACAGTAAATTATTGGTAATTCCATGCATCACCCCTATCAATGAATTAGAGGGGATAGGTGGAAAGGGCGTGGGTACTTTGAAAAAAATAATAATTAAGTATTACCACCGTTAAAACGTGGATTAATTTTTATTTAATAAATTCAGTATATTTATATTTGTGCATAAAATGTTAATCATAAAATTTATAATATATTTAATCTTACTTAAAAGATTTTTTTACTTAATTTTTATGCAGAAATGTTTTTTAATTTAATTAATTAGATAAACCTTAATAGCTAATACTAAATAATCGATAAAAAATTGTAAATTTAAAATATTTCTTCAATATTTACAATAAATCATGTCTGTGGTAGCAATTGATACAACATACAAAAGTTGTGTAAGAAAGAGGCGTTATTTAAACCTATAAATAGACGATACTGTTATAAATACATCTTTAGACTAAAAATACAACATATTTAATAAATAATTTTCTTAAATGACGATAAGTGGTTGATGTGTTTGTGGTCGTGTGCTAACGTATGGCGCACGCATCGGATTGCAGCAATATGCGATATTTCTCTCACTTAGTTGCGTCTGACTTCATTCATTATGATGTGTAGTCATAATAGGAAGAGGCTTTTTAACGGTTCATCTGTTGGCAACTAACAATATTATTCTGGTACGTTTCGAATAGGAAGTTTAAAATTAGTGTTATCTATAGACAATTCTATTACACTAATTTGTATTTATAACACTAATTTAACAATAATTATTAACAAACCTATAACCTTATACAGCTAAGATTGGCGTCTATTAAATGCAAAGTATGATCTAAAAATAATTTATATTTGAATAAAATACGACAACCATTCTGAAGAACGTTTAAAAAAAGAATTAATTACTCTCATTTTAGAATATCCGATGTGTCAAAATATTCAGTGTTCAAATGACCATAATGACCAATGTACCGAACCGTAGAGGGAAGTTAAAATATAAATATTTTTCAACAACTAAAAAATATTTATATTTTAACTTCTTTGAGATTGTGATACTTCAAGCTCAATGGAACGGATTGAGATTATCAAAAAAAAAATTGACATACTCAGAACGTTGTTAAATTGACAATTTAGCACCAAATAGAAGTCTTCATTGAATCATTGAAGAAAACTTCGTCGAAGTCTCAGAAGCTTTTCAAACATTTATACGGTAGTAATAGCTTTTATCCTTTTCAATTTATCGGTCAAAGTGATTTGAAAGAATTCTAAATTGCTTCGGTTATAATAACGACTTAAGTTCGTGTAGTTATACGCCGAGGTACAAATGGTCTAAATACTTACTACTTTTCTCGCAACATGCTCGAAGTGTTAATTGTAATCACAACACGGACTCAAAAGGAGTTGTCAGTGAACTGTAAAACTGGGTCGGAACTTTGTGATATAAAAACCTCCTCACATATCGGACGGGGCGGGTGGACACAACTTAGCGACGTTTACAGATTGCAACATAAAAATTATAAATTAGTGTTGAATATATTGGATATATCAGAACCAAATTATATTATTATAGTAGCAGAGCACAACGGATTGCGCAGTCATAAACCGAGCCTATTTGCAGTAGCAGCCATCACTCCAACAGCTATTTGCTGATGTATTTAGTATTATTAAAATAAAATACATTTTTTAAATCGTAGCAAAACACATTGCATCAGTCATAAATTGGGTAGCCCGTCTGGCTGCAGTAACCACCCCTTTCAGAAGACTACCGTGAAATGTCATATCTATGTAGTTCAGTAAAGATATTTATTATTTCGATGAGTTCAGTACACTATTAGTGACTCGTTTCGTAGCCGTCCCACCCTGTCGGATATGTGCCGAACCCTTAAACCTATCGAACGCTTTCATTAACTGAGGCTCTTTGAAGTAAAGGATTCGATCTCAAATTATTGAGCACAACCTCATTCGGAAGAGAAAGACATATGAATTATAATATGCTGTAAAGTAATCTGAACAAACGGACCATTGTTGAATTTTTATTAACCTCGTATTTATAGAAACTACTTAACAATAAACTGTTTGTAATAATTTGTTGCTAGTAGCAATAATAACATAATTAATGGCTCAAGTGTTAAGTTATTACAAAGAGAAACCAAATTAAATCAAAATACGTGATCAACCGAACATTATATTAAAAAAACACGAACATTGGATCGTAACGAAGAAATATGTATATTAGGGTGTCCCAAAAAAATAAAAGTATTTTTTTTCCAACGCATACCCTCTTATTTTGTTTCAATGATGTCAAAGGTATTATAAATAAAGTTTCACGTATTTAGAACCACGGCAACCCGTGCCGACTTGCATCGAAACTTGTCGGTACTTGTTTACTAAGGCGCGCGGGAGCCAACGTATTGATGTGCTTGTTGTTGCTTGTTTGTTTGATTAGTAAACGCATTGTTTTCATTCAGTCAACATGTCAATGGAGTTACGCAGTTCTAAAAAGGGGATATTTTTTTTAATAGGGGACGTAAAACATCAAATTACCGGTTCAAAACTTCCCTCTAATGGATAGGTACTGGCAGTTCTGTTCTATAATATTCGAGAAGTTAATTTAAGTGTCAATGAAAGCGCCAATCTTACTATTCGTGAGTGCATTATTTACTGGGAAAAGGCACGTATACCAACTAAGTCTTTACCAAACTGTGTTAAAAAACTAGTTAACTTGTATCAAGTTTGGAGAGATTTGCAAAAAAATGCAAATAAAACTCAATGCGTGTTTGCGCAGCGTCGGGGAGAATTTATTTCAAACTTAAATGATTTGTTTGATCTTGCACACGCCGATGCCCTTAATTTAATGAGGATTAATGAAGATAAAATCTTCCTGCAGCGCCGGAGGGAGCCAGGTCGGCCTGGTCACTTAGCTGCAGTGGATAAAAAACTGGCCGAAAAGGAGAAAAAGGCCTACGTTAGAAACATTGACGAGCAAAAGCGACGTGATAAATATTTGTCATCCTTAACTCCTTCATCACCTTCTTATAAACCACTACAAGAAAATTCGTCTTTTGAATCTGAAATAATGGATTTGCAAGAAAACTTGCCCACCTTTACCGAGAGCAAACAGTCTAACACTTCTATGAGGAAAAATTTCATAACTCCGAAATTAGTGGCAGCTTTAGATAGGTGTCAGTTAAGTATGCGAAATTCTGTATTTATTAATGAAGCAACTATTGAAGCGCTTGGACATAACACTGACGAATATCCTATAAGTAAGTCCTCAATTCAAAGAATTCGTACAGAAAAGCGAAAAGAGCGCGCAGAAGCTATAAAAGTTGATTTTCAAAACGAGGTACCGGATACTGTAACTGTCCACTGGGATGGCAAACTCTTACCAGCTTTAGATGCACGAAAATCTAAAGAAGAACGTTTACCGATAGTTATTTCGTACGATCATAAAGAACAACTCATCGCTGTGCCAAAATTAGAGAACTCTTCAGGAAACGAACAGGCACAGGCAGTTTGGAACGCTATGATTGATAGGAATCTTGAAGATAAAGTGCAGATTCTCTGTTGTGATACCACTGCTTCCAATACAGGTCGTATTAATGGTGCCTGTGTGCTTCTCGAACAGAAAATGAATAGAGAAATGCTCGTTTTTGCTTGCCGCCATCACGTCTACGAGTTGGTATTAAAAGGTGTGTTTGAAGCCAAAATTAGCCAAGTCACTACGAGCCCTGACATTCCACTGTTTAAAAAGTTCTGAGAAAACTGGAAAAATGTTGATCCCGAAAGGATACAGATTTTGTGTCAATCAAAAGTAAGGCTGTATTCAATCGACTCAAAATTGATGACAGTTTCCTCAACGAGTGTCCTGCTCTATGGTCGAATAATACCTCGTTTCAACATGCTAAGAAAAAGGTGCTGGCACTGAGAGCAGTTAACGATACGGCTGAAAGAGCGGTTAAGTTAATGCAAGACTTCCATGGCTTAATTACTGTGGAAGAGGAACAAAAGCAATTTTTATTACGTTGCGTACAAGAACACAGACAGGTATATCCGGATTGCAAAAAGCAAACCTTAAAAAGAAAATTTAGTAAATAATGTTCTTTTAACGATTAATACTTAATAAATATTATATACGGGTAAAACAGTGTTTCATGTACTGAAATACGTGTTAAGTTCTACAACCTCTCTATGGCTTCCATACTAACTTTTCATTCAAAGTTTGACATCAAGTCGGCACGGGTTATCATTATCCGATTGCCATAATATTTATTATTTAAGTCATTAGGGTCAAATGGAAAAAAAATAAGGGGTATGCGTAACTCCATTCGCAAAAAAAAAATTTGCCCTTATAGCCTGGGACACACTAATGTATATTCGTCGAAACTAATACTTAATAAAATATATAATTTATTTTAATTTAGGTTTCATAAGGTTTATCATAATTTCAGCTGCAGGACGTCCACTGCTGGACATAGGGCTCCTCAATAGTTTTCCTAGCTGGTGCCCGCGACTTCATCCGCGTTGAACGATGAAAGGTGGACCCTATGTCCTTTCTGTTGTCCCAGACAACGTGTATGCAAAATGTCAGGGTGATCGGTTCAGTAGTTTTTGCGTGAAAGAGTTACAAACATCCATACATCCATACCTCCAAACATACTTTCGCATTTATAATATTAGTACGGATTTTTTTTTCTCAATCCTACTAATATTATAAATGCAAAAGTTTGTGAGGATATGGATATTTGTATCGATGTAAGGGATGGGTTTTTGTTACTATTTCATGCAAAAAAGGCTGAACGAATTTGGATGAAATTCATATAATTTATTACAGTTACAAAATAATTTATTACTTGGATTAACATTTTTATCTTGAAAACTGTTAGGTTCTCGAGCCTCGGTCACAATAGCCTGGACCTGTAATGGATCTCTCTAAAGGAATTAACATTTCTTATATCTAAGGGTAATTTATTAAAGAAGGGAGGAATGTGATACTAATTTATGGCAAAACAATCAAAAGTTCGACATTAATTTTAAGTTTAATGAATTTTGCAAGTAACAAATAATCTAATGAAAAATAATATTATCCTTCAACGCACAAGTAGTTTTTCCTCCTTTTAGAAAAGGCTTGTAATCGGCTTTGTGAGAAATGGATAATTGCTACCTTACACTGGCTTAAGGTTTTAACCGAATGGATTATTCGTCCACCCTCGCGTTTGGTCCACCACGACATTTGAGCAATTAAATTAAATTTATTGAGTAAGAAAGTGAGTAATAGAATTTATAACATCTAATATGATGTTTATATAAAAAATTATATTATTATATTTTAGCCAAGAAGACATCATTTCATGTACATTATAACTTAAACGAATGTATTTGGTGCTACTATGAGTTTAAGCCTATTTAGTGGTCTAAATAATAATTCCGTGGGTGCGAATGTCAACACTTGGCACATAAAGGAGCTCATTTAAAAAATATAACGCATAACATATGTAGCGACAAGCAATCATTACCCCTTGTGGCTCCCCTATCATCCGCACACAATACACGGGGCAGATAATCGCGAACCCCCAAAATGTTCATCTAATTGGAGATCAAAGAGAGGGCGTGTAATCGTCTATACTTTGCGTATACTCGATAGTGAGACCACGCGCTTTTATAGATTTACTGGATGAGACACATCCACAACTTGAATCAAGATAAATCAAACTGTTTTTAAATGTACAAGAAATCAATTTAATTTACACAAACGCATTTAATAAATATCTTCAAATTTAATTGACTTTGGAAAACTTATCGAATTGATACATGATTTATAAATTGCCTTGACTTAAAAATCAATGTCAAGCGTTAACGTCAACGTAAAAGGAAAACCAGCAAATCGTTTGATTGACAGATGTTTATTTCTCAGATTTATTCTATTGTTTAGATTATTATTTAAGATTATATTTGGATGTTTATTAAGTGCTCATTTCACGGGGAACTTTTGAATATTCACCGTTATGAAAACAGCCAAAGTTACAAGACACAACGCCTTGCAACGAGGTAACGCAGCCAGCATGCTTGGGACCCTGACTAGGGGACCGAAGCTTTATATTGTATAATATGTAAATATATATATAACTTAGAATTAAATGAAATATTATTTAGTTTAAAAATTACCTGTATATGTTACTAAGTTATTAAATATTTAAGATAAAAAAAAAGACACGACTATATTAGACTTTTAAAAGTAACCCAAAGTTTAATTTGCATCTTATATAGTAAAAAACACATAAAATTTTATATAATGACATTTAGGGTTTTTGCCCTACAGCTGATAATCTGATACTATTTATTTTATTCTGTCTTGTAATTTTCTGTAGGTACATGTAAAAATTAATTAATTTCTACGATGCGATCATTAGAATCTTACTACTTATATATTTTAAACCTGTGACAAGTTTTATTTAGACCCCTTAAGAGTAGGTTCTTGGCGTCGTTCGGAGGTCTATGGTGAAGTAGCGATGAAAAAAATTAGTTTCTTATCTCATCTCAACCAAAATGAGCGTTTCAAATAGCGAATTTAGTTTTTTAGAGATTACTTAATGTATGTAAGTAAACGTTTTCATGGCATTCCTTTCCATAATAATCTAATATTATTGTGAAGCTTCGCTATATTGAATTGTCGATGCCTCTTCCAGCACTACATTCGTCTTTGTAGCCATGCGTTGATGACCACAACCATGTATTGTTTTTGTCGGTTATGCGATTACTTGACCGGAATAATGGCGCGGGGTGGTCGTTATTCGGCAGGACATTATGTTTAGACATTGAACACTGTACTAACCATTGAATTCCTATGCGCTGCTATTTACGCTTTCCTTATATGTATGCGCATAGGTATAATACCTAATATCCCACAGATTTATGTGACGCCGATCGAATCAACTAGACATAATAATAAGACAAATGAATATATCAGCGTTTGATATAAATATATCAAACGATAATTAGCTTAAAATTATTCAAAATCAAACGAACACAAACGAATAATTTATACAGTACTAGCGACCCGCTCCCGGCTTCGCCCGCGGTGCAACTTTTCGAGTTTTTACACAGCTCTTAAGCGTACACAAACCAACTTAACATTTTTATATATACGAAAATTGACATTCTCTGAATCATTTATTATGCCAAAAGATGCCGGTCAAAGTGATTGCATTAGATCCATTTAGTGAAATCTTTTAAGTACACTGACGTTTCGACACTGGACGTTGACTCGAATCAATTGAGGCTTTGTTTCCGCGGCCGACGCCCCCTTTGCCACTAAGTTTTACATGTAGCTTCGTAAAACGGTACAAATGGCAAGTGACGAGCGGGATGTACCTACTTAATAAAAAAATGAAATATTTGTTTTTCAAGTGAAATAACTACAAAATAAATACTGTAAAATACAGTTTTGAGTTAAATATACATTTATTTTATTAATTTATACTTTGATTTAATCATAACAAAAAAAAAATTGTGTCCTTGTCCATTGTCAAACCCAAGCAGTTTCGCTGCAGTCTGGAATCGCTGTCGCGTTCCTCGAATACACATACTAGTGACTCGGTATTATTGCGGTATTATCGGTATTATTGCGGTACTTATTTTAGTTCTAAGTCAACCTAGTATGGTACTTAATGATTTATTCCAGCGGTCTGCGAGGGCTTCTCCAATATGTTTGACGAAGTAAACCATTTGTTGCGAGCATACGCCATCTACGGATGTCACGAGAGGGGTGAAAGTTGCATGTTTTATTTCACAAGCTGCAGAGTATTTTCTTCGTTTCTCGTCTTCGGCTGAAATAGAGCGTACAGTGTAAGAGGGAGCGTCAGTGTCTACGACACGGATTTCAAATAACGCCTCCCTCTGAGCATTCCATACACCTCGACAAGAAAGGTCTGCACGTAGCCCAAGATCGCTTTCAGTTATTATTGGTTCTTTCGTTACATTTCCCCATGCTTCCATCAAGCTCGCAAAAAAAGTTCTCTTATTTCGTTGTGTCGTTTCGAGATTATACCCGCCGGTCTTACAACATAGGGTTTGGTCAATATCGAACTGATGACAACGTATCCGTCGCATGAGGGCGGCATTAAATTTGGAGTTCCATGATATCGAATCGATAAGGCATCTCTGAATTCGAGGGGAGATAGGTCAAAATTATCTTTCTTTGTACAGGTGGAAGACAGAAAAAAATTGCATCCATGCGAAGCCGTGGGCGTGTCGCTAGTTGTATTATAAAGCGATTCGTACTAAATATTTTTTTGTAGTTTCCTTTTTACAAACTGCAATAAGTATTACCATCATATACAGAAGAAGCCTCGTACAATATAATATATTATTTCTTTTGTTTCGCTTATCACTTGTACCACAACAGCGGCAGTATGTTTGTTTAACCTTCGGTTAAAACTGTGTTACATACAGATTGGAATACTGGCACCTGCATCGCATTAACTTTCTTAATTACTCTACTTCTCTTTAAGGATAGTTTGCTTTTTCAAATTCTTACATCGTTTGAGTTTATTCATTACAAACATACAAATCTACTCTTTTTATAATATTAGTATAGATAATAATAAACTATCTTTATTTGGACCATGTATGATCATTTGTTACATTACATTTAACTTTAACTTAACTTAGTACAAATATTTTATGTTGACTTGCTGCTGTTTTCATTAGTCAGTAACTGAACCATACAACAACGGTTCAGATACCGACAGTCGAGCCTTTCGGCAAATGCATTGAGGATGCTATTGGCACTGACCCGAACATTGCGCACCAAAGATGCGCACCATACATTCTTATAGATTTATTCAAACTTATTTTTATTTTTTCCACTAAGCATTAAATAAACTTATTGTCCTATATTATTTGTTAATTGTATCTACTTAAATATGAAGATCCCTCAATTTCTCTTTTGATGTAATCTTAAATTTTCTCTGAAGGGGTTTACTATATAAGTAATTTATAATGTTTATGAAATTCATACTACGGCTTACTTACAATGAAACACTTTTAACTTAATTAGTAATTCGATAATTGCAAATGTTACCTCTGTAAATAGAACAACTTATCTATCCAATACATGGGCAGACACATAAGTCTGTTGTTTTATTACTAAAGTTGATGGAAAAGTTATCTACATTGTAAGTAATTTTATAGGTAATTTAAATGACAGGAAACAGTTTTATGATTTACCCATTATCATAAGAAGTGTATACATAAAATTGGGTAAATACGTGTAATTTGTGATGTTGTGGTAAATATTAATAAAATAAATATTAGTTATTTATAAAATGTTTAATACTAATCCTGTATCAATTGAATTTATTGAAACGATAGGTTCCTTATACCTATTGTGATTTATTAAAAAAAAAAAACACTAAATATCTATTTTATTGTTTTTACTTTTATTAAAAAATGAATATTTCAATTATTATTAATTATCAAACATTAAATGAAACCGTAAGCTTGTCTGTCTGAATTTTTCATCTTTATTAATTAACAAGCATTGAATGAAACCGTCAGCCTATCTGTCGACCTTAACATAAAAAAAAATTAAAAAGATTTTGAACACATATTGTTATTTTGACTTTATAATAAGACAAACCGTCTAATCAATGAAAAGACTTAACTGATATTGATGTGACTCATTAAGATTCGGAGAACATACAGACTAATTTTTGTCCCATACATACTTGGGGGTTTTTGAACTATAATTGAAATGAAAAACGACGAGCCAACGAAGTCGCGGGCGAATACTAGTCGGTAAATAAATACAATAATAAAATCGATTGTGAGAACAAAAATAAGATTCAGCGAACTCAATAACAGTAAATCTATGGCATTTCCATAAACGCTGTACAACTATTTCACTTGTAAAGGCTCTCCCTCTTCGAGTGGTTTATTTATAAAATACATCCCTCTTATATTACAAGTTTGAATTATTACTAGCAATTTGAAATTGTCTTGCGGCGGCGCGCGTGTTTATACTGTAAGCATACTGCCCGACTCCGTCCGCCTTGCTTTCTGTGTAAGAACTTGTCTACAGTCCGCAGGTGATAGAATTATGTAACAATAAATTTTCGCAGTTACTGCTCACTCCTCCTCACCTTATAGACACTATTAGTTTCTTAAAATGTATCGGTACATATGTATAATTCATGAATACGTCGTTCAAAACAGTTAGGAGTTTTGTCATTGTCTCGTTTCGTTACTGATTTAAAGTTTCATAAAAAATGATTAGTGGCGTTTCGTCACAGTTATGTTGTAAACTCTACTTAACTCCAAAGTCCTTGACGCTGTAACGTGTATTGATTTTTTGAAAATGAAATTTTAAAATATGATATTCTTTCACCGGTAGATATATCTTAAACTATTGCAAATTTAAAGTTCTCTTAAAATTTAAGTTAAAAACGTTTTTATCTTAATCGTTAGGTACCCTACATCTGTTCATTACAAAGATGCAACTTTATTTGTTCAGTGACTTTTATGTTATAGAATATTAATACCTATATGAGAAAAATAGTCAACAGATATATCTAAAGAAAATATATTTCTGATCTCTGTTTGAGTAGTATCTCTATGTCGCATATTTCTAGTAATCTTCTGACACATGAGAATTTCTTGTCTGATGTGCATACATTCTTTTTACAATCTAAATTCAAAAAGGGTAAAGTAACTTTATTCAATTTGCACGAAGGCCTAATACATAATAAAAACTTACTTGTATCTAAGCGTGTCTGAAACACAATAGCCTATCAGAGTACAGTCGCCTACATCTATGTCAAAATTAACCGTTTTCAATAATTGTGTTGTGCCAAGACCACCTTGTCCTCTTTAGTCGCGATTCAATGTTGCCTATGTGATTTATTTCATTCGTCGTTATTTATCATACGCGATTTGTCGCCGCATTAAGTCCAGCACAGGCGAGGAACAAAAATTACCGACGTGTAAAAAAGGCCAACGCAGACTAAAAACTTTTGTCCGCCGAAGACAAAAATTCCCGTAGTGTAAAAAAAATGGCTGCCTAGCCAGACGAGGGACTTTTGTCCGCAGAAACAAAAAAGCTTGAAATAGGAAAAAAAATTGGCCAACGCAGGCGACAAATTTTTGTCCGCGGAGGACAAACATTCCTGAAGTATGGTAAACTTCATATATTAAAATTATTATACAATCGATTTCAAGCGTCACCGTACATTCAGATTCGTTTACTCTCGACCGCTCGGCGCGGACTTAATAGTTATATTTTTTCGGGGACTCCCACATACTTTTGTCTCTCGATGGCTTCAGTTATTTTAGTACACGGTACCTTAAGTCCCTCGTGTGCGTTATTCGATGTAGTTATAAGCGATCTATTTTCGGCGAACAAAAAGTACCCCAGAGGACTGTCCTTAGTCTGCGCTACCCTTAACCTTATTGTTAATAACAGCCCTTCTAGAGTCTAGACCACCCGTATACAAATAGCAAGGTTTCAATTTAGAATATCGTTTTATTCTGAAATTAAATATGAACAGTTGAGTTAAATCAATAAAAGCGTACGGCATGTCGGCGGCATGTAATTCGCGTGATGACATCGCCTCCAACGGCGATTGGTGCTTATAACTCGTAAAATAAGCAATGCAGTCGTAAACTTGGATATAAACTTAACAAGTAACATTGTTCACAATCAAAATAGCCTCGATTTGGCACATCCACACATATTTATGCCTTTTACATTGTATATGAATCGTAGAGCTACATTTTATTTCACAATGTCATTGGCATACAAATCATTTCTTCACATCAATAAGTACAGTGCAGTAATGAATAATCAATAATTTATTCATCATCAGCCTGTGTCTCTCTACTGCTGGATTTAGGTTCCCAAGGCTCGCCACCACAAGCGCGGTCTTCTGTCCTTTACATCCAGCCGCTTCCTGCAAAGCTTTTTAGGTCCTCTGTCCACTATGGTTTCCATTTCGTGGCCTCCATTCGAGAGCAGAGCGGATAAGCAGTGGGGTAACAGACTACCCCACCGCTTATCCGCTCTGCTACAGATGTGACCGGCCTATTGCCATTTCAACTTGCTATTTCTCTTGATAACGTTAACTTTGGTTCTGCGACGAATTTCGAATTCAGCCCAACCCAACCGCATTCTACTGTCAACATCGTCTGCCTAACTGGATCGTTTGTCCCAAATAGACATTATCCTGCACAACTTCAAGAGGTATGGTCGTTGGTATTCCTGGGAGAATATGGTCGTTGAATATGACTTTCGTCTTATCCTAATTCATTCCAAGTCCTTCGCTAGCTTCCATTCTCTTTCTCATTCCACACAAAGTCGCCATAAATTTCAATTTTATATTATAACCAGCAAACCGCTTCCGTCTTCGCACGAAGTTTAAATTTTCAAAAGGCCTTTTTTAGCGATGCTTACGTCATAAGAAATATCTATGTTCCAAATTTCAGCTTTCTAGACTTAGCAGTTTTATCTGTGATTTGATAGTAAGTCTGGACAAACATACAGTATAGATTACAGAGAGTAGTGTCAGTTCTGCATACAAAGTTCTAGGTCAGGGAAAATGCTCGTCACAAATTTTAACGATTATTATATTATACCTATCCAAAACAAATCTTTTTTACAGTTTTTAATACATGAGAATCATTTTATAATTTGTACGGATTACGGTTCACGGTTTTGATAATATTTTGACAATATTTATTTATTTATTGAAGCGGAAGGGGAGAGTCGGTAATTGGCACATGACAATGGAGATTACGCGGCTTAGCGTCGAGTTTTGTGATTCAAATATTGACGGCTCAGTGGGCGACAATACCGAGGCCTGTTATGATAATATTCTCGTCATTTCATACAATAATTTGTCCAGGAACTGTTCACATCGAGTGGCCGTTGAAATACTCTCATAGTGCGGCGAGACGGCCGTTTTGTAATAATTGGAATGCATAATGTATTGCGGCGTCTATGTTAACACTCACTTCGGAGGGACCATCTCATTCTTTATGGATTTACATTTATATAAACTGACGCTAATATTCTTTGAAATATACGTCTGGTAATTAATCCTCGCGTGAATATTCTTTATTGACAGTACATTCACCATTGCTTTTTGAACCACCCTGGACATGTGTCTCTATAATCCTTTTTTTATTTTTATGTATCTATGTAGTTTTGTGCAGAATTAAAACCTGAATCTACTTAATAAGTTATTCTGAGTAATTTCGCTTGTATACCTAATCCAACCGGTTAAGTTCACCTAAATAATCTACAACTCCCTAAAGTTAGTCCCTGGGTTGCAGTTTCCATAATTACTGACTGATTTTACTATGGAACACCATCTATACATTCACTGTCCACCTTTATTGGTTTTTCCGCTGTAGGTGGTCACGGACGCCAGACTGGCTGCCCAATTTATGACTGCATAAGACAGTGTGCACTGTCAATCACAATACTTGACTTCTGAACGACAAGTCCTTGGATAGTTTCGGTGATTTCGTGTCTCGGTCGGCCTGGAAGGGTTTAAACCCATTTGACTTTCGCTTTAATGCTGTTCAACGTATCCATGGCCGGTGACTGAACGCTTGACTCTTGTCGGCAACAAGCGATGGCTCTCGCATCAATCTTCGCGATCGTCACTGTCGGCCCGGTCTCGCCCCCCGCGATTAATCACCGCGGAGAACGTTTTCGATTAGCGCCGGATGGCACGAATAAAAAAAAACTACCAATTACGAGCGAGATTGTGTGTGTTCTATATGTTTTGTACGCTTCAAATCTGTCGCCTTAGTACAGCGTTAATGATACGATAATTAAAAGTTCCTATCGCCTATGATTGAAGGGACCGTTTACTGTCAATGACTCCAATAAAGACAGTTTTGATTGATTTACCCTTATACGTTTTTATAGTTAATTTGTTACTACATAAAACTTCTGTACCAATAAAATTTGTGAAAGTTGCAACAAATAAATACTGAAAAGGAAAATACCTATTACTGAGACATAAACTTATAACATATATATATTTATTATATATACAGAAATTATTGTTTTTATATAATTCTCAAGAAGGAATACTTTTTATATAATCTTAGTTTTACGACTTTTAAAATGATATTATTTTTGCAATATTTCTCTGGACAAGATTATATTGAAAATACGACATTTCTCTGGAGATAAGGTTCGAAGGCCCTTTTAGTTGTGGGAGGGTGCTCTTCGTTTCGGAATTAAACCTTGAACAGACCGTCTAGCGGAACTATATCTAATAATACCTATAGCATATTTAACATATTACCTAATAAAGAAAGAAAGAAATTATTATTAGCTTCTTTATAAATCAACACTTAAATACGAATTGTTCAATTCGGAAGAATTATTTGTTAGGAACTTACGCAAAGCGATACTCATATCCTTGAGGAGACATTTTTTTTAATTTTTTATCCCGCTATCTCTCTATTGTCAAAGCGTTTATTTTCGCAAGTGTTGACCCGAATGCGTCAATTACTTCTTTTAATGAGACCGAACAAATATATTAGACGGAAACAGGAAGCGTCAAATGGCGTTTCGTTGTCTGTCCACGGCCCAGTTCGTCGTAGCGTTAAGTGCCTTGATGTAATTGTCCAATGCAAATAGCTGTGTTTGATCGAAGGCGCCGCGCCTTTACATCTTTCGGATATGCACAGTACAAAGAAAACGTGGTGTCATCGGAACCTTCCATTATTGGAAAGAGTTAGTAAAGTCTCTATCTAGAAGTCAAGTCACTCTTCTGCAGTCATTAGGCCGCCTCTTATCATTTGTAGCACACTTTAGTTTTGCTTTATGCTGTGTTATCAAATTCGCTGCTGGAAATTCTCATTCCATTCTATTTATTATCATCACTGTGAAATCTGTCGTATCTAACAAGACAACTCGCGTGTCGTTTATTTAACGGGATTCCCTCTGTTTACTAAAGAGTACGTATGTCAAATGATTTAGGATTTTTTTTTAGTAATCCTCTCGTAATTTATTTGTTTAAGGTTTTTATTTCGCTATTTGTTCTGTTTTTTTTTTTAAGAAAAATCTTCGTTTCCTTTTGAAACTAAATATTTTCTCATTACACTCAATAGAGTCATCCATGTTTATCCTCCTTTTCACACAATTATTGATATAATTAACTTGTTTCCTCTATTATTGTTTTTAACAGCAATAAAAAAATAATTAAAATACCTTAAAATCAATACTAATATTAAAAAATAGAGCGCGGTTAATAATAAGTTAGTTTATATGGTAAACCCTGCGACCACTGCACCTATTTGAAAAATTCTTTAGAATAGAATTTAAGATATGTACATTATTCCATGTGGACATCCTAACATCTATTTTAAATACAAAAGTAATTTTGTGTGATATTTTTACGTTTTTCACGCCTTAGCTACTCCACCGACCATCATAAATTTTTGCACAGTGTCAGGCACAGACAGAAATGGACATAAGGTACATTTCCTCCAGAAAAAAGTACTGTTCTTACAAGATCATCTATGAATAAATATAAATATAACGCCTGACAAAAATATGCGAGCAATGAAGTTTAAATAAATAGTTATAACCGCGGATGAAGCCGCGAGCTAAAGCTATTATTGATAAATATTCATTAGTATCTGAAGTGAGAACTGTATTTTTTTTAATTTGTGGAAATGTTTGCTTCTTAATTAATTCCAGTGTCACGACTTCTGTATAACTTATTAACTTGCCTAACATATTATTAGGTATTTAAGTTGTACGTATTTTTCCAAAGCAATCAACCGTTTTGTTTTTATCATGTAAAATATAAACGATACCTACTGTAGTGTGTATGGCGGCCGTTTTATCAGCATTTAGTATTGCGAAGTGCATTTAAGTGCCGGATATCGACGTAATGGTTGAGGGAATGACACGCGTCTCAACGGGGCGGTACATTTGCAATTTACATCTAATATACCTACTCGTTTACCTAATTTTATGAATTTATATAAGTGCCTTCTTACTTACATAACACTTTTAAGAAATAGGTACTTAAAGAAATACGAACTGGTGCCTGCGACTTCGTCCGCGTTGTTAAATAAAAAATATTTAAGCAATATATAACCTGACATCTTTATTGCTATTACACTTTTGCCAGGCGTTAGTTTTTATAATTTTAAATTATCCTCGGGAACAGTAATGTTTATCTGGATGAAAGGTACCTAGGTACCTTGTGTCGGTATACAAAATTTCATGATGATCAGTTGAGTAGTTCAGGTGTGAAAAGCTAACAGACAGACAGAGATAGTTACTTTCACTATATTAAAATGAGTAAATTTTTTATTGTTGGGAATTCGTTTATATGAGAACGTATAATGGAACACCTATTAAGTAAAGTATGAGAAAATAGTGTAATTAGAATAAATGCGATTGGTATGTTTTGGTACGGACATGCGGGTTGCACATGCACGTGGTGGCGCGACAACCGTCACTTCCACTTCCTTGTGGAATATTAACAACGTCATTACCACCGTAGAACTGTTATAACATTCTAATATGACCACCTGCTACTCGGGCTCACTATGGCACTTGGTAACAAAATACATGTACTTTATTTGCAGTCATTATTTAAGCTGCCTTGTTGGCAATACAGAATAATCGCAAATGTTGAGATTAAAAGACAATGTTTTGTCCTTGTTTACATAAAATAAATTGCAATGAACGTTGCCCCTATAAAACATCTAAACTGTTGAAAAATCTTAAACGAAAATATTTTTATAATCCGACATCGCCGTCGTAGAAAATACCGAGGATATAAATGGTTTTGAATTGATTTATGGCAAAATTAAGATAATTTAAGTATAATTTAGGTCGCAGTAGTGTCAGGGCACACTGCTTTTAGCAGTCATTTGGGCAGCCCATCTGGCGGCAGTGACCACTCCTTTACCGAATACCACTGTGAAATAACAGCAAATGTTGTATTTATTAGCGTAAGGCATGCTATAAATTCCATTCTCCTATCTCTTGCCTAAGCCTATATCATGTCAGGGATTGCAGACATAGACAACGGTAGCCACATGTCTTCAAGATAACCAATACTTTTCAGATATTTATTTTTTATTAGAGATGGGTTTGTTTTTGGCCAACAACCTGGTGTGTAGCAAGGAGCCTATGATGGAGCGAGCTCATCCAGAAGATGCCTATTTACTCGAACTTTGAAAGATTTGGGTTATATGAGCCTGGAAATACAGACGCCTGCAGGGAGTTCCAAACCTTGGCAGTGCGCATTATAAAGGATGTTTTAAAGCGTTTGGTCCGAAAAAGAGAGATTTCGACAAGATGAGGATAGTAACCAGCCGTACGTCTGTATGCCGTAGCCCTAACTTTTATGTCAAGAGGAAAATCTATGCACTAGGAAGCGATCGGATGCCGTCGGCCCATCTCGTCATTACTTCAAGCAAAATTAGCAATAAATCAACTTTCGCTGTATAAGTTTACTGTGCTCTTAATATTAGGCATGATTGTTAAACTAAATAACGAGTTACCATAACATTGAGACAAAATATGAGCCGTTTGTATGTAAATAATGAACATAATCTTAGATTACATTACATATATCTTTGTTCCAGCTTTACGAGTTGACTGACGATCCACAAAGGAAGGAATTCCTCGATGACCTGTTCTCCTTCATGCAAAAACGAGGTAAGTCCATTTTCTCACATCTCACAACACTACACAATTTAAATTACCCTGATTGATTCTCTGTAACGATTTATATTTCTTGTAATTTATCACGACTTCAAATGCTCCATTCACGGACATTGCTCGATCGAGATGATACTAACCGGCCACAATACGATGACATTACATGTCTTATCGTTCTGTCCACACGGGAGTTCATTTCTGACTGGTGTTTAGATACAAATCGGATATAGGTTAATATCAGTCATTGGTGGTATAAACGGTTTTATTTTGTGGAGATCGGTGGTCAGCCGATAAGATCGCAAATGATTGACGACTCTCAAAGGCAGTATGAGCTATTATGGACTAATAAAAATAAATTTTCAATTGTTAATAATGATTTTTATATAATTAAATAAACTTAGTGTTCGCCTACTGGTTCGTCGCTCTTAATTTTTTTTTTTAATTGATAAAATTAAGCCACAAACAAATAGATTTTACTACCTGTATCTACTGTACTTAATTATTTGACGGCGATTAGCTTAGTAATAGAGTTCGTTTAACTTTATAATTTAGATCAACCTCAACATCGCAATAAATAAGAAATGTTACTTGATATTTTACTTACAATATTTATACTAATATTGTAAAGAGAATATATATGTATATTTGTTTGTAATGAATAAACTCAAAAACTGCTGGACCGATTTTAAAAATTCTTTCACCTATAGAAAGCTACATTATCAGCGAGTGACATAGGCTATATTTTATAAAGTTACGCTGACAGGAATCGCGTGCAACAATTAGTCTAATAATAAATAAAAGGAAAAAAATTTTCGCGGTAACTTGTAGAGTAACAATTTTATATTCCATAAAACCACGAATCGAAATATTTACTTAAACCAATTATTTTCTTTAAATAAAGCGGATATTATATGCGTCTAATGTTATTAATGTGTAAAGAGTCAAGTTTAATTATCAACCAACACTTAAAATAAATGTTGGACTGTCAAAAACAACAGAATAAAATAAATCCGCGTTCAGGAATCGTTATAATGCACTTAACTGCTTTTAATTTATTATACAATCATACATATTGCACGCTCGCTCATTTATTATTTTACTTTGTATTAATTAAGGTTATAGAAGTGTTACGGACGGAACGACTGTGGGAATTCGCCATATGGGTATTAACATGGTATTAAACGTACAGATAATCATTATATTTTAAATATCATAATAGAAATAATTAAGCGGGAGATCGCATTCGATCGCCTCAAGCGTTCGAATCGTGCGCAGGCGGGTGATTGATAACTCGACACCTGTCTTTCTCCCGCATTCACGGCCGCGTGTCTCCTTTCTCTGTCTAGCATTAATTGATCTCCGTCGTAAATGGCGCCATCAATGTCGCTAGATAGATCATGTTGATAGTCGAATGCCTTGTTGTTAGTGAAATCAATTGTTGTTATGCCTGCATTGTTATTATTCTTAGAAATTAATCGGTCCACAAACGATCTGAATACAGGAAGTCTTAGCTTTATTTCTATAGCTTTTTGAGTATAGTAGGTAAACATGAGTATTGTGTGTTAAGACAATGCAAAAAAATACATAAAAAATCTTCAAAAAAAAAAAACCTTTTCATAAAAAAGGTTTAAAAAAAACCAATCATATATTATATTATTATGTTTGGATTTGGTTCTCTAAATATTATTTATGGTATATAAAGATTTTCGAAAAACATTAAAATAACCAGTAATATTAGTATCCGAATTTAAATTTATTTAAAATACTACAAAAAAAAAATAGTTTCATCGCTAGTAGTCGGGGTCGATAGCAGTTATATGGGCGTTGTTCGCGTCCCCAAACAGAATAATACCGAATATTAGCCCCAGTAATTGAAACAGAAGGTCGTGGATTGGACGCCATTTACACCGTAACACAAAAAATGGTGTTCAGTTAACATAACATATTTTATTATAATGTTATCATTTTTTATCTTTAAATATCCTAATCAATATTTACAATTTCAATATTTTATTACATTCATAAATATTTTCAATTTCAACTGTAGCAATAAATTATTTTAAAACAGTACCTATTCATTGAATTCTTTGTACGTAATCTTATTTGCTTAATTGAATAACTTCATTTATGATTTTTTTAGATAAAAACAGAAATTTGGTTATTTATTTATTATCTAACACGTAATTTTACACAAGATGATAAAAATGTCTGTAAATCTTTATTAGGTTTGTCTAGACATTTTATTTCACGCTAGTAATTATGAATAATAATAACACATTAATATAAATATAAATATAAATATAAATGCAATAAATATTTTTTTTGTGAAACGTTTATCATTTAGTATCATTTTAGTTCGGCTAAAATTTGGGCTAAAATTGACCAAATTTTGTTCATTAAACTCATGAAATGAGTTAAGCTACATTAAAATAAAATTTCTACATTAAAAAAATACAAGCATAGACAAATTATTAAGACTAAGTTAATTGAAATATTTGATCTAAAAAGCAAAATTTTAGTCGAATTAAACACACAAACATTTTCAAGTGACTAGATCCTTTTAGGGTAATTACTACTTTTGCTAAGACTTTTATTTTAAAGGATAATTTTTGGTTCCAAATAAACATACAAAGTTTGTATAGCTTTAAGTAGGTACATCTATATATTTTATATCTATGCTTATAACAAAATAAATCCGCCTTTATCGGGGCGTTGTATATAATATAAGGACTACACAAATTATACACTAACCATACAAAATGGATGTTGCTGTCTTTATTTATTACGTATCTAACAAATATTACGTTTGCAGAGGTATATTTAAATTATGTATGACAAAAATTACATCAATCGAATTGTTACTCGACGGTGTAACAGTCATCCTTATCTGTTGAGAGTATCACAATTTGCGATCGGAACGAACCTTCTTATCTCGCTCGGAATAAATTATTAAACAATTTATCACGTCTGAACGTGGCCAATAAACTTCTGGGTGTTATTACGCGGTACACGATAACAGGGAAACTAATCGTTATTTGCTGATTGTGTGCCAATATTCAAGTTATTGATTATGTAGCGAATTATTTCATTATAACAGTTATGCGGTCGGCAATAGGGCGCTATTGCAATAATTATTATCCAATAAAATATATTGGTTTCTAATTTTGTGCATTTTATTTCTATTACCTACTTTTAAAAGGAGTAAATATTTTATTTGTGCATTTTATTAAACATAAATATTAAATAATCATTAAGGAATTAATTTAAAATTAAATTTAAAATATTCGAGAAAAAATAAAATTTAAAAATAATACTCTTTCGATAAAGATCTAAAAAATAAGTTCATTAAGTACTTAATAAAAATTAAAACTGTAAAAAAAATCACTCACTCAAAAAAATTACGTTTAATTTTGTCTCATATTTTCAATTATAATATATCATAACAGATAAAATTAAATTCTTGATTAATATTGTAGGTACCTACTTTTATGATTTAACAAAAATATATAAAAAATGTTACGAACCTCTGAAAGCTTGCTTACATAGGTACTTCTATTTCATTTCATTCCTCATCATTTTCTTTAGAAACATAAAATATTACAAAAATGCTAAAACCCTCACATGATTAAATGTTAAATTTTATAATTAGAACAATTAATTTGTTCCAGCCAGGTTAGTCCTGAACGTGTGGGCCCGCAAACGTCCGACTGATCTCCCCGTATTAATAATGTTTTATCATTTATTATTGGCCATGAGTAATGAAAGTTAGTCAGACACGCCCCGCTCCTCTGCTCACTTCATACTTTGACTCAAAAAAATAATAATATCATGTGTTCTCGATTTTAATCAAACTGAGTTCATTTAACGCGTACGATTATGTAAATGTTAATAATCAAAGAATAATGAATGCGTCTTAGTGGGTGTTCTGTGATTTCTTGACAGGTATACTTTGATTTGATACATCTACTGTAACACTTATTTTTTTTCTTTCCTATTTTGAAAACGTGGTTTATGAAGTTTCTCTGAACATCAACTGAAAGTAGATGCAGCAAATGAACACAACTTTTGTTGTGCCTCGTTTTTTAGCTTTTAAAACATTTATTCAATCGTAGGTAAATATTTTTGTCAGGCGTTGAAATTTGTATATTTAAATGATTCCTTAGGAACAGATTTTTTTTTCTCTATAAAAGGTACCTATGTACTTTTGTGTAACCCTGACAAACGTATATGCAAAACGTTATGATGATCGGTTGAATAGTTTCGTAAAAGCGTAACAAACAAACAAACTCTCTAACAAACAAACAAATCAAACTAATTCATAATATTAGGATTTAATGGCAGTGCCGTTTCTGTATATTATTCAATTAAAAAATAATAATAATAACAATAAACCCATTCGTCTACTAGCTGTCTCGTGGTTTTACACGTGTTTGAATAAGTTAAAATATTTTTTACGGTTTTGCTTGCCTTGCGATTTGAGATTAATTTGCAAAATCTGTTTAGTATTGCGAACAATACACGACCACGGTCAAAAGATTAACGATTTTTTTTCAATTACGAAGCCACAGAACAGATACTGAATTTTATTGTACAAATTATTAAAAAGCAAGAAATTCAACAGTAATTTTATAATAGCACTTCACTCATGAGACTCTCATTTAAAAGGGTGTTTTCTACTCAATGGATCTAAAAAGAGATTCGAGATGAATCCGCGGGGACGAAGGGGTTACCACGTGACCAGCTCGTTAGCAGCTGATTGATCGGTGATCGGTTCGCTCCTGCCCGGAATATTATACACAGGATGTTACTTTTTCGTTTAAAGTTTTGAAAAGTTTTGAAAAACTACGCGCGATTGAGTTTCACTTCTGACAGGTTTCTTTAAAGTAAAGTAAAATTTAACTTAAAATTGCATATATACAAATATATGCAATCAAAAAAAAATACAAAAATATACTATCTTTTATTGACTTAGTTTTAGTAGAATCAGGCCACGTTGCATTTCGCAGTCATTTGGGCAGCCCATCTGGCGGCAGTAAGAAGGTGGCCCTTACAGAAGAACACCGTGAAGTAATAGCATGTGCGCTATTGTGTTTCGGTAAGTGAGTAAGTGATTGCAGAGCCCATTTCACTTCCTCATCCCTATCCTTGCAGCGCACTTGCAGCACCAGTGGCGTTGCTTGTGTTACAGGAGACGGTAGCCTAGCCTGTCTGTCGAGCTTAACATAAAAAAAGTTATACCTACTTTATCACTTTAACCTAGATGTATATACCAATGGTTATATCCACGTGGCTGCCATTGAAAAACAATATTAAAAGTTGCTTTTTTAATAAAATTTTTATCAAATATGTGGTTCAATATTAATCATGATGTATGTCAACACCCATTGTTTCACTTGTTAATAGCGAGTGCGGTATAACTAATAACATCTCATTCGGATTCATTTCCCGTGATTAATTATCTGTTTAATCGATATAAGATGTTGTACCAACAGCCTTCTCGGGTTTCTAACAATTGTCACATTTGGAAATTGAACTCTAACCGAGCAATTGTAAAGTTCACTTTAGCATGCACATGTATCGATGATAGATTAGGTTAAAGAGTTGATCTATCAAATTTTTTTCGTTTCATTGAAGATAGCCTTTGTTGGGGTTTTAATTGGTGGTTAAACTGGCTCGTTGTTAATTCGATTTCTGGCTAAGCTTCGCTCATTTGTTTTTGTCTGTTCTGTGTTTAGTAGACGAGTGTTATTCTAAACTTGATTGATTAGCTGCGACTTGATAGTTGGGCGGAGATTTTGAAAGTTATTGTGGACTTGAGATGCAATTTGTGAATGATAATCAATTTTTTTGTTTCTTAGCTTTTAATTATTGTACTGATTGGATTGTGATTGCGTTGCTGTTTGTATTTAATTTCGGTTTGACTTACAAATAAAATTGACGCCCCCACGACTTTGAGCCTACAGCTTATTCCTAGAAAATATCGAATTTAAAAATCTTAACCTTATATTATCAACTAAAATGGATTCTACCTAAGTACATTCGTAATAAATAATTTTAAGTGTATTTCCCCTGAGAATGAATATTATCTTATTTAGCAATTATATATGTAAGCAATTATATAAGTTAGAATGAAAATACATTAAAAAAAAAACCATAATGTCTATCATCTAGGGTTGGGATTTTGCAAAATAGGATTTTTTTTAATTTTAAAATTTTCATGGTATACGTACCTATATCCTCGTACCTACATGTACGAGGTACCACATCTACAGTTTAAATAGAAACAATAATCAACATTGAACGCGTTTAATAGCAATAGTAACACGTGACGTGACAGCCGAATCATCAATCTTGAACCCCTGTAATCGTAAGCGGAATGTGCGGTAACATCATTAATATCATCTTATTTTAGAACAAACCTGCCGATGTGACACTTTATAAAGGGCACAGTACGATTGATGGTGACTTGGTTGCGTTTTCAATTTAAATTCGTTACAAGTTTCTATTAGATAAACGGTTTATGCAAAAACAGCTCTTAACATGGAGTACCTATCTAGTTTTTTCTTCCATTTCACAATTAATTAAAAATAAACCCTACTACACGTCACAAGAAACTAAGTTTTAACTGTGTTTTGTTAAGGCAAAAAACTACATGTATGACGGTTGTGTTCCTTAATTTTTTTTAAAGTTAGAACGACAAACAGGATGACGATCCACTTGATAAAAGGTGGCTATAACGCAAGCAATAGTAGGATTAAGGATAAGGGATTAATGACTTTTCACCTTTTCCTAGTGGATTTAAAAAAAAAACTATCGTTCCTGTTTCAATCATGACCGGTAGTTATGTGTTATAGTCGTAATAATGTATTTCTTGGGTACACTTTTTGTAACATAGAATCGTTTAATATGTTACTTACTACATTTTGACGCACGCAATGTACGCTGAATATAAACTGTTCACGTAAAGTACCACGTCACCAATCCAATAGCTTGGTGTAGTAGGAAACATTGTGACGGTCATCACTCGCTAATAACGGTGTCGAATATCGCCCAGTCATGCGCCCACCCCGCATCGGGTTACGAATGGCATGGTACAAAATGATAAGCGGTAGCGGTTGGCGAGATAAGACAAGCGGTAGCAGTTGGAGAGATGTTTGTACACAAGTTCTCCATTAGTTACGACTGCCATCCCTTTACCCTGATATAATACAAATGTTATCATGGTACATTACTGACAATAAGCACTAATTATTAATTTTTTATCGTCTACTTGTTGACAAGCTGTTGACAGACTTTTATCTCGTCTCCTTCGTATTTTATTCTCCACTCATTATTTTGAAGGGAGAGATGATTTCGATGACAATTTAACATAATAGTTTTGGCTTTACTACCTGTTGTCATTGATTTTCTATAATGGATTTTCTATAATGGATTTTCAAGTACCACAAATTCAAGATAATGGACCGTCAGCCTGTCTGCCGACCTTAACTTAAAGAAAAAAACAGTTAACAGTTGATCTTTATTTTTCTAAAGAATTAATAGTATTATAAGTTTACACTATGTTCTCTTTATTGAAAAACACTTATGACTTGGAACATGCGTCAAAAGGGTATGCAGAGTCTATCGACATGCGGTAGATGAATGAAGCTAGCAGCGTATATCACTGAATGGAAATGAAGTAGGAAAAAGCTGGTTATTAAATTACGATTGTTTTCTCGATGTGCATATTGAATTACTCAATGTTTTATCAGCAAACAAAAATCACTGTGACGTTGACCAACTTTCTTAGACCAATCTAATTATGTATTCAATGTTTTCTAAATACTCGTAGTTGCTACTGGTTTTAACTATGGATTTATCCAAAATGTTAAAATTACTCGATGAAATTGCCTATTTTTCTATTTATAAAATTAAAAAAAATTATTAAATATTTATTTATAATTTTATTTTTCTTATCAATTCACTTTATTTGTTCATACCTATACGTTTTCTATTACTGTGTTGTAACTTTTCACTAATCCCAGACGTCTAAACTCAACTACATACAATCATTTAAAATAATAATGTAATAAAAATGTTCATGTCAATATAAATTCTGTAGAATATTGGATTTTTATATAGTTAAAAATAAAAAATATCTTAAAGAACCTCATAAACCCATAATAAAGTCGTGGGAGAAAGACTTAAAAAGGTATGCAGAAAATATATATTGATATATAAAGTTAATACGAGTAAACTGACAATTATAAGTTATATGAAAAAAAAAAAAAAAACACTTGTTAATCGCTAACTGATTTGCGAGTTTCATAGTAGACAAATCAAATTACCTACTTAACGATAATATATAGTTTTTCCAGATTATCTGATTTGTTTATAGCAAGTGTGTGCGAACAACATCTGCGTCTGATGACAAATTGTAATAGATTTTTTTTCTAAAAGTGTTGTTTTTAAAACGACCGGTAATAAAGAATATACTCCAGCTACTTCATCTCACCGAATTCCTTTAAGATTATGATCGATTGTATTTTCGTCGTGTTTTTACAGTGTTGTGAAAAATGCTAGAGACATTTTGTCGTCACGGTCTGCAACGTATCGGGATCAAACACGCGTCAGCAGCTGCTTAATTCTTATACAAATAAAAGTGGTATTAATCAACGCGAAACTAGTGATGTGACGCACGCGAAAATTTGCCTAGTTACCGAAACGCTTATTAACATATCGAATTGAAAATAATTTGGTATTACGTTGCAACGGCAAGGCATGAAAATAATTTGGTATTACCATGCAAAATTAACTAGAAAGCCTGTATGCTGGCAGTATCTAGCTACTTTCTTAATACAGACAACCGTGAAATAACAGCTCCATTCTGTTTCGGTATCGTGAACAGATATGAATGAAGTTTGGCACACACATATTTTTTTTACCTGGATTAACATATAAGATACTTTTATCCTAGAAAAATGTTAGGTTTCCGAAGCATCGTCTAAAAATATAAAAAATTCGGGTGGCGGCGCCACCGTCGTTACACCGATAAACATGTCAGGCGTTATATTTATTACTTATATATTTTATCATTTTTAAACGTGGAACTAGCTAGTAATATAATAAATTATACTATGTAGCGTCGTATGGTTGACGATCCATTACTCAAACAACAACTATTAAAAGCCCTTACTTTAAGAAGATATTTAAGAAGAGATGTTTTCTCTCCTTGTGTGCTCTACCGGATTCACAATGATGAGTGCTCTGAAGTGTTTTTACCTCCGTACTGCACGCTATGGATGAGGAGTTCATCCGCCTTACTAAGATTAGGTGCCGCTGCGCACAGAAAACATTATCCCGCAGACTCGCGAACTTAGAAACAATCTACCGTGTGAGGTATTTCCACTTATCTATAATATAGGCTTCTTTATAGTGAGCCGGAAACAAATTTCTACAGGTTTGCAGCGCATCTGCATACCTATAGTATGTCTTGTGACTTTAGAAGATTATAACCGTCAAGTGGACCGTTAGCCCGCCTACCACCCTTTAACATAAAAACCTATAAAATTAACCGCTTTTTACATATACGGTATACGGTATAATAGGTTAATATGGGCACATCACTAATGCGAGCGGATGAGTCGTACGGTTGTTTCCTGTAAATATTTAGCCGCAGATTCGATGCTAATCTCGCGCTGAAATGTGAATTATTAATATATCAAAGACCGAGTTGAATCGCAGTGTAACATTTTTATTTTAATAAATCTGTCTCGCCAACGTTTACAGGTTCATTAATATTTTTATCGCTACTTAAACGTTTTCTCTTTTTTTGTCCCAATAAAATAGTTGGAGCTTTTGATCTCCGACAATGCGATATATCTAACTTGTCACTATAATAATTTCTACGTTTAACCGCAATTTTTACATTGATATTGTTATTTTATGTTTAACTAGAGACTAGAACTATAAAAGTCATGTTTATTTTATGTTTAACTAGAGATCCGCTCGCAGCTTTACACGTATGCAATTTTTTACTGCAAATTATATAAACAAACCTTGCTTGTTTAACGCTCTTTTCTTTAGTTAAAACTTATCAAAATCTTTTGGGGGACATCAAATTTATTTCATAATATACTTATGTATATATATAGACTTAATTCTAATAATAAATGCGAAAGTTTGTATGTGGATTTTATTCCTCAATAAAGAAAAACAGCAGAATGGATTTAGATGACATTTGGCACACAGATACTTTATTCCATCAATGAACATATTGCATACTTTTTATCCTGAAAATATTTTATTTTCAAAAAACGAACTACGCGCCTACGAAGTCGTTAGTTGTGCTAACTAACGACTTCGTACGCGCGTATTTCGTAGCTTGTATAAAATATATTAGTTTGAGTTGATTGTCAAAGAAGATAGCGTTGCAGATGTGCTAAATGGAAAATCACTGACTCTATTCTATTGAGGCTGTCCGGGGAAAGAACACATTTCATTTAGCGAATAACGTAATCCACTGTCGAATTATCCGGAGCCACAAAGATGTCCGGCCAGCCGGATATAATCCCTTTCACCACTAGAATTCACTTGTACATTTACATGTAAAAGCAATTGAAGAATTAGTTCCCATCTACACAATGGTGAAACTTAGTGTTGAAATTTAAACTATAGGACAATATAGGTTTATTGTTGTTATATATTATAGGCGTATAATATATGTATTTTTGTATATCTGTTGTTTTCCTTTAATAAATAAATCATATCTTTTTGCTTGTCACTTGCTATTACATTATTTTGAATTACATATTTATTTGTTTGCCGGCAAATAGTTGGACAATTTCACCCTAAAAATATTTCTGATTTTATTGTAAAATCTTTATATTTCCCGTTTTCTGTAACTAAATTTCATGATAAGTATCCATGCTTTCTGTTTTATGGGGGTTACCTAGTTAATTATAGACAACCAAAATGATAGTCTTAAAGACAATAATTTTTATAGTTTCTAAAAAACAGCTTTTTCATTATCATCATTTTGATGACACGTTTGGTCTAGTGGTTAACCCTAGCTGTTAACCAAACGGTCGCGGGTTCGAATCACGCTAGGGGCAAATGTTTGTCTTAACATTTACCTTTGTACCTGAGACATGGATATTTGTATTTATAATATGTATGTATTTACAAAAAAAAGTAATCTATGTAGTATATCCACTGTCTGGTATCCACAATACAAGCATTACTTGCTTTGTGGGAGAACTGGGAACTGTGTGGAATGTGCGAAGATATTTATTTATTTATTTATTTATTTATTTATTTATCATCTCAACCTTAGAACATGCACTCGTGGACATAGGCCACCCTATGATTTTCCAGTAGGACCGTTCATAAACAGCCTGGATCAGCTCCACGATATTAGGGTCGTGACAGTTGGTTAAACTAAGTTAAACTGGGATTAACACTGGTATTGAGATTACAGGAGATAATTATGTTAAAGCTTATTGTGTAATTTCTTTGTATGTTTCCTTATGAATGTGTAATGACAGGTTATGGTAATGCAACATTGTGGTACATACTGTTTTAAATAACATTGAAATGTTTAACCGAGTCTGTTTCGATTTATAATATTTTTTTTTTTATGGATCATAAATCATTGTTTATTGATGGTAATGTAAGAGTATTATTTATTCGTAGATATTTCGCTACAATTGAAAATTTATTAACAAAGATTAGACCGGTGGATACAAATACATTCGATTGTTCGATGTTAATAAACAGTAAATAAATTTTAAAAAATGTATTTTTTTTATAATGAATAAACTCAATGACTATAATAGACCGATTTTAAAAATTTTTTTAACTGTATAAAGCTACATTATCAGCTAGTAACAGAGGCTCTATTTTATAAAGTTAAGCGGACGAAGTCGGGTGCAACAGCTAGTCCTTAATAAAAAAATATGTCCAATAATCATACATATGAGTAATAACCGACCTACAGAGTATGTTTGTGTAAGATTTCTTTAATTAGATTAAAATGTTAACTTTTTGCAGTAATTATTTTAAATAACCATAAATAACACTATAATCGAATTAAGCAACTAGGTACTAATTAAAATGAGAATTTCCTATTAAAATTTAAATTAATAAAATCTTAAGAATCGCATTTCGATTATTGTCGAATTCGATACCGAACGTATAATCGATTCAACACGCATGCGAATATCGAATAAAGGGCACCTCGATTTTGAACTTCCATCCGTTATGCAAGTTTAAAAAAAAAATTATATTTGACTTAAGTTTTGAATTTACTAGCGATCTGCTCCTGGCTTCGCACGTATGCATTTTTTTTGCAAATTATATATACACAAACTCTGCTGTATCGCTTTTTCCATTGAGAAAACCGTAACAAGATACGTTGGGTGGACTAGAAAAAGTTAGCAACAGGTTCGATCTTTTGGTCTAGTGGCTAATAACCCTAGCCACCAAACGGTCGCGGGTTCGAAACCCGCTAGGGGCAAATGTTTATGTGTTAACATTTTACCTTTGTACCTGAGTCATGGATGTTTTGTATTTACACTATGTATGTATTTACAAAAAAAAAAAACGGTCTGGTAACCATAATACAAGCATTAGTTGCTTACTGTGGAACTAAATAGTGCTGTGTGGAATGTGTGAAGATATTTATTTATTACTTATTAATTTAACTCGTGAGGTTATGTGGAGTAACTTTAATTTAAGAAAAAAAAAAGAAATATAATACATATTAACAGTGTCTAGTACCGAGCGCGCCACACGCAAGCTGCAACGAAGCGTGGCCGGGTTTAACTTTACTATATAGATTTCAGTTTCAAGAATTAGTTTTTTTCTGTTTGACGCATTAAAATAATTAAAAAACAGATTTTTATTATTATTGTTCCGTCGCGTAAAAATTTATTTATTGACTGTACGGGGAGGGGGGGAAGTGAGACCGCATTATAATATTTAAAAACACGGTTCGTCGATTTCGTTACCATTCTGTACGAACCTATTGTTATCCGTCAAGTCCGTCCGCATCAAATACGCTCATAAATCATATTCGTCGTAAATTCGATACGAGTTACAAAGAAGGATCTGTTCTCATTTGAATTTCAGAATTTTATGATGACATTATTTTTTTTATTTCTTGTGTCGTGAACGTTGCTCCAAGAAGACATCATTTTGGAAGGTTAACTATGTAGATGTTGTAAGTTTTGATTTTAGAAATCGTAACGTGATTTCTAAAAGTTAGTAGTTAGTTAGTTTCTAAAGTTTAGTAAAACTTAGTCCATTAATAAAAAAAAAATTATATTTCCAGTAAGTGGGAGGCAATTCAAGTGATAACAAAATCTGGGGATAGAGTTTGATGATGGAGTTACATATCTACGAGTACCTTACATCGAAAATTTAATAACATCACTATCAAGTGATGTAATAAAGTTTTGATTTAACTAATTTTTTTATTTTTTATTGAAAAGGATCAAAGTTTTTTTGGTATATATAATGCTCTATTTGGAAATTGTTGTATATATACACTAGCTGTTGCATGCAACTTCGTTCATGTAACATTATAAAATATAGCCTACATTACTCGCTGATAATGGAACTTTCGTTTAGGTGAAAGAATTTTTAAAATCGGTCTAATAGTTTTTGAGTTTTTTCATTACAAACAAAAATACAAACATAGAAAAATACAAATCTTCTCTCTTTTTAACATTAATAGATATAATAAGTTCAAAGAAATATTACTCGTAAAGTACACACAGCTACGCCTCATTTTTTATATTTATTAAGTAATGGACATGTGTAACGGTTTACAAAATGATGTAACTGTAAATGTATATATTGTTATTTCTATTATAATTTAAACGTAGGAAATCCACTGAAAAATGAGTCAAAAGTCCTCTATAGGTAGAGATCGGAGTGGGTGGCGCAAAACGGCAACGGTGGTCTAGAAACTTTTTAAAAATATCCCAACTATTTAGTAATCCATGTTTGTTTACTAAGAGCGAGGCAAAACAAAAACTTACCCTCGGCAATAATTGCTTTGTATATTATAGATTTGGAATCACAAATTGTAAGTAGAGTTTAACTATTAGCTGTTTACGATAGGGTTGCCACCAATCGCATTTGTATCAGTTATTATAAAATAAAGTCTGTGTTGTTTTCTGTCTGTTCTTCCGCTAACTTCTTTCTAACCAATATAACATATTTTGATACGGTTTTCACTAATGGAAAGACCGATAAACGAGGAAAGTATGCAGATTTTTTTTAAATATAAATATTTACTTAAGTAGGTATATTTCTGTTCTTATATTTATTATCATACTTATTTGTAGGATCACATTTAGCATGTGATTTTACGTTTTAAAATATCTAAAGTCTTTTGACTATTGAGATATCTATAGTCGGTGGATCCAGGCCGCTTCTGACCGGTCCTGTTGGAAAGTTATATAGGGAGGCTTATGTCCAGCAGTGGACGTCTGCGACTGAGATATTTAATTTCTTTTAATTTTTTTAATTAAGCTTTATATTTTTATAAAACTTTGTTTAGTGTTAAACCATTATATTTTATTTTTTATTAAATCAAAGCAACGACTCATTAACTTTTTGCCAACCCTACACTGGCCCCACACATCCAATTGTGTTTACGCGACAAGCACGTTCCGTTTACTTTGTCGGTGGCGACATCTGCTATGCACAACAACGTTTATCTACACGTGTCCAATTACTCTTTAATACAAAGCAGCAGAGTCGATTGTTCGGTGCCACTGCAGTTTAAATTTACAGGTTAGTTAATTTTAAAGAGCATTGTGTGAAGGAATTTTATTTAGTATTTATTTGGCTCACACTTTGAGGCAAATAAATACAATTCGCAAATTACGCCAATAATAACTTTTGATTTTGGTAATTTTGATTAGCTCTATTTTCGAAATATGCTTTTAAAACAGCACTTGTGATGTGTTACAGTTGTAGGGATTTGAGGGGCTTGTTAATAGGTGACGCTAGTTGTCTATCAAATAGAAAATGAGGTGATAATCTCCAAACGTCTGGATCATGTCAGCTTTCAAACAAAAAAGCCGGATCAAAATTGGTCCATCTATTTGGGACCTGCAATGCCACAGACAGACACACAGGTTAAACTTATAACACCCTTCTTTTGCTTCGGGGGTTAAAAATGAATGAATCATTAATTTGATCGTAGGTAAAGTTATTGATCTATGCCAAATTGTAAAAGTTTAATTATAGAAAAAAAAAAGAATATTTAATATTGCTTAGGTAAGTAATATTATATTGATCCCAGACCATTTAAAAGCGTCCTCATTAGGATTTTTTAGTAAGCAGTTTTGTTTAGTATTCATATAATTTTATAGTGTTAAAAAGGGTGTGTGGCGACAACTTCATCGATGGACTCGTAAAGTTGACCAATTTGTTATCTTTTACCGAAACAAATAAGCGCCCACCTACAACACAACCCTTAAATGTGAAATTGCTAATATAAACTTTAATTCCAAACGATAAATTCGACTTTCTATCTCGCCCAAACATGAGGCTCTCACAAAAAATTAGTTCTTTTGTAATCTTTCTGACGCCACGGAGGCTTTACTTCACTAGAAGTTAATTGCTTTGAGACTCGCCTTTTTCAGTTGACTTAGTGAATAAATAAATGTTTTATATTAAGTTTTTTTTTGTTACCCATCTACCTGAATTGCCAGAGACAGGTTTTACTTGCAATTGACATGGAGACGTTGAAAAAATTTCGATACTTACAATGATTCACAATAGAAATATGCGTAACGTTATCTGTACCTAGATATGGGTATATGTTTACATACATATCTAGGATTGGCGTTACTTATAATACCTACTATAGATTCTTGTCTTGAATGATTAAATTGATTATAAATAATCAATAATAATTGATAATAATAATTTATAATAATTATAATAAACCAAATGCAGAGAGCGGTACTGCTCGATACAGCCAGGATCGTGCGTCGGTTTCTGTCCTTGTCGCCCTGAACTTAGTGCGTCTGTTGCGGGTAATACTGGTAATACCGTCTCCCACTCATTTTGGCTATTGGAGGGGGAGACGAGTCAAATAGAGATATATAATAATAATAATTATTATTAATAACAATTGATTATTATTTGAATGATTAATTGATTTTATTGGTTATTTAATGTTTACATTAAAACATCTTTACCGCTCTCTTCTGTTTTACATGTAGGTATTTTTTTCTTGATTAGATTTTCAATTAATCTAACTACGAGGTATATAAAGTTGCTACGCCTACAGCTATTGTGGTTGTCATTATCCCTTTATGCCATTGTTGTTATTATTATTATTAAAATGTTATTAAATTATTAGAATAAAAAGAAATTATAATTACCTTTCATAGAAATGCATAGCTATTCTAATATACATACCCATTACTTACAATAAATACCAGAATGATAATGTTAAATACAAAAAAAAAAATTAATTATTATAGGTACGTATATTGTCAATATGTAGATTTTCATGGTACGAATACAATCAAAATTATTTTTTATAGTAAATATGAAATGCACTATGTGTATTTAGGTAATATATATAGTAGGTAACTAGTGGTAAGTTCTTCTGGCGGTAGTAATCATTCTCTTCCAGGACAACTGTCAAATAAATAACAGTTTCGGTGTCTGAGTAGGGATGCCTAAACCCATCCCTCTATGCCCTGCTTATCCTTTATCTTTATCCTGTCTTATCTATGTCGACAGCTCACTTACAATTCACACTTATCACATTAGCATAGCTAATGTCTATTAAGGTAACGGTAGACACCTACCATCAAGTGAAACGTCATCCTGTTTGAATTAAATTTTGTGTCTTGCGCAGGCGCTTCGAGCAAAATATACCCATTTCCCGTATATTGTATTCCTTTATATCCGCCGCCTTTCGTCTCGGCACGTTTCTTGTCAAATATCCAAATAATGTGCTTTCAATAGATCTCTCTGCCCATTTTTTTAAATTTATAACTCTGACCGTTCTTAGGCCAGAAATTTCTTCAATTGTTTTATTGTTATATAAAACCGTTCAGTATCCTTTCTCAGTATTTGTTTACTCATATTGTTACATGAAATGTTTTTAAGCGTTTTAGCGGATTAAATATTTAGAAAGTCGTGTCATTGTACCTAATCCTTTATATTTTGGTTTTAGTAATACTATTATAATAGTTTTTGAATTGTGTTCGCCAACAATAACAAATAACTTGTTTGTATTTTGTTTGTGAGATACGGTTTTAAATTTATATTAGTAAATTCGGCTTTATATTGTTTTAATTATATAAGTTGCTGGACCCTTTCGAAATTGCAATTTCAAATCTGTGACGCTGTCTGGACGGGGTGTAGCCCGCTACACCCGGACATGTTTTGAAAGAAAATGATGATAGATTTACATATGTTATGTTATGTTTAATGTACAACAGATTTTTTATTATTTAGCTTGTAATTATTTCCAATCGCTTAGAAGTAGTAGGGAAAAATTACTATTTTTTAACATTTCCTAGATATAGAAGTTTTGGTGATACAAAATAAGAAAATGTAACAAAATTTGCGTAAAGTTTGATAATTCATATAATATATATATTTTTCAGACTTTTTGCTCTAGCCATATATGAGGAGTGGGTTTAAGAAAGTATCCATTTGACGGCATTAAGCTCCTTAAGATGTATCAAGCGATGACAGAATGTATTGTGCACGTGGTATTCGCTTGTAATTTCGTGTCACCCGAGTCCCGTAACTCACAAACAACACGAAAAGAGTGATTTTTATTAACACAGAACAAAGGCCTATTCTAAAAATGTGTACAACTTAGCACCCGTTTCCCTTGCAAGTGAGCCATAAGGAAATTGTAATGACGTTAAACTTGCTGATTTGCAACTTTGTCGTCGTTTTCAAAGTGTATATTATTGGTTCTTATTTTTAATCAAAAGAGAAGGGGACAAAGTCAAGCTTCTCAGCATAAGTTAGATTTATAAATATATCGTTATTTGAATAAATGTACTATATTAATCTATCTATATATTATATAAACTGTTAATGTCTGTGTTAAACTGTCTGTTAAACTCCTAATATCTCAGACACTTCTTTCTGTATCTATAGAGATATGTGCTGATACCAGGATTGTTTTGTATAGCATATTAGGCATAATGTTTCCTGTGTGACGCCCTGGGCACCGTAAAAAATGCCGCAAAATGGATGAGGGTTCAGAACACTTTTTGACTTTTCGCTATAAAAACCACAAAATTTTCAAAATTGGGAAGTTGCATTGATTTTACGCCGATTTTTGAAAATTGTGTAGGCAAGTATTCATCAGATCTCGACGTTTTAAGATCATAGAAGCTAAAGCTCAATTTGTAAGGTAAGCTAAAGTTTATTGCATTTATTTTTATTTGTACGAGTTTTTGTACACTTTTTGAAGCATTTTTGATAGCGCCATTTTTTTTTTCTCAAGCCCCGAGTTTTGCCGCCCTAGATCACTAGCCCCTAGTGCCCCCAGTGTAAATCCAGTCCTAGACGCATTTATCTGTTTGAGGACGAATGGTCTATATTCCACTACATTACGGATTTATATTCTTTGAAGTTTGAATTATGAACTATAAAGTTTTACTTCATAATCATTTCACACCAACATATAAAACCGAAAACCAGGGTGTTCCGTTTTCTGCTTCAATTCCTATTGGTTTTATTGATACTTATAAGAAGAGAGAACCGCCCTTGGTCGGTTAGGTTTGCTAGTTGCGATTTCTCAAACGTAAGAAGCTGGATAGAGTTAGGAAAGGTTAAGTACTGTTTCATGTGGTGTCGACAATTTGTTACCGTCCGTGGTACGTTGTCGATATCGATCGTGATCCGTATGCAATTTGCGCCGATCGGCAGACGTCTGTTCGCGGAAGCGGCGCGCGGCGTCACGCGGCGCCCGCGCACCTACCAAATAGCTCTATAATTTATTAGTTATTTCTCAGTAATTGTACCTTTGCCGCCCTACAACAAAATGTTTCCAAGTCTCGGCGTGCAGACGTGCTAGCTACAATGTTCAGCTTAACTTACCATTTGACTTTAACTATTTTTGGCTCGTTCATATCCAATTTAAGGACCCCGAATCTACGCTTAGAATGTGACTTTTACTTCTCAATAAAAATGTTCGCAACATTTCATCATTTAGTTGCTAGTACTTTTTTTGATAAAGGATGCAGCCAGGCTGATTGTACATAACTACCGAAGCCTAATCTGTATCTACTTATAAAATAGTTAAATAAAAGTTTACAAAAATATATTATATTATAAACAAGTTACCGCTCAAAATATCAGCTATTTGCCAGTGAAAGTCACGTTAAAAATGATCCAGCTGTTTCTGAGATAAGCCGGAATAAACAGACAAAATTTTTTTGTTATAAATACTGTATACCGTATTTTAATGTACTAGTACATTTAGTAAAAAGCAGTTATTTTCACATTACAAATACAGAAAAAGGTCTTCTGTGTAACTGATTCGTGGGACGAGAATTAAAACCGCGAAATAAATAATTGTTCATTTATTTTGCGGTTTAAAATGTTCATTTATTTCGCGCTTAAAATGCTTAAAAAGCTTCGGTCAAAAGAAATTGTAATTCTAAAATTACAATGTAAATTGTATTAAATTTAAGCGAATTTTGACTGCATCAACAGACATCTACCATTGAAGACCTATTCTTGTTACAATGATAATGTTACATAATACCGTTGAATACTTAAATATAGTGAATACTTAATATTTATCATCGAGTAGTAATCTAGCTGTGATTGTTTATGACAAGAGCTAAATATTACATCGAGTTTGATAACGCGAAATGGTTCATAACTTGATTTACCTAGTACATACCTAAGTAGCTACATCCTCGTAGGTACTATATAATTATTATAATATAGATATATTTTTATATAATGTTACGTTACATAAATAATAAAGAATCTAATGTTATAGGTATAGTATAGATACTTTTTTATCTAATAGTAACATTACATAAAAAAATGAAGAATTTAATGTTAAAGTATATGTCATACCTAATCTATATTACAGATTACTTAATTACAAACTGTTGATGAACGAGAAAAACAAAGCAAATTAATGAATGAAGAAGATACAAAATAGGCATCTTAATGTTTGAATTATGATTTAATCAGGTGTTAATTATGATAGAACCATATTTTTCTGAAAAAAAAAAAAAAAAAAAAAAAAAAAACACCACAGGGCGTATTTTATTTTATTTTATATAGGTCCATCAACTAATCTACATAATTGTGCATTAATAAACTTGTGTGACAAACTTTTTTAAAGTGACCTCCACTTGCAAAAAGCTCGAAAAAGCTTTATGCACAAAAGCGTAGCTGAAAAGGTACTTTTAAACACTTCATCTGAATCCGATCTTTATATGTTCAACTATTATTATAGGTTTTTTTTTCGATGGTATGTATGCTCTAAACGCCATAAGAATATTGAATTCCTATAAGCATTCCTTAAGTGTGTCTTGGCAGTGGCGCATTTTCCTATCGAAAATCGATTATCGGTTTTCTTTTGACTTACAACTCGCGTAACCAGCCAAAACAAAGGTTTAATCTATAAAGTAGATTGTATTAATATATTTACCTTAATAATAATGTTTATTTAATTCCCCGAAATAAATTACATACATATGATTAATAACAAGCAGTATTATAATAATGTAGTTACGTAATAGTCTAATTTCGGAAAAGTGAACCAAATACGCGGAGGTCACCGAAGCGATGCGAGTTAAAACGTTTTTAATATCACACATTTTGTGAAATGCGATATCGCATTTGGTTAGAACATTCATTTCAATGTCAGTCCCAATTCCAATTTCAACATATTCACCCAACAATCTGTTTATAATAAAAACTACTCAATGTTTTATATAAAATTTAACTGTATAGGTAACTATGAAATACAAAATGTATTATTCAGTAGCTTACCTATCTATCTGGAGAGCATAATTTATGTATGTAGAACTGAGAACTGAGTAACTCAAATAAGTTCAACATGAACTAATTTGAACTACTCAAAGTAAAAAAATAACCAAAAATCTAATTTACTTAGGATGTATCTCACATAATATGTGAGAGGACTATATTTTCTTACTAGCGACCAGTAACCGACTTCGCACGGATGATTTTTTTTGTTGTTGAAAATATACAAAAATCTTCCTCGTTTATCGCTCTTTGCATTAGTCAAAGTTGTATTAGGTGGGAAACTTACAGAAGCGGACAGCGAATTTACGTTTATATCACAGATCATCGGAAATGCGCGGGGCCGCGCGCATTTCCGGAGATCTGTGGTTTATATGTAGGTATAATATAATAATATATACCTACTTAGATATAGATTTTCAATAGAATACAGATATAAAATTCGCCTGAAAATCTTCTTGGCTTCTCTCATTCTCGAATATGCGTAACTCCAATCCAAGCACAGTTCCTTAAAGTTTCATAAAAAAATTATTACATATTACCTACCAGCTGATTGAAACAAAAACAAAATATTCCATGTTGATTATCTACTTAGAAATAAATGAATGATTTGGCTAGTTACATAATCCGTTAAACCAATTCAGTATAATTATCTAGGTTAAACCTAAAACAGTATTTAAATCAATTTATACGCAAAGTTACAGACATATGATATACTTAGCGTACTAATTTAGTATTGTTCTTGGCGACCTCATTAAATCTTGCTAATTGATGTTAGTGAAACATTCACACTACGGTCAGAACCAACCCATTGGCCTATTTCCATGTCAACAAACGATAATTCCCTCCTGCATGCGATTCGAACTCTCGTATTTATAAATAAAATTGAAACGATTTAGTATTCGCTCATTAATCATTTCGGGGATATTGTCACAACATCTCCGCGTATCCTAGCATCTAGCTAGAACCATTCAGAAATCGTCGCGATACTTACGAGATAATTACTTTTAAATTGGATCTTCTCTCTAAAACTTTAATATTTTTTTTACGCAGGAAACGCTCGGGTTCACATTCTAAAAAAAAGTGTTAAAAAAATATAGGCGTTATTACAAATATTCCGTTTCATTTGAAACCCTGTTATGTAGTCTATGTACAAATCAATAAACGCTGCATTTGTTTTATGCATTTTCAAATTTTATATACTAGCTGTTGCACGCGACTTCGTTCGCGTAACTTTAAAAAATATAGCCTGTGTTACTCGCTGATAATGTATCTTTGTATAGGTGAAAGAATTTATAAAATCGATCCAGTAGTAATTGAGTTCATTCATTACAAACACATACAAATCTTCTCTCTTTATATTATTAGTATAGAAATGTATTATAGAATACTATAATATAAATACAGATTTACAATTTTTAGAAGCAATCCCCTAGCGTCAATCTCATAGTTTAACATTTCCTATAGGTCTGTAATGATGGATTACTATGTATATATTAATTTGTCTATATTGAAATAGGAGCTAAAAAGAGGAAAATTTAACAACAATTGTTTCATTTCACTATTTTTTACTGAGCTAGAAAATTATATATTTTATTTATGACAATATCCGCAACTCATATTTATTATTGGATTAGGAGTCTTGTATTTTTGGCTATGTTCCATTTCATTCCTATTGTTAACGTCAACGAATTCTCAGTCATCAAATTATCACTTTTTACATTTAAATTATTATCAAGTTTATTATCGTACAGATTATCGTGTTTTTTTAAGCAATCGGGTCAATTTGCAATTATGGTTAATCTATGGGGCCGTGCCTTAGCGCACCTCAAGTTATATTTATATAACTGTATGAACTATTTTAATCCTTTTGACTGACAGACATGGGCTATATGCGATTGTAAATTAAGTCGAAATTTCCTTGTATATTTAGGTATTTTAATATATAACTTTCATGTGTCATTTTATGTGCTTTATTAAAATCTGTTACTACTTTTTTAACTTTATGGTATGTAGAAATTTCAATTGTTTTCTATGACAACCAGAACTGTCTTACAATGGTCTTTAACTTGGTGGTAAAGTTTTTTTTAATACTAGTTGGTAGCGCATTTACATATCACATCCCATAGCATTGCCTGTGTTATGTCTATATCCTATAGATGACAGTATTCACCTGCAATGGTTAAAATATTTGGCCTACCATCCGTGCGTGTTTTATCAGCTTGTCTGCCGACTTTTGTATAAAAAGGTTCAACTTATTTATGAGAGTTTTCTAACAAGGGCTCACATAAATTTGTCTTATATAAATATAGTGCCTTACATATATTTGCCTTACATAAATCATAATTCTTAATTCTACAAAGTAATTTCATAATTTCTAACATAAATTCTAACGAAACATTATTTCTACAAAGTTTTTCTAGTTATTTTCAAACATAATTTGCACATTGTAGAAATTTGCAGTCTTCTATCTGTATTTCTTCTACATTTTTTCAACTTTGCGCTCTTACTAAAGCGGTTTTGGTCAGCAAATTTTTAATGCTATAGGACAAAAATGTTGCACGCCCCACTATTCAAATTTAAATTCATTTATTTGCAAGCAACTGGACCCATATTTTACATTTTTATACATTAGTTATACTAGATAGTTCCTACTTCAATAATTATATAAAATAAAAGCAAATTGTTTATATTATACTACGCCATCTTCTCTCTATACTCCATTATGGCGGTCCATAGCACAGGCGACTTTGCCTGCTCTCCACTTAGCCCTATTGTATATTAACACGCGTCTAATATTATTCAAATCATATTTGTTTTAAATAGATTTATAACCCTCCTTTGATCATGTAACCGTTAGTTTCGACGGAATAATATTAATCAAGAGAATTTTACTGCGGTCGCTTTCAAAATTAACTGCCGCAGATTAAATGCATGTTCTAAGAACGTTTAACTAGGTATCAAATATTTCCTATAGTAAATCTGTTGTAATTGTTACTGCTGCTGCGTGATTCTTAATGAAAATGTGACTTTACAATAATTATACCTATAAGGAATATTTTATTTTGGTTACATATAGAAGGAAAACGTAGCACTGAAATAGTTGACAATAGATTAAATTGGTATAAAGAAATCTCCAATAGGACTCTGTTTAGTGATAAGATTGGCAAATCAATAATGTAGTTATGGGAATTATCTACTTACCTACAAATGAAATCTATCCCACCCAATAAGAATCTAATAGGAAAAGAAATATCTTAGTAAGTATAAGGGCGTTATTATGGAATCTAATCGACACAAGACAGCATATTTATATCTAAGTATATGTAGATATTATAAAATATAGTCGTTTTCCGCTTCTGTTTGTTTCTCCGCTAACTTCTAAATCATCCAAAAGATTTTAATCATGAAATTTAACTAATTCAAAGATAATATTTTTTTCTTAATGGATTGTTCTAGTACCTATATACTTTTGTATAAGGCGCACGTTGTCATTCTGTGGCTACTTATTGTTCCTTATTATTCCTTATACTTATTGTTCCCTCAGTTCTTTCATAGCGGTTTCTGGTTCGTTTTGTATTGTAACATTTATAATTAAACCAAATTATCTAAAAATTTACAGAAAACATAAATTTTACATTTAGGCAATGTGATTTCTCTAAATAAACAATAAAAACGCAATCAGAGTATCAGCCGGCCGGCGAGAAGAGACACGAGAATCTCCCGCGACGTCTGTCAAATTAAAATCACAAACGAAAATAGCGTCATTCTAATTATTTTGATGACTCAACCGAAATACAATTAATCTTGCCGCTTCTGTGAACTGTCCGAGTGACGGACGGAGTAAAATATCGTCGCATTTCGCGATAAATAAAGTCGGGAGCCGAATATCGGATTTCGATTCCATCGGTGCTGCGTATCAAAAGATTTTGTACGCGTGTTGGTTGAGAAGCAGCGAAGCGCAATACCGCTTTTTGACTCGAACGCTGCGTCTAATGCCCAGTACCTATTGGAGACACCTGCCAAAAGTATCCTACTTATTTGTGTCATATGATTAACTTATGTCAATTCATTACAAATTAGGTGTAATCCTAAAAATATATTCATATGCGATGAAGGTTTATTCAATACTAGCTGACACCCGCGACTTCGTCCGTGTTGAAAAATGAAAAATATATGAGTAATATAACGCCTGACATCTTTACCGCTGTAACGACGGAAAATTTTCAGTTTTGTCTATTTGTGGTAGGTAGCTTTTATGTTTATTTATTGTTATTTTTATATTTTATAATTGGGTTTAAAGTAAAGATAGGTTACATTTTAATAAATCTAAAAACAAAAAACACAATCTTGAATGTAATTATAATAATACCACCTTGTGTAAAAGTCATCGTTCTTACATTTCATATCATATTAAATTAAATTGTGATATTTTGATGATTATTTTAATAAGTATATTGAATATCAAAATGATTAATTCAGTTCAGATACATTAGCTTGTTACCAAGCTGAATTCATTTAACACCGAAGTCAACACGGAATGAACTACAAGTTCTGGTCGGCTAGACCGGAAATCAACTGTCGTATTCTGATTCCCTGTGGGGGGAGATCGGCCAATAAGTGTAATATTACATTAGATCGCGTTTAACACGAATTTGATTACTTTCGAAACGGAATATACCTACCGACAGGAAAACATTTGTCGTTCGTTACAACTAAAATAACAATTGTGAAATGTATTTTTACAAAGAAGAGAATACTGTTATAGGCAAATATTTTTTTAATTTACTGTTCGGCAGGCAGGCTGTCTATCTATACTAATAAAGAGAGAAGATTTCTTGTATATTTGTAATTTTGTTTGTAATGAATAAACTCAAAAACTACTGGACCGATTTTAGAAATTTTTTCACCTATAGAATTATCAGCGAGTAACATAGACAATATTTTATAAAGTTATGTGGACGAAGTCGCATGCAACAGCTAGTCTTAAATAAGTTAGACTGTCTTTAATTTATCTGTAATGTGTGTCTTTTTGACTTATTTAATTAATAAATTACTTTTTAACTATTTGACTGGTATATTTGTTAGACTACCGCAAGATCAAGAACTAGATATTAAGAGGGGATGAGGAAATTGACTCTGGTATTCTTTATACAACAACAACGAAAAGCTTCTTTAAAGGGGTTATTACTGCACTCCAATTTATGACTAGTATCATAATAATATATTATTGTATTTTCTAATTCTAGACAAAATTCTATCTACTAACGTTCAATGTTGTCTATGGAAGGATGCGTTTATCGCTTTAAATTACTGTGATATATACGAATTATGTCAAAGTTTCCTAATGCAACAGTGTTGCGACTATGCTTCAAACGTATCAGGAATAAAAAAGAAACTTGTAATAACTGGGGATCTAAATCTCATAAAAATATGATTCCTAGTGGATTTAATTCCGATGTGGTTTTTACGAGCGTATAAAACATGATTAATAAATTTAACGTTGCGGTGATGGTGTCGGCCCAATGGAGGTCGGTTCGTACTTTGTAGCTTTTGACCCATTTAACAGCTTTTGTTTTGGCGAGCCCTCCAGACAAAACAAGTAAAAGACAATACTCAATAAAGTATGCGGACACTTGACTTTTTTTATCAGAAAAATGCATTGAAACAAATTCAAATACTTACTTGAAATGAAATTTATTACAATTTTGTTAAATGTACTTACTTAGGTACGTACATATTAATTTAATTTTAAGCAAATTGAAAGGTAGATTAATAAAATACTGTGTAAAAAAATTATATCACTTTTTTTAAACTATTACATTGCCTTAGAAAATAATGACGTACGACGAATATTTTTTTTTTTACATACGCCTACAGGCGGCGCGATTCTGAAACAAATCTGCTCTTTAAAATGGAGTTTTATTTTAAATCTATTTTTAAATTATGAATAACACAACAACAAGGCCTAATGCTGAATACAACTTTTTAAAGTTGGCGTTGGTTTAGATCTGGAAAGTAGTGGCAAGACTGGCAGGGCACACTGCGTTTTGTAGACATTAGGGCAGAGTCTCGTGGCAGTAACCACTCCCTCAATGAGTTAGTAAAGGATGCCAGAGCCCATTGCCCTATCCCCTTCAGGCTACCTATTACCAAGTGGAGACTATTAGCTTGCCAAAGTTTATATTTAAAAAATATTTTTAAAACTATCCTTTTATATAATTACGGATTTTATTTATAAAATTAATAAGGAAAAAACATAAAATAAAACAATACTTCAGTCTTATCCATTAAAAAGCTCGCCAAGATGCCATTGTTTCGTAGACATCACAGACATACAACTCGAAACTAAGAATGTCTTTTAACACCATAACATGTACCTCCAAGTTCACATATTGATTGATTCATAAGCTTCATTCACTTTTGCAGACGACTGTACCACGTTGAATTTTTTTTTCTACTGTTTAATTTCAACTGCGTCATTTCTCAATCTGTCACATGATTGGGAGCATATCTAATTTAGTTCTCTTGACAATTGAATGATGCTTTTATTTTATAAAAGTTCTTTCATTATAAATGTTCTTAAATGAAGAAATTTTATGTAAAATGAATTGTTTTTTATCTATTTGAATTTTTCATTGTAATACTTTCTACAATCTAGGCTACTAGTGTAGTCATACCCATAGCCTATTTGGAATGTAGAGTGTACAGAAGCTTTTTTACCATAAATGATAATTAATAAACCTGTGGCCTGTGCCTGTGGCGTTGCTTGTGTTATAGGTGACGGTAACTACCTTCCATCAAGTGGACTGTCAGCCTGTTTGCCACACTTTAACATAAAAAAATATTGGAAAAACATTTCTGACGTTATTTTAATAAAATTACGTATTTCCTTAATTTTCACAGCCAGTTGAATTACGGTTAGTGCTCGTGTTTATCGAGCGAGGTAGTTATCGATATCGATGGAATGTGACAAGTAATAATTCTGGTTATGGATCGAATTTATTCGTTGGACACATATATTTTATTGTTGGTAAGACTTCGGAACGTCGAACACGCCGCGGGGCCCTATAAAATTATACGAATAAATAAGTGGGAGATGTGAACGTAATTAAAAACATAACTTTATAATAAATCGTTTATTAATGTTGGCATGTTTCGCGCCTCGCCATCAGACCCTTTATTCTTCTTCATACATACAGAATAACTTAACGACCGTTGACGACCAATAAACTTTTGAAAATCAGAACTTTTCGTTCGTGTTATGTCATTATTTATAATTTTTCATATGTAGAGGTCAGCAGACAGGCTAACAACAGGCTAACACGCTTCTTGGTGGTAGGCAGATAGCCATTTCAGTGCAGGTTTGTCAAAAAGCTCATATATTGTATCTATTAAAACTACAAGCGATATACTCTACAATCTTTTTCATAAAGTTCTTTACATTTAAATTTAGCAATGTCACGTGACCCACCCACCTTCTGATGATATTTTCAAGAACATTTATTCTAAAACGGTCATGTCAACAATCTTACTCGTTAGTCTGTTCTGTTTCTAGACAAGATTTTCCAACAAATTCTACATAGGTACAAAATATAAATACTACTCATAAAATTATACTCCGTCCAACCGTTTGTTTTACTTTTGACATTTACGCGCCTATCAAGTTACGAATTTCGTGACAGTAAAATTCACATAAAAAATGTCACAATTGTCATACTTCATTGTTGCGGGCGACGTAATATTGACGTTCTGTGAATCATCTAAAGCAATACCATATCGATAAAGAATATAGTACGTATTTAGAAAAAAAAATATCTATAGCAAATAAAATAATATTAATCAAAATAATCAAAAGAGTTTAATATTAAACTCTTCATTAAAACTTAGATTAAAACTTCTTCATAAATGGAGTCGATTGTTATAAGAAATTGATACGGTAACGCATTAGGACGTCACTACATGGAAGTGACAAAATTAAAATAAATGGTTGGAAAGAGTACTATAGCCTACGAATAAATAATTATTCGTAGACTATAGCTGATGTTTTTTGAACGATTTGACTCCCTTTAAAAGAATTAAAAAATAATATAAATTGTTATTTAAATGTCAATCTTATGAAATAGGACTTCCCATTCAGTTGAATACATTCGCTCACCAAACAAAAGCACTTTGATAAGGCGAGAAAAGAACAATAAATTGGTATCAAGTTATTTAATAAAATAATTTATGGCTTTTACAAATTGCCCGCGTGATGGGTAACATTATCGAGTATCGACAATCGATTTTGTGCAATAATATATTCGTATTTAGCTTTAGTTTCTTTTTGAAAGAAATATTCTGTAAACAATGTAGTTTGATTTGTTGTATATGTTTATTCTGATATTATACTTATTTGTATGGGTTTAATGTGGTACTAGACAGGTTTGGTCATTCAAACAAAGGTCATAATGAAATCCATAGAGTATTAGTACATAAACAACTAACCTAACCTAAACTTTTTAATGAGTAGGTATAACCTGATTAGAATAACTCAATAAGAAAATTTTTAACAAGAAAAAAATATTACATTTTTCTTATAAAAAAATGACGTGACGAATTGACGTTTGAGTTTATAAGCTACCGTGTACCTGTCTGCATAAATTTATATTTTTAAAAAATCTAAAACATATACACTCAAAGCAATTTTTTTTTACAATAATAAATTTTAAGAAAACCAAAAAATATATTTTTCGTCATCAATGTCTCATCCCATGAAGCAATCGCGTCCAACGATCGACCGTGCTGATAATTCATCTCGCTCACTCGTAAATCGCTTGCTCCATAACTCGCGCTGGTTAATTACGAATAAATAAATAAATAATTGAATGTGAGCGGCCGGAGGCCTAATCGATCGTGTTCAGGGTTGTCCGAGGTGCTAACAAGGGCCCGCCAGCGTTCACTGCTGTGGAACAAAACAGTGTCCGCCCGTTCAAGCTCACAGAACGTTCGCTACTGAGAACTGAGATAAGGCCGTACACTCTCTTATCAAACTGCGCTTCTGACTAATCATTCAATTTCGATGTTTAATTTAATTTATTTTTTACAAATGTTTCAAAGTTAAAATCTCAGAGACTTTTTATGTAAACTATTACAGGCAATGAGCATTTCCCTTGTTGGTAGCTTGTTACGGTGGTCATCTCTGTAATGTGTTGGTTTAGTTGTATTGTCGCCAGGTGCCCAATTTATGAGTGCGAACCCAGTGTGCCCTGCCAGGCTGCCACTATTACTAGGCTTAAATGGCTAAAGGGTGTATAAAAAATAGGGGGTGTAAATTATTATCTTGTTCTGCCAAAATATTTTCCAATCTTCGAAGCATTGAACGCAAGCAAGTGGCGTAGCATCCACCATTAGAATGAAAGATAAAACACAAGATGTAAAAAAGAAGATACATTCTATAAAGAATCATAAAAATACATTTAATATGTGCACCTATAAAAAGATCTACAACTCAAACAGTGTCATGCCTATCAGCCTGCCTATCACCTATTATCATAAAAACATAAATAAAAATAAAAAAGTACCTTCTATAAATTATACTCCATCAACATTGTAATTGATACGCATCTACAAATAGATTGAACTCCGCGGAAGCCGAGAATTGTGAACCATTGTTTTGTTCATTCCATTTTTCGGCGGACGATTGACGCGTATCCATTTCCTCGGCCGAGAATAGTGCCACCTCCATCTCTTGATAAAATAAAGGGCATCACTCGTCAACTGACGACCATCGTGATATATCCGAGAAGATGTCATAGATAGCCGCTCGTTAGAAGGTAATTAGCTCACGGATCACTCAACGCATTCTATTTAAATCACAGTGAAAAATTATTATAAATGTCCGATGAAGATTCGGCCTCTGTACTTACTACGTTGCTCGCGAAATATCCGATCGGATTCGTTCGTTAGCGTGACAACCTTGCTCATAAATAAATGCAACCTACACGAATTCTCATCTCTTAAATCCTCCACACCTGAGATTCGTGCGTCAATATTTTCAGACAAAAAATCTGTCACTATCTATACAGAATTTCAATTATTATGTTGCTTCAGTTACCAGGACTGTGTTGTGTATGTTGTGAACTATAATTCATTAGCTTTTGCGCGCGACTTCGTCCGCTACTTTTGGGAATAGTACTGTTTTTCTGCATGAAAGGTGTATGTTCTTTTCTATACTTACCTCTGACAAAGTGTAAGCAAAATTTCATAATGCGTAAAAGCGTAACAAAAAAGTCACCTTCGCATTTCTAATTTTGATTAGAATTACCTCTTATATTTGATACATACTTTAGCTGTAAACAAGACATGCAGACGTACCACTAGATGGAACATTGCCTATTGACCTGCGGAGGTACTACAGGAAGTCTCAATATTCATTCATTGTATTTCATGGTATACATATAGTATACCATGAAATACGCAAAAGACGTCAAAAGTGGAATATAAAAGTAAAAAAAGTTTGATTTAAGGATAAAAGTTAATTAATTAATTAAATTGAATTGGTTAATTTAATTTAAAATAAAAGTTTAATGGACTTATGATAAGTATCCCTTATCCCTTATTTATATATCGAAATTCAATTAAGCTCATCTGCTTTAATTACATATTATTCATTTCATATTAGTAACATATACGTATAGGTTACAAATTACAACAATATATCCGTACTAATATTAAAAATGCAAAAGTATGTTTATATGTATGGATGTTTGTAACTCTTTCACGCAAAAACTACTGAACCGATCACCATGAAATTTTGCATACACGTTGTCTGGGACACCAGAAAGGATATAGGTACCTTTCATCGTTAAACGCGGACGAAGTCGCGGGCACATAAAACAATAAGATTATTAGATGCACTAATAAAAAATATTGTAATTCATCCCATTTAACAATCAAGTTTGCTGTCAACATTTGTATCAACTTTTACTATAAGAACCTCATATTTTTTATATATTTTTTAAATGTAAGTATTTGATTCGTCAAAAACAGTAATTATTAGTTTTCTTGCAAGAATTCTAAGTAAAACTGTCTTTATTTTTAAATTGCTATAGTCTCTTTAATTGAGAGGCGAATCCAGGTCGAAGTGAAGGTGGGTTTGATGGATGAGCAACTAAATTATCTCTTCCCCCCTCTCCCCCCTCGTTCGGCTAACGACCACTGAGCTAAAAGAGATTATTTACGTGTGGCGATGACAGCGTTTCCGACTTCATAGTTTTGATTTAGTCTCTACGCGATTGAGATTTTCGGTAGCCATGTTTCTTTCCTGTACACCTGGTTATTTTCATATTATTTTTTTTTTCTTAAATAACAGGCGTTAACAAATTATTGTAGTATATTTAATTAACAGTCACTCGCTTGAGACTTTTAGTTTACCAAGAACTAGAGAAAATATAGTTCTATACTATATATTTATATTATTCTTGTTTATTTCTTGTCTTTTGTATTTATTAGATTATTTAAGTTGTGATCGTAGTGTTACTATCACTGGTCCTTCTACATTATCCTACCAATATTACCTACCTGTTGGTATTACGAGTAAGTATAAGATTAGTGTGCAAATTGAACGTTATATTACTACGATGCTACATCAGGTGTTACCTGGGATAAATGTACTATTATAATTTAAACAGATAGTAACCTCTAAAATCATTCAAATTTCCGGCTTTTCCCGTGGATTTTCCAAACATTTTCTTTCATACAAACTTTGTCCTAACAATAACAAGCACAACAAAAGAAAAATCTGCAAAACCGTTCTCAAGACTGATGCTCCGTCATACACGGCAATGAATTTTTGTTTATATATAGATTTTACAACTATTTTACTATTTTTAACTTTAAAAGTATATTAATAATTATATTTTGGCAGACGACGACGCCAGAAATAAATATTTGTGTCAAATAAGAATAAAATTTTGAAAAAAAAAAAAAAAAGGTACGATATATTTTGTAATTAATTTGTTACATTATCCTCTCTTGTCTTGCTCAGTGTGTATTGGGTCATCTTCGCTTTGTTTACCTCCATTGCCATATAAGCTTATACTAACCGATTGGTCACTAATCTATCTGGGCGCCGGATACTCGTATACGTTATCGCCCGGTACATGGGATTGCTACACAATCTCATTTCCGCAAACTTGTGTACCTTTCTCACGGATGTCGCGGTTTACACGATGATTTAATGAACAATTATGTTTCATAGCTAAATCATAGGTAATATGTACCATAAGTTTTAATTTATATTAAAAAAAAAATCATAAATAAATCAGAGTTGACCTAAACTTTACATAATACCCTATATGTGTTGAAATAACTACGTCAGTAAAGGACGATGAATTGAAGGCGTTACTTTTCATTTCTTTGAAGTAAAATGATTTTTTATAAAGCCAACAGGCTACAACAACAAATACGTAACATATGTGAAATATTTACCGTTTTAATATACATATATTATACATGTTCATAACAATCGGTTTTATGTTGTTGGAGATTAGAAATTTCATATTCAATCTCCATATTAAATCCATTACTTATATTTAAAAAAATCTTGAATATAAGTACTTATATTCAAGATATATTCTTGAATATATTCAAGAGTTTTTTAAAATACGAGTATAATGTGTATATTATTCATATCAATTTTCATGGCGATCGGTCAAACGTTGTTGGAGATTAAAAATTTCATATTTAATGCGAGTAAAAACATCAATTTATGTATAATAAGTATATTCAAAAAGTAAAATTTGAATTTTAAAAATCGCATGACGTGCTTTCTTTATACAAATATTTAATGTTTAACTATGTTAGAAATATTAATAAAAACTAAATTGTTTTTATTTATATTTCTGGAATAGGTACTCTATACCAACAGTGTTATTATTAATTTTCGAGTAGAGCTATGTAAATTATAAATGTATAATGTTTCAACAAAGGTTTGGCAATGTTCCATTACCTATGGTACTATACTAATATTTGAATATCGAATTCTAATAAAGCATAGGTACGTATAGTAAATATAAAATCATAAGTACACGGCAGAGGACTCAGGTAGGCGGCGCTTGTCCCGCCCTAGTAACACCGCCCGCCCTCCGCTTTGGGCGGATCTCGTAAGAAGCTTCTGTACCAGCACAATTGTAGCTTTATAACATTTATAGCTGACTGAAAAACTAATATATACCTTTTAAAGTAACTAACAACCTCAACAATCTTAATTTGTCCAGTATGTCCTTGACTAGTATTGATAATACAACATATTTTAATTTAGGTAGTAGGTATATTATTATTTTTTATTACACTACAAAGTTGATGCATTATAAGTTCATTCTTCATCCTCTTTATTACTGAAGAAAATCGAAACTAAATGAAAAAAAGAAACTGAAGAAGAAAAAATAAAAGAAAATTTTTAAATTTCTCTTATTAGGATAGATTTCAACTCTGATGGTCCAGTCTAAATCGTATGTACTGACCCCATCCCATATCATGCTTCTTTTTCACTTTCCACACGAACGAAACCATGAGCTAAAACTAGTCTCTAAATTGAGAAAAGAAATAATAATAATAATCACTTATATACATTCATCATCATCATCATCATCATCATCATCATCAGCCTGTGTCTCTCCACTGCTGGATGTAGGCCTCTCCCAAGGCTCGCCACCACACATGGTCTTCTGTTTTTCGTATCCAGCCGCTTCATGCAAAGCCCTTTAGGTCGTCTGTTACATATAATTTGAAGAAAAAAATTGTATCCGTGCGAAGCCTGGGGCGGGCCGCTTGTATAATATATTATGTTTGCGACTGTACAACGTAGCAGTTGATGCAGTGAGTGAAGGAGTACATTCAGAGTCAGTGGGCGCGGCGGGTGGCAGGAAGCACAGATATTAATACAGTGATAAGCATAACTCGAACAACTATCGCCACATCGGATTACCCACACAAAGGATACAGCGAGCGCTATCTCAGATTAATTTAACAAAACGTATTGAACTCTAATTCGATTATCTCAAATGTCAAAGTTCAGTGCGTGATCGGGTTTAGCAATGGCTGTTTCATAAGAGAATATAAGACGATAATGCGTTAATAAGTTTAAATGGTTCGTCGAATTGGTGTTGGCATTATAAAATTTGAATTATATATCTAATTTTAAATCACCACCACACCCTGGTAGGGTTCTTGTGGATGGAAAATGTTCAATATCGCAGAACCGGATATGGGTGCTGATTTTTTAGAGAACCACATCCGCGAATTTCATTTAGTAACCAAGCATTTTGAAGAAAAATTGAAACAATTTAAATAAAAAAAAAAAAAAACACTGAAAAAAAAAAAAAACAAATCATACTGGGGAAATATGCCAGGATTTTAGGACTAGCTCCATATCCCAATCCGCAAAAGATTCGAATTAATGATTGCGGATGCCGATGTCTAAATCGAAGCGGAAATTCCGCACTTGCGTATGCATATTACATGCGAATATCCGCAACAATGCTTAGTACCTACGCATACGACAAATCTTATTATAATTATTGTTTAGCTTTTGCCAGCCACGTAAGTATTAACCGAAATCAGTTTGACGACCTGTTTGCAAAATATCGACACATCTCTATTTTAAATTTAGCACTTATAACAACCCAGTCAATTAAAGAAAGGGAATCTAGCTCACAAAATATTGCTAAAAACCAAAATATTGTGTTCAAACCACAAAAGGTATTATGAAATAATGAAAACAACCATGTGGTCTCTACAGACATAAAATATTTTCTCATAAATCTATATAATATAATGATGTTTGTATATTGAATAATGTATGAATCAAAGTAGGCGATAGTGAATCGATTGAAGCTAATAACAAACATGAGATGAGAATGAACAAAGTGTACACATAACGGAAATAAAATAATCGTGCGCGGGAGTCACAAAAAACTTAACAATGGAGTCAAAGGGCACGGGGATGACAATGAGGATGGCTCACAGATAGAAACAAATGAAAGTGCCACGCAACAATACGGCATTAGCATAAATGGGTTTAAGATGGGGTGACACTCTGTAGGAACATTTAAATATGAAATTTAGGGACAGAATGATACATAATTTCATTATATTGTTTGTTTAGTTAGTGTCATACCAGAGAACAGTTATATAACTTGGCAAACAGTTGAACATACTTTCCAATAAAGTAGTTAAATATTTAAGTCATGAATAATATTTCAAATAAAATTTTCTTACTTGATAGTGGACTAATACATATCTTTAAAAACACAAGCATTTTTTTTATTTTCAATTTAGTAGAGAGGCAGGCGTTTTGCATAAATTGTGCAGACCGTCTGGGCCATCATTTAAAAAAAAGATTAGAATATTAGCGCATGTGCTTGTTACATAATTATCAATTTCGAGTAAGAGATGCTAGAACTCTTTTCTCTATTACATCACATTATACTTATTATTTTTATGCTGTAAGAATCTGTAGCGCAAATGTTTCCCTTCTGGCGTTACTTTTCTTATAGGCGACAATACCATCAAATCAAGTCAACTTCAACTTCAGTCAACTTGTCTATGGACCTTTAAAAAAAGCAATGTCAAGGATACAGGAGCACTACAAACCCTTATACTAAAAAGAGTAAATGTTAAATGTTAATAAATTGGCTCTGCTAACCTTAAATCAGGCTTTGAATGCTAATATTTCACATTAATAAGGAATTGTGGATTGTTCTGATATATTCGCGTCTAGATAACAAATATAATATGGCACAACATTTAAAAAGTTATAAAGTTTGTATTGGCGTGTTCAATTCCGCATAGTCACGACCCAGAACAAGAGTTGAGCGGCGGGCGTGTGACGGCTGACGCCTGCCATCCGCCACATTGTAATTCAGATTGTCATCCATTCAGACGCGTCTGAGTCGGTTTTAAACACAGTGGCACTCGGGTGCTCGACACCTTTGTACGGTACACTCGACAACATGCTCTTTACTACATACTATTAACTAAAATTACTTACTATTGTCAAACAATGTATGGCATTGATGCAAATTAATTTTAAAACATAAGTAAAATATACCGGTTAAAATTTTGAACAGGTGATAGTTTTATTCTGAAAACAAATCAACGAAAATATTCGCATATTAAATATTCATAAAGGTATGTCGCTGATTTGCGATATGCAGGTATGGACAAGCAGACATCCTAGTACTTAATATAATGTCTTCTTAATCTTACAAAATAGAATATTTAGAAGTAAAGTATTTAGAAAATCATCGTGAAATAGTAGATGCCCACTATTTCACTTCCTAATCCTTTATCCTTAATCTTAATATCTCGGAAACACATTTGCAGCTCCTGTGACGTTGTTTGTGTCAATAGGCAACAATAGCCACATACCATCAAATGGACCGTCAGTCTGTCTGACGAGCTTTACGCCTATAGACGCTAAACTGATTTAAGCTTGCTTATGGAGTTGATAAAATAAAACAAGCCTTCATATTCAATAGCATATTTGTATACAATTTTCATTATCAATAACACAATGTACCGTTTTTCTCTATTTTGTTATACTTTTGTATGCTACAACATAATTTTTGTGGGTTACAATAGTTACATTAACTTCAAAGTTTCAGCCATTATTGCTGTAATATGGATAAAATTATGTGGTCCATCTATTGACATTGTAGTTAAAACTATTAACAACAATGTATTGCACAACAAAAGGAATGATAAAGAAAATTAAAGGTTTGCAATGGTATTTTACGATTCCCGTAAGCGACAAAACAGCGGTCGTAAAAATAAGTATAGGTAGGAATGGTTGAACGGAAAGATCGCGATCGATTTTATTATATATACCTACTAAAGGGGAAAGGAAGTTCCGTAAAAATATGTTTTAATTACGAAAGTATATCGTTTTTTTTTTAAATCAAAAATATATTCGAATCAAAATCTAATCTATAATGGTATTGTCACATTGATTTCATGTAGCTTAGCTGCTTTAATGTATTGTATTTTGTATTTAGACATATAATAACAGAAAATTGTAGATGTACAACATTGTAGGCAAGCAACAGACTCGTTTTGACGCTCAATTTTCTCTGCACCCATAAAAAGCGCAAACATGACTACGTTCATAATAAATTACATACATCATATGCAGACGATACTACCATTTTGAAACAACAAATGCTAATAATTACTCTCGACGTATTAAAATATGTATGGAGCGGACTAAATTTTCTCTCGCGGAGCACAATGAAACAATACTTAATATTATTGATCGTTTTGATGAATTATTAACGAATAATTCTGTTGAGTCGTTTCAGTGGCACACATTACATATTGGGTATTAGGTATCTCCCAACAGGTTTAACTTGAAATTGGTGTCCGTATAGCCCCGGATTTACCATTACTTATGGCGATACGACATTGGCATCGAATAGTGTGTTTGTAATTTCAGTTAATTGCATTGGTATTATTCCTTAACATTCACATATAAGAAATGAAAATTTATTATAATTGTATTTGCATTATTTCCACTTGTCGGCGCTCATCATACACCTGTCTGGTGTTCTCTGAACTTTGTACAAGTTTTACAATATGTCGATAGTAACTATGGTCGCTTGAAGGATTCCATTGTTGCATTCATAGCAATGATCCGCATACTCGCATCGTCTTTCAGCCGCATCCGACATTTCCATTGTTGCAATTTTATTGCTGGTGTTACTGTCCCCGCGGTGATCGTAAACCACGCTACAGCGTTCGATACTATAGACCACGATTCGCCGGTGTAAAGATGGGATCTGTGACCGCAGAACGCGTATTATCGCGGGTTGGAGCCACCGCAGCTGCGATTTTCATTCGTTTCTAATAAATTGATACGCGGCGAGGTATGGCCGCGCCAGAGGCTCGCCATTGGTTGAGGCGTTCCCCGAGGTTCGATACTCGGGCCTCAGTTGTAAATCAACTTTACAACCTTTAATTACAGATATTTGCCGTCTCATGTGAGCGCGCGGGATATCGGAGGGCCGCGCTCGCGAAAATATCGCATAATAATGGGTATTGACCTGTAATGGCTCGCCTGTAGGTACTTACCTATCGGCCGCCTTTGTCTTGATTGTTGGAGCGAGGGGATATTCTTTTCTGAATGATTGCCAATTACATCGAATGGCCTCCTGAATTCCACTGGACGATACAATACTTAAATATGTTCCTCGGATTTGATTTGCATTCATATATAAGATTTATGTGTTATTAAAGTTAATGGCTTCAGAATAATGTGACGTACTTGGGGAACACTTCATTTATTCCTCCCACGTTAGTTTTACCATAAATGAATTAAATATACATTCTAATTTCGATACAATACAAGGTAAATAAATTTTGATATGTAGTTGATTATATCGAGATATGTTATTTGTACACTTTCAAAGTTTGCCACAATGTTGCACCGGATAGGGCGGCCGCCATTTTAATGTCTCTCAGACGGAATTACGCTGAATTGTTCTCAGCTTTACTGCTCCACTCATGATTGATCGTTGTATCCTCGGCCTTATGTCATTCCCGCGCTATATCTCTCGGAATTTGTACTACAAGCAATAAATACGTATTGAGTTATGGTAACTACCCTGTCTTCTTGGGTTTAGAATCTTTTACTTATCATATGCATTTTAGCTATGGTTTCTTTTAATGCTCACTCATTTTTTAAACATTTGCAGCAAAAAAAAAACAATTAAACGTTGAGTTTAAGTTAGATAATATTTTTGGTTCTAAATTTTATTACTAGCATGTATCTAATCTAATAAAGGATTTGGCGTCAATTGAAAATCTACCAGACAATCTCTTACAATGATTGTTTATTTTATAAAATTAGTTAGTTTTTATTAGAAGTGACTTATTTCTGTTGCATATTTTGTTACCTAAATATAAGTAAATTATAATGCAATCAAGCTACTCAAGTACGGAATACCTATATCTACTCATTATGCAGCATCTAAGAACCTTAGCTATTATAGCTATATTACGAAATACTATAGTAAATTGAATTTCACCTACTCTGAAATTCAATTTTTAAATATTTCATATTTACCAGTCCAGTTGAGTTGAGAAAAAATTTTTAAAGGCAAACTAAAAATTCGGTAATGTATTAAATTTGATTTAAAGGCTAACGTTTTGGCTGGATGTGTGCAAATTAACACTAGACCGGATCGTATTTCTAAATTAAAACCTCGCTGCAAGCCGTAATAAATTCTTCCGCCCATAAACCCGTAACGACTGTCTAAACAGGGGCCTAGCTGTCGTTTATAACCTTAATGCATGTATAACAAATAAAATCCATAGTATACAATTACACTTTTAATCCATTTCGCACTCTTTTATGGCTCAACACTTTGCTGCCGATACTTTATCGTTTTTAATTGTTTCTGTATTCGTAATTATCTGTCTGAAATTGAAATTGCGTTTTATAACTGCGATAAACTCACAGCTTTTGCATGCATATAACTTTTCAAAAAAGATAAATAATAAATAACTCAAGTCAGACGTTATTAGGTGCATTGTCCAAAATTTTATTTGGTGTTCAAAAGTGCAATATTTTTTTTATGAGAAATCCACTAGTTTGACTATCAAATAACTATTGTTGATCTGAATTCTAAGTATTTCATTTGAGTGAATTGGTATGAATTACTTTTTAATTCCATTGACCTTACATAAATAAAATTATCTACATACCTACCTAATTATATTGATGGACACTAATAACTAAAAATACGAATCATAGGTTGATCATTTTACCTATGATTCTTAAGAGACGTTGACCAGACATGTTAACCGTTTTTTTGAATAAGATGTTTTTTAGCAATACCTATACTTAGTCGAGTGAAACTTTGTTAACTTGGTTATCTACTGTAATCTCGGTAAGTATAGGTACAATATATGAAATTGGTTTTTGAATCTTTGAATGTAAAGTATAGCTACCAACAACGGTTTGTAGCTATCTGAGAAACCAATCACACTTTTAAATCCCCAAAAAATATTCTAAAAAATTGCATAAATTGTGTAAGTAAAAAATAAACATAAAAAACATACCTATATCTACTAATATAAAATAGACCGATTATTAACCTGCTAATTTAAAGAATTAAACAAAAGCATATATTATGTAGGTACTAATATACCTAAATCATATGTCCTGAAGATATCTACACGCATACCTATGGGTATACCTATGTACTATTATACTAAATTCCATATTTAGATTTCCACGCCGTTTCTAAATTCGATGTAGCTGTATTTGTCGCATAAAATTAATTTATATCTTGAATCGTAAACATTTTATTGCCACATCGGTAGGTTTTCTTTGCTCACTCGTATACACTGACACATGTTCATTTTCTATTTATAATGACATTTAATATATGGAAAACATTACCTAATGTAATTAATTGTTCAATAAATCAATAATGCTTCCCGCATTATTGAACTTTGAACACAATTTCAATATGAAGTGCAGTATAGTGGACAAGTATATCTATCTCTCAGCGCAGCGGCAGTTATCGCGTCGTCGTTCAACCGGCGAGTAAGTAATTTAGATTGATCGAGTCTCGAATCGAGTGGGGCGGCGCAATCAAAAGCGTATCGGACCAATAGGCGCATTGCGTCTTTCCATCGTCGTCTCTTATTGGCTAGCTACAGGGTTGAGGGGTATAAAGGGCCTTGATACAGCTTTCGATAAGCGGTAGGCGTTGGATGTCGATTCAATCGATTCTGAGCCGTGTCTGCGCTAGCCGGTTAAATAGATAGGAGGTAGTTTCCGCATTTGCAAATAGACACGCCTTGACATTTCAACATGTTTATTGCCAATATTGTGACTGTACTATGACATTGAAACACATTGTTTTTATTTCGCAGCTTCATCATTACAGTAATAATGTAAGAATGTTTTATATATAGGTAACTAAGCATCGCCCGTGAAGCAAATTTTTATATACATACATAAACCCTTGTCGTTTATCCTTCTTTCTATTAGTGAAAACCGTATCCAAATCCGTTGGGTGGTTTAGAGTAGTTAGCGGAGAAGTTTCGACGACTTGGTTGCTAAATATTGGTTTTTCTACTTATATAAAAGCTTAATTAGGTTTTATTATATATAAAAACCTTCCATGAAAATGTATCTAAGTACCTCATGGTGAAAACGTTGCATGGTTTAGGAGAAGTTATCAGACTTGATTTAAAGACAGACGCGGAAAGCGACTTCAATTTATACTATGTAAGGATGAGTTGCTTCATTATAATCCGGTCGTAAGCTCAGGGCGCAAATCAAAGTTGCAAACAGCAACGCTTAAAGCAGATTAGGCAGCTAATCGCCTGTTATTTACAATCCTTTATCAAAACTCGAGGGGCGTACGAGTTAACGATTTACGACACTCGAGTTTGTTACACAAAAGAATTAGCCTCTCTAAGCGACATCGATTGCCAATAAATATCGCGCGAGGTGCGAACAATCGCCTCGCTAATCGGTATGCAACACTATTGCCTTTGAATTATTCGATACAATGTACAGTAAACCGTGGCTGTCCATAAAGAGAAATTCGCAATACAAATTTAGCTTAAGGTTTCGTAGGAAAAGCAATAATTTGTCACAATTGGGCACGATTACATTGAGTTTGCTGGCGATTTGACATACTTCATAAATTTTACGTATTAACCGGTCGGATTGGGTGAGCCGCACTCTGCTTAGTCACATAAGGTGGAGGGGTCTTCTCAAAATGGACGGAGTTTACGCAAATAGAGTGTGCTCGCGTCTCGCACGCGCATCGAATCGAAGATTTTCCGTCTGTGCGATCAGCGTGGATTTGTGGAAATCGTTATATTGGGGTGATTGCTTTCATAAACAAAAGCTTTTGTACTTTTGTCGACCAGTTCCTTGTAACCGACTAGTTATTGAGTACCATAACGGGCTTCGTGTGTGTGTGACGCTGCATTTGCGTATCCGATAACGTGTTGCGCGTTTATGAAATATAGTTCAAAGCTATTGAATGGAAAAAATCGTGCTCTATCTATTTTTACTACGATAGTAATGTAATAATGTTATACAAATTTATAGGGACACTACATACATGCGTCATGTTAACTAGTATACGTAATCTAATAAACCTAAATCTACCCTATAGTACCTACTTGTACTATTACCTATTCTGTGCCTACAGGTAATCTATCGGTAATACGAAAATGATTTTGATTTGACCTCCTTAACCCACTGTTAAGCAGCGGTTTTTTTAAAAACTAAGTTTAAAAAAAATTAAATATTTTTATTTTATTAACTATTTCATAGTAATAACTCATCTATTTTAAAAAGAAAACATAATGTTTTCTATATATAATACTCGGCTATCAGTGGGTTCAGTACCTAACTGGTAATAAAATTAAAATATAATACTTATTTAAGCATAATTTTCACCCGCTAAAACAACGTGTTGTTATCTGAAAATATAAAGATTAGATACATTCAAATACATCTTCTCCTATTTTGAGTCTAAAAGAATTTAAGCATCTGCAATACCTACATATAATTAACAAGGCTAGTAAAGTCATAATAGGTATCTATACAATAATGTGTTTCGTTAACCCCATAAATATACTATTCAAAACTTACATACAATAGAAGTCTTCATTGTCATGGCGGAATTGACACCAATTGCTTGAGACACGTTTCGCTGTCACAAATTTACTTCAAAGACTAGCGTTTATAGCCTAATATTGCCTGCTTACCCACTATAACTTGACCTACGGTATCCTCTTGTAAATGCTACTGTCAAAATGAAAAAATTGAGGTCAGTAGACTTTGGTCACTGTGCTTAAGATGGAATTTTGCAATTCAAAGCAACAGTGTCTCTAACAACTATAAAATCCTCACAGTTTAAATTGGGACGAAGCGTTCGTGGGTGGTGGTCAGGTAGGTACTTCAAATGAGCTCCAGATGGAAGTCGACTTAGTCCATATAATATCCCTGCATAGATACTTAATATTTGTAAGTAGCTTAGGTTACGCTTACATTTATTCAAAATTAAATATGTAAGAGACATTTTTGCTTTAAATCTATATGTACCTACCTATATAAACATTGTTATATTTTGACAGACTAAATTAGACTGCTTTAATTTCATAAATAAATCAGTTGATAAAATAACTTTGCAATTACAATCGAGTTAAAAAAATACAGTAGGTAGCTTTATAATATTGAATAAAATATAACTTTTCTCATATTCATATATTTTAACAAAAATTGCATACGAGTAAGTGACGTTGTAGCACCGTAAGGTCCGTAAGTCATTCCAGCTTGAATAAAATAATATAAACACAATTTTTGGCTTTTATGTAGTGGCGGGACACACTGCGTTTCATAGTCTATCTCTAAGCGTTATGGCAGCCCATTTAGCAGCAATAACCACAGCTTTACAGAAGGCCACCGTGAAATAACAGCATGTGTGCTTTTATTTTGTATTTCGGTGAGTGATTAAGGGACGCCAGAACCCATTTCTCTGTATTCTAAATTCTCTCTCTAATTCTAAATCCCACTATGGTCCCACACTTTAGCACCTGTGACATTGCTTGTTTTATAGGCTACTGTAGCTTTCAAGTGGGCCTTCAGCTTGTCTGACGACCTTTACATAAAAAAAAATATATTCCTAGTTTTTCGCGAAATTCCTTCATTAATTTTTCATTTAAATTTAACAACAAATAGATTCCGCTTCATTTGCTACTCGTATTTCTCTGCTCATCAAGTTGTGCTGTTCTCTCTTTAAACATAAACGTGGCAATTAATCTCAAAGCGGGTGACGTACTCCCACCCCGTGTTGTACAGCCTCCCCTGTTCCAGATAACCAGGGGAATGATTAACTGTAGACAGGAAGACGGATTGACAAATAGTCGTTTAGGTATTTGCTAATGCCTCGTTCTCATCAATAAACGATCGGGGGTGGAGGGGGGACGTGACAGACTCTAACGCGATGTTGACTCGAAATAACTTCGCTTAACAAATCGATTGGGTGATTTGCAATTATTCTCAACGAGTTATTGTGTCATTTACTGTTGGAGTTTGTTGATGGAACGCCCTAATTTCTATTTGTTGTAGTCTAAAATTTGAGTAGTACCTACCTATTACTCTAACTATTAGTCGTATTAGTACTACCTATTTGGCTAGGAAGGCACCTATTGGCGTGGCACACTGCGTCCTGCTCCTTAAAAAAAATATTTCATTTTATTAAGCCTTTATTCTACCCCTTTTTATACGTTTCATTTATGCAAAAAAAAAAAACATATTAAAACTAAATAATGTTTTTGAAAGCCCTAACCAACACACTAATATGCATTTATAATATTCTTAACAATAATATCTACAACAATCAACAATTGTATAGAAGGGAATTTTCCGATTTACGCAGGCGACGATTTTGGCAATGGTGTATTGTTTTCTTTTGAGATTAATTATTGATCAATAAGATGAAACGTTTGGCGTTTTGTCAGCTTGTGCAGCCACACGGGCTCCGTTGTTCTAAATCCGACCGCGCACTTCAAACCGCTCGTAAACGCACGATCTGATGCGCTCGCGCGCCCATAAATCATCGATCGCGCGATGCGATGCGATTTTGCATGCTCCAGAGTTTATGACTTCTCAAGCCGAGATTACAACGAGAGCAGGGAGCTAAGTAATTCGACAATCTATTTCAATTATTTTTGCTGAGTTAGTCATCTAATTCTTTTTTTTTCACTCGAAAAAACAGATTAATGAATCTGATAAAGTAATTTTTCTTTTTACAAAAAATATTTTTTTTTAATTGCTTTTCTTTTAAGGGCATGCTGTACGAGTGAGTGAAGTCAGTAATAGTTAGACAGAATTTGTTTTCTCAACTTACTATAATGCGAATAACCGAACACAGAATGTGACATTCGTGCTTTCATACGCCAGCAATTCCTATGTTTTAGAAAACCTTTATGGATAGTAGAAAGTTTAAGGATAGTTTTAAATTTAGCAATAAAAGTTATATAAACATATTTATGTAAAACTAAAATTCTCTACAATATATATTTTGTATGAAATTTTCTATATAACTTACATTTTGTATAGTTTGACAAACAAAAAAAATTTTTCCACCCCTTCTACAGGTGGGAATCAAAAATTTCTTTCACACATCGATATTAAATATTATTATATTCTAAAAACTTAAATCATAAAATTGCCCTGAGGGACTCAAAATTTGATTTGTACATTTTCCTGGAATGTAAATTTTTCCACTTAATACATTCTAAAATTATTTGGTAGAAGCCAATAGCGGTTAGTGTATTCTCTGCCCGCGTGTAAAATAATTGATGTGTCCGCAATGTTAAGTAACTAGCAATAAACTTATTTTATTGCCACAAATAGAGCGTCCGCGTGCGTTTATATAGGGTGTGGTATCGCTTCTGCCCAGCTTTAAATACGATTAACGTGTTTCCTCATGTTGTGTTACGCCCATAATGAATAACTTCTAACCGGGGTTAGAAAGTCGATGTTCTAACCACTTGCCAAGAGCCATCTTCTAGAAAGAATTTGAGTTTTAAGGGATACTTATACCTATAAAAATTGACACTTGTTCTATGCGTTTGTCCAATCTTATAATGGAAATCATCAATATTTATTACATTTTTTAAATTGTGACACCAAGCTTTAGCTTTCAATTTTTTGGGATTATTTTTCTTTTGAGCTGAAATTCTCACCAGTCAGACATCCTAATCCTATAATTATTATAAATAGGTACGAAAGTTTGTGTTTGTTCCTCAATACCGTAAAAAGGGCTGAAACGATTTAGATGAAATTTGGCACACAAATAATTTATTACTTGAATTAACATAATATAGGATACTTTTTATCCTGTAAAAATGTTAGGTTACCTTTTTACTGTGTTTTTAACCCCATAGGTGTTAAGACATTTACTCAACTTTATTGATAATTTAAATTTTTGACAGGCATTGAAATTTTTTTTAAATTTTAAGTTAAAAGTCAAGCGTCAAAGAGTTACTGGTAATTGTCAATATTGGTAAGCTTTTGAACAGATCAATTCATTAAGATGATCCCTCAGGAACAGTATTTTTTTTTCTGGACCTTGTGGCCTTTTCAGTATCCCTGACAACACATTGCAAATTTCATGACGATCGACTAATAGCCGAGCGACAAAACAATCGAAACTACACACTCGCTTCTCGCCAACTCGTTTCTAGTTTCTAGCTTTAATCGCTACTCGTTATCGTCGGCGGTGGGACAACTGCCTAAGACATAAAAGCGTAACAAACAAACTGACTTTAGAGTTTATAATATTAGTTAAGATTATGATTATTTTTTATTTAATTAAAAATACGACATTCCTAATTACAATGTACATTGTTTATTGTTTCAGGAACACCCATCACTCGATTGCCAATAATGGCGAAATCAGTGTTGGACCTCTACGAGTTGTACAATTTGGTGATCGCCCGCGGAGGTCTAGTTGAGGTCATAAATAAGAAACTATGGCAAGAGATCATAAAGGGCTTACGATTGCCCTCTTCTATAACATCTGCTGCATTTACGCTTAGGACCCAGTAAGTTTGTTTCCTTTCCTAATAATATTACAGGTAAATGCTAAAGTTTGTATATTTGGATGTTTTTTCCTCAATAACGGAAAATCGGCTAACGGATTTGAATGAAATTTGGAACACAGATAGTTTATTACCTGAATTAACATATAGGATATATGTTATGATAGGATAAAGGAATAGGATATATTCCTGAAAAAATATTAGGTTAGGTTTTAAAGGATATAAGGCCTGACAAAATATGTAAAGTAATATAACGCCTGACAATATCCTTTTGCCAAACGTTGGATCTTTGTTTTTAGATAGTTGGTGTCCGCGGCTTCGTCCGCGTGGATGTCCATCCTGTTTTAAATCGGATATTTTTTGGTGAAATATTTTTTAAATCGGATGAGTAGTTTCGAAGATTACCTCCTACATACAAACTTTACCTCTTTACAATATTAGTATGGATGTGTTAATTTAATATAAGTTATAATTGTCTCGATGCCCACTAGATCGAATGTAACCTTTCGGACAAAGCCCACGTGTGGTCCTTAAAGACATCAGGAGCCGCTCCATATTCGAAACTGTTCTGTATAGAGTTGCATACAAATTCTCACGACACGAGACAAAGCTACGTTCACAATGACGTATTACGTGAGCGACCAGCGCGACAATGTGACATCTTCATAATTAATAACCTCTAACTCATCTCCGATATAATTTCTCATTTATCTCAGAGTTCCTTCACCCCCGTCTTTTGTCTGATGAAATAAAGGTGTGTAGTATATAATTCTAACTTAGAACCGTTACGCACGACTTGTCTAATCTCTAAATACTTAATATAAAACAACTATCCGCGTCTCTCTGTTTGCTTCTCTTACTATCTTTTTATTATTATTTAGAAAAATTCTACTAGGAGATAATAAAATTAATACTTACATAGTAGAGACAAGTTGGTTTTATAACGAAGGCGTCACAAAAATATGTTTGAAGTGGCTTTACAAGTATAGTACTTAATTCCATTTTAAAATTCATTGGTTTACTTCTTGATCCTTCCATAAATATAAGTTAATTTTTTAAATAAGTTCACACCTCACATCTGTTTAGAATTTATTCATTCTATTTCTAGGAAACCATGGAAAGGAAATGGCAAAGCAGCATTAAAAGCAATTAAAATCTGCATATACCTAGTATTAAGCATCTTACATTTTCTATATTTATAATAAGGTACGTCTATTCAATAGGTAATTTAGTCGTGTCCCTCGACGAAGTTGTTTTCGGCTTTGAACGACAGTAAATTTAGACGCGCCCGTAATGACGAATGTCGTATATTTAGTTCTATCGTTTGACAGTTTATGAAAAGGTAGCCCACGTTTTTTTAGAGGCGGTCGGTTCGTTTGGAGGAGTTATTGTGTTGCGTATTAATACACGAACTCTAATATGAATTATGGCGCCGAACACTTGACAATGCCACTCGAATAAAATCGACAAGAACTCCAGAATAGGATTAAGAATGTAATAAGATGTTCTATTATAGCTGTGAAAGATTGGTCGGTAATAATCATTTGGACCCGAAATGATTTACAAGTTCGTGTCGCTTGATAGGTAGGTATGCCTCGTCGTTACGGGATTGAATGGTGACACTGACTTATAGTAATCTCTCCTCGTGATGGTATATTAGTTTTATGTCACTATTATATATTATGTGACATCATTGATTGAAGTTATCTCTTTAGCGTGAGGCGGCATAAGAAATGATTCAGTTACCTCTTACGGTGGATCCAATGATCCAATGATAAACCTACTATCATTAAGTGAACCTTTTCCTGCTGAACAAATAGAAAAAAGAAAGTACACGATTGGAAGATTTTTGCTCGATGGGAAAAAATCCCATAGTTTACTCTGTTTATTTGAGAATCTGGTATCTTGCGATTGAGCCTGTGTGCAGACCAACTATCAAGAAGACATAATTATGAAGTCCTGTTTGATTTATGGAAGAAAATACTTACTTCTTTACTAGGGTTTGGTGCAGCAGTGGGACCGTCTTCCATCCAATAGATAATTAAATTTGACCGCTTTTTTCCAGATACATGAAGTACCTGTACGATTACGAATGCGACAAGAAGAATTTATCAACTCGCGGGGAACTCGATGCAGCCATCGAGGGTAACAAGCGCGAAGGACGACGTTCCTCGGGACAGTACGAAGCACAGGCAGCTATGAACATGGTTAGCACAAGTTTATACCTCACTTAACTGCGGTCTGCGTTCTTAAATCAACGCGGTCCGATCCCTTACTCACTCACCAAAACACAACAGCACACATACCTACTGTTATTACATGCTGGTCTTCTATAAGGGGGTGGCTACCGCCGGACGCCTTACCGCCTTACACCTTGAAAAGTTAATTTTCAAAGATGACGCTGCCGTGAATTGATCTCGGGACTCCTGGAACAGAGCATTAAGGCAATCACCCTAACTACTCGTCAACGAGCTCTTCAAAAGTACATGAAACGCTTGTAAAAGTAGTGATAAGATGTTTTTGTTTCCTCAGCCACTAAACCGCGGTGTTCCGGTGCCGCTCAGTCAGTACTCGCAACACATGCCGCCTCTGCCTCTCTCCCTCGGCGGTGGAGTTCAAGGTGTACCTCGTTTGCCTCCTCATCCGCCACACATTTCTCCGCAAGAGTTGGAGTTCAGAGTTCGTGAATACGTGAAAGTGATGCAAAAACAACACAGAGATATTATAATGAACGGTAACATCATATTATGTTTCTCTATTATGTGATACTTTTGTACTTAAAACAAGGACTGACTGGCAATGAGCGCAAACTAATAACCTATTAACTATAATATTGCTTGCAAGGATATATATATTATTTCGATGAATATTCCACAGCAAATTTTTGTAGGTTCTCGGAGATAACCGAACAGATATAAAATTGGCTTTTCTTAAATATTGTATAATGTATTATATTAAAAAAAAGTAGCATGTCATGTAAAATGATACCTGTTGGCTTGACGATAGACTTGTGTATGGCTGTCATAACAGCAATTTTGTTCAACACTTTTCCAACAACGTTTTACGTTATTCAAATTATGCAAACTTTCTCTGGTCTATATTATAATAGCATATTTAACGTACGAAGTGGTTGTTCGGTAGTGAAATAATGTTATTGTAATTTATATAAGCATGACGTTCTTCTGCTGCCAGGATCCGGACCTGAATCTCCGCCCAACAGCGCGTCTTTTGCAATGATGACGTCGCCTTCTGCTGCACTCAATGCCATGGACATGGGCCGAATGGCGTTATGGTCACTGTACAATAACAACACATTGACTACGCAACCGGATATAGAGCCACAACGGTAGGTGGACCTATTTTTTAAGCATTTGTTTTAGTTTTTTTACTAGGACATTATAACCAACATTTAAAGATACACTCATTCATTCGATATTTGAATTCTTATGGCAGTTTTTTTTTAAATATAAGTAAGTAGGTACTCTTTCTTTTTAATATTGGAAAATCCTTATGGTAAAGAAAACTGTAGGGTCATGCCGGACTCCTGGCGACTGACTTTCTAGCGCAGCCGTAGATAAGTGGATTGCGGAAACGTTGTGACATGATATTCGCGACCCGCCACGGCTATCCAGCGCGGGAAGGGCTGTCGAAATCTCGGTGTGTCCGAAAGTGGAGATTGCCAACCATTTCGGAGGACCTCATGAAGGACGGTAGTCTGCCCTACCGCCCAGGCCCCGATAAGTAAAGCCGATTAGGCCACCGCCCGACTCTCTTACGGCGGAACAGCTGGGAATACCTACTAATTTTGTGCTTTTTAAATTTCCAGTGAGGCTTTGAATCTAAGCGAAAGTCCGAACTTGATGAACGGTGGTATCAAGCGCGAAGGATCCCCGCTGTCTTCTCCGCCCAAGCGCCGTCCACCGCAACCGTCGCCTTCGCCTCGCGCCCTCTCGCCCCGCTCCCCTCGCGCCGCCCCTCATCCGCCCGCACCCGTCGCAGGCCCCTCGCACCCTACCTCACCGCCAGCCCTCAACGGAAACTCAAATGGCTTCAATGGAGCTGCTTTTAAGATTGTTACTAAAGGTGAGAAACACGATTTATTTTAACTCTTTAACGATTAAAACTATGAAAATGGACACGAAATAGGTAAACGTATAATCCAAGTTCTACTATAGTAGGTAAGGTAACTATATCTATAGATGACGACGGTATTATAGATGACGCATAAACGTTTGGATTACTTGTGTTGCCAAGCATAGAAAACGTCAACAGTATGGGAATAGCGTCACGTTCCTCAAATTTGCTTGAATTCTTGGAATTCACGTGCTGTTCACGATGGTTTTACTTAGTGTGCGTCTGGAGTTTTAATCATGCGTTTGAGTATACATCAGAATAACACATATATGCTACAATTTATAGACACGCAAACGAAGTGTTGTGCAAAAACTAATGTTTTTATCAAGCTGTGTATGTGCAGACACTGTTAAACAGTTTAAGTTAGAAAATGATCCAAATTGAATAGTTTGTTAAAAAATATGTTTCTTTTACAGATGACGCCAGCACTGGAGGTCAACAACTCCTTGTTTCCGTAGATATAAATGGCGTTACGTATGAAGGCGTATTGTACGCAACACAGAATGATCCAAATCACAGTTCAATAGTTTCATAAGTTATGATACACTTAATTAATTCCTTATGCCCTTTAGTTGTCGTAAATTACTTTTACAGAAATTTATAATACTTTCAAGTGACAATTTATTTTAATGAAGCATCATAAATTAAACAAAAATACGAAATGTACAATTTTGCAGATGCCGCGTTTAAGTAAATACTTTTAAAATGTAGAAAGAATCGCGATAAATACTGAATTTTACATTGGCGATTTGTTCTACAGTTATAAATTATGGCGGCCATGCACGATCAAGCCTATCGTCCAATCGGCATGATACGATTGACTTGATCCATAAAAATAGAGTAGAGAGAAGGACTGAGCGTTCCCTATTCACCTGCAAAGTAAATACGGACAGAAAAGTGTGCGAGAGACGAAGCGATCGGTGGGTCAGTAGTTGTCTTTTTCCTGAATTTTGATTGGTCCTCGAAGTTACTACAGACCTATAGGAAAGAGATAGGTGTTGGCCACACGGTCACTATCTCTCTTTCTAGAGAGTGGTCAATTTCATGCGGGTATTGCTCAGTTCTTTTCTCTACTCTCCGTCTAAGTATGACTTGACCAAGCCAATTTGACGGTGTTTTGCTTGACAGCCATACTTGTCATGCAAAATTACACCCATATACCGTTCAATTGGCCTGATTAAGCCAATCTTATCATGTCGATTTGACAATAGGCTTGAGCGTGTATGGCTGGCATTGGTAAAAAGCCGATTTAAAATAATTTTGTCTGTTTTTCGATCACAATTAGTGGCAATGATTAAGTACATTTAACGCCTCGACTGCCAACGATAATTTAAGATGAGGCGTTTTTTTTTTTTTACTCTTAAATATAGTTTGTAAATACAGTTTGTATATTTGATTAAGTTATTTATATTTTTTTATAAATCTGTCTTCTAACGTTTAGCTTTGTTGTAAATATAGTTATAATGTGAATAGAAATGGTTGATTTAAAAATGTGGTGTTGTACTTTATCAGTATTTTTATTTTAATTAGGTAGTTCTATTATGTAATAAGTTTAAGTGTAGAATGCCTGAAAATATCGTACTTTAAGTGGAGTTATACCTAAATGTATTAAAACTCTTTCGTGACTGTTGTGCTTGTTTCGAAGTTAATTTTATTAAATCTTGTCAATCTTGTCAAAATTATGTTAGTTGTAGTTCTAAAACAGAACCAGAATTTCCAGTTTTATATGTTGCGCATAGCTCATATCTAATCTTTTTTGCGATGTAAGCTTTAAGACTTCATATCGCTCACAGTTAGAGACCACATTTCGGCGCCATATGTCATCACTGGCAACACTGGTTAAGGACCTTTTTTTCGAGACACTCAGGAGTTGTAGACAAGAGAAAGCTCTCGAACGTTTCCCATCCGATTTTAATTTAACGATTGACCTTCTCGACTTTTATTGATTGTTAATCCAAAGTCCAAATCCGGCAACTTCAAGAGTTTAGTTACAGAGTGTTACAGGGTCCTAATCGTTACAGGGTAGACACTACATGGACATTTGCCATAACTTTCGTATTGTCCATAACACCCTTTGCGAAACTCAATTTTAGCCATTGAGCATTATCTAAATCTTTTTTCCTCTTTGAAGTCTTTATTCGATTTTGCCCTGTTAAACACGGGTTTGGCTGTTAACACAGATATGTTAACACCCTGATAACAAAGGGCTTATTAATGTTACGATATTACGAGGGGAGTGCCCTGAAATTTACTTAGGTGTCGCTACAAATTGGACCTTTTTGCGATGAGCTTACAGGTTAAGATTTGTATCTTACAGTATAGGAAAAACCCCAATTTGAAACCTCTGATAATATTGTCTCATTCGAAGAAACGCCCTCGACTCACTTGCAAATCAAATCAAAATATTTATTCGTCAAATAGTTTTCTAAGAAACTATTTCAATTATCATTATATTTTGCCAGGGTTTCGGAAAAAGAAGCCAATATGATCGTCATCTTGCTAAGAAACTCATGATACCATTCTTTTTGTCATCTTTAAAAAAATTAATGTAACAATTACAATTAATTATACACAGGATGATATCGCGATTGTAGGTACATTTTCTGGAAATATTCTGCTAATGCTACTCTACACTATGCTATGCTCTCTGTATTATTTTCTTTCCTTCCATATTGGCTCAGTGTTGTCTTGCAACAAATTTCTAGTTGCTCTCTTTTTGTTTTTTTAGAGGATTTATTCTTAATCTTTAATTAAGTATTCTTTGATTTATTTTTTAGACTTTCTTTGGTCTATTCTCTTTAATTTAAAAGCTTAAGTCTTTTTTTATTCGTTTTCTCTCTCTTCTCCTTGAAAACTTTCTTCGTGGGGGGTGCTAGTCAAAACTTCTGGACGCGGCTTGTTTCTTTTACCTACTCTTTGTTGATTTTGTCAATATTCCTGGGCGAGGAATTAAAACATATAAGATATTGTAGAAATTTACAGCGAAACTTGTAGAAGGGTTATGGAGAATTAGTTAAGAACTGAACGTTCTTGTCTGTGTAAATTGTAGTTCGAATATGGTAATAACCAGATAGCTCTCATTCCCTCGCTCTCCCCTAATACTAAAAAACTATGAACCTAACATCGCTTCCAATCTGTTATTACTCTGGTCCATCGAAGCGTAGATTTCCAGGTAATCAAAGCGGTTGGCCATCTCGATTTTGAAGGTTTTGAGTGGATGAAAAGTATTGTATGTCAAATTTAATATACTTATTAAATACTTAATATATGTAGTCGGTTTTCACCTTGTTGATCACGGAGACATAATTAAATATTTACTATTTGCTGGTCAAAAGTCTATCTCATTTCTCGAGGAACCATCGGGATTCAAATAGGTGCAATTCCTGTGAGAATTCTTAGGTGAATTTGTCCTTTTCCCAGAAATCTGTTTTCTGGTTTCTGGAGTTCCTTTGCTCATTGCCAAATTAATCTCCTTTTAGGTCGTTATTTCTTACCTTACCGTTAAATACCCCATACCACATTGTAGTGTTGGACTTGATCCAATTAATATAATATTATTGAGCGACTAACATCCTCATTACACGACCTCTATGTGACCATTTCCAGATTCATACCAAATGTCTTTTGGATATTCTGAGTAATTGATACGAATCCTTATTCGACACACTTTCTAAAGGCATTATATTCTTAATGAAGGACCTATGGATGAGGAACTTAACTCCAACTTAGGACTGTTGCGGACTTAGCGACATTAGAGCAAGTTACAGGTGTCTTATGGTTATTGTGTGTTCGACCTTTGCCGACTTCAGACAACCCAAAATTGTCCAGAACAACAATTTTTACGCCTGACCTCAGGGTACAATATATAAAATGTGAGATTTACCTAAAAGTACCTGAAATGTAAGATTGCCACTATTCAATTTATACCTATAACACACAATGCCTAAAACACGGATTTGCCTACAATGTGTTAATTCTATAAGATAACCATTCAACGATTAAAAATTAGAATACCAAAAAAAAACCGATGACTAAAAACCGGTTTATTTATTCACTTTGTTTTTTGATGGCTTTAATAAAAACAAAATAAAAAATTTAAAAAAACTTTCAGCCTGTCAAGAATTCTCGAATTTTCTGCGGAAACTATTTTTTTGCTTTTCAGGGAAGCGCCCTTTTCGAACAACTTAGGTATGAGTATGAAAAGTATTTAAGCAATGTATTTTTTTTAATACAGCCATAATAAATAAAGTAATACGACATTGTGTATAAGTATTTTATATAGTTCTTGTAATAATAATATAAATCTTGTTTATAACTAGTTGTTGCCATTTGCAATATCAAATTATTAATACTATACAATTTAGAGTAAAATTTTAACTTTAATAAAAAATAATAGCAGAAGTGTGTCTGAAACTGTTTATTTATAATTTTGAGTCGATAGATAAACGGAAACCTGCGGTGTTATATAAATCACCTACTTGTTCAATCTCTGAATATAAATTTACCGCGCTAATAAATATTTCTGTATTTTGAAATAATATATAAGTGTATACAGAAACATTTATTGAAAAGAAAGGGTTATTTTTCTTATGCTGTTTTGTTAAATGTAAATATTAATTAGTACTGATGTAAATATTTCATCATTGAAATTTGTTTTAAGAACGTGGTTAAGTATGTTTATGAACCATTTTTTTGCATACAAATATGCGTCAAGTATAACGTTAAATTTTTTATTGAGCACTTAATTTGAAAAATCGAAAGATCTATAAAGGGCCGTGCACACAAGGCGCCGTGTCTTCAGGCGCCGTCTACGCGCTTTTCACGATCGCGCGTTAGCTGCGCTGCTAAACTTGATTAGTTGCGATTGTATCGCTGTAAACACACGAGGGGTTTGTTACGGCGCACTCTCCGCAGTTCATTCTACTATTCACGTAGCAGCGCAGTCCAGTTAAGCTAACTGCCACAGCGTGTAAGTATTGATGTAACTGCACGTAAGAAGCACGTTTTGTTGCGTTATATGAGAGTCGATAGCGCGTGAAAAAGTCATCGTCTGCATACTACAATTTTACGAACGTGTGCATGCATAGGATCGTAGCGATAAAATCGCGTTCACAACGCGTTTCAAATGCGTGAAACGCGCTTCGACGGCGCCTAAAAAAATGTCGTGTTCACAGGCCCTAATAAGTTTAAATGAAATAGTTTATTTAAGACTGGTCAAACTTTATGTTTAACATTTAATAAAGTTGACCAAAAATATTAAATTAAAAATATATATATATAATTATATGAAACCTTGCAATGCATAAGATGTGCCAGAAAAAAAAAGTGCAATACAGACTAAAGTTGGCATATACACACGATGTGTATAATAGAAAAAGAAATAGATGAGAACGTCTATGCAAGCAAGAGTGCATGAAAGCTTTGATGTACGTATGTCGAGAGTTTTGATACATTTTGTGGAAAATGTATCCAAACATCGAATTTAATCAACTTAAAATATTTTTTACTGAGAAAAGTAAATATTGTAAAAATTTGCTATAATTTCATTGTCTGCATTGTTGTATACTTTCTCATATATTATTTATAATGTTTCAATGTATCCAGTTCACTATGAAAATTAAACGTGGCAGTTTGTATTCAGTAATGAATTAGATATTATAAGCTGATATTCGAATAACCATACGGTTTGCTATAATAAAATAGGTACCGAATGTTTAAATTTGTATTTATAATTTAGACTGATGTTATCTTAATGAATATTATTTAAGTATTTTAGTGATAGTTAATATTTAATTTTCATTATTATAATTTTTTTTCTATCGGAAATACATTCCTGAAAATGTGCAATGTTTTTAGGAATCGTATGTAAAATTAATGGGCCTATTTGAGTTTGTGGTAAATGCATAATCTGGCAATAAACATTTTACTTTCAGATGAAAATACTTAATTAATTTTGTGAATTAATTAGAGATAATTAATTTTGAATATTCCTATGTGCTGACTTGGCCTATTTAATGGATGACTAAGTTTCTGTTTCTAAAGCGTATAGTGAAAGTTCTCATTTAAAAGATTTTTTGCATACACCTAACTTAAATGAGTTATTTGTCGCAAGATTGTGCGCTTAGCATGAACAACTGTAACCGGCCATTAAACTTTATTTGTATGAGACTCGTATCAACCCATCGAATAGGTGTTTAGATATTTTATTTTTATAGAGGCTACCTAGTGAAAACAATTTCAGTTTATTTTAATATTTATAAAAAAATATTGTTTTAAACTTTCACAATTTTTTCGTAACATATATGTAGATACTGTTTAGTTACCTCGACATCATGATCTCAAAGGGGCTAAAGTGGCGGGTATAAAAAAATTCTAACCACCTATCGTGTGAGTATTTCGAATTTTGTGGGATTCCGAGGGAATAATTATGGTGAGTTACATAGAAAAGTTAGTCACAAAAACAAACTCTTACTACATGGACGAAGTAAGACGATTTCGGGAATCTATCAAAGAAAAGGCGAAAAAAAATAGCAACTTGGTGATTGCCGATGTAGAATCATTTTGGGAAATCGTGTTTTAGAGAGATATGGATTCGCATCCTGTTGCCGTCAATTTTACCTTAGGATCCATATTTTTGGATTTAGATTTTTTCCTATTCAAATCCTAATTCAACTGGGCTACATGGGAAAATAAATAATGACAATTAATCATAATAATTCAAGGGCATCACGTCGAGGTAAATAATAATGAAATGTCCAGATAATGCGATTAAGTCCCGCATAGTTTCGTTTCTACTCGTCGTCCCTAGTCACGTGACGATGTGTCGCTTTACGTTTCTACTACCTGACAATATCTTAAACTAATAATAAATGTCTTATTGAAAAGCGTTTACTATAGTTCGTAAGAAGTGATCTAAATATCATTTGTGGGTTGATATGTAAGTATTTTACCAAATATTTTAGATGAATACTTAATAACTGATTATATACCATTAAATATTGATTATCTACATAATCTTCAAACACGTTTTTTTTATTTTAAACCTTTACTCCCTCCTTTCCTTGTCCAAATTGACCAAGCGAGAGCTTGAGCATATACATATCATCCAATGCAACAACAGAGGGTTGGCACACAGATAGCTTATTACCTGGATTAACATATAGGATACTTCTTATCCTGGATGTCGCCTCGGGCACCTAACATTTTTCCAGGATAAGTATCCCACATATTAATCCATATACTATATGTGTGCCAAATTCATCCATATCCTCTCAGCTGTTTTTACGTTATCGAGGTACAAACTTCCATATATCTTTACAAATTTTCGCATTCATAATATAAGTAAAATAATAATTTAAAGATACACAGATGCAGTCGCGGGTAAAAGCTAGTAAAATTAAAAAGTAATATACACAAACTTTATTCGATTGTTTTGTTTAACTTGAAATTAATTAAACATTTACAAACAAAAACATTAAGCTCGGAAATTAAATGTATATCATAAAAGTTTGATCTCTTTAAAATAATGTTCTCATTTTAATAAGATTATTATTAAATTGTAGCTGGTTTAATCTCCATGTATCTGAAAATATAAATAACTTCAGTTACATAATTAGTAAAGGTGAGACACACTGCGTTTCGCATTACAGTAAACCACCCCCTTACACAAGACAACCGTGAAATAACAGCATGTGTGCTTTTGTGTTTCGGTGAGTGAGTGAGAGATGCCAGAGCTCAATTCCCTATTCTCTCCTAATCCCTTATCCTTAATCATACTATGATTGGCAACTCAGTTGCAGCACCTGTGACGTTGTTTGGGTTTTAGTTGACAGAGCCATCAACCATCAAGTAGACCTTACCATGAAAAAGTCTCTTAAACAGTGAAGGTTGCTTGGCTGTAGTAACCAACAACCCCTTTACAAAATTAATGATATAAAAAATAATCCCATTTAATAAGGATTCGATATTGGTAAAATATTTATGGCTAATGTTGTTATACTGGAATTTAAATTCTGAAGGAACCACTCTTATTTTTAAAGGAACTATAGGTTTAAGGGAGACTAACAAAAGTTCAATCAATATTTCTGAACTAAAAAACTCACTGCCTCTGCAAAATCCATCCAGTCCAAGGCTTTTGTTAAGTTGTCATTCTTTGAGGGCTTCTTATCCCAATTCCAGTAAAAGAATTCTTTGAAACCACCGGACACCTGAAACACGTTGACACTATGGTGCTTACCTTAACGCTCCTTCTCAAAGATCCCAGGTTCTATTCCCCCCTATCAATATCCCTCTTAATCCTTAATGCTATAAGGCATGCTTGTTTTATAGGCGACGGTAGCCAACTACCATCAATTGGACTGTCAACCTGTCTTGACATAAAAATAAATCTGCAGCAGTTGTCATATGTATGATAACTGCTTCTGCAATTCTTTAGGACTTTTACTACTTACTCTTTGCCTCATTTCCTCTACACCATTATTACAAGAAAGAAAGCCCTACTGTGACTCTCGAGAGGTTGTAGCTATCTAAGATGTCCATCTTAGATCTTGCCTGTGGAAGATCTTAGATCCTAGTGGAAGTTAATTACATTATTATAGAAGTTAATTCTTGTGATATCAAATATCACATTGAAATTTTAATATACAAAAAAGTTTATAATAACCTGAAATTTCCTGTTGGCATCTTCAGCCAGAGGTCGTTTGGTTTCCGTCACTACAACACCCGTGTATCCTTTGGGAACATTCATCTTAATGCCGTCTAGTGGGTAGCCACGGAATGTTGCTGTTAAATCTTTGAAAAATATATAGACAAATATTTTTATTTCAGGAAAAAAGAATTAAATATATTAGTTAATAATATTTGTCCTACACGATGTATAAGTTAATTAAATCATAGGTGCTTCATAGGAGTGATTTTTTTTTTTATTAGTAGTTCTCTTTTGTAATTATTGGCTACATTGTACATATTACTACTTGTTATATAAATCTACAAAACATCCCGTATTTACCTCCATTTTCGTCTTCGTTTACGTAGGGCTCAAAATATTTTTGAACATTTGCCTCTCCATCTTCTTCTATTTTGCAAGGCATATAATGTGTTCTTTGATTAAATAACTTATCATTGTCTTTACTTTTTAAATTGTTCTCAACTTGAATCGACATTGTTCACAACAGACAGAAGCTTACAAGTTGATATTGCTATTAATATAGGTACTATGTATACCTACAGTTGATATAGTTAGTAAATAATTCACCCTTTAAGAAAATTGCAAAATAAAACACTATAACACTAACTACGAAGATTAAGGTTAGCTTATTTTCATTTATATACAAAACAAAAAACAACTGATTTTTCCCGCGAAATATGAACACAGAATACAAATTTAATATATCTTTGATCTTTGTCAAATTATTTGAAAAACGCCATTTTGGCGCTGTAGGCTAAATAACGAGTGTCCATGGAACTAAAATGAGTGATATACATATCGTTGGAATAAAAAAAATATGTTATCGTCAAAATTAGTTCTCGGGACAATCGAGAGAGGTGTGGTACAAAAAATTAGCTCTTATTTGTATGGGACAGCATGTCCAATGGTATATTATTATATTACAGACAAGGACGTTTTATAATATAACAGGACTGCTTACTTGAAAAACTTGCATTAACGAAAATGAACTGTAATACCAATAGTTAAAGTATATTTTTCATTGCGCCTAATACAGAGGCTAATCCGGGCAGAGAGAGAAAGCGGAGGTCATGTGTCTCTTTCTTTCATCTTGCCAGACTAAAAAAATGTAGTTGAATAAAAATTTAGATCTAAAAATCTTAGTTGCAATACTTGTATGTTAATTGTACTTCAATTATTTTAATAAATTTTAATTCAACATATTATAATCACATTAATTTCGTTATATATTCTTAAATTACAAAAAGTTAATATTTATTGTTGCAAGTCTATTTTATATTTTATTTTCTACTGGTATCCCTTTAAAGTGACATTACGGTAAATGTCCATAAATTTGTAGCGCTAGTAGATTAGATTATGTTCAGTTGGTGCAAAACTATTATAAGCAATAAAATGAACAATGCGAAAATTACAATAGGTAAAAGTGTTGGTAAATTCATATTTCAATTTTTAAAAATATTTATAAGAAACTACTTCTATATTGAGGTACCTATATTCATCATCTCAGCCGCAGGACGCCTCCCCCATTACTTTCCAATAGGACCGGTCAGAAGCAGCCTGGATCCACCGTTGACCCGCGGCCCTTATTAGGTCGTCTGTCCACCTTGTGGGTGGACGTCCTGCACTGCGCTTGCTGGTCCGTGGCCTCCACTCGAGAACCTTCCGGCCCCAGCGGCCGTCTGCTCTCCGTACTATATCCCCTGCCCACTGCCACTTCAACTTACTGATCCGCCGGCTTATGTCGGCAACTTTCGTACGTCTACGAATTGAGGTATATTACAACATTTAAATTGTCTCACATAACAAAAATCTAATTGTCACCTTATTAGAAAGAGACACACGGCTTCTCTACTACATGTCCTACTCGGCTCGCTTTTTAGCTGCAAGTAATAAATCCTTATTATAATAGATCCAAAGAGACAGTTGAACAAAATGCAGGCTTTATAAACCCAATAGCCAATTACCCATACTAAAGCCACAACTTATATTGGATAAAAGATTGCATGCAGAAAAATTTAAATTATAATATCGATAGCTCGTTGCTTAGAGTAAATTGCATAGCGTAAAGGTAAATTGTATAAGTATTACCCATGATATATAAAGAAGTAGGTAACATTTTATCCGAACATTCTTTAGTTATTATTGAGATGTATGTTGTCACAAATATCAACATTTATTTGTTTCATTTAGTCTCTCTCGTCTTAAATCGTCAATCATTTCTCAATATTGCAAAGTATACTGTCGCACTGGCTTACGGTCTCGTGTCTTGTGGACTCGGGTCGATTGATTTGAATGATATTTCAAATTACAACATAATACCCGACTATTTCAAACAATATAAATTCTGCATAATATACAGAACATAATACATAATATGCATAATATACATACAATTATAGAGTACTTACATAGGAAAGTTAGTCTGTGAAACAGACACTGCACAATTGCTGATTTCTTCTTTTCGCCTTGTTTTACTAATTATAATTTTGCTCTCGTTTGAATTTTCGTAAATTCGTAAATTATTCGATATGTAATCAACAGGAGACCACCTCGAAAAAAATATTTATAGATTATAGTCAACATTTTACCAATCGGATGAGAATACTTTCTTGAATAAATGTGTACTATTGTTTATATGTTTTGAACCTCTAAAAGAGTTGCTCTGCTTTATCACACGAGGAATTCATTTGTTAGTATTTCGTTTCCTTTTTAATTACTTACACTACGTTACAAGTAACATGGTTACCAATTTTGTTACTTTCAGTCTCCTCTACAATGTCTGATAAAGTGGCTGAAAAATCGGCGTTAAACTTACATCAAGTAGCTGACCCCGCTTATATTCAGAAACTGGAAGCCCTCCTGGATATTCGGCCATTCATCAACCAAGTTGAAAACATTCTTAAGTCAGATAGTGAAAGCAATTCTGAAGTTGAGGAAATAAAGTTGTCAGAGGCCCACTTAGCTAAAGGCTATAAAGTTGTGCACGGAGTTGTAACATCAAAACAAGGTAATTAATAATTTGAAATGATAACATGTCATTATATAGTCTAATGGATTGTTTATATAATGTTGAATTACACCATATCTATCAAGTGCCAATTATTTACTAATGTACCTACATTAGAATCTTACATTTACATAGAATCTTTTGAGCTTGGCACATTTCAATGGCCAATACAATGCGAAATTGCTGAAAAAAAACATTTTTTAAATCATTTTCATGCAGTTACATTTGGAACCACTGAACTAATGACATTTAGGGTTATGAAATGGTCTTTGAGAACTCCCAAGTGGACTAAACGATTCTACCAAGTGGACTACATACTCATTATACTAACACGGATATTAGTATATTAGTAGAGAAAACATTTGTATATTTTTATTTTTGTTATTAATGAATAAACTCAAAAACTACCAGACTGATTTTAAAAATTATTTCACTTATAGAAATCTACATTATCAGTGAGTAACAAAGCCTATATATTATAAAGTTACGCGGACGAAGTTCTCGTGCAACAGCTAATATAAAATATTTTTATTTTCTTATTTGTTTTATCTTTTTTTTATAGAGCGCCAAAGTGACAAAACGCGTTTATACAACTTATCCTCGGTTGGAGAAGAGCGTAAATGGTTAAGAGATTTGCTGCTTTCCTCATGTTCAGAATCAAGTGATGATGACACACCCGAAGGGAAGGAGAGACGGATAAAAACAATGTTGAAAGAGCGTTACTTGCATAATAAATATGTTAAGGACTATTACAAGGATCCTGGAGTAAGACTATTTCTCATATTACTGTAAAGCAAAATGTATATCTAAACTTATCTTACTTACTTATCACTTAATTAAACAGTTTAACCACTTAACATCTTTAATATCTTTATTACATAGAATTAGTCGAGTTAGTTTAGTTGCTAGTTGAACATTTACAGTATATTACAAGGGCTGCACTGAAAGTATCGGGATTGGAATATTTTCATTGTTCCTGGCATAAAAATTCTTTATAATCGAAAACTCCTTGGTTTTATTAATCGAATACCATTTAATTTTTTTTTAAAAAGAACACGGTCACAAGGTCTTGTCAAACTTGTAAAGTCAGTGTGAAAATGGATTTGACTCGAGAAAATTCAAGAGCCCCTACTTATTCTTCTGGCAAGTTAAAAATTCCATAGGTACTATAAAAAAATTATATATACATATTTTATTAGTTTCCTTTGTCACCAGAATTCTCGATACATGTATTACGGTGCTGGACTTTTGTCCAATGTGGACCGGTATCCTGAACAACAAATTTATAGGCAAGTGCCTCCGTCTACCTCTAGAGGCCGCAGAGGTAGACCGGCGGATCGGGGGACCATCAGCACAAGGGGCACAGCAAAAAGTAGACGTGGTCGCATCCAGGAACATAGAACATTTGACAGAAACAATGCTGTAAGTATTTAAAAATAAACTCCATATAGAATAAAGTATGTTGGAGCAAACATATTAGCGACCCGCTCCCGGCTTTGCCCGGGTTACACCCGATAGCGCCATCTGTCTATTGTAGTTTAAAATAGAATTAGGTGAAGCAATAGAGAGGGTCACGCGACATCTACCGGATTTGAGTAGAATTACTTAGTGATATTTTTAGCGACTCGATTCACGGTAGATAAATGGTGCTATCAAGTGTTATATTTTTATTTTTCATCGGGGACGAAGTCGCGAGCACCAGATAGAAACCTTCCTCTTTTAACGCCCTTTCCATTAACGAGTTGGACTTGTACAAAACCATTCCAATGGGATCATAAAGTCATTTTAAAAGAAATGGACATACTATATCTGGTATACAGACTGATCTATTCCCATGTTTTATTTTTGAGTATTTTGGCAATTTTACACTGATCAAATATGTTTTTCTTTTGCAGTCTGATATTATTGATTATGAAGAACAAATTCAACTTTCAAAAGACAAGAATAACACGGTTGAATATTCTACACCGGAGAGGCCTGGAGTTAGGTAATGTATATTTTATTTTTGACGAAAATTTTGCATGGTTATACAATTCCTTTATCATTTTCTACAGTTAATATGTATAAGGATGAGTCCAGTATTTTATTTTCTAATTTTCTGTTTTTATAAAATAGAAAGACCGCAAGTATCCCTACCCTAGGCGCCTACCATCGAGGTGCATTGCCATAGTATGTCAACTTTTCAGAGGCCGTAAAAAAATGTCTTCGTTGAAGAGTTCGGAGGCTTTGACTGCCCAAAGACGCCGCCACTGGCAACTTCTAGTGAAGAAGGAGTTGGGCAAAGTACAGAGAGCGCGGGCGGCGACGCACAGAGAGTTTATGCTGCAAAGGAAGAGACTGGCGACGCTTTGCTGTAAGCATTGGCGTCACGTGGCCATGCAGTCCCAGAAGAACATGAAGGAGACTGTATGGAGATGCAAGCGGTTGAGTCGCGAGATGCAAGCGTACTGGCGACGTTACGACCGAGCAGAGCGAGAGACTCGACGCCGATTGGAGAGAGAGGCCGAGGAACAACGGAAGGTATACAATACTTAAATTTTTTACATACATACATACATACATGCATAACAAACGCCCGACGCAAAAACGGAGTGTTATAAGTTTGAAGTGTGTATCTGTGTGTCTGTCTGTCTGTCTGTCCCAACGGTCCCAAACGGATAGACCGATTTTGATCCGGTTTTTCATTTCTATGTTTACTTTCTGGCCAGTTCTAAAGTTCAGTTTTTGACTTCTGCGGTCTATGTAAAAATTTAATATTAAAATCTAAAAAGAGAGGGTCGCCGAGAAGTCTTTAGTCGCGGGCAGCAACAGCTAGTCTAAAATAAAATATGATTTAAATAAAAAAATCCTTTTACATGTGTTTACTTAGTGTTTTTTTTTTTTAGATGGACGTGGAGTTAATGGAAGCGAAGAGGCAACGTCGCAAGCTAAACTTCTTGATAACTCAGACCGAGTTGTACGCTCATTTCATGCAGAGGAAAATAAATACTTGTCCAGAGGGCGACACTGGCGCAGACTCTATATTAAAACAGTTGGAAGAAGACAGAGACCCAAGACTGTCCGCCATTGACAACTATGACAGGTTTGTAATCAGTGTCATGTGAAGAATTCAGTTACTAAAAGGAAACTGCATCCCATCTGCAGTATTTTAAGCAGATTATGACTCGTAGCCTATGGACAATTTGACTTTATGCAGTGCGTGCAAAGTCCAGTTTGTTTTAAATTTATTTGTATTATTTAAATAAATAAATAAGTATATAAAGTTACCGTGTTTGTATAGCGAAGAAATGAAAGCGAAAGCTTCCCGGAACGCTCGCGAAGCGTTCCGTGCGGACCGAGAGCGAACACAGCTGTTCGATGAAGCGGCAGGCGCGTGCGACCCGCGACCCGACGACCCGGAGTCGGATGAACCTCGACCTGACGACCCGGAATCCGACGACCCGCGACCCGAAGTGCGCCAACCCGGCGACTACGACCAGCCCGACATATTTCGCGGCACGCTCAAGGGTTACCAGCTTAAAGGGATGAACTGGCTTGCTAACCTGTACGATCAGGTACCTATAGTTATTTTCACCACTCATACTTTGAAACTTTTTGATGTGTAACATCTTACCGATCGGTTTCATGGGAGTAAAATTGTGCAATGAACCTGGGACCTCTAAGACAGAATGTTAGGGCAAGCAAGACTCGTCTAACTTGGTCGAAATAGATTCCAAATGCTGGGTGTAATTATATTTACAACTAGATAAAACTACAACTAAATTACTAAATACTACTAAACTAACTAACTAAATAGTTGAAGACAGTGTAAATCCTACTCTGTCATTATTCCTTTTTATGTGCTGTTTTATTTTTATTGTTAGTTGGTATGGAATAATGTGACTCTTCTATAAAAGGTGAAAGTTTTTTTTTGTTGTAGAATTTTAAAAAAGGATATGTTTTGCATTATATAAGAACCAGAAATAATTCTACTCTATTCTAGGAGTTTGATGAATCCTACATAGTGTATCCGTTTAAGTGTTTGTAACATACTGCTGAAATGAGAATGTACTTATATTTTTGTTATAATGAAAAAAGTTTTGTAGTGGTTTCGTATTCAAGAATATCTTTTATGACACTTTAATTAAAGAGTCACTCTAATAGCACTGTGATAGTGTTTTACTTGTAACAGGGCATCAGTGGCATCCTAGCGGACGAGATGGGTCTGGGGAAAACGGTGCAGTGCATAGCGTTCCTATGCCACGTGGCCGAAAGACTCGGCGTGTGGGGTCCCTTTCTGGTGGTGTCGCCTGCCTCAACTCTTCACAACTGGCAGCAAGAGATGGAGAGATTTGTGCCCGACTTTAAAGTGGTATGTCAGTTTTTCCGTTTGATGATTCTCTCAAAATTTATCCAACTTTTTAAACCGAATAATATTGCGTTTCCCTTACGGCACCAGGGGTATTTGTACCTGTCCGAATCTTCTTATTATGACTGTGTATGCAACTTCGCTTACGTAGCTGTAGTTCGTTTTTTGAAAATCCCATTGGAAACTATTAATTTTTCAAGATTAAAGTATCCTGTATCTTAATCCAGATAATAAACTATCTGAGTGACAAATTTCATCCAAATCCGTTAAGCCGTTTCTGAGATTAGTGTGCACAAACAGACAAACGGGAAAAAATTCTAAAAAGTTCAATTGTGTACAAATTGTTTTATTTTTCTTTTTTGAAAAAAAAAAAAAAAAAAAGTGATAGCATGTGGTGTTAAAGTTTAGTCTTTACATTGATTTTACTGACTTCATTGATTGTAGGTTCCGTATTGGGGTAGTCCGAGCGAACGTAAAATCCTCCGACAGTTCTGGGAGCGAAAAGACCTTCACACGCGACAGGCGGCCTTTCACGTGGTCGTCACCTCGTATCAGATCGTAGTGTCCGACCTTAAATACTTCAATCGAGTTTCTTGGCAGTACATGATCCTCGACGAGGCGCAAGCCATTAAAAGCTCCGCTAGCATGCGATGGAAGCTTTTACTTGGCTTCAATTGCAGAAATCGACTTCTGTTGTCTGGTGAGTGATTCTTTTCTAAAACTAAAGTAAAACTAAACTAAACGAGGGTATCCAGCTACACTCCACAGTAGCTGGATACACTCGATACTCGACAATCGGTTCGATTGATATGGTATACTGTTATTCGGTGGTATTTCCTTGACACGGTAACCATGATCTGATGCTGCAGCATAAAGTTGTCTGCAGGATACCTAACTCCTCGGAAACTTACAGCAGATATAGCGTGTGTATGTTCAATAGAAAGTCGATGGTTAGTTTTTAATTTTTAATTATATCTTGTTAAGAGACAATAACGCTATATTTTTCAGGTACGCCTATTCAAAACAGTATGGCGGAGTTGTGGGCGTTGCTGCACTTCATTATGCCCACACTGTTCGACTCTCACGAGGAGTTCAACGAGTGGTTCTCAAAGGACATCGAGAGTCATGCGGAAAACAAGAGCACCATCGATGAAAGTAAGTCTTGAGAATTGTATAAGTATAATCTTTCTAAAGTAATAATTCATGGCCCTGTCCCCCTTCTTCGTCCTATGAAGCTCGGCAGCGCACTAGTAACCTCTGTGGCGTTGCTTATGTTAGTAGACTATGGCTACCATAACATGCTAACGATTCACTCTATGGTAGTTGATGGCCCTCTACCACCATAGGAATCGTTAGGATGCTTGCTGCCGACTTACACAACAAATTAATTCGAATCTGAATAAAAAACTTTGATTGACATCAAATTATGAGTTTTAATGCAGTTGATTCTTTTCTAAAATCAGATAAAATCTTACATAAGAAGTTTGTCTGAGAAATCTTATGTGCTCTTACATGAAGGTGTGGGGGGTCAAAATAGTCCTTACGTAATGAATGAAAAGGTAAGCGATAAGGCGAGACACAATTCTATTGATTGTTTCAGAGCACTTGTCGAGGCTTCATATGATATTAAAGCCATTCATGTTGCGTCGAATAAAGAAAGACGTAGAGAACGAGTTGTCTGACAAAATTGAAATTATGGTACATTGTCCACTGACAATAAGGCAGAAGTTGTTGTATATAGGTAAGGTTTCTAGTCGGAAGAACTTTTCTTAATAATGTTTTTAAATACCTTCAAATTTTCGTACTCGGTGTGTGTCTATAAAGAAAAACTAAAAAAAGCACAAAATATCTTAATTTAGATATAATGTATGTATATCGATTTCTTTATGAAGTGGAAATCATCAAAATACGTGCTTAATTTCCAAAATGCATCTTTTAAAAAGCATCCAAAATCCAAAAAGATAGATAGGTTGTATAATAATGCTATGACCCTTAGAAGCCGTGCAAAAGGATAATAATGAGATGTAACGTTTCGCTTAGGGAAAATTTCATATATTATGTATTAATTTTACATTCTGATTTTTTCTGGCTGTAACTTTAATTGTGTTCTCAATATTTCAGCGTTAAAGCAGAAAATAAAAATAGAAGAACTTCTTCACTATTCAGTTGGAGCCGAGTCGGGACATAATGTCGATAAAAATTTTACATCCAACTTGTTGAATTTAGTGATGCAATTTAGAAAAGTGAGTATATGGAATTGTAGTTTCACTAAGCTGTACGTTAATATTTTGATTAGCAAAAAAAATCGAAGCATGGCTAGGTATGAAATCCTGACGTCCGATGCAAAAACGGGGTGTTATAACTTTGACGGATTTTTTTTTTTCCTTTTTTTCTTTGAAAGCTGATGTCATCGGGATCGTTCTTAGCTATAATTTGCAGCAGATATAGCGTTTTTAGGCTCAATAGAAAGTCGGGGTGTTGGTTTATAATTTTTAATTTTGGCTTGTGATATAAAAGAGTTTCTCTCATTTGACAGGTTTGCAATCACCCCGAACTGTTTGAAAGACGCGACGTAAGATCGCCATTTGCAATGCAACTCGACGATTATCATATGCCAAAATTGATCGCAGAAGACGGAATCCTATTTAGAATTATACCCTCCAAAAGACACTTGCTCTACAATAGACTGTCTATATTGCAACCTGAGTATGTCCAACAAGAAATTAACAAGTTTTTCTCTTTCACGAGATTCATTGATTTATCTCCTATGGAGTTGTACAGGGTTATGGTGTGCGGATGGTTGTATACGTAAGTCATTTTACTACCTGTCTAGAAATATATGTAGATTTAACACAAATCGTTATAGGTGGCGCTAACAGATTATAAAGTTATTTTTCAGTTAATTCTTGTTGCTTTTTTATCTTTTTATGTTAGGTCGTCAGACAGGCTGACGGTCTGTTTGATGGCAGGTGGCTATCGTCATCTATAACACAAGTAACGCCACAACATTTAGTTTTGGTTCTTGGAATGTGAACATAAAACAAAAATGTTTTTTAAGTACAATCAATTCTATAATTTTTTTGACCAACAACTTAAAAACATCATACAAGTACAATACAAGTGAACATTATGTCCAAGTGAATAATAATAACAGGAATTATGTCCTATTTTATAGTATGAACCATATAGAGCAATGTTCAGAAACGTATGAGAAATTGCGTCATCGCCAGTATTGGTGGTTCAGAAGAAATCATACGAACTCCGAGAATCAAAGTGAGACAGAGGTAGAGTTAAGGCCACAGTACGACAGTACGCAAAGCAAACACTTGCTTTTGATTTGTCCCGACGGCGATAGTCTGCGGCAAAGGAAACACGACAGCCAGTTGTGGACTAATCTACTGTTTGTGGACTCTCTTTGGACTAATGGTATGATTCTTGACGAGTTTCATCTTTCAATACTATTTCTATAAAGAAAGGAGACTTGACTTTATATATCTGTGTCAAATAATGTCTAATCATGGTTTTACGAATGTGGCTGAAGGGGTTTTATAGAGTACAGTTAACAAAAGTTTCAGCTAAATCGACCGAAGCACTTTTCTAGAATTAACTTTTTTGTTTGTAATTCGATTGGAATTTTTGGAATGATGGATTGAATGAAAAATAAATGTTACGGGAAGCTTGCTACAATACATAAGTGAAAACCGCATTTAAATCGGTTAAACTGTTTATGAAATTAGCGTGCACGAACGCACAGACAAACATTTAAGCATCTTACAGCAGATATTAGCGTGTTTAGACTCAATAGAAATTCGGGGGTTATTTTATAATTTTTAATTATAGCTTGTCATAAGTCATAATGTATTGGTTGTTGCTTTTGTCAGGTGGGCCTGTATATCTGCACACGGATCACCTGCACCACTACACGCCAGAAACGGCGGAGCATCGAGCCATGCGCGTGCGCAACGCACAAGCTCACACACACGGCGACGGACAGGTAACCCTCGTACTATATGCACTACCATGCATACCTACTCAATGTCTAAGTTCCGAAGAGAAGTCGCCTGTGTACCAGATGAAAAGTATATTTTATTAATTGTTATCTATCCGTTCATGAATTACTATTGTCAGCCTTTCAAACGATAGTTAAGTATAGATTACAGAAATTTTAAACTAATCGAAGTAATGATCATACAGTAATGAGTATTGTTAGCAAAAAAATAATTTAACGATTGATGAACCCTCTCTCTGATTTGAATTTTTCAGGTAGATGTAATAAGCGAGATAAAGTCTGAAGAGAATAGCGTTTGTTCGGTACAGTCGGCGGAATGCGCCGAATTCCCGCACGTGGAGCGAGCGGCTGAACTGCACGCTGGTATGCGGACCACCCTTCCCGCGGTGTTGTTTTTTGCACAACCAAAGGTGAGTACCGTGAAGTTAATTCAAGTAGTTTCCCGTTTAAAATACTCTAAATAAAACGAATATAGAATTGTACAAGGTAACTAACTGACTTTGCCCGAGACTTCATACGCATGGTATTCGGAATAGCTCGTAAGGACCAGCGCTGACTGACGGTATGGCACGGCACGGTACAGCAAAGTTTTTTTTATCCTAAACATATTATTTTTAACTTTATTGCAATTATTTAAGCACTCACACTCCTTTATTTCAATATCTAGAGACCGTTGCGTTCCGCGGCATGCTTCGGCATGTCGCGGCGTTTGGAATAACTACGACGTGCCGAGGCATCCCGCGGCATGACGAGGCGTGCCTTGCCTTGCCATCTCATCAATCAACGCCGGCCCTAAGAGTATCTTGCATAGAATGTGTTTGTGCTGCAGGTCGTGTGCGGGACGCGTGCGAGTTTCGCAGCATCACGATCGCACGCGTTTCATGAAACGCGACATCGGCACGCGGAAAACGCGGAGGGCGATGCGACTGTCACGCGGCTGGCGGCTTCAGCGCGGCCCGAGCACGGATGGGCCCCGCTGCAAGTGCCAGGTATCACTTCATCTATAAACCACATTCCTTGTTTCCGTTTCGTACATTGTAAATTACACTATTTTTTATGTTGAACTCGACAGACGCCTGGTAGGTGGCTACCGTCGCTTATAACACAAGCATGCCACATAGGATTAAGGATTAGGAGGAATGTCGATAGGGAAATGGGCTCTGGCATCTGTTACTCACTCGCCAAAACACTACAACACACATGCTACACAAGGTGGTTTTCTGTAAAGGGTTGGTCGCTGCCGCCAGACGGGCTCCTCAAATGACTCAAATGACGCAGTGTGCCCAGCCACACTACTTACAGATTCAGACAAAAGCCAACTATAAAAAGTTCATTTCCAAAGTTAGCTTTGCCTGGAATCGAACCTTGGACACTTGAGACAGAGCGTTAAAGTAAGCACCTTAGGGCCGACGCAAATAGAAGGACGTCACGGTAAAATATATTTCAGTTTTATCATAGAATTTTGTACCTGAAGTGCTTTTAATATAATTCAAATTTCATCTAGCGTGCTGGTTAAACATGTGGTTATTTCACGGTAGGTACTTTTTTTAATAAATAATTTGTGAACGAAGCAACCGAACGTTTCAGACAAGAATCAACTGGTGAGCGACGCGGGAAAATTGACCGTACTAGATTCGCTGCTGAAACGGCTGAAGGAGAGAGGCCACCGGGTGCTGATATATAGTCAGATGACAAAAATGATCGATCTACTCGAAGAGTACATGTGTCACCGCAAACACAAGTACATGCGGCTCGACGGCTCGAGCAAGATATCGGCTCGGCGAGACATGGTCGCCGATTTCCAAGCGCGAGCGGATATATTCGTGTTTCTGCTGTCGACGCGGGCCGGTGGTCTAGGGATCAACTTAACGGCGGCGGACACGGTCGTGTTCTACGATTCCGACTGGAATCCGACGGTCGACCAGCAAGCGATGGACCGCGCTCACAGACTGGGTCAGACGAAACAGGTGACCGTGTACAGGCTGATCTGCAAGGGAACGATAGAGGAGAGAATAATGCAGCGCGCCCGCGAGAAGAGCGAGATCCAGCGGATGGTGATCAGCGGCGGCAACTTCAGGCCGGACACGCTCAAGCCGAAGGAGGTCGTTTCGCTGCTCCTGGACGATGAAGAGATTGAGTTCAAGTGTAAGTTTGCTCTTCATTATCCGCGAGGTAAAAGTGTGATTTTGTGTTAAATTGTTATAAATATAAAGCTATTTTTCCATTCCAGATCGGCAAAAAACAGAAGAGAAAAAAATAGAGGACAGAGAAGGAAAAAGAAAATTAGATATTTTGCCTCTTGTAAGTAATTTTCAAATATCACATAAATAAACGAGGAATTCAAATTATATACTACAGTTATATAGTTAATACATACAATACAGTCGCTAGATCATTTAAACTACGCAACGGCTGTCCCGCTCCCGGCTTTTTTCCCCGTAAAAACCTTCCCTGATTATCCCTTTATCCATTGGTGAAAACCGCATGAAAATCGGTGCAGTAGTTTTCGAGTTTATCGCGAACAGAACAGAAACGCGCAATTTTTGCAGAAAAAAATTGCATACGCCCGAAGCGTTGTATAAGCAGTGTCCAGTAAGTGCCACATGCGCTCGTTGCACCGTAGCGAAATGGGGCCGAGTTCAGCTAGTATTAATATATATAAAATGGTAGATATGACAAGAATTGTAAGTTGATTTGATTTGTTAGTCGCAGCAACATTCGCCTGTGGAAGCGAAACGGTTTCGCGAGGGCAGCGCCTCGGAAGGGGGCAGCCCGCCAAGACAGGACGAAGACGACCGGCTCGTGGTGGACGAAGACCTCTCGCCATCGTCGTCAACTATGACTAACCGTAAGTTCCTAAAAAAATTATAATTCGCAATCATAATCACCGCCTTAAGACAACGCGAAGAATGTGTCAACTCGGACTAGCGTAAAATCAGCGCTGTGCCAAGGTCTGAGCTATGGTGTAAAAACGTTCAAAACGTGATCAAAACGTGTTTTTTTAATCACAGCCTTCGGAGGTCCATTACGGCAGTCGTCGCCCTGGGGGCTGAGGGCGCGCGCATCGCGTCGCGGACGTCCGCGGGGCTCGCGTCATTCGTTATCGCGGCGCGACCTCGCCGCTTCCACTTCCGCCTCCGCTCCCGCCCCCGTCCCTACGACCGCATCTACCTCTACAGTGGACGCAGCACACGCGTTCGTCTCAGGTACACTATCTCTCGTATATTATCCATACGTTGGAATATAAAATTGAAGTGTGTTAAATGAAAATAAATAATAAAATAAATAGTGTCGAATAAATGCTTTTTACTAAGTGTAAATCAAAGTATATAATTAGGGTACTTATAACAAAAAAAAAAAAGATATTATTGTAGACATATTGTTTGCACAGGCACCCTTCTACTGGACTCGGACGCTCCCCTCGAGATGGTGGAGGGAGCTGGGACAAGTGGAGCAGGAGGGGCTGGGGCGGTGAGCAGGGGTCGAAGGGGTCCGGGGAGGCCTCGGCTGCGCACCGCGGCCCCCCCTCGCTCTTCCCGACGCCCGCGCCGCCCCCGCGAGCCCCTCCTAGTGCCGCTAGCCCCGCCGCCCTGAGCCCTATCGGTATGTAAACAATTATTATTCCGCCGTAGTAATAAGTTAAGACATGATCATGTCCAATTTAAACTTTAAATGAATAAACTAATAATGAAGAAATTTTTCAAATTTATTTAATATTTGATGTAAATAATACTTACTATTTATTTACATCAAATATTTTCATTTATTTTCTAGAATTTTGTTTAGTGAGTTGTTAATCACATGTTAATTGTTATGTAAATGTTAATTAATATACATTTTTTTTAATTTTCAGAAACATTGAGCTATTTGATGAGGTTTAGCATTAGAACGTCGAAATCGCACATTAGCGAAATCCAAATCCCTTGTATATTTGAAATAAAAAATTGTGTAGATATTTTAAATAAATATTGACTTGCAACTGATTTAAATTTTGTTTTATTATAATAATCCTAATAATATTATATGCGAAAGTTTGTATGTTTGTTCCTCAATAACGGCTGAACTTGGCTGTCCAACGTGGGGTACGCTTTCTGTCGAAACCTCTGCGTACCTGAGAATGGGGGTACGCCGGCCATCTCGGGGAAACTTACGACGGCCTTCGCAGTGGTCACATGACTAGTAGAACACACAAAGAGAGTTTACATCAATTAGAATAAGAAGATTAAACTAAAGAGTTATTCCTAACAACCGTTTGAGACCTTATTTTTAAACATTCAGAACCTTTTTGAATTTTCAATACATCACTGACAACACATTTTAATATTTATGTTGTCATAAGTTGGAAATTTGCATCTTGAAATAAATTAAACGCTCGCAATGGCAAACGAAGCCGAAGAAACAGTAAGAAAACTCTCGATGCATAAAGGAGTGGCCGGTGTGATAGTGGTGAACGGCGAAGGCATACCTATAAAAACTACTTTAGATAATCATGTATCAGTTCAATATGCAGGATTAATGTCAGCTTTAGTGGAGAAAGCGAAGTCCGTTGTGAGAGATTTGGATCCCAGTAACGATCTAACATTTCTTCGTATAAGAAGCAAGAACAGCGAAGTCATGGTGGCGCCGGACAAAGAATTCATATTGATCGTTGTGCAAAATCCTGTTGACTGATAAATACTAAATAAAATCAAAGTATTTTTTAATTTCAGTTACTCACTTATAGTATTTCTCATTAAAAGGCAATATTCGAGCCTTTGAATTTACTAGGACTACTGAAGCAGACCGCGCGCTGTGTTTTGTTAGACAATTTCTTGTGGAAAAATATAAAAACTGTTTTGAGAAAAAGTAGCCATATAATATTCTTCTATAAATAGCTACTTTATTTTTCTCAAATAAAATTGTGATATTATTTTAATTACGACCCGAAAAATGATCATTTTTCCCAGTTTAGAATATTTTATGATCCAGGTAAAGTTGTAAATCATCAAGGATGTTTACTTATTCATCTATAACATGTCTAAATCTAACTATAACATAAGTACTTTGGTCGAATCCAGAAGTTGTCTAATTAAGATTCTGACGAATTACGAATCTGTCGAATACAGAAACAAGGCTATTTGTAACAAGTGCCATCTGTGCTTAGAATTGTTTACTAAGCATTTTCCTGCAAGGGAGTGGCGCAATCTTAATGCTTTGCTGTTTTAATGCGTGATGCTAACGAATACTACTCAGAGGCCGCTGATTTTGCTGTACCCAATGATAAATTAATTATTATTTTTGTTTTTATTGTCCCTAAATTTACTTTACATTTAAATTCCTATTCTTGTATCATAGCTTTATCCCCAATATAAAACTGTATAAAATCATATAACGATAGTATTTTATCCAAGTTCAAATTTGCATGTTGTTACTATTTGAACTTTTAATCTGAAACAAAAAATAAAATTAAAATAAATGAGGACCGTACAAGAAGCTTCTAAATTATATTAACTAATTATAATTTTCTTCCTTCCATTAAACTTTTTACGGGACCTCTTGTACACACGCTACAGTATAATTTCTTGCAGCACGTACAAAGCCTTCAGCATCCAAGGTATTTTGATAATTTACACAGAATACCACCGTGACATAACAGCATATGTGCTGTTGTGTTTCGGTGAGTGAGTAAAGGAAGCCAGAGCCCATTAACTCATCTCTTCCTTATCCCTTATCCTTAACCCTTCTATGGTCGGCAGCTCACTTGCAGTACCTATGGCACCTACCATCAAATGGACCGTCAGCCTGTCTGTCAACCTTAATATAAAAAAATGGTATTCATTACAATGAATAAACTCATCGGTTACTTTTTTTCTGCTAAATAATTTATTTCAACTCTGATGGTAACTGATATATGGGCCTCTTTCACCAACTATAAGTAAAGTGTTGGTTAGTTACTTTTAGAAATAATTTTATGTTTTATTAAATTATGCACTCGGTTTACTGCATCCTTCGATAGGAGATTTTTTTTTATTATTTTCTTTTTAATGTTTGGGACTTTTACCGTACAAACAAAGGTATATCAGCTCCAACATTACCGGTGACCGGTGACTTTAAATGGCGGTTAGCCTACTTGACACTTTACTCTGTGATGGTGAAAGAGGTCCTAATGTTAAGAATAAATAACAATAAAATACATATTATAACATACTATGCACTTGTATACTTATGCAAGATAAGATAGAGTGAATTTAACTAGTGGCAGGGCAGTCATTTGGGCAGCCCGTCTGGCGGCAGTAACCGCCGTAAAATAACAGCATGTGTGCTTTTGTGTTTCGGTGAGTGATTTAGGGATGCTAGAGCATATTTTCCAATTCCTTCCCATTCTCTTATCCTACTGTAGACGGCAGCACACTTGCAGCATCTGTGATGTAGCTTGTATTCTTAGGCGATGGTAACCACCTACTATCAAGTGAACCGTCAGCCTGTATGTCAACCTTAACATAAAAAAATCATAAAATCACTTTATGAAGCGCTGATTTCCTGATGATAATTTAGATAACTTTTGGGTAATTTTAATTTTCTCAATCATCGAGATCGAATTCGTGAAAACGATTTTTTTTTCGTTCTGAAGCAGTGAGTACTATGTCTTCTGTAGTACGTAAATTATTAAAGGTTATACTATAAATTATCTTCCAAGAGCTTTAGTTTCTCATTAAATTGAAAAAAAGAAAAAAAAAAGAAAAAAGAAATTAGACGCATTATTAGAAGCTCGATTTTAAAACAGTGGTTAAGGCGGGACTTAGTAGAAAAGCGTTAATTTCGTCGCTTAATTTAATTTAAAAGTGTAAACAAAACCAAATTATTTTTGAAAGGTTATTATAAAATCCCTGATTATTATTTAAGCGATAAAGAAGCCTGGATTTAAACGATTCTCATCTCACACCATGTTTAGTATTGTATTGTATAACCAATGAATGATTTGTGTACAATTAATTGGATTAATATTTATAATTGTAGTTGTTATTATATTATTTTAGAGAATGGTATCCTGAGTTTCTTCGGGGTTTCTTCTCAGGATTGTCGTCAACATGGCAATTTTTTCCCGAAACCTTTGTAAAATATTATAATGACAATTGAAATATCTATTTAAAAATTCAAAATCAAAATAAATTGTGTGGATTTTGATTTTGAATTTGACTGCGAAACGCAGTTTGCTCTGCGACTACTAAGCTTTAGCTTTTATCATCTAATTGAAATGAAATGTTACCTTGAAATGCGAACAATACTCGCAATCGTTAAAATAGACACGCATTTTTGCATTGAAGCGTGCGGACCACGTACACGTTAAGATTAAACATAAACGTTATCAACACATTAAAAAATTTGCATATTAATGAAATAACAGTATTAAGGGTTGGCTGCAGGGTATTAAAGTGGTTATGCAAACATTTTTCGCTTGGGCGGCGGCAAAGAGCTTGGGCGGGCGGCGGGGTCCGTCTTTCTTCGTTTCACTCAATTCACGTCGCTTCAGTCAACCGCCACGCGTCGACACTGACGTGCGTATGTCTCGCGTTCGCTTCCACAATACTCGTGAACGTCGACTGTGTAGTGACAATCATTCGCGTCTCTTACCCTAAAAACCAAGGCGCCGTAAAGGGCAGTTTTGATGAAAAACAAAAATTCGGTCTAGTTGTAGCCTCTTGTTCCTTTTGAAGTGGTCGTATTTTAGGAACGTGCGTGTTGTGATTTGAAGTGTGTGCATGTAGTTGTTATTCTCAAAGGATTCAGAGGTGAGTTTGTATTTATTTTGTACAAACTAGATTTCCAATCGAGAACTTTAACCTGTAGTTTCTAAATAGTAATGTATAACTTTATTATGTACATTCATGTTGTGACGATGTATTTAGAGGGTTTGATTGTTTCGGTAACTAACTTACTAAGTTGAGAGTGACATAAACAAAATAAAGTTTTCTTTTAAAGTTTTTTTTTTAATTGGTCACTATTAAAAAAAACTGGTCACAATTTCGCTGTAGATTGCTTTTTTTTTCGTTTTCGTTGAAATTTCAGAATAAAAAGTATATAAAAACACTTCTATTATAATGAAATATTGTGTAAAAATTTTAAGTCAATCCATCAGCTAGTTTTCCAGTTTTGTCGACGAAAGCTAAATTTTTTATAGGTATATAAAAACCAGCTGAGCCGATAGACGTCGTACTTTCAAATTTTTTAATTGTTAGCTAGGAACATTGGAAGGAAAAAAGAAAAATTGGGTTTTTACGATTTTTAGAAATTTTGTCTTCATAAAAACCTTCTTCGGACTGCAAAGAATATTTGAAAAATAATAATATCCGAATCGGTCCAGCCGTTCTCGAGTTTTTGACTTAGCAACACATTTAACGACTCATTTTTAATTATACTCGTATTTAATTTGGGTGGCAATCAGGCTAACAGACCATTTGATAATAGGTGTTACCGTCGCCTAAGGACACGAGCTATAAATTATAGCATAAGTTTTTGATCCTAAAATAGGTACTTAACATATTAATAGGTAGGTATATTGGCGACATGTCCTGATTTTGCATGGGTGCAATTTTTTTCAGCATGTTATATACACACATATCTAAACCTTTCTCGTTTCATTAGTAAAAACCGTATCGAAATAATAGCAGACAGAGGTGGAGAGCGACTTTATCTTAAAATACGTTTTTATACGTTTCTATATGTTTTAGAAAACTACATTTCTATACGTTTTAGTAATATTTTTCGCACGTGTACTACATAAAAATAAAATTTTATTTCATGTAAAGTTTAAGACGCGTACAAAAGTACTTAGGAAAGTAATTTGCGAGACAACTAGGTACTTTGGCAGCACGATAGAACAGCCTAATTTACATGTAAATTTTCTAACCTAACCTTCGATTCAGATCAGCGTTGAGAAGCAGAACGGAAAAGTAAGTAGGTATATTGTAAAGAGCAAATAACAATCGAGGCCGGGTGCTAATCATTCGGTCATGTTGCCGATGAATTATGTTGACATACTTACATAGCCACGAATCACACATAGCACAAATAGAGAAACAAACTTCCTGATACAATATTTACTAGAAGACGAATGGAATCTATGTGTATTGAGATGACGACTTGCAAAACTTATAGAAATGCAAAAGAAAACTTAGGTTAGGTATAGGTGTATCAAGAAATTTATTAAGAAAAAAAAAATACAGAACTAAAATATAAAATACTAGCTGTAGCACGCGACTTCGCCCGCGTAACTTTATAAAATATAGCCTACGTTACTCGCTGTTAACGTCGATTTCTATAGAAGACTATTTAAAGTCGGTCCAGTAGTTTTTGAGTTTATTCATTACAAAAATACAAATGTTCTCTCTTTATAATATTAGTATATAGGTATACAAATATATGTTACTAGCCGTGCCCGCGATTTCATACGCTTTGAAAAATGAAATTATACACGTATGAGTTATAAAGATGACATCTTTATCGCTGTGACGACAATGGCGCAGAATTTTTTTATATTTTTGGACGATCCCACGGGAACTTAACATTTTTTCAGGATAAAAAAAGTATCCCATATTTTAATCCAGGTAATCTAATTTATTATCTGTGTGCCAAACATCATCCAAAACCGTTCAGCCGTTTTTGCTCAAACGTTAAGATATCCAAAATAGTATGAACGTAAAATTTCTATTTGCATGTGAATAGTATCATCAGATGTATCGTGAGTTGTTTACAAGGCTTTTATCTTTAGACAAATTGCTTCTAAAGATTTACGTGTTAATACATTCTAAGAAAAGTCGATGTTTTATATTCAATTCACGAAAACGGTCATTAACAAATAGTACTAATGATTTTTTAATGTATAGGATCAAATTTTATTCTCTTGCAATAGTAAATTTAAAATAAATTAAAATAGGTTGTCAATACTTTGGTCAATTTGAGGTAAGGCGTCATTTATAATGGCTAATTATCTCTGAATTATATTCACATAATCTCTCAAACGCTCAGATTTCGTACAGTATATGTTTTCCTTAATAGCTAGAACTGATAATTAATTCTATTTTATATAAGAATAAGAAAGAGACAAGATTTCTACAATAAATAGAAAAGGCAAAATAATCTGAGATGAAAGCTCAAACATGAATAGAATTTTCCGCCATCATCGATACCGCGGAAAAACATATAATACTTGCTTCAAAAATCTTGACATAATGCTTATTTTTATTGCCACTACTTTACAACAGACAAGACGTGATGTGTGTATAGAATTAGGTTCAATAAACAATTGCTAGTAACAAAGAGTCTTTGGTAATACGTTTGTATAATGCTGCTTCCGTTTATATATCAATGAGTGTGTCTAGATTCTTAAGACGCAGATTAGGCCTATGTTTTCTGGAACTAGAGTAATTTAATTTAAATATTTTTTGACGCAATAACGGGGTGTTATAAATTTGACGTGTGTGTGTGTGTCTGTCTGTGGAATCGTATATAGACCAATATAGACCGATTTTGATCCGTTTTTTTTTGTTTGAAAGCTGACTTGATAAAGATAGTTTTATCTTAGCTATAAGTTATGATGATCTGTTTTTGAATTTATTTTAAAATGTATATTTAATTGTGAAATACGACACAATTTATATATATATATTCAAGTTGAAAATTTTTACAAAAAAATATATATTTTATATGTACATATGTATTTGAACAACAGAAATAATAAAGTTGATAGTTATTTGTATTAGAACGCTTTACGGCCTCTTAAAATACTCGCACATATACATAGAGGAAGAAACACAATCTAAATGTTTAGACAAAAAAATTATCGTAACGTTTATCTTGAATGCTATCTAAATAAAAAAATGTTGTGTTTAATTTCAAAGATGTTACGTAGCCACATACGATTATCTTTTTACCATTGTGATAAACTTTATTTTTAAAATGAATTATGAAGGAACGCTATGAAAAAGTATTAAATCGCGATTCGCGCAAATCCTTAAAAGATTAACAAAAGATTACTATAAACATGACGGATTAAATATAAAAAATAAGGATAAATTAAGGACCGTCAGTATAGTTGTTATCTATACGGTTCTTTTTTTAATATTTTTTTTTAAATTAAAATTATTTAGTGGCTATACTAAATAATAATGCATTGGCTATGCATAGACATAGAGAATGGACTGAGCATTTCCTTTCCACCTAAACTGTAAAATAAATACGGGTAGAAAAGTGTGAGAGAGACGAAGCGATCGTGCGGCCAGTAGTTGTCTTTGTCTAAAATCTTGAGTGACCTTCGAAGTTACTACAGACCTACAGGAAAGAGAGGCAATGATAGGCAATGGCCGTACGATCGCTTTCTTTGTTTGTATTGCTTGGTACTGCTGAGTCCATTCTCTCTATGTAAATGGGCCAATGTAACCTGAGTTTAAAAACTCAAAAACTTAACATACAAAAACACTAAGAATTTTTTAGAAAAACCATTGTAAAATATTGTATGTTTTAGTTCCTTTTGTCTCTCCGTGAGTCATTAAGGGTTCTCAATGGTTGCAGACAGCGGCGCTAACTAAATCATTATTCAAGTTAATTTAAGGGTAGGTATATTATTAAACTCCAATGACTTGTAAGTAATTGAAGATTGCTTGGATTGTTCCTTTGAACTTTGACATTATGTAACAATTTCATTTAACACGTGATTTTAATAAATAAAGATATTAATAGTGAAATATTTTGTGTAAGATTTATTTTAAAAGGGCAACTACGCAGGTTTCATGTCTTCCCCATAAAACCGTTTTCTGAATTAGTGTAGTAGATTAATTCACTTGTTTGTTAGTGCGTGATGATAGTAAATGGTGGTAAAAGTTTATATTATATAGATAAATCTCCGTATTTAACATGAAATACTCTAATTCTAATTAGTAGAGTAAGGAAGAGTATAGTCTAGTAGAGTCTATTAATACCACTAATAACTGAATTTTAATTTTACGTTCCTTAGCTACACACTGTTGGTCGGACTCTTGTAAGCGATTTATATAAATAAACATAAGATTATCGTTTCCGTTTTTCTTTTCTCAATGTGCGATGTGTTCTAAAATCAAACTTTATGTGAAAATGTGTACGAACTTAGAGATTTAATGGTATTGTATACGCGATAAGTGGTCTCATCACCTCTGGTTATCAGTGCGATAAACGTAGATAACCGGCTACCGAACACTTAGCCGGGACTTATCTTGGGTCACAAACGGTCTTAAAATAGTTGGGCAATTTGTGACGTTTTGTTTGTCATTGGCGCGTGACGTCAACAAAATAGTGATGCGTTAGTGTCACTATTCTGTATTTGTCTCTTGAATTTTGGGTAGGCACATACATGGTATTCGGAATTGACACGTTTACTTAATAATATGTCTTAATTGTGCAATCAGTTTGTTTACAAGACTAAGGCAAAAGTTTCTTTTATATTCGACAACTGGCGAGACGACCCCAGATTTTTTTCTGCAAATTATACAAATTAACCTTCCTCATTTATCGATTTTTCCATTAATGAAAACCGTATCAAAATCCTTTGGGTGGTTTAGAAGAAGTTAGCGGAGAAATAGACAGAAGCTGACAGCGATTTTATTGTATAATATTATGTTTATAGTACCTAAATTTTGTTTGACGAATTCAATACCTTATCTTTATATATTTTTTTTTGACGAGGAGTAATCCGCTTACAGATTCCCTACTGCTGGCTAGGCGGAAGGGGTATGTGGGGGTCGCCCAGCACCTGATCATAGCGGCACTGGGAATATCCACTAAAACTCCTCGGTTTGCCCTTTGAGCGGGGTGGACCGGGCTCTGCCGAGGCAACAACTCCGACGATCCACCTCAGGGCGGCCTAGGCTTTGCTGGCTAGGCTAACGCCAATGGGGGATTGTCCGGAGACACCGGGGCAATCCCCAGGCGGGGGGGACTTTGTGCAGGCACACACAGCTAGCCAGACCTTATCCTTATCTAGTGAAGGTCACTTGCAACTTTTTTTCATTTTATTAGGAACGGTATACATCTATCGTCAAGTGGACCGATATACTTACATAAAAAAATCTTTCAAATATGCACTGAGTCATGCTTTTGAATAATTAAACAAGTTAATTATACAATACAGCAATTCCTACCTATCGTAGACATATCCTTCACCCAATACTATTTGGAAGAATTTTTACGTGATACGTCTTTAAATTTGTATCCATAGTGGAAGGTAATTCAGAAAAGTGCCAAAACAACAAAATAGGTAAATAAAATTGGTAACAAAATAGGCATTAACAAAATAGGTAGAAATAGTTTGATTCTGTAACTACCATATCTATCATCAACGTATACATCCAAAATTTAATTACACCACTCGATAGCTAAAGGTTCAAAGATTTTTACATGGTATATTCAAATTCGTTGGATATATTAGGTACATATAATATACGCTCAAAATTATTTTACTCAAATGCGATTACTATTACACGTGATTCTGGAGCTTTAGTATTTTATGATTATTTTAATTAATCTATTGATTATAACTGATATGGAGACTTAATTGATAAAATCTAAACGTTAGGTGTATATTTAAATTCAAGTAAATTGTAATAGTAACATGCACACATTCCACTGTTGTTCAGAAATACAAATTGGTTCCACTTTTTTTAAAGAGAAAAAGCGGCTGATAAGCTTGCGATTTAACTTGAAGGTTGGTCGCCTGTTGACACACACGTGGAGGAAAAAATATGAAATATTTAATTTAAATCTTGTATAGTCCTGATAGATGCCATACAGTATACGATATATAATAAAATATATAAAATGGTTACTAACAGAGATTTTCCCATGTGTAGTCAAGTTCATAATAACGAAACACATTGCCCACTGCCATTTTAAGTAATTATTAATTAATTAATATTAATTATAAGTAGTAATTTAATTGATCTCATTTTATTGAAATTACAAATAACTATATAGATTGTAGTAAATGCTACAATTCTCTTTATGCAATCTTTATAACTATATAATTTATATATACCTGACACCGTATGATAACTGATTTGTCTAGCTAGACAATCCTATTAAGTGTTTAAGATATTACCATAGATAAATAACTATATTATAGTTCTTATTTATCTATTACAAAAAAAAACTTCATTTAATTCAGTATTTCACAAAGTGGGCAATAACGCCCCCTTGTGGGTGTTGGAGACCTAGAGGGGGGCGTTAAGGGGCCCAGAAAATAAATGGGGGGCGTTGGCGTGCTTTAGGGGGGCGATGGTTGATTTGTAATTTAATTTACTTTATATTTTAAAATTCACTAAAATTAAAACCTACCTACTACTCAATATCGAAGGTCGAATAATTAGTTTATATTTCAGCCCTGTATGATGGTATAAAAACTAAAAATACTTAACATAGACTTCGTAGTAGCTCGTACGCCGTACGCAATCAAGTTGTAACAAGTTTTTGTTAAATAACGCTATTGGTGCAATCCGGTAGCAATCGGCAATTTGATTAAAATATATTCTTAATATTATAAAGTTGCGTTTTAATTGCTCTCACTGGTAATAAAATGTCTAGTTTAGAATGTAAGTTTAAACACCAGAACCGACTAATATAGCACACTATAACTAAATTAATTAAAGTAATGAAATTGTGGGTTTTAAGTTTTAGGAGTGTATAAAAAATTGGGGGCGCTGTAAAATAATTGATTTTCAAAGGGGCCGCCCCCTTTGAAATTTAAAAGAAAGAAGTTTGATAATCTCTGATTTAATTGATTCTGCGGCACTAAAATAATATGTGTATATTTGGAAAAGAATACAAGTGCTCTTGAAACATTTATCAATACGATTTTTTTTTAATTTGCCAACAGTGGGGATATGTGTAAAAGTACCCCTACTGGTAGGGATAAATGGAAAAAAAATCCCTACCAGGTTACCTTAGTAGGGATAGGTGGAACGGACGAATGTTTGTCATGTTACTTTTTTTTTATTAAAATGAGTTTTTCTTTTATTTTTATTGAGGGCCATCACTAGAGCTATAGAGATAGCATTTGTTTTCTACTGTCACATCTAATGTGAAATTATTTCACATTTAAACAAACACACCAAAGCTGTGTACCAATACGTTACGATAACGTGAATGTTCTAACGAATGTTCGCTTTATCTTGAGTGCTGATAAATGCTATAATGCATGTAACATTATAACTTTATCTACATGTAGTGTTTTATACCTATCTCAAAATATGTTTGATTTATGCTGTATTTTGATTTATGGTCAACTCTAACAGTGAATAATTAATTGGGATTCCTAGACTTGATTTTTCTTTAATTTCAAACAAATTTAACCATAAATATAGATATGTTCTAATAAATAATCTAATACATAAAAATGATAAATGGTAACGAGTACTGTACGATCTTAACTAAAGCAGGTTGACAACCCGTTACTGCTTGGAAGTCTAATCGGAAGTATACACCATACTTGTCAAACCAACAACCAAACAGGAATTTAAGGTTCATTCTTAGCAAAATACAGTTTATTCTTCCACTGCCTCTTTTGCCACAATTAATGTAACTTGTACCAGAAACTTTGTAGCGCTAAGTTAAAAAAGTAATTCGTACTATCAGACCAAATTTAAATTTTTATTGTAAGTTTTTTTTTTCAAGTTTACTTTTTTTTTTCACAAATTATTTTAACTATACTATACCCATGCTATATTGCATGGTGTTTAGGTACAAAAATTAAAATGTTAAATTACCTAATAATAAAAACTAAAAAAAAATCATGTTAAAATAAAATCTTTATTTAATTTTTTTTCAAATGATTTTAATTTTCCGGAGTTCTGTTAATTCAATCAAAATCGTCGTTTAAGGCGACCGAAGTCCCATGGAAATACGAGTGTATAAATAAGTAATGTTTACCAAACAATGGAGAATTCGTACAGATTCATGAATAATAAAGTAACTATATAGTCATCAGTTTAGACAAGCACGTACAAAAGCGAAGGTTGAAGAGCTCTACTGGCGAACAAAGGGTTTGAAGGGCTCCTACACAATCTATGATAATGTTCAACTTGTTGGATTATAACTTTCTTTATTAACTTACATGCTGGAGTTAATTTAAGTTATCCTTTATCACTGTATGATTATTAATTTAAATAGATTTTTTTTTTCATCATAATTTTTTTGTTTAAGTAGATAAAGTATATCTTTAATATATTATTTTAAACTGCAGTTAGTGCAATTTAGTATCTAATACAAATTATATTCTACTAGAGATTCGCTTCCGGCTTCTAATAATTTATGTTTTATTAAATTATGCACTCGGTTTACTGCATACTTCGATAATCGAATTTTTTATATTTTCTTTTTAATGTTTGGGACTTTTACCGTATAAACAAAGTTATATCATCTCCTTCATTCCCGGTTACCGGTGACTATAAATGACATGGTGAAAGCCTACTTGAAACATGGTGAAAGAGGCCCTCATTTAATTTAATTTCTTATAATCGTTCGTAAGGAGTAAACTCCAGTCGTGCGTCAGAGCACACTTTTTTTTTTCATTATCTTTTGTTTGTTATTCATTCTCATATGAAATTTATTTTTATTATTTTTCGTTTTTCCAATAGCTTTTCACGAAAACAAAAAACAAATAAAATATTTTTTACGAAATAAAATCAGGACAATGTCTGTATAGATAGACAGCCAGTTTTATGTAAATATATAAATCGTCCAATTTTCAGACGAAAATATTAAGTAAACATGTTTTGTGTGAGAGTACAAAAGATTTTAAATAATTGTTTATTGAAAACAATTCGGCGTTATGTCTCAGAAACCGAATTAACTGTGAATAAAACAATTGGACACACCATTAAAACAATTAATAATTCATAAACAGTCTCACTGGAGTGACAACGGTTCGCGACCTCCCTAATTGAATATAGCACTTCAAATGAATAAACAATAAATGTAGGTACATCATATTGTTTTTTTGTAAGTAGGTACAGCAGAAAATATTTAAGTACTTATATAAACACTTCATATTTATTAATTTATGTGTTACCTACCTGTTAATTTTGTGTATGTAAAGGACGGTGAAATAACAGCACTTGTGCTGTTGTGTTTCGGATATGTCGGATATCTACATTGTCTTTTACTCTTTATTCTATCTGTTATTTAGGAACCTATCTACATTTTTAAGGTTAGCTTGTACGCTGACCGATATTTATAAAAAAAATATTCAAATTAATATAATTCGAATTCGATCCGATTGTTTTATTTAGACTTCTCATTCGATATATACTTTTAGATACATTCCTGTGTTTATTTTATGTTTTAAAAATGATATTACTAAACTAAGTGATTCTAGTCTTAGGTTCGATGCGAAGTCGCAAACTCAAAGGATTTTTTTAAAATTGCTTTATTAAAGGAATATTTAGTTTATTTGCTTAAATAAAAATCTAACATGTTCTAACGTTGCCGTGCCAATTAAATTAACTTCTCAATTTTTATGTTAAACGCAGTTTTATTGCTGCTAAAATAAGATGGAATGCTATGTTAGTAACTATCTTAGGTTATTGAAAAAAAAAAAAAAAAAAAACAGGTTTAAAGTGGTTAAAAAAAGATAATGAAAAAGTGGCAATCAAATTGCCAACTGTACAGGCCAAAGACAGTGAAGACAACATAAATAATTGTGGCACCTGCCTTAATGAATTTAGATGCAACATCTGTAGCCACGACACCCAAATGGAATGGGGGCCCATCGGTCTATATCAACCCCTCTCAGCACGAAATGAAGCGACAATGAATAATTGGGCCACGCCTGTCTATCGATTTGTAATATTTGAAAACCCTTGATCTGATATTTATTATAGTTAAAGAATTCTCAACTATAGCAGCAGACGCAATGCCAATAGTAACAGATTTTAAGCCCGCCCTTAAATTAAAAAAAATCTGTCTCATTTATATAGAAGATGTCAGGGCCCATTTAGCTATCTGCTCCTAATTTCTTAATACTTGTATTATGCATATTGTGTGCTAATTTTCTTTAAATACTAATACGATTGTCTGACACAATCTACTGTAACTAATAACAATAGAATTGTATCATAAATGTTATAGAAATAAAATTGAAGAAAATTCCTTTGTGTTCACACGAGTATTATTTCCATTTTTCCAATCAGTTGGTTTCCGCATCACATCGCAGCCGATGTGTTCTCGTATATTGTTCGCGAATAGACACAATGTCTATTGTTACGTTTACCTACATACACTCCACAATGTCTCCAAAGTAAATATCATTATTGGGATTTATAGATCGAATGACTTTAGGATTTTTTTTTAAGGTTGACAGACAGCTTGACGATCCACTTGATGGTAGGTGGCTACCGTCGCCTATAACACAAGCAACGCCATAGGTGCTGCAAGTGCGCTACCGACCATAGAAGAATTAAGGATAAGGGATAAGGAAGCGATGGGGTAATAGGCTCTGGCATCCCTTACTCACTCCCTTACCCAAGAGGTGGTTACTGCCGCCAAATGACTGCGAAACGGAATATGCACTGCCACTGCTTAAATTCATCTTCCATTTGCAAACATTTTCTAATATTTAACAGTGTACACCAATACTAATTTGCTAGCATAATAAAAGCCCACGTCAGAAACATTAAATAGGCGCAGCGCCACAAAATATATTACATTCAGACCTGTTTGATGTTATAACATGCGTATTTTCTTCTTTTCAATGTCATAGGAGTCATGTTATTTTTAAACTTTATAAGAATTAGTTTCCGGACAAAAAAATCTAGGCGGAAATACTTAATGAATTTTTAAATTTTCAGCGATATTCAACTACGTCAAACTAGCAGCATTTATTCTTCGCAGATTAACAGAAAGGTTTTCAAAGAGATCCTGTTTCACTCTTACAAATGTTACTTTTAAACTATAAGTCAATATCATCAGAAAAATAATATTTCAATGGTAAGGAAATGTAATGAACATTTTTTTATATTTTTGAAACCTACTCTACTTACCTATGACAGTTATTTTCCTGACATTTCTACAATTAATATTTTTCAAATTTGTTTTCAGATTAATATCCCCAGAAAGTTTAGTCATCGAATGCAATCAGGATTTCTTTGATTAAATTATCGTATTCTTCTTTCTACAAATTAAAATCTATACTAATATATATGTATTATAAAGCTGAAGACTTTGTTTGATTGAACGCGATAATGTCAGGAACTACTGGTTCGAATTTAAAAATTCTTTTTGTGTTGGATAGTCCATTTATCGAGAAATGCTTTAGGCTATATAACATTTTGAACGCGGCTACTATCAAGTGGACCGTCAGCTTGTCTGACACCCACTTATCTAAAAAAAGGTATACCAATAAAAAAAGAAGGAAAACAAGAAGGATGATATGAAATTAAATCCCACTCCATTTATTCGGTATTCACCTCCCATTTTGGACCTAATGACAGTCAGTGATGTCGTAAGTAGGTACCTGTCAATCTTTATCTAAAAAGAAAATAGATCCATCCTTGCTCATTTGTATTATGTTATATTAGGTACATTATGTTGCCAGAATTTTTATAGAAGAATAATGATATATGAAACAGACATATAGAAATTGAAATAACATAACGTTACCTGTGACAACATTGAAATTGATAATATTTATACAAAAGTCGATTCGTAATTTTGAGAGATTTTTTTATATGTCGTGATTCGCGGGTTCATAGTTTTCGTCAAAATTCTAAATATATGTGTAATTGTAATGACCAATTAATATTATAGCCATTAATTTAACGCCCCATAAATATAGTTTAAATTGATTGCCAGAGAATTCTCTTCGAGTTAGTGAATGACCTTATATTCATCTAAATGAATGAATGAATCCATTCAATAGTGTATTTGGCAACCAATACACACTTATAAACAATGTGTTCAGTATTATTTATAAATTCGCCACTTAAGGTGCAATCAATGGTTATTTATAAGTTCAATATAAGAGACCGTTCACACTAATCAATACTTTTATTAATTTTACCTATTATTTAAAAAATAAAGCCACACACTGGAACTTCACTTTATTCATTTAGTTATGAAACTGTAACAGAAACAAAGTAAGTTTTTCATCACACCATGAAAAATATCAATTTTGTATAGGCGTCATGAAATAATTCAAACATAAATATTCAATTCTATTTCTAAGAAATGCTTTCCGATATTGGCTTATTAATTTTAGATAGGCGCCATATATATTTATTTTTTATTACAAAGGTGAAGATTTTTTTTTTAATTCTTTTAACGCGCTTAAATATCGATTCCTTTTTTTTTCGATGCTAAAGTCTTCCATTTTATCGATGGCTTTCTTGGTTACTATGGTTGCCAGGTATATTTTAAAAAAGATTCCAAGTAGTTTATCAGAACTTAAACCTATTTCTCTAGTACATATATGTATAAGGCCCTTTAAGTCTCCGTAAAGCATTTACGATACACACTTAGAATGCTGTTTGCGCCCTTCCGTCACCTTTGAGGACCTCGTAACTGTTTGGTGCTATCGTCCATTTGTTTCACAGGCACGTGACAACGCGTGCGTCTGTCACAAGTTAAGGGAACTGGCGTATTTACGAGTATCACTATTTCAGTTGAATACGAAATGACTAGTTAATTTTGAAAACTAAAAAAACGTATCGTTAATAACAATACCGTTTCTTTACAAGTATTCGTTCATATCTTAATTATTTTTTGGACAAGTTTGCGGTCCACTTGATGTTAGTAGGTGGCTTCCGTCATCTATAAATAAAAGCAACCATGGAAAATGCAAGCGTGCTGCAGACCTTAATATAATAAAGGATGGTGGAAACGATGAGGATAGGAATGGGCTCTAGAATTACATACTCATTTTGGAGTGATATTTTGTGAGGGGGTGGTTACTGCCGCCAGACGAGCCGCCTAGTGTGTAACTTTGAAAAGCAGTGTGCTCTGCCTTTACATTTGCAAATTTTAAATTGTAAATTGCACAACAAGACTTTTGGCATTATGAAATATAATAAGTTAACATTTATCTAATCTAACTTAATAGAAATGACAAAAATTTCCATACAATTATTTTACAATTCTATAGGTCTATTTTGAATTCACATAGACCTATAAAATTTGTATTTATTATAGAGTATTATGGTATAGTCATGATACCGAACTATGCATATAAAACATTATATTATTATCGCTTAAAGCTTATAACTTAACTAACCAAAAATCGTCACTTCAGCCCATTAACCATTCTACATTGCTTTCTTACACTCAAGCGGAACGTTGGGTCTGATGTTATCGTCTTTGAGACTATTTTAGCTTGGTAATGTGCCACTGATTCGCTCTAATTAGATTAAGTATTAAACATTATGTGAAATATTAAATTAATTTATGTTTGAAACAGTCTCAAAGGGCGCAGAAGTTAAGAGAATTTTCCAAAGTTAGAATTAATTAGTATTAATTGGTTCGTCGTATAATTTTATATATATTAATAAGAAATATGAGTTTTGAGTAAACATATGATTATTGAAGAAAATGTTATTCTACCATTGAAAATGAGAGAAAGACGTAACAGATTTTGATACGGTTTTCACTAATAAAAAAGCGATAAACCACTAAGTTTTGTGTATATAATTTGCAGAAATGTATTAGTGCGAAACCGGGGGGCGGGTCGTTTGTATGTGTATAAAATAAACACAATAATATAACCCCTACAACATAATGTGTAAGTATTTTTACCTTGTTTTGCAACGGCCAATTTCAATATTTCAATATCGCGTCTTCATGTCATTGGACTCAATAAAATGAGTTTGTTTTGTTGGCTGTGTGCCCGCTTTTACGTATCGAGATGCGTGTGATAAAATTAGTTGCAATGGCATGTCGATTAATGAAATCGGTAATAGAACATGTCAGATATAAAAAAACATAGATATTACAATCATATTTCAAACATTCTTTGAGCCTGTCTACTAGTTATACTATAAATCTACTATAATATAAACTATAATATATATACTTATATAAATCTGTTGGTTTGTGTATTACTCAAAAACTCGAAAACTAGCCGACGGATTGACTTGAAATTTTTACACAATATGCAATCCGCTACAAGGATTGATCTTATCTATTTTTCACGTAATAATATAATCTCGATCACGAGAAAATAGCTTTTTTACGGCGCCATCGTTGCAGACGCATGCGTTGCAGCGTGCAGACGCGTGTCGGCGTGACGGAGTTACCGGAAACCGGTGACAGATAGTACCAACGTGATGGTATTAGCTAGAGCCTTCCGACGTCAGCCAAAACACCCGCGCAAGAGTGGCGCAGTAACCTCGGCGATGTCCTTCACAGAAGCGAACGTAGGAATCGTGGTGTAGTGTGACCACGATACAATCTATGATCGTCGATGATAGGAGACTGGCGGCCAGGCTTAACGTATGTATTGATGTTAGTTTGCTCTTGTTTGTATCGAAGCGTCCGAGAGGTGAGAGAGAGAGCCCGCGAGCGAACGCACTTCCTTATTATAACCTCGGTTCACGCATACACTCTTAATTCCTAGTTCATATTATCCAACAGCCATTTGACGCGGTGCTTACTTGTTAAAGTGGCCGAAGTTGTTAAACACGCCGAAGTTGTCTATGCACCTGTCATTAGTGGCAATTTAAGCACAGACTACGTTGAGTGGTGTGTGCAAATTCCATATGTTACAAAAGTAACCCAATATTTACAGTGTCCCATAAAACTGGGGAAGCAGTTTGACTGTGGCATCATCATCTCACCAGCAGGACGTCCACTGCTGGAGATAGGCCTCCCCCATTGTCTGCCAAAGTACATATTAAACCAGCTAGAGACCACGTCTTATCCAACCACTAGCAAAATAATCCTAACAAAAAAAGTGTGTGTGTCAGCTCCGACGCACGACTGGAGTTTACTCCTTACGAACTATTATAAAATACATAATAAAAATTATAAAAACATTTATCATTACTAATTAATATCAGCGCCATCTCTGTTCGAATTATGATACATTACCGGTGCCATCTAGTTTTCGCAAGGATGTATTATTACGTAACATATTCTAGTTTCAGAGATATTGTGTAGATGGCGGAATATCTCTGAAACTTCAGAGATATTCTAAAATATTCGAAAATAGAACGTAACGCATACCGTGTGAATTTTGATTTTACTCCAATAAATTTTCATACAAATAGGTATATGAAACAGTTTATTTTATGCTACAGTATAAACATTTTATTAAGAAATACAAAATATACGATGGCGGCACTGAAAATTTCGGCGATCAAGGAAGTGATACAACATTATTAGTGGAAAATATATTTATTGTTTTTCGAAGTATTCTCCTTGAAACTTGACACATTTTTCCATTCGATGGAACCAATTATTATAGCATTCATTCCATTTTGAAGTTGGGGTATTCAAAATGGCCGTTTTGTAGGCGTGTTACAGCTTCTTCAGGTGACGAAAATCGTTGACCACGCAATTGGTTCTTAATTTTGGGGAAAGTATAAAAATCATTCGGGCTTAGGTCGGTGCTGTACGGCAGATGGTTTAATAATTCAATGTTTTCTTGCTCCAAAAACTCTTTTGTTCTGTGGGCGGTATGAGAGCTCGCATTGTCGTGATGGATTATGATGCGGCGGTTGCAGTTCTCTTAACGGAGTTCAGAGACGACCTGCGGCAAAAAATGCTAGCATACCATTCTACATTGACCGTTCTTTGTCCCTCAAGAGGAATAGTCGCAACATGGCCGGTTTTAGAGACAAACGGGACCATCATTTTTTTTGCAACGCTCCGTGAACGAACAACTTTTGTTGGCTTCAACTCATTTTCGAACACCCAAAACTCGTGACTTGTTTTTTGTTTCGGGTTCATATGAGTATATCCAGGATTCGTCACCTGATACGACGCTGTATACAGCATTTGAAGATCCTCCGTGGAATCTCTCGAGAGTTCTGACGCACCAAGTAACGCGAGCCACTTTTTGCTCCTCACAGAGCGAATGCGGGATCCATCGGAAAAACAACTTTTTTACACCTAATTGTTCATGTAAGTTAATTTGTATTTGACTCATGCCAATGTCTAAAGCTGCCTGAATTTCGCGATATGTCACATGTCGATCTTTCTCAATCAGCTTACGTAAGGTATCAACGTTATCTTGGGTGACTGCAGTTTTTGGGCGACCTTGACGGGGATCGTCACAGAGCTTGACACGTCCACTTTGAAATTCCGCAAACCAGCGATAAATTGTGGGTTTAGATGGGGCTTCATCACCAAATGCAGAAAGCATCCGATCAACACACTGGTTTTGTGTTAAACCACTTCGAAAGTCATTGTTCTTGAATTTTCTCGAGTCAATTCAATTTTCACACTCACTTTACAAGTTCGACAAGTCCTTGTGACAAGACCGCGTTCTTTTTAAAAAAATAAATAAATGGTATTCGATTAATAAGACCAAGGATTTTTCGATTATAAAGACTTTATTATCCCAAGAACAATGGAAATATTTCAATCCCGATACTTTTAGTGCAGCCCTCGTAATTCACAAAGTACATAAAATTTCAATTAAGTAAGTAATTAATATGATTGTTTGTATTGTAATTTGTTTGAGCCACTCCGAAACCCTACAAACAATTTTAGCTTATGATTGTAGGAAAATTTGAACTGTGGTTGAGTTTTAGGGCGTCCGTCTCGTATAAACTTCTGAATTCCTATTATTTCGAAACTAATTAAGATCCCTTGTGAGCCGATTGAGTTGGTCGAATTTCGACTACTTTTTGTTTGAGTGGTTGGGATTTCTTTGTATTGAAAAGTCACTGTCAGTAAATACATTTTCTAATAAGTAATAGCTTTATTGACTATTTGGATGACGTGACGTCTGGAAAATATTTTTATTTTATAGAAACTGGACAAATTAATAGGGTTTTTAAAAAATAAATAATTTGTATTGTATGGCATGATTTTTTATACATTTTCAAACCTTACCAATATAATAAAATTTAAAACTGCTTTTGCTGTTAAGATATAAAAAAATATATAATGTTATAATTGAACTGTAACTGTAGTTTAAAGGGAAGACTCGAACAACTTAGCGCCTTCATGATAAAATATAATTTTAATTGCCAAGTTTTTATTCATCCGAAAACCGATTGAATTCGCAATGGAATTATCAAAATAGACGACGAGTGCAAAATATTAGTATAGACTTACCTGTTTAAGTATACCTGCCTACCCAATAGTTATGAACAATTATAATATTTACCTAGTCCTAGCGCCTTCAATGTTCCTAATAAGCGTTTTAAATTTGAGTGACTAAGGGCCTCTTTCACCATCTCTGAGTAAAGTGTCAAGTAAGCTAATCGCCATTTAAAGTCACCGGTCACCGGGAATGATGGAGTTGATATACCTTTGTTTGTACGGTAAAAGTCCCAAACATTAAAGGTATGTCAGCTCCATAATTCCCGGTGACCGGTGACTTTAAATAGCGGTTAGCCTACTTGACACTTTAGTCAGAGATGGTGAAAGAGGCCCTAAGTAATTCATTCAATTATAGTTGACAGGTGTGTCATTACATTGTAAGTAACTAAATATTTTAACACATTCGCATTAAGCGTTCCGTTTTTACATAATTTGTAATAGGCAACAAATCTCAGTAAATAATTGGTTTTTCTGTCATGGACTTGTGGCAGAAGGCCGACAATTTGGCGAGAGGCCGACATCATATAAACTGTACTCGCACTCTCTATTGTTAATCTGAACAATAACAGGTTAATGTAGGTTGGTATCGTACGCGATCAATTACTCTCAACTTTATTCTAGCGAGTTTTCAACCAATCAGTTTACAGTGAAAATTTAACTGGCTTAATAAAACAAGTAATTATTTAATGGATCAGTGTACCTATACGAAATAGCCTTACTTTTTATCATCAGGCTGTCACAAGCTTTAGCATTACCGATGTATTACCGACGAGAAACGAGCATTAACAAGAAGAGCCGAAATGTACATTCCTTTGTCAATTTAGGTAAAGCAAACGCGTGAAACTGAGGGACACAGTTAGTATATAATGTACTAGTTGTTGCACGCGACTTCGTCCGTGTTACTTTATACAATATAGCCTATGTTACTCGCTGATAATATAGCTTCCCAACAATGAAAGAATTTTTCAAATCGGTCCAGTAGTTTCGGAGCCTATTCAACAAAAAAACAAACAATCAAATCATTCCTATTTATAAAATTAGTATAGATAAAATGTACACTGCAGACGACATTCTTTCTAATATTATGAATGCAAAAGTGAGAGGTACAGCTAGAACGTTTTGTCAGAGGTACACTCAGAACAAAAGTACTGCTCCCGAGGGATGCGAACGAAGCCGCGAGCAAAAGCTAATCTTATATAAAAAAGATTTAAGCTATTGGTATAAAGCCCACAACTTTTTTAAAATTTGGCACAATGACATTTGAAAGTTGGGAAAGACTTGGGACTTCGTTTTAAAGTTTCATTGGAGCCAAAACGACTTTTTCCTTAAATATTTCCAGCCACAATCTTTGAACACTAATAATTATATTTAGTTGGGAAACATAATAATTGTTTAGAACTTAATGACGAATGCAATTATATTACGAAGTCATTACTACAACGCGAGAATGACGTGCTTTCGATCGATATATTCAATTAACAACATCTGACGTTGGAAAGAAAGAGACGCCAGTCACACGATCTTATAATAAATGTTAATAGGCGAGCGCCAAAACATTCCTAACATACATATATAAATATATTGCGAAGGTCATAGTTAGTGCTCAGTGTCAATGTGCCAGAATTGTCAACTGAAAAATTGCTTTGGATTCGTCTGATTGATCGCATCAATTATCTTTAATTCTATAAATCAACTATATGTTTACCATTTTATTACTAATCCCTTTATTGGATAGAAAGCTTCAAACTTATATCTAGGTTGATCTAGTTTTTGTTGTTGCTATCTAGTTATTGTTTTTTTTTGCCTATTCAAACCAAGAACTCTGTTGACAAGCCCGTTGGATGAGTGATTAGGGGCATGTCTTAACGCTTTGTTTTAGGGTATCCGGGTTAGCTTCCCTACCGAGTCTACTTTAGAAATGAACTTTTATTTTATATTAAGGGGTAATGGGCTCCTGGCATCCCTTATCCACTCACCAAAACACAACAGCACATATGCTGTTCTTCTATTAAATACTTCCTTATCGTGATAACAATCTTCGTTCTTCTTCTTGGATATCACCATTTATTGCTCCTACGCACTGCATGCGTACCTAATAGATTTATTATGTGGAAAGTATTGCTAATACACATACAAAACAACCGGAGTTATTAAATAGGAGCAAAAGAAATTTACATTGAAATTGTTATGTTTTAAATACGAGTATATATGTAGCTGCAATCTAGATTTGACCTTGAAATCCTTTTGTCCAGCGCTACCTTGGTCTAGTTTGGAAGTAGTAAATATTAGTCGGCGTGGGCACACGGCATCTTTAGTTGGCTTGCAATAAATATAATAACTCTGCCAGGGCAGGGTACACTCAGAGTTAATGTAATTACTCTGACCTATATATAAACAGAGTTCCACTAAAGTTTGACCAGTAATAATATTATTATTATAAGTATGCTATTTTTTTCTGGCTACTTCCTCCGCGTATAATGATACGAATAAAAATTTATAAAGATAAATCATTCCAATCTTTCTAGCTAGAACGAACCACACACATTCACAAAATTTAATTGAAAATTTTATCGTGACACGTGATTTTTACTTCAAGTATTTATATCATACCAGCTGGTGCCGGGTTCATCCGCGTTGAAAAATTATCTAACTGATGGTGAAAACCGCATCAAAATCCGCTGCGTGGTTGAGGAGGAGTAAGGAGTAAGGCTCGGCGCTCATTATTGGCATCGGCACGGCTGAAGATTTTAGGTGGCAAATACCCAAGCAACAAAATTATTCTATAGTGCACGCTTTATAGGCCTGCAGCACTAATAACGGTCTCTTAGTGGTTCTAGAATTTGCTGCCACGCTTAGAATAGCATGCACGGAGTCTGTTTGGTCTTGTAGTACATCTGTTCTTATACGTTAACTTATTATCGTCTATAGACTTGAATTAAAAGTACAATATAAGTTAAGATGTCCTATAAAAGTATTGCAAAGGTGTAAACATGCTTGAGAAAACGTGCTCTGGTAAGCTATACTTATAATTGCCTACAAGAATCATTATAAATAAATTATAATTAAAGTGTGCTTATAAGAGTATCTTATAGAACTAAACGTACTAGAAACCATTTGCACTCGTTACTTGAATTTATAAGGGTTTATAAGTTCACAAGTGGATCAATAATAAGTAAATTAGTTCTATAATGGGTTATTCCAAGAGCAAGTGTTCTTGGTTTTATTGTGGATTTGTCGAACGCTGTTATAATCTTAACACGTTGATAAGGGTTCCCTGTAATATAATTACTATCCAAATTGTCTTCGAAGAGTCACGTAAAAGAGTACAATTGCTTATAATATTCTCGCAAATACTGTTATAGTCTCGTGCGGCCATTTTATTTTGTTGTGTGGAAGTTGTTAATTTTGTGGCATTCTATTTGTCCCTTTTACGAAAAATGGATAAAAATAAATGGAAGCGGTTGAAAAGAAGTGGTTCATATAAAAGAAAAGTTCAAAAAACATATCAACAGTTAATTAATGTATCAGGTTCTAGCTTTATATCAGGCAAAGGAAGTATCGTAGAAGTTGGCGAAGGTTCCGGACAAAACAGTGAATTTGATAATTTTACACAAAATGTTAATATTGATGGTTCTGGACCAAACAAAGCTAATTTAGATTCAGACCCAAGTGGGGAATCTTCGCACGAAGATGAATGTGATGTTGAAGACGATTCTAGTTTAAAATATGAGGAACATTTTGAATTGCGTTGGGATGTTAGAGAATGGGCTGTAGAGTACAATATACCACATGCGGCGTTAAATTCTTTATTACAAATTTTAAATAAAAACACAAAATATGTCTTGCCTAAAGACGCCCGAACACTTCTGGACACAAAATATAAAGAACTGATGAGGTAGGGTTTATTTTGTCAGGCGACTCTTTCTTAACTCTTTGAACAGTTACATTATTTTTGTTTGTTCTTTTTACAATTGCTCTCACTTTTGGAGCCGACATCCAACATGGATGGATGTTTCGTCTGTTGAAAAACCTGTCCACGTACATTCTTTCAAAACCTTTCGGTCAAATATAAGTCAATCAAATAATAGGCGTTTGCACTACCTTTGCCTGAACCTTTAGTACATACTACGGCCAATTTTTTATAATATGTTTTTTAAATGTACTATCTCTTAGATTTTTTTGACATCTACCTCTACGTTTTCTTCTTTTCTTGAAGCAATCATCTGAATTTAAGACCTTAATTCGTTCTGAATCTCTGACAACTTAAAAGACATGTTAGTTTGTATTTCATAGAGTGCATTTTGATTTAGTATAATTGTATTCAGGTCCTCTTTTATAGATTTTACTTCGTGTTGAAGCTGCTGTATTTGACCATCCGTATTTAAAAGAACGATACTGTGATCATCCAAACTAACGCCTGGCAATCCTGTCACTGTTGTTTCAAGCTGTGGGTCTTGATAAACGAAACATGGCGTAGGAGAAACTGAAATATAATTCGCATCTTCTTTAGTTATTTCTGATTGAATGGTAGCCGAGTTTTGCGGAGTTTGGTCTGAACTTAGAGAGTAATTTAATTCTTGTGAGATTGCTGTATTTTTTTTTTGTTGATTGGTAGTCGGTTTTTGCTGATATTGGGCTGAGCTTGCAGTTTGAGTACAATTTACTTCTTGAGAGACTGTTGACGTTACATTAATTTTCTCTTGATCCTGATTCTGCAAAAAAAAAAAAAAAATTGTTAACACTGTCGATCACATAAGCTGTAGTAGCATATATGGGATAGTGCTTGCTTTCGAATCTATAATAAAAGGCTTCTGATCAATGGGTATTAATGGGTATTTTACTCACTAGGCAGTGAAGGAAAACAAGCATCATCCCAAACCAAGGTTATGTGAAGTCTGCTAATCTACACTTAAAGCCTTTTGATAGGTGAATGAATGGACATAGCCACATTTAAAGGTTGACACCTAAACATAAAAATATTAAAAATAAGACTCCATTTAAAAATCGTTCGGTTATTGAAATATTTGTGGAACCCTAATTCCTTACAATATTGCGATGCTGTGGTTCTAATCTGGTTCTAATGCAAACTATTTTGAAACCAAATACTTTAATAACGGTTCTGTAATGAACTCCGGAAGGCTAGCTAGAAAAAATGACGAGTTTTCATTGTATGTCTTAGTAATACCAATATTATTTTCAAATGCAACTTATTAAATATGCCAATTTCAAGAGGCGAGTAAAAATTTTGATTTAAAACATAATATACTTCACCGAAAATATACGTTTGCCATGCGAACGCATCTTATGCATCTATCTTATCTTATTATATACCTGACACTATATAATACATTCTTAAAGAAAATTAACCAAGATAACTTACCTTTTTATCAAATATTTTTTTTTTATATATATATATGCGCAGCAACACCATACACTTTCTGAAAGAACTTGTAACAGAAGCACGGAGTACGTTAGAATCGTGTATGGTTCTGTTAGGCGTTTATAGTTGGCTTCGCGGGGAGCAGTTAGTTCTGCGTAGTCCAACTATAAGGATACTATTGGTCTAAGTGGTAGTCACCAACGCTACTATGGGTGTCTTAGAAGAAAGAGTACTCCTTTAAATTGGGCCCTTTTCCGTTGTTATAAGAGCTTACTATCCCGTTATAGTCTTGATAAAATGGTGGTTCCAGGATAATTATAAACCCACTTTTTGCTGCTTGGGTAGTAATATACATTAACGTCATGGCAATAAAGTAGAAATTTCCAATATATATGGTCGTAGTACCGCTTCGGTACGCTTGAGGCTGTCGGGCTGCTTCGACATCCTTTGGCACGCCGAGGCAACACTCGGGGATAGCTTACGCCGAAGAGAACGCGAAGAGACGCGTGCTACAAATACGATGTCGAGACGCTTCGGCATGCTTGAGAACGCCTCGGCATCTCTAAGGACGTTGCAGCATGCTAAGGCATAGTTTCCGACAATGTGCGCTTGTGTAGGGATCCCGAAGGATCCTTTTCCTTGACGATGCCGATAATGAGCGGCGAGCCTTAGCGGTTATACAGACAGACAGATGTAGAAAGAGACTTCAAATTATTTTTATTTACTTATAGAGCAGCAACTACAGTATAAGTAAACATTTAAAAAAAATACAGTGGCACTCCGGCAGTGCCGACAGAAGTGAAAACTTGAACAATTACGTGTGTATTTTTGAATCGTCAGGAAAGTACATACTTATATACAGAGGTGTCGGTTACGGTAACAGTGTCGCGAGTTCAATGGTTTTTTCCCATCTCAAAAATGCCCAACGCGCCTAAAGAAGTTTTCACTTCAAAAAATCAACTTAAAAAGATACAAAATGAAAAATATGATACCACAGTCTTAACATTTCTCTCTGAGATATAAATAGTAGAAATCTTCTAAATACAAGACGTGTATCTAATTGATGTCGAAATTCAGTCAAAACAAATATAAATCTAATTAATGCAATGATGACACCCTATCTTAAAGTTTACGCTTTTATATTAATTTGCTTAATCTAAACTATGTATTTATACTATATATAAAGAGAGTACGTCAAAGTGAGCGAAATCGAATATCAATTAGCAGAACTTATTGTTTTTAGAATACAAATTCTGTTGCCTCTATTTTTGTTGTTGCGCCTACGTCCAGTAGGCGACGTGGTCCGCAAAATAATAAAGGTTTATGGACGCTCTACTAATAACTGAACGTACGCTTTTATTGCATTGTTGTTTTAGGATGTTTACAAAACATTTCAGGCGGTTATCTCTCCACTCCATCTCTATATCTCTATAAAATAGAAAAGAGTTGGGCTTTGTGTAAATAGATATCAGTATACTTGTAAATAAATAGGATTGTTTTAGCACTTATCTAACTGTCGCTAAGTTATCACAAAATAAATTAATTGCAAACAAGGAAATAATTAGTTCTAATAGAAGACCAGAGGCAAGAAATACAAAATTCGCAAGATTTAGTCAACATGGCCAAAGCGATTTCGATTGTTTTGCTGATTTCCTACATTCAGTGGTTTACTTGTACAAATAAGTATATTTCACAGAGAAAACTATGTTCCATTTCAGTTTAATTTTTATTTACACCTAACCAAAAAATAACACCTGAATAACGATATATATTTATCGCTATATAGATAATATATATAATTACATATTTCTAATCGCGAGGGAGCTGCTTGTAAAATATTATATTCGAAGTTATGTGAAGTTTTTAAGCCCGTTGTAGGTTTGTGTGGTGGACTACTAACCTGACAAAGTGAGGGGATTATACACATATATTCTTGTCCCCTAAAAGGGAGATATCTGTACTCTGACCACACCGCACACGCGAATAACATGGTTCGTTAAACCGACCTCGCAGTCGATACTACGTTACTAACGTGACGTCAATCTGCTCACCTGCCAACAGTGCATAGTCATAGTTAGAACATCTGTTAATTGAAAACACACTTTAGCGCGTTGTCGTAAAGTTTATATTAACGGATTATACGATTGATGACGCACTGATTTTAGAAGTAATCTAAATTGTTACGTTAGATCAAAGATGCAATAATACCAGCTCATATATTACTGGAACCGCTTTTGATTTCATATCGTATTACAAGGCCAGTCGACAAATAAGAAATAGAATCGAAGACCGACCTCCTTTCCTTAATCATCATTAATCCACTATTCTGACTGTGACTAAGTCAGGAGAAGCAGTCAGTAGAGAAGACCTGTATAGGCAGGAATTGTTTTTGTTTATTTTAAGGTCGACAGACAGGCTGACGGTCCATTTAATGGTAGGTGGCTACCGTCGCTTATAACATAAGCAAACGCCACAGGTGCAAGTGTGCTGCCAATTATAGTAGGATTAAGGATAAAAAAATTAGAATGGGATAGGGTAATGTGCTATGGCATCCCTTACTCAAAAATTCAGTGAAACTCTGTTGTCACCTTGGGGCCAGGATTCCTTTTAGAATCTACGAATACGAATATGAATAGGAGCTTAATTAACTTCATCTTTATTAATTAATTTTTTTTTGGAATTATACGAAAACAAGCGTTGTATATCTATAATGATAGCATTTAATATTTTTTTATATTTGAGCATATAATTATAGTTGGCCCAACATATTGTTTTGACCTATTCGGTATTGTAACCAAATGATAATGTAACTTGTATATATTATGGCCGTGTTTCAAAGGACTTCTGGCCTATTTGAAGCTTGTCTTAAGATGAACTCAATCGGTTCGACGGTTTCTTAGAATTATTCAGTATCAATATTCATATGAACCACTCATACTCCAACCAAGTTTATGCCCCGAGGCGAACGAACCTCAATCCGCTTCTGCCTACGACCGTAGGTACTTGTACGAATAAATTTATGATCTTTTTCAGTACAATAAAATCGTGTAGTTTAAATGTTAACGGATACCTAAACAGACAGACGCGGGCAGCGATTTCAATTAGTAATATTTTAGAATATTAAAAAAAAAACTTTAAAAAGTAAATATTTTTAATTTCAAAATAAATGTTAGTTAAAGTAACAGTTATTTACATTGAGATTGTAAAAGAAAGAACCAATGATCACACTCTATCAACTAACATAAAAAAACCGACATAGATTTTGAATTATGATTTGTATCTGTGTAAACATACATTTTGTCATGTTTAAGCATAATTTCTATAAGAGAAATTTATTTATTTTTCGAGCGCGCCTTTTTTGAGTCCGCACTCCACCAAAATTGGTTATATTCTTACAGATTTTTTCAACAATTTTCTCTACTATGAAATAAAATTTATTTAAATTACACCCTTACGCCAAACGAAATAAGTTAAATGTTATTTCCACCATCTATACATCCATAACAATAAACTGTACGACCAATATTCTACCGCTTTCAGGAAAGCAATGTTTACATGCGGCGTGTAGCTGGAAAACATGGAAACGGCTATTCATCATAGAATTTTAAACTTTATTTCTTAGTTTCGAAAGTCAACATTGCATTAGATGTTTACGGCTCTTAGGTTGTTTCTGTTGTTATGTTTAAAACGTAGTGATGGATAAACAGTGTCATAATCTGAGCTAATATTTGCGGCATACAATGGATTTGTTGCTGCTGGCTAGATACCAGAACAGATGTTTGTGGCTTTTAACACCTACTTACTTTTAAATGTGATACAATCAACAAGTGACGTTTTATTCAGAAAAATATTTGCTATGCACATTTTTTGTGCTCATTTCGAAGCGTCGCAACGAACAAACGAACGGAAAAACAGTTCCTTTATAGGTATCTACACAGCTTAGTTAGTAATATTAGTACACTAGCTGGTGCTCGCGACTTCTTCCTCGTTGGAAAATGAAAAGTATACAACTTAAGAAAATTTATATGAATGAGTATTATAACGCACGACATATTTATCGTTGTGACGACGGTGACCTCGCCACGGCGACAGTGGCGCGCATTTTTTTATATTTTTAGACAATCCCTCGGTGACCAATCATTTTTCAGGGAATCTGAATCTGAACCTGAAACTATCTGTGTCCAAATTTCATCCTAATCCGTTGAGTCATTTTTGCGTGAAAGAGTAACAAACATCTTTACATGTATACACATCCATACCATACTCACAAACTTTCGCATTTGTAATAATTAGTAGTATAGTTTAGTTCACTTAATGGGAGTATTTTTAATTTTATAAAACACTCTACAAAATTTAAAAATAAATGCTGTTTCTGTTGCTTTTCCGATTGAATTAAGAATCCCATACTTCATGCGAGTTGGTAAATATATTTTTTATTACTTATTATATTTAAAACTTGCTGTGCCAGCTGCTTAGTACGATAGTTCTAGGATAGCGCGTATTATTTCAGCTTATGCTCCGTTGCCACAATCAATTAATTTAACTTTTTTGTTGGAAACCAATTGGAATGAAACAAACCCTAATGTTATAGGAAGCTTGCTACAACACTATAAAAAATGTCCGTCAAAGAAATATTCTTATATCAATTAAATATTCGTCTTTAGTGACTTTTAGTAACATGTGGGGCCGCCATGAACCCTCTTTAGGGACTTTTAGTAATGTGTGTGGCCCCCATGAGCCATAATCACAGCTTGACAACGACGCGGCATGCTTCGTATCTTCTTGTGGAATACGTTCCCATTCTTCAATCAACGCTTCAGTGAGCTGGCAGTGTTTGAGGTGTAATAGGATCCATTATACGGATTTTATAATGCCGTAAGTAATCTAACGTGATGGCTGCAGTATACGGCCTGTCATTAACTTGCATTAAAAGAAAATCTGGGCCTATAAGATATGCTGCGGGCAAAACATGATCTTCGAGCATGTTCTATATAAACTTGAGCACACAACCGCCCGGGAACAACGACGAGATCTGTGCGCTTGTTTAAACTAACTCCGCCCCAAACCGTCACAGAGCCACATCCAAATTTGTCATATACGCTTACTCGTATCGCTTCCAAAGTCTGTAGATAACAGAAGGGGCTACTCCTAGATCATTTCCTACATAACGCATAGTTCGACCCTGATCAAGCTAGCGTAAGCTTTATGACTTAAAAAACTCACTCGCTTCAATGAATAACAATACTAAAAAGACTCACTTCAATGTCTATTAATAATGTGTTTTCTGTGATTATAAAGTAAAGAAAATTCAATGGCGTGACTTTGTTTTTAGGTGTTTATAGAATCCTGGCCACTTTATTGAGAACTACTAACAAAAATGCCAATGCTTTTTTGTTTTTTAATTTCTTTGATAATGCCTTTGCATTATTTAGTAGAGAGTTATAATTAAAACCTTAAGCAAAAATTTTAGTTCTACTTTATTAAAGTTTTGTTCCTCTAATTGTTTTGAGCAGTATATATAAAAAATATATAAAAGTATACAATTCTTTTTTAATTTAATGTTATGTATACCCGGCTCGTTTATGATTTTATTATTACTGATTCAAAATAAGTAATAAAAGTAATTTTTAATATTTTTCATGCATCATCCATTGTTCTGAAATGGAAAAAGTAATCTAGATGGTAAAAAACAATTTGCATAACCTTCGTAAGAATTCATTTATTTTGTGGAATGCAAATAGACGTGAAGCTTCAAATTTGAATTCATTATTTCTTTCATATTTGCTTAATTTAGCTTCGTGTGTTTATCTCAATTCTAGAGTAAGATACTAGGCCCCAGACGTAACTTAAATTTTCCAGGAAAAATTGTGGAGAATCCTATAAATTTTGAACATTATAAGTATGTATCTGCTAATTTAGACTAATTTAAGAGCTATCAGTGATGTAAGAAAGGTAGATAAAAAAGGATTAAACTCTTATTTTCTAAAGGCTGACTTTTATATATGATTTGTAGGATATTATTACAAAATAATATTCAGCACTGCCAGACACTTCTCGTGGACCATAACTTTTGCCATACGCTTTATAGACCCCTTTCATTCTGCAGCGTATTTGTGCCCAGAGCAATTTGTATGAACCAAATTACTGCTTTCTGTACAGAAAATACACGTGCGTACCTACGTCCAACACCTTCAAAAATTTGTGAGAACCTTTCGTCAACTAGGAAATGAGCTGATGATCTTCAAACCCCCTAAAGATAATTTATGAACCCCTGTGTGTGTCGGGCGCGCCTTTTAATAAAAAACCTTTTGCGTCCGGCATTAAAAAAATATATCTTTGACTGTACAAAAAACACAAATTACGATTCTAAAATAAACAAGGTAACATAAATATGAACACAAAATAAAACTAGACCACGGAACGGTCTAGTTTTTTAATTAAGCTAACATTAATTTGAAAAAATGTTTAACCTTTTATACTGAAATTACTCTCTGTTTTGTAGATAATTTACAGAAATATACATTTTTAAAACAAACCCAGCACGAAGTTTTGGTCTCGACAACAAATATATAAACAATACCTACATAAACATATCGCAGCGAGAGTTTCTGAAACAAACACGTGTAAATTTCCTCGTGTCTGGTGCCGAAATGTAATTAAAATGATAAAAAGTTATTGTTGCGAGCGTAATGGTTTTTCCCGAAAAAGTTTCAGCCGACGTTGCCTGGTTGGATGTAACATTCGCACTCTGCGCCTGACAGGCAATAGAATAGAATAGAATAGAATAGAATAAGATTTTATTTGTATCAAAGGACATTTATAATATACACATAAGTAACATATAGAAAGACAAACACAAACTTCCTCCGCCACAAACCGGCTCCAACTCAGCTCATTTACTAAAGAAAACATAATACATAAATGCTCCAAAGTTTTTTCAAAAATAAAATAGTTAAAATAAATAAAAAAAAACACTCATATTTATACAAAGCAAAAAGAAAAATTAGGTACTAGTGACCCGCTCCCTTCGCCCGGGTGCATTTTATATAAATATATATATACAATTACAAACCTTCCCTCTATTCACAAGTGAAAACCAAATTAAGTTCTGTTTAGCGGAGTCCATAGAGGACAAACATACTTACATTGATTTTTATATAAATTCTCCATTAGTTGAATGTTCTTTCTTCTTTCTTTAATGTGAAAGTGTACGCAGACGCTGTTGTGGAATCCAACCCGTAAATTGTCTTAAATATAGCCTATGTTACTCGCTGATAATGTAGCTTTCTATAGGTGAAAGAATTTTCAAAATCGGTCCAGTAGTTTTTGAATTTATTGATTACAAATATACAATTCTTCTCTCTTTATAAGATAGAAAGAATAGATATATATATATATATATACCACCTGCTCGTTGATGATAGTGATGACGATGATGATATACACAAAGTGTGTTACATTTTGTGTAATTGATTGATTACTCAACACTATGATAGGTATTTTCTTGATTTTTCTTTCTTCAGTCGTACACTCCTGACGGAGCGGTTGTGGTTATGAAATGTCTGAATCTGATAAGTTGATCTCGGCTTCCGCGAGTCTTCTCTACCTCTCGTGTGTGATCAACATGGGATCATTTATATCTATTATAAATCACACTTTCCCTATAACAGGCCTATCTCTTTACGCTTTTGTGATTGAAAAAATAATGTTAGCTATTTGAAGCAGCCGTGTTGCACGGGATCGGAATGAAATAGTACGAGTACGGAGGATCGCTAAAAGTCGATGTGAACATCGTAAATACGTCGAGTAAGCCGTCTCGTTTCGTTCGACGGAATGGGGAAAAAATAATTGTGCTATTTTCCTCTATACTTGCCTAATACGATATTAGTTTTCGACGTTTCGAATTACGAGTACCTGCCATTCGAGAAATATTGCGTTGTTGTGTATTGAGTCGACTCCATTTTGTAAATCTATAGCTATAGTTATAAAAGTAATTGTGCCTATCCGCCTTTTCAGAGATATGTCATTGAACTTTAATTTCGAATGGTATGATAATAGTTTGAATTATAATTAAGGCTACCTTTTTAATTCTTATAGTTCTTCATGCTAAATTTCTCCACCAGTGAATGTAAAGAAATTTTTGTTTAAAACTTAATTACTTACGTTTGAATGAGTGGTTTGAGTGCTTGCTTCAATGCTTTGTTTTAGGGTTCCCGGGTTCGATTCCCGGGTTCGTCAACTTTAAAAAAACTTTTCAAAGTTCTGGATTTGAATAGTAGTTCCAGGCCACACTCTACTATTTGCGGGCATTTGGGCAGCCCGCCTAACAACAGTAACCATCCCCTCACAGAAGACCACGATGAAATACTTAATAACAAGTGTGCTGTTGTGTTACGGTGAGTGAGTAAGGGATGTCAGAGTCAGATACCAACATATATAGTTATATAAGAATATTATTCCAATACTAAAAAAATAATAGATCTTTATATAGGTAACAAAGATAAATTTATACATAAATTTTATATTTAAGCCATTATTGCGTATGTCATTTTGAAAATATAAAATAATTATTTTACAAAGTCACTATACACATTAAATACTACAGACTTTCATTCCTTTAAAAATGTAATAGTTTTTCGATTAGCAGTTACCCTTCAAACTATTGCCTATTTGTCCCAACCCAACAAACTTGAATTATGCTAGAGAGGAGAAAATGAAAACAGTTTACGTTAACGGTTTCTTTTAACGTTAACGGATATCGTTTCTGTTGAAAATATAAGCTTACATATATGAATTTACAGAAGAAGACCATCAGCCCATTTCCTAGTTTACGAAGGGATTTCACTAACTTATGGGGAAGTTCGATTCATGTGAAATTTGGTATGGGTACTGTTACTTCGGTGGTATTTTTCCATTGCATGGTAAGTATCAAGTAGTCTGCGGGATACCCAACTCTTTAGCAACTTTTTTTTTTTAATTGAATCAAGGCAGCGCTTGGCCGCGATCTCACTTGATGTAAGGTGCAGATGCGGCCGAAAGTGAACCACGCTTACCTAGTAACTTACGGCAGATATAGCATATTTTTGCTTAATTCAAAGTCGTCAACAGTTGATTGCCGATAACGTCAACATAAACAGTCGTTACAAATAATAAGGGTAAGATTCCCTAAATGTGTACCTAACCTTCTGAGCAAAATGTACCTACACCCTCTCACCTGCCCACGCTTATAGACTTGTAATATATACTGTCTAATATAAAGATATATTGTTACGTCAAGTCTTATACGTACGGTCTTTAAACATACCTCGTTTGTTGTCAGTAATATTTTGGACATGTGCCAACAAGCAACAGGCGGGGAACGTTCGTTGTAGATTTAACCTTCCTTCCACACAAGGGTTAGTATTGCTAGTTTTAATTACTTTGTACGTACATTGTTGGGAATTGATGTCGTAAAAGCGAGTTTTACGCTCATTGTTTCGGTAGCCCTATAACTTAATATCGACCCCTTACTGTAAAAACCAATTAAGTGCAAAATGATAGTTTTGAGAAAAATGAGTTTGAAGTTTTACATGCCTAAATTTCTACTAAAAACATGTAGTTTTAAAATCTTCATATTTTTATTAAGACATATTATAAATATGTTTGATACTACGTATTAGTGAAAAAATTCTAAAGAAATGACCAAAAAACTACATATTTTGGAAAAAATCGTTACATATAAATGTTCTTGTGTGTATACTTGTGTAAATAAGTGCTCTTTTTACACTAAATTGCATTTATAATCTTTTTTGGGTACATAAGATTAAAATGCGTTCTTGTTCACTACACTAATTCTGCTAGTTCTTTCACATTGTAAGGTTGTTTCTTCACCTTTTGCCCTCTTTTTGATGTCTTGGAAATTTTATTTTGATCGTGCTTTTTTGAATATGTTTATCCTTTCGTTTACTGAATAAATGTCAGTGTGTTTCTTTGCATTTTCAATGCTGCTATATAACTGTGTCGCAAAATTTCTAAAACCATTACTGGGCTCTGGTCTGGATCTCGCAAGTAGTGGCAAGGCACAATTCTTTTCGCAATCATTTGGGCACAAAATAGAAAATATTAATAAATTTATTCATGTTGAATTTGTAAATTATGGCCAATGTAAACTGATATGCATAAACAAACAAGAACTGTCAAGAATTGTACAGTATTCTATTAAACTTCTCCAACCTTCCAGCTACAATATGCAATATTTCAGTAAGTCGTTTTAAACTGTGACCTATAGTATGCTCGCTTTCCCCCGGTCTTGAAAAATTCCACAATAACATTAGCTGTCTTCTTTAGTCCACAATTTTAAACCTATATGTTTAAAAAATTTACATTAAGACACTCGTAACATTAGTAATATATTTTCATAGAATTCTAAAATGTATAGAATTCTTCTGTTTCTCAAGCGAAGCGAAATAAAATACAATCGGTACTCTAGATTATAATGCGTTAACAAAATATTAACAACAAAAGTTTTATCAAATTTATAATCAACGGTCCTAATGACTGCAAGGACATTTCTGATCAGATTGAAAGCTTAAATTAAAAGCGGTAAGGCTCAAATTACCAATAGTAGTCTTGCATGCTCTATACTAAATAATATTTAATACTTTTTTTTAATAATCTTTTTAGTGAATTAATATTTTAAGGGATCAAGTAAAGGAGGTGCCATTAGTTTTTTTTTATTAATTTCATTTTAACGGTTGAAACTTGTATCATTAGGGAAGAATAAATTATAGATTTTACTGCGAAAATTTGGTTCCTAGTAAAATCTTATAGGGTTCATTGTGGTTAGATTATTTAGGTTTGAATGTATTAAAAAAGTGTGAAAGTATTAAAAAAAGTCTTTTTAATCTCCAAATGTTATTCCCAAACTTTTGTTACCAAATTCTCCAAAGTGTAAAAGAAAATCTGGTTTTGAACGATATCCTTTATTTGTCTGTATGTTTATAGGGCCACAGTAGAAAATGCAATAAACGTAGTTTTCGTTCTAATACATTCAAATCAAGCCAAATAGCAGGATCGAAAAATAAACACACAAATCTAATAAAATCCTCCTTAGTCTATATTCTAAAAAGATTAAGTAAACTGTAGGTACTGGCACGTAAGAAGGAAATAACCTCGCAAATTCACGAATTCCAAAAGTTCAAGGCCCCTTCAGTAATTAATTAATATTGATTAATAATTCAACACGGAACAAGGGGGATAAAATCTTCATTTTGTAGGAATATGATGGAACTTTGTAGTGAAAATCATTACCTACACACAAGAAAATATTTACAATTCCTTGTTCTGTTCCGTTTTGTTTTCTTTCGGATGTGGGAAAGAGAAGAAACTTTAAAAAAAATGAACTACTTAATAGTAAATTGAAAAATATATTTATATTGAAGTTTATCAGTTAACTCCGTGTAAAAAATAAGCTATGGTTTCATTTTAATTAATTCAGGCATTCTTATAAAAACAAGTTTTAGTTAAGACTATTATAACTCAAATATTATGACTATTATGACTTTTACATATTTGGTGTATTACATACATTTTATCTTTTATTTGCTCTCCATCCCACACCTGTTCGAATAATAAGAGAAAACCGTCACACTCCGGATGGCACTAGCGATCGTATTTAGTATTTGCTATGTGAGATTATCTGTAACTGTAACGCAGTCTAAATAAAGCCTGTCCTTCTAACATATTTTTATTCTAAGAAAAAAAGTCTTGCAAATTTCAACACTGAATCTTGCATTATAAGACGTGTTTCAAAAGGAGCTTCGCTTCGTTATAATATAGAGATGTCATATATGTAAGATGACAATTTACATTATTATCGAGAATGTTGAAAGTAGCTACTGAACCAAAAAACTTTAACAAGAAGTTAATGTGAGCTTATTGAACCTTTTCGACCTATTGACCTTATAATCTTTGCACGTGACTACACCCACCACCCAATATTTGCGGAGCAACAGGTCAGGGAGGCATTAGTCGGACTCATTAAACTTCGTCAACGTAGGGAACGAGGCTTTGAATTTTAAAATGATTTCTTCGTTGTATAAATATTCGCCATGGATGCCCTTTTTGGTATACAAGTATAATATTTGTAACATCAATTTGGTATACAAGTATACAATAAAAAAATAAAAAAAATAGGGTGTGGCTGTGTTTTATGTTTTATCATCTTTATCGATCAAGATCATCAAAACTACATACATACTGAGCGGAGACCATTTTGTTACTTTTTTTTTATAAATTGTAAAATACCTATACTTTACAAAGTACAATGTACCAATTTCTTTCTTTTTTTCTTATTTTCTTTTACGGGAATACGTGTACGTTACGAGTAATATTTTCTTTGAGTGTATTATATGTATATATCAAACTAATTTGAATATACGATATGTACCTATACACCAAAAAATCATTTGATCCTTTAGCTATCAAGTGGTGTAATTAAATCTTGAATGTATAAATAGATATGTAGTTCTATAGCATTTTTCTGTATCTTCCGATTTTGTTATCATTATTTTTTTGAATTGCTTCCCATTATAGAAGCAAATATAAAGACCCATTCACGTTAAGAACCAGTCATAAATCTCACGCAGATTGATTATGTTATAGATTGATTATATTTACCCGATGGAACATCAGTTAGACTTAATCATGATTCTTTTGTATATAATTACTTATTATTATCTAAACAAATTAATGATGGTTTTTCTATTTCTTTATTTCTTGAGCGCCAGTTTCTACTATTTTCATTTTTAGTTACATTGATGTAATTAAGTGGACATATTTATTTTAAGTAGTTAATGTAACTAAATGTTAGTGTAAAAATTAATTTCCAAAAATTAATTTCAATAAAAAAAATTTGCCAAGTAAGAAACGATTCACATTGAATTACATCCGCGACCTACCGTTGTTTTATTATATTTAGGTAAAGTCGCTTAATAATACTGGAATGGGGTTCAGCATTATTATAGATTTCACAGGCCGGTCTATTGAAAACAATTGACAACAAATAACACACTGCTGCAAATATCACAAAGTAGCAATATTGCAGTTCCTTACCTTACTTACTTAACGAATAACAACAGCGCATCAAGCACTGTTAATTCACGACTTTCTTCTGTAAGGGGTGGCGACTACCGCCAGTCGCCCCGAACATAGTGTGTTCTTCTATAACTATAATTACAATTAAAAGACAATTCCTAGTTTTGATGGACATACAAGTTTATTAGCAGGAAGAACCACTTACTGTACGAATAAAGTGCTACTTTGTAATGTTAAATGTCGCTTAGTTACGCTTTGGTTAGTAACGCTACGGTTAGTAACTTATTTCATTAATCGTATAAGGAACATTGTACGAGGTACCAGCTAACTTTAATCGTGGTAAGCTTCAACAGAATTGCTCGGAGTACAATGACTATATCTTGCTCGGAACGAAGACCAAAATCTGTGGTACAAGCTACAAGAGTAAATTCTACTAACAAATTTCAATATTAAGTGGAAAGATATAGGTATATTGTTGTGCAGTTGATATGTTTATTATAATATACAAGCTGTGTCCCGCGATATAACACACCGTTTAATTTAAATTAAAGTAAATTATTTTAACATTTCAGGTAAGCTCTTCAAAGAAAAAGGGTTATGAAATGCAAAAAGAATTTTTAGAATCCAATTGGTAGTTCCAGAGCCGTTCAACCAACCAAACTCTTCCGTTTTATTATATGTACAAAGTATAAATATCTTGTGTATGTTTTATTTTTTAGATTAATTATAATGAAAATGTTATGAGCCTCAAAGTAAGGAATACAGAGATAAATTAACATAAATTAAGTATTAGATTGTTAAATAAAATATTAGTATTATAAGTATGAAACGTTATAACATAACTTAGGGTATAACAGCAAAACTGCTCTATATAAAGTAATTGCTTTAAAAGTAAGAAAATTACACGCAATAGTTAATGAGCTGAAATCTTTTATATGAGGTTTTTCTTTAGTTTAGTAACTTAGTTGCTTGTAATGCCACATATTAGGGTCGGATGATACAAACTTCTTAGCAATAATTACTAGGCAATAACTTTATATCTGGAAATCACATTTATATGTTGATGTTATTATTAATTTTTACATTATCATATAGAAAACATAAATTATTTTATACTTGATTAGTAACTTTTTGTCTGTTTAGGCGCAAAATATACCAAAAAATACTTTTTTCATATTTTCATCCTCCAAAGCCACCCAAATGGACATGACCATTTCGGGCCCTTTCTGTGTACTGAAATTAAAAGAATGCAAACAAATAAAACTAAATAAAAAAAATTAAACAAAAGCACTCCTTTTGTAACTTAGACCGCATAAAGTGTGTCATTTTATGTAGAGAGTAGTATACGAACCCATGTGTTTCTAGTTGCCACCAACTAGAAACTTTAGTTCGCTGTTTGAATGTGATGTTTTCAAAGTTAAATTATACACAAGACCAGGTACACGATTGTTGGTGAGCTCGTTTGTGTACCTTTTAGGACTACATTTGCTTAAACTTCACTTTGCTATTAAAATTTTATGATATGATATGATGTGATGTGATAAATCGCAGAACGGAGAAGGGTTTTCGGAACTTAGACCCTACCCGGTCAGTCCTTCACAAAATGGAGCGACATAAGATGAAGGTTAGACATCAAGGTCGACTGATAACTTTGTCAGTGCTTAAGGTGACTTACATGTGACTTACCATTAATTTATGTAACTTACCAAATAACTTTTTTTTAAATATTCTAATCTATAATACAATTTTTATGTCTGTCTCCTTTTATTATTTTTAATAGGACAAAATATACTTAGACCCCTTAAAAATATTATTGTTTCGGCGACATTCTGTCTTTTAGTATTAAGATTTTTCATAAATCTATTTACCAAAACTAAGACGTTATTTAGGAAACCATTACGCATTTGGTACGGTTGATATTTTCGTTTCATAAACAAAGAGAGCAGTGTAAATTCATCACAATCTTGTTACAATAATTAATCTTTAGACGTGTTCCAAAGCGTAGGTATAGCATCTAGTCGCCTTATCTTTCTTCAGAAAAGCGACCGCATATGCTAAATTATCGGGTTATCTATGGCCATGCTCCACCATGCTCTATTCGATCTAAACTCTTAACGTACATAATGAGAACCTTCGTAACGCTTTCTTGGAGATAAAGTAATTTTTCAACAAGTGAAATCGATGAAATCATTTCACGGGACATTAAATTCACCAAACACGTATGTTTCTATAATTTATCTAAAAATAAAACGTTAAAGGTCAGTCAGTATGTAGTCTAGACTGATGTCTAGACTTAAAACGAAATAAGAACTCAACTTTATTACTTTATAAATCAAACACGAAGTCTTTTTCGTTATTTTTTTAATTTAAGAAACTGAAATTAGATCCAATGTTTGAAATTTTTTTTTTTCAATTCCCAAACGATAAAAGTTAAACTTATTTTCAACAAGTTTTTAAAGAATATGTAACCTTTGCAAAGGGACTACAATTTTTTAAGTAGGTACAAGAAATCGTTTTAACTGACAACAGTTATCAGTAATTTCAAAAGTTATACACATAAGTTCACAAAACATTCATGTAGACAGTCTGCTTAATAAAGTTGAATGTGTGAATCAATTCTGACGCTTGCCGTGAAAAGGTATCAATTTTGTGATACATTTTTGGAGTTGTGTCGTGTGTCGGAGCTGACACACACAATTTTTTTATTTATTTAAGAAGTATTTAAGGCGTGAAAGGGTAACAAATGACCTCACCTTCACATTTATAATGTTAGTTAAGATTATATTTATTTATATTTATGAGTGAAAAAATACAATTATTAATTCTAAATAAAACTAAATTCAACTAAAATCTAAAATTAAATAAGCCTAAAAAAATATCTAAAAAATCGGGGCCCGCGGCATGGTGCCGAGGATGTTGGCAACATTTATGTTAAGTTATATATATATTTGGAGTATAGACAGTGCTGCTGTAGAGCAATGAATGAAATGAAACTTCAATTCAAGTAAAGAAAAGAGCATTGAACTATAAATCATTGGAAAAGAGATTGATTTGGTTTCTTAACGACGAGTCCGACAGTGTCGAGTTGCGTTACGTCGAGCGAAAACCGATAACCCATTTTTAGGGCTTTCATATCCGATCATTCATGCGTACGTACAGTTAAGGAAATGAGACGAATCAAATAAATAAGAGCTATCATTTAAATGGCATAAGTTAAAGGGAAATGTAACTGTGTGTGTTCAATATAGTTTCAATATGCCTTAGTAATCGTAATTTAAGTAAAATTTGTCCTGACTGCACAGTCAAAAGTACTAAGTTTAGAAAGCTGAAATAATTCTAAAGAACAAAAGTTTATTTATATAACGTAAGTATCCTCTAAAGTCCATACGAAGCCGGTGGCGGGTCACTGTATATCTTTATGTTGTGTGTCCTCGGTTAACTCCTAAACTACTGAACCGATTTTGATAAAACTTCGTAAGTATATGTAATTTGGTCCAACTTAAAAGATAGGATAAATTTTATTTAGAACCCAGGCGAGCACATTTTTTAAAATGTGGAACAAAATAAGTATTAGCACAAATGAGGTATGAATCACATAATTATTAATATATTTAAGTAAAGTAACTCATCTGTCTGTTTGTAAGTAAATTGATAAAGGATTTAGTAATGGCGCCTAATAAATATGATGACGACGTTATAATCATATTGTCGTTAATACTATTAGTTTAATTTTTAATTTAATCAAGAACTCACGTAACTATCAATTGTTGATGTTCGTCGGCAATAATAAGTAGATATTGCCGATGATAACTTAGATTAGTAATAATGTTTTTTCCCGAAAGTTTGTGTTCCGATCATTGCCACCTGTCTATTAAGAATAACACCCATGTTATACTGTTTAGTCAATGTTTGTTTCGATATTGCGTAATATTACGGTGTATTTATGACTCGGAACCACCTACTAAATTAACAAATAAATTCCAAAATCATTGCGTAAGTTACTGGCAGTATACTGCATTGCATTCCCTGGTCATAAACTGGACAGCCTGTCTTAATGGTAGTAGCCTTTATGTAATGCCTGTATGCTGGGAAATGGACTCTGGCATCCTTTATTTACTCACCGACACACAACAGCACACATGCTGTTATTTCACGATGGTCTTCTGTAAAGGGTTAGTCCAACTAGGTCTACTATGTGTTCTGAGATAGAACAAATTCAAAAAAGTCCAATTAGTTCTACTACAGAGTATGACAGATTTGACTTGAATAATTTTAATATCAGTCAACCGAAAGTCCATTTCTTTTCCAAAAGAATAACACTTCAAATATAATTTAATAAAAATGAAATTACAATAGAAATCAACGTGTGACTTGTAACGTTTTAGTTCTGGTTTGATGACACATTCCAATGCGGTAAGCACGAATAATTTGGCCAGCTACGCTATGTATCCATGTCGATAATATACGGAAATCTCAGATATTATATTAATCTCATATATTGTTCAAACATTGTACAAATAAAAATACATAATTCAACACATATTTATTGCTCTAAAAGATAAGAATCTTGTGAGAACTGTCTCGCATTTTCGTCATACGCTCATTTTCAACTTTCCTATTCAATTTTATGTGCGTGAAAAAGGAAATTATATTCCCTGGAGATGATGTAAGAGAAGCGTATGGGACGCGAAAATTAGGGACTACGGGGGAAAATATGGAAAAAATATGTGACGACCGCAGAGGCTTTTTGCTCCCCGGGGTAGTAATACCTTTCACGAGAAAGAGTAGTTATATTTCGGTAACGCCATATACGGCTATGTGTCAAACCATGCATAGTATAATTTATATTTACTGAATACATAAATTTAAAAAAATTAAGCATAAATCTGTAATATAACATAAGTATTCTTGGTAAGAATGCATGGATGTTAAGTTTTCCCGTTCCCGCTCCCGGTCCCGGCTTCGCACGGGTGCAATTCCTTATTCAATCCTTGCCGATAAATTACCTTACACCGCCATCTGCTAGATTCTTATGGAACTCACAGATAATTATAACAAATAATTGCTGGATTGAGTAAGTAACCAACAGATAGCGCTATGTTAATAATATTATATAATTTGCAAAAAAAAAATTGAGATATAAACTATCCTATCTTTTAAGTTGGACCAAATTACACATAGTTACGAAGTTTTATCAAAATCGGTTCAGTAGTTTAGGAGTTCATCGAGGACACACAACGTGACTTATAATAGGGAAACATACAATATCTCGCTACACATTATACATATACATTAGTGTGTCCCAGGCTATAAGGGCAAATTTTTTTTTTGCGAATGGAGTTACGCATACCCCTTATTTTTTTTCCATTTGACCCTAATGACTTAAATAATAAATATTATGGCGATCGGATAATGATAACCCGTGCCGACTTGATGTCAAACTTTAAATGAAAAGTTAGTATGGAAGCCATAGAGAGGTTGTAGAACTTAATACGTATTTCAGTAAATGAAACACTGTTTTACCCGTATATAATATTTATTAAGTATTAATCGTTAAAAGAACATTATTTACTAAATTTTCTTTTTAAGGTTTGCTTTTTGCAATCCGGATATACCTGTCTGTGTTCTTGTACGCAACGTAATAAAAATTGCTTTTGTTCCTCTTCCACAGTAATTAAGCCATGGAAGTCTTGCATTAACTTAACCGCTCTTTCAGCCGTATCGTTAACTGCTCTCAGTGCCAGCACCTTTTTCTTAGCATGTTGAAACGAGGTATTATTTGACCATGAAGCAGGACACTCGTTGAGGAAACTGTCATCAATTTTGAGTCGATTGAATACAGCCTTACTTTTGATTGACACAAAATCATCAATGCTTTTCTCTGAAATTGAAAAAGATAGAAATAAGTTATCTAAGCAAAGTGATAAAAGAAAACAAATATTTTTACTAGTTCTACTAACCGAAAAGTGGGCCACATAGTTCTTCCTTCGATGGGATGTAGCGTTTACCGTAGGCTGATGAGTTTTCTTTGGCTAAGTTAGCAACAATTTTTACTTTTGTTTCCTGGTCTACATTATCATCAAATATAGACAAGACAGATACTTCATCTACTAAATACCATAAATGCTGGCAGAACTTCTGTAAAGCTGCTTTTGAGATGCTTTTGTCGATACTTTCGTAAGCCTTCATGGTCTTCAAAAAGCATAAATCCTGGTATGGTGCCTGTACCGCTAAAGTGCATTGCAACCAAGGCTTCACGTAGGATGTCACGATGAACAGGCACACGTCTAATAGAGCTACCTTGTCCTTGTTCGAAATTTTAAATTGAGAGCTAAGTAAAGTTATTTTCAGTGAATAAATCGCTCTCGTCATCCATCGAGCTTGGTGCATGGCACCTGGAGGCCGAATCTTAAATCTCTTCTCTCTATCTCCGCCGAGAAATATTATTGATAGCTCTATTAATTCACGATAGTCATCTCTAGCAATTTTTTTACTTAATTCAGATTGGTAAAAGTCTAGCAGTTCGTTAATTTCTGAAACATTTAGGCATGCTAGCTTTTCTGAATAACTCTGTATCCTTTCGGGATCAACATTTTTCCAGTTTTCTCGGAACTTTTTAAACAGTGGAATGTCAGGGCTCGTAGTGACTTGGCTAATTTTGGCTTCAAACACACCTTTACCAACTCGCAGACGTGATGGCGGCAAGCAAAAACGAGCATTTCTCTATTCATTTTCTGTTCGGGAAGCACACAGGCACCATTAATACGACCTGTATTGGAAGCAGTGGTATCACAACAGAGAATCTGCACTTTATCTTCAAGATTCCAATCAATCATAGCGTTCCAAACTGCCTGTGCCTGTTCGTTTCCTGAAGAGTTCTCTAATTTTGGCACAGCGATGAGTTGTTCTATATGATCGTACGAAATAACTATCGGTAAACGTTCTTCTTTAGATTTTCGTCTATCTAAAGCTGGTAAGAGTTTGCCATCCCAGTGGACAGTTACAGTATCCGGTACCTCGTTTTGAAAATCAACTTTTATAGCTTCTGCGCGCTCTTTTCGCTTTTCTGTACGAATTCTTTGAATTGAGGACTTACTTATAGGATATTCGTCAGTGTTATGTCCAAGCGCTTCAATAGTTGCTTCAATAATAAATACAGAATTTCGCATACTTAACTGACACCTATCTAAAGCTGCCACTAATTTCGGAGTTATGAAATTTTTCCTCATAGAAGTGTTAGACTGTGTGCTCTCGGTAAAGGTGGGCAAGTTTTCTTGCAAATCCATTATTTCAGATTCAAAAGACGAATTTTCTTGTAGTGGTTCATAAGAAGGTGATGAAGGAGTTAAGGATGACAGATATTTATCACGTCGCTTTTGCTCGTCAATGTTTCTAACGTAGGCTTTTTCCTCCTTCTCGGCCAGTTTTTTATCCACTCCAGCTAAGTGACCAGGCCGACCTGGCTCCCTCTGGCGCTGCAGGAAGATCTTATCTTCATTAATCCTCATTAAATTAAGGGCATCGGCGTGTGCAAGATCAAACAAATCATTTAAGTTTGAAATAAATTCTCGCCGACGCTGCACAAACACGCCTTGAGTTTTATTTGCATTTTTTTGCAAATCTCTCCAAACTTGGTACAAGTTAACTAGTTTTTTAACACAGTTTGGTAAAGACTTAGTTGGTATACGTGCCTTTTCCCAGTAAATAATGCACTCACGAATAGTAAGATTGGCGCTTTCATTGACACTTAAATTAACTTCTCGAATATTATAGAACAGAACTGCCAGTACCTGTCCATTAGAGGGAAGTTTTGAACCAGTAATTTGATGTTTTACGTCCCCTATTAAAAATATCCCCTTTTTAGAACTGCGTAACTCCATTGACATGTTGACAGAATGAAAACAATGCGTTTACTAATCAACAAACAAGCAACATCAAGCACATCAATACGTTGGCTCCCGCGCGCCTTAGTAAACAAGTACCGACATGTTTCGATGCAAGTCGGCACGGGTTGCCGTGGTTCTAAATACGTGAAACTTTATTTATAATACCTTTGACATCATTGAAACAAAATAAGAGGGTATGCGTTGGAAAAAAAATACTTTTATTTTTTTGGGACACCCTAATATACATACAAGAAAAACATAAATCAGCAAAGTTTCCACTAAATTACTAAAACATTTATTCCAAGTCACTACAGAATACCACTGTGAGAAAACATACAAAAAGGTGAGAAGTATACAAAAAAAAATAATGTGGCAAAATACTATTCCTTCAAAATACCGTGACCTAACCCAACGTAAAGCGACACGCTGTCACGTGACTTGATAACCAAGAAAAAACCAGCAAGACTCGAAAACAGTTTCACAAAACTCTATAGCTATCAGAGCTGAAGATTGGCTGTCATCTAGTCCTCATTAATCATCTCGATTATGATTTATAGTCTTTTTTCGAAGGTATGACAGCTTCTAAACGCCATAATATTATTAAGTCCCCAAAACATTATGACATAAGAGTGGCAATTGAAATTTTTTCCTATGAAGAATTTTCGTGTTTCAATCGATCTTAACCCACAATCAACGCTTAAATAATTGTATTATTTATTATTTTTTAAATTGGCTTACATAACAAATCTATATACTATTATACTTTAAAGTTTTAAATTATGAAGTTATAATTATGTCAAGCTGTTGGTGTGTAAATAAATAAATAAGTAGGTAAATATTTTTAAAATGCTATTAATTCAATAAAAATTAAGTATATGTTTTGTTTATAATATTTTTATAGCAATAAATATTAGCAAAGTCCTTATAGTAACTTATATTCTTAGTAGGCGAGTATTCAGAAATGAAAATAAACTAAGTATTTATCCATAAATAAAAATTAAGTAATAATTCAATGTATAATGTATTTTTTTACTTTGAATCGCTTCAATAAACAACAGAAATATCTAATTATTCTCTAAAGAAAAGAAAAGGTGAATGATAGCTAACGAATGTACGATTGAATGAATAAATATAAAGAGGAATCGATTTAAAAAAGTCGGTCAAGTGACTTGACGTTGGCTTCAATATTCAGTGACTTGACGCTATTCTCATTTAATTAGTCGTATGATAGAATTTTCATTAGAACAAAGACATAATATTTACTTCTAAGTTCTATTAAACAAATGATTTTTTACTATGTGGGCACTCACACATTCGAATAGCTTAATATTTTGTTAGAACACTAAATTGTGGTGAACAACATGTAATAATTAGGAGGGAAAACTTACTTGTTTATCTAAGAGATCGTCAATTATGTCCTCAAATTATTATCAAACAAAAGCAAATCTATTTATTTTACACATTATAAGTCCATAAATATTATAAAAACATTATAAATTAAGTCAGAAATGATTAATCATATCTTTAAAGCCAAATGAGACGCAATAGCTAATAATAATGATTATATGCATTATATTAATAACTAGCTGTCCCGCTCCCGGCTTCGCCCGGGGTGCATTTTTTTCCGTAAAAACCTTCCCTGATTATCCCTCTATCCATTCGTGAAAACTGTATGAAAATCAGTGCAGTAGTTTTTGAGTTTATCGCGAAGAGAATGACAGACAGACAGACGCGGCGGAGGACTTTGTTTTATAATATGTAAGGATTAATAATAAGAGATAATAATTAATAATTAATAATTGAGTTAATAATTTATTTATTAATAATAATAATTAATAAGAGTTGTTAATAACGTTTATATGCAGTTTATGTAACTTAAAATTAAATCACAGCCTTACTTTTATAAACTTAGTGTAAGGTTATAGCTTTGATAAGTAATAAGATTAAGTAATCCTGAAACCGATTTCATCTTATTCACTTTGACTTTTACTTTGCTTTAACGCTGGTGATTCTGTGCTATTAATGGATTTTGTGCTATTATCCACTCAATGGATTGTCCTGTCAGCGAACTCATTATCAGTTGTCACAAACCTTTGCAAACCAATTCAAGTCGCTTATCTTGAATTATTCTAAATGTCACTCCTAAATGGCTTAAGATCTGAAAACCATATTCAGCTATCTGTGATATTTAATAGAAATTCTCCCAAGAGCTTTGTTATTTGTTTGTTCTTGATCCCAACAACTTATTATTACTTAAATACAACAAAAAAAAACACCATTTGGTTGCTTAAAAAATGTCGTCCACATTTTATTGGAACAGGCAACCACAAATGTACAGGCAGGATTAGAAATTTAATCATTTACGCATATTATTTCTCCTCCGCTGAGCAAATTTGTAATTAAATCTCAACTGGAAATATGCGAAGCGTGAGTAGTTAATTAGGGAGTGCAAATAAATCGTTTAGGTATTTATTTCATTTATTCAATGTATGTTTTTTATGTTAAGGTCGGCAGACAGGCTGACGGTCCACTTGTTGGTAGGCGGCTACCGTCGCCTATAATACAAGCAACGATACAGGTGCTGCAAATACGCTGCTGACTGCAGGAGGGTTAAGGATAAGACGGGTTGTCCAAAAGACTGCGAAGCGCAGCCACCACTTTCCACATTCAGACCAGATCCAACCTTACATTTCTAAAAATCCCAAAAAGTTCATTTCCAAAGATGATCCTGCCGAGAATCGAACCGGGAACCCTAGAACAGAGCGTTAAGGCAATCAACCTAACCAGTACTCATCCTACGGGCTTGTCAAGTTTTAAGTCTTGCCACTACTTAAAATCTTTTACATTGGAAATAAGATTCTAGTTTCTAACATATTTATTTTATAAAACAATATTTATTAACAGAGTATTTATAAAATAATATAAATATAAAAGCATCAGATATGACTAAGATGTATAAGATTTATTCGCTCGGTCGCAAAGTGAGGCGGGAATGAACAAGCGTTGTTTACTATTTCACTTTTATAGGAAGTGACAGTTTTTCGAACGACTACAGACGCGTAACACGACTTGTGTCATAACCGGTTTTTGTCTTTTCAAATGACACGGATTGTAGGGGATCTTTTAGTATAATTTGAAGTCTCTTTCAGGGGCTCTCTGTCAGTGTGGACTCCTCCTGAATTTAGATGCGGTTTCCACCATCAGTTAGATATTTTTTTTACAGAAGTTAAATATAATAAAACCTAATTAAGTTTTTATGTACACAGAGAAAATAAATCAATTTTTTTCAACCAAGTCGCCGATAAATAAATTTACATGGCTTTCGTAGGCTAAACCTTAAGAGATACATAAAAGAAATGTACCTACTAGAGAATTGTAGTTCCACTAAAACTATTTAATTGTTTTTTCACTTATGGAAAGAGGAGGTATAATATATGTTTTTTTTTTATGTAAGGTCGACAGACTGGTTGTCCGTCCACTTGATGGTAGGTGACTACCGTCGCCTATAATACAAGTAACACCATAGGTGCTGCAAGTGCGTTGCCGGTCATAGAAGGATTAAGGATAAGGTATTTATATGAAGGGATGAAATTGAGTTAATAGTAAACTAACCACGAATTAATTTTCATTAAGACAGTGTTATGTAGGTAATGCTAATAATATTTCTTATGTCTACATATTCATTCATAATACAGAAGCTCCTTTACTTAAATCATTCACAATGTTGTACGTTTTTTTGCTATTCATGTTAAATAGGATCTCGAAAGTTAGAACTAAGTTAGAATCTAGGACAAACACTTTACGACTATTTTATTATAAAGTGTTGTTTTAAGTCTCATCTTGCTGAAATCTCTCAAAGCACTTTAAAACATCCTTTATAATGCGCACTGCCAAGGTTTGGAACTCCGTGAGATGTGATTGTTTGCTTGATTGAGTGCCAAAAAAACGGCCCCTGAAAAAAAAAAACCATCAGTAATATCCATTGATTCAAAGTATTTTTATAGGGTCCATGCCGCAGGCGGATCTATTAGACGGGGTATTCTTTTTATAATTGTTTTGTATTTAAGGTTTAATTTAAATTTTGTTATTATAATGTTTTATTTATGTAGATAATATGTTAATACTCTGTTATTTAGTTTGTTATTATTATTTTGATAAATAAAATAAACAATATATTATTATGTATAACATTTTAATTAAGAAATTTATTAGGTGACATAGGTACCTACATAAAACTTTAGTGTATCCCAAACCGTAAATAATTGCGCCGACACTCGTTAACTTTTACCGCCGATACAAACAAAGACGGGACGACTTTATAGAGGAACACATTTTTATTAGAAAACTTCTTAGACTTTTTTTTTTCAAATAATTGGACTGCATATATAGGTACATCATGATATCATGGCTGCATGTGTCCGGTCATGAACTAGTGATATTTTAGGAATACATTAAATTGAAACTATTTTAATAGACGAATACACTACATACTGTGGCCCAATCTACTTGACCTCTTTTTAGCATCCCTTTTTTTATTGAGATATTCTCTACGTGTTTACAAAAAAAAATCATATCTCTCAAAGTTTGGGTCTTATTGACATAAAAATATCTTTTTTAATTAGATAAAAAAATAATCGAAAAAAATAATTAGAAGGCTTATTCGGAATGCAACAATATTTATAGGTGAGTAGGTGAGGGCTGTATAGCTTATACTCGGGAGAATAAAGATGTATAGCTCTGGCAGAATAAAGATTGTTAGTATACTCAGACGCAAGCATTTATAATTACATTATTTTTACTACATTTCGAAATTATACAAATGAAAATATACGTATTTTCGACTCTAGACGATGCAGGGCCCCTAGGCAGATCTGCGCCTATATATAGGCAGCGTATTTCCAAACCCTATGGCGTTGCTTGTGATGATAGTGGATTGTATGTGCCATTGATCTGATATGGCACCATCAGTTTGCCTGTCTAACTTTACGTAAAAAAAGTATAATTTGAATTTTAACTGATCAAGTTTAATTTGTTGCAGGCTTCAAAAATGTCGCCAAGTGTAAGTGCGAGTGCAAAAGTGTAGTGCCAAAATGGGGTGCACGCCAAGCATGCTTCTTGATCATAAGAATCGGCGGCGTGACAGCACTGGTTCTCAAGAAGCAGCTCTAGCAAAGGTTGCACCCACACCGCTGTCCCAGAATAAGGCTGTTCAGGCGGCCAGAGCTCCGAGAGCTTCCCTGGAGTCGGATGGCTTTAGCATTCAACTTTCCAGCAAAAAAGATAGCTATGTTTCTCAAATGGGAAACAATTTTGCTACCCAGCTCCACATTAAAAGGATATCCGGTAAGTTTTTTCTAATATTTATATTCACAGATCATTTTGAAATTCATTCCAATTTCTAATTCTTTTTGAAAATCGTTCAGTTTAGACCAACCAAATAAACGATATTTGTAATACATGAATAGCTGAACCCGGCCACGTTTCGTTGCAGCGTGTATGGTAAAATACAGAATCAGTCATAAAGTAACTTCAATACCGAAACCGACCAAGAAGTTAAACTTTATAAAACTATGGTAGCTCATAAAATCAGGCTGATTCATGACGAATCTACGAACTGTCACAACATATTAAATAATTGTTTTTTTCTTCAATAAATAACTTAATTAACAATTCAATAATGTTGAAGTTTAAAAGATAAATAAATAATCGAAGCGTGTAATCTTAACAATTTTCGAGAAATCATAAAAAAAAATTATTTCCATAGCAGGTACCTACTGTCTTATGAAAAGTGAGTGGGTGTTCAAGTATTTAAGACTTCAAAGTGATATCTCGTTACGTCGAGTGAGCTGATGAGTTACCGAAGCGGAATAGTCTCGTTATCTTAAGGACAATTTATTTTAAATGTCTTGCCACATTTAATAATAAAATAATTTGGGAGTGGAATAAGTATATTTAAAATAATTAAGCGGTTTTGTGTACGTCAAATTAGATTTATGAGTAAAATAACAGCGACAGAGCGTTAAAGCAAGGACCCTTAAACCATTTATCCAACAAGCTCAACGTTTAATATCTTGGCCACGTGCTTAGATACGGCTCTTGACAGAGGCAGATTTAGGGAGTTGACTGCCGACCTTCAGGACTTCGGGAGAGAGAGAGAGACAGAGAGATAAAATAAATAAATAAAATAAAATAAAATAAGCCTTTATTGCTGTATACTCGTAATTTAAAAAACATTTATTAACGATCGCTTTTTCCAACAGCTTGTCTTTCGACAAATTCTGATCCATTCTGGACCGGCAACTTTTTTGAAGTCATCTTCCCAGCGTTTTAGTTGTCGACATTTACATCTTTTGCGATCCCTGCGGTACCACTCTGTTATTATTCTTGACCATTTCTCTCTGTTCTCTCTGAGCACATGTCCTGTCCATTTCCATATTGTATACTTTATTATGACTTGCACAAAATTTTTGTTAATAATAATTTATTATGTTAATAATGGAGGATAAAATTCGAGCAGAAAATGGAGACAAAACACTACGACTGAGTAATTCCAAACTTCGTCCGAAAGTAAGACATCGAAATAAATTATTTGAGAGCTCACCTTGTTATCTCGAAGGTAAATATTCTCCCTGGAGGTACAGATCTAATGAAGGATCTCGTCGCGGAAACTTTTTTCAGTAATGAGTTTGTCCTCACATCATTATCTAGGGCGCTTTCGTGTTTTTGTAGGGTATTATCAAATTGGGTTTTTTTATATATACATATATATACAAAACACGTACGTATTATAAAACAACGACTCCGCCGCGTCTATCTGTATGTATATTAGCGATGATCCCAAAAACTACTGAACGGATTTTCATGCGGTTTTCACTAATGTAAAGAGCATTAAGCGAGGTTTATATATAATTAAATAAAGAAAACATTGTACAGATGCGATTTTATTTCTAAGAACCGGGAACGGGTCGCCAGTACAAAATATTTGGGATTTTAAAAAAAATAATTTGAACAACTTTTAATTTCTTTTGAAAGAAATTATGTTAAGAAATAAGAAATTGTGTATATGAGCGACAATAATTATAAATATCATAAATAATCATAAAGCGACAATAAATTGTGTATTATTAGCAAATGTAGAAAATCGAACAAGTGTCCAGTAATTGCTAGAATTTCTCTCGAAAAAAATTGGCGACTATAAAATATACTTAGAAGTAATGAATCCTTAATCCTTATTTGATCAGCAGTGCACTTGCAGCACCTATGGTGTTGCTTGCGTTTTAGGCGACGATAGCCACCTATCGTTGCCTAGAAAAAACACATCACACTGATCATACTTTTACCTACTTTTAAACTAAAAGTTGCCTACATTTGCTTGATATTTTTTTATTGAACTTACTCAAATATTTTGCATTAAGTTAATTGGATGACATCACAAAGTGTCAGGTTCAATTACAGACGTAGTTATGGCCAACCCATTCTGTGGCACGTGACTGGATGTCACGCAAAGTTAATGAAGTCGGGGCCTTCTGATCTTGGGGTAATGAATATTTAGTATCAACCAGATAACTTTGTAACCTTTTAACTGATTATATTAATTTGTATTAATAGATGAAACGTCGATGTTCTAATAAAATAAGAATGAATGTACATAGCCTGGCACATAGACGCAAAATCGTCTATCTGTGTTTCTTCTATAAGATGTACTGCTGAGAACACTCTCCGTGTTCTCAGCAGTTGTAGGAGCTTATATCGCCTTCTCCTTTCTTCCATCGGACATTCAGACGTTCGGCAGGTTACCATCCTCATCTTGTCAAAATTCATCTTTTTCGGGCCAAACGTTTTAAAAATTCTTTTATAATACGCACTGCCAAGGATTGGTACTCCTTTCTGTGTTTCCAAGATCATATAGCCCAAATCTTTTTAAAGTTCGAGCAAATAAGTATTTTCTGGGCGAGTTCGCTCCATCATCGACCTCGTCTTTGCTGCACGGCTAGATGCAGGCCAAGAGCAAACCCATTATTAATAAAATAAAAAAAGAAAAATAATGTTCTTCCTAATAAATTCAGTAGTCAGTGATAAGGCACAATGCGTTTTGTCTGGCGGCAGTAACCATCCTCTTACAGAAGACTGGACAGTAGACGAAACAAGGACTGTTTTGGTTAATAAGAAATCGTGAAAATTTTTCAATAAATCCATTTAATGATTTGGAAGCGTTTGTATTTTGTTTCCCAATTTATGTAACAGATCTAAAATGGACTCCAAAAGGCAGAGTAATTGGCCCAAGTCTAACAAGGGAAAAGCTTCCATAATGAAATTGTGGGTATCCACAATCCGGGTTTTTATTTTAAGGTTCCGTAATATGTATAGCGGAAAACCATTGTTATTTGTTATTTTTCGTGACTTAATACTCAAATATTGACATATTATATTGGTTTTATCTTCATTTTGTAACAAAATGTCGGAAAAATAATACGATATTAATATTTAAAAATTCATATCTTTAAATGTTAATTTATACCTATTTTAATAACTGATATCAATTTGCACATGTACACAATGTAGCAGTAATTAATATATAATTATTAATCTCTAGCAGTTTTATACGCTAAACTATTATTAATATACATATAATATGCAGGTAAAAGACTTCCACATATTTATAATAACTTTTTATTTTATTTTATTTTAGATAGATTAAAATCAATGTTATTTCAATCTATTTAATAGTAAATCTGGACTATGCAGCCTATTTATTGTAAGAGAAATATACAACTTAATTTAATATTTTATTAAGTTAAAAAAAAATAATGTGACAATTTTTATAAATAAAATTAAATGTAATTTTTTTATTGCGTTGGCTGTCGTACCCCCGAGATGGCTGGCGTACCTCCACATGGGTTTTACACGGTACGTATGAACGAATCCGGCATAACCCTGCTGTGTCCCCTACACTGCCAGGTATCTAAAAGGATTTCCCAACGTTAAAAAGAAAAGGAGGTTCGATGCGTACCATTTTCATACAAGTTTCGATTCACGCTTGACAGATTTTTTCCCTGGTTGTTAACTGAATGGCCTACAATCGTTTGGTCCCTTCTCGGCTTGTTTGTCTTTCTTAATAGAATGGAAGTACTCGCCTCAGAAAGGCCGCTTTCAAACTCGTTTCAGGTAAATTTTTATTTGCATTGAAAGGTATCCAGATTACTTTCACTTCTATTAACTTAGGCACCTCTTATACTATTTGCTATTGGATATTTTATTTTAATCTTTTCAATTTGTTTACCTCATCTTGAATTTACAGAATATTTGCATTTGTATTGGTTTTAATCAGTAAAAGTCACAAACTTCCATAATTATTAACTGTACTAGTTTTGAAAGAAGATAATATATTTTTAAGCTTTTTAGAATGCAACGTAAGTATTTCGTTAAGTGAGTTAGTATGATTTATTTGATATGATATATGATGAAGAGTATCTTATATACAAGTAATAAACTATCTTGTGTGTACCAAATTTCATCCAAATCTGTTTAGTAGTTTTTAAGTGAAAGAGTAACAAACATATATTCTCACAATATTTCGCATTATAATAAGTAACGTAGGATATACGCTGTAAGTACACACGCCTGAATGTTTTATTGAAGCTAAAACATCGCATGAGCCTCTGTCTTAATTAAACATTGAATTTGCTAATAATTTGCTTTTGCAGTGGTTAAAATCCATCAACACCTCATTAGTAATATTTAATGTAGTGACTGAACACAAATACTACAATACACTTAAATAAACATAGATTAATTAACATGATTGCCTTTGGCGGTTAAAATAAATATCAGAATCTGTTAATGTTATATATTAGTAACAATGGTGTCTATGCATAGGCAAAGACGAGCCCGTTCGATCAGTTGTTGGTGCTTGCCTTAACCCTGATTCCAGGATGCCCGGGGTCAATTCCTGGCAGGGTCAACTTTGAAAATTAATTTGTCAAAGTTGGCTTTGGTCTGGATCTGGAAAATAGTTGCAGGGTAAAGGTAGTCGCGTTTTGCAAACATTTGGTCAGCCCGTCTGGCCGCAATAACTCACCCTCTTAGAAAGACCACAGTGAAATAACAGCAAGTGTGTTGTAGCGTTTCAGTGAGTCAGTAAGGGATGCCAGAGCCCATTTCCCTATCCTATGTAAAAAAGATCATCATATGTATGTAAGAATATTTAGAATAGGCAATAAATTATAATGATACGCAGATGAAGTTACGACCAAAAGCTACTGATTATGTATCCAACGTCCGACCCGTTTTTGATAAAGATTGTAACTCTGTGATATAGGGCACATTAGTGTTGTCTATATTACATCGTGCGTCATCGGCTGATAAATGATAACAATTACGGCGACTTTACTTTATCGATGGTGACGTGAGATCGGTATGTGGGCTGTAAGGAAAAATTATAGGATTTTTGGAAACTAATAAGTTGCAATGGTTTTGTAATGGTTTATGGTGCAAGCAGTTGTACAGAGTTCGGCTTTCTAATTCCTTAGAAAAGTGTTCGGGCGTCCTGCGTGTTGATTCCTTCTACGGAACATATCTGTTCTGCGGATCTGACCTAGCAAGTGTTCTCAACATATACGTGCTGCTATACCTAGTACCTACTACATAATATGAACAAGTGAACAAGAAAACTTAGTATCAAAAGAATAGGTACCTACTGATATTTATTACCGCAGATATTCGGCGGAGGTTTTCTGTAAAGAAAATAGTAGATTCTTTTCAATTATCTTATCAGATATGCTGACATTATATATATTAATCTATTAGCGCTATATGCCGTATTGTTACTCGTGTTCTTCTCGTCGATTCGAGATATCTTCATAAAATACGAGGGGAATAACCAAAAAAAATCAGTAACTATTGAAACTCTTGAACCTACGTATGTAGGAAGCACTTTGAATTCGTTATATGCATTTATTCTATCTGTAATACAGAAATAAATTAAAAATTTATGCAAACACTAATGGAATTACATATTCTAAATTAAATACTATATTTAAAATAAAAGTAATTTATTACCTATTTATAGACAAAATAAATTTATTTTATTGAGTACGTATATATTGATACTGATTATTTTAGTTTTAAATAAATAATAGGCGCATCGATCTATTAATATAATAAAATGAAATGTGTGTTTATTTGCACGCTAAAGAAAATACAATACATCGCGATCTAATAACCAAAGGATATGTATTTATTTTTCTTCTATACATATAGGTACGCTTTTTATTTAACTCTTGATTTTTTAAGCAATTATATTGCGATGTCGTTTCAGTGGCTCCTTCCACTTGGATCCACAGCTTGGCTCCGAATGTGGATCCGCGGATACCTTTATCTCCTCTTAAATCTACCATTGAGGGGATTCAATAATAAACATAATTTTATATACCACTTCGATCCACAAACGAGTGAATTCAGATGCGCCTCTATTCACATTTAGTAAACTTTTGAAATATCGCCTTTATTTGTTGAGCGAAATCGCGGAGCTGAGCTTGTTTTGATGCAAAATTGTAACAATAATTATTATGAATAGTATAATTTATGTCTAAGCGTGTCACCAGCGGGACTGAACGCTTATCTGTCGACCTTCCAGTCTCGTACACTCCGCGTCGCGACCGACACAACTATTTCGAATTATAATAAAATTTATAATTAAAAAATATATCGCAAAAAGTATGTGTTACAAGCTCGATTACCCACTCGATATTACTTTAGAATCAACGGCCGTAAAAGTGACTTAATCCTGTTAAACGACAGATATATATTTGAGTTTTTGTTGTTGAGTTGAGTGTTGAGAGCAATAATAAACAAGGTTATTTATCATAAGGAAGTTGCTAATAAATAATGCCAAATTGTATGTGCTTTAAATATTAAATTTATATAATTTAATATTATTTAGACTGAATTGCTTCAATTTTCACCATACGTCATTAATCTTCTTTATTTTTTATATATAAAAATGTTGAGTTGGTTTGTGTGCGCTTCAAAAACTCGAGAATGGGTAGACCGATTTTAATTCGGTTTTTCACTTATGAAAAGAGGGATATACAGGGTAGATTTTTATATATAAAAATTGCCCCCGGGCGAAGCATAAAGTTTAACATAAAAGTAATTGCAATGTAAACTTTGCTTGAGATAGTATTGTAAATCATATTATTTTATGTGGATCTGTCTATTATTTTAATACGTCAAAAAACAACTAGGTATTTCTACTGTTTACTTTACCTGTTTACTTAACTAGATATTCCTACTAATAGAATAATTATTCGATGAATTTGCTTAGTGCCCTCTATTTCCATATCTATATTTTTGTTACGTATTACCTAATCAATGGCTGGATATTACGTGTGTTATATGCAGTAAAATTATAACATTGTATTGTCATTTAATAGATTATTTTAATTCTTTTCATTGATTCACAAATGTGAATCAATGAATGTATTTAAAATAAAAAATGTATAAAAAAAATTGGTACACGTGGGAATAAAAAATAAAGATTTGATTACATTTTTTAAAAATAAACAAATCAAAAGAATATCTTCTCAATTTAGTTAAAAATTTGAACAAAGGTTTAGGCATAGCATTAAACATATTAATCCAACACAACTGGGAATATCAAACTTCGTTATGTTGACGATATTTGATAAGAAATCTTCACTGACCACGTATGCGTTCGTAAAATTAAAACTTGAACAAAGGTTTAGCATAGTATTAAACATATTAACCCAACCAGAACACAACTGGGAATATCGAATTTCGTTACGTTGACGATATTTGATAAGAATACTTCACTGACCACGCATGCGTTCGTAGAAAAGTGCTACCGTTTTGTTTATAACTCCAACACACGACAGCTAACGATAGCGTGTTGTACGGTGTCAACATTTGAACTACTGATAAACGGTGGGATCGAAGCATCGTGAAATCTTTGCAATGCTCCGTCGCCATCATCATTTCTAAATTGACAAATGTATACTTATAAAAAATGGATATGAAATATTTAAAATAGATAATTGACGTCATCATTAGAGTAATTTATATATTTGATCATTGCAAGTGTACGCGCACAATACGTCATCAATGTTGACAATCATGTGTTTGCTCGTGCATTGTCAAGATAAGATGTGGCTTAACGTTTACAAGCAAGACAATGTTAGTGACAATATTAATTAAACAGTGATAAGTGTTGATGATATCAATAGTTACTTGACAGTTGATTGCTAATATTTATAATGTGAAGAGTCACAATGGAAATCGACTACGAAGAAATCACAGGTAAAATTAATTTTTTGAAACTTTTTCATTTGCAATTATTAGGTACTGACCAGCTATAAAGTTTCTAAGTAGGCAATTGAAACTTTTTTGCCTCTACCAAAAGTATTATCGTTTCATATTATACTCGTGCCTACTGTATTTTTTTTTCCTTGTACATAAATAGTAACAAAATATACATACTCACAGACACAACTTTACTGATCGAACAATGTTTTTTTTTTTTTTTTTCATTTTGCAGATATCTAGTTTTAGGTTTAGAAATATATTTATTCTCACAAAGAATTACAAATTCACTTACGTGAGAAACTTAAAACTAATAGGTAAAAAAATATAATTCACATTGCAAGCATACTAAAACGTGGGTAGAATTTACAGAGAACAAATGCATGACAAATAAACGAAACATTGATATACAACACTGGAAGGGACATCATATCGTGTATTAGAAAATTATGTTATTTGTTTTAATATATAATGATATTATTTTAGAAGGTTTCTTTTTACAAGTTTTTTGAAAGTATTAGTTGATTTAGCATCTTTTATATTTTTAGGAAGTTTGTTGTACAGCTGCGCCTCCCCATATAGTATACATTTTTTTCCATAATTAGTTCTAGGTATTCGCAATGTCAGTTTATTCGCATTCCTCAGTTTAATTTTTTGTACACTTCCTTTTTTTGTAAAACTAATATGTGTAAATATTTCTTTATTAAGTATTTTTCGAATTAATAGACAAATAAAATATATATATGTATGATTGACATTCATTATTTTAGTCTCTTTGTAAATTTTGCTAGTAGGTACCAAGAAGTCATAGTGAAATAGTAATTTAATTAATTTATTCTGTGCAATTTGGATTAAATTTAAATTAGTTTTAGCAGCTGAACCCCAGATTTCGATTAGGTAGTCTATATGAGGCTTAATGAGCGTGTCATAAACAATATATCGCACCTGCTCAGGCAGACATCCTGCGATACGTCGTATTGCTCCTGTCTGTAAATAATTACCTATCAAAATACAGCATATTATTTTATTCATTAAAATTAACTGTCAATAAATAAAGATAAATATTTAATGTTATAGAAATATATATATATTAATGATAGATAATGGGAAGGCCTATACTGCTGAGATGATAATATTCGTAATGATAATTGGCCTGCATATAAACCATCTCCATGAAAAAGCACTTTTTCAAAAGCAATTTATCGCGTTTCGTGAAACAGTTTTCTATTTTATAAATCTACTCTAGAATTATCCTATGTGTAATTGTGTATATATTATATGTCATAAAATTCCTCTAGATATAGGAATTTTCCTAAATTTACCTATATGTTTTTTATTTTTAGATTTTCAGGTACCTACTCTAAAAATGTGGTAATCATAAATAATTATAAGTAAAAATCGTCTCGATCACGTACATTTAAAAAAAAAAAGGATCAAAATAAGCCCATCAGACAGACATACACAGATAGACAGACCCCATTATGCCTCGGGCGTTATAAATAAAAGCATAATTAAAAATTATAAACAAACCTCCCACTTTCTATTTGGGAGCAATGATGCCACAGACAGATATACCCATACACAGATACACATATTAAACTTATAATAACACCCCTCTTTTGCGTCGGGCGTCGGGGGTTAATAAAAAGTTGCTTTCTACTATGAAGTGTCGATAGAACATGCCCCCCAAAACTCAATTCGAAGCGTAATTATAATATCACAAAAATAAAATGAGTGTTCTTACTTTTTCGTTCCGGTATTAATAAATATAATATACCTATAATACGAGTATGTATTATTTTGCTACTTACACAACAATAGCTTCTTACACTGTTTAAGTTATTTCCGTCAACGGAAGCCAGAAATGTGATATCAAAGCGATGAATTACAAAGAAATAAAACATTACCTATTATTGTTGCTCACCGGATATTATTTGATATACAACACATGTATTTTTCCTTCAAAATGTAAGGATATAATCTTTTATTTTTAGATTTTCTTTTTAACTTTTAAAGAAATAACCTATCTACGTCATAAGTAACAGTAGAAAACAAATACAAACTTTTACTGTGCTTTATTTTTTAACTCAATTGACAAAGAAATATAAGGATATTTAAGATGAAAAGTACTTCTAAAATCTCGAAATATTGAAAAAAATCATTTTGATAATATCAATTTATCAATTTCAAATTCATTACAAACAAAAATACAAATCTTTTCTCTTTATAACATTAGTGTATATAATAAGGTGTGATATAATAAGTTTATTATAACAACACGTTCCGCCTAAGATACAATATGGGCTTCTTCAAGCGTGCTGTAAATAAGTTTATTGCAAGAATTTATTTACATTTCTTATCCAACATAATTTTTATTTATCCCCCTGGTTTTGCTTTTATCCTTACGCTGCAGTAGATATCTGGCATCAAGTGGACCGTCGATCTGCCGAATCGAATGAATATGAAAACATAAAAATATATATTTTTTTAAACTAGACTGAAGTACCCCGGCTTCGACTGACTGTATATAATTGGGAGAGTTAGTAAACATAATATAGTCATTTCGAAAAATGTAGTTTAAATCATGAAAGAAATTTTCAAACATTAGTGGTTTTTGAGATTATTCTCCACATATATACAAAATCCGCTCTCTCTTTACTAGTGTAAATAATAATCATTCGCAAAAAGCAACTCTTTCTGAAAGTGCTTTATCATTTTAATAGAGTTTGCAGTCACCACAGATCACGCCATATTGAATTTCCGGCTCAATTACTGTGGCTACAGTAGGACGGCAGAATAGTTAATATACCTTTTCGAACTGGCGGAAAACAGATAAAAACAAGGACAGTAATCTTTTAAGATCTTTTTAGTGTGTGGCAGGGGACACTGCGTTAAACTGCCGCCTGTCTTGAGGTAACCCGAGATGGCTGGCGTACCTTTCTTCGGGTACGCCGTTGGGAAATCCTCTTGGATACCCGGCAGTGTGTGGGACACTACGGGGTTATGCCGGATTCGCACCAGCTAAAACCCAGACTTTCTAACGCGGCCGTTGATGGATGCGGTCGCGGGGAAGTTATGACACGACATCGGTGCCCCGCCACGGCTATCCAGCGCGGGGAGAGCCTGTCAGAACCTCGGCGTCAGAACACGAGAGTGAAGGTACGCCTGCCCATCTCGGGGAACTTTATGACGGATGGCAGTCTAACCCTGTAGCATCCTATTCACTCATCCAATGGGCTCGTCAAATATAATTGTCTATGCTTATAATAATTTGTAGTAGTAAACATTGAAAATATCTTGTTAATGTTTTAGTTTTATATAAAACACGGTACCTTACTTCTAAAACAAATCTGAACATATTTATTATGTCAGAACCAACATTATCGTATTTCATAGTGAATGAATACGGTGCGGTGTGCCATAGAGCATAAAATTTAGTCAAAAGAAAAGTTTGCGACTTTGAATTGCTTTAACTTTGACCTCAGCACAACTCGCAGAAGCTTTTGTAAGTTTAAAGATTAAAAAGAAAAAGTTCATTTTATTTCTTCTAATATAAGTAAAAATATATTTATACATTCGATAACTATCTTCTTAAGGAGTCGTTGAAAATAGGTATAGTTGAAATTAGTTTTAACTTAGTTAGTTAAAGTTTAATTTTAATATGGCTTTAACTGCTTCGCTGCCCTAAGATATTTTGTTCAAGCGAACTGGTTATTCGATTTTTCCATTAACCACTTGATCTCTTGTGTAAACATGATTTACGCAAGCCTAAATATGGTAACCCTCCAAATTAGAGAACACTAGCTGTTGCACGCGTCTTCGTCCGCGTAACTTTATAAAATATAGCCTATGTTACTCCCTGACACGGAGCTTTCTATAGGTGAATTTTTAAAGTCTATTCAGTATTTTTTGAGTTTAGTCATTACAAACAAAATACAAATCTTTTCTCTTTATATTAATACTAGCTAGTGCCCGCGACTTTTCCCGCGTTCAAAATGTTATGTAGGTAGCCTAAAACCTTTCTCGATAAATGGACTATCCAACACAAAAAGAAATTTTCAATTCGAATCATTTCTAAGATTAACGCGTTCAACCAAACAAACAAACTCTTCAGTTTTATAATATTAGTGAGTATAGATTAGTATAGATATGTGTGTGTCTTTGTATAGGTATTTTGTCACTTTGGTATTCTTTAAGAGGATGGTTATTGCCGCCAGACTGGTTGCCAAATTTATGACTATTATGTTTAATTTAAATATTTGAAAAAAATGACACATTGACTAACCTTAATACTCGTATTCAATGATTAGTGAAATGTATTCAAGAACAGAGAAGGATTCAAACAGAATTTCAGCATGAAAGTCCGCATTTGCATTATAGAAGTTTTCATTTATATTCTCAACCGTAGTTTCAACTTACCCAATTACAGCTAACAAGTCCTCGGGTTTAGCTCTTTGATGTATACTTTTGTGTTTCTACAGAAATTCATAATATATAGTTTCGCCTTGGTCCAATTTGCTTTTCAGATGTTTTCGTTTAAGACTATAGTCAGGAATAACTGCACCTAAATTATCTTGTCATTCTAATTCTTAGGGGCTTTTCTGTGGTGGATTATCGCGGATGACATTTTATTAATAAATATTAGTAATCTGTGCACGTCAACATAAATACAAGAAATTGTAAAATAATAATAAAGCAAGCATTTAAGTGGTGGCAGGGCACACTGAGTTTCGCAGTCATTTGGGCAGCCCGTCTGGCGGCAGTAACCACCCCCTTACAGAAGACCACCGTGAAATAACTACATGCGCTTTTGTGTTCCGGCGAATGAGTAAGGGATGGTAGAGCCCATTTCCTTACCCAAATCCCTTATCCTCAATCCCACTATGGTCGGCAGCAAACTTGTGGCGATGGCGACGGTAGCCACCTACCATCAAGTGGACCGTCAGCCTGTCTGTCGACCTGAACATTAAACATTTTTATTGATATTTAGGAGCTATATTTAACGAACATGCTAATGTTGATATTACGTGAGTAGCAATAATTCTAATACAGACAGACTGCCCAGTTTTTATAGCGTACAGATTAAAAAAGAGATTTAATTCTAGCTTTTTAATATCTACTCGTACTAAACATTTTTTTATTAAATTTAGTTTTAGGTTTTATGCTAAAACTATTTACCTAAACATGTATCTGTATCTTCTTTAAATCTAAGGAAGGCCTTAGGTCAATAATACTTCAATGATATATGAAATTTATGCTCACATCTTTCTTTTTTTTTTTGTTGTTGTATATAAAAAAATACATTATGAAGCAACCATGTAATTACACAAAAACTCCACCTTTACGCATTAAACAATAATTTATGATTTCTCGTACAAAACATAATTTATAATGAAGTAAGATCCCTTGACGTGTTGTATTACATCGTCTTTGAAATTTATAACGAAGCTTTGGCTCAAGATTTCAGGTATTAATCCGGTCGTCGACCTTCACTTCTTGCTATAATTAAAGCGTAATTTGTGTGCTGATATGTTCACAAACGTTTTGTTGTGCGTAGAATTTTCAAACGTCGTCGTTTATAACCCATTTAACCCGAACCTCCTATAAAAACAACTGTTTGAACCAAGTTTGAAAGTTTAAAATGAAACTCGACTTTCTTTTTTAAATCTATATCTATATCCATATTATCTCACCATTATGATTTTATATTAAAAACGAGATGGTACTTCCGCCTCTTCTCTAGTTTCCAGTAAACAGTTAAGTCGACTCTACGTCGTGCAGATAAAGCTTAGAATTGAATGTATTCCTTATATGTTGCTGCTTGTTCTACCTAATATCCGGTTTTCAACTATGCATGGCAAGGATTATGTAGAAATGAATTATTTAAAAAAATAAAGCATTAACTCCTTAGGAAGATATTTTTTTCTTCCGCCAGCTTTTAAATGGTTTATTTTTAAAAAAGGGATAGGGTGGCACCCTTCTGTCAGATTTCAATCTCCAAGAGGACAATAATATTTACTGTTACTCAAACTGTCAATTCTATTCTGAATTAATAAATGTTTTCAACATTTTAACACAATGCAATTTGTTGTATCAGCAATATAATGTACCATTTGCCAAAAACTTAGGGTGCCTTCAAATTAAAGTGCTAAGACGAAGTGCTACTGTGGCGCTGCTGAGGCGCGACTAACGTCTTTTCATACAATTTCTAGAAGCGTTGTCGCAGCGCCACTGTCGTGCCACGCGAGCGCGCCTATGCCAGTCTGAACTAGTAAGGTAGTTTACATAGAACAATACTGAAGCAAGTGTATCGCGCCGCAGTGGCGCCACAGTAGCGCTTCTTCAAGCGTCTAATTTGTAGGCACCCTTACACGCATAGAGTTACAAACTGTTACTCTTACAACTTGGTATTATTCCTATTTTCTATGCTTACACGCTTACTTACGCAAGTGACAGTGTAACGTTTATTCATAGGTAAAAATGGTACTTACTTGTTTACTTACTGACGCAACATAGAGAGCGCTTGATTTGTTATACAAAGTGGATACATACTATCTTATTTTATCTCCATCGCGGGCGCAGGTAGTCGCCTATTTTTATAGCTAGATATGGGCATTTTCGCTTATCAGCAATAAAACATGTAGTAGGTGTAATGGCGAAAATCAATAGTATAACGTTTACCAGGTCAGATAACGGCATAGGTAGTTGATTATCATATCTAACTCGTGTGTATTATTTTGCTACTGTCACTGAAAAAATTCTCAATCATCGTGTTAGATATATATTTAATACTAGCTTTTGTCCGTAACCTCGTATGCGGACAAAAGCCTCAAGGATAAAACTATCGTATAATTTAATCTAGACAATCATCAATTGTCATTAGTAAAAACCGCATTCAAAATGGTTTAGCCGTGTCTGAGATTAGCGTGCACAGACGCACAGACAAACCGACAAAAATTCTAAAAACTTTTTTACCTCGGTAATATAAATATGTGGACATTTTTTTTTCGATAATATTATAATTATGTATAAATATAGAATTGCTGATGTTTATTCATTTGTTTAGATCTGTAACAATATGTTATAACGTATGTCATTACTTACTAGCTGGTGCCCGCGTCTTAGTCCGCTGTAAGGGAGTGCCTTTAAATATTGTCTTAAATTAATTTGTCTAGTCAAACTAGTTGTAATGAGGCCTACACAACAAACAATAGGCACAAATCAAATTACATCTTCTCTGCTTCAATTCTACGTTGTTATTTTGTATAATTATAATTCGGCGTGACTCAATCTTCATTATGTACATGCAAATCAATTATGCAAATAAGTCGAAGCTAGTTCTCTTGGTTTTGTGTTGACATTTTCATTGTTGAAATTGTTAAGTAGAACTTTGAGAAAGTTAGATCATTAAGAAATTTAAAAAAGTATTAACTTTTATAGTTAGTACTTTTTTAAAAAGCTTAAAACATATTTTTATGATATAAACTATGTAATTAATTTTCTGTGGAACTCTATAACAATAGTTGTAATTAAACATTATAAACTAACCCCTGACATTCTATTAATCTATACGCTATATTATATCTGCTGCAAATTGCTGAGGAGTTGAATCACCATGTCATGGAAATATTACCGAAGTAACAGTACACCAAATTTCACCAAACTAATCGAGCCTGTGGAAGTTAGTGGCATCCCTTGATTATCTAAGAAATGAGCTGATGATCTTCAAACGTGTGAACAGATCTTCATAAATTGTAGCTAGGAACTATCTCGATAATGTTAGATTTTAAACAGAAAAACTTGATCAAAATGATCAAGTTTTTTTCTGATCAAAATCAAATCAGAATTAAAATCAAACTTAGAAAAAATGAACCTATTATTCGATAGGAGCTATGATGCCACAAACAGAACACAGATACACAGATCAAACTTATTCGAGAAATTCAGTTACCTACGTTTTTAATATTATTCAATCCTATCGAGATTCAACTAATAAACGTAGGCATTGGTAATAAAATAGGTTAATAAAAATATCATCGAATATCCCTCGAGAGCGGCTGTCCAATAAATAGGTGTTTGCGGCCTCACAAGTCTTTCTAATTGACGTGGGATTACTCCACTACATTTTATGCGCCTCTTTATTATTTTATACTACTCTCTATAAATAGGTTTTCTAGCGAGAAGTGAATAGTATATAGAAATGTTGAGAAATAAAAGTTCGTCAGTCTACTGTTTTGTTAAGAAGCATGTTAATTTTAGGACGCCAGTAAGGATGATACAGAAATCTGTAAAGAAAGGTTGCACATAAGAAATTTCACATAAGTATTTATATATTAGATAATCAATTAAGCAAAGGATATTTTCCAATATACTCGTACATATAGAATAAATGTTTTACGACTTCCACTGTATGTAAAAATCAAAAAATTTTACATACATTAACTATGCAAAAGCAGAGCACTTTATGCGTTAGACACGTTGACGTTAATTTACATATCAAATGCACTAGTGTGGGCCCTACTATATTTTACACATTAAATTCAGATTTATCATTTTAGAAACAATAATAAAAAACATTAATAGAGCGTCCACATACTGTAAATACAAAATGTCACAAAAGTTGTCAAAAGAGTATGTTAACAAAAGATTTCATGTTTCATTGTGATTATCCAGTAGGTGCTACCGGTTGTTCAGTACTAGGTGGATTCCCCCATAACTAAAACTACTTTGTTGAGAACTAGCTGGTACCCGCGACTTCATACGCTTTTTAAATGAAAAATATAACATCTGAGAAAATATCGCCCGAAATCTGAGAAAAGTAGCGCCCAATTTTTTATATTTTTAGAACCTAAATTTTTTCCAGAATAAAAGTATCATATATGTTAATCCAGGTAACAAACTATCTGTTTGCCAAATTTCATTCAAATTCGTTCAGTCGTTTTTGCGTTAAAGTGTAACAAACATTCATCCATATATCCATCCACGTACACTTTCGGATTTATAATAATAAATTAGTAGGATACCTACCAGTTTATTTGCTAACGAACAATCAGTGTTTGAACATTGAACTGTTACATGAACTGAAGGTACTTTGGTTTACAGCAGCAGAGATTTTGACGATGAGTATATAGAATAAGTCGGCGAACCAATTTGCGTGATGTATAAAAAATTTAGGGTTTTTAACAGTGTTTACCCCTGTCAGAATACGAAATTTTGCACTTGTACCAATAAAGCTATTAAGCTCGTGTTATTAATGGCCGGATTAAACAGTGAAAAGCACACATGTTCCGAGCTTATTATTTCACACATCGATATTGCCGTACGTGATATTTGGCTCGTTGGCGCACTGCCATAAATTTGAACTTGCCTGAGTAGCTTTAAATAATCAACATGCTTGTTGTGGCCACGATTGGCTCTAGTGAATCATCATTAGTAACTAATCAACATCGTCTACAGCGTTGTCTAGTTTCTTGTCCACTTTGTCTAGTGATTTGTCTAATGTTTTTGGAATGACAAAATGCCTGTGGCTGTATTCCAGGATTCTTACAGAACCTTACCTGACCATTAACTTACCTTAACTACGGACAGTACACTGAGTTTTGGTGCTTTAGTAAGGGATACAAAAGCTCTTCCACTTTCGCCATCATCATGTATCTTTTTTATCCTGTAGAACGGCAACGCTTTTGTATTCCAATGAATGGTCCATTCATTGGAATGACAATCAGCTTGTCTAGCGACCTTTAGGTACAGTCGGGGTAAGAAAAGGTTCGTCACCTTAAAGTCGAAATTTGATTGCACCAGGGCAATATCAGTCATACCAACATTTCTTTGGTATTATGCTCTCGCCTTGTTGGTTCAATGCGAAAGCGACTACAATTTGTGATTGATGCGTATGGCGGATATACTCGTTTTTAATATAGTTTTGTTTATTTAAATAAATATTACCATAATTAGTACTATTCATTTTATTTCTTTAAAAAACAATATAAAATAATAAATATGGACATAAACACGTCAATAATTTAATATCATAAAATTGATTTCAGGATTAGTCGTAATTTCCTAGTTTTCCCGATGGCAACACAATCACTACATCCTCCTTAGTTGACCTGTCAGTCAACTAGCCTATTGCAATTATAGGTTGCAATAGGCTTTAAGGTGACGAACCTTTTCATACCGCGACTTTACCTACCTATTGTTTGAACAAACTTTGAAACGGTCTTGCGATTGAGTAACTTTCATTTTAGTAGTTTGAAGTGAAATAAAGTTAGAGATGGGTCCAACTTTAACTGAATTTAATAATGTTTCCAAACTTTGGTACCCTTCAAAGTAACTGTCCTTGTAGTGTCAACCTACTCTATTGATTTAGGTGTGTATAAACTAATATACGTTCTCTATATGTTTATATGATTTTATATTTTTACAGTTCTCAATACTTAATATAGATTTATCAGTATCTCTATCTTATACACTATATTTTACTTTTATGTTTTACTTCAACATAGCAAGTGATTATCATTTCAAATTTAGACTCTAGATTCATTTAAACGGCAACAAATGGCCAGAATTTTTGTAGAAACAAAACACACGCTGGTCATAAAATGTACTGAAAAGTCTTTTTGGCGTCTTTTTACTCTATGAATGTCAGTTCAAACCACTGACAACAAAAACTAACTTGACCCACGACTCTCTAGCGCTACCGTACGTAGGCGGGGTCTAGGGAACTGGCTGTCATCGCAGGAGGACTACGCTCCATGTACCCGAAAGTAGAGATACGCCAACCATCTCAGGGACCTCACAACATGCGATAGTCTTAGGAGAGACTACCGCGCAAGTCCTGGTTAAGGGAGAAGGTGGTGAATATAGGCCATCTGCCAACGCCCTAAATGATGTGCTCGCAAAACACGAGCATTGCCTGCAACGCATCGCTTTTAAGATCCTAAGACTAAAAGGATTTGATTATAACTTTCGAAAAAGTACTCATATTTAGCAGATATAATTTAAATTTATAACTACCAAAGTCAGCAAGCGATATGGAGAGTTCTTCACACAAACGTAATCCCTGTTAACTGATAATAAATTGTTCTCGTAAACATGTGACGAGTGACCTACAATTGTTTAGTTGTTTTTCGTCACTTCGCTAAGCAGGTGTAATAATTTGCTACATTAGCACACTTTTGCTAACTTCGCTATGGGAATTTTAGCCATTTTCGAATGAAAGGCATTCTCATAAGTAAAAATATGATCGGTTTATTTGCCAGGAAAAAGTGACAATTTATTATTAACTAGTGATCCTTTCCCGGCAATTTTTATAAATATAAATCTTCCCTGTTTATCTCTCTTTCCATAAGTTAAAAAAATAATAAAAATCAGCCGAGCTGTTTTGGAGTCCATAGAGGACAAACATACTTACATTGATTTCTATATATAAAGAAGATAAATAATTACATACGACAATTACGTGTTAATTTTTTTTATAATGATACAACTTTATAAAGTTTAAAATTTATCCAATAGACGTCCGGAATTTTTTTCATAAATAAAGGGATTTCAACTCAACTTCCGAATTAGATATTTATATAAATATGGAATTTATGTATATTCTTATTATGACATACAATCTAGTATCAATTGAGTTCACAATGAAAAAATCGGCGATCTTAATTAAACAATCACGAGCTGATAAATTTATGGCCTTGTCAATTATCAGGAGATTAATTGTGAAAGATTCATTTGCCCTTGTCATAAGAAAACACGCTCTTGTCAAACATAATGAAGATTACTCCTTATTATAGTGTATCTGAACTGTAATTTGTATTGAAGACTTTGAATTGCTATTCAAGTATTAAAGATAATATTCAATACTAATTGTATTGAATATTATTTATATTCCAGACTATATATATACACTATAAAAAGAGGTAAAGACTGTTTGTTGTGTATCTTAATCTCTGTGTGTTTGTGAAGAAGTTCGACTGTCCATCAACCTTAAATATGTAGTTGGCATACTAATGATCTGGGATATACCATAGGATACCTTTTTATGTAATGCGCTCCCTTAATAGGATAGATAGCATCGGAGGAGCTGCTCTGTTGGCTTTTTTATTTTAAATAAACATTTTTGCTTAGTATCTATCTATGTATCTATCTTGCGTAGGTTTCAAATAAAATCACACAAATTTAACTTTACAACAAAATCTCTTACTAACATGTAGATTATGTATCCACGTAAACGAAAACCCCTTGGAAAAACTAGTACATTATAAATACATAGGTTTTTAGCGATGATTTTAAACTTGTATTGGAAAATATGTAATCAATACTATTTGATATTTGATAAGAAGTTACAATTCATTTATCTGTAAACACCTACATGGTTAATCCGAAAATCTACTATGAATATATGAAAGTTCGTGAAAGTGTCTGGATGTTCGTTGCTCAATACTGTACATTTATTCAACTATTTATTCGACAAAGCCACTCAGACTGACGACTATAATACATATGTATAAGCGACGTAGTAGCAAATGTCGACCTTAATAGGATAAAGGATAAGGGATAAGGAGACAGGAGGGGAGAAGAATGGTCTCTGATAACATTACTCACTCACCGAAACACAATAGCGCAAATGCTGTTAATTCACGTTCGTCTTCTGTAAGGAGGTGGTTACTGCCGTCAGACGGACTGCCCAAATGACTGCGAAACGCAGTTGCCTTGCCACTCTTAGACTTGGAAAGAAAAAAAATAGAACATCACTTGTTTTTCCTAGAAAAGAAAAATTTAGACTCTTAAAAGAAAAAAGAAGCTGTTATTTCACGATGGTTTCTGCAAGATGATGGTCACTGTTTCCAGACTATGCTCAGTTAATGACTGCAGAATGTAGTGTGCTCTGGCACTATGAAATAATAGATGCCGGAGATAAACGGAGTCACGGCATCTAATGAATGAAACGTTACCATTTTTTTTCATAACTCAATTCAATCTTTTTGAAAGTTTAACATTTGACACGAATCCAAGATCAGAACCTTACTTCGCGTCAGTCTATCATGCTTAATAACGTTAAGGATTTAATGCTATCGTGTTATCACCAGTTTACGTCAGATCGCATGTTGATAACATGCCACAAGCCGAGGAAATCGCTTCTTCCTTATTTTAGTTTTTGTGTTGTGTCGAGACAATCTAGTGGATTTTATTTTATCGTTCGTTAGAAATGAGGTCGTGAAAATATTCAGCCATCATGTACCGACCGAGCGAAGTTTGGAAAGGTGAGTTTGGTTATTTTTATGTTTTTATTTTTTGCACAAAAATGTACTAGGTATATTTTGAGAGAACCATCTTGAGAGAATTTGAAAAATGACAATGAAAATTCTTAGAGTTTTAATGTTGATTAGAATTTTTGGAATATGTATGAATTTAAAATACTGAATTAAGTATATTATGTAGAATTGTAAATTCTTCACAGTGTAGAAAATTAAAAACAAAACTAAGCGCGCAGATTTTGGTTTGTTAACGAGATTTTTCTGCTTTAGTACGCATTAATAAGTATTAAGAATAATTATGTAAGTGTTATTAAATCCGTTGTCAATTGGAATAGACTTAGTTTTTTCACGCTGTATCCAATTATTATTTACTAGCGACCCACTCCCGGCTTCGCCCGGGGTTCAATTTTTACATATACAAACCTTCATCGACAGACATGACAGATATAAAATGTATAGAGATCAAAGTTAATCAAGATTTACAATATTAACAGAAACAATTACTGTGAGTCAACCGTATAAGACAGAGATATGCCATCGCGGAGTTTTGTTTAGGATTTTAGAGGAACTACAATCTTTTTTATGTACCTATCTCTTAAGGTTTAGCCTACGTAAGCCATGTAAATATTGAATTAAATTATTGTTAATTACTAACACAATTTCTGATAACATGTTTTTATTTTATCGCGGATTAAATATAAATAGAATAACGAGATAAATAAAAAAAGATAAATATATAAAAACATTCGAACCTTACCTATGTGGTCTATATTTACGTTCTGAATCAGATTGAAAAGGTAAACAAATTTAGTAAAAAATTTAAAAATACTTTATTTTTGTTATTACTTATTTCACTATATTTCATTTGAATGAATTAATATCTTAAAAATTGATTATAATAATATTAATATTTTTTTAAAAGTAATTGATTTTTAAATAAATATTTTTAAGCTAGATAAGACAAAAAAAATTGGGTATAAGACAAAAATAGACTAAGACACTATTATTATTAAAAAAGAACTAATTACTATTTAATATTGTTTTAAAATTTAATATTGTTTAATAATATATTTGATTTTCATTCGATATAAAGTACAGTTAACGTATAGAAATTATCTATATTTGGTTGTAATGGTAGTCACCTACCATAAAATGTACCTCTATATTCCACATACCTTGCGTCAAAATTGACTCAGTTTACGGCGGGTTACTGCAAGCAAAATTACAAAATAAAATTTACCCGAGTTAGTGGCATAGCGTTTTCAAATAAGTACAATTTGTAATCCTTTTGTCAGTGTATGTTAGGGATCTCTGAGTGCATCTATTCAACTTGTCGACTGGTGTTTTAGCCTCGAGCAAAGTAAGCATAGAACGCGAAACCTTCTCCGACAGATATTGTAAACATGGCTTTGCGAAGTATGAGTGGCGTTAGCTACCGATATTCCTCCAGAGATATTTACTATTGAATTTTCAAAGTGAATTCTTTGTTGCTGTGTAGGTTTTCATGCAGATGTAAATCTTGTGAATTGTGTGTCAAATATAAAGGCACACACACGCAGATGTATGTCATTGTAATTACTTTAGACATGAGATGAATTGTTTGAAATCATTTAATTTGATACGTATTATATAAATTGAAACAATATTAAACACACCTACTAAATCTAATTCTCGCATCTTTTAAAAATTAGATTATCTTTATCTATACTAATACAATAAAGCTGAAGAGTTTGTTTGTTTAGTTGAACGCGTTAAGCTGTGGAAAAAATTTCTTTTTGCATTTGATTTTTGCATTGCCCAATTCTTGAAGAAGGCTTCAACTCTATGACTCTTAGAAACCAAGGCGGGTGAAACCTCGGGACACAGCTAGTCTACCGTAATATTGTAGTCATAAATACATACCTAATTATTTTCAGTTAACTGTGATTCAAAACTTTTAGATCAACTTTAGTTGCAAGTACGAAAATTGTCCTTTCAAGATTCCAAAAATATTTGGATTCACATATTTCAGTTTTCAAAAAACTTTTTTCAAAACTAAATCTGTTACATAGTTTTCCTGTTATCTATAGCTTCTATTATCTTGAAACAATAACGCAATTTCAGTTTGCTTTCAGTCTTTATTTTGTGCTATGTCAAGGCTATTGGCTGAGTGATTAGCATGTTAGCTTTCTAAATAAAACGCTACCAAGTTTCTCTTTGCAGTTAATTCAATAATGGAAATGGACTTTTAAAGATGACACTGTACTGAGTAATATTGACTTCCAACTAGGGTTGCCAAACTGCCATAAAATTTGGCTCATGTATAGTAGAGCTATTTATAAAATAAAAATAAAATTTTGCCCTTGCTTTTAACTAGGAAAGCTTGTGTTACAATATGCAGAAAAAAATGGCATCTGTGCGAAGTCGGGTCGGATCAATAGTATATAACAAATAAATGCTCATAATAGCCATAGTGCCAAATCATATTGAGTTCAGTCCCAGAAACAGCTTACTGTAGAGAAATACAGATCGCTATGGTGCACAATATACCTCACGGTATAACTTTTATGGCATCTTGAGCTCACTTTTCAACGTGAACAGCTTACCAATTCCATACTACGTAATTTCATGATTACTTATATTAGTGATTGGTCGTAGCAATACAAAAAAAGATATAAATTAAATTAATTAAATTCTGAGATATAAATTAAATATGAAGGTTTGGATGCAAACATAAAACTGAAATTAATTTCATATCTAGTTTAATTATTTTCAAAAATGTGTAGAATTTTTGACATTTTCGCCGATTCAATTCTTGTAATTACTGACTAAAAGCCATAATATTATATTTTTCCATGAAAACATCCTAGCTATAATGTACATTTAAAGTGTTCTCAATAGCTACCATGTAGAGATTTTTCTATAATATTGGAATTGCTGGCATATGTTTTATTATTTTCTCGAGTTTAATAAGTGCCGCGAATGTCTTGCGTCACATTCTTTCTTCTGTCAGTTCAGACAATGAATTGACTTCACTCGCTAGTACAGGGTTCTCTTAACATTACTTTCCAAAAAGGTTCTATATTCAAACAGACATATGTCACTGGGCACAGTCTCTATATGGACGCGTAATTGACCGCTGACGGCCGACCGTTCGGCCTAAATACTGACACTAGATTTATCACAGTGATTAATTCTTGTAGACGTAATGCCGATATACCGACTCATAATAGAAATAGAACGGTTGCGCACACGCGTGATTTATTTCAAATTACCTGTTGACTTGCATGAATAAATGATTGGTGAGGCAAAGGTTAACAAGTGCTGCGCGTAATTTGAAAATTATTGATTTACCTACAAGCGTTTTTTTAATCATATTTACATATCTAGTATTATTAAATGTGAAAGTAACTCTGTCTGTCTGTTAGCTTACTAGAGGCAAAGTTTGTTTATTTGTTTCTAAGTAGGTGAACTACTCATCCGATTAAAAAAAATCTTTCACCAATATAGTTAGAATAGAATGGACATTGACTAAATATTCCACGCGGGCGAAACCGGGGGCATCAGCTGTCTAACAATAAAAATCCAAAAGTATAATGTCAGGCGTCAATGTATGTCAGTGGCCAAAGTATGACAGGCGTTATATCTTTTATTTTTCAACGGGGACGATGTCACTGGCACCAGCTAGTATTAAATAAAAGAAAAAAATTGTATTAATGTTTACAGATCGACTACATTGTTTATTAATTTTATACGATTCTATTGTGAAACAATATTAATAACTTCTTTCTGCTACGAGTAAATGCCTACCGGCGAAAGGTAGAAAGCGCCGTAAAAGGACTGTTTATGTCCGCCTCCTTTATTAAATATAATATTTATTTTAAATTGTCTGCCAATAACAAAGAAAACGATTATTTTCCTTTTTCTCAGAACACCCCAGGGGTTGCTTATTTTTAATAAATTCCATAAATAATAAAGACCACAGTCTGCTTAACAAATATTTGTGCAAATATTTTCTTAACTAAGATTTATGTTTTACGTAAAATTACACAGCCGAAGAAAAATATACATTATGAAGATTACGGCTGTATACAGTTTTAGAGACATTCCACTCAGTACGATTTTTATCCTTTTTTTATCCATTTTTTTTGTTTGATAATTTATGAACATTTTCGTTAGTGTTATAAATATACACATTACCTACCTTTGTTTACAAATTATAAAGAGTCTAGACGTATTTCATCTGCCCGTACACAATAATAGGATTTATTTTTTATTTTTTAAGCTAATGCATTTTTTGTAATAAAGAGTTGTTATATTATAAGTATATTAATAACAGAAAATATATTAAGGGGGAATTTGTTACTTCAATGGTTGTAGCCAAGGTTGATCCTCTTAACACCTTGGCTCAAATTGATACCATCTAATTGATTACACCGCACGGCGTTTTATACATACTAGTATTTATAGCAAATAATAAAAAAAATATCATTGATAGTAGGAATTTCTTGTCTATCGTTCAATATTATTTAAACGTAAGCAAGTAGGTACACTCTGCGCACATAAGAACTTCGCATATAAATATTATACTTAATATTGTATTACATAAAATTAAGTCAGGCCGCCAGTTAACCGCGAAACTCTAACCTACTTACACGTACATAAAGACGTTTACACACATTTAAAAGTAATGTGTATTTTTTTTTCTAAAATAGACTCTATTTTTATAACAGTTCTGTTCAATTTTTCATCGCGTCGAAAACGGTATTGAATACTGTCATAAAATAAATTAACGCTCCAACTCAGTGTGCTATATCAGTGGTTTTAAATGTTTGAAACAAACTTTGATGTATACCTAATGGAACTGAAGTATGATGTACGGATTAAATTAAAATAAAAATGCTACGGCAACTCACAAGGGCGTTGATATATTAATGTTTCTCTATGGAAAAATGAATTACTTATAATGCGTTTGCATTTCGATTTTACACTATTAATTTAACTTGTATTTAATAAATACATAAAAAATGACAACGGGAAAAATTATTAAAAAAAATAGGTAATTAATAAATTAGAGAAAAAAAGTGTAAACAAATTAAATTTTGTGCTTCAAAAGCATTTTTCATAACCACATACGAAAACGGAAAATTTCTTCACTGTTATTACAACTAGTTATTAAACATATTCTTATAGAGAAAAAATGATAAAATTACTCTCCCATTTCAACTTCATGATCAAAATAAATAAGTGATTGCGACAAAAGTGTGATGATTAGTGCGTATATTATGTCTCATGCATGCAAGCAGGCATAGGCCTATGAAGTACTATGAACATAGGCATTCTATTGACAACATTTTCAGCAACATAGTAATTAAAAGTAGGTAAAGTTAAAATAAGTTAATAACTAAATACGGGACAATGTAAATGCCCATCTTAAACAAAAATTAATTATGTCCAAAAACAAATAGTCATTATTACCTAATACATCCTTTATCCTCAGCGCTCTAGCATAAATCAGCCACCCACCTTCAAGTGGGGCGTCAACCTGAATACCTATCTGAAACACAAGTATGTACAAATTTGAACAAAAGTATACATATACAATATAAATAAACTGAGAACTAATATAAAAAAATATAATATAAAAAAAGTTCAACCATTAAAATCTAATCTTGTTAAAATTGTCTCTGAATGTGACGCAATGAAATTATAAAAGCCTCCATGCATTACATTAGATCGATATCTTAATCTCTACTGACAAATATCATGTTCAATATTGTTAGGTAATTATTATTACTAATATTTACAGTCAACTTTACAGGTTATTACAATTATAATACATTAGCGACCCTTAGTACCATTACTTTAAAGTTATTTATTAAAAAAAAAATTCTAATTAATTATTAATAAAAGAATAATAATAATAAAAATAAAACATTTTATTTAATAACTGGAAGGTATCGATTTTATTTTTACTCCTTGGTGTACACATGATATATGTATGTGGTTAGTTGCTAGTATTTGTAGTATATTTTGTAATATTTTAAATGTAACGAAAATATTTCAAGGATAAGGAGTGATATAAGCAAACAAAAGATTTCCTGCCTAAATGTCATTGTATTGTTGAATTACTATAGTTATGATAATGTTTATGGAGATTCTAGGAACGGTTTCATTTTTACGATTTATACAATATTATAAAGAGAAAAGATTTGTATTTTTGTTTATAAACTCAAAAACTACTATACCGATTTTAGAAATTCGTTCACCTATAGAAAGCTACATTATCAGCGAGTACATAGGTTATATTTTATAAATTTACGCTAAAAAGTTGTGTGCAACAGCTAGTTTATAATATAACGGAATATTTGGTCTAGTCAGATAAAAAAAATTATACCTGATAATTAAAATTACAATAAATTGTAAGTGATGATTTTTATGCCATAACAAGAAAGATGGTGGCATCTCTATGCCCTTAAAGGAACCTCAAAATGACAACATAATTAATAATTAATACAATGAAATGAATCTTATGTCTTAAGAATTAAGAAATCTTAAGATTAGGAAGATTTAAGAAATGTAGGAAAATGTTAAAAAGTATCTAGATATCTTGTAGTGCATAACATAGGTAATGATTTGTTTATTGAATTGTTATGGTTTCAAATGATTACGTTACTTTCAAAATACTATTATCATTATAATCATGTTTTACCGTAGGTAAATACCCAATTTAGTAAATATTAAAACATCGTTTTTGTTACTGAAAGCTTATTTAAGTCTTTACCTAATGGGCCAAATCAGTAAAAGCCTCATTTTCGTAAAACATTGGCAGAAAAGGTTTGCTCCTTAATCTTTGACACCTTAATCCGCACTTAAGATGACAACTTGTCAAAACAAAAAGAAAAGAAGGCGCTGTTTTTTAACTGAAATATTTTAATAATATACGAGGTATTACAGATATTCTAAGTGTATATAAATACTAGCTGATGCCCGCGACTTCGTCCTCGTTGAAAAATAAAGATATGACAAAATATGTGAATCAGTATAATGCCTGACATACAATATTGACATAATTTCGTAAAGCGTTGGATCTTTATTTTTAGGTAACTGTGCCCGCGTGGAATATTTAGCCTACCTAACTCAACAGTTAGAAAGCGATAATAAGAATCGATAGGGTCCGATTTAAATAATCTTTGACCAATCTTCATCCTGCCACTACTAAATCTCCCAGACCAGAGCCAACTTTAAAAAGTTTATTTAAAAGTTGGTCCTGTCGGGAATTGAACCCGGGATAGCGTGACAGCGCTAAAGCTAAAATAAGCTTAACCACTCGACCCAATGACTCGTCGAATAATAGTGTAAGTTTCTACATCCAACTCTCCACACTTTCTATTTAATAAAATATCTTAAGCTATCACTGGTAATTTAAATCACTTAGTAACTAGCACAGAGCAAGGAATTAATCGCCGCGCCCCCCGCTACTAGAAATGGCATGGCTTTGGCATGGTCAACGATTTACTCTTACAGCGTGTCAGAGGGCGTTATTTTATTGTTCATTCAATCCAGTATACGCACGGCGTGCGCAAAGAGCTCAGCGCTCATCGCTCAGCGCTCATCGCTCATTGCTCAGCGCTAAGCGCTCATTGCTCAGCACTCAGCAATTGCAATTGCGCTCAGCGCAATTAAATACTGCCGTCTCTAGTAGCGAGCGGCGCGGCAATTTCTTGCTCTGTGTTAACTAGGTTGTTGCAAATAAAGGCAGCTCAGTTAATATAAGGTGATTAATTACGCCCACCTGGCTGCAAACCGGTTGTTACTGGAATCAAACCTTATTGGATACATTTAGGTACCAAGTTATCTAGATCGATAGGATTTGTAGTTCATATTTGTAATAGATATATGTATTAGTGGAAATGAGCTTTATTTTCAAGTGGCCCTAGTATCTATTAGAGTTTATAATATATTACTTACTATAATAATAGATAGATAGATTTTTATCTAACATTGTAAATCTTACGTTTTGCGATGACGACATTTTTCTATCTTGTCGTCTTAAAATCTAGTATATTAGCGGTGTGATAAATTTTATAACTAGTCCTATTGCTACTAAATCATTGTAAGATATAAGCATTATGCAGCGTTGGTCATATTGAGATTCAGTCTTTATGCTGGTTAGGTCATTTTGCAGATCTAGTCATCATGCCCTTGGAATTTTGGTATGTTTTCTTCAAATATTTCTACATAACTTTTATTTCATTATAATACTTAAACACCTAGGAGTAAATAAATTATTGTCTTTGTATTTTTAAAAATTTTGTAATTCTCTTACTAAGTTCCATTTGCCTTTGCTTTGCGCTCATAGGGGTCAAACATTTAAAAAAAAAACCAAAAAAACTAAACATAAATTTTCATTCATTTGGAACGTGGTCCGTGAAACATTTCTTCTATTCTATATAAAGCATTTTATCATTGAAAAAATATGATATTTGTCAGTTGATATTTATTTTTGTCAGGCTGAAAATTGGCTTATGCCAATTTTCAAGCCTTGTTATCAAGGCGCGTTGCCAATTCCCCGCACGTGTTCCGTTTCAGCAGGCGGTGCACAATACAATATTCACTGAAAAAGAAAGAATCGGCAGGCAATCGAAAACTATGTAGATTCCATAAAATACGCCACGAAATAACTGTGTCCTATTTTAAGTTATGGGGTCGCCGCTGTGGACTACAGTCCGCCAGTTGGTAGACTTTATAAAATATCTATAATTTTTCAAACAAGGCGGAGGCCTCTCGCTTTTAATTGAAATGTAAATTATTATGCAAAAGGTTTTGAGTTTTTCATTTATAATGCGCTTTTCTTCGATTCGATTCAAGTCAATATGGAACAATTCGTTTCCTTAATCTCTAGAAAACACTTAGGTAAAAACATTAATTTCTAACCTAACAAAAGAAAACAATTTTTTTGTTAGAAATAAAAATATTCTATCATATTTATATAATGTAGGCTGTCGCAATCAGAAAGCAACGCAGTCGTCACGTGACTAAGAGTGACCACCCGTTGCCACGTGACGACGGCGTGGCTTTCACATAAAGCAAATTGTACCATAAGTTTTCTGGTTGCACTAGACAATGTTTTCCTTTTTATTGACATGCTTAAGAACTGAATTTATTGAATTAAAATGAATAAGAACTGAATTATTATTACGTTACGTTACCACTTACGTAAAATCAAAGTGTGCGAAAAAGCGACTAAAAATATATTTAATTTTAAAGTCTCTTCTTCACATAATTCGTACGAAACAAAATTGTGCGAAACCTCTACTGAACCGTATTATTACGTTGTTTCACATTGATGCTGCGTCGGTTGACTTTTGCTACAAACAAGTCGCGTTGTGGTTTAACTGTAGTTAAATAAAAGTTGTTAAATAAATTTAACTGCAGTCAAATTTCAACAAACTTATTAAATTCGTTATTCCCTGTTTAAAGCATAATAATCACATATTATTAAAGATCCCCGGGCAACAACAATGGGATAGGTTATTGGAACTATTAAACTTGCACAAGTTGAAAGATTACAATAAAAATAATCATTCAAAGCCTATGACATCAAAGTGCAGAGATTATTAACATGCTGAATACGGCGTATGTTTGTTTTTCTTTAAACCAGAATTCGTTGGCGGTTATCCAGACGCATCGTGTTTCACGTCATTTTGGTCATTGTCAAAAGTGTCAAATTGGATAACCTATTTTAGATACTTCCTTTGTATTTATATTGTATTGCTTTAGTAAAATGTGAACGCTGACGATTTTATATCCAATTTTATTGAAAATGTCGTTGAAAAGGTTGAAATTGCGGCAGAGTTTCCAAGAAGAAGAATTTTATGGCGCGAGGATTAATTCTAAGGAAAGAGCTGTCCATCTTGACTCAGCTACTTTCTTTGTGAAAGTAGCAGAAAATTTGCCACCACGAAGTTCATCATCCGCCTGTAAAAGTTGGATGAGCCTTATCTTTTGTGGATTTGTTGGGTATCCTTTTCTCTTTTTCGCCGCGGGTTCCATAGTTAATCTCAAAGAGTATGTAATCACTACGTTTAATCTCTCGACCGGCGACTAATTTCATTATATTCGTAAATATATAATTGACTCTGTATGAATATAATTATAAAGTTGACAACTTTACCTGCGTTCCGTTCCTTCCATGATTCGATAACTAAACTGATAATTGGCTGCCTGGTCTGTACCAAATCACGATATTAATTACAATAAGATATTCGAATCCTGTGGCGACTTGTTAGTGTGTGTATTGTTGTTTTCGGTGTATCATCGATCATTCTCGTGACGGCGGCATTAGGTGGCATTAGTATACGACATTGCCCCTCTCATTGTGTTGTGATAAGTCGCAGCCTTGTGCTAATTTTACTTGTAACATATTACATTACATTACCTTCCACCTACCAATGTAAGAGACGTGACCGCACGACAAACTCTTTGAGAGTAATAGATGATTAGCGTTAGATCAGACAATCACAGCGTATTATATGAACATCGTTCAGAGGCTCGCATTTCCACGGTTGACGGTCCGCCTGATGGTAGGTGGCTATCGTCCCCTATAACACAAGCAACGCCACAGGTGCTGCAAGTGCGCTGCCGACTCTATAGTCGGCAAGCTATAGATAGAGTATAGGTTGAAATGGGCTCTTATTCACTCACCAGAACACAACAGCACAAGTTCTGTTATTTCACTTTGGTCTTCTGTAAGGGGTTGGTTACTGCCGCCAGACAGGCTGCCCAATTGACTGTGAAACCTGTCATTACTTATGTCGTTTTATTTCAGTAAAAAAATATTACTTAGCATCCAAGTTGCCGAAAAATATATTTGCATGGCTTACGTAGACTAAACAATAAGAGATACATAAAAATGTTGTTCTAGAGAATTTCAGTTCTTTTAAAATCCTAAAGAAAACTCTGCAATAGCATATATCTATCTGTTACGGTTGACTCACAGTAACTATTTTTTATTAAATTGAAATCGCTATGCGCGTCTATCTATTTCTCCGCTAGCTTCTTATTAACCACCCAACGAATTTTAATGCGGTTTTCACTAATGGAAAGAGCGATCAAGAGGAAGGTTTGTGTACACAATTTGCAGAAAAAAAACCTTCCGTGCGAAGGCGGGCCACTAGTACTTAATATGACAAAGTAAATAAAATATTTTGACCTCGAATAACACCAATGTAAGCCAGTGACGTAATCTCTGGGTAATCTTGCTACGATTTAAACTCGATTTATGTTATCTTGTAATTTGTCGAACTAATGAATGACGTAACAAAAAGGGTGACACGCGACGAAAAGTTTACGGGACATTTTTTAAATAAAATACTTTGACTTAGTAGACTTAGCTTTAGGAAAATGTGAAACATAATATCTATAATAATAAATTATATATCGTCTTTGTCAAATCAAAATCTGTTATGTGCACTTTTTGAGATTCCAAATTTTTTAACTTAGTGAATTGTTCACCGCCTTATCTATCGTATAAAAAAACTACGACCTCTAATGTGATGATATTCCGTGATGAAATTTTGAATTTAACTTTATCTTAGAAATGTCATGTTTTTTACCCATATGTATTCCTACGACCAATAACCAACGAATAATGATGGAATTACGTAGTATGAAATTGGCAAGTGAGCTCTTAATAGTTACCTATAAGATAACGCATCGTACTGACTTGACAACATAACCTTATGTAAATCAATATTCGTGCTCTGAAAGACATTAATGTGGAAGATATAAATAACTGGCAGTTGTAAGTGCTCTTGACCCCCGGTTCAGTATCGGTGCACTTTATTTTCTTTGTATAGTTGCGAGATAAATGGTTAAAGCTTGTCTTACAAAAAAATCACCTGTTTTTAACTTATATCTAACATAAGTAGCGATTTTTTTTAGATACCTACCCAATAAACACATACATCTAACTAGTTAGAGAGTCGGTATTATTTGATAAGCTGTAAAAGTCAATGCAAGGATAATTTAAGGGATAGTGACGCGAGGAGAGGACGCCAAGTACTCTATTTATTGGACCGATGAGAAGGTCGACCACTGAGCAGCTATTACATTATGACCGCAACGTACACTGAGTGTCCTGAGAATTTTGGTTTTAAAGAAACATTAATACAAGAAAGAACATACATACAAGAAGTATGAAATAATAAAAACTCAATGAAAAGGTATTCTCTATTATGGTGTTTCAACAACGTCGAACATCCGAACCACTTATTATATCTCGTTCATGGAAAATTAAAGTACGAGATCTCTTGTATACAAAAAGTAAAATAATAGAAATCATGATCATTCTGTATGAAAAGTTTAATAAAAACCCTAATAATTTACATCTGTATAACAATTAAATTGTTAGGGTAGTAACAATTTACATCTGATAACGTTTGCTGTAAACGTTTGCTAAGCTAGACGACCATAGCAATCTTCTAACTAGTGGACTCTCAGCATGCCTGGCTGCCTTTAATAATTAAAAGAATCTGTTAAGTAAATATTTAGACTTACTGTCTTTATATATATGCAAATTTTCGCAGCTCATCTAAGGACGTCTTCTTGCATAACAAGTAGCTAAGTATAAGTGTGCGTTACCCTCAAACCTCTTTGTACCTCCGCCGTGACGTCCCTTAATTGTTGGCTTTATACTGGTATTGGACATCTTAATTAACGTTCACGTTGAAACTACCTTTAATAAAGTTTAAACAGAACCACTAAGGAAATACTTTGGCAAAAAGGGCAACTACGACATTCTCTTTAGAGGCAAATCTTCTACATGTAATTACATCCAATAAAAAGATATGAGATGTCTGTTAATTTAAAGATGGTTAAGGCTTTCAAATAATTTAAGCCGACATGTTAAGGCGTTGTCTCGTATAAATTTACACTGTTTATTATTTAAACATGTCAGTCTTAAAAACCACTCAGTATGAACTGATAGACACTCTGCGAGGTATCAAAACAAGAAACCTCAACAACACATTAAAACCATCACCGAAACCTATACGAGTAGAAAGCATTCCACTACTCATAAAAGCACACAAAGTATGCATAAAAAATATGAGTCTTTAATGATTTGGCCACTCATGGTATAATAATAACTTGTTTATTGGTTAACATATTGATACATGAAATAAAGCCAAAGGTGAGGACTAGTCGCTAGTACTATAAAGTACTAGCGATCCGCAGCCGACTTGCTTGCGTTATAAAATAAACCTTTGTCCAAATTCAGTTTTTCAGTTGTTTAGACTTCGTAATTTTAGCTGTGCATGTTATATAATTAGTTTAAGCATAATCGTTATGTAATTAGTCTAAGTATATTATAAGTATATAGATAAAATAACATAAAGTAACTACCACTATTAGCTAAGTTCCCCAAATCATCCTCCTGTAACTTTCCACACTATTCCTTTGTCCCTTATGTAAATACACAACTTATAAAACCATCTGTCCGGACTCATTCCACACATTCTACGTTCCAAATTCATAAGAGCAAGTCTCTCCCAAAATCTCTATTAAAATTAAGTTTAGTCTATATTCTAGTTATTAAATATATTAAATTTTTTTAAAACTGGTTTTAGCTTTCCACCACGTAACATGCGTTAATAGGACAAACTAATTTTGATCCATGACTTTCACTTAACTTCCACATGTTCGATTGATGTGAAATTTGGTATACGTGATGGTAACCTTGACCTGATTCTGCAGCATCAAATAGTCTTCGGGATACCCAACTCCTCGACAACTTCACAGCAGATATAGCGTGTTTCGGCTCAATAGAATGTCGGCTCATTATTTTAATTATAGCTTGTATAAGTGTACATACATAATTTATTTTGTATTATGAGAGAAATAATATATAAACTAACATTAATTTACAAATAGTTGCATTTACTTTAACGTACTAATCAATTATAGATAAGTTATGTATGTAGCTTACATATCCAGACTAAATGCGTTGCGTCACTCGATTGATATAATATGTATTTAGTTTAGTATAGTAATTTCTTTGTAGGTACAAAGATATATTTGTATACAAGCGACTAGAAAGAGACAGAGCACTAAGTCAGCACGAGTGCATATTAATTAATTTGAGCTCATGTGTACATTGAATTGTATCGATAAAAAAACCGGTATATTACTAACTAGTTCACGAAACTCACGGTTCACTCACATACTAGTTGCAACAGACAAAATTTTGTAGATATTTTTGTACTAGAAGAACTAAAAGTTTATATTGTTCATTTAAATTATAATTAAATATGTACTAGCGACCCGCTCCCGGCTACGCCTGGTATGCAATTTTATATATATATACACAACGGAATATATTAATTTATGTTATTCTTAAAAAATAAAATACAAACACATCTAACACATAAGGACATGAAATTTTTTTTTTAGAAAACAATATCAAGGTTATACAAGTACGCTGCCGACCCTCACAGGGTAACTGGTTAATAGATAAGAAAGGGCAGAGTCCCCAGCATTCCGTACTCACGAAAAAATTTTAGGATCGCAGAGAGAAATGAAAAAAGACGTATTAAGTAATAAACTTTCTAACGTTATGAATATGAACGTTTGTGAACAAATTGAAGACTCAATCAGGAGTAAATCGCTGGACACATTTGGATGAATCTTGGCTTATGTATAGAGCATCTCATGGATCAATATATAATTAGTATAGACAGATAAGCACTTTATTTATGAGATTATTGTTTGAGTGTTTGTGTTACAACATTTATTTCTTTATTTAAAGAGTGTCGCAAACGGAGCTGCCAATTTAAAATAATTATAAACGACTCATAAATACATAGCCATAATTTCTGAATGTTTTGCCTCAATTCGTGCCTCTTGCTGTAACGTGATTTATATTGAGGCTTTGCAAAACATTGTCAAATTTGTTATTTAAGGGCTTCTTTCACTATCTCTGAGTAAAGTGACAACTAACCGCCATTTAATGTCATCAGTCACCGAGAATGATGGAGCTGATATACCTTTGTTTGTTAGGTAAAAGTCCCAAACATTAAAAAGAAAATAATAAAAAAAATCGCCTATCGAATTTGCAGTGAACCGAGTGCATAATTTAATAAAACATAAAATTATTTCTAAAAGTAACTAATCAACACTTTACTTGTAGTTAGTGGTCACCCCTAAGGGCCTTATGATCTATACGTGACGCGGTCATCTGTAAGTCGGCCTTGTTCTATGAATGAGAAATGTCAACACAATTCACTGAAAAAATATATTTATTTTCATTAAGAAAATTAATAACTTTTATTATTATGTTTACATTTATTTAGCTATAATCGAACCGCGGTTGGAGCTCCATAGTTTCGAATTTGAAATGTAACTATGTACACACAAAATGTAATCAATTCTCAAACAAAACAAACAAATAACAATCTGTAGCGAATAATAGAGAGAATTACAAAAGGTTGAAACAGGGGTCAGCCCTGTGGGAGCACGCTTGGTTGTTGATAGGCAGACGTATGGTCTAATGCCGATAGGGTCTGTGCCTTTGAATTAGCTCGAGTGTCATAAAATAAAAGCAGTCCAGTCAATCAGTGGTTAGTGAAGTGTAGTGTCCAAGCAGTTTGATTGAAATGTGTGTATCTAGGCAACTATACAAAAATATCATCAAGAAGACTACGTAGCATATATAGTCGTACAAGTGTTTTGAGTTTAAAGGACCCTGGTGGTTTTTTGTACAATAGTGCACTATTGGACCAGGTACTAAATGTTTTGTTTTTATCGAAAAGCTCAAGAATGGCTAGACCGATTTTAAATTAGTTTTCACTTATGGAAAGAGGGATAAACAGGGAAGGTTTGTATAACCTGTATAGAAGGTTGTTATACAAACCTTCCCTGTTTATCCCTGTTTATCCAAGCGACAAGCGATGCCGGAAGCGGGTTATAAAATGTTAAGTTTCAATATGAATTTTAGTCATTTATTAGCAAGGATAACAGCTGCTTTACTATGTAGTTAAAATGCGATTTATTCATGGAAATTTACATTTTATTTGAAAATTGAAACTTTTTTATCGAAAAGAATACTGCTGTAGAGTCGTCACGGTATATCGTGGTCTAAGTAGATCTAAGTAGACACACGTCGGCATTCCAAATTTAACTCCAGCTGTATCGCCGAAGTGGCCAGTTACATTTCACATTACACTTTTACTAGTTTCTACAGCGAATTTTACAAAGCTCCATTTCTATTTCTGTAACATTAATTAACTTTGCCAACCATCTCTTCTAGATAATTTAATATGTATTCTTACGGCAGCGTATTCGTCCTACATTCACCCCCCTTCTTCGATCAACTGTCCCGACTTGACGGCCATTACCTAACCGGCCGCTCTACAAACTCCTCGCCATAATAACAATGCAACCTTGTGCTCCGTAAATTTGAAACCGGTCTTTATTCCATCGCGATAAAGTTTCGAATCGAAGAAAAAAATAAAATTTGTATCATCAACTAGTAAATGTTTACACTCGGACTGTTGGCGATCGTCATTTAATTAATTCGATATTACGTCGTCGAGAGGCGCTGCCATTTGGGTTGCGCTTTAAAAAAAAACTTAAGTTTCTTGTACCCGTGTTGCTTTGGAGACTGTAAGCAATGTAAATAAAGTGTGAATTCTGTAAACATGATACTAAATATAAAGTGTAAATAGTATTAACCAACTGGATATAGACGAAAATTCGCTTTTAAAATGTGACTGGTGTCATAATTTCGTGTGCAGTGTCAAAAATATGCTAAAAATGATTAGTGTGCAACAAAAATTATGTGAATGATAAAAATATGATAGCTGGTGAAGAAACGAGAAATGAATTCGTGCAGAGGTGGCTTCAACGACGCGGTAGCGACGATACTGAAGGTGAATATGGGATAGAAAATAATTAAAAAAAGTATAGAACTTTTAAACTTTTACGCTGATGCTCCAAATGTTTACGTGATAACAAGTATTGGCCTAAAGAGATGTACGGTGGGGCTAAGAAAAGGTTCGTCACCTTAAAGTCGAAATTTGCTTGCACCAGGGTAATTATCAGACATCCCAAAATTTCATTTCAAACGTCTATCAGTTGTCTGCTTAGTGCTTAGTTTCAAAAGGTACTAAAGTCTACGACTTGATTTTAAGGAATTAATTTTAAAATTGACGAAGGTTGTCGTACCCCGACTGTATATCTATAAAATCAGTTTAAATGTTTAAGAAATAAAAATGTGTATTTCGTATTTCATTACAAATAATAAAACAACATTAGAAAGAAAGAAAGAAAGAAAGAAAAAAATAATTATTTTTAACATTGTACATTGTAAAGTATTATTAACAGAAACTTTAATTTTATTTTCTTTTCGTATATTGATTATTATTTTCTTTGATTCTATTGACTAAGAAAAATCTATTTTCCAAATAAATTACTTTTAGTAAAGAAAATTAACTTGCTCTTACTTTAAAAAGATTTAAACAATATTTTAATTGATATAATTTTGTTTTTACTTTTAATGTGTTCTTAAAAGACGCCTTTTTAAAGACGTTTCTAAATTATGACAGTGGATTGTCCAAACTTATTTAACGTTTAGAAAATATTTGAATTGAGAAAACATAACGGTCTCAGGGAGAATTTGATAATAATAATTTATTAACTTAACTCCTACGTTTGGGTAAGTACATAATACAACCATAGCCATTAAAAAAGTAATCAAACCACCTCTTAATTAATATGTACAAATTAGTAGTATTAATACGGCATTTTGACAGAACGACGTATGTTTGGTCAGAAAATACATCATAACATAATTAAACATTTGTTTATTTTGTTTTTAAATAGATTTGATGGTAATATTATCTTCTCAGTGTTATACTTCAATGTTGAATATCGTGTTCCCGAAAGTCCTTCATGGTTGTGTGCACTATTTGCCTATTACTCTGTACGGTTTTTAGCTCCTCTCATCTATGACAAGGCTTATAATATCGTTTGTCCTGACTAACTATCAACGCACTAAAAACTAAAAATTGATTATTTTATAACGTAAGCATTCGCTGACAATGCTTTTTGAAAATTTCAAATCAGTGCGAAGCCGGGGGGCTTATAAATCGATTCAGCTAGGTATATAGTAGAACATCTGAACGGATTTGGATGAAATTTGGCACAAAGATAGTTTATTACCTGGATTAACATATAGGATACCTAACATTTTTCCGGATTAAAAAATCCGGGAAAATGTTAGGTTCCCGAGAGATTGTATAAAAATATAAAAAATTGGGTGCCACCGTCCGCATCGTCACAGCGACATAGATGTAAAATATTTTCTCAGGTGTTATTTTTCATTTTTCAACGCGGACGAAGTGGCGGGCACCAGATAGTAATAAGAATCAAAAACCTTTCAAAAACTCGAGAATTGGTAGACCGATTTTAATTACGGTTACACATATGGAAAAAGGGATAAATGGGGAAGATTTCTGTATATCAAAATTGCAACATTTTATATTATCAGACACCGCGACCCTAAAACAATAACATTTAATATCTTAATTAGTGCAAAAAAATGTTAGATATTTTCTAAACATTTGATTTTGAACCTTGTGTGTTCTACTGTGACTTTTCATAGACCAATATTGAATAAAATAAATACACACAAGCTCGTTTGGCTTGTTTTATTTGTGTTTACAGTTAATATATGTAGACTTACGTAATCATTGTTTTATGAACCATTGATTAGGCTGTAAAACAGGGTTTATTTAATTCTAATACATACTTATCTATAATGTTATGCACAAACAGCTTTCGCGCATATTTTAAGTTGTGTTATTTACATATGTTAACTGTATTTAACGTAAATAGTTGTAGGCAGTAACAGTTAGATTATGTCAGGCAGATAGACGGTTTACTTGATGGTAGGTTGCAACCGTCGTCTATTGACACAATCAATGTCACAGGTGCTGCAAGTTAGACCTTTGTAGGTATAGGATAAGGGACTGGGAAAGGAAAACGGGAATCTTTTACTTCCTCACCGATACAAAACAGCACATACGCTGTTATTTAAGAAATAAATAAATTAAATTTATTCAAGCAACACAAAAATGTATGTGTCCTCGCGGCAGTGAAACGGGTACTGGCTGAGTATTGTGCTGAGATGCTAGACAAGCACTCAATACACAACATCGACGCTACATAAACATATAACATAATTATACTATACACTATACAAAATACAAACATATTTAATAAATTACTTAGATATAAATTATATATGGAAATAAGTAAATTAAACAATTGAAATACATAGATAAATAATACCTATTATTATTGAAAACAGCTCTACTATCCACATCATTATTAAATGATATTACCACTACTAATATATTATGATGTTTCGAAATCATTGCCCAGATGCAGAGCCGCGAAGGCAAAAAGTGGGTCTAACTAACCGAGTTAAAATTAAAACGGTAAACAAAAATTGAAGTTTTTGCTATCGCAATACAGTAAGTTCTACGGGGACAGTAGGGGTTCCTACGCACTTGTTTATAAAATCGGCTTCACTATGATGTCTGCAAAATTTTCTATAGTTCTAATTTGGTCTGAGGTTAGGGGATTAATTATTTTTGTATGTAAAGGCTTTAATATACTCATGAGATAATTTTATTTGCAGGTAGCTCGGGCGGGTCACCCGGCGCGCGTGCAGGTCGGCGCTCCTCTCTCGCTCTTACGCCAGAAGATGAACCTCTAGTCGATATCGCCGTAAGTACACGCTTATTATTTTTTCTTTTAAAAAATTGAAAAAATAAAGAAACAAATAGAATCAAAATTATTTTCTATACGCATGGACACAAAATAACACAACAATGTATGGTGGGATATTTCTCTTTTATAGGTCTACGAAAAGCTACTATTTACTAGATTACTGTTCTAACTTCTAAAAAAAATATGTGGTAAAAAAACCTTCTAAGAAAATGATATATAATGTGGTATTTGGAAAAGCTATTTAAATAAATACATTAGCTTATCATTAAATACGTTAATTAACTTGAGCGTTGCATACACATTATATTTTACATCATACAATTTAAATTAATATATTAGGAGTTATCGTAAATTAAAAACTATGCGGGAGAAAATAAATTCAATCGGCCTGGCACCACCGCGACGCGACTACGGAACTCGCTTGATGCAGCCACCCCCGCTGTCGTGCAAATTTGATCCCGTGCGAAGCTGGCAGCTGGTAGTTGGTAGTATATTATAATTATTTCCTGTGGTAAAACACTGTCGCACTTTAAACAACAAACCTATGGCCACGCGTTAATCAGATAGAGGTGATTTGTTAAAAAATTGACTCGATAATCGTTATTACTTATTGATAAACCCTCACTGATAGTCTATAGTATTTATCTATCTTTATCAGTTGCAACAATAATTAAAATGGTTGTTTCCAATAGTCTGCCCGAAGAGGTCTAAGTGTGATATCGTTAAAATATAAAATATATCTACTGTTACGTCTTAATAAGTGAAAAATCAAAATGTGCTTCAATACGGCTTATTACCAGTCATTCCTAAAGTAGTTTCGAATGGTCAGACAATTGATTCTTAATAAAGAGTGAAATGTAGTGACATTATTAAATAAGTTTGTGTTAAAATATTTTTTAATGCCTCGATGATTAATGATACAACGTGTGTTACAGATAATGACGTTAATTGAGGTTAATTAATCAGTGAGAAATAGTTTTATCGATAGAAAAATCAGTATTGTAACATCAAAGTAGTTTTCAATCTTGCCTACAATATCACGCAGTTATACACGCGTACCTACTGATATCCGTTTAGTTGGATAAAAGGAATTGTTAGCCTGTTTTAAGTATGGCCAACATTCACAGATCTCCTGTGTTAGCTAATGATAATGATGATGATAAAAATTTGGGATGTTGGGCCAAATTTAAGAGTTTATTCGAAGATAGAGGCTTTGATTTGGAGTATGAATATAACAGACAATCTAACAGCATAATAGATTCACAAAGTGAATCGGACGGTTACAAAAGTATAGACGATAGAAAATCAGTTTGGGGTGGAAGTTCACGCAAGTCGGATGACAGAGACAAGGAATTTGAGAACGGAATAGTGAATATATATGAACAATTCGCGACCACGGACGATACCAAAGACAATACAGATTCTTGGAGGAAATCGTCGCGACTCAAACACCGCGTATCCATTAGACCAAGTCTGTACCTAACTAATATTGACGAGGAACCAACTAACATTGACTTTCAGGAAGAAGAACTCGAAGTGGTGAGTAAGATATTATGCTACTTGATTTGAATGATTTTGAATAATAATATATTATTCAGTATGTTTTGTTTTAATAATATCTGAATATACAAATAATCAGATTAAATTAAAAAAAAACACGTCTATTGTGCTCCAAAATTATTACGAATTACTTTTAAATAGACATTTGGTGTCTATGATATGTAGGTACTTATAAAATAGTTTGTCCTGACTGACTATCAACGCTCACAATATTTTTAGAAGAACTACAATTTTTATAGTATTATACATAATTTTTATGTATATCTTAAGGTTTAGCCTACGTTAACGGTGTAAATTAATTTTTCGGCGATATATATAAAAACTTAGGTTTTGTTATATATATAAAACTTCCGTGGAAAATTATCTAACTGATGGCGATAACCGCATCAAAATTCAATGTGTGGTTTAGTAAGAGTTAGCAATAGCGCTTTCGACAAATGGTTGCCGAAAGCATTTTTGCATTTTTCTGCATTAAATATTATTAGGTATCTTAACCTTTATCCAGCAGTGAAATTATTTTATATACCTATGTAAATACATAAGTCCGTAGTAGGTACACAAACTGATACAGATAAAAGTTAATATATTGTAGGTAAAACAATCAAATCGATATTGAATCTTTTATAAATTAATTTCATTTGAATTTATGAATGACTGTTTGAAGCCGAGGCGTATATATAGTATCTGATGTAATGTGTACATATTATCTTATGTAATGTGTATCAAATACAGAGATATAGACACCGGCTATATATTCATTCCCTTCGGTGTCGAATCTCTGGGTCCGTGGGGTCCCAATGCGCTTAATTTTTTTAACATCTTGTCAAAACGTTTGGTCGACATAACCGGCGATTCTAGAGCCGGCTATTACTCGTACCTCGGTCAACAGGTTAGCATTGCCATACAACGAGGTAATGCAGCCAGCATGCTTGACACCCTGCCTATAATATAGCTTAGAATTATTAAATGAAACATTATATTGAAATTTGAAATAAATCTTATGTAACAATTAACTCTAGGATTTTATTTCATTTGCAAATTTGTCCCATCACGTCGAGATTCATTACGTTATCCAGTTAAGTATATGTCGGTAAGCTTCGGATCGCCTGAAGCAGACATCTGACAATCAACGGAATGGGACTTTCTCGCTAATTGGATTGAAGCGTTTCGAAATGTCTAACATTGCTTATATACGAATATACGTACATCATAAAGAGATTATTATTAAAATTAAAATTATACGCTTCTTAATTTAAATAAGCATTATAAGGATAACTTTAATTTAGGTATTTAAAACTGTAGTACCTTCTAAAATTAAATAAATTTCTTATCTATTTTATCTATTTCTATATCTATATAGGTACAGTCAAGTGCATAATTATATATCCAAAGAACGTTTCATAAATCAAGATGATGGCGATTATTGGGGCTTTTTTTGTTGCTCGTATGGTAATTAATAAAAAATTTTAACGTATGCGGAAACATATTAATGATGAGAAAAATATTTTATATTTCATGATTCCTTTAGTACCTACATATTATTACATGTTACTGTAATATGTTTACACTTGAATGTACATATAAAATTAAGTAGCTGTCTGCCTCTGTCTGTTTCTTCTCTAACTTCTACATCTCCCAATATATTTTGATACGGTTTTCACTAACGGAAAATGCTATAAACGAAGAAGATTTGTGTGTATTATTTGCAGAAAAAAATTGCATAGTGCGAAGCCGGAGGCGCGTCGCTAGTATATAAATAAATGCTAATAAATATTTGTGGTAATGTTACCAACAATAAATACTTTCTGTTTGAGTCACGTACACTAAGACAACATCTATAGAAGGTAACCAATATTGATGCCAATATTCTTATATTTCTATCACGTATTGATTTCCACGACACGCACTAGTGTGGCGGATAACCCGCTATTGTAACGAACAAAGGTTTAGCACAAAGCCTAACCCTCTCTTGTCCTATGCCCATCATACTCTGGAACATACTATAGATTGACATATATCAAGAGCATCTCTTTGCCTATATATTTAATAGAAATGAACACATTCAAATAAAGAAAAAAAAAAAGGTATCAAAATTATTTTAATTATTAAAAACTAAATTATAAAATATTAATTTATTTTTGGTTTTGGTTTGGCAACGGCTATGTGTTATCTGTACCTAAAACTAGAGTATGACGCTCATTTAAGAGAATTTAAATTGAAAAATTAATAAAATTGCAAACAAAGTTCGTGTTTTAAGCATAAAATTGTTTATAACATAATATAGGATTTTCATTAGGAAACTTTCGCAAACATATCCAGCTTTCTTTATAAGAAAATGTGAATATTTTTTTTGTCGCACTGTGGATTAGCGTTTGGCGCCGGCCTTAATTTAAATTGAACGAATTACATTTGACACATTTTAATTGCTACGCATTTTTTTAAATTATAACACTTAATAAATGTCATCTTCCAATTATGAAGACAAACGTTTGTTTTGGTAGAAAACGAGAATTTCATTAAAGTTTGATGTAAATTTTATGTAAATAATATTTTCGACCCTAAACTTGAGTCTTTTCACTCGCTTCTTCGTTTCCTGATTTTTGTAATAATACATTGTAAGTTGCGATTTTTGGGGTCAAACTTTAATGGAAGCTTAAATATTTGACCCTCATATACAAAACAAACGATAAACAAGCTAGGTATAATTAAAATTATAAATTAAGGCCCCTACTTTCTATTGAGTATATCCTAATAATATTATAAATGCGAAAGTTTGTATGTTTGTGTGTTAATTCCTCAATAACGCAAAAACGGCTGAACGGATTTGGATGAAATTTGCCATACAGTTTATTACCTAAATTAATATAGGTTAACTTTTAACCTGAAAAAAAGTTAGGTTCCCGAGGGATCGTCTTAAAATATTAAAAAATGGGCGCCACTGTCGCCATAGCAATAAGGATGTCAAATAATTTCTCCGGTGTTATTTTATTCATTTATCAACGCAGACTAAGTCGCGGGCACCAACTAGTAATATATTACGATTTAATAATATTATGGCCACGTCTGTGCTTGGCTTTATAATATTTAGCCTATAATCCACGCTGTGTCGTGACTATAAGTAATTAACAAAACAATTGGTAGGTATTTTAGTTACTTGACCTTTGTTAAATTTTTTCGCCATTGTTTTCATTGTTATCGATCCGTCTTGTTGACGTTTCTTATAACAAAAATATACATATAAACATAGAGCTTTCATGATGATAAATTTCTAAATGCACGAACTTGTAATTAGTACATTGAGATGGAGATTATGCGCTCGGTACGACGATGCTACGTTGCTAAAGCGTCATAAAAACAGAGCCGTATGAAGTTTTGTTTTAACGGAGCCATTTCAAATTAGAGTTTGCACTTTACAGAATGAAAACTGCAGTTTTTGAGTTTACGTAACACTGGCGAATGCATGCGTCTATGTTCGCGGATATAATATTAATTTATATCCAATTTGAAATGTATGATTAATATTTACATCCTTATCCCGTTTATCCCTCTTTCCATATGTGAAAACCGAATTAAAATCGGTATATCCATTCTCGAGTTTTTGAAGCGAGTGTTACGGAGAGTGAATATGGGGATGCAAGAGACCTTTCCCTTTACCCTTTATCCTTTCCACAGTTTTTTTTTATTGTCCTACCGGCTAGAGTTCCTCCGACATGGGTCAGAGACCTTATGGTACAGAGTACTGATCCGCACTTCTTTTTTTTTTCCTCAGAAGAAAATATAATAATACACCCTTTTTTTTTTTTTTGTAACCAATGTCAACCTTTTCTTTCTTTCTTTTTTTTCTACACACATATATAATACTCAATTGTGTTATTTCCTTTCCACAGTGAAATATAACAATTAAGCTGTTTATGGATTGCTAGATTCCACATACCAGAGTTGTATAAATGGTGATAGTGGAATAATGGGTATCTTCTATTCGTCGGTTTCTAGACTTTTTATTTTATTCTTTTTCTTTAATGATAAGGAATACTCAATTCTACTTTATGCGTAAATGCGCAAATGCGTAAATTCAATTTTATCCGACACAACACAGAGTGGCATACATTGTCTATTTATAAACGTATTTCACAACAAAACTTCTGGTTTTAGCGTTTCCTGTTGAAGTGACGCGCACGCTTCAAGTATCGAAGTACTCGATCAGAATAATATATCAATATTAATTAACAATAAGAATAGGTACTCTCTGTTTGATTTCACGGATAAAATATACTTACAGTTTTCTTTTCGGTATACAGTCTGACGGTACACTTGATGGTAGAGATGAATGATGATGATGATGATCGGTTAAGTGCTGGTTAAGGCGTGAAAGCGTAACAAACAAACTCACTTTCGCATTTGTAATATTAGTCAGATGACATTATATTATATTTTTTCATGTAAGAATTTTCTGGAATATAGCGTAGAAGAAGAAAATAAAATCAATAATTGATAGAAAGGCTATATTATTTGATCATGACCTGATCACGACTCATTCAAAACAACAGTCCAATTCATTAGAAGAGAAAATCCATTTAACTATGTTTGATACCCCCGAATGAATTATGTTAAATGGACAGTTAAATGAAAATTTAAGACCAATTATTTGTTTGCATAGTGAGAGATTTACGTTTATCGGCATTAATTCCTCGACGGCCGCGACGCGTTATACCGTTATACGTGATCCGAATGGATTTGTCTAAACAAAACCGGCGCTCGGTTTGTGTGTTAAATTGAAATTTATTTGCCGGAATGCGAAACATACGGTCACGGGATTCCGGCAGCCCTTAAACTAATATATTCAACGATAAATCAGGATCATAGGGATTAAAATTCATTTTTAAATGTAAATTTAATTGCGGTACACCTACAGCGGCTCATGAAACATTTGGAACAATTTTGGTTGATACTCGTATTAATTGTTCTGAAATGGATTAATCGAGGCCTCTGCGCACACAATTTATCTGATTTCTACATATCACATATAGAAGAAAATATGTCTTTATTTGGGGTATGTATAATGTATATGACAGATATAGAAAAACAAATCTTAAAAAATGTCGTGGCGGAAATATAATTCAAAAACAAATTTCAAAGAAGCGCCTGAATATTATGTTTTGAATATAAATTTATTCGCAATCTAAATCTTGATCGGTTTATCTATTGTCCAACTTGATAATTAATATATATAGAAAGTTAAGTTAACTAAAAAAAACTATGAAAATATATTAAAAAATATCGAGAGCATGTCCAATCAAAATTTTTTCATAGATTAATTTTTAAATTTGTAATATGATAGTTATCAATGAGCTCCTCATAAATTGTTAATGGACAAAAAAGAATTTAAAATATACAATAATGATTATTTACACATTGATGATTTGATTTAAGTCTTCAAAAAACGTCCGCTTACTTAAACTAGCCGTTGGATGAGTAGCAAGGGTGTTTGCATAACGTCTCAGGGGCCCCGGGTTGGATTCCCGGCTGGGTCAACATTGGAAATTTAATGTAATTTTCAAAATTGACTCTGGTCTGGATTTGAAAAGTAGTGGTAGGGCACACTGCGTTTCGCAGTCATTTGGGCATCCCGTCTGGCGGCAGTAACCACCACCTTACAGAATACCACTTATCCTTAATCCTTCTATGGTCGGCAGCGCACTTGTAGCACTTATGGCGTTGCTTGTGTTACAGGCGACGGTAGTCTCCTACCATCAAGTGGACCGTCAGCCTGTCTGTCAACCTTAACATAAAGTACCAATTCTAACATCTAAAAAAATTACATTAAATCAACATCACATTAAAATCACATTAAAACATCACATTAATATGAAAAATCACATTAGATCACACATTAGATCACATATAATTTGGAAAAACTCTTTAGTCGGATACAGTATTAATCATTATCAAATTAAATAAGTTAGTTGCCTTAAGCATTTCATACACATTATAATAGCCTTTAACACCATACAATTTAAATTAATATCTTTGGAATCATCGTAAAATAAAAAATATGCGCGTGAAAATAAACCCGAGACAGCACTCACTCGCTACAACGTTATATTATTATACGAGCGAGTCACTAGTACTCGTATAATAATATAACGTTATAAATGTTAGGATCCAATATTATGTCACCCCGGGATGTCCCGACTTTGATTGTGAGATGTCTCGTGTCCCAAACTTTGAAACTATCGAGACTTCCCAAAATTTAGTTTAGACCTTCGCACCTCGGCAATTGATTCGCAAGCATGGGTGCTTCCTTGGACCTTAGTAAGGCTTTCGATACCGTTGCCATTCGAATCCCTCTTCGTAGAGCCGGGTCCAGACGTGTGTAACGCGTAATGTAATCTACCATGTAATGTAACACGAATTCTGCGTTTGGACGGCACTACGAGCATTACCTACATGTAAGCGCGAACACAAAGGCGCTCGCAGTGCTCGTTTGAACTGCGTTTGTGACCGTTGTGCCGTGGGTACGTTCATGATGTGGAGTGACGAACAATCACTTGAACTTATCAGTTTGTATCAAGAAAAACCCGTTATTTGAACTTATCAATTTATATCAAGAAAAACCCGTTATTTGGGATCCAAAAAACCCGGATTACTTTAAAAAAATCTGAAAAACGATGCTTCGAGTGATATTGGAGTGTTACGCACCAAACGTTTCTTCCGGTCTTCAGTTAATAAATACATAGTAGAAATAAAAGCAGCACCTGCTATCACGACCTCCGTATTCGGCATGTTCGTAGCAACTGAGTGGAAGGAAACCAAGATTCGTTACACGATTCGCATTGCGTTCGTGTGACGTCCACACTGTTGATGCTATATTACTCGTAATCTTACATTACGCGTTACACGCGTCTGGACCCGCCTTAAGATTGAAATTATGAGAGTTCAACTGCAAACAAGCGTATGATCCACTGAGCCATACTATTACTTGATTTGTGGAACATTTTAACTAAATCTCTGCCATCGCATTTACGCGCACATTCAGAACACGTGTACAGACACGCTACTAATTAAATAAAGAGGTCCTGTAGGACAAACATCAGCCGAGGGAGTCTTTTTACTAAACGAACGTGAGTTATTCACGTACTGCCGCCACTGTACACAGTGACTCAGCTGTCACAACTACACAAATCCTTCCAGAGCATAACGTAACATAATATGCTAATAATAAAGTGTAATTTCGTTTGAAGCTCGTACGACTCGACGGATGACGACACGAGATTCGCATTCAGTCGTTCGCTACGGTTGACCCTTTCAATACAATCTTATGTAAATATGTTGGCAGTTCACGTGAAACGCTTTTGTATGCTCGATGCAATATGATAGTTGAACGTGAGCCAGTTGTTATTGCAAAAACTGGTTCGTAGCACAGCTATTGGAAATGCAATGTCTGTGAGAATTCAAACTTGCAAAAGAGTACTTATTTTGTCTGTATATTATGTTAATTTACTTTTTTTACTGGATAATATTCATGTGTAAAGCGATAGAAATGCTCCATTTTGCTGTTATTTGGTGTAATAATCAAAGTAAAAACGTGATAAGCAAAATTCTGATGGTGTTAAGAATAATGGCCGGCCGCCGCCGGTAGCTCTGCGAGGTACCATGCCGCGCGGCTCAGACGCGTCGTTGGCTCCCTACGAATCGATTACCCCCTCAGCGAACTGATTTTTTAAATTTGTTTTTGCGATATCTCATCGTATAATAATACCATTTTAAATAAATAAGTTACACTTTGAATTTGTAGTAGTTCTCTATTGGGTATTGTTTTGTTAATTCTTTTAAAGGTTTTTTTTTCTGATTTAAGCAGGTATAAAATTAGTAGAAGTAACCTACATAATACGATATATAAATATGTAAAGCGCGACCGAGCCGTCAAACCACAGTGGAACACTCAATTTCACGCGGGCGAAGCCGCGGGCTCAGCTAGTTTATAATATTAGTAGGATATATAGCTACTAACTCCATTACTCACGAGAAAAATAACTTATGTTTAAATGTATGTTTTTTTTTATGTTGTGTTGATAAACAATGAAAATCAGTTTCATCTCGCTTAATGAAAATACCCAAGTCCCCATCCTTTTCGTCCGCCCCGAATTTCCCCTAAACATCGTTAATTCTCTCCAAAATTAGAGTTTCCTAAGGGTGATTTACTTGTAAAACAATTCGAGCGATTAGTGAATAACTACACTTAATTTCACTTATTTGAGAAATAATCCTGCTTATATTATATATTATATATGTATATTGGATGTTCGTTACTCTTTCACATAAAACTTCTAAACGGGTTTTGATGAAATGAAAATTGAAAAACGTGTCACTAAACAAGTTTTCGCAGTAAAAGTATTAAATTATATTTAAAGTAATTGTAATTATAATTGAAAATTAAAAAATATAAAATTAAGTTCATTCTAATGGGTCCAAACATGCCATATCTGCTGTAAATGACTGAGAAGTTCCCACAAACTACTTGATTCTGCAAAAATCAGGTCAATGTTACTGAGTATGTCATGTAAATACCACCGCAGGTAAGAGTATGCCTACCCAATTTCACATCAACAGAACCTGTGGAAATTAGTAAGATCCTAAGTAGTTACTAAGGTAACTAAGAAATCAGCTGATGATCAAACGCCTGAACAGGTATTGATAAATTATAACTAAGAACCATCTCGATTACGTTAATTTTGTAACAAAAATAAACCTGATCAGAATCGATCTATCCGTTTGGCAGCTGTAATGCCGCAGTTCACACAGATAAACGTGCAAAAAAGGGGTGTTATAAGTTTTGCGTCGGGCGATAAAAATTATAAGATGTCGCTTTTAAGTCACATCACATAAAAAAACAAATTATGTAGGTAGTACAGTTATTGAAAAATAAACAAAAAAATATATGCTCTTTTATTTAATGCACTATAGCACAAACATAAGGGTTTCTAAAATAAGACCAATGTTCCATTAGCAATTTTCAACTTAAATTTTGAAGCGTATTCCGACGCCGTGCCGAAGCATTAATCGGAGGTCATGCAAGGGTTAAGCACTCGTCAGAGCATTGTAGACCAATCCTTAGACCTGGAGGCCTCTAATTAAGCACCCATCTGACACTGTCAGTGTACCCAACCGACACTTACACAGCAGCGTAACTTAATTACCAGGTATAATATTTGTATTCATATAATTGTGGAGTTGTTTATATACTCAAGTCGCTCAGGGAGGTTTTTTTTTCCTCAGTCAAATCTCAATCAGTCGTTAAAGTCTTCCAAAGAAGATTCCCCATATTTATAAGTACCCTAAGTTTATGTTATAGGGTGAGGAAATGACGTCTTTTTAGAGATATTACATCGTCTGGTGTTATTAGCCTTGTAGCCAGCTGCCTACAAGGCTGGTGTAAAGATTGAAACTTATTATTACAAAAAATACAAAATGGTCTATACTGAGACCCTAATAACTAACAACAACTAAATTAACAAAATCAAAAATCAAATCAAAATATTTATTTATCAATTAGGTTTCTCTAAGAAACTCTTATGATCGTCATTATAAATTTAAATTTACCAGGGTTTCGGAAAAAAGCCAAGATGACGATCCTGAGAAGAAACCCCGAAAGAAACACAGGATACTATTCTTTTTGTCATCTTAAACGTCTTGTAACTCCTAAACGATCGATATTAGACTGTCTTTGTTCTGTCGTCGCGTCCGTTGGCGCAACAGCTTACACTCAGTTGGCTTGTTCTTAAAACTACGAGTCACCAGTTATGCATTATGCATCTTTCGATGTACCATAGGTAGGTGATGCATAGTTATATTGTTTTTGATTAGTTACCCTATTTAGTATTGCTTTCTCTATCAAATTTCTTATGGAAGATTATTTTTATCATAGTTGTAAAAATGTAATGTTAATAATAACTTTATCTAAAGCCCGCATTAAATTTTGTGACTCTTCATAACCCCCAAAGACAGTGTGCTTTAGTGCAACTCCCTACTGACTGTTATCTATTGCGGTATAATATGTGACGCAACTGTGACCTTTTTCAGATCAGTCACAAAGTTTGACGAGGCAATAGTAACTTGAACTTTTAATGGGCGATTACTCAGACCCTTTTTTTTAAATTAACATCAAAACTCCTAAAAGTAGGAAAATTTTCATATCTGAGAAGAAAGATAACATTTATTTGTTTATATGACCACCACATACAAAGACTAAACAAGTGGTCCTTCGAGCCGGATATGAACCAGCGTCTTGTGGATACACAAAAACTAAACCAATAGAGAAAAGGGGAAAGATTTACTAAGTTACTAATATCCTTGAGACTTCCAAGAAAAAAATGTCTTCAGAATAGAAAATAATGTAAACAAAATTAAAATTAATACCTAAATATGTAGTTCCTGACGGTGTGAAAATGTCGGAAACCTTAATTAGAACGAATGCAAGAGGTTCGCCTATATTTAGGTATATTTGTGTTCGGTTAGGCTGTGTTTGTGTTACCCAACACGTATAGGTGTGTGTAGGAAAGGGAAACAAACCCTTGGCCTGTATTGCTGCACAAACAATTCAACTCGAGTGTTCAAGAACGTTTTGTTAGAACTACTCTTTTGTCTTTCATTCGATTAGAATTTTTAAATTAAAAATTGGCTATTTGAAAATTTATATACTTACTATAGACTCATTAGGGTCGTTACATTGACCCATGTTACTTGTAAATAAATGATTTGAATTTGAATTTAGAATTTAATGAGGATAATTTTTTCCCTTGACACTTTTTTGTATCTATTAAAGTTTTCGCAAAATACTTAATAAACCGTTAACGGGGACAAATTTCACGATGTGGGAGGTGAAGCGGCAAGTGAAAAGAGGGGGAGAGTTGTGGGTTTTGATCAGCAGACCCAAAGGTTCCCCCATAAATTGCTTACATAGAATGACTGTATTATATGTTTGTAATGAATAAACTCAAAAACTATTGGACCGATCTTGAAAATTCTTTCACCTATAGAAAGCTACATTATTCGCGAGGCTGTATTTTATAAAGATACGCGGGCGAAGTCGTGTGCAACAGCTAGTTATAGATATTTATATACGCTTAACAACATATTCTACAGTATATTTCACTTATACAAAAAAAAAGCATACCAACAAATTGGATTGTGTGACATAAATTTTGGGTCAAACGAATCATGAGAAAATTATTTCGTAAACCTCCATTGTTTATTGCCTAGCAACTCTTGAGTCACATATCGAAATAAATAACGTGACGTCGAAAAAGATAGATAAAAGGGTTGGTTAATTGGATCTTTTTAGTAGTATCGCGAACCAGGACTCTCGGGAGTGCTCGTATGCGCGGATAACCCATCCGATGCTAGTAATGCGGCCTCATTCCTAACGTGAAAGCCGACACAAAACTCCGACAAGATTATTTCTCTAGAGATTCTCGGATAGGGAAAATCGTGTTATTACAGGTAATATGGAAGCACTCGCTTTCAAAAGAACTAGTATAGTTATTTATCATTTAATGTAAATGCGGTTTTTAAGTGGATATTAAATTAAATCAGAACAAGATCAAGTGATACATTTCATATATTGTAGTTCCCTACTGTAAAACTAATCATTCTAAAAATTCCTTCTTTCATTGTTCTAATTATCACTACAATAAGATTCTGAATTATATTGACATAATTTCCAACAATTTGAATTCTTATAAAAAGAAAATTGGCGAATTACTTTTGAAAAATTAATTTTATCACTTATTGAATTTTCTCTTCTTTTTCTTTTTTGGTCTTATTATTATTATTATTATTTTAATTAATAAATAAATGTAAAAATATAATTTTTATGATTTTTAGGCCTATTTGTATATAATCTATAATAATATATTTTTAAATTTATGGCTGTATGTAATCTAAATATAATACACAATTTACTGGCAAAATGTTAATGTGTGTATAAATAATGTATAATTTAATATAACACAAAGTTTTACCAAGATTTTTCTCGATATAGAACCTAATTGAGCTGGTTTTGTTTCGAACGAGGTTAAGTGTATGGAATTAATAAACGTTATATACGTAGGTAATAACTTCTACTTAGTAGGCCTAATTATTATTATTGATTTAAGTTTAATCATTTTTTATAAATGTTTTGTTGGTTGGATGAGAGGATAGGGTGCTTGAGGGGATCCTGGTGGACTCGCCCTTGCCTTAAACCCTGTGATTCCCTGTGGTCTGGATTTGGAAAATAGTGACAGGGCACACTGCGTTTTGCAGTGATTTGGGCAGCCCGTCTGGCAGCAGTAACCACCCCCTTATAGAAGACCACCATGAAATAATAACACGTGTCCTGTTTGTGTTTCGGTGAATTAGTAATGGATGAATGTCATTTCCCTATCCCTTCGCAATCTCTTATCCTTAATCCTAATATGGTTGGCAGCGCACTTGTAGCACCCGTGCCGTTGCTTGTGTTATAGGCGACGGTAGCTACAATCAAGGGTTCAAATTAGTACACAATTTAATTGTTTTTAGAAGAAAAAAAAAATAAAATGTATTATTTACTTTTAAAATCTCTCTGAAATGGCTTCAATCATTTTGTTTCCATAAAATTTTGTGTTAAGATAAGAATTTGCTTTCTGAATTATCTACAGAGATTTACAAGCATTTACAAGGTAACAACTACTTTAACTATAAGTAAGTAGGTAGTTGTTACCTGTTACAGTCGAATAGGAACCTTTTTAGAATTAAAAATACCACGAAATATTATCTGTATCACCATGGTATCACTCTGTATTCGTAGATTTTGGACAATAACATATTTAACAATGATATTATACAGGGTTTCTCTCTTTGCAGAACAGGTCGCCACCACCCGCGCACATACCATCGGCCTTGCTCTATTCTCCACCGGAACCCCTAGAGGTAAGTGATTATATATTTTTCTACTAGTTACTAATATAAAATATAAAAAAAACATATAAAAATCAGTATCACTATGTAAGTTGTAATATTCTGGAATAAAACTTTACAAACGTTCGATTTGATTTTTTTGTCTAAAAGAACTGGCAAAATCTATAATACGATCAAGGCCACCCCAAAATAATAAATACCCATGACATTCATTTTGTATTGTCGCTGTTAATGCTCCTCATCAATATGGCATTCTTGCAGCTACCATCATCAAGCGACGGTAGCCACCTACCAATCTTACCATCAAGTGACCATCAGCCTTATTGACAATATTTACATAAAAAAGAGCAGTTATTACATTACTCTTAAATAGTTTGATACACTGTTAAATCGACAACCAGTAAGGTATTACCTAGTTATTTTGATAACAAAATTTATAGACTACCTTTAATTATAAAATATAATTATAGTATTTCAGTTAATGTAAACCATTTTGGCTAATGTTGGCTAAAAGTGGGCAAGTATTTCCCTTTTGTAGGGCCACAAGCCTCAAGCCTTTCTCTGTCCCTATAACCACGCCGCTTTAAATTTACATTAGCAACAGTGGCCGGAGGCGACGTTGCTTGCTGATTGATTTATCATGCACACAGTATGGTGGCTGTAATATTTCAGACTCGCTTTCGTAAAATATGTTAGCAGTGGAACATGAAAGGTTTATTAAAATTCAGTGAAAGGTTTTTGCTGTTAAAAATCTACTTTAAAAAAATTATTTTGGAATACAATGTGTAGATAGGTTTTTCTAGTTCTTTTAGATAGTAAAAACTAAAAATTGTTGCTCTAAATGAAATATTGCGTAGTAGTAGTAGGGCACACTGCGTTACGCGGTCATTTGGGCAGCCCTACCTGGCGGCAGTTACCATCTATCTCCCTTACAGAAGACCATCGTAAAAGTCTTTCTTAATTTCAGTAATTTCCTCTGTATATTTCAGATTATGTAAATGGGGATAACATTTAAAAAAATTAAAGACGTTTTTATACTTTAATATTTTTTAAATTATATCTATGAAACCCCATTACCTAATGATAAAACTTTCAATCGTTAAAAAGAAAGTAATAAAAAAACTGATGTCCTGATCTCCATATAACTGATTGATCTTCTTTACAATATCAACGCCATCTATGGGCGCTGGCGTTACGTAGCTGACCGTAAGCAACCACCTTTCAATGAGAACAGTGCTAAATAATTTCAATAACAATATAATAAGTGTACTTTCGGTATAAAGTGGCAAAGTTGTTCGTTGGACGAAGCACATTATTATCAATTAGTCCCGTAGCTGTTTTAATGAAACGGTTTATTAAAAATGTCTGCCACCTGCGCTGCGAGGCGATGTGCCCTATAATTTTATTAAGCCGGTTTGCTCTTGCTGTGTTACGGCACCGTACCGTAATATCGTAGCATTTCCATATTCGCAATGTTTATTCTAGAAAAGCAAATTGATATTTATTTACAGATTATATAGACAAATATATTTAGTTGAGGCAAGTTATGATGCAAATGCTCTATATTCTAATATCCTTTTAAATCATTTATCCCGTTAGGATAAAGGGTGAAAGACAAGGTAGATATTGAAATGGGCTCTGGCATCCCCTTACCTTGTCTATATTGAAATACAACAGCACAAATGCTCTCATTTCACTGTGGCCTGAATGACAGCATTTGTGTCATACAGTTAAAGCTTCTATGTGGTTAGGTGGTTACTTTTTTTATGAGGGAGAATATCTTCAAAAAGATACCCTATGCTCGAACAAGCTCCTCGCACTGGTCTTCGGGGAGGCAATAAGCACCCGACCCTTACAAACAAAAAGGATTTAAAAACTACTTAACTAATGACTATGAGGGGACCAGCTAACCCTGGAGTCATGTGCTGAATTTTTTGCAGCTATTATGCGTGTTTCCGGAGCGGACGTCGCGCGTATGTGCCGCGGCATGCAACGCTACCGCCCGTTCCGGCGGAGAAGCACGCGCAGTGCGATGTTCAAGAGAAGCGCTTGAATCACTCCGCCGTGACGCAGACACGCGGTTGCCGCATGTCATCATCGTCGATGCTAGACAGTCTCAAGCGCTTGACGCTTTAGCTTTGGCAAGGTACGATCTTCCAATCACATTATTTCACACTCTTACGTGGTCTTTTCGTTCAACTATATCTCTGGTGACTGAATATTCAAATTTTCCCTTCATACTGTTAAGGTGATAACTATGCATAGAACAAATGTCCACCTTAAGAGTATGAGGAGCCCGTTGTATGAGTGGTTAGGTGTTTGGCTTAACGCTCATGGTCAACTACTTTGGAAATGAAATTTTTAAAGTTGATTCTGGACTAGATCTAGACTGGCAGACGATCCATTTGATGGAGATGACTACCATCGCCCATTAACAAATGAAACGCCACACATGCTGCAAGTATGTTGCCGACCTTAGTACTATAAAGGATAAGGGTTTAGGAAGAGATAAGTAAATGAGCTCTATCATCGCACACTCATTCACAGATACACAACACCACACATGCTGTTATTTCTTCAGTGATCTTCTGTGAAGGGGTGGTTACTGGGGTCAGACGGGTCCCAAATGACTTCGAAACACAGTGTGCCTTGCCACTACTTGCCAGACCCAGGCGAGGGCCAAATTTGAAGAATTCATTACCAAAGTTAGACTTGGTTCGAATCAAACCCGGGACCCCTGAAATAATAGAACGCTAACGCAAGCATCTTAACCATCTACTGAATTTTAATTTATCTACTTTATATGTACTCGTATATGTGCATGTTCGAATTGAAAAATTATTTTTGTGTTGGATAGTCCATTTATCGAGAAAGGCTTTAGGCTATATAACATCTTGAACGCGGACGAAGTCGCGGGTATCAGCTAGTAGTAAATAAATGATTATCGTGTGAGATACCTTAAGAGTCCCAGCAGACTACAGATTTTCTATCGGCCGATAGTTTGGCCGACTTTTGAATCAGTATGAAGAGGTGAATCACTAAAGGTATTAAAAAGCCGACCAAACTATCGGCCGATAAAAAGTCTGTAGTCTGCGGGGACTCTTAATGCCAAAAAGAAATCAAATCGCTTGTGTGCAAAAAAGGCATGAAAACCTCTGATATAAGTTAACATCATTTAGAAAACTCGTACAAGTGTTTTCATAATGAATGTATTTTGTAGTAAGTAACAGGTAATTTTGTAGTAAGTAATGTTAAGGTGTACTGTGGCATACCTTAACATGATAAGGTACTGACAAACATGCTCATTACTAGCATGCTCATTAGCATGTTTAAAACTAGTCTGCTCAGGCAACTGTTCACATTTGCCGCCAATAAGCATGCTAGTTTTAAGCATGCTACTTAAGCATGCTCGAAGCAAACAATTGGACACATTTTAAACCAGATTTTTAATTTTAGTTTTAATCTTTTTTATTAATACCTATTATTTTTTATTAATATTTTATTAATTTTAATTTAATATTATTTCTATTAGAGGTGAACATGTGTGCCACAGACATTCGTAACTTTGATAATACGCCACGAAAAACAACATTTTTTCGTCTCCCCAACCCAACATATTTTTTTAATTAACACAAAATCTATCGCGGATCGAGATCGAGTCCATACTAGCTTGCTTATTCTGACCTGTTCTGACATGCTCGGAGCACGCCCTCTTCCACCCGCGCCTCAGGTAGCATGCTCGAAAAATAAGCATGCTTATTACTAGCAACGTTGTGACACACGTGCTACTTAGTAGCATTTGCTCATTTCTAACACGAAAGAATGCTAGTAATGAGCATGTTTGTCCGTATCTTTAATCAATAATAAAGGCATCTACTTCATTCTGAAGACACGATATCAGAGCCCTTACCTTGTCGTCCCTCGAACAACGTATACAATTTGCGATTTTCCCAGTTCAATAACGTCATATTGGACATGTTTCAATATGGCGGCCGTACATGCAATTTGCTAATAGAGTATCCCATCTCAATACATGACCTATAACAGTGTATCGGAAAACGACATACCAAATCAAGCAGAATTCCTGAGTATATGAACCGAGAGGGTTTTCTGTTTGAGACCAAACACTGGTGTTTTTTCCACAAATTATATTTGCCATGTTTGCTTAGGTTTCATAAATAAAATATAATGTAAAAACCCGGTATAATAGTACAAAACATGTGGCGTAAGAATATCAAATACAACGAAATTGACTGACATCCAATTTTCTCTTGCAAACAATTTAATACATTATCATAACATAATACATTCCGATGTTACATGCTCCTTGCCCTCACTGGGAATAAATTTTATAACATTTATTTTATCAGTCAGAAGCGTAGATGGAAGCAAAAGGAAGATTAGTGACTCAATATCAGTGCATGGACCTTATATATACTAAGACCAATGAAATCAGTCTTGCACACCTACACGTGATACGTTAAAAAGATTTACGAGAATTTGGTCCACATCGCAAATGGTCCATTAACACAAAACCTTCATGTAGCAAAACGTCCACATAGAATAAAGTTCTATATAGCATTACGTCCACTTTGCCTGAAAAAGCCTTTCTTGTGCTACACCACTGTTGCCTAAGGAGGCAAAATATCTGGTTTGAAAAATTAAAAGTTGTCATTTTTTTAAGAAACTAAGCAATACGGACGCAGTTTTTGTGGAAAAAGTTTAGTACATTTATCAAATCTCTCTATTATATTACATGTGATCGATATTGGAATTATAGTTGTTGGGTGAGTATAAACAAGCATTTAGTTTTATGTAGCTCATTTCTGGATTACCTAATCTTATTTTTTCGGTCAGAAGTCATAAAGGGAACGGTAACTTTTACGTTATTCCACGCGGAGACTCCACGTCCTATGAGAGTCTCGAGAGGCAATAAAATAGGTTTACCTATGCAATTTATTCAAGCTTTCAGGAATTAATGGAAAAACACTAACAGTCACCGTGTATAGGATCAAAAAAGCAACCTAATAGATGCGAGCCGTAAATTCCATTACCGAGCGTTGAGTTTGTTAGCCAGCTGGGTGAAAGTGGATTTTTATGTGAAATGCTTTTTTTCGTCTGCAAACTTTAAAACACATAAAACGTAATGTGAAATTTGTTCACATAATATACATATACTATAGAATACCTACATATACTAATGTTATATTATAATTAATGTTAGTAACATTGTACTAAAATTATACATATTTTTTATCGTATATCCTTACATATTAAAAACAAAGACCCCGTTGCGTCTGTCTGTATGCTCGCGATAATCTCATAAACTAGAACGGTTTTTCATTTGGTTTTGACTGATGTAAAGGGCGTTAAACGTGGAAGGTTTTTATATATAATTTGACAATAATAAACAATTTATAGAATAAACTCTAACCATAACAACCCAACGGATTTTGATACGGTTTTCACTAATGGAAAGAGCGATAAAGGCGAAAAATTTGTGTATATAATTAATTTGCAGAAAAAAATAGCATCGGTTATCTTATTGTAGCTTTTTATTTTGTGCATATTTTTATACAGAAACAACACAAAAAGCCACAATATGCCAACCAGATTTAAAAGAGCATACACAATGGTCGTGATTTCTGACAATTTCCCATTGCACCGAAGCGTGAACTTGGATCGTCAATCTAAGCATTTTCACTTCATCAAACACGCCCGTTCGCATCTAATTGTGTGGAAACCCTTGGATTTTTCTACACAAGACTCAGGGGCCATCCTGTACCATAAATCATGTGAATATTTTTATAATATGAATTAGTCTATTTTTCTATACCCCACTGCTAGGCACGATTCTTTCCTCATTCGAGTAGCCGTTATGAGTATTTTCGCTGTTTTTTTGCTCAAGACAGAAAGTGATCATCAATGCTAATCCAAGCATGGAAAACCTAAATGTAATTCCTGTACAAAACAAAAATATATATTAATGAAGTTTCAATTTTTTTACTAAATTGCCTGTCTCAAAGTAAATACGCCGCCAGGGTGAAAGAAAGAAAAGAAAAGTTCTTTTAAAATTTTCCAGTATAGATTCTTTTTTAAAAAAAGGTCGGTATATCGTAACAAATGAAACATCATAATGAAATTCAATGAAATGATCTAAACTAAATGGTATTGAGGGGCTCAAACTTTTTCCTCTACTGTTGGATTTTTGTATTTTTATTAAGATTTAGTAATTTATCAAAGACTAGCTGTTGCACGCGACTTTGTCCGCGTAACATTATAAAATGTAACCTATGTTACTCGCTAATAATGTAGCTTTTTATAGGTCAAAGAATTTTCAAAATCGGTCCAGAAGTTTTTGAGTTTATTCATTACAAACATACAAATCTTCTCTTTTTATAATACATAATTAGTATAGATAATATAGATGAGTATGTATAGACTAGTTGATTAACGCAGGCAAACCAATTTCATATTGTTATAAAATATAATTATAAAATAGAAATAATAATACATTGATAAACGCACAAAACGCATTTATTGCACCACTAGCTTTTGCCCACGACTTCGTCCGCGCCCCTTATAAATTCTTATTTTCTGTATCCCTGAAATCGTCTTTATTAAATTTTATTATGGTCGGTTGAGTAGTTTATCCGTGAAAGCGTAATAAACAAACCGACAGTCTTACTTTCGCATTTAAAGCCCGACCCCAACGCAAAAGAGGGGTGTTATAAAATAACAGTAATATACCAAATTTTTGCATCAGGCGTCGGGGGTAAAGTTAATATTTACGGCGGCGAGTAACACACCGTCAAGTAACTAGACTGTCAGCCCGCCTACCTTTCTTTAACATTAAAAAAAAATACTTTATCAATACACAAACATTTTTTCAGATGAACAGATGTTTTCATCAATGTCGCCGTAACATTTATCTGGGGACATCATAGCTTAAAATATTCTTAGGAAAATTCATTGAAAGGCAATGATCCTTTATAAGGCTTAATTTCAATGTCTTTCATAGCGGCAAATTAAATAGATATTAATAACGTCATCAAAGGATTCCTAGAAATATAATCCATTTACTCATTCAACTCAAAGTATACTGATTGCTTTACATTTCGACTTCATTTAATGAAATGTTTGCGTTGGTTCGAGAAATTGTATAACTGAGCGAGGAAATAGAAAAACAGCTAAGGAAATTCATTCATCACAAATAAACTTTCTCAACATCTTTTTTATATACGACGCAGTTTATTTTTGTGATACTAAAATTCGCTATTTCAGTTCATTTTATTGCATAGGTATTACGAGCGGAGCCATTTCTTACATAGACACATAGACCCTCAGGCAGATAGTGAAGGAGTCGTTCAGACATCTACAATTTATCATCTATATATTATTGAGTTATACATAGAAATTACTGGACATACATAATATTAGAAATTTTTTATTCTAAATTTTCTGTGGACATTTATCTTTTCCAATCTTTAATATCTTTCGTTTCTCGTTCTCTCTTCAGATCTTCCATCTCGCCACCTTTCTCTCACAAACAATAATCGCAATCATTTTGTATGTTTGTGTGCATGTAGCAGAGGATATTGGCGTTAACTCTATTTTCTTGAGGAAACAAGACGCACACTGCTCTATATGTCATGTAACCTTTTTTATGTCATGATTGTTATGGTCGTCAGACAGGCTGACGGTCCCATGGATTGTAGGTGGCTACCGTCGCCTATAACATAAGCAACTGTCGACCTTAATAGTATTAAGAATTAAGAAGGGATAGGGAAATTGGCTCTGGCGTTTTTACGTTAAAAAATTAATATACAATCCTGATATTTTACATGTAAAATATAATTATTAGGATGATTCAAGAATCGATTTATGTTGAAATCTAAATAAAATAGATTATACTACTCATAACAAATTTATATTTTACTAACGGCCCGTCCTCTGCTTCGCACGGATGAATTTTTTTTGCAAATTATATACTTAAACTTTCCTCGTTTATCACTAACTCACCGAAACATAGCGTGCTGTTATTTTACAGCGGTCTACTGTACGGGAGTAGTTACTGCCGCCAAAAGGCCCACCTAAAGCCCTGCAGTGGCGTTGGGGGAGTATTTTGAGTTACTACTCAAAATACTCCATACCTTTCCAGTGGATCGTCAAAAAGGACAGTTAGGCGCAGAACTTTTTTACTGCTTCTTTTTTGAAAAAAAAAAAAAAAAAAAACCACCACCTAGGGAAGGGGTCGTCTTGGCCGCTGAAAAATGCGAAATCATTTCACAACGTTCAGTCATGAGTTTAAGGAGCTCGTTAAAAAGTTTTCGTCTCATTTTTTGTGCGTCGTCGTACCTTCAAGAACTTTTACCCAACCGGATAGACAATTATGAGTTCTCGTTTCCTTGCGTTATTACAATCCGACAAATCCGAAGATTTATATCTATTATATAACACTATTTTTTTTAATATAATGTATTCTATAAATTATCGTAAGCTGTTTATTTATTTTTTTGTAAAAAGTTTTGTATTTTTTTTTGTAAAAGACTTCCACGTATACTCTTTCCATTAGTGAAAATCGAATTAAAATCCATCGCGTAGTTTTTTTATAACTTTGTTTTATACTATGTAATACTGATTTTTTCAGCAAACTACATAAAAACCTTCCTCTTTTAACGCTCTTTCCATTAGTGAAAACCGCATTAATATACGTTGCGTAGTTTAAAAGATCTAAGCGTACATGCAGAGGGACATACGTCGGAAAACAACATTGTTTTATGCTATTTAAAGATTGTTTTGTGCCTCGTGATAAAACCCGCGAGTCGGACGCTAGTGTATTTAAAAGTAAGTTCTCAAGTTAAAGGGTGTTCTCGTTTAAGTTTAATTGGACTCATAAGTTTTAAATTACATCCGTGCTTTAGAAGTCTTTATGTTTTCGAAATGTTAATTAACAGACTCGGTCATATGTTTTCGTACTGCAGTAAGTTATTTAAAGTACAGATATTTGTTTATTCCTTACTAGTGAACCGCTTCCGGCTTCGCCTGGGATGCAATTTTTATATACACAAACCTTCCTCGTTTATTCCTTCTTTCCCTTCTTTCCATAAGTGAAAACCGAATTAAATTGGGTTATTCCAAACAGTTTAGACAAAAAAAATCCAACTAGTTCCATGACAGATTGCACTCGAATAATTTTAATGTAACATGTCCAAACTGTTCTACTATTTTTATAATAGAACAAAATAAAAAAAACATGCAATGAGTTCTATTGGTCCGTTGGTTGTTCCTGACAACGTATATGTAAAATATCATGATGGTCGGTTGAGTAGTTAAGGCGTGAGACCGCAGCACACAAACAAACTTACTTTCGCAATTATAATATTAGAATATAACAAAAACAGAAATAGATTTATATCCATCGTTGTGTGGTTGGAGTAATAACTCATGTCCATTCATAACTAGTCTGACTAATGTAAACATCCCTCAAGGGAACAAATGCAATATAACGCTGAGGCGCGATTAGATTCATTTGCTGTCAATAAATCACTGTGCACCTCATCATTTGTCATACACCAACGCCGTTCATTCATGTTAATTTTCAAATAAAACTAAACTTTATAGTTTTAATTGTTACAAAGAACTATGGAGAGGGCCTTGTTCGGGGTTACACTGCGAGATCGAATCAGGTGTGAGGAGATCCATAGACAAACGAAAGTTAATGACGGATTAGGATGTTGAAATGGCATTGAGCAGGATACATAGTACGGAGAGCCGACGGCCGCTGGAGCTGGAAGGTTCTCGAACGGAGGCCACGGACTTTCAAGCGCAGCGTAGGACGTCCTGATCTGATCGTCAGCGGGTCAGCGGTGGATGCTCCTTCTGACTGGTCCTTTTGGAAAATTATCGGGGGAAGCCTATGTTCAGCAGATCACGTCCTACTGCTAAAATGATGATAATAGTTATAATAATAGTAATGAAGTAATTTGTGCTCTTCAATTACACATTTCACTTGATTTTCGTTACTAACGCAATCTAAATACTTGTAACGTAATTGAATATTTAATTAAAGGAAACACGGAGATTAATAAGTTAATTTGAAGGCACAAAACACAAGATTACAAGAATATATAAATGAATGTAGAACGAAGACCGACTCGACATGTCACAACAAGAAGTACATTAATGGATATACGTTATACGTTTATATAATAATTATGTTAATTTTATTAGTTTATCCCATTTATTAGAGTCCTTCGTTGGACGATTTTTTTCGACCCATTTGTCAATAGACTCAGTAGCAGGGCACACGATCAGCAGTTATAAACTAGGCAGGCTGACTGACGGCAGTAACCACAGTCTAAAGCATTTTTTGGGCTAAAATCAAAATTAACAGATATTAGGAGCTTGCGAGTTGATTTAATAACATTTCAATTATTAAAAAAAAATCATAAAAAATATAGAAATATTGTATTTTTAAGTACCTATTCTATTATAGAGTAAATTTATATTTTTATTTGAATACAATCAGTATTAAACTAATAGATTATTAAACATCTACAGCGGTAGAGTATTTTCTAAGTAATTGACTACGTCGTAAACGATTAATAATTTTTCGTAAACTTTTTCTAATTGTATACTTACGAAAGAATATAAAATATTTTTATGATAAAATCAGTGAGTTAAAAAATTACAGAGGTTTTATTTTCCACTTCGTTTTAATACTTCTTCTTTGTTTTAATGAACGGTTTTGCCTTTGTTTCAGGGCGATAAGAGGAACTAAGAACACTCAACACATAATTCTCATAGCGGTCGTCAAGAAAAGGTAAGATTTCTATATATATATATACGTATATAATAATTAGTTTGGATTAAATATTACTACGTTTATATATGTTGATTTTATATTTAAAATGTTTTTGTGTGTTTATAAAATGATGGTTTCCAATAATAATAATAATTCTTATCTCTAAATCGGGTTGAATAAACAACTTGGTACAGAAAAATTTGTTATTCGTCTGCTCCTAGAAGAGCTACAAAGAAAATTTAGGCATATTTTATTTCGTAATACGCGCTACATTTAACTTGTTTTTGTAAGTGTACAAGTGAATTCGCTTTTGAAGAAGTTTAAATATATAGGGTACTAGTAATAGCAATTTTTGTTTTGATTAAAAGGTACCCTATGTCTTTTCTTGTATCCCTTACAACGTGTACATAAAATTTTCTTGATGATTAAATAAAATTGAGTAAAATTTAAAAATTTGAAAAATGTTTTAAAATTAAAAAAGGGTGCGGATGAGTCACAGACGAAAGTTAGTGTTTTATAAATATAATTAATGTTACAAATGTTGATTTGTACGATAGAAATTTATTATAATTTTACAGAAGCATAAGAATAACCTGGTAAACTGATTGTTTAATTAACCTTAATTTACAAAATTGGATAATATGTCGAAGGAAATAACTATTATCGTATGTATAGTTGTTAATTACTTGTCAATTTTAAGGCTTCCGACTATAATTGGTTATAATTGTCAATTGTAGGTCCATTATTAATTTTTATTCAAGTTACAAGTACGAAGCGCTTCTCTATTTTATACCAGTATATTGGTGAGTATCCTTATGTTACTTGATATTTTTGCTTATTATAAACCTATGAATATTATACCGCGTCGCTTTCCCGCGGCGGTACACTCCTTCCCACTTTTTCACTGCCGGAACGCTTACCAACCAGTAGGTTTTGATTTTAAAGGTGAAATGAAGTTCAAAAAATGACGGAGTGATACAGATATATAAAATAAAAATATAGTCTGTTTCTGAAATCTTGTTTTCAAATTCAAATTTTTAAAGTTGAGATAAAAACTTTTTATAATTAAGGTTCCATGTTGAGCTGGTGCAATGCTTAAAATTTTGAAAAGAACCCCTCCCTTAAATTTCGTGATACAACTTGGTATTTGGGTTTAACTTTTACTTAGATTTATAAAAGTTTGTTCATTTGGTCTTTTTCAATAAAGGGCTGTTGAATATAAAACGAAACCTGTATACGCATATTACTCATAATATCGTTGAATAAATATTACTTGACTAAAAATTATCGTTAAATAAATATTAGTAGGTGCACAAGTTACGAAACTTATGGGAACATAAAGTTATTATACTTAATAAAGTTACACGCAAAGTTCCGACTTTTCTAAACTTAACTCGAACTGCATTTGAAACTACTTTCTTCTAACGATTGAGTTTAATGTCTTTAAAAGATATTGCTTTTTATCGACTAAGTTTTAAGTTGATTTTAGAATCGTAATCAAAGTAAACTTTTATGGGTTTTTCTTTCATAAACCATTCTTCATATAACACATCTATCTATCTATATATATAAATTATAGTGTTTAAAGGCGATGTGTGTATGTATATCTGCTATATAGTCCAAAACCGCTGAACCGATTTTGATGAAACTCGGTAGCGATCGGACGCAGAAAAGCCGCGGGCATACACTAGTTACAAATAAAAATACAAATCTTCTCTTTTAGTATAGAAGTATAGTTCCATCTACATTACTATATTAATTATCTTACAAAACTTCTATCTATAAATACTTTTCCAATTAGACGCTACAAAAGGGATAATCATAAATGACCCGCCATTTAGGTAACTAATACGCTTTTATTTGTTACACTTTATTTTCTCCTCACACCTACACACAAGAGATCCGAATAACTGAGAAAAGTTGAACAGTCGTTTCCCCAACAACAGATGAAACGATTTCGGACATTATTTTACTAATAATAGATTCCGAAATTATCTCTAAAAAATTATTTACTCGCGGTACGCACAATATTGAATATACATATACCTCTCGATTTAAGATACGATTTGCTAATGTGAATTATTTTAACTTCTTTAAATTAATTTCTCAAGTATTTGTAGCTTAATTTATAAATATCTGTGGATGCCTTCTGCATTAAGAATCAACAGAATGTCACCAAAGCAGTATACATACATTAGATCCGCATACATAAACTACCCAGCCCGCCCATAGAGGTTAGTCGAGGTTCACGTGCTTTGCCCATCTGCATTATATTACCTTTGATTTGGAAACTGTCATTTTCATAAATGAATATTCATTGAAAAAACATTTATTTTCGGGACAATCTTTGTTGATATTAAAATTGAGTAAGGTTAAAGCCCGTCACAAACGTAGCTATAATATAACAAAAGATTTTAAGGCGTCAGTTAGCAGTTTAGTAGATTTTTTTTTTTTCACAGTAAAACACTAGTTTTCTTAAATTAGAAATCGGGGTTAAGTGTGTGTCTAGGAAACCGCATAATGACTGAGTTAAATCTTGTGCTTGTGCGCCTAGCTATGCATACGAGATATTAAAATATAAAATCATTTTACGATAATTCAATTTTTCAACACTAGTTATGTAGGTTTTAAAAGTCTGCCCTACACCCGTGAATTACCAGTATTATACTTGATCTTGATTCAAAATAAGTAATCTTTTTTTATAAAACAGCACATCTGCGTTATCTCAAGTAACACCAACCGTGAAATGTTATTTGCGAGTGCATTACGAACTTCGCATGACATTGTACCATTAGTACTGGTTACGACGACCATTCGCACTAGAAACCCTTTCTCGCAATCTCTATATCTGCAAATTAAGGTCCCCCCTGATACGTCTCAGCTCAAAGTTGTTTGGACTCCCCCATGTGGACATTCTTTTAAAGATAGAGAGTGCAGTGTTGGCTGTAAATAAGAAATGTTACATTACTTACATCTAATTTTGTTTTGCTCTTTATTATTTCCAAGTACACACCATATAATATTTTACCTCAAACAAAAACATTACTTATTACGGAACCTTCGGAATTTCACTCATGGGAAATTTATACTTACAAGGTTATAATGCTACTACCTACATTTGAAGATAACAATTTCGGCTCTCTACTTAACTGGGCATAACACAACTTGTGTTATAAGCGACGGTGACCGCCTAACATCAAATAGACCGCCAGCCAGTCTGATGACCTTAACATAAAAAAAATCCTTAAAACTTTCTTTACGTTTTCATCATGATCATCGATCATCATAATCATCACCAGCAGCAGCCCACAAGCATTTACTGTTTGATATGAGCTAACGGTGAATATATTTTCAATTTTCCATACAATTTTAGCATATTAATAAATTATTATTATTATTATATATTCTTAATAACATTTTATATTCGAAAATAAAAATGTCAAGTGTCTTAAGAGCCATGCATATTTAAAAATGAATTTATTTGAATAATATTATCATATTTACTAGTTGCCTGAAATTCTTAAAAGCACTTAAGAATAATAATATTTTATTTAATAATATCAAAGCTTAGACTTCATCAATGTGAATAAAAAAAATGGAGCTGTCGCGGGACGCCTGCAAGGCAGATGTGAAAAATCGAAACTATTTTGTAAATGCAGTGATGGCTAACCGCTCGCTCGTCCAATGGACTCGTCTAATTCCCACCTGAAATAAATCCTTTGAAGTAGATTAAGTTGGAATAATGCGACGATATTAGCATAGGAAAAACGTAATCGACCGAATTTCTTTACGATCGAAATTTCAGCTCGGGATATAAACCGTCGCGGTCCGCTCACAAGTCTCGGTCTCGAAGGCGACATCAAAAAGTTATTATTTTTCACATAAAACTCTTGACGCAAAACAAGTAACGCGTTTCGGCTTTTTGACGGCCCCATAAAAACCGTCTTTATACGATAAACGGATCCAGGCCAACACTTATTTGATTGTGTTTGGATCATCATTTACATGAACACGAGTCGATGACGCATCACCATTAAACGACCAATACGCAATTTCCTACTTCAATTGTTTTCTATTTACTGGAAATATTTATTGAAAACTAGACCGACAGCGATTCACCACCGCTATTTCATCGCCGTCCGTTTCATCGCCGTTTAGTTTAGTTTCTGTCCACCTTAATCCTGAATTAGAACCAATTTTCTATAGTTATATTTATATATTAACCCAATACTATTTCTCTAAGGGTTTCTTCATTTATTGATCGACTACTCGAAATGACTTTTGAGAACAAAGTCTTACCAAAGTTATCTGAACTTGTTGAGGCTTGACAATGGAATCCCTAAAGTAATTTTATATTTTTCAACTTGAGTTTTATGGTAACAAAACGGTATCAAAGATATTTTCTATACCAATAATATAAAGAGGAAAGATTTTTTTGTATGTCTGCCTGTAATGGATAAACTCGAAAACTATAGAACCGTTTTTAGATTATTTCACCTATAGTATTATCATCGAGTAACATACGAGTAAGACTGTATTTTATTTTATTTTTCAGATTAAAAATCCACTATGTTGTTCCACTATGTTCTCTATGGACTCCAAAACCGCTGAACCGATTTTGATGAAATTTTCAGACAATCTTCAGATTAGTCCAGCGGGTGATCCTGTGAAGTTTAGTAGCGATCGGATAAGTAAAATGGACGCCGACGAAGTCGCGGGCAAAACTTAGTTGAATATAAAACAATAAACGAAGCTGCCTTTGACAGCTCCTACCCTAGGTGCCTAGTATCTGCTCAACATAATTTCGAGCATCTTATTGTAGATGCCTCATTATTTCTTTAAAAAAAAATTATCAAAGTTAAGTAACTGCTATAAAATGTTTTAGTTCATTCCGTTGTTCATCATTATTTTTTTCTGACGTTTCTTTTAACGTAATCTAATCTTGTTGTTATAGAACCTCCTTCCACCCTCGCTTTTCTTTGATGTAGGTGCCTGCTCTGTTTAATAATTTACGTTGTTTTTAACCAAAATGTGCTTTATGAACAACCTTTCTGCCTTTTTCGTGTTATATTTCTTTTGTGGTGAAATTTAATATCGGAAAGTTGTTGCTTGCCGTTGACATAAAGGAAATCTTCAAATCGCTTCGGGCTTCCGATTAACGAAATTTATTCACATAATGCATTGATTTTTTTTTAAACGCATTGTATTTATTAAGTTTAATGCGAAGATTACATTGAAAAATATTGTTGCAAGCATGTGCACATGTAAAAGACTAACGTTATATCGAAAAAGTATAATTGTTTGCACCCCAACTAAGTCATACTTATTATTGAAATAAATTATAGCCTAGGATAAGGGATGCTAGAGCCCATTACCCCATCCCTTCCTTATCCCTTATCCTTAATTTTTCTAATGTCGGCAGCTTACTTGCAGCACTCGTTGCGTTGCTCCTGTTACAGGCGACGTTAGCCACCTACCATAAAGTGAGTGGACCATCAACCTGTCTGTAGACTTTGACATAAAGATAAAAAACTAGTTAGGTAAATCTAGATATACCTAAATTAATGCTATATCCATATAAAATTTTATCCTAAACGGTTTAGTAGTAGTACCTAGTGGAATTTTAAAAACACCTTAAAAATACAATTTTTGTAGATTTTAAGACAGAGGTAAGTATATTTCTTTCCGGTTACATGACCAACATAATTGGGTAACAATTTATTGAGTTGTCGTACCCGCTATCTTAATTAAATTTATCCGGAGACAATATTAAATTGCGCCTCACCCGGGACGGTACACCGTCGCAATTCATTTTATACAGCCATTTAGTAAATCCTCTGGAGTTTGCAGCGGCGGCGTTAGTCTCTCTCTATGTAGTTGAAGGCTATAAACTTTTAAAATAGGTTCCAATTAGCTTCAAACTAGACTAAGATGAAGTGGTTTTTCAAACAGATTACTTGAGAATTACGCGATGAACTCGGAGAAGTGATTTTAAATGTAAATTTTTTAAGGGGATTAAAAAAAAAGAAAATTACTAATTTTACATCTTTACATATTATAAAACAAAGTCCTCCGCTGTCTGTCTGTTCGCAATAAACTTAAAAACTACTGCACCGATTTTCATGCGGTTTTTATCAATGGATAGATGGATAATCAGGGAAGGTTTCTACGGGAAAAAAATGCACCCCGGGCGAAGCCGGGAGCGGCACAGCTAGTATAAAATATACTTAAATTGTAATTATTTAATTTGTAAATCAAATTGGGAAGGTCTTGCGAATTTCTGGTAAATGGCATGGATGATATAAAAATGTCATATTATTGTTAAGTATAACCTAGGACTTTATTTATTAACTACTAGTCCGCGACTTCGTCCGCGTTGAAAAATGAAAAATATAACACGTGAGAAAATATCTGAGATATTTATCGCTGTGACCATGGTGGCGCCCAATTTTTTTATATTTTTAGACGATCCCTCGGGAATCAAACTTTTTCAAAGATAAAAAATATGTGCGACAAATTTCATCCAAATCTATCCAGCTATTTTTGCGTTATTGAGTAACAAACGTCGCAAACAGGTACGAACTCTATAAAGGTGGTATAAGTACTTCTTGTACCTCTTTTAACTCCTACAATAGCCTTTTAAGCACCTTTGTATCGCTTTTCAAATTCCTCGTACCGCTTTTATATCGCTATTGTAACACTGAAGCCTGTATAAAGTGGGCCATTTTCGGGGGTATAGAAACGATAGAGAAGTTCTCTATCGCTACTGTAGCGCTTACTTATGGAGGCTAAGCCGTTAAAAATACCCCTTAAGCAGCTGTTATAACTCTTGTGTGCTACTTGGGTGTAATGTACTGTATCCAAATCCATTCAGTAGTTTTTGCGTGAAAGATAACAAAATAACAAAATTCTCAAAAAATTATTTAAATCAAACGTTCCTTGCGCTATCATCACACGGTCTTATGTTTATCGTAGGGTCAGCGTTCTGAGTAAACCACATAATATGAAACCTTGACGAAATATGAGATTTTTATATCATCCATTCCATAAATGCTCTGATATAACTTTTATTGCACAACGCTAGATATGCGAATCTTGAAGACATACTTATATACACATGGATGCAAATAAATCCTTACATATTATAAAAACAAAGTCCTCCGCCGCGTCTGTCTGTCTGTGTCTGTTCGCGATAAACTCAAAAATTACTGCACCGATTTTCATGCGATTTTCACCAATGGATAGAGGGATAATCAGGGAAGGTTGCAAAAAAATGCACCCCGGGCGAAGCCGGGAGCTGGACAGCTAGTGTATTATAAAACAAAGTCTGTATGTCTATATTTTCGCGGTAATCTCAAAAACTACTGAAGGGATTTTCATGCTATAACTAATGGAAAGAGCGTTAAACGCGAAATGTTTTTATATGCAATGTGCAAAAAAAAATTCATATAAAAAGCGAGCGAGATTTTGTTTGATTAACCCAGGGAGGGTGTACTATCTTTCGTACATTATATTAACAAAGAAAATCCAGGATGAAATGTATGTTAAGGAAATTACCTTACTAAGCAGATGGAACCACCCACAAGGAAACAATATAAAGACACATAGGAGTATTTCTCTTATTTTAATAAGGAAATTATATTTAAATAAACGCATGTTGCTACGTGATAATAAGTAAATTAAGACTAGATAACGTTGGAACATGGATACGTGACAATAGAGAGCAGGATACAAAAAAATGGATACAATCCTTAACTAATTATTTAGATGTTTCCTCATAACACATTTCACTTATTGGGTACTAATCGTTCCCAAAACTCATTAGTTTAATGGTCAGCATTTTAACTAAATTAAACTTACACAAGACTTTCTCTTAGGGCTAAAAATTTAATTTGCTGAGGAGTTCTAGAGTTCGGTATTCCGCAGACTACTTCTTAATGTCTGGTGTCCGCGCTGCGGCCACCTGAAATATTTAGCCTATCTTTTTTTTTAACGTTTGGAAATCTTCTTGGATACTTAGCAGTGTATGGGACACTGCGGGGTTATACCGGATTCGTACCGATTAAACCCAACGACTTTCTAGCGCGACCGTAGATGGACGGGGTCGCGGGGACGTTATGACACGACATCGGTGCCCCGCCACGGCTATCCAGCGCGGGAAAGGCTGCGCTCCCTGTCAGAACCTCGGCGTACTCGAAAGTGGAGGTACGCTGGCCATCTCGGGGGACCTTACGACGGGAGGCAATCTCGCCCAATATTGGTGAAACACATTTTTTAAATCGGATGAGCAGTTTCCAAGCGTACCTTCCAAGTGTACCACTAAATTGACACTAATGACAGGTGCATAGACAACTTCGGCGTGTCAATGCCACTTTAGACAAATAAGTCACCGCGTCAAATGGCTGTTGGATATGAACTAGGAATTGCGAGTGTGTGCGTGAGCCGACGTTATATAAGGAGATCCATTCGCTCGCGAGCTCTCCCTCTCACCTCTCGGACGCTTCGATACAAACAAGAGCAAACTAACATTAATACATACATTAAGCCTGGCTGCCATCTTTTTACTTATAAAGGAAGTACCCACTGGCTTCCAAACTTTGAAGATTATTGATTGCATCGCAATCATACTGCGCCACGAGTCATACGTTCGCTTCTATGAAGAAGGATATCGCCGAGGTCCGTGCGCCACTCTTGCGCGGGCGATTGTTTGACTGACGTCGGAGGGTTCCAGTGAATATTATCACATTGATATTACCTGTCGCCGGTTTCCGGCATCTCCGCCTCGCCGACCCACGTCTGCACGCTCTACGCGCATCACTAGAGCCTCTGCCACGACTCCACGGTTTGCTGCAGCTGGGGACTTGTCTCAACTGTTCCCGTGGAGCATACTTACAGCTGAGTAGATTTACTTGTATTTTTCATCTTATCAGCCACCCACGAGGCATTCGCAACGTACCCGTCCGATACTTCATCACTCACGTCCTCAACGTGCAACTAAATGTACAGAATAGCACAAGTGCTAACAGTGATATTTTGTTAACGAATTTCTGTACCATAAGAAGGAAGACCAAGCCCATCTTACCCCCATTTGACTTAGTTTAATAATAGTGAATTGGCATTACCACTTAAAATATTGTACTGCGAAAGTGTAGCATATTAATTATAATTCGTCACATTGTTAACTCATAAAATATAATTGCTAATTTGAACAACCTCTCCTATTTCTTATAATAAAATTGTGTTGTGGAATATTCTTTTATTTGTTAGCCTGAACTCCTCGCTTCTCTAGCAAAGGCGCTCTGTCTCATGCTCTTGCCTACTAATCCTAGTCGGTGGTAAGCGATCTGGACTGCTGCACAGCGAAAAACAAGCCAAGCACACCAGAGCGGTTACAATCTCTTTATAATATTAAAATAGATAAAAAAGCAAAAACCAAGCTTATGAACCTTCTAGAAAATCTTAATAAATAGTTGAATAAAAACTAAGTTTTGCATATCTACATATTTGATTTCTAACTGTCATTTAGGTTAAGAGAAGGTAAATAACAAACAACAAAGTCCTCAAAGGGTGGTCCCTTAAGGACTTTGTTGACAGGTTAAAACCAATTTCTTGTAACCCACATTAAACTACACAATTTCCTCCATTTAACGCACCCCCGGTGGTTAGCCATTTTGATGGTTGTCTTTTTTTTTTAATTTTTCAATGGATGACTTAGGTCCTTTTTCGCAAAGCGCGTTTTAAAGTATGCGTATAAAAAATAGTTTATATAAATAAACTAAATAAAGCATAAAACAATTTAGATATTATTCGAACAACTATTCAAACTATCTACTGGAGACATTAAAAATAAAGTAAGGGCTTTATTCTTTTCCTAGTAGCCATTTCCCATTTAATGAAGCAATCCCTTTTAGTGGCCATACTCGTAAAAGATCTGCTGAATACGGACCAGAAATATATACTAACTTAAATGTTGACCACTTTAGTCGTATATACATTTTAATATATGTCATATATACGGTAATATACGTACATATATATAAGTACCTCATTTAGAAAAAGTATTATTTATATAAATTTATTATTATTTCAATAATGGTTAATTTCATTGTAAAACCTTATTGTAATAAAGGTTAATCTCCTTAAAAAGTAGGTACCTAATATTATAATACAATGTGAATTTTTGAGTTTAAATGCTTGTGTATTTTAAGCAGTGGCAGGACATACAGCGTTTTGCAGCCATTTGGGCAGCCCGTCTGGCAGCAGTAAACACAGAAGACTACCGTGAAATAGCCTAAAAAATGACCTAAACTATTCCTTACATCGCGTGCGCTGCGAAAACTATTGATGATAGAACAAAATAATGTACTACGACTTTTCAGAACACATCATTATCTACAAAAAGTATCGCAAGTCTTGAATTTAAATTACTTCATATTCAAGACTGTAATACCTTTATATAACTTTTTGAAATATTCAATTCAGATATTCCATTCGAAAGATATCACGAGTTTAAAAATGTAAGTATTAGAAAAAAGTCGGGTGGTCGATGTAGACGTTACTAGGGTACGGGAGTCATAAGTCATAATAAATAAACGCAAAAACGACTAGGCCGATTTTCAAAATTCTTTCACCTATAGAAAGCTATATTATCAGCGAGTAACATAGGCTTTTTATATAGTTACGCGGACGAAGTCGCGTGCAACAGCAAGTCTCTATATAAAATTCTCGTGTCCAATGTTTGTAACAAAACTCCTCCGAAATGGCATGACCGATTTTTATAAAAATTGTTGTGTATTATATTCGGTAGGTCTGAGAATAGGTTGTAAACTATTTTTTATACCGCTAAGTGATAAGAGTAGCCCACCCAAAAAAAAATAATATTTTTTTGGCACGTTTGCCGGATCAGCTAGTATGATTAAGTACTATTTACTCTGGTATAATTATAATAATGTTACCTACTTGGGTTCTTTCGTGGAATTCCAATAAGGGTTGTTTTTCCTCCAAATATTTTTTCGGGTCTTAATAAAAATATATATAAATAAAATTGAAAGCGAAAAATTGTACTCAACATAATTGGGCAGCGATGCGCACAAAAATCCCACTTAAAAAAACTTCTACTATTATAAAGTCAAGAGAGTTCACTCCAATTCCGATTCCATCAAACAGTGAGTTTATCTTAAATTGGAAATGAGAAAGTAGAAGTAGATAAAGGAGGGCACGAGAATTTTTATATCTAGATACTTATTCTTTATACGTTGCTATGAACTTAACCTTTATTAAAATAATATTACGGAACAATATGAAAAATGAAAATGAATTTACTGATACTATTCTAAGTAAGTAAAGATTAGATTGTTACTTTAATACAAAGCAAAACTATAAAAAGTCATACTTCAAACTTCAATGTTAATTTCGATGATAATATTTACTTATTTGTAACTTGCTCCTTCGTCATAGCGATCAGCATCAGCGTTATTTTTTTTTGTCATAGATACTTATTTTTTAATCTTTTTGGTCCTTTTAAAAGATGAATTTTGAAACACCCAACAAATACATAATTATTTACATTAATAATATAGAAGAATATTTACCGTATCCCTGACATTTTTTGAAAATCTATTGGTGATAAATTAATTCGGTGATACATAAAAATGAAAATGAGTTTCTGTAAATCACATTATCTTTGAAGATTCCATATTATTGATGTATAATAAAAAAATGTATGTCGACAAATAATTGAATAAGGTTTTGTGTCAAACTAAAAATAACTTTATAACTGAAAATGTATAGGGGATAGGTCAATGTATAGGTCGCATCTGCCATTTAGACGTGACTTGATACGATGTCCAACGGAAATTGAATTTTATCAATAGCATCGAAAAGATGCGAGCCACTTTCCTTCCAATATAATAGACGTACCTATTCAATATAGAATGCTTCAGTCAAAAGAACAAGTATGGGCTCTTTTATTGTACGTATAGACTCTTTTGTACGAGAGGTGACGACACTAAACTCAATTCCCACTGGCGCAGAGTTGAAGCGAAGCGTCTTGAAGTGCACCTGCACTTTTTTATGTACTAGTGGGTATTATAAATGCATTTTAGACACAGAATAAGTAATAGTACTACAAGGAGTCTTTAGATCAAAATTAGGTCTTAGGGTAAAATTTAAACATAATAATTTCCATTTTAAAAAAATATTGATAAAACTAAATCTCGTTAATAGCTACAAAAGAAAAAAGGGAAAATCGGTCCCAATCAAAGGAGAAAATATGCTGAATTGTTTTGGCTTCGTTTATTTACATATAAACTAGTGCTCTCCTATTAGGCCAGGAATTATAGATTTTAACTTTGCAATATCCTACCGATCCATTTTTTTTTTTTTTATAAGGTTTATGATCACTTACTGAGTATAACATCACAAAATGCTGACAGATTCAGGCGCCATCTTGAAAAAACGTTTTTTCACTATCTCGGAAACTATGCACTTGAGGACAAAAGTCATACTGACCATTATTGTAGGGAATTAAATTTCGCATCTTTTTTTGTTTCAAATTTTTTTGTAAAACTTACCGTTAACGATTTATGATCTCTTATAATATTGGATTAATCAATAAAATGCTTCTGTCTATTATTAAAGATCAATCTATTCCCCACAACATTTATTTGATACTTTTTTTTCTAATGTCCATACTTTGTGAGCGAGTCCATAGTCAGACCCGACTCTGGCGGTTAAAGGGTTAAATTTGTCGCTTCTACGCTGCGTAAGTGTGAATTTCTGAAGATACGTATAAATAAGACATGAAAATGTAGGGGAACGTTGTCCCTGTGACAATGCTATTAGACTTATGATTGTTTGTCGCTTGATAACACCTAGTAATTTTTAATAAGTATTTTTTATATTATTTAATATAACGCGTCTAAGTTGAACGATAATTTTATGTTTATTAAAATATGTAAAGTTTAACAAACTGAGTATTTTTCTAATATATATTACTTATAATTTATTTCTCATTTTTTTAGCCTGTGTTTCATATATAAATCAAACCCTCGTATGAAGCGATTTTTTCTCGTCAAGTGGAATGGTGCCCGCTATTGACAAATCCCGCGGATTTAAGACTGTTGCGACCGTAATGGACTTAAATCCGTTGAATGGACTGGTTAACAGCAACAGCAAAAACAAAACAAAGGTTAACACGATTTTTCATTGCTAGTCCCTATTTGTGACAAATATTGGTTAAGTAGTATTTTATCCTAACATTTTTTCAGAATTATTCTAAATGTTAAACCAGCTAATAAACTATCCGTTGAGCTGTTTTTTCGTAAAAGAGTAAGAAGCATCCATACATCCACCCTCACAAACTTTCGCATTTATACATAATATATTAGCAGGTTTTATTTCTCTTACAGTAACATATAATATTTCAATATGTGAGCTTATTGGGAATATACATGGAGGTATGAATTATCTATTAGGTACCTATTCACCCGCTAGACTAGCGTACTCAGAAGAACGAGTCACAGCTTGTAGTAGATATGTTTTAGTGAAGTATACAGCACACAAAGACGTAGTGCAAAGTCCTAGTGGTTTGAAGACATTATTAAAGTTTTGTTGGAACAATTATTATAATTGCAATATTAATTGGCCTGATGTAATTGTACGTAATTGTAGAATGGAAAGATTGTACAATTAGGTACTTTTTCTGGCTTTAAGGTACCCTATCTCCTTTTCTGTAGGTACCCCTGAAAAAGTGTATGCAAAATTTCAAGCGTAACAAAAAAATCTCTTCAGCTTCATTATATTAGTATAGATGTAGAATAGTAGCAATAAAATGTCTAGACAAACCTAATAATGGTTTACAGACATTCTTATCATCTTGTGTGTAAATACGTGTTAGATAATAAATAAATAAATAAATAAATAATAAATAAATTACACTGTGTTCCGAAATCTTAATCCAAGAAACCCGATTATAGAAGTCGACCGAAGAAACACCTATAGCTGTTATGTTTCTGTGCGTGAGTAAATGATGTTATAGCTTATCTTCACGCCCACATCTTGATCCTTATTAACCCAAAACGCCCAACGCAAACACGGGGTGTTACAAGTTTGACGTGTGCCTGTGTATCTGTGTATGTGTGCTCTCAAACGGATGGACCGATATTGATCCGGTTTTGTTGTTGTTTGCTGACGTGATCGGGTACATTCTTAGCTATAATTTATAAAGATCTGTTTAGGTGAATACCATCAGCTCATTTCCTAGTTAACGAGAGGATTTCACTAACTTCCACATGTTCTATTGATGTGGAATTTGGTATAACTACTGACTTTTAAATTTCGGTGGTATTTCCATGACATGGTAACCTTGACCTGATGCTGCAGTATCAAATAGTCTGCGAAATACCCAACTCCTCAGCAACTTACAGCAGATATAGGGCAGATATAGTCGGGGGATAGTTTATAATTTTAATTATGATTATAACATGAAAAATTTGAATTAAGAACTTTGCCATTTTTGTTTATTAAAAAATACTTACATGGTTTTCGGTCGGTCAAATATAACAAATCCTTTTGGATCCCCACACAAACCACCTTTGTTTCTCAAGCCTTTCGCGCAGCTCTAACCATGCCACGGTCCTGTTGCGGTAATACAAGTGAATGACAATGAAATAGATAACATTGTCTCGAAACAGTGAAGCGATGTGAACGCCTCAATTGAAATCGCCTCAGTTGTTCTGCTTTCAATAGATAACGGTTCCTGTCCTCGCCCGTAACTGCCGACGACTTCTCAGATTATATTCACGTGTGTTATGTTAATAGAATCGTTCAATCAGCATTAAAACTTTAGATTTAAGGGTCAGCGCAGACCGACGGAGTGGCGGCGAAGAGACTAATGCGCTATCAATTGAAAATAGACTTTAGTTACTTATAGCTGAGACTTCGCCGCGCGCCGCTCGACCGCGCTTGGCGTCGCGAGAGTTTTTTTTTTTTATTATTATACCACTTTCAATCACATTCTGTAATAACTAAAATCGATTTTCAATTGATTGCGCTTTGATTGATTTCAATTGACTAATCTCTTCGCCGCCACTCCGTCGGTCTGCGCTGACCCTAAATCTACTAAACATACCTTTCAGTCGGGCTAAGAATCAGCTCGCCACCTTAGAAGTCGACATTTGTTTGCATCAGGCCAATTTTTAGTCGTGCCAAAATTTCATCTCAAACGTATGTCAGTTGAGTAGTTTACAACACATTAATGTATAATAAATACAATATATTCCTATGGCAATGATCTATGATAACAAATGTACTTAAAGTATGATTATTAAAAGATTTCTCTTTTGTTACAGCGCATATCTGAAAGACGATTTCGCCACCCTCCCTTATCTAGAAGCTGGCTTCAACCGGGTGAGTTGTAGATTTATATTCGTCATTATTCAAGCCCTTGTCCTTTAGAGGAAGCTCTATCGCTCACCTCAATGGCTTTGGCCTCGTATTACTAAATGTTTTACCTACAGCTTTATAGTTTGCTAGTACAGTAATTAAATTGTAATCTGAAGAAGATTTTGATTTTATATGCCTATATGTAATCTGTTTGAAGTTTAAGTACCAATAAAATACAGTAAAATAGTATTAATTTGTTCGCAATTTAATTATTTAAAACTAGCTACCCATCTACAGGTACACAAGGATGGAAAACTTCATCGTTTATAGCTCTTTTCATAGTACCTAGTAATAATAGATAACCGTATAAAAATTCGTTTCGTTTAGAAGAGTTTAGAGGAGAAACAGACAGAGGCGGACAGTGACTTTATTTTATAACATAAATAGCGACCCGCTCCCGACTTCGCACGGGTCCAATTTTGCACGACAGCGGGTAGTAAAGCGCCGCCGACGGAGATGCCTGTATCAAGCTAGTCCCGCCTCGCGTTTATTTTTTCGCGCATAGTTTTTAATTTACGATAACTCCTAAGATATTTATTTAAATTGTATAGTGTAAAAGGGCATTAATATGTACATGCATTAAGGTAAAGTTGCCTCTGATCTGACTCTGGAAAGTAGTGGCAGGGCACACTGCGTTTCGCAGTCATTTGGGCAGCCCGTTTGGCTACAGTATAACCACCCCCTTACGGAAGATGAATAGAGATTTTTCTTTACTCAAATATTGCAGTATATTGGATTCTTCAAATCCAATACAATTAAAGTGTATAGAAAGTCAGAAAACTGGAATACATTGGGCATATCATGCGCAGCGAGAAGTATAATCTCCTGCATATGATCATGCAGGGAAAAATACAAGGTCGACGCAAGCCGGGCAGACGACATACTTCTTGGCTCAAGAATCTCCGCGAATGGTATGGCTAAAGTACCAGATCGTTATTAATTAAGTTATTCAATGTTTTCAATCAAATAATTCAATTGTTTTGTATGTAGAGGATAATTATCTTCCTAATTCCATTAAAAAGAATCTCACACCGAAATAAGAATTCCCTATAGCATTCATCACATTCCTTCAATTTTTAAACCGACCTAACCGATCGTAACTATTATTCAAAAGAGAAACAAGTCAAAAAGTCTGAACAATAAAAAATATACCTAGCTCAAACAATCATTATTTACCTTATCCACTTATTTCATTAGTAGCCACTAGAATAATGCTTTGGCAGAATTAGCATCTGAGCACCTACATTGTACTTTTAAAGAAACTTTAAATAACTTTTCTATTTTATAGTTGAAGTGCTACAACGATCTTACTTCTCCAAGCTACAAGCTTTTACTCTTGTTAAGTGATATTCTTACTTAACCGCAATGCTTTTTTAGTTTGCTTTGGTCGAGACACGAAAGCTTTTACAAACTTTATAACAAGAAATTATGGACCACTCTGGCTTATTACAATAAATTACAAAAAAATATGTATAACTTAAAACACGTCTTTGTAAGATATTTACCTATAACTAGCGACTCGCTCCCGGTTTCGCCCGGGATGCAATTTTTTATATACAGAAACCATCCTCGTTTATCCCTCTTTCCATGAGTGAAAACCCAATTAAAATCCGTTGGGTGGTTCAGAAGTAATTAGCGGGGAATTGAAGGATTTATATGTTTTAATGATAGAAATTGTTAGGTACTGTGAGTACAACCGTAACAGATAGAGATATGCCATAGCGCAGTTTTTTTGTGTATTTTAGAAAAGAACTACAATTCTCTAGCACAACATTTTAGGTACAACCTCTTAAGGTTTAGCCTACGCGGCCATGTAAATTTATTTTCAAGTCGTTGCAAATATTTAAAAAAAAAAATATTCATGTGAATTCTTTATGTAAGAACTTTGTTAGGTTTTATTATATAGGTACATAAATCCGTGACAAATTATCTCAATTATGGGGAAAAGAGCATTAAAATCCGTTGCGTTGCTTAGTTAGCGGTTATACAGACAGACAGACGCGGAAAGTGACTTCAATTTACTATAGTTAATAGTGAATCCTCTTTTATACTAATTATAATAATAATTATACTACCCTAATTGCGCCGAATAAAATTTTACCATTTATCAACGTGATAAGGTTGCCCGATCCCGATATCGATAGGTAAAGTAGGAGTATTATCAATAGGAAAATCACGTAAATGGTGTATACTAACCAGTATATGTCCATTTCAACGCACACTAGTTTTTCTCTAATAATTTAGAAACACATTTTTTTCTTAAATTTATGAAGAGATAAAAACACTTCTATTGTTACACGAGTCTATGAACAAAGAAAAAGTTATTACATTTTCATGGGCAACATAAGAGCAAAAAGCAACGTAGTCATTACGTGTGTAAGAACACGTTGCCACGTGACGACCGCGTTGCTTTTTTAAGTGACAAAAATTGTCTAAACGCGCAAAGAAGATTTAAATAAGCTCAGATTTCTTACTAACCTCTACATATGAGAAGAATGGAGTGAGTTAAAGAATAACAGTAATGAAGCCAGAATGGTGAACAATAGGACAGTGGTTACTGTACGCGCCGCTTGGCGCATCGGTTTCAATCAGATCAATTGAGTTATTGTAATAATTATTTTCAGGTGATGGTGGAAACTGTAGGGACGACGGCGTGGTGTGCAGAGATACTTCAAGCTCGCGCGGCGGCCGCCAGTGCGCGGGCACAGATCGGAGCAGTAGCGGCACTCGCTGCAGCAGCAGACCGCTGCCGAGATTTGGTCGCCATCACTGACGATCAGCAGCGAATACTTGTTAGTGTATACATTTGCCTATACTATACATACACACTATAGTTATATGTATAAAGTATGTCAAATGTGTGTGATAAATGAGTTGTGTGTTTACTAGGGAACTTGTGAATCAAAAAGGTTTTAGAACTGCATAGTGTAATCTTTTTGTCACATTATCTGAATGATTTTTTTAAATTTATTCACGCCGAATTTTCACGAAATTTTCACGCCGAATTTCAATTCGTTTTATTACATTAAATTAAATAACTACGTTTTATTCAAAACGGACAGCACAAACATTTTCAAGTTTCAATAAAAAACATTTCAATTCTAACAATATGTTCATTGGCAACAACACTATCAGCGGCACTACATTGTACTAACAGACAGGATAGTAGTACTACGGTCAAAAAAGAATCCCTTTGGTACTACCGGTAGTACCACCGATAGTACCACGGGTAAGCACTGTACCAGTAAATATACTTGCCAGTACATACAGTAGTACTTCGTCTCAAATAGGAACCCTACTCAGCATATGCTGTGTGTGCTACAAGCCACATAGAGCTGATCTTCCTCTGGTAACCTCATTTTGACTTCACGGAAGACCGCTAAGTTCTTATTAACCTCTTGAATGCCGGAACACAGATCTGTGTTCGGGCCTCGTTCGGGCATTATTTTGAACAAATGTATGAAATGTCAAAATTAATGAATAAAGGAAACATTTCAACATATTTTTTGTACTTATTGTGACTAAGTTTCGGCATTCAATATAATAAATTATAATAATGTGCATGTTTCTAGCTTACGAACAAGTCGTGGTGTCGCGTAGTCGGATGGCGCACAGAAGAAGGCCCCAGACCTTTAACCGACGCAGCCGGTGGGGAAGCGTTACGACTCGCAGCGAGCGGTGCAAGAGATTGGGAAGCTCAGGTCACGTTGCGTCGAAGAACTGCGCCTGAACCGCTGATACTGCCTTGTCGTGGTGCCGCTATTGCGTTAGCCAGGTAATTTGTGACAATCATACTCGTACTCGCATTTTCGTACAGTTATTTTGTCTTTTTTATTGAACAGTAAGATAATATAAAGTAACAAGCAGAACCGGGCCTTGCTTCGCTGCAAAGTGTGCATGGAGCGCGCGCGGCACTGGACACTGCTTATAACGGATTATTTAAAAGACATCTTATATTTATCAATGTCACATAGTAGAATATTTTTTTTAGATCTCCATCCCATATAGTGTTTGTATGTGAGCCATACAATGCTGTCGACGTGGGAGCTGCGAGAGGCTCTTTGCACTCTATACGAAGAGGCTCACTCGATGTGAGATCAGTAGCTTCAGATGGCCTAAGGCGTACCTCGTTAGCCAAACTACAAGGATTACCTTTAGAAGCTCCTATAACTAAGGTAAACCCTACTTTGTTCATATTGAAGTTGGTATGACTCAATAATATTAGGTTTATCGGCAAAACGTGATCAATCATTAGTAATGCTCGTATCTCGGCACCCATGTGGAAGATGCAGGAAGGTTAAGAATAAAGGATAATGAAGGGACGAGGAAATGAGCTCTGGCATTCCTTATTCACTTGTCAAACACACAACGGCAAACTTGCTTTAATTTTAGTGTTATGGTCTTCTGTAAGTGCATTGTTACTGCTACAAACTGTTTAGTAGATATATCAATGCGGAATGTAGTGCCGGAATACTATAAATGGTATTCTTTATTTAATATAAAATTCGTCAAACTGGCTGACGGTCCACTTGATGGTGGATGATTATCACCGCTTATTAACACAGACAAAGTCACAGATGGTGCAAGTGCTCTGCCGACCTTATATTTGAATTGATAAAAAGATTAGGAAGGGAAAAGGCTTTCGCGTCTCTTGCTTACTCACAGAAACACAACAGCGCATATGCTGTTTTTTCTCGGTGATCTTCCAAAATTGTAAATTGTATGGTATAATATCGCTTTATTTTGAGTTTGTGTTCTATCAATACATGGACTGACGACTTGAAAGGCATCGCATGAAGCGGCTAGATGCGAACCGCAGAGGACCATGGGGATTGGCGAGCCTTGGGAAAGGCCTTTATCCAGCAGTGAAGAGACACGGCTGATGCTGATGATGATGATGATATTGTTCTATCAATACTTAATATATTCCAGGTGATATCTCTATTAGCTACTGCAACGGAAGGAGCTCCGCCAACCACTGTCGCATGCATCGAAAGGGCTGTTGACATGTTGAGGACATCTGAACTATATTCACCACAAATGAGGGATGACTCAAAGGTTAGGGTAGAAGACCCAATTGCTACAGATCTGATAGGAGCATTGCTGTCGGTAAGTACACAAAAATGGTTATATATATTAAAATAGTGATAGAATGAAAAAGTAAGAATATAATATAATATGTATAATATAATATGTTGCTAAAGTAAAACTGTTTTTAATATGTAATAAACACAAGATGATTAAAAATTATAATATAAAAAACGCGCCCTGAGACGCGCGGAGTAGTCTGATAAAAAACTTGAGTATTGTGAATATTTATAGTCAATGTTACCAAATTTTTCTCATAAGATAATTTTGTGTTGTGCTAATTGTTATAAGTATGTAGAATCTGTAAATACCTAACCCAATTCGATATATATTTTGTATATAAATTGTATTACCTGGTCAAAAATTTTAATTAATATCTTGATTAAAAGGAATAAGAGCATATCTTCAATGCTAGTTTACTAACAAGGTTATTTATTTGTTTAATGATCCTGTTCGGCCTGGGGAAGAGGGAGCAAGCAAACGCATACCTTATGTTTATGGTAGGAGCTTTTAAGTTAAAAAAAGCCTATCTCTTTCTTTTCTAGACGATTCTTCTTTTCTTTAATATAATTTGTCTTAACTGACTGTAAAAATTAGTTTCTGGTAGTGGAATTGTCTACTTTTTGTTGGAGGTTTAAATAATAATGGAAATAACAAATTTTAAAATTTATCACTACTACCTACTAAAAAGCTAAACTATTTGCAGGATATATTCAATAATTCTTCTTTTCTTTGTTTTGTTTATTTTCTTTTTTAAATCTATGTTCTTTTTGTGGTTTCTATGTTAACTTAATTGTCGTTACTAACAAAAGCAGTTTTAGTTATTTTTTTTATATAAATTAGTTATTTTTTATATATAATTATATTTATTTTTGAACATTTATTTTCTTAGTGCACAAAATTAGAGATTCAACGGATAAGAGTAGTTTTTAATTTGTTATAGAGCATGTATAGATAGAATTAAATATGAGACATCTACTCATAGTATTAGTTTAATTATTTTAAAACCCCAATGACTTGTTTGTCCACTGCAAAACACATTCCCAAAAGTACTGTCGTATTGCAATTTTTATTTCAATATTTTAATTTTACTGTGTCCTCACCATGTATGTTGTGATACCTTGTGATAGCCCAATCGAATGTAGGCACTCCAAGGATACTGCAGATGCGGATACGATTTCCAGTCGCATCCTGAACCTCTGAATGAAAAATCAAACTAAGTTCGATTTAATATGTCAGTTATAAATTATTATCAGCTGCTTAAATGGCGAAGAAAAACTAGTTGAAAAACTGGTTTGCACGTCTGATTAAAGAATAAAAAATTACTATTTTTATTATAATATGTCAGTTTGAAATAATTATCAGTTGCTTAGGCGAAGAAAAACTAGCAGAAAAACTAGTTTACACGTCTGACGAAACATGAAAAATTCACTATTTTATTGTAATTATAATGTCAGTTTGAAATAACGTTATCAGTTTTTCAAACGGCGAAGAAAAACTAGAAGAAAAACAATTTACAAGAATTTTCAAATTATGTTAAATCCTACCAACTCGCAGAGGACTAGCGTGGTAGACTTAAGCTCACGCGTTGAGGGAAAAGCCTGTATTAGAGGGTTACCTACATGTAGGTTTATGTTAGTATACAGTCTTATACATTGACAACATGTTTTAATTGCAATGTTACAGCAAGGCCCAACAAATGTATTGTCGTCGCGTCGAAGCAGCAATGACTCCACAGTGGTACGATCACAGACAAATAGGTCCAATATTAAACATAAGGTAATAATAATCTTTTATCAATAATAGGAACAAATAATATAAACATTACTGAAAGACAGCAAGTCAACAAATAACGTATACACAATATGCAATAATAAATTACTCTATAAAAATAAAAATTAGCCATAATTAACAATTATACCTAAACGAACCGCCGACTTTCTATTGAGCTGAAACACGCTGTATGTGCTTTAAGTTGCAAAGGAGTTGGGTATCCCGAAGACTATTTGATGCTGCAGCATCAGATCAAGGTTGCCGTGTCATGGAAATACAACAATCGAACAAATTTCACATAAATTGAACTATTGGGATTGGGAGTTAGTGAAATTCATTCGTCAACTAGTAAATGGGTGGATGATCTTCAAACGCCTGAAAACCATCTCAATCCTGTCAGCTTTCAAACAAAAAAAAAATGGATCTAAAGCATCCATTTGCGAGTTACGATTCCATAGACAGGCACACAGATACATATATACACACGTCAAGGTTATAACACCATTTTTGGCGTCGGCGTTAAAAAAATAGATAATTGCCATTTTTCCAATGTTGTAGACCTCGGGACAACTACGGGAGTTACTGGACACGGCGTTGTGTTGGGACTTTGAGATCTTCCGACTAGAAGAATTGACTCGTGGTCGACCGCTTGTGCATCTCGGCTTAGCGATAATGGGTGGACGGTTCGACATCTGTTCCGCTCTCGAGTGCGATGAACGCACGCTTCTGAACTGGTTGACAGTCGTCGAAACTAATTATCACGCGACCAACACCTATCACAATTCCACACATGCCGCTGATGTACTTCAGGTAGGCAAATTCAAATTCACAATGATAATTATAATTTACTAGCTGGTGCCCGCGAAATATATACTAAAACCTTCCTCGAGAATCACTCTATCCATTGGTGAAAACAGCATGATAATCGGTGCAGTAATTTTTGAGTTTATCGCGAACAGACAGACAGATGCGGCGGAGAACTTTGTTTTATAATATATAAGGATATTTATAATTAGGACAAAACTTATTCCTTAATAAAGATTTCTTCAGGAGTTTAAAAAACATGCCTTTGTTTACTAAACCATATATTTCATCATTTACACTCAGGTATAGGACGTCCACTACTGGATATAGGTATCCTCTATAATTTTCCAATAAGATCGGTCAGAAGCAGTCTGGATCCACTGTCGACCTGAGGTCCTTAACCATATAATTTAGACCATATTTTATATTATCAGGTCGTCTGTAATTCAGACCTCAGGAACTACAATTTGTTAAATACCTTTAGAAATATGTACCTTACGAGGTTCCTGTCTCACTTTCCATGTAGAATATATAAGATAGGTTATGGAAGGTAAGGTTACCTTACCTTATATATATATTCGTATTTTGAGAATATAACGTTAATTATTAAGGATATATCGGTTTTGTTTGTACGCCACAGGCAGTAGCTTACTTCCTGGAGAAGGATCGCCTGAAGACGATAATGGAGCCGTTGGAGGCAGCGGCTTCATTGATCTCGGCGGCGGCGCACGACATCGACCACCCCGGCACGTCTTCGGCCTTCCTTTGCAACGCGCGCCATCCGCTCGCCATACTCTACAATGACGTCAGCGTGCTCGAGTCCCACCACGCGGCGCTTACTTTTAAACTCACCATCAGTTAGTGTATTACATTATTACTGAAGTATCAGGAATATTCAGCAGTATCACCAATAGTTTTATAATTATGGAATTCCATGTTCCACAATCAACGCTGAATTTATATATAAAAAAGATAACATGACTTTTACAGTTTTGGTGTCATTAAAATAAAACAAAATAAATAAATTTGAATTTTTTTCAGCTTAATATGTTTTTAACTTGCTTGGTTAATCTTTGGATAAGGTAATAACTATACTTACCTATACAGCTCCATTCGCGTTTCGCTGGACGATTTTGGTTATATACTTATAGATTTTCGCTTATCAGCCGCGTGCGACCGTCATAGTATGCTACCTCCGCTGAACCGCTTCCATCGGCCGCGTAAAGTGCTAAATGACTGCCAATCGCAACTTGTCGACGAGGTGTTAAGAACGACCCGCGTACAACGCTGAACGCGGCGAAATAGCGATAAAAAAAGACACTTGTCCTCAGTTTTGCGTACGCATCTCCATACAAAACTGGTGTTTCCTATGTACAAAAGCAGAATTGAGCTGAATTCATGTAGTTCCTTAAGTCTGTTCTGTGTCAAACAATATTAATACAATAATGTATTATTAGATGACGACCGAGTGAATATATTCAAGAATCTCGACCGGGACAACTACAAGTCTGTGCGCCACTACGTGGTGGACATGATCCTGGCCACTGAGATGACCAAACATTTTGAACACCTCGCCAAATTCGTGAATGTGTTCTACGCCAAATCCATGGGCAGCAAGGAGGACGGCATGCAGACTGATGTAATATTTTTTTTTAAATTACTAGTTATAATTTATTTAACAAGTGTTTGCTATTCTCAGACTCCCAGACTATCTCCAGACCAAATTTTATTAAATTGCACAGCTATAGCTAAGGGTTTAATCAAATTGAGCTTTTTTTGTGCTCACACACACGCACATACGTACGCACGCGACCACACATACACACACGCACACAAAATTTTTACAACCATTATTTAAACATAATTTTATGAATTCTTGAAAGTTTGATTACTTTCTTTATTTCGTCTCATTAATTAGGAAGATTTCATATGATTTCTAATCCTTTATTTCTTCGTTTCGTTCCTACAGGAACCTTTGTCTCTAGACACGTCTGCACTCTCGTTGCCTGAAAACGTAACTCTCGTGAAAAGGATGATGATCAAATGTGCCGACGTTTCCAATGCTTCCAGACCGCAGAAATTCGCCTTCGAATGGGCCAGAAGGTAAGATAATTGTTGTCTATCGAGTAAGTATACAAAGAAGGAACATGCAGCTTATGACACGTTCATTACATAGATTGCGTTGTTTGTTGAAGTATAGTGTTGAAACATAAGTGTAAGAAAACATTAGTTTATGTTTAACTAGCTATTGCCAGCGACTTCGTCCGCTCTCTTTTTTCTGGTGTTAAAACAATTATTCGAACTTGCTCAATATACTTTTGTCAGGCGTTTTAAAATATATTTTTAGATGATTCCTCGAGAACAGTAGTTTATTCTGGTCGTTATGTCCTTTTCTGTATAGAAAAGCAATAAAGATATTTGATGGCAGGATCGCTGAGGAGTACTTCCTGCAGACGGACGAGGAAAAGGCGAAGGATTTGCCTGTAGTGATGCCGATGTTCGACCGCGCGACTTGCTCCATCCCTCGTTCGCAGATCGGGTTCATCGATTACATCATCATTGACATGATGGAGGCTTGGTCAGGTCAGTTGCACTCAGTAATTATGTTTTTAATTTTTTTTATGTCGAAAAGTAATCGTCATCATCATGTTAATTGAACACTAAAGGGTGCCCACCCTTAAGATGAATATTTACAAGACGAATATTATTGGCCGGACCTATTGGAAAATTATGGGCCTATGTCCAGCAGTGAACTTCTTACGGCTGAGATGATGATAATAATAATAATAATGAATCAAATTTATACTATGGTCGAAAGGTAATAGGTACATATAAATTGGAAATGTAGATATCAAAGTCTTGAAAAGTATTTTTTTTGTTTGTTTGCAGCGTTCATTGATATGCCGGAATTGGTAGCCCACGCTCGCAACAACAAACAACATTGGCGCGAATTAGACGAGGCAGGCGTCACGACCATTGCTGACGTGAAGCGAGCCCAGAGACAGAACGCCATACAAGCGCCGCCAGCAACCACCGCACAGCCAACCACTGAAGAGTGATGTGGATATCTCAACGCTACGAACTATTTCTATGTCTAAATAATTGATTGACTAAAGGCCAATTGAAATTGATTGTTTAAGGATGGACCTTTCGCGCTTTACGATACTTTCATAAACTAATAATATAAGGATATACTTATCATATACTTGTGTAGGATATATCCTACACTCGAGGTTGAGTCGCCATACATTCTAATAGTGACACAGGAGACGCCGTATAGGTCTCTTGTTCTCATGTTCACCTGATCTCGTTGAACTCGAAGTTTTGAAAACTTTCAGTATAGTATTTCAAAAACAGAAAAACAATATACAAACAAAAAGACAAGACATCCTTTTGTGGCGGTGTGTATTAGAAATGATAGAACGTTACACAATGGATTGTATGTTATGAGTATCATAAAGTGCGAATAGACTGTGTCGTTGACAGAAAAATCATAATACCAAAGTGCGCAAGATATTCTTCGTTTTTAATATGTAAAATATATAGATATATAATATACTTATAGAAAACATTTTGGATACACTTTCTGAACGTGCTTTTAAAAATTTCAAGAAAAAGCAGCGATTCAATGTTTTGGGTGTTGAAACTTTTAAGAACAAATGACGGTTGAAAACTAATTAAAATTTTAACATAATTTTGGTGATAAAGTAAAACCAAATATGGTCTGAAAAGGCTCATGGCCTAAAATATTAGTGCCTGACTCGTCAACCAGGATCAAATTAAACATTTAATCTAGAAAATGTTGTAAGGATTTTGAACTAATTAAAAATGATAATATCTAGCCTGAAATTAAGATGATAATAGGAATGCCGAAAATTATATGAAAGCTTTGTGGAGGCGTCCTGTAGATAGGAAATTAAAAAAATGTTTAACAAAGGACAAGTTGAAAACAAATTGTTCTACGTTAGAACTAGATCGGGTCCAGAACTGTAAGAGCACGAGATGGGGGATCACTTTTTGCAGAAAAGAAGAAAAATCGTAATTTTTAATAATAGTACATAGAAAGACACAGCGTTCGAAATCATTCATAAACTAAAATCCTACCACGGACTGAGGTTGTCGCTCTCAAAGCGTGATGGCACGAATTCAGTGTTTTTTTCTACGTTTCTCTTTAAAACCTGAAGAAGTTTTCTCTTTAAAACTTTAAAAAATTACCAACTGATTTTCTATGTGTTATTATTTAAAGGGTTAAAATTAAAATAACCTTTTTTTCACATCTAATGCAAAGTAGGTGATTCCGATTAAGATCCGGCTCGTCAGAATTTTTCATGTCAACCTAAAAAGTCTGAAAGGGATGATTGGCTATGCACTACGCCTAACGCAAGTGTCCGATAATACGCTTATTTATATACTTATTAACTATATTTAAAATATTAAAACATATATCAGTGTTAGTTATTTTCAGTGTCGCTCTTGACACTCGAGTTTATAAGTAGTCAATATTTATTAGAAAATATTTACATGTGCAGAAGATATGATATCTATACATATAACTATACTTTTTCATAAAAGTGTTAATGTCTCAGAATACCGCGGTTCAGAAATTAAAAAATTGTATGGGAAAAAAAAGTTGGAGTGTATGGGAATCAATTTGATTGTATGTAAAAAAATTAGTCATTTCTGAAACGCGGTATACAAAAAGCTATTCTATAAGAATTATTGCAAATAATTTGTAGTAATTTTATTTGCAAAGTTGTTGCAAAAATTGTGAAAATGTGTGGGCTGTTTATTGTACGTTTTGGCTAAATTGTTTGTTGAACCTTTTTATGGAAGATATCAACAAACAATTTTGTTACAAAATCGTAAGAAATTAAAGGAGTGACTGCAAGTTTTTTTTTTTAATTCTTTAGTCAAAATTCCATAAATACTATATTTAAACAATAAGATCATTGAAATTTTTGTTTAGCTGTTATAAAAATTACAGATTGATGTGAAACTTGTGTAACCACAATGGTTCTCAAAATTGTTATGAACAGACTTCTTGCTTATTTTGAATTTTCCCAAAATTTTATAAATTTTAAACTAAAACGATTTTAGTATTTTACTAAATACCTGTAAGTCTCAGTAATATTATTAAGAACTTTAAAAACATTTTTAAGACACATAATATAAGTATGCATTATTTTGTATACTTACCTATACAAAATCTGGGGTGTGTTGTGTAGTGGATGGCCGTGTATTTTACGTGTATGTTACGAGTAATATTTTCTTTGAGCGTATTACAATGTATATATCCAACGAATTCGAATATACCATACATACCAAAAAAATCCTTGACTTTTTAGCTATTAAGTGGTCAAATTAAATTTTGGAGGTAGATGATAGATATTTAACTACAGGATCATACTGTATCCTCCGATTTTGTTATCATAAGTTTTCTGAATTGCCTCTCACTATGGAAGCAAATTTAAGAACATATTCATGTAAAAACTCAACTGCTACGATGAGGGCTCACTTTGAGAACCACTGTATCAACACAAGTTTTCTAATATCAGAATTAAGTGACGTCAGCAGTTTTTTACCACTAGATAATTTCTTCGTATAAAAATTTATTGAATAGTTACGTAACCTAAGTTATATTTACTTGTATAAAATGTAATTGGATTCTATAGATAACTTTGAAAATGTATGTTTAGTTGTTTATTAATTGTATACACGGGTAGATAGATTATAAGTTTGTAGTGTAGATATGTTGTATTTCTAAAAAAAATCCGTGATAGAAGTGCCATAATTACATCAATGGCAAATTTAAATCGACCAACAGTTATATCGCATTTTTCTTTTGAACAGATCAATTCCAATAAAACTTTTACAAATTAATTTATATTTATTAACTTTAAAATCGGATCAAATAAGAACCATAGATATAAATTTTCGGATAACATAGTGAAGCCGGTTTTATAAAGATGTGTGCATAAGCCGTTTACTGTATTGAGATTTTATGTTTCAAGCTATAACCTGAATTATTCTTTATTTTTATTGAAAATATTGGTTTCCATATATTTACTTACGTGTGAAATGTGATTTCATCCTTCTTTTGATTTTTTTTTTTAAACGTAATTTTTACACCGTTTTACTAAGCAATTCGACATTTTCACTAGAAAATATTTTAATAAGGCGACGCGTATAGTTCGATTGCATTTGTGTGCGTGTAGCCGTGTATGAACACGGTGGAGGCATAGTTTTACCGACTTCACTCTGCCGTCCACAGGGCTACTATCTTCAGTTCTTACTTAATCAGAAAAATTAAATAAAACTGTGTATCTAAATAAAGTGAAAGGTAACAAAGGTGGGTTATCAAAATAACCCTCAGAATATTTATAAAGCTTCATCAGATCAGATAAGTTCTGATTTATGAAAATTATTAATAATATTTTAATGAATACATAAAATGAATGATGCGATAGAGCAATGGTCGTCATTTACTATTTTCGCATCGCATTGTATCCCATGACAGTCAACATAATTATGAAATCATTAGTTACTTATATGTATATTGTATTAGATTTTGCCAAAACTCTTTCTAATTGTTAGTAATTGGTCCATTATACACTTGAGCTTTCAAAGAATTCCTATTTTTGTAATGAACTTTTTATAGTGTTTACCAAAACTGAATTCAGCCAGTATGTTCATATCAAAATTCCAAAAGTATTTTATTGTACAAGTGAATTTAATGTACCTACTTAGACCTATCGTTTTATTTCTATAGAAATATTTGTACAACTATACAACTTTAACTGCGTTAAGTTACATTTTATGTAAAGGTTTTACACCTATATAACATGAATACTTGATAGTAATTTTGAATACATTATTATATTTAAATAGAATTTAAAATATTCATAAGTAAGTGTTATTATCTATTCGTCTCAATGGCGCTGGTATTTTATATATTATGTCATCCATGACAACGGTTCAGCAAGGTAATTAGTGTGGGACATTTTGGGAATAATAAAAATATTTATTTTTAAAATTCCTAAAGTGGGACATTTCTTGTCCCACTTTGGGAGATAATGGGAATAGATCGCATCAACGTGGTCAAAGTTTTTTTGACTGCCATTTCTTTAAGGCATTAATAAGTTACATCACTTATTCTGTTGTCATATAAAAGAATCACATATTCTGTGTTGAAACACAGAATATGTTTTGCCAATACAAATCATGGAGGGTAGTTTATCGCCCATATAAGGACCAACTTACATGGGTGTTAAACTGAAAAACTAACAAGCTAAGTACAACCATTTAAATTAGTGGTTCATAAATGGGGTTTAGTATTAAATTAGCGATTTTAAACGAAATGAAGTGTGCTTAGTGAGAATATTAAGTATTTGTTGCGTAGTTAATGAAACCACCATAAACAGCGCCTCCTATGATGACTTTTTCATGAACACAGTAGAACTTGTACATGAAATACATACATACATACATCCTCACCTTTACCCTCCATGATGCCGAACTCAACTCATACATTAAATAACATTATCCCAGATTATTATCGGATGCTAACCATTTGTACAATGGATGACTACACTATAACTTTGTATTGTGTAGTATTTTACAATTAATATTATTATACATAAAATAATAAATACGCTTCCTGTGCTCAATGTCAAATAACGGTCTAAGATTAAATGTGTGTACCTTCATTAATCACTTCAATATGTGTGTTCAATCTCATACATTAAAATGATCTAAGTATCTTATATACCAAAATATGTTTTATAACTAACAAAAAGGCGTGAGGGTAGGCGTGACCGGCCACGGTGTCGCTGCTTAAGTCGCTTTAAAGTTAATTTTAAAATATATTCTATTGTCGTATACAGTAAAAAGTGTTCAAAAAGTGCGAATTACAAAGCGTCTCAAATGTGATTTGTATAGTATCAAGTGAAAAAGGGGTCTGGTCGTTGAAACATTCGATAATTAACCGACCACTACACGACATGGACAATTTGACTAAACAATAGGCCCTGTGTTATAATATCTGCCGACTGTAGAATAAATTATGTCACTGAATTTAATAATTTATATGAATGAGCATGAAAGATACTTGTTTTATCGTTAACTGAGTCTACTTCAATAATATAGATATTTTTAAAAAAAAAAAAAAAAAAAAAAAAACAGTGTCAAGGTGAATCGATATCAAGGTCATTGGTACAATATAGGTACGCCGTGAATAGAATTAAATACAGACCTATTTGCAATACATCTTGTTTGGAATACGAAGGATGAACATTTATGAAGAGGTATAAGTTTACAGTGGAGACAGAGTGCATTTGAAAAGAAATTAGAAAGTGAAAAAGTGTGGATAATTTTATTAAAATCAATGTTACATTGGTGGCATTTACCCACTTATATTAATAAAATAATACCAACAGGAACGCATACTATCCATATTTTCAAAAGAGATTGTTAATGCGAGCTGGCTCAGTGCAAAGCAGATGGTTTTGAGTGAATGCATGATCGAGTTCAAACCCTGGTATGAATGTTTATTATTTTTATTTTTAAATTAAGTTGAAAGTGGGGTACTGTTGACTGTTGACACTGTTTTAAGCTGACAATCAATTAGAAATAATTTAATAGAATCAATGAATGACGCATGAATTCAATACATAAAATAATAATAAAATCATCTTCATAACTACAGTTGACATATTAAAGGTTTATCTATGTAAAATAAAGAAGAAAAAAAAAAATTAAAAAAAAAACAAAAAAAAAAAACAAAATTAAGTTACAATAACTGACATAATTATTTAAAATGGACGATATAGCAAAGGTTTTACGCCAAATTCAAGAAGAGATGAAACAACAAAAAAACGAATTGAAACAAATGGAGAAAAGCATAACAAACACGATTATTGATAATTTAAAAGACAAGTTTGATTGTGTAATGGATAGATGTAATTTAATGGAAAAAACTATAAACGAACAAAGTATACGTATTGACAAACTAGAAAGACATACAAAACGGAAAAATGTGATAATTTTTGGCGTCGAAGAAAGCGAGAGTTATGCTAATTTAGAAGAAATCATTTTAAATATAATAAATACGAATATGAATATTGCTTGCACGAATATAAATATCGATTCAGTAAGGAGACTTGGAAAAAAGAAATTGGGAGGCATAAGACCAGTAATTATAACTTTTACAACTTTGGGTATGAAGATACAAGTATTAAGGAAAAAGAAAACGTTAGAAGAAACCCAGTACTATATTAAAGAAGATTTTCCTCGTAATGTTTTAGAAAAACGCAAACAACTACAACAAGAACTGACAGTCCTAAGAAACGAAGGTAAAAATGCTGTTTTAAGATATGACAAAATAGTTATACTGAACAATAGACACGGAACATATGACCAGAGCAAACCAAAAAGACAAAAGAAATCAACAGCTTCTCCCAATGCAATGAACATTCATCATGAAAACGATACTTCACCCGTGGCAAAGAGGAGTAAAATGATAACAAGTTACATGACTACACTCACCGACGAAGACACGATGCGGAACAAAAGAAGTTCAGCTGAAAAAAGAAAAAACATGTAATAGTCGCCTCTCGGCCACCTCCAATCCGGCTGGTCCCCGTGGAGGATGTAGACCAAAACCCCCCCATTTATGATTCTCCAATTGATAAACAAACATTAATCTATAAAAATTATACAAAAAGAAACAATAAAAATCAACATATATATTTAACTAGCTTGAATGTGAGAACATTAAGAAGAGAAGAAAACCTTACAGAACTTATTTGCGCTATGGAAGACATTAAGTGGGACATCCTAGGTCTATGCGAAGTAAGAAGAGAGAATGAAAAAATTGAAGAATACACGAACTTTATTTTCTACCACAGTGCAGGATACCGCGGAAGAAATGGTGTTGGCTTTATAGTCAAAAAATATCTTAAAGACAAAATAATAAGTTTTCAATCATTCTCTGACAGAGTTGCATGCTTAGATATTCAACTGGAAGGGAAAAGATGGTCATTTATTCAAGTTTATGCTCCCACCGAAGCTTACAATGTTGCAGAGATCGAATTGTTTTATCAACTAATAGAGACTGCCTTAGATAATACAAGCAATCCCCTTACGATAATAATGGGCGATTTTAATGCACAAGTAGGAGGCCGCCAGGGCATGGAGGCACCCCTTGGTAAATACAGTTATGGAAAGAGAAGCAACAATGGACAAAGACTGGTAGACTTTGCACTAGAGGGAAGTTTCAAGATCGTTAATAGTATGTACAAAATAAAATCACATAAGAAATGGACATGGAGATCACCTAATGGAAAAATATTTAATGAAATCGATTATTTTCTTGCAAGCCGGCCGGGAATGTTGTTGAACTTTGATATAATTAATAACTTAAATTTTAATACTGACCACAAAATGATAAGGTGTAAATTAAAATTATCGAACAAAAGGAATAGATCTTTTACGAGGTCTGCGAACCGCAAGGTAGGAAAGGTAACGGAGTTATTGGAAGAAAATAAAATATTCCTACAAAAGAAATTTTTAGAATCTGTAGATAATACATTAACAATGCAATCACAATACGACAACTTTGAAAAGGAATTGAAATTATACATGAAACAAATTACTAATAAACCGTCAGAAAGTAAAGTCATCTTAAGTACCTACACCAAAGCACTTCTTCAGGAGAGGAAAGAAATGTATAAATTAAAAAGAACAAGAGAGATGAAAAAGAAACTTGCAAAAATTAGCAAAACAATAAACAAAAGTTTAAAAAATGATAGGGAGACACATAGAAATAACACCTTCCAAAGATTTATTGAGAAATCTGGTGCAATAAAAAAGGCTCTCAATGTACTCAGGGAAAAGAAAGAATGGACGAGTAATCTGAGGAGCGGCAGGGGCAGCGATTTAATCAACCGCATGGATATAATTGGTGAAGCCACTAATTTTTACAGAAGCATGTATGCTTCAAAACAAGTCACGATCGATTCCCAACCAGATATTGATGATGTACCCATCGTTAATACTTGCGATTCATCGGATCCTTATCTTGGCATACTCAAGTCTGAAATCAAGTCTGCTATAATGTCACAAAAGAATGAAAAAACACCAGGCGATGATGGTATCGCCAATGAGCTTTTAAAATCCTTTGTAGATGCTTTGGTACCCACATTGCAGATCCTTTTCAATAATATCTTAAAATCTCATCAGATACCTAAACAGTGGTCCAAAACAAACATAATAATATTGCACAAAAAAGGGGACAAGAAAAACCTTAACAATTATAGACCAATAAGCCTTATGTCCAATTTATATAAGGTCTTTGCTAAGATAGTGTTAAAGCGGCTAACACGTGTTATAGAAGAGAATCAATCTCGCGAACAAGCAGGTTTCCGCAGCGGATTCTCCACTATTGACCACATTCATGTGTTGGGTCAGATTTTAGAAAAGTACAGAGAATATGGAAAGAACTTATATATTTGCTTCATCGATTTTGCAAAGGCATTTGATTCGGTTGAGCACTGCGCCATCTGGAAATCTCTGGAGGAACAGGGTGTAGAAGACTTATACGTCAGTCTATTGAAAAATATTTACTCAAAAGCTTCAGCGAGTATTCGGCTTGAGAAGGATGGTCCGGAATTTCCCATCCAAAAGGGTGTTAGACAAGGAGACCCAATGTCACCAAAACTTTTTTTATCAGTCTTAGAAACTGTCTTCCGCAACTTAAAATGGGAAAATGAAGGACTCAAAATTAACGGTGAATACTTAAGTCATCTGAGGTTTGCAGACGATGTTGTGGTCTTCGCGGAAAATCCAAGTTCACTAGAAAGAATGCTAGAGGAACTGGTCAGGGAGAGCAAAAAGGTAGGCCTTCTTATTAACCACAGCAAAACAAAGGTAATGGCAAGTGATGGTGAAGCAAAAATCGTGTTGAATGGTAATGAGATAGAGTGCGTCAAGGAATATGTATACTTGGGGCAATCGGTGACTTTTGACAACTTGACAGAGAAAGAAGTACAAAGACGGATTTCCTTAGCTTGGAGCAAGTATTGGAGCTTAAAAGAAATTTTTAAAAACAAACATATTGACCGAAAAGTTAAAAGCAAGCTATACGATGTTGCCATTCTTCCTTGCCTTACATACGGCTGCCAGACTTGGGCGCTGAATTACGTTGAAGAACAAAAACTTGCAAGATGTCAACGTAAGATGGAGCGTAGTATGCTAAACCTAAAATTGTCTGATAAGGTTAGTAATGAAATAATCAGAAAACAATCAAAAGTACGAGACATTCTGAAAACTATAAAGCTGCTAAAATGGAAATGGGCTGGACACATATGTCGATTGGACGACGGAAGATGGACCAAAATTATAACGGAATGGGTGCCTCGAGAGGAAAGAAGGAAGAGAGGAAGACCAAAAAGAAGGTGGGCAGATGTTTTCGTAGCAAAATATGGACAGAAATGGATGAGGAAGACAAGAGACAGGAAATTATGGAGGAAATGGGGGGAGGCCTACGCCGATGAGGCGACTACATAAAATTATAATAACAATGACATATTTATAAAGTGGACGCTTCTATTTTTATATGAAAAGAAAGAAATGTTACATGTATCTGCGTTATTTAAATTGTTCAAATGTTTTTTATGTAGAATAAATGGCTTATTATTATTATTATTATTATTATTATTATAACTAACAAAAATATATTATGTATTTAAATTGTAAGTGTTTATTAAATATTGTTGTTTTGCTAGTTAGCTCAATTTATTTAGTTAATAACGATTTGAAATCGATGTTGGTTTAGATAAAATTCGTCTAATTAAGTAGGTATTTGTAACATATATGTTTTGTAATTCTGTGTTGGTAGATTATTTAAGTGGGAACAGGACTTATTAAAAAGGTCGCCGTCGGACTAAAAGTATCATAAAAACAGTAACTGTAGCGCTCAAAGTAAGTCAACTCTTTGAATACAAGTGAATTTGTAGTCCTATCGACACTGATTATAAATAAACCTTGATATAAATAGTAAAAAATACATAAGTATTTGTTTCTTTCATAAAACTCAGTTCTGAAATAACTAAAGATACATGGCGATCTCAATGACTACACCAGGTGTTAAATTCGTATTGTCAAATACCCTGTTATTTTAGTTTCGACACAGTACTAATAAATTGTTCACCATGAAATCGCCACTTCCTTCCCGTGAAGAATGAACTCCGTGAAGAGTGAAGAATGAAAGTGATGTAACTTTCGCAGATCTTTATTATAGCCCACTATATTTACCTATACCTATTTACCTTTTACAAATATTACTACACGTTTGCTGAGTATACTAAGACCACAATAAAAAGATTTCCATAGATATCCTATAATGATTAGGTATATTTGCAAAGTTTGTGCCGATTGTTTTCTGTCTTTTGCTAAACAGTGAAGCTTGGTAACAAGAAAAAAATGACATTAACGATTATTTCTAACAATACAATAGAATAATGTTGAGTCACATACAAATTAAATAAATGAAGCCACTCTTTCCATGCCACAATTCTTTTTGCTAATAGCATTAATTGCAGTGGGTTTTTTTAATGTTTTTTAGGTGGCTACCGTCGCCTACCAACAACAAGCAACGCCACAGGTACTGCAAGTGCGCTGCCGACTTTAGTAGGAGTAAGGAAGGAATAGGGCAATGGGCTCCGGCATCCCTTATTCACTCACCGAAACACAACAGCACACATGCTGTTATTTTGCGATGGTCTTATGTTAGGGATTGGTTAACAACGTTTTGTGTAGTTCGCCATTGAAACCCTTCGGCATCTTTTTTGGTTACATCTCTACTTTCAGCAGTTCATTACAATCGCCAACAATTTTTTATTATTATAAACGTAATGGTAACATATTTAGTTTAATATTTTCAATTTATTATAAGAAAATAATTCTACAACCAACATCTTTGGCCAAAATAAATCTTAATGTATTCACTGTATGTTTCTAAATATTATTCTGTAATAAGGTCGTGTTTGAGATGTACTAATTAAAATTAAGGGGGGGCTGGTCCCCACTATTTAATTGTGGTGTTAACAATATTACACTGTTGTGAGTTTTATATGCGGAGCTATGCGTTATATCTATATAAGTACCAATAAATTAATGTTACTGTAAACCAATTAAAATTTTAACACTCCAAAATGGAAGTGAATAAATTTGTGTAGTTTTTTTAACAATACCAACAATTCCTGCTATATTCCCGCTAACCTCTGTAACTCTTTCATCAAATTCTTTCTCCTCAGTCATACACTCTTGACCTCCGATGATTTGGTCGAGGCCTCTGCGTAACTTCTCCATATCTCTTTATACTATTGGGACTATGTGTACTATACACTCGATAAGGGCCGGTCCACACGGTACGATGCGGTGTATCATTAGTATTAGACATTTACACAATTTTACATATAAAAATTAATTTCATATATAAGTCGAAGAAGAGTCCTGAAGGGGCGCCACAAGCGGAGTGTTTAACTTTCTTTAGAAACGTCAAGCAAGAAGCGTGGGTGCAATAATTAATTTTTCACATAAACACAAAAATATTTTAAAACATTTTTATTGTAAACAATTAATTAAAAAACATTTTACATACATTATAATCATATAACTTAATACAAATCCAACATTGCGTTATATACATTATAAATGCAATGAATTATACTCTCCGCACCCTATTTCTATTTGGTATTTGATAAAACGATGTTGTAATAATATTTTCTTTAACCACTATGTACATTTTCCATTACTAAATGTAAAAAGCTGGAATGGAAGTATATCTTTGTAGGAAATTTACAATTCTCATTATTACAGATAGTAGTACGCTTTAAAATAAATTTGTTTTATATCTATATATATATCGCCAACTAAACACTTGGCGCACTTCACTGCTAAGGTCGCTAGCACAAAATTGACCTAAGTCACTTTTAAATTATTAAACTTAAATTTTAATATTACGATAGCGTGATGTGGACTGAAAATATCATTTATTGTTTTTTTTTTGTCATATGAGTCATAGTGACTATATAATATAGTCCATGGGAGTATTCAGCTATTATTCAGCTCCATTCGTGTTTCGTTTGGTTAAACATATACAGTTTCGCTTCTATCAGCCGCGTAATTTTTATTATAATATAAATATAAAGACATTCAGCTGAATTAATTAGCTGAAGTAGTTACTCCGAATTATATTTATATTATAAAATAATAATACGCGGCTGATAGAAGCGGAACTCTATCTGTACGGAACTGTAGCCAAAATCGTCCAGCGATTACGATATTTACTGCCTAAAGGTCTTCAGCGCAAACGTGACTCATATGGACTAATTATATAGTCACTATGACTCGTGTGACATATAACACCTTTTTTAACTTTACTTTTAACGTTTCTCAATAAGTGTAGATACTCCCTTAGAGTTTCTAAAGTAAAAATTTAACATATTCATGTGGACCGTTCAGTCAGTCTCATTCCAAATCTTATAGTGGTACCGTGCTCCTAATAAAAAACAAGTCTCCATTTGAACACATCAATTTATCACTCGTAAATTCCAACTTTATCCAAAGACAACAAACTTAACGTAACAAACGGTTTCAGTCGTGTAACTATTATTCATTTTGTTTTAAAAAAAAAAAACAAACCGAATCAATGAAGTTTCATTTGCATATTAACTGCTGGGATTTTAAATTACAATTAACTTTATTCAACGACCGCCTCCATGATTATATCGGATATATATCCAGTATGTGAGGTCATGAACTATCGATATTCTAGGTACAGTCGGGGTAAGAAAAGGTTCATCACCATAAAGTTGACATTTGCTTGCGCGTCAGGGCAATTATCAATCATGCTAAAATTTCATTTCAAACGTCTGTCAGTTGTCTGCTTAGTGCTTTAGTTTCAAAAGGTTCTAAGAGTCTGCGATTGGATTTAAGGAATGAATTCGTAAGTTGACGAAGGTTTTCGTACCCTCACTGTACATAAATTAATTACAATTAAAATAGTTGTAATTTAAGTATAGCTACTCCATGACCGGACACACTGTATAAACAAAAGTAAAAATAAATGGCTATTTTGGTGCCACATAGAATTCTAGAACTACATTTTTTTTTATTTCCCTAATAATATAATTATGTATTTTCCATTCAATATAATTACTATAATCGTAGCCTCGCGCCTGTTATTGCATCTCATATGCTCATTGAAAAATGTATATTCATTAAAAAAAGGGTGAAGAAAAATATAAATATTAATTAAGGCCTTTAACGATCGTTTTAGTAAAAGATATTTGACGTTACCTTCTCTTAGTTATTCTTAGTTAAGTCGCATATGATGTGTAACATCTGACATCTCACCTTTGTTATATTATAAGTCTTCGTTTTGGTCTCTCTATGTTCCAATATTTCTACGATTTAGACAATTTAAAAATTCCTGTTCAAATTCCTCATAATTTTTTTTCTGTTTTATTTGTTTTTGTTTTGTTTTATTTCGAATAAAGGTCTCCCGATTTTTTGCTAACGATTTTACTGATTTTTCACTTTTGCAACACTGGGGTAAAAATGTCCGCGCGCATTCTATAAATACCGGCTTCCAATAACACGTTTCCCGAACAATTTTACTCCCAAAACAGAGTGGTAAGATGTTACACATCGAAAATACCTGTAATGTGACTGGTAGAAAATAAAACAAACTTCTATCGAAAAGGTTCCATTTCTATGGGGTTTTTCAGTAACGTCACTTGTACTATTTGCCACAATTTCAATTGTCCTATTAGAAAAAAAAAAATCATTGAATTTCTGACATCGTACATCGTAAAAAATCATAATATTACTATCAAAAACAGGCGGTGAGGTTACGAAATGACATGAAATAAGTACACAAACGGACAATAATAATCAATCTTAATATTAGGGATGTAGAATCATACATATTTTTTACATTAATAAAAAAATATCAAAATGAATTTTTATGTCTGTATTTCAAATTCTATACAAATATATCTTTACATTTGTTCACAAATATACTTCCTTTGTACATATAGCGTTTTCATAGACTATTACAAATAAACACGTGTTTCATCTATGGACATAACTTATAGAGTATATTCTCCAAAAAAAACTTAATTTTATTATACTTTTTTTTTTGGGAAAATTACCCATGACTATATTTAACCCGAACCCCCCACGCAAATACAAATAATTTGATTAATATATCAAACAACAATTAGGTACGAAATAAGTGCACATTATAATATTAAATAGCAAATTAACACTCGCTCACTTTGACAATTTATTTATATAATAAGCTACTAAACAATTTATCAATTGCTCTATAGATAATGTTCCTTCACCGATGAAATTGATAAATCACTAAATGAAAAACTATCGAGACTTTTCACAGGCTTCTTTATGATTGCAAAACATAATTACTCTATTGAAATTGAATGCATACTTTTGTTTAATTTTAAATAAGCGAATTCTATGTTCTTTACGGGTCCAGAGACATGCTAACTTAGAATGAGTTGCCTCGATGACCTACCAAATAAATGGATCGAATACAAAATACAGTGTAACGAATCTCTAGGGACCAACTCTTTTTTTATGGTTATAAAAAGTTTTCGTTATATAGAGGGAAGGAGGAAAAATAACCAAATTTTCCTTTAACAATTGATCCTTGGTCGCCCTTTGTTTTAAGAGTAGAAGCTATTTATTATTGCGATTGGTTCTTTGAAGTTTACAGTGTCATTTTTTAAGAGCGAAACCCAGTGTTTTTGCAGGTTCATCATAGACGCACTCTTTAAATTGAATTTAATAAATCCCACGTATTGGGAGATGATGAGAAGATACTTTTTTTAAAAGTTAAACTGCTTTTGCGGCGAGTGACCCCTGGTTGTTGGCATGGTGACGTCAACATTTGGCCAACACTTGCCACAACTAATTTGATTTTTTAAATAAACAACTTTTTAAACAAAATATTTTCGATGTTTCACATCAGTCAGACGTCCCCCCTCTATGGCTCTACTTTACCCGCGTTGGGCACTTTAGGGCATAGGGGAAAAACAGTGAACAACAGCCGTCATCCTCGGTGACTTTTAATCGTATGAAAAAAGTGCCACCTACACGAATCAGTACGTACTTTTTAATTCATAATAAGCTTAACATCGTCAATAGTTTGTTAAGATGTTAACAGTTGGCGTAGTTTTCACTTCCTACTATACAGTCCTACGACTGACAGTTTTCTTTAATTGAGAACATCAAACTCTTTTTAAATTATATTTCTACTAAAAGCAGGGCGAAATTAACAAATTGTATGACAAAAGTACCAAACTTTCGCAGAGGACTTGCGTAAAGAAGTATGACCACAGTCCATCCAAGTGAGCGAGCGTAGTGTGCGGTGGCGGTCGCTAGATGGCGAGCGGTTTGTCGCGGCACTGCTCCACCACGTAGGACGTGAATCGCTTCAGGAACTTGGGGTACTCTCGCTTGTAGACAGCGCGAAGCACTCCCGCGGGCGCCCACCCTCCGGGGTTCACTGTGGGACGTATAAGGCAAGTCAACCAAGGGCGTATGCACACCACGTCTTTAAGGCTGCGAATACAAATGTATGGAAGTTCCGCTTAAGCTTGATAGTTTCCGCGACCGCAATCCACTGCATCGTATGTGTTAATATTAGCGTGGCTTGTAAGAAATTTTGTATCACCTGTGCTGCAGTAGGCGATGCTGGTTGTGATGTTGTCCCTGGTGGGTCGCTCGCCTGCCGGGAACGAACTACGGCACGCGAGGCACACTGTCACGAACAGCCGGATGCACGCACCCGTGTTGGTCTGAAACGCAATATTATCATCATTGAGCTATTCAGCTGGGTAATTCAACTCTCATGGGGTATGTCTCGTTAAGTTTCGTTCAATTTCATATGTTGTTTATTAGAATGCCTTACATGAGACCACCGTGAAATAACAGCTGTTGTCATTTTTTGGTGATAAGGGATACCAGAGCCCTATCAATTATCCTTAATTGAATTATAGGTTGTGTTGTGTGTACTATAGGTTATGGCAGCCACCTACCATCAAGTGGACCGTAGCCTGTCTGCCGACCTTAATATTAAAAAAATGTGTGTGTGTCAGCTCCGACGCACGACTGGAGTTTACTCCTTACGTTACGAACAATAAATAAATAATTTAAAAATATAACTAAAACATATTATTATTAATATAATATATTGTATGTATTATATTATATTAATATGTATTGAAGCGTATTGTAGCCTGTAACGCGTAATGTGTGACATGTGACATTTAATTTTAATCCCATAAATTTTCATACCCCGGGCTTATATATGAAAATCGATACTTAAGGAGTAAACTCAAAAAAATAATTATGGAGGCAAGACGCTCACCGGGTAGTCCGGATGCAGGGTGGAGTGGTTGGTGACGGCATAGGTGTGGTCGGGGGCGGCCCGCACGTGCGACCAGAAGAGCGCGTCCCGCTGCGACGCGGGCCAGATACGCTTGAACGTCTGATGGAACACCAGCGCGTCCGAAGACAACTCCTCCACTATGCTCATCGTCTCCAGTGTCGCTGAAAATCACATTTCAAACACTCGGTCACATCTTCTTTCTCATGTTATAGGGTCTAAATGTATATACAAAAAAAAGAAAGATTTAGCGACTCACTATCCGCGCATGAACCTTTCGCGCCGCGCATGTACTGAGCACCTTAAGATTTACAATATTCTCATTTTATTAACATATTTTTTAAATATCACTCTACAATACTCACTTTCCCATTCGTATCGATACCGCGGATTGAAGAAATAGTGACACATTTCTCTGGCAGAAACGCCGCGTACTTTGTGCATAGCTTTTAGCGGATCCATTACCATACCATCCACTTCCATCTCCCTGTAAAACAAGTACTTAATAGAAAGATTTTTTTGATAAATTTGCATATAAAAGAGGGCATTTACATTGACGACAGACAGGCTGACGGTCAACTTGATGGTATGTGGGTATCGGCGCCTAAGGAGCAACAATATTAATTATGTAAGATGTGGTCCTCGCATTATAAAGAGTAATTGACAAGAAGAAAAGGGAATGGGCTCTCGCAAAAAGGGTGGCCTTTACTTTATAAATTAATCTATATTAATATTATTATTATTTATGGCAAAAACGACAGACTGGCTTACAGTCCAAAGTGGAACCTGCCGGGAATCGAAACCGGGACCACTGAGACAGAGCGTTAAGGCCCTAACTACTCATCCAATGGGCTCATCCAATGGGCTCATCGAAACTTATAGCATTGTTGAACATAACAACAAAAACAAATAATTTACCTTCTGTACATCCTCATGTCGCCTTCTTCGGCAAACAATTGCCAGCCTATCTCACCGCCCACACCTTCGAAAGCGGCATTAATCTGTTCCGTTGATATCCTATCGATCTGAAAACATATTAGTGGTAATTAAAAATGGCGTTTTCGAGACCTTTTTGAATATTACATTTAAAAGGCGTAAAGTGTATTATTGGCGCATTGTGTTTGTAAGTATCTAAATATTGTTTTTGGATCTACGATATGAACGGTTTGTACAACAGCAATGTTTGTATGTACACCACAAAAGAAAAAGAAAAAACTTGAATTCTCTTTTCCAAAATAGAATGTTTTCTATTACAAATTGGTAATCCATTTTAGAGATAATTGTTAATTTTATTTAACAGTTTTACAGAACAAATTTTATTCAGTTAAAATATTCAATTAAAAAACTCGTAAGACAGAAATATTGGCTCCCTGGGTAGGGTTGAAATTTACCCGATTAAACTGATTAATTTGATATAAAAGACAAAAACTTGAAGAAATTCTAAAGCATTAAGATTAAACAATAATTTTATACAAAATTGAAGTTCCCTAAGTTACCTCTGTCCATAACGAATGTACAGTGAGTCTGTTGTCTATGGCAGGCGGCGGCAAGTCCACTTGATCCCTGGTGTGTACGCTGGGAACGGCGACGCGGGCGCAACGCTCCTCCTCCATCTTGTCGAAGCTTGTTTCCACTGCATCGTAGAACTCGTCGTCTGGAAGAGTCGAGTGGGGACCCTCCTACGAAACAATAAATCCACAATAGTACTCTTTGTTTTGTCTCAAGTTTGATCACAAAACAAAAACACATTTTGGAAAAATGCAGGTATTGGTTTTTCTTTAAAAAGAGCCTTAGTTTCTAAATATGCATTTGCATAATTGATGGTAGAGACCCACATTACATTGAGGAAACATCTATTATTCTAAATAAGAATCGATATAAAACAGTTTCTTGGTTCAAATTTTTTGCGTCAAAGATTGAATTTATTTCGCTTTAAGCGCCGTCAGGGGTAGATAATTTTTAATTTATACAAATTATAAAATAATGTCGCTATCTTCTGCTTTCCATTTCTACGATAAATTCTTCTAAACCACCATTTTGAATACGGTTTTCACTAATGCAAAGAGCGATAACCGAGCAAGGTAGGTATATAATTTGCAAAAAAAAATTGCAAGCGCGCAAAGCCGAGGCCCCCAAATATTATTTTATTTTATTTAATAAGGTACACAAAACAGGAAACTGACATTAAATAGATATAATTACATTGAAGTGAACTAGACAGAGGCCCAAAACACGTGTACACACCATGTGCAAACAAAACAGTAAGCGTCGCTCTTATTTAAATCACATAAGAATGTTGAATCGCAAAATATACTTGTTGACAATTAAGTATGTGCCGAAGCTCTTGATTTCAAAATATTTGTGCAGTTTCAAAACGTAGGTGCACTTTGAAAATTTTACGTGAAATTTATTTTTAAGCAGCTAATGAAAATTCTACGCATTGATAACCCACATACTCAAATGGATGCTTTGTTAAGAAATAAATTTCATCAATCAGGGTCTTTGGTCAAGTACTGTTTTGCATTTCGATTAGAAGTGCGCTACTGATGTGCAAACAAAATTACAATTCAGAAACATTAAACTATTATAATAAAATCGTAAACGAGCCGTGTAAAGTAGTTCAATCAATTCAATCAATTGAACTTGCAAATGAACTAACGGGAATAGTCAGACTGTAGGTCCTACATTAAATATTTTTTCAAAAAAAAATCAATTTAAGTATATACCATGTTGTAGCTTATGTTACCGAAGTCAAAAAAATATTTTTTTTAAATTTTGTCTGTACGTTTGTGCACGCTAACCTCAGAAACGGCTGAACCGATTTGAATGCGGTTTTCACTTGCTAGTCCTACATAAGAGAAGAAATGCTTTGCCGAAACAGTCAACTTTTAGAGGATTTTTCTTGCAAACTTCATGACTTACATGTTTTTTTTATAGCAATTTCACGAAGATCGTTAGAAATAAAACGTGCTGCTATAAAACAATAAGTAATATAGCAAAAATGTACTTAGATAAAATATTTTTTATAATTCAAAACTAAGTAGCATAGATTTATACAGTAATGTACAATGTACATATAAAGCAAATACACATGTTTGTTTTGTTGAAAGAATACAATAATAAACTTGTATCACATTTACGTTTTTATGACCGTAAAAGAACCGTCGTGAAGTAATTATGGAAAATAAGAAAAGTAATCAAAAGGGAGACGTTCATAAGAGATTAATTTAATTATAATTATGCTAAGAAATTATTTTGTCATCCAACAATTCAGTTGAATGCAATTTTATTCTGTAGAAAGACCATACCTACCTATAGTTATAAATAATTTGCAGGTATTAAGTTAGGTAACCCAGGACAAGATTTATGTAGGTAACAGATTGAAATTATTATGCACAGTATGGGCAAACAAAATTTGCCTCAGTTTGCCAAATTTTATTGGTTTAGTTGTCATTTCGCACGATTTTATGTGGAGTGCTTTGAAAAGTTCCACTAAATATTTTTTGTCATTTCTAACTTTATCGTGATCATTTTGAATGCGTTTTGAATTTGATCATTTTAAATAATAAGAATAAATGTCATTTGAGATAAAAATTATGACATATGTATGTTACAATTTCATAGTAGAGACTTCATAGTAAAATGTATGAAAATATTGTGTTTCCTGGCGGACACATTGGCTTTCCACTAAAGCACTGCCAGTAAATCCAAATGGAAACACGCGGCCTCAGAAGGTTGTTGTTCATGGTACTACAAGATTAATTTAATCTATAGTAACGTTGCTCTCGAAAAACAGGTTAATGTAGATTAGGTCGGGTCGCTAAATAGACTTTGACATTAAGGGGTCATTGTTTGAATTTGTTTAAGGGGTGAGAAACGGACACACCCCATTACGGCGAGGCCGTTTACACGCGGCGTTACCCGATGCTAGGTGACGCCATCGTGACTGGCACACCCCGTAACAACTAAAAATTGGCATAGTCGATACAAAATAATAATATGACGGTAGTCTTTTGTAATATGACGTTCCAAACGGTAGTTTTATACTTAGTTTTTTTTATATGTAAAGGTCATCAAGACAGGATGACGATTCAATTGAGCTATAAGAGCTCACTTGCCAACGGGAGCTGTTACCAAAACCATACTACATAGTTCCATGATTACTCATTAATTATTGGTCGTAGCAATACATAAAGAAACATGACATTTCTGAGATATAATATGAAGGTTTGGATGGAAACAAAAAAGTACGTCCTGAGATATATGTCCTGAAATATAAGTTTTAAAAAGTAAAACTGTTTTAACACTGTACAGTGAATAATTCATTGCAGAATATTATAAATCTTACAGATAGAATAATACCATATAAAATCAAATTAATAGCGAGATATATTTATAAATATATCCACCAAAAATATTATCACAATCCACCAGAAATAGGTTAAGCGAACGTGAATATTATCGGCACAAAAAGGCCTAATGAATCAAATCAAATGACATTCACACACCTGGGTACACATCAAGGTATCTATTTTTGGATAGTTTAGCTAGTTGGCGTTTTTGTACATCCAGTATAGGGTTGGTTTCATGGGCAAAACTATTATATTATACTGTAATGTATGTATGTATTTATGTATGAGCCTAGTAATATAGTAATATGTATGTATGTATGTATTTAATAGCCAACACGCGTGAGTAGACAATTTAATTGTTCACTAGAGTAGCCATTCTATTGTGTTGATTTTCACATGCGACGCGTTGTCATAATTCACACGATGATAATATCTAATTCATGCGATATTGAACTTATGCCGTAGTTATTGAATAGATTTTAGAATGTACTTTTTATCATTTCAATGCTCAACAAAAATTCAAAATCAATTAAATCAATTAGCCTTCGCTCATCAAACTATCGGATTTGACATTGGCTAGTTACATCCATTAGACAGAATCTCATTTGAGATACCTTCACAGTCGTTGCTCATCCTATTACTAAAATAATTCCCTTATTTACAAATATGAAAATATTTCAGAGAGAATTTCATGGATGTCGGGGACGAAAAAGACCTGAAGGTGAATAAAAAGAAAGTTATATTAAAATTGTCAACTTAGTTAAGACAATTCAAGATTTGGTCGTATAAAAAATTTATATTTTTTTTTTGTAATAAATCGCTATTAAATATTTCGTGTTTAGTTAGCACTCTGTATAATTTCTGTAGAGAATAAGACGAGGACTAACAACATTATAATGATGACAATATTTCTCTCAATCTTTGGAGATCTGATATCACGCAGAAATGTTACAAGCAGCGTCACGTGGTAGTGTCTAATGGCGCGCAAAGAAGTTTCATTTCAGAAAAATGTAATATAAAGAAATTCACGCAGAACAGAAACCATGCGCCACCATGAGTCAGACAACGAAATCCAAATATATCCAGTGACGTCGATCGCTTATCTAAACATGTCAAGGTTGCGAACCAGATGCACAATGCATACATCAATGTTCATGCAATGTTACTAAAACACCAAAGACCAATTATTATTTTCGGTGCCTTTTTCGTGTGAAATTTGAAAGTGTTCTTAAAATTTCTGTTTCTACGTACCCAACAGGCTCTTTTTAATTAGACCTACATATCATTATGATGACCTCTCACGGTTACTAAACAATAAATATTTTGTACAAGGTTTTGCATTACAACAATATTCGCGAAGCAAGAGAACTTCGCGTAACCTTAAACCCAACAACACAAACGCAATAGAAAAAGGCACTAAACAAGCAATCACTTTATAGATGGTGAGTAGTAAAGGCGGGTTGACGTCAAACAATACCGGCAGCGAAGGGGTGAGAGACTATACTTAATATACTAGCATATACGAGTATGTCCGCCCTTTTCTTTATGTTAAATGTATTCGTGACAATTAGATTCGTGTTCCAGGTAGTATAAGATGATAAAGTCTAATTCGTAATGTAATGTAAGTAAGGAAAAATTAAGATTGTACGTTAAGGCTAATTGTTAACTCCACAGCTTTGTGGAGTTCAACAAACTCATTAAAAATATAAGTATATTAATTTAAAAAATACCTACAATATGTATAAAAATTAAATAAAAAAAATAAAAAACATTTTAAGTTTAAAATAAACTATAAACCTACTTTCCTGGGATTTTTTTTAAATTTCCTAACCTGAAAATCAACCATTTTCTGGTTAGGATAAACACAAAAAAATCTTTCTTACAATAGCGTCACTATCCAATTTGATACAAAGAAATCTTGAACACCAGTAAAGATCACTACACTATGTCATTTTCTTCATTCAGTTAGAAGAATAAATATTAGGTATGTAAGTTTAGTACAGACTTACTTTTGCACAGTAAAAATGCAAGTATTTTTGCAGTTCCCTAATTTACACAGATATATGGAAATTGCTATAGATTTTTAGATGCTGTTATCAAAAAGCATTTGAGATTTTTTTGAGAATCTATCTGAAATCAGTTTGAGATTTTTGTGTAGATTTAGGTTAGAATAACAAAATTTCGGTTTTGATCTTAAATTACCTCAATCACTCATCATGAAAAATCAATCAAAGTGTATTAATTATAATTATCTTAATAAATTAATTTGTTATTTCGCTGACGGTTATGTGCTTAGTAGCGAGTAAATAACTCTTCATTTACTGCCCACACATTCACTTATCATTACAATGAACTGTAATTTTATAACAGGAAGTCTTCAAACCGCAGCAAAACACGGAAGGGAGAGTAAAGTGCAGCCAGCCAATTTGCATTTGCATAGCAAGCGCAATAGATCAATAAAGAATCAAGCGAAATAGATACCTAAATTTAAAAAAAAACCATGATACGGTTTTCACTCATGGAAAAAGGGATAAGGTTTGTGTACATAAAAAAAAGTTACCCGGGCGGAGCCGGGAGCGGGTCGCTAGTATAATATAATAAAGAAGTCGATTTTACTTAAATAATTGGTAAAAAAACTTCATCAGACGGAATAATTGATCGAAAGCCTACACCTGAATGTACTGAATGTACTCATCTTACTAATATTATAAATGCGAAAGTATGTTTGGATGTATGGATGTATGGATGTTTGTAACTCTTTCACGCAAAAACTACTGAACCGATCACCATGAAATTTTGCATACACGTTGTCTGGGTCACCAGAAAGGACATAGGGTAGCTTTCATCCAGAAAAAAAGGACTATTCCCGAGGTATAAATAAAATATAAAAAACTAACGCCTGGTTAAAGTGTTATAGCAACACGAGGTCAAGCGTTACCTATATTGCTTTTTTTTTTTAATTTTCAACGCGGATCAATTATAAACTAACCCCCGCCTTTCTATTGAGCGCAAATACTACAACACAGTCGTAACACAGACACACACTTCAAACATATAACACCCCGTTTTTGCGTTGGCGCGTCGGGGTAAAAAGAGTGTAATTAGAACTATTAGCGGGACTAATGGCATTACGTAACACGGTTTAGGTACCATCAAAGCATTCATGTTTACCTCAACAACAATAATTCAACGCAGACAGCTTCAGATTGATGATAATTAACGATAACCAAACCGAAAACACAGGTTGTTTGTTTTCTACTAAAATATATATAAAAAGTGAGTTTGTTTGTTTGTTACGCTTTCACGACTCAACTAATCAACAGATCATCATGAAATTTTGCATACACATTTTCAGGGTTACAGTACCGTAAAGAGTACCGTTTCCGAGAAAACATAGAAAACAATTAAGATAAAATTAAAAGCGTGATAAAAATTATAATCAGAACGAAATGTGCGGGCAGTAAACGCAGGACTTTCTTATTTATGTCAGCAAATTATTTTATAAATATTTATATTAAGACTAATATTAGTTAAATAGTTTTAAAAAGATCTCCAAATCGATTTGTTGTACAAGCGAAACAGATTATGTGTGGAAACTTTGTTAATGATTTTTTCTTAAATTACAATTAACAAATAGACCATTTAATCACTTAAATAATGAGTCATAATATACAGTAATCATTTACTAAATAATAAAAATATCTGCTACATATATGATATCAATTATTTACAATAACCAAAATGATATTGTGAATTGAGTCATACAAAATGTTCGTCCTAAATACGCCCCCGAGGTGACTCACTGCTTGTCATGTCACTACTATGACGTCATTACATCAGGCGGACCTCAATGACGTAATTTTGGTCGGATATTTTGATATTATTCACTTGAGCTTTGATGTATATGTAGGTATATTATATATACAGACTAGCCGCGTAACTTCATAAAATATAGCCTATGTTACTCGCTGATAATGTAGTTTTCTATAGGTGAAAGAATTTTCAAAATAGGTCCAGTAGTTTTTGAGTTTATTAATTACGAACTAAACATCGATGTTACGAACATATGTATAAATCTTCTTTCTAGATATAGATATAGTAATTAGTGGTTGCAAGTGGTTAATTTTTTTTAAATTTTTTATGCAATATATTATATTTTACAACTCGGACAAAGTAGCGGGCACCAGCTAGTAATAGATGGATACTGTGTTAACGAAGATTAGTAAACAAAATTTGAAGTTACATTTTGAAAAACTTAAAACTTATGAAAGAAAATTCTAAAATTACCCAAAAGATGACAATAGATTGTAAATAATCAAGGTCAACATATAAATGGGGTTACTTTTGCTGTTCACTGGGTTACTGTAATTTTACGATGGTTCTTTCTCTAAGAGTTTTTTTGCCCAGATTATGACTGCTGAATTCAAGTGTGTCCAATGATCAGTCATTCAGTTAATAGGTAAAAGTCAGTTTCAGGGTGATGGTCGTTATCATTTTGTTTTTTAATTAAGTATATTAGATTCGTCTCAAATTGTTCGGCGATGCTTACATCACTCATTTAATATTTAATAGAGTTGCGTCGCTTCAAATCGCAAAAAGCTTAAAATTTTATATTACAAGAATACTAGAAGCTTAAAATTTAGTTCAACTACTATTTTTTTACGTATTTTTAGTATTATGTGTAATATATATATAAACTCTAAAAAGATGCAATTTTATGGCCACGCTTTTTATAAAAACATTTTTATAACAATAACAAAAAAATGTTATATTTTACTTGCATATAGTGCGCCATTTATCGGCGAAAGAAACAAATTTTCGCATCTATATAATATTAGTATAATTATATAATATAATTATACTAATATATGAATATATATTCTTTTAATAAATGTGACAGCACAGTTGTGTCACAAATAACAAGTTATATCACTGCACACAATAGGCGTTATCTTGTGGCTGGTTATTATGTCAATGACCATAACGCATATATCCGCACTCGTTAAAGTCACATTAATATACAGGGTTAAATATTTATAAATTTAATACAAATGTCGGGTTACATTATAGGAATGTACAATTGAAATTATTTTGGAACTTCTATTCATTACCACATTATACCAAAGGAGCATTATTAAGAGCGGTGATAATCCCATGGGAGAAAGGTAGGCTATTGAAACGGTAGACGCAAGTTCGTTTTCCGGTTTTCTATTTCATGATTAGATTAGAAATTTTACGATATATCTAATGGTAAAAGAAAATACCTTGAATAAACCTGCTTGTTGTAAAAGAGAAGCAATCTTCGAATAAACGCGAAGTCCTACAATGAGCAGGGGGTTAGACGTGGTGGATTATATTGATGGGAGGCCTTGCCCAGTTTATCTAGAGTTTAAAAGCCTTTTTTACGGAGAACATTTTATGACAAATACTGTATCGTTTATGTACTTTCTATTTAATTTTTTGATTATAGATTTTATTATTAATCGACTGCAGCGGAGTTCAGTTTTCTTTTCATTTAGGTGTATAAAATGAAAAATCCTTTAATAAAATAAATAAGTACATAATGAAAAAATTTATGTTCGATGTTACGAAATTATAAGCTACTAAAAGTTTTGCATTACAATACGATTTGTGTCATAGTTAAAGTACTAGCGAAATACACAAAATATCTTCAAATAGGTAAATTATTCACAATACGTCACGGACTATTGAGAACTGTTTCACGTTTTCCGATAAAGTTATGTAGTTTAGTGCTAAGTCTGAATATCATGCCAGGCTAATTTTATTGCTTGTTTACAAAGTTCTTTTGCAAATATTATTGCTTTTTAAGAAAAAAAGACTTAAGTAAGTAAGTAAGTTAGTAAGTAAGTAAGTATTGACAATTTAAAAACCAGATAAATATAATTTTGTAATGACAATCCTTGTTTATAAAAAAAAATATTCGAAAGAGCCAAACAAATTTTATTTCTTGTTTACAAAGTTCTTTTGCAAATATTATTGTTCATTTAAGAAAAAAAAGTATTGATTAATTGGATTAACAATTGAATAATTGCATTTAAATATCGGACAAATATAACTTTTGTAATAACATTCCTTGTTTATAAAAAAATGTAAACGTCCAAATAAACTTGTCGTTTGAAGCTAAATAAACATCAAAGTATAAATATTTGTAAAACACACACCAATTTCGCTATTAGTAATTATGAATGTAATTCCATAAATATGTTTATTTACTAGTATAAGCCTATACTGTACACAAACCTTATTGAATTCCGTGCTACAAATAGATCGTAAAATATATATTGGTTAAGTACTTTTCTATTGAGATTTGAGAACAATTTTAATTGAAAAAAGTGTGACTATTTTAATCATTTTTGCATTTTTTTTAAGAGAGATAACCTACTTGCCGATGCCGGACTAATAACACCACTAGAATAACTAATGTATAATAGTTATAATATAATAATATTATGTCTTAGATGCAATTGTTATCACATATATAATAAAATAACTAGGTACATTAAGTTATAGTAGGTCAGTTCAGTACATCAAGCACGAATGTGGAAGTGACATTGCACAAACCGGCTCCTGTCCTGACGCATGCATACCTTCACGTACCGAAGAATACAAATTATTGTGAGTGAAAATAATTCACGTTTTCCTCTCTTCTGCACAACACGCGATGTAATTAAGATATCTCATTATCGTTCAATAAACTGAGGCATTCTATGAACATTAGGATTGTCAACATTGTCAAATATTAAATTATCGTGGCGGTTAATTAGTATAATTTATATTTTGCAAACTGTTTAATTAATATTAAGTAACAATTAAGAAAATAACATTTCACTTTTTTATATATAATTGGTAATTGATTAAAACCAATTAAAATTAGAGATTCTAATACTCATAATAAAACAATCTAATAATAATAATAGATACTCTAATAACATTTATTATTATTATTATAAAAATATAATTTATATTTGTTATTAGTTATTATTTATTAATAACAAAGGTTATTATTAGAAACTCAATTTAATATATTCTTAATTTTTCATTAAATGTTTAATATGTCAATTATTAAATGTTACATACTTAAGTACTTAAATAAACTAGATTAAAACATTTATAATAACACATTAATAAACATCACTCAAGTAAGTATTAAATAAACTAAAAACGACACTAAATTCAAAGTAAACATGCCATGAAAGTCACAACGTTCATTATCCGTGAAAATTTACAGTGACGCGTTATGATATAATATACCTATATTTAACAATCTGTATCAACAAACAGAGCTCACCTGACGAAGAATTTTCTTGAAAATTTTAAACTTCATAATTATCTATTGAAATTAAAATAAACACTGGCACATAATATCACTCAAAATTATGTGTTAAAAATCACAGGTTAATAATTAACAAAACCAAAGTTGAGTCTGTAAATTAAAAAAAATAAATGTAGAGTAACTGAAAATAAATGAAATAGACTATAACGCGCCGCGGTTGAACATCATCTGTGAACGAATGCCGCGGTTGGGTTGGGCTACGCGGCGCGATAGCGTGTAGGGGCTCAGTTTGACTCGAACCGAAATTATTCGACCATTTTTCACTATACACGCATTCTTTGAATCAATGAAATGTTAAATAGTCGCAAAATTTTACGAATTCACGTCACATAAAACTTGATAATGGAACCTGAAATTAACTAGGGCTTATGCTGCGCTCAAAAATGTATCAAATACATTTTAAAAAAGTCCCTCTGTATGTACGCTTAGATCTTATTAACTACGCTACAAACTTTTATGCGGTTTTCACTAATGGAAAGAGCGTTAAACGAGGAAGGTTTTTATAATATATAACAGTTTTTGTAACAAAACTCTTCCGAAACGGCTTCACCGATTTTTATGAAATTTTTCGTGTATATTCGGTAGGTTGTAAACGATTTTTATACCCCAAAAATAATTTTTTTTTTGGCAAAACAACGTTTACGGGGTCAGCTAGTTATATATAAAAATCAAACGTTGAGCGTTAGTCTCGCAAGAATTCAAGAATGGGTAGACCGATTTTAATTCCCTTTTCATTTATGAAAAGAGAAATAACCGGGGATAGATTTTAAATATAAAAAATGCACCCTGAGTGAAGCCGGGAGCGGGTCACTAGTTCTTAGTAAAAAAAACCTTTGCAGACTTTCAATTCTCCTTACTGTAATATGTTATATCATTTATAGGTACGTAATATTTATAGACAACATGTGCTATTTATTTTATGATATTGTTTTCATTCGTGTATGGATTGTACGTCTCTTCATTGTGAATTTGTGATATACTTAATGTGTAATGTTTTAAAAATTTTAAAATACAGCAGCTGCCATCTACCCTCGTCAGTGCTATCTCAGAATATATTATGATAGTGTAAGTGGGTACATATAAAGACACTAGTTCCGTTTGTTGTAACAACCAGAAAAAGGACAATGATTTATGATATTCCGAAAAAATTTTAAACATCTAATGCTAATGAGCCGATAAAAATTCCGTAAGACGAAGAACGTGCCAATTGATAGCTAATTACACGCGTAATGTATCAACCAACAAGAAATTAACATTTAAGTATAGGGAAATGCAGCGCATTGAAACGCTTACAGGGACTTTATCAGCCTTTTACATCATACAAATAGTCGTATTCGTATCACGTCCTGCTACTGTGTGTTAATCGGAGTCTATTAGGCTTTTATATATGTAGTTAACTGCGAATTTTGAAAATGTATGCTATTTCCATTTTATATTCAGAGGAAATAAATATAATAGTAAGGAACTTTTAAATAATATAATATACAATAATAAATTATTATCAGCTTAAAACATAGCGCTATAATCTCCTTATGATGCGCTTTCCAGAATACAATTAAATGATTCTTGTTTCACACGACAAAAATCGCAAATTAAAAATATAACCTTTTTTTTAAATTAAATAAAAGTGGGCCGTCAGCCTGTCTGCCACCCTTTACAACATATTTAAAAAAATTCAAGTATATTTATGATGTTGATTTGACATCATCTGGTGTTTGGGAAATCTATTTTCATGAGTAAATGCCTTATTATATTGAGATTAAGGGTATATCTGAAATATGGTAAAACTTACCTCATGATCTGGTCCAGGTTTCGATGCGAGCCTTGCTTCGGTTAGTTGGTTTTTCAGCGCCCTAAACCAAACCAAAGCAATAATTTAAAAAAAATTACCAACTAATGCAGTTCAGTTGTGAAAAACTACAACCGTTTGGACCAGGATTTTATTTTATAATGAATTCGGGCCATTGACAAAATCAACACTCTAATGTTGTCCTGAATGTCTTTTTTCAAACTGTTGTACAGTTTTATGGAACAATGTTAGATTTTAAGTTTTTATTTATTGTAAACATATAATTTTTGTACTGAAACGTTAATAAAAAAAATATATAGATAATATTTTTGGTAAAAAAAACTCAAACAAAGTATGTAAGAAGGTTTTAAGACAAAGTTTACTATTACGATTTCACATAATATTTCTTTTATTTTTAAATGTAAAAACCACGCATCAACCTTCTACATTTTTATAACACCGGTCGAAAGAATCTTACGAGCATCAAATAGTTATCATTAAAAACTATGGCATTAAAAAAGTCTGCACATTCCACCTATCCCTACTAAGGTATGCCCACAGGGATACGTGATTTTTTTTTTTTTTTTTTTTTTTTCATTTATCCCTACTACATAAATGTACTATAACCATGACAGTTAATAGTCTATTAAAAATATTTAGGAAAATAACTTTCTACATACATATAAAGCTCCTCGGCTTTCCTCGCCTGTTTGTCCCGCCGCCTCAACAGTTCCACACACAGTTGGAGCGTCGAATGTGTGGCTTCGCACGTCGCGCGAAAGGAAGCACTTGTCGCGCGCACTTCACCCGCGTCCAGGCTCAGATCGGTGCCTGACGATATTACGCCAATCATTAGTAATAATACATAGGGCGGGAGGGTAGAGGACCGACTCTATATATTAAAAAGTGAAAGAGAATACCAGTAAATTAAGATGGCGCTAGTGTAGCATTGACAAAGTAAATTAGACAAAGATAGATAGATAGAATATATGCTACACTAGCGCCATTCTGGCCACTTTTAGAACCCTTATTTTATTGTAGGAGAGGACCATTTTTTTAGTTTAATAGTCGGTACACCTTATCTCTATCCTCCATAGTATACATTTATATGGCGGAATAATTAGTTGAAGTGGCATTAGGCAGAACATATAGTACGGAGATAAGACCAATGTTATTATGATTCTTATTTTGGTTTTGATTGGGACTTTTCTGTTTTGCCGTATTCTCGTAAGTACACCCATAGCTGACTTGGCCATTTGAATTTAATTTAATACAATAAAATATTATTATTTATATTATGATATACTGTTTTTACAAAAAAAAAATATATATTTGACTCACTTTGCAAGGTGCGTTTTTCTATATTAGTGACTGATAGCTGGTTTTTGCTTTATTATTTTAATATAAATATATTAAAATATTAATAATAAAAAAAACTCACCATCTGCCACTTTAACAGCATCAATTGCGTCCGTTAAATCGTCATGTATCTGAGGGTAGGATGCAACACATCTGTCGAAGTACCCTTGCAATGTGTTTGCTTGTTTTGACAAAATCTCATTGTACGTTTCCAATTCAGAGATCTTCTCGGCGAGTCGACGGGCAGTGCGTCCTACAACATACATTAACGCCTGCATTAAAAGTCATTATTGATTTCCGAGAGTAACAGGCCCCAGTACAGTCCGGTCATAAAGTGGGCATATAATGTGAGACTGTCTCACATTATATTATATGCAGCGCAACATAGGTGGACCCGATGGTCCAATTGAGAATTTAACTAAACCATCCAACACCCACAAAAAAAATTTCATCCAAATCGGTCCAGCAATTTAGAAGTTCCATGACTTATACACATGTACTGAAGCATTACATGTAGCTATCCAAAATCTCTTCTATTTGAATTTGAAAAAGTATGTAACAATTAATTACTCAACTCCATAATGATTACAAAAAACAATCAACCTACAAGTACCTCCACAATATTGTTTCAAAAATGAAAATACTCTTTGTTGTATCTTTGGTGTTTTTTTTAGTTAAAAGCTTAAAACTGAAAAAAATTACATCTTTCGGAAAGATAAGGATTTAATTTAGTTCTTAGATTTATGTGCTTAAAACATCAAGCTTAGTTAGTATAAATAAAAGTTAATACCATGTGATCCTGTTGATTGCAAGGATGTAACTGATCCATGTCTTCGAAGTCCACCCACATTTGAACTGCTGTCTGAATTCGTTCCATATCCTGATTCCAACTATAAATAAAAAACATAATATGTATTCTAATACCTCCTAAACTTGTGAAACCCCCTTTAGTTTTTTAAATTGTACACAAGATTGCAAAAGTGTGAAATTTATTTGTCATATAGTTGACATAATAATTAAAGCTATAATTGATGCTAGAGCAAAGAGTGGTTAAGGATTATATTTTTAATCCTAAGTGAAAAGATAGTATAATCATAAAGATATATTTATCACTAATAAAACACTAATCCATTTATTATGTTAAAACATGTTAGTTTATTTTAATATTTTTTTTTTCAATTAATTGAGAATTTATGATTTAAACTAAATTATAATAAACAATTTTCATTGCCCTTGTCATTTGTTAAAAGTCTTCCTGACTTATAGTATTCTTAACTTAGTTATTTCTGAAAAGTTATATTTCCAAGACTCATGGAGATGCAGAATGAAGAAATATTTCAGTGCATATACTCTGCATCCTACAGGTAGCTTAGTGATAGTCCATGATATGATCATAGAATTGGAGGATTGTGCTCCTCTTGTAATGGAAAATTATATTTGCACACTTACTTTAAATGAATCTAAAACATCTATCCATTGCTGCTTCTCTTCTGGACTTGGAGCACGCAAGTACCAAACACAGTCACTTACAGACACGTCAAATCTACAGTCATCAAATTCATGAGGCTAAAACAAAATAAAATTTTTATTTCACTTTTAAAAGTAATAATTAAAATGACAACTAATATTCTCTTATCCTTAATCCTATTATAGTAGGGGAGCCCCAGAGCGGATTTTGGGATTTACTCGAGCGCGTCAGATATTGCCATTGTATATGTAACGCAAGCTCGTGGCAGCTTTTAGAAAATGCAAAAAAGATTTCTGGTGATTGCTATTTTCAAATACTCAAGCTACCATTTAATCTTCAAAATCCAATAGGTCCCCACGACGCCCGAGTGACACCACATTTAGCATCGTGGACTCCCCTACCATTATGGTTGGCAGCATACTTACAGCACCTGTGATATTGCTTGTGTTAAGGCAACAATAGCCACTTACCATGATGATTGATTTTATTGCAGGTTTTACTTATAAGCAGACTTATAAAACAGACCATCTTATGACAGTAAGCATTATTAATAACAGGAAACCTTAAAATTTTAATCTAAAACATAAAGATCCACCTGAGAAATAGTGGTTAACATAGACAAAATAATTAAGTAAGCTGAAGTGGGAAAACATATATGTTATGCTTATGCATGAAATGGGCATTGTGATAAACAAGTTCAAGAGTTGAGTCAGTTAAGACTTTTGTTGAATAAGAATAACTAGTGAACTAATAATTACAACAACATGAAATTTTATATTTATACCCTCAGACAATGTCATTACTTAATGAATTTGTCAAAATGTGATCGAAACCGGGGGCAAAAGCTAAATCAAGTTTTACAAAATTGCACATTACAAATAAACAAAAATGTTGGTTGTTTTGGCTTAATTTTAATATTTTTTTATTGATTTACACCAGATGTGTTGAAAATTTAAAATAACTCGCCAGCAAAAAAAGATACTTAGATAACTGATAACGTTATCGAAATGTCTGTTTTACTGCGTCACTTTTACCTTAAAAAAATTGGTACGAATTGAAAAGCAATTGCATATTGAAAAACCACAACAATGACTTCACAATTGACTGCATCCTCTAGGTCGTCGAGGCAAATGTAAAAACAATATTGTGTAGTTAAACGCTGCGATTTATTTATGCTGTGTAATCAACGTTATATTGTAATTTAATTGAGGAAGGACAAATTAATTTTTGTTGGACTTTGATAACATCCTAAAACTACAAGTACATATAGCAGAATTCTCACCTTAACTTTAGCTTTCTTTAAGCATAAGGCACCACGACATCCAAGATTGCTCTCCAATTCACTTTTATAATACGATAAAGTGGAATCTTTCAAAACAATAAACCTGTCCTGCCAACCGTGAATATAGTTCGTCCATTTACTCAAATGACCACGAAGTTCAGGCGCTACACTTTCGTCCAAATCGGAATTATCGCTTACTGTTACAGGTTCTTCCGTCATGTTAATTTGTTGAATGTTACATTAACTTCATATGAAAGAAAAATGAAAACTGTAATTAATTATAAATAAAATAGTGATCAACACAACAAATTACTGTCAAATGAATTTCGAATGAATGATCACCATAACGAATATAGAGCGATGCTAGAGGCTATAAATCAAAATGTAGTTTCATTCTCTTTGGTCAAGGTCAGCATAGGCTTTAAATAATACTATAAAACTTCGCATGTATGTATGTAAAACAAAAATATTACTCCTGAATTTACTTCAAATATCTGTTCTAATTAGTTTCTAATCTATTCCATACAAAATAAAACCATAACTTTTAAAGTTTTATAGTTTAGTTATATATTAAAAAAGTGACCCCCATTTTTGCGGATTTTCTCAATACTCTATACATCTGTTACTGCCGTTATTACATGTGTTTTTTTTTTTGTTGTATTAAAAAATATTTTATTATTGTTCTAATACTATTAATTTATTATGAAAATGTGTATACACCACTATAATAGACAAGTATATACTAAACTAAATACATAGACTAAAGGCTTGTTAGGACTACTTTAGTAGTTTAGTTTAGTCTCATAATATAATAGTATAACAATACTAGCGATTTAGTGTCGGACATTATATTAGTTAAACTATTACTCGACTAATTTTTTGGGGTTCAGACTAGTTCAGATAAGTTTATTTGCAAAATTACTTCCTACTCGAATAAATTACTAACCTAATGCTAACTAGCCTAGGTTGATGAGATAGATTACTTCAAAAACGATCATGTTTGTTCTATGGCGCAACCTCACAATATAGTCTACGATCGCGCTCGCAGCACAGCCCCGCGTAAATTTCTTATTGGTTAATCCACATTGATTATTTGTAAACTTATCATTGATTGGTTACTATCACTCTACCGCCAAAATTTTGCTGATTCAGCCAATAAAATGTCGTGGTTTCATAAATAATAACGCGCAATATCCGTTCAAGATGGCTGACAAAACTGTGCCTATTTATGTTCCATCAGAAAAACCTCTAAAATTGGAAAAATGGAAAGTGAAACAAGGTGGTTTTGTATCACAAGGACAAATTCTATTTTTGTACAATGATTCATCGGGCGAAAATGTAGATTCAAAGAAGTTTAAAGCCTTTCGGGCTGGCACTGTCTCATGCATCAAGGTAAAGGATGGAGAAATAATAGAGCCAGGGTGAGTGACGTCATTAATTACTTAACTTATATAATGTCTAAATACAAAATTATTTTGTATAATAATTTGCTACATATCTCTGAAAACTAAAATATTTCTTTACTCTCCCTCCCCGCGTTTCATCGCGACAACGCTACCTGTCAATGTCACCTAAATATAAAAACGCGGCAAACCGCAAATAAATACAAAATTGGTTCTAAAATATTCTCAAACAGCTTCGCCTTTTATTTTGAAGACGTTAATGTGATTATATTAATTGTTATTCTTATTTCATAATAGTTCGAATTGCATTTACAGAGCATGCATAGCAACTTTGGAGAAATGCCGCCATCCCACAGTTATGAAAGAAATGTGTGCAGAATGCGGAGCCGATCTTCGCACAGACGAAAACACAAAACAGGATAATGCTATTGTTCCTATGGTTCATTCTGTGCCAGAATTAAAGGTTAAAAATATATTACTAGCAGTTGTCAATAAGATAAAATATAAGTACATATAAAATCGTTCGTAGTACATATTCACTATCAACGCATATAGGCAAAACAACAAAGTCTAGAAAGCTGAAATTTTGAACTAGAAAAAATTTGTAGCTGGTTTAATTTAGGAAAATATTGACTATAAAAAAAACGAAAAAAAGCCAAAGAATTAAATTTACCATATCATAGCTTATAAAACAGTATTATTTCAGTGCATAAATGTATATATGTTTTTAGGTATCAGAAGAATTAGCACAAAAATTAGGACGTGCAGATGCGGATCGCCTCTTGTCACACCGAAAGTTGGTGTTGCTGGTTGATTTAGATCAAACTTTAGTACATACCACTAATAACAGTATACCAGCTAATATAAAGGTAACTTTTAAATTACTATTAAAAAAATATTATGTGAGTAGATATTTTGCAACTTAAGTATCCGAAACTTTCTGAGTCTGTTTCTCCACTAACTATTCTAAACCATCTAACGGATTTTGATGCGGTTTTCACTAATGGAAAGAGGGATAATTGAGGAAGTTTTGTATATACATATATATAGTATGTTTGTAATGCATCCCTAATATTGTATTTATAAATGTTTTATATTTTTCAGGGTGTTTTGCATTTTTTTCTACGTGGACCCGGCAGCCCTGGACGCTGGTGTCATACAAGACTCCGACCGAGGACTGAAGAGTTTCTCGAGTCTGCCGCTAAGAACTATGAACTTCACGTCTGTACGTTTGGTTCGAGACAGTACGCTCATGCTGTAGCCGAATTGTTAGATCCAAATAAAAAGTATTTCTCACACAGAATATTGTCAAGAGATGAGTGTTTTGATCCTAGAACAAAAGCAGCTAATTTAAAGTTAGTATATCTTTATTCTTTCTTTTTTTTTTACATTGTTGTTTACAAACAATATGCAAAATAATAAAAGTAATAACAAGCATCAACAGCATTTAATACCAGTAGTATTAAAGACAGTATACTAATACATGTATTGTTATGATGTGCAGTATTGTACTACACAGCATAATAGCATAATTTGTATTGGCAGGACTCAGGTACAAAGGTAAAATGTTAACACATAAACATTTGCCCCTAGCGGGATTCGAACCCGCGACCGTTTGGTTAACAGCTAGGTTTTTTGGCCACTAGACCAAACGTGTCGTCGAACAGAGATGGCGCTGATATTAATTCGTTAAGATAAATGTTTTTATAATTTTTATTATGTATTTTAGAATCGTTCGTAAAGAATAAACTCCAGTCGTGCGTCGGAGCTGACACACACACGTTTTTAAGCATAAAATGATCAAGTATTTTAAATTTTTGATTAATAAAGCTACTTTTGTTTGCAGAGCATTGTTTCCTTGCGGTGATAACATGGTTTGCATCATTGACGATAGAGAGGATGTATGGAGACACGCAGCGAACCTGATCCATGTGAGGCCTTATTCCTTCTTTCAGTCCACCGGGGACATTAATGCACCACCAGGTAAGTGTTGTATCTTCCAATGATCTGAGCTTTTTCTGACTTTGTAAAATATACATTCAAATACAAGCTAAGTTTCAGTTTGGATTCAGATACAAGTTGCAATTTTAAACCTTCTTGTGACTTCACAAGCAATCCAAAAATTATTAGTCCTTCTGAAGACTTTCTTTGCTATTAAGTTTAAAAAGAAAGACAGATATGAGGACGACATTTCACTGTTTAATAAAGCTAAGAAAATAAAGGTATTATAAGGTAGACTGATATTATAAAAAATAAGGATCTGATTTTTGTATGTTTGTTTGTAATTGGTTTAAGACTCAAATAATACATTATTAGCGAGTAACATAGGTTGTATTTTATGTTCAAAAAGCTAGAGATTCCTATAAAAATTACAGAAATTTGTCTATAAAAGTTTTTCTTTGGCATATGCTGCGAAAATTATTGATACATAAAGTAATGTAGGTACTACATGTTTGTAGTATTCATCATTGCCCACGAAAAAAGTTCGCCTTATAGTTAATACAATGAACTATTATAGTATATGTAATATAATTAGTGAAGAAAATGTTTTATAAGAATATACTTATACAAATTTGGATCAATTGTGTTGTTAAAGTTGAGTATTTGAATAGATACCTTTTTTTACAGTTGATGAAAAATCCAAGTTAATAAGTGGCAAAAATGGTTCCCAATTGCCTGTGATGAATCAAATGCCTACTTTGGACCCCGAGCCGGAAAATGAACAGTCCGACGTTAAAGTTAGTGAAAGTAATAACGGTAAGATAGTTAAGGCTAATGTAGAAGAGATATCCAGTTCTAGTGAGGAGAATGCGAATAAAACGAGCGCGAAGGAAGGAAATAGTGAGAAATCTGAAGTTAGTGAACAAAGTGAACAATTTAGTGATAAAGTTGAAGAAGTCCAGGAGCCAAAATGGGTTGAGACGTCGGACGGACAAATAGAAATAGAGGATCCAGATGATTATCTCATATATTTAGATGATATCCTTCAACGAATACACAAGTAAGTCTAAAGAATAAACATTTTATTTAACAACTACATGTTATGTCCGCAACATCTTACGCACTGTAGTTAGTTTTTTCAAAATGCCACAACAACCGAACATTTTTCAATGACAAAAAGTATCCTATAGTTTAAATCCAGGTAAACATAAATACATCGATGAAAACCGCATTCAAACAGGTTAAACTGTTTATGAGATTAGCGTGTACAAACGTACAAAGAAATAAAAAATTTAAAATCTTTTTTTTTTACCTCGGTAACATAAGTATAACATAAACCTTTTCATGCCTACTCTCGGTACTACTGGTAAGTAACTACTGAACAGATAATCGTCAAATTTTTCATACACGCTGTCACAGAAATAAATGCGTAAATTTTAAATTTTTCCATAAATATTTCGGAAACTGGCTTAATACCATAGATACCAGGAGTAGTTATTTATCTATTACCTATTCATTTAATTTAATCTTTATATATATATAAATAAAAATTTCGAGTCACGTTGTGTGTCCTCGATGAACTTCTAAACTACTGAACCGATTCTGATAAAACTTCGTAACTATGTGTAATTTGGTCCAACTTAAAAGATTGGATAGTTTTCATTTTGAACTCGGGCGAAGCTGGGAGCGGGCCACTAGTGATAATATAAAACATAGCCTAATCCTATCGTTATTAGTCAGTTTATAAAAATGAGCCCTCAAATCTCTTCAAATATTAGAAAAATTAAAAGTTGTTGAAATTTTCAGACATTTTTATGAATTATATGACAAAATGGATAAGAAGCAAATACCAGATTTAAAAAGTGTGATACCAGAAGTGAAGAATAAAGTGTTAGCCGGCTCCAGTTTGGTTTTTAGTGGATTAGTTCCGACGCACCAAAGGCTAGAGACGTCCAGAGCTTATTTAGTAGCGAGAAGTTTGGGCGCTGAAGTCACACAAGATTTCACTGAAAATTCTACTCATCTAGTGGCATTGAGGGCAGGTAATATGTGTTCACATTTTTTTTCCTTTTTTTTTTCTATTAGAGATGGGTTTGCCAGAATCTAGCTGTGTGGGCTCGAACGAACGAGCTCGCCCAGACGATGCATATTCACTCCAACTTTGAAAAGATTTGGGTTATATGAGCTCGGAAACACAGTTCCAAAAATAAATAAATAAAAGATGTTTTAATGCGCTTGGTCCGAAAAAGACGGATTTGGACAAGACGAGGATGGTTGAATGTTTTGCGCCAAAGACCACGAATTTAGAGACCACTTTTTGAGTTTTTACACGGACACAATATAATTGTAATAAATAGAAATAAAAAATAATTACAGGAACAGCAAAAGTGAACATGTGTAGAAAATTACACAGCGAAGGCAAAAACAAATTACACATAGTTACACCCGAATGGCTTTGGATTTGCGCCGAGAGATGGGAGCATGTCGATGAAAGATTATTCCCCTTACAAAGAGGCGGACAGGTTAGTAGTTTTATTAATACTAATATTATAAATAGAAAAAATTTACAATGTCAGATGCTTACACATATATGAGACTGTAAGGCTCGATTACTTTTTTCATTTTATTTCATTACCAGCTGTTGTACGCGACTTCGTCCGCGTAACTTTATAAAATATAGCCTATGTTACTCTGTGATAATGTAGCTCTCTATATGTGAAAGAATTTTTGAGTTTATTCATTGCAAACAAAAATTCAAATCTTCTCTCTTTATAATATTGGTGTAGACTAGCGATCCGCCCTCGGTTGCGCACGAAAAATTTTCCAGTTTTTTTTTTCTTAAGAACCTCAGATTTCAACTAATATTTGAAAAAGAAAAGCCAAATTAGCCGAGCCGTTCTCGAGTTTTGAGCTTAGCAACACATTTAGCGACTCATTTTTATTTTGGCATATTTTGGTATAATGCAATTTATGGTTTTCTGAGGGAGTATATATTGAATGTAACAGAGTGCAATGCGAAGGCCGCCTGCGCACTGCAGCAGTCCGCCGCCCGCTCCGCCCGTGGCCGCCGCTCGTCGCCGCACGCCCTCCGGCCGTTTCATGGACACACTCAACCCGCTGCTCTCCTTCTCAAGCGCTGACATCGCCGACATGGACCGCGAGGTAGCCATTCTTTTTTCAAGTTACAAAACTTCTTTAGGATCAGCCCACATCGGAGCAGTAATAGCAATAGAATATAGATCTTATTTACTACACTAAGGGTCCGTACACATGAAGTTTTTTTTTTTTTCAGGCGCCAACATGACATATTATAAAAGATTTTAGCAACCGCTATAACATATGTTATAAATCATTAAACCAATATGTTCCTTTAATTTAAGGTAGAAGATATCTTCAATGAATCTGATGAGAGTTCCTCAGATGAAACATCGAAGCCTGGAGATGATGACCTCGATGATGAGGAGAATCCGCCAGAAGATAGGCTACTCAGTTTAGAAGCAGAGGATAGCACGCAAGATAGGTAACTATAACCTGTGACTAATTTCTTTCACTAAGTGGGGATGGATATTTAATAATAAAATATAAATTGCCTATTGGATCTAATATGTAGAGATAATAATAATATATGACATTTCTATGTGGTTTTTCTTGTCTTATTAGGGATGATGAATTTTTGTTTCATTATACGGAAACCTGAAACTATAGAAAAGATAGATGAATTGGCTATATAATATTTAAAATCTACGTATTTTCAAGTTATTTTGTATTAACATTTCAAAAGTAAGGAAAACAATTAATCAGGTTTCTAAAAAACAAAGGGTTGGCTGATTTCCTACCTGAATGTCATTGTATTGTAGATGTAAATAGTTAAATTTAGTTTATTTTATGTTTAATTTATATTTCGGGCGAAGAAGTCGGACCACGCGGTCTCAGAGTAATTTACTACGTAAGGGCTAATTTGTTTAATTATTTATGCATGTTATATTCCTTAGAACAAATTTCTTTGTGTTCAGTTTTGAACTTCTGTATACTAGCTTATCTTAAAATCGATTTTGTATTTGTTTACAGATTACTAAGTAAAAAAGGTGAAGACAGTTCTAGTGATTCTGACGAAGGTTAGTTTATTGTCAAATATTTTTATTTAGGAGATTGTTCTTGTTGTTGAACAAAGCAAGTTTATGACTTGCCTTGTTATAATTATAATAATAAAGATGAATATTACAGATTCGCACAGAAAACGCAAGCGGCCTCGTCCCTCGACGCCTTCGGACGACGACGACAGCTCATGGAACCTGATGGGAGCCGCACTCGAGAGAGAGTTCCTGGCGCCGGACTGATGCTCACACAACCGATACACCTCAACTCTGTGCCCACAGAACAATAAAATATTAAGTTTTAAAAGTTGTTTCATTTATGTGCTAAACCCTCAATACTCCTTACTTTCCAATCCTACTATTAAAGGAATTATATTATAAATGTTTGCTACTCTTTAATATTTTTCTAGATTTTATACATCTTAATCAAAAATTCTATTCATTTTCATTAATTGAGTCAGTGTTTGAAAAAGATTCACTTCCGGTTGTTTTTTTATATTAAGATCGTCAGGCAGACTGATAGTAACTGGCTACCATACCATTGCTAATAAATATCACAAGTTAAGCCACAGGTGCTCCAAGTGCGCTGCTGAATTAAGATTGGATGGCATAGAGAAATGTATTCTGGTATTCCTTACTCATTTACCGTGTTATTTTACGGTGGTCTTCTGTAGAGGTGGTTTATTGCCACCAGATCGGTTGCCCAAATGACTGCGAAGCGCAGTGAAAAATTCATTTCCTAAGTTGACCCTGCCAGTAATTGACCATAACCCACTCATCTAAGAGGCTCGTCATTTTAAAGTTTGATTTAAATTTATTTTCTTCTAACTAAACCAAAATATTCTGTTATTTAATTAAATGGTAGGTAAGTATTCGAAACTGTTCCTAGAATCTTCGGGAATATAATTGCATTCAGGTAGGTAGGATAGGATTCATCCCTTTGAAGTTTTTTCTTTAAGTAGGTAAGTAATTTGAAAATCTTGCAAACTATATAGGTACTTACTGTTTAAACATATTTTCATTTTGAGTTTCACAGAATGCAGAAATTTTAATTATTAAAATAGCTCTGTCTTAACTATTTGAAAGAAGAATATTTTTCCATATAAGTACCCATTCCCTTTTTGTATCTTTCATTTGTTCATTTAACCAAATTTTATGAAAACCAATAAATTATGAGAAAAAAAGAACAACCATAAATAGGGTGTAAAATCCAAGGTTTAGAAATGAAAAAACGGTTCAATAATATTCCTATATACTATTTTATATACAATTACTACATATAAGTTTATTTTTTATTTATACTGAATATGGATCGTCTTCATCAAAAACGTGGAACTTTGTATAAGTTGGTTTAGATGTGAAATCTTTCTTTCCATCCTGCCAACCTCTGGGTGGCGCCTTATTATAATCGAATGAAGAATCAACTTTCCCATATATCTCCATTTCTCTATCAATATCTTCTCTGTATCTCTCTTTTGCCACTTTTTTGCCCGTTATAGGATCTGTTATATCTCCAAATGCATATATAACTTCCTTCACCTCGTGTGTAATTAATTTCGTAAGTTTCTGTGGTAATGCTTGTATAAGAACTATGTCTCCAATCTTGCATAGTTTTTCTGGATCATGGCAGTAATAGAATTCATCATTTTTGAAGTACTAAAAGAAATTATGAATTAATTAATTTACACAGTTAAAACAGTAAAAAATAAAAATATATTTTTTAATATTCATCATATCAAAATTATAGAGGAGGACATAGGTCTCCCCCATTATTTTCCAATAAGACCGGTCAGAATCAGGCTGGTTTTTGAATATTATGCTGATAATAACCTACTGGACCACTATAAATATAAATAAATTAGGTCTACAATATTATTTTAGTATTCCAGCAGAAATTAACAAGTACTTTGTTAGAAAACTAACATATTTATATGCAAATAGTCAGAGATTTATTACAATTATCTGCACAGTAAGTAATACTAACCATAAGCAAATTTTCGTCTAATTCTAACCTCTTCACCCTAATTTTAGTAGCATTTTGCTTTACTGTAGGCATACACTGACCCAACAATAACAATTTCCTTGTAGTTTCAGCTATATTTCGAGCCATTTTATACTTTTTAATTTTCTCAAGTCAATAATAAGTAAAGTAAGTAAAACTTCTTCGCTACACAACACAATTTATTTTGTTATTTTTACACAAGACAAGAGTAGAAAGTAGGACGCACGTAGGACAGAGTATATATGTTACTTGCATTGCACGTAGAATGTGCAGTCTGCTGTACTCAGAGTAAATAATCTGCTGTGTGACAAATGACAATAACAACAACACCTTACCACACCACATATAAATAAATAGTAGCTAAATGAAGTTAAATATAACCACCTATGACACTTTTTATAAATACAGAACCAGGGCTGCTAGTAAAGAAAATCATTTTATACTGCTGGGCACAGAATACTATATACTCTCGTAAGTAGAAGAATGCCAACTGATATACAAACAAAAGGGGACCAATTTCGCATTTCTGGAATGTGAGAAGATTGAAATTAAGTATTTCAAAAGTCCCACTACAAATTTTAGGTAGCCAGTCACCCAAAATTTGTAGTGGGACTTTTGAAATACTTCCAGAAATGCGAAATTAACTCTCCTTTCCAACTTACAACAGACAGCGGATTATAGCGTGTTTGAGCTCAATAGAAAGTGGAGGGTTAATATATAATTTTTAATTATAGCTTGTAGTACATAAAGGTAGCCATGCTAATGGCTAATTCACAAGCAACAACGCCATTAGTTTTGCTAGTGCGCTTCCGACCAGTTGCAGTTTATCCTTTATGGTAAGTAAATGGACTCTGTGATCCGAAACTCATCCGCCGAAACCCAACAGCACTTGCTGTTATTTCGCGGTAGTCTTTTGTAACGGGTTGGTTATTGCCGCCCAATTTAAGACTGCGAAATGCATTGTGTTACTTCAAATAAAATTTACTACGTGTTGTTTTAATAATTTTTATTTCATTATCAATATATACACCATGAGATCAAGAAACAATGTAGAATGACAATATGTTTACCTATGTAATTACAAAACCTATTGCGACAAATCTCATCTCTAAGTATCTTGCTTATAATACTGTCTCAGTCATTTGTTACATATATAGGGCCATAGGGTTGATCAAATAGATATGTACAATGTTCATACAATATTATGATTAAATTTCAAAATACAATAGAAACATATAAATGAAATAAATTAGGTTAAAAGTTGTCAATCATGCAAGATAAAATATTTTATTCAATAAGATTACATATTTATGTTGTCTGTTATTAATATTATATCGTTATCACTACACCGTCACCTGTCGATCGATGTCACATTGGGCCAATAATTTCTGATTTCTGAATAACCAATGTTCACAATGTTCAGGTTATCACTACGCCGGACAGGCGAATTTACCGGGCGGTAAAACTGCAGGAAAGTCCGTTTTACCGGGCCGTAAAACTGTTTGAAAGTCCAGTGGCTGTACATTTTATATAAAGCTATTCACACTATACCGGATCCGGCAAAAACGCCGAGTTCGGATCGACATTCTTGTCATTGCAGACATTCCGCCGGAATATCACCCGGACCGGAGTAATGTAAACGAGCTCTATGTACGGGCGCCGGTTTCCAGCAAATGGTCCGGCATAGCGGGAATCAGCCTTAAATATCGTTTCTCTTAACGAATATTTTTTTAATTAATACAATTCGTTCACAACTCACACTCAGAACGTTCATATTGTTAAGAGCACCTGAAAATTATTTATGTGAAACTACTTCAAAATTTGTGACGGTGAGTGATATCATTAAAACATATAGCTTTAGTTTAAAACACTATACCACATTGTTGTTATTTGATCTTAACACACACTACGGACCTACTAACGATTTTTTTTAAATATAGAATTAATGAAAAGGCACAGCTATAGTGAATTAAGAAAATATTGTCTTTTAATATAACAATAAAGAAATGCTACTTTTATCAACACCTCGTATTACATCTTACAATACTGTGTAATCTAACAAATATTTTTTGTTTACGATTTCATTTATTTTTAAGACAACTAAGCTAATATTATGTTTAGAATAGTAACGCGTAGATGGTCTCCACGAATGTGTTAATGTTTGAGATGAAATGTCTTCTTCACTTTGTTTAAAAACTGGCCATTCTAAATATGGCAACGATCCCAGAATCCTCAAGATTTCACTTTTAGTGATCAGATCACAATAAAAGGCGTAGAACATTGTTTATTAACTTTTTTAATGTCGCGCGGCCCGGTAAACAGCCAAGAAGTTTGTAAAAAATGTCGCGACTCCTACAATATGCTAATAAATCAATGTTTTGCTAATAAAACAATGTTTACCAAAGTTTTTTAATCGGCTAATTAACATAACACGGCGAAAATTAGTACTTTTTTTTTTCAATATCATGATTTAAATTCTTTTTTAATTTTAAACTTTCGTTTGGGTTTTTCACTTACACTTGTTTGTGAATTAAAGACATTTCGTATAAGGGTCTTATTTATTAAACACATTGCGACCCCCCATAATCCTGAACGCGACCCCCAGGTTGAGAAACTATGGTAAGTATAAGCTTTCACCAATATGGCCTATAATTTTGCTACTGTTCCAATTTTTCGATAAAGTACACATGATAAAGTACAAGTGACAAATTAAGCTTCAACATTTTTTGTAAAATATTTTTGGAATAAAACTTCTTTGCGCGCGATGAGTGTAAAATTAAAATTTTGTGTGAAGCTTCAGTATAACGATCACGTCACGTTTCTTGTAAAGATTCAGCATTACGTCTACCGCTTGTTGTATGTCATTGATCGCCAAAGAAGTCTGACACGTGTACTATGTACACGCGCGTGTTTTTTTTTTCTATAGATATGTAAGCTTTCTTAGTGTTTTTGTTTAGAAAAAGCCCTAAAAAATATATATGTAAAATATTTGGTATAAGCGACATAATACGAGTAAATCTGTGTACATTCGTTAATGTAGTAAACGCGCACCATTTCCTATTAAATGTTAAAGTCAAAGTAAAAAAGTTTAAACAGCATTTTGAACCTGAGTAAATATTGAAATCGTACAAATCATTGTACTTAATTTTTATTTATTTTTTAATTATAAAATTATTAAAAACATTATGAACAACAAACAAATATAACTATTTCAACGACTGCTGATACTAGTTAATTTAGTTATAAAATATTCTAAAAAGCCGGTGCGTCAATATTTTAATGTTTCTTTCTGAAGTACTTAAATTATTTCTGTTGTGAAATAACTATTATATGCTGCTATTGATTCTCCGATGGATCTGAGAATACAAGCAACAAGATATAATCTACAAGTTATGTTACCAAAGACAATAATCAAACAAATTATAGTAAAGCCAAGGAGACAACGCAAAGAATGTAAACAAATCCGACCCTCTGTTTTATGGTAAAGGAAGCCGTCTTGACAACCCTTGAAAGTTTGTTTACATTCTTTGCATTGTCTCGTTGGCCTTACTTTATCTCAAAATAATATTATTCATCAATAAATAACATTGGAATTTTGGTGACCACACACTGACATAATCAACCATTACTTCTTGGTTTGTTATTTATAGTACAGAGATGTTATATACAATATATAATATAAAATTAATTTCACAATCATTGCAACCTTAAAAAGAAAAATCATGTCCAAAAAATTCCATGTTAAATAATTATATATTTTTAAATTTTAAGAAGACAAAAATTAACTTAATAACACAAAGAAAAAATAATTTATCAACAGCTGCTTGGAATGGTGATCGAATGATTAACATAGGAATACTTAATAAATCTATAAATGCTATTCACAAATAAGACTAGGGTTCTCTATTGTAACGGAAAACATAATATTATAATAAACAAAATTTTTGAGATATTTACAAAGGTAAAGATTTACATTATACTATTTGTTTATATGTTTAATTGCCTTTTTTTATTGCCTCACTCACTCGTCGAAACATAAAAGCACATATGCTGATATTTCCATCCCGCCCCTTCTAGATAGATATAAACAAATAGTCAAAATATTATTATAAGAATATAAGTTATTAGGTCATACACATATGTGTATTTGTTACACTCAAAAATAGAATTTATTTCGTTCTCCGGTACAATGTTTTTTTTTTTTTTTTTTGTAATAAGCGAAATCGTATCATACCACGGGATGGATATAAACATCCCCTTACTTTTAATAAAATAATTAAATATTTCAAATTGTTTTTCTGTAATTATGTTGAATACAATCGAATTGCAATCTACAGGCTATTTTAATCCATTTATTGTTTGAATCTATGAAATACTTATCGACGGCGAAGTGCCAAAACCTACTAACTAACATAAATAAAATTTTATATTATACATAATTAAAAAAAAACCTTTAAGCTTCAATGCAACTTTAAAATATATAAAAGTTTCAGTTAAAAATATTGAAATGAATAAAAAATTTATTCCAGATATGAAAATTCAAAACAATTTTGTTAAAAAAAAAAATTAAAAAATACATTTTAGTTCGGCCAATGTTGACAAAATGTTTTGTTTAAAAAATATCTTTTTAAAAATACATATAAATTCCGCCAACTTGGCCAAAATGTTTACCTATAAATGTTGGCGTCACATCAAAAAGTCAATTTCTCAAAAAATGTCAGATAGGAGGTTTTGGTTGGCACTTCAAATCATTATAGCGCCATCTCTTGTCCATTCTTATGAGATGGACTCGCGTGGCTGGTAATGCATTGTGTGTGCATTGTGTAAATGCGATTGTTAGTTAACAAACTGTGAATGTAAGTCAACGAATATTTGTCACGTATAAGCACTAATGCTGTCGAATCAACCTGCTTTACTACAAATACCAAACACGTGTACACCAAGTACTTGCGATCGGTGATGGGTTGACTGACGATAGTCCGCTACGACTGCTCCTCCGAACACATCAACGCCTCAGATTGTTCGTCTAAATCAGGTATATTTCTTAGCGCACTGTAAAATAAATAAAAAATAACGGGAAATTTATTTTTAAAAAAAAGAATACACCAATCGTTGATGGAAGTGAAAAGAAAGATTAGTGACTCACTATCCGCGGATGGACCTCATATAAACTGAGTCCAAGGAACTCACTATCGTTCAGTAGCTCGAAGAACACTGTCCTGCATACATGTGATACGTTAAAAATACGGGAGGATTTGTGACTAGTTCATGGATGAGTATTTATTTGGTCATATAAATTATAATAGTTTTATGCAGCCCAGATCAATTACGTAATATATCTTACAGTATCTTATCTTTCTTGATGCTTCCATTACGATACTAATCGATTCTTTTCTGTTCGCACGCCGGCATTACTAGACATTTTTAAAGATTGCTAGACAGTTTTTAAGCGGGACCGACTACATAGACCAGAAGAACACGACTGCCATTTTGTTTTATTGATATTGTTAAATCTATTCTGAATTAACAAATATTTTGAACATTGTTACGTTTATAATTTTTTTTCATAAAAAATGAGTCATTCATAAAAATGAGAAATGGATTTTACCTGGTATAATGTAGGTGTTGAGATGTCGTTTTCGAATTATACAAATTGTATATATTTATGTATATGAGATACTTCGCGCAACCTCGAGACTTGCATATCCCTTTAGTCGCTTTTGAGTATCGTAATGTGCGAAGAGGCTAAGGCTCGTCTACTTTTTTTATCCTACGGAGTGATGTGAGACTCACGTGAAGCGGTCGGAGGCGCGCAGCCGGTCGCGGATCCAGCGCAGCGGTTGCAGTCGAGCGGGCGCTTGGAGCGCCGCCGCCGACCAGCCCGCGCAGGCCAGCACCGCCGCCACCGCACTCGCCGGGCCTCCGCCGCGCCACACGTCCGCGCACGCCGCCGCCGGCAGCGCCAGCGACGACATGCACGTCGCCGTCCACGGGGACGTCAGCGAACTGCCCCTGCGCACACCAACACCCACACTCACACTCTCTCTCTCATCCTCAACAAAACTACAATACATACTAATACTACTAAACGAATTTAAAATTTAGGCTTGTTTTTTATTTTGTATTACAGTAGAACTATAATTATACGAATCATTCGGATAATTTATTTTTATTTTTTTCCGAAAAAATGGTCTATTATATATTTTAATTAGTAATTACTGTACGTATATTAAAAATTGAAGAAAAAAAAAACTATTTTTTTTAAAGAAAATGAGCTTTTGATTAATCAAATGAATAGGCAATACTTTTACATGTTAAGCGTAATGTAGTTAGTATACATACAGTAAGTATATCCATACATCCTCAAAAACTTTCGCATTTATAATATCAGTAGGAACGAGAGAGACAAAATAAAAAAATCGCCTACCATAGCCACAGGGACTCAATGAGTAGAGGACCAATAGCAGCGTCCAGGAGTACCCAGGAACAGAGTGCGGCGGGAGGCAGTTCGAGCCTCTCGACGCCCGCCCCTGCCAGAACTCCCCCGATCACCCACGCCGCACCTCCGCACAGGCACCCGACCAACCCTTATCATCATCAATATCACGATCATACACATCATCATTATCACTGACTCGTGGAAAACCAATAGGAAAATTGTAACCAGTTTTTTAAAACTGTTTAATGAAAGGTCACCTGTACTAAAAAATTGTAGTCATAACTTTTTCTTTGGTTTAATTATCATTGGGATCGAAAAGTTATTATAAAAAAAAAATTCTTGTATCCAAATAATTATGTCATCAATCGATATGTAATGTGAGAAATATAATTAGAAGTTCTTTTATGAATCGCTAAATGTGTTGCTAAATTTTCGCAAGAAACTATCACTCGATTCTCTGTTCACAAAAATGAATCAAGAACGGCTGGACCAATTTGGCTATTTTTTTTTTCTTCTAATATTCGTTGAAGTTCAAAGAAAGTTCCTATAAAGAGAAAAATTAGAAAAATTGTTCGGAAAATTGCATCTGTGCAAAGCCGGGAGCGCAACTGCAATCCCCTTGGTTTTGCTACTAGTGCGTTGATAGGTGACCAAATACCCGTCAGTTCGCCTAGCAGAATAAAACTAGAATTTTATGCAAAGTAAAATTAAATTTCCATTAAACAAATTTAGTAAGTTGAATAAATAGAAGTAGATTTCGATAGAGCAAGACATTTTAGAAGAACATACCTACAAGTAGAGGACAATTGATCCCGTCGCCTTTTCTTAATTCATGTCTGAATATAAGAATATGTATAGAGTAGCAGAATCCGGCGCCCAGCGCCGACACTACCGCTATCCAATTGCTTTGATGGCCCTCCGCTATGCCTAATACCACCTGAAAACAATCAAATGTCGTCACGAGGCGCCCAATAGCCACCGTCCGCTCCACGGCCGCTTCACTGCGACTGAGAGGCGGCAGGCGGCCGGGCGACTGGTGACGTCAAGTGTGTTTTATGATTTCGTTTTCGCGCCCTCATTTTGACAGCTTGTAACTTTTTAACTTTTTAATATATTCAAAAAGTTATTTCACTAATTTTTTAAATACAATTTTATTATAAAACTAGCTGTTGCACGCGGCTTCGCCCGCGTAACTTTATAAAATATAGCCTATGATAATAATGAAATTCCCAATAGTGAAAGAATTTTTCAAATCGGTCCAGTAGTTTCGGAGCCTATTCAATGCAAACAAACAAATCTTTCCTCTTTATAATATTAGGTAGTATAGAAAATACATGAGATTTCCTCGTTCAGCTTTTGTCCATAGAAAAAATCCACGGATACTTACCAAAGAGGCGGCTGTGAGCAAGACGGCGACTCCCTTGGGCAGAGTTAGCCTGTCGGAAGGCGCCTGCGCGAGCAGCGCGCCTGTCGCCAGAGCCAATGCGCCCGCGCTTGACGCGTACACCGACGCGGCGCTGGTCTTCGACTGCGACAGGCTCACGCGGTACAGGTAGTTCGACACGAACCACTGTCATCAAATCACATATCTATTTTAGTCATGACATTTCTATACAGAAAACATTTTTTAAGCAAAAACTTTGTACATAAAAATATATTTATTTTGATTTAGGGCTAGAGAAGGCTAATAATAGAACAGTTAAACCTTACAAAAATAAAGTGTCACGTAAATATCAAACAGTGAGACACTTGTAAATGTATATTAGATAGGTAGGTTCACAAATGATTATAATAATTACAATCATTTTATATCCATTTGGTGAGACTCTTTGCGTATCTGCGTGTGACAGCGTAAGTACTTGCACGGTCGGTGGCGTCGTCTAACATCAATAGCGTTGCCGAACTGTACTCGACTAAACTGTGCTAAAGCGAAGAGCTGAAAGTGATGGGCAGAGCACTCACAGGCATGAAGACAAAGAAGGCCAGCCTGAGGTGTCTCCTAGTGGCCGCCGCGGCCGCTCTTCGCTGAGCGTATTCGCTTGCACGCATTGACGCCGCCCAAGACAGTCGAGCCAGCAGTGCCTCGCCGGCCATAGCCGCCGACATCACTCGAACCTGCATTACATAGTACATCGTCGTTATCAAAACAAAATCTGCAAGCCTTGCCAGGATTAGAACCTCCATCTACATTCATGGCTAATGAGTGTCTAAGTCTCATCATCATCTTAGTTGTAGAACGTCTATTGCTGGAAAATGTGCCTCATTTGCTTGTCCATGGGATAAAGTTTATCTATACTAATATTATAAAGAGAGAAAATTTGTATTTTTGTATGTTTGTAATGAATAAACTCAAAAACTACTGGACCCATTTTGAAGATCCTTTCACCTATAGAAAGCTACATTATCAGCGAGTAACATAGGCTATCTTTTATAATATTATGTGTGCACTCTTAATTTTGTTTACATTTTCAGTGAATAATGTGTAAAAACTAAAACTAAATAAATTATATTTTGAGGATAATAGAAAGAGACTTATTTGAGAATTAACCTCAGCCACTTTATTAAATCTAACGGCCCGTGGGGTTGCATCATCGCTGTCTGTAGTCTCCCCAGCACGTACGGGCACAAATGTGGAATCACCCTGAAAAAAAAAAAAATTAACCTATTTAGTATTTATTCCAGTATCAGTTACATTAAAAGAGAATTTAGGAAAGAAGCATTAGATTAAACCTGCTTTCAAATTATTTGAAACAAAATACAAATAAAGGTCACGGGGTCCAATGCTTTTTGGATAATCACATCAATCGAAGCCATGATATGTTTATAGTAAATTATAAATAATAAATTACATATGTCTTGTTAATAATTTATTGATTATTTTGTTAAACTAATCTTTAGTAAGAGAGCTATCCTCATTTAGACAAAAACTTACCAAGCTATTAGTGGCTTCATTGTAAAAGTTTTCATCGTCTGTCTCTGTTGTTGGCTCTAATAGTTGCTGTAACCAAAGTAAAATTATTTTTATAATTTTATTGTTCAAAATCTGCAACATTAAGAGTTGTATTTCATGACTGAATAAGATAAATTATTATATTATAATAAAATAATCATGGAAATTAAGAAATCTTTTTATGTTAAGTTCGACAAACAGGCTGATGGTCCACTTGATGGTAGGTGGCTACCATCGCCTATAAAACAAGCAATGCCATAGGTGCTGCAAGTGCGCTGCCAACCATAGAAGGGATTAGGAAGGGATAAGGTACAGGGCTCTGGAGCATCCCTTACTCACTCACCAAAACATAACAGCACTTGTTGTGTTATTTCACAGTAAGCTTCCATGAGGGTGTGTTTTCAGATGAGCTGCCCAAATGACTGCGAAACACATTGCACCCTGCAACTACTTTGCAAATCCTGACCAGAGCCTATTTTGAAAATTTTATTTCAAAAAGTTGATTCTGCCAGGTATTGAACCTGGGACCCCTGAGATTGAGCATTAAGGCAAGCACCCTAACCACTTATCCCAGGGGTTCAACAATAATTATGATTCCATCCTGCTTTTTAGTTTTTGAAGACTGCTTTTTTACACCCTTTCAGTATGTAATTCGGCATTTTCACTACTATTATTTTAATAAGATGAGGCATGTGTGTGTAATCTCAGTTCTTACTTTATCTATCTTTAGCTCTTATTTTTTTTAATTCTTATTTGATCTGAGAGTCTAGAATGGAAACTACGCTCAATAGTGTTCAATGATATTAAAAGTAATACTTACAGTGTAGTCGGAAGGTCGACATGGATCTTTTGTTGGTGGTGTGAAACATAACACTATCAAATAAATAAATAGCAACGAACTTCGCACATAGGATATTAAAAAAGGCTTCTCCAACTTCTTTTCCACATAAATATACTGAAAATAAAAACGAACATGTAAAAGATATCATTTAAATTCTATATACCTACCAGTACTTAGGTAAAGTAAATATTTCTTATCTTACCTTTGTCAATTCAGATGATACTACCCAAAGTACATCGACTAATAATAGTATAAATATTCCAAGTACAAATTTTCTCTTGCTAGTAGGTTGGACTGTTTCTTTGCCATTTTTGTTATTTGGAGTTATACAAAAGTAATTGTGGCATATAGTCAACATGAAGGCGAGTCGGTGAACAAAACAAACACAATCTTTTTCATACGATTTCGTAACGTCTTAAGGACAAACACAACACATTTAAATGTTTACATGGAAATGACCGATAATTGTTTATATGTAATTTTAATGAATTTTATGCATAAAAAGAAATATTTCATTTGAACTTTACTCTTTCCAGTTTGCTTTTTCGACAAATTTGACAGTTGAGTTAATCCTTTACCACAGTTTACATTTGACGTTGACGCCTTGTCGCTGTATAGAGTATAGAGAAAAGGTTACAGAATACTATACACTCATTAGTAGGGACGTCATAGACCATCAAAATATGTACAATTTAAGGTTTCTGTGTTGTAATAATCTGTGTTGTTCTTCTGTGGTTTTGGTTGATAGTTGGTATTGCTATTTGGTTACGTACGATACGAATACGAATACAAGATTTGAAAGTTCAAAATAATATACTTTTACTATTATTTCCTTTATTAAGTTAATTTAAAGACTAGAAGTTAATTATTAATACTAAAATGAGTGCTTGCAATTTAGAAGTTATCAAATTAATCGGTAAATATTTAAATACGCCTGTAGGCACTGTTTGTTACAATACCGACAAGGTAGGTTCGAGCTTATTTCAAAATTATATTAATGTGTATGCAGAAACACGAAATTATTTTGTATTTATCATCTAACTAAATTGAGGCAAATTTATTCTTTAGGTGCTGACGACTGTTCTTGAGAAGGAGAATGTGGAAGGTTTTGCTAGCATTGTATTGAGGTTGGCTTCAACTTCAAAGAGCACTCCTCAAATGACTAAAGAACAAACCCTTTTATGTTACCAATGGTTGGAGCATATTATTATGTATGCAAATCAAGCTGCGTCGAACCCGGCTTTTGCTAAATGTTTTTTACAAGTATGTGTTTATAAAATCATATTTGTTACTATTTAGGTGCCTGCAGTTTAGACTACTTTGATGATTTCAAATTTATTAAATATTAGGTATATATGTATTCGATGATACTGTTAGTTCCTATAGTTTGTAACATTTTAAAAGTAATGAAAACACTTGAGACCCTTAAAATATAACAATGCAATTCAATGAGGATTGTAAAAAAACAATTATCTATGTTATGCACTACAGCTACAGGTGATCTTGATAGTTTATTTTGATTTACCTAGATTTCACATATCTTAATCAAAAAACCCATTCACTCGCAAAATATGAATCAGTATCTGAAGAGGATTAATTTTCCCCTGTCATTATTAATTATGATGTGATTTTGAGGTTCTTTTGACTTAATTTTATTTTCTTCTGACAACCAAATATTCTATTAAAATATAAACCATTATTAGAATGTCCACAAAATTGGTATTCAACAAACAACATAACTCACCCAAACCTTTTCATTTGTTTATAGCACTTGTTAAAGTGTTTTTCTTACTTTTAAAATGTTATAAGTGAATTGTGCATAGTCCCATTTGCCACTTTACAGTTTTGTGAAAATCATGATATGGTCCTTAATGGTAAATAATTCAATTAATGTTCGATTAATGTTTCTTTTGAAGGTGGCTTTTTCACTGACAATATAGGTATAAGTTCCCACGTTTAAATGATTACATATTTTCTTAAACATTTTACAGGGTATCAATAAAGCCTTAGAGAAGAATACATTTTTAACGGGTCAATTTTTGACTATTGCTGATGTGGCTGCTTATTATGTGTTGTACACTTTAGTGGTAAGTTATTCTTAGTTTTGTTATAAATACAACTAAGAATTCTTATTAAAATATTGTGTGATCCTTGTACCAAGTAATAAAAGTAGATAGTGCCATTCTTATTGTTTCACTATGTTGGAGGGAATAGATACACAAGATCGAATATAAAAACAGGATTATGACCTTTGTTACCCATGTTACTACCCATCTTACTAACAGTATTACACAGGTAATTTTTTTTTGCTCACGTTACCACTAACTGCTCTGGTAGTAACACGCTCTGGTAATGAAGAGATTATGAACGTCCCAAATTGGCATAAGGTTCGCAAGGTCACTTTAAAATTTTACAAGTATGTCTTTGGGATTGTCAGTTTTTTTAATTTCGAGTTCTGATCCCAAAACTTCAATTAATTTCTTTATACAAGTGTTTAGAAGCTAAAATAGATTATTCTTTTTGTAGATCTGCTTTCACAGTATATAATGTAGGTATACAAAAATCAAAATAAGATGAAAATATCCTTTGGTTACTAGATATAACCAATGATTTTTATGTATTTATAAAATTATATTGTTTTAGGAACGCCTTTCTTTACATGAAAAAGAATCACTTCTGCACGTATGCAGGTGGTTGAAACATATTCAAGCTCAGCCCAAAGTGTGTGCCTCCCGACCACCTCTACAACTAAATACTATAAATCTCTCAGTACTTGCGCCAGCAGCGCATTAATGTGGGTGGTTTTAGCTTCTATTTATTAATTTATTTCTTATGAAATTTGTTTTAATAATTAAATTTAGTATTTATTTTACAATGTGGTCATAATAGAATACAGAATTTGTGAAATTATTTCAAATAAATTTGCTATTCTCTCTGCGTGCAATGGTTCATGTACTTTTTTTTGCATTTTATATTTTATTATGATTTTTTTGCATAAAATTTTGCATTTCCTAAAAATAAATAAAACCTAACTTCATATTATGGTAATTGCTATTTGTTCAATTAAAAATTATTTCTGAAAACTGAATTATGTCTGTCGTAAAATAAACAAACATAAAAATTGTTATTAAATTTGCATTATGGCAAACCTAAAGATTTTCATTTCAATTTTTTTAATTGCATTTATTATGAAATGTGTAAGTACATATTGCATTTATTCTTTGTAACTTATTATTTTTGACATAAATAAAAATAAGAGGTGACATTTTATGAACTCATTTAGAGTTAATTAAGAAATGAAGCCCATTTGTTAAGGTTATTCATAGTTTTTTTTGATAGACCTGACTTCTACTTGTTGATAGGCCTCTAAACACAAGCAAAACCAGGATATTACAAAATATTCATCAAGTTGTTGACCTTAATTGGATAAAGGACGAGCTCCTTGGATAAGTGGTTAAGGTGAAGTAGTACCATTAATAGTACTAGTGATACTACTTGGTGTCGCTAATACCACTATTGATATTAGGTCGTCACCTAATATCAAGTAGACCGTCAGCCTGTCTGTCGAGTTTAACGGAAAAATAACCTAGATAAAGTAAAAGACGTGCCGTACCGCTGTATACAGAAATCAAATTATAATATTATAAAAATAATGTTCTTCCAGAGTAGTATACCAGTTCCGCCGCTACCCAAGCAGATATTTCCACACGAACTATATACAATAAAGAGTGAACATTTAAAAAAACCTCTCATATTTCATCCTCAACCATTCTCATATCCTCATTATCCAATTATATTATACTTGTGACTGTGTTAATATCTTTTAAAAGAATGATTTTTGTTATATATTTTATTTTCTTTTTGAGATATTATGTCGTTTCTGCTTAATAATTTGTATAGTTAAAGAATTTATCGTTGTATTATAAGTACACTCGCAATTTACTGTAATAAATACTTTTACAATAAAAAAAAAACAATATTTTCTATTGAACTTAGAACCTGTCATCATGTTTATTATGTTCTCTTGCCAATCTTTTAAAAACTTTCCATTAGATCTTTCATTGAGGACTTCTGTTACTGAAAAAAGATAAGGCCGTTCCAGTAACATTCGCATTAAAAAGGAGTTTAAAGCAATGTAGGAAATTAGGAATGTACGTAGCATCCAGATTCATGTAATTTATTTGAAACTTTAATTTACTGGTCATAATTTGAAAATGAGTAAGTTGGGTGATAAAAACAAACATTTTGATAACTGACGAGAAAAATTTTTTACTACCTACCTAGCAATAACAACATTATAATAAGCATAAATCCAATTAAATGAGTTTATGCTATGGTGGAATATTTATTAACAAGTGACTGAAATTCTAATTAAAAATTGTTGATTATTGATAAATGAAACCAAATTTTTGTGAATAATATATTTAATTCATTCGAACGAATTAGCTTTTTACATAATGAATGTAGGTACCTACTGTGCCTCTTCACTGCTTGTTTTACGACGTAAACAAATTCTTATTGCATTAAATTATTATAATTAATTTAGTTCTAAGTACATACCTACTAATTTACTTGGCTATAAGTAAATTTTACAACGACCATTAATAATAATAAATGGTACTTTCTTATAATATTAAGCTACGATAGGCATTTTATTTTTAAAAATTACGTAAATTTTGTTACAAAAGTCAGAACGTCAAATATCGGTCGAGTAACGAGTTGGCGTTTTTGTTATGTATTCCTCTGAGATGATATTGTGTCATTCGATTTCCGATCAGCAAAGCGAAGCACCAGACATCGTTCGAGTTTATTTGAGTAGGAGCATCCGTTGTCTTCGGCTTCTGTAATCATTAAAACGAGTATGTACCTGAAATTTCGTTAAATTTAAACAAAGCTAATACTTAAGTATCGAAGAAGAGGGTGAGTCCACTAGGATCCCTTGACTGGATCCTCCAGGAAGATACCTATGTCCATAGATTTTCTATTAAGTATAAGCTTAAAAATAACGCTTCTAGTCATTAAGACAATAAGTACAAACCAGTCTGTAACTCCTGAAAACAAGCCCGTGTCTGGTCGCGTAGAGCTACCCTCGACTGTTGTGACGTCACCGACGTTTGCACCTTGTTCCAGAATTCTGCTTCACGAGGTAATCCTCTAGCGTCCACCTAACAAGTTTATTTATTTTATATACTTATAGTCTAAGATTACAGAATAGAATCTTTATTCTGTAATCTTAGCATGTAGGCATAAAGAGTAAGATAAAAAATAATTATATTATTAGCTCCTAAATATTTTAACTCACCACTTGTAAGTTTGCGAACACACATTGACTGAGACACTGTAAAAATATAAATATTACGTGAGCTGCTCAAAATTGATTTCATCAATTATGTATAATAGGTATAAGTCGACTAAGTTGAAACAATAAGAAAATATATACCTAGGTAGGCGCAATAATATATCTTTGCAAGCTGTATTGTATACCTACCAGTTCATATCACACAAAAAAGTAAAAATCATTTACATATTTAATATCTAGAAAGACTGATTAAATCTTATTGATTTTACAGAATAATTAATTCATACACCTACCTACACTTACTTGCATACCTAAGTCAAGGACCCACAAAAGTGGGCCCAAAATTATTCAACTTGGTATTGAATTCATCTTTCTTCATAACACCATAACAGAACTGATTTACTTTTAGTGCGTACTATTTGTATTTACCTACGACGTACAACTCATTTTATAAGTCTGTGCAATTAGCGCCTGGATATAAAACTGCAGCTAAATATAATGATGTAAGAAGAAAAGAGATTGCTATTAAAAAACTGTCAGGAGCACCTTAATCTTCAACTTACTTCATCGTGATCTGGTTTAAGAAGAGTTTCGCTTCGTCTGGTACGGTTTACATTTGAATATTTGTTGTCCATTGCTGAACGCGTCACTGTGTTTTCTAGTCCTCCATTGTAGCCTGGACCACCATAATCGTAGCCTGTCGAGTTGAGAACATGTAGTTGATCGCGCAAATCACTTGTATTGCGTCGTTCATGACTATATTGATTCATTTGCCTTATGTTACCGTCAATCCGAGGCGATGTATCGCCGTACTGATAGGCTCCATAATCAGATCGACGTTGTCTTTGATTTGTCTTTGTACCTTCATTGTTAATAACTAAATCGTCTCTGGGAATCGAACACGCTTTCAAAGCTTCTGCTACTTCATTTTCTAGTAAATGTATATTACCATCCCCTGAACAAGCGATCAGTGTTGGCAATAAAACGCACAGAAGTACAACACCGACCATTGCTCGTTGTATTGTATCAAATGAGACTACGTATAATTTTTTTTCATTATAAATTGTGTTAGGACAGGAAACTGGATTATTATTGTTGACAAGTGATTGACGGTAGCCTTTACATGAAAACAAAATTATCCGCTATTATAAAGTACCTTCGTACTAATAATTGAACCTACCCAATCCGAAATGTGATTCGAAATAAGTTAAAGCTGAACTCAATGAGTAAAAAGAGGTAATAGATATCTAGACTAGAAGTTCATGAAAGTGTTATATTATATACGTAACTTTGAATTGTAACGTTACAAACTCAGACTAAGCCGGGACGTCTAGCAAGTTGCTACTTGCTACCTACGCTACATAGTAGGTACCTATTATTTGACATTAAAGATCGCACCTCTACTGTTTATATTATCCATAATAATTAACTTGTAAGTAAGATGATTAACACAAAGCTAACATTAATTTGTAATCAATGAGTAGGTATCTATTCAACTTTTACATGACCGTTTATCTATTAATATTCATTTTCCAAAGGAATTCCCTCAACCCCATAGGAAATATCATTATGTTGTCACCACGTTGGTTTGGTTTTTACCGTTGGTGTAAACGAAGTGCTAATAGAGTAAACAGCATTTATTATTTTAATGGTATATCAATATACTTAGTACGAGTAAATAAGTCGTTTACTGCTTTTATTTCAAGATTTTCATTGAAGTGATATGTAAGGACACAGTGTCACTCATACACGTAGTTTTTAAGTGTAAACTAGCTGGTGCCCGCGACTTCGTCCGCGTTGAAAAATTAAAAATACCTATAAATAACTCTTGATATAACACGCCTGACATCTTTATCGCTTTGACAATTTAAGAATTTCGGGTAAATAGGACATACGTTTTAAGGCCAGTTGGGAAAATAATGATTCGGGTGAATCTTGCGGGCGAATGGAACTTAAATCGTGACGACGGTAAAATATGAAATATGAATATTAATTTAAAAAAAACTCAGTTTTATTGTACCATATTTAATAAACACTAATGTAATTTAATGTAATGTAACACTAATAATAATTGATTGACACTTATTTTAAACATAAATAAATAATTACCTACTTAATAAAAAATAAAACGTATATTTATTTTCTATAAAGCACCTAACCTTTCCCATAATGACCCCATTTTCCATTACCCCATCCGCTCCACGCCGCACCTCTGTTACCTCCATATATCCTTAAACCGGGATACCCCGCGCCATATCTCCCGTAACCGATGCCAGCCAATCCTGACTTCTGATAATCTGTATACAGTCCCGGTCTCCCATCAGTTATGCTAGCGTAACTGCTCCCTATCACTCCAGCCGTTCCAGAGGTCGCCCCAGAACCGTAACGTCCATACGTTCCGGTTAAACTGAATGTCAACGGTATTTGAATTCCTTTCAAAGTGTAAGCAGTGTCCACTGTTGTACGAAGACCTGGCCAAAAAGTTTCAGCTTCCTCCATTGTTTCAGTAGGTTTTGTTACATCTTCTTCTTCTGCAATTGAATTTTTTTTTTTATGAGAAAGGTCGCCTATACAAGTACTTACTTAATACTATGTGATTTAGTAGCGGAAAAGGTAAGGGACAAGAACTAGATAAACAAAGGATTGGCTTTGGCCACTCTTATCTTGCACCGAAATAAAACACACGTGATTATGATGGTTTTGTAAACTGGACATGTATATGAGTGCCATATGTAATATGAGACCGTAAAATATCATGGACGGACATGTATAAAAAACTACCATAAAATAACAGCACGTCGTTTGATTGAGTTGATTCCAGATCCTCTTATCTTGTCTTTTACCATTTAGATTAATCTTTGTTTTCATGTGTAGGAGTCTTTATGAGCCACCTATAATCAAGTAGTCCACTTGATTGTAGGCAAAAAAAGATGTCAAGGGAATTCCTTAATCATCAATCAATCTTGAAACATTTTGATATAGTGAAAGTAAATAAAATGTACTTTAATAATCTCATAATAAAAAGGTATTTTATATATATATAAATGTTTTTCCCCGAGATTAGCGCCATCTTTAATGTCCAATCCAGTTCTTAAATCGTGAACAAAATTTATAATCACTATTATAATTACTTAATGATTTTCTGAGAAGTTGGTGTCTCGAGCATTTTGCAAAGCGCAAAGTTCAACAGTTGAAGTAGATAAATCTACATATAGGTACTAATAAATAAAATTGAAGTGTGTGTTTGTAATGTCAATAATTTTTTCTAAATGTAAGTATATCGAAGTATACTTTACTTATAACAAGAAACCAATTTTTAAATTTTTTATCTGTTTGTTTTGGCTAATCTCTCACCTCAACGTGACCTAAATTATGCATAAGGATTAGTATGAATTTTTATAAATTTTGTTTTAATATTTAAAAAAAAAATCTCCAGTAATATCGCAAACATCCGTACTAGTCCGTACTAATATTATAAATGCGTAAGTATGTTTGGATATATGGATGTTTGTAACTCTTTCACGCAAATACTACTGAACCGATCACCATGAAATTTTCCATAAACGTTGTCTGGGACACCAGAAAGGACATAGGGTACCTTTCATCGTTCAACGCGGACGAAGTCGCGATCACCCTACTACTAGTAGTACGAGTATACCTAATTGTCTGCATGAACTTGATAAACAAACAATTACTACTCGTAATAATAATAGTAATCATAATACGATTATATTATGTTCAAACTTACTTTGTTTAATTGGGATAACTGATAAATCGTCAGTGTCATGTTCGGCCTTCTTTTCGTCAGACTTGAAAAACAGCGGACCCGGCTGGCTACCATCTTTAGTTGATGTCAAGGGCGGACTGGGTGCTAAGTACAAAGCTGAGTCAAGAACCGTGGCTGTCGCTGCAGTTGTATATAAGGCCAACGATAGTGAAACCAACTGAAATGATAATAATAATATACTTTCATCTAAACATACTTTAAGCGAAGTTATTCTTTAGTCTTTGTTTCTCTGGAAAATAATTAAATAAATAAGTGTCATTATTGATTTTTTGACATACTAGCTTATAACCCGACCACGCCTGGCTGTGGCTAAGTCTACAGCCAGGCGTACATACATAAATCATATAAATATTCTATATCTATACATATTTTATAAAATAAAGTCGCTGTCTGTTAATGTCTGTTTTCTGCTAATTTCTAAACCACTCACATTCAACGGATTTTGAAACGGTTTTCACTAATGGAAAGAGCGATAAACGAGGAAGGTTTGTGTAAATAAATTGCGAAACCGGGGCTGGTCGCTAGTATTATGGATTTAAAGTTAATATTTATAGTTTACATTCATCAATATAAAGCACACTCGAAATATGAGCTAAAATAAATTTGTCTATTGACTGACAGTCTACAATTTATGGACAGTGCCCGGTCATGGACTAGCGATATTCTAAGTACATAAATTATAACTATTTTAATATACAAATACATTTCAAAATCTGTCGATCTAGTACAAAAATTAAATGGGTCAAAAAATGGTTTTTTTTTTTAAGTTACGAAAATGCTAATATCAAATAAAGTTCAATCATAAACATAACTAACTGAAGTTTAACATACGAGTAACATAATAAAGTTTAACAGTAGACATTATAAAAATCAATTATTGAAAAGAAAAACTTACAAACATGACGTTTTTGATGAAACTTCGACAAAAAATATGTTTTTTAATGCAACACGTTTGAATGCACTGTATCAAATGATAGAAACTAAAATAAAATAAGATAGTTATTTGGAGAAAGCCTCTCTCCCACCGTGCATCCAATGATTTGGTAAGATGTTGAGGCCAAGGTCACTTTGATGAGGTAAGATTATTTAATTCGGAGCCAACGACCGATTAATGTTTCAGTGCGTTTATATCGAGTGACCTCGGTTTTGGTCAGTGGAATTAAATAAACATTACAATTTTATTAGAATTAGCTTTTAAAAAAACAAATAGAAAAATAATCTCGTAGCCGCCGTCCATCTAGAGTCCAGAAATTACGAGAATTATATACATTACTAGCGACCCGCTCCCGGCTTCGCCCGGGATGCAATTTTTTATATATACACAATTCTTCCGCGTTTATCTCTCTTTCCATTAGTGAAAACCGTATCAAAACCGGTTGGGTGTTTTAGAAGTAAATAGTTAGCGGAGAAACAAACAGACGCCGACAGGTTCGGCCACTTGATTGCAAAATATTGATTTGTTCTATTTATATAAAAATATGTTGTTTTATCTATACCTGCTATACTAATATCATGAAGATGTTGTAATGTATGTATGTTTGTAATGAATAAACTTAAAAACTACTAAACCGATTTTGAAAATTCTTTCACCTAAAGAAAGCGAGTAACAGAGGCTATATTTTAGAAAGTTACGCAGGCAAAGACGCGTGCTACAGCTAGATGTACATAAACCTCCGTGAAATATTATCTAACTGATGGTGAAAACTGTCGGTGTCGTCAATACAAATTATACTAATTCTACTGATATTACAAACGCGAATGTTTTTGAGGATGTTTATTACAATTGCATGCATAAATTACTGAACGAGTTTTGGTGAAATTTACAGTAATATTTAGTAATTAACTTAAGCACTGTAATACAAGAGTATTCGTGCTTTTGTTTCACATTGTATTTATTGTATTTTCAGTTTTATATTATATGTAATGTTCTCACGCTTGATGGTATAATATGAATTGTTTTGTCAGGATAAGAAGTACTTAGTAGGTACTATTTTGTATGATACATAATAATATAATGTAAGCAACTACTTTATAACATACAACTATATAAATAAATATCAAACACTTAGTAATTCGCTATGCATTATCGTCATTAAAAATTATACAGTAAGTGGCGATTATGTGTGAAGTTGATTTTCTTTATATAAATATCTTTGAAAAATCTGTGTAAGAACAAACAATAATAATAAAATAACTATTAATGCGTCTCAAGTTATCGGGACTTCCCGATTAGCATCTATTGGGTGTCATCATTGTCATGATAAATGCAAGTCATGGTTTTGGTGACGACATATTTTGCAATACTGGGCGTTTTTGAGTTTTTTTTTAAATTGATTAAAATGTTTATTATCGTTTGTCTTATAATAAATTGAAAGAGTTGAACAAAGATTTTCCTTGACAGGCTATAATTTTTTTTTATGTTAAGGTCGTCTTGATAGTAGGTGGCTATGTCCCCTATAACACGAGAAACGCCACAGGTGCTACAATTAGTGCACTGCCGATCTTAGTTTAAGAATAAGGATTAATCCCTTAGTAGTATTAATGAGGATTAAGGATAGATATGGACTCTGGCATCCTTTACTCGCTCACCGAAAAACAACAGCACACATGCTGTTATTTCACGATGGTCTTCTGTAAGGGGTTGGTCACTGCCGCAAGACGGAGTGCTCAAATGCGAAACTCAGTGTGCGAACTTAAACTTCATATTACTATTATTGTTATTAGTTTTTAATAATTTTTTTGTACTTATAATTTTTTTAAATGTATTTGTGAACTGTTACACGCTGTAAGGTTAGCTGATAAATAAATAAATAAATATTCGTAGAAACCCACTACGCTATTACAAGTAGGTATAGATAGATAACTTCAATTCATTTGGTATAGTTGTTTTACCACTATTTAATGTACTTTAACTGGTAACGACATGTTTGCGATAATCATGTTTTGTTTTATGAGATTGGTATTTCCAAGTAAATATAAGTATTAGTCAGCGCTAAAACACATAAACCATAAAACGAATAATTTCGTTATTATTACCTACATTTTTTGTGTACGTGATGTGAAACTATTATAGAGCGATTATTGTCTTTGAGATAATTTGTTCTATATACCTCGTAAGTTCGTAAGTATCTATAAAAGTATTGTCATGGTGGTTAAATAGTCCGTGAAACATAGATTCTCAAGGAGGACACCACCGGACGCCTATGGGCATCTGAAATATGGTGCTACCGCCGTATTCTTCTTATTAGCTGGATGCATAAGGTCACAAATGAAATCGTTCAAAATGCCCCGAAAGATGATGAAAACCATCAAAAAACGTAAGATTTAATAACTTGGCCACGTGCTTAGGCCCGATAGATGTCTGCTCCAATTAATTATGATGGGTAAGGTGGAAGGAGAAAGTCGTGGCGCAGAAATATCCGAGAGTAGACTGGGATTGCCTCGGTTGAGCAGCTATTCCAGTTGGCTCTTGACAGGGACCGGTTCAGGAAGTTGACGGCTAACCTTCGCAAGACTGAAAAGGCGCACGGAGAGAGAGAGGCTGCCGTCACTCGAGCTGTTAAAGGCATCATTCAAAACCAACCTATTGTTTTTTTTTTTTTTCACTTACACTTTGGAAAATTTGGTAATAAAAGTGTTTCTTAATTTGAGTAATTTCCTGTGAATATTTAAGATTTATAAAATTCAGATTATTAATTTATACATTGAAAATGATGACTTTTATTTGGAAATGAACGGTATTTGAAATACTTTCAAACATAAATATATATGAAACCCCATTAGGTACCAAATCTCTATAATTTTCTTCTTACCTAATGGTACCAGTTTCAGTTAAAACGAAAATAAACTGATACCTTGATCTCCACACAAAACGGAATGGCAGTCCTTTATGATACCCAGTAAATTTTGTATGCAATGAGATGATTCTTTGTTCACTTTAAGATTGTTTTAAATATTTTACTAAGTGAACTTGAATATTTTACATGTAAGTTACCAGCAATATTTTCTTTGAGCGATGTATCCAACGAATTCGAATGTACCATATATACCAAAAATTCTTTGATCCTTTAGCTATCGAGTGGTGTAATTAAATTTTGGATGTAGATAAGATATGTAGGTTGTATCCTACGATTTTGTTATCATCCCTTTTCTGAATTGCCTCCCACTAAAGAAGCAAGTTCACGTAAAAAAATCATTATAAAGACATATTCACGTAAAAAAAAACAAAACCAATATTCGTGATTAGTTTAAGATAAACACGAGGTTCCCATGTCCAAACAGTGAACTCGGTCAGTTACCTGATGACTCGCTTCAAGTTCTATTTTTTATTTTTTATTTTTAGCTTTTCAGGTAAGCTCTGTTAAGAGTTTAGTAGCATTAATAATTAAGCGACAGCGCATGTGTAGCATCTGTGGCGTTGCTTAGTGTTATAGGTGACGATAGCTATCTATATAGCATCAAATGGACAGTCAGCCTAGCCTGTCTGACATAAAAACATAAAAAAATATTTTTATTTGATTTTATTTAAATGTTTACCTACTATTATGTTTCTTGTTATAAATCAAACAGTTGACATATTCTATTAAATGTTCACTTCTGCTATTTACAACAAAGATATTGTTACTAAGGATAATAATATATACCTACAAACATTGATAAATGTTAAAGAAATCTTTACATTTAACTTTGTTGAAGGCGCACATTGCTATTAATTTTATTAGCGTGTAGGTATTAATTTAAAGCCGTCGATGTAATGATTAGAAGTTATTTTTGCTTGAATCGTATTGCTTGTAGATATTACAAATTTTTGCAAGGTCTGCCCTGGCATTGAACATGTCCTCTTTTTACGCAACCTTGCACACCTAACAATGAAGTAAGGAACACTTTTACAGATTTTTCCATTAGTGATAGTGATTAACACTTACTCATTAATCCTACAATAATTATTGCCAAATTTCATCCAAATCCGTTGAGTCGTTTTTGCGTGAAGGAGTAAAAAACATCAATACCTACATCCATTCTTATAAACTTTGGCATTTATATTATTAGTAGGATTAACCCTACAGATCTTAAACTGCATTATTTATAGCCGAAATGCGATTATCAATTATCGCACCCAAAATGTTCAAAAGAAACATCATCAATCAATATACCATCATTACATATTTCTTCTCTGCTATGAAAATTTTATCGATTCTCTCCCACATTATACGGCCATTACTATTTTTTGCGAGTCTCATCACGTACCTACACATATACAGAAACCGCGAACATTATGCCCAGAGATAAAGAAACGAGAGTTTAAAAAATCTATTAAATTCTCTGAGGTCGTTGACATTTCACTTATACCTACTCTCAAATGTGCGGGGAAATCCAAGGCACATTAATAAGTTCACTATCATGTTATGTCCGTATATTGACCTTTATTTTAAGGCGTAATGTAGCTTTTTTGCTTTATTGCATAAATGTAGAAATCATTGGATAAGTTTGGCACAGCGCGATAACTTTTTCACGCTTTATGCTCACATATTAAGTAATTACCTACTCGGCTTGTTTTTTAGTCGGAAGTTCATAATTGTTTTCGTGTATTTTAGTTTAATTTAGCATCATACAAACTACTTGTATAAATATTCTAGTTTTGAGACAATATAATAAAAAAACAAAACAGAAAAACTTACGTAATAAATTTGCTGATATCGCATAGCGCCGGGTCAATAAAAAAATCGTGTCAGAAAGAGCGAAGTAAAAATAAATTCAATAAGTTAAAAGAGAGGACAGAACGTAATTACAAGATATAAAAAGTAGATAGAAGAAAATTTGTAAATGCACACATAGTTTATGAATGACTAAAATCCAATCCAAATTCCCACCTGTAAAAAGGTATGGAGGTGCTAAGAACGACAAAGGAGAGGAAGCTGCAGTATTTCGGGCACGTGATGATGGGCGGAAGATACCGCATTCTTCAGCTAATGATGCAGTGTGATTTTATTCAGCTAATGATCCAGTCTGCTGGCGTGGGAGAAGGTTAACGTCTTAAGTTGTCTTAAGTTAAAGTCTGTCTTAACGTTCCCCTTAACGTCTTAATCCCGGCCATAGACGGCGCGCGGAAACACCGTTGGTTTTTTAGTGGATAGAAGTTCCATATACCCCACCGGTCTCCACATGGTCGGTGGAGATCTGGTTCACAGATTTTCCCACGCAAAAAAAAATAGTAATTTTTATATTGACGAAAACGGCCTGCCCACTCCAAAACACAGTTTTTATTCATGACACGTTGTTTCTCTTTACCGTTAAATTAAGTGAGAATTACTTCTAATTCACACTTGGGTCAGAAAACTTGTGGGGGTTTAGACCAAGGACTTCACTACATTTTCTGATATTGAAATTCCTAATGTACGATAATGAGTAACTATTGGTGAACGATGAATGGAAAAAGATCATGAATTGGTAATATATAATTTATGTAAAGCATTATTTTGACTACAATAACATCAACATACATTTTTTTCTTAAGTCTCATTCAAAAAGTAATGGTGATACAGTCATCAATAGAAACTATTAGAGTAACAGTTCATTCTAAAAACTTAATACCATTAAGTTTAAACCACATATTTCAAATCGTCAGAATTACAAATAGTCAAAATACAATCAAATAAAAATAAAAGTAAGTTTATTTAAAAAAAAGTAAACAACTAAAATAAAAAAAAACCCTTAATAGTAAATTCTGAAGATCTATGATCTAGGTGCTGCGGCCGTGAAATACTTTTGTTCCCGCTAGTTTATTTGTACCTGGGCTGAGTTCCAGCACTCCTCTGGATATATATTGCACCAATGTCAGAATTTGAGTTTGACAGCTGTATTTTTAGGCGGTAAAATTAATTTATTATCAAAAGACGCATTATTTGACATAAATTCTATTACATTTGACAGCTGGCCAAGATTTGTCCAATTCAAAATAAGGTAGAAAAATTATAGCCAGGCATTGAATAATTAGCTCTGACATGTCGACGGAACGGATATGATTAAATCTAATCCGGATCAAATTATGCTCGAATGGAGTGTTGGAACGACGGTTATAGCAAAATTACCCTTGAAATAATTTTTGAAATTGTTAAAATTTTCAGTGTCAGGCAAGCCTTCGCATAAATGCAATATCACTTCAAAAATATTCGTTGCTGGTAATAAAGGATCTAAAGATATTTTTTCCTTGATAAAATTACACTTGTAATTTTAGTAGTACTAAACTGACCATTTGTAATTCTGACAATATGAAATACTAACCATCTGAAAGTCTCTCCTTTTGAAAATAATTCATATTCATCATGTATTTGGTAAAATAAAAACATTTCTTTACTAAAATTTAAAACGAAAAAAAAAATATGTTGTAAAATATCGATTTTTATTTCATTTTAACCAGCCTGCTTATACTGTCCACTTGATTATAAATTATTCAAAGTATAAAAAGTTTAAACACAGAGAGGTTAACAAAGTTTCCTGTATTTTATCTCGTAGATGGCATGATAATGACTAATTATAATGAACTAACTATACTAAACGCGGGAACTAAACGAAAACAATGACCTAGGAGTGATATTATGTGAAGACCTTGTCCAAATTACTTCAAATTTTGAATATCAAAACAATAACAACTTAGTCGCTGTTTATCAAAATATCAAAATGTTTATGTAGGCTGTTCTAATTTCAATGTCAGTCTAACTGCGCATTAGTGGCAGGGCTCATTGAGTTCAGAAGTCATAAATATAGAAACCTGTTATCGACATTAACTAATTTCTTATTGTTTTTTTATATTAAGATTGGCAGACTGACTCACATGATCTTAGGTGATGGCTACAGCCACTTACAACACAAGCAACGCCACAAGTGCTGCAAGTGCTCCGCTGACTACAGTAGGATTAAGGATCAAGGGATTGGGATAGGATAGGAAAATGAATGGGCCCTGGCCCATTCGCAACATGAACGCAAATTAAATGCAACATCATACGCACATCATACTGAGTTCAGTGTTTTTACCCTCTCCCAAAAGTGCCCAACGAACCTAAAGAAGTTTTCACTAAGTTATTTAAGTTAAAACTGTATTTAGTCAAAACGTACACATTTAAAAACGTAATAAAAGTTTTAAAACGTGTATTTTCAGCAACAAAGTTTTTACTCTGTACATTTTTGATGCAGGCACAGTCACGGACGCTACAACTTATTATTACTTACTCACATAAAAAAAGTAATATTTCACAGAAGTAAGCTCGTTGGAAGACATGTGAATAATTTGAAAAAAATCAGTCATGCCATTAAACATGCATATAATTCTTTGGTTTTTTTCAACTTTTGATGTTGAAAAACTAGTTGCTTTGTTTGAATTTTTAATGCCAATAGAGGTTATAAGAAGTAATATTAAATTGATTTATATATTATTGAAAAAAACAGTGATACGAAGCAGATACAGGTTTACTAAATTGACAATAAATTTTCAAAACTAACCTTTTTTTTAAAGTTTTTTGTTTACAAATGTATATATTTATAAATTGTATATTATGTTAAGCTTCGGTTCCTTAGGCGGGGTCTCAAGCGTGCTGGGATGACATGTTGTCATAATATAAGTGAACAAAAGAGGTAAAATTAAAATTTGCATTCAAGAAACTAGTAGAACCAGATCCAATTGAACTTTCCTTACGTTAGGGTAAAGCGGCATTCCAAGATTGCATATCTGGTTTAAATTGTTTTTTTTTTTTTGTTCATCGTGATAGGGTTGTAAATGTCAATGCTTTACAACGAGGTAATGCAACCACCATGACAGAAACTCAAAGAAATAAGAAATAAGTCAAACCATAAAAAATATGTTTGTAAATATTATATATTTGTAATATATAATAGTATAAACTTTTTAAGTTAACAGTAAATAAGAAAATGAATGTTTACTTTTTAATTTATTTTATTAATACGAAAATGAAATCACAGTTTTTACAAATAATGTAGGAGGGTTCTTTATAGTTAAATGTTGCTTTTAAAGTAAATAGGTAACTTTGTCGTTTAACGGCCCCATCCTCTGTGACCCCAACCGCCACCGCCCCATCCGCCACCGCCCCATCCACCACCTCCCCATCCTCGACCTCCCCAACCTCCACCTCCCCAGCCGCCACCTCCATATCCGCCGTAACCTCCCCATCCGCCGCCTCCCCATCCGCGACCACCATACCCGCCTCCCCAGCCGCCTCCCCATCGAGATTCATCTGTATCCAATGATTCTTGGTTTTCATCAGTAGGCTGTGATGGTTCTATTGACACTTTAGGGTCACCTGGGCCGACAGAGGCGGCATACGTCATGCTGACGCATATTAGTAAACCGAAACAGATTATCTGAAAACAAAAATAAAGCTATGAAATAAAATTGAGGGAAAATAAAACATTAGGGTATGGATATTAACTTATAGATGGACTTGTTTTGTTAAATATATCACCTATACATAATTATAATAAAATGTAAATGAGCCGTGTAAAGTACATTAAAAATAAAAATAAAATAAAAAAAAACTATTTGTACACTTAGGCTCGATTTCACCAACACACGGTTATTTTTAAACAGCTGTTTAAAATTTAAACAGCCGTTTAATAATATTTTTTTGTTCAAAATCGCTAAAATGCGGGTTAAATGCCCTAAACATCTGATTAACTTAATGATTAATCTGATGTTTAAGACGTTTGACCCGCAGTTTAGCGATGGTGATCAACCACATATTATTAAACGGCTTTTTAAATTTTAATCGGCTGTTTAAAAATAACCGTCTGTTGGTGAACTCGAGCCTTAATGTCTGTGCACAAACAAACAGACAAATTTCAGAAACGGCTTAACCGATTTTAATGCGGTTTTTAGTGATGTATTGTACTAAGCTTCCTGTAACATTAAGTGTTTGTTTCATTCCAAACGGTTTACAAACAATAAGTTTAACCGAATACCGAAATACTAAGCGTAGGTCTAAAGTTGCGGGCACAGCTAATACTTAATACGATTTAATATCTACTGATTTGCTTATTTACTTTGCTTACTGATTGCTTAGTTTACTTTGGGAACTAAAAAATATTGCAAGTTTGATCTGCCTGAATTTAAGTTATTATTAAAGATCACATTAAAATGTTTTATTTAGTTTACAAATATAAACAATTTAATTAAATTTTAAATATTTCAAGAAACAATTTATTAAATAGTATTTCATTAAATTAACACATAAAAAAACACATTAAATTAACATAGCGCTACCTTGACAACATATAAAAAATAAAAAATAAAACATTAAAAATATTTCATTTAGTTTCCAAATAAAAATAGAATACACAGCTTTTCTCTGAAGAAAAGAAAGGAGATCAATCAGTTTTGTATGGGGATCAGCAGGCCATCAGTTTATTTAGGTTTTAACGGTTGAAACTTGTACAATGAGGTAAGAAAATATTATAGGTTTTACTCGAACATATCGTGTATTTTGATAATCGGGTTTCATAGATATTTAAGTTTGAAAGTAAGTATTAAAAATACAGTGCATTTCCCAAATTATACAAATCATCATTTTTATATTAATTATATTTATTTATGAAATCTGTAAAATTTATAATCTTAATTTTATAAATCCGAAATATTCACACAAAATTTTGAAATTAATAAAAATTACTGAATTCTCCAAAGTGTAAGATAAAAAAAAACAATGGCCTGGTTTTGAATGATGTCCTTTAGTAGGTACATAATGGAAATAAAATGTTTTTTTTTGCCATATTATACTTAGATATACTTTATAATTTTTTTTTTGAAAAAAATATTTTTGTAAAATCTTAATAAAATAAGTAAAGATGGTATAAATATTTACTTACAGTGTTCATTGTTCCGAATTCTGCAATGCAGTGTTGCTTGTAGTCCAATATTGAGACCTATTTATATGAAGATGATGTGCGACCCGCCTCCCTCTGACTAAGCGTGGTTCGCACAGGTAAACAGAATGTGAGTTTATTAAATCTACAGGTATATTAATTTTCCACAATAATATTATTATAAAGAATACCTTAAGAAACCGCAACACAAAAATTTATTTTTTTAATAAAATATATATATAATATTTAAAAAAAAAGCACACGACATGCAGCTTCATTGAGCATGATATCACCTATTGTAAAACATTAGAGAAAAATCGACAGTTTTAACCTCTCCATGTAGAAGCATTGAAAATTACATTTCTATAGGAGGATGCATGGATAATAAATAATAGTAGAAATGTTTGTGTACAATGCAATGTTACGGAATTAATTTGTTTACGGAAGTTTTTTTTTTATTATTTTTCCCTTCAAGTGTTTACTTTTTTAGATTTTTTTTGGTTAACCTTGTAAAACGCATACAATTTACCGAGTAGAACTGTAAAAAGTTTTTGTTTATTTTGAATTAAAAAGTCATAATCTTGTTTAGGATTTTAAATTTATTTCTTTAATTGTTTTTTTTTTTTTTAAAGTAAAACGGGCTGATTTCTACAAGAAACAGGCACGTACTTGATCATAAGTGGCTATCGTCACCTATTAACACAGACAAAGCCATATGTGCTGTAAGTATGCTGCCGACCTTAGTAGGATGAGATTAAGAAGGGATAATGAAATACTCGTAGGCCTTACCACCCTTACTCATTCTCCGAAACGCTGTTTCGGTACCATTAAGTACTTATTTATCTATGCCAGTACTAATGACCTGGTAGGGGGTCCTAACAGGCTGCCCAAATGACTGCAGAACACAGTAATCATTGTACCCTGTCACTACTACGAGTATGCAAAGAAATGTTGCTGTATAAGATATAATATATATTTTAATTAATAAGATGCCTTATTGTATACTTATTTTAGTTTAATTATATATTTTTATATATTTTAGTAATACTATAAATGTAATTTTCGTTGTTTGCCCAGAGGTTATTTGAGTAGACCGCTGGATAGTAGCAGTGATTAATGTGCATATAATCCAACCTGCTTGGGACTATATTTTATTCAGTATGGCGTTGGTACTTCCCCATACTATACCATACTATGCGCACCACACACCAGGGACGCTCACCTTTTACTCATTTTTTACTTATTTAAACAGTCCGCGCGCCTTTGAAATCATACCAGGATGCGCTACAATCTTGTTCTTGTGATATATATACCTACTAATTTTTTAAATTAATTTCATTTTGGAAAATTAGATACCGAGATACATCTAATTCGTTTGCAAAGTAATTATTTCGATGTCTAATTCTTCAAAGTCAAATATTTCTTTAAAATCCGTTTCGTCGTTTTACCTTAAAAATAGACAGACAGACAGAGAATACTTTTACATGTATAATTTTTTTAGGTTTTAATTATTTTTATTGGAATGTTGTCAATTCATTTGTTTACCATTGAGATTGTTTACCATTGCCCACAAATTGTCCATTAAACGAGTCACTATTTCTGCGTATCTATTAAGTAGTAATAATAATATATTTACGATTGTCTTTAAATTAGTTTAGTATATCAATTTTACAATACTAGCGACCAGCTACTGGCTTCGCACGGATGCCTTTTTTTCTGCAAGTTTTATATAAAAACCTTTCTCGTTTAATGCTCTTTCCATTAGTGAAAACCTCATCAAAATCCATTGCGTGGTTTAGGAGGAGTTAGAGAACATACAGACACACAGACAGACGCGGGCAGCGAATTCAATTTATACTATGTTGATTTAGGAAACCCATAGTGGGCGTGGGTAGGTGAGGTGCATTCTGAATTTATTTTCTAATTTTTAAAGATTCGATCTTCGATATTGACCTTGAAGATCACTCTTAAAATTACAAAAGTGACCTTGAATTTTTTCCTGTTTTTAATAGCCAAGTCCGATTTTAAAGTGGTTTTGAAAATAGCATTCTTGAAAATTTTTTTATAAAATTAACTTACCGCCACATATATATTCGTATATAATTCTTGTGTCACAGTGTTTGTAAGAAAATTCCTTCGAAACTGCTTGACCGATTTTTATGAAATTTTTTGTGTATATTCGGTAAGTCTGAGAATAGGTTGTAAACTATTTTTTATACCCCTAAGTGATAAGGGTGGCCCACCCCAAAAATTTTTTTTTGGCAATACAACATTTGCGAGGTCAGCTAGTCTTGTTATAAAAGTTTAAAAACAATAATTATAAGGTACAGTTTTGAGCACAGTGGGCAAACTTTCCACTTGTGTGTTTATTTACCGCATTGAAATAATAGCTGCGACTGATCACTCGATATTATCGAACAACGATTCTGCTATTTTTCTTCTTATAACATTCTCTATAATGCATGCGATCTTATCTATAGTTGCAATAAATTCGCTACAACAACATGGCGATATGTCATGAGGCGGTATTACGACTTTTATGACATACGAGCGACAATCCTTCGGCGACCATGATAATGTTTATTGTAGACCAGATTTTTTATACACGTATATATCATGAAAAGGGCAGACCGATGACACAGTAATCAGGGTATCTACTCGTCAACAACTTCGAGATTGAATTCACATCTGTTATTGGTGTGAACATAATATGGACATTAGACACAACTTTCGTCTTTAAAACTATATAGAATTTAACTCTGTCATGGCAATTTGGAGCATTTTTTAATGACATATATTTTTAAAAGACATCATAAAAAAATGTTTCTTTTATTATAATTTAATTTTGTAACACATTATGCGATCATCATTCTCGACGCAGTAGACGTGATAGGGTTCTGATGCATCTTTATTTAAAGTACTTCTTAATAGTACAGCTATTGTGCTTGTCGTAGGAGACAAAGTGCTTCCAGTAGGTTCGTAGTTTTCAGTGTATATTGATGAATCGCTATATTTTGTTTCTGATGCTTCTGTTACATAATTGAACATTTCTTTGTTGTTTTTTCTAGTCTCACGATCCTTCACAGATTTCTCAGTAAAGATTTCTGTTTCTATTACATCTCGGAGTATTTTATTGTTGGTTTTTCTTGTCTCATAATCCTTCAAAGATTTTTCAGAAAATATTTCTGTTTCTGTTACATCTTTGAGAATATTTTCATTGTTGGTTTTTCCCGTCTCACAATTCTTCAAAGGTTTGTTAGAACGTATTTCTGTTTCTGTTACATCTTTTAGCATTTCACTGTTATTTTTTTTCGTTTCACGATCCTTCAAAGATTTGTCAGAAAATATTTCTGTTTCTATTACATCTCGGAGTATTTTATTGTTGGTTTTTCTTGTCTCATAATCCTTCAAAGATTTTTCAGAAAATATTTCTGTTTCTGTTACATCTTTGAGAATATTTTCATTGTTGGTTTTTCCCGTCTCACAATTCTTCAAAGGTTTGTTAGAACGTATTTCTGTTTCTGTTACATCTTTTAGCATTTCACTGTGAGTTTTGCCCGTCTCATGATCCTTCAAAGATTTTTCAGAAAATATTTCTGTATCTGTTACATCTTTGAGCATTTCATTGCTGGTTTTTCTCGTCTCACAATCCTTCAAAGATTTCTCAGAAAAAATATTTGTTTCTGTTACATCTGTGTGCATTTCATTGTGAGTTTTGCTCGTCTCATGATTCTTCAATGATTTCTCAGTAAAGATTTCTGTTTCGTTAACTTCTTCATTCATTAAAGATGTTGTGTTGAAAGTTTCAGTTACATTTAATTTTAGTTTAACTATTTTACGTGAAGATGTTTCGGTCACATTTTCGAGTACTCTCTCTGATATTAGATTGCCTTCTCTTAAGTATTGAGTTCTTAGTGTTTCAGAAGTAATTAATGGTTTTGAATCGTAACCACATTCTATTCGCTCACCACGAATTCTGCATCCGTTACTTAATTTAATGATATTTTCATCGGAGAAACTGCCTTTGTTTTTATTGTAACCGCACAAAATGTTGTCTTTAACGTTTTTGCATAGTTTTGAGTCGTAATCGTAGCCTGAAGACGGTAATTGATTATCTATAGAATCAATTTTATTTTTAATATTCTCTGTAGTTATTATCGGATCAGGATTATTCGAATCATTGTCGGAATTCCTTAAAATTCTATTTTCTGTTTTAATTTCATCTGTATTACTTATTGGTTCTAACAGCAAAGGGTCGAGGAGTAAAATTTTTAGTTTTGGTGCACAGTCAATAAAGATTATTTTGATAAACATCAAACATGTCTGAAAAAGTTAAAAGAATAATAACAATTTACTACAAAATTGCAACTGTAACACTCATTACTAAGATTATTATTTCTTACTAGCTTCGCACGAATGCAATTTTTTTCTGCAAGTTATATTCAAAACCTTCCTTGTTAATAGCTCTTTTCTTTAGTGAAAATCTTATCAAAATCCAGTGAATGGTTTAAAAGAAGTAAGCGGAGAAACACACAGAGGCATTCAGTGACCTTATTTTATAATAGGTATTGATTAGATTACCCTTAATAGCAAAGCGTAATATAGGTTTAACATTAAAGTACAACAGATTGTAAGAATAGCAGAACAAAAAACACTTACACCGTATTGATATTGTATGTTCATTCTCCATAAAACCAATGAAATTCTTATCTAAAAGCCCAAATCATTTACTTTCTATTTTTGATTGAAGTCACTATGGTTTGCAAAATGGTTTTTTTTTTATTTGTTTAATACGTAGGTAATACATATAGGTAGTTATATAATACATTCATAGTTATTGTAAAATCAGGCTATTTTAAATTGCTATTTTTACAAATCACTGGCAAATTCATCGGAGAAGATCTGATGGAGCCAAGCCATTAAAAGAGAAGAAGAAGAAATCATGTATTTTTTATCTGCACATGCCTTGTAAAATCACGTTGAAAAGGAAATGTTTTTTACAGTTTTTTTATATATAATAATCTCGACAGTAAATCTTGCAGAAATTAATTAATGGTAGGCATTTGTAACAATGTTAATTTATTTTATCAAAAACGCAAATTATATGCCTTATGTTTTAAATGAAAAAGTACCCTTATATATGGATAAGTTAATGGATCTTAGGGTAACTTAGTTATTGCAATTTAATGAAATAATAAATTATTACAATTGTACAATTAGATGGTGCCTGCAATTTCGTACGCGCTGTAATTTGTTTTTTGAAAATACCGCGTGAACATTTTTCCAGCATAAAAAGTATCTTATATTTTAATCTATGCAATCATCAATACATCAGTGAAAACCGCATTCAAATCGGTTAAGCCGTTTCTGAGATTAGCGTTGTAATGTATCATTTTACCCACTTGAACCATTAGCAGAACTATATAGAATATAATACTATAAATAGGTAAAGTTTGTATGCATGTTTGTTTGTATGTAGGAGGTCATCTTCGAAACTATTCATTCGATTTAAAAAAATCATTTCACCAATAGTTAGAATAAAATTTCATAATGGACATCTAAATATTCACGCGAACGAAACTGCGGGCACCAGCTATCTAGAAATAAAATCCAATCAGGCGATATCCAAGTATATCAGGCGTAATATTGCTTTACACATTGTGTCAGGCGTTAATGCTGTTAAGAAAAATATCTTAATTTTTCTTAACAGCAACACATCAAGAAGCCGAAAATCTGGATAGTACCTATGGATTTATATAAAAGTCTTTGTTAAATTTGGAGTCAACATATTATCTCTTCTATGGAATTTGTCGACTTCTAATAATTATGACAATGGTGATCTTGTTTGTGAAAAAAAAAAAACATAGATAAACGGATGTATGCTATTATTTCACTAAGTTAACCCGATTAACCTTTTAATGTTTCTGTTTTTCTATGAATTTGGCAAAATATTTGGGCTTTTTCGCCATCCTACAACAATTTATTGTACCTAAGTATAAATTATACTGAATCATTTTCTCGTATCTCTTCAGCAGGGTCGAGCTACTAAAAAACTCAAGTACATTACATTAAAATGATCAAAGTGTCTAGTCGTCCGCTAAACGGATGAAAAATAGCCTTTTATTCGTCCGAACTTAATTTAACCCTCATTTATAATAAAAAAAAATGAAACTATAGGTGCCTATTTTTTTTTAAATTTGTAAACCAAAGAATATATTTCAATTTTTCTGCTTCCTTACCAGTTAATATCTGAGAAATTAAATCTTTTCAATTACTTTTACCTGTTGCAGTTTGTTGATAAGCGAAATGTTCAGAATTTACGCGGGTTTATTTGTTGTTAGTGTCCCTAACATTAATTGTTTTTTGTTTTAAGACAAAATTATAATTTTGTCTTAAAACAAAAAACAATTAACTAACTACATATTATATATTAATAATTTACAGATATACATTGCTCAAATAACATTTATTTTTGCAAATTGTGATAAAAAAGTAAAGAAAGATCCAGCTGTAGACATTATAAAATTGAATGATGACGTGGGGAAAACATCTCAAACTCAGTCGCCTCCAAGTGGCTCGATTCCTAAGAGGAAACGTTGTTGCGGATATAACTTTGATAGTAGCAAATGTAAAGTGATCGACGAGAGATTGCTATGTGGATATGAGAGGAACAAGGGAACACCGTCTCATAATGACCACGAAACAGAATTGTCTGACGGCTGCAGATTTCGCGGGGGTAGAGTCGAGTGTGGTTACGTGAAGGGTCCATTCGAAGGTCTCAGAAGACCACCAGTTCACTCTGATTACGCGGTGTCTAGTGAAGCAGATAAAAATGACATTGAAAATTCCTTGGAACGCCTTTCTCTGACGGAAAAGCTGAAAGCAAAAACGAAAAACGGTGTTCACGTTACTGGAGTGACTAATGCACCGATAAATGCTGTCACCAGGTGTGTAGAAATACAAGATAGAATTGTTTGTCGACATTTATAGTATGCAAAAATTTATGACGTTGAAATGCTTAGTTTGTTAAAATATAAGTACCTAAGGTAAAGGCACCAGTCATGTTATGGACACTTTTAGGCAGTTCTATTAATATATATTTTTTTAGAATTTCATACAGAATCTACATATTTTATAGTTGAACTTATTTCAATTTTTTTTTTAATTAAAGCTAAAATATAAAGCTTTGTTATAAAGTTATAAAAAAAAAAGTAATATAAGTAGGTAAATCAAGACGGGTGAACTAGTGATGGACAGCTTAAAAACCAGTAATTTACTGTACATTACTGGAAAACCAGTAACAATGGACAGTGGACACATATTAAGTTATGAAAACCCAAATATTGACAGTCAAAAGTAGTGAACATCTTAAAGAGAATAAAATCACCATAATTTTGAAAATTCAAAGATTCCTGAATAAGTGTAATACTTACTATGCAAGCGTCATGTCCAACACCGGTGCCACTACCTTACTTCAAAGTCATGCTTACGAGTACATAGAAGACTTACAATGATGACTTATAAATGGCAAAAATTATGTTTAGTTAGACTGTTCTAAGAAATAAATGGATTTTATAATGAATAACAGAAATATAATATTTTTATCATCCTTGATTGTATGAAATTGCAACAAAGTTGCTTTCAGTGTTTATCTGCAATAATTCGAGCAGGCGTATATTTATTAAAAGTTTTGGTGAAAGAAAATAATTATGTAAAATACTTTATTTCAAATTCAAAATATTTATCTCGAATGTAAAAGAATATTTACCTTTATAATGTAGATAAATAAAATGGCATAAGTATTTGTATAAATTTTTTTTTTGTTCTTTTACCTATCGATTTGGGTATCAAATAAAAAGACTCCATACAAACCATCGATTTCCCTGATCTATAGCCAAATTGTCTTTTTGTAATATAAATGGCCAAATGAATAATGGCAGGACAAATTCCGTAGTCCAAAATTGTGCAGCCCTTGTGGCGGCGGTAACCACTCCCTAACAGAAGACCACAATGAAATAACAGTATATTTGAGGAAAGTTAAGAACGAGAATTAAGAATAACGATTTTATAATATGTAAGAATGCTTTTATTATATATAGTTAAAGGGAAGGGCAGGAACATAAGACAAATAAAATGTTACTCATTTATTTTATATTTCACATAAATTAGGTGTAATATTTAAAATTAACTTTAAAAGTTAAAAGTCACAAATTTAGGTCTATTCCGTATACTCGTACTCGTAGTTCAACTAGTTAATATAAATAATAACCGAATAACAATGATAAAACATTAACTTTTAAATTTGGCCACCAAAACAGATCGTCACATGATCTGTATGACGCCATACAGTCTAGTTTTTTGCATGAAAACATCCTAGCTATAATGTAAATTTAAACTTGAGGTATCGACCTATTTTTCTTTTTTCAAAAATATATAAGAATTCCTGGCGTATGTTTTATTGTTTTAGCGAGTTTAATAATAATTGCTACGAATATCTTGCTTCGCATTCTGTCTTCGGTTATTGAAGTCAAGTAAGTTGAGACAACAAATTCTTTCAAATATCTATTACTGACTTCACTCGCACGAAACAGGGTGCCCTTAAATTTGAGTATTATCTCATCGACTCTATGTGATTCCCTTCAAAGTGTGTTGACGCATCATCTGCAAAGAACATAAATATTTCCTTCAGCGTGTTGGATTCCATGTCGTCTTTCGGATATATGTCGTCTAGGTAATCTATTATAACATCTGTTAAACTTTGACTTCCCATTTTTACCAAGAACAAGTTTTCTAGTACGTCTTCTAGAATGTTTGCATTGCATGAACATGTTGCAAGGAATAATAGGAACATTATTATTGATATATTGAGCGCCATAGTCCTGAAAAAATAAATCAAAATATTATTTGCAGAATATATTATTGGGCGCTTTTGCTCAGAGGCAAGTGCATAAAGACATATAAATGATGAGAAAAATATTATTTAGTAGCGACACGCTCCCGGCTTCGCTCGGGGTGCAATTTTTATATATAACCTTATCTCTCTTTTCATATGTGAAAATCGAATTAAAAACGGTATACCCATTCTCGAGTTTTTGAAAAGTACACTAGAAATTTAATGATTCATTTAGTAGGTTATATGTAGGAATACATGTTATTGTAATGGTTCAGCAGATACACTTCACTGTACCTACTCCTAGTCAATTGTGTCATCAATATGTTTTGAGTAAAAATTAACACGTAAGAAACATACGAAACTAAAAATTTTTCGAACGCTTTCTCCACGACTTCCAACATTTTAGCATGTGTGAGACACGTTGTAATATAATTTACATATATGTGTATTCTTGTGAAAGTATTTGCAATCATTACGTTCTTGGATATGGAAAAATACAAATTTTTGGATTAAATTCTGATATTTAGTTTTTTTTTTTGAGAAATTTTGGAAGTTTCGTTTTATTCTAATAGCATTTTTATACACTAATACATATTCATAGGTTGACATAATATAACTTAAGTATTATATCAAAACATTTGGTTGACATAACCGGAGGTTCTAAAGCTGGCTATTATCTCGGTCAACAGATTACTATTGCCATACAACGAGGTAAGGTAATGCAACCAGCATGCTTGGGACTCTGCCAAAGGGTCCAATGTTTTATTTATAATATATAATGTGTAAATATGTATAATTTAGGATTAGATTAAAAAAAAAACTAGTAAATATTATATTATATCAAAGTTTTTATTTTTGAAAAGATATTTATTGAATTTATTATTATTATTATTAGACTTAGATTACGATCGTATTATTATTAAATAAATAATTATTTACTTAGTCTTTGGAAAATGATTTTATTGCTTAGCAGGCGCATTATCAGCGAGTAACATGGACTATATGTATATACTTGTATATACTAATATATAAACATACACGGACGAAGTTGCGTGCAACGGCCAGTTAGGAATAAAGATAGATCGCATAGCTTGCTCTGCAATGTTCATCACTCTATCTTGGAAAACGCACCTCTTTACGAGAATGGCTTTTACTCAGGAACTTTACGTAAATAATGAATAAAAATCAAACTCAAGTTAATTATGGAAGGTAAACATTTGCGAACACTATCCCGCTTTGTTGCACACTATATTTACCTAGATATCGTTCAAACACAAAGTGAGTAATTGAGGACTAGAACTGGTGCATAGGTAATTGGTACGTTACAATAAGAAAGTCAATTTCTATGCCCTATTAAGACAAAGAAAATGCGATAGGAAACTATTATTGTGCTAAGTAGGTATTAACATCGAAATGTTTATACTTTATAACCTATAATATAATCTTAATACTAGTGACCCGCTCCCGGCTTCGCCCGGGTTGCAATTTTTATATATACTTGTTTTTGCGAGACTAACGCACGGCCATTCATTTTTATATATAAAAAGATTACAAATTTTTGTAGTATTTGTCCGCGACTTCGTCCGCGTCCGATCGCTACCAAACTTCACAGGAACACCTGCTGGACTAATATAATCTAAAGATTGTCTGAATGTTTCATCAAAATCGGTTCAGCAGTTTTGGAGTATGTAGGAGACATACATACACTCATCGCCTTTTATATATATGTTATAATGTATTATAATATAATTATGTTAATATATTATTATGTAGGTTTATTAATAATACGAATGATATGTCCGCTGACGGTCCAGTCGATGGTATGAGACTACCGTCCCCTATAAACATATTATACTCGTAATCAACACATCAAACAAGTAGATAATTTCAGTGGAGTTAGTATGACTTTTTTTGTTTTAAAGTCTTTTAAATTTTACTATCTCTATGTAAACAATAAACATGTTACAAAATGAAGTCGGTGTTATTTTATATTTCTTTCTCCGCTTGCTAATACTATACCATCAAACGGATTTTGATTAGTGCTAATATTATAAAGAGAGAAGATTTGTATGTTTGTAATGAATAATGAATAAACTCAAAAACTACTGGACCGATTTTAAAAATTCTTTCACCTGTAGAAAGCTACGTTATCAGCGAGTAACATAGGCTATATTTTATAAAGTTACGCAAGCGAAGTCGCGTGCATCAGCTACGAACGATTATAAAATTTAAAATTTCACAATTCGAACACGCCGAAAAAACAACATTGTTCTTTTTTAAATAATATTGTGTAGATGGCGCAATATCTCTGAAACTTCAGATATTCTAAAATATTAAAAAAATAGAAGTAACTATAACGCATAACATAACACATTCGTGTGACAATTTTGATTTTACTCCAATAAATTTTCATACCACGGGCTTATACACTCAGCGGCACGGAATCTTGGCCAAGCGCTTATCTTGCGATAACAAAGTTGTTAGTGTTGTTTTTGGTTTTTGGTTGTTGTTTTTTGGTATGAGGGTGAGACGAAAAAATACTTCCGATTAGTTCAAGAGGGTAATTTATTATGTTTGAGTGCAATTTGACATTTGTTTTAAGCTTTAGATGAATCGAGTCATTTGAGCGACTAAGTTGAATTTTTAAACTCCGTATTTTAATATTGTGTACTATTCAGTTACCAAACATCGGTCATTTTGTGCTTTTAATCCAATAAACGAAGGTGCTAAAAAACGAAAAAAAATGCCCTTAACACCAGCTCAGGTTGCACAAGCCGTGGCATTAGTCAACCAAGGGATGACACAACGCGAAGTGGCTACAACGCTAATGGTACCACGTTCTTCAATGCAATATGCATTGAAACGATACCAGGAGACTGGCGGCTACACCCGCAGACCAGGTAGTGGAGGTGTAAGATGCACATCGGCCAGAGATGACCGCTTTATTAACCTTGAAATTCTGCGAAATCGCTTCCTCACTGCAGTTGAAATCCGCTCGCGACTACAAATCACGAGAGGTGTTAATGTTAGCGAGCGTACGGTGAGAAGACGTATGGAGGAAGTTAATTTGAAAGCCCGTAGACCAGCACGCGGCCCAGAGCTTCTCAGACAACATCGAATAGCAAGACTTCGTTTCGCTCAAGAACATGCCAACTGGACCCACGAGCAGTGGGCTAAGGTTTTGTTCACTGACGAGTGTAGGATAGCTTTACGTGCACCAGATGGTCGACAACGAGTGTGGAGGAAAAGAGGAGAACGATTTTTACCCATCACCACTACACAAACTGTGAGTTTTCATGGTGGCTCCATAATGGTGTGGGGAGGAATAAGTTCCGACGCTCGCACCGAGTTGGCTATCGTCGACAACCGGCTAACTGCTGCTCGATACATTGAAGAGATCCTTCAAGATCATGTTTTACCGTTTTCGAGGTTCATTGGCGAAGACCAATTTCTGCTAATGCACGATAATGCACGCCCACATGTCGCACATTGCGTCAATGAATACCTTCAAGAGGCCAGAATTTAAAAATTGGAGTGGCCAGCTCGTAGTCCTGATCTAAATCCCATAGAGCATGTCTGGGACATGCTTAAAAAAAAGATAAAAAACAAATTCAATCCACCACGGACACTTGCTGAGCTCCGAAATGCTGCTTGGTCCGCATGGGATGACATACCGCAAGTTGAGGTCAAAAGCATTATCCAAAGCATGCCAGATCGAATGCAGGCAGTTATCATGGCTAGAGGAGGAATTACCCGATATTAAGATGTGTAAAAAATAATGAAAAATTAGCAATCCCGCATTTCCTAGTGTTTTAAAGTTGAGCGCTGAAAGTTAAGATTTTCTCTGAAAACGTTTGGTTTTATTTAATCTTAATTATTAGGAAGGTAAACGGTTAATTGTCATTAAAAAAGGATTAAAAACCTAAAAGAGACACTTATTGAACACACCTGCTTTGTATTTATGAATGAAAAAGTATTAAAATGCAAACTATCGCAAATTTCTGTGTTGGCCAAGTTTTCGTGCCGCTGAGTGTATATATACTTATATGCAAATCGATTCTTAGGGAGTAAACTTAAAAAAAAAAGAAAAAAAATTTTAGAGAAACTTACCATGTGTATATTTTGAATAGTGTTTTTTAAACACTCAAATAAAATTTATAAAAATGACACCATGGCGATAGTACGTTTTCACTATTTATAAAAAGAACAAATCGGTAATAAACATTTTTTATATTCTAAACGTACGTATATCGTACTTGTCCTAAATATTTTTTTAAAATGTCTTACTCAGTCGTACGACTCTGTCTCGACTGCCGATGTAACTTAGCCTCTACCACCTAGTACTTTCTCACCTGGAGGGAATTTAGGTCATATGATTTTAAAGTAATGTTATAAATCTAAACGTGTCTATTTTAAATAATATCGAGTTGTGAAACTCCATAGTAAACGCTGGTTTTATAGCCACTTATCATACAATTTAAATTGAATATATATTCGATGTATATTCAATTAAAGTTAAAACTGAGATCAAAAATATATAAAGTTTAAAGATTAATTTCAATGTAATTAATACAAAAAAAAAAATGCTCATAATTTAATACGTGACATTTTTGAGATATAATATGAAGTTTTGGAGGTTAACAAAAAACTGAAATTTTTTCATATCTAGTTACAGTTATTTCTCTAAAATGTGCAGAATTTGGGAAATTCTGTAATTACTGACTTAAAGCCAATAATGTTTTTCCATGAAAACATGCTAGCTTTAATGTTTATTTTTAAAATTGGGTTGACAGTAGCGACCTGTAAGGTATGATTGCGTGTTTTTATTATGTTCGCAAGTTCATCAATAATCATTCTGATTATTCGCATTATAGTAAGTAAGTTGAGACAACAAATTCTCTCATATATCTATTACTGACTTGTGTGTGTGTGTGTGTGTGTGTGAATAATTATGACTTGCTTAAACGATAAAAGGAATCTTCGTAAAAAAGAGCGTGTCCTACAAATCCAGCAATCTTAGAAGACTTTGTGTAGTCCTACCAATTTGCAGTGAGCTAGTGTGATTGTCTATAGTCCATATTTCCTCATATTAAAGGTTGGGCACATATCCAACTTGTTTGTCGAAATTGTCACCTTAAAACATAGTGCAAAGATCTTTTTCGTTTAATTATTAAATATTTTTTCAGTAACTCATAAATATAAATTAATTACCTTGATGATATCGTCAGAAGAATAGGGCGTATCGTTAGTATTGAGAAAATATTTCATATAACTTGATTCAAAACTCAAGTTCAAGTATTCAATAAAGGAAAATAATTCATTAGTATTCCGGCCCTGCTCAGCGACCGGTTAAATTACTTTCGAAAATGTCGCCACATTACTTGCATCCATAAACAAATTTTTGAGAAATCTTCATACGACTTCGAATGTGTTTTTTGTGTATAGTTTATTCATATGCGACTTTTTTTATTACGTGTAGCAAACAGGCTCAAGGTCGTTTTATGATCGCCTAAAAAACCTAAGCAACATCAACGAGAATGCAGGTGACACTAACAGGATAGAAATTTAAAGGATAGAGAAATAGGCTGTGACAATCCTTATTCAAGTACAGAAACACAATAGCACATGACAATGTACTGTAATTTAAGGGCGGTTTTCTGTGAGCCATAAAAATATAATCATCGTTTATTTTATTTAAGACTATCTGTTGCACGCGACTTCGTCCGCGTTACGTTATAAATGTTACTATTTTACTCTCTGATAATGTAGCTTTCTATAGGGTAAAGTATTTTTAAAATCGGTCCAGTAGTTTTTGTTTTTATTCATTACAAACAAAAATACAAACCTTTTCTCTTTATAATATTAGTATAGATAGATGAAAAGATAAAGATGCCTTGAAACTGATGGAAGAATAATTGTTTTATTTATTGTATTCGTGCATTAAGGTTAGTTAATTATGGCTTTTCGTGTTTAATTTGCAACATTAACATAATAATGAAGGATTGTATTTAAAGTGATCTCGATTCATTTTCCTTTTATTTGTTCTAATAAAGCAAACAATATGGCGGGATTTTCAGAGGTTGAGTAATATTAAATTTAAAAAATTATTGTAAATTTTTTAAAAATACTTAAGTATAATATATTTTGTATTGTTGTAGATTCTTGTGATTTATGTGGCAGTGCAGGCTTCAATATATCCTGTTTGTGAGAGTGTGTTGGGTGAATTCAGTTTCAAGAGGAGTTTTGATATAAATTACAAGCCAAAGCCTTTTAGGCCACTTAAGTATATTAGGGAAAAGTGGCTACCGTTTGGTCTTGGGGTGAGGCATCACGTCGTAGCAAAACGCGAGGTGTATGAGAAGCAAGAAGAAGATATTCCTGATAAAACCAATGAAGTTTTGCCGAAGCCCTATGAAGTCAATGAAGTCTTTGAAACACCACCGTTAACCGCTTTTCTCGGAGTAAATGGACCTACATTACAGCGTTTGCCATCTTCGACTCCAATAACTGACACGAAAAGTAATATAAATTTGCAAACAAATGGTCTCTATACCGACATTTCAAAGTCGGTATCCGAAAGTGCAATTAACTCAAATCCCCAAGCATTGGAGCCTGTGTTACAAAACCAACCATTTTTAGTAACGTTACCGAGTACTGCTCCTAATCCACAAAGTACTAAGTTTACAAACAATTTACAGCCCGACTCTAAAATATTTATTCCACAGGATACAAAAAACCCTGTTATATTGACCAATCCAAAAATTCCAAAGTCGACAAAAGATTTCTCAGAACAAATACCTCAACTGAAATCTCTCGTTATGCCGTCGTCTGAACTGTTACCTCCTGTTTTGGATCCACTACCCTCACCTGTATTTGAGCCTATACCCGCTGAAAAGCTGGACGTGCCAATTTTTCGTCCGGTTTCTTTGACACAACAACAACAACAACAAAGAACTAATTTCAATCCTTCAATATCTACACCAATATCTGGTTCTACAGGTTTGAACTTTATTCCAAAACCACAGGAAACCTTTGAAACGAGTTCGATAGATGTTACGTCTAAACCTCCAAATGATAATATAGGTCCAATGTCCCCAATAGGTCTGTGGGGTTTAGTAAACCAACCAAATAATGCAATATTATCACCTCCAATTACAAGTCAGAATGATCGTTTTGAAGAAAGTAATAATAATTCTCAATCAAACAGACGACCATCTTTGTTACGAAGATCGCAGCTTGCACTTGAATTTGGTAGTGCTTTCTTGCAGTTTTTGGCACAATTCTTTGGAAACGCAAGATCAAGTTTTTCAGCGATGTCTTAAGCGATAAGGCATTTAGGGATTTCATATTAAAGTACATGTTTATTTACAATTAATATAATAATAATTTTAACACAACACGACTTATACTTAACAAAGTAAAAAATTCTAAACTTTTACGGAGTCTTATTGCCTCTTCACTCACTTCTTCCGACCAAATCCACCACCACCAAATCCACCGTGTCCACCATGACCATGTCCTCCATGACCAAATCCGCCTTGACCAAATCCGCCTTGACCATATCCGCCTTGACCAAATCCGCCTTGACCAAATCCGCCTTGACCAAATCCTCCTTGGCCATAACCTCCGGGGCCAAATCCTCCGCCATATCCTCCACCAAAGCCTTGTTGGCCGAAACCGTTGCCTCCGAACCCACCTCCTCCGAATTGTCCAGCAACAGCAGAAATAATTAGCGCCACTACGGCAAGTAGAAGTGTTACCTTTAATGAAAAAAAAATATCAATATACTTAATTTATTTGTATCTAAATATCTATATCATCTAATAATAATAATTTATCTAAATCATATTTGCATTAATTAGTGATGAGGATGAATTTATAATGGTTATAATTGTGCTTGACTTTCTTATTTTATTCGCCAGTTTTTAATTTGATTGCATACAACTAAATGTACCTAAATATTTTTTTACTATTGAAATTATTTTTATTTTTATTGATTGATTTATTGGTGTATTTATTTATGATAGAACTTATAGGTACACTAAATATAATAGGAATATCAAGAGAATTGCAGAGTAGAAGATAAACTGCGACAAAATTACTCCTAACAATGAAATGATAAATTAATATGTTGGTATTCAAAAACAACTAAATGTTATTGAATTTCGACATCTTAATAATAAAATAATAATAAATTGAACACTTACTTTAATCGTCATGATATTGAGAGGCCTGTCACAAAATGTATGATAACATTGGCAAAAATTCGTTTAAATATAAGGCAAGTTGACCAGATGGATGGGGTAATCCTACTATTACCTGTTTTTGCCTATGAATATTTATATGGGCGATTGTCATGATCAATGTCAACGGTGGCCAAATCCTCATCTCATAAATATTTTCATATTTAAAAGTTGTTTGGAATCAAAAATTTTTCTAACTGATTGGAAGACTTGCGTTTCAAAACTATATTGGTTTTCAAAATATCCTAGTTGTTTACGAAATAGTGGGATATACTCGTAGTATTTTTATTATACAGGACATAGGCGAACCTGTCTAGTAGTAGTAGTTCGGTTGTTAGTCCGGTTGACCGAACTAGGGCAACTTTTGGGTAGCAATAGTTCGGTTGATACAAATCACCGAACTTTTGAAACTCTTAAAGTAGCAATAGTTAGCATAAAGATTTATTCAAAATAAAGGATGAACACGTAACCAATCTTTTTATTTTTAACTAACAACTAAATACTCTACTACTAAAATGTAAGTTTGGTTTAAATATTGATTATTACCTACATATGTTATCTCCTTTGTAGTATACGAGTATACATTAAATAATGTTTTAAGTGAAATCTTCGGGTTTTTTGATTGTTTAACTATTTTATTTTTAATTTTAATAAGTACACGTAAATAAAGCACCTTTAGGTAAAGAAAAATTTCATTGGTAATTTTTTAATGTTTTTAATAAAATCGTCATTTTCGATATCTCTTTTCCTTGTTTTTGGCAATATTTTGGTTCCAAACGCTTTGTTCTGATCAACTTTCAAATTTGCAAGAGTATCGTCGACTTTTTTAACATGTAGAATTTGCAGCATAGATGTTTTTTTTTATTAATTCATTTATTTTGAAATTCCAACCTTCGACAGTGTTGGTAGTCCGATGGCGATTAGAAAAGACTGACCACATGGGAATAAAGTCTGGCGTCATCCATAAGTTTTCAAAATATTTAACAAATTTATTTTAACAAAGTCCGGTTGACCGAACTACTGCAACTTTAAGAGTTTCAAAAGTTAGGTGATTTGTATCCACCGAACTATTGCTACCCAAAAGTTGCCCTAGTTCGGTCAACCGGACTAACAACCGAACTACTGCTACTAGACGGGCGAACCACACAAGTGTGATATTAAAAATTATTCGCAATTGAACAGTTATGGGGAATTCTGAATAAAATACTTTTTGAATGATTTATCTATTTATTTGTTTTTTTTTTTTTTTTGCAATAGCGCCTATCCTAGATAGGCATGGGGAAAAAACCAAAAAATGTTTTATCACAAAATCATGAAAGTTTTTGCAATGCAAAAAAATTTAGAATGTTGGTCTCATTCTCAAATGTATTAATTTTTATCAGGATTGTTCTAGAGGTTCTAAATACCAATTGGGTAGCATTTTAATTAAAACTAGACAAATGTCATATTTTTTGACTCAAAACGTCTAGATATAAACAAAAATAAAGGTAAAATAGAAAATACGATTTATCTAAACCTTTACATAAGACATAACTAAAGGTTTAGGTATATGTATTTTAAAAAGTTATATTTTTTAACAAATATGTTGATAGTTATAAACATGATGCTTTCATCTATATTAATATTTTACATTTGAGAAAATAATCTGATATTAGATTTGGCAATAAATTTGTAACTTTAAAACTTTGAATACCTCAGACAAAACATATAAACAAAAATTTTACATTTAAAAACTCCGGCATTTAAATTGTGTCGTAGTAATTACATAATACAAAAGTAATAAATTTTGGTTTACATTAATTTCAGAATTAATTATACATTGCTGATAAATTCAGTTTTATATAAATAGTTTTTTAAATTTAATTAATAATAAATAAATTGACATTCAATTGATAATTGTGAAATTGTTTGTGCTAAAAAAATCCACCGTAAACCTGTCCTGAGCCAAATTGGTTATATCCGGACTGATAGCCATAACCACCGTAACCACCGTATCCACCATATCCACCGTATCCACCATAACCACCATATCCACCGATTCCTTGGCCGAAACCATGGCCATGCCCGAAACCGTGGCCATGGCCGTAACCAGGGCCGTGACCGAATCCATGGCCAAACCCTCCGTGGCCATGGCCATATCCTGCGATCGGTGAAGATTCAACAGTGTTGTAACACAACGCTGCCAAGCAGATAAATAAAATCTGAAAAGATAAAACACATGTACCTGTTTATGTTAAAGTAATTATGTTAAAATATTTTATGACTTTGTTGATGATTTCATTGTTTACGGAAAAAATAAATAAACAAGAACTTGTTTTTTTCGTATTATCGTTTTCAAAAGCTACAAATTTATTTTAAAAATAAGAGACGCATGAAGATATAATTATATAATCATCATATTTGGTACTCCTCAACGTGAGGAATAACGAGGTTTACTAGTTTACCACTGCACTAGATCACAGCGTATAAGGGGATGCCTTTGTCCAGCTTTAAGCACCTGTAGGCTTTAGTAATGATGAAGTTTTCTAAAAAATCTTTTAATTTTATAATTAATTTATACTTACATAGTTTGAAGCCATCTTGTTTTTTATACCTAACTCTCGTGTTGTTTAATAAAATACTATGACAAAAAAAATCTTTGCCCAGTATTTAAATACCAGTTCAACTCATTATTATTCCAAAACTTGAAAACATCAAATAAATTACATCTAACGGTGTTTAGATCAAAATTTTTTTAAATTTTTTTTTATTAAATTTAGTAACGACCTTATTCATATTAATTTAGTTATTGTAAGGTTTTAAAATGACCTTATAAGATCTTCTACTTTAAGGCGGAAGATGGTCAGAATGGCCTAAGAAGTGTATCCTTTGCGTTGGTTGATATTTATGTATGAAGTTATGTAAGAATGTCGTCATTAGTAACCTTGAACCTGATTTGAACATTTGAATGATTATGGATCCATTGATCCGCAAACATATTTGAATGAGGATTGCAAAAAACATAATATCATATGTAAAGTTTTCAATTAAGATAATATAATGATGTATGTAATGGTGTTATTATATTATCCCATCGGATTTTTTGGAGAAAACACAATTTTTTTTATGTTATGATCAGCAGACAGGCTGATGGTCCACTTGATGATAGGTGACTATTGTGCAATTGCGCTGCCAACCACAGTAGATTTAAAGATAAGGGATTGAAAAGGGATTGAAATGGGCTCTGGCATCCCTTACTTACTCACCGAAACACAAAAGCAGACGTGCTGGTATTTCAGGATGGTCTTCTGTAGGGGAGTGGTTACTGCTGCCACCACTTTTAAAATCCAGACCAGAGTCGATTTTGTAATGTTCATTTCCAAAATTGACCCTGCCGGGAATCGAACCCGGGAACCCTGGAACAGAGCATTAAGGCAAGCACCCTAATCACTCAACCTTGTCGACTATTTATTTCTAAAGTGCGAGCTAAATACATTGAAAACGCCATCTACTTTATTAACAGGTAACTAAGTTCTAATCTAGAACTGTGAAGCCCGTCACAAATGTAGCTATCTATATATACGAGTATATAAAAATTACGTGTCACGTTGTTTGACGCCAATGAACTCCTAAACTTCTAAACCGATTTTGATAAAACTTCGTAACTATATGTAATTTGGTCCAACTTAAAAGATAGGATAGTTTTTATTTCGATTTATAGTTGCAATATTTTTTTATTGCAAATTATTTGTTTATTATATGAGAGAGAGTTATAATTATCTGTGAGTTCCATTAGATTCTAACATATGGCGGTGTAAGGTAATTTATCGGTTGAATTGAGTAAAAAATTGCACCCGTGCGAAGCCGGGAGCGGGTAGCTAGTAATATATAATATAATAATAGCGCTATACTATATAATATGGTATACATTGGTGACGTCATAGAAATATATATTATAGCTAAGTGTGTGGTCACTCCAACATTTTTATAGAAAATATATCGTAATATGCCTTGCTATAATTCATATTAATATATATTATAGCTACGTGTGTGACGGATTTTAAACTGAATTTTCAAAAAAAACTTGATTTTTAAAACTTTACAAGTCTAGACTTATCCTATGTCTTATATAACCCTTGCAAAAAAGAATTCATATGAAATTTTATTTTTATTATCACTTAGCCCCAAGAGCGTTGACGACTTCGATAAATAATTATAATGAATAACCACGGTCATCATCATTAAATACACGGTCGAACTTAGTTTTTTCCTACATTAACTTCAAAGAAATTTGCCGAAGGTAATAAATTATATTTAACGGAGTTTTACCAATCAATATTCAAAATAATATATATATTGAAAATTGGTCGTAAGCCGCCAATTTAAAGTATGTTTTGTAGAAATTTCATGAAGCATGTACCTACGTATGTAGTTAAATAAAGCCTCGATAGTTCATTTTAAGAACTATTAAAATTATTTGAATAACAAGAAAAAACTTATTTGGATATTCATGTCCTGACTTATTAGCGTCATTCAAAATGGAAATAGTTGATTTTATTTTTCAATATAACAAAGGTCAATTGGGTCTTAGATAAAACTAGTTTTTATTTTGGAATGTGATATTGGATTTGAAAAAAGTCCCGAGATCGATACAGAAAAAAACCCGTATTAGGAATTATATTAAATAAAAAATAAATATCTCATTGGTGTTTACTTTGTAGAAGAACAAAATAAATATTTCTATACCTATTATAAATATGACAAAAATTCAATTTCAATTCCATATAGGTATATCAATTTGAAATGTTCCGCTAAGTCAGCCCATTCCTCCAGGTCCACCTCCTATTCCTCCAGGTCCATTTCCTCTCCCTCCAGGTCCACCTCCTTTTCCTCCAGGTCCATTTTCTCTCCCTCCAGGTCCACCTCCTATTCCTCCAGGTCTACCGCCCATTCCTCCAGGTCCACCGCCCATTCCTCCAGGCCCACCGCCTATTCCTCCAGGTCCACCTCCTATTCCCCCAGGTCCACTTCCTCTCCCTCCAGGTCCACCTCCTATTCCCCCAGGTCCACCTCCAATTCCCCCAGGTCCACTTCCTCTCCCTCCAGGTCCACCTCCTATTCCTCCAGGTCCACCTCCAATTCCTCCAGGTCCACCACCCATTCCCCCTGTTCTCCCACTCATTCCTCCAGGTCTACCGCCCATTCCTCCAGGTCCACCGCCCATTCCTCCAGGTCCGCCGCCCATTCCTCCAGGTCCACCGCCCATTCCTCCTGGTCCAGTTTCTATTCCTCCGAGCCTACCACCCATCACACCAGGTCCACCGCCCATTCCTCCTGATCCCGCACCCAGTCCTCTTGATCCACTGCCCGTTCCTCCAGATCCACCTCCTATTCCTCCGAGTCCACCACCCATCCCACCACGTCCTCCTTCCAATCCACCAAGTCCTCCTTGTGAGTGACCACCTTTATTCTTATTAAATTTTGCTTCTGCGAAGATAGTATCTACTAGTAGAGTTGCCACTACAAACAAGATTGTAATCTGTAATTGAAGACAATATTGAGTAAATAATAATTAAATTCTTAAATGTCAAAAATAGCGAAAGTTTTTTCTTTCGCACTTTTCTTCGACGTCGTTGTCACTGTAATCTGTAATCAGATATTTCACCGTAATCAGACATTGAAATTATCTTCATTAGATGCTGAAAGCGTTTCAATTAGTATTATGAACTTCGTGGTATCTAAGTAAGTATTTAAAATAATTGATCCTGTATCGTCAACCTATGAGCTCATTTACAAAATATCAAGGACGTATTATATAATAATATATTAAAGAAAATTATTCTCACATGCTGTCCATTCTACTATTCATTGCATTTATATTTAGTGCATGAGAGATGGGGCATATTTTAGACTCTAGACTCGGTTATGAGTTCTTCAGTCATGTATGTATGTCATGTCTGTATCTTATCGGCAATGGAAATGAAATTTTCAATGTTAGTCTGATTTGAGCGAGCAGTTTCGCCTCCAGTCCATTGTATGGTTAACCATAACACAAGGCTAATAGTGCTTACGTTGTGGCCCGTAAAATTGGTATGTTTAGTTTTGATGGCTATTTATTTATTTTATAACTAACTATAATATAATAGTTGAACACGGCCACGCTTCGCTGTGGCTCAGTCAGCAACGTTACATGGTTGATATAACAACGGTCACCGTATGAAAATTACGTTTTTTTTTTTATAAAAAATCAGTATGCGTTGGAATTTTGAAAAAAAAAGTATATAAGATCAAGATGCAATGTTGTGTAAAAATTACAAGTCAATCCGTCAGCTAGTTTTTGAGTAATACACAAACCAACACAACATTTTTATATATACTCGTATTATGATAGATTTCAGTCCAACACTTCGTCCGCGTTGAAAAAAGAAAAACATAACACCTGATATAACGCCTGACATCTTTATCGCTGTGACGACGACTGTGGCGCTCCTAACTTACTGCATTAAAAATATTCCCCCATAGATATCACTTTCGTACGGTACAGTACTTTTGGTTCAATTTTTTTTTATGAAAATAATATTTGTGCGAAACAGCGACTAAAAACATATTTAATTTTGAAATCACTTCTTCGCACAATTCGTACGAAACAAAATTGTGTGAAACCTCTACTAAACCACAATAATAGATGACCAAATAAAGATTAAACAAATGTTTTAATAGCTAGGAAAAAGGAGCGCAGACAAAGTCATGGGCAAAGGTTATTTAAGTATATTTTCAAAATTTAGTACAGTATTATAATTATTACCTTTAGCGATGCCATCGTTAGGAAGTACAAATAAAAGCCAGTGTCAGTGCTCGGAATATAAGCCTTTTATACTTATTAGGTAAAAATTTTAAACGACAACCATGTAATCGGTTGCCTATTATCATGCAATGTTATTATTGTTAAATAGTAAAAATTGTATGTTTGTATAACATGGAAATTTTAAGAACTATAATATAATGACAATATTTTTTATATATAAATATGTTAAATTGGTTTGTATACGCTTCAAAAACTCGAGAATGGGTGGACCGATTTTAATTCAATTTTCACATATACTCGTAGAAAGAAAAATAAACGGGCAAGATTTTTATATTATATAAAAATTGTACCTCGGGCGAAGCCGGGAGCGGGTCGCTAGTATATTATAACATTTTATACTGTTGGGGATGCAGCTACTTTTTTGTTTATCTATTTCTGCCATCGTAGAGATGTAGGTCTGGTAGGCACTACGCTACAGGTTAAGGCGATACTAAGAGCCGATGGCCTTGAGGCGGAGCTAAGATGTAGCCCTCGCACGACCCGCACTTAGAGATCGCGTGAAACGAGTCAAAGACTAAATGAAGTAGAGTGGTAACATTTAATATTGAATATATTATGCCTAACTTCACAAAGTATTTTTGAGGTGCGTCAGCAAAAAAACTGATTAACTTTTATTTATAATACTTTATATATTTTAATAATATATTTTATTTACAGTGAATTCTAGTTTTATATGGGGTGTGAATAGGGTGTGAATATGGGGTGTAAATAGACAGCTAATATTTACTGAAACCAACTACATATTTAGCTGACGATAATGAACGGTTTTATCAAAAAACATAATTATGGATTCCATTTTAATTTGATAATAGATATTAAAAATTAGAAGGAAAATAGGAAAATGTATTCTGTACTTTTTATGGGAGTTGTCGAGTTTATAAAATATTGGCTTTTAGTATCTTAGCCTTAAGCAAGCCAAACACTATGCAGATTTGTATGACTGCACTTGTCTTCGAAGATTATCAGTGGCCATGTTCTACAGTCATAAAAATGAGCAACCCGTTTGGCAGCAGTAGCTACCTCCTTACGTAAGACCGCCGTGAATTGAAAAAACATATGTTATTCTGATTTGTTGTGTCATTAAGGGATGCCAAAACCCATTTATCTATCGCCTCCAAATCCCTTCTCCTTCATCCTACTAAAGTCGGTAGCGACTTGAAGCAACTGTGATGTTGCTTGTCTTAACCAGAAAGGAAACCAGTGTAACACCTCTTGTATTGTAATGTAGATGGCGAGTATTTTTGGTACTAACAAAAGAAATGTCGTCAATTGAATAACATTAACTGCTACACAATCTTCTATTGATAATTATTATAAATAGATACATCACCGGGAATTACCTTTTTGATTATCATAATTTTATAAATAATATTCATTCGTAGATGACTTTATATGCTAATCTATTCATTGAGAACTATCAGTATGGCTGAGTATGGTGTTAAAATAAATGACAAACTAAAGTCTTTTAACGGCAGAACAGACTGGATTACGATGGCTCGGTCGACTACGATAATAATTTGAAACAACAATAGTTTGAAAACTATTTGTTGTGTTTGTACATTTTTTTAAGTAATTAAAAAGTACCAAAAACCCATTGGTTTTTTTTTTCGGCAGACAGGCTGACGGTCCACTTGATGGTAGAGGTGGCTACCGTAGCATATAACACAAGGAACGCCAGAGGTGCTGCAAGTGCGCTGCCGACCACAGTAGGATTAAGGATAAGGGAGAAATGGGTTCTGTCATCCCATTTCCCTATCCCTCACTCACCTCCGAACTCACTCACCGAAATCTACTATAAATTCAACATGGATTTAATGTATCAAGGCAGGCGTGCCGATATTCTTTCAGGTTTAATGGTCTACTAAATAAACACAACATAATGGTAAAGTAACATTGTATGTTACGTTGCTAAAGCAAATTACGTGTTAAACTTGTACGGTAAACAAAGAATTAATTATCCATTAACCACTAACTGGTTTGGTATATTCTGTTTCATATTCATATATTAATTAATCGTATGTTTTTGTTTATTTCTTAGTCAAACAACACGAATTTGGTGAAACTTTGTTATTCTAGCGAAGCTTTGATGTCAAAATGCTGAACTCTTTGTTACCTGATTTAATGATTATGAAACCCTATTTCCTTCACATTTATATTATCTAAGCTAGACTTACACGCCCCGGCTATGTAAAACCAGTATCAAAATCCGTTGGTTGGTTTAGAAGAAGTTAGCGGAGTTATAGACAGAAATGGACAGCGAATTTATTGTATAATACGAGTATGTATCACCTGGAATAACGTTATTTTAAAATAGGTGGGCAGTGATTTTTTTTTTCATAATGTTTTTTTTTAATCTCTGTAGAATAGGTAAAAATTCCAGAGATAATTAATATTTAGTTTATTTCATTAGACTTTATTTTTAGTAATTGTTAGTAATTTGCAAGTACAATTTAATGAATTGCAATTATTATATTAATTTTACAATTAGCTAAGCTTGAATTCTAGTAAAAGTAATATATGACAGTTAAACAGAATAACCTAAACTTTTTTTCTTTTACAAACATAAACTTACAAATTCGTTGTAGCGTCGGTATTATCTTCTTCTAATTAATGTATCTACGTACTTCCTTTTATATTTATTACATGACTTTTGATATGAATGAAGTTTGTATAAATTCGATTGTTACCATTCCAAATTCACTTATCGTTTTTCGCGATGGCGTATAAGGTAACATCTTATTTTTTATATTGAATCATTGTAAGCTTTCGTGAATAAAATGATCTGTTAATACTTTCGTGGAATTGCCCAAAATCCTGTGTGTGACTATTGTATGAAGAAAAAAAAACCGTTGTTAACCATCCATAAAAAAACAGGTCACTGTCCTCACACAAATTTTAAAGGCGTTTTTAGTCATAAATCTTCACATACCTACTATTATATTTTTATAACACTGGGCAAGATTAATTTACGTCGAATTTGAAAAGGTTTTTACCGTAACGTTATAACATTTAATTTAAGCAATTCTCTCATGTAAAGTCTTTAGACAGGCTGACGCTCCATTTGATGGTAGGTGGCTACGGTTGCCTATAACACAAGCAACGCCACATGTGCTGCAAGTGCTCTGCCGACAATAGTGGGATTAAGGATAAGGCGGTAGGAAGGCACAGGTAATGGGCTCTGGCATCCCTTGCTCACTCACCGAATATAACAATCTAAATAGCAAATCTAAAAATAAAGATCCAATGCTTCGCAAAATTATAATGTCAGGCATCAATGTAATGTCAGGCGTTATATCTTTTATTTTTCAACGCGGACGAAGTCGCGGGCACTAGCTAGTATGATATTATTTTAAAAGATTAAATTCAATGAAATACTGGATTTATTATCTATTATTATTTCTTGTTGTAGATCAACAGTGTGAGATTGCTCCTGGTCGTCATTAGTTTGAATTTATTTCCAAATGTTTTATTCGGACGAGTCTGTGGACAAGTTGATGACGAGTCTACAACGGATTCCGGTACGACTGCTACTGCGTCTACTGAGCGACCTTGGTACAATATCCTTGGACATAATTTCGGTGGCGGTGGATCGAACGAATGGTTGCAAGGTGCACCGGACTGGATTCCAAAATTCAATACTACCAATTGGATGAGTAACATGCCCGGACCGTTCAATGGTTAAATAAGAAAGAAAGCAAAAACTAGTGATATAAAATCATATTAATAAATTAATTTCGTTTGAAATTGTGTAAATATTTATTTAGAACAACAGATAATAATAATAACCCAGAGAAATGTTACCATGGGCCTCTTTCACCATCTCTCCGGTCACCGGGAATTTACCGTAAAAACTCCTTTTAAATTTCTATATAGTTAGGCCCTCTTTCACCATCTCTGAGTAAAGTGTCAAGTAGACTAACCGCCATTTAAAGTCATGATGGAGCTGATACCTTTGTTTGTACGTTAAAAGTCCCAAACATTAAAAAGAAAATATAAAAAAAATTCGCCTATCGAAGGATGCAGTAAACCGAGTGCATAATTTAATAAAACATAAAATTATTTCTAAAAGTAACTCATCAACACTTTACTTGTAGTTGGTGAAAGAGGCCCTAAGTAAACTAAAATAATCCGCAAACTCCTATCACATATACTGGAGAGAGGCCAGTTTCTAAGATGTTATTGTGTTTTGAATTGGGATTTCTTTAACGAATTATATATAATGGTTGTTATAGAGATCATGTTACACAAACAAGGCGATAGAGTAACTTACGAAAAAGGTATATAAGAAATCTCTTTATTTGTGACAGTAACAATGTATATGGATATTTTTGTTTACTTAATACTTATTTGACAGCACTACTGATGAGAACATCTTTCTTCTATTAATGTTTTATTATCCTAAGGCAATATTGAATACCTATACTTATTTTTTTATTATTTTTAAAATGTTATCACATTTGAAAAATTAAATAAAATTATACTGGAAAACAAAACAATAAATGGAATCCTTTATGAAAATGAAAATGCCTTTAAATTCTTCTATTTCTACAAATTTTATTATGACCTTAATTTTTATTTATATACTAAACAACTACATTCACAGTTCAATGTAAATAATACTTAAGTTACATTTTGTTTTTTGGAACACTAGGTTTATCCATATTACCTTTTCTGATCACATAAATCACGTTATCAGGATTCGTGTATATTGTTGGATGATACACCGCTGACATATCACCGTACATCAAATACGGGTCATTGTAATATCCCGGAAAGTAAGGCGATGGCACGAATGGCTTCTCTGCAATAGCATTGTTTTGAATATAAATCTTTTCATCATCTCTAGGCGTCTTTGCTTTGTAAGGTTTCATACGGTCACCAAACATAGGATGCCACGAATATGGTTCAGATTGATAACCGTCGTATTTAGCTGTATTGTCATCACCACGAACTAATACCACAGCTATCGCTAGAGCAATATAACACTTAGTCAACATTGTTCACAGAGTTAATTGTTTTTTCAAACTTCAAGGCTTCATTTCAATATTGCCGCAAGGGACCTTTATAAAGCCTTTTTAGTGGAAAACCGGTTGCAATTAACACTTCCAGTGTTTATCTACAAAGTGTAACATCAATTAGTGCTACAAACACTTATCTTCCGAACAATTATTTTAATTATTTGTTATCTTTGAAGCAAACAAGGAGTCACTCTGTGGAGAATAATTAAAAGCAGCTGAAAATGTTATAACTAAGTTGACAGTCGCTTTTGAGATTCTCCTGTCTGAATATGTGGTTATTTGAATCAAATATTTGCTGTATTCAAACAGCTGTGATAACTGGTCGCCACCTTGGAATATTAACGATTGCATCTGTCATGAATTAAAAATTACATTATTTACTAAAGGTGAGGAAAATTTAATCACGAGGAAATTCGCTCACTTGCCTTTGATTTGCTCGTTAGATATTCACTTTTCTATCATGTTAGAAATCACAATAGAAGTTTTATGTTCGTTCGAGGCCTATGACCATTCTGCGAATGCATTGTAGGACACGCTTTATAGGAATTTGATTGCTTCCGCTAATTTAGTCGACGATTGGGTCAATGCCATAGCATGGCGTAGGATTGGGTCAATTGGAAAGTGGGTAATAGGTAGTTACCATTTATGTCAAGGAAAACTGTATGATCTTCAGAGTCGACAGTTTGGCAAAACTTGGTACCCTTTGGTACGATATTAAGACAAAAGCTAGTGATGTCTGAAGGAAAGTCAGTTGAAAAAAATAATACAATTAGTACGTGAGCTTTTTTTATAATATATACTTTATTTAAAATTTGTATTTATTGACATAATTTTGTAGTGGCATAGAACGCAAGTTTTCACAGTGATAAATGTCCTCCTATATTCCTCCTATTCGTGCGCTGCAGTAGATGCTGCTATGCAGTGGATGCCGAAGCCCATTTACCTATTCTTTATCCTCTATCCCTGCTCACCCGTAACCCATATGGTATCACATACCTACAAGTGAATCTGCATTCTAAATGGTAATGTTAACATAAGAAAATATCGAAAGGGATGTCGACAATCAATTTCTTATAAACTCCGAAGCAATATAATTAATTGTTCGGAGTAATTAATTGTCAATAATTCTTAAACAAATCTAGTATCTATATAGACCAATCTTCATACGTCAATATCTTAAGATAGTTTCTTGTATACGAGTACATGGTGCAATGTAGAACATGTGTTTTAAACATATGGATATGATCCCATGTCATATAATATAACTACCGTCCAATTAAGGGTTTGGGTTTTGTATTATTGAAAAAACAAGTTTTGCTTTTATTCATCACAAATACTTTTAATTATAGATATTTATACATATAATGCACAAAGAGAAAAAGCCTACGTTAGCAAGTGTATTCAATTTTTAAAACCACAATTTACTCCATTAAGAAGGTACAGAATCCACAGGTATAGGTATAGGCGACTGACATGGTCGACAAGATAATTCCGGAAATTTTGGCGGCACTGGAAAATCAGGAATTAAAGGCGGTCTAGGCGAAATGGGGTCAGGTGGTATACACGAAGGTTTTGTAGGCACCGCACCACAACTTGAAATAGCCGCAAGCATCAGAATTACGAACTTGTACCTGAAATTTAAAAAAAAAATTGTTATATAAATAAACAATTATAAATTATTAATTAAAAGACATCTTAAAACTTATAAAAATGTTACGTTAATAAAAAACACAAACATACATTTTTGAAATATTCCTTGGCCGTTATTCCTGGTGTCAATGTCAACAAGTGTCATTAACTACTAAGATTTAAAAGAACGGGCATTAAATTATATTATATAGGTATGGGTACACAAATAAAATAGAACGTGATGTTATAATATTTTTAATAGACACTTTTTCTTTATTATTTACCCATAAAGTACCGAATCATATGTTATCACGTGAATTGGTTTGTACAATTCACGTGATATATTGTGACAAAAACTGAATATACCAAAGGCCATTTACTAAAATTAAGAATACATAGAAATTAGATCACAAATGAAAATTTTAATATTACGTAAGAATTAATCAAAAATAAGACCGACGTCGCATACAGACAGACATTCCATTAGATAAGATAAGCATGGTCTGTATTGTTGTTATATAAAATTACTTGAAAATAAAAATAAGTAATCAACATTAACTTGAAATCACCACGTTTTACTCATAAAAGGAGTAACGAAATAAATACATTACTTTAATCAATAATATACATTTTTAACAATTTGTCAAAACGTTTTGTCGACATAACTGGCGATTCCAGAGCTGGCTATTACCTTTTTTTTAATGTTGGGAAATCCTCATGGATACCCGGCAGAGGGGACGCTGCGGGGTTATGCCTGACTCCTACCCAACGACTTCCTAGCTCGGCCGTAGATGGGCGAGGTCGCGGGGACGTTATGACACGACATCGGTGCCCTGCCACGGCTATCCAGCGAGGGGAGAGCTACGCTCCCCGTCGGAACCTCGAGTACCCGAAGGTGGAGGTACATCTTGAGGGAAGAGCTGGCTATTTATCGGTTTGCAAATTAGCATTGCAATACAATATGGTAATGCAGCCAGCATGATGGGGACCCTGCCTAAGGGACTGAAGCTTAATAATAATATACAATTTGTTAATATATAATTTAGTTTTAGATAATATACCTGTTACTGTCCGAATCAATCCAACAAAAAAACTAACAGAGTGGACCCGGGAACTTTGGAAGAAACTTCCTTCTGAGTTGTTTTCTGAGTGAATTGGCTCAGAAGCTTCAGAGCTTTTTGCAACGCACATACTCGTAAGCTCAGAGGATTCAGACGCCCCTGGCGTTTCTTGTATTCTTAGGGGACGTAACCACCTCCTATAGATTGGACCATTAGTCTACAAGCCGTCCCTTTTATTATTTAATCTTTAGACAATATTTTCTATACTAATACTATAAAGTGAGAAGATTTGTATTTTTGTATGTTTGTAATGAATAAAATCAAAAACTACTGGACCGATTTTAAAAACCGTTTCACCTATAGAAAGCTATGTTATCAATGAATAACATTGGCTATATTTTATAAAGTTATGCGGACGAAATCGCGTGCAACAGCTAGTTACTAAATAAACAAAGAACCTAGTTTTTAATTCATACCAAAACTTTGATTTTACTGTCATCAGGTTATTTGCTATTACATTTTAGACAGGCGTAAACGTTCATGAATAGTTGAGACTCTCGTAAAAGCAAAAATACTAAATATCTTTAAGTACATTTTTAAATACCTACTTGAGTCCAGCTCCCCTATGTCATAAGTGAAAGATATAATTAATGCATCATGTATTTACATTATTAATGCACCAAATAATATTAACCGTTTGCCGTCGAATCTCGACCATACATCTAATGGGCTAAAAATAGAAATTGAATAGAGACTGATCATTTTATATTGTCATCCCTTAAAAAGAGTGGTTAAATACCCTCAGGGGCTTAAAACCCCTAAGGAGAGAGTTTATACTCGTATGAGAAATATGTTTTTTTTTTTTTTGAAAACTCAACTGTTCGTCCACGAAAGAGAGCGGTAAAGATAGTATAAAGAGAAAACGATGTTACTCAGCTTTCGGGGACCTTAGTAGCATTTCCGAGTAACTATATATAATCTAAAATCATACTTCTAATTATTAGGTATTCATAAAAATATTAGGTATTTTTGCGAAAGCGAATTGACGTGACTAATTTTCTTAAATGTGTTTCGTAAACGTGAAGATATGTATCATCGTACGTGCTCTTTTCATAAACTTGTTTAAAGCGATTTTTTTTTAATTTAGTAGGCAAAGAGATTTCGAATGAATAACATTTATTTTAATCTATTTAATTAACAATTTTTTTTGTTAAGGCGTCAATATGCATAGTTTCAGGAACACATTATTTTTGGTATGTAATAATAAAATATTATAAATATTATAATTATTATAGTTTTTAGTGAAGTTTGAATTTCAAATATAAATCCATATAGATAACTTAAATTAATATGACTTTATACATATTAATCTATTATTTTTATATATTTTTTGTTTTTGTTCTGTTTGTGTCCCAAAGATTAATAAAATAAAATAAATAAATATTAAACTAGCGACCCGCTCCCGGCTGCGCCCAGGATGCAATTTTTTATATACACAAACTTTGCTGGTTTATACTTCTTTCCATAAGTGAAAACCGAATTTAAATCCGTTGAGTGATTTAGAAGTAGTTTTTCTATTTACGTAAAAACTTAATTAGGTTTTGTTATATACTTATATAAAATTTCTGTTAAAAAATATCTAACTGGTGGTGAAAACCGCATCAAAATCCGTTGCGTTTAGGAGGAGTTAGCGGCCAGACGAGACAGACGAGCAAAGCGACTTCAAATTATACTATGTAAAAGATGGTAAGATATATATTTTTGTAATTTTATATTTCTATTTCAGATGATATGCCTACAATTGCTTGTATCTTTTGCTGTCTGTGATGTATCTGCATCCAACAAGTTTAAGGAGACTTTGATGGGATTTTGGGAGAAAACACAAAATGCAGCTGAGCAGGCTTGGGGTGGTGTAACGACAGGTTACGACGCCGTTAAAAACTGGCTCAGTAATCATTTTGGATTTAGTATGTAATATCTGAGTTAATGAGCTAAATTTAACTTATACAAATTTTAATTTAAACTGATGTAACTATTCGCATTTTATATTATATAATATAATATTAAATACATTATTTTATTTTATTTTACCCTTTTTTAGCGAATATATAACGAACACTGGCCAAGCCCCTTAAAGTAAATGTATACCTCCCTGTTTAACAAAGTATTGCGAAGTGGCACTCGCCGCGTCCATGATATATCCAGCTGTAGAATGGAATCTATAAGATTCCAGACTTGCCAAAATGTGGGACTTCACTTATTTTGTAAAGGCTGATTTTTATTTTATGTTTTATAGAATATTATTAAAAATAAAATTTAGCACTTCCCGAGGGCCATAAATTCTGCCATACACTTTTACTCTCCAAAATTTGGCCGGTCAGATAGAAAAGAACTTATACATAGGAACATTAACTGTTTCTCCCACATTTTGATCTTTAGAAAATAAGTTATGTCTGGCAGGCCTGCCTTGGATCATAAACTTGTACAGAGGGACGCTTTCTACTGCTTCTAGAACTTTAAAAGGAGGTGGAAGTAAAAACTCCTTTTAAATTTTTATATAGTTAGGCCCTCTTTCACCATCTCTGAGTAAAGTGTCAAGTAGACTAACCGCCATTTAAAGTCATGATGGAGCTGATACCTTTGTTTGTACGTTAAAAGTTCCAAACATTAAAAAGAAAATAATAAAAGAATCGCCTATGGAAGAATGCAGTAAACCGAGTGCATAATCCAATAAAACATAAAATTATTTCTAAAAGTAACTAATCAACATTTTATTTGTAGTTGGTAAAAGAAGCTCTTAGACTCTTATAAACGCAGTATAAAGACTCTTCTAAAACGCCCAGTTGTCTTGTCACTGTCAAGTTATCGACTCTTTGTCGTATTTTTTTCCTTTAAACCGAAAAAAAGAACTAGTATCTAAAATACCGTGAAAAACAGATCACAGTTCAGGGTTAAAGCCCAAAATGATAAAAAAAAATAACAAAGCGTGTCATTGTTCGCAGTATTTCGATCGCCATTCATTTCCTTTGTACACCGATTACTCAATTTATTTCGATGTGGGGTGAGCAGACACAAATTAAAATAGTTTGTTGGTACTCAATCTATCACTACGGTGTATGAGGCCTGGGCTCCACCAAAGCGGAGACGAGACGAGAGGAGATAACTGTCTCGTCTCCGCTTAGCTGCAGTGGATACGTTTGAGCGGAGAGGAAAGGAGTTAACAGTTACTGTGGCTTTGCCCCTGCGTCAGGACTGGTCCAGATCCACACCACGATTTGTTGCGGCGGTCACAGAGTACTTTAATAAAATTAATATTACATAAGGCGCCGCTCGTGCAAAGCCGAGAGAGGGTCGCTAATATTTCATAATAACCTTAAAGTTCCTTAACCAGTAAGGTTTATTATATTTGACACCTGCGAATTCTTGCGTATTGGAAATGTACTCATATAAGAATATTATCGAGTAAAATTTAATTAAAATCCCTATCCCTTTCCAATCCTTTATCCTTACCACTATGGTAAGCAGCGCACTCCAATGATCATATGGTGTTGCTTTCGTTATAGGCAATAGTTGCTATATACCAACAAGTGGAACATCAGCATGGCTGACGACCTTTACATAAAAAAAAAATTATCCTGATATTGTAATTCGTACTAGTCACGATGAATGCAAAAATCGGTAATTCGCTTCAGTTATCGAAGCTACCAGCTGATTTGCTATGGTTGGAGAGAATGTTATGCGTGACGAATACTACCTAACTGGTAATGGCAAGTAATGGATTTGTGTACAGTCAGGGTTAGAAATGGTAAGTAAGCAACTACACACTCCCGGCTTCGTCCGGGTTCAAAATAAAAACTATCCTATCTTTTAAGTTGGACCAAATTACACATATATAAGTTTTATCAAAATCGGTTCAATAGTTGAGGAATTCATCGGCGACAAACATGTGTTTTGCAATGCAAAAGATATTTTTTGCAATGGAACTTAAGGCTACGATGTCACAGATTTTCAGGTTTGATCTACACAAATGACGTGAATCCAATAGGTAAGGTGTCACCTGATTAAGGACTACTGCACTAGGCGTGTATTATAAAAACCACATAACCAATTAAGAACGAACCTAGTAAACCTAGATAAGGTTACGGAAAGTTAATTTAGTAGTTATTATTTTACTTGAAATTGAAGAGTTAATAGACAATTCGACAATTTATCTCGCGTGTCGAGCGAATTGTCATGTTTTTTTTAACTATTATTATTTGTCCATTAATTCAAATTGAAACCTCTGAAACAGAAATTAAACAACATTAACCACTGGAACATCGAATTCATAGTCAGAGTAAACGGACAAAGAGAAGTGATATCTTTTAAGACATAGTTCTCCTAAAGACATAGTTCCTCATGTTCAAATAATTAAAAAAAAAATTATGTGTAATATAGTTCATTTCATTTTTTTTATTGTTGTTACTTTTATAATAAACAAAGGTAATGTAACCTATATTTTTCCAAAAAATCTCTTTCAACTTCTAAACTCCTGAACCGAATTTAATGATATTTTCACAGTATTATAGATTATTTTATTTAAAAAAAAATTTGTTTATAATTTCAAAAAAAGAATCGTTAAAATGGAACATCAGGACGAAAATAGTGTTGCGCGTATGTACCTAGTTCTTGCACCGCTATACCGAAAAATTTTGTTATCTCTTATCGTCTCAAATCTTAACCTTCCAACTGCGCACTGACCACTCTGCCGTACTTTGTATTGTCAAAGAATTCTTTTGTACGTTCTTATTCGGTAATTGGTACGAACACAAATTTAATACGATTTACGATTCACAGCCCTTGCGGTCGCGCCTCCAGTCTATTGTCCCCATCAGTTTATTTCGTCTGTTCGCCTGATTACTGTGACACACGTGCGTGGCCAAAGTGAAATCGGACCATCCTGTTGATCCTTTGTATTCAGTGGGAGTTAGAGCTTGGCTTCGACAACACACTGTCGTTATTTGTTCTATTATCAAGTTACGAATTGATTCATAAGAAACATCAAACATATCAATAAAACATTAACAAAATCGTAAAACATGGCTCACAGATTAACAGGAATCGTTTTTCTTGTAAGTAACTAATGTTATTGTTATCATCACGCTTGATCTTAAGTTTTGATTGCTCACATTCAATTGATTAATGATAGCTATGAATTAAGTATAGCAATCTTTTGAATGCGGTTTTCGTCACGCGCACGGCAGTTTACTTTTTAATTAAACCCAACATAAGTATTTACTGGATTACAGTGGTCTAGATTACATGTAGCCCTTGAATAGTCCTCCTGATCAAAAAAAATTTGTATTTCTAAATTTAAATGAAATTAAATCTATTTTTTTTTTCATGCAATCAACTAAAGTTTTATATCTAAATAACCATTATCTATATCTAAATTTATCCACGTCTAAGCTGTACATAGGCAGACAGAGAAAACAATAGGTAATAGTATTGAAAAATGAATGTTTTCTTTCTATCACACTCAATCATAGCATAGAGATAAGATTATTATTTTTCTTAATGTAGGAATTTAAAATCACTATTGATCTTCTGTTTTAGATCTAGTATTTAGTATGATTTTAGTAGTGTTAGACAGAGCCCACAGCGATTCACAGTCATAAATTAGACAGCCCTGCATCTGGAGGCAATAATAAATATTTAGGTAGGTTAGCTACAGCATCAAACTACCTATATCTCCAAATTTTGTTATTATCATTTTTCTAAATTGCCTTCGACTATGGAAGCAAATATGGAGCAAAAGACAGAGTAACTTCTGCCTGTTTCAGTGAGTAAGATATACTAGAGACCATTTCTCAACCCCCTGCTAATACTTTTTCTTTTATTCTACTAAGAGTGACAACACGCGTGTACCACCTATGGGCCCTATTGAGTTGCTTGTGTTACTAGGCAACGGTAACCATAACCACATACCATCAAGTGGACCATCAGACTGTTGGCCTACTTTTACAATAAACAGATATTTTAAGCAAATTCGAGAAAAATAATAATGTAGTTTAAGTTAATTATTTGTTTTTTAGTTATAATTACTTGTAATTAAAATGTCGATATATACGTTCCGGGACATGGCTGTTCACATGACAGAACTTCCAAATGGTTCGAATGTGTAGTTGTCAAAATGTACAAAGTTTAATGGTTAAAATGTTGCAGTGACAAAATGACTAAACTTCACATTGTATTTATGTTATACCATGCTTGTGTGAGAATGTAAACATTTTAAACCTAGATTTTTACATTTATTTGTGTTAAATGTCAATTCTAATAAACGAACCAAAAATATGTACCTACCTTAATGTTAATTAATTTTACTTATCAATTTTTTTTTTCAGTTGGCAATAGCATCGGTGGTCATCGCATCTTCCCTTCCCAAGGAAGAAAATATCGAGCATAGAGATAAAAGAGACGTGATGGAATCCATGAAAAATGCTTGGCAGGAAGTTGTAAAGACACTCAGCGACGCCGGCGATGCCGTCGTTCACGTATTTAAACCAACAGAAAAAAGTATAATAAACAAAATGGCGGACGAGGTCAAGCAGCTCACGCAATAGCATAAACTCTTGTTTGAAATTCAAAATCAAAAGGCGGTTATGTAACTATGTATAGTATAAGTATTCACAAACATATGGACCCAGCGAGAACTGTCGACGTCATTATTATATTTTATATTACACAAAAATAGCTCTTATTTAAAGCTCAATATAGTTCTTAAGCATTTGACAGTATCATAGGATTTGACATTGAAATATTTTGTTATTTTTTTAAATATTTCCAAAGCAAAATGTGACTAATTTAAATTAAACATAACAAGTTCAAACTGAATTTATATTATATTGAAATATATAGGGCGATGTTTTAAATTAAGGAAGTTTTTAATAATAAAATAAAATAAAACAAACAATTATATGCATTTTGTTTTTATTGCGATTTTTACTAATAAAAATCGTTAGCCTTAATAATAAGTGCGTAGGTGGAACGTAGGTAAACTAATGTGTACTTGGCCGTCCACTAATGTATGTATGAGTATTATAAAGCAAGAACTAGAAACGTTTGTTAGTACCTATATGTAGGTATATGATTGCAACTAAATGGTTTTACTAATTTAAACGTCGCTGTGGTACGCGGCGCATGCATTAGTAGGGCTAATATTTCCTGCGTTTTTCTGTGGTTCATTTGTAACGGCCTCGTTGAATACATCTATCAGTTTATCTGGGCTCGGTTGCAAATTGCGTACAGGACTTTCTGGATAATCAGGCCTTTTCTCGTAATCATCGTGCTGCTTGTGACGCGGTGGAAGTATGAACAGCCCGGCAGCGAGCGCCGAAGATTTATTGTCGCTTTTTTTGACATTTATGGCGTCCTCTTGCGCTATTTCATAGTTTTTACATTTCAAATCGGTTATATCGTAATGCACTTGAGACTTGTGGCGTTCCTTGAAAAACATGCAGTAAGCTATCCAAGCGATCACCAGCAGTGCCTGTGAAACAAAAACATTCTCTTACTCACTCTAAACGTTCAACAGGTTTTGCGAGGTTGCAAAATTACGATGCAAGCGTCTAAAATTAAGATTGGCTACACCAATTATTAAATAACAGTTTGCAGTAATAATAATTACAGTAATAAAATGGGTGATTGAATGTTAAAAAAGAACACTTACCAGTACAACGACACAAACAAATCCAGTTACGATAGCGTTCATTGTTAGCGACGCTTTTTTTCGAATAAATAACACGGCGTTGTGAAGTTTTAAGACTGCGTGTGAGGTTAGTTCGAGAGAGTCTCAGTCGATCGGGCAAGCCCCGGTCGCGGCCACACTCAATTAATGTCAGTTGAATATGGTTGTCTCTTTAGTCAGTGATGTCATCTAGAGGATGTTTGAAGGCATTTTATTGAGTAACAGATTGTTTATTTATCTTAGCGTGTTTGTAGAAATGTAATCTTTTATATTTATCTTGATTACAAGTAATTATTTTTGATAATATAACTATAATAATATGCATCGACGAATTTATCACATCTTCAAAGAATGTGGTTGTATTTCTTAAATTTTTTATAAATACTTTTTTTATAAGGCAAGTAATTTTAGATTTTACCTATTTAAAACTTGTTCTGAGATATACCTACGGCTGGAATTTGTCTATTATTGGGCCCCTCCGGACGCAATTCGTACTTGACCTCTTTGTCCAAGTTGGAAGGCCATTCGACTAATTTGAAAGAGGTCGGTATCATTATTAACAATCTATATTTTGTAGTAGGTATTTTATTTCCTCTTAATGATGTTACAGGTATAATTTAAAATTTACTCAAATGAAAGTATCTTCATACATATGAAACTTACGTATTTGTGGACAATTTTAAATTTTTTATTAATGTTATAAAAGTTCAAGTTTATGAAGTTTATTTTGAATAAAAGTAAATTAAGTAAAAATTACCACAAAAATTACAATTTTTCACTAGATCTCAAAAATGTGCTACGGTATTAAATATGCAATTTTCCCAGATTTTAGCATTTTTTTATTGCCACCACTAGCTGTTAATACAGCTGTTATATGGTTTGGCATGCTTTTCACCATAGATAATAATATCTCCGGGACTTGCGATATTATAAAAATAAAGACCTATTTATTTATAAAGTTTTCTTTATTCTTTTGATTTTACACTTTCGCATTTTTAAAAGTTCTACTTAAGTATATTAAAATTGTTTAATTGACTGTGACTAAATTACTTACAGTATATAAAAAAGGAAGAAGATACAATTGAAGAAACGTCAGTATGTACAGTAGTGCAATGTTTAAAAGATTTTGTATAATTAAAAAAAAGTATAATAATTATTATATATAACTTAAATGTAGGAAAAATTATTTTCTTCCTTGTCTTGCATCTGGTGAAAAGCCTGTAAACATATAGTTTATAAATGTTATATACAGTTTAAACAGTTAATGATTATGCGAGTATTTCTAACTAGCTGGTGCCCGCGACTTCGTCCGAGTTGAAAAATGAGAAATATACGAGTAATATCTGAGTAAACGTCTGAAATCTTTATCGCTGTGACGATTTTTGTCCTTCGGCAACCTAACATTTTTCTAAGTATCCTATATATTTTAATCACGTAATAAAGTAGCTGTGTGCCAAATTTCATACAAATCCGTTGAGCTGTTTTTGTATGAAACATTTATAATATTAATAATAGAGGACATTGATAACATTAGTTTTATGATTACACTAGCCGTTGCACGCGACTTGTCCATGTAACTTTATAAAATATAGCCTACTAGCTGGTGCCCGCGATTTCGTCCGCGTTGAACGATGAAAGGCACCCTATGTCCTTTCTGGTGTCCCAGACAACTCCCAGAAATTTCATGGTGATCGATTCAGTAGTTTTTGCGTGAAAGAATTACAAACATCCATACATCCATACATCCAAACATACTTTCGCATTTATAATATTTGTATGTACGGAGTACGGATGTTACTTGCTCATAATGTAGCTTTCTATAGGTGTAATTTTTTTTTAAATAGTCTATTATTTTTTGAGTTTACTAAAACTGTTCTCTGTATAATATTAGTATCTAGATAGAAGGTCTTACAGGAAGCATTCCCCATGCGCTAATTATCACTAATTAGTCTGTGAGTAAATCCAAAGTGTTTTTAGATTGTAACAAATCTGAATGATGACCAAAATACATGAAGTATTTCACACTTATGAATAGTTTAATTTAGTTATAAATAAATTTTAAGTCTTACCATGACCTGCCCCATCAACCACATGAACTAAAAAAAATAAAAAAAATGTTTTATTGCAAACCTAAATAGTGATTTAAATATGTTATATTGATGATCACATTTTGATTTTAATACTTTTTCTAAGTTGTTCTTTAAATTAGTCAGTCTTCTGTATATAGGTAGGAAGGTAACTAGTACAGTCATTTGGTAGTTTTACCTGGAAATGACCTACTTTAATTTGTTATATAACTGTTTTTAACGGAAAATAAGTCGGAAAAAAGATATTGTCAAAAATTGTTTTTAGGCGCCATTTTCCAATATGGCGGCGCGAGCTGCAAAGATACGAGGTGGCAAAATAGAAATTCGGAAAGAGCACATCGAAATCTATATATTACAAATTTTCAAACCTCCCGGAAAACTTTCCAGATAACCCCTTTTTCAGCACCAAATATTATACTTTATTTTATAAAAACTGCAATAAGTAATTCTGATTTGTTTCCATTAGGTGGGTAAAGTCCCGTTTGTCAATTTTTATTTCTAATATATAAATATTAATAAATCAGTCTCACCTTGATCGTTTCCATCAACGACTTGCACTGAAAAAAAAGAGTACCCATTTTTAAATATGTACAACTATTTTCTTTTTCAATTTATCAAATAGAAATTAAAGAAATAAATCTAAATATACAATTTACCTTGATCAGGTGATCCGACTACTTGAACTGAAACGAAAAGAGAAAATCAATTTGGTGATACTTACAAAATTCTACAACCATGATTTAACTACGAGTAAGTATGGTTGTAGATGTAGGTGTAATTCCTTTGGCATGCCGCGGAATGTTTCATACAAGTTAAAGTTGTGATCTCCCGCCGTAACACTTACCTTGATCTGGTAATCCAACTACTTGAACTGAAACAAAAACCAGTACCTAGTTATAGGTTATATTCTTACCTACAAATGTATCTTGGTGAATTTACAGATATCGAAAACATAGAAATAACTATCTACTAAGAAAATTAGGATGATGGAAATTAAGACCAAGAAAATACCTATGCCTACCTCAGGATAGTATATATACAGACTAAAAAACTGTCGTCTAACGTCTAACCTCGAGCTTTCTTACGAGGCCCATAGTTACAGCGCTATATTTCACTGGCATCTATAATTAGTTTCACTGTAAACAGTAAAATTGCTTACAGTAAATCAATACATAAAGTATTTTACAGGTACTTTATGTATTGTATGGTAGTTTACTAACCCTTTTAAAGAGTTTGTAAGCAAACTTGAAATCTTACCTTGATCGTTCCCATCAACTACTTGAACTGTAAGAAAAAATAGTTTTATTGTAAATATGTAATACATCTTCATTTTTCAAGTAATCTTTAAAAGATACGAAGCTAGTCTTATGTATACTTACATTATAGGTAGGTAGATATTTACAGAAGACCACCGTGGAAATAAAAATACCTACGTGTGCTGATGTGTTTCTGTGCCTGAGTATACTTATAAGCGACTGCAGCTTGCTTGTCTCTATGTAATATAAAAGAAAATATTATATAGAATAACCTTGATCGGGTGATCCGACGACTTGAACTGAAACAAAATTAAAAAATAAGAATGTCTTCATAATATTTTTCTAAAGGTTCTATTATTTAATATTGATTAATAATTTTATATTATTTAATTATTTAGTATCTAGTCGCATTTCCTAACGTTAAAAAAATGGGCACACAATGTTCCGTAGTCATAAACAGGGCAGCTTATGTGATAGCAATTATTTTCTAATTAAAAAGTATTAAATTAAATTTTTGAAATTCCCAAAATGTCGCAAATGAGACATTTCTTATGGGACATAATGGGAATAGACGTTACGAACGTGGACTAAAGTATATTTACTTACAAGCGACAGTAGTGCCATTAGATTGATCATATAAATGTTGCGCCTGATAAATATCAATCGCAATGTTTAAACGAAAATATTCTTAACATTTTTGTTCAAATTTAAATTTAAGTAATATTATCTATTATTTATTCGTATTTACCTTGATCAGGTGGCCCAACTACTTGAACTGAAACAAAAACAACTATTAAGTAACTTAGTAATTTTAAATTTACGGAAAAACGGATTCATGACAATTACGACAAAATGAAGAATCAACGTTATATAAAAGAACCAACGTTATAATTTATTTATCAGGGGCAAGTTTAACCCCTGATAAATAATTACCGCAAAGAAGAATATTGTCATTCTCCAAGATATGTTACTAACAACAGGAAATGATTAAATTTTATGTTTCACTATTCAATTTATTAAATTACCAAAGACCCGCTTCCTGCTTCGCACTGATTTTTTTTATTTGTACCCAAACCACAGTTTAACCATCCACAAATCCCTCCTCGTTTATCGCTCTTCATTTGTGAAAAATGTATCAAAATCCGTGTTAGAGGAAGTTAGCGAAGCAACAGACAGAGGCGGACAGCGATTCGTTTTATAATATCTATAGATATAGGTGTTACAATTATACCAGGCGCAAATTAAAAACCATATTATTCTCCAAGAGATTACTCCAATTTGTATTATTAATAACTTTTTTCAATATTGACTATTATACATACCTTGAGGAAACGATGTCACAAGTCCTAAAATTGAACTTATCAACGCCATGAACTGAAAATCATTTGAATTACATATTATAAATATTTTCAATCATAAGAATAAACTTTGTACGTCCGTTGCACCTATCTCTACTAAGTATCTACTAAGTATCACTGGTAGGGATAAAGATCCCTACCAGTAGGTGTAAAGAGTTAAAACTTCGTTTTTCTTATGGGATTAATGCTATAGAATTTAATTGTCACTGATAGTACATTAACTTAATTAAAATACAAGCAAGTAAATATGTATTATTCTAACCATGAATTTAGTTATGAGACCCATAATTTAATAAAGTAATTCAGGTAAAACACAAGAGTCAGTACCGCTTAACTAAGTAGTCAAATAAACAGTCAAGTCTTTTATGCTAAGAGAAGTTAAATATTGATTTGGTAAAAAAAAACTTGAAGATAAACTTTGACCGAGTTCCCAGTATAAGATAAGTGACCAACAGTTATAGTTAATGAAACAGTATTTTCCTGTACGTACACAATACACATATTTCTCTAACTTCATAATGAGTATATCTTTGACAATAAAAACTATAATTAAAAAATTACAATATTTGATTCGTTATTACAAAGTAAGTAACTGTAGGGAAAATATAAAGAACTATTTTTGTTTTTCAAAAAGTAATGCATTTTCATTATAGAATCTTAATAGAAGAGTGTCCTAGGGGGGCAGTTTACTATTATACTTGGATAAAGTAGAATAGTATACTGGGAAAAAGGAAGCCAGAACTATTCTCGCATTGCCTACCGAAACTAAGATATTTTACACTTATTTAAACTAATTTTGCAACAGTGGATTTCTACAACATTCTACATTCTACAAAAGTAGCATTCCGACAAGTACCCAAACATCTTTACTAGGTACTTATATTCCAAGTAATAATAGATTGTTTATAAGTACACATTCGTACTATTTTTAATCAGTGAATCCTTTACAAAAGAATTTTACTTGCTGGGCCCACAGTTCCTTATGAGATTATTTCTTTTCCAGCGATAAACTTCACGTACATTATTTTTTGATACAGAACCTCTGCTCAAGAAGCACTTTTATTATTAGTTATTTATTATGATCTTTAGATTGGATCTACAATACAAAAAACAGAAGCGATTACGATAGAGCTCCATAAAACCCACTGACAACATAATTCCATGGATGTCTGAGAAGTGAGAAGGTATACGTATTTTACACTTATGCTTGGATTGAGAGGTTATTCTAAATTATTTACAAGTTTTATATTACTTGTATTCGTATAGTTATGAAAGTTGAAGGAGTCTGGTTGTGGTGGAGCAAAGCGGAACTGTAGGTACTACAGTTAGCAACGTAACTAGGCTCACTCCAAAAATTGTCATGTTTTTCTAAGAATCACGTGAATAGAGGGAACGACCTTTAGGGCTCGAGCCTTAAGTGATAAGACAATGATAAGAGCGGTAGTAGTTAAGGGGTGGAACCGTAACAAACAAAAAAAAACTCATTTTTGCATTTATAACATTAGTTATAAATTACAAAAGATTACTATTTGCACACTATTGTTTTTTGTTTGTAACCTTCAAAATGTGCAACGCATTAATTTGTGCAAATTATCGTATCGCAAACGCAATATAACATATTATCACGTTTTAGAATGTCACTTGTGTTTACACATTATAAACATTGATGCTTTTTTGTAGTTAATGCGTCAGCAGCGAACTGCCCAAGTGGCCGCTATGTTACCTATAATGAAATCAATAAATATTATCCCAATTCATAAATGTTTTCCACTCGGATGTCCAAGTGTATATAAATAATTTATACGTGCCATAATTGGCACAGTAACAGAACAACGGGGAAAGGAGTTACACACAATACACGTGATAAGTGAGTTAAAATATTCATTTATTCAAATTTGTTTATAAACATATTATTTATCGTAAGGACTTTGAATTGAATATATATATAGGCCAATGTAAACTTCCCTCAATAACTGTCATTAATCCTTGTTAATCTTCTGAATATTATAATCTGTGATAAATTAAAAGTATATTTGAAGATTGAACTGTTGATTATAATATATATTTTTTATGAGAATATGAGACCGGACAAGTCGATTCCAGATTGGAACAATCGTTCCAATCTGGCATATCATTAGTCCAGATTCGGGAATTCGGGGTGATAGCATTAGTCGCTCATTACACTCATCAACATTTACATATCAGGAGTTAACATTGTATTAAATTAACTATCGGACCTAAATAAAGGGTTCAAATTGTATTTTTTTGTAAGATAAACGGTACCTGACAAAAATAATAAAAGGATAATTTAAATACTTGTTTAAATACCATTGTGTTTGTGGAAATTTTTTAAACACAGTGACGCATAAAATTTTCCTGATTCTCAACAATAAAACAGGCTTCCTCTAATAATACACTAATAAACGTGAGCTAATTTAAGTTTGTTTTTTATCGCAAATTCAAAATGTATATAAATGCTAATGACATTAATTATATTAAATCAAATCGAGACTTCGTTGTATTTATACTCGCGTCTTTAAATAATCAAATTTATATTGCCAAGAAAATGTAAGTAAGTTTTTGTAAGTTCTAGATAATAAGTTCTTAGATCAAATAGTTTTTACATATCTGGTTTTATAACACAGGACGAAACAAAATTGTGCGAAACCTCTACTAAACCCATTTTTTTAATATATTAAACATAATTAGTATGAACACTTAACTAATTAATATAAATATTAAATTTAATTTTTAAGTTATTCAACTTGTTAATAAAAAAAAAGTTGCAAAATAATAATTTTACTTTTAACTGTTGTCATGTTAAGATACCACTTACTAATTAGTTTATCCAGAAACAATAGCTTACAATTTACGATTTGAAGAAAAATAAACGCTTTATGTTAGATTTTAATAACCTTCGAAGACTAAGCATAAGTTCTTAAAACAACTTAAAAGGAAATGTTGAAAAGAGAATTTAACAACTCATCTTCTTACCTTACAGTATTCTACAATGAAATATATCCTAGTTCTGTGCGCGATTGTGGCCGCAGTTGTTGCCAGACCAGAAGAAAACACTTACAGTTCAAGATACGACAGCTTCAACGCTCAGGAGTTGGTCGAAAATGTGCGTCTACTGAAGGGTTACGGAAAATGCTTCCTCGATGAAGGACCCTGCACTTCAGATGGATCTGAATTTAAGAGTATGTAAATCCTATGTTACTTGCTGATAATGTAGCTTTCTATAGGTGAAAGATTTTTTGAGTTTATTCATTACAAACAAACAAATCTTCTCTCTTTATAATATTAGTATAGATTAGTATAGATACATACTTAGGTATTTATTACAGAGACAATTCCGGATGCGCTCCGTTCGACATGTTCCAAGTGTTCGCCGAAACAGCGAGAATTGATACGGATTGTTACCCGTGGCTTCCAAGAGAAATTACCCGATATGTGGGCTCAATTGGTCAAGAAACATGATCCTACAGGAGAGTACAAAGTGGCTTTCGAGAACTTCTTGAATTCCACCGATTAAAACGGCCCACTTCTAAGGACAGTTGAAACACAAATTTAGTGTTATCAGAGTTGGCTGGAATTATTACACAAATTAGGAAATAAGGAAATTGTGACCTGTGATTTTTAATGCGTGAGAACAAAAATATAAATGTTTATAAACGCACGTGTTTTATTTTTTTTATTTTTTTACAGAATGAAGTAGTTGCAATTTATTCATCGAAGGAAACATATCGTAGAATGCACAGTGTTACTATACAATATAGCTATTGAAATAAGTGTAGTTATTTCAAAAAGGCACATCCTTCTAACTAAATAACCTCACGTCGTAATAAGATATTAAATACCTACACCACTGACAGGAATGTGTAACGATAACTTGATGAATGTAGATTAAGTTAAAGGTATATTTCCCTATCCCCTTCTAATAACTTATTTTAACTTATTAAATAAGATAATAATGGTAAAACATAATTAATGTTATATAATATAGCAAAGAGTTATAGCAGTTAAAGTGCCTTTGAAATTCATATAGTCTGCACTCAAAATATCGCCCCTTCGCGAAAATCTGATTCAAGCTAATAAACTTTATAAAAAATATTTTACATTATTAATACTGATATCAAATGAAAGCACGTATCCTTTCAATTAACGTTGGTTAATTTAAATAAAAAGCCACGAGGTTTCCAGGTCTGAGCATTAAAAAAAGGTGTCAAAATTCGCGGTTGAAGGGTCGCTAGTTGTGCCTGTTTCCTTGGGTATTAAAAATCTGTATAAGGTCAAATGTCAATCATACACTGTCCAAACGTCGAAGAGAACACATCTAATGGAAACCATCGCCGCTGAATCTGCTCAAGTCGTCGCACTATTGATGTCGCTCGGCAACTGAATTTAAGCCATTATGCTGTCCGCCGAGTATTAGAGCGGTTCCAAGAGACTGGGGTTACATCAGAAGACATGGAGCTGGTCGGCGACGCTGCACACCCGAAAGATACGATCGCTTCATTGTGACGTTTTCACTACGCAATCGTTTCTCTAGTGCTGTTCAGGTGCAATAACGCCTCAGGGAAGCTCGGACCACCTGCGGTTAGAAGAAGACTACGAGAGAAGAATATCGTGGCTCACAGGGCTGATACGGGCCCCATGTTGACATGCAGCATCGCAGAGACCGCTTGATCACGTCGATTGGACGTTTGAGTAATGGTGCCTCCATTACTCATACGTCCAATTCTCTTCACCGATTAAACCAGAGTCTGTCTTTATTGCAACGACAGACGTGCAAGAGTGCACAAAAGGCCGGGAGAACGATATTATCAAGCATGTATCAAAGAGACAGTGGGCTACGGATGCGGCTCGTGCATGGCTCCTCGGCTCGGGTGGCATTAGCATTAGGGGACCTGCGCACATAGCTGGCTAGCTGTGTGTGCCTGCACAAGGCCCCCCGACTGGGGATTGCCCCGGTGTCTCCGCACTAAGTTTTTGTTATGCGTTTATTGTTGTAGAGTTAAGTTAGAATAAACATTTTTTAACTAACCGTCATGATTTTTCTTTAATTTCTGGACCCAATGAAAAGTCTTATTTTTTTAATTTTCCTAAAAAACAGATTTTATTACCTTTCAATTGATACCTAACAATCACCCTTGATCGAATAAGGTTTAAAGTCGGAGGGGCGATGTTTTTGACGCCGAGTGTATTAACACTTACGTAATCGGTTTATTAACAAGTATAATGTAAGTTGCGTACCTAGACTTCCAGGATTCCAAAGGTCTGCCGTTTGACCTCAAGACAATGTGCAAGTAATGACAATGCATTTAACTATTCACTCTAATGATACGTGTGAAGACTAATTTCAAACGCGTTATATCTTTATTACTTTACAATTTTAATGCAATAACAAATAAAATCATTTTTTACTATAGATCTAGTCCATTATGTGATTTGAATTTCTACATGAAATAAGTTAGTTCCCTTAAATTAATTATCATCATCAGCGTATTCTAGGCAACCATTTAACGTTTAGCCTTTTTAATGGAACGTTACCACATTCAATTCTCAGCATCCATTCGCTGAACACAGTGAATGGATTCATTCATTCATCCATTCACTTCTCAGCACTGTATGTCTAAACTGGCAATACGTACTAGTTATATTTATATAACTTCGTCGTATTCATTAGACATGCAAATAATCTGATAATGTATTTTAATTGATTGTAAAGAGGTTTGACAGATCTTTATCAGACTCATGGCTTTTTATGATTTTATGAATGTATTTTAAAAAGAAAACATTGTGAGGCAACCTGCATTTCTCTGAAGAGTAATCTTTGAAGATATATAAAGCTTTGCCAATGTACATTGGGCTAATGTAACCAAATTTGACCAAACTGACCTGTGCACAGCAGTGGAAACTGATATATATATAATCACAAACACTCATGATGATCATGACGAATGATAATGACTCTTAGTATAATCGTACCATGGATAACTATACAAAGAAATTAATTAGGAAAGGATTCTCGTTTGGTGGTTGTTTAGAGCTGCTGTTATCTCTGTTAATATTTCTGTGGGTTTCTTTGACCTAGATTTTTAGCTTACAGAAATATAATGAACATGACCTCAACAGTGATCACAAAATTCATTCATTTTCTAAGTAAACGAGAAATTCTAAAAAAGGGACCAAATGACTTCTTGGTTTCTTTTTTGTGTAACTAAATTCATAATGTAATGACGTACCTACATTTTAAAATAAAAAAATGTCTTAACGACATCGACATTTGCATGCGTTCTGAAGGCTTGAAAAAAACATTGCTTTTTCTTGCGTTATTAATGTTCGTAACTTATGGAACACGTCACATTGTATTCTATTATTATGTGCGCAAAGTGTTCAAGGAAAGAAATAAAAACATATAAAAGAGATCTCATACAGCTCAGCATCATCAGTCGTTGGTGCCATCACTTGAGGATAGACATCAAGAGCAGTTCCCAAGTTAGTATTTATACTTGTTTTATTTCTGTTTTTATTATTGTGCTCCATTTTTGTTTTATGTTAGTTTTTTGATTATTAAATCCTGCTTTGAAAAGAAGGATAGACATTTTGAAGATAGTATTTAAAAACACATTCAGCGCCAAGCCCTTGAAGCTAAGGTTGTGGAAATTATTATTTTTATTACTTAAATTACTTCTTCTGGTTTTAATTTATCATGGGAACGTGATTGCATACCACTCTATACTCCAACTGTGTCCCAATCCCCGTTTTTTTTTTTTTTGGGTATGGTTTAGGTTACACTTGCTCTGGAGTGCAAAAATTATAAGTGGTCTTGCTATGCTAAAAAATCTCTCAACTTCCACGGCTATTGGGTTTGGGTGCTATAACACAAGCAAAGCCACAGGTCCTACAAGTGCGCTGTCAAACATAGTAAGATTTAGATATAGCGAAATGGGCTCTGCCATCCTTTACTCACTCACCCAAATACAACAGCAGACTTGCTGTTATTTCACGGCAATCTTTGCAATATAAAATTGTGGTTGCAATATATATCAGAAATATTTTTCATGTTGATATTCCAGAAATAAACTGAAAATGAAGGTAGTACTGGTTCTTGCTGTATTGGTTGCGGTAGCAGCTGCCAGACCAGAGGGTGAAGATCATTACGACGAGAAGTATGACGACTTTGACGTCGACTCGCTCATAAACAACCCCAGGTTGTTAAAGGCTTATACACTGTGTTTCCTTGGAAAAGGAAACTGCACTCCTGATGGCAACAAATTTAAAAGTAAGTGCTGCTTTTTAAGTATTATTTAATAGTATAGGTTATTTTTTTATTAACTGTGTGCTGCGAAAAGCTATAATAAGTGATCGTCGTTTCTCAGTATTTTCTTGTTTGTAACATAGAACAAGCAAAATTGTTTCGGGTACATAGAAGGGAGGAAAGATATGCATTTCGGTTACATAAACGTTAGATATGCATGGCCACTGAATGTAGTATAGTCCTTGTAGATCTGTTTTATTTTTTATTTACTTATAAGCTGGTGTTCGCGTCTTCTTTTAGGTATAAGAATCAATCATTTATCAATCTTAGTAGATAAACTAATTAAATAACAGAGTAGTTCTCAATACGAATTTTCATACCGTACGAGTATTTCACTTTCTTCGAAATTTATTTTGGCAACAAAAAGTAGTTTAAGTATATCTTTCTTCAAGGACCCATCTTTCTCTAAACCAAAAATCATCAACATTGATTCAACGGTTAAGGTGTAAGAGTAACATACAGAGTCACTTACATTTGGATTAATAATATTGGTCCTAATGGACTAAAATAAAAAATGTGACGAAAGTAAAGTGCCTTCTTATGAAAATATCAATTCTAATGTGAATTTGAAATCTACAGAGATTCTACCTGAAGCTATCGAAACGACTTGCGGTAAATGTACACCCAAGCAGCGAGTGCTCGTTCGCAAGATGATCAAAGCAGTCCAGGAGCAATTCCCCGAAGAGTGGAAGCTGTTGAAGCAAGAGTACGACCCTGAAGACAAATATAAACAATCTATGGAGAAGTTCCTCAGCGAATCTGATTAATTTATTACACCTCAGTAAATCTTAGGACAATTACATGTGATAGAAGAAGAAACTTTAATTGATGTCCTTAAATAAAAAGTGTAATTGTCTTGAGAGTTTAAAAATATTGTATTTTAAAAATATTATGTAGTTGAAATCATTTTAAGAAAAAGCAGCGCTGTGATTTTTATAGAGAAAAAATAGGTTAGATCGAATAAAATTTCATTCATTTAGTAAAAATTTAGAGACGAAATGTGATTGTTTTTTTTTTAATATTTTTAACTTCATTGAAGCAAAAGTATATTATAGATAATTGATGCGGTATCCGCAAAACATAACGCTAGAAGCGCACATGTTTTGCCTTTGTACTCGTATAATTATGTTATATTTATGCTTCAATGATGTTCATTCCTCTTCTTACCTTTTTTTAACGTTGGGAAATCCTCTGGGATACACGGCAGTGTAGGGGACATTGCGGGGTTATGCCGTATCCGTACCGGCTAAAACCCAACGACGGGGTCGCGGGAACGACACGACATCGGTGCCCCGCCACGGCTATCAAGCGCGGGACAACATTTTTTACCTGGCACAATCAATGAACATTAAGTTTTTCATTTACACGCCATGGGGTCGGAGGAGGTTGACTCTAAATGGTCATTGGTCATGTACCAAATGTCCTTCTCTTTGCTTCTTCATTCTTTAAATATATTGTAACATAGGTAAACGAAACTACATGGTGGAATTACTAACATTTTTTTGCCTTCTAATAACTAAACTTGTTAATCTGTTAGCCTCCTTTTCAATATTAATTTTAAACTTATATCGGTGATTGTTTTAATTTAATCTTTTGTATTTGTAACACTCTTTGACCGTATATCACCAACAGACTACTCGGTTTTATAAAGTCGACCTTCAAACTGAAAATTTTTAAATGTTATGTTTAGGTACATAAATTAACTCCTTTACCTATTACATTTAGAAGCACTGTTGCGACCTTGAACATGGTTAGTGAACATACTAATAGTTACGTGATTTTCCAAAATTTAATTTAACGATGAATTCAAACATGTAATTTTAAGACAAAGTATCTACTTATAAAAGGATTCGCATGCAGATCACGTCATTTCGGATCATTTTAAGCAACAAAAGAACATTCAGGTGAGTTTCGTGGAAACCCATTAAATACTAACAATTTGTAAATTATATACACAAATATATTTTCTAACAAAAAAATTAAAATTTTCATAATATTAATATATTTTCTGCAAATTATATAGACAAACCTTCCTCCTCTACTGCTCTTTCCAATAAAACCGTATCAAAATCCTTTATGTAGTTTACGAGTAGAAGCAGATAACAGACAGAGGCGGACAGGGACTATATTTTAAATGTTTAGATATAGAAGGTATAGACATAGAGGAAGTATTTATAATTATTTTATTGCCTTTATTAACCATCGTAAATTCAAATAAAATATAAAAGTTTCATATATAAGCAGATAGGAGCCATTCGTAACTCGAATAATTAATTTATCTTTGACGCCTACTGAATAAAATATCAATCAATACTGTTGAAATTTTGTTAGAATGTAAACTTTCAGGAGAACACGATGTTTCACGCAGTGTTAATGGCTGTTGTGATAGGTGCTTCACTGATTGTGGCATACGACGCGAAATTCGACCAATTTGACGCTGAAGCAGCGGTTTTAGATTTGGCTATGTTAGAGGATGTTATGGAGTGCCTTGTAGATACGGGAGATGCAGTGAAATAGGTGCTGCTTATAAAGGTAAATAATTATATATTAAGTAAATGTTTTATTTTAAAACTAGTTCGTCCGCGTAACTTTATAACACATAGCCTATGACACTGATAATATATCTTTTTATAGGTTGAAGATTTCTTAAAATCGGTCCAGTAGTTTTTGATTTTATTCATTACAAACAAAAATACAAAATACTTTTCTTTTTATAATATTAATTATATTATAAATAGCTTAAATAACTAGTTACTCAATATAAAGGCATGTAACTTCAGTAATAAAGTGGAGTATTTTGCTGATACTCTTCTGTACATCATTACCCACTAAGTAGAAAGTTCGTCTGCCATCACGGTAGACGCAGGTTTGAATGCTTGATGCATCGATTAAAACCACTTCATGAAATCGTAAATGAAATTAGTGAGGAAATCTATGTGTACGAGAAATCTTCGAAGCTAATACAGTTCTGATAATCTGCTAGCGTGATGTAATATAGTTAACTATCTTCTCAGAATAAAATGTATCCGATCCTGTTTTTCCCTAGTGCTAGTAAACTTTTGGCTTCATCTTCTTTCACGGTGACGGTTGCGATTTGGGTATCGAAACTTGTCGATCGTATTGATTTTACTTCAAAATTGCTATCGCAAAGGACCAGACCAGATTATTCCCAATTCTACCTCTTCTTTATCCGCAGTAATATATATGTTTATATGTAGTAATATATGTTTCTCCTTTATATGTAGAATAGAATAAAAGGAAAAATCCTTATAAATCCCTAATATAAGGAATAAATCCTTTATATGTATAAAGGACATAGAAACGACAAAAGCGGAATACGAGTATGTTGTATGCTCATACAATCCTCCGTCTGTATTTTTCCTATCTTTAGTGTTTCAATCATAAGCAACGTAGGTAGGTATATGTAAATTATATAGACCTATGTGGTTTTATATGACTAAACATTTTCCTCAAAGTATTTTTTATTGTAAGATTCATTGTAAGATCACTGAGCATAATATATATTTTATCCACTTAAAATTATATTACTTATACCTTTTAACATTATAGAAACATTTATTTCAGTGCGACCTTTAGCTCTACAATTAGAAAATAATGCTGATTTTGCACCATTATAATACTTTGTAATATTTATTAACCATAAATCATTAAGTTCTTGATAATACCAATATAGGGTCCGTTTCGATGTTAATCTTTATTAATATTATAAAGAGTTAAGTTTGTATGATTGTTTGTTTGTATGTGGGAGGTAATCTTCAAAACTACTCATCCGATTAAAAAAAAACCTTTTACCAATAGTTAGAATAGAATTTCAGGATGAACATAGGCGAAATAATCCACGCGGGCGGAGAAGCCGCAGACACTAGCTATCATCTAAAAATAAAGATCCAACGCCAGGCAAATGTGTAATATATATATAACACCAATAAAGACGTCAGGCATTATATTGCTTTACACATTTCGTCTGGCGCCATATCCTTTACTTTTCAACGTGGACGAAGTCGCGGGGACCAACTAGTAGGTAGTTCAAGACGTAATTAGCAAGACAAAATCATCCGCTTCGTACGATTATATCCGTTCTTTAAAAACCTAATCAGCAAATATCCATGACATATATCTTTGTTGAGGTGAACAATAAATACTTAAATTATGATTGAAGTATAAATGTTTAAATATTAGCCTAAGCGTTGTTTGAAATATCATCATGAGTTTAGCCTCTATTTGTTAGAGGCGTGGGCAGAAACAAGGTCTTACTTTTAAATATAAATATGGGCGGTATAGAAAAAACGAGAAATTTAATAACAAAAATGAAAACTATCTGAACATTTCATTAAATAGGTTTCAACCTATTTAGATTTCAAATAAATACTTTTAACACTATTTTTTCAGGTTTCGGACAAAATAGGCAATATGATGACAATCCTGAGAAGAAACCCTGAAAGAAACTCAGGATACCATACTTTTTTTTTCATCTATAGATTATAATATAAATCTATATATATATATATATATATATAAAAGGCAATGTGTGTATGTATGTTCACACGGATGGACTCCAAAACCGCTGAACCGATTTTGATGAAATTTTCAGACAATCTTCAAATTAGTCCAGCGGGTTATCCTGTGAAGTTTGATAGCGATCGGATAAGAAAAATGGACGCGGACGAAGTCGCGAGCAAAACGTAGTAATATTATAAAATTACAATCTTTACAATTATTATACTCAAATAACAGTATATTATGTTTAATACTAAACAGAGGTCACGACTGAACATAGTATAAGCTCATAATCGTTTAAAACCAGCCTTCATTATCGCCGATTTTATAATAACATTAAATACTAAGCATTAGATACATTAAATTCTAAAGAGTGCCTTTTAAAATATATATTTATAAAAACTATACTTTATATATTTGTAAGATTTTAAATAAAATGTAACCAATTTTCAATTTTGTTTTAGAATTAATGCCGGAGGTTGTGATGACATCTTGCGCCAAGTGCACACCACGTCAAAAGGAAATCCTGAAGGTTGTCATCGGATCGGGGAAAAAAAATTATCCGGAATTATACTCTAAATTCAAAGCATTGTACGATCCTAACAATCTGAAGAACGCGGATTTGGAAGCATTAATCGCTCTGTAAATTTTCAAGTTTAAATTTAACTTATCCTACATATTTTTCGAGATTAATAAATAATAAAATATGGCACAATGTGTAGTTATTCATTTTCATTAACATTTAAAAATATTTTTAATTATTAATAAAAAAAATAGATTAATTAAACCTATGATTTAAGGTGCAATATTGCACAACAAATTTTTGTAGTTTCTCGGAGGTAACCGAAAGATTTAAAATTGGAAGGTTTTTCTTAAATAGTGTGTAAAATACTAACGGTAAAATATGAAAAAAATGAAAATAAAACTAGCCGATTAAAACCTTTGTACAGAACTTAAGTTAATTAATAAATTTAAAAATAAATGTAGTTTTCTCTGAAAAAAAAAAAATTATTTGTGTGACACGAAAGATTTTTTTTGGCAGTAATTTACTAAAAATTTTTTTAGATAGGATAGAACTTTTTGTATAAATCTGCCCTATTAAAACTTTTTTTAATTTTAAATTATAGTCTATTATGCACTGTATTTTTTCCTAAGTTTTAATTTAACTAACTAATAAAACGTAAACAAGTTAAAACCGAAGAAACGTAACCACGATAAGAACTGATACAGACCACCAGACGACGTATGGGTGTTTAGGTGACAATTTTTATATTGATTTCTTTGTTTTATCATTGTTATTCAGTTATTATTTATTCAAAACGAATAAAATATTACTCAAAAATGATCAACAGTTACAAAATTTGTAATAATTAAATGTATTCTAATCGCATTCTTGTCGGGCGGTCGGCCAAGTGCATCCTGTTAGACTGGATAAAAAATCGAGACGGTCAGGTCCGACAGAAATATCTAGGCTTTTTTTATTAAATCCAGTTATAAATATTTGAAGTTTAAAGTTGTATTTTAAAACACTTTTGACCAATATTTTCCCGATGACGCTTCATAAAAATGTGGAATACATGGAGCATTTTTTGCCATCAATTTGTAGTTATCTAATTAAACTATTTGTGATCTAATTTATTCTATGGAAAAAAAAACATATTTGGAGCGCCATTAACATTTATTTATCTCATTATTTTTTGTTGGCTTGTTTCAAATCTTTACGACTTTTATAAACACCAGACATATTACGCTTAGATTTAATACCATAAAATCGATGCATTGCTTCTAGATTTGCATATATACCTATACCGTGACATGATAAAATTCAACAAGAATTCATCTCACGATCAACTCAAAAAAGGTATAATAAATATTATCCTTAAGATTTTAATCTGGTTTTCAACAAAAAGTGCATTTTTATGTAAAACACGAGGATAACCTTCGTACCAGATTTAATTCTATAAAAGGAACGAGTATTTGTTATTAAAATTAGTCTTGTTTCTCATATCGTTCGAATATTTGGTTTTTACGTAAGTATTGCACAATTGCATTATAAACCAGTAAACTGATTTACTTACCTATTTTTTTTTAATCTTACTGTACTCAGAATTATTAATGGTCACTGCAAGCTTACAAAAAAATTAAAATTACTAAAATTAGTTCTTGCTGTAGTTCGTTTTTTTGAAAATCCCACAGGAACCTAACAATTTCCCAGGATAAAATTCAGGTAATAAACTATATGTTTGTCAAATTCCATTGAAATCCGTTAAGCAGTTTTTCAGATTAGCGTGCACAAACGCACAGACAAAAATTCTAAACACAATTTATTTGACTTTCGTACCATAAGTACAACGTGTACATTTTTTTTTTCAGGGTAATCCAAAATGAAGTTATTATTGGTTCTATCAATTGTGGTAGCGTTGGCGTTTGCCCAAGAAACATATTCAACTGAAAATGATAATTTCGACATGGAAGCGCTGATTAAAGATCCTAAGAAATTAGAAGCATTCATTGGATGTTTCCTCGATAAAGGTCAATGTGACCCCGTTGCTGGGACGTTCAAAAGTAAGTTTTATATTATTATGTAGTACATCTTTTTTCTTTCTTTATATCTATCTCTTTCATCTGTATTGAATATATTTGATAATATAATTATAATGTATTTGATGCTACTTAGAACTTTCATTGGTGCAGGCTGTTCCTCTTGTTAATTGCGGCGGCATCCGCCAAGTGTTACGTAACTTAGATGATTACGATTTTATTTGATGCCTGCCTCGTTGGAGGCCTTGTGATAATAAATAAATAAATAAGTAACAAATTTTTAGATTGTCGTTAGGGACAAATGACCATTTGACTGCTATAATTAACTTAAAATGATTTTCTTAATTGCTACCTATTGAGTTTTAGCCACTCAATATCTATACTAATATTATAAAGAGGAAAGATTTGATTGTTTGATTGATTGAATAGGCTCCGAAACTACTGGACCGATTTGAAAAATTCTTTCACTGTTGGTAAGCTATTATCAGCGAGTAACATAGGCTATATTTTATAAAGTTACGCGGACGAAATCTAATGTAAGGTAATATAAAATACTGCAACAGCTAGTATTTTATATTACCTTACAAACTTTTATTTTATCAATATGTCGGATTATAAAAAATAAAAATTTAGAGTAATATATCACAGATACGTTATTCGTAGTTACATAGTAGTTGTATAGTGGTGACGATGAAAAAAGTTGATTAACACTATTAACAGCAAACAATACGAGTATGCTATTTAAAGTTCGCTTTATTTACATTGCGCGATTATTTTTCAACACCTAAAGATTTTTTTATGATTAGGTCGGCAGACAGGCTGATGGTTCACTTGATGGTAGGCGGTTACCGTCGCATATAACACAAGCAACGCCACAGGTGTTGCAAGTGTGCTGCCGACTATGTTAAGATTAAGGATAAGGGATTGGGAAGGAATAGAGAAATTGGTCCTGGCATTCCTTTTCTCACACTTATCGAAATAAAAGAGCACACATGCTATTGAAATAATATGCTATTAAATAAGTCCACCGTGAATACGGTGGACTTATCCAAAACCAGAGACAAATTTGAAAAGTTCATTTCTAAAGTTGACCCTGCCGGGAATCGAACCCGGGACCCCTGGAACAGAGCGTTAAGACAAGCACCCGGCTTAGAATCGGGTTATACTTTTATTGATATTATTGAATATACTACTATTATTATCTATTATGACTACTATTATTGCATTATAAGTTGTTATATTATTTATCTATGTATTTAATTATTCAAGCTATCAATATAATATCTATGTAAATTATATAATATATCTGTATGGCGTTCGCGTGAGTAACACGGTGCTGGCTGAAAATGAGCGCTGTACGAGTAGATTCCTGCTTAGCACCTCGGCACAATGCTCGGCAGTATCCGATTCACTGCCGCGAGGACACACACATATTACCTGTTTTTTATTAATTTTCTTGTGACATTTTGTTTTTGTTTCTTATTTAATGTTAATGTCCTTCGTGCAGCGAATAAATGTCTTTCTTTCTTTCTTTCTTTCACCCTAACCACTCATCAAATGGGCACGTCTAAAAATGTATCATTTACATCGTGTTTTTTCTTTATTATAGAAGACCTCGCAGAAGCTGTTAGGGAGGCATGTGCGAAATGCAATCCTACTCAGAAACACCTTTTTAAGATATTTTTGGAAGGAATTAAGGAAAAACGTCCACAAGACTATCAAGAATTCCAGAAGAAGTATGACGCCGAAGGAAAATATTTCCCGGCCTTACAGCAAGTGCTTGTCAGTGCTTAACACGAGAGATTATAATCGCTTATTTTTTATCATTTTACTACTAAAAACATTTTGAATGAGTGTAAAGATTGTTAATATTGAAATAAATATGTGTTTTAAATGTTTATGTTTTTTTATTTTATCCGTACTATATATATATATATATATATATAAATGCGAAAGTATATTTGGATGTATGGATGTTTGTAACTCTTTCACGCAAAAACTACTGAACCGATCACCATGAAATTTTGCATACACGTTGTCTGGGACACCAGAAAGGACATAGGGTACCTTTCATCCAGAAAAAAAGGACTATTCCCGAGGGATAAATAAAAAATAAAATACTAATGCCTGGCCAAAGTGTTATAGCAACACGAGGTCAAGCGTTATATTGCTTTTTTTTTTAATTTTCAACGCGGACAAAGTCGCGAACACCAGCTAGTATATATATTAAAAGTTAAAAAACACAGACAAGCAAGAAAATCATTGATCTGATCGCATCTAAATTGTTATTAACATTTGAAAATAATATTAAAATTGAAAAGTACTTAACCATTTCTATGTCTGTTTGTCTGTTGTATTTTTATGTTTAATATCAATTTCATAAGTCCATAAATAAGTTTTATAAAATGTATTTATGAAGTTTGGAATCTCCAATTTATGATTTCAATACGCAGTGAGCGTTATTCAGGTGTTATATTTTTAATTTTCCAACGCGGACGAAGTCGCGAGCACCAGTTAGTAACAAATAAAATTATATCATTTAGTAATATTTTGTAAATTAAATATTCTATTTTAATCGGCACTTAACAAAACAGAATGATTTAGAAAAAGCTCTTGTATTTTTTGTTCTTAATTTATTTAAAATTATGTAAAGCCTCCTATGTAACAATATATTACTCAATATTGTTAATTTTATTATGAATATTCAAGTACGAACATCACGTATGTCTGTGCATTTAATGATAATTCTTACCGCTAAGTGCATATACCTACGCTTATAATAAAAACGTTAGATTAGTTTTTGTCGCCTATAAAAAAATAGTATTTTTCTAACACAACTCCTTCCTTCTTGTTTACCATTCAAGGTTCTTGTCGAGTTATGCATAAGCTAGCATCAGATATAAATCAGTTTGTATAGCTTCGCAAGTTTGGTTATAAATAGATGGGTTTTGAGACGCGCGTGTCATTTTTGTTGATAAATCAAATTGTGTAATCATAGGGAAACCAGTCGGTACTTGTACTTGTTAAGTACACATGAAACTATGAGACTATTTTGTTTGTGTTTTCTGCTATTTCTCGTCGCGGTTGATTCGCAAATAAAATATTACGATCGGAGATATGATTATTTCGATGTGGACACGCTGATAGAGAATCCAAGATTGTTGAACAAGTATATGGAATGTTTTTTAGACAAAGGACCGTGCACGCCAATTGGAAGAGTGTTTAAATGTAAGTAGACACAAAACGTTAATATGACTTTTTAACATTTCTAATTTTCTTTTTTAAATTATTAAGGTTGGCAGATAGGCTGACGGTCCACTCGATGGTAGGTGGCTACTGTCGCCTAAGTACACAAGCAACACCAGGTGCGCTGCCGACCCTAACCATACATCTATCTGATATATCTGATCTATCAGCAATGTTGCTGCTAGATAGATAGAATATAGATGGGTTGGCTGTTCATGGCTGTTATGTATTAACCAAGGTCATAAGGGTTGCAAAACGCAAGTGCGCATGAAATGGTCTCTGGCATCCCATACACACCCACCGCAGCAATTAATCTACGATTTGTAATTTGGACAGCCCGCCTGCTGACGTTACCATAAGACTATGATCAGCATGGCTGTGGAACATTGATGGAATATAATACACTGTGCAATGCACTGTGTGTCCTGCCACTAAATACCTACTGATCAGTTATGCAGATTTTGCTCCTTCACACTTCAAATAACCAAAACCAATATATGTACATGTTATTTAAACACATCAATTGCTCAAGTTGTTGTCGGTGATTTTCCTTCAACTGAGAGACTGCAATTTTCATATATGGTTATAGATGGCGCCGAATTATTTAGGTAGGTATTAAACTTAATGCTGAACTATTCAGATTATTTAGATATTTTATATATTTCTATGGATCTTAAACATACAATAACTTTACATTTACAATTAAGTAATTCATCTAATAGTGTACAAAATTTTATACGTATTTATTTATAGAAAATACTGTGAGATTGTATACAATTTGTTACTTATACCTACGTATTTGGTTAGCTTTGGTAGTTATCAATTGTTTCTTAGTGATGTATTAAGTAATATATTATTTTAACTACAGGTTAAGATACAATATTAAGTGAATTTTCTATTAAAGTTTTAAAATTTCATTTATTGGATAATTTTCAGGCAGACAGGCTTACCGACCACTTGCAATACTAATACTAATTCTTCTATAGGTTCTACTATTCAATAAAATGAATATTATGAATACTAACACATATGAACTGGACTCAGAATGTTACTAATGAAGAGATGCAGCGTGCCGGTATGACCCAGAAGTTGTTGCAGTTTGACAAAAAGCGCAAAATTGAATATCTGGGGCATATATTACGCAACAACAAATATGAACTGCTTCAGTTGATAATGATGGTAAAATAGAAAGGAGACGGATGTCCTGGAAGGGGGAAAAAATCCTAACTACGTAACATCAGAGAATGTACCGGGTTCTCTAGTGCAGAAAATCTATTCCGTCTGGCCTTTGATGACTTTGTTTTTAAATATAGTTTTATCCTTTATACCTTTATACTTTTTTATAGTTAATTGGGCACGACGACATTGCGACGCCAATTTGTTGTGGGTAGTTGTAGTGCCCACACTCGTACTAGAACTAAATACAAAAGACTACATACGGCTCTATAAATTCGGTTATGTATCGAAACCTTTATGGTTCGAATCTCGTCACAGCACGAATAACAGCACAGTACTGTTGTTTCGGTGAGTGAGTAAGAGATGTACTTAGTCGGCAGCGCACTTGCAGCACCTGTGGCGTTGGTTGTTTTATAGGTGACGGTAGCCAAGTGGCTACCGTGATAATTATGTCTTTACCCCCTATATGCTTATCATATTAATTCTCTGTTTCAAGTGGCTCTTCCCGAAGTGGTGCGATCGAACTGCGCGCGATGCACAGCGCCCCAAAAAAGGTTCATAAAGAAAGCGTTTAGTGCATTCAAACAATATCTGCCAGAAAGTCATGCACTACTAAAAGAGAAGCTCGACCCTCAGAACAAGTATTATAATGCCTTTGAGAAGACTATTGCTGTAGCGTGATTTATGGTATGTAAATACATTTTTATAATATTTCAATAGTATTTCAATAACTGACTAATAGACCTAGTAGGTACCTATAGGACAGTTATTGAAGGGTGCCGTTTAACAGCAGTAACTAACCCCTTATGGAAAACCATCATAAATAAAACACCTCTTACCGCCTTCCCATTTCTTCCATCGGACATACAGACGTACTGCTGGTTACCATCCTCATCTGGTCGATATCCCACTATTTCTGACCAAGCGCTTTAAAACCTGCCTGACGATGCCTCGCTCGACCGGTTTTTTTTGTTTTCTTGTAAATGTCTAGACAAACCTAATAGGTAATGGTTCCCAGACATTTTAATCATTTTGTGTGTGAATAAAAAAAAAATAATAATAATAATAATAATAAAAAAATCTTATTATAAAAAGAATGGAAGTTAGCTGATCGCATTAATTGTTTTTCTTGTCAAATGTTGAACCAAAATCTTATTGTTATTCCAGCAAATTGGTTCAGGATTTAAATGTCTGGTCCTAGCTATATTCTGCTAAAAACATTGGCTTATATTTCAAACGACATTGTACTTTCTCTTTCTTGTCGTAGTTGTTTCCACTAAAATTTAATAAGTTAAAATTGATATTAATATTTAGACTTTTTTGCTATTTTTATAAGATAAAGAGCAAGCTTTAAAGCAGGCAGGCTTTAAAGGTCTACTTGATGGTAGGTTACCGTCGCTAATGACACAAGCAACACCGGGGTGAGTACGAGTGCACTGCCGAGCCTGCAGGAATTTGTTTATGGCACGCTTGAAGAAGCCCATATCGTAGGTAGGTGGAAACACTTCAGAAGGGAGATTGTTTTAAAGTTCGCGCGTCTAATAAAGTTAAACCATTTCTTCTCATGTGGACTGTAAATAGTCTACATATATGTATATTTTAATATACATTAGTTAATATAATGACAAATTATAATTCAGTTCATGTTTTAATAGCTCGTAGGTGGGGAAAACTTATTCGGGTTTTAAACATAATGACATTTTTTGCGTGCTATTCGTGAACCACCGAACCGGTTTTGGACATGTAATTTGTTATTTATGCCGGCTGGCTGTTTGGGCTGTTTGGGTACACAGTTCACTAATTTTCTCGTTAGACGAGATACAATTTAGAATATTCGTCCTATTTGACATTATATTAGAAACACAATGTATGTTACGTAGTACATATTATCTCAATGATGTTGCCAGACTTTAGTAGTGGCAGAGCACACTGCGTTCCGCAGTTATTTTGGCAGCCCGTCTGGCGGCAGTAACTACTAGGGTTTTGCAATCCCGCAGTCTTTTATTTCAAACTGGTTTGCGGTAAATTCGCTGTAATTCCCTCAAGAGATTTAACCCATTATCTATAGAGTTTTCTATTTTTCGAACACTAACTTTACCAATTTTTCAGTTCTTATTCTATTAAAAGTAATTTTTGACTTTGAAAAAGTATCTTTTATTAATGTTTTTTAATTATTCTTAAACTAGTATATAAATAAATTTATATACATATTTTGTTACTTATCCATATTATTATGTTTCTATTTACTTAACGTACTTTCTATCTAATTAATTTAAATTAAGTACTTACTAAATTTGTAAACATCTAATAAACAAAAATTTTTGTCGAGACTAGATGTTAAAGAGATCGATCATTGGTAATATTTGTTTCATACCTAGGTATTGCATAATTTATAATTTATCTAGTAATAATTTATAAAGTATAAGAAAAAAATATATGTAAAAACCAAAATTAAAAATGTCATTAGGAATACAGGTAATTTACGACAGATATGACATTTAGTCCAAAGTATACGATTAAGTAAGTACCTATATACTAATACGGACATGATTTTGGTTTCAAAGTACATACAAAATTATACTGAATTAATAAAATATAATGCTAATTATAGAGAAATAATACATAGCAAAGCTAGTTATGAACAATATAAAGCAAAGTAGCAAGAACTAAGAATTTATTCATTTAGTATAATAAGTTTAGACATAACGTGAATGAGTCATACCATACTAGTGTAGCGACTTATGATCATTGCGAAACAGACAATTTATCAAATAGGTCATTAACGAACTAGACAAGTTTCTAATTGTAAAACGCCTATTTGTTATTATATGGGAAGTATAATGCGATTTGGAATACTGCGTTTTACTTAGGATTCCAGATCCAATTTCATAATCTAAGTTTAATATTATATTCATCATCTCAGCCGTAAGACGTCCACTCCCCTCCCCAATAATTTTCCAATAGTACCGTAATATTTGTAGTTAATTATAAGTTATACTCGTATTAGTCTTTAATACATATAAACAAGGCATAGACAGGAATCGTTAGTTCTCTCAGACACGCAGGTTTTCCTCGCATTAGTTTAAGAAAATTTATATTATTTTTTATAATCTATAGAATCTACACATTAACAATACCAGAAAGGTGCAGGTTTGGCCAAGAGTCAATTAACGAGAGCCGGCCGTTGTGCCCGTGGGTTACTGTGATTTTGTAAGTTGGTTTAATGCATAAGTTTTAATGTGAGAAATTATCTCCAGAACAACTGTAGCTGTTTAAAATTGTTATACTATTTGAAGGGTACATTATTCTGGATGGTTATAGACTATATTTCAAGTATAATAAGTCATCTAATTTCACTCAGAAGAAACTGAAGAGCCACGGTCTAGTAATTGTTTAAAATTAGAAATCGTTTAAACTAGGTTTTTTTTTTTTTAAAATATATATAATTAAAAAAATAGGTTTCGTTTCTGACGTGAACTGAAAACTAAATTAAATTACCATTTTCAATTTTAAAATTAGTGACATCATTTTTTTTTAATCAATGAACAGCAGTCCAAAATATTAAATTAAATTATTTCAAGATGACATCACATTAAAAAAGTACTAGCTGGTGCACGCGATTTCGCCTGCCTGGAATATTTACCATTCTCAAATTATATTCTAACTATTGGTGAAAGAATTTTTTAAACCGAATTAGTAGTTTCGAAGATTGACTCCTATATACAAACAAACATACAAATTTTACCTCTTTATAATTTGTAGATGCAGTACTCGAAACGTTCCCTGATGAGCCCCGATAGATCTCTTCGAAGAAGGCGTGGCGTTTTAACTACGAGTATATTATACTACATCTTTAGAAATTAATTTTATCTCCTTTTCTATTGAAGAGAAGATAGAAGTTACCTCTTAAATAATCTCAAAGTAACTTTTGTCAAATGTACATATTAAGTATAATATTTTCCTCGAATGCTCAGCTTCACAAATATCCAAAGAATTGCTCAAGTTTCCTGATAAAGTACTGCAATGTTTAGACTATCGTCTGCAAGAGACGGCTGTGAATTTTGTGCCAGTATTACTGCAAGACTCACCTCAGTGGCCTCTTAATTACGGGTCATATGTGTTTTAGCAAAAGGTCTAAAGTTGAATGAGTCAATAGTCTCACAGTGGGCCCGTATGTTCTTTAAGGTAGTGGGTTTATCGTCGGTAATATAAAAGCACTGTCGCTTTCAACGACCGCTAGTTGTTTGGTACTGTTATAGAGAGTAAAAGGTGGGTAATCGAACTCCATTCGACTGCAAACTAGTGTCGATTTAGAGCTGTGTCAATATAGTGAAACAGTGAATCAGGTTTAGTGATTTGTAGGGCAATTAGTGCCCTTGTTATTTGTATGGCAATGAATCTTTTTTTTTTTTAATCTTTTCCTAAAGGATATGTCGCTTGATTGAGCAAGGTCGTATATACTTTTCTCTAAATTATGTCCTATGACTAAGTCTTGAATAAGTAAATATTGTACAGCTCTCTGGCATCATAGGATAACGGGAATGCCAGGGCGCTGTTTACCTTCTTGTGACTTAAATTGGCCACTGGAAGCAATGAATCTGATGGTTATGTGACACCCATTCAAAATCAGTCTAACGTTTTTTTTAACTTACAATTTGAAGAATATGGTAATAAAAGTATTTCTTAATTTCAATAATTTCCTGTGAATATTTCAGATTTATAAAATTTAAATTATAAATTTTACAGATTTCATTAAAAAAATAAATATGAAAATGATTACTTGTATAAGTATTTGGGAAATGCATTAAGTATAAGTATTGGGTATTTTATTACTTTTAAACTTAAATATCTATGAAACCCCATAAATTACACTATATTTTCCTTGTAAAATCTATAATATCTTCTTACCTAATGGTACAAGTTTCAACAGTTAAAACAAAAATAAACCGATAGGCTGATCTCCATATAAAACTGATTGATCTCCTATGCTGATATAAATCTCTGTTACTCGTGAATAATGTAAACCTATATTTAGTGGCATTGATAAAGGAGCTAATAAAAACACAAGTAAATAATATGTACTTAATCTAAATTCAAAACACACGCATCTGATGTGTGTGTCCATGGGGACAAGTCGCTAAATCGATTTCATAGTCACTTTATATTCGATATGAGACGTTGTTTTTGCTTTATTGTGATGGTGAAACTGATGGATGTTTCGCTAAAACTTTATGGGTACTTTGAAATTGTCTTTTACTTGTTACAGAATAGAGAAGAAAAATGAAGACTTTTGTAATCTTAGCTTGCCTGGTGGCGGTCGCTTTTGCAGCCGATAAATATCCATCAAAATACGATAATTTCGATGTGGACACACTGATCTCAAACGAGCGACTCCTCAAATCATACGTTAACTGTTTCCTCGACAAGGGGCGCTGTACTCCGGAAGGTGCTGATTTCAAAAGTAAGTACTTTCGTTATTTATTAAATGGCTATTTCTTTAGATACATATATTTTTTTACTTCAACTTCCACTTCATTCACTTCATGGCAGGTGGCTAACGTAGACTATTACGTAGCCTAACACAAGGCTGCCGACCTTAAAGGACAAGAGTAAGGAGGCTATAAAGAAATGGGAATTGGCATCCGAATTTTTCCTACTTTACTCACCGCCGCCGTGTACACGAGGTGTTATTTCAGATTGTATTCTGTATGGATGTGATTACTTGCGTCAGGTGGACAGCCCAAATTATGACCTGCCACTGCTAATGTTTATATTAAGTTGCTTTATGTCAGATAAAGAATCAATTCCCATATCTTTAGCATTTGTCAATCACATGTATACATACACCTTTATAATTATTATTGCCTTGTTGACTGAAGACAAGTCAACAGGTAAATAAATAAAGATATTCATTAAACCATGACCTTTTTTGAATCTAGGTTAATGTAAAGATATGATATGACGCAATAAGAAGTATTTTATAATGAGTCATAAAAATAATCATCTTAAAAATTATTATGTCTTGCAACTTGTTCTGTAATTATTACTTTGGTAATGCTCAAACACTCATGATTTTAAGCCTTCCGGTATTCTTACTCAAAAATATTTTAGTTTTCTATGGTTAAAATAATATTTCTATTAGCTATCTTTATTTTAGTTTAAAACTTTAAACAAGGGGTTGTTAGAAAGGATACTGTAGTAGGTTATTTTTACATGATTTTTACGATTCAAGCTCATTCATATCAATATGTTAGCAGTAAATGAATATTACCTTAGGAAAGAAGAGTCACACTGCACATATGTATAGCCAAAATTTCTGATCTTTAACTATTTTAAAACAGAATAAAATTGACCCACAAGTAAATATTGATTTATATTTGAAATTATTATTAGAAATAAGTTATTCTTTTGAATTTCAGAAACACTACCGGAAGCTGTGGAGACCACGTGCGGAAAATGTACAGAGAAACAAAAGACTAATATAAGGAAAGTGATCAGAGCAATCCAACAAAAACATCCCAAACAGTGGGATGAGTTGGTCAAGAAAAATGACCCTTCAGGCAAACATCGATCCAACTTTGACAAGTTCATTCAGCAGGAGAGCTAAATATTATATAAGATATATGTAGATTAAGTTAAGGTACTTGTTGTTAGGAGTAGATTTATGATTAACTTTAAAATAAGAACGACATGCATTACTTGACATTAAAAATGTAGAAAAATTAAAAAGTTTAGGGAAGAAATTGATCTGTTTTAAACTATTTAATAGTACCTAAACGATACCTAATTTTGTGCTAAAGCGACGAAAACTTTATGTTCCTGATTGGAACATTTATTTGACTGATAAAAATTACTTTATAATTAATAAATATTTAAACATGACGTTTTGTTTTATTGTGTTACGCATTAAAATATAAAATTAGTCAACATTAAGTAAACTTCCTGGTTTGTTATTGTCACATACTAGTAAAACTTCTTTTATTGTGTAATTCCATACGATTTTATTGAATTTGTTGAAATTTATCGTATTATTTTAAATTAGTTCGATAACGTTCATCAAAATTTTCAAACTGAATTTACTAAACTTTTCAATGCAATGAACCTCAAACAGTGAAGTGCTAGTCACAGTAACTTAGATATCACAGGGATGCCAGAGCCTATTTTACTAATTCTACTGTGGTCAGCAGCGCACTTGCAGCACCTGTTGAGTTGCTTGTGTTAAAAGTGACGATAACTACCTACCATCAAATAAAAATTATCCTATTTGTTAATCTGTTTGCCAAATTTCATCCAAATCTATTGATCCGAAAGGACATAGGGTACCTTTCATCGTTCAACGCGGAAGAAGGCGCGGGCACCAGCTAGTATATAACAAATAAAGAAAATATATATAAAAAAGAAAATCTATTGTATAAATAATATAAGAACATATTACACCAATATAAATATTATATTTGTATAGTAATATGTTGCGAGTTGGTCTAAGTCTAGCGCTCAAACACACGTATTAAGAAATATAGAGCCTGTTCGAGCCAGCGCGGCATACGATAAGTACTAATACTTAAGTAGTGATTTGTCGAGTTGACATGTATGTTTTGGTGTCAGCCGCGCGCAGGCGCAGTGTAGTTCGGCGGAATTTCGCCAGTCCCAAGCCGGATCGTTGCACACTGACGCGTGACGTAACATCAACATCACCGAGTTGTATAATGAAATCGCATAATCCAGCCACCACGCAACCGTTCCGCATCACGCCATTGGATTTTGCGACACATTGCTTTATGGGGTCTTTTATTTACGATCCCATTTCGAAGGTTTCTTGTGCTTTACGTAAATTCACGGCTGACTGAACACACAAACTAATAAATTATTTTCTAATTTTGTTTTTAAATGAGAAAGTGTGACGGATTGGAAAACAACTATTAGATGTGATATGACCTTTTGAGAATGGGAGTGTGGAATTTAAAAAAAGAAATTGACCAAACTTTGAATCCATATTATAGTTTAAATCTATTGGATTGAACACACAATCTAATAATCTAATCTTTTGAATTCACGTTATTGTTTATATTGTTCCTTACAAGAATTATTTCCAGAAATTTTGCTCCTAATATGTCTAACTCTCTGTTTTTAAACCCCAACGCAAAAGAGGGGTGTTATAAGTTTGATCTGTGTATATCTGTGAACCGATTTTATTTTATGTATAGATTCTGAATTTAAAACGTAAATAAATAAAATTAAAAACAATATTTTACTTGCAGATAATTTTTAATAATGCTAACAATCTTATTAATTATTGCTCCACACAGTTTAAACTAGTCTTTACTTGGAAATGCCAAATGTCGTCGTCGCTGTTTCTTTATGTACTGGTTAGTCGATTGCTCAATCCGTGGCTACCATAAATGCTGCGAAATCGGTCTCATATTCTTTCTTCGGATCATATTTCTCGCAGAACTGTTTAAATTCTTCGGGTTTCTTCTCTTGTATAGCCTTCACTGTTTTCCGGACGTTTTTTTTCTGTATAGGCGTACATTTGGCACAGGCCGTGGCTACCACTTCCGGAAGAAGCTCTATAACACATTCAATAAAATTTTCGTTTAAATCCACATCATGAATGCGTTCTTAGGTCTTAATTCAAGTTTGACTGAAATATAGGGATGCGTATTTTTATGATGATAATAATGAAGGTTACACGTCACGGTGTCTGTTGCCTATAAAAAGCTACATACACTGTGAGGCACCAATATTGAATGATAAAGGGATATGACTATCATAGCCATATCCCTTTGGCATAACATACTCACGCATTGAAACGCGATATAAAATATAGGTATTGTTATTTCAGGGTGATCTTATTTAAAAACTGATGACGACTAGAAAGATAAAATAAAATAAATTATACATGAGTATGGATTAATACGAATAATGAATAATAATAAAAAGTCGAAATGTATAACTAAAATACCTAAAAATACAATCATCTAATTTTAAAGTGATTACATCACTGTACAGGTTTCTGGTGTTTAATTGGTTGAGTGGCATATGCTCTGAAAAGATAGCTTATTGCCCATATACTTCATCCTAGAGTAGAAAAATCTTTAATAGCCTTAGCAAATTGCGTAGTGGCAGGGTACACTGCGACCTTAACATATAACCAGAATTTTTTTTTAAATATAAAATATACTCACTTCTATATTCAGGCGAATTTTCCGCGTTGCAAGGACCTTTGTCAAGTAAACAGTTCACATATTCGCTGAACAGTTTGTCATCACCGATGATCTTGTCTACATCTATTTTGTCATACTTCTCATCGTAGCCCAGCACTTGTGCTGCTGTCATGGCTACTACCAATATAACGAGGAAACTCTTCATTTCGTAGACGGAGTGGCGCTGCAAATTATTTTATGTATTTATTTTGGTGAAATATTATTGGTGTTTTATTAGTAAAAGATTTTTTAAATCGGATGAGTTACCTCCTACATATAAACAAACATACAAGCTTTATATCTTTATAATATTAGTATAGATAGGTGAAGTAGCTTACCACTGTTTCGCGGTAACGTTGAATTATAATCCTAGATGGATTTCAATGTATGATCGAAATGAGTGGTTTAATATTTATACAAAGTTTAAACGGAAAAAAACAATTTAAATATTACTCTTATCTTTGTAACAGGGGTTTGATGAAAATAGCAACAATAACCTAATATTTATAAATCGACCTTGATTTAAAAAATTACATTTAATGGTGATTATGGCTAATACAACTATTAAAATTAGTTTAACTTTTTTTTTGTAAATATTTTATTGTTTAAGGCCTTTCAAGTGACTAGCTGTTGCACTCGACTCTTTATAATATTATTATAGAATAGATATATAAGTGGCCAGTTATAAAATCTTTCGATTTGCCCTCTATAGAGTATTCTCAATTACTCGTGTCAAGGCCATAATGCGTTCCATACTCGTACAATAAAAAAATCCTACAAAATTCTACTGACCCTTTTCTCTTCATAAAAATGAATAATTACAAAATTTCTTTCTTCACATCTCATGACTAATATACTTTTATTAAGGTCAACAAAATATTAGCTTTATTTTGTTTTATACAAACATTTACACTTTTTCATTAAAAAATAGAAGGAAGCAGGAAACCTATTCATTCACGTACATTATACATATATGTTGATATTAAACAGGAAGATACTTAATAGGCATTTGTAAGGCCATCAGCTAAACGACATTGATGTTTAGATAAACCTATGCTTCATAGACACCTTGTAAGGGTGTTTTGGATTTGCGGTCCATTTGATGGTCCATTTTGGTGGCTACCGTCGCACAAGAAATTGCTACAGGTGCTGCAAGTGCAGACCATAGTAACATTAGAGATAAGGGATTAGCAAGGGATACCTGACTGACATACCTTACTCGCTCACCGAAATACAACAGCTCACAAGTTATTATTTCACGTTGGTCCTCTGTAAGGAGGTGATTTCTCCTTACGCTCGATTGTAGCACCTACGGCGTTGGTTGTGCTTATAACACAAGCAAAAGCCGTAGGTGCAGCAAGTGCGCTACCTACCATAGTAGGGTGGATAAGGGATAATCTTCTTTATCATCAATCTTCTTATTGTAAAATCTATACTTACTAATATTATAAAGCTGAAGAGTTTGTTTGTTTGGTTGAACGCGTTAATCTCAGGAACTACTGGTTCAAATTGAAAAAATATTTTTGTGTTGGGTAGTCCATTTATCGAAGATGGCTTTAGGCTATATAACATTTTGTACGCGGACGAAGTCGCGGGCACCAGCTAGTAATATATAAATAGCTAGTAATATATAAATATTATATATATAAATATTTCCGAAAGGAATGCACTCTTCCTTTATTTAACTTTCACAATTTTAAAACATTATAAACTTATATTTAAAAAAAAACTGTATTTACATTTTCCTTTTTCCTCGGACATCAACCGTCCCAATCCTTCTTCTCTTTTTTTATTATTTTCATAAATGCTATTTTCATTTAAAAGAAATTGGTTGCCTGCAGTGAGGTTTGTAAGTATTCTGGGTGTATTCTAGCAATATGCAGTGAAGTTACAGCAATATTCTGGCTGTAATTTGCTAAAATAATATCAGCTAAAATCCGATTCACTAACAACTATATAACATTTAGTTTTCATAATTAATAACTTTTTTAAACATTGTTAAGTAATTCTAATTAGACAACAATTCTATACGTTTATTGACCAACCTAACAACAATAAGGGAATAATTAATTCTCGCAATGTAATTATGTTATATGAAACACGACAGACAATAATTATCTGTGATAATTTTAGAGTTCCGCTGTTTTCTAAAAAAATCTTGATTATTTATAAATTTATATAGGCACTACGTTATTTTAATTACCTATTTGAATGCGATAACACGAATAATGATAATTATGTTTATAATATATAATAACAATATTTATTTCGGATAATTTATTTCGGATGCATATGAAAAAAGAATAATTTAGAAATATCAACAATATTTACAATCTTAATTTAGTAAGATTTAACAAAATTGACATCTATAGCTCCCAAGTACGAAATATCATGCGATTTACGCACTTAGTGATTCAATAGATCTTGTAAACTTAATATTAGAGCCGTATTTTTAGGTCTAATATAATACTTATGGCAATATCATAAATCTGGTCGCTAATATTTCCAACTACCTCCTCACACGCGGACTTTTTCTGCAGAAGTGGTTTATTCCACCGAACAACACGAACGGATTCTCATGAGAATCACTAAGGCTAAGGTAGCATGGAAGTTATTTTGCGTTTGTCTAAGGGTTGAGTTCCTCAGGCACGTGCTAAATTCGCTGTGGCATTTTAACAGGGTGTTATAAGTTTGACGTGTGTGCCCGTATGCCTGTCCGTGGTTCGTTTTTTTTTTTTCGTTAGAAAGCTGACGTAATCGGGATCGTTACGTTACGAGATCTTCAGAAATTATAACCTCAGTAATTTCTGAAGATCTCTTCAGCCGTTTGAAAAACCATCAGCTCATTTCCTAGTTGACTAAGGGATTTCACTATCTTCCACGTGTTCGATTGATGTAAAATTTTTGATATACTGTTACTTCGGTAATATTTCTATGAAATGTTAACCTTGACCAGATTCTGCAGCATCAAGTAGTCTGCGGGATACCTGCGGTGAATACACACCGGCCTGAGGACAGATCGGTGGGTTATGTCGGACTCCTATCCCGAGATGGTAGTGAGGTAGACCTATCGACTAAACCTGTTGGCGTTCACCGAGTCCGCTATTCCGCTATAGGCGAAGTTGCGAGGCTGGACGAACACACTCCTTCAACTCTGCTGCGGGGGTCTGCAACCGGACACTGCTCATTGGGACGGCGCACCCGAACTGCCCAAAGTGCGCAGTGCCTCTTAGGAAGAATCGGGCGGTAAAGTCCCCATCTACCGCCCTAAGTCTGCGAAATACTTAACTCCTTAGCAACTTACAGCAGATATAGCGTGTTTGGGCTCAATAGGGAGTCAGTGGGATAGTTTATATTGTTATTTATAGCTTTTTAGACACAAGTACAGGCTGTTTTTCTTTATCAATTGTTATTTGGTGGATCATTTTCATCTGGCGACAAAATACCTCCTACATCTAGAATAACGAATAAACTATTAAGAATTCATATGACATGGTAATAGTTATGTAGACTAATATAATTTTTAATGTACATAAATCTTGAGGATAATCTCCAGATGAATAATCTAGTGAGTCTTTTTTTTACCTCATACCGGAATAGTATATAAAGAGTCCATTGTTTAGACTGTCGTTGTCAGTGTAAGTGCAAGAAGGTATTGTGTTAGCCACTTGAACGTTTAAGGTAATTAATTTGATAATTTCTGAGAAGTAACAGATTTCTTCGAATATATTGTTTTGTTAAGACACCTACGTACGTGTCTAACTTCCTATATTTTGCAAAACCATTCTCTAACTCTATATCAACACCCCTTTTTTGTTTCTAAAATAAATGTAGTCTAAGTAACTTCTTATAACATCAGCTGTCTGCCAATGAAAAAGTCCTGTCAAAATCGGGACGGAAAAATTAAAAACTGTATTTTTTTTTGTTATATGTACGTATGTACTTTGATATACATTTAGTAAAAATCAGTTATTTTGACATTACATACAAACCGACAGCCAGACAGACGCGAAAAACGACTTCAAATGTAACCTAAGTATATAAAAATAGTGATTAGGCACCTAGCCCAATTGTTAATTCCATGCCTAGATTATCGTAAAAAAATTGATTATGACTAAGTAAATAACATATTTGTAAGTATAAAAAAACTGATTTCAAATTGTATTTATCATAGATACACCCAGAATACGCCATTTGCGCCATCTATTGTCATATGTTAATGTGTTTTAATATATTTTGTTGCATCTTTCTTATGTACAAAATTCTCATGTCAGAGTGTTTGTAAACAAACTCCTCCGAAACGGCATGACAAATTTTATGAAATTTTTTGTGTATATTCGGTAGGTCTGAGAATAGGTCGTACACTATTTTTTATACCCCTAAGAGATAAAAAAAAATTTTGCAAATCAATATTTGCCGGGTCAGCTAGAATAATATATATTTTTAATAATATATATTCAACGCCTGGCAGTTCACCTACAAATATTTTTGTTGTTTTGTAAATAAAATCTCACATGATTTTTATTATTTTAACAGACAAACATAAAATGCAGTCCTTCAGACTATTACTAGTGTCTGTGGCTTTGATGTTAGCCACAGTGGTTTATGCAGAAGAAACTACTAGCCTTGAGGAACTTGACTTCGAAGCGATTCTCAAAGACGAACCACTCCGGAAAGCAGCGTTTGCTTGTCTCATGGATCAGGCGCCGTGCGGTGAATTTCAACAAATCAAAGGTAACAATAATATTTTGCTATGTGAAAATAAATAAGAATTCTTACTGCTTTAAAAATAGTTGGATGTTTTGTATAACTGATTATATTTTTATTTTTAATATTGCATAAAATGCTTTACCATTTTGCAATATTGAAATATATACCAATAGTTTCTTATATGCAATAGAAGTGTAAAATGTTTAGTTTATTTAATTGTTAATTTAAATTTAACAACAATAAACCGTTAATTGGTTTAATACTAGTTCAATTTGTGTTGTAAGTAGTTATTGTATTAACGAACGAATTTCACTTTGATATACAGCGCCATCTTTGATACGCGCTCTTATCTAAGTTTTTTCATGGCATACGTTTTTAAAGCTCGACAAACAGGTTAACGTTCCACTTCATGGTAGATGGCTACCGTCGCCTATAACACAAGCAACGCCGCAGGTGCTGCAAGTACGCTACCGACCCATAGTAAGGTTAAGGGCAGGGATTAGGAAGGAAAGGGGTAATGGGCTCTGACATCCCTTACTCACTCACCGAAATAAAACAGCACACATGCTATTATTTCACGGCGTTCTTCTGTAAGGGGTTCGTTACTGCCACCAGACGGGCTGCAACTACTTTCCAAATCCAGACCAGCGCTCGGAGTTAATTACAGTAAGTCGGAAGTTAGTTTATAATTTTAATTAGAGCTTGTGTAATAAAGATTCCTTGTGTTCTTTCACAGACAGTCTACCTCAGCTGATTGAAACGAAATGCAGCCAATGTACTCCCAAACAGAAGGAGAAATTCGATCAAATTAACAAGTTACTCTCTGAGCAGTATCCGGAGCAGTTGAAGGCTTTAATTGCGAAATATTCCCCTCAATCAAACTGATACAATCTATTAATGTGATGCCGTTCAACGTCACTTCCTGTTTACATTACATTTTAAAGTAATTATGAGCATTGCCAACTATATATTTATATTATATACATTATGTACTAAATTCGAATAAAAATGTTTTGGAAATCTTTTAACATGATTGTGGTCAATACAATTTAATCACAAAATAAATGTTTTATATGAAAAGTGTTATTTGTAATCTTCACTAAACCTACCATAAAAAGATTTCTAATCATGTGTATAATTTCTTAACTTGAATATCGATGTTTATATTATTAGGTCACAACTGCGCCAACAGATGGCGCTAGTGGAAGAAGTTAGTGTTCATTGACTTTTCCCGACTCCTTGTGCAATACGAGTGGGTACAACTATTATGTAGGTAGAATATACATAAAAATCAACACCTGTGGCGTTGCTTGTGTGTTCGTTGCACGGTAGCCACCTACCATCAAGTGGACCGTCAGCCTGTCTGCCGAACTTAATATAAATAAATAAAATAATAATAAAAGTATAGCCAAACTACGCTTTATCACAAAAGCTGATTTATCTATGGCTAAAAAAGAAATGAATTAGGAGTTCTTAATTATATGTATTTTTTTCATAAGAAGTAGTATTCCTTTAAGTATTAGATAATATTATAGCTTTTAATGAATGGCAAAAATCTCTAAAAATACTTATATAATAAGCTTCATCTATACAAACTCAAAACTACTAAAAATTCTGTCACCTACTTATAGAAAGTTACATTATCCGCGAGTAACATAGGCTTAGATATTTTTTAAAGTTACGTGGACGAATTCGCGTGCAACAGCTAGTGAGTTATATGAATATTATATTTTTGAAAAGAGTATTCGTATTGAATACTCTACATAAGATATATACATTACGCATGATGCACAAAGCACAGAATTAATGATTTCACATTGGTACGCCTGCTGCCTATATATAAATTTACCGTAATGTATTTATGCATCTTAAGTATGTACATGTGAATGTAGCATGGATTTTACCGTTTATATCGAGCGAGCGAAACCTACTTAGTTTTAAGGACGAGAACATTATAAACATTTTATGATTTTAGAGAGAGAACGCAACGTCCCCCCAATTTCGGCTTATTTAATTAGGTTTGGCGTGTCTCATGTTTGAAGGACAGTTATATAGGATTTAATGTCTGCATAAACATAAAAAAAAAACATTTATATTCGGTATTTGCAGTAAACTTTGTAAAAATATTTTGTCACCAGTAACACAATTTAATTGTTTTTGTTATTTCACATTTACTACTAAATTAAAAATAAAATCAACAGCTAAAATAGATTTAAGTAATATAGTATATTAGGTTTTGCTTGTAACATTTTTCTTTTGAACCAACAAAGTCATTCATGCAAAATCGCTGAAAATGCTTTTAGAAATTTTGCGACACAGTTTCCATACGTTTATAGCAGCAGCATTGAAAATGCAAAGAAACACACTGACATTTATTCACTAAACAATAGGATAAACATATTCAAAAAAGCACGATCAAAAGAAATATCCAAGACATCAAAAAGAGGGCAAAAGGTGAAGAAACAACCTTACAATGTGAAAGAATTTAAGTATCATCCGTACTAATACTATAAATACGAAGGTATGTATGGATGTATGGATGTATGGATGTTTGTAACTCTTTCACGCAAACACTACTGAACCGATCACCATGAAATTTTGCATACACGTTGTCTGGGACACTAGAAAGGACACAGGGTACCTTTCATCGTTCAACGCGGACGAAGTCGCGGGCACCACCAGCTAGTGAATTTATAAATTTGAAACAACCAGCAGAATTAGTGTCAAGAATAATATATTAAGCGTTCCACATTAAAATATTATGTACCCAAAAAAGCTATGAAATTAATTAACAGTGTTATGAGACAAAAGATTATAAATGCAATTTAGTGTAAAAAGGGCACTTATTTTCCAATTCACGAAATTCTGTAGGTACATGCAAAAACGTATATGTAGTGGTTATATCTTTAGAATTTTTTCACTAAAACGTAGTATCAAACATATTTATAATATGTCTTAATAAAAAGATAAAGATTTTAAAACTACAGCCGGTTTTCAGTAGAAATTTAGGCATATAAAACTTCAAACTCATTTTTCTCAAAACTATCATTGGTTTTTGCAGTAAGGGGTCGGCTATAAGTTGAAACCCAAAAATAATAACGAAACCAATGAACTGAACGAAACTTTTTTTACTAATTTTAAACCGAATATAAAATCTAAAATAATATATTTTATTATTAAACCTCGTTATGTTAATTATTAGACCTCGTTTATGTGATAAACATCGGTGTTCGCTAGCCGCCACACTTTAAATGAATGAGCTCAATCCCACTGCTACCTTGTCTGGATACTATTTCGCAAATTACTTATTTAATAAGATTATTGTTAATTTAAGCGTCGTCCTATTAATCGGATGAAGCAGCCGGACCACGCGGTCTCAGGAGAAATAATTAAGAAGACACTTCCAGTTTCAAGCTAAAAAGGTCCATTATGTTGAAGTCGTTGACTTAAGGAAAACCTGTTTGTTCAGGTTTGATTTTAGTTCATCCGAGTCTTCCTTATTAAAGCCTGTGCACATGGCACAGTTTATACGCACAGACGACGCAACACAAACGCGATGCGCAGAAACGCACACACGTTCGCATATATGAACCAGTGCAAAGAACGCTTGGCTACCGACAACGAAGATGAATGTTCAATTCTCGGTCATGCTGGAACGGAACCTCTGACCGAGAATTGAGCAGGGGGCGGGTCGCTAGCTGTTAATCTATACTAATATTATAAATGCGAAAGTATGTTTGGATGTATGATGTATGGATGTATGGATGTATGGATGTTTGTAACTCTTTCACGCAAAAACTACTGAACCGATCACCATGAAATTTTGCATACACGTTGTCTGGGACACCAGAAAGGATATAGGGTACCTTTCAACCAGAAAAAAATGACCATTCCCGAGGGATAAATATAAAATAAAAAACAAACGCCTGGCCAAAGTGTTATAGCAACACGAGGTCAAGCGTTATAATGCTTTTTGTTTAATTTTTAACGCGGACGAAGTCGCGAGCACCATCTAGTATATAATAAAACAGGCTCTTCTGGCACATGCATTGTATACTTAATTTCAACTATAACATCCCTACCTGCTAATATTTTGTTAACACTGCGACACATTGAGTTCTTGAATCACTTGTCGATTTTATTTAATATCGCACACACTATTCACAGCTAGACAATATACATACTTCAAATGCGCGTTGCATCTAAAAAAAAGCTGAAAAAGTGGTATCAAAATGCACTTATATTCTGCGCGTTGTGTGAGCGTTCACTTACGCGTATAGAAATGCAGTGAGCGTAGTGTTTTATTTAAGATTTCTTCTACAAATGAATTTCTTTTGTAGCTTATTTTAGTATTCTGTAGTTGCCTTTACCAAATATCTTTCTTAAGCACTGTCCTCAAATGTTATAATATAAAATGTTATAATTCGATTATAAATGAAAACTTATACTATCATAGTATATAGCGTGTGTGGTTATAAATGATACGAAAACGATAATATTATTGTGCATCTCTGTATACATTATAGTCTCAGATAAGTTTTACTAATCTGAGTTTATAGTTTGAGTCATTTGTTTTTGTAAGTGTTACTTTTTAGAAGCATTGCTTTCTTTAATTCTGTGCATGTCTTGTTTTATATGCACGATCCGTTACGTCGACCTCATCCACGAGGACTGGTTTAAGAGAAATGTTTGCACCCCACTGTGTTAGTCGAGAAATAATCATAGCTTCACCGGCCGTCTGACGAAGGACGCTTACCAACTTTCTTCAAACCGTGAGTGAACATTTGTTTTTTGTTACACATGTTAGAAAGTAAGTGAAGTTCGATTGTGAAAGTTGTGTCGAATTGTGGACCTTTTGAATAGTACAAAATTCAAGTTCTCATTTGATATTTTATGGGAGTGAGTACCATATTTTTTTAAAGGAATATTTACTAACGGTATCCTTCGAGAGAAATTAATGTTTGTAACTTGTGCGTTACTTATCTAAGTATAATTAAATGAAGTTAGTTGATTAAAATAATTATAAAAAGTTAATTATGATAATAATTCAATAATTCTAGACAATTATTGTTTTTAAATTAAATAACCTCTCTGGAGCTTCTGATGTGGAACATTAACATTAGACTTTTGTTTTATGTAGGTCAATGTCTTTAAAAGATATTATATATTGATTTTTATAGTTTGATTTCGCAAAAAAAAAAATATGTGAATAACTCCGACTTTACAACAGTTGTGTAGACCGTATTCTCTACAATTTTTTTTGTCACCCTGAATCAAAATATTCAGGCATTTCAGGAGTTGTCAATAACTACTTATTAAAATCGTACTGTATGTACAATTATAACTACTTTAATGGAATTGTGGTTGTTGCTTGTGACGTACGCCGTCATAAAAAGGCACTGAGGCTTAATTATGCGATACTTATTCGATTTCCTTCAAGACATTAAATTATGATCTAATTGAGTGTCTCACAGTATTTTTCCATTATCATTAACATAGTATAGTATGGTTCTAATCTAATATACTTATATTTATAGAAAATCAAATAATTTTCATAATTATTAAATAAAGTAAATTAAATGAATTTAAATTAATGAAATAAATATAAAAATTAAGAAAATGGAATTAATTAAATAATATTAATGGAATTTAAGTAGTGGGGCACACTGCGTTTCGCAGTCTTTTGCGTTGCCCCCTGGCGGCAGTAACACCCCCTGAGTAAGGATGCCAGAGCCCATTCCTCTATGCCCCTGATCCCTTATCCTCAATACCACTATTGTCGGCAGCTCACCTGCAGCACCTGTGGCGTTGCTTGTGTTATAGGCGACGGTAACCACCTAACATCAAGTGGACCGTCAGCCTTTCTGTCAACCTTAACTTAACATAAAGAAAAAAATCTAATATAAAATCAAAAGTCAGGTTAATTGGAGACATGTTAGTTGGGCAGTTAATAATCAAAAGCGGCTTCAATAAAAATCCTAACTCAAAGTTTAGGTATAACATATTTTTTAACCGGCTTGTTAAAACCGTTTGTATAACTACGGACCTGAACAGGTCTAATTATCTTATCTAATATCTTAATTACCAACTACCTTAAGGTCTGAAACCAAAGATCCTGACACACATAACCGCGCGAATCAAACGGAACAGGTCGATCCATGTTTACGTGATACCGCGCGGTCATGTGAACTTAGCCTAAAAGGTACATATAAATATCAAAAGAAAAGAGACGGGATAATGCAGTAATTATTTATTTATAACATGTTTCAGGTGGCAAGCATGAGGAATTGCTTATTATTTGTGTTCGTGCTGACGGTGGTGGTATCCTGTTCCGCTCAATACTACAATCGTTACGACAACTTCAATGCAGATTCGATCATACAAAACGAGCGTATTCTACTGGCGTACTACAAGTGCGTCATGGACAAGGGACCTTGCACTAAAGACGGAAAAAACTTTAAGCGTAAGTCATATATACAATATATATACACATTAGCTGGTGCCCGCAAGTTCGTCCGCGTTGAAAAATAAAAAAATAATAATTTCTTCTTGCTATAAGACTTTGGCGGGCGTTAGTTTATTTTATTTTATTTTAGATTATCCCTTGGGAACAGTACTTTTTTCTGGATTCAAATGTCCTTTCTTGTATCCCTGACAAAAAAAAGCGCATAAAGGTAACGGACAGACAGACAACAACAGACATTTATAATATTAGTATGGATTAGTATAGATGATAGCAGAATAAAAACAGGAAAATTTGTGTAGAGATATTTTTTATAGTTATTTTCAAGTTGTTTTTATTCTAACACCGGCTGGTGCCCGCGACTTCGTCCGGTATTGTCTGGGATACGTGTATGCAAAATTTCATGGTGATCGGTTCAGTTAGTGTTTGCATAAAAGAGTTACAAACATCCATACATCCAAACATACTTTCGCATTTATAATATTAGTACGGATTAGTACGGATATATAAAATAATATTAAAATTTATACATAATTAACAACGAATTCATTTCTACCAAATTAAGAATTTGACATGTTGATTAAGATGTTATAATTTTTTTAACTAAAATTAGGCAGGCACTTGGTAGTAGATGGTTACAACCATCTACTATCTAAGTCTAAGGTGATCTTCTGTAAAGTTTCTGTAAGTTCTGTAAAGGCGTGGCTACCGCCGCCAGACGGGCTGCCCAATTTTCAATTTTCGACTGCGAAACACAATGTGTCCTGCCACTGCCATTATTATTGCTATTAATCACTTATTTAAGACATATCTTATAACCCTTTTAAAGTATTTTGTATTTTTTATGTATCTATGACTTGACACACTGTATAAACAACTACATTAGCCTATAAGGCTGTCATAAATATAATACTAACCTTAGACATTGGTACATTTCAGGTGTATTGCCAGAGACTCTGTCAACAGCGTGCTCGCGTTGTTCACCCATGCAAAAGGCTGTCGTGAGAAAGTTACTTCTTGGCATCAGAGCTAAGAGCGAACCTCGATTCCTCGAGCTCATAGACAAGTATGATCCCGATCGATCTAATAGAGATGCACTTTATACATTCCTTGTTACAGGGAATTGAGTTTATGTATTCGTTAACAATTCTTTCGTATATTCATGAAACCTATAATAGCATACAGCTTTGTTGGGAAAATTTAAAATTTTAGTTGGCAAATATTCATTATTTATGAGAAAAAATTGATATTTTAATATTTAAAATTAATACACAAATTGTTTGTTACAAACATTTTCAATTTCAAGTATGGCCTATTCTTTGATTATTCTCAAGTTATCTTACTTATATTTGTTATCAGTTTATTATTAAGCATTAAGATTAATTTAAATTATTTTATATTTAACTTATCTTGTTTATAGATCTTATTTATAGATTTAAATAATTTAAGAGATCTCTGGTGTGATTTAAATATGACTGATTTAAAATACACTTAATTGTAAACGTATTACAACTATTTATTATTAAGTTGTATTAAATATGATTTAACAGTATATCTGCATTTTAATTAAAATATCATCTGAAAATTTAAGCGGCTTTTTTACCGTATGTACTTTGATAAACATTACTTTTGTCTACATTACTTTGATATACTTACATACTACTCGTACTTGAAGCGGCTCTGGATACGAAGTATAGAAGAATGTGCGTGGTGGCAAGCCTTTAGACAGGCCTACATCCAGCATTGGAGAGACTCAAGCTGATGATGATGATGATGATAATAATGTACATTTGGTAAAAGCAGTTATTTTAACACAAGCCGGTGCCCGCGACTTCGTTCGAGTTTAAAAAGAAAATATATGAGTAATTATTATACGATATCGTAAAAACAAATTTTAAAAATCAGTTGCTATTTGCGCCATCTGATGGGATGAAAATAAGACTTTTTGTCACTGCAGTTGCCAGTATTATATTTAATGTCACTGTCCACTGACAGATGGCGCTAGAGTTGACAGAAATCGAATTATACTAAAATTATAGATATTATATAAGCGTGATGTTAAATATCCTAAAACCTTCCTAGATAAATGGACTATCCAACACAAAAAGAATTTTTCCAGAATTGAACCAGAAGTTCCTGAGATTAGCGCGTTCAACCAAACAAACTCTTCAGATTTATATAATAGTAAAGTATACAGTATAGAAGTATAGATATAGATATAGAAGTATAGATTACAAGCAGACACATCAATTTTATTTATTATTAAGTATAGAAGAAAAAACAACAATACTACAAAAGCCATATTTTTCCATTAGTTTACGTTTGGTTTGACCAATTATGAAACCACGTCAATTGCTTTGAAATTAATATGGATAATAATCAGCTGTGTGAAACGAATATGAGTCTTATTATGTAGCGCAATGATAATCACTGAGAATTCTTCTAAGAATTAATAAATAATAACTAATACACGACTGGTTGTTATATATTTGAAATCGCGGAGAATATTAGAACACATTGTATCCAAGGTATCAAGTGAAGAGTAACCTGTATAATGAGGACTGTGGTTTTATCTTATTTAATTGTAGCGTTCCTAGTAGGTGCGTTAGGACAAGACAAATATGATTCCTCAAACGATGACTTTGACATATCTGAACTTTTAGAAAATGACAGATTATTGAACTCGTACGCACGGTGTTTGCTCGACAAGGGGCCGTGCACTCCGGAAATCAAGAAAGTTAAAGGTAAAGTAACTTATATTTAATTTATTTTTAAGTTTAGTAAAAAATATTTTGCTAGATCCCTTCTATCGATCCACTTATATGTACATAATACAACCATTTCAATTAAAATAAATAAAAAAATATCCTAAAGTAATTTTTCTTTAATAATATCAATTGAATTCCTAATTTAACTAGTGGGAATAAACCGTTTTCACAGGGTCAATACTATTTGTCGTACTTTGAGTTTGAGCATTATACAAAGACGTGTATAGACATATTAAAATATCTGTTATTTATGATTAAAACGATTCCTCTAGATTTATTACATATAGAGAAAATGCTCGTTAAAAGGAAATTGAAGCGTCCTAGGTTATATAGTATAGTAATTCAAAAACATATTTTATGTTTCTTTTAAATTCTTTTAAATTTTTTTTTTTTTTTAATTTATTTTTAGGAGAAAATTGAGGTTGATTTGGGAATATTTTATGCGTAAACTGTGGTCTAATTTTTGGATTGATTTAGTTTATTTATGAATTTTATGTTATAAAAAGTCACAATGGGTATATCTACAGCTACGCAAGGGAAACACATGGACATAGTTTAGTTTTTACATGCAACATATTTTAGTACAATATTTATTGAGACCTCCCTTGACAGCACATCATATAATACAAGATTAATAAAAATATCATCTTAGTTAATAATATCAAACTTTTCAAAGTTCACATCAGTTTCATTTTCTATTTCTACTTAAAACGTATTATAATTTCCTCTTCACGTCAGAAAATATTTGAAGTTATACAAGACTTCTTACACAACGCTGCTTCTGTCGTTTTACAAGTTCCAATTTCTTGCAATTTCTTGTAAAACAGGTCGGTATTTAATTGACATGCTTTCTATGTTGGACTTAGCGTCGCTTGTAAGTTTTCCTGCCCAAGTTTAGTCACTTCCTCTTAAGTCAAGCTTAAGTCATGAAGTTGTACAATTAATCCCAAATTTACATGTAATATGAATAACCTGTGAATGACTTTTCGATTTCGATGGCTTTTCTAGGATCGCACAGTTGAATGACAAATTTGGAATGACAATTTGTAATTTTCATCATCAAAATGGATTAACGAATAGTTATTGATTAGGAAGTTTTTCAAAAATAATCATTGTAAAAGCATAGTTAGTGTTCTATTTTTGGATTTTTCTTTACATTAGTTATTTAATTTCGAATTTTTTATTACAACATATTCTTCGCAGTTTGGTGTTGGTACAGTGTGATAGTAGGTATAGGTATAGTAGGACCACACATTTTTTTATTATTAACCGTATTACAGCTAACCGGACCAGTTCTTACCTTCTGTATAGCCGAGCATATATTTGTATATTCAGTCAGTTATTATGATTTCGTTATTAAAACCCAAGTAAAATGGCTTTGTTTCAGATAAAGTACCAGAAGCATTGGAAACGAGATGTGCCAAATGCACCGAGAAACAGAAGCAGATAGGCAAGAAGCTGGTACTGGAAATAAAAAATAAACATCCCCAATTATGGAAAGAGTTGGTGGCTAAATATGATCCTAAAGGCAAACACCAAAAAGCTTTCGAAGATTTTCTTAGATCTTAAACTAAATATTATTACTTTTTGTATTTTTCTATAGCCTTCTGCGTACCGCACCTATAACCTTCTGTTTACTGTTTTAATAAATGTTTGTATACGGCATTATATTCCATTCCGTCATTTTTGTTTTATTTCATTTTAAGTTTTATACTTTGTAATTATTTTACTGGAAATCAATAAAAAGGAAACTTTGTTACTAATATTAATTTTAATATATTTCAAAAGTTTATACTAATATAAATTCTAACATAATTCAAAAGTTTGTTCTACTATAAATTCTAAAAAAATTTAAAAGTATATACTAATATAAATTCTAATATATTTCAAAAGATTCAAAACTGATATCCAAGTATAGATTTATCAAAACACTAGGTATAATTTTTACTGTCAGTTATTATGATGATTAGCTTCTAATGCACGACGGAAAGTCTCGTAACAAACCCATCCTTTTGAATGATATTTTTTCGCGTCTTCCCAAATCGCGTTAAATCTTTTTTCACTGAAATTCTCGCCTGTTGCCTCGAAAACTCTTTTTACGGCAACTGGATCACGTTTCGCATACATATCTCTATGATTTACATGAAGTAGTGTTAGCACGCTAGGACATAGACACGACTTTGCGTCAGATTCTTGAGGAAGGCAAGTGCGATCTGCCTTGCAGCAATACTCTGGTGTGATTGGGTAATCCAAATCAAAATATCTTCCTGAAGGTAAGCCTGCCATTAACCTACTGTCTGTTTCCTGATTCGGTTTCGTCATTTCGGTGTAAGTTGTTCTAAAATCAATACAATCCTCTGGAATGTCAGGAACCTTTGGTAAATCAGGCAAAGGAGCAGTGTAATTTATAATTCGTACAAAAGTTTCATATTCAACTCTAGACCCATCAAAAGCCTGCCACGAAGACAACAATGGCTCAATAAGTTCCGGATTGAAGCGTATCATTTTGAATCCACAAGAATTATACAGAATAGTTTTATCCAGCCATCCAGTTTTATCTTTATCGTAAAATTTTAGACTCAAATAAAAGGGTTTGAAAAATGTGGGTAGAAAGCGTTTCGATAGACATTTTCGCAGCGAATTAAGGTGAGCTAAACATTTCCTAAAAAAATCTTTTCCGGGATTTAATTTACAAGTTGTGAGGCAATCTGGAACGTTATCCGGACGTTTTAGTATTCCGAAAGAATAACCTTTGGGTACATTGCTTACGTTATCATTTGGTGCTAATACACTTCCCGCTTTAGGTTGTTTGACGTCTAAGAAATTTGCTTGCACTTCATTTATAATTACGCGATTTCCAGTTCCTTCCACCACCCTGTCATCAGACAAACAACATTTTGCATATGTACCTCTCTTGTCAACAAAAGTTCTGTGACCATAAGTTAAATCAGGATTATACGGAGGTGCGCAATAATTTCGGTCTAATTGGACACCGGCATATTTAGAGGGAGGAGTTTTATCTTCATAGGGTACCTTTGGCATTACTATATCATACAGTCTTCCGTGAAACGGTGTCTTTTTACCAAATGTTGTGAACATATCAAAACCTTCCGGTAGCATGGGCACCGGGTCTTTGTTACCTGCAAGTGGTTTCTTCCAATAAGAAGCATACGGAGTTTCTTTAAAGTCAGAAACGAGGGTTTGAAATTTAGTTTTAATTGGCGGATTAACTAATTGAGCGACGTTACAAAAAATGCCGGCATATCTTTTATCTAATGGCAAAGGATTTCTCAATGGTGGAAGCGGTCTTGGCTTTTCCAGTGGTATTATTGCATCACTCATAAGAGCATCCACCTCATCTTTTAGTAAGTAATGCTCTAATGCTTCTTCTACAAAATTATCTGCTTGTTGTGTAGGCAAACCAGCCGCGCAAACATTCTTGTCTCTCTCTATGAACATACCCTTATTTCCTTTCCCCCCAGAAGTGGATTTTTGACAATCTACCGGCATGATGATTGTAAATGTCTAAAAATAATTAAAACAAATTAAATTTGTATATAATTTACAGGATAAAACTGAGACGATGAATCATGATTACAGTTTTAATGTCAAAATATTATTTCTTTGTCATATTGACACTAAATCTTTGACAATTTCTATTAAAAAAGGTGTGATTAAAGAGTTCGAAATCATGTATTCCTGTTAAATTAAATCCCTCTACGCAGTAACTACCCGTCTCTTTGTGACTGGCAGAAATCCTTCTTTACAAAGCCCTAGACTAGACTGATTGTTTACCGGATAAAAAGCAATCCTACCTATTAACTTTATAAATGCGAAAGTTTTTCAAGATAAGGATATTTGTCACTTTTCACGTAATAACTACCGAAATTTGGATGAAACTTTTTTCAGTTATAAAGTTTATACATCTGAATAATAAATATGATTAAAATTATATATAAGCATACGCGGCCGAAATCGCGGGCTAAAGGAATAGAAGAAAATTTCCACCATTAGACGTGTTCTCATCTTATAAATACGAAATCTGTTTTCCGTTTTTTTTACAATAATCATTAATATGTCACAAACGGCCTCTGTTTGTGACAGAAAAAGATTAGGCCGCTAAGATAATGTTCGTACCATAAAATATATCGAAGCAGTGAAGGGAAATATGCGAAAAGAATCCTGAAGGATAAGATTTTATCCTGAAAACAAAAATAGCACCCAGAGCCATGTTGCACATTTTTGAAGATGACTTGAGGATTATAACTGACATAATAGTTCATTTCTTAATGTATTATTTAATTATTTAAAAAAATAATTATATAGAATATTCACTAATTCTACTTCTATAATTCTACTAAAATTACGTATACTATAAAGTAACTTCATTATAATTATATATATTATAAAGAGCAGGCCGACAGTAGAGTTGAATAACAAATTGTAAATTGCCATTATCAAAATGCGAATAGTTTTTTATTAGGTACTTACCTAGTTTGTCAAACTGAAATAATCCTTGTAAAAGCTAAGATAGTTTTCATATTATTTGATTTTGATGTAAGTAAGCATTTAGGCCTATTTTTAGATTTTTACATAAGTTCTTTTATATCAATACCCGGAATTTTCTATTACAAAATATTCTTACCTGTTGGACAACACATATTTGTATATTCAGTCAGTTGTTATGATTTCGTTATTATAACCAAATTAAAATTGCTTTGTTTCAGATAAAATACCAGAAGCATTGGAAACAAGATGTGCCAAATGCACCGAGAAATGGAAGCAGATAGGCAAGAAATTGGTACGGGAAGTTAAAATAAACATCCCTAAATATGGAAAGAGGTTATGGCTAAATATGATCCTGAAGGGTACTACCAAAAAACTTTCGAAGACTTTCTAAGATCTTAAACTAGATTTTTTTTTTAATTTTTTTTTTCTTCGTACCATACCTATAACCTTCTATTCAGTTTGAATAAATGTTTGTATAAGTAATTATTCTATTTCGTTGTTTTAGTTTTTTTTAAGGTTTATATTTTGAAATTCTTTTACTACAAAGGAATTCAATAAAAAGGAAACTGTAACTAATATAAAAGTTCATATATTTGAAAAGTTTGAGTAAACTGATTTCTAAGTACATGTTAGATTTATTCAAAACACTGTATATTCTGTCAGTTATTATGAGGATTGGCTTCTAATGCACGACGGAAAGTCTCGTAACAAACCCATCCTTTTGAATGATATTTTTTCGCATCTTCCCAAATCGCGTTAAATCTTTCTGAACTGAACTTCTCGCCTGTTGCCTCGAAAACTCTTTTTACGACAGCTGGATCACGTTTCGTATACATATCTCTATGATTTACATGAAGTAGTGTTAGCACGCTAGGACATAGACACGACTTTGCGTCAGATTCTTGAGGAAGGCAAGTGCGATCTGCCTTGCAGCAATACTCTGGTGTGATTGGGTAATCCAAATCAAAATATCTTCCTGAAGGTAAGCCTGCCATTAACCTACTGTCTGTTTCCTGATTCGGTTTCGTCATTTCGGTGTAAGTTGTTCTAAAATCAATACAATCCTCTGGAATGTCAGGAACCTTTGGTAAATCAGGCAAAGGAGCAGTGTAATTTATAATTCGTACAAAAGTTTCATATTCAACTCTAGACCCATCAAAAGCCTGCCACGAAGACAACAATGGCTCAATAAGTTCCGGATTGAAGCGTATCATTTTGAATCCACAAGAATTATACAGAATAGTTTTATCGAGCCATCCAGTTTTATCTTTATCGTAAAATTTTAGACTCAAATAAAACGGTTTGAAAAATGTGGGTAGAAAGCGTTTCGATAGACATTTTCGGAGCGAATTAAGGTGAGCTAAACATTTTCTGAAGAAATCTTTTCCCTGATTTATTTCACAAGTTGTAAGGCATTCTGGAAGGTTATCCGGATGTTTTAGCTTCCCAAAAGAATGACCTTTGGGTACATTACTTACGTTGTCATTTGGTGCTAATACACTTCCCAATTTAGGTTGTTTGACGTCTAAGAAATTTGCTTGCACTTCATTTATAATTACGCGATTTCCAATTCCTTCCACTACCCTGTCATCAGACAAACAACATTTTGCACATGTACCTCTTTTGTCAAGAAAAGTTCTGTGACCATAAGTTAAATTGGGATTATACGAAGGTGCGCAATAATTACGGTCCAATTGGGCACCGGCATTTTTAGAAGGGGGAGTTTTGTCTTCATCGGGTACCTTTGGCATTACTATATCATACAGTCTTCCGTGGCACGGTGTCTTTTTACCAAATGTTGTGAACATATCCAAACCTGCTGGTAGCATGGGCACCGGGTCTTTAACACTTCCCACTGATTTCTTCCAATAAGAAGCATACGAAGTGTCTCTAAAGTCAGAAACGAGAGTTTGAAATTTAGTTTTAATTGGCGGATTAACTATTTCTGCGACGTCACCATAAATGCCGGCGTATCTTTTATCTAATGGCACCGGATTTCTCAGCGGCGGAAGTGGTTTTGGCTTTGCTGGTGGAATTATTGCGTCACTCATAAGAGCATCAACTTCATCTTTAAGTAAGTAGTGCTTTAATGCTTCTTCTACACAATTATCTGCTTGTTGTGTAGGCAAACCTGCGGCGCATACATTCTTGTCTCGCTCTATGAACATACCCTTATTTCCTTTGCCCCCAGAAGTGGATTTTTCACAATCTACCGGCATGTTGATTGTAATGTCTAAGAATAATTAACACAAATACAGGAGAAAACTGCGGCGATAAATCCTGATTGACTTTTAATGTCAAACTATTATTTCTTTGTCATTATTGCCACTAAAAGACATAGATTTTGAATAAAATCTTTGTTTATTATAAAAGGTGTGGCTGAAAGACAAAGAGTTCGAAATCATTTAATTTTTCATATAAATTTAAATCACTCTACGCAGTAGAAAGAGACGGGTAGACTAAACGCTAGACTAGACAGACTGATTGTTTGCCGGATAATAAGTAATACTACTTATTAATTTCATAAATGCTGAAGATTGTCAAGATATAGGGATATTTGTCTCTCTTTCACGTAATAACTACCAAAATTTGGATAAAACTTTTTGCAGTTAAATAGTTTATATCTAATCCGTTGCATAAACTTGCTCAAATTTTGGTTAGGTGCTTTAATGTGTTTACTATATTGCCTTTTTTGCGTGGGAAAATCTGCGAACAAGATCCCCACCGACCATGGGGAGATCAGTGGGGTTTGTGGGTTTTCTACCCACTAACAATCCACGGTGTTTCCTTGCGTCGTCTATGGGTGGGGGTTAGGGAACGTTACGACACGTTACCTTTTCCTCCGTCAGACGAGGCCCGCACATTGCGGGCGCAATCTCGATTAGGCGCGGAGTTGCCGTTGCCCGGAGTTATGATGGCGGCGGACGACCCCATTCTCGCAGCGGGCGTCAGCGAGGGACTTCACTCCTGAGGCACCCCATAACCTCTTCTCTGTGATCTTGTAAGGCCTTAGACAACTATCTCCTTACCTTGACGATGACATCGTAATACACTTGGACACTAATCTAAGTACTTAACATATTTATAACTTAACAATAAACATCATGAGGAAATATCGTGAATCTCATGAGAAATGATAGCTGGTTGAACTCGTAATGTACACATTAAAATTGCATACACGCACATAGTATGGTAATTGTCGGTTCTATGTTGTAAATGCATTAAGTACAGTGACAATTCTATTTATATAAGGCACTGCTTTTACACGCTTTAGTTTTACGCTATCGTGTTTAGAATTGATACAGTGACAAGTGATGATAATTTTTCAATTATAGTGAAATAAGAAAAATTTAATGCAGATAAGGTAACAGCTAACTAACTTATAGGGTAGGTATCTAACACAGGAAATAAAACGGAAATAATAAAACCTAGTGCCAGACAATGAACCGTGTAAGTATTGGTTTTATTGTTATTTCCAACACAATAACATGGAAGACAAACAAAAAGGAATAGTGAAAGCTGATGTCTATACAAATGGTGCTGAAAGTTAAAACAAACGTACAACAACTCACATAATGTATTGTGGCAGAATTGTGTGGGATGATCACTGCGGTAATTTGACTGTTGCCACAGCCAATATGCACGTTACCTTACAATGCTGGCACGCTCATGTGGCACGCAAATTATGGAAAAAATGAGAGGTTTTAGCCTGTACGAATCCGGCATAATCCCGTAGTGTCTTCTACACTGCCGGGTATCCAAGAGGCTGCCTAGGGGACCGAAGCTTTACATTGTATAATATGTAAATATATATAACTTAGACCAAATTAATTATTAACTTTTACAGATCACCATAATATACAAGTTTGTTCTACTTGTCACAACTCTTTGGTTAACAGCGGTAACAGCTGACTTTTACAGTTCCAAATACGATGAATTCGATATAAATCCATTACTGGAGAACGACAGAATACTCCTTGGCTACGTGAAATGTTTTCTCGACAAAGGGCCTTGCACTCCGGATGCCAAGGATTTTAAGAGTGAGTTGATAATTTTGTCTTTGTTTGTTTTGACCTGATAAAAAAATCTAAAGAATAAGCATTTTCCGCAATGAAACTTTCGACCTTTGTAATGTGTGTCGCCCAGTTAGATAAGTTACAAGTTTCCTCGAACAGACTGATCACTTGCTTTAACAGTTAAGTAGGGACGACTTGCCTTAGAGTTCTATGTTCGATCTGAAATCGTACTTCCTTCTAGCTTATATTGTTTATAAAAGCAATAATATTAATTATATTTTTCACTATTAACAATTAATAACTACATAGTTAATATTGCTTACAAATGTTATCGAATAAGCAAGTCCTATATGTCCCTTTAAAAAAAAAACATTATTCACTGCTACAGTTATAGAAAAAAAATTAGTACCCAAATCATAGATTTCTTATTCTACAACAATTTACATCTATGTATCCGTAACATAAAAGAAAAAAAACCCTTACGTTTTATAAAACAATTTACATCTATGTATCTGTAATATAAAAGAAAAAAAAAATACCCTTACGTTTTATAAAAATCTCGACGGAAATCTGCTATTTCCGGTACAGAGACGTTTTAATTTCTTTTATAATAAACCAATAATAACAATAATTGTATATTTACAGAAGTGATACCTGAAGCTCTCCAGACGTCATGTGGTAAATGTACCCCAAAGCAAAAAGATTTGATCAAGCAAGTAATACGAGCAGTAATGGAACGGCAGCCAATGGCCTGGGATGAGCTTGTGGATAAATTTGATAAAGATAAAAAGTATAGGGAATCATTTAATAAGTTCTTAGAAGGCAGGGATTAGATTAATATAGCAACATATTAATAATATACATAATTAAAATTAAGATGATATTATTACACAAAATAAATATAATATATGCAAAATCAGTCAGATTCACAGAATCAATATGCAGAATCAATCAGTTTTATATATGTATAGTGATTTTTTTTATATATATAGTGATGAAGAATTGTCAGAAAGATAAAACAAAATTTATATTTTACAAATTTATTAATTTAATACTTTACAATAAATAACAAAAGAAGAATTCACAAACTAGAAAATCCAATTAAATGACAACTTGTTGTTGAGTACCAAACGATATATACAAGTATCAATATAGTGTCTGTTTATAAATAAATAATCAATCTAATATTTATCTAACTACTTTGACGATGAATCAAAGTCTATCACAATTTTGAACTTTATTTTACAAGCGGCCCAGGTTTAGTATTGTCGAATTAAGACTTGCTTTTGACACTGTCGATTTTATCCTTGTATTTTTGCTGGTAAATGTCTTCTGGGTCGTACTTAACAGCCAGTTCCTTCCATAGATCTGGGCGTTTGTTTACCAGATGAGAGATCACTTTGTCCGCCCCGGATTTCTGTTTTTCCGTGCATTTAGAGCAGTTGTTTTCGAGAGCATCAGGTAGAGTTTCCTTTAGAGTTTTACCGTCTGGCGTGCATCGACCTTTGTCAAGAAGACAATCGACGTATCCTCGAAGCAGCCGTTGCGATTCAAGGATTTCGTCCACATTGATGTTGTCCCATTTATCTGTGTAAGTAGTCGCAGACCAAGAGTTTTGGATTACGCAACTTAATGCGATTATTAGTAACAGCAGCTTCATGTTAAACTGGAAATGAATCAAAATATTATTAAGTCTCTAAGATAAATGTTATAACATGGTAAGTATATGTCAATATGAAAACTTTATCAATGTCAGTAATATTTAATTTTCAAGCTAATGATGAGCCCCTAATAATGCAGCTACGTGTTGCTGAACGGCATAAGTGGCAATGAATGTAATGAGCGAACGAATGTGATGAAAGTTTCAATTGCCATAACGTTGTGACTGCTAAAGCTTGAACCTAGTGTCATTTGTGATTATTATAGGTGTAGTTACAATAATAATATTTTCAATAACCCTCATGTGTAATGTGAGCCATGCAAAATAGGGTTCTATGCATCAACCAAACCAAATTTTCGGTGTAAAAATATATTTTGGTGTAACAGATATAAGAAACTATCTATAGATCCTTACATATTATGAAACAAAGTCCTCCGCCGCGTCTGTCTGTCTGTCTGTTCGCGATAAACTCAAAAACTACTGCACCGATTTTCATGCTGTTTTCACCAATGGATAGAGTGGTTCTCGATGAAGGTTTTAGTATATAATTTGCACGCGGACACCCAGCTAGTTATATATAAACATAATTCGTCAATCGAGTAACAAACTTAAATTAAAAAATATCAAAAGTAATTTAAAAGTTATTAAAAATAACTGAAAATTGAGAAATATGAAAATCAAAACTCAATTCTCGGAAAATATTTATGGAGATAATTAAATTTAACTTTACAGTATATTCAATTAAAATTGTTCAAAATGATGACAACATTTAGTCTTGGCCAGTTGTCATCAAAGTGTTTAAGTGTGTTATTACCAGGAATATCAGTAAATTTTTCCAATTGCGTAATAAACAATACCTTAGCAGGAACAATACATTCTTAATTGCACACCTATCTGTACTTGAACGACCCAGAGATATAATTGCCACGGTCACCCATTGTTTTAGCCGAGGGAAATATTACTCTATTGTTGCACTTATAGGCAAGTTAAGTTTAGGTGTACATAGTAGGTACTTAGTAATAGGAATGACATATTTATATTTAACAGGGGAAAGGCAAAATATAAATTAAAAATATGTAATAGAATTTCCCGGACAACTTTAAAAGCTCTGTTTAGCAAAATGTAACCAAGTTGTTGCAAAATCCCAAAATTAGTCTATACAATATTGTCCTTGATATGCAGGACTGTCAGTGGCCTTAATTATTGTTAAAAATCAATATTTATCTCAGAACAGGACACAAAATATGAATAAATATATTATTGAATAACTAATTAGTTATTGAATATTAGTTAGTTGTAAAAATAGAGCATTTTAAAATATTGTTAATAAGTTACGTTGGTCAAAATTTCTGCATTTAAAATCACCTTTTAGGCATTGTAACAGTTTTTTCTTAATCTTAAGGTCGGCAGGCTGTCTACTTGATAGAAGGTGGCTACCGTTGCCTATTACACAAGCAAAACCACAGGGGCTTCGATTATATTAGGCTTAAGGATAAGGTATTGGAAAGGAATAGGAAAATGAGCTCTGGCATCCCTTATTCACTCACTAAAACACGTCTGTTATCTGCAAGGGGGTGGTTACTGCCGCCAGACGGGCTGCCCGAATGACTGCGATACGCAATGTCCCCTTCCACTAAAACAGTGTAAAGAGTCAACGAGCAGCTAGTTTTAAATCATTTAAACCGTATAGGCACTTAGTACAGCAGTAGCACTATTTATGGTGGAGGAAACTGTTGATAAAATATTGATCTATCACTAATTGGTATCTAAGTTAAACAAAAATAATAACAATAATCGCAAAACTGGCAAATATTATATACAATGAGGTAAGACATACCTTGGTAAGTCTCGTCAGAACAATGATCGGAATGGCTGTGGACATCATGCTGTAAGCAAGGGACATTTATACCTCATTGATTGCTTGAGATTAATTCAGTATTGCGACGTCGATGACGTATAGAGATTCATCTATGAAAGGTCTAACAATAGTGTTAATAAAGAGAAATAATTACTCGCATAATTAAATTTCCAGTAAACTTTAATAATTCCTTGAAAAATAACACCAAAGCTTGTACTGGTAACTAATTCATGAACTTCTAATAAGGTATCAATAGACGCACCAGTTAGGAAACTTATTCGTTATGATGACACTAGTTAGTAAACTTATTGGATACTAGCTGGTGCACGCGACTTGATCCGCGTTAAATATGTATATTATGTATATACTTAAGCAATATAACGCCTGACTTCTTACACTTTTTCCAAGCGTTAGTATTTTTTAAATTTTAAATGATACCTCGGGAGCAGTACTTTTTTTCTGAATGATAGGTACGAGTATGTATGCGAAATTTCATGATGATCGGTTAAGTATATTAGTTAAGGCGTGAAAAGGTAACAAACAGACAGACAGACTTTCACATTTATAATATAAGTATGGATTCAAGAGGGTATTTTGATTGTTCAGTAGTATAACGCAATAATAGAATTTGTTGCGCATTTATATCATAAGGTTAAATTAAAACTATCAGTACCTAGAAGTCAGACTTAACAATCGTAGAGGAAAGAAGATATTTTCTTGCATTTACCACTACGGTTTTTGCAAGATTTTTTGACATACGTAAAGTTCTAATTGATATTGTAGCAAATTTAATCTAACTCTTCGTGAATTCTGTTTAATCCATATGAAGCTCACTCCGCGTTCCGCAACAATAAACTGGGCCTTTAATCACTGTAGTAACCACCTTCTTACAGAGGACCACCACCTATTACTTATTCTAAGTAGTGTTACGTGCGTAAGTAAGGGATTTCCTATTCCTTTTTCAGAGCAGCAGAACACTTGAATGCCACTGATACTTTTTTGATTGGTAAAAAGGCGATTGAAGCTATCTCAAATGAATCATGAGCTAATTATTAAAAAAAAATTACACTTTTTCAAATTCTTCAACTATTTAACAAAAACATTTATTTAATGTTTCAGCTAGTTTTTAGAACTTTGTTTATAGTTAACAAACAAAAAATTTTCAACAATCAGACAATCAATTATTAAAATTTAGACCAGCGATGTTAGAGTGCAACATTAGCACTTTTTTAAAAATAAGTATATTTAATTAATCTTTCATATAACCAAATTGTATGACAAAGAGGAGAAATGGTCATCAACTTTTTTTAAAAGCAATGCGAAAAAGTACAAAGCTATATGCAGAATACAAAACTTCATCACAAGTACAAAAGGGTACCTAAGTACCTAGGTAAACGTTTTGTACAGAAAAATATGGAATATACACCGTATAAAGTCCAAACAGACGTCAATATTCAATTTTATTTGCATTCTCAGTAAGGAAGTTATGTACCTACTTGTATAGTACAACACGCCTGCGATTAACAAAGCCTGCCGCCCTTGTATCAAATATTATCCTGTTTCAAATCAATTACAGTCACGTCTCGTGCTTGCTCTTAGATTAGACCACAAAGTATTTATTCACTTTATTTCTTTACGCACTGGGAAGTAATGAAATTTGTGAGAAAATTTCTAAAATCACTTAAAGTAGCGATTTGCAAGCAAATGTTAGTCATTTTCATTTTTTTCATTTATGAACTAGTACCTATTTTTTAATATATAAATAGGTACCTATACTTTAATTTTGTTAGAACTGTATCTGTTATTATTCTTTATTAGACAAAAACTTATAAAAAAAATGTTTATTAACTGTCAATTATTCATATTCATATTTTGATGAAATGAGTATAATGATGAAATGAGTTAAATCGCGTGTTCGGATTTGGAATCACGTTCGCATCAAAAATCGATTTTTCTGACAGTTTTTAGGCACCAACAGCTCCCTTTTCGTGCTGGAGAGGTGAAAAGATATTTTTATGAAATTAATAACAAAATATGTATTTGTGCCATTGCTTGCATATGTACCTAATAATATAAAATAAGATCGCTGTCCGTTTCTGACTATATCTTCCTAACTTCTTCTTAACCACCCATCGGATTTTGATACGGTTTTCACTATATTATTTGGGGGAGATATTTGATAAATACTTGTATAGGATACTCATAACATAAGTGTACAATTATTATTAGTGTACATATAATTGAGCTTATTTAATGAAACATTTTCTTTCTGACTGGAAACTGAAAGAGGCCTCGCAAACCAAATTTCGTCTAGCGCTGCCACTGACCATATGTAGGTACTATGCGGATATTATTCATGTAGTGTTTCGTAACGAAACAACATTTTAACAAGGAATAGGTACCTATGTCAATTTGTAATTGAATGCTAATGATCGTCCCTAAGAGTTGCATGCAGACGCGAGTTGAGCAATAACCTCAGGGGCGCGCCACGACACTGAGGATTTCCATTGTTTGTTTTGTGCACTATAAATTCAACAACGTTAATTAGTATTAACAGCCAATTTAACATCGCTGGCCACTTCATACGTGTCCCTTCATTTAATACAATATATACATTTATCTGGATTCTAAGTGTAATGAATATAAGAAACAATTTCCCTATACCTTCCTAATCCCTTATTCTTAATGCTACTAAACTGGACTAAACTGTCTGACGACCTTTACATAAAATTTAAAAAAGCATAAATCTACAATTACTTAGTGCGTTGTGCCAGTAATAATAACTTATAGTGCCGAAACGTGGCCTCTTACGGCAGGAATGGTCCACAAGTTCAAAGTCGTTCAGAGTTGCTATGGAGCGGCTACGCTAGGAGTTTCTTTGATGCATAAGATCAGAAATTCTGAAATTCGCCGAAGAACCAAAGTTATCGACATAGCCGAAAGAAGTTGCAATAGGCCGGACACATCTGTCGTAGAGTTTATAATTTCGAATCTATATCATGCATGCGTTTCTAAATCTCTAAACCGATGTGTGGATTTAAGTCACTGCCCTTACTCATATATTCTAAGTTCTTACTGTATGACAAAGAATCTGTATGTATGTAGGACATATATGTGAAGGCTTTTCCACACACTAAGTTAAGGTTTGTGTTTACACAATAAGTGAAAACCGCATTAAAATTATATCTATATCTATAATAACATTATAAAGAGAGAAGATTTGTATGTTTGTAATGAATAAACTCAAAAACTACTGGGCTGATTTTAAACATTCTTTCACCTATAAAAAGCTACGTTATCAGTGAGAAACATAGGATATATTTTATAAAGTTACGCGGGCGAAGTCGCGTGCAACAGCTATTAAAATATAAAGTAACAGCCGTTGCACGCGACTTCGTCCGCGTAACTATAAAATATAGCCTATGTTACTCGCTGATAATACCTTCCCAATACTTCCCAACAGTGAAAGAATTTTTCAAATCAATGCAAACAAACAAACAAAGAATCAAATCTTTCCTTTTTATACTCGTAATATTATATATAGTATAGATAAAATAAAGGCGGGAAGCGACTTTATTTTATACTGTGTAATAAAGATTATCACACGGTTATAACAAACCAACTTTATTGTTTTTTATCATGCATGTAAATTTTTTAGATACCTAATGCATATTTTTAGATATAATTTAAAGTTATTAATTTTTATATATAAATTTTTGTATAGTGGCATTGACGGAATTATTTCTGTTCGTCCTAGACATTATGAAAATTAAATCTCTATTTCCAAGACAAAATATCATTAAAACACAGGGTGTGACATTTCTTTTCCGTATAAATTATTCTTCCATACCTCTATTATGTAATCAGACTATATAAGCCTTTGAAATTATTACAGTATTTAAATAAATTTCCAATTATCATTTATTAAATGTGTCATAAATTTACAATGGCGATCGTCACTCAATTGAACATTTAATTATTGAGACGACAGCCAACGTCGGAATAAATATATTAGTTAAATGCGTTTAAATCATGTAGCCTCCATTATGACTTAATGAGTCACATTAATATCCACATAAAGTGTGAATCTTTTTGTGTGCAGCCTTCATACATTACCGACCTTACGTTTTCGACGTATTTAATAATAAAGAAATAGTAAAAAAATACCACAACAAAAAAAATACAATCACACTTATTACTCGAGCTCATTCGAGGTCTTGAAAAAAACGGAAGAATGCACTGTATTTCATATTTAAAGGATGATTTTTATTTAGTATTTAATTTTTGTGATAAAGCGAGGCAGACAGGCTGACGATCCACTTGAAGACATCGGTGCCTTCACCAATTAATAGGGGAATTGTAACTGAAATTTAGTATTGTTCTGTAATACTATTGTATAAATTATTGTACAAAAAACAGCTATTGTTGTTTATTGTATAAAAACAGTCAGCGATCAGCGAACAAATAAATAATCAGTGTATCAAATTGATCTTGAAAAGAGCGACTATGCCAGTTTTTCCCTGTAGAATACGAGTATGTATTTCGAACTGGTAGTAAATGCTACCATTTAATTGCTATTGTAAGAGACTGAAATTTATTATTATGAAGTATTTAGTATATATTGGTAATTTAGTATTGAATTATACAATAAATAATATTTTTATTTATATCTTTAATATTATTTTTTGTCAATTTATTTAAGTATTGGTTATTTGAGCTATCACAAATAGAATAGTTTCAGCAAGAACCATCATCTATTTTCTTTCAGATACAGTGCACATCATGCAGTTATGATAAAGTTATGATAAATAAGTTATGATAAATTTTAAAGGAAATCTATTAAAAGGATGGTAACATCCGCTAGAACGACTATCTGACGCAATAAGTCTCGAAAGGAAAACAAATTAATAAACAAAAAAACTTATTTTTTGCTTTTATGTGTAACATTTTATTACATTAATTAAAAACATATAGTATGAGCTCATCGTATTATTTGCAACAGGATGATGCAAAAATTTAGTTTTTCCACTAAATCAAGTTTGAATTCCGATTTTAAAAAAATATATATTATCTATGATGTAACATTACGTAGAGCTAAGTCTGTGATTGGTTCTATGTATATTTTGCCAATTTATGAACAATTAATAATAATAGATTAATTATTGTGTATTTTTATCGTAATAATATAAGGGTTTTATGTCTAAAATACTTAATAATAATAAAATTTGATTTAATTAAAAAAAATGTAATTAGAAAATTTATTAGTTAATTTAAAAAAAACGTCAGCATGTATATCAATGTTTGCGGTTTTTACGCGTTGCTCACAAACAAAATAATGAAACAAACCAGAGGCAAATTAGATGTTACAGACATGAATATAAGAACTATAAATACCGGTTAGAATACACACAACGACATAAACCACACTCGGCGACCGGTGTTTAATAAACTTGATATCACTGCAAATGGTAGGTTTCTATTGGCATATGACATCTATCTACTAATCTGTCTTACAATCGCAATGTTTTATGGTAACAAATTTTGTGTGTGTGATACTCTATCATCATCACGGTACCACTCGCGTGATGACGAGATTCATCGCAGAATTTAAAAATTGCAATGATAATGAAATTGTTAAAAAAACAGATAACTGTTACGAAAGAAAGACTTGGATATTTTGGATTTATTTAACGTGATTATTTGAATGCTCTCTAAATAGTAATCAGAAGAGCTAGTGAAGGTTTAGATGAAAGTACTTGCGAAGACGGCTTACCAGTTGAATTAGTCCTCAGAAGTGGTGATATGAATAGAAGGAACTGCGCTGGACGGACCTCTAAAGATAACAAAAGACTAAGAAAAGATTTTAAAAGAAGCACATGATTTCCAGTCTAACATTTTCAATATGATCTAATTGAGTTTTTGAAGTAACGGATGTAATGGATGGTCCTCTAAAGATAACAAAAGACCCAAGCAAAGACATTCTCAACGTTAACCAAATATAGAATTGAATCTTTATAGTAACTTTCTAGACTAGATTGTGAGGAAGCCTTAATTTTCACTTTTCCCGCTTCTGAGATGTATGAAAATGTAGAAATATTAATCAAACTCGATCAAATAATCAAGTTTAGTCAAGTGCTTTTCTCAAAAAAATTCTAAGATTAGTTTAAAATAACGCGCATTTCCGTAAGACACTCGCGAATTAAGTAGGTACTGCAAGTCATAGTGGCTCGTCAATCAGTGGAAAAGTTCTAAAAATTATCAATATATTTCGCGACAATCTGTGAAGTTGTTGTGCATAAGTAACATTTAATTTATTACTTACTTAATGGTAATCGTTAATGGTGAATCAATATTTTAAAAGTGACAATTAAACAAATGAAATTACTTATAATTTTTTCATTGAATTTTTTCACTTAATAAATGGTGTGCCTGTCTTCATACAGGAGTATATGACTTTCATACAAATACAAAATGTTGTTTGTAAATAATTTTAAATGATTGGTTTTTTTTAATTGAATTCATCCAATAACTAAAATCACTCTTTTTTAAACACCGTTCCAAAAATCTCTTATAAAAATTGATAAATTTGTTTCCAGGTGGCCATGAAGTTGTTTGTAATATTCGGCTGCTTATTTGCAGCAGTAGTAGCTGATGACAAATATACAGACAAATTCGACAATATTGATGTAAAGGAGATTCTAGAGAATAAACGTCTACTTGGGTCGTATGTCAATTGTGTCCTAGACAAGGGAAAATGTACTCCGGAAGGCAAGGAGTTAAAAGGTATTCAGAATTTATGTGTACCTAGTTATAATTATAATCTTTTTTTATGCTTCATTAAATTCAATTCACATTAAGGAAAACCTGGTTCACAAGAGCAAAAACTTTGATCTTCTTAATAGTAGAAAGTTTAGAGTGATTTAAAGCAAAATTTATTTCAGAAATATATAAACGAATTTTCCCAAACCGAATCAGATGTCTAAATTCCATATAAATTAAAGAAAACTGTGTTAAAATTAATATATAAAATATTGAATCCAACTTCAAGAAATAGGTCAGCATTCGATGATAACTAAAATATTTAATCTAATTTCAGAACACCTTGAAGAAGCATTGCAGACAGGCTGCAAAAAATGCACAGAGAACCAGGAAAAAGGCGCTCAACTTGTCATAGACCATCTTATTAAAAATGAAATAGAAATATGGCGTGAACTTTCCGCGAGATTTGACCCTGATGGTAAATACAGGAAACAATACGAAGATCGTGCTAAAGCAGCTGGAATAGAGATACCCGAATAAAATGAAAATGATAAATATTTCAAGAAAGTAATAATTATGTATTTTCCAAAGTTTTTGTAAACGCCTTTTTTTACCTAAACATCATTTAATAAAGTTCCAAAAGTATTATCAAACGTGTCATTATTTTGTCGAAATTATAAGTGTGATAAAAAAAACTTAATTCAACTCCTACAACTTGTTCATATCGCTACTACATTAATTATTAATATTAAATATATAAATACAGTATATAAAGGTAATTCATTGAAATTTACTAGTTCTCCTATAGCGTCGGCTGATTTATTACTAACATTGAAATTATGGAAGAAAATACTAAACTTAATTGCTCCAATAAATATTCAACTTATAATTTATTAAAGGTTTATTGCACTAGAATTTATTTCTTTGGTATTGAAGACTTTTGGTTCGAAACTCTGCCTCGAAATAAATATGACCATTTCTATAAGTACTGCAATTTCTTTGCTATCACTATGTATGGTATAATCACAATTCTGGAAACTCTGGAGGCAATATTTTTTACCTTTCCTTCGGAACAGCATCAAGACGCAGTCTCATACGCAATATCGCACAATATAATTTTCGTAAAATTCATATTATTTATACGTGCGAAACCGAACGTAAAGAGTTTATTGCAACGAATTATAAATGTTTGTGAAAAATATGAAGAATCTTCTGTCTTGCGAAGTCAAAGTAAAAGAACGTCTTATTATCTATGGGCTCAAATTGTTGTTATCTACTTCGCTCTTGTTAATTATGTTGTTGAAGGTGCAAGGAGAGCTTATTATCAAGGTAATATTGATTTATTTTAACAATAACACGTCGACTCTAGGACTTAATTGCAGACTTTACGATTTAAAATTGTGATGATGGCCGGTTGGTTTAATTTCTGAGAATTGGTCCAAGGTGAAATAAATTTTCAAAACGAATAAACAAATTTCCAATCAAGCTCCCTATGGAAATATTTAGTCAATCATCATACCAAGTACATGATAAAATATTCACTTTTTTTAGGTGAACCTTTTGCATCGGTTATAACATACTGGCCATTGTACGAAGATCGCTCAATAATGGCTACAGCATTCAGAATATTCCAAATACTCCAACTATGGTCAATGATGGGAGCGATGATTTTAACAGATTCATTTGTAATGGTGCATTTAGTCATTCTATCATTCAAATTCATGACTCTGAGACATTACTACGAAAATATACCTAAAGAATTGAATAAGATTCCGGAAATAAATGACGTTGAAAGGGGCGAAAAATTGAAACAAACTTGTTTGGAAGGAATAGTGATGCATCGTGAATTGATAAGGTTTTTAAATATGCAATTTTTTAACGATTTTATAGCTAAATAGGGACCCATATTACAGATTCTAAGAGAGTAGGTATCCTATAGTTTATACCTGAGGCTTTTTTTTTTTCTTAATATGAAAAGGAGCATGCGGAGCTGATCCTTGGAGGTCCTGCTTGCATGACTTAAAGACTTGACTTAAAGAGATTCGTAGCCAATGTTAGTAGTTCCAAATAGAACTAACACCGGAGTAAGAACGTTTAGCAATCACTCGATCTAACGTGTAGCGATCTTTATAAAGCAAGTGACGATTAAACTCAGAGATGAAAACAAGTACCTATCTATTATCTGCACCATTACAGATACTTAAATAAAATCAAAATTATATTTTATGTAAGATATATTTCATAAAGTATGAGTCCATTGTAAAGTATAAAACAAGAGGCCATTGTAAAGTGGATAACTCACTCGAGGCTCATGGTTTCGAGTTAAATCCGAAAATATCAACTATGGGAAGAAAACTGAACCTTTCAAAGTTGATCTAGATACTTGATTTCACTCTGGTTTATACCCAGACTAAGAGTTCCCGCAGGGTCTACATGCTACTAACCTATAATGTTTATTTTGGAGATGTACGTCGCTGCCCGACTTGCGTATCTATAAGATACATGGAACGGATCCTTCTGTCTCTACACAAATAATTGTGAACATTTAATTAATATTTTTGATATTTTTTTTTTTTAATCAGACAAGTTGGTGACTTGTCAACTCGGCATGTTGTTAAAATAACATAGTAAATATTGTACATTTGGATTCTGTTTAGTTGAGATTCCACAATTTGATTATGTAATTATTACTTTCGAGTGCAGTCAAGGCCAATATCCAACTCTCACTAACAATCACCAAAGATGCCGTTTGATGTATCAGTATTAAATGCTAATTAAATATTATTGGTCTATTTTCTTTTAGATGACAAGTGAATATAGAAAAAAGTCTAGATACTGAGTCTATGGGCGTAAAGAAGCCTTACAACCTACAGTAGTCTTACGAAGATTGCAATAAAAATCCTGCATCCTAACGAATATGTACTAGATGATGTTCCTCAAGCGTAACAGTGCGGCTCTGGAATGGTCAGGACTCATTGGAGTTCTGTACTGCTTTGGTAATATCTATATTATGTACAAAATAATAAACTTCGCGAACATGTTTCAGCGTAACTAGGGAGGTGGATAAGGTTTATGGGGCAATGATGTCTTTGCAAGTAAGTTTGACATCTGCTGTGACGGTTCTCTTGTTTTTGCGGCTCGCTGTAAGTTAAATTGAAATTTCCACTGTTTCATTGGGCTTAGCTCTTAGCCTTTTTAGCCTTTTTCTATAAGACGTTGATTGACTTCTACCATAATTGCATGTGGGTTATTAAGTTACGTGAGTGAGTAAGGTGATGTAAAAGCTTATCCTCTATCCCCTACTTATCCCTTATCTTTAAGGCTATTAAGGTCGGTAATGCACTTGGGACCCCAACTGCATTGCTCAACTTTTTGCAATACCTGATTTTCTTGGCAAGGCTCTTCTAACGCTAACACTAGGCAAACTTAAAAAATTGCACAATTATGACTTGTTCCATTGCACACTGAATGAATTAAATAGGGTGGGACTATTTTTAAATGTTAAATATGTACAGTTAAATAAATGTATGTATTGTATTTTAACTTAATTTCAGTTGCTAGAACATCCAAACTTTTCGAATATTCTAATGACAGTTGGGTTTATTGTGGGACTTTTTGTCCAATTGGCAGTATATCTATGGAACGCTGGAGAAATTACGTATCAAGTGAGTTATTTATGAAGAATTACGAAAGACTAATTGCATAGTTCTGTGGGCTTATTGCAGATAGAGAAAGAATAAAATAAAGCTATAATTAAAAATTATATACAAACCCCCGACATTGTATTGAGCCCAAATCGTGCCTCATTTGTTATTCTGAATTTTTATATATTAGGATAGATATATTATATTCATAATAATCGAGATATTGATTTTTGTTTGTTTATAGGCGTCGCTGTTATCGACTGCGATATTTCATTGCGGCTGGCATTTCTGTAGTGCAAAAAATTCGGCCGGAAAAGATGCGCGACGCCTCGTGCTATTGAGTTGTGCGCAGGCGCAACAGCCTCTCATAATGAAGGCATTCGGCATTCAAGACTTATCTTACGACACATTTGTGGGGGTAAAAATTTATTTCTATAATTTAAGTAATAGCTTTTCCCGCGACTTCATTCGAGCCCTTATCTGATCGCTACTACACTTTACAACATCAACCGCTCTGAAGTTTGCCTGCAAAATTTTATCAAAATCGCTCCGTAGGGAACATAATATACACATAGATTTTTATGATATTTTTAACATAGCTATTGAAACAATTTTTATGTGTGAAGGCTTACGAATATCACAAACAACACCAGTGAAAAGCAAGTTTACTACCGATTCTGATGCCCTACTTTTTTTGTCTATTACCAACGGACAAACCACGCTGTCCACCTGGTTGGTTCGTTAGTAATTTTTTTTTCTTAACCAGAATATTCTTCTTAAATGGAATAAAATATTTTTTAACGCCTGCTCAAAATTATAACAATAATGTGTGTTTGTATTTATTTGCTACTAAAATGATATTAGGGGAATTAGGAATCGGCGGAGTTGCGGAAGAGTGTTCGTCCGACCTTGCAACTTCGCCTTATAGCGGACGTGGAGGACGCCAAGAGGTTTAGTCGGTAGATCTACCCCAATACCATCTCGGGGCGGGAGTCCGACGTAACCCACCGGTCTGTCCCCAGGCCGGTGGGTATCCATGATGGATTCCTCTTGTAAAAAAGGGCAATAGGAATATAATAACACTCAATAGTTTAATATAACATTTTTCTTGTGTCAGTAATAATTAATTCATTTAATTATTCAATTTCATATATGAAATTAAATTTAGAGTTTCAAAATTCAGAATTTCAAAATGTCAACAGTTGTAAAACTAGCATAAGTATTTATAAAAAAGACCTATTTATATCTGACACTTCTCTACATCTTTTAAATTGAAGTCACTGTCCGCATTTGTCTGTTTCTACGCTAACTACTTTTAAATCACCTAAAGGAATTTGATACGGTTTTCACTCATGGAAAGAGCGATAAACGAGGAAGGATTATGTATATAATTGCAGATAAAATGCATTCGTGCAAAGCCGGACGCTTAACGCTAGTGTTTTATAATTATGCCTTTTATTTTTACAGGTAGCGAGGACAACATACTCAGTCTACGCTGTTTTTAATTAAATTTTATGTTATTCAATTATTGTCTCGTAAATGATTTTACAAAAAATGTAGTCAGATGAATATTTGTAAAGTGTAAATCATTAAATAATGTCACTATGATAAATAAAAATACTTATTCGAGTTCGATTCACAGTCAAGTTTTTTTAATCATTTGGTCAATGTTATTTGGTCACTTTAAGTTAGGTTTTACTCGTACTGGCACCCATACATGGAGCTTAACTAACCATAATGTACATAAATTGGAAACCTACCAACACAGCATGGAGCGAAGTATACTCAACATAAAACTAAAAGATAAAGTAAGACTAAATACTATAAAAAACCAAGCTATGACCACTGGTGTTACTTACTTTATTAAAAAACTAAAATGGAGGTGGGCAGGCTATGTGATAAGAAGTAGAAAAAATAAATGGTTTAGTGAAATAACAGAGTGGTGCCCGAGACAAAACAAAAGAAAGAAAGGGAGACAACGTCGTAGATGGGAGGATGACATTAGAAGAATAGCGGAAATTACTTGGAGAAGACAAGCACAGAAAACTATGGCAAACTCTAGGCCTATGCTGGAATGCAAGTTATTCTTCACATACCGATGTCAGATCGAAATTCATTGTAATAGGTTATGTTATATAGTATGTAAGATTATTAAATAAAGGCTATTATTATTTGGTCATTTGGGCAGCCCGTCAATCAACACTGACCACCTCTTACCATGAAATTAGCAGATGTGCTGTTGTGTTTCGGTGAGTAAGCAAGAGATGCCACATTCCTAATCCCTGTTACTATTACGGTCAGCAGCACAATTGCAGCATCTGTGGCGTTGCTTGTGATCAAGTGGACCGTCAGCCTGTCTATCAAGCTTAATATAAAAAAAAAATACTTATCCACATTGGCTAACAACAATTAACAATAAACAATGGTTTGAATACAATTACGTTACAATTGCAACAACGAATCAATTTTTCCGCAATCAAGATGAAACTCGATTTAAAACAGGATATAAATATAATGGTCCCACAATCCTTCAGTATTCCAACGAGTGAACTGTGGAATAACAAAGACTGCTTATAGTGCTATGGGTTGGTTATTCTTTTCCGCTTGTCTAATGTTAGCATGCATGACATTAGCTGAGCAATACTCGGATAGATACGATGACATCAATATAGACGAAATATTGGCAAATAGGAGATTGTTGGTGCCATACATTAAATGTATATTGGACAATGGAAGGTGTACTCCAGAGGGAAAATATCTAAAAGGTAAAGCACTTCTATTATAATACTATTCACTGCTTGTTGAATAGTTAACACTTGATATATCCAAGTTTGGTTTATAATTTTCACCAAAACATATAAGCTCATTATTTAAGTAAAATTTTAATTGGAATAAAATAAGATGTTTTAAAAATCCTCAAGGGCAGACTTCAATTTCATGTAGTCAATTTTGTGTTCGTAAGAGGTTTCACAGATTCGCTATGTTAAATGCACACTTATTATTGTCTAAGGAGTCATTATCTCCTAACATAAAATGTAACCTAACCCTATGTCTAGAGAACTAGGATTATGGACAGTTTTGGACAGTATGTATGAATTTCAAGGTCGCGTAAAGGACGCAATGCAGACATCGTGTGAGAAATGTACGACCCGTCAAAGACAAGGCGCTAGACAAGTAGTCAACTATATAAAACATAATGAAAAGGATTACTGGGAGCAACTGAAGGTGAAATTTGACCCTGGAGACAAGTACAAAGAAACCTATGAAGCCTTCCTTGCGCGAGACGATTAATTCAAGATGAAATTTTTGTGTGTATTTTACAATAAAACGACATCAACAAGCTATAATTAAAATTATAAACTAAGCCTCGACTTTCTTTTGAGTCCAAACACTCTATATCTGCTGTATGTTGCTGAGGAATTGCTGAGGAACTTGATGCTGCAGCATCAGATCAGCGTTACCTTGTCATGGAAATGTCGCTGAAGTAACAGTATACCAAATTTCACATTAATCGAACCTGTGAAAGTTACTGAAATCCCTTCGTCAACTAAGAAATGGGCTGATGATCCCCAAACGCCTGAACTGATCTTCATAAACTATAGCCTAGAACAATCTCAATCATATCAGCTTTCAAAGAAAAAAATCGTCAAAATAGGTCCAATTTTCTGGAGTTACGATTCTGTATATGGACACACAGTTACACCCATATACAGACACGTATTAAACTTATAACACCCGGTTTTTGCGTCGGGCGTAGGAGGTTGTTTTAAAGGCAACGAACAAATATACTGGATAAGGCCAAACAAGTCAGTATTAATAAATTAATTATTACATAGATACAAAGGGTCATAAGTTTAAATTTAAAATAACACCTTAAAGAGTAAATAATAAGAGCCAGACCGGACTTTGTTCTAGCATTTTATAGCAACTTGCATAGCCTTTGTTGAGGACATGTTAATGTTACGTCTGACCTTTGACTCCTGAAGGCAATTCCGTAACCCTGGCTACTTTAAGACAAATATAACAATGTGAAGGTTTATATAATTTGTAGAAAAAACCGTGCGAGTCCGGGGACGGCCAGCTAGTTTAAGTATAAGAATAACGTGTTTAGATGTGTTAAGAGTTCTATGTCTATAGATATATTTTTGCACAAATTGATAGCAATGATTAATGAATGAGGTTACAGACCTCAGAGAGTGTTAACGTGTTTTCGCCTTACGGTTTTTTGAGGTATTATGAGCAATAACTTATTAAGCACATCTGCTTGTTTAACGTATACTTTTACTACGTGTCGGAAGATAAACCGACTATAATCGCTGACATTTGGATATACATCTAAATCTAATCTTGTATTATATTAGCATCATAACTCTCATGAGTCTATTCTCATAACCCCATCCTTTATATAGTCAGCAACATCTCTGGTGTTCCATGTGTTTATAGACAACGGTAAAAACTTACAATGAGTTGTTGTCGCTCTTCTTCATAAAAAAAGCCATTACTAAAACAAATTACTAAACATAATTTATTTTACGTATATTTTTGCGTGTGCGTGTGTGTGTTTGTGCGTGTGTATATATGTGTGTGTATGTTTTTATTGTATTACTATTAGTAGGTCTTCCACTTCGTCATAGTTTTTAGTATTATGCCAATCAGTGATAAGAATACATTTCTACTTTATATGTCCTCTCTCTTTCATTGCACAAAAAGGAAAACTACAATTACTGTAAAAACTATTCTTTTATTTCACACTAAAATCAAATTTATCACAAATTTTCAGTACTTTTTTGGTGATATTAAGTTATGTACATTTATTTAGCCTGAGACAGTGACGGTTTTGAGATCGTTCTCGTATTTGGCAACATATTTTCGGCTCGGATCGTATTTGCTCACGAGTTGGTTCCAATATTCAGCCTCATTGTTGATCAGATGTCCGATGACACGGCGAGTCTCCCTTTGCTGTACCTCTGTACATTTGGCACAATTGTTCTCCAACGCTTCTCTGATATGTGCTGTAAAAGTTATAATAATAATGCAACCATGAATGTCTTCCTAAAAATGAGCTATGACATATCTCGTTTCATATATCTATTCCCATGTAAGCGCCCTGGTGTCTTATCCTTTACTTGTTTTTAACCGCGATTTCGATGAAAAATTAACTATAAAAATTTAGACAACATTTGGTACTTTTTTTCTTATCACCAAAAAGCTTTATATTAAACAAACATATTAACCAAACAGTGTTTGTTGGCTTGGTATCCCTACTGCTCCTAAGCGAGGCGAGTACGGCGATTGGAAATATTTATATGCGCTCTAATTTAGTTATTAATTAATATTATAAAGAGAGAAGATTTGAATGTTTGTAATGAATAAACTCAAAAACTACAGGACGGATTTTGAAAATTCTTTCACCTATAGAAAACTATATTATCAGAGTAACATAGGCTATATTTTATAAATTACACGGGCGAAGTCGCATGCAACCGCTAGTCATTTATAAAGAATAAAAACGACTTACATTTAAGTTCTTTGCCTTCCGGTGTGCATTTTCCTTGATCTAGTATACACTTGATATAAGGCGTGAGCAGTCTGCGGTTTCCAATGATTTCTTGAATGTTTATATTGTCAAAACGGTCAGTATATTTTTGTTGAGGACGAGCCGAGGTTAAAGCCACTACGGCTAGGAAGCAGAGTACCACGAAAGTCTTCATTCTGAAAATAATAAGAAATCTAAATAGAAATGATATATTCCCTTTATGTCGAGTCGTGAGCTCAGTCTGGCTTTTATTCCCTTTATTATTATTGTCTTCCCTTTACGTAGAGTGTTATAATAAATAATAAGTACACTAGCTGATAAATTTTGTTCAAACATAAATATACCTAGCTAAATAATTTGGATTTATGTGCAACATTGAATCTGAGGCACGCGAAGAAGACAATAAGATTTTTTTTGAAAACATATTTTAGGAATAAAATATTTTTCTCACTTTTTTTATTTTTTACTGCTTAATAGCAACTATTGAAAAGCAATAAGAAATATATCTAAAATATACAAAAACCTATACCAGGCTGAGAGAGCCTCAGAAAGTAATGTTATTTTATACTGGCTGCGCCCACAACTTCGTACGCGCGTTTTTAATTTATTGTTTGTAAACCGATTAGAATGAAACAAACATTTAATATAATAATTACGGCAAGCTTGCTAAAATACATCAATGAAGAATCGAGGTTACTGTTTATATCTATTTTAAAATAGCGTTTGCCCGCAACTTCGTACGCGCTGTAGTTCGTTTTCTGAATATCCCGCAGGAAACTAACATTTTTCTTATTGTTTAATCCAGGTAAAAAAAAACAGTGGCACTCCGGGAGACGTGTGTATTTTTTGAATCGTCAGGAAAGTACATAGTTTTATATACAGAGGTGTTGGTTACGGTAACAGTGTCGCTAGTTCAATAGTTTTTCCCATCTCAAAAATGCCCAACGCGCCGAAAGAAGCTTTCACTTCAAAATATTATTTTTCTCACATGTACAAAATATTATTTTTAAAATTTAGAAATTTACGATTTTATTATATTATATGTATTGATATTTTTTAAATATATATTTAATGATTAATGTTTAAGTTAGTACTGAAGATGTCTCTACACCTGGTTTTTGACTAGTTAACAAAAGAAAATATAATATCTTCACTTACTTTTCCGGATTAAAAATTTGTGCGTAGCTTCAATTTGTGAACGAACGTTTAGACTGGCACTGTCCGATTATGATTCAGACGAGATTTAAGCGTTCTTTTATACGAAGTACACATAACAAGCTCCCAGCTCCCGACGACAACAGCGAAACGGGTTTTCCCTCGCTTGGAATTCAAAGTTAAACGTATTTTAGCCACGACACCAGTCTTACAGTGGTTGCATCTGACATTCGACTACATAGCCCCAGCCCGTCTTGTGCGTCATTCAAGAAACTGGTTTAATCAATGCTAATTGCTTTTTAAGCCCACAAATAAAATTACTTTCTTAGTGTTTTTCCTTTAACATTGTTTTGATATATCATTTTTTGATAAACCAAAACATTTAAGACATTTTCCTTACATAGTTTAAATTGAAGTCGCCAGTTGCCAGTCAGTCTGTCTGTCTGTATTCACTAATTCCACACTCGCGAAAAACGCGTGTCTGAAACCGCAGTGCGTGCTAAGCCTTAGGGCGTTTTAGAAGAGTCTTTATACTGCGTTTATAAGAGTCTAAGAGCTTCTTTTACCAACTACAAGTAAAGTGTTGATTAGTTACTTTTAGAAATAATTTTATGTTTTATTAAATTATGCACTCGGTTTACTGCATCCTTCGATAGGCGATTTTTTTTATTATTATTATTTTTTAATGTTTGGGACTTTTACCGTACAAACAAAGGTATATCATCTCCTTCATTCCCGGTTACCGGTGACTGTAAATGTCAAGTATGACACATGGTGAAAGAGGCCCTATTAGTGCCTAATGCTTGCTTTGGGGTCACAAGTTGATTAAAATCTTTGGTCACAAGACATATTATGACTGTATTTTGTTCAGCAAATATTAATTTTATATACTAGTAGCTCAAATAACAATAATCAAGAACACAAACCGCTCATAAATTTCCGGAAACTTTAGTTTATTTATACTATGTACCTACTGATTATGTATTAGTCCCGGAATTTATGATTAGGTTTCTGTGACCGTAGTTCAGTGTTTAGCTTTTATAATACAAGCCAATGCTTGATCTTAAAATAATATAAATTGTAGCTTTATATTACAAGCTATAAAATTATAATATAAACTAATTGCCTAAACACGCTACATCTGCTATAAGTTGCTGAGGAGTTGGGTATCCCGTAGACTAGTTGATAGTTACCATGTCATAGAAATACCATCCAAGTAACAGTATAATAAATTTCACTTTAATCGTACCTGTGGAAGTTAGTAAGATCCCTTCGTCAACTAAGGAAATGAACTTTTCTTCAAACGCCTGAAAAGATCTTCATAACACAGACACAGACACACAGATACACAAGTCAAACTTATAACATCCCTCATTTATGTCGGGCGTATCTAACCTTTATTTATCTATACTAATATTATAGAAGAAAGATTTGTTTGTTTGTTTGTTTGTTTGTTTGTTTGTTTGTTTGCATTGAATAGGCTCCGAAACTACTGGATCGATTTGAAAAATTCTGCCACTGTTGCGAAGCTATATTATCAGCGAGTAACATAGGCTATATTTTATAAAGTTACGCGGACGCAATCGCGTGCAACAGCTACTCTTAATATATACAAATTACGTGTTACATGTTCCTCCGCGATGAACTCCTAAACTTCTGAACGGATTTTGAAAAAACTTCGTAACTATGTGTAATTTGGTCCAACTTAAAAGATAGGATAGTTTTATTTTGAACACGGGCGAAGCCGGGAGGGGACCATTAGTAGAGTATAAAACAAAGTCGCTTTTCGCCGTCTGTCCCTCTGTATGTATGCTTAAATCTTTTAAACTACACAACAGATTTTAATGCGGTTGTCACTATTAGAAAGAGCGTTAAAGGAGGAAGGTTTTTATATATAGTTTGCAGAAAAAAAATCGGTGCGAAGCCAGGGGCAGAACGCCAGTATGAAATTATAAATCTTTAAATTAGACCTATATAAATTAATTGTTTTTAGTGTACCCTTTTTTGTTAAGAAAATTAGTTAAAATCATTGACGTCAGAAACAGACGTGAGAGTTGGGCATTCGTACACATATTTCAATAACTGAACTTTTGTACTCGTTCCAAGTGACTTTGATATTAGAAAAAAAAACAAGTTTAGTTTTTTTAACATGTTTTTGGAATTAAGTTTTCCTTGTACTAAAAAACTATGGGCGAACAGTGATGGTGTGGTGATTGTGATTCACAACACTGACAACAATTCTTTACTAGCTTTTTCGTCATCGTCCGCACCCCCTTTTCTTAGGTGTTAAAACATTTATTAAATCTTTATTGCTTGTACCTATATTTTTGTCAAAACAAAAATTTTTTTGGGTTATAATATTTTTTTGTTTATTTTTAATTTTAGAAGGGAACAGTACTTTTTTCTAGATGACAGGTACTCTGTGTCTTTTATGTATTCCTGACAACATGTATGCATAAATTCATGATGATCGGTCGATTAGTTAAGGCGTGAAAGCGTAACGAATAAGCAAACAAACTCAGAAACTCTTCTCCTGAACAAAGATTTTTTAGTTGAATATGTTATATAAACTGGCCATTGCCCTCTACATGATCAGTTCAAAGTTGACCTTGTTTACCAAGTCCGAAATGCTGATGATTTTTTTCAAAACGATGTCGTTACTCCTTCGAGAATGCTAAAAATACACATTGCGCTCTCTGACGTTTATTGATCGCACATTGACGTTTATTGATTTTTTGTTTAGTTTAGTCCATACCGAACTAAAAATAAACAGAACAATGAGCAAACTCTGGCCGTTTCGTATATAGGTATAAGCTTAGAATTGATATAATGGAAGTTTTGGGGTCTGCAATCAGAAACTCCGCTGACTGTAATAAGATTGCAGTAACCACCCTTTTTTTAACGTTGGATTATCCTCCCATGGATACATGACAGTGTAGGGGCCGCTGCGAGGTTATGCAGGATTGTACTGGCTAAAACCCAACGACTTTCTAGTGCGGCCGTTGATGGGCGGAGTCGCGGGGACCATTATGACGCGACTTCGGTGCCCCGCCACGGCTATCTAGCGCGAGGAGGGCTACCCCTGTCAAAACCTCGGCGTACCCGAAAGTGGAGGTACGCTTGCCATCTCGGGGGACCTTACGACGGGCGGCGGTCTCTCCCATGACCACCGCCCGGGTCCCGGTCAGGGTGAAAGGCGGCGGACTTATGCCAGTCACCTGCCCCCGAGCCGTCTCCGGCGTATTAGCTGTGAGAGGGAATCCTCTTCCCGCTGCATTTCCGCCGTGCAGTAACCACCCTCCTACAAAATACCATTAGGAAGTCCCTGTTTTACATAGTTCTTTCAGAAAAGTCCAAAAATAGTCTAGAATACACAACTTAAATATTTAAATCATTATTATTCATTAATTGATATTTCTATAAAGTCATAATTTAATAAATACAATTAATTCTAGAGCAATATTTTTATTTTATTCTCCATTACTATATAACAATAATCAACATTTTCAACAAATTTTACGACATCTGTCCAAAATATTTAACTTTCTTGAACTTCTTTGAGTTCCTCCTCATACTTGGCAACATATTTGTGTTCTGGGTCATATTTGTCAACAAGCTGATTCCAATATTCTGATTCTTTATTGATCAGATGTTTAATTACTCTTTTCGTAGCTGTCTTCTGTTTCTCGGTACACTTATCACAATTGTTTTCAAGAGCTTCTCTTATATGAGCTGTAAAGTTCAAAACAGAGTTAACTATTGCATAATATATGCTATGTTAAAATTTTTAAGATTCCAACATTTTGACCTTGGTTTGGTTTGAGCCTTTGAGCACCATTTATCGAAGTAGATCTCTTAATAAAATTGCTATAGGCAGCAGCTAGAATCTGTTATGTGCAAAATTTATTCTATTATCAAAATAATAAATAAACTAATACGAATAAATTTTAATGTTTGAAAGACAAGGAAGTGTACCTTAAGTTTAAAATAAAATACTTTTTTAAAATAAACTTTCATAAAAAAAATTTTAAGAAATTTTTATGACAATATCTCAAAAGATTTTGGTTTGTCAACGACGATATCTAAGTTTCCATCAAATGGTTTCTGAGGATATCTATCTATATAAATAAAAATCAATGTAAGTAAGTAAGTACTCTCGACTCCAAAAACGCTCAACCGATTTTAATTCGATTTTCACTTTTAGGTTCACGTTTTTTTGACCGCGCGGTTATGTAGACGAGGAACACAGTTTAGTCTGATCTTGTACCTCGCAGTCATCTGAACTTAGCCTTAAAAAGGTATAAATGGGGAAGGTTTGTGCATATAAAAAAATGTATCCCAGGTGAAGCTCCCGGCTTCACCTGGGACACATTTTTTTATAGTACCGGCGGGTCACTAGTTACTTATAAATAAACCTATGAGTATACTTTTTAAATTTACCTTTATATAGACACTTTATTTATGTTTTACATATGGATTTGATTTCATTGAATTCCTACATAATTATTATGTACCTGGTTTAATTGACGTACCTAGTTTTATTCTTAGAATAAATGGTTATTATGATCTTGATAACATTATTACTCATTCTTGTTGTTTTGACCTTCTTGTCCATATTTTGTTTGTTTAAAATTAACAAGAGTACCTTTATTAAAATGATTGTTATAATCTCCGTGACTAGTAAATGTATTTTTAACTAGCTGGAGCCCATGACTTCGTACGCGTTATAATTCGTTTTTGGAAAAATAGGCTGATGATCTTCAAACGTCTGAACAAATTCAATTCATAAACAAATTCATAAATTGTAGCTAAGAAACTCAGATTAGTAGCTAAGAACCATCTGATCAAGATCACATCAGCTTTCATCAGCTTCATCAGTTAATACTTATAACACTCTTCTTTTGCGTCGGGCGTCGGGGGTTAAAATAGCTTTGACTACTCATATAAATGGATATACTAATATAAATGGATTTCTCCATTGTAGCATAAAATCAATAAAATAATAATCAATAAAATACTATTTAACCAGTATTTTATCGATGATTGTAGTTATTGAATTTATTTCATCATTAAAAATATACTTAACTAATTTTACTTTAATCGTTAATGCAAACAATTTCTTTAGTACTGGATTCATTAAATCGTTCAATTTAATGAATCCAGTGCAAAAGGAATTGTAAGAAACTATTCACTTTTTCATTATTACCAGAGGACCTAGTGCGAGTTTTACTCGGTCAAACGCAATCAATGAAGCAGCGCACTTTAGCCACTAGGTGGCGCTGCTTCATTCCCATACAAATTGATGTTTACGCGTTCGACGCGTTTGATCGAGTAAAACTCGCACTAGACCCTCTGAAATGTCTTTACCCATTGAAATACTAACATTTAAGTTCCTTGCCGTCAGGTGAGCATTTTCCTTCATCAAGTGCGCACTTTAGGTAAGGTATCAACAAGCGACGGTTTTCTAGAATTTCTTCAATATTGGTATTGTCGTACCGATCCGTATATTGTTCAGGTCTACCTAAAACCGCTGATAGCGCGAAGACAAAGCAAATGATAACAAATTGCTTCATTTTTTTTCTGAAATATAAAGATTTTATTAATTTAATTACAGGTCTAAAAAATATATGAAGAAGCAAAAAATAGATATATGAAGAAAATGGAGAATCTCTGGCACGCCTTACTCACTCACCGAAACGTGCAAATAGTACATGTGCTGTTATTAAAAGGTAGCCTTCATGAAAGAGGGTGTCAACTGGCTCTAGACGGGTCCCAGTTTATTACTTCAAAACGCAGTATTGAACTGCCTATTGTAACTTCTCATATTTCGTCGAATTAGTTATCTTATAAATAATAATACATGAAAAAAAAATACCTTTTAAGTTTTCTAATGAAATTGTTAACTTTAACGATCCAAGAGTGTTCAAGTTAAGGCCAAAACGCACAACTGAAAATTTTGAATATTATTTTGCTTTTATACATACTTTCATTCATGGTAACAATATTTACCAAATTCATGTACAGTAAATGTCGTATTCATGTGAAAATAATCTCAATGACAATATGAAAGATCTAAGCCAGAATATTATAGCAATGGAAAGCATTTATGGCGGAAATATATTTGTTTTTGTTAAGGTCGATAAACAGGCTTACAGTCAACTAACTGGCTACATTTAATTATAACACAAGCAACTCCCTTTCAAGTGCGCTGCCGACCATAGTGATTAGGAAGGGAAAGGGCAATGCGCTCCAGCATTCAAATAATACCTATAGCGGCATAATTTCTAATAATAATACATATAGTGCGATTGTTTTAAAGTTGTAGACATCAAGACTAGCGACAGTAACTACTTATTTACAGAAAACAATTATAAGTTGAATTTATCTGAGTGCATAAGTTATGCCCGAGTCCATTCTACTAACATTGCCTTGTTAGTAGAATTTAGTTAGTAGTAGTTTATTATGACAAGGCAATATTAGATTGAAATAAAGTCGATTTTCCTTCTTCGCAAACTGTATTATAATATAATTATACCAATACCAATACAATAAGACTAACGAATTTGTTGTTTTGTTTGAACGCGATAATCTCTAATTAAAGTATACTCTAATGTCCAATAACATTAAATCATCATATCATTAATTGTTCTATTAAGTACTGCTTGCACATTTGTGCCATGGCGGAAAAGTTTTTTTTTTTATATTAATTTCGAGACAGACAGGCTGACGGTCCACTTGATGATAGTTGGCTACAATCACCACTAGTGCTGCAAGTGTGCTGCCGAATATAATAGGATTAGGAACGAATAGGGAAAAAGGCTCTGACATTCCATACTTCCTCACAGAAACACAACGGTACACATGATATTATTAAACGGTGGTCTTCTGAAAGGAGATGGTTACTGCCGCCAAACCGGCTGCCCAAAATGTATGAAACGCAGTGTGCTCTATCACTACAACCAACATTAAAAAAACAAAACACATGAATAATTAAGTCAAATATAAGCTGACCGCTAAAATGGTAAACATAACCATGTCATTGTGTGCCAACATTACATAGGATGGTAAACGTCTTACACATAGGCAGTGCACCCATAGTGAACCTACCTATACTTATATGGTTCATATCTAACTTGTATATTACGCCGACTGTACATTCTCATGAGGTGATTGACGACATGACTTTTCTATTGTTTTGTTTCCGTAAAAGATCAAGGATATGTTACGCCACAGTGCCAAATTATAGGAAACTTACAGAAACTAGTTACAGGAAAATTTGTGTAATAATAACGAATTATGAAGACAATATGACGAAAGAAAGAAATTTATTTCAAAAAACATTTTCGTAGTACTACTATGTAATGTAATACTGTATGTAATTAAATATTATATTTTTATATTTTTGGTTATAAAATAAAGGCTAAAGGTTAAATTACCCGAGAAGTTTAAAAACTCATATCGATAATGATAATATTTTGAATCGGACATCTGAGTGAGCTATTGACTTAATATTGAAAAAAAAAAGGCAATTTTGAATTAAAAGAAGTTAAAATTAATAAAACGTGTATTTAGTGTTTGTGAAAACGAGTAAGGGATCCCTTATCCTTAATCTTACTAATGTTGGCAACACTCTTGCATAAAATATATGAGACGGTAGCCGCCTACCAGTGAACGGTCAGCCTGTCTGACGACCATTACATTAAAAAAAACAACGTCACACAGAACAGCGTCATAACATCATGCTGAACAACTAATGGAAAAATACTCGTACACAGGTAGTTTTGTGGTCGCAAAAGAATTGCAATATTTATTAGCTTCTAGAAACGGATCGTGGAAACATTGATATATTATTTAGCTACAGAAATTGTCTGCAAATTATATTGAAAGGAAAGTCAACATACAAATGTTAATAAAATAGTAGATAATAAAAATAATAATTTATTTTCAAGGTATAAAACGGATTCGTTACAACAAATTTAGAAATCACAAGCCTTTGTAAACATAAAATTAAATATAACCTTGGCACCTATTAATTTCACACATCGATTTTTTTATACTTAGACAGGTTTTTAGATGCTGTAAAAAATACATCATAATTTTTTTTTTTTTTTTTATTGAGTGATTGCATTGAAAATTGCTTAGTACTATTAACTGATTTTGGATTTTTCAAGAAAATAGAAGAAAATGCCAACTCATCTAACGCTCTCCAAGGTAACATTGCTACGGTAAAATCTAATTACAATAATAGCATATCGTCATTGTCCAACTAAAATCTGTTATTTGCAAAAAGTATGATATTGACAAAAAAAGATTACTTGAAAATTTTACATGAAAGTTTCTCTAAAAAACAACATTTTATCTCTCTATTTTATTCTCTAAAAAACTTGGGGTCGTTATACGTCAACTTATGTGTCTTTTAAAAAAATCGTTTATAATAGAGTAAATTCTGCACCTAATAAATTCTAGCTACTGCACTAATAAGGATGTTTTATTAAGAGGTCATAGTTCGACAAATAGAGCTCATCATTTAGCGGTTTTTTTATTCGATAGATAAGGCTATTCTATTCACTATTCACTAAGGTCAAAATGTTGGAATTTCAAAAAAGTGCATATAGCAGATTTTGGTTTTACAACAACTAGGTAAAATGCTGTTTAAGCTGATACAGATTTGAGTTCCTTTTCGTATTTCGTGCTGAACTTGTGGTCTGGGTCGTATTTGTCGACGAGTTGTTTCCAGTAATCGGCCTCGTGGTTGATAAGGTGACCGATCACGCGACGTGTCTCCTTGCGTTGTACCTCTGTGCATTTCGCGCATTCAGTCTCCAGAGCCTCCTTAATGTGCGCTGCAAAATGATATCTCCACATGATCTCACGAGTAAACAAATAAGGAAAATATAAATCACTTCCAAAAGTGAATTCCAAAGTTATTGTGTTCCTTATAAGACCATAGTCTACAATTAGTGCTTCCTGCCACTAGAAGTATGGTGCCGAAACCTGGCCTCTCACGGCAGGAATGGTCCACAAGTTCAAAGTCGCTTAGCGTGCTATGTAGCGGCCTATGCTCGGTGTTTCTTTGATAGATAAGATTAGAAATTCTAAAATTCGGCGAAGAACCAATGTTGTCTTCATAGCCGAATTAATCAGCTAACTAAAGTGACAATGGGCTATTCTGGTCGCATCTATTTCTGAGCGAATAACCAATTGGTAGACCGATTCAATAACAGATCCTAATTTGAACTTGATATTAAGTATCTCAAATTTGCTTTATCTCTCATCCATGAGACCTGGATTCGATTTTGAAAATTCTGCTATGAACAGGAACTTTTAAAGACCGGTCATAAAACGGAGGTATCGATTAGATATCGCGTTAAGTGAGTTTTGTGGTCTTGTGTCGTACAAGTCTAACCAAATGGTGCCTAAATTGTCAGGCGATTATTATTTATATAACCATACATTATCTAATAGCAATCACTTACATTTAAGCTCCTTTCCCTCTGGCGTGCATTTACCCTGATCGAGTATACATTTGATATAAGGGAGCAAAAGTCGTTGGTTGCCGAGAATTTCTTGCACGTCGATATTGTCGTAGCGGTCGGTATAATGATCATCGGATGGACGAGCTGAGGCGAGAGTCGCTAATGCCAGGAAACAGATAACTAGGAAAGTCTTCATCCTAAAAAAATAAAAATTAAATAATGTAAATACATTTTCTTCTAGAAATTGAAATTTCGCCTTCACAATTTACAATAATAGTACAAGTACATAGTAAACCTACTTGTACTATTGTGGTAAAAATAAAGAGAGAAGATTTGTATTACGTCTACTAGCCATTCTTGAGTTTTTGCGTGAACACAGCGATTGATTTTCATATATAAAGATTTCATTTAAAATAGTTTCAAAGTACATTATGGATTTCTTTTACTGCTTAGAAGAAGATTTCTACATTATTATTTTAAATAGTATTTGAACTGTACTAATTAATGAATGCATTAAGTAAATTTTAATAAATAATACAATAATAAAATTAAATAATAATATTGGGACATCAAATACGTAATAATACAAACCAATGTTGAGTTAAGCCAAATTAAAAAGACTTAGGGCCCCTTCACCAACTACAAGTGAAGTGTTGATTAGTTACTTTTAGAAAATATTTTATGTTTTATTAAATTATGCACTCGGTTTACTGCATCCTTCTATAGGCGAATTTTTATATTATTTTCTTTTTAATGTTTGAGACTATTACCGTACATACAAAGGTATATCAGCTCCATCATTCCCGGTGACCGGTGACTTTAAATGACGTTTAGCCTACTTGACACTTTACTCAGAGATGGTGAAGAGGCCCTTAATGAAGTTAATTTTAATAAAGATGTTAAGTTTGGCAACATACGATTATTAAAATGAGCGGTTCTAGATTTTAATTTAATTTAATAATTTAATTTATTTCACTAAATTATTAAAAACCCCATCTAATGCAGATCACTTTTGAGATCATATCAAACATCTTTCTTTAGATAATACTAGCTGTTGCATGCGGGTTCGCCCGCGTAACTTTATAAAATATAGCCTATGTTACTCGCTGATAATATAGCTTCACAACAGTGAAAGAATTTTTCAAATCGGTCCAGTAATTTCGGAGCCTATTCAATGCAAACAAACAAACAAATCTTTCCTCTTTATAATAGTATAAATAAAACAAAGTGGCTTCGCGCTGTCTGTCCCTCTGTATGTATATATGCTTAGATTTTAATGCGGTTTTCATTAATGGAAAGAGCGTTAAACGATGAAGGTTTTTATAAATAATTTGCAGAAAAAAATTAATGCGAAGCCGGAGGCGGCCAGCTAGCAGACTATAAAGTAGACTCACCTGATGGGTTACGAGTACGTACGTAAGATATAGCACAAGTATCCGTGTCAATAGGTCGACGTTGGCCTTATAATAATGCATCGATTACGATCCACCAACTTTATATACAAACAGAACATTACCGCCTGTCAACGCTAAACTCGTTTTGAACATTACTAGTATTCGATTCGATGTCACCTCTGACGTCAATAAATTAATATGAAATTATCAATATTGAACGTTTGAAATCATTTTAAAATTGACTTTTATTGATTCATTGTAAAAGTTGCAACGTTTTGACTATCAATTAACAGACTCGCATTAATTAATTGCTTGATTGTTCAGATAGTCAGAATACTTACCGATCAAACTAGGAGGATAGGATCTAGGAGGATTTTTATTTTAATAAATAAAAATAAATCTCTAAATGTGTTGCTAAGCGCAAAACTCGCGAATGGCTGGACAATTGGCTTCTTTTTTTTTTAAATTCGTTGGAGTCCGAGATACAACGTTGGAGTCGTTGGAGTCCAAAAATGGACTTATCCCTGCCAGTGGGGATATATTAGTAAGGATAGGCAAAACGAGCGGAAAACTTGATCATACATGCGAAGCCGCGGTTTGCTAGTTTTTACTTTACTTGCTAGCTTTTGCACGCGACTTCGACCGCGTAACTTTATAAAATATAGCCTATATTACTCGCTGATAATGTAGCTTTCTACAGGTGAAAGAATTTTCAAAATGGACATCCTATGGTCGAGGGACGATGATGATGATTTTATCAAGCATTAAATTAATTAATTTAATTTATATAATTAAATCTATTCAGTATTTAATTTTATCAAGCTTTAGTTGTTGCGAGTTGTGGGTCAAACACGTGGATATAAATCTGGTGATAATTACAGAGGTGATGGATGTATCATATTAAATTTAAATAAAAAACAATTAATTTGATTTTAATCCAACATTTATTTATCTTAATGCATACTTTTAAATTTTAAGTCACAAATATCAGATTTTAAAAATTTATTTGTACTTTTACCATCGTTTCTCAAAGATTGTTAGTGAACGGCTAAGAAATTCTAAGATGCTGATTCTAAAGAAATAAAGCAGTTCAAGACCACATACTTAAACTATCTTTTGTGATAAGATAAATATTATAATTAATATAGATAAGTTTTAAGTTGGTAAAATTGTTCGAATATTATACATGAATAAAAGCCATTTCTATATATTTTTTGTTCCAACAATGTATCAATATTATAAGAAGTTAGACAGGTAAGTTCTTGAATATTGGGACTTAAATATTATTTGTTTCATTTTTTATCCATACTATACTGTATTATAATATTATACTATATATACTCTTATAATTACTAATATTATAAATGTGAAAGTAACTCTGTCTGTTACCTTTTCAAGTTATCACGCCTTAACTACTCAACCGATCATTATAAAATTTTGCATATACATTATCAGAGATACAGGAAAGGAAATAGGGTACCAAAAAAGGATATAAGGAAATGGGGATATACATCAAGAAAAAAAGGACTGTACCCGAGGTAACATCTAAAATAAAATAAAAAACTAACGCCAGGCCAAAGTGTTATCAAAACAACAAGAGATCAAGCGTTATTTTGCTTTTATTTTTATTATTCAACGCGTACAAAGTCGCGGGCACCAGCTTGTAACCAAATATAGCTTCTGCTTGCAAAAAACATGAAGCCAAGTTATTTGTTTAACCATCGTATGATTCGAATGTTTACTGTCACGCTTCGTAGCTCACAGTTGCGAGATGAAATATGACCGTATAAAGTTTACTGAGCATTCTGATCGCAAACATAACATCATGAAGGTGTCTATTCCACTTAATTGACGTCAATGCCGTCAACTCGTCAATTTGTACAACACAATAACAATTCAATATTTATGGCAAAGTATACGAAACATGTCAGCTAACACAGTCTTTATTAATTCATATAGTTATCTGTATATGTATTTATATCTGGGATATCTATATCTATATCTATATCTATATCTATATCTATATCTATATCTATATCTATATCTATATCTATATCTATATCTATATCTATATCTATATCTATATCTATATCTATATCTATATCTATATCTATATCTATATCTATATCTATATCTATATCTATATCTATATCTATATCTATATCTATATCTATATCTATATCTATATCTATATCTATATCTATATCTATATCTATATCTATATCTATATCTATATCTATATCCATATCCATATCTATATCTATATCTATATCTATATCTATACGAGAGTGAGTTTGTTTGTTTATAACACTTTCACGCCTTAACTACTCAACTGATCATCATGAAGTTTTGCATACACTTTTTCCAGGTGATAAAAAATGACATAGGGTTCGTTTCACCCAGGAAAAAGTAGGTTCTGTTCCTAACGGATAAACTAAAAATAAAAATTTAAGTTCTATGCCTGACAAAGAAATATGAGCAATAAAGATTGAATAAATCTTTGAATAACACCTGAATAAAACAGGCGCAGACGAAGTTGTGGGCAAAAGCTAGTTATCTAATAAAGTAGTATCGTAAAAACTAAAGGATTTAAAGTTGTCTTCAAACACCTTGGAAGTCAGCAGGAGCTCTGGTCTTCTTAGAATCAACTCATAATAATGTATTCTTCATGAGAAGGAATAAATAAACATATGCAAGTACGCTTTGAATACCTAATCAAAGCCGTGGAGTCAGGGTTGTCAATAACTGAAAAAAAAATTAAGGATTTAAAAATTATAACAGTTTTCCTCCTCTGAAGCATAGTTTTCTATATTCAGCATTAAAAAGTTGTGATAACAGCTGATAATTGCTGAACTGGACACACTGCGCTTCGCACTCATAAACTGCACAACCCTTTTGGCGGCAGTAACCACCGCGCTGCAGAAGACCTTCTTGACATAATAGCATGTGTGATGTTGTGTTTCGGTGAGTGAAGGATGCCAAAGCCCTTTTTCCTCATTTACACTTACTCTTTATTACCTAAGGTATTTATTATGTTGCTTGTGGTAGGCGACGGTAGCCACCTACCATCAAGTGGACCTTCAGACTGCCTCCTTACATAAATGGAGCGGACATAGATTACATATTCAAATATGAAAAGATTTTTTTTAGACTTTGACTGAATATTACTATAAAATTTATTCATTACTAGCAATAGGTGACAAGAAAACATGACGCCATGATTGGAAAAATAAAAACGTTTATTTGCTGATTTTATGTAAACAGATAATAATCTTTCTAAATGAGGTGGTATCATGTCTTTTGAATTTTATTATCGGTTTTTGGATATGTTTTTGTATGTTTTTGGAAATAAATATTTTAACATATTTTTGGGCAGCCCTATACTCCACGATCTATTTTTTCAATAAAATCATAACGAAGTCAACGTGTAATTACACTACAAAGGAAACGTACGTAAATTAATAGTTCTATGACAATGCGTGGTTAATATACAATGTTTATAGTTGCCGGTTATTAAGTTTAGAAATCCTGCATACACGTTTTTTTATAGTTCAGTAAATTATAGCTTCTTATCGTGATCGTACAACAACTGTTAGAAGCCCTTAGTTTAAGAAGAGTAGGTATCCCTTATATCTATGAGAAGCTGTCGTGAAGGGATGTAATCCTCAGACATCCTTGACGTAGCAGCGTCAGAACAAAGTTACCATGTCATGTAAATACCACCGAAGTAACAGTATACCAAATTTTACATCAATTGAACTTATGGAATTTAGTAAAATCCCTTTGTCACCAAGGAAATGGGCTGATAATATTTAAACGCTTGAACAGATCTTTTCATAAAATATACCTAAGAACCATCCCGATCACGTCAGCTATCAAACAAAAATAACCGGATAAAAATTTGTCCATTTGTTTGAGAGCCACGATTCCATGGACATATAACTAATAACACCTAGTTTTTACGTCGGGCATGAGTGTTAACAAGAGGTGTGTCCATTGAATGTCTGTTCTGTTAGTGCTGAACAGTAGGCGAGGATCGGTCAAGTTAGAACACCATAGATTCGTTTCTGACGGTGAGTTATTACGGACTGGTCAAATAGTGATGCCCAACTAGTCATATGATTCGCCTATTATGCTATTTGTCCTAATGATGATATATCAATTTGTCTCTATTACATAATGAGGCTGCTCAAACAATTCTAGATTATAGTTTCCGTAAACATTTGTAATACTTAAGTTACATGTGAATTGTAAAATACTATACTAGCTGGTGCATGCGACTTCGTCCGGGTTGGAAAATGAAAAATATAGATGAGCGTAGATGACCGTGCTAGGATGTCGTTGGGTTTTGCCCGATGGGAGTCCTGAATCTCCAATGCTGCTGGGTGTCCATGAGAATTTCTCAACGTTAAAAAGGGTCTTACGAGGGTTTTCTTGTATAATGTGAGTTTTCATTAGATTGTAAGGTATTGTCAGAACTTCTGGGTATACAATTATATGATGTGGACTGAGTATATGTGAATCATTGGAAAATGACACAAAAGTTTCTTGTACTACGAATATACCTAAATCAACATTCAAACATAAAGATGACACAATTTGCATTGCATGCAAATAGTTGTTTGAATTATTTCCCCTATTCGATCTGGTATAAAAACGTAAATTCTTTCAGTTTTTTTTTCAGTTACTTCCAAATATCCTGTGCTTATAAATTTATTTATTTTTTACTTTTAAAGAAGTTATTCTTCTGTTATTCTTATTGTATTCTGTTTGTAAGGTAAATGTGTTGATTTGAAATAATACTTTAACTTATAAATTTAACAAATAATTAAATAAATAAAATATTTTTTATTACCGCTGAATCCAAATTCTATGAGAAGAATCTGACAAGAAACTTCATAGGAACATTTTTGAAGCACCTAAAATGAATGTTCAGCTATGAATCCCAAGCAGCTCCATAAATAAAATAATTATAACGCGAGTTACGAGTATTATTATTATTCTAACTATTGTTGAAAGATTCTTTTTAAATCTGATGAGTAGTTTCAAAGATTATCTCATACATACAATCAAACAAACATACATACAACTTTACCTCTTTATAATATTATCATAAATGCATATAATATGCATTTTAAGTATGACTATATCCTTTTAGAATGGAAAAAAGGTTTTATTAGAAGGTTTTTAAATTTCGATTTTTATTAAATGCTTCTAGACAACATGAAGACTGCCACGATCAGTATGCTGATTATGTATATTATGCTCTATAAGTGCGAGTGCGATAAATCCACTACATATACGACCAAGTATGACGACATTAATCTTGATGAAGTCCTGAGCAGCGATCGACTACTTACTGGTTACATAAATTGTCTTCTCGAAAAAGGACCTTGCACACAAGACGGCAAAGAACTAAAAAGTGAGTCTTACAATTACTATTCACATTTATTTATATAATATTATAAAGAGTGAAGATTTGTATGTTTGTAATGAATAAACTCAAAAACTACTGGGCCGATTTGAAAAACTCTTTCACCAATAGAAAGCTACATTATCAGCGAGTAACATAGCCTATAATATCTTATAAAATTACGAGGGCGAAGTAGCGTGCAACAGCTAGTATAAAATATATTTGAATAAACAATTAAATGTCTGGATAACAGATAGAGATAAAAATTTATATTGATACATACATACTCATACAAAATGAACCAAAAGTAATTCTTTCTAATGTTTCAGAAACCTTGCCAGATGCTATAGAGAACGATTGTAAGAAATGTACGGAAAAACAGAAAGAAGGATCCGATAAAGTAATGCATTACATAATTGACCATCGTCCCGAAGACTGGACTTTGCTTGAGGAAAAGTATGTTTCTGAATCTGGAGCACAATATCATTTAAAAGATACAATATCACAATATCACCATATCACTTAAAAGATATATTTTTTTCCTTATATAATTGTATGTTTTTAATGGTTCCATCCGTTGAATCGTAGATTTTAATCGTGGATCCAGGTTGCTTCTGACCGGTAATATTGGAAAATTATGGGGAAGGCCTATCTTTAGCAGTGGACGTCCTGCGGCTGAGATGTGATGATGAGTTTTTTACTGGCACTTATCTATGAGTAAGCACATAACCCGGACAAGGAAAGCATATATTTAATTTCGTTGAATTCATTCCCTTCGGTGTTGAATCTCTGGGTTTTGGGACCCCCAACGCTCTAAATTTTTTTTTAACATCTTATCAAAACGTTTGGTCGACATAACAGGCGATTCTAAAGCTGGCTATTACCTCGGTCAACAGATTAGTATTGGCATACAACGAGGTAAGGTTGTGCAGCCAGCATGCTTGGGACCCTGCCAAAGAGACCGATGCTTTATACTCGTATTATTCTCGTATTATACAATGTGTAAATGTATATATAACTTAGGATTAGATTTTATTTTAAATAAGCTTATTTTTAGATTGACCTAAAATTTCCATAATAATTAAATTAATTAATTAATAATTAAATTCCCATACTAAGCAGTATCCAGATAACTTTAACTGGTATTTTTCATTGTAAGATTAGACTCCACTGCGTCCACAATTTTTTTTCTCTGATTGATATCAGAGTCTACTGTCCAGTGAAAACATTGACATCTATTGGCTAATATCGAATCTATTTTGTATGTTAAGAACACTCGTATCTCCTGTGTCTAGTGTGTTGCACTGCCACACAGCTTTCTAAGCTAGTCGCCAAAAAGTTGACGTGTGTGGATAACCTTTATTGGTGTTTTCTGCTGAAAATCGCTACTTTCTGCTTTACCATGCCAATATTCATGTCCTTTCATGTGTTCAGAATAACACGCCAATGTCCATTTGCAACTTTTAAATTAAATAAGTACTATATATGAACCAGCGTAAGGAGTTCTCTAATAAAGAGAAGATTTATCAATCTTCAAAGACGTTTGGAGCACCTGCTAATGTGGCTAGAGCGTTTGCTGAAATTCATTAATTTAAAAAAATACGTTAACAATTTTTAACATTTCAGATACAATTCTGACGGAAGTTATAAAACTAACTATCTAAATCGTAAGTTATTTGAAGAAGAAAAACAAAAAGAAAATGACGATGAAAAGCTGTAGACTGTTATAAAAATAAGGAGTATCAATATGTTTCCTGGAAAACTGACATACAATTTACATTATTATATAGGATCTTAAAAAATTGCATACATAAATAATAAACATTTGCATTGCAACATGGTGACTTAATTTTTTACATTTATTCAGTGTTGTTATAACTAGCGGCTTCGCCCTGGGTGCATTTTGTTATTTATTAGAATATTCCCCATTTATCCCTCTTTCTATATGTGAAAACCGAATTAAAATAAGTCTACCTATTCTCGAGTTTATGCACAAACTATAAATGTCTACTAGGAAATGGGCTGATGGTCTTCAAACTCCCAAACGGATCTTCATAAATTATATCTAAAGGTGATCCCGATCACGTCTTCTTTCAAACTTCAAAATCTGTCCATCCGTTTGGGAGTTACACAGATACCCCTTATAATAACACCCAGATTTTGCGTGGGGCGTTAGGGATTAAAAATGATTTTTCTCTCTTCTCTTATCGCCCCCTTCGGAAAACGGCAAATATTGAATATGAGGTCTGAATTACCTGAAAAATAATAAATTGTTTGTATATATTTGAAGAAATCTATAAGAAGCTATCTTGACAACCCTTGAAAGTTTGTTTATATTCTTTGCGTTGTCTCGTTGGTCTTGCTTTATCAATCGCAATGATTTACATTTTATTTGATAATTTATTTTCGCAGACAATGCTTCGTGAGTAAAAACGTTTTCAAAACTTGGTACTGTTTACGACACAGGTATCGTATTAATTTCTAAAGTGAGTCATAATGTTGAAAGCTTTAATAAAAATGATTATACCGAAAGAAAAGACCTGTAGGATACATCTTGCATTCCGAACGCCTTCAATACGAGCGGTCTTTGCGCCTGAAGGCATCCAATCAGCACGAGGCGACGAATCGCACGACTGTGTTCGCAGTTTACAGGCCGCAAGTGCCAACCGCAATGGAAAATAGCCGTTGGCAACAATGATGCCTAAAAAAATTATATTTTGTATTATATCTATTTATTTTAATAGTTTTCCATAACTATGTGAAGACTTTCTATTGAGCCCAAACACGTTATATAGGCTGAAAGTTACTGAGGAAGTGGTGTCCCATCAGACTACTTGATGCTGCAGCGGTCAGATTACCATCTCATGGAAATACTACCGAAATAACAATATAGCAAATTTTACATCAATCGAACATGTGGAAGTTAGTGAAATCCCTTCGTTAACTATGAAATAAGCTGATGGTCTTCAAATGCCTGAACAGATCTTCATAAATTATAGCTAGAAATTATGAAGTAAAACAATATATTTATATATTTACCTGGTATGTTATTTCTCCAGCGTTCCACATGAACAAAGCCAATTGTGGAACAGCAGCTACCATATACAAAATGGATATTATTATATTTGTTAAAGTTTCCTCAGATGCAAACTAGAAAAATAATAAGATACCATTAGGAAATCTACTCCTTTGACTGTGGGTCTTTTACTCGCTGATAATGCTGATAATATTTTTTCAATCAGTTATAAGTAATTTTTGAGTTTACCCATTACAAAAAAAAATAAACATTTCAAAAATCCAAAAAAAAAATTTAAATCTTTTCTGTTTACAATATTTTTTTCTGTTAATTTATTGAAACTCTTAATGTATGTGTATTTCTTTACTTTATCATCTTTTGATTCTTGGAATTGTTGTTTTCACATTTTCATTTTGCAATTGATGATGTTACTTTTACTAAAATTTATCTAAATGTCCTAAACTCACCGTTATCTTTACCATTATAAGAATTACTAGTCCACATCCTTGAATAACTTCAATTGAGAGCACCACATTGTATAAGCGACGAAATTCTTTTGTTATTCTGAAATTTACAATATATCTAGGCTGTATCACAATTCTATTTCATAACCTATTTAGAAATATACCTATTTAGAAATTACCTTAACAATTCCTGGTGCATTAATATTCCCTTTAAGCATTTGTTTTCCAGTACCGTTATTGTAATGGTGTCTTTTTCGAAATCTTTCCATAGTTTTTCGAAATAATGACGAAGGGTTTTGAACTTGTATGATAACACTATAAGTTTTACAATAACCAATGAATCCTTGGCTATGATAGTAGCCGCCAAAAACATAAGGTACACAAACATATTGAATTTGAATATTAATCCCACTGTCGTATCGTCTTCGTATTTAGGCCAGTATCCCGGTATAATTACTAAAGGCTTATCTGAAACAAATAATGACGCGTCGTATCGTGTGATGTCGTTCATTAAGGCCCTTCCCTCTATGGTAAGGGACCCCACGATTCTAAATGTGGAGTTATTCGAGCGTCATGGGGATCTATTGGACTTTGAAGATTAGATAGTAGAAAGAAAGAAAAAAAGGTTATATGATGTATACGTTTTCACCGGTGAAGCCTGTGAAAGGAAGCCTATAGACGATTACTGATCTAAAGCTAACCTATCTCAAAATTTTTGTAATAATTCGTGCAAATTCTTCAGTCGTGAATTATACCTATGTAGGTATAGGGAAAATATTTGAGGAGCAAAGTAACCACATACTCGAATAGTTATTAGACATAGAAACACTTTTCTGGTACTATTTCTAAAATTTAGACATACTAGCTGGTGGCCGCGACTTCGTCCGCGTTGAACGATGAAAGGTACCCTATGTCCTTTCTGGTGTCCCAGACAACGTGTATGCAAAATTTCATGGTGACCGGTTCAGTAGTTTTTGCGTGAAAGAGTTACAAACATCCATACATCCAAACATACTTTCGCATTTATAATATTAGTACGGATTTAGACTTTCATTGATAGACTTTGGAAAAAAAGTACCTAATCTTGTTAGAGTTACCTACTAAAAAACATCGCCCTTACATTTTTCTGAAAATTATAAGAACATCTGTGAATGAATCTAAAAATGTTTACAAATCCGTCATTCTCCTCTCCTCATTACCTCATATATACAAAAAAAAAAAGTAACAATAACCTTCCAAAAAATATCTTCGCAAGCCATCGATCAAAAACGATGCCTCAAGTGAGTAAATTATTACAACATGTAATATTACACAGAATCTCAGCTTTTTGTACTGTTTAAGATAAATGTGGTCCTCTTCGTATTCTCTGCATACATTTACCATATCTTTTATCAATTCTTTTATCTCTTTCCTTTTGAACGAATAAAAATACACACGAAATATCATGACAGTATGCGCCATCGACACTAAAATTGAATCAGCGTGCAAATCTTTCGGGTAAGTGTACAGAACCGCCTCGAGACATATATTTCCAAAAGCAGTAAGATAATAAAGGGACAAAAGTATATATCCCACGTATAGACATTTTCCATCATTTTCCGTTTCGTACCAAAAACTCTCACTGCACGTATATCGGGCTACTTTGCACATAAATTTAAAGACATTGTAAGTAGAATACTTATATCCGAAGGATGTATTCTCTTTGCGATTCATAATGAAAAAGTGACTGGATCAAACCCTCATTTGGATAATTTGGATAATAAATCAATTAGTCGATTTAGCACAATTAAAAACGATATTAAACGAATTATATTGTTGAAATTATAATTAACGACTAATAATTATCACTATAATGAGCTACTTCAAATTAATCGTTTTTTTCTTTAATTAGTGTATTCATAATTATTTATAGGAAACCTATTGTGTTCTATGTTTCTAAAATTTTGTTTAATAATATATGCGATTTTATTGATATTACTACTTAAACATTTATTTCTTAAAATACTTAATATAAATAAGCTCCGAGACATCTTTTCTGTAATTTGCGAAGGGCCTTAAATGGTAACGACCTAATAAAATATGACAAATATTTTTCCATAATCAATAGAGATTTTAAATTATAAAATAAATTTAGTAAAATCTTCAAATAAACGTGAAAGCTCAAAGTGCCGGATTAAGACATGACAAGATATTGACAAAGCACCACCTAATTAAACTTCTAGTTAAACTTGTTCATACACAAATTACAGAACAACTATATTTAAATAATTCCGTTCGTTCTTAAAAGATGGCGTTAATAATAATACATTCTTAATTTAAGCTCTATGATAATTACGATTTGTTAATTCACAAGCACCGATTAGATGGATAAAATTACAAAAATAAGCAATCCAAAAGATAAATAAATAAATAAATAAATATCTTCACACATTCCACACAACACCATCTAGTTCCACAGTAAGCAACTAATGCTTGTATTATGGATACCAGACAGTTGATATACTACATAGATTACTTTTTTTTTTTGTAAATACATACATATTATAAATATAAAACATCCATGACTCAGGTACAAAGGTAAAATGTTAACACATAAACATTTTCCCCTACCGGGATTCGAACCCGCGATTAAGGATTAAGGTTAAGAATTTGTCTTAACCATAGAAATTTAAATCAAGCAATATGTCGTAGTCATTATTCAATTCTACAGTTGACGCGGTTCTAACAGGCGCGAAATACTACTCAACTTTATATGCCAGCAGTGGAGATTGTATGTGAAACATTTGGTGATATACCGGGTGTAACAGTATATAGTGATGATTTATTAGTTTCTGGCTCAATAATAAAAAAACACAACGAACGTTTAAAAATGGTTTTCGAAAAAGCACAACAGGTAAATGTTAAATTCAAAAAAAGACAGGTGTACATTTGCTGTCACCGAAATTAAATATTAAGGCCATCTTTTCTCAGCTCTCAAGGAGTTAATCCTGACAAAGAAAAAATCAGAGCTATTAACGAAATGCCTTTGCCTAAGTGCACTAAAGATCTACAAAGGTTTTTAGGCATGGTTATTTATTAAGCTCATTTATTAATAATTTGGCTGAAGAAATTGGTCCTTTAAGAGACTTATTAAAGAAAAACTATGTCTTTACATGGAATGAAAACTATGAGATTATTTTCAATCGTTTTAAAAGTCTTATTTGTCATGCCCCAGTCTTATCACATTTTGATGATATCAATGTTCGGACTGTCATGTCGGTGGATGCTAGTAGTACAGCAGTTGGCGCTGTGTTGCTACAGAATAATGATCCTATATATTATGCATCTAAAATTTTTACCGACTCTCAACAAAGAATGGCTCAAATTGAGAAAGAACTTTATGCTATTGTTTTTACCTGTATCAAATTTCATCAATTTATATATGGCTATTGTAAATAAACAAATACTCTGTAATTGTCTTCTTAACTTTATGAATTTTATCATCATCATCATCATCATTAATGTAGGTTCTAATTTAATAAAACAGGGAATGAGGTGTAAAATAATTTATTTGTATAAAATACATTATATATTTTATAGTAGTGAAAATTCTTTGTAATTTAGGACCACAAAAGTAGCTTCGTTATGGTGACGTTAAATAATCTAAATTTACAAAATATTCTAAAGAAAATTGAAAATATACTTATTCTTAAATATCAAAAAGTTTTGCTGATTGACATTTTGCTGTAGATTTTTGTGGAAAACTTGTAGTTTCAGTGTTTAAAAGGGTCAGGCTTTTATCTGCTGACTGTACTCATTAAAATCTATTGAGTTAAATTATTTAATTAAAACGTTTAAAAGTTAAGTGAATAAGCTAACAAAACAATATTTTTAACTAACTGCACCAATAAGCCTCAGTAGTATGTCGTTTTTTGTTTCTTTTTTCATATCTCGTTTCACTTCGATGGTGGTCTAAACACAGCAAAAATTGAGTAAGAGGTTTGCACAACCTGAAAAACAAAAAAAAAAAAAACATTATTATTTGAAAATCTTTCTCTAGCTCAAATTATATTTCTTTATAATATAAGAATATATAATATTTATATAACACTAGCGACCCGCTCCCGGCTTCGCCCGGGGTGCAATTTTCATACAATCTTCCCCGTTTATCCCTGCTTCCATATGTAAAAAACGAATTAAAATCGGTCTACCCATTCTTGAGTTTTTGAAACGTATACAAACCAAATTAACATTTATATGTATATACATATATGCACCATCAAGTAGAAAGTCAGCCTGCTGCCGACCTAAACATAAAAAATAAATATAAGTGCATATTTCTTTCTTTCTTTCTATAACTTTAAAATTATAGAAAGTTAAGAAAAAATGTTACTAAAATATTAATGTGTTAGTTTTTATTGGTTGGTTTCTTTTACATAATTTTGATAGAATTCTGTCCTCTTAAGATATTCAAAGGAACTCAAATGTAGATCTAAACATCTCTCTCAATTTGAGGCGATATAAATAAATTTTGATTTTGTATAGTTTTCTTTTGAAGAATTATTAAATCTAAGTGGGTGAGCTCACTTGGATTTAATAATTCATTATTAAATCCCAAGAAAGAAAGAATTTAATAACAAAACCACAAGTAGTATCTACCTATAGAGTTATTATAAGAAAAATTACCGAGACGAAAGATCTATAAGATATATCTTGTATTCCGAACGCCTTCAATACGAGCGGTCTTTGCGCCTGAAGGCATCCAATCAGCACGAGGCGACGAATCGCACGACTGTGTTCGCAGTTCACAGGCCGCAAGTGCCAACCGCAATGGAAAATCGCCGTTGGCAATAACGAAGCCTAAAAAAAATTTGATAAATTTTCAGGATTTACGGCAGAAACAAAGCAAAATACTTTAAATGTAGGTGAACGTTTGTAGGTGAATTTAGACGAATTTTTCGATGCAGTATGCTTGGTTGCGCGGATGCTTATAATTTGAACCTTACTGTAAATAGCTGAAATTTACATGCATATTTAAAGTACCACTTTTAAGTATATTACCAGTTTAAAGTACTAGTTACAGTTTAAGCTCAAACGAGTCACTAAATCCCTTCGCAACTCAGGGTTCGCAACAGCGTGAATATCTATCTTAATCCAATTAATTTTAAAATACTTACATTTCTTAAAATGTACAAAAGGTTCTTACGCAAGTATTCAAATACCTGATAGGTTATTTCTCCAGCGTTCCACATAAATAAAGCCAGCGGTCCGAGGAGAGCGATCATGTACAACATGGATATAATTATGAAAGTAAATGTAAGGTCCGGTGTAAACTAGAAAATAAGTTTTTATTATTAAAAAAAGGCAACCTTTAAAAGCTGTAGAACAAGTCTTTTTGGCTGAAGCACTATTAAAAAGGTGACTATTTTCTTCATGCTTCTTTGGCCCTCTTACATTTTTTTGGGAATTTTCCAGAAAATAGTTTAGACAACATTTTTGAACCATTAGATAAAAAATTAATTGCGGAGTAATCATAGTCAAAATACAATCAGACTCCACAGGTCTGACTAAGCCTCCGACAGGGCTGGCTAAAACAAAACCTCAAGAAAATAATTGAATTTGTATACCAAACGCGAAGAAACTTTCTCCCTCAGTTTAATCTAATATGAAACCGAAAATGTGTTCAGAAATTTACGAGTTATAAGTTCCAATCTACAAATTCGTAATAAAATTACCTACTCAATATTTTTTTTATTTAATTTCTTAATATTATATAACATTAATATTTTTAATAAATCAATAAATATCTTACCGTTACTTTTAACATTACCAAAATAACCACTGCACACCCTTGAAACACCACAATTGATAGTACCAAGTTGTACAACTCACGAAATACCTCTGTTATTCTAAAACAAAATGTAGGTAACTTGTTAGCATCCTCGTAAACATGAAATACCACATATTGTCAAAAGGTAATATTGTAAAACTCCACGAATATTTAAAAGAAATTACCTTAACAGTTCTCGGTGCATTACGATACCCTTTAAACATTTATTTTTAAGTTCTGTTATCGTTATGACATTATTATCAAAATCGTCGCGAAGATTTTCAAAATAATGACGAAGGGTTATGAATTTGTATGATAATATTATAAGTTTTACAATAACCAGTGAATCCTTGGACAGCAGTGTGGCTGTTTGCATAAGAGAAAAAGCAAACATATTCAGTTTAAATATTACACCTATTATCGTAACATCCTCGTACTTGGGCCAGTATCCCGGTATGATTACTAAGGGTTCACCTGAAATCATAATTAATAAGATTTTGTTGTTAGATGTTCCCTCCTTTTTTTTGTTTGTGTACGGAAAAGCGATTGACTTCAATCTCACTTGAAGGTAAGCGAAGATGGAGTTCGCTTTCCCGTTATTAGTCTAATTCACTTTGTTCTTAAATACAAGATAACCATTATGGGTTAAGCCTTTAAGTTGTTTTAGAGAACCTGCAGGGCCTCACAAAAAAGTTTTTCATGTTGTTAAAAATTTATTAGTAAGTACGAGTACTTTTTTGTTAGCTAATGTCATTTTTGGGTTTAGCACAATTTATATCGTAGTGTAATTATTTGTTAGATAATAATGTAATTATTAATGTATAATTCAGCTCATTTTTTCTTACTTCTGCAAAGTTGATGTCGCAACTGGTAAATTGAATGGGTTGAGTTTCTCAAGGGAGAGTATGACAAGATAGACAATTTCAAAGAACACTATTAGATCTACGCAGGCAATGATAATCTGTTTGATGATTTTTATAACTAAATGAACAGCTTCCGAATCTTCGTTTTTTTATGGACTTAAACGTTTTTTATGGATTCACACTATGAAATCGCGTCCGTGTGCATCATAAATTATGTAATTTTAAAACAGTTGAAGTGATTGATTAAAAACTAAAATTGAATTTAAAAAACTCAATCAAAATAAATAAAAACCTTCAAAGAAAGATACTCTCAATTAAAATGAAAGAAGAAATTTAAATAAAATTACAAAATACCTTTCATGAAATATCTTCTTAACCCATCTCCTAAAACAGATACTGCAGCGATGTAAAAAGCTGACGCATAGAACGCCAACGAGAATTTCAATTTTTTGTACTGTTTTCTATTAATTTTCTCATCTTCGTATTCTCTGCATATGTTCACAATTTCTTTTATCAGTTCTTTTATTTCCCTTCTTTTATAAGAAAAGAAATATATTCGAAACAATGTGACAATATGAGTCACTGAAAATAAGATAGCATCTCTGTGAAGATCCTTAGGGTAGGTGTTCAGAAATACTTCTATTAATTCGTTGCTCAATGCAGTCAAAAAATAAAGTGATAAAAGAACGTATCCAATGTTTAGACATCGTCCGCTTTCTTTTATTTCATACCAGAAATCTTCATAGCACGTGAATCTGGCCACTTTACACAAAAATTTAAAAAAAGTGTATCCAGAATATTTACTCACAGAAAAAGTATCGTCTTGGGACCTCATGTTAATATTAAGTGTAGCCTTTGAAGCTAGGTTTTTGTTTAATCCTTTGGCGGCCTATGAAATTTCTATTACATGTAGTATTTATAATTATCGTTGATTATAAAGACCGCCAATGATTACATTAATCGTATGACTTAAAATAAATGCTTCAAATGGACTTTTGTTACAGCTTCAATAAATCTTTTGAACAGATTGATCTTTACTCTATATTATTATATATTGGCTTCGATATCTGTAAAAATTTAAAATACAGAAAATATTTAGGTCAAAAAATTTATAGATTACAAATCTTATGTCAAATCTAAAATACTTACTCCAGGGGTCTAATCTAATACACTTATTCCGGTGTAATACAGAATCAGTAGGAACTTCGGGATTGGCTTTTAGTTAGTAAATATACGAAATTAATTCCAGTTCTTGGTTTCCATCCAAACCTTCATAAGTCGTGTCAAGAAAAGTCGTGTATTTTTTTTATGAATTGATACGACAAAAAACTAACGAGTAATCATGAAATTACGTAGTACGGAATCGCTAAGCAGCTCCCGTTGGCAAGTGAGATTTTAACTAGTCTGTCAGGCCCTACGTTTGAATCAAAAGTTAATTATAAATAAGTGACGGTAAGTAAGTTGTTGTAGTAGATTGATGGTGGTAAGGTAATTAAAATATACACTATTATCCAATTCATATGAAATGGGCAAAATTGTTGTAATTAAACCCTTGTGGGTTTATAAATAAATTATTAACAAATTGAATAATTTAGTTGATTCCATCCATGCATTTTTTTTATTGTAACAATAAATAATAAAAAATATTATATACCTACTTAATATGACCATGCTGAATAATGTTACGTAGGAATCACAAATCAAAATAAGAACTAGGACTATCGTTTCCATTTTTCTCATTTGTTTAATTTGTGAAAAATCACAAATTAAAATTAAAATTTTTGTTATTTAAAAAAATGTTTCATTTTTTTATTGATAACACTGAAGTTCGTCAATAACTAACAAACAAAAAAATCGGTGCACAAACAATTAAAAAAAGTTATTAAACTCTTATTATTAACTATTAAAATTATGAATATAATTAAAAAAATATATCATCATGATCGTCTCAGTCGCTGGACTTAGAAAAAAAGGCCAATAGAAAAAAAATGTTCTTTTTGTCCTCATCTATATCTTACTCCAATGAAAATTTCCATAAGACTTTATACCGTAAAAGTAATTTTTGAGTTCTAGTTTCGGCCATCAATTTATATATTAAAAACATATTAATTTTTTTAGCCGATAACAGCAAAATAGGATCCAAAGTGAAATATAATAATTATCTGTTTTCAGAGATAATAAATTTGAGGATAACTTAGTTTAAAAAAAACTTACATGATTATGCGGTCTTAGCATTGAGCTTAATATGTATTAAAGCCACGTTACGTCTTACCACGTTACGTACTCTGGGATATTTCCTTTAATGGGAACAGTCATATAACAACACTTAACGCTCGCTGTAATGATGTTGAATTATTCACAATAATGCACTATCATCATGAATACTACGTGAATCACTGTGGTTGCTTTTTACTATTATATTTTTGACATGAATACGTCTTTAAATTTGCTTCCATAGTATACATGTCCAGTACACTATCTCAGCCGAAGGATGTCCACTGCTGGACACAGGATTCCCCCATAATTTTCCAATATAACCGGAAGCAGCTTGAATCCCGCAGCCCTTATCAGGTCTGTCCACCTTGTGGGTGGACGTCCTGTGCTGCGTTTGCAGGTCCGTGGCCTCCACTCGAGAACCTTCCGGGGCCAGCGGTCGTCGGATGTCTCTATATGAATTGTACTTACTAAAAAGTATTTTTTTATAACCAAACCAAATTCTAGCAACGTTTAAATTGAGGAGTAATGCCTTCATAGTATCAAGAACCTCAAAGTCTTTGTTCTAAGGTCAATTCATAGAAATCTGACGTTATTATAGCGTTGGTGGCTTGTGCGGCTCAATCATAAGCTCTTTAATACAGTCTATTACATAAATAAATATTATTTAACAGTCGTGACTGCAGTTAATCATTTGCTTTCTGAAGGTGCCAACTGCAATTTTATATTAATGTTGGCAACTAAGTAATGAGCCTGGGTCAAACTTAATGTACCTAAGTACATTATTTTATTAAACCGTATCGACTATACCCATAACTCCTAAGTGAAATGTAAGATATAAGTAGGTTTGGCAGGATATCTAATACTAACCGATGCCCGCGACTTCATCCGCTTTGAAAAATAAAATATATATGAGTAACTAGCTGTGCCCGCGACTTCGTCGTAGAGTTAGTTTTTTAAAATTTCCGCAGAAACCTAACATTTTTCTAGGATAAAAAGTATCTTACAATTTAATTCAGGTAATAAACTATGTTTCACGGAAACACTAAAAGTCTTTAAATAATTATAAAAACGAAAACTATGATAAAAGCTTATTAATTATGATATTTTTATTTAGCCTTATTTAAATAATATATGAGTACGATAGCGATCCAAAATAAACTTAATAGTTAATAAATAAAACAAATTTTCCTTACAAGCATAAATTTATTACAAGTAAAAACCCTTTGGGGCAGTATTCTCTAGCGAGAGCGGTTATTATAAACTCATGGTACACTTACAGGGAAAGAATGCATTACCTCTCGCTAATGTAGGCAAAAAAAGACAGTACATTTTTTTTTGGTTTTTGTTTTTTTATTTAATATATATCATGTCATACATTTACATACAAAATAATTTGTTGCGAAGTACCAAAAAATCCGACAGGTTGTATAAGGTTTTGTTCTAGCGAGTATCTGCTTGAATTCTTGTCTTTTTTTCTCACTTTGCAGGTCGGAACACAGCAAATATCGAATAAGAGGTCTGCACCACCTGCTCAACAATAAGAATATTATTACCAGTACTCCCATGTAGCATATTGTATATTATTTTTTATATAAAGACTAACAGGCAGGCTGACAATCTTAACCAAGTAACATCATAGGTGCTGCAAGTGCACTGTCGACCTTATTATAGTATATAGTATCGACATCCCACATAGCGTATCATTATGTTGTCATGTTTATTTATTCCTTTAAAATATCGACCACCAGTAATGCAATAATAAATAGTATGTACCTATAGAGTAATTATAAAAAAATTTACCGAAACGAAAGATGCATAAGATATGTCTTGCATTCCGAACGCCTTCAACACGAGCGGTCTTTGCGCCTGAAGACATCCCATCAGCACGAGGCGTCGAATCGCACCACTGTGTTCGCAGTTCACAGGCCGCAAGTGCCAACCGCAATGGAAAATCGATGTAGGCAACAAGGACGCCTGTTAGAAATAACAATACACCGAATATTTAAATTACCTTTACAAATCATATTTTATTTAACTTAATTAAAATATTATGACTTAATTAAAATTATTTTCTGTTTTTTCAAATTACATAATCTAAATAATATTTCATTTAATTCTATGTGTAAGTATATTCATATGTGGTTTTTTTATGAAAATATAAATAAAATTCATAAAATAACCAGCTACACGCTCCCGGATTCGCCTGGGTTCAAAATAAAAACTATCCTATCTTTTAAGTTGGATCAAATTACATATAGTTATGAAGTTTTATCATAATCGGTTCAGCGGTTTTGGAGTCTGTAGGAGACATACATACAGACATCGCCTTTTATATATATATATATATAGATTTGCAGCAAAAAGTTAACATTGCATTTTAATTAGTGGCAATAATAGCGTCTTGTTAAGCAAATTATGATATTTCTTTTAAGTGTAGAATCTAATGGTTCAGTTTTAATTTTAATCAGTAGGTACATAGATATTAATCCTATTGAATTTATAAAATACCTACTAAGAAGATTTTCAAATACCTGATAAGTTATTTCTCCCGCATTCCACATAAATAAGGCCAATGGTCCAATTAGTGCGACCATGTATAACATAGACACGACAATATTTATAAATTTAAGATCAGCTGTAAACTGGAAAGTAAAAAGAAAAAATATTAATTTTCCCCCGGCTCCCGGCTTCGCACGGGTGCAATGTTTTTCTGCAAATTGTATATAGAAACCTTCCTCGTTCCATTAGTGAAAACCGCATTAAAAACCGTTGCGTCCTATTTTTAAAAATCTAAGCGTACCTAGAGTACCTACATACAGAGGGTCAGACGGCGGGAAGAAACTTTATTTTATACTATGTTATACTGCAAATTTCTCTTTTTATCATTTTTAACAAGCTTGTTAGACATCATCCATATTACTTTATGGGGACATTTTATGCTTAGATTATATGAATAAATAAATTACCGTTATTTTCAACATTACGATTATAACCAATGCACATCCTTGAAACACTTCTATTGAGAGCATCAAGTTGTATAACTTGCGAAATGTCTCTATAATTCTGAAATAAAATTGTTTTTAGTGTCATCATTTGCAGGAAAATATAAATTTTTAATTATTTTTAGGGCCTTGTTTTAACTTTTGTTTTTTACTTTCACGGATAAAATAATAACTAAAGATAAGCTAAGACAACTAAAGATAACAGTGGACGGAAAAGTGAAGCCGGTCAAACTACACCTTCACCGGGTTAACACGGTCACACGCACACAAATGCAATCGAACTACGCCTCGCCTTATTAAAATATTCACCAGTGAAAATGCCGGATTAAGTTACCATTGAAAGTGTTTAAAAGCCAGTCTTCAAAAAATTTAAGTCTTTAATACATTGAGGTTATAGCCTAGAATACAAACTCTAAATACAGTAAATGACCTAAGCACACATGTTTATGTTGTCTGTAAAATACTGTCTTTTTTTTATTAATAATGGGTTTGCGATGGACGAGGCCGACGATGGAGCGAGCTCACCCAGAAGATGCCTATTCATTCGAACCTTAAACAGATTTGGGTTATATGAGTTCCAAACCTTGGCAGTGTGTATTATGAAAAAGTTCTTAAAACGTTTGGTCCGACGTCTGAATGAGGAATTTTGAATGCCGTACGTCTGAATGTCAGATGGAAGAAAGAAGAAGCCGATATGAGCTCGTGCAGCTCCTGGGCACATTCTTAGAAGTAGGTATACCTTATCTATATTTCTTATTTGGTCTGAGTTTTTTTTATTACCTTAACAATTCCCGGTGCATTTCTATTCCCTTTAAGCATGCATTTTTAAGCTCCATAACCGTTATGACATTGTCATCAAATTTATCGTGGAGGTTTTCGAAAAAGTGACGTAGAGTTGTGAACTTGTATGACAATATTATAAGTTTCACAATAACAAGTGAATCCTTTGTCAAAGATGTGGCTGCTAACAGTACGGGGTACACAAACATGTTGACTTTAAATATTATTCCTATTACCGTATCATCTTCGTACTTGGGCCAGTATCCCGGCATGATGACTAATGGTTGATCTGAAATAACAAGTAGTTAATTAAATTAACCCGCCGTGGTCTTAAAAAATATTTACCTAAATGCTTTTCAAGTTAATGTAATTGTATGTATTTTATATACACTACACCTTTTTTTATATTATATTATATCTTTTCCCGAATGAGGTTGTATAGTATATGGTCTACCGTGATAGCACAATACGAAATTTGGCACACAGATAGTTTATTACGTTTATTACCTGGATTAACATATAATATAAGATACTTTTTATCTTGAAAAAATGTTAGGTTCCCGAAGGAATCGTCTAAAAATATAAAAATTCTGCGCCACTGTCACAGCGATTACGATTATTATGTCAGGCGTTATATTATTCACTAGCTGGTGCCCTCGACTTTGTCCGTGTTGAAAAAGAAAATATATGAGTAATATAACGCCTAAATTCTTTATCGTTGTGACGAAGGTGGCGCATTTTTTTTATTTATAGACAATCCCTCGGGAACCTAACATTTTTTTCAAGATAAAAAGTATCCAGGTAATAAACTATGTGTGTGCCAAATTTCATCCAAATCCGTTCAGCCGTTTTTGCGTGAAAGTGACAAATATCCATTCATATATCCATGTATCCATTCTCACAAACTTTCGCATTTATAATATTGGTGATATATATTTTCTTTTTCAACACGGTTGAAGTCGCGAGCTCCAACTAGTCTATACTAATATTATAAAGAGAAAAGATTTGTTTGTTTGTTTGCATTGAATAGGCTCCGACTGGACCGATTTGGAAAATTCTTTTACTGTTGGGAAGCTATATTATCAGCGAGTAACATAGGCTATATTTTACAAAGTTACGCGGACGAAGTCGCGTGCAACAGCTAGTATTTCATATTTAGATGCGACCCCGATCTGCACTTACACTGTAGTAGCAGGGTACACTGCGTTTCGTAGTCATAAATTGAGCAACTCATCTGGCGGTTGTAACCACTCCATTACAGAGTACCACGGTGATTTAAATGCACATATAAAATTTTAAAAAAAAATCTGCCGTGGTGGTAGCATCGATTTTAACCATTTGATAAAAAAAAATAGTTCAAAACTCTCCAATAGATGCATACCTTGAAAATAATATCTTGCTAAGCCGTCATACAAAACCGTAAATATAACTGAGTAAAAAGTTGCCGCGAAAAACACCAAAGAATGTTTCAACTTGATGTACTGTTTCAGATAAATATGTTTTTCTTCAAATTCCCTGCACGTATCGACTATCTCTTTCATCGACTCTCTTATTTCTCTTCTTTTATATGAATAAAAATACATACGACACAATACAACAATATGAGTCGCTGCAAATAAGATGGCATCTCTGTGCAGATCCTTAGGGTAGGTGTTGAGAAATACTTCCAATAATTCGTTGAAGAGTGCGGTGAAATAAAGAAGTGATAAAGCAATGTATCCCACCCTTAGATACAGTCTAGTTTCTTTTGATTCGTACCAAAAATCTTCAGAACATGTAAACCTGGCCACTTTACATAAACTTTTAAAAAAATTATAAGTCGAATATTTGTATTCAGTAAAATTATTCTCTTGGGGCAACATAATATGAAGCAAATAAATTTTCTTACAAAAAAATTAATTTCAAAAAAAATTTATTTACCTGTCTCACTATAATTATAAACTAATACAATTATAATTAATTATTTAATTATAAATAATTATATAAAAATTGCAAAATTACTGAACCGATTTTGATCAAACTTTGTAACTATATATAATTTCGTCCAACTTAAAAGAATAAAAAACTTAGGATATATTTTATACAGTTACGCGGACGAAATCGCGTGCGTCAGCTAGTATTAATATATAATCTTAAAAAATATAAATCCAAAAATATTTAATTTAAATTTTAGGGAAAATATATTATTTTCTCCCCATAAAATTAATAATGAAGTTTTTTATTTATTTATTTTTTATTTTATCACCTTCACTGTATTTTTATAATAAGCTTATTTAAATATATTTTTATTTATTAATTAATTATAAGTATTATTTAGAAGTTTTACACAATCAAATAACTTTTCATTCGAGAAATTCAATTATTATGAATATTGTTTTCTTCAACCAATCACAAAATTCATTCATAAATCTGTGCTTTTTCCATTATTTTGGTCACGTAATCTGTAAAAATATAAGGAATAATATATTTACAGAGAATTTGTACATTTTATTAACGAAACATTTTGTGTGACTGTGTATAGACAACGTTGAGGAAATATAAAAAAAATCAGTTTTGTATGGATACGTAATTACAGTCTCTATACATTGCCATCAAATTGCTAAATATATCGAACAAATTAGATCAAATGAACATAATTGACATCACTCTAATTAAACCCTTGTCTTTCTAATAAATTATTGAGGAATAATTTCAAAATTATTTAATTTATACTCTATATATATATAATAATAAAATCGTAAACGAGCCATGTCTGTAATTTTTATTTTATCAGAAAAACCATTTCTACACATTTAGTATGTCATAAAAGTCAAAAAAGTTTTTTAGAATTTTTGTCTGTCTGTGCACGTTAATCTCTGAAACGGCTTAACAAATTTGGATGGATTCAGTGTTTGTTTTATTCCAATCGGTTCACAAACAAAAAATTACAAAAAAAATAGCAAGCGTACGAAAACCGCTCGTATGAAGTTGCGAGCACAGCTAGTTGTATGTAAGATTATAAAATCTATTTTTTTTTTGTACACAAAACAACTAATATTTAAATTTTTTGAATTTTCTTTTTATTTTATACTAACAAAGTTACCCAAACAATTTCGTTGTGATACCTTTAAAGACTAACCCATTATGACTAGCAAAGCACGACTGACATCTTGCATTGGCCGACAATTCCTTTGACAATTATTATTAAGAGCCTAACAATTGATTTATGAAGATACTGTGTCGCATTATGTCTGTATGGCCGCACAACGGATTTTGATGCGGTTTTCACAATCACTTAGATAATTTTTCACTGAAGTTTTATATGTAGGTAAAATAAAACCTAATTAAATTTTTATGGAAATACCAAAAAAACAATATTTTGCAACCAAGTCGGCGAAAAACAAATTTAAAATGGCTTACCTAGGCTAAATCTTAATGGCCCAGATACACTTGACACTTGACACTAGACACTCAGTGTATACGTCGAATGTCTGTGTGTGTCCACTGCCGCGACACTTAGTTGCAGATGTAGTGTCGGTCTCGCTCAGTGTCCGTTTTGCAGCCGTGAAGACACAAGTGTCGCGTAGACAGCCAATACACTTGAACCGGAACACTAGATGTATACACCCAAGTCTATACAAAAAATTGCTTACCGTGCTGACGCAATTGACACTAGTGTCGAGTGTCAGTGTCGTCGTGTATCCTAAGCATAAGAGATACATTTAATCTCTACATATTATAAATCCGTCATGTCTGTTTCTCCGCTAACTACTTCTAAACCAACTTATGATTTTAATTCGGCTTTAACTTATGGTAAGAGGGATAAACGAGGAAGGCGGGAACAGGTCACTAGTGTGTAAATAAAATTTAATTTGGTGTTGAATATTTCTCATTAAATTTTTATTGAAAATATATCGACTTTACATCGAAAGAAGGTTTAAAATTACACGTAATTTCAACGTGGCAGCCAATTAACCTATCAATTTCATTGTATGATTTAGTTAACCCTTTACAGCTGGCGAAGTTAAGTTTTACAAATATTTTGACGGCACACTATCGAAAGTGAGAAATATGCATATTTCACTTTTTTGCTTAAATGGTCCTAATTTTATTGTATTTTTAACATACTTACTTAAAAACCGTCAATTTATTAATACTTTAGGAAATTTCGTAACGTTCATAATCGAATATTAGAATGCATTCCGCCGTAATGTATCGAAAATTAACTTTCGTGTTTATACGTTGCAAGAAACGTTGTGGGAAGTTTCGATACTTTACCTAGGGACCGTCGTTTTTAACCCCAACGCCCGACGCAAAAACGGGGTGTTATAAGTTTGACGTGTCTGTGTATCAATCTGTAGAATCGTAGCTCCCAAACTTAATTTTTTTTTTGTTTTGTTCAGCACACAGAAAATTATTTTCTACTACTTGTACGATAATCAACTATATTTTTTATTCGTCAAAATCCAAAAATATCTCCTTGTATGAAGTTTTAAAGAATACTAGCCGATGTCCGCGACTTCGTCCGCAATTTCCTTAAGCACAATATTCATATTTTTTAAAGCTCTACGGTGTCCAGTAGACCACAGTCAGTTGCAGAGGGTTAAATTTATGAATCTTGTAATTTGCGTAATTTGCGTGTGCTCGACTTTGTAAACGGCCTGGTGTTGGATGCACGTGAACATTTCCCATCGGTTAAGCACCTAATTATCTATTACGCTCAGCTCACACCAATAAATAAAATATTAAGGTCACTACATCCTTCCTAGTAATAGTTCGGATATCCTTCTTTATTTTCTAATTTATTGGTTATTTGGTTAAGATTTCATTTCAGTGTTTAGAAGACGCGCCTTTTAGGAATATTTTATTTTATTACTAGAAGTTCCGACAGGAAGCGTAGCTCTCCTCGCGCCGGATAGCCGTGGCGTGGCGGGGCACAGATGTTGTGTCATAATGTACCCGTAACCCCGCCACTACCCACCACTATTGTACATTAATTTTAAAAACAAATTTTATTAACAGGGATATATATATAAGTAATGTAAAGTTTTTCCTAAATTGTCACATCTCTTTTGAAGCACCAAAAGAATCTAATTAATTGAAAAAGTACTATTTACCGAAAGAAAAGACCTGTACGATACATCTTGTATTCCGAACGCCTTCAATACGAGCGGTCTTTGCGCCTGAAGGCATCCCATCAGCACAAGACGACGAATCGCACGACTGTGTTCGCAGTTCACAGGCCGCAAGTGCCAACTGCAATGGAAAACGTTGGCAACTATGATGCCTGTGCAACAAAAAAATACAGTAAGCCTTCAAGTATTTATTATGTTTTTTTTCATAAGATTCCTAATTATTCCTACTTACCTGATACGTTATTTCTTCATCGTTCAACATAAACAGACCAAGTTGTCCAACCATTGCGCTCATAAATAACAAGGACCAAATTATATGTATTTATAAGCTCGGGTGTAAACTACAAAAAAAATTACTTATGTTAAAAAGTAAGTTCCGCGACGATAACAACCTTCTTACAAAAATGCCTTTAGTTACCCATGTGGTATGTTCAGATAAGTATATTCGTACTAATATTATAAATGCGAAAGTAAGTTTGGATGTATGGATGTTTGTAACTCTTTCACGCAAAAACTACTGAACTGATCAGCATGAAATTTTGCATACACGTTGTCTGGGACACCAGAAAGGACATAGGGTACCTTTCATCGTGCAACGCGGACGAAGTCGCGGGCACCAACTAGTAAATTTATATTTACATATAAGTATATGGCATAGAACAAAGATGTGGTAAGTATGTGCAGAAACATAAATTTTACAGTACAAAGATTTTAAATTTGTCTAGGCTGTTTAATGAAGTTATCACCTTTAGTTATTTTATTAGTTAATCGTAATCGGTAAACGGAAGTTTGCGCACTACAAAATTTATATTACAAAGATATACCACATTTGTTTGATAAATAAATGTACTTACATCTGTGTTCTAAGCCATCGATATACAAATCTTTAAAATTTAAAAAATCGAAACACAACAGTACATATGCTGTTATTTCGCGGTGGTATTCTGTAAAGGGGTGGTTACTGCCGCCAGACGGGCTGTCCAAATGACTACAAACCTATCCATAAGCGAAAACCGAATCAAAATCGATTGAGCGGTTTTGGAGTCCATAGAGAACAAATATACTTACATTGATTTTTATTTATATATAGATAAAAGATGAAATACATATTTTCATAGAAATAACTTCTCAAGTCTGTTATTAAAAGGATAACCTCAAAACAATTTACAACAGCTAAATGGAACAGCAAGCAGTATCTAAACCATATACTGTTTTCTTTGAATATGCTCGACCTCATATTCTCCACACACATCCATAATTTCCTTTATTAAATTCCATTCTTTTATATGAATAAATAATAATATGCTCTAAATGTTATAATCGACTGTGTAATATTCAACAAGATGACATCTCCGTGAAGATCCTTTGGATAATTGTTGGATGATTTCGAGGCCTTTTACGAACGACACCATCTTACTTTTATCAATATTTTAATGAAGGTTATTTTTGTCCGATGCATTTATTTCCAACTTTTGTTCTAAGACAATCATAGCGTCACTGTACAGAAGGTAGTTTAGGTCGTCATTTATATGTGTATATGTACAATTATACATATTATGTGATATTTGTAGAGAAAGTGTTAAAAATAAAAGAGCTATAAACACAGAAGTGAATTATATTCCCACAAACAACAATATATGCACTTAACATATGCAAATACATCAGAATTACGAATCGTTTGCTAACTATAATATATGTTATGTTATACAGATTCTTATTTTACAAAATTCTATATGTACACAGCACATTTTACCTTAGGTTTATAATAATAATATTCAAACGATTCCGTTGAAAAAGCAATTAAAAACCATAACAATCAAAACACAATTGTTAGGGGTATAGATTAATCGATTTGCTATTAAACTATTATCAATCTTATTGCGGTGTATTAAGGGTTATATGATAGCATATTTTCACCGGAACCGCTCTAAAGTTAATAAATATCATCGTTGTCAAACCAAAATCTGCTAAAAGTATACTTTTGGGATATGGACAAATAGTTTTCCTGAAATTTTTTACATGAAGATTTATTTTAAAAAAAGGGGTCATTCTTACTAAAAAAAGAATTAGGGTTGTTATACGTAAACTTATTTGTCGTGAAAACTTAGTAATTTCTTTATTATTTTTATAATAGAGTAAATTTTGCAATAACAGATTCTTGCACATCGCAGATTTTATTATTAGCACGTTTAGATTTTATTAGCAGTTCGACAAAAAATCGATTTTATTAGCAGTTTTTTTTTATATGACAAATAATGCAGTAGACTATTCACTAAGGTCAAAATGTTGGAATCTCAAAAAATTGCATATAACAGATTTTGGTTTGTCAACGACAATAATGTTGTCTACGGAATTATTAATGCACAAATCACATTAGAAAAATTTGGAAGCGTAAATAACAATATCATCGTCGCTCTAAACTGTATATACTAATATAAGAGGTAAGTTATAATTAACAAGGCGATCAGGATTATAATGGAATGTGTTCTCTGAGCGTAAAGGAGAGGCTAAATGGCTTTTTTTCTTACCGGGAGATATAAATTTTATTTCAATTTATACTTTTGATGTAAATTAAGTGGAATTATGATTTGTGGAAGTATCATCTTTTTAGGTTAATTAAAGATAATGATATAATTATTTGTTTATAGACTCGATAAGGCGGGGTAAAGTTTCTACTCATGCGGACTGTCCGCTGTACATTATCGTAATAATGCGGATGAACACCGCATCTATGGCAAATAGTGCTGTAGTAAAAACTCGGATTTTATATACGCTTTTAGAGATCCTTCGTATCTCAGGTTGTTAGCTGTATGAATAAGCCATTTCACGACGACACTAGCACACTTAATTTTAAGGAACAATCGCTCGCTACTTTGTAAATTAAGGGCCCTATTTCACAGAGACACCATGGTGGCGCAACCCAGTCGCGCTACCAACAAAATGTATACAGCTCTATTGGAGGATACCTCACCTGTATCTCTACCATTAGTTATGATGACCGCACTCGCTAACGAGAGCGTAAAAAATTATATGAAAAACTGTCAACTGTCAACTGTCAATGACAAATTGACAATTTACGCTTTCGCTAGCGCTTCCATATACATATTTTACGCTTTCGCTAGCGAGTGCGGTCATTGTAAAGTCATGGTAAAGGTACTGGTGTCCAATTTGTCGCGCAACCACTTTGGTGGCGCAACCAGTATTTACTCGAGCAACTGAATGTTACCAGTTGCTCCACCAATTCCACAGCGCTGGTTGCGCAACCTCTGACATGTATAACGCTGTTTGGCGTCTCAATATAGCGGCCGCCAGTTGAACTACCAGTGTCGCCCCCCTTCCCCCGCACGCTCTCCTTTGAGACTCGTGACGAGTTTGGTGTCTACTCTGGAGTCTCCTTTCGTAGTTCAAAGACACCATGGTTGCGCCGCCATGGTGTCTCGGTTATATATGCGGTTAATATGCGCTGACCTGTCCACTGAATAGACATAGACATAGGCTAAAGCGGTCGTGTACTTTACAGTAACAATAGTACACGATCCGAAGGGAGGTCGTCCTGCGACCATCTGTTTACCAGACGAAAAATATATTATATAATCAATTATTATATATGAGAAAATAAATCGCGATTGTGTTGCACTTTAAAATATACTCATTAATTTAAAAAAAAAATAGTATTTTTTAAAAACTTGATATTTAAATTAAATTAAACGATTAATAAAATGTACTTTTCGTTTGATAAACAGATAGGTGAAGGATTACCTCTCTTCGGATCTTAGACCACAACTACCGATTGAATGCGACGATGAACTAAAATAATAATGATTGATTTGTTGAATTAAAAAACACATTTAAAATATAATGGAGACATTTAGGAAGACCCATTTACACTTCCTAGACTTTTTCAGTCTTGATTCGATGTAAGTGAAATTCAATGCATGGCACTACTACGGCTCGTGTACAATCTATTCACAATTAGGAACATTACATTAACGAATTTTTTATCATTGTAAAAATGAAGCATATAAAAATATATTTTCAGTAATTTATATTCAATTAAAAATGGCGAAGTATTTTGTACACACACATTCTTCTATTTTAGCGCTCGAATAACGAAAACTATCGTCAATGACAAAAATATACATCTTATAATTATTATATGATCGTGTATATATATATAGTCGTGGTCATAAAATTAGGTACATACACATATATACAGTTAATAGGAGAAGATAGAGATTTAAATATTCAGTCATATATCTCATTGCATACATTTTTCGTGAAACATTTTAGCGTTTATTAAAAGGTTATGGTTTTTTATTTGAACAAAACTAACTATACAACGGTATAATTATACCGTTGTATAGTTAACAGACTCAAATGGTATTCGATTGGAGTATCGTATCTAATGACTATCCTTGTTAAAACTGACAAAATTAAATTCAATGTATGTAATATGTATTTATTTATTGTTTAACTGGAATAAACACATCAATTTATTCCAGTGACTGTTCAAGTTATATTTAATTTATTCGTTTAACTGTGTATGTATATTTTGAAAGCGTAAATCAAAATATACATACACAATTTTATTCAATTACATTATAAGTGCGTGTCCTGAGTGACGGCGTATCCGCTTCCGCGATACGCCGACACTGAGGACACGCACTAAAGTTGTACACATTACCTGAGTATTAAAGATTCATGATTATTCGATAATTCTAATTTGATATGTCTCATAACGAGTGTAGTCAATATATCTATTGTTATTATATTTTTTTTGAAATGTTGAAGCTCATACATTTTGTTAATTTCCGTTAGGCTAAGGTCACACTGGATGATTAATTTGGCGCGTTTTTATCACATAGTAATCTTTATCTGACTTTTTCACATCATTTGAAATGAAAATTGTTCAGTTAAAAAGGCAACTGCAAAAGTATGTGGCACAAAATCATTTCGCCTCAATCGCGACAAATTATTCGTCTAGTGCGTCACGAGCTTTAGATCGAGACAACAAAATATTTTAATATCATAGAATCCGGGGAACTCGAATTACCAAAATTCGAATTGCTTTTCGATATATCGTCGTCGTTGTTAAACCAAAATCTGCAATGTGCAAAAAAGTATACTTTTGAGGTAATGTCAAAAAAAAATTCTGAAAAATTTTACATGAAGTTTTTTTTTTTTTTAAATAAGTATTTTATTTGAAACTCACGAGTTGTTTTATATAAACTTATTTGTCTTTTAACATGAAAACTTAATAGTTTATTTATTATTTTTCTTATATATTGTAAAACACGTCCCCCCGCAGCGTCTGGACGTATGTATGTTCGCGATGATCTCAAAAACTACTGAACCGATTTACGTGCGGTTTCAATCTATCAACAGAGTCATTCCAGAGGAAGGAGCATACTATTGTAGTCTAATAGATTAATTCGTCATCAATAGTTATATGTTTATATTTTTCAACGCAGACTAAGTCGCGGACACCAATTAGTTTCTAGATAATAAATTAAATTTTGCACACAACAGATTCTAGATGCTGCACATAGCATATTTCATTAAGATATCGTACTTCGGCAAATAGTGCTCATACTCACTTTGCAGTTTTTTTATACGATAGATGTGTACTATTCACTATTAGGTAACAAATTATAAATCTTAGATCAATCTGAGAGAATTGTGTACTATTCACTAAGCTTAATGAACTATTCACTAAGGTCAAAATTATTAACTGAGGTCAATCTGAGAGTATGTGTACTATTCACTAAGGTCGAAATGTTGGAATATCAAAAAAGTGTACACAGCAGGCAGATTTTGGTTTGACAAAGACGATATGAAATTCGTCAAGATGAAATCTTCTTGTTCCTACTTAAGAGATCACTATGCCCGAAACACTTTGGGCTTCCTGTGTGGTCATACGCTCGCTCCAAGTAATTTCTCGTCCGCTGAATGCTCTTCATCTTCTGAACCCGACTTCTCTTTCTTTATGGATTGGTATCGAACCTGAAAAGTCATGCATGAGCAATATTTATTAAAAATGTTCCTTGTCACAGTATATTTATGAAAATTTAATTTATGCACATAAAAATATTAGTCAATGTCAATTTATACTAGGTTTAAAAATTATATAGACAACCTTTGGTACGTGAATTACAACCGATAGTATGGAGTTTTATTTTAATATCTATAAACAAGAGCGGTTGGTATGCTGACAGTCCACTTGATGGTAGGTGATGGTCACCGTCCAATATTTTCAATCAAACTCGCAACTCAATAACTGTGACTCTTCAATAATAGTTTATTAAAAACTCACATTTAATTCAAAACAATGCATAATTTATGTTATTGTGTGTAGCTTTAACATAGGTTTGTTTTTAAAATGTTGCCATTGAAACTCAACAGACATTTTTTAAGTATTGAGCAAACGATACTCAATAATTAATCATTTGGCAAAATTTCATTTGTATAATTAACTAGCTGGTGCCTGCTACTTTGTCCGCATTGGAAAATGAAAAATATAACACCTGAGAAAATATATGAATGCTAGCTAATGCTTGCGACTTTGTCAGCGTTGAAAAAGAAAATATAATGAGTAGTATAACGCCTGACATTTTTACCGTTGTGACGACGGTGGCGCCCAATTATTTTATATTTTTAGGCGATCCTTTGGGAATCGAATACTTTTTCAGTTTAAAATGTATACTATAGATCAGGGGTCGGCAACCTGCGGCTCTTTGGATGTGAAGCTGCAGCTCTTTAGTTGCATACGCAAATATTATTTATTTTATAAAAAAAAAAACATTTAAAAATCGTTCTGAATCGATTAACGAGGATTAGGCACCATTTCTATCTCTCAGCCACTTGTACTCGCTTTTACCGCACCCCTCCCCCAACACTAACTTGAAGTACAAGTTAGTGTTGGGGAGGTAAATGTTTAATTGTTTTAATTTTTTACTTAAATAATAAGTGATTATCTAATAATACCATATATATATTATCTAATTTGTTGTGAAAATACACTACTTATATATGAATAAATAGATATTTTTCTTATGAAAAGATAAGTTTTTATTATTAAAAAACTTTATTTATACAAGTATTATTTATTGTTGGCAAGGAAAAATTTTGTGGCTTTCTAAAAACTTTGAAATTTTGTAAATTGTAATTTTTAACTCTTCCGACTCAAAAGGTTGCCGACCCCTAACTGCTATATGTTAATCCAGGTGTCTGTGTCTATCTGTGTGTCAAACTTCATCCAAATCCGTTCAGTTGTTTTTACGTGAAAGAGTAACAAACATACATATCCATACGTCCTCAAAAACTTTCGCATATACAATAATATTAGTAGGATATTAATACTAATCAGCTAAGAATTACCTTCGTTTTTAGTTTTGTACTAACACCTCTCGGATGGTACATCAGGAAGTTGTCTGTCACCCAAAATATTAATATCTGAAAAATATATATTATTATTTTTACTTTGGAGCAAATACTTGCTGGGACAAAATCAGTTAATGTACAGATTATTTAAGTAATCTTAAAAACTTATTATTTAATTTTAAAAAAATCAATCAACCAATACATCAGTTGTGTAATTTCTACTTGTATTATTATTATCTAAAATCTATGTTCACCATTTTATTACTTTTCCGGGCATTAAACCGATTCAACGTTTATTCTATTTTGGTGTGTTTCATTTATTCACTACAGGTTATGGGCCATCCCATACACCTAAATAGTTTAAAAGTTTAATATTTTTTGCCATAAAGTATTATAATAGAGTATTTCGCGAGTATTTCACCGCACATCGTCCCGAGAAAATAATTAAATATAGCTATGTCTAACCCTCAAATTGAGAAGTTAGCCAGTCGGGAAAATTGCATTGAAATTGAATGTTTGCAGTTAAATCTTACTTAGAACACGAAGATTTGTGGGAATGTGTCGATACCGGTCCAGAAAAATCGGATTATTACGAGATTTAACCAACACATCACTAGACAACTGCGCCGGCGTCGAAGATTATGTGAATAAATTTATGAGTACCGCATTTAAATTACGAAATATTAGTTTTGAAGTTGATAATGAGTGGTTGGGGACACTCATGCTGGCAAGTTTACCAGATAATTACAAACCTATGATCATGGGTCTGGAGAGATCCGGCATGAAAATTTCATCAGACTTCATCAAGACAAAACTTTTATAGGAAGTGAAAGTTTCCAAGTCTTCCGAATTCTTTACAAAGCACAAAAATACCTCTAACAATAATTCAAAGCCAAAAGCAAAAGGCCCTCGCTGCTATAATTGTAACAAATATGGACATTTCAAGAATCAGTAAGAAAATCTGAACAAAATATTTTTTGAGCAATTTTTTCAGCTTCTAGTACAGTGAATGAGAACGACTGGTATATCGACTCAGGTGCCACAATGCACATGACTAAGCGTTCAGATTGGATGTGATTTACAACCACCTCCGGTTCACACAAAAATGGTGGCCAATAATGATGTTGTCTCCGTACAAAATATGGGTAAAGTTAATATTCAGACATATTTATGTAAAGATGAGCATCCAATCCAGGTGAGAAATGTTTTATTTATACCTCCAATAAGTTCAAACCTGTTGTCGGTTAGTCAATTAACTAAAAATGGCTGTAAAGTAGAATTCACTGATATGGGCTGTAATATATACAATGCCAATAAATTCTTATAGCAACTGCAAGACTAACCAATAACATGTACATGCTGAACTGGCAATGCTTATGCTGTTTCATGTGAAAATAAAGCTGATATTATCACATGGCACAAAAGAATGGGGCATTAAAATGAGGCCGATTTAAAGAAGTTAGAGTTATGTGCTGAGGGTATAACTATTACCAACAAAGATGTTGATACAGTTTGTATACCATGTTGTCAAGCAAAACAAACACGACTCCCGTTTCCACATTCTGGTTCTAGAGCGAATGCATTGCTAGAAATAGTGCACACTGATCTATGTGGTCCTAAGGAAACACCGTCTGTTGGTGGTGCAAAGTATTTCATAACCTTTATAGATGACTATTCCCGTAAAGTTTATGTATATCATCTAAAAAATAAAATGGATATTAAGTCAGTATTGGAAAAATTTAAACGAAAAGTGGAAAATGAAGAGAAAATAAAAATATGAAGAAGCGACAACGGAAAAGAGTTTTGCAATAAAGTAATCTCTGATTTTCTAGCAGCTGCCGGCATCAGACATCAAACCACCAATCTGTACACCCCTGAACAAAATGGGCTAGCGGAGAGAATGAATAGGACGTTGGTGGAACGTACAAAATGCATGCTGTTTGAAGAAAAGCTGCATAAACAATTTTGGGCAGAGGCGGTCACCACAGCAGCCTATGTTATCAACAGATCTCCATCACGAGTTTTGGGTGATGTAACGACTTATGAAAAGTGGACTGGTAAGAAACCAAATATATCACATTTAAAGGATTTTTGTTCCTAGTGTATGGTACATAAACATATTCCTAAACAAAAGCGATTGAAATAGGATCCTAAGTAACGAGATTGTATGATTCAATAAATAAAATGATTGTATACAGTAGATAATCATAATATCACACCACACCCGGTATCTATACCACAACTCGTTACTATTCCTATTAGTAGTAGCAATATACAAAATTGTTTACAAAAATCCCCTGAAATACCTGTCAATGACAGCTCACGGGATGAGACACTTCATGACACTTTGTCACCCTCGAGTGCTGACACATCTTTTGACAGTTGTGTGATGAATAAAACAACTGATGATGAAACATATTACCCCACTACAAATGAAGAGAGCAGTGATGATAGTTTTGCCAGAAATATCACTTTAAGACCTCACCAGAGACGCAATGTACAGGGAAATAATTTCATGTGTGTTCAACAGACTGCAGATCCATTGACTGTCAAAGAAGCTTTATCAGGCGCAATGGATGAGGAGTATCAGTCTCTATTGGAAAATAATACATGGGAAACTACTTCTCTTCCAATAAACAAATGTCTAATATCATGCAAATGGGTTTTTAAGAAGAAAACAAATGAGAATGGAGAATTAGTAAAGTATAAAGCACGGCTTGTGATTAAAGGGTGTTCACAAAAACCAGGTATAGATTACACAGAAGTATTTTCACCCGTTGTTAGATAGATATGCTTCTCTAAGATATCTTTTTGTTTTAGCCGTTAAATACGATTTAGATATTTGTCAATTGATGTTCGGCACCATTTCGTACGCGACAAAGTCGCTAGAGGGGCCATTGACTTGAGGTACATCCAGACTGGCACGATGGTGACAGATGCACTCACAAAACCAACATCTCACTCCAAACTATATCTAAAATTCATCTAAAATGGGGTTGAGGGAGGATGTTGTAAAAGTAAACTTAAATTGTCTTTGATTGATCTTTATCTCGGCTGTGGCTCGCTGCCATACTACATGTCACCATTTTATTACTTTTCTGGACATTAAACCGATTCAATATTTATTCTATTTTGGTGTTTCATTTATTCACTACATCTGTGAAAGAAAGAACCATAGTGCCACCAATATATTCATAGTAGGTACTTAATGAGGAAATTTAAATATGAAAATAATTTTATAATTTTAATATAAAAAATAGCACAAACACTATCACTTTACACAACGAATACAAATATGTGCACAGTGCGATAACAAATCTGTGTCGTTAGTTATTTAAAATTCTGCCATATAAACAAGACAAAGCGTCATTGAATAATTTGTTACGCATCTCGCTTTATATGTCTGTTTGACTAAGGTATGTTCGACAATCAACACATTATACAATACACACAATCAACTCATAGGTCGAAGGTTTTTGCTATCACAATGAGTTTTTAATATAATATACCAATTACTTATTCTTGAAGAGAAATAGAATATTTTTATAATCATAGTAAATGGCGTAGCCCAAAATGTAACATTATTTTTGAGTTTATAAATGGTTTATTCGAGCAGTTACAAGTGACTCAAGTGGTCTAAGGCCGCATGGATAGCGTGCTTGCCTTAAAGCACGGAGCGTTCAGGGGTGCCGGGTTCGATTCCTAGCAAGTTCAATTTCGGAAATGAACTTTCAAAGTTGGCTTTGGTCTGAATTTGGAAAGTAGTGGCAAAGCACACTGCGTTTTGCAGTCATTTGGGCAGCCCTTCTGGCGGCAGTAACCACCCGCTTTAAAGAAGATCACCGTGAAATAACAGCATGTGGGCTACGGTGAATGTATAAGAGATGCCATTTCTCTGTGGTTAATCTTACTATGATGGGCAGCGCACTTGCAGCACCTGTGCCTTTGCTTGTGTTATAGGCGACGGTGGTCACCTACCATCAAGAGGACCGTCAGCCTGTCTGTCGACCTTGACATAACAAAATAAAAAAAGTAACTCAAGCAGTCTAAGGTCTTAATAAACGTAGGTCTTAATAAATACTAACGCCAACGCTTTGCATGACGCTATTTAAATAAATTTCAATACTTACATTAACAAAGAATGGTATGATAAGCATCACTACGGCGAGTTCTAGCCGCGGGTCGGAGACTGGCGACAATCGCAGCGTCGATAGGACTGCGACAACCGGCGGTAGTCGCAGGATCAATGCCAAAACTGATTTAGCAAATGTCGCTAATGCAGCATATAGGATACATTGGCACACCCACGCTGCACACATTGGTGGTTTCCCTGAAAAGAGAAAGAAATCGCAATTTATTCAACTAACTACTTATCTACTAAAAGTACAATAATACAAAAGAAGTATAGCAATAATCATAAAAACATGATAAAAACGGCTAAAGTTCTTCATATTGAAGTTATATTTGAAATATAGAATAGACAAATATCTCTCATTTCAATCTTTTTTATGTATAAAAATGTCAATTTGGTTTGTTTAAGCTTCAAAAACTCGAGAATGGGTAGACCAATTTTTGCAGTTATCAATATGGAAAGAGGGATAAACGGGAAGTTTTTTATAGATAAAAATTACCCAGGCGAAGCTGGAAGCGTGTCGCTAGTTTTTATAAAAAAAAAATATATTTTTTTTGTCTTGTTTTATGCAATCTGCCACATGTGAGGGCATTCAGCATTTTGTATGATCAAGAATTAATGTCATGTATTGGAGACATCCAATGACGTCACCAAATACTACTGATCAACAACTGGTGCTAGGATGTCCTGAGGAAACCTTTTTTTGAGTCTGCGATGGTGATACACCACTGAGAGCAATCTCTTTGCTTCCTCATTGGGGTGCTCCAAGATTTTTTTTTTTATATTTTTGTGATGTAGTCACAGTCACTTCACTAATGAACGGAATTCGGAGGTCTTTGTGGAGGATTTCGTTAGACACATACCAGGATGCGCCCGTCATGACTCTCAATATCTTAGATTGAAACCTTTGTAAGATTTCAGTGTTTGAGTGGGAGGCTTTTTATAAAAATTAACTTAACAGAAGAAGTGTTATTTAACGCTCGACGCAAAAACGGGATGAACAAATGGGGTGTTTTTGCGGGGTGCAAAAACTCCCCAGTAACTTAGTCAGATGTTAGTTTAAAATTTTCAATTTCAATTGTACCGATGCCAAGTCATGGTGGATTTCTATTCTAGTTATAATAGATTTGGTTGGAAACAACAGTAATTCTAAACATTCATTAATGTTATAACAACACACAATAATGATAGATAATAATATTAACTATTGTCATAATTACTTGCTCATTATAGGGACCTAATTTACTCATAATTAGTACAATTTCAAACAGTCAAATAGAGGTCAACCACTGATGTTGAATAATAAATTACTAATTCAAAACTTACCATATTCACCAAAGTTTATGAGTGGTATGTCATATGCTCTTGAACAATGTTGGGCTAATCGAATGCCTGCCCATATAAGTAACAAGCCCAATGTCGAGTCCAACATAAAGTTCACTATATACCTGATAAACAAAAAGGAAAGTTTGTAAATAAATATATTATACTAGCCTATGCCCGCGACTGTGACTGCACCCCTTTTTCATAGTTGTCATAACATTTATTAAATCTTTGTTGATGTTTGAAACTTCATCCGCTTTGAAAAATAAAAGATATAATGGTTGACAAAATATGTAAAGCAATATAAAAGTATAATTTCAGGCGTCAATGTACCATAGGCTATGTGCCCTTCATACTATGTATCTTGCCCATTACCACTTTAACTTATTATCCGCCGGGTTATCTTTTATTCATCTACAGATCTCCTCATTCTTTATTCAATCTCACAGTGTAATCCAGAGCATAGCCCTCTCAAAAGCATTATTCATTAATTAGTCAACATAATATTAACATTAATTAGTCGTTAATTAATAAAATTATTATAGACTAACTGTTGCACGTGACTTTGTCTGCGTAACTTTATAAAATTAGCCTATGTTACTCGCTGACAATGTAGCATTCTATAGGCGAAAGAATTTTTAAAATTGCTTCCGTAGTTGTTGAATTTATTCATTACAAACAAAAATATAAATGTTCTCTTTTTATAATGTTGGTTCAGATTAAACTCAAAAACTCTATTAAATTAAGACACAATGTTAATTAAATAAAACAAGAACAATCAACTAATTTAAAATTATATGGATACAAACCATGTACAAGGGTTGCCTGTCAGATGCGGTGACAACCACACATTGGCAGCGTGAATTATTAGTGCTCCAAGACCTTGCTTGGATGTGTCATAGAACCAGATCAACCAGGGTCTTCTTGCATAACGAGGTTCACAAAACCGTTTACCTGTTTTAAAAAAATAGCATTTAGTAAAATGATAAAATTAATTACTTAGTACAATTTAAATATCAAGGGTAAGTAACTGCACTTATATATGTCAATTGGCGTATCACGAAACATAGGGGTTACTTTTTATGTTTATGTTGATCAGAAAGTGTATTTGCAGTTCTAATAAAAGTGTAAAAAGAATTTTCATACAAAACTATATATACATTGAGTATACATGAAGTCATTCATAACAACTTACCCAGATCTTACCTATTAAGCAAGTGAAGGCCAAAACTGCTAGCAAAAATTGCAAAAACCATCCATATGTGTCTGTGAGGGCATCCTTTGAGCAATGGAGCTCTGACCAGTATATATAATCCGAGCTGTTGTTCATTTTTATAAATGGAGTAAAATTAAAATGTTGTAGGAATCCGTTTACAGAATTACATATTAATATAATTGCGACATTTTGTACTGCAATAAAATAAATATTACGCTGCACTTAACATGTTACAATAAAGAGGTGTTGAATTTATTAAGAACTAAATAACAATTGAAGAGAACTCTTAATAATTCGTCGGCTCGTAATAAAATGCAATAATAAAATTATAGATTCAATCACTTATCCTTTATCCTTATATCACACAAATAAAACAAAATAAAATAACATTGTTGCTCTAAAATCTAAATTTCTCTTTCTTGGTCTCGCTCGACAAAGACATTGACATTTGACATCGAAAGTTTGACAATTGACATAGATTAGAATGACAATGACAACAGTAATATATAGAACCGTAGAATCCATGTATAGTTCATAAAATATAGCTTGATCTCTGTGACAGATGTCAGAGTGACATACCTAGTGCTGGGCAACATGTTTTTATTTTTTCATAGTTATCGATATTTTTAGTACAATATTGTCATTGATAATAAATAGTAGTGCATTTATAAACAACTGTACATAATAAATTAGGAGGATTAAGATGTTGCATTACACGTAGGTGCCATTAATACGGTTTACAACCGAAATCATCGTCGTCGCCATAATCGGATTTGGAGACGCTGGAACAGTCCTGTAGATTGATAATTGAATGGAACCGCTCACTCGAGAGAGAGAGAGAGAGAGAGAAAGATAATTGCCGTCAGAGAAAGATAATTCTTTCTGAGACCGAAATAAAGAACTTGGCAGTGGTTCCTCCTTGAGATCGGAGAAGCAATAAACAGCATATTGTACAGAATTAAAAAATTAAATTAGAATATAAATTAAAAAAGATGTTTCCTGTACTTAGATGTTCAGATTCGGATACGAGTGGCAATGAAAAGTAGTAAGCTCCATTTGTATACTTCATTTTGAACAATAAAAAAGTATAATAAAGCTAAGTAAAGTACTATATTTATTACTAATTTTTCCAACATTTAGTTGGCAACCCCAATCATGACGCTTATATGGCGGCCATAAAAATACATTTCGTTACAGATTAAAGAAAGTTGATAATCGGAAATTCGTTAGAATGGATTTAAATTGTTATTTCAGTTCAAGCAACGACTTAAAACCGTCAAAACAATAAATAACATAAATGTTTTATTAGTTTACATTTGTTTTATTCATATGATCGATCACTAAGTGAGCGTTCCCAACGACATTATTGTGCATATATTGTATTGTCATGAAACACGAAACTTCATAGACGTGGTTTTAAAGACAGGTGTCACAGAGATCAAGCTACATTTTACGAACTATAGAAGCACAGTCGCAGAGTAAAATATTCTAGCACAGACTGTTTAAAGAACAATGACGAAACTTTTGTTTTTGAGACGAATTTTGAAGCGTCTTTAAATTTCATATATAGGTATAATATAAAGAGAAACAGCATAATTTTACAATATTTTTTAAATTGTACTAATGGCCTATCTAAATCGTAAATACCGATTTTTACTATTGCCAAAATAGTAAAAACAGTGTCTTTTGGGAATGATAATACAAAGATATGATTTTTTTATATTCCAGAATCTATTTTAGTAACTGCAAGTAAGCTGTAGTAGAAATTTATTATGTATAGATAGATAATTAGAAATTACGTTAATTGTTAAAATGCATATTTCACAAATAAGTAGGTACTTAATTGTTATAATGCATATGAATTATAAATATTGTGGATCATATTTTTAATTTAACATAATTGTTTACTAATGCAAATTGGAGGCAAAAGTCATTTGAATATTTTAATTATCGCTAGTTCGGTAACGTTTATTATCGACCACATTACAAAGACATTATACCTAAGCAAGATTGTGCACTTAGCTGAAAAAAACGAGCCGAGCGAGAGGGTCTTAAGGGGGAGTGCGTCTCTGTCTAATGTAGTAACCATGCGATTTAAATTTGTATGGAATCTCCGTCCTTGAGTCTCTTTTATGGGTTTTATGGGTTCTTTTATGAGACTCGAATAACAGACGAGCATACGGTACGCCTAATGGTCGCAACCTATGTTTTCTCTAATATTTAGCTTACTTAATATTACTAAAAAGTACTTACATTTTTGAAGTATATAAAATTTTAAAATTAATAGCGCAAATGTTTTAGTTGTGACAAGGCTTCAAACACAGAAAATTTTTCACTTTTTACCTAAAAACTAATGACATGCAAACGCTCTAGATTGTAGAATATGTTATGGTCATCCTACACTGTATTAGAGTGATAATCAACGATTAATACTCAAAAGACAAGGACACACTCCCCCTTTCGTGCCTCTCGGTCGGCTCCTTTTCCCCCTTTTCTAGCTTGTACAGAAACTTAAACCTTATGTCAACAAAATGGAGCATAATTTGCTTTAGACCGATTATGTCAGTGCACAATCTTGTTTAGGTATTATGTTTTTGCCACATTACGAGGTGGTAAATATAATCAGTGTTTGAAATGGTAACATTATAAAAAAATACCAAACATTATTTCTACCAAAAAGTGCCGCCATTTTCTACCTACTGAAGAATTGGCAGTGTTTTTGGTTTTATTGGTTTTATTTTAGTGTTATAAAATTGTTTGTTTTTAGAATTACGATTTCGGTATTAAGTACCATCTTTTCACCAGGAAAACTATTTATTCACATCATCCTCCGAAGTCGGAAACTGAAGTAAGTGGAACTTTTCATTTGAATCGATAGTAGTTTTAAGTTATGTACTCATGTTATCGATTGAATCGTGCCTTGAAAACGTTTACCTGTAATTTAATCTTTTTAAAAATTGTGGATAGTGAACTGCGAATCACAAACAAACACTACATTAAACTGTTCACTGTTCTTTATTTGAAGTTTTACTACTTGTATCAAATCAGTTGTTAGGTAAGTACACTGAAAAAATTGAACTGCAATAAACATAATCTCATTACAATTGTATTACAAATATGTAGGTACTAAAATAACAATATATAATGTCTAAACTTTCATGAATTGCTCACAAAGAGGAATGCTCATCGACCATACAAAAAACGCCTGAGATGAACAAAATTAATTATTCACCCATAGTATGGTTTCTACGCTCTATGTATTCAACTCAGGATATCTCAAATTCGAATCACTAACAATGAAATTAAATAATTATTACAAGGTAGAATCCAGTGGAATATTTGCATATCTGAGGTTATGTTAGAATAGTATCAAGGGCCTCTTTCAAAGAATATATGTCTGTAAGTCAAATACTGCTTTGTATGAACAAAAGTAGCGTTCTTTGTCGCTACATTTGTCGAAAACATGATCAATTACAAACCAGAGAATCCCAAGATTAGAGAATTATAGAAAGAAAGATGAAGTGAAATAGAACAACATATTATTCTTCCTGAAGAAGAGGCAAAGACAATTTAAGCCATAAAGTCACATATGTTACACAAACAACATTCAGAATACAAATTAATGAAACAGAACCAAATCACCTGAGAAATGAATGAAAAGAAATTGATGAAGCCATTGGATGAGTGGTTGGGGGTGCTTGCCTTAACGCTTTGTTCTAGGGTTCCCAGGTTCAATTCCCGTATTAAATTAAATCAAATTGATTAAAATTAAATGAAATTTAAAATTAACTTAATTTAAAACTACTAGAGAAACTAATATAGGAATTTCAATACTAGTAGGTATCTAAAACGTCATATAAGTGGGAACAACTCTGTTGCAGTTACTAACAACTTTACAAAACTTTCTATGACAATTTCCAGCTGTTTCAGTTTATACAGTAAAGTTGAAGGTTGTTGTATTTTTCTTCAACCAATTTCTCGGTGATCAAGAACTCTGCTCTTGCTAGTTTTCTGCTACTCCTTTAATGTTAAACTTGTGGATACGACAAAACGAGAAGAGAGAAAAGCACAGGGTTGTTGACCAATTATTGACAGATTATTGATTATATTTTACTAATAATTGACCGAAGCTTAAGTTTTGCTGCTCCCAACTTGTGTTGCTAGTTGTCAAAAATAGGCATTCTAAGTTGCCATTTGCATAAAGTTTAATTGGAATAGTTTTAAGCATGTCACCAAGATATTTAATCTTGCGTTTTGGATAGTTCACATTATAGTATGCAGCATCTTGACATGTTGGAGAGCGGTTTCGTTTCTGATCTCATGTGTCCAGCTAATACAAAGCTTTCAGTGGTAGCATTTTGAATGCCCATAGTCATCCGATGGTGTCCTTAAGAGTCCATGTTTCGTAACCATATTATGATGGGTCAGATGCAGGGTTGGAAAAATCATGATTTTTTTGACAATATCGAATAAAGCGTGTTTTTTTGAAAAAATCGTAATTACGATTTTTATGATTTTTCATTTTACCATACAGTTTAACTATATTTTTGGGTAAAACGGAATACGCACTTGGGTGTCAGAACTGTCAGAGAGAAGATGGAGTTGAAACTGGCGGCCGGCGCTACGGTCATAGGTATTAAATCTCAGAGCAATATCGGGCCCAACTAGAAAAAAAATATCCGTTTGTAATTAATCACGAAAATAATTGGTTATTGTAAAAATGATATGAAGTTATTAACAAAATTTCGAAAAAAACGGACTGGATTCCCCGCGCTGTGTTTTGTAAACTTCGCTTGCAATTGCGGTCTTACATTCCTTCAAACGTAGTTCTAACAAGCATTCATTTGATCAGTTTCGTTTAATACTTGTTATATTGCTGCGTTGCGTGCGTAGCTAAAATAAAATATAAAAAAATATTTTTATTTTTCTAAATACGTTTTTATATTGATTTGTATGAAAGAAAGTAAAATTAAACAAATTTGAAGAAAGTAAAACAAAACAAACAAATTTTTTTGAAAAAATCATTTGATTTAATCAAAATGATTTAATTGTTTGTTAATAACCTCTTAAACGGCATCTAAAATGGTGCCATAATGTGTGACATGAAAACATCTGCCGAAATTACTCGCATTCCCAATATGAAAATTTGTATATAAAATGACACTTTAATGCATATCAATAGTTTGTTCAAATTTGGTTTTCGGTATCAATATAACAGAAGTAATATGGAAAGCGACAGCAGTAAAGATGAAAAACGTCTAAAAAGAGTATAAACTAAGATAATACAGTTTTTTATAAACTTGGTTCACAAAATTTATTTGTGAAGGTATAAGTTTAAACTTTGATACTCCATCGCAGTCTATTAATGAAAAAATTAAATTGTAGTTTTGTATCAGAATTTACGCCAAATACAAAATAGTGACAAGTATTTTAAAAAAGTAATGTCTGAATTCTAAAAATGTAAATAACACAATATTTTCTGATTTAGAAACATGCTTATTACAGTTTTAAAAACAATTCTGATTTATATCGATTACATATTATTTTAAATTTTAAATTTTAAATAATTTAAAAAAATGTTCCCAAAATGATTTCCGACTCTGCCATAACTCATTGACCGCCAGAACTTTGAAAATATGATTTTTCCTGCGTGGCTCTTCTTGGGATAGTTTAATAACATTTGGCGCTATAAAAATCTTTGTTAGATTTATTCAGAAGAGAAATCAATTTTTCAGATATTTGAATACGTAAAATGCTCACCTCTCTGATTTTGTCCCATATGCACTCATGAACATTTTTTATTTTCTCACCTGTCAGTTTATCTATTCTTGAGTTACCTTTCTTTCTCTAATAGGAGTTGATTGTAGCATTCTTTGAGTTGTTTCTTGGTCTTTAGCATACACTATCACATCATTAAGTAATTTTAATAGAAACGCTAATTTTCTCTCATCCATAATAAATTGATAAGACTATTCAGAATTAGCAAATAGATTGAGAATTTCTTCCACTCATCCTATTTCTCCCAAACTCATCATAATCATACTTCATCATAAGTTATAAAAGTTAACTGATAAAAAACATGTCATTTTAGATGGCCATTCCTGTTTTACTTTATTTTCTTGTACTTGCCCGAAACACGGAGGTATCAAACCACTACTTGTAGAACCTTTAACTTTTTATTCTTTTACTTTTGTTTGTGCAAGTTTTACTTTCCTCAATAGCTGGTGCCCGCGACTTCGTCCGCGTTTAAAATGAAAATGTATGAGCAAGTAATATAACACCTGACATCTTTGTAATAGTAGCGCCAAATTTTTTAAATTTTTAGACGGTAAGCTAAAATTTTTTCAGAATAAAAAGTATCCTATAGGTTAATCCAGGTAATAAACAACCTGTGTGCCAAATTTAATCCAAATCTGTTCAGTAGTTTTACGTGAAATAGTAACAAGTACTATACCTCACAAACTTTTGCATTTATAATATTAGTAGGATTAAAGTTTCTTTCTTCTTCTTTTTTTTTTTTCTTATATATACTCGAATTAAAAGATCAATAAATGCCATATTGTCCAAAGTCTAATGTACTTTTTAAGCAATCAATCATTAGGTCAAATCAATATGAAATCTTTCAAACCATCTCATAAGTCATAATATTAATACATAATGACATTTTGGAACATTAACGTTGTTTTTTTTTAAATAAGAAACTATATGTTATATTGGAATTAATATAATTTGTTTATTTTATTTTCAATTTAAGCTTTTTGCTATTTAAATAATTTTATTAATACATAATAATGATTGCCATACACAACACAGGCCCTCTTCTGCGTCGTCATATTATTTGGTTTTTCATTGTGCTTTCTACGAGTATATTATATGTGAAAATCGGTCCAGCAGTTATTGAGTTTAAAAAGAGAAAAGATTTGTATTTTTGTTTGTAATGAATAAACTCAAAAACTACTGGACCAATTTTAAAAATTCTTTCACTTATAGAAAGCTAAATTATCAGCAAGTAACATTGGCTATTGGCAAATTTTTTTAAAGTTACGCTGACGAAGTCGCATGCAACATCTAGTTACAGGTAAAAATACATATATTTTCTCTTTATAATATTAGTATAGATGAAATATAGGTCAAAGAAATGTTTATAGCTATTATTCAATAACCCATCAGTGTTGTCTATGGGGACATTAAATAGAGGCACGTTTTTATTGGCTCGCGTGCGTGCACCGAACTTATGGCTGCCTTTGCCGTGTCGCCCATTTAATTTGTACCCACATGCAATACACACCACATGGTCATTACGTGAAGAAAAAATGGAGTCTAATTGTAGCCTCATCCCTCTGCGAGGCTACGGGTCGGTTGGGGCGGCGTCGATACCCACCGGAATCGAATGTAGAACGTAATAATTATTGGTGGTGGGCAGCCGGTGGTCTATAGGGTGGCCGGTTCCCGCGACAACAAACCGTCGCGTGGCAACTGCTCATGACATATGCATGAGAGCGGCAACCGCGTACTGCCGACGCCATAGAGCACACAAGAACGGATGGGGTATTACCGGAGAGGAGGCAAAGATAACTCCCGACCGCCCCGGTTATATACCAACCATCGCGGCCGTCAGTCGCGTCGGCGAGCGGACAGCATGGCGTGCGGCACGCCCATCGGTTTCCCCAATTATGCTCACGAAACTACTTACTACCTACAGCTATTCACGGCTATTTTTACCACCCATCCGACACGTGTCCATAAGTCATGAAGACAATCACATTACATAGGCAACTGCATCATTCTAAATTCCCTTTGTTTCCATGGGTCACACACGCAAAGGCGTCTAATGGAAAGGCTATATAAGTGTTTTTTTTTGTTTTTTTTTTTTATAAAAATAAAATGTTAAAATGCTCATGAAGAATGTGAGGTTTTATGGTTACGCAAAAGGGCTTTGAGCAAAATTCTGATGTATGATGTTAATTTTATGTAATGATAATTATTAACTTATTTAAAAACTTAATAAGCAACTAAAACATACATGTCTTAACATAGTATATTTTGATGGTTACAAAGGGTTTATGCATTTGATAACCCAATACTTGAGGAAGGTTATATTATAGGTACTTAGGCTATTTTTATTCATCACGCCAAGACGCCAAAAAAAAAGAAGTCAGAAAAAACGCTAAGTAATACCGCGTGCTGGAGATCAGATGCAACGCGGTGGGTCAGAGGCCGACGAGAATTGCCGAGAAGATGTGAAATGTGGAAATGTAGTATTTAGATTTTTAGTATTTAGGGCACACTGCGTTTTGCAGTGATTTGTGCACCCCGTCTGGCGGCAGTAACCACCCCCTTTACAGAAGACTATCGTGAAACAACAGTAACTGTTGTATTTCGGTGAGTGAGTAAAGGATGCCAGGGCTCATTTCCCTATCTCTTCCCAACCCCTTATCCTCAATCCCACTATGGTTGGCAGCGCACTTGCAGCACCTGTGGCATTGTTTGTGTTGTGGGCGACGGTAGCCACCTACCATCAAGTGACTTATCAACCTGTCTGTCGACATTAACATAAAAAATATTTATTAATTTATCTTGAAAGGCGGGTAGAACCAAGAGAGACAGCTAGTATGCGGATAAAATGAATATGCACTAGCGTTTTTATATCAACGACGTGACGCTAGCGGTATGGAGTAAGTTTTCGTTCGAGTTTTATGAGAGTTTGGAAAGCCACAAAGAAGTTATGATCGATAGAATGATCAAATATTCATTGACAGGCCTACCCGTGAGGAAACGGAATGGAAAACCGCCGCGGCCGTCTGATGGGCCGTCAGGGGGATTAGGGGCCACCTATTTTTTGTTTTATACAAATATAAGTATACGAGTACATGTGTTTAGAAGACGAAATCAATCAATTTGTTTATGATAGTACCTAGTATATAAATTTTTCTATTCTAGTAGGTTTTCTATTTACTAAAATACTTTTTTTTTCAAACCGAGGTACTGTGATAGCTAATGATTCGTTGAAAAAATCATAATAATTGTATATGCTTATAAAATCGTGTGTCCTGACTGATTATCAATAAACTCACAGCCAAAACTTCTAAGCTGAAATTCCGACCAATTCAGGCCAAATTGAAATGTAGAAAACTTTGCACGTCAGTTTTTTATTCGACCACAAATTATTCTATGCTCAAGCCAGCATTCTTTTTTTAAATTTTAACAACTCTTAAGTATATAGTTTATGAAAGTTTATGAAAATTATTTTTGTTAGTGCGCAATAATTTGTTAATAAAAAGTAATCTGCCAAAAACTCAAAAATAAAATAGTCGAAGTCCGAAGTCGCGGGCATATACTAGTTATATATATAAAAACCTTGTTTAACGCCCGCTCCATTAGTGAAAACCGCATTAAATTCCGTTGCGTAGTTTCTAAGAACAAAACGTATGTACATACAGAGGGAGTGCGGGAAGCGACTTTGTTTAATACCGTGAAGAAGATTAAATTCTTTAAGGGCAGTGGTTCGGCCAATATGTATGATAATAAGTGGACTGTATTTTCCTTTATGGTGCGTGCAATCAAGGGGCTAGGAAAAGAATTGGATTGGGACATGCAACACCTACCTCTTATGCTGCCGGTAATGATGCAGATCCTGGGCCCGCCACACACGTTCTGGTTTCCAAATTGTCCTTTCTTTTTCACCTCAAATGCACTCGCGGGGCCTAACCATTTGTATTTGTATGAATTATAAAAGCACAATGCTTCAGCGGGAGCGGTATGGAAATAATCGAATTTTTATATTATAAATTCGCACGGTGCGGTATGCGTGATTTGAGCGTTGCGTTCACTTCTTATTCTTTTTGTCGCCAGAGGGCGTCACTCGGCGGTGTGCGGTGTATGCATGTTTGTTGGCGTGGATTCGAGGAATTGGGAACGCACCATAGTCAATTAATTATTTTTGTACCACCAGGCAGTTAAAACGGTTGAAAGGTAAATAAAGACATTCGTCGATGTAAACCCAATGACAAATAAGTCAGTGAGATTTAGATAAATTAATTTTATCTAATTTCACAGTTCATTTCATGTCATGTTCATCATGTTCACCTCTACTACGGCAATACCTTTTAAGAAAATAGTAAGTATTTCCATACTTCTTTAATGTTGCAGTTTAATACTAACTATTATGTGTAAGGGCACCTTTTTCATGTCTGAAAAGATTTACACGACACCCGTGCACAATTGCCTCTTATAAATAAAAAACACGAAGATTAGCCTGTAAATGTCGTGAGGTTGTAATGTTTTTACGCCTCGTTAAGCATTATCGTAGAGCGGCCCGTGAGCGATACACCGTCAAGCGTGAAATATATTATACTTACTACTCTTACTTTGTATCAAATGGAAATCACTGCTTGGAGTGTACTCGTATCTATTACGGGTGTGTTTTCGGCCAGTCAGTTTTCAGCGAAAATTTGGGCTCTTGCCACATTAATAAGAATTAGCTTTCGCCCACTGATAAAATTTTCACCAATTTTTAATATTATAAAAGGTGGCAAGCATGTTGACGGTCCACTTGATGGTAAGTGGCTACCGTCACCATGGGGGGGTGCAGTTGCGCTGCATATCCTGGGGGAATTTGTTTACAGCTCTCTTGAAGAAGTCGTTGTTATAAAAAGGAAAAAAAAAACACCTCATGGAAGATTGTTCCATTGTACGCGGTTTTTTTAAATCAAACTTGTTTCCAATTTTCTTTTATTGATTAAACACTCCACTGTTTCAACTTTTTTACGTATTTATATTATAAAAAAATTATAAAAATATTTTGTTGATTGCATTACTAATTTAAGAGTGAAGGAAAATCGCCTAATTTTAAATTTATTTATGACCAGTATTTGATGGTCATAAATAACTAAATTATATGTATATGGACATTTCGTTTTGCCGCCATCTTATCTTTCTATCAAAGTTAGATTTCATACCAAGTTGTTTCGCGTTACTGTTTTCTTGATTAAATATACTTGAAAATACTAAAAAAACCATTGGAAGTGATTTAAATTTCCTATTGGAGTTCATTAAATAAATATTAATACTCTATTAATTTGCCTTTAATTATAAAATAATAAATATGTATGTGGACATGCTAATTTAACTTTGAAGAGTCACCTGCGTAGTTTCTCTGAAATAAGTATCGTGGTGGCGTAAAGTAAGGACCCCCACTTCGTTTTCAAGACGGGTGGCTCACGCTACCCGGTTTCCCATCGCTCGCTGAATATTTCAGCAGCCCTCGAGGAGAAAATTACAGACTTCGTTTCAATAGGATTCTACAATTACACGTTTCAATATCTATAGTTAAGAAAAGTCTCTTCAGTCAGACAATTAGGTCAGTCCATGATTGCTATAACACCCGATCGTTTCCCATGTCGGACCGCGTTCTTGCATTGAACCCCCTGCGTTTTTCTGCACCTGATGTTCTCCCATAATAACCATTAGTTAAGTATCGACTCTGATAGTGAATAATTAATGAATAGTTGTCTTTGTTGACCCAAATTGTATTAATTTTATAATTTGAAAATGGAACGCCTAATTTTCATCGTATCGATACTCAAATTCGTTGTAATTGATACAATCATCGAAATACTATCGATGGAAACAATAGATGACATAAGCACCAGCTCATAAATTTGTAGTTTCAGCGTTTCATAGTAATATAGGAGAAATTTATGTCTGCCTGTGTGCATTTTTGTTGTGGTCGTGTTGCCTTGGTGACGATTGTCTTCGACGTCGCCTCATCGGCGGGCCATTAGCTATTGACAAATAAATAGATATGTCTACAAATACACATAGCTAATATAACACACGTCAGGCTATCTACATACATAATAAATGTAACTATACCTACGTTGTATAGGTTGTATTGTGAAACGTGACCAAATACGTAAGTGACTAATAAAGTCACTTAACTAACTTTGTACATTAACTAGTATCCAATGGTACCGCCGATCAAATGATTTATCTAGGATCAACTTAATTTTCTATAGATTATAATATAATCTTAACGAATCTACTGCCAATTAGAATTTAAAGAAATCTACTTTTTCTTTCTAAATTCGAAGAAAATGTGAAATTTTGTATTTCCAAAATTCGCACTCAAACCTATTTACTTCACCTATGAAACTAATTTTTTTATGAGAGTTTCTTTTAGTGTAAAGAAGTTTAAGCGGTACTTCTGAGCCTACCATACTCGTACATGCGGGTGCACATTTTATATGACATTGTCTATATTAGTTTGAGCTCTTCACACCGTTTGGGTGCACCGTAGATACTATAGTGGCCACATGTATGCAGTTTATTTCAGACGGACTTCGAGGGAAGACTAATTGCTCTATTTTAATCATTTACGAAGGCACTTGCTTCAACAGGCTTAATTGCAATAACTCAATTATGGAATTGTTAGTTGCAAATAAGCATCTGCTGTGTGTCCATTCGAAATATACACAAGTGGTCACACTGGTATGGTTCTTATGAATTATCTAAGTGGTGCGCAATGAGTGCGCAGGATAAATATGCGACTCTCTACCTACGTATCTGTGTCCGAAATATTTTACCGCATACCGAGTAATTCTTGTGAATGATCTAACTAAACAAAATACCGACCTGGCTTTTCGAGAAGCTCAACAAACAAATGTCAATTGCACCCGTGCGAAATCGGGATCAGTTGCTAGTTTTATTATAAGAAAAACCGTTTTAATATTGCATACAATGTTCTCGCAATACGAAAGGGTTCATTTTTCTAAGGCATAAACCTTCGTAAGAGACTCTCGGGACCGAAAAAGAATAGGAGCTTAATGGGCCTACCCGTTCGTTTCTTGAAGTTCGTATTTACTGTCGGGTAGTTTCTAAAGGGACGTAGCCTTTCTGTTGATTTTACTGGAATAACAATTTTACCGTCCATTTATTGTGGTTAATTTGTTAAGTGAAGTCGGAGATAGGCATTAGCGGGTTCTAATAACGATGCCGTTGCATGCGATCTAACGTCACACTCCACACCACCTTAGATGTTTATTTAATTATCTTTTGAAACATATTTAAGCCTTTATGTACATTATTTATTAATGGTGTCTTCGTTATTGCTTTTTAATACTTATTAAATCGATTTCGATTCTACAAATCTTCTACCTGAGCGGAAATAGTCTGCGCCATTTAAATCCCTAGAAGCCTAGATGTTCTAGTAGAACAATTAAGAATGGAATTCTTAATGCGATAGCTTTCAATTCGATAGATGTATGTCATCCATTTTTAGGATGTTGTACAATTGTATTTATTTCTCTAGTTGTTAGTCCATTTATGATAATCGAATAGTTCTGGAACAAAGGTTCGGTTCGATATCTAGTATGCCAGTTCGTTTCTCTTGTATTGAGTTTAATAATTTAGTTATCGAATATTGTGAGCCCTGAAATGAATACTCGCTCCGCTATTTCGATTTTATGACATTTCTGTCTTGCATTAAAGTTATCTTTACGACTTTTTAATGTTATTCCAATAGCGGACGAGTTGTTCAGTTTAACGAAAATTTATTTTTTGTACATAAACTTGGTTCATGTTAATAGGCAATCTGTACTGAACTTTATCAGTCTTATGTTTACTGTTAGGCACAAGTCTCCTTTGTATGAGGCAGAATGAGCTATTATCCAACACGCTGCCCCACTGCTGATTAGTGCCAATAAGAAGAGTCTTCGAAGATTGTTAATCTTCTAAGACAGAAAGTTTTCCTTCATCGTTAGAGCGAGTGATCTTTATTTTTAATACACAATGAAATCGGATGCTTTCAAGAGTTATAAACCCAATCGAATTAGTTTTGTACTCGCAGGGTACACGGCGTTCTGCTCTCTTAAACCAGTAGTTACTACCGCCAGATAGGCTGCCTAAATGTCTATAAAACGTAGTGTACCCTTCCAAAATTTTCCAGAACCAGACCCGAGACAACTTTGAAAAAGGCCATTTTCAAAGTTGACCCTGCCGGGAATCGAACCCGGGACCTCTGAGACAAAGCGTTAAGGAAATGGGTGATCATAAACAGTTAGCAAACCACGTTGCCACTTAAAACCATCATCAAACATCGATTAATGTAATGTAATTATTATGTGAAGAAATCTGCAAAGGTACAGGGTTGATTTAGACATAGAAGGGGGTTTTGTTGCGGTGTGACTTGTTAAATCGTCGTTTCCGGGGCACAATGAGAGGCAGGATGTTATCGACGGGTGGGGCGGGGGTCGACGGGCGGAACGCCGACGTCCTTTGCGCATGTGCTAGGCCGCTAGGCCGTCGCGGCGCGGCGCCCTGGAGTCTCGTGGGAGCTCTACTAACGCTCGCGCGAACCCTCAACCTCATCAGTCCGGTCTCAAGCGCCACCAACGATAAACGCGAACAATAGAATACAGATATACTTGTGCTGAACTCTCTAAATCTTATCATGAAATCATCTATGTACGTTTCATCTAAGTTTTGTACAATTTGTATTAACAGTGAAAATGTTGGAGAGAAGACAACAGATAAAAGATTCTCTAATAGCTGCCTCAACTTCTAATCAGTATATCTGTTTTAGGTTCGTACCACTTTTAGCCAGCGCTCTCTGGTAGTTTTGGTGAGTTGTTGTTTTGTTGTTTCTCTAGTAATTGATTTTTCAGATAGGGATTTTTTCAAGTCTTTGTTTACTTGAACGCTTGCCAACTTTGTTAGAATAGGAGAAAATCCCGTTATTGCGGATTGGTGGCGTACTTTTGGATTTAAATTTTAGTAATTTTCTTATTAAATTGTAATTTGGGAGAATTTGGATTTTATTTTTGTGTAAATTTCAGAAAAGAGAGCGGGAGTTTGCAGTTTTATTAATGTTTTAATATTAAATGGCTTGGATTAAAATGGTGTTCTGAAAAGCAGTTTCTGGCGGAGGCAGCTGGTGTAGACGTTGAGCGTTTTGTATTTTTTCTATGCGTTTTTTGCGCCAAGTTGTGTAGAGAGGTAAGCAGGCTTCTTTGTGCCGCGAACACCTGCCGGCGGCATCGAACTCTTACCCTCATGTTTGTCCTATTCAAGTGTGCCTATATTTATAAAATTATTACCCGGATTCAACATTTCTTCCGTAGCATTATTACACTTGGTACATTTTTTGTTTAGCCGTTGTCTGCGTCAATTGATAGCAACATACGATCTAGCTTCCGACATTAAATTAAAACGTTTTAACCCTTGTAATGATGTTAAAGAAAAATGATTGTAGTGTTTATTAAGGGTACAGGAAAGGAAATTAAGAATGGTGACAGATGGAGGGTTGTTTTGGTAGCGTTGATTGGGGCGCGCGCGAAATTTGTTCGCATTTGCAAACCCGAGGTATACTACACCTTGCGGAGGAGTCAGTGACCCCGCTCACCTGCTGTCTACCGGGTATCGTCCGCAATACCACATTATGTATTGGTAACTTTTTAGTACCTGTATTGTATTGGTAATTTAATATTATTTTGTACAATTATGTACTTGGACATCGATCACTATTTGACTACAACATTAAATTTATTCGTCTTAATTTTTTTTTATTGAATTGAATTGTTTCCTCTATAATTGCACCAATGCCGGCGTGTGCTTCTAATATAAAAATGTCTCGAGCAAGCATATTTTCATTGTTTCTACATCAGCGAACTTTGCAAAGATATATTATTTCGATGTACTACATTGACTAAAAATATTTAAAATACAAAACCTGCTTAGTAATATTCGAGTAAATACGTTTTTTTAGTATAAAATCTATTTTAAATTACAGAACTGTCAGCGATTTTAAATAACTGTCAATTTTACGTCACCAAAAGCCTTGTATTGTAAATTCCTTTTGAGATTTTTTCGTGCCGCAATGAAGAATCGAGGTTATTTTTTTATTCTATTTTAAACTAACTTTTGCCCGCAACTTCGTACGCGCTGTAGTTCGTTTTCTGATAATTCTACAGGAAACTAACATTTTTCCTGAATAAAAAGTATCGTATAGTTTAATCTAAGTAATCGGTAACACATCAGTGAAAACCGTATTCAAATCGGTAAAGCTATTTCCGAGATTAGCGTGCACAAACAGACAAATATTTAAAAAAAAAACTTTTTTTAGAATATTTAAACAAACATGGCTTGATTTTATTATATGTATAGATATATCCATTTTTAAAAAATTAGAAGGAATTTGTGAAAAAAAATTTCGACTGTCTTAATAATGGACTTAATTTGTTCCAGGTAATAAGATGAAGCGCGACGCCTATCACGATGACGGTCCTCAGCACAAGCGGCAGAGGCAACCCGACGATGAAGTCACCTTCCTTATACCAAGCAAAGTAAGTACGAACATCAGAACTTAATGTTTAACATACTGAAGAGTTACTTGCTTAATCTTGACTTTAAACTTATATTTAGGTACCTACTTATTAATAGTTTTATTATGCCCATGGCTTAAAATCTCCTGCAAAAGCATTTGCAATGTGGACGATATGCTCGTAAATCCCAACAAATGTTAATACCTACTGTTTTTACGAATTTAAAGTACTATAAATTAAAAAGGTTTGAAGTTTTTCAAAAAATTGTATCATTTTTCAAAAATTTTTCTAAAAATCTTGAAAAGAAACCAAATTAGCGCATAACAAATCTCAACCCAAAAAAAATTATAATAACGTGCAAGGGTAGTGATTTATTATAAATTTCATTATTTTGTTTAAAAGTTGTTATTGAATTGTTTTCAATCAATCAATCAATCATTTATTTGCCTGTACATGGCTGCAAAACCAGATAACACCATTCACCGTTTTTTTTAATTATCGCTTCGAAAATAGACAAAATGATCATGTAAGTTAAGGTATACCTTAACAGATATATTCCGTTCTAATACCAAAAACTAATACCACTGGTATTTGTTTGAACTCATATTTATTTTCTATTCCAAACGGATACCATTTTATTAATTAATACCAAAACAAGTTCAAAGATTAAAAGTACAGTCAGACACTTTACTTTATTTCTATATGCATAGTTAGACAGTAAAGACATTTGTATACAGAAGATTTGTATTTTCTTTTGGTTTAATGTGATTCGTGTTGTCCACAGGTAGCAGGTTCGATAATCGGTAAAGGAGGATCGAATATATCTAAATTGAGGAATCAGGTCAGTATTTATACGAAATATTCTTTATAAAATTGTTACCATAAAGGATTTTTTTAAAGATATTTAATTCATCAGCTGTTATATTACTGTGATGGTTTTTATAATTTATAATAATTATGTAAATGTAAATTTACAAATATTACTTAGTTTAGTAATTTTGTTGATGTTGCTCAGTCAGTAAGTGAAAATATTGTTTGTTATCATTACAGACGTGTCTTTTTTTATTTGATCGAAACTACTAACATTTTGTTCGCTACAGGTACCTACCAAAGGCCAATCTTAATAAAAAAACCGAAACGTACTGTTGTGTGGCTCCAATGGTATTATATTAATATTGCGAAGAAGACCAATCAGAACCCGTGTCTTTTGTTTGTACACCTATTTGGTGATGTTTGCATTTCCGACGACCTCTCTTTAGACAACCTTGCTTAAATGCTAACATCACCTGCACAGATTTAGAGCAGCAAAGACATGGAGCGCTATGAAATGTCGCGCCGGCGGATAGTCCGTAGAATTTAGACAGAATAATCCCCCGGCAGCCAGTTGCAGGTTTATATCGTCCCCGAGACGCCCCCATAGCTGATAGTCTGACGCGCCGCTCGCCCCCACACGCCCATATGCGCGTGCGCACATTAAACCACTCTCAACATTGGTCTATAAGTATACAACATTATAGTAAATGTGAATTGTTAGATCTATATTTCTCGCCGTCACGAACAAAGAAGTGCCTCTTCACACTTACCGGAACGTTATCTTTTACGCGCGGTAATCGGGCCTACTTGTTATCTCGTCCAGTCATTAATAAAAGTACAGTCGCGAGGATAGCACGCGCGTGCTATCGCTGCCTATATTAAAAAAAAATGCAATTAACTGGAACAAAATTTTATTATTACAAGAACTTTGAGTTTTCATAGTAACTGGGTAAACCCAATGATTTATAGACGTGTTCGTAGTGTTGGAATCTAGTTCAGCTGCTAACTCATAATCATAACTCTGATTGTTCATAAACGTCGTGTTGCCAACGATATTGAACGAAAGTCACATTAGTAATATTATATATTACAAATATTTTGGATAAAATAAGCTCTTCCTGAATTAAGAATTTTGTACGCGACTTTAGTCTCGTCGGCGGTTGAGGTCGGTATGTGTGAAAAGGTCTTAACGCGTCGCGACTTTTAAGCATACACAATGTTGAGCGTGGCTCGTTGTCGGCGAGGTATGGTGTCAGTGGGGGCGTGTGGCGCGCCGCTACAGCGTGTGTTGGTTGCCGGTCCCGCCTCCGGACGCCGCCCGCCCGCCCGCCGCCCGCCCCGCCACGCAGTACAAAGCCTCTATAACAGTCCCAGATTGCCCCGGCCCCGAACGGTAAACTATATCGCAAACATCTACTCTGAAACAAAACTTAACACTACTCCTTTATATGAGCTCTTGTATATCAATACTCGTCAACAGTCAGGTGTCGGATCGTGTTGGGCCGCCATCAGCTCCCGGCTCTATATAGGTGCTTCATCCCGTCCCCTATCACAACACTCCGCATTAATATGCACTCTCTATAAGACCTCGCGACTCAGCTGTCGAATTTCTCCTCCCGAGACTGCAAACCCTACCACCACTGCCAATTTATATTATATTTTTATACCGTCCGGACTCGGTCCATTTCCGATGTTACAAATTTTAACTTGTATATTATTCATGTATCACATTATTTCATTGTCATCATGCTTTCTGTACGAATCGAGCCCGGCAAACACCGTTGACCTCCCTGACCGTTGATTTGATAATTTTAATGATTGTGTTGTGAATTTTTTTCATCGAGAAACCTCTACGGGACTCGGGCTAATAGAATATACGTGTTGCAGGGTACTGTCGATTACGGCGTCCGATGTCGACACCGTTTTGGAAATCGTGAAAGATATTTTGCCGTGTCTGAGTGAGGTAAGTGCAATAAACATGCGTAAAATGTTTTTGAAAAATCGTTGATTATTATAATTCAATCCCATATTACAAGTATTTTCAAAAAATTCATTAGGTTTCTTTCAGTGAGGCCGTGTGGCACCCAAATATCGAGCTTTTTGTATATCCCAGCCCTTTTCAAATTGGTCAAAACTGATTTGTGGTCAACCCCTAGCTCTTCAGCTATGTCGTAAATACTAATATGCCGATCTTGCTCCACTTTTTTTAGTTTTTTTTTTAAATGAATTTTTTTTTAATATGAAAAAACTCTCCGACCTTATCATTCAAGTTTCAGTTCCCTGCTTTGAGTTTTATTTGAGGTTGTGTTCTAGAAATGATCTAATAAGATTGTGAATGGTATAGGGCAAGGGAAACAATGAAGACTTGGACGTTCGCCTACTGATTCACCAGAGTCGCGCCGGTTGCGTTATCGGGAAGGCTGGCGCCAAGATCAAGGAACTGCGGGAGGTAAGGCATCAATCGATGTTCAATTCGTGTAAAATATACAACGCCCCTACATTTTCGTACTTTTCCAAAATATATATATACCGGAATTATTTATACAATAAATGTGTCGTGTGATTATGGTGTAATACTTAACGATATTGAATCATTTTATTATAATTAAAAGTTGATTTATAATAACTGTACAAAATGCTCTAATTTTCTCTTAAGATTTGGTACATTTTACAACTGGTAAATCTAGACGTAAATATTTTTGTGTAAATCTAGACGCGACCAAGTACACATTACTGCTAATATCTAAAATGTTATAACTTTAGTATAAATATTCAATTAGCTGAACCGGCTGCCTTATTATCTAACAGCAGACTACAGCAGACGACTTGCGATCGCGTGTGCTGCCATACAGAAATGATGCACTTTAATTTTATTTATTGTCTGTAAGAAGCCTTATCGCAAGCCACACCCTTGTTACGAGTTACGATATACCAAAAATGCGATTTAGTGTGATATTCCACAAATTGATAAAAAGTTTTCGCCTGTTGCAAGTTGATCGCAAGTCGTCTGCTATTAGATAATAAGGCAGCCGGCCACACTTCGGCTGTCTAATGCGTGTCTGGTGCCCGCTTTCTTTGACAAAACCTTGATTACTCGGCAAATATAAATAAGATATTAATGAATTATACACATAAAGCATTCTCGGAAATTTCTCTTTCCATCGATACAATCAGGAACAAAATATGTTCACTATTTACCGAGATTATCGCATACATACATACAGACAGACAGAGGAAAAGGAGAACTTATACTGTGTACTGATAAGTTTTGTGTGCCATTATATTATCGTAAATGGTTTCGAACAAAAATGTAGCAGATGGGAAGTAGTGACTTTTAATTTAATAGCGCCCGCGATCATCTGTCGAGCGACTTACAGTTATTTGTAAAGGATTTTTTATAAGGCCGCATGTAGCCACGTGTTGCTTGATGGCTGGTATAAGGATGAAGGGCAGATGTAAATGCAGCTGCGAGCTTGCATCTCGCGTGTTATCTTCGCCTATTGCCATTTTACACGTGGATTTAAAAGCCTCTCTGCCCTCTTTGTGTGTGGGTTACGTATGAAAATCTCCCTTCAGTCAACTTTTTACCTTTTCTTCTTGTACATTTGAAACTAGCTTAGTTTTGTAGTATTTCTTAAATGAGTTGCTATTTTTTTGATGTCCTAAACAACATTCATTCTGTTTAAGCTTAGCGTTTGAGTATTAGGTCATATATCTTTAAAACTATAAATAGTAACTCGGGCCCAAAAAAATATTACGAATTTACTATAATTAGATGGTATTAAAATACATTCATAATAACGAGAAAGTAAAATTACATTTAATTAATTTGTGGAACAGTATTTTCTAAATAATGGAACTAATGGGAATAAAATTGTCCCAGTATCGATGAACTTCAGTGTAACTACTGGAAACAGACAATTTTGTGGCCCAATGACGTAGCCGTGATCTAGTGGAGACGGAATTATTGTTTATATAGCAAATTGACCGGAGAACAAACAAGGTTAAACGATGAACAATAAAGTGCACACCCGTTCTCGACGGCAGATCAATTATGGAAGCTTTCAAAGTTGTTGGAACTTTGCAATCTCTGTAACGGTGTTGCGTTTCATACTTGCGTTTCTGAATTAATCCGCTTAGTTCACTTCTAATGTTTGTCGTGCTATTCAGAAGCTAGACCAGCTATAACTTTATGCTTGAAAATGTGTCAACGAACCATTAAGGAGTCTCACAGGTGGCAAATTATTGCGCGTTCATTCTGTTCGTATCAGCGCACACCCTCACACAATTTTAAAACGATTTTGATGAAATTTGTTAATAAGAAATTTAGGTTTCTTGTTACATGATCAAGTCTAATCCTTATGATATTTAAAAGCTTGATCATATAAAGTAGTCGACAAACAGTGTTTGCCTGTGATTTGGTATTGTTCGAAATAACGAGAGACAAAGCGCTTAGCGTTTGAACGCCGTCTACGACGGCCTAACGCCCTCATCAGCGTATGAAAGAGACCGCAATAGTACATTTCTATTGTAAGCATTGTGATACTGCGTACGATGTAACGCCACAAGCGGCTGATGACGTTTATAGGAGACTCAACGTTGTGGTCACAGCCTAAGACTGGGGCCTTGGCTGTGACCACAGCGCTGCATCTCTAGTTATTCGAACTATTGCAGCGTGAACGTCGTGTCTAGCGTCAGTACAAAATGACATATATGAGCACAGACAAGCACTGTTTGTCGAACATTGTTGTGATCGAGACGTCGTTCGCTGCTGAGATATGTATTGACCGCTCTACTAAACGCCTGGCGTTCTGACGCCGAGCGAAACATTTACATTGAAGTTATTACGCATGTAGCATTTAATAGGGGACCATGAGACCGAAGTCTTAGATTCCAAGCGTTTTTAATAAAGTCGAAAGTGGGTAAATTGAGTTTGGTATGTGATCGGGCTCGTGTCGCGGGCGGACCGGCAGCTGGCGTCGTACGGCAGGTGCTAGTGCAGCCGCCGGAAAGCGCACAAAAACGCGATAGCGCACCTGGCCTACACCCAGCCCGGCCCCGACTTGCACAATGATCGGTGGGCTTCTTTCTTTCTTTCTTATTAAATACGTGGACGACATATGCCGTCTGCCGCCCTGTGATTACCAGGTACCTGGCAACTGCTTCACTTCCACGTATAAAGCGACGCATACAATTTTAAATGTAGCGAGAATAACCGATCCTTTTCTTTTAGACGTAGGAAACTTTAAATGACGCGTGTTTCTTTGCTCCCTTATATATTTGCCTACTAGCTGGTGCCCGCGACTTCGTCCGCGTTGAGAAATAAGAATATAACGGTTGACAAAATATGTGAGCAATAATTTAAATCTTTATTGCTGTTTTTGTTTTGTCAGGAGTTAGATTTTAATCTTTATGTAATCCCTCGAGAACAGATCTTTTTTTTTTCTTGGATGAATGGTTACTTTGTCCGTTTCTGTATTTGTGTTTCATGATTATCGGCTGAAGGATTTTTACTTCAGGCGATCATCATGAACTTCATGACTCATGACAGATGATTTATGAATGATGACAGGCTGTTACTTTCACATACATAATATTAGTATTAATACGCTTCCGTTCTTGTCTTTATATCAGTCGGACTCGTAGGCTTTTGATATTATATTTTAACACTAATTAGTAATGGCTAAAACAAAATTGAAATTGGAACTTTAAATTAACTATAAATGTTGGAGTTCTAAACTCACATTGTTTAGAACGTGGGAATAGTTGGGACGGCTTCTCATAACGGTCGTGTCGCTTTCAAATATAAGTTTTGGTCAGTTAATGTGAAATGTTGGAGCTTTGAAGGTTTTCACGTGTTTAGAATAGGACTGTGTGTTAGCAACCGAATAGGTATCAAAAGCTACATAATATATGTAATGTACAACTTTATTAGAAAATATTGTGGATTAATTTTCAAATAATTTTATTTTCTATGGTTAGTTCTTTAGTATTGAAATCTAACACGTAATTGTTCCCTAACTACTATTTATGCCGGCCATTCACGACAGTCACATTCACAATCCAGCATGAAGCAGCGGACTGTCCTGAATGATCGGCTTAAATAGCTTAAATAGTTATTGGCGGTTCCCTAAGCCTAGGTGACAGTTGGTTGAAAACGGGCATTGGTCCAACATATAAATTTAAATCAAATTTCATACAATATCTGTATGAAATCTGATTTATTACCTACATTTTAAACATACGTTATTTAAAATGACCGTGTGATTGGTTTGTTCAACGATCACTAAAAAATGGATAGAAAGTAGTTTGTGTTCATCCGTCGGAAACACGGCATCGGGTCTAGTGTTACCAGTTCGTCGCACGTGACGCTCGGTATACAGTTTTTGTGACTGTTCCACCCGATTCACATCCCGGTGAGGAAGTGTGGTATAGAGCCACCGGAAGCATTGAATCAAGTCGCCTACTGAAGTTACACTGGTGTGTGGAAGGATGTAACTTTTGTAGTTTATTTTTTTTATTAATATATCTCTTTAAATATGTCTACCACATACTTAAAGATATATTAATAAAAAAAAGTATTATCGTAGAAACGTGTACTCTACAATCGCACTACAATAAAATTGTTGTTACAAATGCGAAGTGGGTTTGTTTAGATTTCACACCTTAATTTTACTCAACCGATCTTCATTAAATATTTTTTCAAACAATTTGTACTCGTTAAACAGTCGGAGTAAGAAAAGGTTAGTCACCTTAATGTCGACATTTGCTTGCACCAGGACAATTTTCATTTCAAACGTCTGTCAGTTGTCTATGCTTGGTGCTTTCGGCCTACGAGACATTCATTCGTTTCAAAAGGTTTCAACAACTTGATGAAGTAATGAATTTGAAAAAAGACGAGAAGGTTGTAGGATAACTTTTATAGAGATTTTATCTTGAAATATAGATTTGGTTCATTGAAGTTAAGTTTTGTAGGGTGTATGAATTCGTTTTATTGAAGCAAAAAAGTTGCATCACGATGACTCGTAACTCGTTACTTTTTTATATTAAACAATTGTTATTTCAAGGTTGTTTAGATAATTATTTAAACTTTCCATGGAATGAGTAGCCGCAGTATAATCGTATGAAAATCAATATTATGATACAAGTTGTGGTGCGACCTTGTGAACGGGGTTTTACATGAAATTATTGGTACATAGGTTTGGTGGCAATGTGTCGTATGTACGGTCGAGTATCCGCTGAGGCGCAGTTGTTATTTTACCACAAATAATAATTATCGACAGGGGGGCTGTCGCGGTGACAATTTGGCACGCGAGCCACTTCCGTTTCCCATCCGCACCGTGCTAAGGCTTCGTGTTTTAATTTTTTTTTTGTTTTTGTAAATTTAAACAAATAGCTTAGTTTTGACGTCTTAAAATTTGCTTCCATAGTGAGAGGCAATTCATAAAAGTGATATAACAATATCGGGGGATATAGTTTGATGCTGTAGCTGTAGATCATCTACATCCAAAATTTTATTACACCACTCGATAGCTAATGGATCAGAGTTTTTTTGTATATATATGATATATTCGAATTCGTTGGAAAATATTACTCTTAACATACACGTATTTACGTAAAACACATAGAATTGTTCCACGCGTCAGCCACACCCCATTTTATTTTTAAGATAAAAGTTCAGACGTGAGACTTGGATTAGATTATAAAAATACCTTTTGACCTGATAATATATTACTATTTTCCGAGATCATCTCTGGCAATAAATTAGAAAATGGAATGAATAGGTGGCAGTGTAGACCCGACCTTGCGTGCGGTAGGCGTGGCGCGTGCCCGGCGCGCGGAGCCCCACAAGTGCGGGGGTGCGGTGCCCGGAAGGGGGGGGGTTGGCTCGGGCAGGTGTTACGCACCCGTCGACCGGCCGGCACACCGTTGGGACTCACTCGCAAACCGAACGCCATTGTTAGCGGACGTGTCTTGAGCTTCGCCTAAGTGTACTTATTATTATTTTTTAAGTATAAATTTTTTTTAGGCGCGTTTATTGCTTAGGAGTGAACGTAAGTGAACCGTCACTGAATCGTGTGTAAATTATATTACAATTTTATAATTTTTAAATTTGAAAATTAGCAGTTTTCGCCTTTATCTTGCGGTCAATATAAGCACACACCCATTTTTTTTATTGGCATTTCTCTAATATCGAGGGTATATTTTCTTTAAAAGTGCGATTGTGAGTAGTATTTAAAGTGAGTTGCAATCGAGTACTGCTACTGTGCCGGTGTATGTGTACGGTGTGTGTGTGTGAAATGTCAACGGTGTCAGTGTCCTGTGTGGTTGTTTGTGGCTGCGGTCGAACGGGCGACCACGTGCCGGCGATTGCGGGTCGATGTAGCTGCACATGCGCACTGCTTCTGTCACCGCTGTCAGCCCGACTAACGTTGTTCGAAAATAGGTAATTTTAAGTTTTTAATATCCAACTATGCAAGATTGGTTGCGAGTTCGGATGTGACGGTGTTTATGGCAATTCTCGTTTAAACGTTGACGATTCTATTATTATTTTTTTGTTAAAATTATATCATTAATTAAATGCTCTGTTCATATCTGTCTATTTATTCATTCAATCAATCATTTATTTGCAACTTAGTAACAAAAAAAAAAAAAACAGTAACGGTAAGAAAAAAAAAGAAAAAAGGTTACAAGTTACAAATAGGTCCCTACTCAAAATTGTGTTGGCATAGGCCAGCACTGATCTTCCACGGGAACCCTAAATATAACACAAACACTGCCACACACCATGCATATGCCCTTAAATATAGATAGATTTAAATAAAATTAAAAAGAATTATTTTCTGTCAAAAACATGAATAATTACAACACAACATTATCTACTTAGAATTTATAAAAAGCTACTCTCTACTCTTAAATTCTCCTCTCTTATCTGACTATTCATTAAAAATTTATTTAGATTCGTTAGCTGAGCTGCAAATTGGCGAGAACCCCGGGAATCGGCTCGCTGCCCATGACAATTTGTTAAAAACATAATGTGGAGCTTCATTTTTTATAATACCAAAAAGAAGATAAGCTAAATGCAGTTTTCGACGGGACTTCATTTTTAATAGACCACGCTTGTTTAGATATGGTGTGACATGAGCTCTCAGCGGTATGTCAAAGCAAAACCGTACCCAGGCATTCTGCACCCTCTGAATAACCTTTTGTGTTGTGACTAAGATGCGCGGGCCCAATATGGTTTCAACATAATTAAGTTTGGATAATATCAAGGACTCTGTAAGTTCTATATTTCTTATAAACTACGCCACGGTTTTTGTTGCTGATTTTTTTTAGGAATTTCAAGGCGTCAAATAATCAATAAAATCAAGATTTGTAGAGAAATATGTAACTTGCTTACAAGTTAGTCACAAAGCAATGGTTAAAACAATATATATATTTAAATTAGCGAGTCACTAGAAACTATTTAAATCGATTGTTATTTAATTCAAAATAAAGCTCCGCGGAAAAGAAAATGATAAATAATAAAGTAAGCCATACCTACCGATTTCGTTGCCAAGAGTTACGAAGCGTTTTTATTTATCTAAAATTTAGTATGAGATTTTGAGTATAAATCTGAGCAGATTACTTTTTTGAGCCCTTGGGAACGATTTAATATTTTTCGGAGCTCGAAAATATTCTGTAAGTATAATTTATTCTAATATACAATGTGATTAAATTTCGATAAGTATTATATAAAATAAGTATTACAATATGAAACATATCTGATACCAATCCAAAACACTTTATAGTAATCATTAATAATTCCTGGTTAATTTCACTCCAACAATATATAATATCTGATGGGGCGAGTTCGCAGTGCTACGCAGACGCGGTCTCGTTTCAATTTTTTAGACGTGTCATCATAGGACGGTCAAGTTCTGTAAGCGGATTACTCCTCGTCATCAAAAAAAGGACGGTCAAGTTAGATCAGTTAAATGCCGTCAGATTAAAAATTTCAACTTAAGATTTCACACCCACGACACGGTCAGTTTTTGGATGTACATCCGTTCAACTGATCAGTTTTAACTGTGACACTTATACTCATATTATCTTATAAAGATATATATAAGAAAAATAAAAGATGTATATAACGCCTGACTAAATATGTAAAGCAATATAACGCCTAATTATTTACTTGGTGTGGTTTCGAAGGTTACATACATACATACATAGATACAACTTTAACAATAATAATACAAGTACAAAAACTCGCAATAAGCTGCCTACATAGGCTGTCGTATTTATGCCGAAGCTTTAAATATTGAGCAAATGGGGAAGACCCTAGTTAATCGAGCTTTTAAAGTGCAGGGAAACTAAGTTTTTTAATAGTAAGCTTATATTAAAGAATGATGTACACGTACAAAAACTCGCAGAAAGCCTACATGGGCTGTCGGATGTGTGCCAAAAGCTTAAATATTAAGTAAATGGGGAAAGGCCTAGTTCATCGAGCTTTTAAAGTGCAGTGAAACTTAAATTTTTCTATAGTAAGCTTATATTAAAGAATGATGTAGACATACAAAAACTCGTACTAAGCCTACATGGACTGACGGATGTGCGCCGAAGCTTTAAATATTGAGCAAATGTGAGAAGACCCATTTTATGGAGCTTCTATAGTGCAGTGAGGTTTTAAGTTTTTTTAATAGTTGAGCATACTATAAAGATTTGTCTGTTCTTTCAGAAAACTGGTGCACGTCTGAAAATATTCTCAAACACTGCGCCACAGAGTAGCGAGCGTGTTGTGCAGCTGGTTGGTAAACCGGACGCTGTAGCCGCCGGCATCCGGGAAGTGCTTGATCTCGTACAACAGGTAACTTTTTTTTTTTTTATTAGAATTTATAAATAGGTAAAGTGGCAGTAGAGCCGCGGCAATATTATGTTATTTTTTTAATAGAACTTTTATAGTGTGGCAATCTATAATTAAAATTATAAACAAACTCCAAATTTTCTATTGAGCCCAAACACGCCCAATATCTGATGTAAGTTGCTAAGGAGCTGGATATCTCGCAAACAATTTAATGCTGCAGCACCAGGTCAAGGTTACCATGTCATGGAAATATTACCGAAGTAACAGTATACCAAATTTCACATCAATGGAACATATTGTGGAAGTTAGTGAAAACCCTTCAACTAGGAAATGGGCTGATAATCCACCAACGCCTGAATAGATCTTCATAAATTATAGTTAAGAACGATCCCAATCATACATCCGTTGGGAGCTACGGTTAAACAGGCAAACACAGATAGATACACAGATACACACGTCATTATCAAGTGTCAGGAGTTTTCTTTGAGGTCGAGGTTGAATGATAGAGTGTAATGGTTGATAAATTTATTTCTAAAACGTGGTCTATGTTACTAATTTCTATTCAATCTCCTAAATAGACTTGTAATCAGATTTAAATACCCAGATTTGTGCCGGGCAGAGTAATCGAAACCGATGATAATGGGGTCACAGAGGCCTTGGCTTTGCCCTCTATTCCACAAAGTTCAACTGGAAGTTCAACTAGTTGAACTAATTAGACAAAAACATTCCAATTATTTTAACTTTGTAATTTATTTTAAAAGTTGAACTTTCTGGACTAAATTGATCCTATTAGTTCAACTTTCTAATTATTTTAATGTGCTAGCATTCAAAAGTAAACATGCGAAGGGTCAGATGGAAACTCTAGAAGGTTTAAAATTCTTCACACCTGAAGGCGAAGAAGGGCTTGAATTTTCAGTTCAAAGCTTTGTTGTTACACCGGAAGAACTAGAATAACAAATGTATAAATAAAAGGTTGTATGAATATTTCAGGTTCCGATCAAGGGCCCCGTACAGAACTATGATCCGCACAACTACGATGACTTCTACGCGGAGGAGTACGGCGGATTCGGTTCCGGACAGGGCGGGCCCGGGCCCGGGCCCAGGGGCGGTGGCGGTGGGGGACCGCGTAATGGCCCTCCACGCGGTGGTGGACCGCCTCCGCGAGGCTTGCCGCCAATGGGAGGTCCAGGCGGCCGCGGACCTCCGCCACCACGCGGCGGTCCGCCCTTAGGAGGTCGAAACGGCCCGCCCGGCGGCGGTCGCGGCGGCGCATTCAACGATTTCGGAGGGCCGTCGGGCCCGGCCGGACCCAGCGGCGGACCACGGGGCAACTTCAACGGTCCCCCGCGAGGCGGCAACTTTGGAGGAAACAGTTTCGGCGGCAACAACTTTGGAGGGTCGCGCGGTGGCAATAGCAATTTCGGCGGTAACAATGGCGGCAGTCAACAGGAGACCACCACCCAAGTCACCATACCGAAGGACGTAAGTTATGTTTCTTAAATTTATCAGCAATCTTATTCCAATGATTTTAGCACTCGCACTCCTTTATTTCTATACCAAGAGGCCGTAGCGTTCCGCGTCTTGTCACGTGATGCTTTGGCTCGGCACGTCGGTTATACAAAGGAGTGTGAATGCTAAAATCATTGTGATAACTGACTGTGTATGTATGTCTTCTGGTTTATATAGTGTTGTGACAATTTAACTGCTATTTTTTTAATGAAGATCCCAAAACATGAAAAGGGTCTAGATAACTATATTTTGGCAATAAATATTATTGTTATATTTTTGAATAATTAAAAATGTGTAAATAGTGTCACGTGTACAATAAAGACACTTCTGTTTTGGCAGCTGGCTGGCGCAATAATCGGCAAGGCGGGCTCGCGAATCCGCAAGATCCGCGCAGAGAGCGGAGCCAGCATAGAGATTGCGGAGCCTCTGCCTGCGGCCAACGATCGCATCATCACCATCACCGGAACTCCGCATCGCATTCAGATGGCGCAGTACTTGTTACAGCAGAGGTAAAACACAACACATCATTAAAAAACGCTTGAACCAGTACATCACTATGGTATAATAATTATATATTGAGAGCAATGTGATCGCACACTATGGGAACGTACCCACACTATTTGACCCCCTCCCCCCCCTCTAGTTTACACGTAGTAATTCAAAAATATGGTTTTTAATATACTTTTTTGCAAACAGAACAACAGGTTCGGTCGTCTTATTACAGAAACGTGGACGTTCCTAGTAATAAGACGAACGAACCCGAGGCGATGAAATATCTAAAGAACAAAAGATAAAAAAAAATGGGGGTGTCCGATGGTTGCTCTTAAAATATATAAATATATATATATTAATACAACATATGTCTATTGATTATATTTTGATAAATATATAGATAATTTTGATAAGGACCATCGTAACATATTAATATGTTTGAGTTGTTAAATTGCTTTTAAGCTAACAAAGTTAAGCCAAGCTAATTCCCACATCCATTTGTGTACACACAGCTTGACTAACTTACACAAAAAATATATAATATGGCTTACTTCTGCCATTGCTTGTTACATAAAATTAATCTTATTAAAGTTATAATAATTAAAAATATTCTTGTATTTTTTTTAACAAATGATTATTTAAAAAAAATGATACATTTCATAAATCTAGTTTTTCACACCACTAAATGAGCCCCAGGGCAAATTATTTCAAACAGTATTAAAGTTTATAAAAAAAATGTTTCTATTTAATAAACAGTTAAAATGAATTGGCTTCCTTGATGTGATAATCAAGTTTTCTTTCTAAAGTATGTGATTCAAAAAAAGTAACTTCGACACCACTAGATAGGAGGCTGTCAAATCATTTTTGTGGCTACTAAGTGTGCGCCATTTTATCCAATATCACAACTAAGTCACCTTAAGTATATTATGTGATGTTATTGTGTATAGTTATTTAAATTTTAGAAAAGCTAAACAATAAATGTTTTTGACACCTAAAATAATCACTATTTCGAATAGGGCCTAGTCAATGCTTTAAATATTGACGGTAAAAAGTTTTTTATTCTTAATTAAGCCGTTTTTCTTAACATTTCAAAGTCGAATGAAATGTTTAGTCTCATTTCATTTAAGTTATTGTATTTCATTAGAAAACGTTCCCACTTAATACTGATCTATTTAAATTAATATAAACTTTTTTATCTATTTCATAATGTTTAAACATTAATTTTAGATTTGAACGCACTGTTTTCCCCTGCTAGGGGAATTCACGTAATGTTTTATAATTTTGCTCTTGAAATATATATTATTTTGAATGATTTTGTCATGCTTAAAATTCTAACTAATATTATTTCAAAACTAAGCTAACTAGGATTTGTACACAAACTACCAAGCCTGAACTCTGTATAGTCAAGATTGACTTGATTATACATTATTGTATAATAAAATCTGAATAAGCTCTGAACATCTGATGTAATCCATCACAGAAATAAACTAACACACATTATTTTGACAATAGAATGTTTGAAGAGTTCCCTGAGTTGACATCAAACCAAACAAAACATTAAATAGAGCTTAAGTGTCAAGTCGATTATGATTTTAAGGTAAACCAGTAGATAGTCGATTGTATTTTAGTTTGCTTTTCGAGTAGTTCAAACTTGAGATTAAATTAACATGTATTTGTGAAAAATCTTTGGGTGATTCTTTGTAGAAATGCGAGACACGACTCGTTTGGAGCTTCGGTTTTTTTCCCTTTGATTTGCGATAAGGGTTACCATTTCTATTTTATCGATTTTTCATTTCTATTCATATGGGTCAATGGAACGAGATAAAAATTTAACAAACTGTGGAAAGAATATTTATTATGTATATTTAAACTAGCTGTTGCATGCGCCTTTGTCCGCGTAACTTTATAAAATATAGCCCATATTACTTGCTGATAATTTTTAAAATCTGTCCAGTAGTTTTTAAGTTTATTCATTACAAACAAAAAATACAATTATTTTCTTAGCATAGATGGACTATATCACGTGATTTGTTTACATTTCTTACTTCATCTCTCTGACCATGGGAATTAACATTTGGATTTGGTATCACTCGTTATAGAGGAGTTTAAAAAAATGATTTGACAGTTGTGGTGTTTTGGTAAAGTACAAGAATTATTGTAATTTTTAAAATTATTGATAAAAAAATCTAAACTAAATTTTGTCTATTTGATAAAGTTTTATCTGTGTGTGAATTCATACAAAATGTTCTGATATTACAGATACAATGAACAAGCTAACTATGAACGGGACATGCAAATATATATTTTTTTTTAAACAAAATTATAAAATTATTTTAAGAATATGGCGCTTTTTGATTATAAGTTTGTCTTAATAGATTTCGAGCAGTTATTTCGAAATAATAATGGCGATAATGATGATAATATTTGGAGTTATGAATTACAAATACAAGTATGATGATCTTAATTCGATAAAAGCTCGTGAAACTAATAAAATTCAAAATAGTATAAAAACTATTCGTGAAAATAATATAAAAATTCATTTGTAAATTTAAATTTTGCGGCCGTCCCGACAAAATTTCGCAATTTTTAAAATGGTAACCCTATCTTATTAAATTGTTATATGACGTACACGTCATCTTGCGTCGTGTTGCATTTCTTTCCTTCTAGTTTTTCGCAATATGATTCAACTTGAAAATTTATTTGAAGGCTGATATTAGCACAAGTTTTCAAAAGAACAAATATTTTGATAAATGAAAACCAAAAGTAGACTTGTTATTAGTTACTCTAACTAAATCTATGAACTCTTATTGAAACTATACTATTCTGCCCAACTAAGCGCAAAAGCGGTATCTAATTGAAAGCGAGTTTCGAGATAATTGAAGTTATGTAAAAGTAGTTTTTTTTTTTATTTATTTTTTTTACTTTATATATTGAATTTTTTGCTCAATTTTGTTTATATATTATATTGACTCTATTTGTTATTACAATAGTTAAAAGTTTACATTATTACAATAGATATACTCTAATACCCCTAGTGATTTAAGGTGGTAAAATTGAGATGGGAATAAATCTTTCTTAAGGTTTTTTTTTCATATGTTTTGAACAAGATAGCGCTAAAAGGCTTAGTTCATTAGATGCGTATTTTTTAAAGCTATCATCCTATGGCATAAAAATCAAATTTACGATATATATTTTTTGAGATACCGCTTTTACGCTTAGTAGGGAAATATTATGATGCCTTCACACCATTCTAAAGTGATATAAAATTATATTTACACGGTTTTATCATTTTTTTTAAAATCACTTTTCGATGGTGTGTGTGTGTGTAGTAATAATATGTCATTTCTCATAATATTTTCTATCATAGTCATAGAGAGAATGGACCGAGCAATACCCACGTGACATTGACCACTCTTTAGAAAGAGAGAAAGCGATCGTGCGGCCAATACCCACCTCTTTTCTGTAGATTTGTTGTAACTTCAATTAAAATTCTAGAAAAATTGGATGGGTGGTTGGGGTGTTTGCTCTAACGCTCTGTTCTAGGGCTCCCGGGTTTGGTTTCCGGCAGGGTCCACTTTGGAAATGAACTATTCAAAGTTAACTCTGGTATAGATCTGAAAAGTAGTGATGGGGGGCACATTGTGTTAGCAGTCAGACTGGCGACAATGGACAAGGGATGCCAGAGTCCATTTCCCTATCCCTTATCCTTGCTTGTGTTATAAGCGACGGTAGCCACCGCTTCGTCTCTGTCACACTTTTCTGTCCGTATTCACTTTACAGTTGTATAGGGAGCGCTCAGTCCATCTCTCTATGTCGTATGTTTTCTATCCGTTGGTGACTAACTCTTCATATTTTTAATATTAATTATGACCATTTGTATATAACAATATTTCTAGGTGTGTGCACTCGGACTAACGGGCGTCGATGTCACTCGTTGTATGGAAGACTAGTGATTTTGTTGTTTGATTTCATTAACAAAGAATCACTAATCTGCCTACAAAGCGTTGGCATTCACTACAGCGAAGATCACCTCTTTCCAATCATCAATCTGGTGCTACTGTTTTGTTATTAACAATTTGTCTGTTTGTACATTGGAAAATTGTGGAAAAATTTAATGACAATAAATTTTGACACTGTCATTTAGTTGCAAATTTTTAAGTGGCAACATTAAAAATAGTTTGTCGAGTTTTTTTTATTATTTATTATAATATTATACTGTCAAAATATTGTCATTTATGTTTTATGCTATTTTAATGTGTGTACTCTTCTCACGGTGTCTACCTCAGACCAAATAAGAACTATAGACAGAATTTTGCAGACAGAAGCCGGTTTTATAAACATGTGTGTGCAGGCCGTTTACAGTATAGTGATTTTGTGTTCCAAGCTATAAATGAATTTTTGTTTATTTTTATTGAAAACTAGCTGTTGCACGCGACTTTATCCGCATAACTTTATAAAATACAGCCTACATTACTCGCTGATAATATACCTTTCTATATGTGAATTTTTTTTTTAAAATCGGCGGTCCAGTAGTCTTGAGTTTATTCATTAGAAACATACAAATCTTTTGTCTATAATATAATATAGATATTAGTTTCAAAGTTTATTTACGTATGATTCCATCTTGCTTTTTATTTTTTGAAACCTGTTTTTTTACACCCTTTCACTACGCAATCGGGATTTCAATAGTCTAATAAGGTGAAGCCCAGTTTAATTGCATTTGTGTGCGTGTAACCGTGTAGTGTATACTGTGTATACTGTGTATACATGGAGATGTAGTTTTATCGGCTTCAATCTGCCGTCCACAGAACTCTATCTTTATTTTTTATTTTATCTGAGGGTCTACTAACATTTTTGAAATTGGTTTTAACATGAAACTTGACATGCACATGTTAATGATGATTTTTATACTTGACAGTGTACATGAGAGCAATCCCAACCTCGGAGGCGGTCGTGGCAACTTTTGATCGTCGAACAGTCAAGAATAAATCGTCTCCTTTAATTTAAATATTTTACACCCAGCTCAGTGTCCCCGAGACTCTGTGAATTGTTCACACAGTTTTGCACTAAATTGTTACACTGAGAGGTGTATGAAGCATTTAAAATTTTATATTTGTAATGTATAAGATTTGTCATAATTTTTGCAGTTTAAACATCGATGTAATGTTAAGTGATAGGTAATAATTGAATAAATAGTATTTTTGAATAATTAATTTATTTGTTTTAATTTAATTATCTGTCTTCCATGTTTAATTTTGTCTCAGAGGGAATCACTAATCAGCAAGCAATTTTTACTAGTGATAAAAAATTCTAGTCTTAACGTTGTGTCCATTTGAATACCAATCACAGTGGGACCAAGAGTCAATACTGTGTTATTTCGGGATTCAGTTAGGGGATCCTGGTGAACTCCTTGGTTCATCAGATTCGATGGTTACCCTGGAGTCCGTGTATCCAAAAAGATATACGTTTTTTTATGTTTAACTCAACAGACAGGCTGACGGTCCACTGGATGGTACCGTCGCCTATAACACAAGCAATGCCGCTAGTGCCTGTTATTCCGTTTATCCACCCCAAGGGTGGATTTCCGAGAATCCGGAATTTATTTTTGATTATTATTCCGCTTTTTTGCCCCTTACATACAGTTCACTGTTGAACTGTAATCCTGTAACTGTGTGTTGTTTCTGTAAAAGGGATAATAATTCTCAGTATTACTTGAAGTATTTTTTTTTTGTTGTAAAAATAGCTCTCCGCCACAAAGGAGAATGGGCAAATTAGTATGGAGTCAGCCAAATGCTCAACAGTGATTAAAGTCATGCCATTTGAAAGCTTTTGGGGTTTTATTTAATTCTTTGGGCACAAAACCAATAAGTAGTATTATTTGCGTATGTTCTTTTGTAGTGGTACTCATATCCATTATGAGGACCAACACGACCCTTACCCCTTTCCAAAATAATGATGTTATTTTCACTGTTGATGGACATTTGTTCAACATAAGACATTTTTAAAAAATAATCTATACTAATATTATAAAGAGGAAACATTTGTTTGAATAGGCTCCGAAACTACTAGACCGATTTGAAAAATTCTTTTACTATTGGTAAGCTATATTATCAGCAACCAACTTCGCAGTAACGCAACGCTAACCTGAATAGTTTTCGACACAACGGCTGCGTACTGTGGGATACCACGACGTGCCAAGACATGTCAAAGCCTGCCATACAGTCAGTGCCAGCTTAAGTCCTCGATTTTGGTAGTGTCAATAAATAAAACAACATATAAACAATATTAATATAAAATTTATTTCATCAATTGATCCCTCTTATATTAAATATACAAACAGTCAATACATATAAAAAGTACCGCTTCTACTTAAAGCTTTCTGAGCAGATCCAATATCACATTTTTTCAAGTTGAATGCAATGGAGGTATGTCTGAATGTTCGTGCTTATCTAAGAAGAAAAATATATAAACTAGGGGTGTCACAACGCCGAGTAAGATCAAGAAGCCGATAAGGTGAAACCACTTTAAACCCAAATCGGCTCCTTGTGATGTCAATTGTTTGACAACTACCATTTCCACGGTATCTTTCAATTTATTTGGTAAAAGCTGTGTGTCTTCATTCACCGATTCATTAGGATCATCGGTGTACGGGACCACTGATGGTGTCAGTGTACTGTTTAAGACCACTGTATTACAGTCAATTGCACAGTCGATATCACTTGAAGATTTACTAAAAACATTATTCGTTTGTTCAGTTTGCACATTATTAGCACTTGTGTTTATCAATCCGTGCGGATCTTGAGTAGAGGTTGACGGTATTGGCTCGACTAGTTGAGGAACGCGTTCAGTTAACACTGAGTATGGTGTGACCGGCACTTTAATTGTCCGCCTTGCAAATATCTCATTATCTTTGTGTATATGATTGATTCTTTTTAATTCTGAAATCTAAAACATTAATAATTACAATGTAATTATGCTGCTCTTGTTGATATGTATGTAGTGGTTAACAGATTTTGGTTTGAAAACAATACTTTGCCAAGAGGTTATATACAACATGTAGACTTTTCAAGTTGACTCAAATTAATGCATTATCAGTTGAATAACGTAGATTAATAAGTCCATTGTCTAAATAAAATGTAGATATACTCTCATGAATAACACTTTTTTGAGTCAGCTAAATTGAATACTAATCCACATTGAAGTTTTCTATGAAAGATAATTATGTGATTTTTTTTATCTTAGAATGCTGTTCAAGCATTTAAAGTTTGTCAGAATTCAAAAAAGAGAGAAGATATTATGGAAGCAATTTAAAATGAATGTTCCATGAGACAATTGAATAGGTTGTGGTCGTTGTATTTAAATACTAGTTGGTTCCTGCGAGTTTAAAACATAAAATATGTAACGCTTGACAAAATATGTTAAGAAAAATAGCACATGACATTGGTGAAAAATTTTATTAAATTAGATGAGTAGTTTCAAAGTTTACCTCCTACATACAGCTGCGCGTATGGTCTCTCAAAAATTAGGTACTACAGAAAATATATCATAATATATGTGGCTATAATATATATTATAGCTACATTTGTGCTAGGCTCAAGGTATTCCTTAATGTAATAAATTAAAATAAAAAGTATTAAGTGTCATATAATGTCAAACTTACAGAACAGTAGAATCTCAGAGCTATGGCTTGCAATGTATCTCCCTCTTGAACTTGAGCCTCAATGAAATGCTCGTGGGGTTTCAATTTATGAAGTTGTATTGGGTTAACGTCATCATCCTTCTTGTGGCCATTCATTGTATTATCAAACAAATCTTCCCCGTTGTGCATAACGCGAGTCCTTCAAAACAATGAAAACACTAATTAATACACGTAAACAAACACGAATCCATAACACGTCACAACGAGACGTACTCTATTTTCCTTACCTTTGTTTCATCTTTAAATACAAAACTAATATTAAAAGTTATAATAACATGTCCTACAAGATTGACCAAATTCTACCTGAGATTCTTCTATTATATTTATCTTTATTTACAACGAAAATGTTAGACAGCTGTTGATTTGTCTCAGAAACATTTCTTCATACTTCTTATGAAGTTATTATACTATCACGATTTATCACTTTATTATTTTTCTTAAACTCTTGCTTGAGATATTTATTTTAATGACAGCTTTGATTTGATAGCTGTACAACTCAACTTTGACAGCAAAGTACCACAGAACATTTTATACTCACAAGGAGCATAACACAGACAAAATTAAATTACTATAACATAAAAATACGTCATGTAAAAATAAAGTCTAAAATAGCTAAAAAAATTAAGTTTGTACATAATGAAACTTGACTTGCGCAAATATATATTTTATGCGCAAGTACTAATACATAGGTAGATGGTACTTATATATAAAATTCTCGTATCACAGTGTTTGCAACAAAACTCCTCCGAAACGGCTTGACCGATTTTAATGAAATTTTTGTATATATTCGGTACCTAGGTCAGAGAATGGGTTGAAAACTATTTTTTATAACCCCAATTTTTTTTTTTTTTCATAACAACGTTTGCGGGGCAGCTAGTAATAAATAAAATTGTTAAAGCAAATATAAAAAAATATTATTTAGGATACAAAAAAATATCATGAAAGCAAATATGAGTACACCAGCAGGACAGCCCAATTATATATTAATAAAATAAAAAGCCGATTTATTCCTTCAACAAAATATTAAAGAAATTCTAATAAACCGACATTATAATATGTTGTCGCGTATTACGTACTGATAATATTTTTTATTGGCACTAAGTTTGTAAGGATCTCTCTCGGGTAAAGGCCTCTCCCAGTTCCATCACCATCACGCTTTACGCCTGCCTGGTCTTCTTATGCAGTCCCACTTTTTAGGCAGAGTTATAATGCGCATTTTAAATAAAACAAATATATAATTGTGTGTTTATAATTTATTAATGCCGAATATCTTACACAACAATTACAGAACATAAAAAATACCTTTGGTATTGCGCCATACAGGTGTTTCATAATTGCACGTAATTAATTTCCATCTAACTACATTATTTACAAAAAATACATACAAAAACGGTATCATTTGCATCACTAGGTATTAGGTAACATTAGTTAACACGATTGTCATCAATAATAATGATTATAAAATAATATTAAGACCCACTCACACGGGGAAACGTGAAATATTCTCTTGCGAATGGTCAAACGTAAGCCAATACCCAAGTCAAAAAGGGACAAGATAATGTAATATATTAAAAGAGATGTTATTACCCGCCATTTGTACAAATTTGATTTTACTAATATAGAGATTACTCATAGTATACTTTATTTGCACCCTGCAAACAAAATGTAACATGAGTAAACATAACGCAACCGTAACGCTCTCTGTGTGAAGGGGCCTTAATATATTTTTTGTGGACGTAGAATTAGATGGAATAATTTTACAAAAAAATATATCCCACAATTAATTGAACTTTATTTTATAATATTTGGGTGATTACGCTCTTAGCGTATTTTCAAATCTTTGTATCAACTAGTAAGATTATTATAGGTATTTATTATACAATAGATGGCATAGGTAATAATTAATATTGTTTTTATTATTAAAATACAAATACTATTAACACTATTACATTATAAGATGATTTCATAGAAAAATTTAGCAATGTCGGAATAACAGACGAACATAATAATTTTAAAAAAAAAGAAGAAAAACACTAAAATACAATAAATTAAAAATCGCAAAAAATATCACAGAAAATATTAAATGTTAAATAATTTATTTAAATACGTTTTCTATGCACGAATTTGATTTTGTATATTATTATAATACATATAATTATTATCATACGATAATTATAATACCATTGCGGAAAGGGATTGTTTACCAGTTAAAATGATAGCTTATTAAGTATATTAAACGCGTGCTATCACTTAAAAATAATTTATTTTCTTTTTAAATGCACTTTGACAGTTTTTTGTCAATATTTAGACAATATTCGCTGAATATGACATACATGTTGGTATATATTGCTTTATTACAATTTGCAATGAGGTCACGGACGTTACTATAAACATTAACCTGGTTTCTATTGGAGTTTTCTTTTACTTAAAACATGTAAAAATTGATTTCCTAAAACTTGCATTTTCTTATACAACACTGCTTAAAAAAAAATGCAGCATGGCTGTGACAAGAAACGGCCGCGTGTTTCTTTGAGCTAATTGTATGTATATATGCAATGAATTCAAATATACCATATATACAAAAAATCTTGGATCCCTTAGCTATCGAGCAAACTGTATCCCCCGATTTTGTTAAAATCAACTTCAAGCAAATTAAAAAAAAAAAACTTATTTAAAATTTACCATTCCATGTGTAGCCTCAGCTAGAAGTCTTTGTTCATTACTTTATAATGAGTATTTTAAGGCATGCGCTGGACTTTCTTCGTTTTAAGTGCACTAAGTTCTTTGTCATAAAAAATCGTCGTTTTTATGTAAAATAATAATAAACTCATAAATCTTGGTACTTATATTTAAATAAAAATTTCAAACATCATCCACGACTAGACTAATCACTAAATATCTGTGAAAACAATGCATGTTTGTTCTAATGTTAATTTTTTATATGGAAGTTTGTGATAGTGTGTCTAAAAATACGTTAAAAAAAATCATAAGAACTTATAAAAACGCACACACTCACACACAAATATCTTTCATTGAACATAAAATTACTTAACTTTTGAAGCATTATTTAAAGCTTTTTGTATGCCTTTTAAAATAAGTTATATTTCCTTGAACATAATGCATAATCTATGAATTACTAAATAATGTAACATAATGGGAGATTCCGTTATCGATGGATTTAACGGATATTTCCTTTGATGGCTCACAAATGCCACTTTATCTCTTAATTCATAAAGAATCAAGATCAGGGGCATACTCTAAAAATTACAAGAATTTGCAGATCAATAAACACGTGGTTAAGACCATCTAGGGCCACAACACAATAAGCTTCGCACTAGAGCCCAATAATAATAATAAAAAAAGCGCAAAATAATTAATTAGCATTATTGTAATAAATCGTAGGGCGTTTCGCTTAAATATATCACAGGTTGACTAAAGGCATAATTATAAAAGCATCTTGTCCAAATGTCTAAAAGGACGATGAAAAATTGATAGATTATTAAGTATTATGGCTGTAGCGGGATAAAGACACCAATATTGTAATTATAATTTAATCTGTTTATAAAAAAATACATTATGCCATATCAAAATGTGGCAAGAATTGCAAAATACTAAAAAAAAAAACAAGTAGCATTCGCAAAAAGCAGTCAATTTCAAAATTCATTGAAAGAATTAAGTAAAGCGAATGTCATAAACGAAATAAAAATATCAAACACTCTTTAATGCAACAACTTATACTCTCTTGTGTGAGATCATTTTAATTAAATTAAAATGTATTTGTCACACTTAAACTACATAAACCTTATTACTATAGGGTTAAGGTGCTTACTGTATAGGATGAAACAACCATGGCAACACTTGAGCAGTAAAGAAGGTTGCCAACTTTACTTTTAAAGCGAAATAACACAATTTGAATTAAAAATCTTAATTATATATAAATTACATTAAATCGAGTTACGAAATGAGCAAAGAATAAAAAATTATACAAAGAATTGTTGTAAAATATTACTAAATTTGAAATATACTGTCTGTCCTACAAAAAGGGGAGCTCTGGGATCGTCGAATATATTTTATAGATTATAATATCCTTTATAAAATTGTATGCTAACAATGGCCTCTAATAATTATATTAGGTGATTCATCAATACATATACAAATTTTAATGTAAAATCCTTAATTGGGGTTACTCTCATAACGACGGATTCTCAAAAAGACAGAACATGTACAGTTCAACACATTATTCTTTAACATCGACAATACAAAATGAAAAAATATCGACAATAGAATGCTTGCAATGGTTTTTGGTATTCAGGTAATTTACAAACACTGGTACAAATTTAGTTTTTTACTTTTTTTATTTTTTTATTATGTTTTTTTTTAATATAAGTATTTTTTTTTTTACTAGGAGTTCAGTTATTGTCAATGATTAATTATAAATATTAGAAGTAAAAAGTACATTAATAAATTCAACAATGGAAAAACAAAATTGTGTGTTTTTGACTTGTATGTACTCTGTCTTTTTGAGAATCTGTCCTTATGAGAATAATCCCTTAATTGGCTGTTAGGTATGTTTTTGTTTTTGTTTGTAAATTGTATGTTGAGAGATGTGGATTTTGAGTAAATGTATAAATAAATAAATATGAATCGGCATAGGCAAGTCTAAAGCGTTGGGATATGGGATTTTGTTTTCACTTTTCCGAATTGCCTCTCACTATGACTTCATTCGCTCACGAAGACTTTGAATATATATCTAGATGACTCAATAAATGTACTCATTATTTATAATTATTACTACTAAAAGGTTTACGTCGGTTGTAATAAGTCACTGACATGGACTGCGTGTAATGGAAATTAATTATAAATTTATATATATATAATTTCGTAGACATGTCACACGTTTTTATGATTTGCATATAAAAAAAGTCATATTCGTATTGAAAAAATGTCTGCTATTCTAAAGCAAAGCCACGGAGACAATGGAAAGAATGTAAACCAATTTCAGAGATTCATAACATTTTTTAAATAAAACAACTATTTTACACGCATTTGATGAGGTACATTTCAAAACTTGTCTTTGTAGTTTAAAATACAAATCAAAACATACTCTTATAAATTCAATAATTATTTATTTTTAATAAAAAATGGAAAATTTAATAAAAAATCATTTATAAAAATCCATAAAAGATGACCAAGTGTTGTCAAGATCGCTTTATTGTAGCACAATATAACGAAACGGGCGTTTCTGACATTTTTACGTGCGAGGGAAAAAGAATGAGATACAAAACCATTCGATTTTGTAAAACTCAGTATGGGTCGTATTTGTTTACATTGTTTGCGATGTCTCCATGGTATGTACTTTAGTTAGGTTAGGTTAAATTTTTTTTAAATCTACAAACAAATTTATCTTTAAGAGATGTTGTTAAATCATTCATTACATGTCATGTCGACATGTAATGGATATTGCGTTGGAGGGCATATAAGGGGGAATCGTTCGTACACAGGTTTTGTTCACACATTATCGAACCCCTGAAAATCTCCCGGCCAGTTCTCCCTGCGAGCTGCCCTATCGGACCCAGTGCACGCGAAAAAATCATCCCCCTCGAACGGATCCACGTCTTTCGTGAAAATATTTACCGATTCCGACTTTTTAATGTCCCTGTGATTGGTCTGAGGTTTCGTCCTCAAAGGAGGCACGTCTTCGTCCTCCTCGGCTATGGAGTCGGCGCGACACCGCGGCGTGATCGCGGCGAAGTCGTCCTCGAACAGGGAACGCGGCGACACCGAGTCGGAGTCGAATCGAAATCGTGTCGCCGGCGAGTCGGTGTCGCGTGCGCGCACCGAACTCGTCGACATGGGCGACGGAGTCACTTCCTCCGGCTCGAATGCGAATCTGTAAAAAAACAATTGATCATTGGTATACACTATTTCAATTATGAATTAGTCACTGAAAAGAACAAACACGCTTTTTTGTTCTTTTCAGTGCAATTTACTAATGTAAACTGACCGTTAACATGTTATGGGGATACATCGCAGTATATAATAAATCACCTGGTCCCTTCGAGGTTTGAGTACGGAGTTCGTTTCTTATTGCTGGTATTGTTGGCTGTGCTCTCGTGGTAGTCATTGTCGAATGGCTCAGAGTGCTCCCGAGGGGAGAAATCATTCGAGAACCGGTAGTCTCGCGGACGACTTCTGGAACAGAAAATTGAAAACTGTGAGTGTGGGGCCCTTTGTAATTTTACAAAAAGTAGCTTTTTTGGCGCGACGAATAGCGTAAAACCGCGATGACACGTTCAGTCTGCTCGGACCGAGTAGACTCGTAGGAGTAGGTAAGTTTCATATGAGTATATTAGGCCATGAAAGGCCATATGAGTGTACTAGGCCATACGAGTATACTAGGCCATGAAAGGCCATAATGAGTGTACTAGGCCATATGAGTATACTAGGACATGAAAGGCCATATGAGTATACTAGGCCATGATAGGCCATATGAGTGTACTAGGCCATACGAGTATACTAGGCCATGAAAGGCCATATGAGTGTACTAGGCCATGAAAGGCCATATGTGTGTACTAAGCCATGAAAGGCCATATGAGTATACTAGACCATGAAAGGCCATGTGAGTGTAGTAGGCCAAATTGGCCATGAAAAAATGGAAACACTGGTCGAAAATTGAACGTGTACTGGCACCCGAGAGTTGAAATACCTTGGCTCTTCAGCTCGACGCGACCGTCGCCGCGGGTCACGAGGTAAGCCCCTCGAATCCCGCGAATCTCTAGAGTCTCTCGAGTCCCTCGACTCTCTAGAGTCCCTGGAGTCCCGCGAATGGCGTAGTTCCCGATCGGACTCACGTCGGATTGAACCTTCGTTTGATCGTCTCGACGACCATCCCAATGTTGACCCGTACCTTGAATTTACATACAAAAACATCTCGTTATTTCAATTCTGTTGGCTCGCGAGGCTACCTCGCGAAAATTTCTGTACAAAATACCTTCTATCACTGACGTCTTCGCTTTGCCTCGATTCTGCTCTCCGCCTCGTCTCCCGCCATCCCAGTGAACCGTAATTTCTCTCTGCGACATAATGAAAACGAGAATTAATAAAATTTTCTTTTATAGTGTGTCATAAAGTATGGTGGTGGTTAGTTACCATCTCTTCGCCATCGTTGTTCCAGCCAACGGTCACGCGGAGACGACCGTCCCGACCCACACCCATCGCTGTAACTAACATTTTATATAACATTAGCTGGTGCCCGGGACTTCGTACGTGTTGAAAAATAAAAAAAGTATATAAGCAACTAGCTACAAGCTCCCGGCTTCGCACGGGTGCAAAATAAAAATTATCCTATCTTTTAAGTTGGACCAAATTACATATAGTTACGAAATTTTATCAAAATCGGTTCAGTAGTTTAGGAGTTCATCGCGCACAAACACGTGACACATAATTTATATATATTAGATTATAATGCTTGAACTCTTGTTGCTTTAACACTGGCCAGGAGTTAGGTTTTATTTTATTTTACTTTATATTATACTACTAATATTATAAATGTGACAAAGTTACATACATGGTATGTTAATTGAATTCTGGTTCAATAGAGTTTCAATAGACAACTTACTCTTCATCTTCGTCGTACGAATGCCTCGGTTTTCTATGTCTGTCTCGCTCCTTCTCTCTGTAGTCTTTCTGTCTCTCTCTACTCCTCGAGTCCCTATACTCCCTCTCCCGACTGTACGTCCTGTCTCTGTCCCACGCTTCTTTGTCTCTATCCCTACTGCGACGGTCCCTTCGATCCCGGTGATCCCTTTCCTTGCTATCGCGTCTATCCCTCCCGCTGCCGGAGTCTCTTCTCTCCCTCGTAGACTCTCTGCTGTCTCTGCTCACATCCCTCTCTCTATCCCTGTCCCGACTCTCGCGTTTGTCTCTTATCTTCTCTTTCTCTCTGCCACTGCCCGAGTCGAGACACTCTCTCGAACCCGATGAGTTGTGCCTGTTATTAAAGAGACGATATAAGAAATAATTTAAGTGTAAAAGGACATCGTTCAGAACACTTTGGAGAGTTTGGTAATAATTCTTTCTTAATTTCAGTAATTTCCTATGAATATTTTAGAATTTGTAAATGGGATAGCATTCGAAAATTAAATTGATTTTTGAGTAGTTATAAACCACCAAGACGGAGCCGAGGCTCGTCGATCTAATCATTTATAAAAGACATTACATGAAGTATGTAATCAGATAGTGACCTGGAATCCCTGTCCCGATGGTGGGATGGTGGGCGCTGTAGTCGCGAAATCGGCGGCGGTTCTTCATCCCACGGGGACACGTCGCGGGATGACGAAGACGTTTGCACTGTCATTAGAAACAATACATTTATTACATTGACACGTAACAATATACTTGCACAAGTATACAGCAACGTGTGCGGGAAGATTATTGCGCAAATTTCATATAATTCATAACTGCGCAATTGTAAATAAATGCCCAAGCCTTTACGTGTGATTAGACTTTGTCTACGTTGAAAAATAAAAATGAAAAATATAACACCTGAGAAAATATCTGAAATCTTTATCGTTGAAGACGACGATGGCGCCGCCACAGCGACAGTAGCGCTCATTTTTTTATATTTTTAGATGACCCCTCGGGAACCTAACATTTTTCCAAGATAAAATTTATCCTATATGTTAATCCAGTTAATAAAATGTCTGTGTGTCAAATTTCATCCAAATCCGTTCAGTAGTTTTTACGTGAAAATGTTTGTTACTCCATCCATCCTCGCAATATTAGTAGGGTGTATATTACGTCCAACTATGAGAATATACATTATAATATAATCACACCGGAGTATATGAACAGCGAGAGAAAGAGAGGGACATACATTTAAGTACAGAGAGAAAGAGACAGGGCTACCTCTGGCGTCGGGTGGGTGATGCCTGCGTCGGTGTCGGTCTGGTGGGGCGTGTTCCGAATCTCTGGAGTCCGAGGACCATGGGGAAGCGGGCGCCCCTAGCACCGACCAACGTGCCGACCCCACCCCGATCTCCCCTCCACCACCTACCGTCACCCGGACTTCCCCGCGGCACACTCGTTTGTCTAAAACTAAACAAAAGAGACAGAATTAATTAAAATTAGCATTTATCGAGAAAGCCTTTCTCGATAAATGGACTATCGAACACAAATAGAATTTTTCAATTCGAACCAGTAGTTCCTGAGATTAATGCGTTCAACCAAACAAACTCTTCAGCTTTATAATACTAGTAATGTATAGTAAGTATAGATTTTAATAATTTAATAATGATAATACTCTATTTTAATAATATACTAACTGTTGTATGCGACTTCGCCCGCGTAACTTTATAAGATATAGCCTATGTTATTCGCGGATTATGTAGTTTTTTATAGATGAAAGATTTTTCATAATCGGTCCACTAGTTTTTGTGTTTATTCATTACAAACGAAAAATACTAATATTTTCCTTTTAAAATACCTACTAGTACTATACTAGGCGCCAAATTATTATGGCCACAAAATAAAATAAACCTGTTTTTATGATTTTAAAATCCTACTTTTTGTTACAATAATAATATTACCTTTAGTATCTGGTGAAGATCCACTAGCAACATCACTAATAGAACCGGTGGACAACCTCGCCGGTTGAGTCACCTCCCTTATTGGAGACACGGGAACCGGGACTTCCTTTTTCTCTTCCACTTTTTTTTCCTCTTCCTTCTCTTTCACTACAGGACTCTTTCTGAAAGCGTCCTCCACGTGCGAGAAGGACAGAGAGCTGTTGTCTATGCAATCGAAGAAATCGGAATTGTCGAAACCGTCCGATTTCTCGTCCGATCTCTTTCTCTCCTTTACTTCGGGAGGTAAAGATTCAAACTCATCCATGGGCGGTTCAGTTATTGTTATCTCCCTTAGCGCTGCGTATCTATCGCTAGGGTCTTCTTGTTTCTGTGTTATCCCTGTATTATTGTTATCCCTTGGTGAAACGCTTCGCCTGGATTGTTCCAATTGTAAATTTTTCATCACAGACTTTATATCTTCGATTTTGGCGTCAATCTGTGAAGGTTTCGGACTGACCGAGTTACGGAACATGTTGAACGAGTCCAATGTCAACTCGTCTAAAGTTCTCAGCGGACTATTTCTTATCTCTTTCATTTCGTTCTCTTGCTTTTGTTGCTCTTCTTTCATCAAACTGTTTATTGCTGCCATCTCCTCTTTATCGTCTGAATCCTGTTTGGATTCACTGTCCACACTTTTGCTGTCCGTCGGATCTAAAATTGACTTAGATTTTAACTCCAGCTCTTGTATTTCTCTGAACGCGGCGTATCTGTCGTATGAAGTGTTCGCTTTATTGTCGAAATCGTCAAAGTTTGCGACAAACGTGTCGCTCGATTCCGGCGGAGCGAAATTATCTTCAAATTGAGGTTTAAACTCTGAGGAGACTGACGATGCTGTGATCGGTTTCTGTTTAGTCGAAACTGTTTTAGTCGTAGACGTCAAAGAAAGAGGTTTATCTGTTTTTATCCGCGTTCCGGGTTCTATGTGTATGTGCTATAAAAAAAGATATTTTTTGTTTATTATCTAACGAATATATTTAGAAATTAACTATAAATAAATATGTAATTCTTGTACATACTGCTCGATCTATATCTGCGGCTAGATATGATCTTAGGTATTCTGTGAGCTGTGGTAGCGTCATAGACGAGAGAGTAGTTGCCGGCACTCGTAGTCTAAAAAATAAAAGTTATAATAAGAAATTATATACAACGTTTTATAGAACGAGTCTAAAATATAAACGTAATAGTAAGTAAAATTCGAAGCGGTTTATCGGACTATCGCAGTTTGATACCAGTAAAAAATATTTGTGTTATGGCGAGGACTTAGCAAGAAAAGTGTTATTTTTGTCTAATTTTAGTAAAATTAAAACTTAGAAAAAATACAGTGCATAATAAATTATATTCTCACGCTACGATACTCATTCGCGACTCAAAATTAACCTAATTTTATGACTTTTAATTACAGATTAGCGTCTTTTATCTTTTTAATTAACTCGAGTGACTCTAGTGATGAAGAAGCATTTGCGGCCTTTCTATTTTATAGCAACAGATGATGACTTCGAAAAAAATAAAATACTGGATTCTTATGTAGTCTGGATGACAAATTTAATATTTAGTTCTTGCTTCGTCACCATCTTGATGATGATAAGCACGGGCGAACGATGCTCTGCGGAAACTCAACCTCTAGATTTTTGATAGCGTATGACACTAGTCGCTTTTGAGTATCGTGCGAATTGGAGGCTTACCTTGAAGCGAGTTCGTCCATAGTGCAGGTAAGGAGCTGCGAGAGCGTGATGTCGAACCTTCGTGCGGTGGGCAAGGGGGGAGGAGCCGGCGTCAGATACTCATCTTCGCTGCTATTGGTTGCCGCTGACGAGAGGCGGGGCTTAATGCCGCGATCGGCCTATTCAAATTACAATATTTAATTTCGTCTATAGTATCGGAATATTCCGGAATAGGTACGAGCCAGTCAGTTCAATACGATGTGCATATTTAACAAAATATTCAATGATATTACAATCTTGGAGCACAGCAGTCAGACAAATCGTTTGTCATGACTGACTACCAACACATAGAAAAATCTCCTAAGTTTGGGAAGTTTAAATTTGGAAGGATTTTTGCCCTGCCAGTGGGGATACTTAGTAGGGATATGTGGAACGGGCGAAAACTTCTACAATGGGCGGGTTGCTAATAATGGATGTTACCGTGGGCTCCTTTTTCCTGTGAGGACGCGGCAAAGGAGGCCCCTCTTCGTCGTGCTCGTGAGGGGGCCGCGGCGGAGGGCGGACGATGCTCACTTCGCTCAACTTCTTCGGGGGAAGCGGCGGAGGAGGGGAAGCACTTTCCGCCGTCAACTTTAAGCTCGGCTGCGGTCGTTGTCGTATCGTGCTCGTGTCGGTACCCTTATACATATATTAAAATTATCTGTATTTATCCATATAGATAAAGACTTCGAACCTCTAGTTTCTATTTGAAAAAAAAAAAATCCAAACGTTTCTCTTGAGAATGGTAAATGTTTGACAATTTCATCGCGCTAGCGATCCGGCCAAGAGGTAAACTACAGGACAAGAACGAAATTGGGAAATCGGCTTTGAATACACTTACTCACTCACTGAAAAGCCAAAGCACTTTTTATTTATGGTCTTCTGTAAGGGTGCGCTAACTTCAGCTAGAATTGCTGCCAGTGCAGCAATAGTTCTAGATGCCCTGAACTATTTTTAGCGTCCAAAAGTAATTTATATACATCAAGTCAGTCAAAATTCTTCCAATCTTAAGAAAAACGTGTCATTTTTTAAATAACAACATAGCAGACGAAACATTAGATCGATAATATTCGAACATTAGAAAAAGTCGAATCGGGCCGAAAACAACGAATATTGAATGAAAATGATCTGTGGACTTCTTGGATGAGATGCGTGGCGTGACGTGGATGAGACCGGTCGTGCGTGAGGTATACCTGTCTGTGAAGACGCGGCGATTTGGGCGCTGGCTCCGGCGGCAAACTGACTTGCAAGGGCCCGTTGAAATTCTTCACGTCTGACCTTTCGCCGGTCGATTCCCTACCGAGTTTAGGTCTAGTCTCTTCGGCGGCGCGTATAACACTCCTTTTGGGGTAGTCCGCCATGTGAGCGAACGGATCGTCCTTGAATGAATCCGAGAACGGATCGGTGCTGTCGAACGGATCGGTCTCCGCGAACGGATCGGTCGCGAAAAAGTTTCCGGGGAAGGTGTGCGTGTGCGGCTTCGCAATTGTGACCGATCCGCCCGAATGGCGCGACAGTGACGTGAGAGTCGTCGCCGGTCCGTACTGCTCGCTCAACGTCTCACTGTTAGCGACCGTCGCGTCCGTGACTATCTGTGTCGTCGGTACGAGGTCTTTGAGCACTTTCTTTGGTGGATTTTTGAGCTCCTGAAAGAAGAGTTTTTTGTCAACGTAAGGTTTACTCCGGCCGGTGCCGAGGGGGTCTAGTTCCGTGAATACGTCGTAACCGAGTGACGGCGTCGCGGTGGCGGGCTGGCTCACCTGCAACACAGGTATTGCCGTTACAATACTTGTGCGACTGCTAAAACTGCATTATACAACTTGCACACGAGCCGGTACGTTTACACACATTTAACTCTAAAGCCGCGGGTGTGCGTCTTAAGGGTTATGGCTTGCTTACACGCGCCTGATGGCTGGACAAAGTAAGGACCTTCCCACATTACGATACGATACACCTTACGTACTCCTTCGCGACTCGAGGCTCATACTAATGACTGAAAATCAACCTAATTTTATGATTTCTAATTACACAACACAACAACATTTTGGCGTCTAGTAATGAAGAAGCACTTGCTGTCTTTCTATTTTATAGAAAGAGAAAACGACAAAATAATGGAGACGTTACGCACGGGCAACCAACACGGCGGGTATCGCAAGACTAGTCGCGAACGTGTAAGATACGGGTAGCGAAGTGTGCAATTCACCATACAAATGTATGTCAACCTCAAGACTCGCGTATCCCACTAGTCGCCTTTGAGTATTGTAATGTGCGAAGGGCCTTAGTGAGTAGGTTTTTGCTACTGGGTCCGCAAAATAGAACTTGGGCAAACACTTGGTTGAATGAACTGGCAGGTGTATAAACAAGCCACACGTCTTAAGAGTCTAGACAGCGTGCTTTCCTCATATAGTGTATACGCAATCAATAGAATTTTGAATACTGAATTTAATTATATTTTAATTGAAACTAAAAATGTACGCTTTCCAGTTTACGATATGTGATAGAAACAAGAACGTTGTCTAGACTCCTCGATGGATTGCCTAGAATCTCTTATGATCTGTGCCAATTTTTTCAAGCATCCATAACAATTAACACACAGTTGAAAGCAACACAAACGCTAGTTGTAACCAAAGCCATCGTAAGGAACATGCCTTTTAAAAGGGGGTTCATTCAATGCGCCTAATTGGATCGTAAACTTAATAATTTTATTGAATTGGGATTCTTAAACAAAAAATATTACTAAAAAGTCCAAGCATTCGTTTCCAACTATAAAATCAGTTAATATATAGTTCATCTTTATTTCTACGAATGAAAATAAAGTTGATTTGTTGAAGTGGAAGTAGTCGAAAAGGGTAAATTTTATTGTGCGTTAATAAAAATAAAATAGGTTCAAACAATTTATTAGCTAATTGGAAATATCTAAACTATAAATAATTCATTCGCTCTGTTTGTGAAATAGTTTGGAAAGGTGATTTTCATATATATTTTTTAAATATCATTCCAAATTATTGACAAAAGTTTTCTATGAGGGATTGGGGACACTAACATAAGCACTAGTTAGCTACCATCAATTACACGACTAATAGCTAAGTATTTTACTTCCCGGAAATGCTAGACCAGAAAGTATGTTTGACATAAAATACTGACTGTACCTAAAATTATATAATTGATTAAGTTAAGGCTATAATTTTATCTTTCATATAAGATACTAGTGACCCGCCTCCGGCTTCGTACCCAGTTAAAATTTTCAAATTTCCTTATAAAATAAAGATAATATATGTTGCATAAGAGTATGGCAGAAATTTATTCCAAAAATCACAGGTCAAAAGCAAAAACATAGCCAGATAAAAAATTACTTAAATAAATTAATTTCTGTGTAATGCTTCACAATTTTTGTTATAACTTATAAATTCTTATATTATTATTTTTTATGATAAGGTCGACAGACAGGCTGACGGTCCACTTGATGGTAGGTGGTCACCGTCGCCTATTAACACAAGCGACGCCACAGGTGTTGCAAGTGCGCTGCCGACCATCTAGCAGTCGATTAGCAGCCTAGCAGTTCCGGGACGAATTAAATTTTAAAAAAATGTGCAAAAAGAATTGTCACTCACAGTTACGTCCGACAAGTTGTCTACCAAGGACGGTGGTGTTGCTGTAGTAGTTATAGTCGCAGCCGCAGACGCAGCCGCAGTCACAGTCGCAGTATTAGTCGCAGGTAGCGATTCGAAATCCGCTGCGACAGTCGCCAGGTCGAAGGGCAACGTGTTCGTGGGACTGAACACTCGGGCGGATGGAGTGTTGCGACCCCTGGACGACGACCCGACCGGGGGAGGTGGGATGAGACCTTTCTGGAACTGATTGGAATATTATTTTCTCCCACTTTATTGGCTCAGAAATTGTTTTATTATTTAAAAACAAAAAGGAAACGAGCCTAGCAATAGTAGCATATGATGTGTAACATCTGACATCTCACCTTTGTAATAAGTCTGTGTTATGACCTCTCCATGTTCCAATGTTTCTATTTATGATTTTGACAATTTAAAAATTCCTGTTCAAATTATTGCGATTAAAACGTTAAAATATTCTTGTTACATTTCTAATAAAATACTCTCGATTTTCTGAATTAACAAATATTTTGAACATGGAAACAAATTGACTTTGCATTTATATTATTATTTCAATAAACATTACCTGTGAAGGAACAATGGTGAACGAATCGCCGAACGGATCATTTGAGGGCGTGAGTCCCTCAACTTGAGTCAGTCCTCGCCTCAACGAGCTTAACTCTTGCTCGAGATCCACCAACTCGGCGACTCCACCCTCCGCACTAGCCTCCACTGATTTCAACGCTGATGCACTGCTTTCAACTGTTGACGACACGCTCTGAAACATTCATAGCAGCTCATTACATTTTGTGATCTATAGTCATCAATGTACTACAACTATGGATTTCGCACTCCATACAAAACTTAAAATCTGTTAAAGATGTAGATTATAATATAAATTATTTTAGATGTTTAACGCCATGTTATCCCTAATAATATCCCTATCCGCCTTCTTTTCTTTCTATGGTCAGCAGCGCGCTTGCAACTGTTGGAAACACCTATGGCGTTGCTTGTGTTTTAGATGACTATTAAGTGTGTAGTCACCTACCATCAGCAATGGACTGTCAGCCTGTCTGTCGACTTTAACATGAACATGAAAGAAATTAAACTATGGATGGACGGCCGAACGTTTTTGTAAGTTGATATAGCTTTACAACCGGCAATGTCCTTAGAAACGCTAACTCGGAGGTAAATATGTTGTAAAGTCTTAATATTTTACATCAACAATCATCATTTCCAAATACAGAAGCCTTTAATTTTACTAAAAGCCTTTAATGGCTGCTGTCTGTATAAGTTTTCAAGATATCAGTGACCGAATTGCGCGGTGTTTGCTTTGCATTTGGCATAATATTGGAATTGTACACGCCATATTTATTGATCCAAAAGTTATAACCGAAGTGATAATCGACTACGTTACAATCACAAAGCAACGCTAATAAAGCAGAGCCTCTGAACTGAAATTCTAAACCAAATTTTGAAAAAATAGATATATCCGTGCTGGAAATAGATAAATTTGATTATTGTTTCTTCTTAGGATCTATCGTTTGGTGTATAACATATAATCTACCATCAATTCGTCTGGACTCTTTCATCATCATCATCACCTTGTGTCTCTTCACTGTTGGATGTAGGCCTTTCCCAAGGCTCACCTCCTTGCACGGTCTTCTGTCCTTCGCATCCAGCCGCTTCCTACGAAGCCTTTCAGGTCTGTACACCTTATCACGCTATCAAATCCAATTCGTGGCCTCCATTCGAGAATTCGTCTACCCCATCGGTTTTCCACTCCGCGACAGAGCTGACCAGCCCATTGCCATTTCAGCTTGCTGATTTTCTTGGCTATGTCGACCACCTTTGTTCTTCGGCTAATTTCAGAACTTCTAGTAGTATCCACCTTATGAAACTCCGAGCATAGCTCACTCCATAACCCGCTGAGCGACCCTAAACTTGCGGATCAGTCCTTTACTGTAAAAAAATACTGTGCACAAATACCTTAGACTTTGTTGTATCGGAGACAACGCTGGCGACGTGTCGACTCAAACCACTAGTGGAAGCTTTCCCTTCAAGCTGCTGCTTCGCCAGCTCTATTTCTTTCTTCTTTAATTCGAAGACCACTTGGAACAAGTCTCTCATTGCTATCACTACCTGGAAATTCATTTCCCCATACATGTTACGCAAGAAGAATACTTTAGCTCGAATGATAAAGAGCTTTCTCAGTTTCGGTCTGAGGTCTGAGGTAAAAACCTACAGAGGCCCACTGCTAGAATAGAAATCCATATAATTCACAAGTCTTAAAAAGTGTAGACTTTTTTATAAAAACTTCCAATGTAAGATTTATATTTTCAATGTGCGGACTATAGATAGTGAAGGGAAGTAGATATGTGAGAGTATATTAAAATTTTAAAATATAAACTTACTTGACTAGCTGCCTTATCAGTCTTTATACCAAAAAATCGGTGGCCAGTGTCGGGAGAGCCAAAGATATATCCAAACGCGCGGGAATCTGCCATGTCTTGAGCGATAAAAGATATCTTGTGGACTGGGTGGTGGTACAACGAATCCTGTAACCGCATTAACCATTGCTGTGACATTGAACCTTAAGTCAGAACTACTGCTAGCTTTAGTTGTTTGTTAAATGTGCTAATATCTGGAACAAGTCGGATTTAAAAAAAATCTAAATGCATTTGATAGCACTTATTCTTGAGGAAGGTCATGCGATTTCGTGTACAACTTTTTTAATGTCGCGACCCCCTCGTTACAATAATTATGTTAATAATTTGAATGTTTATCAAAGTTTTACATCGGCTAATTAACACGGTGAAGATTCGTACTTTTTTTCAGTATCATGAGTTAAGATTCTTTTTCATTTTTAAACTTTTGCGAGCGTTTTACAATTTCAAAAGCTTGTCTGTGAATTAAAAATATTTAAATAAAAAGACAGAAGACGTTCATGTACAACTTTTTTAATGTCGCGACCCCCTCGTTACAATAATTATGTTAATAATTTAAATGTTTATCAAAGTTTTACATCGGCTAATTAACACGGTGAAGATTCGTACTTTTTTTCAGTATCATGAGTTAAGATTCTTTTTCATTTTTAAACTTTTGCGAGCGTTTTACAATTTCAAAAGCTTGTCTGTGAATTAAAAATATTTAAATAAAAAGACAGAAGACGTTTAAGGGTCTTATTTATTGAACAAATTGCGACTCTCCATAATCCCGAACGCGACTTCCCTAAAGGTCGCGACCCCCAGGTTTTTGATTTTGAGGACGATGAAAAACCAAAACATGTTGTTCTGGGATGTTTTCAAAAAAACACTTCATTAGACTATGGAGACTACATGCTACCCTTCAAATATAGATATGTATTCAAAATGTTGTGTACATTTTGAATACATATCTACATTTTGGACAATTTACATTGGACAAATATAAAATAAAAAACCAAGGTCTAGTCTAGTGCTTGTGTTTACTGGCAATGATCTAACGACTCTACCGTTGCCTACCATCAAACGGATCGTAAGCATCGCTGCCAACTTTTATTATAAAACTTACACCAGTTTTGTCATCACGTAGGCGCAGCCCATCTATAGCCACGTGCACTTGTATCCTCTGCTTGTGCTCGCCGGCGGCACGGATCGCCATCTTGAGGTCAGCCAGCGCCTCTTGGCACATCCTGTCGCCTCGAGCCTCAGGCACCTCGAGAACGCCAATTAGCTTGGCGCGGAACGAGACACCCTCGCCGAGGAAACGGCCCGGCTCGTTTTTGTCTGTGAAACACCCATTTTATAGTTTAGAAAGACAACGCCTTCGGATATGTACCAAAGTCTTAAACTCACAACACTGTTTCGACCTCATTACGCAAATTAATGCGCACTTATTTATTGTACAAACTGAGGTCAAAGACAATCGCCACAAAACAAAAATAAGCCACAAATTAAACGTGTCACTATGGAAATGAAATAAATTTTGGCAACAACACAGCAAATTCACACGAATGAAAACATCAATTTGTCATCATCACCTTTGTTTATTAGATTTTTTAAATCTAATTTTTTGAGGCTCATTTTTTTAACACAAACAATGCGACGCTTGCGGCTGAGCGCGAATTAAAGTGAACACGGGGTATCCTATTTCGGTCCCTATTTACACTGGATCATTGTCGGTTTAATTGAATATCCTGTTTTTATATTTAGTGTCTCGGGATATGTTGGGGTTCGGGCTGATACCTGTTAATCTGGAATTTCACTGTGAAATATAATATAATACATATTATATCCCAAAATATAAATTATCTTCCGCGATATGACTTCAGACTGTTAAGATATAATATCTTTTATAGTAGTTTTCAAATAGGAAGTCACTTGGGACTGCACCAACATACTCGTTTTTGACAGTTTTAGTAACCCAGTAGTAGTTTTACTACTCCAATATTCGAATAGATAATATTAGAATTGGTATTTAGTTTCAAGAAATAACGGTGAATTCCCAAGTGTATTCATATTTGAAAACGACCACAAGTCAGTTTGCGGTATGACAGAAACGAAGTGAGGTCGCAGCGGAGGCGAGGAACGGTGTAGCGGGGACAGGAGGCGAAATACATCTTGAAAATATCGCTTGGTCGATCGAAAAAATATTATAATTTTAGATATAAAATATATAGTACATCTCAGTGTAAATGGTTTCATTTAAAAGTATGGTGAACGATATTAATTTATATCTCGAGATGTAATATAAGTTAAATTATATCCCATAGTGAAAAGTGGCCTTCATGCCTTGCACCTCGCATTATCTACTTACTTACCGTACAGTATGTTATTTTACCGTCAGATACTTCTCATGGAATCCTCAAAATAATTTGAAAATTGCCATTGTTATTGCATTAAATTGTAGGTACGTTAGCGCCAAGTTTGTTATTTATTGTTATCCAAGTTTGAAGATTAGAGCATTGTTTCTTATGCTCACTAAAAATGTTTCATTCAATTTGAAGGATTCCATCGATCTGATCAAGTATTCATGATCATATGTGGCTATTTTTGCTCTTCTCACTGTATAGTTAAATAAATCTAAACACGAGTGCAAGGCTTACCGTCATTTAACTGAAGTTTATTGCTGGTGGATAATTTGAGTTTAGTCCCATAATGTCAGAGTTTCAAAGATAATTGGACATGTTATCCAGCATAAAACAAAACATTTACATATTTTTTTATGATTGAACAAACTACCCGAACGAACAAATTCAGTTACACTGTTACACAATACAACATTGTTTCCAGGCAATGATGTTCCTATCAATAGGATAAGATAAGTATAGATTTCGGATTAATACAGAAAAATAAAACTGATGGCTTGAACATGTGCAGCAAAGCTTTACATACCTACTATAGCAAGTACACAATCATCATGAAAATTCTACTAAAGAAATTATATTTTATTAAAACTACAAAATAAAAAATCAATCACGCAGTTTTTATATTTCAAAATACGCCAGTAAGGACAGGTAGCCGCTTAAAATTATGACAGTATGTTATTATGTTCAGTAATGTTGAAATAAATTACTATTCATAACTTTAAGATGATGCATGATTTGAAGCAAAGCTGGAAAGATAACTTCTACTCTTAAACGAAAGAGTTCGGTTAAGCACGTATGATATGCATGTATGTATGATGCCGGAAAGTGAGATTGCTTTATTAGTACATATAGATAAATAACACCGTGAAAAACTAGCGATCCGATTGGCTTCACACGGGTGCAATTTTTTGATGTCTTTAAATTTGCTTCCATAGTGGGAGGTAATTCAGAAATCTTTAATATATAAAAGGCGATGTGTATGTCCCCTATAGACTCCAAAACCGCTGAACCGATTTTGATCAAACTTTCAAACAATCTTCAGATTAGACCAGCGGGTGTTCCTGTGATGTTTGGTAGCGATCGGACGCGGACGAAGTCGCGGACTTATACTAGTCTATAATAATAACAAAATCGGGAGATAGTAAAAATAAGAAAGAAAAGCCTCGAGCCACAAACACCCAAAGAGACTCTCACTGAATGGCCGGATCAAGGAACAGATAGAAGGCGATACCTATATGTACTTCTTGACACGACATGTAATGTTAAGAGGTTCTTTACTCTAACCTAACCTAACCACCAATAGCTTGGACCCTACCCCGCAATTAGCGGAAAAAAAATTGAGCGTTTTTAGAGGGCTTACGTTTAAAACATCTATATTTTTGATCAATAGTTTCGTAAGTACTTATATTGCGACGTTAAGGTGCGGCTCGTCACGGAGCAAAGTGCTCGTCGGTAGGCAGGCTTTCTCACTGCGTTTTCTTAATTTTTTTGTTCATTCATTTGAAAATTATTTTTCTACCCACTATAGTCTATAGTACTGTGCTGGCCTTAAAAGCGCCTACACGCGGCCATAAAATCGGTGGCAATATCGGGGCAGTGGTGGGGAGCCCCCTAGATCGCTCCCTTAATCGCCTCTAATTATGTTTACGATTCGCCTACATATGAGGCGATCAAAGGAGTGGGATGTTTCCATTGTATTGTATAATAATATCAATATCTATTGTGCATTATTTACCTTATCCTTTTGTAACATACAACGTAAGGGGGGGTGTGCTCTGGCATCTCTTACTCGCCTTACAGTTATTTTACATTGGTCTTCTACACCACTCAGGGTTTAATACTGTCGCTAGATTGGGTGCACAGAGTGTCTGTACAAAACGCAGTGTGCACATCCACTACGAAAACTTCTAAAACTTTAACTGTAAGGGGTGTAGCGCCACATCAGCGGTTAGCGGACCGCGGGGCTAAAGAGGCCACAAGCACGACGTGCGTAACTCTAAAATTTAGAGTTTAGAGTCTAAATGCGTCTAAAAACATATGAGCTTATTTGCTCCTTTTAAAGAAAAAGAAAAAATACTCAATTTGGGCTTCGGCATTCAGACAAAACGGCCTCTTGACAAAATTTGATACAGGGCCCATCTAGAGAAAGCTACGCTACTGTGCTATCCCTTTAATATTCCTAAACAAAACTGGGCGAAACTAGACATTGCATGCGTAAAAAGCGACATGGATATGACAGAAAACAAGCATGATAATGTGTATAAAGTTACTCTTATTGAAACGCCTGTGTAGGTACTCACCAAACTGCCGCAACAGATGCTGGAAATGACACACCTGCATTATCCCCCTTAGTACCCGACAAATAGCAAGTTAGTCCCCCCTCAGGCGAGCGCGCCAGCATGCCACTGCTTTTCAACTTCACACACCCTCTGTCCAAAACATCAGGGTTCACTAATTATGATATGGAACTAGCTGAGTGAATGATACACGAACGACACCTCTGCTATAGCTCAGATTAGGGTGACAGCCAGCCGGTCCATGCATGTTACAACAGAAATCGCAAAGAATATTCAAACGAAGCGAACATTATCGAGTGAACGTGGTTTTACAATTAGCGCTATATAGTATCTATAAACATCGCATGATATCAAAATATATATAGAAAAATCTAATAAAAAAACCACTTTATCAGGGTGAACTGTAAAGAAATTGTGCACTCACATTTGCAAGGGCTGGTTTTCTTTCGGAGGGTTTGCATTGGAAAATCAGTTGGCAACTTGTGATTGAACATCAATTTTATCTTTCTTTATTCACTGGAAATATTAAATAATATCGTACACTATAAGGGCTGCACTGCACTATGTCCCGGTGTACATGGGGGTAAAAACACAACGTGGTTTATTGATTTTTACGCCGCCTCGTTCGCGACCCTTACGGGAGCGGTTTGACACAATTCGGCGCTTTGTAATTTTTGTTAACATTTAATCTCGATTTTTTTGACGGCCTATTGGAAGATGTTTCTTAATCGAATATTTAATGTTTATAATTTGGTTCAGGGATGGGCACAGGTATATCCCGGCCGCGATAGACGTAACGCCAGTGCCTACATGGGCACGGCGCAGACACTCACACTAGTTCGCGCATCTAGTGTACGTACGTGTAACTGAACCGCGCACACTAACGTATCTCAATCAATATTCCTTCCTGTTCCCTACTATGTGCACTGTGCAGCATTACTATCAATGTATTTACTACTAGCTGGTGCCCGCGACTTCGTCTGCGTTGAAAAATAATAAATATTTTTCAATTTTAGAATGGAATATTTAGCTTATGTAAATCCTGAAATTCTATTTCAACAATTGGTGAAAGAATTTTTTAAATCGCATGAGTAATTTCGAAATTTACCTCCTAAGTATATACACAAAAAAATCAATCATACAATATAGACTAGCTTTTGCCCGCGAATTCATCTATTTTCTTAGGTGTTAACAAATTTATTAAATTTTTATTGCACATTAATTTTTGTCAAGTGTTGATTTTTTAAATTTTTAGATGATTGGAACACTACTTTTTCTCGATGAAAGGTGGTATTTCCTCTTTTATATATCTGACAATGTGTATTGTAAAATTTCATGTTTGGTTGTGTAGTTGAAAGGGAAAGTGTAACAAACAAACGTACTTTCGCATTTATAATATTATTTAGTAAGTTAGTACTAACAGTCATAGTATAGTTTGATGTAGTTTTAATGTTCTATACTATGACGGACTTCCTGATATATACTCACATGGGTCTAATTTCTACAGCCCTTAAAATCCTTTCCTGCTATTCTAGTAGAAATCGAAATAGAAACTAATTTAATTTTAATATGAACACTTAAGGCAGCAGTTTGTTAAAAATTGACTCTCATTGAATTTTTGGCGCAGCTATAAACATTATTTTCTAATAATATAAAAGAATATTTACAAATATATTAACGGCAAAGAAGAATTCATAGCATAATTATCAATCAAGTATTTTTTAAACATTTATTTATGTGGTTTTTATTGGGTAAATATAGAGTTAAATATTCATGCACTCAATACTTCACAGTTAATAAGAAAAATAGTTATGTGCTAAATAAAACAATTTATTTAGTGCATAACTATTTTCATATTGCTTTGAAAATGTGGTATTTATTTTTTTCAAAATACCACATTTTCAAGGCTTTTCTTTTTTTTAATTAAGACTCACAATATTGTCAATAATCTGTTTTTTTTTCTCTTGTAATCATTGTTCCTTTTTTAATATAGGGAACAGTCCTTTTCTTTCTGGATAAAAGGTACCCAATGTTCTTTGTGGTATCCCTGACAACGTGTATGCAAAATTTCATGATGATCGGTTGAGTAGTTAAGGTGTGAAAAGGTAGCAGACAGACAAACAGACAGAGTTACTTTTACATTTACAGTATTAGTATGGACTAGTATGGATTTGAGAGATTTAATAACAATGTTAATTACACATAAAATTACTATTCGTTTTATTCTGTTGTTAAAATATAATTTTTGATACAAAAGCATCGAGTTTTCAATAAATTTTTAAAGCACCACTAATTTTCATGTCCAGGCTAGAATTTCCAAGGTTGGCCCATCTAAAAATCAAACCCGGGACCCCTGACACATACTATTAAGGCAAGAACCTAACCACTCATCTAATGGACTCATCAATTATAAAATACCTATATTGTTTTTATACAATCATTAACAAGCTATGATAACAATACTCATCAGCCACTTTTCTATCTTAATTTAAATCTCAAAAGTAAAACAGTACAAACATTTGATTTATGCTCGCTATTAGGGTCTTAAATTCACGTTTATTAAAAACAATGAATGTATTTGATTTTATGACATTTTTATAATACACCTTTTGATAATTATGAGATCGTTTTGGTTTTGTAATAACACCCAAAATATCGACTGTAAATAATTACAGTTAATATCAAAGTAGGCCAATTGGAAATTCAGTATAAGTTACAAATTAAAGTCAAAAACCTAAAAATAAAGGGGGATTATAATATAGGAAGATTTACTTACCTGAAAGTGACAAAAGAGAAATGTAGAAAAAAAGAATAATTACCTTCTTGATTAGTAAACATCTGAAGAAAATTTTCATTTATACAAACAAACACGTTTATTTTATTAATAGAACCTTTACGTTCATAGAAAATAAGGATTCAAAGCAGTTCTAAAAAATGAATTCTTGTGGATATTTATTATAAGAAATCCCGTCAGTTATAGTATAATCCAAAACATACTAATTAATAATTAAATAAAATTAAAATAAATACATAATCACAAGAACTTCCTTTTTTGTATGAATAAAAATAAAATGAAATTCATAATTTCAATTCAAATACAAAAATTATATAGGTAGGTCAGCTTTGACAATATGACATTGACAATCTGACATTCACATTTGAATTTGGCTCTAGTATGAGTTTACAATGCCCGCACTCGCCGCTACTCGCTAGCTAGATTGTAAAATATTTATATGGAAAATTGTAAATTGTCAATGTCAAATTGATATTAATTGGCTAAAAAACACATCTATCAATCTATCTTCTAAAATCGTAGTCGCTCTGTTATGCATAACCTTTTTTGTTGTTTTGTCTATTACTTATTAAGAAGAAATAGACGTGACAGTGTCATAATATGTGTCTAATATATGAATATTTTCTCTTACTATTATTACACTTTTATTTTATAATTTAATTATTTGGATGAAGACTTTATAGTCTTAACACGCTCGACGAAGAATGTTGAGAAAAATTTTGCAATGCGATGTTAGCGACGCGTACTGTATTATATTGGCTGTGGCCGATGTCTAAAGACTCCAATCTTTTGACATTGTAATTGACAAGTTAGTCAGCTGCTGTCAAGTCTGTCAAGTCAATAGTTTTGTTTGATCTTTTTTGTTCTTGGGTCAGAGGATCTTTTGATTGATGTCATTGATGACTTAATGTGTTTGTTTTGTTAGTTCGTTCGTTTACTTTTTAGACTGGATTTATATTACTACACCGGGCCCCGGGCTGTTAATTTATTAATTAGGTACGGTTAGATGATAAAACTGCTATTAATAAGGGTTTTTCTTGTGAAGAAAGAAATTGCACTAAATAGTAAATATGCATCTGAAATTAAATAAAGTTTTTTTTTTACAAATTTACTAAGTACTTTATCTATATTTTTAATATAATATCAAAAAAGATTCTTTTTTGAAACTGATTTATTTTACATTATGAGTATATTGTACAGTAGTACCACTAATTGTTACCTAATTGACCACGCCAATTATATTAACATACTTTACAAAGATGTACGAGTATCACAATTTGTTACGCAAAATTTTATGCTTTCTGGAAAGTTATTTTCAATTAAGTATTGTGCTAAGGGAATAAACAGGAAGAGAAGTCACAATTCGGCTGACAGTGAAGAAGAAGAAGTGAGTTATATTTTATAATTTTCGGTTGCAAGTTAGGGTAATTTGTTAATTTTATTTCCGAAAATATAGCACTCGTTCCTGACTCCGCACGGGTGCATTTTTTTTTGCTTATTATATATAAAAACCTTCTTTATTTAAATCCTTCCATTAGTGAAAACTGCATTAAAATCCGTTAAAAGAGTTAGTTTAAAAGATCTTAGTGTACATAAAGAGAGAAACACGGCCGAAAGCAACTTATGTTTTGTACATAAAATTACAATAAATTCATTGTACTTTTTCAATTCTTAGGTAGCAATGGTGGAAGCAATGTTTAAAAATTTTATAGAAGAAATATCACCAGAGTTGAAGAAGAAAATCTATGATAAATACAATCTGGTAGATACAGCTGATGTGAGACACTTGGCAAAGAAATTATTTGAATCAACGGCATTTGACCATGCGGGAATCAGTGCTGGAAATAATTCAGAAGTACCTCTCAAGCAAGATATCAATAATGAAGAGTTTCTCATACCACCAAATTGTAAGTAAGTGATAATTACACTTTTCTTTAATTTTATTAAAATTTTGTAAATATTAATACTTATTAGATTTTTTTAAACTTATTATAATACCACCTTTAAATAACTTACTGTGCCTTTCTATTAATTCTATGTACCATTTAATTTCCTATTAATATTATGAATGCGAAAGTTTGTGAGTACTCTTTCCGCTGACAAAAGCAGATCAACAGATTTGGATGAAATTTGGATAGTTTATTACCTGGATTAACATATAGGATACTTTTATCCTGAAATATGTAAGATTCTTGTGGGATCATCTAAAAATATTAAAAAATGTACGCCACTGTAGCCATGGCGGCGCCACTGTCGTCACAGCTATAAAAATATCAGATATTTTTTCAGGTGTTACATTTTTCATTTTTCAACGTGGACGAAGTCGCGAGCACCAGCTAGTACATTAATAAAAATACTAATAAAGCCTTTTATTCTGAAAATTTATAATAATTTTACAAATAAATGTATCTTAAATGTGTAAAGGGTTGGAATAAAATGTCCAGTCACAAATGTGGTAATCCCAACAACAACCTGAAACTGTTGTTTATTGTATTACACATCCATAGCAGGGATAAACTAATAAGCTTGAAAATTTCAGATTCTACTGTGGCTGTGTGAAGGCAAAATGTAAAAAGTTGAATGGGTCGAGATACGACATAGTGATTGCAGATCCGCCCTGGTGGAATAAATACATAAGGAGGCTGAAAAACGCAAATCAGAAATTGAGGTAAATATTATGTTATATTTTTTTTAGATTAACCCTGATAAAATTAAAGAAATTAAAGGAAGCGTCATTGACGGTGGTAGCCAGGGCGGCTATCTTGACGACACTTACATTCGAGTTCGAGACGGCGCCCGCGCACCACGCGTTTGACGAATCGCTTCGAATACGATTTAGTGGCTTAATTGAGTTAATTGTTATATTACTGTGATTGTAAATGATTTATTTCATCGAACATTTCCTTATTTGAAGATTGTATTGATTAAATAACTCTGATCGAGAGAAGAACTTGTGATTTATCTGTCCACGCCCGCATACCCACATATTTCATACAAGATGAGTACTGATGAAGTCCCACCTGACTCTTCAGATATCTTTAGTTGTGTGGCTGTTTGTTTAACTGAGATAAACATTTATATCTTGAGAATAATCCCAAAGAAGTATGTACAAAACGGTGCTATAGTAAAGCCAAGGAGACAATGCAAAAAATGTAAACAAAGCCAGGTCCTCTGTCCTTTTCCCTCACACTAAGCGGCCCGCGCTGTTTCGTGCTTTCGGAAGCCATCTTGACAACCCTTGAAAGTTTGTTTACATTCTTTGCGTTTTCTCGTAGGCCTTGCTTTAGATTATCCCCATAAACATTTTAATATTGTTACAGCTACACAATGATGTACAACGAAGATATTGCTTCGATACCAGTTGCGAATTTATTCTCGAAGAATTGCCTCGTTGCAATGTGGTGTACGAATGCGCAAAGCAATATAGCAGCTGTGAAAGAATTAATATTTCCGAAATGGGGAGTCGAATATTTGACCACTTGGTACTGGTTGAAGGTGTCGATAGATTTGAAACCTATATGTCCATTCGGTAAAGGCAGCCAGAAGCAGCCCTATGAGAGAATCATATTGGGGAAAGTCGGTGAGGTGGGAAAAGTTACAGACAATTTGTTGATAGTCAGCGTGCCGAGCGCTCTACATTCGCACAAACCTCCATTATTGGGTGAGATATTGAATTTATTTTTAAATGTTGAATCGATTTGAGTTGAATTTTTTTAAGTTTGTGTAGCGAAGATGAGGCTTATGATGGAGCGAGCTCACCCAGAAGATGCCTATTCACTCGAACTTTGAAAAGATTTGGGTTATATGAGCTCGGAAATACAGACGCCGGCAGGGAGTTCCAAACCTTGGCAGTGCGCATTATAAAGGATGTTTTAAAGCGCTTGGTCCGAAAAAGAGGGATTTCGACAAGATGAGGATGGTAACCAGCCGTACCTCTGTAAGTCCGATGGATGAAAGACGGTATGAGCTCATGCAGCCCTAGAGCACACTCTCCGAAGTACATCTTATAAAAGACACATAGACTGGCAATTTTGCGTCTATGTGCCAGGCTCTGCTTCTTGTAACATTTCTCTCTGTATGTGTCGTGTCTCTTACACCTACTACTTAAAATATATTTGAAACACAACAGCACACATGCTATTATTTCATGGTGGTCTTATGTAAGGGGGTGGTTACTGCCGCCAGACGGGCTCCCCAAATGACTGCGAAGCGTAGTGTGCCCTGCCACTACTTTTAGTGAGTATAAAAATACCATGACATTAGTAAAGCAATGTATTTTATTTTTCAGATTTACTTCGACCGTATGTGGAAGTAGAAAATCCTCAAATATTAGAATTATTCGCAAGATATTTGCTGCCAAACACAACCAGTGTGGGTTACGAACCATTGAAATGGCAACATTTGTCACTTTATGAAAAGGTCACTTAATTCCCAGTAGTGTTGCCATTTAATTTAAGGATTAATTCTTCACAAACGTAATTATTACAGTGTAGGTAAATAAAACATGACATGTGTAAATAGCTTATTTAATAAAAATATTGACTATAAAATAATAATTATTTTATTTAAATGCATTAGCTTTTTCCATTGGCCACAACGCTGGTTTTCGCATTCTTTTTGGGATATCCGTCAGGATTCATTGTTTGCCACCGCCAGAAGTCGGTACCTGCATGAAAATATAATATCACCATTTTAACTACTAGTAGTAAGACCAGCAAATAAGGTAGACATATGATCAGTGGGTCTAAGATGAGTTTATAATGACCGCCACTCGCTAGCGAGAGCGTTCTAAAACATTTCTATTGAAAATTGTCAATTTGACATTGGTAAAACTAAAAAAATTGCTAAATTAACCTGTTACAAGCTATAATTAGAAATTATAAACTGACCCCCGACTTTCTATTGAACCCAAGCACGCTATATCTGCTGTAAGTTACTAAGGAGTTGGGTATCCCTCAGAAATATCACCGAACTAACAATATACCAAATTTCATATCAATCGAACATGTGGAAGTTAGTGAGACCCCGTCGTCAACTAGGAAATGGGCTGATGATCTTCAAACGTCTGAACAGTTCTTCATAAATTATAGCTAATAACTATATCTCGATCACGTCAGCTTTCAAGCATAAAACTATGGTGATAATAAAATGGAATGAAAATAAAACCTGATACTCACACATATCTTCAATGGTGTATCTTGTAGTCCAGCCCAGTTCCTGTTTGGCCAAAGAGGCATCCGCCCACATAGCGGTGATGTCGCCGAGTCGCCGCTCTTCGTACTTGAGAGGAATTTTTGTATTGGTCACCTTTTCAAATACATCCACCAGTTCCTTCACTGACACGCCTTTGCCCGTTCCCAGGTTGTAAACCTGGAGAGACAAGACAAGTTATCTGGAGTGACTGAGACAATTTTAGACAGGCCATTGACGGATTTTCACCATCATGTGGCCTCACTTATTACTCTATGCAATAATATAGTCAAAACAATAAAAAAATAGACCATATAGTCAACAACACTTTTGCACCCGTACTGGCGTTTAATGTCTTTACACGCTTGTGACGAATCCACTTAACTATATATACTATCAAGAATTTTCGATTTTATTTCAAAAAAATGTATTCTTGGGCTGGTGATGTTATATGGATTTTGACGAATGCCTTTTTTTAAAAAGTTAGTAAGTTCTACCGAAATATAGAAGGCTTTCATCTTAATTACATATAATTAAGATGTGATAGGTGGTTTTGCTTAAGTATTATATATATCTACTGGTCAAAACATACCTTTAATCCGACGTGATTTTCTGTGAGTAAGTTGAGCGCAGCCACATGCCCGCTAGCTAAATCCATGACGTGTACATAATCACGAACACCTGTAACAGGGTTCGATTTTCCAATAAACTCGTAGTTATATGTCGTTCTTGCCATTTAGTTGGATGGCAGCTTGTGCTTGTATTATTTTTAAACTCATAAATCCATGAAACTACCAATCCGACTTGAAAAATTCTCGATGGATTAGAGGGGTCCAAATTTAAGCAGGTGAAAGCGAGGGGAAATGCTTGTGTAATATAATACACACGTACCAGTGCCATCGGGAGTGTTATAATCATTCCCGAAAACGGTCAACACAGGTTTCTTCTGCAAGGCAACTTGTGCCATGAACGGCATAAGATTAGCGAACTCCTTCGTGGGATCCTCCCCGATCAGACCCGACGGATGAGCGCCCACAGGGTTGAAGTAACGAAGAGATATTATGTTCCATTTCTGCAACATAGAAAATGAAATAGACAATAGTACCTATATTTCATTTTGTAGAGAAACGAAACAGACATACCTATTATAAGTATTATAATATATACAAAAAATAATAATAGGTATAAGTACCTACACAGATTTAGAATTCATAACTTTGTTGACTAAGGGTCTCTTTCAGCATGTGTCAAATAGACTAACCGCCATTTAAAGTCACCGGGAATGATGGAGATGATATACCTTTGTACGGTGAAAGAGGCCCTAACTATAATAAGGGCCTCTTTCACTAACTACAAGTAAAGTGTTGATGAGTTACTTTTAGAAATAATTTTATATTTTACTAAATTATGCACTCGGTTTACTGCATCCTTCGATAGGCGATTTTTTTAAATTATTTTCTTTTTAATGTTTGGAACTTTTACCGTACAAACATAGTATATCATCTCCATCATTCCCGGTTACCGGTGACTTTAAATGACCGTTAGGCTACTTGACACATGGTAAAAGAGGCCCTAAGTAGGTAAGTAATACACTAGATAATAATAAAAAATGCTTTTAACAATTACTTAATTGAAAGGATTACGGTATAAACTGCTTTTAACAAAGTTTTTGAATTTAGGAAGAGATTCTCCAAATATGTATATGTATACTTACATCGTAAATAAATTTATGTTATATTGTTTTTTTTTTTAATATAAAAAAGATCCTTTTAATAGAAAATACTACAATCACATTTCAGAATGAGAACTTACTTCACATTAAGTAGGTATAATACCTACGGAGTTGCAAAGTTAAGTAATAAAAGTAAGTAATGTTATGTCCATGCACGTCCACGTTTACAATGCGGTTTGTGGCTCAACTAGGGTTGTCCGCGAAAAACAAATTATTTTAAATATAAAACTATTTTTTTTTTAATTTGTTTTTTTAATCAAACATGAACAAAATACGTTTCTGTCTGGATCTGTTTCAGTGTCTTGTACTTAAGAATTAAAGCCTACATTGCCTAAATATACTCTTATGTAATGTACCATATACCCACTTACTCAGGCAGAAAATGCGTAGGTATACAGTATTACTATTTTTATCTACCTATTGGTTTGTGGGGGCACAAATAGTTATAGGAAGTTGCGAAATCATTCACATTTCATTAACCATCATTCATCCATTATTCTTTTAAACAAAACTGTACATATTTTTAGTATAAACAAGTGAGCATTGATTGTTGTTATAAATTTACTAGTCTTATTTTCTCCTGTTTTAAATTTTGTAACGTAGCGTTACTTATTTTATTTATTTTATTAGTTATATTACCTTATTTGTTTATTTATTTATTTAAGTATTTAAAACCTTATTATTTTTTTTAAATATATAGAATTGCATTTGACGTTCAATATTCAAAATTTTCATTTCGGTAGAGCGTTTTTTGTTTCTCTGTCGCTCGCAGAGAGCGGTTTTTTTTGTGCTGATAATAGCCTGTATTTGCCAGTTCATTTTCTTTTAAAATTTTATTATTCAGTTTAAAATATTTATGTAAAAAAAACCCCGGTTTATAAAAGGGGTTTTTTGTTATGGTTTTTTTTTTGGTTTTTTGTCATTCATGGATTTAATTAGAGATTATAATTAATATATAATGAATCCTGGGTTTTATCCGCATTTTACATTCTGATGAGCCTTCTTCATTTTTCTTTGGTGACACTGATGAGCAGCGTGTTTTATTTTGCCGAGAAGGAAAACTTTATTATTACATCCAGCCATTTATTCACATCCAGCTAAGTTTTTAATTTTTATTAGCCGGATTTACTGAATCAAATTTTAAATTTCACATATTATATATAATAACGTACGGGCTTAAGGACCACCCCCTGTGTATTTTTTTTGTTTTGTTTAAATATATTTTAAGTGCTAACATATGATTTTTTTCATTTTTTAGTTAGCTGGCGCCCAATTTTTTAGTTGATTTCATAGCCGATAACGTTATCTTACTTCAATTATTTTCAACGTTTCAATTTAGACATTAATCAAAAAGGAACATGAATAGAAAATAACCGCATATCCGCAATTCTGCGGTTATTTTTTTACTGAGAATGCTGGTCAACCATATAAAGTTGGTCAGTATTCACATTCCACGACCGTAACAGAATATGAAAGCAATTTAAAACGAAACAAACGTTCCACGAGACAATTGAATCCACGGTGGTCGTCTTTGTATAAAAAAAATAATTATCAAAAGTTGACAACCCTAGCCTCAGCCTACATTACGTGGAATTCGCTAACCGCCAATTTTCTTGTAATCCGCACAAAATTATTTATCAATTGCATAACATTTTTATCATATAGATAAACAATAAGTGATTCGTTTTTATTATTTACAGACAAAAATGGAAACAGACAGAAGCTTCATTTTGATATAGGTACTTAGATAAAAAGCGAGTAAATATTGATAAAGAAAAACAACTCTTGGCAAAGTAGACAAATGAAATAAAGTACAGAAATTCCCCTTAAAATTTGCCCTGCCTTACCTTCATTAAGATTATGGACTTGAGACAGATAAAACGTAGATATTGTTTTTCATAGTTCGACCCAACAAAGTTTGTGTTGGCAATGTGATAACAAACAAAATTCACACTTTACCCATTGATGTCAATACTCTATAATTGTATCTAATGAATTTTCAAGTTTATAAGTGCAGTCCCATGAACCCAAGAGTTTTAGGAGAACTATTATGGAATATATTAGTATTTTACTGAATTATACATTTTATTCAAACGTTAGATAACTAAACTTTCATTACAACAAATGAAAATTGTGACTAGAATGTGATCAGATTTTGTTGTCAGATCGATATGAACTCTGATTCCTGAGATATAGAGAAGCTTAGTATGATACACTATTTGTAAATAATTAAGATTATTAGTTATAATTTTTATACATATTACATGGTTAATTCGTAAATAATTCTTTAATAATAACGGAACTCTGTGCCCTTGAACTCGACCTCTCATCAATCGGGTTTTTGGAACATCAATTGACATTTGAAAGTGGTCAAAAACCGGGTCACAAGTTTGACAGAAAAATAACTTATTTAAAATATTTTTAATTATTTAAAACTATAAACCGAACCATGTTTATAATTAGTGAAATTTTATTTAAATTCATTAATTTAATTAAATATTGAATAAAAAAATTAATTTCTTGAGTCATTTAGATTTAGTCTTTGATCCCGTAGACAAACTGCTTTCCAGTTTTATGGGACAATGTAAATATTATTAAAATTAATTTTTATGAAATATATATTATATTTGACTCACTTTATCTGCAGCGCTTAGATCTTTAAGCATTTCCTCGATAAAGTACTTGGTTCTTCCGTAAACATTCGTGATGTTGCCAGTGGGGTGCAGTTCGGTGATCGGCAAGTACTCGGGCTCGCCGTACACAGTGCACGAGGACGAAAAGACCATTTGATAACAGTTGTGCGAACGCATCACCTACAATTAAATTATTCATACCTTGAGTCTAACTATAGGTAACATGTTTTGTATGCCAAAGCGATAACTCGTACAAGTAGGTATTTTTTAACAAACTTATTTATTAACTAGCTGTTGGTGCCCGATCAAAAAAAGTATCATATACCTATGTTAATCTCGGTAATCATCAATACCTACTTTAGTGAAAAACACATTTAAATTAAGCATTTAGGTTAAGCGTTTTCTGAGATTAGCGTGCACAAAAAAACAAACAAAAATTCTAAAAACTATTTTTTTAACTCAGTAACATAAGCACAACGTGTATAAATTGTGTTTTTTTTTTAATATTTAATGTATGTACAGACACGGCTCGTTTACGATTTTATTATAATTTGATAATACTTAATTTAAGATCTTATATGTATAGTACCTACCTACCTACCTGGATGTTTTCTTAAAATAGTACCAAAACTAAATCATATAACGAGCCTATTTGTTGAGTGGTTAAAGTGCTTGTCTTAGCGCTCTGTCTTAGGGGTCTCAGGTTCGATTTGAATTTTACAAAGTTATATCTGTCTTTAGGCCAAAATTTCTTTTTTGACACGATAACTGAATTCCTTTAAATCTATAAAAATACAGTTACCTCCAGCAAATTGAGCATTCCCAATAAATTGTTCTGGTAGTAAAGCAATGGCTGTTGCATCGATTCGCCGACAGCCTTGAGGGCTGCGAAATGGATCACGCATTCAATTTTATGCTGAAACAAACATTTTCTATTACCTAGTTATAATTTTACTACTGACCAGCCGTCTGCTTCGCACAGATTTTTTTTCTTAATGTTAAATTCACTAACCTTCCTCGTTCATCACTCTTTGCATTAGTGAAAATCTTATTAAAATTCGTTGGGTGATTTAGAAATAATGCATTAAGATCCCAGGCCGACATAATAGGACATCTCGTCAGACATACGAGTAACTTATTTTGTAGAGGACACAATGTGGGGAATCATTAATGTTTCTGCGAATTTAAAAGTTGTTCAAAGTATGTTCAAAATATTTGAACATATATCAGATGAGATAGGTAGCTTAAAATAGGATTAACTTCACTTATTTTCTAAAGACTGATTTTTATATATGTTTTGTAGAATATTATTACAAAATAATATTCAACACTGCCAGACACTTCCCGCGGTCATAACTTCTCCTTTTCACTGAAATGCAAGGAGCAAGGAATGCAAGCCCGCTCTGTGATATTCACCTACCTTATCAAATATTTGGTTAATTTGCGGCTTGTCCAACAAATCCGCCTTGTAAAAAACAATTTCTTTGCCAGTAATATCCTCAACTCTGCGTAATGCTGGAGAGCCCTGCTCATCGCCTACTGCATTCGCGAAATTATCTATGGCAATGACATCATGACCGGCTTCTATCAGATCTACTACGCAATGGCTGCCGATGTAGCCTGCTCCTCCGGTCACTAAAATATTCTTGAAACGTGGCATTTGATCTGTTTATTTCTTTGGTTTGTTGAAGGGCCTGCAAATAAAAGTTTTAACTACAGATGTCTCATTTTACAGGTCACACTTTCCTAAGATTCTACGGCTATGAAGAAATAGGTATACTATTAAAAAGGTTGTCTTAATAGGTAAGGAGATAGGATCACTATCGTCTGTGAGTCCGTCACAATTCTGCCAGCCAATATATATTATATATCCCTCTTTTTCAGGAACTTGTACGAATGGCGAAATAGTAGCACCTACTCAAAATATAAAAGTTATACTTCAAAGATCGCCGCAGATCGCTAGATAGTATACACAGCTAGTATTCATATAAGTCTAGTCTATCTTTTGTTAAGAGGTTTCATGACCATGGGATCAAGTCACGTATAACTTAATGTACTTATTAAGGAAGTCATAATTTTTCGATCGTGAATTTGCAGTTATAATTTCAAGGAAGTTTTAAATGATGAGTATTGATGTTGAATGTTTATTTTGTTTTACTGATCATCTTCTTATTAAATAAAAAAAAAACTTATGACTTAGGTATATACTTACATATAATACTTTGATTATACATTCAACATACGTAATTCTTTATGATTAGAGACATAATCGCTATGGATTAAAGAAATAAATTCAAGGAATATTAGGTGCCTAACTTCGTAATTAATACTAGCCGATGCCCGCGACTTCGTTCGCGTGGACTTCACCTTAAGATATGAATATAAAATTTTATAAACAAAAACTATACTATAAACTACCTATATAAAAAATAAAGTGTTTTAATTTTATCAATTTTTATACCTTTTGTTACTTTTGTACCAATTTTTATACGAAAAGTAAATTAGAATAATTTAAAAAGGAATTTACATGTAAGTAGGTACCTACATAATCAAGCTTGACTATGAAAGTAGGTATTTAGTTGGATAAGCAATAATATAATGATCGAATGTAAAATCTTTCGATCATACACGATATGATTTTAGGCAGAAAAGTTTAAAACTTAGCTGAATTGATTAATTTGAACAAAAAACGATAATTTCGCATAACACGCTGAAAATGACTTTTGAAGACAATTTTTTGACACCTTGAGTTAATTATTGAAGATATTTCTATTATTATTTTTTTTATTAAATTACAACCCATGCTAGTCACTGATTATGTAGCTTTCTATAGGTGAAAGAATTTTTAAAATTTAGTTTTTAAGTTTATTTCATTACAAACATAAAAAATCAAATATTTTCTCTTTATAATGTTAGTGTAAATTAAGTTTTTTACAGTACCTAATTCTATATCAGATAAATTATAGAAGATACTTAGCTTAGTTACACAAAAAAAAAATAGGTTCTGATCTGACGGTTCCCTTAATATTAGTTCTAGTTTGAACCAATTTTTTCTTGGAATTGTAAACAGGATTGTAAACCTAAATCTATAAATTCGAAACAACTTCTATGTATAGAAAACGTCATCCGTTCACAGGAAATCGCTAACTCGTTTATGGATCAAAACGCTCGACGAAGAAGCGCGTAACATAATTCGCGTTCTGGTTTTTACCATAATAATTACATATAACCCCTCGGATCCTTCAAGCTGAAGCAGTTGCAGACCCGTTTTGTGTTCCAACAACGAACATGATTGCTGTTCTTTTTTAAAGTAAATCATTGGTACAATGTCTGTTTCCCTTTTCATTTTTGTGCGATTATATTTTAAAAAATTATTATCGTTCTGTATGTGTTTACAAATTGTCTTTTAAATTACTGACAACAATAAATATGAAAGACTAATGCCCGGTTTCTGAAGTTCCCAGATAAACTCTCACTAACTATTGATTCGATAAGTTTTGTTAATACCATTTTTGCATATCTCTTAAATACGTATTTAATTGCGGTTCGTGAAAACTTTCAAATTTTGGAAAATGACTCGGACTATCCTTAGCTTAGCTTAGCTTAGCTTGGCCACCCCTGTTCATATAAAGGAAAGAAAAGAAAAGCAGCATAGAAAAGAATCCGTCTAATATTATTATTGCCACCTTGCATGCATCAAATAAATCAAATAACTAACTGTTTTCTCAGAAAAACTCTACGCTCACTTTCACAGTTATGTATGTCGTTAAACAGTGAAGACTCACCTTTAGCTTAGTGTACAACTATCATCAACTCTTCAAATTTGAACAATAAATATTCCACCAGTAAAAATGCTTATAAATAAACGAATTTTAATATGAAATGTGTACGAGACGTCCGCATCCGCACCGTACGAACATCCACGCGCATCTAACTTGATTTTCATACTGTCGCTGTCGAGTCGATGGTGGAAGTGCGATGGCGATGTCTCGCCGGCGCACACGCAGCATAATCGCTGATATATGTATATTGCAAACGATGGATCACATAGACACCGCATTAGTTTTCCTCTAACCTTATAAGTAACTTCATAAGTATTGCAGAGCCGAGAACAAACGAATGAGTACCTACGACCTACGTGTATGAAAATGGAATTTCATTCAAGAAATAAAGCTTTCTTGTGATTACAAATTGGACAATCCTTCAGGAGACAGTGCGGTGTCGGTGCGCGTGACCTTGAAACGATAGTTGACGCCCACCATTTGACGCTTGCATTATAAAGGTGTCAAATGTTTGATTTTAAGAAATAAAAAATAATATGAATGGAAATTAATAGTTTTTCATTGCTACCTAATCACCTATATGTAGAATTTCAGCTATTAATAAAAAATTAATAAGGTAAAAGATCCGTAAAAAGATCCGCCAAAGGTAACGGACACGGATCAGGATCTTTCTTCTCCTTTGGATATTCGCGGATACGGATATCCGGCACATCACTAGTATGTAGGTACGTATGTATGTTCCGAAACCGCTGAACCGATTTTGATGAAATTTTCAGACAACCTTCAGATTAGTCCAGCGGGTGATCCCGTGAAGTTTAGGAGCGATCGGATAAGAAAAATGGACGCGGACGAAGTCTCGAGCAAAACCTAGTATTAATATAAATACGCTGTTTGTTTCTGCGCTAATTTTTTCTAAACCACTCTACTGATTTTTATACCATTTTCACATCGAAACAGCAATAAACTAGGATATTTTTTGTATATAATTTTAGAAATAAATTGCATCCGTGCAAAGGCGGGACAGGTCGCTAGTTTTATTGATAAATTGGGAACGTATTCAGGACTGTGTAAATGCGTCCGAGTCTCCGCCTGACAGTGACCTCGGTAGCACATGCTCAATCTGTACAAGGCTCAAATAAAACCCGATTATAATCGCCGCTCTATTTGTGCATAAACTACTTGCATATTTTACAAAAATATTTGCATAAGTATAATTATATATTTTTTTCTTAGACTTATAAGTTCAGGATGGTCCCAAATGTTTGTACTGAAATATTTGGCAGTTAAGTATTTTATTTATTTAGCAGAAAACAGACCTGTTTCGTCCTACTAATATTACCTAAATATAAAAGCAAAAATTTGTGAGGATGGATGTATGGATGTTTGTTACTCTTTCGTGATTTGGCATAGAATAGGTACATATATAGTTTATTATCTGGATTAACATATAGGACAATTATTATTTTTATCCTGAAAAAATGTAAGGTAAACTAGGATCGCTAAAATATAAAAAATGAAATGATTATAAATGAAAGAATGTTAAGGATCATCAATGATTTTATAATTCAATAGGGATCGTCTAAAATATAAAAATTTGCGCGTCACCGTCGTCGGTCACGTCGGTCGATGTCAAGTTATGAGATATTTTCTCAGATGTTATATTTTTCATGTTTCATGGCCGACGAAGTCGTGGGCACCAGCTATTAAATTGTGCCAAAATAGTCTAATTTTTATAATTTATTTATAAATATTTCTTAATTAATAAAATTCATAATTTTAAAATTATTCCTCATGTAAAATCCTTTCGTACTAAAACATAAAAAAAAATCAAAGATAGAATAGAAAGATATTTCTGTAACCGTCGACACTTGGCCCTTATCAGTTCGTCTGTCCACCTTGTGGATTGACGTACTGCGCTGCGCTTGCCGGTACGTGGCCTCCACTCGAGAACCTTCCTCTCCGTACTATGCAAGTACTATGTGTCCTGCCCACAAACACTTCCACTTACTGATCCATGTGTAATTTTCTTGGCGCGAGTTTGAGCGGTTGTACCTATTATATGAATTCATATTTTGTGAATGAAAATATCCCCAAGTCATACATTAAAATACATATAGGTAAGTAGGTATCTACGCAAATGCCAACACAGCACAATTGAAATAAAACAAATAGGTAATAAAAACAATTTTATTTATTTACTTCCTTTTCTTTATTAGATATTATAATGATGACGATTTAAAAAAATACTTAAGAAGAATGTTAAGAAATGCATGCCCCTCACCGCTTACACCCATGCGATTTGGTCAGGCCTTTCATCACATCAAAATGCATAATATTTATGTATAGATATAGAATATATAATACTGAAATAAATCGAATTGATAGAGTAATGAAATAGAAAAAAAAAACATTAAACGTAGGTAAAGGAAGTCGTTATGATATAATGGTCGATTTTCGTTTCGTCATACTTATTAAAAAAATTCTTTGGATCAGGCTATTTTCTGATATAAGTAACAATAAATATGAATTAGTTTCCCTTTTCATTTTATTTTTTAATTATCACAACATATATATTTTTCTTAATCAACGAAATTAAAAATCATCAAACAGAAACTTTTACAAAAACAAATCGATATTTTAACGATTTTCAACTTAGTAAATAAACGTTAAAAGCAGAGTGATCGCATACTCTATACAGTGTCAAAAGGAAGTTTCACAACCCAATCACAGATTAACTAGTAACTGATGAAAATTATTTCTCAGATTTTTTTTTTTACAAAAATTTATAGAAACGTTACCTTAATAGAAAATAACATAATCCATAGAAAGTAAGTTTACTTATTAATTACAATGCTCGTTTCTTTTTTTTTCACACTCTTTAGAATTACATAATTGAAAAAAATGTTCTAATACTAAATGGGCAAGTACAATGATGCAACAAGACGCGATACCTAATTTTTATATTATAAAACAAATAACCAAACATTTAAATCTTTACAAAAAAACTAACTAATGGTAAGACATTGGAAGAAAGATAGTGTTACATTTAATACATTTTTTGGTAAATTACACAAGTAAATGAATCTTAGGTTGTCACAGGACGTGAAAAGATTATGTCAAATGTTTCCCGTCAAGTGTCAACGATCTCGCGTTGAGTAAGTATGACTAGTAAACTTAAAACTAGCTTTGGTCGTTGTGCCATTTTTTTAAGGTTTAAGGGTTTTACAATTTTTTTTTATATTTTTTTTTTATATTTTATCTTTGGAACAAATATATGTGCGACCGTTGATTATCGTATTGTCGGTGTCAGTTGATTAAGTGACTTGTTGACCTGAAAAATATAAAACAAAAGACGTTGTATATTAAAAATCAGTTAGTTTAGTTTAGGGGTTTCCAAAGTAGTTTTGGATATACTATAAGCAAATTGCTAATGCATTTGACCGCCATTTTGGTGACGTTATGTCGTGGACACACTCAGTACTGGTAACACCGGCCAGTACAGAGTTTTTAGTTGCGGATGACGTCACGTGGACGTCACCTTTAGTGTGACAAGGTTCCTGTGCATTAGCAATTTGAGGGGATTATATATATACTATGTATTATTTTTTTAAACGGCAATCAAGAAATTTTAAACAGAACATACTCTCTTTTAAAATAGTTAGGTATTTTTAATGGTTTAGCAGTTACAAACAGACAGTGACTAACACGTGTTCAGGTGTATTGTGAAGGAGCTTGTAGGAGTCGATCAAAATTGAATTAGGTATTTACCTATATTTTACTCATATATTTATTATAAGTACCATTTAACTTCATTTCCGCTCCATAAGAAAAATTAGTATATAGATTTAATTTAATTTAATGGCTTTGTAGAAGCTTTCCTACACAATATTTACACCTACTTCACAATTTCAATTGTAATTTTGGGGTTGGAAAAACTTGCAGTTTAGTAGTTCACCTGAGAAATGTTAGTAAGTAAATGGCAAAAAACTTGTAAGACTTACGTATCGCACATTTTAATTGGTTTTCTTGGCATCCTTGCTTTCTTCCTTAGGCTGACCCCTGCCAAGCAATTTGGCCAAAGAGTCCCATATTCCGCCCAGGAACAACGCGCAGAACAGATTCTCAAACGGAACAAACGGATCGTGGATTCCCAAAAGGATAGATGACAACTGAAAATTACAATCATTTTTAGATTAACATTTTAAGGAACACATCTTCGTTTATCTAATTTTATCTTCACCACGGAATACCACCGTGAAAGGTGAATTTTATCTATGTTAGTCTGATCCGAATCACAAGCTGTTTGAGGATAGAATGTGAAACATCCGGCTCCAGCATTACACAAAAATGTGGAGAAGACCAATGTTCTCATAAACGGTTCGCTGATTTTGTTTGTCTCTTTTGCAATAATATTTCAAAATGGAGCTATTTCTTCCTTAATTTCAATCATTATCTTAGACTCTTCATGAGTATATAGCACAGAACATTATAAATAAATTGTGAATGTCACCTTTTCAATAATAACTAGCCAGCCAGATATAAGATTTCGCGATATTAACCATCTTAATTCTTAATTTTTCTGTTGTTATTTTAGTTAATATTGTTCCATTAATTAAGATTATATTTACCCAAGTTTCATTAAAGCCTTTTTAAATAGAAAATGTAAAACAAACCTTGAAATATACAAAGAATATGACGATGCCAAAGTAGACGAGCGCGTGAGGCGCCGAAATTATGTCAGTCTTTTTGTCAAGCACAAAGATAACCGATGCCACCAGCGAGGCTTTTGTGTAACTGAAACAATTTAAAATATTTATACAACATATACCTTACGTACATACATACATGATAAAAGAGATATCTAAACTTTGTATAAGATTTGGTCCAAACGTAATCCAAAAATCAGAGTAAAATTTGCTGTGTTCGTAAAAATAATAATAAATATTATACTAGCTGCGAACTTCGTGCAGCTTCAGAATTTAAAAACCCGTTGCATACATACTGTATGAGAGAAAATTTCATTTTTCGAGAATATTTCATTTGTTTTAGTATGCAATATTTTTGTTACTTAATAAACCTAATATACGTGTAATATACTCACAAGCTGGGCTGCATTGTCTCCATGGCGGTCGGAGTCCAAGCCCCTCGAATAAGTCGCTCCACCAATCTCGTGAAGCCAGCCCCATTTCCTTTCAAAGTACCTGAAATTAACGCAATATTATTGATTTTGTACTCAGTTTACAAGGACGAACTTCCAGTTTTATTTCAAATGCACTTGATAGTAGATGGCAACCATCGCCTTATAACATAAGGAACGCCAAAGAAAGGGGGTGTAAGTGCGCTGCCAATCTAGTAACCTAGAATAAGAAATAGAGTCATTGGCATCCTTTAATCCTTTCTTTGAGACTATATTTCTTTGTTTCAAATTGGGCAGTGCTTTTGCCGGCAGCATTGTCTATACAAAATTCGCAAAAGAAATGAACAAAAAAATAAAATAGGTAACTCTTATGTTAGATCACCTATTTGGCAGCAATGGTAATAGGTAATATGTCAAATGTATTTACGCTTACCAGATTTAGAATTTCTTTTCAACATTCATTTTATAAGCAAGACAGATTGAAGTATAATGTATAACTTGATAACTTAAAGTAACATAGTGCCGTTTAACCTTCAAACGTTAACGAAATGAGCAAGCAAAAAAACATCAGTGTGATTTGAAATTTCCAATAGCAATTCATTCAGAAGTAAAAGGTAATAAGTGCTGTTCAAACGCTTACCAATAATAATCATAATGACGTAGGCGTTAGGGTACAATTTGCCAGCGTGCGATACACCGTCGTAAACCTTCTTGGCGCGGTATATCTCCTTCATTGCAGATGCAATTACCTTCACTGGTAAGAACTTCGCAACCTTGTACCCAACGTCGAAAGGCGTGTAAAACACTATGTACCTGAAATGTATATAGAACAAGCTATAATTACAAATTATATACTAACCCCCGACTTTTTATTGAGCCCAAACACGCTATATCTGCTGTAGGTTGCTAAGGAGTTGGGTGTCGATAATAAGGCAGCCACAGACTACTTGTTGCTGCAGCATCAGGTCAAAGTTACCATTTGTCATGGAAATACCACCGAAGTAGGTAGGTGTACCAAATTTCACATCAATCGAACCTGTGTGAAAACTTAGGCTAGACTACATACACTTTCTTCAAGTTAGTAATTAGGATAATTGTTTTATAACAGAAAATAAACTCCAACAATTGTATTATTCACTCAGCCGAGAGTCTATATATTAAAATTCGTCATCTTTACCATCAACAGACACAGAGTAAAAGTACACAGTCTCTAAAATAAACATCCACTCACAAATGTCATATCTAACACAGACCTTTACATATTGATGGTGAGTTACAGACCATAACGATGTAAATGAGACTGTATTAAAATGTACAATATTAAATTAGCTAACATTCGGCTAATCCTGACCATAAACGCGCCCCTGCGCGTTAATATTTTCTTACGATATAAAACATAATATAATGACCGTGGTCAGTAATATTCTAAAGTACTAATCTATACTAACACTGCATATGTCAAGTATATATTTATATACTTGCATACGTCACTACTATTATTTATGATTACTACATGACCTTACGTTATGACTCTACTGAAACAATACAATCTTAATAATTTTCTCTTTAAGCAACACACCAATACAAGGTTACTGGCAACTATTTTCACAGTTTATTCACTTAAAGACTTAACTTAAAACTGATGTTGATATAAGTATTCGCTAGAACAAAAATCACTACTTATTTTTAATATCACTTAAACATTCACTAGGGCTTGCTCATTCACTTTGCTTATCACTGATGTCACCTCAAGCATTTGCAAGGGCTGACTCACTTTGTTCATCACTAATGTCACCTCAAGCATTTTCAAGGGCTGACTCGCTTTGTTTATCACTAATGTCACCTCAAGCATTTGCTAGGGCTGACTCACTTTGTTTACAACTAATGTCACCTCAAGCATTCGCTAGGGCTGACTCACTTTGTTTACAACTAATGTCACCTCAAGCATTCGCTAGGGCTGACTCACTTTGTTTACAACTAATGTCACCTCAAGCATTCGCTAGGGCTGACTCACTTTGTTTACTACTAATGTCACCTCAAGCATTCGCTAGGGCTGACTCACTTTGTTTACAACTAATGTCACCTCAAGCATTCGCTAGGGCTGACTCACTTTGTTTAATAATAATGTCACCTCAAGCGTTCGCAAGGGCTGACTCACTTTGTTTATAACTAATGTCACCTCAAGCATTCGCTAGGGCTGACTCACTTGGTTTACAACTAATGTCACCTCAAGCATTCGCTAGGGCTGACTCACTTTGTTTATCACTAATGGTTGGCTCACTTAGAATTACTACACTTATTGGCTAATGTTACATCAGAAAATAAATATTATGCTGTAAATTTTAATTACCATTAAAGTTATATAAAAGCTTTTCCTATATTATAGGACAACAATAAAACCAATTAGGACTATTTTTACAGTACTGAAAACATAATTAATTTCAATTATTCACTTTATCTCTGTTACTCTGAATCACTAGAAAGAACATCGTTCTCAAACACAAGCCATGGATGTAATTTATCAACTGGATAAATTCCTCTGTATAATTTACCTCCTTTCTTCCTAGTAATGAGAGTATCCTCTACTTCATATCTATCATTCCCTAACACTTTGATTACTTTATAAGGCCCATTACACTTAGCCAGTAACTTTCTACTTTGACCCAACTCTGAGCGAAATTCCCTTTCGACTCTAACTAAATCTCCGACATTATAGATTTTGGGGTTCTTTCGAGTCTTATCAAACCGAGTCTTCTGTTTTTCTTGATTTTGGGTTATATTTTGCTCAACCTTACTTCGTATCAACTCAAGGTCTTGAGGTTGTTCAACATCTGCGATTAATGAGTTCATGTAGCAATCCGAAACACCTGCAGTTCTTACTCCAAATAATGTTTCAGCTGGCGTGTGTCCTGTTGTCTTATTAACTGTATTATTCAGCGACCATTGCACCTGCGGTACAGCCTGATCCCACAGATTTTCGGCTTTATCATGATTAAGAGCAGTTAATGCATCGACAATTGTACGATTGTATCTTTCAATTTGTCCATTTGCCCTCGGTGTGGCCACTGCATTCAGCACATGCTGTACTCCTTTCTCTTTCAAAAATGATTGAAATTCTCTACTGGTAAAACTAGTCCCTCTATCAGATATGATTCGTCTTGGAACACCAAACACGGAAAAATATTCATTGAACACTTTAATAGTAGTACTAGACTTGAGATTCTTTACTGCTTTTATGATGATGAACTTTGTAAAAGAGTCAATTATACAGAGTATGTGACAGTTTTTAGTTTTACTTAATGGGAAAGGACCACAGTGATCTGTATGCAAAGTATCAAATGGTTTAGTAACCTTGGGTATTGGATGTAACATTCCTTCTTTGGGTCCACCAGGTAACTTACTATGAGCGCAATTCAAACATGCTTCACAATATTTCTTTATAAAACGCCTCATTTTCTTAAACCAATATACCCGACTAATTTTTTCATAAGTCTTGTCGAATCCCAGATGTCCTACATCGTCATGGTTCATGCGAACTATTTGCCATCTTACTGCTTTTGGCACCACCCACTTTAAATTCACGTCACCATCCTTTTTTAGAACTCTGTACAATCTGCCATTTTTCACAATATAATTATTGTGAACTTCAATTATGTCTTTAGTCGCTGGGTCTTTCAAAATTTCCATGATTCTCTGTAATTCGGAATCTTGTTCTTGTACGGTTTGCAACCAAGCGTCATCATCAACTTTTAGTATCTCTGAGACTTCTGGTAAATCGTTGGTCTCAGAGCAATTTGGATTTCGAGAAAGGGCATCAACGTGAAGCATTTTATTACCGTCACGATGTTCCACAACAAAATCATATTCTTGCATTTGAAGATACCAGCGGGCGACTCTCGGGATTAAGTCTTTTTTTGTCATGGTACTTCGAATAGCTATACAATCTGTTATCAATTTAAACGGCTTACCCAATACATATACGCGAAAACGATTTAAGGCACTAACGACCGCCAGAGTCTCAAGTTCGTATGAATGCATTTTACTTTCATCTGAAGTAGTTTGACGACTAAAGTATGATAAGGGTTGTAACCCTGATAAAGATAGACGTTGCATTAATATAGCTCCAATACCAAGTTTACTAGCATCAGTATGAATTTCTAGTTCGGCTTTTGGATCGTATAAAGTCAACACGGGTCGACTTACCAACTTATCTTTAAGTTCCTTGAACGCGTGCATTTCTTTTTCTCCGAACTCCCATATAGTGTTATTTTTTGTAAGTGTCGTTAATGGTTTAGCTATTATTGAAAAATTTTTGATAAATCTCCTAAAATAACTAGCTAGTCCTATAAATTGGCGAACCTCATGACTATTGGTAGGTGCTGGAAAATTTTCCACTTCTTGAATTTTTTTCTTTCCCGGTCGAATACCTTCTGAACTAATTTCGTAGCCCAGGTAATCTATACGATTTTGAAAGAAATTACATTTTTTTAAATTAAGGGTTAATTTTGCTGAACGTATTAACTGAAACACTTTCTCTAGTTTGTCGAGACCCTCATCGAAAGTGGGAGATGTCACCAATAAGTCGTCCATGTACGCTAAAGCAAGCTTTTGTCCACAACCTTTTAACATAGCATTGATCATTCTTTGAAACACACTTGGAGCGTTTGATAAGCCAAACGGCATACGGTTAAATTCGAACAAACCATCTGGGGTTACAAAAGCTGTAAGATGTTTACTATCTTCATCCATTTGTATTTGGTAATATCCTGATGTTAAATCAAGGCTTGTAAAAAAAAGAGTTCCTGCCCAAATTATCCAATTGGTCTTCAATCCGTGGCAGTGGGTATTTATCCTTTAATGTTTTTTTATTCAAAGCTCTGTAGTCTACACAGAGTCGATATTCCCCATTTGCCTTTTTAACTAGTATTACTGGACTTGAATAAGATGAATTACTTTCCCTTATTATATCATTAGATAAAAGATCTTCAACTATTTTCGAGAGTTGCTCGCGCTCGTACTGCGACATTCTGTAAGGATTATGTACTATAGGTATGTCATCAGTCAAGTTAATTTTCATTTTTGTCAAATCAGTCTTTCCCAATTCCTGCAATTTTGCAGCGAAACAGTCGGAATACTTATTGATTAATTTATATAATTTATCTATCTCTACATTATTCAGTGTGTTTCCCATTTTTATATCTTCTAAGGTAAACTTTCCAATATCCAATGTTTTAGATATTAGTCCTATAAACTCATGATGAACCTCTTTATATTTATGTCCTCTCGTTAATAACTCTTTTGCTTTAAGTTCAATACTCTCAACTGATAAATTCGATAACATGACATATCCTATACCACTCTCGAAGTTATAAATACCTGGAAGAATACCATAGTCAACATTACCAAAGTTTCTACGACAATATGGAACAAATAATCCACCTGTAAATTTATTTTCGGCCATAACATTAACTGGTGCAGTCATTTTAGGGCTTAGTGTTACATTTTCTTCCAATTCTAGTCGAATTTTCTGTTTTTCTTCAACAACATCCGGACTTGGCAAAAATATCAAATCATCTTTTGTTTTATACACAACAATATTTGGTTTTTCAGTAAACGTTTGCCCAATTAATAGAGGCATTTGCAACAACTTATCAGCCACCATGAGAACCTCAACCTCTGCTTCTATTCCTTCTATTTCAATAATCACATAACTTTTCCCTAGGGGCTTAACCGTTGAATTTCCAAAACCCTGTAATATCAAAGCTCCACAATCATTCCACTCGGTGCTAACAGCTCTCGCTTCTGTTTCCCGAATTAATGTACGCTTACTACCAAAATCGATAAACGCTGTCAATGGTTTTCCGTTAACTTTAACCTCTTTAGTGTATTTATCATTATTAGTTACTTTAGTATTAATAATCATAATAGATCCATTTTTAGTTGTAGTAAAATCGCGCTGTTTATCTACGCTAGGCCCCGGTTGCCATTTTTTCCGACAATCTTTCGCTTCGTGACCTAACATAGCACAGTGACTACATTTTTTAATTGGGTGACTACACCTGGTACTAATATGTCCAACTTCTTTGCAATTAAAGCATCGAAGCTGCGGAGTATCATTGTCATTTTCTTTATAAAATCTTTTATTTGGTCCAAAACCTTTGTTTCTGTTGTTCAATGCGTGAACATCATTAGGAGATACTGTCCGTAGATAATTCAATAAATGATCAGGTGTAGTAAACATGCATGCACCTGCGCTCATCCTTACAAATTTGTCGTCAATACCATGTATAAGACAATCAACAGCCTTTCTTCCACTTATTTCACACTTATTAATAAGTGCCATTTTATCATAGTAATAAACCTCTAAAGGCTGCCCAAGGCGACACCGGAATTTTAACATGGTCGTTAAAAGCTCACCAAAATTTTCATTAGTGAGAAATGCCAACTTTAATTTCTCTTGCCACTCACTCCAACTATATAAAACGGACGGCAACCCCTGGTACCATTTCCTAGCTAACCCAGATAACTTAGGAATGGCATAATGACAAATTTGCCGGTCGCTCCAGTTATAAATTTGTGCACATTCATTTACTTTGTTTATCCATATTTCCAGTGTTTGACAAGTATCGTTCGGGTCAAATTCTGGAACTACATTATACGTGACAGGAAAATTAGAACTAAGTGAATTTTCACCTAAAATTTGTGAAGGATTTAACGAAATATGACTAGCATTGTGATAGCTATGCGAAAATGGTAATAATGGCGGTGTTTGAGATGTACGCCGTTTACTCCCATGACGACGTTGTTCATTGGAATGATTCCTTCTCTCTTTAACTCTTGTCGAGCAATCCCTACAGTTTTTTTTTACCAGAACTGCTCGTGCTATTCGAACTACTCCTATGTCTTTTACTCTTTTTATTATGGGATCTTCCCATTTCTAAAAGTTTTCACAATATGTGGTGTTCAAAAAGAAAAAGAAAAATACTTTCTTTTTAAGTAAATGGAAAAAGAAAAAATAAAATAAAAATAAAAAAAATAACCAAATAGCGATGACAATAACAATAACTATCTCACTAACCGTATCAAATTATTTGTAACTTTTATATTAACATTATTAATATACCTTATATTAAATTCAACAATTATTAACAGAAAGAAAAATGATATTTTAAGGGTAATTAAAACCCAAAAAAAAAAAAACCCCAATTACTTAATTTATCTTAATAGTTAGCTTGACCCAGTATTATACATATCAACTTTATTTTTATTTTAGAATGCTAACTACTTAAAATATAATTACTTACAATATATAAACTTAAAAGTTGTAAACAACAGTTAAAACACTACATTAAAAACTAAAACTTACATTTACTTACTTACATACAATGTTCAATATAATTTGGTCCATATATGTTCACCTAAGTACGCTTGAAAACACTAGGTATATCACAATACCAACGAACCTCAACTTGCAAATCACCAATCGTCAATGACTGCTTATTTCAAGCTTATTAGCACTATACTATGGTACCTATACATATATTATGTTCACTTTTTTTATACTTTATCACAAAACTATCACCTCACAAACTTCAATTGTCAACCAAATTACTTATTTCTCGCTTAATAGTTGTTGCAGTCAACACACAATTTGAATTTTAAGTGTATTATAAGTTGGCCTCAACAAAACAAAACTTTGTCAGACAAAGGACAAAGACAAAGGATGTACAAAATTTTGTCAGGAATGCGTTCAAGTCCAGATTCGCAGGTTTAGGATTCCACTTCTGACTGAAAACTTAGGCTAGACTACATACACTTTCTTCAAGTTAGTAATTAGGATAATTGTTTTATAACAGAAAATAAACTCCAACAATTGTATTATTCACTCAGCCGAGAGTCTATATATTAAAATTCGTCATCTTTACCATCAACAGACACAGAGTAAAAGTACACAGTCTCTAAAATAAACATCCACTCACAAATGTCATATCTAACACAGACCTTTACATATTGATGGTGAGTTACAGACCATAACGATGTAAATGAGACTGTATTAAAATGTACAATATTAAATTAGCTAACATGTGGAAGTTAGTGAAATCCCTTCGTCAACTAGTGAATCGGCGGCTCAAACGCTACGAGCTACGATTCCACAAACAGATACACACATACACACGTCAAACTTATAAGACAAAAAATTTAATATTTACAAAAAATTTACAAAAATTCAAATATTTTCTCGGTATAATTATTAGTGTAGACGTAGATTATATTAGATAAGTTATATTCTTAATTATTATATTAAGTAAATATTATCCCTATCCTTCAATGGTCGGCAGCGCACTTGCAGCTACCAACAATTGGATTGTCAGCCGGTCTGTCGACCTTATCGTAAAAAATAAACTTTTACCGAGATTTAGTAACAGTTGTGGCGTGTACCTAAATTGTACGATATATTATTTATGTCCCGTTTCATTTGTGACATTATATTTATTCCTTTTCATATTAAGTTAATGGAATTAATTACCAAGTGACAGTGCCAATCACGAGTTGTGGTGTGTTTTTTAGAGGTGCCAGTATGGGTTCACCCAGTAGACCGTTGACCACCATACCTCCAGCGAAGATGACCAGCATCGTCGACAACCAACATGACAACGGATGTTTACGTGAAAAAGTTTGAGCACCTGCGAAAAAGACAATAACATCAATTTTGTAGTCGGAGAAGTCGCAGAATTAAACTGTCCTTGGTTTGAAACGACCCTAAAATTAACTGATTGTAAATTGTAAATAGGTATATAATTAAAATATCAATAATTTTGTTGATTTCCCTTTGATGCTCTTGGCTTTGAATAATTATAATATTATTTTCTAATTCTTAGTTTAAGTTTGTATGTGTAGAAATAGTCTTGAAATCGTATATTATAATTAAAATTATATCTGCTGATTGTTCATTTATTTTCATTTATTTATGTTATTATAGACTGCTATATATTGCTCTAGTGATATATAAACTCTAGACTTGGGTGGGCGTCCGTGAAGCCAACTATGCGGTCCCCAGCGGAAGATCAGCGTTGTATGTGACTTGTAGTACACACAGCATATGCTGAGTTGGGTGCCATGCACTGGCAAGTTTGGTACTATTGCCAATACGATTAAGATTGTTCTCATAAAACTTGTATTGCATGTGCTATTTGTGTTGACTCAATAAAATTTCTTTTCTTTCTTTATTTCTTCTTTCTAATTAAGGTTAAAACTGGAAAATTCTATGTCGTGAATTGTTGGTTTACCTTTTTTATCAATCAAATAAAATTTCACCTTACGTTCAATTACTATAATAAAAGTGAAGTCGCAGCGAAGTACAAAAACGTGAAGCTGTTACAATTTATCATTCATATAATTATTATTACTTCCTATTCAAGATAAATGTGGTAAATGTTTGATAAATTCGACCACAGCTAACATGGCTCGTTGGTCTAGGGGTATGATTCTCGCTTCGGGTGCGAGAGGTCCCGGGTTCAAATCCCGGACGAGCCCTGGGGAGTTCATATTTTTATGATTTTGTATTGACAAAAAAGTATTGAAAATGAAACAATTTCGTAAATAAACATTACACTGCCGACGAGTGCGCAAACATATAATAATATTGCAAATATAAAAAATGCAGCTTACATTGCTTTTTTATCAGATTATCGGACAAGATTTCCGGATAAGCGAAAATTGTATTTATGCGTGAAAATTCGCGAATGATATCGAATTAAACAAGAAGGAAAAAAAGGATTTTTCTTTACCGTGGAACTGACAAATGTCATTGAATAATATTAAGGATTGGGTATAACTTTGTCATCAGCATAATAAATTTCTATGTACAAATAAAAATGAATAGGAAATTAGAATAAATATAAATTTAACATTTAAAAATAAAAGATTAATGCGATATAATTACACTATGGTGTAGGTATCTTATTTTTATTCCCGTCTCAGTATCTATAGAACATTATGAAGTATATGCGGTGAGACCGGGGAACAAATCTATTTATAAATCCCTTTAAACGGCTTTTATTTTGGTATGTATCTTTTTCATCGTAAGCTGCATTGGTAATAGTAAAACATCAAACAAGTGGCTGATTTTAGTTTCATAAATGGCGGGAAATGTTTAAAAATTGTCAATTAAATGCTTACCAGCACCTAAATCTTCTCTTACCGCTAGAGCACACAGCAAAGAGTGTGCAATATCAAAATATGGATACATTTTCAACTTGATGACCTGATTGGCCACATCTAAAAATGCTTCCGGATCCATAGTGGTGTTTTTAATTTGAATCTCGTGAATTTAATATTAATTTATATGGAACAACTTAACACCGACAATAAGGCAACGGAGAAAATCTCCGCGACTAATCGCGGTCAGTGCAGCCGCGAGACTGCTCTGTTGTCGGCTCTGCTGACTGCCCAATGTTGCCAACTTTGAAAATTTTTCCACTTTTTACAAGTAGACCACCAACCAGTTTTAATATTTAAGAAAATTCCATGCCCTTGACGGGCAGAACATATTTTGTACTGTAATCGTTGTTTATAAATTAAAACTCTGTAGACATGTGTTTGCAAAAATAAATATTTTATTTATTTATTTATCTACAAGTTTAAATTGCACTTGCTTCTAAAAATCGTAAACACCAGAAACTTTATGTGTGAATAACACCCAATGTATCTGTAAAGTCGAAAACTACATTTACTAATAAAGAATTCTTAACCAACTATAAAATCTAATAAATTCTAACTAATAAAGATAGAATCAATCTTCGACTATTTCTCTGTGTGACTTCTTCAGGTTCAAAGATAAGTACACATTAAAAATGACAGGGGTTAAATGAAGTTACATTGACATAATTATATATGTATTTTAAAATAACAAAGATCTTGTTAATTGAAAAAAAAAAACGTTAAGTATGCTAAAAAAAAAACGGCACATAAAAAGTATGCCTAAAACGGAATCATGGTGGAGTCTTGCCTTCGCGCGTCAATGGTAAAAGGTAGTAACGACCAATTTCTACTAATGATTTTAAACTCCATTGTTTTAATGTAGTCACATTTTCTTTAAATGACAGATGTTTGGTTTGTCATTTAAAGAAAATGACTGAAAATGAAAGATGACAGAGTTCAAGCTCTACGGGTGTGTCATTTTTAAATGTTCTAAAAAGTTCGTAGTGTTTTGTATGGCGTGCAAAATCGATAGTTGTAGTCTGCCTAATAAGTATGTCACAATGTTGTGACCCATTATTTACAATTTGTTACCCCCCTCCCCCCCTCGGGGACCGCCCGTAGTATGCCAAGACCACCCCCTCCCCCTCTAGTTTTCACGTAGTAATTCATTATAGTTTTAATCATTTTTTGCAAGCAAAGTAAAAATAATAAGATTTTTTCTCATATTTGTCTTTATTAATACGGCGCTTGCCGCGTCATGCTAAGAGTGCGTGCATATCCTAATTACAAGTGAAAAATATATTATCAAGAAAAAAAAACTTATCAGACTACTTAACAAAAACCTAAGATCCTCCTTCCCTGTGTCCAAGCGTGGTATTTTGAGGACCCCCCTCTCTCCTTGAACGAGTCACATAGTATGGGTACGTTCCCATAACTTAGCAGGTTGTTACATTTTTACCCATGCGGTGAAAAAAAAATTAAGTACCTACCTATTTAACTATCGATTTATAGTTACTTCAATTTTGAGTTTTATTATTTTGTAAATAAAAATTCATTTTCTGCTATTCAAAACTTTCCTTCTATTCTCGTAAACACCTAATATGGTATACCACCTAGTAGGTATACCTAATATGTTAAATTACTATGGACTTTAAATTTAACAGGTATCAAAATTATAAAAAAACACAAGTTTCTTTTTGTTGTCAAATGTTTACAGTTCTATTTCAGAATTGAAAATAATCGAAATTAAAAATCGTTTAAAATAGGAAGATGGGCTCTAAGAAGTCGTAAAGTTGGCAACACTGAGACTGACGTGAATCTGTGACATAATATTACCTACACACAGCGAACTTTAATATATATATATTTCGAAGCATACATAGTACACACCTACTCTATAGATCTTGCTTGATATAGATAGATTAAACACTAGAACACCTTCACCTTTTATTTGTCGTATTATATATTCCACTATATCACATTATTATGATAATGTGATAAAAAAAAGACAAAATTAAATGATAGCAGATTTATTTAGATATAATTATGTCAGAGTTTGTCTTTTGTAGTTATATTGAACATACACTTTCATTTAATATTATACACATTCGTTTAAATAAAATAATAAGGATATTTGCATTTATTATATTTGAGTTCCCATACTACGTCCCATAGTTGTCCATAATGTGTGCTTTTCATCACTATGACATATTCAGTCTAACGTGACCGGTTCGATATCGAATAGATTTTATTTTAGACTTGAATTCCAAGAGTTCAATAATGTATTCGTTTTATATCTAATATGTATTCGTTTTTTCTTTCCTAACGCTGTCGTGAGATTTGGCTTCTACAAAATATTATAATTCTAAACGAACAAAAGTTGCTTCGGTTTTTTTTTAACATTGGGATGCCCAGCAAGCAAGGGGACGTTACGGAGTAATGCAGGACACCTACCGGCTAAAATCCAATGACTTTCTAGAGCGGGCTTATATACCTAGGCGGGGTAACTGGAACGTTGTGACATACGCGAAGAAGTGGCTTCCCTAGTTTTGTTGAACAATGTACTAAATTATATGACGTAGGTATAATGTTTTAGTTCGACCCAAAAGATTTATTAACCCACTAGTAGCTGGTGCCCGCGTTGAAACACTTGAGAAAATATCCTGACATCTTTATCGAAGATGGTGGCGCCGGCACAGTGACAGTGGCGCCCATTTTTTAAATATTTTTAGATGATCCCTTGGGAATGTAACATTTCTCAAGAATAAAAAGTATCCTTTATGTTAATCCAGATAATAAACTATCTGACACTAAGTACTTGTCAGATCCAACGTTGAAACGTTAATTTCCAAAATTGACCGGGAATCGAACCCGGGTAGAGACTATTGGTTGTGTTGTATTGTATTATATTATTATTAACATAGTTCTCGTGTGGAGGCCTCGGATTGGCAAGCGCAGCGTGGGACGCCCACCTACAAGGTTGGACAGACGACCTGATAAGGGCCACGGATCGACGATGGATCCAAGCTGCTTCTGACCGGTCCTTTTTAAAAATTAAGGGGGATGTTCTATGGCTTATATGATGACCATACAAGGCTTTTGAAAGGATATTTCATAACTGCACCTGTAGAATGCTCTTAACTTAAGAATAAAACAATATTATTTCATAAATTATATTATTACACCAATTCAGTAAAAAATTAGAAAAATTACCAAATCATATAAACATAATTACAATTTCGAATTTATTACAATATGAATAGATATTTTCAGTCTTCTATTTTGATTGGTCATGCCCAAATCTCTTTGGAATAATAGAATATTCAATTTAACAAAACTTTTAAAAATCACTTATTATTATTATTATTATTTTTATTCTTAATATTAACACGTTTACCCCTTCTGGACTCTCCAATAATTGTAGGTAGGGATCACTATAATAAAATAACCTTAACAATAATGTAATAAAAATAAAATAATCATAAATAACAACAGACCTATACATTTAAATTTAATAAAAGTTAAAAAAAGATTGCACCATTTCAATCAGACTTTCAATAATCATCGTTAATTTTTTAAAAAAACATGCTTATTATAAAAATTAAAGCGGGCACACGGGGAAGTTTTTAAAAAGAAAAGTATCAAAAAGTTTAAGAAAATAATGTAGTAATCGGAAGAGAAGAAAATCTTATAAATATAACTTATTAAGGTTCATTCACACTGTACCCAACAACGAAATGAAATGAGAACAGCCGTACACGATCGAGCCTATCGTCCTATCGGCATGATACCTAGGTTGCTAGTTAAGATTTGAGATATGGCAACATTTGTAATTGGCTGCCAAAAAGATTTGTTCGCGTTGGATACCGCATAATTTGACAATCGCTCAAAAAAAGGCTCGTGTCGATTGGTGCAAGGAAATGTTGAAAAAATTCAATCGCGGTGCTTCAAAAGACGTCTATAAGATAGTAACAGGCGACGAATCATGGATCTATGCATATGAAACCGAAACTAAACAACAAGCGACTGTATGGGTCTTTCAAGACGAGCCAAATCCAACAAAAGTTGTTCGCGAACGAAGCACTTCGAAGCAAATGGTCGCCTGTTTTTTCGAAATAACTGGACATGTCGCCAGCGTTCCATTAGAGCAACGTAGAACGGTTAATTCTGAATGGTACACCAGTATTTGTTTGCCAGAAGTGTTCGGAAAAATCAGGGAAACCAATCGCAGAAGACGAATCATTCTCCACCACGACAATGCAAGCTCTCACACATCAGCTCAAACAAAAACGTTTTTGAGCAGTCAAAACATTGAATTGATGGGTCATCCGCCGTACAGTCCTTGTTTGGCACCTAATGATTTCTTTTTATTCCTGCACATCAAAAATAAATTGCGAGGTCAATATTTGTTTTTATTTGTTTATCTCAAAACTTAAGTAGCAGCCCTCGTACTCATGACAAGTAGGGATGTCATGAAAAATGAGACCCACACACCGTCGAATTGGCTTGATCAAGCCGATTGTATCATGCCGATTAGGACGATATACTTGATAGCGTATGGCTCTAGCATTACACTACACAAGCAATTGAAGCAACTGTAGACGTTAAGGCCATTGGCACACTGCAACGAAAACGAAATGAACCCTGTCTAGTATGATTTTGAATGATGCATTACAAATTGGCACGCAGAACGAAAGCGAAACGAAATGAGTCCGATTTGTGTCCGTGATTGCTTAATATGTCGAATCTGCTGCAGATATCTATAGTAATTCCGGTATACCGTCAGACAGGTTTACTACGCGAAAGCGAAACGAAATTGTTATTATCGAACGAACGCGGTCGTTTCGCTTTCGTCTCTGTGCGTAAGATACTTGTTTCTGCTTCCAATCGCCTTAATGTTTTTAAACTGATTTTAATGATTATTTGAGTCACTACAATTCACGGTGCAGTGAGAACCAACCTTAATACAAAATAAAGATAGTTATCTAATCCCGTTCAAGTGCAGAATGCCCATTCCTAAATAAAACTGTGTACAAATATGAGATTCCAAGTTTTTTTTTTTAATATTAAGAAATATAACTTAATGTGTTGAGAACAGAGTCTACTACAGACATACAGACCATTTGAATATAAGATGTGTTTGTAGAATTTAATACAAAATAAGCACACACATTACAAGATTTGTAATAAAATGAAATGTTTTTGTGTCTGTTGATATTTGTTAAATGTACACTTTAGAAAGTATATTGAAATTTTTCAAAAAGTTACCAAATTTGGTGGACTTAACCTTTCTCTAATGAGTAAAACTTTTCATTAAAGAAAGATTACGCCTAGTAAAAAAAAAATTAGGCATTCTGCACTGAAACGATAAAATAGTACATATAAAATTTTATTGAACAGTGCAATAACATCAACGATGATGCGGCGATCTGACAGCTTCTGGAAAAACAAAAAAAAATTCTTTAGAGTGATTCTTCAAACGAAAAACATCAACTAATAATAATTAAATAATGGATAATAATAATATCCGCGACCTTGCCACAAGATCGTGTAGTACACAAATAGTTTATACCAATACAAATAGTTTATTTCTTTATCTTAAACCTACACCACACCACACGAGCGTAGTATGAAAATATTATTAAATAGTATAAGTAATAAAAATACTGATTGGTCACTGATTTTGAAATAAATAATTAATTACCTACTATGCTATTTTTATTATTTGGTGTTGCATATTTTAACACTAGAAATGCATATATCTTGAGAAATTTTCATGCATATTCATATAATCTGATCGCCAGTGAACACATATCGTATCTAAATTGAACATTTTCCCCAATAGAGTCATTCAGTTGTACCATTTCATTCATCAACATGAATTTGTTAGTGGCGAGATTAACAATAAAAAAACTTGCTATAACGTGCAATACCACAACTCCAGCCTCTACTTATCTTTTTTTAATGTTAAGGTCGACAGACAGGTTGACAGTGCATTTGATGGTAGGTGATATAACACAAGCAATGCCATAGCTGCTGCAAATTCGCTGGCCTTAATTAAGGATAAGGGACTGGGAAGGAACAGGGTAATGACCAAGTTAATAATAGCTTGGTCACTGATAACTTAATAACTTTAGCTAGTCTCATTTTATATTTAAATGCATTACTTTGATCTATTTTAGTTTTAACTTTTGTCAACATACACCCATAAACTTGTTATTTTTATGAAAGTTGACCAATTCAAATTAAAACAATTGTGTCAAGTTAGCTTAGTTAGATTAAAATCTATTAACTATAATATAAGGATTAACTAGTTACATCAAACTTTTACCCTCAAGCAAAAAGACATTGTTAATATGGTCAGGGCCGGATTAACAAAGTCTCAGGGCCGCTAACTGTATTATAACTTCCTCAAATACATTTTTAAAATAAAAAAGGTTTTTCTTTTGGACAATCTGTTCCTTGACATGTCCACACTGAAAATGTGTCCCAATCAATCCTACCTTGAAGTACAATTGAGGTTTTTTCGGGAGAGGGCGGAGTGACATGCCAACTGGGCACAACGGGCACGCCCAAATCTCTTCTCTCCGCTTGACTCCCTGCTGCCAAACATTTTATCACCGATTTACACTTTCGCAACTTTTCAACACTAAACTTTATATGAGCACACACATTTCCCTCCTGCGCTACACTTTATACATTGCCAAGTTGCCAAGCCTTTACAAGCGACATTGCCAAGCAGAGCCATGCGTTACCACCAGAAAGCTTCGCATGCCTAAAATTAACTTATTTTTTCCCCATTTTTTTTTTAAACTACATCAATACCTTTCTTTCTACTGGGCACACCCTTTACGGGACGTCCGTTGGCTGAAAATAAAAAATATATAATTTTTTTTTAATTCTCCCCTGTCACTGTCATTCGGTCTCCTACGAATCGCTATCACTCGGTCTCCTACGAAACATTTCTAATATTTTAGTACCGATTTTTTTTGGTGGCTTGCATTTCTCACTCTGTATTAGCTTCTGCGATTCTTCTTTAGGCGTTGAGGATTCCGGACGCGACTGGGCATTCGTTGGCGAGTCGTTCTGTTTGATGCTTCCTTCTGTCTCCATGTAGGAAATCCAATCGCTTTCTGTTAGCGTGTCGTTGAGTCTGTCGTCCATGCATTTCACTTCTGTGCATTCATTGACTTCTCGGTCGTATTTCAGAGTGGATTCGTTTAGTGAATTTTTTTCATTCGCATCGTTCGGTGCTGTGTTTTGACTTTTTTCATTTTCCGAATCTATCGGCTCGCCGGTCAGCGTTGTCGTGTTTGTTAGCTGTAATTAAGAGGACATCACATTATTTCACTGTGAAACTTCTTTAGGCGGTATTGGACAATTTGTATGGGAAACGGTGAATTAAGAGCGACACGCTCAATGACGCTCATATAGAAATCTTGTATGAAAATTATTTTCATACATCAATTTACAGCAGAAGCTCAAACACGCCGCAACTGCTGTAAATTGCTGAGGAGTTACATATCCCTCTGACTATTTGATGTTGCAGCATCATATCTAGATTACCATATTGTCATATAAATACCACCGAAGCCATCCGTTTGGGAGCTACGATACCACAGATACACAACGCGTCGAACTTATAACACCTCGTTTTTAGTAAGGCGTTTTACAAGACTTTATAAAACAAATGTTTAAAATTGTTTACCACAAAAGAGGAGTCCTCATCGGAGTCTGCATCAAGATCGACCATCATCTTTTCGATGAGACGTTCCATTGGAGACTCTGCGCTACTCGTTGCCGGGGAGGCTTCCTGTCTACCACGTGGATCTCGTTTTATCACCTTCAATCAAAAATATAGTAGATATCAATTTTAACTTTTATATTTTAATGCTTTTACTATACTCATTTTTTGATATCCCACCATATATTGTGTGTAATTTAATTTAGACGCGAAACGAAAATTGGCTTTTAGTTAAGCAACTGCATGAAATAATGCCTTACACCGCAGACTAATTACTATGCTGATTAAACTTTCGTGGCATGCCAATTACACAGGGTGTTTATGTTTTGTAATATGCGAACCCATGGACAGTGGGTATTATACTTTTATAAAAAAAAATGTAATTCTTTCATGTCAATATATCAGTGTGGGATGATCCCATTCTCTAAGAACTGTACAATTAAGTACTTAGTGGCACCAGGGCACATTGCGTTTGGCAGCCATTTGGGCAGCCCGTCTGGCGGCAGTGACCACCCCCTTACAGTTAACCACCATGAAACAATAGCAATGTTTCGGTGAGTGAGTAAGGGTTGCCATAACCCATTTTCCAATCCTTTAGTCCCCAATTCTAGTGTAGGCGGAAGCGCACTTGCAGTACCTGTGGCGTTGCTTGTGTTATAGGCAGGGTTGGTACGACTAAATCATTTTCATTTAATACGAATGATTTTTGCAATAATAATCAATGATTTAATCAATTTTTTTTTTATTAGAGATGTGTTTGCTCTTGGCCAACATCCATCTGTGTAGCGAAGATGAGGCTTATGATGGAGCGAGCTCACCCAGAAGATGCTTATTCACTCGAACTTTGAAAAGATTTGAGTTATATGAGGTCGGAAATACAGACGCCGGCAGGAAGTTCCAAACCTTGGCAGTGCGCATTATAAAGGATGTTTTAAAGCGCTTGGTCCGAAAAAGAGGGATTTCGACAAGATTTGGATGGTAACCAGTCGTACGTCTGTATGTCCGATGGAAGAAAGGGGAAGTGTTCAAGTTTACTTTCTCTTACAGAAATCGACATACAAAACAGATTTAGAACTGAACTGAAATGAGCCGAAGAAAGCTATCGCCCCAAACATTTGTTTAAACAATGGAAAATTTTTGACTAAATATATTTTCTGTGACATCCATCTCATGGTTAACAAACTTTGAGGTTAGCCACTCATCAAATCTCCTTCTTTATTATCTACGAGTGAGTATATTAAAAAAAAATGTTCACTAACCAGTATCTCTTCATTGTTGCTGACTTGTGTGGTATTGTTGTTTCCGTAATTGTACGATTGGCGTTTGAAACACATGGTGAACTTCAATAGGGAACATAGTTGGGCGAAAATCGACTCTGTGGGCTGCGAACTTGTACTATTGCGCATGCGCAGTACCCGAGCGCCTTGATACTTCAACGCTCGAATGTATCTACGCTTGCTCTGTATGAACATTACCTGGAAAATTACGTTTTTCATCAGCTCAAATAGTAGCTAAATCATTGATAAATTAACAGTTTGGTTGTTTACAAAAGATTAGGGTCACGAGATAGATAAATAAAATAAAATAATAAATGATAATTAAATATGTTCACATAAACAAACCTTCCTTATTTATCGCTCTTTCCATTAGTGAAAACCGTATCAAAATCCGTTATAAAGATAGATGCACATATTATATTCAATGAACAATCAAAAGTCATATTTCGATTTCGATGTTTTAATACTTATTTCGTTTATAAATGTAATGTTTTTAAAAAATGACTTTTTTTTACTGATAATTCCAAAACGCCCAACCTCCAAATTAATGTCTTGTTTTTTTATTATTATATATGTTAAGGTCGACAACAGACTGACGGTAAACTTGATGGAATGGAAGGTATCTACCGTCGCCTATAACACGCGCAACGCCACAGGATATAGTAGTATTATGGATAAAATCTATTAGGAAGGGGTATTAGGGCAATGGGCTCTGGCATCCCTTACTCACTCACCGAAACACAATACCAAACATGCTTTTATTTCATGGTCGTCTTCTGTAAGGGGGTGGCTACTGCTGCCAGACAGCCTACCCAAATGTCATGTCATTAAAATTACTAATTTTCAAGTCATTAAAATTATTGGAGCCTCCTCGTATACATAAAAAATCAGCAGTTGTCAAAACATGCTTACCACATCAGCAGACCTCAAAGGTGGTTTTCCCAATACTAAGTTGAAAAGGGATAAAGACTCGCGTATTATTCTCAAGACCAGTAGAAGTGGCAGGAATAGGATCCACGGCAGTGGTCTCACTGCCTCTTGAGGTAAACTATCATCTTGTTCCACTGCAATAAAAGTTATTTAACTATTACGATAACTTTATTAAGTTTCTATTCAAAAATTATAGAGTAAGATCCCAGGCACCCCAGACGTATAAGCTTATTTTCTAAAAAAAAAGTGTGTGATTTGAGCAGCAATTTTTAAATTGTCAAAATCATAGAAATATTGGAACATATAGAGGCCATAACAACGACTTATTACCAAGGTGGGATGTCAGATGTTACAATATCATATGAGACTACTGTAAGGCTCATTTACTTTTTTTAATACTATTAGATGAACTTCGAGGACAGTACCTACTTTTTTCTCGATAAAATGTACCCTATGTCCTTTTCTGTATCCTTGACAATGTGTATACAAAATTTCATTATGATAGTTAAAAACTGAGAGAAATGAATTGTTTTCTGGCAAAATTCATTTTCATTTGTGATTTGGAATAGCAACTTTTTTTTCTTCTCGTTTAAGTAAGATCAGGAAGTGGCGATAGTCCAACATTTGGAACAGACATCATATAATTGTCCCAATTTAAACACTTACACGGTACACCCCATCTGGCAGATTTCTCGACGACCCACAGACCCTTATCGAGGTATTTGAGCACCGACTGACCGGTCTGATAGCTGGCTGCATACTCGGCGACATTTTGAAGCACTTCTTTAGCGAAAGACACCAGTTCCATCGCTGAAAATATTATGAGCAAAAAATGAAATGACCTTGCCTATGCTCTTTAGATGGAAGAGACCTTGTACCACCTTAAACTCTCAGGGATGGTGAAGATGTTGAGATCTATATTGGTACAGGCTTTAGCATATCGTCGTTACCAAACTTAAATTTGCTATGTGTAAAAAGTTTACTTTTGAAGTATTGATAAAAAAGTTTTCCTGAAAAAAGATACATGAAGGTTTATTTAAAAAAAAAGCATTTTATTTAAAACTTTTTACGCAACATGAAAATTTAATAGTTTCGCTTACCATTAAGTGGAGCGTCTGTCTGACGAACTTAATTTAAAAAGGTCCCTCCCGGCAATAGATTTGCCCAGTGTGACTACCGAACGCAAGTTACCGTGACTTAAGTTCAAAACTACCGTATAAGGAGTCTATAACAGAGTAACTAATTGCAGATCTTACAATTCGTAATGGTTGTCACCAACGAAATTATTATTATTTGAAATCTTACTATTTCTCCGAATGCTTGACTATCTTTCTTGTGACTTACTATATTTGACCTTGAACCTCTTACGTAAATACTAAGAAAAAAACTACAATGATTGTAACCTTTAATGTTTCCTATGCAAGAGGTCATAGAAAAGAGATTAACTTCTAACTACACTATCACGTTATTACTTGTCGCTCTTCATAATATTATTAAAATTTTCGTGCACTCCTATTATCAGTTATAAGTTACAAAACGAACACATAGATAAAGACGTTTTTATTTACAAAATTGGTGAGTGTTCATTAAGATTATCTCTACATAAAACAAGCTTTTGCCCGCCACTTCGTTCGCGCAGCTTTTTCTTAGGTGTTAAAACATTTACTTAATCTTCAACCTATTACCCTACTAATGTTATAAATGCGAGTTTGTGAGGGTGGATGTATGTCTGTAACTCTTTCATGTAAAAACTATTGAACCGATTTGGATGTAATTTGACACATAGTTTATTATCTGGATTAACATATAGGTTACTTTTATCCTGGAAAAATGTCCACAGGGGTCTATCTTTAGTTCTCATTTTATCAAATAACAACAACTTAACAAGTAGATAGAGAGTTGTTCTCCTTCACACATTTTTTTATTTTATAAGAGATGGGTTTGCTCTTGGCCAGCATCTAGCCGTGTAGCGAAGATGAGACATATAATGGAGCGAGCTCACCCAGAAGATGCCTATTCACTCTAACTTTGAAAAGATTTGGGTTATCTGAGCTCGGAAACACAAACGCCGGCAGGGAGCTCTAAACCTTGGCAGTGCGCACTATAAAAGATGTTCTAAAGCGCTTGGTCCGAAAATGAGGGATTTCCGTTAGATGAGAATGGTAACATAAAAATGGAATATAAACATTAAGTTTATTATACATTTGACTTTGTAATTTAGAGTTACATTATGTAGTTCATTTCTGATTGCACCCCTTATTAGATAATGACACCTTTCTGCTAAACCAAGGAGTGACTAATTAAATAATATAATTTACTACAAATTAAATCTTGCATTGCTTTCTCTATCCTAATAGATTCTATCGACACTGCAAGACTTCCATTTCAAAATTTCACATAACATCTGAACCAGAATTATTTTCCTTTTTAGTAAATAATTGAATATATATATTTACTCGTATATAGATACATATATTTATAGATAGATCATTCAAGTAAATTATGTAATTAAATATACTTGGTTCATTTCTGTAGCGGGAGCAATGTTCAGTCGTGACTTGTGACTGATAAAACTCTGTCTAATTAAACACATCTGATAGTTTTGATATTTATTAAAATTACCGATTGACATAATAAATTAACGAAAAGTTGCGTCATTTGAATCGGTTAATGTTTATTCTTAACAAACGACTCGTCCCCGTTTTCATACGTGTGAATTAGTATTTTTTTTAATGGTAAGGTCAATCTAAAATCAACAAATCTGTATTTGCACTAACTCAGGGTTTTATTTTATAGCTCTGTCGCAGGGATCCCGGGGACGAACCCGCGTTGGATGAATGATTAGGGTGTTTGCCTTAACGCTCTGTCTCAGGAGCACTGGATTTGATTCCCGGCAGGGTCAACTTTGAAAATGAACTTATCAAAGATGGCTTTGGTCTGTATTTGGATAAAAGTGGCTGAACACGCTGCATTTCGTAGACATTTCGGCAAAGCGTCAGCAGTAACCACCCCCTTACAGAAGGCCACCGTGAAATAATAGCCATGAAAAATCTCTATCCTTAATCCTACTATGGTTGGCAACGCTCTTGCAGCACCTATGACATTGCTTATGTTATAGGCAACGGTAGCCAGAGCCACCTAGCATCAAGTGGACCGTCAGCCTGTCTGCCGACCTTAGCATAAAAATAAAAAATAATTACAAATATTTCTTTAGATTCGACTGAGTATTTATTTATTTAGATCTAAACTAATAGTTAATCCAGCAGCATAAACCGTCTCAGAGCCCGAAAATAAAATAAATGATTCTGACAAAGTACAATAAACTGGACAACTTAAAACAGATCGTGATGCACTATTGTTTTTCGATACTTAAATAAGGGATGGCAGACTCCCCCATTCTACTGTTCCCGCTTCATCATTTATTCTCATCATTTTTAGGCTATGGTAGTCACCTACAGGTTTAAACGCTTTGGACTGATTTTGGTTTGTTTTGTTCACAATTTTTTTGGGAAATCTACGAGAAAAGTCGGCAATTCGAATGTTATTTTTATATGAAATTGACAGGGCAACGACTGTTCCGGTCAGCTAGTGATAAAATAAGAAACAATCGAAACAATTATATTATGGCTTGAATTACAAATCTTTTTTTTGTCATTCACATGCTTGCTTCAAGAGCAGATATTTTGATTAAAAAAAAAATACAAACACTACAAAATTATATTTAATATATATAAGAAGTTGTGTTTCATTGATGATTCAACTTAATTAAGAATCTTATAAACTTTATAAGATTTCTATACAGAAAGGTATAATGTGATAAGGGCTGGAATGAGCAATCAGTCGCAAACAAGTCTTATTTTATGGAATTACTATGATTTTAGGATTAGATTACAACTTTATAAAGTAATGCAGACATTATTTTAACTGATAAGTCGGTCACATTTTTAACCAGTATAGGCTTGAATAAGTATGAGTAAGTAAGTAGTCTTATTATAGTGATATGGTAAAAACTCATAAAAAGTATTTGTTGCAATGCTGTTAATATACCATAGAAATTTTAACTAATGAAATCAAGAATGTTAGATATATTTGAAGACGTGAGTGGATGAAGGTGAAGTCGCATTTTTGGGTTTTTTCGTTTTTTGCGTTGATGAAGGTAATATGTCCATATAAATAATTACAGACCTTAAGATCGTCGATTTAAGACACATATTTTGGAAAATAGAGTTGAGTAGGTGTTATGTATAGTTAATTTTTATATAAACCCAAAAATGATACATATCACCGTCATCCACTCACATCTTCAATTATAAAATAACTGGCATTAGTTATTAGTTAGCTTATCCAAAATTGCATCACTCCTAACCAGATTCCATTTTTACAATCTATTTTGATAGAACAATCTTGATCTATATTGTCATACCCACATGGACAGGCAGAATAGAAGGAAATTAATGCTTAAATTATCCTTTTTTAGTGTGTATTTTTTTAAACCTGTTTTTATATTATTTACTACAGTACGAATCTTCTGATAAGTTGACTTTCTTATTTTTATTTTTTCAATTTATGTTAAGATTTCTTTATGTCATAATGTATTGGCACTTCGTGGTCGGTATTAAGTTCTTATCACTCAAACAATTTCTCATTTTTCTTTTAAGTAAGTTCCAAGAAAGAAATTTAACTTGATTTACATTTCAAGGTGTTCATTTGTTAAAAAATAGTACTTATTTAAAACATAAGATTGTGTTTTCTAAACAAAAAATTACATTTTTCTTTACCTACTTCCACCGAAATGAGCAGCAAATTGTCCTTGAGTACTGTTTAATTCACGAAGAGTGTGCGTGTCTTATGAATAAAATGCAACTTTATCACTAACTTTTACTCAGACTGAACTGAGGAGACATAAGTATATAATTGTGGCTTCTTATACTTTATAGATAATAAAAACAGAAGCAAAGGGCAGAGGTCGTTGCAATCATAGGCAGATACTGAGAGGCCACAGAGACATTACAAATATTTAATGTATTTTACTTGCATTAACACAACATATGAACACAAAACCTTAGTTTTTGTTAAGTACCTCTTTATTTTTATACCACTATCAATAATAAATGTTGATAATACAAAACTTGGTTTAGGTAGGTATGTTTGCTATGCATGTGGGTAACATGCATTTCATTTTTAATTATACTTTTACATAACACCTTTCCTATCCCTTCTTAATCTCTTATCCTTAATCCTAATATGGTCGGCAGCGCACTTGCAGCATATGTGATGTAGCTAGTATTAAGCAAGGTTTAGACTAGCAAGTACTTCTGGCAATTTCTTGTGCAAATCCTTGCCGAACCGTTTAGATGGCTTGCAATATTTCTATCACAAGTCGCTGTTGCAAATAGATGACTGGAAGTACTTGTGAAACTGTTTACACACAGCTATCTCACAAACAAGGCTGTGTGCCTTTAAATAAAATATGCCTAGCTGTCGTAAGATATGTATTGCTGCTGCAGTAGTTTTATTAAATAACATCAAAAAGAAACGCAGGAAACATATATGGTTAAAAGACTGTATATTAATATAGGTGACGGTATTTACCTACTATCAAGTGGGCCGTCTGCCTGACGACATTAACATAAAAAAGAGGCCCTACCGCCAATAGTTCAGTTTGTGACTCCAGAACGCTGTATTTCCTGCTACTCAGCTTTTACCCAAAATTAATTTTGGGTAGGTAGCCACCGACCGTAATTCTGTCTGTAGACCGTAACATAAAACATACCTACATAATTCGATGCGAGTTCATTTTTTGTATTTAGAGGGTAGAGTGGAAAATCTTTCTTTTTAATAGAAATAATTAAAAGTAATTTTAGTTTGTTATTGAAAATTTTAGAAATTATTTCTTATGAAGTGTAAAAAACTAATTTATAACTAATATTCCCTACCGCAAATACAATCAGATAATAGACCGGTGTCTCATGAAGAATTCTAGAGAAAATATTAAAACTAATTTGATATATCGATTGCATTGCGTGCACGATTTCCAGATTAAAGAAGAAATTCAGAAATAATAAACGTACTTACCTAAAATTATATAAAATATTTTCTTAGCGGCACTACTAACTATTAGTTACTCAAACACATTCAACACAAAAACGAAAATTATTTTTGATTGATAAATTATTCAACTAATCAAAACACCACAGTCTATATTGGTCTATATATTATATTATTTCTGTAGAGAATTGACATACTATGACATGACATATGACAGGCCACAGACCAAAACTAAAATATAATATGTGATGTTTATAAAAAAACAATTGCGGAAAGAGAAGAAATTGGATTAAAATTCCTAGATTTAGTTAGTTCCCAAAAATGTTATTTAAATTTAGTTCGCTTAAAGGAGCTAATAATAGCAATTTATATTTTCGCAGATTTTACGCAGAGCAATTCAAATCTTTATACATCGTTTTTCATAATACGGGCGCGGGACTACCTATAATGTAGATAGAATTATTATGAATTATTCGTGTTGTCTACAATATTTTAATTACATAGGTAAGGTACCAATTCAATTGGCGTGAAGTTAACTTGAATTATTGAACAAAATAGTAAAAAATTTTAGTAAAAACCATGCAGGTTGTGTGTAATAATTCCTTGCTTACTAACGAGTTCAAATGTGATCATTTGTTCTGTGATCACTACTGATGTGTGCGCTGTGACTCATCTATCTATTTTGTTTTGTTGTTAAAGAAAGAAAAGTACGTAATCGGAAAATTATGGAGTTTATTTTATTCTACTATTTATTGCAATTGAATTAAATCTCTACTATAATTTTAAACGTGGCTATTTAGCTAATAGTGGTGTTAAACTGTTCCAACATTTTTGTTAAGGCAAATTTATTAGTTAAACAAACAGGCCATGAAAATGACTAACTACATACTCTGTTTATCTCTTTTCTAAAGTTTTCTCAAAATTCTCTTTATTCCAGTATACGTAAAAGCCATGTTTTTATTTATTATAAAAGTTAAAGTTTGTAAATATTTTCTCTGCTTATTAGGCACGCATTTAGTGATGTTTAAATTGTATGTAGTACATAATTATCGTTCATCTTCCTAATTACTTGCTATTTGCCAAATTATTTTATAAAGTGATATATTCATCCCATGAATTAAATCATAAATCGAAGAGTTGCAGTGTTCACATCATGAAATTGTAGAAATGTTAAATTCTATTAAAATCATAATTAAATAAAAAAAATTACAATATTTCGTAAACTAGCAATGGTGCTTTGCTTAACCCTACGGCTTTTCATCCACAATGCTATTTAAAATAATATATTATAAATAGATTACTCAACAAGAAGCCTTAAGTCATTCAAATAGTGATAATTAAGATTCACCAACAATATCAACTGCAGAATCTAGGGTGCACAAAAATTGTGGGAAACCAAAAGAAACAATATTTAAATATACTATTCTATGCACATGAAATTGTTAAAATCTACTGGCTAGGTGTAACACAGCTCAACTGGCAACCATATTGAAATGCTCTATTCTTGAATTTCATATTTTTCCATAACTTTGTTTTCAGTGTTGTGAATGAGAAGACTAGGGTGAAAAAAAAACAAGTTTTGGTAATACTCAAGGAACAGTAAAAGTATATTAAATTTTTAGCCCTATTTCAAAGTATTTTATCTTGTTGAGCTATGAATTTCGCAAGTTTTCATGCTTTGAATACTGTTTTAATATAATTTTTTAAAATTACACATACCTTTCTAAGGTACAATTGGAGAAGTACTAACAATTTTTGGGATAATTACATGTCTGCAATAGAAATGTTATATTAAAGAAAGAATTTTGTTTCCATATATAAATATACTGTAAGTTGTCTTGTTATTTATACATTTTTAATATGATATTTTTTTCTAGCGTAATAGCCATCAGTTGATTCAAAACCATGGATGGTTCAGTAAGATGAAAATAATCATTGGACTGAACGAAACATGAACGATTTATTACAAAACATGACCTGACAGGAATATGAAAATGAATTACCTACTATATAGGAAAACATGAAAAGTCCAGAAACTGAGTAATGTTGGAATACAAACATTAATTGAAGAGGGTGGAAATGTAATCTTTGATATAGTTTTTAAACAAAGTCAAGTTCATGAGAGTCTTTTCTTATTGTCACTTGCAATTTATAATTCTTTAGTTTGATTAAAATAGTATCATCTTTCATGAAATTGATAATAGGAGATGCTTATTTGACAATAAAGTAGAGTAACTTTAAAAAAGTTATTTTATTAATTTCTGTTCATTAACTGGCTTTAGAAATTAATTGATAACACAAAAAAATACTACTTTTTTTTTTCCTTACAGGTTTGGAGAAAGCATTCTTTGGCAAGAAATATTAATATAATTTATCTAATATCTGACACAAAAATGGCTGATTATAAACATAGTAAAACAAGGAGCAAACTAAGAAGTCATAAAGAAGACAGGAACAACAAAAGCAGGGTGTCAAGAGATGAGTCTAAATACTATTACGAGTCAAAAACTCCTCCATTGCCAAATAAAAGTAACTGCAGAATTTCTGAGCTTTTAATACAAAGGGATAGTTTGAAAAAAGAACTGAAAGACATAAAAGCGGGTACACTGTTAGAGAAAAAAAATATCCAGGATGACAAAAAGTTTACATATTACTCAAGAAAAAGATATAATAATAAAGATATTGATGACAATATCAAGAAAAAGATAGTTAGAACTTCATCACCACCATCAAACTATGAAGATGATTTCCAAGTAGAATCAGAAGATGAGGAAACTATCATTGAACAAAGAAGAAAACAAAGGAAACAGTTATTAGAAAAACTGACACATTCACAGGGAGAAACAAATGTAAAGAATGATATAGACATGACCAAAAAAATTGAAAATTTGAAAAGTAGAACAGAAAATGAAAAAAGTCAGGTAGTGGAAGCCGATGAAGAACATTCTGATAGTAAAATATCTACAGACATGTTTGCGGAGAAAGACGAATTTACATCACATAATTCTCGTGATAATGTAACCCAAGACAATGACGATGATAATACTCAACTAACTGACAACTGGGACGATTCTGAAGGATATTACAATGTAAAAGTTGGAGATATGATTAACAGCGGTAGATACACCATTAAAAATATACTAGGTCAAGGAGTTTTTGCAAATGTTGTGGACAGTGTTGACAATAAAGCGAATAAAAATATGGCTATAAAAATTGTTAGAAACAATGACTTAATGTATAAAACTGGTTTGAAAGAGATATCAGTTTTAAAAGAAGTCAACGAGGCGGATCCTGATGATAAATATCATTGTGTAAGATTATTTGGGCATTTCATGCACAAAGGTCATCTTTGCTTAGTGCTTGAACCACTTCACATGGACATGAGGTGTGTTATAAAAAAGTATGGCAAACATCACGGAATCAATTTGAAGGCTCTAATGAGTTATAGCAGACAATTGTTATTAGCTTTGAGACATTTGAAAAAGATTGGGTTCATACATGCAGACATAAAACCGGACAACATACTAGTCAATGAAAAGAAGAGTGTTTTGAAATTGTGTGATTTTGGTTCAGCCGTTAAAGTGAACGATAATGATGCTACACCATATTTGGTTTCGAGGTTTTATCGAGCGCCAGAGATAATTTTGGGTATGCCCTATCAACATGGAGTCGACTTATGGTCGACGGCTTGTACGATTTACGAAATGGCCACTGGCAAAATTATGTTCACGGGTAGTTCAAACAATAAAATGCTCAAATGTTTTATGGACATGAAAGGGAAGTTTCCAAACAGATTAATAAGGAAAGGGAAGTTCAAAGATCAACATTTTAACTACAACAACAATTATCTTCTTCATAAGAAAGACGAAGCAACCGGTAGAGAGAAAGTCGTCGAGATGTCCAATATAATTATCAAAAGAGATTTGGCTAAGGAATTGAAGAAATATTGTAAATGTAATGAGGAAGAGTTAAAAATGAGTCAGTTACACGATTTATTGGACAGAATGGTTATGTTGGATCCCAAACAAAGGATATCAATAACGGACTCCATAAAGCACCCATTCATTCAAGAACAGTTACACAAATATTAGACACATCATAATGAATTAAATCTACTTGTTGCCTTATTATTTTTATATGTCACCAGGATTTGGATAATAAAAGAATTATAGTGAAAGAGTTATTTTATATACTTTTTTATTTGATTAAGAGACAAAATAACAAAAAATATCACTTAAAAGTTTTCACATGACAGTAGCATGTGGCAATATCACAATCTTAAAGGAAACAAAATTGACATGGTGGTCATTTAGGTATTTTATTGAATTGACGCAACTGCTTAAATCTATATAGCGTACCTATAAATTAAATTATAAACAATGATTTAGTTCATTAGACATTGTTCGTGCACAATAGAAGAATCAAAACTATGACCACCTTAAACGCTATGAATATTACTCGAACGTTCGTACTTTTTATTATGGGCTATTTGACCTAGTGCAAGTCGTAACATCTTTAAGAGATGGCAGAAAATAAACTTTCCATGAGTCTGGTCATATTTTAATTAAAGGATAACTTACGTTTGTTAGAATCTTTATTAGAAGTTATTTCAATAAAGGGGACGTCCAAGTATTACTTAACGCAATTTGGGGGTCTTGTAAAACGTTACGATGCATTACAGGGACGGGAGGGATCCCCTTATACCCCTCGAGTGTATATTGTACGTCATTTTTGTTCTCCCAAGTTGGCAACCCTTTTCATTGGTAAAAATTGTCACTTGATAAACATGGTCGTCCTAAACGTAACGTTTGGGGAGGGTACAGAAAAACGTTACGATGCGTTACATATAGGGGGGGTTGTGTCAAAAATTGCGTTACGTAATACTTGAACGCCCTCAAATGCGCATTGACTGTTAGTAGTTAGTGTCCAGTAGGATAATTTTGGTGGTTTGAATCCATAAAACATTTCATTCTATACAAAATATTGTGGTTAATAGCAAGATTACATTCAGTTAAACGTTGGGTAGGTGCCACTTCTAAAATAATTGGGGTTGCCAATAAAAAATAAATTCAAAAAATTATTTATAAACACAACAACAAAGTATAAAGTAGATTCATAGTCATCACAGTAGATAAAAATTATAATTCATTATCACACTCATATAGCGACACTATTTAAAGTTATTGACAAATCAAAACTTAGCACGTGAACTTAACCTATTACGACCTTGCAATGATTTAATACTATAATCGTTTTCAAATAGGAACTCACTTGGGACTGCACCGTTATTTCTTTAAACTCAACATCTAAGTATTTTGCCAATATTTGAATTCGAATATTAATAAAAAATCACTAAAACGAGTATATGTCGGTGAATACCCAAGTGACTTCCTATTTGAAAACGACTTAATTAAATAAGTATTAGCACGAATACTGACATACTTTTATTGATATTTCGCTATTTTCAATATATTAACTTGAATCTATTATTAGCCGAAAGCAATTTGGCCGTTATCTATCTTATGAACTAAAAAAAACCTTTTTTTTTCTAAATATTAGTTATAAGCTCAGTACCTAAAATGAAAGATACCACTTCTGCTCCGTACATATGACGCGAATTTGACTAAGAAGCAAATTACCTAGACGCCTAAACAGCACTTTGCCTCCAATGCCTAATGCATATACATAATACCTGTTTAGTAAGATAACTCTTTGGCTACGTCCTCCAGTGAGAAAGCGTTTTGGGTTGATAGAGTTGCCCCCATATGAGGATGACGTGTTCATAGTATCAAGACATTTTAGGCAAATCCGGGCTTTAGTCATTAGACGTTATAGGTAAAAAAATGCAGTAAAGGCACTGAGCTTAGAACCGAAATGTTAATTAATCAAATAGATAACTACCCAGTTGCCAATATAACAGTTGCCAAGTTGCCAGTTGCAAATAGATAACTACCCAGTCTATCTAAACAAATCAATCTAAATTAAAATATCAACAGTAGTTAATTATACGTCACAATTTTCTTTAAATTAATCGTTTAAAATTAAATATTCTGACTTGCTCTCTATATATTTATATTACAGAAAAATTCGCAAAAAAAAAATGTAAGATAACAATAAAACTTAGACGAAAATAATGTGTTCTTGTTGTAGTAAAGTCAAGAGTACAAATATGTATCCAAACAATCCTTCCATAATAAATACATATGTTTTTGAAAACCCTTTATTATAAATGTGCACACATAAACTGTCACAAATATATCCCTGATTTTTTTTTTCAATAACTTGCATACATTTGAATATATCTAAGATAGGTAATAATATTATTTGCACTCTGGACAATTTATATATTGAAATCTCCATTTTATACTCATTTAATTAAAAGGAAAAACTTCCTTTTATTCAAAACCTATTGTCTATTTTTGGGGCATATTTTGGGCTCGTGTAGTTATTAAAAATTTTTTTAAACATTTGCAAAGACTAAAATTAATGATGTGATTATAATATATTTCATGATTCCTTTAATATTATTAAATTACGATGATTTACGTTATTTTAATGGTTTAATAGATACATATTTTTACACTTGACTGTACCTACTGCTCATATACAAAAAAATAATCTAGTCACAAATATCATCTATATACAATACAAACTTTAATAGTGTCATAAATTTGGATGGATCCATCTCATACAAACTACATACATACTTACACGTACAAGCCGAAATTAAGGTTGACAGTATCAAAACTACGAAATCACTGGCTCAGCTAATCAAAATATTTAAAGGCATGTATCACGAGATTTTCTAACAAAAAGTTTGACACTCGATCGAATTCTCAACAAACATTCATACAAGCATCACTAGTTTTCTATTCCGAAAGCATTATAATTCGAAGCTAAAAATGTTACAATTTAGAATTATTCAATTTCATTGTCATAGAAGAGATATCGTCATTGTAAATTTAAAACCTCTTATTTGACAATTTGGTCAATAATGTCAATATGACAATCCTTTGAAGATAATTTTTTCTCTTCAAAGTTTTTTCAATACTTTGAAGAGAAAAAAATATTTCCTTTCTTTTAAAAAAACTCTAATATGAATATCGCTTTTATTTTCTGAGTTATGTCATAATTAATATCGCCACATAGGAGGTCTTATAGCTTAAAGATTTAAAAAAGTCGTAAATAATAATTTATGTGTACATCATCATTTAAATGACTGAAATGACAGTGTTCTTTTAGTTTCTTTCATACACAAAAACCTCTTATGTAACAAAAATTTACAAATAAAATATCTTATGTGCACATTTATTAACAACAACTGCTGTATCTTGAATAATAATTTAAAAAAACTATATTGTTGATCTTTTCTTATTGGTTAATAGTTTGTTTAACTTATTATCTTAAAAAAAATGGCAAGAGTTCTAAGTAAATTTTACAGTATAATGTTTTTTCCACTTTTCTCGAAATGTCTAAAACTGCACATAAGATATTTTAAATTTGCAACGATGATATGATGTTTTCTATATAAATAAAATACACGGACTAAAAACTGTCCTTATATGTTAGGTTGGGTTTCCACTATGCCGGATCGGCGGATTTACCGAGCCGGTTAAACTGCTCGACTATACGAAAATGGCAGCATGGCGTTAAGTATGTTTTATATTGATACCAAACTTCGATGATGCGGGATCGGGTTTAAACCTACGTCTGGGCCCAAGCTTCTGGCAAATCTGCCGGTCCGGCGTAGTGAGAACATAGCCTTATACCTTTATTACATTTCACATGACAAAGCCATTTCAAGCAAACTTAGTTTGAAGAGAATTCATTTTAACTAACCAGTTTTTTATTTCATACTCAATATAATGAAACTAATCATTCGTATATTGTCAAAACCGTGAAACATACCTTAGGGAGGAACCACATTTACTCAGCTCTATACAACTTCTGTCTTACGGAGATGTGTATAGCCGCACTAAACAACTGTCGACCTCTGAAGTTAGTTACGTGCAAGTACAAGTCAAACGCGCGTTTCCGCTGATTGGCTGATACCTGTATATAACTATTGCGACAACTTCAGAGATGCAAAAATGCAGTTTCTCCCTTAAATAAAGAGATTGTCAATGATTAACAATTTTTTTTTTTTAGGAAAGTCATAAGTCTGCATTCAAACGCTTACTCTTACACTATAACTATAGGCTATACTATAAATTTAATGGTTTTCTTTGGATGTCAAATCGACCGATACGTGAGACCGCTCTAGTGCTATGTCGAAGAGATGTTTGGGCCTTGTGAGCCAGTGTTGGGCGCTCCGATATCTATCGACTGTCCGGACGCTATCGAGTCGGGACTCTGTAGGGACGCGCTATAAACGGGATTCATGGGCGTAGTTCCTCCCGCTTCGAACAGTGTACTGTCGTACACGCTGTTACTCTGCTGAAATGATTTTATCTTCGTTGTCAAACCAAAATCAGCTACACGCTCCCGGCTTCGCACGGGTGCAAAATAAAAACTATCTTTTAAGTTGGACAAAATTACACATAGTTACGAAATTTTATCAAAATCGGTTCAGTAGTTTAGGAGTTCAACGGCGACAAACAACGTGACACGAAATTTTATATACTTAAATGGTTATATTTTGTCATCCAGAAGAAGTTGCCGATCATAGTCATCATGAATGACAAGGAACCCATCCCTTCATTATCATGATAAGGAACGAATGGGGTAGTGAGCTCTGGCATCCCTTACTCACTCATCGAAACAGAACAGCACACGTGGTGCTCTTTCACGGTCTTCTATGCGTTATGAATAAAGCAAACATTACCTGATAAATGTAGTCCGAGTCGGTTTTGAGTGAGCTGAAACTTTGTTGATGCGGCAGAGACACTTGATCGTCGTCCATGGGCTCATCCATTTGAGCTTTATACGAAAACATTATGCTGGGCTGAGACACGCTGGAAAAGACAGAACATACGAAAATTTATTTATTTATTTATTGAGTATAAGGTCGTTTTTTGGGCGAGTGCTTGGTAGTCTGCATCATATGGGTTAGTCCAACTAGTTCTACTATAGAACAGTTTGGAAAAAAAAATCCAAGTAGTTCTACTGCAGAGGGTCAATATATGAATTGCTACATTGCATACTCAACAGTAAATGGATGTTTTTGTTTATTTGGTTCTATTATAAAATAGTAGAACAATTTGGACATGCTTCGTTAAATTTATTCGAGTTCAATCTGTCATACTCTGCAGTAGAACTACTTGGACTAACCCCATCATATTGAGAAATGATCTCCACTGAGCAGTATCACACACCCACACACACAATACACTCATACATAAACGCACATATTGAATACAGACGGAATATGAGGAGCGGGAGCATCTCTCCACTCGACTAAATTACTTACTAATCTACTGGATTAATTTTTTGGACACGGTGCTGGCTGAAAATGAGCACTGTACGTATAGATGCCTGCTTAGCACCTCGGCACAATGCTGAGCCAATATCCGATTCACTGCCGCGAGGTCACACACATCTTACCAGTTACCTGTCTGTTTTTTATTAATTTTCTTGTGTCATTTTGTTTTTGTTGTTTCTGTTTCTTATTTAATGTTAATGTCCTTCGTGCAGCAATTAAATGTCTTTCTTTCTTTCTTTCAATTTCAAATTCCTTTCCAATTTTTTCAGTAAGTACCTTTGCTGTGGAGTTCACATAGATTTTTTGAATTAATCTTATGTACTTTCGTGGTATGCCTTGGGATTCTAAGGCCTGCCATATATATACATGTCTTATAGAATCAAACGCTTTATTGTAGTCAATGAAAGCTAGATAGTAGACTTTGCAGTATTAATTGTACTTATTTCTCCATGATTTGTTTGATAGTATGTATATCGTCGAGGGTAGAAAAGTCGCTTCTAAAGCCAGCCTGTTCTTTTGGTTGGTTCTCTTCCAATACATTGCTAATACGGTTAAGTATTATTTTTGAAAATATTTTATTAAGATTAGGCATTAAGCTGATCGGTCTTTAGTTATTCATATCGTCTTTGTAACCTTTTTTGTGTAGTAATATGATTGTTGATGAAGACCATTGCTTTGGTATTCTATTTTTCTAAAATTTCATTAAACAAGCTTCTTGTGTTACTATCAATGGAATCCAAACAACCTTTGATAATTTCATTTGATATATTATCATCACAGTTATACTAATTTATTTGCTACCTACTCAACAAAACAGCTAGCCTTTACGGCCACAATTTAAGTTAGGTGAATCGCCCAACCTTTAAGTGTCTCGGTGACGTCATAAGTTTGATTACCTGAAGAATTCGCTGAGGAATGTGTGGTAGACGAGTGGTGTGTAGAGAGAGAAGTATAGCCATGTGGTGACATCGATGACGCAGAGACCGGCCTGCATCTCTAACCACTGCAGAAGCCCAGCGCCTACCGCCTGCGTCGTGTCCAACAGCGACAGAAGAAGGACGTACAAGTAAAACGAGAGCTTCGCTGAAATTAATATAACAACCAATTGACTTCTTTATTCTATGCGCTATCTTTGACGACACGTTTGGTCTAGTGGCTAGTAACCCTAGCTGTTAACCAAACGGTCGCGGGTTCGAATACCGCTAGGGGCAAATGTTTATGTGTTAACATTTACATTTGTACCTGAGTCATGGATGTTTGTATTTATAATATGTATTTACAAAAAAAATATCTATGTATTATATCAACTGTCTGGTATCCATAATACAAGCATTAGTTGCTGTGGTGCTGTGTGGAATGTGTGAAGATGTTATATATTATAAGATATTATATTATCTCAGTCTGCTACAACACTAGTTGTTGTACGCGACTTCGTTCGGTCCGAGTAACTTTGTAAAATATAGCCTATGTTATTTGCTGAAATAATATAGCTTTCTATAGGTGAAAGAATCGGCCCAGTTGTTTTTGAGTTTGTTCATTACAAAAATACAAATCTTCTCTCTTTATAATATATTAAGTATAGATTTGCCGGCAACATAAATATAACATAAAATAAAAAATATAACATACAAGAAAATATCTGACATCATTATCGCTGGGAAACAAACTGCCATTTTTTTCGACTTTGGGCAACATTGCTATGTGTAAATTGAAAATTTTAAACACACCTTTACTCTATTATTTAAATACATATTATAAAACAAAGTCCTCCGACGTGTCTGTCTGTATATCTGATCGCGATAAACTCAAAAACTACTGTACCGATTTTCATGCGGTTTTCACCAGTGGATAGAGTAATCAGGGAAGGTTTTTACGGAAGAAAATGCACCCCGGGCGGAGCCGGGAGCGGGACAGCTAATTTAAAAAAATACAAAAAAAAAGAACTAAATAAGTAAAAGTTCAATATTAAAATCTGAATTTGCTTTAATAATAAATAAAAATAGAATCTCAATGTAAACAAAAAGCTATAAATTTTATCAAGTTATCTATTACATAATTAATTGTTGAAATAATGTTCTTAGGGAAACAAAACAACATTAAAAGGCTGTTCCTATTGTCTGATAAGCAATTGTCGTAAACAGCCAAGTTATGATTGTATATTTCATTAGCTACTTGTATATACAGTTAATAAAATCCACAAAATGAAAACAAAATGACCACATAAAAATTAATCGCATTTAAATAAATATGTATTTAAGTATAATTTATAAAAGTAATGTATTTTTAATGTTGCACTTATGGATTACTTCTGTTAAATGGTAGTTAAATAACAAATTGCCCCATTTCCAATAATAGATTGTAAGAAATTGTAAGAATATTATCAATGCAGAAATTATTGTGTCAGTCTGTTCTGTATGTCTAATATTTACTTTTTAGTTTAATCACTGTACGGATTGAATGAATGAATCACTGAATGAAATTTGGAAGTAACTTGAAAACTGAGGTTATTTTTAACTTTACATTCAGTAAAAGCAGTCATAAAAAACAGAGAAACCCTGAATTAATAATTGTATTGTTAAATGACAAATATTTTGAAGTATTGTTATTGAAAATGTAAGTGGGACATAAAACTTAAATAAAAATTAATTGCTAATACAAATTAGCGATTATATTTTGTTACTTATAAAAAATAATATTTACTTTAATCTGATTGTTAAATTATTTTGTTAATTGATTTGATATAAATATTTACTTAAACAATTATTTGATTGTTTATATTATCTTAACTAGAGTCATTCTAATAAAGTCCACTAATCAGTTCACTAGATTTTAAATATTCATTGAAGTGCGAGGAAAGTTCTTATGAAAAGAAAAATTGCATATGTAAATGTAAAATCCCCATTTTTCTTTTTCCCATCCAAAGTTCCTAGCAAATCAAACACATACGAGGGCGGCACTGAAAATTTCGGGAATCAAGGAAGTGATACATTATTAGTGGAAAAGATATTTATTGTTTGTCAAAGTATTCGACTTGAACTTGACACATTTTTCCATTTGGTGGAACAAATTTTTAAAGCATTCATTCCATTTTGAAGTTGGGGTATTCAAAATGGCTGTTTTGTAGGCGTCTACAGCTTCTTCAGGTGACGAAAATCGTTGACCACACAATTTGTTCTTAATTTTGGGGAAAGTAAAAAAAATCATTCGGGCTTAGGTCAGGGCTGTACGGCGGATGGTCTAATAATTCAATGTTTTCTTGCTCCAAAAACTCTTTTGTTCTGTGGGCGGTATGAGAGCTCGCATTGTCGTGATGGAGGACGATGCGGCGGTTGCAGTTCTCTTTATGGAGTTCAGAGACGAGTTCACTTCGAAAGTCATAATAAATCATTGCTCTTAAATTTTCTTGAGTCAATTCCATTTTCACACTGACTTTACAAGTTTGACCCCATTCTTTTTTTTAAAAAAAAAAAAGGTATTCGATTAATAAAACCAAGGAGTTTTCGATTATAAAGACTTTATGCCAGGAACAATGGAAATATTCCAATCCCGATACTTTTAGTAGAGCCCTCGTACATTAAAAACGACAGAATAACGTCTGTCTTTCGACCACTAGTAATAAACAAAATAAAAAAGTTAAATATATGAAAAAGAAGTATGACAAAAATACTCACTCGGTAAAGCCAAATAGTCTCTGAGCGGAGTCCACGGCAGTAACAATATTATGACATAGATAAGAGCGAATACCAGAGATGAAACAAACAAAAACAACATCCCTCCATGTCCAAACAAATCGTAATCTCTAATGTGCAATCTATAGTCTGGCATTACTATTTCTAGAGTCCCTTGAGTTACTGTAAAGGCTAGAGATATAGTTGATGTTGTCAACAGAACATATCTTATACTACTTCGGCTATCCATGTGACCTAGAAATGAAAAGAATCAGTATTACCTAATTAGCATTAAATTAAATTCATTTATAATACCGTAATTAATAATGTCTAGGAAATCGTTTTAGAATTATCCTAACCATATACCTATAGTGAACGCAAACACTCCTGGTACACTGGGTCATAAATTTTATAGTGACAAACTGGGGAGGATTAGTGATGTCAAGCACATCACTATTGATTATGTAAATAAAACTTTTGTTTTATTACAAATATATGTTTTATTATATTTATTTATATTTTTAATCATATTTATTTATTTACTTAACAAAATCCACAGCCTAAAATTATACATAATTTAAAATATGAAACATCAGATTTACAATATTCACAATTATGTTATATGCCAATACAAATGTTGAAAAATTACTTCAGAATGTCACCTGTTCTTCTGGTAGAATGTTTAATAATATTTGTACATTGATACTAAAAAGCAAGTGCTTAGTCATCATCCAAACCATAATCATCACTGTCACTGTCCTCGACAACATTTATTATAAGTATCGACAATGTGTGTGGAACATGCACAATCCTAGCTATTGTGCAGAACAAGCCTAGCGCTTGAATGATTTAAGACCCAGTATGCCAAGAGTGTTTGCAATAAAGAATGAAATGTAATTTCATTCTTTATTGTTCCTTTACTTAAAAAGGCTCTTTCTCTAAAAATATGTAAAATAATTAGTGTTTAAATACTAATTAAATCTTGCTTAAGATACTTATGCCCGTTTTCACCAATCACCTAGAGTTAGGGAACACATAACTTAAGCCGGTTATTCATGGCAGTCACATTCATAACCCTGCATGAAGCACCACTGTAAGCTAGATGACCGTGAATGGCCAGTATAAATAGTACTTAGGTGTTCCCTAACTCTAGGTGTCTGTTGGTGAAAATGTGCATTACTAATTTGACGAGATTCAAACCTTGAGCCTCACTTTTGGAATCTCCATACACCAGTTTTACTGTTACTTCTTACTAGAGACCACCCCAGGATTAATACAACTTCATGCAAATTATAAATACAAACCTTCATTGTGATATCTTTCCATTAGTGAAAACTGTATCAAAAATCCAATAGAGGTTTAAAAGATGGTTGAGAAACAGATAAGATGCCAGAAAATATCTTAATATGTATATTATATATATTCAGAGGAGTTTTATCACACTCACCAAATGCCAGTCCAAATATAACGACGCTCATCTCTGTCGCTAGCAAAAAGAATCTCACCGTCACCCATAGAACCTTGTCGACGAGACCCCCCAATGGAACTGCTGCGTTTACAGTCATTGAAACCGCACATCGTATCAAGCTGATGATCACATTACCCCAAACCAAAGTATAAAATGTCAAAAATATGGGGCTGCTAGTGGCGCGTAGTTTTAACTGAGCCTTGTTAAATCTAACGACTAAGAACAGCATGAACAAAGCATTAGGAATTAATATGATCAAATCCCATATACGAACCCTGAAAAGAGAAACACAATAAGAACAATAACAAACACTGATATACATGAAATTTTGACGTGTAGTTACCAACCTTGAATTGTTTATTTCATAGTATAAAACATATTTACAAAACGTGTCCTCTATTACAGGTGGGAAATCTGAACCGTTCATTCCATACATGTTCGTATACAGACCCAAATGATTATTCTTCATAAATATGCCAATTGCAGGGTTTGGAAAGTCAATTTAAGTTAAGACCCATGGAATGGAAACATAGTCAATTTATGATAGGCACGTTTCTTTTGTCAATTGTGAATAAAATAGATAGCGTAAAAAGTGCTCAAAAGAAATGATGTACAGATTGATAAAATATCAGCCGTTAATTGTTTTTATATTGGTATTCTATCGTATTGTATTGTGTGTGTATAGCTTTCTAATTAATTATTTTCCAATGACGAAACTATTGCGCAGACCAATCAAATTGGACAAGCGACACAGAACAGAATAAGAAAATCCTTATCTTTTTTGACTGACTGTTGCGTTGCGTAGGACCATAGAGTAAATAGTACTTAACCAACTACTATTTACTCCATGCTGGTACGGTGGGAGTAGAAATACCTTCTAGGTTTTCAACTTTTCAAATTCATTCCTTTATTAAGTGGTAGACTCTTAGTACCTTTTGAAAATAAAGCACTAAGCAGACAACTGTATATGAAAGTAAACTTACTGGGTATGTTAACAAGGATCAATGTGGTTTACACCTCTGACCAATAAAATAGTTTGATATAAATATCAAACATTTTTAATGGTCTGTCATTATGAATTTATTATTGTCATTGTGTGTCGGTGTCATATAATTATTTCTTGTATTTCTTGCGATAAATATTAAGTAATTAAAATACCGAGGAATTGCCAGGAGGAGCTGCAAATATTGCAGATCATGAAGCTGGCTTTAATATTAGCGAAATATCTGCAAATCTTAATATTACTAGAGACACTGTAAGGAATGCAGGATAAGAAAACAATGCAGATGAGGGTAATCTTTGATAATTGCCCTTGTGCAAGCAAATGTCGACTTTAAGGTGACGAACCTATTATTACCGTGACTGTACATAGTTAAGGGTTGATTGATTGGGTCAGTAATCAGTATTCAGTATCTAATATTTAGTTTGTGAGGTCATTAAGGTCAGTACTCTGTGGAATATGTAAATAGATGTAAAATTGTAAATAAATGAGTAAATAGTAGATTTATAGATAGATCGGTGTTAAGGTACTGTTTACTATTTGTGATCCTTGTCATATCGATTATCCTCATCGTCATTAAAACATTAATTTTATTATTTTCTTATCTGTATTATTATCACATATTATGAATTCTTTTCTTATTAAATTTTATTTGATTTTAATGGAAAAGTAGGTTAAAAGTTGCAGGCTTTCTGACAACTGACAAGTGGCAACACTGATTTGATTCGACAGTTGAAGATGACCGAGATGACTTGACGCGTGGACAGAAAAAAAGTTTAATTTGTTTGGTATTGGTAGTCCGAGTTGAGTTGAGTTGGCGATTAGTGATTCGCCCGGTGAAACTCGGGTCTTCGCTAGCTAGGTTACTATAATAATTTTCTTTAATGCAATTATTTTTTTGATATACAATTTTTAACAAAATTTTACTACTTTAATACATTTTATCGTCCATATTTATTTGGAATCGCAAAAATTCTCAGAAAAAGGGTGAAAGTCGTCCTAATCATGGGTGTTTTAGCAACTAGTCTTGGACTTCTACTTCTAATAGCAACAGCTTATTCTGATGAGGCTCCGAAAGGACCGAAGGTCACTCATAAGGTATGTATTTTTCTAAATGGTTTGCCTCTTAGCTAATAAAACCGGTCACACACATCACATAAAGGTCGGTGACCTTCAGATGACGACGCAAGTGATTTATTTGGAGTTCGTTTTCTTTGTTTGGTATAGCAAGTTATTAAAAGAGCTCATGACGAAATTACAACATATTTTAAAAGAAAACTTTTTTTTTTCTTAGTAATAAGGTTCCTTCTACCTAGTCTTTCTTTTACCAAACTACCTAGTCTTCCTTTTGCCTTACTACCTAGTCTTATGTCAAGAATCTAACGTAATTTTATTGCTTCCGTGGAACATTGTAGGAGTCTTCCATTGGAAAGAACTTTTAAATCAATTTGTTTTTCTCTGTATGTATTTCAACAAAAGTTTAGGTTTCATAATACACTTAATAGTCTTTCAGCAAAATTTATTCCTGACAATAGTTAAGCAGATAGTTTTGACAATTTGTTGAATCTATTGTGCCTCAATTTACATATGAACACCTACTTGGGATCACTTTATATTTTATTGAACTACAATAGTGACACAAATGAAATCCCAGAGGATATATGTGTCAAGATAATAAATAACTTTTCTGTTTCTAACACATAAAGAGGAGCAAGTACATGAAATATTTCTTTGTTTGACCGAGATAAGCCAGAGTTTGAGAAAATATTGAGTTGGCCAAAAATCAAAGAATAAATGAAAAACATTTCAAACAAATAATATCAAATTAAAATTGAAAAGTAATATCCAAAGTTGGACCTGCCAGGAATTAAACCTGGGACTGCAACAGAGTGGTCTAGGTATGCAAAAAGCAGTGTTCCCTGACACTGTTTGCATAAATTTCAATTATTTTCTTACCTAACCTTCTTCCTTCACCAAAGATACAGGCACAAGAGAAAAAAAAATCAGAGTTTGTTTTTGTTTACAGGTGACTTTTGATATGAAAATTGGAGATGAAAGTGTTGGAAAAATTGTTATTGGTTTGTTTGGAAAAACTGTGCCCAAGACTGTGGAAAACTTTTATCAATTAGCCCAGAAACCTGCAGGCGAAGGTTACAAGGGAAGCAAATTCCATAGAGTTATTAGTAACTTTATGATTCAAGGTGGAGACTTTACTAAAGGAGATGGCACTGGAGGCAAGTATTCATGTTTTTAACTGCTAATTCTATTCTTTACTATTTTGCCTGCTGCAATAGCATCCTAATTTATCCTGCTATAGTCGGCAGCACACTTGCAGTACCTGTGGCGTTGCTTGAGTTATAGGCGACGGTAGCCACTTACCATTAAGTAGACCATCAGCCTGTCTACCGATCTTAGCATAAAAAAATATAATAACAATAGATATATTTTTATTATTTATTAACATAATGAGTTTAAACTAATTAGTTACTAGTTGACATTTTTAATCTTTTAATTTTCCTTGACTAGCTGGTGCCCGTGTTGAATAATAAAATATATAAAATGCCTGACATAATATGTGAGCAATAATTTATTTTATCCCTTGGGAACAGTGCTTTTTTTTGTATGAATTGATAACTGAGCAATTCTCTGAGTTTCCTTTTAGAACATACTAAACTTATCTCGACACTTGAAAGTTATCTAAAGGTTACAATTTGTCATCGTACTGAGTTTTATCAAAGTGGTTTCTGTTTATGAACTACTTACCTATGAGAAAATAGATATTTCTCTCAATATTGTCAACCTATTGCCAAAAAATACGAATTTATTTTATTTTGACAATTATGCTATTCAGACGATCAATTTAATTGAACATTTTTTAGCTCAACAAAATGTGGACAAAATTAGTAAGAAATTAAAACTTGGTAATTAATCAACAAAATTGATTTGGCACTGTAACAATAGATATAACAATAGATTTTACAGAAATCTAGCAAATTTATAGGCACCTTAACAAAGTTAATTTCGCAATTATTACTGAGGGGCGAAATATTGCAGGACACCAAGATTAGAAGCATTCCAAATAGATATATTTTTTAATTTAATTTTTTTTTAGGTAAAAGTATTTATGGTGATCGCTTTGAAGATGAAAACTTCAAACTCCGCCATTACGGTGCTGGTTGGTTGTCTATGGCCAATGCTGGCAAAGACACAAATGGATCACAGTTCTTCATAACCACCACAAAGACTACTTGGCTCGACGGAAGACACGTTGTTTTTGGAAAGATTTTAGAAGGCATGGTATGTAAAACCATTTTCATTCATTTAAGTACCTTAATCTTTTATACCTTTTTAGTTTGAGACTTCCTGTTATTATGCACTTATTTATAAATTGTCTGCATTTTATTTTCCTCCATTTATCTGTTGTGTTTTGCACCCAATTAAGAATGAATGGATGAAATTTTATTCATGAAATTTTAATTTGTCTAAAACTTCATAAAGAATAAAATTTGAACTTTTGTTTTTAATATTTGTTTAATTTGAAAAAAAAGTAACTTTTTTTTTTGAAACATGCAACAACAAAATAACTGCATACGTTATCTAGTTAATATTTAGTTTTAATTTATATAATATCAGTTTAGTTATCATTTCGCATGATGTTGTTTCATAATAATGCCAACTTTAAAATAAATATATTTTTAGTAGACATGGATTCTTTCCTTTTTTAGCTGTTTTATTAAGAGCTCATAGTTCAACAAATGGTGCTAGCATTTTTTTTTAATAAATAAGGCAGTAAACTATTCCCTAAGGTCAAAATGTTGGAATCTCAAATAAGTGCATAGCAGATTTTAGTTTGACAATAACGATATTTATTTATTTATTTATATTATTGTACAATGCAACATCCTTTGTTATGAACCAACTGTGTGCCACTTGATTGTAACAAAATTATTTGTTGTTTTAGGATGTTGTTCGGAAGATAGAAAGCACCAGCACAGGCAGCAACGATAGACCTGTCAAGGATGTTACTATTGAGAACAGTACAGCTGAGATTGTACAAGAACCGTTTAGTGTTACAAAAGAAAGTGCTCAATAAAATAAGTCACACCATTAGTTATAATCAAATGCATTTCTTTGTTAATATTAACATTCAGTGCATTTTTTTAAATAAAATTTATAAAATAAATATATTGTATTTCTTTATCTCTTTAGACTGCTTATTTCCTTAAAACATGATTCAGCTTCGTTTTTCAAATCATCATTTTTGGACAATATACTCAATTTCCAACCTCTACCGCAGTAAAGTTTCGCCTCCCTTAATAGGTACTTAGTTAAAAGTGCTTTGCCTAAATTAACATAAATGACACCCAAGTATTCAAAATCTGGGACTTTTTCCCCGACTTCGGCTGCTTCTTTTAAATAGTTTATACTCTCATCGGAATTTCCAATTGTGTGATAGGTTGTGCCTATATCGTTAAGTTGCACAGCTATATGCTTATTATTTTCATCCAACGCCACTTCTTTCATGTGATTTAACGAATTTATCAATAATTTCACACCTTGTTCAAATTTCTTACACTCAATAAATAACCGTCCATACCAGTCTTCGGTTATAGCAAGAAGCTTAAAATTGTCCTCTGTGGGTTCAGTTTGTATTGCCTTTTGCAAGTGCTCCAAACACCAATCGAAACCAATCTGTGCCGTATCATATTCTCTCTTCAGATGACTGATTCTAGCAAGTTTTGCACTTATATGAACCACACGTATATCGTCTTGTTTAGCGCCGTTAGCGATAACCCTTTGTGCTACAGCCACAAACAAATTCTTAGCCTTATCCAGCTGTTCTCTCTCGAGAGCAAGATTAGCCATAACATCGTAGATGTAGGTAATGCCAAGTTCATGGTGTAGTTGCTGCGCTTGCCTTAAACTCACATGAAGAAGCTGTTCGGCTTTGTCAAATTCTCCGCGTTGAATGAAAAGGATGCAATGTTTTATAGAAAGAATGAGTTCGTCTTCAGCGCTAAGCTTTTTTTCGTCAAATCCGAGCCATGTAAATAAAGAAAGTCCCAATATTGGCACAGCACCAATTTTTTTAGTGTCCCAATGTAAAACAATGTTTGGTAGACACTTGTAATGTCGCTTAATTCTTGTTAGAGACAATCTGCTCGTATAATTTATCCTGAATCTTGAAAATATAGGAACAAATCCATGTACATTACATAACCTATAAATTGAACTGAACATAATTTACTAAGGTGATTGTGGTATCCAAATAAATTGTACGTAGTTGAATTTACTCGCATTAAAGAAATTGATTTGTTTTTTTTATTATTAAATTAAAATTTATATAAACACCCAGCCAAGTCAGTCGCCGACAATTATGTAATGTACATATAAAAAGTTACTCTATGGAATGCAATTGTCAATTTGACGTTTGACGTTTTACACCATTTTACACTTACATTACATCTTAGATATTCTTCTTGGGTCAGAGCATTACATAGTATCAAAATCTATTATAGATTACTTATTATTTTTATTTTTATTATGTCAAGGTCGACAGACAGGTTGATGGTCCACTTGATAGTAAGTGGTTACCATCGCTTATAACACAAGTGACGCCATAGGAGCTGCAAGTGCGCTGCCTACCATAAAAGGATTACAGGGTGTACAAAGTAGGTGGACCACGGGCAATACACGGAGATAAGGACAGGATGAGGTAGTGGGCTCTGGCATCCCCTCACTCTCAGAAACACATGGTGGTCTTCAGTGAGAGGGTGGTTGACTACAAATTGCAGTATGCCCTGTCACTACTTTCCAAATCCAGACCAGAGACATTTCCAAAGTTGACCCGGCCGGGAATCGAACCCGAGCCTCTGAGATGTTAGTCAAGCACCCTTACCACTCATCCAACGGTCTCGTCCTAAGGTACCTAAATTATGTATCTCGCTCACTTTCAATGTCTGTATTATATACAATTGTACACCTATGTACTACCAATTAAATAAAACTGTACATAGTTAAATAAAACTTTATTATTGCTCTTCAATTAGACTACGCCTCCATTCGGGTATTCGACTGAAACAACCAAAAAATAAGTATTTACAATTATGAACAAACGATTTATGAATGAATTGTAGTTACCTATTATAGATGTATACCACTGTTCCACCTATCGCTAATAATGTACCCTTGGAATTTTACGAGCGATACATGGAAACAGTCCAATTATAGGTAGAGCAATTCGGAAAGCTCCGAGACTTCTCGTCCATAATTAATAAGTGCCTTAAAATAAAAGTTTTGACTAATATGTGTTGCCAGTGATAACATATAGCGCTGAAACGCGGTCTCTATCTCGTAAGCTCAACGTCACCTAGCGAGCTGTGGAGAGGGCTATACTCGGGGGTTACGCTGCGAGATCGAATCAGGAATGAGAAGCTTTGTAAGATAGCGGCCGGCCGGAGGCCGGAAGGTTCTTGAGTGGAGACCACGGACCGGCAAACGCAGTGTAGGACGTCCACCTACAAGGTCGACAGACGACCTGATAGGGCCGCCTGTCGACGGCGGATCCAGGCTGCTTCTGACAGGTCCCTTTGAAAAATTGTGGCGGACGCCCTACGACTGAGATGACGTAACGTGTGCTTTGTTTTTGTACTTTGACCTTGTATTAGAAATCCGAATGAAAAAATCCGTTAATCCGTACCAGTGGGGATACATTAGTAGGGATAGGTGGAACTGGCGGATTATGTATTATATTTTGGCTTACAGTTTACTTATATTTTCTATATTCGCTAATTCCAAAAACTCTCTTTCACTATTGATTTTATTGTTCCATTGTTCGGTGGGCAATGTGATTCTTGACAACAAATCAATTTTTTTAGTTGTAGCTGTATTGAATATATTCCCAGTTTTCTCCAAGTTCGATGTCTGAACGGATTCGTGGAGCTCATTAAAGTCCAACCTGTTAGTAAAGTCTGCCGTATTTCTTTTTCTTTCTAACTGACAATTTCTTGTAGGTGTTAATAATGTGGGAGAATAGTTTTTAATAGCGACTTTTCTAGCCTGAAACGTAATCTTATATCAACACTAGTTGTTGCACGCGACTTCGTTCGCGTAGCTTTATAAAATATAGCCCATTTTACTCGCTGATAATGTAGAGAATTTTTAAAATCGGTCCAGTAGTTTTTGAGTTTATTCATTACAAACAAAAATACAATTTTTCTCTCTTTATAATATTAGTGTAGTGTAGATAGGCTTTATGTCCGGGGGCTGGTCGCTAAGTATACTTAGAAGAATTCATTAAATCCATTAAAGACTGAAATCTCAAAGAAAATATTATACCCACCTTGCTTTTAGAATTCTTTTTCACTTTATTTTCTTTCCATTTTTCTAACGCTATATCTTGTCGTCTTTTTAAACACATATACTTCAAATACCATTTAGTATGTGTTATGACATCAGTACTCTTAATTCCTGAAAAACAAAACTTTAATTAATTCGATAAAATCCTTTTATTATAATAATATAAGCAGTAATGTAAGCAATGAGCAATAGCAATTTTGACGCGAGTGGTTAAAGGTTTTTGCCTTTACATTGTCTCAGAGGTCCCGGGTGCGATTCCTGACAGGGACGTTTTTGGAAATTAACTGTTCACACTCACACAGAGGTTCACCGTGAAATATCCCCTCCTATTCCCTTATCCTTAAGCCTACTATTGCCGGCAGCGCACTTGTGGCACCCGTAGCTAGATTTGCTTGTGTTGTAGGCGACGGTAGCCATCCATCATCAAAATGGACCATCAGATATATTTCAAAAGTAAGTAATATTTTGCTTCTCTTATAACCTGGTAAAGATTGTATTATTTTATGCAGAAATGCTTGAAAAAAATCAGCGTTCAGAAAATCCATTGTCTGTTCTTCATTTAAATCCAATTCAAAGTTAATGTTGCCATAAATATATTTTGTCCAACACTGAACGAATAAAAGATGGCTATATTCATTCCAGCCTCCATAAGAGTTGCCGCTATTTTTAATAAATTCTTGATATTGTTGAACTTCCTGCAATGTTTAAATAGGTATGTAGAAAAATATTCATATAAAAGTTACAATTTAAAAATTAAATCAGAATACACTACCGAACCACTCCAGGCTTCACCCGGGATGTATTTTTTTATATAAACAAACCTTCCTCGTTTATCCCTCTTTTCAATAGTGAAAACCATATCAAAATCCGATGGGTGGTTTAGTAGTTAGCAGAGTCAGACAGACGCGGACAGTTTCGGTGACTTGGTTGCAAAATATTGTTTCTTTTTCCTACTTATACAAAAACTTAGTTCACATTCACACATTTTTTGCAGAAATTCCTCTTTGATCGCTCTTTCCATTAGTGAAAACCGAATCAAAATCGGTTGTGTTAGCGGATATACATCCTACTGTAGTCGGCAACGCACTTGCTGCACCTCTGGAGTTGCTTGTGTTGTGTTAGGCAACACAAGCAACATAGGCGACGGTAACCACCTACCATCAAAAGAACCGTCTGCCTGTCTGCCAACTTCCACATAAAAAAAATTGCGGATATGCAGACAGACAGACAGACGCGGAAAGCAACTTCAAATTATACTATGTGAGAAAGGACATAGTAGAATACATACTGCATGTTTGAATGGCGAATATATAATATTTTTTACAGGACTTGGCACAATATCTTTATATGCTTTTACGTTAATTTTTAATCTTCGTTTATTTTGGATAGTACTCTTATCGCACTGCAACTAAAAGCAAAAACAGTAAGTTTTATTAGAATTTGTAGTAGGTATAATAATAATATTAATATTTCTGACCATAAAACGTATTTTTTTTGTAAATACTTTTCTTGTGATATCTTTTTCCTGGCACTTCAGCGATTGCAATTCTGATTGAATGTAAGATTTATATGATTTAATTTTATTTTCAAGTTCAAGTACGTCTCTTTTTACTTCTTCGATATCTGTAAAAAAATGTCGAGTATACAATAGTTGCGTAGTAAATAAATACATGGAAAAAAAATTGAGTCGCGCGGGACGCCTGCTTGGCAAATGTGAAAAATCGAAAATATTTTGTTAGAAAAATTTACATTATTAGTTCCGCCAAAATGTTGGCCAAAGTTTGGCCAGTGTGGCCATCATGGTTGCGATGACGGCCGAAACGAAATATTTTATATTTCATTTAAAAAATACATAATTAGTTCTGCCAAAGTCTTGGCCACTGGCCAGAATTTGGCCAACGTGGGGCCAAAAGTTTGCGTCTTCACAATATAAAAACTACCTATAATACATGTCGTAAATAATAAGTAAATTATGTCCTTACCCAAGTCTCTTAAGTTATCTTGTGAGTTTGTGTTTATTTTAATATCTTCAAACAATTTTTTTATTTCAATTTGAGAATTTCTCGTTCTTTTAACAAACTCTTTGAACCCCAAAACACTTTTATCAGTCGGAATATTCAAATCACTCTCTTTATCATCATTGAACGCATATTGGTTAGCTTTTCTTATTAAATAACTTTCACTTATTTTTAGTCGCCTCAGTTTACCTAAAATATCGGCATTAAGGCTAGAATTTTTGTCTTGTGAACTCGTACAACCACTTGATTCCATGGTTTAATTGTTTTAATTTCTTATAAAATCAATTTGACCATATTCCTATTACATATTTGCCCTTACATTTATTTTATCGATTAAACAAATTCAAAAATGCCGCTCTGCACAGAACTATATAAAATAGAATTCGGCTGACACCAGCAATATTAGTCTATGGTATCTACAGGAATTGAAGTTAAATGGCAAATGAAAATTGATATTGAAAATTCATACAAATTTTAGACAACCGGAGGCAAAAAATAAAGTAAAAAGTAAAATAAAAAGTAATCATTTTCTTCGAAAACTTTATCTATAACTTCTCCATTATCTATCTATAAGTTAGTGTCAGACGTGTCAGACACAGAAGTACGATTTATGTCTTTTTGTTCTTCTTTGTTTAAATTTGCCGGTATTATTTATATGTCACAATATGTCATGTCAAAATCTGTCAAATACAGTAGTACTAGTACTGTCAAAAATTGCAATGCGAGAAAAAGAATACGAAAAAGGGAAAAATAAGTAAATTTAAATAAAACTATATAATAAGATAGTTTTTCTCACACATTTAATTTATTTTTAAAAATGTTTACGCGTTCTCGATTTATATTTTCTAGGGCTTTACCGTTAAGAGTTAGTGTTGTTTCTTATTTATTGTTTTGATATTTTCAAGCAGTGCCTACCTTCTAAAAGATAACCTTTTTTATTCTAGAATGCATTTACATTTGAATATCAAAATGAAGCTCGTGTGTTGTACAGAATTACACCAACTAGAAGTCGTTCTACAACGCCGCTTAATACAATAATTATGTTTGTTCCGCAGCAAGAGGTAAGATACCTTTTATAAATCGATAGAAATATGTATTTTAGAGAAAAATTCACTGCCAGGGTGGCTTAAATTAACCTTCAGAGGTTTTTATGCAGAATACCCAATATGAAATCTTAATAGACTTTTTACGAAACTACCCACTTCCAAGTTTTCATTGCTTATGTAAGGCACTGAACCTGCTTATGTTTTGGTACAGAAGATTGTTATGGCCATACTTGACATGTTAAATATTTAATAAGCCAATTTGCTGTTGTATTAAAATGGCGACTTATATTCATATAGATTAGATCGATTTTATATGTACACATGATGCAATACAAAAGCAATCTATACATACTTTTTAACTTAAAAATAAGAGCCTTAAGCTGAGAACTTAAAATTAAATAAAGATACAGTCATGCCTTTTTTATACTTAAAAAAAAAAGAAGAAACATTTAATAAAATTTATGCTTAGAGTATAGTTTCTTGACCGAAGTTAATATCATCTACCTCATAGTTAATAGAAAAATATAGTTTTATTTTATAAACCATCTAAGTCAAGTAACACTTGGCCGATGCCACCACAATTACAGGAGGCATAGCCTGCACCAATGAAGGTCCTAAGTAACATCAAATACATTATACCTACAGCTAAAAGAGAGAAAAAAAATAGAATATAAAATCTATAATATTATAATAGATTAAATAAGTAAATAGTGTTCCCCTGAGATAAGGTTTCAGTTTGTTATCATAATCTGTGAATTTTTATGTTAATATTATATATACTTACTTTATAATATTTTCCAGGCATGGATAGTAGAGCGTATGGGTAAATTTCATAGAATATTAGATCCAGGTTTGAATATGCTGTGGCCAATAGTTGATAAGATAAAATATGTGCAGAGTTTAAAAGAAATAGCTATAGATGTTCCCAAACAGAGTGCAATAACTTCAGATAATGTCTCATTAAGTATTGATGGTGTCTTGTATCTTCGCATTGTTGATCCCTATTTAGGTGAGTAATTGAATTAAGTTACAAAGTATATCTGATGGCGGCTGTACACACTCGCCGAGACACCCCGAGACAGGCAGAGAGGGAGTATGTACATGGTGCTCTCATCTCGTCTCAGTCTCTTGTTCTCGTCTCGATGAGTCTCTGTCACTTGTCGGTTTTTTGCGCCCGAGTCAAAGGGCTCTCGCGAGGAAAATGAGAGCGAGCATGTACACACTCGTTCATTTAGTTGCCTGCTGACCGTGTTTGACAATACTAAGTGGTCTATTGAGCGCAAATCCACCATCTTCTTTTTCTCCATGGCCTAAGAATTTTCTTTTTGTGGTTAATGTGTAAAAAATTATAATAGTTCACGGCACAGAGGCGGGAGTCTTCTGTTCAACTTTCAGAATGAGTGTGTACAGCCGCTATTACTTATACCTTTTAAAGCTTTTTGTGAAATTTATAAAAATCGTACTCATTTGTTATATTGATATTTATATAGTTATATAAAGTGAAAGCCAATTCGAAATAAAGTACCTATGCCTCAATAAAGTATATTATTAGGATCAATATTTTTTTTATATTTCAACAAATATTATTTGTTAATATGTTTAACATTCTTGATATTTTTACTGTGTTCCTCAGACTAAATAAAAACTCTAGACAGAAATTTGCAGCAACATAGTGAAGCCGGTTTTATAAACGTGTGTGCGTAGGCAGTTTATTGTATTGAGATTTAGTGTCCCAGGCTATAAAATCTATTTTTTAATTTTTATTGAAAATAATTGGTTCCCAAGTTTACTTGTGTGAAATGTTATTCCTTCTTTTATTTGTTGAAGACAGTTTTTACATTCTTTCACTATACAATTTTAACCAGTAAATATTTTAACAAGGCGAGGCGAAGTTTGACTGCATTTGTGTGTCCACAGGGTTCTATCTTTAGTTGTTATTTTACCTAATCTGTATATCAAGAAATCATGTAGAAAAATAGTTTTATTTTTTTTAAATCTGTCTCTCAACTTATTTGAATAGCATAGCGATTGTGTAATTTCAGCTTCCTATGGAGTGGAAGACCCCGAATTTGCTATCACTCAGCTGGCGCAGACAACAATGAGATCGGAAATCGGACAAATATCACTAGATAAAGTATTTAGAGAAAGAGAATCGCTCAATGTATCTATTGTCGATGCAATCAACAAGGCAAGCGAAGCGTGGGGGATTACTTGTTTAAGATATGAGATACGTAAGTTTTATCCTACAATTGTTTTTTTTTTTTTTTTTATTTATTTATTTTTTTTTTTTTATTTGACGCCCGACACAAAAACTAGGTGCTATAAGTTTGACGTGTTTGTCAGTTTGGTTTGGACCGATTTTAATCTGTTTTTTTTGTTTGTTTGAAAGTTGACTTGATCGACATGGTTCTTAGCTATAATATATGAAGATCTGTTCAGGCGTTGGAAGACCATAAGCCCATTTCCTAGTTGACGAAGGGATTTCACTAACTTCCACATTGATTGATATGAAATTTGGTGTTTTACTGATACTTCGATGGTATTTCCATACATGACATGGCAACCTTAACCTAATGCTGCAGCGTCAAGTTCCTAGTCTGCGGGATACCCAACTCCTCACCAACTTACAGCAGATGTGGCGTGTTTAGGCTCAATAGAAAGTCGGGGGTTAGTTTACAATTTTATTTAGGTATAGCTTTTTTTATTAAGAAGCTTTGTTATATTTTTGCCTTGTTTCATAGGTGACATAAAGTTACCATCTCGTATACACGAAGCGATGCAAATGCAAGTGGAAGCGGAACGAAGAAAGCGAGCGGCCATTTTGGAATCCGAGGGTGTCAGAGCTGCCGATATTAACGTAGCCGAAGGCAAGAGGCAAGCACGAATACTTGGATCAGGTAATTTTGGTTGAAATGGATAAATTTTAGTTGTTCAGTGAGTACGCGACTCGGCGGCTTCGCGCCTTCAAGAGACCACAAAAATTGGTTCTAATAGATGAACAGTCGTTATCCATCCATACTTCCATACTAATATTATAAATGTTAAAATTACTCTGTCTGTCAGATCATCGTGAAATTTTGCATACATTAAATATTTCACATTTTATATAATTATAAACTACCATCGGTTTGGAATGCTGATTCTAGGGGGAAGAACTCGGCAAGAAATTCCTTAGCTAGTTGCTAGCTAAGAAACCCACAGGATGTTGTGGTTTTCTTCAGAGAGACTGTGAAATGATGTTTGTGTTATTTCAGAGGCGGAGAAACAGGAGCAAATAAACAAAGCCGCCGGAGAAGCACAAGCTATGCTCGCAGTGGCAGAGGCGAGGGCCGCAGGACTTAAGTTGGTCGCCAACGCTCTTAGTGCACAGGTGACTATTGTGACTAACATCATATCTGATAACATATATTCTATCCTAGAAAAATGTCAAGTTCTCGAGGGATTTCGAACTATAATGGAATGAAATTTTTCAGGAAAGCAAATATGCCGCATCGTTGACCCTCGCTGAACAATACGTGGCCGCATTCAACAAGTTGGCACGAACCAACAACACGCTCATCCTTCCGGCGAACGTTGGCGACGTCTCCAATTTAGTGGCACAGGTATTGAGTTAGTTACAATTAAACTCCTCACGGGTATTGCCTCGCGAGCTAAATGCTCGGCAGTTGTGGACGTGCCTCGGGATGCCTCAGGCCCGAGCCACGCGTTGTCGATAAAACCGGTATTTTTCAATTCAAGTGGACATTTGAAAATATATTGGGAAAATCAAACAATTAATTTCCGTATAGATTGCGACGCTCATGAAGTTTTTTAATCCATCAAATTCTTTTTTTTTAACAATACATGGTTGTCCATTTCAATTGAAAAAGGTATCAAATACGCGCATATTACCTATTGCCCTATTTTAAATGTGTCTTTTTTTTTGACAGGCCATGGCAATATACTCGACAGTGTCGTCTCACAATAATCCCCCACCGAGTAAGGAGTTGGACGTGTCCGGTGGGCAAATGTCGGACCCGTTGGGCAATTTCGCAGCGTTGAGGGAACCGGGGGGCACTCTGGCCGCAGGCGCAGTGCCCATGGGAGAGGACAATCTCGCAGAATACTACTCCGATGACGAGGAGAGAGCGAAAGCTCTGCAAGCCCAAAAAGATGCAAACAATCAGATCAAAGAGCGAAAAATAGAATGATATTGTTGAAAGGTTTTTGGTTTTTTATTTTATTTTTTATTAACCACCGAAGCAAAAATAGTGTACGGCATAAGAGATATATAACTTCATCTTTCTGTTATTTAATAATGACAAAGTATGTATATGTGATATTGGTATATGATACTAACATTGATAAATTGCAAATGGATTGTCTAGCTAAATCGCATACATATGCTGTTGAATAATATAAATTATAATTAAATATTAACATTAAACATCCCTGTCTGTCAAATGGAGTGGCAAAGTTGGGTTTGGAAAGTAATTTGGGCAGCCTGTATGGCGGTAGTAACCAGCACATTCCCCTTACAGGAGACCACAGTGAAATAACAATATGTGTACTGTTGTAATACTACTGTAGTCGGCAGCGCACTTGCAGCACCTATGCCGTTGTTCGTGTTATAGGCGACGGTAGCCACCTACCATCAAGTGGACCGTCAGCCTGTCTGTAGACCTTGAAAAAAATTATAGCAGAACGTTTGAAGCGTTTAGGTCTTCGGAGGTCAGAGAAAAAATAAATACAATGGTTAAAAATCAAATATGTTTATTTGAATGAAGAAAAAAAATCAAATGGAATGCATTTTTTGATTAAATTATATATTTCAAACTTAATTCTTAAATTAAATTCTATGCATTTGTATACTTTTTAGAACAATAACGATCTTTAAATTCATATACATAGTTTTTATTTTGATAAAAATGTATAAAATTTTCTTAAAAAATAGTGAACAATAATAATTATTTAATAGTTAACTTATGCTTAATTAATAGTATTTTGATTTTGCCAACAATGACTTATTTTCATTTATTAATAGTATAAAACAAAGTTGCTTCCCGGTGTCTATCCTTAGATCTTTTAAATTATGCAACGGATTTTAATGCGGTTTTCACTATTGGAAAGAGCGTTAAACGAGGAAGGTTTTTATATATAATTGCACTCGTGCGAAGCCGGGAGCGACCCGCTACTTAAATTAAGAAAAAATGCAAACCAAAATTATGTACAATCTGTGAGCTAAGTTATTAGTCACACTTTTTATCTTAATGTAAATAAAAATAAAATGTGTTTCAAACACATTATTCTAGAAAAATTTTACTTAATTTCTACACGTTTAAAAACTCATCGAACTGTATGTTTTGATATATTGATTTTTAGTTATACTAACACTGACGTCATTTCCCAATCCAAGCCAAAGTAATTACATAATGATATTTACTTCTGTGTTTGCACGTCTAATAAGATTACGCCCTAACAGCTAATTCAATTTTTACAATGACTAAAAAAATATAGCGCGCAAAATAACTTTTTAAACACACCACAACAGAATTTATATTCGGAAAACAATACGAATCTGATATGTTTTCGGAATATAAATTTTTGACATATTGAAAGTTTTATAATATAGCTGTACAGGATCAACAAAAACAAAAAACAAACAAAAACAAGAAAGAACAAGCTGGGAAATAACTAACACATATTTTAATTACGCACCGAAACACAATAGTTAGGGTGATAATACACAAGTGCTGATAACTTAGGGTGCTATTAATTCTCTGAGTGATTAGTAAATATTGTTAAAGGGATACACTAGTACACTAGTACTTTTCATACAAAACTATTTATTAGTATACCAGTTAACCAGTTGAATATTTGCTGTAAATCCACAGATGATATCATTTCAGTCATTTAGAGTTAAATGAGGACTGAGATTATATTCCCCAATAATAATAAAAAAAAACTACTAGAAATATACACATATTTGACGCGAATGATTTCTCTATATCAAAACACAGTCATATAATAATTATAATAAGACTGTTATTGTGATGAGTATAACAAGTGCGAAAATCCTTTTTTTTTTAAACGATATATGAAAATGAAAATAGCCTTAATATAGCATTTTGTTTTAACACAATATTTCAAAGTAATAATAATATGTATACTTAAACAAAATGAGAGCAGAGTTGTCAAGATATCTTAACAAATATCTCTCTCTGGTTAAAATAACTGACTGTACCTTCGTCTATTTGCGAGTTAGATGGTGTTGGCATCTTGAGAAGACTGAGGTATGACGCAGACAGTTCCGTACCGTCGAACTGTCGTAAGTGGATCTAGACAAAATATTAAATGGTATAGAATTTACTTAGAGTTCACAGGTTCGCTTCACAGCAGGGTCAACTTTGGAAATGAACTTCTCAAAGTTGGCTCTGGTCTATAGCTGAAAGTAGTGGCAGAGCAAACTGCGTTTCACAGCCATTTGGGCAGCTGCCCAAATTCGTCTGGCGGCATTAACCACCCCGTTACAGAAGACCACCGTGAAATAACAGCATATGTGCTGTTGTATTTCAGTTGAGTGAGTAAGGGACGCCAAAGCCCATTATCCTATCCCTTCCCAATTCATTATTCTTAATCCTAGTATAGTCGGCAGCGCACTTGCAGCACCTGTGCTTGTGTTATAGGCGACGGTAGCCACCTACCATCAAGTGGATCGACACTCTGTCTGCTGATCTTGGCATTAAAAAAAAGTAGTATGCTCATAGCTCTCAAAATTTAGTTTGTCCATGACCACTCAGCTTGCCAACTCATGTTACTAAATTCCTGTTTTAAAATGCTCAAATTTGACAAAAAAATTTTTAGACAGGTTTACAAAAAGGCTGTACAGTTTACGACTGCCTCTGTCTGAAAAAATATTAAATAAATCTTAATATCCGACATAAACTCACCAACAAGTGCAGATTGACTTCATCACTTCTACTCAAGTAGGGGAAGTTTCCACCGTTCTTTAGATGAGCTAATTTCGCATGAGGATACGATTTGTACATGTCCTCGCGTACGTTAGAGCTCAAAGCGCTTTCGTCCCAAACGTCCACAATAGTAGTGGGAATGTCACTCAGTTTTTGCGGTTGTACGTAGCACGGAATACAGTTGAGAGTTAGTCTTGATGCTATTTCAGATTGCGTTAGGGATTCTAACTGTAAAAAGGCACATAACTATTGAAGTGAATTTTGTGTGAAGCTTCTAATGATTCTTCAGGCTTTAGAAAAAAACAATTAATGGTATTTTCTTTTATGATAAGGTTGACAGACAGGTTGACGGTCCACTTGATGGTAGGTGGCTACCGTTGCCTATATCACAAAGCAACGCACTTGGCTGCTTGTGCTGCAAGTGCTCTGCCGACCATAGGATGAGGTAATGGTCTGTGGCATCCCTTACTCACTCACCGAAACAACAGCACCTATGTTGTTATTTCACGGTGCCGCGTGTTATTTTGTTATGTGGTTACTGCCGCCAGACGGGCTACCCAAATGACTGCAAAACGCAGTCAATCAAAATTTGTGTCACAAGACTTTGTACTAATTGAAAATCTCGGTTCGATTCCCGGCAGGGACAACTTTGGAAATGAAAATTAAAAAAATATTTTTAGTTAATTCCATATACAAAGCTAGGACAGATCATTAGTTAGTGCATAAATAATTGTCGCTCATATGTTATGAAAAAAACTTTACTGTTATGATTACAATATTATCTAGCACTCACTTCCTACAATCGCAAAGTATAGTCATTATTACCCTTATCTCTAACTCATGATTTATTCTGTTTATTAATGCACTAGCTGGTGCCCGCAGTTGTCCGCATTGAATAATAAAAGATACAACGGCTAACATTATACTTTTGCCAAGCATTGGATCTTTATTTTTAAATAGCTGGTGTTCTATTGCAATATTTGGTCTATGTCCATCTTGAAATTATATTTCAACTATTGGTAATTTTTTTAAATCAGAGTATTTTAGAACATGGTCAAAATTGTATTCATATTTAATATGCTGCATTTCTTAATATTAAGGCCCAATATATTATAATATTAGTATATAAATGTAAGCAATTACTTACCCTCTCAACAATAAAGTCTATGGACTCATTAATCCTTCTGTCCAGTTTGTCTGTTGTGAAATTGCCCATGAGCATTCTCTTCAGTACTAAAGAGGGCAGAAGCCAAAAGAGTGCAGCCGAGTCGCTGTACTCAAACACATTTGTGTCCGTGAATGCATTGCAGAGCACTAGAGATGCTACGCGCGGACAATTTACTGTTAGCTCGGCAAATTTCTGTGCTATAAATCCTCCTGTAAGTTGAAGATGTGAAACAGTTGAATGAAACATTGTTGTCGTGTTTTATTTGTCCTTAATGATAATCATTATAATATTAAGTCTTAATTACTTATTAGTCATGGTGGAAAGAGAAAAATATGAATGATGAAATCAGGGAAATGTCAGGTAAGGAAAGCTATAGACAAATGTAGCGGCGAGTTTTAGGGGAGGCCTTTACCCAAAGGCAAGCTGTCACATAAAAAGAGAACCAAATAAGTAAGTAAAAAGAAAATAAAGTAGAAAAAATGTAACTTATTAACAATAAGAAAGACATATTGTAAAATGAATACAAAAACGAAATAAATTAAAAATATGTCAGAATTTATGGCTTTATTTATTCACTGATAACATAGCTTTCTATAGGTAAAAGAATTTTTTAAATTGGTCCAGTAGTTTTTGAGTTTATTCTTTACAAACATACCAATCTTCTCTCTTTATAATATTAGTATAGATTAGTCAAAGAATCCTTTTTTTTTAATTAAGGTCGACAGACAGTATTATTAAATTATTTATATGCAGCAAAATACTTTAGATTTATATGCTATTTAGATATAGAGTTTAGTCTTTTCTTTTTAACGAGACTGTTGCCAGAGTGGTTAAGGTGTTTGCTTTAACACTCTGTCTCAAGGTTCCCGGGTTCTATGTTCTCAGCACTTGTGGTGTTCCTTGTGTTATAGGCAACGGTGGCCATCTACCATCAAGTAGACTGTCAGCCTGTCTGACGACTTTAACATGAAAATATTTAAAACATACCTAAAGAAGCTCCAAATAAGTGTACTTTGTCAAGTTCAAGATAATCAATTAGGCGTTTGAAACCATCACACCACTCTTTCATGTTCCAATAAGGTGGAGGTTCTGCAGCTATAACGCGAACTCCTCTCGAAGCCAATCCCATGACTTGCTTAAAAAATACGTCAGCGGTGCCAGAGACGGGTGGAAGGCAAATCAACGGGCAGTTGACTGATTTTGGTCCTGAATCAAATATCCTCCATGACTAAAACAATTAATAATGGGTTTTATTAACAATGATAATGAAACATAGTGTGGAATAATAATAAGTTTTGTTTGTTTACCTTAGAACCGTCTGAGTCAACAACAATTTTCCTTAAAGGTATGCTGCTTCTAAAACTCATGTATTCGTTGGATTGTGATAGATCACTTACAAAACTCATTTCGCTAGGTAAAGATTAAAAGGCCACGGTGACAAGATATTAATTAGCGATGACAAGATTTATATGCGTGCTTGTATTCCCTTCCACTTCCAGATCTACATCAAATTTTAAATCAATCAAATAAAATAGGTACAAAAGTCTAAATAAAAAACATTCAGTGTTGCTAGTGTTGCCAGTTGTGTAGAAGGTAAAATCCCAACCTAAAAAAATTCATTTGCTTTAATATTAAATATTTAAAAATAAATCTTTTAACTATTGTTTAAAATTCAAACGAATTTTTTTATTGTTTTAAAATTATAATATATAAATATCTTCACACATTCCACACAGCACCATCTAGTTCCACACTAAGCAACTACATAATGCTTGTACTATTGATACCAGACAGTTAATATAATATCTACATGTTAACACATAAACATTTGCCCAATACTTTACTGTTTAAAAAATACCTACACATACGATGTAGTGATCCAAAATTACTATTACCATAATTATCTAATATGCCTATTTTACCCTAAATTATAAGAACACCGGCAACATTAACCTAACAAAAACTAGACGTCAAATATGTATTATAATACGTAGAGTAAAGAAATTTAACTAAAGCAAATTTTAGTTTAGTATTGCTTTAGTTAAATTTCTTTGACGTAGAGGGAGAATATACGAGTCTATTCTCCCTCTACGGTATTATAAAAATAACACGTAGAGGGAGACCATTATGTATAGGTGAAGTCGTGAAACTTGCACATTGACTGAGAAAAGATGTAGGTTAAAGCTAGAGAGGCTGACCTAACTTATTGGTGTTAAACTAAAAAACTGTCAATCTATACCTAACCATTTTAATATAATGGTTCATAAATTACGTGGAATGGCGCTTATGTAGCATTGGGGTTTGGAATGAAACTATGAAGTTGCGTAGTTCATGAAACTACCGTAAATAAAATGGCTCAGGTTCAGAATGTCCATGGTTTCAAAATGACCAGTCTATCAAAGAGTCTAGTCTCACAATGTCCAGCGCAAGGAAGTAGTATGTACTACGTTGTATGTAGTACATACCTACTACTTCCATGGTGCAGCGTCTAAGTTACTCTACGCTCAAAATGTCTAGTGTCTCAGAATGTCTATTGTCCTCTAGTTTTTCACAATTACAAGTTTCACAAAATAAAATAGTCTGCCGAAATTACATGGTTAAAATAAATTATTTTAACCATGTAATTCAAATTGAGCTCTATCAGCTTATTCACTTTATTGCGTTGCAGACCGTTATCTTGCAAAACACTAGTCACTTGTGTACGTACTGTACTCGACGGTATAATATGCGAACGATTTCTGGGCAGTAGCGAGTAGTTTAGCTATATTACTAATTTTCTAAAATTACTAAAGTAGTAAGCTTACTAACCGATATCCTGGAAGCTTACGATCCGATTCAGGATAGAATACTTACCTTTATCCTGAAAAAAATTTGGGTTTCCGAGGAAACGTCTAAAAATGTAAAAAAAAATCGGCGCCATTATCGTCACAGCGATAATGACGTCCGGCGTTATTATTAATTTATATTTTATATTCAGATATTTTTATTTTCAACCGCAGACCAAGTCGCGGGCACCAGCTAGTAATAAAATAAAACCAATATTCGCATTCAACATCGTTTTATTATTAAAATTTACATTCTCATTAAATTTGCCTATGAGGATTTCCAAACCACTTAAATCGCACTTAAACTAATTTAACTTAAGAGTTTTGGACGACTTTACACTTTTTCATAACATTTAATTAGTCTAATGTAGAGACAACGATATTAGCATATTATTCAAATTCACTTTTTTGCTATGAATAGCATCAAAACTGATCCTTTAGAAGCCAAAACTCCACACAAAAATCTAATCATAATTTCATACATGAATTATTATTTATATCCCTATTTTTATAAATTTATCATCTTAGTGTACACTAACCATTAAGATTCATTTTCTCTTATTTATACACGTACATACATTACAAATAATTTCTTTTAGAGTTACTTATATTTTTTTTTATTGGATTTGTATAGTATTACAATTAATAGGTATTCTTCAGTTTTACATGTAATTAGGTACTGACTGTTATATTTAATTTAATAATATTCTGTAGTTATTTTTGAGCATGTGTCTATATGGCTATATAATAGTTACGTATAGAACATAAATAAAGCTAAACACAATTTAAAATTCAATCTACAATTATTAATTTGTTTTTATTCGTAACCGCTAATTCTATATTAATTTACAAACCAAATATTCAGAAAAAGTTACATAATCATTTACAAAAGGCATAGACTACCTGAAATAGGACATTTATTGATTTTACCGACATTTTGAAAAAAAAAAAAAAAATTGTCTGAGTCTACATTTATGAAACTTCAAATGTACATTAAAAAAAAAATACTTCCTAACTAATTCAACTTAAATACACAAATATTCAGAAACATTAAGGCTGAATAAAAAAAAATTACAAAGATATGAAAAAATAGGCAATATTTTTCAAAATCACAGTAAGTAATCGCAACAATATATATATATCGTAGAGACAAAACTTATGGAAAAATGATACAATAGTAATATTTTTATAATATTAAATAGATTATATTATGCAGTAAAGGCTTCGTCACACAGAAAGCGTACTTATCGCGCGTCAAGGCGTTATTGTTATAGCTTACTAAATATTTGAAGGTCCAGCAAATCGGATTAAGATGCGATAGATATTAATTAAAGGAACGAATTGGGAGATTTTTATCACACGTCACGAGTGTGTTTTGAAGAATAAGAAAATAACCCAAAACAGCTTTTAGTAACCATTTTCACTATAGTCATATAAGCTAGTAAGCATGGCATTAAAGAAAAAATTGCAAATAAATACAACGCGACGTAATGACAACTTGTGTTCGATACGCTTTCTGTTTGACCAAATACGCCTTAAGTATGTAGACTAAATTAATGACTAATTTAATTAGCTTCTAAAAACAAAATTGGCTACTCAGTTCAAGAGAACGGTAAAGATATGTCCACTTTGCTTCGCACTAACAAACTCAATTCAAACAAACCAACAGGTTCTTTTTATATAGTAGAGATCGGATATAACGACAGATCGGTTACAACGACTAAAGGTTGAAGATAGCTATTGTCGATTTTCAAAAAATTGTAATAAACGGATAGTTGTTATAAGCAATATTAATTAGTTATAGGGATTCGTTATAGACCTTGCCAATTAGTCTTTGTAACCGGTTTGTCGTTATTATTATATGTTATTAAAATATTTCACGACAAAAATGACTACAAAAAGAAAAAACCAAAGCTTGCACAGGATATTTTCATCAATTCCTAAATTGAAAAATTATAAAATATATTTCCAAAAAAATTAAAACAAACAATAATGTATGTATGTATGTGACATTGAGTTGTTTACAAATAATTCAAGTATCTATAATGTTCTACTAGTACAACGATTTTCGTAACTGGTGCTTCGAAACCATCTATGCAACCAATGTCTTTTATTGTCGTTATATGTATTTAAATAAAAGTAATTTCTATTAGGAAAAAATATTAAGTAGGTACTTATATCAAATGAGCAAATAAAAAAAAAAAAAAAAAATTAATTTCATTATGATATTGTTTTCTATGTTACATAACATAACATAAAAAATTTTTTTTTTTTAAATTAAAGTCCAAATATTTTGGGCTTAAATTCTATGATGATCTCAAAAATAGTTCAAACCGATAATTACACAGTCCCTACAAATATAATATAGTAACATCAAACTAGAATCTAAAGATAATTTCTTTTTCTAAATCTACACAAAATAAGGGCTAGTCTAGATATAAGATATATTAGCATCCGTGTGAATCAAGTTTTAAAAGCTTTTTTCACATGCATTTCCTAATTTGCAATATTTCAAAATGCGAGTGTGAACTACGCCTTAAGCGAACTATTTTTAATACTCCCCATAGAATCAAATGCGCTTTATTATATACTAGTGACTTGCTCACGGCTCAAGTATGAGACTAAAATAATTGCATAAAAATAAATAAACGAGCAAGTAAGAAAAGAACATAGATATTTCCAAATGTTTGATTATTTCTAATGTCCTTTTCGAGCGTTATATTGAAACTGTGCGAATGAAACATATTACTATACATTGGTTTGTTTGTAGGGATGTTTGTTGGCGCTCGGTGCGCGGACGCAGGGGCGTTTCCTCACGACTCCCCGTTGCCACTGTCATCCCCATCCCCGTCTCCACCTTCCAACTCCTCGTCGGAGTCGCTGTCCAGGTCATCGTAATCATCGTCGTAGAAATCAGTCATATCCAGCTGCAAATAAGATAAAATAAAAACTATGAAAACATTCTACTATTATTAAGAGCTCACTCGCCAAACGGAGCTGCTTACCAATTCCAATATTCCATTTGTCAGAAATAAAAGTACATTGAATGAAATTGAGTTAATAACTGGGCAAGCTTTCCGGCAGCAGTAACCACCTTTTTTTATGGGTAAGGGTTTAATATTTTTAATAACATGACACACTAATTCCAAAAAAGTGGACAAGCCCAGTGTCAGCGGCTTAGCGGCTTAGTTCTCACTGATTTTGCAACGTCCCTAGGTGACAGTGACTTCAATCAAGTGGACACGGTCACCCTGTCTGCCGTCAATATTCGTAAAAAAAAAATACTATAAAAGAGCTTTTTGTTTTCTTACCTGTGGCTCCTGCGTTGTTGATTTCACTTGAGTTTTAATACAATAGTCTTCTAACGTAAGAGGTACTATTATGCCTTCCTTTTCGGCTTCCATTCGCGCCACCTGGGCTTGTTTTCTGTAAGGAGATAAGAAATATTATTTTCTTTGTGTTTCTACTTCTTACACGCTAACAACTTCTGTATAACGTATATCATGTCACTACTTGGGTACAGGTCTTCTCCTCAATGTGAAGAGGCTATAGGCAAGCAATATCACCTTGTTTAATTTGAAGTACCATATTACAAATATATACCTGCGCCCGTTCTCGAAAATGGTCATGCCAAGCTCTATTGGGATCGCTACATAATCACGGACAGAACTATTGTCGCCAATAAACCTGACATCGTGGTTGTTATTGACCGATCCCAACGTCGGACGATGCTTGTTGACATTACTGTTCCACATTACGAAAACCTCGTGAAAGCCGAGAAAGACAAACTTACCAAATACATAGACTTGGCTCACGAGGTGACCGCCATGTGGAATATCGATTCGACAATCATCGTCCCGATAGTCATATCGGCGAATATCGGCCTAGTGAAGAGCCTCATTTTAAAGAGTCTCTCGCTAGATGGATGGATGGATCAAGGGTTAGATATAGAGGGCGGTACTTCTGGACACTGCACGAATTGTCAGGAGGTTCCTCACTCTGCAGCCCTAACCACCGGTAGCTTGGGCCTTGCCCCGGCACTCTAGTTTTAAGTTTTTTTTTATAAAATATTTATTGTTTTTTGTAATATATATTGTAAAAAAAAAAACAATTTAACATTGAGAATGAAAATAAATATATGTGAATAATAATAATAAATCATTTATAAGATGTAAGTTTTTCACAAAACATTTATCCTCGTCAACATTATTTTACAATTACAAACTACCACCGGTTCGGAAAGCTGCTTCCAGGGAGAAGAAAGGCTTCTCGGCAAGAAACCCCCTAGTTGCTCTTTTCATAAATCAATCAATCAATTTGCAACAAAACACGTAACAATACTTAACAATCTATATAACACAATATATTCGATTCAACTCCAAGGACGTTCATCATTTATATAATCTAATATCCTATAATAACCCTTTTTGCACAGGGTTTTCTTAATATAAGCTTTAAATTTATTCATAGCAGGGTGAAAATGCTATAAACACCAAGCAGTTGTCATTCTGGGAACATTTGGTTAGTCGCTGGTTGGGTAACGCTGGTTTTATTTAAATCTTTATTTTGAGGCTTTTCCCTGAAGGACATGTCGCTTCATTGGGCAAGGTCGTATTTGACTTAAGTTGTCTTTTTGATAACATGACCTTTTGATATTGGAACCATTTGCTATTTGGGCCACGTTGCTAATAGGACGAGCTGCTTATAGGGTGTTTTGCTTTATTATCCTTCCGATACAAAGGGTTAAAAACTTGCCTGATAATGTTTTCGTACTCCTTGTCCTTGCCTTTGGAGTCTCGCCAGCGGCGATACATAACGCTCGCGTCCACATTGGCCGGACTGTAGGTGTTGGGCTCATTGAGGAGTGAGATCACTGATAGCAGTACGGTGCGAACCGACTGCGTCGGGTTCCAACGCTCGCAAGGCAGCTCACCCGATTGTGGGTCGTCCACCGGCGGGTGGAGGATCGATATGCATAGGTCACCATTCTGGAAACGACAAACAGTGTGTGCGTTACATAATAATCTTTAATGCTCGTATCGTATATAAACAATTTGTGGAGGCTTCTCGTAACTTTTACACTATAACTTTAAATGTTACCCTTCCAGTTTGACTTGTAAGGTTTGATTATTACAATGTTGTTAGGTTAATCGCTGAATAGTCTATATACCTATATACAATTAGCTGTCCTATATAAAATACCTATATAATATTAGTGTCCACAAAATTTGAAAATTATCTGATAGATTGACTTTTTTTTAGTTTTACATTGCATTTTAACAAAAAAAAACATTTAGTGTTTTTATATACTTTTAGAAACCAAAACACCCACAGTGCAGATGGCCGGATTCAGCTAGTATAAATTTAAATCCCTATTCGCATCTTTTCTGTAGAAATAATACAAAGCGTCTTCTAAAAGTTCATTTTTTGGTTTCTTCATCATTTTCCGATGTTTACTCCCGCCTTCACTATCTAATTGGCAGGTGTACAACAAAATTGAATCGGTAATCTTCTTAATATCAATTATCGTGGATGTACCTACACCATACTTATCAGCTAACTTATGACCTCCGGTTTCTCCTTTTTTAATAAATCAATAATATTTATTTTGTCTTTAAGCGATGACACCACTCTCTTACGCTTTGACATTTTTAAATATATATGTAGACGTGACACATCAGAGCGGAGTAACAATTGTTAACTAACTAAAACAATAAGTTATAGAATAGCAGAAAAATACATAATATACGAACGATGTATACGAAACATTCAAAAACATGTTTTCTCAATACAATTTGATAACACAAATAACTTGACGGTATGTCTTATTTTTAAACCCTGAATGTTTTGACCATTATATTTAAGTCCATAGAGAACATATTATATAAACGCATTGATTTTTATTTAAGTTAATTGTTTACGAAAAGGAGCTATTTAAGGGGGTTGTTCTCTACACGTTATAATAGTGAATAAACCACGTCAGATAATCCCACTTCAAGGAGGCGGCGAGCAGGAAGGCTTATATCATCAGCTTGCTAAACCAATAATTGCTTGTTGGGTGTCGGAGTTTATTGTTTATGAAACTAAGTTAAATTATAGGCAAAATGTTGTAAATGAAAGTTTCGAAAAGCAACCAGTTAGGTAATAAGTGAGTTATGAAGTACATCTACTTAACAAGTATCAAACGCTTCACGGTTAGAGGGCAGATATAGCCAATTGCTTTGTCGGGAGTCGCGGACCATTGTTTATGAAACTTAGTTAAATTATAAGCAAAATGTTAGTTGTTGTAAATGAAAGTTATCGAAAAGCAACTCAACAGTTAGGTAACCATTTAACTGAGTATTAAACGCTTCACGGTTAGAGGGCAGATTTGGTTTCCGTTGCGTTGGAGCGCGTTCGCAACGCGTGTTTCTGTTTTACGTAATATTCTATTGTTTGTTGCAGTCAGTTCGCTGATTATTTCCACCGTAATCGTATCGGCATAACAACGCTTACGTGTTTACAACACAGTTAAGGGAAGCTGGGAATTCATGTAGAACATGTTACACGGTTTTTCCTCGACGGATAAAAAGGTTTATATACTACAGTTTGATGTTATAGCTAACATATCTATCATTTTAATCCTAAATTTAATTACACCACTCGATAGCGAAAGGATCAAAGAATTTTTTGATACGTACATACATATGTACATATTAAATACGCTTAACCCTTCAACCGTTTGGTTTTGTAGTTGTCGTGCCCCTAGCGCCGGACTCGTATTTTTTTTTAAGAGAAAGCAACTCAATGATTTAAAAATAAACGTTATACAAGTAGAGAAATTTGTCGAATATGTATATCCGGCTCTGGCTAAATGGACACGAAAATAATTGTCGGATAAATCCAACTCTGGTGGCTAAAGGGTTAAAGAAAATATTACTCGTAACGTACATGTATTCATGTAACAGACGATCGCGTCCAATACAGAGTCAATGCATAATTCTTTAAGTTAGGATATATAGTAATTACACGCTTATATCCGTCGTATTCGAAGGGGATGCTTATATATCGGTGTTTGCCTCTCTATGGAGATATCGGAAGTGAGGTTCGCTCCGGACAAGCGAGCGGTTCACCTCGCCTTGGCAACGACAGCATCAGACAACTCCGTTTGCATTGTAAGTAATTTGCTCAGCGACTCGTGAAGGTTAAGCCGTATTTGTTTAAACCTTGCCACAATGCAGGAAACGAAGAGAGCTCTAAGGTTTGTTTGTATTTTGCAAATCCTCGTATACACGAGGGAGACCTTGCGCGGAACAATGTCGTAAACCACAAAAACTTGGCACAATGATTGTTTCGTTGTAATTAATGATTAAAATCATTTCGCATCTAAATTGCATTCATTAAATTGCGATTCAGATCCGAAGCAAATATTGAGTTAGTTTTATTTTAAAACGCATAGGCACTTGTTCTATTTTATCAGTTTTAAAGTACTTATTATTATTTTCCTCCGACCTATTAGTAAAAACATATACTTATTAATAAAAGGAAAGTCACTCTGAACAGGGGTAACTATAAAAGACTTGCTTTTACTTTTATTTTCGACTAGCGACCCGCTTCCGGTTTCGCTTGGGATGTTATTTTTCACATTAAAATCCGTTGGATGGTTTAGAAGTAGTTATAGCGGAGAAACAGACATGACGGATTTATAATAATGTAGAGATTAAAGTTTTAATAAAATAAATGGTTACTGTGAGTCAACCGTAACAGATACCTAAGCCATCACGACGGAGTTCTCTTTAGAAGAACTACAATTCTCTGGTACATCATTTTTATGTATCTCTTAAGGTTTAGCCTAAGTAAGCCATGTGAATGTAGAAAAAAATTATATTTAGCCGTAGTTAGTTAGCGTTGCGACTTAACAAACCTTGTGAGGCAAAGAACTGACACCTATATGACCACCCGACCAATGGTAAATTATAAATTAGCAGGATAAACTATCAAACATATAATGCAAATGTATCCTACTTAAAGCGACAAAAATTATTTTCAAAGTTGCTGATGTATGAAGAGGCAGGCGTAATTGTGATGATTTGACACAGTGAAAGTTAAACTAACGGTTTTGCCGCAATTTTCAAGGAAACACGCCAAGCAACGACGAGTCCCCATTTAGTTTGCCAATAATTTCAATGCAACAACATATCCTTCTACTTCTCAACGATTCCTCTTACTTACGTATATATAGCCGAATCTTTAATTATTTGGTTTTAGTGCGAATAGAGTCCTTGTATGTTTAATAGTACAGTTCTATTAATCTAGCTGTTGCACGCGACTTTGTCCACGTAACTTTATAAAAATGTTGCTCTGGGATAAACTGGGAAAGGATTGTTTATACAAAAATTGCACCCCGTACGAAGCCGGAAGTGGGTCACTAGTATTTAATATACACAATATTCGTTCATCAATAAATTTAAATTTATCAGTACATTCCGGTTTTGTGAAAGTGGATTTTTGTTTGTGTTAACTTTCACAAAATAGAATGTGGGAGTATTAACATAGGAGATATACATAATATACTATAATATAACAACAATACAATACAATACATATCGGGTGTAAGTGATCAATTACACCCGGGATATTACAGTCCGAGTGCTATAGTCCACCCAGGTGGACAAAGAATGTGGACCACAGGCAATACCCGGTGCGAGCGAGGATGCTAAGTTCGAGTTTAGTGTACTACTTAAACCCCAGCGAAACATCCAAATTCTTAATACTTATTGTGCGAAGATAATATTATACAACGTGTTTGGCACAACCATGTAAACTTTTCAGTAAGTCATAGCTGAGGTCATTTAAACTTTTATAAACGTGGTGTATATCATTATAAAGAGTATGAAATAAGGAAGTTTTTAACAAATTTGGAAAAACTAAATATCAATATTTTTTTATAAATCTGTACTTTAAAGTTGAACTTTGAAAATTATTTTAGTACAATGCAAAAGAAAGTTATGTCGTATTTTTTTAAATTGCTATTCAAATATCTAGTTATTGTTTGTTATTTCAAGTACATATATTTAAGTCAGAAATAAAGCATGATTTAGGGCCTCTTTCACCAACTACAAGTAAAGTGTTTATTAGTTACTTTTAGAAATAATTTTATGTTTTATTAAACTATACACTCAGTTTACTGCATCCATCGATAGGCGATTTTTTTTTTCCTTTTTAATGATTGGTACTTTTACCGTACATCTCCATCATTCCCGGATGGCAGTTAGCTTACTTGACACATGGTGAAAGAGGCCTTTAGACATAGAAAAATTTAAATATTTCAAAAACCGTTAGATTTTTGTTTGGACAATTTTGGTCATAATGGTTGTAAATGACCTCAGCTCTGACTCACTGAAAAATTTACATCGTTGTGCCAAACACGTTGTATAATAGCGACCCGGCCCCGGCTTAGTACGGATTTGAAATTTTCAAAAAACCTTTTTACGTTAAGTATAAAATCATTTTTTCGAGCTGTTTGTATATTCATTTGATTCTACTAAATATCTCAAACTCACAACTCTACATATTAATAAATTGTACTCAATATCCGCGTCTGTCTGTTTGTCTGCTATCTTTTTCTAAACTACCCCATGGATTTTGATACATTTTTCACTAATCGAAACAGCGATCAACGAAAAAGGTTTGTGTAAGTATACAATTTGCAGGAAAAAATTACCATACGCGCAAAGCCGGCGGCGGGCCGCTTGTTTTCTTATATTCAGAGAACGAGCTATAATATTCTCGTACAGTCTTGGCATTCATATAGCTACTTTATCTGAAAGTTGTAGTAAATTTTAGATACACCGTATGTCTAGTCACCATGAGAAAGCATCAACAGACAGAATCTCCCGATCTGACTTCATTCCGTGCGCGTGCGTCGCCCTCAGCTAAAAATACCGCGTTCGGTTCATCGCGCGCTTCCTAACAAAGAAAATGCGCGCATCATGACCTCCAAATTGGGAAACTTCAAAACACACGGGGCGTTCTTGTCGCCATCCTAATATTATAAATGCGAAAGTAACTTTGTCTGTCTGTTACCTTATCACGCCTTAACTACTCAACCGACCATCATGAAATTTTGCACCTACCTAATTGGAAAGCTGGGGCGCCTTGCGGCCAAGTGGACGGACGACCTGAAAGGCTTCGCCGGAAGCGAAAGACAGAAGGCCGTGCCTGATGGCAAGCCTTGGGAGAGGCCTACATCCAACAGTGAAGAGACACGGGCTGATGATGATAATGATGATGAGTATACTAGTATTTCCAGTGACATTATCAATAGGGTTCAAGTTATTTTTGTACAGTTTTGCTGCTTGACAATTAACCAAAAATTGACTTCTTCTAGAATATGGCAAAACTTGCTTTTGGATGAAAGTGCATCTTTTTTCTTTTTTTTTTTCTGTTTTCTGTCTTCTTCTTTTGTTTTGTTCTGTAATGTGTGTTGATGTGTTTTTGGCCTCTGTCTAGTTCACTTCAATGTAATTATATCTATTGAATGTATTTATGTCAGTGTCCTGTTTATGTACATTATTAAATAAAATAAAATAAAAGTACTGCTTGACAAACATATTATCACATTGTTAATTAAGTATTATATATTAAATTTAAAAATAAAATGTACCTATAAATCTGGGTACAATCAATAAAAAAATTGACAAATTCAAGTAAAATACTGAAACATAAAAAATAAAGATAAACTTTTAAAGGTTTATGTATAGGTTCTTAGCCATAATTTATGAATATCTGTTCACCATGGCTTGAAGATCATCAGCCTTCCTAGATGACGAAGGATCTACGTACTTCCAAAAGTTCGACTGATGTGAAATTTAATATACTGTTACTCCAGTGGTATTTTTATGACATGCTGCAGCATCAAGTACTCTGCGGGATACCTCAGCAACTTATAGTAAATATAGCGTGATTGGGCACAATAGAAAATGGGGGGTTAGTTTATAATTTTTAATTAATAAAAACGTTTTCCAATAATTGTTTCTGTACTTCTAAATTACAAACTTTATATATCTATACTTGCCTAATAATATTTACGGATGCATATTGCATATTAGCCACGAACGTCTGTGCTGGGATTGATAAAATGTCGCTTCATTAGAATAAATTTTCGCGTGGTATATTGGATGTATGGAGACGTTTAAAAAACGGTCGACCACGTGGCCGTTATAAAAAAAGCGTACATTGATTTTGGCACAGGCGTGTGTCCGTCCGTTATAATGAAATCGCGTCTGTGGGACGTTATTTAAAGCGCGTGTGAATGTAGCACAAGTTCAGTGCGGCCACGGCGACGCAGGTCGCCAGGAATAAGGTTAATTACCCCCAAGGTCGAGGGAATGCCAACATCCTCGATCGAGACCTTTCCTGTTCACTCCAATACAAAACATCGTAATCAATTCTAGATTATTGTGGAATACGAGTGAAGCTGCGAGTTGCAACTACTAGAAAGTGACTGATAGTAATAAATAACAGTACAATTCATTGACTCGTTCCATTGGTGAGTCATCAATGGGGCCAATGGTTACAATATAACAGTGGTGCACAAAGGTCGACCAGTCGATCGCGAGAGCTTTTATCTTATATTGTTTATTGTAATATTGGCAGATATCGGTCTTTTCACAATTTCTGTTTGATGGCGACATGATTTACATATAGCCAGAATAAGCCTTATTACTTTTTTTATGTGGGAATAATCCCTGCTAGCGGCGAAAGGCGGCTTTATCAAAGGAACGTCACAGAAAAACCGCCATTCTTTTTTTGGAAACTTCTAGCTAGCTGCTAGACAGACAGTGACACCTATGTATGACGTACCACCGTCGTCACAGCGATAAATATATCAGATATTTTCTCAGGTATTATATTTTTCATATTTTAACGCGGACAAGGTCACGAACACCAGTTAGTTAAGAAATAAACGAGTCGATGTGTTGTCAATGCTGAGAAAAATTTAAAATCTCATTTCCTGTTAAGCTAAAATAAATATATTCTCTTTAAGATATCGTACGTGTACTACACAACAATGTAGGTACTCAATTAGAGAAATATTGACGTTTTATAAAAAAAATAAAATAATTAAATGATTTAAAACCCGCGTAGTATAATGAATTATTGACGACACGTTTGGTCTAGTGGTTAGTAACCCTAGCTGTTAACCAAACGGTCGCGGGTTCGAATCCCGCTAGGGGTAAATGTTTATGTGATAACATTTACCTTTGTACCTGAGTCATGGATGTTTGTATCTATAATATGTATGCATTTACAAAAAAAAAGTAACCATAATACAAGCCTATAGTGGCTTAATTTGGAACTAGATGGTGCTGTGTGGAATGTGTGAAGATATTTATTTATTGATATGACATTGATATATTTTTACCCATCTACAGTTAGTATAGTATCTAGAGTCTAGATTCTAAACACTTTATCGAGGCCGTTTTCTATTTATAGTTATAGATTATTATTAGGTAAGGTTTTCCGCGTGCTTGTGGGAATGATAAAAACATAAAAATATAATCACCCAGGTAGGTGATAATATCTGTTTTATAGATTGAATTAAATAATACGCATTAGCTTTATAGCTGTTTTATTTGTGTTTTTCAAAGAGAGTGTGGCGATGTTAAAGACCTAAATGCGTCACCGTGTGAATCAGATGCGGATTGATGACCCCGCTTTTGAGGACTAGCGACTCGACTGTACATTTTAATGTGTTGCCGATTAACGTTGTCTCCACGAAAAAGCAACGGTATAATTTTCGAGACGAGTGCCAATGGCCTGAGAAGCGTTTTAAATTCTAAGACACCATTAACATTTAACTCTTCTGTGACAATATTCCATTTGAGAGCTCATTTGCCAACTGAAGGAGCTGCTTACCTATTCCATGCTACGTAATTCCAAGATTACTCGTTGGTTATTGGTCATATAGCAATAATACTCCATTAATTTACGAGAAACGACGGGTATGCTGACGTAATATTACGCTAGTATATATACAATATCTTGACAAAGAAAGCACAAGGGTTTATTTTGTTGCTAATTTATTGTTGAGATAGGCTATTTAGATATTGAAAAATGTCACCCCTTCATAGCGAGCCCGACTGAGAATATCTAACTAGGTTATCTTAGAGCAACAAATTAGCAACAAAATTATTAGCCGTTGGAACGGGCTCGCTATTCTCAATTTTAATATATAGGGGTAGTTCACCCCCCATGAAGGGGTTACATTTTTTAATATCTTTCACAGAGCAACAAATTAGCAACAAAATAAGCCGTTGGAATGGGCTCGTTAGGTACTTTCTTGGGTATTCTAGCGTAATATTACGTCAGCATACCCGTCGTTTCCTTTAAATTAATGTACAATTTTTTTTCCGGTACAAATTAGCAACAAATTCCCATATATTTTTCAAGTCCGGCTTATGAAATGGGTATGCCACCGTAATATACGTGCCATAGGGTACCTTTCATCCAGAAAAAAGTACTGTTCCCGAGTGATCGTTTAAAAATATAAAGAATTGGGCGCCACTGTCGCGTAGCGGCGCCACCGTCATTTTCCAAAGCGGACGAAGTCGAGGGTACCGGTAGTTTTGTTATATAGGTATCCTTTTCTTTTAGTAGTTCACAATTCACATTAGTATCGACAAAGGATTTTAATTACATTATAGGCACTTACATATATATTATATTGAGAAATCGTCGGCATTGTACATTTGAAATTGGTACACAACCGAACTAGCCTTGGACTGAATTACTTGAATATAGATAAAACTAAGCGAGCGATTTCAATTATAAACGATGTGTGATTTCAGTTCTGTTTTATTGTTAGCTAACACAAAGGAAATTAAGCGATAGGATCGCTGTTATTGCGATGATGCACCAATCGAAAGTAGTGATGTGCCGGATCATTAAAAATGTGGATCCGCGGATACGGATATTTGGTGTAAATATCCGCGGATACGAATTCAGATACGGATGTTAACTTTCTTACTCAATCAGTGTCGGTGCGCGTGACCTTAAAACGATAGTTGACGCCCGCCACTTGACGTTTGCATTATATATAAATGTTTGATTTTAAGCAATAAAAAATAATCTGAATGGAAATTAATATTTTTTCATTGCTACCAAATCACCTATATGTAGAATATCAGCTATAAATTAAAAATTAATAAGGGAAAAGATCCGTAAAAAGATGCGCCAAAAAGTAACGGATACGGATACGGATCTTTCTTCTCCCTCGGATATCCGGCACATCACTAATCGAAAGGGTGACAAAGACCTTTGAAAGAAAGAAAGAAAGAAAAAAATGTTTATTTGGTACATACAAAGTATTGGTATTTTATAATTTATAGAAAATTTAAGTATATCTTTCGATATTAAGTATATCTCTTGTATATTATGACTCATATGATGACTTTGCTGGAGTGTTTTTCTCTTCAGCAGGTAGGCTGCCACTTGTATATTATTATAATATATTGTTATAGAGAGAAGATATCTATTTTTTTTGTAAGTTTGTATTTTGTAATAAAGAAACTAAAAAACTACTGGACCGATTTTAAAAATTCTTGAAAAATATATATAAGTGTAATATATTTTCTCATTTATCGCCTGACATCGGTGGCGCCGCCACCCGACTTTTTTATATTTTTAGACGATCCCTCAAGACTTAATATTTTTTCAGGATTAAAAATATCCTAAGTGTTAATCCAGGTAATAAACTATCTGTGTGCCAAATTTTGAATTGTTACAGCATCTCACTCAGAGTTTTCGGAAGCGTTGGCATATGGAGTTCTTGCATATTCTCCAGCAACGCGTTAAGTGGACGGACAAGACCAGCACCTCTCGGGTGGCTGATTTGGTGCTGGTCAAAGACTCAAATCTCCCTCCTTTGCGTTGGCGTAGGGGACGCATAATTGAGCTCATAACAGGAGCGGACGGTATTCCCCGTTTTTGTCGAGTCTTTGTTGGTGACTGTCTTGAAGAGAGCGGTGGCCACTCTCTATCGCCTCCCCATCGATTAGCAGCCGGGTAGACCAGGCGGGTGGATGTTTGGAACCGATGTTGCTATGTAAATTAGTATAGGCGTTTTGAGTTTATTCGTTGACACGAATAGAAAAGTCGGTGTTTTTATAATAAGTACGTGAGATATAGAACGGTTTGGATCGGGATCGCGCACGGCGTGATTATTGAGCCCGATATTTTGGCTAATCCTTATCTATATTCGAAAAAGACATCGGCAAATCGCGTGCAACGCGAGATTCTTGTTTTCCCCCCAATCTAGACAATTTGTGGTGAGAGTGCATCAGCATCCTTTGTGGCGAAGAGTTTTGCATCGGGAACCCTGAAGTTGCCTGGAGGACACGGTCTTTCCTAACCCGTATTTCCTCGTCCGAAACCCCCCCCCCCCCCCCCCCCCACCTCAACCTCGTAACGAGGATTTCGTCGTGGCCGCTGGTTTCCAAGAGAGATCATCGAGTTCATTGTAATACAATACAAGAGAACAAGAGAGTTCATTGTAATAACAAACTATAAGGCAACTGCAGGCATGCGTTAGTGACTATAGGGTATCATAATCGCGCACGTGTAGACCTACCTACCGCTGAAGCGTGCAACGTGAGATGCAGATTTTAAGTTTTTATTTGTTTAATTTTTATATACTTATGAAAATGAAAACATTTTTTTTAAGAAATAAAAAAAAAGGAAAAAAAAATACGAGCCGCATCGAAGCATGGGCGCTCTAGTTATCTGCTAGTTAGGTTATAAAGACGTAACTAACTTGTGTAACAACAACGTGCGAATAATATTTTTAACGATATGATAAGCAAATGATTGCGTAGTTTGAATACGGATTCAATACCTAAACTTATTTTCGTATGCGAATACTGGCAAGTATTTCTTCAAAGGTTACTTCTTAAATTTATCAGCTGTGGTAAATTTTGGCAGTTTAATGAAACTGTTCCAATTGATTGAAACTATTATATAATACACTGGCATTCAAAACTTAGTACTACATTTTTAAAATTGCTATTTCTCCTAAACTATAGTACTTAGTTTTGAAATAACAAACGTTTTATAGTAAATTTTATCAACATTCTTTGAAGCTATAGTTACTTATACATTAGTAACGTTTTTAAATTGAAAAGAGACAAAAACCAAAAAATAGCCAATTTTAACTTACAGACTAAAAATTCAAACATTTATAAGTATGTTTTACGCCTTATTTACATTTTAATAGCTGGTGTTGCCTCCTCGGACTTTGATTACAGCTTCGACCCAGTTTGGCTAACTGAAGACGAGGTTTCGGAGACGATGTTGTGGAATATTCTCCCATTCTTCCATCAGCGCATATTTTAGGGCCCTGAGGGTAGTCCAGACGTCCAACGTCCGAGCTCATTCCAGACGTGCTGGATAGGACTGAGATCAGGACTACTTGATGTCCAAGCCATCAAGCTGATACCAACCTCTTGAATGTACTTTTGTAAGACCTCAGCGGTGTATGGCCGGGCATTATCCTGTATCAGCATTGATACATCACACATATTTACTAAATATGGTCCTGCATACTCAATCTCCTCATACTCATCTGTGAACAAATCTTTTGCACATTCTTCTTTACCCCACTGTATGTGTTCACGGGCGTAGCGCAGTCTTACTACTCGATGTCCTGTCAGGAGTTTAGGTCCACTTGCTGGTCTTTGGGGTTTCTGATTTGCTTCAGCAAGTCTTCTTCTCACTGTACTGTCACTAATGTAGTCTCTTCGGATCTGAAGAAGCTTTTGCTGAACTACTTTATTTATATCGTGGATAAGTTTACTATTGATGTCAGTAATATATAGCTAACATCGATAGTTGTACTTTGTATAAAAATGACGATATTTACCAAAAGCTTATTTTATTAAAATTAAATAAATTATATTTATTTATATAATATTAAGCTTAAATACAATAGCAATGACAATATAACTATTTAGTTAAAAAATATATATAAATAAACACTTAAAACTTTTCTTTTTACAATAAAAATGGATTTTTTGTGCTATATTTTTCGAAATTTATTAAAATTATTCTTCTATTATAATAGCTAAAGTAAAAAAAAAATGGCTGTCTGAGAGATCCTAAAGTAGATACTCATCTATTTTTACTACCATTATTGTACTATTATTTAATTATTTTTTAAATTTTTGTGACTATCATTAGTTTCACTCCCAGTTTCCGGGTTTTTGCATTTTACCTATGCATTAAGGGTGGTTTTTCTCTGTAAACTTATTTACTCATTAAAAATAGCTACCTTACGCAAAAAAAAAAAAAAATGTTTTCATTCATATAGCACACGCACTAGACCTACTCATCTTCCCCACAAATAGAGTAGGGTGTCCCGAATCAGGGCAAGAAAAAAAAATGTCACGTTATGTGTACCTGTCTATCCACTATTAACTTAGAAAAGAGTGGCTAATTAATAAACATCAGTCTCTTGAAATTATTGCGTGAATAACGTACAGTAAAATAATAATAAAAAATATTTTAATCATATAGCAAAATATTTTTAAATCAAATAAAATAGATGCTCCATCCTATAGCAAATCATTTTGTACTTAGACACTAACAATTGCTATTGTTTCAACTATTGTCTAGATTTTTTCCCATAAAAAATCATTCTGTGAGTAACCCTAGCCCATTGTGTTTAATTTCGTCAAGTGTTAAGTATTGTTTAGGTGACTTACCTCATATACATTTGGATGCCAAACTTTTGTTAAAAATCTTATTGAAGGTGGTGAATATGGATAGTCCGCTGGAAATTTCATATGTGCCTGTAACAATTAAAAAATAATTTTGTTTCAGTGCAATTAACAGAAAAATTAAATTATATCAAACTGACTGTTGTACACTAATTCGTTCACGTAACTTTTTTTTTTTTATAAAATATAGCCTATGTTACTCGCTGATAATAATATAGCTTTCTATAGGTGAAAGAATTTTTACAATCAGCCCAGTAGTTTTTGAGTTTATTCATTACAAACATACAAAAATACAAATACTCTCTCTTTATAATATTAGTATAGATTTATAATATTAGTATGTTTAGTAGTATATCATACTAGCTGGTGCCCGCGAATTCGTCTGCTTTGAAAAATAAAAAATATATAAGCAATATAACCCCTGACATCTTTATTGCTATTGCATTTTTACCAGGCGTTAGTTTTTTATTTTTATTTTGGATGATCCCACGGGAACTTGTTTTAAACAACAATAAAAAAAATAGCATGCTACAGACTATAAGCTATAAATTTCTAGTGTGCTACTAAAAACGCTACGTTATAGGGAACAGTACTTTTTTTCTGGATGAAAGGTTCTTTCCTGTATCCCTGAGAACATGTATGCAAAATTTCATGATGATCAATTGAGTAGTTAAGGCGTAAAAAGGTAACAGACAGACAGAGTTACTTTCACATTTATAAAAATATTAACAATCTCTTGTTGCAGCAGGATATAACCTCAGAAGGCAGTTTATACCTAGACACCTATTGAATACATTTTTAGTGTTGCACTTTGTATAGCAGTATAGTGGATACAGTACACATTGTATAGTGGAAACAATAAATAAAAAAATATACAAAAGGAATAGAAATAAGTGTGAATCCAACAGAAAACATGTGTTACTGAAAGGCCAAATGCATAAAAAAATTTACCAAGAAGGTAGAATTACTGGAATAAGTACTTGATTAATTATGACTTAACTGAAATCTCCAGGAAATCATTCATCCACATTGTGGAAAGGCTCTACTTACAGCTAAAGGACAACACATAAAATATTTAATCTTTTATAATATTAAAATTTGACCTTTCAATTATTTAAAAAAAATAAAATCTTGATAAACTTTGTATAAGTTTTGTTTCATTATACTCCTAAAACACAAAGTACACAAATAATAAAATAAATTATAATTCTTTCAAATAAATTTTTGATTAAAGGATTTTAGATCTAAAAAATTAAGTTTTAAGAAGAAGTCTTTGGTTTTATTTAATTGTCTTAGATTAAGCTTATCAAAAAAAGTACAGGTAGGATCTTTTATCACTGCTTTTTTGCTTATTTTCTTTTTTTTTGCAATTTGAAGAGATTTGTATTTTTGTTTGTAATGAATAAACTCAAATAGTTACTACTGGACAGATTCTGAGAATTCTTTCACCTATAGAAAACTACATTATCAGTGAGTAACATAGGCTATATTTTATAAAGTTACGCAGACGAAGTCGCCTGCAATCATAGAGTTACGAACTGTTACTGTTACTACTGAATTATTCCTATTTTCTATGCTTGCAATATATCTAGCGAGATCTTTGTTTTTAAGCCTGGGAGTTGTTTTTTCAATGTTACTGTGGGTCACGATGTTATTAATAAATAAGATGTTTTTTTCAATATATAAGATATGTAAATAAAGTAGGTATCTTTGTATTCTAACACTAGATGGTGCATGGACCTTCATATTAGTGAACCAACTTAGGAGTTAGCGGTATAGAGCGGTATATATGTATAGATATACAGGAAGATGTGGACAGCAACTTTATCCTATGAAAAAGGATGATTTGTTTAAAATAACACTGCTTTTAACAGTGACCATTAAGCCACATGTAAGGTATGGGATCATGTTAGGTATAATAGATTGATTAGAAAGTTTGACACACATCTACAATGTTGATTAAAAACAATATAAATATGGAAAAAATGGTAGGTATAGGTACATAGTTAATAAATTTTCCAGAAAACATATTTCGATGAGTTGGAGAAATGAATCGACCCTGCCAATTGGAACTGGTTTGGTACCAATTGAAAAATAGTGACAGGGCACACTGCGTTTTGCGGTCTTTTGGGCAGCTCGTCTGGTGGTAGTGGCGGTTCTGAAACCACCACCTTACAGAAGAACATCGTGAAATAACAGCATGTGGGCTATTGTTTCGGTGAGTGAATAAGGGATGCCAGAGCTCATTATCCCTTCCTAATCCCCTAACCTTAACTTGCAGCACCTGTGGACGTGCTTGTTTTATATGCGACGGTAGCCACCTACCTTCAAGTGTACCGTCAGCCTGTCTGTCGACCCTAATATAAAAAAGGTAAAAAAAGTCGTGTAAATGAATCCTGATCTTACCTTGAAATAGCCACCTTGATATAACGTGTCTGGTGGTCCAAAAATTGCGACTTCCCATTCGAACAGATTGTCTTCTCCTAATAATTTCACACGAAATCCTTCTACGGGTTCTTCTTGCAGGCTCTTATACTCTAAGGCTAAAGCCCTCAAAGCGGAACTTGAAGGTACCGTGCTAGACATTCTTAAGTCCTAAATTACCCGTTAGTCTTTAAAATCAATTGAAAACTATCTAATAGTCAAAATCGTTTTCGCTATTGACATAACACTGCGGAACTGTCCTCTTTTATCCACGTACGTATTCGCGAGCCATATCAATTCAATTCACAAACACAGAAAAAATGAACGAATTTTCGGTAGGTAAACATCATTATTGTAGGTGACTGATTATTTCTTATGATTCACGCACATAGGACGCCAATAACGAAAATCAGCGTTTTCTTGTTAATAAACGTCGGAACAGAAACGTTAGGACAGACTGTCTGTACTACACGGCGGTAATTACAGTAATGGCATTGGCAAAGAGTAAGAAAAGTTCACTGCATCACTGTCCAAACATTTGCAATTCCAAGGAAATCGGCTGCTACCCGAGTTGGTTGCCCGACCGAACAGAGAACAGCTGTTATTTCCGTGCTTGCTCGACTGCGCAGCAGAGAGCGGCACTCGGCAGTGCTGCCAGATCAACAAACCAGTTCAGCGCTAACAACACAAGAAAAAGCGCTAGAAAGAATATTATAATAATAAAATTATGGTTCATAATAGATTCACGATAGATTTTGTTCGTGAATTAAGAATATAAAAAATGAAATATGAAAAATGATAAATATAGCACCTGAGCAAATATCTGACATCTTTATCGATGTGACGACGATGGTGCCCAATTTTTTGTTGCGAAACATCTTTTACAGCGGGTTAAGCTGGAAACAAACTAGACGCATCCGACAGCCGCCACTGCAGGAGACGGCTGACATATTATGTGCACGGTCATTCTCACCCAGTGCGCCAAATTTCTATCGGACGTCTGAACGCTCAAGGACGGTCCAAAGTCACGTCCGCGACTTATGTCCGATAGTTTGCTCAGCTTAATGTATTTGTACTATCCAGGTACTAGTCAGACGCGACCGTTTATTTCCACCTTGAGACCGGCTCTTGGCGTGCCAACGCCAACGCTTGGCCAAACACTGGTGGAACTAATATGTATTTTTTAACATTTGGACACACGTTGTCCAACGTTTCAGCGAAACTAATTGGTTTTTTAAATACCTACTGTTTTAAACTAAACTGTCGAAATTTTGGCCACACTGTTGAAACTTTGGCTGAAGTAATACCTTCCAGGCGTCCCGCGACGGTTCAATTTTTTATATTTTTAGACTATCACTCGGAAACCTAACATTTTTCCAGGATAAAAAGTATCCTATATGTTAATCCAGGTTATAAACTATCTGTATGACCAATTTCATCCAAATTCGTTGAGCCGTTTTTGGGCGAAGAGTAACAAACATCCATACATCTGTGGCGACCTCCTTTAAGTTACCTATTTGGAACTTACGTTTTAGTTTCCGTGTCATTCTTTCAAATGAAGAAGCACGGAAACGAGAGACAGTCGGCCTTCAACTCTGCTATAGAAAGCACGCGCTTTCTCGCCACTCAACAACACAAACGCCCATCGAGCGTAATGTAAAAACGCCCATTCGTGCGTTTCTCCAAATGTATAAATGTATATAATAAATGTGTGTAAATATGTAAATATTTAATGTGGAGTTCCTTTTCATCCCACATTAAATTGGTGACCCGCGACTATAAATGAACATTTTAAGAAAAATTCGGACAGTTTTCCATAGTTACCGTGTTGTTGACAAAGTGACATTCGAAACAAACGAAAAATTTTTCTACGAAATTGCATTTTACGTCGAAGACTACGTAGTCAAACGAAAACGAACTACGACATCATCGAAGATTTCGGACAGAAGCTAGCTGGCCTGAGAAAGTCGACGCGACCGCGCGCTCCTAGTGTTATCCAGGCTAGCGCACATGGATACGTTCCAGCAGCCGGTTCATCGATCCAGATAATGGACACTGCTAGCGCCATCACCGAGCAACGTGCCACCAAGTGCTGTCCACTCCTTCCAGTCTACTCTTCGTTACGACCTACGGTCTCCGGGGGGGCTGATGTGGCGACCTCCTTTAAGTTACCTATTTGGAACTTACGTTTTAGTTTCCGTGTCATTCTTTCAAATGAAGAAGCACGGAAACGAGAGACAGTCGGCCTTCAACTCTGCTACAGAAAGCACGCGCTTTCTCGCCGCTCATCACCACAAACGCCCATCGTGCGTAATGTAAAAACGCCCATTCGTGCGTTTCATCAAATGTATAAATGTATATAATAAATGTGTGTATATATGTAAATAATTAATGTGGAGTTCATTTTTCATCCCACACATCCATAAACAAAAGTTTTGCATTAATACACTATAATTTATATGTATTTTTTAATTTATTTATTTAGATTACATACAGCCGTAATTAAAAAAAAATATATATAGTAGGATTATATATGTACCTAGTCATAAAATCATTATTGCCAAACAACATAATATGCATATTATCTGAGTTTCCAAGACTTTCAGAAACTTGTATAAAGTTGTCAATTAATCTCCAATTACAAAATTATACACACTCAACAAAATCTCAATCTACTCCAAAATTTTTTAAGTATTTATTCCAATATATTGTTTATTTATGCATTTTAAAGTCAAATTACTGTTAGACTGTTACATCTTAAGAATATCTTAAATGTAACAGAAGCTATACTAAAAGTTGAAAAAGCGCTATATTTAGCGCCGAAAGAGCTAAAATGGCAGCACTGCATTATGTGACGCATTCGGCTCGGCCATTTTTAGGTTAGTACTATTTACTCTATGCCAGATAATTCTCATTTATAAACATTACTACTGGCGCCATCAAGCATGAGAATATTGCTTTAAAAAGTTATTGACTTCAGTTGTAAGATCTCACAGTTATCACTAACGATTAAATAAGTTAGATGGCGCTAATTTCACAAAGAAGCTATTTAAGGTATAATAAATACAAAAAAGAAACTAGTTAGAATAAATATTATTCTAGATAGTCTTTTTGTGTAATTCTGTCTGTGCGTTTAGTTATTTTTATTTATTAGAATGTTGTGGATGCCAATAATAGCCTATATACCAGATGTTATAATGTATTATTGATATAGCATGTAATTTAAGTATTTGTGTCATGTTGGCGTTGGTAAAACAAGATAATATAAAATAAAATTAATAGAGTAATTAACAATATTGATGTATGTTTCAGAAGGAGGCCATGACAAATTCTTCTAAATCCATCTGTAGATGCCCTTGGCGCCAGGAAACACCGTGGCATTATGGTGGATAGAAGTCTCACTACCCCACCGATCTCCACATGGTCTGTCCGTAATTATGGAGTGGTCCCAGTAGAACGTTACTTTTCGAGAACGGGCGAAGGCACATACTTGTAGTACCTACGGCAGTCGGCACCTCAGACTCGATAAGGCCGTAACGAATGGCGAGTTGCTGATGAATGATCCTGGCTACTTGATAATGTCTGTGCAAATACTCGCCGTTAGAAAGATGAGCACAACAGGAAATAATATATGTCTGAGTGTCTCTTCAGGACGTGGCATGCCCGACAGATGTCGCCCCAATTATAATATATCCTGAAAGACGTATGTACTGTATATCAAAATATATTTCCAGTAATTGTTTGTCTTTATTTATTTATTTAAAACAGCAACAGCCTAGCACACTTAACATTTTAACCCTATCGCTCAACATCTACGTAGGTCTAGTGTGTAATCCAATTAGAGCTGAACACATAATTCAATTTGGTACACAGGTTCACACACTCAAACAAATAAATTTTAAAAATTCGAAATAATAAAATAGAAAAAAAAAATCTAAACAAAGTTAATTACAAACAAAAAATTCGAATATAATGTCAAATGTTAAGAAAAATTAACAAAAGTAAAAAATCAAGTCAAAAAAATTAAAGTACCAAATAAATAATAATACTTTATAACTTAATAACTTCGTGAGTTGCATAGGCAAAGGTGAATTTTTCCCCCTTACATTTCCCCACATAGGTGAGCCGCTCACTTTAGCCATAGATGTGGTTAAGTAGGTACCTATTAGTATAGAGTAAATAGTACTTAACCAGTATTATGCCTGAGCTCATCGTGAGCGAGCTAAAATCATCGCTAGTATTTAGCTGAAGAAAGAGCACACCCAATAGTACTACCTAAATATCATACAGCCCAACCTGTACGAGTAGGACCAGTAGGACTTATATTTTATTTTAATCGTTGTGACGATGATGGCGCCGCCACTCTTGACGACAGTGGCATCCAATTTTTTATATTTTTAGACGACCCCTCGGGAGCTTAAAATTTTTTTACGATAAAAACTTAATCCAGGTTAAGGGTGTGTTAATCCAGGTAATAAACTATCTGTGTGCCAAATTTCATCCAAATCAGTTTAGCTGTCTTTGCGTTACTGAGGAACCAACATTCAAACATACAAACTTTCGCATGTAATATTATTTGGGTTAGGATTCTATAATCTACTTAATTTTATTGGAAATTTAAATTACCTACATTTTTAAAAATTGTCTTCTTTTAGTTCTTAGTACCTTAAATTTCTCCACATCTGTAAAGTTAATAGGCAATAAAAATATGAATTACGTTGGATCAGTCAACTTTATTTGTGCAAGTAGGTATTGGTTGCATACAATACAATAAGGCAGTGGGCGCATGATTCAAAAGTGGCTCGCCCACAGAACTCCTTGTATAGGCAACGACAACCAGGCCTTGCGCAACCCACAGCTTCGCCGTCTGGTTTACCAGAAATTGACATCAATTTTATGATGGCAAATTTTGCGTGTACAAATTATCAATTCATTTACACTTTTATGAGAATATAATATGACTGGCTGGTGCACGCGACTTTGTCCGTGTAACTTTGTAAAATATAGACTGTGTTACACGCTGATAATATAGTATAGCTTTATAGAGGTGAAAGAATTTTTAAAATCGTTCCAGTAGTTTTTGAGTTTATTCATTACAAACAAAAATACAAATCTTCTCTCTTTTTAATATTATTATATATGGACATACAAAAAGTTTTTTAAAATGTTATACTCGACAGACAGGCTGACGGTCCAATCCAATAGATGGCAGGCTACTGTCGCCTATAATACAAGCAATGCCACTGGTGTTGAAAGTGCGCTGCCGACCATAGTATAGGATTAAGGATAGAGATTAGGAAGATACAGGAAAATGGGCTCTGGCAGGCCCTTATTCACTCAACGAGACACAACAGGACACATGCTATTATTTCACGAGCTTTATTCACGGCTACTGCTGCCAGAGCTGCCCAAATGACTGCGAAATGCAACGTGTCCTGCCACTACTTTCCGAATCCAGATCAGAACCAACCAACTTTGAAAAAATCATTTCCAAAGTTGAACCTGCCGGGAACCCTGAGCGTTAAGGCAAGCAACCTAACCACTGATCCAACGGGCCCTGCCACCTTCTACCAAGTGATGAAACGTGAGCCTGCCTGATGACTTTTACACAAAAAAAAACTGATGAAAATAGTTTTAAAATAAGATAAGGGTTCTTCTTATATTTTTAATTATATTTTAAAGTTAGATTACACATTATTTTATACATACATAAGTCGCCATCTTTATATCCTTAGTTCTGTCATCCAAACCACAGTCTACTATCAACATCACATATATTATAACATTCTGCATGTGAAGATGGCAAATGCTACCCTACCATTTGGTTATTTAAGCTCTATTAATAATTAATGAAGATTTAAAATTCTTATATTCAAGCTATTTAAAAAGTATACGAATAATCTCATCCATCTTACATACTATAGGAATTATGTAAGTACGTACGTACTTAGAGGACTTTTAAAGCAATGCAAATGTATGCTGCATGCAACACATAGATAGCTGCATATCTATGTGTTTGAACAACTTGTCACGACAAAGACAGGTTTAAACGCTGAGGCAATACTGCACCTAGTTTATGCAAATTATATCTGACTGTAGGCTGTGCATGCTCTTAACAAATGGGTCATTAAGTGCCGGGCCGGGAGTAATCAACAGCCTCATAATAACCAACAATCATAATAACCCAGTTTCCATATGGATATAATCTTTCCAACTTTTGCTGGGTTCGATTCCCACCAGGTCCAATTTTGGAAATGCACTTTTCAAAGTTGACTCTGGTCTAGATCAGGGGAGTAGTGGCAGAGGGCACACTGCATTTGCTAGTCATTTTTGCAGCCCGTGTGGCGGCAGTAACCACGCCCTTACAGTAGACCACCGTAAATTACCAGCATGTGTGCTGTTGTGTTTCGCTGAATGAGTGAGGGATGCGAGAGCCCATTTAGCCTTAATCCTACTATGGTCGGCAGCGCAATTGCAGCACATCTAGCGTTGTTTGTGTTACGAGTATATGCGACGGAAGCCACCTACTATCAAGTGAACCGGCTAGCCTGTCTAGATCTTAATAAAAATAATTGTTTTTTGCGAAAACTATTGAGAAAAGTGATAATTATCGTTTTGACGATCTTTACTTGATAGATGAAATTTATGACGGTCAGGTCTTGCAGCACCTGTGTCGTGGCTTGTGTTTTAGGCGACTGTAGCCATCTACCATCAAGTGAACAGTCAGCCTGTCTGTCGAACTTAACATTCAAAAAAGTTTTTTTACGAAAACCGTCGAGTAAAGTGACAGTCACGTATTGATTGTATGATTTTTGCTCAATAAATGAAATTTATGAAGGTCACCTTAAATATAAACTTAATCGAAAATTACTTGAAGATAATTTTGTTCCTATGAGTAATTTTTAATCGGAAGTTGGTGTGTTGTTTTGTTGGTTACTTAAACCTTATTTGGCATGAGTCTAGCAGTGAGATGTAAGCGCTTACGTGTCTCGAAGGTCTGTGGGTGATGCGGTAGAGCGGGCGGTCGCGTCAAGGTATTCTGGGGGGCGCCCGCGCTGCCATACGATCAACGGCCGGTCGACTTACATTCAGAATCCGCGAGTCAGTCGCTAGAAGCGCGCGCGCACGTAGCGACATTCGAAACGAAACGACCCTCGCGACCATTCTACATAACAAATATACATGGCAATTGTTTGATTAATTTAATTTAAGTGATATATCTCCAATTTGTGATTATTTTAATTTATATTTAACCGTTATTATTTATAAATTCATATTTAATCTTTTTTATTCGAGTTTTTATTAATTTTAATTAGTGGGACAAAAATGACGATAAAAAATAAAAAGACTAAAGAATCGAAAACGTCTCAAGTAAGTTCGTCAAGTGCATCAAGTAGTGTACAGAAGACGAGTAGCGTGCAAAGCAGCAGTGCTTCACAGAAGATAACTTCGGCCGGTAAAAAAATTCGTTACATTGACGTAAAGGTTGAAGAAGAAGATCCTCTAATGATAACCGATGTGACTGATCACAATTCTTTAAGCGGTTCCACAATATCGGAATATTATAATAGCCATCCGCACTATATCATAACCGAAGCTCCTTCGGTTACTGATTTATCTCAAGTGAAAACTCAAGAACTTCAAGTTAGCGACATGACTCAGTCGGTTACCGGTGAATTCGTCTCAAGCTCTATGCTACAAGAGTCCTCGTCATCACACCAGCAGAGTTCTAAAAGTGAAACATTCCAAACCTCTTCATCGTCTGTTCAACAATCTGGCTCTAGCCAAAGTCAGACGTTTGACAGCACCGTTAATTCATCTGCCGGTAATCAGACTCTTAATACAGCTTTTCTTGAAGGTACTGCCGGAAACACTTCAGGCAATACTTTTCTATCAAAATCTCAAGGAGCTAATGCTACAGATACTTTTTTGCAATCGGAACGTCAAAGTTTAAGCAAGCAATCGACACATCAAAGTAAAGTTTCTGAAGTCGAAATGAAGTCATCAACAGCTACTGATAAAAAGAATGTACATAAACAAAATATACATAAAAATACTCCGGAACCAGCAAACAGAATTCAAAATGTCAAATCGGACACTGCTAATTTTTACGGAGGCGAAGGTAGCCTCGATAAAGATACAAAAACTAAACACTTTACGAGCACCTCACAATCAAGTGATGTTAAAAGTAGCAGTGTGACAAAATCGTCATCTTCTTCATATGTAGTTGAGATTGTTGATGGAAAGGAACGCATTGTTGACAGTTCTAAAAGGGAATGGGGTGATTCTAAAGAGCACGCATCTAAAGAAGCTTACGCTAGCATAAGCGGATCGGATATTAAACCAGAGTCTGCCCATAGTACTCAAAGTTATGACATGAAATCTAAGTATGACACAGGTAAAGATGGAAAAAAACCAACAAGTGAAATGATTGTAAAAGAAGACTCTAAATTCATTAAAGATGGCAATGAAGTTAGTGCTCACACAAGCATTACCACTGAGAAAGAAAACCTGAAACATAAAAAAATTGATTTTAATCAAGAGCAAACCACATCTAAAGATCAGGTGCATTCATCCAAGAACGTAAATGTTAAAGATAAATCATCTTTCGAAACTATTACAACTAAGAATGAAATAGCTAGTGATAAACGACGTGCAAACAATACAACGGACTCGAGAAATTTTTATGGATACGATTCTACCATACAGAATGAACTTAAGAAAGTTGGTGATATTTTAGAAGTCGGAGATGCTGAAAGTGTAAATTTTTCTTCAAAAATACTAAAAAGCAGTACAAGTAGTGCTCAACAAGGATCGACTTCTTCATATGTATTCGGAGTCGTAGATGGTAAAGAAAAAATTGTCGATAGCTCTCATAGAGAATGGGGCGACAGTAAAGAACACGCTACACACGAAAAAAGTCACAATATTAGCGGAACAGGAATAAAGCCCCAACATGAATACAGTCGCCAGGTTCTAGATAAAGAATCTCATTATGATACTGGAAAAGACGGAGTACCGAAAAGTTCAACCCAAATTTCTGAAGAATCTCTATTGATTAAAGATGGAAAGGAGATAGCTTCAACTAGTAACAAATATAGTGGTGACTTTACAAAGAGAAAAGCTATATCGGAATATGTAACAGATCGCGACGATGTTCATAATCAACGAATTCGAGACATCACTAATGAAGACATCGTTTCATCTACTGAAACTACTTTATCTGACTTTAGAACTGACGTAAAAGGCTCTACGGACGTAAAGAAAACTACAGAATTTTTGTCTACAGAAAAACAAAATTTGTCAAAGGAAAGTAGTACATCTTCACAAACTAAAGACACCCTTACTACTTACGAAAGAAGTACAGGCACATGGAATGGAAAGTTTGTTTATGAAAAAGATAGTGATAGACCTACTAAACCAAAAGAACGTTCACCTTTTGGCAGACCCGAACAGCCTAGACATCACTTAAAACGTCAAGACACCGAAGAGAACATTATATTGTCGTCGAGAGATATAAAAGATTTCACATCTATTAGTGATTTGAGAAAGATTATCGAATCCACCACCAATAAGAAGAACGTTACTGTCAGCGATAAAAGCATTGTTATTAACAGGAATATCGACGACCGAGTTCTTAAGGATATCATAGAGTCAGTTAAAAAATATCCATTTAAAAGGATAGAGAAAGTGACATTCGGTACAAAGATTAATGAAGACGTAAAAGACTTGTATGAAGGAGTCGATACAGAAGAACATACTACTATTTTGAAAACAAGCAGTGCAGATATTACCAAAAAGTCTTATGACATTGAGAAAACGAGGAGCCAAGTCGAAGTAACTCGTTACATAACTGAAAACGGTATAACTCGAAAGGAAACTACGTATGAAGATGCTAAAGAAGACGAGAAGGTTAAAACGAATGTTTTTGTTGACAAGAGTCAATCATCAGACATCAAAAACTTGGTGAGTTTTCATGCATATTTTAACTTAAGGATTTTTAAAGTATTCTTTTTGCATCCCTCTATTCATGTGCTTCTATAGTATTTGTAAGATTAGCCTTCAATTTTCTGAAAAACCAGGCGGAATACAAGTCAACTAATAGCTTATATCAATCCTATCTAAGCAAGTACCACGTTTTATAAACCCAAAAGATTGTTGATAGAAGTTAGATTTTAAAATATTTCAACTAATTTTAGAGCGATGTCCAGAAGACGATCACCGAATATGATGTTGTGGATCATTCAATCACGGACACAACGAGAAGAGACACCTCCGTCACCTCTGTTTACGACGAGACCATCATTGACGACAGAAAAACAGTACGTGACGATAGGACCACTATCATTGTAGACGAAGCCAGGCCAAGACACGGTGGCCCCAAGAAACCGGAAAAAATCACCAAGGAGCAGTGCATCTGTGAAATCTGCACTTGTGGGTGAGTTATCTTTGATTTTCTTTGCTAGTCATTTGTTTTAGTATAATTTTAATTAGCATTTAGGTTAAAATTCTTTAGATTTCGATAAATGATTGGAAGTCCTTTCCGGCGTCTGTGTTTCCGAGCTCTATAACCCAAATCTGTTTAAAGTTCGAGTGAATAGGCATTTTCTGGATGAGCTCGCTTCATCGTCGGCCTCGTCTTTCCTGTACGGCTAGATGCTGGCCAAGAGCAAACCCATTGTTTAAAAAAAAAACATTATTTACATATACTTATTCATATACATATTCTACAAGAGAATATTTGCCAAGATGCATTTCTTACGCTAGCCGCTAGATAATGATATTCAAGGTTATATGTAGTGTAGCTGATAAGATTTTCGGGTTATAATTAGATCCAATAATAACAAAGACTAAAAACTTATAACAAAAATCAGTAAATAATTTATTCTCACATTTTTTAGTTGCGAATTTGGTAATGTCATTTTTGTCGTCATACGTCATCGGGCATGACGTCACGCGACGTTGTATTCTATTTGACTTTTTTATTATTTATGTATAGTAGCTGCTGAGTTTGTTTGGCATTGACCGTATAATTTGTACGATAACGTAACAATTTTCTGTGTCGCTTTGTTTCTTATAAAACTCTTTCCTTTTCTTACTTACTATTGTTTAGGTAAATGAGTAGGTAAATTTATTCTTGTCCCACAAAATTATCGAAACGAGCTCAATATTTGCAACGTTCTTCAGGAATGTTTGAGTTTTATTTTTAGCACCTGAAACCTAACTAAAGATGTATGTAGGTAACAATGGTAACTAAAAAAAGTAAAGATTATTCTAAATTTCTGTTGTTATTCGTCAGTTAAAAAAGAGATTTTATAAGAGATTTTTTTACTCACTTAAAAAATTCGACGCACCGGTGATGTCATTACACTGCGACGAATGGGTAGCCGTGTTGAGTAAAAACGTGACGCTTATTTGATATTTTTATATTGTTGCAAATTTTTTCATATGAAATTGTAAATATAAAATACTAGCGACTCGCTCCCGGATTCGCATGGATGCATTTTTTTTTTTCAATTTATCTTATATATAAAATTCTCGTGTCACAGTGTTTGTAACAAATCTCCTCCAAAACAGTTTGACCGATTTTTATGAATTTTTTTGTGTATATACGGTAGGTCTGAGTCTGAGAATAGGTTGTAAACTATTTTTTATATCCCAAATTTTTTTTTTGGCAAAAACGTTTGCAGGGTCAGCTAGTATAATATAAAAAACCTTCCTTGTTTTTTATCTCTCTCTTCCATTAGTTCTTTCCATTAGTGAAAACCGCATGAAAATCCGTTTCATAAATTGAACGAATTTTCATACGGTTTTCTGGATAGAGTAATAAACGAGGAAGGTTTGTGTATATTATTTGCAGAAAAAAATTCATCCGGGCGAAGCCGGGGGTGGGTCGTTAGTACTTAATAAAATACTTAACAAAATATTTAATAAAACAGAATGTCTGCGTAAACTAGTTACAAATTGTTTTTAATAGATGGGAAACAATGAAAAATCCAAAAACATTTTTTATTAGATACTGGCAGCGTTCCCCCTTTGAATAGCTACACTAATTCTTTGTGCGAGGTAGCTGCCAGCTCTTCGATCTCCTGTGATGTCGACTAACCTTTTTGCTATTTCCTTAAAAAGACTTATAGCGCTAGGACCCCACAGACCAAGGGTCTCGACACCGAATGGGACAAAATCATATTCGGAGCCTAGACCCCTGTATTGACCTTGATTTATTTTTAATCTACATTTAATACTGCAGACCCGATCGGGTTTCTATCGGCACCTGCGGTATCGACAGCCCAACATTCAAACCACTGCGCTATCAGTATCACTCCTTTTATCTCTAATTCAGATTAATTGAATTTAAGTGACAATTGTTTGCAACAAAATTGTATTTGGTAAAAACAAATGAAATCTGAGTCACCGTGGCCGATTAATGGTTTTGCAAGAATGGTTCGGCCGCATTTGGTATATGATTGGAAGACAGTGTAGGTGGCTTCCATTTATTGTTGACACAGTCGGAAACTCGTTTCAACAGCAGTTGTTTAGTTGTTAGTGAATTTAGACTCAATTTAAAATATTTTTAATTTTATTTAATAACTAGTAGGTGCCCGCGACCGTCCGCGTCCGATCGCTACCAAACTTCACAGGATTACCCGCTGGACTAATCTGAAAGTTGTCTGAAAATTTCATCAAAATCGGTTCGGCGGTTTCGGAGTCCATAGGGAACATACATACATACATACATACATCTTATTAAGTAAACATAAAATATAATTAAGTAATATATTACTTAATTATATTTTGACTAAGTATACTAAGGGACTAAATATTTGATGCTGCAGAATCAGGTTAAGGCTTAAGGTTACCATGTCACAGAAATACCACAGAAATACAATTGGAGTTACAGTAAAATAATGAAATATATTTCAATACTATTTCATCCCAAATCTAAGAGTATTTTAATTTAATACATCGTAATTACACATAATGGTATCTATATTTGCGTCTATATTATAAAATACCTAAATTATGTTTCCCGCTAACTTTTTCTAAACAGTCCAATGTTAGAATAAAAAAAAATAATATAAAAAAAATGAAAACGTTTTTATGCGCGTTTTATCCAAATAAATTCTAGTTCAATTGTATATTTCGTAAGTTTACAATATTTAGTCACAGCAGACATACTCGTATAGCCTACTTTTGCGCCATCGAGAGTTGAGAAATAAAACTTTAAATGGTAGTAAGAGTCAAAAGATAAAAATTAATATGACTGTAAATATATTACAAAATCACTCGTATAGTTCTGTCGAAATGTATCCTATTACTAGCTGTGACTGCAACTTAGTATTTCGTAATTCGACATAACTTTTTTGTTTATATAGTAATTGGGATGAAATAAACACTAAATGTTACGGGAAGCTTGCTACAATAAATCAGTGAAAACCGCATTCAAATCGGTTAAGCCGTTTCTGAGATTAGCATGCACAAACGCACAGCCAAACAAATAGTATGTAGCCAGCCAAATGTAAATTTATTTTTAATTATTTATGGAAAGAGAGTGTGGTTTGTGTATATAAAAAAAATTGCATCCCTGGGGAAGCCGGTCGCTATTAATTTATTATTACAATTATCTAGAACAGTTTGCAACCAATTGTGATCCGACGAGGACACTTCATAGCCATTTCCAGAGTTGTTTTAATTAAAACTTTAGATACAGTTTCTTCTATATGTTTTTAATGAGCGTTACTTGGCGTTACTTAGTTCGCAACGCCGTCGGTGTCTGACTGCGCCAGGCGCCAGCATTGAATATTTAAATTAGCGAAAACAGACTTCAAAGCAATGTAAAATCTTCCCCTTTTATACAAAGTGTTAATGGAATTACAAGACTCGTTAAAAACTCCAGTCGCGAACTGTACCGTTATACGGTTATACATATTACGAGTATGAAAACAATTAGTTTCAATTAATCAATGGTACTCATGCGCTCCATGTAGACCATTTTAGGAGAGAATTAAACTCATTGCTTGTTAGAATGTTACGTGGCTTGCATGCACAAATTAATTAATATTTACAATGGTAGTAAATCCATACTATCCATACTAATCCGTACTTCCGTACTAATATTATAAATGCGAAAGTATGTTTGTAACTGTTTCACGCAAAAACTACTGAACCGATCACCATGAAATTTTGCATACACGTTGTCGGCGATACCGGAAAGGACATAGGGTACTTTTCATCCAGAAAAAAAGTATCTACTGTTCCCGAGGCATCATCTACAATTAAAAAACTATAACGTCTGGCAAAAGTGTAATAGCAATAAAGAGGCCATGTTTTTTTTTTTAAATTTTTTAATGCAGGCGAAGTCGCGGGCACGCTAGTATACGCTCTTTCCATTTGTAAATCCGTTAGGAATTTTAAAAGATCCAAGCGTACATCCAGAGGGAGATTGACGGCGAGAAGCGACTTTATTTTATACTAGCTGTTGCACACGACTTCGTCCGCTTAACTTTATAAAATATAGCCTTAGCTTCCCAACGGTGAAAGAATTTTTCAAATCGGTCCAGTAGTTTCGGAGCCTATATAATCAATGCAAACAAACAAACAAAGAAACAAACAATCAAATCTTTCCTCTTTATAATATTAGCATAGATAGACTATGTAAAGATTTGCAGAAAAATTATAGGCCCCATCTTCGCTATACAGCTGGATGCTGGTACCAGCTGGTAAGAGCAAACCCATCTCTAATAATTAAAAAAAAAAAACATTCAATAAAGATCTATTGACAGATATTCAATTTCAACTAATACATTGTAGATAGGAATATATTTTTAATGAGATTCTTTAGATGCAGACAAACTAGATGAAAACGGAACTAGTTACGAGGCTAAACTGTCGAGAAAGCTGCTGGTTTCTCTTTTCTATTCCTTTCCTAAGGTAGAATGGAGGTGTTTGAAAAATGTATAAAAGAATTATAACATTTTCATTGAATTTTCTACAATACATAAAAAATATTAGACTAAAAATAAATTTTAAAACTTTACCAAATTTCAAATTGGTTGAGCAATATTTTTTTCTATTTTTTTTTATTATGTTTATTATTTTATTTATTAAAAGTAATTTAAAAAATCTATTTTGTAAGTAGACCTACAGTATGCTTCTTTTACATGTTATTCTTTGGAATGTTAATTTTTATTAAATAGGTACTAATTCCTGTATTACGATTTGATACAAACCACGTCTTCAAATAGGCAACAATAAAGTGTTTTATTTATTTATTACTAGCGACCCGCCCCGCCTTCGTATGGGAGTTGAAAATTTCAAAAAATCTTTCTTAGCGGATACGCTTACCTTATCAAATAAACTTTTCTAGACTCAGTAGTTTTGACAGTGCGTTGACAAACGATTTTTCCAGTGTCAAGTATTCTAGTAATTTTATTATTCACTAGCTTTGCCCGCGACTTCGTACCCTCTGTAGTTTAATTTTTGAAAATCCCACAGTAACCTATTTTTTTTTCTAGAATAAAAAGTATCCAATATAATTAATCGAGATATTTTATGCGTGCCAAATTTTATCCAAATGAATTTTGCGTTATTGAGTAACAAATATCCAAACACACAAACTTTCTCATTTATAGTAATTATCAGCATTATGGAATTGTACGTACGAACATTATTTAAATAATAATAAAATAATTTTTATTATTATTTAAGTAAAATATTGTTTCAAAGTATTTTACTTAAATAATAAAGTAAAATAAATAAGCAAAATATCATTATATGTATAGGTACTTAAAATTTGCAATTAAGGATTGATTTCGCAATCTCCTCTATAACACTTAAATGTTTACTATTATTAACTGACTGTTTTACTATTGTAATAGTTAAGTAAATGTTTACACTTACCTATTATTGTGGAATTAAAACTGATAACGACGTTGCAACTCATTAAACTTGACTTGAACAGCAAGGTCTCTTGAAGTAAATAAAATAAAGTAAAAAATGATCAATTTATTCTTTTATTAGCAAAGTAGTTTTCAGGGTAGCTTGAATTTGAATTAGTATTTTCAACTTATGTATTCTCATAAGAAAATTCATTATGTATTCGGAAATCTATAAAAGTAAGTTAAGGCTTATTATCCAGTCATTTTGTTATCATTACGTGAAAATTACAAATTCCAAAACAAATGGTAGTAAAATCAATTTTTAAATGTAAATAAGAGTTTTTTTTTCCAAAAAATACAAATTATTTAATGTTATTTAATTGAATATGGAAATATTTAATTGAAATATTTGAAAAATATATGTTGACGTAATATTTGTCTGTTCAGACAGACCATTTTCAAACTCAAAAAAATATCAAACTCTTGAACTTCTCTTGAAGAATACTAATATACTTATCATCTTGCTAGGTACACGCTTTTTTAAAAACCTTGATCACGAGTATGTATACTGTGTTTCATCGCAAATTAAGGAAACATTTTTACTAAGCTCATAGCAGAATATTACGTAATCGACTATTAAGTAGTTGCGCTTGCCGTAATGACCACATTTTTATTCTCTTTACAATTTATTTTACCTATATTTAGAGAGTAGTGACCCGCCCACGGCTCAGCAAGAATGCATTCACAAACCTTCCTCATTTATCCCTCTTACCATTAGTGAAAACCGCATCAAAAAACGTTGGGAAATTTAGAAGAATTTAGCGGAAAAAATAACATTGACTTCATTTATATATATATCTATCTATCTATATATCTATATATATATATATATATATATATATATATATATATATATATATATATATATAGATAGATAGATATAATAATATACCAGAGACTCGTCCCCCGCTTCGTAGGGGAAGGTGAAAACCGTATTATATCCGTGACAGAGGCGGGTAGCGACTTTGTTTTATACTAGACTAGGTTTTGCCCGCGATTTTGTCCGAGTCCATTTTTCTTATCCGATCGCTACCAAACTTCACAGGATCACCCGCTGGACTCGCTGAGTCCACAGGGAACATACGTACACAATATATAGATAGATAGATAGTACCATTAAACGATATTACTGCCAACAAGCGATCTATCTTTGGAAATACAAAACAAAGAGTATCAATCGTTGGCATGACATCATTTCGTGCTTTTTCTGTAGCTACGTGTGCAGCGAGATAAACTCTGACCACGGATGCTTCATTACAATAATAAATCATCATTTACCTCATTGATTCATTATACCGCTTATGTCAAGTTCAACGCTGTGTGGGTTTGTTTGTGCCAATTCCATTAATTTTTTTAAATATTATTTTTTAAATATAAGACTGTCTACCTTATTGTAGGTCGCCTATAACATAGGCGATGGTAGTCACATGTATTTGTAAGATTATAATAATACACATTTTTCTAATTATAAGATTATTTCTTAAAGAGAAGTTCGTAGACAGGCTGATGGTCCACTTGATGTTAGATGGCCTATAACACAAGCAACGCCACAGCATGCCATAGTAGATATAAGAATAAGAAAATCGGGAATGGGTAGGTAAATGGTCTCTGGCATCCCATACTCATTCACCGAAACACAACAGCACACATGCTGTTATTTCACGGCAGACTCTTTTAAGAGGGTGGTTACAGCCGCGAAACGCCTAGCCTAAATGACTGTGCAACGCCCTACTCGCCAGATCTAGACCAGAGTCAACATTGAAAAGATCATTTACAAAGTTGATCCTGCCGGGAATCGAACTTGGGTCCCCTGAGCCAAAGCAATAAGGCAAGAACCTTAACCACTCGATCATTGTGTCGCTAGCAAAGTATAATATTGATTATGTTAAAACATTTGAATAAATAAGCGTAAGACAGTCAAATTATAGGTCACCTGTAAATAACTAATCGGGTCGATCGATATCTTCAAGCGTCTTCTCCAACATTCAATTGAATTTTACTTTCAAACTTAACCGAACGATATGGTATTCCTACTATACTAGTTGTGCCCGCGACTTAGTCCGTGTTGAAAAAATGAAAAATATAATACCTGAAAATATCGACATCTTTATCGCTGTGACGACGGTGGCTCCACGGCGACAGTTGCGCCATTTTTTATATTTTAAGACGATCACTCGTCTAACCTAACCTAACATTTTTTCAGGATAAAAAGTGTTCTACTTATATGTTAATACAGGTAAAAACCTGTTAAACTGAGTGCCAATTCTTTTTGCGTTATTGAGAAAGTCTTCGATTACAACTGGTTACGAAATATTTTACATGGTTTCATAAAAGGAAGAAAAAGTCTTCGATCGTAATAAGTTTCGTACGAAGAAGAATAATTACTTCATCGAAACCGGTTACGAAACTCCGGTTTCTTACACGGCCGAAGGGGCAACAACATCCAAATTCGCATTTGTAATAATATTATTATTAGGAATCTGTTTTTCTTAAAAACTCTGAAACCGCTGAATCGCTGATTTCAACTAGTCTCATTGATAGGTAGAGGATCATTCATAGACTCACCCCTTTTAAACCTATTAAAAAATAGGTTTAAAAGGGTAGTAACGCGCTCGATCGTAATTTACTTAATAAAATTGGCGTCTATTTGAATAACAATGAAATGAGATGCGAAAGTAGTGTGAATAGTGAAATGAATGTCAATGCAGGGCAATTACTCGAGTGTAACTGTGGGCTCCGCTCAGCCAGCGTGACTGAGACTGATGTTGAACGGCCTGCAGTTGCAACACGTATACTATACTCTGCCATAGTATGGCTTTATACTGTATTGATTCCATTGTATGCGCTGGAAGGCACATATACTACAACATAATGGGATTCACTCACCTACTCTGGCGCGTGTATTGCAGGTTACAAACCAATGACCTCATGTTCTCATTTTAAAACTTTACTATTTTTAAAAAAAAATTGAGGCAAAGGTAACATTATTATAATTCCTATTATACGAAGTTCCTTCCTCTCATATGTATTTTTTATTAATTTTTTTTTAACATAACATAAGTATATTTATTATTTTAAAGATGACAAAAAGAATTTTGCAATATTTACACACAAAAATCTAAAATATATAAAAATATACGCCTTAAAATTTGCTTCCACAGTGGGAGGCGTTTCAGAATATATGCTGATACATCGCATACATCCGATATATGCTGTTATTTGACTGTCTTTTACTTATTTATTCAAATGTTTTAACATAATCAATGTTTTACTTAGTTAGCGACACTCATTGATCTTGTGGTTAAGGTTTTGCCTTATTGCTTTGTTTCATTGATCCCGGGTTCAATTTACGACAGGACCAACTTTGGAAATGAACTTTTCCAAATTGAATCTGGTCTGGATTTGGCAAATAGAGGCAGGGCACACTGCGTTTCGCAGTCATTCGCAGTCAAGGGGGTGGCCTTAGTGAATTACTTAAATAGAGTAAATAAATAATGAAGAAAGTACCTATTGCAACGCAGTTATTTGTCTGTTTAACGAAAAATACTCCATAAAAATAAAAAAAGAGTAAAAATACTCTACTTGTATAAGCTTCACATGTTGTTATGATAGAACACCTAGGTGTTCTCTTATCGCCTAACTGCCAATCAGGTCACGTACCGGGCGAAGGCCTGTAAAACACGCGCCTGTAATGGTTACTAATCGAATCTATGACCAAATAAGAATAAATATTTTCATATATGTTCAACTAAGTAACATGGCGAAATTATTCAGTCCTTTTGCATCGAACGTGACAGTTTTAAGTCATACACAACTCGTCCATGGTTTTGGTTGTCCAATCTTTATATAGTATAAAATAAAGTCGCTTTTTCCCGTCGTCTGTCCCTCTGTATTTTAAACTTCGCAACGGATTTTAATGCAGTTTTCACTAATGGAAAGAGCGTTAAAAGGGGTTAAAGGGTTAACCCTTTAACCGCTTGGTTTTGTAGGAGTCGTCGCGTCCCTAGCGCCTGACTCGTAAATTATTATTTTTTTTTAACAGAAAGCAACTCAATTATTTAAAAATAAACATTATACAAGTAGAGGAATTTGTCGTATATATATCCGGCTCTGGTGAAATTTACACGAATATAAATATCGGACAAATCCGACTCTGGCGGCTAAAGGGGAAGAAGGAAGAAGGATTGTTATTTAATTTGCAGAAAAGTCTGGGGTGGCCCGTTAGTAGGTACTTTATAATGCCATGGGACAACGATAACAAGTATAATATGGCTTTGATTTATATATTTTATAACTAGATTAACTAGCTATTAGCTTTTGCTTGCGACTTCGTCCGCGTATCGTTTGTAGGTTTTGCGTAAAGGAGTAACAAACATCCATCGTCTAATACTTTCGCAGTTTTCTGCCCGTGACTTCGTCTGCGCTCCTTTTTCTTAAGCGTTAAAACATTTATTCAATCTTTATTGCTCATATTATTTTTTTGTCAGTCGTAATTTTTTATTATTTTTAGATGATACTCAGTAACAGTTTTTATTTTTAGATGATTAGATGATTTTAGAGTATTTTGTTCTGAATGAAAAGTATCTCTATACACTTTTGTGTATACACAATTTTCATGATGATCGTTTGAGTAACTACTGCGTGAAAGCGTAAAAAACAAACAAACTCACCTTCACATTTAACATATAATATTAGTTAAGATAAAGGTTTATTTTGTTTTTATATTCATCAGATGTTATCACACATAGCACGATCCCCACTGTTTGTTGAGAATTGTGTTAACTATTGTATGCAAATCATATGGAGCATGTTTCGCGGGACAATTCACTATGTACTTAACAATGTTGGAATGTTTAACTTGTAAACACTCATTAGGGTATTCTATGAAACAGATGTGTTTTGCTACTAATTAAGGATTATGTCTTTTAGGATTTTCTCCAAGCAAATAGTTTTCATATAGGCAGATTTGTGTCTACTGAACGGATTTTCATGCGGTTTTCACTAAAGGAAAAGGCGTTAAACTAAAAAGGTTTTATATATTATAATTTGCAAAAAAAATTGCACCCATGCGAAGCCGGGAGCGGGTCGCTAGTGTGCTCCGGCGGGTCGATACTATACCTATACTAAAATATATATTAGAGGTTTTGGGTATCTTAGATAAAAAAATTAACATTTTTCTTTTACAAATCTAAATATCCAAGCATTTCCATTTTTCCATATAATTTTTCCCGTAAAAAGCATCGATTTGCACAAAAATTTGGATTAGGTTCTACTTGCCCTCCCTCTACTTCAAAGTTCCTGTGGCGGAGTGTCTTTTATCCTGTAGATGATCATCCCTTTCTTACTCGAGGAAAGAAGACAAATGTCTAATTGAAAATAATCCGGAATTGGTGTTAGATTTTTAGGCATTTACCTACTTATTATTTTTTCTCTTATCTTTAATCGTGTGTTATTAGTTACTGTTAGTTTACTTATAATAATTTGCTTTTATTTTACTTATACTTTTTAATACAGAACTGACTAGACATAATAATTAATGTATAATAATGTAACATATGCTTGAATGCCTCAAATAAATGAATTTTAATTCGAATGAGTAACTTTTGCTGTATAAAGTTTTTAGTGAAAATCAATACTTTTCGACTTATTCACTAGTGAGTGTCAATTTTGAAGCAAAGGGTAAGTAGAACCTCAATCCAAATTTCGGTGCTGTTTGGAAAAATTATAAGATATCGCCGTATTTTACCTTCAATGATTGGACTAAAGGGTTAAAAACGGTCCCCGAGTAAAGACTTACATTGTCGTTAACGTTATGTAGGAGGGAGGGTAATGACAATAAAATTATATCAACTGCAACAATATGTGAGATTAATAAAACCGCCGTTGCATTTTGTCGTCGTAAAACGCTCGTTCGTTTTCCGTTTGATACCATCAAAGATATAAACGACGGTAGGTAATCACGAGAACTCTAATAAGCAGAGTGTTAGATGGATTGTACGCCCACGCGACGTTCAATTGAAAAATATTCCTGGCATTGAATTGACCTTATAATGTCTCACAATCTTAAACTTTTATATAGAGGCTTGTCTGTTTATTAATAATAAATGTAATCAATTTATTTGACAGCCGCCTATCAGCCATTAATAGAACCATTAGCCTTGGTATTTGAAAAGAATAATATCTTTTACTCTTTAGAACTCGTTTCTAGCAGAACTAGACTAGCTTGTATATAATTCGTATTTATATCCTTACATAGTATAAATTTAAAAAAACAAAATACTTTTTAGAACTCATTTCTATCAGAACTAGACTAGCTTGTTTGATTCGTATTATATATTAGAAATTAAATATTAAAATTTAATTAGGTGATTCGCGTGTCATATGACAAGTGTAACGTCACAAGCATGTATGACTGTGTATTTGTATTTGGCTTGTATATTGAAAAATGACAATATGACGTCACTGAACCAAACTTGAAGTGTTTTCAATGTTGTATTGTGCGATTTTTTTACAAAATTTTAGAAAATTAGCCACATTATTTAATAATAAATCCATGTTTACGAAATAAACGTATTATTTTTTTATAAAATATTTTTTATAAATAAACGTATTGAAGTGAAGTAGGTAGGTGTTTAATGTTTTTTGTGATTGTTTTCTGTGCGTCTTTTTTCTGTCTTTTTAATAGCGATTAAACAGCGTTTAACAGCAGTTAACAGCGATTAATAGTTTACTGAAGGATGTCCAATAAATATGTTTCAAGTTGCATGAACGTTAGAAACAAAGACAGAAATGATAACTGAAGGTTAGGAACCACTTAATTTTATAAATATTTTAGTAAAATTGTGTTAGATTCATTATAAGATTAAGATTATTAATATATGAAGATATCAATAAAATATTTAAAATATCTGCGCTGTCGTGTTTTTATGTAAACTACTTAGTAATATCGAGAAAGAAATAAGAAGAGTTACTTTTATTTAGCAAGTTGTCTCAATCACACGCTAGTTAAAAAGTATTAAAATAATTAAAAAGTATTATAAAAAGAATAGTTTTTTTCTAATATCGATTAGTGGTCGAAAAGTAGTTATCTGAAACCAAAATAGTATAATATTACCTCGTCTCAGCATCTTGTAGGCTTTTATTTTTTTTCCTATAAAATAATTTTGTATACAACTTTTATATGTATAAAGAACCCGTTGGCTGTGCTGTGAGTTACCTCTAGCTTTTCAGCCTCAGATTTAACTCCTGTCAATAAATATAAATTTTCAAAATTTTAATTGACAAAATTAATCTTTGTCTCGTTTTCTAGCCTAGTGTATTGTTTAGTACACTAGGCTAGAATTCTAGTACTATTGTTCTAATACCTATGCTTCTTAGGGTCCTGTGTAGGCGTAGGCCGTAGCGCCTAGGCAAGAATATTGTAGTACTTTATCTAAAATTTTATATTTCTAAAATGTTCTGCCTAGCTAACCTAGCACCTTGGATTCTTCAAGAGTTACCTATTTAAAATGTGGGCTTCTTTAGGAGTACTTACTGTATACAAATTCTTGTAGGATCAGTAACTCTTGCAATCCTAGTAAACCATGTGAACCATGTGTTCTCTACCATCCAACAGACAGTTGACCCGCCTGCCAGCCTTTGTAATAATGATAAAAAAAACTAGATTTTTAATTAAAAAAAAATAAATGCATATTACTGTTTCGTTGAATGTTACAATAAGCGAGAAAGTTGGAAAAAATCGAGGCAGACAGCGTTAATTAGAGAGATACGTGCCGTGGTAAGTGGTGCAGGCTACGACCTCACGCGGCCATATTTGCGGCGATGATCTCACCGGTTCGAACCCACGTCCTCGCACAAACTCGTTTTCTTGTTTACTTGACTTGTCTCTGCTCGCTTCGAATTTAACGTTTCTTCAACACAGGACGTTTTGTAAGCGCAGGATGGACATTAACTCTTACGTCATCTGCTACAAAGCGAATGATATGCATCTCAGCTGCTAATATATCTTAAATGTTATCCTACTAAATATTATGAATGCAAAAGTTTGTGAGGATACTTACGAGCAGATGTATGGATGTTTGTTACTGTTTCACGCGAAAACGGTTTAACGGTTTTGGATGAAATTTGGCACACAGATAGTTTATTATGTACCTACTTGGATTAACATATTATATGATACATTTTATCCTGGAAAAATGTTAGAATCCGTATGTATCGCCTAAAAATATATAAAAAAAAAACTAGCTGTTGCACGCAACCTCGACCGCGAAACTTTATAAAATACTAACTGATGCCCGCGACTTCGTCCGCGTTAAAAATGAAAATATACAATATAGCTGTTGCACGCGGCTTTGCCCGTGTAACTTTATAAAATATAGCCTATGTTACTCGCTGATAATATAGCTTCCCAACAGTGAAAGAATATTACAAATCGATCCAGTAGTATCAGAGCCTATTCAATGCAAACAAACAAACAAATCTTTCCTCTTTATAATATTAATAATAAAATAATAATATCGAAGTATATCGCCTATGTTCTCGCTGATATAGCTTTCTATAGGTGAAAGAATTTTTAAAAGAGCGGCGCCACCGTCGTCACAGCTATAACCTCTATTCTCAATGATCGATTAAAATTCCGCTGTCATTTGCAATTGACAAGAAAAAATTGTACCGACTGCAAAATTTTAGCTTATTTATTTTCATGTCTGTCTAGTTTTTGTTGTTCCGGAGTTATCAAGGCAACCAGGCTTTTTGTATATCTTCCGACCCATTGTTAGAGGTACGCAGGAAATAATAATTTTAATTCCCAGCCATTTGGAATAGTAGTTTTACATCGAGGTAATAGTCATTTCTAAGGTCAGATTAGCGTCACCTATAATTAGGGTTTCAAATGGATGGATAATGACGGATTTACATGTTGCATTTACATTGAAATATCGTTGAATGGGTTTGAATAGTTAGACAGAGATTTAGACCATATGGTCGACGACCTTGCTTGCCGTTTGCCGCCACCGCTATATTTGTGACTGGCAAACTGTTTTTACACCTACACTGCACATATTTTATAATGACAACCGGCAAAATGCTATTACAGCTTTGCATACAAATTTGGTTAATAAATAGGAGTCGATAATTTCGCTGGGCTATATAGAATGATCAGAACTTATACTGACGGTAATTTATATCAAAATTTAAAATGATATTTTATGCTTTGGTATTTCATATTTAGATCCATCTAGGACATAACACTTTTAAAGGATATGATCATCTCTTCCACTAATGAAGAAAATGTGATTTTTTTAAAATATTTTAAAATGTTAGAAACTAAATAAAATGCCTATAAGGCATTAATATATAGCCAGACGCTTCAAAGCACGTAAAAAAAAGTAGTGAACCTACTTTTTTTCGAATGCCTAATTTTTAGATACATTATGTAGCGCATTTATGAAATACGCTCTCGAACGGCTGAAACAAATTTCACAAAAAAGCTATAGATTTTCTTTACGTTTGGTAAGCTTTATTTATATAGATGCCTACCTATTCTCAAAGATTAAAATCACTACATAACATCACATAGGTAATACAAGACAAGTTTATATAGCGAATATGAAAACCTAATACTACTAAATAAAGAATATTAAAAAAAAATCTTGTTAAAACTAAAATGTATCTAGTGTTTTTATGTGTACAATTTAAATACATATTAGTTACATAAGAGGTTTATCTTCGATCTTGTTTGGCTTGGTATCTGTAAAGCCGAGTTGACTTGTATGGAGAGTGCCGTTTTTGGTAACGAGTCGACAACGACAACTTTCATACTCCTGCGCAAATTGGGGTCACGCTTTTTTTGCTAACCATATAAAGTTTGATTCCTTCGATTCCATGTAATTCTGTGTTTCGTGCACTCCTCGTTAAAATGCCCGCTTTATTTGCATTGATAATGTGTATTGCCATAAATAGCTATACATGTTAAATGAGTCAACGCGATGTAGGTATTACGCCATGTTTTATTCTTACTCCGACGGCGCAGGCGACATCGTCCGCGTTGAAAACTGAAAAATAAAATGTAACCACTTCAGAAAATATGTGAATTACTAGCTGGTGCCCGCGACTTCGTCTGAATTGAAAAAGAAAATTTAAATTTATACTAATATTATAGAGAGATTTGTTTGTATTTTTGTTTGTAATGAATAAACACAAAAACTACAGGACCGATTAAAAAAAATATCTTTCACCTATAGAAAGCTACATTATCAGTGAGTATCAAGACTAAATTTTATAATGTTACGCAAGCGAAGTCGCGTGCAATCTCTATCGCTGTGATAACAGGATTTTTCTAGAATAAAAAGTATCCTATATATTAATCCAGGTAATAATCCAGGCTCCACAATTTCGTCGGCCTCGTCTTTGCTGCACAGCTAGATACTGGCCAAAAGGGAACCCATTATTAATTTTAAAAAAAGTAGATTTTTGTAATCTTAACTTGGAAACTGAATTAATTTATCGCAACGAAAGATGGCATATGTTTTCTAAGTTTAGCAAATTAGTCACTCATAAGTCATAACAGAGTCACAATAAAGCTTTCTCAATAGGCTGCACTGTGCTGTGCAATGTGTTGAGTAACAGTCTCGATATAGCCAAGCCAACATCGTATCGTCATCCGATGCTCTGTGACTCAATACGGCTTTGCTTGCGGTTCTTATTAATGCATTTATTCATATTGGAGGTCGCCTAGTGGTCTAAATTCGACTTATTAAACTTCTAACTTCACTTTTACACAGCACAGGTGGTTTTGATAAGACTTCTTTATTCATTTAACATAAGACAAAGCAATTTATATTTTTAAAAGATGGCTATGTCTTTTATGTCGGCGACAAGTTTTACATTAGCGCCATTTCTATACAAGACCCTTAACAAAAGTAGGTATCATTTTATTAGATACATAAGATTATTTCGATAGGTATATACTCGTAGTATCCAAACGTGTTATGGAGGCACACTGCGTCAAACTAAGCATCTTTTTGTCTTTCGTCTGTCTGTTTGTCCGCTAACTACATCTAAGCCACCCAATGGATTTTGATACGGTTTTCAAAAATGGAAAGAGGGATAAACGGGAAGGGAAGGGGGGTGGATCGTTAGTATTACCTATATTAAAATATTAGCTTTCTATACTTAGTCCTTTCTCCAAGTAAACTTGTGAAGTGTATCAAATTTTACACTTCTCCGTCAACGAAATTTTCTTAAAAAGGGAACTAAAATTTTCGCTTCGCGAATTATATTATGTATATTTATATTATATGTGTAGATTCTCTCTCACATCATGTCCTGTACGTTTCAGTTTACATAAATAAGATGTAAATGCCATTATATTGAGAAGTGTTACGTCTCGTTTGTAAAGCTTCCTGTTACTTCATTATTTTCTTAGACGAGTGTATCTTTCCTAGAAAGCCGTATACGTATTTTGCTAGAAAACCTTAGCCCTTAATGTGTGCTAGCTTTAATTTCTTTAAATTTACTTAAAATATATTATACATACTCAATGGAGATAATGATGTATTTTAATAAAATTAAATCTTTTTGTTAATGTACTCGTACATGTATCTTAAAAAATATATCTTAAAAAAATACTTTTTTGTTAAAATATTTAAATCCTAAGTACCTACATATTTTATGTTTTTGATGTTTTCCTTTTAATCGAATAAACATCTTTTCTTACATTTCTTTCTCTTTGTCTTTCTATAGGACCAGTAAAGAATAGAAAGATTTTAAAATGCACTTCAAATTCTTCAATTCAACTTGCAATTTTCGAATTCGGAATCACGTTTCTACTTCATAATAAAATTTTAATACTGTGTTGAAAGTATAAAAACGATGTATAATTGGTCATATTTATTTTAAGGCAGACATATCGTGTCATGGCCGTTTCGCGGAATCTCTTCATTGCCACTTACAGTCATCTCCTTCAATGCGCGAGCAATTTATCGACAATGCGACCCATTTAATATGAAAGGTTTCGCAATGACGCAATAACAAACACACAGATCATTATTTCTTTTCAACACATAGATACTACATATCTACATTGAATCACTTGTCGCGTAAATAAGGTGATTTATACAAAATACATTCATGTTGGGAAATAAACAAACACTCTTAGCACTAACTTGAACTAATAACACTTTGAATCAAATAATTTCCTATTTTATAATTTACTAACTGTTGCACGCGACTTCACCCGCTTAACTTTATAAAATATAGTCTATGTTACTCGCTGATAATGTAGATTTCTATAGGTGAAAGCATTTTTAAAATCGGTCCAGTAGTTTTTGAGTTTATTCATTACAAACATACAAATTTTTTCTCTTTATAATATTAGCTTTGCTGCATCTAGAGTTATAGATGTGAAAATAAGTTTAAATATGTTCTCGTAAATACACACTGAGCTTGTCGGCTTTTTTTTTTTCAAACTTGGTCTGATTGACGTTTGATCATGCAAGAGTGTTATTACAGTGATAACAGTGGGCTCGTCGCGTTTATTAATTGTATTAACATTGTGATACAAAAGCTAGCGAACAATTTTGATATACCATATCTACTTTGACGTGGTGATCGCAGAACGCGGAATCAATGATTTACTAACTAAAATAAATTTCAATTAATTTTAGTTACTGAAGTGTATTACCGAAAAAACATATGAAAAAATCAATCTTCCAAACTTTTCACTCCAAAAATGTGATATTTCTTTCAGAAACTGGTATTTATTCTAATTTTTCCACAATACACGTTCTCAAGGATACAGAAAAGGACATAGGGTACTTTTAATCCAGAAAAAAAAGTACAGTTAAAGTAATGTTACTTAGGGATAATCCAAATTCATTCTTAAATTAGATTAATTAATTATCTTAAATTTAAGATTGAATAAATGTTTTAACACTTAAGAAATAGGGGCGCGGACGAAGTACCGCTGGTAAAAGCTATTTTATTATTCGCCAGAGTAGTTAGTGGTTATCAGCTTGTTATCACAACATGTTGCTCCTCTGAATCATATTTTCACTGTGACTTGTCAAGTATTATTGATTAATTAGACATGTGGGATGTATTTGGAACATGTTGCTTGGCGATGTACGAGTAAAATTGGAACAAGACCATTAACGCTTCACTTTGTAAAGGGACTCTACGAGTATGAACTACTTTTTATTGTTGCTATTGTGGGAAAACGGTTTCAAAATATTTATCACACCATTAATAAATATTTTTCAATTAACTAGCGATCCGCTCTCGGCTTCGCCCCAGAAATAAACTTAATTAGGTTTTATTATATATTTAAATATTTATTATAAGTATGTATATTAACTGATTTGACTATTTTCTAATAATGCTGTGCTTTCCTATAATTTGAATTCATTCTGTGAGGGTTGTATATTGTGGTTAAGTATGTTTTTAGTTGGTAAGCCTTTTCAAATAAATAAATAAATATTTTTTTATAAATTCTATGAAAAATTATTTAACTGATGATGAAAATCCATTGCGTGGTTTAGGAGAAGATAGCGGCTATCGCACAATATTACAAACTAGTTGTTGCCTGCGACTTCGTTTACGTTGAAAATTAAAAAAGATAATACTTACCTAAATAACGCCTGAAATCTTTATCGCTGTGACGATAGTGGCGTCACCACGGCGACAATGGTGCCCAATTTTTTTGTATTTTTGACGATTCCTCTGAAACCTAAAATTTTTCAGGATAAAAAGAATCCTATATTTTAATCCAGGTAATAAACTAGGTGTGTGCCAAATTTCATACAAATCCGTTAAGTAGTTTTTACGTGAAAGAGTATCAAACATCCATACATGCATCCTCTCAAATTTCGCATTTATAATATTAGTAAAAAATATTTTTTTCGCACAACAATACAAATTCTTCATTCTTATTTTGCGGATATCCGAAAATAACTTTTACTCATTCTCGAATAGGTATAGTATGTTTTTTTGTTACGTTTTTACTGCCTTGGCGATGCTGAATTCACATTGTAGTCATTCCTGTATAAATATTCTCTATACATAGGACTTGTGTCAATATTTGCTTAAGTAATAGTCGCAAATAAATCTCAACTTTCTATAGATGACGTGGTTGTTTGCATCGAGCCATTCTCATCGTTTGACTCACGTTAGCTATAATTGGGATTGCATCTCGCAAATCGCAAACGCCTCCACTCATCCTTGCATTCTCCTTTGTCCTCCAATTTAGTTTAAACGAAAGTTTTAAAAATATCTTTTAAAAAAAAAATATGACGGAGGCAGAAAGGACTATACGGTTCACTCTGTATATTTCTTCACCGTGTCAGATTTAATTTGATGTTAATATTATTCCTAGTTTATCGCTTTTATCATTAGTGAAAGCCGAATCGAAATAGGTTAAGGTCCCGCGAGATGGCCGGTGTACCTCCACTTTCGGGCACGCAGAGGTTCTGACAGGGAGCGTAGCCCTCCCCGCGCTGGATAGCCGTGGCGGGGCACCGATGTCGTGTCATAACGTCCACGCGACCCCGCCAATCAACGGTCTCGCTAGAAAGTCGTAGGGTTTTAGCGGGTACGAACCGCCATAACCCCGCAGTGTCCCGTACAGTGCTGTTGCCGGGTATCCAAGAGGATTACCCACCTTTAAATAAAAAGGTGTATAGAAAAAAACAGCGGAGAAACAGACGGAGGCGGACAGCGATTTTATTTTATAACTAGCTGGTACTCGCGACTTCATCCGCGTTAAAAAAACAATATATATAACGCCTGACAAAATATGTAAAACCAATATAACGCATGACATACATTGACTCCTGACATTATACTTTTGCCAAGCGTTGGATCTTTATTTTTAGATTCGCCCGCGTGAAATATTTAACCTATGACCACTTTGAAATTCTGTTCTAACTATTGGTGAGATTTTTTTTAAATCGTATGACTGGTTTTAAAGATTGTCTAGTATCTAAATATTAGTATAGATACGAGTATGTTTAGAAGATACAGATTTTATTGGTTTTTAATCCGACTAATTCACTTACCGACTTCAATTGAGAATCTAAAAAAAATCATGAAAATCTTTCCAGCCGTTTAGGAGGAGTTTAGTAACATACACATTCGCATTATATTATATTCGCTGTATATATTCACATACAAATTATATATACTATAAAAAACTTCATTTAATATTCCTCATGTTGAAATTGCTCAAAAAATATAAAAAGTTCAGAAGCGCAGATCTGACCAGGATTCAAATTTGCCTTTGCCATTTCGACAGAAGAGCATCTTCCAGCTGGGCTAACACATAAAATTCTTTAAAACGTAATAATATTATTGTGCTTACGACACTACCTGAAACTTATGGTTCTTTATGAAAGCTTCAGTAGCTGTCGCCATAGAAACGACATTAGGTCACGCGGTCAATGCCTGAAGTAGGTCGGCTGAAAATTTAAACTCATTTTAATACTATTTAGGAGTAATTTGAAAAACATAACATCAAAAGCATATTTAAAGTCGATGTATAAAAGAAATGTTGGATAGTTAAAATAATTCCCAAACAATAAAGGACAGGCGTAGATGAAACCTTTTCAGTACAGACCGGTAAATTGCGGCAGTGCGCGCCGCGGGCTTACACGGGCCACATCCTCACTGCATCTATGTATCTGTAATACAAAATAGTAATCAACAGTAAATTTTGAAGAATAAATACAAATTTAAACTAAAAGTCCAATAATAAAGTATTATTATACGTGATGCTAATAAGAACATAGTGTTTTTTGTGGTGTATTTTGGTGCGAATCATTAGTGCAAAGTTGACTATATTGACATAAACCTCTCATTAAGCAATGGAACGCGTTAAGGCAAGGACTTAGCAGAAAAGCTTCATTTTCGTAGCCTAATTTGGCTTCTTAGAGTAAAATTAAAAATTAGATTAAAATACAGTGCGTAATAGGCTATATTTCAAGAAGTTCGAATCGGGCAGATTTATTCAAAAAATATATATATTATATTCTGAGAAGAAATTAAGCTTTTTCATCACAAGAAAATTTCAAAGATTTTAAAGACTATTTCAGCGATAACTACATTAGTTTTTAAGCTTATTAATAATAATAATCACTTAACTAAAGTTTTAATCGCCTACTTTTATTTCTTTTTTCATATTTTACACAATATTTACGAAAAAATCTTCCAATTTTAAAATCTGTTCGATTATAAGTTCGAGTACAAAAGTTCTTAAAGGCAATATTGCACTTTAATCCATAGGTTATTAGGTTGCGCTCACTTTGGTAGTAATTTTGTTCCTTCTGTGGTTAGTCCTTGTCTTAACTTCATTTAAAATGTGTTTACAATAAAGTCGAGAACGGCTGTGTAGTGCTCCGAGCACCATCCGCATTGTTTCTCTGATGTGTCGAATGAGAGTGTCGCGAGACGCGCAGGTTAGGTGATGACTATGGACGCGTGCAATGGCCGAGCCTCTGACGCTACCACCATTGCCTCAGCCTCGAAGATTTCCTATCTCGTTACATCCTTATCGTGTCAAAAGGTGTGACAATTTTTCGTTGGGGTTTAATATCTAGATATTAATCTTATATCACTTATCTTATATTTAGGGACCGACCGAAGCTTTGTTTTCGTATGCGGCTATTTTCGGCCAAAAAATCGTGATTGGGCCATAAACTAGACGAAGCTTCGGCCAAGCCGAAAATCAGAAGTTTGTAAATTATCCTCCGTCATTTGGTATATTTCGTAAATCTTAGATAACTTTACATCTTTAGATAATTTTTTTAGTCACTTGCTATCAATGACTTATAATGTAATTTTTACATAGTATGAAATAGTCACTCCCCGCCGTCTGTTCCACTGTATGTACGCTTAGATCTTTTATTTACACTACGCAACGAATTTTAATGTAGTTTTCACTAATAAAAGAGCGCTAATGACGAAGATTTTTAAATATAATTTGCAAAAAAAAATTGTACGCGTGCGAAGCCGGGAGCAGGTCGCTAGTTGAATATATAAAATACATTTAAAATAACATAATTTTTTCAAAGACTGTTTTTATTGTTACTAGGCGTCACCGCTGCCCACACAACGATGTCCCGGAGCCATTGTTCGATGTGGAGCACACGACAAGCGTAGTCTCCGCATACAAACAAGATTACGATGAAAAACATGTAAGCCGCACCACTGCTGTTCACCACGAGGATCATTTACGCCTAGAAGGCGATTTTCAAGAGCCCGAACGTCCCCATTGGCAGCCCGCCGTAAGACCTAAACAAACTAAACCTGAAGACAATCTAAAGCCTGAGGGTGAGTTTGAAAAGAGGCGCCCCGAGGAATGGCGTCCTGGTGAAAGAGCTCCAGTGAAAAAACCAGAAGATAACCTAAGACCAGAAGGTGATTTTGAAAAACGAAAACCCGAAGAATGGCGTCCAGGCGATCGGGCACCTGTTCGTCGACCAGACGATAATTTGAAACCGGAGGGCGAATTTACGACACCCGAGAAACAACCTTGGATGCCAGCAGAAAGACAAAAACCAAAAAGACCCGAAGATAATTTAAAGCCTGAGGGAGAATTTGAGAAACGTCAGCCTGATGAATGGCGCCCTGGAGACAGGGCTCCAGTACGCCGCCCTGAAGATAATCTCAGACCAGAAGGTGATTTTGAAGAACGACGTCCGGAAGAGTGGCGTCCAGGTGATAGAGCACCCGTTCGTCGTCCAGATGATAACTTAAGACCAGAAGGTGAATTCACTACTCCAGAAAAGGAAACTTGGCGCCCCGCTGATCGTCAAAAGCCCAAAAAACCTGAAGATAATTTACGACCCGAAGGTGACTTTGAAAAACGACAACCAGAAGAATGGCGTCCTGGAGATAGGGCACCTGTACGTCGCCCTGAAGATAACTTAAGACCGGAAGGGGACTTTGAAAAAAGGAGACCGGAAGAATGGCGTCCAGGGGACAGGGCACCCGTTCGGCGTCCTGATGATAATCTCAAGCCTGAAGGTGAATTTACGACTCCAGAGAAGGAGCAGTGGCGTCCAGCAGAAAGGCCGATTCAAAAGAAACCTCAAGATAATCTTAAGCCCGAAGGTGATTTTGAAACTAGAAAGCCTGATAAATGGCAGCCTGGTGAAAGGGAACCGATTAAGCGTCCTCAAGATAATTTGAAACCAGAAGGAGATTTTACTACTCCAAAGAAGGATGAATGGAAGCCTGCTGAAAGACCAATGCAAAAGAAGCCTACGGACAATTTGAAACCCGAAGGAGAATTTGTAAAGAGAACTCCGAAGGAATTTATTCCCGCTGAAAAGGCAGTTGTCAAAAAACCTGAGGATAACCTGAAGCCTGAAGGAAATTTTACCACTAGCCGCACCACTTCTGAAGATTACAAAATAGTGACTGGTGAAAGAGCAGAGATTATTCGTCGCACAGACAATATAATCACAGAAGGAGAATTTACAGGTAAATAAAAAAAAAACAAGCTTTTAAACATAACTACCAAGAAAAATTGGTTTCAAATGTTTTTTCTTTAAATATCAAAAAGGTAATAAAAATTTTCATCATAATACGAAATTTTACTTATGATTCAAAAATAAAAGTTTACTAAAAATCTTTAACACGCTTTTACTAAGGAGCTTATACTCACATAAGATAAATGTTTTCTATTTTTGTTTCAGATACTACTACTTCTCGAACGGAATATACTGTTAAGCCAGTGGAAAGGCCGACTCCAGTCAGACGCAACACTTGGACAAAGTTAGAAGGAGAAATGACAACTGACACTACAAACAAAACAGAATTTATTGACTACACAGATATTGTTGAAAAAACAACAATGGTCGCGCGGAGAACGGACAATCTAATTCGTGAAGGCGAAATAGAATTTGTAACTTCAAATCAAGAAGACTACACACAAAAAAATACACAAATCGAACGCCCGCAGAGACGACGTACATGGACCAAGGAAGATTTTGAAAAGTTTTATTCCACCGAAGACCTAGAGAAAATTACAACTACTCAAGAAGAATACAAAGTGTATAAAGGAACTGATGTGCGACAACAGCAAATCATAAGAAAAGATAATCTACACATGGAAGGTACATTCGATAGTCATACTGTTTCTCACGACACGTATCAACCTAAAGTTACTGAGAGGCCTAAACAGAAAAAACCAGTTGACAATTTAAAACCAGAAGGTGAGTTTGAAACTCCAAAACACGATGAATGGCACCCAGCTGAGCGCCAAACACCGACGAAACCACGAGATAATCTTAAACCAGAGGGTGAGTTCGAAACTCCTAAACATGACGAATGGCGTCCAGCTGAACGACCTGAAGTGAAAAAACCGAGAGACAATCTTAAACCTGAAGGGGAATTCGAGAGACCAAAACATGACGTATGGCGCCCAGCAGAGAGACAAACACCAAAGAAACCAGAAGATAATTTAAAACCTGAAGGGGAATTTGAACAGCCAAAACACGACGAATGGCGCCCAGCTGAACGCCAAACACCGAAGAAACCACGAGACAATCTTAAACCAGAGGGCGAATTTGAAACTCCTAAACACGATAAATGGCGTCCAGCTGAACGACCTGAAGTGAAGAAACCGAGAGACAATCTGAAACCTGAAGGAGAATTCGAGAGACCAAAACACGATGAATGGCGTCCAGCTGATAGACAAATACCCAAGAAACCTGAAGATAATTTGAGACCTGAAGGTGAATTTGAACAGCCAAAGCACGACGAATGGCGTCCTGCTGAAAGACAAACACCCAAGAAACCACGTGACAATCTTAAACCAGAGGGCGAATTTGAAACTCCTAAACACGATGAATGGCGTCCAGCTGAACGACCTGAAGTGAAGAAACCGAGAGACAATCTTAAACCAGAAGGAGAATTCGAGAGACCAAAACACGATGAATGGCGTCCAGCTGATAGACAAACACCCAAGAAACCAGAAGATAATTTGAGACCTGAAGGTGAATTTGAAAAGCCAAAGCACGACGAATGGCGTCCAGCTGAACGTCAAACACCGAAGAAACCACGAGACAATCTTAAACCAGAAGGAGAATTCGAGAGACCAAAACACGATGAATGGCGTCCAGCTGATAGACAAACACCCAAGAAACCTGAAGATAATTTGAGACCTGAAGGTGAATTTGAACAGCCAAAGCACGACGAATGGCGTCCTGCTGAAAGACAAACACCCAAGAAACCACGTGACAATCTTAAGCCAGAGGGCGAATTTGAAACTCCTAAACACGATGAATGGCGTCCAGCTGAACGACCTGAAGTGAAGAAACCGAGAGACAATCTGAAACCTGAAGGGGAATTCGAGAGACCAAAACACGATGAATGGCGTCCAGCTGATAGACAAACACCCAAGAAACCAGAAGATAATTTGAGACCTGAAGGTGAATTTGAACAGCCAAAGCACGACGAATGGCGTCCTGCTGAAAGACAAACACCCAAGAAACCACGTGACAATCTTAAGCCAGAGGGCGAATTTGAAACTCCTAAACACGATGAATGGCGTCCAGCTGAACGACCTGAAGTGAAGAAACCGAGAGACAATCTGAAACCTGAAGGAGAATTCGAGAGACCAAAACACGATGAATGGCGTCCAGCTGATAGACAAACACCCAAGAAACCAGAAGATAATTTGAGACCTGAAGGTGAATTTGAACAGCCAAAGCACGACGAATGGCGTCCTGCTGAAAGACAAACACCCAAGAAACCACGTGACAATCTTAAACCAGAGGGCGAATTTGAAACTCCTAAACACGATGAATGGCGTCCAGCTGAACGACCTGAAGTGAAGAAACCGAGAGACAATCTTAAACCAGAAGGAGAATTCGAGAGACCAAAACACGATGAATGGCGTCCAGCTGATAGACAAACACCCAAGAAACCAGAAGATAATTTGAGACCTGAAGGTGAATTTGAAAAGCCAAAGCACGACAAATGGCGTCCAGCTGAACGTCAAACACCGAAGAAACCACGAGACAATCTTAAACCAGAAGGAGAATTCGAGAGACCAAAACACGATGAATGGCGTCCAGCTGATAGACAAACACCCAAGAAACCTGAAGATAATTTGAGACCTGAAGGTGAATTTGAACAGCCAAAGCACGACGAATGGCGTCCAGCTGAACGTCAAACACCGAAGAAACCACGTGACAATCTTAAGCCAGAGGGCGAATTTGAAACTCCTAAACACGATGAATGGCGTCCAGCTGAACGACCTGAAGTGAAGAAACCGAGAGACAATCTGAAACCTGAAGGAGAATTCGAGAGACCAAAACACGATGAATGGCGTCCAGCTGATAGACAAACACCCAAGAAACCAGAAGATAATTTGAGACCTGAAGGTGAATTTGAACAGCCAAAGCACGACGAATGGCGTCCAGCTGAGCGCCAAACACCGACGAAACCACGAGATAATCTTAAACCAGAGGGTGAGTTCGAAACTCCTAAACATGACGAATGGCGTCCAGCTGAACGACCTGAAGTGAAAAAACCGAGAGACAATCTTAAACCTGAAGGAGAATTTGAAAGACCCAAACATGATGTATGGCGCCCAGCAGAGAGACAAACACCAAAGAAACCAGAAGATAATTTAAAACCTGAAGGGGAATTTGAACAGCCAAAACACGACGAATGGCGCCCAGCTGAACGCCAAACACCGAAGAAACCACGAGACAATCTTAAACCAGAGGGCGAATTTGAAACTCCTAAACACGATAAATGGCGTCCAGCTGAACGACCTGAAGTGAAGAAACCGAGAGACAATCTGAAACCTGAAGGAGAATTCGAGAGACCAAAACACGATGAATGGCGTCCAGCTGATAGACAAACACCCAAGAAACCAGAAGATAATTTGAGACCTGAAGGTGAATTTGAACAGCCAAAGCACGACGAATGGCGTCCTGCTGAAAGACAAACACCCAAGAAACCACGTGACAATCTTAAGCCAGAGGGCGAATTTGAAACTCCTAAACACGATGAATGGCGTCCAGCTGAACGACCTGAAGTGAAGAAACCGAGAGACAATCTGAAACCTGAAGGAGAATTCGAGAGACCAAAACACGATGAATGGCGTCCAGCTGATAGACAAACACCCAAGAAACCAGAAGATAATTTGAGACCTGAAGGTGAATTTGAAAAGCCAAAACATGACGAATGGCGCCCAGCTGAACGCCAAACACCGAAGAAACCACGAGACAATCTTAAACCAGAGGGTGAGTTTGAAACTCCTAAACATGACGAATGGCGTCCAGCTGAACGACCAGAAGTTAAGAAACCGAGAGACAATCTGAAACCTGAAGGAGAATTCGAGAGACCAAAACACAATGAATGGCGTCCAGCTGATAGACAAACACCCAAGAAACCAGAAGATAATTTGAGACCTGAAGGTGAATTTGAACAGCCAAAGCACGACAAATGGCGTCCTGCTGAAAGACAAACACCCAAAAAACCAGAAGATAATTTGAAACCTGAAGGTGAATTTGAGAAACCAAAACACGATAAATGGCGGCCAGCTGATCGACCTGAAGTGATAAAACCAAGAGATAATCTTAAACCTGAAGGAGAATTTGAGAAACCAAAACTCGACGAATGGCGTCCAGCTGAACGGCCTGAAGTGAAGAAACCGAAAGACAATCTGAAACCTGAAGGGGATTTTGAGAAACCAAAACACGATGAATGGCGTCCTGCTGAAAGACAAACACCCAAGAAACCAGAAGATAATTTGAGACCTGAAGGTGAATTCGAGAAACCAAAACACGATCAATGGCGCCCAGCTGAAAGACCTGAAGTGAAGAAACCAAAAGACAATCTGAAACCTGAAGGAGAATTTGAGAAACCAAAGCATGACGAATGGCGTCCAGCTGAACGTCAAACACCGAAGAAACCACAAGACAACCTTAAACCAGAGGGCGAGTTTGAAACTCCTAAACACGATAAATGGCGTCCAGCTGAGCGACCTGAAGTCAAGAAACCGAAGGATAATTTGAAACCAGAAGGAGAATTTGAAAAACCTAAACATGACAAATGGCAACCTGCTGAAAGGCAAACACCTAAAAAGCCGCAAGACAACCTTAAACCAGAAGGCAAATTCACTCGTCCCGAACGGCCTAAACCAGTTGCTGCAGAAAGACCTATTCAAAAGAAGCCCGAAGATAATTTAAAACCTGAAGGTACTATGGAAGTAGTAAGAAGAACAGATTATACTGCGACACGTGGAGATAGAGTCGATGTAGTAAAACACGAAGATCATCTCAGAATGGAGGGCAAAATTGACATTCATCGTTCTCGAGATGATTATAAGAAAATTGAAACGACAGAGAAAGTTGTTATACAAAAACATGAAGATAATTTAAGAACTGAAGGAGAGTTTATAGACATGACTATAAGAAACGATTACAGTGCAACAAAGGGTGAAAGAGCATCAGTAGTAAAACCTCAAGACAATTTAAAACCGGACGGTAAGTTTTATAAGCCACAAGTTGTGCCTTCGCAGCCAGCTGAAAAACGAAAACTAATTAAGCAAGTCGACAACATTACTATTGAGAGAGATACTGACATAAGCCAGAAACATAAAGTCGAAAGAGTTGACATAATTAGACGAGAAGATAACTTGAAAATCGAGGGCGAATTTATAGATCTAAAGCAACGTAATGATTATAGTACCGTAAAAGGTGAGCGACACGCTATTGTGAAACACGAAGATAATCTTAAAATGGAGGGGAAAATGGAAAATACACGATCTTCTGACACATATCGACTTGTTAAAGGTCAAAGAGTTAAACTTACTCGCAGAGAAGATAATCTTAAAATTGAAGGTGTATTCGAAGATCACAAACGAAGAGATGATTACAACGTTACAAAAGCTGAAAGAACTGCAATAGTATATCATACTGATAATTTAAAACCTGAAGGAACATTTGAGAAAAGACCTGTCGTGGAATATGTTAATGGCGAAAGACGTTCACCATTAAAACAAACGGATAACTTGAAACCGGAAGGACAGTTTGAACGACCCTCACGTCCAAAATGGGCTAAAGCAGAAAAGCCGGAAATAATAAAACCTTGTGATAACCTTCACCCCGATGGTGATTTTGAGCAAAGGCCCAAATCACAATGGCAACCTGGTGAAACTCCAGCACAAGTACGCCCCAAAGATAACTTGAGACCGGAAGGCGACTTCGATCGCCCTTCTCGACCCAAATGGCAAACAGGAGATCGTTCAAGCCCTATAAAACCAAAAGACAATTTATACCCAGAAGGAGATATCGATAGGCATAGTCCAGCTAAATGGATTCCGGGAGACACACCATCCCAAGTTCGTCCTAAAGATAATTTAAAACCGGAGGGAGAGTTTGATCGTCCAGCAACTACGCAATGGAGTCCGGCCGAGAAAGCAGGACCTATTAAACCTAAAGATAATTTATACACTAACGGAGAAATTAGTAAGCATGGTATTACTCAAACTGATTCCAAAGAAACAACCACCCAATCTAAACATGTCACTGATCAAGTTCATGGAAATATTAAAATCATTTCGAAAAATGAAGCCAATGTACGTCACGACGATACGGAACATACCACGCGTACAGAGAAACATGTGAGACAAATAATTAACTCTACAGAAAACTCCACTTCTAAACATGCTCAGTCCGGAGTTCATGTTAAACAATCACAAATCACCCAAAAGACTCACACAGATACATCTGGATTGCATAACGTAGACCGAATTGTATCTAATAATTTAGTCGATAGAACAACAAATGTTTCTGATCGTTCTATAACTCGAAGTGGCGTTGATAAGAGCTCAGTAAAGAAAACTGATGCGAAAAATATTTCTACAACTACTTCTTCAAGTAAAACTGTAAAACAAGTAACAGAAAAGAAATTGATAGGTGGTAAATGGGTAATGGTTACGCGAAATGTCGAAACGAGTGTGTTATCTGGAGGTGACACGGGAGCTTCTAAGAATATTCATACCGATAAAAGAGTTGTTGAAGATCAAATTACATCATCTCGCAGTTCACCAGTTGGTAGAGTTAGTCAGAAACATGCGTCAAGTGCACAATCGATTATATCTACTTCATCAAGTGATCAAGGATTGAGTTCACATAAACATGAAATATCTTCCAACAGTCAAACTCAGCAAAATGTCTCGAGTTCGACACATGTTTCCCAAGTCAGTAATGTTGAACAGAACGTGTCAAGGTCCACCCGTCAGTCCCAGAGCTCATATCAAAACAGTGGCCGAAGCCAGTTAAGTGATAGCGTCACAAAAACTAGCACGGAATTTCAAAGAGCCATGCACGGCGGCGACGACAACGCCACCACAATAATAAGTGATAATACATCGCGCGCGGGTCATCACAAACGAACATCAGATTTGGTGTCCAATGCCACTTCAACTAATGCTGTACTTCATCGTAAAGGAGTGACCACGACCACCGAAGCTCAACATTCAATCAGCTCAACAGCATCAGCCCAACGTAAAAGCATCGGCAACCTTTGCGAGCGTGGCGAGTACATAAGCAACTCTACTCATAGCGCTGACAGGAAGAGTATAAGTTCTATGCATCGTTCCGGACGCGACAACATGGGTGTTATATCTCAGCACACAGATTCCTCGGAATCTCGCCGTAATCAGAGCAGAAGGGATGGCCAGTCGACTGTAGTAATTGAGCGTCAACCGAAGGTGATAGTGAGAGACAACCTCCGCATTGGTGGCGATTTCTACGGACAATCTGAAGCTCGTTACGGTAACTTTTCTCGGTCTGAACACTCTAGCAGAGCTGAAAGCAAGATTGATAAGTCCGAACGCATTGAAAGAGTAGAAAGACGTGTGCGACACGGAACCACATCGCATTTCGTTCTTGGCGATGGTAATACAAGTTACAAGAAGGAATTCACATCACATGTGCATGGAACTTGCCCAGCGACCTTGCTGGAGACACCGCGCACTCATTTCAAACATACACGCGATTCTCGTGAGCACAAGTTCTATTCATCAAAATGATCTTCAAAAGTAAAATGATCTTCAAGAGTGCTCGGGCGTATCGGTGCCAATTTGGCTATTTCATTCCTTATTTACTAGACTTGCTTAGAATTTAGAAAACTCCAGCTAACGCTTACTAGTCTTGCTAGTAACAAAAGTGTAATGTGCCTTCCGTTAAAAATATTACCTATATGTTTAACTTTTTTTTAAACATCTAATTAATCTTTTATTTCTTTGTGCGTATTAATTTAATTTTAATTTCTTACAATGTCAAACTTTGCCATGTAATAATAAATAATGATACAATATATTATAATTCTGAGTTTTATTCCACATGTTTCCAGAGTTCCATTAATATGTCTCAATTCTAGAGAAAGGTAGGGTACAAGGTATTTAGGTCAAGGACACTTAAATAAAAACGAAACAAAATCCATGTTTACTATTGGTATGCTTGCAATGCGAATTATGTTTTTTACCTATTAGTTTCTCACTTAAGTGAATTTGTAATTCTTTGTGAGAATAAATATATTTCTAAACCTAAATATAATCTATAGGGACATATAATAAAATCGTAAGCGAGACGGTCTACATTAGATATTTTTTCAACAAACAATTTGAACTTTGTTACCGAGGTCAAATATTGTTTTTAGTTTTTTGTCAGTTCGTTTGGGCACGCTAATCTCAGAAACGGCTTAACCGATTTGAATGCAGTTTTCACTGATGTAGACCGTATTGTAATACAAAAGTACTGAAAACAAGAAAGTTGGCGAGTACGTCAACCATAGATAACTCTCCTTTTATTTATCTTTATGGCGTCAACGCTCGGCTGGTGGTAGGTAAGGTGGGTCCGCAACGACACAAAAGCACCAATAAGTTCTAAATTGGCAATCAATTTTTATTTCTTTGTGACTGAATTGGAATGAAAAATTAAGAGCACTTATTTATGAAAATTTATTTCCCAATTATTAAAAAACACATTGTCTCTAGGAGCAGGCAAAATTGTAGAAATAATTTGAGCATTTAGAGTAGAGAAATAATACTACGAAAAAAAAGACAGTTTATTTAGAAATTATACTTAATAAGTGTTTATTTTATAAAGTAGAAATAGAAGTGAGTAAATCAATAATAATTTTATTAATTTCTTTGTACAGTGTCTATTTCGACAATTACCTTCTAAAGATTTAATATAAAACTAAAACCCATTAAAAATTACATTATCTACAAACTAATAGAATAATGACAAAATATGTATGTGTTTACAAAGTCTATAATATTTGATTATTTTTAAGCATTAGATGATATTATTGTTTCGATAGAGTTATTGGGACGTTTTGCTTGTCTTATTCTTTTATATCTGCCAAATTCTCCATTATAATCCTTCAACAAAGGTCCAAATGAGTCAGTATCATCATAACTATGAACGGTAATAAAGTTTGCGGATGCCGTTTTCATTTCGTCGTCTATAAGCGGTGTCGAACGTTGCTGGCGATTTTGCTCAATCATTGTATCTTTGGGGAAAGCATCATTATCGTCAGCATTACGTTTATTCCGTACACCACTATTATACATTAAATTATCGTCAACTCCTTCGACACCCGACAAGACACTGTCTGTATCCGAACCTAGATTAACTGTGTCGCTTACGATTCCCTCACTTCTTTCGGAATTTTCTGAATTTCTGTTAGCATCATCGCTGTTAGTTGAACGCAACATTCTTGTTCTCTCTGAATCTATGTAGTGAAAATCTCTATTGTTCATCGGTATATCGTAAACGGTTGGGTTACGTTTTTTAGCAAAATTGGCAGAATTTTGTTGAATACCCTCGTCATCAAATTCGCTACCTTCTTCGTTTTCAATGCCATCATTCTCTGCTATATTGGGAAAAAATCCTACCTTCATATCGGACAACGCGGCCGCTCTTTTCTCAAGACCTACATTTAAATTCTTTCTTTTTACTCTAATCAAAGGTTCCAAATTAATTTCTGAATAATGTCCATCTCTCTCATAAGTATCTGAATTAGGGAAAGACTCCTCTAGAGATTTGATGCAGTTTCCTATGTCTTGTGGCGTTTCTGAAACTATTTCCCTTTTATTTAAGTTACTGTCATCTCTCTGCATATGTGATTCATTGGTCTCCGATAAATAATTATTCTGCGAGCAAAAGTTGTCATTTTCGTTAGAAGTATCTTGTAAGATGTCCAAATTTAATTCACTTTCCTCATTTTGGTTATTGCTATTTATATTCATTAAATAATCCTCATTAATCTCTCGCTTATTCTCATTTTTAGCATCAAGAGAATTAACGTTATCCGATTGATATTTGGAGCTAGCTTCTGAGGGCGACTCAGGTTGTTTTTCAGAAACTCCACGAGCTATATCACTTACATTGTCTAAGTCAGTATTTTTTAATGTAGATAAAGAAGTTGTTTCGTTTAAAGTATCAGCCGGTTTTGAAGTTTCAGTCTTATAAGTAACATGAGAGTTTGAAGAGTCCGCAGAATCGGTTGAACCTCCTGACTGAAACTTGCTGATATCTGCATGGCCGCTTAATAAATCACTATTGTCTTCGGCAGCACCTGCTTTTTTTGTTATCTCACGTTTGTTGACATTATCAGATTTTGTGTCAGAGTCAGAACTCATTATACTTTTGAGAAGTTCTCGTTTATCTTCCGTAAGAGAATTGAGTAGTTTTTCTAACTCCGTACTAGAGAGTTTTCTTATATGTCGCCTAATAGCAGACTCTTCGTCTTCATTAGCTGTTGTATCATGTTTATCATTTTGCTCGGACTCTTTTAATTCTATCAATTGGCGCCTATCTCGGTGCGGTTTTTCGTAATTTCTGTCAAACAAAACCGGTTTTTCATTTTGATTTCTTTTATAATACTCCTCTTGATTTCTAAAAACACTATTCGTCTTTTCTTCTGTGTTACTTTCTTTCTTTTTCAAGCTAGATAGGTGATTTTTGTTCTTTTCTTCATTATTAAAATTGTCGTAGAAATTATTATCAGATAAAGAAAGTTGATCATTTGCAATGTTTCTGTCTGTATATTCATATGCAGAACTAATTACCGAAGAAGTATCGAATTCATTTAAATTAACTCCATCCTTGGTTTTCACTAGGGAACTTTTCTCATTAGACTCACCTGAAAACTAATAATTATTTTATTATATTTATTCGCAATTGACTATTTAATGAAGATTTTCATGACGGAATGTCAACGTTATTTGATAGTACGCAAAGTTAATGACCGTCAAAGCGGACCATTTATATGTAAGTATAATTTGGATTTAGTTAGTAGATTTGGGGCCACGCTAATTCTCGAAAGTTGTAAGTCCATGATTTTTTTATTGTTTAAAAACATAATTTTGGAATGTCAACGTTACCACAGTCTATAATAAAATTGATCCTTAAAGCGGACCATTTATATAAACAAAGTTGATAACAAACAAGAAATATTTACTACTTCGTTTAAGGGTGCGTCGTCGCTATGCATAGAGTAATCCGCAGACTTGTCATCTACATATTCCCTTTCTTGAAATTCACTGGAAAACGATACAGGATTAGAGTCAGATGCAATATTTGTATATTTTGAAGTATAAAAAACATATCAGACTTCATAGTCTATAGCTGTCGGTCAGTGAGACCGCAGCAAATGCTAGTAAACGCACACAGAGGACAAGTTGAAAATTTCCTGGTGAAACGTAATCTCTGGCATCTGGTGAACGTAAAATGTTTGGGTTATCAGGAATAATAATAATAATGCATTTATTAGCTCCACACAATCACAAAACCATACAATATACAGTCAAAGTTAACCTACCTAATTATTACATACAAGAAATGGTTGTAACGGTATGAGAACTGGTGCCTGTGGTACCTCGGTATTGAAAAATACATGTGTTACAAGTCACCAAGTCCCACTTCGTCGATTTCACAAGGTAATACCCACAAATAGCAAGAAAAAAAAATCCTGATTCGATCTCCCAGTGTTACCCCGAGTAATAGCCCTTTCTTTCTTATGAGGCCCATAGTTAGAGATCACGTTTCCGCGCCCTATATCATCACTGGCAACACGCTCTACTAAATCTAATTATTCTAAACAACTAAATCTAAAATGACTCACCTTCTACTGTCTTCATCGTAACGCGGAGGTTTACTCACAGACGCTTGTATAAAAGCAATGATTATGATTAGAAATAGTCTTACAGATCTCATCCTAAATCTTGATCGAATTCCGCATAAATATTTCAAAGTATTCTGTCAAGAAAATTGTGACTTTTGTTATTGATTCATATTAAGTTTATTTTTTATAATTTAATTTTGTTGTCTTCAAAAAGAGGTTGTTCAAAATAACTATGCTATGCGGAAACTCTTTGATTATGGTATTTTTAATAAGACTTCCGTTCAGAGAAGGTTAGCAATGATCCTTAATACAGTTACCAAAGGCTGTATATAAAGGAGTTCCATTTGTTTGATAATACAGTAGGGCCTCGCTACCGGACAAGCGAAAACAGGACCCTTTGCATATTATCGAGGAGTCCGGATTGTTGTAGATATACCTACAATATTTTAATTATACATGTTTAACCCTAGTTTCTTTATTAAATTATAGACAAAGAAGATAGAAAAATGTAGGTATTACTCGTCGAAAATATCTTGACAATTCGAAAGAATGCTACACTACACGCTACAATCAGCAACAAGTGTTTAAAAAAAATAAATTAAAAATTTACTAAATTTTTTTATTAAAAATAATTGTTTTATTTTAAAATGTCTAATCTAAATTCAAACAAAACAGTCAATAAAAACTAATTATCTAAGTAAAAATAACAGAATCGAGGGAAATAATGCGGAACAGTACACGTGCAATTGCACTAGCGTTGGCGACGGTACTGACTGACGGGGCGGAGATGCGAAGAGTCAAGAAATTTCCGACGAGTTCTTTTTATCCTGAAAAAGTGTTAGGAAAGCAATCGTATACTTTGCGTAGGTACATATTGTTTGTTGAATATTCTGTAAGTAGACAGTAGTCATAAATTGCCGGCAGTAACCATCCTTTTACAGAAGTACACGGTGAAATTGTAGCAAGTTTAATGATGCGTTTTGGTGTTCGATACCTTTCATTATATCAAGCTCGTCTTTGGCTAGATAGGTACTAAAATGATCCTACACAATAAAAGCCCCACTAATGAAGATGTCAAAACAAAATTTAGATTTGTGTGAAATACTTAGTCCAGGTCATTATTCGATCATTCATCATCATTATAAGCCCACTAGCGCCCCCTGTTGGACATAGTGCCACCACACTTGATCCTCCGCCGTCCGTATCCATCCAATTACTTTAATTAATTTACAATTAATGAAATGAGAAAAATGTGAACTGTTCAGTTGCGAAATGTGGTTTTTAAAACATTATTACCATTTTCACAACTAATTGTGAACTTAGAAAACAATACCGTTTTCACAACAAGTTACGAAATAGAAGAAAATTCTTCTTTCGTAGCTGGTTATGTCAAATGGCTACCAAAATGGACCAAAGGGAAATGAGACATGGTATTCTTCAACTTGTGATCATCAATCAAACTAATGAAATCGACTGTACCTTCGGTATGAATGATCAAAAATAAAAATCCTCAAATACTTACAACAAAATTTTATTTTTAAATGAGACCTTTTCATCTCTATCACACTTATTATGTACATTTGGTTTAAATAAAACAAACTTTGAAACATCTTAATGCGATTCCATCGATAATTTTGTGCATATTTGAGAAAAGACAATCAACATTCTATATTATGTATAACACTTCATTTGAATTAATCTGAAATTACATATTTATTATAATATAATATATATTATTTAAAAGAGTTGTAGAAATACTCGATCACACAGTTTTGGTGTCTCGTTGCTTTATAATTTTCAATTCAAACGAAGCCTTCTCACAACTGCACATACATGATTTAATATAATAATATAAACTAAGGTCCAAAATGCAATAGTCGCAAAAACCAAGAGATTTTACAACTATGAGTACTTGACAAATGCTTTGAGTCACTGGAGTGACCGATCGCTACGCACTACCTGACGGATATATCCGACATTTTCATATTATCAGCAACAAAACCGCTCTTGGATCCACTTGAATCCTTTGCAATGGCTCCATTGATGGATTCTTGTAAACTTTTCCGACATCTTATTCCATCATATGCCAGGCAATTCCAAATAATGGATTCTAAGCCACTTCAAGGTGCACTTGGATTCTACAAAAAAGTTTTTATAATTATCTAATGAATAACTAATCTCTGTTCATGGAAACGAGCTTATGTGATTGGATAACCGACGATGTGAGTGTACAAAGTACATGTACTTCTATACATAGCGGTACTGGATTACATGTTGACTCTTTTCGAACTATCGTGGAGAACGCTATTTTATATCTGTTACTGTTTTGTTTGTGTTTAAATGTGGGAGGTGACAGCAGCGATACATCGGATAGTGAATAGAGTAAACAAATATTGTTGATATAATTGTATATTAATTAACGTATATTTTTCATTTTATGATTATATCAGGAACCAAAGTGTAGGGTTGTTGTAGGTACGTAGGTATTACTATAATATTTTATTATAGTTTACAAAGCTAAAAGCAGCGTAATGTGAACGTTCACCTATTATTGTAAACGCCTACTCAACATGTGCTGTCCTTGTCTTTTGTATGGAATTGAGTGAAGGAGAAAGCGCTCTATTAGCTCGTTTCCGTGAATAAGGTTTAGGCACAGTCAGCTTCAGATTGATCTCCAGATATAACGGAGTTTCATATTACTATCTGGCGTCTGATGTATGAGTAAAGTATTTTACATCAAATCATAATTTAATTTTGTAATCTTTGTTGGATATAAAAAACATATCTTCTTCTTTAGTAGCAAAATTTGTAAAAATAATAATAATAATATCAAAAGGCAAAATTGTCTTTAAAATATAGATTTTAACGGTATGCGACCAGCCTCTCTGATCTGATAATTCTGACTAGGTATATTTTTGCATTATGAAATTCGACTTGTTTTTTTTTATATAAATACGAAATAATTTATATTTTTGGCGTTTAAATTGTAATACACCTCCAGAAACAACAAATGTAACCATTGCAAATCATTGCATTGTGCGGTTGACATTGCAAAAAAGAAAAGTTTGCAGTTTTGCAGCCGATTTGTCAGATATATCCGACGAGCTGACGCGAGCTACACAATTTACATTTTTAAACATTTTTTTTAAAATATTGTTGTATACAACAAAACAACGTAACAACATATTAAAAATTAAAGACTCCAAGTATATTATATTGATCCTCGAATCAACTTCATAATATTGCACCCTTGTTCACTTTCTCATATACCCAAAAAGACTTTTAGCCCCACAACATAAAGATTAACATTAAAACGAACAGTACCCTAACTTTAGAAAACTATGAAAAACTTGTAAGAAAAAAGAAACTTACTCTTTATTAACATCAGATTAGGCTCTGCTATTACTTATGTTGTGCTTCTTTTCTTTTATCACAATTATAATACAGTAACTATTTAAACATTCACTTAACGTACATTATATGCATAGACTCTGAGGAATTTTATTTAACTTTTTAATAACACCAACATAATAATAGAGACATAGTATGTTGTACTTGCAAGTGTCGATAGTCGATAATAAAAATTTCATATGATTACTCTTTATTTTGATTTGTTAAAAGTGTTTTTTTATATAGAAATAACACATATATCTAATCTAATAGTTTATATGCAGCAATAATGGGTTGGCCAAAAAATCTTAGATAGGATTTTTCACTTCTTTTAATTTACTTTTATTAAAAAACTATACGTTGTCTTTAGCCACATTAAAAATAATATTTCGGCCCGCATTTTAGAAATTACTAAAATAAACTTTAATTTAAGAAAGTCGTGTATGCTATATGTAGGAAACATATAACTTGAAAACTTGACCTATATTGAAAACATACATCTTAATAGTTTTATTTTAAAAGTAAAGAAAGTAAGGCTTTTTTTACAAAAATAATGTGAATTTTTTTATGACTATCACACAATTGATAAAACTTTAATGTTTATTATTTTAAAAATGTTATTTCACGTACTTGTTAGCCAACCCCTTATGTTGGGCTAAATTAAGGAAATTCAAACAGTTCTTTTTCCACAAGATTTGACTTAAAATGGTAACCACTTCATAATTGCATTTTGTAATGGAAAATATTTATATTTATTAGTTTTATAAATAAAAATAAATCTGGGTCAACAATTTATTTCACTCTATCGAGGTCAGACACAACTGTTTTTTTTTTTTTTTGCTAGAATGTATGGAAGGTTAATGTGTCCTAAACAGGTTTTCTCCATCCAAATGGATCGAAATAAAAATATCTATATTTTTTTCTGAAACCATCTCAATTTTATTGTAAATGCAATCAAAATTAGACAATTCTTGAAACGTAACTGAAAGAAGAGACCTATAATGTCATTCCACTTGCTCACAAAATAGTTAAATAAATAAATATTAGTCCAGGTTTAAAAAATTAATTTCATGGCGCTTGTTATGCTATTAATATGCGTCAATTTATTGTGCGCCTGTTGATGGCATCAGCATTATTTTGAACATAAGTTTTCAAAATTTTATGGGCCAATGTAATTCAAACCAATCTGATCCATTTGGATTGGACATTAAAAACCAAAAACAAACATAATATACATTACCGAGTGTAGTATGAACGCATAGCTTTAAAATATATCTTTAGATTTATCAATTTTTTTGATCACATATCAGCAAGAGATAAACAGATGTACCATCACTTTAGATCCCATTGAATGCAAATTGGATTCAAGTACATTAAATTATAAGAGTTTTAGATCAAAAGAAATTTCAAATGCACCATAGTTCCATTCAAAATAGGTACAAAATACCCACGAAGCAAAATCAAAATTACTCATCCTTTGTTCACACGAGTGATGGAATGATGCGGAACCGTGCTAGAAACTGGTCAAACGAACTAAAGAAGGCTCTATTTCGAAACATAACTTGATGACTAGACTCTTAAAAAAAAAAACATTAAAAAAAAAAATGAGCATTAACGTAAACATAAAAAAAGAAATTACCTGTCTAAGTCACTGCACTCGTAACATTAATGGCCAAAATAACTTTTGTACAATTTTAAATTCTACAAACTTAAAAATTAAACAATTACATACAAAAATGTTCAAGGTACAAATAAATTGTTAATCTTATGAGCACTTCGACTCAATTAAACATACATAGAACTTTTACACTATGCTTAAAAATGTTATAATAATCGGCGACTAATAAAATCAGATGGATAAAGAGTACCATTTTGTGAATAGTTCTATTTTAAAAATATTACGCAAAAACCAAATTCTTGGTCGTAAAAATAAAAATGAATTTTAAATCATTATACTGAAAAAAGAAATGCGAATCTTCTCCTTGTTAATTACGCGATGTAAAACTTTAAAAAACATTAAATTATTAACATATTATTATAATGTTACGTACGAAGCGATTGCCGCCATCTTGTTTAGCAAATGCAATTTAAAATGGCTGCAGCCCTTCAAAGAGTTTATCCATCCGATCGTTACTATCGCCGAATTGTGTAACAACTATACGATCAAATGTATTAGCTCACAACATAATATATATTTGATAGTAAAATATTGATTCATAAATGGTCATATATGAAAAATATTAACGGCGATTGTTCGACACGATATAATTAGGCTCGGATTATGGTAAATCATTAATTTATTACCTTAAATGCTCTGTTATTTGGCTTAAAGTAAACTTGTTTTCAAACAATACTTTGTGAAAAAAAAAAAAACAATAAATTATCTGAAATGCTTCCAGCCAAACAATCGTGTAACAAATATATACATATATATAATATTATTAATCTGTGTATTGCAAGTTGTTTTGAATTAATCTCGCCAAGGACTGTCTGTATGTCTGTCTCAATCGATACACTAAATCGTTTACTCGTTCTAAAATTGACTTGCATGCATACAGAGAGACACTCATCGCAACCACACATACAAAGATACACGGATATGTTTGCGACAAAAAGCCTATTAAAGTTTTTTTAAATAACAAATTTTCTCTCTTATTTATTTATTTACAACGCTAAAGTCACTAATCGTCTAAAACAGCTATTCTAGAATTAAACATATAAAGGAATTTGGGGCACAATGTATCCATGCTAGATGGCGAAACGCGAGACACGAAACGTTTCAACTGATCTGGCGGCTTTTGTAGATTTCTAGTAGGGATCGATATATCGACTGATATAATCGACAACTGAATTTGTTAAGCCATGTTCTATATAAATGTTAATTCTACAGTCAACTTTTATCAATCGGAAAGATTTGTTGTTTTGTCAAGTTTAAGTTTGTAATTTTTCATTTGAGTTTTAGACTAGACCCGGTCAACTCACACTACAAAAGAACTATAAAAGGTTTTTTTTTTTACAAAAATAACTCGCCACTTTTATGTCAAAGTATCACGATCTGATCTGTATTAAATAAATATTTGTATTTTTAATTTGTTTCTTTGTGTGTCACCAAGCTAAACGCCTTAAATAAAAAAATAAATAAAAAATTATTACAAAAATATACATTTTTGTAGATATCACGTCGATATTGTTGTGTGTTTTGAATTTTGAACTACCATTTTAACATCAAAATGGCGAAACCAGAATTTTCGTTAAACACTTTTAAAACACGTTAAAATACGTTAGAATTAATTAAGAAGTAAATATCACTGTTAACATTAAGAATTTGGAGCCGGGCCTAGCTTAAACTTGTGGTATCGTATCTCGCGTCTGCGGATATAAAAATTCAGTCGACATTTGAGCAATTGCTGAAGTACAATAAAAATTCTTGTGAGTTCTTGTAGTTTCTTGCGAGAACGTCCATAAAAGTACCTAGCAAATGTCCTCTAAATACACAATAACCTGGGTGGGGGGAGGGCGTAACTAGCATGCAACATCAGCGGTTTAAATGCAACTTTATAAGGTATAAGTGAACACTTCAAAAATTCATCCTATATACAAAGAGAAAAAGACAGTTTCAACTTTCAAATTCCCACATGATATTCGAGTAAAATATATTCACAATACTTAACATTTAATCACTTTCATTATTACGCAGTACACGGATCGATTTATAAAATCTAAAAATCTACAATACAACTAACCCCTCCGATAAGAAATATATGAGTAGTTTTAAAACACAATGAACACTTTCACTCGTCGAGTAGTTTTGCTTAGCCTACTCTCGCTATTTGCTTCAGACTTGAACAGAATTGTCATGACGTATAGGGAGTGTCCTCAATGCACCCCGCGACCCGAATGCACCCACTATTCAATGCAGAAGAGTGTAAACTAGTAATTTCGAGCGCCATTTTAGCGGCTCTAAACTTCAACAAAGCAAATTTGAGTCAAATTTGAAGTTCCAGTTTAAAAAACACTACAAAAATATTTATATTGCAAAACAATGCCTTCGTATTGCGAAGTTGCCGAAGCAACTTGACTGAATCATAGAATTTTTTAATATGTCTAACCGAAAGACAGTGTCCAAAAATCACAGTCAATTTATTCAATGAGCGAATTATTTTCGCATATCTCGGATTGTGTCCCATAAGACTAATCCAATGATTATGGTAACGTTTGTAGGTGCAATTAAATACTCGAAACTCAATCACTATTTCCATACGAAGATATTTTATAAAGTCACCTTATATGTCAAATGATATGGAACTGATATAGCTGAAATTTACAAAAACATTAACATTAGCTATGCTCTTGTGCTGAGTCAAAAATACAAACAAAAATGTCAAAAATCAGAAATACACAAGTCATCTCTACTCATTGGAATGAACTTCACCATGATTTACCATTACCATGACCATTATTTACCAATTTTACCATGACCATGATTTTTGGCAGAGATGGTATTTTATTTGGCGGATAAAACTTAAAAAAAAAAAAAACTTGCTTCCAACTCAACCACGTTTCACGCGATTGTAGCGCACGCGGAATTGCGTTGCGGGTGCGGGGCGCAAGATGGGCGCATGTGGAACTCACGCGGGACGCACTTGTGGCGCGTGTGTACTACAAGCGCACGCAGTGTGGGCGTCTCGTGCGTCGACTGCGCGGGGCGCAAGTGGGGCGCTTGTGTGACGCACTTAGGGCGCACGTGGGGTGCGTGTGGGGTGTACCTGCGTATGTACTACAAGCGGTCGAGCCGGAACTCATGCTCAACGGCCGAGTCGGGCAGTAGTGCGCTGGGCTCGTCGAGCAGGTTGAGTTCGTCGAGGTCGATGCCGGCGCGCAGTTGGGCCTCTTCGCCGGCGCCGAATATGCCCGCGTCCAATTCACCCGAGTAATCTGCGAGTGCATGTCAATATATTTAGTCTGGCCATTCTTATATGGATTTCTTATATGAATATTCATAGGTTAGTTACGCGCAGGTTTACTGTAACATGCTTAAACATAACTTTCGTGCAAGCTATCGGGCCCGATGGAATCTAAAGTTATCATTACCTGTGAGTATGATGTCGGGTATGCTGGCGGGCGTGGCGGGAGAGGCGAGCGGCTGCAGTGCCGGATACGCACCGCCCGGAACCGGATCTCTCGCGCGGGACGACGGTCGACACGCTCCCGCTACGGGATGACACATGCCCGTCACCGTCGCTGCCACTGACTGCGACTGGACAACACGAACATATGAAGCGTATACTCTCTCTCTTGGTCTCTGCTATCCATCATCATCTCGGCATAATTTTCCAAAGGGACCGGTCAAAAGCAGCCCGGATCCACCGTCGACCCGCGGTCCTTATCAGGTCATATGTCCACCTGGTGGGTGGACGTCCTACGATGAGCTTGCCTGTCCGTGGCCTCCACTCGAGAACCTCCCGCATTATGTTCGTTTACAGATCTCCTCATTTCGATCTCGCAGTATAACTCCGAGCATAGCTCCCTCCATAGCTTTCTTACGAGACTCATAATTAGAATCCACCCATAGTTAAATAGTTAGAATGAAAGGGATCTGTAAAGCGTCTGGCAGAAGTTATGACCCACGGGAAGTGTCTGGCAGTGCTGAATATTATTTTGTAATAATATTCTACAAAACATATTTAAAAATCAACCTTTAGAAAATAAGTGAAGTTAGTCCTACTTCTCACTTGATAGCTTCTTAAGAAAATTTACGAACTGTCAATTTTTCGTAAGAGATTCGCAAAGACACATATTCATCTTGTGATATTTCTGTTAAATTTTTAATACGTAATTTCAATATCAGAAGCAGAATGTGTAATTTCCTTCACCATTTGAGTTAAATGTAATCCGCTTTCAGAGTATGAGTTATGAAAAAAAAAAAATTACCTGTGAATATGTAATCTGTGAATTCGTTGTCTGCGGCGAGTGGGGTGAACTGTGATTAATGTATGGCTGGTTGTAATTGTTCGTCGGATGGTCCAGCTGTGAAATCAAAAGGTTAAATTCACTATAAAATAAACAAAAAAAAAAAAAAAATGGTAAGAGGCAAGCGGAAAGAAAAACAAATTTCGGAATCACTGTGTATCAATGTGTCCTTGTGTATCTTATTCAATGCCGCAAGGCATAAATTTTCATTATTTTAAAAGAACTTAAGGTACAAAATAACAATTAAAAAAATGTCAAAACTTTGCCTTTCCGTCCTCGCATGTGCGCCGATCCTAATTTAAATCAAAATACATCTTGACATTTAGGTTCAAAGTGGATATGGCACTCAAAATATATATTCATATATTTTATTACAACTAGTCCATCTAAGCATTTATATTGAACTTTGGTTTAAGCTAAAAGCTTAAGCTATATTCGGTGCTATAATATTATATGTTTAGGTACTTTAGGTCAACCTATTACTTCTAATTGAAAAATGTATCACATGACAGGCCAATAAAAATGGGGAAATATAGAAATATATCCGTATCATTTGAGAGTGCAGGGCGCATTTTATCACAGATTGATCGCAACAGTAGAACGCAGTGATTTCGAAATTTTAGAAAAAAAAAAACATAAAATACAGCTAATACCTGAAAAATACACTACAACTATCTACTAATATTTAAACTATATTAAAAACGAGGTCACACTATTCGACAGAATAAAACTTAAGCAGGCTCGTAACATAGCACAATACCTACAAGTAAGTAAAATGTACTGTAATACATTTCAAATGTTACCCAACGACATTGGAATTTTAATTAGAAAATTTACAAAGGAATTACAACAAAATCTTCACATTTTTTAAAACCGCCCCAGACGTGTGTTCAAATTTTTCATTGGGCCTTGTTGTGTGGCAAACATTTGAACAAACATTTAGGAACCAGCATAAATAAATAATAATTCAATAGCAAAAGAGGTAGGTATATAAAGTGCATTTATACAAATCAAAAAAAATAATAATATCATGCCTCTTTACGATTGAAGGTAATCTTAGAGAAATATATGTAAGTGGTTCTTAACACGTCCAGTGAATATAAAAACAAAGACAAACGCGAGTTTCTAGACTAATTTATTTCTTTAATCTTAAAGGACATTATTCAAAACCAGGCCATTACTTTTTTTTAACCTACACTTTGGAGAATTTGGCAATAAAAGACTCTTAATTTCGTGTAATTTCCTGTGAATATTTCAGATTTACAAAATTCATATTAAAAATTTTATAGATTTCATAAATAAATAAATATAAAAATGATCACTTGTATTTGGGAAATGCATGGTATTTTAATACTTTTAAACATAAATATCTATCAAACCCCATTACAGAGTTATACGATTCCCATTAAAATCTATATAATTTCTTCTTAACTGATGATACACAAGTTTCAACCGTTACAACGAAACTAAACTGATTGCCTGATCTCCATACAAAACTGGTTGATCTCCTATTGAAAACTACCCCCGAATAAACATGCAAGATAAACCAATTCATAGACAACCGTGATTTGTAAAGTGCATGTTATTACCTTCAAATGTGCCGTTCACAAATTCATTTAGAACAAACAAACTAATAACAATATTTTCTCAATAGTAAAAAATCATATATAGTTTTAACAAACAGGCTTCGCCGGGGGCGCAGTCGTCTTGCAAATTAAATATAAATAAAGCATGCCAAATTAAAAAAAATATCGAATTGACAGTCAAAGACCCATTTTAGAATCCAGCCATATTTGTCTAGCGCGAATAAATAAAACTAATTACAATAACCTTCGAAACTTTAATTTTTTAATATAAATTTTAATATGTTGTGATTATTTTGTCTTTATTATTATTTCTTACTTTAGAAAATATTAATAGATCCAAGAAACATTTTTCATTTAGATATCAATAAATGGCGACGGCATACAAATTATAGGATTACTTTTAAAGATTTACTTATAACATTGAGTATTAGACTATAAACATAAAAAAATAAAAAACATTCTGTTATTAACATAAAAAAATAAAAAACAAATAAACAAGACCAACTTTATTATAAAATGAGCCTTTCAACTGAAACTGAAGCTAGGTTATGCCTTTACAAGTTTGTACCCTTAAAAAATAAATATCTTAATGGTATTTAGATTATTTAATTTTAAAGGAAACAAAATTAATGCCATTCACATATCTTAAAAAACATAGACCAATAGGACTTTAAAAATATCTATTCCTGAAATGAAGTAATTAAATCTTGTCTCATTTTCGGCGACTATAGGTATGACATAATTTCATTTGCTTTCCTTAATTTTAAAGTATAATAAAATCGTAAACAACAACAATAAATCAAAATTATGCTTTAAACAACAATATAATTAATATGTTGTATGTGCGTCTAAGATTTCATTTTGGTGACAAATATCGAGCACAAGACCACGGATGAACATAAAATATTTCTTGACACCACAATTAATTTAGTCAATAAACTCTGTGCCCAATATTTGACACTTCACGGGGTCATTCACGTAAAGCGGACGATGAAAAAAAAAATTTCGATTAATATTTTTCATTCAGATGGATAAACTTGGTTGAGATGAAGGAATATGTGGATAAAATATGTTGAGTTGGCGGAATATAAGGATAAACCGGGTTGAGATGGAGGAATATCTTCATAAAAAATATGTGGAGATGGAGGAATATCTGGATAAAATAGGTTGAGATGGAGGAATATCTGGATAAAATAGGTAGAGATGGAGGAATATCTGGATAAACCGGTTGGGAAGATAGAAAAGGCTCTTAATCTTGGTTAGGGTCTTGGCTGGTAAGTAAAGAATTTAACTATTTTTTTTATAATCCGCATTACGTGAAAATGTTTCAATGTTCGTAACGAAAGCGTGTGTACGTGTGTGTAAAAATATTTGTTTGTGTGTCGTGTCGTACATTTTCCGCGACTTGGACGTGTGCCGTCCACCCAGACTCGACCAGACTCTGCACCAGCTGCGCCCAGTCCTTTTTCAACATCCACTCACATTACACTTCACTTATACATATATACACCGCAAACAAAACTGTTGCATCTGTCAACATCGAATTCCATTTTGGCTCGAGCCAAAAGCATCAATGGGAGTCTCTTGTTAAAGATACACCAAATATTTAGAACCGAAATTCCTTAAAAATTATCATTGGTGATTTAGATTTTTTTTTTCTCTGTTTTCTCTCTCTTTAGATTCTCTGCACTATTTTAATAAAACGGTATACGTATAGAAAAATATAATAAAAAGCCTTTTCTGATCGCTTCTAAATTTTATATATAATGTATCAAGTACAAGATGTAAAGTCCTCCTTTTTCTCTGTTTGTATGTATGCGCTAATCTTGGAAAGTTGTAAATAAATTTTGTTCTTGATTGTATCGATGGAAAGAGAAATTTCTGAGGATGGTTTGTGTGTATAATTCATGAATATCTTATTTATATTTGCCGGGTAACCACGGTTTTTATTAAAATGCGGGCGAACCATGAGCACGCCGCTGTGAAATTGGCCGGGTTCAGCTAGTAGACAGGCTGACGGTCCACAGGTGGCTACAGTCGCCTATACCACAGTTGCATTGATGATAAGGGATTGGGAAGGGATAGGAACAAATGGGCTCTGTTAGGATATAAAGAAACATAATATACATTTTTGTGCGATAACATGACTCACATTTGCTGATCGTTATTTCTCTTTAACATCTAATGAATATTACAATTTCCATTCAAGTCAATTGAATACAATTTAACTTCGGTGAACATTTTTTTTTATTTTGACAGATAAAACGTTTTGTATTGCGGGTACCACTATAATGTGTTTTATGATTGGAGTTAGTTGGCGACTTGGTTGATAGGGGTGGGACATGAATCCGTAAACGGTCAACAGTTGACGTCAACAGGTTGATGAGGAATAATAAACACTGATGTAGGTGTTCACATTTCTTTAGCAATTGTCAATGCCCACGTCTCTCAGTAAGTCTCGGCATAATCCCTCTAACTCCAATCTTTAATTCTGCATAATTCTAAGTTAAGCAAACTGCGTCAAACAGATAGATGGCACTGTTCTTCTAATGTGCTTACTCGTTATTACATTGTGCTTTTGTTACTGTGCACTTCAAGTGAAGTAAGTATATAATCTTTTGTGCCAATAGGTTTCAACTCTGAACTATAGTCTGCTCGGAACTACTAAATCTTGCGTTAGGTATTTGCATTATTAAGGTGTTTGGGGTAAGTAAAAGTGACATAAACTAATTGTTATGAAAAATAAATTAAAATAAATCTAAAACCAAGTTTTTTATTTTCTATAAAAACTTGAGCTTTTCCCTTTTATGGTAAATCAAAGTGTGAAAAGTGAAATAATGGAGTGAATAATTTTTATTAAGAGAAAAAATTTATAACTGAAAATACTTTTATTGACTATATATGACAATATATGACAATTGTTATAAATGGATTCATATATAGGTGTTCATTTTCTTTTAAATTTTGACGTATTCTACTATCAAAAAGGACATAGTCTAATAAAATAATATCTTATTACAGATGAAATATATATATTAAAAAAAAATTGAAATAATTAGCGGTTCTAGGCAGACACAATTCTCGTGTTATATATTCTTTCATAAATATTATATTAATACAATAATACAGTGCCGTAGACTTAAACCAAATTAATGCGCTCTTCATCTGACAGAAGAATAATAAGACCAAAACAGGAATAATGCCATAAATAAGAAAAAAAATATTGCAAGACATTGCGGTGTTAACGTGTCACGTCAACTGTTAAATAACTTTAACATATAACGAGGAACTTGTTGCATTATAATTTCAGTAACTGGATACGAAATGCAAATAGCGGTATTAGGTGCAGTTTTTTATAATCAAGGTGGTTTATGCTTTCTTGAGTTTCATTTCATGTTGTGGTTATCTATTTTAACATTATAGTAGTAGGATATAAAACTGTTTATGGAGTTTTATTCAAAGTTACCACGATTGTTGACTGTTACTAGTTAAAACACTATAATTACAAGTATAAAAGTCTGTTTATTTATACAAAGTTTCGTTGTGTTCCTGATTCAAACGTATTATTCTCCTTTTTAAAGACCTATATGATCTTTAGGTCCAATAAAATTACAACTTAAGAGAGCTTAGATAACAACAAAATCTTTTTACTTACAACTCCTTGCTGCTCCATTGAGGCACAGACATTTTTTCATACGATTATTATTTTAAAATCAAGTTTAAAATCTTTTTAGGGTTTAATTGAAATAAAAAATTTTAAAGGGCAATTATTTAATAATATGACTCACCATTGTAATCTGTTCGAAGGGTTGTAATAGTACTTGGTGTAGATTATTTAAATTGCTGTAGTCTGTCTGAGGAGATTCCACCGGACTGCCAGGACTGTGTACCATCTGTCGGTGACATTTTAAGAGGTTAGACATAATTATATGGCATTTCGGAGTCCCTTTGAATTAGTAATGATAACACTCGCAGAAAGAGACCTGCAATTTGTACTTAAATATATACTAATCAAAATACTTTGAAAGAGAAGAAAAGCTGAAGAGTTTGTTTGGATGGTTGAACACATTAAATTCTGTAACTACCAGTCGAATAAAAAAAAAAATAAAAAAAAAATAGCCATATTAATATTTTGTTTAAAAAGTCCTTTATTTAAAAGATACATATTTAGTTCTGCCAAACTTGCCTCCCACTATGGAACAAAAGATGTATTCAAGTCAAAATATGAACTACTACTATCAACTAGCTTGTTGCACGCGACATCGTCCGCGTAACTTTACAAAATATAGCCTATGTTACTCGCCGATAATGTAGCTTTCTATAGGTGAAATTATTTTTAAAATCGGACAAGTTATTCTTGAGTTTATTCACTACAAGCATACAAAAAATGCGAATATTGGTATAGAGAACAAACTTACCGTCGGTGAAGGTATGTTTATATTCGATGTGGACGAATATTGTGATGGCGGACTGCAATGGGATTGGTAACTTGACTGCATCCACGAGTGGTCCAAAGGCGACGACGTCATGTTCTGAAATCGACATCACTTCTTATGAGACATATAATTAAAAAAGAAATACATACCGTACTGTATATATTGGTTGTATTATAAATATAAATAGTAAATAAACTTTGACGCACCACCAGCGATTTATCATTAAGAAACTTGTACTTAATGGTAAGATATATTATTGATTTTACTGGGAAAACATTGTGTAATTTAGTAATGGAATTTCATAGATACTTAAGTTTGAAAGTATAAAAAGGTCTTTTTTTTTTTCTTAAAATCTGAATACAGGAAATTACTGAAATTAAGAAAGTCATTTATTACCAAATTCTCCCAAGTCTAAGTTAAAAGAAAAACAATAGCCTGATTTTGAACGATATCTTTTATATATAATCCCTTTGTATAGGAGAAATTGTTATTTATTTGCTCTTTATGTCTTATTTATGTGAGTGGCAGGCAGGCTGACGGCCTATCGAACCCCATTTGTATTTTAAAGCGGGGCGCTACTATGAATATTAGCAATCTATATATAATTGTAGTTCTATAGAACCCCAAGTTCTATAGAACTACAAAAATGTGGAACTAATGAAAAATCGCCGTGGATGCAGCGTTTAAAGGAGTGAAAAACAGCATCAAGTGATGGGTAATTTTATGAGTTATAAAATATTTTTTTATCACTAAGTAAAATTAAAAAAAAAAAAAAAAAAAAAAAACATTTAAAAACCACTTCAAGTCATGCTGTTTTAATATAATTAATTTATAGCTTAGACATGCAGTTAGTTAGATAAGCTCATATTATAGTTTAATAATTAAATTGTGAATAAAAATTTAAAAATATAGAATAAATAATGAAGATGAATTACAATACGACGAGAACAGTAGAAAAATCGCGAGTAACTAAATGTAAAGTATTCGTAAGCAAATTTAAAAGTAGATTTCGCCACTGAAGCGTATGTACTGCATGTCGACATAATATAATACTATTGTGAATTGGATGTGTTGGTTCGAAAGGTAATAATTAGTACCTTTAAAGGGTTATAAGGAAAATTAGGTCAATGTAAAAAAAACATAAAATGGAATCTGAGTATACAAGTAACCAAGTTTGAGATAAATACAATACTTTTGAACTAATTCGAGATTACATAATATAAATCCCATCAAAAACATAAAATGCAAAAAAAGTCTTGCAACGAAATTCTTCGGATTCACCTGTTTCGGTCTCTCCAGAATTCTTTGGGCAGTGTTAGGTTAACATCTGGAGAGGTTGTCAAAATTACTTGTCGCAGTTATTAATCATAAGTCCCAAAATTTCTACAGCTATGGGATTATGTCACTAGGTACTTACAAAATGGTAACAAGTTATCGAATAAAATGACACACATATATATATATATTATAAAATCAAATTTATATATATATTTTTATGAAATTTGTATATAAAGTACGAAAAAAAAAACTAATATAAAGATAAATACTGACGATAAAGACAAAAATATATGAAAATTGTAGTAGTAAACTTATTTACAAAACAATTGGCACCTAAAAAGAACCAATTTTATTGTTACTATTAGTTCGTTTGATAAATAATTTTAAGATAGTTTTTGTCAGTTTTATGGTAACATTTTGATTAAATTTAAGAGGAAAAATGAACCCACTTTCTGGACCTTGAGGAGTCAAGCAAGCAACGCAATAATTTTTCTGACTTTTATCATTTTATATCCAAATTTTCGAAGCCTTTAATTAAATAACAATAATACTATATCATATCAAAGAAATAGGACAGTTCAAAGATAGTCTAATAATTATTAAAAGTCGGTTTAACTTACGGCTCCACAAAGGCTGTCTTCTTTAAAAACCAATATCAGTCAAAAATTCAAATTTGGAACGTGCTTTTTTTTTAAACACCACGGCACTTTTATTATCGGCCAGTAATATTTTCAAACGATTTTAATAACCTTCTCGCTTTTCCGAAGTGCGTTTTTTTTAAGCGAGAAAAAATCAAAACCGCTTGCAATGAGTATTTTTTTGTTTGTTGCAAATGAGTGTATTTGTTATCGACATGAATGATATTTTTACTGTAAAAATTTAGTGCAGAAAGCATAATAAGGTTTCGAATATACATGCAAGTTAATAGAAGCACTGATATTAAAAAAAAAATTTTTTATGAAAATATTAAAAACAATAGAAAATTTGTTTCGTTTCATTGTTAGTAAACATTGGGTACATTATTAAAAAAATTCGGCATTGACAACCTGAAAGCAACCAAGCGATCCCGAAATTGAATGAAATGCAAAAATTCAAAAAGAAAACGAACCTTATTATGATGAAGATAATTATTTGTGTTTGGGACAGATAAGTGGTTCTGAAATAAATAAAACAAATGGTCTGTGTAAAAAAAAGCAAATCAACACAAAAAAGAAAAACGAAACAATAAAAAAAAAAAACATTCAAACATATTATTCCTGTATCGCGCATTTTGGCGCACATTCTGCGGATTTTTGAAGAGATAAATTGTTTTACCATTTTTTTTTTATTTCAAGTACTTATTTATGCTAGACTGCGTACAAAAAGGTCTTAAAAAATATCAAAATCTCAGGTATTTACAACTGATTACAACGGCTTTTAAGCAGACCTTAAACAGCAGCATCTGCAACTTTTAAACAGTATTTAAATTAGTAACAATATTTATTTAGTACGAATATTCAGCAGAATGTGCAAACACATATTGACACTATTAGCGCTGACTGACGGTAGGGCACGCCAAGGCACACTGCGGCATGCCTCGGCACTTCGCGGCATGCTTCGACACTTCGCGGCATGCTTTGGCACGCAGCCGTGTCGTGCCGAAAACATATGTTATCTTTCAATCAACTATTCAGCTTAGCATTGCGTTAATTTGAAGTCGGTTATATAAACATAATTTGTTAAAACAGAGAAGTTGATTGGGATTTGTCGCGGCATGTTACAGGATGCCGCGCGTGCCAAAGCATGCCACGTATTGAAATAAAGAAGTGTGAGTGCTAAAACTATTGCAATAAGGTTAAAAATGATATGTTTATGAAAAATCCTTTGCCGTGCCGTGCCGTTCTATACCGTTAGTCAGCGCCAGCCCTGGCTTTTTTAAAAACTAGTTAAATAAAAACCTACAATGCAATGAACTTTAATGATTTTCTTGTTAAATTATTTTATTAAGTACAATCGTTATTTAGCTTAATCAATGTCGCATAAATGAATCATTAACACAATTACTGCATTTTATTTACAAATTATGTGTGTAGACATTCTTTAAGACTTTTTTGGTTACTTACACAATAGTGCCATGCTTGTATTAATATGCATTAAAATTAAACTATAATCATATTGCCTCATCATTGTATCTATCACATCACAGTCGCTATCTATAGGAATATTATATTGTCGTTGTCAAACCAAAAACTGCTATGTGCACTTTTTTGAGAATTCAACATTTTGACTTTAGTGTATAGTTCCTCATATAAAAAAAACTGCTAAGTGCTTATGTCATTATTTGTCGAACTACGACCTCTTAATAAAACATGCCATGTGCTGCAGCTAGAATCTGTTGTGCAAAAATTACTCTAATATCAAAATAATAAATAAAACTACGAAATTTACGTTAAGAATGCCGTTTCAAAATGTTTTTTTTTTTTTTTTTAAATAAACTCATGTGAATTACATAGGACTTTTTTATCAGTATCAAAAGTATACTTTTTACACATAGCAGACTTTGTATTAACAATGTCGATATAACAAACACCAATTCTACTTTACTATAAACTTTCAACTATCTTTACTATAATATCTATGTTTGCAAACCATGTAGTACTTAAATTCTATTAACTTTACAAGATTATTTGCTGCTCTTTTTATTTTGGCTTGTGACACCATAAATTTCTTTTCTAATTAGATTTAATGTCTAATTTAAAATTTACTGAAATTTGTCAAAAAAGTTCTAACAAAAGATCATTACTCCGTTTAGGTAGTGACGGATATTGTATCCAATTCTCTTTTGGCAGAACGAAATATGACTTTACACTAGTTTATATTTCATTTTCTGTCTCTTTGAATAGAATAGAATAAGATTTTATTTGTAGCAAAGCACATTTAAAACATACATAAGTAACATATAGAAAGACAAACACAAACGTCCCCCGCCACAAACCGGCTCCAACTTTGGCCGTACTTTACTATGTATTTATTGATTGAAAGTATTTATTTTCAATAGCATCCTTCCATCTAATAAATATTGTTTTAGTACAAGTTAGACTATAATGAGTCGACTTTTCCGAGTCATCATATCAAATGAGAATATTAAACGAAAATATTATTTCTTTTTGTTTAACGTATCAACAGTATCAACGTGGTTTATTTTTATATGGAAACGGTTTATCTTTTGTTTTGTTTAGTAAGACAGATGAAAATTAGTCCGGTGGTGACGTTACCTGTGTGTCGTATAGTTGCTGATGCGTGTGGTCCCGTAAGGGGTCGTGCAACCCGACAGGGGAACCGGACGCAGGGGACAAGCCCCCTGTCGCGGCAGGTGACACTGCGCCAGGGGACGTGGGACTCTGTAACACAACACGAAACCTTTTATTTTACTCCTTTTCTCCGTGCGTGCATTTTTTTGATTTGTAACATTTTACCGCTCGGTATCGTGACCAATGAGCTCGCGCGGACGTTAGTGCAATGTTGCAAAAGTGAAATATTAAAAATCGGTTAAGTTGACAGCAAAAAAACCGAAAAAATTTCATTCGAAATGAAACAAGAATATTTATGTTTTAACAGCAATAATTTGCGAGGAATTTGAACGGAAATTTTTAAATTTTCAAAATCATAGAAACATTGGAACAATAGAGAGGCCATAAAAACGACTTATTACCAAGGTGAGATGTCAGATGTTACACATCATAATTATGAGACTACTGTAAGGCTCGTTTACTTTTTTTTATGTTAAGGTCGGCAGACAGGTTGACGGTCCACTTGATGGTAGGTGGCTACCGTCGCCTATAACACAAGCAACGCCACAGGTGCTGCAGGTGCGCGCCGACTATAGTAGGGTTAAAGGATGTTATATAGTACTAATGTATAGGTGACTCACATATCTGGTGTTGTGGTGGTGGTAGTCTGGCGAGGTGCGGTGCGGGTAGTGCGGGGGGAAGTGGACCGAGGTGAGGTCGGGCAAAGAGCCGCCCGGCAACTTCATCTCCCCGCATACCAGACCCCCACCGCCCCCGCCTCCCCCGCCACCCCCGCCGCCGTCGCCCTCGCCGCTCGAGTACACGCTGCAAACAAACAATAATACATTACTCGTCACGCCTTCCGCTTAATGGAGTACATTTTTGGAGTTTACTCCTTAAGAATCGATTTTCATATATATAAGCCCGAGGTATGAAAATTTAAGGGAGTAAAATCAAATGTCACATGTCACACGTTACGCGTTACAGGCTACAATATGCTTCAATACATATTAATATAATATAATATATTTATATCCATTGATATTTATTTGTGAATGAAGAAAATTAACAAACTAATAAAGCTAACAAAATGCATTCATTTACCCTCATTTACTAATCTATGTATTTTATAATCGTTCGTAAGGAGTAAACTCCAGTCGTGCGTCGGAGCTGACACACATTTTTTCCCACTTGCTTGGAAATGGTTTTATTATTTTAAAAAATAGAATACACGAATATTCGATTATTTTCAGTTCGCATGCCAGCAATAACTCAGACATATTTATTTCTTGCCGACTGTGGCGCCGCCGCAATTTTTTATATTTTTGATGATCCACCTGAGTACTTTTTTCTGGGTGAATGGTACCTCATGTTCTTTCCTGTATCACTGACAACGTGTATACAAAATTTTATAATGATAGGTTGTGTAGTTATGGCGTGAAAAGGTAACATACAGACAGACTTGCTTCACATGAGTTATTTTTACGTTTATAATATTAGTACCTATGGATTACGACTTAATTCAAGTGCAGAGAACAAGAGCGTGCACTGAGAGGCCATAGCCTTAGAGACCAAACACGCTATGCTGCTGTAAGTTGGTGAGGACTTGGTTATTCCACAGACTACTTGATACTGCAGCATCAGATCAAGGTTACCATGTCATGGAAATACCACCGAAGCAACCGCATATCAGATTTCACATCAATCGAACCTGTGGAATTTAGTGTAACCCCTTCGTCAAACAGGAAGCGGAAATGATGATATCAAAACGCCTCAACAGATCTTCATAAACTATGATTTCAATCACCTCTGCTTTTAAACAAAACAAAAAAAAAACAGATAAAAGAAAACAGGCACATCTGTTTGAGAGCTACGGCTCCATTTAAATATACACAGGACACACACACAACACACACGTCAAAGTTATAACACACCGTTTTTGCGTCGGGCGTTAAAAATGAAAGGTAAAATGAACTGACTTATTGTTGTTTGGTATTCTGGGTATCTCGCACGACGACCGCGGCCGGTTGGCCGGATTCATTCCGAAGTTCGTTAACACGTCGAGATTTATGTCACCCGCTGAAACATTCGACGATATATTATGGTAATGTATGAATATCAATATATGTGACGTTTGTTTGTTTGTAAACATATTCCATTCTGTGAATCATAAGAATTTTATTATTACAATTCTCCTGTTACACAAACAGATGGAGTGTACACTTCTTTGGAAATTCTAATTTAAATTTTAATAACATTATACAAACATGACTCTGTAGAAAACATATTATCTAGATTACAATTTCTAAATAGTTTTTTTTTATGAGTAAATCTTAAAATTGTTTGATTCCTGTGTTTGACATTTTAACATTAACTCTATGAATCAAATAATACAAATATTTTAGTAATAATAATTCATATAATAAAATCGTTGTTTATCTGTGCTTTTTTGCACGCTAATCTCAGAAACTGCTAAGCCGATTTGAAAGCTATTTTTCACATTCATAGATAACCATTGATAAATAACATTTCTTGTCTGGTAAACAGATGGGTGAAGGTCGACTTACACCATAACATTTACTGTTTTGTTTCATTCAAATCGGTTTACAAACAAAAGTTACGCGCTATCTCGAATACCACGCGTACCAAGTCTCGAGTACAGCTAGCAAAAGAATAAAGTATAATACAAGACATCAGATAAAATGAAAATAGAAACAATACCAATAATGCAGTAAGGTTAAAAATAGTACGCATAGTAGTAATGGTACGTTGGACTCACTTCTGCGGTGATTTTGGTGGGAGTGCATCTGTTGATGCACGTGGGAATGCATATGGTGCGGGGACAGCGATGGAACAACATTCTGTTGATCACCCGCGCACGACTGGTGTAGCGCAGAGTCCGAATTCGTTCGACGCCAGCTGCTGTCTGGCGGTGGACTGAAACGATATGAAAATTCATTCAATGATGGCCGGCAGACTGAAGATGTTTTAGATTACTTATAATGTTCATTTTACACACGTACGGTTCGAATAACTTATATTTAGGGCGCTTTCATGAGTTATTACGAATTTTAGAGGGATTATCTAAAAATATTTTAAAAATGTGGCAGCGCCACTGTCAACAGTCATGCGTCGAAAAAACGTCGCCTAATCGGACAAGCAAAATGTCACAAAATGTAATAAATATATTTTCTATGTACAATTTTATTTTAGTAATCCGCTCCAAGCTTCGTTCGGGAAGCAAATTGCGTAGTCCAAGTCGCGGGCACCAGCTAGTACAATATATTATAATATAGAAAACAGTTTTCTTATGTTGATTCGTGCATTACTTTGAGTCTTTTCAGAAACTTTACTTACATGAGTAAATAAATATATATATTTATGATGAGTAATAATCATTAATTCATATTAATGGATTGACATGAAATACTTAATTTATTTGTGAATTTTTCCTCTTTGCGATTATGTGGTCTATTTTAAATAGTACATAAGTTTTCAAGTTAATCGCTTAGTAACTATGTATACTACACGTACAGTTTATTCATTACAAACATACAAAAATACAAATATTCTCTCTTTATAATATCAGTATAGAAGTATAGATAAGAAAAAAAAACTGTCAGTTGTATAAGTGAAAACATCTCAACAAACTATTGACGAATTTAAACGTATTATGAACAACAAGTACTTACTTTCGGATGTTTATTTCATACAATTTAACTTCACTGAGTGTGTCACTCACAGAGCGTGACGGCGTGAGTTTACTGTTTTTTCCCCACTAAAAGTGCCCTAACGCGCCTAAAGAAGTGTTCACTTTAAAAACTTACCTTAAATAAACGCTGCTACCGTAGGGGCTGGTATCGTGTTTTCTATCCGCAGGACGGCGCATAGGTCCCACGGATGACGAAGCCCGTCCCCTTTGTCCAGGACCACGCGAAGGTGACGTGCCTCCACTGTGACCGCCAAGACCATACTGTGTTGCTAATGTTGTCTCCTCCGGCTAAAAAATTAAAACATACAAGGAATATTTTAAGTTCTCCCTTCCGTTTCAAGCCATTTTATATTTAAATTTGAATGATTTGGTTTAAAACACACAGAGATTGTTTACAAAATAAATATTATAAACTATAAACTGCAATGAGAGAAATTTTGTTAAATTTGTGATGCCATGGAGTCTAAAAATAGGTAATTGAGAATAAATAATATTGTAACAAATATAGGAAAAAACATCTAAACCTTAAACTATTTAAACTACTTATTTGACAAAAATTACTTGCATGGAGACTAAAGTATAATTTAAAGAGAGATTATTCAAATTATAATTTCCAACATGCATTCATACACATTCAATTCAAACTACATTAACTTAAAACATTTTGTATCAACATGCTTTCCAAAATATATTTTTATTGATACAATGATTATTGTAAGGGATAACTATACTTACTTTCTATTTAGTTAAATGGTACATTCACATATAAACATGTGCAAACATATTCAAAGTAATAATGGTGATCTTAAAATTATTTTTGAGGGTAATATATGTGTCAAATTAGTAATTTAAGCAAATTTTATATATTTATAGCAGAAAAAAAAAACTTTTTCAAGGGTTATTCCTGAAAATGTAATATATCCAAGTATGAACATGTTCTTATATATTATTATACTGTCATAAAAATATAATTTTGGCAACTTCAGTAGATGGACAAATAATAATAGACATAACTATGTCTCAGATAGATTTAAAACAAAATAAATAGATTTATTAGAGTAATATTATCTAAATTACAAAATTGATACAGTTTAAAATATTATTTTGTAATTTTTAATAAAATTATTGACATTTTACTTTCTTTTTAAATTACGGCGTTCAGTGCTAATTCTGAAATTCTTTAGTGTGTGAAAATTATTGACACATAGAAAGCCCTTAAGAGGAAACTATGTAATGCAATAAGTACATATTTCTTGACTACAGAAGCTCCTTACAAAAATCACATTCTTGTATTGACATAATATTTTATTTTGCTTTTTCTAAATAAATTCACATAGGGTTCTATTAGCTGAAAAGAAAATTGTATGTTTGTATTTTTATTTTTTTTATTTTATCTTTTTCCTATGATTATTATTTATTTTTATTAACACTATATTTTTAGATGTTTGCTATAAATAATTACATTTTTGCTAACATTTTTGGAAACAATAAAAAACTACCATATTTTAATAAATAAAAAAAAATATATTTTTTCATTATTTCATTAAAATAGTTATCAATAAAGAATGTGACATTATTAAAGTCATAAAAATCAATTATAAAGTGTAAATGTAGTGTATTGTACACTCTATAATTACTTACTAGATCAAAAATAGCCAAAAAGATCAAATTGATCTTATTTTTTGTCTTAACATATAAACACAAGATCTTAAAATAAGTTTTATTATTTACTTAAACATAAACAACACAAATGTAACAATAAAGTTGAACATAACATACAGGTACTTACAAAGTAATTTAAATATAAATTAAAATACTTAATGGGGGGAAAGCATTTCCTTTCTAATATAAAATTATGTAGCCAGCTACAACTGCACCACTACCATAAACAAAAGAATATAGCCGTTTACAACACTAATCTCTATATTACCAGCATACATACTCAAATTTAATATCTTTCTAACAAAAAAACAAAAAGGAATTAAACTGTAATAATTAATATTAATTATAGAAATGCATATGCTGACAAATACATCAATACAAATCCCAAAGCTAATTGAAGAGTAGGTTGTAAAATAGCATTTAGCTGTCGCAAAACATCTCATGCTTGGCAATAATATAGAAGTCAGTGGTTCACAATGAAAAATTATGTGTAATTTTGAAATAGGAACCTCAGGTTTTTCTGGCTCCACACTGGCTGGTTGTGGTGCAGCCACATTTGGCAGAGAGCCACTGCGATATGTGCCCAAGCTCTGCTGCGAGGGCCTCAATGTCGAGTCAGTGCTATCGACTGGCTCGGGAGGTTTGATTCGAGCACGACTCCTACTAGAATTAACCTGTAACCATTTTCTTTCAAGGTCCCTATTATCGTCCCTATGTTAAATGTAATAGTTTATTATAAGTAAGCATGAAATGCTTCAGATAGGTTAAAATAACATATCATTACTGTCAAACCAAAATCTGTAAGTGTTAAAGAGTATAATTCTAATTTATAAACAAAAAAAGTTTTCCTGAAAAAGTTTACATGATTTATTTAAAACAAAAAGTATTTTATTTGAAACTTAGGGTTGTTAATGTAAACTTATTTGTCTTTTTAAAATGAAAATTTAATAATTTATTTATTGTTTTGATAATAGAATAAATCTAGCTGCTGCACATAGCATATTTTATTAAGAGGTCATAGTTCCACAAATAGTTCTCAATAAGCTCTTAGCAGGTTTTTTATATTATAATAGATAATGCAGTGAACTATTCACTAAGGTCAAAATTCACTAAGATTTTGGTTTGACAATGACCAATATTCTTTTTATGAAAAATTATCTATAATAAAGAATATAATATAAAAAAAACACAATTTAAACTCTTATTTATAGGAATGTAAATATTGTCTTTGGTATGCATTTTGTTTGTTGATATTTTTGCAAGTAACAACTACATACTTTCAATCAAACAAACTTTAAATGCCTCTTAAAGTATATTAATTTTAAAAATGTTCAATGCTGCGCAGAATATTAAAACTAATAATGTAGATCCCAGTCTAATAAGACAATGACAATGAATATAATAAAGAGTAGCTGGTGTGCACGGAACATTGTTATTGTGTGCCATATGCGTCTGGACATGTTAAATTCATTATTCATTTATTTATTAAGATGCAAAAAATTTTGTAATGGTTATTGTTTACGTCGGCGGACACATTTGACGGCCAGGAAGCGACTGCCTGAGTAAATAGGCGACATACCTTGTTGGTTGCGTCGGACACTTCACGCATTATTTTTTCAAAAGCGGCAGTCTCTTCCGCTTGCTTTTGATTGTGGAGGGCTATTTTTTCACTAAATTTCCTCGGATTCGCCATGATGGCTCACAAACATTAGTTTTTCTCTTTTTACATCACAATTCGCTGTGCTCGTAGTACCAAAACGCGCTAGCTTGTCAAAAAGTGTCAGACGATTTTTTTTTTGTAATTACAATAGTGAGTGTTGCCATTTAGTTGAAGTCAATAAATAAATAAGTAACAAAAACTATAATAATTTTCAATAGGTCACGTTCAAAAGAAAACAAACACATAAGTGGATTTTTTGAAACTATAAAAGCAAATTTTCTAAGCTTTTTTTTAATATGTTTATTACTTTTGGGTTTTTCGTCTGTATATTTTAAGGATAATTGAATTGGTTCCAATCAAAGATGTCCAATATGTCAATGTTTTTTTAAATGGTAATAATATTATAATGAGTGACAGTGACAGTGTAAGGCTATTAAGTGACAGTATTTATTTATATACCTATGGTATAGTGTGTTGTGTTGTGTGTGTTTCTGTTTTATGAGTTGTGTGTGTTGTGTTGTGTGTGTGTGTGTCTCCTCGGTCGGCAATCGGGCCTCGGGCTAATCGAGGAAAATAAAATAAGATAATAAATAAAGTTATTTTTTAATCAGTTGTGTTTTAAAAGAGTTATGTTCTGTTCTCCCTATGTCGCAAAAATTGTATTAAATAAGTGGAGAGTTTGATGTAATTATTAATTTAATGAAGTTTATAGAGTTGATTCCACTTTACTTGATCTAAAACTGTTCTATACAGGACATTACAAATTTATTAGGATGGAAGAAAAACATATTCTTACTCTAGATATCGGGACTACTACAATAAGATCGTTCATTTATAATTCTTCAACCGAAATTGTTGGGAAATCAGTGGATAAGGTAGGTTAAATATTTTTTTAACTGTGCCAATATATTAGAGATGTAGGTACTATATTGAATGTTTTGAATCAATTTTGTGATTTGTTATTACTTAAACAGGTTGTATTAAACTATCCCTGCCCTGGATTTGTTGAAATAGACCCTGATGAGCTATGGACCTCAGTAGTAAACGTGGTGAAGAATTCTTTGAGTGGTATGCTGTTCAACTTTTTCAAACAAATATTACTTAAGTATATGAAACTTTTGTGTATCAATTAAGCAGAGTTAAAGTTTTAATTCTCGTCAATAATGGAGAAAAATACGTTAGGTATCAGTTTACATCTGATACCTGCTGTGGAAAATTTATTAAAACTTTTCAGTCATTTTAAATTAACTTTCTAATACTTATATTGTATCCTAATATAATAATTATTAATGCGAAAGTTTGTATGTTTATATTTGTTACTCAATTATGCAAAAATGGCTGAACAGATTTGGATGAAACACACAAATATGTTGTTATCTGGATTCGAAGTTGCAGACATAGCTAGTAATGTGTATAGGTAAAGTGTTTCTCTACTGTATATTTTTCATAATTGTTGTATTTTATAAGCATTCTATTAATTTACCAGAGACTGAATTTATTTTTCACATATATTTTCATATTTTTAAATTTACTTTTCATACTTATTTCGTTCATTTCGACCTTAACTCTGTATACCATAGATTACCCACAACTTACAATGATAAGTTCACACACTTGGACATTTTCCACCTCCCAAAAATATCTTTCAACAATAAAAAATGTTTTATTTAGAAGTAACTGTTGAATCCCTGTGATGAGAATACTGATAAATTTTATTTTAAAGAACTGATAATTTCTATTCTAAAAAAGGGTGACCTTACTATGGATTTCATGTGGTAAAAAGACAATATCTTTTTACCACCAAGTCCACCAAGTCACCAAGCCGAAAAATAAATTTACATGGCTTACATAGACTAAAGATTAAAATTTTACATATAATGATTTAGGTGTGACTGTAATGGCATATCTATCTGTTACAGTTGACTCACAGTAACCATTACTTTTATTAAAACTTTAACCTCTACATATTATAGACCCGTCATCTTCTAAACTACCCAACGGATTTTAATACAGTTTTCACTCATGGGAAGAGGGATAAATGAGGAAGGTTTGTGTAGGTATAAAAAGAGAATTGCACCCTGAGGGAAGCCGGAAGCAGATCCCTAGTATAAAATATTACTAAAGAATAGATTGATGTAGAGATTTTGGGAACCCCCCATTACTCCTTTTTCGGAACTCCTTAACGTAATAAATGAATGGTCCCTTACTGACTGCAAAGTTATTTTAATACTATCGAAGAACAGTGCAACAATGTAATAATGGCCTCTATCTAAATGTCAGTTTAATTTTAGATGCCAATTTGTCCGCAAAGCAGATCACTGCTATGGGGATTTCAACACAGAGGAGCACATTTATCACGTGGTCACGTAATACTGGAAAACCATTTCACAGATTTATAACTTGGAAAGATTTGAGGGCGGACAAACTGGTGAAACAATGGAACAGATCGTACACATGGAAGGTATGCATTCAGTTTTTTTTATTAGCGTGTACTAATATTATAAATGCAAAAGTTTGTGAGAATTGATATACAGATGTTTGTTACTCTTTCCCGCAAAAACGTCTCAACATATGTGGATGAAATGTGGCACACAAATATTACCCGTATTAACATATAGGTAGGATAATTTATATCCTAAAAAAATGTTAGGTTCCCAAGGGATCGTCTAAAAATATAAAATATTCGGCGCCACTGTAGTCAACAGTGGCGGCGCCACCGTCGTCACAGCGATAAAGATGTCAGGCGTTATTCAGATGTTATATCTTTCAACGCGGACAACTCGCGACAAAGTCGCGAGCACCAGCTAGTGAATGTATAATTTTGTAAACACAAACTAATATTATAAAGTAAACTAAAAACAAAATGTGTGGGCAACTAATAGACTAAGGGCCTCTTTCACCAACTACAAGTAAAGTATTGATTAGTTACTTTTAGAAATAATTTTATGTTTTATTAAAATAATTTAATAAAACATAAAAACATATGCACTCAGTTTACTGCATCCTTTAATAGGGGAATTTTTTTAATTATTTTCTTTTAATGTTAGAGACTTTTACCATACAAACAAAGGTATATCATCTTCATTCCCGGTTACCGGTGACTTTAAATGGCGGTTAGACTACTCGACACATGGTGAAAGAGGCCCTAAGCGTGCGCGGTACTGGACACTGCTTATATTATAATGCTAGCTGTTGCACGCGACTTCGCCCGCGTAACTTTATAAAATATAGCCTATGTTACTCGCTGATAACGTAGCTTTCTATAGGTGAAAATTTTTTTTAAATCAGTCCACTAGTTTTTGAGTTTATTCATTACAAACATACAAATCTTCTCTCTTTATAATATTAGTATAGATATTTTATTTTTCTAAAATAAAAGTAGCCATCCGCCAGTAAAAGTCCCGTCAAAATCGGTCCAGCCGTTTCATAGATTAGCCGGAACAAAAAGACACGTCAATTTTAATTAATTAGTAGGTATATATAGAGTGATGATACGTTATTATAGTACAACCATAATTTAGGTGCAGTTAAGTTGTAATTGTTACGAATTATTATTAATTGACTATAAATTTATTTTAATCGGGATTGACTTGTATATATAATTTTATTTTCTAATATTTTAATTAATTTTACAAACCGAATGTGGTAGTATACATTAACAACTGATTATGCATACACCCATGTATACAGGCAAATTGAAAAATGATTTGAATTTGAATACAATTGAATGTTTTGAATATAAAAAATTGTTTTTAAGCGCCCATGCTACCGCCACAAAGAAATTTACATGAATAAGCTTGAAAAGGATTGTAATGGTGATTTATAATGGTGCTACTGGTGATTTACGTTAAAATCTATTCACATTTAGTGAAGCAAATTTTTTCTATATATAATCGTTTAAATTTGATGTTGAAACAACTAAAGGGTATAATGTTGTTAAATTGAAATTACTTATTATCTATTATATATATATATATATCCCGCTACAAATTCGGCGTCTTTTCGAGATGCACTGTTATGGCATCCACCACTTCTGCAGCACTGAATTTCAGATACTAAATGAATACTAAGGTATTTTTTGACGATAAACAATGTAGGAATAAAGAAATAGTGGAATTTGTGTTTTTTCTGATTATACATTTTTTTGGAATTTTCATTGTAACTGGAGGAAATCTGAACCCTGTTTTATTATGAGATATATTACGCTTCCCCGTATATGACATTTAAATCAATACGCAAGTGGCATCTATTCATAAAACAGGGTTTATAACGTCTCTTACCTAATAATATAAGTAGGTTTAATAAATAATATGTAACGAGTTTTCCATTTTACAAATCATATAACTTTTTATGCCAGATTATTACAACTTCCTTTCATTCATTTATAATTATAATTATAAACAATAAATATAATAAATAAATAAATTTCTTCACAAATTCAATACAGCACCATCTAGTTCCATATTAAGCAAGTAATGCTTGTATTATGGATACCAGACAGTTGATATAATATATAGATTACTTTTTTTTAAATACATACATATTATAAATACAAAACATCCATGACTCAGGTACAAAGGTCAAATGTTAACACATAAACATTTGCCCCAGCGGGATTCGAACCCGCGACCGTTTGGTTAACAGCTAGGGTTACTAACCACTAGACCAAACGTGTCGTCAAGTCAAACAAGTACCTACAAGATTTCATATAAAACAGCTCTTATTTATATTTTATTGATTTAAGTCGGATATAAAAAGATTTTAGTTTTTGATTATTTGTTTTTTACTTTTATAATGTAAAATTCAATTTTTAAATGCATGATTAATGTATTTAATAAACTAATTCTCCAAACTATAACTCCTCTTTTATCTCCTTCTGTAATTTTTTATTAATTTTTAAATTTACTGAACTATTCTAATGTTTTATTATGTAGGTACTAGCGACGCGCTCCCGGCTTCACCCGGGATAATTTTTTTTATATACACAAACCTTCGTTTATCCCTCTTTCCATAAGTGAAAACTGAATTAAAATCCGTTAAGTGGTTTACAAGTAGATTTAGCGGAGAAACACACGTGACATGTTATAAATATGTAGATTTTAAAGTTTTAATGAAGGAAATGGTTACTGTGAGTGAGCAGTGACAGACAGACAAGCTATCGCGGAGTTTTCTTTAGGATTTTAGAAGTACTACCTACAATGCTCTAGCTAGTACATTATTTTTATATATCTCTTAAGGTTTAGCCTACGTAAGCCATGGAAATTTATTTTTCGGCGACTTGGTTGCAAAATATTGTTTTTTCTATTTACATAAAATTTTTATTACGTTTTATTATATAAGTATTAAATAAACCCTTTGTAAAAAATATGTAACTGATGGTGAAAACCGCATCAAAATCTGTTGCGTGATTTAGGCCGTGTTGATAGAAAGTCGTTGGGTTTTAGCCGGTAGGAATCCAGCATAACCCGGCAGTGTATGGGACACTGCCGAGTATCCAAGAGGATTTCCCAACGTTAAAAAAAAAGGTATGTTGTCTAGATAAAATTAAAATAATTATCAAATATCAACTCGTAAAATTTCAGAGGATTTGACGTTAGGGGTGTCAGAGGGATACGAATGAACTGGATAAGGTAAGGTTACTCACGCGCCGAAACAAAAGCAGACTTGCTGTTATTTCAATGTGTTCCACATTGGCAAGGAGTGGTTGAGTGGTTTTTAACTGTGGAAAGCATCGTGCTCTGCCACTACAAAATAGTTATTAAAAAGAGACATTAATAGGTAATTTTTCATATTTATTGACTCTTATAACAACTAATAAAGAGTTATATATAGAATTTCTATACAATGTTTAAAAAAACTCATATTAGTTTTTCTCAATCTTTGTATTATAGAATTAAAACTAATACATAATAAGTACGTAACAAAATTGAATACTTAAAACTAAAATTAGCTTATAATTAAATGCGAACGGTTAAATAAAGTAGGGTGCACACAAGAAATGAAAATGACGTTATCAAAATTAACACGTTCACAACTAATGCTATACCTAGGTCGAATTAAGTACAAATGAAAATAGAAATTAATAATTCTAAATACAGTAAGTAAATATTAAAAATTAATACTAAAACTTAACACGCTTACAATAAATGAAATTATTTAGTAAACTAATTACACATTTGATTCTAAAAAACAAATAAAAGCTGTAATAGATTAACGCATAATGTTCCTTTATTAATAATAAAAATACTTTTATAACAACAGCGTGGTCCACCTTCGGTCCTTACATCAAGTGAGATCGCGGCCAAGCGCTGCCTTGACTCTATTTAAAAAAAAAACATTATTCATTAAAATACCTACACCTTAAATTAGATAACTTTAAATTAAATTAAATGTAATAAAAAATCAAGTTTAAGTATAGATATTAAAATTAAAATTGGACAACTACTTGATGAGCTCGTTGGATGAGTGGTTATGGTGCTTGCCTTAACGCTCTGTCTCAGGAGTCCCGGGTTCGACTCCCGGCCGGGTCAACTTGGAATTGAACTTTTTAAAATTGGCTCTGGACTTGGCAGCGCACTTGCAGCATCTGTGTTGTTGCTTGTGTTATAAGCGACGGTTGCCACCTACTATCAAGTGGGTTGTCAGCCTGTCTGTCGACTTGACATAAAAAATAAATTTACGGAAGATTGAAGGATCAATAATAAATTTATATTTATTATGAAAGATTTTAACCGTCAAATATTTCTATCGAGTAATATCTTTTTTTTTTTTTAATATCAATATAGAAATGTTTTTAATAACATTTGGTGGTGTTTTTGTATAACGTGTAACATAATTTAGTTTATTTAAAAATAAAAAATATATAATATAAAAATAAAATTTTTAATTTTTATTTTACTTTTTGTTTTTGTATAATATGTAACATAATTTAGTTTATAATTTAAAAAAAAAAGTGAAATAAAGTTATTATTATTATTATTATTAAATTGTGTAGGTACTTACTTTTTTTCAAAATCATATCCAATATTCTTTTACTTCTTTTGTTTTTAATCATTTTTTGATGCACAATAATTAATACACTATGAAATGGCGTCCAGACGTCTGATAGCAGCAAGTTTAGTTTAGCCCTAAAAGAGAATATTTATCCACTAAAATCTAAAATGAAGCGAGGCAGAGAATTAAGAAAACAAAAATACGAGTATTTAATGTCGAATAAACGCGGGCGACAACATAATCACTGCCCCCAAATGGGTCTCTTGTAAGCTTGAGCAACAGAATTATCCGAAACGCATTTTAACACAACGACATAAAGCATAATTTCTTATTGATGCCACACTGGACGTCGTGAAATCTTAGTTTTACATTTAAAGTATACTGTAAGTATATTTTTCTCTCTTGCTAGCGCCAGCGAGAACTCGCGGAACTAATAATTATACAACACCAGTAAAATTCCAACAAAAATCGCTTCCATCGATTTTTCTTGAGGGCGATCCAATGTGTTCAAAGGTCATTCTGACGGATTTTGTCGATCTGGCGTCCGTATATGGACGCCAAAAGTTGGTGGATGCCAGATTAAATGCAACTATAGTCCATATCGGACGCCGAATTTATAGCGGGATATATATATATATATATATATATATATATATATATATATATATATATATATATATACACCTCAGTACCTATTACATAGATAAAATCAATATTCAGCTAGTAAATAATAAATTTATAACATAATTCCATGTTTACGACTTATCGTAACATTAATTAAATTTTGTTTGATAAGCAAAAGATATTACAGTTCAACATCACATGACGACATTGTTATTGTGTTGTTTTTGTTATATAATGTGTTTAATTCCAAATTGTAATATTGTCTTTCAAAATATTAATATCCTATTTTTTTTATCGGAAGTAGGTACTTACGTACTACAAAGGTTGTTCACATGGACTATCTAAAAAACACACGCACAGCACCTATTATAAAAACACAGCACCTATTTAAAAAAGCTATTAACCACAGATACCACAATGAAAACACTAATCGAAAAACAAATGCATGATTTGCAAGATCAAATCAAAGATATTACATATTGCGACATACATTGTGCACTAGCTGGTGCCCGCGACTTCGTCCACTTTGAAAAATGAAAAATATAACACCTGAGAAAATATCTCACATATTTATCGCTGTGACTAAGGTCTCGTCGCCACGGCCACAGTGGCGCCCAATTTTTAAATTTTTAGACGATCTCTCTCACCTGTATTAAATGTTATTTGAAGTTGATTGGATGGGTGTAGTTAAACAACTGGATTCGGATCGGCTGACCTGATCTTCTTTGCACTTAACTCTGTAAATATATTAAGTGATTTAAGAATTTTTCTTTTTGCAGGTAGTTAAGGCGTGCTCCTACATTCTCTATTTGCTGTTACGAAGCAACAGGTTTAGAGCTGGAAGCGTTTTGAAATTTATGAACACTCAGGTGAGAATATTTTAACAACCAAGTACATTTTGCCCGCAACTTGGTCCCCGCTCCCTAAGTATTTTTGTCAGGTGTTGAATTTTTAGATTTTTATACTCACTATGCAGCTACACAATGCAGGTAACATAGAAACTCATATTTTCAATAAAAAGTTATTTTTGTCATAACCACCACGGATATTGCAATAATTTTTTTTATCCTCTATTCGGTTTGCAAGACGGCACACAACAGTACATTAAAAAAAAATCAAGTAATTGAATAAAATCTACAATGATTGTGCCTTTCATGATGCAATCACAACATAATAAAACAAAGTGACAGTAAGTTGTAATTGTAACTAATAAAAAACAATTAGAGTTCTACTAAAACTAAAATAAAAGCGATCTATTAATACTCAAGTAGTGGGGACCTTATAAAAATATTGGATATTTAAACAATACGAGATTCTTTTTCATGTTAACAATATAATTTATGGGTAATAAGACGTATGGGTCAAGGTTTTTTGTTGTTTTTATGTCTAATTGACCTGTTGTCCTCCGTCGAAATACGTCGAGTAATATGCACTAAAGAGGAAAGATTTGATTTTTTATATGTTGTTTGTTTGTAATTGATTTGATAAACTTATCAGCGAAAAGTAGTTTTTGAAAAGTATTTATAGCTCCATTATCAGCGAGAACATAAATATATTATGCGCACTAGTAATAATATTTTTTATATGATTTCCTTTCCTCTTTGTTCATAAAGCAGATTTTTGTGATGGAAAAATATTAACCTAAGTAAGAAGTAAACAAACATGACTGTTTTTTTTATAATATTATTCTTACACTTTAGTTTTTTTTTTACTTATAAAAATAAAAAAACATTTACAAGTACAAGGTGTGATCAAGTAGATAAAATTTATGGTGAAGCATTTTTTTTTTTTCAAGCATTCCAAGCAAACCTTGGACTTTATTTAAGCTACTAAAGGTTTCAATTGAAAAACATTTGGAAAACTTAGGAGCATTCTATGCTTGATATTTACTATAATTAATATTGAATACTTTTAGTAAACCTAACATTTTTCCAAGATAAATAGTATCATATATATATATATATATATATATATATATATATATATATATATATATATATATATATATATATATATATATATATATATATGCAGTTCGCTACTATATAATAAAAACGTTTTTAGAAACATATTTATGCACTTGACTTTTATGTTAATAGTTACATTAACACATAATTAAATGTTTAATTACAGACAACACTAAGGTTATTCTGGGCGCTACAAAACGTAGAACCGTTGCAAAATGCTGTGGTAAAAAATGACGCCATGTTTGGTACCCTAGACACATGGTTGTTGTACAAACTGACCGGTTAGTATTCTTTTTACCCATAATTCTCCTCAGTGTAATTCTATAAACTCGTTTTGCACTTACGTCATAAATTAATATTCATACTTTTGTGTTTAAAATTTTGTTAGAGGTTGTTAAAAAGACAAGTTTTTGTTGTGTAAGGTGGCTATTATTTTTATTCAAATGAAATAACATTGGCGTTGAACGGTTTTGAGAATTTCAAGAAGGAAACAGTTAATAAAATAACATTTTGCAAGTTGATGAAATAAACAGTCAAGTGGTCAAGAACATCGATTTCGTCAACATACGTCTATCACTGTGGCGCTATCTGTTAGAACGTATAGAGACATAAGGGAACGTACCAACACCTACTATAAACAGCGTACCCACCCATACTACGTGACCCGTTCAAGGGAGTAGGGGGTCCTTAAAATACCATGCTTGGTCACCGGGGCGAGGGGGGGTCTTAGGTTTTTGTGACTTGGTGTGTGATAATATATTTTTCACTTGTAATTATAGGGTATGCCCGCACTCTTGGCGTCACACGGCAAGCACTGTATTAATAAAGACAAACATGAGCTAAATGTGTTTTTTTTTTTGCAATGGTGTTAAACCATATTTATGAATTACTACGTGAAAACTAGAGGGGAGAGGGGGGGACAAATTGTAAAAAAAAAATTGGCTCACGTAGTATGAGTACGTTTCCTAAATGCCGAAACCCTCTTGGAATTATTTTGTGCATCAACGACAGACGTCATTATAGATAACTTTTTGTGACGCACGTTTTTCTCGAAACGAGTTCCACCTGTTCTTCCATTCCTATTGCTTAGACCAAATAATAACTATAGACAGAATCTTGTGGACAACATAGTGAAACCGGTTCATAGTGAACCTGTTTACTTTATTGAGATTTTGTGTTCAAAGCTATAACCACAATCTTTGTTCATTTTGAGTCGGACACGCTGAGATCGCGTGGTCCGACTACTCGGAGGACGCGGACTTTTTCCCCATTAGTTCGATTGATAGAACAATGCGGACTTTGTTTCCCATTGATTCGATTCACAGTTTTCTTATGTAGCTCAAAACATTTACTCATGCCATAAGGAATATTTTGTGGCGTACCCCAATAAGATTAACGCGTACCCCACTTTGAGAAATCCTGTTCTAGAGTATTAAAGGCTTATAAAGGAATCGTAACATTGCAGACAGTAAGGTCCACATGTCCGACGTTTCTTCGGCGTCGGCGACAGGCTTCTTCGACCCATTCACGATGCAGTGGGCCGGATGGGCGATGGCGTTGTTCAAGATACCAATGCCGCTGTTACCGCAAGTGGTGGACACCGCCGGTGACCACTTCACTTCCACCTCGCCCGACATATGGGGCCATGCGATACCGATACGGAGCAGTGTATGTTTCATTTAAACTTTAATATGTCATACATTCGACGAATCCGTTGGATGAACGGTTTAGGGTGCTCGCCTTAAACGCTCTGTCTCAATTTTGGAAATAAACTTTTAAAAGTTGGCTCTGATCTGGTATTGGAAAGTATAAGTGGTAGGCACACCGCGTTTCGCAGTCATTTGGGCAGCCCGCTGACGGCAGTAACCAATCCTTATAGAAAACCACCATGAAATAACAGCACGTGTATTGTTGTGTTTCCCTGTTCCCTGTTCCCCTTCCTAACACCTTATCCTTAATCCTATTATACAAAGCAAATATAGGCCCTAAAACTCCCGGGGCTGAATTCTGAATGGCAGACGAGACCGCATCCATGTGGAATTTGTGTATATTTGTTGAGAATAGGCCCTGTGAAACCTTCTGGGTGAATTTGTAGATGGCAGACCAGACCGCATCAATGTGGGGTTCGTGTTGTTTCGACGTGGGCGACGTGAAGCTGACCATCGGTACTGGGACTTTTTTCAATATGCACACCGGTTCGAACGCCCACGCGAGCGTCTCCGGTCTCTACCCAGTGGTGGGCTGGAAGCTAGCAGAGGATTTGGTCTACTCCGCCGAGGGCTCCAACAACGATACAGGATCCATTATTAACTGGGCTCAAAATATAGGTACGTCTCAAACATAAACACTGCTTGCAGGTTAAATTTTGAATGAATTCTTAAACCTCGTCTATTCGTTACAGGTCTTTTCGAAAATCCTCAAGACTCCGCTGACATAGCGAATTCAGTTCCCGACTCTGATGGTGTATACTTCATACCAGCGTTCAGTGGATTAGGGGTGAGAAAGCTATTTGACCTATTATGAGCGGTTAGGGTTCTATTATGAACTTTTCAATGTTGCCTCTGGCATCCCTACTCACTCACCGAAACACAAAAGCACATATTATGCTGCTATTTCACGGTGGTCTTCTGTAAGGAAGTGGTTACTGCCGCCAAACGACTGTATGCCATGCCTAAATTATTCTATGTGTTCTCAAGATTGTTTGATGAAATATTGTATTGTGTATTGTCAGCCGCCATACAACGACGGCACAGCGGCTTCCGGGTTCGTGGGGATGAAGCCGTCGACTCGAAAGGCGCACTTAGTTCGCGCCGTACTCGAGTCGTTGGCATTTCGCACTGTGCAGCTTTATAACTGCGTGCGCAACGAGACCACATGTCAATTCCACACCATCAGGTACACACATTGTACCACACACCAACAAGTTTCTAGATAACTTGAAAGTATGTAAGAGGGGTTGATATTTTCTAATCAACCCTCTTACATTTTTCAACCAAAAACCGTCCGCATCTGTCTGTTTCACCGCTAACTACTTCTAAACCGCCAAACAGATTTGATACGGATTTCACTAATCTAAAGAGCTATAAACGAGTAAGGTTAGTGCATATATATAATTTGTAGAAAAAATTGCATCCGTACGAAACCGGAAACGGGTCGCTAGTCTATACTTACTAATAATATTATAAAGAGGAAAGATTTGATTGTTTGTTTGTTTGCATTGAATAGGCTCCGAAACTACTGGATCGATTTGAAAAAATCTTTCACTGTTGGTAAGCTATATTATCAGCGAGTAACATAGGCTATATTTTATGATGTTACGCGGATGAAGTCGCGTGCAACATCTAGTATTTCATAAAACAAAATATCTCGAAATATGTGTATTATGCGATATATGTGGATTTTTATTTCATCTGATTGTTTATCAAAGAGGATAGTATATTATGTAGTATGATACATTATACAATACAATATACATGATTGTCGCTCTCGTTAGTTTATTAGAAGGTTAATTTTAGCCATAGAGAATGGACCGAGCGTTCCCTATACTCATGTAAAGTAAATGTGGACAGAAAGTGTGAGAGAGACGAAGCGATCGTGCGGCCAGTATTTGTCTTAGAATTTTGATTGGCTTTCGTAGTTACTACAGACCTACAGGAAAGAGAAGAAAGAGATAGGGTATTGGCTGCACGATCGCTTTTTCTCTTTTTCTCTAGAAAACTTACTCTCTTATTCTCTTGTAGTCGATTTTATGCGGTTATTGCGCAGTCCATTCGCCATGTCTATGATTTTATTATAGTAAAAGTAAAAAAATTGTAGGTTAGACGGTGGCGTGTCAAATAACGACTTCGTGGCTCAACTGATTGCGGATCTCACTGGTTTGAGGATCGAGAGACCAGTCAATGTCGAAATGTCATCGTATGGGGTCGCGTATATCGTGGGATTTTATTTGGGTAATGTTTAACTTAATTTTTAAATGTAAATTGCCATCGTTGATTATGTTTTCCTAATTAAGTTGCTTAAAGTTAAAAAAAAAAACAATATTTTGCATCCAAGTTGCCGAAAAATAAATAAAAATAAACATGGTCTAATTAGGCTAAATGTTAAGAAATAGATAAAAATTATGTATTAAAAAATTGTAGTTCTTTTAAAATCTAAAAAAAAAAAAAACTCCGCTATGGCATATCTCTATTTGTTACGGTTGACTCACAGTAACAATTTCTTTCATTAAAACTTTTATGTCTACTTTTAAACCCAACGGATTTTGATATGGTTTACACTACACTAATAGAAGGAACTATAAACGAGAAAGGTTTGTGTACATAAGCATAGCCGGGAGCTTGTCGCTAGTGAAAATTATAAGTTTCATATTAATGGTAATAATTGTTTTATATAGGTTGGTGGAAAAAGGAAGATTTGAAATCGCGTCGTAAAATCGGTTGCGTTTTCAATCCGCGGCCAAGTGTCAAGAAGATGTACGAGTTGTCTATGGCCCGATGGGAGGACGCAGTGAAACGAATGTGCGGTTGGTATTCCGATAGCGATACGAATTCGAACCATTCGATGGCGACGGTCTCCGACTCGAGTAGCAACTCTATCACGTCACAGAGTAGTTTCAAAATGGCGTCTGTCACTAGAAAACAACATGGCGGATCTAAATAGCGGTGGCTTTTGTTCGTGCTGGCTTTGCTGGCCGCTTGCTTACCGCTGTTTAGATGATACAGGCCTCGTCATCGAAACTTGTTGCTACGTTTGTAGGTTAAAGTCAGATGACAAATCGATCTTCAAATTTTGATGTTGTCTACATTGTGATTTTAGATTTCAAATCCGTCAAAAGTGTTTAATAAATTCCATCATTGTCTATAGAAACTTTTACATTCTTGTCTTCACCAATTCGCCAAGTGGCCTACATTTAAAAAAAAATACATATATATATAACTTTTTGTAAACCGTTCATCTACATATATGGTCGTTGTCAAAAATCTACTATGTGCACTTTTTTGATATTCCAACATTTTGACTAGTAGTGAATATTTCACTGTCTTATACGAATTCTTGTCGAAATACGAATTCTTTTTTAAAATATAAGCTAAAATCTGTTATGTGAAAAATTAATTCTATTATCAAAATTTCATCCGGTATTTTGATCCGGTAGCCACCTGCCATCAAGTGACCGTCAGCCTTTCTGTCTATCTTAACATAAAAAAATGTATATAATCTATTAAATTTTCTTAAATTTCAAATAAAATACTTTTTTTTTTAAATAATCCTTAATGTAAAATTTTTCAGGGTAACTTTTTTTGTCAATATCTCAAAAAGTTTTTGCACAGATTTTGGTTTGACAACGACTATATATTAACGACGACAATTGTATTAGAGTGAAGAGAGGTTCACAGTTTTCTATTGAAGCAGTTAGTGCTTTGAGCACGGGCAGTTTAGGGCCCTCGTTAGAACTCCCAAGTGCCTAGGCACTGAACAATTTAAAGCTTGATACAATTTATAAACAAGAAAACATCAAGATTCTTCTCTAGCGAAATGAATGTATTATAAATGTTATAAAAAAAAAATCTCAAAATATATGCTCACATGTTGCTCATTTCTCCTAATTACTTATCTGCTGTAAATTAGTGCATAGTATATTTCTTATTGTCTTGTGATTTATTATTATGAAATGCTCAACATTATAGTGCGACAACTTAATAAATAACCGTAAAGCCAATGCCCATATATTGAGTATTTAAGTGCGTGTTTTATTAAGTTTCTTTATTAAGTAATCGAGCTATAGCTTGAGAAGACTGGAAAAATATGGAAATGACATCTAAATGTGATATTTAGCGCTAATAGCTAGGAATTAATTAATATATTATATCTATCATATCTGCCAGTGCAATGAATGTTATGCACGTAAGTGTTGTATGTATTTATAATTTTATATTATATGTGGTTTTTTTTTGTAATAGGTATAATTCTTATACTTGTTATTAGTGTAGTAACAGTTTAAGGGAGATGAACTATATGAAACTTTAAAAAGGGGTTTATGAAATGCCAAAACGAAATAGTGATGTTGACTGTGTTCAAATAAAAATATAATTTTGCCGCGAAATGGTAGTTTCCAAAATACACTATATTTCTTTATTTTTAAGGAAAAAAGTTTTCATTTAATAATCGCAATGTAGTTAAAACACTCTCAAGTCACAACGAACACCAATCAAAGTGCATGATGTCACTTGTTCGTAAACGTCACCGCTGTCAAAGATTACGTCGTTTTGGTTAAGATTATTTTATTTGAGAACAAGTGACAAAATAACGGTCACATAATAAGTTTTGGAGCGAATTTTGTAACAGAATTTTGAAAAAATTATTAATTATTTTAGGCTATATTAGGTATATGATTTTGAACACTTTCAAAAAAAAAAAATAGTCAACATCCCTATTGTGTACGTTATTCTTGTAGTATAATGGGTATTAATGTATAGTTTTTGAGATTCAATTTTGTGTGTAAATCAGAAATATGTTACGTATTATTTCGTAAACACGTAAAGGGACGTCAATTATCATTAAAACACATTTGAACTCTTAGACAATAAGGATAATTTCATAAATATTGTTATTTCTTTTTATATGAAGTATATATTTCTCGATAGAATTTTTTTTTAGCCTATCGATGGTGAGGCCGATTATATCCGCTTCTATAATTTTATTATAATTTTTTTTTTTTATCTCTCGCTCATAATACTTTAGCGTTAATATCATAGACAATACTTATTATTATAAGCAATAATATAATTATAGCAATCAAATTATTATATTAAGAGGCAATATATCAATATTAGAGTAGCATATTAATTTAAAACCTAAAAAAATATACCTGTACACAAACATTCCTTTTTTTTTTGTTTATCGCTCTTTTCATTAGTGAAATCCATCACGAGAATCCGTCAGGTGTTGATTTTATTTTATAATATGTATGTATAAATAATAATTATATGTGTGTATGTATATAATATGTAGGTATATGTATAGTCTTATAGCGAGACTATTTAGTTGAGTATGTGGGTTAAATATTTATAAACTTAAACACACCATACATACAACTTACTATAAATGGTGCCTAAAGGACCAAAAGTATAAATCCCGCTAATTGTTAATGCGCCTGGCCGCCATTTTGGTGACGTAATCTCGTGACATATTGACACGTAACTGTTTTGTTGTCTGTATTTTTTTGTTACGGATGACGTCATGTGGATTTTTCATATGATGAGTAAGGTTCCTGCGCAACAGCCAATTATGTTATTACGGGAATATGTTACATTATGTTATGTATATTATGTTTTTTATCACAATATTGTTTAATATTAATTAGCTTATAGTAAACGGTGGTGTTACATTCCTATTGATGTTCATGGATGAAGGTTTTTTAATGATTTTTTTGTTTTTGTTTTGGATGTTGGTGTTTTTTTATGGCGTGGTTACTCATTTACTCAAACTTGTAATGAAATATAATTAATTATATTAAATAGCTTTTAAAATTTATTATTGTTATAACAAATGGCTTGGCCAGCCCTGCCAGTGTTTTCTATATTTTCAAAGAGTACTCATATCTGTTATAATATCTCATTCGCAATTTTTATTGAACACTCTCCCAAGTCTGGGAATTTATAACAACGCAATTCTATGTGTCAAATGAGTTATTTCATCTTATAAAAATGTTTAATTGTTAATTAATAAATATAATGTACTAAAGAATTCTAAAATGGCATTAAAATAGTAGATAGGTACTTTTATTGACATCGAAACTTGCCATAAATTAAAATAGAACTAAGTACTTTTATAAGATGATAAAGTAATGATATTGTTATAATGATATTGTTAAATTATTATTTGTAATAAATATTTACCGTACTTATGAATTTTATTTATATTTGAAAGAAAAATGTAACCTAACTTAACCTAACGATATTTTTGGTACATCTACACACAGCGAGCTTCCTATGCACAATATGACAAACTATCTGGATCTTTACTTGATATGTGATCTAGACTCATAGTCCAGATTAAAAGTCCTCCCTGCACAAAAATTAACAAGCTATAATTAAAATTATAAATTAAACCTGACCATTTGAGCGTAGTTAAGTTTTTTTGTTATATTTATTGTACGCATGTGAGCGCACGCAACGCTTCTCTGTCACTCTCTACCGTTTTATTACGAAAGTGGAGAGTGATGAATCTTTGCCATCATTAAATAACAGATGAGGGTATTTTTAATGCCGGATCTCAGACTATTTTAACTATTGGTTATATACTGTTTACTTCTACTCCTTATTAAATAACTTTCTTGGGCCACACAAATTCAAAAATAAATATTGCTGTTGACAGCACATATCCCATTAGAAGTAAGGCGAATGCGATACAGTTGTCTTCCATGGTGATTTTATCCGTTGGTCGCGGCTCTCCAGATAGAAAATTATTCGGAGAAACCACTTTGGTCAGACCGAGCAGTGTTCGTCGGGTCCATTCGTAGTACTTGTCGGGTAATCCGGCTTCGAGGAGACGTTGCTGTAACTTCGTAACTTCTTCAAGGAACGGGAAATCTGTAAAACGATTATTAAAATTTAAATCCGGCGAGGGCTGTTTGTTTAGCACGGATGCAAATTAGCTGCCCGCCTCTTTATGTTTCTCGGTTAACTTCTTCTGAAACACACAACATATTTTGATACGCTTTTATATAATGAAAAGAGCGATGAACGAGGAAGGTTTGTGTATATTACAGAAAATGGCATCCGTGTGAAGCCGGAGACCGAGAAAATGGCATTCGTACGAAAACGGGGACAGCGTCAGTAGTAAGGTTTTTGCAAATAGTTTGCAATGATTTCAGGGATTTCACAGCACTAACTTTCAAAGTCGTGAATTAGTAGTCCCTTCGATTTCATCGCAGAATTTTCTTTTTCTTCTTAAAATTGTAGTATCTAAGTAATACAAATATTAAAACTTTTTTACTAGCGTACTTACCATCTCTAGCAATAAATGCTAGATAATAAGATTGCAAGCATTCCTTCACTACATATAATTTAGGACTTCCATTATCGTCTGTATAATATTTTAAAGTTTCCAGAATTACATCCGATTTTCGCTCAAGAGTACCAATTTTAGGATATCGTATAATGTACTCAAAAGGGTTATATTCAATTGATTTTCTTTTGTACTCAAAAACATGCCTCATCAATTCATTTTGTCTATCATTTGGTGGTGGGCTTAAAAGATCTTTTGTTGATGCTGTAGTGTATATAACAATATCAGCGTGGTTAACTTCTTCGATTGTTTTTATACAAGGAAAACGTATTTGAGTTGTGAAAACGTAGTTTATGTGACCCTTAAAAATATAATCAGTTAAGTACATATCTATAAAGGTTAACGATGGAACTTTTAAAAATGTTCGTTTATTTACTTACTTGGTAGACTGCGAGAAGGATAATAGATAATAATAAGCAGGATCCCCTTAGTGAGAAGAAATTAGAGCTTTTTTCCATATAAAAAATTCCAAATAGTCCTGAAGCCATTGAATCCAAAATGTAGTTAACGACTTTTAAATTACTTTTGTAGTCAATTATTTTTGCCATTACCCACGTTAAGACTCCCACTGATATTAAAGTTATAGCAATTAATAACCACAGAAAAACGTCGTAAATGTCATAAGGGAAATGCCACAAAGGTACCATGTTGGGAGTTTTTAACACAATACACACCGAGTCCTGAGAAATGTAATGCAAATAACTAAATTCCTTCTTTGTGTTATAAGAAACTAGAAATCTGGAATTGAATGAAATATCTACTTCGTTGCGAACCAGGCATCCCAAACTCCCAGTTACTGTACCATCAGGTTTCACATAACCATAAGACTGTGAATCATTTTGCACACTTGGAAAGGATAAATTGAATTTGAAATGTTTTATAATATCCAACGAAGTTAAAACATCCATTCCACAATATCCACCTGTACCGTTGAAGTGTGCAGCATTGATATAATTCTGTATGCCCGTGCAATCATTACTGACCCAAGTTGGAAATCTCTCAAATCCAATCGCCCTCAGCGGGTAATCTTCAGCTAAAAACTTCGTGTCTTGTCTTGTGACCATTGATAGTTCTAAAAGAGTTCTTACGTTTACAACTTGTGTGATTCTATCGTATACCTCATTGTTAGTATATTTCTTGCCATTGTAAACAAAATATAAATGTGGACAAGCGAATGGCAGCGTCATGACAACATGCAAAATACGATATTTGTGCCACATGCTATTCAGGAATTTGTCTGCTTTTGAATGAACACCTTTGTTAATTTTATTATAGCATTGGGTATTAGTTTTATTATATTTTAATGTAACAATTACATAGAAAAATGATCGTTGAAATTCATGAACAAAATCGAATTCACTGTTTTGTAGAATATCTAAATTAAGTGAGTTAATTACTAAAACAATAGTACAGTTAGTATTTAAGTGTTTCTTCAATTTATCCACTGTCTTGAAGTCTGGCAAATGATCTTTGAAAATTATAACAGGTTGATAGATATTATGATTGTTTATAATGCAGTTATTAATAGTGTTCCTGGAATTGTTTTGAATATCTATAACTAATGTGTTTGATTGGTGGCTTATAAGTGATATAGAGAAATTACATTCCTTCAATGGCGCGTGGTCGTCTTCCTCAATATGAAATGTCACTGTTACAACAATCTTTACAATGAAAATGATGATAAAGAGATAATTTTTTGTATTTCTAAATAACATAATGTTAAAAATTGTTAATGTTCAATATGTACTTCTTTAATACGCACTGCATTGACAAAGTAGAAATTAACTAAAGGTTTACGAATAAATTTCCTAAAATCATTTCAAATGTCATTTAGTTTACTGATTTTATCGGTAACAGTTATCACGAAGTGGTCGTGTACTATTATTAAATTATTAATCATAAGTAAAGTAAGTAGTTTTAACTAAGTATATGAATATATATTTAATATTAGTTTTGTTGGAATAATTTCGTTTGTGTAAAGTATTTATTAACCTAACCTGTACAAACTTTCGCATTTAATATTACTAGCTGGTGCCCGCGTCTTCGTCCACGTTGAAAAATAAAAAAAATTGTGTGTGTCAGCTCCGACACACGACTGGAGTTTATTTCTTACGAACGATTATAAAATTTAAATTTTCACAATTCGAACACGCTGAAAGAACAATATTGTTCTTTTTTAAAAAAATATTATGTAGATGGCGCAATATCTAACAAAAAGTTTTTTGCTTTTTAGTTTAATAATCTACTAATTACTACATGCTTAATTTTTAATTATTTTTTTAATTGTAATTACACAACTCAATCACCCCTATTTTCCCACCATTAGGGTTGGAATTTTTTTCCAAATTTATATTGGACCACATTCGGGATATACCCTTTCCAATAAAAAAATAATTATCAAAATCGGAATAGTCTGTAAAAAGTTATGCGTGATCATACATAAAAAAATATGCGTCGACTTGAGAACCTTCTCAGTTTTTCGTTTTTTCGTTTTCGTCGGTTGAAAACAGAACGTAACGAATTCGTGCTCGCATTCCGTGTGACAATTTTGATTTTACTCCCATAAATTTTCATATCACGGCACGGGCTTATATTATATGCAAATCGATACTACAAAAAGAACGTCTTTATTGCTTTTTGTCAGGCATTAGTTTTCTTAATTTTAGATGATTCCTCGGGAACAGTACTTTTTACTGTATGAAAAGTATCTACCTATGTCCTTTCCGGTATCTCCGACAACGTGTATGAAAAATTTCATTATGATCTGTCAAGTAGTTAAGGCGTGAATAGCTAACAGACACACAGACAGAGTTACTTTCACATTTATAATATTAAAGCATAAAAAAAGTATGGATTAGAATTAAGGTTTGTCGATTAGCACATTAATGTAATTAATGAAAAAATAAAATTTCGAAAAACTCTATTCATTTATTTTTATATAATTCACAATTACATTCTCAATCAATACATATAATAAAATCGTAAGCAAACAATCAGTGTCCATACATTACATATTTACCTATTAGGGTCTCTGTCACCAACTACAAGTAAAGTGTTGATTAGTTACCTTAAGAAATAATTTTATGTTTTATTAAATTATGCACTCTGTTTACTGCATCCTTCGATAGACGAATTTTTTGATTATTTTCTTTTTTATTTTTTGATATTTTTACCGTACAAACAAAGGTATCAGCTCAGCTCCATCATTCCCGGTGACCGATGACTTAAAAGCCTACTTGACACTTTACTCAGAGATGTTGAAAGAGGCCCTTAATCCAATCCAATTCTCTTTGGGAAGAACATTTTCGTAATTCCTGCGCGGTTTGAAATATGTTGAAATTAAACAGGTATTATGGCTTTTTTCTATTTTTAAAATTGAGAAATGAAAATTTTAACTTTTGATTATACTGTTTGTTTACTTCTACTCCTTAAATAGGTTTCTTGGGCCACACAAATTCAAAAATAAATATCGCCGTTGACAGCACATATCCCATAAGAAGTAAGCCGAATGCGATACAATTGTCTTCTAAGGTGACTTTATCCGTTGGTCTCGGTACACCAGACAGAAAATTATTCGGCGAAACCACTTCTGTCAGACCGAGCAGTGTTCGTCGGGTCCATTCGTAGTACTTGTCGGGTAATCCGGCTTCGAGAAGACGTTGCTGTAAACTGCTTATTTCGGCAAGGAATGGGAAATCTGTTAAATGAATGTAATGAACGTTATTCACTGTCATTACGAAATTAAAAATTAATTAGGTATAAAAAATGTGGAATGAAACATCAAAATTATAATACACTAGCGACCGCTCCCCGGCTTTGCACGGGTGCCACTTTTTTTCTGCAATGTAAATTAGAAACCTTTCTGGTTTAAACCGCTTCACTTAAACCGCATGATTAGCATGAAAATCCGTTCAGTATTTTTTGAAATAAGCTACAAAATAGGCCTCTTTAAAAAAACAGTAAATAAATTACCCTTGGTGTCTCTGAATGACGGTACTACCTACCATTAAGCGGTCTGTCAACCTCTACAACTATCTACAGTAAAATGTTTAAACAATGGGTTAAGTTAAAGAAATAAAATAAAAGAAAGGAAATTATTTATAGTTGATTATTGAAAAAATATATTACATAATATACAAACAAACCTTTTCTTCCAATAAATGCTAGATAATATGATTGCAAGCATTCATTGACAACATATAGTTTAGGATATCCATTTTCGTCAGTATAAAATTTTGTTGTCTCCAAAATTAAGTCTGTTTTTCGCTCAAGTGTTCCAGTTTCTGGATACGCGATGACATATTCGAACGAGTTATAGTCCACTGAAGATTGCGTTTTGTATTCAAAAACACGTGTCATGAGTTTCCTTTGTCGCTCATTGGGAGGTGGATCTAAGAGATATTTGAGCGACGCTGAAGTATATATGACAAATTCAGCATTGTAGACTTCCTCAATAGTGCTTACATAGGGATAACGTATTTGAGTTGTAAAAACATAATTTATGTGACCCTTAAAGTAAAATATTATGTGATTACTGATTATGTTAAATTGTAGTGGAATGCTTAATGAAATGTTAGAATATTTACTTACTTGATAAACAGCAAGAAGAATAATGGAAAACAACAAGCAGGAACCTCTAAGTGTAAAGAAATTTGAGCTTTTTTCAATACAAAAAAATCCAAAAAGCCCAGAAGTCACTGAATCTACGATAAAGTTACCCAATTTTAAATCTCTCTTGTAAATGCTAATTTTTGCAATTATCCACGTAACAATTCCTACTGTTACTAATAGCATAGCAATCAGAAAACACAAAAGGCCGTCATATGCATTAATGGGAAAATACCATAGAGGTATCAAATCGGGACTTTTTAACATGATACACAGCGATTCGTGCGATATGTGGTGCAAATAGCTCAATTCGGTGTCTAAATCATAAGACACCAAAAATCTTGAATTGAATGAAATGTCAGCCTCATTTCTTGCTAGATATCCCAAACTGCCTGTTATTGTACCATCTGGTTTTACATAACCATACGATTGTGAATCTTTTTGTACAACTGGAAAAGATAATTTGAATTTCAAATGTTTAACAATATCAAAACAGGTCAGAACGTCCATTCCACAGTATTCTTCTGTATCGTTGAAGTAAACAGCAGTGATATAATTTCGTATGCCCGAACAATCCTTGCTAACCCATGTTGGAAATCGGTCGAAAGTAATTATTCTCAATGGGTAACCTTCGGTTAAAAGCTTAGCAGCTTCTGTAGATTCTCTCGATAGTTTTATGAGAGTTTTAGCATCAACGACTTGCGTGGTCCTATCGTATATTTCATTGTCGGTATGTCTTTTGTTATTGTATGTAAAATATGAATGTGGACACACAAATGGCAATGCCACTACAACATGTATAAGACGGTATTTGTGCCATAAATTATTTAGAAATTCATCAGCTTTCTCATTAATATCTTTGTTAATTTCAGTGATTTCACATTTAATGGTATCATGATTTTTTAATGTAACGATGATATAGATTAAAGATCTTTGAAATTCAATTAAAAAATTTAGATCTCCATTTTCAAAAATATCTGAATCAAGTGTGTTTATAACCAAAACAATTGTGGGGTTCTTATTCACAAGTTTCTTCAGTTTAGCCTTTTCTATAAAATCGGGCAATTGATTTTTAAAAATTATCACTGACTGATAGACGTTAGAATCTTTTATAATGCAATTGTTAATTGTGTTCGTGGAACTATTTTGTATGTCTACAATAATTGCACTAGTTTGATTACTTATAAGTGTAACAGGGAATTCACACTCCTTCAATAATATTTTATCATCTTCTATGATACGAGATGTTTCCGCTTGAATAATTCTCATTACTAAGTAGACACTGAGAAGATTTTTAGTCTTTTTAAATATTGTCATATTAGTAATTGTCTCGAGTACTTTTTACTTACTTGTTCAACGAGTAACACACTCTCAAATAAGAAATCAATCAACATTTTTTTGTGCTTTTTATTTCTTTTTATTGACGAAGAAAATATTTGTCCAATACTTACGAACATGTATATTTCCGAGCTATAAGAATGATCAAGAAATTAATGAGATTTACTGAGGTATATTTACTCTCTGAATAATGTAACACGTTCGACAGCTATTTCAAATGCTATTTATATTCTGACTTTATCTATAACGATTATCATGACATTGTTGAGCTTGTTGATACTTAGTTATTAATTTATTATATTCAGTTTACTCGTATGACTATACCTACTTAACTTTACATTGATATTTTTCGGTATTTATTGAATTTATATGACCTTAATCGAATTTGGTGATCATAAATGTCGTTACGGCACTCGCTTCCTTTCTGTTTTTCAATTGTTTTAATTTGCTCTGGATTTTCCTTATATAGTACTTACCTATTATTTAAAAATCACGAGAAACCACTGTTGTCGTATGTTATATACATATTATGTAATACTACTAACACGTTATGATCTTTTATTGCTGTTAATTCGTGTTCAGCTTTATGGAAAACATAATGGTTAATGGAATTTTGGTGTTCCATAACACCCCACCTTAGCGTAGATAAGGGTAATAATATATGTTGCCTATTTTTAAGTTTAAAATTTCATGTTAAGCATGGTACTCGTAGTAGGTAAGTAAAGTTTTATTTATTTTTGTTTTATTTTTAATATTGTCAAAATCTATACACAAGTAATCTGTAGACCGACAACACCATAATTAGTAAAGATAAGTAAATTCATAAGATTGTATTTTTTTTTTATTTTAGGTATAGAATGGCAGTCAGGCTGACGGTCCACTTGAAGGTAAATGGTTGCCGTCAATTGAGGACGCAAGTAATACCAGAGGGATGCAGACATCTATTTTTCCACATATTCTACAATAATAAATAAGGGAAGATAGGGCAGGCAATAAGCGGTGAAATATTCCTTAATCAGAGTATCGAATCACTAAATCTAATTATTTTGTTTTTAGATGCCAAAAAGTCGACCCAGAAAAACGCAGAAGGCTGCATGGTCTTTGGAGACGTTGGACAAGGCTCTAACTAAGGCATATGGCTAATGGAACATCTATGAGAAAAGCTGCCGAACAAACTGGAATTCCATTTTCCACGCTACAAATTCGACACAAGAAGAAATTTTATGAAAACCAATCTCTGAGGCGAAAAACTGTACCTATTCTCTACAGAAGTTGAAAAAGAGATAGCTGATGTGGTGAAAAAAAGGCTTATATTTTACTGCTTATGCTTATGCACAGCTATCCAGGTAAGAAAAATGATCCTGATTGTCTCATATGCGGAGAATTCGGCTGAAACAAAGAGGTTTGGTACCGGTGCACATCCTGTGGGCTTTAGGCTCACTCTGCTTGCACTGGTTGGGACTCCGCTACAGGATACGTATGTGATATGTGTTAGAAATATTTACCAATGCTTACTATGGTGGCCAAAGGAAGCCATAATTTAGTATTTTTTTATTTATTAGAATAGATACTCCAAAAATGATTGTTTTGATCTCAAATTATAATAGTCCTTTAATGTAGAATTGCAATATTATGTTCCTAATAAAGCCGTGATTTATATTTTGAGTTTTATTCCAAAAAGTGTTTAACTGATCGCCATTGCCCTGTTCTCCTCATACTCTCCGCGACAAGGATGATTGTTCATATGTTTATCACAAACATTATGATTCTGTTTAGGCATCTACATCACCTTTTGTATAAACTCTGTATTAGGCAGGTACACCAGCGAATTAGCACATTTTGTGTTTGCTATAAATTCCTTTTATTTAACACAACCACGACACTCGGCGTGGTACAATGGCGCGGCGTGTAATCTTCATAACTGCATTGCTTCTCATCGGACTCACTGACGGCTTGCTCAACGGATTATTTCTCAATCCTGAAATGCTGAAAACAGGTATAACTATACGCAGAGGAAATGACTACATGGATTTTAATCCAGAGCACGTCTCCAAAGATGTAACAATTATAGAAGTGCCTCTATTGAATTCTAATAACGTCGAGACCGTTGTTGAAATCAAAGAAGAACAGGTTCCCATAAACATTGAAATTATAGAAGAAAACGAAGATCGTAATAGTTGGACAAGTGACACTGGATTTGTGATGGACTAAATGGTTGAATGAATACATAATTAAATTGTATACTCAGATACACAATATACACAATTTCAATGTAGGTACAATGTAGGTATACACAACATGTACTTATCTATATTTTTATCAATAAATATCTTTTAACTTTTAATTTTGTTTTTATTTCAAGAAACCTATATTCTTACTATTTCATTTGTCATCGATAATGTTCAAATGGATTAAAATGAAATATTGTTTTTACTTATTATGACTGTAGGTTTTTATCTCTAATCCTAATCCTATTAGTGTAGGTAAAGCCCTTGCAGCAGCTGTAGCGTTACATGTGTTATTGGCGACGGTAGCCACTGACAAATAAGTGGACCGTCAGCCTGTCTGACCTCCTTTACATAAAAAAAGTATTTGATAGAAATAATTTAAAATAATTTAAGTAGATCTAAAAAAATGTTGCATTATTAACCAGTATTAAATTAACGAAAGGTTGCTACCATAAAAACACGAAAAATTGCATAAAATAAGTGGTTCGCTGAATAATGAAGTATATAGTATATTTATTATTTTCATAATAAATATCCTCATACACTCACATGGACCGATAGCACATTTGTGCACATATTAATAAGAATAAATTTAATTTACACTATATGTTTTAGTAAAATTAATAGTCGGACAGTTTTTGTGTATCTTTGTATCAATTTGAAACCTATTATGATACTATATTACCTATATTTTATCATAGACTTATCTTATCGAATCACCTCATCTAAAAAGGCACATTTTTATGTTTAGATCGACAGTAAACGGGGATATTGAGGTGCCTTTGTTTTTAGAAACTTCCAAGTAAAATAGGTTTGGATATTTGTAACTAATTTCTTTCTCATGGTACTGGCGATGCCAAGTAGTATCACTGGTACTATTAATGGTACAGTCCAATGGTACTAGAGCAACTACATCGACGGGCCGACGGTTCACTTGATCGCCTATAATACAAGCAGCCATATGTGCTGCAAGTGCGCTGTCGAACTATGGAAGTATTAAGGATGAAGGATAAGGAAGGGTTGGGCTCTGGCATCCCTTACTCACCGAAACACAAGGGAACATAATATGCTGTTATTTCACGGTTGTTTTCACAAAGGGGGTGGTTACTGTCGCCAGCTTTGCTGTCCAAAGCGAAACGCAGTGGGACCTGCCACTACTTTCCAAATCCAGACCAGAGCCAATTTTGAAAAGTTCATTTCCAAATTTTACACCGCTGGGAATCGAACCCGGCATCCCTGAGACCCTTTACCACTCATACAAATACTACATCCCTATATAATAATAAATAACGTTGAAGCAGAGTGTAAACCAAGCTAAATGTTTTTAAAGTTTATCGTTTTCAAATGAAATAGTCTTTCAGTTAGTAAGCTTTATGTTTATCAAATTATATACTTTATAGTTATACTGAAACCATATATTTTTAGTTCACAAGTTTTGCAGCTGTAGCTTCAATAAATGAATAAAGATTTTGGATAACATTTAAACTTATAGTAAACTTTTATACTTAGCCGATAAAATTAAAAGCATGTTACAATGTACAATCGATTTGAAAGATTCAGAAGAAGGTATTCAATAGAAACACATAAATTATTTTAGCACGGGTTTTATTAAACCTATAAAATATAATTTAACACAAAATATAAAAAAATGTATTTTATAAACTAAAAAGTAAAAATAGTCTTAGTTCTACTTATAAATAATTGTACCTGAAGGTAAGCCGTCCAATAAAAAATTGAGTAGAAAGTTCACACGCGTATTAAAATCCCGGTTACGAGGGACGCGTAACAGGGATAGTAAAGGTTAGAAAAAAAGTACCTACCCTTTTCCTAACCTTTCCATCAACAGATAAAGGTGAGAAAGAGAAAATATATACAGAAAACTTTAGTTTTCTATGTGTACTAAAAGGGAAATTACCTTCAGATAAATTCTTAATTTAAATCAATCATCCAAGCCAAGTGGGAAGGAACTTAATCCTGCGTCCGGCAAGGCTGGACAATCCGGTCTCATATTTGATCCCATCAAAATCAGCAAGCAAATCATTGCTCGGATTATCTCCACGGAGGGCTGATCTCTTGGCTACTTTATGGTCAGGCTTATTAGTTTCAGCCTCTGTGACCGTATCCGTAAGAACCTCTATCGCTGGAACAATATCGATGACTTCAATCTCGTCGATTAGAGCAACATCACTGTTGGCAGGTATCGTCGTGGTCTCATCATGGCCAATATCTTCGTCGGGTACAGGCAAAGCGAAGATATTAGCGATTAGCGCCAGCGAGAGAAGGACACACAATTTTGAAGCCATGTTAATGTTGGGCTTCGAGAAACTTCTCCGCGACAGGGATTATAATCCCAGTAACTTCTTCTAAATGCAGGTGCTTCCGCTCTTGTTTTGTTTTTGACAAATCCTCGAACCACGCACAGGTTTTATAGTCCATTGGTACCTACTTAATTGTGCTAACACAAGTCCAGAATTGGTATCATTGACGCATTGTGTATTTGAAGCATGTTAATGGGGTTAGTAAATAAATTCAATATCATATAATGGCCATGAATGCACTGTGTGGATCGTGGATTATTGTGAAATTTGTATTTACTGCTTAGATGAATCATATAATATGACTGTTAGTAAATAAATATGTGACACATTTGGACTTATATCCGCAGTAGCTATGTATAATCTGTTTTACTTGATAATTATCGATGTGTAGTCGGTGATGATGCATTGTATACTTATCTGTCAAAAAATCTTTGATAAAAAAAGTGGCGTGATAGTAGAGTGGAGAATGTGGTTATCAGCTATAAGTGAAAGAATTTTTAAAATCAGTTAAGTAGTTTTTGAGTTTATTCATACCTATTGATAGAATTGCCTGCAGTGAAGGTGTTTGCGTTAGCGCTTTTTCTCAGGGGTCCCAGGTGCGATTTCCCGCAGGGCTGACATTTGAAATTAATTTTCACATGGCTCTGGTCTGGTTCTGGTATGTAGTAGCAGAGCACAGTTATGCAGGCATTTCGGCAACCCGTCATTGGCGGCAGTAACCACCCCCTTACAGAAAACCACCGTAAAATAACAATGTATGCTGTGTTTCGGGGAGTAAGTACGGAATGCCAGAGTCCATTACTCTATCCTTTTCTATTTTATTATCCTTAATTCTTACAGCCCTGTGGTGTTGCATGTGTTAATGGGTGTCGGTATAAACCTACCATCAAGTAGACCGTCAGCCTGTCTGACACCTTTATATATAAAAAACTACAGTCGTATTATCGTTATCAGCCTAAAAAAGTATATATCTGGACATGGACCTTTTTAATTGTGCGCTATCAAATTTGGTGCTACGAGTATGCCTCACGCACACATCCATTGCCAGTTGCTTACGTTAGTTGCTTTACAAAACGTAACAGTAACAGTAACAGAGCTAACATCTCAACATAATAACAAACAAATTAATAGACAGGCTATTATTTTATTTATTTATGTCTCACTGTTGGAAATGAGCTTCATTAGTTAACAGTGATTTAAAAAGCTTGTAACATAGATTGCGTATCAATAAATCCAATAAGGATATATTAGAGTCAGGTGCTTCGGTGATAATTGGTTGTTGCTCTTTATCAACTATAAAATTATCTATATTTGGTGATCTATTAACACTTCTCCGCAAGACAAAAATCGTGAACAAACGATCATAAGCAGATAGTTGTTTATTAAAATATATACAAGGGATACGTGCGTCAATGCCGTTCCAACAAACAATAAGTAGATATAGCGTATTATTTTAGTGTGTGTTTTCAATAAAGGTAATATGTTGAGTAATCAGAACAGTATTTATAAGCTGCAATACGAACACAGAGTGGTATCAGTATCAAAAATCTGTTTCTAGCAAGATAGGATCTGCTAAAAATGCAATCAACATTGTTTTTCGTCGTGTCGCTGGCGCTGTTAGCGGTTTGCGTCTGCACACCAGTCAAGGAGGATGTGATCCAACACGTCCCAGCAAAAGTCGCTCAAACACAATCAGCTACAGGAAAAGGTGGTGTGGCATCTGGTGCTGTGGGAAACGATGCTGGTGCTAAGACTCTAGCAGCACATCGAGCTCGCCGTGCAGCTGGAGGACAAGAAAATGACCTGTTACCGTCTGGAAACGAAGTGGACGCTTCACCTTTCGGAGAAAATTCAAATCTAGTTGGACGTGGCGGAATCAGAGTACTGCCGGCTTACCTAGGTTAGAAATTGTATAAAAAAACTATAGAAACGTCTTGACAGTGCAATGTTTAATGTAAGGAAAAATCGGCTTCAAATGCAGCAATGCATTTCTTTGAGAATTCAATATTTAATTAAATAAATTAAGTTTCATGATGACATATTTTCTTTATTTCAATACCTCGTCTATTTATAAGGAAAATAGCAATGTTATGCTAATATCAGTTGCTTTGATGCTAACAAGCGTAAACCTCATAATACTAATTAACAAAATATATGTAATTAATATAATTCAGTATATAATATGATTTCTGTGTTTGAAATGGGCTTTCTGAAGTATATTTAATATGAAATTAGTTGTAGTACTTTTAATGGTAATAAGAGTAGTTATTTCTGCAAAATTTGAACAAAATGATATAATCAAAGACAATGATAAGAATCATGGTATCATATCAAATAATATGAACGCTGAAAATACATTGAGTGCAAGTGATGCTGTAACTGTTACGGCAATAGAACGCGAAGGATTGCTTACTGCAGAAAGTAGCAATTATGTTTATCGTCCTTTGTTTGTCTACAGAAAAATAGAGCATACGAAGAGAAGGATTAATATGTATAATGCTTTCGCTGGATAAAGGTAAATTAAAATCTTAACAACACGAGATTTGATTAATATAATTCTTTTATAATATATAATAATAAATTTAATATAACGATTATATACATATAATAAAATCATAAACGAGCAGTGCCTGTACTTTAAATATTTTTTCAAATAACAATTTGTACACGTTGTAGGTACTTATGCTGCCGAGGTCAAAAGAAAAGTTTTTAGAATTTTTGTCTGTTTATCTGTTTGTCTGTGCGTTTGTGCACGCTAATCTGAGAAACGGCTTTACCGATTTGAAGCGGTTTTCACTGATGTATTGGTGATTACCAGGATTAAACTATAGAATACTTTTTATCCTGGAAAAATGTTAGATTCCAGGAAAAATGTGGGATTCCAGGAAAAAACGAACTACAGGGCGTACAAATTTGCGGGCACCAGCTAGTTTCAGAATAAGAGTTTTATTTTTATCAAAATATCATACGTCGTATTTTTTTAATTGACCGACATAAGTTTTTATAGCTTTCTTTTTATCAAATTAACACAAGTCGTTAAAATGTATAAAAATATAGCATTTGTTGCCGTCGAGGGGTAACAAATAGTACTTAAAATGAATTTGTTACCACTTTTATTGATATCGTTTGTTCTAATATGTGTGAGTAATTTTGTATATAATAGTGTAAGAAATATACTTATTATAGATTTCACTTTGTTTAGATCAATAAATGTTTTATTATTTCAGATAACTTCTGCTTCAATATCACCAATTCATGACATGAAAGCTAAAATCAATCAAAAATTGGCAAATGAGGCATTTTTGATCAATTCACCACAAAAAGCTTTTGGAAATTTGGACAATACTATACTTAAGTCTACTAAAAATGTAACGCAGAATCCTAAAATGGAAGAGACATTGTTCCAAATATCAAAAGATTTAGTTTCTTCGATTTTGTCAAAATTAGAAAATCAAGATAAAATTACTAGAATTACGAGGGAAGCCCTCCAAGCTTCGGGAACAAATAAAGGTATAACTGCTATAGAAACCAGAAGAATTTTAGATTATATTTCACGCACATTATCCGGCAATATTTTGACTGCGACAAGGGCGTCAGCAGAAACTGAGTTACAACGTTTAGTTTATGGATTGGCTCAAATTGCAGCTGAAGTATCAATCGTATCTGCATTGAAAGATATAACATATGCCAATGCTTTGTCTAAAAAACAATTGAGCGATTTGTCAATGCGAAGAAAAAGATCTGTTTCAAATTATACTATTCCTATTCGGCTTTTACCAACAATTCCCCCAGAAATATCAACTAAAAATGAATCTCTTATATATAATGCAATATTGAACAAAACAACTCTTGATAAAAACTCAGAAAAAGTAAGATCCAGTGTATCAGAAAAAAACAAAGTTTTAATTCCACAATCTCCCTATTCAGTTATTCCTAGAAATCAAATAAAATCATTAAATATGTTGCCTAAAAAGCCTACAGAAATAAAAACATTAAGAAGATTTTTGAATCAAACTGCTTTGGACATTGAGAATGGAAAACAAATTGATAATGAGACAGATGCAATAATTATGGATAAAGTAGTTAATTCACAAACCTTAGATAATCAAGAAATTAATGCACCTAGCTTTCTGGATGATTGGGTTAGTCCTAAAGAAATCTTATCAAGTCCTACACTGAATCCGGAACTAGTTGCTGAAATGGAAGTAAATTCGGACGTCGAAGATGCAAAAAGCGAAAAGAAAACTAAACAAAAGTCAGACAGATTAGAAGCCAAAGCTAAAAAGGCAATCATTTATGCTGGTGATGTAGCATATTTAACCGCAGCCAGCGTTGTTGCAATGCGACGCGCGTTAACAGCTTCCATTGAGGTACAAATGTCAATCAAGTATGCTAAAAACGGAATGTCAAATCATCAAGAACTAATGATGAATTTAGCAAAGACGGCTGCTCAGCAAGCTGGCAAAGAAGCTCAAAGTGCCGCTTCAAAATCTCTTGCGTGCGAGCGCGTTTTAAAACTAGCGGTGAAATATACAACCCAATCTCTAGGGGCCAAATTAAATCACGCTGCGAATAGAATTATTATGGACACGCTGTCACTTACATCTCTAGCAAAATCGATGGCTTATGTGTCGTCGGACATCGCTATTAACTCGTTGTATCAAGCGACAGATATTAAAACATCCTCATATAAATTTAAGTGAATAATGTCTCTAATGTATGCCATATATCGTTTCGACTAATAAAGATCTAAAGTTGATAAGTAAGGTTTATATTAAAAAAAAAAACAAACAATAATTAAAACAAAAATTAGGCTTATAGTAGTTTATTTACAGAGAAAATTTTGTAAAATTATAAAAGTTTTATTGTAGTATACTTGTGTCGTCAATCCATTCTCGTCCGTTTACCATAACGGCCAGTATGAGCGATAAGTGGGATAGCTCCTGTAGTACACACTGAAATGACATAAATAGGTAATTATGATAATCGTACATGACATAAAAAGATGCGGAATTATAGTAATGCATTGTATTGGACCCGGGCATTGGTGGATTTGGGGGAGACTGCCGCCCGTCGTAAGGTACGCCGAGATGGCCGGCGTACCCCCATTTTGGGTACGCAGAGGTTCTAACAGGGAGCAGGAGCTGGATGTCGTGTCATAACGTCTCCGCAACCCCGCCCATCTACAGCCGCGCTAGAAAGTCGTTGAGTTTTAGCCGGTACGAATCCACAGTGTCCCATACACTGCCGAGTATCGAAGAGGATTTCTCAACGATAAAAATAAGTGCATTGCGTTCTGCAGTCCTAAACTGGGCGGCCCGTCAGGAGGGCGTAGCCATCTCCTAACAGAAGTCCACCATGACCAATTCCCCCTGTACTCCTAATCTTTTATTTTATCAAGGTCTGAGCGCATTTTAAAGCCTTATGACTTTGCTTGTGTTAATAGGTTATCTCTCTTTTCATGAATTATTTCAGGATAAGACCAAGATTATTAAGCAAATGTTTTTTTAACTTATTTCAATTACCGAAAATGAAGCAACCTTCTACCAAGTGGATCGTCAGCCTGTCTCTCGACTCTAACATAAAAAGAAATTAGACTTACATAGGATAACTGTGGAGTCTCGCATAATGGTACCGATGGTAGGGACGCCATCCCCACCAAGTATTTTCTGTTTTAAGATCGGATTCTTCAGGTTTGATTGGCTCTTCTGCCGTTCGTTCAGGTTCTAGAGTTAAATCTTTAGGTGGTTCGTTGTTTGCAATTGTAGATAGAGGCAGCACAGGTTCTTCAGCGGATTGTACATCGTCTTCAACTGGATAAGCTATGCATGTGCAGACCAAAGCCAACAGAACTAAAAGTTTTATCGCCTGAAATAAAGCATTTTTTTCGTTAGTTAGTTCTTAAACAAAACTTGTCTTTGTTTCAAAATCTCAGTTTAAAGTTCTTATGACATATTAAGTATTACCATTCCTACGATTTTTTTAATATTCATTATTAACATTATTAACATAAAATGTTTTATATTATTGTCAGTAACTACTGGTCGACATAATTATCATTTTTAACAAATTGTATTTATTAGTTCATTCCTCTAAGGTTCTCAAGGGTTATGAGATTAAAAAAAACTTAATAAAATTTCTTGTTGACTTGCGTTCAAGAGAATATTGAGCACGATTAAAGTTTGTTTTTAAGTATTCTTCAATTAGCTTTTGCCCGAAACTTCATATGCATTAGCGTGATGATGTAAATACTATATTTTTTCTCAAGATTAGGCTGTCAATTTTAAAATATTTTTTTAATTCGTGTTCAACCAAACAAAATTCCCTAGCTTTATTTTAAATATAAGTATTAGTAGGATTTACGCTACGTTCCGAATTTAGAACTATATAGTAGGTTTTTTTTATTTTCTTATTATATCTTTGATCCCTTTGAAATTCTTTAATGAATGCATTCATAAAATAAATTCATAAAATGAATTCAATGGGAATTATTTGGAATTATTCATAGGGATCAATTTCACAAGAAAAATGGCAATGTGTGTATGATTATTTATGAATTTAAAATCTTCTCCAATTATAAGTGTTTAATAAGGGAATATAATAATTATATTTTCACAGTAATCCAGCATAGCAAGAAACATATTTAGTTGGCACATAGATTACTTAAACATGACAGTAAATACACTATACCACAAGTGTTTAAACCTCAGTAGTTTTTAGTACTATAATCATATAATATATATTCATATAATATAAATCTATTAAAAAAACACAAAACTAAAATAAAATATAATTAAGATCTTACCATATTTTTCCGAAGAATATAATATTTAGTAAAATTAAAATGTGGTCGCCTAACCAATGCACCCGAATTATATTCGACTGTTGCCTTGGACTCGAAGGACAGGTTATTTTATACCTATTTATCCCACTAACGATTCCGTAGAACAGGATGGCAAATTTTGTCTCTCTCTTTTTAAATTGTTTTCCTGGCCTTCCTTCACCACTTTTAGCCATAAGTTCTATGAGAAGTTGATAGATGAAACCAGTTTTATGTTTATAAACTATAGCAAGTTTTATAAGTTCATTCAAAACCGAAGCGTCAGGTAACGGTTTATTTATTTTTTTATGTAAGAATATTTTTCTATCCAACGTAACGGAAACATTGACTTAAAACATTGACATTGGTTTTACCCGAACTTTGACTTTGATATATTTAGAATGATACTTTATTAAAAGCTTAATTTATGGATTTGTTTACGATTAATACTAATATTTTTTTAACGTGAAGTTTAGCAGACAGGCTGACGGTCCAAGTGATGGTAAGTGTCTACCAGCCCCTATTAACGCAAGCGACGCCATGGAGATTGCCAATGGACTCTGATTTCTCTAACCATATTACATTTACTGTCTCTAACTCTAACTCACGAAGCGAAACAATCGCAAATGTGCTACTATTTTAGAATGTCCCTCTTTAGGGAGGTGGTTCTGCCGCCAGATGGAAGATTGCTGTGTGCCCTTGCCACAACAGGAGTATATTATACATTTGGTTCTAAATTCTTCATTGCCTCAAATATAGTCTAGTAATATTAGCATAAAAAGGTATATTTTGTTCCGGGACGGAAACTAATATAAGTAGGTACCTATACATGCTAAAGGGCCTATCTGGAAATGTTTCTTTCTGCGAGGGTTGTATATTGTAATTAATGCCTTTTCAAATAAATAAATAAATAAATAAATAAATAAATAAATAAATATTTCGACGCGATCTTTACGATTATTTTTACGAGATATTGATTGGATTAATTATTCCGAATACTGCGTATTCATCGATGGTTTAAATTATAAACCTGCCACAGTCCTTGGACAAAACGACATACGAGTAATTGGTGTAATTTAAATTGTAATGTTACTTTTGAATACCTAATTGAAGAAATTTGAGAAAAACTAGTCGACATTTTCCAAAATAAGTATAACTTTAAGTTTATTAAAATCAAGGATATTAAAATGCGTTCGTTCAAATTAGGTATAAACAGTCAGTAAATTTGTTTGGTATAAGTTGTTATTGTGACTGTTATATTTTAAGCAAATATTTAGTAACAATAAAAACCTTAGGAAATATTAGAATTACGTACCTACTGAAAAATGTCAAGTAAACAACGCGTGTTTTGGTGTTGAGTTGTTTACAATGGAAAATCCTTAAATGCTAGGTACTAATCATAATCTCAGTCGTAGGACATCCACTGGATCAGGTCGGCCCGCGGCCCTTATTAGGTCGTCTCGTCTGTCAACCTTGTAGACGTCCTGCGCTGCGCTTGCCGCAGAAGAATGATTACATTACAATTCATGTAAATCATTCTTGTTTCATGTCATGTCATATCATAGGACTGCAGAAATAAACCTATTTTTCACGCCCTTTGTCATGCTCGCCTTTAAAATAATTCGTGATTAGAATAAATCGTTATGATTACAATATGTAATATTATATAACTATTGAAGAAGCCTCAAAGATATGCGAAATTACAATTTATTTGTTTTTATGGGCCACGCTTATGAACCTAATTGCACGCCATCTGTGATTGAATTTCTTTAATACCAAGTAAATAAGTTATATTAGCAATAACATAGTACAAAATTATACTGAGTGTTGTAGAAGCAAGTTTCTAATATATCCGGCAGATGTCGCCTTTTTATGTTTATTTCTGTTTAACGTATCCGTACTTCCGTACTAATATTATAAATGCGAAAGTATGTTTGGATGTTTGTAACTCTTTCACGCAAAAACTACTGAACCGATCACCATGAAATTTTGCATACACGTTGTCTGGGACACCAGAAAGAATATAGGGTACCTTTCATCGTTCAACGCGGAGGAAGTCGCGGGCACCAGATAGTAAGATATAAGAATCAAATAAAGTAATTCTTCACAATATAAGCTACTATGTATATGCCCGCGACATAGTCCTCGTTGAAATATGAAAAATATAACACCTGAAAAATTATATGAGTACCTAATATAACGTTTGGCATTTTTATCGCTGTGACGACGCCGCCACAATTTAATAAAATATTTTTTCAGGATAAATACAGTTTTAATTAAAGAAATGGTTACTGTGCTGTGAGTAAAGCGTAACAAGAGCTATGGCATCGCGGACTTTTCTTTAGGATTTTAGAACAAATACAATTTTCTAAAATTACTATGTAAGTAAGTACTTACATCATTTTCATGTACACCTAGGTATCTTCTAAGGTTTAGCCTATGTGGTACATAAAATCTTAATTCGGTTTTTATTTTATATATAAAACTTCCGTGAAAAATTATCTAACTAATGGCGAATACCGCATAAAAATCCTTTGCGTGGTTTAGGAGGATTTAGCGGACATACAGACAGATGCGGAAAGAGACTTCAAATTATACTAAGTGTAGTTAGTATAATTTGAAGTCGCTTTAGACTCTAAAAAATTTGATTTTAAAATGATTGGTGAATGGAGCCACAAAATATCAAATGGTCCATCTGATGCCGTGACCTGTCGTTCTCAATCAGAATTGAGTTATTTTATTGTAGGTGGGTGTGCGTCCGTGGCACGAGTGTGGCGACAATGATAATGTACTTTACGTGCTTATCATTGCTAAATATGTCAATGATTGTTTTGTAATCCCATGCAGACTCTATGTAGGTGCCACCTATCTAATCGGACGTGATATCTGCGTCTGCGATAAAATATAACTATTGAACGTGCCAATCTCATATTCCCATATTTGATTAAATAGCGACCTATGTAGCGACCCGCCCCTGGCTTCGCCTGGATGCAATTACTTTGCACCAAAATAGTTATATACACAAACCTGCTCGTTTATCACTCTATTTATCAAAATCCGTAAAGTGGTTTAGAAGAAATTAGTGGAGACAAGAGGCCGACGGCGATTAGATGAAGATACTTGTTTGTAAAAATAGTATCAAAGTCTACCTAAAACCACTATAACGTTGTAAAGTTGAGTTGCATATATTCGTGCAATAAACTCGACAAAACTACTTGTTACAAAGTATTACATCGAGGTCGCGCGAAACTTCTAGAAGCGAAAGTCAGTTCAATGCCCCACAACCACAATAATTTGTTTTGAAAATTTTTGGTACTTTTTATAAAACGAACACAATATAAAACAAACACAAGAATGAATACGTATGAAATTACCATCTTGATTTAGTCTAGACATAAGTAGTTATCAATTAAAAAATTCAGAATCATAGATCTATTTAGAAACTTCTCTGACACAATAGATCATTATCATAGTCAGCCCGTGTCTTTACAGCATTGCTGGTTGTAGACCCTCCCCCGCCTCTAAGCAAGGTCTTCTGGGCTTGCTTCCTGCGATGCCTTTCATGTCTTTCCAATTAGTGGCCTCCATACGATAATTCTTCTACCCCCATTGGTATCCGCTCTGCGGCAGATGTGACCGGCTCATTGGTTATCCTCTCTTCGATAGCTGTCACTTTATCTTACTGATTCTTTCGGCTATGTCCACAACTTTTTGTCCACAAATGTTCTTTGACGAACTTCCGAATTTGTGATCCTGTCCATGAAAGAAATTCCGAGCATATTTCGCTCTATAACTCGCTAAGCGACTTTGAACTTGTGGACCAGTCCATCCGTGAAAGTCCACGTTTAATTAATTCATTCGCCTACATTTCAAAATACCTATGTGAGTATGACCATAATCTTTACATAGTATAATTTGAAGTTGTTTTCTCCGTCTGTCTACATGACCGCTAATTCCTCCTAAACCACGCAACGAATATTGATCCAGTATCAGTCCCTAGAATGCTTCAGAGCTATAATAAAATATTTTACAGCGCATACCTGGATGTTCACTGACCATATCAAAAAACATAAGAAGAAGATTCTCGCTGCCATTTCGTCACACTCTTAACTGTCTATCGTTTTATTTTTGTGTAATTTTTAACATTCGACTTTTTTAATTGTTTAATTTTTTTTTACTTTTGACATTTTTTTTAACATTTGACATAGTATTCAAATTTTTTGTTTGTAATTAATTCTCACATCGACATTTTAATACAAAACAAAACAACGTCAAAAGGTAAATAATTTTATCATAATGATGATAAGAAGTAGACAAGAATGTCCAAAGTCGATTTATTAGTCGCTAAAATCCAGTTTTGACTAGTACGAATTGCTTGCTGTGGGTCATTGCGACCGTTTCTTTGTTATTTTGTATTAATTAAGGAGGTGTGTCTGATCAACTTAGACTTCATTATCATAAATAAATTCTGTACAATTACCGACCTGCCCCCGGCTTCGCACGGTTACAATTATGAACACGTAGGTACTCACCTTCTTCGATTATCGTCTTTTCTATTAGTGAAAACCGGATCAAAATCTGTTGGGTCGTTTAGAATAAGGCAAAGGCTGAAAGTGACTTTATTTCTTATAATAACATACTAGCGGCCCGCTTCCGGCTCCTTAGCAACTTTATACAGCAGATATAGCGTATTTGCGCTCAATAGAAAGTCGGGGGGGTTAGTTTATAATTTTAATTATAGTTTGTTGTAGTCTAAACAGAGAAGATTTTTTATTTTTGTATTTTCGTTGGTAATGAATAAACTCAAAAACACTAGTGGACCGATTTTAAAATTCTTTCACATATAGAAAGCTACATTATCAGCGAGTAACAAGGGCTATATTTTATAAAATTACATGAACTAAATCGCGTGCAATACCTATAGTAATTTATGTAATGATTCCTCCATAACATGAAGTGTTGTCATGTGCATTTTCAATTAAACTAACTAAGTATATATGATAGGTATGGAATAACAGGTGGAACTCGTTTCGAGGAAACATGCGTCACAAAAAGTTAATTACTTATCTTGTACTTAAAGACGTCTGCCGTTGATGCACAAAATAAATTCGAGATGGTTTTTCTGTTTTATTTTTTCATTATTTATAAGGATTAAGGATCCTTATAAATAACAGATAAACGAACTGCAGCGCGCGTGATGATGCAGGCAATTTAAAGCTGCCTGAAATCATGTTGGTATAGTCAATCAATGACTGAAACAATAACAGAACTCTTAACATTGTTTTCATATTTGTACGTTTTTAACATCTTTAGGCCAAGGTTGATATTATGTTACTTAACTATTCTGTTTCCGGATCTGCCTCTTCAAGTTTGTACGATGCACTAAAATATCTGATATCGCGATTACTTATTACCAGCGAAGCCTTGGAAGTGAATACTAATTTATGATTTTTAACATTTTAATTAGTTCTTTGTTTTTCAAGGCATAAGTCTCTCAACATTTTTCTAGTTCAACATTTTAGGATTCAACGTTTAGATATATAATATCCAACATTATACGAATTCAACATTTTGGCAAATTCAACTTTCCAGGCCTGAACCTTGTTTTAAATGAGACACGTTAATGGACAACCACTTTACAAAACACTTACTAACTTGCTTTTGATAAAAAAAAATTATGATATTTTATATAAAAAGAATCAGCCGTTTCCTGTCAGGAAGAGCCCAACTTTGTGTGTTTTGAAAATGTTTTTACTTTATAAAACAAAACTGGCTGAAATCTAATAGATGTGGTGTATTTTTCGAATCATCTCATCAAGCCCTCTCATTTCATACCTCACTCGACAAGTTTCTCAAGAAAAAAATATTTCTTTTCATACAAAAAATTTATGACATCATAATTGGAAAATGTACCAGATGGCAGATATCCACCTACTAAGACTCATACTAAACTTTTCTAAAAATAAAATTCCCCATACGCGTACTTCCTCCATGTCCAGGACTAATACCGGTGTTATCTCTGTTAGAAAAAAAGCACGGGACAATGTGAAAGGGGACAAGCTGTTTAAGCTGTTTAAAGCTGTTTTTTAATCTTTTTATTTTTTGGGCCTTTTCTGTCAGCCCCATTATCCCCTGAGCAAAGTAACATAATATGATAAATGCTTAAAAGCTTCACTGAAGCATAAACATATCATATATGTCATTAGCTGCATCACAATGCGGCTCCACTAACTTCAGTATTTTTAATACGAGAACTATGCTAATGTCATTATTTCGTTTAAACATATGCCTTAACACATCAGTTTTGCAAGATAGTGCTCATAATGAAGTATAGTTTGTGAAAGCTTCGTACCAAACTGGTTTTCTTCACCATATATTGCACTAGGAGCCTTACATGGATTAGTGGAACGGAGATGCAACTAAGTTACTTACGCAACCACACAAGTGGGAAGAAAATACTCTTCAGTACCTAATTATATTCGAATTGCTATATTATTAAACTTGCCCGTTTAGTTTATAACCCCCGACGCCAGACGCAAAAACTGGGCGTTATAAGTTGGATCTGTATGTACTGTAAGTTGACGAGGAGTTGGGTGTCCCGTAGACTATGTATGCGCTGCAGCATCAGGTCAAGTCAAATACTACCGATGTAACAGTATGGAAACTTTTACACCAATCGAGCATGTAGAAGTTAATGAAATCTCTTCGTTAACTAGGAAATAGGCTGATGGTCTTCAAACGCCTGAACAGATCTTCATAAATTAGGTAGGTACCAACTTATTTACTTATTATAGCTAAAAACAGTTATTCAGTAAATCTAAGGCTAAACTTATTTACAAATATCTGATATACTTTAACAAAACAGGTTATGATTTGATTTCACTATATTTTTAGCTGTTATGTGATCGCTTATGACGTAGGTAGGCAAACCTACCTTGTATGTTTCTTGAACAAACTCCAATGAACTGCGCAAAACAGACTTGGACTTTGTACAACCTTGCGCTAACCGTTCATTCGTGAGAGTTGATTTTAGCCGGTTTTGTATAAGACCCACAATATTTTTGCATTGCGATTTCACAATGTGGATTCTCTGCGACTTACTGGCCAGTAATATTAGTGTTATTGTTCATGTAAAGATCGTCATACAGGCTGACAGACACAGGTCGTCACACAGGCTGACGAACACTGAAGGCCCATTTGATGGTAGTCGGCAACTCAAGTAACGCTACAGTTAGTAAGATTAAGGATAAGGTATTATTAAGGGATAGAGAAATAGGCTCTGATTTCCCGCACTCAGCGAAACACTTCATACTCAGCATAGGATATAAATTGTGTGTCATGACTATTTACATAAAAACACTATGAAAGTCAGAAGTATACAAGACTTTGATACCAGTATCGTCTATGTGGCGGTTCCCATAGACGATACTGGTATCCTCTGGAAAATTTTCTTTGTGTTCGACAAAAAAGGAATTATTATCACATAGCATTTTCATAGTTGAGTTGTCCAATAGTTTGAGTTTCTTCATTATATACAAACAAATATAAATAAAATAGGTATTTGTTATTTGCTTTTTATCTTTAGATGTATTTGTGTGTGGCATGTTTTTGCAAATAAATGTTTTCTCTTCTCTTCGTCTAAATATAAAAATTGGCATTTTAATGCCACAAATAACTAACAATACTGCCATTTTAACTAGCAATACTGAAATTAAATAAAAAATTACATATGGAAATAAGTAAAATATTTAAACTATATTCGCATTTAAATTCCTACGAAGTTACGCATATTAAGTATTATGATAATGTGAATAAGTAGGTAGCCTACATAAGCAATAAACGCGAGCGCATAACATTACATTTTATATGAACTCATGTCATTCAAACATTGTTGTTAGGATATCGATGCTAAAAAGGACAGTTAACTTTGTAGTTATCGTTCAAATTGTATGCTAAATGCGGTTCGAGAAATTTGCGGGTTATCGTTCTTGGAAACACATTAATGACATACCTATGTTCTTATTTATTCTCATAGCATAGGAGTAGATTTTTACCGCAACAGCGTAAGACGCTGTCTTTTTTATTAAGATGTCAGGCGTTATTTAGGTGGCGGTAGTCTTGGGGAGACTGCGATGGCCGTCGTACCTCCACTTTCGGGTCCGCCGAGGTTCTGACAGGCCTCCCCGCGCTGGATAGCCGTGGCGGGGCACCGAAGTCGTGTCATAACGTCCCCTCGACCCCGCTCATCAACGGCCGCGCTAGAAAGTCGTTGGGTTTTAGCCGGTACGAAACCGGCATAACTCCTACACTGGGTATCCAAGAGGATTTCCCAACGTTAAAAAAGGCGTTATTTAGATGTTTAATTTTTCAATGCGGACGAAGTCGCTAGCACCAACTAGTTAATGAATTATGTGTAGGTACATATCTAAATACATTATTTATGTCTCTAATAACAATGGCCGTTCAATAAGTACGCTGCGAACTGCAGTTTAAATGTCAAAGGCCAAAACAACAACCATTTTACGAAAACTATATATTTAAAAATCTTTTTACAGGGCATGAGTTAAAAAAGGAACGTTTTTAATTTTATTGAAAACTAGCTGGTGCCCGCAACTTCATACGCGCTGTATTTCGTTTTTTGAAAATCCCAATAAAATATTTGTGTGCCAAATTCCATCCAAATCCGTTCAGATGTTTTTGTGTGATTCAGTAGGTAACAAACGCCCAAACATACAAACTTTCGAATTTATTTTACTAGCGACCCGCTCCTGGCTTCGCACTTGTGTAATTTTCTGCAATTTGCAAATTATATAAATAAAAACACTCTTTCCATTAGGTATTTTAAAAGATATAAGCGTACATACAGAGGGACAGACGGCGGGAAGTGGCTTTATTTTATACTATTTAAAGATTTAAGATTAGGTTTAGGTTTTATTTATTTACTATCTCTAAAAATTAATATCTCGTTTAAGATTTTATTATATGTATAGGTATAAATTTAGCTTCTTGTGAATTATTTGTAGGATAATGTGAGTTAAAAATGCTCTCTAATTCTGGTTACTCTAAAAAACTGATCAAGAATGTATATCCGCTTTTAATGACCATTCGACAGACATATTTAATAAATGTAAAAATAATTACATCCGAAAAAAAGTAATACACCTATAACTAGACGGTAATATTGTGTAGTCATTTTTTTCAGACTACATATTTATTAATACTATAATTAATCAGTAGTACCGATGAATGTATCTTGATATCTTTTATCGTATTATATAAATAATAAGTACCTACTGCAATCTTATTGTTACAGACATCTTTTTGCGCCGAAAAATTATCTAGTTTAAATTTGTTTATTGCGCATTATTGCACACGAATCAATATGTGCATTTGGACAACAATCTTCGTTTTGAGAGTTTTCATGTAATTTCATGGCTACTTTTTCTCAAATGAAATGAAATCTTCCGCATCACCAGCCCGTGTCTCTCCGCTGCTGGATGTAGGCCTCTCCCAAGGTTCGCCACCACGCACGGTCCTCTGTTCTCCTTATGCATCCGCTCCCTGCGATGCCTTTCAGGTCGTCTGTTCAACTGGTCGCAGAACGTCCCTTGTTGCGTTTTCTAATTCTTACCCTTCTTTCGAGAACTCGCCTGCCTCATCGGTTATCCGCTCTGCGACAGATGTGACCGGCCCATTGCCACTTCAGTTTCCTGATTTAACGAGTTTCTTAAGCCCGTGGTATGAAAATCTCTGAAGTTTCAGAGATATTACGCCATCTACACAATATTATTTTAAAAAAAGAACAATGTTGTTCTTTCGGCGTGTTCGAATTGTTCGTAGGGAGTAAACCCAGCCTCCATACATTTTTGGGCTAATTTTAAAAGTGCCGGTCAACAATATTAAACTTATTATTATAATAAAACACAATATTTTAAACATTTTTCAATATCACAACAAAGTTCTAAAGATTATATTTGTATGTAAAAAATTAACATTTTTGTGACATTTAGAGAATTATATGGAATTATAATAAATACATCTTTATTATATTGTTAATTATTTAAGGCAGGATATCATCACGGAGAAAACACTTAGAAAGAGCCTTGACGACATAGTGAAAAATGTTTGGATCGTTATACTAAATAATAATAACGGGTGAAATATCGCTGGCCGCCAAAAAAAAATTAGCCCAAAATGGGTGATGTCTTTTTTATTTTATGTTAAGGTGGCTACCGTGGGCTGTTGGCCACACTGTCACCACACAATGGGAATAAAATTATATGTTGCCCTCTTTGTTTGAAGATTCAACTTCTTTTCTTACCGTGCCATCACATACCGATGGTTGGTCTGATCATTACTGCAATTTTCTTACATTGTTGACATCATCATTATTATTATTATAATCATCATCATCATATTGATCGTGAGCTGTCTTGTTTTCACGGACTTTGGAACTGTCGATACTTCCCAAACATTAACTATGACACCCTTGTATTTTAGCGCGTATTTTCAGTGCAAAAAGAATAAAGAACAATAGTGATATTTGATAGCTATGCTATAAGGTGTAATTTTGCCTAGAATTGCCTATTGTGCCAAATCATCATTACGCGTCATAGTTATGTCAGTGTGGTACATATATCTAGGGGCTTAACATAATTATAGCGATACGGTTTTGATTATCTGTTATTTATAATCTTCCATCAGTTATGAAGATTATTTAATAAATTTTTTTGTTTTGTTACAGAAACAATGCATCATTTTCGGGAAAGATTAAACAAATGCGTAAACACGTAAAGTACGTCTTAATTTAATTTTAAAATTATTGGTGTCTGAAAAAATGTGTGTCATATTCAAATTCAGAATATTGAAGTCTTATTTTATTGAGTACTGGCGACCCGCTCCCATCTTCGCACTGATGATTTTTTTTTCTGCAAAATACATATGTACCTACCTACAAACAAACCTTCCTCGTTCATCGCTCATCCCATTAGGGAAAATGGTATTAAAATTTGTTGAGCGGTTAGAAGTTAGTGGATAAACAGGCAAAAAGCGACTTTATTTTATTTTATTGATAAATATTGAATAGATTATTGTTCATATTTTTTTGTTGACGGTCCGCGGGTCGATTCAGGCTGCTTCTAGATCCCGAAATTTTGGGCAAAGCCTAATGTTCAGCAGTTCAGCAGATGATATTTTTTTCAGGCGTTAATATTTTTCAACACTTAATAATCACTTTGACGACGGTGGCGCCGACAACCGATTTTTTTATATTTTCTAGACGATCCCTCGGGAACCTAAATATTTTTTTGGGATAAAAAGTATCCTATATGTTAATGTAGGTAATAAACTATCTTAAGAAGAAAATAAAATACCATAACTTATCTTCAAGAATACCTGCGAGTTTTCTTGATAAAGCATAATTGTTTTGATCGACTTTGCCCCGGATTTCGAATAAAAATCGAACAAAATTCGCTACTCACTAAATGCCAATTAATATCTAGTTATTACCAATTACCTTATCTCATTAAAATTCCATTAGTTGGTATTATGTCGTGAAATGATATATTATATTACCTACATTCATTACCTGTTTTTTATTTTTTTAAATCTTGAATCCCTGCGGCAACATGTCGTAGCCTATATCTGCTTTCCTCTTACCTTTGATTATATACTGACAGTCAGTATATAATATATATTATTTCCAATTTAATGTCGACATTGGAGTCGATAGGTTTTAAAAACCACAAATAGAGAATGCCCTATTCTCTATTTGTAGAAATACAATAAAAACTTCTACGCAATAAAATTCTCAACACCTGTATGACCACAATAATCTGCGTAAGAACCCACAGCGTGACGACTAACTAAAAAATGGTATTTTCCGTACAAAGTTCACAATCGAACACACAAGAGTAGGTAATCATTTCTAGAATAACAAATAAATTTAACATAACAGGTGTGTCAAGATGTATTGTGTATAATTATAACATTCATACTAGCACTACTTTAAATAACTTAACATTAAGTAAACATTGAATATTATTGTTTGCTTAATGATTACATTATATTCTTTACATTACACGTTGGTGTGAAACATAATATTTTTTCCTAATTTTTTGGCGTTATTTTACTTTAATTTTAAGGTTATATTTCTCTGTGACCATTATGTAATTTTTTATTTTTTTTATTTTTATTTTACTATCAAAAATATAATAATAAGTCAAAAACTATATAGAGAACTCACTTGCCAATGGGAGTTTACCAATTTTCAAACTATGAACATTATTTATCATGGGATTAAATACATTTCCGACTGCTTAGTTATTGGTTGTAATAAAATATCTAAAAAAACATGATATTATTGACATATAATATAAAAGTTTTATAGAAACAAAAAACTGAAATTAATTTCATGAATATCTAGTAATGTGTGTACAAAAATGTGTAGATTTTGTGACATTTTCGCGGGTTGAATTCTTGCTATTATTAACTAAAAGCCAATTATGTTTTTCCATGAAAATATCCTAGCTATAATGTAAATTTAAAATTGGATTGTCAATAACATCAATAATACTCGTAAGTTTTTCTAAAATATTGGAATTGCAGGCGTATGTTTTATTATTTTCGCGAGTTCAATAATATACTAACGTACGCTTCTGTCTTCGGTTATTATAGTAAGTTGAGAAAACAAATTACCTATTGCTGTCTTCCCTCGTTTGTACGGGGAATCTGAAAAAAATCCTTATATTACATATGAAACCCCCATTCGTGAAAAGATACGAAGATTTTTCATGAATTTCCCTTGATCGCTATAACATTTATCTATCAAACTGATGAGCATTCCTTCTGTCCATCAAATCCTACCTACTCTTCTGTCGGTCATTGATCAGATAATGGGTGAAGGTATAATAAACTACAAGACCTTCACCAATACATTACTATTACCTTGCTTATCTACTCGAGCGTATAGTAAAGTACCTAAGTATATGACGTTGAAGAGGTAGGGCATGCAAAGATAGTAGGTAATGCTATTATCAATTCGTGGGTGTGTTATAAAACCAGACATAATGTGTATAACATTAAAACAATGTCTAGAAACAATTAAAACGTTTGCATTTCTTGCCGTGCGAAGTATTTTTCAATTTGGTCGGATTATAAACACCAAGGCTTCACACATAGCGTAGCGTTTTGTAGATGCGAATGATGTGGAAGGATTCATATTGCGAGGAAGTGTCGTACGGTTCAAACGTCTGTAAATTCACTTGCGAAATTTTAATACGTTTTACATTTTTTTCAATAAAAATAAAATAATGTACTCCATCGCCGAAGCAACTCTAGCCTTCATAGTTCTTTACCTGTTTTCTTTTCTGTTTGAAGTCGTAACTAGTTTGGTGGTATAGCTCTGAAAGGGCTGACCAAGTAAATATTAAAATGTGATACACGTAAATGTTAGGATAGGTCATATCTATAAGTTTAATTAGTCAACTGTCAATGCAATGTACTTAATTTATATATAGTTATTAATTTTTTTTTAAATATATGTTGTGTGTTTATAATTATAAAATATATCGGTTAGCTGTTAGTTAAATGCGAGTCAACTTTCTACCATGCACTCCTAATGCAAGTGAGTATTCTATTTATAGTTTGTGTTTAAAATACTTTGTAAAACAAATTTTGCATTCACCTACATTGTAATATAACCTATATTTAAAAAAATGTGAAATTATAAATTAAAAAACAACTGATTTCTCTTTTTCTGTTAACGTTTTCTTTTCATTTGGTAAGACAGAAAAGCAATACTTACCCAACATAATAAAGTGTGGTTGTTGCTACTAAGAAATTTGTGTTGCTGCTAAGAAGTTTTATGCGCTTTCTAATTTGTCCGCAGATTTCACTGGCAGGTCAAGGTTCATTTAAATGCCAGCACATATTTAATTACTTATTGCTAAAATTTACATAAAACGTAAAGTATTTTAGAATGGTCATATTATTTTTAAAATATAGATTTATAACGAATTTACTCATTTCAATAGCTTCCGTATGTTTGTGTCGACAAAACTGGAAAATTAGCTGATGGATTAACTTGACATTTTTACATTATGTGGCATTTTAACAGAAGAGAATTTTCATATTCTTTTTATTCCAAAGTTCCAATGGAAATGAAAAAGAGCCACAGCGAAGCGTAGCCGGGTTCTAATACATGTATAAAATGACAAGTAGGGTTAGACGTTTATTAAGTTTATAAACGGTTTATTAAGTTATTTAAACTTATTAAATAAAAACTATTGTTTTTAATAATAATTTGTAGGTAATAATTTTTTACATAGTTATATACAATCAAATATTTCAGTACTGCTTTCTGTACGGGTTATATTGTTTAAAAACATTGGCGGCAATGTAATGAATGACGGCTATGACCTCTTGTAACCCTAACTTATTATTATTGAACTTAAGAGACTACAGCTCCATCTATCCATTACAAGTGATACAAACTAGTGTTGAATCAGAATAACCGTTGTTTCTAAGGATTTTAATTTAAATGAAAATTACGAATTTCAAATCTATTAAATCAGTCATTAATTTAAATCTATTATTTTGTTCGCTAACATTGCATATACGAATGTCTGTGCTTGTCATTTCTTTGGCTGTCAGACATCTGTCAGTAGCTGTGACATTGACACAACATTGACATTTTAAACATTTAAGTCAAAAGTAAAAAAAATTTGAAAATTGAAAAAGTAAATAAATATGTACCAGTTTCATTTATTTCATTATTTTTAATTTTAATTAGCAAACATATAAAAAGAGTATATTAATGTACATTATATATATTATAAAAAGCATTACTTATTTATAATATACTTAAGCTTGCGGTTCGATAACAGCGAAACATTATGTGGTATCTAAAGTTAAAAAAGTCTCTTCTCAAAAGAGTTCTAATAAGCAAACAAAGTTACTCAACGATTAAAAGCGAGTGGAAAAGTGTCGTTGGTTTAGAAGTGCACGCTCAACTGAACACTGCTTCTAAACTTTTCTCCGGTGCTCAGAACACATTCGGTGGTTCAGTGAATGACTGTGTGTCTCTATTTGACGCTGCCATTCCAGGCACATTACCAGTTCTCAATAGGCGATGCGTTGAATTAGCGATAAAGACAGCCTTAGCGCTCTCTTGCAACGTAAACGAAGTATCGACGTTTGATAGGAAACATTATTTTTATGCCGATTTACCTGCCGGATATCAGATCACTCAACAAAGAGCTCCGCTAGCTAGTGATGGCGTTATTAGTTTTCAGGTACTTTGTAAGAGATTTAATTTATTTTTAATATCCTTTTAAAGAATTTAAAAAATTACATAGTTTAAAATAAAGTACATAGCTTCCCGCCATTCGTCTATGTGTATGCTTAGATAGCAATGTTAGGATTTTAATGCGGTTTTCACTAATGGAAAGAGCGCTAGGTAACATACTGTTCCCTTAGGAACAGTACTTTTTTTCTAGATGAAAAGTGTCCCATATCCTTTCTTGTCTCCCTGACAATGTCATGATCCTTTCTTATATATAAAACTTCATGGTGATTGGTTAAGTAGTTATTGCGTGAAAAGGTAACAGACAGAGTTACTTTATTAGTATGGATATATTTTTTAAATGATTTTATTACAATTTGTTCACAGGTATTTACACCTGGAATTCACAAGAAGCCATACAATAAGAGTTCAAAGATTAAACAAATCCAGTTGGAGCAAGACAGTGGAAAATCTTTACATGATTCTAAATCTAAAGAGAGTCTCATAGATCTAAACAGAGCTGGTGCACCACTTATTGAACTGGTATTTGAACCTGATTTAGAGGTTTGTACAGTCACTTGATAAATTATTATTATTAATTTATACTAATGTATGATGAGATAAACATTGAGCAAATGTAAGTACATAATTATGCTTACATATGGTAGGTGGCCACCATTGCCTATAACACAAGCAATGCCATAAGTGCTGCAAGTGCACTGCTGACCATAGAAGGATTAAGGATAAGGGATAAGAAAGGGATGGGGTAATGGGCTCTGGCATCCCTTATTCACTCACCAAAACACAACAGCACACAAATTGTTATTTCATGATGTTCTTCTGTAAGGAGGTGGTTACAGCCGCCAGATAGGTTGCCCATGTGACTGCAAAATACAGTGTACCCTACCTCCAAATCCAGACCAGAACCAACTTTGAAAAGTTCTTTTCCAAAGTTGACCCCACCAGGAATGGAACCTGGGGCCTCTGAGACATTAGGCAAGCACCCTCACTACCATTCATCCAACGGGTTCATCACTAACACTGTAAACTAAATTAAAATTATTGTTTTTATGGAACAGATTGAAGTTGTTTATGTCACTTACTAATACAATACAACATCAATAGATTTATGTTTTGTTGTAACTACCATAAATTGTACCTAATTTTGGTTTTGTTTAGAATATTTAATTTAAAAACAGTATAGAATGATATTTGAAAACTTAAAAGTAATTTTGAAATTTATTATAGTTTTCTATTGGGTATTTTGTTCTTGTTTTCTCAGGCTTTGGTTGATAGACATAATAATGGTAACATGATTACAGGATGGCGAAGAAGCTGCAGCATTAGTGAAAGAATTGGTGTTGATTTTGCAACGTATCGACGCCTGTACGTGTCGTATGCAAGAGGGTGCACTCCGCGTTGACGCCAATGTTTCTCTCAACCGCGAGGGGGAGCCACTTTCCACACGTACTGAAGTAAGTTTCAGAACATCTCAATCCCTTACAGTCTCTAGTCCACCCCAGTGTTACAGAGTTGTCAGAGGACATTAGTTACAGAATATCAAAGGCCATTAATTACAGAATGCCAAAGGACATTGGTTACAAAATGTCAAAGAACATTGCTTTTTTTTAACTTACACTTTGGTGAATTTAGTAATAAAAGATTTCCTGTGAATATTTCAGATTTTGTAAATAGGGATAATATTCGAAAATTAAAAGACTTTTTTCGAATCTCTTTTCAGTCGGAGCGCATTTCCAAAATCCTTATCCTTCTATAGGATAAGGGATTAAGCATGTCCCTTATCCTATAGAAGGATAAGGATAGGACCTTATCATTCTAAGTACCTGTCAGAGCTTTGCTTGTGTTAACAGGCGGCAGAGGAAAAAAGGAGGCCAATGGACCATCAGAGTGTCCTATGACCTACACATAAAAAGAAATATATTTCTATTTTGGAATATTTTTGTAGTATATATTGAGAGGTCTGTACAATTAGTACCATTGGTACCATTTGTATAGTGTAATAAACATCTTACTTCTATAAGCACATATGCAAATAATTATTTAAGGATGTTTGTCAGTAAACTGTAAAGGAAGGTCACCATTAATAATTATTAGATGAATAATCTCAATGTCTTGTTGAAATCTTTATATATATAAAAATTTCGTGTCACATGTTTGTTGGTGATGAACTCCTAAACTACTGAACCGATTTTGATAAAACTTGGTAACTATATGTAATTTGATCCAAATTAAAAGGATAGTTTTTATTTTGAACCCTGGCAAAACTGGGAGCGTGTAGCTAGTATACTATATTTATTTACATTTATTTATTCATTAAGGCCTTGATTAATTTGTTGATGTATGATTTAACGAGGTGCATATGATGTAGTGGATATTCTCTTTAGATATAACTTTGATCAAGTCTAAGATTCACTGCAAACGTTGAAATATTATTTTCGTATGTAAAAATATGATTCCATGTAAACTTTTCTATACTAATATTATAATGAGAGAAGATTTGTATATTTATAATGAAAAACTAGTAGACCTATTTTGCAAATTCTTTCAACTTATAGAAAGCTATATTATGAATAACATAGGCTATATTTTATAATGTTACGCGGGCGAAGTCGCGTGCAACAGCTAGTGTATATATATATATAAACAATAATGTTTGGTTATAGATAAAGAATATTGGATCTGTAAGAGCTGTAGCGGGTGCAATTAAACATGAAATAGAGAGGCAGCGTTCAGTGCTCGAGAAAGGTGGATTCATCTCCAACGAGACCAGGGCCTGGGACGCCACAAAAAAAATCACCGTTTCAATGAGAGACAAGGAAGTCGTACAAGATTACAGGTCAGTATATTATCAACATTGACGGACTTTGCATTAATCAATGGCCTGGTTTTGAACGATGCTCCTTTACAAATAAACTTCTTCAAAATGTACCTTTTCAATATTGAAAGAATTTTTCAATTAGGTAGGTATGTGTTTCTCGTGATAACCAAATTTAAGAATCTGCTCTCTCTCTTTCTCTCTCTTATAGATCTATTCTATCCAGATCTACTTCACGTTATTAGATCTATAAGAATAGTTAAACTTCTTTTAAATTTAAAATAAGTTGCTGACGGTCACTTGAATAAAATTTGAATTTTTTTTTATTGCCTTTCTCAGATTTATGCCGGAACCTAATCTTCCTCCGTTACGCGTCAATCTCAAAACTAAAGATGATCACAAAGACCTAGTGAGTGTACCGCTAATGCAAGATCAAATACCAGAACTACCGGAAGAAACAAGAAGAAAACTTATCAAAAATCTCGATCTAAGACCAGATTTAGCCATAAGACTAGTGAACGAACCTAAATTACTGGAATATTTTCAAGAGATATTATCAAAAACAGACGCCAACGCCACCGACATTGCACTCATTCTGACAAACGACATATTGGGAGTTTTAAATAGAAGAAAAGTCAACATTGAAGATTGTCCATTAACTCTTGAACAAATGAAAGAAGCGATCGATATGGTGCTGTTGAGAGAAATAAATTTGGAAATATTCAAACAAGTGATAGATGAGTACGTAGTTTCTCCAAATAAAGATATTTCACCGAAACGTTTAGTTGAAAAAAAAGGCTGGTTTCTTATAACCGATGAAGATGTGATAGCCAAAGAGTGCATGGAAGTTTTAAAGAATAATCCAAAACTAGTTAAGAAATATAAGAATGGTAAAGTGAAGGTATTCAGAGCTTTTCTAGGTATGTTAGCGAAGAATACTCAAAATACTATAGACATGTCATTAGCGTCTAAGAAATTAGATGAATTATTAAAAAGTGACAAAATATAAGTTTTGAAGTAATTATGCTTTTTATTTAACCCATTGGAATAAAGTGTATTCTGAGTTTAACCCATAACCATAGACAACCCTGTTTGACCACGTCGAGCCAAAGTAATAAACCTCAAATGCCAGTACGCCGTACCATCTTTTCTCTAAACGACTTTGAACTTTTGACCCCCATTTAACATCGTTGTGTTTAAAGCAAGAAGTTTTAATAAATTGTTAGTGATCGAGAGGACTATAATTGGCTATATTGCCAATTTACCTAATAATTAAACCTTATAGTTTACAAAATATCGCTAGTCAAAGTTCTTGAATTTCATAAGTGACACATTCACTGATCATCAATATTTTATCAAATTTTGAATTTTAGTTAGCGTTTAGCCTATATAAAGCTATAAAGTAAAGAAAAAAATAATGATTATACATTACGTTCAAAGCGCCATCTATCGTCCACAAAATGGTTTCATATAAATTGCGCATACTACTTATACGTTTACGATTTTCGTTTTATAATTTCTGATTGCTATTATCTGGGGGCACGGCAGTGCTTCCGCCAAGCAGGATTACTTATAGTACCAAAAACATAAAAATTTGTGAGATCTCATGTAAAACCAAGCCAGCTATTTTAGTTAAGTGTCTATGGTATGGAAGCACGTATTGAACAACTGTTGTAATTGTTATCTAATCAATTTCCTATAAACATTTATAGTTTATAGTAATCAATATTAGACGTCTTTATTTCTATAATAAACGAGTTGACCCGCGAACTTCTTACCGCCTCAGGGAGAATAAAAACCCGTCTCAGACAAAATGTATGAGAAAATGAATTTTCTTAATATTTTTTTTTGTGAATATTTTTCCGAAGTTTTAATATTATTTTGCTATTCGGGATGGCGACAAATTCAATAAAACAAAGATCATAAAAATCTGTTCAGCACGATCTCGGCAGCACCTATGGCGTTGCTTGTGTTATTTGCTATGGTAGCCACCTGTCATCAAGTAGACGTTCAGCTTTTCTGTCGATCTTAACATTTAAAAAATTGTGGAGGGTAGGTAACTACTTTTAAAAACTTTAATTTATACCTTATATTTTAAATTTACAAGTAGGAGTTAAATAAAAACAAGATGAAATTTGTCGATCTCGCCCATTGGCGAAGGTTGATTTACTTTACGTGCTTGAAATTTATAGTAGGTAGGTACCTATTTTCTGAGGTATTGTTTATCCTCTCTCCTCTTGATGAAATCAATAAATCTTACCATAGCGCGCTTAAATGTAAAAATTTTGTGTACTACATCAAGTCGTACCGTGAAGGTTGTTTGTTTACGACGTGACACGCGCACCGAATATTATACACAGTCAGGAATTAATAACATTTTATTTATTAACTCAGATAGGTATTAGGAGTTTTAATTTTAGAATCATTATCGTTGGGTATTGGATGTTATTGGTGTCTTTTTCCCACGTTCGGGTCATCCCAGTGAGTGTGGTGGCAAGTTAAACTCGAAGTATCACAAACTCATTAACAATTGCTTTACATGCACACATAAAAATAGCGAGATTAGTTAGCAAAAAATGCTGCTTGTAAATAAAAAGAAGAAAACTGAAAAAAAAAATTGAAAAGGAACTCCTTATTGTTATTAGCGATAAGAATAACAAATAAAAATCTAGGGAATTTTTTACATCATTTAATTAACAATTAAAACTTTAGCAAAAATGTTTACAAATTCTGACAATTGCACCGAATACAAGGAATGTTCAACAATTAACTACGTATCACGTCTTATTGCGTAATGAATACAAACCCCACAGACATTGCTCACTCTCATTGCAATTGGTCACAGTTATACTTCGGCTAACAATCGCGAAACTCATCATCACTCGACGATGTCACGTGGACTCTTTATAATATCATACCACATTTCGTTGCTAACATTTATTCTTGCAGAAACAACAGCGCCGGGCATAGAAAGAACTGTAAGTGAAGGGGTGACTAGCAAAAAAATTAATATTGTTTATGGAGACAAAGACATAACAATAATTAACCAAGTCGTCGACAAATTGGAGAAGGACGTTATAAAAAACAAATTCAAATTGATCGACAGCATTCCTCCTTTACCTGCAGAAGATGTCAAATGTTTAATGTCAACAGACAAATATTGTTCGACACACATGAAGCATATAAAAAGTAAGTATAGATCAATATGAATTCATCATCAAACAAATTTGTAAGTTCAGTCTGGGATCCTTTATACGTTTATGTTTTTATTCAAATCTAATAGAAGTATCACAATGTTCAATAATTTTCTGTCTCCCTAACCAAATATCTAAAGGTAAGTATAACGTATTTTTCATTCTTAAAACATTTCATTTGAGTCTAACATCTTAGACCTATTGGTGAACGCAGTATGCTTTGCCGCTGCTTTCCTTTCGAGATCCAAATCCGATGTATAAGCGAATTATATTGAAATAATACCTAATATAAAAATTATATAAGCTATTTAAATTTAAATGTTTAGGTACCCTGATCGAAGCTATAACCTATGATTGCAAAAGATGTCCTAAAAGTGATAAAGAAGAAGCCGGAAAAATAATTGCGTCAATGATGGCACACAATCCGAGCGCTTGGAAAACATTCCTCACAAGGTACGATGGTCTCCAAAAATACAGAGAAGTGTCGGATCTTAATTTTGGAAGTAATTTGTAAATTAGTTTCGTAAAATTGAAAATTCCGAAATGCGAAACTGAACCTCTTTATATAGTAATCGAAACAATGATCAATGAAACAATGCCAGAAATAAATCCACCAGAAAAATCTAGATACCGCTTAATTGGGAAACCAGAAGAAGTAGTCAGCTCCGGAAACAGATTTATCGCACCAGGAATAAAAGTCAGAGTGAAAAAACGTACTTACCATGGAAAAGGTTATTTATGATTATTTATGATTTACTTAGATTATTAATTTATTTCACCATAATTAATAATAATTTTAAATATAACATTAATAATTATTAAGTGGTTATTGTTTAAGATGTTTATGTGTTGATTCTAAAGGCTTTGTTTTTAATTCTAAAAGCTTTAAAAAATAAATATATGATTTATCAAAGTTTAGACAACATTTGATACTTTTTTTCGTATCACCAAAACTTCTATACTTATGTTTAAAAAAATTTGCCCATTCCACACATCTCTACTAAGTATCCCCACTGGTAGGTATCTATAAGTGGAAAAAATTTGGAAAGTGGAACGGGCGAAAAATGTTACCGGAACAGTGTTTTTTTTTTTTTGTTTAAATTCCCTACTGCTCCTAAGCGAGTACAGCGATTGGGAATATTTACAGGTTAGCATTGAGTTACTCCGAAGTCAGTTGTGTATACTACTGTATACATAATTTTTTAAATTGATTGATCAGGATTTAGTGATTTAGTAAAAACCCCACCATATAATCTCCGCAATAACAGCATACGTGCTGTTGTGTTTCGGTGAGTGAGTAAGGGATGCCAGAGCCCATCATCCCATCCCTTCCCAATCCATAATCACAGTATAGTCGAAAGCGCAAAAGTCGGGCTCTCTGTCGAGTTTAACTTTTTAAAAAAACATGGAAAAAGTTGTAGGTAATTATCTAATTTCTAAGTACGTCTGACTTTCTTCAGTTGATCACTTAAGTACTATACAAAAAGTTTTTAATTATCTGCTTAATTTGATTTGTTCAATAATTGGTCTAAAATAAAGTACACACTTAGTAGTTTATAGAAAATTTAATTATAATGATACTTTTTAATTACTTATAGTACAATTAGGTACTTCAAATGATAACTTGAATTTTTCAAAATGATCACGATTTTTCATACGTTCACCATGTCTAGCAATGATAATATCTCTGCAATAAACAAGTATTCAACTTATAATCTCTTCAAGTTCATGTGTAAAGTTATAAGAGTCACATGCTATGAAGAGTTCTGGTACGAAGCCAAAAGTACTGGACGAAATCTACTGTGGGGATATATAATCATATCTGTCTATTTATTTGTTGTATTCGGCGACGAAACCCTTGAAGTAATTTTCAACACATATCCAACGGATCTACATAGGGACGTCGTGTTACTTAGTATTACACAAGGAAGTATACTTTTTAGACTTTTTTATAATTCATATAAAAGAACAGAAGCAAAAGAGTTAATAAAAGACATGATCGATGTATGCAGAGAATACGAGGTGGAGCATATACAACATGAGCAACACAAAAGGTTTAGATTCTGCCTTTTGTTACATTCAGCAGTTGTTGGCTGTTATGTGATTTTTCTTTTAATTACAAGTTTGAGAAGATATTTTTTTGAAGGTATGTTAAGTGTTGAAATATCGAATTTATTAACATTTGTTTTTTAACATCTTGTCAAAACATTTGGTCTCCATAACCAGCGATTATAGAGCCTCGGGCAACAGATTTAATTTCCATACAATGAGGTAATGCTTGGGACCCTGCGACCGAAGCTTTATATTATTAATATGTAAATATATATAACTTTGAATTAAATGAAATATTATTTAGATTAATGTTAAAGTTACTCTAAGTTTCTTAAGCAATACTTACTCGTATTGGAATTTATTATTAAAATTACATTATAAAATTATACACTGATTTAATGTTTCAGATCAGCCTTTAGTATTTGTGGCAGTGTACTGGCCTAAATTTGAAGATGTTACAACCACAGGATTGATATTTAAATTTTGTGTGTTCCTATTTATCCTCCTTTTAGCGATTTACGTTGTGGTCAAGGATACATTGATTATTTTAAAGCTTATAGTCATAACTTACAAATTCCCGACACTTTGTTGTTATTTTGAAAATCTTTACAAAGATTTTGAAGACAAAGATGTAACAATAATCGAAATGAAACATAAGTGTTTAAAGGGAATAGAAATGCACCGCGAATTGTTAAGGTTCTTTGACGTTTTTAATTTTTTACTTTAGCTATTTATGTGCTTGACGTCTTTGTTTACTGGATTACTAAATTCAATTTCAGAATAACAAATAGATTTGTTCAATTATACGATATATTACTCTCAATTCAAGTGAGTCAAGGTTTTACTCTCGTGGTCATGTTAATGTTGAAAATGTCGGTAAGTCTTCTTGCAGTCTCTTTAAATGTAGGATAATCTTTAAATTTGAATGAAATCGTGACAGGGCACACTGAGCTTCCCAGTCATAAAAATGGACCTTACGTCTAGCGGTAGTAACCAACACCTTTGCGGAAGTTACCAACAGCTTGTGTGCTGTAGAGATACCATTAAAATTTGGATTCTCGACTTTTTCAAAGTCCCGGGACACGAGACAGCTCACGATCAAAGTCCCGGATCGTCCCAGGAAGCTAAGAATTCGGTGATTGCGTTATTCACCGGTAAGTTCAGGCTGCTTCTGACCGGTCCTGTTGGAAAATTATGAGGGAAGCCTATGTACAGCAGTAGACATTTTACAGCCGGTTGATAATGATGATTAATTACATAGTTTTGTAAGATTTTCTTAAATTTTTGTAGGTTACAACTGATTTTTTTAGCATCATTATGTCCTTGATATACTTGGCAATAATGGTGGGACAACTGGGTCTGTTTATGTGGAACGCTGGAGATGTAACATACCAGGTAGGTATTCGAATTAACTTATTACAAGTTAACAAATCCTGATAATGTGAGAGTACTTAGAAATTTCTTTTGACACAGGCTTCGTTGTTGCCTACATCGATCTTTCATTGCGGTTGGCACTTGCGGCCTGTGAACTGCGAACACAGTCGTGCGATTCGTCGTCTTGTGCTGATGGGATGCCTTCAGGCACAAAAACCGCTCGTTTTGAAGGCGTTCGGAATACAAGATGTCTCTTATAGGTCTTTCCTATCGGTAATTTTATTTATGATACCTATATCACATAAAGGATTAAAGAATCTATCATACCGCTACCTACGGTTACTTGTGTGAATTGTTTCATATGGTGCTAAAAGGCGAATAAATATATTCTTTAATGCCGTTAAACAAGTTAGTTAAGAGTCTTAGACTTTAATTAGAACTTTAGACGAACATCCATTTTAAGTATCATTTTAGTCTATACAATGGTTTTACATAGTTACATTAAAAACATTTTATTTTATGTGTTAAACTTTAGCAGAAGGATTCCTAAGGATGAAAACCATATGGTGGAAATACGTTTGATATGTTCAATTATAATTAGTATAAGTATTTACTGACTGGAAATATTACATTTGCAGGTAATACAGACTTCATATTCAATATTTGCAGTATTTCGAGCAAAATGAATGAGCAATATCTTTGAAATGTTTAAATAAATGTTTTGAAATACGGATAGGTACAAATATTATTAATAAACAATTTAAAATACGTAATGCATTTTGCGCATCGATAATAAACTTATGCTGTTTAAATAAATGCTATCTAATGTTATAAAATTAAAGTTCTTTATCAATATAATTTGGTTTTTATTTAAAAATTATAATTTAAAGACATAAATTTCTAACAGAAGACTACGAAATAGCAGCATTTGTGTAGAATTTGTTCATTTTCATGAAATCATTCTTATCGCATTATAATAACTGCTTTTAACGACAGGTCGACAGTCCATTTTATGGTTGGTGGCCACTGTCGCCTATTAACGTAAGCAACGCTATATTTGCTGCAAATGCGCAGCATTGGAATAAAGGTTAAGAGATTGGGAGATAAATAGAAAAATGAGCACGGCATTCTTACTCACTTACCGAAACACAACATATCATGCTGTTATTTCTGCTAGGCTTTAATTACTACCGGCCAATCGGGCTGCCAAATTTATGAATGATAAACCTTGCCATTATTGAATGCTTTCATTTCAGAAAAAAATTGTATCTGAAATTAAGTTAAATGTAACAAAGTGTTGTGGTAAGAATTACATGTTTTACGTATGAAGCAAATAAATAGGAATTAAACCATCTGGACTACAGCTACGTAACGAGTAGATTAACCAACAAAATATAGGCCACACTTTTATTACATGTTATTGAAAACAAAACCGCTTTTCATATTTCAGTAGGTTACGTCGAATTTCTTTAAACATTTGTTTTTTTAAATAATATGGCATTCATTAAGGCGTTTAAGTTCGTTTTGTATTTTATATAATAAGTCATTCATTCCTATATTACATGAAGATTACATTACATACTGATAGGTAGGAATAATTTTTGGTGTACCTATGTAACTTAATATAAAGTATTTAATAATTTTTAATGACAAATTATACATTACTTTAATTGTTTGTGTAATTTATTCTAGTAGTAAAATACTTAGAAGAATGCAACACGAATATTTTTAAATATTCATTAAGAGCACGACAAATGCGTTGTCTTTCTAGTTTTTTTTTAGAGACTTTTAACTCATAAAAGCCATATTTATATATTTATATTATCCTGGTATCCAGGAGCTTTCTGATTTGAAAATTGGAGCAAGCCAATATGTGCGACAGAGATGCAGTTTAATAGTTCTTTTTTTAACTAAGAATATCCATGACCATATTTTAACAGGCAAAACAATCACGATTTATTTTCTCATGACGACATCTCTTCGAATTTTCACCAAGGTACGCAAATTAATGTAAGTCATGCAAAGTAAAGCTAAAAATGTTTTTCGTTTACTATTTTCGTTTTTTTTTTACTTTTAAATATATATATCCATTATTTTCTAGGCAAATATTTATAATCTTTTAAAATTAAACACATGCTATTTCCCAATAATTACAACAATTTCAATGTACGCAACGAGTACATTGAAATTACATGTGTAGGCTTCAATTGAATATATGTTATTAAAAACAAAACCATCAAAATCATTTGCATATTTGATTGTGTTAAAAGATGTATAAAGCAATATCTACATATTTCTACAAAATGCTTAAAGTCTCTGACATTCAATGAGAATTGAAGCTCCATTTCGTATTAACTATCCTCTATGGGTAAATTAAATTAGACAAAACGGAAAGGAACATTTTAGTGTGCCTATAAAACCTTATAAAACAATTTAAAATGTTTAATCAATATATTAATAATAAGTTTAATATATTGATTGTTTAATTAAAATTAAATTTTAAGAAGAATTTTATACATATACTTAAGTTGCAGAATAAGCATGCAGAATAAGTTCACTGAAAGCAAATTTTCTACTTATAATCTCTTTAAGTTCATGTGTAAAGTGATACGATTCACATGCTTTGAGGATTTTTGGTACAAAACAAATGCATCTGGACGATATCTACTCTGGGGATATGTTCTTGTATCTGCCTACATGCTTATGGGATATGTTAATGTGGGCCTCGAAGTAATTTTTAACACTTACCCAAACGATTTGCATAAAGAAGCTATTTTATACATTATTGCACAAGGAATTATGATTTTCAGAGTCTATTATTATTCTTTTAGACGAATAAAAGTAAAAGAGTTAATAATAGAGATGGTGGAAGTGTGCGGGGAATATGAAATCGAGCAGGTTCAACGAAATCAGTACAAAAAGTTGAGATTCTGTCTAATATTTCATTTGGCAATTGTTTACTGTTTACAGATTTTTATATTCATATCAGGTTTTAAAAGATATATCTATGAAGGTAATTAACAGTTTCTATATATTGAAAATGTATTTGCTATCTACACAATGTACCGTAGTTCGTGAACTAATAAAGATGACAAAAAACCTGAGTTTCTTTCGAGCTATCATCTTGGCTATTTTTTTTCCAAAATCTTAGTAATATTTATAATGACCATTAGGAGAGGTTCTTGGAGTCCTGTTTTATATTATTTTTAAGTTTGGCACAATTGTAATTTGTTAATAAAAAGGGAGTGATGGAGAGTTTCTTCTATTCTAGAACGCAATTTTGTTTCCGAAACTGTAGTATTTTTCGACTTCAAAATGTGATCTTGTTATCCTATTTTTGAGAAATAAACTATTTCATTTGATTGTATAATGTTTCAGGTCAGCCTTTAGTATTCGTACCTGGAATCTGGCCTAAGTTTGAAGATATGACTACACCAGGAATAGTATTTAAATCGGCTATGTTTATATTCATCGTCTTATTAGCAGCTCTCATTTTTTCCAAGGATTCGCTGGTCATTTTAAAACTTATAGTTATATCGTACAAATTCACAACACTCTGTTCATATTTTAAAAATCTTATTAACGATTTCGATAACAATGCAGTAACTATAGTCGAACTGAAGTATAAAAGTTTAAAGGGAATAGTGATGCATCGCGAATTGTTAAGGTAAAATGTTATTTTTAATTTCATTTAGGTATATTATTAACTAGCTGTTGCACGCGAAAGAATTTTTAAGTTTATATTCATTATTACAAACAAAAATACAAACATACAAAAATACAAATCTAATTATTAGGAGGGTTACATAGAATTTTCCTGAACATTCAACTCGAAACTCTGTATTTTAATAATACACATATAATACTTGAATATAGTATCCCAGAATAAATATATATATTTTTGTAAATTGTCAAAGAATTGAAATTAAAATTTAATTTCAGAATAACGGAGAAATTTCGTCAGTTATACGACGTGGTACTCTCAATACATGTGAGTCAAGGGGTATCTCTCGTTGTTATTATTATGATAAAAATAGTGGTAAGTCTTTTTTACCCCTTTGTCAAAGATGTTCCTGCCTTAACTGGATTGTTTACACATCAAATTATGCCTACAATAATTGTCTCGGTCTCATCTTAGTACCTACACCATTGACTAGTCTTGTGACTTATATAGTATAGTGACCTTATACACTATGAAATACATAACTTTGTTTTATTAACACACTAGCTGTGCTTAGTACGAGCTGTAGTTCATTTTTCAAAAATCCTACAGGAACCTAATATTTTTAGGATCTGAATTCTATATGTTAATTAAGGTAGTAAACTGTCTGTGTTCCAAATTTCATCCCAATCCGTTCATCCGTTTTTATGTGATTGAGTAGCAAACATGAAAACATACAAACTTTCGCATAATTTATTAGGTATAATTTATTAGGATCTTCCACACATCTATACTAATATACTACTAATACTAATAATACTAATACTAATCCGTACTAATATTATAAATGCGAAAGTATGTTTGGATGTATGGATGTTTGTAACTGTTTCACGCAAAAACTACTGAACCGAACACCATGAAATTTTGCATACACGTTGTCTGGGACACCAGAAAGGACATAGGGTACCTACCTGTCATCCAGAAAAAAAGGATTATTCCCGAGGGATAAATAAAAAACTAACGCCTGGCCAAAGTGTTATAACAACACGAGGTCAAGCGTTATATTGCTTTTTTTTAATTTTCAACGCGGACGAAGTCGCGAGCACCAGCTAGTAATTTTATAAAACATGTTTTATTACATATCTTGTTCCATAAAAAAAAAATACGAAGGGATATTCTTTTCGACATAACGGACAATTTTAGTAAGTATTAGTTATGTTTCAATAATTGTTCAATAATGCTTTTTTGCAGTTCACACCTGAATTCACAAATATCTTTCAGTCATTGTTATACATGTGCGCCGTTATTGGACAACTTTGTCTCTTTATGTGGAACGCTGGAGAAATAACGTATCAGGTAGGGTACTTGAAGATTAAAAATTAAAATTTAACTGGTCTTTAGGCAGACGCGAAAGTTAATTTAAATTTCTTTTGACACAGGCTTCGTTGTTGCCTACATCGATCTTTCATTGCGGTTGGCACTTGCGGCCTGTGAACTGCGAACACAGTCGTGCGATTCGTCGCCTCGTGCTGATTGGATGCCTTCAGGCGCAAAGACCGCTCGTATTGAAGGCGTTTGGGATACAAGATGTCTCCTATGGGTCTTTTCTTTCGGTAATTTCATTAAGCATATATTGTTCTTTAGCTTAAGAGTATGTATATAATAAAATTATGCCTAATATTGATTTAATTCACAGGTAATACAGACCTCATACTCAATATTTGCAGTATTTAGAACGACGAAGTAAAAAAGAAAAAGTGAAAAATAATTAAATAAATTAATCATTCGATGTGGATGTCATCGATACGAATGTAATAACGAAAGTAATGAATGATAAATTGACGTCAACTTTCAAAATAATGTTTTTATGTGTTTTATTACTAACCATTGTAGAAGAAATGTCGGAATTTGTATAAAAATATATCAAACCTATGAAGCCTTTTAGGTTTGGCTCCCAGTTCTCACAGAGTAGTCACATATCTAATCAAACCTTTTCCACTTATAGTTGACCCTCGAGTTTTTAGTAGCTGCTGAAGCCCTGTATAGTGCGCTACACAGTTAACCGATTTATAGATTATTTTTTCTAATACTTATCTACAGTGTAAAATTACTAGATATAAATATTCTAAAGTAATATTAATAACCTAAAATGTATAAGTAGTTGCTGGTCGAAATATTGATCCAAATAATTTTCTATAAAATGTCAATGTTTCCATGACTACAAGATGCTTGGACTTTGTTATGACTTTATTTATGTTATGTCGATTTATTTGTATTTAATTTGGAAACAAAAAGTTTTTCAATAGTAACATAAATATTTTTTCCATAATAAATCATTTTATTTTAATAAAAATGACAGTTATTGCTTGAAATCTTGTGCTTTTTATAAAGTTTAAAATGGAGGAAAGCGAGCTGAGAAAACTTTTGCAAACGAAGAACATGTGTCGTATTCCGATAATGCGTCCTTTACCGGACGTCCACTGTATGGATAAGATGACTTTCAAATCTCAACCATACAATCGTATAAAGGTACGCATTCGCCGAATTCTTGGCTTTTACATTATACTTCTTACTAATCCATACTTTACTAATATTATAAATGTGAATGTGGCAGTAACCACTCCCTTACAGAAGACCACCGTTAAGTAAGGAATGCCAGAGCCCATTTCCCTATCCCTTCCTAACCCCTATCCATAATCCTGCCATGGTCGGCAGCGTACTTGCAGCATCTATGGCGTTGTTTGTGTTAGGTATGTGTAACGGTAGCCACCTACCATCAAGTGGACCGTCAGTCTCTCTGTCGAGCTCAACATTTGAAAAAAATACGTAATGATTATTTGAATGTTACGCTCCTACGTCGTTGTTACCAGTGACACAGCAAAATGGGGCTCAATCTTCTTTTAACTTAATAGCGGACCCATTAAGCTTCAAGTATTTTTTAAATCAATAATTTAAAATCATATTAAAGTAAAGATTATCGTTTTTTAGGACAAACAGTCGAAGTTTCACCAGGTTCTTGAAGAGAAGGCTGCCGAGAGGAAGGTTGTGATCGCTCGTCCACCTTTGGAGCGTCGTGAACGAGAACTTCTTGAAATCACACAGGAACGCCATATAGCTGTTCTCAGGGAGTGTGCCAGCCACTTGAGACCACCGACTATGCTCAAGTCTTGGGAAAGAAAAATTGTCAGTTTAGTTCCTTTAAAACTTCGCAACGCTTTTCCAAGTGTCGCAGACGAATTGATAGATGAGAGCAAGAATACTTGGAATGAAAACCTTCACAGGCTTGCAGTGAAAATGGTGATCCGCGATGTCCCCGGAGTTCCAAGAGTCAGGTATCAAGAGCCCTATTTTAAGTACGACGGTGTTACACCAAGTTATGATAAAATGTTAAAATACCGTAAGAAGCTCAAAGAAGGCTCGTTGCTTTTGCATCCTTTTATTAGACTGATTCTTGAGACGGCGGAAAAAACATTTCCTCCTCATATAATCACTTTAGCGAAATACAGAGCGAGAGGGCGGATGGATCTTGAAGACTTTGAAGCGAAATTGTTAGAAGAAATCAAGCGAGCCGATTACCTTGTGTCTAGTAGTTGGTATTCCATCCTGGTACAGTGGTTAAAAAACCCTAGATGCCTTAAAGGAATACGTCCTAAAAGAGTATCTATATTTGTAAAATGCGCTACAAAAATGATTGCCATGCAAATACAAGAATTGATGCGCCGTTCAGTAAACGCTATTATAGACGATCTTAAAAATCCCGATTCTGTCCCTATTCTAAATTTAAGTCTTGATTTTAACGGTGAATTCGTTTATGACCCATCTTTAGAAACAGTTTTCCAAACTTACCACAATATCGCCGATGCAATTTGCCACATTGCTCAAAGACTTATGCCGATTGAGCAATATTTGAAACTGGCATATGATTTTGACGCGTTACCTGTTCGTTACAACTCTTGGCTTCATAAAGATGGTCATGAAAGATTGCAAAAACAGCTCGACGTAGTTTTCGAGCCACTTCTTCAGTATTTAGACAAATTGCGAATTAAATATAACATGCTTTACGGTGTCCTTGCACATACAGCTCTCATGGAATTCGTTAACGAACCAAAGGAGTTTGAAATAGGACGGGATAAAATTAAATATTTTCAAAATATAAATTCCGAAGTGACGGCCGTTTTAGAAAACGAATATTTCAATTGTTCCGTAGTGTGTCAACTTAGAATGGTCGAAGGCCTTAAAAATAAGTGCTCAGAATTTGTTGACGAAATTATAGCGGGCATTGTAAGGTGTCATATGCATGAAAATGATAGCATTTGCTCAGAATTTGAAATAATTGCAGCGAAGGCGCTCAAAGAACCAGAAAATGCTGCAGAATTGGTAGAACAAGGCGTTTATATTCTTTACGCTAAAACAGTTTTGGTAGAAGCTTTAAAAGAGAGAATTTTACGTCAAATAGAAATAATTTCTAACTTATTAGAAATGACGTCTTTGTCAGCAGAGCACGTCGCATCTAACACTCGTACGGTAAATTGGATTAATGATATTAAACCAATATTTAACCGAAATGCTGCCGCATATGAAAGTTTTAAAGCTGAAATGGAAGACAATCTGCTGTCTAAAATCGCATTTCTAAATAAGGAATGTAACGAAATGGTACCTTATTTGGAATGGTTAGATAATATGGATGACATAAATCATTCATCAGAATATCTGGAATATTTACGGAAACTAGTTTATCGTTTGGCCGACTGCGATAAACTAGTTGCATGGATAAACAACGAGGAAAAAACATTTAAATTTCCTATATCAAATTTCTCTGATTTGGAAGAATTAAAAGATTATATTATACCCTTTCATTGCTTAATACATTTAGTTCACCGATGGAAACGGAGCTATTATACCTGGATGGATGGAGTCTTTGAATATTTGGATCACGAACAAATAGAACAAGATCATGATTTTTATTATAAGGAATTTTTGAAGCTGTCGAAAGCTTACAAAAATAAAATAAAACAGCAGATTACCGAAGGTGTTGAGAAACGCTTTCAAGGACTTGTGGACGACCCTGATATTAATAATCTACCTGCTCCCATGAAGTTATGTGCACAAGCTATAGCCGAAATCAAACAGTGGAGGCCAAATGTACAAATGGCACATATAATGTGTAATCCAGCACTAGTACAAAGACATTGGGATGAAATGACAGTCATTGCTGGCTTTGATTTAACACCTACTGCTGGCACCACCTTGCGTAAGATAATAAATTTTAATTTGTGGGATCAAATCGATCAATATGAAATAATAAGCGTCGCTGCAACGAAAGAATTGGCATTGATAACCAATTTAAATAAAATGATAGCAGAATGGACTGATATATGTTTCAAGACTAGCCCTTACAAAGATACTGGAATATTTATTCTTTCTGGGTTGGATGATATTCAAAGTGTTTTAGACGATCATATTGTAAAAACAGTCGGTATGCGCGGCTCCGCCTTTGTCAAGCCCTTCGAAGCGCAAGTAAGAGCATGGTATGAGAAAATTTTAAGAGTCAATTCTACAATCGATGAATGGGGTAAAGTTCAGAGTCAGTGGCTTTATTTATTACCCATATTTTCTTCTAAAGATATAGTTGCTCAAATGCCTGAAGAAGGCGTAATGTTTGTCGAAGTCAATAATATCTACCGTCGTTACATGGGATCAGTGGATAAAGATCCCCATGCTCTTGAACTTGCTGGAGGTACGGGAGTATTGGAATCATTTCGAATTGCTTCTGGATTCTTAGAAAAAATTAATGATGGTGTCAATAATTATTTGGAAAAGAAAAGATTATATTTTCCAAGATTTTTCTTCTTATCAAACGACGAAATGCTTGAAATACTATCTGAAACCAAAAATCCGCTTAAAGTGCAACCTCATTTAAAGAAATGCTTTGAGGGCATTAATAGGTTGGTATTTGATGAAGAATTTAATATATCGGCCATGATATCAATGGAAGGTGAACAAATAGAATTTCTTGAAATTATCAGCGTAGCAGCTGCTAGAGGTTCGGTTGAAAAATGGCTGGTCCAAGTAGAGGACCAAATGCTGAAAGCAGTGAAATCAGAAACAGAGTTATCGTATTATGACTATCCAAACTTAAGCCGGGTAGAATGGTTATTATCCTGGGAAGGGATGGTAGTGCTAGCCGTATCCCAAATATATTGGGCAATCGATGTTCATGAATGTTTACATACTCATAAACTAAGTGAGCTACAATCCTTTCACGTACTTTTAACGAAACAGTTAAATGAAACTGTTGCCGTTATCAGACGAACTGACTTAAGTAAGCTTAGCAGTATAACAGTGAAAGCGTTAATAGTAATCGATGTACACGCAAAAGATGTAATATACGAACTTATCGGAAAAAATGTTACCGAGGTTACAGATTTTCAATGGCTAGCTCAACTTCGTTACTATTGGGAAGAAGAGAGGGTGTATGTGAAAATTATAAATGCAACTGTAAATTATGCCTACGAATATTTGGGAAATTCTGACAGATTGGTGATTACCCCCTTAACAGATAGGTGTTATCGCACCCTAATAGGTGCATATTATTTACATTTAAACGGTGCACCTGAAGGGCCTGCAGGTACCGGTAAAACAGAAACTACTAAAGATTTGGCCAAAGCGCTTGCAGTTCAGTGTGTAGTGTTTAATTGTTCTGATGGCTTGGATTATAAAGCAATGGGTAAGTTTTTTAAAGGTTTAGCTTCTTGCGGTGCTTGGGTCTGTTTTGATGAATTTAATCGTATTGAAGTAGAAGTATTATCCGTGATAGCTCAACAAATTTTATGTATCGTTCAAGCAGTAAGGCAACATCTAGAGACTTTTGATTTCGAAGGTACTACTTTAACTTTAAATCCAGCGTGCTACGTATGCATCACTATGAATCCTGGATACGCTGGTCGATCCGAATTACCGGATAATCTTAAGGTACTCTTTCGAACAGTTGCGATGATGGTGCCAGATTATGCTATGATTGGTGAGATATCGCTTTATTCATTCGGTTTTATTGATGCTCGGAATTTGTCGATTAAAATTGTCACTACATACCGTTTATGCTCAGAACAATTATCGTCTCAAAATCATTACGACTATGGTATGCGAGCTGTAAAAACAGTTTTGTCGGCCGCAGGTAACTTGAAAAGAAGTTTTCCTAATGAGAGTGAAAGTATATTACTTCTCCGATCAATTACAGACGTTAATTTACCCAAGTTTTTGTCGTTTGATGTACCACTATTTGAAGGTATCATATCGGACTTGTTTCCCGGAATTTCACTTCCAAAACCAGATTATGTCAATTTTTTGAATGCTTGTAATGACACATGTGAAAGGAATAATCTTCAACCCATGGAATGCTTTTTAATAAAAATCATTCAAACATATGAAATGATGATAGTGAGGCACGGGTTCATGTTGGTTGGTGACCCTTTTGCCGGTAAATCTATGACATTAAAAATTTTGTGCGAATCATTGACCCTCATGCAGGAAAAGGGGCAAAAAGGGGGTTGCGAATCTACATATAAAGTGCTAAATCCGAAAGCTGTCACTATGGGACAATTGTACGGTGCATTTGATCCTATATCATATGAATGGACTGACGGAATTGTGGCAACAATGTTTAGGGACTTTGCGTCTGAAGACACTCCAGTTAGAAAATGGATCGTATTTGACGGACCTGTAGATGCTGTTTGGATTGAAAATATGAATACAGTCTTAGACGATAACAAGAAGCTTTGCTTAACATCTGGTGAAGTAATGGCTATGACAAACGTCATGTCAATGATTTTTGAAGTTATGGATTTGTCACAAGCGTCCCCGGCTACAGTATCGAGATGCGGTATGATATACATGGAATCATCGTCCCTTGGATTTATGCCGTTTTATAAATCGTGGTTAAACACTCTTAATCCAATATGGACGGACGAAAACGAAGAATATATATATGGTATGTGCGAATGGTTATTTGATCCACTTGTTTATTTTGTTAGAAAATATTGCGTACAGTTAGTCACTGCTGGAGAGGTAAACTTAGTCATTAGTACACTTCGGCTTATAGAAATGTTAATGGACAATGCAATAGAAGGCGAAGAAGACACAAAATATACCAGAACATGGTTCCTAGCTTCCTTCATGACTGCGTTAGTATGGGGTGTTGGAGGAATATTAAACACAGACTCGCGGGAAAAATTTGACGATCTTATAAAAGAGTACTTTCGAGGTGAAAAAGGCATCCCAGCGAATATAGAGAGAATAGATGTTTCAATTCCTTCAGAGGGCATGCTGATTGACCACTTTTATATGTACAAGTCCAAAGGAAGTTGGAAACCGTGGCCTGAGGCAGTGAAAGCTGTACAAATGAAAGAACAAATTAATCTGTTAATGACGGTGGTACCGACGTTGGAAACTGAAAAATATATGTTTTTATTAAAGTTACACACAAAGTTTGCGAAACCATTGTTATTAATTGGGCCGACGGGGACTGGTAAAAGTTTCTATGTTCAAAACTTTTTAATGAATAACTGTGACATGGAAAAGTACACTCCAGGTTTTATTACTTTTACGACGACAACTTCAGCTAATCAAACTCAAGATTTAGTTATCTCTAAATTAGTAAAGAGAAGAAAAAATAACTACGGCCCAACTAAAGGTAAAGTTGCCATTATATTTATTGACGATATGAATATGCCAGCTAAAGAAGTATATGGTGCACAGCCAGCTATTGAGTTATTACGATTGTATTTCGACCAAAAGCACTGGTATGATCTGAAAACCACAGATAAATTGTATATTTATGATACTTTCTTTTACGGAGCTATTGGACCGGTCGGAGGTAGTCGACAATTAATATATCCACGATTATTACGACATTATAATATTTATTCAATAAATGAATTTTCAAAAGAAAGTATGACTAAAATATTCACTTCCTTACTTCAACTAGGTTGGAGAAGAAATGGCTTCGGACAAGATGTACAGCCTATCATAGTTAATATTGTATTTGCCACTATGGATATATATGAGCAAGCAACTGAAGGTCTTCGACCTACACCAGCTAAATCACATTATATTTTTAATTTAAGAGATATTTCAAGAGTTATTCAAGGATGTGCCTTATTACGAAAAGAATCAGCAGAAAGTAAAAAAACGTTTACGAGAGTTTGGGTGCACGAAATAATGCGTGTATTTTATGACAGGCTAGTTGATGAAGTCGATCGTACTTGGTTCTACGGTATATTAAAAAAAATTACAAGAGATTTTATGAAAGATACTTTTGAATCCGCTTTAGATACATATCAGGACGATAAGGGTGAAGTCACACAAGAGAATATAAAAAGTATGATGTTTGGATGCTATTTGGATACAGACAGCGTTGAAGGTGAAAGACGTTATGACGAGTTACCTAATAGAGAAGTATTCCTTAATGTTGCGATTACTATGTTAGGAGAATACAATTCAATGCACAAGGCTAAAATGACTGTTGTATTATTTGATTATGCTTTAGAACATTTGTCGAAAATATGTCGCATTCTATCAATGCCATCAGGAAATGCTTTATTAGTTGGCGTAGGTGGTTCCGGACGCCAATCCTTGACACGTCTTGCTAGTACAATATTAGGTCAACAAGTTTATCAACCCGAAATAACTAAATCTTACAGCGTTAAAGATTGGGGCGATGATTTAAAGGCAGTTTTACGTGAGTCAGGCGGGCTAAATAAAGATACAACTTTTCTATTTACTGAGAGTCAAATTAAAGAGGAGACATTTATTCAAAATTTAGATAGTTTATTAAATTCTGGTGAAGTTCCAAATTTATATGGTTTAGATGAAAAGCAAGAAATACTTGAATTAGTGCGTTTAGCTGCTCAGGGGGGTAATAGAAACCTCGATATAAGTCCTCTTCAAATTTTGGCTTTTTTTGTCGGTAGATGTAAAGCGAAACTACATATTGTTTTATGTTTTAGCCCTATCGGAGGCGCGTTTAGAACTAGACTTAGATTGTATCCATCGCTTGTAAACTGCTGCACTATCGATTGGTATGACAGTTGGCCTGAAGATGCTTTGGAAATGGTAGCACATTACTACATGGTAAAAGTCAACGTACCTGATAAAGTGAAGTTATCAGCTGTAATAGCTTGCAAACAATTTCATGTAGACGCTAGAATTGTGTCTGCGAATTTTTACAGTACATTCGGAAGAAAGACTTATATCACATCTGCATCCTACTTAGATTTAATTAAATCTTTTACAAACTTAACTAATAGGAAACAAAGAGAACTGAGAGCGGCAAAACTTAGATATACTAACGGTCTAGATAAGCTCGATCAAGCAGCGGCTGCAGTTTCTGTTATGCAACGAGATTTAAATGCCTTAAAACCACAATTAATAGTAATGGCTGCAAAATCAGCAAAAATGATGGAAGAAATAGAAGCAGAAACGGAAACTGCGGATAAAGCAGCGGCCATGGTAAAAGAGGACCAAAAGATTGCGAATGTTAAGGCGGCAGCAGCACAAGAGCTGAAAAAAGACTGTGAAGCTGATTTAGCTCTTGCATTACCAATTTTAGAAGACGCTATTGCAGCTCTGAACACTTTAAAACCAGCTGATATCACCGTTGTCAAGTCAATGAAGAATCCTCCAGCAACTGTCAAGTTGGTTATGGCCGCTGTATGTGTCATGAAAGGTATTCCTCCCGATAAAATACCCGATCCAGATAATCCTGGTAAAAAAATGTTTGATTACTGGGGACCAAGTAAACGAATCTTGGGGGATATGGGTTTCTTAGAATCACTTCGAAATTACGATAAAGACAATATACCAGTTGCTACTATGCAAAAGATAAGAAAAGAATACCTTTCTAACAAAGACTTTAAACCACATATTATTGCTAAAGCATCTACAGCAGCAGAAGGATTGTGTAAATGGATTATCGCCATGGATATGTATGATGCCGTTGCTAAAGTAGTGGCTCCGAAAAAAGCCAAACTGGAAGCTGCTGAAAAAGAATTTTCTGATACAATGAAAATATTGGAGGAAAAAAAAGCTATGGTAGCTCGACTTGAAGCAAGATTGGCGGAATTAAATGAAGCATTAACAGAAGCAAACATTAAAAAGAAAGCTTTAGAAGACGAAGTGCAGTTATGTGTCGATAAACTAAATAGAGCTGAAAAATTAATTGGTGGTCTTGGAGGAGAAAAAGTGCGATGGACAGCTGCTGCAGAAAATTTGCAAAATCTTTTTGACAATCTTGCTGGTGATATCTTAGTTTCGTGTGGCATAATATCGTATCTAGCTCCATATACTTTACCAGTACGAACGGAAATTATAGACAAATGGCGTGATCTTACTATTAAGCTCGAAATGCCCCACTCTGAGACATTTATATTTAAAGATATCTTAGGTACTGATATTAAGATTCAGAATTGGTGTATTGCTGGATTGCCTCGTGATACTTTCTCTATTGACAATGCTATCATACAAGATAATTCTATGAGATGGTCCTTATTAGTTGATCCCCAAGGGCAAGCAAATAAGTGGATTAAGACACTAGAAAAATCTAATGACCTTCAAGTAATGAAATTTACAGATGGAAATTACATGAAAGTAATAGAAACATGTTTAGAATACGGTAAACCTGCATTAATTGACTGCATATTAGAAGATGTAGAAGCACCTCTTGATCCGGTTTTGCTTAAACATACGTACATGCAAGGTGGTAAAGAATATATTGCCCTTGGTGAAAATGTAATAGAATATCATCCTAATTTCAGATTATACATGACTACGAAATTACGAAACCCCCATTATCTTCCTGAAGTATTTAATAAGGTAACATTAATAAATTTTGCGTTAACAAAAGATGGTTTAGAGGATCAATTATTAGGTATTGTAGTTGCCAAGGAAAGACCTGATCTACAAGAAAAACGAGAACAATTGATTATTCAAGGTGCAGCAAATAGAGCTGCACTTAAACAAGTAGAGGATGATATTTTGAGAACCTTACAAGAATCAAAGGGTGACATTTTGGAAGACGAATCTGCCATAGAAGTGTTGGATTCATCAAAGCTATTGGCTGTAGATATTATGAAAAAACAAGAAGCTAGTGTTGAAACTGAAGTTATTATTGAACAATTTAGGCTTGGATACAGACCAATAGCGTCTCATTCAGCTGTTCTTTATTACTGTGTAACAGAATTACCAAATGTCGACCCTATGTATCAATATTCTCTGACATGGTTCATCAATTTGTACATCATATCGATTGAAAATGCTAATAAATCAAAAGATTTAGAAAAGAGACTCAAGTTCTTAAGAGAAACTTTTACTTATAATCTATACAGTAATGTATGTCGATCTCTTTTTGACAAAGATAAGTTAATGTTTTCCTTTATAATGTGTTCAAAAATGCAATTAAGCACTGGGGAAATGAAGGCTGAAGAATATATATTTTTGATAACAGGAGGCATAGCAGTTGAGAATCCTTTAAAGAAGCCCTTCGATTGGTTACCTGACAAGGCCTGGGATGAAATTTGCAGATTAAATGATTTACCAACATATTCAGGAATTAAAGATAACTTTATTAACATGATAACTAAGTGGAAGGAAGTTTATGATGACCTAGAACCTCAAAATAAAGAATTACCAGGAGGATGGGGTAACAAGCTGACACATTTTCAGAAATTATTGGTTGTGAGAGTTCTAAGACCGGACAAACTAACGATCGCCTTAACGGAGTACGTAGAAAAAAATATGGGTTTAAAATTCATAACACCGCCACCTTTTGATATAAGTAAATCATTTGGTGATTCCAATTGTCTGGCACCTTTAATATTTATATTATCTCCTGGTTCGGATCCCATGGGAGCACTTGTAAAATACTGTGAAAAAATGGGTTATTCGCACAGATTTAATTCCATTTCACTGGGTCAAGGTCAGGGACCTATTGCCAGGGCGATGATAGAACGGGCGCAGTTAGAAGGCGGATGGGTTTGCTTACAAAATTGTCATTTGGCAGTCTCATGGCTTCCGGTACTAGAAAAAATTATTGAAGGTTTTGACCTAACGAACACTGATTTAAGTTTTAGGCTTTGGTTGACTAGTTATCCTTCTGAAAAATTTCCTCAATCCGTTTTGCAAGTGGCCGTGAAAATGACTAACGAACCCCCTACTGGATTGCAACATAATTTGAATAGATCTTATATTTCTGAACCGTTAAAGGAACCGGAATTCTATGAGGGATGTCCTGGAAAGGATAAAGCATTTAGTAAACTTTTATACGGTATAAGTTTTTTCCACGCTGTCGTACAAGAGAGAAAGAAATTTGGACCGCTTGGATGGAATATACAATATGGATTTAATGATTCCGATTTTCACATATCCGTGATGCAACTCCAGATGTTCCTAAATCAGTATGAAGAGATACAATATGTTGCCATTAAGTATTTAACTGGAGAATGTAATTACGGCGGCAGAGTAACTGACGATTGGGATCGTAGGTTAATCGTAACTATTCTAGACAACTTTGTAAATGAAGGAGTCGTAGTTGATGCAAATTATCTGTTTTGTGATTTAGGAACCCAGTATGGATTACCACGTAGATGCGAATATCAAGATTATCTAAAACACATAGAGAATGTACCTGTGAATCCGCCACCGGAAGTATTTGGATTACATATGAACGCCGGAATAACTCGAGATTATTCCATTTCTATGGCACTCACTGCCGGTTTGGTCCTCGTTGAAGGAACAGGAAGTGGTGGTGAAGGTGCGAACACTGAGCAAGTCCTAGTGCAGATGTCTAGCGAAGTCGTATCTAAATTACCACCTAAATTTGACGTTGAAACTGCTCAAAAGAAATATCCTGTTGACTATAACGAATCAATGAATACGGTCCTAATTCAAGAAATGGAAAGATTCAACAAACTATTAAATGAAATTAGAAATTCCTTATTAGACTTGCAAAAGGCTGTTAAAGGTCTTATCGTAATGTCACCAGCTTTAGACATGCAATCAAATGCAATGCTTTTAGGTAGAATACCCGACAACTGGCGTAAATTTTCTTACCCCAGTTTAAAACCTTTGCCCAGTTACATCGCAGATTTTATTGAGCGTTTGGCTATGTTGGATGATTGGTATCGCAATGGGAAACCACCAACGTTTTGGTTATCAGGTTTCTTTTTCACTCAAGCATTTCTCACTGGTTCAGTTCAAAATTATGCTCGAGCTAAAAAGATTCCCATCGATTTGTTGATATTTGACTTCGAAGTTCGGCGCGTCGATTACGAGGAAGTTCCTCCGGATTGGGGTGTATACGTGTTAGGACTTTTCATGGACGGTGGTCGATGGGACCGTAAAAGACACGCCATTGGAGAACAACTTCCAAAAATATTAAACGATAACATGCCGGTTGTATGGTTATATCCAAAATTAAAAAACGAATTCAAAGAAGGGTCCCGATACCGATGTCCCTTATACAAAACATTAGAAAGAAAAGGAGTACTAGCAACAACTGGCCACTCTTCTAACTTTGTATTGGCTTTCTATTTACCCTCGGATAAACCTTCAGCTCATTGGATCAAAAGAAGCGTAGCCCTGTTATTGCAACTTGATAATTAAAGGGTTTAAAGGTTATTTATATCAAGGTATGATTATATGGTATCAAGTTTAGTAAAATATAGGGGTTTGACGAATAATGAAACAGTTTATTTTAGATAAACCTTTTTAATTATTTCAAAATGTTATTATGTCAGAAAATAACTTCAATTTAAAGTCGCCAATTTAAGAATATTTGGATGCTGTTTCTTACACATATCTATAGATAATAAAATTGGAACCGCTCGTATGTATCGTTTAATTGACGTTTTAATTCCATCATTATATCATCGTTTCTTTTCTGCGAATGATAAAAAAATATCTATATCAATGAATAAGTTTAATCAATAAGTTAGACCTAAAAGTACAAGAGCAGTTTACTTATGACATCAATCAAATTAAACATTAATAAATTAATAACAATAATAAAAATAACGTTAATGAAATTAAAATCAAATGACTAATATTATTAATAAATAATTAAACGTTAATAATGAATGACTATAAAAGGTTCCAAAATAAATTATAAGTAATAAACTCAGCTGCGGTACAAATACACATACTAAAAAATTAGCAAGTAGGTAATATATTTCTGCAAAGTACCTGATTTGACAGGGTTTTAAGGGATTTTTTGTTCCTACGACGCGTTTCTGCCATATTTGATATTTTTTTATCTCTGTAGTACAATTAGTCCTTTGTTTGCCTATACAGTCCAATGCTCAAATGTGGAAAAAAATGAATTCTTCTATTTTTTTTATTTTTCTTTGTAGGTGTCAAAGTTACCCAGAGTGAGGGGCTATTTTGACATAGCATTGAAATGCACTGCAAGTGCTTAAAAGCTTACATTGACAGCTTTCTACAAAAATAAGAAGCATGATTCATCATTTTGAGTGAAAATTTTATGGAAATTGAATAAAAAATGCCAAAATAGTCAACATTTATTTATTGGGAACCACATTTTTTTCGTAATTATAGGAACTTTAAGAAATTAACTTAGGAATAGAGATTCTTACAATAATAACGAACAATTAAAGGTACAGTTACTTACATTAAAGTAATGAGTACTTGCTTAAACCAAAAAGACACCACATACCTGTTCTAACCCATTGTCAATTTAGCCCCAAAATCTGTCAATGTTCCCCTGGAAGTCAAAGTAACCCCGTTTGACGGTACTTTGCAAACTCTAGGTAAATACCTAAACATGAGGAATAACAAACCTTCAATTCGACATTTTTGTATTCCAGTGCTTCACATTCTTTTTCTATTTGTATAGCCTCGTGTAAATCTCGTTCATTTTGCTCATCAATTTGTCTTTGTATTTCCCTCTTTATTTTTTCTTCCTCTGCTCTTTTTAATTCGCAAGCAGAAATATCTGAAAATTAATAACTTCGACCTAAGACCTAAGTTACTATTTGTTTTTTATGCAAATTTAAATCTAATGTCTAATTTCACGAATATTGTAATCTCATTTTACACTAGCTGGTGCCCGCAACTTGTAGTTCGTTTTTTGAAAATCCCACAGGAACCTAATATTTTTCCAGGATTAAAAGTATACTATAGTTTAATCCAGGTAATCATGAATAAATCAGTGAAAACCGCATTCAAATCGGTTAAGCCGTTTGTGAGATTAGTGTGCATAAAAGCACTAACAAGTTTAAATTTGGTGTTTAGCGTTATTTATTTATTGATACGTCGTATAAATATTATAATAGAAAATAAAGTTGCTTTGTTATCAGTAAACTAGATGGCGCTTCTTGTTTGATCACTAAACTAAATGTTACTCCTTAACTCCCTTTCTGTAGGTAGTTTTTGAGTTTATTCATTACAATCAAAAATACAATTTCTCTTAATATAGATTAGTATAGATTTTTTACACCTTGGGTTACATTATTAGAGTTTTCATAGGGATCCCTAATTTTACTTGATTAACAATATAGCCTATATTACTCAGTGATAATGTAGCTTTCTATAGATGTAAGAATTTTTAAAATCGGAACGGTAGTTTTTGAGTTTATTCATTACAAACAAAAATATAATATTAGTATAGAGTAATACATGTTAAGTAATACCATGTAATACATAACTACCTGTCTCGAACAAAGTTTGAAATCCCTTTTTAAAATTGTTTAATGTGTTTGTGACTGCTTCCAATTCAGACTTTGCTCTGTTTTTTAATGTATCCGCTACAGCAATCTGTTCTTGAACCTTTGATATTTTATTATTTAGGTCCTGGAGATAATTTTATTATAATGCTTTTACTATTGTTAAATAAACATGTCCTATTTTGACTTATAATCATCGGTGTTTATAATTCATTACTTTACCTGTATTAATTCTTTCAAAGATTTTGCTTCATTTCTTACAATAGACAATTCTTCTGCAGTTTCTTTCTGTTTTATTTGTATTGATGAAACTTGATTTTTTACGATTACTTTTTTACTGTTAACTGTAATTTGAAAATATTATAATTGTATTTTTTTTAACAATAATTTCGTTTGCGCTTACTTAGATAATAAAATTACATAATTACCTGAATTTAGTTTTTTTTTCAATATTTCATTATTTGTATCATTCATTTTTATTAGGTACATATGTATTAGCAATAAAAGTCAATGATATGGGAATGGCATATTCAAAGAAATATTTTACCTGGCGCCCCTTTACTCCAACATGACTCCAACTATGGTATGGGATCACTGACCTGCCTGACCACTGGACAGGCTGCTGTCAAATTATTTTATGCCTATTTGCAAAACGCCATTTTGGCGCTGTAGGCTATGGAGCGATTGTCCATGGAACTAAAATTAGTGATTATACATGCAAACGTCAAAATTAGTTCTCGGGATAATCGAGGGTGGCGTTTCAAAATGGTACACGAAATTAGTATGGGACAGCCTGTCCAGTGGTATTATATATAGGTCAGTGTATGGGATTTACTTTTACTCTTGTCTGTGTCTACAAAGCGAAAGCTGGGTGTTTTTCAAGTTCATGGCATGGATGTATCGTATCATCTCAGAATAATAAGTTATTATTCTAAGCATATCATAGGTACATAGTAAGTCCATGGTTCATTGTATTGATGTTGTTGTCTACACAGAACACTATATATATATTTATTGTGGTGGTCTGGCTGGTCAGTCTTGTCTGTGTTCTGTCACCGAGCGAGACGCGTGCCGACTGCCGTGCGTGCGTATGTTGAGTTTTTTCTTGTGTGCTGTATTTTTCTTGAATTTCTTGTAACGGTGTAGCGATTAGGAAATAGTATAAGTATTGAATATAAGTAAAATTAAAAATGGATAAAAATTACAGATTCAAAACTTAATTTTTTTTCTTTGTTGTGATGTAAAACCGACCGTAAATGATGGTTTCTAGCAGCACAAGGGTGATACAAGTCACCAATATCGCGCCTCAAGCTACCAAAGATCAAATGCAAACATTGTTCGGTTATTTGGGTAAGATTGATGATATTAGATTATATCCAACAATTAGGGATGTGTCTTGTCCGGTGCAGTCTCGTATATGTTACGTGAAATACTACGATTCGGCAACAGTGAACGTCGCACAGCACATGACTAATACGGTTTTTATCGATCGAGCTTTGATAGTTATTCCGATGCAGTCGGGTGAGATTCCCGACGAACATAAAGCCTTGGAAATGTCAAGTAATGGAACTCTAGTGCCGGGGCTAAGCAGCGTGGAGCCTCGTCTTCCGGCTCACGTAATTAACACGTTAGAAGGCATGCCACCGAATCAGGTGATACAGTCGCACGATCCAAAGTTAATAGCGGCGGGACTCCCACCTTACCCGCCGCTACCAGCGGCTTACGACTCGCGGAAAATAGAAGAGATAAGAAGAACACTTCTCCTTATTGACGTTGGTGCGCTAACAGAACACCAACTAATTGATCACTTTTGCCAGGCAGGCGAAGTGAAGTATTTACGTTATTGTGAACGAGAAGTTGACTCATTGAAGTATGCATTGATTGAGATGTCTGAACAGGAGAGTGTGATTAAGGCACTGCAGCTTAATGGATCCACAGTAGAAGGGCAGACAATTAAGGTAAAATATTTTTTATTTATTATATGCACAACTCTTAAATGTTCAATTTAGATATAAAGAATTCATAACTTCCAGTAAATTATGGATTATAGCATAACTTACAGCAAATCCTGTTTGGACTCGGGTTCATAATGATGAAATCAAGTTTTGTTTCAATTTTTTTTTAATGTTTAGGTTGGCATACAGGCAGACAGTGCACGTGATGGTAGGTGGCTACCTCCACCTATAACACAAGCAAAGTATAGGAAAATACCATAGAAACTTAAGAATTTGCCAGGATAAAAAGTGTTATGGCCAATCCAGGTAATATACTATCTGTGTGGCCAAATTTCATCTGAATCCATTCAGCCGTTTTTGCATAAAAACTTTCACATTTATAATACCTAGCTATTATTAGGATACATTTAATGTTGTGCTTATTACAAATAAATCTATCATCAGGTTCACCATGCAACACAGGCGATATCTAAACCACAAACTAAAAGCAACGAAGCAGCACAGCGCGAGATTGAGGAAGCAATGTGCAGAGTGAAGGAGGCGCAGAACTTAATTTCGGCTGCAATCGATCCTGTTATTGGATTACTTTCTAAGGACAAGAGAAGGCAAGTTATGAATTTTGTTAACATCCAATACAAAAACTGTGTCTGTGTTTCTGTCTATGGAATCATAGCTCCCGAACGGACAGACTGATTTTTTTTAAAGCTGACTTGATAGAGATGGCTCTTAGCTATAGTTTATGAAGATCTGTTCAGGCGTTTGAAGACCACCAGCCCGTTTCCTAGTTGACAAAAAGATTTCACTAACTCCATAGGATTGGTTGATGTGAAATTTGGTATACTGTAACTTCAGTGGTATGTCCATGACATGGTAACCTTGATTTGATGCTTCAGCATGAAGTAGTCAGCGATACAGGGAGATAGGAACAGGGAAATGGGCTCTGGCATCCCATACTCACTCACTGGAACACACACTGAACATGCTGTTATTTCCCGGTGCGTCTTGTGTAAGAGGGTGGTTACGGCTGCCGGACGAGCTGCCGAAATGATTGCGAAACGCAGTGTGCTCTGCCATCACTTTACTAAATTGATATTGATGAATGATGGATAATATAGGACACGTTCCCGGTCGCGGTCTCGCCGTCGCTCGAGGTCTCGGTCGCGGCGGTCGCGGTCGCGCCATCGCAGCAAACGTTCGCGCTCCAGATCGCGCCATCGCTCGCGCCGCTCTCGCTCCAGACATCGTCACCGCTCCAGGTAGGTTAGGGCGCCACTGCACTCTTTGGTGCATGCCATACTATAGTTAATAGTTCCATGCCATCAACAGGTCTGAGCTCCTGCACTCCTTTGGCCAAGGCTAATTTTGCTTTAACCGCTATTCCAGCACTCCATTCGACAATAATTTGATCCGAACAAGATTTGATCATAACCGTTCCATGCGACCTGTCAGAGCTAATTACGATTTTCGCGGCCATAATTTTTCTACCTTTTCAATTGGCCAAATATGGGTTGAAATGTGATAGATGATGCGCCTTTTGATAACAAATTAATTTAACCACCTAAAAATACTGCAGTCAAACATATATATATAAGTCATCCCAGCACAATCAAACAAATCTAGCTAGTGCCATATTTGTCCAAAGGACTGCTGGAACCACAGCCCAAAGCAAACAATAGCGCGTTGATAACTATACTCTATTAATTTGAGAAAGACATTTTGTGTAAATAAATGTATTTTTTTATGTATAGTATGTATAGTAAGTTTCAGATGCATATTTTGGTAATTTTTCACATATCTTTGTTTACATAAAATCTCTTGCTCAAATGAATAGAGTATACATACAATGTTAACTGATCCTTAGGTGTAAATTAAATTCCACTTTAATTATAAGTGCAATATATTTGAATAGTTATTGTGAAATATATGAGATTTTATGGTATTTATGTTTGTTTTATAGTAACCATTTATATACTAAAAGGAATTTACTAAAACATAGATTCTTATGCTAACTAATAATGGGCCTATTAATCGTCGATTTATCGATTAATTGGCCCATTATTAATTGAATTATTAGTTAATTCAGTTAATCATCAATACATTCTATTAGTGAAACCGCATTCAAATTGGTTAAGCCGTTTCTTAGATTACAGACAAAAATTTTAAAAACTATTTTTTAGTATATTTTTTTAAAATATTTAATGTACAGACACAGTTCGTATACAATTTTATTAAATGTATAGATTTATTATAATTTATAACACATATTATTAATTACAGATCACGTTCGCGTCAGCGCAGCTCACGGCGCTCACGTTCCAGGTCCCGACACCGCAGCTCACGCTCGAAACGCTCGCGCGACAAAGACCGCGACCGCAAAGATAAGAAAGATTCGTCTGAAAAAGAGAAGAAGGACAAATCCAAGTCGCCACCTAAGGAAGTGGAGAAAGAGAAAACTGAAGAACCAAAGCCTGAAGTGGTTGAAACGAATGGAAACGTGACCGAATCCAAACCCAATCCAAAAGCAACGTCACCGCCCGTAGAGAAAGAAGTCGAAAAGGAAAAAGAAAAAGAGAAAGAGAAATCGCCCGTTAAGAAGAAGGAGAGATCTAGGTCTCGTGATAAGAAGCGCGATCGTTCGCGATCTAGACGCAGGTCTAGGTCCCGATCGCGCAGGAAGAGATCTCGCTCTCGCAGGAGATCCCGATCTAGGGACAGGAAGAGGTCTAGATCTCGGGACAGGAAGCGGTCGAAATCTCGTGAGCGTAAGCGCACTCGCTCTCGAGACAGAAAGAAGTCGAGATCTAGGGACAGAAAGCGATCTCGCTCGAGGGATCGGAAACGTTCGAGATCTCGTGATCGAAAACGCTCGAGTACAGATCGGCGAAGGTCCAAGAGTCGTTCGCACAGAGACTCTAAAACGCCACACGACAGAAAGTCCCGGGAGAAGACTCCAAATCTTCTCACGGTAGTGGAGGAAAACTCAATTGTGGAGAGCAAAATTCAAGATTTGGGCGATGAAAAGAACTCTCCAGATAATATGGACATTTCAAATTCCCCGTAAGCGCCTAATGATTAAAAAACTATTTAATAAATTGTAACCATTTGGAACACATCTGTCAGATTCCACTTTCGTCAAAAATATTTTTATTTTTGTAACAATTTCAGTTCATTTTCTTCAAGAATGACGAAAGATGAAAACCACTAATATCACTTCCGTCATAATTCTGTAGAAAAGAAAAAATTAATGTCAGTCGTAGCAGTGCACGTCAGAATTGAAAAACTACGCCATCTGTTAATATCTCAATAAGCTATTGACTAAGTTAAGCTTATTATGAACCAAGAAGTACGTACTAATTCAGGTAGATGGCGCTTATTACGCGCAATTAAATGTCACTGAGGGCCGTCGCTCAGTGTTACTGCGCTAATTCACCGTTTTTTTTCCACATACTAAAGTTCTTAGATTTTCACTTCAAAAATCTATAAGCATCCGTTTTAGATTATAATTTTAGGCAAACAATCCAAAATGAGACTTGGTTCCGTTACATTGTTTTACAAATAGTCGTAATTGTGACCTGATAAGTGATTCGGCCAGGGTGCAATTTTTTATACATATACACAAACCTTCCTCGTTTATCCCTCTTTCCATAAGTGATAACCTAATAAAAATCGGTCGAGCCGTTTTCGAGTCCATAGAAGACAAACATACTTACATTGATCAGTAATATTAGTTAGAATTATTCTTTTATGTAGTAGGTATACAGGGTGTACTTGAAATATTTTCACCTCGCGAGGGGTAGAATGTAGCGAGATTTATCTATTGCAAAACCATTGTAACCTATATTCAGCAAATAAATTATTATTATTTATTTATATAAATACTAGTACCTGCTCTAGGCTTCGCCTGAGGTGCAATCTTTATATGTAAGATAATGAGTCACAATTTCAGGCACATTTTTTGATATGAATTTGACGTGATATTTTTTAAAATCGTTTTGTGTACCTACCTACGTGGACGTATAGCAAAAAAACTAACATCTATGGTAATAAAAGAAATTTCGCGATTTTTTTTTTATAGTTTTCGTTTGATCACTACAAGAAACCTGCAATAAATAAAACTCAAATACGGGGTAAGGTTTTTATTCGGAAGAAAAAAAATAAAAATTCAAGCATGTTTTTCATTATAACATTCTAAAAATAATGCCTTTTACACTCGGAGTGTACTTGCTTCGCTTTTCAAGCCAATCTTCAATTTTTCAATTTGACAGCACCCAGTGCATCTTTTTCAAATGCATAAAATATATATATAAAATTCTCGTCACAGTGTTTGTAACTAAACTTCTCCGAAACGGCTTGATCGTTTTTTATGATTTTTTTTCCGTAGGTCTGAGAATACTTAGATCGTAAACTATTTTTTATACTTCAGTGATACCCTATCACCCCAAAAAAAAAAATATACAGACCTTCTGCGTTTATCCCACGTAACATAAGTGAAAACAGAATCAAAATCGAATATAATATAGAACAAATATAATATAGATTACCAATCTGACAAATGTGTCCTAAATCAATTTAACTTTCCTCTGCTTTTTACTTTTTAGGAATGTATGATGAATTTATGTAATACTTACTTGTTGACAGGTTATAAGTTAAAATAAATGAAGTACGTAAATAAGTTGTATTTTATTTCTAGTAGTATTAAATTGTTGTCGTTGTGCTCTCACTTTATTCCGTTTTATTTTTTTATGTGGTTTAGATACAACTAAAATTAGAAATTTTATTATACCATATTGTGTCATTAGTATTTCTCGAGATACAAGTTATATAAAGAAATGCTTTGTCATATAGGTACCTCTATTTTTGATATCATAGTCATAAGTAGAATTCAAATCTACTTATGACTATGACTAGCTGGTGCCCGTGACTTCGTCCGCGTTTAAAATGTTATATAGCCTATAGCCTTTCTCGATAAATGGACTATCCAACACAAAACGAAATTTTCAATTCGGAACAAGTAGTTCCTGAGATTAATTCGTTCAACCAAACAAACAATCTCTTCAGCTTTATAATATTAGTAAGTAAGTAGGTATAGATGACGCGAGGAAATAGTGAGTGCGTGTCTCTAATTTTGATACCTACGATGTATTTACCAAGTTGGATAAATGGACTATCCAACACAAAAAGAATTTTTCAATTCGAAACAAGTAGTTCCTGAGATTAATGCGTTCAACCAAACAAACAAACTCTTCAGCTTTATAATATTAGGATAGATGACGCGAGAAAATAGCACATTTACCTGAATGCGTGTCTTTTATTTCTATTATACTATTTACTCTATGTTATTATTATAATAGAAACTAACTTTGATACCTACGACATATTTACCAAGTTAGGTACGAAATTATTGCACAAATTGCGCAATAATTACGTAATGTTGTGCAAAATTGCGCAATAATTACGTAATGTTGTGCAAAATTGCGCAATCATTAATTTTGTATAAACCTGCAATAAATAAAACTCAAATACGGGGTAAGGTTTTTATTCGGAAGAAAAAAAAAAATTCAAGCATGTTTATTCATTATAACATTCTAAACAGAATGTCTTTACACCTTTTACACTCGGAGTGTACTTGCTTCGCTTTTCAAGCCAACCTTCAATTTTTCAATTTGGCAGCACCCAGTGCATCTTTTTCGTACGAGTTTATTGTTGGCATTTCGTGGAATCTTGCACGGAATGTCCAGAATTGCTTGAAGAAGCAATTGAAGATACTGGAGAGCTACAGTAGATTGAAGATCTTTGAGGGAGATTATTTTCTACGGTTGATGCTGCAGGTCCAAGGAAATGTCAGACTAGATGTTCTTGGACTTGTAAATCTAGAATAGTTAATAGAAACTAATTTTGATACCTACGACGTATTTACCAAGTTAGGTAGGAAATTATTGCACAAATTGCGCAACAATTACGTAATGTTGTGCAAAATTGCGCAATCATTAATTTCGTATAAAATGTTCGACGCGATATTATTTGACTCAGTTTACATATACAAACACAAGTGAATTATATTGTCCTAAATTTTACCCGTAAAATGGAAACATCACTTATAGTTGAAGTTAACAGAAACAATGAAAATAGCAAAACAGAAGAAGGTAATTATAACGAAACAGATTTACCACAAATATTTGCACTGAGAGGTCAATCTAGAAGTCTTTCCCGAGGGCGATCTAGGGACAGGTCACGAGAGGGATCTAGAAGATCAAGAGGGAAATCGCGCGGCAGATCCAGGGGCAGGTCGCGAGGAAGATCCAGGGGCAGGTCTCGAGGAAGATCCAGGGGCAGGTCGCGAGGAAGATCCAGGGGCAGGTCGCGAGGGAGATCCAGAGGCAGGTCACGAGAGCGATCTAAGAGAAGATCGCGAGGGAGATCCATGGAAAATCCGCGAGAGAAATCTAGGGGAAGATCGAGAGGAAACTCGCGAGGGAGATCCAGAGAAAAATCACGTGGGCGATCCAGGTGCAGATCGAGAGGAAATTCTCGAGGGAGATCCAGGGAAATGTCGCGGGGGCCATCTAGGTCTCGAGATTACTCCAAGCGCAAGTCTATCGCTAAAGAATACTGGATGATCAGACCTAACAATGTACAGACTTGTGAAAATTGTCAAAGCCACGAGCAGTGTGTTACACACATCTTACTCGACGATCGCAATAACAGTGGAAAATATCAGATAAAGAAAACTGATAAATCTAAATTAATTTTAATGCTTCATTGAACAGTAATAAGCGTTAAACAAATGCACGAGTGTAGTTGTGTAGTATTGTAATTTACATATTCATTTATTAGTTACTCCCGGCTTCGCACTTGTGCAATTTTTTGTGCAAATTATATACAGAAACCTTCCTCGTTTAACGCTCTTTTTATTAGTGAAAACCGCATTAAAATCCGTTGCGTAGTTCAAAAGATCTAATCGTACATGCAGAGGAACAGAGGGCGGGAAGCAACTTTGTTTTATACTATGTAATAAAGACTAATATGTATCTAATTTACTCCCAAACGGTTAATATTCATGTGAGGTTAATGTGTAAACACTTAGTTTAAAAATACCATTCGCAGAGTACCTATGATTATCGTTGCTAATTTTCAGGGTTTCGTATCGTTAGCGGCGTACATACATTACCTTGTACCTGGAACTTTCAACGCTTATACGAGATTACATAGAGTGAAGCTTGATGAACTGAAGAAGATAATGGAAAATCCAAGAAAAGGTGGCAGAAGATGGTTGCAGAGCAGTGAATCGCCATATCCAGGATACTGCAGAGCTCCTGGCAGTGAACACTGTCTTCCTATACTTTGCAACTGCCAGAAACTAGCGGAACGATGGAAAAAGCTCAAAAAAAATTATATATAAGTAGAAGTACTTAGTTTGTTATAAACTATACCAATACAATGTAATGTAGTATAATGTTCGTACTTACCAAGTCGAAAACTATCTATTTCCTATCTTCTTATAATCTATATATAAAAGACAATGTGTGTATGTATGTATGTCATTGTATGTGTGTGTGTGTGTGTGTGGTTATTATAAAACTATATATTTTATATTGGGTACCTACACCCATTGTAAATTACATATTCTGCAATAAATAAAGAAAAATGTCGCAATTTTTTTATTTTTCAAGGGCGGCGGACATGGGTTCGTCCGCCCCACCGTCCCGGTTCCACATACCCCACCGAATTCTCCAACTGTAGGCATCTGCGCGCAGATATCCCCTCGCAAGAAAGACATTAACCATCCCTTACTGAAGACAAGTGTGATATGACAGCGCATGCGCTGTTGTGTTTTGTTTCGCTAAGTAAAAGGATGCCAGAGCCCATTCGCCTATCACCTCTTATTTGCAGCTTTAATTGCGTTGCTTGGGTTAATTTAATACCCACCAACCATCAAGTAGTCACCAGCCTGCCTGCTGGTCTTTACATGACAAAGTGGTAAATGGCGTGGGAAAGACGAGACGCTGTGCCTGTCCATTTTTTAAATAAAAAAAACCATAACTGGTATCATTTTGTTTAATACAATATTAATACAAAATTATTCTCAACATTTCATTGCTCTTATCTAAAAAAAATAACAACTTTTCTTAATAATATATTTTTAATACAGAAACAGACTAAATAAACAAAAAATAATAATAATACAACTGAGAAAGTTACAGTCATGAATGTACGTTATGTGAATAACGGATTAAATATTACCTAAGAATTCATTGGGTACTTAAAAATACCAGTCATTATGATTAGGTAATTATAGAAAAACAAAGCTAAGAGCTATCAAATATGTATGGACCTTGAGCCAACGCAGACGAGAGACTAGCTAGACTTTTGTAAAAATCTTCGTTTGTGAAAATTATACAATTGATTTCAAGCGTCATCGTGCATAAGTACGTCACTCTCGAGGGCTCAAAGGAGATTAAAATCCGCCGTGTGCGTTTATCTTTACGGGGACTCCCGCGTACTTTTGTCTTTTGATCCCTCGTGTGCGTTATTTGCCATGCTATGTAGTTAGTTGCTTTTATCTTCCGTGAACAAAAGTCTCTCGTTTGAGCCGACCCTTACGTCAGACTACATTAAGTACGATAAGTATACATTATTTAGTCATGGACATGGGCGTCCATTAGCGGTATTAGTGTCCAACACTGGTTGTTCATTAGTGGCACAGATGTCCAATATAGGAGGTCCATTAGTGGATTTATAATAAATTATAAAGAGGTATTTGTTTGTTTGTTTGTATATAGGGAGAAATTTCTGGTACTGAACCAATCCTAAAAATTCATTCATAAATAGAAGGTTATAATATCCCTGAGTAATATAATAAGCTGTTTCCAATTTATTATTATTTACAGAGCTAACTCTAAGGTATCAATTTATATTTTTTCTTTTCTAGCCATGGCACCCAAAAAAAACTATACGCCAGAACAAATGGCTCGTGCCATAGACGAAGTAAAGAGAGGGATAGCTGTGGGTGTGGTTGCATTAAAGTACGGTGTACCTCGCATCACTCTTAAAAATAAGGTCACCAGAAACGGTTTATCCAATGGGCCCGGCCACAATTCTCACGGCTCGAGAAGAACAGATATTAGTACAATGGCTCTTTGCATTAGCCAACTGACATTTCCCTATTTCAAGAGAGCAGTTGCTGGACAGTGTCCAACAAATAATAATTAATAGCATTAGGAATACACCTTTTACCAATAATCGCCCTGGTAAGACGTGGTACAAAGCATTTCTCAAAAGGCATCCAGAAATTTCGGAACGAGCAGCCCAAAATCTAACAACATCACGAGATAATGTCACTGAACATCAAATCTAATCGTGGTTCACTGAAATCAAAAATTACCTTGAGAACAAAAATCTTAAGCATTTACTGCAAGATCCTAGTAGGGTATTTAATGCAGATGAAAGTTCATTCTTTTAATCGCCGAAATCGGAACGCGTGTTAGTAAGACGAGGAGAAAAGAATGTGTATACCACATCTGGTAATGAAAAAGAAAACCTAACGGTTTTAGTTACTGCAAATGCTGCAGGTCAATATTAGCGCCACCCATGCTTGTATTTGCTTATGAGCGTATCCCAAAAACTATATCTGATAGCATAGATGATACTTGGGGAATCGGTAGGTCAGAATCGGGGTGGATGTGTAGTAGTACTTTTTATTTATGAGACTACAAATATATTCCATCCATGGTTGATCGAGAACAAAGTACAATTACCGATCTTATTATTTTTAGACGGCCGTGGATCGCATTTAAGGACACATCTTTCAGATTTCTGTGTAGGGAATGGAATAGAAGTGATTGCCTTGTATCCCAATAGTACACATCTTTTGCAACCAATGGATGTTGCCGTCTTCCGATCACTGACAGTATTCTGGAAGCAACAGGTCACTAAGTGGAAAACTGAACATCAAGGTCAACAGGTTACAAAAATGACTTTTGCGCCTATACTGAAAAAGGCCTTAAATGACATCACAAAGGAATGTATTAGTAATGGTTTTAGAGCTGGCGGTATATTCCCTTTTGGCCTGGAGTACATAGATTTTACTAAATTTAATTCCAAAAACAGATAAGCAGAAGTCACTTCCGTGACCTCTGCTAGACAGGCTGTTTCGGCGCAAAGTGTAACGTTCTTACAAACGTTAGAGTCTGAAATCGTAAAAATATTTACAGATCAAAAATTAAATTTGTTCAAGAAATGCTTCTTTCTGTCGAGATCAGGTTTAGAAGACTGCGTGACAAGCGTTTGATTTGTTTACATTTAGTTTATCCTTATATAGAATCCAGAATAGCATCTCAGAAGGAGTTATAAAACCAAGCATGTTAAACTTCCTAACAAATACAAGCACAACAAAAACAAACAATAACCAAGATAATAAGAACAAGAAGGCATAGCAACTAGCCCCCACCTCTCACATAGATACCACAAAAAATAAAATCAAAATGCGAAATACAAAATATCTTCCAACCCGGCTGGTCACCGTGGAAGAGTATGACCAAAACCCTCCAAAGATTAAAACTAGCAATCATACAAAACAAAGCTAAAAAATTAAAAATTATAACTTACAATGTCAGAACATTATCATCATACGACCGTTTATTGGAACTAGAAGAAAATTTAAATAAAATTATATATGATATAATAGGAATCTCGGAAGTAAGAAGACTTGGCAACAAAATAGAAGAATATGAAACTTTTATACTCTGCTACATAGGATATACACCAGGAAAACACGGAGTGGGATTTCATAATAAACAAGTCCCTGAAAAGCAACATAGAGAGCTTTACCGGATCAACGGAGCGAGTCGCTACACTTAACATGATAATAGGAGACAATAAGATATCCATAATACAAGTTTATGCACCGACAGATACAGCAAGCGAGTACGAAATAGATTCAAGCGAACCGCTGGCACAAACTGGAGAATAGTAGCACAAGACAGAGACAAATGGAGGCCTTTACCCAAACCGGGGTTCTTAAGATGTTAGTCGAGGCTCTTCGCTATAAGGCCATTCGCCGATATGACTATCGGGACGATGATTGTCGAATCGACATTCCACATGGCGGTCACCTCGTGAGCCAAGTCTATGTACTTGGTTTCAGACGACGCACGCATTGGCAACTTTTTTCACTGACTGATTTTAAAAACGCAAGACTGATTATATTAAAACATAACTTGCTACATTTTGATCGCGGTTTGTAAACGCGCGATTTTTTTCTATCCCATGGTAATAGTATGGGGGCGCACGCACCGTGGTTAACCGCATTCGGTTTTTTATTCAGATCAGTATAGAGACAGAAATATTAAGGCTATAAAACCAAAACTATAACACACGCTGCTCGCCAGAAATCCATGATGGTACTGAAATAAATTTAAGCCAAACGCCAACCGCAATGCGTGCGTGTATGCGGTTTTGCGTTTTCAGCTATTTCTCAACCGCTTGCGTTTAATCGCAGTGCGTGCTAAGCCTAAGATAGAAATTGAACCAAATATTCTCTGAGAATCGATACCTTTTATCTGTTGCACTTTTGTTTTGTACTTATTTTTGAAATAAATACCTAATTTGTTGTATCGGTAGTCAGTTTATTTAATTAAAGGGTTCGCCTCTAGAAAGTCTAATCGGGAGTACGTGGAGCCATAAGTTTGAGAAAACCTGCTCTATGACTATGGTTGTAACTTAATACTCAACGAGTTGTCAAGTTGTATATACATTGGGCGTACGTTTGTTCAGCAGGGCATGATGTCGTGCATGGCGTACCTCCAGGTCCATATCCTGGCGAGAGATTCGAACCTTGCTCTCTCGTGCACATACATGTCACCCAGCACCGGCTCCATACAAACCTATGGCAAATATGTCACGCTATAGATGACGTTCATACGCATTCATATGACACTTGTGTTTGTTCTCAAACATCGAAGTACTACAACTATGGATTTTGTGTCACAAATGCCAAAGAGGCACATAAAAAGTACGCCTAAAATGGAATCATGGCGGATCCTTGCCTTCGCACGTCAATGGTAAATGGTAGTAACGACGAAATTCCACTATGGATTTTAAACTCTAATGTGTTGACGTAAAGTCACATTCTCTTTAACTGAAAGACGTTTGGTTGGTTTTAAATGACAGATGACAGAGTTCATGCTCTACGCGTATGACACTTTTAAATGTTCCATAAAGTTCGTAGTGTTTTGTATGGCATGCGGTATCCATAGTTGTAGTACATTGATGTTCTCATGCAATAAAACTCCGGGTCATTTATGAAAACATGAATATCTCGACAATTAGAAACGCTAGCTTAGTGAAATAAATTGTGTAAAATTTATTTGCCATTAAGTATTTTATTCATAAACATTTACTTAAAGAAAAAAACTTACCAGTCTTATCCTAAAACATTTTTTTTGTTTGTTCAAACCAAGTTTTAGTAAATTATAAAACTGTAATATGTAAATATAATATATAATGTAATATAAATGTAAATATAACACCATGTGCGGTCAATAATTTCTAAGATATTCCAGTTTTTATAGATGACCCGAAACTATCCAGATCCGAAATTTCATATCCATAACATCCCTTTGGTAACACTTTGGTGAGTGTACTTGTTGGCTGTGACCCATTCAGGCTGATACAGAGAAAAGCAAATGAGATAAAGTGAACTCACCGTGGTGTAGGGATCGGTGAGCAGACTCTGTATGGAAATGAGGATCTTGCTTATGGTGAGAGCCAACGACCAATTGTGGTGCACCGAGTCAATGCCAACGTCTCCGTGCCTAGACACGTTCGGGTGCAGTATGCGACTCAGGAACCTCACCACGGGCGGACTCATCGGATATCTATAGACATTTTATATTAGCTGTTCATTCCTTAACTACTTAACTGATCATCTATCTACTTTTCATGGAGAAAAAAGTAGTCGGGCGTTATATTGCTTATGTTTTTTTTTTAATTTTCAACGTTTCTGTGAGACAGAAGTACTTACGAGTAGGGCACTTGTATGTAGAGATAGAAGAGGCCGCCCTCGTAGGGAGACCCGGCAGGTCCAGTGACTCGCGCCTGCCAGTGGCAACAGCGAGCGTCCAGTGGCGTGGCAGCGATGCCCTCTGGCGGATCATTGCGCAGCATCTGCAAACAAATTCAACTTAAGAACACAACATTTTTTCATATTAACATTGGCAGACAGGCTTAAATTAAAAAAATTAATAAAATTGTGTCAATAATGATAACAATTTTCCGAGCGCCCGGACTATAAGTAATTTTAAAACTATTGAACTTTTTTAGAACTTAAGTAACAGAACTTTTTTGAAGTTTACTCCATAAGAATCGATTTGCATATTTTTTATATATAAGCCTGTGGTATGAAAATTTATGGGAGTAAAATCAAAATTGTCACATGAATGCGTTATAGTCACGTTCTATTTTTTGATTATTTTAGAATAACTGAAGTTTCAGAGATATTGCGCCATATACACAATATTATTTAAAAAAAGAACAATATTGTTCTTTCGGCGTGTTCGAATTGAGAAAATTTAAATTTTATAATCATTTGTAAAGAGTAAACTCCAGTCATGTGTCGGAGCTGACACACACAATTTTTTTTTTAATTTTAGTCTAATCTGGCGGCTGTAACCACAACCTTATAAACCTTATAGAACATAAATGGTGAGAGCTCACTTTTAGTTCACTCCGCAACCTATTCCGCCTCCAGGCATTCTCTTCTCCAGCCGGTTGTGCCTGAACACACATTTGCACCAAACAATTGCGGCAGAAACAAGACTCCACTAGAGACTGGTATTTCTGAAATTATATCGAGCAAGAGAAATGTTATCCATGTAAAAAAAAAAATTATCTAATAAAATTTAGCAGGAAATCCATACATACATAATAATTTAGTCATTTGGGCAGGCCCGTCTGACGGCAGTAACCACCCCCCTTACGGAAGATCACCGTGAAAGAACATCACATGTGCTGTTGTGTTTCCATGAGTGAGTAAAGGATGCCAGAGCCCATTATCCTATCCCTTCCTTATCCCTTATCCTTAATCCTTCTATGGTCGGTAGCGCACTTGCAGCACCTGTGGCGTTGCTTGTGTTATAGGTAGCCTACCATTAAGTGTACAGTCAGCCTGTGTCTAATTCTAATTCATTTCTAAACTATTAAACCTACACATATATATATTTATAATAATATTTATTATGCACATAGCTTGAACCCTGGAAATAGAAATTAATTAATAATCAATCATTAGGCCACTCACCTTATGCCAATCAAGTCCCGTTTGTAGAGGCCGGAACAGAGGCCACCGTTGAGCCGTGAATGCGGCCCAACCCGATGGCTGCACGTGCGCACGGACCAGCCTCCACCATCTTGCAGACACACATGCGCACGCGCATAGGGACAAATCGTCCAGGTAGCTAAAGATGCACATTAACACTGAAATATTAAAGAAAAAAAATGTCTAACTTAACTTCATTACTTTTTTTTTTTTCAAAACATAACATTTCATGTGATGGTCACATGAAATGTGTTCATGTTCATGTGATAATGTAATTAATCCTTAATAGCCAAAATCTTAAAGCAATTATTAGGATTTAAATCACCAACCTTCTGAAGGTAGCTGTTCTACAAGACCAGGGGTAAGGTTGTCGGGTAGGCGAGGTGTGGACAGTGCTTGTAGCGATCTCGTAAGACATAAAGGCTGAGGCGGTGTTGCTCGTCCAAATATCTCACGAATACTTCTCTCCAATGACCCCAGACCACTACCGCTACCGCTGGCACCGGCTGCTGAATTGCTCGCACGGCTTGCTTCGTCTTCTGGACTCGTTTCGCTGTCCAATGAGCTCTGTTAATATAATCATAAGTAACGAAATTAAGGTGCCTTGTGCCATCAAATGGGTACTTTCTAACTGAAGTCTACTCTTCATTTATGGCTTGACCAAAAAGCTTAAAATATGATATATATGAATTATCAAAGTTTAGACCACATTTTGTATATCACTAAACTTCTATATTTAAAATAATGTGAACCAAATAGTGTTTTTTTATTTGAATTCCCTACTGTTCCTAAGTATTAATCATGTAATACAACTTTTTGAAGATTTTAGATCCTGAGTAACGCGTAAATCAATCAAAATTTTCATTTAAAACATCGAGATATACTAATTCCGGTATGTGATGCATACTGACTTAACATAACATAGCAGGTTACTACCCCGCTATGTTATGTTAATCCAGGTAATAAACTACCAATGTGCCAAATTTCATCCTAAACTTTTCAGCCGTTATTAAGAAAAAAACACATATCGGCACATTATTTATAAGGATATGATTAATAAATATATTTAATTGTATTGCTATTCTGTATAACTCATTCTTAATATCTCTTACTTTACTTTAAGTATACTTTAAGTATGTGTTGTGTTAAATATTCTTTGTAGACCCTTTCCCACAATATACTTTGTAAAATATGTAAATAAGTAATTTTATTATCTTAAAAAAAATGAGATACCTAAATATGGAATAAAATTAAAATATGTAATGTTTTCAACTTACCCTGTAGTACAACCAAGATGGAGGCGGGCAAGTTCTATTCAATCTTCGGTCCGAACAAAAGTTCAAGTCTGATGGCTCGTCATTACCGGAATCCCCATCGTCAGTCTTTTCACTTGAATAAAACGAACTGGGCAAATTCATGGGCAGATCCGGGAAGAGGAATGCATGACAAGTGACACATACTGGTTCACCAAAACTTGGTCCATAGTATCCATTGCATAAGTAGCATGTGGAATTCTAAAAAATTTAATTACAATTTTGTTCACAAAATGCTAGAAATTAACATGTTCACAGTCCAGTGTACACTATGGTGTACACGCGAAGCGGTTCCACCGGGTCCCTGTACACTGGTTGTTTTTATTACATTTATCTTTGTGAATATGGGGACATACTTTCTGAAAAACAAGACTTGTAATTGAGTTATTGTACTACAATAAAATTAATGAGGATGCCATGCAAATATTTATTATTATAGATACATAGTGTAATAATGTCCGTGAAGCATAATGTACACAGACAAAGTCGCGGTATGGAATTTGATATACAGATAGATTGTAATTATAATACTGAATTTTACATATCTAGGCATAGTTCTTTCCAAATTAATCGAAAACTGTGTTGAACATACGGGCTGATTAAAATATTTTGTATGGAGACTGTGAACGTGTTAACGAAATAATATAAAAATAATAGGGTATACATACATCAAATTCAAAGTCGGCCGGATGCTCTAATGGAGTGTAAGATGTAAGTTTATCGTCATTTTCTTCCAACTCCTTGATGAAATTTAAAAGTTCAGGACCTATCGCCGACATTCTGAATTCTTGATTAAAACACGACTGAAATGTTCATTTGTTCAAATTGAACGATTGTCGAGATTTATTTTGCGAATGATGTTAATGATCTTTCTGTTTGAATTATCCAAGTTATACGGTATTTCACAAATCAACAATCCTTTAGTTCAAAACAGTTAAATTACAAAAGAAAAGGAAGTCGAGAGTACACGATCCGATCAGACATAATCAAATCAGTGTCAGTGTATTACGTCACAGAACACTATATACTCACAAGGCGCAGCCATAGAGTAGAGAAGAACTTTGTACCTTACGTATTCTTTGCTGTCATGGAGTATTATGGAGGTAAGTAGCAACTTACGTGGGTGTTAAACTGGAAAATTGGCATTATAATGGTTCATAAATTGACCAGAATGACGCTAGTGTAGCATTGGTGTTTGATATTATGATTGGTTGGTTGCGTTGAAATAACCGTAAATAAAATGCTACTAGTGCGTCACATCCCAATGCTACAGCGCCGCTTAATTAAACGTATTCGACGGACACTTTCTCATGTATAGAGTTGGGCCTCCTTACTCCTACCTCTATTCTCCATGGCTACAACCATCAAGCTACTACAACTATTAAATAATGATCCATAAATGGACCAGAATGGCGTTTGTGTACCATTGGGATTTTGGTGTAAAATATTAAGCCTAGTACACACTTGTGAAGGAAATCAAGAAATAAATAAAATAAAATGCTACTACAGCGCCCTCAACCTCCTATTTAATAGTTATGTAACAAATGATGTGAAAGTATTATTATATCGTGGCCACTGACCACTGTTTGCGGATATTAAAATGTTAAAAAATTACGAATGGTACGCAGGTAACAATTTTAAATAGTATATGTACGGGACAATGGCATTGTACAGATATAATAACTACCAAGCGTTGGTTTTTATACTGTCATAAGTATTGTTTCTACTTATAATGTAGTATACACATTTTTTTATATTTGATAAGACAGGCAGGCTGACGGTCTACCTAATGGTAGGTGGCAACCGTCAATTATTTTATTATGCTTTTGTTATACATTTAAACTAGAACAATGAAGTCTTATTTGCGAACACAGGAGCTCCCCCTCACAACAAGAAGGATCAATATTTTCATAGAGTATCCTGGACGTTTAATTTAGATAGATAATTACATCTATTAGGTTATACACGTAAGTTACTCAAAGCACACTGTTCCGTTATCACCATCCATCTGGCGGCAGTAACCACCAACTTAGAGAATACAACTCTACACTATGGCATACACATTAAATAATAATTATTTAAAACTGCTTTTTTAACATATTTTTAATTCCCTCTCTAAATATATTACATACAACGACCCAAAAGAACTCCTGATTTTACATTACTGCAATTAATTATTCTGACAATACCATTCTGAACGGGTAAATGTTTGTAGGCGATATCATAAAATAAAACACCAAATAATTACATCTTAAGATTTCTCTTTCTCTCATTTTTGTTTTTTTTTTTTTTTTCATAATTACACATTTTTTTCATTCGTTCGCATTATTTGACACAAACACTCTTAGAAACTAAACATGAAATATCTTACATTACAGTACAATAAAACAGAACTTTTGAAAAAAAAAAACGGATCTTAAACCCTTAAAACTACTCTTAATTCTAAAATTTCAATCGTCTTATAACTAGAGTTCGGATTAATTTGCTTTTTTTACTTCCAAAAATCCCAATTGATTTGTAAATTTGTATAAATTATTCATTAACTTGCAAAAAAAAAAACACTCAATTTCGTACTCATTTCAGTAAGACAATGTACCTATAGTATATTATTACCGCTATAATAAACCTAAGACATTATGTGTCAAATTGCTAAAAATGCACTTACTTTCAAACCCACAAATTGAACAAAAATCATACTTAGTACATTTAATTTGCAAATCTTAAAATCTGTATACAAATTCAACAAATGTGTATATTTTAGATTATCTCACACACAGGCAAGGTACATGTATCGATCGTAGGCAATTCTAGCAAGTCTAAACATTTTCATTATTTTTACAATATCATAATAATTATTTATTTTATCATGGGATAACTTTTTTTTGATATGAACATTAAGGATTACTATAAAAATCAGCATTTAAAGTAGGTACATCAACTTGATCCTGATCTACAGTGGCAGCTAAAATATAACAAGATTCATCTGCAAACTTATTATAAAATTTGACACTGAATTTTTCAGGGAAATAAAATTACTCCTTTAAAAAGCTACAAATTTTTACACTAGACTTCTGCAATAGAATGTGAAATTTAGACACAATTTAACAATCTTGGTTGTAAAAGTTTTTTGCAACGCACATTTAGTAATATATACTAATATTATAGAGGAAAGATTTGATTGTTTGTTTGCATTGAATAGGCTCCGAAACTACTGGACCGATTTGAAAAATTCTTTCACTGTTGGGAAGCTATATTGTCAGCGATTAACATAAGACTATATTATATTTTCAAAAAAATTAGGGATCTTTACTAAAACTCCAATAATGTAACCCAAAGTGCAAAAAAATTACCTACAATATTCCTTACATCGCGTGCGCTGCGAAAACTTTTATTTTTATTGAAAATATTGGTTTTCAAGTTTACTTACGTATGAAACGTGTTTCCATCCTGCTTTTTATTTTTTGAAGACTTATTTTTACACCATTTCACACTACGCAATTCGGGATTTTTCACATAAACATTTTAATAAGTTGAGGCGTTGTTTGATTGCGTTAGTGTGCGCATTTACAGGGCAAAGGAGTAGTTTTACCGGCTTCACTCTGCTGTCCACAGGGTCTATCTTTAGTTTATCCGAGCTCGCCCCTTACATTCACCAAATGATAAAGAAAAATGGTCTAAAAATGTAGTTGAAAACTTATTAGAAATTGCAAGCTTGTCAGTTGCTTTTAAATTATCTCTTTATAAGAAGCTTAAAAGACCTTCAAACTTAGATGTGGGTAGGAGAAAAAAATATCTCACTATTCTAACGTAATATAGCCTAATATGCCATCCATCTTATCAGTCGGAAAAGAATATTAGGTGCAGAATATTACTGTATAGAAAACAAAAAGTCTCTTTATACGAGGTTTAAAAGGACTTCATAGTTAAATGTGGGTAGGAGAAAAAAACATCTTTACTAATCGTTGACGTGGCCTAATATGTCATCTATTCTATCATTTCAAAGAGAATATTAGGTGCAGTATACTACTGCATATAATATACAAAACAAAAACTTTGTAAACTTACTTCATACTTAAATGTGGGTAGGAGAAAAAATATCTTACTAATCTGTGGCATAGCTTAATATGTCATCCATCCTATCGTTCGGAAGATAATATTAGGTGCAGTGTATTACTGTATTATAAAAAAAATCACGTGACATTATTTGTTTAAGCGTGGGGGAAAAAGTCCGGTGGTATGTCGGTGGGCGATGCAGCCTCGCCGCTAACTCACTAAACCGCACTAGAAGACCACAGTATAGGAGCCTCAGTACGGATTGTAATAACCGCCGCGCCTGGGGTGGTAACCTCTGCGAACAAGCCACCACAACATAACATTAACCCACACTATCCAAACCCAACGGGTTAATACTTCAACAGAAAACATACCGAGGGTAGTAACTACACTTGTTCAGCCCGGTACGCCGTTTCGCTAGACGATTTTGGTTACATTTATATGCCTCTACCACACAGAGACGAAAGCGAAACGACTGTGGTTCGTAGATGGAAGCAAAACAAAGATTCGGTACGTTCTTACATTACGTAATCGATAAATGGGCTTCATAAAACTATACAACTAAATACGCATTACTCACAAAAAAAAGACTGAATTAAGTTGAATAAATGTAGTTAATAGCTTACGTGTATTATTATATTATAATAAAAATTCGCGGCTGACAGAAGTCGTCCAGCGAAACACGAATGGTGCTGAATAAGAGTCATCACACCCTAAGCAGCGCCTCTAAGATTTCACGAATCATTTTTGCAATGTTTTTACAGACCATTTTTCTGAACTTCTCTTTTTTTTTTTGTAAACAATCTTTTCACGTCTAGTTTATCATCAAAAAACAATAATTTAATATTGAATACATTTTTAATTTAAGAAAATAAAACGTTTTCGAGAGTAGTGAAAAAACATGCCAAGATTTTTTACAAAATTATGCATGCATAGAAAAAAGGACTGTAGAATAATTTTGCCAATCAATTTTTATTTTGTTATCTCTTTCTTTTAAATATCTACCTTTTATATTAAACATTTTTTTTTTCAAAACGTTCTTCAGATATCAATAATATAAACTTCTAACTCCATTTGTTCTCAAATTGAGAAACGCTTTTTTTTCTTTAACTTCATCAATGTACAATTTATTAGGTAAAATGTTAAAAGTATATAAACTATATTATTATATAACAAGGAATTTTCAGTTTCCTATTTAATGTTCTAATACGAAAGAAAAAAAGAAAGTCTTATTCGTCTACTAAATAATATTCAAATGGAGTTAGCAGTTGGACCCTTTTAGCCGACGATATATCAGACAATATTGAGGCTAGGTTCTAATAATTGTTAACCTACAAATTGTAATATAACACGAATATTTAGCCTCAAATGGTATGTAGCTCTAAAATTTATAATTGTTCCACATTGTATGATAATAGATAACAACTTCATAAAATATTTGACCACCCCACTAGATCGGTCGGCGACAAAGTTGCCCACTCAATCCTAGTTATTAAAATTTTGGTTACCTATTTGGTGAATGGATTGGACATTACCACACTATTTCGAGTGTGCCTTATGAATGACGTTATAACGACATCTACAGTAGCGTTAACAAAAAAAAAATCAATTATTTTATTTACAATTTTAAATTTTTCGGTTTATTTACCATAAAATAGTTACAGATAGTATACTGATGTCATTTGAATTGTAAAAAAATAAATATTGTTTGGTACAAAAATAGTACTTCAATTGAGCCGTTTTATCCATCATACTTTTAAGATTTTATTGTTATAAATCTCTACTTTCTCTTGGTCTAAGATCCGAAGAGAGGTTTTTCTTCACTCATGTACCAGACGAAAAGTATATTTTATCTATTGTTATCTATGAGAAAATAAGTCGCGATTGTATTGACTATTGAAATATGCATATCCTTAAAATATAAAACTAGCTGCACAGTAAGCTCAATGTCTCTAAGGCACATCTTTGCTTGCTCAGATTTTCAATTTTCAAAGCCTTGCTTCATGAACGGCAGGCATTTTCGCAGGCTATATACTATCGGAGATATTATTTTATAATTTGAAAATCGGAGCAAGCAAAGATGTGCGACAGAAAAGCATTTAGCGTATCGTGCTGTGTAATAACGCAGCATAGCAACTAGTTTTTTTAAATTATTATTAAGAATATCCATGAGCGTATTTTAACAATTGATCAAATATAATTTTCGTCTGGTAAACAGATGGGTGAAGGACGACCTCTTTTCGGATCCTGTACTATGATAATATAAACTAAATTTCAATTAACACAAATATTACAGCTATGAGGTTGGCAACCTTGAAACTCAATAAGCAAATTCACCTAGAAACGCCGACTTTTCATGCAGACATTGATGTCTACCATTTCACTAATACAGAATTGCCAATTGAAGCCTACGAGTCATGCAAACATGCAGAAACATAGGAGAAAGGAAGGAGCTACAATAGTGAAAATACAAATTTTGCTATAGAAAACTTTATTTCATAAGTGTATAAAATATTCTTTGTTCATTCAAACAACAACAATATTCAAATCTGTCAACAGATTTGCGGGGAGAGGTGGCTCAACGCGTTTGAAAAACAATAGCAAACAAATAAGATCTGATTTTTTGATGATACACTGAAATAAAGTTAGCGACGTCTCCCGAGACAATAACTTGTATAAAACTAGGAGACTCGCGGTACACACACAGGATATAGTCTTGTAAAAAAATTTACATCAGTGTTGATTTAAAAAAAACAGAGATCTTTGACATCGTTATTCATTGTATACCCAAAAATTCACAAAAATTATATTTTTTTTTGATTTGCGCGACGCGTTACTGATAAATATATTAAAATTTTTGCACGAAATAAAATAATAGTGCAGTGTAGGTATTTAAAAAAATATAACATTGACTAAGATTATTAGTCAATGCATATAATAAAACGTAAACGAGCCGTGTCTGTATATATTTTTATACACGTTGTGCTTATGTTATCGAGATCAAAAAACTACTTTTTAAAAATTTTGTCTGCACTTCCTATTTTCAGGTACGGATTCACCGATTTAAATCTAGACTATTGACGAAGTTAGTTTATTATGAAACAAGAAGTACGCAATAATTCGTCGCTCATAGAATGTGACTTCATCGATTTTTCCGCATACTAAAAGTGCCCAACGCGTTTAAAGAACCAATATATATATATAAAAAACGGTGACTACACGACAGAGGTGAAAACTTCATCAAGGCGAGGTTAAAGCGGTGACGCGTGACTATATCTCTCTCAGTCCTTTGGTCGACTCGAGCAGACTTTACCCGAACGAACGTTACATAGCCGAGCATTTCAGTCTCATTCAATACCCACAAAATAATGTACCTAAAGAAGTTTTCACTTCACACAGAATTATCGCCCTCAGTTTTTCTGAAAATTATATACAAAAACCTTTGTCGTTATGTCGTTATACAAAAACAATGTAACTAGCGACTAGTTTTTTTTTTTTTTTTTTTTGTAAATTATACATAGAAACCTTCCGCGTTTAAAAAATGTAAGCGTACATGCGGAGGGACAGACGGCGGGTAGCGGTAAGCGAGAAGCCATCTGAGACTATATCGTGTGTGGTACGGCGAGCCGCAGCCAGCTACTAGGTGTACGGTTAGTATGGATTGTACCTGCCGCGGCGCACGGGCCGGTAGCCCGAGTAGTAGGGCGAGAAGCCGCCGCGAAACGAACGCCCGCGACCGCGAGCACCGCGGGGAGGCCTGTTCGTCGACGACAGCCCCGGCTTGTTTGTACGCTTGGGCATCACCTGCGCACGCGCACAACGCTACTTTACACAGACACCCACAAAATGATTATACCATTACTGTCTTTACAGTTGGGGTAAGAAAAGGTTAAGTCATGCCAAAGTTTCACTTTAAACGTCTGTTAATAGTGCTAAAGTTTATAACTTGATAAAGGAATGAATTTGAAAACTGACTAAGGTTTTCGTACATCGACTTTACAAGCTATAATAAAAATAATTCAAAATAGACGCCAAATAAACTTTTACTTACAAAGTTGACCCTGCGGGGAACCGAATCTGGGACCCCTGAGGCAGAGCGTTAAGGCAACCACTCTTAACAAGTCATTCAACGGAATCATCGTAAATGTTTGTTGAGATCAAAATTATGGAAAATGGTGTTACAAAATCTTACCTTAATCTGACGCCCTCTAAATAATGACTCGTCCATAGCCATCGCAGTCTGTACACTGTCTTTGTCTCCAAACTCTATGTACGCAAAACCCTTTGGGTGACCGTCAAACTTATTACACAATATTGTAACCCTGAAATAAAATAAAAATAAAATATTAATAGAAAAAAAAAGTTGCATTCTAACCATATTCGTTTACCTATAACTTTTTCAGATTTTATTTTTTGTATCTATATATCTATCAAATATATTTGTGATTTTGTGTATTAATAAAATGGAAGAGTTATAAAATGAATAATAAGGGCCTTTCCACATTACGATATTCAAATTGTATAATTTCAAATTACGAAAGACAACAATGGAAAACACTCTTTAAACACTCCTTCGTCTTTTTAATTATGTCAAGTGACTAGTGTGATGAGGGAAAGAAGATTACGGAAAAAAGTAAAAACTGGACTCATCCTCATATTAACAGAAATATAAATTGCAGAGCTTTTGTCGCCCCGCAACAATTACAATAATAATAAAAATGTATAAACATGCAAAATTTTCGATTTCCTGCTTAAACTTAATATTTTCAAATTCTAACTTCGCTGCCATTTTGATGATACAAAGGGCATTATCAACTTGCGTAGAATACTAGTCGTCTTTGAGTATCGTAATGTGCGAAAGAACTAATAATGAATATTTACCTATTAATTGAGCCACAGCCATGAAAATGCTGTTCTAACTCTTCTGCGGTGGCGCCATAGTCCACGTTGCCCACATATACTGACCTATTGTCAGCCTCTATCTTTTCCTCCAGGGACATATTTAATGGACTCGCTGAAACATTCAACAATGGATACATTGTAAGAATACCTTACAAGTTGTTGAAGCGGTTTATGTTTTTTTTTCTAGTTAAGATCGTCAGACAAGATGACGGTCCGCTTTATTATGGTGGGTGACTCTACCATCGCCTATAACACATGTAACGCCAAACTGTTGCAAGTGCGACCATAGTAGGATAAGGGATAGGGCAATCGGCTCTGGCATCTCTCACTCAACAGCACAGCTGGTGTTATTTCTTTGTGGTCTTCTGTAAGGCGGCGGTTACTGCCGCTAGACAGACTGCAACAATAACTAGTAAATGCAGTGTGGTTTGCCACTATTTTCCAAATCCAGACAAGAGCCAACTTCTAAAAGTTAACTCCCAAAGTTGGTATGCTGGGTATCAAACCTGGGACCCTTTAAACAGAGCACCTTAACAAAGCATTAAGGCAAGCACCTTAACAACTCAACTAATGGACTCTTCATTGTTAATTTAAAAAATGTATTAAATGAAGATAGTTTTAATAGTGTCAGGGCAAAAATAAATAAACAATAAACTGAGCAAAAATAGGTGCCTAGCAGCTTATCTGGCCGCATACCACTTTTAATTTGAATCACCATGATATAACAGCATGTCTACTGTTTGTGTTTCATTGATTAAAAGATGCCAGAGCTCTTAACCTCTTTATCTGTTATCATTAATTCCATCAGGTCTATGGCGTTAGAAATCCCTAGGAAGTTACTTGTGTTAATAGATTATGGTAGACAATCAGCCTGCTTGCCGACAATTTGGTACTAGCTTATGAATCTAGCAAAAGGAAAACCCTTAATACATTAAGTTTTATAATGACTTAATTATTTTAAAAACCATTGCATTGTTGCACAGTTTGTGTAGAAAAATAAGTTACTTTAAATCAGTCTTTCTCAAAGTGGGCGATAATGTTCCCTTGTGGGCGTTGGAGACCTAGAGGGCGGCGTTAAGTGGCCCAGAAAAAATGGGGAGCGATAGTTGATTTGTAATTTCATTTACTTTATATTTTAAAATTCACTAAAATTAAAACCTACCTACTACTCAATATCGAATAATTAGTTTATATTTCTGCCCTGTATGATGGTATAAAAACTAAAAATACTTAACATAGATTTCGTAGGATACGCCGTACGCAATCAAGTTGTAACAAGCTTTTGTTAAATAACGCTATTGGTGCAATCCGGTAGCAATTGGCTGGTTCATCGATACTTGTCCTAACTGGCTCAGTACGTTTGAGCGTCGAAAGAGATTGTGCATGTTTGTCTTATTTCTGTTGGTGCATGCTGTATTTAAATTCCATATAAAAGTTCGTAATAATTCTTATATTTTCATTAGTGGTTTCGCGCACAATCTTTAAACAAGTATTTAAGTTGTCAACGACAGTGCTGCTTATTAAAAAGAGAAATCGTTTGCATGTTACCAAATGCTGCGACTTATGACTGTTTTTGACTAAAATCAAACCTGATATCAACAAACTTGTTAAAAATCATCAAATTCATCCATCTCATTAGATTGGTTTTAAAACTAAAACTGATTACCTATCTATATTGTTACTTTTAATTTGATTAAAATATATTCTTAATATTATAAAGTTGCGTTTTAATTGCTCTCACTAATAAAAATGTCTAGTTTAGAATGTAAGTTTAAACACCAGAACCAACTAATATAGCACACTATAACTAAATTAATTAAAGTAATGAAATTGTGGTTTTTAAGTTTTAGGAGTGTATAAAAAATTGGGGGCACTGAAAAATAATTGATTTTCAAAGGGGGGCGTAAAAGAAATAAGTTTGATAATCTCTGCTTTAAATTAATTACTAAACTGCTTGCCAGTTTTATGGGACAATGTAAATATTATTAAGATAACATTTTATGTCCATATTAAATAAATAAAAATAAAAATAATAGACTGTTGAACAGTAATTTGTAATTAAATCCAATATTATACCACTCTTGAAAAAGGGTCCTGAAGTCAGACATCATAGAAATATGGATATCAAAGTGGTAAGTACTATAATTTTATTAAAGATATATTTTTTATGTTAATGTCGACAGACAGACAGGCATTCCACTTGATCGTAGATGGCTACTGTCGCCTATAATACAAGCAACGCCATAGGTGCTACAAGTGCGCTGCCGACCATTGAAGGATTAAGGATAAGGGATAAGGAATGGGGTATTTCCCTCATAATCCCTTGTCCTTAATCCATCCTACTACGGTCGGGGATACACTTACAGTACCTGTGAAATTGCTTATACTATAGGTGACAGTAGCCACCTTCAAGTGGGACTGTCTGTAGATCTAACCATTTTAAAATAAGATTTACACTCACTAAGTCCAGGTGGGCTGCCCATGCTCATCTGCTTATCCATCTCAGTATGCATTTGTTTGATTTTTTCAGCTTCTTCCTCCATTTCTTGAACACGGGCTTTAATCGCAGCCAGGTCAGGTACTTCCCCACCAATAGCCCCGTCTACACCCTGTGCACATTTGTGTTTTGTAAAACTTTTGTATGTTTGTTTGTCTTAAAAACATTTACTCTTGAATTACAGATCTGAGCTTCTAATGCCCTCACTATATATATTTTGATTCATTCACGTGGGGTCTTATAACTGAATGAAATATTAGACTCCATTATTAACACGTCCCTTTCCATGTCTTCTGACTCAAATCACTGCTTTAGAGATATAATTGCAGTTTTTAGGTCACATCTATTTCAATACTGCGAAACTATGTGATCAATTCGCAACGGAAGTGCTTCCACATCTGTTGAATATAGAATTAATAACAGAAATATTCCATTTACATTACAAATGGCATAAATATATTGCACTTAACAGTTGAAATATAATATACTGCTATTCTATGTTATCAAAAAAATAATTTCATAATCGTGCCGCATTTGTCGTGTGGTAAGTTGCTTGCTTTAGCGCTGACTCGGGTATCCAGAGTTTGATACCCAGCTGGGTCAATTTTGCAAATGGACTTTTCAAAGTTGGCTTTGGTCTGGGTGTGCAAGATTTCGACCCCTGTTCGTTTTATGGTTAACCCATAATGTAAGCCAAATATTTATTTAGTCTAAAAAAAGGGATATAAAAAAACACATACCACGACAATATCTTTTAAACCGTGGAGTTTATCATATTAATATGTAAATAAGCGTAATTATTAACATATTAATATTTACAATGACCAATATTAAAGAAATTGTGATAGTTTTTGAGTAAGAATTCTAACCTAAAATAAAAGTGTAACAGTAATTTCTAAAGTGTTCCTAAAGTTAATGTTGAGGCAGTTGTGTGTTACATATTTGCAAATAGTACAATAAAATGGTAATTTTATGTATTGAAAGCGGGTACAGAACTATTATTTTGAAAATTGTTGATTAAACAATTAATACATATATTTACGACAGAAAGAAATCGCTATACATATATTAACGCTAAATTGATACAACTTAATGTGATCTATCTAGTAAAAGATAAATAATAATAAAATTATAATTACCCCGAGACTATCGTTCATGTTCAAAGAACCGTTCGTTCCGTCCAAGTGATTGTTTTCTAAAGAGTCTAAATAATCATCATTTTCTGCCATGTCCACCCGCTTCTATTTTCATTGAGTACACTTCTGCACAACTTGCCTAAAAATATTTACACATTCAAACACTACTTTCGCTTCGATATATAAATAATTACAGGAATCTTAGGTAAACTGCTTGACGTACCGTACCGGTAACCAAATCCGTTATGAAAGAATTGACCTACTTTTAAAATATTTATAAAATTATATACTATAGTTTGTTTGCAACTAATAAGGCAAATTAGAATTTATAAATAACCTATTATTATTTTGATATTTATTGATTTGTTTGGACACAAATTTAGACAAAAATTCAACGCCAAACAAACAAAATAACTTTAACAACCACATAGTCCACACAATTCCACATACATACAGACTTTACAGACCAGACATAGAACAAACATATAGACAGAGAGAGAACAGAATACTATTAATCGCAATACAAATTCATAAAGAGAAGAGAATCGGATAGACAACCGTAAAGCGACGCGGTCGTCGCGTGGTAAGTGGCAACATGGTGGTAATTTAATATTTCAAAAAGTTGCCCAGTTAATGTAAATCAAGGAATATAGTACTCTCTTGATGTAAATAATAAATCTTAGATGAATGATACATATCAGACATATATTCAAAAGTGGCTTACTTACTCTCGGCGATCCGATCTTCAAAGCTTTGTATCGATCCGCCAAAAAATCGTATGCTTTCGATCTGATTTTCCAAAAGGTCGGATCGGATCGGCGATCCCTATTTCCCTAATCTCTCTAGAGTTTCCTTGCTACTCTTGCTAGTTACTTGACAGAATTACAGTGTTGATTTTAATCACGTGTTTATTTTCTGTATATTTTTATTAATATGCAACTGTTTTATCCACAATAATACAATACAAACCGTGATAAAATATCTATGTTTTTAAATAAGTAAAATTAATAATCAATGTTATGATTTGCGGATATGCATGGTACGAAGTAATAATTTTGGTAAGAATAAGTACACAAGAATTAAATTCGTTTTGTCTTTTAGCCCTTTTTATTTTTTAAGATTTCGTTACTATTATTACAGACATTTGTAGGCATAAGCTGGTTACACGTGGTATATTTAAGCTATAAACTGTCGCAAGAGTCTGTTCAGGATGCCACTCACGGCTGATGTTGCTGCCCAACAAGTACAGGTATTTTATTAGTGGTTTTTAATATCAAATTTCCCATACTTATTGCAATTACGATGTAGGTAGTTCTATAGCAAGCTACTTAATGAGACATGGCCAAGATGACACTGAGTTTTAATAGCTACTGTGCTAATCCATCTACAAGTTTTAATATTTGTGTGAATTTTTTACCATTGGCAGGAACGTCTCAGATCTCTTCATAGACTTGTGTATGACATTGAGGCTGAGAGGGCTCGCAATGAACAATGTATAGAGTCTATTCTGAGAGCGGAGAGGGCTGTTGAATCTGGTTCTGCTAATGAAGACTCTTCTGGTAGCTCACAACAGGTAAATAATTTTAAAAAAATGGCTGACCAGGTTTCATTTATCTATACAAACATGCTATGAAATTAATTTTTATTCCTGACTTGTCAGAATGGTAAAATGTTGTTAAATTTTAAAGACAAGTTAAGCCTTAGATGTATTTTCGGTCACTTGGTCTGTTTGTCATGTTTGTGGAAATAAATTCTATTCTATGTATCTAATTTTCATCATTTTTTAAAAATTGTTAATGTTAACTTTATAATTTAATTATCAGGTGATATTTTCTTAGGAAAACTTCTCGTTGTTTAGTATTTACATTTACTAGCAATTTAGATTTTTATAAACGTAGATATAAATAAATATAAAAATAACAAAACTATGTGAATTCCTATGTATTAAAAATATTTAATATGTAAGATGTTTGATGTAAATAATTATCAAAAATTGACAACAATCTGCAATAAAAAAAATGTACAAGATAAACAGCTCTTTGTGTTTATTTTCATTGTTTTAGCTGACACAATTAAAGGCGTTATATAGAGCTGGCCTTTCCGCCTCGGACCAGGAAGAGAGATTTTTGCGTTCAGCATTGACACACATCTATGAAATACGCGCAATCAAAAATGAAAGACGAATTCAGGTATTTTGAACTGTTCTGTTTTTCTGCTGATTTGGATTCTGTAGGTATGTGTTATTCCAAGACAACTTAGATAGAAGTGGAGAATCTTACTTAACCTTTGCAAATAATCTGAATTCTAATTTAAAAATTTACTGTCAATTTATTTTATAATAATCAATTATTTTATGTCAAGTATATCATTAAATTCCCAGCACTAAACTTTGTCATAATAGAAATCTAGAATAATGAAGATATTATGGTTGAAATGAATGATTTTTGCTAGGCACGTCACGCCGGTAACAAGGAAACAATTGGATGTGGAGCTCTGATGAAGATGTTGCTTAGCGCAGCGCAAACTTTGCCTCTTCATGTGGGACGAGCGGGTGAGAGGGCACCGCAGCTGTGTGGGGCTATCCCGGCTGACCCTGGACACGTGGCCAGGCCGGGAGATGCTGTAGCGGCTCTTGTGAGGGTCTCTGAGAAGGAGGAAAATTGGATATTAGCGGAGGTCAGTGGGAAAATATTATGGCATATTTAATGTTAAAGCTAATTATTCACACCATTGTCACTCACACTCGTAGGGTAGCCTAGCGAGTGTATTTTGGTATTAGCCGCCTTAAGTAGTGACAGGGTACACTGCGTTTCGCAGTCATTTGGGCAGCTCGCCGTCTGGCGGCAGTAACCATCCTCTTACACAAGACAACCTTAAAATAATACATTTCTCTAATTCTTCCCAATCCCTCATTCTTAATCCTAATATAGTCAGCAGCGCACTTACAGCGCCTGTGGCGGTGCTCGTGTTATATTATGTAGCCATGAATTGTTTAAACCTATGTGTAAGCTCTGTTTTCGGTTCAGTCGAATGGAAAGACTAATACTGCCAGTACAGTACGGCAACATTTCACGCAACAGATTATCTGCAATATCTGAACACAAAAATACCTAACTCCAAGTCATACTTAAATCAGCCGACCAAAAACAAAACAGATTTTGGTTTGACAGACGATAATTATATTCCATTTGGAAATAGGTGGTTAGCTGGCTACCCGCGCAAGGCAAATACGAAGTGGACGATATAGACGAAGAGCAAAAGAACCGTCACACTCTGAGCAAGCGTCGCGTGGTTCCCCTACCATTGAAACGCGCCGACCCTCGTACAGACGAACACGCGCTCTTCCCGAAGGGCGCCGTGGTGATGGCTCTCTATCCGCAAACGACTTGTTTCTACAGGGCCGTAGTCAACAGATTGCCAGCTAGCGCTGCGGATCCCTACGAAGTGTTGTTTGAGGTGAGTTACTGATTACTCTTTGGGTTTGTTCATTATAGTGTTCTAAACAACAGTCATAATCGAATTTCGTAGTGTGAAATGAATGGGCCCCCTTCGTTTCCAATACATTGCTTTTTTTAGATTTTGCAATTTTTGAAGTGAAAATTTCTTTTGATGCTTTGGGCACTTTATGTATGGAGAAAATAATAACTGAACTCGCGGGATTGTCATGCTATGTTATTTATATAATTATATAAAAAGGGTTTTGAATCTTTTTTTTTTTTGAAAGCTGATAAGGTTATGCTTCAGTTTATGCAGATCTGGTTTGAAGATCATCAGCCCATTTCCTATTTGACAAAGGGATTTCACTAACTTCCACAGGTTCGATTGATATGAAATTTGTTATACTGTCATTCCGGTGGTACTGATGCTGCAGCATCGAGTGGTCTAAGGGATACCTAACTCCTTAACAACTTAATGCATTTGGGATTAATAGAAAGTCGGGGGTTTCTATTGACATAATTAATGAATCATTCTCAATAGATTGCCATTTTCAATAGAGCGTGGTAAGACAGTGCAGGAAGTAATTATAGTGTAGCTCGTTAGAAGTACCCGTTTCAATTGTAATTTCCAGGATTAATCCTACACTGACGGTTATTCCTCGCCGATTGATGTGAAATTTGGTATACTGTTACTTAGGTGGTATTTCTATCATATGGTAACCTTGACATGATGTTACAGCATCAAGTAATCTACGGGATACTTAAACCCCTTAGCAACTTAGTGCATTTGGACTTTATTTACAGGATTCATCGTACGCTGACGGGTATTCCCCGCCGGAGCGCGTAGCGCAGCGATACGTGATTGCCATCAAGGAGGGCAAGGGACGTGCCACCTGACCGCCTACTGCCTCCGCGGAACCTATGCACTAGGCAAACTGTATGAAAAAAAAAAAAAAAAAAAAAAACACATTTTCCATGTTATTTCAGCTGCCTAGAGTGTGTTCAAGTTGGTAAAAATATTTAAAGTATCTTATGTTGTCGCAATGGTCAATTGTTTTTAACAGATAGAAGAGAGGACATCATCAGCCTTAGATAAAATATCCATTTTTATCTATCTTATTATTTTTCAGTATTACTTAATTTAATATTAATTTGTCTTATTCTTGTTACAATTACAGTGGAATCCGTTTATAATGACATCGAAGGGCCTTGACAAAGACATCATAATAAGCGGACGTCATACAAAGCATTTTGTGAAAAAAAAAAACCTTTTTTAGGTAAATACTTATTTTAATAGAGAAACATAGCATATTAAATTAAAATTAAAATTGCTCATAATAAATACGATACATGTATGTATGTACATATGTATGTATATTTTTTCACAGGATATCACTAAAAACTAGACTTGTGTCGTTCGCGAACGACTGACCGAACTTAGCCCTCTTTTTATTGAACTAAGTCGGTCAGATTCATATTCGTTCATTTATGTTAGGCAGTCGGAATGTGATACTTCACTTTCGCAAAATGAAAAGAAATAAGTGAGTCAACTGACCGATCTGAACGATTTGACCGACCTGGTTCATTTAAGTCAGTGACCGATATGTAGTGACCGAGCAAGCACAAGTTTATTACTCAATGAGATTCAAAACAAAAATGAGCCACGTGCCGATCGGTCATTATAACCGGACATAATTTATTAAAAATGGGTCATAATAAGCGAAATGTCACTGTAGGCGAAGTCATTATATCCGACTTCTTTACAAAGAATTTTATATGAAAACCAAACTTCGTTGTGTAATTACGTCATAATAGGCGGTTGGTCACTATAGGCGGAGTCATAATAAACGGATTCTACTGTACTTAAAAAATGGCCACAACTTTGCCTGAATTTGGAGATATTTCTGCATAGATTTTTACATATTTGCATAATTTCTCGTTTTTATTCAATATTTATTAAGCTTTGTGTCAAGAGTCATATGTTTAAAATTACGTATTACTTTATAATACATACAAGTTTGTCTATAAATAAGCATATTATTTTTAATAAGCATACGGATTTAGTATATTATAATAGTATAAAAGTTTTATTTAAAAAAAAATCGTCACTAAACTATTCAGGAAAAGTTGTGATTGTTACGAAAACTTTAAAATGATTTGTCTTTTAGGGTTTTCAACTAATTAAAGTTCGTAGATAAAGGTAAAAAATATCACTAAGTCATTTTGTGTTATATTTTACTTTTATTCTTATTTAACGATACACACACCGAAAGTAGTAAATCTTTCGTTTTTTTTTTTTTTAACTATGTTTCATACAGTTAAACTGATTGGTAAATGTGACAGCAGACTCAAAATATCATATCAATAAATAAACAAATAAAAAGGAAAACTTTTTCATAGTACAGTAAACTGGCTAAATACTTGTTACAAATGCCTAATAATACTCATCCACACAAGTAGTGTTACAATGCGAACAGTTTTTTTTTTCTTGACTAACGAAGCGCAGTCGCTCGCTCGCTACAACTAATTCGAGTACCACTGTCATCTATCGATCGGCGCTCTAACTATTTCATTTGATAGTTCAGTGTGCTTTCTATTGCAAGTGGGGCATATTTCCCGATAGGGCGTTTTTCACCATTTTACCCTATCTTTATTGAGGCAAAAATAATAAAATGGAGAAAAAAAATTGTCTGAATTTTCGTTAATAAACATTGTATCAAGATAAGTCTTCCGTAAAGTTAAAAGTGTCATTACGGCCCTGCACTATAAGATATTATAGGGTAAGGTTGCTCAAGTCGTACCCCCTAAGGAAATTATGCTATAATATTCACGGCAATTGAAATAATACAAAATATTCTACATTTATTGAATCTTTATTTAGTTGAGTATTAATCAAAAATAACAGAAACTTAAAATATTGTTGTTAAAATATGTATTTTAACGTTTTTCAAAAACATACCTTCGGTACGATTAAGGCGCCTAGTTGCCTAATTCATACCACATATATCCTTATTCGTACTTAGAAAATATACTTTAGTGAAGATATGATAAACTATATAGAAAAATGCTTAATAACAAGAGATCAATTCAACAAAGTTAAAATTACAAACAACTCAGTTTGAGATTAATTTAAACATTTTTTTTGGTAATTATTTTGGTCAGTAACAAAATCTTTGACCTAATTAAAAGTAACTAACACGTAGAAAATAGATTTATTTATTTCTCTTAGAAAATTATTGAGGTTGAACACAGATATCACAAGTATATATTTTTATTTTACTTTCAACGCCAGAACATAGGTCATGTATCCAACCTTTACATTTAGAACACTGGATCATGTTTTCTTCGCGATCTTCCTTACATAGTTGGCACAACCACGATTCTTTAGCTTTCATCTTTTTGTTTTTGAACAATGTTGAATCTCTCGGTATTAAGGTAGGTGTTATAATTTTTGGTGGTGATGGTAATGAGGCTATTGGTGGAGATACGACCAATATTGATGGCGACGCAACTATTGGTTGCGTTAATATTGATGGCAATGTAGCTCTAACGGGTGATTCCGTAGTTGGTTCAGATGGACCATCAAGTTCTTGATTTGATGGATCAGAGATGTATACAGAAGCTACGAAATCCTCTGCTTTAATGACATTTCTGTCACACGGCCACAACCCTGTAACTTTGAAACCGTTTTGTGCTATATCCATACGAACCGATCGAGGGTATGCTGTTCTGCAACGTTAGCTTGTTTTATGACACTACCAGGATTTGAACGTAGCCGCGAAGATGCGACTTCGTTGTAACAGCTTTTCAATGATTTGAAAAACGATCTGTCCAACGGTTGTAGACGATGTGTTGTATGAGCAGGAAAAGATAACATTACTATGCCGTAATCCCGAGCCATCTCGATCGCTTCTAAATTTTTGGTATGTGTGCTATGACCATCTAGTAAAAGCAACATTTGTTTTTGGTCATGATGAAATGGTGTGTGTGAAGGCAAACATTGATGCACCAGAAATAGAAGAAGAAGAAGTTCCTCTTCCGGAAGTCAACGTCATTCAGAATCCAAACATAAACAATGTACCAGAACTAAATTCTCAGAAATTTGTGGGAAAGTCGCAATAATTAGTTTAAAAAAGCTACTGTAGTTTTCTTTTTACCTTTTTAATAATTCCAACTTTTGAGCTTTATAATTTTGCATGAATTCAAATTTTTATTTTTCAATAGCCTTTGTGAATTCAAATTTTTCTTTTTTAAAATTCAATTTGTCTTCTTCCAGTTTCAAAGCTCTTTCTTCAATGTTGCCTAAAATTTTAAATGCATTTTAATAAAATTAGGACAGACGACTAATAATAATTCCTTATTTACTAGCTTTTTATCCTTAAAAGTTTAGAACTCCAGTAATTTTTACAAACAAATAAAATAAAGGCGATATTACTATAAAATATATACATTGAGTAATGTTTGGATGAGTCTTTATTTTACTTACCCAGAGCTTTTCTTTTTTTTTGCACGTTGCTTCTGGCGTCTCTGAGACCAAGAAGTGGCCGTTAAATTTGCCTCTTCTGCAGCATCTACTACTGTAGGAGTAGCTGCAGTTGCCTCAATAATAATTTCCTGCCGTGCAGCATTTGCTGTAGTAGCTGCTACTAATGACACCTCCTGCTGCACAGCATTTGTTATAGAGGCAACTACTGCTACTTCTGCAGACTGTGGAGTGTCTGCAGGTAGCTACAAACAAATACACAATAAATAATAGGTGATTCACTTACTTTTTACTAAGTTAGTCACTAAGTAATTTTAATATGTTTTAATACTTACTTCTATCTGCGTTTCTGGCACTTCTTCGATGCCTATAATGGCATCAAGGCCAATAATTGCCACCACCTGCAAGTAATAAAAAAATGTATCTATATCCATACATATCATTCATGCTAAATATATAACAATTATTAAATGGATTCTAAATAATATTGGAAAGAAAGTGTAAAGAAATATGACATCTAGCCTTTTCTTCCATTTCAGTTAAACTGTCTGGCTTGGACACACCACCACCAGTCCTGTGCCTCTCCCTTCGTATATTGGAAGCCTTCTTTTTTACGTTACACTTCAAATCTCGCCATGTCTAAAATTATAGTAATTTTTTTAAAACACATGAAGTGTTTTTAACGAGTTTTTTGGTATATTTTTGCGTTTTCGTGAATAGTATTCACTACTTTATACATACTTGCTTCCATTTTTCAACCGTCTTTGTTGCACCACCTCCAATTTTATTGATATCTGGGGGTAATTTTATCTTTTCTGCGTAATTGTGTATAATTATCATTAACAATTGAAGTTGTTATATTCTTATATTAGCTACTTTATAACCCAAATTTATATATTATTAGAAGAACCGTAGTTGTATATTTTATATATTTCTTATTAATATCTAATCAATAATATTTTTATTTTATTTATAATATATGTGGGTAGTTGTACCTTTTACTCCGTAAGACTATTTTGTTAATAAATAACTGTTATCTTGCTGTTACACTCTCACAAACAGTTTTAATAGTAATTTTTATATAATTGTATATGTTTCCGTTATTACTCACTGGATAATACAGGCTTTTACAATTTTTTTTTTTATACATATGCAGAAGGTACTATTTTTAATGTGATACTCGTTAATTTGACAGTGATTTTTACATTTGTTCAAAAATGTACAATCAACTGTATTCAGCGCTTCCATTATATTTTGTTTTAATTGTAACTTCCAAGCATAGTTATGTAAATAGTTATTAATGATTGTAGCCATTGACTCGACACATTTAACAGTTTCTTTATTAACATAATGCAGAGAACTGTGGCTGGTTTCGTATTCTCTCAAGTTAGTGAATAGATTCTTGAGTATCAGTTAAAAACGCTTTTCTGCAATCTTCACAGCTGTTGTCAATTTTTTAAAAATAAAGCCACACATATGTACAAGCTTGACTTTCAGATGTCGAATGTTCCACCGCGTCAACTGAATCAGCCAATAAATTTTGAATGATGACATTATCAATATCTTTAGATATTTCAAAACTTCGCAAACTGCTAACCTCTGTAGTTAAGAAACTAGATAAATTGTTAGATAAAATAGCATTGTCGTCTTCACAATTTCTTTTTTCGCCTGAGTGCCGTAAATTAGTTACCACGGCTGTTTTGACACCAGCCACGAATTGTTGAATTGTGGGGTTGTTGTTGGAGCCACAATTATATCTAACTCAACCAAAAAAAATTTCAAGTGGATCTTGATTAAGTCGGCGGGTCGATATACTCTTGATATTGAGAGCCTGAAGATTTCTCCAAAGTTTTTCAATGGCATTCACTGTGTGAATCCAGCCTTCTTGTGAAGGAGGAGTCGTCTTACAGCCCAAGTATCTCATAGTTGTACTGTACTATACTAAATTTTACTGTTTACACTACGCCAAGTGGCGAGTCAAGTGTCGCGAGGGGGGGATCACTGCCCAAGAAATAGAAAACCGTTTAATTTGGATCCATTTGAAAGTCAACTTGAAGGCCAAGTTGACTCGCCACTGTCCGATCGGTTCACACCACTGTCCTTGCGTACTTTACTTGCCTACTTCGCTAAACACTTGACCAATGTAAACCGGGCTTAGTCCCTTCGCCGGACGAGTCTCACACTCCCACTCGTCGACGAGGGATAGTGCGGTAAATGTCATCTCCACTTCTAAAAAAAGGGTTTTTTCACTTTCATAGTATTTGACATTTGACTGTGAATTTTTAAAATTACCCATAAGTATGTCTGCGCTGCGTTTTTTCGCATTTGTCACATTTTCTAATGACTCAGTTTTCCTGTTTCTCCAATAGTGGTAACTTTTATTTGACGCTATTTATTGTATACACTTTGAATCATCTCTGTTTTAACTATATGTGCTAGTGACGAAAAACTGAGTATTTTGAGCTTTCAACGATATTATTAATCTTAAGTAGTTTTTCTGTTCACTGAGATCTGTAAGCGCTTTAGATCAGTGTGCAACCCGTCATTTATATAGCAATATTTATATGACTAGACAATTGTGATAAATTATTAAGTTATTACGTACCCCGAATTTACTTCATATTGTTTGGACATTATAAATAGTGCCCTGATAACATAAATGTATGTACAATGTACATAAAAAAAACTTTTTGTTTGTAATGAAATATATAATTGATATTTATGACATGAGTTTTTTTTTTATCCCTGGTCACTTGTTTATATTTATTATGTAGGTATGCACATTTGTACCAGAGTTGCTGCGGATGCAGAATTTTTAACATCCGCGGAAGCGGATACAAATGCAGATTTTTAGATTTTCAGAGGATCAAATGCGTATACGGTTTTCTCACAGTGGACTTCTGTATGGCGGTAGTTATAATACTTTCGCCAGATTACAACTGAGGAGCTGGCGAACAGAACCGGATTAGTCCAGTATAAATTCACACTTTTTTTTACATCGTGGTGTTCAGTCCAGTTGCGTCAATCCTTGTAATAATTTTCAATCAAAACTGGCTCTAAGTAGGACAAAAATTGTTTTTTTAACATCTACCAAAGATGTTAAAAATTCCATCATATCTTTATTCTAAAGCGGACTAGTCCCTCTGGCATTCATAACTTTAACAAATATTCAATCAAAAGCGGACAACCTCAGTAAAAATAAAATATTATATAGAAAATGTTCATTTTTACACTGTAAACCAGGAATAAATCTGGCAACACTAAATTTCAATTTCATTACAATAAAATTTTATTTTTTATATCTTCTATATTTTTGTTAAATTTTCTGTTCCTTTTTTTGAACAAAACCGGATTTGTCCAATGTTTGCAAACATAACCCGATAAGTCCCAACGTTTTCAAACAAATAGATGTAAATTTCTATTTCTTGAATAACTTCTAGAATATAAAAGTAAATTAAATATTAATTAGTCGTCCAACAATAGATCTAATCCACCTACCTATAATGATGAAAATTTATGTATTTAATCTCTTCCATACTTTTTCGCCGTCCTGTTATCCAGCTCCTCAATTGCGAAACGCAGAATTGTGTCAAAATGGTACTAAACCATTTTATTCTATGCTCCTGTACTTTATACAATTTGAACTTGTTTTTTTTTTATATATTATAAAGTGCGGCAGACAGGCTCACGGTCCGCTTGATGGTAGGTTGTTACCGTGGCCTAAGGTGCCTGGTGCACTGCCCTATCCTATAGAGGTTTTGGAAATAAAAAACAGTTTTAAATAAAACGTATTGTTTTATTTGCTTTAAAGCGATTACATAGCATAGATCAACATTTGCGTCTCACTATCTTCAATAGGATGTTCATTGTTCATATTGAAAGGTTATTGAGATAGTGGGGCGCATTGAAAATTCAAGATATTTAGCCATAAATATACATTTATTAATATATTCTACTAACTTACATTTATTAATAACATAATTGATTCTATATTAATTGTAACTGATCACTTACAAACTAAAAGTACACAATTATTGTGGAAAAAAAAAAATATATGAAGTTTTCTTTCAACGTGGCCGTTACTGTCACAATGACATTAGAACAAAAAAAAAATAGAATAAATAAACGAATAACTGATTCATTAGAGCACATTCATCTATTCTTAACTTTTAAACCTACTACGATCTGCAGAGCGCACTTGTTATAGGCGACGGTAACCACCTACCATCAAGGGGACCGTCAGCTTGTCTGATGACCTACATAAAAAAAAGATATAAAAAGTCAATCTATATATTCTATTATATAGCAAAGTCGTGTTAGTTAAACCATTTACAATTCGAGAATTGGAGGACCGATTTTTATTATCTCCGATTTTGTTGAATTTGTCTCCGCAGAATAACTATGAAAATGCGGAAATATTCACGAAAAAAGAAATTATGAAGAAATTCATTTTCTCATACATTTTGTATGAAACAGGATTTTTATCCTTAGAGACGGTACGAAGTTCGCCGGGTCAACTCGCAGACAGACAAGTGAAGTGGACAGGAAAGCGATAGTTAAAAAAAATATAGTGCATTTATATGGGAACAACTTGGACGATATGTTTTAATTTTTTTCCATAATATAGATAGAAAATAAACAAAAATCATACACAAAAAAATATTCTTATGTATTTTTAAGGCTCATTTCTTCGTTAACGCGAATTTAACATTTTTTTTTGTGTTAAGGTCGTCAAGATGGCTACCGTCGCCTATAACACAAAGCAACGCCACAGGCGCTGCCAAATAAATTTTTAATATACCTTCGTATATAAAAAAAAAACATACATACATACTGTTCATTGTATAAGTGTGTAATATTAGTATTTTTAGCAATTATTTATTTTTTTATGATATAAGTCAATGACAATATCTTATATCTTTTATATATAAAAATCACATGTCACGATGTATGTACTGGATAAATTCCGAAACTACTGAACCGATTTTGATTAAATTTCATAACTATCTGTAATTTGGTCCAACTTAAAAGATGGATAGTTTTTATTTCGATTACATTGAAAATTATTGACAAAATTTATATTATATTTTATTTTTCTATGCAAAGTCGCGGGCACCGGCTAGTTTCCTATAAACATTTGTGACATCTCTATTTAAAAAAAAAAAAAAAACAATTTCAAACATCGCACTCAAAGTATTTTGAACGTAACACATTTAGTGACAATTCATTATTAGAAACTATCCAATGTCAAAAAACCAACATCATTTTTTTTGGACCTTCCAATTATTATAACTATATGTACTAATGTACTAATAAAAATATAAAGGATATACACGATTATAATATATGTATCATATGGCATTCATACGCACCCAACAAACAAATAATGAGATCAATATACAAACAATATTGGTGTCGTCTCCACTCGAATGAAACATAAAAATTAATCATAATTGGTAAAAATGTAAAGGGAAAAATAATCTCCTTATACAAAAGATCGTTATACATTTCAATTTCACACATGAACCTATACAGAAAAAAAAAAAAAAAAAAAAAACGGATGGAGTGCTGTCACTGTACAAAGTGAAGCAACTTAATGGCGACGCTTTTTTATGTGTGGAAAGTGATTCCTTTTTCTTTTTTATCACGTAAAGTGCTACAGGAACAACATTTTACGACACGACATAATTAAATAGTCGAAGACGTGAGTGGATGAAGGTGATGTGATATGTCACATTTTTGGGTTATTTTCGTATTATTATTATTTTTTTGCGTTGATGAAGGTACATAATATGTCCATACAAATGATTACAAATCTTAAGATCGTCTATTTTTTTAAGATATATTTTGAAAAATAGAAAGTTGAAAAAGGTGTTATGCACGGTTAATTTTAAAAAGCAAAAAGTGCTGAAAAGTTTACTTTTGTTAATGGAAGAAGGAGCTATGTTCACTTTTTATTAAAAAAAATAATACAAGTGTTTAATTGCTATCATACGATTAACATTTTTGGTTGTTTACACAACTTTGCATCATAATTTAGTAAAAAAAAATCAGTTCCGTGGCGACTTGTCTCAAAACTTAAAAGTAAAACTTTAACCTCGATTTACTTAAAATTGGAATTAAGCGACTTATCACCTTCATCCACTCACGTCTTCGGTTATTTTAATTAATCATTACGTGTGCACTTAATCAACGCTAGCAGCGTAATGGCGGACGCCGAGCTTACTATTGTTTGTATGTGTGGGTGTTAACGTGTAAATACACGTTACCGAGCTTACTACGGTGCTTCACTTTATTAGTATATGGCATTCCGTCCGTTGTTTTTTCTAGTTTCATGATTTCACAGTTGATATTTTCAATCACCAACTTTAAATATACAAGTTTAAATTATACATTTTTATCTCTTTTACAGTTATTGTTAAATTTGATGTTACATAAACCGTAAAAATAGATATAAGCTAAGTAGTGAAGAGAAGAGAGCTTAAAAGCTTATTTTGATTTGAAACTTATAAAAATATAAATATTATATAACACAAGTGATGCAACAGGGACGGCTGTGCTGTATCTGAAAATGAAAATATTAAAAAAAAAACTTGAATAAACAAAAATAACAACAAATCCCCTCAAAAAGTGTAAGTTTATGATATATTCTATATATCAATACTAATATTGTAAAAAAAGAGAAGATTTGTATTTTTGTTTGTAATAAATAAACACAAAAAATTCTTTCACTTATAGTCCAGGCAAGGAAAAAAAAGTTTGTCACTCTTACACAACATATGACATGCCAATATTTGATTTTCGAATTTTCGTCAAAACTACGTATCGTTCTTTTTTTAAATGTCGTCTGAATGTTTAATTTAAAATGAGATTAAATATGACACGAATGACTTTTTTATCTAGGGACTTATAAAAAGTGGGTTTGGTACGAGTCTATCTAATTGAAAGTGAAGTCAGCACCAGGGCAATTGTCAGTCGTGTCAAAATACCTGATCCCGATCAGACAGCCTGTCGGTCGCTCATGAGGCCGTGCAGCTTGCGAGCGACGCCGGCCGTGTACCGACCTCGCTTCACCAACTCCTCGGCCGAGCCAGCGCCGGCCGCGCGCCTCTTGCTCGACTCCTCGCACGACACCATCGAGTTTATCGCGTGCAAGTCCTGACACACATATAACCCAAATATTTTCAACGTTCCAGTCAATAGGCATCTTCTGGGTGAGCTCGCTCCATTATCTCTAATTATTCACAATTCAAACAACATTGTTCTTTTTTTAAATTAATATCAGCGCCATCTCTGTTCGCATTTATGTATTATTTCAATACAATTAGTCTTCGTAAGGATGTATTATTACGTGATATAATCTAGTTTCAGAGTTTCAGTGATATTGTATAGATGGCGCAATATCTCTGAATAATAATAATAATAATAAATAATAAATATCTTCACAACTACTCAATCATTATGATTTGCAAGCACGTAGTCAGGGATATAGGGTATCTTTTATAAAGGAAATATTTTATCAAGGCGAGGCGTAGGTGTAATTGCATTATTTGTGCGTTCATATTTTATATGATGGTGTGTCAATTGAGACAATTCAAATGAGTATTGATTGTAACGAATTATTCCTTTGTAGACAAAACTCTAGTTATATTTGTAAGCAAGAAATTCCCAACGCAACGTGGAGTTCACAAATAAACACCTTGGCGGGGCTGCGGCTGAAGCGGTACGTGAGCTGGTGGTTGTTGGGGGGCGGTGTGGTGAAGGGCTTCACGTACAGCTGATGGCGCTCCGACACCCTAGTGCCCCCTGCGCCGAACGCGTCTCCGCGCGCCGCCGGAAGTGGCGACAGGCTGCACTCCTGAAAACGTACAACCACACCTCTGCACTTCATTCCTGCCGTTACAACAGCAACACCACTGTCTTGTCTGCCCTCAGTTACGTTACGTCTTATTACCGAGTTGAGTTCGCACATTACGATACTCTAGTCGAATACGAGTTGACCCAATGAACCGAGTGGACGTAAGAAATGGACGCTTGGGGAATTAAACGGTCAGGGAATGTACGTTTAGGGTCCCTGAAATAGACACAAATAACCGAGTGGACCTTTCGGTAATAAGACGTTACGTATCTGAGGGATTGACTAAAAAAAAAAAACCGCCATTTTAACAAATTGAGTACGGGCCTATACGCATTATGCACACGCACAGTTGTGAGGTCTAACTGTGTACCGTATAGAACAATGTATAAAGCATATATAAGCAAGGTGCTTATATAAAGTCTTCATTGCGGAAAACGAAGACAAGGTGCCACCTAAAAGTGGCCTATATATGTACAGCGAATTACCTAACATCACAACTAGCGACGACAGTGCCAAGCATACATAACTATGAGCATAGAATAAATAGTACTTCTGGTTAAGTACTATTTACTCTATGCTATGAACCAATGAGAAGCAAGTGGGGTACAGCCGTCCGTAATAATAATAATAATCCTATATTATTATTATAATTGTTTATCAGTTCACCTTTTACAAATATCTACAATTACTCTTTACTCACTGACACGTTTCACAAGTTTGCAGAGTACTGTCGTCTCATTGGAAGAAAATATGTTTCAGATTATTCTTTATTCTTATATTATACAATACAAACTTACATCTTTCCTCTTTTTGTTGAATCTTAGGGCAAAGGTTTGCATGCACTGCACATACACCACATTGTAGAAGTTGATCAGGTCACCTCTTTCTTCGCTAACTGTGAACAAACAAATATATTTGACACTATGCTTATAGAACTAGGATTGGAATAAAGCTAGGACACATTAGGGAACGTACCCATACTATGTGACCCATTTCTTCCCCCCTTTGGTGACCCCCTCCCCTCCCCCTGTAGTTTTCACGTATTAATTCGTAAATATGGAAAATCATTTTTTTTGCAAAAATATGTAATTTCCTTATGTTTGTCTTTATTAATACGGAGCTTGCCGAGTGACGCTAGCAGCGCGTGCATACCCTATAATTACAAGTGAAAAATATATTATCAAGAAGAAAAAAGTTATGCAAAAACAGACTTTGTGACAAAAACGTGACCCATGGTGACCAAGCGTGGTATTTTGAGGACCCCCCTAGCCCTACCCGCCTTGAAAGGGTCACGTAGTATGGATACGTTCCCTTATATATAATGTTAGTAAATTAATTTTGTTTAGATACTATTTTGATCACTGAGGTAAGTAATTTATTCATTATGATTTATTCATTCAGACAGAGTTTACACAGATAAGCAAACGAACCTTCCTGTTGGTCCGCGGTGGGCGCGGTGGGCGCGGTGGGCGCGGTGGGCGCGGTGGGCGGCGCTGCCGGTTTAAGCAACACGGAGCGGTACACGTGGCTGTCGGCCAGAGGGCGCTGCCTGTAGCATCGCATTATTTCGGCGAACGTTCGCTCCACGGGATTTTGGGGCTCGTTCGACACCTTTAGTTTGTCACAGACACAAAACAACACCATTAATCACATTACTGCCGAGCACATGTCGACCGAGTAGTATCAAGAGAATGTAAAAGGCCGAGGCCTTTTGTAAAGCAACGAGGCTGTTAATTGCTACTTCGGCCGAGACCTGTACAGTAATTACCTCAAAGCTGCCAGGAAATAATAGTCATAAACATGCAAGAAATCTTATAATTACAACAAATAGTTCACTAAAATTATGAGAACTTAGGTAACTAATTTGCTACATTTTATTTTATCCATAGGAGATTAATTATTGCCAACATTGGTCCATACATATTCTTTTATTTTATGCTCAAATCTAAGTACTTATGGTAACGAAAATTTTTTATTGCTTTCAGGTTATCCATTATATATGTGCCCTCCTATAATATATATTTTTTACCATACTGTGTTCCAAATTAAGGCAATTCATCTTGCTTCTATTTCTAGTATTGTTAGATCTTTTTTGAAAAGTTATTTGTGAATTTATATTTTTCTAATTGACATACATATCGAAAAATTACGTAACATTTTTAAAGTAAAAAAAAAAAAACTATAAATTAATTTTGTAGATGTTAACCTTAATTATTTTATTTTGAGTTGTTGCTAGTAAACGAAGATTAAGTGTTTTCAGTTGTGGTGTCGTGACATACCTTACATATGACGTAGACAGCGCACATGAGTATTTGATCGAGGTAGCGATCGCGAAGTAAATGCGTCTGATGCATGATAGAGTACTCTAGGCAAGTCCACATCTTCAGTTTCAATCCTTCGTCTGTGAGCTGAAGCCGAGTGCAGAGGTCGTTCATGCGGACCACGGCCAGGCTGTAAAACTGCAAAGCGCACAACGTTACAACAGCACTAACAAACAGCACTTGTGCGGTTGCTTACTGATTGATTACTAGCAAATGAGTTTCACTTCGCACTGGTGCAGATTAAAAAGTGCACAAAAATGATTAATTTTTAGAAAAAAAAAAATGTAAAAAGAGAATGAGGAGATCCCAACCGCGGCGTAAAAGCAACTTATGTTAGAATTTTGTACATATAAATGTATCAAAAACTAGATGTTGCACGCGACTTTGCCCGCGTAATTTTATAAAATATAGCCTATGTTGCTCGCTGATAATGTAGCTTTCTATAGGTGAAAGAATAAATTACATAAAATATTGATATAAGAAGTATTAGAAGTTTACCTTTCTAAAGAACAATATTAACGAATTGTTTTTCTTGGGAGTAGTCGGTGTTGGAGTTGAGTTTTCATTCGTAACACTCTGTGTAGATGCCGTATCATTTTTCACTGAAACATTAATAATATTTTTCTTTATCATTAAGGAATTTAATTTATATTTAATAAAATAAAAATGTAATTAAATCACTCTCAAGTCACGTGACAACGAACACCATACAAAGTGGACGACGTCACTTGTTCGCAAACATCACGCAAATGATTAACATCGTTAGATTTGGTAACAAGCGTTGGCGTTTTATAGCGAAATTTGAAACGGAATTTAAAATGCACCATTTGTACACGTCTATATTTGTTAAAAAAAAAAGTCAGAAAACAATAAGTCAAGTTACCTAATAACGATTGACCCGGTTTTATGTTGTCATTGAAAGACTGTGTCTGAAAGTCCATCGCTGCGTTCATGGAAGACTGTAAACCTCCTGTAAACAATTTTAATTTAGTAAAATATTAAGACCAAACTTCAATCATTAAACATAACACAAGCATAGTCATTGTCGAATGAAAATCTGCTATTTTTTTGAGATTGCAACATTTTTACCGTAGTAGTGAATAGATCACTGCCTTTTCGTATAAGTATAAATAAAAAAACTCAATAGAAAGTGGGGGGTTAAGTTTATAATTATAGCTTGTTATTTATGCATCGTGTCATATTTCTATAAGGAATTCGAAAGGGATTCCATAAGGGGGTGGCTGGTTACTGCCGCCAGACGGGCTGTCCAAAGGCCGTTGCACCGTACATATAATGTGAAGCGGGACATATTCACTTACTCTGTGTTCGTTTGTTGGGAGAGTCCTGGCCGTACACTTCCGCGGAGGCCGGCACCGGAGTGTCCGCCAATTGATCCCACAGCGGACTGTCAGACTTCCACACTAGAGACTCCAGTACTTCCTCCTCCACCTGATATTTATAAATACTTATTATGAGCCTGAGTACCAATTTTTTTATTTATTTTTATTAATATTATAATATCTTCATATAAAATGATAACACTAAAAACCACTGAGGTTTAATCATTTGTAATTATTACTAAAAACTAACTATATACTATTAATTACAATTTGAAAAATATTGCTTTAACTTAAATTTAATATTTTTAATCGTTATATTGTTACATAGATCTGAAGGTAGGCTGTTGATAAGGTGTGGGACAATGTAAGTGTAGTGTAGTGTAGTGACAGTAGTGTCCTTTCAACGTACGTATTATTGGCGCGCTGTGTACGCAACCGCTTCTTTTAAATTGCTCTAGCTAATGCATACAGGGTGTTTCATCAATTTTTTTAAGGATTCATTAAAAAATAATTCTTTCAGTAGTGAAAAAGAAAACCCGAGTGTTTATTGGTAAAAATCTTACAGTGTTATTAAATCAATTAAAATTAAAATTAAATCAATCAGGTAAAATCAATTAAAACCGTATATCTCGTTTTTTTTTTGGTCACAATTAGTCCTACGTGGCCTTCACTCGAGAACCTTCCGGCCTCAGCGGCCCATGGCTCTCCGTACTATGTGTCCTGCCCACGAACACTTCACAACTTACTTATTCGCCGGTTCATGTCGGTAACTTTCGTTCATTTAGGGATCTCCTCATTCCTGATTCGATCTCGCAGTCTAACCTTAAGCATAGCCCTCTCCATATCTCGTTGAGCTTCCTTACGATACCCATATTTAGATACCACGCATCAGCACCATGTATCATCACTGGCAACACACATAATACCTCAGTACCGGGATAATCTTTCCATTTTGAACGAGAATCCTCCCCAAGCATAGTCTTCTACATTCTTTCTTACAAGTCCCGTAGTCGGAGACCATGTTTCAGCACTATATGTAATCACTTGCAATACAAAAACTTTTATTTTTAGGCACTGAGGAATTTTGGACGAGAATGCTCTCCAAGCATAGACCTCTCTACAGCTCGTTGAGTGACGATGAGCTTTCTTACGAAGCCCATAGTTTGAGAAATAGCCCTCTCCATAGCTCGTTGAGTTTTCTTCATATTTCTCATCACAACTGCAGCCCTATATTATAAAAATAAAAAGAGACTCACCGCGTTGAGATGCTTGATGAGGTCCCGGGCGACCTTATCGACTAGAGCTTGCACGACTAACTCGATGATCTTGTAAAAATGGTAAGGAGGCAGCCGAAGCACTTGTAGAACGCGCGGGAATCGAAGCGACGTCACTCCGTACACGTGCACCACCACTTCGCAGCAACACGCGAATAGAGATCTTTGGTAAGTCGCTTCCGACGCCAGCACCTGTCACATTTATCAACCGGTATTGTATTGATCATTTGTTCGCCATAGTCGGATTTATCCGACAATTATTTTCGTTACCATTTCACCAGAGCCTCACATACGAAAAATTCCTCTACTTGTATAATGTTTATTTTTAATTCGTTGCATTGCTGTCTTAAAAAAAATTACGAATCAAGAGCACGACAACTCCTACATAACCAAGCGGTTAAAGAGTTAATTTATCACCTCGCAATACTTGTTGTGATAAGTGTTCCATTGCTCTAGAGAAAGCTCAAAAAGTAGTGACTCACTTGAAAGGGTAAGTGCGGTTTTCTCCTGTGCTCCTCCTTGATGATGTGCTCGAAGATTTTGTAATAGAGACAGTGGACCATGTTGCACCTGTACGCTATCGTCTCCTCGCTGAAGAAAGCCTCCCTCAGACTGTTGGCGAATTGCTCCATCCATTGGTTGCACGGCTCGATCACGTGAGTCTTCACAGTCTCCTCACTCACGCCGCACTCACTGAAGACATCACATTCGTTCATTCATTCATCTGTTATATTAAACCGGCTGCCTTAATCTAACAGCAGACGACATGCGATCGCGTGTGCTGCCTTACAGAACGATGCACTTTAATTTTAGTTATTGTCTGTAAGAGCCCTTATCGCAAATCACACCTTTGTTATGAGTTACGTGATACCAAAAACACGATTTAGTGTGATATTGCACAAATTGATAGAAAGTTTTCGCCTGTCGCAAGTTGGTCGCAAGACGTTGTTAGATAATAAGGCAACCGGTCCGCTGCGCCAGTTTTTTGACAAAACATTATTAGAAAACATAAAATAGGGGCGTGGCCTAAATGTTTTGTTACGTCTTTTCGTCTGAGCTCATTAATCAAATGTTAAGATTTGTTAGAAAACTTATTACTAAACATTGTTGAAGTCGCAGCTGACGGAAAATTTGAAATCCAACAATGTTTATGAGCAATGTTTCAATTGTTTCAATTTTAGCTTTATAATACACAGCAGCACTAAGGCTGCGGTAATTAAATATTTTAAAAAGGAAGCATCCATAAATATGTAAATAATAATAATGTGAAGTTATTTTCATCCCACAACCTTTACATTGAAACATGTCAGAAGTGAAAACCGAATTATTGACTAGCGAAGTTTAGCTTAATATGAAGCAAGAAGTACGCACTAATTCGTGTAGATGGCGCTTATTTTATACTGAGTGTGACTGTGAGAGTTCACTGTTTTTTTTTTTTTTCCTTACATACTAAAAGTGCCCAACGCGCCTAAAGAAGCAAAATAGAGATATTTACTTGAAGAGGCGCATCATGGTGGGCGAGGGATGAGGCTTGCAGTTCCTCAGGAAGGCTACAATGCGGCCAACGCTGTTTGTCGCCTTCGAGACGGGAGTGAGTTCTTCGCGTCTCATGTTAAGGTATCGTCTGCCCGTCAACGGAGTGTCTGGACACGCCTGGCCACTCTGGCCACAAAATAATATATTAATATTCTGCTAAATATTAATGAATTATTAAGGCTAATATAGAATTAAAAAAAAAAAAAACTATCTAATAGAAAATAAAATGTGTAAGTGTATGTGTGTGTGAAATAGCATTATCTTTATATGTAAGTGTAGCTTTTCCATTTTATAATCAAATAAGTGTTTAGATAATAAATATTTAAATTAGTTAAGTAATAGTCTTTAATAAAGATTCGGTTTCATTATAATTTAAGGACTTGAGCCAGTCTGTGTCAGGGCCTTTTTGGAATTTTATTTAATTTAAATAATAAATAAATAAAAAGTTTGGGTAATATATTGTCTTCGAGCAAAGGCGGTTTTTACCATTTTTGTTTGTAAAACTATATCATTAAGATAATACATGTACATTACCAGCATATTATTATTTAAAGCAATCTTAAGTAAAAAAGTTTTAAGCAAGCGAGAAACATAGAAAAACTCACCGGACCAAAAGTAGCGATTACTTCTGATATCTCGTCGCGCGATACATTACACGTCTCAATCTGATCGTTGCCGTGTTCTCCTGAAAACGATTCCATATTTGTTTATTTTCATGTTAAGATCGACAGACAGGCTGACGATCCACTCCATGGTAGGTGGCTACCGTCGCCTATAACACAAGCAACACCATAAGGTGCTGCATGTGCGCTGCCGACTTAAAAATTACTAAAATATTACCTTCATAATTAACGAAATATGTTAAAATTGAATTCAAATTATAAAACTGTGACATAATTAATAATTAAATATATAATTATTATAAACTGGTAAAATCAGAAGCGTAATACAATGTAATCTTTGACTGACAGTTGACATTTTCTGTCATATAATCAAAAATAGAATTTGAGGTCGAGTTTAGTAATGAGGTTTTATTAAAAAACTTACTCTTTCAGAAAAAATCAAAACGAGCTCTATAAAAAAAATGTTAACATAAATAATGATAAAAAGCCCGGTTTCCAGGAAGCAATTTACCGGAGCTTTCGGACTTACACATAATATACTATAACAAACACACATATTGGTAAAATCTGTTCGAAAAATAATTAAAAGACAAAATTAAGCTAAATGAGAGAAAAAATAATAAATAATAAAAAATAAAATAGTAAGGATAAAAAATATTAATGCTATGGATTATTAAATGAAATTAAGTCTACCTTATTTATTCTCATAATCAAGGGTTGGAAACGCTTAATTTATTTTTTAATAGGATATTAGGTTAAGATAATTAAAAAATAAAGTAGACAGCACGTTTCCAACCCTTATGGCATTGCTTGTGTTAAATGGATACGGTAGCCTCCTATCATAAGTGGACCGCAACCTGCCTTCACAGTTAAAATAAAAAAATAAAATAAAAAAATTACCCAAAAATATCCTCTCATCAAACTCCCCTACACTTAAAACATACGTTTCATACAAATTATTCAATGACTTCAAATTTGCTTCAAAATTTCCAGTGTCCAATATGTTCATAAGATTATCTGAATTTCCTTTCAGGATCTGAAAAATGTATTTGTTTTATTATAGAATTGCATGTTATTATGTTATACTTATAAAATTATTTACAACATATTTATATTAAATTTACATTATAAACTAACTGGTGAAAACTAATTTTTTATCCTCTGTAAAGTACAACGAAGGGATGCTGAAGTCTATTTACCTATCAATTTTATCCTTAACCCTACTGTAGTCAGCAGCGCACTTACAGCACCTGTAGCGTTGCTTGTATTATAGGCTACGGTAGCCACCTACCATCAAGTGAACCGTCAGCCTGTCTGGCAACGTTAACATAAAAAAAATTACGAAAACAAAATAAAAAGATATCTTTTTTAATCAATCCCAAAATTTAACCAAGCAACCCTCACACATGTATAGGAAGAAAACATATTGAGTGTTACAACTCATAATGTAAAGTTTGTATCAAGAGTAAATGTAATGGTATAATAATATACCAATAATTATATGTATATTATATAGTAAGTATATAATATACGTATATAACTAACTGACCAGGCAAATGTTGTTTTGCAAAAATAAAAATTTTGGGGTGGGTCACTCTTTCACTTAGGGGTATAAAAAATAGTTCTATTCTCAGACCTACTGAATATACACAAAAAATTTCATAAAAATCGGTCAAGTCGTTTCTGAGGAGTTTGGTTACAAACACTGTGACACGAGAATTTTATATATGTATATAGATAAGTGTGATTAATCGCTGACAAGTAAAACTGTTCCAACTAAAGTAGCTTCACTTTCCTCAGCATTATTAACGATGGTGGTTTCTGGTTTAGTCTGTATTCTGATATTTATACATACTTCCAATTCAAAAAATGATTGGATGATGGGAGTCCACTTGTATTCCTTCATGGTGGTCGCCTCGACTGTCAGTCCATCTTTTATCTCGCACAGTGTTGATATAATGCAAGGAGGCTTGCTTGGCATTTCAAAGTCGTCGTTGAGCCAATCATCTGGTAAACCTATAAGAATAGCGATTTTTTTTTATTATTATTAATAATAGGTTTGCTCTTGGCCAGCATCTAGCCGTGCAGGAAAGGAAGGAAAGCGAGCTCACCCAGAAAAAGCCCATTCACTCTACATGTCTTTTCATGTATATCATAAAACAAAATCGCTTCCCGCCATCTGTCCTTAGATCTTTTAAACTATGCAATGGATCTTAAAGCGGTTTTCACTAATAGAAATAACGTTAAATGAGAAAGTTTTTATATATCATTTGCATAAAAAAATCTGTGTGAAGCCGGGGGCGACCCGCTGGTCTGTACATTAAATATTTAAAAAAAAAACTTATTATACTATTAAACGGTCTTAATATTCATTAACAGCTTAATAAGTTTTTTAGTAAAAAATAACATACCTTTGAAAGAATGATTGATAAGATCCCTCCGCCGAGACATAAAGGCATTGCCGAATATATAATCCAGACACGACAGTAGCACGTGATACATGTCGACCAAATCATCGGCAGAGTTTCGGAATTGACCCTTCACACACACATAGAGGCACCACGTGAACTCAAACAAGGCATTTGTTGAACATGGTTGTAATCTGAAAAGAAATTATTTATTTTACAGTGGTACACAGTTTAGGTGCAACATAAACTTATTCTAGTTTTTATCGTACACCAGAGTCCTTGAAATATGATAGAGATAATATTTAAAATTAGTACATACATTTAATTTTAAACAAGCACAAATAAAAAGGAACATTGGTAGGTACACATATTTTTTCTTTGACCAACATGCTACGATTCAATTTCCATTGCACTTAAACGATTTATTTAAGATAAATAGGTGATAAAGATATCATTTATTAATTTTATTCAAGGGCCATTATGAAATCCAATATAATTTTATATGATAATATAATTTTAATATAATTCCAAAATTTTATATGGATTATGGAAGTTTGTTACTGTTACACCTATTACGCCAAAACGGCTTAACAGATTTGGATGAAATTTGGTAAACAAATAATTGTCACAGATGTAGGATAATTTCTATCATGGAAAAATGTTGAGTACCCGAGGGATCATTTAAAAATTAAAAAAATGGTCGCCACTGTCGTTTAATATTGCCGACGCCACCGTTCAAGTAGTGGCACTGCTTTACACTGCGTCTCAGTCATTTGGACAGCCAATGATAGTAACAACCGCCTTATCACCGTGAAATAACAGCATATGTGCTGTTCGTGTGTTTCGTGACTGAGTATGGGATGCCAGTGCCAATTTTTCCTATCCCTTATCCTTAATCCTACTGCGGTCGACAGCACACTTGCTGAACCTGTGGCGTTGCTTGTGTTATAGGAGACAGTTGCCACCTACCATTAAGCATACCATCAGCCTGTCTTTTGATGTTAATATAAAAAATAATAATAATAAAATATGTATTTTTTATAACATGAAAATTAAATATTTTTACTTACTTTTGTCTTTTGCTCTTTAAACAAACTGCCTTCAGAGGATCATTAGTTAATCCAGAAAATATTTCCTGAAATATTGGCTGAAATTTTCTATACAACATAGTTGTGACCGCAAACTTGTGCTCCAAATGGGAGATTTTCTCCTTAAACTCCAGGGACATTGATGCCATCTCCATCCAATTCTTGATTTTGTTAAAAAACTGTATTAAGCTGTGAATCAAAACATATTTTCATGATCAACATGAGGGTGAGTGCCCATTACCCACTAAATGTAATCAAATGAATGTTTAATTCTTTCAAAATTTCCATCTCATATTCACACACTATTTATAATAATAATAATAATAATAAATTATTTATACTAATCCAAATATTCTCTCATATTATAAATGGTAAGAAATATCTAGATCATTCCTCAAACTCAAACTCAAATTCAAATTCATTTATTTGCTAAAAAAGCAGTACAATTGATGGTTTAAGTTAATGATAATGGTATTCAACACAATAGCATTCAGGTAGGAAATCACCCAACCATTTGATTATAGCATCTTGTTGGTAGTGTTTTCTTTTTTTTTTAAATGTTAAGTCCATTTCAGATGGGAGGAGAGGATCCAATTCACCACATGTCTTTTCCCATGTAATTAAATTATTCTGTATTTTTAATGGACATTCAAGTAAGTGGATGTTGAAGGAACTTTTCCTTTAAAGAAAAGGACCTAAAATATAGTGGGGGGATTCCTGTAAGAAGATGTAATGCACCTTAGGTCTTATCTGTATAATCAAGATATTCTCCCTAAGACCAATATTAAATTACAATAATATATTACAGGAATAGTACTATTTTTTTTAAATGTGTGGTCTTATAAAAAAGAATCAGATAAGAGCATAAAAAATATTTAATAGGTAAATGCTGAACGCATAAATGTTTCAAAATTCAAGTAATTTCAATTTTAATTTGGAATTTAAGTTACATTATTGGTTAGGTTATTTAAAAAATATTTTATTTACCTTAGGTTACATAATCTCAAAAGCTTAGTAAGGCTGACACAGTTGCTTTCTACAACTTTTCCTACTTGGACAGTAGGAGTTCGTGAAGTGCGGCATGCTACATACAGAGCACAAGCCACCCAGTGAGCAGAGTCACCCTAAAAAAAATATTAATGTACATACAAAAAAATCAAATAACATATGTTTTAATAGGCTTACAAAGTATGTTTTTTTTTATACAAAAAAAAACCTTAATCAGTCTTAAATGTCTATATAAGTATTTCTTTTGGATTTCATACGAAAAAATTTCTAACTAGGTAGATAAACAAAGATATTTTAAGTCATTTTTTAAAATGTAAAGGTCAATTAAAAGAATTCTGTGTTATTTATTATAAAACTTATTACTTACGCCCAAAGTATAGTTCTTTTTTATTGCGAAATAGGAATCCTTAGCTTTCTTCGCAGCGACTTTATCGACAGCCAGCGTCATACACAATTTATGCATTAGAGAAATTGTACTGTCTTCGTTTTCATCTTGTTTCGACATTTTTAATACACAAATTTAAAACTCCTGTATTATTTATTTTCTAAAATGTAATAATTACTTAAAACAAAAATGAAAATAAAGTTCTTTGAGTTGACAATTTTGACAACACCGATACTTGTTGGCGGGAATGCAATCTTCCTCCCACACGCCTACTTCGAATTGTCAAATCATATGTCATTTTGTCAATAGTCATGTGACAGTTTGAGCCATGGAGTATAAAGGAGTACCAACTTACATGGGTGTTAAACTGAAAAAGTGGCAGGCTAAAGGTTAAAAAATGGTTCTTAAATTGACCAGAATGGCGCTAGTGTAGCCAGAGTGTATGAAATGAATGTAGCAGTTGTTGACGGAGTGAAGTGCGCTGAGTTGAAAAAGTTATTATTTTTGTCATGAAGCATCAATGACCTAACAACAATATGGGCATTCCATACCCCTAAAGAACCGGCGTGCATACCTACTAAAATTTGTCACATAAGATAGCTACCTTTCATAGTAAATAATCTTGAAATAATGAAAATAACCGTTGTAAAATATTAATGGAACCAACGTCAGTCTTAATAATCATTTAAATACATGTACTGACATATATGACTAAATACATATTATTTTTTTTAAATGTTACCTGTGTAAGCTAATTGAAGACAAAGCCCTGCACACCACAAAAAGTAGTTTTCTTAATCGTTCTCTCACAAAAACAAAATATTTCCTATACTACCACGAAACTCGGCACATAACATGGCGACACCGGTCACGCTTTGGTAAAGTCATGAAGTCAGCAAAAAGTGTTGCCACAATTTGTGCTTAACAAGATATCTTCTCTTTATCTCTTTTTTCTTATTCAACTGTCACCTAGTTAAAATGAGACAAAATGCTTTTTGACATTAACGTATCGATATAACAGATCAATACTTACTGAAAACATTAAAAACACACAAATGTTAATACCGAGACAAGTTATTTTTCAGACGAAATCATTCGAAATATTTCAGCCACCATACCCATTGCAATCTTGGTAGCGCGAGTGAGCAAGCAAACGAGGCACTACACCACTAACCTGTAATGTATATACCATTTGACAGGCTGACCCATACAAATGACAGCTAATTTTTAGTACCATTTTGAATTTTGAAACGCCGCCCTCGTTTGTCCTGAGAACTAATTTTTTTATTTTAAGAAATAAAAATATTTTTATTTCTTAAAATCAAACATTTGGCACCTTTATAATGCAAGGGTTAAGTGGCGGGCGTCAACTATCGTTTCATGGTCACGTGCAACGACACCGATTGAGTAAGAGTTAAGATCCGTATTCGTATGCTTGGATATACGTTTTTAAAATAGGCATAAAAATAATTTGACAGCAGCCTGTCCAGTGGTATATAAATTACAGTCATGGATCTATTAGCCTCATTGTATGGTCTGTGGATCTATTACAATAATTACAGGTAAGTGCACTACACTATGCTACTAGGACTAGGCAGTCACTTCCTTTCCTTTTATTTGTCAATGTCATTCATTACATTATTATTGTCATTGTCAAGTCAAATTCCAAATAAATAAACTTTTTCCTAACCTAACCTTTTCACATTTCTTATTATATAAAATTTATAAGTTTTTGCTTATGTTATAATAATGATTAATATCATTTAAAATAATTAAGCATACAATTATAAATTAAACACTGTTAGCTACTTTATATCACTGAAATATAATTGTTTATTATCGAAAATGATGCGACGGATGTATCATGTATCTTGTATAACTTTTAACATAAGGAAACAAGCACAAAAACTTAACAAAATGTTGAATCCAAAGAATAAAAGGTACCAATTTAATTTTTTTTTAAAATAGCCCAACAACACCTCTTCCAAATGCGAAAGTGTTAAAAATGTAACCTTTAGATGCTTATGCTGTTGAGCTTCTTGGAAGGCTTTTAGATTTTAAAACACTGGCAAAACAGATATCATTAAGTTGCCAATAATTAAAATAATGGATCCGATAAAGGACCGAATAATATGGAGAAGCTGGTTGTGGTTGTGGAAGCTGGTTGTGGTTGATGGATAAATCAGATTGCTGCCCATACAGGCCTCACAGTTACGACTACCTTGAGGAAAGCTGAGGATAATTCTGTCCTAACTAATTCTAGCTAATTAATTTTGTCCTAATTAACCTCAGGATTAATTCTAATTAGAAGCAATTAGAACAGAATCAGCATGTGGCTGGTGTGACCAAGACACAAGGATGTGATCTGTGATGTGGTCAGCTGTAAATGGGCAGTTAATGACACTAACTGAGCCATACATTTTATATTCTGTCATCTACTGAATCTATGAGAAGTAATTACACATTCCGCTGATGAATTTTATTTACAATTTTATTTATTTAATAAACACAAAACCTAAAAATTATAAAACATATTATTATTTACATGTGAATTATGATTTATTTTATTAAATCTTATAAATAAACTAGCAATCAATTCTTCGGTGAAAGCTCCCAGACAGTTTGATTTTTTTCTTCAAAAAACTTCGTCATATTTCAACAAATTTACACGAAACCTTAACCAATTCTATGCCTATATAGGTGTACTAAAACTGCATGAAAATTCATTCAGTAGTTTTTGAGATCACAGGTACAGGTACATATGTACTGCTGAAAGTGGCTGTTTTATAATATGTATAGAACTAAGAAATAATTCTTTACAGACGAAGGTATCCTTCTGATTTTTTGCAAGACCAAACTTTACCGAGCATAAATAGTTTAACAAAAGTAGAGCGTGAGCCAGGGAAAAAGGGCATACGTCGTGTTGCAGTGTTAAATAAAGTGTTTATGAAAAATATTGCTGACATAATGTCTACAGGGACTGTAGCTATGGAAATTATAGGACGAGGCATTGAGATTTCCAAGGTATTTAATATTTTTCTTATTAAAATTATATAAAATAATATATAGCCCCATGGGACATAATATAAGTACATAATTTATTTATTATGTTATAATAGAAATATAATACTTCTATACTTACTTTACTACATTGTTTTTGGCCACCTTGTCTGCCTTGCACTTTATATAAATAGACACTATATTAGAAACTAACCAATTAGTGAAGTTTGGCTTAATTAATGGCAAGGCTGAATTTCTGTCCACTGTTGAATACATAACTATGATTCAATGACGTAATACTTTTCTTCCCTATTTTGCCTATAATATTAGTTTCAACCATAAATATTCTTATTTTGTATTTTCTTATAATTTAGATACACATTAGTAGTCATTTCAACATGCAAATTACTGAATATCCAACTATTATAGAATGCGTTTTTGCTGTGATAACATTAATAAAATGTAGTTATGTTGTGTAATAAAAATTAAATGAGAACAGTAATAAGTATAGCTTTTTATTATCTTATATATATAAAAGAAATTTGTGTTAGTTACATCATTTATAACTCGAGAACGGCTGGACCGATTTTCATGATCTTTGTTTTGTTGGATTCGTCTCCATCCCAAATAGCAGAATAATCTTTAATATATCGAAAAAATTAAAACAAACAGAAATTACTATAGAAAGAAATTGTACTGTCAAATCAACAGCAACTGTCAAATATTGGCCTCATGTTGTTGTGATGTGTGGGTGTTATTAATAAATATTATTTTTTGGCAAAACAGTAAATGGGTCAGCTCGTTTTCTATAACACTTAACACTTATTTTCAACATTCAATGTGACTTAATAAAAAACTTACTTAGTTGTTGTTTTACTGCTTGGCTTATCCATAAGGTATATTTGCGTCTTCTTTTATTATGCACACAGCGAGGGAGTGGAATTCTCTCCCTTCTTCAGTGTTCATAAGCTAAGGAAATTTTTTATATATATTTAGGGACTTTTCAAGAAAAGAGTAAATAAGTTTAATATTAATCATGCTTTCCATTATCATCAGGCGAGAGGTCAATCGCTTTCCCATATTCAAATAAAAAAAAAGTCAGTTTATTATATGATGTGTTTATTTTCAGGTGAAAGTATCTCAGGATTTCAAGTTTGTTAATGTATACTGGGTGAGCAAGGGAGACTGGAGAGATGTGGAAATAGAGGACATGCTCAATAAAAAAGCAGGTGTTTTAAGACACGAACTCTCTGTTCTTCGAGTTATGGGGGAAGTGCCTCGTATTGTCTTTGTTAAAGGTTAGATACGTTCCATCATCACCATCATTGGCCCACAAGTGTCAATTTTAATTAAAATTATTGTCATCGATGGATTTCAAGAAAATATTTTTTCATTGATTTTTTTTTTCAGCAACACTAAAATGATTAATAATTTGTGTTTACAGACGACGAGGCGGCGCAAATAATAGAACTGGATCAACGGTTATCAAGAGCAGATTATGGAGAAGATTTCACTCCAACAGAATTAGGACATTTGCTAAAGTCTGAGTTTGTCTTGAACACTCAATTGTCGCCAGAAATTAAGGTAAGTAACATGAAAATAAATATTGCTAGAATTGTATTTATTTATCTATTTATTTATTACCTATGCCAAATAATCTATACTAATATTATAAAAAGAGAAGATTTGTATGTTTGTAATGAATAAACTCAAAAACTACTGGACCGATTTAAAAAATTCTTTGACCTATAGAAAGCTACATAATCACTGAGTAACATAAGCTATATTTTATGAAGTTATGCGGACGAGGTCGCGTGCAACAGTTAGTATGCATTAAAATAAAATAAACAATAACACACATACTTTTATTTGGGGCGGTCTTCTGTAAGGGGCTGGTTGCTGGCGCCAAGCGGGCTGTCTTATGATTGTAAAACCAAAGCCAGTTCATTTCCAAGTTGGCTCTGTCAAAAATCAAACCCGGGACCCATGAGCCAGAGTGCCAAAGCAAGCACCTCATTTATCTACAAGGCCTTTAACAAAGCAGACAAATCACATCACACAATCACACAAATAAACAAAAGTAAGGCCGTTGGTTGATTGGTAAGGATGCTTGCCTAATGTCTCATGGGCCCCGGGTTCTATTCGCGGCGGCGTTATCTTTTGAAATGAACTTTTCCAAGTTGGCTCTGGTCTGGATTTGGGAAAGCATTTGGGCAGTCCGTCTGGCGGCAGTGACCACCCCCTTACAGTATACCAACGTGAAACAACAGCACATTGCTGTTGTATTTCGGTGTCCTTAATCCTTCTATGGTCAGCAGCGCTCTTGCAGTACACATAGTGTTGCTTTTGTTATAGGCGAAGGTAACCACCTACCATCAATTGGACCGTCAGCCTGTCTATCGACCTTAACATAAAAAAAAAACAATATTCAATATAATAGGAAACACACCATGCACCAACAAAAGTCCAAAGTAAAGTAACCACTCGACTATTGTGTTAAGACGACGCTGTCAAGGTCATTAAAGTTGGCGCACAGCGCGGTACTGATCATTTGATATTCAACTTTACGCACGTCCGAATAAGCTTGAATATCCAATGATCCGTTTGACCGTATTCTTGCACAAAACTAAATGACGCAAGTCCTAAGTCAAATTACATTTATTATGAGAATAATAATTATTGGTCTAAGTAATTTTTGTCTTTTAATTTTATTAACTAATAAACCGTATTTTCCTTCTATGAGTATTTATTTTGCGCATGTAAGTAAAGTTGTTTCTGAGAAAAACGAAAAAAATATTGAAAAATAATCTTATTTAAAATATAAATAAAAGTATCGAATATCTATTAATTGTGATTCTGTCTTTAAAATGTCTAGAAAAATGTTTTATATTGATGGGATATTTGGTTTACTTACAAACTTAAGGCAAATAATCATAATTTTCAGTTCCCTTAAAAATGCTTAGGTGCAATGAATGATTTGCCATTTTCATTCAACAGGCAAAAATAAAACAGATCGAAGACAACATGCCAATAGTCGAGGAACCTTTACCGGAAATGACTAACACCATGTACGGTTTGTACCATGAGAAAATAATGAAGAGGCTTCTGTCTGCAAGAAAAACTAGTAGAGACGCATGGACCAACCTCGAGGACAACCGTCGTGTCATTTCATACAAAGCAGCAACGGAGAACAGGACCGAAGTAGATATCGACCAACAGAAAGGAGAATTAGCTGAGTTCTTGCTTAAAAGAAAAGTAAGTAGCTATACTTTCCTATTTCGCTATCCCCCATCCCAATTCCTTATCCTTAATCCTACTGTAGTAGACAGTATTAGCCAACTACAGTCAAGTGGACTCTCTAGCCTGTCTGTCGAGCTTAATATTAAAATATATATATATATACTTAAGTTTTCCGAGCATATCTGTACTAATATATAAAGCTGAAGAGTTTGTTTGTTTGTTTGGGTGTACGTGTTAATCTCAGGAATCTCAGAAAATCTTTTTGTGTTTGATATAACATAATTTTAGTATATTTTCGTCAACTCTAACGCCATCTGTGAGTGAATAGTGACATTAAATATAATACTGGCAGACTGCAGTGACAAAAAGTTTTATTTTCATCCCATCAGATGGCGCGATTGCAACTGAGGTTATAAATTTGTTTTTGCGATATCTCATCGTATAATAATTACTCATATATTTTCAACGCGGACGAAGTCGCGGGCACCAGCTTGTAATTATATATAATGTCTCTTTCTGATAATTTCTGACATTTTGTATGTGCCAAGTATATCCCAAAATCGACGTTCAATGCAAGTAATGCCAAGACAACACCATGTTATGTTTTTATTGTATCGGGTCAATGTGAACCAGTTCTTATTAGTTTGAATATGCAACCTCATGTACTGCGACGTCTTTCGTGTAAAATCATAACTTACAATACTTATCTATTTACTTAATTAAAAAATATAAAAAACAAAAAACAAATTGAAAATACTATAAAAACATTGGTCTAATTTACTACATAATGAATGTATATCAAAGTATAACAAAAATATATATTTTTTTAAATTTTCGTCTGCTCCAACTAATCTCCAAAACGGGTGGATTGATTTTAACGGGACTTTATATTGTAAGGAGTAGCTGATGTTGTAGCTGATATTTTAGCAGGGGCTGTAATAAATGATCTTTTGTTTGATTTTACAGATTTTACATAATAAAATGCTCAAACAACTACGCGACGATCGCAATTTACAAGTGACGCAATATAACGAAGCAGACGACGAAAACATTGACAACGATTTTGATGATGACGATGAATATTACGAGAAATATTATAATGATTATCAAGAAGAAAATGATGATATGAATAAAAAATAGACTGGTAGTCAATAGATAAATATCGTAGGTGTTTTATTTAAATACTACTTCAAATAATAATCAATATCAAAACACATCTAACGCCATCTATTCTAGAATCTAGAATCGAGGCTGGTCAACAAAAGACCTGTGTGATAATATTCGAAGTTCATGAATTTAAAAATAATTTTCTAAGAATGTAGAATATATAGTATGAATCATCAGCGTAAAATCCTACTAATATTATAAATGCAAAAGTTTGTGAGGATGTATGTTTGTTACTCTTTCATGTAAAAATTACTGAACGGATTTGGATACCTGGATTAACATAAAGGATACTTTTTATCATGAAAAATTCTTAGTTTCCGAGGGATCGTCTAAAAATAAAAATAAAAATTGGGCGCCACCGTCGCCGTCGTGGCGCCACTGTCTTCACAGCGATAAAGATGTCTGGCGTTATATTACTCGTATATTTTCTTTTTCAACGCGGACGAAGTCGCGGGCACCAGCTAGTTGAACATATTTCTAAGAGTATTTCAAAAGTAATAAAGGCAATATTTTGTAATAACCGAATAGAAGTTAGACTAGTCCTGTGTTATGTGATTTGTTGTTATTTTCACTGTTATTTCAACCGCCGATTAAATATAAACATGTTTTCTAATTTTACATTTATTTAACAGATGGCTCTGTTTATGTATAAAATCATTGTTTTAGATAGCAAAAAAATAGCTAGGAAATATTTAGATTGTGTTGTATAGAATAGATATTTTAAGAAATTAAAGTTATTTTTTTAAAAAAAATCTGTATTTTCATTCAGAATATTTAATTTGATTCATATTTTTGTTTTGATTTCATCGGCTTCATAATCTGTTAACTAATTAACTAATATGCATACAAGCTTTACCCCCCACATTCTATTGAATCCATTCTAATGAGCCCAAACATTTGCTGTGAGTTTCTGAGAAGTTGGTGACTTAATGCAGCAGCATCAGGTCAAGGTTACTATGTCATGAAAATACCACTGAAGTAACCATAGGTACACCAAATTTCAATTAATCCAATCTGTGAAAGTTAGTGAGATCCCTTCGTCAACTAGGAAATGTTTTATGATCTTCAAATTTTGATCACGTCAGCTTTCAAACAAAAAAAAAACTGATCAAAATCAGTTCAACCATTTGGGAGGAACAGGTCAAGCTTATAACACCGTCCGCCCTCTTGTGCCGGGGGTTAAGTTAAAAGAGTGGCTTTTACTTTGATGGAGAATGGGTTAGTCCAAACAGTTTTACGATAAAACTGGACAACAAAAATCCAAGTAATTCTACTGCACAGTATGACAGATTGGACTCGATTAATTTTAATGAAACATCTGCAAAGAATATGTGTAGGTTTATTTTAAATTACTGTCAAGTATTTGACATGTACCTACACAAGCTGCTTAATAAAAGAAACATAATATGTTATCTACAGAAAAGATAGAGAAATAAGTTAATATAAGTATATTTAGAAAAATAACTACGGAGCATAATATTTAATAAGTATTCGAAGGTCATCGAAATAAACAACTAGGTATGTTTATCGCGAGAACATTAACTTGAGAATGTTATCGTAACAAAGTAAGTAATGCCTACGTTTTGCATCAATGCAAACATATTCTCCCATATGCATCACTTATGAACGGTACTGTACTTTTATTTCAAGTTTTTTAAGAAAATAATACGTGTGCGAGGTGACTACTAAAAATATATTAATTTAAAGTTGGCTTTTCGCACATTTCGTACGACATAAAATCGTGTGAGATGAGAACTAAAACATGCGTGAAAAGAAAATATTAAGATATTCCTATTTATCAGGTTATTATTATTTTTTATACTATTACTCTTGATAATAGGACAAAAAATAATATTAAGGTCTTCTAATAGTCATAGTGAAAGAAAATGTAAAAAACATATTTTTTATGGCGACCTCCTCAAATTAGTTTTATGTAATAAAGTAAATCCGATCCCCAGGGTTGTGTGATATCTGCGTACGAAAGCTTTGAAATGAAGTGAGGTTGTATATTATGTGTCTGGATAAATCCAAGTCGATTGGATAATTCCAATATACAATGGATGGATATTATGAAAACAATTTGAAAGGGCCCATAGTGTAGAACTTCATAATTTTTTATAGTGACCTCCAGAATTTAGAAAGTACCTACTTAAATCCGATTCAGGGTTGTGTGATATCTGCGTATGAAATCTATGAAATGAAGTGAGGTACATGTGTTTGGATAATTCCAATATCCAATGGATGGATATTATGGAAACAGTTTGAAAGCGCTCATAGTGAAGAACTTCATCTTTTTTATGGCGACCTCCTCAAATTAGTTTTATGTAATAAAGTAAATCCGATCCCCAGGGTTGTGTGATATCTGCGTACGAAAGCTTTGAAATGAAGTGAGGTTGTATATTATGTGTCTGGATAAATCCAAGTCGATTGGATAATTCCAATATACAATGGATGGATATTATGAAAACAATTTGAAAGGGCCCATAGTGTAGAACTTCATAATTTTTTATAGTGACCTCCAGAATTTAGAAAGTACCTACTTAAATCCGATTCAGGGTTGTGTGATATCTGCGTATGAAATCTATGAAATGAAGTGAGGTACATGTGTTTGGATAATTCCAATATCCAATGGATGGATATTATGGAAACAGTTTGAAAGCGCTCATAGTGAAGAACTTCATCTTTTTTATGGCGACCTCCTCAAATTAGTTTGATGTAATAAAGTAAATCCGATCCGGGATTTGTGTGATATCTGTGTATGAAAGCTATGAAGTGAGGTTGTATATGTGTTTGGAACCGGCCGGCGCGGCGGGCGGCTTCGGGTGACGGGGTGTAGTGAGAGGGGCGAGGAGGCCACCTGTTCGCGGCGGCCCTCTGCGCGCGCACTGTACCCCCGCCCCGGGCACCCTACTCGATGCGCGCGCCCACCTCCCTTCCCCACGAATCATTCGTTTCGCGACGCGTCGTCTCGCCGGCCGGCTTCCGTTTGCCTCACTAGCCAGTCACTACCGAGCACTCCGCGTTCGCTACTAGAACCGTTCATATTTTAAACGCAGAAACAATGACGGAGAGCACAGAGACACCCGCGGCCGCAGTGCCAGAAAAGACGCCAACTGAAAATGGCACAACAGAGACTCCTCCAGAAGAGACTCCAGAAAAAGCGAGCGAAGAAAAGGAGAAGGAAAAGGAAACACCCCCGCCCAAGGAGATGCGCGCAGTCGTGCTAACCGGCTTCGGCGGTCTGAAGACTGTTAAGATCCTGAAGAAGCCCGAACCTGTTGCGGCTGAAGGCGAGGTTTTGATCCGTGTTAAAGCATGGTGAGTTCTTTTTTAAAATTTTAATCCCTACACACAGACTAGTTTAAATGTTTAAAAAAGGTTGCGTTTGAATTGAACTTTTTTATTCGAAATTCAACGCAACTAATACGAAACTACCTACTTTCTATTTTAAAAAATAATCTATTAATAAAATATTTAATACATAATTACAGTATGTGGTATTATATATATTTATATTTCGGTTAATGTCATCGCATTTCATCTACCTCGCTTCATTAAAATTGCTGATTCACATCTGCCGCTCGTTGCCGAGATGCAACCGACCAAATGAAAATTCTGCACGCACACTGCGAAGTCGCGGGCGGCCGTTACATTAATATACCGACGCACCCTAAAAGCGGATTTACACCCGGCCGATTCTCATGATGAACACTTCATTAATGTTATGATTATGTTCGTGTATTTATTTATTTGCATTCAATTCACTTAAATAATTTATTTGCATTCAATGCGCGAGAAATTACTAACGGAAAGGACTCCTTTTACATAAAATATTTTTATAACAAAGAGTTTGATCCGTTGATTTTCACTGCAAAAGAGTATTGAAAGAACAGGGATGAGCGGAGCGAGCTGAGCGGAAAATGAAAAAATGGAAAATGACAGAAAGAGCCAGTTCAGATGAGTTATGAACTGGCGATCTCGAACGACACTGAATCGTGAAGACAAGAAAAAAAGTGTGTATTATAGACTAGACTGCGGAGAGAAGCACGAGAAGAGTTCGCTTCAAACTCATCGACGAACACATGACGGAGCGGACTCATTTTATGGTCCGCTCCACTCACTCCTTTCTCGTTGGAAACGCTATCATTTTCAATTGCGAGTTGAGCGGAGTCCGTAATGACTCCGCACCGCTCCCTAGAAATGAGCAAGCTCTTTTTGCTCGCTTAGTCCTCTTCGTTCGACTCTGTTTTTGGTGGAAATGCATGTATGCAGTTTACACTTACGAGCTCCGCTTCACTTACAAGGAAATTCATATAGGTATGCAGTTAAAACTTACGAGTTGAACGGAGTTAGCAATGGGTCCGTTCCGCTCGCGGTGGAAACCCAGCTTTATGTGCACTGCACTGTGACGCTTCGCCGCGTGAAAGGCTATCATAAATTAAACGTTATTTTGTCATACGAAGCCGCATCATGCCGAGTTCATGCGAAAGTGAGTTGAACACCGACTACTGACATTGTTCTTTGTTCGTTTTTATCGCTCGACTGCTTCAGATAATGCGGCGGACGAGTAGTCAACACGCTACTTATCGGCCACTTTTCTTGTTAGAGTTAGTTAAAGAACTTAAAGCTTCCAATAAAGCATTGAAGATACAATAACCGAACAGAATCGTTCGATAATTGTGTGTGGGATTCGTTTGAGGCGTATGATTTATGAAAGGGAAGATTTAGTTAGAGTAGAGGCAGAGAGAGGCTCAGGGCCGTAGGACGCATCCCCGGCTGTGCTAAATATAGCGTGTTATCGCCGACTTACTATGTAAATTGACCGCGACATACCCGATGCCAGCTGCCGCGAAATTATGAACTGGCTGGTTGCAACCGGTACGGGACAAGTTTCCTCTCTAGTTTAACCATTGCTTGCATTGCAAAAACGTGTGAGTTTCGCCCACACCGCGATGTATATCATATTTTATTTTATACGTCATGAATTAATACAATAACTGGTGTCTTAAATTAAATTTAAATACAAATGAATTATTTTTTATTAAACTTTAAATTAGGAATTTATGACTTGAAACGCTTTAAAATTAAGTAATTTTTTCGTATTAACGACTAATATATCAACTAACTAACTGACTAACTAACTGAAGACTTAAATCTGCGCAGCAAGCTGGGTAAAGCTGTGGCATGGGTGAAATGGGCTAAAAACCACGTCGTTCCGCAGTCATAAAATAGACAGCCCTCCTGACAGAAGGTTACTAGGGAATATCAAATAACAGCATTTACAGCATATGTGCTGTTGTGTTTCGATAAGTGAGTAAAGAGATGCCAGAGCCTAATTTCTTCTTCATTTCCCTTATCTTTTATCAATTATATACACAAACATTCTTTATTTATCGCTCTTTCCATTAGTGAAAATCGTATCAAAATTCGTTGGGTGGTTAATAAAAAGTTACCAGAGAAATAGACAGAAGCGCATAGCGACTTTATTTTTTATAATTTGTATGTTGTATAAGGTTGTATAGAACATATAGATAGATAGGTATAGATAAAGATAATTAATGATAGTTCATTTATGTTAATATCCGAGATAATGCTTAACGCGGTTGTCAAAAGTGCTGTGTCCATCATTCATTTATAATTAGGGACTGTTAATGAAAAAAAAAAAAAAACGTTTGAAAGTAGTTTTAGACTAAAGATGAGCGGTTGGCACAAAAAAATTAAATTATAGAAAAACATTTAAAATGTGCTTTACTATGATGCTCTTAGGTTTGAGTTGCGAAAACATGAAAATACATTTTTGATCGGTTTCACACATCGATGGTTTCACAGTTTATCCAAACTGAATGCCGGAATAAAAACAACAACTTAATATATTTTTACTATTTATCTTATTAAAATCACAGTCTCACAAAAGGTAGGTAATATCGTTGACTTTTAGTAAATATAGCAAATATTTACACTTTAAAAAAAGTATATTTTACAAACTTAAAAATAGACAACTAAATATTCACAAAGCAAAACTAAATTTAAAAATTTATAAGATAAGAAAATTCAATGTGAAAGAACAAAAAAAAAGGGAGGCACATCGTCGTATAATTAATTTTATCAAAGCAACAGTCAATAAATATTACAGTTTTTTATGGCTATCTTTTACCCATTAACACGAGCTCAGATCATTGACGGAGCACAACAACTCATTGTCTAAACTTTGTTGTGGATATTCGTTTAATGATGTAACATTTTATACAAATGAAGTCCATCCTGTATCAAGCGACTTTGTAAGACTTTGTATCATCTGCCGTCTCGGTCAATGTGTTTTTGTGAGGCTCAAGGGATCGCCTGCGTACTGCGGACCAATGAATAAAGAACTATTTATTTTCAATTAGGTCAAGCCAATGTCGGTATAAGACTGTATACAGAGAACAATCGACGTACTCACGCCTCTACGTAAGTGGCTTTCTTTTTGATTCCGAGAGAGGTTAATTATAATGTGGAGTTGATAGTTGAGCCCGGGGAATGGGAAACGCTTGTGGTCCGTTATTTTTTTTTACTTATGTGCGCCGGGCATCTGGCCCCCATCATTTTTTTTTGCCCGTTGTCTAACATTACCGTTATATTATTGAAATTAATTGTGGCTTAGATATATTTTTGTAATGTTTCATCGTTATTGCTTCATCGATTCGATTTATCATTCTTCAATTTATCAATCCCAAAATAGGTCTTCAATTGAGAGCTTAAAGAAGTAATTATCAATCATTTACGTAGTTAGGGATAGAAGGAAGAAAAATTTCCACCTATCCTTACTGGTAGGGATAAGTGGAAAAAAACCCACTCATCCCCACCAGTGGGGATATCTTAGTAGGGATAGGTGGAACGGGCCAATTATTTACTTAGTTTATGACCAAATTGGGTTTAACTATACTAGTCATCGACAAAGACTATATAAGTATAATGGTCATCGATGATACTATTTAATATTACTATACAGGACCGATTTTATAAAGTTACGCGGACGAAGTCACGTGCAACAGCTAGTGTTTGATATATGGAAATTCTATACACTATAATGTTAATATTGATTTAGTAAAACACTCTTATCAGCCATTGTTGATTTAGCAGGGAAAGTACAATAATTGCTTCCATCCGTTTCTTTATTGTTGCTTCAATTTTAAACCTAAAAATAGCATAACATGTCCCTCTGACGTTACTGATGAATTGAACTCTATGGTATAAAGTGCAGTATTGTGCATTTTAATGGGCCCCGAAGCCACATAAGATGGGAGAGATGAATTTGTTTATTACCCTCTTCCTTATTGAGAGCGTCTGCGCGAGATAGCTCTCTTCCTATGAGTCACTAGAAAGTTATGTTCTTGGACTCACTCGATACGAATAACTCGCTGCTTATACCTGACTGCAAGTACTGAAATCACCGTGTGGGTGAACCCGTCTGCAGTATTGCACATTTCTATTACAAACTCGTCTAAAGACTATCTATCTATTTGTAGTCCTAACAGGATATAGGACGTCTTAGATTCAAGTGAATACTTAGATGGACCTTGAATATATTTTTTTATAAAAACAGTCATGTTTATAATTTACATTGTTAATCTTGTGAAATGTGCTCTCAAATGCTATAATTAAACTGATAAGGGATTCCACATTGCGTGCGCAAATAAAGCAATAAATCTTTTATAGCATGAACTCAGTTTAAAAGGGGACATTTTAAAATAATGTATTAACTGTTGTTATTTTTGACCCACATTATATTTTATTCAACAGATCAGGCTCATTGTTATAACAATTAACCTTTTATTGAACACCCCTATGGTTATAATGTGTTGTATTGAGAGAAATATTAACACTGCTTTTGTGTGAGTCAATGATCTTTTTATTTATTTATTCTTACTACCAATATACTTATATAGTCTTTGTTTATTCTGAAGTCCTTTTTCTTTAATTACCGAGGTACGTTAACTCTCAAATTACTTACATGATCCGTGAGAATGCACCTCCGTGCATCTAATCCATTAAGATCATCAAAGTTGAATGGGGCACCAAGTCTCTGTTATTTATAATCATACCTTTACTTACCCGTTACAAATTATCCAAGGAATTTTCTTGCTCGCCAGGAACGTGTTTTAAAAGCCATCGCTCCGCTCCAGTTACGAAGGTTACCACGACTGCCGAAATGTTTATTTAACCTCGACTAATTTATAGAACAATCAGACGTACAACAATTAGTGAATATGGTACGCTTATGTGCTGATGCGTCACGGTGTTATTCCCGTAAATTAATATTACTTGCGCAGCCAAGTTGCTCCGGTGACTCAGAAGTTAGGTTATCAGCTATATTGACTGACTCACCTAACAATATTCGATAGCTAATATGTTTGCTTCCGACCTGTTAGCAATTTCCGTGTGCGATCTCTGACTCTCGACCTACAGCTTCCCCGAATTCGCAGCGGAGACAAATATTGTTTTGACCCTTTTTAAGGTCAGTGATACAAGTGGGGTTCATTTAGACCCTGTTGTTCCTGTGTGAGTTTTCATTGAATTTGTGTTGTGTTTAGGGCTGAGGTTTGTCTAAGGCGCAAGTTAAGACATGTGTTCCGTCTATAAAATCCTTCAGATGCGGCAGGCGGAGTCACAGCGTCCCCAGTCTCGCCGCCCGCGAGCCCGCGACCACATTGTTCGCGGAGTCATTGAACTTACTAAAATGTTTCTTCATTTATGTGTCCACAATCGAATCAACTCCACTGTACATATATGGAAGTAAATGTGTGGCATTCTTTTATCTTTTTCGTCCCTCAATCTTAGGGCTGACATCTGTCCAGAATTCTTCGGTTTTGTCCTAGTTGAAAAGGCGTCCGGGGGTAATCTGGAGGAGGTATTACTAAATCATTAAAGGTTTCCGGTTAACACTTTTTATGTCAGAGGAATTACGATTTACTGAAAGATAACAATTAAATTAAAATATAATACAAATCGTAATGGGTTTTCTATTACAAAGTATGCTGTCTCGCTCGCAAGTTATCTCTGTCTCTCTCTCTCTCTCCTAACACACGTCCCACATAAATAATAAGTTTTTATTGTAATTAGAGTAAATTATAGTGATTAAAATATCAAGATATTAAACAGAAAATTAAACAGGTTTAAAACAAATCATAGTTAAGGTGGAGCGGAGGTGCGTCTATACCTTCGATTTTCGATAATAAATTTAAAAAATGAAAATGCATACGATGTTATTATTTTAAACGATAAAATATTTTTTAGGGGTGCCTGAAAAAAAAATTTCTCTCAAATGTCCGGGAAGGCCAGGGGTTTTAAAGTTTTCGTCCGGCAAAACTGGCCGTCTGGCGGTTTTCGTTGGCAATTTAGGTGATGGTAGCCCTACTCAAACTCCTGTCTCCAAATAAATCGCGTCCGCTTGCCTTTTCCTGAATTGTCGTATCGGTGCGTGCATCGTCCCAAACGGGCGCCTGCTGTGAAACAACAAATTACATATTTGAAGTAGATTTGCCTTTATCGTTTCTGACTTAATTTTGCACCCGTCCACTGCATGTCCGCTGCTTATTTTCTTGATTGCCGGGTAAATTGAATTGGAAAATCCCGTGACTCGATCTTCGTATGAAATAGGGGTGTGGTTGCGTTAGCTCGGGTGGCGACGGCGTATGGGGTGCGGGTGTGGGGTGCTAGAGCTTCTGTAATGTCTGGCTGGGGTGCGGGGTGAGAGGTGAATGTCGGATCAATACGGCGCGTCCCCTTCCCTCACCATACCTCTCCGCTTTCGCCGCTCGTCCGCCCGACCAATCTCCGCAGGCCCTACGTCTTTCGACGCCGGTTCTTGTTTTTTTATAGCGCCCATTAACCATACTCTTCGATAAATGAATAGAAGCATGTGTTAGAATTTTTTTTCCTTTCTTATTCTTCCACTATAGTGCGGAATTGTTCCGGTGTTTATTTTTACAGCTCCCATTTAACGTCGTTTCAGGACAGTGATTCTCTTGTTCGACCGATCTTCTGTTGAATTTACTTTCGCTGGGAATTAATGTACCAGAGCGAATCGATAGATAGTAACTTGTTGCATGTTGACTGACACAAAGTAAAATCATCATCTCTATCTAATATATATAAATTGCGTGTCACGTGTTTGTGCGCGATTAACTCCTAAACTAATGAACCGATTTTGATAAAATTTCGTAACTATGTGTATTTTGGTCGTAACATGTGTAGCGTGTAGCTAGTAACATAATAAAATCATTGTTTGTATGTGCCTTTGTGCACTCTAATATCAGAAACGGCTTACCAGATTTTAATACGGTTTTCACTGATGTCTTGTTCCAATCGGTTAACATTCAAAAAAATTACGCTCCATTCCGAATACGACGACTTCAATTTATAAAAACAATCTGTTCTTTACGATAAGAATAGAAAACTGTAAAGAATTTTTCTGTCAATCTTTAATTAACGGGTTGAATTAATTCTACTTTGCATTTTAATTGCAAATATTTGTGTATAAGAAAATGCTTATGTGTTTATTTTGTTTAATAATATAAAAAAGTATAAATAGTTTAGTTCGGTATTTGTTTAGTTCGGCGTATGAAAGATCATAATTACAAAGTCTACTTTATCAAATAATATTAACATAACACCCATAGTACTGTCGCGACCCTAGGACCTTTCAGATGAGATATCACTTCGTATATTCACAGAGAATAAAGTCAAGTTGGCAACTTATAAATACCCCATGTATTAGGCACCTTAATATAAACGAATACTCGTAGTGCGGGCGTAAGTTTTGGTATAAGTACATCGCCTTTGAACGTGTTTAGAATACAAATTCTGGTGGGAGAGTTGTTGCAGATCTATATTTAGGAGGCTACCCTTCTATCCGCACTCCCTAACTAATAAACGTAGGTATATTTTACACATGTCATAAGTTTAAAGTAGACTGTGGTTGGTATATAAGACTATATTAAAAAACAAAAGATATGGAGACAAGATTATGGCTTGTGTGTAATCTAACTTTGAGTTAAATAAATGATTATAAACGAGAACCTTCACATTATTTAAAACTATAACAGTGTTTCCGATACCAACTGTTTGTAACACCTTTTTTTGTTTGACTTTTTGACGAGATGATATTTCGTTTATTGCCCTGTGACGGCGGCGTACGGTTCATGTTCGATTCATATGGGAGTTTTTTTTTGTCGCGTTACGAGAATATTTTTTTGGAGCCCGCATGTGTTGGCCTCGGTTCCTGCCTCGCATTGTTTTATTATATACTATGTTTTTTTTTCGTTATATAAATCTTGTTTATGGCATTTCTTAGTAGTATTTTTATGACGTTTGCAGATTTATCAAATTTTTGTTGACCCAACGTTCAAGTATTTTGAAAATTGATGGGTACCCTCAAAATAATAAATGGTGTTTGACAACGTTATGCATATTAATAAAATTGATGTATCTGTAATGTCAATATAACTGCTTTTTACTAAATGTATATCAAAGTATATGGTACCTATTTACAACATAAAAAATAAAATAAATTTTTGTCTGTTCGTTCCGGCTAATCTCCGAAACGGTTGGAGCGATTTTGACCGGACATTCACTGGCAGATAGCTAATGTTATAAGTAATAACTTAGGCTACTTTGATTTTAGAAATATAAAGTTATAAGTACATATTTTGTTGGTTGAAACAATACATGTCAGAATTTGAATTCGGTGACCTCACGGTGACTTTGAACTTCTTGCATCATCTCTGCCATGCCAGATAGCATTAAATGGAAAATACTTTCGTAAATATACTAAGTGAGCATGTTAACATAAAATTGTATTGTTTTATGAAAACAATAGGTACTACAATGATTTCATGTTAACGTCAACGAAATTGAATTCCCAAAAAGTGAGTTCTTTGTTTGCATTGTTTGACAAAGATTGAGGTAAAATTACAGAGCTAAGAGATCAGTAATCAGTCACGCAATCATGTGCCTACTTTGATGTAGGTGCCCATTATTTTAAATAAATTAGCCTCAACGCTGTTTGAGGTTACGAAAAACATAAAAATATCCACAAATAAAACAAAAACGAAAGTCTTAGTTAAGTTGTCCTTTTATTAAAAAAATATATATCCTATAATATATTATAAGTATGGTATATTTAGGATTATAATATAGGATGGGATATAATAGTGTTATAATAGGACATAATATTTTTTAACACTATACAATATAACGTCTAGTATAAAATAACGTCGCTTTCTGCCGCTTGTCCTCCGTATCTATATGTATGAACGAGTATAGTTACATATACGCTTAGATCTTTTAGAATGCAACGGGTTTTAATGCGGTTTTCGCTAATGGAAAGAGCGTTTAACGACGAAGGTTTCTAAATATAATTCAACGCGGACGAAGTCCTAATATACGAGTAAATGCGAAAATAATTTTGCTTGTTACGCTTTTACGACATTAATCAATCGATCTGTATGAATGAAGGGAATGAAATGTGTCATGAAGTTCTGTATACCTACACATTGTCAGGGGTTAACTTTCATCCAAAAAAGAGGGTTGCCGAGGGATGCATACTAAGTCGCGGGAAAAAACTAGTATTTCGAACTAGGGGTTCATTTTTATATATGTGTGTATTTTTTATTTACACAATAAAAAATGTCACAAGAATTGCATAACATTCTTCAAACGGAATGTGTGCAAATGTTTTTTACTGGTGGTTGATCAATCAGCCGTAAATATTTCTTTTAACAGTGTCAAATAGGTAGACAATATAAGACTAAGTGTCCAAACATCTCAGGCATGCAACTATTTGCTTATACTCAATCTCAAATACTGATAACCAACTTATTTGTTGCACATTTTTTTGCGTTGTCGCAGTCATATCTTAACAATTTCTATTAACTACAGACTGTCCTATACAAATATGTTTTCTTTATCACAATAACAGATAAAGACCAATCGCTCTCCCCTTAAACTGATAAGGAGATGTTTTTTGTAACCATTTACTAAGAATTGTAAGAACACTACACAACTTGTGGCCAATATATATTTTTAAATTATATTGAAGTTGATGATCTGCTAAAACCCTCAATATTAGTAAGATTCTATATCTAGGTAAATATTAATATAAGATTTTTTTTCTTAGGTATATCTTTTTAGGACTCTCACTATATCTTTATGAGAAATTTCAAAATAAAAAATTCAAAAGATTGTACAAAAATTCGTAAATCCGTCCCCGATTAAGGCATTTTCCCGATTTCACGAAATCATTCAAATTTTATGCCTATAAAATCATTCGTCTTGAAAGAAAATTCTTAAAAAGAAGTTTTATGCCGCGACATGTCGCCTAGTCTAATCCTTGATTCGTCGCCACGACTTTTACACATAGTTATGTAGACACGCAAAGAATTATCCCAATTTTTTTATTCACATGGTACATCTAAACGTATTTGTCCTTCCTTTGTTCCGAGCACGTTTTTCGTGACCGGAATAACTGCTTGATATTCCCAACGCATTATCGGAGCTTGCGACTAATTTGATTCACACTCTGCTGAAGCAACAATATCATCTGTATACAACACTCAGAATACTAAACAAAACAGAAGTAGCAACTGGAAATTGAAGCAAAAAAACTCCCCCTTTTTTAAATGGTGATCAGACATCCAGGTCCACATGATAGTAGGTGGCAACAGTCGCCTGTGACACAAGCAACGCCATAGGAGCTGTAAGTGCGCTGCCGAGCATAGTAGGATTAAGGATTAAGAAAGAATAGAGAAAATGGGCTCTGGCATTCCTTACTGACTCACTGTTTTTGCGTCGGGCGTTGGGGGTTAAAGATAAACAAAATTTTGGAGCATTCGTCAAAATATAAATATCGTCAAGTAACTTTCGCACTCAAGCCAAAAGTAAGTCAGCTCGACGACGCGACGTACGAGCACAAACGCACTCACTCTCACATTACTTAATAAGTACACCGGCAGCCATTTTTCCCCACTCGACCATTTTCTAATTCTGTCAATACAACTTAGAATATTCCGGTTGAAACATGAAATCCTTTCCATCCTTTTCTGTTCCCAAAACTCACTTTTGGGAACAGAAAAGGATGGAATGGAAAATGGAATTACTTTTGGAAAAATTGCAGTTTTGAACATAGGAAAATTAATTTTTTAGATTTTGAAATTATATTTTATAATAATGACAATTAAAAAAAAACTGAAACGGTTTATAACTGAAAAAATAAGTTGGCGAAAACCCTTATAGAAGTGGAGTGTAATTGTGTTCTAAAAGCATAAAGAAATTAGCATTTTTAGCATAAATTAAGGATTACCATAAAAATCGAGACATTGGACAAGAATCGATACATCTGGCAATTATAGTAATAGAAAATAGAGTTGACTGTGTGTAAAAGTGACTTTCGCGTGAACAAGCTCACTTTGAAAATCAGTAGAAACTCTCCGAGTAACTAAATCAGTTGTTATTATCAGAGATTGCGTAGCGTAGGCAACAACATACGCAGATTGCGCGATAATTGCTTGGTTATCGTTTAATTTCACTTTTATAACTGCTGGAAGTCGGCACCAGCATGTGTTATCGTATATATAGATACAACATAGTTTATCTAATCAACAAAAAACAATGTAAACTGTTGTTTGTTTGATAGAAGGGATACTTATTGCCTTCTAGTACCTACTAGCTAGTAATCGCGACTTCGTCCGCATTGAAAAATGAAAAATATAACCTGAGAAAATATATGAGTATATAACGCTTGACATCTTTATCGCTGTGACTCTATGGAGGTACTGAATTTAAAAAAATTTTAAAACAACAGTTTTTAAGTTCCCTCGGAAAATTAACATTATTCCAGAATAAAAATGTTCTTAAATTTTAATCTAGCTAATAAACTTGTATCTGGGTGCCAAATTTCATCTAAATCCATTATTGAGGAACAAACATCCAAATAACTAAACATACAAACTTTCGCGTTTATAATATTACTAGCGACCCGCTCCCGGCTTAGCATTGGTGGATTTTTTTCTGCAAATTATATATAAAAACCTTCCTCGTTTAACGCTATTAACATTAGTAAAAACCGCATTAAATCCGTTCACTAGTATTTGAGATATCAGTTCTATCATTTGTAATTGTAATATCATTTATAATTGTATTTATAATTGTAATAGGTAATAATTGTAATAGCTTTTTATATTTTACATTATTGAATGACTTAAAGCTGATTTATCATTCTTTCGTTTATTCTTTGTAAGGATTGGATCAAACTTAAGTAGGTAACCGCGAGCTTAAACTGTTCAAACTCCACCGGCCATCTCTATTGATGAGTGTATTAAGGCCATTTAGTCACCCTATAGTCCAGACAGCCAGAGAATGCAAGTTCACTTCCTGAGCGACAAATTACTCTTGATGACCGTGTCAAACAATCATTTGCTTACTCAGCTCACTTGCGCACGATGTAACCAGGGTTGTCAATTATACTCAGTAAATTTTTCTAAATATCTTTATCATGGTCAAATAGTTGTACAAGTAAAAGAAAAGAGTATTTTAATTTGAGAATAACCCAGTTTTTTACGAATATCATAAGACCAAATTAAAATTACTGATTTTACTTTAGTGAAAACAATTCGTGGAGAACATTAAACACATATAGCCTTAGACTATGTTGCACAAATTTGTGAAAAAATGGTAATAAAATAACTAAAAGAATGAGTTCATTATGAGTTTCTTTCGGGTTTTCTTTAAGGTTCGTCTCATCTTTTATTTTTTTTTTTCAAAAATAGATAAAATGAATTCTTGCCTCAATTGATGTTCTATACTTACGAGAAAGATTCGTATATTATGATGTATGTCTGAAAGACAGAAAAAGGATTTACTAATTGTATTTTACTTCGAGCTTGTCTGCATCGCCTCATTGTAATAGCATGTTTGAATTAGCATTATATTGTATTAGCTATATTATATAGGATATAATTATTACATTAATATATTAGCATATAAGGTGACAACCCTGAATAAACAAAACAATGACAACGGTTATCGCATGTTTTTGCAGTTCGAATTATATGCGGAGGTCGGATTGGAATTTATTTTTAAATGTGTTATCACTATTGTTTTGTTTATACTCTATAGATGATAATGTGCAAAAGAATGTCTTATGTTACGTTCTATTTAAGTTATATTGCATTTTAAAAATTAGTAATTAATAATCCTACTTTCTACTAATATTATTCTGGATAAATGTTAGGTTTCCGAGGGATCGTAAAAAAAAGTGGGTACCATGCAACAGTGTTGCTGTGATGGAGCCACCGTTGTTACAGCGATATAAAGATGTCAAATATTATTATATAAAAATCAGTTGTTCTATTTTTCACGAACCAAGTTGCACGCACCAGTAAACTAGTCATAAATAAATAAATGACAAATCAGCCATTAATTTAGCAATATCATAATCGTAAAAAATGTTTCTCTATAAATCTACGGCGGATAAATTTTTCATTGTTTTTTAAATACATTTTTTTAAATTTAAGTTATCCTGTATTTTTATAAGTAACCAACTTTATACCTAGTAGTTTTATATGTACTTAGTAATAATAATTGTATTTGTCTAATAGAACCTAGTTGGTAAATGTCCACACGAGTACATTATACATATATGTATGTATAGTATATTGGTAGTTTGAAAGCAGTACTAATATAACCCCCCTAATGAGATTATGGTAAGTGGCTTTGTATGATCGAAGACCTCCTATTGTTTTTGTTCAGTGGATTTACTAAACGATACACATAACATTAGAAAAGACCGAAGCTGCTTGAGAATGAAGATCTGTTCAGGCTTGTGAAGATCATCAGCACATTTCTTAGTTGACGAAGGATTTCACTCTGCCACAGGTTCGAATGATTTGAAATTTGGTGTACTATTACTTTCATAGTATTTCCATGACTTGGTAACCTAGATCTGATGCTATAGCATCAAGTTAACTGCGGGAAAGCCAACTCTTCAGCAACCTACAACAGATATAGCGTGTTTGGGCTCAATAGAAAGTCGGGGGTTAGTTTATAATCTTAATTATAGCTTGTTCATAAAATGATTGACCCATGAATCAGACATAGAGTATCATCGCTGATGACCGCAGATCGGAAGCAGATATAGTGTCGTGACGCGTGCAGCATTGTTTGCATTCATTCTGGTCGGTGGTTACCGCTAGCCGGATATCAACTCACTTTTAGAAACTACCTGTGTTGCTTCCGCCAACACTTCAACTTGTTTTGGTAACTTTACGAATGTTTTTCATTGCCATCTATAAACACTGCCTGTAAAGATGAATAATAGTCATATTTTGTTTTATAAATAGATCTGGGGTTTTTTAAAGGTTCCTAAACTTAACTTAAAGTTAATTATCGCTATAATCGCTCGATAATCCGAAATGGATCCCCCAAATGACAGCAATAATGCACAAAATATAAATTATAGTTAGTAGTTCTAAAAGAAAACATTAAATAATTATATGTATGCACTTAATTATGTGTATGAATTTAATGCATTTAAAAAGAAGAGAACAATTTAAACTGGATGAAAATAGTATAGTATAGATGGTATTATATATTTAATTCGAGCGTAAAGCATACTGACTGTTAAATATAATATTAACATAACATGCAGTGGCTATATAACTGCATGTCGGGTACATACGTACATACAATGACTTTGTAACGCTATAGTGGTTGACCCACTGCCATACTAAAGAAATTCTTTTTAAATTAGTTCATATAATCAACAATGAAAATCAATATGCATGCATGTGTTATAGCTCCTCGGAAACAAAGACTACATACATATTAAAATATTTTATAAACGTTGACTAATTGCGACATCCTGTAGGGATTTATATAATATTAAAAAAAAAACAACTGGTGCCCGCAACTTCGTACGCGCTGTAGTTAGTTTTTTGAAAATCCCATAGGAACCGAACATTTTTCAAGGATAAAAAGTGTTCTATAATTTAATCCAGGTTATCATCAAGACATCAGTGAAAACTGCATTTAAATAGGTTGAGCAGTTTGTTAGATTTAGCGTCCACAAACGCACAGACAAACAGACAAAAACTCTATTGTGTTGTGTCAAGATGTTGTGTTTCGGTGAATGAGTAAGGGATGCAAGAGCTCATTTCTCTATCCCAATTTCTTATCCTCAATCCCACTATGCTTGGCAGCAGCCAACCATGAATTAAGGATAAGGAACTTGCAGCACCTGTGGCGTTGCTTGTTTTATAAACCACGATATCACCTGTCATCAAGTGGACCGTCTTAAATATAAAGTATAAATTATGTAGCTTTATTTTTGTTAATTGTACTTTAAACTTTTTAAGTTTTTGGGACAAACGAGGAAATTTTTGGAATTGGGGACAAAATATCGGGACAAACAAGGCGTAAATCATATAAAGCATAACATAAAGTAAGAAAAAAAAGGTGTAATTTCAAGGGTGCAAGAATTCAAGGGTGCTTGAATTTAGCATGATTAATTTTCGTAATGTTTAGAATTTATCAACATTTCTCAACAGAACGCAACAACTTAATACTAAGTAGGTAAAATATTGCATCTAATACGAAAAGCACACAAGCGTCTCAAAATATTTGCATGCCAGTAGTATCACACAACAGAAACCAGCGCTGCGTTGGTTTGGCACGCAAAACTAATGCTGGAGTTATTGTAATGCGAGAATTGCCACTTCGTATGATTCACGATCTGAATTAATACTTACAATAGGCGCGTCAATTGCAAATGAGTAATGAAAACACATTCCACATAGTATAGTGGATAAGTTAAGTCGCATACAATAACTCAGATGTGGCATTATCACAAAGTTTCCACAGTCACGAGATTTTGCTAATTGTATGATTAAGCTGTGACAGCTACATTTGGGTTGAGTGAGGAAAATAATCAAAAATATTGTAATGGACTGAGTAAGAAACATAGTTTAGGACGAGTAAGGGAACAACCCCTATTTTCCGATCGACACTTCGTAGGTTTTAACGAACATTTAAAAATTTTTTTGAATGATACTTACTGATAGTCGAACTATAAAATTCGTAACTTTTGTTAATGTGTAGATGTATGAAAACGTTTGTTTTAGAAATTTTTTGTTTCGTATAAAATATACCTACATATAAATAATAATTTTTAAAATTTTGTAATACATTACAAAATAAAGTGGATATCCGTCTCTGACTGTTTCTCTGCTAACGAGCACAGATGTGTTTTTTTTTGTGCAAATCATATCTTATCGCCTTATCGCTCTTTCATTAGTAAAAACCGTATCAAAATGAATTGTGTGTTTTTAGGCGGACAGCGATTTCGTTTATACACATAGGCGAGCCGTGTCTGTTCATTAAATATTTTTTCAAAAAACAATTTTTACACGTTTTAGGTTTTTATAATTTTTTACTGTTTGTCGGTGCATCTCAAAAACGCCTTAACGGATTTAAGTGAAACTTGGCACATAGATTAACATATAGGATATTTTTTATCCTGGAAAAGGTTAGGTTCCTGTGGGATTTTCTAAAAAAACACGAATACAGCGCGTATGAAGTTGCGTACACCAGCTAGTTTTAGAATGCGTATGTATGTATAGAAGATAACTTTTGATGCGGTTTAAAAATCGTTAATCAAATATTGATTTCTCGAACGACCATTATTATAAATTCGGACTCTGACTGCAACACACTGGACTTATGTAAATATTTGTTCCAGGAAAATTATTTATTCATACGTTTTCTATATTATTATTTAACACAATGCATTGATAATGTTCTTCATAACTGCATTCCATTTGTTGACATTATTTTTGATATTACTTTTTTTAATGTAAAACACGTCAGACAAGCTAACGGTCCATTTGATGGTAAGGTAGCTACTACCGCTAACATGTGTGCTGCCTACCTAGTAAGTTTAAGGTTAAAGAATTAGAAAAAGATAGGGAAATTGAGCTCTGGTGCAGGCAAGTAGGCTGGCAGTCCACTTGTTGATAGGTGGTGTAGTAGGTACCGTCGCCTATTACCTCAAGCAACGTAATAGGATAAGGGGGAATAGAGGAATGGCATCCTTTATTCACGTACCGAAACGCAAGCACTCATGCTGTTATTTTTCGATGGTCTTCTGTAAGTGACTGCGAATCTCAGTGGGACTTGCCTGCATTTTTTTGTGTCTTAGATTTTGTGAATTTAATAAAAAAATATAACTATTTATTGTTATGTTTTCTATCAGGATTCTATCAGCTGTCGGATTGATATGTTACACATAATACATATTATTATCTGTCCTCAGTAAAGTACGTTCACATGCCATTGTTTGTCAATGTCCGTATTGTTTGTCAAACGGGTTATATTCATTATTGCGCAATAACCTTTGTTTAAACTTTAATCCGTTAATAAGACTTCCACTGCTGGACATGGGCCACCCCCATAACTTTCCAATAGGACCGGTCAAGAGGAGCCTGAATCCACCTTCGTCCCGCGGCCCTTATCAAGTTGTCTGTCCACCTTGTGGATGGATGTCCTACTTTGCGTTTGCCGGTTCGTGGCCTCCACTCGAGAACCTTCCCGCCCCAGCGGCCGTCGGCTCTTCTTACTATGTGTCCTGCCCACTGCCTAACCTAACCTTAAACTTACTGATCACAGATTACGTGGTCTGTGTTACTTACTGATCAATTGGCTTGTGTCGGTAACTTTCGTACGTCTTCCCCGAGCATAGTCCTCTCCATAGCTCGTTGATGAAAATAGAAGCCTAAAATTACTAAATAATCTGAACAAGTAAAGCGGATTAATTCAGAGAAAATTTAATGAAAAATTTCATCGTAGCCTCGACGCTTGTACCGTTTGCCTCTATTCAAGTCGCGAGTTTTAAAGCCTATTCATTAATTCCGACTTCTAATTGGACCCAATTAGTCTGTGATTACGAGAGTTCCACTAATATAACTGAAAATTCAATTTTGTGTTACTATATAGGTAAATATAATACTAACACTGCCTCTAAAATATAATACAGCAACAGAATCTGTTGACTGTTTAATCTAGATATTTTAATAAATCACTAAATGACTAACATGTGTAATTTAAACATAAATCAAGTGAGTGCCGGCATCGTTTTGTCTTCTTTACGGGGAATTACCGTATCTAATATAATATATGTAGTTTAGCACCACAAATTGTTCTCATTCAACTGTTCTACTTACATAAAAAAAAAGAGTTTTTTTCCTCTTTTTTTCCTTAACTTAACAAGAGCAAAACTGTTACTTCTCAATTTACCTATTATGGGTCCTGCAAGCTTCTTCAAAATAATAACTCCTGAACTATCTGAAGATTGTCTACAAAGAAATCAATAGATTCAGATTATCGAAGACATATTGTATGCATATTTTATGCGTGCCGATAATGATTGCCGAAATACGAGTGCTTAGAAGCTTCTAAATTAATGACGATATTACGCTTCTTTCTGTTTATGTTTTGAAAAACTTAGCAAATTTAAATGCTGTGTTGAAAATTATTGTCAATTCACTGCAAAACAATGTAGGCAAGTCCAATGCACATGCCGTGGAAGGATTTCGCCGAAGCGCACTGAAACGTGACGCTCAACATCCGACTTGTGCAAGTTCCTTGACAGAAATGAATGCGGCACGAAATTTGCGCTCCGAAACAGCAGCCACTATAACTTACCTATATTTAGACATTTTACAAACGGAAACCAAAGTTGCATCCATCATTTCTGAGATGTATAATGTAAATGAAATACTCGGATTGACTCCAATTTCGCTCTTATCTTCATAGAAATGAATATCACATATCACCAATTGCACAAAATACTAGAGACGTGTGTGTTTAGCTGCTTCATTTTCTCTTGCCAGGGCCACTGCATTTTGCATTCATATTATAGAATACTGCCGTGAAATAACAGCATGTTTGCTATTGTGTTTCGAAGAGTAAGAGATACCAGACCTCATTTTCCTGATCGCTTTCTAATCCCTTATCCTTACCAAGGTTGGCAGCACACTAGCAGCATCTGTGGCGTTGCTTGTGTTATATGCGACGATAATCATCTACCGTCAAGAAGACCGTCAGTCTGACTGACAACCTCTAAGTAAATAAAATCCCTAATCGTGCTCTCATATCTCTTAGGGTCGGCGCCCATTATCGGCATCTTACTTTACCATGAGCATCATAAATTACACCGTTAAAAGGTAGAAACAAAAGAATACGCAAAACAGAAAATTGTAATAGTTATTCTTCAAAACCAAATTTAACCAGCGCCTAAATGCAATCATTATTGACCTTTTATTGCTATTACGAGCTACCTCTGTTAAGTAATTATCATAATAGCTCTTTTTGTCATAACTATCCATATTCATTTCGCCTTCTACATATATTGTAGATAGGCATAAATGTAAATTATATGACTACTAATATCACATGGCGTGAGCAATCGAATGTCCATTGATCGGTCTACCACGGCGATGAGTCGTCCTCGGCGCGACAGGCGACGCGACTCGAAACTGACGCCACCTAGTCGCGCCACCCCACCACCGATAATACCTACCCTCAGTGAAATTTAACATTACTTCCACCGACGGAGGGTGTTCAACGATTCACTCATTCATTTCCTTTCTCTATTTAAATTTTAAAATTCCAACCGGACGTGACAGAATTCTAACTGGTAGCCTTTTTTTATTAAAAAATCTCATCGCACTTTTATATTACATACGCCAATAGGACATATACTTACTTAAATTATGTACATACTAGGTTGTGGGCTGGCATGTGGGTCAATTATTATTATAGACAGAGTCACGGCTTTCTAGCAAATAACTAGCTGCACACATAGAATTAAGTACATAAAAACTAGCTATAATAATTGAGTAAAATTAAATAGCTACATCATCATCATCTCAGCTATAGGAAGCTTTGAGAAAAAGACATGGGCCTTCACCATAATTTTCCAATGGGACCGGTCAGAAGCAGCTTGGATCCAACGTCGACCAGCAAGCCTTATAATATAATAAATAATAATATATAATAAGGCCTTATAAGGTCGTCAAAATAGCTAGGTACAAGTTTGGTCGGCAGCGCACTTGTACTCCTCTGGTGTTGCTTGTGTCCTCAGGCGACGGTAGCCACCTGCCATCATGTGGATCCTAAGCCTGCCGGCCACCCTTTATAATACAAGTTTTATAAAATTACAAGTAATTTTGTCACCCACTTTGTCTTGAATCTCTTGAGGGTGGGTATAACCAAAAATGTCTTAAGTCCTCAATTAGGTTGTTGTTATTGTTTGCACAACTGAACTATTGGGAAACAGCAACCAAGATACGTTTTCTTTTTAGATTTTGTGGATTGATTTGAAATTCAAATAAATCCATTTTATTTATTCAATTTAGTTCATTAATCTGTTTACTGTAAGTCCAATTTTCATTATACTTAACACAGCAATTTCTTTTACTCGCTGTCAGAAACACAGTCATGGATCAGGTAACATGTCTAGTGGTAGTAACCACTCAAGACCAGCGTGAAATAAATTTGCAAGTGCCCGTTTGTGTTTCGTTATGCGAATGTCAATCACCATTCTTCCTATCCCTATCTTATTCTATTCTTTCATCCTTTTTATTCCGTAAGGGAGCAGTTTCTGCCGCCGAATAGGCTGCCCGTTCTATCAAATACATTTCGTGGGCTTGTTGCGTGATCTTTAAGCGTTAAAACTGAAATAAACTGAACCCCTTATCGTTTGTGTTTGTTAAAAAGTGCGTTTAATTAAGATAGTACATTGGGGACATGGTTATTAACTTTTCAGTCCGACAGTCTGTTTTATCGTCCTAGAGGCCTTCCGACGTAAGGCTCGAGGGTTAATACACGCGACTAGCAACAATTTTCAATGCCATTTATATATAGCTTTGTTACCCTTATTTTAGCTTCAACGTGCTTTATAACAACTGTAACTCACGTCAACCAAATGTCGTTAAATTTCAACAGATTATTAAAGAAAAAAAAGTTAGTCTATCTACCTGCGTGCGTTATGATTAAAACTATTGTTGTAAAAGGAAGCCGTATACGGTTCAGGTAGCGTATGTAGAATTCGATACCATATGGGAGTCGCAGAGATTATCTCGGCTTAACATTCCTCAGTGAGTGTGGCTCCCATGGTCTAATGTAGGACAAACCTTTTTTCATAATAAAATGATAGGACCCGCGTCAATTTAACCAATAAAATATATGCGGGCGCGAACATACATAGGCCAACAGCTCGTTTACTATCGAATCTACTTCCAATGTCGCAGCAATTATTCAGAATTACAAGGCTTAAGTGTATTAATAATGGCTGTGTTGAACGCGGGGTTGAGTTTTATGCAAGGGTGGAAGTTGACCGAGGGGAAGCCGATGCAACATGCATCCGTAATTTCCCCTTTTAATGTACATTGTACATTTTTTTAAAACATCAATTCCAAATAAAAATATATTTTTTATTTTAATTAAAAATACACATATTTTATTTGTATTATTAAGGTTTTTGTAATATAGAAAAATACATATAGTTTATGTTTACTGGAAAAAATATATAAATAAACATCCTAGCTTAAGTATCCTAACGCTATCGTAGGTGGCGAGCCTTGTGGGAGAGACCTATATCCAACAGTGGAGAGAAACAAGCTGATGATGATGACAATGAAAATAAAAAAAATAAACTTATTAATAAAAAAGTTGTCTTTTGGCAACTTACTAGACTACAAACTTACTAGAGTAATTTCGTTTTATTTTATAAAAAACAGATTGTTACCTTAGTCACTCGTTTCGTTAAGTAATAAGTTATTGTGCAATGTTTTTCAAAATAGTTTAGAAAATCTTCTTCGTAATTAGTAATTTCTATATCGCCGTGATCGGAGTGTAAACACGCAGTTTTGATTGGATAAATCCAGCAGAGTGCATTGTACGTGTATAATGTTTTGTTTAGAGTATATTTTTGGTTTCGCCGTAACTTGACTCAAGTCTCAATAGCATTTCCTTATTGGGTGCATATTAGAATAGACTTGTGAAACGTTGTTGACTTTCGGTTGCTTCGCAATTTACAGTTTCGACAGCGAAATGCAACCGTTGCATTTGCGGTTTTTCTCTAGACATAAACTGTATTTTGCTAACACAGAGCTATAAATAATTTCTCTCAAATAAATCCGTACTAATATTATAAATGCGAAAGTATGTTTAGATGTACGGATGTATGGATGTTTGTAACTCTTTCACGCAAAAACTACTGAACCGATCACCATGAAGTTTTGCATACACGTTGTCTGGGAAACCAGAAAGGACACAGGGTACCTTTCATCGTTCAACGCGGACGAAGTCGCGGGAACCAGCTAGTTATCATTAGGGTAAATAATAATTGTAAAAAAACAAAACAAAATAAAACTGTACAAATTTCAGTCTAGAATAAAAATCTACATAACTTTAATGCAATGGATATCATGCAATATTATTATTTTTTATTTAATATATAAAAAATATATATTTGTTACGCCTTCACGTCTTACCTACTCGATCGATCATCATAAAATTTCACATACACATTGTCAAGCGTACAGAAAAAGACAGAGGGTACATTTCATCAAGAAAAAGAATAATGTTCCCATGGTACGTGGACAAAGAAGCCGGCTAAAGCTAGTTATGAATGACCCTACCTATGTATTGCTAGAGACGTGATGCGTCGCTATTGTTTTGTAATAACGTTGATATTATAATTCTACTCATTATGCGAACAGTTCAATGGTGTTGCACAAGGGGTGACTATCGCAAAATATCGATTACCTACAACAAGCGCTGCTATTTTGTAAAATTGTAACCCAAAGCACGTGAAAACACCACTCAGTTGGATGTTGCTTTTGTTATAGGCGACGGTTGCCATCAAACATCAAGTCAGCTTGTCTATTAGACAATGAATTTAACATAAAAAAACAGATAATGCTTCTTGAAAGTTTTAATGTATTTTAAGTAGTCTCAAAAGCACTTCAAAAGGCTTATACCATGGCTTAACTTTTTCTATCGGTATACTAGCTGTTGCACGCGACTTCGCCCGCGTAACTTTATAAAATATAGTCTATGTTACTCGCTGACAATGTAGCTTTCTGTGAAAGAATTTTCAAAATAGGTTGTTGTTCCAGTAGTTGTTCATTAAAAAAATCTTCTCTTTATAATATTAGTATAGATTTGGATATTATCACAGGTAATGTACGTCAGTATACGTAATTAACTCTCTAGCGTAATAGTAATTAGCTTTGACGATAATCTTCAATATTTTACTGACGACTTTTTCACGATTATCAGTACTCCCTCGCCACACGACTCCAGTACATGGACAACAGACTTCTGAAGATGTTTGTTTAGGTTTGGATTCACCAATTCCTTGTGTCTATTGGCGACTGTAACCACCTATCATCAAGTGAACCGTCAGCCTGCCTGAGATAAAAAAACAAATAATTTTATAAACTGGTATCAGAAAAGAATATTTTAATTTAATAAAACGATATATTGTTGTTATACTCGTAATTATTTAGGTCGGCTTGATCCCAATGTTCAGCATTGCGTTAACTTAATTGGCAAGTCAACTAACTCCATATTTCAATTAATTTTTCATCGTTTTAATAAATTAAAGTAATTTTTTGAAATTGTTTTATAATATATACAATAATATTTTATGTAATATGTCGTCATACTTTCCTGTGCGGGATTTTAAATTTTCGTTTTTTTTAATGCGTGCGTGTGTATATTTAAAGATCTAAAAAAATCGTTTTCGCAATTGAGGGTAGGAAAAAAAAACTTAATATATTCGACTGTTTTAAATTAACCTATATATGTTTTGTGTATACAGCACGACAATGGTCACTCCGTTTGTAAGGCGAGCCATATAGATGTTGATTGATATGTCAACACGTTTTAATATTCTTTATGCGCAGCGTATCGTCCTGCGCGGGCGCATATGTATTAACAAATGGCTGCCGCATTCCTTGCCCACTTCGTTAATTACAAGTTTTATTTAATCGCCTGCAGAGCAGCGTTCTCCATGGATGATAAACTTGGATTACCATTAAAACTGTATCGAAGACGTGCCTGCTTGGTTTGTATTAACTAAACAAGCGTAACTGATTCAAGATTAGGTACTTATAAGTAAATACGATGTACGAGTTTTAATAATAAAATCGAATATTATCTTTGTTTGATTAATATACTTATTTTAAAATGTTTGTTTATTGTAAATGTTGGCATGGCGCAAACGAAGATTTACTTAGTATTTTAGTGTATATTTTCATTTTTATATATGCCTAACTAGCGACTTGCCTGTTCGCACAGATGCAAAATTTTTTCTTCAAATTACATACACAACCCTTTCTCGTTTATTGCTCTTTACACCAATGAAAACCGTATCAAATCATTGGGTGGTTAAAAAAATGTTTAAACTTTTCTTAAATTTTCTATTTATTGTTGCAGTGGTCTCAATTTCCAAGACTTGATCGTGCGTCAGGGGGCTATCGACTCTCCACCTAAGACACCGTTCATTCTTGGCTTCGAGTGTGCTGGAGAGATCGAGCAGGTCGGCGAGGGTGTCACCAATTTCAAGGTAAAATTTATATTTTACTGTGTTATACTCTCATTTTGCGATCACTTTTCAAAAAATTGTTAATTACGTTAAGGACAAAAAAAACTCGGCTTTCGTTTTCGTTTTCGTAACTCGGAGTACCAGAGACAAAATTTTGCAACAAACCTTACTACGTTGGTACTCGTATAAATCGAAAATCATTGAAAATACACGCTGGGATAAATCTCTAACCATTAATCTGCTCTCTTTGTTCTACATATAATAAAATATATCGTCATGTATATTGACAAAGCAGTTTTTTATACGATAGATAAGGCAGTGAACTATTCACTAAGGTCAATATGTTGGAATCTCAAGAAAGTGCACATAGCAGATTTCGATATACGATATGTTCTTTTTTTTGGGGGAGGTATATTGAATAATTGTGTGTGCAGGTTGGCGATCAGGTCGTTGCGCTGCCAGAGTACAAGGCTTGGGCTGAGCTAGTATCTGTCCCAGCCCAATATGTGTACGCCCTTCCTTCCGGAATGACTCCCTTGGACGCTGTGGCTGTCACCACAAACTATGTGGTCGCGTACCTGCTGCTCTTCGAGATGGCCAACTTGACGTCTGGCAAGAGTCTGCTCCTGCATTCCGCTGGGGGAGGCGTGGTAAGTGTATAACTCTCTTCACAATGATTTCCATTTATTTTATCTTTCTTCTTCTTTCTTTCTCTCTTTATCTTGGTATTTATCGCCTAGAGTACGTAAAATCGATTGTCCTGACTGACTATCAACGCACAGCCAAAACTAAGTCTAGAAAGCTGTAATTTAGAACATACGTTTATTTTATAACGTAAGAATCAGCTAAGAAAGTATTATTGAAAATTTCAACTGCATGCGACGCCGAGGCGTGTCACTAGTAACAGATATAGCGCAATGGCGTATAGCAACCTTTATTTTATTAGCCTATCCATTACCGAACACAGTATCCTATGTCCTTTTCTGTATCTCTGACAACGTGTATGCAAAATTTCATAATAATCAGTTGAGTAGTTAAAACTTGAAAAGGTAACAGACACACAGTTAATTTCACATTTATAATATTAGTATGGATGGATGAAAATGAAATGCAGCGGACAGCGGATAACAGAGCCAAGGCAGTGAAATGAAAACAATTTGCTTCTAATAATTGCTCCAAATTAGTTGGGCAGGAATCCTGTTTGTTTTATGTTTTAACGATGCTTCCGCTTATGACGCAATCAGACAATGTCGACGAACTGTAATTTGAGGATGAGTAAATTACCACTACCAATAGATAGGTACTAACACATTTTTCCATCAGTCGCTACTTAGTATATAACTCAATATATTCTAAGTATTGTCTGCAACATATTTTTTTAATATATATTTCTTAACTTAACGACACGTTATGAAATTATTTCCAAGTCGCGAGCAAAAACTGGTATTAAAAATGTGAGAAACAATGGTATAGAAAAATTAAGACCTTTGTAAAAACGAAATACATAATATATGCAGTTATCAAAATTGTTTTTAATTGGTTATGAGAGTCACCCCGTGCTCCACATAGATTAGGTATAACTGGCGCCACAGGTTTTTAGTTACAAAATGGATTACCCACTAACCGAAATATAATTGGTTCGCAATCAAAAAGCAATTAACTAATTACCTACATCGTCGACGTGTTCCAAACGTAACAATAGAACACTTGTTTTTTAGTATACTTTACGTGGTTATGTTTGATTGGGGCAGAAGATTTTATTGTGGGAAGAAACGTTGATATGATATTCTTAAACATTTCTTCGATTTATTATTATGTAGGGTGTTATGTCAATTTAAATATGAAATTAAATTTTTTAGTATACTTTACGTGGTTATGTTTGAACTTCTATGTTACCGGCCTTTGCTTGGCTGATCGGATTGTCGCTGAGGAACTAAGAAGACCCACGTGCGTGTACTCCGAGCGGGCTCCCGATTATCGGAGCTCGTGGCGGAGCATCAGTTTGGAGGCCCCAACTGTCCGTTGGAGCTTAATTGATCACCGCTCGTTAGGTCGAGGATCCGTACTCGGCCCATGCGGGTGTTGACCGGTGAGAGACGGCACCCCCGGTCCTAGTGCGTCGGACCAAGGTATGGGTCTCAATTCCGCGCACGAAGACCGGCGCGGGTCGCAGCAGGCGGATTTTCTCGGATGGCTCTGTCGCTCAGTGGTAGTTGGGCAACGCACGCGAAGACGGAGCTCTGCGGCAGGGAAGGACCGCCTGGCAGAGTACCGTAATCGTGGCAATCACTTTGTGGAGGGTGGTGAAGACCCGGTTTTGGGGGCCAGCCTAGTAACCGCCCTCCGCAGTCGTCCGGAAGAGTGAACACCCGGCTTAGTAACTCTTCCGCGACATAACCACGAGGTGGAGCCGTTCTCGAGCCGTTCTCGGGCTGCCGCAATTGCTGTGGAAATGTCAGGTGGACACCCCTTTGGGCCGTCCGCCCTTAATGTCGTAAAAATGAGCGGGCCACACGAGCAGGGGTTGTACGAGTTTCAGGTGGAAGCGGCCTCCAACTCTGCGGTTGGTTGGCCGCAGAGAAGAGGTTATGGGCTGCTTCAGAAGTGAAGCCCCTCGCTGACTGTCCGCTGCGAGAGGCCACGATACAAACCAATGCAAACGTTTCGTTGCGTACTTACGAAACGAAAGACAGAAAGCCCGGTGATTGGTTGTTGTAACGCCAACATAAAATGTCCACCGGGCAACGAGAGGAGACATGCACCTAATCGAGGTGGAGCCCGTAATTGTACGGGCCTCGGCTGGCGGGGGGAGAAGGTAGCGTGTCTTAATGCGTCCTCTAACTTCCGCCCATAGACGGCGCGAAGAAACACCGTGGGTTTTTAGTGGGTTGAAGTCTCGCATACCTCACCGATCCCCTCATGGTCGGTGGGGATCTGGTTCGCAGATTTTCCCACGGAAAAAAAAAGGATAAAAATTATCCTATAGTTTAATTCAGGTAATCATCAATACATCAGTGAAAACCGCATTCAAATCAGTCAAGTTTCTGAGATCAGCGTGCACAAACGCAACGAAAAACAGACAAAAATTCTAAAAACTATATTTTCTTACCTCAGTAGGTACAGTTGATTTTTTTTTAAATATTTAATGTACAGACAGACACGGTTCTTTTGCGATTTTATTATGTGTATAGTTATACGCAAGTATTTGCGATTATAGCATATTATAGTGTATGCGGTAATAAAATATTTAAGTACGCATTTGGCCAAGTACGAGTGTGATTGCTATGAACACGAAAAGTCTATTACTCGGGACATAAAATGCTTTTTATTCACTGAATAAATAAATAGATTCTCGTTTGTATAGCGATTATGCGGTTTCATATCTTTGGATTGAACACGCTGCGTTAAGCAGTCATTTGGGCAGCCCGTCTGGCGGCAGTAACCACTATAATAATAATAATAATAATCTCCCATTATTATTATATCTATGGCGTTGATATAGTCAGTCAGATCGATTACACTGTAATACTTAACTAAACAAACAAAAAATATTTTTTATAGTAATTTCTGTTTTTTTTTGTACCAATATGTTATTTTATTTTTGGAATCTAAGTCTATTTTTTAATAAAATAAACCGACAATACATACTAAACGTGCTGTGCGTTTGTAAGGAAATGTTAGTAGAATACTCTTCTCTATACTCTTATAGGTCTTATAAAACCTTATAGTATAGTAAACCTTATAGGTCTGTCAGCGCCCCTTTAGTTTTGTAAATCTAGGCGATTATGACTACCTACCTTCAGCGTATCTGTTGACTATTTAAAATTAAAATCTCCAATATAAATTGTTTGTGTGAAGGGTCAAGCTGTCGCCCAATTGGCGAAGACCGTTGACAACGTGACTGTGTTCGGCGTCTGTTCGAAGAACAAGCACGAAGCACTCAAGGCGAACAACAACAACATTGATCATCTGCTTGAACGCGGCAGTGACTATCCCAGCGAAGTTAGAAAGTGAGTCCAGTTATTTTATTATTCAATAGCAAACCCACATATCGACGGGGACGTTGATAATATAAAGAAAATTATACACAGAAAACTTTGCCAACTCGTATCTTTGCCCTGAGACCGCGTGGTCCAACTTCTTCGTCCGATTGATCGGACGACGCGAGCGCCGCCATATTGGAAAAATGGAAGCCATATTGGAAGCCTTTCCGACTCATTTTAAGTTGAAAACAAAAATTAAGATTTTCCATTTAAAACTCATTTGTTAAGGTATTCATTTGGAGTACATAGAAAATAATAATAAGGAATATTTTATATGGCGCATTATTAAAGGGTGAATAGTCCGATGTTCTAAATCATCGGACTACTTAGACGAAAAAGTCTCATCAGTCCGATCATCGGACTGAGTAATCGGACTACTGATACTAGGCCATACCAAAATATTCATTCATATGGAGAAGGTTTTTTTTTTATTAAAAATTGATGTATGCGTTTTTTTTGCTAACAATTAAATATGTTATACATATTACACGATTGATTAAATCTAAATACATATTATTTTCCATATTTTCACTTATGGATTCTAATATATAATATATAATATATAATATATAATATAACGATTAAAAATATTAAATTTAAGTTAAAGCAATATTTTTTAAATTGTAATTAATAGTATAGTTAGATTTTAATAATAATTACAAATGATAACCCGATATTAAACCTCAGTGGTTTTTAGTGTTATCATTTTACATGTATTTATATTAGCCTTAAAATTGTTAAAATTATAAATAAATAAAAAAATTAAATATGTTTTAAATATTCTTTATTTCTAAATATTTATAAAAAATACATATATTTGAATATAGTGTTATTTTTCTATGTATTGTAAAGTCATTCTAAATTTTCTAACAGAATTCAGTTTTTACATCTTGTGATCAAGACATTTTTTGTAAACATCCTATATATTATAGCGGTTTTAAAATTCCGAAATGTTGTTAACAGCGAACAACATAAATTTATAATAAAATTCAAAATATTCGAAAACATTATATGAATCAACATGACATGAAATGGTAGGTAGGTCGGTTTGTGCGTGTCGCGTGTAGAATTCTAAAAATGTATGGAATGAAATCAGACGTTAAATATAATCCAACGAGGCCCGGTCGGCCCTTCATCTCATCAAATACTTCAATGTTTATATTATTCGCATATTTACGTTACTTTCAACCACTCGTGAGGATATGAGGGGAACACGTATTTAGTATCTCGAAATAAAATGGTTATTTAGATATTTTAAAATATCTTTAGTTCCCTTTCGATTAGATGTTATAGCAGACTAAAAGAAAAAATATTGGAATACAAAGAACACTGGCAGCGCATCAAAGAGTTCATGGACTTTGTTATTAGAACAATGTAATAAAAGTAAGGATAACTCGGAGACTGGAGAGGTTTAAGCCGGTAGGATTCCGACACTACTTAACTGTTTAGAAAGGCTAAGATTTCCTCTTCTTAGAAAAAAAGACTAAATTATGTTTAGATCAGCAGATCTTGATGGTAAGGCCTGCAAGTGCGCTGCCGACTTTAGTAGGATAAAGGAATAAGTAAAAAAGGAAATAGGCGCTATTTTATTATATGTATTGATCTAGTGATTAGGTTTTTTAAAAATGGAATTAGTTGATAAGAATTTGTAACTTCAAATAAAATGATATTTTGATTATTCGTTGTTAATTTTAAAGCATGTTTTTTTAATAGGTATACTACCTACTTTAGTACTACTTAAGTTTGTTTATTTTTAATCATAATCAACATAATTTATTAAGACATAACAACAAAAGCCAGTAAATAAAGTTATTAAACGAATCAGCAATGAAATAAGTAATTTTGTACCAATGTCATTAAAACAAATAAGGCACAATGTTCCAGATCTCAAGCTTTGTTAATTGGTAGTTATAGCCGTTACATATTTCAGTCTCAAGACGACTCTTGTGATATGAAAGCGTCCAACTTTGTCTGAGCCTTCGCTTTTATTCGTAGGGTTGACAAAATAATAAATCTTATGCGATGTAATGAAACTTTTTTGTATAATTTATTTAATGGTTGAAGGTCCACTAGGGAGTAGGTGATTATGGTTACCGCCACTAGGGAATAGCGGTAGTAAGTGCAATTGACACTATAAATAAAATATCCTACTAATGGGTGGAGGATAGTTGGATGGATATTTGTTATCATCTTTTACACTAAAACGGCTCAACGGACTTGGGTGAAATTTGTCACACAGACAGTTTATTACCTGGATTGATTAATAGATGGATTTTTATTCTGAAATAACTTTAGGTTCTCGAATGATCGTCTAAAAATATAAAAAAATTGGGCACCACTGTCGTCACAGCCTTAAATTTTTTTTAAATGAATCCAAGATTACCTAAAGGATCTTTTATTAAAAACTGTACATATATTATTAAAAGTAGCTGTTGTACGCGACTTCTTCAGCGTAGATTTATAAAATATAGCCTATGTTACTCACTGATAATGTAGCTTTATATAGGTGAAAGAATTTTTTATATCAGTCCAGTACTTTTTAAGTTTATTCATTCAAACAAAAGTAATATACAAAAATACAAATCTTATCTTTATAATATTAGTATCAATTTATGCCTAGATATTTTGTTTTGTTATTGTCGAATTAGCTTTTTTAAATTTGTTTTAAAATTTCGACAACCCTAGTTGTCTGTAATTACTCGACGGTCCTCGATAAAGTAGAGGCCCAAGTACATTGGTCGCGTTGTGCGTTAATTGTTCCGTTTATAACTCGATCCTTAGGGCAGCTGCTTCGTAACAGCCGCAGCATTTAATTCTCGTAAATAGACAAAGATATTTTTATATCTGGTTCGCTCTTCATAGTGTAAACACGACGAGCCACACAAGTTCAATGTAAATAAACAAATACCAATATCTACTGTCTTTACTACCTACAAAAACTATTGGCTACTATTCGAAAATATTTTACAAGTTTCTAGAAACATTACGATAGATAGATTAACATTGACTATATACTGCTTTTATACTGATTGAAAAGTTTTCACATTAGTTTTACTCATTTAAGAGATAACAAATCGCAAAGGCACAGTTAAATTTAATGTTAATTAAAATTAATAAAATAACTTTTTATTTTAGTTTCCGGTTTATTTAGTCCGTCTATGCTAATATTATAAAGAGAAAAGATTTGTATTTTTGTTTATAATGAATAAACTCAAAAACTACAGGACAGATTTCAAAATTTTAAAAAGTTATTCTGCGATAAGAAAAACCCCATAAAGACAAAATAACTTAGCTTTATATTATTTATAAAGACAAAATAACTTAGCTTTCAAACAGACTAATATTTGTTTTAATATATTTATTTAATTTTCGTATAAGTGGCAATAATCTAGAACCATAGTTGCGCCACTCACGATAACCTTTGCTGGCTGTTTTCTTTTTTTTAGAATAAAGACATACCTTCAAGTTCAATACCTAGTATGTAATTTATTTTATTATGAATTTACCTACATATTATATATTTGACCATAAATGTTCTTCAACATGGCATTGTCACTCGAAACTATTTAAGTACCTAATTAATCTTTTACCTACAACCATTAAAGCCATTCTTCATCAGGAAATTAGGTACTAAATCAGGAACGGAAGCGCACTTGTATCCTCCTGTTGCTTGTGTTTCCTGACTACGATAACCAGAAGCCATCGTAATTCGATCGTCACTGTTAATTTACCGCTTTTCATAAAAAAAATTAAAATATCTGTTTAAAACTAGGTAAAATTAAAGTTAATAAGTTAAAAAAGGTAATTTAAGGTAATTATTAGGGTAAGCTAAAAATTTGTCTTCAAGGATACCCCTGAATCATATATTATGTCATACCTACCTCAAATTGTACATAGATCTCGTGTTTGTAGACTTCAAAAGTTGTTTACTGTGTTTATTATCGAGAGACTTTTTTTTAAATATTTTATGTAGTAATTTGAATTTTTTTTTTACTTCCACAGGGTCTCCCCAGACGGCGTGGATATTGTGCTGGACTGCCTCTGCGGCGAAGAATGCAACCGTGGCTACTCGCTCCTCAAGCCGATGGGACGATACATTCTTTATGGTATGTACCTTAATTTTTATCCTGTCTTATCTTTTTTAATAGCTTCATACATATAATTTTTTTTTTAGTTGCCCGGGGGGTTACACCACCCCCGTGGGTCGTATATTTACATCACATAAGACATTATAAAGACAAATTAAATTACTAACATTATAATTGGGGGAAGTATACATTTAATTTCGTGTTGGTATTTAACAATGGCCTTATATCGCAGGATCATCGAACATCGTGACCGGCGAAACGAAGAGCTTCTTCAGCGCAGCGCGTGCTGTGAGTACAATATTTATGCACTATATCTAACTTAGTGTTCAATTGTAAGTACTAGTTTGCACTTTTGTAAAACACTACCAAACCGCATTTTATATTGGTTAACAAGCGTGTAGAAAGAAATCACAGACTTATATATATATATGTACTTGAATTCCATAATACGTATAATAGTATAGTACTTAATATGACTCAACAAATATTAACATTTAAATGCTAAATTAAATAAGAATTTTTGGTACATGACCGAAACAAATGTTTATAAATTTTTAAGGCCTCGCCTTATACGTATTCTTCGGCCAAAACAGCGAGGCCCATCACATGGATCTGTTTTTATGTTCTACTATTAATGGTGTTTGGATGAAATAGGTGCCAACTCTCAATTTTCTTATTGTTAAATTATATTTTTAAATTTTGGGACTTTTACCTTATTGTTTAAATGTGTTGTTAATGAATTCTCTCAAGGTTTTGTGTACCTAGGCGACGCCATTCAATCAAATGGATCCAACTTAGTTATAAACTTGTTTTCCCCAGTGGTGGCAAGTGGACAAAGTGTCCCCCATCAAGCTGTTCGATGAGAACAAGTCTCTGTCGGGCCTGAACCTGCGGCACCTGTTGTACCAGCACGGCCGCGCCGAGTACGTCCGCCGTGCCGTCGACCGCGTGTTCGCGCTTTGGGCCCAGGGCAAGGTCAAGCCGCTCGTCGACTCCACATGGGCGCTTGAAGACGTAAGTGCAATGTTACTCTATCAATCTCTAACAACCGAAATCACAGAGGATGGTAACCAGCCGTACGTCTGAATGACCAATAGAAGGGTGAGCAATAGAGGGGAAGGCGGTGTGAGCTCATGCAGCTTCTGGGCACACTCTCCGAAGTACATCTTATAGAAGACACATAGACAGGTGATTTTGCGTGCCAGGCTTTGCAGATTAGGTCTTAAAAGCGTACTGCCGCCAATGAGCCTCCTAGCTCTATGATCTACCGAGTCGTGTGCGGCATGTATGTAGATATTTGGCTAAGCCATCCCAAACACTCCCAGTCTAAATGTGACAAGTTAAAATATTTGACGGTTAACGTAACGCTTGCAGGTAGCAGAGGCGATGCAAAAGATGCATGACCGCAAGAACATCGGCAAACTGGTGTTGGACCCATCGATGGAGCCCAAGCCGAAGCCAGCGACGCCTGCCAAGGGAAAGGCGGGTAAAGAGAAGAAACCGGCCAAAGAGAGCTCCGAAGAAAAGAAAGATAAAGAGCCGAAAGAAGAAGCGAAGCCGGCCGAAAACGGTGAGAAGAACGGTGACGAACCGCTCACTAACGGTAACAGCGATGAAGGTAGGTCCCGATCCGAGACCAGGCATGCGTTAGCGTGATCAACTAACTTGCTTTACGATATACATCTATAGTATTCCTTAGAAACGCAATTGGAGTAATTTGTAATGACATACTGGAGATACAACGACAAACTGATCAATCTAGGAGTATCAGGATATTTTCAACTTCAAAAAAGTGATCTTGTTATCTTATTTTTGAGAAATAAATGATTTGATATGTTTTAAAAATCAGGCTACGTTCTCCATACAAAAAGAATTTAAGATGTGTAAATGGAACAGTTATGAATTATAAAAATTTATCCTTATAATAGGTTGAGGTAGTAAAAATCGTACTTTGTACTTTGGCCTAGGTTTTCTCCTGCAAATTAAAACAAAAGATTTAAGTACAAATTTTAACTATTTATTATTATTTTGAAATGAGTTGAGAAACCAAAATTAGTATTCTATTATACATTTGATTGCAACTGATTCAATCAACTTCGTTTTAATGTTGATCTTTACTTAATCCATAGTAAATAATTTACCATTTGAACGATAGTACTTTTGAGTTACTGAAATTTAAGAGTTTACTCTGTTGTCTACTCTGATTTTTTTTTTGATAATTAAATTAATGATTCTAGTCTAGACAGTTTAGGGAGTAAACATTTCGTAGGTATATCTATATAATGTCGATGTACTTTTGTATGGTATCACCGAATACTTCAATATTTTATTTATTTAGCTTCTATAGTTAATACAATATTTTAGTTGACGCATGCATTTTGCGGTTAAACGCACATACCTACTCACAAATATCGCAGCCTTTAGAACTTGCTTTCGCTTGATATTCTTATTTATTTTATAGACGTAGACGCACATATAGCTATATATTTTTATAACATATTGATTGCGAATGGTGACCAACAGAAATGAATAAAACCGATAACCAAGGTCAATAAAGTGGAAACAATAGAATCTGTAAATACCTATAAAAAATACATTAATATTTTTATGAAGTTGTTTTTAGTCGTGAATAGAAATCTACAAAATATTCTATTTCCAATCTACTTTAGTGCCCATTTCTAAAGGCTGCTTAATGATGTACGTTTAGCCAGCGGTCAAGAATTCGGGCCAACTCTTCATCCTGTGGCTCTAGTGTGAGTTTATAAAGCCCGCCCTCACTAGCGTGAACGTCAAATATTTATTTATGGATAATTGTCATTTTCACATTGATAATTGACAATTTTCCATACTAATATTTTACGCTCTCGCTAGCGAGTACGGGCAATATAAACTCATACTATAGCCACTGAACCGAATGTGAACTTATATACTCTTATATCCACAGACCAAATAAGAACTAAGACAGAATTTTGCGGACAACTTAGTGAAGCTAGTTTTATAAACATGTAGTGTGTAGGTCATAATAATTCATTTTTATTTATTTTTATTGATTATATCGGTTTCTAAGTTAACTTATTCTGCTTTTTATTTTTTAAAGACTTGTTTTTACACCCTATCACTAAGCAATTCTGTATTTTCACTAGTAAATATTTTAATAAGGTGAGGCGTAGTTTGATTGCATTTGTGTGCGTTTGTCTGCTGTCCACAGAGTTCTTATTTTATCTGAGCATATATATATATCTAACACATTTTACTAGTATTTTAGTATATTTAGTATAGGTCGATTAACTGTAGTTGGCGCATTGACAATACTCAAACGTATAAATTACTAGCTGTTGTACGCAACTTGGTTCTCGTAACTTTATAAAACATAGCCTATGTTACTCATAATGCATATAGTATAGCTTTCTATAGGTGAAAGAGTTTTTAAAATCTGCCCAGTAGTTTTCGGTTTTTGAGTGTATTCATTACAAACATAAATACAAACATACAAAATTACAAATCTTTTCTCTTTATTAATGTTAGTATAGACTAGTGACTCGTGCCTGACAATGTAGGGATGCAATTTTTTTTTTTTTTGATAATTTGTACTTTATTAACAGTTTTATAGACTTTATTTGAATAGAATTTAAAGTGAGAGTTGTTATGTATATTAATTATGTTGACACATAAATAAAGATACTTTTTATTGTCTATTTAATATGGTTTAATATAGAGTCAAGCAACGCATATTGACTTAATGGTCAACTTGTCCTTATTAAATTTATAATTTTATATTAGATAGCTTTATTATGTAGTACATAATTATTTAATAATGGCTTCAATAGTGCTTTTCTATAATTTATTTAAGTTACATATAAATGTAGGTACTATAAAATATAAGTTACTATAGTAGGGTAGGTATAGATGAACGCACATAAAAAGACCATCCCCACTACTGGTGCTTGGAGCTCTTTTTGTACGTGCGTTCTTTTTATAGTACTGTCATTTTTAATTTTGTTGACATGAAAATATTAACATTTTATTTTTATAAAAAATATGTATAATTTTAATGTGTTAAAATTAATCTTGTATGTTTTGTTGTGGGGCAAAGTTTGAAAGATTCAAAATTCGAAAGATGAATTCAATCTGAGTAAATTCAAGTTTTTGACCGAAAGTCTATATTAGATTAAGTTTATAGCTGACATGAAGTGCCGTGGCTACTTCACGGCACAGAAAACAATTTTTCCTAAACATATTATTTTTAAGTTTATTGCAATGATCTTAGCACTCACACTCCTTCGCATGCTGAGATGTACCGAAGCATCACGTGACATGACGCGGTACGCTACGGCCCCTTGCTATTAAAATAAAGGAATGTGAGCGCTAAGATAATTGCAATAGGGTTAAAAATAATATGTTTAGGAAAAAATTCTGTGCCGTGTTGTGCCGTGCCATACTGTCAGTCAGCGTCGGCCCTTAATCAAAACTTCGTCCGCGTTGAAAAATAAAAATAAGTACCTACACTTTGCACCTGAGAAAATATATGAGTAATATAACACCTGACATCTTTATTGCCGTGACGATCCCTCGGGGACAGTATTTTTTTCTGGATGAAAGGTAGCCTATCCTGTATCCCTGATGTATGCAAAATTTCATAATTATCGGTTAAGTAGTTAAGGTGTGAAAAGGTAACAGACAAAAAGACAGAGTTACTTTCACATTTTTAAAATTAGTATTATTTATTTATTTATTTATTTAGTATGGATTTTAACGTGTCTTTAATCCAATTGCAGAGTCTAAGGAGAAGGAGAAAGAATCTAGCTGAATTGCTTTCCCGTTGACTGGACCAGACAAACCACCGCCAATTGATTTATTTAGAGTTTGACGCCTGCGTGTCCCCACGCCGTATAGCTGACAACACATCATTATGTTGCCTAATGTTTTATTATGTTTCGTCTAATTATTGTAAGCCTCCATACGAGATCGTTCGATCATTGATCGATTATGTTTCCAATGTACCTTGTCAAATGTGCCGAACCATCTCGTACTATATTTTAATTTAGTCTTTAAACATTCGTCTATTACATTCTTCTTTTAGATTATTAATATAAATACTTATTAGGTATTGAATATAATCCGACATCCACATTATTATACGCGACAGCGAATTGAACAATGAATTTCTATTTCTATTGAGTTCTTCTTTCGTATGCATCAGTTTGGCCTAAGTCGGACTGTGGTTCGAAATTTGCGATTTTATAGTTTTTAATGTTTAAGACTTTTTATTTTTAAGATGAGATATTTTAATCTGCAGTTATTTTGAATGGCTATTATATTATCGATGGTGCAGAGATGCTTAATCTTTATGTATGTTAAGCTTTAATATTTTATTAGTGAATGTTTAAAAATTCGGCCAATCGAGTCCCACTCCCGCCCCCGGGTTTACTCGTCTCTCGCCACACCACCGCCACTAAAGCTACGGTCTCCTATTAAATGCTATTATGAGGCGTGCGACTTTAGCGTAAATGCTTTGCATGACATTTGAATGCCAGGCACAGCGTCAGTGGCCGAAACATATCTCGGCAGCGTTCATGTTGCAATTGTTCGAAATAACTAGAGACACAGCGCAAGAAAACGTTTGAACGCCGCCTACGACGGCCAAACGACCGACGTCATTTTATAGGAGACCAAAGCCTAACGGACGAACGAATCAAATCTTACGTGTGATATTTTTGTAGTACGCTAGATGATTTGCGGTGTTTACATGACGCCTTTTACATGACATCAATTTACTCTTTAATTTTGAGCTTAAAATGCATTTATTTTATATTTTTATACGTGAAAGTTTTTTGACTATTTCTTACAATTGATGAACGGGTCACGGATCATTTAGCACCGGTCATTGCGCGGTTTAAAAAACCCCGCCGTCCATTGAAGCTTAAGTGTTGCCATTTGCCATATTTCCACTCTACTACGCCATCGCCATTTCGCCAGTAACTAACTAAGGTCGAGCTTATTGTGATTAAATTCGGAACCATTTTAGCGGCCCTATGTAATTTTTATACAAACAAAATTCATCGTCACATAATTAAGAGGCATCACTATTTTTATAAGCCAGCGGATAATGTGAAACTTTGAACTCTTTGTATTAGCTTTTTTTACTTATCTTTACACACAAATATCACATATCTAACCAATGAATACCACATACTTTGTATATTAGTAATAATATTTTGATATCAATATATTCAATGCATTTCATTTTTATATACCTAGTATATATATTTATGTACCCATAATTTTGTAAGGTTGTAATTATATTACCGCCATAATGTACAGTATGGTTCTAGGTGTATGTACCCCTAACTACTTTAATGTTTTTATCTGTATTAACACATATCATGCTGACGTTACTATGCACGTTTCAAACGTTAACCGAAACGCGTTGTAACTGGCCGGTAATAAGAAAATACGGAGAAACGGAACGAGTTGAGCGCATTCAAATATAAAAGCAGGTTTTAATCTACCCTTGTGATTTCTAATTACTTTCTCAAATCTTATTTCTGATTACCTTTGAATTCTACCTTACATTACTATTAGCACAAATTTTAAATTTAAACGCTTGCCTCACCTCGTTCTGCTCTCGAAAAATGCTCAATAAACTCAACACATTTGTGTACACGCAAACAATGTTACACTTCCCTTAAAACATTTCGAGAGATTCTTAGAATTTTGATAAAAATATACCTTTTTATAAAATTTAGAGAGCATAGTTTGCGTGAAACGTGTGCACCTACAGCAAACCATGGACCCACGGTTGTGAGACGAAATGTAAGGTAGTGAGCACCGAACCATTCACAGACTGCTTTCCACGAGGATTGAAGGAAATAGTAAGGTCCAGGTGCTAGTGTGTGAGGATAGCGGAGATATTATCGCTGCAAAAGTAGACTGTTGAAAGTGGTCTCCCTTTTGAGGCTTAATGGTGGCTGTACATCCTCAAACGAGAGATCTCGCTATGACTCCCCCGAGATTTCTCAGCCGAGAGCAGAGAAATTCTATACACGACCATGTACCTACAGTTTCGTTAAATGCAGCTGCAAACTTGCAGTTTACGCGGGACCCTTTGATTGGTGCATAAAAACCGAGACCAAACGCTGTCAGCGAGAGTATTTTAGTATTCGACCTGTTTCGGTTCAGCGAGAATGTGTAGTCACCATGAAAATTTGAGATTTGTACACTTAATAGGGCCGGTGCTGACTGACGGTATTTTCCTAAACGTATTATTTTAACCTTATTGCAATGACTAGCATTCACACACCTTTGCATTTGCGACGCTACGTCCTCTTTGTATTGAAATAAAGGACTGGAGTGCTAAAACCACTGCAATAAGGTTAACAACAATATATTTAGGAAAAATCATTTTCTGTGCCATGCTGTGCCATACCGTCCGTCAGTCAGCGCCGGCCTTTACAATTTCAAATATCACATTTCAACCAGTCTTTAAAATTTTAATTAAAATCAACTAATATTTTCAATAATGACAACGATTCCTCTTATTTGCTCCTACTTCTTTTTATTTAAAAACTATTTGTATCTTAATTGGTTTTTTTTCTTACAGATTATTTTCTAATATCAGATACAAGCTAGTCCTGCGCTCACTGGCACATAGGAATTTGAGCTAACACTTTTACTAACAAATATTTGTATTAAATAAGAAAGCTTTTTTTGTCGTACGGTGGCTTGGTGCTAGTTTTCGTAATGTACGCGAATAAAAACTATCGCTTGAGTGTCTCGGACCAATACCTATCTTACAGCATATACTTCTTATCAGTAATTATATGTAGCTTTTTGTGTCAAATATGTGCGAATCTCGTGTAATATGAACACGATAAAAAAAATATTAATTAAAAAAATCTTGTGTATATCGCGACCTGTATAATGGTTTAGATTTTTCCCTTTAAATTTTGTGTAGTATAAATGCATGAAATTTAATAGTTTAGCGTCGCCGGTGTGACCGCGCCTTAGATGCGTCCGATGGGAGGGTAGTGTATCGCAAACGATGCCAATATTTTATGCCGTGGAAGCTGCGCGATCACGCCGGCCAAAGAGGCTGGGTCGTTATTGTATTAATTACACATTTATTTTTATAAGGGCGGGCCAGTGTGATATCTATACTATGAAATGGATAAATAAATATGTATGATCTGTAAAAATGCTTACCTATGGTCTTTTATTTTATGATAAGTGCCACTCCGCATTCAGTCTCCCACAGAATAACCGCGGTCTCCCACAGATAATATTGAATCAAAAAAACGGTAACTGGCGATATTACGATTTCGCAATATTGCAATATTGGGTAGTGGCAGGACACTCCGATTCGCAGTGATTTGGGCAGCTCGTCTGGAGGCAGTAACCACTCTATTACAGAAGACCACCGTGAAATAACATCATGTGTACTGTTATGTTTCGGTGAGTAAGAGCCAGAGCTCATTGTCCCAATCCCTTATCCTTAATCTTATCACAGTCAGCAGCGCACTTGCAATATTTGTGGCGTTGCTTGTGTTATAGGTGATTGTTGCCACCTGCCACCAAGCGGACTGTCAGTCCATCTGTCGACCTAAACATAAAAAGGGGTAGGTATATTATAAAATTGTGTCATTCACCTATTTTTTGTTTGTTTTAGTTTTTGTTAAAATTTTGCTGTTTGAGAATCCTTTTCAGTACCATCGAACGACTTTATGTAATATCAAGCGTAAATTGCGGCTATTCATATCCTACCAATTCCCTAAAGAAACTAAGTAAATATTTATCCAATAATAAAACTTTTACAACTAGTTACGAAACAGAAGAAAAAGCAACATTTTTTAATATTTCCACTTAGATTTCAAATTAATATATCACTGCCGGGATATCAACAGTTAGGAACGTAAAGCGACGAGGTCGTCGCGTGGACGCATTGCCACGCGACGACCGCGACGTCTAGTCATATGATGCGTCGTTCTACGGTCACAAACTGAATAAAAATGCACCTTTTCCAAATAGGGATGTTTATACAATTATAACATTACATAACTGTTTTTAATCCAAATAAATACCATAGACGACCACATTGGCAAAAATGTGACAATTTTCGAAATAGGGATGTTTATACAATTATAACATTACATAACTGTTTTTAATCCAAATAAATACCATAGACGACCACATTGGCAAAAATGTGACAATTTTCGAAATTGTGTGTAACGTACGCATCACGTTCGTGGTCCCACAGGAACGAATGGAACACATGCACACTTTGTTGTCGACGCTGACCAATTGTCACCACCACTAATATTCTATATCTGAAAAAGTGAAAAAGAAAAAATATTTTTAAATTAAAAATAATTCCATATGCATTGGAGTCTGAATGCCTGAGGTAGGGCCCATAGGCATTCAGACTCCAAAGCGCACGATAAGCTTAATCTTAACCTCTGGCTAGACTCCATAGCATAGACTAACTGGCTAAATGTTGAATGTCAATCTTACCTTATTATTTTAACAGAAAAATTAGAAGCTTTTTGAAAAAAATAAATTGCAATTGTAAATAAGTACTTAATTACTTAGGTACTCAGTAATTAAGTAGAGTTCCTACCTAATTTCCTTACTAACGGTTTACTACGACATTGCCTAATTTGTGAAGTAAGTACTTATCATAAACAACTCATTTATAAATATACGAGTGACCCGCTTTGCCTGGAGTGCAATTTCTATATGTACAAATCTTCGCCGTTTACCTCTCTTTCCATAAGTGAAAACCGAAATAAAATCGGTCTAGCCATTCTAGAATTTTTGCGAGAGTAAGGCACGGCGGCGATTGATTTTTATTATAAAAGAAGACAATAAGAATAAAAGTGGCTAATTTATTGTTATATAAATATTAATAATACCTTTTCAACAAAAACACTCAATTTCATGTTGAGACAATATTACAAAATAGTTCTAATCAGCATATCTTATGGTAACAGCAACATATTGCAGAACACACAAGAGCTCCCGCCAAAAAGGGTATAATATACATTATGCCAACACTTATTTATATAATATAAATATTTATATAATATGTTATATAACTTTATAACTTCATATCTATCGGTTTATCTAAATATAACACTTTTTTACTAGATAATTTGGATATTGGATAATCTATGACAAATATTAAAACCGTTACAAACCTGTCATAATTTTCTTCCTTTATTGCTGTGCGGATAGTTTCGGCCAGACTTGTACAGAGTTCGGGACAACTTTTGTCACCGTATTCAACCTCCTGCAATTCCGAATCAACTATGTGTCGGAGTATCTTTTCCACTTTCTCCACATTGAAAGGCTTTCGTGAGTTTAGCTGGTACGTTGGTTGATAGGTTCGTATCTGTTTTGGAACAGGTTTGATGGCGGACATTGTTAGATATTATTATTTATGTTTGATCAATAATTATCTAAGTAAATTGAAGAATGATGGTATAGATAGAGGAAGGTAAGCCAAAACAATATTAAAAGTATAAACTAGCGGGTGTTCCTGTGATCGGACGTGGGCAAATACTAGTCTCTGATAAATATTATATTAAAAAAAAATATGTAAGTAAGTATTTGTTTCTATAGTAACACATACGACCGCAGCAAATAAAGGGACAATTGGTTTTTTAACGAGGGAAACTTTACATAAAGCTCAGATCAATTAATCAAACAACACATACAAAGTAGAGTCCGCGCCAAATAACTATCGACCTCTGAAGTCGCAATGGCTCGATCACTTGTGAGATTAATCCCACGAAGTTTTCGTGAGTTTCATTCTAATGTTGTATTTTCTATGTCTGACTGTATCAGCCTGTGTAAACATCAATATTCTAGGACCACAACAGATATTAAAATAAAAATCTAGATAGGTACCAGTTTCTTTTTGTTGCCACTAAACCGTTTTTTAGGTTCAAACGAACCGCTTCTTCCAAATGAATTTTTCTTACTAAAAGACATACTAAATTGTTTAAAATTAAAACTTTAAACATTAACTAAATTATATTAAATTGTTTCTTTGGTTATTAATAAACAAACCATAACCGACTAGATTGATAACTCAGCATTACATACCATAGTTACCACACAATAAAATGGATTTTATTCTAATTATGCCTTCAAAGATACTTCTGTTTTGCAGTTTAGCATGACTGTGCTCCTTAAGTAGATATTAAGTATAGGTAACTTGTACTTGTCAGAACTAAAGCTTCTTTTTTTTTTGTTTTATTTATTTAGATTTAGATTACATACAGCCATAAATTTGAAAAATTTTAATCTTATTTTTTCTCTATCTTAGTCGCTTTTGTATGTGACGCTGACGATAGCAAACTAATACCAAGTGGACCATAAAAGATGTTATCAGAATTTAATTATCAGAGACCATACGAATTTAATTGGAATGATACCTACCTAGTACAGTACTATGATTACTATGACAACCTATAGCTAAACTAACTACCCTCTTCTTGGCCTGAGGCATCTATGGATTCGCTATAAGAACATACTTGAATACCTAGGTACTTGTTTATTTAAAACGAAGTATGTGATATGAAGGACAAAAAAGTTGCATTCTAATTTTTATAATAAATAATTTCTCATAATAAATAATTATTGCATGGCTTATGAATATTTTGTCTATTCCTTGTAAACTTTCTTTAGTTTTTAAATATCTATGAATGACCAATGACCATTATTGTTATTGTCAAAGCTTGTAGTTTGTCTGTGGCGTATTAATATATGTCTATGGTGGTCTGAGTCTGAGTTATATGTTTTGTTTATAATTTTAACCGACCGATCACTTTGATTTGATATTATTATCTTATCTGCTGTATCAATTTTAGATACAAAAATACTTGAATACTATTAGAAGCTAGCAGCTACTAGTATTCATGTATATCTAGTACAATCATCATGTACTTTGTTACCTAAAGTTGTGTTATATAGCCCATTTTTGTGGTGTGTGTGCTCGATTTATTTTGCAAACCGAAACAATATACTTTGTATTTTGTATGTTTACTATGTTTCGTGTTTATATTTTCTTAAAGTTTGAGGAAAAAGAATCCTGTTTGAGATTAAGGATGAAATTGTAGTTTTTCGGAATAGCAGTAAAAGAAACAGTAGGTATTATTGTAGTATTGTGCAAAGACTGTTTTAGAGATATTGGCTTTTATAGTTCCATTATTAAACAAAAACTTGTAGTGGTGATACATCTGCCTAACCACAATTCTTGCCACCAAATCTAGTCAGTCACAATATAGTTTATCTCTCGATTAAATAAGAGTAGGTTTTAGTTTTGTACTCAAGTTATATTCGCGTAAAAATCCTTGTTTTTATTATCGTCACAGAGCACCCATGAGATGTATTTTCTTTGTCAATATATCAACACATTACCTACATAAAACTTTAATTATTAGGTTCTGTACCAGTCGACGCCCACTACTTAGTCCACTTTGAAAAATTAAAACTAATACCTGACATCATTATTGCTGTTAGCTTTGCCAGGCGTTGGATTTTTATTTTAACAGTACTTTTGTTTGGATGAAAGATCCTTTTCTGTATCCTTGACAATGTGTATCCTTGACAGTTGAGTAGATAAGGCGTGAAAAGGTAACACACAGCAGACAGAGCTACTTTCACATTTATAATATTAGTAGGGATACACTAGAGCAAAAATTTTTAAATAGTTATGGTTGGCAGAGAGACTTATCAAAGGTGGCTGCTGTCACCTATAACACAAGCAACGGCACAGCTGCTGCAAGTGCACTGTAAACTATATTAGGATAAGGGATTGGCAAGGAAAAGGTAAATGGCCTTTGGCATCCTTTACACGTTCACCGAAACACAACAGCATCCATGCTGTTATTTCATGCTGGTATTCTGTAATGGGGTGGTTACTGTTGCCAGACAGGCTGTCCAAATTACTGTGAAATCAGTTTGCGCTGCCACTACCATAAACATTAAGTAATTAATTACCTTTATTCAAGGTAAATACACAAATAAAAACAAGTTACCAGTAAATCTATTGAAATTAAAATTAATTTCAGAGAGCAGTAAGATGTCTATCTATAAATATTTTAAAGCTAAAAGAAGTCCTAATAATATACAAGAAGAATGTGGCACTAAGAGGACAATGGAAATTTCAATTTCATATGCATCATCACTGAAAATTCAAAAAACTGATGATAGCAGTGTTAGTGCTCAAAATAATGAGAAAATGAATGACGAAATAATTTGTCTGTCAAGTGATGAAGAGGATGATGTGCTTGATTTTTTAAATGTTACCCCGGATATATCTGTGGGATCTAACAGCATTCATTTGACACCTGGAACTAACACATTCAGCAGTTCAAGCACACCAGATAGTCCAGTTGTAACACAGTTCTCAAATGTTACCCCAAAGAGCAAGAAGTATTTCTCACCGACCAAAAACAAAATGGTTAACAGGAAATCACCAGTAAAGAAAATTTTAAAATTAAGTTTTGATTCTAATATGTTATCGCCACCTTTAACTGATGATGATGAATTGTTTAATGTCTGCAAAGATATGGATGACAAAAGTATGTGACTTCTGTGTTGTATATTTTACGCTTTCAAACTTGATTTCTTTTTTAAACTATAGCCTATGTGCTACTATGATATGTAACTATGTTATTGTAAAGTTTCATCAATATCTAATCAGTAGTTTTTACATGAAAGAGTAACAAACATACTTACAAACTTTCGCATTTATAATCATTAGGATTTGATATGATATTTTTTAATGTTTAGGCTGAGAGTTCACTTGATAGTAGGTTGCTACCGTCGCCTATAACAATCAATGCCTAAGGTGCTGAAGTGCGAAGTGCGTTGCAGACACTATTAGGGTAAGTTTAAAAAAAAAAGTGGTCTCTGTCACAGGTGGTCTTACTGCCACAAATAGGCTGCCCAAATGTTTGCGAAATGCAGTTTGCCCTTACCCCACTTAATTACTTATTATTTGTTATTCTATCTAATCAATTACAATATTTTTAGCTATATTTCTTTTAAAAATGATAAATAGATTTCTTAGTGAAGATTCTTTGAAAGAATTATTGGATGAGGAATGTCAAGAGCTACTTGCAAAGCATGTGAACATCCTTAAGCCCGGGATGAGAATCGTTTGCAGGCTATATTGGCATCTGGAACGCTGGTACTTACGGGATAAAATTTGGAAAATAGCCTTTCAAACTAAGACACCACAAATCAATGAAGATAAGCTTTTGGATGTTATTAATTCACTAACAGAAAATGGATACTTAGATACAGGTCAGCATATTATTTTATTTAATACTAGCTGTTGCGCGCGACTTCGCACGCGTAACTTTATAAAATATAGCCTATGTTTTCGTTGATAATGTAACTTTTTATAGGTGAAAGGATTTTTAAAATATATTTAATATTTCGATTTAGATAAGTCATAGGAAATATTTTTTAAGTTTAATATTGCCATTCAAGTTATTAACATGGATTTTTTTAATTTTCAACTTCATCTCATTTTTTCAGGGTCAAACATGAGTTTTGATGAACTTACACAATTACTTAAGTTATCCGAACTGAAAGATATTTGTAAAGAGTTTAATTTGAAAAAGCCAAAGACTGACTTCAACAATAAAGAAAATCTCGTACAAGCTCTGAAAAAATATTGCATTACAAAAACCATGACAAATTATTTTTCTAAAAATCCAATTTCCAATTCGACGAGGGTATTAAAGAAGTAAGCTATTTTTTTTTGTAAATATCTTTTTAAAATGCAACTTTCTTATTCAACTCTCAAGATAAAAAAAATAGCAGGCAGGCTTATAAACCAATTTAAGAAGTAAAACTAGTGGTATGCAAGTGTGCTACTGTCTCTGATAGAATAAGAAACAAAGTGAGAGGATAGAGGAATGGAATGGGTTCTGTTACCCAGAGGAGCGATGCCTCCTAGTCATGTAGTGAAATACCATAGCATTATGGTGGTTTTATTCTATAAAGGATTTTTGTAAGAAGGTGGTTGTAAGTGTTTTCAGTAGTGTCCGACTGAAGGTCAATTTCTAGCTGAAGCCGAAGTCTTAAAAGCTCTAAGAAATTTTGTTCAAGAGTGGCTACAAGCTGCAATTAATAATTTAAATGATTTTAAAACTTTCTTATTGAAGGTTTATATATCGACTGCATAATGTAGAATGGTAATTTAAATCATGTCTAGGAGTTGATCTAGAGATGATAAAAAAATTACCTTGCAATTTATTTGTCAAAAATAATAATATTTCGAAATAAAGTGAATTTTAACATTTATTTATTTATTTAGGAATTTTCGGCTAAACCTTCGGCTTCATCCGTGTTATGAGCTGAAACCAAAGGTTTCATAGTTTTTTTGGGAATTTTAGGTATGTTTAAATTCCTGTGTAGAAAAAGTCAAAAAATGTCTATCACGATATGTGCATAAACTGTAAATAACAATTTGCTAAAATAAAACCAAATATTATTTACATACTATAAATTGAAATAGCTTTCTACTTCTCTTTGTGTATATCTGCTATTATTAATAAATAATTATATAAATAAAACTTTTCGTAAATCACGCAACGGATTGTGATGCGGTTTTCACTAATGGAAATAGCAATCAACGAGGAAGGTTTTTGTATATAATTTGCAGAATAAAATCGCTGCGAAGCCAGATAAAAACTACATTTTTTTTCAATAACAAATAGTTTTTCAATAATAAGTAGTTTCAATAATAAAAACTACATTTTTTTTCAATAACGAATAGTTTTTCAATAATAAATAGTATCAATAATAAAAACTACATTTTTTTTCCAGAATGAAAGAGAAATTGGGCCCATGTTACAAATTGTCAGAAAAATGCAGAAACTGTTTGTACTGCTTGTACAATTTAATGTATTTAGGTATAGATTCCAATATACTTAGAGACAAGAAATTAGAATTTATGCTTTTGTGTGATATGAACGGACAAGAGACATATCCGATTGATAAAAATATGAAAGTTGATTCACCAAATGTTGTGTTCAAATGCAGAGCTGACTTCTACGGGTAACGATTTTTACATTTTTTATTATATTTTTAAAAAAATTTATTGAATAAATGCTATGAAACACTTTATCTATAACTAATATTATAAAGAGAAAATAAAAAATCAGTCGACTGTCAAAATTAAGTAAGTCATACTTTTCTTTGACGTCTGTAATGGGCTTACATACTACTTTAAAGTTAATTAAGAATTTACAGTTATGTCAAGTTGTTGGTGTGTAAATAAATAAATAAAAAAAAATATATTTATATTTTTGTTTGTAACGAGTAACATAGACTATATTTTATAAAGCTAACGCGGACTGAGACGCATGCAACAGTTAGTGTCTAATATTTTCATTATTTCTCTTTTAAAGTTACATAGAAGCAAATAAAATTTATGAAAATTTTATCAACGAGAAAGACAGCGAAGTGAAATGTAATATCGTTAAAGAAGTTTTAGATAAATTTAAGTCCAACACTGAAGAGAGCTCTGTGAGGTATGAACATTTGATCTAAATAATTTATATTGTCTTTTTATTATTTATTTTATAAATATAGCATTTTATTATTATTTTTTATGAATATAGCCTTTTCATTTACCATTATAGTCACCAGTTTAATTTTACAAAATTAGTAAAAATACACAAAAGACAAAATTTCATTAAATACCCCAATATATTATTTGCAAAAAAAAAAAAAAACAAACTTCAAAAGTTTTTTTTTTTTAAATATTAAGATAGACAGGCTGACGGTCCACTTGATGGTAGGTGGCTACGGTCGCCAATAACACAAGCAACGCTACAGGTGCTGCAAGTGCGCTGCAAGTGGATAAGAGATGGGGTAATGGGCTTTGGCATCCCTTACTCACTCATCGGAACACAACAGCACATAATAAGCTGTCATTTCACGGCGGTCTTCTGTAAGGGGATGGTTACTGCCGCCAGACGGGCTGCTCAAATAAGTATAAATATTTAAAATTGAAATTAATTAAACTAAAATGTATTTACAATTAAAGAAGATATTTCACTTTCAGTTTCATAACGACGCCCTTATGGCTTCATAGATACACCCGTTCGTATATATTCGTGAAAGTGTTAGAAAGCGGTCTTGTTGATCTGAAGAGATGTGATCAAATAGAGCTGGCACTAGATGTCGTTGATAGTCTGTTAGGCCAACGAGAGTTCAGGCAGCACAATAGAGCGGAGTGGTATTCGGAGAAAGCTCTTCTCCTATACAAACATCAGCAACGTTACGACGAGGTGAGTATTCAAATATTTTTTATCATAAGCTATAATAAAAAATACATATAAAATAACCCTCGACTTTCTATATTGAGCCTAATCACTCACAGACTACTTGACTTGATGTCATTTTCATAAATTATAGCCAAGAACGGTCACGATCATGTCAGCTTTCAAACAACAAAATAAAACCGGGTCAAATTGAGTCAGACATACACACACACAGACACACGAAATGGGCACTTATTCTAACACGAAATCGAAAAGACTATTGAGCTGCAGATCAGCCCTTTTCTATTTCCATTGTTCTATAGGCAGCGGAGGTGTTATTGGAAGGCTTGAAGTCAAACATGCCCGAGGAGCGGAAGGATGCTATGAGAGCGCGGGCGCTAAAAATAGCTAACCAAAAGAGCATCCAAATAGAAGAACACCTCAGGCAGGAACTTCTGGAAAGAGCCACTAAAGAGGAAATACTAGAGAAGAACTTCAGCGCCAGATATATTGACAAACAACATGTGCTGTAAGTATCCATTTAAGTACCATTTATTTGTTAATACAAGCAATACAAGCAATTTGGGGCTCTTCATTAGCCCATGCATTTTAATATAAAAAATTTGTTTAGTAAAATGAGAAATCACATTGAATATTCTTTTACTAGCTGGTGCCCGCGACTTCGTCGGCGTTGAAAAATAGAAAAAAATGACTTCTTGTTGCGAAAACACTTTGGCCAGGCGTTAGTTTTTTATTTTATTTTAGGTGATCCCTCGGGAACGGTCCATTTTTTCTTGATGAAAGGTATATGTCCTTTCCTGTATCTTCGACAACGTGTATGTAAAATTTCACAATGATCGGTTAAGTAGTTAAGACGTGAAAGTTAACAGACGTAAAAGCATGGAAGTATGGATTTATGGTGATATAAAATACACTGAACTGTTGAGGGTAATTGTGTTTAAAACGCCCTGTTCGGTGATTAGTTCCAGTCCCGGAGAAAGAGGCAAAAGAAAATATATATGGTACCAAGGCAACGATAAAGTGGTGCACGATGCAGAGAAATACTGCCTCGAAGAGTATATTGCAAGCGGTGCTTTCACAGACGGTAAGACAATAATAATTACATGTGTGTGCCCTTATATCTCCCATTTAATCCTAAAGTATTACTATAGGTACTCATTCTAAAGTTTGCTTTAGCTTATTCACTTTATTGCGTTGTAGCCGTCGATCGACTATAATACTAGATATACAGTCTTATATTACAAAACAAAACCCAATAAGTAGCATAACGCTTAAACTATATATAGATATAACTTAAAATTTACGTACAGTTTTTACAAAATGAAACTTATAAGATTGTAAAACGCATATGCATCTAAAGGAGCAATGTGTTTGCAGTTGAATGGATCGAATTATACTAATGCAAAAGGGTGCCCAAATGTTCAAGCGGGCGCTCATTTGCTGAGGACGTTTTTTTAGCTGATTGTGTATCTAGTATTATAGTCGATCGACTGTTGCAGGCCGTTCATCTTGCAAAACTACTGTACTCGACCGTAATGTTAACGATTTCTGGACAGTAGCGAGTAGTTTAGCTACTAAATTTCCCGGAGATAATTAAGAAAGTTAATATTTTTATAGGTGGTCATTACGAAGGTAAACTGGTGACGACAATGTTCATGTTGCTGTTCTGGGATATAATTTATAGCAAGCCCAAGCATGCGCCTGGAGTGTTTCTGTCTCATTACCAAAAGTACCCGTTGGACTATGAATCCGATGGACACTGTTTCTATGAGAACAGACGCGAGGCGATTGAGGCCAGACTGCAGTTCATTCGGGACTCGGGAATAGACGCAGTAATGGATATAATGAAGAACACCTGGGACTCGAGATCGAATTGTAAGCATACTTAGCATAAAAGATGTATATGTACTTACAGAAGTAAGTATACATCTTTTACGGAGGGTGAGGCTGTTGGCGTAGCGACGCCAACATTTGGCCAAACATTGGCCAACACTTGTAACTCTACGACTCGTTAATCGGCTCGCCGATCTTCCCTATAGTTCACTGATCTTTTATAGCTCGTATGTTCCCGAGTTCGTATACATAAAGCGTATGTAATATGGAAATTATACATTCTGTGTACAGCCGTTGATTTTAGCTTGATATTTCAATGTAAATTTCTATTGTTAAATTAAATTGCCTTTAATAAACCAACCTGTCATGCATACTTCATCCAATATATAACATGTTTTATATCAGACAATTTTCTCAATTTTTCTTATGTTAAGGTTGTCTGACATGTTGACAGTTGACAGTCCACTTGATGGTTGGTGGCTACCGTAGCCTATAACATAAGCAAAGGCACAGGTGCTGCAAGTGCGTTGCCGACAATAGTGGGATTAGGGATAAGGAATTAGGAAGTGAAATGGGCTCTGGCATCCCTTACTCACTCACCGAAACACAACAGCACACATGCTGTTATTTCACGGTGGTCTCCTGTAAGGGGATGGTTGCTGCCGCCAGATGCGGACGAGAATATGACACTGTTTATGTCTATTGCAAGTAGTATAAGGAGTTTACTTAAATAGCGGAGGTGCCGTGCGTGCGCGAAGTTCCGTGGACACGCTTGAGCGAGGCGGCCCGCGCGGCCGACTCTTGCGCACTGTGCGCACTATGCGCCCGCCTCGCTCGTAACCCGAGGGCCGCTCGCTACGGATTCCCCGACCTTACTCTCTGGAACGCGCGTACCAATAAGGTGAGCAAAGGTAATAGTGCGGCCCGCGAAAGAATGCGAAAGAAAAACAAATTTAATTGAACAAATTATTCGAAAGAAAAACGCATTATTATATTAAGGCACATCGCAACAATAATGAACAGTTGATCTATCCTTGTAACAGCGTAGTATGGTTTTAAAAAGTATATATTGTTTTCTTATTTATTTAACATTAAATTTAACGCAAAAATATAACATTTAAATTTAACGCCACTTCAAAGTTACGTCGTCAGTTCCGGTCACGACCTGTTACGATCGCATTCTTTCGCTGGCCGCACTGTAGTAATGGGGACCCGGGCGGTGATCTTGGGGGAGACCCGAGATGGCCGGCGTACCTCCACTTTCGGGTACGCCGAGGTACGCGACAGGGAGCGTACCCCTCCCCGCGCGGGATAGCCGTGGCGGGGCACCGAAGTGGTGTCCTAACGTCCCCGCGACCCCGCCCATCAACGGCCGCGCTAGAAAGTCGTTGGGTTTTAGCTGGTACGAGTCCTGCACTGTCGGGTGTCCACGAGGATTTCCCAAGGGCTGTGTCCCACACTCCATTCGACCGGTCGACCTGTCAGAACTAATTGTGATCTGCTTGGCCATAATTTTTCAAACTTTTCAATAGGCCAAATCTTGGTTGAAATGTGACAGATCATATGTCATATGATGCGTCTTACAAATCAATTTAACCGCCTAAAAATACTGCTGTCAAACTCAAATTCTGACAATAGCCAATATAGGTCGTTGAACATAACATAGTTAGTGCAATATTTGTCCAAGGGACTGCTGGAACATTTATCATAAAAACATAAAAGATATTTTCTTAATGACCTCTCGATATTTTGTTTACAGATAAAGTTTGTCGAAGTGAAAACAGACACAGACAAGCCATCGCTAAAACAAAGACAGTGGATGAAGTATTTGAAGGATAACAATATTGACGCAGAATTCTGTTATATTGGTGTTAACAAAACGTGTTCCAAATCAAGAGCATCCTATAATGATTTTCATAAGGATTTATAGCTCTATGGACGAAGGTGCAGGAATTCTGTGAAATTGACAGATGCCAATATTGTCAATGTCAATACTTATATTTTTCAAAGACTTGTGTTAAACTTTATTTAAGTCTTTTAAATCGGCCCATTTATGTTTATATATGTAGAATTATGTCAATGATGTCATATTATTATTTTGATTTTAATGTTTAAATTATACCTGCTATAATTAATTATGAGGTCGACAAACCCTTCCATTCGTTGTCAAGACGCTCAATTTTTTTTTCATTATTTTAATTATTATTATTGCAACACTTAATTTTTAAATTGATATTTTTACATTTCCAGAGTGTATAGTAGTATATATACTTATCCTAATGATAATGATGTGATAATAAATATTAAGATATTTTTTAGCTCCATAGGAGAATGCATGGTACCTACTGTTGAAGGTTTTTTTCTATTTTAAATCAGTATACAACTCGTTTACAAATATTTACCTTTGTCCTGACATTTAATTAACTTTAATTTTAATTATGACAACACAATTTTAATATATCGTTTATAATTTTAACCCTTATTTTATAACAATCTCGTGGATATAACAAATCTTTTACTAAATTAACGAATTCATTGGTTTTATATTTTTAAATAATATGACATGTAGATCGTTGAACCTCAATAGTGTATAATGACAATAAACTCATTTTTAACTTTGTTGCATGTGAGTAGGTTAAAAAGTTAGTTTTAGGTAAAATAAATAATTTCATTGTTATGGGGTTTATGTAAGTTTTATTTTTAAGTTTTGAGTTTCGATTATAAATATTTTATTATTTCGAGTAAACATTTGTCGAATAATTATCAGGGTTTTGTCACCTGACTATTTTTATATCGTTGAAAAGATTATTTTAAGGCACAATTTTTTTCTTTCAATTGAGAATCGTTTTAAATGTAACTGTCTCTCTTATTACATCTACGGTGTGAGAACTTTTGAAATATTCGCTCTGAAAACTTTTCCCAGAAATCTATTGGTTACGTCTCTATTTAGAGAGAGAGACAGGGTTTTATAATTTTAAAAATAATCTTGAAAAATTATCTGTGTTATTACCTTTAAAAGTTTAAGCCAAACTTTTTATAATAAAGAGATTTAATCAATGCTATGTTTTATTTAAAAAAAATCTTATCTGTTTGAGAATTTGTGTAAGCAGACAGAGCCTGTATATGATTTTTTTTGAGGAAACTGGGGCATAATTGGAAATTGCAGAGTATTCAAAAGAAAATCTCTAGCCCTGAAAAGACATGTTAGTTAAGAGCCAACAGGTCATAATGTAAGCTCAGTCCGTTTGCAAGAACAATTTGTAAACTTCTAAGTTTATTGGGGCTAAAAATCTGAAAATGGAGTTTTACCTTCATTCATAGTGCCTCCAGAAATATTTTTGAGGGTTTTTGAGGTATATCGCTAACTTTTTTCTGTAATAATGTTTTTTATCTTATTTTTGATCATATTATGTATACTTGCAGAGTTAAATCTAAATTTCATTAGGGCTTAGGGCTTAGATAATATATTAATCAATAACGTTATCCACTTTTGTGTTATCAATAACTATCACTATTATCCTAAGACTAATTGGTGCCTGCGACTTAGTCCGCTTTCAACATGTTATATAGCCTAAAGCCTTTCTCGATAAATGGACTATCATCCAACACAAAAGATTTTTTCAATTCGAACCAGTAGGTAGTACCTGAGATTAACGCGTTCAACCAAACAAACTTCAGCTTTATAATATTAGTATAATACATATAGATGACACAAAATAACTGCAGTGGATTACGTTGGCCTTATAAACGAGCTTTATTAATATTATTAAGTACATTAGAAAATCCAAATGTGAATTGTGCGATACAAATTATTTTGCAACGTTGATTTGCAGGTAATGATACCTAAGTGAATAATACTAATTCTTATGTTTGATGTTTTTTCCTGATACCTACTCATGAATTCATATTTATCCTTTTCATGTGTGCATATATTGAGTGAGGACCATAGAGAAACGTTGATACATAGGTATTTATTGAGTGATTAACTCAAAGAGAAAGATGAACGTGTCGTAAGAACACTTTTAACGTCACTCAAATAACATTGTAAAATGTCTATCTATATAATAATTGAACTAAATCTTTGGGAGATAATCTAAACCCAAGTTTTTCACGTGCCTAATCTTGAAGCATCAATATACAGACTAAGAAAAAATATTATACATAAAATGAGGAAAATGCGATAAAAACCAGATGTTCCCTATTTACATTCCTTTACTAGCGATGTCCGCCGTGTCTGCTTTGTCGGTGCTCTATTTGTGCTGCAAGAACTACGACAGCAGAAGAGGTTATATAGATGTGAAGGAAAAACCAACGAGCTAGGTGCTAATGTATTGTAAATTGACCATTTATCTTAGTTATTAAATAGATTTTCTTGTTTTCGTTGTACTTTACTTTTCTGCCTATTATACCTACCTATACTTATTTATCTACAAATAAATCCAAGAAAACGACAACGTCAAGACTGCTGTGGCGACTGCTGCTGGCTTCTATTTGACCTCCGTCGTGAATTCAGAGATGTGGTACAAATATACGAGTAATATGAATAAACCACGCTGATCTCAACAGCTCTTGTCAGAGCTATTTCCATATAGACCGCTAATGGTTATGTGTATTATTTTCCTATTCGATCCTTGGTACGGTAGCTACAGTTCTATAAGACCTTTAGATTTCTCTCTATTATGTTAACGTTAACACAAACCAAAGGCTTTTGGTTTAAATAACCTAATCTCAGTGAACGCACATAAACTGTGCCAGTTCACACTGGTAAATAAGTTGATGCTGCAGCATCAGGCCAAGGTTACCATGTCATGGAAATACCACCGAAGTAACAGTAGGTATACCAAATTTCATATCAATCGAACATGTGGAAGTTAGTGAAATCCCTTCTACAACTAGAAAACGGGCTTATAGTATTCAAACGCCCGAACAGATCTTTGTAACAATAAAAAACCGTATCAAAATCTGTCCATCCGTTTGGGAGCTACGATTCCAAAGACTTATAACAGGATACTTCAAACTTATAACGCCCCGGTTTTGCGTCAGGGGTTAAAAATATACTTTTAAGTATTATTTTATCGATGTCCATCGTTTTTGGCTTCCTTAGCTTGTATGTTATTGAAGAATCACTTGATATGAGCCTATAGTTTTTAAATCCCTTATTGCTGAACTTTTTCGTGCTACTGTGGCTTATTTAAAAGTAAAAGCTTGCAAGACAGGCTTAACAACTTCACAATAAAACGACAAATTTAGATAACAGTTTTTATTTATTAAAATATATTCTACATCGTATGTACATAAACAATACAACTTGATTTCATAAGGCACCTTACACTTACCAACTAGTACTATAGAAAACCATTTAGCATATGTATCCTAATATAATGGCAATAAGGAAACAAATATACTTTGAGCATTTATTAAAACAAAGATTTCACAGAAGAATGGCGAAATTGGACTTAAATGAATTATCTCAACATACCTTACCTTATTTTGTAAACATATTATTTTTAACCTTATTGCAATGATTTTAGCACTCACACTCCTTTAATTCAATATCAAGAGGTCGTAGCGTTCCGTGTCATGCTATGGCATGCTTCGGCACGTCGCGGCATCCTGTGGCATGCCGAGGTAAATCCCAATCAATTATTTTAACTAATCATGTATATATTACCGACTTCGGATTAACGCAATGCTAAGCTGAATAGTTGATTGAGATACCGTCTGTTTTTGGGCACGACAGGGCTGTGTGCCGAGGCATGCCGAAGCGTGCCTTGCCGTGTCATACCGTCAGTCAATACCAGCCCTAATATAATAAGGCCACCACTGTACCTCTGTCAAAAATCAACACCGCTATATCCAATTTCGCTATTCTTCACCGATTACAATATAGGGAGCAATAAAACTAATAAGAGCGCGTACAAAACGCTTACATACGTAACGTAGATAGATACCGTCTACAATATTAGCTGTCGTCTTTTACAAAAAGAAAATAAAAAACAGTCTAAAAAGACAAAATAGTGATATCACTTACAAAACACACACACCGACAGCAACTACAAAATACATCATAAACAGTCAACATTGCCACCATCACCTGGTAACTATTAATAAAAAAATCCCCTTTTCATAAATTGTATAATTATGTATATAAAATATACGATTACTACATCTAATAAATATACTTAGTTAATATTTCCTGCTACCTAATAATAATAATAATAAAATATTTTCATACAATACAAAAAGATATTTAATTTCTCATCAAAATGATGTGTGATCTCTTTCATTCCATTGCATTTTTCAAGTAATTTGTGAGTTTATTTGGAACTAGCTGTGTGCCTGCGACTTCGTACACTTGCTATTAGGCATAGCGTGTAACTTTTTTGTTTGTAAACCGATTGGAATGAAACAAACACTAAATGTTACAGGAATATTGCTGCAATACATAGACTAAAACCGCAATAAAATCGGATAAGCCGTTTCTGAGATTGGCGTGCATAAACGCAGACATAGAGATATATATTACATTTTATGAAGGTCGAGACAGTATCAACACCCTATTTTAGCATTGACTCGCTTTATTTCGCCATTAGTAATAATAGTATCTCCAAAGAAATTCCCATCGATGAATGGGCCCCAAAAAGACAACTCAAAATTAACTTACATCAGAAAACATGGCGGCGTATAAGCTTTTTATTCCCAGATCAGTTCAACTGTGGCGAAAACTGGATAAATTAATAAAAACTGGTACATCATTAACCAATTCTGAAAATTTAATTAAATTGCCGACTAATGTTTTTTTTTAAACCGGAGATCTATAAAGTATAATAATTTGCCTTTAACCATACCAAAACAAACTCACGATAAATAGGTATAATATTGGGTATATAAAAAATTATGCTATTATTTTCTTATAAAAAAACAGTACATGTTCATAAAAAGTTCTCTTTGTAATCAATCACACAGCCTTAATTTGTTAGGAGCAACGCTAGTAAAAATCTTACATCTATTCTTAATAAAAAATGTCGTTTTCATCTTTACATAACAGAAATAGTATATAAAAAGAGAATTCAAAAAATTGGCCACACAATACCGGTCGAGTATAATACATTTGTTCAACAACCACTGACGTCTAAGGGCCGGCGTTGACTGACGATATACTACGGCACAGGAAGGAATTATTTTTTATAAACATATTATTTTTAACTTTATTCACAGTCCTTTCAATACTAAGAGGCCGTAGCGTTCTGCTTCATGTTACGGGATGCTGCGGCATGCATCGGCACGTCGCGGCAAATCCCAATATGTCGTGTCGTGCCGAAGCATGCCGCGACATGCCGAAGCGTGCCTTGCCTTGCCATAGCTTTAGTCAGCGACGGCTCTAATATTGAGGCTAAACGCTTTTGCCGAATTTAAATTTTGTTAATAATTCCACTTTTACTGTTCTAAATTGCTGAAGATATTGAACTACATAAAATATTTTATTTTTCAGCTAAAAAGTTTAAAAGAGTTTTTCTGATTGATATAAGATACAAATAATTATTGTTGGTAATTGGTTCCGAGTAGTTGGTGTTTATAATTCCCGCAATTGAGATATATGTCTATAAAAATGATTTATAGATTAAATTAAATATCTATAAAAATATATATTTAATTAAAAAATCAGCCATCTTTATCGTATCGCTTTTTATAAAATTTACTTCATAAATAACATTTACATAATGAAAATAAGATTCCCTTACATGTAAATAGTTCACTAGTAATTATATTTGTGAAAAAATTCTAGGGCTTGTGACGCTTTTCATTTGATATTGGGTAAATAAAAATATTTTAAACTAGTTCATATACACTTTAAAAAATTTTGTCTGGAGGCACAAAACTATACCTACACCTTTCTTAAACAAACTTACATTAAAAACAGACACCGATCAATTAAAATTACGAAATACAATTGAAGACAATCATTGGAGCTGATTTACACTTTGGCTAATCATGTGATATCAAGTCAACTTTTTGTGGATGAGTGTAGTTTATGGAAATCAAAGAGATTTTAGCTAAAATTAGGAGAAAAGATGTCCAAATTTTTTTGTCATTTTTGCTGAACTTTTAAACATGTGAAGAAATCAGATTAGGAAAGAAAGAAAGAAACGATGAAAAGATAGAGTAAAAATAAATGTGAAGGAATTTCAAATTGATCACTAAAATACTTTTCATTAAATTTTTAAGTTATTTCAAATATTATGTCAAGATTTATTTTATTATAGGTCAGAGGTCACAGAGAGATCATTGAAGATTTTAAACAATACCTACAATAATTTTATTTATATGTATAGTGACTTTTTTATATACCAGACTCTCTGAACGGAACGTACAATCAGGGCCTCTTTCACCAACTACAATAAAGTGTTGATTAGTTACTTTTAGAAATAATTTTGTGTTTTATTAAATTATGCGTTTGGTTTACTGCATCCTTCGATAGGCGAATTTTTATTATTATTTTAATGTTTGGGACATTACCTTGCAAACAAAGGTATATCACCTCCCCCATTCCCGGTTACCGGTGACTTTAAATGGCGGTTAGACTACTCGACACATGGTGAAATAGGCCCTTAGCGTATTTAATTACCCGTTACTAATTTGCAAGCGAGCGAGCGAAGGAAGGAAGCGAAGAACGCGTAAACGCCGTATTTTCTACGGCGCTTTCGATCTTTTGGTCGCGAACTTTAGAGTTAACTCTTACCGTATTTGACAAACCATTTAATTTCGATCACCAAGTCTCATACTCTACTCATTTGAGCAAGGAATTTTAGTAAACCAATTTAAAACGTGGATTTTTAAATATTTATGACTACACCACAGTATTATAGTACAAAAACTGTTTATTTGTTACAAAAATATAGGTACTTTTGAATAGTATAACATTTCTAATAGTAAGATTAAGGTGAATTTCTTGTTAATTTTTCAACTGTTATCATTTACATAGAATACCTTGTTCAAATGAATGAAGTATATTAGAATATTAGAATACAGGCTTTTCTTTTTTTTTATACTTTTTCCAAAACAATCTGATATGAATTTACTGTGAAATCTTTTGTAAAAAATATAATAATTATTAAGCAAAGTATACATCAGCCTCAACGGAAACTAACACAAGACGTAGTAGTGTTTACACTTTGTAAAAAGAACTCTCTTTTGTGAGTGCATTCTTCTAAAACACATGGCAGTAATACCCGGGACATAATCTAAACCAAGCCATTTCCAACCCTTCATAGACACGGGCGACACTTATCACAAATCATTCGATAGATTAAAAAAAAACAGACAAAATTGACTATGTCAGTTTAGATAACGACCCTGCATGGATTAATAAAAAGTACGTTATAATAAAGTTATATCGCCAGCCTTGATAATTCGTGATGGATGTTCAGGACTCCTGGGGACAAAGAAAATATTATATTTTTAGGGACATATAATAGTTAAAGAGATATTCAAGAGAAGAAATACATTTCCCAAAATAACTATGGTTTTACACTTTGCACTATATACTAAACAATACTATTCAACATAATATCGGTTACAAATAATCTCAATTAATTTTTCAAAGTTTTGTATTGTTTCTTTTATTTTATTTTTAAAGTTACTACCTAGTAGTAACTTTTGTAGCTTTAGCTTTTGTAGAGAAGAAGTTGTCTAATTGAGATTCTAATGAATAATAAATCTGTTCAAAAACGAATCTGTCGAATACAGAAACAACCATCTAGTCATGACGACCTTTTTAATCCAATAATGAGGACAAAAAAAAAAACTTGCTAAAATGGAGTTGTTTCATGATGTTTTTAATAATATATTTAACGCAATGGAATTAAAATATACATTACTCGAGGAATAATTTAAGTTTACCTATCCAAGATCACTTATTAGTTCGTCGTCTAGGTCAAGTGACGTCACACGCTGGATCGCAAGCGCAAATTTAAAGCCTCATAACATATTAATTTCTAGTCATATTTTAATATTAATAATTTTTGTTTCATTTAACTTAAATTTTTATAATTGATCCATAAAAAAAAATGAAACTTGTTCATTGAGCAGAAGCACGTAGTAAACTCACGTGTCGGGCTCCTGCTTGAACGGCTGCTGCTGAATGAACGGTCCGGGCGCGGGCAACGCGAGGTCCGTTGCGTCCGTTGCAGCTGCCGCGTCCGTCTGCAGCTCGGCAGACGCGCCGCCGAGCAGCATCTCCTGCAGCAGACTGTCGATGTGCGCCACTCCGAACAGCTTCGCGAACTGGATCTGCTCGATCATCTGCCACGTGATGCTCTGCAGCGGCGGCAGACACAGCAGCAGCTCGCCGAACCGACCGCGTCCGTCGTACTGTCGGTCGCTGATGTAGTCCTCGAGGTTTATTTGGATCTGGTACCGAAGCTGCTTGATCTTTTGCCGCTGCGATAGCCCCTTCGCGTCTGATGTGGACGAATTATTAAATTTATCATTTGTATACACAAAACAAGCTATAATTAAAATTACAAACTAACCCTCTATTTTGTATTGAGCCCAACTTGATGCAGACTACTTGATGCTGCAAGCATTAGGTCAAAATTACCATGTCATGGAAATGCCACCGAAGTAAGAGTATACCAAATTTAACATCAATAGAATCTATGGAAGTTAGTGAAATCCCTTGGACAGCCCATAGGAAATAGGCTCTCCAACTTTCCCAGAGTAGGTACGAGTTTTATAAGAGTGTTGAGAATGATGAATGACTGATGAGAATTACTTGGATCGAAGAAGACGATGGCTTTGAGGCAAGCGAACTCCGTGTCGTCGATGTCGATCTCGCGCAACGGACGCACGATCTCGTCCATTACGCGCACTCCGATCATACTTATGTCTATGTCCATCCTGGCATCTGTCGACATTAAACACATTTAGGACCTGCAACTTTAAGTAAATTTATTTACATAAACACGTTCTTCAATTTAGAGGTACAGTCGGGGTAAGAAAAGATTCGTCGCCTTAAAGTCGATATTTGTTTGCACCAGGTTATGACAAAATTTGTTCTTTAGTTTCAAAAGGTATTCTCTATCCTCCTCATTCGGGCCATTAAAAAAGACTCTTGAAGTAAAAACACGTGTAAAACAACCCGTCGGAAATATCTCGACACATCGCAACAATCTATTTTAAATTTGCTTTGTATTTAAATTAAAAAAAAAAAAACACACACACACACATTAACTATTTTTGATGTTAAGTAAATATACTTTTTTTTTCTTTGCCGACCGTAACGTGAGTTACTGCATTCTTTCGAGGTGCCAAGAAATTTCCGACTGTCTGTAGGATCAGCAGTACCTATGATGTGTTTGGTGATGATGCAGTTGTTGCCAAGCAGCAACACGTCGCTGAGATGCAACGAGCGACGCGCGCATCCCAGAAGCAAATGCTCGCCGGCGTGAGCGCGCAGAAGCGCCACCTACACATTCACAAACACCGTCTTTTAGCGGCAATTGATTCTATTCAATGGCAAATACAGTTTAGCCTTACAGTGGTAAATAAATTTGAAATAAATTGTTGGGGTAAGTGCACAATGAGTGTAAAACGCTTCAAACTGACCTGATCGTCAAGATGCAGTTCTGTGAACGCCGGTATGTACTTGGCCCATTCGACAAGTATCAGAAGTTGTTGCTTTATGGAGTCGCACACGTCGTTTATCTTCGCTAGCTGTCGGTTGTTTATCTCCGCGTCTGTGATGTTGCTTGTCTGTGTAACACATACGAGTACAACTGTCAACACACTCACACGCACTCACATCAGCCCAATAAAGCATATCGAAAGAAACCAATACCTTATACTCGATATAATATGTATTGATATACTAGCTTTTGTCCGAGACTTTTATCTTATTGAATATTGATTGATCTATTTTCTTACTTTATTGCATAAATGATGAAAATCTAAGTATTTCAATGGGGAGTAATAGATCGTACGAGCAAGCTCGTACGCTAAATTATCTCAGGTGTAAATGATCATTTACCTCTCTGTTTTACAATCTACTATTAACATATAGAAAATTGGGCCAATTACTGCAAATTGCTTTACAATCTCAAAAGATACGTTTAAACTGATTCAGCGCCATCTATTCTTTATTATTGTTATCTGATAATGTTGTAGTGTACAAAATGAAGTATTCCTTCAATATTAGTAGTAGATATGTGTTTGATCTATCTAGTATTACTGTAGAGAGACACAAATTTCTTTGAGATTAAGTCATATAAAAGCAGTATATGTGTTGCCAATTCTGTGATCAAAATATTGATGCATTCCAAGAAATAAAGCGAGTCCATCAGAAGTTATTACTTTTCCATTGTCAACACTTCACTTATCTGTATTTACTGTACGGTCTGCATTTACAGAGTTTACTCCTAGACAACATATTTACACACTTTACTTGTACGAACGATAATAAGTTATGAGTAATTTTTTCATCGTTTTATGATTATGATACGCAGTCGCCCAGTGGTAACTTCGTTACTAACATTATAAATGTGAAAGTATATGTCTGCCGGTTACCTTTTCACGCCTTAACTACTCAACCGCTCATCATAAAATTTTGCATACACATTGTCAGGGATACAAAAAAGGACATGAAATATCTTTCATCCGGGAAAAAAGTACTGATTTTATTTTTCCCTGGCAAAACTAAAATAGCAATAAAGATTGCTGAGGCGATATATTTTTTTAAAAAAAGGTGCGGCGAAGTCGCGGGCACCAGCTAGTAATATACATATTATATGCCTATGGTTATCTGGAATAATCTTTACATATAATAAAATCGTAAAAGAGCCGTGTCTGTACATTAAATATTTAAAAAAAAATCGAAGTGTTTGGTTGAACGCGCTAATTTCTGGCCAACATTTAATAGCCCAATTCCTCAGGAAGGTTATAAGGCTTCTGAGAATAATCGAGAAGGCTTTTGGGGGAACCGCGGGACACAATGTTTAATAATAATAATAATGTACCTTTGAAATAAGTTTTTTCAAATATAATGTTCAAATGAATTGATCCTGGACATTACATACACTCCACATATAAATAAACATACAAAATAGGCTCACTCTCTTTAATAAAGACTCGACTATTCAAATATCATTAATACATGAGATAACGTGTCTTAACGTTTGGTCTAGTGGCTAGTAAACCTAGCTGTTAACCAAACAGTCGCGGTTTCGAATCTCGCTAGGGATTTGCCATGTTTATGTGTTAACATTTTACCTTAGTATCTGAGTCATGGATCTTTTGCGTTTATAAAATGCATGTATTTACAAAAAAAAAAAGATTGGAAAATCAAACTCACCTCATCTATGACCTTTCTGCTGAGTAACTCTGCATTCAGCAATGAAACCACAGACAACCCGTTGGCCTGAGTTGGCTCCTCGTATGAAGGCCGTCTGCAATTTATACGGTCCCTTTCGTTTTGAACGGCTGAAATTAAACAAATACAAATGATATTTCATCAGTAGATCTAAATTTCCCCTGTTGCGGTAAAGAATTATAGTCTTTTATTTATTTGACTTTCAATAAATGTTAGTTTTTTCGTTTACCAACAAGCGCCCTATGTAAATATATGAATTTTTTTTTGGCCTTGTTGTTATTAGTCTCGCGAATTTATTTACGTCTATACCGTTAGTTGTACTTACTTATCATTTATAATCTATTTTGTCCATTTTGTTTTATTTTGTCAAATATAAAGATTTTCACAGAATCCTTTCCCGTGATTGTTAGAGCAAGTTGTCCTACTTAATTTCTCAATCCATACAGAAACATCGTAAAGACTAGGCCCAACTGAGTTTGGACCCTTTTTTAGTATGACTAGGTTTCTAGCAAGTAGCTTGAAGTTATTTAAAGAATAATGCAGGAATAGCAGCTTGAGCTACTTGAAGAATAATTCAAGAAAAGCAGTTTGAGTCTACATGAAGAATAACGCAGGAAAAAGTTAAAACGTATGGCAATTAAGTTTATCAAAACGAACCTAAAAGCAAGTCAATGCTATTACATTTACATTGAAAAAATTGTCACAAGGATATTTATGACTTATTTCCACCTACCCGGAAATTAGTATTGCGGTTACTGATTAATATGCGAGTGTAATTTTCATTGTAATTTCAGATGTTAATTACACATTATTATTATTATTTATTTTATTAATATATTAACACTTATATTTCCATTAAATGTTATTGTTTATGTTGTAATATCATTGACAGATGATATTACTATGTTTACATGGAACTAATTAAGTATGTGGACTAATTAAATGTGTTATTCCTTGCAAAGCGCGCCCTTTCCTGCGATATCTTAATTATTACGCACACAGAAAGCGCCGCGTTCATTTCTTTAATATTCTGCGACTTCCGAGGCTAAATCCTACTCACGCTTTTATATTTTGCAAGAAAAGAGTTCAACCATTAAACAATATTTCGGTATTTGTATGAAAAAAAAAATGGTAACTAGAAAAAACATGGAAAAAACATAGAGCGCTACATCCGTTATATGATAAGTAAACGTAAATATTTTAAAAATATTATTTCAATAAGAAAAAGCGAAATTATTAGCTGAAAAAATGCGGTAGTTTCGACATTGGAAATTAATTTAAATCCATAAAAATGCAGCTGATACAACATTGTTAACCGTGTATAAATTGTTAATATACTGAAAAAAAAAAAAATGTATAAAATGTAAAAAAATTATCATTCCATGCAAACAGTTTCAGCAAAATTTATTGGTATTGTTGCATTTCAAATTTTATATTTGATATTAAGTTTTTGTGCAAAATATTTATCTCACCTTCCTTCTTCATTCCAGCCTTGAAACACTTCCTTAGTCTACAGTATCTGCATTGATTCCTTTTGTCCTTATTCACTTCACAATTTCTACTAAACCTGAAATCAGATTAAATTGAATTAGAAATAGTTGAATCTCAATTCAAATGTAATGCAATCAACATAGCACATGACGGGGGGTTACGTAGGGGGAAAAAATTCTAGCTTTTGATTGAGAGCTTCAAACTTGTTACATAATTCTGACACTTTCTTGAGTCAATGCGGATAAACTTACTTTATAAGCCATCGCATCGGACCAAACATGGTACTAACTTTTTTTTATGTGAAGGGTGACACTTGTTAGTAAATGCCACAACAGATATGTCACACACATCGAACAACACAAGAATATATATTTTAAATGATTACTTATACTTATGCAGAAAGGTTACAAGAATATGCTTCTTACAGGTGACCGCTACACTAAAGCATCACACAAAATTCGACCTTGAAATCTCACTGTCATCGTGCGCAAAGGAGTTTCACTTAAAAAAAAAAAAACCATTTATTGTACGTTAGGCTTTACCTGCACGTATACAAGTGGTTCTTTCTGACGCTCCTCCTGAAGAATCCTTTGCAGCCGTCACACGATGACGCGCCGTAGTGTTTCCCAGTCGCCCTGTCTCCGCATATGGCACATTGGTGGAGGAGGGTCACTGTACTTGTGGCACTGGCTTCGCTACTGCTCGTTTCTAATTGCATATCACTATCTGTGAACAATATATATATATATACATATATTAATTTTGTAACGGGACTTTACCTTACTTTGTTTAAAGTTATATTACTAATTAGCTTTTGCCCGCGACTTCATCTGTGCTCCTTTTTCTTAGGCGTCTTAATCAAAACATTAAGTTTTTGACGTGAATATTTGATTGAAATATTTAAATTGTCAGCTACGAACGCCGAATGCGAAAGAATTTTTTTTACGTTTTCTGGTAATTTATTACAATTTTTCTCTTCTAAGAACCTTCCTTGAAATTGGATCCTTGGAATTGGTCCAGCCGAGGTCTCGAGTTTCACGTTTAGCAACACATTTAGCGATTAATTTTTTACGATATATATGGATTTATACTTATTTTAATAGCAACAGAAAATTTAAGGACTCCTCAGTTCATTGATTTATTTGTATACGCTAGACCACATTAAGAGCAAATATTAAGAGGTATTAAATTAATGCGTCCACCATATAGCCCTGACCTTGCACCCTCAGATTTTCACCTGATTTGGTTTTTTCAGAATTTTTTGGTTAATATCAAGAGGGGACTGTCAAAACTACTTGTCCCAGTTTTTTGATCGAAGTCCCAAATTTCTACAGCAATGGGATTATGTCACTACAAAATGGCAACATGTAATGGAATAAAACGGCACATATATATATTATATTATCAAAAGTAAATAAACTATGATAACAGATATCTTGTATTTGTATTGTATATGAAACTTAGAGGAACGCGGTCGTCATGGCAACGCGTCACACGTCACGCAACGACCGCGTAGCTCTTTGATGAAATACGAAAAAACTTATTTCCCGACTTAATATTCTATATCAAATCTTGCCAAACCTATATCATCTTAAAGTTCTTTGTAAAATTTAAAATAATTGCAATAGTTTTTCCTCGAGCACGAATGACGCTACGATACATAATCAATTTCATAATAATAATTATAGTGTTTTAATAGCGGAGACGTTAAGATAATATATAAGCATGTATGTATATAAATAAACTTCAACGTATATTATGTGTACGGATAATTCCGTCAGCAACTGGTTTTTGTTAACACTCGGCGAGCTCCGCTGACCGTGATTGTATATTTGATATGAATTTTGTTGACTCTGTATATTTAATGTAAGCCGTTTACGCTGTTTGACGAATAAATAAAACCATAACGCACTTGTAACTTGTACTTGTCTTTTCTAAGTATATGCCAACAACTTACACAAAAATATACCTACTTTATATCAGATGCGTACTTATTAAATTGAGGATTCTGTGTACAACGTAGTAATAACAAACCCTCAATCCGTAGAGAGCCTAATCAAAGTCTGGGCTGCGCTCCTTAATTTGTCTGGAGTCATTAAGCTAGAGAACCACGGGGAATAAAGGAAGATTATTGGAAAAACGGATCCTATGGATCTTGCATGACCGATTGCGAAACCACAATAATAATTTTTTTAAAGGGACTTTTTTTATGTTAAGGGTGACGGTCCACTTAATGGTAGGTGGCTACCGCTGCCTATAATATTACAAGCAACGCCACGGGTGCTGCAGTGCGCTGCCGACTATAGTAGGCTTAAGGATAAGGGATAAGGAAGGGAGGGAATCCCTTACTCCTTAAAATAGACTAAACTCAAGTTTTGTATTATTTTATTTTATTTAATTAATAACCACTAAAAAAAACTTAAAAACTTTCGACTGGAAGTGACTGGGCCATTATTATTTTGTCTATGCAGTTACAAAAAAACAAGATTCAGCTTTTAATCCGTAGCTTAATAATTATTATTGCGAAAGTGAGTTTGTTTGAACTACTCAACGGATCATCTTGAAATTTAGCATACACGCCGTTAGGAATACAGAAATGAACATAGGGTGAAATCCTTCCATCCAGAGAAAAATGGGTACTATGAATCTAAGTCATCTAAAAACAGATCATCTAAAAATAAAAACATTAACGCCTGACATAAATAAATGAGCCATAAAAATAAAAAACACCCTAAGAAAAAGGGGTGCGGACAAAAGCTAGTACCTATATATATATACTAATATATAAAGCTGAAGAATTTGTTTGTTTGGTTGAAGTGACAAAAAGTGTTATTTTCATCCCATAAGATGGCGCAAATAGCCACTGATTTTTTAATTTGTTTTTGCGATATCTAATCTTATAATGAAGATCTTACGCGAAGTCGCGGGCACCAGCTTGTTTACTATATATATTATATAGAATCTTGCAAATGTGAACTTCGAACATAACTAAATACAGCTGTTTCCAGCTAACATATATTTCATATTCAAACTATACACTAATCTTCTATCCTGGTGGAAATATTTTGTAATAGAAGGATTGAACATTTTGAATCAGATCAGATTCCTAGGGAAAATATTTAACTATAGTTTACTATAGGATACTTAAACCCATTCAAAATTAAACCCATATTTTACTAAAATATGGGTTTTAAAATGATATCAATAAGTTCGATAAAATTTGCAAGAATTCACAAACCTGGACTGTACATGCCAATGCGATGCGAGCTATCTGTTGGACTCCTTTGCATGTTGAAAGAGTAGGATCCCTCTATTGGTTTCTCCCACCCTACCGGCGCTCCAGGCAGCGTGTAGTCATAGTCAGTCGTCATGTAACTCATAGGACACATCTCGTGGGACGTCATTATTTCGTAACCGAGCACCGGCATTTTACAACCATCGGCAAACCGCGAAGTGTTCACACTTCGAATATCCAAGCAGCACTGATTGGAACGATTCACTAATAGGCACAATATACGATGTGTGGTTACAAAGCGATTAAAACTAATCAACAGGTGATGTAATGTCCAAATTGTTTATCATATCTACTGCAGTCTTTATCACGAAATGAACAGAAACAGTCTCCTTCTACCGTAGAAACGTTTACCACCAAATCACTGCAAATATTTGAACACACACGAATAATTATACAATAATTGCTGCGTCGCAGTCGTCGGGGTAAATGTTTTCGTATTTATCACATAATTGTTCACAAACGAGTCCCAGATAATCGTGTTTACAGATGTATCACGCCGGTCTCGGATGACAATGAGTCTCGGTAGCGGGCGAGCTACTCCTCAGACGGCGTTGGATCGACTGACATGACAATGTTGTCAAACTTGTCAACAATACCTCATGAGTCTTACGGAACACATCACAACAGACCTATCGAATTCGTATCACGAATAGTTAGCAAAAAATATTAATGTTTGCGTGTCTGTTCGTAAGTATGCGTTCGCGCATTGAGGCTTCGGTACATATCAGACGGAGCGGGACCGCGTTGACGGTAATGTTTGACACGCTCTAAAAACTTGTGAAGACGGGGACAAATCATTTTACTAAATGATTTGTTAAATGTACCTATGGTACATTTAAAAAATCTAATCAAATGAAGACGAAACTTTGGTGAGTATTTGTCTAGCCAAGGACACTTCGACGGTTAGTAATTCAGTCGAAAGTCAATCCTACAATTATCTCAGTCGTAGGACGTCTACTGTTGGACATAGGCATCCTGCATAGTTTTCCAATAGGACCGATCACAAGCGGCTTAATATTCGCACTAGATAGTGACAATTATCAGGCTGCAGGTAGACAATCGGACGGCGAACAAATTCGCATAACGTGTCCGCACGTTTTACATGCTTGCATTACTGCCCCTAAAACTTGCCAATTAAAAAAAACACAAATTAGATATTAGACATCAATGATTCAATGGACGATTTGAAAGATCAGCGTTTGATCGCGAATTTCTGCTGTCGTGTGTACCAACGTACGCTGATTCACTAATTTATCGGAAACGCAGCACGCAGCGGATGCAAACGCAGTCCGTATATACATGACAATGTCGCGGAGTCATTCGGTAGCCAGCGAGCACAGTTGACAAACTATTTCCATAAACAGTAGTTATATGCGAGCAAATCGAATGACTAATTACATTATTTGTCACAGCAGGCATTGGCTTTGTTCCTTTGTTGCCATCTGTTAACATCTGTTTTTGTAAGGGAATTCACATAATCATCCAGGATGCAGATAACAGCCTCGGTAGCAACTTATCAGTTCCGATACAATATGTGAGATACGGAGAAATGTTTCGTTTGTCTGTACGCAAAGGCCAGAAACTAAGCCTTATCCTTTTTAAACTTATCATTTTTACACGTAGATTATTTTTATATATTTGGATTTGTACATCTAATATGTCACATATTTTTTATTTTTATCAATATGAACGGATGTGATAGCAACTTACTCAAATAATGACACCATAAATATAATAATTTCTTTATACTTTATATAACTTTCTTTGACGAATTTAAAAGTAATAACTTGAATAAAGTAATAAACACATATAATGTTATATTAGGTTCCGAAACCATCCATTTGAATTTATTGCATTAAAAATCATACAAATTGTGAGATCTCCATCTAAGGAAGATTGTCCTATGAGACAATATGTGTTTCAACCTTTTTTTTAACATTTGGAAATTCTCATGGATACCCGGCAGTGATAGGGGACGCTGCAGGGTTATGCCGGACTTCTACCAGCTACAGACCCAATCACTTCCTGGCACGGCCGTAAATGGGCGAGGTCGCGGCGACGTTATGACACGACATCGGTGCCCCGCCACGGCTGTCAGGCGCGGAGAGAGCCACGCTTCCTGTCGGAACTTCGGCGTACCCGAAAATATGTGTTTCACCTAGCAGTACAAAAAGTGCCTTTGAGTAGTTCTTATAGTTGAGTACCAGGAATCGAAAGTTCAAACCACTAAGATAAGAGGCTGATAGATAGGTTCAGCACCGCAATCTCGTGAAGTATGTAACTAACTAAGTACTTGACCCAGCCGTTTGCGATACCGGAAAGGACGTCTGCTGGGCCATCTAGTCGTAAGTAAAATCGAAAAAGCAAGGATTGTCTACCAAAACTTCTTCCTCAGAAGAGAAATTTGAGGTAGATGAACCTAGCGTTAGATGAACCAACAACGAATCAAAAGAACAGCCAACACCTGACTAGGTAAAGCTAATACACAAGTGCATTATGCAATCTGTAGAGGTTGATTTGAGTCGTAGAACGTGATTGTTTTGAACGCTATCTGCAGACGGACCGGGTCGGGGGTCACAACTATCTCTCGTAAGTGGTACGGCCGTCTCGACATGGGCCGTGACTATTTCATAGTTTATTCAATAAATAACTATATCATGGTCTATTTACTTCTAACAATTTTGGGTCTTCTTGCTGATCTAATCTATAATATATCAATAAAAAATAAACAATGTTGTACATTGGTAAGCGCATAATTGAGAAGGGCTTAACCGATGTGACTACTTTTTTAAATGTCCTAAATACGGAGTTCAGGGGAAGAACATTTGGAAAATATGCCTGAAAATAAGACATCGCGAGGAACTGGTACTGAAAGTGCTCTTTTTCTATAGGATTTGTGTGTTAAGGTTATGTACCTATGAAATTATAAATTGAACGAAGGATTTGCGTAATAATTGTTATTGTTTCATATATAAGACTAGTATATGCCCGCGACTTCGTCCGCGTCCGATCGCTAACAGGAACACCCCCGCAGGACAAATCTGAAGATTGTCTGAAAATTTCATCAAAATCGGTTCAACGGTTTTGGAGTGTGTAGGAAACATACATACACACATCGCCTTTTTTTATTAAAGAAAGAAAAGAAGATAGGCTTGTGGTCACAAAGGAAAATCATATAACTCGTACGATAATAAAAAAAAATCCTTTGAACTACTCGTTTATGAGATTTATTACTTCAAAGATATGTACCTACGTCTCTTTTGCAGTTGAACAAATATTATAATATCATTGGTTTACGAGGACTGCACTAAAAGTATCGAGATTGGAATATTTCCATTGTTCCTGGCATAATAGTCTTTATAATCGAAAACTCCTTGGTTTTATTAATCGAATACCATTTAATTATTTTTTTAAAAGAACGCGGTCTTGTCACAAGGTCTTGTCGAACTTGTAAAGTCAGTGTGAAAATGGAATTGATTCAAGAAAATTCAAGAGAAATAATTTATTATGATTCGAAGTGGTTTAACACAAAAACAGTGTGTTGATCGGATGCTTTCTGCATTTGGTGATGAAGCCCCATCTAAAACCACAATTTATTGCTGGTTTGCGGAATTTCAACGTGGACGTGTCAAGCTTTGTGACGATTCCCGTCAAGGTCGCTCAAAAACTGCAGTCACCCAAGATAACGTTAATGCCGTGCGTAAGCTGATTGAGGAAGATCGACATGTGACATATCGCTAAATTCAGGCAACTTTAGACATTGGCCTGAGTTAAATACAAAAAATCTTGCATGAACAATTAGGTGTAAAAAAGTTTTTTTTCCCGATGGATCCCGCATTCGCACTGTGAGGAGCAAAAAGCGGCTCGCGTTACTTGGTGCGTCAGAACTCTCGAGAGATTCCACGGAGGATCTTCAAATGCTGTATACAGCGTCGTTACAGGTGACGATTCCCGGATATACGCATACGAACCCGAAACAAAAAACCAGTCACGAGTTTGGGTGTTCAAAAATGAGTTGAAGCCAACAAAAGTTGTTCGTTCACAGAGCGTTGCAAAAAAAAAAATGGTGGCCACGTTTGTCTCTAAAACCGGTCATGTTGCGACTATTCCTCTTGAGGGACAAAGAACGGTCAATGCAGAATGGTATGCTAGCATTTGTTTGCCGCAGGTCGTCCCTGAACTCCGTAAAGAGAACTGCAACCGCCGCATCATCCTCCATCACGACAATACGAGCCACAACAATACCGCCCACAGAACAAAAGAGTCAAGAAAACATTGAATTATTAGACCATCCGCCGTACAGCCCTGATCTAAGCCCGAATGATTTTTATACTTTCCCCAAAATTAAGAACAAATTGCGTGGTCAACGATTTTCGTCACCTGAGGAAGCTGTAGACGCCTAGAAAACGGCCATTTTGAATACCCCAACTTCAGAATGGAATGAATGCTTTAATAATTGGTTCCATCGAATGGAAAAATGTGTCAAGTTTCAAGGAGAATACTTCGAATAATAATAAATATCTTTTCCACTAATAATGTTGTATCACTTCCTTGATTCCCGAAATTTTCAGTGCCGCCCTCGTAGCATGACTATACGCCTTGAGGCACCAAATAATGCCAATTTAAAATTGAAGTTTCCACCAATCATCTACTTCACTTTTAAATGCACCTAACACTGTACTGGCATCAAATTTTACATAGTTAATGCATTGTTTCAGGTGAAGGTTATTGACATCTATTCTTCAAGTTTCCAATGAATCGCCCAATGTGTTAACAAACCTGGTGTTAAGGTCAGGGAGGTCGCTAATGTCAAGCTTATTCATGTTCAGTGTTAATACAAAATAAACACAAGAAGTTTCATCCGCGTTAAATATTTTTAGATGTGCCTCTTCAATGGTTATTTATATTTTTCATGACAATTATCTTATACATAATAATAAAATCGTAAACGAGCCGTGTCTGTACATAAAATATTTTTTGCAAAAAAACAATTTGTACACGTTGGTAGGTAGGTAGGTACTTACTTATGTTACCGGGGTAAAAAAAATAGTTTTTAAAATATTTGTCTGTTTGTATGCGTGTTTGTGCACGCTAATCTCAGAAATGGCTTAGCCGATTTGAATGCAGCACATGTGCAAGGGAATGCAAGAGGAAACATTTTATCAAGTTTGCTTGATTTTAGTCAAGTTTTGCTTGACACCTCCTGCTGGCTTCACTGTATCATTATTGTAAACACACAAATTTTATTGGACCAATTTTCAAGATATAATGTGCGCTGATTCACTTATTTACTTAAAAAACACCAATTTAGCTTAATTACTTTAATGTCAACAGTTTCGTTTTGCAGCAAACGCCGATAACAATTATTGAAGAGAAATATTCTTCTAATTTAGACTGTCTGCCTGCCTGTCGACCTTAACATAATATAAAAAAAAAAACTCTTGAATAGTAAGAAAAATATAACTTAATTTTGTTAAAAAAAAAATTTTGTTAATTTTGTTAAGAAAAATATAACTTAAGTTATTACAGTGAAGTAGGTACCACTCACACATGAAAAAGCATTGTAACAAAATCATCTTCGTCAGAATACTGAAGCAGTCATCTCTAACTCAGTGATTTGAATATTCTACTTTTTAACTATTCGCATAATTTCATTTCTTACGCAGTGTTAAAAGGAAGTTTTTCTACATAGTTAGATCGGTAAGTTACAACCATTGGTTGGCAAGTTAGAAATGACGTAAAACAAACATCATAGGTAAATAACGTGTTCTCGTTACGACGAATGTCGAATGCTGACGCGCTGCCTTGATGCCGTTTGAGACGACCTAGTCCTTGACACTGGAGCAAGCTAACACGTTACCAGGAAACCAAACTGAATTTACTTAAGAGGATGTTAACTGATTTTTTGTTTTTTACAAAAAAAATTGTATAAAAATTTTAAATTCTGTTATCTACAAAACAAAAAACAACTACATCACAATCAAGAGTGAATATAAATTCTAATTCAGAAACCTTTAGAGAACAGTGTGGGAACCATGCTAACTTTTATTTATATCCTTTACTCCCCTGTGGAGTCGATATGTCCTTTCCCGGATTCTAATTACATATATCTGACTCTATTTCCAAAATATTAAATATTGTCTAAAATATGAAAAAAAAAGAAATAACAAATAACATTATTTCATTGAAAATCATAACAGTTGTTATTCTATGTACCATCACAGAAACTTGTGAGTTAGATGCGAACATTTATTTTGTCAATGGAAACTCACTTTGTAGAAGTGATCCATTAGTTATAGAAATGTAAAATAATTTATTTTCTTATGTACAAGATCAAACGCAATTTCATATAAATATGACATTATTTGGTTGCGTGCTCAAAAAAGATAATATTGAGGATTTTTATCAACAAAAATGTGACACCATTTTTTTTTAAAAAAAGTTACAGATAAATGTGTATGTAAATTTGTTCTATTTCGCTACTACGGCTCATTTGTTTATTTTTATATCTGTTATTGTAAAATACTTGTTTACTTTGAATGAGCAAAATGTTTTTGTTGTATCCAATTCACTCCACTGCTTGATACGGTCTCTCCCAATGTGAACTGATATGAACTGCAGATCACCAAGCCAGCCCACTACGACTTGGCAGTACTCGCAATGTCTGAAGATATGTACAATCGCTTCAGTCTTGCTTTGCCAGACTGAAACCAGTGTCACTGCGGGCGGTGGCGCAAGATACAGTCGCCGTAAAAAAAAAAGTCAAAAAGTTACCGTAAAAAAAACTTTTTAATTTTTTTTTTTAAACTAATGTAAGTATACCCGAGTAATTTTGAGTCGGCGCCTGACGGCGCCTGACCGCGCCGGCCGCCGCCAGGCATCACGCTTTACGTAATTAATTAATTTGCTTGTTTGGCGCCGACTCAAAATTACTTAGGTATACTTACATTAGTTTAAGAACTTAGTTATTAAGGTTAAATAAAAAAGGTTATTTTTTATTGTTTGCTTTTCAGTTTTATCGGCGGTTTAATTTTTTGTTAAAAAGTTTTTATTTTATATTTTTTTGTGGCTATAATCTACTAATTACTACGTCATGCTTATTTTTTGATTACTTTTACAAAACTCCGCATTAAAATCTGTGAGTGAATCACCCCTATTTTCCCACCCTTAGGGTATGAATTTTTTTTTCAAGTTTATATGGGACCAACTTCGAGGTATACCCAATAAAAAAGAATTATCATTATGCGTGGTCATACATTACAATCAGTGAGTGAACAATCAATCCTCTCCTGTTTTCCTACCCATAGGGTTGGAATTTTTTTCCAAATTTTTATGGGACCACCTTCGGGGTATACCCTTTCCAATAAAAAAAGAATTATCAAAATCTGACTACTCTGTAAAAAGTTATGCGTGATCATACATAATATACTCGTCGAATTGAGAACCTCCTCCGTTTTTCGTTTTGGTCGGTTGAAAAATAAAAATTTATTCTGTAAATAAATAAGAAAGAAAGTAAATACCTACCTTAAAATTATATTACATTTTTATTATATAATATATCAGGTATATTGTATACGCAACACCTATAGATACTTAAAAAACTAATAACAATGAATCAAGCATTTTGAACAAAATCTCAAAACGACAGAACCGTTTATAAAAACATATTTAATAGGTAGGCCACATTTTATTTCAATAATAGTATGTCTTAAATTCCAAAATTTAATTCGTGTAAATAAAATCGAAAAAGGTGGCTGTTACTGCTTCAGTAGACACGTGCTAGAAATAGTTACTATTTTTTTAAAAGCAAGCTATTGGTTTTGAAACACTTGGTGTTAGTTAAACGCACGATAGGAATACAAATTTACAAGCTACGATTTCAGCAAAAAAAACATAAATCTATCAAACTCTGTTTCGGTATGAAGTGTGAAGAATCCTTTGATGAACAATTATTCTAAACAACTGCTAGGGTCGCAATCACGCCGCCTCCTGCCAGTCGCAACATGAGTAACAGACAGAACATTTTGTATGTAACCGCAAGCAATTATATTATGGCTACTATAAAACCACAAGACAATGCCGCAGTGATTGCGGATGAACACTGTGACGCTCATCGCATTCATACATATAAAAAAAGATGTATCTACGTCAAGCGACTACTGCTTAAATCACACAAAAACTAAGAAAAAATATGTTTTATATAAGCAAAACATGTTTTACCAGTTCCTCAGCGTAGATTATTTCAATCAAATTCTGAATAAGACCCCGACAGGACAGTTCTTGTCCCACAGACCCAACAAATAACCTCTCCTACAACCTTTCTTTAGAATTGGGCTATGAAAAATAATTTTAGAAATCGGACTTCTAGTTCCAGTGATTCTCGCGTTCAAACAAAATATTCAGCTTTTATAATTAGTGTAGACTTATAACTCAGTAATCCCGCTGGATCCGAAAAGTTCTCGGATGCAGACCACGGACTGGCAAGCGCAATGTAATTACATCCACGCATCACAAGATGGACTGACGACCTAAATCTAATAAGGGCATCGCATCCAGGCCGCTTCTGATCGGTGCTGGAAAATTATGAAAGAGGACCACTGCTCGTCATGACCAGCTATGACCGACAGTGGATGTTCTAAAGCTGAGTTGTTGATAACTCGATACTGCCAACTACTCTATAACAAACCACTCAATTTTAAGATACATAAATTCATTTATGTATTTTTCCATTGTAAAAGTCCTATTGATCTTCCGTTGAAACGTAAACCTATTTTCAGATTATTGGTATTGACGAGATTTAAATACCTATTTATGTCTTCCTATGTCATGTCATGTACAATCGGTTTACATGGTGATGATTTTGAGCCACAGTAGAGATTTGTCGTTTAAATAATACAGCACAAAATTTTACTTAGTGATACCGCCATAAATATGTACTATCAAGGCAAGCATGTGTGATTCCGGTTGCACGATGGCTGTTATACCTATTTTTAGTTTATCTTAAGTTTTTACATCTTAAGTTAATAACAGCTATAATATACGGAATTAAATTTTATTTACTACTATTAATAATATCGTGTTTGCGGTATTACCCCAAACTGCATGAGCAGAGCTTGTATTATGTGCATTACAAAAATTCACAACATTGTACTAGCGGTGAGTATGGAGTAATGGAAAACTCAGTACACTAACTAAACTTTGAAAAGTCGTTTCTTCAGTTGAACTTGCTAGGAATGAATCTGGGAGCATAGGTCTGATATGCCATTTTTTAACGTTGGGAATGTTGGAATACTATTCTGACACGTTTCTAGCTTACGGATATTTGCATTCGTCAAACTCCACGTTTGACACCTGTGTTTCATTTTGATAGCTCGTTGGCCCATCAAGATGATGCAGAGATGGTATCGTTGCTGAGGGAATAGAGACGTTATAAACATATTGACCGTGTTTATGACTAGCAAAAGCAGCTCTGGCTTAAGTAAAAATATATGTGTTGTGTATTCATAGATTGGGAAATGTTAACCTTAATATTTGGTCTTGATATTATGGTAATATTGATATGGCATGGCAATATTTTGAAAAGTATTCATTGATTTAGTGCAAGTCATGCACGAAATGTATAATGTACAAGTAAACAACCTTCCCTGCTTAGTTTTATGTTGAAAAAAAAAAACCTTTATTTTTTTTAATCTCCGCTCAGAATCCGTGGGTAATTCCCCAACGGATCACATGAACAGTCGCCTGTGTCCTGTGTCCATTATTTTATTAATTTTTAAGAACTTATTAAGTGACATTTAAATTAAATGGTTTGGAAACATTAGATAGATATAAAATTTACGTATACAAATTGTTAATATATAAAAAACTTAATTTAAAAAAAACGAAAATATTGAACTTAAACTTTAAACACATAAAAGTCATAAAACTTGGACTTTAAACACACATTAAAGTTTGACATATAAAAGCCCAAAGTTCAAATCCAAATTGACACCTGTGACTTTTTTTAACTATATCCAAGACTAGTTCATTGGAATTTAAACTAAAATGGCAATTCCAATATGCATGTAGATGACAAACCCAATAACCCAATACATTTTTACAAAACATCATCATGACTTGCTAATATAAAACTTACGTCATTTATTTGGACTTTGAACATATTGACACAGTTAGGAATCCAAAGCTAAATTTTAAATGGACGTTGATCTAGATGCACGGTTACAAATAGCATTTAGTAACAAGAACATATTGGTATTTATGAAAAATCGCAATTATGCATATGGGAATAAAGTTGGCATTTGCTACTTCGTTGCCTTATAAGTTACTTCTTGAGAGAAAGTATTGGGCCACTCCCCTACCACGGCTTCAACTGCGACCAATCTTTAAACAAGACTTCAGCCAGAAGCCCACAAACAGATCTTCTCACAACAGCGAATAAGACACACATATCTTTGTCTATTTGAAACGATTTTTTAATAATAAAAGTTTCAAAATGAAGATTTAGAATGATTTACACTTTTTTCAACTTTTTTTGTATGGCAAGCGAAAAGTTGAACTTTGGACTCAAAACAAAATGAAAGTAAACACAAGAGTTCAACGGTCAGTAATACGCAAACAACAAAGTCTATGAAAATGTGTTTCTTTCGCAGTTATCTTGGCATTTGTTTCACCAACTGGACAAAAAAAAATTAGGTATTTTTAAAATTGTCATAAATATCTATATACTATTACATAAAGCTGAAGAGTTTGTTTGTTTGTTTGTTTCACCACTTAAGTATTGTTAGAAGTTAGAAATCAATCAAATCTATGTTTTGTAGGAATAAGAACACGCTGATATGAATTTTCTTCGGGTCATTGGTACATGATAAACGCGATGAGTCAATAATAACAAACATTGGCGCCAATATGCTTATCATTGCTTAAATGAAAATAATGCCTAAGCCTATTGCTGTGTATGTAGATTATTATTTACTATTTTCAAAACGGGTGGTAAGTTTTTAATGACTGTGATGTTTCGAAAGTGTATATGTATCACGCCACTGTCGCCGTGGCGGCGCCATCGTCGTCGCAGCGATAAAGATTTCAGATATATTTTCGAGTGTTATATTTTTCATTTTTCAACGCGTACGATCGCTGGTGATCAGAAAACAAGGTCTTTCGTCCCATAACAGTTCAGAGCACTACCAAAATTTACAAAAAAAATAACAATTACCTACCTAATCAATTAAGCAATGGTTCAAACCAGAACCATTGGTTAATTAATTGGAGCATTTCCAAGTAAAATTAATACCTTTTCATATATTTCTCAGCTTCGCCGGATGAAAATCGGGACTTTGCTTTTTAGACCATACTTACATAATTAACATTGTCAGTTTATATTAATATTTAAAAATTAAATAACAACATAAAACATTTCGCTACTTCTGTTGGTTACGAAATAATTCAAATAGTGCAGCATCATTTCATGTAAATGAGGTATATTTCATGAAGAGTTGCATAATTACATAACTATTATCGATTTTTTTTTTGTTATTACAGTCATATTTGCAATGTCATTCAGTCACGATGATGTGACAATAATACAATAACAAATGTAATTACACATCTAGGATAAAAATAAATGCATGGCTATCAATCTGCAGAAATATAGGTACCTAACACAATAGATTAGTGTATGTATGGGAAGATCGATGACGTCATTATTTGGGTCGAAGCACTGGTTCATGCACTGGCAAGTTTGGTACTAATGTCAATACGATTAAGATTGTTCTCATAAAACTTGTATTGCATGTGCTATTTGTGTTGACTCAATAAAATTTCTTTTCTTTTCTTTCTTTCTTTCATTATCTTTACATAGTTGTAGGTATAATTTGAAATCGCTTTCCGCGTCTGCCAGTCAGTATATCCGCTAACTCCTCCTGAATCAAGCAACGGATTTTGATGCGGTTTTCACCATTAGTTAGAGATAATTTTTCACAGGAGGTTAATAAATAAAACCTAATGAAGTTTGTATATAAATAGAAAAAAAAAAACAATATTTTACAACCAAGTTGCCGAAACTCTCGCGTCTTTCTGTTTCTCCGTTAACTATTTCTAAACCAGCTAATGGATTTTGATATAGTTTTCACTACTTGAAAGGAGGATTTAAAACGAGGAAGGTTTGTATACCTATATATATATATATATATATATATATATATATATATATATATATATATATATATATATATACATATATATTATATATATATATATATATATATATATATATATATATATATACATATACACATACCATCGTCACCATCATCTCAGCCGCAGGACGTCAGCTGCTGGACATAGGCCTCCCCCAAAATTTTCCAATAGGACAGGTCAGAAGCAGACTGGATCCACTGTTGACCTGTCACCTGTCCACCTTTATTATGTATACCTAATATATTAAAAAATGCATCCCAAGCGAAACTGGGAGCCAGTCACTAGTTGAAAATAACTTGTACTTAATTATTACAGCCTGCAGTTTTTGTGACAGTTATAAATACTTTTAGAAGATATTCATATATATATTTACCGGACACTTTATCTCTATACAAAATTGTTTTTTCGAACATTAGTTATGAAGATAATCTACACTAGTTACATATTTTTTTTATTTCAAAATACGATAATCACGCGATATTTAATCCATATACTCGTATGTTATCATGGATTACTTATCTGACATATAATTTATTTTCAGTGTTACTTTGGTTCCCTTATATTACTATAATAGTAAATGTTGTTCATTAAAAAGTTGAAGGAGAAATGAGCACATAATAGGTATTTGTTTTCTGTGCAAAAATTGTTTAAAACATTGTCATAGTTTGTGTAAAGCCAGTCATAAACGTAACTATAATATATATATTATTATATTAATATATATAATATACATATTAGCAAGCTACCACACACGGAGACAATGCTATAATATATATTTTGCCTTAATTTCATTGATGGTTGGCCTAGCATAATATGTCTTGCAATACCATAATATGCAATAATATAAATGGTATATGTTGGTGACGTCATAGAAATATATATTATAGCTGCATGTGTGGTCACTCCAATATTTGTATAGAAAATATATTGTAATATGCCTTGCACAATGCAATATGCCTAGCTTAAGATTTCGATGCCACTAGCATCAATCTGATATGATATTATCTATCTATAGTAATATTGTTTATATATTTATATTTCACTTTTTGAGGAGCCAAATTGATAAAATAAATATTGCGGTTACTTCGTTGGTAATACACAGACTTATTTAATCATTAAACATAAACATACAAAATTAATAGAAATGAATTATGTTTCTAATTAAAATATTATAGCTAACTATCTAACATGTAGTTGAAGTACAATAAATAGGTTGCAATCAATTGCTAGGTCTTGCATTGTTGGGGCAGGCATACAATTGAAACTAATTGTGTCCACAGAGCACCAGTATATGTGGTAACAAACAAACCTATTACTTATACAGTATACACGTTTGTGTATACAGCAAATAAGCAAGTGAATACAGCAGAAATAGAGGATTGAATACTCAACTGCCAATTTGGTAGACAGATGTAGGAACCCAGGATAGGCAGGGCAATCTTTTTAACAGTTACTTATAGATTAGTAATATTAGAACTACATAGTAACATAGTAATGAATGTTGTCTATATGTAAGGAAGTCCTTCCTTATGTCTTATATGTCTTCCTTACATCGAGGCCTGTATCCAGCTGCACTTCTATTGTTAGTCCTGGCTGACTATCAATGCACAGCCAAAACTACTAAGTCTAGAAAGCTGAAATTTGGAACTTAGGTTTATTTCGTAACCTAGATAAAAAAGGATTTTTTGGGTGGGGGTTGCTTGTTCTACTAATATTATAAATGCGAAAGTTTGTGAGGATTCTCAACTCTCGCAACTTTTAAGTATTCACGCAAAAACAGTTTATTACATGGAATAACATATAGGAACCTTTTGTCCTATAAAAAATTAGGTTTCCGGGGGATCAATCGATAAACAAATCGGTGCTACTACGTCGTTGCAGTAATGTTTTGTGTGTCCACCAATGGTTATTTCTTTTTATGTTAATGTTGACAGACAGGCTGACAATCCACTTGATATTAGGTGGCTACCATCACCTATAACCTTACTGCAAGTGCGCTGCCAAACAGCCGAATCCTATTAAGGATAAGGGATTGGCAAGGGTCTCAGGTCTGTCTTTTTGTATCTGCAAGACACAACGAAATGTGTTCTTCCATCAGTGATACTGTAGAATGTTGGTATTTGCTAGACAATGTAATAATTTAAAAATCCATTTAATTATTTTATGAATTATAGCTCTGCCTGTAATTTGTCAACAGATATTTTTAGTAGAAAAACATCAACAATATTTAAAAAAATACTTTAATGACCCATATATATATGATAACCCTTTTAGTGTACTTATAAATAGCATGTAAACAAGTTTAGAGGTCAAATAGTTTGAGTTCCGCGATCAGAAGTAGAGGGACACAATATTATTAGGAGATAGGTATCTATGTATTTCATGTTTAAACAAATTCTGTTGGGAGTATAAAATGAACTATAACTGGCTATATTATAGATTGGATAAACCACCATTAAATAATATGTGACAATGACAAGATTAACTGCAATACAAGATAGAAAATTATCTTGTTTACTCGGTGTATTTTGAGCAATCAAACAAATACATACCTTCATCGCATGAGACCATAGTTTTGTTGGCAGTTTTTCTCTCCAAATCTTCATTCTGCACCTTATCCACTCGTATATAATTGTTGTTTTCCACAAGTTTACTCATATTAATATAATTAATAAAAAACATAAATCACACAATAATAAAAGGCACTTCACGAAATAATAAATTGAATTAAATTTGTTGAATGAATTTGACATTAATATGACAGGAAAGTGTAAGTCAATGCCAATTTGTCAGATATGACCTAAATTTTCTGAATATTCTAATATGCTGATATTCTGAATTCTAAATATTCTAAATAATAAATATTCTGATATTGATTCTCGAATAAATATTTCCAAACAAATGAGAAATTAAATAATGGCGACATCTGGATACGAAATGGGTAATATTGCAGAGTTTCTAATAAAATTTAAAGATGGCGCTAAAGTATGATTTTATAAGAAAACTAAGGACAGCGTTATATTTTTCCAAAATATTTTCTTACTAACTGTCTGCCTTGAAAATGAAAAATATTACACTTAAGAAAATATCTGACATAATATTATTGCTGTGACGACGGTGGCGCCACCCCACCAACCGTAGCGGCCGCCCAATTTTTATATATATTTTTAGGCGATCTCTCGGGAACCTAAATTTTCAGAATAAAAAAAATATTAGAATAAATTATTCTATATGTTAATCCAAGTAATAAACTTTCAGTATGCCAAATATCATCCAAATCCATTCCGAAAAAAAAAACAACACTAAAAATTTGTGATAAGTAAGTAGGTCTTTTTATTTCATTTCTCCTTGACTGCCCCCAAAGCGTATTTGACTAATAGCTCATTAGACGAATCAAGTAATTGACCAATTTAGGTTTTGACGGCTCCTTCCACTTGGATCCACCTGGACCTGGATCCATGTAGATTTAAGAGGAGATAAAGGTATCCGCGGATCCACATGTGGAGCCAAGCTGCGGATCCAAGTGGAAGGAGCCCGATATAGGGGGGGAATGGAAGAGAAGCAATGATGAATGATAAATTAGTATTTTATAGGTCTAATATGACGTCATACGAATCTTGGCATAATGCTGACGGCAGTAACCCACAGTTGGCACGCGTACATCTCATCTCGTTCAATGACTTGGATCGTTTAGATCTAATGTTACAGTGACGCGATCCATTCATACCGACGGAGTTATCGGATTGATGTGGAGTTACTATCTTGGCCAGTACTTAGTACTGTTCTATGAACAGAATGTTCCAAATAGAAACAACTGTTTCTATTTGGAAAAACATTATATTTGAAAATAGAACTGAGGTTAGTGTTGCAGCTCTATGGTTTATGGTTTAACAAGCGTAGATCTAAGAGAACATTCACTCTGGTGAAGGTAATTGAAACAAGGAGTGATGAAAAGATAATATATGAACATTTATTAGCGCGTTGGTCATATAAACATCTTACTAGTAATACATTAAAATTGCAATCAATCTTAGATCGAACTAATCTCATATTTTATATATTCTTTTGATCTGTTTATTGTTTTTTAGAGTACTTACTTAAAACAATAAACAGATCAAAACTAAATTTTCTCTATAGGTATGTCAAGCAAATTCTTTTTCTATATTTTCATAATTTAAATTCTTGTCTATTTTTAAAACCAGCCAGTATTAAAATTCAATACTGCAACAGATGTCAGGCGTTATATTGATTATATATATTTTTATTTTAAAACGCGGACGATGTCGCGGGCACCAGCTAGTCTGATTTAATTTTAACGATAATTGTTGCGAAAATAATTTTAAAATATAATTTAAGTAGATACATTAATAATACTTTGCAGACTTTATACGTATCCTATATTTTACCTACTATACCTGTCAAGGACAAAAAATCGCAAATCACTATGACATGCAATTTGCAAGTAGCTTAATTCCAATTTTGAGTAAATCGAGGTTAAAGTTTTACTTTTAATTTTTGAGATAAGTCCCCACGGAACTGATTTTTGTACTAAATTATGATGTAAAGTTGTGTAAACAACCAAAAATGTTAATGGTATGATAGCAATTAAATAAATAACATTCTTCCATTAACAAAAGTAAACTTTTTTGCACTTTTTGATTTTTAAATTTAACTGTACATAACTGTACTTTTTCAACTTTCTGTTTTCCAAAATAAGTCTTAAATAAATGATCTTAAGATCTGTAATCGCGACGTAGGTATCACCTTAATCCACTCACGTCTTCAATTATAAAATGGTTTTCATAAAGATAACAAAAGTTATAATTATAATCAATACATAAACACAACTTCGAGCCAAAATGTAGGTAAATGAAGATGTTAAAATGTATTTTTGCAATCAACTCGTAAATCGACGGCGTTCGTTCTAAAAATATAATAGACGCTTTTTAGTTCTATTTATCATAAACATGTTTTTTGCTTGCTCATTGTGATACCTAATAATATTTTCAGTTCTTATTTAGTATCGTCACTAATATTATATAATATATGTAATCCGGTTAATGGACAAACAAATGCAGATTATCGTAAGGGCTTATTCAAACGACGTCTTTTAAACGAGCTGACGACGTGCGTTGAAAGCGATGGACGCTCGTCGGCAAGTAACGATCCTCGCGTTTTTATCGCTACAATCACGCAGATACGCACCCCTACCCAACACCCCTTTCCAATTTCCCCGCTTTCGACTGTTTGAAATGCGTTCCACTTGCTATTAGACTGCGTTGCACTTGCACTTGCACTCGCGTTGCGATACAAACGCGCATTTGAAGCGCGATTCATTTGCGATTTAGACGTGCAGAGTAACTAGCAGGTCGCACTAAACAAAAACGCGCGTTTAAAAAACGTCGTGTGCATATCATCGATATAGGCCTATAACACATCTATGCATATCATCGAATCGAATTTTCTCCAAATTCAAAATCGAGATACTTTTTATATATATATAAAACAAATACAAATACAAAACCCATAAAAATGGGTTTTAAACGATAAAAAAAGTAGGTAGGTAGGTACTTAATCTAAAAATTCGATAGTGTTCATTAAACGTTGTAATTTATTTAATTACAACGTTTAATCCAATTTACCACGTTTGTTTATGTCTCCTAACTTTTAGTTGTAAAAAACTAGGAATAAACTATTCAATATGAAAACTTGTTAGTTGACAAACAAAACAATTTTTCAATTTGACAAAAAAAAATTATGTAAGATATTTTTCAAGTATTCCCATTTTTCGCTACTAACTTCACGACCATTCCCAATATTATTCTAATTTATTTTCATCGTAGTCATATATACTTTTAAAAAATATTAATTCAGAAATTACTAAATAGAGAGATTTGCGGATGTGATCGGATTAAGGAACCATTTTTATACCACATACCACGAGTACGAAGGTAAGTGCCCCTTAACATACGTAAGATTTAAGGTAAATCGCACCTTTCAATAACGTCTGCATTTTTTCCTCATTACCGATTACTTGTTAATTAAAATAAATAGCTGCTAGTTAAATTACCATAAATAGAGCAAGAACTCTGGATATTACCATATGCGAACAGTACTTTACTTCCATTTAAGGGAGTTGTTACACTTTGATTTTTTTATAACTTACCACACACAGACGTGTAGTTTTTTTTATGGAATTAATTTCAATTGACTTTTAATTAATCAAAACTTTCCATTTGAATATGATTTATTTTCAACAAAAAGCTTCGCGGTGGTCACATGACTAGGAGATTTTTCAATGAATTTGGAGCACCAACATGGCACCAACCTAATCTTGCAAGAAAAACACATTTCAAAATAAAAAAATTAAATCTTGACAGAATAGAAATCTACATAAACAAGAACTCAATTAACCAAAAGACATTTTTATTTCATTTTCGTAGATTGTCACTGAGAGCCATAACTAATTTACATATAAAGATTTCATTGTCGAAGACAAATCTTTTTTTTAACCTATTTCTGTGGTAGGTTACTATAAGTTAAGCCACCAGTGTCAAGAATAAATCAAGAATTTGTCAATTTTAACTGATTCTCAACTAAAACTCAAATTTTAATTGATTCAAGCGTGTAGTAAACAATAATTCCTGCATGGTCGGCATCGGCAGCGTATGCAGATACTCATCAAATTCTAATCTCATAGTATTAAAAAAAACAGTATCATGTGATGTAACTAATGTAAAACTTTATGTTGAATCACGATAACTCTATAATCTTTGTTTCCAAGCGAAACTGTATGATTTTGAAAAAAATAATAATAATTTCATTATTCACAATACCAAGTAATTAGTACCTAAGTATAATCTTACTAAATATAACATCTGTCAAATTTTAACAAAAATGGGAATTGATAAAAACAGAGCGGTGGATTATATAGGTATTTATTTGTAACTGTAAACATCGCCCCTGTTGTTAATCTTTCGAAAATCATTATATTTTTAATAGGTATGTAAAAACAATAAATATTATATTTAGAGATATGTGTTTATTTGTAAGTGAAGATTAAATGTGATGCAGTGGAGGTCCCTCATTAACTATTTTGACTGCAAGCCAACGTCAATTTGAGTGTAGGGAGTGTAGGGCTCCGCTTAACAAATAGGTCAAGGTGTCTATTTCCGACAAAATATTCCGTGCGTCCTCAAAGTCGCTTCTTCTCTGGACCGTCTGTGAGAAAATTGTTGACAATGACAATTTCATGACAACGTCTAAAAAGTGTTATTAACTTTTTTTTAGATAGTTTTAAATTTTAATATACATTTGATACTAATATTGTTAATATCGTGTGCGCCCATTGGCTTCATGCGCGTGACATTAATACTCAAATCGTTACTTGACCAATGAGCTTGGATTATTTCGTTCCCTAGGAGTTAGCTCGTGGAATCGAGTAAAGCTTTTGCCTGCCACTTCGTCCACGCCTCTTTTTCTAAGATGTTAAAACATTTATTGAATCTTTATTGCTCTTATATTTGTGTCAGGCCTGGAATATTTTATTTTTATTTTTAGATGTTCCTCGAGGACAGTATTTTTTCTCAAGATGAAAGTTACCCTATGTCCTTTTGTGTATCCCTGACAACATAGTGTCATGCAAAATTTCACGATGATTGGTTGAGTAGTTAAGGTTCACGCCTTAACTAGCATAACATACAAACAAAAAAAGAACTCACTTTCACATATGTAATATTAGGATAATTCATATGTTTTGTAGCACTTTTAGATCGTAACAGTTTCGAAGTCAATGGCACTTTGCCCAAACTATTATTATATAACCATTTCGTTTTGTTATTTCTTTGCCCTCTTTATTAAATCTGCTAACGCTATTTACGACCCTATCCTTTCAGATTCATTCATTACATTGATTTTATCGAGTAATGGTTGTGGTTGTAATCTATGCTATCGTTAGCAGAAGATTTTTAAGCTGCTTATAAGACGGTTGCGAGAGAAATTACTAGTGACATAGGTATAACATCTCAGCCGTAGGACGTAGGCCGTTCACTGCTCGGCGTAGGCCCACCACCATCCACCGTCGGCTCTCCGTACTATGTGTCCCGTCCACTGCTATTTCAACTCAACTAATCCGAAAAAAACATTATGATTTTTTTATGGATATTATTTTTCTTCATGGAGTCATGGAATATTATTTTTGTTCTAATTATTTTTCTAAAGTTTTGTTTATCTATGAAATACATTAAATTTCTTTAGACGAAACGTACCCTATGTCTTTCTCTGTACCCGTGTATACAAAACTCATGGCGATAGGTTGTGAAAGAGTAAAAAAACAAACAAAATCATAGCCTTTATTTTATGCGTTTATTTAGCCTTTATTTTAGATTTTATGCGGACGAGAATATTTGATTTATGCTAATGTTTCACGGTTTGCATAATACTCTTCAACGACAATTTGAGTTATGTTTCGTATGGAAACGTGTTTAAAAATAATCCTAGTATTACTTTAGAGAGATGGTTTATTTATACGGTGCAACCGCGTCGTGGACAACTGTTCGATAGTTGGCATAGGCCGAAACCTACTGGCAGCAATTGTGCATGCCTTCACCGCGTTGTACCACTTATGTCATTTTACAACTACCAATTTTTGGCTCGGACACAAATAAAAAAAACAATAACTGTAATTGGTTGGCTTCGGTACAGTTTCCATCAAACCTAAATGAGCATCTTAAGGTTAACATTGGTGATATCCTAATGCCAAAGCAAATGAATAAGGTAATTATAATAAAATCGTAAAAGAACCGTGTCTGTACAAAAAAAAATTAAAACAATTTGTACAATTTATGTTACTGAGGTGAAAAATTTTTTTTTAGAATTATTGGCTGTTTGTTATTGCGTTTGTGCATGCTAAGTAACCTCAGAAACAGTTTAACCGATTTGAATGCGGTTTTCGTACAGCGCGTACGAAGTTGCGGCACGGAAATCCGCTGCTAGGAGGAGTTAGCGGATACGCGGATATTTTTGATAAATAATGCGAATTTTGTATCTACACAATTTTGAAAGAACACTTTTGCTTAAGCATGCAAATTAATATTATTTTGTTTTTTAGTCAACTTAAATTAAGTGGTAACTTATTTTTTGTTCGAAAAACGAAGACATTCGCATCAATAACAAGTTATTGTCTTTAAACGAAGTGTTAAGTAATTCCTGCACTAAAACCGCTGTGTCATTCCACAAATTATTAACACTATACATACAAATTATATGTGATTGTAGACTTATTGCATTGTATTGTTTTTGTCATTTGTGAATAATAGATTTTTTGTGTGTCTAGGTCGGTAAGTTGATGGTGGTTGGATACCGTCGCCTATGATACAGTGCAAGTGACGCGCTCCGCGCTAGGAAGTCGTTGGGTTTTAGCCGATAGGAGTCAGCTTGATTTAAAAAATGCTTAATTTTCCACTCGTGGAAAATTAAGTGCCGGGTGAAACCATGTTACACAGCTAGTGTCGACATAAACTGAAATTTTTTTTTATTAAAATTTATAAATATTATATTTATATAATATTATACAAATATTAAATATTTATAAATGTAAATTAAATATTTATAAATATATAATATTAATATTTATATAAATTTTGCCTACTTCTTTTACAAATTTTATATTTGAGGTTTTGTGGTTTTATTTTGTATTTTACACGCTGAATATGACTACACTTTATTGTCTGTAAAAGATCTCCCTGAAGTAGGCGAAGCTACTCCGTAAATAAATATTCTTACATAAAACAAAATAACATTGAATCAAAATTTATTACCATCTTACCTACTCATGTTTTGAATATTTAATGGTAGGGCACTGTGCTTTGATGAGTAAGGGAAGCTCTCTATTCGCTCCTAAACTGTTATACTTAATCATCTACTTATAGCAAATATTACTTATTCTGTGATCCTACTAAGCATTGACAGGCAGCGCACTTGCAGTACCTACCTGTCGCGTGGTTTGTGTTAATAGCCACATACCATCAAGTGGTAACATAATGTAATCAAAATTCGAACAAGTGAAAGATGGCTAAGGGTAGGTAACTAACTAACGACATCCGTTTAATGATTACTTATTTGATAAGGCTAAAGATAAAACGAGAAACGAACCGGACTTAAATTACATGTTTGTGGAAATATTATCGCAAAAATTCACAAACAATGTAATTACAAAATAATTATGAAATAAAATTATAAACCATTTAGGTATTGATTTGAGGAATTTATTTATTTACTAGTTGGTGAATTTATTTAAACACCTGAGAAAATATCTGACATCATTATCACTGTGACGATGGTGGCGCCTAATTTTTAATATTTTTAGATGATCCCAACATATTTCCAGTATAAAAAGTATCCTATATATTAATCTATATAATAAACTCTCTCTGTGCCAAATTTCATCCAAATCCGTTTTATGGTTTTTACGTGAAAGAGTAACAAAACATATACATCCATCCTTACAAACTTTCGCATTTTTTTTATTTACATAAAAAAAATATAATTACAGTAGTACACATATTTTATAACTTTATAGTAAATTAATATTAGTAGGAGTGTAGTTGGCGACTTTAAACTCTTAATACTTATCGAGAAACAAATAATATGAAGAAATTTCATAACATTTATCTTGCTAAATAGGCAGGCTATCAGTGATAAAAATTATTCAGTAAACTTACTTGGGTTATCATTGTGATAAGGTGGATATAATTATTTATTACTGACTTGAAAGACGAGTTTACATTATTATGTCGAAAACGAAACTTTTAACATCGTAATATGCGTTTCCGAGTATCCCCCTTAGGGTGGATTTTTTGGAGTGGATAAACGGAATAACTTCAACAAAACTCTATTTTAATTTTATTTTTATGTTAAAATCGACAGAAAGGGTGACATTACATTTGATGGTAGGTGGCTAGTAGGTGGCTCTAGCTACCGTCGCCTATAACACAAGCAACGCCAGAGGTTCTGCAAGTGCGCTGCCGACCATTGTGGGATTGAGTATTAGAGATTGGGAAGGGATAGGGTAATGGGCTCTGGTTCCCTTACTCATTCACCGAAATACAAAAGCACACATACTAATAATACACGGTGATCTTTTGTAAGAGGGTGGTTACTGTCGCCAGACGACCTGCTCAAATGACTGCGATACGCAGTGTGCCCCTGCCACTACTATACGTGACAATGTTAGTGACAATATTATTATAAAAAATAATACTAACAATATTAATCTGCGTTATTTAAATGAATAATGTGCAAAAAAGTAACTTCCAGATTTTTGCTCAAATCGCGAATTATCTGTACGAATAGTATGACTACTTCTAACAAAAGTTTCTACACACAATTTTTGTACAAATTTTAAGATCAATACTTTAGGAGCTACACGGTTGCAATTCAACTGGTTCAAATTTAAATAAAATTAAAACCTATTCCTTTGGAACAAATGAAATTTAAAAAAAAATGCATTTGCGGTGTTAAGTAAGTGCTTATACAAAAAACTTACTCGACTACTTTCTACATTCATCATCATGTTAAAAACTTGAATTTTTCGTGTGCATATATAAAACAACTGTATAAACAAACTGACGAATTTTGTATTTTATGCTATTGAGGCATTGGGCAGTATATTATTTGCCTGCTGAAAAGCAAAGACCCACCAAATGTTTATACTGCGTGAACTGTTGTATCAAACCGGACGCCGTTTGCTTCCTCCTGTGTTTGCCAAAGTATCTAGGAGATTAGGGCGCATGACACTGAATAGTATACAGGGATACATTTGTTTTGATATGACACTTACATAATTATACGTCGCAGGATTATTGAAAAATTCGTGTTATCATAAAATCAATAGTAAAATTATTATTAGTCGACGTTTGTCAATTGTCATTTTCATACCATTGCATTTTGCAGCGCACTTGCCGCACTGTGGCGTTGCTTGCGTTATAGGCGACGGTAGCCACTGTTATTGGTCTTTATTGGTCGATTCACGGCTGACATATAGATACATTATTAACCGTAAATAATAATGTAATGTAATTAATTTAATCATATTCATTGTAACGAAATTATCAACAATATAAGGAAAGTGCGGACTTTTTTCCATTTGGTCCGATTGATAGGACAACGAAGTGGTCTAATTAAACCATTACAATTCAATCAAGACGCATAACTCTTAACACTATTAGGATAAAAATGGGCATTTAAAATTAATTTTGATGTTGGTAGAATAAGTGTTACACTGTCTTAGAGAGGAAAGCAGAATTAAAAGCCAACTTAACAATGTAAATAAATGTAAATTTATTAATATTAGTCAATTAATGTAAATTTTATTTAACTGTAGACCACCCGAAAATTATGAAGTCATTATATTACTTAATATTATATTAATAGAGATGTAAAAGTTAGTGCTGAAAGAAATAATACATGTTTCATGCTACTTACTTCTGGCTGTTCTTAAAAAATAAAAGCCGTGTTAGAAGGAAAGTGTTTTGACACCATTCCCTACAACGAGAGGACTATGGCGGAATGAAAGTAGCTCAGAAGAAGCTTTCCAGAAATGCTTCGAATCATGGAATCAACGTTAGGATAACTACATTGCTAGCCGAGAAGAGTACTATAAAGGAGAATAATTCAAATTTGAGGTATGTATGCTTATTTTTCTTAGGTACTTCGTTCGTAATAACAATATTCACCATTATTCACCATATTATTTGATGATTAACTATTAATATACTTACTAGTAGTTTTATACTATTATTTAATTAGTATTAATTTAATTATTTGTTAGGTACTCAGTTTTAATCATACTGGTTATGATACGCTTCGTGTATCGTTGGAAGTTTCATGTATCTTCTGTAAGTAATGATACGTAACCAATAAAATGTTGTTGATCAAAATGGCCGTCATTCGTTGGTATGGAGTAAAATGGAGTTTCCTTCTGAAAACTAACGATGCATGAAATTGTAACGTAGGTAGGTACTCACTCCACTAGATTTGACAATTTATTTATACTTCATGTAGACAAAAAAGATTATTCTTCATTAAATTCTGATATCTACATTTATAAGTAGGTAAGTACCTAAGTAGTTTAGTTTTAGAGAAATCTCGACAATTGTTGGGTAGGTGGTTTAATATTTAGTAGAAGGATCACAATTTAAGTAAATCTTTGAATGTAAGTATTTGAAAACGAAACTACGTTATATTTTATAAAAAATAGTTTTCCGTTAGTAATTATAGTGGTATAGCCGGTAGCATGGTCGTCGGTGGGACCGCAAAGTATTTAGGTAGGTACCTAAATACCTAACTTAACACAGATTTGAAGTTTATGAAAAAGTAAATATTTATTGTAATTTATTTTATTTATTTATTTCGGATAATTTACAATCCGTATGAAAAAAGAAACTTAATTTAGAATTATTAACAATAACAAATATTATCTACTTAGTGGGGATATTTAATTATAATTTAGATATATTTGATCTAATAAAAATCTCCATAAATATCTAATCAACAATTTCAAGATATTGTAGGTATAAATAGGTTACGAAAAGCGTCAGACTGATGGCTCGATTGTTTACCTGTGTTTCGGAGCAAATATTAATTTTATCTGATTCTGTCACTGTTCTGAACGTCCTTCAACCGCAATTGCGTAATATTTGCGCTTGTAACCAAAATTATACGTACAAAAACGCTTGATTTACATTGCATTGTAGGTATATAGCAGACAGAGTATACATAGAGTATACCTACAATGAAAAGTTGTAAATAGACTAATTGCTAGAGAATGCATCTGTTTGCATTGATTGTAGCAAATAGGAATCACTGGCAATTGAACTAAGTATTTGTGAGATAGAATGTCACGTTTTTTATTGGTAGGTATGATCGGTGGGACCTTTGCTTTTATAACTGGAACAAATAAACATTAGCATCCAATGCTATTAGCATCACTACTTTAAATTAAAACTTCAAGGCATGGCAATCACATCTTGAAAATAACTTTTGTCCCTTTTCTTTATCTTGTCAGTTTCAGAAGCGCATATGAATCCTTACTGGAGTTGCTTGTGTGAATAGGTGACAGTATTCATCTGTCATTAAGTGAATTTTCAGCCTGCCTGCCACCCTTTGGCAAACGTATGTCAAGTCATTACAGACTTACTATTCATTAGGTACCTCTACTATTGGTAAAATTTGAACATACTTATCTATCTACTATTTACATAAATGTGTAAGGACGGAAACGACACAAGTAAATGCTCTTATGTCTTATATGATTATACAATAAATATTATGAAAGAGATAAGTCGGTAATAGTTATTAATATCTAATATTTTTTTGTTATCTGTAAGTGCAAAATAATTTATACGAGATATTTATTAAAGGCATATCGCGCGTAACAAGATAAAATTCCAGTAAATATCAAAAAAGGCATTGTAAATAAATTATCTAAAGTTCATTGCAAAAAAATGAGTCGACGAAAAAGCGTTCTTATTCCAGCAGTAGCAGAGGCGTCCATACGAATATCAGCCGTATCAATTTATAGGGGGCCACGGATTACCAAGGGCCCTGACGTGTAATGTATCTATAAGTTTTTGTATTAAATTACAGACGGAATTAACCAATTTCAGTAAATTACAAGATAATAAAGACAGACAAGCATATATTAAAAATTATCTCGAGTGTCCATATACATTTCAGTGGTAGTTGCTAACGTCCTCAAGACCTTGAAATAAATTAATGCGTTGCATCTCATAACAAGATGCACATCTACACCCAATAATACTGTTATTAAAATTATTGCATCATTTACCTAATTAATTAATTAATTAGTTTTTTTATTTATCTATCTATACCTAAGTAATGTATAAAAATTAATGATAAAATAAATAAATATTTACACGATATTTTTAGACGTGAATATTAAAATACGCGTGAAAATTGTAGACACTTTAATAGATATTATTAGTTGGAAGGCTTTTAACTCCCAACGCCCGACACAAAAACGGCGTGTTATAAGTTCGACGTGTGCGCGCGCACACGCGTGTGTGTGTGTGTGAATTTGAAGTGTGGAATGTGGAGAATATGTGGAAGTTATTGAAATCCCTTCGTAAACTAGGAAATGGGCTAATGGTCTTTAAACGCCTGACCAGATCTTCCTAAACTATAGCTATGAACCATCTCCATCACGTCAGCATTCAAACAAAATCGGTCCATCCGTTTGGGAACTACGATTCCATAGGTATAGACAAACAAACAGATACACACACTTCATACTTATAACACCCCGGTTTTGTGTTTGATGTTAATAAATAAATATATTTAGGATCTATTTGTCAGAAAAAATAAATCAGTTATTTTTCTGACGAAAACGAAATTCGTAGGTAATTTTTGTCATAAAACCCCCGACGCCGAATCAATTTGAGACAGTGTCAATGTTATCGTATACGATTTAAGGCATCTAACTAGAAGAAGTTTTCAACGTTCACTCACCGAGTATTTGCAGGAAGCTATCCTCGAGCCTCATGGTAGAGGACAAAAGGTAGTCAGTCCCCTCCAGCTCGCTGGGCGCTAAAACGTCACTTCTCATTGTCACTTTCACGGCACTGTCCAAATTGAAAACCGGTTTTCAACTGTTAATCATTATTTTTCGCTTTAAAAAAAAAACAACAATAAAATATATTATTTAAACAAATGTTTTTGAGGCGTGTGTCTTTTAATTATGACTATTATTTTTATAGCGAATATAGTGCGTAAAGCGGTGCGAAAACAAGCGATCATTGATTTGGTTTCGCGTGTGGTGTGCGATACATAGATGACATGATGCGTGCAGATAACAAGGCAGCGGTGTGTCGTTGACTGGGTTTAGTTTACCGCCCGTTGCCGCGCCTCTACCGATACGCCCGCCCCATCAGCTGATACGTTACTATAAATAAAATTATTTGGATGCAAGTATAACTGTTAGCTAACCGGTGTCAACTCAACACACGCATTATTGCGTGAACGAATCTTCATGTCATTAAAAATAATAAAAACTCTAGAAAGCTATTAGGGTTCGTAAAGTTGCATATCTGGATGAAAAGTACCATATGCACCATGTTATTATGGGGGGACAGCTGATGTGTTGGTTAAGAAACATCCGCCAATGGATCTTACGGGAGTGGAAGAGCTGTTCCTAGTGGCGAGTGATCAAGAGTGATCGCCAACGTCGTGGAAACCTAATAAGGCACTTAGAGAAGAAGAATTACAAATGTAAATAATGTAGGTAACAATGTTAATAAATGTCATATTAGAAACACAAATGTAGAGTGATCATCGTCAATTCAACCATAGGGTCCACTGCTTGACATAGGCCTCCACCATAATTATATAATTATTCAAAAGGTCAAAAGAAACATGTGATACGTAATTTTTATATATTAAGACTCGCTAGTCTATATATTAGCCCTATATTATTTATATATATTATTTATATATATTATTTATATATAGTCTAGTCTATATAATTTTTATATATTAGCCCGCCCCCGGTTTTTCTGCAAATTATATACAAAAACTTTCCTCGCTGATCGCTCTTCATTAATGGAAGGAGGGATACCTAAACGAAGAAGGAGTATATTATAAATATATAAATTCGAAAGTTTGTATATATGTTTGTTTTTCAATCACGTAAAAACGGATTTGTCTGAAATTTGGCCCACAGATAGTTTATTGGATTACTTACTTTTTATTCTGGACAAATGTTGTGTGTTCTTGTGGGATTTTCAGGAAACGAATTACAGCGCGTACTAATACGCTGGAACAGCTAGTTCCTATTTAATATCTGTATACGTAAAGTTAGTATTATGTTGTTAAATTGATAATATCGTTCCACAATAAATACTTAATTTACACAGAATTTGTAGAGATATGCTAATATTAAGTCATAGGACGACTCGGTCAAATCGTGTTATTAATATTCCGAATATCATAACAAGGTCGGTTCGTTTTAAAACGATGGAAAAAAAGAAAGCATCGCTTACAGTTTCATATATTTTTTAAATTCAGCAAAACTTGTACGCATTTTTCATCTTTATCGCTTTATTAAATTCGACAACGCTATCTATTGATAGCGAATGTAGTCAAACTAACCAAAGGTCCTATCAGTTCATTAAACTACTATATAGTTCGCCTGACTCCGTACATACGAGAGATCAAATAGGTTAAAATAACGTTTTATATTCAAGCCAATGTTTGGTTGTCGAAAACGGAAGTTAATTATAATATTTAAATTTTGGTTGTCAAGTTGTAGTTTACCTACAATATAAATTGACAGGGAGGACCATACAAAACGAGTTTATATAGTTTACTTTTTATATGAGAGTTAAGTTTCCTTTTTTTACGTTAAGGTCGACAGACAGGCTGACGGTCCACTTGGTACGTGGCTACCATCGCCTATAACACAAGCAACTCCATAGGTGATGCAAGTGCGCTGCCGACCATTAGAAGTATAAGGGGTGGGGTAATGGGCTCTGACATCCATTACTCACTCACCGAAACACAACAGCACATATGCTGTTAGTCCAACTAGTTATACTTAGTCCAACTTAGTTCTAAGATAGAACAGATTGGACAAAAAGATTCAAGTACTGCTACTGCAGTGTAAAAATATATGTGAATAAGTTGAAAGGAAATACTTTGAAAAGCTGTAAATAAACTTTTTTTCATATTCTAACTGTTTTTCATTTCACTAATAGTTTTCGGAACAGCCCACGAATCTTTGAACCTTTTAACATTTTGAATCTAATATTTGCGAAACTCACTATAAATAGGCACCTTCTGGATGGGGTGAACCTACTTCTGAATTTTATTCGCGATTTATTATCTTTTTTTATCGCACTGCATTAATCTTTTGATTAACATGTACAAAACAACATGATCGCACACTTTTTTTGTCCACGTGATAAAAATTATACTCAAATTTATTACATGGGGGTAAGTGTCGACTTTACAGCGATAAAATGGATTAAATACTAATAAGACTGTTTCGATTACAAATTTTATCATTATGTACTTAATGTGCCTACTTTTTCATTTTACTGAGAATTTATTTAATTTACAAAAATAATAAATTTGTCTTGGTCACACTTTTTCAGGGCTCCTAATAGATTATACGTTATTGTGTTAGTCAGTTTCTGTGTGCCGAGATTGGATTCGTTTTTAATGTTAGTTAGATTTAGTGACTACAGTACACGGCAAATAACAAAAGGTCTAATGTCTTCATATCCTCCAGTCTTCTTTACATAGTATAAAAAAAGTCGCTCCCCGACGTCTGGCTGTCTTTTAAACTACATCCGTAACGTATTTGGATACACGTTTACATACTCTCACGCAAAAATGACCTAATAGATTTTGATGAAATTTGGCATGCAGATAGTTTATTCTCAAGAGTTATGACAGTTGAGCGCTTATTCGTGATTTACAAAAAACTGGTCGGATTTTCGCAAAGATCCTAAAAGTATCTCGGATGATTACAAAATTCGTTGTTAGTGTCCTATTATCCGGTGTTTTGCAATCTTACTAGGATTTTTGCAAAAATACGTTTCTTCCGCTGCCTTATTATCTAACAGCAGACGACTTGGGATCGCGTGTGCTGCCATACAGAAATAATGCACTTTTAGTTATTGTCGGTAACAGGCCTTGTCGCAAACCACACCTTTGTTATGATTTACGTGATACCAAAAACACGATTTAGTGTGATATTGCACAAATTGATAGAAAGTTTTCGCCTGTCGCAAGTCGTCTGCTGTTATATAATAAGGCAGCCGATTATACTGAGACATATATAATATTTTTAAGTAGAAATAAAACATAACATTCACTGCATCCTTTATTTATAAAATAAATTTTACATTGACACTGTAAACGTATAAAAAATAAATAATTCTAAAAGGCACTTATCAGAACTACGCATAAGGCACAAAATTAAAACTAAATGACCTAATTATATATACTTATATACGTAAAACAGATCTATTTTTACTTAAATTCTACCAACTTTTAAAACATAAAAATGTAATATTTAAATGGCATAATTTGAATGTGCTTTTACTTTACCGATATCATTAAAAAATAAATAAATTAACAACTTCAGTTCAGTCTTACTTTGCCGGACTAAAGTTAGCTGCGAGTGGCGTCGCAGTAAACATTTTCAATGACAAGTGCCGGAGTGCAAAGCTGCAAGCAAATGATGCAACACATAATAAGTGATCTATAAGGGCCGGCGCTGACTGACGGTATGGCACGACAAGGCACGCTTCGGCATGCCTAGGCACGTCGTGGCATGCTTCGACACGTTGTGGCATGCGTTGGCATGTAGTTGGTATATGTGCATAGCAGTGGAAACGCGCGGACAGTTTCCAATGGTTCCAAACTTTTGATATAGATCAAAAGGATATCAGAGAATTCGTATAAAGTAAATGTAGTTTAAAATTTCTTACCTTTATAAATGACAGTCATAACGGTCTTTCAATCTAATCAAAACAAATCATTCATTTGCCTGTACATGGGTGTATAATCACAACTTATAAACAACATATTAACGTCCCAGCATGTACTACCACATTTATTTTGGTGTGCAAAACATATTATCAGAAGTCAATCATAAAAATAAAGAAATTTACAGTCAATTAATAATTATTATAAACAAAAAAAAAGTCACCAAAAATATCTGATGAAAATAAAAGTTATTCAACAAAACTAAGATAGATATTCACACTATAAAAACATTTATCAAGCAAAAAAGCGAACGAAATCTCCCAAATTTATATAAAGTTAATGTTTTAACATCATTAGGTATCTTATCATAAAGTTTGACTGCCATAGAATAATTTCGCTTTTTTAATTTTGATTTTGATATCGATACGAATAATCACTTCATACAATTTTGTACAAGAAAAACACATTTGGCACGCGGAAATATTCACCAATAAAGCTGTATGGTACATTTCAAAATATTCAATCTTAAATAATCTCAAATTATCGTCTTATAAACAAAGGGACGGAAGGACGAGCGAAATAAAAATTTTAAAACTGGTAAATAATACTTGTTGGAATGAAATTCAACATAATCTCAAATTGTAGAGTAAAAATTATAAATATATATATATATATATATATATATATATAAATAAAAAAATACTGTGTATTCTCAATGTTATTTTTTAAATTGTGTTTTATAATCATTAAAAAAATATTTACCTACAGTGTGTAGATTTTTTGAATTTTTTTTAGCAGACTATAAGTGCACACTAAATATACAATCTGTTATTATATTTCATATTTATTCTTTTCAAGAATCAAAACTGAAACTCTTGAGAGATCGCTCATAGAATAATGAGCGGGGGTTCATCAAAGTTTCATTATAAGAAGTATTACAAATAATATTTTGAATACACAAGTTATTATTATCTTACTTTTTATCAAAATTTCTTTAATAGAGTCTGTCGCAAAAGTCAACCTGAGTAGCTGTAATGCTTTTCACCTAAAGCAAACTATATCACTTTAAATTAAAGTTTTCTATTAACACTGGACATTATGTTTCCCTTTTCATTGATATGCTTAACAACTATAGAGGGTAGAGGTAAGGAGGACCGACTCTATGTATTAAAAAAAGTGCATAATACCAGTAAATTAAGATGGCGTTAGTGTACCATTGTCGAGTAAATTAGACGTAGATAGATAGATGGAAGATATCCTACACTAGCGCCATTATGGTCACTTTTGGAACCCTTATTTTAATGTTGGAGAAGACAATTTTTTCAGTTTGACTGTCATATGAGTTGGTACTCCTTATCTCTACCCTCCATAAACTGTATTTAATGAAATAATTGACTTTGATACCTTAAAAGGTGTTGCCACTAACGTATTATTAACGTATTGACGATACGTTTGATCTAGTGGCTAGTAACCCTAGCTGTTAACCAAACGGTCGCGGGTTCGAATCCCGCTAGGGGCAAATGTTTATGTGTTAACATTTTACCTTGGTACCTGAGTCATGGATGTTTTGTATTTATAACATGTATTTACGAAAAAAAGTAATCTATATAGTATATCAACTGTGGTACATTAATGGTAAAGTGTGGAATGTGTGAAGATATTTATTTATTTATTTAAGAGTGAAGATTGGAATCAAACTCACCTCATCTATAGCCTTTCTGCTGAGTAACTCAGCATTCAGCAATGAAACCACAGACAACCCGTTGGCCTTTTATTTATTATTATTTATTTATTATTAAGTTACTTCACGTTTAGGCCGATTGACTTTGCGACAGACGTTTTTCTTTTTTGTTTCAAATCTACATGTTGGTACATGGGATCAAGCAAAAGTAGAAATTAACTTCAGAGTATAAAATAAATAAAATTGGCTTAATAACTTAAAGTAATTTTTAAACTTAAGAAAAATAAGTATAAGGTTTACACAGACTGGGCCACTTCCTCGCCGTAGTCGAGGTCGTCATAGAATTCTTCGTCGAGCGAATTCACCGTCGTCTTCTTACCACCAGGACACGCCAGACATCTGTAACGGATATAAATCATCTTTGAAACATATTTCGAGTTTTGGATATTATACTAGCGACCCGCTCCCGGCTTCCCTCAGGGTGCTATTTTTTTATATACCTATACAAACCTTCCTCATTTATTCCTCTTTCCATAAGTGAAAATCGTATTAAAATCCGGAGAAACAGACATGACGGATTTATAATATTTAGATATTAAAGTTTTAATAAAAGAAATGGTTACTGTGAGTCAACCGTAATAGATAGATATCGTTAATTCATAAATACGGAACAAGCAGTGGCAGCCGTCTGGTCGCAGTAGCCAACCCACAGCATGTGGGCTGTTGCGTTTCGGAACGTCAACCTGTCTGACGATCTTTACATAGAAAAAAATCAATAACACATATTAATAATCTATTATTTAATACCCTTAATATTAAATAGTGGTTGATTTATGTAGATAAAGATTTTAACAAAAAAACGAATAATAGGAACAAATTTTACATCATACATTTCACAAGAATCTTGAAAGAATATTTTTTTCTCTGTGTTCATTCTAAAAAACTACTTGTAAATTGTGAATTGATACAATAGTCTGTTTCGTGTATGAGAATGAATGTGTAAAAATCGAAGAAGTTTCCGTGATCACTATGTCAAAATTTATTAAATAATAACTGTTATAATTGATTGCCAACACCTGGTTTGTAACGCGATATATGTTAATGGTTGCGGGCAAAGCAATCACTATGCTAATAATTTAGACGGCTGGTAGCGGGCGGCCTTGAATTCTTGGTAAGCTCAATGTTTGCTGCAGGGAAATTGTCAACAGAACTTTGAAATAATAGGCACTTTATTGTATAGCAATATTTATTACTTTTTCACCCTTAATTCATCAATATGGTTTCCCAGGCGGCGCGGCGGTAGAGAGTTACCATCAACTGGACCAACGGCTAGGCATAACTTTTATCCATGCTCGTTTAAGCTTGTATTTTTTAAGATCTAAACTAATATTACAAAGAGAAAATATTTATATTTTTGTTTGCACTGAATAAACTCAAAAACTATTGGACTGATTTTAAAAATTCTTTCACCTATAGAAATCTACAGTATCAACAGTAACATAGTCTATATTTTATAAAGTTACGCGATTGAAGTCGCGTGCAACAGCTAGTAACTGTTATTTTCGTCAAGGGCCACGATCAATAAAAATTGACTCATTTATTTATTTATAGGTATTTAACATTGAACATTGCATATTATTTTGTGGCAAATATGCTCGATTGTGCGCAACTATTTCTTGGTAAAACTGATATTGGTGCGATATTCGTTTATACAATGCAATTTCCAGATAAATAGACTTATCGCGTAAACATTAATCGCATGTACAGATCTGATCTTTCTACTGATGATTCACCTACACATTTTGTACGCAGTTATTACAAGTTTTGTGACGTCACAATATCACTTATATCGGTACTTATTTAGTAGGGTATTAGAGTAGGTATCCCATCTTATTTAAATAACAAAGAGGACTATTTTTAAAAATTATTAAATATTTTTGTACTTTTCTATAATTAAAGCTATTTTTTTAAGCTTAAACGACATTATTCTCAGAAAGGAAACCCCACGTTAACTTTTCTCACATTAAATACATATTTAGTATACGCCTAAAGACCTCGCAGTAAAAATCTGCCGAGTTAAACTCACTCTGTTATATATTATATCAATATGGGACTTATGTCTGAAATAAACGTTATATTAAAGTATGGATCAATTATTTTTTAATACAAATTTGAATGCGTATATTATTACCACCGAAATAACAAGACTTTGTTAGTTAATATCTAAATATAATATATTATTACATGTCTCACGATATAGGCCATGCCTTGTGTGGGACACCTGCAAAAGATATGTATTTTTTAATACTTGACGCCCGACGCAAAAGAGGGATGTTATAAGTTTGACGTATCTATGTATCTGTGTGTTTGTCTGTGGCATCGCAGATCGTAGCTCCCAAAAGAATGGACCTATTTTGATCATTTTTTTTTTGTTTGAAAGCTGACGTGATTGTGATGGTCCTTAGCTATAGTTTATGCAGATCTATTCAGGCGTTTATAGATCATTAGCCTGTTTCCTAGTTGACAAAGGGATCTCACTAGCTTCCACAGGTTCGATTGTGGTTTACTGTTACTGCAGTGTATTATTTTTACATGACATACTAACCATGACTTGATGCTTCAGCATTAAGTAGTCTGCGGGATACCCAACTCCTTAGCAACTTACAGCAGATATAGCGTGTTGTGGCTCAATAGAAAATCGGGGTTGGTTTTTAATTTTTAAACATAACTTGTAAATTTTGTTATGTTTTCCACAAAATAAATTCCGAATATTATGTATACCGAAAATCTTTATTTGAATTTAGATTCGCAATTACCGAATTCAGTTGAATCAATTCAAGTGCAAGTAAAATACGCGCAATTTGTGTAACGTTATCCATATTTCAACACGGCCTATTTCCATCGTGTTTGTTTATGTGTTCTTCAAAGGAAGGTACATGTTCCGATCGAATATCTTCACTATTTTATCCATGGATATTTCACATGAGGGGATTTAAACCATTGTAGGAGTTATCCATGATCAATTTTTATTCATAATTTTATCATAATGTTTGCGGAGAGTGTTTGTTAGTTTTAAAATTTTTCAAACTTAATATCATTTAATGCTGAATTTATGCTTTTGCTGCGAAAAATATTTATTTCAAATCAAACTCTGCATCTAACTAACATAAAATGTAATTTAAATGATAGCAAAATTGATTGTATTTTCAGCGAATTCTTAGACTTAAATTAAAAATGAAACTTACCGGCTTTCGTTAATTCCATAAGACAAACACTTCTCACCGACGCATTCACAGCATCCATCGTGGAACCATCTGGAAAAATTTTCGCAAACATATTAAATACTATACATCTGTAAGACAATGCAATTATGTATTTGAAATAAAAATCGTTCGTGAAGTACCTAAGGCTGTTCGCACCCATGGATCGACATGACGCGCGACATTTGTCGCACGACATACACTGCGACATGTAAGCGACTGTGCAGTTAAATGTCACGATGTCACGACTAACTGGCTCCGACTCTTGTTCCACGCTCTCTGTAAATATATATTACGATTAGGAATTAATATTAAGACAGGGACTAACCTCAGACCTAACAAATTTTTTTACCAAAGTGAGCGCAAAAGTGTATGTATATATATATAAACAAATATTTATAACCTACGAGTATGTATAAAGGTGCAATATTGCATAGAAAATATTTGTACCTTCTAAATAAACAGATTTAAAATTGGAAGGTTTTTCTTGAATATTGTGTAAAAATATTTAAAAAGTACTTAGCTGATTAAAAATTTTGTACAGAACTTAAATTAATTAATAAGCTTAAAAACACATGTAGTTGTTAGCTGATTTTTTTTATTGCTGTGAATAAAATCGTTGTCCGCTTTTGTCTATTTCTCCACTAACTTCTAACTAAACCAACCCAAGGAATTTGATACGGTTTTCATCAGTGGAAAGAGTGAAAACAAGTACGGTTTGTGAATATAATTTGCAGAAAAAATTGCTACCGCTTGTCGCTTGTTATAATATAAAAAAAAGTTGCTGTCCGCCTCCGAGATTGACAAACGAGCAAGGTTTGTGTAATTTTGCAGTAAAAATGTGAAAAGCCGAAGGCGGGTCGTTACTAATATAAATGTAAGCTTTATATTTGTTTGTTTCGAAGTTGTTTGTTCGTTTGTTACGCTTTCACGCCTTAATTACTCAATTGACAATCATGAAATTTTGCATACGATTCAGGGATACAGACAAGGACATAATATAAGGGTAGCTTTAATACGCGAACAAAGTCGCCGGCAAAAACTGGTTTTAGAATAAAATGCACTGAATTTTATTAAAACAATAATAAAGCCGAACACCCACTCACACACTGACAAAGTTCTCCGGGAAGGAGAGGTGGGGGGGGGGATTCCCCGTTGGAGCTCATCATGGAGAAGAACAAAAATTATCGACAAATTAAATCAGGACCCTCGGTAAACCGACCTGGTAAAATTTTATTAATAAAATCGAATTTTATTATAATGTCATTTTCTTCAATTCTTGAATGAACAAAAAGTGAGACCTATTAAGAGTATAGCATAATTAACTCCACGAGATTATAAATACTTTATTTTATAATATGTACAGAATAGAAATATAAATGTAGTAGTATGACAGGCCCGTCAGCCTCTCTGCCATCCCTTATAATATAAAAAATGTAAGTTATTAATTAACAAGTAGGTTTCTTTCTGTAACTTCAGCCTATTATTAAAACAAAGGTATACTGGGTGGGCCAATGTATATTGTGGCCGTCCGTCGCGTCGGTAAAACATAGGCGCGCACAATCTCAGGTAGTTTAAGCATTCCGTAATCATGATTCATTCACAGTAGGACACTACTTTAATTGGTTTGGATTTAATCCATAAATTTGCTTCCATTGTGGATGTGGAGGCAATTCAGAAAAGTGATGACAAAAGCGAGGGATATGCTAAAACGAAATTCTCTACATTTGAAATTTTTTTTTTTGTAACTTGTCATTTTTGTATAATTTGCGATTTTTTTATTTTATTTTTCTACAGATTGGAACCGAAAATTTCTTTCACGCATCGATTGTATATAATATTCTAGAAACTTATATGAAAAATGCCCATAAATTTTCTTGGACTTTTTATCTTAGAAAAATGTTGGTTTCCTGTTGGATTACGAACTACAGCGCGTATGAAATCGCGGGCACAGCTATAAAAAAATAAAATTAAATGAGAAACAATTACATTTTTTACGTTCTGTGTAAGAACGGCCCACAAAGGATAATTTGATATCTTTACATACAATACTGCACATTTTATTAAACTAACAAATATAAAGTAACCAATACCAATTACACATAAAAGACAAAAAATAAGCAATGTTTAAGCATGCAGGTTTGCTTTGTTAAATACATTTCACACTAACAATACTGATAAGATTTTCGTCAAAGGAGCAGGTAGAGAAGAGGGATGGATGAGTCACTAGGAATTTTTTGGCATTATTTACAAGATTAATAACTTTATTTAATCCTTTAGCTGCCAGTCTTTAAAAAAAATCAGTTTACGAGTCAAGCGCTAGGGATATGACAACTCCTACAAAACCAAGCGGTTAAAGGGTTAAATTCATTATTGAAATCTTTTTTGTTATTATGTTAAGGTCAGCAGACAGGCTCACAGTCCACTGGATGGTAGGTGGCTACTGTCGCCTATAACACATGTAACACCACAGTTGCAGCAACTGCGCTGTCGGCTATAGTAGGATTAAGGATAAAGGATCCTTAAGGATAAGGCATATATCAAAAATGCAAAATATAAAGTTATACTTTCAATGAATTAACCGTAATAAATGTCAAACTTACGTAGATGATACACCAATTGCCTCTCCGATACAGGTCTGTAAGCAGAGAGATCAATATCCACTGGGTATGTGATAGAAAGCCAGCGTTCTTGAGGATCCGGATCACTGGTGAGAACATTGAACAATCCCGGAACCCCATCAGCTAACTCCTCTACGTAAGATGTCTTTGAGAGTTCTGTCTGTGTATCATTCGGCTTTGGGCACATATCTAAAAAGAATTATTTATATTGATAATCCATACACTAATATTATAAATGTTAAATTTTGAAACATGTTGTCAGGGATACTGGAAAGGACATAGGGTAACTTTTAACCACAAAAAAGGACTGTTCCCGAGGGATCATCTAAAATAAAATAAAATACTACACCTGGGGAAAGTGTTACAGCAACAAGAAGTTAAGCGTTATTTTTATTATTTGTGACTTTAAATAAATGCAGGCTTTACATTGGTCTAATCATCTAAGATTTAACTGGTAAAAAGATAATCCTAAGTACATTCCAATGCTCTGTCTGGGTTATGGGTTCGATTCAAGGCAAGGCCAACTTTGGAAATGAACTTTTCACAGTTGACAAGTAGAAGCACACTGTGTTTCGCAGTCATTTGGGCAGCCTGTCTGGCAACAGTAACCACCCTCTTTCCCTCTTCGGTAAGGGATGTCAGATGCCTATCGCTTACTATGGTCGGTAAAGCACTTGCAGCACCTGTGGATTTACTTGTATTATAGCCTATGGTAGCTAGCCACCTACCATCAAGTGGAGCGTCAGCCTGTCTGACGACCTTAACATTAAAAAATGAAACATTTGTTTCATCTAAAATCTTATTACTTTATTTCTAAAGAAAAAGAAAAAATAAGAATGTAAGGGATTTAATTAAATTTTATTCATCAATCAAGTTTTAGTGTTTACACTAGAACTATCAAAATAAAAAAATAAAAATAAAATAAATAGGATCCAAATATCACTCACCAACACAACTGCAGCATTCACTGTACAAGTAACTAAGGCAGTTGAAGCAATCTTTACAGCATGAACAATCTTTCAAATCACACTTACACGACTGTGTTAACATGCATTTTGAAACAACACTGGCACAAATAGCTTCGTTACAAGCGTAAACTATTGAAGCCACAGTAATGAAAGCTAAGAAAAACAAAACTTTACAAGCCATCGTAATAAATTTCGCACTACGAAGAATAAAGTTTTTTCAGCAGATATAAATTAATCAACAATGTTAAATTATTATAAATTTCATTGATACTTCCAATTAATAAAGTTATAAATAAAAAATTCGAAAGCACTGCAAACTTAAATTAAACTAATAAAAAAATAAAATCAAGTTTTGTTCAGAAGTCAAACTTTGATTTTGACTCGGAAAACACTCAACATTCTCAATTTAACAAGAGTCAAACAAACAATCTCAATACTGAATCCAAGTCACAAACAAACTGTCAAACTGTTCCAATCCCAAGAGCGAGCAAGATGAATATGACCACAGATCACTAAATTTGAGTTAAAATTTATCACTTTCTAGCATAGAGTAAAAAACAAATCCATGAAAGCCAAATGTAGCTAAAAATATTTATACAGTTTTTTTTTTATTTAAATATTATATTTAAATACGCTTGTTTTTTACAGATGTTTGATATTTCGCTTAAAATTCTAAATAATAATTTATGCTAAACTAAAACCATCGCTTATGCTTGCTCTACAACACAATGACAAACAGCGGCCATGAAGAAAATTATAATAGCTGCATGGCGCGAACAATAAACAGATTTGATGTTTTGTATTTTAATTAAAAAAGGAGCTTACGAACACGAAATAACAACAAGGGCGATTAATCTAAAGTTTAATGTTTTATTGAACTTCCTTCATTGATTGTCACATATAAAAATACAAACCAAAGACCATTTAGTGCGCCAAGAGTGATGCAAGATACAAGATTAGCATCTTGCCTTTTATGTCCTTTTATACATTTATGCTTAGCATTTATGTAATATATAGTGACAAGGCACGCTGCGTTTCGCAATGGTGGCAATGGGAGGTCTCTTTGCAAAGAAGAACCTAATTCCTTATTACCTTTATAGAACCTTATACCTTCCCTATCCCGAAACCTAAATTTCTTATAGTATGTAGAAAAAATCCTATCATTTTTAAAATATTGAAGTCGTAGTTATATATTGAGACGCATCCGGTTCATTTGGTTGATTTAGATTAAATCAATCAGGACCCCTTGTATCAATTAATACGTACGTGAATTACAAAAACAATGTTATCTTGAGATAGGTAATCAAAATTGAGCAATGCCTAATCAACACACTAAGTGTCGTATTGTCATTAGTTTGGGTTCGCTTAAGATGGTAAGCATAACAGTCAATTTAATAAAATTAATTAATAAATTATAACGAATGAAACAATTTAAACAGATTAATTTAACAATGCTATTAATCCAAAGCTGGCTTTTACCATGGTCAGCAAATTAGCCTTGTAATACAACGAAGTAATACAGCCATCATCTTTGGGGCCTTGGGACTAAAGCTAAATATGATACACTATTTGTGAATAATTAAGATGATTAATTATCATTTTTTTTCGTAAATTTTAAACATAATATGCATTAGTTAATGTTAAATAATCCTCCACTTGGCTCCCATGTTAAGGATGCCATAGTATTCTCATTATTTCAGCCGCAGGACGTCCAATGTTGGACATAGGCCTCCCCCAGAACTTTCCAATGGGATCGGTCAGAAGCAGCCTGGATCCACCGTCCACCTGCGGCCCTTATCAGGTCGTCTCTCCACCTTGTGGATGGACTTTGGACGTCCTGCGCTGCGCTTGCTTGGCCTCCACTCGAGAACCTTCCGGCCCTAGCGGCCGTCGGCTCTCCGTACTATGTGTCCTGCCCCCTGCCACTTCAACTTACTGAAACGCCGGCTTATGTCGGTATGTTTTGTACGTCTACGGATCTCCTCATTCCTGATTCGATTTCGTAGTGTAAACCCCGACCATAGCCCTCTCCATAGCTCGTTGAGCGACATTGAACTGTCTTACGAGGCCCATAGTTAGAGACCATGTTTCAGCGCCATATGTCAACACTGGCAACATGGTATTCTAGGATTAAGTAATTCTTTTGCCTTTTGCCTCTCATGGGATCCTAGAGTATTTTTTTAATTCTATTTTCTCCGAAAGAATCGTAGAATTCTTAATTATTTACAGCCCTGGAATCCCATTTCCTTTTACTGATAACATAAAGATAGTCTCTATTTCGTAAAATATCGGAAATACAGCTCCACTTCCAAAGTTACATTTTGAGTTTTCCAAGTATTTTTACCTATACTAGTTTTCTTTTTTAGATATATTTGTTATTGAGGTTATAATGGTTGTAATTCTAATAAATTCGATAAAACAATTGAAAGATAAAAATATTAATTAGAATAGAAGGTTAGGTATGGACGATATATGTAGTGCATTTATGAATTTTATTGTTTTAGGCAACCCCTGAAGTGTTACTATTTGCACTATTTTATGGACTAGTAGCGGCCTACAAGAATCCTTATTATGCAGCAAATAGAACTGTGAACGTTCATCTATTCGAGTGGAAATGGGATGACATCGCTGATGAGTGCGAGAGGTTCCTAGCTCCAAAGGGGTACGGCGGAATTCAGGTTTGAATGAAAATTACTTAATTATTACATTATTTTAATAAAATTATTACATAACTTTAATTATTGGTCTATTCCCACTAGTTCAATTGCAAGTTCAAGTGATTGAACTAGTGGGCCTTTTTAGGTTCAATAGTTCAATTACATTAATTAATTGAACTATCGTAACTAAAAAGTCTCAGTAGTTCAATTGGTTTGGTTCCAGGTTCAATTGACATTATTATAATTGGTTATTGTATTTTATTGGATAGTAAATTTTAGGATTCTGGATTATTTGATTAACTTATTTATTTACAAACAGATTTTACAGTTAATATACAAATTCGTATTAATAGGATTCACTTAAATTAGGCACCAATATATTCCAACACATAAACATATATACCTTCGGTTTACAATTTTTTTAGTTATTTGGATTAAAATATATTTAATGCAGATATCTCCACCAAATGAAAATGTTATATTGTGGACTTATAATCGTCCGTGGTGGGAGCGTTACCAGCCGATGTCTTACGAACTAATTACACGTTCAGGTGATGAGACACAATTCGCCAATATGCTGAGGAGGTGCAACGCCGTTGGGGTCAGGTAAGAGACTGGATTTATCCATATCCTTGTAGTTTTCAGAGTCAGCTTTCATTTTCTAAATTATGAATGTAATTTTGTATGATTTCCCTGAATATAATTTGTCTCAATATTGGATACATGTGTCTCCTCAATGTTAGAATAAGTTAATAGACCACCAGTCTAACTTACGGCGTTTTAGCAGGGCTTCAGATTTTTTAGAAATTTGTTAGTCATCTGGCTTCCGCAGGTACGAGTATCCTCATTAGGTATATCTTAGCTTTTTTGTCATTTAGTACGTTATTAAAATGTTGGCGTAACGTATGTAGGTCGGTAATCTCAAAAGGTTTAAAGAGGGTTTAGTTTCTAAAATACATCCTTCAAAAAATATTTTCTTCAAAGCATACAAATCGATAAAGATTCAGTGATGTTGGTCCGACCTTGATTCGAAACTGATGACAAAATGGCTTTGTAATGGTAGGAAAAGGAAACACTATTCCTACAGGAACAGTTATCTGCCAACTATTGAACCAACAGCTGAAAGTTTTATACATTTATTTTAGAATTTACGTGGATGCTGTAATCAATCACATGACAGGGGAACCACCCGAAAACTATGGTACAGCTGGGAACACAGCTATATTTAATGCATGGTATTACCCAGCGGTTCCTTTCACCTGGCACAATTTTAATTGGCCGCCTTGTGGTATCGATGGCATGGACTACGTCAATGACGCCTGGAGGGTCAGTATATATTTTTCTGTATCTTGAAGTATATTTTTCATACTTTTAAATTACTACTTAATTTATAATAAATCTAGCTGTTGCACACGACTTCGCCCGCGTAACTTTATAAAATATAGCCTATGTTACTCGCTGATAATTTAGTTTTCTAAAGATGAAAGGATTTTCAAAATCGGTCCAGTAGTTTTTGAGTTTATTCATTACAAACATACAAATCTTCTCTCTTTATAATATTAGTATAGATATAGAAATGGGCATGTAGATAACGGTTCATTTGATGGTTGGTGGCTACCGTTCGAATAGGATTCTAGCAACACCACAGACATTTAAGATCCACTGTCTATGCTGGAAGGAATTCGTTTACGAATCCTTCAAAAACATATTTTTTAGATAGTCGGAAACAGCCTTAGGATAAAGTTTGTTTCAAAGTTAAATTAAGCGTTATTTATCTTTTAAAAAAACAGAAAAAAAAATTGCACTGTATAAATTATTTTAGATTAGATTAGGTACTACATTTTGTTTGCGTCAATTATATGTACTTATATTAAAACAATTAATTAACTGAACGTTGACATAAATCTAATCGGCAGAGATTGAATTAGTAAGTATACTTAGATTAAATTTATTTATATCCACAAGTTTTGACTTTAACAAAGATAAAATAAATTCACATACTTTTTCTCGCGACTTTTTTACATAGTATACTCGTTTTACAAATGGAAAGAGCGTTAAAGGACGAAGGTTTTATATAGTTTTTATATAGTTTTTTTTTTTAAATCATATTATAGAATTATTTTAAGTGTGTAATAACACTTTTTTAAATCTTCTAAAATATATTCCGCTAAGTTCTTCTAAACCACTCAACGGATTTTGATACGGTTGTCATTGATGGAAGGAGCTATAAAAGAGGAAGTTTTGTGTAAATATTCTGCAAAAAAAATACGTCTGTGTGAAACAGGAAGCGGGTCTTTAGTTTTCAAATAAGAGAAATTATTGTTTAATTTTTTATTGCATTTTAGGTACGAAATTGTGAGCTGGTAGGTTTGAAAGATTTGAATCAAAAAGACTTACATACCCAACAGATGATCGTCGATTTTATGAATAAACTCATCGACTTGGGTGTTGCTGGATTCAGGTAAATTGATTATTGGTTTAACATTGGGTCCAAATGACCATAATAAACTTTGCTAGATTGCTAGATTACATATTACTTATATTGCTTTATTTAAAAATCTTCTACGTCCAAAATCTTTTATCGTCTATTGCTAATTAAGTAAACACTCTGTGGACAATTATAGCAAACAAGAGAAGTTTGTCAATTTTTCTAAGTTCCGGGTATACTTTGCTCTAAAATGTCTTCTTGTTGTCAAGCTTCTTGCTAAGAGAGACATTGACACTGCTCGATAGATTCTTTTGCATTGCGCTTGAATTGTCTTGACAATTATGGAAATATGACTATAGCCTTATACAACTCCGCATAGTTATTATATGTACAATTTTTTTAAAACAGAATAGACGCAGCGAAACACATGTGGCCAGAAGACCTTAAAATAATCTACGACCGTCTTCACAATCTTAACACCAATCATGGTTTCCCAGCAAACGCTCGTCCGTACATCTATCAAGAGGTGATAGATTATGGTGGCGAAGCAGTTAGCAGATACGAATACACTCCCATAGGAGTTGTCACTGAGTTCAAAGCTGGTATGGAGCTTAGCAACGCATTTAGAAGGAACAATCAGTTGAGGTGGCTCGTTAGTTGGGGCGAGCAATGGGCACTTCTTGATAGAAATGACGCTTTAACATTTATCGATAACCATGATAATGAAAGAGGTCATGGAGGTGGAGGTGGTATACTAACATATAAGGAACCTAAGGCGTACAAAGGTGCTATAGCATTTTTATTGGCCCATCCTTACGGGGAACCCCAAATTATGAGTAGCTTCGATTTCTGGGATTCAGAGGTTGGTCCTCCGATGGATCGCGAGGGAAACATTATTTCGCCTTCCATTAATTCGGTGAGTCTTAGAAAATAAAGTGAATTAACTGTCTAATAACTTACTTTAATTATTATAATTTCATTGTATAAGTAACTATGCTGACTGATGACGCGGCAACAAGCAATTCATTCCATTTATGCCCGTTTTCATCGACCTAAAGTTAGGGAACACATAACTGCTACTTAAGGCGGCCAGTCACTGCAAGGCAGACAGCAGCATAAAGTTGATGGTCGGCAGTGACCTTGCGTGGCAGGCGATGCTCAAGTTTTGTGAACACGTTATGTGGCGCAAGGAAGCGGCGGAAAGACAGCGGGAAGAGGATCCCCTCTACCAGGGGATCCTCTTCCCAGCACCATCTAGTTCCACATTAAGCAACTAATGCTTGTATTATGGATACCAGACAGTTAACTATAACATGTATGTAAGTATTTTGTAAATACCTACATACATATTACAAATACAAACATCCATGACTCAGGTACAAAGGTAAATGTTTACACATAAGCATTTGCCCCTAGCAGGATTCGAACCCGCGACCGTTTGGTTAATAGCTAGGGTTACTAGCCACTAGACCAAACGTGTCGTCAATGATGATGTGGGACTCAATCTCAATTGCAGTCATAATGAAAATATAAGAATTTGAATAAGGTCTATTTGCACATAATATATTTTGAATTGTATACCTATGTCTCAGGATGATACATGTGGAAACGGTTGGGTATGCCAGCATCGTTGGAGGCAGATTTTCGCTATGGTCGGATTCAGACTTGCGGCAGGTTTGACTGGAGTAAACAACTGGTGGGACAATGGCAGTAACCAGATAGCGTTTTGTAGGGGCAACAACGCGTTCATTGCCTTCAATAATGACATATGGGATCTAAACCAAAACCTGCAGGTAATTAATAAAAAAATTTTCTTCTGTGTCATTACTTTGTATGTTAGAATCTGTATCAACCTACGAGTAAATATTATAATATTACCTTCTTCTGCGTGACTATGCACACTGCGTTTTGTAGTCATTTGGGCTGGCCAAAATTGGCAGAATATGCGAAATTAAATGATAAATTTTAGGAATCAAAAAAAAAAAGTAAGTTCATTTTTTTAATTTCAAAATCAGCATACAATTATTAAATTATCCTTTGATAGGCGATAATAGGTACAGTAACATTACATGACATTAAAACTATTTAATATTTTTGTAAACGTAAACAATCAAGTATTGTTCCAAATGTTCAGTGGTAAGATTGTGTCTTCGATCATTTAAAATATTTTTATAAGTGGAAAAGGTTCGCTCCACATCCACTGAGGTAACTGGGCAGAATTTGAACTTGGGTGCTATGTTAGCACTTATAGTTTCTGGCAAAAGTTCTGCCGTCCCATTAATAAAACTATCAATTTGACACAAACGTTCAATACCTGGGTTATAGTTCAATATGTTTTCAAACATATTGAAGTGCAGTGCACTCACCCTGCGTTCCGAAATGCGATAAAAGTGATAATATCGCGAATCCGACCAAAGTCACAATTATTACTCAATAAGCCATTTTTATATTTCTTTGCAGACTTGTCTTCCAGCGGGTACATATTGTGATGTGATTTCTGGCAACAAAGTGAATAATTCTTGTCAAGGAAAAACAATAACAGTCGACAATAACGGTTTTGCTAATATATTCCTCGCAACATATGAATATGATATGATGTTGGCCATCCATGTTGGTCCTGAGGTAGGCTGGCTTATTTTGGGCTTATATACTTATAATAGTATACTTATTGTACTTATAATTTCATATACTTAGGTGTTAAGAAATTAATAACTGTCTATTTTGTTTCAGAGTCGTTTATAACTTCGGAAGAATGTTTAATGATCAAAAACTGTATTAACGATAACATTTTTTAAATATATTATCAATTCAAAAATATTCACATTTCTTGTTATTATTTTATACATAAATAACTTTTTAGATAAATTATTTTAATAAGACACAATTTATATCAACAGTCGCATGCAACAGCTAGTTAAATATAAATTGTGATAAGAGCTCACACAAGTTAAACTGCGTTCCATAATTCGAAGGAGTAATTTGACAGATCCTAATGTCAAAATTTTATTTTGAAATAGTTACGAGCGTTTTTTCCTTAGTGCTGTACTCATATCGATTTTATTTAAATAGTTATAATATTTTACGGTAAATAAGTTTATTATCATGTTTTATTGATTCAACAACTGTATTATTGTCATTTTAAGTTTCGAATTTCGTTTAAAGCAGGATTACCAATGACTAGGTCGATTTGGAATGAATTAAAAGACAAATTAAAATTTTAATGTCAATTCTTTGACTTCTGTCAAATAAATAAAAAATATTATAACTCATTACATAGCTATTATATTGTGATAATTTTATGTCACCTAAGAATATATTCTCATCAGAAAAGATATAATAATCGAAAATAATTGCGATTTATAGAACGGACTTTGCAAAAAAATATAATTTAAACAATTAAATAATAATTAATATTAATTCTAAACTAATTAATGTTCTATAATAAGTTCGACATCACTATTTTTAGGTATATGGTCAAAAACCTGCAACCCAGGAAATGTCAAATTACTCCTTCGAATTAAAAAACGCAGCATAGTGAACAAAAGCGCATATATTACACTCTCTAACTAGCTGTTCTAGCTAACTCTTTCTAAACTACCGAATGGATTTTGATACCGTTTTCACTAGTCGAAATATCAAAAATGTGTAATAATTTGCAGAAAGAAAATGGATCCGTGTGAACCCGGGGGCGGGTCGCTAGTAAGGTGTTAAATAATTCACACAGTATTTAATTTGCAAAAATACATTGTATAATATTGTACGGTATTCCCTGCGGTGTGTGTTACTACAACGTACAATTAACATAAAATGTTGGTACTTTTCTGTTTTATAGTGAATTTATTTAATGAAAACCTGTTAATTAATTTTATACGCATTGCGCCACTCGTTTATCAAAGCCGAACTTTATTAATCTATTGTTTTAAGTATGTATTTTTTCAAAGAAATTACTTAGACGAATAGCTGACCTCATGCACTATGAAGGTCAGTGTTTAATGTTAAGGTCGTCAGACAGGCAGGCGGTTCACTTTATAATAGTTGGATACCGTCGCCTATAATACAAGCAACGCCACAGGTGCTACAGAAAGGAAATGGAAATGGGCTATGGCATCCCTTACTTACCTACTCACCGAAACACCAAAGCATACATGTTGTTATTTCACTGTTGTGTTGTTTTTTAAGGGGGTGGTTTGGTTACTGCCGCCAGACGGGCTGCCCAAATGACTGCTAACGCATTGTGCTCTGCCATTACTTACTAAATCACTATGAAAAGTTCAATTCCAAAGTTGGCTATGCCGGAAATGCAGGCAATTGAGACCGAGCATTAAAGCAAGCAACTTAACCTCTCGACCAAAGGGCTCGTCATAGTGGCAATACTATGAGAAGAAAAAAGAAGGAAGTTTTTAATGTCAATAGGTTATAAACTCAAGTAGGTACTTATCTCCAAAATTACTCTATGAAGTTCAATAAATTTTAAATTAGGTACAATATCTCATCTACTATGTATTGTGGTAAGAAATTATTTTGATGTTTATTATAAAGGCTAGCAGACATTGTGATGGTAGATGTCACCTGTCGTCTGTAAACTTAAGCAAGCCCGGATGGACACAACTACTCAGGAACAGAAACAGTAACGTAGATAAGATTTTATTTAGCTATGGTCTTCTTCAAAGGGAAGATTAACTACTGCCAGATAGGCTATCTAAATTTATGGCTGCGAAACGCAGTGTGCCCTATCTGTATAAATATAATTTTATTTTTTTCCAAAAAAAAAGTAAGTAGGTATATATGTAAAATATTATCTCAATTTAAATACTATCATTTCCAAAAGTTACAATAAATGCACACAAGATAGAGCTTAAAATCATATTTCAAGCAAAAGCTCTTTAAAAGTCCACTTAAGTTAAAGCTGAAGATACAATTTAAAATAACCCTAATAAATAAAAACAAAAAGGCAGAATGGCGCGCTTTAATTTTTTGTAACTTCACATCGCGAATAACCTGTTGTATGGTTACTAACTCGATCGCCAAATTTTAGACTTCAATGTTTGATCTTTCATGGCGGACGCTTCGTGAAATATTTCTATACAACATTCAAACATTATTAAAACAAATATATCTTAATTAATAATTAGTGTAAAAGGACGCAGCTATTATAACAGTGTATTGATAACAGTTTGGAAAGCGTGGGTTATTTTGTACCTAATGTATTGAAGTGTGGAATTACAGAAGTTAATTTAATAGTGTGTAGGGCGATTATAAGCAAAAATGACGGACGACTACAGGTATCTAATATTAATATTTTTAATTGGTTTGTAATGAATAAACTCAAAAATTAATGGAATGATTTTAAAAATTCTTTCACCTATAGAAAGCTACATTATCAGCGAGTAATATAGGCAATATTATATAAAGTTACGCGGTCGAAGTCGCGTGCAACAGCTAGTGTATTATAAAAGAGTTATATTTAATTTCACATAAAAGGATATTGTTCATAACCAGGCCATTGTCTTTTTTAACTTACACTTTGGAGAGTTTGGTAATAAAAATATTTCTTAATTTCATTTCAGATTATGTAAATGTGGATATTTTATAATTTCAAACTTTTTAAATAACTTCAAAGTTATACATATATAATATAAAACCCCATTACCAAATTACACGATATATTTTCCCAATAAAATCTAAAGGGTGATTTTTTTTAATTTTTTTAATTTGTTTCTCCCATTATATCTTCTAAATTACTCAACGGATTTCGACACTGTATTCACTAATCAAACGAACGTGTGTGTATGAAATTTTCAGAAAAAAATACTTTAGGATCGATATAAATAGTTTAATAATGCTAAGTTCGCCTTTTTTATCTCGTTCTTGAGTTCTAAAATGATGTTTATTTAATGTTAAACTTAACAGATGGGCTAACGGAGTCCAAACCAAGCAACGCCACGGGTGTTGCTGAAACTGTATAATTGCGGATAACTGTGAAACGTACAGTGTTAAAGAATTGGCATATTAAGAGTATTGATATCACTTTCCTTCTCTATCCATATTTGTCTAACGCCATTCCCTATTTCTACATTTGAAGACTTGCGAAATTCCTTGGTACTTATACCTTGGAATTTCATGGAATTAATTTATTCGTGGAATTAATTTATAGTCACATGTCTCCGAAGAGTTACGAATTAAAACCACCGACGAGTGTAGAGAACAAACTTCACTTGCAAGAGCAAGAACCGCCGAAGATGAGAAAAAAGCCGCGGCCATGCTTGGACAACGTCAAGGAATTCGTGTCCAACACCACTTTACACGGGTTTCGATATATGCTCGATGATGAACTCACATATGCTGAGAGGTTGGTAATGATTTACATGAATTAGATCACTTATTTACATCGAAAAGTCAATTATAAGTTATGTAAATGAAAACATGTAAGTGATATGATCATATAAGTAGCTGATGTAAACTAATTCTGTAAAGAAGTAACTCTGTTCGTGCACATAAGCAACAAAAGTTACTGGACCAATTTTAACGAATATAGGTTGACCCTTAGACTACTTTTCTAATATGGAATCCGCTAAATAGATACTCGTATAATAAAAGGATATTATATAATATACCGGGCAGAAATTTTTAACCGCACTTGGAGGAAAAGTTCTCTAAATACTGAAGATTATCCAAATTAAACATTTATTTATTTTTAAAAAGAAAAAAAACTGCATTCAAATGTTAGAGAAATTTGATCTTGATTTTGATGAAATTTTCAGGCAATCTTTCGATTAACCCATCGGATGAAAATTTTGTGTCATATTTTCCTTACAAATTAATGCAAAATTAGATTTTTTTTTCTATTTAAAAATAATAATGAAATATACAATGCCAAAAATGTAAGAGCTAGTATTTTTATAAAATTCCATAATGACGTGTGACCAATAAACCTTTTCGTCCAGATTGTGGTGGGTAGTGATGACTGTGTGCAGTATCGTAGTCTGTGCGATCTTCATTAGAAAAGTATGGATCAAATGGGACGAAACTCCAGTTATCGTGAGTTTTGCTGAAACTTCGAACTCTGTGTGGCACGTGAGTTTTATTTATTTTAAGTAATAATTTTAATAAAATTTAAGTGTCTGTTTTAATGTAAAATATTCGCAAACCGTCAAAATAAATAATAAATCAAAATCGGTCTATTCGTTTGAGAGCCACACACAAAGATAATTCTAAGTAATGTATATCAAAGGGCAGTTAAATTACAAACAGTACTTATAACGAAAAACCAATTGTTGTCTCTGTATCTGTCTGTTTGTTCCGGCTAATCTCCGAAACGGCTTTACCGATTTTCATTGGCAGTTATAAGGAGTTAACTTAGACTATTTTTATTTTAGATAAATATTGAAAAAATAAATCTATTACTAATATTATAAAGAGGGAAGATTATTATTTTTGTATGTTTGTAATGAATAAACCAAAAACTGCTGGACCGATTTTGAAAATTCTTTCACTTTTTTTCGCAGTTGTTTCTAAGGGCGTGGTTTTTGCCGCCAGATGGGCTACAAAGTTTATGACGTAATGCAATATTCCGTGACACTGATTGAAGTGTTAATTACCTTACTTACATTTATGATACGCCGAATTACTTTAAAAATTCCTCGCTAAGGCACAACCTATTGCATTTTTGAGGAATTAGGTACCTTTTATGTACTTTTTTCTGGATGAAAGGTACCTTCTGTCTTTTTCTGTATTCGCGACAACGTGTATACAAATTTTTACGATGATCAGTTTAGTAGTTAAGAGTTAGTGTTTAGTAATAGTTTAGTAAAGTACTATTTTAGTTTAGTTATAATTTAGTAAAATATATCATGTATACGACCTTGCGCAATGAGGCGACATTTCATCCTGGGAAAAGCCACGAAATAAAGATTTTAAAAAAAGGCGTGGAAACGTAACGCACACACAATCAAACTCACTTTTGAAACGTTGAAAATAATTGAAATAAGATAACGTTATCGGCTATGAAATTAAAATAAAAAAAACTAAAAAATTGGGCGCCAGCTAACTAAAAAATGAAAAAAATCATATGTTAGCACTTAAAATATATTTAAACAAAACAAAAAAAATACACAGGGGGTGGTCCTTAAGCCCGTACGTTATTATATATATATATATGTGAAATTTAAAATTTGATTCAATAACTCCGGCTAATAAAAGTTAAAAACTTAGCTGGATGTGAATAATGGCTGGATGTAATAATAAAGTTTTCCTTCTCGGCAAAATAAAACACGCTGCTCATCAGTGTCACCAAAGAAAAATGAAGAAGGCTCATCAAAATGTAAAATGCGGATAAAAACCCAGGATTCAATATATATTATTTATATATCTCTAATTAAATCCATGAATGACAAAAAACCAAAACAAAAAACCATAACAAAAAACCCTGAAATGAAAAAGAAATAATTAAACACAAATCTAAAAGAAAAAATATGTGTGCCTGACCGTGGGAATCTAAAATTTAGATATAAGATCCCTAAATGTTAATAATTTTTTCAATAAATGGTCAGGCAAAAACACACAAGAGTAAAATAAAAAAATACAATTGCATAAGGATTAAAAAAACTGCAAAAGATAATAGAATTAAATGAGTAAATTAACAATAAATTTAAAATGAACTAAAACACAAATTATAATAAAAAAAACATTAATCAACAATCTATCATCAGAAATAAGATGAAATACGTACCCATTTATAAACCGGGGTTTTTTTACATAAATATTTTAAACTGAATAATTAAAATTTTAAAAGAAAATGAACTAGCAAATACAGGCTATTATCAGCACAAAAACTAAACCGCTCTCTGCGAGCGACAGAGAAACAAAAAACGCTCTACCGAAATGAAAATTTTGAATATTGAACGTCAAATGCAATTCTATATATTTAAAAAAAATTAATAAGGTTTTAAATACTTAAATAAATAAATAAACAAATAAGGTAATATAACTAATAAAATAAATAAAATAAGTAACGCTACGTTACACTTTCTCATTTATAATATTAAGTTAAGATTCCTTTACAGATACCATTTCCAGCTGTCACGCTTTGCACTGAAACGAAGCCTAGACAAAGACAATTCAACTTTACCAAAGCTTACTTTGATCGTTGGAGCGATCCGCCAACAATCACTCCCGAAGAGTAAGTTTTCCCGATCATTTAAAGTACATAATTATTATATGAAGATGGTAAAAAAGTTTTTATTTTTCAGTTTACAAACATTTTACGACATGCTACTGCTGTGTAATTACGGAAACAAAGGTGACGGGGATGGACCACAATTCGCTAATGTTAGCGCGATTAAAACATTACAAAAGGTGAGCATCAAATAATAATTATAAGCTTAAAATTGTCAAAGACTTTTGTCACCTGTACTAAATTTGGTCAAGCGTTATTTGTAAAAGTTATTTAATATTTTGTATGAATAATCTTTTGGGGCTAGTTGGAAGTCAAGTACGAAAAATCATTTTGGGGCTGATTGGATTTGGGGCAAATAGGAACCACCCCATTTTAACAACATGTGTGCGTAAGTTTTTTTTGTAAAGGTCGTCAGACAGGCTGACGGTTCACTTGATTGTAGGTAGCTACCAAATTTATTAAAGACTTATTTCTAATCCTAAGGAATGAGGAAATGAGATCCTTACTCACTCAGCGAAACATAACTGCAGACATGCTGGTATTTCAGGGTTGTATTCTGTAAGGGGGTGGTTATTGCCGTCAGCCAGGGCTGCTCAATTTATGACTGCGAAACACTGAGGCTTTCCCTGCTACTATCTACTAAAATAATTATTTGGATTTGTTTTATTGTTTTAAAATGTCAAATAAATAACATTAATATTAAACACAAAAACTAATTGAGAATCTTATTAGCTATACTTTCTGTGATTGTATAATATAAAATATAGGTGAATTTATAAATATTTAAAACTAGCCGATGCCCGCGGTTTCGTTCGCGTGAACTTCGCTCACACCACGGCATTTTTTTAAACTTTTAGCATTTTATAGGTCAAATTAATGACTTTTATGAGCAAATGACTTTCATGATCTAGCTGATAATGTATCTCTTTATAGGTGAAAGAATTTTTAATTCAGTTAAGTACCTACTTTTTGAGATCAACCATTACCTACAAACAAACGTACAAAAAATCAAATCCAGCACATATATCTATTTTAACCCAACAAACGGATCATGGGGCGATGGAGGCAAGAAAATTTTGTAAAAATTCAATTACTTTATATAGATACTTATTCTAGTTTGAATCCGGTTTCACTATCTTTAACAAAGTGTAGCTATTTTGAGAACATAGTGCTAATGCAAAATCAGATTGTAATGTCAAGGTCGCTGAGATAGAGAAAAAAAAAGTGCCTAGGTGACCTCTGTTATGAGTTTGTCTAAATTATTTTGCGTAAAATTGAATGGAATTATTTAAACGAAAAATAATAAAAAAAGAAGAATTTCCACATTAGTTAACGTTTATAGAAAAACACCAATATGGTAGAACTTTTTTTTTGTACTTATTATTCAATAACTTTTAAAAACCATTACAACATGCCAAATTTGCATAACCTAATTTATTATACAAGGTATAAATGTATTTTATTTTATTTACTGTTTATAGTTGGCTCCAACTATGGACGACGTTTTCATGGAGTGCCTTTGGGATAAATTGACGTGCGAGCAAATGTTTTATCACACTTTAACGAAGGACGGATACTGCTTCACATTTAACATGCTGTCGGCTGAAGATATGTTTCGAACTGAAAAGTATGTGAAGACTTATAAAAAGAAAAAAGTTATTACTTAATAATGATTCATTACTAACTTTAGTTATGACTTAGCGGACTTTAGCTTCTTTTGTAATTATGTCTGAATTTTTAATTTTGAAGTGAAAATTTCTTTAGCGCGCTAGGGCACTTTTGGCTGAGGAAAAAATAGTGAAGTCACGCCGCCGTCACACTCTGTAAGCGACACCCTCAGTGATGTTTAATTGTATGAAATAAGTGCTATCTACCTGAATTAGTACGTACTTCTCGGTTCATAATTAACTTAATTAGTTTGTTAAGATGTTACTAGATGGCGATAAAGTGATCGAAAGTCATAGCGGTAATGTTCCATAGTTTTCCGACGTGCAGTCCTACGACTGACAGTTTTTGTTTTATTCCATAAAATCTCTCAAAGATTTCCCTTAAAATATAGATTCCTCCTAAAAAGCTATGAATAATTTTCTACGAGTTCAACCGCGACTGCACCTAATTATTCATTTGCGTGTCCAATACATTTTAATTTGATTTTTTTATGTTTTATAGTCTCCACAAAGAATATTATCATGTAGCTGGCCACAACAGAACATCTTGGACACTAGAGCGCGGATATCCTCTCGATGAAACTGTTAACACATACCCTCTACGTGGACCTGTTAGTAAGATTTGCAATATTGATCTTTATTTGTACTTAAATACAAGTTATAATAGAGTAATTTTCACATTTTAGAGTTACGGTGGAGTGGAATTCGAAGTTATCCTGTTGACGGATATTCGGGACTTGGATCAAGTTTGCCGAGGGCCAGTGCAAGGATTCAAAGTAAGTAGATACTTACGTAATAAAATATTAATTTTAAACGTAAAGACGTAAGATTTTATCTAGTTTTAGAAAAAGATCAATTGCACTAAAACTCATAATTTGTGTAAGTTTTTATTCAGATTATCAATATACAAATATAGAAATCGCATTTTTCTATTTATAAAATACACTGGACCGCAAAGAAAAAGGGTCGGTTAGAAAATCTTCAATATCTTCAAAAGTACCTGACCTATCTATAAATGAAATAAATACTAAATTAAAGAATATTTTAATGTGCATAAATAAAAATAAAATTTATTTAGTTTAACTTTAATTTAGTCCTTATTTCATTTATAGCTAGGTCAGTTACTTATGAAGATATTGAAGGTTTTCTACCCGACCCTTTTTCTTTGCGGTCCAGTGTATTACATAACAATGACTCCCTCCCTCTTGTTGGTGTGGATTCACATCGATATTCTACTTTGATGGAATCCGTTAATATTATACTATAAAACTTTTCTTATTGAAATGTGCACATATATCTTCTTTATTTTTCAAATAATTACACGATTAAATTTCATAATAAAACATATATACAAAATACAATAAACGTATAAAATCATTATAACTTTTCTATTCAAAATTCCAAACAAAACTTTCTCATTTCTATATAAACTGACTCAAAAGTTTTCCACTGACATGGAAAATTCTTTCATTCATTTTTCATAATTTAAAATCTAGTTCAAGTTTATTATCTTTTTAAAATCAGCCAGTAATATTTAAAATTCAACTACTCTAACACTCCCCTCCCTCTCCTTGGGTAAGGACATGTAGAGATTTTGAGAACTTAATGGCCCCTAAAGACTGAATAAACAACTAAGAAAACTTTCTTTCCTTAAGAGCATAGTCACAAGCTTGTTTACGAGTAGAAGACTAATACCGCTTCAGACCATGTAAAAACTTATTAAGACTTATAATTTTTTTTGTCAGATATGGCTCCACAATCCAGCAGAACTACCAAACATGGGTCAAAACTTCTTCAGGTTGCCTATACAGTACCAATCGGCGGCAGCAATTACGCCTCGCATGATGGACACGTCGGAAGGCCTAAGGCACTATCCTCCGAACAAGTGCGTGTGATTTATAATTTTAAACCTTAAAACAATATACGGACTTCATTAAAGATGAGATCATTTTTTTATTCGATAACAGGTTAGCAGTTTTTATGAGTCAAAAAGGCTAACTCAAACTTTTTGCTTAAATTAATTTTATGGAATTAGTTTTTTTTAGTTGGCCATACAATTTCACCTTGAAATGAGGATGTTTGAAATTATTATAAGTTATCATTTTTTAAACAGTTCCAGGAAATTATATAGGCACTAATAATTAGGTGATCTATATGAATGAAGTTTGTTATTTTTATTCGGTTTTTGTACTCGAATAAAATATATCAAAGATGATAATTAACTTCTAAACTACCTTTTTTTTTACAAGAGGAATCATCATAGATACCCACCGGTGGGTTATGTCGGACTCCTGCCCCGAGATGATTAGTGGGGTAGACCTACCGACTAAACCTCTTGGCGTCCTCCGCGTCCGTTATAGGCGAAGTTGCGAGGTCGGACGAACACTCTTCCGCAACTCCGCCGCGGGGGTCCGTAACCCGACAAAGCTCATTGGGACGGGGCACCCGAACTGCCAAATTGCGCTGTGCCTCTCAGGATGAAGCGGGCGGTAGAGTCCCCATCTACCGCCCTAGTCCTATCAGGGATCCAGGTGGCGAGCGTACGCCAGCCGCCTGCGTCCAGTTCATCGGCGACGGAAGGGATGAGTCAACCTAATAGAGTTTGTTACGGTTTTCACTAATGGAAAGAGCCATAAACTAGAAATGTTTTTGTATATAAATTGCAAGTTTATTTTCCGTTTGGGCAGCTCCTGGAGAAATATAGTGACTTGCTAGATATGTTTGATCCTCTGCTGGGATATTCAGCAAGGGAAGTCTAATGGACCCGCTATTTTTTTTTTGAAGTTTTTATAAAAGATCTTTTAAAATATCGTTTTTTTAAAAAAATAGTAATTAACGTGTGTTAAAAAAAAACTACATGGTCGTCACGTGACAGCGTTGCTTTTTAAGTTGTGAGTGACATGTTAGGCTTGAATTGGATTCAAATAGAGATATTATCATTTTTTTCCTCTATATTCTGTGAGTGAAATAAAGGTGAAGAATACAATTTTAGCATTGGTAGCGTTTTTGACCTTATCATCCAATACTCCCAACATAATTATTTTTACTTACCCTACACCACCTACACTACAATATCGTAGGTCCTAGGTCCGGGCTCCTAGCCAAGATGCAAACACTTCGTTGCGTACTTTGAAAACGAAGAGAAACGCTAAGAGAAAGCTTATTGATTGGTTATTGGAACGTCAAAATAAAATTTTGACCAATCACAGTTTTCTCTTAGCGTAGCGTAGCGTTTACGACTGTACAAAGCACACATGGCTACGGGCCATTTGAAAAAATTATGCATGGAAATTTTAGTTTCTAAAATACCACGCTTAGTTAATTCTATCTTTCAGGCGTCAATGTTACTTCCCAGAAGAGAGATATTTGAGTTTCTTCCGCACATATACACAGAGAAACTGTGAACTAGAATGTGCATCGAATCACACAGCTCGGAGGTGTGACTGTGTACCACTTTATATGCCGCGTAAGTGCCAATTGTTTATTACTTCCAAAACAGATGGACTGCGACACGCAGTGGCAGGGCACACTGCGTGTTGCAGTCATTTGAGCAGGTCGTCTGGCGATAGTACCCATCCTCTTACATAAGATCACCTTGAAATAACACCATAATGCACAGTTGTGTTTCGGTGAGTGAGTGAGTAAACATCATTTATACGCTTACATATAATTGTGTAAGCGTTAGAAAAAAACTTAATTATTGAAAGACTAATATAACAAAACATTTAACAGTGTAGGCACGTCGCTGTCTGAATGTTAATAATTGTTGCAAATTGATGCGTCATAAAGACAAACTAATAAAAATAGCATTGTTTCCAACTATGTTATTTGTTTTTGACCATACCATTATAATTACATTTATAAAAATAATTTTCAGACGGTCCCAACACGAAAGTATGCGGTGGAGGAAAGAAAACATGCATTATTGACGCATTGGGTAAGTCCAAAGAAAATATACAAAATAAAATAGTTATTTATAACACGTCAGAAGTGAAAATTAGTTAACATCTTACCAAACTATTGACGAAGTTAAGGTTATTATTAACTAAGAAGTACATACAAATTCAGGTAGATGGCTTATTTCATATAATTAAACTTTACTGAGGGTGTCGCTCATAAAGCGTGACGGCGGCGCCAGTTCACTGTTTTTCCCCATAATTAAAGTGCCCAACTTAAAAAATGTTTTCTAAGACATGGAAGACATATTATGTATTGTTTCTAGAGGAACTATCTTTATCGAAGTCTTCGTTGAGACCCGAAGTGACGAACAGTGTTACCCAATGCGATTGTCTCCAAGCTTGTACGGAGTTGAAATACGACGCCGAGGTGTCTCAAGCTGTGTACGACCTCACAACTTACAGGCGTAATCCCAACCCTGAGATTGCGAATGGATCGTAAGTTCATTTTATTTTGTATTTTAGGCCTATAAACACAAGAAACCAAGACGTAAGTGATGGCGGGATAAAGAGTGTATTAGGCGAGGATAAGGGAATTGGTTTTGGAATCATCGAGAAATAGGCTGAGGTTACGAAACGAGAGGAGCAGTATCTAGTCGCCCCACTTGGAAACCACCAAACTTAAGTTCTAACTTATTTGAGGTTAACTCAACTTCTTTACTTGTGTTTGTCGCTGTCGCACGCTCCGCTCCGCTGGTTTCGTAATCGCATCCTAACAGTTACTTCACGGTGGCCTTCTATTCTGCTCTAATACGCCCCCTGGAGTCGATATCTAAGGAACTCAGTTTTCCCCGTCATATTTTTATATTGTTAGTTGTCAATAATTCGTCATATAATTCGTCAAATTAATAGGAAAGTAGGTACCTATAAAATTAATAGGTACCTACTTTGCTATTAATTTTAAGGCTTTCCTATAATTTTTTTAGAACATCATTTTAAGGTAAGGCTGCATGTTATAACCAGCTTGTCTCTGTCATTCGTATACTCGTAGAGTATCGATAAGGGTACTAACGATTCTTAAGAGGTGCATGTTAACTACCAAACATTTTTAAAATATTACATAATAGTTACCTCTTAAGTTTCACTTCACACTTATGAGATTCTGGTATTTACCTAAGTCTGCTAAAGCGAGCTGATGCTGCCATCTGGATTCCAGGGAGTTTCTTAGGAGTAATATATTAAACGAGTAAGAAGTAGAGGACAAAGGCTAATAGATATATAATGAATAAGTAAAACTAAACACGTTTACAAATTATAAAAAAATGAAAATTTCAGATGGATTCCATTGCCGAAGTGGTAAGTCTATTATAATGATTTTGAATTTTGTGTGTGTTGTTTCTTATACTTATTCATTACAACGCTTGGCTTTGCTATGTTCTAATTTATATATACTTATCTCTTCAAGATTTTTGGAGATTTTGTCATATATGAGTCCGGGGTATGAAAATTTATGGGAGTAAAATCAAATGTCACATGTCACACGTTACGCGTTACAGGCTATAATATGCTTTAATAGGTTTTAATTATATTTTTATTAAATTATTTATTTATTGTTTGTAAGGAGTATACTCCAGTCGTGCGTCGATGCTGACACACACACTTTTTTTTTGTTAGGACCTATTATCGTGAAGTACTCTAAAAGTAACTATGTCTGTCTTTCTGTTACCTTTTCACGCCTAATCTGCTCAATTGATCATAATGAAATTTTATCTGCACGTTATGAGCGACACAGAAAAGGTCATAGGGTACCTTTCATCCAGAAAAAAGTACTGTTCCCAAGGGATCATCTAAAATTAAGAAAACTAACGCCTGGCAAAAGTGTAATAGCAATAAAGATGTCAGGCGTTATATTGCGTTATTTTATTTTTTAATTTTTAACGCAGACGAAGTTGCGGGCACCAGCTAGTGAAGATTATAATAGGTCAATTGGAGGCAAACATCAGAGTAATAACAAATATATTACATTCTGTCAAGAAAGTACTGGGATTTGCTTATTTAAAAAGCCCGCTAAGGAGTGTCGAAATTCTTTTTGTAGCGAAATTGGCACTACTGTTCTCTTATCACGCACTATTAAAGCGTCACCTGTCATTTAGTTTGTTGAGGTGAAAACTTCTATTCACTTTACTTTTTACTAAGGAAATGGGTTGGTGACGCAGCGTCCTGAATCGTTTATACCAACACCCACTACTATACTCGGCTCCAAATGTCATCTGCCATGTTTTGTTTTCACTTTTATCGTGTAGTCATAAAACACACCATAGGCATAGAAAGAATCTACTGAGCAATACCCGCATGAAATTGCCCACTCTTTATAAAGAGAGAAAGCGATTGTGCGGCCAATACCCATCTCTTTCCTCTCTTTCCTGTAGGACTTCGAGGACAAATTAAAATTCTAGAAAAAGATAAATACTGGCCGCACGATCGCTTTGTCTCTCTCACACTTTTCTGCCCGAATTTACTTTACAGCTGGATAGGAAACACTCAGTCTATGGTTGTTGCAATGAACCTATATATTTGTATTTGTACACAGGCGTCTTCCGTCAGGCTTGGTGGTCTACTTCGCTGAAGAGTTGTTCACGTCTCTTCGCCGTTCCGAGTTATACGGTGGGGTGGATTTCCTTGCCAATTGCGGTGGTATTATGGGCCTGTTCATGGGCTTTTCCTTCTTGAGTCTCATTGAAGTGATATATTATTTTACTCTGAGGTAAGTTAAGTTAGTTTTTACTAAGATATTTGTTTGTGTTTCCGTACTCATATAAGTTCCGTACTCATATTCGCTACACGGCTGGATGCTGGCCAAGAGCAAATCCATCACTAATAAAAAATAATAAAAAAAAAAAAACATAAATTATAAATTACATCTTCAGTTAAGGGCAAATCGTGAGAGGAACTTAGTTGTGATAAGAATAGTGATATTATAAGACATAGTCCTACCCTCTCTCCAAATCCTCTCTAAATCCTCTCTAACTGACATCTGAAATGCCTTCACTCATACAGGGAAAAACCTGTGTATTTGTTGATTATAAAAATGATTATAATATAATATCATATAAAGACAGTTCAGATCTAGACACGTCTATAGATAGTATATCAGCCCAAGGTAGAAAACAAGTTTTTTTTAATCCTACAAGAGACCCGATCCGCTAACTTCCTTTAAATCAGACAACGGATTTTGACATGGTTTTCACTAATAGAAAGAGCGATAAACGAGGAAGGTTTGTGTTAGGTTGTCAAGTCGGGGGCGAGTCGCTAGTGCTTTCATAATTATTTGAAAAAGAATGCGCTATGAAAACATATCAAATGAATTCTCTTTATTTGAAATGGTTTTAAGCTTGATATTGTATTACTTGTAACAATTATTTAAACAAATTTGTATTTTCAGATTATGGTGTCGAATCAGAAAATCTTCTACAGTTGTAGCCAGTACCTAAATACAATAAAAAAAAATCTTATAATTTTACATTTTTACGAATCTCTTAATATTGTATCCATGTCTATTTTATGTAACTATAGTTTTATCTACATGATAAACTGATAAATATATTAAGTCTTAAAATAAATTTTGTCAGAAAATTAACTTATAATAAAAGTAAAAGTTAAGAAAAGGAGTTTTAGTTATCTACACCTTGATGCTTATTTAATTCTGAGTATATATTTATTTTAATTTTATACTTTGGGTAATGCGTAAAGTTAAAGTTTGATGTTTCAAGTCAAAAATTACTATAATATAAATAAACTTGATTTATTTAATATTATAAAATTTGTGATTTTTAACCCCCGATGCCCGACGCAAAAGAGGGGTGTTATAAGTGTAATAAGTGATGGAGCGTTTTTGATCCGGATTTTTTATTTGAACGTGATCGAGACGTTTCTTAGCTAATAGTTTATAAAGATCTGTTCAGGCGTTTGAAGATCATTAGGCCATTTCTCAGTTGACGAAGAAATTTCATTAACTTCCACAGGTTAGTCTGCATTAACATCCAACTCGTCAGCAACTTCCAGCACATCACATATAGCGCCTTTAAGTTATCATTTTGTTTGTAATAAAGAAAGATCTTTTCGTGTATCGTTTGCAAATGTTGCAAAATACTCTAAAAGAGTTCAGGATTTATTGTTGATCCTTGATGGTAAGAAGTCAAAATGCATAATGCCCTGCCCTCACTATCATATAAGAAACAACAAGAATAACTTTGGACTGTTGTTGAATTTTGTCTTGTTTTTTTTTAGATAAATTTTGTCATGGATGTGTGTCCGTTTCTTGTTCAGTTACCATATTGTAAAAAAATGCATGAAAAAGTCCACCTCCATGCAATCCCATGCAAATAGAAGTTGATGCCATTTGCATCTGTTCCTTGATTCCCGGCATACATAACCATCACTCCCTTACAGAAGACCACCGTGAAATAACAGCATGTATGCTGTTGTGTTTCGGTAAGTGAATAAGGGATGCCATAGCCCATTTCCGTATCCTTTTCCAATCTCTATCCTAATTCCTACTACAGTCGACAGCGCACTTGCAGGACCTGTGGTGTTACTTTAGTTATGCGACGGTATCCACCTACCATCAAGTGGACCGTCAGCTTGTCTGTCGACCTTAACATAAAAAAGAACATCTTTGGAGCATTGAATTTCTCAGATAGAATATTGAATCGCAGATGTGGAAACAATTTTGAAAACACAATCTACTAAGAAGCAAAAAGGTATAGAAATTCTCGTGTATAAAGGCTAGATAAAAGCTAGTTTTAGCAAATAAACCGGTTTGCTTGATTTCCTTTAAATAACTATGAAAAGGTCATGAGAATAAATAATCAACTTTTATTTTATTTTATGTTAATATGTGACGTAGAAAGACGGCCTAGTAAATGGGATGTGAACACTGCCTCATATATAATAGGAACAAAAAAGACAGGTGTGGTGCGGAGACCCTTCTCCGCACTCATGGTGCGCACTCAGCAATGCACTCATGGTTTTATTCTCCAGGAACTCACAAAGAATTAATCTTCACACCCTCGCTTAAAATTTCATAATGATCGGTTTAATAGTTAAGACACGGAAAAGGTAACAGAAAGACAGTTACTTACACATTATAATATTGATATGGATAATGAAGTTATTATATATACCTAAAATTATATACCTACTATGATATTTTAAAACATCTCTCGTTTAAATAAGAGTTTAAACTAAATATTTTATTTGTATATATAAGTTAGAAAAAGCGCGATGCAAAAGCAAGTCATGTAAAAATTGCATTAAAACATTGAAAATATTTAAAAGGCACGCAACGAAAACAAAATTAGAGCTACGAAAACTTGTATGACTAGTGCTAAAGTATTCATGCGGCGTACCGGCGCGGCGCCCGCTCACCTGCTGCTAGCCGGTATTGAGTTTGGGTGTGTTATTCGACGCGATGGCACTTCGTTTACAACTACTGCGCACAGGTAAACTTTTGTTCACTTTTATTTTCTATTCCTTACACTTTTCCTTTCATTCCACTTGTTAGAAATCTAAATAATGGTGTATGTCTTTCCTAAATGTACATATATTTTGAACAAGTTAAATTTTTAAAACAAACTATTGACACAGCGACAAGCAGGTTTTATTGAAAATATAACTTAGCGTTGCATACGCTCATTTTTTTATATAATTTTTAATTCGATTTTCAAAGTCTGGTTGCTTTTTATAAACATAAATTTAAATCTATATTGATATAACAGTTTTTATAATTAACTATCTATAAAAGTTATATAGAGAAAATATTTATATTATTGTTTACACTGAATAAACTCAAAAACTACTGGACCAATTTTAAAAATTCTTTCACATATAGAAAGCTATATTATCAGCGAGTAACATAGGCTATATTTTATAAAGTTACGAGGACGAAGTCGCGTGCAACATTTAGTATAATATAAAATAATGGAGGTTATATTGTAAACATACATTATACGGCCCGTATTGTCTGTCTCTTGTAAATAAAGCCTTGAATCTTACAGATGTTACGAAACACCCATTAGGTACGAAAACCTTGAAATTCTATTTAAAGAAACATATAAATTACGTTCGTACCGAACTATATTGCGAATTTTCTTTTTAAATTCTCTTGCTTACTTTGTAAAATCTTAATATTGAAAAAAGAGAAGGTATTGAAATCAAGTTTACTTATTAGCATTAGCACTTAACGCTAACTCAATGAGAGCCATGTCTTTTTTTCGCTAACAATCAAGTGATAACTTTTTTATGGAAAAATTAAAAAAAATATTTGATAAATTGGTGGTCAGATTGTTTTGCTTTATGACTAGCATTTTAAGCGTAGTTAACGTTTGTCTAAGGGCCTCTTTCACCAACTACAAATAAAGTGTTGATTAGTTACTTTTAGAAATAATTTTACGTTTTATTAAAATTTGCATGAGAATAGCAATAACGTTTTATTGATTTAATTCATTTTTCCTTTTACAGTTCAATCTCTAAATGGAAAGCAAAAACGACAACTGCACGAGCTAAGAAAGGACCGCCCTGGTGTCGCAAACTTAAGAGAAATATTAGAGGATCGCTTACAAGAAATCAAGAAGGCTAAAACTTGGAAACATGAAAGAGTTCTTACGTCTCCGCAGGATACGAAGGTTTCTTCTTTAACTCCTTCTTCTTCAGGTTACTCTCTAAAAGGTGGAAAAAAATGTTATAATATCCAATTTCCTTTTGCAACTAGCACTTCTTCTGCCAACTACTTTTCTAATCATGATAAGCAGACAAAGATCAAATTTATCGCACCTATCACATAATTATCCGAAATGTACCAAAAACCTTCATTTTATAGAATGTCTAAGATAGTGTTTTTGTCCCGTAGGTATCTACGTAGTGATATTATCTGATTTTGATATTATTAAAAAAGAGAGGGTTCATATTTTTTCTTAAATAAATAATTTAGATTAGCCGAGATTAACGCACCAAATTGTATGGTCACCAAAGTAAGCACTATTTAGTTTGTGTTATGGGATAACTATACGACAGGCCTGCACACCCAGACAGGTTGCTGATTTGGTCTAGCAGTTACACGGTACAACTGTCCTGTGGTACAACTGCATGGCTCTATAGATGGCAGTGACCACTTTGTTACAAAAGAAAAAATTAAAATTCCGTTACAAATTTCGTTGAATATAAGGAGGACAATTACTTCCTTGATCCCATTGATTTGGTTGATTAACACCATGAAATTACAGTACGTCAGCTATTTATTGTATTTGGATGCGTGAGTAAGTTAGTCTTTTTGCGCGTAAGTGAGTAAGTTGCGCAGATCAAATGAGTTTATATGCCATGAATTTGTATACATAATTTTAAATATATATAAAAAATCGAATAAATACCATAATTTATTCGTTTTTTTTTCAGGTGAAAGTCAGAGGAGCTGATGGTGAATTTTTAAACTTCTGCGCTAACAACTATTTAGGATTGTCCGTAAGTGTGTCTATATATACTATCTTCTAAAACTATTTTTCGTTATTAATCTGAAAATCATTAAGACACAAATTTTAACAATGAATGTTTGGGAATTGGACTATGGAGAACGTGCTTAAGATAAAGACGTACGAGTGAAAGAAAAAAGAGCTAGAAAACGTCTTCCTTTCTTAAACTTCCATTCCCTGTATCTTCCTAATCCCTTATCCTTAACTCTAGAAGCATTAAAAAAATACAAAACGAGATTTCCATTTTTATTTATGTATACGTATAATTAAGACATATTAGAGAAAATAAAGCAACTGAACTGGACGGGACACATGACGAGAGAAAGGAGGACAAAGTGGACTAAAGTCATAACCGAATGGCAACCGATATGTGAACATGTGTAATATATAAAATAAATTTTTTTTTTAGGTAATATCAGTAATAAAGGCTTTAATAAATGAATAAAATACGTGTTTATTCATTGCGTTATATTATGGACATTTTGGAAAATTAAATAAAGTTATTTATACATGTATGTACCTACTAACATAAAATCGAGAAGTTAAAAAAAAATGTTTTTCTTTAAATTTTAAAAATAAAAAGAAGAGTTTCTATAGTAGGTATACCTGTGTTTATTTTTTGAAGATCAAACGCGTGTAATAAAATATTTGTTTTTTTTTACAGAATCATCCTGAAGTAGTTCAGGCAGCAAAGGAAGCTGTAAGCAAATATGGAGCCGGAGTTAGTTCGGTTAGATTCATTTGCGGCACACTTACAATACATAAGGTACTAACATAAATTTAAATATAATAAATATAAATATATGTTCATATTCAATGAATCCTAATATACCATAAAGTTATGTGCCATCCAGGGTTTTTATTGAATGTAATATATTATATCTAACATATTAAGAATCATATAAGTATTATTTTTTGTCATCATTTTTGTTCTACATATTTCTGATTGTAATGCAATATAGTAGGTACAATTACTTATTAGCCGTAGGACGTCCACAGCTGGACATAAGCCTTTCCCATAATTAAAAAAAAATATATATAATTTCCAGTCCTATTTTATTTAAATATTTTAAATTATAGAACCTTGAAGAACGTCTGGCCAAATTCCACGATCGTGAGGATGCGATTCTATACGGGTCATGTTTCGATGCAAATGCAGGCCTTTTCGAAGCAATGCTGACACCGGATGATGTCGTCTTTTCCGATGCTCTGAACCACGCCTCTGTTATTGATGGCATAAGACTGTGCAAAGCGCAGAAGTTCCGCTACCCACATAGAGACTTGAATGGTTAGTACAAATACATACGAGCCTTCGGAAATTTCTCGCCACTTCGCAAGAAACTATTTTAACTATGCTTTCTATGTAAATGTATGACATGACAAATCCATACTTCCACACTACGAGTAATATATAATATACATTTACTACTCGACCGATCATAATGAAATTTTGCATACACGTTGTCAGGGATACAAGAAAGGACATAGGGTACCTTTTACCCAGAAAAAAATACTGTTCCCGAGGGATTATCAAAAAATAAAATAAAAATAAATAAAGCCTAGCAATAGTGTAATAGCAATTCAGATGTCAAGCATTATATTGCTTGTACTTATATTACTTATTTTTCAACGCGAACGAAGTCGCGGGCACCAGCTAGTTTCAAATAAAAAACACACACATTAACTATTTTTATTATAATATAAATAAATTTTGTTATAGGTACTGTCTCCATTTCCGACCGTAGCTAGCAATATTGTATTCTTTCTAGGTGCCAGGATATTTCCTACGTGTTGTATCTAAAGATTTGAAAGTCCCTAAAAAGGGAACTAACTTAGGCGTTGAAACTATTATACAATATTTATCGCCACATTATACAACTTCAGGGAACCCTATTTCTTATTTAACCCTATTTTTTTTTTGCTCAGTTCATGAATAACTCAGTTAACGAATGCGGTCTGATTTTTTTAGAAGGCAATTTTAGTGACATTACGTTTTGCAATCATTTGATAATGTTACTCTATGGTAACATGGTCTTTTCATTTAAATACTTTATAGATACTCGTACATATTTGTACCGCTTTAGTTTTTAAACACTTAAAGACGGTACATTCTGTAGTTTATAAAACTTTTAAATTGGTAAAGTCTTAAAAGAATACTGAAGTAGGCTAACGTGATAGAATACCAAGCATTGACCTGGTACGAGTGTAAGGGCACCGAACAATCTAAATAGGTACTTTCATAAATTAGCGGAGCTTTCAATAACTAAGTATTTTTTAAGTAAATATGCAATTTTAATTTTCAGAGTTAGAACATCTATTAGCCCACTGCGACTCCCGTATGAAACTTATAGTCACAGATGGAGTGTTTTCAATGGACGGGACTGTAGCACCTCTGAAGGGTCTAAGAGAACTCGCAGACAAATACCGCGCGATACTGGCAGTCGATGATAGCCATGCCACTGGATTCTTCGGAGAAACTGGCAGGTAGTGGCGACTATTGTTTTAAGTAATTTTAATTCTAATTAGTTTAGTTCTAAGTAGTTTCACGAATGTTATGATTAAAAATGTTAATTTTCCATTTTAACAGAGGTACGGAAGAGTATTGCGGTGTATCCGGCGCCGCCGATATAATATGTTCCACTCTTGGTAAAGCTGTCAGCGGAGCGTCTGGCGGATATACGACTGGCCCTAAACAGCTGATTACATTACTACGAAATGTTTCGAGACCTTATTTGTTTTCTAATTCGCCACCGCCCGCAGTTATAGGAGCTGCTACGAAGGTAATGTCCGACGAATATTTAATGAACACTAAGTAAAAGCGGTTTTTCATTAAATATCAATTCAAATTCAATTTACATTTTTAAATGCATGAAGTTTTTAACTGCCCTAGCAAATATAATATATGGATATTATTAAATAATTAATTTCTCAATGAATCACTTTTTCTTATGACAATGACGTAAGTATCTTGTTTATGTTGATTTAAATTTCGAGTGTCTTTATTAAACGAAAAATTAAGGCGCTTGGTGTCTTCAAATGGGTAGATGCTTTCTTAAGCCTACTCCTCATTTATGGCTAGACCAAAAGGTTTAATTTTTTTAAAATAAAGTTTACACATTTCATAAAAAAAAACTTCTATATTCTATAGGTATCATCAAAACTTCTATATTTAAAAAAATGTTAACAAAACATTGTTTTTTTTAGCTTGAATTCGCTAACAAACATTGCACACGCTAACAATAACGCTGCAACGGCAACAAATATTTCGTTTTAAAAAAATTAGCAAAAATTAAACCTTTGTTTAAACAGAAGAATAGATTAGTTATTATTTTCACCTGTATACTAAAAAAATACCGATTATTTCCTTTTAGTCGTTGGATCTTGTGGAACAAAGCGGTGAGCTTCGACAGCGTCTCAAAGAAAACACTCGTCTCTTCCGCGAAGGATTAAAGTCCGTAGGGTTGACAGTGTCGGGAGACGATCATCCTATTTGTCCTGTGATGATAGGAGACGCGCCGCTGGCTGTCGACCTTGCCTCGGGGATGTTAGGTAACAACTTCTTATTTTTATGGTGATTTTATGCCTTGTAGACGCAATGAATTCTGCAGTAAGTTGAAACTGTGCAACCCGAATAAACTCACTGTAGCAACCACCTCATTGCAGTGACCACTCTTAAATGAGGACTACTTACAAAGACGAAAATCCAACATTTGGATAATTTTTGTTACTAAAATAGAAAAAAATATGATTTTTTTTTCGTTATTTTGAATAAATGTGTTAACATATAAGAAAAGGGGCGCAAACGAAGTCGCGGGCAAAAGATATTATATAAATAAAACATTTTTATTAAACTTTTTCTGTCTTGCCATACTAATAACTCATTCTAAACAAAAACACACAATGCCACATTTGAAACTAATCAACTCAAATAAAAGCACGTATCACATCGATACTGTTGTGTACTATCATAGTCGATGCATGAACAGATTCCCATCAATCGATGAGCCACTCATATTGCTAAACGCAATAACAGTAAAATTTTCAAGTGAAATAATCCCCTAGTTGCGATCGGTCAACTTTACTTACAAACTGCGTGTTAGGTAGATTAGACACATCTCTATGGGAAAATGACATTTACGATTTGACCTTCAACGCTTAGGTATATGAAATGTTTAATACAAGCGTTGGCGGCGCCGTCAGCTAGCTAGCGCTCGCAGACCTGGGCAATTATGGTTTTTTATTTTTACCATTAGAACAATATAAAAAACAAAATCAATGTTTTAAACTGACATTAACTTATTAATCGGCGCAGAATTCATATATGCCGTTATCGAAATAATTTTCAATTAAATTCAAATTCTTCATGTGTTCAAATTTCTTCTATTGAGTTTCTATTACTTTAACGAAAATTCTAAACAATACAATTTGTATTTCACATGTTTAAGTATGATTTATATATTTTTTTTTCAAAGCAATTGCGTTTTCTATTTCTTGTGAATTCTTCATTAAACAATGCATATTTTTAGTATTTAGGTTATGTTTCCTTCCACCTTAAACTAATCTGTTTCCAGAGCGTGGCATATACGTGGTGGCGTTTAGTTACCCTGTGGTGCCTAAGGGTGCGGCCAGAGTGCGCGTTCAGTTAAGCGCTGCCCACACGCCACAAGAGGTGCAAAGAGCTGTGGATGCCTTCGCCGAAGTGGCTCGGAACATTGGCATAATAAAAAAATGAATCTCTGTAAACCTTCAAACCATCTGTGGGAGCGTTTTTTTTACTTCACTGTTGATGTAGTAGAGTTAATTTGCTTTGATAAGAGGAATATATATTTTTATTTAATAAATTTAAACAGCCTTTGAACTTTGTGGAAGAAAAATATTTTTAAATATAGGTAACACTAAAAGGTTAATTTAAAAAATAAAAGTCAAACTTGTAATAATAATCGATCTATTTAACAATAATTTATTACAGTAATAAAATTCACTCTTACACAAACCTCATTATTAACACGACTTCCATTTATATACTCGCATTTTAAATTATAATTAAAATTAATTTATATATAATAATTATTGGATATTTTACAATTGATCCTTCCCACGCGTTGTTTTATTGCAACTTATGTAATAAAAGAGAAATATTCTTTAAACAAAAAAATCCAATTTTTTAACTATAAAGTATTCAAGTAGTAAATGCTTTTGGAATTGTTTTTATTTTTAATTTTGTGCCAATTGTTTTAAATATTACACACGCCTCCCATTCATTAATTTTATCAACTAATCACTAGATTGCGTCTTGATACAACTAAAAGGGACGGTCTACAGAACATCTTCAAAAACTATAACTTTTTAATTAAATTGAAAATCTAATAGTTTTAAGCGGTGGCAGGGCACAATGCGTTTCGCATGTCATTTGGGCAACCCGTCTGGCGGCAGTAACCACCCTCTTACAGAAGACCACCGTGAAATAACAGTGAGTAAGGGATGCTAGAACCTTATTTCCCAATGGCCTATCCATAATCCAACTATAGTCTGCAGCGCACTTGCAGCACCTGTGGCTTTGTTTGTGTTATAGGCGACGGTAGCCACTTGTCATCAAGTAGACCGTCAGCCTGTCTGCCTGTCTTTTGAGCATGGACTTTCTCAGATAGAAGAAAAACTAAGAGAAAGAATTAATTCATAATTAAATCGTCATTACAAGTGGTAATTTTTAATTGTGATAAACGCAACAATATTTTAATGTTGAATGCTTAATATGTTATAGGTAAAATAAATAAATATATTCTATAATTTTTGAGCGAAAGAACCGTTTAAGGACGTTCCCAAGGAGCAGTCGTGCTCAACTTCAAAAACATTCTCCCCATCTCCGATCTGGCAACATGGCATTTTTACTCTGAGTATTCTTACGTTAGAGTTTGAATATTTTTTGCTTATATATTTATATTCGAGATTTCGAACATTTTACTAATTATGAATTCGCGGTTAAAGAATGGTAAGTTCGTTAAAAAAAAGGTAAAAATTTTTTTACATTTTTTATAAGAATACGAATCCCGCTTGTTTTTTATATTTTTACAGAAACATGTTTGTTATATCTTCAATTAATTATTCTCAGTTTTTTAAAACAATAGTAAGAAAATAACTATTGTTATTTAATAAAAAGTTCTCTCAGCATGTCGGGATAGGGTTACACATGTTAAATATGTAAACTTTAATCGTTAATATTTATAAATTTAGTGCCTCAAGGACCATAAGAAAATTTCCACATATAAAGGACACTTATAGCTATGTGTATTCAAAGTTTCGAAAGGATTGTAAGAAAACTGATTTGCTTGGGAACGTCCTTAATTAATATTATAATATACAATTTGTTTGTAATGTAGTGTTGGCCGTCCCTAGAATATCATCGTCACAAAAATATCGACATTTTCTCAACACTATCCTTAGAAATAAATGTGGAGGGTATAATTTCGTGTACGTCACCGGTTGAAACGCCAACCTGTTATAAAGTTTTCACACACAAACTTCACTTGGTCCATCATGGGCTCCCTAGGACATTTGGCTTCGCTGGCGGACCTGTAAAGTTAACAATCATACTCGTATTAACCCTCTAGCCGCCAGTCGGATTTATCCGACAATTATTTTCGTGTCCATTTCGCCAAAGCCGGATATATACGACAAATTCCTCTACTTGTATAAGGTTTAAATCATTGAGTTGCTTTCTCTTAAAAAAAAAAAAAAAAAAAAACGAGTCAAGCGCTAGAGGCACGCGACACAACTCTTACAAAACCAAGCGATTGAAGGGTTAAAAGTAATTTATGAAATTAATTTAGATGACTGGTTAGGGTGCTTGCCTTAACACTCTGTCTTAGTTGCGGGTTCGATTCCCGGCAGGGTCAACTATGAAAATAAAATTTTCAAAGCTGGTTCTGGTAAGTAGTGGCAGGGCACGCTGCGTTCCGCAGTCAATCGGGCAGCCCGTCTGGCGGCAGTAACCACCCCCTCACAGAAGACCACCGTGAAAATTATAGCATATGTGCTGTTGTGTTTCGGTGATTGAGTAAGGGATGCCAGAGCCTATTCCCCTATCCCTATCGTTAATCCTACTATGGTCGGCAGCGCACTTGTGACACCAGTGGTGTTGCATGTGTTAAGTGGACCATCAAGTAGACCTGTCTGTCATACTGAGTAACTGAGTAGTACTATTAAAAAAATGGGTAATTAAAAATACCTGCAGGTGTTGTGCTACTCGTTGATGGTGTCGTCGTGGACGATGTCGTAGATGTGCTTGAAGGTGCCGCTTTGCTGGCTGGTTTCTATAATAAAAAATAAATAAAAAAAGAGTTATGGATGTTTGTATTTATAATATATATGTATTTACAACAAAAAAGTAATCTATGTAGTATATCAATTGTCTGGTATCTATAATACAAGCATTAGTTGCTTAGTGTGGAATTAGATGGTGCTGTGTGGAATGTGTAAAAAAAAGTTATGACCGTAAAATTTATTTTTTCTTGTGTTACTGTAAATCACCGTATATTAGTAAAACTTAGATTTTAAATGTAAACCTGTGGATTTAACGAGTTCGTAAATAAATGTAATGTTTTTTTTTTAACTCTCTTATTGTCACGTTTCCACATTTCAAACGCGAATTTTATTGTAACAGTTAATCTGGTCTTAATTTTCTTATCATCATGGATCAAACATACCAACGTGAGTTTATTCTAACATTTCCCTTATTAATCTGATTATAAATCAGAGAAACATTCTTACGTTGCATTCTTATGGATAGTTCAATCTGCCTGATCAGCTAAATTTCTAAACATACTTTATAACAGATCGTACAGTAAATTCTAGCTAGGATTTACCAATGACCAATACGAATTTAAAGCCTGCCAATAGTAATTTCATGAGCGGATTTTTGGAGGCAATTTTAAACTTATAAATATCGGAGCTATAATTTTATAATTTTAAAATCTGAGCAAACAAAAATGGCGCGACAGAGAAGCATTAACATACTCTGCAGTGTAATAGAGAAAGACGCAGCATAGCAGCAAGTCTTTTTTTTTAATTAAGAATATCCATGATCATATTTTAATAGGCAACATAAACGCGATTTATTTTCTCATAGATTGATAAAATATACTTTTCTTCTAGTAGGGATGAAGGAAGACCTCTCTTCGGTACCTTTACTAACAATGTTAAAATGTGCAAACTTACGCTGATTTCTTCTATTCTCGTGTTTAAGGCATCGATTTTCGTCGCGAGTGTGTTATTCAATTCTGCCACTTGCTGTCTCAACTCTTCGTCGTGTTTAATATTGTTCGAAACATTGGCAATTGTTTCGTTGGTCCTGCCATCTAATTGATTCAGTAGATTTTTCACTTCCTCAACGCCCGACGCCGCTGTAACGGCTTGCTTACGAGCTGTCGCTAGGGCACTGTCGAAGCCTTTGATCTGAAAAATTAATATTGTCTTTTTAATGCTTATCTTGAATACTATGCGAAAATAGTTCAAATAATGTATCCCTTTATTATATTTTACACTAGCTGGTGCTCGTGACTTCGTCCGCATTGAAAAATGAACCTATTATCTTTATCGCTGTGACGACGGTCGCGCCACAGCTTATTGTTATATTTTTGGACGATCCTTCGGTAACTTGACATTTTTCGTGGATAAAAAGTATCCTACATGTTAATCCAGGTAATAAACTATCTGTGTGCCAAATTTCATCCAAATCCGTTAAGCCAGGGCAAAACCCTGCCAACAACTGATGAGATATTGTAACAATCGTATTATAGAAATTATAGATAGATAGAAAAAAATGTTTAACGTTTTGCTATTGTTTTTTATCTATACTAACTAATATTATAAAGAGAAAGGATTTGTAATTTTGTATTTTTGTTTGTAATGAATAAACTCAAAAACTACTGGACCTATTTTAAAAACTATTTCACCTATAGAAACCTATAGAACATTATCAGTAAGTAACATAGGCCATATTTTATAAAGTTACGTGGACGAAGTCGCGTGCAACAGCTGGTCTTCAATAAATAAATAAGTCAATATCGACCTGTGAGCCGAAATCGGCGACAAGTCGCTGCAGTTCGGCCAATCTCTTCGGCGTGTCGGCGAGTTTTGGAGCCGCCGCCAACTGGTCGGAGACGGCAGCGAGGTCGCCGGCCGCCTTCTTCACCCGCTTGGCCAACTCCTGGTGCTCTAACTCCAGAGTAGATAGCCTAGCGTTCAAACTGCTAGTGTTAGCACGCAACTCTTGCGCTGCGGTGTGACATACTTGCAACGCGTCTCCTACGCTGTCGCTGCTCGTTGACACTGTCGATAGAAAATTTTCAATTTTTCACTCATAGTCGCATTATTAGACAATGTTTCAAAATTTCATTTTCATCGAATATAAATCAAACGGCGTGATTCCGGCAAGCTAATATTGTAACGCCTGGTATAGGTATTTTATCATATTATAAAGTAATTTGTTTTATCATTTTTAAGTTGAATTTGTATTAACTTCTTATTATTTTAGACATTTTAACGCTGTGCTGTCGCGCGCTTTCAGCGTATTCCTACATATTTTATATTGCATACTAGCGACCCATACCAGGCTTCGTACGAGCTCGCATTTTTTTCTGCAAATTATATGTACACAAACCTTATCTTATCTTATCTTATCTTAAATTCTGTTGGCTGGTTTCGAAGTAGTAAGCGGATAAACAGAGAGAAGCGGGCAGAGACTTTATTTAATATATGTTTTAAGTAGATAGGTATAGAATAGACCTTACTGTTAAATTTATGTACAAACTGACTAGTTGGAAACTGAAAGCTCATGTTATGCTAATTATAAATGAATGGCATAAATAAAGATATGCTAAAACTTATTATTCTCTTGCTACAAGTAAGTTTTAACTTTTAAGACCATCCTACATCAAAATCACATTATCTAAAGTCGTTGGCGCTGAACTTTCTATATATTATGAAATGTGATGCCAAAAGTCCAATACAATTACTCTGTATAGTACCTAAAACTAGCGTTGTTAATATGAATCCAAAAAACGGAAATTATCTTTTAATTAACAAATAAATTAACACAAATAATGTAATTATATTTTAATAACCATCTAGGTATGTCGACAATAAAATCGGCGACCCACTAACATAGCAATAACGCGTCACTAACTTTGCGTGGGTGACAATCAATACATTTCAATCAACTAAAGTAAATGTCTCGAACAGATACAATGCTGGTTAAAAATTTATAAAACATATTAAATTAATTCTTAGAAATTGCTATTGAAAAACAGACAAGTATGCTAAATATGAATGCGTCATGCTCTTACAAGGTTAAGGACATCGATCTTGTCAAAGTACAACACAGTAGCTGTGTTTATTCCGCAGGTAATCAACTGTTGAATCTCTTTTTCACAAGCTATAATTTTAAAAACCATAAATTAACCTTCTACTTTTTTTTGAGCCTAAACACGCTATATTTGCGTAAGTTGCTAAGGAATTGAATACCCCGCAAACTAGGTACTTGATGCTGCAGCATCAGGTCAAGTTTATCATGTCATGGAAATACCAGCGAAGTAACTGTATACCAAATTTCATATCAATTGAACATCAAGATAGTGAAATATCTTTGTAATCTAGGAAATGGGCTGATGGTCTTCAAAAGTCTGAACATATCTTCATATATTATAGCTATAAATTGGCCCATTCGTTTGGGAGCTACGATTTCACATACAGACACACACATCAAACTTATAACACTCCGTTTTTGCGTCGGGCGTTAACAAACCTCTATCCATTTCTATGCGCAGCGAGACTATTTGTCTTCGTACATCCACGAACAACCATAGAACCGTCGCCGCTGACACCACACATATGCACAGCGCTAGGGCCGCGGCGAGTCTTACGAATGGACGCGAGCGTCTACGGCGAGACGCCCTTCTGCCCCACGGCTCTCCCTCGTCACTGGACGCCGACAAGAGTCTACCGCCTCTGCCGGCCCCGCCGCCGACTAGAGCGTCCAGCTCCCGCCTTTTCCTCATCTTCTTGCCAACGCGTAGCGGCACCGCCGCGTGTACCGCACTCTCCATGCCGGCCCGCTACCGCAACCTCATCCGCCCCGTGCCCCACACACCTCACTTAATAACTTTCACTACTAAACACAAGTCCGTCCCGTTCAAAGTCTTATTCACTAATAGCGATATTAATATTTATTATTAAAAAATTAGACGCTTTTCCTTAAAAGAATATTCTTTGATCAACAATTCTTTAATCTCACCCTTATTATCCAGAACAAATAAAACAAACTATAGAAAATAAACACCTTACACAAAAAAGTAGTATAAATAATAAATAATATATTATTATCTGTAAATCACTAGGAACATCAGACTACCACACGCCTATTTGCTACACAAAATAATAAATTAACGAGAATCGTTTTTCTACGTGACTTTTGCAATGTTATTATAATTGATACTAATTTACTTCTTGCTTAGTAAATAACTAGTTAGATAGGTACCTATTCAATATAAGACCTTATATGTACACCTGTTGGCATTGAAGTAACTATCCATTAGAATGTTCCCTCGACCTTAACTGTTGACAACTACGAGTACATTTTTAATTTAATATTTCTTATAAACTCTGCTCAATTTTATATCATTGTATATCTAGAGTAAGGAGCTCTTTAGTAAATAAAATTAGCAGTTCAATGCAGTTTAATATGTTTTTCAACTCTCTTCTTTGTATATCCTGAATGGATATTAGATATACATATTTGGTTCCGCAGTAAAGTTTAAAATTAAAATTGTAAAATTATATTTAAATACATTAAAAGGGGTTATTTAACGAATTAAATGAGATCTGAGTGTCATTAGAGATATCGGTCAATGGATTCAGTGCTCTGTCTGTCTTCTGCTACGTTTCAAATACAGCATAATGCCTGTCTGCACATTTTGTAAACTTTGTAAAAAGAAAATTGCGACAAAGCAACGTTGTAGCGCGTCTACTACTGATAACGCTTCAATATTAAATTTATTACCGGAATTTGACAGTAGTAAATTTATCCCGGTAATAAAGATTGATTATTAATTTTTATTAGCGGGAACTCAACCTTATGGTAAAAAAAAGTTAGAGCGCGTCAGGCCGCTACTAATACATAGTTGAAATGAAAAATTTCCACAATAACAACCTCTATTGACGTCTTACTACCATAGACAATGAAAAGCGAATTAGCAGAATAGAGCTGAAGGGTAGGTATACCTACTAAAACCGTTAATGTACACTTAGTCTTCTGTGAATTGTGATTTATAAACACTGGTTGTGTCCCGCGGGTTCATCCGCCTCGACTCCTAAGGGTCATTAGCCCTTAAATATTGGATTAATAAATGCAAAAATAATTTTTAAAATCACTGCTAGTTCCAGTGTTTAAAGTGTTCAACCAACCAAATAAACAAAATCTTCAGCTTTACTTTATTAGTGTAGATTCGTGTTAAAACTTGTTATTAATTTTAAACCGTGCAAGTAAAATTACATAATTTGGATTCATGCGTTTAACTTACCTAGAGATTTTGACAAAACATTATTTGTATGGTTTTGTTGAGCAATAACCCAATATTTTTGACAGTGTTAGGTAGGTACGTTTTCAAAAATATTGGGTTATTGAATTCAAAAATTCAAAAATATTGGGTTAAGCTTAATTGAAATTTTGAACTGAATATGTACTTTTATCGTAATAAAGTAAAGCTTATGTACTCATAAATAGTGTAGCTATCAGCAAAGGATATTTTTTAGGTACGATTAACAGTATAAACAAACAAATTGATATTCTTACAATATAACTATTTAAAAATTTTTTTAACAATGCAAGTAAACCGCATTATTGAGCTCAGACAATTCGCATGAAACCCACTTTTATAGATTTAACTGTCACTCAAACTTTATCTATTCATGAAAAAAAAAAAGATAAGATACGATTCATACAAATTAGGCAAGTAGCTAACGAGTATTTACAAACGACAAATTCGGTGATATATGGGTGCTATATTTTGTGTATTATCGACCAAAAGGTGAGAGTATGTTTGTAGTGAATGAACACCGCGCATGCTCACTTCCCGACAAGCAGACAATGCGACACGGATAACCCACGCTAAAACTACTCGAATATTTTGATTGTACGTATATAATATGAATATGAAAGAATCTCTCTCTATATTGCTAAATACATAATGTATGCAATTTGCAAATCGAATTTTTAAGTCCATTTAAACTTTAAATTGAGAAACAGAAACGCTGTGTTCTTTAATTTTTAATTATTTTTTGAATATTTAGTTTACATAAGTGTATATACATAATTATATCTATTTTTTAGTCTAATTTTCATTTATTTTTTACAGAATTGAGATACAAATTGCACAAAAATTAGAGAATTCGCTTTACACGATACCGCGTTAATGTTATTGCAGGACACACATAAAGAAAAAATAAACACATACACAAAAGCCGAATTTAACACAAATAGTTGCTCACGATTAATTGAGAATTTTGTAATATATAATATACTAATAATAATAATACTTTACACGGATATCTTTAGACACAAGGCTTTTGGAGTGCGTTAGAGTAAAAACTAGGCGTGACGTCACACAGGCGCGGCGACGCATGCGTGTGACAACCAACCCGGCACTTAGAGAAACTAGATAGGACACGGTGTGCGTGGTTTGAATCTTTGGTTGAACAACAAAATAGGTAAGCGTAGGCGGTTCTTACCTGCGTAAGAACCTCCTACGCTTCAAAATGTTCGTATTCTATAATAACTGTAATATTCTAACTTATAGTGTACAATTAAAAAATCTACAATCTATGAATATATTTTCAATTTGTACTCGCGTGCTTTGGTGATATATGAGGAACACACTTTGAATTTACTTGCTGTATATAAATTAAGATCCTCTAGACGTCATGTGTTTGGGGAAATAAATATTTATTTATTAATGTTATGGGGGGGTACTGCTGCTGAACCCACCAACGGAGTGGCAGCTGACGTTCACAGGGCTTCATGATACAACTCTGTTAAGCATTTGACGAGTTATCGACTGAGAACGGATTGGTCATGAAAATATGTTGCTGGCCCACGTCATGAAAAAACAGGCCTTTTAAGACCGTGGACCAATCCATGGAAGTTGTATGTAATGCGGTCCTGCCACTACAAGAATGCTTTAGTATTATTATATATAGTAATAGTAATGACGATTCCAATAGGGCTTTTAATTCGGTGGCATCATGCACGTATTCTAATCGACATACTAATTTACCTAACTAGTTGACCGCTACGTTTCTACGGAATTCACTATCAGTATCAATTACTTAATTAGAAGATGACATACGTAAATTCGGATACAGAGTGGGAGTATCTTCTATAATACACAAGTATATTTTATTATTTATAATTATTTTTATTTAAACTATTCAGCCAAAGCGGTTTAATTAGTAACATTAACATAACATTAGCAACGGCAAGGCGTGTTTTTGTGTAGTAAATAAATGCGCGCAGAGTCTCGTCGCGTTTTAGTGTGGGATAACGCTGATTTTTCTATTGAGACTGAATTTTTTTAATAATTTCTAACGACCATTGTACAACAAATCAATTATAAGTATTATTACAGTTTTAAGATTAACTTTTAAATATTATTAATTATTAAAAAAATATTCATTAATCTACTCGTAGTCTCGATAAGTAATTTTAATTTTTATATAAACAGTTTTTAATGCGTAAATTGTGATGTAGCGGTAAAAGAGGAGAAAGGGTACAGCGCCGATTCTGCACTTCTACCCAACGTGCTACGTGTAAAAGTACTCAATGTGAAGTGAGACCTCTTTAAAAAATTTAGTTTGAAACGTGAAAAAGTTACCATATTTTTTATATATAATATATTTTTATATGAAGGCCGTCAGACGGGCTAACGGTCCACTTGATGGTAGGAGTGTATTGTCGCCTATATTGCTATAACACAAGCGACGCCACAGGTGCGCAAGTGATAAGGGATTAGGAAGAGGGAAATAGGGCTCTGGCATATATGCATAGGGCAATTTAAAAATTTGTAGTTGTCTTTGTCATTAGTAATATTACTGGTTAGGTACTATTTACTCTATGGTAATATCCATGCTCAACTCAATTACTTCAATTACTATCGTGATGTGTACTTTTCACTGTTTTGATAAGAATTGCAATAATTAAGGGTGCGGTCTCACTGGAAAGCCATTAATTACTAACTGGATGACATATTATAATGTGCTAGTAAACCGTGCTAGGACCTGGGGTGTGTCCCATGGCTTCTTAGCTAGCTCTTACAAATAAGATAAGAAATATAATGATGCATCATTCAATGGTGACATTGTAAATACGGAAGTAATGTCCTTTTTGTTTATTTTCAAAGACTATAAATACATGAAAAGGTTTAATCTTGGGAAAGGGCATAGGCTACTTTTAACTTATCACTTGGGCATAGCCGCAGCAAATAACTAGTACACATATATAATCAAAATTAAAAGTAAGACGCTGTAATAAAATCACTGATAAGGCCAGCATGCAGATCAACCCTTGAATACTGAGGTGGAAACCAGTGTTACCAACCCTACTGCTTTATAATTAGCATTTAACATCAATGCTGTATGATAACCACTTAAAGCTAAAGTTATAAAATGTATTGCTGTGTCGTCCACATTATATTATTTTAATATGTATTAAAATAAAGAAAAAAGATTGGGGGTACACAGTAAGATAAAAATATTTTTGTCTGTGCACTTACAAAGATTTGAGTATTTTCTGTGATTATACATTACATTACAGGGTTGATAAAAATCAAAAAAGTCAGATTTATTTGATTTTAATCGGATTTTTTTTTACATTCTGATCTTTTTAAATTTGGAAGCCAGTTATTAATAAAAAAAACAACATTTTTTTTTATTATAATAAACCGAACAGTTCCACAATCCACATGTATTTGGCATATGTAACAAAATAAAATTATCAAAAATCAAAAAGTACTTCTAAAATCAAATCACTTTTTGAAAAACAAATACACAGTCATTTTTGTCATATTTAATGAACAAGGAAAATAATTAGTTTAGTTTTTTCAAAAGGAAGACTAATTTGGGTGCCTTCTCGGTGCCTAATCTATTTATTATTTTGCTGTGCACCAAATTGAATGCCGAAAATATTCTTTCGACCCCAGCGGAAGAACCAACTGTACAGAGCAGCGCTTGATTATTCCAGACATCTTGTTGTATTCACTTTCACTAATCAATCACAAATGACTGGGCCAATGGCTAAATGGACAGATTCAGTAGTGAGTTTAAATTCTGGGGAATCCCTGAATGGTGGAGGTAATCAGCATTGGACACGTGTGTGCATGTGTGTAAAAAAATTCACTTGATTTTAATCACGATTTAAATCATATTAACCATGTTACATTACCTTACACAGTTAGAGTTACTTACATAAGGTAAATCTGTTTTTCAATAGCAATCATGTCACATAAGTTGCTCTGTGACCAGCTGTTATAGCAAAGGCAGGAAATATGTTGACCATTGTGTCCACCAGTGAACTTTAAATTCATGATGGTGATATGGATAATCGACTTACTTACCTTTGGCGATATCTGTGCGCATTGTGGAGACTTGGTCGTATAACGCAGCACATATCCATGTTAACATGAGAAGCCACAGCAGAAGGGTACCCCGCATAGCCCATCTGAAGGCACATTGTACTTCTGCTCCTATGTTGGGCTCTTGAACGCGTGATGTATTGATTTTATTACGTTCTCGTCTACAATCAACAAAGTATTGAATATATTATTATGTATATTAACTGATAGTCAAGTCAAATTAGGGTTTACTTAATTTAGTGGTAAAGTTGAATTTTAAATATTTAAGGTAAATATTACAGGATCCAGGCATAAAAATATATGTATGTATCTATAAGTTACTGCTTATTTTTTGTGCAATTTAAATTTTTCATTTATTTTAATATTTAATTACAAGACTAATTTATTATAGGAAAATAGACTATAAAAATACTCTTACTAGCATGAAAAACAATTTTACAGGAGTACCTACTTAGTTTCTATTCCCTCAATTCTATGTAACTTTTTAGTTTCTTGTTTATAGTGTGTTTCGAGAACCGAACTTTAATTGGTAGATCAAAATAATGCTTGTAACACTAAAAAAAATACAATATACAATACCTGGTAACTTTTTTTCTCCTACTTGGAATTATTTCTAACTGAAGGTCCTCGGACTCCCCGTCACTTGACACATCGAGAAGACGAAAATTTTCTTTATTAAGGTTATTAGATAGAGACATTGTTTTGATTTCATGTACAACATACTATTACACTATTATGGAAAGTGTGCTTGAATTAAGTACTCCCCAGAAAATAATCTAGAAATCTAGAATAGAAAATCTTCTGATCAAGGTTAAAGACATTTTATGTTTTGAAAACTGTTACTATTAATGGAGTAGAAATTAAAATAAATAATAAATTGAGTAACACTTCACTTAATTACACGATTAACACATAAAAACACTATGATAATGAACATTAATAGATAATTTTTTAAAGAACATACTACAATAATAAACGAGAAATACGGTTTACTTTATAGTACAATTGTAGGCTTTAGGGTAGGTAATAAATAAAATATTATATTCATCAATTATCAAATCATTCATAACACAAATGGCAACTTGATTTTGAAATTTTTGAATTGAAATTGACATTGACAGCTGTGATAACTTTGAAGACTTATTGCCATTTAACAAAAGGTTATATAAAAATAATGAATAGGTCTAAACAGGTTTAGTATGTATCCATCCAATGTTTACCTACCTTATTACTCTTCATAAAATCAGTAATACACAACTGTATTATCTAAAGGTAAGATTTATAAAGGGGATTTACTACACGTGCGTCTTTTCAAACTGAAAAATAATATAGACTAGTTTAGATCAGGGTCAAATTGGTTCAAGACACCACCAGCTCACCTGAAAACGAACACCGAACTATCAGAAATAGCAGTTGAGATCAAGCCGATTGAAAATCTTGCATAAATTAACATGAAATAAACAATTGTAAGGATGTGTAGAATAATGATAAAATCATAAATCAACGAAAAAATTAGTAGAAACAGGTCACTTTACAATCTCGGTTACCATTCGAATGAGATTTGAGCAAAGCATAGTTTATATTCGAGTGAAATTCGGTCAAGCTTGTAAAACCTCAAGAAATCAGTATTTTTTGGTTAGGCTTATATTTGTGTTGCCATAAAAGAATACCTGTCAATCTCAACGACAATAAACATTCAAGAACAAAGAGTATAGTAATATATAGTTCAAGAATAATTAAATTTCAATGTCACTGTCTTATGTCAAGTGTCAATATGAATATGTCAAGTGTCAATGTCAAGAAGTTATGTCATTCTAATAAGAGTAATAAGGGAATGAAAGAAAATGTATGTGAGAATGGGATGGGATTTTGGGGTTTAATTAAATATATTTAAAAAAATTCCATTTATTAAAAATATTTAATTAAATGATAACTTAATAAATCAATGACCATGCGGGAAAAATGGAATTTTGTTTTGTATTTAGTTTGGTTTTCTTATTTAATTCTGTCGGCGATTCTTATGTTCGGACGTGGATTTTTATTATCCAGGAAAACACTGAGTGATATTTCGGAATGTACACCACTAAATAAATTTGGGTGCGACGGACGTGTCTCAGGAAACAACAGTATTGAAATATGTAACGAAGAAGATAAGATACGTCGTATTTTATCAAATCCCGGAGCTCCAATAGTATGCGCTCCGACCAAGAACAGGGTTGTATTTATTATGGTAGATGCTTTGCGGTTTGATTTTACTGAGTATAACAGAATGCTTGACAAGCCCTTACCTTATCAGAACCGTTTACCTGTGATGCAAGAAATGCTCGATAGATTCCCAGAACGTACTCGTTTGTACAGATTCATGGCAGATCCACCTACGACCACTTTACAAAGAGTCAAGGCTTTAGTAACTGGTTCTTTACCGACATTTGTTGACGCTAGTTCTAATTTCGCTGCCATGGAGCTGCAGGAAGATAATATTATTGACCAGGTAAGGTAATGGGCTCATACACTATTTTTAATGAGCCGTTGGATGAGTAGTTAGGGCCTTAACACTCTGTCTCAGGGGTCCCGGGTTCGATTCTCGGCAGGGTCAACTTTGGAAATGAACTTTTCAAAGTTAATTCTGATCTGGATTTGGAAAGTAGTGACAAGGGCTTTCTATAGACAGGATTAGTAACTCCTGTTATATTATATTACAACTTTCTCAAACACTAAACAGATTGAAGTTGTCAGTAATTCTTATAAATTTTAAAGCTCTTTAAAAATGGAGGTCATTCATTGTTACTTGGAGATGATACCTGGGAACGCCTCTTGCCTGGACGCTGGCTGCGCTCTCATGGGCTTTACTCATTTCACACATGGGATTTAGATACTGTTGACACAGGTATGTTATAGCTTGCTAGAAATCTGTTATTGTTATTATCATTATTTAACTAGAGTTTCTCTAGAGAATGAAATATCTTCACATGTATTTTAAATTTTTTTTTTTTTTACTTAATTAAATTGAATAATTAATACTTCATTGAAATAATAAATATTAATATTACACTACATAGATTATATTACATAATATATACTAATATTATAATGAGAGAAAATTTGTATTTTTGGTTGTAATGAATAAAATCAAAAACTATCAGATTTAAAAAATTCTTTCACCTATAGAAAGCTACACTATCACTGTGTAAGATAGGCTATATTTTACAAAGTTACAGGTACGATGCGCGTGCAACAGCTAGTTAAATTATAACATTCCTTCTATGTTATTTCTTTAACTAAGCTGTTTGCCATCTAACTGACTGATTCATCTTTCAGCATACTGCTTCATTATAATTTAATTTTTTTTTTAAATTTTAATTGTAATTTTAAATTAAGAACATGCTAAAAAGGATGCTAAAAATGCTAAAAAGCCCTTGTTTGCTTAACAGAAGTTGACTCAAAAATATATGATGAGATTCTCAAAGACGACTGGGATCTACTTATTGCTCATTACTTGGGTGTGGATCACGCCGGGCACAGATATGGACCTAATCACGCCGAAATGACCAGAAAGCTGGACGAAACTAATGACAGGCTCAAGAGGATTATAGACATTTTACCACCAGATACTTTGCTTTATGTTGTCGGTGATCATGGAATGACAGACTCAGGTAAAATTATATGTTAATAAAAGAAAATAAATTACTTATCTTCTAATCAAAGTAAAATAATTAAAAATAACGACAGTAACATTTATAAACAAATATATGGTAAAAAGGCTAAATATCAGGGATGTTATGGACCTCCCTAACTGTAACTAACCATAAAAATCTCTCTGTAACTGTAACAGACTCAGATATGTTTCTATTTGTTATTTGTTTTTACAATTTCTTAAAAATCTAATTACCCTAACTGAAACTATCCAAAATTATTGTATAATCCGAAATAATTTTATGTCTGCAACTGAAACCGGTATAATATTAATCCTAAATCAGTATACTTAATGTAATTGAACTACTGAGACTAAAAAGCCCCAATAGTTCAATCAATTGAACTAGTGGGAATAGACCGAAATTTCATATTCATAACATCCCTGCTAAATAATACGTAAATAGGCTTTATCTTTGGCTGTGTATTGACAAAACTAAAACATACTTTTGCAATCACTTTTACATATTATACAATAATTTTTTTGTTGATCATTCTCAAAAGTATTTTATGGCAAATTACTTAATTTTAATGTATGCACTTATTGTAATCTTAACATTGTTTTAGACTCACAAGACTGGAAAGATTTAGATGGTAGGTATATAAAGTTATTTTCATAAAGAAATCCTGTTTTTTTGCTAGTCATTTTGTTCTAATATGTGTGTGATTCTAAGGCATTTTGCATGATGTAGTGCAAGATAAACTTAGGTGCATGAACCCTTCTCAATCTCAATCAGTACTGTACTCTAATATTTTTATTCACATTCAAATGCCAAAACCGCCCACGATTTCAGACCTCATCCATATAACAATAAAGATTTTTCAATGACATGTTTCATTAATTTATTCGTCGCCAAAACGCCTTTTAGTTATTAAGATTTTAGTACATACATGCTTGGTTGGTTTATCTTCATACTTATAAATTTGATTCATTAGTTTCATATTCCTTGATTTGTTATTATTTTGATTCCCGTTGCTCCAAATTAAAAAAAAAACTACTAACCTACATAATAATGATTCTAAAATAATTTAAATAAAAAGGCAACCTTACCATTGTTCAAATTTTGTTGTGCCTATTCTTTAAAATTCACGTTAATTTTTTATTGTTAAATATTGGAGTTAATATGTTAGCGTTAATATTTTTCGTTGCCTGTATAGTTGTAAATGTATAAATGTGCCACGTTCGTTTAGCATTAACAAGTTTAAAGTCGTATGCAATTTTATTAATATTAGAAATAAATACATATTATAAATATATTTATTAAATATGTTATTATATATTTAATTAAAAATTTTAACATAATAAATGTTACATCTACTAGGGGATCATGGAGGCGAAAGTAAAGCTGAAAGAACAGCCGCGTTTTTTGCATACTGCGGTTCAGGATTTCAAGGGGACATACAAGATATGGGCGTCGGAAAAGAAATTCAGCAGACAGACTTCGCTCCAACTATTGGTGCAGTTCTCGGAAGACCACCGCCAGCGCCATCTCTAGGCAGCATTGTGGTTCCATTGCTGCCGAAAATATCTCAATTATACACTACGATCCATATAAGCAACAATCTTAAGCAGGTAAATAAATAAGCACACTAAAGTAAAGCCATGGAAATAACGCAAACATTGTATACAAACTGAGTTTTACAATATCAAGTGATTATATATCTCTGTCCTTTTCCCTCGTATGTAAAATGATAGAAATGGTCGCCGTTATCTGTTTCATGGTACAGGAAAGAGGTCTTGACAACACTTGGTCAACTTTTTAAGAATTTTTATGAATGGTTGCACTTCTAGTAAAAATACATGTTAACTATTTGTTTGTTGCCCAACCAACAACCCCTGAAGGTTTGTTCATATTCTTTTTGTTTTTTCCATTATCTTGCTTTAGTAATTTGTATTGTCCAAATAATTTAGGAAAATTTTCATCAAAACTAACTTTGTTGCATTTAACTTATTTCTTTTACTTACTTTTTATTTTTACAGCTAACACAATATTTGATTCGTTATGGAGAGGAATCTCAACAAGTTCCGTTAGAGAGGCTTGCACAACTTATCAATTCTACTAGAGATCAAATAGACAAGGCAGCTATAGTACAAACGCAGGAAGAATTGAATAAGTACATCACGGAAGTAAGGTAATAGATGATTTTAAAGATTTTCTATAAAAATATTTTTCTCTATTAATATTAAAATATTATTTTCAAAGGGCGCATAGCCTATAAAGAGACAGATAATTAAACAGTAAGACACCGGAAGATAATTCCTGTCTTATAACTGACAATGATAATATTTTTTATTTTATTTCAACATTTTTATTCATAGTGAACTTTCCAAAAAGAGCTGTCAATCTTATTTAAAGCATAATTAAAAATATCAATGTAATCTTTCTTACATAACATAAAACTAAAGTGAGATAAAAGATCATAAAACAATTATTTTCTTTAAATTAATCATTATAATCAATTCTATATTTCTCTTGCAGATCCCTAATCGACAACATCCGTGCCACATTCCGCGAGGTTTGGGTAGAATTTGACTCATTGTCAATGTTGAGAGCACTCCTACTTTTTCTTCTAGCCATTTTCTTCAACTGGCTAATAACCGAAGGTCTTCCCATAGACCGAATCCCAAACATATTTGCCAGTTCCTTCGTGCCGAGTGGTGTTATTTCAATAGCCATATGCATTGGGGTGTGTCTCACGTCTTTTTATATGGAATTGCTCATGGATTTAGAGCACGCGATTGTATTGAGTACTGGCATTGTTTCGGGACTTTTATTATGTGCGTTGGTGATCATGCATTGGGATGGCATCACACAGAGATGGTACGAGGGACGTTCGCCGTTTTTTGAACGTTTTTCGCGTTCAGCTTTGGTAGCATCAGCTGTTGTTTTACTGACTAACAGTTATATCATAGAGGAGGGGGCGACTTTATCTTTTTTGTGTCTTTCAGCTTTAGGTTTGATGGCTTGGAATGTAGGAACGTTGAAGGCCTTGGTGTTTTTTGTTGGTTTCGGGGCTGTGTTGGCGACGTCCCGCCTTTACAGAGGTTGCAGGGAAGAGCAAGGCGAATGTTGGACTTCTGGGGGTAATTTGCCAACAGGACAGGCTTCCAGAGCCTCATTAGTTTTGGCTTTAGGTTCGATGGCTGCTGTAGTGGCTATAGCGAGACGTCACGTTGGTTGGCGAGGTCATGGGCTAGTGTTGGCTGGCTTGTGTGCTTGCGGACATTGGGCTGTAGGTTGGGGTTCCCTAGGATCTCCTAGTCGTTCTAAGCTTCTAGCTCGAGCGTCATGGTTGATACTAGGACTCATGTCTGCGTTATTGTGGAGAAAGGAAGGGTTAGGTGCTACCTTGCCTTTGTCAGTATGCGGTCTAGTCTTATACATAGCAAACGCTCTGGTATTGGGAGCGAGTTTTGCTCCCTCGGCGGCCCTGGCTCTGCTCTCCGGTTACATTGTGTTGAACATAGTCTCGATGCTAAAAGTTGATGGATCAAATAAATTTTGTAAGTATTGAATGTTGACGAAATCTTTAAAATAAATATTGGTATTGCTAAATAATGTAAAACGAATAATAAGTTATTAGCATGTATTTGCGTCGCAAACTATAATGTGACAATTACATTATTTTGAAAAGTTTTATAGAATAATTAGTTGCTGGTTAAGAGAGACAGTTTTCCTCAAGAGAAAATTTTTCCTTCTCAGATTTTTATTTTTAAATTGAAGACTAATGATTAGATACAAGTGAAATATTAGGAATCACAGACCGACAAGCGCAGCGGAAGAGGTCGACAGTGAATCCAGGCTGCTTCTGACTGGTCATATTGTAAAATTATGGGGAGGCCTATGTCCAGCAGTTGACGTCCTACGACTGAGATGATGATGTTTTTCCTGCAAATTGAAATTGACCCCTCGATGTGGATAGATCATTTCTGCCTTGCACCGACTCCTCATCCTCGATGATGAAGATTACCTCATGAATTTTTTTAAATAATAATAATAATTTTTATTTATTAGTTAACAAATCTATAAACATGTGCATCGCAAGTCCCATTTTAAATATATAATTAGGTTGATTACTAGCGTCAAAACTAGGCCGAGCCAGTATCTTAAAGGCTAGTTTCTTCCAGTGACAGTAATTCCAGTTATGACAACAATCTTTACACACCTTTTTTGATTTTACATTTACGAGAGTAATTTAAAAAATAAAAATAACTTACTCATTTACATAGGTATTACAAATTATGGAAGAAAGAAATACCCTCTGAAGTTAGTTTTGAACAACAGTTACACTACTAAATTGTGGACTTAAGACAAAAAAAGGACAATAAAAATAAGTTAAATTATAAATAAAAATATAACAAGTAAATTTCAATTAAGCACAATAAATTAATTTAATTTAATCAATTTATTGCGCTATAGCATTCGGGTGTCATTGCGTTCCAGCGTTGGTGAGTCGTTGCAGTTCGAGCGTAGCTTGCGTTTGGGCTTTGCTAGCCTGCTATCAGTTCTACGCGACTGGTCACCACCCGACCCTGAGTCATGTGCGATGGGCTCCCGCTTTCCACGCCGGCGATCCCAATCATCTCCCGGTTGGGACACCAGTCATCGGAGCACTTGTCGCCCTGGAACTCTTCGGTAAGTATACTATCGCAAAAGACCACAGTGAAATGACAGCAAACTACTCCGAAGCACACATGGTGGTAAAGAAAATTTTGAAATCTTGTCTTGTTATTCATTTAAACCTTAAATAAATATCTTCACACATTCCACCCAGCACCATCTAGTTCCACACTAATCAACTAATGCTTGTATTATGGATACCACACAGTTGATATACTACATAGATTACTTTTTTTTTTTTGTAAATACATACATATTATAAATACAAACATCCATGACTCAGGTACAAAGGTAAACAGCTAAGGTTACTAGCCACTAGACCAAACGTGTCGTCAACCTTCAAATCAAATCATTTATTTCTCAAAAAAAAAAAAAAGACACCACTGTCATTTTTTTAAAGTTAAAACTACTATAGTTTCGGTAACATAAAGGCGTTCTGAAAGAGAAGGAACAACGAAAGAAACACTCCAGCAATCGCTCTTTTAATCCCATGCGTTTTTATCTGCTAAATAATCTTTAATTTTAAATAAGTTTCCGTTTTACAAATGTTTTAAACTGTTATAACTGTAATTTACGTATTTATTCAGGGATTTTTTTTTATAGAAACTTACACACTGTCGTTTAAATTATTTATTTATTTTTGTTAGTCTTGTGTGGATCAGAACAAGATCACGTCTTTCAATATTAATTTATCGGAATGGAATAGTCCAATATCTGGCCAGGAAATGTTGATATTGGACTAGTCTTTAGCTAATCGGATTTAACTAAACCTTACCAGCCTCGACTTTCTGATAAAATTAATTGAGATATTGTTATATAGGTATACCGCTAATGTTTGGTGCTGCGGTCCCCCTGCTTGCCCTGTGGGGCCGCAATGGGGCCTCAACTGTGGGCCCGCGTACACAATTGGCCGCTGTCTTCATACTGTGCCTCAAATTTGCACTCTGTTTCGCTATTAGGGTATGTATTATTTAATTTTACCTCATTATTGTATTAACGTGAATATATTTTTTAAACGAATTTACTATAATGATATTTTTGACGTGAATACGTTTTTAAATAACAAGGTAATTCATAAAAAGTGATAAATTCAGGGGATGTAGTTTGATGCGGTAGCTACTATCTTATCATATATATCCAAAATTTAATGGAGCTAAAGGATTAAAGATTTTTTGGTCTAAAAAATCGAATATACCATATAATATGCTCAAAGAAAATATTACTTGTACTCATGGGTCTATAACACATTCCATTTTTTCGATATTTTAACAATATCGTTAGTACAGGAGAAGCTTAAAATTAATATTATTGTTGTTAATTGATTTTTAACTTCTTAGGTGTTCGCTGCCGCCCTCTCCGCCACAATCCACTGCCGTCATCTGATGATTTGGGGTGTGTTCACACCGAAGCTTCTCTTCGAGAGCGGCACGTGTGCGTCCGCCCTTATAGGAACAATTATAGGCGCAGCGCTCACTGCGCATCACTTGCCAACGCAACAAAGAAACAGTTGACAAAAATCGTTATAACCCTTCCTATTGTCTAATGACTGCCAATTTTTATGTACATTCAGAATGTGTATATAAGCCTTTATAGAATATCGTTAAGGTTGATTGTTGCTTGACAAATTGAACGCTATTATGAACTTAAATAATAAGTAGATTTTTATAGTTTAGTTGCACCAAAGTGCATTCTTTGGCCGATCGAGTTAGATATTATGTTCTGAAGTACAAGTGTGTACTTATTTGCATTTAATTGAAGTTTTTAGGACTGCGCCTAAAACTAATGTTACAGTATATATAAAACTCATATTTTATATTTTATTGTAACAGTCTGTTGCAATATTTATTATTGATAATACTAATTCTTATTTATTTCTTTGTGTATTATAAGAGCTATCCAACCGTTCCCTTATATTCGGCAAATTGAAACAAGCACAATCGTGTATAGGGCAAATTAGCCTCATTCGTTTGCTATATGCCGGAGGGAGGACTCTATGTATTGAAAAGTAGTCCAAGAATACCAGTAAATTAAGATGGCGCTAGTGTAGCATTGTCGAGTAAATTAGACAAAGATAGATAGAAGATATGCTACACCTGGTGCCATTCTGGCCACTTTTAGAACCCTTATTTTATTATTGGAGGACAATTTTTTCAGTTTGATTGTCATATAAATCGCTACTCTTTACCTCTAACCTACATACACACATAAAATGTGGGAATAAATATTTGCGTCTCTATTCCACACAATCGTAGTCCGTCCAGCCCACAGTCGGTCTAGCATGAGTTTCGATTGCGGTCATTATAAACTCATGCGAGACCCATAGAGCAAAGAACCGCCCCCTACTAGAGACGGTCAGGGGGCGTTACCGTTAATCCTTTTAAGTTTTCTTTTCAAAGACAATCTCGACTGGCATTTTTTGTAAGCTAAAAATTGCATTCAATTACTTGTACACCAGAATTTCGCTTATGCACATTTTTCCTTTCAATTACTACACCAAATTATAGCGATCAAAGAGGCATAGCACAGTTACAAATAAGAGCAGGTACGTGTGTGAAAATGTCTATGGTTGTGCTGACGTGGGAGGCAAATACACGTTGGGCGAATATAGGCGAACGTTTAGACCCGTTTTACAAATACTTAAGTTATGTTATGATCTTTTATTGAGACACTTTTGTCCAAATCGTTGTATTATAAACTTTAAAAAAGTATTATTTTAAAGAATAATAAAGAATATTGATAGTTTTAATTATAAATGAACACTGCCATTTAGGCTGTTTAATAACATAATTATGTTAATACAATTTTTGATATAGATAGATAAGGTTGAATACGCAAAATTTTATTTTGCTGAAAACTTGTTTCTAACAACGGATAGACGTTCAGTCTGGTAATATTTTCACCAATACTGTTTTTAAAACACTTCGCCGCTTTTTAAAATTAATATCCGTAATCTGATTCTGTTCTCCAGTACCTTATTTAAATCAGCATTTATTTAATGATTATTGAAGTAATGCATATTACAATACACTCACTAATCTATAGAGAAGTTGATTTTGACTTGTCTATGAAGAAGTGTAAGTGTAAGTTTTTTTCACTTACTGTCAACTATCTATTCCATGTAAATTTATTAAGTGGAAAAATTAAATAAAATATATTGATATTGAAATAGTTTTTTATTCATTCTGAATAAATATTAAACAATACCTTTCTATTAAAACCAATGACTGATAATACTTGCTAGACTCGCTGAGCGGAACACAAAAATACAACGAATAAGTGAGCAAAGGAAGGAAGCGAAGAACGCGTAAGCGCCGTATTTTCTATGGCGCTTTTGACCTTTTGGACGCGAACTTTAGCGTCAACGCTTACCATAATTGTTCCAGTCACCAAGTCTAGTAGAATACATATATGTCGGTGATTTGAACAAATGTTTTGATTATCTATAGTAAAATAGATCACCTATATTCAATTGGAAACAGCTCAACAATCGCCAAGAACCTTTTGAACTAGTAAAGGCTGCGCTTGATTTGGTTTACATACTACACAAAACATATTTTGTTAATATACACATTTCGTCTCTTCCAGTTTGTGGAAAATCAAAACATGTTTCGAAAACATTTGCTGTCAAAATACTTTCAAGGTAATTTGGTATCGAGAAGTAAACATAGATTTCGAATGAGACCCTATCTACTGCCTCGAAATATTAATACACCTTTTCACCTCTCCAGCACGAAAAGGGTGCATTTGGTGCCTAAAAACACGCAGAAAAATAGTTTTTTTTTTTTTTTTGCGAGCGTGATTCGACATTCGAACACCACATTTTGCAATTATTCGACGCAGAGAAAAGAAAAAGTTCGTTCAGAAACTATAAATAAATAAATTCAATAAATAAAAAAAAATATTTTTATTTTTTTAAATTTAACTTGATAAATTGTAATATTGCTATCATGCTATCTTAAAAATATCATGTTTGGTTTTCATATAAATGTCAATGCAATATCCGAACGCAACAACTAAAAAACAATATTATAAAACAAAATGAAATCAATCTTTTTTCAGCATTAGGTCTGTTTTGGTAAATATTAAAAAAAAAAAATGAATATGTCCAGCGGTGAAGATTCTCTAACTCCAAAAGAATTAAGAGAACAAGAGAACAAATGCCGAACTTATTCCAGAAAAGTCGCGTGAAAAATATCTTCAGGCGTACGAATTATTCAATAATTGGCGACTGTCAAAAGGTGCAAAAACTTATTCTGAGACTGTGTTTTTGTCATATTTCATGGAATTATCAAAAACAAGCCTACCAAGTACGCTGTAGAGTTAATAATTTTGTTATAATTTATGTGACTATGGCTATAATAAACATAATATTTAAAATTGTCTTAATTGATTTTCTTACCCAAAGATGACCTAGTAACACATTTCTTGCTGTTGAGGTGAAAAGTTGTATGTTTAATACGATAGCAATTTTTTTTATGTCTTGTGCCTTTAAATCACGCACTTCGCTCAGTAGTCTATATTAGACTACTTCGCTAGTTCGCGATTTAAAGTCCGTACTCACAGCAAAAAACAATTTTGCTCTCTAGTTGAACAAATAACTAAAGTATATCAAGAATTAAAAAAGATTTTATATAGGAATTATTTTTCGATGTTCCAAATCGGATTTTGAAGAACTAGTTTCAATGATACGACTTGATGTGCAGAAAAAAAAACACGAATGCAAATGGCCATAGATAAAAAATCCTGCATTTAGAACGACCGATGCTAGCGAGAGTTGCTGACAAATGATACCTGCCTTTATCCGCGTGGGATAAAATGTTTAGATACTTTCCGTCGATCATGGAAAGCTAAAACATTGTTGATATTAAACAATGTTTACATCAATACAAAACAATGTTTTGTGTAGACCAAAACACGCCTTTCGTTGCATAGATTTAACTAAAAAGCACAATGTTGTTCAACAATATATATATATTTTAATGTCTTTACTCGTATATACATATTTATGTATTTTAGTCACGAGTCTGTTAGAAAACATCTAACAGACTCGTGACTAAAATACACTAAATTTCATTGACTTATAAATTCCAAAATTACTAATTTGTTAACATTATATAGTGAACTTAATGTAAACTTTAAAAAATGCAAATAGTTTTGGACAAACATGGAAAATTTTTCATATAGCGAGTAAATGTACTGAAGATTAACAAAATGCGAACAAATCCTTGATATGAATAGGTACTGTCACCTCACATTGGGAATAAGTTTCGTGGCAACAATCACACGTTCCAATTTCACATAATTTCAAAAAATTTGCAAAAAAAAGGAATGAATTTTTCACAACTAAATACACAGTGGTGGTAAATTATTTAACTAGAAATTGGATTTGTATTCTTAGGAAGCTTTTTTTACATATTTTTCAAACTCATTCTACCCACCCATTGGTGCTAGGTTGCTAGTCTATAGATAGAACCTAGCGACCTCTTCGTGCAGTTTAGAAACCTTACTTTTATTGGGTGTAAATAATTTATCTCGGGTGTAATTTGACCTTTCTTTTTGTGACAATCTACTTAATTAATATTTCAAAAGATTTCACCTATAACTTCAAATTTTCACCTAAACTAAACTATGTAGAATTTGTCTACCACAAATCAGACTAACATTAAATTATTCTATGCTGTTTAGATTTATTCAGATTTAACAATTTTATTTTATTTTAAATAGGCACTGTAGAGTAAAACAATTTTGAAAAAAGAATTTATAAAACAAAAGACTTTGACCAATTTGAAATTAGCTATATTCGTAACAAAAATTATTGCTCATTACACAATATAATATAGTCGTTGTCAAATCAAAATCTGCTATGTGCAACAAATATACTTTTGAGATATTGCCAAAAAAAGTTTTCCCAAGTTGCAAGTTTAATAAAAAAATTAAAAAGTATTTTATTTAAAACTTAGGGTTGTTTTAAGTAAACTTATTTCTATTTTGAACATGAAAATTTAATATATATATAATTTATTGAGTATAAATTAAATTTTTTCCATAACAGATTCCAGCTGCTGTACATAGCATATTTTATTTAAAAGGTTGTAGTTCGTCTAATAGTGCCCATAGACACTTTACAGTTTTTTTATATGACAGATAAGACAATGTGAACTATTCACTATATATTCCAAATAGTTCGACAAATAGCGCTCATAAATACTTAGTAATTTTTTTTAACGATATATAAGGCAGTGTGAACTATTCACTAAGGTCAAAATGTTAAGTGAATATAGCAGATTTTTGTTTGACAACGGCGACATTGTATATAATGTATATATAATATATATGTCAACTATACATTTCATGAACGATACAAAAACATGCACTCACCTACCAAGTTATTTATCTTTCTGTGACTGATACGGTTTAATCAAGTGCTCGGAGAACGCTGTAACGGACGCACCACCGCGGACCTCTTTATCTAACAAAGGCAGTTTGGTCACGTGGAAATCCTCGTACAAATCCGCTATTTGTTCCAAATATTTAGCTTGAACCTTATGTCTTGCGGCACAGAGTTCACAAGGGGCCGACGTCCCCATCAACAGCTGATTAACGATGATGTTGTGCGTGTCTATACCGCACCGAGTCAACTCTTGGACTAGTCTCTCCGTCTCATATAAGGATAGGAACTCAGCGATGCACACGCAAACGAACGTAGTCTGGGAGGGATCTTTGAACTGTGCATTCACTTGTCTGATGATGGAGAGCATTTCATCCATTTTAGTGCTGAACATGTCCGAATTGAATTCGGCTAGGCCGAATAACGACGCTATTTGATTGATGAACGGCGCTACCTATGATATAAAGTTAGTTTTAAATCACGAAAAAAACCAGACATACGAGAACGGACTTAGCAATACCCGCATGAATGTAAACATTCATTGGGAATATATACATTACTATAGTCCAGGGGTGGCGAACCTTTATGGATCAATGTGCCATTTTTTTTACATATTTACCCTACCGTTGCACTGATGACTCACTGCATTCTTAACGCGAACAGACTATAGCTGTTGCACGCGACTTCGTCCGCGTAACTTTGATGTACAGGAGTAAAAATGATTTTTTTTGATCTTGATTCGTCTTTTAAATCAGAGTAAAGAAGGAATAAAAAAGTCACTTCTAATAGTTTTAACTGAACTTCATAAAACAGTAACTTTATTAGTAGGCTCTATTGAATGTGTCTCACATTGCCCACTTAATTTGTAACTAAAGTAATCATTTCAAATTGTATAAGAGTTTAGTTACCTTTGATTTTAGAAGCATAAGTTTTCCCAATCCCTTCTCAACTACTTGTGGAAATGATAGTAAGCGTAGAGTATGGCCTGTGGGCGCTGTATCAAACACTACTACACTGAAGTTCATACTCTTCACAAGTTTCATTACCTGAAAAAAAAATAAAAAATAAAAAACACAACAGGTAACAGGTTTGACGACACGTTTGGTCTAGTGGCTAGTAACCCTAGCTATTAACCAAACGGTGGCGGGTTCGAATCCCGCTAGGGGCAAATGTTTATGTGTAAACATTTACCTTTGTACCTGAGTCATGGATGTTTGTATTTATAATATCTATGTAGGTATTTACAAAAAACCTACATACATATTATAGTTAACTGTCTGGTATCCATAATACAAGCATTAGTTGCTTAGTGTGGAACTAGATGGTGCTGTGTAGAATGTGTAAAGATATTTATTTAATTATTAATTTTATTTATTTATGTTAAGGTCGGAAGACAGGCTGACGGTTCACTTGACGGTAGGTGGCTACCGTCGCCCACAACACAAGTAAAAACAACAAGTGCTGCAAGTGTGTTGTCGACTATAGTAGGATTAACGATAAGGGATAGGGAAATGGGCTTCCCCTACTCACTTACCGAATCCCAACCAAAAAATACTGACACTCTACACATTAAACTGAAATGGAAATGGACAGGCCAAGTCATATGGACAGCCCATCTCGGGGCAGTAACCAATTCCTTACAGAAGACTACCACAGTGAATTAACAGCATGTGTGCTGTTTCTTTCGGTGAGTGAGTGCCAGAGCCCATTTCCTTTTCCCTTATCCTCAATTCTAATATTGCATGTGTTATAGTCAACCTTAACATTAAAAAAACTATAAAGAAAACAATTATAAATTAGTAGTTAGTGTTTTTTGTTCCTCTTAGATCTGTAGTATCTAAGATGACTCTAAATTAGTATAGTTAGTTAATAATTGTAAAAATTGTCATTAATACCTCTGCATAACTCATCGCTTCATCAATACCAGGGAATGCACCAACTATTTCTTGCATCACTCCTTTGCCTAACCTCATAGCTTCAGTTTCTCCTTCAAAGTACTCCTCAGGAAGCTCTGTGAGACCCACGTTTGGGTCAATCTCCATTGCGAATAAGTTTTCAAACCCATTTACTTTCGTTGGGACCTGTAATTACATAGTTTTTGGTTCTGTAATTAAAAATGCACAACAGTTTTCTTGGAAACTGTTGTGTATTTTTAGAAAAAAGAATGAGAAAATTAGAAAGAAAAAATGTTTGTTCGGTATATTGTAAGTATTGGTATTTTATAATTTATAAAAAGTGTACCAAAATGGTCTCCGCTTAGCATGTAGTCTTGATGAACTGGATCATCTTGATCTTTATGATGCTGATCTTCCACGGATGCCGTTTTATTTACATTACTTACATACAAATTTTTACTTACTTTACGATTTCAATCAAATAATTATATTGAGCTTTATATGATGGTGGAAGGTTATGAAAATTGTTTTTTTTATCTTAATTTTAAGGCTTTTCTCTTAAGGACATGTCGCTTCATTGGGCAAGGTTGGCAAGTAATGGAATAAATCAAAGGATAAGAAAAAAATTCGGAAATTTTAGTGATTTTCAAAATGCTGTATCAGTAAAAAATGCTCATATCAAGGTCAAAAAAAAGCATTTTAAAGTTACAAGTTTCTAGTTTTGAGATCTGTCAAAAAAAAATTTCAGAGCTACATGTTCCAGGAAGTAGCGTAAAAAAAAATTTTCATTTTTTTTATTTTTCTTTTGATTCCACGGACTTGAATTTTTTTTTTCCAACTAAGCCTTTAATTTTTTCCATTAGTGTATATACATGACTAAACTATACTAGGTACTACTATACTTAATCTTGATTGGTAAATATTGTACAGCTCCCTGGCATCATCAGAAGTCATGAAAAAGGTTGAAGACTAAATTTGCTGATGAGTATATGTGATTCATAGGATATAAGATATATCTACACTTATAAAATCCTTTGTCCTGACTGATTATAAATATACAGCCAAAACTACTGGTCTTGGAACATAAGTTTATTTTATAATGTAAGCATCCACTAAGAAAGTACCTTTGAAAATTTTGACTCTGTGCAAAGCCAGAGGCTGCTCGCTAGTACCTATTACATATTTATGTTCATACCAATTAGGGAGGTATGTCTTAAATATGGATTATGGCTACGACTACCTATATTTAAAGAAGTGTGCATAATTAATTACCTTGGAAAATTTCTGGTCAAATGCGTCAGAAATATTATGAGCGGGATCTGTCGATATAATTAAAACAGAATCTCTAACTTTTGATAGCTGGATGGCAAGACTGCAGCTGAAATTAAAGGATAAACAATAACATGAAATTACTTATCAAATGACGTAAAATAGTTACCTAGGTTATAAAAAATACCTGCAAGTAGTTTTTCCAACACCGCCTTTTCCTCCGACGAAAATCCACCGCAAAGAAGACTGTTCTATTACATTGTTCAGGGAAGGTTCCAAGGGTTCGAAATCCAATTGATCTTCCGACATGTCTACTTAGGAAACTATGGAAATGAAAAAATAATATTTGTTTACGTGAGTCAGACAGACTCAAAAACCCAGAACCAGACTAGAATGTTGATTTGATTGAAAAAGAAAATCAAAAAAATATCACGTCACGTCAACAAGAAAACTTACCACAGGCCAATTAAATTATTATTAAAATCGGCATAATCGGAGCCGGAGTAAGGAGCCGGAATAAGGTGACTTATTTTTTTAAACAGGCAAAAATATTGTTTTCTTACATTACTTTAAATCTGCTGAAGCTGCTTATAGGAGATTGTACTTTGTATACTATGATATTGATTTTTAACCATATTTTTTGTGTGTTGCGTTAATATTCAAATTCAAAAATTCTTAATGGCAACATTGGACTTTCAGGATTCAGCAATCTTTATTCCCTCCCTTGTCAACTGTCATTTCCGAAATTCCAATATGAAAAATTAAAAGTTGCTTTTGTATTTATGTACATTACTTGTACATTACTAACTTGACTTATAAAGAAAGTGTAATTATGTGAATTTGACAATTAAGGAAATGATTCGGCTGCCGTATAAAAATAATGCTCCATCGTCTTTTCCGTGGTCGTTTATCATTTAAACTTTATGTGATCGTGAGTTTACTGGTGATATATTTCTTATGCGGTTACATATTTCCTCAGATAAGGTTTTATCCTATCGCTCCTGTTACTTTGTCACCTAATTCACTTCATTCCCACACGTCGCGGCATTTATCCAAGTTGATCACTGTAGTGTTCCGTCAATTTGAAGATTTTGAAAACGATGTCGCTGACAGTGTGCAGTCTTTTATTTCTGCCTTTCCGAACATGGCTGTGGTGGTGGTGTGCGACACCACACCTTACCCTCCGTTCCCTTTTTCCGCTTCCAACGAGACTCTACGCAACGTAAAGGTAGTTTCCTTAGAACTTAAACTTGACTCATCTCCGCACGACTTGAATCCTCTTACTCATATTCTCACCGAGTTCGTCCTATTTGTACCTGATTCTACGCGTGTTTCTCGTCGTGTTCTTCAACAAGCGGCAATTGCCGCTTTGCCCGCATCAAATATTGTAGCAGTAGGTGTGGGAAATTCGCATTTAATATGTCAACAAATGAAGTGGAATTATGCTGACTGGACATTACATTATAGTAAAGATGCCTCCGGAAAGATATGTGATGCTATTCACGGCCAACATGCACTGTTGTTAAGGACATCCTTGTTGCATACTTTACCGCAACCATTTGCTAAGCCGTTCCCAGAATCACTTTATATGCAAACAGCAGTCAGGAATGTGAAGGTACTTACTTTTTTAATATATTACTAGCTGTTGCTACTTCCTCCGCATAACTTTATAAAAAATAGGCTACGTTACTCACTGACAATATGCTTCCTATATTGACTAAACTGTGATAAAACAAACAGGATTTTTAGAGGATCACATATGTCAAGTTTTTTTTATATACAGATGTCAATATCCTCAACATTCCTGGTAGGGTTGTTGCGGATACCATTTAGTCTGATGCCTTTGAAAGTAACTGATTTGGAACATGTCATTAATTTCTAGGTCCAAGTGTTGGATGGAAAGTTGAGTGTAGGTCACAGTGTCCTAAAAACACCAACGGCCAAACAAAGGGCTTCACGACGTATGAGAGACTATCGGATATCTATGTATAAGCAAATCGGTGTTAAGGCTGTCATCCGAGAAGATGGCAGAGTGCAGTGGTATGGGTGTAAGAGAGAATCGCAGGTATATATATATTATTTTGCTGTGACAACAGTGGCGCCGCGACAGTGACGCCCAATTTTTTATATTTTTAGATGATCCCTTGGGAATCTAACTTTTGCTTAAAATGAAAGATATTACACCTGAAAGATAAATGTAAGATGACGATGACACCACCACTGTTGACGAGAGTTGCACCAAAATTTTTATATTATTAGATGATCTTTCGAGAACCTAACACTTTTTCAAGATAAAAGTATCTTACATGTTAATCCAGATAATAAACTAAATATGTGCCAATTTTCATCAAAATTCGTCTTTTGCCTGAAAGAGTAACAAACATCCATCCATACATCGATCCTAAAAAAATTTCGCATCGTTACATATTATAAAACTGTCTGTCTGTTCGCGATAAACTCAAAAACTACTGTGGCGATTTTCATGCGGTTTTCACCAATGGATAGAGGGATAATCAGGGAAGGATTTTACGAAAAAAAAAAATCGCACCCCGGGCGAAGCCGGGAGCGAGACAGCTAGTTTATAATATAAGTAGATAAAGATTAATAAATGTTTTAACAACTAATAAAAAGAGGCGCGGATAAAAGCTATTACTAAATAAATATACATAGAAATTAAGGTATTGTTAATGGCCATTGTTAACCGGCACCTGTAACCATTTTAGCGTTGCTACCCCTCAGTCCAAGGGACACCCGCATTCGTACTCTCTGGAAGAAATACTCCGCCGTGTTGCCGAAGGAACATGCGTCGTGTCGCCGCACATGTGCTACGCACTTTGTTACAAGCGGGAGCGCGGTGTTGGCTCGAAACTACTTCACTACTGGGTGCTGTTTTGCGGTTAGTATTTTACGCAAACTACTATTCCTAACTCGAATTGTTTTATCATTATAACAGTACCAATGATTTAACGAAAACTTATCATTTCAATCTTTTGCAAAACTGGTTTTTACATGGGCCCCGCAAACCCATAAATAAAGTTTTCTTATGATTTCAAAATACTATGAGTAAAAATTGTTCTTATAAACATTTTACCACACACACGTTAACTAAATAAATTATTGTAATATAAATTACGTTTTTGTTTAAACACAGATTTGTTGTTATTTCATGGTGGCTTTATGTAAGAGGTTGATTACAGCCGGTGGGCTGCTCAAATGACTGCGAAACGGTGTATGCACTGCTCTTACTTATTTTCATACTGCTTCGTTCCAGTGGCGATGTCCTACCTTATGCGGAATACGCCGAGATAGGCATTCATGCGTCCGACGTGTCCCGTGTGAGTTGGTTGCAACGCGGGGGCGCCGATGCCGAAGGTTACGTGTGGGAGCGTGCCACTAAAGGCCACTACTACAGAGTGGCATATTCTGCCACAAACAGAGTGTACGTCTTGATATTGCCATTCGCCGCAAGGAATGGCACAATGTGGCCTGCCGACTGGGTCTTGGCACATCAGAAGGAATTCCCGGAGAGACATTTGCACCCGCTCGCTCAGGTAAGAAACAAAACAAAATGTTCGGTGACTGGTCACATAAACTTTTTTTTATGGTATTTGGTCATTTCAAATTTGCATGACCATCTTTATTTTTTTAAAAATGTCTTCCTGGTAATTGATACGAGCCAGTACCACAGTTTTACAATCTATATCACAGTTTTATCTAGTTGTGAAACAACTTTGATTTAACAAAACATAAATATTCTTGTTTTATTTCCAATAAAATTATCTCGAAATTTTGCTGGCAACTTTACTGATGTTTAATATTTCACTTTTGCAACACTACAATGACGTCCGCGCGCGTTCATTGTTCAAATCAAGTAGCGTGCGTTTTATAAATCCCGGCTTTTCCACGATTTTACTCCCACGAAACCGAACGGTAAGATGTTATACATCAAAAACTGTACTCTAGTGTGTTTTGCACAAAGATAGCGTTGCAAATGATTGTTTATAATATTAGAATATTGTTGTATGTAACCTCTAGATTCAATTTGTTGGGCGCCAAGCACCGGCGCCAAACGACGCGCGCGCTTTTCTGGACATGAAGTTAGGCGCGAATGCAGTCGAACGCTGCGACCGTTTGGGTCCCAAAATGCTCTATCCCTAACTTGCAGCTAAGTTCATGCTACTTAAGTGTACAACGATTTGTAAAACAAACACTTTTATTATAACTGAGGCAGTTAAGACATAGCATACACACCAAATCTTGAAAAAGTATTTGTTTGAAAAGGACATCCTGTCTTTACATCAATAGGATAAGTTTGCTTTTAGGCTAAGTAAGATGTGTAAAGATAGATGGGGGCCTAATTGGCTCTTGGCAGCTTTATCGCAGAATTGTTTTTTAATTTTTATCATGTAATTCATTATATAAATGAGCATTATTATCGTGGTAATAATTATTCATCGATATATTTGTGCCTCTATTTGGCATTGTAAGCAATATTTAATTGAACAATAAAGCATGATAAAATTATAATTATCTGTTGGTCGGTTAAGGAAAGTTATAAAAATTGTATTTTTTTTTAAATTAAAATGAGAGTACAAATAATAGGCAGTTTAGTTAATATCAAACCGGCTTTCATTTATGTTATAATAAGGAAGCATACTCTTGTTTCAACAGCTAAAATTACACTAAAAATTTAACGTTAACTCATTTTCTCATTTTAAGAGTGCTCTGTCACACTGGTATAATGGTGAGGATATTATTTTACTGACCTCATATAAACCAAATAAAGTTGGAGTGAATAGGCATCTTCATAAAATATCAAAAAAAAAAAAAAAAAAAAAACAGTGGCAGTCCGGGAGTGCCGACAGAAGTGAGAACTTGAACAATTACGTGTGTATTTTTTGAATCGTCAGGAAAGTATATACTTGTATACAGAGGTTTCGGTTACATTACGTTACATTACATTAGCTAACAGGTCGCGAGTTCAGTGGTTTTTTCCCGATCTCAAAAATTGATTTTTTTTTAAATATTTTAAATTAATATCAGCTACATCAATGGTTACGTTACGTTACATTACATGACAGTGTCGCGATTTCAATGGTTTTTTCACTTCTCAAAAGTGCTCAACACGCCTAAAGAAGTTTTCACTTCAAAAAGAACCTCCAATCTCCAATCTGTAGGCAGAGAGATCCTTTAATGATCGTATCAGTTTTTTAAACTTCACACTGTTATTTGAATAGTATGGAGGTCAGTAAAATTGCCTTTTATCCTAACCATCACAGTGAATAATAAAGTTATGCAAGCATTGATACGATCGCCTTTCTAATCATGATTATTTATAAGTTCATAAATATTCTAGTGAAATTTCAGTATTTTTAGTAGATATTTAAAGGACAGTGGCGAATGAGTTTTTTGGTGTTATTTATTTCATATCGATATAATTTTATTGAAATCTGTCAAACTGCCAGGATATTGACTTGGGATATGGGATATACATTGTTAGTCTGTCGCAAAAGTCAACCGAACGTTATAATGCGTACGCGGTAACACCTTCAAGCTGTGAAAGTGAATTATTTCATTAAATTCAGTTTTTAAGCATGTGAATGAAAATGGAAACATTGTCTAGTGCAATTAGAGACCTTGTATTTAATGTAATATAGTTTGTTTTACGTGAACAGCACTACAGCACTCTTGCACGCCACGTTCGGTAGACTTATGCGACAGAATCTACACATTTCAACCTCCAAATATGTTTTTTTGTTGTTGTTAAATATTGCTATTAGGTTTGGATATGTACAGTCGAGGTATGAAAGCCATCATCAGTTGTCAAATTCATTCCTTTGTTAAATATTGCTACTAGGTTTGGATATGTACAGTCGAGGTATGAAAGCCATCATCAGTTGTCAAATTCATTCCTTTGTTAAATATTGCTACTAGGTTTGGATATGTACAGTCGAGGTATGAAAGCCATCATCAGTTGTCAAATTCATTCCTTTGTTAAATATTGCTACTAGGTTTGGATATGTACAGTCGAGGTATGAAAGCCATCATCAGTTATCAAATTCATTCCTTTGTTAAATATTGCTATTAGGTTTGGATATGTACAGTCGAGGTATGAAAGCCAATCATCAGTTGTCAAATTCATTCCTTTGTCAAGTGGTAGACTTTTAGTACCTTTTGAAACTAAAGCACTATGCAGACAACTGATAGACGTTTGCAATGAAATTTTGCATAACTGATGCAAGCTAATGTCGACTTTAAGGTGACGAACCTTTTCTTACCCCGACTGTACAAGTAAACGTTGAAAAAAATTGAAACCTTTAAAATTTAACACTATAGTAACAGAGGACCCTACTGTTTAACTTATTTTCTTACAAAATCTGATCTCTTTTCAAATATGGCGACCAAACTCGCCACTGTCCTTTGTACATTTAAATATTGTGATAGTTTTATTAGTATTAGCGAGTGAGTCAACTGTGTCTTCAACAAATTCTAGTTGATTAAGCCTTATAGGTGAGGTGGGTAAATGTTATTTTTTTAATGTTGTTAAATATCTAAAGAAAACTATCCTTAGTTAATTTATAGGTTGATAATTTGAATTCGTCAATATTAACACTGGATAGCGTTTTATCTAATCTTCTCTTATCGAGATATTGTAATCGCTGTACCACACTTTAGTATATAATTCATAAGAATATATTATAATTTTCAAAGTTTTAATGTTAATGCATATATATTGTAGTACTCTAGTGTCAACTCGACATCTCATGAGAATGAGAATTGCTTTCTCACAACGACGCTAGCATATCCTCATTTTCTCAAGGAATTATGCGATTGGAGCGCATCGAAATGACGTCATTGGCGCCTCCTTTACATTTCAATACCTCTCGTAGAAGATGTCCAACACTCGTGTCGGGTAAGAAAAGCTCTCTAAGCTTCATTTATGCCATAAATATTATATTTTATGTTATTAAAGTATATATACCTACCAAACATAGAAACTTTTTTCAGGAAATGATGAGGGTGGGTTGGGTTGTGAGGTAATTGTCCCTAAAATTAAAAAGATTAAACAAACAAATAAAATAATTAATTTACCTCCACGCTTAACCTGTGCTATAGATCGAGATGTCGAGTTGATTTAGCCGTATTAAATCGCATTTTCATAATCGCATCGCAGTATTTCACACTGCAAAATATTCGTAGTATTTTCGATTTAAAAATCGAATAGATTTTAAGGCACTACTACATATTGACGCTTTTGAATTTTAAAAAATCTCAATCTAGACACTAAGAAATAAAACACTATTATACTTAGTAACTACCTCTGAATAAAAGTAGGTATTTCACTAATTTAACCTTTTAAGTGGAACAATGTTGTCCTTTTATTTTTTTAATACTGAAGTTATAGCTTAGCCGAAACCTCTGTTCCACACCTTAGGTATGTGCGGGGCGAGGCATACCTAATGATACAAGAAATAAAATATTAAGAGATGCGATATCTCGTGACAACAAAACTATGATTTTTAAAGAGTGGCCGAATATTTCAAGAAATGTAAAGCATACAAGGAAGCTTTGGAATTGTTAAAAATATTTGAAATGAACGTTATAAAACATTCTAAATCGATATCGTAAGATCTGTCCGACAATATTGCTCTTATGTGAACCCATGCTCCCATCCTCTCGCCTCACCCCGCATTCCAGGAGTGGCACAGCGGTTTCGGCCAAACTATAACTCAGATAGATTAATGCTGGTGAAGAAGGCTGGACAAACAATGTACCTAATTATTGCATGTTAAAAATATAACATGATAGGTAATTATATAATCTATTTTATTAAAAAATGACACGAAATAATATATCTCGATACCAAGTTGTATGTTTAAAAATAACATCTAGTCAATGTAAAATCCAAAATAGTTATGCTAAGTGAATAATACTCTAACATAACAATACTCATTTTATAAATAATTGTTCTTTTGAAAATCTCAAATTCTAGTCTTTAATTACATTTAGCGATGTTTTGTCCTATTATAAAGGCACCCATTTAAAAATGGAGTTGTTTTGTTTATAGAGTTTATTGTAGAAGAAAATTAGAAATGTAAGTTTATTATTTTAAAGCTTTAGAGAAGTAATTAAATCGCATTGTGATATGATTTGTCTTATTTAAATATAACCCATTGCTTTTTATAGGTTTAGGTATGTGAATTTTGTAATCCTAATCTATATACATAATTAAGTCGTTCTAGTCACACCATTTATAGCTCAAGAACGGCTGTACCGATTTTCATGATTGTCTGTCCCTCTCTGTGTATAGATCTTTTAAACTACGCAACGGATTTTGATTTCACCAATAGAAATAGTGTTAAACGAGGAAGGTTTTCATATATAATTTAACGTGGAAGTCGTGGGGACCAGCTAGTAGATAATAAAATAAAAGCATTTTCATAAAAATTTAAATACTTTATTAAAACTATTCTTTCACATCTATAAATATAACACAATGAAATACTCATGTTCATGATACATGAATTGTTTATAATAAAACATTAAAATAATTATAAATAATATAATAAACCTTATAAATTATAATTATGTTAATCAGTCATCGTCGAATTTTTCTTCGACGACACCAGGAGTGTAAGGCGGGTCTCTGACGAGGGTCAAAAGCTTGTCCAATTTCATTATCTGAGAAAAAGTTAGTGAAAAATCCATAAAATTACGTACGCATTGTCGTATCAGCAAACACTTTTATTGCTACCGCTAACTACTTCTAAGCCACCTAACGGATTTTAATTTGGTTTTCACTTATGGAAAGAGAGATAAACGATGAAGGTTTGTATACCTATAAAAAAAAAACCAATACATTCCGGCCGAAGCCAGGAGCGGGTCGTTAGTGCATTGTAATTTTACATTGCCACTTACAGGGTTTCATTATGTATACATATATTAAATTTTAAAAAAAAATCTAAATAATTTAGGGAGAGAATCTATGTATCTAAGGTTTATAATTATGTATGACTAGAAAATTATAATAATAAAATTCCACTGGCTATGCATAATCTTTTTTATATATAAAAATCAATCGCGTTGTGTTAGGCTTGCAAAAATTTTAGAATGGCTAGATCGAATTTAATTCGGTTTCCACCTATGGAAAGAGGGATAAACAGGGAAAGTTTGTATATTATTTAAAAATTGCACCCTAGGCTAAACCTGTATGGGGTTAATATTAGAATAATAAATATTTCAAATTTTTTTTCAACACCTGTAATGTCCTTTGATCTACTCCGACCGCTTTCTTAGGTGGTTTACACATAATGCGCAAGTTAGGTGACAACTTCAACACGTGACAGGTCCCCCTAAAAATAAGAAAAAAATTAAATTATTAAAAAGTCGTCAACTATTTTCAAAATGCCCCCAGAGAGATTTGAACTCTCGACCCCTGGTTTACAAGACCAGTGCTCTAACCCCTGAGCTATGGAGGCAGATATCAGTTGTATCGAATTAGCTATTTTATTTACACGCTACGAAATTCTATGTTATCATTTTGTCTACCACATAATTATATTAAAAAATCTAAACTAGCCGGTGCCCGCTACTTCGTCCGCGCCTCTTTAAAAAAATAAAACGCCTTGCAAAATGTACCTATGAGCAATAATATTTATTCAATCTTTATTGCTGTTATTATTGGATTTTTATTTTTCCCTCGGGAACATTTTTCTGGATAAAAGGTATCCTATCCAGTGTATGTGTGCAAAATGGCTGAATAATAAGGCGTAAAATGGTAACAGACAGAGTTACTTTCACATTTATAAATTACTAGCTAAGTAGTGCACGCGACTTCGTTCGCGTTGAAAAAAATATATGACGCCTGACATCTTTATTCCTATTATACCTAACTATTGCCAGGCGTTGGATTTTTATTCTTAGATGATCCCACGGGAGCAGTACTTTTTTTTCTGGATGAAAGGTATACCATATACATGTACTTTCCTGTATCCTTGAGAACGTATATGCAAAATTTCATGGTGATTGGTGGCGAAAAGGTAACAGACAGATTGTTACTTTCAAATTTATGATATCAATAGTATGGAAATAATATGGATTAGTATGGATTATGGATAATATTAGTAAGATATATGGATTCTCACTTAGTGTCGCCGCAAACTATAACAGGCAGACGTGGATTGAAGTCTAGGCGCGTTAATTTTTTCGTTTTCTTCGAGACAACGGCTTGCACGCAGATCGGACGATATTTGTTCACATTCAAATCAAACACGTACACCTGCAAAAAATATTGTATTTTATATTTTATTTATTTATTTCCAACAGACAATTTAGAGCGCTTAACAGTTTAGCTCTGCGCGCGTAATGATCGTAGCACTATTTGCCCCGAGCGTTAAATAGTCCATTTTTTAAAAAACATAAAATAGACCTTAGTATTTTATAATATAATAATATTTATTTATTTTCTGACACATTAAGTATTAAAATTTCATGTACACGTATTGTTTTTCAACGAACAGTCTGAATTTGTAGATATTGCACAAAATGCAAAATTTCATTATTTTTTTAACGCTTTCACATATTCACGGTTACACCTTATTAAGAAATGGCTAGAGGGTATGTGCTGTCCTATACTGCAGAATGTATACAATACCTACATAATGTTTTCTTGTTTTATCCATTTGAATTTTCCAAAATTTTCATCTTCGTTCCGATGTGAACTGACCCTAATTGTCCGATTTTTATCACCATCATCTTTAATCTGGGTCTGTCCATTGGTTATTGTAACGTCAAAATAAAAGTTTGACCAATCACCAAGTTGTTTGTTACCGTAAACGACTGTATAAAGCAAACTTGGCTAGGCCCCCAGATCGTCTGTCCCACGCTGCACTTTCCAATTCGTGGCCTCCATTCGAGATCTTTGCTACCTCATCGGTTATCCACTCCGAGACAGATGTGACCAGGCCATTGCCACTTAAACTTACCAATTCTCTTGACTATGCCGACAACCTTGGTTCTTCGGCGAATTTCAGAATTTCTGATCCTATCCACCAAAGAAACTCCGAGCATAGTTCGCTCCATAGCACGCTGAGCGACTCTAAACTTGTGTATCATTATGATATCTTATTATTGAGCGATTTTTATAGCCGACATTTATATCTATGTCACAATTTAACATTAGAAAGTGGATATTGATAATATTTCAACCTTTCCATCGGCTGTGCACGCCGCGAACACGGTGCTTGAGTACGGAGCCCACTTCACGTCACCAACCGGAGATCCAAGCTCGAACATGAACAATGGAACGCTGTCGATATAACTCATATTATACATACGACTGCAATTTCTCCGCGGTTTCACCCGCAAATAGTACACTGAGTTTTGGTCGTGTGAACGCACAATCCAATTCAAATTAAAAAAAATATCAATTACAAAACTATATCTTTAAGTGATTTTGTATTACTGGTACTTAAAAAAATATTGGTCAGTAGAGCTCCAACGTAGTCGTCCTTTGGCTTTTCTATCAATACAACAGCATTAGAGCATTAATAGATGAGCCCGTTGGATGAGTGGTTAAGGCTGTGTTCCAGTGTTCTCGGGTTCGATTCCCGAGAGGGTCAACTTTGGAAATAACTTTTAAAAGTTGGCTCTGGTCTGGATCTGGAAAATAGTGGCAGGGCACACTGCGTCTCGCAGTCATTTAGGCAGCCAGTCTGGCGGCTGTATCCACCACTTTACACAAGACCACCGTGAAATAACAGCACGTGTGCTGTTGTGTTTCGGTGACCTACTATCAAGTGGATCGTCAGCCTGTCTGCCGACTTTAATATTTAAAAAAACAACGAGAGTTCAACATTATAAGAAATCGACATTGGACCTGCAGGAAATTTGCGTCCTCAGCATTGATTGGGTTATTATAAGCAATTGTTTAGGGTTACTAACTCTCTGCCATCCTCCCACACTTTAACTCGCCAATCTCCCGAGCAGGATGCGTAAATGCTGTTATTGAAGTAATTGTAACGGATCCTGTAGACTGGCATGTGGTGGCCCTGTACCGATCTCACGTAGTCCCGGTTGTACTTGAGCGTGCAAGTGTGGATCATGCCGTCCTCCGTGCCCACCATGAAAACTGACTCCTTCTCCGGGTGGAAACATATGCAGCTACCGCAACCTAAAATTACTCTCGACGTTTACACTTGCACACATTTTACCTAATATATATTATAGATTTAAAAATAATAAATAAAAGATAAAAATAAATAAAATAATAATAAATAGTGTTAACTAAAAGTTTTTAAAAAATAAAAAGCTTTTATTTTTTACAGTATTAAGGTTAATTAATTATTTAATTAATAATTATTAAGTAAACATAGGAATCTTATTATGTTATGGAACACATTAGCTGAATTCAAAAAGTGACCAAGATTTTGGCAAGATGAGGATGGTACTCAACCGGACGTTTAAATGTCTGATAGAAAAAGATGTTTTAGCGAATGAGGAAGAAATGTCAGATTCAATTCCCCTACTCACAACAGTTGATGCATATGGTTAAATTCCAATTGACCGCTTGGTGTTTTATGTCAGAAAATTGAACATTCTGTAGTCTTTAAATTGAAACATAACCAACGTAGTTAGAAAATAGGTACTTACTATTAACTGTAAGCATAGTCCCGTCTGGTCCTGGTATGGGAGGCACGCTAGACTTGAGTCTGATGATGGTAGTTGCTTGCAACTCTCCTGGCATCACAGCCCATTGCACCACCCGTCCGTCACCCGATATGGAGAAGAATGATGCTTCGCCGTCAATTAAGCGGGGACCCCATTTCACCTGTATAATAAGTAATATATAATATTTCATTATAATATGAAATAAAAGCCGTGAAATAACAGCATGTGTGATGTGTTTCGGTAAGTAAGGAAGAGATGTTAGAGCCCATTTTCCAATCCCTTCCTAATTCCTTGCAGCACCTGTTAGACGACGGTAGCCACATACCATCAAATGGACAGTCAGCCTGTCTGTCGACTTTAATATAGAAAAAGAAACTAATAGTAGTATTCCCATGTATTCAGATCGCGTTATACTGCATTATACTTACGTTTTTCATTGTTTTGCACGCTTGGTTGAGGGTCAAATGATCTTACCTCCCATACAAGGCTACTGTGCTTGTCTTTCACTGAATCTGATTTATATTGATACGAAGCTTCTAGAGTCAATTGTGCGTTATAAACACACACGTTTCCATCGAATAAACCTGAAAAGTAGAACACAACATACTTTATGTATTTTTATTTATTTAGATAACATACAGCCATAAATTTAAAAAAAATTTATTATAGATTATATACAAATAAGCCTAAAGAATCATAAAAATTATATTTTTACATTTAACTATTAATTTAAAAAATAAATAAATATAAGACCAAAAAAGAAAAAGAAGAGAATATTCTATAAGTGATAAAAATTAATATTTCAGAAGTAATTTGCCAATTTTCTTTTTGTAAGAATTCAAATTGTTGCAAATGGTACATTGAAGTTAATACTTTTTTTTATATTGACATTGTGATTTTGTTGACAAACATACAACCCAGGAATCAAGAATCATTACTCTTATATTTTCTTCTTCAACGCGGACGAAGTCGAAGGCACCAGCTAGTATAATATCGTTATTATACTTCAACATGACGGGAATTAATAACAAAAAATATTTGTTAAAAATTCGTCGATTGTATGCAGATTAGAGTCGAAGATAACAAATAGTATTCATAAGTGTTCGTACCTACGCAAATCAAATATGGAATTTCCTTAAATATGTCCAAGCAAATGATCGGAGAATCCGTAAACACAGAGTATTCTGGAAACGCTGGATTCTTGATACTGTATAAGCATAAGCATCCTGTTTTTTGCTGATTCATAAAGTCCACTGTAAAAAGATTGTAGATTTATTACCTATACGCTGCTAAATGTTAGCTACAATAAATATAAATTAACATACATACCTATGTTAAATATGTTATCTATTAATTTTTTTTATCTATTAAATATACATGCTTATAAATATAATGATGTAGGTACATTACTTATGAGTTTAATACGTGAATGGAATTGGCTAGATTCATACATACATCTACCAATATATTTAATCGAGTTATTATATAATAAGCTAATAATAAGAACTCTTACAGGAGCCATATACAACGGCAAACAAGTCCTGATAGTATGGACTCCACTGCAAATCGCAACATGCGTGTCTATTCATTGGCTCGTATTGGAATTTCCACAGAGGCAGCAAAGAACCCATTCCTTCTCGAAATTCGTCTGACGGATCGTCCCAGTATCGGTAATCTTGAGCTAAACATTCAAAATGATTTCACTTTTAGAGACTTGGCTGAATGATGTTTGTAAATGTTTATTTCACTTTCATGATTATTCTGAATGAATTCTTCTAGAATAAGCGTTCAGAATAATCTAGCTAGACCATCAGGTCTTATAGAACAACAGTAAAACCTAATATAACTATAGGCTAATTGAGTACAAGTTCATACCTATATCGTCATAAATGTTTTGATTAACCAGTCTCTCGAGCACCGACCACGCTTCTCGGATACGTTGAGCAAGTTGCTCATCGTGAATCTGCTGCGGAGTCTTCGCGTGCTTTGCGGCTTTCTTACGCATCTGTAAGAAAAAAATAATAGGTCTTTAATTTTCTAAATACTGTTATATGTGGAAACTAAAACACAATATATAACTAACCTGCATTAATTGATGTAAGGAAAAAATATTTAATAATAGTTTATGGCTAGTTATTACAGCAGCTCTAGTGCGGTCATAGTTAAGTCGTAATAACACGATAATAAAGCTTACTCGTTTTGGTTTTTCATCTTCTTTCTCTTTCATCTTCTTTGCCCAATCTTCATTATAGAAATCAAATATAATTGATTGCAGAGCTGTTGCACCGTAGTTAGCTCTTGGTGGTGGAACAGTTTGAGTATCTACTGACTAAAAAAGAGGTTATTATACTGGTTATTGTCAAAATTTATCCTTTAAAGTAGCAGTTCTTTTCACTTGTATAAGCCCTGGAAATTGTTAATGCGTAGGAATTTTGTCTCATTAATATCCACCTGACCTCATCCGCAACTAAAAACTCGCTGGCCAGTTTTGCTAATCATACAATGTGTCACGAGATTACGTCGCCAAAATGGCGGCCAGGCTCATTAGCATTTTGCAGGGCTTTTATATTAATTTTCGGCGAATGTAAATTAATACAACGTGAATAAATATTTGCGAGAAAACTATTAACCCAAAAAGGTTTAATGCTCTCCGGAAACATAAATCTGAGAGGATCAATACCAATAGCGTTTTCTAGCAAAATTTTACCTAAGTATTTAAAATCATGAACATAACGTACTCTTCGAGGGTTGTTATAAGTCAATGCAGCTCTTTCACAAAAGTTAAACTGATTGGCTAATTTTTTGACGCGAGGTTTTATTTCAATCACTTCTTCGACGGCAATTGGAGCTTCTGCGCCAGCTGGAGCTTCTTCTTCTGTTAATAAAAATATTTTATATATACTGACTTCATTATTTAAAGAATGGTTGTACAATAACAATTAATGTTTCATTTCTTTCTTAAATGTATTTTTGATTTTACTTAAAGTACATACTCTCTTCTGCTTCGGCTTCTTCGCCTCCTTCCCCGGGGGCTGTGGGTTCTTCTTCAGCCCCAACGTCTGCTGGCTCTGTAGGTTCTGTAACTTCTACTCCACCGCCTTCTCCACCGCCTTCACCACCACCCTCATCCTCTATTGCAAAAACAACAATTTAAATAAATATATAAATGTTTTTCTTTATTGCATAGGATCAAATAACAATCGGTGTACAATTTTAACTAATATTATAAATGTAAAAGTGAGTTGATTACACTGTTTCGCCTCAACTACTTAACCGATCATCATGAAATTTTACATAGACCTTGTCAGGGATACAAAAAAGGACACAGACTACTTTTATTCCAAAAAAGTACTGTTCCCAAGATTTCTTAAAGTTAAAAAAGGTAATAATATCTGTTAAGCTGTTTTTGCGTAAAAGAGTAACATCCATCCACCCATTCATTCTCACAAACTTTCGCATTTATAAGCATCGTCAACAACTTCAAAAATTTGAACAATTAATGCCGTGCGTGGCTTTGGTCAAAAACATATTGAAAATCTTTTTAATAACCATCCGCTTTAGCTTCCTCGGGTGCTGCAGGTTCCGGTTCAGGTTCCTCTTCTTCTTCCGTGAGCATTTGTGACTTCTTAACTTTCACCTTTTTAGGACCAGCTTCGTCGAAACTCACAGAACCTGCAGTATAAACAGCATTTTTAATTCATTTGGAAAACACACTATATATTTCCTCCCATCCAAAGAACTCTTGGTTATTTCAATTATAATTTAAATATTTAACTCAAAAATGCTCCTATTCTTAAATCTTATAAAACAACTTAGGTTTTAATTACCAGCTAGGCACCACCTAGCAGGTGCCTGTGACTCCGACCGCGATGTATAGATTTAACCTTCCCATTAGTGAAAACTGCATTAAAGTCACAATCTATTTATTCTAATCTAATTTTAAAATTTAATTAAAAATTTAAGCGTACAGAGGGACAGACGGCGTAAAGTGACTTTATTTTACAATATATATATAGATATAAAAATTCCGTGAATAATCATCTAACTGATGGTGAAAACCGCATCAAAAAAGTTAATATAATAAACAAAAGAGTTGTGCGAAATAAAGTTTATTAAATTTTTCTAATTTGGGAAGAATGTGCCATTTTTTAATTTTATCTAAACTTGTATTAAAAAAAAAGTTCTAAAAAAAACCAGAAAAACCTTTCCAACATACCATATCCAGCAGCGATTTGTGCTTTCGCTTCATCCGAATCTTTCCTTATGGCTGTGCCTTGGTATATCCAAAGCGGATAGGCTTTCCCAAATGTCGGTTTCGGTTTTATTACAAACTGCTGTTTACCATAGTGGTAAGCTACCTCGTCCGCCACCCACTGTGGATTTATTGTTGTCAAAACTCGGCCAGATTCCTCTTCTAAATCCTGGAAACATATAAAAATTACTACCTCAGTCTTTAAAGTTTAATCAAAGACTAATTAATGAAAAGTTGCTCAAAAAGGGCTGCTGTTTTTTTTATTAGAGATGGGTTTGCTCTTGGCCAGCATCTAGCCGTGTAGCGAAGATGAGGCCTGTGATGGACCGAGCTCACCCAAAAGATGCCTACTCATTCGATCTTTGAAAAAAATTTTTTTTTGCTTATGTTCCGTTGTTACGTGGCAAACTATATTTTTTAAATACCTATAAAGAATTGACACGAGAATAAATATGTATTTATAAAATATATTAATAAACAAATCTTACGGCTTCTGCAACATCTTCTTGATCGTCTGGTTTAATAAGCGCTCGTGGCTTGAGCCATTCCAACGCCTCATCAGTTTCGGCTAGATTTGCTCGCGATTTCGTGTCGCCTTTTGCCTTCAATCAATTTTATTTTAATCAACTATATTATTTTTTAGAATAGGAAAACATTTTTATCCTATTCACTACTCACTCAAAATCAAATTAAAAATAATTTAAGGTTTCATGTGACGTATTATACTAATTATTTTGAAAACATTATATTTACTTAGAAATTTAATATTAAAATACAATTTATAATTAAAATATCAATGATAAAAATTAAATTATCAAATCAAAACTGTATAGTGTCGATATTGACTGGTGGAGAATACCTTAGCAGACTGTTTGTCTTCTAGAACCTTCTGTAAAGCTTAAGTTAATTAATTTAAGAATTTTTCGCGCATCACTTTGACGTTGACAATAGATAATATAATATGATATATATATAAATAAGTTATCAAAAAAAATTAAACAGTATATTTTTCTCATCTGTTCTCTTTAATAAAAAATACGTTAGTATATCAGTAGCAATCTGATATCAGATCAATATAATATAGGGAACTACTTAAATAATCACAATGAATCTAAAAAAAATAATCCAATTTTACAAAAAAAATGTTGGTATTTTAATTTAATCAAAATTCAATTATTATTTAATTAATTTAATTTTAAAAAATATTTAAAAAATGGTTTTACAGTTGTTCAATTTTAAAGAAAAAAATATCTAGAAAAGTTTTTTATAAGACTTTATAGACTTTGTAGTTTTTTAATTAAAAATTTAAATAGGTACATACTTCCAAAGACTGGAACGCTTTCGTTGTGAGCCCAATTTCATCGTTATTAAGAGCTAATTTAACGAACGATTTCAACATATTTTTACTTGGAAAGATACGCAAAGCACGCAACTGTGCGACCGCTTCCAACTACTGATTGTCTGAATTCTATTTGAACTCGAGGATCAATTTCATTTGCATATAATTCAGGATAAATGTATACAGTCACTGTCGTAGCTAACATAATACTCTTATTTACAACTTCAATCTACAAGCGGAGCCGCATTGTGATGCGGCAAATGACTCATATGATATGTTTATGCTTCAATGAAGCTTTTAAGCTTTGTCCTGCACCTACATGTTACTTAGCTCAGAGGATGATGGGGCTGATATCTGTTGTTATATAAAAATAGTCAATACATATATAATAAAATCGTAAACTAGCCGTGTATGACTGTAGAACGCACTGTGCCCTGCAATTAGATATTTTTTCAAAAATATTTTATATGTTTGAAAAAATATCTAATTGCATTATAATGAAGAGAATGTTTTGTAACGTAGTTTAGTATGTAAGATTAGCTATACGTTTTTGAATATAAAATGAAATGGCAATTGGTAGTAGCTTCTTCTTTTAAAAACCTCTGTTTGTTAAATTGAAAGTAGCTTTTTTAGGTCAGTACATTCATGAAGATATTCTTCAAATGATATAAATAAATACACATCAAAACTGTATACGTGACAGTAATTAGAACACTATTGATGAGAAAAAATTATTTGAAGATACAAAAGGCAAAAGATTATACCAAAACCTAAACATTTTAGCTACTTTTAATGAACATTTCGTTGCGTGGTCAGAGCACATTATCAACTTTTAATTTGTCACGCAAGAATAATAACTAGGTACACAAAACTACATAAAGAATTTAATCCATGGGACAGTGGATGGTTGTAGGTTGAACTCACCAGAACGATTTTGAAAGACAAGGCATATTAATTTACAAGACCACGAGCGCAGTGATAACCCCTAATTATTTGTAAAAAAAATTTTTTCACAATTAGGTCGTTACTTTTATTAATTTTTCCTTATAATACCTACACTGTTTTTAAACAAGAAATTGTAACATATTTCTTGTTTAAAATTATTTTTAATGGTCCTATGGAAAGAAATCTATGTGTCTTTAACCCTTAAATCATTAAGTGTTTTTATTTGAAATTGTAATAGTTTGAAATCTAATTAAAATATTTGAATAATTTTTTAAATATATTTTAAAATCATAAAACCTTGTTACAAGTTTATTACAATTTTAACTCCTCACTAAATCTAATTTGAATTTGAACGCCTAAACCTTTGTTTCTCGTAATAATGTATACGAGTAAGTATAATAAAATAAATTATTAATAGGTAAAAATTTTGTATTTGGTTACATAACCAAAACTATATATTAAAAAATAAAGTCGCTATGTGCCTCTGTTCTCCGCTAATTTCTTCTAAACCACCCAATGGAGTTTGATTGGAAAGATCGATAAAGGAGAAAGGTTTATGAATATAATTGGCCAAAAAAAATATATCCGTACGAAACCGAGAGCGGAAGGAGAGCTAGTAAATACATACTTATTAAAAAAAAATTAAAAAAATCAAATTTACACTATCAAATCACTATAATCAATTAAAAATAAAAAGCAATTTTAACAAATTGGCCACTAAACACAAAAAAATCTATACCAATATTTAAAGTCAATTATCAATTTTCAATGTTACCAACGTGCTTTTTGAAATATGGACTTTACTTACATAGTCATCATTATCTATTTCAGTGGACAATGTTATATTTAGCTCCATGCCTTATTTTTTTAAACGACTACTCAGATTGCAATGTAAAATGATACTAAACTGTTTTTCGTACAGTCAACTTATTTGCGTATTCCAATAGAACGAAATTAACCCCGAGTTTACAAGCTGCATTCATTTGGACCGCAGTAATGTGGGTAAGCAGATACAGTATGAAAGGGGTGAACCGTGTCCTGCTTACGAAAAAATAATTAAAAAACCAATTTCATTAACACTTCTTGTATATACTAGATGGAGTCCGCGACTTCGTCTGCGTTAAAAAATAAAAAATATATTTAAGCAATGGTTATTACTTTGGCCAGGCGTTTGTTTTTTAATTTTATTTTAAATAGTCCCTAGGAACAATATTTTTTTGATGAAAGGTACCCTATGTCTTTTCTTGTATTCCTGACGTGCCACTCACTGCGCTCAGTAGTCTATATTAGAATCATTTGCTACGCTCGTGATTCAATTCTAGACTACTTCGCTTGGTCGAGATTTAAAGTCGGCACTCGCAGCAAAAAACAACTTTGCTCACAATATGTTGACCAAATAAATATTCTCTAAAATTGGTTATTGTAAATCTATTAAATTCTAAACAAAATATATGAGTTTTTGGCTTGACGTATTGCCATTTAAAAATAGGGAACATTAAAATGATTAATCAAAACTCTCTGCAATATTGAAACTTATGATTCTTTTTTGTTTTTTGTTTTCATTACACTTTATTTTGGTCATATAATAATTAATATTTATATTATCTGTTTGTCGACCTTAACACAATTTTTTTGCGATCTATAACAAGGTAAAAAAATAAAAGAAATGGCCGGGCGTGTCGCCAAATTCTAATTAGTAGATATCCGTGTCTGGCGTCAGGTTGTACTGCAAATGGATATAACGCAGTACCTTCGTTGCTATCTAATATCGTAGAGGATAAATATGAGAAATGTTATGTAAATAATTTTGAATATTCATGCTTAGATACTCAACTAAACACATAAATAAGAAAAGTCTAAGTACAGAGTTGGTGCAATTAATTTTATACTTTTTTTTACTGAATACTGTGTCCAACAAACTGATGGTCTACTTGATGATAAATTATCGAAAAAGGAATTTAAAGTTTTTTTTTTTTAATAAACTTGAACCAAGACCTCAAGAGATATAATGCAGGTAAATATATTTTTTATTCATAACATTTTTCCGTTGTCAAAATTTTGCTCTATAAATAATAAAAGAATAAAAGTATTAATAGCATGTAGTAACAGTGGCATTAAAAAATTTCTCTATTCGATCTGATTTAATAATAATATATTACGTATGTATTTGTATAGTATTGTATTCTCAAATTTTTCTGTTTTAATCTTTTTATGTTTTTATGTTAAGGTACAACAAAACTAACAAAATATAAATTTTCTTTATAAATTCCTCGAAAGCTTTATAATTAGTTCAACGCCATCTGTAGTCGCGTGTTAAAAAGCTGTAAGAGTGTTGAAGTATGCATTGTGGCCGAGGAAAAGTCTATCATCATAATATATTTTTCTCCACCACCTAATTCCACCTAACCTCCACTAATTTTCAGTAAGAGTAGCGATCAACGATCATGTAACGTATATTTCTTGAGAAACACATTTTAAGAAACCAACGTATCGGTCCTGATGTTCAAGTAGGTATACTCGTAACGTAACGCAGTTTCAAGATAACATTAAAGTAGCCTATTCGTAGTGCAATTTGAGTTTTAATTTTAATAGCATTTCGCTGCTGACATTCAACAGCAATCGTGAACTGTCAGTGAAACACGAAATGTCAGTAGCAACAGTGATTTGATTGGTTAAAGCAATTTACTTTCCGGTATCAAATTGTGCATTAGCTATGTATTTATAGTATTTCAAAATAGTAATATATCAAGCTAAGAAACAGGCGTAAAAAACTAGACAATATAATTCCTTATGGCAGCTTTTACTATATGTAGGACATTTTTGGCTAAGCTCTAATTTTGTGACTACGCTATTGCTTAGTATTCGCCTTGTCGTTTATTTAAAATATACTTTTCATTGGGTATGCTTGAATCGTCGAGGATCTTGGTCAATACGTCCAAGGCAACGTCAGTATTCTTTGTTCAGAATATTTATGTTGGTGGTAAGATTATGTTAAGAAAGGAGATATGGAAATTTTCTGAAATGTCGGGGACACTGAGTATGCTGAGGATGCTGAGTCTTCTATTAATGTTAATTGGCATACAGTGGATGTCTGCCAACTGATTTTAGGACGATATTGATTAAAGATAATATACTTATGATTAAGTTTGACAGGCGGGTGGCAGGTGGTAAATGCTGGATCCAGTTGCCTATAACACAAAGAAAAGAAACACCAAGATGGATGAAAGAGCGCTCAAATAAGAGACAATAATGTGGGGTTAGGCGTATTAATTACGAACATGTTCACTAATCAGACAGTCTTTATTATAATTACTAATAAAGATTGTATGCTTACATTTGATGTTAAGCCTCAATACAAAATAAAATAAAAGAATGTACCAAGGTTTCATGTTGAATATCTTTTAGCAGCCACTTTATGTTAATGATTTGGTTCTATTTAGGTACGTTCTCGTACCGTTCATACGAAATTAACAAACAGCAGCAAGCGGTTCAGTGTTGTCGTGTTTTACATAAAAATATTTAAATATTCGTGAAGTGATATTTCTATATTTTGAGAATTTTAAACTTAGATTGAGAAAAACTGTGAGCAAATTTTAGATTTAGATATTAAACAAAAAAAGGTTGAGTGATTGTAAATAATTTATTAAGAAAATCCGCAGGAAAGAGATTTTTAGGTAAGTACCAAGGTATCATGAGACAGCAGGATGTGTATTATATAGTAGATATTTAATCTACGCGTATTATTATTATATGAGATAATAGAGACCCTCTTCCGATTTCGCATGTATGTAATATTTTTCTCCAAAGTATTTTCCCAAATCTTCCTCGTTTTTATAGCTCTTTCTATTAGTGAAATATATCAAACTCTTATGGTTAGCTTGGATGAAGTTAGCGGAGAAACAGACAGAGGCGGACAGCGAATTAATTTTATAATATTTATAGATATAAAAGAAGAAGTTATAGATAGATAAATATCATAAAATAAATAATTATGATATGATAAAATAATGTACAATGATTCAAACTGATATATAGTCTTAATATTATTAATACTAAATAGTTTCTTTTAAAAAAATTTTCTAAATTGGTTGTGTGCAATGTCACAATTTCATCGAATATTATTTTATAATCTCATTTTATTCTTTTATAATTAATTAGATACTTCTCATAAAAAAGAGGCAAAGTTGGTTGTAAAATCATCAAACATTTCGCGTTTTCATTATATCCAATTAGAATTGTAAATGTTGCGTGACAGAATATCGAGTCTATAAAATCAAATGCTCGATAAACGGCATCGTGCTTTCTTTAAAATCACGATAAGAATAAAAATATTGATTACGTTCTTCATATTACTTATTACAAAACGAATTTCTTCTTCCCTGCAGCCAAAATTATTTTAAAGATTTTAAACTAGTTTATGTCTCCGAATTCTTTTTCTAAGACATTGAAACATTTTATTCAATCTTTATTGGTCATACTTTTTTGTCAGAGGATAATTTTTTTTAAATTATAGGTTTTCTGGCGGTAGGTACTTTTTTTTTGGATGATATATCTTTTTGTGTATCCCTGCTAACGTGTTACATACAATATTTTACGGTAGGTAAAATAAAATTTTCAGATCGATAAAGAATTTTCGGTGATTTGGAGTTTTAAACTAACCAACATTAAATTTTTATATAATACTAATATAAAAATCTTCCTCGTTTATTCATGTTTCCATATGTGAAAACCGAATTTAAATCGGTCTCCACTTTTTGAAGCGTACACCGTACACAAACTAACAACATTTTTTTAATATAAAGATATAGATTACAGATATTAATTTTTCAGTCTCTATTCTATTCCATTCCAGGCAATATCCACCACCAGTCAATGATGATTTCAATGAAAAACTTTGTAAACTTTTTCAGTTATTTAAGTTAAAGTGCAATTTTAAAATTTATTATAAAATAATCTAAATAGCGATCGTGGATATTTTTTAAATGTTCATTACTTAAAACATAAAAAAATGTTAAAAATTTTTAGGTTAGAAAAACAGTTAGGTACAATAATATTTTTAAATTTAAGATTTAATTTTGTGTAACTGCAAATATTTATATTAAGATATAATTGTGCAAAAGTCAAAAGTTTGAAATGTAAAATCTTAAAAAATAACTTATAAAAAATAAAAATACAATTCATTCATTACCTAACTTATTTTACTCGTATGATTTATGACGAAACTGGAATCTGGCGGATGTGTAAGTACTACTTATATAAAAAAAGTGAAATGACGAAATAGTGTAGGTACACGGGTTCGTTTATGACATTGTGTTTCGCTTATGTTACACGTGGAAATCTTTGATCTTTGGTTTAAATTTTTGACAGGGTCACAGTCATAGCGTGCATTGACCTACCTATAACACGCGCTGACAATACACACATTAACTATGACTTAAAACGACGCAAGACTCGACAGTAAATTGTCCCACCGTGTTGGGACGATGGACATGAATTATATTTTCACAAAGTTTATGATATTTTTTATGATCTGTCGAAATAAGAATATGACCAATGTCGTAAGATCCCTATTTTATATTGTGGTCCATATCCGTATGATCATCATTATGCGTATTGGCCTTTGTGCATCAAAAGGGAAACCCTCCTACTGGTTTTTAAACATCACGACTTTTTATACATTTTAATAGTATTAATCTCAAAGTAGTTTTAAATCTACATAATCCAATACATTGAGCGGATTTACTAACCTAATTACCTAACTTAATGTGCTAACACTAGTTACTAATTCATTGCCAACTTAATAAATGTTATTTGAAAGTAATTGACATTCACAAACATGTTGTTCATAGCAGATGATAAACATACACAGGCGACATTAGCGTTATTGAAAAAAGAATTGTGTTACCATTAAACAAGGAGACAGGTACCCCCAGAAATAAGGTTATGTAGGATTTTTTGAAAAGCGGCTTCTTTACATAAATAATGAATGACCCTTACTAAAAACTAAATATTTTAATGATAATAAAATAGTTTGTACTTCAAAATATTACACATGTAAGCTAAAATGTATAAAAATACACGGACGAAGTCGTGGGTAAAAGTTACTTCCAAACAAGAGTAGTTTCTTTTACTTTAGTTATGCGCGATAACGCTTCTGTTTTTGTCTTGTATTCTGAGGTTTTTTTTCATAAACAAAGTTACTTTTTGAGTCAAATATTAATATGCTATCCACACCAGAATAGATGGGAAATTAGAAACTAACCATAATTACAATCGGATTTCGGAAAAACACAATTATTTAGTCCAATAACACCAATTTTTGTATCAACAGGCAAATGTTTGATGCAGACGCACACAAACAAACATATTGATATTTACAATGGAGTCGACGACGCACACAAATCCATGCTTTCCTTAGACGTACTTACACTCAGACGTTTTAGTAGAAGTCCCAGAGACTTCGTTTTATACTTATTTCGCATCAGGTCTGGTAGGCTTAGTACCTTTTTGCTCTCTTGAACTAGAGAAAGCTATGCACCAAAATATAATAAAAGTTCATAGGAGTATATTGTTATTTTATTACAACTACGTATAAAAGAATATTTTAATATTATAGAATTAATATATCCATAGTCCATGCGGTCCGGAACCCATACGTATATGTTTTGAGATATTACTTAGTAAGCTATTAGACTGACTGTATTTATTAATACTTACCCTCAGAAATCTCAGAAAGAAAGTAAACTTTGATTTATTACTTGTTATATTATAATATGTTACCAAATCAAAAGATAATTTGAAAGACATATTAAAAAGAAGTAACTATTCTAATTGTTAAATTATTTTGAAGCTACGTTATCTAATATTTTTTTCAGAAACTAGATAGCAATGCACATATTTTATATTTGATCGAATTTTAATACATGGGGTCATGTCATGACATAATAGTCTATTCACAATCAAAATTTTATATTTATATATCAAGGATTTCATCTATTTTCTTAAATTCAAATCAATTACAAAGTATTGAAGCGTTTTCTGTTTTCACACTTATGAAAATTACTTAGGCAGTTGTAAACTGTGACAATAAGTGGTCGCGATTTAATAAATTATTATTTATTATTATTAATATATTTTATTTTTATTGAAAATTAATATTGAACTTACCTTTTTCGGTGCCATTCCTCACTTTTTTTCGTTATCCTGAAATAAATTAAAATGTATTTATTTTACAAAAAGTTTGTCAAATTTATAAACAGTTTGACATGTCGTGTTAAGCCAATAGAGATGCGCGCGCATGGCTCAATTGCCATGGCAACGAGAAGTCCCCCCCCTCGTAATTCTTTGTCCTGCATGCAGTTTTATGATGTAATAGATTACACCGGCACACCACTCAGTGTTTATTTAATTTGAAAATCATCTGTTTCTGGCAAGTAACTTGTGTTCTATTGTACTAAGTATATATAAAAAAACTAAGTCTTAACACGTTCTCAAAGACGTGTGACCTTAACTGTATTGATTTATTTAAAAGTGTTTGTTTATTTGTTAAAATGTTAGTGTTTTTGTGTGATTGAAAACTTATTGATTTGAAACGAGACATTTTTAGAAGGCTGTGTTCGTGTCCGTCAAGGCTAGTCAACATATGTTTATATTTGACTATTTTATTTGGCAGCTCTTTTTTAACGATGCTTATCGATTAAAGTGTTATCAAAACAAGTAGTAGGTACCTGTTTGAATATTAGAATCATATTGAAGGGTTTCATCAAGCCGAATCCTAAGGATTTTATATCCACCAGTAGAATTTATGGGAGCATATTTAGTTTAAAATTTATTAAGTATAAATATTTCAATTCTAATTATGGTTATTTATGGTTTAAGTACGGCAAAATGTTTATGAGTTTTTTAAATCCACTCGTGTTGGTAATGATCTCTTTACAGCAGCAAGTTTCTTATAATGTACTTCCTCTGGGAGCATATACATATAAAAAACGGAGTACAATAGAAGTATAAAAGGTTTCGATCAATGTGTGTCCCCAGTAATTACATATGGCGCTTAAAACGTGGTCTCTCACTATGGTAAGAAAACTCAACGTCGCCCAACGAGCTATGGAGAGGGCTATGACCGGGGTTACACTTTGAGATCGAATTTAAAATGAGGCGATTCGTAGATAAACGAAAGTTTCCGAAATAACACCGTGGATCAGTAAGTTGAAGTGGCAGTGGGCGGGACACATAGTACGGAGAGCCGACAGCCGCGGAGGCCGGAAGGTTCTCTGTTGGAGGCCACGGACTGCTAAGCGCAGCGTAGGACGTCCACCCGCAAGGTGGACAGACGACCTAATAAGGGCCGCAGGACGACGATGGATTCAGGCTGCTTTGGACCGGTCCTTTTGGAAAATTAAGAGGGACATCTATGTTCATCAGTGGACGTTCTACGGCTGAGATGATGATGGTTAAATGAAAAACACATCTAACTTGAAAGACAGAAGCAACAAACCATCAAGAGTCGAGACTCTTCCGGTGACGATGGTCACCTAGCATCATCCATCATCATCATCACCAGCCTGTGTCTCTCCACTGCTAGATGTAGGCTTTTCCCAAGGCTCGCTACCACGCAAAGTCTTCAGTCCAGCCGCTTCCCGTAAAGCCTTTCAGGCAACTAGCTACCGTCAAGCTGACTGTTAGCCTTCCTGAGGTCTGATGTGATTTGTTGCATTTTACAGAGTTCAAGGCTAGTGCGACGCGAGGCCTGTGTCGCCGCCAGATGTTCTCGAATCCAGAAGATAGTGGCATCGACAGTGACGATCCGGAGAGGTCCCGTCTGCTGCCGCGACTTCAGCCCAGGGAAATCTTAGACCGGCCTGTTGTAAGTTATTATTGTGCAACAATATTATTTCATTGTCTGTAAACTATCTATGTGCTAAATTTCATTAAAATTCGTTCAGTAGTTTTTTTTTACGCGAAAGAGTAACAAACATACATCCATACATCCTCACAAAATTCGCATTTAAAATGTAGGATCTCCAATGTTAGTTAACGGATGCAAAAAATCATTTTAATTTTTTATATTTTTATTCTTCAACAGTCACTATTTAAATTTTATGTAGGCTACCACCAAATTTATTGATTTCATAAATAATTTTAATTTTTACAGTTTTCTGATACGGAGAGCGAAGAGGATGCCGTCGAAAGGATTGGCGCGCAGTTGGCTGTCATATCCGGAATCATAAAGGACAATTTTGTAAGTTGTTCTTTAACCCTCGACGCTCAACGAAAAACGGGGTGTTAAGTTTGACGTATGTGACTGTGTTACGGTGTGTCTATCTGTAGAATCGTCCTCACGGATGAACCGATTTTGATCCGGATTTTTGTTTGAAAGCTAATGTGGTCGGGATCGCTCGATTGATGTGAAATTTGGTATACTGTTATTTCGGTGGTATTTCCATGACATGATAACCTTGACCTGATTCTTCAGCATCAAGTAGTCGCCGGAATAACCAACTCGGAAACTCCTCAGGAACTTAGAGCAGATATAGCGTGTCTTGGCTTTTGGAAAGTTCGGGGATGGTTTTTAATTAATATAAAGTTAATTTCTTATAAATAATTAATTTATTAATGAGAGATCCCGCAAATACCGATATCCCGCAAGCCTTAAAACTTTCATTACTGTAGTTCAAAATGAATTTTTTGCTTTTCTTTCAGGAACGAGGGGGAAAAATAGACAAAAGTTATCGTATAGAATCCACAAAAATGAAATGTGTAAGTTATACATTTTTTTTAAATTTTGTTTTAAACCATGTTTTATAGAAATGCAATAGAATTGTTTTTACGTTAGAATGTTACCATTCGTTATTAATATGCTAGAGTAACAATAAAAATGTTTTTATTTTGTTAATTATATTAAATTATTACAAAATTTTAATATTCAATTTTAATTTTTTTTAATGTTAAGGGCGACACACAGGCTGATGGTCCATTTGATGGTAGGTGGCCGTCGCCTATAACATAAGCAACGCCACAGGTTTTGCAATCCCTTATGCTTAATCCTACTATAGTAGGCAGTATAGTACAAAAGAAACCAAAACTATTTAAAATCTTCCATTTCTATTCCTTACACTGAGTTTATATGAAGAATATTTTCATTATAGAAGTCAATTGTCGATGTCGACGTGAATGTATTCGTTGAAACTGCCGAGAGATGGGAGCCTCCAGGAGTAGACGGCAGCCCTAGCCCTGGACCGTCTTCACCGCCGCTCTACGAAGTGGAACTTACTGCGTCTGATGAAGACGACGACGCTTCAGCAATGGAAGTGGTCATTCCGAGGTATCATCCCAGGTATCAACGCGTTTCGACGTCGTCTCCAACGAAAAGCAACCCACGACCTAGGCCTTCCACTTTTCTCTCCATATTTTGCTGTGTTCGTAAATGAACTTACTATGTATGACCTTTCACTATGAATGATCATCGAGAGTGTTTATTGGTTCGCATCGGACGCACCACACCAATATAATATTTACATTTTGAACTAGGATATAATCACACATTAAGTAATGCGTATTTTATTTGGCAATAACAAATTGTGGCAAGCACAAAGAGACTAATTAGGGAACACCTAACTAACAGTACCAGTCTGGCGCTTCATGCAAGAATGTGAATGTGATTGCCGTGAATGGCCGGCTTAAATAGTAGTAGGTTTTCCCTAACTCTAGTAGACTGTTGATGAAAACGGGCATTAGTCCAATACTTTCGTAGTGTAGTCCAATACGTTAGTTATAGATCTCGACAAACTTAATATATACTAATATTATTATCATCATCATCATCATCATCACAGCTTGTGTCTCTCCACTACTGGATATAAGCCTCTCCCAAAGTTTGCCACCAAGCACGGTCCTCTGCGATTCGCATCCAGCCGCTTCCTGGAAAACAGGTCATCTGTAAAACAAAGCCGATTGACTATTCTAATTGTCTATAAATGGGTATTTCCCTTTTTAAATACTTACAAACCTTCTTTGATAATATATTTCATGTTTATTATTAGATGAAATTATGTGTACAGTCGAGGTGAGAAAAGGTTCGTCACCTTAAAGTCGATATTTGCTTGCGCCGAGGCAATTATCAGTACCTAATGCCAAAATTTCATTTCAAAGTTGTTTTATCTGCTTAATTTAGACTGCTTGTTTTAGTTTAGAAAAGTACTAAGAGTCTACGACTTGATAAAGGAATGAATTTGAAAATTGACGAAAGTTTTCGTACCTCGACTGTACATGCAAGCATTAAATGACCGGATATCGGATATGCTAACATAGTAACATATCGCGTAACTAAATTGACATTTAAGTAATTGACCACATCGGTAAAGACGATCATCAAAGCAGACGGACGTCATGCGAATCAGTGAACACGTCTATAGGTATCTATTTCAATAAAATTCTGAATGAACCGCGATGCATGCAATCATAGCTCATTTTGTCGAATGCTGTCTGTTTCTAATGTTGAAGTGGGTTTGAATCCCTGTGAGGTTATACCTTGTGTTTTCGATTTATGAGTTTCGGTATAACCTTACTTGCTATTATGGTGAGAGATTATAACATCACAAGAAAAGCGGGTGAAACTAAAAAATTGCGTCATATTATGTGACATATTATGTCGTTTTATATGATGACATAAAACGTAATGATGTGTTGATGAGCTTTTTCGGTAAGCCAATATTTTATGCCAAATGTATTGAAAAATAATAGAATATTTGTAATAATAAAACTAAAGTAAGTTTATAACTTGAACTTTCTTTACTTCGCTGCTCCCCTTGCTTGAAACTAAGAAATCATATTGTCATGATCAAATCAAAATTATGTCATTTTCTTGCTTAATAGCAAGTTAATATGTAAGAACATTTTAAATGTGTATTAAGTAACTATGATATGTTTTAAGAATATAAAAAAGTATATTTTCTATACTATACTTTGTAACATTTTAAAAGTAGCAAAACAACTTCAAATATAACAATGCAAGTCTGTGGAAATGTAAACAATGATTATTTATGTCAGGCCCTATATAAGTGATCTTGAAATGAAGGTGAATCAAAAAGTTTTAGAACTCCATAGTGTAATAACCTTTTTCCTACTTTTTTTAAAATTTAATCTGTCATTATGATACTTTTTTTTAAACCGAATTTCAATTGTTTTTTTTCTTTTTATTACGTTATTTCTACTTAGTCTAAAAAGATTTGTGACATCCAGCAGACGTTAGGGACTTTAGCTCTTTATTCTCCCTAAAGACTGCAGACTTTCTTACTTTTAAAATGTTACAACTACCAATCTGTGGTTGTAAAATTTGTTTACTGATTAAATTGTAAGAAATATTTACATAATAGTCAATTACTTTATTTATAAATTACACATTGAATGGATTTTTATCCACATGTATTAATATATTATTTACTAACAAAATTCATACATCTTTTATTGTTTATGAATATATACAAATTTACACTTCCTTTTTGTTTACAATGTATTTTATTATTTTAATATATTTACTATTTTAAGACTGATAGCGGCCTAATAAGCCCATGTTATTTTTATGAGAAATAAAAGAATTGTATTTATTTCTTATTGATTTTAAAGAGTCAATTAAAAAATATATATTATATTAACTATTATATGGTGGTTAGTGTGGTTTCTCTACTGATCAAAGAGATTAACTTACTTATTATTATCAAAGATGTATATTTAATTGGAACATAATATTGTCAACAAGAATTTATCGTAAGGCGCTGCGCAAACAAGCTGCAAAATACCAGTAACTATTTTATTTTTTAATAATCAATATGAAATCAATTAGTCCCTACGCGGACGTAGACACTGTTGTGTCCAGTTGACACAGTCATGCGGATTGCCAATCAAAAGTTGAAGACAGTTGAAGTCAGTTGAACTGAACATCAAAAACTACGATTTTATATGGTAAGCCATCACAGAAAACGCTTGCACAGCGCCTTAAATGTGGCATCAATCTTGTTTCAGACAAAATTGATTGAAAGCTCTTTATACAATAACTATTGTAGTTTGCTATTGTTGCGAACAATTAATGTTGTTACTCGTATATTAAAGTGATTTACATTAATTTTTTTTTGACTTCTTCTATGCAGTCTGCCACATGTGAGGGCATTCAGCATTGTTTCGTTGGCTTTTTTCCTCCAATTTTGCATACACAATGAAATTTTGTTTAGATTTTGCTGAAACACTAAAGAGGCTGATGTTCTGTCAGTGTGGGAAACAATCATAGCAGTGTCATCCGCGAAAGTACTGGTCAGGACAGAGTCGCTAGTCGGCAAGTCGGCTGTGTGTAATAGGTAAAGGACAGGTCCAAGTACACTTCCCCGGGGCACTCCTGCCTCTACGCATGTAAGTCAGTGTAAGTCCGAATATGAGCCACCACAATTGACCATAAATTTACGGCAGCTTAAAAACGACTTTTAAATCAGAAAGCACTCGTCGGGCAGGTTTTGTTTGAGTTAACACAAAAGTCCCTCGTGCCAGACCTTGTCAAACGCCTGGGATATGTCAAGAAACACGGCCGAACAATACTGCAGTTGTTCGAAAGAGCAGTGGATTTTGTTAACCAGTCATTGTGTTTGGTCAATTATTCCGTGTTTGCATTGAAAACCGAATTGGTGGCTTGGAAAAAAAATTTTATCTTTAATTATAGGCAAGAGCCTCGATAGGAGCAATGTTTCGAAAAGTTTTGAGGGAATCTGAAGAAGGCTAATTGGTGTGTATGATTTATTTGCCTTCTTATAAAATTTACTAATTAACATCTAAGTACACAACTTGTCTGTATGCTTATAAAAATATTGTTTTATATTTCTGTAATATGCGCGAAGTGACTAAGGTGTTTACAATGTACGTACAATGAAAGTTGTATACAGTCATCTTGGCGCACGGCACTGTGTTACGCACACACAAACCTTGTATGTATTGTATATGTATGCATAAAATCCGGCAATTAATGGATAACCTTGGAATACACCTTGCAAAATACTTAATATCGTTCAGTAGTAATACTCTTTGAAAACATTTAACAGAAAATATTCCTTCTTTTGTGGAAAATGCATGTAAATAAGTGTAAAGGGTTTAAATTTTCAAAAGAAAACATTAAATAAACAAATATCTCCTAAACTGTGCGACTGTTAAGAAAGTGAATATCTGATTATAGATAGGTCATGACTAGACCTATTTTGGATTTCAAGTCATCCATATATTACCGAACACCTGTATACAGTAAAGGCGTGTGCTGGACACGTGCTGCCGCGCGCCAAGATGAGTTTAGCTATGTATAAAAAATATTTAATACATAAGTATGAAATAAAAAATTAATCAAGGTATACGTTAAGATATAATGTGTGGTGACACCAAATATTAGTCTGCTAATAAAAAGTTTCAATTGTATGTTTTTCTTAATTCTGAATTCTCAGTTTCTCAAACCTGTGTTAGGTGCCACTAAGTATGTATTTTGAATTAGACATTAAAAGCGTGAACAGAAAAAAGTGTATTAACTGTAAGTACGTTTTATTTAAAAATAATTTATCAAAACAAACTACGATTAAAGAGCGATATGTCTGAGATGTTGTAATCTTAAAATTTTAATCATTCATATTATGTCAGATCTGAATGTCTGTCGTTTAAAAATAAATGAATCTAATAAACACGTTGTTTAATTTTAACTGAAAAAATGTAGAAGTGGTTTTGGTATAATGAAAGTTTAGATAAATGTGAGTTACCCGTAAAAATGTCTGTCGGGACTAATCGCGTGGCGTATAGTCTAACATTTAAAAGGTATGGAAGCATTTAAGACCCTACTTCAAATATAACAATAAAAGTCTCTAAAGAATAGAATAAGAATAGCAAGAATAAGTCTATCAAATACTTTATGAAAAACGGACTGTTACTAATATGTATAAACTCTATCCTATCTGATATCTCTACGTTATCTATATAAACAAAAATATATGTAAGTATGTTTGTCCTCTATGGACTCCAAAACCGCTCAACCGATTTTAATTCGGTTTTCACTTATGGCAAAAGGGATAAACGAGGATGGTGTGTGTATATGAAAATTAGACAACAGGCGAAGAAGGGAGGGGTTTACTAGTAAATATTATAAATAGAATTACTGATAAGACCGATAAGCGTTTCAGGTTTTAAACATTATATTTTATACTAATCTTTGCTCGAAAACTATAATTGCAGGGAAGACGTGTATTGATAGTTCAACGTAGCATTGCTACGACTGTATTGCTACGCAAAGCACATAAGTGCTACGAAAATAAGTTACAACCGAGAGATGTCGCTGTCGGATTTGCTTAATAGAAATAGATGACATCTTCTTGTCAACGTAAATAAGATTTTACTACTCACCGGTAGATGGTGCTTTTTAATGAAGTTTCCAAACAGATGGAGCGACAGTAGAATGTTATCCTATAGATGTTTGAGAACTTATCATTTTGCAAATACATAAATATTGCTTGCTACCAACAAATCTTCACATTGGCGGCGACATTGGATGTAGGTAACTCTTTTATGTTAGGTTAGGTTTTGTATAGATAATTGATGTTTTTGCTTTATAATTTCATTTATCGTTGATTTTCACTTACTTAGACAAAATTCAAAGCATTGCATGACAAAATCTGGACAAAGTCCAGATGGGAAATATACAGCGTAGGTCAGCCACCAATTCACTAATTGCCCTCAAGCATACGTCTGGTAATTAAAAAGATTATATTGAAAAGAGTGATATTAACTCTTGAAAAGAGAAAAAATATTATTGATTAATCAGATAAGTCATTGTTAACTATATTTTTTTTATTATTATTATTTTTAATTTATTCTTTTATTATGAATATATGTATTAACTAGTGTGGTAGCCTCTGTAAACATACGAGATTATAATTTTTGACAAATCTTGACAATAAATGCTTTCTTTCTTTCTTTATAACGAGGAAGAACGATTATATTGTATTTTTTCAATATTCTCTATAAATTTAAAACAAGCAGGTGCTTACAGCAATCGGTCGACTATTTTAAAACAACTAAAATAGTTGACCTGTTTTCTCGGCCAACATTACAATTTGAAAATCCAATATACTACAAAAAGGCGACGAAGACTTTAACTGCTGAATAAAAATCCGTAACTAGCCCTTAAACATTTATTTTTATTGCACTGTTTTCTTAAATTAATTTCATCAATTTTGTGTAATAAATTAACAAATGAAACACTAACTAAATGTAACGAAATCTTGTAAGCTACACGACAGATCAGATACGTCGAGACTAGCAAAGTTTTAAGATAAATGTTCTCGGATATTTCTTTTGAAAGAGTTTCCCACAGTCAGCTGATAACTCGTTCTCGTTAGTGCACTTGCAACTGCAGAGATTGTGTTCGCAAAAAATAACACTAGAATTGAATTTTACTGCATTGTATTGTAAAATAATAATAATACTTTGTTTTAGATTTTAAGGTAAAATAGGTAAAGTATATTAGAGGTAATTTTTGAAACTACTCACTCGATTGAAAAAAATTCACCAATATTTTAATATTTAATGTACAGACACAGCTTAGTTACTATTGTATTGATGTGTATAGATTAATAACTCTTTTCTTATAATTATTTATCTTATTTATATTATTATTTACCCTTTCCTCAATTTTATTTAATTCATAATAAAAAAAAACTAATGACTATTCGACTAAAATGCTAGTTAGACTGTACCTTTTATAACAGCGGATCAAACGGGAATACAAAACACTAGAGGTAGAAGGTAGGTAGGGTCAGAACTTGTAGGTCCAAAGAATCCGAAGCCATATTAGAATATAATTTCAGATTAGACATTCCAGGGTTAAGCTGCGGGCATCAGTTACCTAAAAAAAATTATTACAAATGAATTTGTTTTCGTCTTATTTTTTTACAAAACGAGCTAAAGGATAAGAATCTTCTTCTTCTTCAAAGATGGCCAAAGGACAGATGAACATTAGCGTGTTTGTTACATAAAGTCAATACAACTGTTACAAATGTTTTAGTGATGAAGTTAGATCCTCTTATCATCGCTTAGTTGGCAGAGAAAATCACTTATCTTTCAAAATTAGATTTAATATAAAATTGCAACTTTATACTTGGTCGTGTGCCCGCGACCTTTTCGAACATAAGGCCTCTACATTTCTTGTATTGAAAGCAAATTCGTCAATCGAGTTAATGCTGAATTCGACTTTGTGCGCAGTACAAAAGGTCTATATTTAATTAAGTAAGTACACCTATCTAACAATTTATCATAAACAAATAACAAACACTCAAGTCTATTGTAGGTACTTGTGATACAAAAATGTCGATGAAACAATACAGAGAATTTGTTGCCGAGGAAACGAATCTCTGTTGTGTAGTTTTTATGTCTTCACTTATAAACTTTATGCATCGACTAACAATCATAATAATAAAAAAGACTGAAGTGTCTGTCTGAGACTTAGAAATTGAAATATTTTGCTTGTTGTTAAATAAAAACAAATCTCTAGTTGTATAAATTATATTTTTTGGGAAGTCCGTTCATAAGTCGCAATTCTTTTCGATTATTATAACTTTTCTGATGAGAATATTTTTATAGGTGACATAAAATTATTACAAAATAATAGCTATGTAATGCGGTATATTATTTTTTATTTATTTGACTTCACATATAAATAACTGTGAATTGTTTTTTTATTAATTCCAAATCGACTTGGTTATTAGTAATCCTGTTTTAAACGAAATGAAAACCTTAAAATAACATTTATACGAATGTTAAACAAGATAAAAAAAAAAATTACCGTAAAATTCAATCAAAACCGATATTAGTACAGCATTAAGTACGGAGAAAGCGCTGGTAACATTATTTTAAAATTTGACATTAGGACCTGTCATATTACTCCTTCGAATAAGAAAACGCAGTTTACTCGTAAAGATTGAAACATCAAAACACAAAAGTTCGAAATCGAAATGTTCCTTTGCAAGAATTGAAAGAAAATCGGTTCAGGTTCAAAGACTTGTGTTTTCCTGTTATCTGTTGCTATTTCACATTTTACTCATGTTGTATAATTCCTTTATTATTTTCCTTAAGTCGCGTGTATGTGTTTGAAGGAAGTATTTTTTTAGTAGGTTATTGTAAAGCAGTTACGAATATTTTCGTTATAAGCCTCTTTGATAGATTTAATAAACCTGTCATGGATTACTTCAAGTAATTTACTTGCATATGTATACATTGCATATTGCATGTCGATGTTTTCAATAGGAATAAAATTTATTAAAATTTATATATTTATATACCTATTTGTAAATTTTATATTGGTACATTACATTTTTTTTCTGCAAATCAAAAACATAAACTTTCTTCGTTAATCACTTTTTCATTAAGTATCTGGACAAAATCAAAATCCGTTGGGTGGTCACAGAGAAAGTTAGCGGAGAAATAGACAGTGGCGGACAGCGATTTTATTTGTATACTTTTATATTGAAATGATCAATTGATGGTAGCCACCTTAAGGAATTCAATGTGTCCTATAAGTTTACCGTTTCGATATCCTAATCGTGGTAAAAAAAAAGCTTATTCCTGCTCAAACAAGCGGACGTGAACAGAGTGAATAGGCATCTTCTGGGTGAGCTCGCTACATCATAGGCCTCATCTTCGCTACACGGCTGGATGCTGGTCAAGAACAAACCCATCTAATAAAAATAAAAAAAAATGGTCTGTGCTAGTGTTATATGACAGATAATGCTTATCTGGGATATCTTGTATTTTGTTTTGTATCTTGTAGATGTAGACATTCCTAATATAAAGTTAAGGATTAAAACATTAAAGGTTGAAATTTTGGTGTGTGTTATCTTAGGGCCGGGTTATCGCATCGAGGGTTTATTAGCCCCGCTTTAGCACACGTGAAGGCTGTAATCGCGTCTGGGTGTGCGGCCCCGCGGCCAACAGAGCGGTGCGGGGCGGATGGGAACCCGCCAGGCGGCCAGTCGCGCTTCACGCCCCAAAGGGGCCACACGTATCCACCGCTCCTACCCCGCGACTTATGTAACCATCCGCACGGTGACACTGCAGCCTCCTAACCACCCCGCAACGACCCCGCGTCACGAAACACACTGCGCGCGAAGTGATTTTTCCCCATTGTGCTTAACGGTCAGCTGTGACGTGACAGAACCAGTAAGTACCGGTGCTAAAGTGCTAATATATCTATGACAGGTGCGTTACATAACGGGACGCCGCCGGTCAAAAATCTCCGAAGACACATTCGCAGTGCGAAACTCAACTCTCGACAGGAACATTGCGTGTCTTCTACTCGTTAATGTACTCGCGATTTTTTAAGCGATCCTCCTTTTCCGTGAAACCCTACGCCTTTATTCGCGCTTAATGAAATCCAAGCGTGAATACGGCCATTAAAGTAATAGGTAATGTTTTTTTTTACTTTCTAATTTTATTATTTACCGTTATTGAGAACTCAATATCACACTAGTTTTTATCGGAAAATAAATGGTAATAATGATTTATTGGTCACATTATAAAATGTTATGTAATATTAGGGGAAAATGGATCGATTTTTCGATTTTACTGTCAAAATCAAAATCAAAGTGGTCGAACTTTATTCTTTCTTGTAATAAAATGATAAATTTAATAAAATATAAAAAGACAAAAAATTATAAAGAAGTACCTCCAATTATTATACTGTATTTTTGATATCTGAAAATATATATGACACCTGCAAAAAATATTAAATTGATTCTGAGCAAAATATACTTATTGATTCAATTTATAATTTCTTTTGCAAGAAATACAGACAGCATTTTCATATTTGAATTTAATATATTGAATATTGGATAACCATCAAATCAATTCTATATTTTAGGTATGATATTTCGTTCTATTTTATTCCGCAATCATAAATTTCAATAGAGCTTCCATGTTTTTCTCGTTTCGTTTTGGGTTCCACTTAGGGCAGTTTTTCCAACCTTTCAAGAGCCCACAGACCTTGTATGACAATAGGCACTTACTACGAATTCAAGGCGGATTTTTCATATATTACACTAGCTTTTATAATTTCTATTGTATTGTTAATCTTCTTTTATATGTAAAAATCAATCGACGTGTGTTATTCTCGCAAAAATGTCCCGTTTGACCCGATATTGTAAAAGGTACAGTCTAACTAGCAATTTAGTCTATATGAATGATTTCATTATGAACAAATTGTTTTTATTGATTTCTAATCTATCTTAATTGTTTCGACCATTACTTAGACTCCCTACGATCAATATCAAGAGACAACGAGTGTCCAATATCCCAAGTTAATGTACCATCTTCACTTTTGATTTCATAGAAAAAATACTATCTGGCTTAGCGTCTATTTATTACTAATCTGTGGTTGACATCGGAACAATGGCATTCTCCGAGCAATTTATAAATTTATACATATAATAAAATCGTAATCGAGCCGTGTCTGTGCATTGAATATTAAAAAAAAAAACAAATTGTACATGTACTTATGTTACAATTTAATATTTTTGTCTGTTAGTCTGTGCGTTTATGCACGCTAATCTCAGAAACGACTTAACGGGTTTGGTTGAAATTTAGCACACAGACAGTTTATGACCTGGATTAACATATGGGACTTTCCCTTCCCTTCATGTCACATAGTCTTGGGACGTCCTGTAGAATGTTGATTATTCATCGTCATCATTATCATTGCAATAATTATCAACATTATCAACCGAGACACTCCCACTATCGGAGATAGTAGGCTTTCGCGTAGGTATAATTAATTTCTGGTAAGTAGAGGTGGGGGCTGTCCGATGCAGCATAACGTTTCTCAGTACGTCGGTAACTATGTGAAAGATCTATCTTCTTGCTATGTAAGGTCGTCAGACAGTCTAACAATTGTAGGTGGCCATACCATCGCTTATAACATAGCAACGCCACAAGTGCTACACAACAGCACACATGTTATATCACGGTGGTCTTTTGTAAGAGGATTATTGCCACCAGACGGGCTGCCGAAATGACTCCGAAACGGCCACTACTTGACAAGTCCGGACCAGATCCAGCTTTGACAAGTTAATTTCCACAGTTGACCCGACAGGGAATCGAACCCGGAAGCTTTAAAGCGTTAAGGTTAACTCTAATCACTCATCCAACGAGCTTGTCAGTGAAGGTTAGCAACGCGAGCGTCGAGCATTCGTGCGAGTCCTAGAAGATTAACATGTGAGGTGTTACTAATATGCAATGGGTTATCGTGGTATACTATAGGTAACCTTAATCATTAAACCCTTTTCAACTATTTGAAGATCTTGAAATTGAATTAAAATGCTAAAACTGAAATATGTTTTCAAAATTATTCGATAATTAATATTTGTTTATCATATATAAATTTTAATTACCAGTTTATAAAAAGCATTCGCGTCGAAGATATAAATAAGTTAGAATATTATAACCTTGGACCGCTACACATAAATTCTTAAACAATTATAGTTATTATGTGATGGTGATTGTGATTTTGTTTTTTTTTTTTTTAATAAAGTTGGTTGAAATTGTTGATCTCTATAGGTATTATAATATAACATACGCCATCACGATGGCTTTTAAACATGATTTTGTTTTGTTAATAGTTAAATTAAAGTTAGTTTGAAGTTTGTCAAGTTAGATTATTTTGAAATTCGATTTATGATTTTGTTTCGGAAATTGATAAAAAACCTGAAATTCAAGACATATCCAACAAAACAAGCTGAAAACCCATAGTATATATAATATATATACTAGACATAATATATACTATGTCAAGGTTATTTTTCATGTGTGCTGCTGTCCATGATTTTTTTTATGTATAACGGGCCAATAGACAATATTGGAAAAATATCTTTATTTAAAGGTGTCCTTATTTTTATTAAGAGCAAATAATATTTTAACGACCCCATTTTTTTAGCAACCCATTGTTATATCAAAAGTAATATAGTATCAAGATTGTGTGGTGATTTTGATTTAGAGACAAAATATTTCGAAGGATACTTTCCTAGAGTCTTGTGATTATCAGGTAACAAAATCTGCTTTTCCTTTTGCTTAATAACTTACATCGCATGTTAATAGGTCCTTGGGATTCTTATCGGGTCATCAGTTCATTAAGTAGGGGACTGGCTACAGCCATATTGAATAGCGTCTTCTATATTGTGGTCGTTGCCAGGGTTGCCCCACTTTTATTTAAAAATCAAGGCCTGTTATTTCATTATCATCCACCAATCAGAATTGGCAGATACTAGTATATATAAAGATATGCGTACGAAAATGGCGAATAAAAACAAAGTATGAACATAATATTGTAACAAGTGCATTGGATGGCCAAACACCAATATCAGTAAAAATTACTAAACATAGATACTTGACTCATTCACCTTGGTCAAAAAATAGAATTAAATCGCGAACATTTTCTTGCGATGATTTTCTATGACTTTCGACGTGGATTAAACCAACGGCAGTGTGTCTATCAACTAGCTTCGACTTTTGGTGATGAAGCACCATCTCGAACCACCGTGTTTCGCTGGTTTTACGAATTCAATCGTGGTCGCACTTCGCTTTAGAATGAATTTCGCGAAGGTCGTCCAAAATCGGCTGTTGTGCCAGAAAACATGTATGCTGTGCGTGAACTGATATTGCAAGATCGTCATGTGACATACCGTGAGATTGAGGCGTACTTGGGCATTAGTTCCACTCGCATATTTTCAATACTCCATGAACATTTGGCTGTCAAACAACAATCGACTGTATGGGTCTTTCAAGACGAGCCAAATCCAACAAAAGTTGTTCGCGCACGAAGCACTTCGAAACAAATGGTCGCCTATTTTTTTTGGAATAACTAGACATGTCGTCAGCGTTCCATTAGAGCAACGTAGAACGGTCAATTCTGAATGGTACACCAGTATTTGTTTGCCAGAAGTGTTCGAAAAAATTAGGGAAACCAAACGCAGAAGACGAATCATTCTCCACCACGACAATGCAAGCTCTCACACATCAGCTCAAATAAAAACGTTTTTGAGCAGTCAAAACAACGAATTGATGGGTCATCCGCCCTACAGTCCTTGTTTGGCATCCAATAATTTCTTCTTATTCCCGCAGATAGACAAGGGAAACACTTTGATTCTATTTACTTCGACATTTAAGCAAATATACGAGTAAATATATCTTATTAAGAACTTTTCAGTATAAAAATCCTAAAAGACGTATTATCTTATTAAACTTTGCATTAACTAAATATGAAAGCTAGGAGTCGAACCAGGCTTCCCTATGAAAGGACAAAGTTAATGAAATATGCCAAACTAAGTTATGATCTGCAATAAAGTGGGAATTGAATGCCAAAGGCATATTTATACTTTGTTATATTGTACGAACGTGTGTGTCCCATTACGTAAAGGAAATTATTACGCAATATTATTATGGGGCACATCAATGTAGAATTTGCATTTGCTAACCTGCATTGTGTACTCGACTTTTTCATCAGCATGAATTGCATACCCTTGGGAAATTTCAGTAAAGAATTTGTTGCACAAGGAAATAGGTATTCAGAGATCAAATAGAGTGCAGTTAATTTAATATTTTTACAAGAGTTTCCTATTAGGTTCTCCTAATAAGAGGAAGTTTGAATGAATTTATGGAATTGGAATATTTTAAAATAGAGATTTCATCCCAAAAAGAAAATTTCAAATTTCTTGTATAAAATTTACTTTCCTATCCCTATCCCTTCCTAATCCTTTATCCTTAATTCTACTATGGCCGGCAACGCATATACAACACCTGTGGCGTTGCTTGTGTTATAGGCGACGGTAGCCATCTACCATCAAGTGGACCGTCAGCCTGCTATTAGGTATCCGTATCCGAAGGAGGCAGTTCGAAAGTGAATTTCTACTTCCTCACTTCTGTCAATACATCGCCATTTCTGAGAAGCCTTTTGAGAAGAATGCATATGGCCAACATATTCCGGCAATTAAAACAGGTCTAAAGTTAGCGTCTTGTTGGTATTAATTTTGCCTTGCTGTATCGCTATGGTATGTTAAATTAAAAAAATAATAATTTATATGTCCATATAAAAATTAAGATATACATTTTATTTTTAACTAGCTGGTAGCTGCGACTTCGTACGCGTTAAAAAATAAATAATATATAGGCAATATAAAGCCTGACATCTATATTGCTATTACACTTTTGCCAGGCGTTATTTTTATTTTATATGATCCCTCGAGAACAGTGCTTTTTTTCTGGATGATGTCCTTTCAGTTGTCCCAGACAACGTGTATGCAGAATTTCATGATGATCGGTTGAGTAGTTAAGGCGTGAAAAGGTAACAGACAGACAGAGTTATTTTCACATTTATAATATTTGAATATGGAGTTTGGATTTACAAAACATTATTTAAACAATATTTTAACAATATAGGTATTGAATTTTCTAAAAATGCTAAATAATTCAATATATGTAATAAATGTTTGAGTTTGGATTTGTATGTATTAAAATATCTAAGGAGAACACAACATATTTTTGTTGAAGTACGCTGTAGAATATACGCAAATAGAATTAGACAATCAATATAACCGATATCCGTAAAGGCTCTGACATTCGTTATTATCAGTTATTCTTGTGGATGGCAACGTATATTTTTTATTGTTACGAGTATATTCACAAGGACACTTCGAGTCAACCAGTCTACGATCAAGTTTTTGTCGAGTATTTTTTTAACTGATTCCACGATCGTGTGAACGTTTGGATCCAACGAAGTAAATTTATATTACCTATTAGGTTTTATTTTGCTAGTTTCAACATGGCCCTGAATTTAGAGGACATCCGACAAAAAAAAGTTTGCCTAGGGATATCTAGAGAAAAAATAAAGTTACTGCAAATGTTAAAAATGGATGTTGTTCATTCGACATCTTCATGTGGTTAATTTAAAAAAATATATATATAAATATTTTTTTATAATCTAAAATAATTTTGTATTAGCTCTCTAAGATTATTGAATTATTAAAAATTAATTTCGACTTACTTAGGGCCTTTTTCACCTACTACAAGTAAAGTGTTGACTAGTTACTTTTAGAAATAATTTTATGTTTTATTAAATTATGCACTCGGTTTACTGCATCCTTCGATAGGAGTGTGGGATGAAAATGAACTCCACATTAATTATTTACATATTTACACACATTTATTATATACATTTATACATTTGATGAAACGCACGAATGGGCGTTTTTACATTACGCACGATGGGCGTTTGTGTTGTTGAGTGGCGAGAAAGCGCGTGCTTTCTGTAGCAGAGTTGAAGGCCGACTGTCCTCTCGTTTCCGTGCTTCTTCATTTGAAAGAATGACACGGAAACTAAAACGTAAGTTCCAAATATGTAACTTAAAGGAGGTCGCCACAGGAGATTTCTTTTTATTATTTTCATTTTAATCTTTGGGACTTTCACCATACAAACAAAGGTATATCATTTCCGGTTACTGGTGACTTTAAATGGCGGTTAGCCTACTTGACATATAGTGAAAGAGGCCCTTATAGTAATTATAAATCGACTCTTTAAATGTGGTTTTATTTAAATTTTTGAAATTTACTTTAGATTTTTTATTAAGAGATATCTACATGAAAAATTTTGCTTCTGCATTACCTCGTTGTATGGCAAGGCTAATTGGTTGACCGAGGTAATAGCCAGCTCTGAAATCGCTGGTTGTGAATCACGATCACGATCAGTATTTAATTTTGCAAAACGATTCTTGAACATATTTGAGAGACATTAATATTGTCAATATTTAAGAGAATAACTGTATCGCGAATCCCTAAGATTGCGTATAGTTGATATCCATCAGAGCGCGGGTGTGAAAGGACCTCTTTATATTGCAAAGCAAAACGTAACATTTTATGTAATATTAAAATTTTCCTTTTCTATACATAATAGTGATAGATCGTCGCATTACCAGTCGACGTGTCAATTTGAAATATTTGCCACAGTTGTCAACGTTCTCAATACGTCGCATATGTTAGAACTTTTATACAATCTACATCCGTTCAATTGTGAACGATTTACTGGAATTTCGACTCTACCACGAAGCGTTAAAGCTTTCACATTCAATGATATTTTACAGTCAACTACATTGAATGTTCTGTATACGTCAAAGTTACAAATGACATGTTTCGACGCAATGATTGATTACGACACTGAGCCGCCAACCGTCATTGTCGTGTTTGGCTCTAACTTTGCTGTTTCTGCATTACTCACAGAGCACTTTTTCCTGTAAGTTTGAAGTGTGAAATAACATCACTATTGACAAAAAAATATGTCTCAAATATTCTCAAATATGTACTGGTATATTACAGTTATGCATACAATATACATGCAGGCAAATGCAAATTTATTATCATATATACACTTAAGTACAGAACAAAGTAATAATTAATCATAATGATTACTAATGATTACTAATCATAATAAATTACAACTTGATATATTGTTTGGGAAAGGCTGTGAAGGAGCAAAATCTTGTCTTCCCATAGTAATAGAAAATTTCTTTTTAAAAATTACAAAGTTCAATGAGGTAAAATAAAATCCATGACATTGGTAACTAAAATATTTATTTACTAGCTCAAGCTCAAATATTCAGGGAAAAACGTAAACGTACCTACTGTTTGCCAAATTTCACGATGATCGGTTGAGTAGTTAAGGCGTCAAAGATAACAAACAGAGAACTGACACAGACAAAGTTACTTTTTACAGTTATAATTAACTAGCTAATTAACTAGCCCGCGACTTCGTCCGCGTTCAAAATGTTATATAGCCTAAAGCCTCTCTCGATAAATGGACTATCCAACATAAAACGAATTTTTCAATTCGAACCAGTAGTTCCTGAGATTAACGTGTTCAACCAAACAAACAAACTGTTCAGCTTTATAATATTATTATTATTAGGTATAGATTATTTCACAATTAGTATCGATTTAGTAAAATTTGATCAATTCCCATTTTTATTTATTTAAAACTAGTGTTCGTTGTTTGTATTCGCTTGAAACACACACGTGTACAATATATGGATAGGAAGATTAGCTTAATTTCAAAATTGGATCGAAGTGCGCCGTGTAGCCGTCATACTCGTAATTGATTTTCTAATGCATTTCAGTGCAACATTCGCATTGACTGCTTGTTTGTTTATTGGATTTACTATTGTGGTATACCTACTCTAATACTGATTAGGATATACTCCCTCAGTTTATACAACTGAATGCGTCTCTGATCCATACTCTCCATACAAATCACTCAAGGCCTATTTTCACCATACTATATATACTTCTATACTTTTAAACATAACATCCACTATGTTATGTTTAAAAGTAGACATAGAAAAATGTATAATGGAAAAACATTTAAATAGCTTCGCTCCTTTGAGTCGTAGAACAATGTTATTTTATATTATACACCCCTATAACATTATCTATCTTTCTTAATTATCTTAACGCGAAAGTTTTTTTATTTTTTATGCTATGGTCAGCAGACAGACTAACGGTCCACTTGATGGTAGGTGGCTACCGTCGCCTATAAAACAAGCAATACCACAGGTGCTGCAAGTGCGCTGCTCTATATTAGGATTAAGGATAAGGTATTGGAAAGAGATAGGGAAATGGACTCTGGGTCTGGGCATCCCTTTCTCACTCACCAAAACACAACAGAAGCACTCGTTATTTCACGGTGGTCTTCTGTAAGGGGTTGGCTACTGCTGCTAGACGGGCTGCCCAAATGACTGCGAAATTTTTAAACAATTTTTAAAAATTTACCTGCCAAGGTTTGGAATTCCCTGCTGTGTCTGTGTTCCCGAACTCATATAATCCAAATCTTTTCAAAGTTTGAGTGAATAGTCATCTTCTGGGGGAGGTCTATAATAGACTTCATCTTCGCTGCACGGCTAGATGCCGGGAGCAAACTTATTTCCAATTAAAAAAAAATTGTACAAAAAAAAATTACATGTTTTTTCAAATTAAACTTGTAGTTCCTTAAAATGACCGAGTTCGATGAACTGAAGGGACACGGCACTTTAATTGCCGCCATGTTTTTACAACCGTGTTATCTTAGCGGCGACGACGTAACTTTACAATTAAATTGTTTTCGGCAAGAAATTTTCTTGGATATAGGTATAATTTTGGGTGTTCCAAGAATGTAATTTCCGTCGTTGCCCCGGGTAAAAAAGGATACTTGGAAGGGAATTAAGGCACTTAGTGGTCGGCCGCTCGAGGTGGCCTGACAGGGATTGATTTTGCCCACTCTCCCCACTGTGAGGGATGTGTATATTGTTAGAGTCGCCTCTCACACGATTTTGAATCTTTTTTGCGATGAGAAAACAATTAATTTTACTCACATGGTATTTGAAGCGTGGCTTAGGATGCAATAAAAATATCCTTCGACGTCGACGACGTCTGTCGAGTGGCATTGTGTGTTATTTTAACACAATAACGTCTTAGAAAAATATGTAACAATCAATACTTCCAACTCTGTCTGTTACATTTTCACGCCTTAACTACTCAACCAGTCATCATGAAATTTTGCATATACCTCAAGGATACAGGAAAGAATATAGGGTACCTTTAATGTAGAAAAAAAAAATACTGTTCCCGTGGTATCATTAAAAATTAAAATAAAAACTAACGCCTGTCAAAAGTGTAATAGATGTCAGGCATTATATTATATTATTTTATTATTCAACGCGGACGAAGTTGCGGGCACCAGCTAGTTCAATATAAATGAAATTAAATATATACTTGTAGGTATGTTTAACTGCTTAGTTCTTCTAAACTATTGAACGGATTTTGGTGCGATTTTCACTAGTTCACATTGTTTTTAATCCTCTTAAATAGAAAAAGTAATAATTATTGCGCAATATAAATGCTGACTTGAGCGAAACTAACTTTGGAATTATAAATGCTTAAGTCTGTTTGTTTGTTTGGCGAAAGCCCCATAACGGCTTACCTAATATATAAAGTATTATCATAAAAAATTGTATGTGCACTTCAGAGACAAAGAAAACGATGTAAGGATATAGAAAAGGACATATATTATACTGGCTATTGCACGTGACTTAGTTCGTGTAACCTTATAAAGTATAGCCTATGCTGCTCGCTGATAATGTAGCTTTATATAGGTTAAAGATTTTTTGAAATCGGTCTAGTAGTTTTTGAGTTTATTCATTACAAACAAAAATACAAATCTTCTTTCTTCATAATATTTCTAGCTGTTGCACGCTACTTCGCCTGCGCAACTTTATAAAATATAGCCTATGTTAATTGCTGATAACGTAGCTTTCTATAGATCCAAGAACTTTTAAAATCGGTTAAATAGTTTTTGAGTTTATTGAGTTAGTTTTATATTTTATACAAATCTCTCTTCATAATATTAGTATGGCTTAGTATGGATCACATCGCATTAATTTTCTAACTTTTCTAATTACCAAGTACAAAATTTACTATTAATCATTGTAGTTATGTTTGTAAAAACATAATGACATTAAAATGTAAAAATCAATTTTTTCGACATAATAATAGGTTAATTTTAAATAATGATTTTCGTGATGGGAGGCCTTCAGTCTCTGAGGAAACATAAAAACATGTCGCGCTTACATTTGGTATTTTTCGATTAAATACACTGGAGAGGAATTCATTTTTTATACCGAAAATCCTTTTATAGAATTTTTTATACTCGATCGTTGTTAGTTTTGTTACAAAGTTGTTAGTCACTCGAAGTACGACATCGAGTTCAATATACTTGAAGTAGACTTGTAGAAGGAGGCTTCTTCCAGAATGAGCTACTCGTGTCAAAGAATGAAGTCCATGGACAATTGTTGTGAAATAATTTTAAAATAATTTATAGGTATACCGGTCAACTGCCGCAACATTGCCTGCAATTTGAACATTTTGTTGTATATCATACAATTGGTACAATAAATGTTAACTCTTAAAGACAGCCTAGCAAAGTTTAAACTATTATTTTGAAAATTGTTCACATATTTGTGCATTAATATTAAAGAATTGTATGATATTAGCATTTTTGTCAATAGGCAAAGATGGGACCATTAGTCCTAACATTGCCTGACTCACTAAGACCATTTAAAATGTCATATTTTCAGAACAAGTTCCCTCAAATATGATCCTTAAAACTTGGACCATGACGTCACTGTTAATGTATCGCTCTAGAAGAGTTATTTATCTCAGTATATGACGAGGCAATGTTGGGAAAGGATTTTTTAAAGATTTCATACAACCGTTCATCGATGCACAGGGTTGACACAAACACCATATTTAATAAGGAAATTTATTTAATTGCTACCGCATCCGACTAAAAATTAAAAAGAAAAGTAACAGAAATCAACATTTTCACTTATAATTTAAGAAAAATGAAAAACCAACAAATATTTTCCGTAAGAAAATAATTACAAAAATCAAAGATAAATCAACATTTTTCAATATAGATTATTATTATTACAATACAAATCAAATTACTGTATATGTTTAATTCAAGTACGTACAATAAAAGATTATGTAAAATTTAGTTACGAGTCGGCAAAAAGACACCTATTTTTTTAAGTGTTGGCACACTTAATCAACTCTGGTAAGGACCTTATTATAATTATGAATATCGCAACTTAGTAGTTAAATATTCAATCAAACCTTTGGTATTATAGTAGGTACATAGGTAATCACTTAACTTAAATTACCTATGTAGAAGGTACATAGGTTTCATCGTTCAACGCGAACGAAGTCGCGGGCACTAGCTAGTTATAAAATAAAAACAGGACATTGCACCCTTATTAGGTAGTTACTACAAATTATTTGATATTTCTTATTGGCAAATTCAAATGTTCGAGACGGAATTTCAGTTCGCCTCTACGCCCTACTTGAGGTTTCGGTAAAACATTCTGGATATCTAGTAGTGTAACATCGGATATGTCATCCACCATGGGCCATGAAAAAGCTCCTCTTAAGGTTTTTCGTAAATATTTTATGGTGTAACAACGTTCGTCTACTTTGTAGCTGATTATCAATCCAATGTAATATTTGAGAGTTTCACCTGTCTCAAATTTCACAATAACATATTTGCCCACATCAGGTTCATCTTCTGTGTTAACATGCTCATCAGGGCTGTCGATACTGGAGTCCATGTATGTCTCCGTATCACTATTAGTTTCTAGAAATGGTCCATCAACAGAATCTTCGGAATCCCGTAAAGAAATTGAAAATGAGGTATTAGAATCTTCATCGCATGGTCTTTTCTTTCTTTCAACATTATTGGAAAAAGAAATGTCTTCTTCTGTATCTATGTCCGCAGCTTTCACTAACACATTAGAGAGAATATTACTTGCGGTGTTGTTTGTGGAAACACATAAAGAATCCTGTTTGAACAAACAACCACGTTTTGAGATACGCACATTCTTATCGACATTTATTAGAGTATTAGGTGCAATGTTCTCTTTAGACGAAAAAGAAGAAGCTTTGTCTTGTACTTCTGGTACGTACATAATCTTTATATTTTCGAACACCGGGCTTTCTTCGGTTGTTCATTATTATTTCCTAGAGAAAACAAGACAAAAGTTTTTTTTTTTTAAATTATAACACTAGAATTATAACTAATCAATCAGACACCTATTTGTGACAACCCTACGGTAGGCAAAGATTGGTACTATAATTTAAATTACATGTCTTATCTTTGCCTAATTGAAGTTTATCGAAAATCTGTAAGAATAATGTAAACATTACTTACTCAGTCTTAAAACAGAAACCCTCAGCTTCAAGAATATCGTAAAAAAAATAATCAATAAGCAAAATATTCCAATTTATATCAAAAGTTTTTCGCAGTGTAAAAAACCTGGCCACGTGCGGTGATGTTTGACAACTAATGACGTGAATGCCGTGACATTTTACAAAATGGCGGCTCACTTTTTGGATTACCATATAAAAATTTTAAATAACTGCAATGTTCCGAAACTTCTACACAAATAAATAAAAAAATTATAAGCACTTTTTCATTTTAGGCAATGTTACGCTATAAAGGCAAAGTTGCGGCAGTAAAAAAAACCTACTAATGTACACCTACGTATAAAAACAGGTTTTATTTGCCAAAATAGGTCACTTAACAAATATTAGTCATGCTTAAAGCCTATATTCACCAATACTATTTCGCCAAGACTAAACTAAGTTTGTTCTAACACAATGTATAATAAGCTGAACAGGAAGCGTATTCCTGCATACCCAGACCAGATCTATTTTATTTTTTATTTTATAATATTACTAGCTGGTGCCCGCGACTTCGTCCGCGTTCAAAATTTAAAAAAAAGCAATATTTGACCAGGCTTTTGCCAGGCGTTAGTTTTTTATTTTATTTTAGATGATCCTTTGGGAACAGTACAACTAAAAACTTAATTTAAAACACCAATACAAAACAAACAAACAAATTCCATATACTATGTTATCAGTCGCTGTTGGTAAAGCCGACAATTAATTTTTCTTACTGTGTCTAAGTAGTTAAGCTCCAAAATAGAATCTTATCCTTTCACGGATGGATAAACAGCTCTCTCTCCAGTCATTAGGCTGAGGTTACGAAACGAGCGGAGCGGGCTCCCGCTAGCGGCACACTGTCTTCCGGTCGCTCCGCTCCCGGATAGGTTGGAAGTCAGTAATAGGTTTTTGGGAGAATTTGTTGTCACAACTTACTATATTGCGAATAACCGAAGACAGAATGCGACGCAACACATTCACGCCACCAGTATTTTAGAAAACCTATATAGATGCTAGTTAATGACAATCCAATTTTAAATGTACATTGTAGCTAGGATGTATTCATGAAAATACATTTTTGGATTTTAGTCAATAATTAGTACAGTAATTTAACCTGCGAAAATGTTACAAATTCTACATATTTTAGAAATTATTTATTCTAGATATGAAATTAATTTTACTTTTTGTTTACATCCAATTCTTCATATTATGTCATGGAATAATCATGGAATAATCATGGAATTACGTAGTATGGAATTGTTAAGCTGCTCGAGTTGGAAAGTGAGCTCTTAAGTTCCATACATTGGCGTTTGTCGTTGTCGCCCGCTCCGCTGGTTTCTTAGTCGCAGCCTCAGAGTTAGTGTAGTTTAAAAGAAACTCCATGCACTTCTTACACAGTGGAGGGCGTTGCTGAACATTAATCTTGAATGTCGCTTCGTCAACGACAGAATGATCATCTTTTAATATCAATATTTTTCGACTCCCCACTTTTTTTTTAAACTAAGTATAAGATGTAGTTGTTGTTATATTATAATCAAGTTTTTATGTCATTGTTTTCAAACTCTTCTTGCCATTAAACATTGATGATTATGTAAGTCAGAATGGATCTCAGAGTGTATGTATGGCTGCAGGCAATTTCGAATCAATGTTAACTTCATGCAAATAGCAGGTCAAATTAACCATTTTGGTTGAATTTAATGTTGCCTGGAGGCAATGGCTGACAAAACAGTTAAGGAAATATCGTGTTTTCATATATCTTGCTAATTGATATCTTCTGTGTAAAAAACGCTATAAGCCACTAAATTTAGTTCTACTAAAAAAAGATAAGCTAGTGAAATAAGATTGTTAAAACAGCTATAAAAATAATAATTGCATAATAAAAAAAATCAACTTGGTGGTTATTTAAGGGAGGTGAACAATTAATGGAAATTAAACGAACAATTAAGATAAGATCTTGCCTTAACAAACTATCTGTAAGGGCTGCCGAATTTAAGTACTCGGGTTTGAGCCTAAACGTAGCGGAAGTGGACTGTATAGGTTAGCTGGAGAAACAACCTATTCTACGTACTTACCGAGTGACCCGCGGAGTCTTCTTTTCTTGAATTTTCTTCCATAGCTTTGGATCTTCTTCAACACTCGAAACGCGAATCACTTCAGTTTAGTTCGTGAAAATAGGTGTTTTGCGGTTGTATATAAGCGGGATTAAGCGGATATATGCATGTTAATGAATAGCGGGTAGCAAGCAGATTATAGAACACTTCTTAAGCGGAGCAAGCGGTTCACATTAGTCTTAAATCTTAACACGACACATACGACACTATCTCGTTACTTGATTCGTTCAGACTGTAAAATATATGATGGCGGCCGCTTTCAGACAAGAGGGTTCTCTGATTGGTCCGATATTCTTATATGACCAATCAGAGAAACAATGATAAAGCAGCGAAATGGCGCGAACACTATCTATGCACTATTATTTCTTCAGTAAACACCAGATGGGTGTCTGAGTCTATTTCACAGTGCAATCACGACTTTTTTAAAATAAGGTATGTTCGCCAGCTAAATAAAAGGAATTTCTGTGTTCCTAAATGGTTTTATTTTGTACTGCGGTCATTCATTTTGCAGAACCATAAATTTCTCTTCTATAAAATCTATTGTGCCGTTCGGCATTCGTATGATTCAGTTTCGTTTGTCCAACGCTATCATTTAGCCGCAGACTTTAATTTCGTGTCCACACATTGTATGTACAAATAATATTATATTTTATTCACCAACGCGAGCTCAAAACCGTATAGATATTTTGCAACAAAAAATTCTGTTATGGTTTACGGATATCAAAGAATATTTAAAAAAAAAAAAACTTTAACTGGTAAGCAAACATCGAACGCAAAATGTAGCTTCAAGTTATTACCTACTTTTAAGTTTTGTTCAGTAATAAGAAAACCAGGCATTCCTTGTTATGGTTTGATGCTAAATGCGCCTTCATAACTTGGAATAATTTGGAAAAAAAAGCAAAAATTTTTTTATTGAAGATGATGCAAAAAGAAGATTTGTTATGGTAAGGTCGACAGACAGGCTGACGGTACACTTTATGGTTGGTGCCTACCGTCGCCTATAACACAAGCAACGCCACAGGTGCTGCTAGTTTGCTGCCGATCATAGTAGGATTATGAATAAGGGATAAGGGATTGGATATATAGTGAAATGGGTTCTGGCATCCCTTACTTACTCACCGTAACACAACAGCACACATGCTATTATTACGGCGGTCTTCTGTGAGGAGGTGTAAGATTTTATCGCATTTTTGTACCTTATGACAAAATACGACACTTAAGAGACTTAATATCTCAAAGGCCATATTTCACACGATATATAACTGTATTAGCAGAGTGGCACATATGAGATAATGTGCACTGCATAATAGCAATAAATATATTTTATAAAAGGTGTTTTGCTTATGTATGTGTCCATAGGTAAATTTTTTTATGAATATATCTTGAGATTAACTAAATTGGTTTATTTTAAAATTATTACAATAAAGTCCGATTCGTTTATATAACAGTGTTGATTCAATGGCACAAATACTACATTTTATAACAGTGAGTGCTTGAAACATGTTGCGTACTACAACTAATTAAAGTACATTCACACGAACATCATGACGGAGGAAGTGCGACAACCGTGTGCGACGTGAGTTAGGAGTAGTATTGATATACCTCTAAATTTAATATAGGATATTAAAACAATATGTGGTTGTTTATGTAGAACGCGCGGGCGCGGTGGCGGGTGCAGTCACGGTGGATGTGGCGAGCTGGTGTTCACATTGACCGCCAGATGTTTGCGCGAGTGTGACGTGATGTCAGAGGTTGAAAAGATGGACGACGATCTTTTATTTTTAATGATTCACTGATAAACTCCTCTGTATTGAACAACATAGTAAACGATTCATTTCTAGCGACAAGTTTAAACTGTTTGAACTTACCTGACGTCGCGAGTGAATAGCGCACTTCGCCGCTTCCTTCGTCGCACCTGCGTTTTGTACGTGAACACTTGCATATTATGCTGTGTGTTTGATATTTCGTGACCGCGCCCGCCACCGAGCCAGCGAGTCAACGTGAACAAGCACAAAGACTTACTATTGGTACGAATATTTAAAAAATATATATATTGAAACCTAAATTTTATCAAAATTCCCTTTGAATAGAATAACAATATCCCACGTATTGTAAATTATTGATTATTTCGTTTATTAGTAATCGAAATAATCGATAACTACGATTATTTTTAATAAGTAAAAAAGTCATTTTGCAAATAAATAGTTATAAAAAAATATTTATATTTTGAAATGTTATTCGATATTAATTTTTTCTGCATTTCTGTAACGCAGCGTTACAAATGCGTCGAGCGTTTTTGCCGTTCACAGTGTGGAGAGATCTTTACTTCTACCTACGCGCGGCGTGTCCTCGGCCACGTCTGGAAAGATTAATGACACCGAGTCCCTCAACCTCCGCAGAAATAAAACGATTTCATACACCCTAGCATGGCCAACGAGTTGCCATCTTAGGCTCATTGGATTACATTTGACTTTTTGCGTTTTTTTTACTCGCCCATACCTTTGACTGCCCTTTTCAATCGTATTGCAAGGACAGCTTTTCAGTACCAACATAGATGACAATTACAAATAATTTGCATCACTACTCTATCCTTAGTATCTTTTGTTAGCGTCCACGTCACAGTATGTATGAATAGACTTGCAATCCGTCCTGATTATGGACCATTGTCTCATGTCATTGAAGGATCGACGGTAGAAACACGTAATGTAGCTTTTCAATCGTTTTCCAGCCCAAATCCTTTTGAGACAGTTTCTTTTTTTATTAGTTAATCTGCTAACTGTACTTACAAACAGTTTACATATAATATTTTGCACAAAATCATTGCTGTTTGAATATAAAAATAAAACCAAACATAAAGGCTCACATCGCTTTCATTGTATTGCAATATACATATTTTTCGTTTTAAAAATGCAGCAAACATCCACTTGAACTGTATAAAAATTCGCTCGTTTTCACACGAGCACACTACATTCTACTTATATGCCCCTCGCATATATGAAATAAAATTTAGTTTACATTTCCAATGAAAAGTTATGTTTTTTTTTCTCCGCTGTTGCGCGATGAGAGTTTCTTTTAATGAAGTGTGGAGTTAAATTTATTCCAACACGTTTCTCTAATTGTTTTCTTGTGTAATGAATTCTTCACTTTCCTTACATGTAAGTTTCGTATTAAAATGAGCTTTAACTTTTCCTATTAACTTTTGAACAGCCAATCCCTCACAAAATACTTACCGCAGTTCAATAACAACATTTGTGCTATTATGTTTTATTTCATTTCCCTACCTTCTGATATTTTATTCTCTCTGAATCCATTTGCACCTCCTTTAGTGTTACTTATGTTTATAGGCGATGGTATCCAATCCATCCAAGTGGCTTTCAGCCTGACTGTCATGACTGATTCATAACGTATTAGTATTTATTAGTCACAATTTTGGACAAATAGGCTAACAAATACACCATGTACCCATTTAATAAAAACATATAGACAATTTTTAGAGGAAAAATTGAAGATTCAAAATTTGTCAATTGATGAAGCGAGTGAAACCGCATTTTCTGGAATCTGCAATGTCACAGGAATCAGAAGCGTTCTTCTTCCAACGAATTTTAACTGCACCAGACCGCCTCAATCAGCATAATATTACAGGAAGTCTTAAAATAGGCGGAAGGGATATTTTTATTAACTGGTCTAAACAACTGCACTAATTTTAATAATTTATTTAATTCGTATTTAATTATAGTTACTACAGTATACAAAACCAGTAAATAGAGGCAATAGAGAAATATAGATATAAATTTGTTTATATTCAAGGTAATTATTTATTTTGATTTGAAATATCTAATACAAAATCAAAACGGACCGATCTTCGACTCAGATGTTACGCAGCCAAGACAACTTTAATCTTCCAACTTTACGCTTTCCTTCTATACTGCATATAGAAAGAAACTTTAACTTGAACTTAGCAAACTCCTGTAACGGTTTGTTCTCTCATATTTTTTCTCAGTAATACTACATCTTATTATTTCATACATTGTTATGCATTTATAACATTTTTATTTGTAGATTAAGTAAATGAAAGTTTCCATCTAGAACTTTAAATTTTAGATGAGCCAGTTCACCATTAAAATAACAGAGTTGAAAGAGAGTTACAATTAAAAATAAATTCTGCTTTACAAACCCTAAATCGCTTTGAAAACATGAAAGGTAAAATTTAAAATGTTTTATCTTCTAATCCATGTGATCAAATCTCGCTAAGGCCTTGTGAGTGGTATAGTGATGATAGAAGTATATAAAGTATCGATATCGAATTATACAAAGTCGAGATATTTTACTATCTAAATCATTACAAAGTAACTGTAGAAGTAAAGAATTATTGTTAAAATAAAATTAAATCACGAGTATCCTCAATTCTTAAACCCACTTTGGGATTCTTCAAAAATATATATTTGTCATTATCTTAAATGTCGTGAACTATTTTGAAATCTGTTGTTATTGGTAGATTTAACAAATATTCGATTAATTCAATAATTAATTGGGACTATACAATTTAAGGCTAATAAATCGTTTTCAATCCAGATCCAATAAAAATTTAATTAAACCAAATTTTATATAAAGGATTAGCATTCATTATTAATTGTGTTTATCCATACATATATATATATATATATATATATATTAGGGTGTCCCAAAAAAATAAAAGTATTTTTTTTCCAACGCATACCCTCTTATTTTGTTTCAATGATGTCAAAGGTATTATAAATAAAGTTTCACGTATTTAGAACCACGGCAACCCGTGCCGACTTGCATCGAAACATGTCGGTACTTGTTTACTAAGGCGCGCGGGAGCCAACGTATTGATGTGCTTGATGTTGCTTGTTTGTTGATTAGTAAACGCATTGTTTTCATTCTGTCAACATGTCAATGGAGTTACGCAGTTCTAAAAAGGGGATATTTTTAATAGGGGACGTAAAACATCAAATTACTGGTTCAAAACTTCCCTCTAATGGACAGGTACTGGCAGTTCTGTTCTATAATATTCGAGAAGTTAATTTAAGTGTCAATGAAAGCGCCAATCTTACTATTCGTGAGTGCATTATTTACTGGGAAAAGGCACGTATACCAACTAAGTCTTTACCAAACTGTGTTAAAAAACTAGTTAACTTGTACCAAGTTTGGAGAGATTTGCAAAAAAATGCAAATAAAACTCAAGGCGTGTTTGTGCAGCGTCGGCGAGAATTTATTTCAAACTTAAATGATTTGTTTGATCTTGCACACGCCGATGCCCTTAATTTAATGAGGATTAATGAAGATAAGATCTTCCTGCAGCGCCAGAGGGAGCCAGGTCGGCCTGGTCACTTAGCTGGAGTGGATAAAAAACTGGCCGAAAAGGAGGAAAAAGCCTACGTTAGAAACATTGACGAGCAAAAGCGACGTGATAAATATCTGTCATCCTTAACTCCTTCATCACCTTCTTATGAACCACTACAAGAAAATTCGTCTTTTGAATCTGAAATAATGGATTTGCAAGAAAACTTGCCCACCTTTACCGAGAGCACACAGTCTAACACTTCTATGAGGAAAAATTTCATAACTCCGAAATTAGTGGCAGCTTTAGATAGGTGTCAGTTAAGTATGCGAAATTCTGTATTTATTATTGAAGCAACTATTGAAGCGCTTGGACATAACACTGACGAATATCCTATAAGTAAGTCCTCAATTCAAAGAATTCGTACAGAAAAGCGAAAAGAGCGCGCAGAAGCTATAAAAGTTGATTTTCAAAACGAGGTACCGGATACTGTAACTGTCCACTGGGATGGCAAACTCTTACCAGCTTTAGATAGACGAAAATCTAAAGAAGAACGTTTACCGATAGTTATTTCGTACGATCATATAGAACAACTCATCGCTGTGCCAAAATTAGAGAACTCTTCAGGAAACGAACAGGCACAGGCAGTTTGGAACGCTATGATTGATTGGAATCTTGAAGATAAAGTGCAGATTCTCTGTTGTGATACCACTACTTCCAATACAGGTCGTATTAATGGTGCCTGTGTGCTTCTCGAACAGAAAATGAATAGAGAAATGCTCGTTTTTGCTTGCCGCCATCACGTCTGCGAGTTGGTATTAAAAGGTGTGTTTGAAGCCAAAATTAGCCAAGTCACTACGAGCCCTGACATTCCACTGTTTAAAAAGTTCCGAGAAAACTGGAAAAATGTTGATCCCGAAAGGATACAGAGTTATTCAGAAAAGCTAGCATGCCTAAATGTTTCAGAAATTAACGAACTGCTAGACTTTTACCAATCTGAATTAAGTAAAAAAATTGCTAGAGATGACTATCGTGAATTAATAGAGCTATCAATAATATTTCTCGGCGGAGATAGAGAGAAGAGATTTAAGATCCGGCCTCCAGGTGCCATGCACCAAGCTCGATGGATGACGAGAGCGATTTATTCACTGAAAATAACTTTACTTAGCTCTCAATTTAAAATTTCGAACAAGGACAAGGTAGCTCTATTAGACGTGTGCCTGTTCATCGTGACATCCTACGTGAAGCCTTGGTTGCAATGCACTTTAGCGGTACAGGCACCATACCAGGATTTATGCTTTTTGAAGACCATGAAGGCTTACGAAAGTATCGACAAAAGCATCTCAAAAGCAGCTTTACAGAAGTTCTGCCAGCATTTATGGTATTTAGTAGATGAAGTATCTGTCTTGTCTATATTTGATGATAATGTAGACCAGGAAACAAAAGTAAAAATTGTTGCTAACTTAGCCAAAGAAAACTCATCAGCCTACGGTAAACGCTACATCCCATCGAAGGAAGAACTATGTGGCCCACTTTTCGGTTAGTAGAACTAGTAAAAATATTTGTTTTCTTTTATCACTTTGCTTAGATAACTTATTTCTATCTTTTTCAATTTCAGAGAAAAGCATTGATGATTTTGTGTCAATCAAAAGTAAGGCTGTATTCAATCGACTCAAAATTGATGACAGTTTCCTCAACGAGTGTCCTGCTTCATGGTCAAATAATACCTCGTTTCAACATGCTAAGAAAAAGGTGCTGGCACTGAGAGCAGTTAACGATACGGCTGAAAGAGCGGTTAAGTTAATGCAAGACTTCCATGGCTTAATTACTGTGGAAGAGGAACAAAAGCAATTTTTATTACGTTGCGTACAAGAACACAGACAGGTATATCCGGATTGCAAAAAGCAAACCTTAAAAAGAAAATTTAGTAAATAATGTTCTTTTAACGATTAATACTTAATAAATATTATATACGGGTAAAACAGTGTTTCATTTACTGAAATACGTATTAAGTTCTACAACCTCTCTATGGCTTCCATACTAACTTTTCATTTAAAGTTTGACATCAAGTCGGCACGGGTTATCATTATCCGATCGCCATAATATTTATTATTTAAGTCATTAGGGTCAAATGGAAAAAAAATAAGGGGTATGCGTAACTCCATTCGCAAAAAAAAAAATTGCCCTTATAGCCTGGGACACACTAATATATATATACTAATATATAATACTAGCATATATAATACTAGTATATATAATACTAGCTGGTGCCCGCGACTTTACACGCGTTGTAGTTTGTTTTTGAAAATCTCACAGGAACCCAACATTTTACCAGGATAAAAAATTAGTCGCTATTAGGTATAGAATAAAATCGCTGTCCGCCTCTGTTTGTTTTTCCGCTAACTTCTGAACGGAGGTTTAGAACCGATTTTGAAACGGCATTCACAAATAAAAAGAGCGTTAAATGACGATAGTTCATGTACTTATATTATTTGATTTTCTGAAAAAATAAATAAATTAATAAGTGATTTATTAAATAGTTGTAAAAACTGATATTTTCAAAATTTTAACACAACATAATATTATTCACCGACCAAAGGTTATTAAGATCAGTAAAATATTTTAAAATAGTCATGCAACCAAATTCCAGGCGATATTCAAAAGCATTGCCATTAAATATATTAAAATCTGCGTTGACACAAAAAATATTCTAAAAAACATTACTCTTGTAATGATTTAATTGATTGATAGCTGTGTAGTTAATACATTTATTGTTTAGTAATGACACAATCATTACATAATAAATGATATAGCATCATCATTAAATCATTCATAAGACATTCACCCCTGGTCATACTCGTAGGCTTCCTCCATAATTTTCCAGTTATACCGGTCAGAAGCAGCTTGTGACCAGCTATAAAGCAATCGGTCACAATGACGGCAAGTTTCTTCTTAAAAAATCATATAACGAAATAAGTAACTATGAATATTGTGTAATATATGCAACTAAAAGGATTGCCCACTTTAGTTTTTATAACATAATCATTATGTTTACGATATTAGAATAGTATAAACTTTTTTCGTATTCTTCTAACGATTAATATTAAAATTAATTAAAACCCATTTGTTATCACACAGGAACGTCTTGCCCGAATAAAAAGTTCTATTAATGCAATTATGTAGATATCATTAATGATTAAAACATTACATGATCTATCTGTTCACTAAACCTGTAAGGGTAATAAACATAAATAAACCTAATAACATATTCACAAATTCGCATTCATCGTATTAGGAAATATTAGGAAGATACAACGTCGTAACAACACTATAGAGGAGTAGGGTTGTCAAAATTGATTAACTAATTAGTATCAGATCTCGAGGCTCACTTCTAATTTCCTCTGAGTATTTAATATACTCGCGCTTGCTTAGTAGGTAAAGTGTATTGATTATTTAGTAACATATGATAACGTTTAACTTCATTATGTTATTATAACGTTAAGCTGTGTTAACGGATCGATAGTATTATGTAGCCATTACTATCGTATGGAGCAATTATGTAGATTTCATTAAGTTTACTTTCTTAAGTCTTCAGATAATAAGTCTTTAAAATTGTATTATTTGAATAGGTTTTAAAATTACAGAAGAAAATTAAAATACAAGTTTTAAAATTACAGAAGAAAATTAAAATACAAGACAGGCTGAGGGGTCCATTTCCACTTAATGGTAGGTGGCTACCGTCGCCTATAACACAAGCAACCCCACAGTTGCTGCAAGTTCTAGCTTGAGCTTGTAGCTCAAGCTACAAGCTACTTGTAGCTAGCTTGTAAAATATTTGTAAAGGAAATTCCCAATGTCAAATTGACAGTTTTCCATATAAAAATTTTACGCTCTTACAAGTGAGTGCGGCCATTATAAACTCATACAAGAACCACAGATACACTTTCTGCCTGAATGCTTTATAAAAAAAATACTTCCAAAACTGCATTAGTATGGGTTATATATAAATTTATTGACACTATACGTAATGGGTTCAGTTAAAAGCAATTCGAGAAAGTGCATGGAGGCGCGAAGTGAATCCCACATTCGGGCAGGAGACGCGGCCGCCTGTGACGCCACGGAAGACGCCGAATAAAGACGAATCCAGCCGCACAATGCTACGTATTTGGGACGAGCACCGCGAAAATAGACTTAGCGAAAAATCGATATGGAGGTGCTGTGCTCGCGTAACGTGCCAAAGCGAGCTCTTAAAATTGTGTCAAGTTTTATTACTTTTATCTCAGCATCGAAGATCTTCACCTTGTTCACGTTTTTAACAACTCTTTATTATTGATATTTTCAAGTGTAAAAAGATGTTTGACCAGGATAACTTCAAAGTAAGGGATCGGCCGAACCTACCGTATCCGAAGCCTCTACATTACTTAGTTTTATTCGAATCTTGTAAAAAGTATCCTCACTGTCCAAAATGTTATGAATTTTCCAAAAAAGAGATCTTCTTAAAACTCTTTTTGCAAATGAAAATTCACGCATTCAAAAATTCTTAGTTTGCTTATGAAATAAATAAAATGAAGTATTTATTAAAATAAGTGTAATAAATTTTGCTTTTTTTTTTCTATCGAGAGAAAATCACCGCATCTTGTATTGATTTTTCAAAAATCAATTCAAGAGTTTCGGAAAAACTGTCTAAGCACTGTAATTATTTTCAATCCAGTCTAGTTGAATAACTAAGTGACCCAGGGAATAAATACTATGTAAAGATCACATATGACTAAGGATCTGATTAATTACTCTCTAAAGAGTTCAACCAAGTCCAATAAATTTATTAATTATATCGACAGATTTTTTTTACGTAAAAAACTTCAATAGTTATTGAATTAGGAACCTGTTGACTGAGTGATATACTCCAAGCAAACCAAGTCTTGATTAAGCGACACTGTAATTATTTTAGTAGAACAGTGATTAAAAATTTGTTCAGTGCTAGAGACGTTCACGAAAGCGTTTAAATTACACAACTCGAACTCGATATCGCTGCATTCCGAAGACATAAAAAATTTAGCCCGTCTGGTGGCAGTAAGAATTCTTCAAAAGACAACCAAAAAACGTTGCTTTGTGTTTCGGTGCGTGACTAACGGGTCATCTTTGGTCGTTAGATCCTACCTTGATCCTCAACTTGTCCCATTTATTTTTAACCAATCATATTTGTCACTGTTACACTCCATGGATTGTGCTTATGTTAATTGATGACAATAACCATTTAACACAATCTGGTATTTACCATCTCCCTAGTGGGATGGAAAGACCATACTAGGAAGATCGTTCCACATTTCATGCGTCCGCAAGGAAAATCCTACACATTTGGACCTTTTATTTTGCCTATAATTCCTGGATCATAATTACATTTATAATTATTTCTACTTAGAAAACCCGACCTGGTGTTACCCAGAAGACAAGTGTTCTTCAAACTTCACAAAATAACTTAATGTAACACCAAAGCAGTTGCAAACTTCGCCTAGTCCTAGTGAAATTAATTAGGTACACTACACGCAGCTAAGTGAATTCTGAACTTTCACGAGGAGTTTCTCGCGAGCTCGTGTCATTAATCAATCCGAGCTCACAACGTTGAATCAATCATCTGTGTTACATACAGATTTAAGAAGTCCAAGTGAATGAGGATTTAGTGAAGAGTTTGGATTCTATTCTATGTCATTTTTATACAGTCGTTCTTTGCAAATTATGAGTTGTCATGGTCATCACTATTTCAATTTAGACCACCCCCTCTCATGAAGTAACTGGCGCAGCTTAGGTTACTAGTTCGTTGAGTATGATTATGCACACAGGGTTCCGTCTTAAATTAAGCATCCCGTCTGGCAGCAGTAAGCGCCCACTTATAGAAGACCACCGTGAAATAATTGATTTGTTTTGACAACGTGAAATAATTATTGCTGAAAAGAGCATTTTGGTTAATGAATATGATATAGGTAATAATAGGCTTTACTTCATTCTGAAGAATCTTACACTTGGTACCTACATTTGTTAAATGTTAATTGTTTTAAAAAAAAAAAGACCCAAAGAGTCCCTCTATTTGTAAAAAAATATGGGTTAATCACTATTTGATATCTAACACTTACCACGCAAACCATCCGCTTTCCGACTCACATTCACACAGCTTTTCACTGAAACAGAATATACCTACATTGTACTTACTGACTAATTGAAGAGTTTTTGTATAGCTTTAAACAAAAACACGGAAATTCTGTTTTTATAAATTTATGCTCTGTATGCTCCCTTTGTAAGATGTTGTTTAACCACAATATTAATTTTCAAACGGTCGTTTAAGTATTACAATACTTTTCCAAGAGCTGCAAGTTCTAAGTCATCTTTTAAAATGCGCATATTTCTTCTTCATTTTTCGAGGTGGTATATTCATTTTTCAAGATAAAATCTTTTACTTCTATAAGATTTTATAAGATTTTTCTTTCACTGTTGCCAGTCGACCTGATTATTTTGTGTCAAAATAGAGAAAATTTCATTACCAATATCAAAATCAAAGTAAGTTTGCATTTGGATCTTTCAATATACTTTCTTTCTGTAATTTTATCACAATAACTACAAGTAAAGTGTTTATTAGTTACTTTTAGAAATAATTTTATGTTTTATTAAATAATTCACTCGGTTTATAGCATCCTTCGATAGGCGAATTTTTTTATTATTTTCTTTTTAATGTTCGGGACTTTTACCTTACAAACAAAGGTATATCAGTTTCATCATTCCCGGTGACCGGGGACTTTAAATGGCAGTTAGCCTACTTTACACTTTACTCAGAGATGGTGAAAGATTTATTATTATTATATTTATCACAGAACTTAATTATTTTTTTAAATAAAGCTTGTCACAAAAATGAGAATGAATATTCAGTAATGAGGATGACAGCTTCCAATTATATTGTAAACGATATTTTTAACATAACAATATTCATAAATAAACTAAGTAGGTATATTATGTCTGTTATATATAGAAATCTTCGGGGAGAAAATCTCCAATGTAAAGAAAAAACAGACACAAAATTTGTTTAACCCCGTCACGTCGTTTAGAAGTGATATAACAACAACTAAATAAGTTTAAAGTAAATTTACAAAAACAAAAACAATCATCTACTTATTAAATTTCAGTAATTAAATTACAGATAAGGTTATATTGCATTTTTTTTAATAACTATAAATTTTATTTAAATACTAGCTGTTGTCCGCGACTTCGTCCGCTTCCTCAATAAATGGACTATCCAACACAAAAAGAATTTTTCAATTCGAACCAGTAGTTCCTGAGATAAACGCGTTCAACCAAACAAACCCTTCAGCTTTATAATATCAGTAAATTTAAATATTCATAAAATGATAAATTCTGACAATCAGAGAACATCAGATCGTATACAGTGACTATAAGCGTGAAACTTCACAATTTGACAAAACTTTACTTCCGGTTTCCTTTCCGCTTTATAGAAATTGTATTAAATTATTGCTCGGAACATGAGCTAACTACAACATGCGACGATGTACGACGCCATTGTATCAAACAAAATGTTGCATTGGTTGTGTAGTACGGCGATGTGTGTAAAGGCAAATTCTAAAACATTTTCTACTTTTCATATTTTATAGCGCTCAACTGTGAAATACGAGTACGTCAGCACGCCCACACGTTACATACATCCGAGTCTTCTTTGAACGTCATTGTATGTCATATGAAAGAATTTCATAGAAAAGTGATGACATACATTCGCATATTTTAATCACGGAGAATAGAGGTAGGGAGGACTAACTTATCCTATGTGGGTGCATTAAATAGTGGTTCATAAGTTGACCAGAATGACGCTTGTGTAGCATTGGTGTTTGATATGATTGGTTGGTTGATTATTTCATGAAACCGCCTTAAAAATGCTTCTACAGTGCCACACCCTAATGCTGACACAGCGCCTCCTATTTATAGGTAGCCGATCGACACTTTCTTGTGAGTAGAGTTGGTCCTCCTTTTCTCTTTTCGCCATATGACGTCATCAACAACCAAAAATAGAGTCAACAAAAAAGTAACAAGTGAGAGTGTCGCGAGATTACGTCACCAAACTGGCGTCCAAGAGCTTGTATACTTCCCGATCTAAAAGATTTGTTACTTCGAGTAAGCACATCGATCAGTATAGAAGTAGAGAGTAAGTATGCCTGTATAAGAGATAACAAGCTTTTAAAGTTGCAATCACGAAAATTTTCATTACTGTCTTAAAATAAATCCATAACTTTAAAAAAAATCTTGTAAAGTATAAAATCATTTGTCCTGACTGCTACATCAACGCACAGCAAAAACTGCTAAGTCTAGAAAACTGAAATTTTGAACATAGGTTTATTTTATAACTAAGCTGGAGACGGCAGTCTTAAATAAAATAATTATGATTACGAGTATAATAATCGAACAAGAAAATCACGGCAATGACAAGATGTTGATCTGCCCATTAAGTTATCAGAAGGGAGCAAAGTGATCGTGTAATAGCTCACTTTGGGGAGAACGGTTTTAATATTTCGCAATGAAACCTGTCATTTTGTATTTAGGCGGCAGATATTGGAAGGAGATGGTCTGCATTGATTGCCAGTTGCCACAGGGAATTCAGTCTCTAACTTAATGAACTCGATGTTTGAATAATTAGAGCAAAAGGATTTCGTGTAACTTTTAAATATCATACTATTTAGAACATTAAAAAAATAAACAAAAAATAACTTTAGACTTCTCTTAAAGTAACCATATTAGATCGGCAAAAGATTTCAAAAAATACGATAATATGTATCATTGCCAGTTTTTTAATATTTTGATTTTAACTTTACAAAAAACATTTTTTTAATTTATTTTATTAGTTCATATCATTATGGCTCTCATTATAGGGTAGTTATGTTTATCTAATTATAAAACAAGAAGCAACATAATTATATTTATATGTTTTTTTTTAGTTTTAGCGTTTAATTCAATGTTTCATACAGGCTGTGGGTTTACTTGATGGTAAGTGGCTACCGTCGCTTATAACACAAGCAACGTCATAGGTGCTGTAAGTGCGCTGCTGATTAGGGATAAGGAAAAGGTAATGGGTTCTGGCATCCCTTACTCATTCACCGAAACACAACAGCCATATGGGCTGCTGTTATTTATCGGTGGTCTTTTGAAAAGGGGTGGTTACTGCTGCAAGACGGGCTGCAAAAATGACTGCGAAACGCATCGTGCCCTAATTTCTTTCCAAATCCGGACCGGAGCCAACATTTATAAGTTCAATTACAATGTCCCTGCCGAGAATCGCACCTGGGACCCTGACTCATAGCTCTAAGGCAAGCACCTTAACCACTCGATCAACAGGCTCAGCTCAGGATTATATTATTAAAAAATCATGCACCTGTCTATAAAGTGAAACAATATTTAGAATCCGCTTAATACTTCTGGGAGATTACGGCGAACCTACATAAATAATGCACAGTTTTGTTAATTTCAAAGTTACTTTGACTTTTAATAAATACTCTTAACTTAAAAAGTTGAAATAAAAAAAATGACGCTTGAAAACAGTACCAATAAGAGAAGAATGGCAGAGAGTAAATCTGAAACTCCCGGATCAAGTTTTAATGAAAAATTCAAGAGGCCGTTATCGCTAATCTCTGAAAACTGTTACGAACACTTGTTGAAAAGAACTTTTTGCGACGTGACTGTTAATTTGGCCATACACCACTAATCCTATGCAAGTAAATTAACTTCTTTATAAATTTTAGTAAGTAGTGTTATTTTTAAGGTTTTATGTAGTAACCTAAATAATAATATAATTGTATTAGGTTTCCTTGTAAAGATTAAATTGTTCGTATAGAGAATTCAACAAAAATCACACCCTGATACATTAACGAGACGTGCATGCACCCTACATAACAATAATATCAAAGAATTGTCTAAATTCAAAATTTTGTTAAAAAGCAGTTCTTCAATCATCTATCTATATATATAAAAGGCAATATGTGTATGTATGTTCCCTATGGACTCCAAAACCGCTGAACCGATTTTGATGGTACTTCAGATTAGCACAACGGGTGATCCTATGAAGTTTAGGAGCGATCGGATAAAAATATGGACGCGGATGAAGTCGCGGGAAAAATCTAGTTTCAAATAATTAACAAAAGCAAATTTTATCATTGGCTTTGGATCTTATTTGGACTTACTATTATTTGTTAAATTAGGAGAATATAAGTCTTGAATTTTTAATAACTGTTGTCATTATTAAATACCGAAACCCGGCCATGTTCATCCAGGTAATAAACTATGTGTATGCTAAATTTCATTCAAATCCGTTCAGCCGTTTTTGCTATATGGAGGAACAAACTTCTATAAATGTTAACAAACTTTCGCATTTATAATATTAGTAGGATGGTTCATATATTCTGAAAGCAATTGGAGTGTAGAGTATTGGAAACGATACTTAAGTGAAATTCCATGCATCGAACTCCTTTCAAGTGGCTCTAATAGGAAATTCGCTCTGACAGAATTTATACATGTTTGAATTTAGCAAGCAGAAATAAAAGAATTAAAAGTTTTTTAATGCGTCTAGTCAATTGACCTGTTTTGTGACGTTCACTCGCCGCAATGGAAAAAGTCTTATCCGAGTAGGTTTCATACGTCGAAGTGTGGGCATTAGAAGCTTTCAAAGGATTAACTAGGGCGGACCTCGGGCTGACCGTTTCATTAAAACTTGCTCCGCGTTGCCCAGCTCCATTCTGATTACTAATTACTCCCCGAAAAAATCATTTCATGACAAAATTGCTAGGGAATTAAAATAATAAAAAAATTAAAATGTTCGTTTATTATGTGAAAATTACTGCTTTTTACTAAATATATAACAAATAACGATAAAAAAATTTTGACGGGACTTTAACTGGCAGATAGCTGATTTTACAAGGAGTAAGATAGACTAATTTTATTTTAGAAAAAAAGAAATATTATACCAGTATATACTCGAAAGCAGTGTTCAGAACCGCGCGCCCTACGCACACACCGCAGTAAAGTGGCCGGGTTTAGTTAGTTTTGATATACAAATATACTTATCACGATAAGCTGATAGCAGATTTCCACTAACTTCACAATAGGTTAACTACACATACATCTGACATTTCACAAGTGTAAAATGTATTACACAGTACCTGGGCGACCGAGCTGCGCTAATATATAATATTATACTATTGGATGTAACATATTCGTATTCATATAGCGCCATCTTACGAAATTTTGAGGTAACAATTGACTATCATCCATCGGCAACGATACAAGTACCAATTACGAGATACCATTTACAAGATTAGATACCTTTAATAAATAGTTATATTTTTTTAAATGTAAAATTGCGTTTTTACAAGAAATACAACTATATACTCGTAGGTAGACTTAAAAAGCTAAACCTTATCTATGTACAACATTTAATATAAATTGTAAAAGCCGTTTCCGAGATACGCAAAATAAATGTGTATATATACAATATAAAATTGTATACAAGGATAGCTCCTTTAAAGTTATTAGATTAGATCAAAAAGCAACGTGGTCGTTACGTTACTACGTGACGACGCGGTCTCATGTGACGACCGCGTTGTTTTTAGGATTAGATACATACTACGAGTAAACCATGAAACTTTTCTTCAGAATGGTAGGTGGCTACAAACATAAAAACAGCTACCAACCCTAAGTTTAGATAATGTTTCTTAGAACACTTAGTGACTTTGAGTAATCGACTGCGAATTCTTTAATTTCACGTAATTAATCATTCACAGTGCACAACGAAATGTATCAACTAATTATAACTTTTCAATTGTTTCAGATCGCTCCGAGAGAGTCGTGAAGTATTTGGTATAAAAGGAACCGTGCAATCGACTTAAGCGCCTTGAGTATACGGAGCGTAGGGTTTAAGTTAGTTAGTGTGTGGTGGCAGTGATGTCTCGGTCCGCTCGGTAGGGCGAGGTGTTGTGTGTGGGTCCGCGCGGTCGGCAAGATTGAGGTGGTGGCCGGGTGCGGGTGGGGCAGGCGCGCGCGCGTGCGGCCTCTGCACGCGTTGGGCCGCGCGGCCAGCATGTTAGCTTCGCAGCGCTCGCAATCCTGTAACGAGGAGGGCGCGTTCTTTGGGGCGCGCGCGCTGCGTCGGCCGCGCGGCAAGGGCAGTGGAAGCCCTCCCTGCTAGGGGTACGCCATGTCGCTGCGCAGCCTACACCGGCGGCTCTCCTCCGCCAATAACACGTGAGTACACGACACCATTTAACCACTGTATAAGAGTTATAGTAGAAGTCTTTATGTGTATAGCTATGGTCTCCTATAAACGCCTTCTACAATGGCCAGACGTGCCGTGCGTCTTTAGTAGGAAGAGCAAAGAATTCAGATACACAGAGAGACGTTGTTGTCGTCTAAGTAAGGGGTGTTAATAACTGTAATGTAACTATGATTGATTCCATCACATTTAGTGATACTTAAGTGTATTAATTACTAGTACTAGTACACATTATTAGTAGACGAATGTTCTTAGTCCCTGTGTAGAAACTTCTTCACATAGGTGTAAGCTTCTTCAGTTTCTTAGAAAAAGACTTAAATCATCGCTGTATTAGTATCGTTATTTGTCGTATTTTTTTTAGTCTTGTATTAAGCAACGTTCCGAAGAACTAATTCATAGTTCCAAAAGTGTAGAAAAGAAGAGCGGAAAGGTACTCACGTATGAGAATTATGCTCACATATGAGAATTGTCTTTTTGTGTAGGAATGAAAAAATCAAATATTAGTACAACACCGATCTATTGAATAGAATCGAAGATAATGCCCAGTAAGTAATTTTCGACGGTTAATACTAATCCAAGATCGAATGGCCGTACGACGAGTCATCAAACGTTGAGCGCGCAACCATCGCGATGTGAATATTCAATTACGATGTCTACTTTTGCCACAAACGCCAACGCAACAAAAACCATTTTATCCGTATCCAATATAAACCTTAACAATGAAACAATAGGGTGCAATTTCCGTAGACAAACATTTCTTGAATTATGTAACGCAAAACTAGCGTATACCTGCTTCGTGTGGAATTAGCAAATCGTTAATCGCTATCCAATGTATGTAAATTGAAATCGGCGTAGCCCTAAACCGAACGCGGTGAGATGAATGTACCACTGTGTGATACTGTAGCAATAATGCTCATTAAGACTGTGCTCAAGTTATTTAAGGTTTTTCCTTTTATTGTAAACTAGCTGTTACACGCGACTTTGTCCGCGTAACTTTATAAAATATAGCCTATGTATGTTACTCGCTGATGATGCTATAGGTGAAAGAGTTTTTAAAATCTGTCCAGTAGTTTTTGAGTTTATTTAAAAACAAAATGCAAATCTTTTCTCTTTATAATATTAGTAAAGACTAGCTCTTCCCCGCGACTTCGTCTGCGCCCTTTTGTCTTAGGTGTTAAAACATTTATTCAATCATTTTTACTCGCGAATTTTTTTTCTGGTTGATTTTTTATTTTTATTTTTGATTATCCCTCGGGAGCAGTACATTTTGTCTCGATTAATCTCCTTTTCTATATCCCTGACAAACTCTCGTTCGCATTTATAATATCATTATAGTTAAGGTGGGACAATCACAATAAATGTCTGATAAAGATCTCTGTAATTGTTTTATTATCCAGCATAGCCATTTTAGGAGTCTGGATCCACTTTCGACTCGTAGCCCTTATTAGATCGTCTGTCCACCTGCGCTTGCCGGTCCGTGCCATCCATTCGGAACCTTTCAGCCCCAGCCCCATCGGCATTCCTTAATATGTGTCCCACTGCTACTTCAACTTAATGAACCGTTTGAATATATGAATTTATATTCATGCATTTCATGCATTCAAAGCTACCTGCTACGACTGAGCCAATCCGTCTTCAAAATTATTTTGTATTGGCACACTGCAATGAAACCCTAGTCTCTATAAGCTTGTAACTCGATTTCATAAGTTAACTAGCTGGTGCCTGTGACCTCGTCCGTGCCACATTTTTGCCAGGTGTTAGTTTTTAGATGATCCCTACATTTTTTCTGGATGAAAGGTACCCGGTATGGCCTTTTCGGTATCGCTGACAAAGTGTACGTAAAATTTCATGACGATCGGTTGAGGAGTTAAGGCGTAAAAAAGTAACAGACAGACAGACAGATAGAGTTACATTCACATTTATCACATTAGTATGGATATTATTAACTCAAGTAGATTGAGCCAATTTTGAATTAATAAGTATTGGCGGTGTAGTCATATTCCGCAGCAACACTAATACACCTCACGCTATTCATACGCATTTTCAGCCACACAGTGCTCTACTTGCGTTTTTACTCGCGCAGCGTCCTTTGACTTATACTGCCGTCCTTTATAGTACGGGATCTCTAACTATGGGCCCTGTAAGAAAGCTCCACGCCGCTCAACGAGCTATAAAGAGGGCTATGCTCGGGGTACACTGCGAAATCGAATCAAAAATGAGATCTGTAGATGCACGACAGTAGTAAGTTGAAGTGTTTGTGGGCGGGACACATAGACGGACCGGCAAGCGCAGCATAGGACGTCCACCCACAATGTCGACAGACGACCTAATAAGGGCTTTAGGTCGACGGTGAATCCAGGCCGCTTCTGACTGGTCCTATTAGAAAATTATGGGCAAAGCCTATGTCCTGCGGCTGAATATTCATAAGCAACTAAGTCTAAATGTTAATTATGAATAATTATAACAAGCGTTGTCTGCCACTAGAGCAATTAAAGTTTTATAACAGTAAAATGTTAACTGACATGCCTTAATAATTTCTGACTGGTATATCGGCTGCTTTTTGAATTTTTAATTAAAGCAGAAGCCGTCGTATATTCAGCCATTAAATTCAATTATTCAGTTTTTATAATTTCCTACATCGTCGAATGCATTTTGAGTTCGCTTGTTGTATTTGAATCGAATGAATTACAAATATGTTTTTTAATTGAAATAAGTAATAGGGAACTCAGGAAATCAATATTTTATTTACATATAGATCAGTTTCAATAAGTTAATTTTTTATTTATTATTTTTGTTACTGAATCTGTACATCCTTTTATTTATGGTCGAATTTCGACCGCAGGGCGACCTCTTGTACATACATATTAAATAGATTATGTTTTATCAACATGAACATTATGAAGAAAGTGTGGTATGACTTATAATTTTGTATTTAAATCAAATAGATGACGAAGCAATAACATCACGAAAAGAATTACAGCGGAAAAATTGTTACGGTTCGTTGCTCGCATTGTTGAAGTATCTTCAAGAAAAATGTGCCCACTGGAGAGAGTACATGTTTCTTATCCTGGAATTTCTCGGCGAAATAAATTCCTGATTATTTTGTCTTCTGAACACATGTTGTTCAAAATAATTTCACGCAACTGAAAACACACATTGAAAGAATACTTGAAATACGCATATTAATCTTTATCTTCATCGGAAACTAACCTTTACCTTCGTTTTCACGCGCGAACAGTTTGGAATTTTTTTTTTTTTTTTGAAAATTGTCTATTTCAAGCTAATCTTCTTCTTCTATACATATAAAATTCTCGTGTCACAGTGTTTGTAACTAAACTCCTCCGAAACGGCTTGACCGATTTTTATGAAATTTTTTGTGTATATTCGGTAGGTCTGAGAATAAATCGTAAACTATTTTTTATACCCCTAAGTGATAAGGGTGGCCCACACCAAAAATTTTTTTATATGGCAAAACAACGTTTGCCGGGTCTGCTAGTTATTAATATAAAAATGTTAAGTTTGTTTAAGTACTTGCGCTTCAAAACATGGGTAGGGTAATGGAGACCCATTTTAAAATTCGCTTTTCACATATGGTAAGAGGGATAAACTGGGAAGGTTTGTATATATATAAAAATTGCATAATTAACTACAAAATAAGTCTTTATTTTTTTAATAAAGAGTGTAACGTGATTTTTCCATTATTAAGTTTAACATTTATCCTGTAGAACTATGCAACTGAGACAGACAGAAGTAGTCGAGTATGAAACTTTTGTAGCGCTCCGTAGCAAACTGTATTCTACGGCGTAGGCGTCATTGTAGTGCTGCTCTATTGAAATTTAAACCGTATTACTAATGCAGTAATATTTACATTCCACTTTTGTATAAATCGTACAGCTACGATCTTAGACTAGCATGGTAGAGGTCACGCCGCAAAGTGGATTTGATACCGCGGTGAATGTTTCCGGTCGTACTTTGTGTATTAAATAACTAAACAAACATGCATCACATATGAAAAGAACCGAGTATATTTAACCCAGTTAAATTTTATACTATTGTTTGAACATTTTCGTTTGTTTTGATGTAATATTAGTCTAACTTAAACTGTATTTGCGCTGTAAAGTCCGGAATAATATTGTAAATATGAAAATGAGTTTATTGTGTCTTAACTACTTAACCGATCATCATGAAATGCATACACGTTGTCAAATATACAGAAAAAGACACAGGGTAAGTACCTTTCATCTAAAAAAATCAACGTCTAACAAAAAATGATTAATAAAAAATGAATGAATGTTTTAACACTTAAAAAGAGGGCGATTTAAAGCTTTTTTTTAATTTATCCAGATAACACATAATTAATGTTAAAATTGGAATCATTTCATTGGTTAGTTCATTAATCTCATGAAATTGGGAGTAGATAAGTAAATATAGGCAGCATTTAATCATATGTCGCGGAGAGAAAAACTAAGTAAACTCATATTTTTTTGCCTACTTTCCGTACAATTTCTTTTAATTTTATTTTAATTGACACGTAATATTTTAGATAGAGAAGAATATCTAATAAATACATTCACCCGAACAATAATGTAGCCAAGACCACAAGTTAAGTAAATATAAAATCTATATGCCGCACTAATAAATAACAGAATTCGTTGTTATGTAATGCGGTCCGTCATCATGGCGCAATGGCGTCAATCCAAAGGGAACTATCCACTTACAATCAGGTGGTATATTTGGAGTTTTGCCAACAGAGTAGCTTACTTATACTAACCACAGATTAGGTAACTGTTTATACCCATTACAATTTAATTAGATCTAGCCATGGTAGGTGATTCCGTTAGACAAGTGCAGTACAGACTGTACAGTACAATACAGTTCAGTACAGTACAGGACAAGTACAGTGTAAAGATCAGATTATACAATTTAAATATGTATTAATGCTACAATAAATATAAATACGTATTAGTCTTTGAGAAGCAATTTTAAAGCAAAAGGTATGCTGCTTCGGAAGTACATATATAGTTTTTAATTTTGTTTAAAGTGTGTAATAAATAAAGCGTGTAATTATTTACATGCATTCTAATTAAGTACTTATAACTTATATATTATAACTTAGATTAACTTAGAGCACTCTAGTAGGTAATTAATTATTTGATATTATTATAACTAAATATATAATCTATTCTTGCCATCGATGATTCTTGCCTATCAAACAATTGCAAAAAATCTTATAGAATAAATGTATAGGCTCATTTGATTAACGAAAATATGGACATCGGCTGATGAAACTGGTATAACATTGTCGTTTCAGAAACGTGACACGAAAACTGTAGTGAGCTGAAAACAGGCTTAAACCGTTTGTCCGTTTTGATCATGACGTGATGTAGGTTTTGAAATAAAGTGGTACAAGGTTTTTGTCTAATTTTACTTAAATAAATCCTGCTATAAATTTTACTTACCTGCACATATTTTGTGTTTAGACACCAATGGTGTTTTTCTATATGATCCACTTCCACTCGAAGTTAAGAGTTCAACTTGAAGGTGGCTACCGTCGCCTATTGGCTACCACAAGTAACGCCATAGTCGAGTCAAGCGCGCTGCCGACATTAGTAAAGTAAAATAAATAGGATAGATATAAGCAACGCCACAGGTTCTGTAGACGCTACTTGTAATTAGTACCAGTGGCGACCTTAGTAGGATAGGATTAGGAAGAAATAGATTAATGGATTCTGGCATCCCTTATACACTGACCTAAACACACACGCTTTCATATACACTGCTAAAATATTGTATTGTAACTCAATACGGTATATGTTTGGTTACTGGCACCACACGGGCCCAATTTATGATAGCAAAACGCTATGTGCTCTGCCATTACTAAAATAAACTACTAGTAGTTAATCTTTTTTACTAGATATATAAAAGCTTACATACAAGTATACCTATGTTAGACAAAAAATAAATAAAAAATATTTAAGTTTCTCACAACTCGTAAACACATTATAAGTAGTATGTTTAAACGTTAAACGTAAATGTAAACGTACTACTTACACAAGAGATTAAATTTGATCCTATTTCTTTGCTAGTATGGGGCCAATTTTTACATGTCGCAAACACAAAAGAGCGACAATTTAACTAAAAATATACTTCACGTAGCGCGCGCTTTCTCGACATAGTGAATAAATAAGATGTTAAACTTCTTTAAAATAATAAAAGCAGTTTTTGTGAACAAAAAACTTAATGCGCGTTTGCGGTTTTTTTTATGCTTAGATATATATTTTGAGATATAATAATTACATTAATATTAGATGAAAAAATTAATTAAATTATTTAATTAAATTTATCATTTAATCATATACTTATTTAAACGATGATTGTATGTTCCTGAATTTTCTGTAATAAAAATAAAATTAAACAAAGTCTTTAATAAGTATAATATTGTTCGTCCGTTTTTTGGGGCTTTTGTGTAATTTTAAAATTTCCCTTGGAATTGTTTAATACTTTTTAATTATCTTCAATATAAAAAAATAAATAATTAGTTAAATGTGTTGCTAAGCGCATAACTCGTGAGGATCAATTAAGTTTCTTTTTATATGTAAATATTGTGAACATAACCCCATCAATACGAAATGGGCATCTGATATCATTAACATTACGATATTGTATTACTCCGAGGACGAACTCGTTTATTAATTAGTAATTGTAGTCTAGGGCTAATTAGATTTTAACTAGTTATTAGCTTAATCAGTTTTATGTCTTAACCTTTTATTAATATATTAGTACCTATTTGTATCTCATTTACTTAATTAATCATGAAAGTGTTTCAAACGAATACAAGCTATGCTATTCTAAAACTTTAATATAATTATGTTTCCAATTAACGTAATAAGAGTAAGAGCACATATGGCATTTGCAGCACATATGGCGTTGCTTGTGTTATAGGTGACGGTAGCCACCTACCATCAAGTGGACCGTCAGACTGTTTGTCGACCTTAACATAAAAAATATCATTAAAATTTAAACTACATAATTATAATTTTAGTACAAAATTATCTTGAATGTACCAAAAATTTTCCTACTAAAATGAGTAGGCAATGAAATATAGACAATATATTACTTAGTGTACACGTTATCTATTTACCGGCGTGAACGACAAAACTAAGAGAAACTTTTAGAGAAACTTAGCTCAGTTGCTTCGTAGGAGAAACTGTGAGGAGTATATCTCTAGAGGTACGAATCGTCCCTGGGTAGTGGCTAATTTTAGCACACTTATCTGACCCGAACAAAGAGATTGCTTTGGACAGCTATTCTTCAAAATAGCTTCAACATATCGCTGGTTACACAATCGAGAATGGCAAGATTTTGCTGACGTCATAAAGCGAGTGACGTCAGCCGACCTTGGCTTTAGTCCAGAGGCGACTTCACAGCATCAAATGTCACGAACAAGGGTTCCGATAGAGTAATCAATTGTCGAAACATATCATTTCTGGAGAAATACTATTCGAATTTTTATTGAAACAAATATTGATGAGGTTGGATATTTTTTTTAAATATATATGTAATACATTTTATTTTAAATTATCAAAAAAAAGTTATAACAAGAAACAAAAGAAAAAAAATTATTTCCTTGTGTGCTTTAAAATAAATGTTTTAAATTAAATTAAAAAAAAAAATTAAAAAAATAAAGACTTTATACATAAAAATTAGCTGACCCCGCAATAGACGAGCCCGTTGGATGAGTGGCAAGGTGCTTGCCTAACGTCTCAGGGGCCCCGGGTTCGATTCCCGGCGGGGTCAACTTTGGAAAATTTTAATGTCATTTTCAAAATTGACTCTGGTCTGGATTTGAAAAGTAGTGGTAGGGCACACTGCGTTTCGCAGTCATTTGGGCAGCCCGTCTGGCGGCAGTAACCATCACCTTACAGAATACCTCCGTGAAATAACAGCATATACGTGCTGTTGTGTTTCGGTGAGTGAGTAAGGGATGCCAGAGCCCATTTCCCCTATCCCTTATCCTTAATCCTTCTATGGTCGGCAGCGCACTTATAGCACTCATGGCGTTGCTTGTGTTATAGACGACGGTAGCAACCTACCATCAAGTGGACCGTCAGCCTGTCTGTCGACCGTAACATAACAAAAAACGTTGTTTTGCCAAAAAAAAATTGGGGTATAAAAAATAGTTCACAACCTATTCTCAGACCTACCGATATACACAAAAAAAAATCATAATAATCAGTCAAGTCGTTTCGGAGGAGTTTTGTTTCAAACACTGTGACACGAGAATTTTATATATAAGAAGATTAACAGTCATTGTCACATCATTGTCAGGTTTATATAATACTAGCCGGTGCCCGCGATTTCGTCCGCGTTGAACGATGAAAGGTACCCTATGTCCTTACTGGTGTCCCAGACAACGTGTTTGCAAAATTTCATGGTGATCGGTTCAGTAGTTTTTGCGTGAAAGAGTTACAAACATCCATACATCCAAACATATTTTCGCATTTATAATATTAGTATAGATTAATTTCCTATAGATTTTATCAATTACATACTTTTTGATTTGACTTACAATTGACATAATTATAAGTAATAAATTATATATTATATACGTGTATAATAATATAAAATATTTTTGTATATAAAATAATATTAAATAGCATTGTAAATAAAATAATATAAATAAATATAAATATATATCATTGTATATTAAATATATTAATATATAAAGTAAGTACTAATTTTATGTATTTTGTTTTTTTAGAATTTATTTATGAAAACAGTGTTTTATTTTATTTATTTATTTATTATTAAATACTAGCATGTACTAGTACTTATTAATAAGGATTTTGTATTAATATTTAAGTTCTTAAAATGAAAACAAAAATTACGTGAACAATATATATAATTGTAGTACACATAAAATCTGATTTCAAGAATTATACCAAAATAAAAATAATGTTTCCAAACTTCTAAATTACCCACTTGTGTTTTTCGTTTTTCTTTATTCCTAAGAAAGTAAGTGTTCAAAAACAGTTTCGTAGTAGAATGTAAATCCTTGAGTGTTTCGCTGGCTGGAAGCCCAATACAACGATCAGCCAAATAGCTAGGGAATTGCTTCTAAATGAATTTAATATAGGCTTAAAACGGGTATTTATATTCAAGCTATACAAGTCGATACAAATCCTTCTTTTAAAAAGATACCTACTCGTAAAGTTGGCAAAGATAAATTGACATTTTTGCGACTTCGTCCGCGTTGGATAATGAAAAATTACCACCTGAGAAAATATATGAGTAATATAACGCCCCACATCTTTATCACTGTGATACAGCGAATTTGAATGCAAAGATATTTTATATCGATGCTGTGACGATGGTTGCGCGGCCACAACGACAGTGGCGCACTCTTTTTTATAACTCTTCGGAAACTAACTTTATCCAAGATAATAAATATAGTAAGTATAATAGTAGGTATTAAAGGCTCGAGTCTGATCCTCTGATTCTAAGATTCTAGCTATTTTCGCAGCTAGAACACTGCTAGAGCTACGCCTTAGATTAGATTTAGGCTTGCGAGGCATATCGAAAGCATGATTAATTTGCGAAAAAAACGATTTTCTTTTTTAAAACATAAAGCTTCCTAATGTTTTACAAATATCTGACTAAAAATGGTTAAGTATATTATAATCGTGTTAGTAATGAATTCATTTCTAAAACGAAAATTCTAATTCTAAAACGAAGTTTTAGAAAATGACTGTTGTAATTTTTACCTGACACACAACCCAAATGACACCAAAAAAATTAAAAAAAGTGTAAAGAAAGCGATTTCGTTGCAGCGCAAACCCTAATAACTTTGACATGGTGCAATAACACATATATATATATACGTTAGATTCTAGCGCCATCGTTAATGTACTGTTAAAGATAACCTTAACGCAAACAATAACCGAGCATATGGTTCAATACAGCCTGAGAGGTTCAATGTCAAAGTTAACCTCAATCACTCGGATAACGTTCTAATCAAAACATCAAAGATTCAAAGGTCAGTGCAGCAAAGAGCACAAACGTTCAGCAATCAACTAATTAAATTACAGTATTGAATCTGAATGCACGTATATATAGAGGAGCTTATTATTAGTATGTTGACAAGCCATAACACTAAGCCTAAGTTAAAGTGCTTGCCTTGACACTTTGTTCCAGGGTAGCCGGGTTCGATTCCCGGCAGGGTCAAGTTTGGAAATGAACTTTTCAAAATTAATTTTGGTCTGGATCTGGAAAGTAGTGCTACCACTACTTTATAGATCTACTACGTTTCGTAGTCATTTGGGTAGCCCGTATGGCTGCAGTAACCACCACTTTACAGAAGACTACCGTGAAATAACAGCATATTATGTGCTGTTGTGTTTTGATGAGTGAGTAAAGCGGTGCCAGAGCCCATTTCCCTATCCCTACCCAATCCCTTATCCTCAATCCTACTGTAGAGGGCAGCCCACTTACAGTTATAGGCGACGGTAACCACCTACCATCAAGTGGACCGTCAGCCTGTCTGCCGATCTTAACATAAAAAAGTTTAATAATTCTATATAAAACACAAAGAATTCATATTGTGACAAGTGTCTGTTGTACTCAGACGATTGAAACAAGAGATCTCATCCAAAAACTACGAACAATTGCCGAATCATCTCGGAAACTTCACCCGTTGCAAGACAAAAGGACTTTCGACGTTTCTAGATGTCTCTTCGATGCATGGAGCTGTATATTGCTCCGTTGGAGGCTTCAAAGCAGACTCGTAATGAAAGGGCTCTGAATGGGAAGGTGTTTGACGTCGTCTTAATGAACGAAGCGCCAAAGTCAAGTTCTTTTATGTACCGATAAGTGGAGGAACTTGGAATTTTTGACGAAAAACTACACGAAATATTAAAAAAATAAATATAAACTCTTTAAGGTAGAATAAATTTAGACTTTTGAAGTCGGACACTTATTTACTTATATATATTTACTTGTGTATGTTTGTTTGTTATTCTTTATACTTTTTAATGTTTTTATTGTTCTGAGATCGTTATCCAAAATATAAAAACATATATTATTTTATTATAAGAATTCAAATTCTAAAATTACTATTTTTCTTATCTATAATTTTTTTTAAAAATATAGGGAATTTTAAATTGTAAAATATGAAAAAAATTCCATTATACAGAATTTTCTCTAGCCTCTGTTTCCATAGAAATATTAATTTTTAACATTTTTATTCCTGTTCGATCGTAGAGATTTTCGATAAATTTTTTCATTGATGACATAATTAGCAAATAATTTCTATAAATAAACTGGATTGATATTGATATATAAAGAATATTGTCTATTGAATTAATTAGATAACAGCAGAGTCTTCACGTTAGTAAGCAGAGACTTACAAACGTGGTTTCAAAAACTTTTTATGGTTTTAAACATTGAACTATATGTTATGTTTTAAAGGTCTATTCCCAAAATGTCCCACAAGAAATGTCCCATTATAAACTATGGAGTAGTACTAACCCAAGTTGATAGATCAGCTGGTAATATTGTAGATAAGCAGATAAGTAGAGATTATTTTATGTAAATATAAAAAAATTGATTCGCGAGATTTATTGTAAGAATTGTAAGAAGTATATAAACGACATGAAAAATAATATTTTATGTAAACACAAAATATATACAAAACAAATAATGCCGAAAGAATCCACATGCCATCATCCAAGACTCCAGACTAGCTCTAAAAACTATATTTTTATCTTCAAAATGCACTATAATTACACCAATTAATCTATAGCATTAACCCAGTTTCTACACCATAACCTGATAAGGTTTTGTCAAAAAGTGTATATATTTTTTATTTTACGTTCAGCAGACAGGCTGACGGTCCACTTGATGGTAGGTGGCTACAGTCGCCTATAACACAAGCAACGCTACAGGTGCTGCAAGCAGTGCGCTGCCTACTACAGTAGAATTAAGGATAAGAGATTGGGAAGGTATAGGAATATATAGATAGGACTTATAAAGTTTTTGTAAAACCATAAGCTTCCTAATATACTCAGAAAATGCTTTAATACTCTCCAAAATATTAGCATATATGGTGGTACTCTCGTTGGCAAACACTCAATTTAATTTTCAAGTGGCTCATTCATTAAAATCATGACTATGACTATTTAGAAACATTTTCTTGATGACCCTCGTAAAAGTTAATTGGTTGTACTACTTCGTTGGCCCATTCTCTTTAGTGGAGCCATAATATGCGATTTAGGACAGTCCGAGGGGCAACTATTAGAAAAACGAATATATACTGGTCAACCAGCTGTTTTCAGGATAACAATACGAAAATAGGTTAATTACTAATGATAGCGGCGTATCCATTAAGAACGGAAAAGGACAGGTGTGTACTGCCAACTACACTCACAGCTGATATTCACTGATATGACTGGTTCAGAGGTTGGGACTTGAGACAGTATATCTATTAGGCTGGTTTTATGTCGAGCAACTAATGGTGCTCAATAGAATATCACAAATCGTATGGGAACTCTTATGTCTTTAAACAACTTAGTGGTTAACTCTTTTTTCAAGTTGTCTGTTTTTAATCAGAATATAAATAGTAAATGTCTGATTTATGGTAAATATATTATATTATATATTATATGATATACCTACTTGTATATACGTAAAGATGAGCAAAGTCATAATATATGGTTAATATGCATAATTGTATGGATCATAATATGCATGATAATAAGTACGTAATTGGAAAACTATTTAAATAGCAGTTTAATTGTAGTAAATAATTCTTAATTCAAAATAGATATTCTGTCATCATGCAAGTCTTGTAAGTCTAGTAGCCTTCTCCCGGCTTCGCCCGGGTTCAAAATAAAAACTATCCTATCTTTTAAGTTGGACCAAATTACACATAGTTACGAAGTTGATTAACATGTGACACGTAATTTTTATATATTAAGATTTCGATGACTTACATATATTTTCTTATTATTATATATTTGTCTTTATAGAACAATTTCATCAAGCACTTAATTAGAAATCGTAGCAATTCTAATTTCTATTTCAATTCTAAATTCTTAATTTAGCGAGTAATCAACATCTTTGTACGGATTTATTAGCATTTTATGTACTTTCTCATTTGGTACACTTTGTTCGGAGCTTGTCTGACTTGATTAATTTAGAAAGGATTTTTTTTTGTACCCATTTTATGAATCCACTGTCAATTTAATTATACTATCGCCGACAACTTTGCTCGCTGGCATTGTTTTACAAATCGACATCTAGTTACTTAGATATGTTGTCTGAGTGATTAGCGTGTGTTAGTGGCGTAGGGTTGCCTATACAACTTCATGTACACTTCAATCAGTAGACGTCCGCGTGGTAGTACCCGAATATCAGCTTGTATTGGATCGCGTAAATTTCGTCTGTTTTTTATATGATCCCATAATAAATTGTGAACATTAAGTGACACGTAAAAAACAATATATACGATACGACCTATCGAATGACCCAGATGTCTAGCTTGGCGGAGAGCCAAAATATGTTATCTACCAACTATCAAGTGAAATACTGTTTCCAATTTTTGCTTTTTAATTATCGACCTCTTGACATTGAGGTTTGAATGCTGAATTGTAAGAATGTACAATGCATCAAAATATCCGCAGTACTACAACTACTTGACAGCATGCTTATGTAAACTCCGATGAAATCTTTTCAAAGGTTTGACGGTATGTTACCGCTGAAGGCGATAATCGAGAGTCTGTTACTGGCCTTAGAGCGCGATCGAGTGTGTTGAGTGTCTGATCGCCGAGTGTCTGACCGACTACCTTTTTACTTTGTAAACGTGCCAATAGCGTCTCTATATACCGATCTGGTAAAAGATTAGAAATATTTGACCTACCTAAACTAAAATGGATTGCAGTATCATCCCAAATATAGGATGATACATTGCCAAGAATATGTATTCTGTGAATATTGCCAAACATAGTATTTGTTCTATATTCTAAGCCGGTTATAGATAAATATCTACTCGTGGAGACCTTTTACCCACTTGTTTCTGATAGTTAGTTAGCCTTAATAAGTAAATTCTTTCAACAAGACTGGTCATTTTGGGAATGTCTGAGACTGTGAGAGGTAGAGATAAGTTTAAGATAAAATTAAGAAACGCGTCTTAGAATCTGGTCATCTATACTGTTCAGAAGTAAACTGGTCATCTATACTTGTAAAATCTTTTATTTTGACTGACTAATGACTATTAATACACAAGCAAACCTAAATTAGGCCTTGAAAGCTGAACTTTGGAATATAGTTTTATTTTATAACGTAAGCATGCGCTAAGATTGGATTAAAAAAAGAAAATCAACTGTGCAAATCCGGGGGCGGGAAGTAACACCCTTTTGCCGCCATAATACAATTTTTGAAATCCACATGTAAATTTGTTTCTCTTTGCTTCTTCTAGAAATTTCTTGACTTTGTCGACATACACTTTTCACATATGTAAGTATATAGCGTCACTTTCTTCGTATTATAATAATAAGTGGTTTATAACAAAATCGAAACAAAAAGTTACTTGGAAGGAACTTCTGTAATTATTCTTGTGTATTAAACATTAAATTGAACAAATTTGCTTACGGCTTCAATTTTAACACTTGAAAATCTTGACCTTATCGTCAAAGCTTACGCGACGATCTCATAATCACTTGCTTCGATCTTAAGCGTTGTCTCGCCTATGATAATACTCATTTAAAATGTTTATTAAAGAGAGAAGATACGAAAGATAAATACTTCTAAGGCCTACGGACTTTAAATTAATTTTAAAAAATAGAGTGGATATAATAACAAGTATAACAAAAACAACATATAATCGAATAGGCTTTGAAGATTGCTGCTGTAAAGAAAATAGCAAATTAAAGCTTATGTACTGTTTTTTTTTGCCCAAATTTCTCATATTTTGGATAAAAACTAAAACGTCTATTAATTTCAGTTATTTCATTAAAACTAATCCATTTATTTATTACCTAGCAAGAAACAAGAAACAGATGGGAGCAGGAATCCTTAAATAACTATGATCTTTCACAATTGTGAATTATAAACAAATCTCGTTTTGTTAAATATATTTTACAGACAATTGTTGATCTGCATAAAATTCTCGTCAATGTGAACTCGTATTGAATGAAAGTGAAAACAAAAATTGTACATTTTTGTTTGTTGGCCATAATAAGATAAAAATGGACGCAGATTACGTTTTATTGAAAGCGAAGAGCTCCAGTTTACTTCATGAATAAAATTTGTGTAACAAACGAAATTTTTCTCTTTGATTGAACGGAATTAAGGTGGGTTACCTTTTGTTTGTAATGGATGTTTATAGTTGAATTAAAAATCTATTGTGTTTAAACAAGAAGATATATTATTTAGATGGTTAAAACACTTAAATGTTAAAACGTTTTATAAGAAAGTTTAGCAGTGCAGGAAAATTGTTTTCCACAGACTAAAAGCACGTCTGGCGGCAGTAACCATCACTGTCTTATGCTATCAAGGTCGGCAGCGCAAGGAACTTATTGTAACCCAATAAGTTCTTAGGAAAAGGTAGAAAAACCATTTTTTGGGGTATTTTTTTTTTATTTTTCAACATAATCTCTTTCTTGTTATATACACTACCAGACGTCTCCATTTTAAATCACTCCATTTTATTATCGCAAGATTTTTTCATCAAAGATTTACCTATATTGCGACCCGCCCTCGACTTCGCACAGTATTTAATATTTATGGTTTTATATGGCAATATAATTTTACAATAGATATTATTAGATTTTATTGGTATAATTGTAGTTATAACTATAACATGTCATTGTACTCGTAATGAACCCGAAAGATGAACTAACGTATAATGGTGTCTTGGTCCGTCGTCCCGGAATTGAAGGAAGGAAGTTGAAAGGATCGACTTGAGCAAAGTAAATAATTGAAGGGAAATCACAAATTGGAAGACAGCGAACGAGGAACAGGAAAATAGAATAATAAGGTGGCATACTTATAAAATCAAAACAGGAGTTGTTTATTTCGTTCATATAATGATAAACCATTTTTTTTTTCTCCGGTCAAATCTGCAATCAGTCGTCGACTTTAAGCAGATGGTTTGCAAAGTCATGCCTAGAAGGGAAAGTCTTCCAAGAAGATTCCCTATATTTATAAGTACCCTCAATTTATATTATAGGGTAAGGAAATGACGTCTTTTTACACTTATTAAATAGTCTGGTGTTATTTGCCTTTGTAGCCAGCTGGTTGGAATGTTTTTTTTAAATGGTTTGATCACAGATAATGCATATAATAATTAACTAAAAGTACCGAAATTAAATAAAGAAAATTTAAGAATTGTACCTACGAGTATTATATGCAGGGGAAGTGTGAAGAGTTGCCCACCATTTCAAAATGGGCGAAAAAAATACAAATAATAAGGATTAAATAATCTTATATTTTAATGATAGTTTGAACTAAGAAATGAAAAAAATAGTGAGAATAATTTAATATTATTTATTTTATTGCTTTAATAATAAACAAAAAAAATCATATAAATGGGGATAGATACCATTACTTTGTGGGTTAGATCGCAGCATCTAGGTCGCAGCAGCATTCTTGGTTCGTGGGATAGTTGCCGTAAGGTAAAAATAAAAGAATATTGTGATCATCTTAGCATTAAATTTTGTTCATTAAATGGGGGAAGTTAATAAAAAAAACATAAATTTTTATAGTCATATTATAGTTGCGTAGTATAAGAGGAGTTAGCAGATAATACAGACAGACACGGAAAGCGTTCAACATAGATATACAACGTCTTCGACATAGTACAATATCAAGTAATTTCCATTTAACTGCCATTATGGTTTGTTCCTTATTTTGATATGGCAAAACACAAAATGTGAATTCTACGTCGATAAATGACGAGAGAATTTAATTGATGTATAAGTCCATCGGGTTGCGGTTTTGCGTTGGCATCATTCGCTTGCGATCTGGATTCAGGCCAGATATAGAATGATATTTCGAAGTTGCAGACCTCAACCAAATTACACCATCTATTTCAAAAACATTGCTTTCTCAGCTCTTGAATATATATCGATCGCATAGTTCTTGGGAGGCCAGATGTTGATATCTGAAGTTGGTTATTTACCGATAACTTTTAGGTCGTTTGGCAGACGCGTCACTGAGGCAAACCGTGCTGTATCGACATTGTAATTTTAACTGTCATTGTAAGGCTTTGTAGTGACCTATTTGGCAAGAGTCCGTAGTCGACCAAGTGAAAGCAATTTTGCATCAGAAAGTGTGGAAGTATACAATGTGTATCTTTTAGTAATAGCTTGGAATATATTTCCACTTGCTTTTTAAGCATTTAAACGGTCAGTTGGTAGACAAAGTATGAGGGCAGGGCTTACTGATTTTTGCAACCAAAACTGGTGGTCTGGTGACATGTGTTCACATGAGGTATTATATTATTTGGAGTGGAAATTAATTAAATTATTGTCATGAAAGTATTATTAAAGAATCGGTATTAAAAATGCGAAGAAATATTCTTAAAAGTATAACGAAGTAGACGTGGGTAGTTGGCGAGGAGTCTTGTAACTTCGGCAAACAAGTTTTAAAACTTGACGCGTTTCAGCCGAGATTGTAGCAGGAAAACAGTGCGCCCTTTTGTGCGGGGGCGAATCCACTATGAAAATATAATAAGAGTGAAAAGTTATATTTCTTTCTTAAAATAGCCTTTTGCTTTTTGACAAACTGATTTTTTAGAAATTTGGACAATGAGCTACAAGTACTAAAGTTGAAAAGATTAAAGTAAATTCCGATTCTTAATATACCTAATAACAAAATATTTACCTATATGTTAGATCAGTCAGTACCCAATTCTTTTTAGAATGCTTATAGATACAGCTTCTAATGAGATATTACAATAGTTACATCTCTTTTCTCTACATGTCATCAATACATATCTATCTATACTAATATTATTATAAAGAGAGAAGATTCGTATGTTTGTAATGAATAACCTCAAAAACTACTAGATCGACTTTGAAAATTCTTTCACATATATAAAGCTATGTTATTATCAGCGAGTAACATAGGCTACATTTTATAAAGTTACTCGGGCGAAGTCGTGTCTGTACATGTGTAAAAATATGTATCTACTAAAATATACAATATTTTTATCTGTATAAATATGTCTTGTTGTGTTGTTTTAGGTATTACTCAAAAACTCGAAAACTAAGCTCGATTCTTTGATTCGATTTCTTTGAAATCTCATATAATTTGTTTTTTTTTTTCAAAATTCCAATGGGGACCGGTTTTTTTTATAAAAGAAACATAATTTTCATATTGACCGTTGTTATGGCAATCATGGAACGTTGGTAACTGAGTCACAGCGAAGCGTTCAACTATATTATATTTAATCATTTTTAATAATATATTTATGACATTTATAATAAACGTTTTTAAAAATCGTTCTTGGACTATTTTTTAGATACATATTATGCATTTGACTCTACATTAAATATTAAAAAAATCAATTTCTAAACGTTGTAATTATGTTACCAAGGTCAATAGGATAAGACTAGGACCTTATCCTATCCACCAGTAGTCAGGATTATCACTTTATCCCGTCAGACTGTTAACGCAATATAGATCTTAATAATACGCCTTTGCTCACGTCCGAAAGAAAAGCAGTTTGAAACAATGTTAATGTTAATTAATTCAATTAGCTTAAATCCTTCATCGAATTACTGTAGATATAATTGACTCATCCTTGGCGCTGGGCGAGTCTTCAGAAAGAGAATACAAGGCAACCAAATAAAAAAGTTAAAATGAACCAAATTAGTTCGGTGGAGATTTCGTTTCGTTCTTTGTAGGCATAATAAATTGGAGACAATAGCCAGAAAACCTTTGGTCCAATCGAAGTTCAGAGTAACTCGATTATATGAATGCCGACAAAAATTTTGACAATTACGGAATTCATTCACTGAGAAAAAAAAGTTAAAAATAAAGACGGAGAGATTTCTATTGCTTCTCGATTTGCTAACCAATTTTAACAACAATTAAAAATATTAATTTTATGTCGGAAACTTTCGTTTTTCTACGAATCACCTCATTCTGAGTCTACGGATCTAGCTCGTTTAGCGACATCGAACTTTCTTACGAGGCCCATAGATACAGACCACACGATTCAGTGCCATATGTCATTAATAAAATGTTACAAATTAATATTTTACATAAAGATTAAAAATATAAAGTAATTTTAACTTGGTCTAACCTAGTTGTGTTACACTACGAGATCGAATCACAAATGAGGAGATCCGTAGATGTACTAAAGTTACTGACATAGGCCAGCGGATCAGTAAGTTGAAGTGTCAGTGGGCAGGACACACGGCCGCTGGGGCTGGTAGGTTCTTGAGTGGAGGCTACGGACTGGCAAGGGCTGTTTAAGACGTCCACCCACAAAGTAGACAGACGACCTGATAAGGCCCTCGGGTCAACGGTGGATCCAGGCTGCTTCTGACCGGTCCTATTGGAAAGTTATGGGGTAGGCCTATGTCCAGCTGTTGAAGTCCTACAGCTGAGATAAAGATGGCGATGAACCTAGTTGTGAATTGAATTTGATTTTATAAAACCTTTCTGTACAAAGTTCATATATTTTAAAATTTCGTTTCTATTGAATTTTCTATTTCCGCTAAGTATTAATGATTTGCTCGTTCCTTTATAGCCTATGAATGAATTATAAAGCCTCGAGAGTCTATTGAGCAGAGTTACTTCACGTAAGTAATGAATGGTGGAAGGCTATAAGTCGTTATTAGTCATAACCACAACATTGCGGGAGTTGAAAAGCAATTAATCAATTAATTTCTGTTCATTAGGCAAGTCAGAATCGTCTCCTTCAGAGAAAACAACAGACAGCCGTTTCAGGGTTGTGAATAAGGGTTTTGTTCCTCATACAAATAGGGAAGAGAAATGTTTTGTGACTTAAGAAAATTAGTTTCTTTAAGTTCACCCGTTCTGCAAGTTATATGTACGAGTAAAAACCTTCCTCGTTTAAAGCTCTATTTATTAGCGAAAACCGCAATAAAATCCTTTTAAAATATCGACTTCATTTTATACTATGTATAGATGTGTTATTTTTAAGTAGTTTCATTACAATAAGTAAACGTGTTAATTTAAAATGAACTTGGACTGAATTCCGTCAAATTTCATATGTGATTCGTCGCGCGTTGCGAGGTTGTCACTGCCTGTGTTTGTTAAATATTTTAACATTCAATGCTGCGGTCATTTTAAAATGATGGCACAATCGTTCCATTTTAATTCTTATTACTATAGCTGTAAGGTATCACGTCAATGATGCGGGTAAAATGCTACTGGGCCTATTGTCACAAAGGTTAAAAATAAAAGAAAAATGTTTCCCTCGGCACCCATGTGCTCATAAAGGGCACCGGGACAATATATAATAAAAACTTTTTTCAACCCTCCTTCATAAATACTGACCCATGTAACGCATAGAACCTGTGAAAACATTTCAAATGACTCTTCTAATTTTTATGTGAGGTAGGGGTTGTTTTAACACGTTCCTTGTCTAGTGTGTTCATTTGGATACCAAAACAGTGTTACCCTGGAGTCCGTGTATCCAAAAAGATACTTGATACCGAATTTTCAAGAGCTATCAAAAAGATACACTGATCAAGTTAAGATATTATAATGTCCGTCAATAAAGGTTGATATATCCAAATGGATTCACACGTATTCGTAGCTTCAAATCCCGGAATCCTTATGGACATAAAGAACACACAAAAACTTATCAGAATTGCTAAAATAGTAATTTTAGTAAAGGAAAATACGTTACAAAGAAACAAAATACAATTATTATTATTGCCCAAAGTGGATTTGAGGAGCAAATAATGTCCTTTGTATGAAGGAACGTGTTCAATAAAGATCAGTGTATTGAGAGAGTAGGGCTCAGCTATAAACTAGACACCAACTTTCTATAGAAGACCAGTGTCGATACAGCATTTCAACTGTTGTGTTTCAATGGACGAGTCTAGAATCCATTCCGTGTTGACGCTTTATCCTATGGGACGAGGTCTTATTCTCTTTACTCTTGTGATTGTCTCTGCGGTTAGTATTATATGGAGAGTATTATACGAGTTGTATTATATGGCTAGTATTAACCTAGAAGTTACCTATTAGAAATAAATATTAAATCGAAGTATTATTTAGAAGTATTCCTAGTGGCCAACATGGATTTTTAGTCCCACTTGTTAATAATATAGCAAACGCTTAATGCCATAAAAACGCCATGCATGAAAAATGTGAACATTGATACATTGATGTGAACAATAATAAAAGCAGGTGACCTAGTTCTGTTGATACGCGATTTTCATATCTTTATCTTAATATAGGTATATATTTTATTTAGCGTTTTGTGTTTATCGACAGATCATGATCACATATTGACATTTAATATATTACTCCCAGGTGATTCAGGTCTTGTTAAACAAAAATTAAAGTACTCTGCTATTAATCAAGCCCTCGTAATATAAGGATGTACTCTGTGTGTGTGCATGATATGTACTGTGTTATGTGAAGTAATGGCGTGTGTTGTGCAGTAATCGGTCTGAATATAACAAAGGTTAATTGCATTTAGATCTTTTCAAAAGGCCAAAGCTTGTATTCCTGCGAAGCTTTTGCTGCCACAGCCTGTAATCGGCTGCAGAGTCATGCGTTTAGTGGATTCTCTGGTTTTTTGTTCGCGGTTAAATCACTCCTATACGATGTATAGCTAAAGGGTTTTTTAAAGTACATTTCCGGGAATTTTCCTTCTGCGTTGATAAACATTTCATCCCGCTAATTTTAAGAACAAACTCGCGACTGAATTATTTTAAATTCAATTTTTTATTTTTATTGATCTTAAAACCTACCTACCATAAATACCGGCTAATTATCCAACCTGCATCTTCTTCATCTTGTAGTGCCATCCTCTGCCGATCACCATAGCAATTTCCCATTTTCGCAATCGCATATTCCACAATGATACTATTTTTATAAAAAAAAATAAAAAAAACTTAAACTTAAGGCAAACTCAAATAGTGCAATGTTTTGCATCCTATCAAATATTTGTGGTATTAGTTGTAATCTCTGGATACCATTGTTAACGGCGGTTAAGCGGCACAAAGGGAATACTGAATTGTAGATTAGTTGGACAGTCGAGATAACATGTGTTTGCAACAAAACACACAAGCGCCCCCCCATGTATAAAGTTTTCAAGCACAACTTTATACTTAAATATTATTGGTTAAACAACAATAAATCCATCTGAATCATTGTCACCATAATTAGCTACTAGATGATTAATGGTTGTTCCAAGTGTTGTTGTTCAACTGTTTGTGGCTCCAACTACATATCACTTTATTAAGCTTAGCTTGTCTTAATATACTAACTACTCTTTAATGTTTATTTAGCCTATTTAAGATAGTACGTCTCCTCGAGCACAATTTAACTCTATTACTAAATGCCGTCTCCACTCATCAATGTAAATTCTCACTTGAAAGCCAGCGCTCATATGAATTTCATTTATACTTTGAACTAGCTTGGAAAGCTTTCAAGACTTACAAATCAAAAAGAGGATATACAAACCATATTATAAGTTCCTTACACTATTAGTAACGGTAGTACTTGATTTGATTACACAAATAGAAATGTTGATCCGTGTTCGGTATACATACCTATATGAATGTATCTACATTCATTTATTTATTTCAGGTGTGAATATATAGTTTAGCGAATTTACAACAATTCTGAAGGCTTGTAAGTTTAAAATACTTGATTCTTTCACTGTACTCATCTGTATAGATCTCAGCTGATCTATATGGTCTCGGTAAAAATGGGTCTAAACTACAGAACAATGTTCCATTGTACTTAGTCCCAGAACTAAGTTACTTAACTATACTAGAACTATAGTTAAACAATTTTTGGTTAATTGGTTTTTGAGTCCAACAAACTGAGGCCCATATAAAGCTATCTAGTTATAATTAGCTATAAAGCTAACTAGTTATATGGATCTCAATTGTTTGACTATAAAAAACGTATCTAATAAACGTTATTGAGTCGTACAGTGTACAAATCATATGACGTGTGTAAATATAAGTATATAAAAAAAAACACTATTTTTTTTATTTAAAAACTAGCTGTCCTGCTCCCGGCTTTGCCCGGGGTGCATTTTTTTTTGTAAAAACCTTCCCTGATTATCCCTCTATCCATTGGTGAAAACCGCATGAAAATCGGTGCTGTAGTATTTGAGTTTATCGCGAACAGACAGACAGACAGACGAAGTGGAGGACTTTGTTTTATAATGTGTAAGGATTTCTATTTGGAACATGTCCCAGTTAAAGCTTTACGTATACGTTGTCAGGTACACTTAACTACATAAGTAAATAAGGGACAAGCGAAAACAGATACCCGTTAACGTATTATACCTGGTTAAGCGTTGTAACTGTAAACATTCCTACCCAGAGGGCGGTTTGACCCACTTAGGAATTCCTTTCATCCTCGGATATTATTCAGCTATCTGCAAGTGATAACTAGCAATTAACTCAAGTTATATTAACATTCACAAATAAATTGGATTTGTTGGGCAACCAGCTCTGTTGATGACATACGAGTATAAATGATTATTAAAGATTTTTAAACTAGCTGCGCCCACAACTTCGTACACGGGAACTTAACTTTTTTCCAGGATAAAAATTATCCTATAAGATAATCCAAGCAATAAACTATCTGTGTGTCAAATTTCATAAATTTAAGCCGTTCTGATAAGCCGTTTCTGAGATAAGCGTGAACAAACGCAAAGACAAACAGACTAAAAATTGAGGAACTATTTTTTGACCTCGGTAACGTTACTTACGTTACCAACGTGTACAAATTGTTATTTGAAAAAAGTGTGCAACCAGAATACTTGTAATTTAATGTGATACATTCATGTTTGTTTTACATGAAAAGCATTACAATACAGCCTTCTCGCTACCTCAGTTGACTTTTGCGATAGACTAGTTATACCTACTCACAAAAAAATACAATAAACATGCTATAATATCGCTCTAATTGTCTATATCAATACTAAACACGTATAAAACGCAATAATATCATACAGTTGACACGGAACTAGAAATATTATTGAAGTTACAGAATAATTACCATATTTTAACATGCATTAGTTGACCAAGAAATATGTAGTAGTACTAAAATTCAAAGCTTTTCAATATAAAATAATGAATAAAAAAGCTATGTTGATTGAAATTGAAGTAACGATACGTTGCTACGCTAAATTTTCCGAATGATTTTATGTTTAATCGAATCAGAATAGTTGGAGAGCATAAAGAGCATTTGCGATGTGCATTCGCACGGCCGCCCATCGATTAGACGTGAAATGTTGCCATATTTCATCTCTTACTATTGCTCAAATCTTGAACTGTATTTTACAAAGCAATAGAGAAATACTCAGTTTTGAGCTTTTAAGTTTCATATTACTTTTAAACACCCTGGATTTATACTTACTTTTATTTAAAAAAAAAATCTTTTTTCGCATTATATGTAATTATATATTATGCTGCACCTAAAAATTAAATATTTGAGTTTATTTTTTTCTACATTTTAACTTTTAAAAACTTCGTGATTATAATAACGACCATTGGTCTTCGTATCGTTAACTAATCGTTTATATACACTTTTAAAAACTTATATTTAAAACTGACAAAAGCGGTTATGACCAATCTAACATAGATATAACATATAAAATGTAGTCTGTTCAACATCTTTCCCTTACTCTCAAAAATTTAATCTCTTAAGTTAATATTATTATTATAGCGGCATGAAATCCGCTGCTGGGCATAGGCCTCCCCATAATTTTCCAATGGGACCGGGCAGAAGCAGCCTGGATCCACCGGCGACCCGCCGTCCTTATTAGATCGTCTGTGCACTTTGTAGGTGGTTATTATTTATTTATGAAAAGCGGAACCCAAAAATTATAGCTAAAACAATAGAAAGCCACAGCCGCAGTCACAGTTCTATTTTTAAAATGAAGCACGTTCGAAGAGCTCGCCGTTTACTGCAAACCGAAATTACCGAACTTAAGGTCTACGCTACGGAACCGGAGGCCATCTATTTCTTGGTCCCTCCCACTGCGATCTCCTTACACCCCCTAACCCACTAATTAAGCTCTTTTATCCTTGTTTATATCGAAATATATCTGCTTCAATTGTTATCTCAAATAATGAACTTAACTGTAACTGTAACTTGAAAAATGTAATTAATTTTTATTATAAAAAAAGCTAAGTTGGTTTTGCCTATTTTTTTTTATCTTAGCCAAAAAGCATTTCTATGCAAAATTCAAAGTTTCCTATACAACAAAATAATATTTTTTACCTTTAAAAATATTAATAAAAGTAAAAGATATTACGTAATATCCATGTAATATTTTTCATAGGCAAATGCTTTGTGCTAAGGAAAACGGTGATAAATCAGTTTACAAGGGAAACAAAAAATGTATGTTGACTTAAGAGAATATGTGGGCAGATCCCAGCGTGTGCCATTGACATGGGAATGATGTACTGGGTACCGAGCGGTCTGTCCTTCCCGATGTCGAACAATTTAGCGCTACAATCGCTGGCGGGGACGACGCAATTTAGTTGCTAAATTGCTTATTGCGTAGCAACCACAGAAACAGCCATATAGACATTAGTCAGGTGTGTTTATATATGATAACTTTCTAAAATACCTACGCTTATTATCTTTTGTAAATGATCGATCGATTTTTCGAAACATTTTGCTATACTTATAGGTGTAACTAGGTGTGCCCGCGACTTCGTATGCGTTATAGTTCATTTTTTGAAAATCCCACAGAAACCTAACATTTTTGCAAAAGTTTGTATGTTTGGATGTTTGTTACTATTTCACATAAAACTAGTTAACGGATTTAATAATGTTATAAATTTAGGTTCCCGAAGGATGGCCTAAAATCCCGAAGGATATCAGGCGTTATTTAGATATTATATTTTTGGCTTATTCCTCGTGGTCCCTCTCGTAGTCCCTCGAAGGGACCACTGGCACAAAAATACCCGTTGATTTTCGAACGCAGACAAAGTCGCAGACACCAGCTGTGTTAATTATTACAAACAACCCTGAAAATGACAGTAAAAGTTTAACTAGAAATTAAATATATAATTTTTGTTTAATATTCAAATTTGCTGTTATGTTTAGTCTAATCAATTTCCCGAGCTACCTTGCTAGGTTTTTTCTTAGTAAAAATGCTAACACTTTCACTAGGACAAGCTATTAATTTCACGTAACACAGGTTTATTATATACATTTTACGACAGATGCCCAATAAACCTTAACGTACAAGCGTAAGCATAAACTGTTATAGAATAAGATCATAAAAATTAACTTTACGATGTATTTACCAGCCAGTGTCAATGTGGGAGGTATCATAAAGTCGCCGACAAATGGTTTTTAATTATTCTGCACAATGATGTGGTGACTAATTGCTGACATGAGAGAGGGGAGCGTGTATCGTGTGCCCTTGTTGTGTCTACTCAACTCTTACTACGAGTTTTCGAATGCAAAAAATATTTTTGTAGTAATATATTTATGCATCACTAGCTGGTGCCCGCGACTTGGTCCGCGTTGAAAAATGAAAAATATATAAGCAATATTACGCTTAACGTCTTTACTTCTGTTATACCTACTTTTCCAGGAGTTGGATTTTTGTTTTTAAATTATCCCTCGGAAACAGTCCCTTTTTATAGATAAAAGATACCCTATGTCCTTTCCTGTATCCCTGACAGGATTTCACGATGATTGGATGAGTAGTTAAGGCGTGAAAAGGTAACATACAGACAAAGCGCACAGATTAATGTTTATAAATTAACGGAATACTTCGAAAACAAATAGTATGGGTGATGTTTAGTGATGCGAGCCGAGCGGACATTTGCTGACATTGTTAGCATATCTTATCAACGTTCCACAATATAGAAGGGTATAACCACTTCACAGCGTTATTGCGGTGATGTGTATGATGTTCTGATAAAAAATATTGCTCTATTCAGATTTCAAAGTGTTTATTTGTAGACTTCGTTAATTAAAGTAGAGCTTCATATTGGATTGAAATTACATGTAGATTTTCTACAAATATTATATTTATGCGGACCATATTTGCAACCGTCATTGTAAGGGGTAAATCATTTCGAGGTACTTTTCTCAAGAGTAAAAAAGACATAGATTTTATCGTCTTATCTTTATTTATAACACAAAAGAGAGATAATTTATATTTATTTTTTTAAAGATGATTTATTTCAACTGTTGACCGTAACTGCGGTTTACATGGCCATTCTGAAGTTCCAATTCTTTCATTCTTATGCCTATAGAAAGTTTTTCACCTATAGAAAATTTATAAAGTTACGCGGACGAATTCGCGTTCAACAGCTAGTACTTATACAATAATGTTCTTTAATTATTTGATATAGAAAATTGACACGTCTGCCCATATCTTTCATTGGTATCTAAATGGGAACTCCAAATGCCATAAAATACTTAAGTAAACACATTGAACGCGAGTTAACTTGTACCGCAAAATAAACCTAATCCTTCCCACACGCAAACATTACTTATTGAGATGTATCGCTACACCTGTGGCGCAATAGTTAATATAGGTTCTGTTCTGTTCTTTTTTATTATTAATGTTAAGGTCGGTAGACAAACTAGTGGTCCACTGAATGGTAGGTGCTAGATGGCTACCATTTAGTGGAGAGTAAAAAGTATAACTGACAAAATATATGAACAATATAACGACCGACTTATTCTATTGTTATATATTTGCTGGGCCTTAAATTTTTATTTTTAGATGATCCCTCGGGGACGGTAATTATTTCCTGGATAAATGGTACCCTATGCTTTTTCCTGTATTCCTGATAACGTGTTTATGCAAAATTTCATCATAATCGGTTGACTAGTTAAGGCGTGAAAAGGCAAGACAGACAGATAGACATAGTTACTTACACATTTATGACATTCAGATGTAATAGTCGTAGGGACATGTTTCATGTAGTTTTTAATTAACAGACCGTGTAAATCCAAACAATATATTTCTGGGGAATAAACCCAACGAAAGTTTGTGCTAAAGTTCTGTCAAGATGGTAGAATAAAAAAAAACATGTATAAAAAGGCATTGGCGTGGAAACGAGAGAAAATGTTCTCAGCTTAATGAGCACTGAATTTATCTTTTAAATGTGATAATTTCCTGAAGTACCAAGAAAATTTCGTATAATTAATTTTGTTCTTTAATCTCACGTGTCTTTTCTGGTGGATTTTTCAGTATACATTATGAGACTGTCTTTTTATAACAGTTAAAAAAGTTTCAATAAAAATAATCCTCAGACGATATAATGCAATCCAACATAACCTAATATAAAATCTTAACAATAATTATATTAGCATTATTATTATTGTTAGTCTCATTACAAAAAAAGGTAGCTGTGTCACCGTTTTAACAAAGCGAGATAGAAAAAGTACATTCATATACTTTTCTACAAAAGAAAAGAGAAGGAAGTAACAAAATAAATGTTCGCGATGATGTTCTGTAATGAAGAAAAATTTCCTTCCGTTGAAGGATGCGAGCTGAATTGTTACTCCTTAAAATATTACCTGCACAAATTCCTCGTATATTGTTTGAATAAAGAAATAACTTATTTCTTTATTAACTTAATAAATTAATAAATAAAATTATACATGCATAAAAATTTATTTTCAATTGATTACTTTAAATAGGAAAAAAAAATTATTGTAAGAATAATTTGGATAAATTATAAATTTTCTTAACGCACCATAGAGACCCCGTTTCTCAGACATATGTCGTCACTGGCCACACATGGGCCACACACATTGATCGTAAACTTTTGTTTTGAGGATCACTGAGGAATTTTGCACGAGAAGATGTCTCAGAGCTTCCCAAACGCTGCCTGGATTCGTCGATTGATCTCCTTCTCGATGTTGGCTCTACCTAATTGCACTGTTTATTGTGAGTTTTGTTTCATAAAACTGTAATTAAATGAATTCTCATCTATTGTCTATGCTTACAATTAAAAAGTGTGCTTTGACTACTTCTTTAACGCCTAAAATGTCGATTATTATATAAAGTAAGTAAAAAGAAATATGTGATGATGAAAACATTTATTTATAGGATGTTCTTGTCATGGTAACATTTGTAACTCTTCAGGTATCACAATAAAAATGTACAAAAGCCTTCCATCTTAAAAAAATCGAAGTGACTGCAATTTTATGCCTATATATTTTTACGATAAACACAGTACATAGTTGTAAATCTTCTAAAAATGTTACAAGTGACACTACAGGTTTAAACGAGAATTTTATAGACTCCGATGTTAACAACAGTTCATTGTTGTAGAAGAATACAGAGACTCTTTACTGGAATAGTGAATTCTTGACGTGATCCGTTCTGTAAACTGAGCGTCGCGCGTTGTAGCTCGAGCAACGATCAGTCAATGTCGGCGCGCTGCGAATATCTTATATTCGCTACACTCACCTGAGGGACACAGAATTAAATGAATGTACGGAAGAGATAACCATGCGAGTCATCTTTTCACTTTATATGTATGGAATATTATAAATGCGAAAGTTTTTGAGGATGGATGGATAATATGTATTTAGTATGTATTATCTAAAGTGTATCGAAGGACAAGGCGATTATGGTGAAAAAGAAAAAAAAACCGACGTTCTTTAATTTTTTACTCAAATTCTAAGAACTTTTTGATTTATCTCTAGTATAAATCACTATATAAATAGTTCCGTCAAAATACCTTCAATAATTTTTGCGTGAAAAGAAACAAACACATTAATATTATTGGTAACATTTCTGAATCCATCACACAAAGTTATTATACAAAAGTTAAAATTCTAACGCTTCCAGTTATGTGATCTGTGGGTTCATGATTGCTCGATACACGCGCGTTCCATTCATACGAGAATTACAAATTGGCGATCAGTCAAATGATAAATGGACATTACTCGCTATATGGGTCATTGTGTCACATTTAATACACAAGTTTGCTGCTAAATCATCGATTTATGTTTTCAACTGTTTTAGTTTTTCTCATATTTTACACAATAAATAAAATTAACGAATTTTTAAGCATTATATAGGTTTAACTATTATGTCTTTGTTTCTGTGGATTTTGATATCCTCTCTACATGTCTAGTCTAGACGCTACAAAACGTCAATTACGGAAACCTTAGTAAACAAAATTTAGTGTGTACATACTGAAGTAGTTCTACAATACAATGTAACCGGCGAACAGTTAGTGTTACAATACAAATTACATTTGAAGCGTTCGACGACAAATGTACACGTCTACAATATGCGTATGTTCAACAAAGCCTACTAAATATCAAACAAAGGGCATGCCTCATGGGAGGCCGATCCGGCCTTCACGAGCGCCTACTTCCTTTTCATAGTAATTATTTTGGCCCTTTCAAGTGTGACGCCGCCTTTCCTTATATTATATGATCATTCAAATTTTCGATTTTAAAAGTTACTTTTTTTTAAATAAAATTACGCCAACCTTTATAAACACTACCTTTTTTTATTATTTCTAAATAAGAAGTATATAGAATCATCTTCAAGTCAATTCATCTTCAAATTTTTGAGTTTTGTGGACACAAACATAAGAAAGCGGAATTTTTATGTATATCTTACCTAATTATACAAGTTTCAACCGTTAAAACTAAAATTATTTTAAACTGGAGATCAGGCTCCATAAAAAAATTGATTGATCTCCTTTATGGGGGAACTATGTCCAGAAGTGAACGTTCTGTGGCTGAAATAGCGATGAATAGAAATTTCAATACCATGTAAAAATATATTGTAATATTTTTGCATTTTAAGTTTAACTAATTTAATTGTATTGTTTGTGGATATTGTATTTTGCTGTAAAATACAAGCAGTTAATTAAGTTTACCGCACACGAAACAGCGTGAAATTCTGCCTAAATTAAAATGACAATGTTTTTGTTTATATTGAAACATTGAATCTGTCGTAGCATGTAACCGCGTAGCGAGACGCGGTAAATCGCTACGATTTCTGCACAGTATTGCTACGAGTCGAAGCACTAAATTTAATTGTACTAATTGTAATAACACACAACTATTATATCTCCAGATATTTTAATACCTAATCACTACATATATGCGTCTGACTGTGTCGGCTTATTCTTTCTAAACCGTGATTAGTAAATTGAAAGTCGTGTTAGTTACACTATTTGTAACTCGAGAACGACTGGACTGATTTTTTATAATCTTTGATTTGTTGAATTTGTCTCCGCCCCGAATCACAGAATAACTAACTAAAAACAACGGAAAACAATTTAAATACTCAATAAAGAGGTTGTGGATTGTTTATAGTGATGGCTGAGTGACTTTGAACTAGTGGACCAGTCCAGCTTAATTGTTGACCTTGGTCTTCATACATTGCGGCGGTAATGACGAAAAGATAAACCATATACTTTTAATTTGGTTCGTTTCGTAATTTCGTATCGAATTTCGTGCGCATTACAAGCCCCACAGTAGTAATTATTTGCCGAGTCAACCGTTCCCTGTTTACCCACCGACACTGGTTAAACGTGCGTGTGTAACGTAATATTATTAAAACAATTCAAAGTAAATGTTATTATTGCAGTGAAATTAACGCTTTCGCATAAGTACCTCTGACTTTCATACGAATCTATAAATTGTTTTTTTAAACGATACACCAACACAGCGAATAAGAAAGGGCTCTGATTGTGGTGTAGTGATTTACCAATTAATTTGCACTACAAATAAAATTTTGGTGACGAAAGTGTTGTCATTGGCTCTAGTGTGAGTTTATAATAACCGTACATAAAACATTTGAGTGAGTCAAATTTACAATTTTCCATATAAATATATAAATGTTTTGCACTTTCGCTAACGAGTACGGTCAATATAAACTTCATGTTAGACCCACAAGCTTTAATTTGTAACATCTATCGAAAATCCAACGAAAATGTGTCGAATTTTTTTCCCATCCCTTGAAGAAATTTTATTGAATTTAAAAATATTTAAATAATTCTATTTCACAAAAAAATATTGCATACAAATTCAATACAAAAAACTGTTAAGACCGAAAATATATATTATTTTCTCCAGCGCGCAATTTCAATGAAAATATTTGGAATTAATTTCTTTAGACAGATTCATATTGTGTTCAACCACAAAAACCGTCTTCTTTATAGTATTTGGAAAAAAATGAAAATTTCTACTCGTTTATTCCAATTAGATCCATTTTTGCCCTCTGGCGTTAAATTTAAATTCGGGGCCTTTTGTCTTTGATGACAATACCCTCTGTTGCTCCACCGGCAAAGAATCGAGCAGCGGTTTTTTTTATATTTTAATGTAGTGCAAAAATCTTATCTAAAAATATAATTCTCTATCAAATAGTTTATATAATATCTTGCACCACACTAATTATATTATTAATTTATAAATAAATTCACTTGTTTTTTACCAGGGAATGGAAAGGGTGAGCTTCGGACATTTTTTCTTTTGAACTTGTAAACTAGAAAATTCCATACCTACGAATAAAGTTCGCAGTCGCCTATTTGATATTCATTTTTAGCTTAAAGAGCCTTTCATTTTGTTAGGTATTTTCAAACATTTAAAATTGCTTTGCTATTTTAAACGATACTGGCCTATAAATAACTTTATGAGGAAATATAACAAAGTGGCAGAGGTTACTAACGTAAAGGCGATGTAACGTCGCCTATAGATAGATCCTTTTTATCTCAACTGTTTTCTCAGTAAGAATGTGATCATTACTACCAGACCAGCTGTCCAGTTTATGATCTCACAATGTGCCTTAAAACTTTGAAATATCATTAAGCAGTAAGAAATAGTTCTCACATACACTACAGTATTTTGGAGCAATTTTAATTACCAATTCGTATGTCATTAAGCCTTGTTAACACAAGCCAAAAGCCTTAATATATGAGGTATTACTCCATACAACTTTTGATTTCCGTTATATTGTATCCTGTGTAGGGGTTTTACAAAATAGTTAAGAAGAATGAAATCGTTAAAGAATTTTATAGATTTTAGGTATCTACATGTGGTTTTTTTATTTTTTAAGTTAAGCTTGAAAGACAGGCTGACGGTCCACTTGATGGTAGGTGGGGGATATGGGATAATTAGGGATGGATATGGAAATGGGCTCTGGCATCCCTTACTCACTCACCGAAACACAACAGCACTCTATTTAATATTATGGTACAAGTATTTAATATTAGGGTACGAAAACCTTCGTCAGTTTTCAAATTCGTTCCTTTATCAAAATCGTAGTCTCTTAGTATCTTTTGAAACTAAAGCAAACTAGACAACTGACAGACGTTTGAAATAAAATTTTGACATGACTGACAATTGCACTGGTGCAAATAAATGTCGACTTTAAAGTAACGAATCTTTTCTTACCCCGACTGTACATCAATATAGTACATCATATTTAGTAGCAGTCCTACATATACGCAGCTTCTCTGTCAAAGGGATATAAGATTGAAAAAATGCGAAACGATTTAAACAAGAGGAAATATATTGCTACGATGTAGTTTATAATTCCAATTAAAAAATATATTTAAGGTACATTTGAAAATTTTCAAATCGTGTCAGCACAAGAGTCAGTGACACAGAAATAATTATTGAAATCCGACTTCGCTGTGAATTATATTAAAAAAAAAAATTAATACATCAGACATTAATTATTATTTGAGTTTGTAGATGGAGAAATGTAAAATATCAGCTTGTACATTCCGCTCTACTTGTAATGTGATTACGTTACGGAACGAAAAATTTTGACAGCGCGGTCGTAAATTTCAAATGATGGGCGGATGAAGACTGCCTCGTTTACTACCTCCCCTATGTAGAAAAACATTAATAACTTTAAGATTTAACACGGATTTTATACATGAGAACACTTTTGCTTAGTAAAAAAATAAAATAAGTTATTTCACGAGCCCCTTGGTCGAGTGATTAGGATGCTTTGTCTCAGGGGACCCGAGTTCGATTTCCCGCAGGGCCAACTTTGGAAATTAACTTTTCATGTTCTGGCAGCGCACATTGCGTTTCGCAGTCATTTTGGCAGCCCGTGTGGCGAGAGTAACCACCCCTTTACAGAAGACTACCATGAAATGACAGTATGTATTATGTTTTGGAGAGTGAGTGAAGGGTGCCAGAGTCCATTTCACTATCATTTGCTTATCCCTTATCCTTAAACCTACCATAGTCGACTCTTGCAGCAGCTATGGCGTATCAAGTGGACCGTCAGCTTGGCGGACTATACACTTTATGTCTAGTTGTTAATCAGTCCAGTTGCGAATCTGTCCAGTTGCTACGAAGCCACATTTACATAATATAAAAAATATTAAATATAATTTTGTTCTTACAAAAATAAGAATAGTAGCAAATAAGTACTAAAATTTAATTAGGAGAAAAAGATAAGTACCTACTAATCCAATCCCTTCACTATGAAATGCACCCGTGTTTGTTATTATAATGAAACAAGTGAATGTCGCTAACAGACTAGACTTATTTATTTATTTATTTTTAAGGTATGCAAAACAATCATACAATTATACACAGTACAATATAGTGTTTTACATTGCACAAGAGGTGGTGTTACCAATAGCTAAATACGAATAAGAAATACTTTTACTATTTTGATACATCATTATAACAGTTATTTTTAAGCCAAGTAAGTAAGATATGCCCGAGAATTTTCTTATCCTAACGTTTCCTTCAAATCCTTTATCATTTGCATCCCCTGTGGTGTTGCTTGCAAAGTATTTGACTGTTCACAGTTGCTACTTACATTAATTTGAACAGTACAGTTAAAAAAAAAATATTTCAATGTTATTATCAAAGGATCGCCACAGCAGACCGGAACAGGAAGACATCCATCTTGTCGGACGCGACTCCCAACGATTATTATACGCAAACGATGTTACTAGACTGCTTATAAAAAATTACATTTTTTTAAATCATTTGAGGCTTTATCTGCTTTGAACGGAACGCAAATTTTGAACGCAACACTCGCATGTCTTACATATACATTATCTTATAACTTACTTTTAAGACGGGCTTCTTTCACCAACTACAAGTAAAGTGTTGATTAGTTACTTTTATAAATAATTTTATGTTTTATTAAATTATGCACTCGGTTTACTGCATCCTTCGATAGGCGATTTTTTTAAATATTTTCTTTTTAATGTTTGGGACTTTTACCGTACTACAACCGGTGACTTTAAATGGCGGTTAGCCTAATTGACACTTTACTCAGGACATTCATGTATTTTTCCATCAAATACTATCTGTCAATAGTGAACTAATAATATTTCTTATAATATGTTATATCAAAAAGGACATGTTCCGAAATATGGAAACCAAGGTGATCGACATCACCATAGAAAATTAGAATCACTCTTTAAAGTGTGAATATACCTAAATCCACATATAAAACTCATATAAGACTTAGATATCAGTCTCGCCATTGACCATGAAAAGCTGCTAAGTCGCTGACCAAATGTCGTCCCAAAGTGTCACAGCTCCATTGTGCTCCATTGTGCTATAAATATGCAGGTAGGACAAGTAAATGCGATAGCGAACGGTATATCCCAGTGGGAGCCATAGCAAGTGATACTCTAAAGTCGTTCCTACTTCTCGACAATCGGTACAATCGGTAGTACAACAATATCTCCGCAAGAAATATATTTATGCGGTAACAACGAACGTGTTTATTACAACTCGATTGAATAATCGATCATTTAAAATAGCTGTCACGCGTTCAATTCGGCCTTCAATAAACACTGACAAATGTAATTGACGTGCTTTCTATTCGTACTACAATAAAACACTTTTTGAAATTGACATCATGAAAACGTATTAATTAATACAAATATTGTCCGCTTTTTAGTGAAATACATAGTTTTTATATAAGGAGTAGGAGCTATAATTAAAATTATAAACTAACTTCCGACTTTCTGTTGGGCCCAAACACACCATATCTGCTGTAAGTTGATAAGGCGTTTGGTACTCCGGAGACTACTTGATGCTGCAGCATTAGGTAAAGGTTACCATGTCATGGAAATACCACCGAATTAACAGTACACCAAATTTCACATCGATCAAACATGTGGAAGTTAGTGAAATCTCTTCGTCAACTAAGAAATGAACTCCTAAACGATCTGATAAGGGCGGCGGGTCGACGGTGGATCCAGGCTGCTTATTCTGATCGGTCCTATTGTAAAGGTATGGGTAAGGCCTATATTTATTTTATTGTCCAGCAATGGCGGCTGAAATGATGTTGAGTAAGGATAAATAATGTAATGAAATTTTAATTTATAGTATTCATATTTTCCATTTTCATTATCAATATAGAAATTTTATTGAATACTTGCTGACCCGGCAAACGTTGTTTTGCCAAAAAAAAATTTGGGGTGGGCTACCCTTATCGTTCGGAGGAGTTTGGTTAAAAACACTGTGACACGAGAATTTTAATAATATAGATATAATTTTTAGCATACAGAATTTACTTTAATAATGACTAACTTTATTATTTTCTATTATTCAAACTTTCTTATCACACAGTACTTAGATGATAATATTAATTTAAATAAATATAGAAATTATAATTTAGTATATAACACATATATACTTATATTATTCCTATGTTTACTGCAAGTTGGTATCATTGTATTGAGTATTTGTTTTCTTTTTTTTTTTTAATGATGCATTGGCTTTTAATGAGGTCACAGGACGTCGTTAGTCAGACTGAGCTCTTTTTAAGTATCGATGATTCTCACACTCGGATTTTCCACTACTCTTTTTTTTAAATTTAACGAGCACAGCAACGCGAGTGCAATCGGTATTGCTTAATTATATTTAGTACCGGTTTAATCGTCTTTCTACCTTTTCAGGTAAGTTGAAAATCGTTACCGTCGATGGATAAATGAGAGCAGAGAGATGTAAATAAAAGGTAACAAATAAAATCTTTCTTTTTTCTTTGTGCTGAATTATAAATATATTATATGTTAGAATTGGAATATTAATTATATGAATATCAGAATATATATTGCTTAACTAAAATAAATAAAGATCGTAACCATAAATTGGAAAGATTTAACAAGTACATCACCTAAAAAAATTTAAAAAAAAAGTGTGGGTTATATTTGGCTTCTACTAAGTGTGTTATCATGTTTGTTGTAAGTACGAGAATTTATACTTACAATTGTTGATATAATTATAGACAATCTTTAAATTCAATTAATATTATACACTATTATTTATATTATTATCATATTATATTTACTATATTTATTTTTCTTTAAAAATTTTTTTTTAGAATAAATATAATTAAAAAGGGTGGGTTCTTATAACGTTCAAAATGAGACTTATTATCGTTTTTCTCAATTTATTTCCTAATTTCTTAATTTAAAAAAAATAATTCTACATTAATCTAAACTTATATTCGAATAGATTAGAATAAAACGTCCGTAGATAATCCTTGACATGAACAATTTCAGAACCAGATTAAAATAAATGGAAAGAAAACTTCAATGACATTTAAAAATCCTTTATTCATTACTATTACAATAACATATTACAACATTTTTTTTTGTATTACATACAAATAATAGGTCCAAATAGAGATTAGATTTTTCTAAAGTAACTATGTAGTTTCCGCCAAACTTGAAAACGATGCAACGATCGTCATTCGAAAATGATGCAGTAAATCAAAGAAGGTCGACCAAATAACCTAAAGTTTTATTAATTAAAAGATAGGACACCTAATATGATAATTAGTGCACTCGTCTAGTAATAAGCATATGCATACCACTGGTTAACTAGTAAGTGCCAATTTGGCAACTAGCCAATGGAAGCGTTGGTTCTTATAACCAAATAACCAAATGGACGCAACTGCATTTTGGGGTTGTAAATCTTTTAACGATCGTAGAATGAACTGACTGTATTGTGATTACAAATTTTAATTAATTTAGTTCACAATTAGTAGATTTTTACTAGGTAGTAGATAACTAGCGACCCGCTTCCGGCTTCGCCCAGGAATATACACAAACTTTTTAAAGCTTTAATTAAAGAAATAGTTACTGTGAGTCAACCGTAACAGCATATATGCCATCACGGAGTTTTCTTTAGGATTTTAGAAGAACTACAATTCTCTGCTACATATTTTTTTATGTAATTTTAAGGTTTAGCCTATGTAACGTAAGCCCTGGCAATTTGGCCTAGTGGTTTTAGTTTTTGGTGACTTGGTTGCAAAATAGTTTTTTTTTTTCTATTTACATAAAAACTCATAGGGGTTGTTTTTGCAGTAATTTACATTTAATTACAGTAATTTTTTAGAGTTCAACATCATTTTAAATTTACGGAAATTAAAACCCATTGTTTCGTGGTGTAAACGATAGACAACATCGTTGCCCTCCTAATTAGCCTATTTTTATCTCCGTAAAACCAAAACTTTGAGAGTTTTTTTTGAAACTTGATATGTTTTTTTTTTGTACACACGTAGAGAATATCTCAACAAAAATAAAACTAAATGGCTGCCACATATATGTGAAATGGATTTTACAACAGAGCCGCTATACCTCAGAACTACTAATTTTTTTTACCCTTATTCATTTATTTATACTGTACATAAAATAATTTATACCTTCTTTTTATACACTTTAAATATTTGTGTGTAAATATTGTAAAATAGTTGTTGTTATCTTTATAACAAATTTTTTTACTGAAAAGATTGGAAGTGGAGATTTGAGTGTGAGGTGTATTTGTGCATTAAAATAGTTATAATTTATGTACGAGTACGCCATATAAGTAATTCTATAATTTTTTTGGGATATCGTTTAGCGAGTTAATGACTACCTCCAATTATCTGTTTCTTCAATAAATAAATAAGAAGTGAACAAAACGACACGAACAATTTTGTTACGTGACGACAAACTAAAAATCGATTTCGCTATAAATAAATGTTATCCATTTTACTTGTTGTATAGAAACAGCACTGAATATATGGCCAGGCGTTAGTTTTTTATTTTATTTTAAATTAACCCTTGGTAACAGCACTTTTTTTCTAGAAGAAAGGTACCCTATGTCTTTTCTTGTATCCCTGACAACATGTATGCAAAATTTCATAATGATCGGTTGAGTAGTTAAAGCGTGAAAAGGTAACAGATAGACAGAGTTACTTTCAGATTTATATTATAAGTATGGAGTACTGGAATTGAGTTCTTCAGTCTGCAATTTTACAGCTAATCTGGTAAACATAGGGGAATACAGTGAAATAACAGAGTGTTGCTACTTATTATACTTATATTACTTTTCAATAATATCTCTTATACTATTAGGGACTACGGCATCACCAAGTTACCATAAACCGTTTTGTCCTATCAGGTTTGTGCCGAAGCCTTAAACGTCTATAACCCAACCATATGTAATACACATATGCTCATACAAAACCTACGCATATAAATGACAAAAGTTTAGCGACCCACTTATCGTTACATCTGTTGTAAATATAACATTATAACACATCACGACACAAACAACAAGCAACCATGGTTACCCTGAAGCTTGCTTCATGCCTGAATTACCTAGTAATTGTTAATCTGTCATTGAATATTGGAGCAAACTTTACAGCGCGCCATTATGTTAGCAGCTTGAACTAGTTGCTGCTGGTAACCCAGTTTAAACAAGTGTCTTTGTTATTGCAAACCTGCCAATTGATGTCTGAATTGGAACGGCACAAATAATACTGTCGCTTGTAGTTTTGGTAACTTACAATTTTGTCGTATTTTGGCGTTTAATTTGTTTTAAAAGGAATATATAATAATATATGAGTAAATATAACACCTGACTGATATATTTAGTGCTGTCACGACGACGCTGTTACAGTTGACGACAGTGGCGCCGCAAACATTTTTTATATTTTTAGATTATCCCTCGGGGACAGTACTTTTTTCTGGATGAAAGATGTCATTTCAATTATCCCTGACAAAGTATGCTTCGCCCGGGGTACATTTTTTATAATAAAAATTTACTTAATTCAGCCGATAAATTACCTTACACCGCCATCTGTTAGAAACTCATGGAACTCACAGCTGTTTTAAAACTTATTTTAAAAGTTAACTGTGAGTTCCATAAAATTCTCACTGATGGCGGTTTAAGGTAATTTATAAATCTCTCATATAATAAACAAGTAATTTGCAATAAAAAAGCCGTTCCATACAAAATGTGTGAGAAAACAAATTTTTCTTCATTACTTTTTAGTGAATATTTCCGGTGTTTTAATAGTTAGTCTGGTATTTGGAGAGGAGACAAATTCAACAAATCAAATATTATATTTACTAGACAAATATTTACAATTTTTTCACTTTTGTTCGGATAAAAAGCCTCACGTTTTGTTAGGACTAAAAAAATGAACCGTGCGCCGTCATCTAACCAACTTAAATCGCCAGACAAAAAATGCACAATGCAATTTTATTTTTGTTCGTATTTAAATGCTAATGAGGTGCACTTCGCGACAACTGTACGGCAAAGCTGCAGCTCGGAGTGCACTCGCGCTGTGAGCAAAATAAGGCGGGGGTGAAATAATAATAGGGCAAGGTGAGGCATAATGTGGCTCGAGGCGTGCCATGAAACACGTACGGTGGCTTCGAGTGGAACATCTATGATTATGTATAGGCGTACTAAACCTGACACAGTTGCAGACACGACTAGAATAATCTATTTTGATTTATCCAATTAAAAATATTAAACATTTTAAAAATATTAACAAAATATTGAACAATAAATTATAAAGAACTAGCTGTTGCACGCGGCTCCGCCCGCGTAACTTTAAAAAATATAGCCTATGTTATTCGCTGATAATATAGCTTCCCAACAGTGAAAGAATTTTTCAAATCGGTCCAGTAGTTTCGGAGCCTATTCAATGCAAACAAACAAACAAATCTTTCCTCTTTATAATATTAAAATAATATAAGTAGATTAACTTTTGCTGGCGATTCTGAACTTTTAGTTGTTTTTTGTTATTGTTTCAGATTATACAACTACTTTATTCTTTTCATTTTATTTGGACCAATATTCGCTGGAATATAATTTAATTTAACTTTATTTAAACTATAAAAAATACAAATAAGATATAAGATACCCTAGTATGTAAAAACTATATTACTCGTACTAGAAGTATTGGCGAAGTAGCTCGTTCTACTCTTCAATGTACTCCAGTTTAAAATTAACAGTATTATTTGACACCATTAAAACCCTGTAAGGTTTTAATCGTGTCGTGTGAAAGTCCTCATGAGCATGAATGTTTTAATACACAGTAATGGTAATGTTTGCGATTTAATTAAAGAAAAAGGTTTTAAGTATAAATATGATATAATCTACATATAATAAAAAAAATACAGAAATTATACTAATATAATTTTCTTATAAAATAATTTTGGAACCGCACAAGCTTTGCGCGGATACATTTTTTTCACAAACATTCCTCTTTTATCGGTCTAAGTATATTCATTAGTGAAAACAGTACTAAAATGTGATTTAGAAGGATTTAGCGGAGAAACAGATGATCAGCCATCATTTATATACACCAAGCGTTCAATGCTTCTATTATATATTAACAAGATTTTACTAGAATATACTTACACTAAATTTTACAAACTTCCCAGTCCGCTCAGATGTAAACTGCGCGAACTGCACATTTTCATGACTCTCGGGCCATTTAACCGCCTTTTAAAAAGAATATTTAGGACTGCCTTTATGCAAAATAGGTTTTGAACGTCCGTTGCAAGTCATCTTAAAAAGATATTTAAGAACTAAAGGGTAACCGCAGGTAAGGGATTAGCGTTGAATAAGCGAAAAAATGAAAATATGCAGAAACCACTTTACAATAAAAGGATAAATAGTTTGACATTGTATTCTGAGCTCCGCAGTCATATACTGGGCAATCTCGTATGGCAACAGTAACCACCCCTCACTTAAGAATATCGTTACAATACTTGTGCTGTATTTCAATACGCAATACTGCTGGACATAGGCCTCCCCAATAATTTTCCAAAAGGACTGGTTATAAAAGCAGCTTGGTTCCGGCCTTATCAGGTCGTCTGTCCATCTTGTAGGTTGGAGATCCTACGCTGCGCTTGCCGGTCCGTAGTTATTGCTATTACACTTTTTCCAGGCGTTAGCGGATAAGATGGTCGAAGTTTAATTTTTATTTATACCTTTACCTACACTTAGAATCTTAAAACATTTATATTAAAGTAATAATATTTTTTATTTACCAAAGTAATTATTAAACTGCTTTTAAATTATATATGTATTTTTATAAAACTCTACGGCTGTGTCGTTTTAATCTTAACTTAAGAAATAGTTAAGAAGTGCAGGAATGGGTTTGTCGTAGACATTAATTACAATCATGACAATATTTATAAACGCCATCAAGGAAACGTTTGGAAGACAAAGCGCATTGTAGCATTAAATAGCGGTCGGAATTACTGAAACTGTTCTCTCACAACGAGTGGAATTAGTGCCTCCTTCTCACTAATCATAATGAGAATATACTTTATCATACGCTATAACAAGCTCATATTGTTAAATTTATTGCAAAATTTCAGTTATTACTCTCATTATAGTATACATTATACATAATAAAATACAGTATAGGTACTTTAAATTACAGTAATAACTTAAATATATTAATATTATTAAAGATAAAAATTGTTTATTGATTTAAGATTTATAAGATAAAAAAAAACATTCAAAATTAGGCGAAATGCCTGTACAATTTAAAATCTATCGATATCTGGGTTAAATACTCTATATAAGTTCTCAAATACTAAAAAAGTTATTTCATTTACTTCCGGGATAAAACTGTAGTCTAGTTTTTTGATTAATCTACGTAATTACTTTAAACCTAATGAGATTAGCGTTAATAGGACTGAGTTTACTTTGGAAGCTCTAATTCTTACACCAATGTCAATAAAAATAAACAGTACACTAATATAAAATTCTAGTTGCATGAAATCTAAGTAAACACAACTTGTCATAAAGCTAGCTAACTATACTCAAGGGGACGCACGCTTGGTCATACAAACATTGTGAAAGCATAGCCTTTTGGATAGCGTAAAAAACCGACAAACATTAAAAATTCCGACATAATAAACAGGAAATGTACAATGGAATAACACGCGAGTTTTTAAGGCGGGGCGGGCGCTAAGTAAAAAAGTGAATCTAATCCGCTTATACGTAGAAAGCAGAAATTGTGTGGTTTTTTTTTTTTTTTTGGTATAAACACTATTAATGTTACAATTGTCTAGTTAGGAGAGCAATATATTTAAAGGTCATCATCTCAGCCGTAGGACGTACACTGCTAGATATAAGCCTTCCCCATATTTTTCCAATAGGATCTCTCAGAAGCCTGGATCCATAGTCGACCCGCGGCCCTTTGAAACGTCAATTTACCTTTACCAGGGTCCCGGAAAAGAAATAGAAGAAATGATGACTTTTGAAGTGAAACCTACTTTAGGCGCGTTGGGAATTTTTGAGATGTGAAAAAAACATTGAATTTGCGACCTGTTACCGTAACCGTGTAACCAACATCTGTGTATATTTTTAGATATTGCGTCATCTACACAATATCATTGAAACTAGAATATGTTACGTAAATAATACATCCTTGCGAAACCTAATTGTATTGAAATAATTCATCAATGCGAACAGAGATGGCGCTGATATTAATTTAAAAAAAAGAACAATTTTTGAGACAGGAAAATACCATTGAACTCGCGACACTGTTACCGTAACCGTAACCGACACCTCTGTATATAAATATGTACTTTCCTGACGATTCAAAAATACACACGTAATTGTTCCAGTTATCACTTCTTTTTTTTTTTCTTCTTTTTTCATCAAGTGGACAGTCAGCTTGCCTGCCGACCTATACATAAAAACAAATTTCCATTGTAATCTTACCCTTATAAATGTACAAATCAGCTACATTATTCATATAGTATGATATATTTTGTTGTTGTTTGAAAATGGGCGTGGTGACGCACGCGAGTATACGCTTACTTTTTTGTCAGTTACACGGCTGAGTAAAGCGTGACATTTTTGTTTCATATATTATTAAATGCGAAAGCTTAGACACTTTTATGTTTGACCAAACTTATTAGACACATTTAAAAATAACACCCAATATTTTCTGTTACAGAATGCGTTACGGAAAGGATATATGAAATCGGTAGCAGCCGGTATTGTAATATTAAATTTGATACCATTCGCTGCTCCCTTAAGTTACCGTAGTATTCATAAAAATAAGTCATATAACTGAGTAGTACGAGCATGAATTTGTTTTGATCTAACGCTAACGCAAATTTATGAATTTATTTAAATGTATTTTTCAATGTAACCAATTTATGTGAACATTGTTAAACGAGTTTTGTTAGTAATATTCTCGCAAAATGTTTTGACATAATTATTCTTACAATTTTCATTCGAATGCAGAAAACTTCTAACTAAAAAGCAAGAGACACTGGATCCAACTTAGCATTTACAGGTAGTGCCTTCGGATGATGTAATTATGAATCGAAGGTTTTTTTTTTGGTTGAAAGCTGACGTGAATGAGATATAGTTCTTAGCTATAGTTTATAAAGATCTGTTCAGACGTTTGAAGATCGTCAGCCCATTTCCATGACGAAGGGATTCCACTAACTTCCACAAGTTCGATTGATTTGAAGTTTTGTGTACTGTTAGTCTGTTACCTCGGTGGTATTTCTATAACATAGTAACCTTGATCTGATGCTGCAGAATCAAGTAGTCTGCGGGATACTCAACTCCTCAGCAACTTACAGCAGATATAGCGTGTTTGGGCTCAATAGAAGTCGGGATTTAATAATATTAATTATAGCTTGTTATATAATCCATCCGTTTGGATTGACGACACGTTTGGTCTAGTGGCTAGTAACCCTAGCTGTTAACAAAACGGTCGCGGGTTCGAATCCCGCTAGAGGCAAATGTTTATGTGTTAACATTTTACCTTTGTACCGGAGTCATGGATGTTTTGTATTTATATTATGTATATATTTACAAAAAAAAGTAATCTATATAGTATATCAACTGTCTGGTATCCATAATACAAGCATTAGTTGCTTAGTGTGGAAATAGATGGTGCTGTATGGAATGTGTGAAGATATTTATTTATTTATTTATTTATTTATCCTTGTTAACCAATTCACTACCCCATAATTATATTAATGTAAGTTCTTGATTTCATACACCTTTCTCAATGTTCAGTGTTAAAGACGTCCCTTTACTCTAATGCAATCTCTGTTTGATAAGAAGACTCAGTGACGTCACCATCTGTCCTATCTAATGGTGCTTTTGTCTCACAGACCTTTTAGTTGTAGATGAATCATCAGGTTTTCGTTATTAAGGGGCTGAAAATCAAAAATTTACTAGCGAGACTTTATGCCCAAAACTCTATGATATTATAACTACATAAGACAAATAAACTTATCAATTTTTCTTTATGTTTTGTATATCGTCGTTGTCAAACCAAAATCTGCTATGTGCAAAAAAATACATCATGTATTTAAAAGAAAAAAAAAATTATTTAAAACTTACAATAAGATACAATACGCAAAGTTATTTATCTTTTAAACATAACATATTCTAGCATCCGCACATAGCTTATTTTATTAAGAAGACGTAGTTCGACAAATAGAGCTCATAAGTACTTAGCATTTTTTTGTATATAGATAAGGCAGTTAACATCAAAATGTTGGAATCTCAAAACAACGCACATAGCAGATTTGGATTTGACAATGACGATATGACGTTTTATATTGATTATTATAATTAACGAAGCAATAAAGTGGCTTATATGTCTTTGCATTTAACAAATATCAAATGGCAGCGCTATGAAAGTTATTTATCTTGCGTTAGCTTTGATTATACTGTCCAAAGGAAAGTACCAAACCTCGTCGTATCACAGAATATACGTAGGATTAGTAATTGTGTGGAGCGCAAAACGGTCCATTTGCAATTTTAAACACAAGTCTAACTTAACCCAGTTCTGTTAGTTTTGCCCGAATGCAAATAATCTCGAATAATCCGACAGTTGTTGGTTGAATTGACCTAACTGCCGTCAAAACGCCGCATCGTCTAAAGTTTTCGCCGAAGCGACGTTTTACCGGGTTACTTTTCATTAAACCTTTACACACATCCCTATGGAGCTCATCAATCTATCTCATTCAAGTCGCCTCGGTACGAATTTGCTTTATCAACATTTTTTATAATTTCTGAAATTTGAAACCATCAAATGAATTTCAAACATTGTAGATGATCTTAGATTATGTACATAAGCTTTATAGTTTATTAATGTTAAGGTACATGTATATTGTATATATACACTCACACATAAACACACTGATAAAAATTACCTGTAATATTTGAATTTAAGACTTTTTATCTTTTTAATATCATATATTTTTAATATTATTTTTAATATCGTATACAAAGTAATTAACTTTACATATATTTGTGTAATCAGCTGGGCGTTTGTCCGTCTGGGAATCAAAAAGATTATCGTCGAAAAATAAATTAATATTACATTAGCCGAGATAAGCCAATGCTTATTTTTAAAGGATAATTGGTCTGCCGGAAGAAACCCTTATAGAAGGGAATCCGTAGAATGTTTCTAATTTTTGAAGTGTAAACTTCTTTAGACTAGTGGTGCACTTTTAGTCTGGGTAAAAAAACAGTGAACTCGCGCAGTCACACTCTGTGAGCGACATCCTTAGCGTTGTTTAATTTTATGAAATAAGCGCCATCTACCCGACTTAACTTAGTAAGCACTTCTTGGTTCATAATTAGCTTAACGTTGTCAATAGTTTGTTAACAGATGCCATAGTTTTCACTTCTGACGTTCAGTCCTATGACTGACACTTTTTTTTATATATTTCGATTCTGTATAAAGCAAATAGTTTATTTTATTATAATTTTAAATTAAACTATCTCCTGATTTTTTTTTTTCGATTCAATAAACTGATCTTTTCACGAAACTGAGTTGAGTTAAATGTTAATTTGAACTGAAAACTCATAGTTTACGTAAAGAAATTACTTATATTATTTTTTTCATCTATTAAGATAGTTTCCCTACTTACGAGTTAAAAAGGAGTTTAATTCAATAGCTTTAAAGCCCCCTATCTTAGCCATATATTTTTGCAAGTTGGAGTGGTAATGTACATAAATATTTATATTCAATGTTTTAAATTAGTAACATTTTATATATATTTTCTTCATACCACACAGTGTTAAATTAATGGCACAAGTGATGATATGTGCCAACCCTTCAGGGTAATATTTCTCTGTTGTGATAAAATCTCACAGATTATGTACGCCAGTAGTGGTCTTAAACTCTACAGCGGTGAGGGATATGTATAGGAAATTAAAGATATTAAATTCAAGGGCGAGTATCAGACCCCAAATTAGAGGGGTGGGATCATAGGGAAACTTGTCCAAGTCAGCAGAGTAGATTGAGTCAGTGGTTAATGGTTAAAAGTATTAAGAGCATATTATTTATTTGACCAATATTTTTACAAATTAAATATAACAAATTTATTAATATATCTTTCAACCAGAAAAAAAGTACAGTTCCCTAGGGACGTTGATAAAGTCGCGGTCAAAAGCAAATAGTTTATAACGATAACTTATGTACAAATCTTCTACAAATTGCGATTGAATAAAAATATTATAAATTTTTTAAGTATAAAAACAATAACCACATTAACAACTACTGTTCACAGTTGGCAATAAAATTTATCTTATCTAATCTTATCTTATCTCATCTTTACGAATCGTAACAAAGCAAAATTTGTCAAAGTAATTTGAGGTAATATTGTAGTAGCGAAGTGGCACTAATATTTGGCTTTAATGTAAAACAAATATTGTCCTTTACATTTTTTTGCGAACTTCAGTAAATAAATCACTCAGAGAACCCATCTTTTGTAATAGTCCATCAACCGTTTATGGACCAGTAAATTATTGTGGAGACTTTTACGAGGGAACAACATCGAATTGTGTTAACGAAACGGAGCAATTTTGTAGTGGCGGCAAATTTTACGCATATATGTCTGACACTAGTGCACAGTTAAACTAAAGGATTACACTAATAATATTAACTAGCGACCTGCCCCCGGCTTCGCACGAAGTTGAAATAAAAAAAAATCCTCTCAGCGGATACTAATGTCCTAATTTATACTAATACTAGCTTTTGCAGGCGACTCCGCCCGCGTAACTTTATAAAATATAGCCTATGTTACTCGCTGATAATTTAGCTTTCTATAGGTGAAAGAATTTTCAAAATCGGTCCAATGTATTTTGAGTTTATTCATTACAAACATACAAATTTTCTCTCTTTGTAATATTAGTATTAAATTATAAAGAGAAGAGATTTGTACTTTTGTTTGTAATGAATAAATTTAAAAATTACTGGACCAATTTTAAAAATTCCTAATTAAAGCTTTCTAAAAATGCTAAAGTGGTCGACTAATGTAAATCAAAACACAAGCCTTAGCCCTGATTAGGGCAGCTGCCCTTATGAATGGCACCTAATTTAAGAAGTTGATACTTCTACAGTAGGTATACTATACTTATCTGTTATTTAAACTTTTCAAAAATATATTTATAGCCTATTGCTACTTGTCTAAGGTATAACAATGTGAATGTGTCATTGTGTTTCAATAAACGAGTAAGGAATGCTCTGGCATTTCCCTGCCCTCTAATAATTCCTTATATTCTTTTTTAGACCTTAGACTTAGACACCACACTGCAGCACTCAAAGAAGTAATAGATATATATTATTATTTTTTCAGTGTAATGAATATGCCTAGAAATATTTCTATACAGTTTCTATCGAAAGCCAATATTAAGTATGTATTAAGACCAAATGAAGTTCTTTTAAAGTATTATTAATAATTTTACATATATATAACAAACGGTACTTATTTAAAGTTTTGATGTTTTTGTAAGGTCATCCGTTTTTTTATTCTTTATTTTATGAATTGAATTTTTTATCAAGTGTGAAAACGTTGGATTTAATGAAATTGTTTAAGAGGAAAAAAAAAAAAAAAACAGAAAATGTGTCATTGGCCTGAACGTCGACAGAATCATAAAGCTCGTACGACTAAGTACTATTAAACACACACGTAAAGTGATCACAATAAAAGAAACGACTCCATATTTTTTATCCTGCCGTGACCCGAAAACCGTGATTACCGATTCAAGTGGGTTGCGATGGATGCCTCGAGGGGTCTATTTCAAATACACTCTACACTCTAGGCTAGATGTGAAATTGTGAATTCAATCATAGAGCTATACATTTCCTCTTCGCTTTACGTATGTATTCCTCTATTTGTTACGTTATTTATTGTCTAACGTTGTCACTATAGCACCAAGATAACAATATCAACAAAAATATTTTTTTCATATATATACATTGACATAAATCTTTCTTCTTCTTAGCAGCCCCTCTGCTCTGTCTTAGGGGAAACAACATTGAAATAATAGCACTTTTGCTATTTTGTTTCGGTGCTTAATTGAAGGATGCTAGTTCCATTAATATTGATATAACATCAAGGTCTTCTACGCTCTTGAATCGCTTGACTTTATAGGCGACGATAGCCATTTACCATCAAGTGAACCGTCTGTCTGCTGCCAACCCTTATATAAAAACGTATATTTCTATTTTTTATTTAATTTCAATGTATAATAGAATTTCTCACATAAAGGTCACAGTATGTATTTTACTATTATTGTGTTAAAAATAAATGAGTATTTTCCTGTTATCTTGATAATAGCCCCTCAAATGTAGGGCAGGGCAACAGTAGGGCATAGAGAGCACCGTCAATGTCGTTGAAAGGGAAAGGAAATGCCAGGTGCGAGCGAAGGGTCCCGACCTTCCTTCTGAATACTACGATACCAATTAGGACCCTTGGCGATTTCTGTTCCAATTTAATTGGACAAATATGTTGACAAATGTTAACAATCGTATCAAGATTGTGCTTCTAAGTAGTAACTCTTGAATAAAATACGCTGTGAATGACTAAGAATTTATGTTACAGGAAAATGAATTCATTCATATTTTGCTCAAATCACATGACATTGTTCGCCGGCGGCACCCATATTTTTTTTACACACACATATATATATAATTTATATATAAAAAAGCGCGAATTACACCTGAAGGAATCCTTCAAATTAAGATAAGGATTTCTTCTATCGCTTATCTCTGTGCATATTAAAATCGCATTTGGTTAGACCTGTAACATTTTTTTGGTGAATGATTTTTGTTTATAATATACGAGCTGACACGCGAACTTCGTACCGCCTCAGAGAAAATAAAAACCCGTTTCATACAAAATGTATGAGAAAATGTATTTTCTTCACATTTTTTTTTTTCTTAAATTTTTTCCGATGTTTTAATAGTTATTCTGCTTTTCGGGATGGAGACAAATTCAATAAAACAAAGATCATAAAAATCGGTTCAGCCTTTCTCGAGTTATAAATAGTTTAACTAACACGACTTTCTTTGTATATAAAGAAGATTACTTTTAAAATTTATTAAATTAAGAACCGTCTTGTCGTTACTTAGCATTGACTGTTCATTTTATTTTATTCGCATGATTGTTCTAATTATTTATAGTTATTTCATTGTGGCAGTAAGCAACTTTTTCTCGTTCTAAAACTTTGTTCATCGACAATTCCAACGCCTCACCGAGGGATTTATGCCAAACGGTCTTATAAATGACTTTGCTGACCAAGAGATTTTCGGCTTACACATATGCGACTTACCTTTCTGCGGCTTAAGGAACTTTTGTAACGCTACTAGTGTTTATGAAAAAGTTTATATTTCGATTAATTTGAAAACATTATTTTGTCGGCGTTGTTATATCTTAAAAAATAATCATAGGTTGTCACGTCACGATGCTTGAAAACTTTTTTAATTTATTCGCTACCCGTACCTATATTATGAGCTACCATACATGTTAAGTATTGTTATATAAGTAGTGGCAGGGCACCAAGCATTAGTAGTCATTTGGGCAGCCCGTCTGGCCGAGATAACCACCCTCTTACAGAAGACCACAGTGAAATAACAACATGAGTGCTGTTGTGTTTCGGAGAGTAAGTAAGGGATGCCAGAGCCCATTTCCATCCCTTAACCTCCTTCCTAATCCCTTATTATTAATCTTGTACTTTCAGCATCTGTGGCGTTACTTGTGTTACCTATAAGCTACTAGCTACCTACCATCAAGCCTATCTGTTAACATAATAAAAAACTTATTTTAGTGCAGTAAGGCATTATATCACATAGTTGCTGTTATATGTATGCTTACCTATTTGCTTTAACTCTCTATTCTAAATGAAGTCTATGGTAAAAAACCTTGCAATTTACAGTGCAACTTTTTTATGTAACATTGCGCACTACGACGAACCCAGTTAGGCAAGGTCCACATTAAAGTTTAAATTTTCACCAACAGGAAAACAGGTCGAGTGTGGTTTCAAACGAAATGGCAAAGTCAAAGTTACTTTGTCATGCAGCTAATGTCTTATTGTCATAGCTGTGACAAAAGGCTGGAAGTGTTTACGAGTGGCTCTATAGGCGAGGGCAGAATAAAGTGACACGTCTCGGAGCTATTTGGCGGCGGACTTCGTTAAGGAATTTCTATGAGAATATTAAACGTACACATTCGATTTTTATCGAATACTAACAACACGCTCCCGGCTTCGCTTGGATGCAATTTTTTCACATACACAAACCTTACTCGTTTCCGTTAGTGAAAACCGTATCAAAATCCGTTTGTTGGTTTAGAAGTAGTTAGCGGAGAAACAGTCAGAAGTGGACGTTTCGGCGACTGTTGCAAAAGGTTTTGCTGATAATATTTTAAATTATTCATCATCATCATCATCAGCCTGTGGCTCTCCACTGCTGAATGTAAGTCACTCCCAAGGTTCGCCACCATGCACGGTCTTCTGTTTTTGCATCCAGCCTGCGAAGCCTTTTAGGTCGTCTGAATTATTACCTAAATAATATTATTTATGTTAACCAATTTTTCTAAATTTCTAGTATATTTCTGGTTAGAGCCCTGTCCAATTTGACACTTAATCTTTATCCCATTTCCTTTCTAATTCCACTTGTGTTGCACTGTAAAATAGGCGACATTCCATATAATGGACCGTCTGCTTATCCACCTCGTATTAGTATTAAAAATGCGGTTCGATTTACTTTTTACTTGTCTATAATAGAGGTTTTTGGTAAAATACGAGAACGGAATACATTTTATACTCTCATTCACCTTTGAGTCAAGATCGAGTATAGGCGCGAGATTGTTCTTGAAATTAAAAAAGACCTCGGCTCGAGGGCACTTGTTTTGGAAACGTTTCTCTAAGTCAATCTCTTATTCTCGTCAGATTGTTGAATTTAAAAACTGTGTTTTGCTTGTTTGAAATTCAATATTTACATGTGACATAAAATTTTTGAACTTGTATAAACACTATTTATATATAAAAAAAATACCATTAATTATAACTTTTAAGTTACAATTAATTACTTTTACAAATTAATTAACTAATAATTATGTAAAAAAATAATTACAATTATAATCTAGCTGGAGTCCCTTAGGGTGGTTTCAAAGTATGCTGGCTATATTACCTACCTACTTTATGCTAGGCATATGTTGAGGAAAAGTTTTGACAGAAAAAACTAATAAATACATATTATATTATAAAATAAAATATCATTGTCCGCGTTTGTCTGTTTCTCCGTTACCCAAACCACCCAAAGGATTTTGATACTATTGTTTTCACTAATGAAAAGAGCTATCTATATAGGAGGAAACTGTGTGATAAATTTTAGAAAAAAAAAATCGTTCAAAGCCATGAGATGGGTAAATATTATTAAATTATCTAAAGAATTTGTAAGAGTTTTCTACAGTTTTTTTAATAATTTCTTTAAAAAAATCTATAAAATGTGTTTTATTATTCAATTGTTAAATTATAAAAAAATTACAGACTGTAATTTGTTTACGAAGTAAAATAAATGAGGAGAGATATTAAAAATTAACTCAATATTGGAGTTAAAATTTCACAATTTCATACAGAGCCATCAGTCTAATTGAATATACATAAGTTGAAGTCCGTTCTCCCTCTCTAACTATACGCGTTGGAAAGAGACGGTGATAGTGGCTGGGGTTGGCAACGAAATTAGGTGTTCGTACGGAACTGTATTCTGTCAAAATAATTTCATTTTAATTCGGCGCTTAGGCGTCTCGTCTTTTATTTATTCAAGATTTCCGAGAGGTGGAAGTACGACTAAGCCCGTCTTATAACTTTTCGGATTTTGTAATGAATATACCTACTTTCTTAACCTACACATTCGAAGACTTCAAAATTCTATTGTTATTTGTGCTTTACGAAGATCTATCTATCTATTATCTTCATCTTAGCCGCAGGACGTCTACTGCTGGACATTGGACTTTCCCATAATCTTCCAGTAGGATCGGTCAGAAGCAGCCTGAATCCACTGATGACTCGCGGCCCTTATTAGGTCGTATGTCCACCTTGTACGTGGACGTCCTGCGCTGCGCTTGGCGGTCCGTTGCCTCCGCTCGAGAATCTTCCTACCAACTGCTACTTCAACTTATTAATCTGCTGGCTTACGTCGATAAGTTCGTACGTCTACGGATTTATTAATTTCTGATTCGATCTCGTAGTGTAACACTGACCTCTCCATAGCTCGTTGAGCGACGTTGCGAGGTCTTTCTTACGAGGTCTATAGTTCGAGACCACGTTTCAGCTCCACATGCATCACTGGCAACACACATTGGTAGAAAACTTTTGTTTTTAAAGAAGGAAGGTTTGCGTAATTATATAGTTTGCAACAAAATCCAAAGGATCACTTTGACATATAACAAATTTTGAGCTTAATGAAATTTGTTGCAATTATTCTATTAAAAAAGACTTAAATGAAGTCTGTAAATCCCGCATTAACCTCGATCCATTAAAAATTCAGTAAACGCGTGAATGCTAAAGCGGCGTTTTCAAAAGGATCCCTTTCTTTTTATAACAAAAGCCGACACAAATTCTATCAAATTGATGCTGTGAGGTAGAAACAATAGAAAAAGCCAGCTTCAGAAGCCGAACGATTGACGAGAAGTTGCGAAATGAGGGATGCGCAGAAAATCCTTATGAACAATGACTATGCAAACGTAGGAAGAAAGTAAATTATATAAAAAACTAGCGACCCGCTATCGGCTTCGCTCGGGGTACAATTTTTATATATACAAATCTTCCCCTTTACTTATGTGAAAAATGAATTAAAATCGGTTAAAAAAATGTTTTTTCTTTTTCTATTTATATAAAAACTTAATTAAGTTTTATTCCGTGAAAAATTATCTAGCTGACGATGAAATCCGCATCAAAATCCCTGGCTTGGTTTAGGAAAGAAGAGCGGCCATACGGACGCGGAAAGCGACTTCAAATTATACTATGTATTGATATCAGAAAGAAGGTTTAATAATAGGTAAATTTAATCCATAGTACAGGAATTAATTGCTAACTGTATTTACGTTCGATATTCAAACGCGACAAACAAAATTCCGGCTCTAGTCGCGACAACCGGAAACATACCTCGCCCCTCTCACTCGGCCCAGCCTTCCTCGCTTGTTAGTCACGAGACACTGGTTTTACTGAAATAGAGAGAGGCTATTCCTACATACGAGTCGCCCGGAATAATTGTAACTCATTCCGTCAGCCTACAAATGTAATTCATTAGATAGGGTTATTGTAATTTGTTTGCACCATGGCCGCATTTTATACATATATTGGGTGTGCTTAACTTCAAAACAGTTTTTAAAGGATTTTTGACCCAAACTGGTGATCCGGTGATTCTTTGTAACAACTATTTCGATATTTATAAGAGATTATAGCCATGTATTATGTTACTGATTAGATCATGTAACATTAAAAACCCGCCCTTACTTTGCATAGATCCATTCACAAAAGTGATCTACATTCAATATCTAGCCGTTTTGACTTGTTTTTGAGTCTTATTATTTAGTTAGATGATATTTGAATAATCGTATAATTGTTTTTGTGACCATCGTTTCTCTATCTACACTTACTTATAAAATCGTTAGTTCTGACTGACTATCAACACACAGCCAAAATTACTAAGTCTAGAAAGCTGAAATTTGGTTAGGTTCATTTTTGAAAAGGATTTTTGAAAATTTCAACTACGTGCGAAGCCTGGGATTAGGCTGCTAAGTTACACTAGAAATTTCGCTATACAGATAAATATTGGATGGGGGTATATGTGTCTTAACCAAAGATATATTATTTCGATGGTCTTAACACTGATTTTAAATTTATAGAATAATGTAACGTTAACGTTCATATCATTACGAAAACTGGATAAATAAATGTAATGGAAGTAATAAATATTTCACTGGTATATCAGATTTCATGATTACTTATGGACAGCTAAGGCAGAAAGGAGGAATATTACAATTTTATTACTGAATACGTGTGTTGCTGCGCGAGCAGGTTTGTTTTCGCTAATACTGTTTTCATATTGAGTTGTTTTCGTTAATAATTCTGAGCAGATATTGATTCAGGCTCGTTGTAGACGTGGCTTCTCTTTTGCTTTGATTCTGGTATACATTCCTTTATAACCACACTTTGAAGCCTAATGATATCGAAAGAATGTTCGGGAATCAACGCATTTCATAATGCATACGGGTTATCTACTCAGAAAATATTAAATATTTCTTCCTATAAGGTCCCCCATAACGCTTCCTGCATGAAATAGACAACGCGGTTGCAATTTTCCTCATTCAAACTTTTAATAAATTAAACTCTTATTGATGTATTTATTAAGGGTGGATCTATCACATGATACTACTATAAGTATGAAGATATGATTTCTAACAAATAGATCAACTATATGATTTGGTTCTTGAATTGAATAATGCCAACGATGTGGAAACAAAGAAACCAGACACAATGTCGCTAAGCAATAATAGGTAATGCCCAAAAATGGCGTGGACTTGTGTGTACAAATAATTCTTGAGACACTAAGCAATAGGTGAAGCCCAAAAATGATATGAGTTTGAGTGTACAAAATTGGGCGAAATTTAATTTAATAGTCATACAGCGACAAGCATTATACTTATCCTTTAGAATTGAAATTATTCAAGCGTAATATAGCAGACGTTTTAAAGAGGAAACTGAGTGTTATGATGTACATGAACGAAATTGCTATATTTTCAGAATTATTTCCGAGAAACCTTCATAAACTCGGCAAGTATTTACAGACGTGTTGTGTTGTAGGTACTCGAGAATCCATAAATGATATTGTTGTTAAAGGAGCTAACACAACATCCTATTAGATATTATAAGTGCGACAGTTTCTATGTTTGTTCCTCAATAACGCAAAAACGGCTGAGCGGATTTGGATGAAATTTAGCACAATTATAGCTTATTATCTGGATTAATATATAAGATACTTTTATTCTGGAAAAATGTTAAGTTCACGAGGCATCGTCTACAAAAATTTGGCACGTTTAAAATTTAATCGAGACAAATTCTTTGCTTTAAAACAGTGAAAGACTCTTAAATTAATAGACACAAGTTCGATTTCTGGTCGACCCTAAACATCTTGAGTGTTTTAATTTCACAAACTACAAATTTAAAGCTATAGATTTAGTTAGCGTCGAAACAAATTTAGAGGTACATTTGAAATTATTATTTTTATATCAATATCATATCATGACTATATCGAATCAAATGAAACTATATTTCAGTAGCACCGATGTCATTAACATTCAGCGCCATCTATTGCCAAGTAGCAGAAATACATGCTAAAATATTCACACTTGGTTCAAGCAGTCACCGCAAAGAATAAGCAATAACATCCCTTTTGTATAGTTTCTTTCTGTAAAAAAAGTAGTGATAATAATATATAATTATTATTTATAAGTTGTAAGTCTTATCATTATAATAACCTGAAATAATGTTTATCTATAATTATAAAATTGTTTGTCCTGACTAACTATTAACGCCAAAACTACTAATTTAGAAAGCTGAAATTGGAACAAAGGTTTTTTTATTTATATAACGTAAGCACCGCTAAGGATTTTTTGAAAATTTCAACTATGTGTGAATAGTTTGGGGGGGTCTAGTAATAAAGGCTTAATTAAAAGTAAAAATTTTAATATTTAAAAATAACGGAAAAAATTATAAAAAAAAATTTTCCATTTAAGTTTCTACTGTTATATTGTACTATCGCCTGTTAAGTCACATTTTATAATAATGACTCCTACCAGTTCACAAAGCTGACTCTATGAATAAATCACCAGAAAGTTCGGAACCGCTATTGAAGATCTTATTGGTGATTTTCACCAGTTTTTAAAAGAAATTAACTTAGTTTAAATATTTTGTTTGTTTATTATAATTGCTTATTATAAAAAAAAATAACTGAAATTTTTTTTTGATAAAAAATACCTTTATTCTTTACAGTAACAAATACGATATAATTTTGTTATTTTTTCACGCAAAAACTACAGAATTTTTTTTGATAAAAAATACCTTTATTTACAGTAACAAATAAGATATAATTTATAAAGATGCACAGATGAAGTCACGGGAAGAGCTAGTATTTTATAAAAACATCTCTCTTATATGTAATTAAACAGATTTTATCAGTATTTGTAAAGTGACTTCCGCGGCTAAAAAAATGTTACCTACTTATTATGGACTGTCTACAAGAAGATTTTTGTAAAAATCCCAAAGGGCAATGTTCAAGGTCACAAAGAGACGTCCCGCCCACCCTTTGAAGGCTAACTAAACATATTGTTATGCGATATTTTAAGCTATCTTTACCAAGCGACTTCGTCTGCGCCCTTTTTTCTTAGGTGTTTCTTTTTTCTTCTTTGTTCAATCTTTTGAAGAACTCATATATATATTTTTTCAGTCTTCAATATTTTTATTTTTAAATGATCCCTTGGTTATGGTGGCGGTGGTGATGACATATAGGAATTTATTATATTATTTATATTATATTATATCATATTATATTATATTATATTATATTATATTATATTATATTATATTATATTATATTATATTATATTATATTATATTATATTATATTATATCATATCATATCATATCATATCATATCATATCATATCATATCATATCATATCATATCATATCATATCATATCATATCATATCATATCATATCATATCATATCATATCATATCATATCATATCATATCATATCATATCATATCATATCATATCATATCATATCATATCATATCATATCATATCATATCATATCATATCATATCATATCATATCATATCATATCATATCATATCATATCATATCATATCATATCATATCATATCATATCATATCATATCATATCATATCATATCATATCATATTATATTATATTATATTATATTATATTATATTATATATTATATTATAATTAGACGACATGCATATTTATACATTTTTATTCGTTTGAATCGAGTTGGTTAAATATATAATTATTGTCATTTTTTATAAAGTCGGCAATGAATTTTGAGATATCTAATCGTCTTAATTGTAAATTTAAATAAAGGATTATTCATAACGCTCCCGCTACAACGTTTGATGTCGATACAAACTTAAAACTCAGTGTAGCATTTGACGTAGCACTTCCCGTAGCATCGTAGCACTTCGTAGACCTATTTAGATAAAGGTCTGTAATTAATGCAACCCGATTGCGTGATATCTCGCTCTAGCTCCAAGGTCGTGACCAAGCCCTCACTGACGAAGGCTGTAGAATGATTTATTTATGCCTTTTTATTGTAATGTAACCCACAAAATTATTTTTACCAACTTGTGAAGTAAATATTTCTAGAAAATAGGTAAAAAGAAAACGTAATGACAGTTCCGATTGACGAGTGTTTTATGCGGCTCGTTTGGTTCAGTACAACCCTCATTATGTTTACGACTAGCCCGCTGATTCGCTCATAAAGTACTGCTACTTTCAGTTATAGCAAATAAATAGCTTTTGCTGAAGTATGTAGAAATAGAATAGTAACAATGTATTTTAAGCCTTTTTTATAATGAATATTATAATCTCAGCCGTAGGACGTTCCAAAAGGACCGGTCAGAAGCAGCTTGCATCCACCGTCATTCCGTGGTCCTTATCAGATCTTCTGTCCACCTTTTTGAAATTACCCCGAACATAACATACAGACAGATATTGTAATTTATAAAATGATAAATATTTGTAATTTACAAAATGTTAAAAAAATTAGAATTTCTCGCCAGAGATGTTTCAAATGTTGGTCACATGCAAAAATTTCTAAGGTTCTTGCGAATTATACATACACCGGGAGAAAGTGGAAGGGTGAAAGGGTGGCGCGGGACAGGAGCCCTGCTAAACCACCCCCTGGTGAGGCCAGGGTATGCGGCAGGGGAGGGCAAGGCGCTTTTGCCGGCACCAGGCGAGCCGCGAGCCGAAACGGCAGTGTTAGCCCGGCCCCCGACCCGCGCGCATGTTAACCGCGCTCCTACCTAAATCCCCCACAAAACGACACTCCGTTACATAATCACTCATCGGGCACATTAAAACCTCATAGATTTAAGGCTTATTTCTGTGATCAATAGAATTTTGCACGATTTACACGCGTTGTTGAATAGCGTTACGTAAACCGCCGTCCATGAAGCTTCGCTTGCTACCCGCTTATTGTGATATTAGGTTGTGATACTCGTTCTAGGCTAGCTTATTTGCTGTTAGGTTAGATTGTTGTTTAATTAGTTTTGTAACGGAGTTCGTTGAGGTCTAAGCCGCCATAGACACTTCCTCTTTGCCCGATCACTTGTTGAGCACTCCTTGTCCTTCCCTTTGTCCATTGCGGTGGGCATAAGACGTCACTTCGCAAGCGTCGCGCGATACTTGTTGCTCGCAAAGTGAGATGCGCGTTTAGCGCTTTCTATAGTGGCTCGACACGGATTCGCGCGGCTGGTGGCTGCTCGCCACGCCATCTGGCGGTTGCGACGTTCCGGCTCTCAACCGACCCACGATTCAAATGACCACGAACAAACCAACCATCTGTACGTCTTTTCTATTCTTCATTACTTGTTCTTTTCATTGTTTTCTGTCTCTGAAAACCCGCTGTCACCTTTGACTTAACTTGCACTGTTCAAATGACGAATTCGCTGGACCAACTGACAAGTTAATGTTCTTTACGTTTCACTGTTAATTTATTTACACACATCAGAGTAGACGCAGTCAATCGTTATCTTACGAAGATATATTGTTATAAATATATATAAACGACTCTGTTGTGCAAGAGATGTGTGAAACAACTTGCAATAGATGTTTAAGATATGGTCCTTCGAAATAATTATTAGAACATTGTTACGTCTTGAATGTTATTCGTCTAACATCTGATTACTTTCACTATTTTAGACACTATGTTACTATTTTAGTATATTTTATTTTAGTATTTTATTTTTATTTTCACTATTTTATCTGGAATTTTCCTTTATATTTTTTGTCGCTTAACATGTTGTTCTTTCTTCGTTCTAAATAATTTCACCTTGCCCTCATTTCTCCATTCATCTGAATAATGATATCGTTTCGAGTTTGAGAGTGAAGGCAAAGTCATTTCAACCAAATCGCACTCAAGAGATTAAACACTACACGAAATCACATTTTCATAAAAAGCCAGTGCAAAGACGCGATGAATGTCAAAGAGAAGCGACACGCGAAAATGTTTTAAGCTAAATAGACTCTTAGCGGAGTCCAGTAGGCTTATTTTTCGGTGACACTGGCATTCATTAAGTCCGTTTGGCTTCTAACGATCGCTGCGTTGCTCACTCCCCGCTCATTTCCTACACTTTTCATATTTCCCTTTTCCCCCGAAGCCGGATTGCAGTCAGCTGTTGGAACATATGCCGCAATAAATGTTATTTCCATGGATGTTGTTTTATTTTGCGCTTGCTGTTAATATCATTTGGTGTGCCTTACATTTAAGCTTTATGTTGGTACAGTGTTGGGGTACGAAAAAATTCGTCAGTTTTCAAACTCATTCCTTTATCAAGTCCTAGACTCTTAGTATCTTTTGAAACTAAACCACTTAGCAGACAACTGACAGATATTTCTAATGAAATTTTGGCATGACTGATAATTGCCGTGGTGCAAGCAAACGTCGACTTTATAAAGCAAGTGACTAACCTTTTCTTACTCCGACTGTACATATGTTAAATGTCACACATAGTATGTAATTCCTATATGTACGTTTCATAAAAAGATACAGTATATATAAGTTTATTCCATACTTATTATACTTTAACTATATTACATCGTTTTCGAGCGAGCGAGCTGAGCTCGGTATTTTTTTAATGCCGACTAGGACTTAAATCGTCACAATAATGTGAAAGTGAAAACCGCATAAAATTCTGTTGCGTAGTTTAGGAGGAGTTGCTGATATACAGGTAAAGACAGACGCAGGTAGTAACTATTGTCCAGCTAAACAGAGACTAGCATAGAGCGTTATAATTTGTCGTCTATTAGCTAACAGCACCAAAATTTTTTTATATAAATAAATTACTCCTCCAAAGTGACTTAAATAAGACTTAAAAAAGAAGGAAACTGAAATAATATCAGCTATACTCAATTAAATTGAAAGGTCGACTTGTCTCGTGATGGCGGCGCGTTGGCGACGCATCGCAGCCAATAGAAAATTTCAATTTTCTCTCTACTCATTTTCATATTTAAATGTCTTTGTCATGACTCATTCGTATATCCTTTCGGAATAGAAAGTCTAATTTTGTGTTAAGAATATAATATCTCAGTGGTATGGTTTGCATAAGATTGTAGATTGTTCTATAGATAATAACTAAGAGTATTATACTATTGAGCAAAATAATTTAATTAATAAATAAAATAACACAAAAGCCTTTTACTGACCATTTACATTACAACAATGCATCAACTTCGTGTTGGTTAGACTGTTCAAGGACATAGATCTTCTCCAGAATATGCCATCCATAGGTTGTGATATCAAGCAGTTTGCACCATTTCGCCGGAACCTCTTCAATTGACTTCCTCGTTGTTTCTTCCCTACCCTGGGATATATTACTCTTCTATGTATCATAACAACAAATAGTTAAAGCGGAGTGGTATGAATAAAATAATTTAGTTAAATCTGATATTTTTAAAACTTTCACTTTTACTTCGACATACTACTTTCACCTGACTAAGCCTCTATATAATTATATCAGTGTGATATCATTACCTTAAAGCTCCTGCTTTATACGCCAAACATCAAATGCTGCCATGAAATATTTAGTTCATCATTGTGTCCCCACATGTAGTGATTTCAAAATGTCGTATTTAAATTTAAATAAATAATTGGAAAAAAAAATGACTCATTTTCAGTGAAAACCTAATGCAAATGCCATAATATGTTACTATGTACAAATGCTTAAAATGTGATTACAAAATGCGTTCTTAATTAAATAATGTCCTATCATACTAAATACAATTTTAATAACGATAAAGTAAATTGAGACCTTGGCAAAATTAGTTCGAAATACGTGTGCCGTGTTGAAATTCTGTTGCCGTGAAAGTGGGCGATCGGCATGAATTGCAAATATGCCTCATTCGACATGATGGATCCACCGCAACCTGAATAGCTATTACAAATGTAATACGTACGTAGACTTAATCAATAACATGTTTGTTGTTTATACGTGCCTGTAACTTTCTTACAAAATCATTCTTGTTGTTAGTGTATATCTATACATTATTTTTCATTTTTATGTCTAGGCCGACAGACAGGCTGGCGGTCCATTTGGTAGTAGGTGGCTACCGTCGCCTATAACACAAGCCATAGAAAGATTAAGTATAAAGGATCTGGGTAATGGAGTAAAGGTAATTACATAATATGTTTTGTAATCGTGTATGTAACTAAATATGACATAGTAACGATTTGGCGCGGTTATACACTTAATATTACACTTTGTTCGTTATAAACTGGCAACAAGAGTTTTCCGTTTGGTCTCGATCCTAACACATTTGGCTAAAAAATTTCATACTTCAGTAAGCATAGGTAAAACAGGTTTGAATACTTTGTCATAGCGGACTGAAATTGTTAATGGATCCCACTAAACGCGATGCCCTAGTGAAAAATCAATCGCCGGTAAAATTTGTCCTTTAGTGAGTTTTAAGTTCAAGTAACGGAAAAAGAGAGTAAGTCCCGTCTCTGTCTCTCCAAGAGCCGGTCGATGACACTGTAAATTTGTGACTTTATTGCACAGAGAAAATGGTTATGACTTTTCTTTAGCTTATCCAACCACCTCTCCATTTTGCTTTTCTTTTTTTATATGAATAAATCTTATTTCTTATTACCTTGACCACAAATATCAGGGCTAAGCCATCAAAAAGACATTTTCAAATGTACAGATACTGTTAATTCCTTTGGCATTCATTGTAAAAAATATATAAGAATAAAAGACATATTCTCTTCACACACACATTTGTTACTAAAATTAGGTTCACAAATTCTCGTTCTTCCCATTTCAGAAAATGTTTTCGCAGCGTTCAATGATCTCTGCAAAGCCACTTTATAAAATGTACGCTCTCAAAACATGTGTACATATTTGGATTGTGCAAATACGATCATGTCTTTGAATATTTTGTTCGTTTAATGTGAATTCTTATGTGTTTTCCCAAGAAACAGATGTCCTAGCTCTTCTATATTGAATGTCTATATCTGCAGTTCAACGGTCTAGTATCTATACTAATATTATAAAGAGGAAAGATTTGTTTGTTTGTTTTTTTTAGGCTCCGAAACTACTGGACTGATTTGAAAAATTCTTTCACTGTTGGGAAGCTATATTATCAGCGAGTAACATAGGCTATATTTTATAAAGTTACGCGGATGAAGTCGCGTGCAACAGCTAGTATTTTATATAATAGGTACTTACTGAATTAGTTTTTCTAATTCTCTCTTCCTTGTGCCTCTTCAGTCCTGAACTTTTCAGGCCTTAACTTCTCAACCGATCATCATGAAATTTTGCATACACGTTGTCAGGGATACAAGAAAAGCCATTAGGATACCTTTCATACAGAAAAAAATAAGTAGGTACTGTTCCCGAATGATCATTTAAAATTTAAAAAAAAAGACGCCCGGAAAAGTGTAATAGCAATGCAGATGTCAGACGTTATATTGCTTATTTATCATTTAATTTTGAACGCGAACGAAAATGCAGATACCAGCTAGTATTCTACAAAATATGAGTCCTGGTGTTCGCGTTATGTCTAAATCTGTCCCATTAATGAATCCCATGAATTATAAAAAGCTTATTGATTAATTTAATAGTAGCATTATAAATCTATATTAAGCTATTTATACACTTGTAGGCAGGCTTGCAAAGTGGAGCTTAGTACGAGTAATTCGCAATCTGAACACGTAGACAGCGCGACGTGCCTCCCACGCTTTCCTTCTGTCGAACTTTTTTTTTTTCTATATCTAGAAGCTAAAGTAGTAAATACATAAAGCTAAACGTGTACCCATTTTATAAAGTACGAAACACAATAAACCATTATTTTCGTACTACTTACATAGTTTAAAAAAAAAGTTATTTCTTATTGAGTGGACGTTTATTACTCTGACCGCTCAATCGTTTCTTTACACGGATTTTTATTCGTTTTTCGCCATAAGATTGATAATTTTCATTGAAAGTTTATATAAATAAATATATAATAAAACCTAATTAAGTTTTTATGTATAAATAGATATATTATATATCTAGCTGACCCGGCGAACTTCGTACTGCCTCAGAATAAAAATCCGTTCTATACAAAATGTAGAAAAATATTAATTAAATTAACATTTTTTTTGTTAGTATTTCAGATGTTTTAATCATTTTTCTGCTATTCGGGGCAGAGACAAATTCAACAAATCAAAGATCTTAAAAATCTATCAAGTCGTTCTCGAGTTATAAATGGTATAACTAATACGACTTTCTTTTATTATATATATATATTCCTAACATTATATTAAAGTTATAATCAATTATATTTTTGCAACCGTTGTAACTATTGTGACCAATACGAGCTGAGTATTACAAGGGTAAATTTATTATTACTAAACATTTTAAACATTTCAAAAGCTCATGTGAACGAAATATCTGGCACGCAACCCAATGTTGTTATATTGATCCGTGTGGCAGCGAGCGAGTGCCACTTTATTGAGAACTCAACAAATAAACGCTTCAAACAAATAAAATTTTCAAATATCCAACCTAGTCTGAAAATGGTAATGGCGGAGGTAGTGAAAACATTGGAAACTTTATCAAGAATTGCAACCTAATAACTCATTCATTTTTCGTTTTTTGAAACAAACGAGAAGATGTCCTTATTGAACTTGAGAAACATCTATTACTGTTGATTGTCCAACTTTAAATAATAACAATTTTTAATCGAAATTGATACGTATGTTATTTCACCGTATGGTGAAATATTAGAAAGTTAAAAATGTAATAAAATGAGCAATAAAATGACATTAAATATTTTTTTATCAACACCCCAATGAAGGTAAAATAAGGTAAAATAAGGTAAATAAGGTAATGTAGGTTTGGGTAAAATTTGAATATAACAATGTGAAAGTTTTCTGATTATTACAATTACTATGACTAGAAATATATCTAGTTCTATAAGTTCATATATATATATATTTGTATATAAGTACATAATGCCTCACGTGAAAAACAATATTAAGTAGATATTTTATTTCTGCTTTACGATACTTTCATAATTCGCCAAGAGACTTTTTATGTTATGTTAATTTTAACTATATACCATACCGTGCTCATTGTAAAGGGGCTTGGCCAGTCGGACAAGCTGAAAGACCTACGGCTTTTATGACGGTTCCCTTTACTTTTTAATTTTAAAGTATAAACACTAATAAATTATATTAGAATTGAGATTTCATTATATACGAGTATGCGAATACAGCTATGAAATCTCATCGTGTCATCGTAAAAGCTATGAATCTGTACTTGACCCGACCTATCGCTGAAATCAATATCACTAACAATCCATGCAGACATGTTGTTATATTTAGATCAGCATGTGCATAATAAAAAAAGTTACAGCTGCATTATTCGCACACACATTAAAAAGTCCTATCTAAAATTTAAATTGAATGGTGTGAAATTCATAACTTACCATGAAAATTATTTATTTATCGAAAAAAACCTTAACAGTACCATGAACATTTATGATTGCCTAAAGACTCAAGATAAACTTTAGACCAAAATTACCAGTTATTACCAAAATGAGCGCTACCTAATAATACAAAAAATTGCACACAACAATTTTTTGTAGCTTCTCGGAGATTACCGAACAGATTTAACTCGATATAACAGAGAAAGAGGGTTGTGTTTCGGTAGTGCCGGAACGCGGGCAACAATCACCTCTACGTATTGAACCGTCTATATTTAGACGTCGACATTTCTCGGAATTTGATCAGTCGTGCGGACATAAAACATATTGCTGTAGGTATGTACTTTAACATGATCGGTTATTCGATAGTCAGCCCGTCTGGCGGCAGTAACCAACCCCATACAAAAGACTACTGTGAAATAACAACTTATATATGATCTTGTCCAGCTATGGAACAAAATTTACTAGCTTTTGTTCGCGACTTCGTCAGCACCCTTTTTTTCAAGGTGTTAAGACACTTACTAGATCTTTATTGTTCATATAATTTTGTCCCTCGAGAATATTACAAGAATGACTTAACTTTTTCTGTTTCCCTAAATTTCATGACGATCGGATGAGTGGTTAAGGCGAGAAATCGTAACACTCGCATTTATAATATTACTTAAACATAAAGACATATAAATACAGAATTCAACAATAATCCAGCAATTTAGACAGCAATAGTAACGTAGTTCGTATAATTTTATCATTTATTTATTCCAAATTTTAATCCAGGACCTAGGTAATATTTATTGATGACGTTCCAACAGAAGGCGCATCGTGGTTTCAACAAAATTACTTTCGCCTCGCCCCGGATAACAAGGGCCTGCCTGTTGGCTAGTCGCCATACAACCATAATGCTATAGCCTAGATATACTGAACTTGTCCTATTTCGCCGGAGCAGGAGCTGCCAAACAATGTTTGACATTTTAGACGGTAATGGTTTTAATGAATAAAGTTGAAGGCAAGGAATTACTTCACCTGGAAAAGGTTATATTTTTAACTCTTTCTCAATAATGTTTTCATCGTCTCAAATCCACTGCGTTTCACAGTCATTCGTCTGGAGGCAGTAATCAACCTCTTACGAAAGGATTAAGAAGGGATAAGGAAATGGGAAGTGTATAGGGAAATACTAAGAAGTAAAAAGCGTGTATGAGTAGGTACTCGTATGTTAAGTCAGCCATCATCAGCCAAAGTAGTATGAGGTAGCAAATTGCAAAAAAAAAACTAATATAATATTCGCTGTCCGCATCTGCCTGTTTTTCCGCTAACTTCTTCTAATCAACCCAACAGATTTTGACACTAATGTAAAGAAAAATAAACGAGGAAGGTTTGTGTATATAAAAATTTGCAACCGAGCGAAGCCAGCGGCCGATCGCTAGTCACTAATAAAGTGTATATCGGGAATAACAAAATGTTTACAAAGTTCTTTAGTCACTCTTTAGTATTGAAGTAATATACGAACAAAGCCACCGAACAAAAGACCATGAAAGTTACACACGAAATATTATGTTTTCAATTTCACGTAGCTCAAGGCTGCTTCATGTTACGTAATGCCAACATAAAGTAATTAACTAGTCAGACACGGTAATGAAATTGCATTATGACTAGTTTAATTTATCTATGTACACACCATATAAAAAGGTTGCTGTCCACCCCGATTTCATTCCGAAACCTTCCCCGTTTATCCCTCTTTCCATAAGTGAATACCCAATTAAAATCGGTTGAGCTATTTAGGAATCCAAAGAGGACAAATATATACTTACATGGATAAACAACATATTATAAACAAGCGGACCCAGCAAACGTTGTCCTCCCGAACTCGAAAAAAAAATGTTACCCGATTGAAACTCCATCTATGTTGTCCAACCCTGCTACCTGACATAAATAAAAAATATGTTCAATATTGTGTCAATAAACTAACTTACACCGCCATCTGTTAGAAACTTGTGGAACTTTACACCCTTTGTTCTATTAAAAAAAGTCTAATTTTCGATATAATCGAAGTAAAAGCTATCGTATCTTTTAAGTTGGACCAAATATTTATCAAATTTCATAAATACCAGATATTTACGAAATTTGATCAAAATCGGTTCAGTAGTTTCGGAGTTTATCCCAAACATACAACGTGACACGAGATTTATATATATGCTAGTGGCCCGCTCCCGGCTTCGCACGGATTCAAAATAAAATTTATCCTATCTTTTAAGTTGGACCAAATTACACCAAGTTTTATCAAAATCGGTTAAGTAGTTTAGGAGTTCATCGAGGACATACATGACAATAATTTTTGTATATATAAAGATATAGAGATATACTCGTAAAATAAGATAGATAAAAATAAAAAATATTCTGATTTCTGTAATGGAATGTCATAAACAAAGAGTTGGCATAACTTTAATATTAGTACAATTTCGTGTTTCATGACATCAAAACTGAACAACCTCCCCACGCAAACATGTCCACATTATAATCTATATTTAAACATACTCGTAATGTTGTTGCGTAGGCGTAGACGCCTGATCTTCGTAATTGGTGGGGTTTCAGTGACAATAAACTTCAAGTATTTGTTTTGTACTTTATGTGAATTGTTTGTCTGAATAAAACCACTTCGAGTTGTGTGTCTTTACTCATTTAATCGGCCTACTTTACGAACGCGTTTGGGCAAACGCCTTTTACTTGTGGAAATGGTCCCAACTTTGTAATATAATAGAAAGTATATTGTATTACCTTTCCGAACTATGTAAATACTTTATGAATATATATATGAAGATCAATAGTGCAGATAACAATGAATACCAATATTTCAAATGAGAATGTAATTGTTATGTTTTACTTCTATTCATCTAGGTATATAATTTATTTTATTAGTCTGAGTCATCGACCTATATGTATTTTGCTAGATTTAGTGAATGAAATAAAATTGTTCGTCAATTAATACGGTAAGAGTTTACGCTAAAATTCGCGACCAAAAAAGGTTGAAAACGCCATGGAAGAAAATACGGCGCCTTCGCGTACGTTCCTTTTTCACTCACCTGCAAATTAGTAAATACGCTATTTCTGCATTCCGCTCAGCGAATCTAGTATATAAAAGTCATAGTATATAAAGTCTATCCCTTTATAAAAACCACCGTGAAATAATAGTGTTTATGCTGGTGTGGGAAACTTGTTTCCATTTTCTTATCCTGCTTATCGTCATTTCTTGATATAAGGTATCAATATAGGGATATAAACATAAGTATAGTAAGCATACATATGGTAAAAAAATTAAAAAAGCAGGGTTCCTTCCATAAAGAAATTGTCATATATTACCAAAAAAGGTTGCTTATGTCATCGCATTATTTCGTGTTTATTATTTATTTCTTTTATTAGTAACGTTAGCTTTGTACGTAAATAAAAATTGACCAACTCTGTTATCATTGTCTGTAAAATGCTTACAAAAATCGATTTAATATACATTGTATGCATAGATTGAAATTATAAGTAGCTATTAGTTACCTATGGCATGGCAGGTGACTCAAAAGGTTGTTGGCGTTCACCGCTCGCTGAAATAAACGCATAACCTTGACATCAGGTTTCGCGGCTGTTATGCGTCATAGTCACTTGGTCTACAAGTAGTGGCATTTCTTTTATATATTACAAATAAACTAAATATTTTTAAATTATATTAAAAAATTATTAGTTTTAAATGTTGAGTTTTAATTATGAGTTTATAGAGTTTATAAAATACTATAGCGGAGCTTTTTTTAACGATTTTTCCATTATTCAAAACCACATTAAAATCCCTTGCGAATTTTAAAAGATCTAAGCGTACATACAGAGAGACAGACGGCGGGAAGCGCCTTTTTTATACTATGTAAAGAAGTTTTAACTTTTAAATAGTAGGTATTAGCAATAAATGTCCAAGTTGATAAAATGATATATAATTTGTTTCCGCCTCGAATGACAGAATGACTATTAAAAATCTGAAATATTCAGGATAAAAAAATCATTTTCTCATACATTTTGTATGAAACGAGTTTTTATTCTGAGGCGGTACTAATTTCGCCGGGTCAGTTAGTTGTGAATAATCATGGAAATAATTTAGACAGTCTTTCGTTGTCTAAATTATTTTCATGATTATTTATTAAAAAACTCTATTTGCGAAACGTGTGACATGAAACTTTGTCTGGCCTAACGGCGTATAGACGAGGCCACTTAATCGTCCCGCTGATTCACTTCTTTCATGTCTACATCGAGCCTTCATGGAGTCACGCCATCTAGAGATCTTTAACTTGTTCTATTATAAGCACTACGACCTTCGAACACCACTACTATAAACCTGAGTGGTATCACTTGTATAATAACAGTCCATGAGTCCATCTATACTCAACTATAGAGTTATAGTGTATAAATATCGTTTTAATCATTAATGATACATTTTAAAGCCTATATTTTCTTGTTTCTTTGTCTCTTCCTGCTTTTTGTCAAATATGTTACAGCACCCTTGCATCTTCCAAGTTTATGGTCATTATCATCTCAGCCTTATCATATTCACTGCATGACAAAGAACTCTATCATAATTTTCTAGTAAGACCTTTTTGAAGCAGCAAAGATCCAACTTCAACCCGTTTATGGGGTCATCGTAATAATGTGAATTGTTATTTCCATGTTATTTCATATAAATTGATAAAACTATACTGTCGACTAATGTCATAAAAAATATACCCGAAACTACTTATCTGTATACGAATGTATCGATTAAGGCTTAGGGCCGGCGCTGACTGACGGTATTGTAAATTTCCAATTGGTAGTTATTCGAATTTTTTTTTAATCTAACTGTCTCCGAATAAGTTTAAGCGCGAGAAAATCTAGCAGTTTTTTAATAAAACAACACAGTAAATCAACCTATATTAAGTAGGAAGTAGTTTTACACGTGTATGTAATAAAAACGGAAACGAGAACAAACGACAAAAAGCCAATGAACCCATAAGGACGCGACTAGGTAATTCTCGGAGTTCGTAAACACATTGAAACAAGACGTGTTCTTTGAAAGAACTTCTTCATTAATTAATGCCTACTTTTACGAGTAATATATAAATTAATATATTACCTAATACACAATATCATATTTTATTACTTTACTAATACTAGCGACCCGCTCCCGGCTTCGCATAGATGCATTGTTTTGCATATTATGTAATAAAAACTTGTTTAACTCTCTTTCCATTAGTGAAAACCGCATTAAAATCCGTTGAGTAGTTTAAAACATCTAAGCGTACGTTCGGAGAGACAGACGGTGGTAAGCGACTTTATTTTATACTATGTAAAAGATTGTACATTAACTAAAGTATTTGTATGAATTTAGGTTATTATAACCATAAATGTTGAAATGAATTATGTAATACAAAATTTAATAGAATCAATGATCGAATTTCAGTTATTTTTCTGTTATTTGCTTGCATGTGCAAAGCGCTGCCATCTAGGGGAGAGTAGCAAAACTACAGTTTCAAGAATTTCCCGTCGCAATGTTGTCAAGAAGATTGATACCAAAATGAAAGTTAGATGGCGCTATTGTCATATTTACTTTACTGACTGGTATAATTATTTAATAATATGTTTGAATATTTCGAAAAATGTTCCCGCGATAAAAAAGAGGCTGGGCCTCTTTCACCAACTACAAGCAAAGTGTTGATTAGTTACTTTTAGAAATAATTTTATGTTTTATTAAATTATGCACTCGGTTTACTGCATCCTTCGGTTAGCCTACTTGACACTTTACTCAGAGATGGTGAAAGAGGCCCTAAATAATTAATTTATTAATTATAGACAAGTAATAATGGAGGAGGCATGTACTTATGAGTTTTTAAAAATGAACAAATAAACTTCTTAGAAGAATTTCTGAACCAGGGTTGTTGTTCAATGAGGCACTAATTTTTAAGGTGTAGGTATGCTAACAAAATATTTTATGCTACTAAGGTAAATGGTTACCGGAATATATATATACCTATATTTACTGCTAATTTAATTTTCACTTCTTTCCCATAGTGTATCTATACTAATATTAAAAAGAGGTAAAGTTTTTATGTTTGTACTCTTTTGTATGCAGGAAGTAATCTTCAAAACTACTCGTCCGATTTAAGAAATTCTTTCACCAGTAGAAATTATGTAGAAATATGTAGTAGAATTCGGAATGGACATAAACTAAATTTTATTTTTGAATGCGGACGGAGTCGTAGGCACTAGTTGTGTGTTATAATTTAATTATAATAACATTATGTTCAAATATGAATAATCAATCAGATCAGAAAATACACGTTGAAATCCATTTTGGAATATTGATTGCTTATTCCAAAATAGATTCACCGACGCTTAGACTTAGAAAAACAATGGCCTGTCGCTATCAAACACTTATTTGCGCAAGTCATCGATGAAGATTCATGAAGAGGCGCGATACGCTCGACCTTGACTCAATCCGCTTCACCCCTCACGCAAGGCCGTGAGCCACCTCAAATGAGGTCGATTCGAATATATTGCGGTTCGCTACATTTAACGAGATAATAAGTGGGTACAGGGTAAAACTCGGTAAGGGTAATTTGTCTGAATAATAAGATGAAAATTCTAATTGTCTTATGAATCTTATGTAGGGAATTAACCCCGAACTCAGAACAAATAAGAAATATAGACAGACTTTTGTGGACACAATAGTGAATCTGGTTTTATAAACATGTGCTTTTACTGTATTGAGATCATCGTGAACATATATACATACATACATACAGACAGACAGACAGACAGACAGACAGACAGACAGACGCAGCGGGGTACTTTGTTTCATAACATGTAAGGATAAAATAAAGTAACTCACAACTTAGCAAGTTGAAGTCGGCGGATATATTCTAAACCGGTAGTTAGCGCACCCAAATTTGTTATATTCAAAGAGATTTATGGAATGTTCATACTCAGCAAAAAGGCAGACAAAAATGTTGTTTACATAGCCTGCCACCTACCTGCCCAAAGAAATTTGCTTATCTGACTGGCGACTCATACCTGCTGCCGTTTTATGTCTCCATGTCGCCGAGTTGTAGTATTTTTTATGGAATACCTACTGTTATTGTGTACTACCAAATCTATTTAACTATATAGGTAGCACGCACGGTCTTCTGTTTTTCGCATCCAGCCGCTTCCTGCGAAGGTCTTTAGGTCGTCTGTCCATTGTCATAATTCAAATTACAATCAGTGTGGTGTTAACCTTATGTGCTCTTCAATTATTATTTGTCATGCAATCACTAAATACACAGTAAACATATAATTTTTAACTTTTACTTATTAAACTTTTAGATGATATGGTCGTCCATGAGTAGGCAATATCTATAGTAAACTTACTTATTTTTATCTTATTTTAATAATTATTCTACAGAGTATTACTACTTGAAATCATAACCATTACCAGTCTAAACAAAAGCTAGTTTTGTTTATAAAATATCGCCAAAGTCTACCTCAATATATATAACTATGTCAATGTAAGTCAGAGTTATGGATGTTTGTTTTTAATACAGTCACGTGTAAAAAATTAGTTTATCGTAAACATTAAACAATTTTGAGAATGTAATGCTATGAGTCAACTTTTCATTTGACCAAAATCAGGTATATTTTTTTTCACAAGTAGTTTTTATGATTTGCCTATTCTCTTATTATCAACGTGCTTGCTTGCATTTCTCTGGTGTTGCTTATCTTTGAAGGCGTTAGTTTATTTATCTCTAATTTATCTCGGCCATTATAATAAAAATTCCTGTTTATGATTCATCAAAATTTCACCTGATATTTCACCTGAAGAAATCTATCATAAATCAAGGCAAATAGGTAAGATAAGCAAGATTTCTACATGGCATTGGTGCCTAAGGTTTAATTACAATTACAGTATTTAACCTAAATGAAAATTTGTATTTCAAAGTGAGCAGTTCAAGTGGCAACCCATTATAAAATTTTTATATAATGGCATCCCTTATTTTAGGCAAATAATAATGTTTAAGTATTAAATTTTTATTTATATATTTGTCATGTGTTGATTTTTTATTTTTAGACTAGTTGCTGCCCGCAACTTCGTACGCGCTGTAGTTCGTTTTTTGAAAATCCCACAGGAACCTAACATAGATTAAAAAGTTAATCCAGTTATTACTCCAAGTAATCATCAATACATTAGTGAAAACCGCATTCAAATCGGTTAAGTCGTTTTGAGATTAGCGTGCACAAACGCACAGACAAACAGACAAAAATTCTGTTTATCTGTGCTGTTTTATTATATGTATAGAATAGATATGGACAAAATTTTTATTATATGCATGGATTATAGGTAGTTTCTAGTAGTTTTCAAAGACACGAGAATTTATGCAGCTGACTATATCTCCTGTATGACAGTACAACTTCGCACATTAGCGAATACTTTCCCGAAAACTTGCCTAACTTATCCTACAACCTGTTATATATACAGGGATGAGTTATGTGTTGAAAATTCTATTCTGGAGAAGCGGAGACCGTAACGTTACGTTATTCAAGAATTCAAGAAATTTGGAATTCAAATTTGTTATATGAATGAATAATTTATAAAAATAATAATGAAAAACTAACCAAACTTTCATAGATGACCTAGCTAGGAATTGTATGTGGGACTAACTTTTATAAACGTAGGACTAATGGTCACTTTTATGAAGACAGGGAATGTTGTGCACTGAGTAATTACTATTTTTTTATCTTAAGATCAGCAGACAGGCTGACGGTCCGCTTGATAATAGGTGGCTACCGTCGCCTATAACACAAAAGGGATAGAGAAATGGGCTCTGACGTCATTTACTCACTCGCCGAAACACAACAGCACGCATGCTGTTATTTCAAGGTAGTTTTCTGTAAGGGGGTGGTTACTGCCGCCAGGCGGACTACCCAAATGACTGCGAAACGCAGTGTGGCCTGCTACTACTACTATTCCCTGTCTTCACCTTTTTTTACTGGTATTACTGTTTACTGCTACGCCCCTGGCGTTGTAAAGGTGTAGTCCCATCTAAGGTACTGTAAGCTATAACATCTATCGTCTGCCTGTACGTCACACATGCTCATACAAATAATATAAATCTTTTTAATATTTAAAATATATGTCCCCGTTGCTATTATACATTTTATGTATTAACAATAAAACGTCACATCACATTTTGTTATTAGAACTTGTAAAGCTCAGTTAACGACTTGAGACGCGTTTTCAGAATATAAAAAGATCTTTACGGCTCAAAGAAGAGAATGACATAATCAATGTTCTGGTTAATGACTGAACCCTCCAATTTAAATAAATATAACTTTTGCTTGTAATTAAACTACCAGTTTTTTTTTCTTCATAATATTTCATAGACTGTCAACTTAGATATGCTTATAAAATTTATAAATATATAAAATTACTCAATACGGATATTTAATTCTGATAAAATGATAGTTTAGGTAAAGGCCAGCTAAAAATGGCAATTCTTGGAAATTTATATTTTAATCGCGAAAGGCGAAGGGGAGTTAGAGGAGTTAGCGTACCATGCGGTCAGTCATTTTTTTAAACAGAATGAAGTTTTTTTAATCATCACGTGACGCTTGTTGTGACGTTGCTTTAGAATTGCTATACTTAAACGCTGACAGAGATAATTCCAGCCCTTTCATAGCCAGTTTATCGATCAAGCGCTTAGAGATAAAATATATAATTAATTAATATAAATATAAAATTATATCCAATATATCTTTAAAAACAATAAAAGACATAAAATCAATTATATGTTATATCAAATTTAAGGCTTACAAATCCGCAGAGATTGTTACTTATATGATACTTTATTTATAAAGATGTATAATGTTCTGTTTATGTGTAGCAATGATCATGAATAAAGTAGTAGTTCTGGGCCATTCTTTCCGATTCCCAAAGCGCCGTGAGGCGAATTGTACTGGCTACTGAAACATTACCGGATTTTAAGGGAATTCCCTAAGTCTTAATCCTATTTTATACGTTCTATATATGTTTTACCTGGGAGATCGAACAATGTTGATCGAGATGGAGTTTCTCTCGTGAATTAAGCATCGAGTCATTCCAAGTGTTGTTGGGCTTATTTCATCATATAAGACGCACTTATTTTTAGTGCTTATAAATTCACAAAAATATATGACACATGACGCTGAAAAAGGCCTTTAATTTTATTTAAAATCCTTTATCAAATTCTTTCACCTATAGAAAGCTACGTTATCAGCGAGTAACATAGGCTATATTTTATAAAGTTACAAGGGCGAAGTCGCGTGCAATAGCTAGTACTTATATAGATGATATAATGTGTTTATCTTTTCAGATGCGAGGATGGTGGAGGTGGCGCGGCGGCAGGGACTGGAGGCCGGACGGCGTCGCTGCGGCTCGCGAACGGGCGCGTGGCGGCGCATTCGGCGGAACAGTTGCCCCACTCGCCGGCAGACTGCGCCTCTGTGCGCATCTCCATCGACAACACCAACACGTGCTGCACGGACTCTCTCGTCACCGCCCTCGACGATGAGACTCTATTGTTGGGTGAGTTCTTTTGAATTTTTTCCTCCAGGCGGGTCAACAGCGGCTGACCTTAGTGTCAGGTGGGAACCGACCGTAATTACCTAAATATATAGCCAATTTTTAATATTATTCATGCGGCACTACTGGTGATTATGATGACGATGACCAGCAAAGTGAATGATGCCTAAAGATGAAGAAAGCCGACCCAGCGTCTCTGCTAAAATTCTAACACCATTTTTTTCTACTTTTTCCACATTATCATCTACAATGGAGGTAGAAGGTGGGCCAGAGCGAAGATACTGTTCACTGGTCGATCTGCCTCTCTTATAATAAGCTTATAACAAGCTACCCAATAAGCAATAAACAAAAAATACTTCTACATACATGTCACAAAAAAAAATAGACATTTTTTCAGGCAGAGGTTAGGTACTAGATTACAGCACGTATGTTCTTTTTTTTTTTTTAAACGTTTTTACCAAATCGTTTACACAAGAATTAATAAAGTCGAAACGAAATCATTAAAACAATTGAAAATCGGTGTAAAAAAGACACTTTTTAGAGATTAATTTAAGAAATAAAACTGTGACAATAAGGTTATAACACTATGTAGTTTTAAAAACTTTTTGATTCACCTCGTACTACTAGGCATATTTCATTAATCATTATAGCACACGACACACGATAGGTGAATAATTATGCTAAATTCGAACGCGACTACGATGTAGCCGTGGAGTACTGTCCAAGGCAATATCTACCGATACGTGGCCTCATCAATAACCCTTTCAAATCTGAGACTTTTGCGTTCTATCAGCTGTACGACCAGCCCAAGTGTCGAATGTTTATGGAGCCTTTTTTTATGTTAAGGTCGACAGACAGGCTGACGGCCCACTTGATGGTAGAAACAAACAATGCCATAGGTGCTGCAAGCGCGCTGCCGACCATAGAAGAATAAGGGATAAGGAAGGAATAGGGTAATGAGCTCTGGCATCCCTTACTCACTCACCGAAACACAACAGCACCATATGCTGTTACTTTAACATTATTTCTTTTTATTTAACATTTATGTTTATGTGTTAACATTTTACCTTTGTACCTGAGTCATTGATGTTTTGTATTTAAAATATGTATGTATTTACAACAAAAAAAGTAATTTATGTAGTATATCAACTGTCTGGTATCCATAATACAAGCATTTATTAGTTGCTTACTGTGGAACTAGATGGTGCTGTGTGGAATGTGTGAAGATATTTATTTATTTATTATTTATTTATTTATTTCCTTTTATAGAAAAAAAAATGGGTGTGGCTGTCACGTGGACAGGTTGCATGTTTAACGTGAATATGTGCACGTTACGAGAAATATTTTATTTGAGCATATTATATGTATACTAGGGTGTCCCAAAAAAATAAAAGTATTTTTTTTCCAACGCATACCCTCTTATTTTGTTTCAATGATGTCAAAGGTATTATAAATAAAGTTTCACGTATTTAGAACCACGGCAACCCGTGCCGACTTGCATCGAAACATGTCGGTACTTGTTTACTAAGGCGCGCGGGAGCCAACGTATTGATGTGCTTGTTGTTGCTTGTTTGTTGATTAGTAAACGCATTGTTTTCATTCTGTCAACATGTCAATGGAGTTACGCAGTTCTAAAAAGGGGATATTTTTAATAGGGGACGTAAAACATCAAATTACTGGTTCAAAACTTCCCTCTAATGGACAGGTACTGGCAGTTCTGTTCTATAATATTCGAGAAGTTAATTTAAGTGTCAATGAAAGCGCCAATCTTACTATTCGTGAGTGCATTATTTACTGGGAAAAGGCACGTATACCAACTAAGTCTTTACCAAACTGTGTTAAAAAAGTAGTTAACTTGTACCAAGTTTGGAGAGATTTGCAAAAAAATGCAAATAAAACTCAAGGCGTGTTTGTGCAGCGTCGGCGAGAATTTATTTCAAACTTAAATGATTTGTTTGATCTTGCACACGCCGATGCCCTTAATTTAATGAGGATTAATGAAGATAAGATCTTCCTGCAGCGCCAGAGGGAGCCAGGTCGGCCTGGTCACTTAGCTGGAGTGGATAAAAAACTGGCCGAAAAGGAGGAAAAAGCCTACGTTAGAAACATTGACGAGCAAAAGCGACGTGATAAATATCTGTCATCCTTAACTCCTTCATCACCTTCTTATGAACCACTACAAGAAAATTCGTCTTTTGAATCTGAAATAATGGATTTGCAAGAAAACTTGCCCACCTTTACCGAGAGCACACAGTCTAACACTTCTATGAGGATAAATTTCATAACTCCGAAATTAGTGGCAGCTTTAGATAGGTGTCAGTTAAGTATGCGAAATTCTGTATTTATTATTGAAGCAACTATTGAAGCGCTTGGACATAACACTGACGAATATCCTATAAGTAAGTCCTCAATTCAAAGAATTCGTACAGAAAAGCGAAAAGAGCGCGCAGAAGCTATAAAAGTTGATTTTCAAAACGAGGTACCGGATACTGTAACTGTCCACTGGGATGGCAAACTCTTACCAGCTTTAGATGCACGAAAATCTAAAGAAGAACGTTTACCGATAGTTATTTCGTACGATCATAAAGAACAACTCATCGCTGTGCCAAAATTAGAGAACTCTTCAGGAAACGAACAGGCACAGGCAGTTTGGAACGCTATGATTGATTGGAATCTTGAAGATAAAGTGCAGATTCTCTGTTGTGATACCACTGCTTCCAATACAGGTCGTATTAATGGTGCCTGTGTGCTTCTCGAACAGAAAATGAATAGAGAAATGCTCGTTTTTGCTTGCCGCCATCACGTCTACGAGTTGGTATTAAAAGGTGTGTTTGAAGCCAAGTCACTACGAGCCCTGACATTCCACTGTTTAAAAAGTTCCGAGAAAACTGGAAAAATGTTGATCCCGAAAGGATACAGAGTTATTCAGAAAAGCTAGCATGCCTAAATGTTTCAGAAATTAACGAACTGATAAACTTTTACCAATCTGAATTAACTAAAAAAATTGCTAGAGATGACTATCGTGAATTAATAGAGCTATCAATAATATTTCTCGGCGGAGATAGAGAGAAGAGATTTAAGATTCGGCCTCCAGGTGCCATGCACCAAGCTCGATGGATGGCGAGAGCGATTTATTCACTGAAAATAACTTTACTTAGCTCTCAATTTAAAATTTCGAACAAGGACAAGGTAGCTCTATTAGACGTGTGCCTGTTCATCGTGACATCCTACGTGAAGCCTTGGTTGCAATGCACTTTAGCGGTACAGGCACCATACCAGGATTTATGCTTTTTGAAGACCATGAAGGCTTACGAAAGTATCGACAAAAGCATCTCAAAAGCAGCTTTACAGAAGTTCTGCCAGCATTTATGGTATTTTGTAGATGAAGTATCTGTCTTGTCTATATTTGATGATAATGTAGACCAGGAAACAAAAGTAAAAATTGTTGCTAACTTAGCCAAAGAAAACTCATCAGCCTACGGTAAACGCTACATCCCATCGAAGGAAGAACTATGTGGCCCACTTTTCGGTTAGTAGAACTAGTAAAAATATTTGTTTTCTTTTATCACTTTGCTTAGATAACTTATTTCTATCTTTTTCAATTTCAGAGAAAAGCATTGATGATTTTGTGTCAATCAAAAGTATAAGGCTGTATATTCAATCGACTCAAAATTGATGACAGTTTCCTCAACGAGTGTCCTGCTTCATGGTCGAATAATACCTCGTTTCAACATGCTAAGAAAAAGGTGCTGGCACTGAGAGCAGTTAACGATACGGCTGAAAGAGCGGTTAAGTTAATGCAAGACTTCCATGGCTTAATTACTGTGGAAGAGGAACAAAAGCAATTTTTATTACGTTGCGTACAAGAACACAGACAGGTATATCCGGATTGCAAAAAGCAAACCTTAAAAAGAAAATTTAGTAAATAATGTTCTTTTAACGATTAATATTTAATAAATATTATATACGGGTAAAAGAGTGTTTCATTTACTGAAATACGTATTAAGTTCTACAACCTCTCTATGGCTTCCATACTAACTTTTCATTCAAAGTTTGACATCAAGTCGGCACGGGTTATCATTATCCGATCGCCATAATATTTATTATTTAAGTCATTAGGGTCAAATGGAAAAAAAATAAGGGGTATGCGTAACTCAATTCGCAAAAAAAAAATTTGCCCTTATAGCCTGGGACACACTAATGTATACCTATATCTAAAAAATTAGAATAATATCATATATACAAAAAAAAATCTTTAATCCTTTAACTATCAAGTGGTGTAATTAAATTTTGGATATAGATGATATTTAGCATCAAACTGAATCCCCAGATTTTGTTATCGTCATTTTTCTGAATTGTCTCCCACTGTGGTAGCTTTAAAGAGGTATTCACGTTAAAAAATACTGTATAAAAGAATTCGTGGACACTCTAGTTTTCAAGTCTCACGGGCGGTCTCGGTAGCTATGGAGAAGAATGAAATTTAAAAAACTAACTTCACAACGAAAACAAGTGACACACCCTTGGGAATTGGGGCTGAGTGTACACTGTAAACTACATATAATATATACATTATATTGCACTGCAAAGACACTAGCTAAACGAAATCTAACATGTACTTTTAAAATGCGTGCTCTCTTGAAATATAAATTTCGCCTGCTAGTGTGAATATTTTAGGGTTTTTTTAACTAGAAACATTGAAGCATTTTTTGCTTAGGAATGTAAGTTATTTTCTTATAGATAAAACATTTTTGAAAAGGGTTCATCATTGAAATCATGTTGATATGTGATAAATTATTATCAACTAGCTGGTAGGCGACGGTAAACGTCTACCGTAGGCGACCATCAGCCGTCTACTTTTACATTTAAAAAAGTTTCAAAATATTAAAAGGTACCTATGCTTTCCCGAACCATAATTAAGTATTTTTATACTTAGTTTAAAAACTAAGTAAAATTTTTGACGTGTGTTACTTATTGGTTCTCTAATATCATACTATTCGTCTTATTGATTCACGGAATACTTAGGTATTTCCGATTGATTATTCAAAATAAACATTGCTTGTCACGTAACGTTTTCTCGTAATCGAGTACTTTCCTAAATGCAGATTATCCTTATACGATTCACTCTCGGTTTTAAGATTTTTTATATTCTGAGAATATTACTGCGATACAAGAGACTAGGTGACGCATGATTTCAATGGTAAAGACCGTTTATTGGTACTTCCCAATGGTAAAGACCGTTTATTTGTTAAATATTTGTTCTCTTTAGTCTATTTGTTACTTTTTTGTTAAACTATTAAAATATACTATTCGTCTTTGAATCAATTTTGTATGCAATGCTCTATGAAGTTATTCCCAAAGGTGGCTCAGAGGAAGCCGCGGTGAAGAACTTGTTTTAATGAAATATTAGTTTTAATAATTATTATTTATTATTTTAATTAAATTAATTAGATTAAGAAAACAAAGTTACCCTCTCGACGCGAGGAACATTAGTACGTCACTCTCGATAACCCTCTAATGAAATGAAATATTGAAGTAAAGTCAGATACAAAACTCAATTTATTCAAAGTTTGTATTTAATTGTGTATGTGAAATAACAGTGATAGCAATTCTATCTATGTATGTTACTACAGACTATGACTAAAGCGTGGACAAAACCATAGCAGGAAGCTTCATAGAACCAAACAGAGAAATGGGCTTCGTCCACCAGTGAGTGTATGAGTATCACATGTAGTTTCGTAAAAGCTGATAGGTTCAAAATATAACAAATTTCAAAATAACAACTTCAGGAACTTCAATTTTTAATAGAATTAATTTATAGTAGAACAAATTACCCAATCCCTTATTCTTATCCCTTATCCTTAATCCTTTTATGGTCGGCAGTGAACTTGTACCGCAGCATCTACCGCGTTGCTTGTAGAGAATCAAGTGGACCGTCAGCCTGTCTGTCTATTAACATAAAAAGAAAGAATTTTAATTAAAATTTCGATAAATAGTAGCATTTTTTGGTATTATTCAAATTAGGCATCTCGTTTGACAGCAGCAACCACACTTATTATCTATCGCGAAATTCCAGCACGTGTGCTGTTTTGTTTCTGTGTTCCAAAATGTTCTAGTTCTTTACTCTTTGCACTTTGAGGCCAGCAGCCCATTTGTGCTACTCTGGTGTAGCTTGCGTTCCTAGACAATGATTTACAGGAGAAAATCATAAGCTTGTCATAATTTATTTTCTGTTACTTATCTTTCTAACGTTTGTTTAATATCATGGGTCATACGTAAAAATAGAACAAAGTTACTTTACACCTTTAATGGAGCGGATGTCTAATAATACTACAGTATAAGTGCCTATGAGCTAATACAAATCATAATGTGTTAAAAGCCGGTGCGCATTTCTTGGAAATATTAAAAAAATCCTTCCCGTGGATTTTTTAAAAAAATATTCTTCCACTCAAATCTTGTCCTGACAATTACGAACACAACAAAAGAAAAATCAGCACAAATGATACTCTGTCATCGAGTCAAAAAATCTTCGAGTTTTATGGATGACGTCGAGATACTATATATTATAATCACTGCATAAATTGTACCTATGTACATATTATTAAAATATAATTACTTTAGATGACGGATTACTAACAAATGGAATTACGTAGCAATTTTTCACAGGATTAAAAGGTTACATTTTGTTAACTGGCTGTTAAGAATAACCGCAAATATTCGTTTAATTTCTCTGTGAAACGTACACAATGGCCGAACAAGGAAGCGAGGTGAGTCAGCACCAACCGGCCTCTTCGCCTCCAGTCGGATGTAATGCTCATTTTCCATAACAAAGAAAGAGTACCCCCGTGTCTACTCCCATTAAATTTGCACAATTTTTTTATACAAATTCAATTTTTACTACAGTTTCTATATTACAGCAAAAAGTACTGAAAATACTGTGAGGTTTTAAGTAAGGCAAGGTCATGGTTCACTTAATAATAAGATGTGCTGCCTAACTTGAAAATATAGGGGAATAGGCTTTTACTGACAAAATAGCATAGTGTTGTTGTTTTGCTGTGGTTAGCTCAGCGTTAAGACAATCAGCGTTAGGCATTTATAAACTAACTAGAATAACAGCATATATGGGTCAATGAGAGGTGAGCATTTTGCTTTGGAAAAAGTTTTTGTGTAAAAAATAAAATTTTAACACTAACATAGACATTTAAATAGACAGCTATCGTATACGCACTTTGCGAATTTGTTTTTAGAAATAATGTTTTTATTGATTTTTAAACAAAAATATACCGAAATATCATTTTGGGAACGTGCGTCCTTAAACCATATGTGCTGTGTTGATTTGGTGGAATTTATTTACATATATTTCGTACTAATTATTTAAATCAGAATATTTTTTTTAAACATTGTTACTGAAATGCCTGCTTAAAAGTGCTTAGCAGCTATTTTACACAAGTGTTTTTCTTCTGTTAATAATACGTGTATTTCTTCGATGCATTAATTTTTAACTATGCGTTGGCCTTCTTCGCCAATCTTAAATTCGTAAATGGATACCATAAAATCCCACTTAGCGAAAAAGCTAACTTCCAAGGCAATAATTCGAAGAGTTCCTGAGTGTATCTATCTCGGATACATTCGTACCAACTTCCATTTTAATATATTATGTTACATCCTTTTTAAATAATAATGAAATATTGTTCACAAATAAATTATGAACGCGGTCACGCGTTGGCTGCTGACCAAACACAATGCTTCGAAGTATGTAGAACAACAAAAGTTGTTACGAAATACTAATTTAAAATTGTTACAACTATATCTAGAATACAATAGATTTATTACATTATTATTAATAAAATATCAATTAATATTTGAGGAGCTATTTAATTAAAATTGAATTGAATTAAATACTCATTTAAACAGGAAAGGTTTTTTTCCTGAATCATCCCAGAAACATAGGCTATATTGCAGGCAAAAGCTAGTTAATTTATAATTTGCAAACGCTGATTTTCTTTATAAATAAGATCCACAGTCTATCTCGCTTGTTCACTGCTGAAAATATTCTAGCTAATGGAAATTGCCTTACAATAATATAACAATAAGAGCAGGGGATTATTATTTGGCTCCCTTCCTCACCTAATAAAATATAATACCAAATGTATTTGAGAATTCAAGAAAGTGTACACATATTTAAAAAAGTTTCCTCTATTCTTGTGAAAAATCTTGATAATATGAAGTGGCTATTGATTCGCGTGAAAGTCTGTGAAGCTAATTATTTGGTTCCGTCAAGAGCTTTTGATAAATTCTAGGTCGTGTTCTTTATTGAGAACTGCTTTTCGTCTTTGTAGAATGATGTCCACTTCCCTGGAAAAAAAACAATGCCTAAATAAATCTTATACTTTTGCTATTTTAAATAAATACAATCTTTTGCTATTTTAACAGTTATAGCCCATTGAAACCAACACTTAGTTTCCGACATGACAGACGCAGGTTTGTATCGTGGTCACGCTTGCACCTATAAAGATTTGTTTTCATTTAGGACCTCTTTCACCAACTACAAGTAAACTTTTAGTTACTTTTAGAAATAATATTATGTTTTATTAAATTATGCACTCGGTTTACTGAATTCTTCGATAGGCGAATTTTTTTTTTTTGATGTCTTTTTAATGTTTCCGACTTTTACCGTACAACCATCCCGCTAGGGGCAAATGTTTATGTGTTAATATTTACCTTTGTACCTGAGTCATGGATGTTTGTATTTATAATATGTATGTATTTACAAAAAAAAAGGAATCTATGTATTATATCAACTATGGTTTATGGTATCCATAAACAAGAATTAATTGCTTAGTGTGGAACTAGATGGTGCTGTGTGGAATGTGTGGAGATATTATATTATATTATAAATGATAATTCTAAGCGAGCCTAGTAGCCTATCCTCCTACAATATATCACATATCACAATATATCACAAATAGATGGAAAGCGTAATATTCTACTTTCCTACAATTACTTACTATAAATTCGATGTGAGGATGTTTGTTACTCTTTCAAACAAATTTTGATGAAACTTTACAGCAATATAGTCTATATGCATAAGAGTAATACTTGAACATAAATCTTTATATATAAAAAAATCGATGTGTATATTGTATGTTTCCTATGAACTCCAAATTCAATCAAATAATTTTGATGAAATGTTCAGGCAATCTTCAGATTTGTCCAGCGGGTAATCCTGTGAAGCTTAGTAGCGATCGAATACTTTCTTTTTTAATTTTGTGTCATGTTTTCCCTACATATTACATTTTATTAAATAAAAAAAAAAATATTAAAAAAAACCTTTCAAAAAAAAAAGGCTAAAAAATTAATAAGCAATAAAGACTGACCAAATATAGTAACACCTAAGATAAAGATCGCTTACGAAGTCATGGACAAAAACTACATACGAGTAGTTATAAATATACGCATATGTAATCGTGAATTCATATAAAGACTCATAATCTAAGACCGAGAGAACTTATCCAGATAATAATGACATAATTATGTGTGGTGCAGTATATGCTGGGTCGACTACTAGGTACAGTGTACCACACAGCTGCGCAGCTGAATTGTGTGGGCTTCGGACTAGTGTGCGAACCGAGCAGTCCTCCGCCGCCCATCTTAGCGCGAAGTCATGCCGCGCAAGCACTAAGCACGATAAAACTCATGCCATGCTAACTCGAAAGCTCCCGTCGTCTCGCGCGTCGCGTGTGTAGTGCTATTCTCGTTTCAACGAAGCAAAAATGGAAAACGGATGCATTCACGTTCGTAAATAAATTATATCTGTGTGTGTGCCAAAGCTTTTAAGTGTCGTCTGTCTAAGGGTATGTTTATAAATGGGTTTACTAACAATAGCAAAAAAAAATATAGTTGAAACTAATTTGGAATGACAGTTAGATTGTGCTGAATTTTTTTTTTAATTTTTAATTTTAAAAAATATGCTGAAACTAAATATTTACCTAGGCTTTTTAAATATGAGCAATTACAACCAAAAACGTTTTGTAAATTTTATATGAAAATTTTATCATGATTATAATTTATTACGATTATAATTTATTTATAAAAATTTCCTTGTCAAATAAATTTGACAATTTTTTCTTTGATATCTATAATGGAATAATAAAATTAAATATAAAATTATGTAAGTAATATTTATTTATAATGAAAACAAACGTCACAAAAATTAATTTCTATATATTATACACCGTTAATACCATAAAAATCATCAACCTTTCATTTCAAATCTTTTGCATAAATCTTTACAACTTATTATATTTATACAAACTGAATCGCTGCATACAAATAATAATAAATATTATATTATTACATTATTTATAGACGATATGAGATTTCTAAGTTAATTTTCTTTTCTTTTACAGTAGTATCTATACTAAATGTACAAAAAACTAGACAGACTTATTGACCAAACCATTAGCAAATCGTCCTTCAGCTAATAGCACCCGTGCGAAGCACGAAACATCACTAGTTTTATTCTATTTCTTAAACCACGTGCCATTGTCGCGACATTAGTCGTATAAAACTGTCTGAAAGTTTATATATATATGAAACAAAGCAACGATGTTCTCCACACTTTTTTTACAAGCAAAGCGTAACGACAACGAATTCTAAATAATTTAGTGTAACTAAATTACTAATTAGTGAAGCAATCGCCAGTACATATTTTCTTATTATGTACGCTAAAATTATTGCTAAAATCTAACAGACTATTATTTTTTGGGGCTAAACCAGTAACCGTTTTTAACCGACGAAACAGCTTTAACTTTAACAAAGCACACTATGGTTACATACGAGGGGTGACCCAGAAGTAATGGTAATCTATATAAAGCACAATATCCTACATAAGATAAAGTATAATTTATTTTTCAACGTAATCTCTTAATAAATCAATAAACACTATTGGTCCGTCTATTCTCTAAAGAATTTAACAAGAATTTTAACAAGAAAAAATATGCTATAACAGAAAAAGACAACCTCTTAATTGTTTTGCATTACAAAATTATTACCTTAATTACCTTATCTATTTTCATTAACGGATATAAAACAAACAATACACATGAAGCAGGTTCGAATCCTGGCCGACCTCTGAATGTTCATCTACATATTTCATGTTTGTATTAGAATTACGTAAGGTCCACTTGCTGTACATGTTGAAAGAAAATGTGTAAGGAAACCCGCGTCTCTTAGAAGATTAATAATTTAAACGGCTAATTTCATTTAGTAGTGATTTAAATCAAACATTGCGGAAGACAGCCTAAAAGCTCTGCCAATTTTAAAACTTCAGTATATGTATAACATAAAGTTGACGTGGAACGCTTTTGGCAAAGCTATACGTTTAAAATAAAATATACATTTCTCAGGGAACATTTTATGGTATAAAGTTATGGTTCAAAATTATTAAAATTAAAACATTTGAATGTTTAAAGAAGTAAATGAAATTTAAATTATTTACAAACTGCCGTATGGCGGCAGTAACCACCCCCTTACCGAAGACTACAGTAAAATAACAGCACGTCTGCATTTTTTAGTATCTCTTTTATTATAAATATACTAAATTTTCCACATTTTTCTTAGGTAACATCTTAAAGCACTGTAAACTAAACAGACCAAAGACGCAATAAAAATATAAGAAAATTTCTAAACTAAACAGATGGTAAAAAAAATATTTTCTTTGATCTTACAACTAATATGTTAACAATAGAATGAACTAGTCTGCGGCCTAAAATCATAAAATTATAATAGCGAAAAGAAAACATTAAAATTCAGGTTATTATTTAATTAATAAAAACGGATTTTAATATCGTTCATTCTATGATATGATTGATATATTAGTGGCGGGGTCATAAATTGGGCAGTTAGTCGTATTTAAGCACACTCCTTTATACAGAAGACCAACCATTAAATAACAGCAAGTGTGATGTTGTGTTTTAGTGAGTTAATGGGGGATTCCAGAGCCCATTTCCTATTCACCTTCTAAACTCTAATCCATTAAATTATCCTTTTCCTTCATACTACTAGGTTCGATAACGATCATGCAGCACCTATAGTATTTGCTTATGGTAATAAACGAAGCTAGCCTCCTACTAACAAGTGGACCGTCAGCCTGGCTTACATTTACTTAAAAAATATACAAATATTGTGTAATTTATTTTTAAAAAATCAATTCGATATAATGAAAATATAATAAATACATATAACGTCAATGACCATTAGAGAAGAAGCTTACTGTATAATATAAACTAAAATAGATATGGATTATGGATTACTATATAAAATAAAATAACATCTCACTCAGACCTAAATGTCACGAATTCAATGTAAACTATTTGATTGGTTCTCGAAATAACACAAGCGTGCCTTGCTTCGGCAGTTCATATTTGCTCCATCCAATAACACTGATTTAATCCATATATAATATTATGCATCACAGTTTAGAGGAAGCGCAGTAGGTGTTCATATTCAAAACATAAATTACATAATATCTTGCTCTACAAAGGCAAAGTTATCGTAAATAATCATTTTATATTTTTTTCCGTAACAAGGACAAAGTGTTTGTAGGAATGAAACTAAAATATGTTTTACGTGTCGAATTAAAAATCAAAAACTATTTATGCTGATAAAATATGACACCAAAAAATTAAATTAAATTCACTTGGTCGTTAAAAATAAACTAATATGTTGTTAATACAAAATACAAAATTTTATTGCTATACCTCACTTATTTTTCGTTATAAAAGTCGCCTCTTATTAAATTTCATGCATATTAAAAAAATTTAAACGTTTACATTATTTCTATGATATTATTCCATGAAAAAATATTCCAGGAATTTGTTAAAAAATTTTTAACTTAATGTTAGAATTTGTTAGATTTTCGACTGCGGATGTAATGGTTAAAGTACCTATGTATCCGCTCGTTTATCGGTAAGTTTTTCATCCGCCTTTGATAATAATTGATAAAAAACAGGATTTTACTAGAAAAACAACATTTATTTATAGTATATAAAATAAATTCGTTATCTGAGTCCGTTTGTTGTTCTCCTAAATTGCGCAACAGATTTTAGTGTGATTTTGGTTTTCACATTTTTTCATCACTTGATGAATAAGTAATTAATTAAGTAAATTTTGCTATTTTCTAACGAAGTCCTTAAAATATCTTTTCAGGATCTTAGATGATTTTACCTATTTGTATTAGGTTATTTTTTAGTAAATCAATTTGCTTACTTTAATATCAATAAGTTTTCTATTTTTAACGTTAACCGTTAAAATTGTCTTCAACATTTGCAACCCAATTCTTAAACTAATTTTTAGCTCCGAATCAGTTTCCATACTGTCTTTCTTACCATAACTGTGGCATGCACACTGTACCCGCACATATTGGTTACATCCACTTGACATTGCTATATTATTTACAATTCGCAGTCACGTGGCAAGAATGTCGTACGACGTCGATTAATTCATGTTTATTAAACAAATTAACAGCGCAAGTGTGGCATTTGATACGCAAATGCTTAATTGATACGCCGGACGATATGCGCCACAATTACGTAAAATCTGGAATTTTCTGATAAGAAACGTAGTAATGTGTCTGGGAAATACGAGGGGTGTTCAATAAAAAGTGAGAATGACAAAGACGCAGTTTTATCTTTTAATACAACTTCTTTTATTTTTCAACATCTTAACTTAATTAATACACTTGATATATCTTTTTTATAGACTTAAAATTCCGTGTAATGTAGCGACTACTGCCTCATCGTCTTCAAATTTTTGGCCTCTGAGGTGCTAACGTTACCTCGAATATTTCTACACTACTTACACCCACTATAAGTGTTCATTAGTTTATAAAAAAATGTAGAAAATGTAGAAAAATTTCATTTCGGAAATTTCCAAAGTATTTTATTTTGCGCCCATAAATTCAACAATCTCTTTTATCATTCATAAAGCGACACGTCGTCACGTGACTAGGTTAACATTACATGACGTGACTAGGAAGTTTCATTCACCCTTGCTTTGCTTGTGTTCCAAGCTGATGGTAGCAACTTACCCTTAAGTGGGCCACCAATTTGCCTTCCATCATATTCCGATTGTAGTGACAAGACAGGTTCAACGTCCGCGTCATACGTTGTATTACATTCGGCCATGAATTACAAATTTACGATGCATTGGTTCATTTTCATTGGTGGAAAAAAACACAAGTTTTTATAATGCATGGATTTTAACCAATTTTAACCACTCTCCATATACTATCTAATACGAGTCTGCCTTAATGAAAACATTAAAGATACAGACGAAGTAACGTTTGGTAATATATTAATATTTGGTATGTGACGTTGGTAAATACGTTAGTAAATTACGTTTGGTAATATGGTAATTTATTTAACAATTTTAAATATATTATCTAAATTAAAGATATGTTTAAAATATTCTTTTATTTCATTGTTATAATTATTGTGAAATTAACTCTGTCTGTCTGTCTGTTACCTTTTCACTCCTTAACAACTCAACCGATCATCATGAAATTTTGCATACACATTGTCACGGATACAAGAAAGGTACCTTCATAAAGAAAGTACTATTCCTAAGAGATCGTCTAAAACAAAATAATAAACAAAAGTCTGGCCAAGCAACGTCAAGCGTTATATTGCTTATAATATGTATTTTTTATTTTTCAACGCGGACGAAGTCGCGGGCACCAGCTAGTATACAATAATCAAACCAATATACTAATTAAATCACTTCACACAATCACCAATATACTTATTTAAATCTGGTAAATATTTTTGTCTGTAAACGCTATTTTTTTGGTAAAATTCTGTTTTTTTGGTCAATTATTTATCGAAGGCAGATGATAAATTTACCGATATGCGAGCGGATGCAGAGACCATTATTTTGATCGACACTTCCGCTGTCGAAAATCTAACTACTTTTAATATTAAAATAAATATGTGACTGTGTGAGAATTGTTCATGGAATAATACATATAATAGAAATAGGTAATTTAAATGTAAACCATTTTAATGTGCATGAAATCTAATAAGAGACGACTTTTGCTACGAAGAATAATTGAGGTAAAGCAATTAAATTTTGTAATTTTTTTGAGACGACATACGAGTTTATTTTTAACAACATTTTATATTTTGACTTATTATATTTTATTTTATATGACTTTATTTTATTTTGCTTGCACATGAGAGCAAGCATAATAAAATAAAGTAATAAGTATGAACTTATAATTTACAACTTGATTTGCAGGACAGGTGTTATATTTCATTAGGAAAATCCACAAATTTTTCATAAAATTAACATATTGTTAATTCCCATTAACGTTCCAAATTAGATAATTTGTTAAATAAAAGTTTCTAAAATCATTTCGCTTTGTAGAAACAACTTTAGGTACTAAAAGGGAATATCAACTTGTGGTACCCTATTTCTAATGGTTTTAATCTATTATTTATTATTTATTTCAACAATTTTTTTTAAATAACTAAACAATTACATATTAACTTTAATAAAAAGATGAAAACATAGTTACATGAAAACATAGCGGCCGGACCCTCCGCTTCGCATTTTTGGGTAATTTTCCGAGTAATTTTATCAATTATCTGTTCATAAGGACCTTCCTCGAAGTTCAACGTTTATTTGAAAAAATAAAAATAAAAAAGTTAGCAGAATTGATCACTTAGCAACAGCTATCATTTTATTATAGCTATATTGTACTTATAGATAACATAGTCGCAATGTCTCCTAATTTAATTATGTAGCTCGGGCAACGCTTTTACAAAACTTCTATTATTTCGGTATCAGTATTCTATAAGGTTATCAGGCCTTTCTGAGGCTTGCTCAGCTTCTAAACTTTTCTGAGGTATATCGCCTAAAAGTGTTATTTAAAAAAAACATACACATATAGAATTACTACACTAATATAAAATTAATATACTTATAGATAACATAGTCGCAATGTCCCTTAATTAAATTAAGTAGCTCGGGCAACGCTTTTACAAAACTTCTATTATCGCGGAATCAGTATTCTGTAAGGTTGTCAGGTCTTTCTGAGGCCTGCTCAGCTTCTAAACTTTTCTGAGGTATATAAAAGATATACCTACTTGCAAAACCTATATTACTTTCACGTAGCGATTCGATACTTTAATACGTTCTTTAGTTAGCAACTCAACTCAGTACAGTTTTTGCTTTTAAGCAAGCATGCCGTGTTTATTGATCGATTTATCCAACCGTGTCGGTGTTTGGTTTCATTTTATATACATACGTAAGAGTTGACAAAGTAAGCTATGGAATACCTTTGCAATTGCGATGGTTTCTTTAACAGACGTATGCACAAAACTTTGGTGTTTACTAAAAAATGTGTTACAACAAGAGCCGAATATTCACCGAGTGAGTTGTCTATATTGTTACTAAAAAAATATATAGTAGAACGTGTTCTTCAATGCCTAGGCTATAGATGTACTTTTAGCCAGTGTATATTTAGTTTTAATTAGACTTGCGGTTCTATTATGACTTGTGTGGACACAAATCTAAAATTGAAAATTGTAACAGGCCGAAAACAATGCACAGTGTTAATTTAATTTGTATTTAAAAGAGATAAATCAGTTTTGTATGGAGATAAGACCATCAGTTTTTTTTTTTTTTTTTTTAAGGGTTGAAACTAGTACTTGACATTAGGTAAGAAGAAATTTTAGATTTTACTGGGAAAATATCATGTAAATTTCTTAAATCATGTAAAGTCTGTCTGTATGTTCGCGATTATTTAAAAAACTGCTGAACGAATTTTCAAGCCGTTTTCACTAAGTATAATTTTAAAAATTCTTTCACCTATAGAAAGCTACATTATCGGCGAGTAACATATGCTACATTTTATAAAGTTACGCGGCGAAGTCGCGTGCAACAGCTAGTTTGAAATAAAATTAAAAGCGGCAAAATTACCTATTGTCCACAATAGCGAAGGGGTTAAAATATAAACAAACAAATACCGACTAGTTTTAATTCTATTTATGATTTCTGTATACAGTTATTCGCTAATGTGATTCATCATAGTGGATTGCTAACATTCACTGAATTTAGTTACACAGCACACATAGAGTAATTGAGGGAATACCAGAGAGAAATTGCAGCTGAAGTAGACTAATTTAACGTTTAAATTTACTGAAGGTAAGGATATAATATTAACTGAAATTTCCAAACTATTGATGGTTCCGTACTATTCTATACTTAATAGTAGTAGATTGTGTTTATAAACAAAAATAAAACATGAATACGCGAACACATATTTACAGGATTATGATTAACTAGCTGGTGCCCGCGACTTCGCCCGCGTGAAAATTATATACTAAAACCTTCTTCGAGAACCACTCTATCCATTGGTGAAAACAGCATAAAAATCGGTGCAGTAGTTTTTGAGTTTATCGCGAACAGACCGACAGACAGATGTGGCGGAGGACTTTGTTTTATAATATATAAAGATATACACTAGTAGAATACAAAGCATGACTCGGGTAGTCAGATAAGGATATGCATTTTCGATATTTTTAAAAAAAAACGAAGATTTAAATAGATAAATAAATGAATTAATGTGTTTTATTATAAAATTCTTTGAAATATGTAAATCAATCAACATTTTTTTCATTCAAAACATCCACATTTACTAATTCCCGTATGCGGCACGGGTGTACCCGACCCAGACGGCCAATGCCATTGACGAAGACAAGCGCCTTAACCTAATCACCCGAAAAATATTTTTTATAGTTTTAAAAACATTTAGTTTTCTTTAGTATTGGGTATACAAAAAATACTTTCAGAATGATACAATACGTAGATATAGTAGTTTTAAGCTCGTGCAACAGTGACCTTAATCGACCTGTATACGGTTCGCTTATGTTATTTTGATAAACTGGATTTACTATAGCCATTCTACACGCAACTCCCGCCCCTATAAAATCCGTGACCGCGGCAAAAACAAAATACTAAACAAAACAAACCTTTGTGCCTACTTTTATATTAGGAAGTGATGTTGCATAATAGAAAGGTTGTAAGCTAAAAGAATAATACCAGATTCATTAATTGCTGGAAATAGTCCTCCCACTGACTGACTTACTTCGTGTGAGCTTTTACAAACGATGTATATCTCATCTCATATCCTTTTATTTACATACTGATGACTAGTACCCGACTTCGCCCGTAGTGCAATTTTTATGTATACGAACTGCTTATCCCTATTTCCATACTTATGTGAAAACCTCATTAAAATCGGTCTAGCCAATATTGAATTTATGCGAGACTAACGCACGGCGATTGATGTACAATAAAGAGAAGATTAGAGCCAAATTTATACAAATCCGTTCAGTAGTCTGAACGGATACAAGTTCAAACCCATCTCTAATAAAAATATATATAATTAGTTCCTATTAATTGGAAAAAAATAAAAAAAAGTACAATTTTTTTTTAATTGTTATCTTGAACTATCTTATATTAAAGAAACAAATTTATTAACTCAAATTTGATGAAGGTGTATTAATGACCTAAATGCAAAACAGCTGTTTTTTTTTTATGTAGTGAATCCAACAATTCTGTCAGTCAGTATCCAAAACGATAATAATCTTTCCACTTCTCATTACCATTGCAAACGTAACGCGAGTAGGTGTATGACACTTGACCTCTCTTGTTAGTGTAATAAACGAAAGTGACTGCACTCCGACTGGTTGCTATTCAAACAGAATTCTAACTACTGAATTAATTAATATATATATAACACTATCTACCCGCTCCCGGATTCGCACGGGTACAATTTTTGTATCTAAAAAATCTTCCCCGTTTATCTCTCTTTCCATATGTGAAAACCGAATTGAAATCGGTCTACCCATTCTCGAATTTTTGAAGCGTACACAAACCAACTCTACATTTTTTTATATATATAAAATAAAGATTAGCGCCACGTTATCCTACTACTATAGACTATGGTGGCCTTCAACTGGGCCGTCAGACTTAGTCTTAGAATTTAACATAAAAAATAATAAGTACAACCATGTTTTTTTTTTTTTGAGATCGATTTTAGGCTACAGTCGTTGGCTTTAATAAAATATTATTGAAATCACTACATACTCCTAGTCCAATATTATGATTTTACGTTTGAACAGTAGTAAAGAAAGTTGTCAAGAAAGTGGTATGAAAGTAAATTATATAATGCTATGATTATACTTTCCTATATTAAAGCATATGTACCTATTTATATCACAACTAAAATTATAAATGTGAAAGTAAGTTTGTTCAGTTGTTAGTATTTCGCGGGTTAAATTCTTGTAATTACTAACTAAAAACCAAAAATATTTTTTCATGAAAAAATTTGGTTATCAATAGCTACCATATATAAAGGATTTTCTAAATATTGGAATTTCTGACGTATGTTTTATTATTTTTGCGAGTTTAATAATTACCGCTAATATCTTGCATCACATTCTATCTTCAGTTAATCGCTAAAATAAGTTGAGAGCAAATTCTCACAAATACACCAATTACTGATACTGACTGTCCTTAAGAAAAAGAGACGTGGACGAAGTCGCGTTGTATATAAAGTAAACAAAAAAATTAATTATTCAATCTTAAATGAAATTAAACTCAACCTACCATTACTGTAAAGTAGTTTGTGTAATTTGGTTTAACAATTACCTACACTGCGTTGCCCGCCTCTATACTCGTACGTCTACGCCCTTTAAAATGATTCTCTGTCTTATACTAAGAGAAACGTCTGTTGGTTCCGAGTTAAATTTAGTTACAGGGTAACGTGTACCGTGAAAACGTGCGCTTCATACACTTTTAACCAAGGTTAATACAACACAAAGCTTGCTGGGGCATGACCTTCCACCGCGGCACTCATTATGAATTATTAGGCACGTTTTTGATTGACCTTAGCAAAAGTCTAAGTGGGAAAATTAAACCTTTGATCCAATAAACTAAGAATATATGTTCTGTTGAAGAAAAAGACAGATTGTTCACTTCAAGGTAAGAGGTTACCGTCGCCTCTGTCAACCAAGTATCGTCAGAGTTTTAGTTATGAGGTTAAAGCGAAAATTATAGTTATTGGCATACAAGATTTATACATAGGCAAATATTATGAAATGTGCCAGTACTAATTACCTTCTGGGTGAGCTCGCTCCATAATAGGCCTCGTCTTCGCTACATGACTAGATGCTGGCCAAGAGAAAACCCATCTTTAGTAAAAAAAAAAATGTGCCAGGACAGAGAAAGATAAAGTATAGTCCGTACCCCATTCTGGTTTTACCATCGAAATAATATATCTTTTATATTCAAGTTCGCTGAATTTTACTAAATGTAAAAGTAACTATGTCCATCTGTCTGTTACCTTATAATGGAGAAACCACTAAACAAATATTATATAACTTTGTATAGTAATAGCTTGACGTAAACGTAGGCTATTTATATCTTTATATTTAGATATTTTTATATATAATAATAATTAGATCCTCATTTAATAAAATTAGGATGTAAGATGGTATATAATTATTGTAGTGTTTTATATTATACTAGCTGACCCTGCAAACGTTGTTTAGCCAAAAAAAAATTGGGGTATAAAAAATAGTTTACAACCTATCCTCAGGCCTTCCGAATATATACACAAAAAAATTCATAAAAATCGGTCAAGCCGATTCGGAGGAGTTTTGTTACAAACACTGTGACACGAGAATTTTATATGTAAGATTTTTTTTTTAGTATAAGTATTTTAACTTTACTAAATTATATATAAGTTCTAATAAGAAATAAGGACTGATAGTTACTACAAAGATAAAAAAAAACTAAGTAAACATGTGTTCCGTGTTTTTACAGCATTGGAAGGTAGTTAAGCAAGGTAGGAATAGTAATTATTGTTATACTATCACAGACGGCTTTGGACATGCAGGCCATGTAAACAGTTTTGTTAGTACAGATGTTAATCTATCCATTACGGGCTTTTTTTTACATATTTCTTTTTTTTTTAAAAGAACATCTTTTTCTAGGAAATTTATGTTATTGTATGACTTACAAACGAACGGTCCATACCCCATTATATTAACCAGCTAGCCCCCTCAACAAAGGTCTTCATTTTGGATAGTTTATATACATATGAATATATAAACTATATACTTTGATTTTGTGTATAATTAAATTAATTGAAATGTTTTTAATTGTTATTTTATTATTTTAAAGATGATAAAAAGAATGGTATCCTGAGTTTATTTCGGGGTTTTTTCTCACAGAATTGTCATAATCTTGGCTTTTTTTTCCGAAACCCTGGTAAATTTAAATTTATAATGACGATCATAAGAGTTTATTGGAGAACTTCTTGGAGAATTGATAAATAAATATTTTGATTTTGATTTTTTTTTTTTTGATAAAAACTGCTGTTTAATCCACACGAATAAAAAGCGGATTTTCTTGTATAAACCGCTATCTAGTAGTTAGAATAGTTAGATTTGAAAAAATCTTTTCGTATTTAATAGGCCAGTTGTTGAGAATGGTTATAGGCTATTTGATGTTAAACGTTACGTACGTTACAATCCTAAGAATTCGAGCAAAAAATCACAGAAAGAACACAGAAGTGAAAACGCAGTACGAGTAATAGCGCGGACAGCCGATACTATGGGGTGGGTTGACTATTACTGGAAATAGCGTAAATGAGCATTAATATGTCAATTTAAATTGAACAGGGAGTGAAACCACGGAGCAAAGATTGTATTGATATAAAAATTTTCATGTATCTTGTGCTGAATATTTAATAATTTCAAGTTTTGTAGTAATTTACGAGCCAATTGGTCTATTGGTTAAGGTCTTAGCGCCGTGTCTCATGAGGCCGCATTCGATTCTCGGCAGGGCCAACTATGGCAATAAACTTTATGAACCAAGATATTTTATGAACATTTTGGAATTTAACTTTGAAAAATAAATGGCAAGCAGTGGCAAGAAGCTACCCAAATGGCGTTTCGTAGACATTTGGGCAGCACGTCTGGTTGCAGTAACCACCGCCTTACTTTATATCCGACTTACAGTCTCTAATAATATCAATCAAAATAAAAAACGAATGGCAATAAAATTGAAGCTAAAAAACAGATGTTAGCGTTACTAATGTTCTGTCTGTCTATGCTAATAACTAAAAAGTATATTCATGGCGTATGTGGTCTCATAATGATTAGATAATAAGTGACATTGTTCGCGGTAACAATTGGCAATATATATTTTATGGATGAAAGGTCTTTGTTTCTTTGCAAAGGACAGACAATCGCAAGTTACGTGACATACTATTCAGAGTATCCTTCAAAATTGTTTAAAATTGGTTGACAGTCGTGGAGAATGTAGTACGAATATGTTTCGTTCCGTCGTCGTGTAACATTGTTAATGCCAGTTTACCGTCCGTTTCATTGTTTGCTCATCTGTACGCTTATAATTTTTCTAGGGCTGTCGCATTTCTTAGTAATGATTTAATAATAATATATTAATATTATTAAATAAATTAGTAATTAATTTATTAAATATTTAGTATTAAATAATAGTATTAAATATTCACAGTAATTTGGGCAGCCCGTCTGGCGGCTGTAACCACCTCCTTACAGAAGATCACATGTGAAATAACAACATTGTGCTAAACCGAGTTTCTTGAAAGTGAACCTTAAGATAAATATGGACAGTAAATTATTGTCAAATGTCCATGTTGTGTCCACCCCAAGTAACATTTGGAAACTCAACTCTCAGTTATTGACTAATACGTCTACTTGGGACAATCAGTTAAAGTCAATAGTCGAATGCAGTCTGGGAAGCTCTTTTACAAAATTATAATTATGCGAAACCTCAGCGAATGTCCACCAGTTAACTAGGTATATTGGATACTTACTGGCGTCAAACTTAACATTTTTATTATATAGATATGTCAGTGGCGTTGCTTGTGTTAAAAGGTAAAAAAATAAACTATTAAGATAAGTTTAAAGTTGCTAAGGAATCAACTTTAACCCTTATCTTAATCCATATCTTAACACATTTTCGCATTAATAATATAATAATAGTAGATGGATTTCATCATAACATGCCATATTTCTTTAGTAAGACAAGGTTTTCGTTATGTTGCAATATTCTTACTGTCGTTTTAAACGCTAACTTTTAACAAATTGCATTGTAAAAACAAAGCCAAGTTTCACAGTATTTAGAAGAGCCTCACACTTCACGCTATATATAGAAAGAGTCGCAACCCTAACGCCAGCCGCTTTAAACCTCGTTGTGACGAGCCTTGATCTTGGGACGCTACAATGTCAGTTTACGTTTTAAAAAAATTCGCGTTTATTTATGAAAAGGGAAAAAGCATTGAAATTCAATACGATTTTTCGAACTGTAACTTTTTTTAAAGTTTTTCTTACTTTTATTGAAAACTAACTGGTGCCCGCGACTTCGTCCGCGTTAAAAAATAAAAATATAACGCCTAAGAAAATATATGGATTATTAACGCCTGACATCTTTATTGCTATGACGACGGTGGCGTCACCACAATTTTCATATATTCTTGGTAATCCCTCGGGAACAATACTTTTTTCTGGATGAAAGGCACTCTATGTCCTTTCCTCTATGTCTGACAACGTGTGTGCAAAACTTCATGATGATTGGTTGAGTAGTTAAGGCGTGAAAAGACAACAGACAGACATACTGGGTTACTTTCACATTTTATAATACATATTAGTATAGATTGACAACAACATGGATTGAAATAATGGCTGATCGCTGGCTTCGATCAAAAATACGCTAAATTTTCTATAATGTTATTGTCACTCTGTTTAGCAACCTAATATTATTATTTACTTCATACATGATTCGATCGATACACACGCTATATACGTATGAAAAATATATAAAAAATAATGGAGGCCAAAAACATGTTACGAAAACTGGTAAATCCGATCGGAAATACTTAAACCACTCTATACCTACTATAAACTTTACGAACTTTAACCTTTCCTTAATACACTCATGACAGTCATGACCTTTGCCAATGGCGAGAAAGAGGAAGACATTTGTCAAAATTAGGTCGTGAAACTTTATGCAAACGCTTTTGCATAAACATATTCAATATTATTATATTCTTAATGTTTTAAATAACTTTTGAAACTAAATCAGTGTTTGTATTAATATAATAAAATTATCTTCTATTGAAATCTATATCTATACTAATATAATAAGGAGAAGAGATTAGTATTTTTGTTTGTAATGAATAAACTCAAAAATTACTAGACCGATTTTAAAAATTCTTTCATCTATAGAAAGCTACATTATCAGCAAGTATCATAACCTATATTTTATAAAGTTACGCGGACGAAGTCGCGTGCAACATCTAGTTATAAATAAATCCGAATGTAATATTCTGATTTAGAGTTTAGAGAAAACTACTGGACCGTATGTACTGATCTCTTAGAAAGGCGAAACAGCTGACAAAAGCTGTATTGAAGAATTATCTATTTTATAGGTCACGATCCTCAAATGAGGGACGAGAGTTAGTTTGATTAACGAGCTAAATGACCCTCTCTGGAGACTATTCCATTATCAGAAATAGTTACCTAAACCTGTTACACGTATAATTTATTTGTGTTTTTTGAACTGGTTTTTTTGAAGTCCTTGTTAATAAGGACAGAAATGACCTTTACATGAATGAGAGCGTATTTTTAGCGATTTTAACTGTTAAACATGATGGCGAAATATATCAAAGATATAGTGATTTGTAAAACAAATCAATAAAACTGTGATTTCAAAACACAAAGCTAAAAACCTCTTGTGATGGTTGTAGTGGTTTTCAAATTTCCCAGTTATGATATTATAGTATTTTTTTCTTGTTCTTTTATGTTCTGTGTCTTTTCTCTCTGTGACATGATTAATGTTACTTACTTTACTTAAACATGATTAATGTATTTCCATTATAGACAATAATTTTTTAAATTACATTTTGTTACAATCCAATAAATATTAATTTGTATAAATGCATTTTTTGTACATTTGCTGCCAACCTAACTAATACATATCTATATGTAGACGTAATATTATTAATCTTAGCTAAATCATCTATTTAGAATTATTTTCATAAATTTTTGAGTTATAAAAATTCGAGTTATAAAAATATATTATATTAACTTTACATATTTTTTGTTAAAAAAATATACAAAATATACATATTGAAACCAATCTGTGTCTGTTATTTCAATGTACATAATTTATTTACTGTTATGTTAAACTATTGGAGTGTCTAAAAATAAATAAATATATAATATAAATCTTTAACTTCAATATTACTTTGGAACTGATTCTTTTCTTTTTTATATATATATATATATTTCAATATACATATTGAACAAAATAGCATAATATTTGTATATATCGACTAAAATCTTTTTATATCTTTTTGAACAAAATAGCATAATATTTGTATATATCGACTAAAATCTTTGTCGAGATCAAAACTAAAGCCGTAAATTTAGAGGTGATATAATCAAAATGTTATACAATAATAAATTGCATGTACTAATTGGATTCTAAAATCAAAGTTTTCACCTAAACATTGGCCATTGTTGTGGCAATATTAATAACCGCAATGTCGTAAGATCAACAAACAAAGCTCATAAGTTTTGTACCAGGATTTATCGATCTTTACTTCTCTGTTTGGGACGGCAGGGTCGGGAAAGCTTTGATTTGAAATAATGTTTTATGTGTTTTTCATATACATATACACTTAACATAGTATTTTCTTATGCTTTATTTTTGGTTCAACTATAGCTTTGCTAAAATTCGTGCTTATCTTTTATATATAATTTATACTAATATTACGAGTATTAAGAGAGATTTGTATTTTTTTTTGTAATGAATAAACTTAAAACTACTGGACCGATTTTATAAATTCTTTCACCTATAGAAATCTAAATTATCAACGAGTAATATATATAGGCTATATTTTATAAAGTTACGCAGACGAAGTCGCGTGCAAAAGCTAGCATATGATACGCTTATCTAATGTCACTGATCTTAAAATCTTCTAAAAATTTAGTTATTAAACTTCAACCTATAATGTTTGTTTCTCTTCTGAAAAGTTTCTGAACTTAGAAATGTCTAATTAAAATGTCGGTGTATTCGCTTCATTAGAACCATTAATAAAGCTATTATTGTCGAAAATTACTGAAAACTATGTTATAAAAGCATAATTTATCACAAAATGAAAGCCTCAATTGTAGATGTCAAATACGGTTGTGACCATAAAATTTTATATTTTATTTTTTAACAAGCTGTTGCAGGCGACAAAAAAGATTATATATGACAAAATATTAAATAACTTTTACGACTCACACTTGACCAGTTTAGTACACGGTGACTAAAAAGTATTACAGAATTTTACTTTTACATTATTGATTGATCTTATCCCTTGAAAGATCTCAATTCAACTTACACAAAAACTTATGTTACGCAATTCAGACGTCATTCGTATAATAAACACAACTTATTGTTTTCTTGAACTGTTGAAGGGAATAAGTGACCTTTTATAACAGAAAAAAATAATATACTTTTCCTCGTACACGTTCGCGGACACAACCACCTCAATTTACTACAACAGCCATCAACCCTACTCAAGCTTTGTGAAATTAAGAGGTACATACATGTAAAGGCTCATGTTAAACAAACGAGATTAGCATGTCAAGTTCAGGCCAACTACGTTGCGGCTTGCCAACATAACTTTTTCTACACAATTCAAGTTACGTAAAGAGCTTCATCTGGCACTAAAAGCTACTAAAATTGTAGGACAAACGATACCTTTTGGAATACACAGAACAATATTATAATCCATACTTCCATACTAGTCTGTGCTATCTATACTATCTATACTATTTATACTATCTATACTATCTATACTTCCATACTAATATTATAAATGTGTTATTATGTGCTATATGTTTATTATTATGAGCAAATACATAAGTATTATCAGACGAACCCGAGACTTAGATAAGCTAACTAAATCGTTTTGAATTAATGAGCGCTTTATTAATGTATCGAATTACTATTACGACTAATTACAATTTATGTAGCACAATACTTATGTGAAAAGAAATAGGTAATAAAACAAAATGTACTATTCTATGTACTATCTGAAAAATAGGTAATTAGTTAAAATTTTACTTTATGTACGTTACACTCTAATTTACATAATTTACTGTAAGTACTGTAACTGACTGTAACTAATTGTAGTACTTACTTGCAACTAGCTGTAAGTAAATTCGACGTTACTATAAATTATTATTGTAGGTACCTAGCGGACGAAGTGCGGCGATTCGCATCCGCCCGGAATACCGATCACCCTCGTAAACTTCACTTGAATTATTGCTTCTGTAAATGGGAATAAATTTATTATCCAAACGTTTATACAATTGCAATTTAATGATTATAGTAATTCAGTTTCTTTATTTTTTCTATGATTTTATAATGGCAAGGCACACTGCATCTGTGTTTCTGCTGCCCAATTACTTATAGTGACACAACTGTCTCTAACTGATACGCAGTAGCGGTTAGCCGCGTGGGTGGCCAATTACGTGGCTGATTTTTTTTATTTTTTATTTTAATAAGCAATTGCTTAATATTGTACGCACTAAACCGCCACAAAATTCCAATTACGTTGGAAAACTAAAAATAAAACTAAATTTACACATGAGATAACAACTAAATTTATATATGAGACAACGATAAACAAATGAAAGGAAAAAAATTAAACTGAATGTAGTTTAATGTATTAAAAAGAAAGTAGTTTGTACAAATTTATGTTTTAAAAAAAGATTAGATAACACTCTGGTGTTACCTACTTATGTTAATAGACCACAGCCTACCATTAAGGAAAAAAAGGTATGGCATTACGTTAATATGAAATAGTATTTCATATGGTTATATATTTTTTTTATATTACTTTTTTCTGGAGGCCCTTTAGACCCAAACCAACTACTATAAAATAATAGTATTATGTCCTATGTGTAGGATGCGTGAACTACGCCAGACTCCATTCCCATTATGTTTGTACTTTTATTTTATTCCTGTTACTTACCTCATAGAAGTTATTGAGGTCTTATAAGTGACTTTCTCTCTAATAATCAGATTAAAAAATATTTGCAATAATATTATTTCTGAGGCACAATTGCACGATATAAATTTATCAGATTGTACGATAAAGTAGCCTATGTCTTACTTTGATCTCCCTGATAGACAATTGTATTTGGTAAAACTCGTAAAAAAGGAACTACAAAAACCTCAACTCACCCAAAAAACTATACCTTATGTACGAAAACCTTGTAATGGCTTGCACATTGATCTGCTGACCTGATTTTAGAATGTACCAAGCCAGCACTACCTCGTCGTAGCGTCCTCCAACGTGTTTGAATATTTAAAGTTGCCCCCTAACGGAGCAAAATTCATTCAACAGTGCACAACCGAAAGTGTCCTTGAATTATATTTTGAACTTATGTTGTAATAATAAGAGGTTTTTTACTAAAACATTAGATTATACAGTTAATATAACATATTCACTATAATCTATAATATGAGACTGTAGCTTAAATTTGGATTTAATAATAATTTACTGATAAACCAGCACACCAGCATTCTGTTCTATAATAAAGTTTCAAATTTCATACCCACCTCCTTGCCAATTTAAAATTTAAAAAAATACTTTCTTTAGAAGGCTCCTACATTACACCAACTACACGACAACAATTTTGTGAAAAGAGTTCCTGCTTTTGACGCATGATGTTGAAGAGGAATGCTTCAGATTTCGATTACAAAATGCATAGATTCTAAAGGAAAAATATTTTTTCATGGCTCCATTTTTTCATCCATCCTTCACGAGTAATCACCATTTACCTACACCTTTGAGCTCACCATTTCGAGCTCTTGTGTAGTTCTTGTGTATGTCAGTGCTGGACATAAGCCTCTCTAACATTTTTCCAGTAGGACCGGTTAGAAGCATAACGGACGCCAGAGCCAAAAAAGCAGCATGGATCCAATTCCGCAGTCCTTATTAGGTCGTCAGTCGCATCTTGTAAGTTCTACGCTGTGCTTGTCGGTTCGTGGTCTCCACTCGAGAACCTTTCGCCCCAGTGGCCGTCGGCTCTCCTTACAATGTGCCCTGTCTATTGCCACCGCCGTGTGATGTCGCTGACTTTCGTTTGTCTACAGGTCCACTCACTCCTAATTTGATCTCGCAGAGTAACCTCAAGCATATCTATAGCTTATCCTATCCTTATCCATAGCTGATTTTAACATTACTATTAACCCTTTTCATTATTTTTTCTATACATTTATTTTTAAAGTTATGTTAATTAAAATGTTATCTCTAGACAACTCTCAATGATAACGAAAATGCCTCAAAACCATTCATTAAAAGAACTAAGCCAATAAACAGACAAACGCGACCGACGATTCTGCGTTAATAGTTTATGCTGTTAATGTTAATTAATGGCAATTAGGTTTATACTGGTTTGTGACTTTAGTGATTACCTATATTCCAAGAAAGAATTGGTGTTTGAGAATTAAAACTGCGGCCATTCTACCACCGCGATGATCCGTCGCACGTCTAGAGAAAAGGCCACGGCCGTTAGTGTTACGCAAGGCCAGCTGACATCAGCTTGCAAAAGTTTCATTTCCTTCCTATGCTACTAATGTTATAAATGCGAAAGTTTGTGAGACTGGATGTATGAATGTTTGTCACTCTTTCACACAATAACTACTGAACGGATTTTGTCGAAACTTTACTTCACATATGGAAGACCCGAGCGAAGCCGGGAGCAGATCGCTAATTTTCAAATTGTTCCATTTTCCACGCGAAGTTTTCCAGTTCAGTTTTAATGTCAATTAAATTGTTTAATAAGTTGCCGCGAAGCCTTCGATTCTCGAAAGTTTAACTACACCCCTGTTCAAACTTAACCAACCGGATTAAACTGTATCAATTATTAGTTAAAAAGAAAAACTTTTTGTAAAACTGGAATTACAGAAAATTTACAATTCAATTAGTAGAAACATTTTTATACAATTTTAAATGCGATTATTTGACTTTCTTGAATTAATTTTCTTAACGCGAGACCCTCTTGAGAAAGTTGCCAAGCCGAAGTCATAACCTGGGCAGCCTATTTATTTTTTCACCCTCTTACTGAAGACCTCCGTGAAAGGGATGCTATCCCTTTCTCATTCACCTTTCTCTATTTCTGATTTCTTTAATCCTATCAAAATTGGAAACCTTTCTTATTGTATCTTGTGTTAATAGTTGACGTTGCGAAGTTATCTCTCATCAAGTGACACTCTGCTCTGCCAACATATACCTAAAAATATCTTGAGATATAATACTTATCATCATCTGAGTATATCTCAGATGATGATAAGACGTCCACTGCTGAAAATAGGCCTTTGTACGACCAGTCAGAAGTAGCCTGGATCCGGCGTCAACTCGCGGCCCTTATTAGAAAGTCAGTCCGTCTTTGCAATATAATATACTTCATTTTATATGACTTACATATGTTGCAATTCTTTTTCGATGGCATTCTTCACAATTGGTCTTACGACATTTTCATAAAACAGATATCCTCGCTATAATATTCCTCTCAAAAACTCACTCAAACTCAAACTCAAATATATCTTAAACTATGTTCGCGATGATCTCAAAAACTACTGAACCGATTTTCACTAATGGAAAGAGCGTTAAACGAGGAATGATTTTATATATAAGAAACAGAAAGAATTCACCCGTGCGAAGCCAGGTGCGGGTCGCTAGTGATTTCTAACATAAGTTGTGTTATTATTATTAATTTATTTAAATAATTATTATCTTGCTCTTATCACACCTAAGTACGTGATTCACCTTTGCCTTATTACGTCATATCAAGTTACTTATAAATAAGGTCACGTCAGATCACTATTACAAGCGTCGAGAATGTCATTAGCGTTTAGGTATAAAACCTAAGTAAGAGTAGATCACACTAAATTCAATATTTAATTGTGTAATAAATATATTTGACGTAAGCGTTATCTCTAAATTTAAAAAAGTTTACCAGATTGTATTTGGTTTTAACATGAACATAGAAACCTTGTTTTTTTCTAGGTTCATGGGTTTTAATAATATTATTAAGGTAGGGTAAAAGTTCTTAAATTGTTACGACTAACAATATAATTAAGATTGTGTTTAAAAATAAATACCGATTGATACATACAGTACGAGTACAGAGATTAACAAAAGTGATTCTCAGAAAAATATTACTATTATACCTATATTTATTTTATATTGTATTATTAACATAGGTGTGCAATAGAAAATAATAATGTCTATATTTTATTGAAGCACAATCGTAAATTTATTCTACATACTATATTGTTTTATTTCATTTATTTAATTCTATTTACATATTTAAGTACTTACCTACAGTCGCATATAATTTACTCCTTTAGAAGCTATTATTTTAAAGGAGATTCATAATTTTTATAAAACTTAATTAGGTTTTATTATAGGTATATCCTACTATAAATTAGTTTGTCGAAATTTTATCGCTTTTTCTTATGCAAAGACTCTGCTATTTTTTTCTTTTGCCTTTTGAAACGAAACCTAAAAATGTCTGAAGACTAATTGCCTAAAGTGTCACAGCAAAATGCAAACTTAGAAAAACACAAAGGCATTTAAAATTAAACTAGCAACTTATCATTATCGTTTTCAGTTTACACCGTGAAACAAAAACAAATCGGCGGCAATACGATAACCGAACGAAAGAAATGACGCGCGAAACAAATTGGCCGGCACACAACGACACAAAAATGCTTTTTCTTATTCAAATTGTTATTATTTAAGCGTAAAAACACAAATTTGACAAATCAACACAACATTTTACTTGGAACAATACTTATAAGTACATGGGGAGATCAGTAGAGTATGTGAGATTTTGGTTCATGCCTGGTTCGTCCTACTGAGGTGTCCCATAAAAAGAACCGTTTGTCCCGAAATATATTTTCTTATTATTTACTCCCGGTTTTCCCGTTCCTCTACTGACTAAAAACTACTCTACTCTACTGACTACTCTCTGTCTACTCTACTTATGATGTCTACTCTACTGACTAAAAACCCACGGCGCTGCCGGGAATCGAAAGGGAGACTGTATGTCGCTTCGTGCAGATTATGCTACTCATGTGCCAACATTCTTATTGTTACATAATCTTATAATATCTGTTAGACGCATATGTTAACGAGTTATTTATATTTAAATAGGTAAGATTAGTATTAAAAAACAATTATTTTCTGTAATAGGTTAACTGATGAATTTGTAATTGTAAAAATATTTCACATCAATTAACTTCATATTTTCCTGATGACAAAACGATTTTCAATCAATTATTACAGCAATTATCGAGATATTAATCAATAAAGGTCTTTGGATTGTATAGATAAGGAAATTATTTTATTTCGAGATGCTTTTTTTATACTTAACTAGCTGTTGCACGCTACTTCGTCCGCGTAACTTTTTTTATAAAATATAGCCTATGTCCAGTAGTTTCGGAGCCTACTAAATGCAAACAAACAAACAAATAAACAATCAAATCTTTCCTCTTCATAATATTAGTATACATTAACTAACTTTTTCTCAATCTGTGACTCAGACACAGACTTCAAAATTTACAATTAATTACCTGGTAATAGATGTGTTACTTTAAGACTTTAGTTAGAGTATATACTTAATCTATTTAATAGCTAAATGTATCTAAATCCCTTGATCCCTAAATATTTTCGGAATAAAATGTTACATATTATATCTTAGGTACTCTCTAAAAGGACTGTGCTAGTGATGATTGTGAGGTTATTCCGGAGAAACGAAAGTTTGAAAAAGGACCGTTTTAGTTTTGGCGATGGTATGTATCCACATACCATAAAGTGAACTGTCAGTGTGTGTGACGATCTTTACATAAAAATCCTATAATGTTTTGTGAATATTCTTAATGGACGAATGTTAAGAATTTTTCATAAAAATTATTAAATGAAAATATATTTGCAATACCTACTATACAAATCACCAAGTATAGTCTCTGTTGCGCTCATCAGAAAGTCTGCTCTTGAAAAAGACAAAGAATCTTGCTCATTATCTTATATCTAGTATGACATCATTTCTTGTGCCAATTCACAAACCACGCAGACACCATATGTAAATGTATTTCACACTCACCAGCTTTTAATGAGCGATCCATACTTTTATTTTAAAAGACATTGTTAAACAAAATAATTGTTTTCAATTATTTCATAACGACTTTGATTCTAAACGAGGCGAGAAGGAGAATTTAATTTAAATGGGTCATAAGATCAGTCATCAAAGTATTGTTTTCGGTATACAAATGGTTATAACATTTCTGTAAGATATTATTAATTAAGAATATTGTTAAAATCTAGATAAATATCTTCTTACATAATTTGATGTTAAAAAGAAATAAATAAATAATAGAAAATGCAAAATTGCTTTCTCGTGTAATCAATCAACAAAAAATACTGTTTATTTTCATATACTTACATATTATTATGTATATCTTAATTCCTATATTAATATCTAATAAAATTTTCATGGTTTAAAATTTTTAATGTATGTGTTTAACCAGCAACTAATCCTTCAAATTCATTCAGCATACTTTATTTCAATAGGTACTTTATTCAATACAGTACATAAAATGGATTTTGCAACAAAAATGATACTATTTATGCATTACAAAATTATCTGTAGATTAAGTCAGTTCCGTTTCGAAAAGAAAATAAATCGTTCGTGCAAAATATTTATATTCTGAAAACCAGTTTAAATTCAATTCAAACTTTAGACAGTCTTGTGCAGGCGGATTCAGAAACATTTACAAAGTTTTGTATCTTCAATAGTTGTCAATATACATACGTATATTACTATGTATCCTACTTATACAAACTTTCATCTGTCAAACTGCATCTCCGAGCAAGGCCGACCGTATCCAATCTGACCTAATTAATATCGAACCCAGATGGTATTGCTAATGGGCGTAATGTTAGATTCTAATTTTCCAATTAATAATTATAACTTAAATCCTATTAATCACAATTCCACTCCACAAAAGATTGCTAGATTTGCTCAGTAGCTAATCTTTTTTTTATATTAAGGTCGACAGACAGGCTGACGGTCCACTTGATGGTAGAAGTCTACCGTCGCCTATAACACAAGCAACGCCATAGGTGCAAGTGCGCTGTCGACCATTGCAGGATTGAGGATAAGCGATAAAACATCAGTACACATGCTGTTATTTCACGGTGATCTTCTGTAAGGGGTTTGTTACTGCCGCCAGACTGGCTGCCCAAATGACTGCGAAACGCAATGCCACTTTTAACTGCGTAATCGATTTAATAAAAGTTCTCACAAAATCTCAAATGTTTTGTTATTACCTTAAAAATTCTCTGTTAGTCTAATAATTTTGTACATTTGTGAAACTTTTTCTCAGAACTATTCCAGCCAATTTAAATTTATATAGATAATATTACGAAAGCGTTTCTTGACTTTCGGATCTCACGAAAATAATTCAATCAGAAAAGAAAGTGACAAACACCAGCCATTTGTCTAGTGTCTGTTTAGTTGTTCGATAAAACACTCGTGACATTAGAAAAATATATATTTTTAGCTTAGAAACCGTGTTAAGATTTCTTAAAGCTAGTGATTCTTAACTTATTACTTAAATCTTATACTTGTTCTTTCTACAGATCAACAGATAGATAGATTAACAGAGACCCAAAAGGGTTGTTTAAATACAACTTTACGATGTTTGTTTATTTATATAGCCTATTATAATACACATTTTTTATAATGTAAAAATGTGTTTTATTAAATCTGTTTTAATGAAAAGTTTTTTCCTTGTTACATTATCCTTATAGGAATCGTTCAACTTGATGATTTTATTTCGATTATATTGCGAAAACAATATAATATAACAATGTGCACGACTTTATAAAATTTATATTAAATACTTTCTTTGTGATTTCTCTTTAAATCCTTAATCTTTAATTAAAATTTTATTTTATTTTATACTAGCTTTATCCCTCAACTTCGTCCGCTTCTCTCGGGAATAATACCTTTTCCTGGATGACAGGTACTCTCTATATTCTTTTATATACTCCTGACAATGTGTATGCAAAATTCCATGGTGATTGGTTGAGTAATTATAACATAAGCGTACTAACAAATAGACAAACTCACTTTCACATTTATCTGTCTACAGTCGCTCTTATCTTATTAATTTGTTGGGGAGCTAATATATTTTATAAAGTTACGCGGACGGAATTATATATAAAAAAATTCCGTGAAAAATAATCTAGTTGTGTGATTTAGAAGGAGTTATCGGTTATACAAAAAAGACAGACGCGGAAAGTGACTTCAAATTATACATGTACTATGTAAGATATTTGTAAATAAGGTGTAAATTTAATTTTAATATTTTTTTCAATATTTTCTCATATACATATACTTATTAGCTACACAATATTTCTTGAAATAGATTAATTCCTCCTCAATGTAAAAATAAAATCCCGGCAACCGATGTATTCATGACAAAGCTGTACCCGGCAGTGTGTTGCAAACGAACAATAAATTAATGATTGCCTTTAAGTAATCCGATCGGTTTCGTCAGTCATTGACATTTTGTATTGTACGGAAAAAAACTCCAGCCAGTGCATGGTGTATAGCAGCGAGGGGCACTCGCGTTTTATACATTTATTCGGTTTTGTATAAGCTCGCATACGCATGCACGAAGCCCCCATTCAATTGTGCCGTGATATGTGCGACGATCGGTCGCGCAATATTTTATAACTATATCGGTCGCGTCGCGTCATCAAAAATGACGTTCTCTATGCCATTCATTAGATCTGTTTAACGATAAATCGAGGGACATGTGTTGTGCAGGATTCACCAACTATCTTCTTCATAAGTTAAGAAAATACACATGTGGACTGGCCAGCCGCGAAAGTAAGTCGGAAACAATTTTAATCGATTTGTCTCGTTTGAGGGCAAGCGATAAGCATTGTCCAACATAATGCAAGTATTCGCGTTAGGTACCATTTTAAACTGTGTTTCGTTGCTATGTTTTAATATATCATTAAATATATTTTAATAGGGTAATGAATTATCGTCCGAATTATACCTAATCTAAATCTAGGTCTAAAATCCATGTCAATAAAAAATAAATTTTGTAAAAAAAACTCATAAATTTTTTGTATATTTCCGAAAAAATATATATGTTATATTTCATAACATATCTATATTTAGCACTTACGAAAATTTGCAATACTTGTTTGATTTTCTTGATTTTATCAATTTGTTTTTTATTAATGCGTACCATTACTAGTACTGCGAGTCCAAATCTCGTATGCAACACACTAGCAGGACATTTGTGAAACATATTGAGAATAAATCTAGTATGTTTCAGCACATATATTCCCAGTAAGACATAATATTATCTATATTATATTCAAAATATATAGGTAATAATATATATTAGTTCTTACATGTTATATAATTAATTATATATTTTTATAAAATTATATTATAGGCTAATACAGGCACAGATTATTAAATACATGATGTATTTATTAAACGTTGTTAAAAAACGCCAAGAACATTTTGTCTGTGCTCTTTATCTGCGCTGCCTGATGACCGTCAAAACTAATGAGTGCTTTTAGATAATTATGTGTTAAATGTTTACATGATGTTTGTAAAGTACAGTAAAACTTTAACAAACATTCCTCAGCTATTTTATTGTTTAATGATTTTTGATCTCTGGCTACATAAACATAAACATTTATGCTAGCTTTATCTTTCAGAGTATAATTTGAAGTCAGCATAATTTGTCTGTCTATATAGAAGCTACTGTGTACATAGAAAAAAAAAAAACAATAGTTTGCAACTAAGTCGCTGTAAAATAAATTTCCATGGCTAAACTTTAAGAGATACATGAAATGGTGTACTAAATGGTGTATACTTCTTCTAAAATCTTAAAGAAAACTCCGTGATGGCGTACGAGTATCTCTATCTGTTACGTTTGACTCACAATAACCATTTCTTTCATTAAAACTTTAATCCCTACATATTATTCATGTTTTTTTCTACTCATAAACTGCCCAACGTATAAAAAGAGGGGTTTGTTGTATATAAAAAGTTTCATTCAGTCGCTGATATCTGATCTGATCATACTCGTATATGTATCTGATTCATGACAAGATACTCGTACATTTTCTACGACAAGAGGTCATACTCGTATTTCGTGAATTTTTGTTCCCCACCTGATTTTCTCCATATTGAACATCTGTACGTATTAAGAGTATACATATCCCTTTTGAATGCCTCGTTGTGTATATTTATCGCTATTTAACTTATTGCTAATTGGTCTAATTGAAAAAAAAAAAGCATTATCGGGACATTTGGTATTTAATCAATAATGATTGCTATATTCCATGTAGCTCTTGACGGAATCGTAGAACTAAACGGAAATCAGTTCCACATAGTTCTATTGATTAAATTCATACAAAAACAAAGGTTAGAAACCTTGTTTTGTATTATACTGTTTTTGTGAGAAATAGTGCAAAGAAGGTAAAAAATACATAATATATGTAGATATATTTAATTAATATGTGAGTCCATTAGATATCTATTTTAATATGTTAATCTAAAATATTAATCATTCTAACTTATCTTTAATTTATAAGTATATACTTATAAATTATATAGTGACGACCTTTACTATTAGATATTGACTTATTACTTACTAGCTGTGCCCGCAACTTCGTACGCACTGTAGTTCGTTTTTTGAAAATCCCACAGGAACCTAAAAAAATTTTAGGATAAAAGGTATCATGTATGTTAATTCAGGCAATAAACTATCTGAGTGCCAAATTTAATTCAAATCTGTTCAGCCGTTTTTTCGAATTTATAATTTAGGATTTAGGATTTATAATTAGGATTTAGCTTCTAGCTTCTACATATCAATATATTTACTTACAATACAACACAATACTTATATTTACATAGAAAATGATATTTAAAAAATTAATTAACATATCCGATATACGAAAATTTATTAGTCCTTACGAAAATTCTAGTAATCTGGTTACAGTAACCAAAACAAAATAATCTAGTCTTTTATTGTAAAAGAGAAAATAGCGGATTGGATTTTTTGTTACATTCATAACGAATTATTTTTCATTTACGATGCAAATAGCTCAGCAATTATTTAATTGTATTGATGATTTATTATACATATAAAGTAACATAATGCACTTTAGTCTTATGATGTCAATGCATTTATTTGACTTACTTTCAGTAAGACAGAACTTTAATTGATGCGTCTGCACTAATTGATTCGTTTTCTAACAAAGAATATAACATTTAATTTTAATCTAATATGTATTATTAACAACTTCTCTGCGTTAAAGTTAAAAAGTTACCTTTGTCTTTTATTAGGTTCGAACTAAGTATATCTAGTTAAGTATACCAAATTAAATAGTTATTTGTAAAACGAATTTGTAATTATTTTATTTATTGAATTTTATTATTATTTTTTTAATGATCGATTTAATGAATCATCAATTGGATAGCGCTTCTGACGGCAGTAACCACATCCCCCTATAGAGGACCACCATGTAATAACAGCATCTGTGAGTGAGTAAAGAATGTCAGAGCCCATTTCCCTGTCCCTTGCAAATCCGTTATTCTAAATGTAACTAAAGTTGACAGCAAAAGTTTGCAGCAGCACCTGTCGCGTTGCATGTGATATAAGTTCACAGTCCAGTGTACACCATGGTGTACAAGCGGAGCGGTTTCGCCGAGTCCGTGTACACTGGTTTACGTTTACGTTACGCCGTTTATCATTTTAAATATGGGGATATTCTTTCTGAAAAACAACGATACTTGCAATTGAGGTATTGAACTACAATAAAATGAAAGAGCAGTTAAAGCCATGCAAATATTATATTATTATAGTGCAATTATATCATGTTAGTCTCGGTATGGAACTCTATATATATATAGTGTTTTAATATATATATCTTTACTTACTTACTTACTATTATATAAAGCTGAAGAGTTTGTTTGGTTGAACGCGTTAATCTCAGGAATTAATTGAAAAATTATAAAGAGGACGGGGTAATTAAAAAGTTTTGTATGGGACTATGAACATATGTGGATATTTTGACATTGGAATTAAGTTGACCAGCCGTAATCCAGACGGCTGAAGTAAATTAATAAATCTAGCATGTTAATTTTTATTTTCAATTGAACAAATAAAGCGGGGCGACCTTGACATGACGGCCAAACATTATCCTTTTGTCTCAATTGACCGGTAATTGCTCGGACGTGTTTTGCTTCTATTCTCGGACTCAATTTGCACTTACTGACTGCTGTCATCAAATTGCAACTTAACAACACGCGGAGGGGTATACTTTATTATCCTGACACATGTAGGGATTTCAAGGGAAACGCATGACGTGACTTCGTGCATGCAAGAAATTGCAGAAGGCGGTGAATAGTTTCAGTCTGTTTATTATACAGCGAGTTTAAGAATCCCGAAACCATATCTTACCTCGTAGTACAAGTAAAATAAGGTCGCTTCCTGCGTATGTACGCAGATATTTTAAAATCCTTACATAATTTAAATGCGGTTTTCACTTATAATTTGTAGAAAAAAATTACACCCGAGAACCGAGAGCGAGTCGCTAGTAGTGTATATAGATGGAGTTCTAATAACTAAGTCCCAAAATTTCTACAGCAATAGGATTATGTCACTAACTACAAAATAGTAACAAGATATCCAACAAAATTATATATTTTATAATCAAATGTAATTATAACTATTTTAAAAAATATCTTGAATTTGTGTAGGTATAAAATACGAAAAAGCTTTTTCCCCAACCTAATATATTATTTTTATTTATAAGTTTTTGAAATGCTTGCCGAGCTTTTCCTAACTGTTTTATAGTTACATTAAAAACTATATGTTTCTAACGACTTCGTCTTCCAGATTTTGAAACAACCCATATTTTAAACTACAAGTATACCCAAGCCATTTCCAAACTAAAGTTTTACGGGATCGTACCAGTAATATTCATGGAAATTATCATAGTTACTTTCGCATGTAATTATGTTCAATAATGTTATATTCAAACATAGAAATAAGTAATAAATTGAAACCAATTAAAGCAATACGTGTGATTGCGCAAGAGTTGGTTCATCTATGAGTCGCGTAGGTTTAGCGATAAACCGGTGTGCTTAAGGAAATTTGAATTCAGTTTCAATTACTTTTATAATAAATTATTTATTATGACACAAGCAAATAGCTATTTGAATATTTAAACCACTTTTTATACGTTTATTCCTCTTAAATTACTATTTGAATAATACTAATTTAACTGCTACTCATTTTAGACTATTGGAATAGCTAGGACATTCGAAAAAATATTAGTTAATTCATAACTAAGATTACTTAGTTATGAATTAGTGTTATACTATATTATTACGACCATTCCTTTAATTAATTAGTTTAATTTCAACCAAAATTCCCTGTTTTAAAGCGTCATGAACATGATGACTAAGAATAACAAGGCATAATATAAAGTTCCGAAAGTACCTACATTTGTACATTTGTATTTTCTCACTAAACTTGGTCGATTTTTATGATATACAAATGAATTTGTATTAGTCTCATATAAAATCATACAAACTATTTATGGAAAAGTGTGTATAGAATTTTATTTAATAATAAAACATAGCTGTAATCGTTTGGGTAAATATTAAGTTTTCAGCAAAAAATACTTTCTCTTTTTCAGCCAAAAACATCCAAAATTAGTCAAAATCCAAAGTGAGTCATAATATTTAGTCATTAGTTGTATTTATTTCGTTATATGTCATTGTGAAGTGTTGTTTTGCATTCGTGTGATGTGTTTGTTCTATTAACTGCATGGAAGAAGCAGTCAACATCGAATTGCTGCCAATCGTACACTTTTCGGAGAAAATCATTTAAAAAATGCCCAAGTGTAAGTATTCTATGACTAAGTAAAGCAAGTGGACATCTAGATGTCTAGATCTACTTCTACATCTAGATGTCTCTGTCAAGAAAATTTTCTGAAGGAAACCTAGGTTTTCCTTCAGAAAATATTCTTGACAGAGACAAGCTTGAAAGGGATTCGAACCTGTATCTTTCTTGACGGCGCTCAACGTATATCCAACTAGACTGCTTTAATTTTATAGAACCATCCAGTCTGTACAGGTTAGTAGCATTTGATAGTGTTACTTCCTTTGATGTCACGAGATGCGAGGACATGTGAGTTTCCTATATCGTCTCGTCAACTATATCAACTAAACAATAAAACTTAAGCGGTAAAATATTTTCTAGAAGTTTCCAGTTGAAAGTCCCCTGAAATATAACCAATAGGTTGAAAATAGATTGGTGCATTTAATGTGCATCATCAACGTTTCTTATAAAATATTTATTCTAACAAGATTTTTTTAGAATATCCTAATTCATGAATTTACTAATTTTTGAGATTTTTGGCATTAAATATCACTTGGAGAACCTATATATGCAGAAAAAAATGTAGATATTCACATAATTATCAGTCACAATAATCAGCACCATCTGACAATATCACAGAATATCACATTATCAATAAGGAACAAATATTTTAAAAGATGAGGTAGTGACTACAAATTATTCTTTCACAGGAAAACATGTCCGTTAATCTACATGTATACATAACTAGCTGTTGCACGCAGCTGCGTCCGCGTCACTTTATAAAATATAGCCTATGTTACTCGCTGATAATATATATATAGCTTCCCAACAGTGAAAGAATTTTTAAAATCGGTCCAGTAGTTTCGGAGCCTATTCAATGCAAACAAACATACAACCAATCAAATCTTTCATCTTTATAATATTAGTATATAGACTGTGTAGGGAGCAGAATATTTATTTGTGACAGAACATTAATTTATTCCAGTAAATTAAATTATATATGAAACCTCAAACTAATGTTTTACATTAAACTGTTAGTATTTGACAGTGTTTATATTATATCGTTAAATTGTGTTTTATTTTGAAAAAGATTCCCCCTAAAAGGTATTGAAATAAATGAGGCTTGTCTCATTTTATTGAGCTTTCTCATTCAATTTCCAACCATTGTCATGTGCTTTTTGTTCATTACTATAACTGACTCCTTTCTTTAACAAAAATCAACCTTAACTTAAAGAAAATGAATTTATTTTGTCTCTCGATATATGTACTACCCATAAATCTAGATTCTCTTTGACACTTAGGTTTTCTCAACTACGAAAAGGTTTATTGTGACATTCTTATTTATTCATTATTATTGTGTCATTTGGATTTTTTTATATGTAAAGCTTGCCAGGCAGGCTTACGGTCCTCCTGGTTGTAGTCCATAGTCCATTAACTCAAGCTACGCATTGCACCCATAGGGGTTGCAAGGACGGATAAAATATAAGGCATAAGGTGGGTATAATTATCTTTGACATCCCCTACAGCACATGTGCTGTTATTTTCTTTTGTTGTATTCTGTAGTTTTTTGTAATTTTTTTGTAGTTGTTTTCTGTACTGTTACTGCAGAACTACCGCAGAACTTCGGTGGTTACCGCGCCAAAAGAGCTGCTTCATTTAAGACTACGGAAAACAGTGTGCCCTGCCACAACAAATAATTTAAATAGTATAATTAATATTATATTATTATTTAAGGGAATAGTGAAGAATAGGGATCTATTAAGAGACATACACTGCAAGGATATTGAAATTATAAACAAGAAGAAACGATTATAAAGATTTATCAAATAAAATCATTGGTTTAAAATTACTTCATAGATGAAACGAGTTTCGACTAGATAAAAATTGTACCTTCACCTTGTAATTTAAACATTAAACCGACTCCCGCCTGTCACATCGGGAAATTAGCCTTACATACGAGTATACGTCTGTTCAGTTGAGAAGTGTACATCTAACTAGTTAAAGTTTAACTATGTTCAAATTTCCTTATATTAAATTAAGGCCATAAAACTTTATGTATAGCCTTTCGAGCAGTTGATCATTATTTTTGAAATTTAAAAATACTATTATGTTATCTATAGTATATTCTAAAGATAGAAAAATAGTATTTTTGTTTGTAATAATTAAACTCAAAACTACTGGCCCGATTTTTAAAATTTTTTCAACAATAGAAACTTAATGTAAGTAACATATTTTATAAAGTTACGCGATCGAAATCACGTGCAACAGCTATGTAGTCCTTTTTTTTATTTATAGATTTGATTACAAGAAATAGTACATGCTGTGGAACTTTGTCTTTGAAAAGAAATTATTAACTACATTCAATTAATTCATGCAATTGCGGAAGTTTATTATCACCATATAATACCAATTTGTTGGTTACAGTGTACAAGTCTGTTGATCTAAAACTATTGTGTATCAAGTGCAATTGTAATTTCGTTACATCCACTTAGAGTCCCAATTACTCTTAACAGGGGACAATAATGGAGCTGTGGTCATATTATAAAAGATTGGTATAATCCACAACAGTTCGATAGTATCACGGCAAAGTTACCGCCACATTAATGGGCATTGTGTACAAGGTCTTCTATTTCTAGTTTTTCTAGTTTGAAAGTTACTAGAGTACTTGGAATCATTCAGAAACATTTGACGAGCTCGTTTTTTTGACGCACGCGACATAGTTTTGGGTGCTGCTATATTCATTTCATTTTACTTGGATAATAGCCTGTAATTTTACCTATCAATAGCCTGGCACCATCGAAATAATATATCTTTAGTTCGCTGCCTGGCACATAAACATGCAAAAGCTTCTCAGTTAAATACAAAGTACAAGTAGAGTCTTTAAATTAAATTCCTCAATACGCACTTTGTGAATTAATAAATGAGAGTAAATGGTTCTGTTCAGTCGACTATATTAGAGCGACTCTATTAAGTTATTTGCAGAATTCTATCACACCATTTTGGTTTTTTTTTTAACCCCTGTTTATTTTTTTCATGTACAAAAAGAACTTTTACAAATAATTATGAGAAAACAATGAATTCTTTTATTAAAATGACAGGGTATTTATTTTTTTAAGTTTTCAAAGAACTAATGAAAAAGAACTAATGAAAGTGATTCAGCTATCAAATATCTGATGACAAAATTGTTCGCATGCCCAAAGATTCTGTCATTAGAACAAGAAGTCCGTTGATTGGCGGTCTCCAGTTACACTGTTTACGCCACTTGAATCAATGAAGTGCTATTGGCTCATTATTTAATCGTCTGTTTTATCAGCTTTAATGGACATACTCAAGACAATCGTGCTAAGACATTAAGAAACGAAATCATGTAGCAGTGCAATACATATCAGAAAATATACTGCTTGGAGAGTTGCTGTTTTTGCACCATTGTAGTGTCTAATGTAATTATTGGGAGTTTCTAGAATTATTTACTTTGGTACCATATGCATCAGCTGACGTCTCGTAATTGTAAACAATACAGAAGTTCAGTTTATATGTGTGACCTCAAATAAAACATTTGTCTTAAAGATACAGTTATGTCTTCGTTGTTGCTATATTAACTAGTTACAGCTGCTTAGTATTAGCAGTTTTATATAGATATCCTTACATAATAAAATTGAAATCGCTTTCCTCGTCTGTCTGTCTATCTGTCTGTATAGCCGCTAATTCCTAAATCACGCAACAGATTTTGATGTGGTTTTTACATCAAAACCTTATTAACTTTTTATGAAAGTAGAAAAAAAACACACACACATCTCATTTGTTTCTTTTATATCAAACTATTCCCTTCATCCTATAAGACGAGAAACAGACGTGATTGCATAGTTAAATGAATTTTAGGTATGTAAATAGATACTAGATTATGACCTAGTATAATTAGATTAGATTATACTAGATTATGGCGGTGGAAGTTTTTGAGAAGGAAATCCTTCTGAACCTCACTGAACAATGCAGTTTACCTAAAGCTAAAGCATAACATCTGCGTCCATTCTAACCATTGTAATCTTTGTTTACATACGAGAGGTTGTTTTGAGGAACGATGCATGAGAACTAAGGTTGGTATGTTTAAACTTTGTGTTTAGAATAAATATACACCGATACAGTCAACATAATATATTTTTTTATGTTAAGGTCGACAGACAGGCTGACGGTCCAATTAATGATAAGGCTGTTGTGTCTCGGTGAGTGAGTGAGGGATGCCAGAGCCCATTACCCCATCCCATCCTTATCCTTAATCCTTCTATGGTCGGCAATGCACTTGCAGCACCTGTGCCGTAGTTTGTTTTATAGGCGGCGAAAGCCATGCACCTACCATCAAGTGGACTATCAGCCTGTCTGCTGACCTTAACATAAAAAAAATGGTTGATAATATCTACAAATAACATTAAAAGTAACGATCCGTTCGCCAACCCTAACGGAAATATGCATCGGAAAGAACAATAACATTTTGTCGCGATTGACGCGCCTCAGGCAAATTCGCTATTGTAATATCAGACTCAATGGCCCTCATATTGATTTTGGTACAACACAACTATGCTTCTATAGAACTGAAGTGATCCCAGTATTGTTCGAAACAGTAGGTAGCGTATTACAATACGGTAACAGTGAAGTCAATCCAAACTTCTCTCGACCCGCCACTAATGACTGGAAAGTTAAACTAAAGTTTAATTAATTTACCGGCTATTAATAGGGAGATGAAGAACTCTTAGATCCTCCGCAAAGTGATTGATAATGGTTATTCGAAATTCAAAAGCGATATCAATTTAACTGCACAATGGTATATGCCAAATGGTCTATTGAAACGTTGGGCGCCAATGAAACGTTGTTATATATATATATGTGTGAAATTTAAAATTTGATTCAATAAATCCGGCTAATAAAAATTAAAAACTTAGCTGGATGTGAATAAATGGCTGGATGTAATAATGGTGTTTTCCTTCTCGGCAAAATAAAAACACGCTGCTCATCAGTGTCACCAAAGAAAAAATGAAGAAGGCTCATCAGAATGTAAATGCAGATAAAACCCAGGCTTCATTATATATTATTTATGTATCTCTAATTAAATCCATGAATGAAAAAAAAAACCAAAACAAAAAACCATAACAAAAAACCCTGAAATGAAAAAGAAATAATTAAACACAAATCTAAAAGAAAAAATATGTGTGCCTGACCGTGGGAATCTAAAATTTAGATATAAGATCCCTAAATGTTAATAATTTATTCAATAAATGGTCAGGCAAAAACAAACAAGAGTAAAATAAAAAAAATACAATTGCATAAGGATTAAAAATAAACTGCAAAAGATAATAGAATTAAATGAGTAAATTAACAATAAATTTAAAATGAACTAAAACACAAATTATAATAAAAAAACATTAATCAGCAATCTATCATCAGAAATAAGATGAAATACGTACCCATTTATAAACCGGGGTTTTTTTACATAGATATTTAAAACTGTATAATTAAAATTTTAAAAGAAAATGAACTGGCAAATACAGGCTATTATCAGCACAAAAACTGTACCGCTCTCTGCGAGCGACAGAGAAACAAAAAACGCTCTCTGACTGAAAATTTTGAATATTGAACGTCAAATGCAATTCTATATATTTAAAAAAATAATAAGTTTTTAAATACTTAAATAAATAAATAAACAAATAAGGTAATATAACTAATAAAATAAACAAAATAAGTAACGCTACGTTACACTATTGAGATAGAAAATGGTATATACCATCTATAATATTAATACGAAATGTACAAAACGGTAATAGTGACAAAAGTACTTACCACAGGTCTTACCATTGATCCATTGACCATTGACGAACACGGTCTAAGCTAGAGCTCTAAGCTGAGGCTCTAAGGCCCCGAGTCATAACTTGGATTCCATTACCGACAGAGGTGTAAACTTTGGAAATAAACTTGTCAAACTTGGCTCTGGTCTTGGTGGTAGGACACACTGTGTAACACATTCATAAATTGAGTAGCCAGTATGGCGGCAGTACCCACCTTCTTATACAAGACCATAGTGAAATAACAGCCTGAAACACATATAATGGCTTTACTAATTGTTTTAAACGTACTCAAAAACCAAGAGAGCGTTTCATATTTAAAATTCTTCGCCAAGAATTAGCAATGATCAAATGTTCATTCATAGCCAACTAATATGCTTATAGAAGATATCTTTTGAAATGAGACCTTAAAAAGTTTCACTGACAATTATACCTCAACTATCTTATAGTCTTATCTATAAGAGAGAGGCTTTTATTAGCTATTCTTATAAGTGGAGGATTATTTCCAAAACCACTGTATCTATTTGAAAATTTGTTTCTCAAATTCTCCGGTATATATTCGACAAATAGCAATTTTAAGTTTAGTAGCATAGTAACCATTAGTAGATTTATTAAAAAACAGAACACAAGGTAATAAGATAAAATAAAACCCTTTTTATGTTAAATTGTATAATCAAATGAGTCCATCACAATTAGAAAATTAAGCAATATACCACCACATATTAAGGAAAACATTGTTTGAAATTTTATATAAATGTGTTCGTCCTATTGTTGGTTTAATCATAGTGTGCAGTTCTTAACATAGTGATAACTTGGAAGTATAATTTTACAAAGTTGTGTAAAAACAGTGTAATAACTAAAGTACCTAATTTTATTGTTAGTACTCGTAGTAATCGTAGTTACAATCCCTATAAAAACTTACATATAAAACATATAATAGCTTGTATTTACATATAAAAGCTTATTAAAAGTTTATACAAAGTTAAAAGTATCGATTCTTTCTATTTTTTTTTAGATGAAATATTTGAGTATTTATTTTTAAGTGAATATGTGATGGACAGGAAGGTTATCCCATGCTTGCTCACCTAAACACACATAATAACCCATTAGTTGAGTGCAACGATATTATAGAATACTAGCTGTTGCACGCGACTTCGTCCGCGTAACTTTATAAAATATAGCCTATGTTACTCGCTGATAATATAGCTTCCCAACAGTGAAAGAATTTTTCAAACCGGTCCAGTAGTTTCGGAGCCTATTCAATGCATACAAACAAACAAACAATTAAATCTTTCCTCTTTATAAAATACTATTATAGAATATAATTGGTGGACCTTTTATAAAATCGGGTCATGCAAAAGACGAACGGGTCAAATGGTCACTTTTTCGTAGGTAGGGTCAAAAACTTAGGGTCCAAAGGTTCAATACCAAATTAATAATGTATTTTTTTACAGGCGACGCCGACATGGCGTTGAAGCAAGGCAGCGGCACGGGCAAAGTCCACTTCGGTGGTCTGGACGATGTGTCTTTATACGGCACGCCAGTGGAGCCCGCTCCTCCAGCCTCCGACGCGAAGCAAGGCTTCCTCCGGAATCAGCTACAAGCACTCTTCCAGCCAACCGACAACAAGCTAGCCATGAAACTCTTTGGCTCCAAGAAGGCGCTAATGAAGGAACGCATCAGGCAAAAGGCGGCGGGACACTGGGTCATACATCCGTGCAGTAGTTTCAGGTAAGATATATTCATTTACATTTTATTAGCCTGTGGTCTCCTATAAACGCCATAGGCCGCTGACAGCGTATAACGCATCATAAGGACCGGCGCTGACTGACGGTATGGCACGGCACAGCTCAAGAAAGCATTTTTTTTTTGAACATATTAACTTTATTGCAATGATCTTAGAACTCGCACTCCTTTATTTCTATATCATGTCGCGACTTTTTTTTCTAAATTTTTACATGCTTTTTGCCTTAGACACGTGATTGAATAATAAAGTTATTAAGTTAATTTAAAAAGACAAATATTAAATCAAATTTCAAAATTTGTTTTATCGATGCAACGATATTACGAAAACTTAAGCAATTTAACTGCTGGTAATAAAAAAAGAATTGCGTTTTAAAATTTTTATTCTATTTTTTTATCCGTCGAATTGTAGAGGAATGTATCAAAATTATATTCCTAAATCTAGATGATTTAATCTTAAATTAATATCTTAAATTATAATATCCTATACCTAAATATCTTTAGACATAAATAAAGAAAAAAACTATTTCTTATACTGATTAAATTTAAAAAAATCAAACTGCTTTTAAAACCACTGTTTTATAAATGTTTTCTTCTCGCATTCATGACCTCAACTTTATTTTGTAATCAGGTCGTACCTTAATAAATAAATCCGTAAAGGTCTTGTAAATGTTTGAACGGTACCTGCGTGTCCCGGATATCTTTGAGAATACGTTGGTACCTTATATCGTTTTCATATAATATATAGTGTAAAAGTACCTACAATAACCAGCGCAATAAAAATCTGTAATGCGCTTCTATGAATTATATATGTGGACATTTTGTAATAGCACCTTTCACACGTTTTTATTTTACAGCTCCTGTTAAAAGCGTGTAATAATATTTCCAACGAAATAGGTATCTGTAGCGATAACATTTTGTACGTATAACAGGTGCGGCGGTAAATTTTTTATATTCTACCGTTACTCTAAAAAGCATATTGGATATGGAAATCAGACACGCCCTGCTATGGGCACTGATAAAAAATAAGGAATTTTTAAAATAGACAATGTTTTTTAATAGTATTTAAAAAATGATTGTTTATTCTGTTAAATTAAAGTCATTTTTATTGCATAGGAGCGAAATATAGTCACATTCATCGTATTTTAACAATAAACTTATGTCCCCTATAGACTCTGACTGATTTTGATGAAACTTTCAGACAATCTTCAGATTAGTCCAGCGGGTGTTCGGGCGATCGGACACGGACGAAGTCGCGGGCATATACTAGTTTATTATATTTCAACATTACCTAAATATTTTATCAAAATGGTTTCACACGTTGCTATGTCACCGAGGTCAAAATCTTTTTGTATGTTTGAACCGATTTGAATGCGGTCTTCATTGATGTATTGAAGATTACCTGGATTAAACTAAGTATAGGATATATCTTATCCAGGAAAAGTGTTAAGTTCCTGTAGGATTTTCAAAAAACGAACTACAGCGCTTACGAAGTTGGGCGCACCAGCTATACTCGTAAGTACTCGTAATAAAGTAATAAACTTACTTGCTGACAAAAATGCGTCAAGTTTGCTACACGAGCAGTGTGAGGTTGCAATATTCTCCACATTTCTATTTGTTCGTCAGATTACGACTGTAAAATTATTGTAAAATTGCTCTTTCTCGGTGACATAGTAATGTGTCGTGAGGTTAGTAACAAAGTTGTCGCAGTAAAAGGACAAACTTTGTAGAACATGCAATTCTCTAGTAATCCGATTGTGCCGTTTGCGTCGTTTTGTAAACCTACGAGGCGTTTCATTGCAGTTGCTTTGTAGCAAAATAAAAGTCCTAAAATATAAAACAATTAAAATTACAATGTATTCTTTAAATTTAAACTGTTGTCGTTAAGATATTTAACTAAGGCGTCGTTAGAAGAAATTGTCTAACGACAAAAAAATACACCTAATTCACAAACGCTCATGCTCAACATGCTCTCAACATGCTCTAAAACATAAATGGAATTGGAATTGAAAATAAAAAACCTATAATAATAAATGTAATAATTACTAATAATATGGCAATTACTAATAAAATAATCCACAATTCAGTTTCAAGTATATGTATAATAGAAAAATTGTAAAATAACTATAGCTTTTGCTTGTTGAATAATAAACACAACAAAAATTGGCTAAGGCAAACATACTTCGTTCGTTGGCATTTTATTATTAGGTGACTCTTAAGTTGTCATCTAGTCTTGCAATTCAAGTGAAAATACTATGACAAATTTACCTTTTAGACATTTTGTTAACCATGACATTCAGCAATCTGGAATATGTGAACTAAACTCGTTTTCTGGACCTTAATATGTAGATAATATCACGTACGAGTTTTATTGTGTAAAACAACTGACTATCTTTATAGTAACATAACCTCTATGGATCCAATAACACTGCACTTGCAGTACTATCGTCGATCGTAACTGCTGAAGATTTCAATAATGTACTTTGCCTCAGAATAGACTAGAAATTGCATCTTTCCTTTAATATTGGCTATTGTAACATGTTTCATTGTAATATTTTCCATTCAGTTTACAATGAAACTTTCAGCTTGAACAATAGAGATTCTTATTTTCGAGATATTTGCAATAATAATGAAAACAACTACAGAAATTGAAACATAAACACCAAACAATTAATAAAGTGCTTTTTTAACAAATTTAACTGTTTAAATTTAACGGCACTGTATGATAAAGAATAATAACTTATGAAAGTACAACTATTAACTGCAATTTTTTTTTTTCTCGACAAACTAGGGACCACTTGATGGTAGGTGGCTGCCGTCGCCTATAAAACAAGCAACGCCACTGTAAGTGCGCTGCCGACTATAGTAGGATTGAGGATAGGGATTAGGAAGGAGATAGAGAAAATGCTCTGACATCTCCTCACTCACCAAAAGACAATAGCACACATACTATTATTTCACGATGGTCTTCTGTACTGTTGCCAGACTGTTGGTTACTGTCGCCAGACGGGCTGCTCAAATGACTGCGAAATGCAGCCCACCCTGCCACTACTTTAAAAGTCCAGACCAGAGCCAACTTTGAAAAGTTCATTTCCAAAGTCGACCCTGCCGGGATTCGAACCCGGGCCCCCTGAGACAAAGCGTTAAGTCAAGCACCTAACTACTCATCCAACGGGCTCGTCAAACTTTTTATGGCAGATCCTAATACACTGATACTAACAGACAAGTAGTAGAGAATCCACTTTATTATAAACTCTAATACATAAGTGATAGAATACAAAAGTTTGCGATGTACATACATAAAGATATTATCTACACACGAACAACCGTTGAATACTATACCGTGATTACCTATTTTTCTACAGTGTACTGATAAATCAGTGTTAGTTGGTAAAATAGTCACATGCACACATTGTCGAAACCACAGGTCGAAGTTAGTCTACATGATGTAACGTACACAGACTAAACACTACCTTGTACAAAATAAGAGTAGATATGTGGTTTTTAAGTTGTGGGACGGACGAGTAGATGAGTAGAAACCAGATTAGTCATTAATAAAAGACGGTAAAGATATGAACGAATATGAAGTCGGGATTCTTGATCAAAAAAGGCTAATTGTCATAATTTCATAATTTAGTCCGTTTTGTATCTGACAAGTACTTACCTGAAAGGAATGCAGTCGTTTGGGCAGTCCGTGTGGCAACAGTAATAACCAGTCTTGCAGAAGATAACAGTAAAATAACAGCATGTGTGCTGTTGTGTTTAGTGAGTGATTGAGTAAGGGATGCCAGAGCCCATTTCTTTATCCCATCCTAATTCCTTGTCCTTAGATGTCGGCACTATAGTCCGAGCGTTATTTGTGTTAAGGCCACGGTCTGATCTACGGTTGCTCCAACTCAGCATAATGGATAAGACATTACCACTAGTGTATTATTTCTTTATTTGAAAGAGAAGATACAAAAGATGAGATGCCTGTGGAGTTTCTTTGGCCGTTCTTCTAAACAGAGGAACGCACACTTTAGTGAACGTGCCATTATTTGACGTGGAAAAATTATTTGTAAAACTTATTTGAAATACAAAAAAATATTTTTTAATTTTGAATTTAGCAGACTACCATCAAGTGCGGTCCACTTGATGGTAGTTTGCTAAATTCAGCCTGTCTGACCTTAACATAAAAAAATTTTTTTTTTAGAATTTTTATAAGAATTATTATAATGATATTTAATTTATAATAATCCTCAGTGATCATATAATGATCACTGACGATGATCATTATTATAAGATTTTTAAGAATATTATCATAGTCAATTTAATGCATCTTAAAAGTGTGAATTACAGTCAAAATTGGTTGAGACAATTTCAATAGCATTCAACCAATTTATAGGAGAAACAAAGATGAATTGAAGACCTCCAATAACGTTGATAAACATGTTTGCTATTATGAATGGTCGGAAAATATGTTTACGATTGCTCATTGACCGATCATTTTGTTCAGCAGAGCGTTCAAAAGTGTCGGAGCTGTAATTACAAGCTGGTTACAGTGACAACTGTACTGAATTGTTACATCAATTTTACAATTTTTGCGCATCCATAATACCAACTACCATGGGCAGTTGTTGTAGCAAATTACTATAAGTACTTATAGTAATCTGTAAGTAATTTATGAGTTTATTTCAGCATTTTAGTTATACAACGCAATCATAATTGAAATTCTGATGGTTTTTTTGTAACCTGACGAACCACTTGACGTTGTCATTCGGACACAAGATTGACAATGGAGTTGCAAGTGCATTAAGCGTTAGTAATACATAAGGCTAAGTTCACATGACCGCGAGACACCGCACGGCGTCGCGCGGTGGAAGTTTGGCATCAACATTTTTTTGTCTCAATTTTCTATGCGCTGCCTTGACTCAATTAAAAAAAAAGAAATTAAACATTGATAGTTATTCGTTTAATATGACAAAGAATAAATTATATATATAGGTTATTTCTAATATATTCAAAAAATATATTTATAATTATTTTTCTATTTTATAGTTGTAGGAATTCATGTAAAAAACATATAGAAAAATACTATGTATCCTTGCGGTTTTCTCCTGCCTGAATGAAGCTAGATAAAAACACATTTCTATCTTAATCTCTAAGAAAAACATTTCACAGAAATAATTTAAGGAAAAAGTTGATCGCAGACCTTTTGGTGGCGATGTTTCTGTAAAGCCGAGAGGTCCAACTAGTATAATAGTTCTTAATTAAGTACTATTTACTCTATGGTAAAACATATCGTTTTTGAGGTGTGGCCGGCCATAAGTCATACTAGTAATTCCTACGAGTGTCCTAATAATAAATACATCGCTTTCTAGACTTATACCTCGACTAATCACTAAATATTTACTCGATAAAATGAAAGTAGTGTAAATATATTTTACTTTGAATTGTATTATTTTTGTGCATTATACTAGCAAACCACTTCTGCGTTTACTGTGCTCTATCATTTACTCGTTTAACTAGTTATAATGTTGTCATAAACGATGAATGATTGATTAATAAATGGGTTATTTTTTATTTACTCTTAAAACTTTAATCCAGGGGCTAAAGCTATGAGGGTTTCCTCTGAGTAGTTTTAGTCATTAACTTAAAAATAAATTATTATTTAAATTTCTGTAAGAGGTAACTAGTCCAGGACCAAAAATATTTAAGAGAAAAAATCTTATGTATATAGTTGGTCAGAAACTTCAGTAGGTATATTTAAAAAACCAACATTTTTCGACCAACCAGGTCGGAAAATGTAGTATGAATTACTGTATGTTCAGAATATTTCGTTTTCATTCATTTATTTCATAATTGTTTTCAGCGACGGGTACACACCTCTACCTTCAGTTATGTATTAAAGGATGTATTCAACGGCGGATTAGGCTACAAACAGAGCGTGTTAACTAAATTTACGGTACACACACAAAATTAGCTTAATACCACAACAGAAACGCGTATACAAAGGCCAGTTAATTATTATGAAAGTAGGATTTAGAGGGGTCATTCAACACAAAGGATAATCTAACAATCGCCTTGCCTACACTACATCATACTAAAAAATATTTTAAATGAGCCGTTTATTGACGTGGTTGAATAAGTTTACTATTCAATATTATCCCAAAATATCTTCCTCTTTAGGTTACTGTACAAAAAAACTAAGAGCTAACAAGCTATAATTAAAATTATAAACCTTTTATATCTCCTATAAGTTTCTGAGCATCAAGTAGTCTGTGGGTTATTCCACAGACTACTTGATGCTGCAGCACCAGGTCAAGGTAACCATGTCATGGAAACACCACCAAAGTAACAGTGTACCAAATTTCACATCAATCGAACTTAATATGGAAGTTAGTGAAATCCATTCGTTAACTAAGAAGTGGGCTGACGGTCTTCAAACGCCTGAACAGGTCTTCATAAATTATAGCTAAGAATAATTACGATCACGTCAGCGAGTGTGAATGAGAATGTGAATCATTTTGAATCGTCCGATTGTGAGTTTTATAGATTTTTTAATCATTTATAATTATATGTTCATAGTACCTAAATCCTAAAACTATCAAAATATTTTTACATTCAATGACGATATTCTTAGTATTATTTTTTTTTTTGTAAATTGTCATACAGAAAATAAGAGCAATATTTGTTTTGAAATTCTTTTTAATTTATTTATATCGAATGAAGTATCATAAATCGTGTATTGAGCTGTCTTTTGCAGGTGATTTCCTCAACATTCTTAGAAAAACATGATCTTGTATGACAAATTTTTGGAGGGAGCATAATAAACATAATTAATTCTAATTTATGAATAAGTCTATTATTATAAAACACTGGGAAGAAGTCGCGGGACAATGATTAATATGCTAGCTAGGCGTACACTTTTTTTATAAATATCTGACTATGTATATAAACACTGAGATTAAATGATCCACCTATACAACCTTAGGTAATCTAGTCTTGTGTATTAGTTAATAATAAATGCTAATATAATATTTATGTATCGAGTTTGTGTCAGTTTATCGGACACTTCGGATAGTGTCATTCGTCGTGACAGTTTCCGCTCGGCACCGCACCATCGCGATTAGATACGGTCTACTATCGATTGCTAACGACTCGATACATAGTATCGAATTGATCGGTAAGCGACAACTGCAACGCTCTTTTATTTACTATTTAATGCACAATATTAAATACAATAATACCCCAAAAATACATAAAAGTGTGAGACTGCCACGCGTAATATTAAAGCTGGTAACAGTTTTAACAAAAGAAAAGTCCGTGAACATGTATTTATGTAGGTCGTATGTATATCCTTATTTACAATTACATGTTTGCAATTTTCGTAAAAAAAACATTCATGTTTCTTTTTTTGTTACTTAATGTGTAGCAGAGAGAAAGATTAGATAAACATTACCTACATACTTAACTCTGCCACTGTTCATGCAACACTCGTTGTCGCGAGCTATTGAGAAAATAGGAAAAAAGAGTTGCCTGCGCTAAAAATATTGAATACATAGTCAATGTTCGCCTATGTATATTCTCTCTACTAACTTCTGAACTACCTAACAGATTTTGATACGGTTTACACTAATGGAAAGGACGATAAACGAGCAAACGAGGAAAAATATTGCATCTGTGCGAATCTGGGGCGGCTCGCTAGTTGAGATGTATAAGAGGGCAACACCATGGAAACACTTTTATTTAAATTTATAACTACGAGTACAAATAGTTATCAATTTAGTTAAAACTCTAGACATTTCAGTCGTTGCTATTGGAGTTTATAAAATAAGTTTTGTCAAAGCGTATAGGTACTGTTAGAGTAAGAAGAACTACCATATAGTTAGTAAAATTAGTAAGTTAGTTATAAATTTATAGTTGACTGCTAAGTTTCAATGACTTTCTCTGTGTAAAGCTTCAACTATATAGAAACGTTTTGAGAGTGCTTAAAAATTCATACCATCACTTCGGAAATTGATTTTGCTTGTAGCTCACGTTAATAGTTGCATCACGTTGCCAAATGAAATATACGCATTGGCACTCTAAACGGTTTAAGTGGGTAGTGTGATCACGAATAATCTATGTATAAAAAAATAAATAAAGCGATTTATATCTTTGGACGCGCCGCTTCCGTTTCCTATCCCTGTCCTTGTCCCGTGCACAACCGTCCAGCGAGGCAGAGGGAGAAGGAAGATGTCCGATGCGCTTGCATCGACGCATCGAGTATTCATATTGCACATACCATTGTCGCATATTGGCTTCGTAAAAACGAAGACGTCCGAACCGCTCCGCTACGCTTTAAATTGAACTTTATTAAACATAACCTCGTGTAAATAACGATATAGATAGATTGTGAAGGTGAAGTGAAACCAAGGTGAAGTGATTTGGTGTGATTGGATTCGACGAGATCATCGCACGGTGATCGCTTTCTCCGAGCGCAGTCCCGACCGGATCCTGGACCCCAGCAGCCCAAATTACGAGGTACGTGTTGTGCACCATCTCAATCCCCGCTACCGCTTCCTATTTCTCCCCTTAACGCACCTAGGATAATACGTCCATCCGCATACGAAGCAATTGGCTTCTGGTCCTTCAGCCGCCTCACCATAGTGTTGGTCCTTTTCGAACCGGATACAAACCGGCACATAACCGCTTTTCAATAATATTAAATCAACAATAACAAACAATATCAGTTTGTTATTCATTCCCATAGTTCATGCGTATTGTTATTTAGACGAGATTTTATGTTAATACCGCGCCCTCTGAGGGTAAATCTTAAAACCGCATCGCCCGACTTTCGGTCGATTTTCAGTATTGCATACATATTATTATTTATTATCTAGCCTACACCGCATCGCATAAAACCTATTCGTTTGAATAAGTTTATTACAACATTTATTTACATAATTTTCTTGCCGTATAACACAAACATTACATTAAATAATTACCTACATAAATGAAAATAAATATATGTTTCCGCATAAGTTAAAGTAAAGTAGGTAATACTTTAATTTGTATCTTTCATTTATTTGCGTTTTTTTGTATTCCTTTTATAAGAAAGTATACCTATACATAGATTACTTTACACTGTGCTGCAGCGCTTTAAAGCGATATATAATTTTGTACACGCTTTATAAATAATTTAATTTGTTTTCTATTCACATTTATTCAGCACTTTAGGTAATTTACATTTTGTTTGAATTCGTGACAGACGCGTTCGATTTGTGTTTAAAATTGTAAACATATTTTTTATATATATATAAACAGTCTTTAATTTGCCATCTTTTGCAATGGAGTCGAAATTAAAGTTATTACAGGCGAAAAATAAGGTCAGATTTGAACGTATTACGAGATTGTACAATGCTGGTAAACAGCTGTCTCAATCAACTACCGAATTACGCACGGTTGAAACTTTTATGTCTGATAGTGAGACCATAGACACATTACGTAATGATTTCATGCAAACATTGGATGAAATTATCGAAATGCAGATGCAATTAGAGCCCAAAGCTGAACCAAATTATCAGTCACTTTCATCATTTGAAGATCTTTTTGCTCGTGTCATAAGATACCGCGTAAATTTGAAGGGAAGTAGGTCCATAGCTTCGAATGCAAATTCACAAACCGCGGCTAAGGCTCCCTTCACACTGGCACCGCTCGCTATTCCCAACTTTGATGGAAAAATTGAAAACTGGCCAGTGTTCTATGAATCATTTAAGGCTAACATACATTGCAATCCAGACTTAACCGATTCACATCGAGTTCAGTATTTAGTCGGAAGACTTATTGGAAATGCACAAAAAATTATCGCAGGTGTAATTCCTTCCGGTGAGAATTATCCTTCTATTTGGGAAAGTCTAACAAAGAAATATCAAGATAAAAGAGCCCTAGGTTCATATTATGTGTCTACATTACTTAACATTAAAGGCGCTTCAAATGATTCAGTTTCATTAAATAATTTCATCGAAACATTTGATGCTGCTGCCGCTGCACTTAAGCAATTAAAAATTGAAAATATGTATGATTTCATTTTATTCAATTTAGCATTCCGCAAGATAGATTCAAGTACCGCTCAGGCCTTTGAAATGACTGCTAGGGATAAAGTTATTCCGAGTTACTCAGATTTAGTCGAATTTATTAAAAGTCAAGTAAAGATATTAGATAGAACTACTACTAGTAATAATAATTCATTCAACCGCACTACACGTAATAATAACGCCAATAATAATAATTCTAACCGCCCCCGCAATACAGTACATTCGTTCGTAACTCGTCATAATAATTACAACAGAAGCACTTTATGTTCTATGTGTAATACCTCGGAACATTATCAACTATATACTTGCCCCGCATTTAAATCAATTTTACCGAAAAATCGTATCGAATTTATTAAATCGAAACGAGGGTGTGTAAACTGCCTTAGTTTAACCCACTCAGTGTTGAATTGTAATTCGAAATATAGATGTAAACAGTGTGAAAAGAGACACCATACCTTGCTACATTTAGATATTATTAAAAATAAAAATATGTCGTCCGCGGCAAACCGGACAGCTAGGAACGACGTACCGGACATCGCTACGAATCGTACAGAGAATTGCGTCATCGCTTCGGCGTCGACGCCCGTTACCAAAGCCTTATCACTTTGCGCTCGCTCACCTGTCGTAACTGCAACTAAGTTACCCCCCTATACCACGTTATCTTGTACTAAACGTTCTGAAGTTGTTCTTTCTACTGCGAGTATTTACGCATATAATAATGATAAAAATATAAAAGAAACTGTTCGATGTCTTATTGATAATGCTTCACAGAATCATTTAATAACTGTGAACTGTTGCAGAAAACTTAATTTAAATATTATACCGCTTTCGAATTCCGTTTTAAAGGGTGTTGGTTTAACTTCTCGACCTGTTATAGGTTATGTCAATTTTATGATTTCCGCGAAAAATAATAAACAAAGTTTTAACTTAACCGCATTAGTTATCGATTGCATTACCGATCGACTTCCTATCGATTATGTTGATACATCTATCATTAGTCATTTAGCAGACATACCGCTTGCCGATCCATTTTGGCATATACCGAGTGAGATAGAACTCGTATTAGGAGCAAAATTATTTCCATTCATACTTCTTAGTGGAAAGATTATTGCACCGCCCGCTCCACCCGCTATTGAAACCGTGTTCGGATATGTGTTCATGGGTGACACCGCTTCTAGTACCGCTTCGCCAGTTCGGGGCGACCTAACCGCACTTCAACGCTCACCTACCGCTTCGTTTCTTACTTGTATTGAGAATAATATAGACTCTTCTCTTTCTAAATTTTGGGAGTTAGAAGAAGTTCCCGCAAAGAAATTTCTTAGTCAGTCTGAAGAAGAATGCGAGCAAATATACACTTCTACAATATCTCGCGACTCTTCAGGTCGCTATTGTACCGCATTGCCATTCTCTAAGGATCCGAGTAGCTTAGGGAATTCTTACGCTGTCGCTCATCGTCGTTTGTTAGCACTAGAGCGCAAGCTATGCCACAAAGATTTACGTTTGAGCTATAACGCCGCAATTAAGGACTACATAGATAATAAATATTTATCTCCAGTGTCATCATCGGACGAATCTGAAGGAGGTTATATAATTCCTCATCACCCGGTGATCAGGCAAGATAAACAAACCAGTAAAGTCAGAGTAGTTTTAGACGCAAGTGCTCAATGCCATAATGGAATATCTCTCAACGATATTTTACATACCGGACCCAATCTACAAGCAGATTTATTTTTACTTTTATTGAATTTCCGCCTTTTGCCAGTTGCTGTAACCGCCGACATAAAGCAGATGTATCTTCAAATACGTGTAACTGAAGAACATCAAAAATACCAACAAATACTTTTCCGCTTCGACACCTCTGAACCGATTCGTACTTTCAAGTTCAACAGAGTGACGTTTGGTCTTAAGTCGAGCCCATACGTTGCAATGCGCACCGTGCGCCAACTCTGTAATGATGAACGCAGCAATTTTCCAGTAGCAGCTGCCATAGCTGAGAAGGAACTTTATATGGATGATTTGGCTAGTTCAATTATAAATGAAACTGATGCTGTCGAGGCATCCGCTCAGTTAATTAATATGTTTAAATCTGCTGGCTTTGATTTAGTAAAATGGTCAAGCAATTCAAAAAAAGTGCTTGAGAGCATCCCGCAGCCGCTAAGACTTGCACAGCAAGTAGAATTTGATAAAACAACATCTCTTAAAATATTAGGGTTAGAATGGCAGCCAGAAAACGATACTTTCGTTTTTAAAACCAATAATGATGACCGCTCCTGTACCAAACGTTCAATTCTTTCTGTAATCGCCCGCTTGTGGGACGTGCTAGGTTTCGCTGCACCTGTAATCCTTTATGCCAAACTTCTAATTAAAGAACTCTGGATTCAAAAGGTCGGATGGGATGAAGAACCCCCGGCAAATATAACAGCTAAATTTATTAAATTCAGAGAGCAATTGCCACTTCTTACTATTTTAAAAATACCGCGCCATGTTGCCGTAACACAGGGTTGTACGACAAATATAGTTGCATTCGCCGATGCTAGTATGAAAGCGTACGGCTGTGTAGTTTTCTTACATGTGACTGACTCCACAGGCAATGTACATGTACGGTTGGTCTGTGCGAAGTCGAAGGTCGCACCAGTTAAAGTAGTTTCACTTGCCCGCTTAGAACTTTGTGCCGCAGTCTTAATGTCAAAATTAACTAAATTGGTCTGCGATACTTATTCAGCACGCACATCTATACAGAATGTCTACGCCTTTTCGGATTCAAGAATCGCCCTCTCTTGGATTCATTCGTCTCCTCATCGATGGAATATTTTTGTTGGCAACCGCATAGCCAAATGTCAGGAGAATCTAGAACCTAAAACCTTCTACCATATCGCCGGAGTGCATAATCCTGCCGACTGTTTGTCTAGAGGCTTATTGCCAGAACAATTGCTAACTCACGAGTTATGGTGGAACGGTCCCGTTTGGCTGAACGCACCCATACTTGAGTGGCCGATAGAATCTTTCAAACCTGAAAAATGGGAAGATTTGCCTGAATTTAACAATAAGACATTTATTACAACCGCTCCTCATACCGTAGAATTCTCACCGCTCTGTTCACTCGCAAGTAAAGTCTCATCGTGGAATAAATTATTAAGAATAATTGTCTACATTTTACAATTTGTACGAATACTAACCCGCTCTAAAAATATAGAAACCGCTCATATACATACCGCTGAAAATTATCTGCTCCGTGCAGTTCAAGCTGCACATTTCCCGCATGTAATAAAGGATCTAAAAAAGGGTAATATACCCTCTGCACCGCTAAATAAATTAGATTTATTCATGTCTGAAGACAGATTGATTAGGATAGGAGGTAGATTATCAAATGCAAACTTACCCTTTGAAGCAAAGCATCCGATTTTGCTGCCTAAACATGATAATGTTACTTACCTGATAATTGATCACTTTCACCGCATAAATTGCCATACTGGAGCCACTCTTCTTAGCTCTTTGATTCGCCAAAAGTATTGGATATTATCCTCTAGGTCAGTTATACGTCAACGCGTACATAACTGTAACTTCTGTTTTAAGAGTTCTCCTTCGTATCAAACTCCTAAAATGGCGAACCTCCCCGCATTTCGAGTTCAAGAGACTAAAGCCTTCGTGCATACCGGCGTAGATTACGCTGGACCCATTAATATTACGCTATGTAGACGTCGTGGTCAGCGAAGTCAAAAAGCATACATTTGCTTATTTGTTTGTTTAGCGACAAAAGCTGTTCACATTGAGCTCGCATCAGATCTGTCGTCTGCTACTTTTCTTTCCGCCTTTAAGAGATTTATATCCCGGAGGGGTCCAGTTACCCATCTCTATTCTGATAATGGAACCAATTTCGTTGGTGCCAAGGCTCATTTAAACGAACTTTATCATCTTTTAGACTCTTCAGAGTACAATAAAGCACTATCGAGTGAGTTCGTTAATCGCCGTATCGAATGGCATATGTTACCACCGCGAGCACCGCATTTCGGAGGAATATGGGAGTCGAATATAAAAAGTTTAAAAACGCATTTATACCGCATTATTGGCAATCAACTGCTTACTTACGAAGAGCTTTTAACAGTCTTAACACAAATTGAAACTATTATGAATTCGCGCCCGCTCTGCGTTTTGCAGGAGGAACCACATCCCGAGCCTTTAACTCCAGCACATTTTATTATGGCTTCCCCTTTGCAGTACTTGCCACTTGCGCCGCTCTCTACAGCGCCGCTTCTTACGCGTAAATCACTACTCGATCAAATGATTCGCTCGTATTGGAAGAGATGGCATTTAGAGTACTTGAATAATTTGCAAGTCCGGCAAAAATGGTTAAAGGATGTTTCAAGTGTTGGGATTGGTACTGTCGTGCTACTGCATGATGATAATGCGCCACCCTTACGATGGCCAATGGGAATTATAGAACGAACTTATCCAGGCGCGGATGGTGTCGTTAGAGTGGCATTAGTTAAAACGCAAAATGGTCTACTGAAAAGACCACTAGTTAAATTGAGTCCATTACCGTCTCAATAACAATACCGCATCTCGTCAAATGTTTATCTAATTTTTTTTATTGTTAAGTACTTAATTTATTTCTTTGTCCGCTTTGGTTAATTCCACTCCATAATTAATTTGTGTGTAGTATATTTCATGTCACCATAATTATTTTAGTATCCTCTTTGGTTTCTTTTGAGAAAGCTCTGTTTCTCAAGGCGCCGGAGGATGGACGCGCCGCTTCCGTTTCCTATCCCTGTCCTTGTCCCGTGCACAACCGTCCAGCGAGGCAGAGGGAGAAGGAAGATGTCCGATGCGCTTGCATCGACGCATCGAGTATTCATATTGCACATACCATTGTCGCATATTGGCTTCGTAAAAACGAAGACGTCCGAACCGCTCCGCTACGCTTTAAATTGAACTTTATTAAACATAACCTCGTGTAAATAACGATATAGATAGATTGTGAAGGTGAAGTGAAACCAAGGTGAAGTGATTTGGTGTGATTGGATTCGACGAGATCATCGCACGGTGATCGCTTTCTCCGAGCGCAGTCCCGACCGGATCCTGGACCCCAGCAGCCCAAATTACGAGGTACGTGTTGTGCACCATCTCAATCCCCGCTACCGCTTCCTATTTCTCCCCTTAACGCACCTAGGATAATACGTCCATCCGCATACGAAGCAATTGGCTTCTGGTCCTTCAGCCGCCTCACCAATCTTTATTGTTGTTTTTTTTACCCTGCCTGACTTTCAGACAGTTATAAAAATGCACCAATTGTGGGAGCATTTCTAAATTTAATATATGCCACACCGACGTTCGGCTTCGTGGAACGCCTCACCATTAAAACATTTTTAAAATAATATCGAACTTCCATCGGACATTCAACCATCCTCAACTTCCAAATTTTTTGTAAAATTGATTTATGAGACATAAGTACAATGTTTTACTATTAAATTTTACTATTAAAAGGAGGTTTGATCAATAGAACATAAAAATTTAAGTCTGGCACCCCGAATCTTGACGCAAATGTTTGCCAGACCACCCTCAAAATATTTGTTACAATGATAAATTTTCTATATAATGTATAAGAAAAAATTAAAGGTAAAAACTTTTGTTTTTTATTCCTCATTTGAATAGAATTGGTCTGGCACATTAATATTTTACCAAAATTCTGCCAGACCACGATTAAAAAGTCTTTTATTGGTCAAAAAAAAAATTGGTCAAGTTACAGGTGGCCAGACCGTTGGTTCCTTATTTGTCTAATATCCAAAAAGTTATAAAGTCCATTTTTGTACTTATTCTGGATTACCACCCTTTTTTACGGTCGCCACTTGGACTACAAATCTTTTTAAAGTTCGAGTGAATAGGCATTTTCTGGGTGAGCTCCATCGATGGTGAGCTCGCTCCATCGTCGGCCTCGCTTTGCTGCACGGCTAGATGCTAGCCAAGAGCAAGTTGCACAACAATGATTTCGCAGCACGTTTCTTTAATACGCTTACTTTAATACTCTACAAGTGTATTTGTAAAGTAAATGTTATCATAAAAATATATATCCTTATAAAACCGTTCAATTGGCTGTAACAGCATAAATAAATAAATAAAAAATGTTCGATATAAATTATTAACTCTTAGGTTGACTTTGTTAATGTCCTTTTTGCCGTATTCGTAAATAATTACGCATTATAAAGTGGCCTGTGCGAAGTCAAGGTGTAATTTGTGGCAGGAACATTGAGGCATTATGTACTTGCGCCTAACGAGACTAGATAAACTTACGGCCGGTCGTGTATCTTGCGTTACGGTGAAGGTAACAATTCTATTGACTTCGAAGAAATGGCCTTTAAAATATCAATCAGTTTTGTATGGACATCAAGCCATCACTTTTTTATAATTTTCGTTTTAACGGTTGAAACTTGTACTATTAGATAAAAAAAAATAGATTTTACTGGGAAAATATCGTGTAATGTGGTAATGGGGTTTCATAGATATTTAAATTTGAAAGTATTAAAAAACTAAAAGTTTCAAAGTATAGAAAATTCATTTTAATTTTCGAAAGTTATCCCCATTTACAAAATCTAAAATATTCACAGGAAACTACTGAAAATAAGAAAGACAAATCCTCCAAAGTGAAAGTTAAAAAAAAAAAAATGCCCAGGGCACTGTACTTATGAATAAAAATATGCGAGCAATAAAGATTGAATAAATGTTTTAACACCTAACAAAGAGGACGAAGTCGCGGGCAAAAGATAGCGGCAAAACAAGGCCACTATCTTTTTATTTCATGCCAAATATGCAATAATACTAAGTAAGTTTATACTTAGTTCCATGACATTGCAGAATGTCATGGTCATGAATCGAAATGAATTATGTATTTTATATGTATTTTTGCATGACAAATTGGTCTAGCACTGCGTGACAAATTATGCCTTTAATTTGTTAATGTACCTTTCTATATATGTACAGGGTTTAATATTGCATATGTTGTGTTCAGTGTCCTATATCTATATTCTATACCACTGACAACTTAGGACACAGATAATTGACTCAACTCAACTAGTCAACCACCTAAGTATCTACCACCTGAGTGATTGAGTTCATAAGTGTTTTAAATCGGTTTCCCATTATTTTTGTTCTGTTCTTGTCCAAATACTTGTTATTATAAAAATGAACTTTTTTTTCTATAAAAATATTATAAAAAATTATATGTACTAGCTGAGCATGACCACGCTTCGCTGTGGTTTTCTTTGACATTTGACGGCCAGCGGCTACCACGACAACGCCTAACTACCACTTGGTTCTCCTTGCGAGTTAGTTCTCTTCGCTTTCGGCAGATGGCGCCGTAAAAAGCAATCGAGATTATATTATTACGCAAAATATAAATAAGATCAATCCTTGAAGCGGATTGCATATTGTGTAAAAATTTCAAGTCAATATGTCGGCTAGTTTTCGAGTTTTTGAGAGATACACAAACCAACACAACATATTTATATATACGAGTATATAGATGTATATAAATTTTCGCCATAATACACAAACTTTTTTACAATAGACGATACAGCTGTTGCGCGCGGCTTCGCCCGCGTAATTTTATAAAATATAGCCTATGTTACTTGCTGATAATATAGCTTCCCAACAGTGAAAGAATTTTCAAATCGGTCCAGTAGTTTCGGAGCCTATTCAATGCAAACAAACAAAGAATCAAATCTTTCCTCTTTATAATATTAGTATAGATTATTATTACAATATATTTAAGTTTTTCCGTTTATGGCAAGACAAATAAATAGAAATATGAATAGGAAAATATTTAAATAAAGTAATAATTTTTGTAGCGCGCTCAATTTTCCTTTTCATCATGTATGGTTCTGATAATAACAAATCAATTTTTAAATACTGATTGTTCGTTGGTAATGTTTAACGAGTAGGAAAACGTGTACGGTCTGTTTCAAATTGGAAATACGTCAGCTCCAGAAAAAGTATTTATTTGCATAATCCAGCGAACTTGAATAGGCTGACGGTCCACTTGATGGTAGATGACTACCGTCGCCTATAAAACAAGCAACGCCACAGGTGTTGCATGTACGCTTCTCTTGTTTCTTTACTGATTGTGAAAACGGAAAAATTTTCCTTTCTTAATTTTATTTTTGTTGAATACGAAAAGGACAATAATTTTTTTTTTTTTTGAAAATTATACCTTTACTACTAGTGTTCAGTTCTAGTTCTGAAAGAAATAATAAAGCAGTCCACCTGGCGGCAGTAACCAGCCCTAAGGAAGACCACCATGAAATAACAGCATAATTAACTTCATGATCATAATTTATGTTTTATTAAAAGTTAGTTTTAATTTTTTTTAATAAACTTAAAACGATTGTCTGGGAGAATTCAAATAAAATCATAGGTAAATAAAGATTTTAGAAAATTTAATGTTTATGAAAAAAATAAATGAATCAATACTGAAGTTACGAAACTAATTTCAAGGTATTTGATTTTATCGTCATGTAAAGTTTCTAGGAAACACAATAAAATGTAATATGAATTATTTCCAGATAATACAATTTCTTTCACTGTGTAGATATATTACATATTATTGAAATGTGATTACTGTACTAATTTGAAATTAAAACATAATAAATACTAGTAGATAAATTTTAAGTGACTTTTATGTTTTAATTTTTTTTTTAATTTATTAACATTTTAATAATCTGTATGTATAAAAAGTATACAATATTAGAGGAAATAAGTGTGCTCTAGAATCCGTAACTCGCTTACTAGCGGAATGGCTCGTCATAATGTGCTCTACAACTAATCTATATCTGCTTCTATTCGCAGTCGGCGTTGAAAAATAAAAATATATATAAGCAATATAACGCCTGTTATCCGCATTGCTATTACACTTTTTCCAGGCGTGAGTTTTTTTTTAGATGATCCCACGGGAACAGTACTTTTTTCAGTAGTAGACTCAGTAGTAGTCCTTGAGAACGTGTACGCAAAATCATTGATTGAGTAGTTAAGGCGTGAAAAGGTAACAGACAGAGTTACTTTAACTTTTATAATTATACATTATATCTCTGTTCGATATAGATAGATCTATCTCGATGATTGTAACATTCGAATAGTGGTCCTCGCTCCACATTGAACATGTGGTTGTAAATTATTTATTATCGCTGTAAACGATTTGCCATCTCAGATATTTATAGCTTCAACTTTCTAAAGTGGTGTCAATTAATTTCCAGAAACAGATATTACGTTTGTTTGTGTACATTAATGATTATTTTGTAAACAACATTCGACACATTTATATGTCTATAATCAACTTGTTTAACTTATAATGACCATTTACATAATCTATACCTCTATACTAATATTATAAAGAGACAAGATATGTGTGTTTGTAATGAATAAACTCAAAAACTACTAGACTGATTTCTTCAACCTATAGAAGCTACATTATCAGCAAGTAACATAAGCTATATCTTATAAAGTTACGCGAGTGAAGTTTCATACAAAACTTATTAACTTATGTAGGAACATAAGTTTTATATAGAAGGTAAATAAAATGACAGCGAATCTTTTAATTAAATACTCGTACAATCCTATGACGCGGGCACTTCATAACCTCAACCGCATTACATTTATAAATAAATATATATATATATTATGGTACATTTATAGTTGCTACACTATCGCATTGGGTAAAAAAGTAAAAATCGGTTTTGTTAAATAAAAAAAATCTCTTTGCTTACTCATACTTTATTAATGTTACAAAGAGGTGAAATTAAGTTTAGATATAGGAGAACTTCTAATGCGAATAAAACAATTATTTAACCAATATTTTAGATAGAATGAAGAATCGCCATGCATAGGCAATTTTTATAACTTTAGCTAGTAAAATATAAATTAATATTTATCATTTAATAACATATTTGTACCTTAGTACTACGTGAGCATGTTTCGAGTTCATGTTTATATGTCACACGAACGTTTTATTAATATCCGGTATTCGTCAATACAGTACTTCCTGAACCTAGTTCCATATTAATTTGATTTTCAATACGTATGTATACTAGGCATACTAATCCCGCCAACATCATCATTTTTGTTGACCATAACTTCACTCTGGCTTTGACTGTAAACCGCGCTTGGTCTCCAAATAAAAACTCGTCTACTAAAATGTCTATTACTCCATCAGATATGTCATCGCCATTTCTACCTCGGGTTACAGATTCTGTGGACCATGTAAAACACTTTAGTTCTTCGACGATTCTTCATATAAAACCTGATCTTGCTGTCTCCATAGATCGCTGGGCGATTTGCGGACAAAACATTTCGTCATTAATACACGTTTTAGCGGAAGTAGTCAAATACGATTCTGGCAATATTTCTCTTGGCGCGTTTGGCCGCGACTTCGTCCGTCCCCTTTTTCTTAGATGTTAAAACATTTATTAAACCTTAATTTATTATTTATTCAAAAATTTATTCCGAATATGATACTTCGAGAATAGTGCTACTTTTTTCTGATTGACAGGTCCCTTTCTGTATCCTTGACACCGATCATCGTGAAATTTTGCATACGTATGCAATTTCATGATGATCGGTTTAGTTTGCTTTCGCATTTATAATATTATATTAGTTATAAATTATCTTATAGATCTTTTTCTTTATTCGAAATTCATCTTTTTTTTTTTAATTCTTGTTGGTTTAAAATATTTGTCAAAAGAATTTAAAAGTTTGAAATTATAATTATTCGCTACTACCTATCTTAATTAATGTTGACTTAACTCAAATATTAATTAAGAGCTTTAGATATATTTTTGAACAAATCTTTAGTAGTGCTTTGTTAGTAATGCGATTTATATAACTATTATATAAGCGATCGAGACGGCGTTATTGAAACAAGTGTCGACCAAATTTTGTATACGAAAGAGTTTAACAGTTTTTAAAATTATACTATTCTGTTGATAAGATGATGAATCATCAGAAATTTTATCTTTATTTTAATTTTTTTTAATACATTTTATATAAATTTATTTAAAAATATTTATTTATTTCTTGGTTAACCATAAAATACTTGTTGTAACCACAAATTCTGTGTACCTAATGTATATTTCTTAATAAGTATTTATATGTACTTACGTAATAATTTACTGTTAACATGACCCATTGTCAGTAGGTTACCTATTACCTAACAGAAAATGTGTTATGCAAATTATGACTGTATCTCTAGTGCAGTATGTTACATTTTTAAACTAAACAAAACATTTTGCATTTTAACCACCAGCTGGATGTTAATGGTTTACTTCGGATATATTGATCATTTGGACATAAATACTCAAGTCTCTACTGGGCTGTTTGGGCTATTTGTACGAATTCAAAAATATGAAATTTGCCGAAGATCATCGTAAGAAATCGTAAGAACTGTAGGAATAAATTAATCTCCGAATAAGATATCTAGCATCGTAGAAATAGCATAAGTTAGTACTCATTTTGAACACTAGTATCCTATACCACCCAATTAAGAAAATAACAGAATTTAAGTTCAAAAGATGAAACGGTTTCATTATTGTACAATAATGACTTTATAAAAGCGTAGAACTATGTATTTCATTTCAGTAGAGCAAATAGCAGGAGTAGTTATATAGGACAATTAAAATGACATTCTGCTGTGTATTGATAATGGCTGAGATTGTGTGCATCCCATACAAATTATTCATAGTAGTCGAACTTATTCACAAATAAAAGTATGATATTTAATTATCCATACTAATATTATAAACATGAAAGAAACTTTGTATGTCTGTTACCTTTTCTCGCCTTAACCTTAACTACTCAACCGATCATCTTGAAATTTTGCATAGCATTATCAGGGATACAGAAAAGGACATAGGGTATCTTTCGTGCAGCAAAAAGTACTGTTCCTTAGATCCCTAGGGAACAGTACTTTTATATCCATAATATAAAAATATAAAATATTCAAAGCCTAACAAAAATATAATGCGCAATTAAAAATAAATAAATTATTACTCATATATTTTCATCATACGTTGTTTTTTTTTTTTTTTTTTTTTCAATGCAATAAGAAAGAGTCGTTCGAAAAAGCTAGTATGTAAATATCGTATTCAAATCCAAAACTTTAAAAGGGGATATACTAGGAACCGTATAAGAATATAAACAGATATGCAATTATCTATCGGTCCTCCCCAACTTGAGCGGTTAATGGGGCGCGCAGACGAAGAAACTTTTAATTAAATACGTCCACTCACTGACATTACAGATATGTCCGTTTATCTTTCTACTTTGCACTGTGACGCGCTATACTGAATTTACTCCATACATTTGCAGTTAACACAAGTTAATTCAACGCTGATATAATAAAATAACGAATGCACTATATTCTTTGAAATAATATGAATTTGGAAAAGTTTAAAATGCTGACAGGGATACAGAAAATGACATAGGGTACCTCTCATCCAGAAAAATGTACTGCTCCCGAGTGATCATCTAAAAAATAAAAAAATAAGAATTTACGCCTGACAAGAATATATGACCAATAAAGATTGAATAAATGTTTTAACAATCAAAAAACAAACTAGTAGTAACTCTTTGAAATTGTATTGATCTAGTAACAGTACAATTGATTAAAAAAAAATATTCGTGTTTATTCCAATTATTTTTCTACTTTAACAAAACTTACAACAGTAATGAATGTTGAAAACAAATAACAAAGCGTCAATTCTTTTGTATGTCAATGATTCGTTTTGATATTATCATTGTGTTACTGCGAATCTTTTCGGCTGAAAATTGTTGTGCCATTTCGGCACAACAATTTTCAGAAGCGAAACAATTAAAACTCTAATTAAAATAAAAACATAAAATTTCAGCTTGAAATTGTTTTCTGGATTTCTTTATCTTAGATGTTGCACATTGTAAAATTGCTACCGCCTATAAACTGCTTATGTTCCTCGATGGTCCACTACCGCCATTTGTCGTATAATTTGGAAACCAAGATTGCCGAATAGAATGTACACAATAGTACAAATGATCTCGAAAAAATATGTAATAGGTATGTATCTAGAGTATATAATTATTACGGAGACGGAACTATAAAGAAGAGCTTCCGAACTTATCTGAGAACATTGTCAAGGAGATAAGAAAGTCTGTGTTCAAAAAGAAATTTTATTTATTTATATTATTTATATTACTATAATTTTTTTAATCTTCTAGTCTAGAAAGATGAAGTTTGGAACATAGATTTAACTCATAACGTAAGCATCCGCTAAGAAAGAATTTGTGAAAATTTCAACTCCATGCAAAGCGTTTTATCGGACTATGTTAGATTTTAAGTTTTTACTTGTTACATTTTATTTCCAACTCATAGTTTACAAATAAACTGTAGATAAGTCCTACAACGGTAGCTTAGCCCAATAAAAATTGCTATAACGGTTAGCAAGCCCTGTTGCCGCTTTTTTAATATGCAATGAAAAGCACGCGATATTTCAAATTCCTTTTGTGTGGAAAATGCAATTACTTTAAAAATGGGAGTGACATTTTTGCATCAAAAATCAACGACAATTCGTGCACTCTGCTACGAAGGACGGCTAATCGCTTTATACGGATGACTAAAATCTAACATTGGTTTTGGATTCATTTCCAATGTATCGTCGTAATCGGGTTACATTGTTTTAGTGGATTATGTTTCAATGAGTGAGTTGGAAATGTTTTTATTGCTATAATATAAATTTTAGACCTATAAGTAAATAAAAGTTAAGTGAAACTATATTGATTTTTTTTAACGTGAATTTAATTAAACGAAAGTATTTCAACCATTCCGTCACGAGAGTATTTCAACCAATATTTTGACCGCCATTTACAAAATTTTATTTCAGAAAAGTAAATTTAAAAAAGAAATAAGAGTTTATAACATATTTATCGACCCGCCCCTAACTTCGCGCACATGTTGAAATTTTCAAAAATCCTTTCTAAGCGGATTCTTACCTATGTTCCAAATTGAGCTTTCTAGACAAAATATTTTTAGTACTCACAAGTATTGGAATATTTTGGACAAATTTGAATATGTGTGGAGTTAAGAATTTTAGATCGAATAATTGCTATGTAATAGTAATTTATACAAATAGGTCGAGTTAGGAAAAAAATAATAGTGACATGAGCTTTTTTAGGATGAGTACGTAACAACCCACTTAACGGGCAGACTCGTTAGGTTGATGACGTGTCTAAAGCTCCACAAGGAATGGTACCATTCTGTGCTAGATTGCTACATACATAGTACATGTCACTGCAAAACCGCGAATGTAAATTTTACAGCACGACTGGCACTCAGACACGTGACCATGAGTAATGGCGACAGAACACGTGACATTCGTTTTGAATTTGAATAGACTTGCTCGATCGTTGCAAAATTTTAAGTACTTTTATTAAAAGACATGAGAACTTTCTCAACTAAAATTGTGCAGTTTGTAAAGTTTGTGCCTTTGTTGAAGTCGCAAGTTTGTGCCTTTATTGAAAACGTCTATACCTTTTTATTTAGAGCCATCAATGTGTTATTACATTTTATTTAGTTTGGGTACCTAACAACTTTCTTTATTGGAGAAATAAAAAAAAATGAAAACTATACTTGCTACCCTATTTTACTTGGTTGATAAGATATAACTTTTGTGTATTTTTTTTAAACACTAGCTAAAATAAAACTGCCTTTCACTGTCACCAATAATTTGTCTGTTTGTGGGCGGTGGTGGGCACCATTTGAACGGTAACTAAGCATAGAGTTAAGCTCGTCTAAACGTTATATTTTTAGACGATCCCTAGAGAACGTAATATTTTTCCAGTTTAACATTTTAACACATGTAATAAACTATTTGTTTACCAAATATCATCCAAATCTGTTGAGCCCTTTTTGCGTGAAAGAGTAACAAACATCCATACATTTATCCTCACAAACTTTCTCATTGTAGGATTGTTTAGGAATAAAAACTGACGTTCCTTATATATGTTTCTCCAGTGTTTTGTCGTATTAACCATTTTTCAAGCGGCCTATAAACACTCCCCGCGCATTATCTTCATTATTCTTGCTTATCGCTCCATAAAACTCCCTAAAGGCGAACCAAATCATTTATTTGCTCGTACTCTCTTCAAATACACCATATTCACCCAGTTCCACCACTGCTCCAAGATAATTACTTAACTTTAATTATTTAACATTAATGGTAGCTGCATAATCGTTTGTGATTACAGCAGTTTTATGACTATATGTGCTCACAACTTCGTACGCGTGGTTTTAGAATAGTTGTGCAAATAAATTTCACAATAATATACTTTCTAGGAATGTAAAACATTTATAATTTTGTTAATTTAGTTTCGTCCGTGTTGAAAAATGAAAAACTTAACACCTGAGAAAATTTCTGACGTCTTTATCCCTGTGACGACAGGGGCGCCCATTTGTTTATATTTTTAGACGATCTCTCGGGAACCTAACATTTTATCAGGATAGAAAGTATCCTATATGTTAATCAAGGTAATAGACTATCTGTGTACCAAATTCAGGGTAGTTTTTACTTGAAAGAGTAACTTCATTCCCATTCTCTCACTTTATTCTTTTGCTTATATACTATCAGGGTCCACAAAGCATCTTCCTGTTGTGGCTTTTTTTATACGCAATACAATTAATTGGACCTTCAGCTTGCCGATTACGCCGAAAAAGGGATACCTCTTGTTGCCTACAATGATTTTCTGTGCATAATATATTCACTGAACAAAAATTAATCTCACCAAAACCCGGTCTGTTACAAATTAAAAATATGTGTTTATTCAACTCCGCCCCGCAAGTCAACGCCACTTAGGGTAAAATATAAAAGAATTATCAAGAGCATATCTTTAATGCATACTGTATAATAGAGTATCCATTAATAACTCACTTTGTTATTAAATTTTCCAGAAACATTCACCTTAAGGATATTAACTTGTTTAAAACATATCCCAGGACTGCATAGTAATCTAAAGGTTCTCAAAGGTTAGTTATACTTCTAAATAATGGATTTAAATACATTTATTTCATGTAAAAGTAAAGTCCCACTTGATGATAGGTGGCTACCGTCGCCTATTAACACAAGCAACGTCACAGGTGCGCTGCCGACCTTAATAGGATTAAGGATAAGCGATTCGGAAGGGATAGGGAAATGGGCTCTGACATCCCTTACTCACACACCGAAACACAACAGCACACATACCTACTGTTATTCATTCATAAAATTTATATTACTAAGTAATTCAACCTTGCTTTGTCAATATACGAAATAACTCTTTAAAACTGCGTATAACAAAAAATTTACGATAAACTAGTATGAAACAGTTTTTCTTGGATACATCCACATGTCTACTTTGCGAGTTCCGATTCCTATCTAAGTTAGACATGTCTAACTTGCAACTCACGACTCGTGTGACAAATATCAATGTATTTTTTTTTTCTACTTAATTTACATTTAGATGTTAACAAATTGAACCGTGATTTAAGCATATTTTGAGAACAGTTAACTGATGACCCCGTTAACAAGTGTTAACTAATTGTTAATATCAACTAAGTATTTGTTAAGATTTCAAGCATCATATAAATTGAATGAAAAATAAAATTAGTAGGATAGGTAGGACATGTTAAAGAACGAGAAAGAAACATAAATATCACAAATGTTTGAATTACTTTAGTAACAAGTCAGTAAGGTAACGTTTCGGTATTTGGGTTAATTTTGATTCATAGTTATAAAATATATATATTAGTTATTAATCATAATATATAACTATCAGCTTGATATATACTTTGTTAATTGTTAAATTATAAAATATAATAAAGCTTGTATTTGTTCTTTGTTACATTTTTTTAATGTTGATAGCCCAGTTCTTGAGGCAGATTATAGGCTATAGAGAATTACCTACTGATAATTACCGAAAATTACCGAGAAGAGCCTACATGTTCATTCCTTTAGATGTAATTTTTAGGTGTCGATTTTAAATTATTTAATTTTGTTTTTAGTCGTATCTTCAATCGTTATATATAAATGTTACCTAAAATAGGTAAAGCTCAAAACAAATACAAGCATAATATGGGGAACATTAGGTGAGATTGCAAATTAGATTTCCTAAAACAATTTCAACACAGAGCTGTAACTAATACTAATGAAAAGGTTTTACGTTCAAATCACGCGAATAATTGGCATTGGTTCATGAAATCAGGGTTTATACGCCTTTAAAAAATGTTACGGCAAAAAAGCACTCAGTCAATATGCTATTACACTGTTATAGATCCATTTCGTTCCGAATATAAAAGGCCAAATTCAAATTGAACAGATACTTATGGAAAATACACAATATTAAGGGTACCTACCTAAGAAAAAAATGGACGTCGTAGAACCTCCTCATTTTCCTTTAATCCTACTAATATTTTAATTTACTAAATTGAACTAGTGATAGATCGTATCAAACAGGTGTGTAGGTTAAGTATATAAGTCCGGGCTTAAGAGTCTTGTCCTTGCACACTTCATCCCAAGCCCTCTTCAACATTGCCGACACGTCTTAATTTTTTTTTTGTATCCACTTCACCGGCTTCTTGAAAATCTGTAAATTTTTTATAATGGATTAAGATAAAAAAAAATTCTGAACCGGAGGAACTGTTTAATATTTTTTTCGTAAATGATACATGCAACCCAACTAACAACAATACTTTGATACTTGAACAATCTAGTAATACTTTGTGGTTGCACGTGAGTTCAACCACAGAGGTATCATTTATGCACTCAAATTAATTTTTTGAATTAATAACAAATGAATAAGTATATTCTATTAAAAAACTAATGCTCATTAAAGTTATATAAAAAATATTTTACTTTCTTTTAAAATATGTTTTGTTTATTTCTTTAAAATGCATAATTTTACCAACAAGTACCAAAAAACGTAAATATAAAAATTATCACCACTAAAATTCCTGCGCGAGCGCCCGCAAAAGTTACTTAGGTGATATTAATTTATTGCACTAGCTTTTACCCGCTACTTGGTCGTCCATCATTATAAATGTAAAAAATCATTTTAATACGCCCTGTACACTTGCTGCTACTTTTACAGCTAAACTTACATAAATTCAATTGGAAAATGTATAAATTGAATTTTGAAAGTGTAAAAAGTTACTTTGAACGTACCAAACAGAAAACATAATGTCTAAAAGTTTTTCTGCTAGTACAGGAAGTTGAGGGCCGATTTAAAATTTGAATTTCAAAGCGATTGCACTAAATTGAATAACAAACTTTTATTCTTGTTTCGAATAGAAAACGTATGACTCAGATAGTCACCGATTTCCAACGCAGTCGAATGAACTGGTCTGAGAGTATAATTGAGAATTGGAAAACCTCAGTTTGATTTATGGGGGTGAACAAAAGTAACCGCTATATTGAATAATACCTGTAGCTCGCGACTGCTTCCGCGTAACTTAATAAAATATAGCCTATGTTACTCGCTGATAACGTAGCTTTCTATAGTTGAAAGAATTTTTAAAATCGGTCCAATAGTTTTTGAGTTTATTCATTAGAAACATACAAACTTTCTCTTTTTATAATATTAGTATAAATATACGTAACAAAATCGCTTTCCGCCGTCTGTCCCTCTGTTTGTACGAATTTTAATGCAGTTTTCACTAATGAAAAGAGCGTTAAACGAGGAAATTATCCTGAAAAAAAAATGCAACCGTGCGAAGCCGAGAGCGGATAAGTAAGAGGTAAGAGGATAAGTACATAAGTTTATTTAAATAACTGGACAGTAGGTAGGTAAAAAGTTTGACTACACAGTGTGGTGAATTAGTGACATTATATATACTTCCATTTAATTTGTCTCCTCATACAAAACAGTAGCAGAAATAATCGTAAACCCAATTTATTCCTTAAATCCGCCAGATCTTTGCCACCAGACACAGCGACGACACTGTTGCAACATTTCGTTTATTTGTATTGCACGATTTAAAACGAATTAATAATTAAGTACAGTGAATCTTCTTTCACATAGTATAAAATAGATTGTGTGTCCGCTTCTGTCTATTTTCCGCTAGCTTTTTCTAAATTACTAATTTGATTTTGACACGGTTTTTCACTAATCGAACGAGCGACAACGAGGAAGGTTTGTGTACATAATTTTTAGAAAAAAATTGCATTCTTGAGAAGTCAGGCGCTAGGCGCTATGTTTTAATTGAAAAAGCATCTACGAGGTTACTCACTAGATTCTTTCCGTCCGGTTCATACTGTCGAATGTCATTTTGGATTTTATTAATACTTAGAATTGTGTCAAATTGGTACTGAACCATGTTGTATCGCAAATAAGTCAAAATGCGACAACAACGCAAGCTTTCATTCCTTCGTAAATGCCACCTGCAAAATTGCTAATGTACTATGCAACATACGACAGCAAAAAGGATTGCAACCGTGGAATGTGCATATATTCCAGTTTTCTTCGCATAAATTGTCTCTTACGAGTCTTACTTACTTACCATGTACATAAGCGAACTTTGCAAATATTACTTCTTTTGATGTAAGGAAATAATAATTAAATCTATACAATTCCACAATAATAATTAAATCTATTATCCCTCTAATATTATAAATTAGCTGGAAAAAAAATATAACATAACGTTGTCAGGAAACCAAGAAGTGACATAAGGTACCTTTCATCCAGGAAAAAGTATTGTTTCCAAGGGACCATTTAAAATACAAAAAAAGGAACGCCTGGCTAAAGTGTTATAGCAAGAGGTCAAGCGTTATAATTGCTTATATATATATTTTATTTTTCAACGTTTATGAAGTCGCGGGCACCAGCTTGTAGGACATATTAAAATAAGGATATAGTTTAATATGTTAATTTTAATATGAAATTTTAATAATTAATCACAAAATAATGTGTGAGTGAAATTCATGAGTTTATACAAATTAACCTTGGAAATTTCCCTTAGCAAAGTTAATGCGATTTCGATTGTATAAAAGTATAAAAGTCAGCGGAAAAATTTTCCCTTGACATTCGCTGAAAAACAACTGTGGAACATTGGCTATACTCGTGTAAGTATATCATTTTACATCGTAAAGAATTATTGTTGGTGTGGTGAAATATTCTACCACTATATTCTAGAACTTTGAATGTCAAATGCAAACTTAATCTTATAGCTACATCTATTATGTACTTAAAATATTTGAAGTCAACAGTAGCATATTTTATGTCTACATAGGTTGGTCAAGTAGAGTTAGACCTTCATACTGTCTACCGTAATTTATGATACCTCTTTTGTCATGACAAAAAGAGATCTTTGCCTTATAGGTTAAAGTATTCTTTTTTGCATAAGACAATATCTGCAAGCATTGTCTACCAATTAATTTGAAGCAAATATAATTGTGTTTTACTCGATGCCCATATTGAATGTATAGCAATTACTTTTATTGGTATACTAACGGCCAGCCCCCGGCTTCGCACGGATTTTTTTCTGTAAATTATATACTTTTCTAATTGATCGATCTTTTTAAAAGTGAAAAACACATCAAAATCCGTCGCGTGGTTTAAGTGGAGATAGCGGATTTACAGACAGACAGACGCGGAAAACAAACGTTCACCCATATCTCAAACTAACTATAGGTAGGCGTAATATTTATTCCTCTTATATAAATAACAATCTATTATTTCTTATTTATTCTTGATATATAACGCCTACTATATCTATATTTATTTATATTAGTCTGAAAATTTTAATATTAATATAAAATGCTTTGAAAAATTAATAAAAAAACATATAATACATTATAACTGCAATATTTTATTGAACAAAAGATATAGAGAAATAGTGCAATAACTTTTTTATTATTTACTTTATTTATATATTGTTTTCTTTAATAAAAACACAATAAGAAAAATGTTCTTTTCGTTTAGAATAATATAAATTTAGTCACGTCGCAAATTGACACGAATCCGTTACTGCAGCAATGTAGATATTGTTCAGCAGAGTAGACATGCCTTTCCCAAGAGTCCTATAGTCAACGCTAGACTGAGCATACATTTGACAAACGAGTGGCATCATTCAATTGTGTATTCCCTTTCCATTTACAATATGCCACAGGGTTTGAACCATTTGTTGGAAACAATAGACGTAAAAGCTTACAATACGATAACGAATTGTTTAAAATGTTTTTTACATAAACAAAAAATAAAAAATAGTCAAAAACATCTACATATTTTTTTTATTTTCTCCTATCTTATCTATAGTCTCTTAACTTTATCTTATTAGGATGTGTAGGATAAGAAACACTCAAGGTTGCAACTTTATAAAGATTTTGCTTGTATTCCTACGCGAATGAGAACAACCATCCAGAAGACTGTCAGTCTGTCTAATTGCTTTAATCATAAAAATTAGAGTCGTGAACTTTTTGCGCCCATTTAATTACCCTGTCAACGAGAACAAGCATATTGTAGAGCGGACCACATACAAATGCAATTAGCTTGGTACATTACATTGCTTTGTTCTCTCCGCATTTAACATTAGTCTCACAGGAAAGCATTAGGACCATGCATAACAAAAGGATGATTGTATTGTAGTGAGCATAACGTTTACTTGTATGTACTGCCAGATATTGCAACAATATTATCTAATGTAAATTAGTGTTTATTATAAAAGTCACTTTTTTATGTTAAGATCGATAGACAGGCTGACGGTTTACATGATGGTGCTGCAAGTGCGCTGCCGACCATAGTAGGATTAAGGATAAGGGATAGGGAAATAGTAAAGGTGTATAATAAAGCAATCATAAATTTTATTTGACCAGTACAAATTTTTAACATCTCTTTGCCCAGAAATATAATGGGCAATATGATATAAGACGACCGGCGCTCAGCTTTGCACGAATGCTATTTTTTTGTGCAAATCATACGTACTTATACAAAAACCTAATTAGTTTCCGCTCGTGGAAACCGTATCAAAATCGGTTGGGCACTTAGTTAAGAAGTTAGCGGAGAAACAGACAAGAGGATAGCGACTGTCTTTTATAATATGTAAAGATAATAGATTGGTATCTCAAAAATTGCGTTTTGTTAACCCGTTTTTTGAGTTTCAAATGACAGGAATCTGCACTTCAGTACCATTGTTTTTATTTGCTGCATAAGTCTAAATTATTAAACCATTTCTATTATTTTTATTTATTTTGCTTCTCTTCGTCCATATTATATTTCTACAAATTATCCTAGTTCTACAAATTATCTTAGTTATCCTAGTCCTAACAATTACATAAGTATGTACATACTATTACTATACTATTGATCATTTCAAGAATTCAACTCAGGTGCACCTATATTTCGCATCAATTTTAAATATTTGTCTAACCTTCTGTTCAACTTACAAGAGCTTTGGCGCATTGTTTACTAAAAGGCAGCATTGGTCGTGGAGCCTTTCGCAAATATCGTTTAGCTATTGATGCTCAACTTACAAACGGTTTAGACGTGGAATCTATTCCGACAGTTTGCTCCGCTTAAACTTCACATGTTTGATTTCAAATAAATTTCACTCGGCAATTTCAAGTCGCTTGTAAATCAAGAATATAGTAAGATGTAACTTAAGTATTTAACGATTTTTTTTGTATTAAGGTAGGCAGACAAGCTGACGGTCCACTTGATGGTAGGTGGTTACCGTCGCCTAAGTATAACACAAGCAACACAAAGGTGCTGCAAGTGCGCTGTGGACTAAAGTAGCATTTAAGTATAAGTGATTGGAAAGGCAGAGGGAAATGGGCTCTGGCAATCCTTATGCCTGCTGTTATAAACAAAATAGCACATATGCTGTTAATTCACGGTGGTCTTCTGTAAAGGAGTGGTTACTGCTACCAGACGGGACCAGAGTCTAATTTTTCAGTTTCAGTGCAGTTTAACTAGAGAATGTCGCAAACAAAGCTTGCCAGCGTTCATTAATATTGTAATTTGTAACTGTTTCATTAATATTGTAAATGGTATATTGGAATACCCATTCCAGAATTTCCTAGGCCACTGCACATTAACATGCATGTAGGTATGTTTAATGTGACCCGGATATGCATGCACCAGATAATTAAATTGATTGCAAACGTCTTATTAATCAATAACTGTATCTACATATGAGATGATTTCGTCAAGGTTATAATAATAACAATAATAAGTTTAAAGCCTGTTCTAAAGCCTCCTAATACCTCATACTTTCTCCTACTGTGAGCACCTACTATATGATAACATCGGTAAACCACCTATCATCATGAGGTTCACCAAAGTTTGTCCACACATATAAACTAAAATATATACAACCTAAAATTTATGAGCGATAATGTAAATATACTTAGATATGTAATATCTTATAGATACCTTTTTTATAAAAGTAAAATTTGTGCATTTAACTGAAAGAATGAAAGAGTAAATTGAAATTGCAACGAAATCAGCTCTCACGTCTGTGAATGGTCTCGTTATCGTGATGGTCCATTACCTTTAATGTCGCCTTAAATAGCTTCATGCCGAGAGCCGTAAAATATCCGCCTTTAAAATTCCAGCCATAATAACAGTAATCTGGCCTTTATGCTGTGATCAAAAAAGCTACCAAGCACCCTGCTTCGAATAGTTAGGCGTCATTTTGCGAGTTACTTTAAATGGGATTTTTTAACAGCAATATATTTACTAATGGTATGAATGCGAGAATAGTGGTGTTTCATGTAAAAACTGTTGAAAGAATTTTAATGAAATAATATAGTTTATACGTCAGAATAACACCTAGGCTATAATTTATAATGATAGGCCAAAAATCTATAGAATTATTTGTATAAATTCTTGGCCCATTTATTATTCCCTATATCTATAACCTATATCTATAGATATTATAAAATGAAGTCGCTTTGCGCTTCTGTCTGTTTCTCCGCTAACCTCTTCTAAACAAACCAACGATTTTGATACGGTTTTCACTAAAACAAAAAGCGATAACCTTGATATGTTTTTGTATATAATTTGCAAAATAAAAATGCATCTGTGCGAAGCCGGGAGCGATTGGCTAGTTAAATACCTAATATAAAAAATCAGATGTAATCAATGGAAAAGTAAACGTAAGTCCATTGGACAATAATAATTATGTCACCTTCAAAATTTAATTGTTTCATTATTATATTGTATAGTCGAGTTGAACCCTCGACCTCACCTCTAGTATTTATGAATTTTTAAAAGCCTCTCCCTGCTCTGTCCCTGAGACGTATTCATAGTTTGTACATGAATCTCTATTGTATATTTTAATATTTAAATGTTCTTGTGTACAAGCAGTCGAGTACAATGTCAAGGTCTGAAATTTTCCTGCAACCCAACCAAATAGAAATTGGATTTACTCCGGCAATATCGTGGAGGCAGATGTTGCACAACTGAAATCGCTAAATCACTCTTTACATCTTCCGTGTTAGAGTAATATGAATGTGAAAAAAATATTCGGCATTTCTTTGCCTGGTAGGTACAGTTTTGAAAATCTTCATTGTACACTAAGAAAACTAACTGAATTTAACTTTTTTTCTCATAGTTCAAAATAAAAACTGTTCATTTCATTCTTGTTGATATTATATATTAAAAGGTAACTTAACTGTCGGTATGACTGTTGCCCTAAGAATTATGAATGCAAACTTTTACGCGAGCGCAAGGCCATAAATAATCAGGATTTGTAGTTATAATATATACTTATAATGTATATGTAATCAAAATAGTTTTGATTTAGACTGAATTAATAAGAACTAAGGGAATACTTTAATCTTATAAAGAATATAAAGGATTATTTGAATGTGTAGGTGAAATAAATGTGTAAGTTTGGTAATTAGAGCGTTAAAATTATATTTCAAGTTCAATGGCAAAGATTAAACAGCACAAAAATCAAATTCGTAATTTCGAGAAATAAAACAATAAGAGAGAGAGAGAGAGAGAGAGTATAAAACGTCTTAAATGCTCCTTGGAACTTAATCAACCCTGGTATTCAACTCGGTTTATATATATATTTGTTTAGCGAAACCCCATCAATCGAAGTAATTGTGGTTTTTAAAGCCTTACATTATCTTGTATTCCGCGAGCCTACACTCAATCACTCCCTCTCGACACCCTACTTATTGTGGAGATTTTTCTGGCTTATTGCGGAAAATTACCGTCATTTATATCTTTATACATTTGTACCACGCGGTGAAGTGGAACGCCTACGAGGCCTCTACTCGGATTTTGAGTAATAGCAAGTCGGCCCAGCTCGTGCCGTCAATTTGAATTTTATTAACCCGCTTATAAAGTTTGCATAGCACAGCTCCTACAAAACTTTATTATATTTTTGTTTATGTAATACCTACTCCAATGTAGTTCAAAAAATTTTCATTTTCATCAATATCACAATATTTAATATATATTTTTAAAATCAATATTATAATATATTGATCTTGTAATTGCAAAGCAACTCGAAAAGCTGATTATTTGTAACTAGAAAAAATAGGAATTTTAGTTTCAAAATTATTTATTTGTTTTAATAGTTTATGTTATTAAGTTGTCTATATTTTTTTGTAAATTTTATATAAAATATAATACTTACTACGCCAGCCAGCGTTACATAGTTAAGTAGAGCAGAGATAGTTAAACATCTGAGGCTTACTTTATAAGAAATATCAACAATTTCCCTTAAGCACCAACGCTTTACTCCATTATTCTTGTATTTGAATTTTCAGTGAAGTCTTGAACTGGATTAAATGAATCCCTACATAATACAATTCAGGTCAGAAATGTTATTCAGAATAATATATAATAATATAATTCAGAAACGTTTGAGTTCTCACGAAAACTATAAATAAATATTTCCTGGATTCTTTAAAAGGACCGTAAACGTACCTGCCTGCTACCCTTGAGGTGCTCCATTATTCTTCTATCTATCTGAATTTTTAGTGAACTCTCGAACTGGACTAAACGAATGTTTAGTTACCCAGGTTATAAAGTTTGGCTTTTGACATAACCTTCAACTAAATACTTGCTGGATCTGCATTTCTTTCGTGTGTAAAACCTTTAAAAGGGCCGTAATCTTACCTGCCTGTTACCCTTAAGTTAAAAAAATCTTCTTTACTCTTTCCAGATTCTACTGGGACTTGTGCATGCTGTTGTTGCTGGTAGCGAACCTGATCATTTTGCCAGTTGCCATCTCCTTCTTCAACGACGACCTCAGCACACGCTGGATTGCCTTCAATTGTCTCTCCGACACAATATTCCTTATAGATATCGTTGTTAATTTTAGAACAGGTACGTTAAAACATTATTATATCTAGCAGTGGTCGAAATTCGACCGTAATTATTTTTAGGTACTATTTAAATAATATTTTTTAAGTCTTCTCTTCTCAGTTTGACCACAGACTATGACCATGAACAAAAGAGTATATTTACCGCCATTTAAAGTCACTGGTAACTGGGAATGATGGAGACCTTTGTTTGTACGGTAAAAGTCCCAAACATTAAAAAGAAAATAATAAGAAAAAAATCGCCTATCGAAGGACGCAGTAAACCGCCAGTCCACCTCCACATAAATTTTAAGTAACCAAATTTCACACTCCTCCGTCTGTACAATTTTGAATACCAAAATGTTCACTTCACGTATTAATAGTATTTAGTTGTTATACTATTTATCTAACAATCTGCATTGTTCTTTTTTATTTGTCTAGCTAGATTAAAAAAAACGATGGACCATATTCATTTACTATACTTACATATGATTATTGTAAATTTAAGATATATAGTGATGAGGACTCATTTATATTTTCAGGAATAATGCAGCAAGATAATGCAGAACAAGTGATATTAGATCCCAAGTTAATAGCGAAGCACTATTTGAGGACCTGGTTCTTCCTAGACCTCATCTCTAGTATACCACTAGATTATATATTCTTGATCTTCAATCAGGTAAACGTACGTTGCAATTTGGCCGTGTTGTTTTTATTACCATAGTCTTAAACTGTCTTTTATGTTATTTTGACATTCTGTTTCAGCTTGGGTGTTCATTTATTTGTAATAGTCGAATATTTTGTCGTTTTTCTATTATTATTTTTTATTTTTTTCTCATTGTGACTCTTGCCCAACTGCCACGAGAACGTCCAAGGCGCCATCGTGTGTTTCAATTTTATGTCTCGTTTACTTAAAGGTCAAAGCAAAAGGTTTGAGAGTTGCACAATAGATACGTCATATAGATCAATATCATCAGATCTTTTTTTCAAATTTTTCCTCTACTATGTCACAATATATGCCTACTAGCACATCTGGTAACCCATATTATTATGATGAACCTCTCCTGTTGAGATTTGAATCTTCGCACTGAATGTGTTCTTTTCTATTCACACTTAATATCTAATCGTATGGGATACTTAATCCTAAGGTTGAGGGACTATTTTTTACCTATATATGCACGTTGCCTCTTTGTGCACTTGAGTACTCCAAAAGAATATCTTTCGCACACTATTGGTACTTTTTATACTTCGTATACCTATTTTCAGATGTCCTTCTTATTTGCCTATATTAATTGGTGTTGTGCACGTCTTCTACTTTTTACTATCTATATCTACTAATATTTGCACTATATTTTCTCAAAATCCAATCACAGCATGATTTTACAATCATTCTTTAACATTCACGAATTGTTAATTTTGTTGTGATGTTATTTTTATATTTTCCAATTAGAATATTTGTTCGTAGTTTAAAATAAAATGCTTATTTTCAAGCGTACTTACAAACAACACGACTAAATTGTAATTTTTTTACTACTACAGTTATTTTAGCGTTTATAAATACACACATTATTGTTATGTTATGTATTTGCTGAAGCTTAATCGAGTGATGACTTGAGCAAGTGCTGATTTTATAATGTAAACCGTACATTTTGGCCCTTATTGCGGTCATATGTTTTAATGAAATAGCTTTATATAAATTAAAGCCTGTCTGGATATATTTTCCAGATAATTTTCTATGTAATAAAACATAAATATAACATGCGCCATTGTTATGCTTCAGCACTTTTCTTTGGCTGATACTTTTCTTAAATTCCGAGTATCGGCGAATATGCATGACTTTTACACTTTCGACTGTAAAAAGAACATCGCCATATTTTTTCCCTTCAAGTGTTCTGCAGTATTTTTGGAATACTTTTCAAGAACACTAAACCTGTTCGTTGTTTTAACTTGATTGATTATGTTTACAGGATTTTAGTGAAAGTTTTCAAATTCTTCACGCGGGTCGTGCCCTAAGGATACTCCGGTTAGCGAAGCTTCTATCACTCGTCCGACTTCTGCGACTTTCTAGGCTCGTCCGATATGTCTCGCAGTGGGAGGAAGTATATGTAAGCCATCATTTCTTCTAACCCGAAACACTGGGTTATTTAAGTAGATATACTGAACCACTAATACTGCTCTAACAACATTACGCTCTCATCCACTAAAAACACTGACTGATATGATTCACTAACATAATTTAAGTAAATTACAAATATTAATGAATTTAAATATATACTTTTTAAAAAATAATTGGCAAATAGTGTTTTGAAATGTGTGTGAAATAATGAACATGATTCTAGCCAGTAGTGTACCCAACGACGTACATGGAGTTTTGTTGTGTTCCTATGTTTTATACCATTTATCCCACCTCCACTGAATGTGAGCCCCCGTCCCGCTCTGCACTTCTCAACTGCTTCTCTGCAAGCTTCTTTCTGCCTGAGCACGCTCTCACAAGTGACGTCTCAAACTATCTTCTCTATCTTCTCTTTCCGCCCGCGCCGCGCTCGCCGACTCCGCCGAAAGGATCCAACGCGTATTCGCCAGCATATACCTACATACATATATAATTTGCAAAATGTTCATATTATTTTGCCGCTTTTTCGGAGCTAAAGACTTGATGCGCTGACGCCGACGTTTCGACCGGTGAAACGACAATGAACTCAAATCTAACACTACATCACCTACTACCCTAGCACTCGTAGACAATGAATACAAAGTAAAACATGCCGTAGTGAGCACAATAGCTGAACGTGTACATCACCGAGAAGAAGCGAAACATTAGGGCTTTGCGACGTAACCGTTTGAGTAGTAGGAGGAGATATGAGCGGAGATTCAGTGAGAAGTGGAGTAGGCGCGGAGTGGTGGCGGTCGTTGGCAGTGACGGGTTTGTGTGCAGATGAGCCCCGCGCCGGCGCCTCGCGGCTCTCCGGGCCAGCCGGACGGCGACGGATCGCGCGACCTCGCCTCCCAGGTGCCCGCCGCGCATGACCCGTCCGCGTCTAGCTACTAGTGTAGCTAGAGTAGCTAGTGTCCGCTCATCTCGGTGTTAGTGCATCCTGTGTGTGCCTGCACGCGCCCCTTCGTCTCCCGAACCCCTCGCCCGCGCGAACCCCGGCCGCGTCTTCTTCCTACTATCTCGTGTTTCTCGCTTGTTTTCTAGATCTTGCAGAATCTCCAAAAAAAGCGCACGGAACGGCGGGGTCGCCTCAGCTCTGACGTTGCCAAAAAGAAGGGTGACACCAAGAGCAATCTGATCTTCAAGGTAACCAGGGTCGGCACGAGCCGGCGCGCATGTGCTCGTTCGCCCGCTTAGCATGTTGCCGGCGCCGCCCGGCGTCCTAGTGAGCAGCGTTCGCTTCGCTTTCCTCTCTTTCTTTGTCGTTTCTGTACCGCCCTTCCGCCCCCCGGGCCGGCGGCCGCGCGGGCGGACGCGCGTGGGCGGCCGCAGATCGCGCGACCGCGCGGCGGCCGCGGCCGCGCCATCTGTGCCGGCCGCCCATCCACGCATGCTCGCTCGACCAATCGTCTCACGCGTCCATATTTATCTCTCACTACTTTACGAATCCATCGGTAGAGAATCATCGCGATGCTTCATATCGAGCGTCCTTATCGCGCGCAGTCCGCACGGCTTCCTTTAGAGGCGACTCCATCGTGTAGTGCCATGTTGATCGGTAGCATTCTGTTCTCAGTTCCTCAACATGGCCTCGGTGTTCATGCGGATATTCAACTTGATCTGCATGATGCTGTTGATCGGCCACTGGTCCGGATGCCTACAGTTTCTCGTTCCTATGCTACAGGGATTCCCACCCAATTCGTGGGTTGCAATAAATGAATTGCAGGTACGTATTTTTTTTTTTTTTTTTTTTTTTCAGTTTACTTGAGAACACTTTTCATAAAGTCGGCAGACAGGTGATGTTAGGTAGCTACCGTCGCCTGTTACACAAGCAATGATTGTGCCGACGATAGTAGAATCAAAGATAATGAATTGGGAAACGGGCTCTGGCATTCTTGCGCACACATGTTGTTATTTCACGGTGGTTTTCTGTAAGGTTATTGCCGTCAAACGAGCTGCCCAAATGACTGCGAAACGCAGTGTGCCCTGCCACTCAACCAAGGATTAAGGGCCTAAACTCAATAGAAACATTTAGATATCCATAGAGTAGAAGGGCACTTTTATTCCTTGGTCATGAACTTTATAGACAGTCTGACGTGCGATGTTATGTTTCGGTACATGAGTAAGATTCTACTACCCATAAAAGGATATTAATATTAAATTTCTTTATTACATGTAATTGAGCCTGTGGGATCAAGTATCTTTACAATAAACGGCGAGTTTTTAAAGCAGAATCCGGGAAATATATTTCTCGTTTTTCTCACTATCTTACTGACACTAATTAGCGAAAAATAATTGTTTCATACTCGATTTTCAGGAAGCGTTTTGGCTTGAACAGTATTCATGGGCACTGTTCAAAGCGATGTCCCACATGTTGTGCATCGGTTACGGAAGGTTTCCACCTCAATCACTAACAGACATGTGGCTTACGATGCTCTCTATGATATCTGGGGCAACGTGCTATGCGCTTTTCCTCGGTCACGCCACTAATCTGATTCAGAGTCTTGATTCATCGCGTAGACAGTACCGTGAAAAGGTAAATCCTCATTTAGAATAATAAGACTTTCTATTTCTAATTAGGTATTACCATCCTTTTGTTCAATCAGTTCGGTTCCTTTAAAAACATAAATCATAAACACAAAGTGACGTCTACTGCTAATGCATGAAAACGTTATGAACACCTTCATTTCGTTCAAAAATTTTAGAAAATATCCGTAAAAAATCCGTCATCGATTTAAAAATTGTACTGTTTTGTACTCGAGGTAGATATGTCTCCCGTTCGCTAAAGTTCTAAAAAACAAGTAAAATCAGGCAGTTTAGCTAACAGGTACTTAGAATTTCCTGATTTATGACTAACTTAATTAGTGTTTTCGCAACATTGCGGTATTGCTTCTAATTCAATATTATTTCTCGTATATTGATAGGTAAAATTAAATAGTAAAAAGAGTTAAAGTTATCTTTTTTGTAATAAGTCTTATTAACAAAGTTAGGTGGTACTTATCATAATCGTCAATAATATTTTTGATACTTTTTCTCTTTAAACTTTTGAAAAGTACACGGGTAGAGTAAATTGCAGTCTCGCAGTTCTGCTAATTCGGATTAATCCATGTTTTTTATGACACTAGGCACTCGGTCTATACAGCAAGTATCTCCGTATGTACCACCTCGAGACATCGAGTGTCTGAGAGAATTTCGCTGAAGCTTAGTGTCGCTGTCGCTGCAGTGAAGACCACGTGTGTGCGGTGTCTGACACTATTATCTTGGATTTCGCAAGCCGATGCTTCTCTAGCTAGAGCAATATCGTCGCGTGCATGATCCATACAAGAAACAAAATCTTTAATTTTAATTTATGAAGGACTGCCAGAGCTATGGAATATAACCCGGGACACTCGCTCTTTAGACCGAATGTCGCACGCAACACAAATTTTTTTGTCGTTATGACCCTTAGGAAACTCATGTTTCTTCTGTCAAAGTTGCCAGCACCTTTTCTCATTAAAAATTCTATCAAATATTAAATCTTAATATATAAAAATTACATGTCACATGTTCCTCCGCGATGAACTCCTAAACTGCTGAACCGATTTTGATCAAATTTTGTAACTATAGGTATGTATAATAATTTGGTCCAACTTAAAAGATTTTTATTTTGAACCCGGGCGAAGCCGGGAGCGGGCCACTAGTAGGTATATAGTTTATTTTACCCACGTGCTGTTATCGAATCGCGCTTTAACAATTCCCATTACGTCATATATATGTAAATATTATGAACTTAAAGCGCATGGGAGAACATAAAATATTTCAAAATAAAAAATACAAAAATTAAATTTTAATTAGGTATTTAATTTTTTTTTAAAAATTACAATTTTACTAAAAGAAAACAAATTGCCTGTTTCAGAGATTAGACGTGAGTACAGAGTGAATGTTTGTGGGTCGATATTGTGAATCACAATTTGAACCGTACACTCATTGCGAGTAACTCAATTCCTCATGAAATTAACAAGTATCATCCATTTTATCGTCTCACATTTAAAGGGTGTTCATAACAGTTTCTTTCTCATTATTTGCACTAACCGAATCGATTTCATTGTTTGGTTGTATCGACAGATATAGTTTTGGTAGATTCTGATTTAGTATCTTAAAGCATGAATGGTTTGACACTGTTTTGAAGCGTGATGTTGCACAGTTTTAACTCTTTATGGTAACCAGGACGGAGAAAGTCCTTGTCTAATTTCTTCTGTTGGAATTTTCCTAATAGAACTTTTAACTATTCTATTTAAATGTAAGTTTAATTTCTGCTTAATAGTAGTTAAATACGAAAGGTTGATTAATGAAAATAGACTTAGTTGAAATATGAATACCTAATGATTTTATTTTACGGTTTTATTTATTTTTAACTTAAAATTAACATTGTTTAATGGTATAAAATATATTAGATAAGTGTTCAGAATAATATTATGTATTTTTTTTTAAATTTGGCTATACCTAAAATTTAAAAAAAATCTTTTGATAAATATATAGATTAAGTGATGAAGAAACACAAGAAAGATTTTTGAATGATTGTTTCAATAATTAGATTATACTTTTCATTCATAAATTAAAAATAAGAAAATGAGCTCATTATTCTTATTGCCTGCAAACCTACATATTATCAACAAATTTATTTTTTGTGTATTAATTAAAAAAAAATAAGTATATCTAGAAATAATTCTAAAGAAGTATAGTTGAAATGTTTAATAAACTAGTGTAGATAAATCGATTTTTAATTCTTGAGATTAATTCCAATAAAACTAAAGGATTCTTATTAATTTACAATTATTAATGTTTGTAATTTACAGGTCAAACAAGTGGAGGAGTACATGGCTTATCGCAAATTACCGCGAGAGATGAGGCAACGTATAACAGAGTACTTTGAGCATCGTTACCAAGGGAAATTCTTCGACGAAGAGCTTATTCTGGGCGAGTTGAGTGAAAAACTGAGGGAAGATGTGATCAATTACAACTGCCGGTCCCTAGTCGCCTCGGTGCCGTTCTTTGCGAATGCCGACTCCAACTTTGTCTCGGATGTTGTCACCAAATTAAGATACGAAGTCTTCCAGCCGGGTAATCATGTTTCTTTATTATTATTTTTATATATTGAGCCCTATCAATATTAGTTAAGTAGTTAGTCGTGGTAGGGCATACACTGCGTTTGGCAGTCACTTGGGCAGCCCATCCCTTGCGGAAGACCACCGTAAAATAACAGCATTTGTGCTGTTGTGTTTCGATGAGTGAGTAAGGGATGGCAGAGTCCATTCCATTTCATTCCATCATGTGGAATTGTAGACCGTCAGCCTGTCTGTCGACTTTAAAATAATTTTATCTATGTATTACTAGTCGGAAATATCTTGACAATTCGAAAGAATGCTACACTACACGCTACAGTCGGCAACAAGTGTTTAAAAAAATAAATTTTAAATTTACTAAATTTTTTATTAAAAATAATTGTTTTATTGTAAAAGGTCTAATCTAAATTCAAACAAAACAGTCAATAAAAACTAAATATCTAAGAAACAATAACAGAATCGCCCGCGGGACGGACGAGGCGCATTCTTTCGAATTTCAAGAAATTTCCGACTAGTACGAGTAGCAACAACATTTTATATTGTATCATTATGATCGATCAACAATCAGTAACTTCTCAAAGTAGAGTTAATTTTTTTAATTAAATTAAATCTAAGTTAAATTCCTATCTTTGCTCTAATATACAGTCTCTTCAATATAACTAGAAATTCTGAGACATTATTGAGAGACAAAATAACTTCATTTTTTTGGAGACGTGTGTTAAGTAATTCAGGAGCTTAGAAAATATATATATAACCTATTTTTTTTTGTTTTCATTTCAGGTGATATTATAATAAAAGAAGGTACCATTGGCAGTAAAATGTATTTCATTCAAGAGGGAATCGTCGACATTGTGATGGCGAACGGCGAGGTGGCGACCAGCCTCTCAGACGGATCTTATTTCGGCGAGATCTGTTTGCTAACAAACGCAAGGAGAGTCGCGTCCGTCCGGGCCGAAACATATTGCAACCTGTTCTCACTATCCGTGGACCACTTTAACGCTGTCCTAGACCAATATCCTCTAATGCGACGCACTATGGAGAGCGTCGCCGCTGAGAGGCTGAACAAGATCGGAAAGAATCCCAACTTGGTGGCGCACCGAGAGGACGATACTACCTCGGAGGGTAACACGATAAACGCGGTGGTGAACGCTTTGGCGGCGGAAGCGGAACACGTGAGCTTGTCTGACGACAGCGTAGCGCGTCTATCAGAGCGGTCGCTGGGTCTAGCGCTGCAGCCGCTGCAAGCGGCGTCTTGCCGAATGGCAGGCGTTGCGTTGCCTGGGCTGGGCGTCGCTGCAGCGCTGCCTCGACCTAAATCCGAGCACGATTTCAGCTCAGCGCAGCAACAACAGCCACCGCTGTCGTCCGCCGCAGCCTTCCACAAGTCGGACGCCGGCATCGCGCCCTGACGCCGTCGCACCGTCTAGTGACCGATAGCAATATTAGGCTTAGTGCGAGCCGCGCCCGCTCACAAGGCCGCTGTGCCAGCTCTCAGCCCGCGCGGCCTCGCTAGTTGTAGCGTAGCCACAAGTAATATATAGCTGCGACTTCGCCGGGCGCGTACTACCCGCGCCCGATGAATCTCATTTTGTGATCTTATACTTAATTCTCCTGTGTTATTTAGGTTAAATTTTATATCATTGACGCTGTGAGGAATCGAATACGCAAAGTATTCTGTATAGTTATATTGAATACCTGTTATAATATTGAATGATAACTATTGAATCTTTATAGAGATACCTTGCCATTAAAAGAGAAAATAATTATTATAGACTAGACTGAAATGTAAAGATATCACTATTTTATGCTTTGTTATGAAATAGAATTCTATATTGTATTGTTGATGGATGCCGATCGCGGACATTCGAAGCGTTGGCTGAAAACGTTCCTTATTTGAATGACGAGATATTGGTATTGAGGCAAACGCCTCGTGTGATTCTTGATCGAGCCTCACGCGCAAACGTACCGCACACACATTTGCTTTCTTCATTTTAATTATAAGTAGATCTACCGATAATCGGGATAATTAGCGACGACAATTCTATCCGTTTCCTATAAGTAGAGGTGGATCAGTAGCGCTTCGAATCTTTTGAGTAATTTCTTTATGTAAATATTGTAATATGAAGGATTCGCCTATAGCGTTTTTTTTTAATTATTATAGAAGTGTAATCGGACGTCTGTTCGGACGGTCCAGTCAATTATTACTCTCATTCGCAGCGGCCGACGGTTCTAGCGTCGAGCGTTGTAAGAACTAACTATACACTTCGACATTGATTTTAATTGTAGGTGAAAATAATTTATTATCGATAGCGATCATTTCATAGGAGTAAGTAGGCCAGAGCGTTAACAAATTCGGACGATACTTTTTGTGATAGAGGCAGCGTTGGCTGTGTGTCGCCTCCTGCCACCCGTTAGGTGACATTCTACTGGGACCTATTACTAAAAAGCCGCTAGAAAAATCTATCGAGTTCCCTTTGCACCATAGATATTAATATACTAGCGTAGTAACTCCTATTTCTCGACTCACCGAAGCAGAAATGTCTTCGGGTGTGAAATTTTACAAGTGCCTGAGTAAATTTTAGTGATTTCCCCACGTTATCAACAGGTAACAAAATATTGATGAATGAATAGGTATTTAAATTCTGGATATTTTCACGAAATTTTCTGGAATTTTCCTAATTCTTGTTTTTTTTTTAATATTTATAAAAGTGACATACTTACTTATATAAAATACAAAACTAAATTATATGTTATATTTATTACACAATTTACCTACCAGATTCCTAATTTTCCTTGAAAATAATACGTCAAATTGTCTCATTATTTGGATGGTTCAATACCCTTAGTTAGATTTCCTGTAATTCACTCCAGAATCAGGCACCGAGCAGCACACCGTTGTCGATTTAAAAAATTTTTTGACATACTTATTACATAAAAATTTAAAGTGTATCTCAGTGTGTACCGCCTTTATGTACCGCTATCTCTCGAAACTTGTTCTTTTTTCTTTCGCACTTGTATTCGTGCCATAAGAGACTGCGTTCTCGCTTGCACTCTTACTGCGTCTATTACGCTATCTATAGTATATTAATGTCTATGCTTTGCACGATCTAAAAATTTTGTATACTACCTTGCAAGCAGTGACGAGTTATAATAATTAGGTGATTAGGCAATTATTTTTTAACGATAGGGTAAGCGACATATCTTCCTTAACCAGAGGCTTAAGTACAAAAAGATGTCGCCTAACGGACGGCAGTTAAGGTGCAATAATATATGGAACGAATCATCGTTGACTAATTGTTATAGCGTCATGACAATTTGTAAAGATGGTTTTTGCAAATGTTGACTTTTTAGCCAAAATAATATAGTTAATAATAAAAGACGAACCAATATGCCGTAGCTTACTAGTAGATCAACGCAGCCTAGTGTACCTTACCTACTCGGTCTTGGCAATTAACACCAATATAATCCACTCTGTACTTGTAAGATATTTATATACAAATTGGGTCTTAGCGGAGTGATCTGTCAATTTATCTACAAAAAGAACATTTTCATTGCGTTATTCCAAAAAGCATTTATTTACAGTTGTTTTAAATGAACATTACTACATACTTACAGCTTTTTGTAAATTATATAAATTTTATAGAAGAGAATCTATTTTTATTGACGTTAAACTACTGGATGTAAGTGAAAACATATGTACCTACTTATTGTAAAATCAGAGTTTGTTTTTTTAATATCAGGACTGTTATTTATTACCTATAGATATTATTATACTAATTTCTGGTATATCTATTTTCACCAAAAGTGCTCATCGCTGTCAAGAAATCTAGTGAAAATGCATTAAAGAACGAAGAAAAACCGCCTTTTTGATGTTTTTATTAACCCTTCTAAGCTTTACCATGAGTTTACAATGACCGCACTCGAGTGAGAGCGTAAAACATTTATATGGAAAATTGGTGAGGTCATTATAACTCATAGTAGAGGTACAGATCTCAAAACTTCTCATGAAAAGGGAGTAGTCTCAGTCATCGTTCCTGAGCTTTTTATACATCAAAGTTAACATAACATTGTTATCAACGAATTTGATATAGTTACGTGGGAAAGCATATCTACTATAGGATTTAGAGAAATCAAACGGCGTTCAATTCGCTTTAAAAACTTTTAATAACAAAAACACTAGAATATGTTGTACAAGATAAATAATAAATGCAAGATTTATCATTCTAGAATGCTTAACACATAAATAATATTGTTTCAAACAATACAATCACACACTTCCAAAGTTTATAATGGAGATCGCATTTTTTATTCGAAGTCTTAATAATGGTTACACGCTACTTGATCGATACGAAAACAATGTTGTGGAAAATAGGGATGTTGACTGTATTCAAATAAAAATATAATTTTGCTGTGAAAAAAAACAAACAAAATTTTTCTTTATTTTCAAAGAATTTTATTTTTATTTAATAATAATCAAAATTTTATTAAATCACTTCACTTGTTCGCAAACATAACGTCACTATGGTCACGTGATAAGTTTTGGCGTTTTGGGGTGAAATTTGAAACGAAATTTAAACTACCCTATTTTAAATGTATTACATAGTTGTACATTAAATATTTTGGGTTATATTAGGTACTTATACAGGATTTTAAATTCCTATTTGGTTTACAATTTAGCCAAACTTAATCCTAAACCATGGCTATCAATGCAGGAGTATGTAGGCCAAAACGGAGTTACAGAAGCAATAAGATTACTGATGAGAATGCTGAACTCCGGATAGTTACCTACTGTATATGAAACTTGGATTTCTTCAATATGATCCAGAGTCCGAGAAGGAGTCAATGCAATGTGCGCCCATTCCACCTATTCCTACTAAGGTGGCACTTATCCCTACCAGTAGGGTCCTTAGTACAATAGTACAGTACCTTAGTAGGGACTTACCCTATACCTTAGTAGGGACAGGAAGAACGGGCCCAGTGTGAATTAATAAAGGTGAACGACAAATTTCTGGATTTTAAAGTAGGTCTATTTGAGAAGATAATTAACCAAAGAAATGGCCAATACTGTGCTAATTTATATTAATCACTATTATGATAGCCCTTTACATGACTACTTGTGTTAACAGTCAACAGATACATAAAAAATGAATACACAAATACAATAATAATAGTGTAAATATATAACAAAAAATCCTAAATTATACCAAATAAATTAGTTTATTTAGTTCTATGTACGACATTCTTTTAAAAACTAACGGCAAAGGCATACCCTGTAAACATAAAATTCAACTTTGAACAACCTTCAAATTAAAATTGGACACACAAGAACGTGTCATTATTGATATTTTAATGAACATATTTAGATCATTAGTTTAAAAAAACAAATAATGGCACCGCCATTTGGATCTCTGCCGACACCATTTTCAAAAATAAATTATTTTATACTAAAAAAAATATTGAATGATTGAATGCTATCCAAAAATTCCAAAATCTGCCATGTACAAAAAGTGTACTTTGAGATATTGACAAGAAAAAGGTTTTCTGAAAAATTTTACAAGGTTAATTTAAAAAAAAAAAAAAATTATTTGAAACTGGGCGTTATACGTACTTATTTAGTGCTCACAAGCAATTACTTTTTTTTTTTACCATAGACAAAGCAGTGAACTAAGGTCAAAATGTTGGAACTTAAAAAAACTGCACATAGCTGATTTCGGTTTGACGACTATACTAATATTATGCTTCACAATTACAATCAATCTAACCACAAGTCCTGCATCAATTTCACTGACACTATCTACACCTACGTTTAACTATTTCTCGTCCGATTATTAGCACTCGGGTTCACCTGTATCACACTCGGTTGTTCTTGACCCGTTGTGTTTATTGGGATAGATTTTACCTGGGAATCTGTTTTTCCCGGGTCCTTCCAGACATAATCCACCATTGAGTTCCACAAGGATTGCGTCAAAGTCACCGGTGTCAGACATCCAGAATTTGAAATGTATGTCTGGATGACCTTACTCGATGAGGACGACGGATCGTCTACTGTGAGCAACACCAACGAGCCGGTCTCTATGTTGTCCGTGACCGTTGTGGGATTGTTTAGTTGTCCCGTGTCCAGTCTGGACACTGCTTCCATATTATGTTCCAAATTAATAGGTATAGTCACATAAGAGTCAGTCGGCTGTTTATTTTCGACTAGAGTTAGTGTTGCAAGCGATTGTTCTTGATTTTCCGTTATAGATTCTGGCTGTATCGATTTCTCGGGTTCTATTTGAGGTAATTGTTGCTGAGTGGTCACAGGTCGAGGAGGTCGAAGTTCGAAATTCTCTTTCACAATAAAGTCAGGATTGTCTATATCGCTGGCTGGTCCATATCTCCGTTTTCTTTTTTCTCTCAGTTTTCTCTGTAGAAACTCATCCGCTGAGGTCGGTACGTATGGCTCAGATAGGCCAGTTGCTTCTAATTCGTGTCCAATTGCTTTTGTGGCTCGACCTGTAAACAATTTACACATTAATCATTAAAACTCAAGAGGGTATAACAGTATCAAGGCTTACGCGCGTCGTTTTACACGAACTTTTGAACATGTTTGTGATTCACGTAAAAAATAATACAAACAAAACAAAAATGAAGCAAAAAGGTAGCACAATTCTATTTCTATTTTTTCTTGCAATTAAGAATTTAAAAATATTTTTTTATATATGTTTTGTTTAATTCCGTTTTTTAGCGACTCTTATTTTCCTAAATTTTTCTATCGTCACTTTTGGGCATTCATTTACCTTAGAAAAATTGTTAGGAATGTATTTAAAAAACTACAAACATATTCTCTACTGTTATATGTTGCAAATTATTTTTATAAGTTTAATCCAGCGTAAGCGTTAAAAAAATAATAATGAAATGTTGCATTTTGTGCTTTATATTTTATGCTATTTCTACAAATTCAAACCGTTCGTTGAAACAGCAATATGTGTATATGTAAAAAAATAAAAAAATAATCTTATAAAATACTAAGGTCTATATTATATGTTTTTTTTTTTTAAATACACTATTTAATTCTTGGGGCAAATATTGGCGCGCAGCGTTAAATAGTTAAGCGCTCTTAAGACTTAAGCTCATTTGCCAACGGGATTTGCTTACCAATTCCATCCATGTTTACTCGTTAGTTATTTGTCGTAGCAATAAATAAAAACAAAAAAATATGAAATCTCTGAGATATAATATGAAGGTTTGTATGGAAACAAAAAAACTTGAATCTAGTACAATAAAATTCTAAAAACGTGCAGAATTTGTGACAATCACATTTTCGCGGGTTGAATTCTTGTAATTCCTGATTAAATTAAATTAAAAATTAAAAATGTTTTTTTAAATGCCGAGAATTTCTTGCGAACAGATGTCACCAAAGGCACAGTATACCAAATTTTACATCAATCGAACATTTGAAAGTTAGTGAAATCCCTTCATCAAATAGCAATTGAACTGATGGTCTTCAAACGCCTTCATAAATTATAGCTAAGGACAATCCCAATCACGTGAGCCTTTTAACAACAAAAAAAAAAACTAATCAAAATCGCTCCCTTCGTTTGGGAGCTACGCTGCCACAGACAGACACACAAGTCAAACTTAAAAACACCCCGTTTTTGCGTTGAGCGTCGTTGGTTGAAAATCTAATAGTGCTTACTATGTCTCATGTTCATGTCCTTGTATCGTTCAAGCCGTTTCTTTTCTTCCAACTTCAAATCTTCTAGTTTCTTCCTCTCCAGCATCTCTTTGCGCATTTCTTCGTCCCGTTGTTCCCGAAACTCCTTCGAGAGTTGCATCGAGTCCCAAGTAGTGGGGGTTCGCAATGCCATCTCTATTTGAGCCGGATTCACTTTTTCCTCCTTTTTGAACTGTAATCAGCACACAAAGTACATATCAATACAACAAAACTTTACAAGACACTTTTTGTAGACGTTATATCCACTTGATGTTAGGTGGCTACCGTCGCCTATAACACAAGCAACGCCATATGTGCTGCAAGTGCGCTGCCGACCATAGAAGAGTTAAGGATAATGGATAAAGAAGGGATGGGGGAACGGCCTGTGGCATCTCTTACTCACTCAACTATCGTCTCAAGGTCTGAACCGACACCGATTGAGTAAGAAAGTCAAGATCCGTATCCGCAGATCTAAATTTTTGACGATCCGGCACATCACTATTACTAATGTATAAACGTCCATGAGAAAAAATCGTGAGTCGCTTGCGTGATTTTTATTCATGTGTACTTTACTGTAAAGAAATTTGTAACTCGATAGGCGTGCAAACGTCACAGGTAATCTAAATGGTTGGACCTAGTATGACACGCCGATGAGGCAAGTTAACTCACTACTGTACTTATTGAAATGTAGACAGGGCATTAGAGAGAGAGCGCGAGAGAAAGAGCGAGAGAAAGAGAGAGAGAGAGAGAGATAGAGCGAGAGAGAGAGAGAGAGAGCGAGAGAGGGAGAGAGAATGAGAGAGAGAGAGAGAGAGAGAGAGAACCGACCTTGATCTTGAGTTCTCTGCGGGTGCGATCCGGGAAGAGGTCGGTCATGAGCGAGAAGTCGGTGCCGAGCGCGGCCAGCGCGCGGTAGAAGCGGACGGTCTCCGAAGGCCGCCAGTCGCGCGAGCGTCGCGTGCGCGAGTAGTAGCCCACGCGGCCGCCCGACGCTCCCTCGTGCACTACTCCGCGCGCTATCCGCCGCTGTTGAGACTGCGCTATCACCTGCTCATCGAAACACTTGTACTCAGAAACACCTTCGGCTTGCAACTATTCAGAATGCATGAGTTTATTATACAGAATATATACAGACTATTAACCTTATTAAGTATATCATTTTCTACTAGCCGATGCCCACGGCTTCGTATCCGTTGAAAAATGAAAAATACAAAGCATGACAAAATATTTTATTTTATTTATTTAACAGTCACATAATATACAATTTTTTTATACAAAAAAACAAGAAGACCTATATTGCTGAACGTCGTCATAGAAATGGAAAATAAGTCTAAATCCTTTAGTTTTGTTGTAACAGGTGCATTTATTTATTTTTTCTATGGACGGCAGCTGAATCGAGCTGAATAAATGTATAGTCCGTGTCACTTACCAGACTCTTCTCATCGATGATGATCTCCCCGTTGGGCCCGAGTTTAAGTTGAGGTACAGGCGCGCTGTCCCCTCCGCCCTCCTCAGCGCTCTCAGAGCTCTCTACGTCTTTCTCTTGATTCTCTGCTTCGCTTTTCAAATTCATCTCTTTCACCTTTAATTCATCTTTATCCTCGCTGTAATGTAACAAAGCAGTTTCCAAAAATTACATTTTTTGTGATAAAAAAAAATGGCTCGTGGCTGTGTCGTGGACACGGCTGCACGTTACGAGTTCGATTATACTAGAATATGGAAAGGAAAAAAAGTCGATATAAACTATGAATAATTTATATCGACCTTCTTGGCAATAAATAAAATATAAAAATACATTACTTACATCATAGGATTCGTGTTGGGGTTGTAAAAGATTAGGTCGTACATGGTGAGTTTTTCCCTTTGTACATTTGTACGAAGTCTTCTCATAGCAGCTAACCGTCGAATGTGTTCATCGCGACGAACTCTGTTTTATTTAGAAGAAAAAAAAGGATTTGTTTAAAAAGAAAAAAAATAAAGAAATAATTTTATTCTTTATTTAAAAAATATTCTGAAGAGATTTTGGGAGCGAAATTCTGGAAACTTTATTAAAACCTGTCTCCATTGGTTCTAATGGTTGGCAATTACAATAATTATAAGCCGTTTGGACTAAATTTCTTAATGACTACTTTTTTTGTTATACTTATGTTATTAGTATAACAAAAAGTTATAGTTAAAGATTATAGACAAAATCATAAATTGCAAAAATGAAACTAACATGAGAAAAATGTAAAATTGTTACCTGCTATTTCTTTGTTAAAGAAAATTCAAAATTTAATATTAAAAAAAAAATATTTTAAGAAGTGAAATTTTCGTTTTATAACTACAAAAATCTACATTAAATTAATTTTAATTAATTAATTAAAAACATAATAATAATAATAATAAACCTATTAATATATACTGTAAGTAATACATAGGTACTCACTTGGCAATTTTTTCTTTAAGAGGTGATGATACGTTAGCCAAAGATGTCATTTGGCTAACACTCGAACAAACAGAATCATTGCGCACTCGCACCTCTCTGTAATTATAAATGTAGTTTATACTATGGTGATTACTTTTAAAATTAAAAATCCACACTAAATCTATGTTTGCTACAAGCCAATGATGGCCTTGTAAGGTAAAACTCTCAGCTGCCGATACGGTAGACATAGGTTCCAATCCCAGTCTTAAATGCAAGTATTTTTTTTTTAAATTTAAATTAAAAATAAGTGTTAAGACCATATGCGAAATCCTAACTAAGCTACTTTAGCTACTAACCTATTATACTAATCGAACCTGATATGTTATACTAAAGTAGGTCATAAATCACACTGAATATCTCACAAATTTAGGGTTGGTAATGACCATGTTTTCTATGTATCCGATTAATCGGACATTATTAGTTATTAGGCTCTATTAAATTAATTAAATTAAATTAATTTATTTAATTTTAATTTAATTTAATTAAATTAATTTATTTAATTTTAATTTAATTTAATTAAATTAATAATAAGTAAATTAGATAAATAACTGAAATTATTGTCTTCTATTATATTAAAATAATTTATTGGAGAAAAAGGTAAAAAATTACAAATTAATTTACATCCCATTTATTGTAATTATATACGTTTATATTTTAATAAAAATCTCTAAAAGAACTGGAGCAGAAGGCAGCGGGAAACCACTGCTACTATTTTTCCCATGAGAGTTATGGAAAGGTCTTCACACTCTTAATTTTCAGACTGAAGAGAGAGATATTATAATAAATATCGACTAATTATTTATTTATCGAAATTGTCTGCATTACTCATGAATGAGTTCATGAATTCGCGCGCCTACAGTACTGATTGCAAGATTATTTGTTGAAAAAGCCTTTGGAAAGAGTATGCGTTTTATCCGTACCTGTTAGGCGCAGCTTGTATTACTGAATGGGGTGTGTGAGAATCGTGTCTTTTTCGCGCTGGTGTTGGCGTCGGAGCTCCACTAAGTAACGCACGGCGGCTTTCGTCTTCAGATTCACTTGCACTACCCTACACAAAATACATAAAAAATATTTTTTGAACAAAGTTAATTTTCTTTTAATTTTTAAGTATAAGTGACCTACATTTTTCTGTGACACCTACACACAAGTTCTGTGATACTTTAAATGTTATTTCTATGTTTGAAAATGTATCCATCTACTCGCACTACTATACATACTATATTAAAAAATTAAGAAATCTGAATACATTTTTTTATTTATAAAATTCTATTTATTATTATTTAATTTATAAAATAAAAAAAATCCTAGTTTTTAAATACAAATGTACAGTTTATATTACATCTTGGATATACTGTCTATTTAAATGATTTTATACAGTTAACTAGTACTGGAATAATAATCCTAATGATAATATTAAATTGCTAACATGCTTATAAAACACAAGATGATATTTACAAAATAAAAGTGACTATTTGTCACCAATAAACATAATAAAACAATGTACATAATATGACATAAAAATATATTAAAATACAAGTATCCAGATTACATAGTCAATGACTTAATTTTTTTTATAATTATTTCTTGCAGCTGTTACACTTTTAGCTAATTATTTTTCACAATGTAATGTTAAAAGAAAATAGCACCTGAATACTGTTCCTCCGATTTGGTCTCAGTCGAGGCACAGGTCGAAGTTTTGGCCTTACTTTACTAGGAGATGGTAGAGGGACAATGGGATCAAACAATATTTCCACATTGTCATCACTCTTCAATAAATCTATATGCTTGGGCGCATTTCGAGTCGATTTTATTGGTACTATACCATCCACCAAAGTTTCATCTGTAATACTCTCCGGAATGCTTCCAGGATTGTAATCTGAAAAGTTTGTTAGAGCTCTTATTTTATTAACAATATATTTGGTGTAACCAAATAGATACTACACAAAATTTAGCAGAGACATAGCAAACCAAAAAATAGGCAGTAGTTAGTCTGGCTAGCAGGGGTGACCGGCCCCTTACAAAAGATCACCATAAAAAGATTATAACACTTGCTGCTGGGTTTCAATAATTAAGGAATACCTATTCTCCTATCCTCATTTCATCCCTTAGTCTTCAGAACAAACGTGCACTGTAGGAACCACGACCAGTCACGACTGGTACCCTACCAGAACTATGGCCAGCCACAAAAGGGTCGCAGTCTGTAATATCCTACCATTTCTGTTTATTTGTTAGTGTAACCATCTATAGACCGAGTCGATGGACCAGGCTGCTTCAGATCAGTCTTTTTGCAAAATTATGGGGGAGGCCTATGTCCAGTCCAGCAGTGGGTGTCATACGGATAAGATTGATTGGATACTAGTGCAGGCTCTAATACAAGTCAACAAATGGAAATACGGCCAGCCAGGTCGTAGCCGTGGTCACATCAGTGCATGTTCACTCTTATAATGATAAGTAATTCTTTTATGGGTCAATGTATATGATTTTATAACAATCTTCCTGAGATAATCAGAGCCTTACCTATAAATAAATTTAAAAATGTAATTAAAACCAAATTCTATTTGAAAGGTTATTTTAAAATCACTGATTATTTAAGTGATAATGAAGCTTAGATTAGAACGATTCTAAGCTCATACTATGTTTAGTATTGTATATACTGTGATTTGTGTATAATAATTGTATTACAATGATTTTATATTATTTTAAAGATAACAAAATAATAGTATCCTGAGTTTGGTTCGGAGTTTCTTCTCAGGATCCTGTTGTTGCTTTTGTGGGTCGAGGTATACCCTTAGGGGCACTATGGTGGATTTCGATTATATTAAGTATATGAGTTCAGGGCACTATGAGACGCAAAGAAAAAGCTTTTTAATTTTAGTTAATTTTTTTGTGAAACCATCCCCCTCCCTGGTACTCATCTTAACTCTGTTTCTAAGCGTCCTACGAAAAAACGTCACATGACCAAAAGCGTTTGTATGGTCGCCCCTGACACGTAGCGTCAACAAACAAAAAACGAAAAAGAAAATTCTGAAAAATTTTTAAAAATTTTCTAAGTCCAAAACGCCTTTATACCACCTAGTGTAGCGTGAGGGGCGCGACACTTAGAATAAATTTCGATCAAAAAAAATTTTTTTTTATTCTCCCCTTTTTATGATTCCATCGGATAGGCGGGCCCAAGGGGAGTAACTTTTGTCAAATTAATTTTTTTGTGAAACCATCCCCCTCCCCGCTACTCATCTTAACTCTGTTTCTAAGCGTCCTACGAAAAAACGTCACATGACCAAAAGCGTTTGTATGGTCGCCCCTGACATGTAGCGTCAACAAAAAAAAAAAAACGAAAAAAAAAAATTCTGAAAAATTTTCAAAAAATTTGTCGATTTTTTTCCTTAAAAAAATTTTTTTTTGCTTTTTTTTTGCGTCTCATAGTGCCCAGAACTCATATACTTAATATAATCAAAATCCACCATAGTGCCCCTAAGGGTTCACCCCAACCGACTTCTTACTTAAAAATGATAACAGATATAATTACCATCAATAATAAGACCTTTCTCATTCTCTAAAGAGTCCAAAATTTTTTCTGCAGTAATATTCCCTTTTTCAACTTCTGGGGAAACAAAATTGTATTCACTATGATTAACAGAAGCTGTAGTTGATTCTATTACGATAATATTCTCATCATTTTCATTAGCTTTAACTTCACTCTCTGCGAGTGTTTCATCTTGTTTTTTCGAACTGTTGTCAAGTTGATCACTTTTGGAGTTATCGGTATTCCTTCTTCTAACAGGTAAGGCGGCCACTGCTTTGATTCTAGCTCTTCTAGTAGCCATAATCAATAGCCACAAGGTGTATATGGAACACTGTTGTTTCAAATTTTTTTAAATAAACACATTCTATAAAACAATTTATTTGTGTCTCATTTTTTATAATAAGTCAATGTGATTGTAAAAAGATAAGTCCAATAAAATTATATTATGCACCAATACCGAGAACTGTTGCATACAAATACGACCATACGCAACGCACTTCCGCACTTGATTGCGCACTGTATGCAAATTGCAATTGCATACATGCACTATGCTATGCAGCAGCAGCAGCAGCCATTCAGCAGCCAGCAGACAGCACGCAAGCAGCCACGCACCAGCATGCACTTTCCTATAAGATTGTTTGTCACGTCGATGTCAACGAATCCATTGTCAAATGTCAATGTCAGTGAAACTGACAGTGGGGCCCATGGACGTAGGATAATATAAACAGGACTGAATGCTTAAAAAATTGCATTTACGAAAATGAACTGTATTACCAATTGCTAAAGTATATTTTCATTGCGCCTTATACAGAGGCTAATCCGAGCGAAAGAGATAGCCAAACGGAGGCTATGTGTCTTTCTTTCATCTTGCCAGACTAAGATGTACAGATGGCTTACAACCGCAATCATCGTCGTCGCCATAATCGGATTCGGAGTCGCTGGAACAGTCCTGTAGATTGATAATTAATTCTTGGTCATGAATGTTATCAAAGTGAACATCTGTTAATTACTTTCTTGACTTTCTCGACTTGTTAATTACTTTCTTCCAATGATTTCTATGTACCTACCATATAGTTCAATGCTGTCTTCTAATCTTCTGCCTTAATATGTTCACATGCATCTTGTCATTTGTGGATTTTGTGATAAATAAATTAGTTAAGAAGGTTCGAAACCCACACCTAAAATTTTTGAAAATTCATTTCCTCGTGGTATTCATTTGTCTTTACAGACTTGAATGCCAGTAGAAGACAATTAGGCACGAAACCTAAAGACGTTTCAGCATGAGCTATAATTTAGACTTTGTCCTTTACCATTTGGCAATTTGGAGGTAGATTCAGCTTTGTCATCTGTCCACGATTTTGACAGGGTGTGCTTTGCATTTAGCCATGTTTCATCAAGGAAAACAACTTTATCCCAGTTAGAAATATTTTAAACTTTGGGCAAAAAGTCTATGCGGGCAAGCGCAATGTTTGTTCGCTCCATCATAATTTTCCTTTTATCACTCTTTTTATATGCGAAGCCAATATTTTTCAAATAAAGTTGATAGTCGTAAGTTGGTGTAGAACAGATTTAAATTGTTATTTCAGTTCAAGCAACGCCTTAAAACCGTCAAAACAATAAATACCTAACAGAAATGTTGTATTAGTTTAAATTTATTTTATTCACGTCGATGGACGTCACTAAGTGGGCGTTCCCAGCAATAAAATACGTATTATTGTGCATACATTGTATTGTCATGAAACCGAAACTTCATAGGCGTTGTTTCAAAGACAGCTATCACAGAGATCAAACTACATTTTACGAACTATATTAGTTGATTAAAAATTTAGATTCAAAAATATTAGTTGTAACACTTGTATGTTAATTGTATTTCAATTATTCTAATAAATTTTAAGTGAATGTAGTAATAATCACATTAATTTCATTATATATTCCTGTTACAGGACTCTATACATATTTTATGTATCCCAGAACACTATATACTTACTTGATTGTGAGTTTGTGAGTTTAATCTCATCTGTGGTCTGTACTGTAGGTGTATGTTGTGTGTGTGACTGTATATGTAGGTGTTGCTGTGGTATGGCTGGACTTGACATGCAGCTTGCAGGCTGGTCTTTTGGTTTTAAATAAACAAACAAATGTTTGGCCAAATAATTGATTAATTAATTATATTATATATAGTGATAGTGATTGAATATTGTGATTTTCAATTTAATGTCTTGTTTAATAATCGTAGGATTAGTTTAAGCACAGTTTAAAGTTCTTATATTATTATTATCACGGTAAATATATGCTCGGTAAAAAAATATATAAATTATTACTATGAGTACATCAAATGAAAGAAGAAAATCTAGAGAAAAAATGCCGAAGGACTTGTGTAACATTCGAAGTTTGCGATTATCATTAAAATATAGACCTAAAATTTTTGAGCTAATTTTAAGAATGAGGAATACTGTTAGAACTAAGAATCGCCTTATTTTTCAATTGAAACATCAACTTAATCGTTTGGTAAGTAATTATACCTCTTTGTAAATATTGAATTTTTCATAATTGACAATTTCATTTTCAACCGACTTCAAAAAAGGAGGTTCTCAATTCCACTGTATGTTTTTTTTGTATGTTTTGTTACGCGATTACTCCGCCAATTATGAATTGATTTTGATGACTTTTTTGTTTTATAGGTCATATAAATATAGAGCTGGTCCCATATAAATTTTATTGAAGTTGATACAGCACTTTTTTTGATAAATAAAAAAAATGTATATTTGTTACGCAATTATTCCTCTAATTATGAATTGATTTTTTAGATTTTTTTTTGTTTGGTAGGTCATACTTAGGTCGTAGCATATAAATTTTATTAAAATTTATTCAGCACTTTTTTTAAAAAAAAGTCAAAAACCATAATTGTATATTTATTACGCGATTATTTCGCCAATTATGAATAAACATTAGTTATTTTTCTAAAAAAACAAAAACGTACAAACTTAAACTAAAAAGTTGAAAATAATATTATTTGAGTGTAAAGTGTAATAATTAAGAAATGACTCGAATAATTAATAAAATTTTAAAATTAATTTTTGTGTTAAATTTTGCAGGAAAATTTAATGAAAAAAGACACTAATACAATGCAAAATGAGCTTACAAAAGCAGGGAACATGGTAGACATTGCAGTGCAGACCGAATTATATAATAATAATTTGAATTTAAAAGAACTAACCCTTAAAACTGATGTTACTGGAGCTGAGGCTACCGATATTTCAAAAAATTGTGACAATAAGAAGGGATGGGTGACAAGTTTAGGTGATGGCAAATGTGAGAAGAGTATCGCAGAACAAGTAAAAGAAGTAGCACAAGGTGCTTTGCAGCAGTCTGGTATGGTGTACGTGGAATCGGCTGGCATGTACTATGACTACAAGACTGGTTATTATTATAATACTGTAAGTGTTAATAGTGTTACTTGTGATAATCATATCTTATTGATATTAGTACTTCTTGCTCTTGTAAGGCTTTTGTTACCAACAGATGAACTGTGATTCTCTCATCATCTAATTATAGAAATTATAGAATAATGTGTGCTAAGATACAAACAGTTCACTTATCTAAACGTCAGTTTAGATCTTTATCTAAACGTCTTCACATAGTAATGTATATGAATAACTAGATGGTCCCCGCGACTTCATCCACATTCAAAATGTTATATAGCCTAAAGCCTTTCTCGATAAATGGACTATCCAACACAAGAAGAATTTTTCAATTTGAACAAGTAGTTCCTGAGATTAACGCATTCAACCAAACAAACAAACAAACTCTTCAGCTTAATAATATTAGTATAGATAGGATAAAATGTACATAAATATAATACCTTATTGAAAAATTTCTCAAAGTAAGAAGGAAATGAGAGAAATAATTCTCACAATAAGTACTGTAAACTGATGTGTTTTTTTTTTTTTTACAGGATCTCGGTTTGTACTATCACACAGACACCGGCTGTTACTACTACTATTCAGAAGAGAATAAAACGTTTGCATTTCATTCTTATCCGGATACTAGCGCTCAAACTAAAAGTGCTGCACTTATTGCCCATGAAAAAAGGAAAGCAAGAAAGAATAAAAAGGTTAATTTTAAAATTTTAAATATTCAATATACAATATATATCATTCCTTAAATATATATAATATACAAATATAACTTCTTAAGTTTAATTTCAACTCTACCACCAGTGATATAATTTACATTTGGGATAGTTAATTTTGTAGTAACCATTTTCATAAAGTGTTTTGGTGAGTGAACAAATGTAGCTGGTCTTAGCAAAGTAATCAACAAGAATTGCAAATCTGTCCTTTTTAATTGAAACAAAAATAATTTTTCAATTCGAACCAGTAGTTCATGAGATTAACGCTTTCAATCAAACAAACAAACTCTTTAGCTTTATATATTAGTATAAATATATCGTATTTTTTTTATTTACAGGTGACACAAAAAGACGACATAGAAAACCTGACGCAAAACTTATCTCAGGTTTCACTAACAGGCCCAGCTGCCTTAGGTAAATGTTTGGTACCCTGTAGCTTCACAATACCAAAGTTCTCAATGTTCTATTACAGGATACTGAAGAAGCGGTGGAAGATCCACCGAAACCTAAGCGCAAGAAATATTCTTCCAAATCAACTAAAAATTTAGATAGAACAAAACGTAATGATGTAAAGGATACAAAAATAGAAGAAGGGGACAAAGAACAGAAGTCAGGTCTAGATATTAATAATGGAATTGAAGGTGTTGAGATGGATTTCAAGAGTGAAGATTGCAAAAGCGATTTGGAAGATGGGGAATGTAGTGAATCAGAAGAAGATTGTCCAATTGAAAGCTGTGATGAATCAGATGCGAGCACTGTTTCTGATATTGATAATGGTAAATTAAATTTACAGACAGTAAAAAAAAAACTTGTATTCATGAGTTAGAGGAATTGTACTCAAGAGTTAGAGAGCATAAACTATCAGACTATTCAAAAACTTAGCATACACATAATTTAAAACCCACTTTAAGGCTCGGACTCCACCAGAACAGAGCGGAGATGTGTTAGAAACAACCAATAGGATGTCGTTATTTAAGGTCTGATCCGTTCCGTCGATACGATCTGACGATGTGACTGAACACATGCGTTTTCTGTAACTAATGACCATTAACGTTTTGCGTTAAGAAGTTACCTACAAGAAAAAATAATATTAAATTTTGAGATAATTAAGTGTTGCTATATGTCAATGCTTTTGTTTTTACAGAAACAGTGGCGAAACACCACCCACCAAGTATGCGTGTGATCGTGAAAGAGACCAACCTGGCAAAGTTGAAGGTCGGTAATCTGTTCCTGGTCACAAAGGACGGTGGTTCTGTCGGCAGGGAAGGCGATCACCATATAATACTTATTAAAGACCCTAATGTCTCTAGGGTGAGTATTCAGTTACTAATGTCTTCGGTACTTGTACCAAAGTTTTCCTTTAATAATAAAGCTTTTTTATTTTTAAAGCCTATAACAAATTACAATCACAATATATACCGGTAGACGCGGGTTATTTTTAGCTCTAGCTGGTAACTAATGTCATGGGATGATGAAGTGGATGAAGAATCATCGAAGATGGGTTCGTTAATTATGGACAAAGATATAGATATTCAGGCCAAAAATATATCTAAGGGAGACTACGTTCTGGTCATATGGAACACACAAAAATATCCTGGGCTGGTCACTTCTACTTCTATCGTAAGTGAGGAGAGAGCCCTCGTTACCTTTGAGGTAAAAATTTTTTGGCGATGGCCAGTCTATTAGGACGAGCAGATATATAGCTGGAAATATAATATAATCTACAAGACAAATGTTCCCAAATTTGAAAAAAAGGGTTGCCTCTTAATATCTGAATCTGAATCTGATGGCTAAGCAGGTACCAAACGGTTTGTCGCGGCACGGAACGTCGCATACATAACAATTTGACAGGGAAAATTAAATATTCCGATTACCCGAACTTTTGCTATAATACATACATACGAAGACACGCACTGTAACACTTTTGTTAAAACCGTTTACAATAAACTATTGGTGAAGCCGAAAACCAATCGACTTTTCTTCCAAAAAAACCAGCGACCTTCCAACCTCTGTGTCCGCAGTGACATATTGGTCCTTCTGAGCCGGAAGATATTGGTCCTTCTGAGCCGAAAGTAATTGGTCTTTCTGTGCTGGATATAAATGGTCCATCAGAGTCGAACAAAATTGGACCTTCTCAACTCGACTTCAACCGGACTTCAAGATCTTACCATCCGAGGCGATCTACAGAAACCGGACTACCGATGAGTCGATCTACAGAGAAGAAGACAACGCGCACATTGGTACGGCCAGCCAACTAGTTCACCTAGACCTCCTATGAGCTTCAATTAATCCCATATTCATCTCAATTCCAGTGATTGCGACGCAGTGAGTTACCCGTTTGTTCGTGTCCAGCAGAGGTGATATACCGTAGCATCATCTGCCACTTTCAAATTGTGAGTACTCCACCTTTCACTACCCACCGAGATGAATACTGACACCGAAAAGCCTAGGTCTAAATCGCCTCTCAAAATAACCGTTACAAACGATGAGGCAACAAATCAGCTGATTCGCGATTTAGTAAAAAAAACGCGCTATAGTTAAAAGTAGATTAACTAGACTTTCAACCTATATTAATTCGTTATCTGAAGATAGGTTTATTTCTACACAAGCCAGAGCCGATTTAAAGCTGCGTATGCAGGGTGCTACTAGCTTATTTGCCGAATTTAATAATCTTCAAACACAGTTAGAAGAGGCCGTACTTGAATGTGATTTAAATGAACAATTAAGACAACGGGATGTGTTTGAAGATAGCTACTATAGCACCTTGGCGCAGGCAGAGTGTATGCTGGGCGGTAAGGTTGATTCTTGTTCTAATGTGGGTAACACTGATTCTATTAAATTACCTACTATCTCTGTTCCAACCTTTGACGGTTCGAGGGAACAGTGGCTTGAGTTCAGGGATACCTTTTTATCGCTTGTGCATAATTCTACTCAAATAAGCAATATACAGAAGTTCCACTACCTAAAGTCATCCCTAAAAGGCAGCGCAGCCCTAGTAATAAATTCACTCGAATTTTCCTCTGATAATTACCTAGTAGCATGGGAACTTATACTAAATCGATATAATAATAGTAAATTGTTGGTGCATAATCACATAAAAGCGCTATTTACAATACAACCGCTAACTAAAGAGTCGCCAGATATGTTACGCAATTTAATCGACACTATCCTCAAAAATGTACGTGCTTTGAAACTGTTAGGCGAACCCGTCGATACGTGGGATACGTTAATTATCTACATAATAGTTACTAAACTCGACAAGACTACTGAGCGCGAATGGGAGCAGCATAAAAACACATTATATAAAAAAACTGTTGACTCCAAATCTATTGTAAAAATCGACGTATTATTATCATTCCTCAAGGATAAGGCCGATATGTTAGAAACGCTTATCGTGTCACACAGCAGCAACAAAGGTTATGAGAGTAGAATACCTAACACTAATGTACATAACAGCTACCGAGTCCACTGTAACTTAGCCGCTAATAACAAGCCGACGCGAACGCACACGAAAAGGCTATGTTTACTGTGTAACTGCAATCATTCACTTTACGCGTGTCAAGTATTTCTTAATAAATCTTTAGACGAAAGGCTTAAGCTAATTAAGGATTACAACCTATGTGAAAACTGCTTAAGACCCGGTCACGTAGTACGCGATTGTCGGATGGGACCTTGCCGAAAATGTGACATGAAACATAACTCATTAATTCACAACGACGTCATACACTTCGCAGAGGCGCATACTACTACTGCATGCGAGAATGCATCGGCGGTCGTGGCCGCGCGCGCATCCCCTTCTACTACACATAGCAGCCCTACCAACACGGCGCGTGCGAATGTGTTGTGTTCACAATACCCATGTGTGCAACCGGTTTTGCTATCAACGGCATTAATAGATATTGCTGACAACCGAGGTACTTATCACAAAGCGATTGCACTACTAGATTCGGGAAGCGAACGTTGTATAATTACGAGTTCATTATGCGAATTACTAAAAATACCATCGATACAGTCCACTCAAGAAATGCGCGGTGTAGGTAACACAATCACTCAGTCTACACAAACATGCAAAATTAATATAAAGTCACGCGTTAGTTCATATACAACAAAATTACAATGTTTTGTGTTGCCTCACATCACAACAACTACACGTTCTAATATACCTAAACGTAACGCACAGTTTAGAATTCCCGACAACATACAATTAGCGAATCCACTTTTCAATGAACCACAAAAGGTGGATTTATTGATAGGCGCGGACAAGTTCTGGGATTTACTCAAAGACGGTAAAATACGTTTTCCCAGCGGGCCGTGTTTGCAAAATACCTACTTAGGTTGGTTAATCTCTGGTCCTATTTATTCAAACATACGTAAGAAGAACTTTTTTCAATGCAACTTCACACAATCAATAGACCAGCAATCACGCAAGTTTTGGGAGCTTGAGGAAATACCAAAGTTATGTGATTCACGCAGTGATGAGTGGCGGGAATACGAAAATCATTTTAACACACACACAGTCCGCGACAAAGACGGAAGATTTTGTGTTACCGTTCCATTAAAGTCATCACCACATAATTTGGGAAATACATTTTCTCGTGCTCTCAGACGAGTTAGCCTTAAACAAAAGATTACTTCGCTTTCCAGATTACAAAATTTAATATTTTAATTGCAATTTTAATGAGTTATCTGAAGTCAAATGTATTCAATTTAATGTTTTATTATTAGATCAATATAATTCAATATTTCTATTTATTCGTTTTTCTCAATTTAATCGTATAATGCGCTCATTGGCTTACGTATTACGTTTCATTAACAACGCACGCAAAATTAAAGGTGATGGGCAATTAACTGAACTTACCGTAGATGAGATGAAACAATCGGAATTATGCTTAGCAAGATTATCTCAACTAGAAACCTTTAGAGACGAACTAGACGTGTTGGCGGGAGATTAGGTAATTCCGATTTATTCAATTATGACAGAATGCACCCCGTTTTATTTGCATCAAAACATCATTTTTCAGTGTTATTGTCTCGCGATCGACATCAGAGATTGCTACACGCCGGTGCGCAGGCGCTGCGCTGCGACTTGCGTCAGTGCTAGCGGCCGCTCGGAGGCAGAAACCTTGCACGAAAGGTAGTCAATGAGTGTATTTTGTGCAAGCGATTTAAGGGTAAAACTCTCAGTCCATTAATGGGTAATTTACCCAAAGAACAGTTGACTCCTACCTATTCGTTTTAACGTGTGGAGTGGATTATGCAGGGCCCATTCTCACACTGAACCGTAAAGGCAGAGGAGCCAAAACGGTTAAGTCGTACATTTGCTTATTTATATGTTTTATAACGCGCGCGGTACATATAGAACTAGTAAGCGACTTATCGTCAGAGGCATACATTCTGGCGTTAAAGCGGTTCATAGCGCGTCGCGGGAAACCCGCTGAAATATTTTCAGATAACGGTAACGGTGCAATGAATGAATTATCAGTCATTACAGTTATTTTCACCAGATATTCTTGAATACGCACACAAACAGTCGTTAAAGTTTAAACTTATACCGGTGTACAGTCCGCATTTCGGTGGTTTGTGGGAGTCTGGAGTACGATTATGCAAGCATCACTTGCTCCGCGTAATCGGTAACGCCCATCTTACATTTGAAGAGACTACCACAGTCTTAGTACAAGTGGAGGCAATATTAAATTCTCGTCCGCTCTCACCACTTTCCTCAGATCCTACAGATCTCCTTCCCCTTAGTCCAGCCCATTTCTTGGTTGGTCGACCTTTGACTGCGCCAGTGTCTCCTGACCTGCAGGATCACTCTACCAGTCTACTGATACGCTTCCGGAGGGTCGAGCAACTGCGCCAGCACTTCTGGTCGCGTTGGTCGAAGGAATACATCTCAGAGCTTCAAACACGCTGCAAATGGAGAACGAACGCTGACACATTGCTGCCAAACACACTTGTCATCATCAAGGATGACTGCCTTCCTCCACTGAAATGGCAACTCGGTCGGATTGAGAAGACCTACCCGGGGAGAGACGGCATATCACGAGTAGCAGACATCCGCACATCATCAGGGACTGTGAGGCGAGCGTTCACGAAGATTTGTCCGCTTCTAGGAGAACATGAGATGACGCTTTTGGAAGACGGTGCTTCCAAGGCCGGGGGCATGTCGCGGCACGGAACGTCGCATACATAACAATTTGACAGGGAAAATTAAATATTCCGATTACCCGAACTTTTGCTATAATACATACATACGAAGACACGCACTGTAACACTTTTGTTAAAACCGTTTACAATAAACTATTGGTGAAGCCGAAAACCAATCGACTTTTCTTCCAAAAAAACCAGCGACCTTCCAACCTCTGTGTCCGCAGTGACACGGTTATATTTAAGGTTATATTTGAAATAAATGTTAATAAAATTTTCAAATAGATTGTTTTTTTTTTTGTTTTTGTTTTCTACATTACTATAGTTTTTATATAGATTTAAGAGTTGGTGATGTGTGACCTCATTTTGTTCCAGCATCAATTGGATATAAAATATGACATGAATAGAAGAATGTACACAATCACTGACGTGGGCTCAAAGAATGGGACTATACTCAACGGAGTTCGAATGTCGGAGAGTCAAGTACCCAGTCAGTCTGTCTATGTAAGTATTATTATTTTTGAAGTGGAACTTTAGGTATGACAATCGACACATCTAAGACTTCGACGTTAGATGGCGCTAAGGTTAATGTTTTACGACTAAATCGTTAGATGGGGCTGCAAAAGCATAATAAAGGTTCTAGCTATTAAATAACTGATAAAGTGAATGTATTTTTAAGGTGCAGCACGGCAGCACCTTACAATTGGGTGAAACGAAACTCCTGTGCCATATTCATCCCGGGAACGACACATGTGGCCACTGCGAACCGGGACTTGTTATGGAGTGTAAGTAACATAATTGGTGTGGACGTGCCTCGGGGTGCCTCGGGCGCACATTGGCTCGGTCGAACCTGCCTCGGTCCCGAGCAATGTCTTGTCGGTGAACGGACCGTGCTCAAATGTGCCTCGGTGTGTGATGTGGACTCTGCTGTTTTGGCTCACAAGCCAATACAAGTTGACGACAATAAGTAACGAAAAGTGTTTTCGTATTAATTGCGATGTTCATAATTAATCTACCATGGTCTTGCTTTAAAACATCCCTGTTTTCTTTTTTTTAGCAATACATGACTGACCATTTCATAATATTCGAGAGTTTCTGGCTCAGCCTGCTTCGCGAAGCCCGCCTGGTGTTAATATTTACCCGAGGCGAATAAACTCAAAAGTTACTGCACCTATTTTAAAAATTCTTTCACCTATAGAAAACTACGTTATCAGCGAGTAACATAGGCATCTCTATAGGTATACATATATATAAAAATTTAGTTTTACGTTGTTTGTCCGCGACGAACTCCTAAACTACTGAACCGATTTTGAAAATTCTTTCACCTATAGAAAGCTATATTATCAGCTAGCAACAAAGGCTATATTTTGTAAAGTTACGCGGACGAATTCGCGTGCAACAGCTAGTATTTTATAAAGTTAAGCGGAAGAACTCGCGTGGGCGATAAACGTGGGCAGTCAGGTTGACGGTCCCCTTGACGATAGGTGCCTATGAACACAAGTAACTGCTGTGTAACTTGATAGAATAAAAGAATAGACTCTGGCAACCTCTTCGGTGAGTGATCACCGAAACACAATACACGACCTTATATTTACCTGTTGTCTTTTGTAAGTTAGCGGTTACTGTCAATAGGTCTGTCCAGTTGAGTGTGTCCTTTCACTAAAGAAATCTTACTTGTACAGGTGAAGAGAAGGAGAAAAAGGCGGCATACACTCGCACGTGCAGCGTCCAAAGGCAGCACAAACTGGAGTTAGCGCGACTGAAGAACGCTTACGCGCCCGCTCCGCTTATGATTGAGAGCGGACAGTACAATGATCGCGCGAAGGCTCGCCGGGACACCGTCGGTTCCTCCCACCACTCGGAGAAGACGCAAGCCGCCGACTGCGAAACGTAACTGTTTATTTATTTCATTAATGCAAAAGTTTAGTAAAGTTAATAAGCGAAACTTTTTTAATATTATAAATGCGAAAGCATGGATGTTTGTTACTCTGACGCAAAAACGCCTGAAGAATTTGAATGAAATTTGACACACAGATAGTTTATTAGCTGGATTAACATATAAGGATACTTGTATCCTGTAAAATGTTAGAGATCGTCTAAAAATATAAAAAATGGCGCCAATTTTTTTTATATTTTTATATTGTACCAACGTCCAACAATTGTCCATTTTCGATTACTATTCTAATAATTTAATAGTTTTGATTCTGAGGAGCCCATTGGTCGATTGGTCAAGTTACTTGCCTAAATAGCGCTCTGACTAAAGTTTGGAAATGAAATTTTTAAAGTTGGATGTTATGTTTGAACTCATAAATTAGACATAAGCAATATAGACATAGGAAAATGGGCTCGCCTCCAAAACTCAACGGCACACAAGCTTTTATTTCACAGTGGTCTTCTGTAAGGTGGTGGCTACTGCCGCCAGACGGGCTGCGAAAGCTACTACTCAAAAGTTATATTCAAGTACTACTATAGTTCTATTTCGAATATGAGTATGTTTGTCTCTACTTAATTATTCAATAATTCTGTGACAGATCTATAGCTTCGGAGAACAAGGGTTACAAGTTGCTGGAGAAGATGGGCTGGTCAAAGGGCGAAGGTCTCGGCAAAGAGAAGCAAGGCGATACTGATCCGGTAAGTGACAAACACACATTATTTGTCTATGCGTCTTTTCTGTATTAATCAGACAGTGCTTATTACGCAATATAAGAAAATTAAAAAATTAAAATAAATTCATATAAAAATTTTAAACACGCAAAGAACATAAACAAACTTTCAGGGGTTAATAACAATTTCTTTTACTGTGGTCTTCTGTAAGGGGGTGGTTACTGCCGCCAAACGGGCTGCCCAGAGGACTAAGAAACACAGTGTGCCCTGCCACTACAAAACATTGTTCACATAGTTTGCGTTGTCTCCATAGTTTTACTTTAGCATATTTAAACACAGATTTATTTGAACAAAACAAACCACTAATACCCACTTCTCTCACGAAGGGAAAAATAATAGGGAAATATAAAACAATTTGTTTTAATGTCAATACTAAAACATCTTTATTTGACATTATTTTAAAAAAAGTGTGTGTATCATCTCCGACGCACGACTGGAATTTACTCCTTACGAACGATTATAAAGTACATAATAAAAATTATAAGAACCTTTATCATAACGAATTATATATATATGAAATTCGATTCTTAAGGAGTAAACTCCTATAATTAAAAATAAAAACGAAAACAATTTGTAAAATCGCTAGACACTTGTGAATTGCGCCGGATTTGTTCTCAAAATATGAGTAACTCCCCAAACTTTTTGCCTTGCCAAAAAACTAAATGAATAATATCTCCATTTCGTTTTGACGTGACTAATTAGTTAAGAACCAGTATCCATCTTCAACCTTGCTATGGAATCGTAAAACTCCGAAAAATGTTTTATTCTTTTTCATGTTTATTTTTTGTACGGAGCAATAACAGCACAGTAGGCGGAGGACTCGGTATCAAAACTCTACGTATAGTTTGTAAAATTGTAAAAGTAACGAAAACACTTCAACGGGGTGTTATAATAAACAAACAAAAGGCTGGGCGATTTGCTTTCTGAATGCCATTGTATTGTTGAATACCATAGTTATCATGGCGTCTGTGGAGATTCTAGAAACAGTTTTGATACTTCTTACAATTTATAATATTACAGAATATTTGGTTTAATCAGTTAGAAGGAAATAAATTTAAGTCAAGTCTCTATATTTCCGAGTTAATAGGCATATTTTTGGTGAGCTCGCTCTATCGTCAGCCTTGACTTTGCTTCACGGATAGATAGTCTAGCCTAGATACTGGCCCTGAGCAAACCCTTTAATAAAATAAAGTAAAAAAAATATCGAAAATCATATAATTAATATAGCAGAAAGTGAATCTTCTTCAGATATTGATTTCCAATTATAAAACTGAAATGGATTTTTTGATTAAGATGTTTGAAATCTATAAAAATATTAAAAAGTATCAAGATCACTTGTACTTATATTATTATTTATTGACTTGCATATTATATTTGATTTGAAGCACTCTAGTATTTTCGTTGCTTTTTAAAAGTGTTTCAAACTATACAGTAAATAGATGCTTTTCTCTTTTCTTCTTTCTTTTAGTATAAAAATAAAGCAAGCAACTATGTCATGATATGGTGTAACATGTCGACATTCCTTTCTATGTTTTTACATATACAGTGATAAAATGTGTAGGTCAAGCAGACAGCCCCTACCTGCCGATTTGAAACAATTTGCGCACTTATTTTTTCCGTCTCGCGTTTTCGGACAGATGACGGACCGCTATTAGCACTGTCCAGACAGTGACGTCATACTAAACAGAGGTTACCGCCGTAACCTCTCGCAGACGATGTTAGTCTGCTCGGTTTTATGTGATGCGCTCTCGAGACTCCGATGCACGTTTGAATTGTATGCGCTCATTTATAATGTTTTGATGAAACACGCCGGTCATTGAAATAAGATATTTTTAACATACCTGTACATTTTTATGGATTGAATTGAACGAGTTATTTTAATTTTATTTTTTTAAATAATTACTAACAATATTTTCATATGGTTTGAGGTAGTTAGAATCTAGAGAAAACTTAGGTACTTAGGTACAGGCAATGTAATGCCCAAGTGAAATGAAAAACTTAGTCTTTAGTTTCATATTAACATGCTGGGCTCTAGAAAGTGCCCAGTAAAAGTATGTTGGCACCTCCCTGGCTAGAGTTTCTTTGATGTTAAATTTTTATTTTTAATTATACCTCAACATCAATAATTTTATTCTGAATGAATAAAATGTGTCCCGGACAACATGTATGCAAATTTTCATTATAATCGGTAGAGTAGTTATGCGTGAAACCGTAACAAATAAACTAACTTTTAAATTTATAATATTATATTACTTAGAATTACTTATGTATTGATAAAATATTAATTATTAGTTAGTCAGAAAACTGTAAACTGTATTGAAATTTGGAAGTTCGGAAAAGTAATTAGCGTAATTTTGTCGATTTTTCGAAGAATTATTTAAAAACCACTATCGTCGCACACTTACAAAATCCAATCAACGAATTCCAAACACTTGTATCTTATATCTTTCATTAATTTTATGATAGTCGGAAATTAAAAATATTTATACACGATAAATTATTTTTACGTAGGCAAATCGCAGACAGAAGCTAGTAATTAATTATGTGTGGACAACTGATTTGCATGGAATGAAAATAATAACGGATATTGAAGTTAATCTGGAATTTTGTGTCTCTATATTATGGACTAAAACATCTATATTTATTATGTTAAGGTCAACAGACAGGATGACGGTCCACTTGATGGTAGGTGGCTACCATCCCCTATAACACAAGCAACGCCACAGGTGCTGCAAGTGCGCTGCCGACTACAGTAGGATTAAGAAGGATGAGGGATTGAAAAGGGATAGTGAAATGGGCTGTGACATCCCTTAATCACACACCGAAACGTGAGTACAGCACACGTGCTATTATTTCACGGTGGAGGGGGTGGTTACTGCTGCCAGGCGGGTTGCCCAAATGACTGCAAAACGCAGTTTTGCGTTATCAAGTGGACGGCGTTATCAAGTGGACACAATATCTGATTTCTGTCTTTCCAGACGCTAAAGTAATTCGGAAAATTTTCACGCTACGAAGATTACGGCTAATACTATTAATATTCTTTTGAATTAATTGCACCCTCTTAGTTTGTTTTGTAAATTGCGTCCATTCAAAAATGCATCAATCTTCAACGGTCTTATCGCTAAATAAAATAAATGAACACGGAAGATCAGTCATTTAATGATTTTTATTTATTTAAAAAAAAAAGTAAGTATAACAAAAGCAAAAATAATGTATATTATATTTTGAGACCCAACCGTGACTCAGTTTTGTGTGTAGTTTGTAAAGGTTTTTAGATATCTCAAAACTGTTCGCAATCAATCATTGAAAACAGTGTTTATTGGGACCCTTCGCATTCGCATTCCGAGCTCGTGTACGTTGCAACAATGCTGACGTGATTCATTGGCTTTGACATTTTATAGAATAGCTCTTGAACCTGGCTTTGTCTATACGGTTCATTATTAATTTAAACTGTTTATGTTATAAGTCTCAAGTGACAGGAACGCTTAATCGACATGGGTAGATCACGATATTTTCGAATTCAAGTCTGGATTAGTAATAATGATCATCCGCTCCAATGAAAACATCGTAAGGAAACTTGTCTGCTCTAGAAGACCTTCAATCAATGTGCGAATGTACCTCCCGCAGACAAAAATTTATGTGCCCACCAGTGGGACGAATTATTAAAATAAATTTAGAAGTAGTTATTAGACTAAACAACTCATTTTTCACGTATACAGAAAAGTCTATGATTTGTAAAAAGATAAAAAAATGCGTTCGCTTTTACGCTGCCTAATTACTTATTTTTATATCTTTTCATATTTAATTTAATATAAATTAAAATAAATTGCACCCATTTAAAGGCGGATATGATATATAAAAAAATCATTATTAATTTGTTAAAAAAAGAAAAGTTTAATCAATCGTTGTATTTGAGTCTTACTGAACTAAGCTAAAGATCTTGAACAATATCATATTTTTTTTCGAAATCAAATTAATCTTACAACTATAAACTAGTCTAAACTAGTCTAACTAAGTCTAAACTAATGAAAATTACATTTAGGTGTACTGTCTGCTTTCGTTAACATTTTTGAGAATCAAAGTTTATGCATTGAAATCGATTTGATCTATTTAGTGTATTAGATTTTGTTGAGTGGAAATTTTGGTAATAAACTCTTTTATCGAGTACAGTTTGCTTAGACATTAATAAAATTTATATTCAACGAACAGACATATTTAATCGTAAGTCACTAAAAACTTATAAATTTAAGTAAATAAAAACTTCAAAGTTATCTTTTTTATATTCCCTACACATTTTATAACATTACAAATCAAACTGCTTTTACAATACGTCTGTCTCTCTTAAATTTAAAACCAAACGCAGAAAATAAGAACGATGACTTTCGTAGTATAACTTTTTTGACATTATTTTTTTATTCTGGAAACGAATGTTTATTCATAAGTTATAATCGAAAATTATAAACTTACCCCCCGACTTTATATTTCTATTAGGCCCAAACACGCTATATCTGATGTAAGTTGCTAAGAGTTGGGCATCCTGTAGGCTATTTGATGTCGTGGAAATATCACCGAAATACCTATACCAAATTTCACATCAATCGAACCTGTAGAAGTTAGTGAAATCCCTTCGTCAACTAGAAAATATGGTCTTCAAACGCCTGAACAGATAATAAATTATAAAGCACCACTCAGCTGACGTGCAGCTTTCAAACAACAAAACAACGGATAAAAATCGGTCCATTCTTTTGGGAGCTAAGATTTAACAGACAGGCACGTGTGTGTGAACTTATAACACCCTGTTTTTGTATCGGGGTTAAAAATCGTTTCGGATCAAAGAAATTGGGTGAAAAAAAAAACATAAAGTAATTAAAATTGCAGTCTGTGTAATTCAACAAAAACGGCGGAATGCTATTCAGAATATACCTCGCAGATTTGCAATTTAGTCATTTGTTCCTGTCAGCTACAGGCGATAGGCTACAAATTGCTACAATGTTGCAAGCTGCCTTTGCACTTCATAATTCATCATCCAATGAGATCACGCCGCCCGTATTATGTATCATTATGATATTATTCCTGCAATCGAACCCCATAATGTATAATACGGAAGGACATTTTATTTAATCATTGCTTTTAAGGGTTACGATTATGATAAAGTCGACGTTGCTACTTTGTAAGGCGTCTCTTTATAGTTAGCTCACTTAAATCGGTTTGACACGATGCGATGGTTTACCCACAAGATGAAAACTTATACTTACATTAAACATTTACAAAGTTGCTAAAGAATGGTGATTTTCTGAAGTGATTTTGTTACAAGGAATAATAATGAATTCGCTGTATATCGAAAAGGCTATACAGCATTATTTTTTTAAACAATGTTTTCTGTTTTAAAACGAAATGCCAGCGATATTCAATAATTGGTAAATAAGCACCTCATCAAAAGTTATATAAACCTGATTGCGCTTTTTATTTTATTGAGGGTGAAAACTGCCTCGAAATGGTACATTAAAATGTTAAATTGATTGAAATCATGTTGAAATTGTGGAATAAACATTATTCTTAGTTATAATATAATTAAAGATTATCTCAAAGCATCCTTATGACCATAAGACAACAAAAAATTGTTTTAAATTAATTCAGCTTCGTAATTAATATTAGTACAATTAGTAGGAAGGATAGTAGGATTTATCAACGCTAGTAAACGCCAGCTAGTAAATAATATAGTTTATTTATTTATTTACAGTCGAGCAGACTTTACAAGTCAATACACCAATTCGTCTTACTGTTTTTCACATAATTATACTTAATACATATTCACATCTTACAATAATTATAAATTAATAAATAAACAAAATGACTGTTTAAAAGTTCGAACACATCTGGCTCTGACCGTGTCTGTCGGTCAGTGCCGTGGATCACTTGCATGTAAACAGACGACACGACACGAATAAAGCCGAGTGTTGTGTCAACAAAAAGACGTGCCATCAATGCACTGTCCCCTCTGAAGTGTTTAAGGACCACCTGAAAACACCATTATGCTCACTCCAAACACTCAAAAGACACATCAGCGTGTCCTTTCAATGCCTTCAATGTCTTTAAGTTATTTTAGTTCTTACTCATGCAACGAGCAATCCGAAACGGTGGTTCTAATAGTAAATCATGACCATTATTTTGGCTTAAATTAGGTCCTATATACAATAAAATAATTCGCACTAATATTATAAATGCGAAAGTATGTTTGGATGTATGGATCTATGGTGTTTGTAACTCTTTCACGCAAAAACTACTGAACCGATCACCATGAAATTTTGCATACACGTTGTCTGGGACACCAGAAAGGACATAACCTTTCATCGTTCAACGCGGACGAAGTCCAATTCCCTTACTTTTGAAATTCGGCACTGTATATGACTATATTTGCGTCGCCTATTCTACAATTGAAATAACCACAGTGCTGTCAGTTTACAAGTTAACTAGAACATGAATATGTACGTTACGCATATAATTTTAATATTGAATACAAAATTGCATTACACTTTGTACAGACACATTGGAAAATGTTAAGTAGCCTTAAGCAAATAATGCTCGTGCAAGATATGGGTATTTAACGCGTATGTGTTATTTGTCGTAGACAAAGTGAAAATTAGCTTTACTCGGAACGAGGACCTCAGACGAGAGCGGTCTAAGATATAATGATGTATTCTTTGACATAGTTTTAATCTTAATACACCATGGTGATAATAATATTTTGTGTAAACATAAACTAAATTCAATAATCAAGTTATTAGATTTATTTGATTTTTTTATTTTATTTTACGACTCTCAGACGTTTTTATGTTACAACAATGCCAAATATAGCTGTGTTATTGTGAGTAGATCGATGAACTGAAAGCGGGAATGTATCAAAAGACGTCACTCTCAAATTTGAAAACAATATAATAAATTTTGAAAAATCTGTTTTGTTATTTTTTAACACAATGATATGAAAAATGAGCACTAAGACTACAAAAAAAAATTAAAATAAAATACACGCACCGCCTGCCCACGCACGCTGACAATAAACTTTATTTTGGGACTCCACAAAACACCGAACTCTTAAAAAATCGCCCCTTTTTACTTTTACTGAAACAGCCTTTTAACCGGTCGGGAAGGTAAAAAAAAAACATGAAAAGATAAAGTTTGAGTAAATGTTAACATCAATCTGCGGCGGCTGGATTGTTGCGGTCCAAGCGATAAGAATGTCGATGCACGGTTTCGCCGACAACACTAGTGAGAGCGAAAATCGCCTCGTCTCTTGTGCCTTGCGGCATACGCGGATGCAACATTGTTGCGGAGCGTGGTGGGAACCGTGTTACGTTGTGCAAATGCGTCTGTCTGTTCCCAACTCCCGCCCGCACAGCCGCCCGCTGTCCGCCCCGCGACATGACGCACAGACATTAATGCCGCGGGCGCTTCACGCTCGCATAGTGTGAGTACTCATTACTTCTTTATACTTACATTAAAATATGTTTTCATGAACATTTCCTTCTAGCCACCCTACATCTCCCCATACATGTAAAAGGTGCAATTATTTGTAAGATGAACGGTAAAATTTGATAAGAAACCGACGACAACTAAGTACTTTGCATTAATTAGATCCGTCGAGGATTCATTAAAAAAGCAGAATGCACTTCTACTAGTCTGCTATAGTTTAACTGCCAATTAACCACTCAGTCGAGCCTGGGAGGATTAATATAGCACATCTGGGGGGCAGAATACACCATCTTATATAAGAGCATAGGGGCGATTCATTTATTACGTAAGACGATTTAGGGGGGGAGGTTGCTCGACCATGTCTTATTATTTCTTACAAGGGGGGTGGGAGGGGTCTTGATAGTTCTTACGAACATCACAAATATGCGCAAAGTTAAGATTAGACTTTAAAAAAGCGCGGGCATCCGTGCGAGTGCCGGACTGATTAAAATCTTATGTAAAGATGAATGATAAAGAAAAACTTTAAAATAAAACAAAAGTTGATTATTACTAAAAAATAAAAAAATTGTAGGTAAGTATATATAAACGTTCCTAAAAATTATTTCTTTGAAAAATAAAAACAAACCAAACATGACATTTTTTCCTTTAGATTCTTACATAATAAATATTAAATAGCGCAACTTTGATCTTGCCATAATACTGCCATAGTAAAAATCCAAATATTTTATTGTTAAGGTGATAGGTTTCTCCCTACCCGTTCCATCTGTCAGTATGAGTAACAATTGTACAGAAATCGTGAACGCATTTATTTTATTCCTATTTTAAATTGAACTGAAGAAAATGGAACTCCCGTCGTGAATTCACTTAAGTTATAATGTTACATAGAGAGAGCATGCAATGCCATGCAACATTGTTGTTATTGAGGGCTTCCGTACTATTTGCCCTGACCTTTGCACAGAGTTCGCACTATGTTAACGTCGGCTATTCATAAAAAGATTATATTTAGTGTAATAAGCAGAAAACTATTACAATTAGAAAAAAATACTTAAGTGTTTGTTTTAGCATATATTAGGAGTCCATCTTTAAGAAGACACTCTTAAATAATGGTGGTGGTAAGGCAACAACTCCCTTACAGGGAACAATGACAGACAGCATTCATACATTCTCATGTTGCACCTTAGGATCTGTTTTACTTGCTTGGAGTAAAAGCGCATCAAAGCGTCATTCTAAAAATTGACATGGCATACTAAAACCTAACTACAATTAAGGGCGCATATTTATATCGTGATAAAAAAGACACGCGTGTTATTCCCTCATTCATGCGCTTCGACTCTGAGCCAGTATGAGTCGACCCTAAGGCGCAAGATAAGGATGAATGAATGCTGTTTGTCACTGAGCTAGTATGCGCCGACCCTTACCCATTCTATTGGCACGGGCAGCACTTGCATCCGTTGTTGCTTGTTTTACTATTCCATGGTAGCCTCCTCTTTTTACACCTTATCAACTAATCAATGGATCATCATAAAATTTTGCGTACATTCATTATCTTTCATCCGGAAAAAAGTATTCTAGTCAATGCCTGACTAAAATATTATTATTGTTCATATATTTTCCTCACAAGCAATTTTTTTTTTAATATTTCAACGCTTAAGAAAAAGGGGTGCAGACGAAGTCGCGGGCTTAAGCTATTTTTATATAATATTAAGAAAATAGCCTGATTTCGAGTAGTTTAATCAATACGAAAACATTATTAGAATATTTTTAGAGTAAATTTTAATTTTGTGAAGCAAAACACAATAATAATTACAAATTGTTGTTAACTGCTTGTTTGATGTTTACACTAGAACTTAGCAGACAATATGGACGTGACTATCGGTTGTGTGGTCAAGCTGTTAGCTCTCTGACTCAAGGGTCTTGAGTTGAATATCTTGCAAAGTCAACTAACTTTTTTATGTTGAAATTGATGCTGTTGCTGTAGAAATTTTGAATTTTTTTTTTATTAAAAAAATGCAATGAAAACATAATGCTTAAAAAAGAAAACATAATGTTGATGTTTTGAGATTTAATACAACGCATTACCGAGAACAAAGTGTATCTGCGACTAATATCCCAAATGTTCTAGAATTTCAATTATTTAACTAATACGTCGCTGTTCGATGTGCGTTTGTTAGAGCAGTAGTAAACAATACCCACAACAATGTTGCTTGAATTACGACTAGAAAATAGCAACAGAAATAGACAAGCCACCGAATGTACAGGTACATGCGGAAACGCATCTCCTTTATAAAAGACATTTTACACTACATTACGAAATATTTTATACAATAATCTTAAATATAATTATGTCTGGAAGATGGTTGCAGTGTTTAAAGTATTAGTTTAGAGCTTAGACTATTTAGAATATTTGAAGCCGTATGTATTAGACGAAGTTTACTTTCCTTTATTAAATATTTTAAAGTTTTTTTTGCCCACTAAATATGTGCTAATAGTTGCGCATATGGTTATATGGGATTTTTATTCACTAAATGTTTTAGTGGTTAAAAAATCCCTGGGCATGGTTCTAGTCCTTAGGGGACTTTGAAACCATTATAGGAACCTTAATGACTTAGACCATAGAGTAAATAGTACTTAACCAATAACAATAGATTCTTTAATTATGTCGAAAATTATGTCGCGCTAAACGCCCACAATATACTTACACTTTTTATAACGCCATTAGTATTACTTTAAATTCTTTTGATACGTTTTCATCAAATGAATGTGTTTAGATGATGTTTTGCCGAGAATAATTCGATAAAGAGTACTACAACAGATTTTAACGACCTATTATTTCAGCTTTAATTCTAAGTATTTTCGTATAATACTCATTAGATTTTGTCGAAAATCGAAAATATACATATCCTAGTTATCAAGCTTGGTGTAGTTATCTAACTTATTATTAATCTAAATATATTCTAACTTAAGAGGATAAAAGTAAAATGCCGGCAACTATTAAGATAGTGTAACGGTGACTTTAATTTTGTATGAACAGTCACGACGTACGTTAAACCATTTTTGAGTTGTCTTGGCTTGGGAAAGACATAAGACGTAAAACATGCCACGACTGTGGGAACTTCACGCATTTAAACATTTGAATATCATACAAATAGTTCATGGAAATCGTATCTAACAAGCCGCGTTGTCTTACATCAAATGAGGTAGTTCTGATGTTGATATTGATGAAATGGTAATGACAAATGCAAATTTTCCACCTCGAAAGCTTTATGGAACATTGTTAAATTCTTTGACTACCAAGGACGATTTTGACGATTTTTACTACCAAGGACCTGTGCTCCGGCAAATGTCACTATTCACACTTAAGATTAAGATTAAATTTGCAATTGAATGAGGATAATTTAGTCTTGGTAGGCCAAATGGTTTTAAAGATTCGGCTATTCAAAAGTTTGCAAAATTTCTAAAAAAATTGATAAATTGGTAATGGATTTGTCATTACCATTTCATCAGTACCAACATATAAAAAAATCAGAACTACCTTATTTGATGTAAGGTAAATAAGACCAATTCCATGTGCTAAAACAAAAAATCAATATTTTAATATTTTAACAGAAAACAAATTGTATTTTTTAAAAATAAATAATTTGCATATTAGTGCGAACTTTAGTGGACCACATCTTAATAAATATACACTCTGTTTTATACAGTAAATCATGTCAAACAAATTGATATAAATTTCAACTTAAAATATATGACAATGGATCTATTACATGGGTTGAAAAGTCCCAGGCCTAACACATAGATGGCGCCAGTTTTGTTGCATTCACCTCTTTTTCAGTTAGCACTAACCTTCAAAAGACAGCTGTTAAATTTTGTGAGTTATTGTGCTAAGAGTGACGCTACTTTTGTTATTTTCAAAACCATGGATCAAAAACAATTTCGTGTTTTAATTTTACACTTCTTCTTGATGGAAAAAAATACCGTTCAAGCGAAGCAATGGCTTGAAAAGTGTTACGGAGACTTCGCTCCATCAGAAACAACAATAAAACGTTGGTTTTCTGACTTCAAACGTGGTCGTAGAAACATCGATAATGCAGAACGCAGTGGACGTCCAAATGAGGCGGTAACACAAGAAAACATCAAAAAAATCCACAAAACCGTTTTGAATGATCGAAAAGTGAAGTTGCGTGTGTTAGCTGACATCGTAAAGATATCAAAAGAACGTGTTGGCTTTATATTGCATGAGCATTTGACTATGAGAAAGCTCTGTTCAAAGTGGGAGTCGCGTTTGCTCACTGTTGACCAAAAATAAGAACGTGTTGATGATTCTGAGCAGTGTTTGGCCATGTTTAAACGTAACAAACCGGAGTTTTTGCGTCGATCGTTTCATCAAGACAACGCACCGTGTCACAAGTCAATCAAAACAATGGCAAAACTATATGTATTGAACTTCGAATTGCTCCCACATCCACCGTATTCGTCAGATTTGGCTGTTGTTCGCAGACCTCAAAAAAATGCTCGCCTGTAAGAAATTTCGCACGAATGAAGAGGTTATCGCTAAAACTGAGGCTTATTTTGAGGCAAAAGATAAATTGTTCTACAAAAGTGGTATTGAAATGTTAGAGCGGCGTTGGAATGATTGCGTTGCTTTTGATGAAGATTACGTTGATGAATAAAGCTAATTTTGTACAAAAAAAACCGTGTTTTCTTTGTTAGGCCCGGGACTTTTCAGCCCGTGTGTTATGTCCATAAAATAATATAATAAGTTACCTGAGGCTGAAACTTCTAAAACTATAATGAATAAACTCATTAACTACTGGACAGATTTTAAAAATTCTTTCATAGAAAGCCATATTATCAGCGAGTAACATAGGCTATATTTTATAAAGTTACGCGGACGATTTCGCGTGCAACGGCTAGTAACTCATATATTTTCATTTTTTAACGCGTCGACTTATTTTATTGTATATTTTCGTAAAATATTCGCAGTTACAAACATTTAAGGAACACGTTCGAACGTTTCGGACATTAAAGGCGATGATTTAAAAAAAATGTAAACAATATAATGAAAAAAAATTAAAATTGCCTTTGAAAAAATCACGGTGAACGGAAAAAAGATTTATTAATCGATCTCACAAATTATTCAACTTGAGTTAAATGAAGCCATTTAAAGTTGTATGCACAAACACGTTCTCTAGCTCTCGCCTTTAGGCAGCGAGCCGTTGTTAGTTTCGTGTAAATTAGATATCCACTCGCTGGTAGCGGAGATTAATTAAAATACAAGCAGTGGTTAGGCATTTGGCTGGCAGTGCTCGGGCTCAGACACAATGCAAATTGACCGCGGCTGACCACACCCGTTCTACACGTACGAGTACAACCGCTCTGCACTGCACTGCGTTTATTAATTATTTTACGCTGCATGCATTTTATAGCGCAAAGATCGACAACCTTCCACAACATCTCGTCACTTCGTACGACATTATCTAAACTAATAAATAACGTGGAAGTGTCTGTAATGTCAAAATAACTGCTTTTTTACTGAATATATATCAAATAATACACGGTACTAATATTAGAGAGAATTTTTTTTTTAAATTTTGCCTGTGCTTGTTCCGGCTAATTTTCAAATTGGCTAGACTGATTTTGACGGGACTTACTGGCAGATAGCTGATCATGAAATTTAAGAATTGGTCTTTAAAGTTAGGGCAAGAAGGCTTTTGTGGTCAACAAACTCTAGCTTTTCAGAATGCCGTCTGCCAGCACTGTATTAGTCGCGTGTTTGATTGTCTTTATTTACTCCCTACATTTCAATTTTAATAAGCGCATACTTCTCGAAAGAGCCTAATGTAGTTTGAACGAACAATAACTTTGTCTTGTCATTAAAATCCTTTCGGACCACAATGTTGAATTCCTAAAATTTTGAATTAAATCACTAGGTTTTTATTGGGCGCATTTATGAAGGATAAGGCTGTACAACAACGCCTCCTCGGTTCGTATTTATAAAATTTTATCGCGACTATTTAGTCGCCTTTTATTCGAGTGAAGTCGTAAAATAACACGCAACACTATCGGGTTACATTATCGTTTTAATACGCGCATATTTTACCAGTTTTAAATGCGAGACTACTCGGTGGCGACTCATTTGTACCGAGCGCGGTCCATTCGCCGCTGTTAAGCGCGGGAAGGTCGCGCTGTACGGTCTGAAACGAGCGAAATGTGGGCTCGGACCACTTAAATCGAAACTTTACGTGCGTCTTTATCGACACAATATTCACGGCTCGAATATGTAAACATGACTGTATCTACCCTACATAGTCTGCCTAAATGGACATGCACGCCTCGCCTTCATTTTATCTAGTTCTTTATTGTTTGGATGTGGTGATTTTTGCACGAGTAAAGGTTTTGAATGGTTTTTAGTGAAAAACAAAGCCAACGTAACCATCTTTTCGTGGTTAGTACCTGAAGAGATGCGGAATTGCGAAAATATTTTTTTACAATCCTTTTTTTATGTTAAGGATTTACTTAAAAACTCTAACGTTGTGATTACCTTTTAAATATAATGTAGTTTCATATGATATTATCGCTGACACGCTAAGCAGAAATAAGCAGAGTGATTTCGAGGTAGCGCTTTAATATGTGTAAACGTTTGGTTACGTCTGCTTGTATAGTTTGTTCGTGCCGTCACGTTAATCAGCGCTTGTGCAGCGATATTTGCATGTCCGTCATTCGGTGCATGCATGGTTGCTGGTAGCGGTGTGCCAGCTCGTAAAGCGACATTACCAGGGGTATTCCAATTCGTATGCAGATGTAGACGCCACCCTATGCAGCGTCAAGCCTTGTATAGTTTTAAAGGTGCATTTAGACACTGAAAAAACGCTACTCTACCGTAAAAACCTAGCTGACCTAACAGACCGCTAATTGGGCATTTTATTTAAGACTGGCTGTTGCACGCGAACTTGTCCGCTTAACTTAAATATAGTCTATGTTACTCGTTAAAAATGATTAGTTTGTAATTTGTGTTTTATATGATTATGTAGGTGGTATACCTTTCAATACTTTTGTACGTAGAACAATATAGTGAATAGCAACTAATTTGAATTGCTCCGGGTGTCCGTACATGTAACTATCTTGAAAGTGCATCGTTGGTCGCTCGTCAAACGGTCGTCCGGCGCAGACGCATCACTGTCTGAAGCTTATCTAAACGGCATCGTAAGATTCATTGCGCTTGAGTTGCGCAGGGCTCAACGTCGATACACAATACTAAAGTCTGCAACGAAGAGATTTATTCGCTTTTTTACTCTTCAGATGATTCCGAATTATCTTTTATTACTTTTTAATCGAATAGAACGTACTTGGCATTGCTGCCTGTTTGAAAGTTTGATTGAGTCTAGCTTGTGTCGGGCTTCCCATGAGAGCATTGTCCATATGGTCAATATATCATACGGTACTTACGGTTTAGCAAGCGATTTACAGTCAGCTTCTCAGCTAAGCTGACAAGTCTTAAGAATGACAATTTTCTATATTATCTATCTATGAATTTTATTTTTAAACCCATCAAGATTTGTTACGTGGTTAAGAAGAGCTAAGCCTAAGCTATTAAGTAATTTGTGGTATAGTGGACGATAGCTTCTTGAGTGAGTGGCAGTCAATAAAACCTAGTATTTTGCAATCAGATTATATGCATGCGTAGTTTAAATAGTATATTAAACAGACTAGATCTGCTAGTTGTTACCAACCTCTTAAAATATAATTAGATAATAAAATGTTACTGAGTAGAAATATTAATGAACAATGTTTAATGTCAGTCTGCCGTTGATATAAATACTTCAGAACTTTCAGAAGAAAACTAACTTCTAGTGAAATTCCTTCGTCACCTAGGAAAAGGGCTGACGATCTTCATAAATTATAGCTAAGAACCTTCTTGATCACGTCAGCTTTCAAACAAAAGTTTGAGAGCTACTATTCCATAGACAGACACACACATACACACATACACAGACACACGCGCGTCAAATTTACAACACCCTGTTATTGCGTCGGGCGTGGGGGGTTAAAAAAAAATTTGAAGAGATTATGAATGCTGGTTCATATTCCTCTTTTACTTTGTTTTGTCTTATATAATGCGTGTTTCGGAGGGAGAGAGAACATTTTAGTAAATGAAACTGATAAAGTATTTTTAAATTATATTTTTTTATATAATAATTTTGAATGTTAATTGTAGTCGCCCACCCATCACTACTGAATCGTGTTCAGCGCATTTAACTACTGTTATTATTGTCTTTATGTCCATATTAGGTACTTTGTGCATTGCTTTAAAATGTATTTCATGCATATATGTCTTGATGATCAAGATTAAATGGGAAAGATATATAACGTGGTGTTCCTGAATAAAACATTTCTTGTGATTCATCTTACAACAAGATATCATTAAAAATATTGTTGCTTTTTGAAAATTGTGTGTCTGTACCAGACCAGATACTAAAGAGTGATCTATTTGACGCATCATTGCTGGTTACAAACATGTTCTCTGTAAGCGAAGAAAGGCGGCCATGTATCGATGAACAAAAACGTTACAAGAAATTTTATAGTTGCTATATTTATGAATCCCAAGTAGTTTTATCAGTCAAATTATTAATCGAGAAATAGCCTTTTCCATCTGATTTTTGTTTCAGAGAGTTTTCATTATGTGTTCACTTTCGACAAGATAACGGTTTGATTTCGTTATCTTGTCGACCGTTATTATGATTATAACAGTTGATGAAGTGACAATGGCTTTTGTTTGTCGTGTTGATGTTAGATAAATATTCCACATTTGACAGCTCAATACTTGTCAAACGCATTTATTCGAAGAAATTATAACTAAGCACTTGGCTCATATTCTTGGCTCCTAGTCTCTATGGCAAGCTTAGTTTCTACTGTTAACTACTGTTGAATAATTATAATCTGAGACCCTTATGATAAAATACCCTTGTAATACAATGCTGACGACTTATTCTCGCATTTTTTATGTTAAGGTTGGCAGACAGGTTGACGGTCCACTTGATGGTAGGTGGCTACCGTCGCCTTTAAAAAAAGCAACGCCCCCGGTGTTGCAAGCGCGCTGCCGATTACAGTAGGACAGTAGGATTAAGGATAAGGAATTGGGATGGGATAGGTAAATGGGCTCTGGCATCTGATAGCTGCTGTTATTTCCTGGTGGTCTTCTGTAATGGGGTGGTAAACTGCCGCCAGACGGGCTGCCCATATGACTGCGGAACGCAATGTGCCCTGCCATAGTTTGCATAATTTGCAGACAATTTAAATTATACAGCAAAAAAATAGTGTTCATTTACCTACCTGTTGAATAATGAAACGGATTCGTGAGAATTGAATTAAAATTCACAAAACGTAACCGTCACGTGTTTAATAAAAAAAAACGTCTAGCCATGTTCCTAGTCATTGGGGCGTCCATAAATGGAGTTGTTTTGAACTAAGCCATTGGCCCCATATAATAACAGGGGATACGTTAAAAAATAACACGTATGGACACAGGAAATCTCTACTTCCGTTCGTCTAAGTCTAGGATGTTCACCTCGCACCAGGATGGAGTCTAGGATGTTGACCGTTTAAAACTTACCTACTTCTGTTCATTCATGTACCTATGTATGTCGCCTATTGTCTGCTATAATTTGTATGATACATTTAATGTTTTTTTCTGAATACAATTTGTTTTGTACATTATACCTACACACAAATCTTCCTCTTTTATCGTTTTTTTCATTAGAATGTAATGATATCAAGGTGTTCCAAAACCCGACGCCAAGCGGCAACCAGGGTGTGGACAAGGTTAATGACTACCCATAAAAAATAGAATATAAATAAATAAGAACACAGGCTAACAGTTAAGAAACAAGGTATGAATTGGGAAATAGGATCAGGTATCCTTTATTCTCACATCGAAACAGCAGCACACTAATATAATAACATACAATATACAAATAAGATAATACAATACCTACAAATAAATATACTCTGTTTTGATAAATAAAATGACTGTCATTGCATTTTTTATTTATTTATACAAAACAAAAAAAAACAACGTGTTATCTTTTCTAATATATCTTTATACATAGGCTGCACTAAAAGTATCGGTATTGGAATATTTCCATTGTTCCTGGCATAATAAAGTCTTTATAATCGAAAACTCCTTGGTTTTATTAATCGAATACCATTTAATTATTTTTTTAAAAGAACGCGGTCTTGTCACAAGGTCTTGTCGAACTTGTAAAGTCAGTGTGAAAATGGAGTTGACTCGAGAAAATTCAAGAGAAATAATTTATTATGACTCGAAGTGGTTTAACACAAAAACAGTGTGTTGATCGGATGCTTTCTGCATTTGGCGATGAAGCCCCATCCAAAACCACAATTTATCGCTGGTTTTCGGAATTTCAACGTGAACGTGTCAAGCTCTTTGACGATCCCCGTCAAGGTCGCCCAAAAACTGCAGTCACCCAAGATAACGTAGATGCCGTGCGTAAGCTGATTGAGGAAGATCGACATGTGACATATCGCGAAATTCAGGCAACTAGACATTGGCATGAGTCAAATACAAATAATCTTGCATTCGCTCTGTGAGGAGCAAAAAGCGGCTCGCGTTACTTGGTGCGTCAGAACTCTCGAGAGATTCCACGAAGGATCTTCAAATGCTGTATACAGCGTTTGAAGTCACGAGTTTGGGTGTTCGAAAATGAGTTGAAGCCAACAAAAGTTGTTCGTTCACGGAGCGTTGCAAAAAAAAAAAAAATGGTGTCCACGTTTGTCTCTAAAACCGGCCATGTTGCGACTATTCCTCTTGAGGGAGAAAGAACGGTCAATGCAGAATGGTATGCTAGCATTTGTTTGTCGCAGGTCGTCTCTGAACTCCGTAAAGAGAACTGCAACCGCCGCATCATCCTCCATCACGACAATGCGAGCTCTCATACCGCCCGCAGAACAAAAGAGTTTTTGGAGCAAGAAAACATTGAACTATTGGACCATCCGCCGTACAGCCCTGACCTAAGCCCGAATGATTTTTATGCTTTCCCCAAAATTAAGAACAAAACGGCCATTTTGAATACCCCAACTTCAGAATGAAATGAATGCTTTAATAATTGGTTCTATCGAATGGAAAAATGTGTCAAGTTTCAAGGAGAATACTTCGAAAAACAATAAATATCTTTTCCACTAATAATGTTGTATCACTTCCTTGATTCCCGAAATTTTCAGTGCCGCCCTCGTAGGCGCCTACAGCATTTAGTTTTAGCCCCCTTATTTAGAAATAACTATTTGTGTTTTGATCGCAAAACACCTACACTTGCTCACTATAAAAACAATATATTTTTAAACGTGCTAAATTAATAATAGCAATGGCTGCATAAACATTCTATTCTTAAAATTTCCGTCTGATTCTCGATTCGTAGCTACTGTTGCTTCAACAATTCAATTGAATGTACTCTCTTATGTGCTCTAAATAAATATTTACCTAGATTAGACACACAGATTCTGGCATAGCATAGCACATACTAAGATTTCTTGGTAAGAGCCATAGTTCGACAAATAGTTCTTATAAGCACTTAGCAGTTTCTTTATACGATAGAAATAGCAGTAGTTCACTGCCTTCACTTTACTTATTATAGAAATAAATATGTCTAATATTTATACGGTCACTATAAATGTTTATAGGTGTTATAAATTATAATTTATTATTATAATTGTTTTTTTTTCATGTTTATAAATGTTTTTATCTAAATCAAATGATTTAGATAACAAATTATAACAAAATTGTTGAATGGGTGCTTCCATAGATACTAACTAAAATAGCTGACTTGGTTTTACACGAGATCTCACAACTTTTTGTAATGGAAGAACTGCATTACGAGACTTGGCATTTTTTACATTTTATGTTTTTGATAGGATATATTCTACATAATTAAGAAACATTATCTTTTTTTTTGTAACAGATACCTATTGTGAGCAACGAAGGAAAAGCTGGGCTCGGAAGCGCAGGCGCCGTGGCAAAGCCTTTTGTCGTGAAACCAGTTAAAGTTGTCAACTCCTTAGGACCTGCTACTCTGAGACTCGCGAGCAAAACTAAAATGCTTCAACCGCCGGCAAAGGCATTTCAACTCCCTGACGACGACGATTCGGAGTAAGAAAGATGAAAGTTAAATTTTCGCCTGTTATGTGCCGCACACCGATATTTAATTAGGTATAGTGGATATCTTATTATGTACATATTGGATAACTTATTAACTACACATGGCATCCGTCAATTTACTTGTTCGATGAGAATTAAATTTATTTTACAATATTGTTTTTTTTTATTTAATCATCCGATTTAATATCAAATGGAGTGTTTTGTCATAATTGCCCGGGCATCGTATGGCATTTGGGTGGGTTTATATGCATAATGGACATAACATATTTAAAAATTAAATTATTAAAATTATTAGTCAAATAATTTTTAAAATAGATGCAGTGTTTTATAATAAAAGGTGGCGGGCAAGCTGACGGTACATTTGATGGTAGGTGACTCTACAGGTATTTATTTACTAGAGTCTCTTTATTTATTTATTAAATAAAATTTATAACAAAAAAAAATAATTAAAACTATTTATTTTAATTACGATCACATAGTTAAAATAAATTGTTCTAAGTCAAATTAAGTTCAATAAAAAAATTTATGTCTAGAGGAACAAATGTGAACTAATATAAGGTTACGTTATATTCGGATGCCGCTCTACCACAGACTTAATTACGTCTACGAGACAAAGTAAAAGTGTGTATAGTTATTTCCAAGAACATGCACTTTCTTGGCAGCACCTTGTGATTAGTGCGACGGAAATGCGCGCCGTTCGTCGTCGGCGTGCAATCACGCACCTAGCAATCGCACCGCACACTACAAAAAATAACTAATGTGCAATTGCGACCATGCCCTGACTGGCTAATTGTGTCTGCATTAGAGGAAAGAATACTTTTAGTATTAGGTAGAAAAAAGCCTATATGCTTATAATTATATTAAGGCCATGAAAAGTTGGCAAAACAGAACAACATGTACGAGTTACTACAAAAATACTCAAAACAAGAACGTTGGACAATACGTCAACGCTCTTATATACAGGCTGTCCTCCCTGTTACCCGGTATAAATATACATATAACTACTAGGTGGTGCCCGCGACTTCGTCTGCGTTATAAATTAGAAAATAAAGAAGCAATATAACGTTGACCTCTTGTTGCTGTAACACTTTGGTCAGGCATTAATTTTTTTTTCATCTTTCTGCGATCATAAACAATATTTTACGCCAAAACTTGATCCCTTCGCGTATAAAATAATAACCTGTTGCCTCGAGCAACAAAACATTAACAGGAAAGGTCGGGAGCTGTTCTCTGGACAAATGACTTCGCAGAAGGATTTTAGATCTTAGTCATTTTAACAAATGACTGGCGAATTTTAAAGCTTTTGCTGCTTCATGTCCAAGCAATTAACTGTGGACTACCCTTTGATATTTTTTATTTAACGCCTTTTCATGTAACAACTTAGATGAAGGTTTAATTTTGTATTTATTTATTTATTTTATTTAAATGTTAATAAGTGAACATAATCTGGATTGATGTTTTAAAATTATTACGAATCACGTAATTTAACATTTTTTTTGGTTTAGTAGAGGTTTCGCATGATTTTGTTTCGTACGAATTGTGCGAAGAAGTGACTTTAAAATTAAATATATTTTTAGTCGCTGTTTCGCACAAATATTATTATCATAAAAAAACTTGAACCAAAAGTACAGTACCGTACAAAAGTGATATCTATGGGAGAATATTTTTAATGGAGTAAAGGCACACAAATCAATCAAATATTTATATATTTATTAAAAAATGAAACTTTAATAATAAAAAAAAATATTGTTGATAATTTTTTTTAAATTAAACACGCTGTAGCGAAAAAAAATTGAAATTACTTATAAATAACGCAACTAATAATTTTAAAGTATTTTGTAATGGAAATTATTGTTTTTGAAGTTCATTTAAATATATCCCGTTAAGGCACAAAGCAGGCGAGATATACGAGTACCTACTTACTACGTAAATTTTATTTTGCGGTTAGTTCTAGCATAGAGTAAATAGTACATGGTTCTAGCCATCATGCTACGTTGTTACTTCTTCTCGTGTCATATGAACCTATTAGGTTGCGCTCAACTAGATATTGAACTGAGTGTGAGTGTGTGAACTGGCAGATTTTTGAAAAAAAAAAAATTGTGAAAATTTTGTTTTCCCTTTACGTTTTCAATCGTAATAAAGTTATTAAAAGGTTGATGTCATTTTCTTTAGTTAATTATACTGTAACAGTTTTTAGATATTTTCAATACTATAATATTATAAAGAGAGAAGTATTTTTGTATTATGTTTGTAAGGAATAAACTCAAAAACTACTTAAACGATTTTGAAAATTCTTTCACCTATAGAAAGCTACAGTATCAGCGAGTAACATAAGCTGTATTTTTTAAAGATACGCGGACGAAGTCGCGTTCAACAGCTAGTTAACAATAAAGAAAGGAGCTACGCTGGTCCTTTTGTAATTTTGTTTTTGTTGTCTAGCTAAGTAAATAACTTGAAAAGCTCCGTTGTAATCTGTTGCTGCTTCTTCTTCTGATGTGATTGTGATCTGATTATGACCATACATCCCTATGACTGTCAAATGACCATACAGTCTACAAAAACCACATCTACAAAAGTAAGAAAGTTCATTAAGTGAATTTAAAATGTTTTAAAATCATTAAATATTTCAAACTTGTTTTTATTTAACAGCACTATTTGTTTGTTTTGTTTCGGTTTTGTTTATATTTTTTAACTGTAGTTTTAATTTTCTTGTATTGACTGTATGTTGCCATGATACAGGTTACAAAAATCAGCTGATTTTAGGAACCATAGATATCTTTACAATACACTAGTTAGAAAGTCGGTCTAATTACTAGTGTAATTTTGAAACGGTAAGTACATCATGTTCGAAAGTTTTCTCACATAGTTTTCTTGGGAGGCCAGTGAAAGGTCAGGGTGACCTCAGTCCGGTGTAGGCAGGTGGCGCCCGATGGCCGCATTAGTTATGCGCCGGCGGCGGGCGCGCCGTCTGCCGCGTTTCCTGTGCACCCCCACCATCGCCACCCCGCACATAGCTCTACATACATACAACCAGCGCACCTGGCTATAGCCATTTCTAGTTAATTGTTATCAACGAGTGAATAATTCGCAGCCAATAATCTGTAAGATAAAAGGATATCGTTAAACTTACGCTTTGGAGAATTTGGTAATAAAAATATTTCTTAATTTCCTGTGAATATTTCAGATTTTGTTAATGGGGGGATTCGAGAATTAAAAAGATGTTTTTATATTTTTAAACTTTTTTATTACTTTCAAACTCAAATATCTATGAATCTCTAATACCAAATTACACGATATTTTCCCAGTAAAATCTATAATTTATTAATCTTCCTCGTTTAACGCACTTGCCATTAGTGAAAACTGCATGAAAATCCGTTCAGTGTTTGAGATTATCGAGAACAATCTGACACATTACAGACAGACAAAGACGGCGGGGGAACGAAGCAACCGATTTTTGAAAAATTCAACTTTGTGCGAAGCCGGGGGCGGGTCGCTAGTATTAGTATAGTATTTTAGTGTTTATAGATAATGATGTGCTTTTTTTATTATAATAAATATCACGCATTTTATATTATGTATCTTCTACCTACATTCGGACTAAACAGTATTACCTATCGCTTTTAATTTGATAGGGATTGAGAGTAACACTAGAATATACACTCTGTAATGCATAGTGGATATATTAATGCGAACATGATTATAGCAAACATTAAATTTCGAAATAAAATTGTAATGCCTGACATATTTATGAAGAAATACGTAACTGATTCTATAAGCTACACCTAGTGGATATGCAGTGTAAAATAGCTACTATCAAATATTCTTACTTCTGATTAGTACAAAAGTTATTTAATATTTATTTTTTTATTAGAGATGGGTTTGCTCTTGGCCAGCATCCAGCCGTGTAGCGAAGATGAGGTCTGTGATGGAGCAAACTCACCCAGAAGATGCCTATTCACTCGAACTTTGAAAAGATTTGGGTTATATGAGATAGTTTTCTTTAGCAATACTAAGTGCTATAAGTTTTTTAACAACAAAGTTGTCCTAAAATATTGGCTTACATGGTTCACACGCTTCGCAGTCGGAGGCACTTGACGACTTTCATGTTACTGATGATATTTCTTATTATGAAATTTTAACGTACATAAAAATATATACTTAAATATATTTCGGTATATTTATATTTCAAATAATATGTATAAATATAAGACAAGTGTTCTTGTAGTCAGACATAACAACTGACTGGTTGAATCACATTAAAAAATACTCCCAGTCGTTTATAACGTACAGTCAAGTGTAAAAATATGTACTTATCTACTATAACATTACAATAATATGCATTTACTAATAAACAATAAGTTTTAAATAGCAATTTAATTAAAATGGAGAATTTCTTTTGATCGAATGAGTATAGACTTTATTATATATTAATATTCGATAGTGAAAATTATATCATTAATTATCTCAGATAATATATTGAAACGTGTCCATGTATTGAAAAAAAATTCGAGATATATTATATTAATTACATTTTATATGTGTACATGTTCTACTTAATATATATAAATGTTGAGTGTGTTTTTGTGTAAGCTTAAAAAAGTCGAGAATGGGTAGACCGATTTAAAATCGGTTTTCCCATATGAAAAGATGGATAAACGGGGAAGATTTTTATATATAAATTGCACCCCGCGCGAAGCCGGGAGCGGGACCCTAGTTATATATAAAAATGTTAAGTTGGTTTGTGTACGCTTCAAAAACTTGACAATGGGTAGGCCGATTTTAATTCGCTTTTCACACATGGAAAGAGGTATAAAGGGAGAAACTTTTTATTTATAACAATTGCACCCCAGCTGAAGCCGAGAGCAGGTCGCTAGTATATTATAAACGTTTTTAATTATTATATTATAACATATAATTAATTATGAAACGATTCTTTGGTATTTATGGACTTGACTCTACCAACTAAATAGGACAAACGCAGTCGAGAAGAGTTCCAGTGTTTTTTCACGTCGAAAATAAATGGTGCAATAAAACTTTTACAGCCCCAAAAATAACTTTTGCCGACTAAACAGATATATTCTAAGAGTGGGTAAACATTAACCAGACGCATTTGAACGTGACCTCTGTCTGCTCCGCGCCTTTTGCAAACAGATGATTCTCATACATTTACGTTTATATGCGCTTGCTCACCTTCAAATCCTTCAATGCGTTTTATCATGAAACAAATTATATTTTATATCCTCCATATTTTTTTTTACTAACTTTACCTACTTAGGCTCTGAAATATTATTGTGGTGCTCGGATCGATAGGTACCGATAAAATTATCCCATGTTTTATTTACTCCTAATTTCTTAACTAATAATTTATTGTTTATAACTTACCCTTTAAATGTTTTACACTTTTAACCTATACATACAATACATACGAAGTCTCTTTACACGTTGGGCACATCCCTTCTCATTGAGAGAGGGTATTGTCTACCACTATAACCCATTGTGGATGATATTATTATATAATAGAAGGATTTCAGGTGTCTCAAAACATTACCTACTAATTTTCTAGGACCTACCATCAAGCGGACCGTCAGTCTGTCTGCCGACCTTAACATAAAAAAGAATAAATTATAAGCTGAATTTTATAAATCTGAAATATTCGCAGGAAATTACTAAAATTGTCCAAAGTATAAGTAAAAAAACAATGGAATGATGTTAAATGATGTTCTTTAGTTTTTTGCATGCAATTTTTTTTATAAGGGATAAAACGTACAATTCCATAAAAGCAAAAGTACCGCGATCTTGTTTTATTTTGTTTAGTACGAGGGTACAGTTGCTAGTCGATGCAACAGGTGCGTATGAAGGTCGCGATACAGACAGTATGACGGGAGTCTAGACTCCCGAGGGACCTCGGTCGACCTTCAGATTTATAAACCGTCCATACATAATTTACATACACAAAATTTCAAGCGCCGTTGTTGCGTAATATTCATTATTTTTTCAAAATCCGTTTTCTCTGTTTTAACCATTTAATTAAACATTCTAACTAAACGTATTTAATGGTAGAATGCAAAATTTGAAATTAAAAGTATAAATAATATTTTAGGACAAAATTTCACCCTTATAAAGCGTAAGTATTTTACAATTTCCGCCCGTTCATAAGGCAGTTGTTTTTATGTTAATTTCGGCAGACAGGCTGACGGTCTACTTGATGGTAGATGGCTACCGTCGCCTATAACATAAGCAACGCCACAGGTGCTGCATGTGTGTTGCCAACTACAATAGGATTAAGGACAAAGAATTTGTGAAGGGATAGGGAAATGGGCTCTGACATCCCTTACTTCCTCACCGAAACACAACAGCACTTATGCTGTTATTTCAAGGTCGTCTTCTGTAAGGGAGTGGTTACTGCCGCCAGCCCAAATGCGAATCGCAGTGCAGTGAGGAAGAATCTAGTAATAAACCTCATAGGAGCTCTTTTCAGCCATAAACTTGTGATGCCAGCACTAAAAATATGCGGTTCTATGTTTAAATTATTGAGACAAGAGCTACGCTTAGATATTTGTTTGTCACTGCTCAATAAATCGCTTGAAATTATGTTTATTTCAAGTGCTCTTTGACGTGCAAGAATATATTTTAATGAATTCGATTCTCACACTCCATCCCTACAATACCTTAACCTTGTTAAGTTAATTATATAAAATAAAATAGTTTTAAATTGTACGCCTATATCTGCTGAATATTTTATAAAAATATTTAGCTTCAACAAAATAGTTTTTTGCCTGCGACCAAATAAAAAAGTATTATAAACAAATATGCAACCATCGATTTAAAAACACTAGAGACATAATGAGTACATGAGTATCTTTTCCTATATAGGTACTTAATTTTTTTTAGCAGTGTTTTAAATTTAGAGCGCAGGGAGGAATATTGGACTTTTTAAAGAGAGAAGTGTCATCAGTTTACATCACTATGTTATGCTTATCTGCAAACTGGGTAAATCAATATTATAAAAAAATAATAACGATAAATGGATCGAGAATACAACCCTGCGGAACACTCATTGATCAACTGCAGATCAGATAATTTAGAATAAGTACAAATTTAATTTATTTCAAAGTTGTTAAGTAAAGAGTATTTAATGCAATTGTCTTTTAATAAGGTAAAAAAGAATTAACAAAAGTGTAAAAAAGATATATAGTAAACATATGAAAATTATTTTACACTTAAAAATAGAAAAAAAAAAACTAAAAAGAAGAAAAAGTGTAAACATAACATTTACACTTGATTAAAAAACAATAAAAAATGAAAATAGAATATAATAAAAGAAGACAAGCCAAAGGTAACATGAAAATATCATGAAAAATAATTGATCGCACCAATAATTCTTTTCTATTATCGTTAATGTCTCAATTTGTGTGTCCAATATTATCTTAATATTAGCATCTATTTAATAATAAATTACTTAATGAGGATTGAATTGTCGTCGTGTATAAAACCCGTTTATTTAATGACTTTGAAATTTTCGGACACTAAGAATAGTTTATTATCGAAGTAATTCGTCACGGCTGTTGTCTAGTATTATTACGTGAACAATCAAACGTCTTTGTGTACACATATATACTACATATATAACTATGCTCTGTGTACGGTCATTCGAGTTTGTTCTGTAACAATGATACTGGAATAGTTCACACGCTATTTACTGGAAACAGCATTTTATATTGTATGAAAGAAACTAATACATAAATTGTTTTCATGTATATACTTTATAGATTTTTTATAATACATATACTTATAATATAAATAATATAAGATTTTTAGTTTCGCATGTATATATTAATAATGACATTATAAAATTGATATAAGGTTTCTTGCAGGTGCTCCAAGTGCGACGAAGCCGTTATTTCACGGTGACATGTAAGCGGGTGGTTACTGAAACCAGGCGGGCTGCCCGATTTATAATGCAAATAGCATTATGCCTTGCTACTCCTAAAAGTTGAAACTTTAACTATTAAAAGTAAAAGTAATTAAGTAGTAACAGTCAGGAGAATTTCTTAGTTTAGTCAAATTAGGTATTTTTTATAAGATATCTACGCATATTATGTTTATAATAAGACTAGCTATGACCCGCGGTTTCACTTGCAGTATAATATAATTTGACAAAGGCATTCAATCCCCTGGGGGATTCAGTTAAGGGATCCTGGTGAACTAACCCCAAATTTCGCCTTATGGCGGTAATGGTCGTTTCTCGGGCGTATATGTCCTCGGCCCAAGCCATGATCCAACGCGTCGCATCTCATCTTCATCACGCTACCATCACGTGCCATTTCGTTTTCGCTTAGCGTTTTTCTTCTTGTTCGGCTTCTAAGGGTCATAGCGTGATGATAATTGATATGAGGAAGCCTATAAACCTTCCTCTAGAATAAGATGCAAAAAAATCCGACTGATAGTTCCAGACTAACACGTTCAAACAAACAAACAAAAAAGCTGTTCAGATTTATTGTAACCCGGCCACGCTTCGCTGTAACTCTTTTTTTTGTTCCGTAGGAACTTCGAAATAAAAACACTGTTTTTATAAAACTGCAATGTTGCGTAATATTTTAAAGTCAACCTATCGGCTAGTTTTTGAGTTTAGTGGACACAAACATACATAATCTAATTTTTTATATATGAAGACAGATTGTGAACATGAAGTGCTTAGCTCAAATGAATGTTGTTCCCAATTTTACACTTTGACGAAACACCTTGCAGAATTCAATGATGGACCACATCTTGAAATTGCGTAATATATCCACGTAGCATTATGTACGCGGCCAGACATGCACTTAGCATGTTCGGCCGGCCGAAACGTGATCTCCCAATGGCCTGTCTAGACACCGGCGGCTGTTCGTCTGCTCTAGGCATAGTCCGGTGGCCCATACAAAGCTACCAATTACCAATCCAACGAGCCTATTATACGTCAACTGTACACGCAAACATTATATTTACAAAAGAACCTTCAACTTATTCAAACGCAATGAAAATCAGCTAAATTATTTTTCATCCCTAATTTATTGATTGTTGATCAGTTGAATGATCAATAAATTAAGGCCTTTAGAATTTCAGACGTAAGTAAATTGATTTAAAAAAAAACAGTCGTATGCCAGAAATGAAAACTTATCTTCAGCGATTTTTTTTTAAATTTTGAAAGATAAGTAGCATGTGTTGTTTTGAATTTCGAACCATTTTGAAATGTTGATTAATATAAATTGGCCAATTTTTTAAATAACTCGCCAAGGGGGATATAATAGAGCGAGTTCAGTGCTTTTTCCCAATACCAAAAGTGACCAACTAGCCTAAAGAAGTATTCTCTTCTAAAATTCGAAAAATTATTAATTTTAATACTATTTTAAAGTCTTTATTAAATGGGCCATTTTCTTAAAAAACTTTCCAAGTTATATTACTTTTTTTTGAAGTGTCAAAGTTGGTTGAAAAAAGATTTTTAACTATGACTCAATAAAATAATTTTTTTATACAAAACTAACAAAATCAATTATAAATGTTTGACTGCAATCAAAAGCATGGTTATTTAGGATTACACCAAAACAATAAATAGCTGCAAAATTTGAAAACTTGTGATCTAAAATATCGGAAAATGTCGTCCAGGATGTTGATTTTTCCCATTTTCAACTTTATATTTCTTAACCAAATGACATGGATAATTAGCCGAGATGTAAGAGAGAGAGAGAGAGAGAGAGAGAGAGAGAGAGAGAGAGAGAGAGAGAGAGAGAGAGATAGAGAGAGAGAGAATTAAAATAAAATAAATATTTTAACCGATTAATAGTATTTACATTTGAAGAAACGTTACAAAAAGCGTCATACAATATTCGACCTAGAAATTTTACTCTCATCGCGCGCAAAGAAGTTTCACTTAAAAAATGAAGGTGAAAACGGTTGATTCATCTTCATTAATTCCATCCAATGTAATTCTTTCAATAATGTCAATAGATAGGTACATAGGTAGATTGCGTGGTCGATGTAAGAGAAATAGTTAAACTGTGACGTTGAATTGGCGAGACACGGCAGACGGTCATCAATCGAGATCGGTAAGAAAAACAAAGCAGACGCGGAGGCGGCATAAAAACTGGCGCAGACGCGGATGTGCGTTCAATCAATGTAAAAAGTAGTTGCATCCAGCCAGTCACTCCTGCGCAGGTGGGCAATTGGCTAGCGCACGCGGGAACTCGCCAACTCGCTAACTGCTTCCAGAGACGAGTCGCGACGCGATGAAAATCCCCTACCATGAATCTACGTTTTATTCTCCATTTATTTTTACCTTTAATAAAATTATTAATTCAAATAAAATGTGAATATAAGTATTTTCAAATGTATATTTCATTTTTTGTTATATTAAGGTCAACAGACAGGCTGACGGTCAATTTGACTAGGTGGCTACCGTTGCAAATAATACAAGCAACGCCACAGTTGCTGCAAGTAGTACACTGCCGACTATATTGGAAATGGGAATTATGGGTACCATAATATGCTGTGTGCACTTTTTTGAGATTTCAACACTTTGACCTCAGTGAATAGTTCACTGTATCTGTCATATAAAAAGACTTGCTTATGAACACTATTTGTTAAACTACCACTTAAAAAAATATGCTATGTGCAGCAGCTATAGAATCTTTTGTGTGGAAAATTTACGTAATTATCAAAATAATAAATAAAGTGTTAAATTTTTACGTTTAGAAGACAAATTAAGTTTATGTAAAACAACCCTAAGTTTCAAATATTATATATTTTTTTGTCAATATCTCAAAAGTATACTTTTTGCAGATAACTGATTTTGCTTCGACAGACGATATACAAAACAAAACATTAGTAGTTTCTTTAGTAGAAAAAAGCTATTAGTCTACGGGTTTAGCAAATACTAGTCGTTTTGTTTTATGTCTCGACTGGAACTCTTGAATTATTTGTTTGTTGTTGAACCACTGTTGCAGATCATTGATGAACTAGCATGTGTATGAAATGGAAATTTTGTAGCTTTATACTTTTTTTTACTCTTATCAGAATCAGAATTTCCTGTTTCACTCAGGAAATCAAACGGTTTGTTAACTTTCAATTTATGGTTTGACGATAAAAATTCTTCATTATTAAGAAAACATATCAACGCTTTAAGAATTTAGGTAAATTTACCGTGTATGTACCTTTCTTTCTTATCCCTGCTGCCTTTGACTCTGTTCAAATGGTTTAATTTAACTTCAGCAGGACAAAGTCGTAAAAATATATATTACCAAATTATTTAGCAACTCTTCCACTTAATTAATTTAATGTGTTATAATTTTGCACTAATTTGCTTTTGCAGTAATTTTATTCATAAAATTTAACGTAGATGAATAAAATATACAACATGTATGAGATTATTATTATTAAGAACCGTGAGTATCAACTACCGATCAATATTTCTTGGGGCGATTTAATTGTAAATTTTGTCCCGCTTCATACTCCCTCGATTAATTCAATGGTCTTTGGATACATAAATTGTACTCCTTTGATTCTCTTATTATCATACATATACATATTTCTGTATGAGACGAGACTTCGAGTGCGTAACGGGACTCTTAGAATTCACCTGTTTGTAAAACACAGTTAAAAACAATGTAAACATATTAAATGTTTTGATTTTAACAGACCTTGATAATTAAATAAAAAATATAATACTTAACAAAAAAAATTGTTTAAATAACTCGTGATAATTTCAGTATAAGTAATTATAATATTATTTACTAGCTGGTGCCCGTGACTTCGGCCGCGTTGAACGATGAAAGGTTGTGTCTATGTCCTTTCTGGTTTCCCAGACAACGTGTATGCAAAATTTCATGGTGATCGGTTCAGTAGTTTTTGCGTTAAAGAGTTACAAACATACATTTATAATATTAGTACGGACGGAAGTACGGATTTATTTATTATATTATAATGTTTTTATTAGGTAGTTTTTGAATTTTTAAGTTTTGATTTTATTATGATAGTTGTTTCTTGAATAAAATAAAAATGTATTATATTTGTAATTATATTTAAGAAAGACGGTAGTAACTAATATACTATATAGCAACTACTATAAAGTTCGACACATGGTGTGCGGGACTCCAAGGGGCTTACGTTCGTTCACATGTTTACGACTATGTTGTCAACTAAAACATTATTTATACTGTATTAATAAATAAATTTCATCATCAACCTACAAGAATCCACTGTTAGTGATAGGTCTTTTTATTTGAGTGCAACTACACTCGGTTCTACGCCCTTTGACGTTTTGACCAGGGCGTTTTGACCAATGGTCTGCACTGTAAGATTCATCTACCCCAACGCTTATCTCCTGCATGAAAGATACGCTCCATGCATTCCTATTCAATTGACTGATTCTTTGGACAATGTCGACTATAGTAAAGCCAAGGAGACAACCCAAACAATGTAAATATATAATATAGGAATCCATCTTGACAATCCTTGAAAACATCTTGGCTTTTTAGCAAAATCTTGGTAAATTTAAATTTACATATAATGACTATCATAAGAGTTTCTTAGAGAAATCTAATTGATAAAAAAATATTTTGTGTTTGATTTTAAAAGTTTATTACATTCTTTGCTGTGCTGCAAGTGCGCTGACGACTACAGTAGGATTAAGGATAAGAATTATGAAGGGATAGGAAAATAGGCTCCAACATCGCTTTACTCACTCGCCGAAACACAACAGCACACGTACTGTTATTTCACGGTGTATATCTGTAAGAGGATGGTTACTGCTATAATCCCCCCCCATCCCTTCCTTCCTTATCCCTTATCCTTAATCCTTCTATGGTAGCACTTATGGCGTTGCTTGTATTATGTGTATAAATCGTCTTCCTTAAATAGTCCGCCTACCAGAAAAGTCCCATTTATGATAAAAATCAAAAATTAACCTGTCAAAATCTATCCAGTCAAAAAATTTAATATACATATTAAGCTTTTCGTAAAGTGCATAATATAACAATGTGAGCTTAAGCAAATGCATTTCGTAATCACAGACAAATAATAAGATATATATAAGTACAAATACAGATAGACAGACAGATATATACAAAGGTTTGCATATGTTTCTGTCTCACATGCGACAGAAGAATATTCGCACCTTCATTCAAAATTGGCTTCGACAGACTTATGATGAATCACGTCACGACACTGTAAAATGAATCCGGCTTGTCGTTGTGGAAGATTGCAGTGACTTGGAGAAAAAAATCGATTAAAAACGCATTATCGATCCAGTACCGATTATAAGTGAATGATGATCTACTAGTTTGCATGTTTATGCTGTTTATTGGAAAATAATAGCGTGTACGCAATGTCGTTTAATCACCGAACGGTCCGTCACTAATAGCTTTCTTCTCCACAAGATAATGAGATAAATGTACCTCATAAATATACCTTTATAGAGATGAGAATATATTTTCTTATCTTCAATCAGCTGTCAATCTTACTAATATTATGAATGAAAGTTGATGTATTGATGTTTTTTTTACTCTTCCATTTAAACAGAAAACCAACGTTAAATGACAGCATGTGTGCTGTTGTGTTTCGGTGAGTGAGTAAGGAATGCCACAGTCCATTTCCCTATTCCTTCACAATCCCTTATCCTTAATTAACACCTGTGGCGTTGCTTGTATTATAGGTGACGGTAGCCACGAACCATCAAGTGGACCGTCAGTCTGTCTGACGAACTTTATATAAAATTAAAAATACATAAAATATTATAATATGATTTTATTTTATTCAGTTTAATATTTTTTATTTATTTTGATAGTCCTGCCCAAAATGATCACAATGTTATATCACAATATTTAAAAACAAATAATATGAGGAAAAGGAAAGCCTATGACTGAGTATAAAGTTGTGGTGCAGATCACAATACTGATATTCTGCCAGCTAATATTAAAAAAAAAATACATTGATTAATGAATTAGTGTAATGTACCTAATTATATTAATTAATTAATGTATTTTCTTTGATATTTGGTACTTGGCAGCAAAGTGTAACTTTTAATTAGAAACTATATTACACCATTGAGGTGAGCCATATATTGTTTGGGTATACCTATGATGCATCAGGACACTGTACGTTCGAGCAGAGCACCTAGTAATGAGACATTAATGCTCCGAGCGCGAATCTCATTTGGTTTTTGTGCACTCGATACGTAAACATGTAGCTACAAAATATGTACATAGTGCAATGTAGCGTGTGTCTAGTTTGCAACTTCACTCATCCGAGGCAAGCCGTTGACCCGACAGCCTCGTGGACAAGGTCAGTTAGGCGACTGAATAATCGGTCTCACTTAAGGTAGGTCGCTATATTGTACTGCCTTTTAATTATACATTAATGCTTATCATTTATTTCTATTCCCGAACTAGTAATAAAGAAGTAATAGAAATAAGACGAACGAATGCAATTGAAAGTGATAGGCATTATTTATTATTTTATTTTTATTATCTACTTATAATACTTCAACGAATGTGTAGTGTAATTATTTCATTTGCAATTTTTATGATTATATATGTTTGGGACAATTAAGGCTTATTATTTATATTTATTAATTTATTTAAGTAAGTACAGTAATAAAGAAGTAATAGAAATAAGACGACCGAATTTAATTGAAAGTGAAACAAACAAACGCACTATCGTATTTATAATTAATCTACTACTAATTATTTAAAATAAATTATTATTAAGAATAAAAAAAAAACTCAATAAGTAAACTTATAAAGAAGTAATAAAAATAGGACGTTGATTAAATTTTTAAGGTGTCTACACACCAAAGCCGCCGGCCCGAAGGTCCGACGGCTAAACCCGCCGGATAAGGCCTGCGGCCTCTCTTGGAAACAAGCCTGCCGGCGGTTTGCGCCCGCGCGTATTATCCGGTAGCACGTGTTTTGAGGGATCATCTAACTATAATAACTGCACAAGCTGCTAATATTAGATCACTATCGTCCTCATCCATATAAAATACTGAAAATACGTCGTAATAATTCGCAATCACACGCGCAATCTCTCCGAGCACTCGGTAATCACCCGTCAACAAATTTGTCCGACTCGCAACTTTCTGAAGCCGCCAGGTTTACCTGCCGGGTTCAGGCCGGCGGCTTTGGTGTGTAGACACCTTTTAGTAGTAAAGTGCAACTTCGACAAAGTGCAACTGATAATATAACAAACAAATAAACATACTTTTGCATTTTTAATATCAATTAGGATTTTGATACGGTTTTCACTGATGGTAAAAGCGATAACGAGAATGAGGATAGTATTATTTGCAGAAAAAAAATGCATTTGACTAGTCGTTAGTTAGAAATAATAAAGAATAAAAGGGGTTTATTACGTGTCAGTCAACTCAAATTTTTTTTATAATGTCAAAATACTAAAAATGTCAATCATAAATTTAATATTTATATTATTTTTTAAATTTCAACCTATGATGACCAAAGGCTATGCGTATGCCTTTGGTCATCATAGGTAAAATATCTATGAAAAATACATAAAGGGATAAAGACGTAACTATAATATATATTAATATACCATACTATAATATATATTACGGTATACGTCATAGAAATATATATTATAGCTGCGTGTGTGGTCACTCCAATATTTGAATAGAAAATATATCGTAATATGCCTTGCAATATTTATATTAATATACTCGTATATTAATAGCTACGTGTGTGACGGGCTTAAAAAGACAAGAGAGTCTAAGTAACCTTATATTCTCGGCCCCACCAAAGTGTTGTGCAAATTGAAATGTGTGTTGTCCAACGATCGTGTACGTACACATACGTCACTAACAATAGATAAGGGATTCTATTTTTAATGACGTTTGTTGACACGTGTTGTTAGAGGACCTAAAGGGGCCATATTAAATTGCATCTTTATCACTCTTGTCTAAGTATGATTCTTCTTAAGTCTTAAGATTCTTAAGTCTTAAAAATACTATAAAGATTTCGTATTAAAAATACACATTATACTAATTTTAAAATTCTTAACCAAGATTATCTAATCCATAAAAGATTACAGGTTCTAATAAAGTAACAACAACTAAAATTGAAAAAAATAAATTGGGAAAGAAAATTACATAGGTATATAAATTACATAGATTTGCATATATAATTAGTATTTATCATTGCTCTTGTGAGCGCTGAAGATGAACTTAAATGTTATATTGAAATTTTTAAGCGGATTCATATTTGTACAAAAAAATTTAGTTATTTGATGATTCAGCACAGCTCATTAAAAAAAAACCGGTAACTTATATCTTGTTGAATTTTTTGCCAGCGTATTACATGCCTACTCCTTCAGATTAATAAAATTAATATTTAAAATATTCTTATATGTTATTATTTTTAATTCAAAGCAAGTTTTTAGATAGTATACCATTTGAAATCTCAAAGTTTTTTCACCAAAATTGCGTTATTCCAGGATTTCCAAGATTCGCGGAATCACTGACTCGTGCCTTACATCATCCATTTCAATGATGAATAACTAATATCTCAATTAGCCTCTGCCTAGTTCGTAACCATGGGAACTTCTTACAAGACTAAGGGCCTCTTTCACCAACTTCATGTAAAGTGTTGATTAGTTAGTTACTTTTAGAAATAATTTTATGTTTTATTAAATCATGCGCTCGGTTTCGCCAAGGCTCGAGCTAGTCAATGACAAACGCAAAAATGACGCTTATTACTTTGTCAACTTGCTTACTCTCGTACAACGTACTAATCTTTAAACAACCTATTTAAAATAGGAAAACATGACAAGGTGTTATTGAGAGACAGGCAATAACACATCTTAATCCAGCCCATAGCAACAATATTCTTACGAAACGATTAAAGTGTCATTGAACTGGAAACTGACTGAAGACACAATAAAGTGAGATTCTCGAAATCCATCCATTGTATTGCAGGTTACACGTGTTGCCCCAGACAGACAGACAAGCTGTCGATAAGTGGACAAACATGTCATAACAAACATCAATCCTCTAGGTTCCCAGAATATAAGAATACTATATTTAAAAGTATTCCTATATCGTTCGAGTCGAAATATATACTTACTAATGTGTTAAAGCTGAAGAGTTTGTTTGTTTGGTTAAAATCTGGAACTTCAGACGGATTTAAAAAAAATCTTTGCATTTGATAGCATTTCTTGAGTAAGTTAGATGACGAAGTAGGGAAATATTGTATTTTAATTTGCTTACTTAATAACATACCATTTTCCAAAGATTTAAATCTTTGTCAATTTCCCTAATACAAATCCCTTTTTTTTATCTGAGAAATCCTCTTAGTTACTCGGCAGTGTAGGGGACACTGCCGGGTTATGCCGGATTCCTACCGGCTAAAACCCAACGACTTTCTATCAACGCGGCCGTTGATGGGCGGAGTCGCGAGGACGTTATGACACGACTTCGGTGCCCCGCCACGACTATCCAGCGCGGGGAGGCCTGTGCTCCCTGTCAAAACCTCGGCGTGCCCGAAGTGGAGCTACGTCGACCACCGCACATGGGTCCCGGTCAGGGTGGAAGGCGGCGGATATAGGCCAACCGACTGCGCCCGAACCTTCTCCGGAGGATTGGCTGGGAGAGGGAATTTTCTTCTAGCTGCCTTTCCGCCGCTTCATTGCGCGACATAACGTGCTTACAGAACGTGAGCATCGCCTGCCCGCAAGGTCACTGCCACTGCGACTGCGATTTCACGACGGCCGGCAGCGACTCTATACCAATCCCTAGCGCAATAGCATCGCCTAGCGTAAAATATTGAGATCTCACTCTGTAAACAAAAGATTTAGGATAAAAACATAAAAAAATTATACGCGTTTGGACCCTGTAAGAATCTAGTAGACACTGAAGGTAGTTAGGTATAATTGTCTATTCTATAAGTTAAGTCTATTGTGGATTTCCAAGATTCTGTTGTTCGTAGAAATTCTTAACATATCGTGTGACTGGCGCAATCACAATGCAACTGTTGTTACTAAATGTGGACAACATTACAATGCCAGTCAAGAGAACTACGAGTATGTATGTAAGAACATTTTAGATATTAGAAATCACCACAATCGAAACATATTTACTAATCAATCGGTATGTTATTTGTCTCGAAATACCATAAAGGTGGAGAATTCAAAATATTATTCAAAATTTCATAATTTTATTCAAATATAATCTTTCTATCGACTGAAAATAATTAAATCGCGTACTGGAGTACGAACATCACATAGAATCATCTTCAATCATATTACATACTAGCTGCTTCGTACGAAGCAGCTAGTATGTAATATGATGATGAAGGTGAAATTTTCAAAAATCCTTTCTTAGCGGATTCTTACGCTATAAAATGAATCTATGTTCAAAATTTCAGCTTTGTAGACGTCAGTCATAACAAATAACTGTATATATATATATAAATAGCGATCCCGCCCTAGCTTCGCATGGTTGAAATTTTTAAAAATCCTTTCTTAGTGGATGCTTATGTTATAAAATTAACATATTTTCCAATTTTTAGATTTTTGGACTAAGCAATTTTGGCTGTGCGTTGAGAGTCCAGTCAGGACAAACGATTTTATAAGTTTAGGAGATTTTACTACAAACAAGCTATTAAAGTTTTAATTTTAAAAAAAAATAGAAACAAAACACACCCGTTTTCTTATGTTTTCTTTAGGTGTATCGACCGATTTGCATTTTTGCAATAATGAAAGCCGTATCAAAATCCGTTAACTAGAATTTATCGAAACAAGAAAAGAGACTATATTTTATAAATGTACCTATAGATATAATATAGAAAATTACAAAAGCAGGAGAAACTAATGCGGCAAATAGTAATTTCGATGCTGATTATTAAGTGAAATAAAAAAAAAATATCGCTCGTGGAAATCTGCGCACTACTTAAATTCAGCTGCAAAAAGTTCGGCCATAACTCGTTCTAACCGAGGGTTTCGATATACAAAACTATTGCAACCAGTTATTATTTCGCCCATAAATATTAATAAATTCTAATTTTGTTTTTATTTATCGGCAACACCTAATCTATTTCTTCATTGTGTAATTTATTGGTTACCTACCAAATTAGTGGGTCGCTGCCCAATTTGAGAACACTGCTGAGTTATGACAGCAAAAAGTGGCCGCTTTGTAACGAATAATAATTTTCTGTGGTCATTAAGTCAGTAATGCGGATATGACAGTGTTATGATACCATTTTGTTTTATAAATAAATATACCAATCAATATTTAAAGATATATTAGAGTATTGGTCGTAATTTGTTTTAGTTTTTTATTTATTTTTTGAGTACATAACATGTTCGATCGGACCCTATGAGGAATCATTTAATATAAATAGGTAACGTAATAAGTTCGGATTGACCTATTTAGAGATCGTATGTCGATTCAAAATATTCAAGGATATGGTTAAGTTGAAACGAGTTCTTACACGTGGACCGTCGGCGTATGGTAACGATGAACCTGACGCATTCAACATGTTCTTGGAGCTAGTTAAATCGTAAAAAATTGCCGTCAAAAAAGGCAAAACGTCAAATTATCTTTCAAATTTGCGGTTCTAAATTCGCTTTGTGAGAATAGCGATGCGATACTAAAGAAATAACAGTATGTAAACTAAAATCTAGTATTCCAATTACACTAAAACCGAATTTTTATAATATTTAGCGTAGATATATTTTTTAAAAATTTCGGTTCTGTAAAATTCCATTTACTTGTATTTACGAATTAGAATGGATTAACAACATCATCGTTATTGTCAAATTTATTTTAAAATGCCATATTAAGTAAAGTTACACCTCATATTCTTCCATCAAATAGGTGAATAATTCGATTAACTGAAAAGGCTTTCGTAGCCGCAGGGTTAGGTGTGAGGAACCGCCTTTACGTATCTCTTACTTACCTATAGAAGATGAAGATTCATGACTCAACAAACTGTATTATGTTGTTGTAATTAACTTTTTTAATACTGGAAAGGCACTCAGAGCACCTTCCATCTTCCATCTTACCCATCATCGTAAAATCTATGTTTGCAACAAAAATATTTCTCAAATATTTATAGTTATTTCTATACCGGATGAAATCGTACACTGCAAATTTATGTGTGGTGTGTACGGGATAATGGTCGTGGGTAAACAGCGGGCGTTGTTTGTCAACTCCTCGTCTAGACGTGATGACATAATGAGTGTCTGCGCGCTCGCCGGCCGGCCTGCATCGTGCACACACGTACGATAGGTAGTATCTACAATATACCTAAACTAATCTGAGCCACAAATCATCTTTAGTACCTACTAACTTCCTGATTCACGCGATTTAGCTGTATGTTTATATCATCTTCGTTCGTAGAACTACAAATCGCCTGGGGACTTAGTGTTAGAAATTATTCATTTCACATTTGAACACAGGTGGAGAACAAGGTCAGAAACTTGACTTTTCTATGTAAAGGTTGACTAACAGGCTGACGGTCCACTTGATGGTAGGTGGCTACCGTCGCCTATAACACAAGCAACATCACAGGTGCTGCAAGGCGCTGTCAACCATAGAACGATTGCGAGGATAAGGGATTAGGAAAGGTCTTACAGTAAGATAAAGCGTGCTGGAAGAATGTCAAACTGATAGCACTAATAGCGGTATGGAACGGTCGCCTATGAGAGAATTCCGATTTGCTTGTATTACATACATTAAGGATGCAAGTGCTTGCTGCTCTGGCAGGGCAAAGGGATTAACGATAAAGGCTAAGAGATAGACGAGTTAAGAATACTTCATATAAGTACACCGAATAGTGTCTCTACGAAAGCGAAGTTCACCGCTATGAAATTCTTCGATGCGCTAGATATTAACGACTGCGAAACAAAGCAAAGAATTATAGACATTCTTGACAAAATGATCAACAAAAAATTTCGAGCGTCTGACGAGAGGCTGGCTGTCTAGAGTTTGTATGCATATCCTACAGACTTTAGACTATGAGTATTCTGAATCAGCATTACGAATCGGTCGTAATTATGACATAAAATAAGATACTTATAGACGATGACAAATGTTTGGCAAAAAACCTGTATAAAATTAATTAAGTATATTTGTGTTTGTAATAGTTGATATACAATTTATGGAAGTTTCTTATAATCAACAATCAAGTTTAAATCATGTGATAGATCAAAGGCAAACTCTAACCATGTGGTCAGAGTCCATTCGCGATGAGAAGAACACATAACTTGTCTGTGTTGAGTTTTCGTGAACTCGAGCCTAAGTCGTCAGACAGTAACGGACTCAAGCAACGCCACAGGTGTTGCAAGTGCGCTGTCGACTACAGTAGTATTAAGGATAAAGAATTGTGAAGGGATAGGGATAGGGAAATAGGATCTCTTACTCGCTCACAGTCCGTTTGACGGCAGCTGTGGTTACTGCCGTCAAACGGACTGCCCAATATATGACTGCGAAACAATATATGTACAATCAGACCAGATAACTTTGAAAAGCGCATTACCAAAGTTGGGAATCGAACTCGGAAGACTTGAGTCATAGCGCTAAGGTTAAACTTAACTTGGCTTTCGACCAATCCTTAAAAAAAACAAAACAGAAAAAGTTTAGCGCCATCTCGTAAATTTTAGTGGTATATAATTTTTTAAAATACTTTAACAAATTAAAAAGTAAATATTTTTTAACATTAATTAAAAGATAATTGTATAATTGTTGCTTACTTTTTATTATATGTCTTTAAAGACATATATATTACTTTTATTATATATGTATTTTTATTATATGTCGACGACTCAGGTGTACGATGAAAACTTAAATAAGTTAATATTACACCTAAAACTGTGTTAGTGTAGCTTGTAGCTAAATTGAACCATTGAACAAAATTTCTTAGAGCTTTTATTATATTTAGTGTGTAAATAAAATTAAAAAAGTCATTGACTTGCATTGTTATATTTCAAGTAGGGTTCTACATTCAAAATGGTACAAACTATACATAAATGCAGAGCGCAGTGTGTCCTGCCTCTATTAAAAAATCACAGTAATTTCTCGGTACTTAGACGTCTTGAGTTACTACGTCGTATGTTTAATGTTTGTGCATAATTTGTAAGTTTCTTGAAACTCTTACAATGTAAATTATTAAGTGACATGTGATACCGTTTCTAACGAGTAGCAATGTTATAATTGTCTTCGCAGAACGATCGGTTTGATAACGGGTGTCGGGGCCTACTCTCGGTATCAATTTTATTATTACCCTGTTCCTTCCAGTACGTAACTCTGCATAAGCGTAGGCAATTAACAACCGCTCAGGATATATACTTGCATTAATTTCGATATTCGAATAATTAAAAATAATGATTTCATTTGAGTAAATAATGTGTAATATTGAGTAAAATGATTCAAAAATTTTGGGAGAGTGTGATATATGTCATATAAATGGGTTAATACGTTTTTTTGCTGTTGCGGTTGTATCTAAAAGAGATTTTCAAGAAATATTATTGATTCGTTTTTATCGTCAAATCCTAAAACTTTGACTCATACGTAAATGTGGTTAGATACTATGCTAAGATTTTAATATAACGCTGATAAGCTATTGTAGGAGATATGGTCCTGTAAATACACATTACACATCCAATTAACCGTAGTATAGAAGTTGTGGCGTACAGTCAGAAATAGTCAGAAATAGCCGCCGCGAGGTAAACAAGCGCTGTAGGTAAAGTTGTCGAAGCGGCCAAATTCTTGGCATCGCATGCCCGCCTGCATATTTCAACAGTTTAAGTCTTGCTCTTGTCTCGGAATTTGTTAATGGCCGGTATTGAGAAGTTAGTTTATGGTGAACGGCGATCGGACACCACACACCGGCCTCGCTGCAAGTACATACTGCGGTTAGGGGAAAAGTTGATATCTAATATTGTTTAGGCTATGCAAGGGAAATCGTCGTGTGCGCGTCTATAATTTTGACTAAACTACTTTAGTTAGTCTTATAAAAATTATAAAAATATAAATATTTATTATATGTTATAAAAATATTTTTTTTTTTAATTTATAAAATCTCGAGTCGTTAGTCCACTGCCTACGTAAACAAACCCTTCAATTTTCATTTTTCATTCGTAAATTATTATTTTTCTGATAAATAAATAAATAAATTAAGTGCAGGTTTATATATCAATTTAAGATGAGACATAGATATAGGTGGTAAATTAATTCAAATTACTAGGATATATTTTTTTTATTTAAGTGCCTCAGATAGAGTTGCATCCACTTTATGATACTTGAATATCATCGTCTTGGAACCCAACATTCACAAGCACTGTGGAAAACGTTAATATTAAAATTTGCTTTATTTAATTCTTGTAAAAACAAATACAATATGAGTAATAGGTTGTCATTGCGTAAGCCTACCTTATGTGTCGGTCACACTTGTCGGTTCCAGCAGTAATAAAAGTAAATCAATACTCAGTAGGCATTTACCGGACAGTCCGGACACGATACGATATATTTATGTGAGAATGTTGTTGACTAGCTTAATTGGCAAATGATTGAGACTAATTGCGCTTAATTACATTTTGAATTACATGAATATTTTCTATTACATACATGTAATAAAATCGTAAACGAGCCGTGACTGTTCATTAAATATAATTAAAAAAAAAAACAATTTGTACACGTTCTGTTAAAAATACACAGTTTCTTACTGTATATCTTCTGTTTTTCTGATTATTAAAAGCTACTGAAAAATATCTGCAAGAAATTTAATGAGATTTTTCTGTTTGTGTTGTCCTGCTTTTGTTATGCAATATGCATTTGAAACTTCCTTCATTACATTAAAGTTTCCCTACTAATATTTTCATAGACAACCTGAACAGTTTCATTAAAATGTACAATCGTCATTCAAATGTCAGACAAACCGCTGGATAACCAATTGTGTTTTGTATGAGATGTAATTGAATGAAACTCCTACGCACCTATCTGTGAAATCGGGTGCGTACACATAGATTTATTACTCGCAGACTGAATTATTCACATTAAACGAATACAAATAAAAATTTAAGTATTTGTAAATAAGCACACGTATAATGTTTGTAATAAATAATAACACGTGAAATATCACATGTTATATTCCGCATAACTTTTGAGGTCAACTTTTGAGTTGATCTTCATTGAGCGGTCCAAAAGACATCGTTCGAAACTAGGGCATTGTTTTTTTTTTTAATTTACACTGAAGAATTTAGGGTATCTTTGAATATTTCAGATTTTTTTAAATGTTGATAACATTCAAAACTTAAAAGACTTTTTTATACTTTTAATCCACATACAAAACTGATTGATGTCTTCTTTTTTTGTTGATGATCTTACCTACATATAGAAAATTGTAGATCAACTTCTCAAAATAAAAATAATTAGTTTGTCACAAAATTAACTACAATGTGGGGCACCAATATCAACAATATGACCAATTTAGCAGTTTCGGAAGTCATAGACAACGGAGGTGTCGTGGCAGCGAGAGATCGGCGCCCACAACGAGAGTCAGAAGCAACCTAGCCAGCTTCGACCAACGCCATCTTGCGGATGGACGTCCAATGCTCTCAGTCAAGGAACTTTGGAAAAGTCCAAGAACTTTTCGGCTCTAACAGCCTTTATTATTTTAATTTAACTAAGCAAAAAGTTCTGTAAGCTTTGAGTGTAGACTGTGGGAGAAACCCATTACACACAGCCCGAATTCATTTTCATAGCTGTTGTATCGTACCCTTGAGACCTTGAGTCAAAATATAACATTTAAAATGGAGGGCTTTCCTTTAATTCGGTAGCCAGTAAGTAATTTTAAACTATTACCTATCTACGATACATATTCTTTACATAAAATATCATTGATAATATCTAATCACAGACAGGCCTGCCGCCACAAATCATAGCCTTTCATAAAATTAGCCTCTTTACCAGAAGGCCACGCCTGTGCCATGCAACATAAAATATTTAACTTGGAATATATTTCTTCAATCGGAACACAATCATTTATCTCCAAAGGACTTATGTCATAGGCAATTATGTTCTGACTTACCATTAATTTATACCTGATAAAAGCATGTAAAAATTTCAACATACACATTAAAAAATAAAAATTATTCAATCTTTAATGTCAAAATTATCGTTAAGGTAATTATTTAAAAGATATTAAACAAAATGTTAGCAAAACAATTATGGGTGCAGACAAATTTTGAAGGTTCGCGTCGAATGTGTAAGGGGAAAAAATTAAAAGTCATCAATTCCTCTTTATATTTCCATATATACAGAGGACCTGTATATTCCTCTTTATATTTCCATATATACAGAGGACCTGTATATTCCTCTGTATTAATATACAGGTATAAAGGCGAAATTATTCTACTTTACGATTTACTTGTCTATCATTTCTTATCAAGCCAAATTCTAGGACGCTTCTAAATTGCTTCACACAAATAATGCCATTTATTAACTAATAAAAAAAAATTGTTTAGGTATAATGTAAAGGCATAAAACATTCTTGAACTAGACACCCAGCTTTAGATCCGCACAGATGACGTTGGCTGAAGGTCAATTTTAATCTACAAATACTTTCTGTTTAGTTGTTATATATAGTAAACAAATAAAAACAGCACAAAAACTAACAAATGTTTCTCAGTAAAAATATTTGTGTAAGCAGATGTTATACCTGGAACCATTTCTGCAGCAGGGAGGGCTATGGCTATAGGGATACCAAGTTCACGTTAACAAAACAAAATCGTGTAATGATTTCGGAAAAAATACAAAATGCTATCATAAAATCTTATTTTTAACATACCTACATAAAAAGCCAGGTTCGAAGAACCCCCGTACTTTTTGCTCATTTTTTCGATCCCGGATTTAGTTGAGTATATTTTCTCACTAATTCGCGTAATTTGTCCGCCAGCAGAAGTATATTGTTTTATATTTGGCGTGTTTTTGTAGCTGACTCCGACAAACACAGGATGTTTTTTAGACATCTTGATGAATTGAAACATCAATCGGTGTATTCAGACTTCGATGTTGCGAATAAATATCACTGGATTAAACACATTGTTGTTTTCAATAAAAAACGACATTCGCAAATGAGGTCACTTTGGTCACGATTGGGTATGTAGTTGTAGGTACACTATATAGATTGAAAAGACTTAAAATATTGAAATGTATTTGTTAATGTAAACATCGTCAGACGGGCAGACGGTCAACTTCATAGGTGCTTCCAGTGTGCTACCGACCTTAGTAGGAAAAAAGACTAAAGGTCCTCCACCTTCCTAGGAAATAGGTCTAACATTCCTTATTCATTCGCCACAAAACCATAGTATACATGCTGTTATTTCACGGTGGTCTTCAATAAGGGGATGGCTACTGCCGTTAGTTGAGCTACCTAATTACTGACTGCTAAATGCAATGTGCCCTGCCACTATAATACAAAACTTTGAACGTTATAAACATTATTTTAACTTAGGAATTCTCTTAAGTCGGCAACGCACTTGCAGCACCTATGGCGTTGATTGAGTTATAGGCGACGGTAACCACCTACTATCAAGTGGACCGTCATCCAGCCTGTTTGCCGACCTTAACATAAAAAAAATCTCCATGTGAACAGACAACTATAAATATTAAAATATTTCAATATATTCTTCACATGAGGCTGTGCACGCATCAGTAGATATGGTTATCCAGTAAATAGTGTACACGGGCCTGTAATCAAGGCGGACTCGTGGGCCATTACCGCTAATAAGTGTTTGCCTGCTACTGTACGTTTTCAAAATCATTAGTCAAACGGAAATGTCTTTCAAGAAATCGGTCCTCTCGGGTCACGTGACTGTGCAATTACGAAAACATAATACCGCCTAATAAGGTACAGTTGTGAACGAATTATTCTTGTCTTATTAAATATCGGATGCATTTTTGTTTTTGCAATAAAAATTTTTTACGATAAACTCGACAGTCAGGTTGACGGTCTACTCGATGGTAGGTGGCTACCGTCGCCTATAGCACAAGTAACGCCACAGGTGCTGCGCTGCCGACCATAGTAAGATTGAGGATAGGGATTGGGAAGGTATAGGGAAATGGGCTCTGGCGTCCCTTACTCACTCACACACATGCTATTATTTTACAATGTATTACCTTTTGCATATGTTTATAGATTTGTTAATAAATAAAAATTATTTATATTATTATTATCTCACGGTGGTCGTCTGTAAAGGGGTGGTTACTGCCGCCAGACGGGCTGTCCATAAGGGCAACAGCACAAGCATCGTAAACACAACAGCACAAATGCTAATATTTTGTTATTGTCTTCTATTACCATACTGAAATCTTTATTACATTACCGACCCACCCCTGTCTTCGTACGTATGCATTTTTTTACTGAAAATATAATACACAAACCTTCCTTGTTTATCGCTCTTTCCATCAGTCCAAACCCTATCAAGTTGGGTAATTTAAAAGAAGTCAGCGGAGACACAGACAGAGGCGGACGGCTACTTTATCTTCTGCTATATGGAGATTAACATATACCCTAAAATATTTCATTTTCAGATGAAGCATCACCTGTGAAACTTCATTTTTAGGTGACTACGAAATGCAGCGTGCAATGCAATACTTCAATTGCGCTTAGTATTTTTTCGTACACTAGAGAAGCAAGAACTGTTTAGGTAACGCAGTAAGCGCCCTTGAAAAGACTTCAACGCTTCACGAACTTGAAGTTCATTGATCCATATCTTCCTGTTTGTATCTTAATATTTTTTTTAATTGGCGTATTCACATTTGTGGATAATTTATTGGTTTATTATTGACAACTCAAATAGATTTATCACAGGTAGTGAATTATTACAAGTAACGTTTTAAAGCAATTTACGCAGTATTGTGACACTAGCGAAATGTCCATTCTTTGCATGGGTATTGTGCTAATTTTAATATCTATCGAATTGTTAGTAAAAAATTTAGCGAGCTTAGGCCACGCAAACTAATGAAAATTGTTTTCATCAATCTTAATTATAAATTATCACCTTTTTTCTGTTAATTATAAATTTTGTTGTAATGTAGTGAAGTTACTACATGTAATGTGTGTAAATAGATATACCTCTAGTGTAATGTAAATGAATGCACTTATTTGCTTTCAGTCGAAATTTCTTTAAACGTTAGTGAAATTTGCATCAAATTGAAATTTAAAAAATCTAAGTTTACAAGTGCAAGGCGATTTCTTTTTATACTAATTAATTATTTTAATCAATTTATTTATCAATTTACGTTTTAGGGTGTTACTCTTTGACATCTTTCGACAAGAGCGCAAGTTGCGTTTTGAAAGATATTTCTGTATAAATATTACTGAAAACCTTTCAAAAATCATTTGCATACTTTTAATAAACCAATATTAAAAATTTTACCAAGTACTTTTAAGTCTTGATACTAAAACGCTTATTGTAAAATGAGATTGTCTGAAAGGCTACGTTAAAAGTGTCAATTAAAATTTGTATATTCTGATTTGAATTAATTAAAAATTAAAGGTTGAGTTTTCTGCGTAAACGGATAGACCGGAAACGGATCTATTGGATTTGGTGAACGGCAAATAATTTATATAATAAATAGAATGGTGCGGGTTGGTCTCTTCTGGAGTTATGTATGTTTAGGTGAGGAGACGAGAGTTCCATGCGGCGGAAGGTCACGACAGGCGCGTGGCCGAAGCGGTCGTCGACTTACGCCTTACAATTCGTTGCACTTACACTCCGGGATTACTACGAGTATCTACCCAAAATAACTTCGCGTCAGCACCTTCACATTGTAAGACACTTTTTGACCTTTGTTTTAAAGTAGATAATCATTTCCTACAATGCCTTAATATACTTTCCATTTACGTCCTTAATATAATGCACACATTTTTTGAAGTTAAACTTTTTTGCGTGCGATGACAGTAAAATTTCAAGGTCGAATATTGTATGACGCTTCAGTGTAACGATAAAGTGACGCTTCTTGTAATGTTTCTATCTCTCTGATATCTACCACTGATCGCCAAAGAAGTTTCACTTCTGACACACGTAGGTATACTATGTACATGCACTTTTTTTTAATGTAAAATTGGCAGACAGGCCGACAAAACTCTTGATTGTAATTGGCTACCTTCGCAACGTTAAATGAGATAAGTTGAAATGAGAAAGATTTAGTTACAAGTATATGGCATAGGAAACACAACAACAGCACTAGTAACAGGGTACACTAAGTTTCGCAGTCATTTGGACAGCCAGCCTGGTCTGGAGGCAGTAACCACTCCCTTACACCGTGAAATAAAAGTATTTGTTTTGCTGTGTTTCGGTAAGTAAATAAGGAATGCTAGACCCATTAGTAATCCTACTATGGTTACACTTGCAGCACCTAACTGTGGCATTGTTTGTTTTTCAGCTTATCGACCTTAACATAAAAGTGGTGTGTCGCTTATTTTGTTATGACAAAGTTTTTTAAGGAAATAAAAAAAATCTTAGGTATATATTCGCTTTTGTTGTATTTATTGAATAGAGTGATGGTATATCTCAGAATTTATGATAGAAACGACGTAATTATATATTTTAAAGATAGAAGACGGTAAAAAGATAGAAAATTGTAAAAAGATAGTGACCCGCGTTGCCTTGGGACCCCAACATGGTTAATCCGGCCCTGAGCTTCGTGTGTCCGGCGACTACTAACTAGTGTGTTGTGAATGGCGGTGCAGGTTACGCGAGACAAAAGTGTAGTCTACTCTAGCAACCGGCCAGCCAAGAGAGTGTGCACCGGCCGTAACTTTCTCAGTCCGCGCCAACTCTCCGATAGGGCAACACCGATGGTAAGCCGGGCGTCGGACGTGTCGCACGGCGTGACAGGGCGGTGCAGCGGTCACTTGTTGCAGGGCGCGACGGGTGGGTGTGCGCGCACGTGCCGACTGCGACCCGACGGCCAGACGGTCTCCTTAAGCGCACAGTGCCGCGGCGGCCCGCGTCGAGCGCACAGCGCCGCACGCGCCGGCATGCGACGTTAGCACGAGTATGCGGCTGCCTCTGGTGCCGCTGCTCATGCTGCCGCTCGTGCTTGCGCGCCCGGCAGCAGGTGAGACCCCAAACACAACACATGCCCCTAATTGTGGTCACAAAATACATACAACTAAATAATTATAGGGTAAAAGTTACGCGAGTGTCGCTCGACCGGTATTTAAACATAAAGAAAGGCTCACGATATTCTTTTAAAGTTAAAAATCGGTAAGGGCCGTGTATAGAGAATATTTCAATTTACCCCGTAAGTAAGTGATCTCTCAGTTTTGTGTGCGATTCGGTAAGTTATCACGTTTTAATTTTTTTTCATAAATTTCTCGCGTGGTTCGGTTTTCAGAAGAAAAAAAAACGCGCAGAGTTGCAGCAAAAAATCGACTCTGTGCAGCAAAAAAGTTTTCTGCACTTTTTGTGCAAGCAATTAATAATTAAAAATTAATAATGTTCGAAATTTCCGACTGACTTACAAAATATATTAAGTTTGCTTTAAGTAACAATAATTATGCTGTTTCGTTAAACACACTAATATAAATAATTGAGTAAAATATTTTAAAAAAGAGAGAAATAAAATCAAATAAAAAAGTTTATAAAGTTGATATTTCAAATTATTTTTATTTTAAAGCTTTATTTTTTAAAGTTTCAAGTTACTATTGCAAATTCTTTTCATGTTCAAATATAATTATATTTTTATGTACTTTAAATAATAGTATTTATTTTAAAAAGAATCAAACATTTGTGAGTCTTACCAAGTAGAGGACTTTTTTTAAATCGTTACGTTTGTGTTGAAGGGATAAAATTAGAAGAATCGCTGTGCATATACAATTGAAGGATATATATTTCCTAATGAGTATATAATTATCCAAGGTACTGAATTAATTAAAACTGAAATATTATGTAGTTTTATATAGTTAAAATTACTCAATCCGAGGTCCTTGCAGAGAACTAACAAAAAAATAAACACATTAATCAACAATCTACAAACAAATAAATAAAATCATTATAAAGAAACTAACCCACTAAAACTAACATAATTATAAGAAATAAGTTAAAATTGTACAAAATAATACAAGGAATACAGGCTTTTTTATTTTTATTTTTATTCTTATGTTTTAATTTTTAATTTTATTTTTTATATAGTTAAAATATTTGATTTTAATGTTTATTCAGTAGAGACTTTCTAGATTAATTAATCAAAAAAAAAATTAAGTTTTGATTTATTATTTTAGATTTTATGAGCAATATATGTAAATTAAACTATATAAATAAATTGCAATAAATTGTTCTTTATCAAAAATTTATACGTTTTCTGTAGGCAATATATTAAAATAGAAATTTAATTATAATATATTACTTATAACATTACCATTTACCAATCTCGTAATCTCGTAGTATGTGCATGGTAAATTTTTAGATAACCCTTCTATTAAGTTTTTTATGCATTAACTATCAACTAATACATACAAAAAAGACATATAAAAAGAAAAATAAAATGGCATAATTGGCAATATAGCCGCTTCAAGGTTGTTACTCCTTAAACGGTTGCGAGCCTTCCCGTAAAAATATATTATACTTATGTATAAAATTTTGTCGTGTACTCGTAATAACTTTTGTTTGTAATGTTAGTAAAGTGATAATATCTTTTTATTATTCATCAGTGACTACAGCAATAGAAGCATTATTCTCCCCCCTTTCCTTTCAAATAATATTTTTTTATGAAAATTTAAATTAATTTTTTTAGTCAAGTTTTTTGTTAATTAAATATAGTATTTTTTAATTTGAATATAAAAATATAACTACTCTGGATTATATTATTTTATAACAAACTAAAAAAATTTAGTTATAAAAACGTGGTTAAATATTTTTTAAACAAATTTCTTAAAACCATAAATAATGTAGTGTGAAATCACATAAAAAATCGCTACAATATGCAATTAGTTACTAATACTAATTAGCTATTAATTTTTGCCTACGGTTTTTCTGTGAAAGTTTTTAAATGGAATATCCGCAGCATCGATCTACCTGCGTATTGAATCTCATCAAAATCGGTTCAGCATTTTAGCCATGAAAACATAACAAAATTAAATAACCGCATTGTAATTGGTATTAGATTTGGTCCTTCTCATTGGTATTAGTCGTAGGTGCGTGAAAAATCTTTATATATAAAAATCAATCACATTAGTCTCGCAAAAACGAATGGGTAGACCGATTTCAATTCGATTTTCAATAATGAAAGATTGATAAACGGAGAAAGTTTTTATTTTAATATAAAAATTGCACGACGGGCGACCGTAGTGCAAATGGACCATGTCCATCTGCAGTGTATAAAGCTATCTCCTTATAAAGTTTTATAAGTTTTATACAGTGATTCAATATTAAAAGCAATAACAAGAGTACTGTACGTGTTATCTTCGCACTTATAATATTAATAGTATTATTAAAATGGAATCGGTGACAAATTCTCTGAATGGCCTCTCGAAAGTGTTAAGCAAGTATGCTTTCGGCTTGTATGCACTTCTGTGTGGTATATGTTTATGCAGTGTGCAATCTATGCACCAAAGTAGCTGACCCACTTACTGGGAAGTGTACTCAAGCAAGAATAGGTCCCGCTGACGCGAAACGACGCGCGCCATGACAATAAACAAAACCAGCATGTCTTAATATATTTCACACTTTGTGTATTATTAACGAAACAAAATTATCTTCAGTTTATTTTCGTACTAGTCCGTCAGCAGTCGATTGTTTCAATGATATTTCAGCTACAACTGTTCACCTACAACAATGCTTTACGTATATGACGTTTTAGGTAGATTTTTCATTTTACGATTTGAGCTTTATTTTGTACGAGGGAATTATAAACGTATTGAATTATAACGATTTTCATTTTATAATTTTAACTTTATTTTGGCCGAGAGTGTTATAACGTTTTAGCTTTTAATTTTCGATTTCATGTGAATTTTTAGACGCGAGAAATATGTTTTAGATAGTTTTTTCATTTTACGATTTTACCTTATTGGTCGAGAGTTTTAGGTAGACTTTTAATTTTACGATTTTAGCTTTATTATTACTCGAAGGATTTGACGTTTTAGGAGACCCTTTGCTAACAAAGAGTCTCAAGTATAGTTCTCAAGCCGACATAGTAATCAATTTTATTCAATTTTAATTTTATTCGAAGTAAATATTGATTAATATTTGCTCATTTCTATTTAGCATATTATTCAAGTTCTTCTCCGAAATCCTTAAGATGAAATAGGAAAGGTTTCAGATTTTACATAGCTATGTGATTTTACATGGCTCAACGGTTATTTTGAGGTCACCGTCGTATATGAGACCAGCATGTTGCCAATTTTCATCACGTGTAGTTTATTAAATACTCTACAAAGAATATGTTAGTAACAGGAACTGGGACAATTGCTTTCTTGTTTTGATTCTAAGAAGATGTATAGATACGGTGTCGTAGAAGAATGTCTTACTGAATAAAAAATACCAGAGAAGATATACTAATAAAGATAACAGTTTTATAAATATTATTAAATTTTCAAATAAATCTGGATTCCATACAGCCTAGATGGAAAGTCGAGACGAGATATGGCCAGACGAGATGTGTTATGGTAGGTTTTGGAAGGGTCAAGACAGACTTACCGGTAATTAAACGGAGGTTCGCCTGCTCTTCCAGCGCTGGTTCGGTGCCATCAAAATACAGAGAGTTTTTTTATTGATTTAAGCGTTTGATTCTTAAGATATCACATACCACACACACGCGTAAAGAGTTTAATTTAGCGGAGCGATAAGCGAGCGCGGCGACAACTTGTAAGCGTCTGTCTTGGTTTTAAGGGTAGGAAAGGGAATAAAAAATAGATAAATATGTAGGTAGGTATGCGTGTGATGCGTTCGTTTGCATGTGTGAGGTGTGTATCAAAAACGGCGTCAACAAGATGAGATTACACTAAGAAAACTATTAAATTCTAATTTTTTTATTATGTACCTATTTATGTACCTAGGTATTTTTATTCTATGGAAACGTTTAAATCAATTGAATAAAAATTCTTTACTGAACTAATTGCTGATAATTTTGTTGGACTTTTTCCTATTTTATTATCTTAATCATAGAAATTGGTAATATTTTCATTGAGCATATTATATGTATATCAAACGAATTCGAATATACATAGATACCATATATATTTGATCCTTTAGCTATTGACTGGTGTAATTAAAATGAAAGATAAGTACATCATTTAACTGTATCCCAGATTTTGTGATTATCAGTTTTCTTTATCGCTTCCACTGTGGAAGAAAATTTAAAAACGTATTCACTTTAAAAGTAGATTTAACAAATATCTCAACTAGTTATCATGACTAGAACGAAAAATTACTGACACATTATAATATAAATAAAAAGTTAAGAAAGCCACAAAGTGTAAACTGCGTTCCATAAATCGAAGGAGTAATTTGACAGGTCTTAATGTCAAATTTTAAAATAATGTTACCAGCGTCTTTTCCGTAGTGTCGGTTTACTTAAATAGTTATAATATTTTTTATCGTGTTTTATTGATTTAACATTCGTATTATTGTTATTTTAAGGTTCGAATTTCGTTTAAAGCAGGATTACTAATGACAAGGTCCATTTGGAATGAATAAAAAAACAATTCTAAATTTTAATGTGAAGTCATTTAAGGCAATTACATTACATATTTGGGAATAATTTTATGTCACCTATGAATATATTCTCATCAGAAAAGTAATAATAATCGAAAAGATTTGCGACTTATAGAACGGACTTTGCAAAAAATATAATTTAAACAAATTAAATACTAATTAATATTAATTCTAAACTAAATGTTCTATAAAGCATTGAGTTTTTTTTTTAATAAGTTCGATTAGGTGACATCACTATTTTTGTATGTTCAAAAACCTGCAACCCAGGAAATGTCAAATTACTCCTTCGAATTAAAAAACGCAGTATAGTGAGTAAAAAAACAAAATAATTTTCAATGAGCCCGTTAAACAGTTAACACAATATTATGATGTGTTCGCGAAAATAGCCGAATGACTAGTGTCAACAAACTCGTCGGCTGCGTATGGCGTACCGTGCGTAGGCGCACCCGAATCGCGAACGCGTAATATTTTAATTGGACATTTACTCGTAGTATCTTTCACTGAATGCATTCTACGAAATTGTTTGAAAACAACACGACCCTAAATATAAATATAAATTACTAGATGAACCCGTCCACGCTTCGCTCTGGCTGTCAGCAACGTTCCATGGTTGCCATAAAAACGGTCAACGTTATGAAAATTATGTTTTTTTTTTATAAAAAAATCGGTTTCCGTTGGAAATTTTGTGGAAAAAAGTCCTCTGTTTGAATGCAATGTTGTGTAAAAATTTCAAGTCAATCCGTCAGTTAGCTTTCGAGGTTTTGAAGCATATACAAACTAATATAAAATTTTTAAACATATAGACTAGTGACTCGCTCTCGGCTTCACACGGGACGCATTTTTTTATATACACCAACCTTTCTCGTTTCGTTTAGTTATGTGCAAAAAATAATGATACAAATTTATTATACAAGGCTTCGCACAGATGAAATTTTCTCGTCATATGAACCTTTCTCAAATTTCAACAGCTGAATTTGTTCAGCCGATTCATTTTTATTTTAATAGACTAGCGATCCGACCGCGGCTTCGCACGGATTTCTTTTTTTTTTTTTTCATTTTTTCCCTCTATAAGAACCTTGCTTTTACTGCGATGAATATTTGAAAGAAAAAAAAATTAATTGGTCCAGCCGTTCTAGAATTTTGCGCTTAGCTATTCATTTTTATTTATATAGATTTTTATTTAAATCAGTAATGAAAAAGAAATATCGAATAAATAAAAGAATAAAATAGGTAGGTTTAAATATCACACAAAAATGAATTCAATTCACAGGATATTACAAAAAATTAAGAAAAACTTTTATTACTAAATTCTCCAAAGTGTAAGTTAAAAAATACAATGGTTTTGAATGATGTCCTTTACATGACCATACTCTTAGTTAGTGAATTCATCTGCCAATTATTAAACAACAAGTACGCTGCTATTTCCTTCTAACTGCTGTCTTTATGAGCGGATTCTATCATTACTCTCATCCGTAATAACCATCATAATAGTGTAGTTATATAGGTATAGTAGAGCTGGATTAGGTCATGTACATACTGGTCTCTAGAACACTCTAAGATCTAGAGATATGACATAAGACGGTGACGTCTTATGAAAAACTTTGAGATATAATTTCAGTATAGCTCAAGCAAATCGGGCTATGGAATACATCTGGAATTATATGCAATTTATCCTTATTGTTAAAGATTTAATAGGGTGGAAGAGGGAAAAAGACTGAGAAAATATACTTGCAATGCAAAATTATAAAAACAATAATGAAAAATTGTGAACTCACAAAACAAATCGACAAATTTTATAAAAGAACAAGTAATTTTAAAAAGAGAAGAAAATAGAAAAAAAGGCTACATATGAAAACTTTAAAAAGGTCATTAGCTGATAAGATTTATTATTTATATTTTAACTAGCTTCGCCCAGGAAAAAAAATAGTTTTTATTATAGATAGATAAAAATTCATTGAAAAATTATTAACTGATGGTGAAAACCGCATCAAAATCTGTTACGTGATTTAGGAGTTAACTGCCATACAGACACACGCGGAGAGCGACTTCAAATTATTTATACTATGTAAAGAAAAGGTCTTGCTTAAATTTTATGTCTACAGTTGAAAGTATCACAAAATCTAAATAAAAGAACAAATTATCAACAAATGTCTAGTTAATTTCACGAGAAGCCTGTTTTAATTATGTGCTGATTTAAATGCATTAACGTTTATACCAATGTACCTACTAGACTATACCATGTTAGGCTACGCTTTGTTAGCAAATATACTGGGCGTTTAATGTACCGATACATTATTGTTGTAAATGAATGTACGCAGCTCGTCTTATGGCTTTTTTATCTTTTTTGTTCTCTTTCATGTTGATAAGTGTTTAAGAGTTTTTTTTTCTTCTAATGAGTAACTTTATAGACACTGTTAATAACATTTTAAGTTTATTCCATTCTTAGTTTCGTTATTTCTGAGTTTATATTGTTAATTTATTTTATTTTATAACTCGTCGATAGATAATATCTATTAATCTAATATTATCTAACGACGTTATAACTGCATATTTTTTTGTCTATTTAGATTTAGTTTTTAATTTGTGTTTTTATAACATTAACTTAACCTTTAAACACCTGAAATTATAAGACACTAGCTGGTGCCCGCGACTTCGCCCGCGTTTAATATTGAGCCTATGTCCATTTTTAAATTCTATTCTAACTATTGGTGAAAGATTTTTTTAAATCAGATGAGTAGTTTCGAAGATTACCTCCTACATACAAACATATTTTACCTCTTCATAATATTACTAGCTGTTGCAGGCGACTTCGTCCGCGTTGAAAAATAAAAAATATATAAGCAATATAACGCTGTAACTCTTGTTGCCTATACACTTAGGCCAAGCGGTAGTTTGACTTTTAATTTTAGATGATCACTTGAGAACATTAGATACTTTTTCTGGATGAAAGGTGCCCTATGTCCTTTCTTGTATCATTGCATACACGTTATGCAAAATTTTACTAAGATCGGTTGAGTAGTTAAAGCGTTATAAGGTAACAAATAGACAGACAGACAGAGATACTTTCACATTTATAATGTATAAGACCTAACTTAGATTTCTATGCAAGTTATACTACTTACATTATAACTACATATAGTGGAAACATCTTTCCATTCATTCGTCTTTGTGGCGTAGTTACAATGTGAAATTTTCGTATCGCGATGACCTCGTAGTGCAGTAGTTGTTTTGGTCGAGCGAACGTACACGATATTAGCATGTGTAAATAAATATTAAAGAGTTTGTCGTCTGGTCGCCGGTAGTTGGTTGCAGCGATGATTCAAGAGGAACCGCATATCAGACGTTCGAGCACCTGCGGGCTGGTGATGTCCCACCGCTATCTAAGAAATATCGATATCGACAAGTTTTGAGATAAATTAGGTTTACTGACAAAATTACAAATTTTTACAATTTTTACTGCAAAAATTGTAAAAATTTGTTGATTAGTTTTAATGTCGGAGCACACTTCCACTTTCATATACACCATTTGGCGGCATCAACAATGTCGATGGAATATATAGCAAATGTGCTGCTGTGTTTCAATATTGCTGGGATAAATGCTTGGTTACCCACTATTGAGTAGATCGTCAGCCCGCCTTCCACTTATTGTTACCTATTAGCTTTTATCACCTAATACGTTTTATTATATAGTGTTATATTAATTTTAAAACTACAATATCTTAATTGTGTTATAAAATGAAATCGATATTCGCATGTTTGTCTATTCAGTTTTTCTCTAAATAACACAAGTTACTAAATCTAAAAAAAAAAAACCTGTTATTAAATGATTAAATTTCTAAAAGTAGAAAATTGTTTTTTTTTTTTTAACAAGCACTGGCCGTGAATTAACTGTTTAATTGCACTCGTACAGAAATTATTCCTTTAATTAGATGTTTATTATTTATTTTAACTGATCACACATTATAATCTATACAAATACGTCAAATTTCAAATATTGAAAGTACACATTAGTGTGCTGAAGAGAGAGACAACCATAAAACGTTCTCATATGTAATTTCTTAGTCGCATTCCGTAACATAAATAATCATACAAAATTTAAATACTACTTTCCCCCCAAAAAAAAGTAAATTTCCATAGATTCATTACACATTACACTATCTATTATATAATTTAACTTAATTTCCCGATTTGAGTAGTTTTTGTGATTGATCTATCAGTCAATGAGTTAGTCGTATATCGCTTGCTTTCGTATTAAAGATTTCAAGGAAGCCAGTGTTGTTACAATGTCACCTTGAGTATTGTTGTGAATCGATGAAAATCACACTACAATCTGAAATATGCATATTACGTCGCCGTAACGGGTTTATAGCTGTGGAATGAACACGGCCGTCTGCATGCCAATCGGCGCGATTCCTGGTGATCGCCCCTTTGAATTATGCGCACGAGCACTCGTAGCGTCTGCATTGAATCGCCACGCGAGATTTATGTCTGTCCCGCACAGCTAGCTACATACAAATGTTTCCTTGAATCGACGTGAGAAATGTACACACAAATAACTTAAACAAAAGCGAAACGAACACAATAAAATACACAGTTCCATCTCGCTCTGTCTTGTTCACCTGTCAAGATAAACGTGGCACGTAATTTCGTTTGTCATTTGTCATTTATCATCATGTTAATGAGAGACGTAAGTGATCTTTGATGCTTATTAGTTATTGTCAATTATCATTACTGTTGCTCTGATCGTCAAGTTTTTCATCTGTTCTCTGAATTGACACGAGTTCACCAAATGTGTATTTTGTTGCCATAGTTTCATCATCGAAATTTACATTTTAAAAATTGAATTATCGATACTGAAACTTGCACCTCACTAGCGTGAATGCACGCTCGGGGTGCAGTGGTCGGCGCTGGTACAGCGGTGCACTCACTATTGTGTCAATACACTGCAGTTTATGCAGTCCCGGCTATTCGTTCAGCTTGCCTTTGAAAGGTGGTTGTACCAAAATTCTCTTCAACATAAATTTGATTTGATACATAAACCTAATATTGTACATTTGATTTGAAAAAATTGACTTTGGTCACGGCTTCATATACATACGTAAATTGTTATATCCATATAAAAGCTAATCATAATCTGTTCACTTGATCGTATCCATAATCCATATAGTTTCTTTATAAACTCTTTATAACTTAACTTTTTGGCAATTTTTTTCCAGTTAAAACATTGCCTACATTTATGTCCACGGCTCCAAACAGTAGTTCATAATCGTCCCTCAAGAGGCTAGACTGGATTTTCGTATAAAGTACTCGACCCTAATTTGGAAGGCATTTAATTTTTTGCATTATATGCGGTTGACAAGAACATTATAAAACAAGTTAATTTAAAATAACATTTTATTTATTATTTCTAATCAGATTTGCATGTGTTTTGAATTTATTCGTACTTTGTTAATTTCAATTACCGAAGTCTGTTAAAACGTTAACACGTGATTAAATAACAATAATTCAATGGTTGCATTATAATTATTATTGTACATTAATAATTTTATTTTACAATATATATCTATAAGAAAAGAAAAAACTTTCAATTAGTTATCCCCTTATAGCCGCGCTAGCCGGGAATACTGTTCATAAGTGGCCTTATATTATGTTTTAATAGCAAACTTAGCACACTATATTTCTTGTCCTTGTAAGTAATGGTTGTAGAGTATAATTTTTGATAAGTAAAGATTAGCTAAGCTGGGATTATATGAATAACTAAATAGGCACATCATATTCTTATCATATTTCTTGATAACTAGTACCTATGAGAACATAGGTGCCTAAAGTCCTAGTGATGGTGTTTCGACGCAATTTTACTGAGTTGTATTTGACAATCTGTTATCCATTACACATTTAATTTATGACGTTCATAATAATAAAGTCAACATCAAGATAATATCAACTTCCATTCATTACGAAACGTGCGGTTAGTTCCACGGCGATATTTCAAAGCGAACTTCCACCAGTTTTGATGTAAGCTTTGGCGCGCGTTCAAGAATTTTCACTTCTACGTATCATTTCAATTTCGGATAGGTACCGGATGACGAGGTGTGACAACCTGGCAGTTACGCTATGCAAACATATGTTAACAAATTGAACGAAATTAAACATCATGTTCTTGGCTTTTGTCCCAATAATTTGGAACAATATGCTAAGAAATAATATAATTAATGGACGGACACGACTATTTTCGATCGTTACCAACTATTTTTTCTTAAGTTTTAATAAAAATAAATAAAGTTATTAATAAAATTTAATAAAACTATTAAAAAGGTTTAATCATAGAATTTTTTTGTCCGTTTCTAAATTGTGATTCAATATTAATACCCGCTATTATTTATTCTAATATAGAAACGTAGACACTTTTCTAAAGTCTAGTCAAAAATATATATTCCATAACTTTATTAAAACTAAAACAATTTGCCTTTACACAGAAAGGTATACTTACCTATAAATTATGACTGACAATTTTCTAGGTAAAATTGTCAGACATAAAATAATAATGAGAGACCTAGACGGCGGGATAGATATCATATTATGCATAATGTTCCAGACGCACCTGTTTGCATACGTCCTTCGTCCTTCGTCGTCCCAGAAACGAAAAGTAGGTCGACTGAAGGCTACCAGACAATCACAATTTTAAATTAGGGACCCTTTACAGCCTGTTAAATTTTAAATGCATTTAGTTTTATTAAGTAGTCCCTTGGTAACGTTTCGGCGGCGAATTTATTTAGATAGTCTGTAAACTGTCTCATATTTTTTAACACTTGCTATGATACCGGGTTAACTCAGCATATAGAATGTGGGATTGATATTGTAGAAAATATCAGTGAGGATAATTGCTTGTTATAGAAAATTATTATGATCATCATAAGTCAGAAGCAGAAGGATCCACTGTCTACCCGCGGCCCTTATCCGGTCGTCTGTCTACCTTCCACGCTAAATTTCATGATGGTCGGTAGACTATTTAAGGCGTGAAAACAAACAAACTCACTTTCGTATTTATAATATTAGTATAGATATAGTTTTTGATACACTGTGTGGCCCTTATTTTACATTGGGATATCCTCTTAGATACCCGACAGTGTAGAGGACACTGCGGGATTATGCCAGATTCGTACCGGCTAAAACCCAACGATTTTATAGCGCGGCCGTTGATGGGCGAGGTCGCGGGGATGTTAAGACACGACATCGGTGCCCCGCCACGGCTATCCAGCGCGGAAAGAGCTACACTCCCTGTCAGAACCTCGGAGTACCTGAAAGTACACTGTGTGAACCTATATATAAACATGACCTCAAACATATTTATAACATTAGAATAGATTTGTAGAGTGTTATAGGAACCCTGCGGGATTTTGCTAATATCGGGTTCCGCGCTATTTAAGTTACGGGACTGCTTTCTCTATGCCAGTGTATAATCTGTTAACTTTTCAAAAGCTCTAAAAGCAAAAACACTTTTGATAACGTGTTCACTAATCATTATACGTTTAATTTATATTGCAATGTATCTTCCAGAAATATCCGACTTTCTGTAAGAGGTCACTGCACTTATTTGTGTAGGTATCATTATCTACATATATAAAGAAATTATACCTAATCGACTTTGAACTAAGAGGATTTCCTGTTTTCCTTATTAATATTGGAAGTATTCGCGCATTTGTGTATTTAACCATATATCAATCCAGCCCGGATACATTACGGTAATTTCATTATGGTTTTAACTGCAACTCTTAACACTTCCAGATATAGATATTTAGATATCTATATTTATACATTACTATACTGTCTGTTTATCTGTTTATAACTGCCCAATGGATTTTAATACAGTTCTCACTAATGGAAAGAGCGAAAATGAGAAAAAAGTGTTATGTGTTGTTCCGACTGTGTACCCAGTGGCGCCGAATTTTTTATATTTTCACACGATTTCTTGGGAACCTAGTATTTTTCCAGGATAAATTTTAATCCAGGTAATAAACTATCTGTATGCCAAAGTTCAATCACAAATCGAACTAAAAGGCACTAGGGTTCACTTCTTCCCTATCTGGCAGCAGTCACCATCCCCTTACATGAGTGTGAAGAGTTGTCGAGTCTATTCTCCTATTTCTCATTTCTTTCTTCCAGAAGAAAAGTCGGCTGCGTTTTTTTAACCCTATGACTTTGCTTGTGTTAGACGACTGCAACCACCTTACCATAAAGTGGACCATCAGCTTACATAAAAAAATCAAGCTTTTAATCATCTCAGCCGTAGGTCGTCCATGGTTGGATATAATTTTCCAATATGAAAATCCAATAGGTCAGAAGCAGCCTGGATCCACTGCCGACCCGCGGCCCTTATCAGATCGTGCGTCCCACGCAGCGTTTGCCAGTCCGTGGCTTCCACTCGAGAACCTTCCGTCCCTAGCAACCGTCGGCTCTCTGTTCTATGTGTCCTACTTACTGCCACTTCAACTTACTAATCCTTTCGTCTTTTCATTCCTGATTCGAACTCGCAGTGTAACCCCGAGCATAGCCCTCTTCATAGCTCGTTGAGTTTGGAGATACAACTCGTTCTACGCTGCGCTTGCCTGTCCATGGCCCCTACTCGAGAAACTTCCGGCCCCAGCCGGCGGTCGGCTCTCCGTACTATATGTCCTGCCCAATGCCACTTCAACCTACTGATCCGCCGCGTGTTATGTTGGTATCTTTCGTTGGTATACGGATCTCGTCATTCATGATTCGATCTCGCACTGTAACCCTGAGCATATATATAGCTCCATAGCTCGTTGAGCTTGGAGATACCACTTAAGGTAAAGTAATTTGAAGTCGTATATATAATTATGCTTATAATTTGTGCGAAATAAAACGGGCATGCATGACTGTGCGTTTTCATAAGAATAAGTTTTACGTAGCCTACGTAATACTTCATAAGTTGGCTTTATTGTATTTTAATTAAGCCACTATTGTCGTTGAATATTAAAAATGCATTCATTAAAAAATGTGTTGTGTTCACGAGACTAAACATTGAAAAAATTCTATACCTAACACATATCTTTCTTGATTGACTTTTTTCTTTAACAAAAATATAATAGTGTGAATTCCCAATTGCTAACTATTCAATTGTAATTTAAACTTAATATCAGCATTTTTATAATTTCAAAATTTTTTTTTATGTTAAGATCAACAGATATAACTTATATCTGAGACAACAACAATTTAGAAACTTAATATATATACTTAATTTATATATATATATATAAATCCCTTTAAGTTACTCCTTATAACATTAGCTGTCTGCCAGTGAAAGTCCTGTCAAAATCGGTGCAGCCGTTTCGTAGATTAGCCGGAACAAACAGACATACAAAAATTTCAAGTTTTTTTTTGCAAGTAACGGTACTTATATTATATACATAGATTATATAAATTTAGTAAAAAGCAGTTATTTTGTCATTACAAACGGACACTTCAATTTTATTTATATGTATACATTTGTGTATGGATATATCTGAGCCGGATCCATGATGGCATCGAAAGAGTGGCGCCAAAACTGACAGAACCGGGCGGCGAACGTAATTGAAAGCGCAACCATCCGCCGGAGTCAACGGCCGCGCATCCACAACGCTAAAATCATATTACTCGCATTTTTACCGCACGATATACTTACGCGATCAATTGTTTGTTTCTACTTATGCCGCCAATTCGCTCCATTTCATTTACAAACCAATCCAATTTATCAATATTACTTATCAAATTGGTTGGTAGGTAATACGACAAAATTCGTACTTTATCCCCAAATTCCTTTTTTACTTACTAACTTACTGCTGGGCGCGCTGGGTGACGGAGTAGACTGGAATTGCCTCGGTCGAGCAGCTGTTCCAGTTGCCTCTTGACAGAGACCGGTTCAGGAAGTTGACGACTAACCTTTAGGACTGAAGAGGCACACCTGAGATAATCAGAGCCTTATCTATAAATAAATTTAAAAGTGTCATTAAAACCAAACTCCACTCGAAAGGCTATTATAAAATCACTGATTATTTAAGCGACAATGAAGCCTGGATTTAAGCGATTCGGAGCTCATACTATGTTTAGTAGTTATTGTATATATACTTTGATATGTTTTTTAAAAATTAAGTGTAATTGTTGTTATTTTATATTTTAAAGATGACAAAAAGAATAGTATCCCGAGTTTCTTTTGAGATTTCTTCTCAGGATCGTCATCTTGGCTTTTTTTCCGAAACCCTGGTAAATTTAAATTTGTAATTTGTAACTTCATAAAATTTTCTTGTAGAAACCTAATTGATAAATAACTATTTTGATTTGATATGATTTGATTTTGACACACACACACACACACACACACACACACACACACACACACACACACACACACACACACACACACACACACACACACACACACACACACACACACACACACACACACACACACACACACACACAGTAGTGTCTGGAACCGTCTTATCTATGTGTCTGCTAAAGGATGTAGTCTTCATAAAATTAAGTTGATATGATGTCTATTCTCAGAATATTAAATGAATGACAAAGAGCAATCAAGCATGAAATTGAAGCAACAAATATCTATATTTAAATCAAATTACTAGCCACCTGCGCCCTGCTTTGCACGCATTATATTATTTTCTACAAATTATATATATATGAGTACAAGCAAACCTTAATTCCGAACTACATTTTCGTACTACCTACCTCGAATTGCCTTCGTATGTGTGGTCCGTCTGCTTTTTTTGGACACACTCCATATTTTTTTTTTATAAACGCTATTTCTAATTGTTTATTCTGGGTGTCGATCAAAAGTAAAGAATGTTATCTAAACACTTATACTCAGGGCGCATTAACCACAGTACCTACATATAAAACATTGCAACTGATAACCGGTAAATGCCGGATATTTGCCACTTTTAGCGGATAAATTACGTCATTTTCTACTTCTATACCTATTGCTTTAATAATTTTTAGGTTCCGACCGTTAGAGCTAAACGAGTTTTATGTCTGTCGAGAAATGATTTTTAGCCTTACCTTTAAAATCTATTTATTTAATCTAATATATATAATACTATATTTTTTCAACAAAATAAGTACCTACATATATGAACCTTCCTCAATTATCCTTATAGTGAAAACCGTATCAAAATCCTTTGGGTGGTGTAGAATAAGTTAGTGGAGAAACTCGAACTTTGAAAAGATTTGGGTTATAAGTAAGTTTGGCAGGGAGTTTTTTTCTCGACACTTCCTCAAAATGTAAAAACGAGTTAGTTTTAATGCTAATCAATAAACATATGTAGTCGCGTGAAAATGTCAAGCCGTGGTCAGGCGTCGCGTCATCGGCTGAGGCATTAAAAAATAGTGTCTGGGAGTCGTCTAGCGGTGAGGAGAATGACTCACAGGCCGTCTCTCGCGATAGCGCGCGCTCAGTTCACAACACAGCCACGATAATGCATTGCTGGAAAATGTATTGGTGGTTTGCATCATGCCTTGCGTATACAATACAATAATGTTTTTGACGTGAATACCTTTAAATTAAATTTAAAATCAATTAAATGAATTTAAATTAAATTTAAATTAAATTGCTTCCACAGTAGGCAGGAGGCAATTCAGAAAAATACAGTTTAATCCTTATCTACATCCAAAATTTCGTCCAAAATTTTATTACACCACTAGATAGCTAAAGGATCAAAAAAATTTCTCGTACATAAAGTATATTCGAATTCATTTGATATATACATAATTTATGTATTAAGAACGTACCAAATAAACATTTTTTCTTTCTTTCTTTATTATAATACGGTCAAATAAAATATTACCCTTAACGCAAAATACACGGCCGTGTCACATTCTATTCTTTTTATTTACGACTAGCTGTTGCACGCGGCTTCGCCCGCCTAACTTTATAATATATAGCCTATGTTACTTGCTGATAATTTAGCTTCCCAACAGTAAAAGAATTTTTCAAATCGGTCCAGTAGTTTCGCAGCCTGTTCAATGCAAATATACAAACAATCAAATCTTTCCTCTTTATAATATTAGTATAGAAAACATAGTAATTGCACAGTAATTATTGTAAAATACTATGGGTACAGTACCCACAGAGTAACTATGACTTTAACTATGACTAATAATGTTAAAATACTTAATTTAAAATATAATTAAAATTTAGTTGTATTGTTAGATTTTAAAATAATTTTTTGTAGGCTTTATATTAATATGGATGTAGGTAATATATGAATGAAATGATTATTATTATAATTATCGTACGACCATAAAGACGACATTTAACACATCTACATACGTGCAAATAAACAAAAATGCCAGTTCATACTAAATTCGTTGGGATTACTCACAAGAAATTTTCCTTAATTTGCGATGTTTTTATATAAGGACGGACGACGATTCTAAAGGCAATTTAGCATTAATATTTAGCCTTGCATATTTTTTTCCAGTTTTTCTAAATGAGTTATTAAATCGTTATCTACACTATTCGGTCAAGAAATTATCTCGTTTAAAAACAAGGTTAAAGAGATTAAAATTCCTTGTTTATATCGTTGCTGTAAGCGATTAGGAATTTTCAAAAAAGATGTGATTTAGAATACAGTGGTATTAAATTTATTATACAATATAACTAAATTTTGAATTTAATAAAAGAGATATAGCAAAAATTATACATACAAAGAGAAAACACTACTTTTACAAAAAATATCCCTCCAGGTATATTTTTTGCAACAAATCAAAATAATTTGGGTGGCTTATAATTCCAATAAATAATAGTTTAACTGATTTTTTTTTAAGTATTGATATTTTTTTTTTATAAATAGTTACTAAAATAAAATAAAGTAAACCTTTCCCGATTATGGATAAAATAACCGAAATATAATGAATTTACTATGCTAAGCGCAAAACTCGAGAACGGCTGGAACAATTCGGCTATTTTTGTCCAAATATTCATTGAAGTTTGTTTCATCGTCATCATTTTCGAAATATAATGTATTAACTAATAAATAATACAAATTATTTGTTGTTAATGATAGTTCAATGATTTAATAAATTATACAAGTTTAATAATAACTTAATAATAAGTTAATAAACTTTTAATAGTGGCATTATTCACTGAGATTCACGGTTGACCTTGTATAGTGAGTATGGCTGAGCGCTGCGGACTCTGCCCTCTATCTTAAAAACGGTTGGGTGTATGAAAAAAATTTTTAAGACAAAATTTGTCGCAAATTTAATGCTCTACAATTTTTATAATAAATGTTAACATCATTGGGGCTATAGAAACCGAGATAATCGCGAAAAACTGATTTTTGTGACCTTTGTCCTTGAATAACTTACGACGCAGACACGAGATTTTATGAGACTTTTGAGACAACTTTTAGAACACCAAAATCATTCCGAGGTTAACCCCTTTTTTTGCTTAAGTGACTGGGCTACATAACTTTTGATAGAACGACATCCGTAGAGGTCAGCTAAGTATTAAACACTGCGTTTTTCGATGGTTTTTCGCTAATATTAAAATTCGCTGTGAGAACGAGTGAAAAAGATAAAAATCTTTGAAGCTCAAAAATTTTAACAAATAAAGGGATATTTTGAACGTCACTGATGAAAGTTCCTAGACTACACTAACTTTTCATTCAGACGAAGCCGCTGGTAAAAGTTAGTAAGGACACTATAGATAGGTTATATTGTCTTAGTTATGACTTGACTTTTGTTATGCAGCCGGTATCTGCTGGTCGGGAATGGATCGCGCAGGGCGATGCAGCTCTGTGGCTGCGTTGAGCGTGACCCGCGAGGAGTGTTGTTCGGGAGCGGCGCGATCTCCGGCCGCTTGGAGTCCCGGCGACCTCGACCACGGCGAGATATTCTTCTACAAGGCGCTCTCACGAGGCGTTGCTTGCACTGCATGCGCTGGTAAGTTTGTATTTATGTAAGCCCTTTACAAATGAATGTCAGCTTATGGACAGTAGAGAGTAACTAGCTGGTTAATAACAAGCTAAGCAATAGCTGAGATGACAATTTTTTTAGTTTCAAATGATCCCTCGGGAACAGTCCTTTTTTCTTGATGAAACGTCCTTTCCTGTATCCCTAACAACGTCTATGTAATATTTTATTATGATTAATTGAGTAGTTAAGGCGTGAAAAGACATACAGACAGACATACAGAGTTACTACGCCTATGAAGTTGCGGGCACATGTCTTAACTGGTCATTGTGTAAAGACGACGAAACCCAAATTATGACGTCTGTTGACAACTCTCCTTGATGACGTACAAAGACATCACCATGGATGATATCATATCGTCTATAAGAAAATCTACTTATTTATTAGATATCATAATATATTTCTCCAAAGACCCTACATCTTGCAAATGATATCCAAAACAGTTTACAGATTACACATGTATGGCAAAATAAAAAACCTTCTTGTACCAAATCTATTTCCTCAATTTTTCAATTCTACGAATTTCTTTTGACTACAATTCATATAGAGTTTTTTATAAGGAATATTTTGTAAAACGTCTCCTTAATCGTGAATTTCTTTTTAGATTTCAACTTTTCAACATCACTACAAAACTATAAAGACATCCATTACATAATAGGTAACTAAGTTACCCTTGAGATTCTATTGTTTAGCGATGAATGGGGGCCAGAGCAACGACCGATTAACTGGAATGTAGAATGCGTTTTGCCTTAAACAAAAACAAATGAATCTGCGAAGGCACATTCCAAATTCTATTTTCTGTTGTGAATTTATATTTCCGCCGTTATTTATACAAAACCGCTATATATGAGTATAGATTTTATGAATACCAATAATATCTACTCATCCTCCAAGTATGTATCTGCTTCTATATGAATCCCTGGCTTTTTAAATATGATTCAAATAATTTGAAATAAATAGTTAAAGCCTTAATTTATGCACTCATTTCGGCAGTCAGTCTGGCGGCAGTAACCACCCCCTTACAGAAGAACATCGTGAAATAACAGATTATGAGCTGTGTGTTTCGGTGAGTGAATAAGGGATGCCAGAGCTCATCACCCCATCCCTTCCTTATCCCTTATTCTTAATCCTTCTATGGTCGGCATCGCACATGCAATTCCTGTGGCGTTGCTTGTGTTATAGGAGACGGTAGCCACTTACCGTCAAGTGGACCGTCAACCTGTCTGTCGACCTTGACATAAAAAAAATCCTCTCAACCAAATTTAATTCGGTTTTCACTCTTGGAAGGAGGGATAAACGGAGAAGGTTTGTATATATAAAATATGCACCCCGGGCGAAGCCGGGAGCGAGTCACTACTCACTAGTCCATGCTCCATACTAATATTATAAATGTGAAAGTAACTCTACCTGTTACCTTTTCACGCCTTAAATACTCAAACGATCATCATGAAGTTTTGCATGCAAGTTGTCAGGGATACAGGAAATTGTAGCGGCACCTTTGTCTCTCTCTCTCTCTCTCTCTCTCTCTCTCTCTCTCTCTCTCTCTCTCTCTTCTCAGATTTTATATATTTTATTTTTCAACGCGGACGAAGTCGCGGGGACCAGCTAGTAATCTATAAAAATATTATGTGAATAATTTATTTTTAGAATCCTGTGCTGGGGTATCGTGTGGGCCCGGCCGCCGCTGCGTGGTGCGGCGTGACGGAGCGAAGTGTGTTTGCGCTGCTGCTTGCAGGCGGGCTGGTCCTGTTTGTGGCACCGATGGAAAAACCTACCGGTCTCTCTGTCGACTGAGACGGCGAGCTTGTCGACGGCCCGCCAAGCATCTCTCCCTCGACTACCCAGGACCTTGTCAAGGTCAGCACTTTTTTAACGAATCGTGTAACTAGAGATGGACGCGATGGAGATTATTGAATTACTAAAATATGCTTTCATTCACTATTAGTAACATTTTGAGTTTATTAGTAACGTTTTGGCTTCATTAGTAACATATTGGGTTCATTAGTAACATTTTGGGCTCATGTTGATTCAAGCTATCGTCAACCTGGCGTTTAACAACTCAGGGTTGCCGTCTCTGAAAAAACTACATATAAAATGACGTTCTTTACGGTTAAATACCTTTTTATCGTTTAATAATAATTATTAATATTACTTATTGGTTTTTAAAATTTTTGATGAGAAATTATATAACCAATATAGTAATAATTTCTAGAACAATTTCTTCAATAAAGCATTAATTTTCTAATGTGAAATAGAGACGGTCCGTTTAGAACCACATTACATAGGCATACAACTGAAGTATAAGTATAGATAGAGTAAGCTGTGTGCGTGTGAGTGTCCGCGTAGCAACGTGCATAGATCCATCATTCGCAACAGGCGGTGAGTGAGGAGCGTAGCAACCGACTCTCAGTGAAGTGCAACTGATTATAAAAGCTACAAAGATCTTAGTTGATATCTCCCCAACAAACTTTACTAGCTAATTATCGACGAGTTTACGCTTCACCTCAAGACTTGAACATATAGATGCGGTTATAAGACATTATCTTAGCTTGTTTCTCAAATAGAAAGGGGTTTTGTCTCGTATTTTCTGGACCCTTTTACATGTTCTACTCGAGAACACAAGAAATAAAATGCGTTCATGTGTACCCGCTCGTACGCGGCGACTTGAATCGCTTATCGCGTTTAAATTGTTTTAAATTGATGAAATATCACACCAATTTATTTAGGAATTGAACATATAGGTGCCTGTCTGTATGAAATACGAGTTCGCGGTCATAATTTGGGAAGCCCGTCTGGCGGCAGTCTACACCCTTACAGAAGACCACTATGAAAAACGGAATCTGTGCTCTAGTGTTTTATAAGTCAGTAAGGGATTCCAGAGCACATTTTTCTATACCTTTCTGATCAAAAGGGAACTTTCAGCGCCAGTGGCGTTTCTTGGGTTAATTAGGCGAAACAAGATCATCTGAACCGTCAGGTGTGAACTAAAAAAACTAAAGAATATTATATTTTTTTTACTTTTAGGAATCGTGGACAATGTGAGGATTTATAATAAAAATATACAGACAGGCTGATGATGGTCCACACTTGATGGCATGTAGTTGTCGCCTATGTAGACATACATATTAATACAGATCTAAGTACCCCGATCTAAGTGGCAAGCTTAAGTGGAAGTCATTTACCGGAAGACGCTATTCTAGACGCCTCTCCACTTGGTGGACTGAAGACTCAGTAAAAGTCACGGTAAAACAGTTGATTTACCATTATGATGAATTAATAAAGATAGTGTTAGCACTCTCTACTTCGGGTACATTAAATTAAACCACTTTATGTTCAGTCCAAATACTTTTATCGTCCGACCGATACATCAGAACTACAATTCCAACTAAAGAAGTGCGGACACACCATAACGACCTCTCTTCGCGAACGCGTTCGTTCAACTGACTGATAACTTTTTAATATCATGTAACCGAATGAATCTGAATGAATGAACACCTCTATTTGGAACGTCACAGAGCACTTTTTACTATACTTTCCGCCTTAATCAATCAATTTCAGTTGACATAAATAGCAGACTCTAACAATACTTAGTTTTGATATTAAAATTGTTTGAATATATTTATTTCAAATTATAAAAAATTATCTTACATTTTTAGTAAAATTTAGTAAGATTTTATACGAGTATAATCGTAAGTACATAACCCACGACTTTATCCATTAAAAGAAAAATCTTCTTTTTACCAATAATCAAAGTACCTAGATGTAACTTTTTTACGATATCGAACTTGACCGTGACAGGGACCTTTAATAAATAGGTAATTTAAAACCAGTTACCATTTTGCAGGTTTAAGATTATTTTGTTGGCGCAACGATAACGAAATGTTAATGGCATATATGAGCTTCATACGAGTTTCATTTACGCCAGTCACCGCCACAGCCATCAAACCGACTACATTTAGTTAGGATAATAATAATTATATTTTTATACCTTTTGAAAATACGCATTACCTACTACTCAAAAATCACCAGATTATTAACAATTCATTTAGCTATACCTACATGTAAAAAAACAATGAAATATGACTTCTTTTTTTATATCTGTAAGGTATTTTTCTAGATACACACACGATCATATTAGTATGTAGCATGTATTTAATTGAGTATGTTAAGGTCGACACACATGCTGACGGTCCACTTAATGGTAGGTAGCTGCCGTCGCCTATAACACAAACAACTTTTAGAACACCAAAATGAAGGTGTATATGAGCTTACAGCTTATTATCTCTCATTCTGAGGTGAAACCCTAATATGACTGGACTATCAGGTGCCCGATCATAGTAGGATTATGAATAAAGACCACCATTCACGGGCACTCCATTTGGCAGCGCTCCACTCCCTCCACTCCAAATTTGTATGATAAGAAAAACCACGTGATATTTGTATGATAAGAATTTGGATGTCGTCCATCGATGTCGTGATGGAGTGAAACGCTGCCAAATGGGATGCCCGTGAATGGTGGCCTTTAGGGATTGGGAAAGAGACATTGAAACTCACTCACAGAAACACAACAGCACATGCTGTTATATCACTGTGGTCTTCTACCACAATTTTTCACGATAAGTCATGTGGGTATCCACATGACTTATCGTGAAAATTAATAGTTTTCATTTATTCTTCGATGACGTACGGCCTAGTAAATATTTTATTTGTTATTGACGCCTCAATGGGATGTTAATTGGCCGCGTTCAATGAAACTGAGTTCCCGCACCGTTGTGTTTAAATAATAGTAAAGGGATCGAGGCGGCTGCACAACGTCTGCGCTGGCGCACAATGGCATCATTTGCGCAGTAATGCACGCACATGCACCGCACACTTTAATAGCGAATGTTCTTGCTCCACTGCGTCCGCGCACCTATCGACTTTTAATAAAGAAGTTATATACAATTTCATCCTTTTTTATTATGTGCGCGCCCTCTAGTCTAGGATCTTCGCTATTTCTTTTATTACTGCTTACACGTTACAAGTTTTAAACATATTGAGATTTCCTTTTCAACTTACAATATTGTTGTTCTTACTAATCTTCTTTATATATACTTAAATCTAAAAAAATATTAGTTTAGAATAGGCCGTCTTGTATGGCTTGTGCATAAAAAATAGTCCTATAAGTCCTTATAGTTTTGACACAAAATTTTATCGTACTTATTAAATTTCAGTTAAACAAGAATGTAGTTAGTTCACATAATTATTATTTACGAATGTATTTAGTTACGAATTGAATTTATTTTACCTATCACTATATTTTATCCTTAAAAAATTGCGTCCAAAAGTTACCCACTTTGGTTATGATGAAGCTAATATTTAAGTCTTGGCCTTGGATATTTTGAAAATATTTTGTTGTAAATTTAAACGCCTCCAGTCTTATACAATAAGTTAGATGCTTTCCACATTTATATTGCAATACGGAAAACCCACAGCAACACTAGTTTGCAAGTTCAACTTTTATGTACATAATTGCAACGATTTATTTTAACAATCGTTCATTGAGGCCGAGAGAGGGCCGTGTTGCGGTCGTGAGTACCCGCACGTCCCTGCCAGCCTTTCTGCTTGTTTTATTCGTTCTTAGAGCATTAATCCCGATCCCGTAATGACCGGACACTCCCCTACTATCGAGCTAGTAAATTGCTAGCTTGTTCCTAGAAGGCTGGCTACATCTCTATTGGGATCGCAACTCAATAATGGCTCATTGCGATGCACGATACGTCTGGCCGGCCGCGTCGCCCGGGGTGCATGCATGTGAATGAGTACTCCCTAACCCTACTATCGGTTCTCGACGCATTATCACTATAAAAACTCACATAAATATTTATAAATGCATTGTACAATTTCGCGTGTACTCGCACTAATTCATACGGATGCGAATTTTTAAAAGATTTAATTTGTAATGCATAAATAAATGATTGAATTTAATATTAAATAATAAGGCTTTTAGTAAAAAATCCAGGATGATAATTCATCCTAGGTTTTCTACTAACGTTCTACATGTATTAAGAGATTGTTTCATATTTTTAACAAATGTATTTATATTAATTTATTATTTTAAGTACGTTTTTTTTAGTAAGCTAATAAGAGACATTTTAATAAAGTGTCAGTTTTCATTTGAAAAACAAGAGAAGTAAAATTCATTGTATTTTAAAATTGGCAAATGATGTCGAGGTCTTTGCCCATAATTTTATTATAAAATAACCATGAAATTGTAATTGGCCATTAAAATAATACTATCGTTGCATTGACAATGTCATTTCGATTAAAAAAGCGGTGATAATATATATTTCATGAGGAATTATTTTTAATACTCGTAACTTGAATAAAACGTATCAGACCTATCCGAACGATAGTCTTTTATTTATCCTATCGGACAAGTCACTTGCACTCTCCGGATGTTGCTTTTGTTTTTAAGCATTTTTTGTCACTACCACCATCAGACATCAACAAGCCTGCCTCGCTTTTTAACGGAAGAAAATGTTTTCATGTTTACTTTTTCATTATATTAAAATATTTTTGAAATATTTTTCTCGAATTAGAGCCCATTTTCAATATCCTCTCCCAATCCCTTTTCCATAATCCTACTATGGTGTTGACTCTATAGCGCACTTGCAGCAACTGTGATGTTACAGGCGACGTAGCCATCTACCAACAAGTGGTCCATCAGTCTGTCTATCGACCTTAATATAAAAAAAGAACAACAGATTTAGGGCCTCTTTCACCAACTACATGTAAAGTGTTGATTAGTTACTTTTAGAAATAATTTTATGTTTTATTAAATTATGCCCTCGGTATACTGCATCCTTCGAAAGGAGATTTTTTTTTTTTTTATTTTCTTTTTAATGTTTGGGACTTTTACCGTACAAACAAAGGTATATCAGCTCCATCATTCCCGGTGACGGGTGGCTTTAAATGGCGGTTAGCCTACTTGACCCTTTACTTAGAGATGGTGAAAGAGGCCCTTAGTGAAATTAATCGTTATCAAATTAAATTCTCATAAGTACTTACCTACTTTACGAGAACCCAAGGTACTAATTCTAAAAGTAACTCTTTTTTTTATTCATTTGTAAACTTTGCTGTTTTGCCTGTGGGTAACTAATTACAGTAGTGCATACTGCATACTGCATATAAATTGTAGATAGCCTATGTAATTGTGTTTTATGTCGTTCACAATTCTTCAATAAACGGCGACACTTTTTTTTAATAAATCGTACTTACCTACCGGTCGTGCAAATAGACGTTCATTAATTTGATATTTCTTTTTTTTTAATTGACAGGACGTAAAACGGTCCTCCCTTTTGTTTTAATAAAAATCTGAAGCTCTTTAGTAATAGCGATGGAAGATATTAAGTACCTACATGTGCAAAGAGGTTTTATATGAAAGATGTGAAGGAAGGTGCGTCTTAATGATTTAACAGTTATTATTTGACGTTATAAATTAATCCTTGGTTAAAGTCTAAAGTAACATTCACTGCCAGTTAGTACTTACTGAGAGAACTATACGTATATGAAACATACAAAAGTTAATTGATTGACATTAGTTTCCTTTCCTTTTTTATTTTCAGGACGTTCTTAGATAAAAGAAGAAATTATAACTAATTAATATTTTTTGTTAAATTAATTTTGTTTCCAAATGGTTTAACTCTTACTTTAGTAAGCTACAAAAGCTAAATTTAAGAAAATTGAGCCGGAGATTCAGTTGCGTATGATTTTTATATCAATTTCCTCAAAGGTACCTACTATTGTTATTTAAGCCCGTCACACACGTAGCTATAATATATACCGTACTATAATATAAGTATATATAGCAAGCTACCACATATATTTTGCCTCTTGCTATAATTTATATAAATTATAGCTACGTATGTAATAGGCCTTAATTACAAATATTTTTAATATGTAGGTACATAATAATGTACATGTACACATAATACATTATATATATTATATTCGGTAGCCCACTTGCAGCACCTGTGGCGTTGCTTGTGTTATAGACGACGGTATAGCCACCTACCGAAAAGTGGACCGTCAGTCTGTCTGTCGACCTTAACATTAATAAGAAGATATCCCACTATTGTTATTTATTGATAATATTTTTGTATGTGTTGTGTTATAAAACAAGTTTGTCATGTTTTCAAATTGACAATATTAAGTTTGTTAACAAGACAGGAAAAGGCAAGGGCTACATGGTAATAATTGAAATGAGACATAGACCAGTGGTTAGGGCACGACGGCGGAAAGTCGCAGGATGTCACTGAGCGGAGCATGGAATGATTGCAATTACCAGGAACCGGCTCGCACTGCGACATTGCGACGGTCAGCGCGCTCAGGCAGGCGGTGCTCCCTGCCTTCCTTGCCCGTTACATCTCGCATTCAACTCAATGGAATTGCTACGAGTAACACAACTCCAAGGCAACTTGCATTGGAGTTAACAAACAAAACTAATTTATATAAATATGTATTTTTAAAAATTAAGTGTGGCTATATCGTGGACACAGCCGTGTGTTTTTGTTTTATACATGAATAATTACGTGTACGTTACGAGTAATTTTTCTTTGAGCGTTACCATTCGAATTTACCATATATAACAAAAAAATTCTTTGATTCTTTCGCTGTTGAGTGGTGTAATTAAGTGTTGGATATATATGATGATAGATATGTCGCTAGAGCATCAAACTCTATCCCCCGATTTTGCTATCATCAGTTTTCTGAATTGGCTTCTCCTATGGAAGCAAATTTAAAGACATATTCACATAAAAAAATTGTTTAAAATTTGTTGAAGACTAGAGAAAATTGTCATTAGGTACATTTCACTTTTGATTGATTCCCAATTTAAATTAGATCTGGAGGAGGTGTATGACACCTTTATTTCCAGCCAGAAAGCTTTCAAGTGAAAATTGAAATGACTTACATATAATTACAAAAATTAAATTCACTTTATCGACCCAAAACTATCTTTAATATACATATTTGAGGTACCTACGACTTTTGACGTGCCCGTTCAGTCACAGAGAAATCTGGTCCAAAGAAGTTTGTATAAGAGTAATGCGAGTTAAGCTGCGTGGTCCACCACATGACATGAATCTAATAAGATAATTTAATTTCATTGTAATCTGAGCTAGAGAGTAAGTATTTGATTGCCTCTAGAGGCAGTAACAATCATCGTTCCACAAACCGCAACTCGATATAATCGGCCGAGAAAGCACTCGATATTTACAAGGCTCGTAGTCTAGTCTGTTTCATTTCTACTACGAGTAAATAATTACGTTACATTAGATAGAATACTTCCTTGTTTACAAACGCAGCAGTCAATGCACTCTCGTGCCACTCTTTTTAACTATATATTGACAGATATTAGGAATGATTATGGCATTATTTTAGTGACATTAACACTGTTTTAAAGTTGCTTAGAGCTTAGTTTTTAAGTGAATTTTAAGACATTATCGACATTATTTTGATGGTTTATTCATGTTACTTCAAGGGTTATACGAGTTTTGAAGGTCCGATATCAATCAAAATTACCACCTAAAACTCTTTAATATACTAGCGGCCCACCCAGGCTTTGCAAGGATGCATTTTTTTTCTACAAAATACTTAAGTATATGTACAGAAAACGTTCCTCGTTAATCGCTCTTTCCATTAGTGAAAACCGCATCAATATCCGTTGCACGGTTTAAGAGGAGCTATGCAACGTGTCCAGAGAATTTTCATTAAACTATTATTAATTAAATTATACAGTATGCTCTTAACTGTTATTTATGTCAATACTTACTTACCTATAATAATAAATTTAATTATTTTTCAGCTGGTAGCTGCGATGGGGTGCGGTGTGGAGGCGATAAAAGATGCGTGTTAGATGCTGAGTTAGGGGCGCATTGCGTTAGATGCGGCGCGTGCAATATTGCCGGATCGCCTGTTTGCGCGGTCGACGGCAGAACGTACGCGGGTGTTTGTGCACTCAAAAAAGCGGCGTGCGAACGGGGAAAGGCACTGCCGCTGGCCTATAGAGGATCCTGTATAGGTAGGTTGTATATTGTGAGCGAAATTCACCGTATACTCTACTATTTGTTATTGTAATTATTATTTGAGTTATAGGTACTTCCATTTATTGATAATGGGCCACCTGTTGTAGCGAACGCGACGTGCTCGCGTATAACGTGCGGTGCGGGTCAGAGATGCGCGGAAGGAGGAGCGAGCGGAGCCCGCTGCGTGTCGTGCGGGGCTTGCGGCGGCGGCGGAGCTCGCAGACAACTCTGTGGCTCCGACGACCAAACCTACACCTCCTGGTGCCGCCTGCAGAGGGCGGCGTGCAATGCGGGCAGAGTCGTCGATCCACTACACCCGGGGCCGTGCAAAGGTGAGTTGTAAGACCACCATTCTCATAGTTTATGCTTAGAATTATACCTAAGACCTCTTACATTGAAAACTACCGCACCGTTCAAAAATAGAATACACATATTAATCAGTCAGATTAACATAAAATATATTAGATATTGGTGATAAATCATAAATGGTATAAATTAGGCCCTACATTTCGCCAGTTTATTTATATTACTAACTGGTGCCCGCAACTTCGTATGCGCTTTAGTTATTTTGTTTTAAAATCCATGTATTCTATAGTTCAATCCAGGTATCATCAATAAATCAGTAAAAACCGCATTCAAACCGGTCAAGCCTTTTCTGAGATTAACGTGCACAAACGCACAGACAGACAAAAATTCCAAAAAAACTATTTTTGTGACTCGGTAACATAAGTACATCACGGTTCGTTAACAATTTTATATATAGATAATAAACTGAAAACGTTTTCCATTATTCGTCATTTAACGAAATATTCGCCAGAAAATACAAAAATAACATCACAATTTTGAACTTTTTAATTTGTTGCAGGAAACAAAAATATAACGGACAATAATGTGACTGGTGAGAGAAGTGTTGACGACGTTAACGCCAAGCGAGTTCCTTCGTAGGATTCCTATTTGTGATTGTTAAGATTCAGATGTCTCGCTGCGTGGACTCACAGAGTACTATAGCTCTATGCAGGCCACAGAAATTCTATCGGACCGTTGTCCGTTAAAGGACACACCGGGACGGGATGAGCAGCTAGACTCCAAGTACCTCCGTGGAGGATCGAAGATTGTGTAGGTCTGAGCAAACCCCAAATTTCGAGTCATCGACGCACCAAACTTCGGTGTAAAGATTTTAGCATCTTTAGAGTTAGATAATTTTATCAAAACTAATTATACACTTTTCGAACTCTGTAGATAAATAATTCTATAGTTTTTAATTATATTAACACTTACATATTAAATTTGAGCACCAAATCGTACTTAATATTTAGTCAAAATATGATACTAGATACGTAGTTAGCACAATGTTTGGACTTTGGTACATAATATATTTCTATCGTAGGCGAACGTTCCCTCCGTCTTGTTATCGCCGAATTCGAAAAAGCTTGTAGGATGAAATCAATTTTTCATCGGACTGACGTATATTTGCTCTTAAAAATTTCATTAACTTTTAGTTATAAGGTTTTAATAATTTTACTTCACGACAACGTGGTCATTGACGCTTATGCAATATTTATTGTTAAGTTATAAATAAAGTATGAAGTTTTAGTGCAATAATTTTATTAAAAAAGTATATGAAATTTATGTTTGAGTGTTGTTTTTTTTATAAATGGATTGTGTCGAACAAACAAAAAGCGTTGCGTAAAATATCATTTGATATGGAATTTGTGCATGTTTAGTGGTATACATTTTCAGTATTATATGTATGTAGGGTTATTAAGAATATTCTTGTTTTGGAAAAAAATTTACATTAAAAAAAATTACGTGATTTTTATAGACTGTAGATAGTAATTTATTGTTACGTTTTAAATTATTTCCAAAATGCTTCCAAGAAATTATTTGTAATGTATATCTGAAATTATTGAAATATGTGATGTGATGACACTGTTTTAAAAACTGTTTCTTTACGTCCCGCATAGCTTTAAGAGAGTAGATTTGTCGCCCTTTTCTAATGTTGTTTTTATTTGTATTTTTTTTTAATTTTTTTAAATAAAAATACAATTACTATATTCATACGATCTAGCAAGATGTATTTCCCTTACCACAAAATAATGTTCAACGTTCGCTATAAGGTATAGGCACCGCCTTGACTTAACTTAACAATAATAAAAAATATTGGGAGCTAATATTTTTTTATATTATGCCAAGATTGTTTGCTGATCGCTTATCGTTTAAGTCTGTGCTTTTTTAAAATCTAAGAACTAAAGCAAGAAATCCTTAGTCGCCTAGTGCGCATGTACACTTATTGTTGTCTAGGTACTAATATATAATATATACCTATATATAAAAAAAAATATAATAGAAACAGAAAACGCAAAATGCTGCCTATGTTATGCCCTTTATTACCAGGGATCTTTCATACACTAAAAGTTCACAGAGAGAAATATACTTGGATAAAGCATATTACTGTTTTATTTATTCGTTATTTAATAATTCAATAAAAAATATGTTTTTTATAGCACACAATTGCATTATTAACTTCTCTACAGTCATCTTAGAAGTTTAATGCTAAGGCGACTTGACCAAGTAAGATACTCGGGCCTCACTAAAGTGTGTCCACCGATCATGTACGGACTCAAACGTCACTACCAAACATAAGGGATTCTAATGTTAATGAAGTTTGTAGACACGTGTTGTCAGAGGAGCTAACGCGGCCATATTTAAATTGCTATTTTATCTTAAGTATGATTCCTACCCTTATGGGGTAATGTTTAAAAACATTGTTTTTGTGGTAAAGGGTTAAAGTTTATCCAAAGAAATTGAACCAGGATCCGTAATGACGTCATCACAGTTTGTATAGTTGTGTTTGCGCATGTTTTCTTGTACGTATTATTTTGTTAAAGAAATCTCCGGCCAGCATACTATTGTTGTTGTTTAAGTTCATACGAGAATGGGCGTTTTTAGCGTATACACTTAATTGATACAAGCAAATAAATAGGGCACTCTGTGAAAGATAGCAACGAATTCAAACCGACTAATCATTTTTTACTATAGAAGTAATAATTCATTAATAATCACTAATATTTCGTCGTTGTCTAACTAAAATCTGCTATGTGCAAAAAGTATACTTTTGAAATATTTACAAGTTTTCCTGAAAATATTTAAAAAATAAAATACTTAGGTTATAATTATGTATAGTTATAAGTAAACTCATTTGTCTTTTAAACATGAAAATTTCGTAGTTTATTTATTATTTTGATAAAAATAGTAAATTTTTGTTTTGATTTTAAGATTAAATTATTTTTAGTAAATTTGGCACACACACATTTCTAGCTATTTTATATTATTAAGAGATCATATTTCGACAAATAGTGTTCATAAGCACTTAGCAGTTTTTTTATACGACAAATAAGGCAGTTGAGTGAACTACACTGAGGTCAAAATGTTGGAATCCCAAAAACGTTGAACATAGAAGATATTGGTTTGACGTCGAATTGCTATTTTTCTGGAGTAATTCGTTATGTGAAAAAAAAATATTGACGGTTGACAGAAATCACAATGACCCGATTATTTGTTTGTAATCGTATAAAATTAGTTCTTGTCAATTATTTCCTAGTATTAATCGGGTTGTTCTACCTTTACTATTATATAATTCTTATTGTTGTAGTTGACTCTTTGCGAACATTAGATGGTTATAATGATATACTTTCCTTGTTGATTACTTTTCTTGGTCTTCATAAATATTTTACAAGGATTTTTGTAGTTTATCTTTCCCCATTCTATACAATATTATTACTGTTACAAATATTATTTTCGATTCCAATCTGAAGGAGTGGAAAAAAAATCCTCAAATTATACAAAAATAAAAGTTTCAGACAAATATTGTAGAGAATTTAGTTTTACATATGTATAACTTTTTTTGCTATTAAAATTAACTGAGTTAGAATATAAACGAGTTGATAGGTAAATTTTTAAAAAATCTCGTGAATGACTAGTCCGAATTTAATTCGGTTTTCACATATGGAAAGAGAGATAAACGGGCAAGATTTATATATATATAAAAATTGCAGCTCGGGCGTAGCCGGGAGCGGGTCGCTAGTAACTTTTATATCATATTCTGACCACATTAATGATAAAAAAAATATGCGTTAACTTGGAAACTTTTATGGATTGAACCTTTTAAAATCAAGAACAATAAAACAATGCTACAATGTAACTTATCTTTAATTGACCTTACTTTGTAAATACAAATTTTTACCCACATTGAATTCATACAAACATTCAGAACATAGTAATTAAAAAAAATAGTATAGAACTTAGCGCGTATACCGTATAATTATTATATAATAATATTATGACTGTTAATGTAATCAACTCTTACCTTACGAAGTGTCGCAAGCCTACAATTTGGCCATTTCGAATAAATCCAAAAATGAAATTGTAACTTAGAACAAGAGTTCTTGGAATGAATAATATATGAGAATGGCATGTTCATTCATTTTTATTACTCCATCCCTTCCTTATCCCTTAACCTTAACCTTAATCCTTCTATAGTCGGTAGCGCACTTGCAGTACCTGTCGCGTTGCTTGTGTTATAGGCGACGGTAGCCACCTACCATCAAGCGGTCCGTCAGCCTATCTGTCGACCTTAACATATAAAAAACTAGTGTACAATTTAGTGTACACTGGACTGTGAACGTGTTAAATTACAAAACCAACACACCGGACATAAATTTATACATTTCCGGTATCACTATTATTTATTATATGTGATATATCTAATGAATTTTCAAATATTGATTAAATCCTCTTTCAACATGTTTAATATTATTTATTTCAGTGTGTAGACTGCCTAATAAATAGTAAAAGAAACATTTCTAAATGTCATATAGAAATAATTATACAGACAGACATTAGAATGTGACAGATGTTTGCCAAAATCTATATTAATACAATACAAATAAAGTCATTTTTTCAATAACAACCTAAAAGTCCTAAATACGAAAATTGAATGCTATTTTTTAAATATATTTCTAAATTCTCAATTGAATCTTATTAAACACTAGCTGGTGTCAGCGACTTCGTTCATGTTGAAAAATGTTTTTATAATAAATTTATTAGTTTATTATTAAAACAATAATACGGAGAATGTTCAGTAGTCGCTCATCGAGATAAAATTATGATATAATATTATAACTACTACACTAGTAATATTAGTGCTAATTGAAAAGAAACAATAATTGTGGAAAAGATACCAAAAGTTTTCTGTTTATGTATTAATAAATGTAATAAATACACTTATTAAAAAATATTTAACTTCGAATTTATGAAAGTTGAAAGTTTTGAATGCGGGTATTTTAATGTAAACAACTTTTGACCAGTTTCATATTAATTCCTGTACATACGGAATCGGGCTCTAGTTGTGGACACTCAGTCTGCGCTTTCGGTCTGATGGTGAATGGTGGTCCTGGTGAACAGGTCCATGGTGAGGGCGCTGAGGAACACGGGTATCGAGCGGTGATGGATCAGATGCAACTCCACAAGGTCGACAAGAGTGCTCGAGTACTCAGTGTGGACCATCTCTATGCCGTCATCGCACAACTTGAACATCAAGTATTCGTCCGACGATTCGGCGTACATGTTTGAAATTCTGAAACGAAAGTGATCAACTTCGAATCTATGTGTTACAACCATAGAGTATGCACTGGGAAACACCCGTGTGGTATATTATTTATGTTTAATCAGTTTATGATTAGTGGTTGTAAAATTTTTGTAAATTATAAAAATCACTTGTTTCGCTTCAAGTAATCTTCTTATATATAAAATTCTCGTGTTTTTTAAAACGGCTTGACCGACTTTTATGAATTTTTTTATGTATATTCCGTAGGTCTGAGAATAAGTCATAAACTATTTTTATACCTCTTAAGTGATAAGGGTTGGCCCACCCCAAAAAAATTTTTATATGACAAAACAACGTTTGCCGGGTCAGCTAGTAATATTATATAGATTTGCCAATTTTCACCACGTACACGATTTTTTATTAGACACTGTCTGGTTGTCCTGAAATTACTATATCAAGCGTTCTGCGCAGGCGCAATCGAACGCGTCAACCAAGTTACTATGAAGCGATTAAATGTATTGTAGGGTGGTGGTCCAAGTCGGACACCAAACACGCATGAAATTGACCAATCTCTAGAAAGAGAGAAAGCGATCTATCTCTTTCCTCTCTTTCCTGTACGTCTGTAGTGACTTCTAGTACCGATCAAAATAAATTCTACAACTATTGGCCCCACGATCGCTTTGTCCCTCTCACACTTTCTGCCTGCATTTACTTAACAGGTAGATAGGGACCGCTCAGTCCATCTCTCTTTGGTTATGGCTATCGTTACAATAATTGAGAATAGAGGTAAAGAGTACCAACTCTATACATGAGAAAGTGTCTGTAGGTTACCATTAAATAGGGCCACCCCCATAAATTACCAATAGGACCGGTCAGACAGTCGACTCTTGGCCCTTAACAGGTCGCTTTTTCACCTTGTTGTGACTAGTAATATATAAATACAAACTCACCTGTAATTCTTATGCCCAGTTCTATCAATTTTATAACCTAAGAGCATGTAACAAACGTCCCTATACTCCTGTGCGGACGACGTGAACTCTTCCTTCATCCTGAAAAGAGGAAATTAACATATCTATTAGCCATATCTCAACTAGTAACAAGATAAAATGACCGATACAATACATTGGACAGTAAATTATGTTAATACGTGTTTTTATTATTGTAATTTTTTTTTTTCACAATAACAGTATATGAAGTACGAGACGTTTTAAACTATTTTCGCTAATCGTTATAAAAATAATTTCCGAAATAAACAGGATTTAAAAAAAAAATAAAACGAAAAGTTATAAAAATTACAACAATTAAATAAAAAATTTGCTAGTCCATGTCGGCTAAAACATAACATACTTTACACTGTAACTGCTGAAATATTAATTAAATTCCTCGTTAACAATTTGGTTGTGCAAATAAAGATTTTTTTTTAATCAAATAAACAGTAATATCACAAGTGACTGTCAATCTCAGTCAGCAAGTTTCCACGTTTCCATATAATATAATGCTTTAGTTAAGTGCTTAGGTGGTGTGAAAAAATTAAAAATAACATAAAAAAAAAAATAACCTCTGCAGCTTAATGCGGCTATTGTCGAGTTGCTGTCGTAACGCCTGAGTGTCCGCCGACACGGCAGCTCCTCCATTGCCCAGCGACGCGCGTAATCTCTTTATCTGACCGACATAACATCCTTTATATTGTCATTTTGACAAACAATATCATTTCATTTTGTCTAAATATCAGCATCAAATTAAATCCTTTTTTTTAGGATGACATTTACGCACTGTCCCTCGTCGACGGGGACAAACGGTGTGGAACTTATCACAGGGAATTTGTGTAAATGAAATTAGAAATATATATATATATATATATATATATATTAAAATCGTGGTATAAATCAGGGATATATCACCTCTTCTTGGGCTGTTGCCAATTCTGTTTGCATTTGCTTCTCGGCGGCAGCGGCCGGGTTATCCGTTAAGTGTAACACCTGAAAATTTTATTTTAAACTGTGTAAAGAATGTAATAAACGGTTTTATTTTAAACTACGCCAAGAAAGTAATAAAGAAAACCTTAGTATCGGCGTTGTCCCCGAGGCGCTCTAGCTGTGCCTGCAGACGGTCTCTTTGCACTCGTAATGCGGCTGCCTCGCGCTTGGCGGCGGCTGCCTCGTCCCGAGCACGCGCTGCCTCGCCCCTTGCCGTTTCCACCACTATTTTTTAAATAACATTTTAATTGTTTACATTCCCTTCATATGGTCAACGAACTCTGCAACGTTTTCTGGTGAAGCATGCTATTGTTATTAGTTATTGCAATAGTTATTAGTTATTTATTGTTTAATTGCTATGCGTGTGTTATAGATCGTCTTAATATATCTTAATTTATGTAGTTTATCTGCGTATGCCTTAAATTTGTTTTGTGTATTGTAAGTTTTTGTTTGATGTGTTGGTGTAGTCTACTGGGCCGATTTTAGAATTTCTTTCACCTATAGAAAGCTATACATTATCAGCGAGTAACATATAGGCTATATTTTATAAAGTTACGCTGACGAAGTCGCGTGCAACGGCTAGTGATATATAAACGAAGAGAAATAGTTGTCGTACTTTGCAGATGGTTGTCCTGGTCGTAGGAGGCCAGCTGGTCGCGGTAGGTCTGGAGCGAACGCTCCAACTGCTGAACGCGCGCCGCCAGCAACGCCTCGCCGCCGGCTCCACTCTCGCCACTTACCGTCACCGTCAACTCCTTCTCGTAACAATCCAGCTGCTGTCTACAACGAGGAAACTTAACGTAGACATTTATATTTTAAATAAGAATAAATAAGAAACCACGCCATTTATAAATAAGTCATATTTGTCAGAGCGGATAACGGATGGGGTAGAAAAGTTCTCGAATGGAGGCCACGAATTGGAAAGCGCAGCGTGGGACAGACGACCTGTAAGGCTTCGCACGAAGCGGCTGAATGGGTAGGACAGAAGATGTGCTGATAATGATAAAGAAAAAATTACAATATACACCATTATGGTATGATGATTATCATGGTAACGAACGGTCTCTAATTTTTTTTAAACGGATATCTTAAGCTAAGAACTCGAACACACAAAAAAATTATCTATCGAGTGGTGTGATTAAATTTTGGATGTATATGATAGATATGTGTAGCTGACGCATGAAATCCCCCGATTCTGTTATCATCAGTTTTCTGATCAAAAAATAAATCAAAACTGGCTTTGGAGTCAAAACTAATGGTCTATAAATGCATAATAGTACCGGTTTGGTCTTATGGGATTCAGCTTTGGGGCACCTGCTCAAAGACAAACCTGAACATAATCTAAGATCTAAGGTTTGTTTCAAATGAAACAATACACAAAGATCTTAAGGTGCTATCAATAGAAGAAAAAACTATCTGACTAGCTAGCGATTGACCATCTAGAGGTATAAATGGCTGAATGCATCCCGGCATGTCAGCTGAATATATTACACACGTACCGCTGAATGTCCACGATTGTTACAGATAGTGATGTAAAAAAGGATAAAAAAAATCAATTTTCTGAATTGCTTCCCAATTTGAAAGCAAATTTAAAGATGTATTCAGTTTCAGAAAAAATTGGTCAATATGAGTGTTATGCTTTACCTGTAGCTATCTCGCTCCCTCGTGACAAGCAACAGACGTTTCTGGAGGCGATGTATGAGGCTCTGTTGATTCTTGCGAACTGTTTCAACCTCTGTCAGTGTACGCATTGCCTTATCGCGCTCAAACTTTAGAGTCGCCACTTCCTTTATTGGAAAAGCAAGAAAAATCCATATTATCCATCTATGTTGTCACTGAATGATCAAAGTCAAGTAATATAAAAAGCTATAAAATTATAAACTAGCCCACGACTTTCTATTGAGCTCAAACACGCTATATCTGCTGTAAGTTGCTTGGGTATCCCGTAGACTACTTAATGCTCATCACGGAAATATCACCGAAGTAACAGTACACAAAATTTCAAATCAATCGATTAGTGAGATGTCTTCATCAACTAGGAAATGAACTGATGATTTTCAAACGACTAGCGAGCCATCGCATTAAAATCGATTCATCCGTTTGGGATCTATGATGCTACACACACACAGGTCAAACTTACACCCGCCACCCCAAACACCCCACTTTTTGCGTTGGGCATTAAAAATATATTATATATGTTGCCACAAGTACAGATTGCGTAACCAACCGACTTAAGCGTCATTGGAACGTTCATTTAGTACGCATTTTATAAAGCACGGATAAGGCTATGTTCCCACTACGCCGGCCTGGCAGATTTGCCGGAATCCGGCACTCGGACGTAGGTGTCGACATTAAACCGAATCCCGCATATTTAGAATTTTATAATATTCTTAGATAATAATATTTTATAATAATATTTAGAATTTATAATATTCACGTAATGTTGATAATTTCAAAGCGGCATGCGAGCGGTGGACCAGAATACAGGTGCGTGCTCGTTCACGTTACTCCGGTTTAAAATGTTAAGCTCGGCGTTATTGCCGGATTTGGCATAGTTTGAAAAGCTTCATATAAAATGCACAGCCACTGGACTTTCCGGCAGTTTTACCGACCCGGTATAGTGGGAACCAAGCCTAACAGACACAAACGGCATCCGCGAAAGATCAGCGTCATGATGATCAAGGTCATTAAGACTACACGCTGGGCGGAGATGATTTTGGTACACTTTTTTTATAAATTACACCAATACTTTACAATGTACCAAATAAACATTTATTTCTTTTTTTCTTTCTTTACCTCGGTGAGTTGCGCGAGTTGCGACTGAGTGTTGCCGCAAGTGGCGACCGCGTTCAGCTGCGAATTGAGCGCCGAGTCGAGAGCGGAGCCGAGCGCCCGCGGGTTGGACGCCCCGTGCGACGTTCCCATCGCGCGCCACTCCTCCAGCTCTCTCTCCGCGCTCGAAAGCCGAACCTATATACCACAACATTCAACACTGACAGCCTATACTAATCACTTTTTTTAGTTTTAATTTTTTTTTTTTTTTAATTTTTGCATGTATTGTCTGTGCGTATGTGAACGCTAATCTCAGACACCTACCTTACAATCGTGCAACTCTTGCACTTGTTTCTTTGCGGCCTCAACTCTACCGGTGAGTTGGTGAACTTGTTCCTCGAGTAGAAGTTTATCTCCGATCGCTTCACGAAGCGACCTCTCCGTCGCTCGCAAACGTACCACCTCTTTCTCTAAATCAGCCATATTAGATAGACGCTTTTGTGCTGTCTGTAATAACAATTATAATACAACGATAATAATGTCTACGGGAAAAAAAGGAGTAAACTACTTCCTGAAAATGCAGAAAAGAATGTCTTTCTGCACCATATCCACCGTTTCTAAAATTTTAATTATGATAATTCAAATACATAGATATTTATTTCATAGTAATTTCTTAGTTTTTTGTAACACAAAATTGATTATTGATTATAGTTGATTATGATAAATAGCAGCATAGCAGCTAGATTTTTTTTTTTACTAAGGATATCCATAAGCATATTTTAATAGACAACACAATCGCGTTTTTTTGTCTCATAGAAAATAATTGATAAAATTTACTTTTCATCTGTTAAACAGATGGGTGAAAGACGACCTCTCTTCGGATCTTAGGCCTTTAATGTTTTTTTAAATTACTGAATGCTTACCTTAACTTGTTGTTGCCAGTCTTTGTAAGAGTCTCTCTCGTATTCCAAATCTTTATATTTATTGTTGAGTGTTTGTAATTCGAGCGTCTGTTTCTCCAACTGATTGGCTAAGCTGGTGCATTGTTCTGCACGAGCCGTTTGCTCCTCTAATTCCGCTTTAAGCATTTCCACTTCGCTCTGTGCACCTTCTAAAGCCTATTCAATTAGATTTTTACTTCAGTTCAAACGACACAAGTTATAATTAAAAATTATAAACTAATCCCCAACTTTTTTTGAGCCCAAACGAGGTATATCTGCTGTAAGTTGCTTAAAAGTTGTATATCCCGCAGACTATGATGGGCAAAGTTACTATGTATGAAAATACCACCGAAGTAACAGTACACCAAATTTCACATCAATCGAACCTGTGGATGGTCTTCGAACCCTGAACAGATCTTCATAAATTATAGCTAAGAACCATCCCAGCCATGTCAACGTGGACGAAGTAGCGGGCACTAGCTGGTTTGTTATAAAAAACAGAATATGTTTACTGAATATTCAGTTCACAATTAATAATTTATTTTACCTGCAAAAGCTCATTCATGTCTTTTTTCATTTCAGATAATTGGCCTTTACTAGTAGAGTTTGCCTCTAACAATTTATCCTTAAGTTCTCCAATTTGTTTTTGCAGCATGGCTTTTTCGTTATCCCATTTAGTTTTTTCCTCTTTGTGCTCCTTGACAGTCTGCAATATAAATGAAAAATTAGTGAGAAAACTGGTGCACCAAAATCATATTTGCATTTAAATTAAACTGATAAAAAAAAAACTAAAAAAAACTGCTGGGATCTTGTTTTTACAGGAGTTACGTGTGATGTGTTTATTACCTACAAGCACCCCCGGCTTATATACCTATACAAATCTTCCACTTCACAAATTATAATAAATCTACAAAATCCTCTTTGGGGGTTTAGAAGACATTTGTGGAGAAACAAACAAACGCGTACAGCAACTTTATTTTATAATAAGTCTAGATAGAAAAGAGAACATGCTACAACAAAAAAATGGACCACAATCGATCAAACACAAAGTAGCTTCCCGTTGTCTGTCTCTCTGTATGTATTCTTTTAAATTAAGTAACGGATTTTAATGCGGTTTTCACTAATGGAAAAAAATCCCTACTCATATTAAAAAATACTTTAACCACAGTAACGTAGATTACAAATATTACTGTAGTACTGTGTGTGAAAGGTAACTATAACAGCATTCTATTTTTATGCAAAATCTCCAAACAGGTACAATCTCAGATAAAAACCTGATACAGAATTAAATTAAAATCCCAGAAAGATACAATTTAAATTATAAAAAGGTAAAAATACCATATTGAAATCTTCTTTAAGTTCCAATTCCCTTTTCTTGACTGCCTTTACCCTCTCCTCCATTTGGGCAATTGCACTCTCATCCCTCTTGTGTTGGTCAACTAAAGATGATTTCTCTTCCTCAAACAATAGTTGCATTTCTTTTCTTATTTTGTGCTGATGATTCACACGGCTCTCCAACTTAATTATCTTGAAAGATAACAATTTTATAATAAATAAATAAATAGTCTTATAAAAAAAATTACACTTAATTAAAAATTTATTATATTTAAAAAATTGCTTGTGTGAGAAAGGAATGCCAAAGCTCACTCCTCTATCCCCTACCTTAACTCTTACCCTGCTTATATCAGTCTACAGAGCAAAGATATTTCTTGTGGCTATATGTGTGTGTGTAACCATATATTGTGGAGTTTATTGTCAGACTGTCTACTAAACTCTGTTAAACCTGCTAACTTCTAAATTCTGCTAACTCTGCCTAACTAACTGAATAATTCAGCTGAATATTGGGTTTGGTACATTTGAGACCAAACAAATCATATTCACCACACCTCTAGTTAAGTACATATAGTTTAGGTATTATAAGCTTTTTTTATTGTTGTATTTAATACATAGGCTGAGGTTACTAACAGACCTACCTGAGCTTTAGCTGCTAGTAAATCTGCTCTCATCTTTCTTAACTCCCAAGGTGAAGGTGGTGGTGCAACCCCAGGAGTTGTTTTAATACTGGAATCTTGATGTGGTCTTTTATGTGGTGTCACATCGTTAGAACCCAAGCTAAATTTTCTTTTACCTAAAAGTATTTGATTAGTCACTCCTGTAAAAAAAGCATATTATACATAAAATCAAATGATATTTGTAGAATATTGCCCTATCCCTTCCTAATCCCTTGTCGTTATGCTACTATGGTCAGCAGCATACTTGCAGCACCTTATCGTTGCTTGTTATAGGCGCCGGTAAAGTCAGTCTGTCTGTCGATCTTAACATAAAAGAAATACATTAAACAGAATAGTTATTAACGTGTTCTTTGTAATGCTGTGGTTATACTAAATCAAACTTCTCTCTTAATAAATAAATAAAACGCCTTTACATTTCAATAGAAACATCCAATCACCAATATCTTAGCCGTCCACATCAATATATACAGATATTAATACCTTCTTTTATAGATTGGTTACTATCCGAGAAGTTAAGGTTTGTATCCGCCGACAATTTGTCTTTCGGTGAATTTGTATTAATAGCGCGCCGAAATGGTTCGAGCACGTCATTGAAAAGAGACATATCCCCTTCTTTGGCCATTATTATTATAGTAAATGTTGTTTTGTTCTATGTTTTAATACATATTTTATTTTAAAAACTGAAATATGTATGTGTATCACAAAAAAGAAAAAACACACTTCAAAATTCTATTCTAATCCAAATATTGTGCTCTGCTGACAGTGCTGACTGATGATTGATTGAATGACTGAATTAAATTTATATTCCACAGAACACTCAAGACCACAGATCAGTTTAGTAATTATTTAACTTATACTGGGTACACACCGACCTAACGAACTTCATTGAATATGTTTCGTCGGCGTTCGTTAATGCTAGTGTGTAACTGCTTCTTTCCCATACAAATTCACATTTACGCGTCGATGCGTTTGTACGAGTAAAACTCGCACTACACGCTTGTCGTCTGTATCACCGAGCCAATTATAAGTATCTACTATTTAGTTTGTGATTATATCTATGGTTGATTTTATAGTTTATGTTGTCACAGACCAATAATCTAGGTTCCACAGATAACCAAAAATTTAATTACCTATAGCAGATGAAACTGTCAAAATAAAAGATAATTATTAAGGTTATGTTATGATTTGATGTTATTTTATTTCTTTGCAAGTTAGCACATTTTTTGATTTTTTTAATGTTTACAAAACGAATAGAATAGCTGCTCTGCTAAATACCAATTTCAACTTGAGAAAATATTAATTAAGTAACTCCTTACAATATTTAAGTTATAAATGCTATGGAAACCGGGCAATGTAAATATTTTTCAAGTTATGAAGATTTGGACGTAAGTTTATTTTATAATTCGTGTTATACCTATTTACTTACCTCGACCTCGGTAGGTACTTACCTATATGTAGAATATTAAGTTATTTTTTTTTTATTTTAGATCCACCAATTGATGCTAGATGACTATTCTAGAACAAAAACTTATCAAGATGTTATACTGGGAAATAAGTCCTACTTTCAGGATAAGGTTGTTATGGATGTGGGTTGTGGTACCGGTATTCTGTCTATTTTCTGTGCACAAGCAGGCGCCAAGAAAGTGTATGCTATAGAAGCTAGCACAATTGCCAATGTCGCCAAAAAAGTTGTTAAAGAAAACAACTTTGAAAATATAATAGAAGTAAGATTTTTTTGTTTTGAATTTGAACTTATTCTAAATTAAATTATCCCTTTAACCGTTTTGTAGGAGTCGTCATGCCCCTAGCGCTTGATTTGTAAACCATTTTGTTTTTAAATAGAAAGCAACATAATGATTTAAAAAAAAACATTGAACAAGTAGAAAAATTTGTCAGATATATTCTCTGACGAAATGGTCGCGAAAATAATTGTCGGATAAATCCCACTCTGGCGGCTAAAGGATAAACAAAATAATACCGATCAATGACAAAGAAGAGATTTTGGTTAACCCTAATTGTAAAAAAAAAACACAACGGACAAATTGCAATGCTCATGTATTTCTTGGTGTTGCTTCTGTTCATAGGCAGGCAATAGTAGCCACCCTTCATCAAGTGGATCATCATCAGCCTGTCTGCCAAAGGCTTTCCATATTTAAAAATATTTGATCAGAAATTGTTTATTAAGTTATAAAACTTACAAACCTGTAATGTCTTGTAATACCATTTTATTTTATTTTATTTTAAATAGCTTTTACTATGTTCATAGGCTTTCAATTGAAAAAAATAAACATCAGGACTACCTGATTAATTTCCAACTTCTATATGGTATCTATATTTCTCTTGCAAAGAACTTTTCTTTAATTTCCTTTGTATGAATTGCAACTGGGCTAAGCCTGGTTTCTGTGGTTATATTAACAAATAGTAATAAAAAAGTAAATAGTGTACTGTGGTATTTATTAACTAAAATGTAAAAGAAAACATTGATTTATTCACCAGGTTATTCAGAGCAAAGTGGAAGATGTTGAATTATCTGACGATTTAAAAGTAGATGCCATAGTATCTGAATGGATGGGCTTTTATTTACTGCATGAAGGCATGCTCGATTCTGTGTTATATGCTAGAAAGAAGTTCCTTAAAGATGATGGACAAATGTTTCCAGAAAGTGCTACTGTTTATGTAGCCCCTTGTAGGTAAGAATAATCTTAATGGTCTAAGAAAAGAGGTCATCCAGTTTACCAGAGGAAAAGTATATTTTATTAACTGTTGTCTTTGACAATAAATCTCCACTGTGTTGCCTATTAAATAGGCTTATGAATATCCTTAATTAAAAAAAAAAAAAAAAACTAGCTGCTATGCTGTGTCCTTCTCTATTAAACTTCACAGTATGTTTAATGCTGATTTCTGATTTCAAATTTCAAAGCCTTGCAATTGTTACTCATGAACGGATTTTCACAGGCAACTATATACTATATCAAAGGTATAATTTTATTTATCAATGGTTTTCGCAGTGTACGCCAAATAAAGACAGGGTGAGTTCACTAGGATCCCCTGACTGAATCCCCTAGCTAGGTAGCTGTGGCTAATAGACCTGTGTTAAGAACTTTATAGTCTACAACTACCTAGATCCGTGGTATTTCGGCTTTATAGTGTTTTAATACCATATATATAAAAATTTGAAAAAGATAAATTGACTTATTACATTATAATCATGTTCAAATTTCAGTGTTCCTTCGCTTTATGAAAAATGGAATAACATTTATGGCGTTTCAATGTCAACATTTGCAAAACAATTACGAGAAAGCAAGCACAACAAACCAGAAGTACTAACTGTCAAACCTGAGGATATTATAGGGCAAAAAGAAGCCGTTTGTTGGATATCTTTGAAGGAAACTGAAATATCAGAGCTTGATTCATTCAGTATAAAACATGTTGTAGGTTTGTTCTTTTGGCCAATATTCATATTTTATCATAAAGTATGTTTTGGTGAAGTTTATGTAAAAACTACTGATGCTCCTACCTTTGAATATGCAGATTGATACAAAAAAAATACATGTCAGTCGTTGGATCCTTGTTATCATATCTAGTAAGTTTACTTTCATATGCAGTTGTCTGTTTAGTGCTTTAGATTCAAAAGGTACTAAGAGTCTACTACTTAATAAAGGAATTAATTTGAAAACTAATGAAGGTATTTCTACTCCCACTGTAATTACATAATTATTTGAAGCCTTGTTCAAGCTTTCCATTAAGTTTTTTACAAAGATAATAATAAGTTTTCCTACAATTTAGGATCGACAAGAGCTGGCGCTATGTATCAAGGCCTTTGTCTATGGTTTGAATGCAAATTCCCAGAGTTTGAAAACGGCTGTTGTGACTTGATATTAGACACAAGTCCAGAAAGTCAGCCAACACATTGGAAACAAACCGTGGTAGTTTTGCCACATGAACAAAAAATGGATCTGGGAGAACCAATTGCATTTACTCTGAACATAAATAGGGATCCTAACAATAAGAGAAGGTATTTTTTTTAATTGTTTTAAATCACAAAGTGACTTTGTGGCGGTTGCTGAGTGAGACTAGTGTTAAAAAAATTGTAACATTTTTTTTTTTATCGCTGTCACAACGGTGGCGCCCCCACGCCAGCAGTGGCGCCCAATTTTTTCATATTTTTAGACGATCCCTTGGGAACCTAACGTTTTGTTGCCTATAACTATAATTTTGTAACTATCTGTGTGCGAAATTTCATCCAAATCCGTTGAGGCGTTTTTGCGTGCTTACAAACTTTCGCATTTATTAGTAGAAAGTTGCGAACCAAGAATTGCATAACACCGGTCTGTGTTATTTGTTGCAATTTCAGATGATTCCCTTTACATCTATTTTTTTTTTTTAAGTGCCAATGTAACGCATTGTTTTAGGTACAATATTGAAGTAACAATGGAAGATCCAGAAGAAATTGAACATCCACTCCCTTGTACGTGTGATATGACCAAGTGCATACTCATAAAATCTTTTATGAACAAACACGATACAATTTGTAAAAATGATGACGTTTCGATGACTCAGATGAACATTGACAAGGTAATAGACGATGTGAACATATTACAAGATGATGATATTATTGACGATGACTATTGCTGATTGATGATGAATAAATAATAATAAAAGTATAAAACATCAGTTTAGTTTTTTTTTTTTTAATATAACAAAATACACATAATAACTAAAGTATTGTTGTTACAACTATAAAATAATGAAATGAAATATGTAACAAGGGTTATTTACAACATAAATTGACTTGAGTTTTAGGATGATATATATTTTTTTTAAAAAACATGCACGTGTACTGAGTACGCGTGTCAGAAGTGAAACTTATTTGGTGATCATATATATAGTAACCTGTAGTTGTCGTGCAAAAACGTTACAAGGCAAGGAAGGAAGCGTCACGTGATCGTCATTGAAGCGTCACACAATTCGACCTTGAAATTTTACCTTCATCGTGCACAAAGAAATTTCACTTCAAAAATAAATTTTTATACCTGAGCCATGTAGGCCATGAGCCTGAGTTTTTTGCTGAATTAAACTCACACTGGGTACATACTGTTCATTTCATTGGCGTGCCAGACATGACAGCATTTGACGGCTTAAAACAGTTGGAATTAAAAAAGAAATATACAATCGTATTGCGTCCAGCTAGTAATATCTGGCCCTCAGGGTGACAACGACAACTTCCTAAAACGACAACTTTTTAGAATGTTAACGTCCTAAAACGACAACTTTTTAAAAGTCAACGTCCTAAAAGACCAAATTCTCAAATAAATGCCCGGTCCGCCGGGGTAAAATTAATATAGTAGTCATTTTTATACTTAGACATTCATCTAACTTGACAAAATTATTTTGTGCCGATATTTTTAGTATACGATTTCTTTACTTTTCTCTCGAATTGCTACTTCCTCATTGCCTCATTAAAACTCAATGTAAAGGTGCTATTTCGTTCTTAAACTCCTCGGTCTTACTGTAATTTTAAAAAATGTATGTCTAAGAAGCTTTCTTTTTAGACATAAAACCAGTACTTGTCATCTTGACAATCCTAAAATGCAAATAGTATTGATTTTTTCACGAAGGTAACGATGCAATTTATAAAATAAACTCTCAGATGAGAACGTCAGTGGAGCTTCCTGGCTTTTATTTTCTCGCGACGACTTAGCTGCGCACTCAAACGAGACCTACGCCGCCTTAAAAGGAAAACACCCAGTCCCCTTCGCCAAGACTGCCAGATCCTCCCGCCTCTAACGATCCCTTTTTTATTGTTTCTGAAGATGCCGTTATTCAGGCTATTGATTCGTTTCCCAACGGTTCCGCCTGTGGGATAGACGGATTTTCCCCTCAGCATCTCAAAGACCTGACATCGAAAACACTGGGCGAGACGAATCAGCTTTAGTAAAAGAAATCACGGCGTTGATCAACTTGATGCTATCGGGCCGCATACACAATGACATCTTTCCACTTTTATACAGCTCTAACCTGTTGGCCCTGGCCAAGAAGGATGGCGGTATCCGCCCGATAGCAGTAGGATGCACCCTCAGACGCTTAGTCTCAAAGTTCTTCTGTAGGACGTTCAAACAAAGGCTAACTGACATCTTCAAGCCCCGGCAGCTGGGATTTGGCATCAAGGGCGGTTGTCAGGCAGCGGTGCACGCTGCGCGCATATTTTTAAAGCGTCCGGACTATCTAGTATTCCTAAAAATTGATGTAAATGCTTTAATTCGGTCGACCGCAGTGCTCTGTTAGCTGAAGTCAAAAAAGAACTGCCGGAACTTTTCAAATACCTATGGCAATGCTACGGAGCACCATCTAAATTATTCTTTGGTAATAAATCAATTTTATCAAGTATGGGCTGCAAACAAGGAGACCCGCTTGGGCCCGCAATTTTCGGTTTAATCATTCATCCCATAATCACTAGTCTATCTAGATGACGGATCACTTGGCGGAGATGATAACCGTCTTACAAGACGTACAATCTATCTTTGATAAATTTTCGAAAGTTTTATTGCATTCATCTCTTTTTCAGTTAGTAAGAACCTTCAAAAGACAGCTGTTAAAATTTCATGATATTCTATTCATTAGTTTGTGAGTTATTGTGCTAAGAGTGAGGCTACTTTTGTTATTTTCAAAACAATGGATCAAAAACAATTTCGTGTTTTAATTTTACACTGCTTATTGATGGAAAAAATACCGGTCAAGCGAAGCAATGGCTTGAAAAGTGTTATGGGGACTCCGCTCCATCAGAAACAACAATAAAACGTTGGTTTACTGACTTCACGTGGTCGTAGAGACACCGATGATGCAGAACGCACTGGACGTCCAAATGAGGCGGTAACACCAGAAAACATCAAAAAAATCCACAAAATCGTTTTGAATGATCGAAAAGTAAAGTTGCGTGAGTTAACTGACATCGTAAAGATATCAAAAGAACGTGTTGGGTTTATATTGCATGAGCATTTGACTATGAGAAAGCTCTGTTCAAAAGTAGGTGCCGCGTTTGCTCACTGTTGACCAAAAACAAGAATGTGTTGATGATTCTGAGCAGTGTTTGGCTATATTTAAAAGTAACAAACCGGAATTTTTGCTTAGATATGTGACAATGGATGAAACATGGATCCATCACTTCACTCCGGAATCAAAACGATCGTCATCTGAGTGGACAGCAACTGGTGAACCTCGTCCAAAGCGCCCGAAAGCACAACAATCGACTGGAAAGGTTATGGCCTCTGTATTTTAGGATGTGCGTGGTGTAACATTCATCGACTATCTTGAGAAGGGAAATACCATCAACAGTGAATATTATATAGCGTTATTGGAGCGTTTGAAGGCCGAAATTGCAAAGAAAAGACCGCATATGGCAAAGAAAAAAAATTTTTTTTTGATCAAGACAACGCACCGTGTCAAAAGTCAATCAAAACAATGACAAAACTACATGTATTGAACTTCGAATTGCTCCCACATCCACCGTATTCGCTAGATTTGGCTCCCAGCGACTACTGGCTGTTCGCAGACCTCAAAAAAATGCTCGCCGGTAAGAAATTTCGCACGAATGAAGAGGTTATCGCTGAAATTAGGCCTATTTTGAGGCAAAAGATAAATCGTCCTACAAAAGTGGTAAAGCTAATTTTGAACCAAAAAACCGTGTTTTCTTTGTTAGGCCCGGGACTTTTCAGCCCATGTGTTACATAGATTACTTTTTTTTTGTTAAAAAGTTTAAAAAGAACCGAAGAAAATATGCTGATATAGTTTTTGATATAAAATACAAAATTTTATTGCAGCAACTTCAAAACAACTATCTTAATAGCATACAGTTTTTGAAGAAAATTATATATTTAAAGTTAAAAACAACCACGAAAAGTCAAAGGCGTCGTTCTTGACATGAGATCAGTCCTTAAAGCAATGCCGAAGAAAAACTTTAGATATCCCACTACAGAATTATATAAAGACAGCAATGTACTTAGCGTTAGAAAACTTTTTTTACTGAAAATGACTTTATTTGCTCATAAACAAGTTATCAATTCTCGTGAATACTCAGACCTGGTAAAAAAGCGTGTTTTTACAGTTCCTCTGCCACTAGTACGAACACAAATTGCGAAACGTTTTAATCCGTATGTACAATTAAGCATTTATAACAAAATTACTAAACATTGTGAAATTAAGCAATATATCATACGTAAAGTTAAGGTTAAGATTAAAAAATGGTTGTTCAGTCTTAAATACGACTATGTAGAAAAACTATTTAAATCGATTTAAATACGTAATATCTACATATTATATAGCCTCAATTTATAATCAAAATTTATTGTGTCTTTTACTTACTTTTATATATATCTACTTATTATTAATTTAATTTCTATTTAATAATTTTTAAACTGTTATTTGAATTTTTAATTATTTTAATTAATATAATGAAGCACACGATACAGGCTTGCATGCCTAGTGTGTCTTCATAGCCAATAAACTAAATATATATGTTCCTGTAAATAAATAAATACAGAAGTCCAAAGTTTTGTTTTGTCACCTAGAGGGTGTTTTATTTGCAGTTTTTTTTTTTTTTTTTTTTTCATTTTTTTATTTTAAAGAAAAGGTAAAGCCAAGTTTTAGTTATTAAGTTGTTTTTTACTTATAATAATTAAAAGATGTTCAATAAGAGCAAAGCATATATTTTTACGCATAAATTTACGTATAAATTTGACATTTTTAACATTTCATAACTGAGGGCCGAAATTGACACCCCTTAGCTTAGTAAGTTGTCATTTTCGGAAATTGTCTATTTTTTAAATGACGTTTTAGGAAGTTGTCGTTGTCACCCTGAGGGATGTCTGGTTCACGAGTGCATCACGACGAGTGAGAGTATGAGTCGTTCACCTGAGCATGTTGGTGAGGGAGTGGGTGAGGTGGGCCTCGGCGCTGAGCCATCGGTTGTAGTCGAGACGCATCAGGAGTCGCGCGAGGTGCACTCCACACGCACGCGCCCTTAGTGACACTAGCAGTTGCATCAACTGCTTCACCAACTTGTTGAATCTACGACAAATACATTGCTTTTTACGCTGGCTGTACATTTTCGCCGATACACTCCGAAACACAAAGGCTTCTATTATAACTGAGGTAGACGTGGTATACTCTACCAAGTGACATTTGAAAAGAAATCCGAAAACTACACATTGACAGTATGTATGTATGACAGAAGCTGTGTCCCACATTGTCTCCCACATTGGCACATGTTCGGAGTATTTAATTATACATATTCAGCATTAGCATAAGTTTTAAGAAATTCAACATCAGAAGAGGTCAATTGTAGATTTAATAATTTAATTTTTTTTTGGGATTTTGATGTCCTTCCAACTTTTTAATGTCTCTTGAGAATTTAAAACATGTTATTATTTCCATTTTATTTGCAACGTAAAAAGTGCTTAGCTCACATCTTCCGAGTAACCTTTACCTTTCCGAGTAACCTCTTATTTGATAATCCTCTTCGTCCTTATCGGTGGTAATCTTACTGATGCCGCAGAACGAGTGACACAATTTGAGCAGTTCCATTATGTTGCTGAAAACTGGGTTGTTAATGCACTCATTGTCCCTCGAATACTCGTTGTCTGCTGACTGTAAAAACCACATTACATTAATTAACTAAGAGATCTTTTTCGAGTCATCATTCAATTTTTTCTTCACGTTTTCGGGATAAAGACAAGCCTTAATACTTCTTTTAATATTGGGGTTGGCAAGAAACTAATTTCTGTTTTTAAGTGTGATTTTTTTATACAAAAAATAACTTCAATCAAGAATAATGGTGTGTGATACATTTAACTGTTTTGCAATCTCTCGCACAGTTATCTGATGATTCGATTCAACTATAGCTTTTCATTTTGTCATCGTCAACTACACAAGGCTGACTAGAATTTTGGTCATCTTTCTGACTGTCTCTCTGCCTTATGTTCTTCTTTATGTTAATGTCGGCAGACAAGCTGACGGTCCACTTGATGTTAGGTGGCTACCGTCGCCTATAACACAAGCAACGCCATAGGTGCTGCAAGTGCGCTGCCGACCATACAAGCTGGTAATGGGATGCCAGAGCCCCAGGTCTTCTGTAAGGGTATATTCTATGGTTACTGCTGCCAGACGGGCTGCGTAATTTTCTCTAATCGCACTCACCGTAGAGAAAGTGAGAAAGGACTGGCTCAAGACGTCGGCGAGGAATAAGGCGTGCGCCTTCTTGAGATGTTCAAAGTCGTTGGTCTTGCTGAGTGTGTCCATTAGTCGAGAGAAATTCGTCTCCAACACGTCCGCTTGCAAATAATGCTGAAGATTATCCATCAGGAACATCAGCTTGTTGTGCAGTTGGCACATCGGGAAACTGAACAATTCATATTCAACATCACGTCTCTGTACCATTACTAGCTTTTGCACGCGACTTCGGCCACGTAACTTTTTATAACAAACAGCCTATGTTGTTCGCTGGATGAAAGAATTTTTAAAATCAGTCCAGTAGTTTTTGAGTTCGTTCATTATAAACAAAAATACAAATATTTTCTTCTTAAAATATGAGTATGGATAGCTGTTGCACGCAACTTTACCCGCGTAACTTTTTAAAATATAGCCTATGTTGCTCGCTGATAACGCAGCTTTCTGTGGGTGAAATAATTTTTAAGATCGGTCCTGTAGTTTTTAAACAAAAATACTAGCTGGTGCCCGCGATTTCGTCCGCGTTCAAAACATTATATAGCCTAAGTCTTTCTCGATAAATAGACTATCCAACACAAAAATAATTTTTCAATTCGAATCAATAGTTCCTGAGATTAACGTGTTCAACCAAACAAACAAATTCTTCAGCTTTATAATATTAGTATAGATGTGATATTGGTCCTTGTTTCCACCTTCCATCAAGAGGAAAGTCAATATGCTTGCCTTCGTCATAAAAATAACGTACAAACCTGGCAGATTGTTTATACGTCTTCCAAAGAGCGTGCAAATCGTGCTGAGTTTTCTTAATTCTCAAAAGCAATCGGAACATGTCGTTGTAACGCGCCAGAACGTCGGGCGTGAATATCAAATGAAGGGGCCATTTGAACTCATACTTTAGAATTATGCTCGACCATCCGTCTGCCACTAAAAAGTATGAAAAATATATATATATATATATAATTTAAATGAAGTTTGAATCCCGATCAAGCCTGTATCATTGAGTCTTTCCAATTTAAAGTGTATCTATTTATCTAATCAAAGAAGAAATAAAAATTGCTTTCATTTTAACAAGGTCATAGGAATTTGAATAGTACCAAAGGCTAAAATAAAATAAGTAATTCTTTAAAAAGTCAACAGTACTACAATAAGTTGCCAGGTGTGATGTCAATAACTAAATTCAAACACATTTATCAAAAGAAAGTAAAAAAGAAAAGAGAAGATCGTATCGTATCGTAGTAAGGTCTACGATAGCGTAGCGAATTGTTTTGCTCAAACTTATTATGATGGTGAGAAATAAAACATAATTGTCTTAAAATATTTGATGACTTTCAAGTCCTGGCAATAGACAATGGGTTCATCACTATGGTACGCACCCGTACTGCTGTCGTCTCCTATTGATGAATCGATGGACATATCTGGTTTCACATAAGGCAGTTCAAAGCTAAATTTCTCAATATCGACATTATTACTGAGAAACACAGCTCTGGCTGCCAGCTGGAAGGCGTGATTCATATCTGAAATTAAATTATTGTATCTAACATAAAATAAAATACAGTAGAATCAAGCCATAAATAATGTATTTAAGCAACATAACAACAGTAGAATATCTAATTTATTATAATTTAGTAGAAAATCTATACTGAAGAATTTACTCTTTTTGTTTTTATACGAAACTCCAATACTAGCAATGACAATATGTCATTTTTTTGCTCAATACTTGAGGAAGGTTATAGGTTAAAAGAAAAAATCATTGCGATAATTGACCTAGAATGCGTGCATTAGAGTAATCGAACAAAAAACGATGTAATCGCAATGCCTGCCTGCGATATTGCTTCATTTTAGCTTACATTCTTTGTTTTTTCTTTTTTTTCGGATCCTAATGATCGTAGCGCGATATTAGCCTGTAATCTTCTTCAAGAATTGGGCTATCAAGAATTTTTTTAAATGAGACTTAATATTTTTTATCAGACTGATAGGTTCTGATAATTTAGGGTGATAGTGCTAGAAATTAGAGGGTTAAAAAAACCTTCAAGGCTTCGGTAACACTATGATAAATTTTATTATGATCATGATTATTACACGATGATCATAATACATGCGTACAGTTAATACAGTGAAATGAAGAAATCCCCTTATTACCTCTAGTAGATGTCCTCGTAGTAGGTTTCTCTAACATGTGTGCTGTTAGCCTCAACAATTCCAAAAACAATTCCCCTCGACCCAGGAGGTAGAAGTCCTTCATCAGTCGCAGCTCGTGCAGTAAATGAGCCTCCTCTACAACGACTGACCACAAATGCTGCAAAAAAAAAAAAAAAACTTTTATTATTCATGATACTATTTAGTGACACCAGGGGGATGTGATAATCGGATACCAAGGGAGATATAACGTATAACTATTTTACCATGCCATAGGTATTTCTATATGGCACTAATGTGGTAAAATATATTTTATTCGCGCCCAGGCTTCATGAGAACGATAATATAACAAACAAAAGACAGACTAATATTCAGTTGACTGAAAATTAAAGACAGAAAAAAATCTTATAATTAATTACTTTAATTAAAAATATTTTTTACAAGGTTTTCGGTCAATGGTGTTTAATTGTGTTGCAAAAATTTTAGACACAAGAGAGGTGACCTCAAAAATAAATCTTACTTTGGTGACACACTCCTTTATTTCTCTAACGACACTCCTCAAATCATACACTTCAAAATTGTCATTTTTCAACTGCTGAAGTTTCTCGTGGAATTCAGCCTCCTTTTCTTCCCATATTGTAAACCTGAAAACAAATGATCAGTGATGTAAAAAACAGCATAGAGTTTCATAAAAGTACAACAGTATGAAAACATACAAAAATCTAGCGACAGGCAAATGAGTTCTGGAGTCAAAAAGTGGGTAACACGATTGGCGGATAGTTTTATTGAAAACTAGCTGGTTGGTCCCCGCGACTTCGTCCGCGTTGAAAAATTAAAAAATATATATAACGCCTGACTAAATATATGAGCAATAATTTATTCAATCTTAATTGTTGTAGTTTTGCTAGGTGTTGTATTATTTTTATATACGATCCCTCGCGAACAGTAACTTATTTTCTAGATGAAAGGTACCCTTGTCATTGTCTATATCCATGAAACACAATTGTATCTAAAAAAAGTAGAGCACTCCATGTTTAATTTCACAATATTTTACTTCCAAATTTTTGAAAAAAAAACATTTGAAAAATAATATAGTATAATTATTGACGATTTACCTTAGTGGCCAGAGCTTTAATTTTTCATTTTTTTTTTTAAATATTTCTAGTATTTCAAAACCCAAAAAAATATGTATATTTTATCCTTTATTCATTTCTCGCAATTTCAGATACTTATACATAATATACCTATCTAATAAAAAACATATGATTTTTACCTTCTAGAATCTGTACCAAACATCGGTAAAGGCATCATAGTTCTGTCGCTTGAGAGGCTGCTTCTCTTTACCCTTTTAGGGTCAAGACCAAACAAAATGACTGTTTTGCCAACAAATAGGATCTCTTGAGCCAATGATAGTGGAACAAATGTGGGTATAACAGATGGGCTCAAATTGTATCCACATTCTAAAGATTTGTCCTTTAACTGCAATTGCATTTTAAGGCATTATTGTATTGAAAATTTTTATTTGATGATGAGATGGTTAGGGTGCTTGCCTTAACGCTCTGTTCCAGGGTTTCCGAGTTCGATTCCCGGCGGGGTCAACTTTGGAAATGAACTATTTCAATATTTTTCAAAGTAGTGACAGGGCACACTGCGTTTCACAGTCGTTTGGGCAGCCCGTGTGGCGGCAGTCACCACCCTCACAGAAGACCACCGTGAAATAATAGCACATATGCTGTTATGTTTCGGTGAGTGAATAAGCGATGCCAGAACACATTTCCCTAACCCTTCAAAATCCTTTATTCTTAATCCTACTGGCGTTGCTTGTTATAGGCGTCGGTAGCCAACTACCATCAAGTGGGACGTCAGCCTGTCTGCCGACGTTAACATAAAATAAAACATAATGTAATATTAAAGTTAATGGGAGTCACAGTTATTTCTAAGAAATAAAATTTGTAAAATACTTACAGTGGATAATAGTGATTTGTCACATGTGTTAATGGAAGATGAAGATGACAAATATGAGTCATTCTCATGTGTACGAATTATGAAGAACTCCTGATGGGGGTCCCGCAATTCGCCATAGAGAAGCCAAGTGCAAAGCTGATTAATAAATACTTTCTTGATGTGTGAAAATATCCTGAAAAGGATTTTTTGAAATTAATGAACACAAAAAAAAACAATTGCTTTTTGAGTTTTCTCAAAATAAAATTTAATTGAAAGTTTGTGTCAATTTTCATTGACACAATTTTATTACCTAATCAAAAAAATGTTTGGATTTTATACTTAAATTTATAAATATGCAATAATTACATTTAAACACTAGCTGTTGTTAAACATAACTTTATAAAATATAGTCTATGTTACTCGCTGATAATATAAATTTCTATAGGTGAAAATTTTTTTAAAATTGAGTTTATTCATTACAAAATTTTCTCTCTTTATAATATTAATAGATAGACTTACTTCACAATAGAATCATGAACCATTTTGTTTCCATTCAATATATGTTGATGTACCAAACTCAATATCTGACAGCCCATAAGACTCCTTCTTTTAACTGTAGTTATAATCTGATCTAGTGTATAAAACAAGCTGCAGTACTTTTCAACATGGCTATGTACAAATGACAGTGTATAACTCTGGTTACCAATAATCAAACTCTCAACTTCCACCAAGGTTTTCTTATAAGACTGCAATACTTCCGAGATTCCTTCACTAAAAGCTTGTGCGTAAAGTCCATACAATTTTACACCCAATGCTGGAAATTGTTAATTGTGAGCATTTTAATAATAATAATTTTTTTGAAAGAACTAAATAGACACTTTTAGTTACAAAAATAACATACTTGATTAAGTATATTTAATAAATAGCTGTTGCAAGCGACCAACTTTATAACTTATAACTGCGAAACTTTATAACTATGTTACTCTCTGGTAAAAAGTTCTATAGGTTAAAGCATTTTAAAATCCATCCAGTAGTTTTTGAGTTTATTCATTACAAATATACAAATCTTCTCTATTTATAATGTTAGTATAGATAAAAGAAGTAAATAACTAAGCAGTTATGTTTAAAATAGACAATTCAACACTTAACTGTGGAAAAAGGTATGTAATTATTCTGATACTAGAGAATACTGCCACCAGATGGGCTGCCTAAATGACTGTGAAACATAGTGTGGTATGCCCTGCTATTCCAGACCAGAGCCAACTTTGAAAAGTTTGTTTCCAAAGTTGACCCTGTCGAGAATCCAACCCCTACTCTAATGTCACTATAATATAAATAACTAGGTGGAGCCAGAGACTTCGCCACCACTGAAAAATGAAAAATATGACTAGAGAAAATATATCACCTGAAATAAAGATTTTATTGCTATGCAATGGTGGCACCGATTTTCTTATAATTTCAGACAATCGCTCGGAAACCTAACATTTTTCTAGGATAAAAAATATCCTAGGTATCAAAATCAAAATATTTATTTATCAATTAGGTTTCTCCAAGAAACTCTTATGATCATCATTATAAATTTAAATTTACCAGGATTTCGGAAAATTACCAGACGGAAAATCGGAAATTTACCAGGGTATATTATGTTAATCCAGGTAATAAACTGTGTTTCAAATTTTATCCAAATCTGTTCAGCCGTTTTTGCGTGATTGAGTAACAAACATCAAAATTTCGTATTTATAATATTATTAGGATTAAAGTTCTACAAACCAGCTTGAGTTTTCCTAGAATTAAATCCGGTTGTTGAAATGAAGTTTTGAATTTTTTGGTGGCACTTTCCTATATCACAGATTTTATTGTATACTTCTTTGTCGCCTTCATTAGCATATAGCTCGCGAGTGTTCTGAAATTTTTCGTATTAGACATTATTATTTGAGTGTATTTTTCAGAACTTATTCAAAATGAGAAACAAAAAAAAAATCAAAAAACATAGGTATGTGGTATATTTACTTCTTTGACATGGGAAGAATCCCATAAAAGTAGCAAAGCATCATAAATCATTTTTGGGGATCAATTTAAATATTGTTTGTAATGTTTATATTATAATAATTTAACTGACTATGGCTTGAAAATTAATTAAACATTAAAATAATTAAAATCGAATAACTTAAAACAAGCTTTCTATTATAGAATTTAACTGTTTAAAAAAATTTAAAATCAAAACAAACAAACAAGCCACAGAACAACAGTACTCACAAGAAGAAACAATATCATTCAAATAGTTTAAAATATGAGTACCTATCTGTCATATTACTATATTAATCTGTGGTCGTAGGGTAAAACAATTTGACCGATAGTACTGGAATAGTACTCATTACTTCTATGTAATTTGATAAAAGAAATTAGAATTACAAATTTCACAATATACCACAGAAAACTAGAACGTTTTTTATTTTATTTGTTCTATGAAATAAGTAGATTAAATTACGCGAAACTAAGCCAATAAAGACATAAAAAGAACTATCGTTTATTTACCTGCTCCTGCGCCGGCGCATCTTTTTGTTTCATAAAAAAGCGAACAGGCTCTTGTTTTATTTTTTATTACCATGTATAAATAATTATTACTTACAGTAACAATATAAATTAAGAATGGCAGAGGCCTGCAGGTTGGGGAATTACAATTCTGCAAGGAATCTAACAGTTAATGACGACGATAAATTTTGTTTATTTAATGTTTTATGTGTATTTATATCGTTGGTAACGATACTTGCCGATTTAACTACAGGTGCGTTAAATCAAACTAGATTTCATTCGCCCGTTGTCATAAACGTGTATATTTAAAATAATTACCGGTCTGTTTATTTTTTAATAATCAACTGTATTCAATACAATTTTCAGATATATTGGTTTTAGCCGAGTTTTGTAAGGATGGATATTTGTTTTGGGCTCTTGCTACATTCATTTTTATTCTTACACCAAACATACTGATAAACATTTTTTCTATGAGGTGGTTTTTAATTGATAAAAATTCAAGCCCAAGCCGCTGGGTGATACATATTTGTCTCGTTGGTTTACTTGAGAGGTAAGTTTAATTTTAAAGTCGTTGATTCAAATTGTTGAAATACTTACATCTTGAATATTTTTTAAGTTGTTAAACTTGTTAAGCACCTATATACCTAAAATGATTTAGTTTAAACTTTGTTTCAGACACATATTGTTTTTACATGAAGTGTTTACTTGTAAAAATTTGGAGTCAATGAAAACCAAAAAGTTAATCACACAAAGGAATGATTTGAGTTTATTACATTTTTTGTACATATTTACTGGGACAATACCACAAATAATTTTACAAAGTTATGGAATTGTTATTCTCGATGAAAACTATTATACAAAAGGTAAGTAATTATAGGAAGTACCTACCTATAAATTAAAAATTTAATTTTATCATTTTCACTCATTTTTCAGCCTTCGCTTTGACTGCTTCGATAGCATCTGTTGTATGGGGTTTTACAACATACATTTACAGTATTATGGCATTTACATCCAATGAGAAATTTCAGTGGAATGTACTGTTCCTTAAACTCGTTTGGCATTTTGGAATGTTAATAGCAAGAATCTCGAGTATATTTTTATTCACTATAATTTTTGGAGTTTGGACATTAGTGCCAATGGGTAAGTTCATTTTTATTATAATATTCAGTTGAGTACCTACCAGGGATGTTGCGTATATTCGTTTCTGCATCCACAAATGCAGAACTTATCACATCAATTTAGACATCTGCAATAATAAATGTGAATCTTTTGTGCATGCTATGGAGCTAGTCATAAATCTTGCAGATTTCCCCAATTTATTTATTTATTTATTATAGCCTTTATTAACATCCTTTAAATTTTACATTATAAAATGAAATATTATACAGTCCTGACACCGTTTCTTAAAGATTGTCTTGCTTTTCTGCATAGGCCTCCCTTAGAGCTTTCAACAAATTGTGATCACGAGCCTTTACCATCCAGTTTTTGCCTGCTACCTTTTTAAAATCGTCTTCCCACCTTCAACGTTGTCCTCCTTTCCTCCTTTTATATTTCTCCAATATGAACTGTGGAATTGTTTAATTTTTTAAAAATCTTAGATAAGATACCCTAAGATTTGTTTACTTAACAAAACAATACTAAAATGAATAATTACAATCATATAGGTAATTATTTCTGCACTTAAAAATTAAATCATTTGCAAAATCCGAACTTTCACATCAATCCACATTCGCGGATATGATCCTCTAAGAATCTGCCACCACATCCATATTAATGTTAAGAATTCTGCATCTGCAACAACCCTGGTACCTACCTATACTACCATTTTACCTTGTACTTACATTACATATTAATTGTTTACAGGATTACATTGGTCAGCAATGACATTTTGGATTGTGACACAAAAGACCACATTTTGTCCAAATAAAGTAGAAGAAACTTTATATAATGTTGTAATGGGCTTTGTGTATTGCTTCTGTTATGTAAATTTGCGTGAGGGTCACACACGGTACCGTTTAATGGTATTTTACACATTTATGGTGACACAAAATTTTTGTTGTCTCTTCATTTATGTTTTAGTATCAAATTTTGAGGACCAAAAAAAGCTATCATCTATAGCGGCCACAACTTGTGTTATGTTTGGTACTATAACAGGTAAGTGTTAATTATTACAACAAAATACACAATAACCAAGGACTTTTTTTATATTGAGACCGACTGACTAGCTGACCATCCACTTGATGGTAGATGGCTACCATTGCCTATAACACAAGCAAGTGCTGCAAGTGCTATGATGATGGTATAGTTTCACAGTGGTCTTCTGTAAGGGGGTGATTAGTACTGCCAGATGGGCTGCCCAAATGACTGCGAAACACATTGTGTCCTGGGACTACTTTCCAGATCCAGACCAGAGTCGACTTTGCAAAGTTAAAGTTGGCCCTGCGGGGAATCGAACCTGGGCCCCCTGAGACAGAGTCTTAAGGCAAGCACCTTAAAGACTCGTCCAATGGGCTCTCCAAAAGGTGGACATTCTTAGTGAAATGGTAACCTATTGGTTAACACACCAACTATTTGTTACAGGTATTTGCACGATGATCTTATATTATAGATATTTCCATTCCAAAGGACCCATATTATGGAAAAATAATGATGTTGAATTGAATAACAAAGCTATAACGCAAAATATTGAAACTTGCGAAAAAAGTAAAGATTTGGGTTATGCTCGGTCCTTTAAAAGTCTACGAAAAACAGAGGAGGCTAAAACTAGCAACAGGTAGGAATGCATTTTAACTTCTAATACTTAATTTCAAAATTATAACAATATATATGTATGTATTACCCAATACAAATGTCAATTTTTTTTAAATTTTACAGTCTAACTTTAAGAGTTGATCAACCACAACCGGAGATAGAGAATGCTGATAAAAAGTTCCTTCTTGAGCATTGGATTGCAAGATCTGGATCACCAACTTTTATACACACTCCAGTTTGTAATAACAGCATGGAAATTTCTAGTATAGATTTTCATACAGTCGAAAATACTCCACAAACTCTCAATTTGCCTTTAGATAATTACAATGTTGAGGGGAGAAGCAAGATTAAAAGAACAATTTGCTCTCCAACGGAATTAAGACTGAAACTTTCGTCTCTAGATAATTTAGAAAGCTCTATAGATGAAATAACAACAAGCTCCCTTAACTTACAAAAACGACGCGGAATATGTTCATCTGATGAATTAAGAGATGATCTCACTAACATTAACTACGGAAATGCAATTAACGGGTTGAGCAAAGCTTTAAAAACTGATGTTGGTTCCGAAATAAGTCACGATACAGACGGTTCAAATAAAAAGACCTCTTCAGATTCCATTGACATGGATTTGGATTTGAGTTTTAGTGATATAAACAGTTCAGACATAAACACTTTTAACGAAAATATTGTTCAAAAATTGTGTTTGAGTGCATTGAAAAATATAAAAGTGGGAAATCAAGACGCTGATATTGAAAACATTCAAAAAATTGCAGTTGATATACTTAAAGAAATGTATGCTAAAAAGGATAAAAGTAAAAGTGGTATAGGCAAGACTTATCTTCCTTCTAAGCAACGAGATTTGGACACACCTTCTGAGATATTATCGGTTCATGATTACGAAAATATTTGCGCTGTTAATATTGCAAGAGAAGCATGGGGACTAAGATCATGGAATGGATATTCTGACATTGAAAACTGGCTACATGATGGTAGTGTAGTTCGAGATAGACGACGCGACACATTAACTTCAGGTAGTTCCGAAATCAGTAGTTGTCTATCGCAAGAATTAAAAAATGCTATCCTTTCTGCTCCACCATTTCCAAAAAAGCCACACACATACTCCAATGTGTTCGTTAAATTCGACAAAAGTTCTCAGGATGACTATATTGATACTAACATTTGCCATTCCAGTGATGAAACCTTCTTAGCAAAACCTTGTGTAGTTGACATGAATAAAGACCCTTGCCATTTGGAACCTATATTAGAAGAGTTGGACGACCTTGGAGGTATAGATTCTTCAAGTAAAAAGAGATTAAACTCTGAAAGTTCTCTTGTCGCGACCATAGATGAAATTCGCAAATGTACTTCCACAAATTCGCCAAGAAATGTTTGCCATAGAAGAGAACAGTTGCTGAATACACCTCCATTTCAAACTACTACAACACAAATCGATTCCAATCTTAAAAGAGCTCTCTGGAAGGAACCCTCGAAATTTGAATCCAGTAACATAATGGAGTCACTTCCTGAAAAGGAAAATATGTTAAATGAATCTCATGGCTCCAAATTTGTCTTAAATAGAAAGGATGCCAACTTTTCTACCTGCTCAGACAGTTTCAATGTTTGTAGGCTACCAGCAAATTACAATAGTAGTCGACGCCAAAAATCTAACAATAATTATCAATGTCGCAACAAAAAGATAAATAATGAAGGTGATCTTTCTAACAAAGATATAGACTTATTATGGCATTTAGTGTCAGATAATTCATTGCCTCTATCTTCAGCAGAAAATCTTTCATCATCCAGTCGTATAACTTCATCCTTACAGTCTCTGATTCAAAAAGACATCGCACAACCACCTCTTGTAAACCCTTCACTGTTAAAGTTGTCCAACGCAAAGAAAGCAAGGAGTAAACCTAGAAGAAAATTTTCAATATTAAGAGAAAGATTTGAACCAAAAGTCAACATACATTCAGATGAAGAATTTTTATGTAATTTGCATACATCTGATAGTAACATTGTTAATGTTAATAATCATCTAGACATCAAAGATGTACAATCAAAAAAATCCCCACAGAAGCAAATAAATGCTAATACATCACTAGAAAATACGAGGGTAAACAATTCCCATGAACTAACTAGAGGCACTAAAGAAAAACGGACTTTGTTTATGAAACAGGTTTTGAGTCCACCTAAATTTAACACTAAGTTAAAATATAAGTCTTAAACTATCGCGTATTGCCCGTGGTCCACCTACTTTGTACACCTGGGTGGTCCACGGTGTACTATTTTTGCAAATATTGAAAGAAAATATTAACATGGATCTCATCATGATGATAGTCATGTGATACTACTAATTAGTTCATAATGTGCAATTAGTTATTTTAAGTCATAGGTACGAGGTTCTTGGATATGTATGAATAGGCATAGTATGAAGGGTGTTGCCACAACTCATTTTGATAACTAATCAATCAGTCTATTAGGTACAAGATTATCTTTTTCAATTAATGTTAATTATTGAAACAACCATTAACCCAGGCGGCTATTAAACATTTATGTTTTGGTTAAGTTTGGAAGTATGATAAATTTTTGATGAAATAATTTCCAAAAGTTATAAGAAACGATAATTATTAATTCCACTAAGCACACACTTGAAACCGTGTTTTTAATATTTTTTAAACAAAATTAAAAATAAAGCTACCTACGTTTTTCTTTCTATTTTTCATTTATCTCAGTAAATATGAATTGTAGAGAAATACGAGGGCGGTACTGAAAATTTCGGGAATCAAGGAAGTGATATAACATTATTAGTGGAAAAGATATTTATTGCTTTTCGAAGTATTCTCCTTGAAACTTGACGACACATTTTTCCATTCGATGGAACCAATTATTAAAGCATTCATTCCATTCTGATGTTGGGGTATTCAAAATGGCCGTTTTGTAGGCGTCTACAGCTTCTTCAGGTGACGAAAATCGTTGACCACGCAATTTGTTCTTAATTTCGGGGAAAGTAAAATAATCATTCGGGCTTAGGTCAGGGCTACAGCCCTGGCGGATGGTCTAATAATTCAATGTTTTCTTGCTCCAAAAACTCTTTTGTTCTGTGGGCGGTATGAGAGCTCGCATTGTCGTGATGGAGGACGATGCGGCGGTTACAGTTTTCTTTACGAAGTTCAGAGACGACCTGCGACAAACAAATGCTAGCATACCATTCTTTGTCCCTCAAGAGGAATAGTCGCAACATGGCCGGCTTTAGAGACAAACGTGGCCACCATTTTTTTTTTACAACGCTCCGTGAACGAACAATTTTTGTTGGCTACAACTCATTTTCGAACACCCAAACTCGTGGTTTTTTGTTTCGGGTTCGTATGCGTATATCCAGGATTCATCACCTGATACGACGCTGTATACAGTATTTGAAGATCCTCCGTGGAATCTCGAGAGTTCTGACGCACCAAGTCACGCGAGCCGCCTTTTGCTCCTCACAGAGCGAATGCGGGATCCATCGGGGAAACAACTTTTTTACACCTAATTGTTCATGCAAGATTATTTGTATTTGACTCATGCCAATGTCTAAAGTTGCCTGAATTTCGCGATGTCACATGTCGATCTTTCTCAATCAGCTTACGCACGGCATCAACGTTATCTTGGGTGACTGCAGTTTTTGGGCGACCTTGACGGGGATCGTCACAGAGCTTGACATGTCCACGTTGAAATTCCGCAAACCAGCGATAAATTGTGGTTTTAAATGGGGCTTCATCACCAAATGCAGAAAGCTTCCGATCAACACACTGTTTTTGTGTTAAACCACTTCGAAAGTCATAATAAATCATTGCTCTTAATTTTTCTCGAGTCAATTCCATTTTCACACTGACTACAAGTTCGACAAGACCTTGTGACAAGACTGCGTTCTTTTTAAAAAATAAATAAATGGTATTCTATTAATAAAACCAAGGAGTTTTTTCGATTATAAGACTCGATTATTATGCCAGGAATAGAAATATTCTAATCCCGATACTTTTAGTGCAGCTCTCATATCTCATAGAACAAAAAACTTATCTAATACAAAAAAGTGTAGATATCTACACTTAATTACAAATCAAAAAAAAAAAATTACGATTGCAAAAACCGCAAGAAAATTGTATCTGTTTGCGAGAATTTTTAGGAATAATCATGTTAATCGTAGAGCTTTCATACTTAGCAAAAAAGAACACCAAAGCAAATTGATATGCATCTAAACTTTATAATTATAATTCATTGCATAATTATTTTGTATTATCTAGTTATTTTCAAAAGAATCTTCATGAATTGCTAAAATTGTCGAAAAAATTTAATTGGACTCATTCTTATGACTCAACAAAAATATGTTATACTTCATACCGCCTTGGCGATAAAGCTGAATGTACATTTTGTATAGACATGTAAATTGTATGTTTAATTTTATCATATTATATAAATTAGATTTTGAATCTCCATGTGTTGTGAAATAAAAAACTGCCAGTATTCAAATTTTGTAAAGCTTTACTTTTTGTTTATTTTACAACAATAAATAGGTATATTTTGTAAATAGAGTCTCCAATATCATTTAGTTATTATAATAATCGTAAATAGAAAACGATAGAATTATTATTGCCTTAATTTGTTAACAAGACTTGGTCTTCATTTTTACTTAGATTAATGTTATAGAGCATTTTAAATGCATAGAATTCAGAATGTATAATAGTAAACTTAAATATAAATAAATGATTATCATATAAAAAGATAATGTAGATACATGCATGTGTAAGTAACATCAACTATACAGATATAATAAAATAAAAAAATGTTTTAACAAGTGGCCATAAATTGAATGTGTAAACATAATATTCACATCTTTAAAAGCACAATGAATATTATAATTAAATTTTTATATACTAAAATAAACAAAATTAAAATTATTACAAGTTAGTACTTTTATTTCAAACTAACTGGCTCTACAGTTGTTGCCATGTCAATTTCATATAAAAAAATACTTTCCAAATTTCCAACTTTTGCACTGGATTTCCAAATTTTCTATTACCTTGTCTTGGCAATTACGCACAGCAAACAAAAAAAAAAACAGTAATCGGTCATGCCATTCTCAAGTGATGATTTATCATACTTGTGGCAATATTATTTTTATTTTAGACAAAGTGAATCTAGGCATTAGGTATTTATTCAACAAAGAATATTTTACCCATTGAACAATACAATCTTTTCACCAATGTAATGGTGTTATTTAAATGTATTATTTGTATAAAAAGGTATATATATATATATATAGGTACATCATGTACAGTCTGTCAAAAAAGTGTAGAAATTAAAAAGTGGCAATACTATATATACTATACTCTTTCTTATCAACTGTATGATTAGAACGGGACAACACTACAGTATTGCCACTTTTTAATTTCTACACTTTGTTGACAGATTGTAAAAAGCATATATAAAGATCAATTGTTGTGTTGCCATTTTTAACCTATATCAAAATGATCATAAGTTAGAAAATTAAGTTATTTAACTTAACTTTTGTAAACACTTAAGTCAGGAGAGCAAATACATTTAATATTATACTACCCATTCTTAAATAATGGCAACGCTTCCCCTAAATAATTTCAAAGATCCGTTGTCATAACAGTAGTTAGAAGGCGAATACGGTGAGCATTACAATTTTTACAGAGGATATGCCCATCAAGTGGGTAACATCCCTCCCCCTGATTAAGCGATGACAAGTTACGACCGCAATCTTCACAATTGTAGCAATGAACATGAAAGCTGCGATCAAGGGCAACAACTCTGAGTGTTTCCTCTTCTCCTTCTTCAGGCATTATGGGAAGTTCACATACGCAGCAACGTGGGGCAAATTTCCTATGGAAATCTTCTATGCAATGTATTTGATTCATAGCATCCACTGTAAAAGGTATACCATCCAGACTTTTTCCACATGCTACACAAGTGAAGCATGATGGGTGATACGGTTTACCGGTAGCTCTTAAAATTCTATCCAAAATTGGGTTATCGCACACTGAGCATTTCTCCAATGTTTCAAAGTAATCGGTTTCGCAGTAAGGATGACCATCAACAGCATAGAATGGCTTTCCCTGTAAATTAACTCTGCAATGATTACAGCTGAAACATTTGACATGGTACATATTTTCCATTGCAGTACAACCTGAACCTTCTCCAACTATTTTTTCATTACATTTAACACAGATGCCAAATGCATCCAAATCTTGGCTATCAGTTATTGATTTCACCAGTAAATTTGTCAATGCATCAACTTCTTCCTCCTTAGCTAGCGGTGATTTACCAGATCTCTTCAAGTTAGTTTGGTAACTTGGACTGGCACTATTTATTTGAGCGGAAATATTGTTGTGTGGCCGAGGATTTATAGGTTCATATAATGACTCATATGTTGATGCTTGAGAGGTACCATAATCTGGGTAATCGTTTTGATAGGTTGGTGGATATGTTAGCTTATCTTGATTGAAATGCAAATTTGTAGTTGCACGAACTAATTCACTGTAATTAGAGCTCACGGGTGAAGGAGGTGGCAAGAATTCTTCAGTGTTGTAACATTTTGAAGAGGCAGTGTTTAACGGTGGCAAGGGAGGTGGCGGAGGCGTAGTATTTTCTTCTTTTCTATAAGGAGGGATGTTGCTGTATGTGGGACTATAATTTCTGTGTGGTATCGGCGAATTTGGGCCATAATAATTGGAATTGGTTCCTGGCATATTATTCAAATTACTCACATTTGCGTAATAATCTTTATATACTGGACGGGCACTATGCGATGTGTTACTACTGATCTGATTATTGTTACATACTGGAGATATTTTCGATGAATACAACGGCTCAAGAACTGTATTAACAGCAGCACTGTAAGGGACTTGAGGTTGTGGTTTCTTTTTTGGAGGCACTGCTGGTGGTATTTTCTTAATTTTACCGGGTGCGGTTGATGACTTCACCATTTGCAGGTCGGCTAATTGCTTTTCCAGCGCGTCAATATTCTCCAAACGTGACATGTTTTTTTTTACAATAAAATGACGATTATAACTGTAGTAAGTATTTCACTCCTTAATCTAAATTTTTGTATATTGTTCTAATAAATTTTATTATATTGAAAGTAAATTTAAACATAAACTAATAGCTGCCTATTAAATAAATAAATAAAAAACTAAAAAGCAAAGTAATTAGCAAAAAGTTCTTCAAATTATGTCAAAAAATCAAATGTCAATCGTCAACGGGTCAACGTCACCTGTCCGTCCTTCTCTATGGTCTATTATAGGCTATTATAATCAACAGTAAAATTTCGATCGGTGTAGATAATTCATATTTTGGGACATAAAACTTACCTTATGTTGTGACTAAACTGTGAATAATGTCACAAAAAGTTGTAATTTTTCATTAAGGAACTAGGTTCCTTCTAGTTGTGATTGTGCTCACATAAACCATAATCATAACTAGAAAACATAGATAATAGATTTCTATACTGACAAATTGACAATGACATGTTATCCATGACAATTGACATCTTTTCTTTTGCTTTTGTTTAGTTTATATCTCCATGGTTTATTAAAACACTATAAAGTTTATATATAAAAGTTAAATTTAAAAATATATTGAGTAGATACTCACGAAAAATTTCAGATTGCTTTTTTTTGTTAATTACTATATTATTCATTCTTCAATTTACGGGCGGCTACGCAACTGTTACTAACAGAAAGGCTTTAAAAGTTTAAGTACAAATTTTATTACTTAATAACCAAATAATGTCTATGCAATGTCAATTATGGATGGGGAGTGTAAGTATTCAACATTATAATTTATTATTTACAATTTTATATGAAAGTAAAAATAATTCTTGATATGAAATATTATTATTCCGAATTGATGTATTACATGTAAGTACCTTTTTTAGTTGGAGCCCAATATGACGGAAAGTTTTATTATGGCAGCATTTCACCGGTTGGGGCAACGTCCGTTGGCTGTAAAGGTCATGAGAAATAAGTTTACAGGAGAGCCAGCCGGTTATGCTTTTGTACACTTTCAGGTATAGCAAACCTAGTTAATAAAGCAGAAATATTTTGTACACTTTATGACAACTTGTATGTAGGTTGAAGACACTCGCTGCTACTGATAGGTACTATTACAATGTATGCTACAGAGGCGACAAGCCAGGCCTTGTCACATTTGTAGTATTCTTTTTGGTCAACATCAGCGAGGTCCGGTTGTAGTGAGACATGGGGTAACATGAGTGCAATTTCTACAGCTACCAATTCAAGTCGTGAAAATTTCATTAATAATACATTTAGTCTTATTAGAAAATAATGAAAAATCATGAAAAAAATTTGAATGAATAGATAGTCATCAACATTTGAGAACACATTGAGAGAAGAATAGCATAAATGACTGGCCTATGCATGACAAGGCAAGGGCACAGCTCGGCGATGTCACGGTGTAATGTGAATCATACTTTTATAAATATGCAATATTCAAAGTTTTCAAATATAGGTAGTCCATTATTACGGTATTTTTAACAGTTATAATTTTACTCTAAGAAGTGAAATTAGGTGACTTATGTCCTCACCTTAAGTTGTAGGTGCAAATAACTTATATGAGATGTAGCTACTATTTTGTTACGAATTAGAAATGTGTATTAATACATCAATATTATCAATTTCAGACAGACGATGAAGCTATTGACACAATGCATAAACTTAATGGTAAACCAATCCCAGGCACTTTTCCTGTGGTTAGATTTAGACTGAATACCGCATCAAGAGAAGCTCGCACCAATATGCTTCAAGAGAGAGAGTTTTCTGTTTGGGTTGGAGACCTAAGCCCTGATGTTGATGATTATTCCCTTTATAGAGTTTTTGCATCAAAATATTCTTCTATTAAAACTGCTAAAGGTAAGAAGAAAGTGCCATAAAGATAAAGACTTTGGTATTTTTTTTAATTAAATAAAAATTTTTGTTAGTTATGTTTTTTCAATATTTACAATTAGTATTTTTAAATCTATACTACCAGGTTACTTCATAACATTTTTAAGTTCAAGAGAATAGGCATTTTCTGGGTTAGCTTGCTCCATCGTCAGCCTCATCTTTCCTGCATGGCCAGATGCTGGCCAAGAGCAAACCTTTTAGGAAAAGACAGATCATGCCATGTGAATAGCCGTGTTCGCTAACTCACAAGTCAGATCACTGATTTCGTTTAGCTCTGTAATTCGCGGTGTGAACCCACCAATTATGAAAACCAAGTATGAAAAGGTGCAACATGCGGTAGCAACATGAGTGAAGACAAACGCTCCTAGCACACTGGGTCATAAATTTTATAGTGACAAACAGGAGGATTAGTGATGTCAAGCGCATCACTATCGATTATGTTAATAAAACTTTTATTTTACTGCAAATATATATTTTATTATATTTTGCTTTGCTAAATGTTTTGCTAATAGTTTTAATAATCAGCGATGACACATACTTGTTCAGCACAACGGTCGCTAACGCTAAATACTAAAAACAAAGAAAAATTAACATGCTTACAATCAATTCCAGCTGCAACAAATTTCAATTGCAACATTTCCAATTAGTCTTACAACTGATTGTGGATTAAATTGATAAAAAAAATCTCTTAGCAACACTCAAAGTATCACATGCACAACCCTAGCTATTGTGCGGACAAGCCTAGCACTTGAATGATTTATAGCCCAGCCCAGTGTGCCAGGAGCGTTTGCGTTCACTATAAACGAACTTAACTTCGCTCCCTATATGGTCTGAGCTCACGCCCAATTTTTTATATTTATAGACCAGGGGTGGCGAACCTTTATGGAGCAACGTGCCATTTTTTTTCTAAATAAAAGTTTAAATGAGGCATAGACGTGCTATCAAATAATTTTGTCTTTGTGATTTTTGGGAAGATAATAAAACTAAATACCTATCGACTCCAAACTCTTTGTTTACTGCAAAAATATATTTTGCAAAATGATTTCGTAAATTTGTAGATTTATGTTTTTTATGTATAGTCATCGTGACATTTGAGTGGTTTAGTTTGTTATTTTTAACTAAAATGCAAATTGTTTCGATGGGTGGCGTTCCCAAAATATTTCGCCACCCCTGTTATAGATGATCGGTCGTGAGCCTAACATTCTTCCTAGATAAAAAGTATCATATATGTTAATCCAGGTAATAACTATCTATGTGTGAAATTTCATCAAAATCCATTCAATATACATCCATACAGAATATTAGTAGGATTTCACAATCACAAAAATATCATATTATAATGTACCTTGCACGATATTTCAGTGATATTAGACAGTTCCGGATATACAAAGGGTTATGGTTTTGTGAGGTTCGGCAATGAAGATGAACAACGGAATGCTTTGTACGCTATGAACGGATACAACGGGCTCGGTTCTAAGCCTCTCAAGATCTGTACTGCAGTGCCAAAACCCAAAGGACTAATAACGCAGTCGCAGCAATCGGGGACAACTAGTGCTACATATGGCAATGGATCGGTATGAACATTTATTTATTAAGGAAACAAACAGAACGAAGTATGATGAACGGAAAATAATGAATACAGAAGATAACACTTAAACGCAAATAAAGTTTTTTTTTTTGGTGAATTCAATATTAAAGTAGGAAAATATGGAAAAACTTGGTCCTAGTTTCGGCATGTTTATCCATCATCATCAGCTTGTGTCTCCACAGCTAGATGTAGGTTCAGGCTCATGGGAAATCCTAAAACATATGTAATCTATAAGATTACGTTTATAATCTGAGGTTCGGTTTATTTGCTCCCAAGTTCACAAAGCTTAATATTTACGTATTTGATATAAATATTAATTTTATTAATGAACATTGGTATTAATAAAATAATATGTATTTAAGGTTTTCTGGAACTAATTTAAACGGCTTTCCAAAATTTATTTTGATTGTTTCTAAAAGTGAAATCATTATTCCTAATATTGGACATATACCATCTCCGTAGCACCTCAGAAAGCTAACACGGTTGCCTATAGCCATGTTTCTTTTAATTTAAGGAATACAGTCAGTATTACGACCCGTCGGCCTACTGGCAGAATTACTCAGCGTGGTCTGGCTACTATGGCCAGGGAGACCAGCAGACGTCCACCATTCAACCGACTCAAACTGTGGATGCGGCGACCACTGCACCAGCTAAACCACAAAACGATGAGCTAGCACTCGTTGGTAAGTTATATTTTATGTATGGCACTCGTACTTATAAAATTAAGTTCAAACACAGAAAGAGTTACTTTCACAATTATAATACAAGTATAGCTAATATATATGGCAAAGAAAATATACGGCCGTGTCCACTACACAGGCACACCCTATTTTTTTTCAAAGAAACTCATTTAATATACTTGTTCCTTTACAGATCATAACAAGACTATCGATGTGGATGAAATGAATCAAGAATTCCTGGAAACTGAACACACTTTATGGGACGCATTGGAGGCGTCTCAATGGTTTCCACATGATATCGTCGAAGCACATTGAATGTAAAATTTATGTTTCATATTTAGATAATAAAATATAGTTACTTAAGACATAATGGTTATGTTTTATTTTACCTTAACTATGTTTCTATGATACGTCTATAAGATAGTAACAGACGACGAATCATGGATCTATGAATATGAAACCGAAACTAAACAACAATCGACTGTATGTGTCTTTCAAGACGAGCCAAATCCAACAAAAGTTGTTCGCGCACGAAGTAGGTACTTCGAAGCAAATGGTCGCCTGTTATTTCGGAATAACTGGACACGTCGCCAGCGTTCCATTAGAGCAACGTAGAACGGTCAATTCTGACTGGTACTTGTTTGCCAGAAGTGTTCGGAAAAATCAGGGAAACCAATCGCAGAAGACGAATCATTCTCCACCACGACAATGCAAGCTCTCACACATCAGCTCAAACAAAAACGTTTTTGAGCAGTCAAAACAACGAATTGATGGGTCATTCGCCGTATAGTCCTTGTTTGGCACCAAATGATTTCTTTTTATTCCCGTACATCAAAAATAAATTGCGAGGAATATTTTGAAAAACAATGAAGCTGTTTCCGATTATAAATATTTGTTTATCTCAAAACTTAAGTAGCAGCCCTCGTAAAGTACTATACCTACTATTGAAGGAGCAGATGATTTTACTGAAAATCACATGGAGATGTTGGTTCCAGTAATCACTATTGAAACCGGAAACAAATGAGTCCCCGTCGACTGAATTAGAATGAAAATTCTTTTACAAATTTAAGTATTTTATTGTTCGATTTTCTCACTGTGATTTTAGACTATGTTCTTAGTAGTTTTAAATTTTTTACTAGTCTTAAATAAAGTAACTAAGCGAATTATGTTTTTCGTGTGAGATTTTGGGTCGAGCCAAAAATCACCAAAATCGCCTCACGTAATTAATGGAGCCCCCTCAGAGATGAAATCTCACTTTTCATCAAGGTATAATAATAAAAAAATCAAAGATAGTTTTTATTATTTTATTAAAAATAAAAAGTTTTACATAAATTATGTGCGTAGGTATGTGTCATGGGACGTGATTAATAAAATAAAAAACAACAGTTGCGTTAATCAGTGATTCAGCCAATATTGACAATGGTTCGGTTGTACTGAAATTTAAGTACACTTTTATTTTAAATGAGAATAAAATAATTTGCATATAATACATACACAAGGGAAAAATGGCAGTCATCTATAAAATTGTAGATATAATAACAAACACTAAAAGTTCTATAAATGCAAAACTCTAAATGAGTATACAGTAGAAAAAAAATACATCCAAAGAAAAAAAAAATTCTATAATATTAAATAGCTCGCTCATTTCGTTTAATAGTCCCTATCGTTTACACAATTTGTTAAGTCTTACGCCTATGGTAATAATTAGACAAGTACAAAATGATATTTTATTCTTATATAAATATGTCTAATTGTAGCCTAACACTAGAGTCTGTTGTATATCGATTAATAATCATAAGTGATTAACTTTATCATTTAGTTTAGCCAAAATCTACATATCGTATTGCGTACGATTCGATTCAACGTTAATATTAATATGGGAACTATGACCGCCATTATATTATTTTCTGTTTGGATTTTATAATACCTTAACACCAATCAAAATAAACATTAATTATCAAAACGAAAATAGTATTGCGATTATGGAATTTATAGTTTTTCAGATCATAAACCATATTTTATTGCTAATTAAATTAATTTCATCAATTCTTTAATTAAATTAAAATAACATAAATAAATAAATTATGTAAGTGCATGTAAATTTTCACACTGTTCATTCTCTATCTTTGGTTATATTTATAAAATTTATAAAAAGTAAATATTGCAATATGTTAAAAAGTAGATAATATTTGAAACATAACTATAACTCATTTTTATTTCTTTTTTTCTGTCAAACAGAAAATTATATAATGTGGTCAGAGTTTATTTTGAAGAGTTCGAAATATTAGTTTTACTGCTTCCGTTTAGAGTTTAGAGCTTAGAGCTCTGTTCTAATCAAGAACTAGTCTTTCCGTCTGTTCAGAATTGGTCTTTCTTTCTGTTCAGAGCTCTATTTCTATTTAAAACTTGGATATTCCGAACTGTTCTCATCCCCTTTGGGTGCCTCTAATCGCAAATACACGTCAACACTCGCATGGAAGAACTACCACTAAACGCTACAAACATTATGTCTTCGATATGTTTTACTTTACAATTAACAACAATCTTTTCTTTTTTAGAAAAATGGCACACTTATAGCCAAAAATTAACTGTAGTTTTGGTCTTTCTTTTTCCAATAAACAAGAAAAAAAAATCAAACTCGTCATTCGTATTGAGGCTTCCGACGCGCGATTGTATAAGGCTTTTTATGATAGAAAAAAAAAAAAAAAAATTCGCCACATTCTAAATTCTTATTATAATATCATCATAACTATATAACAATGACTACCGTTAGTTATTGTAATGTGAAGTCTCGAGTGGCTACTCTCGAAGCTAATTCGTGAGAAACATTTTTATATTTTTTATATATTTATGTCTTATTGAAAATATTTCGAGTACAATTCCTTCATTTGACGTTATGAGGTCCACTTACTTAACTACACGTTTACTGTTGTAATAAATGCAATCAAAACATTTTTGTATTACTTTTCCACGGAAAAACTTCAAAACCGATCATATCCGAATCGCGATTACTCTAGTGCGTCCACGTGTGAACAAATTGCGTACATTTTTTTTATACTTATTGCTTCCTAACACTATATTTTCATGTTTTTAATTACTAAGTTTATTTCGCTCACAATGGACGCACCTAAGACGACTAGTTAAGGCGTGACGCTACTAACGATTCCCGTACAAAAGTTCTATTTTCTATTTTGAAAAATAAAATTTCTTCGTGAGATATTCACCATATAACCAAAGGTATGATAAACTAAAGAAACGGTCGAAAAAAGTGAGTGAATTCGAACGGGAATCGGTAGTTTGTATTGGTTTTATGCTACGTTTAGATTATATCGGACGAACAATAATTCTTCAAATAACTCGCTAAAATCGCTGCATAGGTAAAACGTGTCACTCAAGACACACACATAGATTAATTAATTATTTAATAAAAGTATTATAATAAATACATTCGATTTGAGTTGGTTGGCTCAAACTCTTTTCAATTTAATTCTGTGATTTCTCTCTTAGTGTGCATACTTTAAAGCGAGTTATACAAAGACTAGCTGCTTTTGGACGAGCGCACGCGTTTTTAACAAACATAGCATCAAATGTATTAAAGCGCCTTTATACTTTGTTTATTTATTATGTATACGACACTATACGGATATAGTGCCGTAGACATGTTGTGTGCTCCTTAGAGCGGCGGTTTCGTTCGACTTAAGGGGGCACGTACGGTGGCGGTTTCCTGTAAGTGGGCGTGGCCTTGGGGCGGGGCGGGGTGCGGGAGGCGGCGAAGGGTGGTGGGGGGCGGTAGGGCACGTCGTCGGCGCTGCGGTAGTCGGGCGCCGGCGGCAGCAGTGGCGGTTTCTCCTCGCGCATAATCACCGGACTCTTGTGGACCGGTTCCGTGTCGGTTCTCTCCTCGAGTTCGTCCTGGAATATGACAGGGATCCCCTTGGAGCGGAACGCTTGGCGCTCCTCCTCGTCGCTGATAGTCATTTTAGCTGAAAAACAACATTAGCATTTTGATTATTGTTGAAATATCCGTGGACATAGAGACGAATAAATAATATAGACTCTCTCTACTCCCTGTAGAAAGAGACAAAGCGATCGTGCGGCCGGCAGTTATCTCTTTCTTTTCTTTTCTGTACGTCTATAGCATAGATATAGAGGATGAATTGAATAATACCCGCATGAAATTGTCAAACTAAACACAATTGCTAAATATACGTCTTTAATCGCGTCATTGAATCGAAGCCGAAAGTGGGCATTTTTAATTAGTTTGTAAATTAAAAAATGCTCACTTCCGGCATCAATATATTTTTATGGACAATACGGACAATATTGTAAAAATCTGTTTTATGCCGTTCCAGGCCTTGTTATTAAATATATTATTACTTTAGAGACATTGGTATTTGAAAAAAAAAAATTCAGCTTAATTTCAAACACGTCAATGTTTCGTTAATGGAACGATACTCGTACTGTGATGGTTCGATTCAATTCATATAAAATAATGACAACAAAAAATAAAGTCTACTTTAAAAAAAAAAAAAAACAATTTTTAAGACTTTATTGGGGTTGGTAAAAGATATGATAACAGTACATTATTAATATTAATTAGAATTTAAATTTCAACAAGAAATATGAAATAGCACAGTGAACCGTGACCATGGCTTGTTGATGATTTTACGTGTATTTGTATACTTGGCCAATAAAGAATGGAGATTAAATATGTCTAATATACACGTTCATACACTTAGGCCTTTTAATATTGTAATATATTATCGGAAACATCTATATATTATTATGTAAAAGAAAGTCGTGTAAGTTACACCATTTATAACTCAAGAATGACTGGACTAATTTTTATGATCTTGATTTGTTCAACATTTTCAGTTGAAAAAAATTAAGTTTCTTTTCCTGTCAAACAAGTTAATTTTTAAGAAAAAAAAAATAGTATTTTAGAATGTTCTTTCAGTACAGTGCTTACTTGCACCTTTTATAAGTATTTCTATTATCTTTGATATTTTCTTTCTAGGTAATTTATTATTTAACAACATTTTGAATTAATAATTATAACGTAAGAAAATTTTAATTCCATTCTTTAATGTAGTGCTAATATTGTTTATCTAGCCGTATGCAAAATTAGCGTGATAGCAGCTTTTTAGTGAATATTGTTTTAAAAATATAATAATGCTAAAGGTTTGCTTAGATCTATATTGTGCTTGGATTACTAGATCATTGTATAGAATCACCTTATGTTAATTAATTATTGGTGTCATCACCTACAACATAAAATTAATAGTAAACACAAATTAAATAAAGTCAAATTATATGGGACTTTTTTAAATTTATCTATCTTTATCAAACAATTCGTCAAGAAAGCTTTCAAATGTTTGCCTTGTCTCCGCACAACCAAGATCTACTATTGATTTTAAACTTCAATGTATTGATTGAAAGTCACATTTTTTTTATATATGACAGATGTTTGGCAGGAGTTCATTGCTCTACGCATATACGAGTATAACATTTTTACAGAAATTAGTCAAAAAAACCCCATTTTATGTTGTAGAATTAGCAAAAACTAATCAGGTATAACTGACCTGTTCTTCGTCTCCTGTAGAGCACGCAAGCAATGAGTCCGGCGACGAGTATCATGCAGACTATGACCACGGCAGGAATGACGAAGGTGACCAAGTACTCCGAGTAGCCGGAGTCCCCTCCTGCCTTGTTGTTCTGCAGGTTCGACGTTCCCGTGTGCACTGGCGTTATCGTCTTCGGCACCTTCGTGTTCTGATCGGCGCAAAGGCCGAAGGGCAGCAGACGTATGGACATCACTTTCAGGTCCTTATCGAAGACCATGTCCACGTTCTCCTTGAGTGCGCTTCCGGTGCGACTGTCCACTATTATCATCTTGCGGAGCTCCTCGATTTCCTTTTTGGGACATCGGTCCATCGGTAGACTTGTGTTGTACCTGAAATTAAAATAATGGGAATTTTAATTAAAATAATATAATTTTAAGTTTTTTTTTTTAAATTTTTATTATTTATTTAATTTACATTTAATTTTTGGCACTTTTACTTTAAAAGGGTATGTCAGCCCCATCGTACCCTGAGCTAAGTAACAATGTAATAATAATATAATATATCGAGGGTATTCTGTGAGAACCATATGTGACAAAATAAATTTCAAAAATTGACGTAATCAACATATCCGAACTATTTTATTTTCCGTTTTTTCGACTAGCAAATATATTTTAAAAACTTACCATACAATAGTTGTAGGATCCTCGGTGATGCTCTGAATCCTTATGTTGTCCGTCTCTTTCTGTCCAAAGAGTGCAGCCAGTTTCTCGACGACCTTCCTCTTGTTGTTAGTGTTGTAGGCGAGCATAGGGAAGGGATACTCCATCGTCATCTGGAACTCAACCGTCGGACGAATCGTCGGCGCCTTCACCACTTCCACTATCAAACTGTCGTATGCACTCTTCTTGCTAGAGTCTTCGGCGATCTGGAACGGACCATATAAACTGGTCATAACCCGTCTGGCGGCAGTAACCACTCCCTTACAGAAGATCACCGTCCAAATAACAACATTATGTACCTACCTACTGTTGTGAGTGAGTTAGGGATGCCAGAGCTCATTTGCTAATCCCTTATCCTTAATTCTACATCTATAGGAGTAACCACGTTATTCCTCTACTAACATAAATTTGTAAAATAATAAATTATTAGGGTTAGGGTAACGAGATAGGAAAGTCCATTACCTTGTCCTGCTGTTCGTGGCGACTATAATATAAAGCCAATGTATGCACACAGACTATTGTAAAAGTAAAAGCCTGCCAATTGTCACTTTAGCGTGGCATTACAAAATCTTCTATGGACTTCATTACAAAATTTGTCTCACGGGGAAACCCTATCTCGCAAAAACGTTAATGAAACTTTATAGTAAATATAGTTCATACATAAAAATAACACAAGTCACGGGAAAAGGCTAGTATTAAATGAAAATAGAGTGGAATGCAAAATGCAGGTGTCACGTCCTTTATAATTTGTTTCTGAAATAAAAATGGAGCACTCACGAGTTGATAGTGCACGACGCCTTCGTCGCCGGGTGCGGGCAATCCGTAGAACTCCTGGTTGCGAGCGTCGAACTGCAACCAGTGACCGGGCATCAGCTCAGAGCGATCGCTGTACCGCAGCGACAGCGCCAGGTTGCGGGTTCCTCCGTCTTCGGGGTCGAAGAACGTATCCTGGCAGTGATATTCACAATTGTAATACTAGAAATAAACATGATCTTGCTATGATCCACACAAGGCTAAGGACAATAGACGTATAAATAAAAAGGACCATGTATAGATAGGTTTCTACTACAAGAAACCACATTATTTCGAGTGCAACTACAACTGCAACTTTACTAGGGCTAAAACCCTGAAAATTTTATATTGTGCTTTTGTACGAAGTAAACTGGAAGTTCTAATTATCGACAGAATAGCTTTCTTTGCCGGGCTAGTAGGTACCTCAACATGTCGTTCAGCGGGCTGGGTGTTGATATTGATATATTTAGTTGAAAATCGGCGGAAGTTAAGCGTAAATTGACAACTATACTGTTTAGCTGAGGGGTGTTTTCTATTTGTTTTGTTTTTGTTATTGTTTTATTTTATTCTTGTTATTTAGATATAGTTATAACAGTTTATTTGCCTTTGATTTTGCTCTTTGTTCTTTGTTTGCTTTCAGTTATTTATTGTTTAGTTGCCATGCGTGTGTTATCGGTCGTCTCAATTTCTAGTTTGTAGTTTATCTGTGTATGCCTTAAAATGGCCTTATGTTACCTATACCTATTGTAAGTTTTTTGTTTGTGCTGTTCGTGTACCTTTTGGAAAATAAATAAACAAATAAAATAAGAAAATCCCTGAAGAAATACTTAAATTACAATTAAAACAGATTAAAACATTTGTAAAACGGAAACTTGTATTTGTAAAAAAGCGTATTTATTTATTTAACAGATAAAAAGGCATGGGATTAAAAGAGCGATTGCTGTGGAGAGGGTCTTTATTTACCTCTGGTACTTTGTAGACGAGCAGATGTCCCGCGGTGGCGGTGATATGATCCACTTGGTTCCTGGTGACGGGGGGATAAGTGTCGGGCTGACGGGTGGCCACTGGTCCGGCGTCGCCGGTCGCACAGCGGCCAGTGGCCCGCCAGGAGACGCTGGCCACCTTCAGCTCGGGAGACATCGCCTGGATCAGGCCGCTCGACGGACTTCCCGCCTCTGTCTCCGATTCCAGAATCTACGCAACCACAGATCACACTATCAAACACCACTTTGTATGCCACACAAAGAAAGACCTAATAAGGTTTATTGAGATCAGTTAACCTCGCTTTAACTGATCTCAGTGAATGCAATAATTTTGGATACATGTCGTAAAGAATATTATGTTTTGTGAGTGTAAATGAATTCGTGTATATTATATGAATGTGTAATTAAGGTTAAAACTGGAAAATTCTATGTTGTGAATTGTTTCTTTACCTTTTTTATCAATAAAATAAAGTTCTGGTATAGTTTTAACAACACCACAATTATAAAATACCAACCTATTCAATAAAAAGTTAATTTATTGAAGATACAAGAGGGGTGGGTTTGAGCCAAATCTCACCGGTTCGAATAATCGCCTCACGTAATTATTGGACGATTCCTTTTCTTCTAAGCACTTATTTTTAGATATTGTACATATACAGAGTTGACGTATAAGGTAATAGTATTTATATGTCTATTATGCACTTTGACACTCGTATTATTAGCACATGGGTAATCGAACAATTGGACGTTCACACGTCCTTGAACGGAATAAAGTACAAAACATTTTCTCTTAACTGCAACAAACCTTCATTAGCCTGTCGATATCATCCCTGGGACAAGCGGAATCCTTCGGCAGTGTGTCATTGGTCCACACGAACTCGCACATGTCCCCGTTGCGAGTCGCATTCAGGACCGTCAGATGGTCCATGTCCGTGTCTCGGAAGAGATTGACGATGCCCTCGAGCGCGCGTATCTGCCAGTCGATGGCGTGCTCGTAGCTCTTGTTGAGTCGGAAGCCCATAACGAACTGGTGGTTGATGGTGCGCCCGCTGCGGTGTTGCTGCACTGTGATGTCCAGTGGACCGCGAGCGATCAGTCCCTCGCTGTCTTTCGCTTCTACGTTGAAGTGCCAGCGAGACACGTGCTCTTCTAATGGTCTGTTGTCGATCACAGATATTTACTAATAATTATTGTTTGAATTTTTTTAGTAAGTCTTAAAATTGTTTATGAACAAATCCTACTATCCTAACAAATATTCACGCCTTAATTAATCAACCAATCATCATGAAATTGTGCATATACGTTGTCAGGAATACAGAAAAAGACCTTTCATTCAGAAAAAAGAAACTATTCCCGAGGAATTCAAAATAATATAAAAGAAAAACTCAACACCGGTAAAATGTTTTATCACCTAATAATAAGATATGAAGTTGCAGAAGAAGTCACTTACAATCCATAGACTTCACGCTGCGTAGGAATGAATTGTATCCACGAGTTGTTACCGAGCTTCTTCTCGGATTCGTACATCGTGAATGTAAGATTTGTTCCGTCCTCGGGATCCGTGAATAGATCCGCTGGTATTATGTACCTGAAATCATTTATTTGATTAGTCCTAAAAAAAAAGAAACACAGGTACATCATATTCATATCATAAATATTTTTTTCGCATGGCAGAAGAATTGTAGCCGTAGCATTGAATCAGTTTATAGTACGTTATCATTGTGAATTTCTTCTTAAAGAGAAATTAACGTTGTGAATGTTATTATTCATTTATTACATGCACAAATTCAAAAGAAAATGTTCATAAGTACCGAGGTTATTAAAAGAAATCTTATAAGCTCGTGTAGAGATTGATGTTGATTTATTGATAACAAAATAATAATAGAGATTAGCTGGAATTCATCCTATATATCGTTTGCAATTTATATATAATAATTTTGTACAATGATAAAAAAATCTACTTCGCAGACTACTCGCGTTATAATTTTTATTTATAACAAAAAACCAATTTTAACCTATTAATTTTCAACTTTCATGTCCGATATCTCAACTACGATTAAGGATAAGTAAAAATTCATATAACTTAAATTGTAGAGCATAAAAATCAGCGCCCTTCAATTTTTTTTTCATTTCTTTGCCTTTTTCCTGTCATAGTGACTGGACTACAATATCTATGCAAGAATGCAACTTGCGGCACATACACATGAGTATGGGACAGTAGCCACATACAATACAAGAGGACCGTCAGCCCCATCCAAACCAAAAACGTCAAAAATATCTTACCTAAAAGCCTTTCCTGCTGTGATGGCAAGTTTTTTCATATGATGTTTGAGGGTCGGCGCTTGGTTGACGGGCATCGCGAAGGTGACTGTTTCTGTCGTGCGACCGAATATAGTACTTGATCCCTCGCTCGAAGCCACAGTTTCCTGTGCACCCAACACATGGTAGATGTTAATAAATACTAACTGGTAACAAATGGCACGTCTGTATCTCATTATATTCGAACGTATTATAGCATCGGAGAACCTTGCCTGGAGGTTATCATCGCAACGGGAAGGAGTGGGCGAAAAATTTACTCGAAAATATAAAATTATATAAAAATTTTGAAGGATATCTTGTTAGTTAAACCAATGCATATTAAAATTTTGACATCTCCATTCCTTTTGGTTAGTTGTTTCATTTTTTCAAATAATTATGACAAGACTAATTAGTTTCTACAGGCACCAAATGAAATTGTGCAAATAAACCATTCACCAAGAAAAGACTTACCGTTTATCCCATTACAAAACTGTCGTCATACAAAAAGTCAATTTTATAGGAAAACCAGTCTACACATTGTATATAGAATTTTTTTTTAAAAAACAAGACATAGGAGATAGCACAGTAAATTTTAATATAACTGATTTAGTTACGGTTGATCTAATAAGCAAATAATAAATAGCAATTTGTCAAATTGTGGCGTATATCCATCTGGTATAACGCACCTTTGAAATAGCAAAAAAAAATGTTTAATAGGTGTAGTGTTTTTGCAAATTACTCTCCACATATAAACAAATTTAGAAAATCAGATCTTTTTCTTTATAATAATATTGGATAGTAGATTCTGGCGGAGAGTATAAGATATTTAACGGGTTCTTATATGTATTTTTTATATTTATTTTATTTTATACTTATTATATATTTAGCCATGTTAATGTTAAACACACATTACTCTGTTTTAACAGTGTCATTAAGTACGGTATAAATTGGGTTTAATCGAACATGTTGAAACAATGTTTGTTTTCATTGATGTAAGTATCTACATTTTAGTGTAAATTTTAATTTATGTAATTATACGTATGGAAACTTTATAAGTATATAGAATTTTTGTTATGATTTAGAATGTCAGTTTATACTTTTAATTTTGTTCAATGTTAGATGTAATATTATTTCATCTTTTATTTAACAAATAAAACTTCTAATTGTATGTTAGGTGAATTTGACTGCGATTTATTGGACCAACTGGGACTAAATCATTAAATAGATTTCAATAGACGCAAAAGAACACACACACCCTTTCGGATGTTTTATACAAACACCGTTCTCTTAAGATTGTCTACTCCATCTATGTCATTTACTCTTCCAAGCGACTTGTCTATACAAAACCTCACAAAAAATATTCGATGACCAATCAACGCTGACTGCATTCTAGTTTTTCTTACATACAAACATTAGATTGACATTTTCTCGTGATTCGACTTTGACGGACCTGTTTGGTGACTTCCTGCACTGTTGTTTCAGCGAATGGCGTCGTCATAACAGTAGTGCTGCTACTTGTTGTCGACACTGTAGTGGTCGACGTCGACGTCGATGACGGTGTTGTGATTGGCGTCGGCGTTGTCGACGTAGTGGTGGACGATGGTGTCGTCGACGGCGACGGTGACGTCACGGGCTCAGGTGACGTCACCAATATCGGTGAAGTGTACATGGGATCGCCCGACGACGGCGGAAGTTCGTTCGACTCCCTTATTATTACTGTCTGCTGAAAGTGCCATGCGTATTCTCACACACACTGTGATTGAGGTTTAGAAACGCAACGCAGAGACTGGTAAAAGTAGTTTTTTTTGGTTTGAGTAAAGGAGGATGCCAATTTTGGTACACCCCTTTCAACAGCTTTGTGTATTATACCATTGGATAACTATTTTTGAGCTGGACAAAAGTTATTATGGCGCATATTTTATGTGTAGTACTAAACGTGTCATTTTAGCAATATAATATTTTACCATGATACATTGCACTTTCGTGCATTAATACCAGTAATATCTGACAAGCTTCCGTTTCAACAGAGCACAAATAAAACACAATAAACTAACCGATATCTAAATAGTAAATGCTCAATGAGTGCGAGCGAGACAGACTGACAAAAATGTATGATTTGAACGACGCGAATGATTCTCATAACTGGACGGACTAAGATTTGGAACTAGGAGTCATAATAATTTTTATTCAGCTTAAAATAGCTATCCAACTATATATTATACATAGATGTCGTGAATGTAGTAATATATGGCACCCCACTCGAGCCAGAGTTCATACTCTGGCTTCCTTTATATGAATAATTTTTAAAATTTCACTACATCTACTTTTAAAAGTCTCCACGTTTGAAGATTAGTCTGAATGTATTTACATATTAGATTATATTTTACAGAAATTAGGGCGTGTTTTGTATTAGGCACCCATCTCCAATTATTTATCTATCTACTCTAAGACCGAGTTAAGGAAAACTTCACACACACATTAGTTTCAGATGAATATTTGTGAGAGTCGATAATGTACAAAAGAAAAACTATCGATGAGAAACAGTTATTATAAAAATGTGATAAATACCTCAGTTTCTGTTGTTGTGGGCAAATCTTCCGACACGGGATATATGAAGATTGGCGAATGACCGATCCTTGGACTGATCGGTTCGCGTGATGCGTTGAATGGCGCTTCCGATGATGCTTCGGAGTACGCCGTAATTTTCACTTTGTCGTCCTATCAACATGTTAATTAAATGTCAATAAAAAAGAAACCAATAATAGTTGGACGACTTCTACGTACAATTTTCTTTTGTAAAAACGAACAATCAACATGCCGATTTCACTAAATCTTTAAGGGAATTTAATTACTTTAAGACTAGCAAATAAAGTTTATCTAAAAATTTGCTACAAATAAGTAAGCTTTGATAATAAAGTAAATAATACACAAACAAAATACGTTTTTAAATTGAAATCTATGCATATAAATCTAATACATGGTAAATATGAAACGCAAAACATAAAATAATCATGCGATGGTGTGACAAGCATCCTAGAGGGTGAATTTGTGGACAATATCGAAATTTTATAAGATTTATTATACCTACAAAAAAAAAATAGGGAGTAATTTTAAAGTAAATTTATCTTTTGGAATTATCAGTAGAGTGAGGACATCTACGTGTACAAATATATTTTTAGAACAATTTTGTCATGTAATTCAGTCAGAGTGTTACTAAAACAACAAATATACATGTTTTCGTATTCAAGATTATAAAATGGAAGGTTTTGATACTGTCTACAAATTCATCCTATGTATAAATCGTGTACAGCTATCATGCAAGTTATGTGACTAACACATTGCAATAAACCAGAGAGCATAGAACAAAATACTGTCCATGTTCATATATTACAGAACTGAATATTTTATGTTCCCAAAGTATTTAAATATAACTGTAACAATGTCTAGATTTATATACTTGACATTGTTACTTGATAAGCACTTTTATGCAATTAAGCAAGGTCTAATCTTGATATTACTTTAAACGTTACGTATTTAACACCAATTGCGAAATTATGGAATTGGTTTTATAATTTCGTAAACTACAATAGATAGTCAAAAAATTTGGAAATATTTTAAAATCGTTTAGTCGTTGAAATAAGACAATCTCAACAAAAAAATGTTTATTGGAAACCATATATATGTAGATACATTTTTAACGCATTTGTACTGTTGTACTATATTTTTTAAATTAAAATTAGACCTCGCATTAAAACGACAAATTTTGTAGTTTCGACATAGTAATTTTAAGTTATCGCTAGCTTTAATAGATTTCGGAGAAAAATTAAAACCGTACTTTATTTAACATGCATTGAAAAACAATTGAAAGTTTCGAGCGTCGTGTTTTCCGATTGCGAGCGAACGTCTCTCAATAAATTGATCCACATTCCAAAGCTTGTAAGCGGGTTACGACAAACCTCCGTGGTATAGGCGTTAGTGGTGGCGGGCTCGGGAGTTGTCTCCGCGGTGGTTGGGGCGTCCGTGGTCGTTTTGGGGGGCGGTGTATTGACAGAGGTCGTAATTGGAGTGGAGTGGGAGGGAGTCGATTGAGTCGAAGGGGAGGGAGTCGATCGAGTCGAGGGGGAGGGAATCGAAGTACTCGCTGTCGGTTCTGCGGTGTCGGTGGTCTCGGTCTGAAATGTGTCGGTGGTGGTGTGTGGCGCGTAGTCGTTCTCGCCGTGGTGATGGCGGTGCGGGTGCGGGGCGGGAGTGAGGGGTGTGGGGCCCACCTGCAGCGCGAGCGCCGCGAACATACACTCGGTTAGTACTGCCACCCATTTTGTACACAAACCCTAGGTACCCTAGGTGTATATGGCTTCGTCTGTGATTACAAATGGACCAAAATTCGCGCACTTTGAGGCTAAATATTGTTCCTTTGTATCTATAGAATATTTTGTCTTTGCGGTTTGGTTTCGTAGCCAGCTAGTAATAGCCATATTAGCTGTGGAGAAATTTCTTCAATTCGTAATAAGTAAAAAGGAGATATACCCTACCTAACGTTGAAACACATTGTATTTGAAGTATTTGTTTTGCATTAGGAAATATGATGACACAGAAGTATAAATCAAATTGGTAACCATTTAATGTCCATTATTAAAAAACATTTGAATTTTAATATGAAACAATATTGGACTTAATATTTCCTACGAGTCATCAATGCAGAGAAGTGTATTTATTACACACTTATTGATACTTCAATGTAACGAAACGAAATGTAAGGAGAAACTTTTGGAAATTTATAACCATAGACGAAACCAAATTTAACATAACATGTAAATTAATGCTGGTGAACAAATTATTTTACTGTGTGATTGTAATGAAATTATAGGGACAGTAATGTTTAATGTATAAGAGAAAATGGCTATACTCAACCAATAACTTTGCGAAACAAAAAAAAAAAAAAAAACGACCACATTTTGATATATGGTATGTCTGATGTAAGTATATAATGTAGGAAAATATTTGAGGAGTTCTATGTAAAGAAAAAGTTGTATTTAAGTATACTGTTACTCAAATTGTTGATAAATCTGTAATACTGTATCAATAACATATACATAGTTTTATTGTTACCTATATATCATTCGACATTCCATGCTAAATGTAATCCAATGCTTCTATTTGAGTTGGGTAACAGACAAGTGCAAGATTTTCATTCCACAATATTAACAAATAAGTAGTAGAATATTGACACCAGTCGCACTAATAATAATTTTTATTCATTGGAAAAATCATTAAAATCATATATGTATTTTATTCTGTAATAATAATAATCTACTGCACATAATATTAAAGTTTTTTTTTTGGGTGCAGTATCATTGTAAAGAATAGTATGTGTGTGTATTTTTAATTGTTTCTTCTCAATTAATAAAGAATTATACTAACAAATTATATCAAACAAAATTTAATAAAGAAGTATTAACCCATTCATTGCCGAGCTCGCCCATCGGCGGGTGAAAAATTGTTATTCACATGACGATGGGCGGGCTGATTTCAAAGTTGATTATCTAGCTCAAATGTCAATATAAAATTGTAAGTTTTTGTCTAACGACTCCTTTCATTATAATTTATTCATAGCCAAAACGGCCTGCGGATATCTATGGTTTTGAAAAAGCCAATTCTAAACTCACATGCCTAGCCCGCCCATGGGCGGGATAACAGAGGTTACTTTACAAACCTTATGGTAAAATTAAAAAAACTGAGATTAGAATAACTACTTTTTCACATGCTATGATAACTTTGATAAACAAGACAACTAGATAAAAGGTCTCTAACAAATTTTCTACGAATAACTGGCTATTTGAAATATCACTTCGCACTATGAGTATGCACGACAAAAATATCGTCGTGCTACCACAGAAAATCAGAAAATGCTTTAAACGATCGTACGACGGAAAATGGTCGTGCGATAAAGTCAAATGTCAATGTCAAATACCGACTCTATGTACGTGTATTAAAAGTGGTCCCAGAATACGAGTAAATTAAAATGGCGCTAGTAGTAAATAATAATAATAATAATAAAGATGTGTAGTTGAGATATAAGTCAGTGTATTCAATAATAAAAAATAAAAAACTAAAAATAATAAATTCAAAAATCAACTTGATTACAATGTGTTATGTGAGGTTGGGTAACTTTAACCCTGGATAGTTCCAGGTTCTGTTCTCGGTTGCATTGACCGTCACAGACATGATGGCACCTGATGTGATAATGCACCTAATCCTACATTAGATTAGATACACTTTTCATAAACATTTTCATCAAATAATTTGTTTAATTCGGAATCTGTTATATATTATATAATAGATATAATATATATAGGTATTGCAATAAGAAAGGTTGATTATAAATACCTACATACTTCATGCCGAAAACGCCGATGGGCGGGTTAATCTTAGCGAGATACGGTGCCCGCCCATGGGCGACCCCATTGCAACTGTATGGCGGCAATGAACGGTTTAAGACTTTCTTTTTAATTAATTTTCATGAGATTTATTGTTTGATTCAGTTGAGTTATGGTGCGTTCATAGGTTCACTAAGCTAAATAGATTCACGTTCATGTGCCTACCCACTTTACCAAACTTTTACATTTATAATTTCAGCACGCTCGCGATTAACACATTTGCAACACGTCTAAATCACTAATAACTCCTTAAAGTAAAACTATTATTATTGGGACAGACAGACAAAAACAGTAATTTTCTTCTAAAATTAAAAGTTGATGAAAATTTATTTAACTGAATCATCAACTTTTTGAATTCTATAAATTTATAGTAACTTTTCGAATCCTAAACAGAAGGGGACTGCATCAAAGAATGACGCCTAAGATATGAATAAGAAACTTCTAATAGGAATGTAATGATTGTGAGTATGTAATGTGTGCAGTCGTGTGATTAGAAGCGAAAGTCAAATGCGATCGATGATTGATCCTTTTCCAATGAATAAATGGATGATGCATAGATCTCTCTAGATAAAAGTTACATGGAAATGGATGACAGTCATAACAGGAAGGGTGACAATGAGGCAGAACATGATTTCATCGATTTAATGCCCACAATCACCTACAATAATTCTCTAATTTATTTTAGCGTATTAAAAATAGTAGTTTTAAATTACAAATATTGATTGTACGTAGGATTAAAATAAGTAATTGTGCGGCATTAGGAAAATAGATAAATCCGTTTTCGCTCAACGACGTTACTGAAATGCCTAATTTAAATGCAATTATATGTAGCGACAATAAATATAAATAAAAGTTTTACTTGAAGTATGAAGTTGTACATAATTTAACTAACAAATCTCTATAGCAAAATTGGATTTATTTTTTCTTTTTAGTGTGAGAAAATATTTTTGCTATTTCAAAATATCAAAAAATAACATAAGGGGTAGATTACTCTTAAACAATTACAATTGCCATAATGATTCTTTAGGGAAATGTTCAATATTTTACGGAAATCTTCAATTTTCATAACGATTTAATATTAATAATATTTAATTCTAATGACTGATCATCGGCAATTCAGTAACGTAAAGAAAAAAGAGATGTCTTTTATATTTTCTAAAATGTATGGGTGATTTACTCACTGGATCTACATCTTCATCGACACGCCTGAATATTTTGTCTTCGTTCGGAATGAATTCGGGATATTTTTCCTTTTCCTACAGCAAGTGAAAGGCGTTTAAGCGACACCTCAATTTGTTATAGCATAGCGATCGTGCGGTTCGTTAAAACACTTTTTCCGTGTGATATTATTTATTCTATTAGCCATACAGGATCAACAATATCGTCCAATCGGCAAGATACGATTGACTTGATCAAGTCAATGCGGTGCAGCGCGGATGCGAATATCCGCAACAACCCTGGTATGAATATCATTTTGCATGATGAGTATGGCTGTCATGCAAAATGGCTTGATACACCATCCAATTGGCTTGATCAAGCCAATCAGCATTATGCCGATTGGACGATAGGCTTCATCTTGTATGGTTGGTATAAGAAATGATTTATAGATGGCGGTTGGTGCTACGCACATCGTAAGCAAAACAGAACATCAACATTTCAATGTTAGCACAAAAGACATAAAAATTAGTAATTTTCAATGAGCCGTTTTATTTCCCTATGTTTACATTTTTTATCATCTGTTGAATAGAACTATAAAAATAGGGATCAAATCTGAAGACGTGGTGTCTTCAGATTTCTGAAGAAACTAGATTGAGCTATCGAGGATAAAATTATTCATATTATTTTTTTTTACCTTCTAGTGATTCGTCACTATGTGAACAGAGGGGCCTTAGTCAAAGTAACATTTTAAAAACGATAATGAAGTTCGAAAAAATAAAATGTATGGGATGTAAACTATTTTCTAATTAGACAAAATGGCTTTAGGTAGAAAATTGTTCAAAATTAATGTGTCGCTGTATTATTTCGTCCGTATTTTTAAAGGACCTTAGGACTTAAGAAGAAAAAAAACATTTAAGACTATATTTACAATTAGAACTTCAGTCATAAATCGTTCATAAATTAGAAATTTAATTAAAATTTCAGTTTCAATTATAAATATTATAGTTTTTTAAGATGACCTAGTTCAGTTTACATTAAACATAAAACTTTTGACATTCTTGTGTAAACTAAATAATAACCACTTTATACGGATTTAGAATAATAAGTAACAGAATAGGGGAACATAACAAAAATTATGGTTTTGTTTTAATTTATTGTTAGTACTGATTTGTATTGTGACGTAATGTGCCTTATTGATTAAAATCTAATACCGTGAAAATTCTCCCAATTTGTGCCAATGTTATTTCAGATTCCACCAAAAACATTAAAGTGAACCGAATTTCCATGTGCGTCCTAATTTATTATCTAAAGAAGTCACATCCAATAAGAACTTGAGTTAGTCATAAAATTAATTAATAATAAATAATACATTTTTCATCATTTAAAACCTCCTTCCATTGAAATTGACAATTGATGCTTAATTGAATGGTTAGCGAATTCTGCGGCAGGAGACGTCTTATCAGATGATAGTACCTTTCGATAACCCTAAATATACACAGTAAGACAAAAATGTAGAATTTTATACATACCGTTTCGGCAGTGTCTATGTTGTCGTCGAGGTCCAAGTCTTTGTCGTCGTCGTCCCCCCATCCGCTGTACTCGCCGTCGAAGTCGTCTTCGTCGTCGTACATGTCGTCGTAGTCGCCCGAACCGTCGTCAACTGGCGACTGTAACATTTAAAAAATATATGTTAATGTCGACAGACAGGCTGACGGTCCACTTGATGATAGGTGGCTACGTATATTATTATTACTGCCATCTCTAGGCGATTCTTTGCTCTGTGATACATTGTTTACTCTGACTTTTTTTCAGTTTAGCATATCAATTCAAATTAAAATATTTATTTATCAATTAGGTTTCTCCAAGAAACTCTTATGATCGTCATTATAAATTTAAATTTACCAGAGTTTCGGAAAAAAAAAAAAGTCAAGATGACGATCCTGAGAAGAAACCCCGAAAGAAACTCAGGATTCTATTCTTTTTGTCATTTTTAAAATATAAAATAACAACAATTACACTTAATTTTTAAAAAACATATCAAAATATATAATACACTACTAAACATAGTATGAGCTCCGAATCGCTTAAATCCAGGCTTCATTGCCGCTTAAATAATCGGTGATCTTATATTGACTAATAAAATAATTAGTTTACGTGATGTCAATGTTAATGTTATACCTGTCGCTTGCGTCGCGGAGGCGCCCTGGGCACGAGCCGCCAGCCGAGCACGGGCAGTCGAAGTACGTGCGCGAGAGTGCCGTCTCGCGCCTGCTCGCGCACGCCAGCCAGCAGAACTCGCTGCCGGCTCCACACTCGCGTCCCGCATCCCACCTGAGTATCCCGCAAATGCACACATTACCACACTCCTCATTAGTGAGCCTGCTACCCTTTCCAATGAAAAATGTTATTTCAAGGCTCGAATTTTATTAATTACTAGCAGTTATAATAGCAGAACAATAATAATGGTAATAATAATAACAATGGCGACAAAACTATAAAGAAGCGATTGCCATACATTTGCTGCACTATTTGCTCGAAGATTTTGCAAAAGAGATAAACAAGTCTAAGTTAGAAAAAAAATTAATGAAATTTTATTTAAATTCATTATTATAATTTGTAATTAAATGAGGAATAAATAAATTACTAAGAATTTAAGTCATTTATAAAAATTAACAACAATTCAGTTCTCAGGTTGTATTTTTTTTTAAAGCGTTCGAAGGATAATAACAATATTAACTTTGGCAAGGAGAAAGAAATTAAAGAACATAAGAAAACAATGAAGTTTCGAATACATGTGCAGAGTGCAGCTTCAAAAGAAAAGGTGGCCAAGATGGTAGCCAAACTTCGAAGAGAAATAGAACCATCAGAACCAGATAATTAATTTTGAAATTAATATTTACATTCAAATAGATAGCAGTAGTGGCGTCTCCGTGTGTTCGCTTGCTGCTGCCGCCCACTCCACTCATTATTGCGGGCTGGTCACGAGATGTTGTTTTGTATGGCTCCATTGAGAACTCATCCTGAAAATTTCACTTATTTGTTAAATGCTTCCTGTGGAAGGAGATCTCATTCGGCTGACCCACATATTTATCATATTATATAGGTGATTTTTTTTGATATTTGCACGTGGACCTTTTAAAGTAGTGAAACCATTTATGACAATTCACAAATTCTTATGAACTTTTTTGACAAAAAGCAAAAAACTTTAGACTTTGAATTTACAAGAATTAGTCTTCGAATTTAGTCTCTGACTAAAGAACAAACTTTAAGGAGAATTCTATCAAAATGACTTCCTATTTACAGTGTCCGAAACTACTTCGTATAAACAGAGTTGTGAATTAACTAATTATAAAAATGCTTGAATACTTATAAAATATATATTTTCCCATAAAGTGTTGAGATTGTTGGTCATCTAGTGATCACTATTTCTATACTGTACATGAAATCGAAAGAATAAGAGATTTTAGGTCCACGATGTGTATCCCATTTTCTGTCCATGCGTCACTGTCTTTGTGGATATAAAATAAATAGGATATCTTTTACTGGTATATACATACCCCATCCAGGGCCATGAAGCTAGCCAACTGCATAAGAGCACGTATCCTCTGCCGCGGCGGTATTTGGTGGAAGGCTCCATCGATGAGGATTGTTAATACTAGTCTATTTTCTGAACCCACACAAGTGCCGTATTTAGAGTGAGGCTTTGTTTCCGCTTTTTTCACCTGAAATGTTTGAGAAGTAAAATTTTAATGGCTTCAATCAAATAGCTTGCAGTCTGTAATTACATTAATTCGTTTTTTTATATTATGTTTATGAAAAATCATTGATTAGAACAATCCCGAAGAGTATGAATCGAGTAAATTATTATTTACTTTTACTTACTAAGTAAATTATGTTACAATACAGAAGATAACTTTTAGGAAATTGGATTCCTTTTCTCAAACGGTATCAGTTATAATAATACATAATTTACAATACTTTGTAATCTGTTTGTGCTATGAATTTGCATGCGCCTGTCACATATATTATATACCAGCTTCCGGAGAACTGTTACATTTTCTGCATATTATTATATTCATCATGAATTATTTATGGTAGTTGCGTTTTCTTATTATTCGATGGTCACTTTTATTTTATTGTTGGAATTTATAAATTACTAGTGGTGCAACTTTTTTTTATATACAAAACTTCCCCGTTTATCTCTCTTTCCATAAATGAAAACCGAATTCAAATCGGTCCACCCTTTCTTGAGTTTTTGCGAGACTAACGCATGGCGATTGATTTTTATATATAAGGATTTCGAATATGTTTATATGGTGCACAAACTCACCTCAATCGAAAATGAATCTGTGGCAGTGAGGCCTTGTGTGCGTCCCTGAGCTATAACAGTGAATGTGTGTGTGCCCAAGTCTGGAGTTTGCGGTAGACCGCTGATGAGGCCGTGTCTGCTGTCCACAGCCAACCAGCTCGGGACATGGCGTCCGTCGTTGCTACGAATCTGTAACAAAACATCATAAATGCTTGTAAGTATATAAATAAAGTCGTCGTGTGTATTTGTTAGAAAATATTCAAATTATTTTGTCAAAAACAGCGAGATAGGGTCCAAAATAACCAGGCAAAGTAATTTATTGCAAAGACCAAAATGTAGATTAGAACTATATAATAGAAATGCTTATATTACGGCAATTAGAGTATACGATAAACTACTCAATAGTTACTGCCGGATCCTAAATTTACAAGAACATAAGACAGAATGGATAAATACAAATATTTGCATGCCCGTGTCGGCCTTGTCGCGTAGAACGTACATATACTGCTGTATATAAAATTAAGATACAGTAGACATGACTGTGTAAATAAGTGTAATAAGTGACGACACGTTTGGTCTAGTGGCTAATAACTCTAGCTTTTAACCAAACGGTCGCGGGTTCGAATCCCTTTTATAATATGTATGTATTTACAAAAAAAAAAGTAATCTATGTAGTATATCAACTGTCTGGTATCCATACAAGCATTAGTTGCTTACTGTGGAACTAGATGGTGCTGTGTGGAATGTGTGAAGATATTTATTTATTTATTTATTTATTTAAATAACTGTAATACTGATTATGTAATATTATGCTGGAGCAAATACAAGTTACGTTTTTTTGTATAAATATTTTTTTATATAACTAGTTGGTGCCCGCAACTTCATCCGCGTTGAAAAATGAAAAATATAACAATACTAATAACATATTAAACTACAATACAATTGAAGCGGCGACATATATCGGATTTGGGTAAAACTTCTTGGTGATACACCTGTGCATAGCATGCTGCAATTTGCAAATCCTCGGGAACCAAATATTTTTACGATAAAACCTTAACGAAAACCTTCCTTAGGAATCACTGTGTTGATAGACGGAAACCGTATGAAAATCCGTTCAGTACTTTTTGAGGTAATTGCGAACATATATACATACAACCCTTTGATGGTAGATGTATATCGTCACCGGGGGGATGCAGTTGTGCTGTAGCCCATATTTTAGCTAGGTGGAAACCTATTAGAAGGGGGATTGTTCCAAAGTTAAAGTCCGTAGGACAAAGATTCTGTTCTACTCATCTATAATCGGGATATAGTACATATTTAATCAATAATCTATTGTCAAATAATTCTAAATGTAAACTAAACCATTGGCATACCTTATAAGAAACCACTGGGGCAGTGAATGCTTCTTTGGGTATTTCAATACGAAACAGATGTCCCACGTAGGCCGATGTATCAGGAACACCCCATAATCTTCTTAGGCCATTTTTAGCTATTTCAGAATGATTTGCGTTTAATTCCACCTGAAAATAACAATTTCATATTTTGTTACAAAGAAGCATAAATATCTCAATAAAAACAAACAATCGAATTCAAATATTTGGAGTCGGTTTCAATAAACGAATTTAAATATTACTTTGAGGTAAGCCAGAAAAAATCGGAACCTTGTGCAATTGAAAGGTTATTGCCATAAAGGCAGCGTCTATTTTAATCACAATCGCAAAATACACTCAGTAATGTTCATACACTGACCTGAAACTCGTCACTATTGTCGAAGGCGAAGTCATCATCGTGCCGACTGAGCGCATTTGGGCAAAGTAGGAGTAACGCGCAGGCCACGTAACGGACATACGCCATGACTTCCCTCCAGGCGGCCCTTCCAGCCGCTCTCATAAACGCATATTGTTCATCTGTGAAAAGAGGAGGAAATACTTTAAGTATCTCGGTGCCTACTTTATTATTATCTATTTAGGAATATTGGTATAATATGTACCTATAACATTTTGCGGTGTGGCGCCTAAGGTATGAAATTAAAATAAGCTATACATATACAAATACATTTACTTATGCCATTGAGTACAATTTCAAATTACTTGGAAAGGAATTTATAATTACATAAAGAATATGTCTACGTTAAAGTACAGTCGCTAAAAATTTGAACTTCAAGATATAGAACAAAACATCTTCAGCTTGTGTAAATCCGAAGAAACCTCTTCTTTGATAAAAAAAAGACGTTCAAAATTTTATTTATTTATCTTTAATATAATTTTATTATTCTTACTTTTATATTTTACTGATTTAAGAAGAATGTTCCAGCTTTCCGATATAGTTACTATTTGGAGACAAAAAAATGTTCATCGAAAATAAAAGTAATTAATACAGTAATCCCGATGATCACTACATAGCAATAAATATGCGCGCACGTCAAACAAGGTTCACGATGAAAAATAAGCCTGACAACCAACCTATTGATGAGTAAGCAATGAAGACGAGACAGCTGACACAAGAGGAGGCGGGTGTAAGCGGAAACACTGCGGATACTGTTACACAGTTAGAGGAGCGTGCCGCCGCATAATGATCGGATACAAATAGAATGCATTCGGAAGACTTGCTTAGCATGCTGTCGCAAAACCACTTCGGGGAGTTCTTTTACATTCCTTTTACACTGTAGTACGAGCGCCACTTGAATTTTTATTTTTAGAGAAGCTAACGTTTACTTTGAGAAGTAAATTGAAACGCCACATTGCCATTACAATGTCGTTATAGGCAGTTTGGTAAATTATATACAGTGTTTTCAATTTGTATATTGTTTTCTGTATTAGTATACCTAGGCTATCATATTATACTTTTCGAGATTATATATTAGTATTATTATTAAATTAAAATAGTTCCTACAAATTCTAATATAATAATACAATATTTCCTATAAATAAGCACAGATCGTTTTTAAATAAGGAATTAGGTAGTATTAGGAAAATGGGTTCTGGCATCCCTTACTCATTCACCGAAACACAACAGCAATCTTGCTGTTATTTCCCGGTGAGCATTACAGAAGTAAGGGGGTGGTTACTTGCCCAATATATGACCCACTACTAAGTATATGGGCCCTTCTCAATGTGAAGATCAAATCTCTGGTCCAAGGCTTATTATGGCAGAATTTTACGTGTCAGAAAAAGACAGGTGTTTCTGCACACTCAAGGTTCCTACTTCCTGGCTATGTTTTCCTTCACCTTTATTAAGTTTCTAAGTGTTATTAAGTAAAAATTTGCAATTCTACAAAATACAGTTGCTTAAATAAAGTTACCTTAGTATAAACCCTGTACGAATTGAACATTTATTTCATTCTGAACAATATTTACTTATTAGCTTTAGTGTTTATTCATGTAGACAACTGTTTAGACAAGGACTGTTTATATTTGATTAAGTAAACTTAATTTAAACTGTCTACGTTTGAATTTTAGGGATATAATAAAATATAAATAAACGAGCGCATTTAATTTTGTGTCTACATTGTTCTAATAATTTTAAAGAGTATAGTCTTTGTAGGTACCTACAAAGATATTACTAATAACAGAAAAAAATCTAGCCGATTTGATAATACATTAAAATGTATTTCTTGTTGTATTGTTACGACTACACATGGAACGTTCTCGAAAGCCCGAGCGTAATGGAAAGTTCCACACGCGTTCCCCACTAACAGCAATAGCAGTATTCTAATGTATTTTATGTATTATACAAGAAATAATAAGGACGTTCTCACCATGTGGAGTATCTAATTAATTAATGTAAAGAATCCATGGTCCGAGAAAAAGTTTAAAATCAACATTAGAGCCTTGAAAAAAAAAACACATACTCTTTTATAATGTGTAAAATAATAATATTTTAAACAGTTACAAAACAACGAAATCTGAGAAGTTTATACGAACTTCTGGTCGTAGCAAAATGTTGACTTAATAAAGCCCTCTCAGTTCTTAAGGAAAACCTTGAGCCGGTCTTGTCCCTAAACAAATTCAGACTTGATCCGCAAGAGTACTCGAGAAGTTACGCATTGAGATAAGGGACATGTTAAGGTTACTTTTAAATTATGTAAGCTATGTTAATACCATATTTTATATATAAATATAGTGTATTAAAAATAGGTACAGAAAAAAGAGTGCCTTACTAATCTGTTTGTGAAACGATTATCTTATAAATTTTTAGTCTCAACTAAAAATAGAAGATTTGATGATGTACCCAGAGCTCTAATATACATTATGTATATGAATGTTTGATTTTGTTTATATATATCTTTTTTATTTTTAATGTTTTGCTTTAGGTTAGCACAGTCGTCAAATTATTGTCAAATTATCACTTTTTGCTGATCATATTTATAGGATATTTTGTTATTTAATTAATAACATTCCGTGACTGTTTGTTGCCATAACATAAACAAACAATATTAACACTATAAGACATCTTGTAGTAAGAACGAAAAGTCCTTTGGTTTAACTCTGAAATTCCTATTTGTGCATATACGACTGCAGGGTTAAATGCAGTCGACACTTATGTCTACAAGTCTGCAAGCGTTAAAGGCAGGCAACACTCTGGCAGTTTGCCCTTGGATTTGGCAGGGGGAGCAGTAAGAGGGTTAAAGCACAATAGATCTTTCCCCCGACAAAGTCCCGTCTATACTTAACAAAACAGCTACAACTCGCGCGGCGGTGTATGTACGTGTACCTATACAACAACACAACACACAGCACTCTGTAGAAATATAAACACAATTTGGGCCCAACAAAAATGTTTTCGTACAAAAAAGAGGACGTGCGTTGGAAAAATCTTTATTTAGTAAATTGATTTCTGCTAAAGTACAATCTAGTTTCATTTGTATGGAACAATAAACCCGTATAGTTGTTGAACGTATTATCCTTTACCAATACGTTGAAGGTAATATCTGGAACTACATTATAAACGAATTCTAAAATTCTTTCACAAATCTGTGTCTAAATAGGATATATTATACTCGCAGACTAAGAATAAGGATCGGTACGAAAAATTAGAATATCTCATAAAATAACAGAGCTAGCGGCATAAATGAAACTGTATGTTGTAGATAATTTCATAGTTAATAAAAAAACAGCAAATGTTGGAAAAGTTATTTGTTTATTTATTAAAATTACATAAGAAACAAAAAATTTAAAAAAATGCGTTGAAAAATTAAAAGACATTATGTACCTCAATTACCACAAAAAAACGAACTTTAAAGCCAAATTAATACTTCATATTGCCTCCAGAGGCTCTTCTTACAGCTGCCAGACGATTGGGAATGCTGTTTATTGAGTTTCTTATGCGATGTTGCGGGATATTGGTCCATTCTTCTACTAACGCTTGTTTCAAGTCTCTAAGGCCGGCCATGCACGGGCAGTCAGGGGCAGCTTGAAGCAGTCAGGATCGATTGCGTCAAGCTGCGACTGCTTAGTGAACTACAGTCTTAAATCTACATATCTTACACTAGTTAGCGTACCATTTTCTATCAGCACTAACTCCGTGCGAGTCTGAAGAGATTCCAGCCCAAACTATAACAGATCTACCGCCGAACGATACTTTTTCCTCAAAACAAGCTGGAATAAAACGTTCCCCTGGCCGTCGGTAAACTCTTAGCCGCCCATTATGTGCATAGAGCATAAATCTACCCATTCTTCGTGTTCCCATTGTGCATGTTCGCGGGCCTAACGTAATTTTGCTACTTGATGTTCCCTTTCAAATTTTGGGCCATTTGCGTGTCAATTAGCTTCTTGGTGCCGCCGCCTTACAGTCCGTTCGCTTACGTCGTCTCTTCGCGTCTCTCGAAGTTGATTTGTTACTTCAATTGCCTTGAGGTACCAATTTCGGAGCATGGTCGTAACAATAAATCAATCCTCTCGAGCCGTAGTACATCTCGGTCTGCCGGTTCCTGGCCTTCTAATGTTCTGCCCAGTTTCTCGGAAACGTTGGACGACTCTCTGCACCGTAAAAAGTGACATGCCTGTTACTCTCGCTGTACTTCTCTGACTTCTGCCTTCTTCTAGCATAGTGACGATACTTGTACATTCATCGCGTATTAGCGACATGGTAGTAATTCAATAATGACCGTGAAAGACGACAATGACTGCCTTTCATCATTTTGATTTTACAGATTGATAACAAAAGTGAGAAAAAAAGCAAGATAAAACAAGCGTGATTTGAATTTATAACCAAATTCCAGCTTTTTTAACTTATTTTAGAGTTAGTTTCATGCATGTACCATTATTAATTAGCAAGATACAGAGGATTTTGTCAGTGACCCGTATTCTTAGTCCGCGAGTGTATTTTGCTGTTACTAGCTGTGCCCCATGGCTTAACCCGAGTCAATTGTATGTTTAAACCCGTAAATTAAAGGAACAACCAATCAACCAAGGAGCAAAATCTGAACTGAATTAATTCCATGGTTCACCTAGGGCACATCTGTGAGCATTAAAGCACTAGCTCTACATCCGCATCCGCAAAAGATTTGCATTGATTATTGCAAATGCGGATATCCGCGACACACCTGGTCAAAATAACTAATATGATAAACTTTAAATTATGTTCGTTAACTTTTTAGCTAGCTTACCAGAACTAACTCAAGGAAAATAGTTTCTCAACTTACAAGAGAAAATATATTACAACAAAACAACAATAATAGCTGAATAAAAATTATAAGTGCAAGCTGTGCACGAATTATAAATTACTTGAATACGTTTTGAATATTATAAAAAAACGGACGCACGACGAGGTGGCGATACGCATTTTGAATGTCAATTTACGCTTCTATAACAAAATTGTTTATTCGATGCTTATTCGCGATATTCAAACTGTCGAAATTAATAAATTGGCAAAACAATTGTTGGCGAACAAACAATAAAAAGGCAGGTCTTTTTGTTGTTTGACTCATCAAACTGAGTTATTGATATATTTAACACATTATTCTAGTGATTTAATAGTAACAATTAAAAAGGGCGTCGATAAGTTTTCTATGACTATTTTATCTTACACAAGAAAGAAAATTTTGAATTTAAAAACGTCAAAGAATGTACAAAATATCCCAAAGCAAAAATTTAACTCCGAATATTTTAAACAACAATTGAGCAGGGTAAATACAAAAGAGCCCTCTGGCAACTTCGTTAGGGGCAAGGTCTTTATAGAAAATCATTCAAGAGAGCCCAACGGTTGGGCTCTAAGTGAAACTTATTTAAGCACAGCCAATAGAAACTTTTCTAATGCTAAAGTAATTTGCTGAACAAGTCCAACACGCACCTAAAGTTACTGACCTAACTTTACCTGACTATATAAATATAGTCAGGTAAAGTTTTACAAATAACAAACTTGATAACGAAGTATAAGTATAAAAATTGTTTGAGGCGATAAAGTTTAATAGAAAAAGTAGAAATTCAATTAACCTGCCAAAGGTATACCTAGTTGCAGAATGTTAAGAGATGACTGGAATATAAAGGAGGCAAAGATGTGAGCCAACTACGTTATGAGTATTTAGGTCAGTTGGTAATCGAGCTCCATCATAAATCAAAACAATTTACCGACGGTATGATTAAATTTTAAGGTAATATTGCCTTGGCCAAGTATCCAGTTTCGAAAAAGAGTAACATAAAATTTTCAACTACCCAGTTTCAACTTGAGCTTGAATTAGAATTTATATTATATCAGACTGAAACCGTGTTTTCTTTTATCAAATGACAATTTATTCATTTATGTGTTTTTTGCACCAACCTAACATAGAAGTGGCGTATACTAATATTATAAAGAGAAAAGATTTGTATTTTTGTTTGTAACGAATAGACTCGCTGTATTATATTACAAGTACTTGCTCAGAAAATCTGCTGATATACTTATATAGTCTTTGTTTGTAATGAATAAACTCAAAAACTACTGGACCTGTAGGAAGCTACATTACCAGCGAGTAATATATGCTATATTTTATAAAGTCACGCGGACGAAGTCGCGTGCAACAGCTAGTACTATATATATAAGGATTACATTACAAGTACTTGCTGAGAAAATCATAATTATTTGCGTATACAAAATTGAAATATGAGGCTGTATTTTATAAAATTACGCGCACGAAGTCGCGTGCAACAGCTACTTTTAGATATTAGTATTTTGCATCGCACACAGCGTTCCGTCCGTAGTCATTTGGGCAGCTCCTCTGGCGGTAGTAACAACCCCCTTATTTTTTTATTTTTATTTATTTATAATATTTAACAATTTTAAGACTAATATATAAAATAACATGTAAAATGATAACACTAAAAACCACTGAGGTTTAATCTCGTGTTATCATTGGTAATTATTAATAAAATTATAACTATATACTATTAATTACAGTTTAAAAAATATTGCTTTAACTTAAATTTAATATTTTTAATTGTTATATTGTTACATAGATCTGAAGGTAGACTATTGATAAGTTGTGGGACAATGTAAGCGGTAGTTCTTTCTGTATGAAGACCACCATGAAATAACAACTCATGTACCTACTGTGTTGTGTTTCAATGAGTGGGTAAGGGATGCCGAGCCCCTTGCCTTACCACTTTCTAACCCTTTATGTTTTTACTTGTTTTACAGGCGACGGTAGCCACCTACCATCAAGTTTAGTGGACCGTCTGACGACCTTAATATAAATTTAAAAAAAAGAAACATTCTTAGTTACAGGTGCAAACGAGATCCTGAATTGACATTAAGTAAGAATAGTTAAACTAACAATATATATTACCGAATATATTAAAACCTAAGCTCCTCAGAATGAACAATGAAATTTTTAATATAGACATAATTGCAAAAGTAGATATCGTAATAGAGAGCAACTTCCTCGCCTAAATAACAAATACTCTAAAATGTGGTTTAAACATGAAATACTTTCAAACATCGAATGATTTATAAAGAGCATCAACCGCGTTTCGACTCAAACATGAGTTTCCAGGGGCTGCGGTTGAATCCGCTTTCTAAAATCCGCTTTCTATGGATTTAGGGCGAGAATTGCCGAGTTCAGCCAAATGGAACAGGAGATCAGGAGCTTCTGAACAACACAAATTATTTTCACAAACACAAAGGATGGCAGACTTGTGAGGGAGTTTTGTATCACTATTAAAATCTCGCCAAATCTTGAAATGTTCAAACATCTATCTAAATTCTAACAGGTACTCAACAAAAAGCTAAATATTTTCGGATTCTGATTCAAATTATGGCCGTATTTTAAAAAGTTATACCAACGAAAAATAAATTTAGTATTTTAAATTGCAAATAATATTAACTTTCATTTTTTACTAAGTATAACTAAATAAAAATCTGAATGGTATTCTGCACTAGGATGAATGAATATTTTACAATTCTTTCGCATTGCATTTTCTCAGAATTTAAATTAACTTCGTTTTAGTTATTCCCCACTCTTACAATATTTGATTTATTGACGAGATTACAACAGAAGCAATACTTTAATATCACGCTATTTTATCAAAAAAGTTTGCTTTTGAAGAAATAAACTACTGATTATAAACAATACTTTAATTAAAAAGAGTTTAATGTTCAAAGAAATGTCCTAAACCCATAAGATTGCTTGTGGAGTGCCACATTTGAAACCTTTCTCTAAATGTTAATAATTGTAACTTTCATAGACAATTAATTGTTCCCATTCGCCAGTAGTGGAGGCAAATTACTTTACCCAGCCATAACCACTAGCCCAGCCAAATCAGTGATGATAATTGGGATGGATTATTCCCATTTGCCACCTTTTCATTTGAATTATAATAATTGCCAGTACATAGTGTAAATAGAGAAATGAGAATAGAGTTCAAAACTAAATACATATGACACTTATAAAAAACTATAAAATATCGAGGATAAGTTCTTCTGAGAATTTTGTATCAGAAGATGCATACATAACGGCGAGATGAGGGCACAGCCGCAGACGTCAATCTATTTCGACGGCGGAAGTCACGTGCCTTCTGTGTGCTTGTGTGCATCATAATGTCATAGTTCTCGGTACGGAGGTGCTATAAATATTATGCGTACGTCTCACGTGTTTTTGTGTTTAGGTTTTCGGTAGCAAACGGGAGCCCACCCATGGGGTTATTGTGCTCGTTGGAAAGGGCAAAGCGTGTCCTCTTTGTAAGACTATAGGCTAAAAATGTCAGTTGATATTAATAATGAGCCATTATGAGGACGTCAGAGGAATCGCGTAGATACGATCTTTCGGAGGTTCCACTTAAAAGTTTAACAAGATGGTGAACCAAGAAGATTGGTGTACGAATTTCACGTCCGAGATTAACGGTAGGTGATTTCTGTGATGACTATGGTGTAAAAGGGAAGGCGGTAAAGGTTAGAACCACTTATGAGCGTATTTGTGTTAACAAAACAATAACTAAATTATCTAATTGCAAATAGTTGAATGTGCATCAGTAGTAAAAATTTAATGTTTTTCTTGTCAATATTTTTTACATTCCAAAATGGAACACTAAAAAAATAGAAAGACAAAGGATATTTTTGCAAGGTTTATTGCGTACTTTAAGAGTTCCAACGAAAAAAAATGCGTACAAAATTAAGTAGCAAGGGTATCGCTACTATAGTATAATATAGTACGATACATTTTATGCGTCTGATTACAATAAATTTTAGACGTCACATTAGCATGCAAGGTCAAGGAATATTTACTTAGAATACAAACGCGATAAAGACAATGGCAGTTGTTGCTAAGTTCAAAATATACTCGACGATATGAATATTCAAAAATTCACATCGTCAGTATCAGACACAAGTAATAAATATATTCATAAAAATAGTTTATCTTGTGAAGACATGTCGCTGCGCCGCGCCGGCGGTTTATAACGCGCTATCGTTTCGTTCCTCAACACGAACTACATTTCTCATATAAAATTCCTATTTTTCCCATGTCAACCCTCTGGTGTTGCTTTTGATTATTTTGTAATAGATACAAAAACACCATGACGGTGTCGGAGGTGTCGAATTTACTGTTTCACCCCTCTGTCAAATTCTCCTTACAAACGGCCAAAACCAGCCTAAAGAAGTTTTTACTTCAAAAATAGAGGATTCATTTTAATATTATTAAAATTTTACCAGCTAACCAAAAAAGCAGAGAAAACTACAGATTTTAATTTCATTAAACTGCAGCTAGGTATTTTAAAGAAACACACGTAGGAAGATGTCGAATGTATTGCAAGTAATAAAATTTTAATATACATCATAATATTATTTGTATTGATATATTTAATTAGATGACTTCAATACAAAAAAGCTGTTGTCGCAATACACGTTATGTTGCAATTCCTTTGTAGCACGGCATTGAGATAGCAATATTGTAAAGGTAATAATATAAGCGCGGATGCCGGCAGCAGTATGGCGGCTGCAACGACCAGCCTGTGATTTACACGACACCCCGGCCCCAAACACCTCTCCCACTATGGGCAGACACATTTCGGGGAACTGGAATTTATTCGTCTGCCTGTCGCCATATTATATCTAGATACATATCGAAATCGAATGAATAGTTTCGAATGTTGTTAACAATATTGAGAATTAAATTATACTTACACTAAAATGAAAATGTCTTGACATTTTACTTTTCTTTGATGTCAAGATTAGCAATATCCGTACGTATAGTGTGTATGACTCGCTATATACAACAAACCGCTATATACAAAAATTAAAAATTATCTATACTTATCAACTCATAGGCAAAACTATTAAGTCTAGAAAGCTAAAGTTTCGAACATAGGTTTATTTTATACCGTAAGCATCTGCTAAGAAAGGTTTTTTTAAATTTCAACTCCGTGCGAGGCCGGGGGCGGGTCGCTAGACTATACTAATGTTACATATAAAGAGAGAAGATTTCAAATGTTTGTAATGAATAAACTCAAAAACTACTGGACCTATTTTGAAAATTCTTTCACCTATAGAAACCAACGTTATCAGCGAGTACCATAGACTATATTTTATAAAAGTCACGCGGACGAAGTCGCGTCCAACATCTAGTATTATATATATTAGGATTGCTGTAGTTGCTATTAGTTCAGCATTTAAAATAACCAAAAATAATGAGGCAGATTTGTATTACAGAGGCAAAGCTCAATTAGATGAAAGCACCGAGATTGGTGAAGAATTAAATTCACCTCATACCTTGAAAACAAAATCTTTAATTGGGGAATACTAATAAACAGTAACAACTTCGAAACATCGATGCTTTCAATAAACACCGATGTTATTATCTATAGGTATTAATTAATATTATAAAGCGAGAAATTTTGTATTTTTGTTTGTAATGAATAAACTCATAAACTAGTGGACCGATTTAAAAAATTCTTTCACGTATAGAAAGCTACATTATCACTGAGTAATATAGACTATATTGTTAATCTAGTTAAATTAAAGATCCCTACGAAAACTCCAATAATGTAAGACAAGGCGTAAAAAATCTATTACTAATATTATAATTTTTATGAATCAGATAAAACTTGGCAACCTTTCAAAGGACGTTTTGATACGTAAAATACAGTGTTATTTGGATTTTCAAATGATAAAACATTTTAAAAACGAATAGGCTTATTTTTAATACATAATATATATTAGATAGAATATCTTTAAATGTACTTACTTGTTTAGTATATATTATAGTAATATAGCCGCAAGGGGTGGCGTTACAAGAACTGAATATCTGAAATAAAGAAAAAAATAAGGTAAATACAATATAAGAGTTGAGTATGATGGTCAGATTGCGTGGCAACACACGATTTAAGCATGCCGTTAATATTACAAAGTTTTGAACAAGCAATTTATTTATATTGGTATAAGTTATAATTTTATTTACCTACGAAACCGCCGTAGCAATACTTACGAATATAATTCAGTTTTTTTTTATGTAAAGGTATAAATTATTTGATAAATGTTGATAAAAAAGTTAAAAATATTAGAAATCCATAATTCTAAATATACTTCCAATAGAAAGTCAATTTACAACTGAATGATTGGAACCTATTTAGCACTTTTAGTTCTCGTTTAACCGCTCCAGGCGAAGTTGGAAATAACATTTCACTATTTAACACTAGTGAGTTGGCTGTAACTTTGTCCGCGATTCTGCTAAAATGTGCTACATCCGTACCAACTTTGTCCTGAGCTTCACAACTATCTTGACGACCCATTTCAACCGTACGGCGGATATCCGTACGGGATACCTACGATGGTTAGAACAATATAGATGGATTTTACCTAGCACGTGTTTTATTTTATTAACAGCAAATGTTTATCGAAGAGGGCCCGATATTCTTTTATCTTCTTTCCATTTCCGAGAACATTTCGGAGAAATGTCCACAATTATTTATCTAGCGACCTTAATGTTACGATTTCACATGAGTTCGATAGAGCGTGTAATGATATTTGTTTCAAATACACATATGAAATACCGTATTTAATAGGAGATTTTGTTGGACAAAATTACCTGTCGATTGTAAATATATGTAATCAAGATGGCAATAATGCGGTGGAAGGGAAGAGACGCGCTGGGCGAAGAAGAAATTCGTGGTTACGAAACATCTAGGAATGGATTGGAATTGCCTGAGTCGACCAACTGTTCCAGTTTAATCTTGACAGAGACAGTCGTAACTTCGAGGAGTTTCGAGGAGTTAACTTTTAGGAGTAAAGAGGCACTGAGATAGATAAATAGATAGAGGGGGGTTGGAGAAGAGATAGATAGATAGAGAGAGAGAGAGAGAGAGAGAGAGAGAGAGAGAGAGAGAGAGAGAGAGAGAGAGAGAGAGAGAGAGAGAGAGAGAGAGAGAGAGTAATAAGTTGAGATAAAGTTTAATATCGCGATGAAATCACCATGTATAGAAAGATTTCAGACATTCTAAACCCTGAAGCATACAATCTCAATTAAAAAAACACATTTTTTTTACATTCATTCAATGCTAACCACGAGCATTTGTAGCAATCCTTTAAAGATGTCGCGTACACTCGGTCAATGCAATAACATGCAACGCGGATAGATGGTGGAGCGAATTCGTCTGAAACAAGTTCTCTTATCGCCAACGCTCGCTGCTCGCAGCCAACATTTAAAAGCTTTTCGCGCATTCATACCAAAACTTTCGCAATACCATTTGGCTTGCAGTCCCGTGTGCAAATTTATTAATATATATAAGCACTGTGTGTTATGCATTTGCGACATAAATCTTCACTGATGATCCACATATACGGTGTTATGTGCTGTGGATATTAACGAAGTAATCATGTTTCAAGTAATAAAACTAAAATAGATAACAATACAAGTAAAAATAATAATTTGTCTTTTAAACCAGCCGAGAGATTATACACAAAAATGATTCAGACGTATGTACATCACATATACACAAGTAAAATCAAGGTTAACTCAAACAGCATTAGATCATCTTCATAAAATTTAAAAGTACATGATTCATTTGTGTTTACTTATTCACTTAATAAAGCTGTGATGTGTCAATAAAAAAAAATGAAACATTATTTCAATGTTTTCTTAGTTCATAGTCTACATTGAAGGGTGGCTCGTTCAACCTTAGATTTTAGATTATGATCGCGTTAGCCGAAATGCTTTGATTAATGTTAAGGAACATTAATGTAACCACTTTTACATTTATATTTTGTGAAAAGTCTCAAAAGTATAGTTGAAAAATACATTCATTTTATTACTGTCAGTATTACGAAAACTGATATAAAGAGTCGTAAACTCTGACATAAAACTTAACCGACCTTTCTCTGAAGTGTAGAAATCCTTATCCATATAGGAGAACAATAACAACACAGACTGCTAAATCGTATTTCTAAACTTTTTTTTATAGCTGTTATAGTGTTTTCGTTAATATTAATACCCACGTTTTTAGTCACGTAGTTATTAGATATAGAGGCGGTCAGAACATCAATTTTCCCCACATTGGTTTAATTGGCTCGTAAATCGATAGCAGCTGTTAACGAAATTAATTTAATGACCAATTTGAAAGTATTGTTAATAGGGGTTGTTAACAAGGTGGCGGCCATTACAGTGTTTTAAAGTGGCTTTGAAATAATCATGATTACATAAAAGTTTAAGAGATTAGTATAGGTAACCATCGTATATTAGATGTTTGGAATTATCGGAAATATGTCGCCTGTAAAATTGTTTTATTTGTCAAATATATTTAACACGATTTACCGTAATATGATGGAATTGGTATAAAAACAACTGTAACTGGAATCGGAAAAAGAGTGACACACGATACTTGCAACATAATTCTTCTAAATGAATTTTCTTTTCCGTGAGTTTAATAGTAAAACTTACGAGGCCTGAAATTAAACCAAATAAACAAGACATTCCAAAATTAAACCATATAAAGAGAAAAAGAAATAGCACATCAGTAAATATGTAAGTCAACACTGTGGACTGTGCAATGAGAAATATCAACGTTGGCACGTCCGCTCGCAAATGTTTAATTATTAAATAAACAGAACTAACATTAGCTTGATTACTGAAACCCGGTACAACAATGTGCCTTGACCGGCTTGCATTCAACAAAACGGCTGATGTGCATTTCTAATAAACGCTAACAGAGCTAAATGTACAACGCGCACAATTACTACAACAATTATTATTGATCGAATATATCAGTTTAACAATAGGGAATAAATAGGTGAGCCTATTGATTGGATGTTTCGACACCATCGTTCAGTTCGATGGTTAAATTGAGACATGTTGGTTTGGTTGGAGGCTGGGCGAGTGATGTCATCTGGGCCGAACGGCAGGCGGTCAATTGTCGCCTTGGTTGCGGTGCGACACAGTTGCCCAACTCAGCGTGTCGGTAACGAGTAGGTTAGGGAGATTCGTAGTATAGTAAGACTATATCAAAAATTGTGGGTGTATCTGTAAAGTAATCTATAATAGACTATATTTTCATTTTCTTGAATTGTTTTTTGGAACTTGTAATGTTTAAATTTTAAAACAGCCTATACGGGCCTGAAGATACGGCCTATGTGTTTTAAAATGGTGTCTTTCAGTTTCTCTGTAAATAAGCAAATATATTTTCATGCTAATTTCGAGAATCAAAACAGGGAAAATAGGTTTAAAAAAAAACACCTGTGACGGTCAGAGAATCTAACCCATCTGTGCTTTAGTGGTATAGAAACTAGTCGGGAACTTATTTTTGTTTATTATAATATAATTACATAACTATATTATTATGAATTACATATTTTTAGGCTAAACCATAAATTACGTTTAAAATTGTTTTCTAATTAACCACATGCGTGTGAAAACGAGAAGATAAAAGCAATTAAATCGAAATAAATAAGGTAATTATCAAATAACACAGTCTACAATATCAAAGATAAAAATGTATTGGCGTAATTTAAGAATATTACCAAATAAAATCGGACACATAATGAGTGTATGACCCTGATTGACAACGCGAATAAAAATACATGCCGCAAGAAATTCCAATCTTTGTTTGCTGCCAAAACGTCATATAACTTTGATGTTTTAAAGGTAATTAAATGTTTATTGGTCGGTTTTATGTAAACACCGGTCTTAAAACTTTCGCCCACTACGTGTAGGTATTTAAAAACGAAGAATACATTATATTTTAAAAAAAGACCCTGCGTTTACACTGCAATATTAAATTTGCTGGCAAATTAAAAACATATCTTACAAAACCAGTTTAGCGAGTAATGATAAGAATGTAACTAGTTTTGGATCTATACAAACAAATTTTGTAAAATCAATATTATCATGTCACGATATGAATGAATGGCTGTATGAAATGATCCAGGTTAGGTAATCGTAGTTTAACAAAGAACTCGGTTCATGCAGTGGATGGGTCCACAAAATGGAACCATAATGGAACCCCATCAAAATCAATCATCATAAGACCGTCCGATGAATTTTTTCCCTTAACTAAAGCCAATTTTTATGTAAAATAATTTGCCAGAATCCCGATAGAATTTCGAGCTCCATAAATTTCGTATGATGTACTTTCTTAGGGACCATGTTTCGTTAAGAAAAACACTGCAACTTGCCACTCACAAATTATTCCATATAATCCGTTCTCTATTATGACAACTGACGCTTTCGATGTCCTGTTCTCTATTCAGATTGACACTGGTCTTAAGATTCTAAACACGAACAGAACTATGATACTAAGTTGGATGAGGTGACTTTGGTGTGGTGGCAGAGCGACGGAGAGAGGGTGCGCCATCGTCACGCATTGTTGGCAAATTAATCTGCTATGTTCCGCGTATTGAACTGTCTTGCTCTCGACCCAGCAGCGCGATTCAGATGCAACATTCCTTATGCATATTAGCCTCAATCTGCATGCTTTGTTAGAACTTATAATTGTCGTAGAAAGAGGACAGAACTAATAGGTCGTGAAATTGGTTAAATAGTGTAATGTGGGAACAGTTTTGGGTTTGGTTATGAAATCATCAGTAAACTACCATTTTCATTGAACCGTTAAATAGAAATTTATAAAAATCCTTAGAGAAAAGCTACATGGTAATTTTGAATATTTATTCATACACCAGGTCATATATGTAATTAATTTCAAAAATATAGTTTTCTTCACATGACACTGATTTTGTGTAAATTAAACTATATTATGTTAAATTAATAGAACAAAATTTGTTATAGCAATCAAGCACCAAACCTTAAGACCAATAATGATTCTAAAACCAAATAACTTAGTTATGTTTAGAAAGAGTAACTACATAAACAAATTTGATTATCACAGTTACTGTACGATTTATCACAAAATGCATTAAGCCAGATGATGAATCTTTATGAAAATGTTTGCGTAGGTATGTTCTTTTGTGCTATTCTCTGTTGTTGTACAGGTCGCATGGAGTCAACGGACTCTGGTTTTATTATCAACCAGTCGGAGCTTAGTACAATAAATTCATAGTAACTTAACCACATGGCATCGCGTGCCGGAACGTTTTAAGTTTTTCAGAGAATGCAAATCGTGTTAGCGTCAGCTCGATCTTATTTAAAATCGCAAGCCCGTGTAAGCTTGCACAAGATAAGTAATCCGTTAAAGGAATTAGGTCAATTTGTGCTTCTACAATTCACGAAATTAGTATTAAGTAGGCTGGCAGAATGAGTTAAGTTGACGGAGATTTCTCTGGTGTTATTGGTATGGCATACATAATTACAATGTTATTAAGGTCCTACTGTCCAGGAAAATGTATATTTAAGCTCGTCCATCCACAACAGGTTAGAAAGAGATATCATTTCATAAATACATGCGAGTAACTAATAATTGTTATTTAATTAAATGCTCACAATATACAAGCTGGTATCAGTATTGGTGTTTGATTTGATAGTGCACAACCTAATTATTAGAATTATTCATGTTTCATTTGTCCATCTGCTCTGCTAATTGACAAACAAGGTAAGATATATCGTGAAATAAGATTGTTTGTGCGTAAAGCATAAATAACGGAAACCATTATTATTCTGTGTAGTGTAGACGGTACAAATATATACAAGGCCTCCTGATTCGGAAGTGTTATCTCGGAATAGAATATTTTGCAGGGAACAATCGATATTGTGGGATGCGTGATACGCCACGATCTTCGGTGGTTTGCTTTTATTGATTCAATGCTCCATTAGATTGACATGACGTGACTTTTGTGGAACATGACTCACTGTGGCATTGCCGTAGACCAGAATGCGATTTGCGTTTATTTATTTTTATGATTAATTTACTGTCGATGAAAGTATAATATATGTATGTGCACGCACATCGTCACATTATGATATAACAAGGAAAAAACGTGTAAGTAAATAATGAATACCTAAGGGTTTACTTTGTTGTCTAGTGGTCGAGTTTCGTGTTGAATTCTCGAAATGAAGCCTTTGTTTGAATGCATAGGTGTCATGTTGCACAATGCATAGTTGCAAAAAGATATATCTAGTAAACACATATTATTTTTTATTGGTCTTCATAACTGCATTTAAATGATACGCTAGTTTACTCTTATTTTATTATAGAAATATATCTTCATTTAGTGTGGAAGTTGGTCGCTTATATAAAACAAAATATTACTAAATAAAAAAATAAAACTTAATAAAATTCTTTCAGATAGTTTTCAGATCCAAAACTTGGGACTTGTGAAAAAAGTTCAAACTGATATAATGAAAATTTAAAAAGACGTTAATAGGAACGTTATTGTAACAAAGCTGTTGGAGTTAGTAGTCACAAAGATTTTGCATCACCTGCAATAAACCATTAGACGGTAATACATGTAGAAACATAGAAATCATTCTTGCAAAGTAGCAATGCGTGACGCCACGAGGGTCTCGTGACTGGTGGCCGTTGCCATAACAACGAATCGTTTTCTATGCTGTTGCATATTGTCGACACCGGATGAACTGGAGAACACTCAGGTTATTGAACTTTAGCGGCTGTAATTATAGTTGCCGGAAGGCTTGGCAAAAATAGAACATGTCTATTCTACAAATTCAGACGTCTAGGCAATTCGTGCCCAACTTATTGATAAGGAACATTTAATCTATACCGTGAGTTAATAGTTCCGATCTAGTTCCGATAAACTCACAGTCAAAACTTATAAGTCTAGAAAGCTGAAATTTGGAACACAGGTTTATTTATAAGTTTGTTAAAGAGCATTTAACAAACTTATTTGGAATGTTTTTTTTTTGTGTTAATTTTGTTGCACAAAAGCTAATATGTAAGCTGTATTTCGTTGAAACTTTAACACCATACAATTTAAATATGGGCAATGACGACATAGAAATTTTCTTTGAAATTGGTATGAATACCTAATAGACCAAAGTGGATGTGTTCAAGGTTGCGGTCAAGGCTAAATGTGAGCCGTTCACAATAAGTTCTTACACGTCTGCTGTCTACCCAACAGTGCGTGTGGAATTTTAGCTTCCCGATCCCCCGAATACCCGAATAAGATGCTGGACGGGCTCAAGATATATTCAGGCCAATATTTTTTTTTCATCAATCAAACAGAAATTTATGTACTAATCAAGTATGAAAAAATGCACGAGGGAATTTGACTGCGTCAACAAAGGTAGGTGCATAAGGAAAAGTTAGGATAAGGCTTTAGCGATCCTATGTCCCTTACATAACAGCGTAAGTAAAGGTAGATTCCGAAAGCAAGTGAATACTGCAAAGCGCAGACCGCAATTGAGAGCGACACTAGTATCTTCTGTGATTGTATGACGTGATTGTCGAACCATCAGTCGAAGTGTGTCGCTTTTTAATCACAAACCCTTGATATGAATTTTTCACTAATGGAATCGTGGAAAAGAATCAGCTTAAAGTAATTAGAGGATTTACCTACAGACAAACAGACGCGGATAACGATTTCAATTTATGCTATGCAAGTAATACAACAATAAATATGTCTTCAAGGCTCGCGGTAGCTGATAAGAATTCAGTTAAGAATTTTCGACTGCAGTCGATTGCTGTATTTGCTCTATGTAGGTTTTCTTTGACGATGACATCACGTTAAACATATATATACGTCAACAGTGACATATTGTACAGTTATGGTTATGGGGTGTGACCAGTTAACCATTTACTATCAAAACGTATGTATTTTGTATTCAAACATTTCTCCATTAATAAGTTTAATAAATGTATCAATTATCAATTATGTGAACGAAACGTAGTAGATAATGTCACACGTCTTGGCGTAATCGACAATGGACGTTTATTAACGCGTTTTCATTTCACATTACTGTTCTGAATTATTAATGGTCTATGATAAAAACAACACTAATAGAACTTCTCGTAATTATTCATACAGTTCGTAATAAAGTTTGTTATAAACAATAATGCCCGGTGGAGCTTTGTTTTGCAGGGATTTACATTGAAGTAATAATTTAACGGGACTTTCATAAAACTTTTAAAGCTAGAGATATTTTCGCAAAAATAAAATCAGTGCTTACTTGTAATAAATAAATAATAAACTTCGTATTAATTTGTTTGCATTATTTTAAACAACGAATTAAGAAAATGTAACGAAGAAAGTTTTAATGAATGTTAAGAAAACAATAAAATAAAGTTTATTTGATGTCATCGATAGCGAATAACTCTAATAAATTGACGGGCAGACGACTTTGTTCCTGTTGATTTTGCCCTTGATTTTCAATATACATAAATATATAATATAATATATACATACACATTTGTAAACACTTGCCTTTAATAGTGGAAAATTATTTAGGAAATTGTTTCCTAAAACATTAAACCGGCATAATTTAATTATTGTAAAAAAAAAACTCAATCATATTACTCCATCAGAAATTCATTCAACAATTTTATGTGGAAATAATTTATCGCACTATAATTTAGTTGATGAATAAATCAAGGAGCAACAATTAATTAATTTAATATAATACTTACATCCGTCTCTAATATTTATGGAAAACCACAAACAGTTGTAATTAATTAAAAATATTTAAAGTATATTAATATTACTATAAAGTTTATAGAAATTTTCAGTTATTGCTTTAATTTTTGTCAATTCATTTAAGGCTATACATACGTACTTTATGTTTGAAAGAGATGCATGCGATAAACAAAGTTAAGATGGACTAATGGGATGATTAGAGATATTTATTTCAAAACAGAAATACGAGTAATTATTTGTACACTAGTTGTAATACAAAAGATTTTCAATTAATCTTTAATGAATTTTGGCTTGTAATGACACGAAAATAAAGATGAATTTTCCTTGTTGTCTATGCGGAAAGAAACACAAAATTTGGTTAACGTTTTCATTCCGACACTGTAAACACTTGGGGTGAACATTTATGAATTACATCTCCCTTTATTGAGTAGCTTTCATCTCAAATCAACCCCGGAGTTTGATGCGTGCGTTTCCCTCTCAGTATATATGAAAGAAACACATCTCCCTACCAATTTTATTGGGGTTTCTACCGAATCAATAGTTCGGGAGAGGAACCCTTTCAAGTTTTTAGGATTTACCATGTGTTATGAAAACATTTTTGGACCGTACAATCTATACCTACATTGTTTAGAAACTCAAAATTAGATGCATATTTATTGAAAAACAATAAAACATTTACCGTGAAACTAAATAATATTAACATATTAATAGAAATTAATAAAAACAACTACTAAGAAGTAAAGTTAAGTTACCTCGCAGTTACCTATTTGGATATAAGTTAGGTTTTATGACAGTATGCACAACAACAGCGAAAATAAAAATATGAAATTCAAAATATCAGATTAAAAAGTACGCTTGTGTAGCGAAACCACTACTAAACCGTAATAAAAAATCAATTTTTTTTCACATGAATGAAAATCATTTATTTCATCAAATCGTTTAAACAAATGATAATAAATAAACCATCGATGTAATAAACACACTGTCTTTTGAAATTAAATGTTAATTACAATACCTTTTAGACTTTGCACCAACTTCAAGTAAATCATAAGTATTTGCCTAAAAACACTAAAGTAATTACATACACTTGTCACAATCACTAGTTTTTAATGAAGATATTTCCTAAAGGTACAACAATTTGTAGCCAGACTATGACAGCCGACCGGGCCGAGGCGAGAAAGCCGACTAGTGCCGGTCGCGGTCGGTCGTAACGTCAGTCTACCAATCGTGAATGATATTATACGAAGCTACAACTGCCGATGAACGACTGCTTCATAAAACCGATGAGAAAAAACAGAAATCAGCTGTTTAGAATACAATATTCACAACTAATTCACAGTACACAGTATAAAGTCCTCCTTTTTCTCTGTCTGTCTTTATGTATGTATGCGCTAATCTAGGAAAGTTGTAAACGGATTTTGTTCCTGATTGTATCGATGGAAAGAGTAATCGCTGAGGATAGTTTAAGTGTATAATACATTAATATCTTATTTATATTTGCCTTATATTTGCTGAGTTTGTCAAATAAGGCGGACACCCCACACGCACGCCGCCGCAGCGAATTGTGGCCGGGTTCAGCCAGTTCTAAATAAAGTACGATTAATATTACTTCCAAAACAATTCTAATGTCTTAGATTACAACTGACGTAAAAGGACAAACAATTAAATAGGTAACAAAAACTATGATGTAGGTAATCATTTACAACACCATTGTAAATGAAAAAAAATTGACAATATTAAAAGTTTATAGGGAAGAAATAAAGTAACGATCTGCATGTCTCCTACCAAGTTAAATAGATGAAGGTATTTTTCTGAGTACAAGTTTAATTTTAATTAACTCTCAGCACGCGCCTGGTGTCAGCTACAGACAAAAAGCTGCAGAAAAATAGACGCGACAGTCTGTTCCTTTTTAAATGAAAGAGAGGAACAACACAAAAACTCTTTTAATAATGAGTTCATTCTTTCCCTAACTTGCACAATGTGTAGAGATTCGGATGTTTTTTCTTCGTAACAATGCGTGGTTCTTGTGCACACTTCCATTTTAGGTCGACTCCCTTTGAAATATCATCAATCACTGACAGACGAATGAACCTAAGTCGCGGACTTCCGAAAAACGAGCATTACAGGTCATTATGAGATTTTTCTTTATTTTTTAGCAAAAAATTAAATAAACTCAAATGACAATTTTAATTTAAAAATAAAGATTCGCAGTTCTTAATATTTAATGGAAGGGAATGGAGTGTCCTCTTAGTTCTTCAAAACTACATAACGGACTAAGTGTTTATTGTTATTTAGATTTCTATATTTATAACAATTATAACTTCATTATATTAATGAACATTAATGTTTTATAATAAAGTCATTAACAATAAGGATTATCGCACGTTTACACGGCTAGTGCTGATTAAAGTATTTTCACATTTAAAGTAAGAATATTAAAATTACGATTAACTCAATTAAATCAATGCGAAATAGAGGCGGGCTAGTTTTAGTTAATAAAGCATATTTATTTATTTATTTATTAAATGAACATTTGTGGTCAACGTGTGATATCGAAATGTAAGAGTTTTATGTGAAAGGAAGCTGGCAAGAGTCACGCGAACGTTCGACCAACCGAAGAATCAATGCTTCGTCAAATTCTATCAACAGAACATATTCATGGAAATTATTCGGCCCGATTCCTCTTTAGAGTTTCACGTTGCTCTTGAAATGTTTAGTATTTAAAATTGTAATACTTTTGCAGTATCAATATGAAATTCAATTATACCTACTCTAATAACTTCCACAAACAGTGATTTCATACAGAGAATGTGGAACACATTCGCTTTAATATGGTACATTCAGAGATATATTATGGGTAAATTACATACATTACAACCGGATAAAATCATAACTATTAAACCTCTTAACGAACTTTTAATACAACCAAGCACTAAAAGCGACGGCAACGTGAATAAGGTTTGCGAGCATTCCGTCATCAAAGGAAGTGGGAAAAATGTATAATATATTGTGTGCTCAGTGATTACTGGAACACAAGAGGCGACCTGGAGACTTGCTTTGATGCAACATTACTAGTCAAGCCGAGGCAATGGGCGAGGCTTTTCATTATCAACTTGAAAATATGGGACAGACATGGCGACACATACAAGAGAGAGATAAGACACTAAATTCTATTTGAAGTCAGCTTTTTCATAATTTCCAGAGTAATTTAATTAATCACGATAATTTTGTATGCAGACGAGCCGGGATATAGTGGTATTCGTTGCATAATATTTAAGTAGGTGCAATGACACATCCACGGTTCCTAGAACCTCGTAACAAGACACTATTGTAAACAAACTCCATTGTGCTCGTTGCCTTTGCACTAACCACAGAAATAAGAGAGGCACATGTACGTAGTACAGTAAGTGTCGTTAGCGAGAGTACCACAAAGAAATTACAAAGCGAGGAAAGGATTTTATGGAGTTGAAATAAAGCGTAGATAAAAAATATACATAAAAATATATCTAAATCATATTGATGTATCTTTTTTTTTTAAATATGTTTTATTTGGTTGTTTAAGCGAATTCTATTAGGATAAAAGTTCCAAGAAAGATACACGCTGGCTTTTCAAAAATTAGTTATTTTTATCAGGTCATTAAATGGTAATAAGGTTTTTAATCATCTATATAATCAGATGTTTTAATAATTTTAATTAATAAGCCATTTTTCATAAACCCTAACACATTTATTTATTTATTTAAAAGGCTTACCAACTAAAGACATACTTAATCACAGTATACAACACTAACAGAGAGGAACATCACAAGTATGAATTTAAATTATAGGAAAGCACAACATTAATTTAGATCAATTAAATTATAAATGAAATAATGTCAATGAGATCAAAAATACAAATACCTAAATCAATATACATACTATTATAATCAATCAGTAACATAAAATCAATCAAGTCAACAAAACAAAAATAGCAATCAATAGTAGAGAAAAATAATTCAATAATGGAAAAATAAGAAAAAATAAAAGAAAATAAAAATTATTTATGCATTACAACGGTACACTGTAGCCCTTTTAAATGGTCCGATTCTATTTGAAAAAATATCAATGTCACACTTGTGAAATATTTCATTATAATAATGCAAAGCACAAGAAGCCGGTGTAATGCTACCATATTTATTTTTGCTAAATCTTATATAAACTTATATAAAACGGTCTATAGTTATGTTGCTCGAGCATACGTTTTGGGAGTGTTTGCTTTAATCATTGATGTGAGGGAAGGAAAATCAACACACCGGTTAACTATTTTATAAAGAAAAACCAGACTTAGAAACTTTTTCCGCCAGTGGAGTGACTTCATGCTAAAGTCATTTAGTCTATCATCGTAGTTGTGGACTGAACGATGAATTTCTGAAAGAAAAGAGTCTCTTCAGAAACTTCCTTTGCACCCGTTCAATGCGATGAATATTATTTTGATAATTTGGGAACCAAACAAGAGAACAATAGTCTATGCAAAATACAACGTTTTCAGTGCCGCCACTGACTTAAACTCCCTAGTGTTACGAATAATAAATGCCAACATTCTGTGACACTTATTTATTGTGTTGTTTATATGAGTGATGAATCGCAACTCAGAGTCAACGGCAATCCCCAAATCTTTTACCTCTGTTACAGTTGTTACAGTACTGTTACAGTGTTACATGTACCTACAATCTTTAAAATTATTTATGAATTCTGGGAAGTTTATGTATGTGATAAACTAACCTACGTGATAATGTGTAACACGTAAGATAGACAAACCTCGAAAGTTTGTTTGATTTCTTGCTGCTGCTTGCTGTCAATTTCTTCAATTTATTTTCCAAATCGAAGACAGGAAAGACCCGAAATAAAAACCAGCCAATAAAATTAAATTAGAACAAACATCATTAGTTGTTAAACCAACCAAATCAACAAAAACCAATTATTTTAATGAATGTCTACTTTCATAAAATAAATACGATAGCTTAAATTCAAAAAGTCTAAAAAGCATGTGAAGTTTTAAGTATAACATCAGCAAACTATGAACGAATGCTTCAAAGAAAGTTTTCATGTTTCAAAGATCAAAGGGAGCGGACGAAAATTAAATGTAAATTTTAACGAATCTTTTTCGTAAATGGAACATTAAACATGTGTAATCTGATATAGTCTATTTCTTCTAATATTATTATATCTAGATTCTATCATTTGTATCGTAAATTACAATTTAAATATATTTTAAATTAATTAAATTCTAATATAATACAATATGTATTATATTAGAATTCAATTAATTCTGTATTCATTGCGTATACTTTTGCTTTTGTTGTATCTCTGTTTATCTCACGTAATGACCGGTGGATTTTGCCTTTGATCGCAGCCTTAAAGTCATTTTAATTATGTCCTGTATAACCTTGCAGAAAAGATTAAAAAGGAAGACAGTCATAAACTTTCAATTATTTTATAATAATATTATCGCCAAACATCAACATTATACAAATAACCAAAATTGTGGAAATGCTTACCTACTGCAAATACTGCAGTAATAAATACAGAGATAAGATTTGTATTTTTTGTTTGTAATGAATAAACTCAAAAACTACTGTACCAATTTATAAAAATTCTTTCACCTATAGAAAGCTACATTATCAGCGTGTAACATAGGCTATATTTTGTTACGCGGACGAAGTCGCGTGCAACAGCTAGTAATTAATACAACAAACACATACCAAATAACGCTCAAAAGAAGCTTTGAAGAGTGCTTAACGCAAGCAACTATAAGTCAAATTAAAGAAAATTTCCCTAGAGAAAAGTTTTTCAATCAAACAGAACGAACGCCGTATATCCATACTTCCAGCCGACCACGAGTACGTTACCCCGCTTACCACGGCAACTAGACAGAAAAGTAATTATATTCTTGCGTGTTAAAAACCACATGAAATATGTCATTAGGTTGCATTTATAGTATTCGCTATATGTAATTATTGTTATTATGTTAAGGTTGATAGGCAGGCTGACGGTCCACTTGGTGGTAGGTGGTACTTCGATAAAAACAAAAAACAAGGGGCATTTTGGAGAAATCTAATATTATTTCATGATAGCTTTCTGTAGCGAGTGGTTACTGCTGCGACACAGACTGCCGATCATTTTACAATAGAGAAACGATATTCTTGTAGTACATTATTATTGTAGTAGTTTTTTTTTTAAATGAGTCAAGGCAGCGCTTGGCCGCGACCTCACTTGATGTAAGGTGCAGATGCGGCCGAAGGTGGACCACGCTTACCTAGTAAGTGCCCATTTACCCTAGATTTCAAGACCCCGAGGTTGTAATTTTGAGGAAACACAGACGCAGGCAGTGAGTTCCACTCCCTAGCAGTCCCTAGCAGTAACGCTTTGTGAGTGACCGAGGAACATCAACCACGAAGGGATGAAACCCCTGTCCGCGCCTCGTGCTCCGCAACTAGGCCACTATTACAATAATATTACCGCCATTAATTTTACAGGAGATATGAAGACGCGTATTTTGTATGTCTAACGATATTAATACTCCTTTGTCGCAGGGTAAATCAATACTCGTGCGGAACAAAAACAGCGCCAAAGAACTTTTTATACTTACATGCGTGATTTTATTATATGTATGTACTTTTTACTTAAATTAGGGATATATGAGATTTTTAAACATTAGCTGTTGCCGCGTTTTCAACGGCGATATAATATAAAAGCCCATCTATGTATTACAAATAATAAAATCGTAAACGAGCCGTGTCTGTAAATTAAATATTATTTCAAAAAACTATTTGTACACGTTGTGCTTATGTTACCGAGATCAAAAAAATAGTTTGTCTGTTAGTCTGTGCATTTGTGCACGCTAATTCGATTTCGATGCGGTTTTCACTGATGTAGCTGTAATAAATTATAGGATACTTTTTATCTTGGAAAAATATTAAATGATATCAAAAAACGATCAAAAGCGCGCACCGCTTGTTCTAAATATTAGTAGTTTAGGTAACAACTTGCATTATGACTTTAGCTTAAAACTAAGGTAAATGTAGCATTTAAACGGTATAAAATAATGCATTATTTATGAGTTAATTTAGAATTTCGTCCGTATAATTTGACATTATTATGAATGGAAGCAATTTCAGTAATGATCCACGCTAAAAAATCGTGGCCTATACATGACCCGCACATAAATCCTCCAAAATGACAATTGTAAATGGGTCGCATTGTCCCGGGACAATAGGTAAACACGGACCCCTACTAGAGGAACGGGGGTCGACATGGGACTGCTTTGTGTAACCAGTATAACCACATGGTATTTAATTGTCTCATATGAACCAATGCAGCAGGTGTTAATTTCTTTTCTCAATATATGTACGCGTTTTGTTTTTACATTTTATAGCAAAACCAATAAACATGTTGGCCGGAAATCGATGCAATCATTGTAACTGCATCTCTGGCAATCACGGATGAATCTTATATTGGGTACAACACATAGCTTAGGTCAACGTCTTCATCCAGAAATAGAGTACAGTACCGGAGTCGCCCGTGGCCCATGTCTTTCATCAGTATCGCTTAGCCATTCGTTCCGACATCTCATTAATATGTCAACAAGGTTATCGGTAGACCATATTTTTGGTCTCACGCCCATTGCTTCTGTTTACATTCAGCATAAATGGTTAATGAAATTTATAAACGCACTCTCAACGTAACTCTTGGAACTCAAAATAAGCACTGATAAAAATCAATATTAAAGAAGAATCTACAGATAAAAATGGTTTCAGTATTTGTTTTTATAATCCGGCTCGAAGGACCAAACGCTCTTTAGTCTTGTATAGTGATTTATGTGACTTAAAATATCTCATATATTACTTAAACATCTCATAATTTAAGTCCTAATCTAAGAATATTGTTTAAGGGCATACAATCTAGGTTTTAAAATAATTTAATAATATTGTGAAATAGATATGTTTGCGCATTCCTGTCTGTCTATGTTTGTTAGCAAATTGCACTCTGATGGATCGCTGTATTTCCCTGGAGATTGGATGAAAGTTAGCCCATGATCTGGCTAGACGAAACAACGCACCTTCCTTAGTGAGGTGGAGAGAAAGAGAGAGAATGAGATATGTATTACAGTTTGCATTCATAACAGGGAATTACCGATTCACAGTCGCCTGTTAGACATGTCTAACAAAGCAATATCAAAATTTGAATTTAACTTAAGTATCAGACGAGCAAGTAGGTACATATTCTATAAGTGCAATAATTTCTAGAAGTTTGTTTAAATTAAACGTTTCCAGAACGATGATACGTGCAATTTACTTAATGAGTTTACTCCATCATCTCGCGACGCTCTGCTATGAACAACAATTGAATTTAGATTAAATTTTGATGGATGAATTTATGTGGAAACAGGAGGGTAAAAATGTGCTGAAAAAAATAGTTTAGATAGGCAAAGTATGTGTAAGGCCGTGACACATTTTTCGCACATTCATTCTACATGCAACTATCAAGGAGTCATCTAATTACGCGACGCTCGCGGTAATTTATAACCGTTATCTTGACAATTTGTTTGTACGGTTCGATTCATCATTGTCACTCAATGCGGAGATATCTGTCTCATATTGGAAAGTGAGGCTTTGAAGGTAGATTAAATAGGTAATTATGTATTTATGTAATCATGTATCAGAACGCCATATGGGACTTGCCAATTTTAAATTTACCTCATATGCTAAACTTCTGTACTTATACTCAAATAGTGTAAAAATACGATTAAAATATCTTGTGAAGTACGACGTACGACGTAGATAAAACCAGTATTTTGCTGTTAATACTAACATTTTAATATATTCTGTTGTCAATGCTAGTAGGTATATTAAGTATGATGGCGAAAGTTAGCAATGAATATTTTTATGCTTAATTTACAAAAAACACATTAGCGCTCCCTTTCAACTATAAATTTGTAAAATAAGCACTAAATGTTACAATATACAAATGTTAAGCCATCAATATCAAGCAGCTCCATCAGTCAAATAATTATTATAATTATGAGTAATAGCCCTATCTGCATTATTTTTTGTTCCACCGTATATTTAGACAAGGCTAAGGTTTGAATTATGGCTTAAACTTTAATATAGAACCAGTCAGCTTATTATTATGTCTTTTGTTATAATCATAATAGATGAGTATTTGTATTAAAAAAAAAAAAAAAAGAAAATATCAATTGTCACATGTATGACGGAGTATCACTGCTTTAGAACGGCACGACCAATTTTTCCGACAAGGACTAGGATTGTATGAAAATTTTTGAAAAATACACAGGAAAAGTCGGAAATTTGGATGGTATTTTTATATGAAATTGACAGGACATGATTGTCGGGTCAACTTGTAGCAGATAAATGACTTTTTTGTAGTTTCCATATATATTATTCATCGAAATAATGTATCTTTGCAAGATATTATATATTAGATATTATATGTTCACCATCGTAATTGTTATTCTGCGAATAATCCTCTTCTGCAGTAGGTAGGTATGTTTGTTCAACAGAATGTCTACCAAGTACTTCGCTAGAGGACATGATGTCCCGTACTAATATTATAAATGCGAAAGTATGTTTGGATGTATGGATGTTTGTAACTCTTTCACGCAAAAACTACTGAACCGATCACCATGAAATTTTGCATACACGTTGTGTGGGACACCAGAAAGGACATAGGGTACCTTTCATCGTTCAACGCGGACGAAGTCGCGGGCACCAGCTAGTAATATCATAAAAACAAAATTGATTGTAATAAATTGGTTTTTTTATTAAACTTTTATAATATTTTAATCTGTATTTAATAAATAAAAAAGTTTTGGAAATGCGGTTTTATCTTAAATTAATTATTTAACAAATACACAATTATATTAACCCGAATTTAAAAAAATAATAATTGTTAATTTTCTGATAATAAGTTTGAGTGCGGAACAAATCTTCATCCCTTTTTTACCATCAATAGGAACATTGTCTGATGTCCATACGATTCAACAGAAACATTTTCTTGTTATTCATTTCTGAATATAATCCTCCATCAGAATTCTGGTAACACCGAGTGAATTGGAGTAAAAGTGTACTGATACGTTGAAGTGTTTACGCGCTGTTCGCTCATCGTATCGCGCGGCGCGGCGTAGGCCATCACTAAAAGGAAAATTAAATTCCTTCCTTCCGTAATCACACCGCTTCGCGTTCGAGGGCACAATATGTGGGAAATTGTCACGTGACTTTCAAGTAAAATGTGTAATTTGTGTACATGCATAGAGGGAGCAAAGCACGTCCCACTCGCGCCATTCACAACCGGTTATTGTATGCAAATGATGTCGGGATATTTTTCAAACCAGCTACCGGATTAGTATTCGCCGTTTCACGTTCGACTATCGTTTCTTACTTGTATTTGAATTGCTTACTTGCAAATTATATGAAGTTGATTGTGAGATTTGTGTGCGATTCCCTTAATCATAACCAGTTGGAGACTTCTTCATTCACTTCTTGAAAGAACAGGATAGCGAATGTTTGTTTGAAAGTTCCAATTTGTATTTAAAGCATCCTAATATATGTTTTTTTTATATTTGAGGTTATCTTAGCAATTTTCGCCGGAGAAATTCCTTAAGAAAAAATATCAACAAACTGCTTTAAGTAATGTGTCACACATTTTCCTATCAACAATAGAATAACTCACAACCAACATTAGAAGGCGCTGTACAAATTATTTACACTGTTATTTATCAATTAATATATATTAATATCTTCATCTTAATATTCTATATATTTATATGAATATACTAACTTTTGACCGCTACCGAAGAAGAACCTCGCCATTTTCCAAGGCGTTAAATTTTGTATTTTTATTTTTGGATGATCCCTCGTGAACATACTTTTTTCTGGATGAAAAGGGATTTCCTTTTCTATTTGGAAAAGTGTAAATAAGTATGCAAAATTTCATGGTGATGGATTGAGTAGTAAAGGCATGAAAGCGTAACAAAACAAACTCTTTAGCCTTATTATAATAGTATTATATATATATATTTCAATAAGTTAGATAGTATAGTAAATAATAATAAATAAATTGAAAAGGAACAGCTATAAACATTATTTTCGAATACATTAACAAGAACAAGACACTTTAAAATTCGAAATTCGTTACAAATAGCCAAACTTATGCAGAGGGATAAAATACTGGCCGCAAAACAAAAGTCCTCTGATGAGTGGGCCGAGGCGCGTATTGTCGACGGGAATTCAAGCGGGCACCAATCACTGCGCTCTAAATACCGTACGAACAATCGATTCATTCAAGAATAAAATAATACAGTAAATTTGAATAAAGCCTTGTTAGCGATTTCACTGGTAGCGATTTTACGCTTTACAAGCTACAAAATTGGGTATAAATTGGAATACAGTGTACGGGTAAATGCTCTAATATGTATAGGTATGTCATTTAGCGATACAAGGCATATTGTAAGTAACCATATAGTCACTTGTATTAAGTATCAGATTGTAATTAGCATGCAACTCGAATTATTACTAACATGGCTTGACTGTCAAGGTGTCATTTTCTGCGTTTGCAAAGCGGTTTTATATGAGAAAATTTTAAAAAATACTGGTGAATCAATTTTACATTTTTCAGACGGATCGAACTTTAATTTTTAAAGTTCATATTCAAAGCAAAAAGTAATACATATTTTTATGCATAATCTAATGTGTTCTTCTTTTAAATTGTATATTATTGACTTTTTACAACGTATAGGAAATATAAGACAGACATAGGTGCCACCTATATTAAAATTTATAGTATGAACATATGTTTTGGACAGAACTAGATGTCCTTCATCTAGTTCTGTTGGAAAGTGAAGTCATGTAAGCATATCCTGTAATTATCTAATGCATGATAGATGTATGAAATGAACATTCAATGCCGTATGACTGAGGGTTGTATTGAACTCACTTTTGGATCTGAGGCAGTGCCGATTGGGATGCGTACTTGCGTTTGGCATCTGTCTTCTACTTACTGGTTCAAAAAGTTTTAAAAATAACTTACAAATTACATTAGAATAGAATCACATTTTTTGAAAAATTGTATTAGCGAGCCTACAACACTATTTCAACTAAACAACGAAAGTTAACGCAGTAAACAAATGATAATATGTTACAAAGAAATACAAGAAACATTTCATACAATGCCTCTCTTCACGCACATCGGCTCTGTCGATGCTCTTTAATTGGCTTAATTGATACCTAACGCTCAGTATGATACAAAGTATAAGATGCTTCTGACCGGGCACGCTTCAATGAAATCGACCCATTACGCTTCAACATTAAACATCGTATGTAATATTTCATGATAGCAAACCAATGTCTCTTTTTTTACGAATTGAGTATAGGCGTGCCGTTTGATGTATTTAACTTTCTAAGACCCGTCTCGCGAATGCTCACATGAATGCAAGTGCGAGGCCGTGTCAGCGCATCAAAGAGCTTAAAATAGCTCTTGACTCACGCTTCCAGCAAGAAACTTTACCACACAGATTAGCACAGAAAATAAACACTGTAGGTATTTTAGTTACGCGAACACTGCCACTCAGGCGTATTGTACATCTTAAATGAATGCAGTTAGGTCACACAAATTTATTCAATCACCAAACATTCACTTAGCAATATTCTAGAATGTCATAATAAAAAATGACAGTACTTGTGGACAGAAAAAGCACACTGTGTTATGTGGATGTATGTAGGCGCATTTAAGGGCCTCCTTATTCCTTATCTGGATCGGTAATAGACCACAAAGCCGACAACACCTAAAATGGAAGCAAGAACAAGAAGCTTTTAACGAGCTTGCGGCAAGACACAAGGACTTAAAACCCTTACCATGGATATACAACTTCAATAGTTTCATCCTTTTTATTCTGTATATTTTTTTAAAAATGCCATATTTCATGTTATCTATACTAATATTATGTAAAGAGAGAAGATTTGTATTTTTGTATGTTTGTAATGAATAAACTCAAAAACTACTGGGCCGATTTTAAAAAGTCTTTCACCTATAGAAAGCTATATTATCAGCGAGTAACATAAGGCTATATTTTATAAAGTTACGCGAAGAAGTCGCGTGCAACAGCTACTTTTTTTTATAAAAAATAATATTAATACCTGAGGTTTTATGTATGCGCTATCTTATGATTAAATCACAACTTTTTGTAGTTTAATGCAATGTGTTCACATTTGCATAAATTTTGCTTATATCTATGTCACAAGTATCATCATGCATACTTGAGCCTATAATAATATGATTGGATTTGTCTGACGAATTAAAAATAAGGTGAAGCGCTGTTAATAAGACTAATGGATGTTTCGTAAAGAAAGAGTCGACTTACGATAATTATAAAGTTGTTCAAGTCAAGTTAAAATGTTAATAAACTGCAGTGGGCAATTGTTATCAATCTTATTTATAGCTAAGTAGCACGCACTGTTTCCTTATCTGGCTGAGCGTTGCCCGTAGTGGACTCCACGTATCAATGTCAACTAGAATGTTAACCTTATCCTGACGTAAGAGTTAGAGAACTTGACAACTCATAGTGCTATGTAAAAACTTTTAAATATTACTCGGCATATGGAAAAGTCTGAAATTTGCCTATTGCACAATACAATTGGAACAGACGGTAGTAAACAATATTGTTTTGTAGAGAGGGTACCTAAATGACTAAAGGTTAACTTTAATTTGTAATAATAAATACATGACATGACGTGTAATAATAATTGCATGATAATAGTTATTTCTCCCACTTGCTTGGAAATGGCTTCATAACTCTTTTCTGTTCGAACGCCGGAAACGTTCAAGAGGACAATATTAGAAATTTCTGGACAGTTTTAAGTTAAAGCGTGACAACTATATTACGAGGGCTGCACTAAAAGTATCGGGATCGGAATATTTCCAATGTTCCTGGCATAATAAAGTCTTTATAATCGAAAACTCCTTGGTTTTATTAATCGAATACCATTTATTTATTTTTTAAAAAGAACGCGGTCTTGTCGAACTTGTAGTCATTGTGAAAATGGAATTGACTCGAGAAAAATCAAGAGCAATGATTTATTATGACTTTCGAAGTGGTTTAATACAAAAACAGTGTGTTGATCGGATGCTTTCTGCATTTGGTGATGAAGCTCCATCTAAAACCACAATTTATCGCTGGTTTGCGGAATTTCAACGTGGACGTGTCAAGCTCTGTGACGATCCCCGTCAAGGTCGCCCAAAAACTGCAGTCACCCAAGATAACGTTGATGCCGTGCGTAAGCTGATTGAGGAAGATCGACATGTGACATCGCGAAATTCAGGCAACTTTAGACATTGGCATGAGTCAAATACAAATAATCTTGCATGAACAATTAGGTGTAAAAAAGTTGATTTCCCGATGGATCCCGCATTCGCTCTGTGAGGAGCAAAAAGTGGCTCGCGTTACTTGGTGCGTCAGAACTCTCGAGAGATTCCACGGAGGATCTTCAAATGCTGTATACAGCGTCGTATCAGGTGACGAATCCTGGATATACGCATACGAACCCGAAACAAAAAACCATCCGCCGTACAGCCCTGACCTAAGCCCGAATGATTTTTATACTTTCCCAAAATTAAGAACAAATTGCGTGGTCAACGATTTTCGTCACCTGAAGAAGCTGTAGACGCCTACAAAACGGCCATTTTGAATACCCCAACTTCAGAATGGAATGAATGCTTTAATAATTGACTCCATCGAATGGAAAAATGTGTCAAGTTCCAAGGAGAATACTTCGAAAAACAATAAATATATTTTCCACTAATAATGTTGTATCACTTCCTTGATTCCCGAAATTTTCAGTGCCGCCCTCTTAGATCAGAAGAAGACTACCGCCATTTTGTTTTCTTCATAGTGTTTTTAAATTAAGAAGTATTATTTCCGGCCTGGGCTGTATGTACTATTTTTAATCCCATACTAACATCATCATAAATTTTTTTACATGACTATGAAAATCACTTTAAAATCCGTTGTATCACATGAATGGCAATGATTTTACAAATTTAGTCATATATATTTAGAAGAGAAATCTGTTTGGCAGCCCCAAAGTGAAGGTAACAGTTTTAATTTATTTCTAGATTCCTTAGACATCCATAGTGAGTTATTTGTCGAAGGTAGGACGTTTTTGCTAAGATCAAACACAGTAGTTTACAAAATAAAACATGTATTGTAGTTTTTTAAATGAAATAATTCTTCTAACCATATTTTCTTTTTTGAAAAAAAGACTCATTTTGAATTGAGTCAAATATTCCGGTGCACAAAACGGACATTGATCGATTGGCATGCATATAGGAGGTTTGAGTTCGCGCTTCACACGGCATCCGGTGGGTTGGCGCCCGAACGCCTCGTCGCCCGTCTTGTTTGCGAGACCGGATAACGCAAAATAATGCTCTATTCAAATGTTTACCTTAAAAAATTAACAAAGATTACAGTTTAATATTATATCGTAGAGAATATATACGAGATTTCTTTAAGTAGGTCACTAAGCAAGCTTCGACCAAAACATCTTGTCTATGCATATAATTTTCTGCTATTTTTGTTCTAGTTACAGTTTGGCCTTAAGAACGGGCAAATAAAGGTGAATAGAATAAAAGTGAAGCTATAAGCACGAACAATAATACTATGTAATCAAACAAAAACGATTTTATCAATAAAACAAATGTGTGTTAATTAAACCGTAGCAACAAACTTATGTCTAACAAGGTATAATTAAAATTATAAACTAACCTCCGACTTTCTGTTGAGCCCAAACACGCTATATCAGCTGTAAGTTGCTGAGGAGTTGGTTATTCCGCAGACTACTTGATGCAGCAGCACCAGGTCAAGGTTACCATGTCATGGAAATACCGCCAAAGTAAAAATTTCACATCAATCGAAGTTAGTGAAATGCCTTCGTTAACGAGGGAATGGACTGATGTTCAATCCAAAAAAAAAAAGGATCAAAATCGGTTCATCCGTTTAAGAGTTACGATGCCCTCAGACAGATACACAGATAGACAGATACACAGATACACATGTCAAACTTATAACACCCCTTTAAAGACAATTCTTACAGAACAGTTATATTTATTTTACCAATTCTCAATAAAGAATGAGGAGCTAAAATTCACCAAGGCCATTAGCGGAAAATCGAAATATATTTTTTAATGTTTTTACTCATCATTTCGCAGTTCTAACAATGAGTAACTGAAATCTGAAAGTTTTAATCGCGGTAATTTCGACAGAACGACCAACGAGACCGACAAAGACGCTATTTTTATTAGTATTCCGCTAGTTCAGTCTCGTGTTTAAGTTTAAGGAAACTTTGTAAAGATCAAAATGAGCTCTTTAAAAGCTGTAATAGCTTTTGAAAGTGAAATTTTATCTTACGCCCATATGAATTGCGACAGATGACACAGAACGTTAAAGAAAGAAAGACATCAGATGGGAACGAATTAATGCATTCTTTGTAATAATTTCAATCAACTCTTTTTTAATTAATTTCAATAATTTTAAATATTCAGATATTACAGTTCGACAAACAAATTACTATAAAACAAGTTAAATAAAACTAACAGAGAAACAATTATATTGATTGTCAAAACGTGGTCGAAACTGAATGTATTTGTGAATCATTAACATTTCGTTAAATGAAAGGAAATCTTGTGTGCAAATATTAATGTTCGACGAATTAGTAAATACAATGCAATGAAACACATAGACGTCGTTTTATCAAATATGGAACGAAATTTGTTCCTTGATGTTTTGATAAATGTAAGGAGAATAAAAATAAAATAAAAAGGAATTATGATGATGATAATAAGAAAAGATTCTGAGACAAGAAGGCTGAAGATATAGACATCATTAAGAAAATTGAACTAAGACAAAAACATAAAATCTATCAAAGATAGATTCCAAAACGATAAAATATCTAAAAAGAAAATCAGTGTAAACAATTCGCTGTTGCGTCTTAAATAAAACGAAGCTTGGGAATTTCATTACAGAGCTACCAAAAGATATTGCGATCGTTTATTCGTTTCCAATATCAAGCTAAATATGTGCTGAAGTTCAAAATAGCGGATACATAAACCGCTATGGTGTAGACTGCCGATGTTTCGGTATTGATTTTAAAGTGTAACCGTACTTGGCACAACTACACCGCATCGAACAACTTGTGTGTGTAAGGTAAACATTAAATTAGATTGACTACTATAAGATATATATACGAAATAATTCTATTGTGAAGCAAACATCTGACCTAATTCGTGCCGTAGTTGTGTGTCTACACAATATTATATTATATCGACGTTCCGAATTGTAATATCATGTATAATTTTTGTGCAAGCATAATGTTTTATGAACTTAGTTTTCGGAATATTTTCAGAGCTTTCTTAAAATATTTTAAAATTATGTGACCTTAAAAATATAATTATATTAAACCTAAGAAAGAAAATTAGTTAAACAAAACAAAATCATCAACGTATAAGTAATATTTAACCTTTGACTTGACATGTACAAAAATTATGTTAAAAAATTTCCATGGAATGTCACTTATTTATTAAGTTAAGCAAAATATATATTTTATTCACAGCAAAAGATTTCAAAGAGCTCACAAGCCGTCACAAAGGATTTTATGAAAATATTTTGCTCAGAGTTTCAAGAATCAAGCGAAGTGCTTCGGCGAGGTGTGAATCCAAAGCGTCCGTTGTAGAAGTTATTATTATAAATGATGCAGAGGGTCGCACTAAAGAACGTTTTACTTCATCCCTGGTGGATGAAAATGGAAGGGCGCGTCTTGCTTGTAGGAAAACATTACCCTCAAATAATCTTACATATTACAGTCGCTCCGCTGAATATTCGATTGAACATGCGTGACCAGAATATTCTAAAAATACAAAAGCAATCAAATACTCAAATATTACATCCTAGATTTCTTGGTTCCGATGAATATTTGTGTGTCTTTATGTTGATCTCTTGACATTTTCTTTTTTAATTTCTTATTTGGCATAAGTGTTATTATTGGTACGAACCATTAAATCTCGATAATTTCAATTATGTGATAAACGGAGAACGAGACGAGATATAGCTTTGCTTTCCGTTAGGGATAAGAGGCCGGGGATTCATAATTGCGTACCTCATTAGTCGGGAGCCTCGCTCTGCGAAATTAGATATTATGATGACGAAATTCCAACAAGGAAGATATGACGCCTGAATATATTTTCAAACATTAGTAACTTTATTTGGGGTGAAGTGGCGTAGTTTTATTTATTTCAATTATTTGTTTTAACTTATGATTATCTATGTTCAATTTATACAACAAAATGTTTTATACTTTCCGAAAGATTTAAATCTAATAGCTGCTTTAGTTTATTGTTTTGATTTGCTATACAATATTGTTAATGGTAATATCAAATACACCTATAGTGCATTATTGTTCTATAGTTTTTGCCACTATTAAAACATTGCACTATAATACTTATTTGGGAACTATAATAACACAAATTTGCTTCCAACCAGTTACGTTTAAAGCGTTAAAGGGCTTTAGAGGAGTCAACTACAGCACTGAGTTAAAGGCATTGTCTAAGGTGTTTATGTAAACAGTTACAACACCTATTATTGTTTCCTAAATGCTGTAAAATCTTATAAAGCTGGAATGTTGTATAAGTCGCTACTATAGAATACACGGTTGTAACGGATACTTTAATAACGTTTTTTTACAACTTTTTAGTAATAAGGGCATTTTTTACTGGACTGCTTTGCTGGTTGTGAATAGATGTATTTTCTGACGATTTGTCCGATTCCGTTGCTACGGTAGAAATCGTTCAACGTGGCCTAATAACCCTTCTGTCGATGAATGTCGACGTAAATTGTTGGATATATTGACGATAAACTTGACACGAACGAACGCCGCCGATTTAGGCTTGGCGAAATTTAACTTCCTTTTCATAAAAAATTATAAAATTTTATAAATTTATAATTTTTTTATAAAAATTTCCAGTCTAAGTGCATAAAATGGTTCCATACTTTTCTGCAGTAAATACGTTGACGAGATTTATTTATGACGAAATAAATTTATAGAAGGAATCCAAGAATGTCTTTACACTAACATTTTTCATAGAAAACGCGACTACGCTTCTCGTTCTGCGTCGTTGCTTACGCATTTTTTATTGGCAGTAAGATAGCGCGAGCAGTAAAATTTTACGCAAAATTGTTTATTGCGTTTTTTACCGTAGGCAAATAAAAACTGTCAGTTAAAACAGACATAGTCTTTTTCGACTTATATGGTCGATTTAAAGTAGGCCGTGATCAATTACGATTTATCATTAGCTCATTACGTTGTATAGATTACTTACATTGCTGTGATTGTAATTAATTAAAAACAATTTCTCTTTGTACACAAAAATGTACATTAATAATAATTTATTATTTTGATAGTGTTTTTTATTTGTATAAAACAGATAGCCTTTTTTTTATTGAGTTGTATTCACATGACGAACTTCATAAAAATTGGATAAAATTGGATTTCTAACAGGGTCAACTGTGTTCTCCAGTCATAAAACTGGCGATTGTAACCACTACCTTACAAAAGAGAGTCGTGAAATAAGAGTAAGTACGTGTGCGGTTGTGTTTCAGTGCGTAAGGCAAGAGAAACCAAATATCTTTTGTCTTTCTTTTCAAAAAAAGTGTTGCTTGCGTTCCTTCATATGTGATGGCAGTCTATCCCATCAAACCCAACTGTCATTTCTCATATAAAATAACGATTAAAGAATGCTGAATTTTGTGCACTTTCAAACCTCGTGAACATCAACAGTTACGGCTTGTCCCTAATCTAAAAATATGTTAATTATCGTCCTTCAAAGGCCCACAGTAACCGTTAATATATTTTCGAAAATAACATTACAATGAGAATTAAAAAATGACATTGTTATAAGAAAAAAAAAATAGAACATTTGGGAGTGCGAGTTTAATGTGTCTGTCAAATTTGTGAATGACTCATGCGGAGGTTTGCGTGTGGTCGGGTTTGGACGGTCCGCGAACAGCGTATGTTTGTTTTCGAATATCGAACGAACCCATAAAGGCAGGCAATTGTTTGTAAATTTATATTTTGAAGTTTCAATTGAGAGTATTATTTCAGCAATGTTATTTTGTATTTTTTTTTTAATATTTACAACAATAAATAAAGTTAAACTAAACACATTAATAATTTAAATTAATATCTAACGTTTATAATCTGACAGATCATGCGCGTTGATGGGTTAAAATAAAACAGATGGCGACCACGTTTTTCTCATGTTTAATCCCAAATTGAAACAAAAAACAAATATTGTATTTCGCTTGAAAGAAACTAGTCTGTTTTCAAAAACATTCTCAACACTAGTGATTAATATCTATATCTATACTAATATTATAAAGAGAGAAGATTTGTATTTTTGTTTGTAATGAATAAACTCAAAAACTACTGGACCAATTTTGAAAATTCTTTCAATTATAGAAAGCTACATTATCAGTGAGTAACATAGGCTATATTTTATAAAATTACGCGGACGAAGTAGCGTGCAACAGCTACTATCTTAAAAACATAAAATAACTCTGATACTTGTTAACTAGGGAAAACCAAAAGCGTGATACATGGACACATTAGGTTCATTATATCCTGTATTTGTTTAGAAATCAATAACATTAAGGTTGAATTACAATTACTTACACAATTCATGTAATTACAAGTCCACTTTTTCACGAGACGCTACCCCACCCACCGGACTTTCATATTTGAATAATTCATCGGATTCTTTCACTAGCGAGTATATTAATCCTACCTACAACGAAGTGCTTGTACGTTTCCGTACTTTTTTAAAAAAAATATTACGTGTTAAAATTAACACGTAATTAGCTTTTTATCCGTGGATTTGTCCAAATTAAAGTTAAAATAGCAGCCTTTGGACCCAAAGTACCATACTAAAAACCAAAGTACCAAATGAAAGTCCAAATCCAAAGAAGTACCCACAAAGTACCAAACCAAAATACCAAAGTACCTACTACTAATTCCAAATGTGACTATTAAAATAAATTTTATTCATCTGTTATATTGTTGAAATCATTGTGTGATTTTAATGCTGTCTGTCTGTATATCCGCTAAATGCTCCTAAACCGCGCCACGGATTTTGATGCGGTTTTCACCATCAGTTAGATAATTTTTCATGGAAGGAATGTAACAAAACCTAATTAAGTTTTTATATATAATAAGTAGAATATTAATTATTCTATTAAATTCTAATCATTCTATCCGAATTAAAATCAAACGCATTTTAATTCGGTTTTCATTTATGAAAAGAGGCATGAATGAGAAAGGTTTGTGTATGAAAAGTTGCGTCCCGGGCAAAGCCGGAAAGCCGGAAGTATATTATAAGTGCTTACTTACTTTAAAATAATATTATAAAAGCGACATTTTATAATCATGGATATATGTATAAGTATGAATGTTACTAAACTACTAAAGGGATTTTTACAAAACTTTACTGAAATATAATTTAAAGATTACAATAACACATAGGCTAGAATTTATAAAGATACTACACGGAGGAAGCCGCGGGCAGAAGCTAGTTATAAATAAAGCTACTTACATTGAAATTTATTTTATATAATGTCGATATTTCAAAAATATCAAATCCCTAATTCTTAGTTAGAAAGATGAATCTGTTTAGATTAAAACAGTAATTAGTAGGATCTTTTAATTTAAGCAACCACATGTCGACGGAGCTCGGTGACATTTATTTAACTGACAAGTTTATTACACCCTAATACGGGTCTTTAAATAAATTCATGTTTAGAAATTAGACGATAAATAAGAGCGCTTTACTTTCTTGGAAGTTGAATTTGCTGTTAATTAACAAAAAACAATTAATATCATAAAACCGTAAGTATATATTGCAGAACATATAAAGAAAAGTTTACATTATAAATACATTAGCATTTTGACCTGCAACATCATCGAGGTGCAGGCACGTTCCGAAGTGTAAATTGGTCCATTCAATTTAAACTATTACTTTTATCAAAAATATAAACCGGTGAAGAGTTATTATGTAAGAAGATGGGCTATTGTAGCACATTACATTATGGTATTTTATATTCAATATTATGTATGAGCACATTAATAATAATAATTATTATTATTGCGTACAATATTACCTATAAACATTGACGTGTGTTACAAAATGTCATATAACACAGTAACCATAAGCTACCAAGAACGCAATAATAAAAGAAATAAAAATTGAAATTTCCAATATGAATATCTTGTACAGTAGGTATCTCAAATCTTCTTATTTGCCCTTAACCAATCGTATAATTTGACTTCAAATAAACTGGAGTTCAGCCAAGACTGAGACCATTGCTTGATTTCAGTCGCACAGAATATACGGTGAGTCAAAAATCTATACAACATTTAATATCTTCTTTCTATTAAGTCCAAAGAGTTCAAAAAACGTGTGCCTGATAATACATTTATTATTAATTTATAATAAAGTTTATCTGTAATATTAATATGTTTTATATACAAGTGCTTATTGAGTAAAATTATTCGTTGGAAAAAAAATTACCACCAATCGACCATCTTCAGATTAAATGCAAATCTTGTGATTCTGATAAAAGTGCAAATTTACTGAGGTGTCCGTTCAAAATGTGGTCATAATGGCTTAATAGTTGGTCACAAAATTGCTGAAAAAAAGAATGTGTATGGGGGATTAAGTCAGTAATAAAGTAAGTAAGTAATCAAACAATTTATCAGTCAATCATGAATCAATCCCAAAATAAACGAGTGTACTCAATAAAATATAGTCCGTAAATCACTCTTAACGCGACAGCTTGTTACCAATCTATGTAACATTAAGTGAAAGAAAATATCCACATATTATAACCTGTTAGACAGAAATCTTGTATGCGTGGGCTCGGGAAGTAGGCGAGCCGAGTCATGAAATAACAGTTTTAAAGGGCTTAACTTATTTCATTGAATGTCTGTTATCATCGGTCTAACCAATAGGAACTTTCGAAACGCTCGAAACCACATTTTTTTCTAATGTTCATTGCAAATATATTAATTAAATAAATGGGCTTCAATTTAAGTTTGGATCGCATACTACCATTTCACAATCATGTCTTAAAATATCCATATTTTTTGTGTAAAATGTGACATTTAGGTTGCCAGTCGCCTGGCTGGCTACGCCTGGCTAACAAGAGACAATTGCAGGGTTGAGGAAATAGGCTCTGGCCGGCCTCTCTTATGTACTCATCAAAAGATAAGAGCTGTCTTTTGGTTATTTAAACTGTGGTTTTCTATAAATAAAAACGAAAATAATCTTGCGAATGTATTAAACAATATTGGCATAGTACTTTTTACTTAAAAAAGCCCTCTATACAACCCGAAGTCAACGCATCATCCATTCTGTCGGCTTATCCGACGCCTTTACGAGTTCAACGTACTCAATGCCACTCATTCTAGATAACTTGATGTGAGAAAACACACATTCTTCAAATAGATTTTATTATAGCGGTTATCATAATATTTAGTCGGTACCCTAATGAATGTTACTATCGAATCTTGTTTTCAAACAGTTTTGATGTTGATATTTTAAATTGGATGGAGAAAGCGGAGATTCCTATTGATAACTTATCTCATTCAAATATAGTTGAAATGTTTAGACGTTTGACACTTTAATTAACGGTATTTTGATTAAAAAGTTTTTTATCTCAAATTTGATATATAAATATTATTTGTTATAGAAAATAGGTAACTACAAAATGTAACGAGTTTCTATTTCATGTTATAGTTTAAAAAAGATGGTAATAAATGAGACAAGATAGAAAAACTAAGAGAATATTAAATTTATATTATATCTTCTAAGATATAATAAAAGGCAGCGTACTAAACTAATAACGAAAAACTACACTATTACGTTGGCTATCCTTAATATAAATAAATAAATAAAATTCGTTTACAAAACCCATAGAGTAGGAATCTATTACAAAAATTTTATTTATAAGAAGAAAGGTATACTAGCGGTCCATTCAATGGTAGGTTGTTACCGTTGCCGATAAATGCAAGCAAAGCAACACCAGAGGACTGTAAGTTCGTATAGCGGATCCTATTAAAATAAAAGGTTTTACATAAGGTAAGGGAATAGGTAAATGGATTCCAGAGTTCCTTACTCACTCAACGAAACAAGGCAGAATAAAAATTATAAATACATTCTGCTATTTCAGGGTGATATTTGTAAAATATGATTTGAACCGTCAATATTCTGTCTGGTTTAGAGAGTGCGAAATTTAGTTTGTCCTGCTACTATAAAAATATTTTTAATGTAAATTTTCAGGATTTAAATGGTTTATGAAAACTTACCATTAAGGTGGACATTTAATTTAGATACAAATTGCACAAATCAAGTTAAAATCTGAAGTCTTATTCGGTCTTATTTGAAAATATCTACAGTATTAGAAAGACTTGGCCCTTTGACTAAATACTATGCAGCTGCATACGGCTGTTAGCGTCACAACACAACCTGTGCAACCAGCGAGTCATAAACAAGCTTCCTTCAGAGGTGTTTGAACCCCTTTAACGTGGAGTAGGTACTTGAACGAATTTTTGTAAGGTTTGCAGCAGCATGATCACACTGATACCTATTATATATATAACATAGGTGGACGATACGAATAGCAATAGATGCAAAATTTATAAAAATCACCGAAAATATTTATTAAAGATAATATCTTAACCGTTTCTATGACGCAATTTAATAAAATTGAATACTTTATCCTTTCAATCGCCATTCGAAGCAATAAACAACGTTGACGGGATTGTAATAAAGTATCCAATCCCGACGCTTGTCCAACGGCTATTTGATGCAATCGTCCAGTTGAGGCAATACTGACAGGGCTGACCTTAATTTGGAATGGATCGGCGGAACGTATTTATAGACCCAAATTAATCACTTTATTGGCCGCAATGACCAGCTTGAACAATGTAACCGAGTGGGATGGCCGCGGGATTGGCCAAAACAACTTTATTACGAATAAATTAGATAGTGCGATGAACTCTAATTGTTTGCTTTCATCATTAAATATAGAGGCAATTTTCGGAACCATTGACTTTTCAGACTGTGTATTTTTTGGCTTAGGTACACCGATCGCTGTACCTTTTATAAATTCGGTTCAAATGGAATTTAAACAAAAGACGTGCGGGTGAAATAGGCATTTTTTCGTATTATTAATAACCGTAATTATTGCCGCCTTTCCGTATTATTAATAACCGAAAAGAAGATGAAAGAACTAAAGACTAGGAAGACCTTGTCACAGCAAAACCTACGTTTCCGATTTCTGCAGCGAAAGCAAAATTTTCTTGACATTCCAGAGTCGTTTAGAATAAATTATATATTGAATCCTTTTTATATTATTTTCCGATTCAAAGACTCCATCCATTTGGCAAATAAGAAAGTAAACACTTTTTTTCTTTACTTCGCCGAATATCTCCAAGTATTCCGTCAATTTCGCGGACGATAATACAAAAGGCAACACGAGAGGCAGAATGTTTTTTTTTTACGTCAAAAAATCTAATATTGTCACAAGATAAAACGGCAGAGTATACGAAATAATGTGAAAAAGTGTCGTTATTTGTATTTTTTATATGTAAAGTACAAATAAGGCCTCAAATCTGTGTAGTCTTCATATAACAAAAGGAATAGGTATTATAAGGATATTTTTATTTATTTTAAATTCACAGGCTGACGGTCCACTTGATGGTAGGTGACTATCGTCGCCTATTATACAAGCAAGCCACTGGTGTTGCAAGTGCGCTGCCGACCATAGTAGAAGTATAAAGGATGGAAGGGAAAGGGAAATGGGCTCTGACATCCCTTACTTACTCACCTAAAAACAACAGCACACATGCTGACATTTCACGATGGTCTTGTGTAAGAGGCTGGTTACTGCCGCCCAGAAATTACAGACGCCCAAATGACTCAAAGTGCCCTGTTTTTTTTTAAGATTGGGAAATCCTCATGGACACCCGGCAGTGAAACCAGGTTGAAATTAAGAGGACAATTAAGAAATAAAGATAAAGAATATATTTTAAGAGTTTAAAAGAAAACTGAATATAACATGTTAAATAATTACATACAAGCCGAAACAAACATAAAATTTAATTACGTAAGAACTTCGAGGCGCAAGCACGTTTAGTCAGCTCCGAATTGACCTCGAAAAAGTGCAACAGACAAGCAAGACTGACTCATCACTAGCGTTACTAATGAAACTAATGTAGCATTGTGCTTTGTATATTATAACGTAACAGCTATAAAAAAAATACCGCTATTAAAGAAGCAAAAAGAGGAATATCAATGACCCACACGGCGTACAGTTACCAACCGGTTTTTATCAAAGAAATAGCAGATAGAGATAACAATATTTTTTTACTAAAGTTGTATAACACCTGTCTCAAAAAAGCGGTGTTTTATATTATACTAGCCGGTGCCCGCGACTTCGTACGCGTTGAAAATATTATCTAATATAGTCTTTGGTTGAAAAATGAAAATAAATCAGTTACATCCTGACATCATCATCGCTGTGACGGTGGCGCCGCCACAAATATTTATATTTTTGGACGATCCCTTGGCAACCTAACATTTTTCCAGGATAAAAAGTCCCTGACATATAGTTTAACATGTAGGATTTACCAGGAATAAATCCAATCCAGGTAATAAACTATCTGTGTGCCAAATTTCATAGAAGCGAACCGCGACTTAATTTAGAATAAGTATATATCAATCAATCAATCAATCATTTATTTATTTGCCGAATATAGGTTATAATGGTTTTACAATATATAATAAATCTCGCTACATTCTACCCTTTGAGGGTGTGCAAATATTTTAAGTAAGTAAACTAAATAAAACAATAAAGCATTAACATTAATAATTAGTTCACTTATTAATAGCTACGATTTAATAATCGTAGTTCCCTGTAAAAATAGCTTTTTTAAGCATTAAATTTGCAGCATTAAATCCTGTCACTAAAGAAATCATGAATGGTGTAGTAAACCCTTTCGACCAACGCTGTCTTTAGATCTTTTTAAAATCTCCCACTTCCCTGTCCCTCAATTTCATTGATAAATTGTTATATATTTTGGATGCCATACCCAATATGCCCTTTCGTAGAAGCGCTGTTCGTCCACATACCACATCTACATGTTTCAACCGTACGCCCCTATTCTCAGCCTTTGCTTCGAACAGGGGCAGGTTAGAATGTACAAACGTTGCGACTTCAAAGACGTACAGACTAGGAAGTGTTAATATTTTGTGTTCTTTGAAATAAGGTTTCAAACAGCTGTCTGTAGGTTTCAAACCAAATATGGCCCTGATACACTTCGTCTGAGCTTTAAATAGAGTGTGTTTGTCTGAACAATTTCCCCAGAAAACTATATATGTAAATATAGATTAGATCAAAATAAAAAAAAATGTACAAATTAATACTAAATGCGTTTTCAGTGTAATGAATTGGCCAGTGCTAACATTGGACTCTTGTGAGTTCCGATACAGAACCGTTTCTCGAAATAAACTTGACCTTTTCTCATTCCGTCATTCGATGTTGAGGTAGAGAAAATGTCAATGCAATATTATAAATATAATATAATTTAAAACATATCAAGAAGATGTTTACTGATATTATCCAACAATAGGTATTGTCAAAAAGTGATTTTTTGATAAAATGCTCTATCATTTTTAATGTACATTTACCAAGCTAATGATAGGCAACACAGGTACTTCTGGATTTAAAAAAACAAAAAAATAATAAACAGTTTCATGTTAAGTAGAAAATCAATTTTGGGAATAAAAAATAAATAAGGGATATAGTTCTATTTTACTTCATAAGTTTTTTGTAGAAACTAGCAAGGACTGTTTTTTAAATTTTAAAATCAACATCGCGGCGACTTGGAAAAAATATGTACGTAAGTGACTAGGTTTGTCTTGTTAAGTTATGATGAACCAATTTTGCTGAAATTGGTATTTAAGCTTTAAGCACGGAGAGGAAAACACGTGAAAAAGGCCAGTCAGTTATAGTTTCAGAGTTTACCTAGATTTCGTCTTATGAATCACTCTTTATTTATACGAGTAGTAAGTACTTAGCTGAGAAGTGGCAACGAATGCAGATCTAATTTAAGAATGTTAAGTATATCTGAGATTTAGTTCAGAGTTTGTGCAGTTCTGTTTCAACATTACCTGGTTATATGTATTGCCTGTCAAATGGGAATGAAACGCGTGATGTGACGAGGCATGTCGACTTGAAGCGAACGCGCCAAACGTTATTAAGATTAATGCGAGCCCACTGCGCATTGTGACAACGAATATGTATTATAAAATAGCTATGTGGGAGCAATGAACTGAAATGTTTCAGAAGTCAGTAAACCCCGGTTTCACTGCTTCGTCTTCTTTTTTAATTTTAAACAAAATTAACTTTACTCTATTTATATATACGAGACATTTCTACGTTTCAGCAATGGGTGAATCGTCAAATGAATTCACTAAATACAGATCCTGTGCATTGCATAATATAATTTGTGTTAGTAATATCTAATCTAAAATAGAAATGCAAAGGGACTGTGTGTATACTGAACCTGTCAAATGGAATATGATTTGGTGGAAATGGAATTGATGGTTGGAACTCGAAATTTTTGCGTGAACGTAGGATCGGCAAAATATTCTAATAATCTTTACAGTAATTTTTTCGTTAAAAATGAAATAAACAATATATCTAATAAAAATAGTTGTGTAATTGGACACTGTATTGGTTAAACTAAAAATGACGGCAGTTACAAAAGTTTACAGAGATAAACCTGTAACTTTTCATAATTACCCTGATTTTTTATTTACAATCAATCGGTCATCCCTAACAATAATCAAAATTATAAACACAATGGCTAGAAAACAATTTAGGTAGAGTTTGTAATATTAAGTAGGTAAGTAATCTATTAGGGAAATAATCTTGTGTTACAGTGTTACATATATTTTTTACATAGTCCATTGTTTTCTTTTGCACCGGTAGCACAGCCGATAGTCGAATTTAATTATAGTCACATAAACTGATCTGTGCGCTTGCGCGTGACATTCATTCATAGTGCTCTGCAGTAGATTCAATTGTTCAGAGAGAATGTTCTGGAATGTCGTGACGTCGTTGTTCTGTGACTGTGTTAATTTTGACAAGTAGCGATAGCGCGGTTTCTTTTGGAAATTTCTCGAAGACCGAGGTCATAAAAGGGCCTGCGGAAAGGCGGGAAGCCCTTTTTCCGTCGGCAACCCACCTGAAGAGTGCACATTAGAAGTTAGCTGTTGTTGTTGAGCCACCTTCGAAATTTCATATTATTTCAAAATTAATCGAGTCATTTTATCGATAACAGTACTACTGTTTATTGTTTTATTGTGTGAACCTCCAATTGTGATAATTGGAGGTTTTTTTTTTATACCCACAAAAATTTTTCGATCAACTACTTGCTGCGCGTTGAGAGCGAGCGAAACCGTGCGTCCCGCTAGTCATACGTCGCGCCGAGCTTCGAGTCCCGGCGAGCAAACCCGCCGCGCCTCACTAGTTCGTCGACGTCGACAGCGTGATTCCGGAGGCTGCTTAGTCGCCCGACCGCGCCAAGTTTGGCTATTATTTTTTTTTCTTTTACTCTTTTATTATTATTTTATTTTGAAATCGTCCGGCTCGGATATACCTACGACTTAAATATACAGCTACTTTTCGGTATCGGCTCTCTTTCGGTGGTAAGTCTCGATCCAAATCTCCACAAACCCCTGGTCCCCTTTTTTTTTTTTGTATTTTTTTATTCTATTCCTGTGTATTTTTTTTTCTCTCTCGGTTGCGGTACAATCCGCATCCGAAATTGTTAATCTTTTCTAGCAATATATTTGTATAGAATCGAATTAGTAAAATAAAACTATCATTTTTAAACTGACTTTTATTTATTTATTTTTATTGTTGTTGTCTGCCTGTCCGCCACACTACCGCGGAAAAGGTGTAACAATAATTTGGCGCCCGGAACAGGAACAGCGGTAATTTGTGGAGAATTGTCTAGTCTTCGGCTTAGGCAAAAATTGGATCTGAGACTTACATTTAAATTTTAATTTTTTTTTATCTTTTATATTTTTTTAGTTACCCTAAATTTTTTTTTGTTGATACAATTCATTTTTTTTATCCACCGAAGGAGACCGTGAGGTGCCTTTAGGTTTGTGTTGCCGCGGAAGATAGTGGGAGAAGCTGCATCCTCAGCTTCAGCCTTTGGTGAAAGTACCACGCACGTGCCCATACAGCCGGCCTAAGTTTTATTGCCCGGTGGGTACGTGTCCCAAAGGAACCCATCCCCTTCCTATTCCATCCTTACCCTTAATCCTTATCCTCCCCTACTTACACACCTTCCCTTACCCTACCTCTTCCTTATATTCCTTTTTGGGGGGCAGTTTAGTTTTTTTTTTAAATAAAATAGTTAATTTTTATCATTATTTTTTTTAATCTTCAATGTTAATTTTCGCTGGGGGTAAATTTTGTTAATGCTACAACACAAGCGCAACCGCACCACCAAATAAGGAATATATATATTTTTTTTTAAATTTGTGAGTGTTTTTTTATTTAATTTTTTTTGTATAACTTTTAATGTGTTAATTTTTTTTTCTTTTTGAATAACTTTTATTTTTTTATATTTTTTTTTTTTTCGTGTGTTTTGTTAATACAGGAGCAGTGGACGACTTATCCCCGACGGAGAGCCAATTATTTTAGTAGTCCATTACAATTTCCATTACAATTTTTAGCGGTGCACACTGGTCGTGCAATTTTGCACACTCTTCGTGCAATATTTGGCCCAGTGTTGACATCATTTAAAGTTAGACTTTTAATTTTAACTAGTAGATTTTAGGCGGTTTTACTTGCTAATTATACATTCATTTTTTTTTTAACTTCAATTATTCTTTTCTTGACTAGTGTGGGACGAACGGCTTTGGTTGTTTTTTTTTTTTAAATTTACTTTTGAATGATATTATTTGCGATTAACTAATAGAATTCACGGTTTTACGTGCGACTTTAATTTTTAATTTTTTTTACATTCTCTTTTAACTTAGACTATTTTCTTAACACATAGTTGCGAGCGGCTTTGTTTTTTTTTTAATTTACTATTTTTTTTGCGATTGTCTTTAGTTTGCCTTTCCGGTAATCCTTCAGTTTCATTTTCTATTAAGTAGTTTTTTTTATTGTTGTTCCCTCTTGACTTTTCCCCGTTATTTTTTTTTCCTCTTACTTTCTCAATTTTTTTTTTTAATTATTATTTTTATTCTTTACACTTAATTTAACCTTTGTATGACAATGGAAAGGCCTATTGCATACAACCTTTTGAGAAAGGACGAGTTATTGTATGAGGTTTCGATAAGGAATGCCAAACCCCTTAATACGGTGGAGGAGCTTCGAGTCCAGATTCGGGAACTTTCGCAGTCGATTCCGGCTGACGAAATAATTGACACCGCTTATAATTCCCAGGAGGAAATAGAAACCATTAGTTCAAAATTAAAGGATTTAAGAAAATTGTTAGAGGGTAACCCCCCTTACAAAATTTTTGGCAGGGCTAGGGCAATCGCACATCACTTGTTCCATCGTCTGAGTAGGGTGGCCTTGGATGATGATCCTAATATAATAGTTTTACAACGCGACTTAAATGAACTTTTACGGAGAATAGATAGGTTGTTTGTTTCATTTAGAAAATCTATAGAAGAAACCAATGAGGGAGTTAGTGAGGAGTTGCCTTCGGTGGGAGCCCCGCCGGAAGTGGCCATTGTTAACGACCGGGGTGTACAGAAGTTAAATCTTCAATATAACGGCAGGACTTGTGTCCGTACTTTTCTTATTCGATTAGAGGAGCTAGGACAGTCGCGTAATATCTCTGCAGACTCGTTGTATCGTTCTGCGGTGGAGTTGTTTACTGACCAGGCGCTGACTTGGTATCGCAGTGTTCGGGAATCACTGAGTGATTGGAAGGGATTGCGCCAGCAGCTGTTGAATGAATTCTTGCCGCTGGACTATGACGATCGTCTGTGGAATGAGATAAGGAGTCGAACCCAGGGTTCCGGGGAGTCGTCTTCTTCTTACATTTCAACCATGTTAAATTACTTTGAGAGATTGTCGGAGGCCGTTCCGGATAGTGAAGTGTTACGTGTTATTAGAGGAAATTTACATCCTAGATTTGTGACGGCGTTGGCTCTGGAAGATATTCCATCGTTAGAGGTGTTGAAATCAAAATGTCGATTATTGGAAGGGAGTCTTTTGCGCGCGTCATCATACAGGGATCCGCCTAGGGTTGGACCCGCGACACTTGTTCCAGAACTAGCTTATAAGGGAAAGAATTTTCATAGAGTGGAAGCGGTACAGGAGGCCGGACCTAGCCGTTCTGTTTATTGCGTTCGATGTCGGACTTCCGGTCACACATTGGTTGCTTGCCGTTCGAGGAAGGTTGTTTGTTTTTCGTGTGGTATGCAAGGGGTCACCTTGGCTCACTGTCCTACTTGTCGACCTCCTAAGTCAGATCGTCCTATTCCAAAAAACTAGTAGCGACAAATCGCAGCGAGCAGTCGAAGTCACATCCCAACTTCGATTCTTAAATCATTTTAGCTTTTTGTAAGATCGCATCAATTCATAGCGAACCGGTAGGGGATGATAGACCTTTTTTTTAAATGTTAACATTTTAGACCAAAGTTTTTATGGCCTGTTAGATTCGGGTTCCGTTGTGTCCATTTTGGGAACCTGTTGCTAGCGGATCCACTTACCGAGGGAACCTTTCCACGGAACCATTGGAATTGTCTAGCGCCTCGCGAGATGAGTATGCTACACGATTGGGGGGTTTGCGCGCTGTCTTCGCTAATGTGAAAGAAGCCATCGCAAAAGCTCACCATCGAAGTCAGCGTTACTACAATCGAGGACGCCGGCAAGTAGAATACCAGATAGGAGACATCGTGTGGAAACGAACTTTTCCCTTGAGTAACGCGGCGAATCATTTCATGGCAAAATTGGCTCCCAAATATGAGAAGTGTCGTGTAGTAGGGAAGCCTTCCCCGTTAGTTTATCATTTAGAGCGGATCTCCGACGAGAAACGTATTGGTGCTTGGCATGTCCAGCATTTTAAATCGTAAGAAAGATATAACTTAATATTTTTTTTCTTCTCTGCTGTCGAGTTTTCTTTGAATAAACGTTGCAATAAGTCATCCCGTTACTGTCCTAGGGTTAAGGAATTGCTTACCTAGACACCTCAGAGTAATCCTTGACTGAGACACCTCTTCCTTATAGTATGTATTATATCTTTATTATATTTATTCTAATAGCTTTTCGAGCGGTTGGGTAACTCGTTAAATAAGCCTTATCCTGAAGCGGGTCGCGACTTCTAAAACAAGCCTTCGCAGATTCTTCCTTCTACTCTTCCTTTCGAGCGGTTAGTGACTCGTTAAATAAGCCAAGGTAGTGCATAAGTAGACTGCGTTTTTTTTTTTGTACACATTGTGTGCAGAATATTTTTGAGTTTGATAGGGTGCGTTTGTAAGCACGGGATTGTGCACGTTGTGCATGCTTTTGTGCACATTTTAACGCCTACTTATGTACTCACCCCCACTCAGAGCGGTTTGCAACTCTGTAAAAAATGAGCCTTTTGCTACTCTCTTCCGTATTTTAACTCTTTTGTATTTGTATGTAGTATATCCTGTCTTCTCTTATATTTATTGTATGGTATTTATGTGTATCTATCTTCTTCCGGGCGTTCTTCCTACCAGTACATCGCGCAAGGTTTAGTGATGTCCTGCGGCATGAGCGTTCCGTTTAGTTTATTATACAGTATTTTATCTATTTTATCTTCTTCTATTTATCTTATCATTATAATTATATATGTATTTTATCTCTCAGTCAAGCTCACAGTCTTCTTTTGTTAGTTTATATTTTTTGTTTTCCTTTTTTTAATTTTTTTTGTTTTCCTTTTTTTTTTTTTGTGTGGTTTCCTTTTAATTTTTTTTTTGTTTTACGTTTAATAGTTCAATTTAGAGTAGGCTATGTAGCAGGACCTTCTGCTGTCCTCCCGTGTGGTAGAAGCTGGGGACCAGCCTGAATTTTCCTCCACCAGAGCAAAATTCTGATGGCTGGGGGGGTACTGTTACATATATTTTTTACATAGTCCATTGTTTTCTTTTGCACCGGTAGCACAGCCGATAGTCGAATTTAATTATAGTCACATAAACTGATCTGTGCGCTTGCGCGTGACATTCATTCATAGTGCTCTGCAGTAGATTCAATTGTTCAGAGAGAATGTTCTGGAATGTCGTGACGTCGTTGTTCTGTGACTGTGTTAATTTTGACAAGTAGCGATAGCGCGGTTTCTTTTGGAAATTTCTCGAAGACCGAGGTCATAAAAGGGCCTGCGGAAAGGCGGGAAGCCCTTTTTCCGTCGGCAACCCACCTGAAGAGTGCACATTAGAAGTTAGCTGTTGTTGTTGAGCCACCTTCGAAATTTCATATTATTTCAAAATTAATCGAGTCATTTTATCGATAACAGTACTACTGTTTATTGTTTTATTGTGTGAACCTCCAATTGTGATAATTGGAGGTTTTTTTTTTATACCCACAAAAATTTTTCGATCAACTACTTGCTGCGCGTTGAGAGCGAGCGAAACCGTGCGTCCCGCTAGTCATACGTCGCGCCGAGCTTCGAGTCCCGGCGAGCAAACCCGCCGCGCCTCACTAGTTCGTCGACGTCGACAGCGTGATTCCGGAGGCTGCTTAGTCGCCCGACCGCGCCAAGTTTGGCTATTATTTTTTTTTCTTTTACTCTTTTATTATTATTTTATTTTGAAATCGTCCGGCTCGGATATACCTACGACTTAAATATACAGCTACTTTTCGGTATCGGCTCTCTTTCGGTGGTAAGTCTCGATCCAAATCTCCACAAACCCCTGGTCCCCTTTTTTTTTTTTGTATTTTTTTATTCTATTCCTGTGTATTTTTTTTTCTCTCTCGGTTGCGGTACAATCCGCATCCGAAATTGTTAATCTTTTCTAGCAATATATTTGTATAGAATCGAATTAGTAAAATAAAACTATCATTTTTAAACTGACTTTTATTTATTTATTTTTATTGTTGTTGTCTGCCTGTCCGCCACACTACCGCGGAAAAGGTGTAACAACAGAAACCATTCAAAAGATTGGAGGCGAAATTCAGAACACATAGTGAATCCTTTGAAACCAAAGGCTAACTTTGAAAAGTTTCCAAATTTTACTTTGCCAGCTAGCATCTTATCTTAACCACTCGATCCAAAGGCTCGTCAAATCAAATCACGTGAATAGGTACTAAAACAATTGACCAAGTTGTATAGATACATGCAATATGCATACATTCTTCCCAGTCAGTGATATGTTCTGTCGAATAGGAGGAAGTTTAGATCTCCTGGAATACGAATGTATGTAATACAATTTAAATATTTCCAATTTTGCACCAGCAAGTATAAAATTTTTGCAGCTGAAACTATTCCGAGAAAGGACATAGACGAAATGTAAATACCGACACTATTAAAGGTTACATAATAATATCATTATTATCTTAATATTATAAGATAGCTATAATATCCTCTATTCAAAGGTGTTTTGTGACTATTTTTTACATCTTTTGCTTTACACATCCTCTGCATCATAATTTGCATTGTTAATTGGATATTTAATTACTTCTATAATAATATTTAAGAACTAATAATAAACTAATAATAATAAATTTCAATACCTATAATAATAAATTTAATATTTTGCATGGTTCTGGACATGATAATATCATGGCACCTCGAAAGAAGACAATATAAAAAAGTGTATTTTAAATGTGTGTTTTTTTATTTAATATGTGTCATGTCATACGTTTACATACAAATTTAATATGCAGTTTGGACTTGACCTGACTGCTTTAGACTTGACGGACCTGTTTTGGAAAACTAAGAAAAATTATAGACTTGATTTGACTAACTAGTGTCTGGATCTGCTACTTTTAATTTTAATTTCAATTTTGCCTTTTTTTAAAAAAAAGCTATTACAAATTGATATTTTTACTAATGACACTGGCAAAATCATAACGGGACAATCGACATTAACTTGACACTGGCAGACAATGGCCATTTTAAAATGAGCCGCATTGCCATTTAAACCTAAGAAGAAGAAGAAGAAATATGCAGTTTAAAATTATATTTAAAATTCTTGCCAAAACAGATTTACTAACTACCAACTTTGTTAGCAAAGTTCAAAATCCTTCGTTACAAAATAAACAATCAATTTAAACTTGAATACAAATTTTATCATTAGATTTAAATTTGATATTAGGATACAAAATTTAAAAAACCCATAATATCTATTTGAAAGGAATACCTAATCCAGAAAAGTGACAATATTTCTGCTAAGTGATTTGTGAAAAGAAATGCTTAACTTAATGGTGATTTTTTGTTCGGTTCGTAATGCCTAAACATTGAAATGCAAAGGAACTGGGTCAATCCTCTTTGAGACAAAGAATAAAACGAGACCAACAAAATAGGTGAGTTTCGAACAATGATTACTAAAGCTTAGTTATTTGTTACAGTTTTCATATATTTTTCATGTTAAGTAATTCGTGGCAAATTTTACACTGAATTCCTTTTGTATCTATTATATTTTATCGAACACATTTATCTTAATTTCTCTGTGCCACGAAACCAAGCAATGAATAAAATATCTGGTACAAGATAAATAAAATAGCTATAATATACTTTCACTAAGAACATAAAATATTATTTAAATGCCTAAGATTGTATGTAAACAGTTATATGTTGGGGTGTTATTATATGTATCCAAAAGTGAAAAGAAATTCTCATGCAAGTTCATGGCAATACCGTAATCACACACTAATAAATTTTAAAATTGAATTTTATATTTTAGCCATAAGTTCACTTTTCTTATTTTGTATAGAAATTCACCTATAGAAAGCTACATTTAGTGAGTTACATAGGCTATATTTTATAAATTTACGCAGACGAAGTCGCGTGCGACAGCTGCAATGAAATTTCAACAGAAACAAATATTACTTGAAAATTTGGTCTGAGTTTGGTATGTGTTTTTGGTGGTGTTATTAATAACATATTAATAAGTGTTAGTTATTAATGTTATTAAATTAATGTGATAAATGTGATTTAATGAAATTGATTAATAAGTAGAGAATTTAGTTTTTAAGATGAAAATGAATCAGGCATACAAAGAATTTCAACCAAGGCTTTTAATTACCAACAAATTTCTTATTTTCAAGGAAAAATATAATAAAAGAAATTGGGTACATTTCGGCTGTATAGTATGATGTGTAAAGTCACTTATGTGTGACCTAAATAACGTGACATCTGTGAGCAACTCATGCTGTGTGTGAATAAAATAGAATATTTTATTTGTGGTCAATGAACTGTGAGTAGTAGTGCCAGGTACAAAAACATGAAAATTCAACAAATAATATTGTTCATGCTGCTTCATTATTTTATTAATATGCTAGGTCTAATGTTTTCTTTATATTTAGGAAGGCTGAACAGGAGTTGCCATTTTAAAACAAAATTTGTAACCACAGAACACTGTAATCCAAGCTAATATTATAAATCTGAAAGTGAGTTTGTTCATTTGTTACACTTTTACACCTTAACTACTCAACTGATCATTATGAAATATTGCATACATTGCATTGCATTGCATACATGAAATTGTCAGGAATACAGTAAAGGACATAGGGCACCTTTCATCAAGTAATAAAGTAGGTAATGTTCCCGATGGATCATCTAAAAATAAAATCAACACCTCAAAAAAAAATGAGCAATAACATTGAATAAGCAATAACATTGAAAATGTGGCACAGACTAAGTGTGGGCAAAAGCTAGTACTATATAGTTAACTAGCCACCCACTTCAGGCTTCGCCCAGGAATAAACTTAATTAGGTTTTATTATTTTACTTATATATAAAAATTCCATATTAATAAACAATAAATCAAAGCTCGCAACTTTAATATTTTACAATTACTTACATGTAAATAATAGTAGGTAAGTATTATAGTTCATCAATAAATATCTATATCATCAATAAACTATATGGGGTACTTAATCAGTTAAAAATGCTACTAAAATATTACTAAAAGAATGTATTTATTTAAAAAGAAAAATCTCATATGTGTGGGTCTATAATACAAATTATACTTCCTAATCTACAACTCAAAACTTATATTATGAATTTACAGAAAGCAACTGTAAAGAAAACTATATATCATTAAACTCACCGACTGAATTGTGAGAACAAATGAGCACTTAGATGTAAATAGCAGAACTTATTTACATAGGAACAAACACAATACTTGGACATAGAGATTACAGTTAATATAATACACAATATATCTAAGGTGAATCACTTACCTAACGATGTTATTGCTCTCCAGAAGTAGGACTTACAAAAATTTGTAATGTTCGTGAATATTTTAATTCATGAATCCAGCACTACACAAGTGGAACACACGTTTCAATCCACAGCCACACGCTCCCGTCCGTAACGATAATTTTCGTGCGATTGGATTGAAAGTTAATTCAATTTGATTCTTTTCCCTTGCCGCCGCCTCGTACCGGGACGGGATAAGTCAATCGCCCACTCTGCCCAGCCACAGCCACTCCCCCAACATGACACTGTGACAATCGGCCATTATGACAGAAGACATTTACATAGGGCACAGAGTAATTATTATATTTTTACATAAACATAGAATAAAATGTTGTGAAATAATAATATTAAACCAAGTATTTATATGCACCAATTACTTTAAAGTTCAACTATTATAATATACCAATTTCAAAAATTATACATATAAATGTATAGAAAAACTAAACAAGTACAAGACGAAAGATGGCACTAAGTTGAATCAATTCATTTATCTTTACTTTGCGATACTAGATGTCACTAAATAAGAGATAGCTTTTACCTTTTGCTACTTGCTACTAGATGTCAGTATAGATTCAAAATTTGTTAAGTTTTTGAAAAAAATGTAGCATATTTGTTGAATTTTCTACAGAAGTAACCAGAGCCAACCAGAAGACGATTATCGACAAGCTTAATGGCCTGCAGCGTTTGGCATGTCTGATGATAACAGGAGCCATGTCGAGTTCCCCCGAAGCATCTCTGGAGGCAATCCTGGGCTTACTGCCTCTAAATCTATTTTTAGAGAAGGAGGCGAAAACCAATATGCACATAATGATAAATCAGGGTAAACACAATTGGCTGTCCGAGGTACTCAGAGCTCTAGAAGACTCAGTACTAAGGGATCCTATCCTAGGCATGCCCACTGATATATAGAAGAAAAGTCTTACACTGTGGAGTTACTCTCAAGAGAAAACTGGTCAAAAAACAACATCGCTTGGGAGGAAGGTAGCCTTTCTTGGCATACTGATGGGTGCAAATCAGGACCTGACGTAGGCTGTGGAGTGTATGGCAGGGACCAGAATTACAGGACCAGTGTAAACTTGGTACAATACGCTAGCATCTTCCAAGCAGAGGTCTTCGCCATCCTAGAATGTGCGGAAATCAACCTGCGAAGAAACTACGTCAACCGTGTAATTTACATTCACTCAGATAGTCAGGCTGCACTTCAAGCACTGGATTCGGACTCTACAGTCTCAAAGCTGGCGCGAAACATATGGAACCAGTGCTTTATTAAATCTTACAAAAGCTGGACTAATTTTCCAGGACTGAACCATTCCAAAGCGCTCATAAAAGCCTATAGTCGAAACGTGACAAACCAGGCTATGTCGTTTAGTAGGAGCAATCTGTGCATGCTAACTAGGGCACTAACGGGGCACTGCCGCCTCAATAGGCACCTTAAAATAATGGGTCTCATCAGTACAGGAGAGTGTCGCTTCTGCCATGAGGCAGAAGAAACACCAATGCATATTCTGTGCGAGTGTGGCCCCTTGATGCACAAGCGTATTCATATCCTAGGAAGCCACACAATGGCTTGTGACGATGTGAGGAATGCCTCTATTAAAAAAATACTACAGTTTATAAACGTGGTAGGTATAGAGCTTTAGTTTATGTGGGGATCACAATATTTCAGCAATACTCTAGCAGACCAGAAATAGGCACTAAGAAGATAAAAAAAAGTTTAGTCCTAATTCCCTGTTACACTCTACAAATTTTTATTTTCCCATTTGCCATAATATTTTGTTAGACCTCTACCTATTTTAGCATACATGCCCACTAGGGTACTGTAGGGCCACCAAGATTGTAAGCTGGTTGCTAGTCAATTAATTCCCCCGAGATGGCCGGCGTACCTTCACTTTCGTGTACGCCGAGGTTCTGACAGGGAGCGTCTGATAGGAAGCCCTCCCCGCGCTGGATAACCGAAGTCGTTTCATAACGTGCCCGCGACTTCGCCCATCAACGGCCGCACTAGAAAGTCGAATAAAAACTTTGTACCGGGTGTTTTATAGAAATAAAACTCTGTTATTTACTGCAAGAAGTAATCCTAATTTATTAAATAAACGTAAAAGTTATTTGACAAATTTACAAAACCGATCTCATGAACACCAGAGGTAAAGCGACATCTAGATACATTCTAAAATAAGTAAACAGAACATTCTCCCGCCAAAAGGACTGAAGTGTACTTCTAAAGACCTAGATTTAAATTAAATTAATCACTGAGAAACGGACACAATTTTGAAACTGATCTCTTCGTGCTTTTCCCTTTACATTTAATTGTGTAAACTCTGGTGACTCCATCTTGTCCTGGATGTTTCTCAAGTATTCTAGCTAAGGACCATTTGCTAGGAGGTAAGTTATCATCCTTGACCAACACCACTTCTCCTATCTCGAACTCTTTTGATTGTAACCGCCATTTTGATCTAGACTGCAAGCGAGTTAAATATTCGTTGTGCCACCGTTTCCAAAATTGTTGTACCATTTGTTGGGTTAACTGCCATCTTGTCAAACGTTTCAAATTGTCTTCAGAGTAGCTTCGATCTGGTATAGTAATAAGCGGTTCTCCGACCAGAAAGTGGCCAGGTGTCAATGGTTCCAACACATCTGGATCAGAATTATGTAGTGGCTCGAGAGGTCGAGAGTTAAGACAAGCTTCAATTTGGGTAAGTACTGTTGAAAGCTCTTCAAAGGTCATGTTAGTTTTGAATGTTCGTCTAAGGTGATGCTTGACTGACTTCACCCCGGCCTCCCAAAGTCCGCCAAAGTTGGGTGAGTAAGGGGGTATAAAATGCCACTGAGTTCCATCATTTGCTAAGGATTCAACAACATCATTGGGAAAGGTTCTACCAGCTTCCTTTAACATTTTTGCTAATTCTTTGTTTGCACTTTTAAAATTCGTACCTTGGTCACTCCAAATTTCTTGGCATCTACCTCTTCGAGAAACAAATCTTTTGAATGCAGATATGAAAGCTTCTGCTGTTAAATCGCTCACCAATTCCAAGTGAAATGATTTTGTACTCATGCATACAAAGAGGGCAATATAGGCTTTGATAGTTCGGGCACCTCTTGTTCTTGCCATGAGAATGTTTATAGGACCCGCATAGTCGACTCCGCTCTTCAAAAATGGTCGAGTTGGTGTCACTCTAGCCTTTGGCAGCTGTCCCATCATCTGTGTTTTTTGTTTTGCTGAGTTTCTGATGCAAACGACGCAGGTTCGTACAAATCTCTTCACAGTGTTCATGGCATCTATTAACCAGTACTTGGATCGTAGGTAAGTAAGCATCATCTGTGGCCCACCGTGCAATGTACTTGCGTGGGCTTCTGAAAGTACAAGTGGTAACAATTCATTATCTTTTGAGATTATTATGGGGTGTTTCTGTGTAAAATGTATATCCGCATGTTTCAGCTGACCACCAACTCTCATCACTCCCAGCTCATCAAGGAAAGGACACAGAGGAAGTAAACGGCTTTTCTTCTTTAAAGGGACCTGTTTCTTCAAACATGTTATTTCGTCATAAAACTCAACCTCTTGCGACATTTTAATGCAGGTCGTCAACGCAAATAATTGTTCTTCACAAGTAAGGTAAGTAGGTAAGTATTCATTATTCCTTTTCTTTTTCAGAATTAGAAGCCACCGTCTGCAATAAGCCACTATTCGGGTAAGCTTGGAAAGAGAAGAGTAGCGGCGCATCAAGGTAAGTCTTTCTTCATTAAGTTGCTCCTTTATTTGTTCCCATTTTGTTACTGTACACTGTATTTCCTTTTCCTTCCTTTTTTCCAAACATGTATCCAGACTGTTTCCTTTAGTATAATCTATATACTTTGATTTCAGAAATTGCGGTCCATTCCACCAGATCTCAACTGATTCAAGCTTAGCCGGAGTAACTCCTCTAGAAGCTGGATCAGCAGGATTTTGTTTGGTATTAACATAAAACCATTGTTTTGAATTTATGTTGTCTGTGATTTGAGTAACTCGGTTTCTTATAAATGGAGTCCATTTCGTAGGTTCACCGTGTATCCAGGCCAAAGTTACTTGTGAATCGGACCAAGCATATACATCTTCTGTTTTTACTCCTAGAGCAGAAGAGACTTGTTTTAACAGAAGGGCCAAAAGAGCGGCTGCACACAACTCCAATCGAGGTAAGGTAGTCTGTGGTTTAATAGGTGACACTCTTGTTTTGGAAGTGAGAAGCGAAACTTTGACTACATCGTTTTCGTTGATCACTCTGGCATAAACGACCGCAGCGTAAGCGGCGGCTGATGCATCAGCAAATCCATGCAATTCTAATACTGTATCCTTTTTTATGTGAATCCATCTTTTTAAGCTTATTTTTCTAATGCTCCTTAGTTCTTGTTTAAACTGTAGCCATTCTTTGTTCAATTCTTCTGTGAGTTTGTCGTCCCAGCTTAATTTACACTTCCACAACTTTTGTAAAAATATTTTTGCCAGAACAGTGATTGGTGCAATCCAGCCCATTGGGTCATACAGTGTGGCTACTTCAGACAAAATAGTTCTCTTAGTCGGATTATCTTCATTGGATTCTTTCATAATGTTATTGATAGAAAGCATATCTTCTTTTACGTCCCAAGTCAAGCCCAGTATTTTAATCGACTCTGTGTTTTGTACTTCTACAATTGCTTCATCAGATTTTCTTGCATTTAATTCTTCCATAAATCTGTAACTATTCGAACACCATTTTTGTAGTTTGAAACCCCCAGCCTCTAAAATCTGTGTAATTTCTTTCTGTGCCTTCAAAGCTTCTTCTTCGTCATGTCTTCCAGAAAGTAAATCGTCCATGTAAAAGTCATTCAAGATAGTTTCTTTTGCATTTGGACAGTTTGATCCCTCTTCAATTGCTGTTCTTTGTAAGGTTTTAACCGCTAAATAAGGTGCACATGACATTCCAAAAGTTACTGTTAACAGTCTATAATCTTGAATGGAACTGTTTGAATCCGCTTTCCAAACGATTCTTTGTAAATCAGCGTGCTGTTTACAAATTCTTATTTGTCTGTACATCTTTTCAATGTCCGCTACAAACGCAATTTTGTGTTTTCTCCAGCGAAGCAAGATATCTTTTAGTTCTGATTGCAATCTTGGACCCACAAGAAGAGAATCATTTAACGTAACTCCGTTGGAACCTGGACATGATGCATTAAACACTATGCGTACTTTTGTTGTTTCTCTTTCTCTTTTAACAACAGCTTGATGAGGTAAGTATACGCTATCTTTTTTCTTTGTTTTCTCTGGTTCTATTTTTTCTATGTGATTTAATGTAACATATTCTTCCAAAACTTTATTATAATCTTCTTTTAGATTTGTGTTTTTATTAAGTCTTCTTTCTGTTGATTTGTAACGTTCTATCGCTATTTCTCTACTGTTTGTCGGCAGGACCGGTGAGTCATTTCTCAAAGGTAAGTGCACAACAAACCGTCCATGCTCGTCTCTTGTTGTAGTGTTCTCATATATTTCTTCCGCTTGAATTTCTTCAGAAGTTAGTGTATTTCGTTTGTCTTCTATGGTTTCTAACTCCCAAAATCGTTTGAGCATGTTGTCTAAGTCGAGGTTCAAATGCATGCTAACAATGTCTAATCTTTTTGTATCTTCTTCACCGACTGTAACTTTCCCTGATAGGATCCATCCCAGGTGTGTTTGTATAGCTAATGGTGATCCTGGAATGCCCCTTATCAACCCAGGTTGTAGAATCTCATTGTAAACATCAACACCTAGTAAGAGGTCAATGTGGCCTGGTTGATAGTATGTCGGATCGGCGAGTGTTAAGTTTCTCAAGTGTTCCCAATGTTGAATCGGTATCTTCTTCATAGGCAAAATTTTCGTGATTCTTTTAACTATGTAGGCTGTGATCTTTATTTTCTTTGTGTCTGTTTTCCCTAAGTCTATTCTTGGCGAAACTTCTATTACTGCAGCAGCTTTTATAGGGGTCTTCATCTGGTTGACACCAACCACTTGACCATGAACATGGTTTTTCTTTAATTTCATGAGTTGTGCCGCTGATTCAGTTATAAAGGACTCTTCGGAACAAGGATCTAGAAGTGCTCGTAATGTTAGGGTTTGTCCTAATGTATTAGTTACTTCGACCATAGCTGTTGACAATAATGCCGTTGTTGCACTCAAGGTAAGGTGTGAAATGATCGTGTTTTCTTGAGGCTGATTTGTTATGTTGGGTGTGTGTGAACTATTGTAACTCATTGAACTTCCATGCAGCAATGTATGATGTTTCTTGCCGCAGCGTCGGCACGGGGATGTGCTTTTACATAACTTGACTGAATGTCCCGGTATTAGACAATTGTAGCAAAGCCGTTGGTTCTGTATACCTATATTCTAATCTTTTGTTTGCTTCCAACTTAGAAAATTCTTTACAGTGATAAATAGCATGATTATCTTGACAGTATGTGCATTTATATCCTGATGAAATATGAAAACTCTTAACTGGCCGTTGTATTTGTAATGAATTAATTTTAGTAGCATTTGATGATGATGTGTTCAACATTTCTAGTACTCTGAAACGCTTCTCTAAGAAATCTATTAGGTTATCAAGTTGAGGCAATTCTGTGACTTTCAACATACTCACTTCTTCTTCCCATTGTTTATGTGTCTCTGGGTCTAGTTTATTTATAACAAGAAATATTACGAGTATTCCCCATGTTTTAGTGTCTACATTTTGTGTTTCAAGCTGGTTTAGACATTCAACCGTTGTGTCTAATAATTCTCTAATTGATTTTGCTGATTGTAAATTTGAAATTTTCTTTTGATTTACCAGACGACTTAGGATGGCATTTACTATGATTCTTTTGTTGTTGTATCTTTTTTGCAGGGCATTCCATGCTAACTCGTAATTGGCCTCTGTTATAGCCAGGTGTTTCAGTAGTTGTTCAGCTTCACTTGTTAAGGAACCTTTTAAATAATGCATTTTTTGTACATCATTCAAACTGTTATTTTTGTGAATTAAAGAATCAAATATATCATAAAAGGAGGTCCACTCTTGATAATTTCCAGAGAATTGTGGAATATTTATTTTTGGTAATTTTATTTCTTGAGAAGTAGACGGATTGCCAACATGTTCACTTTGAGTAGTTGTGTTTGAAAACTTTGTATGTAAGACATCAGTCATATTTGATTTGAAAGTAAGGTAGATTTCTTCGCATTTTTCGTATTCTTCATTTTTAAAGTATTCCAGTGTTGATTTTTGTTCCTTTGTACATATTTTCATAATTTCTAAATGAGTTTTTCTAAAAGTATTCCAATATTCTGTTAACATTTCCAATCTAATTGAAACATATCCACGACTAAATCTTTCTTTAGGCGTTTTCTTGTAGTTCGATAGTGCCTTTTCTATTAATTTTGATGTTTCGTATTGTTGTTCAAGTAAACCCAATAATTCCATGTTATTTTATTTTTTATATATATGTATATATATAGGAAATTGCTAAAATATTGTTAATAAGAAACACTTAATTGCACTTTTGTCTTTTTTAAAAACTTCTCTAAATTTTATAAGTTTTTATCACGATAAATTTACCAAGTGGGTAGAAGTAGAATCGTTATCAATGCAAAATCTTTAAAGTATATGTTAGGTAAATAATTTCACTAATTTTTAAACGTTTTTCTTTTTTATTTAACACTATTTTTACCGAAATTTTACAAGTCCAAATTATTTTATGAAAATTTTCAAAGTTTATTAATTCTTATTTAAAATGTTATCACTTTCTCACTGATTTTATTTATTTTTTGATTCACCACTTAAACACATTTCACCACTATACTGTCCATAAATAATCTTTTGCCTAAATCCGGCTCGAAGGACCACTTTTTCTATGTACCGGGTGTTATAGAAATAAAACTCTGTTATTTACTGCAAGAAGTAATCCTAATTTATTAAATAAACGTAAAAGTTATTTGACAAATTTACAAAACCGATCTCATGAACACCAGAGGTAAAGCGACATCTAGATACATTCTAAAATAAGTAAACAGAACAAACTTTCATATATAATCAATTATATAATATATATATATATATACTTTAATTGTCAAAACAAAATCTCATTGGCCGCCGCGACCTGGCTGCAACGACCTTGCCGTCTAGTGCGCAAACATGCTTAAAGACATTAAAGACATCATTAGAGTGTAGCATGTCGTCTAATGTTTAGCTGGTATCTTTTCTTTTAAATGAAATCTCGTCTTTCAAACGAAACATAATGAAAAATAAGTTATTCCTAAGTAAGTATAAGTAGACAATCCTTCAATGGTTACATACGAATACGTATGTATCTACTATGCTCAGAGGCAAAGCTCATACCGCATACTGTGTTGTTTGTAACAAGCTGTCATATTGCAGTGACGGGATGACGTTGACAACACCTATCTCAAGCTTTTATCTATTTCAACTGGATCGGAAGCATTCTTATTATTTTTGTTTGTATTGTGGACGTACTGATTATTTATTATCTTGACTACGTTTGGTGACAAATCACACTAGTATTTCTATGTACAAAGTTCTTGTAAGACAATATTACAAAATACTATCTTTTACCCGCGACTTTGTCCGCGCCCTTTTTTTTTAAATGTTAAAAACATCTATTCAATTTTTAATATATTCAGGTCTTGAATTTTTTTATTTTTAATAAGATGTTAGGTAACTTAATGAGTATGTTAGGTATCTCTATCTGACTCCTGGAATCGCCAAGTGAAACAAACTGCAATCATTTAATGTTGTTTAGTTGCAAGCATTTAATGGTAGTTTGATTGTAATAATCAGTCTAACTACTCAGTGCAAATACCTGCATGCAATAAATTACCAATCCCAGGGCCATCCATGATTGTGATAGGCACATTATGGATATTTGATATTTACACCGTAATGAATATACTACAATAATTCATTGAAATTTTTTATCTATTGCCGCTTTACCGCTTGTCCGTCCTTTTGAGGTATTCGAAGTTCAAGCATTCCGCAGTCTAGGCCAGATGTTGACCGTAAATTTACGGCGGCGCAGTGATCTGACGGAAGTGGTCTTTGGGAATTGAATTCTTATGCTGAATATAGGCTGAATACGAAACAAGAAACACCAATCTTTACTTTACACACTTACCCTTTATCCAAGTCACAGAAAGAAGCGAATAAACCTATATCGCTAATTCGCTACAGTTTGCTGCTACGAAGAGATTTCAAGAGCAATTTTTTTTTTTAAATTTAATAATAATGGGTTTGCTCTTGGCCATCTAGCCATGTAGCGAAGATGAGGCCGATGATGGAACGAGCTCACCCAAAATATGCCTATTCACTCGAACTTTAAATAGATTTGGGTTATATAAGCTCGGAAATACAGACGCCGACAGGGAGTTCCAAACCTTGGCAGTGCGTATTATAGAGTTTGGTCCGAAAAGAGGGATTCCGGGAAATTATGTGGTATAATGAGTGATCGCGCCGTAACCTGCGTGCAATGTTCTTCTAAACCTACCGATGTAAATGTAACAGTGGTCTGTCATAATGGCCGAAGGTCCTTCACCCATCTGTTACTAGAGGAAAAGTATATTTTATCATTTTTTATATATGAGAAAGTAAAATTTTTTAAATATGAGAAGTAATTTTGTTGCTTATTAAAATAAGCTCATGGATATCTTGTTAAAAAAAAAGTAAACTAGCTGCTATGCTGCATCCTTCTCTATTATACACTGCACAGTATTCTCTGTCGCTCATATTTGCTTGCTTCAAATTTTTAAATTATAACATTATAGATTCGATTAATTTCAATAAATAATTAATCTCTATTTCAAATGTTGTTTTTATAAGCTTTTTATAATTTTTACATTCGTTTTATAAGTTAATAATTTATTGATGTGACAACCTAATTAATAAGTGGCACTAATCTAAATGACATTTTAATTATTTTAATTTATAGGTTATAGCTTAGCCAAATATTTAGAAGTGACTCCCCTTCTTCAATAATAACGAACATATTTTGTGTTTTGTATGTATTTCGTATTGGATCTGTTTTCACTGCTGTTGTCTCACAAGGAAGAACACGTGAGGGCTGCCTCGTGCCGGCCGATCACGTGACCGGTGACGGTAACACAATTCGTACAAAAACATTCCAAATTCATGAGACCCTTGCGCCTTGCTTGCGCCCTTTATTTAGTAAAAAAATTTTATATCGTGAAAATCAATTATTTATGTTCGAAAAATAAAAATATATAGGTCCGGCAGTCTGGCGCACGCACCCGCCGTAACCGCATTGTTTGCTCCGACGGATTGTCGTGCCTCAGATTTTAGTTGTCATCTACTACTATTATTTTTTTATTTTATTTTTTTTATTGAGTCAAGGCAGCGCTTGGCCGCGATCTCACTTGATGTAAGGTGCAGATGCGGCCGAAGGTGGACCACGCTTACCTAGTAAGTGCCCATTTACTCTAGATTTGAATACCTCGAGGTTGTAATTTTGAGGAAACACAGACGCAGGCAGTGAGTTCCACTCCCTAGCAGTTCGGACAAGGAAGGTGGAACTGTAACACTACGTGCGTGACCGAGGAACATCTACCACGAAGGAATGAAACCCCTCTCCGCGCCTCGTGGTCCGCAAGTAGAACGGTTCCGGTTGGATTAGATCATAAAGAATGGACCCACACTCTCCATAGTGCAGACGATAGAAAATCGATAAGCATGCTACTTTTCAGCGATGGTGCAGTCTTTGAAGTTGAGATTCCACAAGGGTGTCGTTGCCAATAAGTTTCTTAGCTCGCCTTTCAATCAATTCGATTGTAATAGTGATTAAGACTGTCGAATTACCTCTGCTGAGACGTTCTACGCTTTATTCGCTACTCACGATGTGGTTACCGACAAATATATAAATCCGAAAGTTTGTATGTTTGTCAATTAATAACGCAAAAACGGCTGAACGGATTTTAAAGAAATTTGGCACACAGATATTTGATCACCAGGATTAACATATAGGTTACCTACATTTTTCCTAAAAAATATTTGGCCCTCGAGGGAACATCTAAAAGATATGCGATAAAGATGTCAGGCGTTACAACTCATATAATAACAGCACGTGCTGTTGTGTTTAGGTGTATGAGTGAGGGATACCAGAGCTCACTTTCATATCCCCTCTTAACCCTCAACTCAGCGGCAGTCGGCAGCGCATTTGTAGTACCTACATTATGTTACTTATCAATACGAACGGTCAGCTTGCTTACCACTTTTATGAAAAATATATTCACTAAACTTATAATCTTACAAATATTGTATGATGATATTTTGTTACATTCCTTTTTACTATTAGATTTACTATTAGATAAGTAAAAAAAATATTGATTGCCATAACATCCTAATTAATATTACAAAAATGCGAAAGTGTGTTTGTTTGTTACGCTTTCACGCCTTAACTACTTGACCGATCATCATGAAATTTTACATTATGGAGAAAAAGACATCGGATGATACCTTTCATCCAGAAAATAGTACAAAAAAATCAAAGCCTGACAAAAATATATTAAGCAATAGGCAAAAGCTAGTGAGAAATAAATGAAGACTTTCTAATTTTCTTTTAAAAGTTTTCTGAATTCGCGAAGCAAGTTAAAGTAAAATGATCTCAATTTCAAACTGAAATATGGTTTCCCTATTGTATTAAGAAATGTTTGCCCATAATATTGTTTATAGTCTATAAATTTCGCCGTGCTCCTTAAAACGTTTTGACAAGCGTATACATTTGCATTAAATCGCTGTCTGCTCATCTGAGTGGAAAACTTACAATTAATATTAAAACATGCGCAATAAAATAAGGGCAAGCAGTCGGAAAGTATTCGCGTCAGTCGAGGAGTGCTTCTGACATGGCTATTATTTTACTCCAATATAGAAACGGAGTAACAGCCATGTCTTCGTTTAGCTATTATGAATCTTCCTCTTCCGATTATAGAATACTAAATCGAATGCTTTTCAATTCAGTCTAAACCTGTAAAGTATTGTACATATTCGTGTAGTGAAAACAGCGATGCAAATGATACAGTTCTTGGTTATTGTTTTACATAATGAACTGCACATCTATTTTGGTTGTTAATTGAGATTGTAGTTATTTCATAAAAGGAAGTATGATATTTTGTGTAAAAATTATATAAAATAATAATATCTTAACAGTTATTTTATATTATAAATGCGAAAATGAGACAATTGTTTGCTTGTTTGATACGATTTACTACTCAATCGATCATCATGTAATTTACAGATCATGCAATCATGTAATCAGGGACACAGAAACGGACATAGGGTGCCTTTCATCCAGAAAATCGAGTATAGAAATAAAAATTAGACAACTGACAAAAAATATGAGCAACAAAGAATAAATAAATTATTGCTCGTGTGATTTTGTAGCGGACGAAGTCGTGGGCAAGAGTTAGTAAGTATATAATATAATTATGCTACAACTTGACGCAGGAAATTTTTATTTCAATTTATTTATTTATACTAATATTTGAGACAGAAGATTTGTATATTTTATATGTTTGTAATTAATAAACTTAAAAACTACTGGACCGATTTTGAAAATTCTTGCACCTATAGAAAGCAACATTATCAGCGAGTAACATAGGCTATATTTTATAAATTCATGCGGGCGAAGTCGCGTGCAACAGCTAGTATCGTTATTTTAAACTTTGGATGCCTTTTCCAAATTTTTAATCTAACTTTCGACCAATGTCAAATCACAACATAGAAACCTTCGCCCTAATGCTTTTTCTTTTTCTTATTATGCTGCTTCATAACTGAAGGTATTCAGTTCTCAGAATGGTGTCTAGTTCAGAACCAGTCTGAGCAACTGTTGACACTTTTGTTATCCCAATACACTACAACTAGCGATTTAATATTTTGTAGTGACTATGTTCCTTGGATTTTTCTAAAATACCATCACCCCGCACGTAAAATATGAATAAATTTTTCTATCATCTGTCAGTAATGATAGTTGTATTTAATAACACACGAAAGCATAGTAAACAAACCCTGGTGTTCATTTTAAAAACAATATTCTCAATTTAAAATGAAGCTTCGTATCTCGTGGAAACTTGCACACGTTTCGGCAATGTTTTCTTATCTACCCTCGTGTTGTAGTGGAACGTAATGGGCAGTGAAGCGAGCAGTGGCCGCAGAGGGCACGCTTTGCCATCTCCTCTAAAACCACTCGCACTCATCTCTCCATCTACAGCAATCAACCCGAGTGCATGTATCAACTGTATGTAAATTTTCTCGACCAAGTGAGATTTCTAATGTAATTGACAGATAAATTAGAATTCCTTTTTCCTTTTTAAAAATTAAAAGTTTTAAAGTTCCTGTCAGCTTTTGTCTGTTTCTCAGTTAATTTCTTCTGATCGTGATAAACGATAAACGAGTAAAGTTGGCGTTCATAATTTTTTGAAATTTCATCTGTGTTGATAGTTTACTAAAAAAGGCTTCTTTCATTATTTCATTTGATAATGAAAGAAGTCTTTTTCAAAAAATAATTTTGTTACCGAATTTGACAAAAACGTTTATGATAATGTAAGAGATTTGTTTATTAGAAAAATCTATTAATGTGTTGTTACACCTTTTCCGCGGTGTGGTGCGGACAGGCGGCCAACCGTGAAAAAAAAAACCAGACCTTTTAGGGAACATAAAATCGTTTATTCATAAAAAGGGCTTCTATACAAAGAAAAATGCAGTTTTAGAAAAAGATGAACAAATTTTGATACAATAAAATGATAAATTATACAAAGAAAATTAGAAGGTAAACCGTCCCTGGTTTGTAGAGATTGAAGTGTGAACCAGAGTCGAGCCACCGAAATAGAGCCCTTTTTACGTAAAACCCATAGGTTAACCGAATGTCGTTGCCGCGCAAGCGTAACAATAATAGAAACCGTCAAACTTGTATAGGTCGTCCTTCGGGAGCCGCTGATAAACCCCGAGGTACTGCTGCAGACTACTGTCGCCCGGCGGGTTTGCTTGGCTAGCGCGCGCAGTACGACGACATGTGGTTTGCAATAGCGTGTTCGCTCGGTCTCGCTACGCTCTTAGGCGGCAGCGATTTGCCAAATTATCGTAGGTGGGTGGAAAGCAGACGTAGGCCAAACAAAGAAAACGCCCGAACAAAACGTTTAATCCTGTCCAAACAAAACGTCACGTGATTTTTTGGAGTTTTTGAATATATTCTGGTTAAGATATTCTAATCATAAGATAGTTTAATCTATCTAATGTTAGAAATATCTAGGCTTAATCAAAGGAAGCTTCATACACTTTAATACGTGTTTCAAGAGTGTGATACGTATAGCAGGTGTCAACTATATGGCGCCGTGTAAAGGGGCTTAAGACTCTCAGTATGCTAAGTGCTAATGGAAAGAGCTACTTTTGAAGCTTATTACAGTAAGAAATGTGAAACTTAACTTGTTAGCAAAGGGTTTCTTGCATGTAGATTATAATGCAAGATTTTTTTGTCTATATTATGATAACCTTGCTTACTTATAGGTACACCTTAAAACGACTTTACTTTTTTATAACCTTACTTTTCTAACCGTAACCATACCTAACCTTATTGGTAACCTTACCTTTTCGTATTGTACTTTATGCCATATGCCATCATATTTGCTCATTTCTAAAGCTCTGTTCTAGTTCAAGAACGATGAAATAAGTAGGTACTTAAGAATTCAACATTTTATTTATCAATAATATCTACAATCGGGCTCATATCGTTACAAATAATAATTATGAATACACAATAAATATAAATTGTTGTGGGTTAGTCCAAACAGTTCTACTATTAGTTCTACGATAGAATTGTTTGGACAAAGAAAATCCAACTAGTTCTACTGCATAGTACGACAGATTGGATTCGAATAATTTTAATGAAACATGTCCAAACTGTTCTACTATTGCTATAATAAAACAAAATTAAAAAAAAAACATCCAATGAGTTCTGCTGGTGAGTATCCGATATTGCGATTCATATAATACCCACCAAGTAGTTCATATAGCTAGTATTCATAAGGTTTCGTCCAATAATACTATTGATTATATAACAATAGACAAAAAATCCGTTCTCAATATAACTAATTAGATTGCATGTTTTTTTTATTTTGTTCTATTATAAAAATGGTAGAATAGTTTGGACATGTTCCATTAAAAGTATTCGAGTCCAATCTGTCGTACTATGCAGTAGAACTAGTTGGATTTTCTTTGTCCAAACAATTCTATCGTAGAACTAATAGTAGAACTGTTTGGACTAACCCGTTGTTGTCTTACACGTGTCAATGTCTGTCACAATTTGGGGGAAGGTTGGTAAAACGTAATAAGAACAAATGGACACAACATGTTTATCAGTTACATCAGTGCGATGTCATTCATAAATAAATAGACATGCGTGTCGGTTGTGTTTGTTTGGTAATAGTAAATCTTTAATTACACTTTAAAATTATCATTACTTTTTCTTATTTTGTCTACACGTGTTTCGGTGAGTGGGTAAGGGGTGCCAGAGCCCCTTTCCCTATCCCTTTCCAATCCCTTATCCTTAATCTTAATATAGAGGCACGGTAGCCACCTACCATCAAATGGACTGTCAGCCTGTCTGCCGACCTTAAAAAACTGTTAAAGGCACCTACACTGTTAAAATCTATATGTTTAAGGCTCGAGTTCACCAACAGTCGGTTAGTTTTTAACAGCTGTTTAAAATTTAAACAGCCGTTTAATAATATTTTGTTGATCACCATCGCTAAACTGAGGGTTAAACGCCCCAAACATCAGATTAAAGATAATTAGATGTTTAGGGCGTATGAGTATGAGTTACTACAAAACTTCACAAAACAAGAAAGTTGGCGAATACGTCACTTCTTTCTTGTGAATATGCCGCATTTTTGGGTTTTTTCGTTTTATTTGCGTTGATGAAGGTAATCCGTACTAATACGAGTATTATAAATGCGAAAGTATGTTTGGATGTTTGTAACTCTTTCACGCAAAAACTACTGAACCGATCGCCATGAAATATTGCATATACGTTATCTGGGACACCAGAAAGGACATATAAATGATTACAGACCTTAAGATCGTCGATTTAAGACATATTTTGGAAAATAGATTTGAAAAGGTGTTATGTACAGTTAATTTTAAAAAGCAATAAGGGCAGAAAAGTTTACTTTTGTTAAGGGAGGAAGGATTTGTTTACTTTTTTTTTTAAATTAAATAAAAAAAATAATACAAGTGTGTAATTGCTATCATACCATTAATATTTTAGGTTGTTTACACAACTTTGCATCATAATTTAGTACAAAAATCAGTTCCTTGGCGACTTATCTCAAAAATTAAAAGTAAAACTTTAACCTCAATTTACTCAAAATTGGAATTAAGCGACATTACCTTCATCCACTCACGTCTTCGATTGTAATTTTAGAATATGTTTTATTAACTTTATTAACACGGCTTTCCAGACAATGAAATTCTTTGGAAATTTTAGCGCACTATTTTTCATAATATATAATGTATATACTACCCTGAATTGATCAATATTTAAGCCATATTGATCAGATACAGCAGATAAGTATAAGTAGATCTATAAGTAGGTAATGACAGCACAATTAACCAACGACTTCCCATTGAATAGAATGAAGATATAAAATTCAAAGAACAGCCGGAGCCACGAAGGGTGAACTGAGACCCGAGCCCCACTTACTTTATTAAGCAATGACTTGACATTTATTATCAGTTATGAAAATAAATTCCTCCTCGTGAAAATAAAGGGAAAAAATGAATTAAACTCACTCGACCGCGAGCCAAATGTGTATAACTCTTAATTGTCTAATATATTTTGAGTTAGAGCTGGGTTGTTTGTTGCAGTTTTATTATAATTTGTGTCAGTCAACGCCCCCGTTTGTCTGCTTTATGACTCGATGGCCCTTCGAGCTTCGTCCTCGACCGGTACGAGATTAATGATTTGTTTTATTGAACGTGGAAGGGAAAATTGATGTTTTATATGCCATCAACTTGAATCATTTAACTGACTATCATATTCTCGTTCCATAACCTACATTTCATATTAAATCCAATAATGTAGTGGGAAAAGGAACTTGATATATTGCCTCAATTTCCATACCACTGAGGAGTGTATAGCAGAATTGGAAAGCTGTTGTGCTGCAGTGTTTCTCAAAGTGTTGCCGATGCCTACTTTTTACCTACCTTTTGTCTTACCTACTCTCCCCTATCTTGGAATGTCCTTTTGTTTACCTTTAAGTTTGTTACATGATTTGTTACGCCTCTGATTATGTACTTATATAAGCAATATTCAGTAGTGTAGGTTGTCTACCTGTTCATCACACTCTTATCCAATAATAGTTATATAATCATAACTGTTCATACTGGAAAATTATGGGGGAGGCCTTTGTCCAGCAGTGGACGTCCTCTTTTTAACGTTGAGAAATCCTCTTAGGTACGAATCCGGCATAACCCCGCAGTGTCCCTTACACTGCGTGGTTATGCCGGATTCATACCGGCTAAAACCCAATAACTTTCTAGCGTGGCCGTTGGTAGGAGGGGTCGCGGGGACGTTATGACACGACATCGGTGCCCCGCCACGGCTATCCAGCACGGGGAGCAATCTCCCGCAGTGGACGTCCTGCGGCTGAGATAATGATGATGATGATGATGAATCAAGAGTGTTATATACATCATATTATATATATAGTTGTTGCATCAGTTACGGTTCAGAACGCGTCATGGTTTTTCTTTATAGACACAATGCTTTGTGATTGGATATCATGAAAGCCACGACACGAACTTTGCTTTTTGTGTTTGCAGATACGCGTCATGGCGTCATGAACCGATATGTTGCCAATATACTCATAATTAATTAATTTTTTAATATGTTCAAGTTGTCAGACGCGAATTTCGCGATATGGCCGTTTTTAACCATGCATAGAATCACCCAGTCAAAGACAAACAGATATATTGTTCTACAGTGAAACAATATCATGCATGCTACAATATTATGCTACAATGTCGTACTTGCAGCACTTGTGGCGTTGCTTGTGATAGAGGCGACGGTAACCACCTAACCATCAAGTGGACACCATCATATAAAAATACAATGCTACAACTGCTGAGCCAATCTGTCGTTATTTGGTAACATTTTTGTACAATTACTTTGTTGATTCAATTTTTAAAGGAAACCATTGATGACGTGTTAAAGTTGTGAAGTGCAGGCCAATATAAAATTGTTTCGTGACCGCGGCCTGCCACCGGGTTTTAACGCCTTGTAAATCTTAACATAAAATATACAATGTTGCTAGACCAAACACAACATTCACTCCCGTTTTGTACCGAATTAGATTAACAACTTACACGCATGTTTTATGATTGTACAATTTGTTCTTTTTCATTCTATACTAATATTATTAAGAGCCCATTTCCCTATCCCTACCTTGTCCCTATCCTTAATCATACTATGGTCAGCAGTGCACTTGCAGTACAAGTGGCGTTGCGTGTGTTATAGGTGACGGTAGCCACCTACCATCAAGTTGACCGTTGGCCCGAGCGGGTACACAACGGTACACTAACGCCACTCCTTTAAAAAAATACTATCTCGAGACCGTCGTTAGCTCGTGACATAGAAGGAATTATGAATAATGGCTCAATAAGGACCCTCGGTAAGTGTGTTTAGAATTTACTAATACCTTTTATAAAGTTTCATATTGAGGCACAAAGCTACAAAATTTGATCTAAAAAAAGCTGCAACCACATTCCTGTTATTTTGTTGCTCTTAAAATAAAAAAATAATAAGAATAATCAAGTAGTGGCTTATTTTATATAAAGTTTATATATTAGTGGAGCAACATCCCTTTCGACCACGGTTTTATATGTCGTCTGTTTTAAAGGTTCAACTTCGATTTACAACACCGTTTAGATGAAGATTGAGCCGGATGCCCTAACAGTTTTTTTGTGTACATATAAATCTTAAGGCGCGTTTACGACATACTGTGTCATGGAGTAATTCATAAGAAAAAGCGACACATTATTATTTTTAGAACCTATGATGTTGCCAATATACTCATTTCCAATTTTTTTATATGTTAAAGTCCTCAGACAGGCACTTGACATAGTATGTGGCTAACATCGCCTTTATAGTAGGGGAGCCCAGGAGCAGATTTTGGGATTTACTCGAGCGAGTCATATATTGCCAATGTATATGCTCTAGGTTTCTCTGATAACGGATATGTGTTAATCTGCTGGTTTGGATGGTGGGGTCGGTGGGGTTGGGGTAAAAATTTAAATACTACTCGAGCGCGTTAGATTTTCAGAGGGCATGTTAAGTGAATCCAAACTAAGCTCCCATTTAAAATACAGAGGATTTGGATGTAACGCAAGCTCGTGGCAGCTTTTTGAAAATGCAAAAAAGATTTTATGCGATTTCTATTTTGAAATAATCAAGCGCGTCAGATTTTTATACAGAACGGTTCAGCCTGAATTCCTGATAGTGCTGATACTTAATCTGACGATTTTTTTAGAGAATTTTTCTTAATACAGCGTCTACAAACTTTTGAACGCCTGTAGACGCTCACCCCTCCCTTGAAAAGTGAAACATCATATAACATTTTTTTCTTCCTACCATCTATCTAATCTTCAAAATCCAATACGTCCCCCACGACGCTCGAGTAACTCCACATTTAGCATCGTGGGCTCCCCTATTAATAAAACAAAGCAACGCCACAGGTACAGCAAGTGCGCTGCCGACTATATAGAAAAATTAAGTACCTAAGAGTAGGGGATTAGGAATGGGCAATGGGTTCTGGATTCTCTTAACACCAAAACGAAACAGCGCATACTTTAATTTCACGGTGGTATTTATGTAAGGGGTGGTTACTGCAGCCAGGGCTGACTGAATGTCTACGAAACGCAGTGTGTCCTACCATAACTTTCGGCAAACGGCGGGAAGAGACTTTATTTTATCTATGTAAAGATATACAAACTCTTAAAAAAATTTGTCAAAAAAATAGGTGATATAAAGAAGCATCACCAGGGCGACGCCTGTAAAAGAACTAAAAGTGGATTATATATTCTTTGTCACATTTCTTGTGAATTGAAATCACCGCTCGCTCATACCGTTGCCATAACAACAATGAACACTAAAACAGGACCTTTAAGGGGCATCGTGAAAATTTTAATGTCCACACGGTCAAGATTTAAAGGGTGGTTTGGTCACTGTACGTACTCACGTAATATCTTTGTTTGATACTTGTGTTTCTTCGCTTTACATTTAAGAATTTCAAATTCTGCTAACTATTCAGCTAACATTTGTTAGCACAATCAAGCACCTCAAGCAGAATCAAAATTGTCGACAGGCTGGCTGACAGACAGGCTGACCATCCACTTGATGGTAGGTGGCTACCATCACATTAGCTTTTCATTTTATTTATGTGAATTGCCATTTCACTGTTAACTCGAGCTCAAAGAAATATGTGTAACGTTGTAAAAACAACACAATATACGTAATCTCAACAAGAAATGGTACTTATATCAAATTAAAATTTTATCACAGAAATATAATAAAATGACGATAAAAACTACTTACAGTGTCGCGAAACTAATGCTAGATTTGTATAACACGTGTAAATATTGAAAAAAAAAAATGGATATTTTTATATGTTTTTTTTTGATAACATTTATTTTGCAAACAAATTTTTTCGCAAGTAATTTTTGAAGTTGACATGTTAATACTTACTTATTTAATTTATTTTATTAATTTGTTAATTTTATTTAATATATTTAGTACTTATTTGTTAATGCTTTGGGTACAGATTTAGTTAGTATCTACCTAGGGAGGGGTCCATCTAGGGTCCATTAATTACGTGAGGCGATTATTTTAATTAATTTCTACAACGTTGTTTTCAGCCCAATGTCAGACACTTAAGTTTTGGTAAGAAAATTTAATAGAATGCAAATAATCTGCTATTACTACATACACTGTAATCTCTAATATTTTATGAATGAAGTGTTTTCTAAAATTTATTACAGGAAGCGAGAGGGGCCAGTTAGAAGATTAGTCGACTCTCTTAATAGAGGAGAGATAACGAATAACGCAACTGACATCCAAAGCAACATATCAATACAGGCCAGAAGGTAACAATTTGGACCTCCTTGCTTCTACTCTTAGAAGTTTTAACACCACTACTATCGGCCGCGTATGGCCGTAATGGCATGCTATCTCCACTGAATCGCTTCTATCGACCGCGTATGGCCGTAATGTCATGCTATCTCCACTGAATCGCTTCTATCGACCGCGTATGGCCGTAATGTCATGCTATATCCACTGAATCGCTTCTATCGACCGCGTATGGCCGTAATGTCATGCTATCTCCACTGAATCGCTTCTATCGACCGCGTATGGCCGTAATGTCATGCTATCTCCACTGAATCGCTTCTATCGACCGCGTACAGCGCTAAATGATTGAGAGTCTATGAAAATCACAACTTGTCGGTAAGGAGTTAAGAGCGGGAGCCGTCAATGACGTTGGCCGTCTGGGCGGGGAGCCAGAAATTAGTATATACGATGTTTTAATGAAAACGTTGGTTGATTTAATCCTACGAGTATGTAAAGTACAACAGAACCGCTTAGGAGCAGTAGGGTATTCAAACCAAAAAACACTGTTTGGTTAACATTTCTTAAAACATAGAAATTTTGGTTAAGTATTAGAAAAAAAAAAATCTACTAAATGTTAGATAACCTTTGATTATTCGTATATATATAATTTCAAGCATTTTGGTCAAGCCCTAAATGAGAAGTAGGCCTAAGAAAGGACCCATTTGACGGCACTAAGTGCCTTGATATATAATTTTCTATCTGGATCATTTGAGGCTTTTATAACTTTATGAAAATTGAAATAATTTTAATGTACCCACTTTAAAACTAATTTCAGAGACATACAAGCTAATAAAGGTGGCAGAAAAACGAAAGTCGGAAGTACTTCACATTGGCTAAAACGTTACGGAAGGCAATCACAGTAATTATTTTTTTGTAAATTTTTTATTAAAAAAACTATTGCTAACTTGTCAAGTAGTAAGATGTGATTATGCAAGAAATCTACATAAATTTAAGAAATTTAATATTAACACTGCCATGTCAGTACATATTTGATAATAAATTTTTTAGTAACGTTAACGTTTAGTTTAGTGACATGTTTTATTTGTTTTAGTCACAGAAAGCATTAATTTTTATATTTTTCCTAATTTTCGTCTTGGAATTGTATACAATTCCTAGGTTTCACATATTTCCTGTAACATTTTGTTGGTTGTTTGTGTTTATTTTCCTGTAACAAAAAATAAACACAAGCAACACCAGAAGGTTTAAAAGGGAGAAATAGGAGTTGCAGAAAAGGGTAGTTCGTGTTGAGGAACGAAACGATAGCGCGTTAAATCTTGCCGGCGCAGCGACATATGTCATCGAAGAAATAAACTATTTAAACTTTATTTAAGCTAGTTTTCACTTCTGAGCGAGTAAAGAAAAACAGTTTCATAATACAATATCTATGTAATAGTTACACAGGCGCTGATTTTACTTTCATTTAATTGTATCACTAGTAGTACAGCTACTTAATATTACACTGCGTAGTAAAATAGCGAAGGGATTTTACATTTATTATCATCATCAGCACTTTTCGTATCCATTGCAGCTGGATGTCTGCTTCCCTTAGAAAACATTCCATTAAAAAAAACCGTGGCACTCCGGGAGTGCAGACAGAAGTGAAAACTTGAACAATTACGTGTTTATTTATTTACAATTATTGATCGCAAGAAATACAAGAGAAAATATATTACACTAACACACAATGACAATTACGAGTAAATAGAACATAATTATTTAACATGAACTTCATAATGACAGACCATTAAAATGGTTTGATGTTGATATGAAACTAGATTATTGGTCAGAGGTGTATACCACTGTGTTGTATCCCATGTCTTCACCTTATTTTTTCCCCTTTACCCTGGTCATGGTTCGCATTCGAAATTTGGCTTTCCTCTGGTATCGATTTGGTTATACATAGATCGTAGTCACAGATGTGAATGTAAAACTGAATATCTTTACAAACTTCCATTTTGATGTTAAGTAAGAAGTAAAATTACATATTCATTACAGGAAAATAACACACGATGAATTCAGTGTTTTCTCCCCATATGCCGTAAGTATTAACGAGTAATGCTAAGAACACACTTGACCTCACCGCATCCGCGTAAATATATATTCCTTTACAGTTAGATATTCCTTCATAAGTATATATTTTTTGCATATTTAAAACGTTGTGCAAAATATGTATAAAATATGTATAAAAAATGTGCAAATATAACCAAGTTTTATTTTAGATACACCGGCAAATGAAAAAGTTCATGGATGGTTTTCGCGGCGTAAATATTTCTGTGGAAGTGATAGGTCGTACTGTAGAGTATAATGATGTAGTGATGTTGAAAATGGCTGCCAATGCAAAGGAGATACCAGAATCTTCAAGAGCTCAAGAAGATAAGTATATAAAAGAGGAAGATAATAAAAAAATCATATTTATAGTACATGGATTGAGTTTAATGGGAATTAAACGAATTTCAAGTCTGTCGTCGTTTCCACAATTTAAAGATCTTATTAATATTTATATAGAGCATTTAGATAAATTTGATATATACTTGATACCAATTGCAAATCCCGATGCTTTTGGAAACTTGCTTTTTGAGCATACTGTTACGGGAAAGGTAAGTTAAAATGCCGTTTAGGGGTATAAGAAAATGATTTATTTTCGCAGACCAAGATTTCTTCCGATATTACAGAGCTTCTCTAATTAAACCGAAAAATTTGCCAAAAGTCGTCACTAATTTACTCAACGTGTCACTAATGCACTGTCACAGATATCTTCGCAAAAGCTTCCGAGTGTTCTTATCGTATCGCTAGTTGTCGCAGAACTGTGTGTCTCTAGCGATCGCACCCGTATTTATCCTCGCGCATACAGCCTGGATGGTTTTAGAAATTACTAGAAACTTAAAAGACATAAACAAGTTTACGTCAAAGTTCTTGAATGCTATTGCTGTTAGTTCTTGAATGGCTTTCGAGAACGTTCCATGTGTAGTGGTAACAATGAGAATGCGTGTTATATTTTATTGATCTGGGTATAACATTACATTATTATTAGATTTATTACATTACATTATTATTATTATTATTTTTATTATTATTACATTTTATATATGGGAAAGTCGGGGTTACTCCCGACAGATGCACAGTCAGGCGGGGTTCTGGGCGACCGACGCATGATCCTGACCGTATCGTGCAGCACCGCCTTCTGTATCTAGGCCAAGAGGGAACCGTCACGAACAACAACTGTCTCAGGTTACCACTGAGCCTGATTGGAATCAACCCATTGACGACTGGGTTGATTTTAGCAGATGCAACAGCCTTTGTATCGACCATCACGTGGGCTGTCATATTTTATGAGACCGTCGTTATGCCAGATAGTGACTTCCACCAAAAACACCCTCAACTGCATAAAATCAAGTCTATTGGTGCGAGTTTGGTGCGTCTGTTCTTAGAACTAGTTCCGGCGAGTATTTGTAATAAGGTATCCACGAGGAAGCTGCATTACAATGTCGCATACAAATTACATGTCGGAGCATCTCTCCAGAATAGTGACCGGATCTTATATCGTATAGACAAAACCCTGGGACCCTTTGAAGAGATCACTAAAGTGCAGCCTGTGCATGGAGTCTTTACGGTCGATATGAGGCTCGTGGAGAGCCTTGTAAAACAGAGGCGCCATATATCATTCATTGCTGATTAGCTGGGGATAATGGCGCGAGTCTGTTGTCTCATTCTACGACCACCATACGCAACTCGCCACAAGAATATTTCTACTCACGGTTGATTGGGTATGGGTGGGATGCGCAAAAGTGCATTCAAAAATACAATGAACTTTTACGCTATTTATTGGAATAATGTTTTCTTATTAATTATCATAATTACACTCTATGTATTTTATTAATTACACATAAACCTTCCAGGGCAATTGTTGGAATAAAAATTTATCGCCACAAGCTGCTTGTCCCGGTGTCGATTTGGATCGTAATTTTGACATCTATTGGAATACATCCGACATCGTCAACTCGTGTAATCCTCACTATCCAGGTCCATATGCATTCTCCGAACTAGAGAGTCAGGCCATTCGCGATGTTTTCCGTCGACACAGTCACAAAATGGCGGCATACATTCATGTACACAGTGCGTCATGTGACACGAATGCTATCAAAGTGAGTGTGTTTATATTACATTATTTATCAAGTTAAAATTAAATTCATTGGAACAGATTCGACTCAACATTTAAAGGGAAAACATGCGTAAAAAAATTGCCTAATTTTTATTATGTAGGAATAACGAATATACTAACTGATAGCAAACTTTTTCATTTATGATATTAGTGAAATTTCCTGTGTACAGATATTGTATTAATAAAATTTTATTTGACTATTTAAACAATTTTTCCGCGAGGAACTAAAGATTAATGTTATTGCTGACTGTACTCGTACAACAAAGTGAATATATTTACAAGTAGGTACACGCACACATAACGTCGAGCGCCAATATATGTTGAAAATTGTATTATATGTTGAAAACGTTTTTAATCTTAGGGAGATGCAGTCCTCTATCCGAAAGGATATGTTGACACCACTGCCGATGAAGACAAATATGTCGATTTGAAAGCAAATATCGATGAAGCGATCAGAAACGCAGGTTTTCAAGTGATATCAGTTTTTGTGGACACTCTTTATAGTTGGTACGGCAAGGTATCGGGTACCAGCGTCGATTATGCATCTACGGTAAGAGTTACATTAGTATTTCATAAGTAAATAAATTTCGAAGGGCATTTAAAAAAAAAATTTAATAATGATTGAATAAATGTATTAAAACCTAAGAAAAATGGGCGCGGACGAAGTCGCGGACAAAAGCACATAAATTAAAATAACACCAATTAAAAATATACTAAAAAGTTTTTGTTTTATCTTAAGAAAATGTAAAGGTATCTAACCTAAAAAAAAAAGAAAATTTAGAGCGATAAAATTGCCGAGCAACTATTCTCAAGAGTTTTTGTAAGCTACTCAAATTGAAATGCAACAGCTAGTTATATTATAAAATTTATGTGCTTATTTTGCAGGTATACGGTATACCATTTGCATTAGAGTTCTTGATGCGACCATATAATGATACAAGAACTGGTGAAACAGCATTAGATGAAATATGGAAGAGAGTCATCAATAGTACATTTCATGACATCTATAAGAGCACAGTAGTAGTACAAGAAAACAATCTATAATAAATACGTAGTTATAATTCTTTATGCATTTCTTGCTGAATATAAAAAAATAAATTGTTGAATTTGATTCTACTTAGAAGGTGTAGAAATTTAAAAAATAATAAACTTCTCAGTCTGAGACTCAGAGACTCCCGGCGGGTTCTGCAGACGATAGCAGCAATGCCAACAATCTCTGCGTTTCGAAGTGGTAAATTGGGTAGCCCTTTTGGCTGCAGGTTACTGCATCCCCATATAGAAGATCACCATGAAATAAAAGCATGTGTAAAGTTGCGTTTTGGTGATTTCAGAGGCCATTTTTTTTGTATATGTGGATTGATATTTTGCTTGAGCACAATAAAAACTTTTGCGACAATGAATCACCCTAATCTATACATAATGATATACATCTATACAATAGTATATCTACACAAATATATTCCTATTTTATGCATTAATACATATTGAAAAATCGTTTATAAGATACTGTATTTGCCATTCTCCAATAACTTTCGCTATCCTTAAGGTGAAATGCTGTCACACTAGCGTCCAGTCCAATTGAAAAGACGCGAACTTGGCATGTCCTAACTATTGTCACTTTCACCTGTTTATGGCGTACACGTCATCGATTGGGGACGATGGCTTTTTGACAAGTTTTCCACTAAATGTACTGCATCCATCACTGGTCTGTACAGCTTATAAGCAATTCATTGCCATTAATAGACAGTAGTGTATAGCTGATCAATAAATTTTACGGCTATAGTAAGGAGGAGTGTGCAAGTGTGTCAAGTTTATTTTGTTGTCAACAACTGGTTGTGAATACAAAAATAGTTCTAAGAAAGAAAGCGAATTGTATTGGCTTCGTTTACGGCTTCGAGATGTATAAAATTACTTTTTGGAACTCACGTGACCTGACATCATCTTCGTTTTTAAAACTGGCCCTCTTACAGGAGACCACCGTGAAATAACATCAAGATTGCTGTTGTGTTTCGTTGAGTGAGTAAGGGATGCCATAGCTCATTTCCCTATCTTACCCAATCCCTTATCCTCAATCCCACTATGGTTTTCAGCGCACTCCGCACCTGTGACGTTGCTTGTGTTATAGGCGACGGTAGCCACCTACCACCAAGTGGACTGTCAGCCTGTCCTCTTCAACCTGTTTTATTCGTTCGTACCTAATTAACTGTACAAGTAAACGTTAAATAAGTATAATTTTTAAACGTGGAAATTATAAGCTTTATTTAAAAGAGTTCATTGCCACAGCCCTCGATATTGTTGTATTGTATTCTTGTACGTAGGTAGAGGTATGGACGAGAACGTTCTTTGTGACTTACATGTAACGGTATTCTGCTCATTGTCATCTCGTCCCTTTATAATCTTTATGTATGGGATTAAAAGAACGATGTCTCGTTTGTTCATGTGAGCGAAGCATACACATTTTTTTATGCTAAACGTCTGCAGATACGCCGACAGTCTACTTGAGAGACACCTACCACGAACGCCAATCAAAGTGCATGATGTTACTCGTTCGCAAACATAACAGCTGTCAGAGACTACATTGTCCTGCCGCTGTCAGACAGTTTACAATAACTAATAAACTGTTGGGAACAAGTGACGTCACGACGGTCACGTGATAGGTATACGATTTTTAAAGTATAAGTTGTATTGAAAAAATTTACTAAATATTTTGGGTTATATTAGGTACTTATGGTACATGATTTACTTTTCCAAAAATTAGTCAGTATCCCTTTTGGTTTTAAGCATTCAAAAGGAACATCTGTAACATGGATCGGTGATGTTATGGTTAGTAATTGATTACAATGTAATTTACGTAATGTGTGGGTACTTTATAAATGGTGGTATAGTTACCAGTTTTTATGATTGATCGCTGTAAATTGATTATGCATAACACTATCGATACCTAAGTATTGTTAAAGTTTAACACATGGCATTAAAAATATTAGTTTAAAATAATAGTTTTTGTTTGTAAATATTAGCGAACCGCTCCCGGTTTCGCTCGAGTGCAATTTTTTAATGAAAATTATATATAAAAAAAACTTCCTCGTTTAACGCTTTTCATTAAATGAGGTAGTTTTGATTTTTTTTTATATGTTGGTACTGATGAAATTTCCACCTCGAAAGCCAGATTTTTACCAAAAAAACCAGAACTGCCTCATTTGATGTAAGGCATTGCCGCTTGTTTGATACGATTTCCATGGATTACTAGTGAAATGGATTTAAAAGATTTAAGCGTGCATACAGAGGGACAGATGGCGGGAAGCGACTTTGTATGTTAAGATTATATTCATATCTTAAGATGAGTATTTTGAGTTGAAATTGCAATACAAAGCTCCAGGAAGCAGAATCAATTTCAAAAGCAACCGATTCTGTATTAAATTAGCAGGCATTGTTAGGAGGGGCTCATGCATTAACGGGTGGCAGCATTGAAACATATGCCTAGGCCGTAATACTGACAATGAAGTTGAACCCGTTATCTGCAGGCGTGGGTAGCTCTCACGACACCGACACTAAACAATGTCACCTCCGTTCATTAAACCCAGTTTAAAACGCTTCCCATTTAATTGTATGTAATCGATTTATATTTAAATACTTTTTTATTGTTTGTTAACAATTAGAGAAAAAGTAACGTTTCTCATCAAAAAATATTGAATCTGCTTCGTCGTATTACTATAGTGTATATTAACTTGCTGTAACTGTCATCTATAGGTCTATTTGTTCAGCTGATTGATTTGATAAGATATACAGTAGTAAAATGTTAAAAAAAAAACCAATATTAAGTCAAAACATAGACTTCATTATTATTTATGCATATATAATATTTTAATGTATTTTTTTTTGTTCATTTTAGAGGCAATGCCTGTGAGATGACAATTAAAATAGCGCGTTGCGAGTAGCCAATAGTAGCTATCGTTATTTTCAGCTTTAGCTAAAATTATTTAGGCATAGATTATAGATGACATCGACTAAAAACCTAATTATAATGAATTAAAATGATAATAATGACACAATTAATGACGTAACACCATTTAATGTCATTAATGAAACGATTAGCACAATTTATAACTTTTGTGAAGGTGTTTTGACGATTTCTAACTGTAATCGCTGTAACATTTACGTCGCTGAAACATGGTTATCAAATAGAAGCTAATTTTAGTTGAATGGAGAAAATAAATGTTGTGGTGTACGAACAAGAAACATATTATTTTAAACGTTAATTAAAGAATATGTAGACTTCCACAAGTGAAAATATTTATTTTTTTAATTTTATTATTAAAAGAAAGAAAGAATATGCTTAAATTTTAAAGCATTCTTTTTTAATCTGGACAATTTGAAATTGACTTCTATTAGGTATTATCAGACATAACATGGTGTTTAAGTACACAGTTTTAAAGTTTTTTTTTTCTTTTGTAGAAATGCTACTTATTTAAAAAAACAGGACATTGTAAAAATGCTTGACATATTCGTCGAATCCAATTCGGTAGCCGATTCCAATCCTTTAAGATAATGATCGGGTGGCGCTGTACCGTTACGATCGTTAACGATTCCTCTGGCCTGAATGCGCGAGCGCAGGCTCTCGATCTCAACTCACCAGTTCGCTGCCAGTTCGCAGTAGTATCGAAAAGTGCGCGCACACATTCACTCGCGCCGCCAATCTTTCGCGCCTCTGTGCGTAAGACGTTCCGTTCAATTTCCTTTAATGTTTTCTTGACTTTAACACTGATTTGTTCTACCGATTAATCTGTTTTGTAACAATGATTAAGTGGATTGTTTTAGTATTTGGTACGTAAGCTGATTTATTATTATTTTTCCTGATTTATTATATTCTACGTAAGCTTTTATTTTTTCTTACTGTAGAGAAAAATTAAGTACGAGTAGGTAGCTTACTTATATTATATTTTAATAAAAAAATAATATATAAATTATGTTCATTTGCACTAACTCACGGCTTAGCTACAGGATTCAATTTATGTACAGCAGTTACAGTACAAAGGAGGAATATTCTATCTGACAAGAGCATGCAAAATTTGCATGAAATTATTTTTAACTTTTCTTTTTTTTTCTAATAATAAAACATTAAATGAATTATGTGTTTCATTATAAAATTCTTTAAATTCACAAAAGCAATAGTCTAATAAACGTTCTGTCAAAGTTCTTGTAAATTTATAGGATCCGGCAAATCTTTTATTAAATATTAAAGTTTATTGAGTGCTTTAATTGTCATTAAGTACATTAATATTTCTATTATATATATAGTTCAGTCTACGTTTTGGCTTTTGCTAAAAATTATTTTGCCCTGTTATTTTGGATTCTATTTCGCTAATTTATATATCAGTAATTTATATACCAGCAATTTATATTCACAATTCAAATAAACAGTTTTGTTTACAGTATGTTTACCCATTAAATTGTTATGTTTTTTCTTATTTATTTATTTATTTATACAACATAATGTTACATTTAGTTTAACAATGGTGTAATCACAAACTCATCAGAGTTTTACCGCACACTATGTTTATATTAAAGAATTATTTAGAATATGTACATTCAGATATATATAAATATGATTTTTTCTATAATACTTACATAGAAAATAATTAGATTTTATTATAAATATTATATGTCAAAATTCGAATCCACATCAAAATTCGTTGTGTCATTTAGGAGTTAGCGGATATACAGTCAGACAGACATGGAAAGGAAAGTGGAAACTACTTCAATTTATACCATGTAAGGATGTATAGAACATATATAGAAGATAGATATAGGTATCTATCTTCTATTTTGACAATGAGGATCGACGACAAATCTCTGTTAAACGTGCTAATTAAGCTTATGACAATAGAAATCAAATGTAAATAAAGTCTTTCATTACAATAATCTCATCAAAGGCCCTGTAAAAAAATTAATTTTGTCCTACAAAATAATGCAACTAATTTAAATGAAAGCGTTAGTACGTTATTAAAGAGAAATTATTGAGGATTCAGCCTCCGATCAAAGGACTTTTCTAATTATGTCAATTGATCGAAATTGGTCCATGTCGAAGCCTATGTTATATTACTTGGACGTTGTAAAGAGAACTCTCAATTATATGAAGCCAAGAAACTACTTGATGAATATCGACGCAAATTAAAAACTTTCCGACAAATAAGAAAGCACAAAATGACGTAATCATTGAAAGGAAGCCCTTTGTAGAAAGTTATTTCTAAGAAGAGTACGTTGGTGAAAATAAATTGAAATATTATAATATAATATTTTTATGGAATTGATTTTGATTTAAATAACGTCATATAGCGTTTTATCTCCTTAAGGGCCTCTTTCACCAACTACAAGTAAAGTCTTGATTAGTTACTTTTAGAAATATTTTTTTGTTTTATTAAATTATGCACTCGGTTTACTGCATTCTTCGATGGGCGATTTTTTTTTTATATTATTTTCTTTTTAATGTTTGTGACTTTTACCGTACAAAAAAAGGTATATCATCTCCTTCATTCCCGGTTACCGGTGACTTTAAATGGCGGTTAGCCTACTTGACACATGGTGAAAGAGGCCCTATCTCTGTGAATTTTAATTTTAACAAAAAAGTTATATAAACATCTCTTTTAATATATAGGCAATGTATGTTCCAGTATGTTCCCATATGGACTCCAAAACCGCTGAACCGATTTTGATGAATTTTTTAGACAATCTTCAGATTAGTACAGCGGGTGATCCTGTGAGTTTGGTAGCGATCGAATAAGAAAAATGGACGCGGACGAAGTAGCGGCCAAAACCTAGTTTTTATATAAAAATAAACTCTCTACAATATTTGTCGAAAACTTGTTTTTGTAACTCTTACCATTTTTGTACAATTTGAGGACATTTTTATTCCACCCCTTCTTGAGTCAAAAATTTCTTTTACCCATCGATATTATATTCAAGACATTTATATCAAAAATTCCCCTAAGGGACTCAAATTTTGATTTGTTAGTAAATTTTCCTGATCTTTGACAGATCCTACTTGGTGTTGCTTGTGTACTTAGAAGTCTTTAACACATTGGTATGGATTTTTACAGGCGTTGCAAACATTTTCCAGCAAGTCAAGAGTGAGGATACTACATATGACAAGTATGTACCTATACTTGCTTGAAATTTATTATTGACCTACTTATAGATCGCATAACTAGTGAGATTTTTTTTCCCAGTAGTTCAATTGGTTAATGTACCTAACTGAACTACTGGGAATAAAAATTCTCACTAGTGGGAACTAGTGGGAATAGACGATAATTTTTGATGATTAAAATTTTTACTAAATGTTTTTATTATATGTAATGGCAAGGAAATAAACTATATGTAATGTAGGTAAGTAGTCTATTTCCTTCTTTGAATAATATTCATCATTTACAAATAATTTATCTTATACATTTAATTGAATGAACAAATAGATAGGTTGACAAGCAAATAAGGCAAATATTATAGTATATTAGATGACTCGGCTAACGTTGTTTCGGGGTAGGCCACCCTTATCACTTAGAGGTATAAAAAATAGTTTACGCATATAAATCAATTTAGTGTTTATTGGAAACTTGTTTTATGTATAACAACTCGCGGGAGTCCGCGAGTTAATTACCTGCAAGTTGACTAATGACTCTGTGCACTACTTGGTGTTTGTTTCAATTAAAATGTGTTTTCTTTCTTTTTTTCTTTCTCTTATTATTTCGAGACCTCGTAAGCACTTTCTTGAGCTGAAATACCTTATTTTTATTGAGCTTATTGCTTTAAAAATGAATTTGAAAACCGACGAAGGTCTCGTATCCCGACTGTACATACTCGTACGAGTATATAATGTATTTGTGATGAATTATCGAGTTCGTAAGAAAACTTAGGGTAATTCAAAAATTAATTTTTCATCGATACGTTATTTCTTTCAGCCACACTCTGATTCGTTTGCTTCCTACAAAAGACGAACAATTAGAAGCTATAAACAATCTTTATGATCCTGAGCTGGAGTTTTTTAAAAGAAGCAGAGGACTGAATGACTGTACTGATATATTGGTGCCACCTTCAAGAAAAAAAGCATTATTGGACTTTGCTTCACTCAATGACTTGAATTTACAAATAAAACAAGAACATTATGGAAGGTTGGTTGATATCTTATTACACAAAAGTTGGACTTTCCCATGTAAACCTATATTTTTTTTATGTTAAGGTCGGCAGGCAGGCTGACGATCCACTTGATGCCGAAACCATTAGCACACGTGCTGTTATTTCAAAGTATTCTGTAATGGGGTGGTCACTGCCGCCAGACGGGCTGTCAAAATCTTTAAAAAGTTCATTTCCAAAATTCGCCCTGCCGGCAATCGAACCCGGGAAACCTGGAACATAGCGTTAAGACAAGCACCCTGACCCTTCATCCAATGGACGAGTTGGGTATTTTCGGTCAAGTTGAAATTATTTAGAATGTAATAAAGTTATAAATATCATATTTATTATTGAAAATATTAGATTTTAAAATTGGTTTTTATTTGCTACAGATCGGATGAGCCAATAGTAGAACGGACAGCGAGAAGAAGATTTCAAAGTTTTAATCTTTTCAGCTACAACTCGTACGCCGCCGTTAGTATCATCAGCCATAACTATTTATTTTTAAATAATATTACCTAAAGATGTGTATGTAACAATTAGTTTCAACTTACTTGTATCCAACAATATTACTTCTAATTTTTAATGAAATGCTTATTACCCACGACTCCACGGTCCATACAAAAATGATTTTACCTTTTTCATTTTATATTTGTATACAATTTTTAATATTCACAATATTACTTTTAATTTTTAATGAAATAAATGCTCGTAACCCATGACTGCACGGCTTAATACCCATGACTCCACGGTCCTTAATAAATTTATTTTGCCTTTTAATTTTATTTTTGTTTTATAATGTGCGTTAGGTATTAAAAAGTACCCATAGCACATTAATATTGAAAATCAGTTGTGTCGTTGGCCTTCAAAGCATATAAGTAAGAAATTATGGGTGCAGATTAACAAACATGTAAGTCTGGGAATTCGAACGCAATTCGGTCCGCTATAACTTTCCGTTATAGGTATTAACGGAAAAGTATCGATCTAATAACCGAGAATATTTAGAAAATGTGTGGATATTTAAAGGGTTACAATGCCTACATTTTAAATGTCCATATATTAATAATGTTAGTTAAATCTCATTTTGTACCCTTGATCGTGCTGAGTCCTTAATTATTACGTAGATATTATTACACAGAGTAGCAACCATGCTAACAAAGTTACTTGGATATTTGGTTCATAATACAATTAATGTTAAGTTATTTTGTAAAGTAAATTACTAAATAGCCAGTTATATCCCTAATTATCCCTTTACCCAACATCAGTGCCTACTCTAAAATATTGTTAATTAGTAAAATATTTAGAATTTAATCCAAGATAGGATACATTTTTGAAAAAGTTTATAACAATACTATTATAATGTAATCTATTTTGACTATAATTATTCTCAGATTCTGCAGTACATAGAAACGTTAGCAACAACGTATCCTCGGCTGGTGACATTGGAAAACTTAGGAAACAGCTATGAAGGACGGCGGATGAAACTAGTTAAAATTTCCTCGGACCCTAGCAAAGAAAATCCTATTATATTTATCGACGCAGGTGCGTAGTTAAGGTTTCTATTCAGAAGTATTTACAATAGGAATAAAAAAAAATTGTGAAATCATTTATAATTGATTCCTTCCTAACATTCATAAAAAAATGTGCATTATTTGTAAGGCGGGTGCGGGCCAGCTTTAACAAAGTTCTATGGATGATCGCTGATAGGCTGCATTTTTATTTATAATATAAAGTATGGCAGACAGACTGACGATCCACTTGATGATAGGTGGTTACCGTCGCCTAAAGACACAAGCAACACCAGGGGGCTGCCTGTGTTACTTTTACTTATTAATATGATACTGTCTAGAATAATATATATTAAGGGGTCCAGCCTGAAAATAAATGAATTATAGTTTTTTATTTAATTTAATGTTAAAAATGCAATACTAATGATGTTTCATTTTCAGGAGTACATGCGCGAGAATGGGTAGCACCTGCTATGGCATTGTATCTGATTAATAGGCTAACTACGGATAGAGAAGTACAGAAAAAGATTCTGACAGGAGTAGACTGGTACATACTTCCAGTTGTGAACCCTGACGGTTATGAATTCACGCGTTCAAGCAAAGCCGTAAGTAAAATTGTCCTTTGATACTTTGACATCACTTTCAGATACGAGTAACTGTTTTAAAATAAAACTGTTTTATTCTTTTTATAATTATTTTGTATTTAAGGTTTAATGTTAATTTTGTTATTATAATGTTTTATTTATATATATATAGATAAGTTATTAGTCTGTTAATTATTTTATTAATAATAATTTATGTTACTATTAAATATGTACCAATTTACTAGGTATCACTAGGTGATCTAGAGCGATTATATACAATAAAAAAATACAATTAATAGGAAAAGAAAATATCTTCATTTTTCAGAATCGTTTATGGAGAAAGACAAGGTCAAGAACTTCATTTGAAGGTTGTTACGGTGTTGATGGCAATCGTAATTACGGTTACAAATGGGGAGTAAGCGGAGTGTCAACGAATCCCTGCGACAGAGAAACATTCGCCGGTCAGGCTCCCTTTTCGGAGATAGAAACACAGATGGTCAGAAACATTATGATGCGTTACGCTAAAAGACTAAAACTGTATGTATCTCTGCATTCTTACGGTAACTATTTGGTGTATCCATGGGGTTACACGGGAGACGTGCTACCAAAGGAATGGAAAAAACTCGATACCCTGGCAAGATTAGTTTCAGATGCCATACAAAGAGCTGGCGGACAGCCATTGAAAGTTATGAGCGCTGGTAAATGGTATCCAGCGGCTGGTGGCAGCGATGACTACGCTTTTGGTGCTGTAGGCGTCCCTTATTCGTACACGATGGAGTTGACCGATGAATACGAATTTAGATTCCCAGAGTATCTGTTGCGCGTGGCCCTTCCACAACTATTTCAAGGATTCAAAGCTTTCGGCTGGCAAATAAGACGAGAGTTCAGTAATGTGAGGATGAAAAAAAGCGATACTATAGCGACTCAAATGAATATGAAGACTGATTTTGTATTTAATAAGAAAACTACATGTAAAACATAACTTGATATTAAATGATATATGTTTTGAACAGTGTTTATCAAAAACATAAATTTTTCCTTTATAAACAATTATTATTTTCTTTTCAACGTTGTTTATTTTTTTTCATTTCGTATATAATAAAATGCATGAATAAAATTTCAATACTTATATTTTACTTTAACGATTTTATTTATTTTTATTGCTGTTTGAATATTATTCAAAGATATTTTTTTTGTATATTATTTTGTTGAAAATGAAATTTGCACTATTAACATTATTTATATATGGTAGGTATTTTGGTATTTGGAATATACTTAATAAATTAGTTTTTCGCTGATTTTTTAGAGTGCACTTATGCAAAGTGATTTTACCTATTTAATTTATTTCATTTTATTTTATTTTATTTAATACCATTTATATAATGGTATAAAATAAAATAATGTTTGTTCTGATTTTTGTAACAAAATGTTTACTTCCATTTTAGTTAATATTAAAGGGAATATTGGACAGGGATGTGGGTAAGTTCACTTTATGTAAACAAAACTAGTAGATTTTCGCTTGACGCTTATTTCATGTTGAAAAATTCTTTGTTATACCTACGTATGTATTAAAAATACATACGTAATTATAAATAAATAATTTATTATTAATTATTTTATTAATAATAATTTATATTACTATTAAATATTACCAATTTACTAGGTATCACTAGGTGACTAGGTGATTTATTATTAATTTATTATAAATAATTTATTTCTTTTTTCATATTTTACACAATATTTAAGAAAAATCTTCCAATTTTAAATCAGAGAATTTTAGTTATGAGAGAATTTGTTGTGCAATATTGCACCTTAAATCATAATTCATTAGGTTAAGCTATTTTGGTAAAAATTTGTCCAAGGTGATCATTTTTGCAATAATATAATTAATGATATCTTTTCAGATGTAAAAGATTTCGTAGTTGTTACTTCGAAATGTTACAAACATTACGGAGCAATGATGAATCATACTGTATACAAGACGCAGCGATTGGATCCAGTACAGTGAGATTATTGATTGAAAATATTTAATTTATTTTGTGATAGTTGTTATTACAACTAATTGAAAATAACGTGAGAAGTAACACATGAAGTTCACATATTCTGCCGATAAGCATAAATTTAAGAGGATTCAATACTTAAAAATAAAATCAAAATTTCTAGCGATTTTCTTAGTCATAATTATAAGATCAAAACATTAAAAGAGCTTTTATAAAAACACTAGTTTTTTAACCTGCCCCCGGTTAAAAACAGATGTTTATGTTAACCGAAATGTATGTAATGCGTCATTGTATAACATTCCTAGAAAATGTGCACAATTCCTAAAATAGATAGGAAATGTGTACTTATTTACTTTGTAATATGCACTTTTCCATTTCCTATATAGCAGTTGGAAATTTATTAATTTATTTATTGATTCCACTGACGATTCCTAGGTGGTTAATTCCTAGGTTTCATACATTTCCTGTCATATATAGTTACACTCATTCCTTTAGAACCGTATCAAAATCCGTTGGGCGATTTCATAGACAAATCAGGCGGTTTATTTGCGAAAAAAGAATATGTATAGATACAAATATTGATGTATCTACCTATACATAAATAGACAACAGTTATAGTAAAATATATAATGTGACTTATTATAAAGAATCTGCATTTTTTACAGGTACTAATTTTTCTAAAGGCACTAGAGCAATTTTGTGGGAATTTTATCAGCATTTCTGGCGATAGTTTAACATATGAAGCCAGGCGTCTCTACGAGGTCAGTATCACAACTTCTTAGTTATTAAATACTAGCAGACCCAGCAGACGTTTTCTTTCCCGAACTCGAAAAAAAAAATGTTACCCGATTGAAACATCATCTACTCGTATGTTGTCCAACCTGTTACCCATAAATCCTTACATTATGTCCTCCGCCGCGTCTATCTGTTTGTCTGTTCGCGATAAACTCAAAAACTACTGCACCGATTTTCATGCTGTTCACCAATGGATAGAGTGGTTCTCGAGGAAGGTTTTGTATATAATTTTCACGCGGGCGAAGTCGCGGGCACCAGCTAGTAAATAATAAATAACAAAATATGTTAAATGTTGTGTCAATAAAATAACTTACATCGCCATCTGTTAGAATCCTGTGGAACTTTACATCCTTTGTCCTATAAAAAAAAACTTGTAATTTTCATTATAATCGAAATAAAAACTCTATATTAAATATCTTTTAAGTAATGAAAATGCTATCTTTTAAGTAGGACCAAATTACAGATAGTTATGAAGTTTGATCAAACTCGGTTCAGTATTTTCGGAGTTTATCCCGAACATATATCGTGACATGAGATTCATATATATTATATATAAGACTAGCTATTGCACGCGACATCGTCCGCGTAACTTTATAAAATATAGCCTATGTTGCTAGCTGATAATATAGATTTCTATATAGGTGAAAGAATTTTCAAAATCGGTTCAGTAGTTTAGGAATTCATCGTGGACAAACAACGTGACACGAAATTTTTATATATATAGAGATGTATAGATATAGATGTATAATATATATTTTCTTTTTCTATATAACTTTAGGTTACTGTACCCAAACAAGAATCCGAAAACGACACCATGCCAGTTATAATGTTAGAAGCTGGCCAAGAAGCCGGAACAAGCTCCGTTGGATTAGCTCTCTATGTATTGGAGCAATTGGTGGCATGTTCTGAGAACGATGAAATGATTGAAAAAATACGATGGGTTATACTACCTTGTACAAATCCCGATGGATGGGAATACACTTCAGTAAGAATTAATTATTTTGTTTCTGTATCTCCATAGTCGTTAAAAACATCGGAATCTATATGTCAACATATTTCTTAGATAAATAATATCCTAGACCCACTATCTGAAAAAGTAAGACTAGATAGTCTTAAGTCGTATTTACTTCATTTCTATTATCGCTTCTCTGCACTTAACAATGGCTACGAGTATGTCTAACTCGATATGAGAGTCTCCAATAGACAAGATGCCTCAATGTATATTAGCGTGGCGCGATTTATATTAGACTAGTGGGTGTCTTCGTCCGCCTTGAAAAATGACAAGTATACAATAACAAAATACGAATACATAAGTTATTATAACGCTTGACATCTTTATCGTTTTATATTTTTAAACGATCCCTCGGGAAACTAACACTTTGCCAAGATGAAAAAAGTATCCTATTTGTTAATCTAGATAATTAACTATCTGTGTGTCATTTCATCCAAATCCCATCAGCCCTTTTTGCGTGATTGAGTAACAAACATCCAAACATACAAACTTTCGCATTTATAATATTATAATAGGATTAGAACTATAATATTAGACCCAAAGCTAATACAGCATATCGATAGCATAAAACATAGATGTGGTATGTACCCACAATTTTTTTTCTTTTCATAAAAGACAAAGTCTATCGCTGTACCATAAATTTTGTTGCGAGCAAATGTGGTAAGCATCCCGTGTACCGGTTAGGATTAATGATGTAACTTCACTAATGGCCTAGAATCTAGATGATCTAACTTTAAAATCTGTAAAATTTAATTTTGTGCACATACAACATCTCTGTTCTATGCTATCGATATTATCATTGGGTCTTCCATCATACATATGCCTACTAAGCTCATCTTATTTTCAAAAGTGAGTATTGAATAGGCTCTTCTTATTTCCAACTCAGAGTTAAAGTGCCATTGCTGTTATACTCGTATCACTGTCAGAGGACCATCTCAGAGACATTTTAGGTATGGTTCCGAGAAAAACTTTAAAAATTTGTTGGAATTTATTTTAATATATTATATTTACTGTTCCCGTTGCAGTTTAGACCCGACTGGAGAAAGAATCTCAAGAAGTCTGAAAACGATATATCAGTCGGAGTAGATATATCTAGAAATTTTGACTACGGTTGGGACAAATGCAAATACAGTAAATCCACTTTTGCTGAAAATTTTCCAGGCCCATCAGCTGCATCTGAAAATGAGACAGTTTTTATTCAAAATGTGATTCAGAAACATAAAGATAATTTAATGGCTTACATTTCTATTAGACGTGATGGTCACAGTCTATTATACCCATACGCTTCTTCAGATTCTGAGGAAATATATGTAATGCAGAAGGTAGCTGATGAAATCGTTTCAAAAGTTAACCAGAGGGTGACTGGAATGAATATTCTTTTAAGTGGCTCTATATACAATTTTAATGGAAGACCTCGCTGTGGTCACAGCGTAGACTACGCATATAACGCTGGGGCCCGTCTAGCTTTTGAAATGAGAGTGTTTTTTGAAAGTGGTGTCCGCTTAGTGAAAATGTTCCAAACTTTGCCAAAAGGCAATGAAGAAACACTTCGATCTGCTTATTTTAATGCCATCAAAAAACTTTTCCTAATTGTCACCAATGAAAAGAAATATAACATTACCTTGGAAAGGGAACCCAAAAGGAACTTACGCCAAACATACCAGTAATTTAGTATTAATGCCAGTAAGTATCATATATATTATATGTATAATATAATAAAATCATTGTTTGTCTGTACGTTTGTGTACGCTAATCTTAAAAACGGCTTATCCGATTTGGATGCGGATTTCACTTATATACTTAATGTAGAAAGCTTCCCGTAACATTCATTCTAATTGGCTTGTTCTAATTCTAACAGTGTTTGTTTCATTCTAAATGGCTTTATGTTAATTGTATTTTGTACCTCGATATATCAAACATAGCTTTTTAAATGTCAAAGTGTGACAGACGGGCAGATAACCCATTAAATTCAGGCAATGACACACAAAATGTGCAGTAAGAATATTTGTTAGGGAAATAGAGTTTTGAACTTTTAGTTACGCACGAAATTATTGCCGCCGTCGGAACGCGAAAAGCGGGGCGTAGTTTGCGCTGCTAATAAATTAAATTCTATGTGGAAATCCGATTTCATCTTCTTAAAGTGCATCCCCAAAAAAGTTTGTGGCTATCATGGTTGCTTTTACCGGTTTTTATCATGGAAGTTAGAGCACGGAAGTCAGACTTAGTAAGTATGAAGTTCTGTGAGTTTGTTAGGCCAAGATATTTTTCCTACTTTTGCCATTGACATTACATTACATTACCACCTGTATCCATCAACAGTTGTTATCATCCGTATCGAAAAATCTATACTAACATTATAAAGAGAGAAGAAGATTTGTATTTTTGTTTGTAATGAATAAACCCAAAACTACTGGACTGATTTTAAAAATTCTTGCACCTACAGAAACATAGGTATTTTTAGTGTTAATTCAACACGTATTGATAAACAATCTTTTTTATTCTATGACTTCGCATTAATGCATTATTGTCAAAATGCAAGATTAACGCGATTTTGGATATTTTTTTATCATTGAGTAACTGTCCCTTTTTAAGCTGGTTCAGAACCTGCTTCAGTGAAATGAATGACGATGCTTGTTAACAATATTGTGTAGAATATTCTATGTCGATACAAAATTTAGGTATATCCTCAAGTAGAAGGAAAAACGGAGCAGCAATTGGCTGGGCGAATTCCGAGCTCCAATTTTCGCATAAAAATCTGTAAATAGGCCACAATTATGTACCGTCTGTTTGCGATACAATATTTATTTAGTACATAATGTAATAAGTACACGGAGGAGTCACTTTTCCAGTTTTCGGTAGGATGTCGGCATGCGCAGTGGTGGTCTTTCTACGCGCCTGCGCTAGGGGTGGGGCCGATTGCTGTTCAACCCAATGCCATTTCATAGTCAGCCGCGGTAGCGGAGCGCGGTCTCGGTCTTTACCATCGCCTCTACATCAAATCCTCACCGATACTTTGATGTCAATCGCGTTGGCCGCCGCTCGCTCTAAAACAAACTTTTTCCTTCTTCTATAATTTTTTTTATTCGTAATTTGTTTCTCGTTCCAAATTTATTTCTATAGTGAGTTTGTATGTTTGAATTTTGGTTTAGTAAAATATTATAAAAAAAAAAGTTTTCAATTAATTTTTCGCAATTAATTTTGTGCATGTTTAAACATTTTAAAAAGTTGCCGCAGTCGAAGTTCAACGTGTCAAAACGTAAGTAATATTTAAAATGTGTGTCTGGATTAAACTTTTGTCTAGGTTTCAATTGGTTTGTGATGTAGAGAAGCGTTGGTTGAGTTTTGATGCGAGCTGAAAACGTGGCGATGGGCGTAAGGCGGTCCTTTCATCAACAGGTTGTAGGCAGCGTCGAGCGCGGAACCAGCGGGGTACTCTCCGCCCGCCGTAGCGCGGCTTTTGCTCCAATTATATTAACTGCTAATAAACCCTGTGTTACCTTAGCTGCACCTAATTACCCATCCGAGATTCATTATGTTAATATTCTTCTTCACTCAGCAAATTTTCCAGAGAGTATTTAAAATATAACGCTTTCGCTCCAAGATGATAAGAAAATAACTCTTTTTGTGTTGTCTTCAATGAAATAAATTAATTTGAAGAAAATCATTAAAACAAATCCGACGGCTACTCGGTCACATATAATTGCAAGTTATACGGAATTTGTTTTATTTAATCTTAGCATTCGTGCACTTGACATATTTAAAAATCTAAATATTTTATCAATCTTTCAAGATAAAGAAAAAAAAGACCTAGGTTTTAAAATAAGTTCTGTTAATATCACGGTTCGTAAAATAGGATTTACGTCTTAAAAAAATGGCATTGCATTTATAAGGTACATCATTAATTGTCATATTATCTATGTAAAATTGTACAATAGAAAAAAATATAATAAAAGTCTAATAAAAATGTATTTTGATTTTGGTTCAAATAATCTTCATTTTAAAAAAGAAAAACCATTGTTAAAGTAATTTCTGAAAAAAATCAGATAGGTTTTTCTATTAAGGTTGTTCAATAACATTTTACATGAAAATAAAATTCTAACGTTCTTCCACGAGATTGTATCAAATGTCTTTTTTCGTCTTTAATGAATCTTTTACAACTAAATATTGTCCGGTTTTTTATTTTATGTACAATAATCTAGATAAATAAAAATAAATCTCCAAATATGTTGCTGAGCACAAAACTCTACAGCGGCTGATACAATTCCGCTATAATTTTTTTTTTAAATATTTATTGAAGTCTGAGGAATGTTATAATGAAGAGAAAAAATTGAAAAAAAAAAAAAAATTGAAAAATTATTCGTCTGTGTGAAGCCGGAGGTGATAGTTAATAAAAAAATACAAGTATAAGAATACAAAATATTATTGGAGTGAAATAACTTTCATAATTTAATTTATTGTTACAAAACAAAAAATTTAATTTTTTAAATAAAATTTTTATCAACCACGATAAACTCGAAAATATAAAATATTCTTCAAGAAAAACAACATTCTAACCTTAAATTACGATTATTAAAACACAAAAATAAAGTCTTCTTCTGTACATAGTATAAAACAAAGTCTTTTCTCGTCATCTGTCCCTCTGTATGTACGCTTAGACCTTTTAAACTGCGCAACGAATTTTAATACGGTTTTCACTAATGGAAAGAGCGCTAAAAGAGGAATTTTTATATATATATATATATATATATATAATTTGCAGACAAAATCCGTGCGAAGCCGAGTTTCAAATACAAAGATATAAATTTATTATTATTCCTTTGAAGAAACAAATAATTATTATTGACAATTAATAATTATTTATAAAATGTTTTGGACACTGATTCAGTGTTCGGGCATTCACTTTTTGCTAGTAAAGGTTATACGTATACCAACTACGTTTCATAATAATTATACGACCGAAATAATCGTCGGGACAGTGGTTACCTTCATAACTAAAGTTTGGAGTGTTGATAAGGACATTGTGTTGTATCGATCGGTCTCATTAGAGAGTCGAACCTCGTATCGTTAGTGATAAGAGGATGCGGGTGCTTAGCTGTCGCAAAAAGGTAACACGACTTACCCACATACATATTATTCCCACTTATACTCGTAACGAACGTAATAAGTTCTTTGTCCAATATTTCTATTTGCAAATCCGTTAGTAGACCGCCTTTGAACCAGCACTATATTGACAGATAACTTTGATTCCCATGGGGAACTTTTTGAAAGATTTACGAGCTTTCTTCGTAATCTACAGTTATGTCTATGTTGCAAAGGAAAATTTATATAATTCATTTTATACCAGCTGTTTAAACTTTTGAGTAAAAATATACTCGCGTTTCCCAGCTTTTCGTCAAATTTCGCTCGTGTTTATTCGTCAAATTCAGTAAGCGAGTAGGAGACAAACACATGACAACAACGGTTTTACGGGACCTAGAAAATGTCTTATGGGGTCATCATTAACAAGTTTACAAAATTACAAAATACAATATTTGAAAAAAAAAAAAAAAGAGCACAGATCAAAACTAAATTAGGATCGAATTAAATCTCCCAGATTATTTGATATGTTTTTTTAATGATTTTAAAAAACATAATAAAAACCTTAATTAGAAAAACCAAAAGAGATTTACTCATAAAATTTATTGGATTGGACATTTACTATATTTGGAACTAGCGATCACCATCGGCTACGCACGGGTGCAACTAATTACATGCACAAAGTTCCTCGTTTATTGATCGTTTTCATTAATTAAAACCGTATCTATCAAAATCCGTAAAAGTTGTATAGAATTTAAAATTTAAACAAATTTTAAAATTTTTGTCTATCTGTCTGTTGGTTCCCATTAATCTCCGAAACGGCTCAACCGATTTTGACGGGACTTTCACTGGCAGAAAGGTAGTATACAGGGAGTATATATATATTTTCGAAAAATAAAAGTATATTATATATTAATATGACTATAATATATAAATATATGAGCAGTGCCCAGTAAAGCGTGAAGCGTGCCAGGCTACAGATGGTTTTATAAGACGTATAAATATACATGGATAAGTAATAAAATTTAATATGAATAATAGTTGAATCTAACTTCAAACACCCAAATAGAGGCTTCTTCAAATTTTCATAAAAAATACCTTATCTATAATAAACACGAGGGTACTATTATATCGTTGGTACTATTGAATACTCTATGTTCATGAAAAGCGTCGGTTGGTTATGGAATTTAATTCCAGAAGTTTTGTCTAGTTGTCGAGTGTCGACCCTCAAACAGAGATACTTCAAAGGGGTTCATCTGATATTTAATATTTAGTAGCTACCTCTCGCAGTTAAGTAACAACAGCGATAATGAAGTTCCCAAAATTAATTTAACACACATATTGCTTACTAGCTGATGTTGCACGCGACTTCGTCCGCGTAACTTTATAAAATATACCCTATATTAATCGCTGGTAATGTAACTTTCTATAGTTGAAAGAATTTTTAAAATCGGTCAAGTAGTTTTTAAGTTTATTCACGTTACAACCTGCTTTTTTAGGCAGTATGAAGTTCGCTGGGTCAGCTAGCCGAGATATAAGTAATATCTCGACACTATTTCTGAGACATTTATTATTTGCATCTGTGGTTTTCTTAATTTTAAGGTCGACGCTCCACTTGATGGTGGGTAGCTACTGCCACCTATAACACAAGCAACACCACAAGTGGCTGCAAGTGCGCTGCCGACCATAGTTGGATTAAGGATAAGGATTTAGGAACGGATAACGAAATAGAACCCATTAGTCACGCACCGAAATAAAACAGCACGCCTCTATAATTAATTAGTTCTTTTTTGAAAGGGTGTGGTTACTGCCGCCACGTAACCATCGTGAAGCTTTTGGCTGCCACCACTTGGGCTGCCTAAATGGCTACGTAATATGTGCCAACTTTGAATAGTTCAATTCCAAATATGTATAAAAATAGTTTCAAACGAGTTAAACTAATTAAAAAAAAGAAATCTCTAACTAATCCTATAAAAGTGCTTTTTAAATATAGTTTTGCGTGATATATTAATTGTTAGAGATTAAAACCAACACCTGGCCAAAGTTTTATAGCAACAAGAGGTCAGCGTTATATTGCTTACATTTTTTTTTCACTGCGGACGAATTCGCGAGCACCTACTAGAAAATAAAAAATATTCAACAATAATTAATAGACATTCGACTAATACCAAGTGGATTTTTTTAATTGAATTTGATTCCATATCTACCTAATGAAGGTATGTAATTTTATCACAGCAATGCAGTTCTCTTTATCATCCCACTCTGTTTTAATATCACCAGAACTCTATTTTCATATCATATATTAGTTAGTAATGAAATGTTAGAAAAAACTACTGCAAAAGGATTTATACGTATGTCTTTGCAACTACATATAATAAATCTTGCTTTGATTGTGCCGTTTCTGAATTCTCGATAGTTAAAACACAAGAGTCTGGCTGAATTATCATATGTACATATCATACATTTCTTGAAATATCGATGCGGATTCAGCTTTCTAATTACAATAAAAGAATAACTAGAAGTAGTTTTCCAGTTGAAATCGTGATTAAATCCGACAACAATGCCGTGTAACCAAGAGAATTTCCCAACATTAAAAAAAGGAGTACTGCGTTTAGAAATTATCCTTTACTTTCAAAAGGTCATATTTTCAAAAGGACAGTCTTTCAGATGGTCAGTTTTTCAAATTTATTACATTAAAAAACTTTAAAGTAATTTAAAATATTAAAAATAAAACAACAGTTAAGTGCAGCCTATGCATTCCTATGCAGCAAAATGATGAAATTTTTACGCTCTGTGTGGAAAATTAAAAATAAATACTAAAATCTAAAATCGCACATAAATTTATAATAAATTATTTAGATAACTAAAAAAATGAGTCTATGTGACTTGAATTAATAAATATAATATTATTATTTTCTATTGTTCGTTTTAACTCGTCAACCCTTCCAATAGTTAAAATGAGGGGGAAGACTATTTATTATAATAATTTAATATTGCTTGTATTTTACAATATAAAAAAACAGTATATGAAAATTACAATAAATGCGTGGTCAAAGGTATCACGCATTTGTCCTCACTCCATGTATTTAATATATATTTTTTAAAATAACTAACCACTTTTATCCGAATTTTTTAATATTGAAATTGACAGTAGTTAACTTTGCACGGCTTACTGCGTCTGCGTCGAACTGTAGAGGCTGTATTAAAATTTGAAGCGCTTTAACTTACCTCCTTTTAATGTTCATTACGTCGGAAAGTTGGCGAAAATTCATACAAGTCCAAGTTCTAATGAACACCGGTCGGCGAAGTTGGACCGATCGTTCACAACACCACACGCTGTGTAAGCCCTTTTTGTAAGCGTCTGTAAAATGCCAGCCATTCACCACTTTAATAAAGTGCGCCATAGTTTAGTGAAGTCGTGTATTGATTTTATTACATATTAAAGATAACAATGCATCACAAGTATTTCGTTCGGTGGAAACTTAGGTACAGTATACCAATTCATAATGCAAATCTTTACTTACTTACTTGGATGAGTGGTGGTTAGGGTGCTTGCTTTAACGCTTTATCTCAAGAGAACCGGGTTTGATTCCTGGCAGGGTCAAAATTTGAAATGAACATTTCAAAGTTGGCTCTGATCCTTGTTCCAGTTCCACCTTCCTTGTCCGAACTGCTAGGGAGTGGAACTTACTGCCTGCGTCTGTGTTTCCTCAAAATTACAACTTGGGGGTCTTCAAATCTAGGGTAAATGGGTACCTTACATCAAGTGAGGTTGCGACCAAGCGCTGCCTTGACTCAAAAAAAAAAAAAGATCCGGATTTAAAAAGTAGTGGCACTACGTTTCGCAGTTATTTCTGCAGTCCGTCTGGCTACAGTAACCACCCCGTTATAGAAGATCACCGTGAAATAATAACATGACTGTGTTATGTTGTGTTTCAGTGAGTGAGTAAGGAATGACAGAGCCCATCCTAATCCCTTAACTCAATCCTTCGTCGGCAGGCCAACTTGTAGCACCTGTGGCGTTGCAGCCGCCTTTCATCTAGTTAGTGGGCCGTCAGCCTGTCTGTCGAACTTAACATTCCTAATTCCTACCAATATTTATCACATTTAACGAATGCGACAGCTCTATTTTTGAATTGACAAATCAAGTACCATGTGAATGTAGATTAGCTAAATTTCTTTTACATCTAAAACCTTTTCTACAATATATTATTGTAGAAATTCTGTAAACTAAATCTGTCTACAATATTTGAATAAAATAAGAAAGAAGGACGAGTTATACTAAAAAAAAAGTTTGTGTTTTTTGCAATTTTAATTCATTCTACAAAATTTTGTTTCTGTCATAATTTTTATTCGTAACTTGAAAGGATTCCCTAGTGACACTTCCATTTAGGTAAGTAATGTGGTACACTTCGCTTATTCTTAGAGAGACACTTAAAAGTGGCGGGTTCCAAGGATTGAGGTGCGAGTGCAACCACGGTGCCAGTAAGCTTCGCGTCAGACTTAATGTTGGATTTCAACTTAACCAGATCTGAAATGCGCTGGCCTTAATCCACTTAGAATAACAACAGGGCTAATGCTTGCCGCAACCGCCCCGTTTCTTATTGTGGCGAGGGGATTTCATGCCAATTTATATCTATCTGCTTTGCTGCTCATACTTTGCTACCAAGATTACGACGAGACTAACGATAGCGTAAACATCTAATATTACTTTAATTTTAATGTGAGCTTTTTAGTATTAAAATATTAATTTATTTGCCCTCAGGTAATACTACAATATTTGTTAGTCGAAATCTAGATCTACAGATCTAGAGACATGTTTGTTTATGTCTGATATTTTTCGCAGTCATAAATTGGGCAGCCCATCTGGCGGATGTAGTTTCTCTCTCACAGAAGACCACACCAAAAGTCTATTCCGAATATTCATCCTATTTTCTATTGACAATCGACGGTTCCATTATGACAACTTTAATGAATTGTGATGCGCTTGCCGGTCTGTGGCTTCCGCTTGAGAACCTTCCAGTTTATCTGGCGCTAGGCAGTCGTCACCTCTCCATACTAGGTATGTGTCCTGCCCACTCACTGATCTTCCACTTAATGATCTGCAGGCTTATGTCGGTAACTTTTGTACTTCTACGGATCTCCTCATTCCTGATTCGATCTCGCAGTGTAACCCCGAGCTTAGCCCTTTCCAATAGCTCATTGAGCGACGATGAACTTTCTTACGAGGGCTATAGTTAGAGATCACGAATCATCACCATATTATGTCATCACTGGCAACACACATTGGTCGAAAGTTATTGTTTTGAGGCATTAAGAAATTTTGGACGAGAAGATGTCTGGAAGCTTCCAGAACGATGCTCATCAGAACTGGATTAACCTCCTTCTCGAAGTTTTCTTTACTTTGTAGCGACTTGTTGTAAATACTCTTTTGCGTTATACATACTTTTTGGTTTTATTTTTAATACTTTTTATATATATTTTTATGTCATATGTATGTTGTCACTTATATTAATTTGTCACCAATTTGTCATGTTTATATAATAACTTTCTTTGTAAAATATAATTCTTAATCCATCGTAATCCGTATCTTTAATTTATACAATCACGTACAGCACAAACCAACCACAAATTTGGTAACTCCGACGTGATAATCTGACGTGATTTTAATATAATTTGCACACTACATACGAATAAATATAACGATGGAACAAAATAGCCGTCCGAACATTTTAAATAGTGTGAGTGTTAAAGTACCACCGTTTTGGCCAGAAGATCCGGCATTGTGGTTTGCCCAATTAGAAGGCCAATTCGCCTTAGCTGGTATAACTACGGATTCGACAAAATACAACCATGTAATAGCAAATTTGGATTGTAGAATTATCGCTGAAATCAAAGACATTGTAAAAAGCCCACCCAATACAGGAAAATACGATAAGGTAAGAGATGAGCTAATTTCGCGTTTATCGTCGTCCAATGAGCAGCGAGTTCGGCAGCTCATTAGTAATGAGGACATTGGCGATCGCAAGCCTTCGCAATTCCTGCGTCATTTGTTGAACCTTGCTGGACCAGACGTTCCTGATGACTTTATAAAAACTTTGTGGTCAAATCGTCTGCCATCGCACGTCCAGTTAATAATTGCCTCGCAGTCTAAAAGCTGTTTAGAAGACCTAGCTAAGCTCGCTGATACAGTGATAGATATAGTTCAACCGCAGATACACCAAGTGTCCACGCCGTCGACGTCAAGCGAGATGATCGAACTCCGGCGGTGTGTCGACGGTCTTAGTCGCGAGATTGCGGAATTAAAGAGGACAGCGCGGCCACATGCTTCAAGTAAAGCGCGCTACACAGGCCGGCGCCGTTTACGTTCTCGGAGCAGCAATCGAAGACAACGTCGTGGTATGTACTGGTATCACAGCAAGTTTGGCCCACGCGCAAGTAAGTGTCACGCGCCTTGCAGTTTCAATGAGGGAAATGCCGACGGCAGTCGTTGATGACGGCCAGCGATTGTCAAAATGTTTCAGCCCGTTTATTCGTGACCGACAAGAAGACACAGGTGAAGTTTTTAGTGGATAGTGGTTCAGACTTATGTGTTTATCCTGTTAGTTTTATACGTAGTTCACGCCCTAAAAAGGACAAATACGTATTATGCGCCGCAAACGGATCGACAATTTTTACTTATGGTACAATTTCTTTAAAGCTCGACCTAGGCTTACGTCGTGATTTTTCATGGCGATTTGTTGTAGCAGATGTAACAAAACCTATCCTAGGCGCAGATTTTTTAAAATTTTATGGTTTATTGGTAGACATTAGGCATAAACGTTTGGTTGACAATATTACAACGCTTTCTATTAGTGGTATATCCGCAAAATCTTGTTCTGTGTGCCATGTTAAAACAGTTACAGGTACATCTATTTTTCATCACATACTACAAGAGTACCCAGAGATTACCCGTCCAGCCGGTGATACTTCGGCACCAAAGGTGAAACATAATACAGTTCACTATATTCGCACTACTCCTGGTCCACCGGTGTATTGCCGCCCAAGGAGGTTAGATGCAGAACGACTCAAGATTGCTAAGCGTGAGTTTGAACAACTTGTAAATACAGGTATCGCGCATCGATCTGACAGCTCATGGTCCTCACCTTTACATTTGGTCCCCAAAAAGAACCAAGGTTGGAGGCCGTGTGGTGATTACCGTGCTCTTAATGCTCGTACTATACCAGACCGATATCCAGTCAGACACTTAGCAGATTTCTCCTACAATCTCTATGGCTGTACAGTATTTAGCACTCTGGATTTGGTACGCGCTTATAACCAAATTCCAGTATTTGCGGATGATATTCCGAAAACAGCAATAACGACGCCTTTTGGTCTTTTTGAATTTAACTTTATGGGTTTCGGTTTTAAAAATGCTGCACAGACGTTTCAACGTTTCATTGATGAAATTCTTTGCGAACTAGAATTCTGTTTTCCATATTTAGATGACATTTTGATAGCGTCAGTAAACATGACAGAGCACGAAAGTCATCTGAGACAAGTTTTTGAACGACTACGGCAACATGGTGTTTTAATCAACACAGCAAAATGTAATTTTGGAAAGACAGAGGTAGCTTTTCTCGGACACAACATTTCTAGCAATGGCACAAAACCTTTACCAGAGAAGATAACTGCCATACAGAATTTTGCACGCCCCAAGACAATTAAAGAACTTCGTCGTTTTTTGGGCATGATTAACTTTTATCGACGTTTTCTGCCACAAGCAGCGCTTAAGCAAAAACCACTGAATGCTTTGTTAGCAGGTCCAAATTTAAAAAACTCGACGAAAATAGATTGGAACGAAAATTTAGATAGAGCATTTTTGATCTGCAAAACAAGTCTAGCAGAAGCCACACTTCTTGCTCATCCTCATCCTAACTCGAAAGTCGCGCTGGTTACTGATGCATCAGACTTAGCAATTGGTGCAGTTATCCAACAGCGTGTAGACAATGTATGGGAACCGTTAGGATTCTTTTCAAGAAAACTAACAGCAACTCAGTGTAAATACAGCCCTTATGATAGAGAGTTGTTGGCAATATACGAAGGTGTTAAATATTTTCGTCACGGAATGCCAAAAGTTTTCGTTCATAAAGACTTGAAAACAGCTTCTCACGTTTTCATAAGGGATGATTCTGTTCGAAAACCGTTGCAACCGACATTTTCCGGACCCTATCGTGTAATAAACCGTGCAGATAAATTTTTTAAGCTCGATATCAAAGGGAAATCGAATAATGTTTCCATTGACCGTTTGAAACCAGCATATATACTAGAGGAGCCCAGTCTGGCACCTAAAACTTCTAGCGAACGTGCTGTTGTTACACCTCAACAGTCCGCTCCGGAACGCAGAACAAGATCGGGTCGTCGTGTTTGTTTTCCCAAACGTTTATCGACCTAAAAGTCTCCGGGGGGGCTGATGTAGCGACTTGTTGTAAATACTCTTTTGCGTTATACATACTTTTTGGTTTTATTTTTAATACTTTTTATATATATTTTTATGTCATATGTATGTTGTCACTTATATTAATTTGTCACCAATTTGTCATGTTTATATAATAACTTTCTTTGTAAAATATAATTCTTAATCCATCGTAATCCGTATCTTTAATTTATACAATCACGTACAGCACAAACCAACCACAACTTAATTGCTGAAAATTTGTATGTCGATAGCTTATATTTAACTAGCTATTTAATAAAAAAAATATTTTCCTAAAATTAGGCCACTAAACTGTTTCAATACACCATCATTCGGGGCATTGAATATAGGTATACTTAGATCTATTGGTTCTGTAAATGGTTGTGTAACTTATTTTCCAGATTAATTTATCAAGAGGTGTCTAAGTATCGACCCCGCCCAACAAACACAGTTTTATCAATACAGGGCGCGTTCGCAAACTCATTAGATAAATGAAAGAGTTCACTAAACACGATCATCGGTACTCTGTCGAGTATCGAGTAGCTCGCCCGCACCGTCGCACAGCCCGCGCGATGATTGATCGACTTTACACAAGTGTCGAGTGAAGAGAACGGTGGGTGAGGTATGGTCGCTTTATACGCGAAGCGGGAAACATTAATTTAATAAATCTCTTCATTTATTCATATTATGGAGTGAATTTCTAGGGCCATTCTTCAATAAGTTATGGTGTATAACCTTCATTATAAAACATATTAGCTCGTCTTCATAATGTTTATTTTATCTACCTGTTATCAACTTTATCACGACTTTTTATAATTTATTTTATTTAAAGTTGAAAATTTCGCGGAAACAATTAGAATGAAAATATTACTTTACAAACTGTTAAAATTATAAATGGATGAAGTCATTGTTCTTTCAGATAACAATGACTATTCGAACTAAAATTATAAATGCAAAAGTATCTACGTATACCTGTCTATTATACTTTCCACCATTGATCTAAACTATATATAGTCTTTGGTTTTCACATCTAAACCTATGAACCAAATTTTATTAAATTAAATTCAGTATAAAGATAGATGAAGCTAGCCCTAGACATAGTCATTTTATTTATCGCAAAAATAATACTTGAACGGAATGAAATAGGGAATGAAAATTTGCATGGAAACTTATTAATCATTAATTATTTATTTAGTACAAAAATTTATGAAAGTTTGGAGAAAAAAATAGTCTATTCTTAAGTACTCTTAAGCACATGCGGATATCCAGTAGTATTTAAAACTATTGTAAAACGAACTGCTATGTTCAATTTACAATAATCCAAAAATCTAAACTTTATAAATTATTCTCTACTTCACATTGAAATTACGAAAGGAATGCTAAGTTGAATTAAGAAAACACACTTTATCCACTGACAATATGTATTTTATATGGCATAGTTCCAGATAACTCACTCAAAATAGAACCGTACCTCAAGAAATTGAACCTTACACGAAATAACGATAGGAGTCCGTGTCGAATTACCCATTTATTCACTTATGTCGAGTCGGGGGAGTGTTTGAGTTGTGACGTGATACGCCCGAGCTCATTCCGATCGCGAAAAGTAATAAATTAATCGGCTCTCTCTCTGTTTATCTTGCGTATCTAATTAAAATTTTATTGACGCTTAACAAGACAAGCATTCGTGCATTTGGCGAACTTTAGATTGTTATTGTCTTTCGTAGTGGGAGTTATTTCGTGTATCAACATATAAGAGTACCTTTTATTACGGCACGATGTTCCAATTTCGTGAAATGCAGCTATGACTCAGACATTAGATAATACTTTCCCTATATGCTAATTAGATGTCGCTCAACTAGTGACTACTTGCGTGAGTGATTATAGTACCTACAAGTACTTTAGCCTCAGAACTTTTCAGCTAGTCTGGTATTTCTTCTCATTTTATACATAAGAAATACACTAGAGGTGATAATACCAACATTCTACTTTATGAAATGCATTTAATTAGGCTTTCGATTTTTTTTCATATTAACTTCGGCAGACAGGCTGACGGTCCACTTGATGGTAGATGGCTACCGTTGTCTATAACACAAGCAACGCCACAGGTACTGCAAGTTCGCTACCTGCTACAGGAGGATTAAGGATAAATTTCAAAATAAAATGTCCGTTAAGGGTATTTTAATTAAAATTAAAATTAAATTTAAAGTTATATACATCTAATTAACAGAAAATACAAGCACGTTAACAAATTATATTTTCATAATACTTAAGATGTCAAGAACGTACCTAAATATCTCAGTAAGATCCTTGTAATGGAACAATTCTTTTTATTCCAAAACTAGGGTCGGTTTCGCTCTTGTGAACTCCCTTCACATTACTCTCGTAATATTCCAACAATAGAACTACCATTTTATTTAATAACTAGGAATATTTAATTAAATTTTTACATAAAATAATATTCATAGTTCTTTTTATAACTAGTAAAGTAATAAAGAATTAAGTATAACACTGTTATTTAAAGTAGCATTTATACTTAAAATATCCGTATCCGTACTATAATATTATAAATGCGAAAGTTTGTAACTCTTTCAGACAAAAACTACTGAACCGATCACCATGAAATTTTGCTTACACGTTGTCTGGGACACCAGAAAAGACATAGGGCACCAGCTAGTTAGTAAAAGTAATTCTGTCTGTCTCTGAGTCTATTATGTCTATTCATCGATGTGTCTATTACCTAATCACGCCTTAACTAGGTACTCAGCGATCATCATGATATTTTGCACACATTGTCTGGGAAAAATCGCTATATTTTTTATTTTTCAACGCGGATGAAGTCGGGGCACCAGCTAGGTTTGTCTGTAAAAATGAACTTTTCAAAGTTGGCTCTGGTCTGGATCTGAAAAGTAGTGGCAAGGCACATTTGGGAAGTCCGACTGGCGGCAGTTACCACTCCTTACAGAAGACTACTGTAAATTAGAGTACCTAAGTATGTGTGCTGTTTTATTTCGGTAAGTGAGTAAGGGTTGCCACAGCCCATATCCCCTCCCAAACCCTTATCCTCAATTCCACTATCCTACGTGGAACATCAGCCTGTCTGTCGACCTTAAGTTAATGCACTCAGTTTTAATTTGAGACGAGTTTGAACAAAAATAAAGGAGCCTAAAGTTTCAAGTGTATCCCCTTTGAAACAAGTATCGAAGGTAATCACACGAGTTTGTGGGGTCGGGGTCCGAAAGAGCCGGAAATGGAGTTGAACCGAACGGAAATCGGTATACGATGGGTACTGCCTTCGCAGACCGAACATCTACAATGCGGTGAACAATTGCTTTTATGGCGTTCTATACACTTGTAGTAGGTACACGTGTATTTAGATAATGCAACACAATTGTTATACACTGCCTGTACCCCGCGGCTTTGTTTGCCTTAAATTTGGATTGTCGATAAGTTTTTTTCTTAACGTTAGGATAAATTCTCTTGGATACCCGGCAGTGTAGGGGACACTGCGGGGTTATGCCGGATTCGTATCGGCTAAAACCCAACGACTTCTAGTGCGGCCGTTGATGGGCAGGGTCGCGTGGACGTTATGATACGGCATCGGTGCCCCGCCACGGCAGCCAGTGCGGGGAGAGCACAGATAACCCCCAGGGGAGGGCTACGCTCCCTATCAGAACATCACCTAATTGTAGACTTTTGGTGGGCACCCGTGTCGTTTTCATATATTATACATATTCCATTTCATAAAAAATAATAGTGTTACATTCAACTTTCACTCTCCAAGTCCCAAATACAAAGTAAATTTCTAATTCTATTATAATTAATTATTTATTTTATAATCTTAATTAAATTCTAAATTAATGAACCACAAAATTGTACAACAATCTCAAAATGTTTCAATATGCCGGCTAATTTTTACTAGTTTTTGATATTTCTTCATAAATCTGTGAGTGATGTGTGACACACGAGTCAAAACATGTCTCAATTAAAATTCAAAACTCCAGTTAAGTAATAAAATTTGAAATACTTATTACTAATAAGTGTTTCAAATCCGCAGCAAACAAAATAATAAAGAAATCACAAACGGCAATCCACAGTTGCAGAACGCGGTGTCTAGTTTAAACGAGGCGAAATAATTCAAAAGAGCTCCCGTTAAAATGCATCTGGCGGTAGAATACAACCGCTGTATCAGTTTATCACCTGAACTCAGCCGATTTATGGCAGTTGGGGGATGCGCGGGCGCTATAAACCTACCGTTCATAAACGCGCACTTTCGCTGACATGGAAAATAGTTTACAAGCCGTCTATACGCGTTACAGACTCTGTTTATCTCCGCTTTAGTGCTCGATAGCCTCCGTCTCCTCTAATCTGGAGAATAAAACTTTATACGCCATTTTTAGGGAGCTTTTACGGTTAACACTTTGTAGACAGAATTAAACCTTAAATGCTTAATGAGTTGTTTGCGAGCGTCGCGATTAAAAGTTTTTAAGCTGTTTTCCAATTGTGACTTTACCCTCAAACGGTTTAAAGGTAATGAACAGCGTCACTGACTTCAAATTAATCTAAAATTCAATTAACTATTATATATATATAAGTTGTCAAAGTCGCATAATTGCTGTATACGTCTAAATCCAAAATATATATATTGGGAGCATACTCGTATGACTTAAAGAAATGATGACTTAAAGGAGAGGACAAGTAGACCGTCAGATTATAACATAATTTTTTTTTAATAATAGTACAAAGTACTGATAACAGTACAAAGTACAATCGTTGGAGTTTCTAGCTTATATTCACGCCAAGCCAACATAATATGAAAAGTGAACCTTTCATATCTTTAACTCTCGTTTAAAGCTTTGTAATGTTCCATTCGGTGCAATCTCTACCTGTTTAAAGTGTAGCTTTTCCTTAATAACCTCATAAGTTATAATATCGCGAACAATATCTGTCGAGATGTGTTGTGTATACACACACTTATATGTGTGTGTTATTCGCTCAGGGTGGAACTCAATAATCGCTGTTTCTAAGTCACTTAACGCGAACGAGTGAAAGGCGCGGCTGAGCACCGCACAGCAGACAGTTGCCTCGTTCGAATTCGAACCGAGCTATACCAAATAAAACGTCCGTTATGGCAATATCGCTCCGTTTACGCTCCCCTGTCGGTACCCCCCTTATTGTACAATAAAAATGTTATGAGGTAACTCTATTCAATGAACTCGTCTCTTATTGAAATCGGCGTTTCGGTTAAAGTAGCCTTTCTTATGGAATAATAAACGGAGAGATTCATCTGTGCGGTGAGATCTTTTGTTGCTGTACTGATTTTCATTGGCATTCACAACCAGTTTGCATAATTCGTTATAACCTAATCAGAGAGCGGTGTTTCGCTTTCACATATCGCTTTTAGATATACCTACAAAACATATACTTTAGGACTCTTTCGCTTTCCCTCGTGAAAAACTATCCACTTAGTATCTCCGTATCACTATTATTAATGAGGTAATAACCCACTGCAAAAGAAGTATAAGGCTCAAATTCAAATGATCATAATGGTAATAACTTATGATACTATATTTACATTTTTGGATATATTCTTTACCATGACATTCGGGAACATATTATCTGGAATATTTCTAATTTTGCTCAAATGATTTCAGATCATAATGTATCGTTCAATAATTTAAGATGGTTTTCCAACGGGCTTGGAAAGCTAATAAGGTATACCTAAAAACACACAAAATGCAAATAAACAAAAGTAGGTAGGTGTATCGATGCAATTCCCGAAAGGATGCGTGCCTCTATTTCCCTGTCTGTGGGCGAAGTCAATATGTCGTCGGAGATGAGTTATTTTTCCATAATTCGTAGTGGAGCGGCGTCGGGCGGGCGTCGGGCGGCGCGCCTGGAGAATTCCCAAATAAATAATAAATACGTCAACTCCGTCGAGCTCAGACATATGCTTCCGCACACAGACCATTCCTAACTCTGTTTTACCACCGCAAATAATATTTCGCATCACATTTAATGTGAACAAAATGTCTAAATTTCTAGAACAATTAATGGAGTGTGGTTGTCGAGCATTAACATGAACCCAGGATCGACGTATCCCGCATAAGGAACCACATGCTCTTCCAGGATCTCGGCATGGTATCGGCGAGCAGTCAGGGACCGAGTTCCTCCAGTCCTGGAGACGCAGACAAGGTCGCAGAACATGCACGAGCCGCCTCCGTAGCCCACTGTCTCTTCGATGCATACTTGAGAAAATCGTTCTCCCGGCCTTTTGTAAACTCTGGCACGTCTGTCATTGCAATAAAGACAGACTCTGGTCTCATCGGTGAAGAGAACCTGCCTCCATTGCTCAAACGTCCAATCGACGTGGTTATATATATATATATATATTACAGGGACTATAATGGCTTGAGTAGTTGTATTTTTATTTAGTAGGTCCTCTAAAAGTTATACTATTCTAGAAACTCCAGGGATGTCATACCTTAAAATAAGTTTCGATAAATATAACTGGGCACACCCTCCTAAGGTCGGCGTCGGCATACGAGGTCTGTTGGGACTACGCCACTTCGAAAACTTTCACATTTTAAGATGTTATTTAGTTTCACCGCGAAAACCCAGGAGAGTGACGGTAAATTATTAAATTTCTGGACGCAGTTAAACTTAATATTTATTAGCGGTACAAAAGTTGGTATTCTCAAAATTTTCTCTCATTCTTAGCAAGGTTTATTTTAACTTGCTCCGTATCTTTGTAATCCAATATGGTTTCAATGGTTAACTTTTTACTTCACTTGTGTTAGCGTCTGCTATTTATGTGGATTGAAGTTGATTAATTAGGCGGAAAGTATAGTAAAAAGAGGTGCTCATTCATTCAGATTCATTCGTTGGCATGATATTAAAAAGGTATCAAACAGTTGAACGAACGCGTTCGCGAAGAGAGTTAAGTCGTCGTCGTATGTTGCGGACATCTTATAGTTGGAATTGTAGTTTTGATTGTAGTCGGACGATAAAAGTATTTTTGGACTAAACATAAAGTGGTTTAATTAATGTACCCGAAGTAGAGGGTGCTAACACTTACTGCAAATTCTTTATTAGTTTCATTATATATCTTTTGTTGTTAATATGTTTACATAATCACAATTAAACGAAAAATTACAATTAAACGACAGTTGAAATTTACATATCTTCCTGTCAGCAAAACTATTTTTTTAAAAGAAACTCTGGTTCTTAATTAAAAATCAATTAATCTATTTGCGAAAATTTTGCAATATTTTGCCTGTACATTCATGCAATTGAACGTGACCAATGAAAGTAATCTTTCATTAGGTAGGTTTTATTTTACTTCTCCGACGAGCTCGTATTAACGTGCGCGTTTACGTAAATAAAAGGTCCATTCCCCTCGCTGTCCCCAGCAATGTACAAATTACAGTGCCCCATTTATACGTAATTCAGGTTGTTCGTCTACCCACATTTGATAGGCGCAGGCTACAATTTGCACCGGACGCACTCAGTTGTGAACGAGCGCTCGTCTCGGGCACACGTGTATTTTAGTACGCTCTGCATTTTACGAGATGTTATTAGCTTTAGTTGCTGCTATAGTACGAGTAGATAGTTGCGACTGTCTGCAACTATGCTCATATTAACCAGACATGTGATAATTTCAAATGTTTTCGGGTACACCGGCTTTTATATGAACAGAAGATGATTATTTATTTAGAGTTATAAAGAAATCGAAATAATTGTAAGGAATACAGTAAAAAACATAGGGTACCTAGAATTCAGAATATAGAACTGTTCCCGATAGATCATATAAAAATAAAAAAGTCAACGCCTTAAGATAAAGGAAAAAGAAGCACGGAAGTAGCCGTGGACAAAGGCTAGTATAATAATAATGATTAAAGTTAAGGAGTAACTCGTATAATTTCACCTATAGTATAAAAATATATTTAAAATTTATATTTTATTCAGTAAATTTTTTATTTTAAGGTATTTAGACAGGCTGACGGTCCCATTGATGGTAGGTCGTCGCCTATTATTACGAGAAACGCTATATGAGCTACAAGTATGACTAGGTGATTTTTATTATAAAGAGGTGGTTACTGTTACAAGACGGGCTGCCCACATTGTCACAAATGAATAAACTAAATTATTTCAATGATTGATAACTCTATTGTCTGTACAAGGTCTGTATTCTATAAGTAATTTAATTTTTTTCCATATATATATAAATCGTATTTTATAGAATATTCCTTATTATGATCTCCCTTTGAAGGAAGTTGGTCCGTCGCCAAGGACGATGTGATGAAGCGACAGAATTAAAGATTGTCAACAAGTTTATTATTCGCTCCAGTGAATTCACAGCTCGGTCTTACTTATGCGAGTATTTTTCATTATAAAAACATTTTCAAAAAGAACAAATTAATTCAATGAAACTCTCATACTTTATCAAGTTGTTAACTTGTTAAAATTACTTACACTTTTATGCAGTTTGTAATTAATAAATTTTTAAATTTTGCATAGACGTTATCAGGGATACCTACAGAAAAGGATCTAGGGTATCTGGAGGCAGAAAAAGTACTACTCTCGAGGAATCATCTAAAAGTCAAAACAAAAATAATAAATTTTACACCTGACACAAATACACTGGGGCCCGCAAAGAAAATCTTCAATATCTTCAAAAGTACCTGACCTAGCTATAAATGAAATAAAGACTAAATTAAAGAATATTTTAATGTGCTTAAATAAAAATAAAATTTATTTAGTTTGGCTTTAATTTAGTCTTTATTTCATAAAGCTTGGTCAGGTACTTTTGAAGATATTGAAGATTTTCTAACCGACCCTTTTTTTTGCGGTCCAGTGATATAAGCAATAAAGATTGAAAAATTGTTTTAAAAAGTCGAAGTCGCTGGCAAAAGCTAGTTGTCTATATTTCTACTATTATTACGTGATTTTATAGTAGCATTTCTGAATAAATTTTCTGAATATTTTTAATATGCTTTAGTACGAGTACCCATACATATATTAAAAATATTTTTTTTTTTTAAATTCAAAACTCTCTTTTTATAGTTTTGCGTGAACAACAGTTAATTTCAGCAAATAACATTATCGAAAAATACTAATAGAACGGTAATTATAGTTTCATATTATAGTAAGCTGTATACAAATGTTTCATTGAATTCGTTAAAATACCATAAGTAAACATTTGTGAGTATTATAAACTAGTCACATATCAGAAAGCGTTAACCACTAATAAGGTATTATGAAGTTGTAGCAAGAACTCAGGGGCTGGGTGCCATCGAGGAAAACCTCTTTGAAGCGGTGAGGAGAGGGGTGAAGAGAGAGAGGGTCGGAGTATTTGAGGTATCTCCTTAGAAGTAAGGAACCAGGGCGAGATTACAGATGGCAAGATAAGCCTCGAATTAGATACAGCGAATATTGTATGAAGTTGTAAAGATATTAAGCGCCTGTACGTTGCTTTGCTTTTAGAATAAAATATTAGGTTTATTTTACAAAAACCTCTTAAGCGAGCGGTATGCTGTAAAAGGCCTACTCGTTTTATTATTTTATTATTCCGGTATGTTCGAGCTTAACGAACACAACTTCTGATATTTAATAAATGAGTATTAATCACGAATAATTAGTACAACGTTATTCTACTCGTTTGAAAAGAAATTCTACTTAATAAAGTCTCTATTTATGAGATGTAAATGATCATTAAATCCATACATACCAATATTGTCTGTATGTCGATCTGTCTGTCTGTTTGTTACCTTCTCACGCCTTAACTAATCATCGTGAACTTTTATATTACACGATGTCAGATACAGAAACATTGCCAGAGCCTATTTCCCGATCCCTTATCCTTAATCCTACTATGGTCAGCAGCACACTTGCAGCACTTGTGGCGTTGCTCGTGTTATAGGCTACGGTAGCCAAGGCACCTATTATTAAGTGGACCGTAAAAATAAAAGAACAATGAAAAAGAGCTACGAATCATAGATGAGAGGTAGAACGGAGAGCGGTACAACATAATTACTGCCTGATACCGTCACATTTCTTGTTGGTATTAGTAAGACAAGAAAGACGGTAGCGACTTCCCTGAAGCAAGTACGGAAATACAGCGGGACAGCTTTGTAAATTTTTTTATTCACAATTCATTTTTTTTTTTATATTAATGTACCGTTAATTTTTTTTGTTTATAATTTAATAACTAGCCTGCGACTTCGTCATTTTAATTATCCAATTTTAAATACAGTTTTGGTATAATGACAGCTTTAGGGACCGTACATTGGCTACTATCGCGCGAGCAACGCGATATTGTTGCTTGCACAACTTCACAACTGCTCAGACGCGTGTGCGACCATGCTTGTCGCTTTAGCAATTGATTATATGAGGGAAATGATCGCTCCAGCGACAGAATACATGACATGACAGTGTGTGTTCGCTTCAGTCACTGAAAATCGATAGAAGCCAATTTGCTCTCTCCTTAAAACTTAATAAAGGACTAGACTAGACTTTTAACTGTATCGTTCAGGCGAAGCAGCTGGAAAATCTATGATCTAAATAAATTACTATTATGATCTAAGAAAAAATTCTAGTACAGTTTTACTATATTAATTTAATTAAATTAGTTAATATTTAAGTAGGTTCAGGAAATTCTTGTGTTATTGCTAGTGTTTTAATATTAGTGTTAAATAAGTAATTCAAATAATTAGTAATTAAGTTAAACACGCTATGTACATTTTGTATAGGACTGAAATTTAGCAATTAATACGTGTATTTTATAGTATTTATGTAATTGCAATTTGTTTGTGTACTTTTTTAAATAAATAAATAAATATACAATTTAGAATGTGTAACATATTAACGAACCTGCCCAACAGTACTCGCCTGTGGTGTTGGCTCGAGGCAACTGCGTCTAAACACAAAAACACCCCTCCTCCTACTGTTCTTAAATCTCAATTAAGGTTAAAACCGTGTCTTGGGCCCTCACGTACACTGAATTAAATTAATGGCTTCACATATTGCAAGCGTTGCGGCCGGGCCTGGATTAATTGTTCCTTTTTTCTCTTCTTTCTTGGTCAGTCAGGTTAAATGTTTTATTAGTGACTTTGTATTTGTTTATTTGGAGGAGAGTGGGCATCGAAATTGCTTCTCTGTTTCATTGCCTTTCGGCTTAACGATCCATTTGTCAGCCGATCCATTCGCTTAATAGTTTGTTCTTTAAACACAGGTCTAATTAAAATAATCGGAGGAGCGTTAATTATTGTTTCATTGAGTTAGATTCTCGAGTAACCGTTCCATTCTTGTTAGGATTTAAATAAATTTTGAAAATAAAAATATCACCTAATTAAAAAAAAAAAGATTAGTGGAGATAAACATTAGACAATTTCAAGAACATATTTTAGTTTTTCAAATTATTATGTAAGGATTTAAAATAATCGACATTTTAAAATATTAATTGACTATTTTATACCCAACGGTAATTAGATTGTTTTGAAAATAAAAACCGTACAAAATGGAAATTTCAAACCAATTTAAAATATAGAAAAAATAGTGTAAATGTTGTACATTTATTTATATGTGGAGTGTAACCAGGCGAATTCGAGGGCATCAGTAAAGCAAAATTTACAAACCGCTCTCCATACATTATGAAGTATCATTATTAAATACGATTAGGTAGAGTTCATAGAAGTCTCTATGTAACACTTAATATTTTGTTAAATATAAAGTATAGCTACAGTTACTCAGATATATACTCGCTTAGAGTTAATTAGACAAATTTGTAGTACACAAATAAGTTGTGAAGTTGGCCGTCTGCGTTCACGAAATGGGTTTATAACACAATATATCGTGTAACAACTGCGCAACAACTCAAACTATTTACCTAGTGAGCAAGTTTCACATGCCGGCCGGATGTCGGGAGCGTCAACATTAAAATACAAGATAATCTGTACGCTCCGCGTCGCATTTTCACGAAATCTGTGAAGGCGGCATTACCATGGCAACGAGAGCCCTTGATGCAAACCCCCATCGCAACACAGCGGTGATATAATGATGAGATGAAATATGGAAGCAGACTGTTAACGCCTTGATTCATTCTCAACTTCGCAATACTGGTCCGTCTTTTTTTAGATGTATTTCAGATACCCTTTTCTGAAAACTTAAAATTTGTTCGATATTCGCATATATGTTATTTGAGTCTTTATCAGCTTATATGTTACATGTTCAAATACTGTTGGTCACAAGCCTCACTGAGGGCTATTTAATTCAATGTGGATGGACATGTCTTCAGAGATTTTTAGTTTTCTATTACGATCAGTCATACTGCATAAGGATAGTCATACATTGCGCAGTTCGTCGGTCGGCAGTAAACACCCGTTTGAGTGAATATCAGTGCCCATTTCCCTATTCCCATGTCTTGGATATCATCTCCATGCTTGTTTGATCAAATTGTATATATGTCAAATATATAAAAAAGTCAAAATTAGATTAGGTTAGAAATAATATAAATTAATATATAAGAATTTTAATATTTTCGATCTTATCGTTTCATAGCTCGCTCAGCGACTTTGAACTTGTGAGAGACCAACCACAACTATATGTAATTACTGGATCATTACAAAATGCACTCATATTACAAAATATTTTCATCATTACAAAACAGCACACTTGCCTTTTTTCACACAATGGTCTTCTATAATGGATGATATATCTTACATTTTTTTTTTGGCAACTTTTGGTTGGCCATCTCTATTAAAATCTGCCTCAAACCCTACCCAGGAATGAACTGTAGCTGAATCAGTCATATCTATGTCTCTCTGATATAAGCCTGCTAAAAATTATACTGAAACAAATCCACCTATATTTGAACAAATATTGAAGCAAATAACTTCACAGTTAATAATGACTAATAACTATAAATATGCTAATTTAAATTTACTTATTTCAACGTTCAAATAAATATGTTCGGCATTCGTTTACATTTTCATAACGAATGGCCGCATTTTAAAAGGCTTATTACTGGTTGTCATGACTTGTGACATACGACACGAATATATCTGTGGACTTAATGTGGGCATATCTACCTAGTGTCCTCAACACGTAATAGCTTATCGATTTTACATTTTTCGAATTCCGCCCAACGAAATAATAAAGAAGATAATTGAATTTCGTACTGAACACACACGTGTTGTTCGAAAAATATTTTAATATCTTTAGTTACTTGGGTTAACATTTAACTAAAAAATATGCTAATCTAACATGTAGGCCATTCGCTGTTACTACTGTTGTAACATTGTTACTTGGATCAATTATTGTGAGCTAAATTACTACCTATCTATCTTTCATGAGTCTTTTTAAGTTGGTAATGTTTTTAAATAACAAAATAGGTCCAGCGAAATTTAGGAGCTTTACTAATTTTTACCAATTTTTTTTCGTTCGTCATTCACATAACATTACAATAATGCTCACAAATAATTCTATTAGGTTTCAAAACTCCAAAGGGTATACAATTTTTCATTGTGTGAACCATAAATTTATTTTTTGTCAGAAGACGGATCTTCCCTCGTCACTTTATGAATTTCAGAGCGTATGTGGTAGGCTTCTGGTATACGCTTGGACGCTTCGACACGCGGGGTGCTTCCATTTCTAAAATCAAATTATTTGACTCTATACAATAATATATCGAATAACGTGTAGCATATTCACAATGACATGATTTCAAAATAAAGTAGCTGTCTGCCTTTGTCTATTTTTTCGATAACTTGTTCTAAACCAGCCAATGGATGTTGATATGGTTTTCCTAATAGAAAAAGTAAAAGTATGTAAAAATTTCAAGCCAAACTTTCGTTAGGCAAATGGCATACACTGACCAAAAGTACCTGGCCAGTTCTGGCAAGACCCTATAAAGGTATGTTAATCCTCAAATTGACACGCTAAGTAAATTTATTTTAATACAATGCCAAAATGAAAAGCTCAAAATAAATAAAAACACTAGTTAGGAACAAAAAATGATGTACTCTAAACAATGTACAGGAAATACAGCAATTACACTCTCATGTCGGTTCGTGAATAAGAGAAGCCTACTTCACTTCATTTCGCCATTTCCTGTCTTTTATGGTTTTATAACAAATTATTATTTCTATTTTCCTTCTCTTATAAAACTTTAAACCGGTGGAAATTAAAAATGTATGTTATACAAATTACTAGTTGATGCCGCGTTGAAAAATGAAAAATATAATACCTAAATGACTCGTATCATTTTCGCTATAACGATGGTGGCGCCACTACGGCAACAGTGGCGCCCATATTTTTATGTTTTAAAACAATCCCTCGGGATCTAATAATTTTCCAAGATTAAAAGTACCTTTTATGTTAATCCAGGTAATAAACTATCTGTGCGCCAAATTTCATCCAAATGCGTTCTGTAGTTTTTAGTCCAAAGAGTAACAAACATACATACATCCAAATATCATCACAAACTTTCTCATTTATAATATTAGTAGTATAATTTTGTGTGTCCAAAATTTAGTCTTATGCAATAATGAGTAAAAAAGTTGACTAGTTTTGCTTCTAAGCGGTCAAGTCATTTTACAGTAAAGTACTTACTTTACAAACATTGGATTGAGTTAGAACAACTCCCTGGGCATGTAATCAATATAAATTTAGAAAAACACTACCAGTTAATTGAATTGCGTTCGTGCCACACTTCCATACAAAGTTCTGTTCAAATTAATTGAACTTGTCTATTAGACGGATACCATACAGAATACAAAATTCATTCAATGTACAATAAAAATACCGTTTTTAACAACATTTTATTGTTAACAAAATAACCGGGAATACTAAATTAATGTGAAATTCAGGTTTATTACTACGTTTTTATTACAAGTACAGTCGGAATTATAGAATTTTTATTTGCTTCAAAGCCCACCTTTGTATAAAATGTACCTATAATTTTAAGTTATTTTTTATTTTGTTCCTAATATAAATGGAGTTTACTGCCATAAATAACAGCACGTCTGCTGTAAGTTTCGGTGTGTGAGGAAGGAATGAGGGAGCATTTCTCTCATTTCCACCTTGTTTTAACATTTAACGTAATATCTGAGCGGTGTAATACTTACGCACTTAGGATAATAGTAAGGATAAATTAATACGATTTTAAGATGCATTTTTTTTTAATATATAATAAATATATTTCAAATGTTTGACCCATTCTTTTGAACATTTCAAAAGAATGCGTAAGAATTTAAAAGTAATACATAGAATAGGTACCTAACACATGGGCTGAAAAGTCTCGGGCCTAACAAGAAAACACGGGTTTTTTTTTGTTTTTTTGTGCGCTGGAATGATTGCAAGAGCAATGCAATCATTCCAGCGCCGCTTTGTTTTTCGATCAACTTCACTTTTCGATCATTCAAAAGGATTTTGTGGATTTTTTAGATGTTTTCTGGTTACCGCCTCATTTGGACGTCCACTGCGTTCAAGAAGCAGTGTAAAATTAAAACACGAAATTGTTTTTTATCCATTGTTTTGAAATTAATAAAAGTAGCGTCACTCTTAGCATAATATCTTTACAAACTAATGAATAGAATATCATTAAATTTGAACAGCTGTCTTTTGAAGGTTAGTGAAAAAGAGGCGAATGCAATAAAACTCTATGTGTTAGGCCCGGGACTTTTCAGCCCATGTAATATATCTAAAATGATTGTGTAATAAGCATATATGGCTACTAATAAATCTGAAAATAAGGAAACACAAACATTTTTGTGCATAATATTACAAATAAGAAAAACCACTGTCGCCCTCTGTGGCCGACTGTACTTTTGTAAGAAGATTCCCATTCGAAAAAGATATTGTTGCTCGTGACAATAAATAAGACGTAAAATTTTATTTTACAGCGGTAAACGAAAGAAGCGAACGAAATTACATTCAATTAGGGAACTGTGCCCGCGGCATTCCTCGGTCGCAATAAAGGCCGTAAAGCAATGTTCCTCGCGTAAATATTTCGGACATAAAACTGTAAAACTGAAATTAGTGAGACGTACGGCGACAATGAACGTTTATAGAGGTGGGCGAGGTGGGAACTCTCAATGAGTTGAGAGTTCCCACCTCACCCATATAGCATAGAAAATAGAGAAATATATGACATGGTAAATCGAATTCTCATTACAAGATTTATCAGCTTCAAACTCTTATTTTATTACTAGCTGTGCCCGGGAGTAGTTCGTATTTTGAAAATCCCACATGAAGACAAGATTTTTCCAATATATATATATATTAATTATCTGTGTGCCAAATTCGTTCAGCCGTTTTTGCGTGATTAAGTAACAAACATCCAAACATACAATAACATATATAGTACTTTTTGCCGATACATACCAGGGCCCCTAGCCAAGATGCAAAGATGGTTGTTGTAACGCAACAATAAAATTTTGAACAATCACCAAGCTTTCTCTTAGAATTCTCTCTTCGTTTCCGAAGTACGCAACGAAGCGTTTGCATCTTGGCTAGGCCCCTAGAAGTGTTTCTAAACTATCTTTTAGATTTTAAGTACTCTTTAAATTTTGACTTCCATTTAAAGAGTGAAGTAAGCTACTTAAGTAAGTGAAGTTAACATTTCACTGTTTACACTATTTTTAAGCCTTAATTGGCATTGGTGTTTAGTTTTAGTTAAAATTGCCTGTTAGGCAATAGCACTCTAGCAAAGTACTGTCGCGTCGTCAAGTCGTTTCATAAATTATATAAATATTCCCGCCGTCAAATTAACTTTTCGCAAAGGAAAAATAATGAAACAACGCCACAGTAAGTTCCCACTCGCAAAGGAATGAGGCAAATTAAGTGAACAAAATAAGGTTGCCTTAAATTGGGTCATGCAAGCAAAGAACTTGAGGGGTTCTTGCGTCTCGTTACAAGTTCGGAAAAACCAAGGTGGCTAATTTGATTAAATTTTCAGTTTTAATATTGTACCTTGATACTTGTGAATGTTAATATACTCATAATTTTCCCCCATAATATAATTAATATTTCATAAAATTAATTTCCACTTAACCAAATTTTAAAGTATCTATTATAGGCAACTTTACTTATAAGGCATCTTTTTGGTATTATATTACACTAGCTTTTGCTTCCGACTACGTCCGCGTTTCTTTATAAATCACAGCTTCTCAAAAGCTTAATTTTCCAAAAATTAGGCTGTCTAATGCAAAATTAGACAGATTTTAAACAGATTATTTTAAAATTTTAAACCTTTTGTGGTTATTAATATTTTTTATTATTAACATTTACATAAATTCTAAAGAAATAATGGTAATATATAAAATAAAGTTTTACCATACTATATGATGACCTAAAAAATGTGAGGTGAACGCACTATAACGGAGACATAATTCACATATAAGACGAAAGCCAAAATCACCCACTAACATAACCAATTTTCCTTACCTTTGACAAAATCACGGCACCTCTTACCTATTACGTAACATTACCCAAAGGGCGCACGCGGGGCGAATACAGTACCGTTGAACATGTGTACAGGGTCGTTTTATGCGTTCTGAATCATATTAATAAGTGTTAAAGCTCATTTTGGTTTGATCCCAATCGTTTGTGGAGACCGCGGCGGCAAAAGGTAAAGACGTCTCAAAGATGTTCCATAAGGCACTCTCTGGGGGTGACGTTAGGCTTATAATAGGTCCTTACGTGAAGGGGGTCCGTAACCGCATGTGTTCGCTCCCGCTTCCTCGTAAAAGGAGTCTGACGAGCAAATTAGAAAATCTTTTGGAGAATAATTTAAGAAGTAAGCCCGCCGCGGTTTCCGAGTTAACTTTGTTTCTCGTCTCCGCGGGCGGTTTCTATAGGGCGATCAAAGGTTTGCTAATGTTCATTTTAAGTCGTTTAATTTATATGCACTGGTGTCAGAAATTGCTTCAATTGAGGTGACAATTTATATGTTTATTAATCTATAATTCAGTCAATGTAATGTAATAAGAGTGGGAAATATTTTATTTCGACTCTATCAATGCAAGTAAATTTAAATATTAACATTTTAATATTAGGAAGATACTTTATTGTAGAGCTTTTAAGGCTTATAATTCTTGTCAGATTTGGGCTAATAGCCTTACTACTACTATTCCGCAGGCAAGTCTTATGCTAGCTACTTTGCAAACCAATATTAATTTCGGAAATTATTATATTTTTTTAAATGTTAAGGTCGACAGACAGGCTAACGGTCCACTTGGTGGTAGGTGGCTAACCGTCGCCTATAACACAAGCAACGGTACAGGTGCTGCAAGGGCCCTACCGTCCATATTAGGATTAAGGACAAGGGATAAGGAAGGGGGATAAGGCTCTGGCATCCTTGAAACAAATGTATCTTTAAAGTGATTTAAATTTAATTTATACAGGTATAAATTATTTAATATCTTTAAAGCGATAAATAGTGCCAATAAATCTGCTTGAAATAGAAAACCTATGCAGTGACAGAACTACAGAAGACCACCATGAAATGAAAGCACGTGTGCTGATTCTTTACGTAAGTTAGGGATGTCAGTGCTCCTCACCCATTCTAACCTTATTAGGAAGAATTTTACTCTTATTAAGTTTAGCGTACACTAGAGACCCCCTGGTGATTATTAGCATAAAAACACTTTTGTAGCTGCGTGAAGCCCAACTTGAACTGCTATCAGTCCGTCCCACTTTCGTTTCAGTTATTTGATAGCAGAGTTACATAAGCATCCTGTATTTGGAGAGCAGGGGAAGCTATTGTACCACGTATGGCCCGCGCCGCCGGCGACAACGAACCCACCTCAATTTCTTTGTCTTGCTTCTCACAACACACCCTTTAACATATTTAATTAACCGCTACCATCCGCCTGTTTGCAAACTCTTTATTTATATTATACATTACATTATCTTTGCGTATTATCCTACATGAGGTTCATAATGAGTTCGCAGAGATTCATATAAATACTATTTTTGATGTGAAAACTTCTTTAGATGCGTTGAGCACTTTTTGTATGGGGAAAAGTCACGCTTTGATATAAATATATAGATGTATGTGTGTGTGTGTTTAGGCGATAGCTTTGGATATGAAAAGAAAAAAATTTCACTGGGTATGTTTTTTTGATCACTTGGTGAAGGTAAGAAGTTTTCACTTCTGACATGCAGTCCTACTGACAGTTTTTTTTTATGTTAAACTTGACAGGCAGACTGGCGGTCCACTTGAAGATACTGTGGCCACCGTCGCCTATAACACAATATAGCAACGTCACTGGTGCTACAAATGCCTGCCGATCATATTAGGATTTAGGATAGGTTTTTGTAATGGGTTATTTATGAAACTACTGAACCAATCTATAACAATAAAAAAATTAAGTTGCGAAAAGTAGTTATGTAGCTTCTACTAGTATATCAAAGTAAAACAACTGATTTTATTGTACATTATTGTAAATATTTATTCTATAGAAAAATGTTAATATATTTATGTCTGTATCGAGGCATGTTCGAGTTGTATAAACATTTGGAGCACTGACAAAACTTTCGGACAAAAAGTTCATCCGTTTCCGATCGCATTGTTTTTCTTTTGGAAGACGTAAATTTATTCTGGAAATAATAATATCACTTACTTATTTGGGTGTATTCGTACGGGCCTAGAATAAATACTTGCTTAAGAAGAAATTTCAGGAATTATTAACAAACGAGATGTGGATTACGTAAACGTTTCAAGACGTTTTAAATTAATAAAGTTTTCTGTAGCTGGCGAGACGTAACGCGCGAATATAATGTAACCGCTTCAACGTAATGTACCGTATAACCTTTCCGGGTATCCATCCGCCATCCTAGTAAAATATTGACACAAATCCCTTAACTTATAAAATCGTACTTCCGTCCTCGATGTAGGCAATATGGGATTTTCGTCGTCATTTTGATGTAGGGCCTGAGGCGTGCCGGGTGGATAGAGGCGAGGGGAGTAAGGGGCGCACTGTTTGCGCGGGGGACACCTGGCTACTTCTTGCGGCCCAGAGGATTGTTTGCTGATCGATATGTGCCCACTTCAGGACGTTGCCCGGCTCCATATCGCCGTATAGTAGAGGAATCACTTACTCCAACTCCTTTCTTTGGGTACACATCAAAAACCTACGTTTTTCAACATTTGGTTAAATAACAAAAACGAATATCAGAAATTTCTGCCAATATTATAGATAGGAAAGGACATGTGTGTGTATTATAAAATATATGCACGATCACAACTACTGTGCTTCCGTGTGTAGGTTTAAGTAAATTTTAAACTTAGTTTCGATTTATTTTTATAGATGACGCATACTACTTTAATATAAAAAATACAAATATTAATACCCTTTTTATTGCAATACATTGGGGCACATCAACTTTTGTTTAAAAACTGTGCAGCCATGCCGAAATTAAACAAAAAACCATTCAGAAATTCAGGCTCAAACGAGTTTCAAACCTGCTTCGTCGTTTCAACAGTTAAGAGTGTTTGAGCCACAGGCAGCCACTTCTACATTATAAATTAATAGTTAATTGAAAAATAAAAAGACAGAATTCATAAACATGATTCACATAATCCTCGATTAAGAGGCGGTTTGCGTGGAGAAATATTTGTCTGGTGTTCGTTCGACCGCAGGGTGGGGTGCAGCCAGTAGCAAATTCACCCAAAACCTGTTTTAAAAGAAAAGAATATGATGCTTGAATATTTTTAACAAAATGTCTCAATTATTTAATTAGTTTTTCTATTAAATTAATTATATGGTTAATTAGTTTTTAAAACATATTATAATAATTTCAAAATTTCATTCTTTTTCATTTGTTTCATTGATTTTAGAGTCATGCACAAAATTAAATAATGCTTGCAGACCTACTTTGCAGGTCTATACATTTATAACATTTAATGATTCACTGCTACTGATGACGTCCTACCTATACTCGTAGACCCTACATATACATAGTTCAAGACGATATAAAGTAGGTGGTAAACAATATAAAGGACCGTCCATTAATTTTGTACTGGTCGAACGCTTAGCAGCCAGCACGTACACTTTTATTTAAGACAATTGCAGGTTGTCGACACCACGTAGGAGACGTTTTATTTGCTACTCCTATTCCTCGAATCACGTCCTTTTAAAGTGTTGTACTATCATCTGGTTTGTTGGCTATTTCAGTTTTCTCTCTGTACTTTCAATTTGTTTTACTACTTATTTGTTCGGAACACTTCTCTTTCTGTTTATTGAGTTTTAATTGATTAAGAGCAATCAGTGCGTTTATACGCAGATATGAAGTTATTTTGATTTTTTTAGACGAAACAATAAAAGATTTTTATGAAATTTGGTACACAAACACCTTTGGGAAAGACGTGGGCTGTTCTGACGTGAATAAGTCTTTAGATTTGCTTCCATAGAGGGAAGCAATTATTTGTTTGTTTGAGATAAAAACATTATCTGTTCACAGTTATCTCTACAAATAAGTTAATAACAGTGAAAAATTTTGTAGTCGTAAAGCAATCAAAATATCACTCACAATTAGATAAGTTTTCAACCAACCATAATATGGGCTGTGGGTTACCGTCTGGCTTTTATTTTATAATATAAGCTAAACGTTTGGAATGAGTACAATATCGAGAGAAAAATGAAAAATCGACGAAAAATGCAGTCATAATATTCGCAGTGCATTTCAAATAAACAACAAAGTTGTGGATATATGTATTTGCTTGAGAGGTACTCTCAAGTCCAAACACGAGCTAAGAGCAAACAAGTGTGGACTAAGTAGATGATGCCGTTATGCAGGGGCCTTGCATTTTACCCCTCACTTTGCAACTTTTCAAATATCTGCGGAAGCTCAAACGGGCCACTTGTCCTTATGACAGTATTATGCAAACTGAACGAGATCACATTATTATTGGGGTTTAATAACAACCTCTCTATGTCCCTTTGTGGTCCAAGTAAAGTTTCCTAGTTAGAATAATATTACCATACTAATAACATACTTGCTAAAGTCATTATAATTGTCTATTTGCTACGATTACCCCTGCTAAGCTGCTGGTACGATTTTGATGTAGTTTGCTACTACGATTTTGATAGGCTCCTTTTTTTATGTGAACTATATTAATACTTTTAAAAATGATATTTAAAAATTTTGAAAACAGAAAATCACACAGTAGAAACTGAATACGCTGCAAACTGATCTTTTTTAAACTATTAAGAATAATTATTGGCAGGTTGCGAGTTTACTAATAAATATTCTTAATAGGTTAAACTCTCGCAACTCGCAACTTGCCGCAGACCGTAGACCGCAGAAAAGATGGGATGGTGACATCAGAAAAGTGGCAGGAGTGATGTGGCTCAGAAAAGATCAGAATGGAAAAGGTTGGAGGAGGCCTTTGCCGATTGGCAAACAGATCTACAAAAAACAAGCAAGCAACAAATACTAGCATAAGTTTTTTGTATTTATAATAAAATATTTCTTTAATATTGTTATTAGGTTAAGTTGATCTGAATAAAATGCTATTATTATTATTATTATTATTAAGAATATTTATGCCATTAATATATGTATTTTCAGGAGATTCGTAAACATTAATAATTTTAATAAATGTTTTAAACAGGGTTTCTTGCGCTCAATCTGAATTTACTACAAGTCAATAGTACTGCGTATTAGCAGGTATACCTATACCTATACATATATACAAAATACATTAAATTTCCATCCAAAACTCCTTAAACTTAGAGAATTTTCTCCTTGTGGTGGACCGTCTGGAAAGCAGAGGTTGAGTCGTTTTAATGCCTCTTTTACGCCGTGTACCCAGATTGAGTCCCGCCCGACTGCCATTTAAGCGGGATTGCTTTACACTCATCAATTCCGCTTTAATAGACCAGTTCGCTTTTATACTTAATGACCGTGTAAATATATCTGGCCTACCTACACAAATTTTTATTGCAACTCATTTTAGTAATATTGAAAGAGTTTATGACTCTGCTAAAATACTTTTAAGCACATCATAGAGATTATGTTCAATATTTAACCTTTTAAAATTTATTTGTAACTAAACAATGATTCTTAGTATTAATAGGTTTGCCTATGAAGTTTTGTGGTGTGGACTCCAAAACGGACATATAGATAAAGAAATTTGTCAACTATGCAAGAAATAGATAATTTTTCATTTTCCAGGAACAATTAGCTAGAATATATATTTATTTTTTATTTATTTATTTATATTAGGGAAACATACAATATCTCGCTACACATTATAAATATACATACAAGAAAAAACAATATATTATATTCTATTAGCACATATGACATATGAGTACTGTTGTCTTAAAATAAATATATTTTATTTATAAATGAGGTTATAGAGGAAAATGTAGTGCACGATTTAAAAGAAGAAAATAAAAGGGAACTTGTTGCACTGGAAAGTAAAGTAATAAATGTTTTCTGGAATGGAAGCCGGGAGACGTCGGGCGTTGGGCGGTGAGCGGTGGCGAACCGTGACACTAAACTTGAGCATAAAGTGAGCGTGCGATATCGAGTTAGCGGAGTTCCAAACACCAAACAAGACGGGGCGCGCCGCCGCATCCGACTTTCTGCCGTAAACTACTTAAATCTTGATGCCTCTTGGAGCCACAAGTACCTGCTTAGGTATGGCTGTGCTCTATACTATCAATATGAAATTAATGGACAGTTTCATGAGTATCACTTCGAGATTAATATATTTTCTGAAACGTATTCTACGGATAGATTTTTGATGTGCAGCCAGAAAGATAATCTTCATTTTTTAGCCTTTTTTTCATATAGCAAGTTTTTTTTTCTCTCGACATTAGTTTTTTACTCGTAGTTGGACTTGATAGAATGGTAGGAAGTTTGTCGGTTAGGAATAAAAATTTCGATTACTAACCGATAATCTAGATAGATTCGGGTATTGCCCGTGGTCCACGAAGTAGGTGGACCACGGGCAAATAAATTGTCGGTTAGGAAAAAAAAAACTAACGCATCAACCAAGTTGGACAGCGTGGTATGATAGTTGGTAATAGACGTTCGTGATATTGTCAAGACAAATTACAAATTGTGAAACATCACATATGGATATGTCATTTGAGAATATTTTTTTGGTCAGGTAATAAAACTAAGAAACATGTCTTCTCCTAGAGTTCAAGTTTCAAAGATTAACGCGTAATAGATAATAGAGAGATAGATTGTATGCGCCCCCTTTTTCTTAAGTGTCAAAACATTTCCACAATCATATATTTTTGTCATATATTTATTGGTTATATATTATTGGTCAACATTATTGGTCATATATTTTTGTCAGGCGTTGAATTTTTTATTTTTATTTTTAAATGATGCCTCTGAAACTGTAACTTTTTCTGGGTAAAAGTACCCAAGTCCTTTACTGTATCCCTGACAACATGTGTGCAAAATTTCACGATGATCGGTAAATAGTTAAGGTTTAATAGTGTAACAAACAAACAACTCCCTTTAATCACTTAATCCTTAGCTTAGCTAGTATTAATCAACCTTATATTCTATTTGATAAAGATTCCATTTTGGCACTTTCTTTTCTTATGTTATATTATATTCTCGATCCATTGATTTTAATTCCTATAAAGTTGTAAGTTAACTTGAAGCATAAGCAGCATAACTTTATATGGTGATATGCGGGTAGGACGTGTTGTCCGAGGCATGGTCAGTAATATTGCTCACCGGACTTTCAGCAGATTATTAACGTGAGTGGCCTCACTTCGGTGGCTTTCCGTGTTGATTGACAGTGGCTTTAGTTGAGTTCATCCGGCTTTTAGTTCTCACGGGCCTATATGGGTGAAACATTCGCATGTTATATGTTAACAGATTCGCTTTGATATACTGTATAGTTTCAGAGTTACCTTTATGGTTTGCGGATTCGTTATGTTACTAAGTAATTCATCGACATCTTTGTCGGTGAATTGATAGATTAATTAATTTATTTATTTATATAAATAAATAAATAAATCCACAGCTCTCAACATAAAATTTACAGACAAAAACAAAAACATACCTAACAGCCAATTACGGATTTTACATCTGTACAATGAGAATAATAAAAAATATTTGATTGTTATTTCAAAGATTTAAAATACATTTTTTATTGATTGCTGTATTCCGTTATATAAAAAAAGTTTAACAGAAGTTTTCTTTAGTATGTAAAATGGAGAGATTCGTCAATCCAAGTATAAACAAAATATTATTTATTATTTTTTATTATTTAGATTAGATAATGGATTTCATGATTACTAATTAATTACGTCGTATTCGCTCTAATTTTCATTTATGATTGTTTTAAATTTGTTTTACTTAAACTTCCCAAAGCCATAATTATGAAAAAAAACATTGTTCATGGTTCGAATAAACGAAAGACCAGTCAATGACTGTATAATGGCATGTTTCAATATTATAAAGATTATTACTAAGAACATAACATAAATACTAACAACTAAGTACGAGGAGTATACTTAAATTTGAAATTTGATATTTCGATTTCAGATCCTGCAAGATTTCAAGATAAAACACTTTGACAGTTATTTCTTTAATAAAGAGATTGACCCTATAAACAAAACAAGAATGAAATAAATTCATGTTGTAAATAGATTATATTAAAAAGAATTCCATTGAGTTTGGAAACCAGAATATCTTCAAAGACGCCGTACAGGGAATCACATTCAAATTTATAAAGGGGCCACCTGTTGAGTTCGGAGTACTCTGAAAGAGAAATGTGCGAAAAGATTTTATTGGCTGAATGTTGGTTCGCGACAGATGTTCCGGGAGATTTGCTCCCAGCTCTATGGAAAGTTGGCTTTCAAAACGGCTTTTCAACTTACGCGATACTGTTTCTAAACAAGAACTTCTTGTAATCATTTAACTTGTTCTTCACATCTTTTGTTCGCAATAATTTCTGCAAAACAGACATTTTTTGTACACAGATATGGTAGGATTGTTTAGCAGATTGCTTCTAGAAATTTATTTTACATCTTTTACCTTATTTATTTTGAAAATTTAATCCATTGCAATCTTTATAAATATTTATAATTAAGCGCGCTCGGGGTTGCTCGGGTTAGACTACCGCTCGTCGTGATGTTACCCGAGATGGCTAGTGTACCACCACTTTCGGGTACGCCGAAGGTCCGACAGGGAGCGTAACCATCCCCGCGCTGGACAGCCATGGTGGGTAGCGTGTCATAACCTACCCGCGACCCCGCCTATTCAACGACCGGGCTAGAAAGTCGTTGGGTTTTAGCCGGTAGGAGTCCGGAATAACCCCGCAACGTCATCTACGCTGCCGGGTGTCCACGAGGTATTCGCAACGTTAAAAAAAGGGTTGCTTGGGTAACGAAGGACGAAGCAGTATCGGTTATACGTACCACTAGACCATTAACAGGTACCATAGATGGTTTTTATAAGATTGACGTGTGTGTCTCTGTATGTGTGTCTCTGTGTGTCTGTCTGTGGAATCGCAGCTCCCAAACAGATAGGCCAATTATGATCCCTTTTTTTTGTTTGAATGATGACGTGATTGACATGATTCTCTGCTACAGTTTAAGAAGATCTGTTCAGGCGTTTGAAGACCATCAGCCCATTTCCTATTTAACGAAGGGATTTCACTAACTTCCACAGGTTCGATTGATTTGTATTTTGGTGTATTTCCATGACATATTTCCTTGATCTGATGCTGCAACATCAAGTAGTCTGCAGGACAACCAACTGTCATCAACTTACAGCAGATATAGCGTGTTTGGGCTCAATAGAATGTCGAGTGTTAGTTTATAAATTTAATTATAGCTTATATTAACAATGTACACGCAGATGGCGGTAATAAACGACGAACAATATGTATAATAGAGTATGTGTATTCTCAAGCAATACTTTTAAAACGCTTCCGAAATTGTTACATGACGAATTGTAAGCATGCAAATTGTGCCCCTACATACGAGTATAGAAACCGACACCAGCCTGATTTGCATATTAATAGTCCGAGGGTTCCCCAAACCCGGATCACAGACATATTAGCATCGAATGTTGCCCGCATTTCTAACATATTTAGTAGCATTTGTCTCTTATACCGGTTTATAATTCACTTGACTTTATCCTACTATAATATAAATGTGAAATTTTGCGAGTATGGATGTTTGTTACTCTTATATTTAAAAACTATAGAACGGATTTTTATGAAACTTTACAGTCTTATTGATATCGTATTAGAATAATATATTACATAGGCTATACTTTATAGACACCCGGATGAATTAGTGAGCAAGAGCTAGTTTAATTGTGAACTTTTAATCAAATATTTTTTTTATTAAATTACTTGTTACAAAATAATAAAATAAAATAATATACATAATTTAAGTATAATAAAATTGTATAATTACATCATATAAAGGAAGGAATAAGGAGGAATAGGAAAGTGGGCACGAGTATTTCTTACACGCCTATCGAAAACAACAGCACAAGTGTTGTTGATTTACGGTGGTCTTCTGTAAGACAATAATTGATCTATATGACAATAATTTTGAGAATTTCGCAGAATTTTTTCGCAACTCATTCTTTTAAAATCTGCTTAAATTGACTCCTATGACCATTAATTATACCTACTTCTGAATCTTTCGGTAATGAAAATCAAAGAAAACTCTTAGAACACCTATTCTCAGATATATTTATAATTTTCATCTTACTACAATTTACTAACGAAATGTAAATTAAACACAAAATTATTTGTTGGTCTATAATTTAAATTTAATTATCATTTATTTCTTTTTAAGTTATCTTTGTTGGTTTTGAGGAAAATTTTAATTTATTAGTAGGTAAGTAGGCACGGTACCTAAATGTTACATTATAATATGGTTCAAGTTACACAAAAATAAAGCAACATAAGTCGACCAGCGAGCGCAACACACACGGACCAATTACCTAAAATACACAACGAAACTCGCACAGTATAAAACAATGGACAGTAGGTGTAAAAAAATTTAATACAACATTATTTGTTTCTTAGTTTCATTTCAGAACAAAAAGATAATCTTCACAAAAGATTCATATTGGCTAAATTTAGTAAGTTCAATGATACAAATTTCAACTTTAGCGATAACCTACTGCTGTAGGTTAAATAGAAAAATAAGTGTTATCAGGTCAGACCCCTCATACTTAAAGAACACTATTAACTATTAAATAATAAATAATAAAGACCCGCTGCCGGTTTTCGCATGGATTTATGTTTTCGAAGAAGTTAGCGGAGAGACATAGGCGGATAGTGATTTTAATTTATAATAATGTGTATAAGTAAGTAATAATAGTTACTTCCTAAAAAGTGTCATTAAAACGTTATTAACTCCATTAATAAACATTTTTAATTCATTTGCATTTTTAAAGACTGTGATCTATTACCATTTTCTATTATTAATATTGATTCCTAATAATACTTATTAGCTTATTAGCTGTTTTAAAACTTCATATTGAATATTATGTAAACTGGTGAGTTTAACTACTGATTCCTCTATTCATTCTACAATGAACCTCAAATTCACTAATGAAAATTTCTATACAAGTTGGCACGAGGGCGCGCCTTATCGTCTATCAGTGGCTTATTGCTTTCGCCCGCCAGTAATTAAAGTATGGTGTTTTCATGACCAACTTAATAGGGACATACCAATGCGAGTCCGGTTTCTGTTATACTTGTTTTATCAGTGACTAATAATCTTCCATAAATAATGGTAACTTAAATAATAAATAATTGGTAAACCTACCATAGACTCATATGGTATTCTAACACATTCAACTCAGAAGTGACAGCCCTACAAAAGTTTTACGAATATACTAATTGAAGATTTGCTCATTTAAAACGTGGTTGCGTGTAGCCTATATATCCTGACACGCCAGAGAGGCACATATATAACAATATGACTATAGAAAGAAACAAAAATTCAACAAAGATCTAATTTAATGTGTTATCAAGATCATAACTCCTCTATAACATCATTGTGGTTTAACAAATTTTTTAGCATATTTGAAGTTGTGGCATATCCTAAAAAGTAACTTTTAACATATGTCACAACTTTAAATAAGTGCAAGTTCTTGCAACTTATCATTTGAAACGTGATCAAATCGAAGATCAGAAGATTTCCAAGAGAAAAGTTAAATTATTGAACATTATCTAATATCAATAACATTTTTTCTTCTTTATTGGGATTTTTATAGAAATTAGCCTTTTGACCTATTTACTATCAAGAGCTCAGTCTAGCCTTTCCATGAATTCTGAAAAGTCTAAAAACTTTTCAGTCACAGGTCATAAGTGTTTAGTTCTCTTGTGAATTCACGAGTGCCTGAAATCTAAAGGTATTTTACTAATAGTAAAGTAACATGAAGTTAGTTTAATGTTGTTTTTTAAGTAAATTTTAAACAAATTATATTCAACTAAGTTTAATTATTTAGGTTTATAAAGTTTAATATATTTAGTCCCAACTGACTGCACAATTGCTTCAACGACAAAATGATGAAGTAACAAAATGTAGATTGAATGTTATTGGTGTAGAGGGCGAGACAATAACTATAATTAGATGAAGCCACAAACAAATGTAGAGGGTAGAAGGAAAGCCCGAAACAATTTATGTCGCCATTGCGCACCGTCCGCTTGTATCGATGTCATTTGCATCTGAAATCTTTCGAGCCACGACTATATTAGAGAGGGGAATTGGCTGGGATCTTAATTTATCGAAGTTTTTATGGTTTAATTAACGGAATTCACTTAGGCGAGGGAGGGGAGTCCCGGAATGGCGAGGGTCGCGGGCGGAAGGGATTGCGTCGCGCTGTCGCCGCCGCGGTTTACTCTCTATTTTATACTAATAGATGTCCTCCCTGGGCCGTGCCATAATTAGCGCCAGGACGCCATTGAAAGTTTTAATTGAAAAGGCTTTGTGCAGTTTTATAGTCTGAACAATTTTATACAGTATTTCATACAGCCGTGCGGACGCGCCGGCGACCGGCACCACTTCTCGCTTAATCTTGACACCACCGCATTGTTCAAGCTTTCGCTAGAGTTTAAAAGGTGTCATTTGTTCACTGGTTTGTTTACTAAATGTTTTTGAAAGCTGTTTGTTGTTTTTTAGTAAACTAACTTTTTCCCTCGACTTCGTCTGCGCCCATTATTCATCTCCTCTGCATTAGTTATGTTGTACCTATTTGACAGATCTGCTACTAGGGGATTGTCAGCATCGTTAATAAGGTTGTTGTTAAAAAGGTTACAGATATCATAAGATGATATTTATGATGGCATTTCTAAAAGCCTTTTGATTCTCTAATCTCCTAATAACTCTAATTGGTATTTTAGAAACATCTTCTGATTTAAATTTCCCATAAGTTTGGGATAGAATTTATCACGGACGAAGAGACGGATAGTTATATCTTCTATATCTCCACAAATTTTATAAAATAAAGTCCTCGTACAGCTCTGTCTGTTTCTTTGCTTATGTCTTCTACGCCCAACGGAATTCCATATCGTAGCATTTTTACTATAATAATTTTTTTGTATATAATTTTCAGAAAAAAAAATACACCCGTGCGATGTCAGGGGCCGGCCGCTAGTTATATATAATATTTAATCTTAAACCAATTCTAAAATTTCGTTCTCCATGTGTAAGTGACTACCTATGAGCAGTGCTTCTTACAAAGAATTACTTTGTATAGTGATTTTTTTTCTATTTGTGAGTTATATGGTATATATTTAGTATTCATAAAAGTAAATTTTCCATTCAAAATAATTTCAACATGTGTAAATTCTCGATTGATCTAGAATCTAGATAGATTTGACACCTAGATAGAACTTACCTAGTAATAGAAAAAAAAGGCGGATAAGCTATACTCGCGTTGATGAAGTCTCATTATTTTTATTTAGTAGTCGTATCGCACAATTTTATTTCGTACGAAATGTGCGAAAAGCAAACTTTAATAAATCAACCAGTGAACGTATTTAACAGTACACCTTAAACGTTTCATTCGATTATTATTATTATTATTATTGCACGATTCAACCCAAAATTCGCACGAAATTAATTCACCCTTCCGAAATTTGGAATTCAAAACTGTAAACTGTAGCTTTTGGCCCAATTATTGTAACATTTATTCTTTATGGGGTAAACAGATCCATATTTATTAGGGTTCATTATTAGAATTAATTTGTTTGTGTTATGTTGTGGATGTAGGCGGTTGAGCGGAGGGTAACCGCGCGTAAAGAGGCTGTTTTCATATTTAAATGAGGGTAAAGGTTTGATTGTGGCTATTCACCTTAGGCTCAGGACAGTTCATCACGGGCCGGCCTCTGTATGGGACGGGACTCTGTTACCTCTTCATTTTGTATTAATTGTTTAATTGTGGACAAAATACTACATTAAGCCTTACATATTTTCGAACACCAAAATTAAAATACATTTTTATTGAATATACGGCCAAATTTTTGTGCATTACAATTCTTGTATTTCAGTATGTATTCACAACTTTTCGCAGTGTTTTTTCTACGAGCATAGCAAAAAGTAATTCTATGAGATAGTTATTTATGATTAAAAAATAATAACAAAAACAATAATAAAATTAGGTCTAGCACTGATCTTCCATAAAAAAAACTTTGTTAAAAATTTGTGATGACTTGAAACACATGTAAATTGTTTAAAATTTTAAATTAAAATTTAAAATCGAGTCATTGAATGTTTAAAAAGTTTACAAAAAAGTTTATTAAATTACTTTATATAAGTTATATTAATTAAGTTTACCATCAAAGCGAATTAGTCCTTATTTCTACTCTACACATGAAAAAACCCAATCTCCGACTATGATTCTATTTAATTTAAATATAATTCTAATAATTATGTGCTTGCAAAGTTAGCTACCTAACATTTGTCTTACTAAATTGTCCTTGCTACAGTCTGACAAGTTTACAGCAATAAAGGTTACAACGACATATACGGCGTCTCAACGCCTTATCGCCTCGTCCGCTATGTGGCGAGCTGGCGAGTTGGCTTTACAAATTACCCCTAATATAATTATTAAGTTATAATTAACTGGTTGCTTTACAACGAATTGAGGTAACAGTAGATTGGGAAATTTTTAATTAGGGTACCGAACAGTTCGACCGAAATCGGAGTCGCTGGTTCGGATTACAAAGCCAATTACAAGTGTCACGCCGCCGTTAGAAGATCCCTTTCCTTTTCATCGCCCTTCTTCCCAACTTATCGGGGAAATCTTTTTATTTGATGATCTTACATTTCCTACAATTTGCATTTTATATTTGAAAATTCTTTTAACATTTTTACCACTGTTAACACATTGCTACACCATAACTTTAGTTTACAAATAAATATATAAATTTAAAAGAATAATAACTTGATTTTTTTTACATATAATATGAAGTCTTGGTAACGACGTAGTCGTGTGAAATTCAAAATTATATAGGTTAGCGTGTATCCCATGCGTTACAGCAGGCGTTTATTCAACTTAGTTACTTTTTTCTTAGATAATCGCTATGGTTTGAAAAAAAAAATTAATAATTAAATTGAACGCTGATGCGGTTAATAAGAATTTTCGGTAATTTTTTCAAGTAAACATTATAATGGGATAACAGAACCAAATTAAAATCGATTTACGAGTAGGTATACAATTTTATACAACAGATTACGAATAACTTAAATTCAACTACGAGTATAAACCAATATTTCATCTTATTAATATTACTATACTTATAGATCAGATTTGTAGATCAGCATCATGATGATCAATATCATCAAGACTACATGCTGAGCGGAGACCATTTTGGTACATTTTTATACCAATACAATGTATGTATTTAGAAAGTACCAAATTTTTCTTTCTTTCTTTCTTTCTTTCGTTCTTTAGATGCGATTGGGTTACATAGCAACATTACTTCCGTAGCACTTCGTAGCCATCGCTACGAAAGTCTTTGTAAAGCGTAATAATGTTCGAAAAGACCAAAATTCAAAAAAAGACACACCTTTTGGGTTGCTATGCTATGCTTGCTGATACGTTAAGCATTATCTCTTATTCATGAATATATCGTCCTAGCGACTTATTCTTTGAATATATCGTCCGGATTTCTAAATATAATCATACAATCGTCAAACCTCCAAAATACGGAAAATACGAATGAGCCAAATTTCTCGTGTATTTGAAGCATCATTTCACAACGACTATAAGACATTTCACAACAAAGACATTTTTCGCGTCGATTATTATAGTTGACTCTGAAAAGGTTTAATCCGATCCGTGTTTACAGGTAAACGCGAAACGTCCGGAACGTCCCAAACTTTGGTAAAAAAGGGTACAGCGTATGTTCTCAATTCAATAAGTTTTTAATAAAAGGAAGATTACGAGATCGCCTCGTCGCTTACATTATAGTAGGTGCGAAGAATGTCATATAAGCGTAACTCGCTCGGATACATTTTACACCTCGATTCACGCTTTCCCTAAATCTGTTGTCATTTCGACGCGATCCCGTAGAAATAGGGGCAAGAATCCCTCGGATAGTCGCGAGATATTTGGAGCTATTTCTCACACGAGTGCCCCCCCCCCTTCCCCTCTCTCTACACCGCACCCTCTCGTGCGCACCCCACCGCACCCCGCAACATAGCAAAGCCAACTTCCACGTTTAAATATTTCAGTGTAAAAAGTGAACTCGTGTTCAGTTTTTTACCGGACAATAAAACTTTATAAAATAAAATAAAATAAAATAAAACTTAAAACCCGGAACAAAGTATGGTTTTTTTTTCTTATTTTAAGGTTGGTAGACGGGCTCAGGCAAGCAAAGCTACAGGTGCTGCAAGTGCGCTGGCGACTACAGTAGGGTTAAGGATAAGGGATTGGGAATAGGGAAATGGGCTCTGGCATCCCTTTTCACTTACCGAAAGGCAAAAGCACACATGCTGATATTTCACGTTGGTCATCTGTAAAGGGATGGTTACTGCCGTCAGACGGGCTGCAAAAATACCGCGAAACGCAGTGTGCCCTGCCACTACTCGTTAATAATTGACTGAAAGAAGATAATATGTCAAATTTTTGCTGAAATTTAATAAATGTGTACATATATATATATATGTATTGTAATGTATGTACAGAAAACAAAAGTTTTTAAACACTACTTTATATCAAGGTTCAATAATGCTACATTTTTGTCTCATTATGTTTAACACTAATTATAATTAGTGAACAGAAGGCTAACAAGATCACAATTAATGGGAAATTTGCCTGAAGGTCTAATAACACCATCTAGGTTAGACCATATATAATTATCGGTACTGACTTTAGACTCATAAATTTTATAATGAGCAAGGGCAGAGGTACCAAGTCCAATGCACTTATCTGTCTATACGTGTATTACTGTTTTAAAAAGGCTGTCCATTTAAACTAACATCATATCACAAATTATTGCCATCTTGAGAAGATTCATATCCAGGAGATGACATGTCAAAGAAATTTGTAGTGATAACGATCCAACATTTGTAGAAGGACAAAGGGAATTAATAAGTATGTTGAAACAAGTGAAATCGAAGTTACAAAAGGATTTCGGAGCAACATTGGATTCGCTTCTACAGTTGATGGATTATAGGAAAGCCACCAAAATTCACCTCAAGAGGGTTTTGGGAGACTTCACACTTTAGAGACATGGAGACTTCACTTCAAGAGGGTTTTGAGGAATTAAGTACCGTGTTCATACCAATAGAAACGTGCTTAACTTATAGTCTTCTGAATCTTAAGTGACAACTCAGAAGACTGCGAACCACTAACAATAATCAGAATACTTGGTAGGGATAGGTGGAACGGGGCGGATATTTCTTACATTGCAGGATTGATGTAGAAAAATGTAAATAATTTAACTCGAAATTTACTTATTCATCTTGCAAGATTTTTTGGAAAAGATATAATCAATAATATTCAATAAGCACGAGAGAAAATGAGGCAAAAAGTAAGAATAAGAAATAATCATCATAAGAATCAGCGCTTTCCTCCTAGCTATTGGTCAAGTGAAGAAGAAATAACCCAAAAATGGCAACATTCGCACTTAGGACTTAACTTAACTTAAAAAAAGTTTATTAGTTTAAAGAAACATTAAATTGGTGCATATCTAAGTGCGTGGGATATATTGTTTGTAGTCCACTCATAGAGTTGGACTCAACTCAGCCGCGACCATCATCGCCATATCGTTTACATCGCCGTGTTCTATTAACAAAGACTTAACCCGGCTCCCGCGCCATTAGTATTTTTCCGTGCAGACAAATCGGCAACAATAAAACGCGGCCTCCTTCACAATACCCGCACGCATGGTCTGCTTTTAATTTGCCGAACGTATATATCGGATCGCGCGCTCCGTCGGGGCTCGCTTAAAAACACTCTGGAAAATCCCCCCGTTCGTGTGCGAGCCCTTTATTTAAGGCATGTTTTAATACATCTGTTTTCATTGTTTGTTCAAAATTGTCTCATACACTCGCTTCTGTTACTACTAGCGACCCATTTCAGATCCGAGCGGATGCGATTGGGATCATTGTAATGTTATTTCAAAGCTTCTTCAAAGTAATTAAGATCACAGTAAAACCCGAAAATTCCTATATAAAAATATCCACCTGATTAGACGTTGGTAAAGTGAATGTTTGGTGTTAGACAAAAGATCACATTAGTAACAAAAAGTTTAGAAGAAATTTATGGACAAACTGGTAGCAAGTACTTAGCGATAAAACATTTATTTCCGCTATTAAATCGCGATCGATTACGTGAGCGTCAAATTTCACCCGATTTAAAGATGATACTGGTGAAGAAAGTGGAAAAGTAATTAGAGAGCGTGGGCTCTCAGGCGTACTATGTTTTGTTGATAATTCAATAATCCTGCCTCGAGGCAGATCTCTTTCACAACGCCTCTTGTCGCCCCTTCCACGGTTACCTCTCCTCTCCCTTACCGCTCTTCACCTTCCCACAAAGTCTCGTGATTCTGATACCATGCTCATAAATAGTTACCATATTTTTCTATAATTTAAGGTATGCTAGTTCGCATTGCCGTTATAATATCTGTTTGAGCTATTTTCTAAGTATGCACTGTTTTGATCATCTTTTTTCCCACTTTTACTAGTTAAATATTTAATCTTTTTTCATGATTTCCTACTTGTCTCGGACATAATTAAAATTACTAAAAATAAAGAGAAATTAAATAATTAGTTTATGTCCATCTATTATTAAGTATTATTAATTATTAAGTATTCTTTCATTTTAAAGTTGAGTTACGGACTGATACTCTGTATTTGTGTTCTATATATAATACAAATACAGAGTGTATGAATCTCTATATATATAAATTACGTGTCACGTGTTTGTTCTCGATGAACTCCGAAAATACTAATGCGATTTTGATAAAACTTCGTAACTATGTGTAATTTGTCCCAACTTAAAAGATAGGTTAGTTTTTATCTTAATTTATAGTATTTTTTTTATTGCAAATTATTTGTTTATTATATGAGAACGAATTATGGAACTTACAGATAACTTTTAAAATAAGTTTTAAAACAACTTTGAGTTCCATAAGTTTCTCACAGATGGCGGTGTAAGGTAATTTATCGGCTGGATTAGGTAAATATTTATTATAAAAATTCCACCTCGGGCGAAGCCGAGAGAGGGACAGCTAAAGTTATATAAAAATGTTATGTGTTTACTTGTATACGAAGTCGTTGTCCGCTTCTATCTGTTTCTCCTCTATGTTCTTCTAAAGCACCCAACGGATTTTTTTAAGGTTTTCACTAATGGATAGAGCGATTATAGAGGAAAACTTGTCTATATATTTAAAGAAAAAACAATTGCGTCGGTGCGAAGCCGTGGGCGGACGCTAGTTAATTAACAAACGGTGTATATAAGTATTTGAGAATTTCATACCCCGAGAACTAGCTGAACGAAGTTTCTATTGGAACTGTTCCAAGGGGGGTCTCGCTTTGGCCCTTTTTTATCATTTCTATAGCAATACATACAGTCGAAAAAATATCTACTTTGCAAAAAGTTGTCTAAGTCCCGAATATTACTTCGATACAAATAAAGTTAAATTGGTAAAGTTACTCACGGCACGAGGGACGTAACTTATATACAGGTGACATCTATTACGAATCCTCCAAATTTTTTCAAATATACTTAACGTGAATCTTAGCTTAATTTGCGAAACAAAAAACTTTATTTCGCTATAACTTCGATAAATTGGAGCGGGCGCGGCGCATTTTTCTCTTCATAAACATTTTTCACTGCGCACAAAAGCCAGCAATAACATGACCAATTTGTTGGGTCTTGATATAAGTGAAAAATATCGTTGTCGGTTAGTGGTTGGATGAAGCGGGGAGTTGTGGAGAGGTGTGGGGGGAAAGGAGGCGCGAGTGTTCGCTTGTATATATTGTATATAGATAGGGAAATGGGACAATTAATTAAATTAGCACTTAAATGTTCACCATACACCGCGGTCGACGCGATGCAATATAAAACAAGCTGTGAAGCTTTTATTAAAACTATTTTTCTTTATCACGTGTTGTGGCTTATTAATTAAAGGTTAAGTAATTTTAAAAGTTGAAAGTAAAGAAACTATTAGTTTTTTTAAAGTTAATGTTTCGGTTAACTTACATATTGTTTAAAAACCTCTTAAAGTAAAAGTCTTGTCTTTTCATCAAAATCGGTTCAATTTTTAGCTGTGCAAATTAATAGGGGTCTAGTTATTTATTTATTAATATCTACATCAAAAACATGTTAACTTTCAAAGATAATTATACTTTTGCAGTGTTTTTAATAAACGTGGACTAACGTAGGATTAACTTTAGTCGGAGGTGTAACGGAGTACTAGTGAGAATATCGTCGGTATTAATAAACAAGAACTAAAGAAGGACTACGCTAGACTCTCTTTAGTCTCGGACTAAAATTTAGTACCACGCGATACCCAGTTTAACGAGGAACTAAATTAGTATTAACCTATTCGTTTGACATTTGACGTTTGTTTTATATGTTGTTGTTGAAACCAAGTTGTGTTTATATAGCGTTAATTTGTGTTTCTATTTAATTTTATTAATACGATGGAACTGATTTAAATGGTATAAATGAAAAATAAAAGACATGTGAATTAGTAAAAAGTTCTCGCAGATCTCGAGTTCATAATAAAATACAGATTTATCCGTAACATTGCTAATTTGATTAGATATGAATAGGTAAAAATGATTTAACAAATTATCTAAAAGGTGGGATGTAGAGGTTTCGTTGCACATTCACTTTTTATACTCCTAAATAAAAAAACACTAAAATATACATAATTAATTATGAACTGACTATTCTGACTATTCTACATAACATAATTAAGACTTAATACTAAAATGTATTAATGACATGACGCAACGGAATAATATAATGTAGGTAGGTATATTCTCACGCGGAAATCATAAAATAAAATAATAATATAAACAAAGGAAAGGTTAATTATAAATATAGGTTGACAATAGCAATACAAACTTTCTTTCACAAAGATAAAACAACAAACGCCAAACATCTGTCAAATTCCTACAAACTTTTTTGTTCTAGTGGCAATATTAGGATGCTTAGCTCACTCTATCGGTAGTATCATGAATGTGAGGGAGATAAAAAAACAAATTCGTTCTGTTACACTTAACACACTTTTAACACGAAGATAATACTTGGTTAGTCACGAACTTACTAGTCTAAGACTAACTTCGATTTAACTTTGGACTAACACATTTTTATTAATGAGACGGTTGGAGCTTAAACTTAGTTAATATGCATGTCAATACTAGAAGTACACAGTAATAAGAGTAATATAAAGCAAAATCATATGAATATAACATATATAATGTTTTTACAAAAAACATATAAGTGTTATATCTATAAAATACACTGTCAAAATGTTAAAGTAAAGGAAAAGACAAACTTATTAAACAAAATTAAATTGAGTTTTAGTAATTAATAACTCAGTTTTTGAAATCAAAAGATACCTCTGAGCAATTAATATCTTTCGGTAATAAAATATTACAAAAGGCTCATAGTGTATAAATTAATCAAACCGTGCTTGATCCAGTCTAATACCCAAATACTAGAACTAATAACAGTAGGTTTTTGTTTCTTATAAATAGGAAAGAACCTCCTTCACAAGTCCAGGTTACACAGCCAGTATATCCAGAGATAAAATCAGGGATGAAAGATGGAACTGCCTCCCATGCTTTATTATAGAAATAAAAGTTACAAAAGCGATATAATAAAATAATAAATAATGTCCTATGTGGACAACGCGTGGAGGAGCGTTGTCACATAGGCGCAGGGCGCGGGTGGCTGAGTTTGTGGCTAATCCACTTACAAGTTCGATTCGCGACCACACCTACACATTTATCATACTGCTATCGACCATTCCATTCATTAGTGCGATGCGTAGGGTCGCCAACAACTGTAATTATAAAATTATAATATCATACCGCGACTAATTGTACCGCTAAAAACAGAATGTTAATACTGAAATGTACTTTTATACTTCAGGAGAAAAATTATGAAAATTCATATACTTCTTTATTACCTAGTTAACAAAGAACGTGCATTGGTTTTGGTTCAGAAAGATGTTAGCCTAAATCTCTTGTTATAAATAAGACTGATGTTGAAGCTGGGTGATAAAATGTTTTTTATTGTTCCAATTAGATGTATATCTTCTATTTACACACGATGGTAGCCATGCGGTTTTGGCAGCCTCGGGTGAATATTAATACCCCAAGGTGGGCCTCGCGAGACAGGCTGGGCCATAAGCTCTCGAAAATTTAGAAAACATATAATAGATAAAAAAAAGTAAGCAGGCACGTTTTAAAGAAAGATTAAAAATTTTACGAGCGTCGCAATCTCACTAGAATTCTCATGAGCCAAAACAGCCATCCTCACAAACCGTGCATTTGGTTCGCGAAACTGCCTTGCAAGTCCGTGCAACTGGTGTGGACGGGGCTAATGAATTCGTCTGAATTAGAAGTTGAAAATGCTCAATTATAACAGCTTTAATTCATTGCAAAATAAAACAGCATAAGAATAAAGTAAATAATTTAAAAATCGTTTTGTATTCAGGTGGTAACCCTGTTTCGAATCTATTGTTACCTGCAATTTACACCTTATACGATTGTTAATAAACAGTTATAGCTTTGACAACATCTGAATTAGCGGACGCGCCACTTTACTAATGTGTTAATAGACAACAGCACTCAATGTAGTCTCTGGACTATCGCCTTTATTAGCTCGTTCAAAGCAGTCATTAGTCGATTGCTACTTTCTTTTAAATTAATTACAGTGAACCATTTCTTTTTAACTAAACAACTCTACTTAGTACTCATTGTTTTTTAAATATGTTATTTATTTATGTAACATACAAGCCAATTTTAATGATTGTTATGTAGCTATATAAGTGTATGTCACGATATACAAATACATAATAAAAATCATTGAATTGAAAAGTTTTTTTTAAGCAAGCAAGAAATTATTTTCTATTATTCAAGCAGGTGACGGTCCACTTGGTGTGGTAGGTTGCCCTATGTATACAAATAACACTGAGGGATATATTCTTATAGAATAATAAATAAAATTGGGATAGAGGAATCGGCTCTGACAGCCCTTACACCCGCACCAAAAATGTATAACCATCTGGTATTATTAGACCACTTCTTAGATAGGGTGATTTCTGCAACTAGTTGTTTCTGCTCATCTTAACACTTCATAACGCAGCGTGCCCTATCCCTACTGTTTTTAACAATTTATAATAATTGAATAATTAAAAATGTTTATTAAAAGTTGATTTATAAGTTTTCAATTTCACTGCTCGTAACTACGGTTCTACGTCTACGTCGTAGGCCTCTACGACAAATACGTAGAGTTGCAGTCTTGTAGAGTGCGCTTAACGAGTGGGGACCTATTTTCCGGCTCAATCATCCACTCGAGACGTTTCCGTTGTCTGGCCGATTGCTTCTCGCTCGATTGCGGTTGGGATCGCGAATGCGAACAAAATAACTGAGTCTCTTGACAATCTCTTTTTTTTTATATAGGTAGTCGTAATATCGAGAAAACAGTTAAGTTTATCCGTTCAACTATTTTCACCGTCATGCATCATTAAATTACAAATAAGACGTAATAATATGTTAGGTTGATAAATAAGTTAAATACATTCCTTGGTTGCTACTCTTGATGTACGTAAAATGTATTTATTGACGGTGACTTGATTGTAACAATCACTACCTAACATCAAGTAAAAATATAGGAAATTAGTATGTTTTTCAAAATAATATGTTATTAACATATTAATCAGTGATTTCATTCATTATTACTAGGTATTGTTACTTGTATATTTTTTAATTATATTACATCTTAATCTTTTTCAGATATATTATAATTTACTGGTTTTTTGGTTGGCTTTATTAGATTATTATAATAATAAATAAAGAAGTAATAGTTCAAAATATATGTATTTAATAAAAAAATTATTGATTAATCAAAAACAAATAGGCATAGGTTTTTATTCTATCGGAAAAAGTTTAGAATTCCGAATGGCTAATAAAATTATATCAAAGATATTTCTTACGGAATCTCCAAAGAAAGTTTGGAAATTTCGATAGAATTACAGTAAAATAATCCGATTTTTTGGTGTAATATTTTCAAACAACCGTTCGTGAAGAGCTCTCTCAATATAAATACCTACCTATCAATGGAATGAATATTACATTTCACTATTGCTACAGCGAAAGCAATGGAGACGAATTCATATCATAATTTGTGTTTTATTTTTTAAATATAATATATAGAAGTGTGTATGTTTTATGTAGGAGGTAATCTCTTTGAAATTAACTACTCACCCGATTTAAAAAGAATCTTTCACCAATAGAATAGAATCTCATAGCTAAATATTCTACGCGAACGAAGCCACGGGCACAATCTATCTAAACATAAAGTTCCAACGCTTGGAAAAAATATAATGTCAGACGTCAATGTATGTCAGGCGTTATATCATTTATTTTTAAGGCGACCGATGTCGCGGGCTCCAGCTAGTTACATATAAGTATTCAATCTTTTTATGAATGTTATTGTAAAATCATGCCTGACTAAACACTTAATTAATAACTCTATTGTTTAGTACATTATTGTAAAACTATATTATTTTGTTTGTCTTACTTCCGCTTATATTACTTCCGTATATTCAGTTATATACAGAAAAACTGAATTAGGTTTATAATATATATAAAAATTCCGTGAAAAATTATCTAACTAATGGTGAAAACCGCATCAAAATCCGTTCCGTGGTTTAGGAGGTCTTAGCAGCCATACAAACAAACGCGGAAAGCGTCTTCAAATTATACTATGTAAAGATAAGAAACAAAAACGATTGACATAATATTTTTTAGTGTAAATTGATCACATTCCTACTGACTGTACATTTGTTTTAAAATCTATGAATTCAATGTATGTCTAAAAGTTATAAATCACTTTTGTTAAGTACATTTTCTTTAAATATTGTCGGTTATACCCTACTCTTAGTTTAAACAAATTAAAATTTAAACCTAATATCGACTCTATAATATGTGAGTTCCTCTGTTTTCTTGTTTAGGGGCGTCGAGTTTCCCCTATTGATTACCCAAAAAGCGGAAAATAAAATTGTCTACCTTCAGGCTTTACGACGAACACAATGTTGAGGTCGATGCCGCCCCATCCATACCCGCATACTATATCACTGAAACTCTGTTACCTTAACAACCATTACTTTTACAAGCACTTTAATAAATTACGTTCATTTACTTGTTTAAATTTATCAGCGTGGAATATTTTTTAATAAATTGATTCATTTTAATATTATTTTAAAATATATTAATACCTATAATTGGGCAAAATATTGCTCAAATAAATGACATCAGCGGTTAAGTTGAGATTCACTTATTTGTTTGTAGAAAATGATAAATTCAACATTATTTATTTTCTATTATTTTTTTATGAACATACTTTATGGTAGATTTAAAGGGATGGAAATGGGCTCTGGCATTCATTCCGAAACATAACAGCAGTCATTCTATTTTACGGTGGTCTTCTTTCACGGGGTGGTTACTGTCGCCAGACAATGTGCCCAAATGACTGTGAAACGCAAAGTTCTTTTCCAAAGTTGATCTTGCCGGGAATCGAACGTTAGCCAATCGACCAATGAGGTTTACAGGCTAAGGGTATGTCCCTCAGATTCTCAGTCTTTTGTGGGAGGATGGTGCATGTCACTTTTTGTTTTTATTATTATTTCCTGGGTATTAAAATAATAATAAATTGGGATCAGTGGACGCATCTCAATTGAATATATAATTACATCCCAACTTTGTTATCATTATTTTGTTATTAAAGATTCATTGGTGATGATCCAAATCTGGTAAGTCGGCTTGTGAACTAATCGAATCCGTTCAGAGGCAATTTTGTGTTCCATTTAAATTTGTTCATAAATAGATAACAGAGGGTGAGGCGGAGTTCGGTTGAGGTTTACTAAACTGCTTTATTCGATAAAGATTGCGGAATGGAAGCCGCGACGGGGAAGTTTCACGCTCGGTACCTAACAAACATTGGGGCGCCTTATACATATGTATATGTAATATGTCCTTAGTATAATATTCTTTACTATTTATCCTAACAAATGGTAAATCTGTCTATAGAATTATTACAAATATCTCTTTTTTCATATTGACATAGACAGGCAGGCTGACGGTTGCTTGTGTTATAAACAGAATTAATTAATTCCATTTTAGTAACCATCAAATGAGAAAAATCCATGCCGTAGCTGGTTATAAAAATCCAGTTACGAACGTGGACTAAAAGAACTTGCTAGCCACGCGAATATCACTGCTTTTAATTCTTTATCGTGCAATCAGAAAAATTCATAAGAAAATATAATAATTTCTCGTATATTGATATTTCTAAGAATTCATCAAAACGACTTGTATTTTTATACGAAAATTCACAAAAAATTTGAAGCAAGTTTTCACATCGCGTAGGTAACTCGGAGGGCGGTGATATAATATTTCGGTGTTCATAATAATAGAAGAAGCCACGTTGGGGAGTGAGTCGGCTGCTGGATTTATTTGGTTTTTATTACTTTTTTACGGTACCCGTTGAGGTACTGGTGAACAGCGTGTTATGTTACGACCTACATTATGTAACGACATACAATACGGCACAATTTTCTATTAGTATTTATAAGTGGTAGCTTTAGTGCTTTCCGAAATATGCTGCTTTATGGACTTCTTTATTGCACACTCTATTTTCGCTTCAAAACTGTATGTGTAGCTGTGTAAGCTCTTGATATATCTATATCAAGAGCTTTACACAGCTTACACAACTTACACAACTTGATTGGATGTCATTCAGTTATTTAAGGCTTCGACACATATCTAACGGAGCTGGACGACTGCGGGTCCTCAATGGTAGTTTTATAGTTGCTTTTGTAGTGTACTGAACTAAGTACATTAGAAGACGACCCAAAGGCCACTGCGAACTCATAAATACACATAAATATATCTCTTTACTAATAAATCAGTAGTAGCAGGTTTCGCAAACCACCCCCATATAAAAGATCACAATTAAATAACAGCATGTGTGCTGTGGTTTTTTGATGAGTGAATAAGGGATGCCAGAGCCAGTTTCCTTTTATCAGATAATGAAGAACCTTACTCGTTTATTGCTCTTTCATTTAGTGACAACCGTGTTAAAATCCTTTGGGTCGTTTAGAAGGAGTTAAATTGATAAAAATAGTATGAAGGCAGCTTGAAACTGATAAAGATAAGTTTTTTAAGGCAATAATTTAATTTTTCACGCGAGCAAATGCTAACAAATGCAACAAATCTGCGAACAATTGCTAGTAATACTTTTTTTAATATAGAAGTCGCCAGACAGGCTGCACGTACACTTGATGGTAGGTGGCTACCGTCGTCTATAAAACAAGCATCGCCTCGGGTGCTGCAAGTGCACTACCGACTATAGTAGGATTAACAATGAGGGATTCGGAAGGGGGATAGGAAAATATGGTCAGACGTAAAAAAAAGCTTATAAAAGTCTTTTTACGTTATACATTAATACATATTTTAAAAAGTAGAGAGAACGATGTCTCTAATAGATTACTGTGAATCTCTCCAGTATTTCTAGCTATAGCTCGATGTTAGAAAGGGGGCGAAAGGGGAGAGACAAAATAAAAATTATGGAGGTGTTTCGCGCCCAATGGCCGGAACGAGCCACGAGTGTTTGCATTTGATAAGGTACGATATAAAGTTGCGCTGGCATCGCTCAAGGGGTACGAAGATCACTGACACGGTGGTGGCTATTGTTTACGCGAAACATTTCTAACTAGCTTGTGCCCACGACTTCGTCCGCGTTGAAAAAATAAAAAATAAATTTAAGCGACATAACGCTTGACTTCTTGTTGTTACTCGTATAATATTTTGGGCAGGTGTTAATTTTTATTTTATTTAAGATGATCCCTTGGGAACAGTACTTTGTTCTGGATGAAAGGTGGCCCTGTATACTTTCTTGTATACCTGACTGTGTATGCATGATGATTGAAGCGGAGTAGTTAAGGTGATGGGAAAGGGTAACAAACAGATAGACAAACAGACTAACTAAAGGTCTCCATCTTCGTCCACGTCTTTACATAGTATAAAACAAACTCGCTTCCCGCCATCTGTCCCACTGTATGTATGTAAGCTTAGATCTTTTAAGCTACGCAATGAATTTTAAGGCGGTTTTCACTAATGGAAAAAGCGTTCAATAGCCACTTATGACTTCTGCCTTATAGAATCTGCATAGCCAACTAAGTGAATTTTAAAATTTTAAATATTGTGTTGAAATTCAGTCAAATGCATGAAATATAATAACGAAATTAATAATGCAATCCCACTACTTCTACTGCTTATTTAGGCAAAAGAGTTCTTTTGCCTCTGCCTATTTAGACAAAAACAATCTTAATTTTTTTTCCTGTACAAACAACTACATTTAAATATGTTTATTCATGAGTCCAAACGATAATAAAATCAACAGCTATGATTTATTTTGCTTCTCAGATATTTGAAAAATTTTAAAATTTTCCATCGCGTCATAACAAACAGGGAAAAGCGTGAGAAGAATTTTTCGTGGGAATGCCACGTTTCTTTTTTAAGGCGACCCTTTTACGCGGTATTTACAAGATTTTTATAATAAATAAATATTAATGCAAACGACTGCGACCGGCCAAAGGACAGCGCTCGCAAAAAGATCAAAACCCAAACACAATTTAAAAGAGAATTCTTAAAGAGCGAAGACGGTCTGTGCAAAAAGATAATTTGGTTCGTCTGCGCCCGGGGCCCGCGTTTGTCTTTGCTATTGTGAACTTTTTATTTCGCTCACTTTTATGAATTATTTTCACTTGTTTTTATCACTGGCAAATTTAAATGGAAGCTTCTTTAAGCATAAAACGCAGCACAGTTATGGGAATATTTTAAACAAACAGTTATTCGATTGTGACATGAATTTTATTACTAACTAGCGACTTGCTTCAGACTTTGACCAGAAAAAAACTTAATTAGGTCTTATAATATAAATAAAAATTCAGTGAAAAATTATTTAATTGATGGTGAAAGCTGTATCAAAATCCGTTGCGTGGTTTAGGAGTTAGCGGCCATACAGAAGACATGGAAAGCAACTTCAAATTATGTAGGAATATGTAAGGATTAGCTTTCGCCCGCGACTTTGTCCGCACCCCTTTTGATCATTTATTTTACTAAGGCAATAAAACATTGCTCATTTATTTTACTAAGGCGTTGAACTTTTATTTTCAGATGATTCCTTGTAGATTGTAAGTACTTTTTTCAGGATGAAAGGTTATTTCGAAAGCGTCAAAACGTAACAAGCAAACTTTTCAGCTCTCTTATATTAGTATATTAATTTTATTACTAATTTGTGTAACTCAAGTATTATTTTGTTATGTAGTAGTATAATAGTTTATGTTAAACAGTCTTGTTTCTTAATTGCACTCCAAAATAGACTCCCCGTCAAAATAAATTATGTTGCATGAGACTAAACAGGTTTCGGGAATAGCAATTACACGTACCAAACAGTGAAACAGCTAATTAGTCGTGTCAATGGTAACAAAGTCACTAATTATATGCGGTTCATCCCCGCCCCGCCATATTAACATGACAAGGTGGTGTAACAAGCGCTGGCTTTATTCATTTACAAATATATTCGTGTATTACAAGTGCAGAAATCATCGCATTCTCTACGCTTATTCTTATTCTTACTTACTCACCGAAACACAACAGCACATATGCTGTTATTTCACGGTAATCTTCTGTAAGGGGGTGGTTACTGTCACCAGACGGGCTGCTAAACTTACTATAAACTTACTTATGTTTCATCTTATCCATTAAGATGAAATAAGTCTACTTGTCATAATTTTCCATAAGAAAGGTAATGCAGTTGATAATCATAAAATAAGTCATAATCAAACTATTTTGTAAGCTTTTAAAAAAGGTTCAGCAATGATATACTCGTAGGTTGACTTTCACCGAGGACGCTTTTGATGCTAATGTGTGTTGCGCTTATATACCGAAAGCTGACAACAGCAAATGCCGTATTTAAATGAAACAAAGCGCACAAAGCAGCAAAAGAAATGCAAGGACATTCAGCTTTAAAATTTATACGCGTAGTGAGCGCCCGTCCGCCCGTGAGACATTCCCTTAAGGCCAACAAACGGAGGAACAACGTACACAAATACCAGCGAGAGCCGATGACGGCGCGAATGAAAAGAAGTCTATGAGAACAGTCTCAAATCCAACAAACGTAAAAGAGATTACCGACGCTCTAACTGCTCTCAACTTGTATAAACAAAAAAATCTCTTTTCGCCTGCTATAAAACAGCGAAATTGCTATAGCGGCCAAAGACAGTCGGGGAATATTAAAATCGTTTTAAAAAGGACAACGGGAACTGAGTGCACCTTATTCGTGTTTTTATTTGGATAAGTGACAATTCGGATGTTGAATGGTGAATTTTATTTATACTACTTAGTTGGCAATAAAATGTTCGTGTGAAACTCAAATTCTAAATGTTGATCAAAGGTTATTTTTTAATCACATGAGTAGTTCTTAAGAACATCTCCTAAATCCGTACTTGTAAATAAATAAGTTAAACTAAAACTGCGCTTGGGTGTCTATGGGTTTGAGAAATGTACTTTTCAATAAGTAGTGCGTATATCTAAATTATACTTAAATACTTTTTACTTATAATAAAACTTAATATAAAAAATTGATTTATTATTATTTACACACTTGAGTTATTTTTATACACTTGAATCTCGAAACGGTACTAAAATTAATGAAAAAAAAAAATGAAATGGATTTTTTATATAATAAACTAGATCACTAATTATGTTTTTACTTTAAAATCTTGAGACCGAATATTTTCGAATTTAAGGGAGCGAATTTTATTAAGAATATAAGTACTTAAAATTTATATTTTGTAAAATATTAAATTTTGCATAGGAGTCTTAGGCTAAAACAAAATAAAAAGATGACGTTCAATATTGACTAAGCTTACTATCATTTTTTTGTAGAACTGGAAACATCGTACTGATTTTTTTATTATTTCTTTCAAACTCCTATATCGTCTTAATTTATTTTCAAATACAATATATACACACCACATGCAAACTTCTAATAAAAGAACGTAGCAGAATACGTGTGAACCGCGAACAGCTTATTACAGTAGCTCATTTCCATTTGTAACATGATAAGCGATTGCGTTATAGCGCAATATAAAGGCTTTGGACGTATTTTTGTGTTAGACTCCCCTCCGTTGATTACACACAAATTGATACAAATTGAATTTTAAAGCTAGCCGCCTCCGCCAAATCTACTCGTTTTGAGCACAAGATGTACCGCGGTGGGCAGATCACTGGAAGGGTTGCTTGTATACTTTTAGGGTTGTCAACAAATATTTGAACTACTAGATGTACTCTCCATCCACTCGTTATCGAAAATTCAAATATATATATATAAATATATTTTAAATAATCTTAGCTATATAACTAACTAGCTGTTGCACGCGAATTCACCCGCATAACTTTATAAAATATCGCCTGTTACTGATAATTAGCTTTCTATAGGTGAAAGAATTTTTAAAATCGTTCCAGTAGTTTTTGAGTTTATTCATTATACAAAAATACAAATCTTCTCCCTTTATAATACTAGTATAGAACAGCGAACTTGAAAGATATATTATTTCGATGGTGTAGAAGTATATCTAAGTTGCTACTTAAGTTTTGAGATATGGCAACACTGATGTGAATATGTCAAATCTGACATTATCATCGTAAAATTTAACATTTGTAATGGTGGACGTACTCAGAACGTGTTGTCTTGTAAGGACGTCCAAAATCGGCTGTTGTGCCAGAAAACATCGATGCTGTGCGTGAAATGATATTGCAAGATCGTCATGTGACATACCGTGAGATTGAGGCATGCTTGGGCATTAGTTCCACTCGCATACATTTAATATTGCATGAACATTTGGCTGCCAAAAGATTTGTTCGCGTTGGATACCGCATAATTTGACAATCGCTCAAAAAAAGGCTCGTGTCGATCGGTGCAAGGAAATGTTGAAAAAATTCAATCGCGATGCTTCAAAAGACGTCTATAAGATAGTAACAGGCGACGAATCATGGATCTATGAATATGAAACCGAAACTAAACAACAATCGATTGTATGGGTCTTTCAAGACGAGCCAAATCCAACAAAAGTTGTTCGCGCAAGAAGCACTTCTGACATGTCGGAATAACTGGACATGTCGCCAGCGTTCCATTAGAGCAACATAGAACTGTCAATTCTGAATGGTACAGCAGTATTTGTTTGCCAGAAGTGTTCGGAAAAATCAGGGAAACCAATCGCAGAAGACGAATCATTCTCCACCACGACAATGCAAGCTCTCACACATCAGCTCAAACAAAAACGTTTTTGAGCAGTCAAAACAACGAATTGATGGGTCATCCGCCGTACAGTCCTTGTTTGGCACCTAATGATTAGGTATACTTACATTAGTTTAAGACCTTAGTTATTAAGGTTAAATAAAAAAGGTTTATCATTTTTTTTATTTTTTTCTTTTCAGTTTTTTCGGCGGTTTTTTGTTAAAAAGTTTTTATTATTCTCCCTGAGGCGGTATGAAGTTCGTGGGTCAGCTCGTACATCATTTAAAGTGAATTACTGAAATTTAAGAAGGACTTTTATTATCATATTTTCCAAAGTGTAAGTTAAAAAAAAATGGCCTGGTTTTGATGTCTTTTGCGCCAAATTCTCTTGTTTTTCCTCTTAACAAAAAATTTATTTTCAATTTTAGTATTTAACTAAATCACCTCGAAAATGCAAAGTATCTATCTATAAGATGAACAGCGGGTAATTGACGTGGCATAGCCCTGCGGAGGTGAAGTCGGTGTAAATGGGAGCGATGAATTCTTGGCTTAAAATGGCCGTTTCATAACCGCAAACTTTCATCTACCCTCGTCACTCTCAGTTAACTTTGTTTCACTTTACATTTACACTTTTATTGCACTTGCCGCGATTTATTAATTTGAAACACTTCCGACTCTTCAAATGTATAATGTTTATGGAGCTCTCTATTCGTTAAACGCTGCAGCGTTTAAACGCTAATTAATTTTGAATTAACCGCTTACTCATTTAGAGTGAAAATAACCGAGTAATAACTTTGTACAAACGCAATTTTAGCAGTATATAAATATATTTAGTTATATCTACTTCCTCAATATGGAACACACTTAATATGTTAGTATCTATATCTATAATTATATGTACTCTATGTATATAGTCTATTATTATAAAATAAAGTCACTGTTCGCTTCTGTCTGTTTCTCATTTAACTTCTTTTTAACCAAACAACGGATTTTGATACGGTTTTCACTAGTGAAAATAACGTTAAATGAGGAAGGTTTGGGTATATAATTTCCAAAAAAATGCATCCATGCGAAACCGGGACTGCTAGTGTTAAAAATCGTTATGTTAAAAAGAAAATAAAAATAACCAGTTAATAAAACTTAACTGTAAGTGCCAAGTTAAAATAAAACTTATATTTTTATGGTACAGACAGACTTTTTCCCAGTTGATTATATAAGTGGTTACGGTTACCTATAAATGCAGTTAAGGCGTTGCAGTGCGTTGTAGACCTAGATGGGAAAAATCATTATGGAAATTTCCTCTGTAATCCCTTACTTCAGCGGTATAACTGATCTATATTTATTATTTACTTCGGTTAATCGGTTATTTGATCTTCTGTAAAGTGGGAGGGTGATGTTTTAATGAAGCAATTCCAACTTCCAAGATGAGTCAATGTCAAGAATATAGAAGATGATTTCATATTCATATACTCAATCATTACTAGGAACAGATACATAATTCATAACTATCTAGAGCTACGTATTTTAAGGAAACGTGGTCTGAGTTTGCTTGAAAGACGTATTGTCCGGACGAATTGTTCCGAGAACTAGAAACAAAAGAGACATTCCAGTGCGGACCGAACTCGTATTTACAGTCTTATTTGGGACTTGCCATTTACTCCAGACAGATCAATATAAACCTAGTACCAATCAGTGTTACGATAATACAAATAATAGAGTATTGAAAATACTTTGCTTGCTCATTCATGTTGTTTATGACTGCGGTATGCAGATGTATCTGCCACTACTGGATCCTGGTCCGATTGAATAAATAGCAGTTCCCTGAAATAGCAAGAGTATAAAAACCGAACATTTAATAAAAATAAAAATAAAAATTATGAAAAATCAGAATGCCTTAGTAAAGAAAAGCAAAAGAAAATAAATAAGTTGATAAAATTTTACATAATTATGCATTATTGTGACTGAAAAGTGTCACGAATCATGTCTTTTAAAGTCACTTTTCATGCCGACGTTGATGTAAACTAATAACGTAGAAAACTGTAAGAAAATCCAATTGTAAAAGCTGCACCTATCCAGGAACACTGTGGACGTAAATTAGTGGGTATAGTTTTAGTATCGTCGGACCGCGATTCTATTGCATTACTGTGGCGAACCAGCCTTTATTGCTCAATTTGACTTTATTTAACGCAATTCGCAGACGGGAGGTAGCCCTCACCCTCCGTCTCGGTGGCTGACGGCGAACAGATGAGTCCCACTCCAATCCACTTAGCACGCGGCAAGCCAGTAGGTGATCGCAATCTAACAAGTAAGACACGGAATGCTTTTAAACATGTCCCTTTTGCGGCCAACACATTGACAATTATACACCTTGCATCAACAAAGTTACTGAGCAAATCCTATTATTACATGTGGACCTATTAAGGGACGACAAACTTTGATATTTAGTTTTGAATTGCATTTGATGATTCCGTTGAAAGTTTGCGACATCAAACTAATTTAGATGAATAGGAATCGGTTGTTTGGAGTCCATGAGAGGACGGCGGTTTATATGTAGATGCAAGCGTTGAAACTTGTGAGGTCTTACAACTTCACGTATATTCAAATTTAATTAGTCGCGTCGTATTCTGGCACGCGTCGCGACACAGTCTTTCGCCGCGCTCACAGCCGCCAAGCCGGCGTTTATTTTAGTTAATACATTAACAAGTTTACACTATAAGCAATCCACGTAACCGCAAAGTTTATTAAATGTCTTGCACTTTTGAAGAAATTAGAATTATTTATAGAAGATTTAAAAGTAAATTTAAATATCAAGTCTAAGTAGGATTTAAAATGTAAGAAAGAAAGATAGGGAGAAAACATTTATTGGAAGCCACAAAATATTATTCAAAAATATGCTTAATTTAGCAAATAAATTCAAAAAGTAACTGACATCTATAAAAAAAGTATGACTTAAACTAAACACTATTAGGGCTATAATGACAATATCAACTATTACGGCTTAGTGCATTTTTAATTCTGCTTTCAAAACATCAACCAAGAATAAGTTATAGAACTGATATGGAACTGATAATATACAAAAAGATAAAAATATTAAAATATACGCACGGGTTTTAGACTGATCTACTAAATATGAAATGTTGGTAACAAGGTAATGAAATATTATAGCGTCATTTGTAAAAAGCTTACTAGCCATTTGGTCGACGTGTAAAACAAAACGTATTTGTTGTGATTTGGCATATAAAGTTCATATAAGAATTTTGCTCTCCAATCTACTTCAAAACTGTCCCATAAAATTTAAATTAGTCGAACATTTCTTGAAATTCTCCGAGTAATTGTAGGATACCAAAACGACGGAAACAGAAAAACAACTTCATTGATCATGTAAATCTCCTAAATAAAATTTCATTAGAAACATTATATCGAATGTGAATATAGGTCCACCATACAATTCACATAAAATTATGGCGTATTCATAAAAAACAGCTCCTTCAGAGCAGGTGGAATACTGAAAGGCCAATTTCCATTAATCAGTTTTGTTGACGGCGTGCTTTTTATCCAAAATTGGTTTTCCTTCGAATATGTAAAATCGTCGATGAGCGTGAGACACCGCAGATAGCGAGATGAAGGGGCTGCTAAAATTAAAATTATATCTCAGTATTCGAGTCACGCGAAACATTAAGTTCGTCCCGCAATAAACCGCGCCCTAAACAGCTTCAGTCAGAATTAAAATTTGCCGGCTGATCTCTCCGGAGTGACGTTTACTGATGGATTACGAAATTAGGTATTTTGTTGTTTAATTTCAACCAAAGACGTCGTCACTCTTCGCCTGTGCTGTCGAGTCCCTTCAAATTACTCTTCGCGTCATTTCGAGCGTACCTATTCGTTCTTGCCCCACGATCACAACGCCAAAATTTTATTTCATTACTTGCTGACTTTGATACACGAGATTACTGTGAAAACAAACGAAGGCGAACATTAATTAATTGTGTGTTAACAAGTAGGTATTCGTTAATGCTATTAATCTATTTGAGTGATTTTTGATGAAACAAATATGTGGACAGGAGATTAGATTGGAAGTCTTTCATGTTTGTAGGCATTTAGCCGCTCTTAAACAACATGATAGGGTTTAATGTTTTGGTATGCTGTTAGCTGCTGTTTAGTCTGCCTTCAAAGATTTTTTGTTTTATACAATGACTGTGTTTGAGTATAATGGATACTCTTATATAATGCTACAAAAACTTATTTCGTTGTGTAGTCACTATTTCGATCCGCCGCACTCTCGAAGGTTTAGAGAGAAATGATGATGTCCAACCTCCAGTGGGAGGTGGCATCAGAAGGAAAAAGAAGACTGATATGATTAACACCTTTCTTTATATTATATAACTACATATTTTGTACCCCGACTTCATCCGCGTAACTGTTAGGGTGATGATACATAACATTCCTTTCTCAAGAACCTTCCTCAAGAATTAGGCTATAAAATGCAAAAAGATTTTTTAAATATGACTCAACCAGCAATCGGTCAATGTTTAAAATTTAATTCATCTCAATGCTATCTCTCTATTTTCTATCCCTAGTGTAAATTTTTATATAAAGTTTTTTTTTTTCTAGTAAACTTGTGTATAAAGTAGTTCACTACACTTCTAACTAAATCTGTAATTTGACAAATTTTATCATTATTAGCTTTTACATTTAGTGTTTCAAATACAAAAACTAAAGTGTCTCTGACTATTTAATCTATCCATCTACAATTATTACTTTTTGATGCTTACTAATATTAATTTAACAACATTTAAGCGGTAAAACAGAAAGGTTGTGAAAAATAATGAATATAATGTGCAGTAAACGAGTTGGTAGGGCTTCCCGGCGTGGAGCGAGTTTTTTTAAAATTATTTTGTAAGTTGACGGTACTTGGTATGCAGCTGCGTTCGCTCAGCCTCCGCAGCACATATTTAAAATTTATTACCGCTAACACCGACATCGATGTCTCGTGAAATTGCAACCCCCGTCTTTATGACATTTTACTTAGTTCATACTAAAAATAAAGACTAGGTCCAAAGCTATGCTCGCGCCATCTATTAAATAAGTTGTTATTTAAATTTTCTTTCATGCATTAGTGGGTATATTAAACGCACTAAGTAAGTAGGAATAGTAATTTATTTAAATTGTGCCAATTGTATTGTTTCGACAAATAAGGTCGTATTTATTGCGAATAAATAGAATGGAAATAAATTTCATGAATTAGTACTGTCTATACGCATATATATTCATTTAATTCTTCTGGGGCACATACATTTAATATTAACAAAAACCGCACCAATAATTGTTGCGTACTTTAACAGAACTGATAGACTGTTTATATTTACATTTACTAGAATTAATTATAATATCTATGTATAGATATTAATTTTATACAAGTTAATAAACTCTTTGTTAATTCATATTTCTTAATTGTTAAGAACATTTTATTGTTGTTTTTACATTAGTATTTCCGAGATTTTTTTCTATATCGTTACTTAATAAGAAAATACATATATTTACTTATTTCTTAACAAATACTCGTCGGATAAATGGAGCGATAATGAGCCAATCAAACAATACCCAATAATATCATCTATCGAGGCTAGTGTTGGCATAAGAAATTTGTCGGAGCAATATTGGGGGAGTCCGTTGAGGGAATCGCCAATTTAAGGGTAAATCGAGGGAGATAATTATGTTTGGAGTCAGTTATTGAGTAAAGTAAACACGTTTGAAGATTAGACCGTCCATAGTCGTGACAGTAACATTTCTGTAAGGCTTTCTTCATTATCGTTTTAATCTTATAATATTGATGCCCACTCTATTCCTTTTTTGTTGCCTTTATTGTCTGGAAAAACAAAATGCAGCTAACAAATTTCATATCACAACTCTGACAACAAATTCAAAGTAGTCTCTAATAGACAAAACATTTTGTTAATAAAAATTCATCCACCGTATTCGCCAGATTTTGCTCCCAACGACTACTAGCTGTTCGCAGACCTCAAAAAAAAATGCTCGCCGCTAAGAAATTTCGCACGAATGAAGAGGTTATCGCTGAAACTGAGGCCTATTTTGAGGCAAAAGATAAATCATTCTACAAAAGTGGTATTGAAATGTTAGAGCGGCGCTGGAATGATTGCGTTGCTCTTGATGTAGATTACGTTGATGAATAAAACTAATTTTGAACAAAAAAACCGTGTTTTCTTTGTTAGGCCCGGGACTTTAAGCCCATGTGTTAAAATCTGCTTACCCTTTCTTTTTTTTAACGTTGGGAAATCCTCTTGGATACCCACCCGGCAGTGGGGTTATGCCGAATTCGTACCGACTTTCTAACGCGACTATAGATGGGCGGGGTCGCAGGGACGTTATGACATGACATCGATGCCCCGCCACGGCTGAAGAGTGATCAGACATGAAAAGAGTGGTCGGCATGTTAAGTCCTCTTGTGCCGCAGACCTTGATAGGATAAAGGTAAAGGGATAATGGGGATAGGATAATGTCTCTGGAATGCCTTAGAAATACCTACTCCTAAACACAGCAGCACACATGCTATTGGAAAGGAACAGCATGCATGTTGTTTCTAATAGATGGTGGCCTGTTCAGTCTATGACTGCGGATTGCTACTACTACCTACAAATTATGGACCCTTTTCCATCAAATTATGGATTTATTTATTGCTGATAAAAATTTAGAATATAATTCCTTATAAGTGATATTATATTTTCTTGCCTCTTATCTTATTCCACACCAAAATATTACGTAAAGTTTTTTATCTGAAATTCTTTATATAAAATAAGATTTATACATAAATGAAATTAAGATTAAATGGAAGTGGATTAGTTTACCTACCGTGAATTTTGGGTACACACTTGGGAACTTCGATAATTACATGTGGGACTTCTAAATACCGAGCTAATAGAGAAGGTGTGTTACATTAAATAGCAATTTGGAGATTGTATTAAAAGGCGCGTAAGCTGATAGACGGAGACCTTACGAACAGGTTTAATTTTGTTGATAGTTAATTTGCGACGAGTAGCGGCATAGCACTCCCGGTGCGCTCACGTATCAACACTAGTGTAATTAACGAATTTCATTTAAAGTTATCGTCGCCACGAATATTTAGATGTAAACTTGATTCCAGCAATGTCTTTGATGTTGTAATCGCGAAACGTGACGTTTATTTTTGGTGTACAAATTAGACTTCACCTTCGAAAGGTAGTTGTTAAAACTTTAAAACGGCCTCAAAATCATACTAGAGACAGACTATACAATTTTTTTTTAAATAAGGCTCACAGAACAGGACACTGAGATTGAATATATGGTATAGATAAAATTACATAGAAGTGATCTAGACAGCAGCCAAAAACATGTGTACACAGCATGTCCAAACAAAACAGTGTTGCTTTCGCTTATAGGAACAAAGCAAAAGAAGAAAACAAAAAGCACATCTTTACAAAGTAATAACAAAACAAATATTGTAATATATAATATCTATATATATATATAAAAGGCGATGTGTGTATGTATGTCTCCTACAGACTCCAAAACCGCTGAACAAATTTTGATGAAACTTTCAGACTATCTTCAGATTAGTCCAGCGGGTATTTAACGTGTTAAATTTGGTAGTAATCGGACACGGACGAAGTCGCGGGCATATACTACTTATTATAATATATAAGTGCAATAAAATATTATCAATTGAGTGTATATTATTAACAATGTTAATGACCACAAATAACTTAATACTCGTATGGGTAATTTCTTTATCTAATGACGCTTGTTGTGCAATCCGTGCAATGTTACACGCAGTCACAATTAATATTTGTATAGTCGGTGCACTAAGTCGATACATTAGTTATACGAAATTATCGTCAGTTGTAATGTTTTGTGCAGCGCGCTGTTCGACTCGTTGTCTTACGGCTCATTAGCATTTTAATTACCTGTCCGTTGCCAGACACAGTCTCCACCTGCGCCCTGCGCACTTCTCCCTGTTTCGCGAGCCACACTTTTGTGTGACAATTATGCATATTTCTATGTCAACTTTCATAATATTTTTTCTTTTGAAAGATTCATGACTCTCTTTTATGAGCTAATTTTTAATAACTGTAAAGTATTTTTGTTTCTTTAATATATAGATTAAAAAAAAAAGTTTGTATTCGCTCATATTTATATTAATCCAAAAAAGATTGTGATATTAATTATCTTTAAATAAATTTAACCTTCACCTACATTCATATATTGATAATATCGACACGTACACACACCAAATGATGTTTCGTACTAGAAGAATATTCTTACAGGGTCGACAGCGTACTACCATACCACTCCTAGACTTCTAGGCCACCCACTATTCAATGAACGGTCAGCTTGCCTGCCGCCTTTTATTGGTCCCTAACCCGTATTTCTTAAAATTCTGTTATTTAAAGTTTTAAAGGGAACTATGTTCATGTTGCTTCTTAAATTAGTTTCATAATACAAGTTATTTGTTTTTCGTTTTCTTACTAATTCCCACGTAATATGTTCATTTCAGGAGACAAACCTCTCTCAACAATATATTAAGTCACCTGAGTCTGTCATGGTGGTATTAAAAGTAGTTTATTACTTACTACTTAACGTCCATTAAAGATGTCTATTTTGTTTTTGTATACTCCTAATATCCTATACAATATTCTCAATATCCTAGACCAATATCCGCTTTTGAATAATGAAGTTGTCTCATCATCTGATTTATTAAAGTTTGCTATTAGTTCTCCATCGAAGACGCTCTGTAAAGTCAAGATTGGCAGTTCGATTATCTTCTCTAGCAAAAAGGCATGTAAAAATTAGTTTGTTATGTCCCAGACTGCTTAACAGCACCGCGGGGAGCACCGAGTTGCAAAGAAAATTAATCCTTCTGAAATACGAGCGCGCAGTTTAACGGGGAAAAATTTCCCGTGATTATTACCTGATATTTGATATCATGCGAGGCACTTCTTCTTTATTAAAACATTTTTCTTCTCAGGAAACGGTATTTTCTTGAGCCTTTCAAAGAAGATTTAAACGTATTTTTCTATAAAAACTTTCTATGGATTCATATTATCAAGGAGATCTAAGTTTTTTTTTTCTAAATGTTGAGAATTTTTGAGGAGTCATAGGCTTAGAGTTTACAATAGGCCTAGAGCCTATTGATATAACAAATAATATTTCGAAACATAGTTCTAATTTGGCAATACAAATTGATTTTCAAAGTGATATATTTATCCTATTAGTTTTTATGTTAAAAAGAGTTAAAATTATTAACAAAGGTAGGAGGGGAGAATGGCTCTAATAAAATATAGACCTTGTATTAAATAAATCTGTTATGAATGGGAGTGTATTTTTAAAAGTAATTCAGGGGCTACTCAATCTATTTGATTTTCTTTCACTTTCAGCGTCACATCTATCCATTAACACTTTTCTTTCTTGCACCACTCTCGCTACTAATAATATACTCATAACTGCTCGCCAAGTCTAATAATAAAGTAGTCTAATAAATGTAAAAACTATGTACTTTAGTCGTGAGAAGTTACCAAATTTTTTAATTGCAAATAGTCGTTAAATGTATTCAAGTCGTTAAACGACTTTAATACGTGACCCTAAGTGTTTGAATGCAAGAAAACAATATAATATATTTCAAAAACAAAACAAAATTACACAAGGAAGAACATTTTCAATTGTTTAATTGTCATAAGGAGCGTAGATTTTCTAAATAGAAGCTCCCCGCACAAAGCTCTGTTATAAACACGAGATTGTCCCCACAACTGAGGTCGCAGCATTAGGTACGTCCTGCTTGTTATTTTTAAGTCGTTCCGAGTGCTCCCTCGTTTCAAACTTTCACCTTCTCCACAGTCATGGGCTGAAAGTTAATTTCTTTTGGTGTATTTTAAAATTAATTTTGAATTTGTGTCGACCGCACGCCTCGGGTCGAATTCTCAACCGAATGTTAAAAGCTTTCTCTTATAATAGCTCCTAAAAATGGGGAATTGCTCTTTGCAACCGTTTAATGCTCTCAGTCGATTGCGTGAGCACGCAATACGATCGGAGCAATTTTATCTACGGAAGTTACGGAACGTACAGTTATTGTCATATATTTTTATACATTATTCTTTTCCCTTATTCTTTCCATTTTCTTGGCAAGTGTTGAATTTTGAGTCGTGATATGATATGACTGCGCACTGCGACCTAAAAAATATGGGGTGTGGCTGTATCGTGGACACGGCCGTATATTTTACGTGAACACGTGTACGTTACTTACGAGTGATATATTCTTCGAGCATATTAATGTATAAACCCAATGAATTTGAATATACCATATATACTAAAAAAAAATCTTTGAACCTTTAGCTATGAAATGGTGTAACTGAATTTTTGATGTAGATGATAAATATGTAAGCTACAACCTCAAATTATATCCCCCGATTTTGTTATCATTTTCCCGAATTGCATCCCAATTTGGAAGAAATTCACATTAAAAAAATTTATTAGTACACTTGGCAGCAGTAACCACCCTCATATACAAGGCTATCCTGAAACAGCAGGACATGTGCTTTTGAGTGTCGTTATGTGTATAGGGATGGATTTTAGGTTTATTATTATTTCTTTGTATTTTTGTGTTTATATTACCTTAAGGCCTTCACAGTTAGTTAGCTACCCTCTTTCATTAAAAAAAGATAAATCGGTCGCGATCGTTGAATGCACACTGCTGTATAAATTACTCAAAAAAAAAAAAAACTATAAATAAACTGTGTATATTGGGGAATGCAGTAAAATGCACCATCGTAGGCTTTAAAAAAGGATTTACTACTCACAGCGGCATTCACATGGTACTGTTGTTGTAAAATGAAATTTATGCGCAGGTAAAAAACAATCATTTTTCAGTACTAAATTCTAGTCAGATACGTCTTTTTGAAACGGTCATTCATGTCTATGTGTAAAAGTGTGCGTTCCACCGCCAACACTGTACAGCTACTGAAACTGTTTTGAAGACGTGTTGCCATTATAAGCTTTATTCCTCTGACATTGGGATTACTGTTGATCGTTACACAATATACGCTGGATAAAGCCTGTGATTCCAGGTAACATTTACATATAAATATGGTCCACTGGAACTGGAGCATACTGCTTGTACAATATCTATATAGAGTGTTAATACGACCTAGTAATTAATGTTTGGGTAAATACAACGAAATGAAATAAACCATGTTTAGGAAAAATAATAATTAAAAAAAAAGACAAATAAAGAAGGTGCATTAATTTTAACACATTTTTAGATATTTTTGAATAAAACATATACACCTACATAACCTAACAATGTCACCCCAAATCTATATATAGGTACACTAATATTATAAAGAGAGAAGATTTGTGTGTGTAATGAATAAACTCAAAAACTACTGGACCAATTAAAAAAAAAACACCTATAGAAAGCTACATTATCAGCGAGTAACATAGGCTATATTTTATTAAAAAAATTACGCGGGTGAAGTCGCGTGCAACAGCTAGTTAAGTATAATACTAAGAATCAGTATTGTATTGTGGATAACATACAATGTATGTAAGTACTTGGAACGAAAGCTATTACACGCAGATGAAGACAGACAGACTGCCTAGTTCATGACTGCGGAACACATACTCCCTGGCACTGTAAAAAGACAATTGTATTCACACAAAATAATGTTTAATAACTAGTAATTAAAACAAATGTGTTTTTTATTTGCAGGTACTCCATCATGGCTAAAAAACGTCGAGAATACAAGAAAAGGAGAAGAAAATATGTTTGCAACTACTATACTGCCAAATTCAGCGTGCCCTGTCACTAATTACATTTGCTTTGTCAAACGCAGGACGTTCAGAAGTTTTAAGTTTTTTAAAAACTAAACGTTTACTTATATAAAAATAATTGCGAGTAGTATCAACTGTAGCGAGATCCATCCAACAGGTGGTTGGCAGACGCGCACATCTAATTGTCGTTCATATTTATGAGTTGGTCTTTTTACTCGCGGCGCTGTAGTCTGCACAGTTTTAAATCGTTTTACGAGTACAGTCCGCTCTCAACTGCATTGCGTTTACTTATTAACGTTATTAACGTTTACGGTTCACTTATACCTAGCAGTTAGAAAATGAAGATTTTGTTACGTAACGCTTTATTCGAAACCCCCTCCCGTCCCTGTAACGCATCGTAACGTTTGTAATGTTATCATAATGTCATAAACTAAAGGTTTACAGACATTTTTCATCATCTTGTGTAGAAATACGTGTTAGATAATAAATAAAAAAATAAATCTTTCGTTTTCACATAACTGCAATCACGACTTTGTGTCATTTATATAGTTGTTATATATAAAAGCTTGATTACTAAATAAAAAAAATCATTAACATTTCAATAATTTGTTTCTCCATTAAAAATTAAAGGTATTAAAATCACTTGATATCTATGATCTCAAGTCTGATCTTCTAAAAACAAAGCAAATAATTTGGTTTAAGGTTATCGAGTAAGTCGCTATTTTACCTATCAGAGTCATTGAATTTAAATTCTTTCAATATAATATATCTTTATACTAAGCAGGACATATCGGTCGGACACAGAATGGGAGTTGCTAGACGAGTCTTGGAGTGGAGGTTGCAGTCGAAACGCAGGTGGCTTGCTGGACCCATGACCATAAGAAATCGATTTGTAGTAGATGATTTGGAGAGCGAAGGATCAGTTTAGTAGTCATCTCGCACACATTAGGTTTTATAGAAGAAAAAAAAATCGACTAAATGAACGAATGACTGACCGAAGATTGGTAAGCACACGATCTGATAGGAGCAGGCCGCATAGCAATAGATAAGCTGCACGCATCGCCCACGCCAAGCCGGCCAAAACGATCTACTTGATGTTAGGTGGCTACCGTCACCAAAACACTACCACCCTTGATTTATTTTGCATATTTTATCTGCAATACATAAAAGATAATCGAAGTAAAGACGTTTGGCAATGTTTGTACCTTTTTCCGTGACGACTTTGTTAAAGTATTGTGTTCTCTAATAGTGTTCTTACAGTATCTTAATCGTCTGTGCAGGTTACACGGAGAGGAGACGAGCGGCGTACAAAGGCTCGACTTCAAAGCCGACTCAGATCAAAGCGCCGCCCTTAGATAACGGATAAAACCTCCAGTGGGTAAACGTTTGATATCTGATTGTCGGGATCGCGCCCCTTACAAATACAAACTGAAAAGGTGTTACAGATCTCTTTATAAAAAGTATTAAGTCTTTTGTAGGTTATACGATTTGTTTGAGGCAAATCCGTTTATTTTACTTACTTTCCTTTTTATCATAAATAGATAGATTATCCAAGCCCATAAAATAAAAGTTCAGAGGCCAAAATGAGAGTTTCTGATATGATGTCCGGTCAAAATATTTGTTTGTGTTTGCTGTCTACAAATTTTACAATCTCAGAGAAAAAATTAGCAAATTAAGTATTTGTTCGAATTTTAAGCTATTCAACTACATAGCGGTTGAGACTTGGGTATTTTAACTTTAAAAGTTAAAAGGGTGGGTAAGTTAAAATACCCAATTATCATTTAAGAACCATAAAGAAAATAGTAAGTATTTTAAATTGGTCAGTGAATAAAAATAAAAATCCATATACTTACAAATACTATGACGTACCTAAATGCGAGCTCGTACATTTAAGCATTAAATATATCCAAAAAGATATGGAAAAAATACTGAGATGAAGTTTCATAGCGAAAACAAAACACCTTTTCTGTGTCTGTTAATTATATTTTTAGAAGAAAAAGCAATGACTTGAAATAACTTTTCATTTTACAAATCGAATCTGAAGAGACACATAAATATTTATTTTTGTAATAAAAAATAAATTAATAACACTCATAATATGTATTTGAAGATCTTACGACTGCCATATTTCCACGCTCATATTTGCTACATAAAAATACATTAAGAACACAGGTAGTTAAATCACATACTCGCCTAATTCAACTCAATACCACAAAAATTGGAACTACATAGGCAATATTAGGCGGGTGATATTGTGAAAATAGAAGGGCTATTATCATTTCCTATGTCAATCCGGTATAGCTTCCCGCTTCCAATAATCCGATGAATGCGATTACGACATAATCTGTTAGCTCTGAACACCAAATGGGACATGAATGTCGAGATTTAATTAATCTAATTGCAACAGAGAATGATGCGATAATATGATATTTTATGAAAATAATCTGTTGATTAGTCTATGTATAATGTACATTTAATTTTGATTTTATATTTTATATAATCTATTGGAGAGTAGAAAAAAATATTAATAAATAAATAGATAACTTTACCTTCACACTTAATTTGTCTGTTGAATATCTAAATACAATATTTTTATTAATTTTTTAATTTTAAAACCTAACAGCTATTTTGAACATTTTAGGCGTAGCGGTTACAAATTTAGAAAATTATAAAAATAAAGGCTAATATAACCGCTTGAGTCAGGTAAATTATACAAATGATAGCCTAGACAAATGTCAATAAAATTGATGATCTAAAAGAGTTTATAATAATTAATAATAGCGATTATTAGTTACCTTGATTTTTTTTTATTACGAATCACCTATAGCATGTGTTATTTTTTATACATTTTAAATATATAAATTAGTTAAATTAGTTATTTAACAACTAAGGGATTATTTTAATTACTCACCAAGTACGTTTGCGATTTGCAATTGTAGAATTTTGAATGTAGAACCATTGAAACACCGTAACCACCTGAAAGCAGCTCAAACAACGTGAAATCCCTCTAAAACATTGTACAGCGTTTAATCTCGACAATCAACCGTGCGTCTGTTTCGTTTCGCAGCTAAATCCGGGCCAGGGCATGGTGTCCGGGTGTATCCGGAGCCGGATTACGCGCCTATGTCCGGATGTGCCGGTGGAGAGCGTTCGTGCCGCCGCACGAGCCTTCGCGATTAGTCCCACTGCCCTTGTTGGAATTTGACCCGGCTCACACTTGGATAGACGCCGGAAATAGATAACTAGAAACAAATATTGATTCGTCCATCATAAACCAAAAGGTATAGATTTCTAGATTGACAGTTTCATGGAGTCTAAGGAGCTTGTATATTTATTACATTAAATATTTGTTGTTGTTTGTTATGAAATTTAATATTTAATAAAAGACAAACCATGTAAGTAGGTAATAAAGAGAAAATTATTGTTGTTTTTAATAGGTGTAAGTACTTAATTAAAATATTATACAGTTTTCAGTCAATGTTTATGAAGACATCTGTGTTCATTTATTAAAATTTAGAATTATCTTTACTTATATTAATTTACGTAAATAATAAATGTTTTACAATTTTAATTTATAAGAACATAAATGGATTTTTTAAATTTTTTAACGGATATGTACCTACTTACCTTTATAGCTATAAATTATATATAAATGTATAATTGTATACGTGCACTAATCTTGAATAACATTGAACGATTACTCAAATTGTTGGTAACCGTCTACACTCAAGATTATCACACTTGAAGAAGATGAAGACACTTTTACTTGGAGGTCACGTGTATTCTTGGGGAATTAACACACATTATGAGATGTTATTGCTTGAGAATACACGTAGCTGACAAGGAGAAATTCGCCGCTTTTGAAGAGTTTGAAGATGAACAACAGGAGCTCACATTTCTCTATTCGTACACATTTTCCATCTCATGAATTTCATAGGGTTTCACAGACGACGGGGCAACTATAAATTAAGGAAAAATTGATTAATTCAACAGACGGTTTATGTTTGCCAATGCATTGCGTGTGTGCATTACTTTAATATTGTCAGTTGTATCGGGTTTAGCAATTGTAAACTGACTGCTGAATTGACCAACTTATCCTTAATTGATAGTTACACCGACGACTCTGGATCCCTATAAAATTTATGACCCAAATCAAGCTCATTAATATTAATTTACACTCTATTGTATGTTTAATAACATTACATGTTTTACACGATTTTATGTACCCACTCTTTGAAATGAACTATAGTTTGAAAAATTATTATTAATGTTTTCGTTATCCATGGAATTTTCACATTTCAGAAAGATTTTTTGTTATTATCTTAGTTATTTGTAATTGGAAAAAACATTAAACAGATCATTTGTCATTAGAATATTAGCATTGTAGAAAGGTAATCCGTAATCAATAAAATCAAGAAAAACATTAAACTAGCGGACCCAGAGATGGTTCGCGAACCCGTAAAAAAGTCTGTAACTAACCCGTTTACAGTTACATCTAGCAAAATCTAAACCATCCAGTCTCCCTTTAAAAACACAAAATTTCGCTTAATCAAAATTAGTACAAGAGTTCAGTGACATACACAGGTGCTACTTTTAAATGAAATAGTCTTAATTTTAAGGTAGTAATATTGCAAGAACTTTATTTGTAATTTATTATAAGGGTCCCGAAAGGCTAAAAAACTGGCACTTTTAATTTTTAAGCTCTTATATTTAGGTTTTCTATTAATAAGATGTTAATTTTAAGTAAGATTTTGTTTAAAAAAATTTACATTATAACAAAAACGATTTTACATTGTAACAAAAACGGTAGCATTTGAATTGTATAAAAAACTGAAGCTAAGTAAATTGAAGGATTGTTAACCCTTTAACCGCTTGTGTTTGCCCCTAGTGCCTGTCTCATAAATTTTTTTAAAGAGAAAACAACTCAATGATTTAAAAATAAACATTTTACAAGTAGAGGAATTTGTCGTATATATCCGGCTCTGGCGAAATAGACACGAAAATAACTGGCGGCTAAAGGGTATAAAAATATTTGATTTTATTGTTATGATTAATATTCATTATGTAAATATGTATTTCATTTGAATACTTGATGAATATGTACTCTTATGTAATAAAAATTTTTGGCTGCAACTAAACACTGCTTTTCATTTATATCTTCAGTTTCATAAACATTATAATTACAACTTTTTTTTATAAAACTACTGGATAATGAGCATCGTATTTTTGGAGAAAAGGTCAAGTGTTTTTTTATTATTATTATATAAAGCCGGCAGGCAGGCTGACGTTCTAGCCACAAGCAACCAATTGAACATATACGCTGCCAAACTTAGTGGGATAAAAATAAAGATCTATAGATTAGAAGTTAGGAGTAAATTTACATTATAATTACGTTAGTTTAAAAAGAGGTGGATTGGCAGAAACAAAAACGACAAATTTTGAATAAAATCTTTTTAATGCATAAATCAATTTACTGATAACAGTCAATGCCATCAACTAATGCAAGTTTAAAATAAACATATTACAAATTCTATAGTCATATTATTATTAATAATAATCCTATTAAATATCCTTCACTAAATATTTACATAACCGTAACGGCCTTAAACATTAAAATCACCCACCTGATACTTATATATGTAAAATTAACTGAATTCAATATAACGAGAGGCCGTGTATGCACAAAGCTTACGTTCCCAATATTTATTGCGATCTAAGGCATATAATATCTATCTATACTAATATTATAAAGAGGAAAGATTAGATTGTTTGTTTGTTTGCATTGAATAGGCTCCGAAACTACTGGACTGATTTGAAAAATTCTTTCACTGTTGGGGAATCTATATTATCAGCGAGTAACATAAACTAACACAGTATTCAATATGCGTGTACGTAAGCAGGTTCGACACAAAATTTATAAATTCTCTTAATGAATATATTTCTTGTAACAACTCGAGAATACTTTTGTTATTTTCATCTGTGGCTTTCAATCGTACAAAGCAGCTACACAGGCTGTGTTGTCTAAGTTACAATTTTTTTTTTCTCCGTGATACATCAATATTCAATATAATAGATCGCCATGTAGATCGCGATAAATATTGAACGAATAGAGTTCGCCTTGTTGCAATACTCTCCGAGGCCCGAGAGCCAATTCGCTTTGACATGGAACCGATTGTGATTTTACTGACAAACTTGTATAAGAGTATTCTTCTAAGTGATTAGAAAGAAGAGTCTTAAAAAGTCAAGATAATGTTTAAAATGCTAAATAATTTTTAACTTCTCGCTTCTTCGCTGTCGGTCCCTGGTGTTTAAGTGTGAATTGACCACGAAACAGTGACCAAAACAATTTTCCCTAAACAATAACACGAGGACTGGACATGGATCAAAGAAACATTACTTCTCATGGGTGTATGCAAAAATTTTCCATGTAATTATGTAATTTCACGAATTCCCAAGGTAAGAGAAGTACTCGAAAGATTATTCTTTTGGGTAATCAGAATTTAATTCTGTAATTATTCTATGAATTTATTCTGGAGTTACATAATAATTATGACAAACGAAATTGCACTTAGTGCTTTTTATAAAAAGTAAATATATTATTTATAACAATTTATATCACTAACTACACAGGACTTGGTTCTGTTTTATTTACCTCGACATTTCAGAATTTGAGACAACTCGAAGTTTTTTCAATATCACGGGCGTTACATTTCTGAAACGTACAGGTAAATAAATCAGTAAGTACATATTATATCACTCGATTATGAGCCGTGTTGATATTAAAATATTGTATTAATATCGTGACAGTATTAACAATCTGAGATCTCTTAGAGCTTATGGCAAGCACTTATTAGTCTGAACTGTCTGAAAAAATTAGACAATTGAGACTAGAGAATATTAAAAATTTTCGTCATATCGATTTACTGACGATATTAATAGTTATATTTAACAGTTGAGCAGACATGAACTACTTTTAATATTGATATAGAAAAAAAAAAACAATAAAAAAATTATTTAATCCCTCCTGATTATTTAGTGAAAATTGAAAGTCACTTTCATACAAATATATATACACCCGCTAACATAATTTTAATATTTCTTGTAAAAACTAATATTTCCCTTATAACAGCATTTTCACTTCTATTGTTTAAAAATATGTGACCTTACAATCATCACAAACTTAGCTTAAAACTTAATTTACAGTGCTAGTCAATTTTATTAAACAAACATCTGCATTGGACTTATGAGCATGAATACCAAAAATTGGGTATAAGTACGTATCTTGAGATGTCCATGTCAAACAAACAGAAATATATTTTTTTTAAATTCAATAATATAAGTTTACTCCAAACGTCCACATCAGCAAATTGTTTGTTTAATAATAATATATATTTTTTAAATCGATCACTGGTAATTTGTTTAATAAAATTTCCGATCACCTTTCATTCCAGTTATAAAAACGTAAAACAATATTATACACAAGCTGAAATTATACAAATATTTAATGCAAGAAAATAACTTTGTAAATAAAACATTTTACTTTTTAATCTAGTACATCAGCCTCTGGGGACGCCCTAGGTGCTACTGTAGTATCATCTTTATTTACCACCAAAGGCGGGTCATCGTCGTCTCTATCGCCTTTATCTGTACGTCTGCGATCTAATAATGTCTTTTTTGTACTATCAAAATTAACATTACTACTCTCTCCAGTAGACAGAATATTTATATCGCTATTGAGATCATTATTTGTATGATTATGATTGCTTATAGTTGCCGTTTCGATGTTAGAATTCTTCCTCCTAATTTCTTCTATCTTAATATCGTTCGCAGTATTTGAAGATTTGTCGGCTGTAAATTGGGGCGGTGAAGATATCAAATCAGATGCCGTACTTTCTACAATTTCAGCAGTGTTAGTGCCGGTAGCAATAGTTTCTGTAGTTCTTGGTGTGGGAGACACCACATCTCCGGTGTGCGTTGTATTCGTTTGAACTGTAGAGACTGAAGGCGACGTCTGTGTCGTTGATTGTACGGTATTTTGTACAGTTTGTGTTGTCGATTGGGTTGTGGGTGGAGTCGCTTGTGTGGCTGTTCCCGGTGCGTCATGATAGGCGGCACCACCACTCGCCAGAGCGGCGATACCAGCGAGTCCAACCATACCGCCCATACCGTGATGAGTACGAAGCAAAAGTTGCTGCAGTTGAGCTTGTTGTAGTATCACGGGCAGCTCGTAGTGATGGAAGAAATACAACATTGAGTGCTGTAACAATAATAAATTATATTAAGCATAAGCAAACATTTAAACCAGACGGCGGCAGCGAAAATTCAACCAAAATCCGTTGCATTGCTAAGGGTTTACAGAAACGTGTGGCAATAAATAAACGGTAAAGAGATAAGCTGCCAATAAGTACGGCGGTGTGGCGGCGGGAAATGACGAGGCGGCGGCGGCGCCTCTAGGTGTTCACAGACATTCTTGGCGTAGATTATAAGACACGTCCGTCGAACTGAGCAAAAACCCCTTTAGACAAATAAATGAAGGAGTCGTGATGGCGTGTCTCCCGACAGTATTTATTTATTTCTGGGTCAAAGTTGCCTCCCCTCGCCGCGACCGACGTAAGTTTTAATTAAGAAACTTGTGACCGCTCCCTACTGAACTTTTATTTGAAATTATATTTCCTGATCCCCTCGTTTTGATTTTTTCTGCAATAACGGGGAGGGTGTGATGTAATGGGTTAGCGACGGAGCTGTGTTCGCAAAGAGGACAAGTTGCGCGACACCTCCATGATTTATTATTCGTAGCTCAACTAATAGTTATACGATTAAAGAAGTTTCAACCCGCTACATGTTTGAGGTTGCCCCATCTTTATATACATTTAGGTTTTTATTCCTTGTGAAACTATTGATTTAAAAATATCAAGTATACCCTTTGCATAGAATAATTTACCGTATGCCGAACGCGATCCCCCTCGTGTAGCCGTGTAGTACAAAATGGCCCATAGGTACCTTCGCGTACATTGTACAGCCTTAATTAACACGACCCGCCCCAATCTGTTCGCGGATCATCACCATGGCAAATATAAAAAAGGATCAAACGTTTAAAAGGTATTTAATGGACAGAGATGATGCCCTTTTATACGTCCATTAAAATCAGCCGCTTTGAGATTTACCGCCCGCTATGTCAGTTAGGTTATCTACCTATATTTGAATAAAAAATATTCTTTATTTTTACTCTCAGATCGTTTCTAGGAGATAATGAATATAGACGATAGGTTTGTTGATTTTCATGTTTTTAAGTTGACATCATACAACTTTGTACCATATTGCATGGTGATATTGTGTAAAGGGGTCGTGACTGTCAGCAATGGAGCAAGAAAAACAGCGTGTAAGTGGAAAACAGAGTGCATACTTTAGTATATCAAGGTGAGAACCGAGAACAAATGCTAAATCAAAAACACCGTACGAACGACGCGACGGTTTAACACTTCAAAGGCTTAACTTCTTTGTGATGATAAATTTTTTAGCCGCAAAATTGTCTTAAACACTTTCCGCCGGGGCGCTGATTATGCCAAGACAGTGGAAAACTCTGACGAAAAAATAAAGTTATTTTGATTTAAAATGCAAAGAAAAAACAGTGGACGAACGTCGAGCGGGGTTGAGCGTCCTGCGAGAAACTTATTTTAAATGTCTTTTCATTTAATGCAAGCCGAAAGTAGACACACGAAAGCAGCTACCTACCTACAAAGCCAAGATTAATTTTATAAATTAGCAATTTAAATAGTCTTCTAAAAAATTTAATAATATACATACATAGGCTTCGATGTATGTCACAATTTGAAATTTAATTCTGAAATGATATAACACTACGTTACTATTATGATAAAAAAAGGGATCATTGAGGTAATAACGCTGCAAAAGGTAGCAAAATAGTGTCGTTTTAATTGAAAATGAACGTCATTTAGAAGAATCGTAGAAGAATTATGACCATCGCTACAGTTTTTTTTTACAAATTGATTGACGAGTAAATAAATAAGAATATGATTGAGCTACTTATATACATGAATTGTAATCCCATCATATTTTTGGCAATATATCTCACAAGTTATTGGCGTTTTCACTAATAGTAACGACACGAGACGACATCATTAAAATATAATATACTTGATGATGTTGTAACACGCGAATGGCACAGAGTGAGAATTTGATAGAAACTAAACTATTCTAATAAGTGTTGTTTCTTTTATTTTCCCCAAGGTTTTATACCCGATCGCTCCTTCTGGCTTATTCGGTATTCTGAGTTTCCCTATATAAAAATGTACTAATATTATAACAGATAAAGTTTTAAAAGCCAATCTTTAACACGGGAAAGGTTCCATGAAATTGTTTAGGTTAAGTTTAACTATAATTTCCAAGAGATCTTACAAGATTACCGCACTTTGCAGCGTCTCCATAATGGCGGACCTTTAGTGTTGATTTAGGACTTGCTGAAAATTAACCTAAGCATATCTACTAAACCTTCGAGTAAGTAAACATTTCATCTCGTAACATAAACGCGTATGGGTGTGTAAATTACAGTATTATTATAATTTTTATTGTTTCCAAAGTATCGGGGCAGCACTCGAAAGTTAGACGATTATTAATTTAGCAGTGAACCTTAGTTAGAGCCTCTTGTCAACAAGTTGTCCTTATGGCAGAAATTAATGTAACGGAGGAAGCTTACGGACGGCGATGTTATGCGCGACGCGTTTCTGTCCCGGGGCGGGGCAACCTCGTGAAATATGATTTTTAATAAGTTGACACGCTCGATGATTATAAGATAAGCCCCCACTTTGCATTCCGAAGGGGGCTTCTTGTTTTTCAACGTCGCCCTTCCCGCGCTCTAATCCGACAGAGCCTACTCTCCCTGCATCTCCTACGAAATCTATTCGCTTTGCCTTTTTACTCATAAATAAGTAATTACCGTGCCTCGGCCTGGCGTCAGGCTTTATTATTGTTAAAAAGAAGGCAACACACACTTCATTCCGTGGATACTAAATATTGCAAATATATTATAGTCAATATTTACTCAGTGATACGGAATTGTGTACGTTGGTTGATTACGTTGTGCTAGAAGTATTTTTATCATATAAACCGCAATTTTCATTCATTTATTTATTTTCAAAATCAGTACCTATTTATCCTTGAGTATTTAAAAATGTAAAAGTAAGCATTCCAAATTTATTACATAAATTCAAAAAATTCAAAAAACTTGAAATTTTCGAAGACAAAAATATATTAAAATGAAAATATTCAAGATTTTTCGTTAATTTTTTTTTTAAAGAAATCACTTTTTATCAATTTTAACCAAACTCAGACAGAGGTGTACGATTACTAACACCAGTCTTATAAATGGACCCAATAAGCATAAAAGCCTATTTTATTTATTCATTTAATCTAACCCACTAATACTTACTATAAATGGGAAAGTTTGTTAGGATGTTGTAAGTACAAAAAAAAGGAATTAGATGGATTTTGATGAAACTTTACAGTAATATAATTTACACGTCAGAAAACAGTTATACAATTATTACAATTATTTACAGTAGTACAAGTAATACGGAAAAAAGTTAGCATTATATTGTAATATACAGTTTCGATATACTTAGTTGTTCATTGACTAAGTTGATTGGCTATGTTAGCAATATCTGTTCGAGTAATTCTTGTTAGTTTTATTTAATGAAGCAGACCTAAGAGAAATATTTACGTAACGACTTACTAGAAATATTTATATTATATGAATACAATTGATAAAATGTTTTCGTGTTTGCTATCAGCAGTTTCAAATAATAGTATGACACGATACACGCCTGAAATGTATACCGAATGCTACGACAATAGCCCGAAGGCACAATCGTATACCTATTATAGGATACAAGAAAGAGGACGAGACTAAACATTCCAGAGACGATCCGCGATCCCGACATGCCAATTTATATTATATTAACTTTGGTTGTATAAAATTATTTACTGGATACTATATTTACTTTTACCGATATCAATAAGTGTGAAACAAAAATATCCATTTAACAGATTTGTTGTAATTTAATTATTTCATACTCGCTGTGCCTCGCGATTTTACTCGCATTAATTTCAACCAATGCTTAATGCTTAATGCAATAAATTTAGTCAGATTAAAAGTGATTTCACCTTACGCTGATATTTAGATGACGTTAATTTAAATTGAATTGACGGACTTTTACGATTATTTATTTATTGTCCCACCATGTAATGACAGGCCGTCAACATTGTCTTAAGAGAATTATATAAATTTATTACAATATTAGAATAACATTAATTTACACAGCACAGCAATAATACAACTCAAAAATAAAAAGACGTGTATGAATATGAAATGTAAGAAAAAAAATGTATTTTCATCTCATATAATACTTTAATGTGTTTGTTTTTTATCTCTTAGAATTTGTTAGAATTAAAGAACTGACAGGTTGGTGTAAAGCAAACAAAATAAGCCCATGTTAATTAATTACAACCAACTATTTAATGTGGCACGGTTTACAATGGACTATGCAAGCGTCTGAAAATAACTGGATTACAAAGAGCGCTTTTCTATGCTATAGGAGGTTCTTCGCGAATCTTCTATAGCAGAAGCGAGAGATCAAAACAATATACAATATTCATATAACTTTTCGTTAACATGTACCAAGTTTGTTTTAAGGCCCTTTTCGAGGCCATTTCGATCAAAATTCATATACTTACAAGCCAAACCAGAAGCTCAAGTGGGCCACCAAGGTTTCTAATAATAACAAAACAATTTGTTCGTGTAAATTTCATCGTATATAAACAAGAATCGAGTACAAGTCTCGATTCCTCGGTTGTATGAAGGTAGGTATAATATTTACGGAGTCCCGGTTCGGTACATCAGCGAGCCAGTGCGCTCGGCGTGTTATTAACTTCCGTGAACCATCGCGACCGGATATCGACGCCGGGGCACTTCCGGCGAAGACACATCGCCCCCTACAACTCCAACACGATACTCGTTTCCAGGATAAGACATATTCATTAAAGTTTCCGCTGCCTAATGATATCCTTTATTTTTATATCAAATTAGAGTCAATTATTTCCTTCAAACATTATTTATTTGCAGTAAAAATAAGTATGGTGGCAATACACCGGTTTCTTGTGCTTTGCGTTATTATAATGAAATGTTTCACAAGTGTGACATTGATATTTTTTCAAATAGAATCGGACCATTTAAAAGGGCCTATATACAGTGTACCGTTGTAATGCTAAATAATTTTTATTTTCTCTTATTTTTTCTTATTTTTCCATTGTTGAGTTGTTTCTCTCTATTATTGATTGCTATTTTTGTTTTATTGACTTGATTGATTTTATGTTACTAATTAATTATAAAATTTGTAAGTTGATTTAGGTATTTGTATTTTTGATCTCTGACATTTGTTAATTCATTTATAATTTAATTAATCAAAATTAATGTTGTGCTTTCCTATAATTTAAATGCATACTTGTGATGTTCCTCTCTGTGAGTGTTGTATACTGTGTTTAAGTATGTCTTTAGTTGGTAAGCCTTTTTTAAATAAATAAACAATGTGTATATATTTGTTTATTAAATGTTATTTAGTATAAATTAGTGCAAAAAATATTTTAAATTCTCATAATAATCTAGATGTTCTTTTTGAAACATTTTTGAATGATCATTTTTTCCTCTTCAAGGATCTTCATATATCGTCGCGTTTGGACTTGAATTAACGATTTTATTATACCCACCCTAGATTAGGGTTAAAACACAATATAAAAATGTTTTCCATAGAAATTATCTAATGATTACCGCGAAATGACGTTACTTTAAGTGCGTCATTGTTGAAATCTCATCGGTGCGCGGCGAGCCCCCCGAGGGCTTGCGGAAAATATTACACGCACGGATGTTATTTGGGAATTGTCCCGGAAAACATTTGACAAAACTTTGACGCGGCGGTGACGTCCATCTCGCGAAGTGTCTCCTGGTCTCATGAACGTTACATTTTATTTTTATGACAATAAAGTTGAATTTTGTTAGGGAAACGTAGCGTGCGTACAACTCAGTCACAATAACGTATGGGGACGTGATTTGTTGACAAATGCTTGCGAGCCGACCCCAAGCCGTCTAAGAAGCTTTTTTCTTTCTCCTAGTGTACTTAAAATAATAATAACTTCTTCAACTGTGCAGTGATGATAAAATATTGCGTATGTGTGCGTGAAATCTCAACTTATATCCGAGGAATCCATTCAACGACCCCGTGACCTGACTGTTATTGTTGTACTGCCATATATGGCATCTAATATGAGAGGGATTTTTGTCAAAAAATGTACATGAAATAGAGACTTCAACCTGAATTTAGGGAGCGCAGTCAATTAGGTTAGATAATATTATATCTTGTTTACTGGATGTAACAATTAACAAATTTGATGCAGTTGACTGAATGAAAAAGTGGTTTCTGATAGACATAAAAATTCTTATAATTTAGTATTCTTTAAATTTTTTTTTCTTTTATAATGTTGATAATCAAAAGACAGTCCTTTACCCTAGCACATGCATTTTAATCTGGTTAGTTTTACCTGCTCTGGATAAGGCCTTTGACTTTTTTTATATTATTAAAGGTGGCAGGCAGGCTGACGGTCCACTTAATGGTAGATGGCTACCGTCGCTTAAGGACACAAGCAACACCTTGCAGTACAAGTGCGCTGCCTACCTTGCAGAAATTTGTTTACTGCACGCTTGCAGAAATTGTGTGGTTCTCTGGTTATTAGTATTTCTTCAAGCCTGTTTTACTAAGTACTTAAGTGTTCGGTAAAATGAAATATTGTTCAGTTGCGGGGAGATTAATTTGGGAAACTTTTGAAGCATACATCGCCTGCATCACATCTGTAACTATTTACAAATTACGATAGTTTAAAAATTAAAAATACAAAAAACACCCACTTGAACCCAATATTTTGAATATTTATGTAGCGTTGAACAGTTGATGAGCATTTGATGACAGTTAAAAACTCATATCGCTTTAGACAAACAGTTTATATGCGGAGGTAAGGCGAGTGTGCACGCCGAGTGTGGACAGCGGCCAGCCGCCCGCGGCTGCTGTCCCAACATCAAAGTGAGCCAAGCAAATATGCGGCGGAACAGAACGCTAACACGCCATGATAAATATGTGACTTGTAATAAGTTTCGATGCCGCAATTGAAGTTCAAGTTTACACGTAGCTCCAAAACAGAAATCTAATTTTATATATGGTGTATGTACGTTTATAATTATAGAGAAGAAAGCAATTGTTGAACTATTCGAACCGTGACAGAGAACAAGAACGCTTTCAAATTATTCTAAAGCAGGACACCGGTCGACTTGTTAAAGGCTCCCCCGTGATCATAGTGGACTAGTTAGATCCAAGTATAATTTTATTCTGAAGTATAATTCGAATCTAACGCTTTCCGGATTCTGAACAGCTTTTAAAAATATATTCAATTATTAAACTCGATTTGATTTTTACAACCAGGTCTAGTTGTAATAAGCTTTAGTTAATCTGGACATAATGTGTTCTCCCTGCATTGCATGACGCCAAATTACTTCGGAATTTACTATTGGCACAAAGTAATTTTTAGAAAATCTTTGAATGCAGTATTACTAACTTTTAAAAATAACAAAGCCTTCTTTCAGCTTCCTATCTACGATATTTAAGGTACTTTGCCTTCATGTCGCATAGTCTTGGAACGCCCTGTATACATAGGTATATATTGTATAATTGTATACATACATATATACAACACTACAATATGTATGTATAACAAGGGGAAAACGACATTCAGGGACTTTAAGACTATAAGCTCAGCAAGGGATTTTGATTCAATAAACATTAAAACAGAAAAAAATGTATATACAACCTTATAGCGAAACAATATAAATCAAACTTACTTGTATAAAGAGCCAAGAAGTGACCAGCGCTAGACTGCTGTATTGTCCATTGAAGCGGTAGTGATAGGCGTAGAACGAGAAATGGTAGAGGTAGAAGAACCTGTCGACAAAATAACACACTTTTAATATTAATTAATTTAAAAATAATATATAATTAATAATTTAATAATACTACTATAATATGTGAAATTATTTATGCTCTTGACAAAAAAAACATATAAAGATATGTCATAGAAATATGCAGGCCCGAGTGGGGTTCAAACTTGCATACGCCGGTCGAGCTTTCCAATTTCTAACCAAAGGCCAGTTGCTTTTTCCTGCTATTTTAGTGTAAAGAGCTGGATATTAAAAAAATATTGCTTCCGTCTGAGATGTGACGTGAGATGTTCGCCACTATTGCACCGAGTCTACAATTCATACATGTCGTCGTAAGGCCAATCGTTGGTGTCTCGTATATTTTACTCGTTTCTACCATTAGGTTCGTTATCTGCTTATTTCGGTGGATAAATTCTCAATGTACGACAAGGGCGACAAACGGGCCCCGGAAAAGGGGAAATGTCGCCTCGTTATCTGAAAAGGTTGCAATTTTATTTGAAATCGATATTCACTGATACATTTTTCTTCGAGTGCGGTGTGTCGAGTAAGGAAGTTCCTTTTGTGTGTGTTAGCCTTGTCGCTGTCTAACCATCTTACAATATTTACGCTAGTTAGTGTCATTTTAGTATAATTATTTAATACTTCCTGTTTTTTTTGTACTGAATTATATTAATTTAAAACGATATCATGAAACTATTAGGTTTAACAAATATTTATATTCAATGAATCAATGTTTGATTAATGAGGTAGCATACTACCTGGGTGGATTGAAAAGTATTCGGCCTGACATAGATCCACTCAGTTTTTAAAATTAAAGCTACCCACATTATTTAGTTCAGTTCAGACTTGTTTACTGTGCGAAGGATGAAATGTGTGCGATGATTAGTAGTGATTTTAAAAAATCATATGTCAAACAATACGACGTGATTTCTGCAAATGGAACAAATTAAGCAGCGTGCTGTCATTAAGTACCTCCATAAGAAGGGGTTATCACCGAAGGCCATCCATGACGATATGGTCAGTACTTTAGAGAATTCCGCTCTGTCATATTCATCGGTCAAAAATGGATAGCTGAATTCAAGCGTGGTAGGGAGAGCGTAAAAGGCGAACCCCGCTCTGGGAGGCCTTCAACCTCCACTACTGATGAAAATATTGGAAAGGTATTGGATTTAATTATAGCAGAACGAAGATTAAAAATTAAGGAGATAGCCAAGACTATAAGCATCTCCGAGGAATGTTTACAAAATATCATAGTTAACGAATTGGCTTTCCACAAGGTGGAAAGCTCAGAAGAAAGGCTCAACAGCCTAAATGCTTTGCGGGGGAGGTGGCAGAAGTGTATTGAACTTGATGGTGATTACTTAGAAAAATAAAAATATTATTAATTTTATACGTGTTTATTTTCTTGGTCAGGCCGAATACTTTTCAATCCGCCCTCGTATAATAACATCGTAAACGAGCCTGTACATTAAATATTTAAAAAAAGATTGTACTATTTTTGTCTGTTTGTCTATGCACGCTAATCTCAGAATAAAATTTGGCATACATTTATTAACTGGATTAGCATACAGGATACTTTTTATCCTGGAAAAATGAAAGATTCCTGTGGGATTTTCAAAATACGAAATACATTGCATAAAAAGTCGCGGGCACAGCTAGTTAATAATAAGTGTAGAATTGTAGACATAGCATAGCTATCCTAGACGTAATTGCCTTTGTAATAACAAAACTTATTGAGCGACATTTTTCGCACATTATGAGGAATATCGGATCATTTGTGATTAATATTTTCACTTGACTATATAAATAAAGCCCATATACCACAACACAGAATAAACGTAAAGCAGCTTGCGATCAACATCTAAATATTCACTAATTAGCTGTTCCTGATTAATCCGTCCTTATAACTTTGAGAAGAGATTAATTTCGTGTTATGATGAAATTTGATGGATATGTAAGACTTCTTGTGTTCTCTTCATTATTTATTTCCGCCGTTGTTACATCGTGAATTAGCCTTCGTCAAATTTAAATAATGCTAGCTAATTAAAAGTGAAAACCCAATCAGGTATCTAGACGTCTCACACTATATGCGGTTCCGACTTAAACCTTCACACCGCAATTTTTCACACAGGACGCGGTGTGAATCGCTCACGACTTTTTTATACTTACGCAATTCAAAGAGCAGCGTTGAATATCTGAGTATTTTATTTCAGTTCGTATTTTAACTATGAAAGATTTCAAAAATCTGATAATAAAGATTAAAGTTTAAAAATCTGATAAAAAGAAATAATGGTGAGTTACCATTATTTATCTATAACATGTCTATAACAGTCTATAACACTGCCTGATAGAGAAAAAGCGATAGAAATGGGTTAAAGGTTCATAATATACATTAAGAATTCATAAGAAATTTATTGTAAGCATTATTAATTTCCTGTAATTTTTACATAATACATTTTTCTGAATGAAATGATTTAATTTCTCACTATTAAATTGATTGATCTTGGGCACACATACATAGCCAATGAAACAAGAGGAATAAAATACAATAAAATACCTCAAGAACCCTTACATGTAACAGCCAACAGACTTACAACCAAACTACATATGTAAAATTTAGAACGCTTTGAATATATAACATTTTGAAGAAGACTTAAATTGCAGGACATAAAAGTGCTACAAAATACAACTTTTTTTTTTGTTAGTTGGAATGTGTTGTAGACAAGGTTGTAGACGAGGTTGTGCAGAGAGCAATTTAAAAGCAAAATAGGATCAAAATAGGAGACAGGACAGTAAACATTGAATTCAATAAAACGATGTTTGTAAAACATCTACAACAAAGACAAAGAGACCGATGCGTCGATTAAGTTCTTAAGTAACAATTTCACGGGTAGGTCGCTTTCGGAATGAATTAAAGAGGAGGAAGGGGGGAGAATCGGTTAGGACGGGGCAGCAGCCACTTTTATCTTGTACAGTATGAGGTCTAATTTATCATTTAAAGGAGAGTGCATATTCAAATTTTCACAGAATTATATTGGTCATTGTTTTAGTCAGGCGTTAATTTTTTTTTTATTTACAGATGAACTACGGGAAAATTACTTTTTTTGTGGATGTATGTTGTTTTTAGTATTACTGAGAATGTGTAATGCAAAATTTCATGATGATCGGTTGAGTAGTTAGGCGTGCAAACGTAAGAAACAAACTTTCGTATTTATAACATTAGTTAGGATTTTAACTTACCTATTTTTAAAAATAAACTTTACTTTTAAAATTAAAAGACTTTAGGGAAGAGTAACTTTAGGGAAATCGTAATATAAAGATTATTTACTTAAATGCGAATTAACAGAACAGGTCACACTTTACGAGGAATAGAGAAAAGAAATAAAGATAATAACAAATTTTTGGGGAGTACGAATAGTAAGACTATGCAACAAAACTATTAGTAGAAGGCTAGATATAGAGTAAGAAAGCAAAATATTGAAATGAAAACAAGTTTAGGTATCAATCTCGAATATCTGAATACAGGATTTCAGGTGGAGGGTTAACTTACAAGCAAGTGCCAAGTAAAATTGTAATATGAACTGTCAATAGCGATCAAATTGAAAGAAAAACCTTTTGAACGAATAGAAAAAAAAAGCAAACCATGGGAAATGCTTACCAACGACATTCTAAATAGCACACAGCATCTCTCTTAAAGATTTATTTTGAGTACGATACATCTGTTGCTTTCGCTTCACCATTGTGCAGTATTCTTTAGTCCAGCGTTAAGCGGCTCCAGACTCCAGAGGCGTCGACGCTTTGAGTGAACATCAAACGCCTCTAGATTACGCATTAAACATACATGTGAGCGGACCCAAGAAGAATAAGCGACGTTTTCTTAATGTTATTTCGCCTATAAATATTTTATCGGCCCCTTTTTCGGGTGATGAAAGATGTAAATAATGTCACGGAAAAAAAAACGCGAAAACCTAATGCATTTAATATTACATTAATATGACTTTGAAGCATAAGAGTGCAGAGTAGCTTTTATGAATAATCTATAAAGATGTTATTGCTAGTTATTAGTTAACGCTAATAGAAACATGTAGTATTTAATATGAAACACTGTCGAATGGGCTGGTGGTCCATCTCTTCGTCCACTTCTCAATCTTTTCTTTCTCTCTTTGACTTTAAACTGTTTATTGGTGTTTATTCTTTGATCTTCCTGACAATTAGATTAAACTTTCTAAAATTGATTTTAAAAAATTTCTTCATTCTAATACAAGGCTAAAAGACATGTATCGTGTCCACACATTTATGAATTTTATAATAGTAATTCTAGCTAACTTGTGTTTATAATCACATTTGTTATTGCAAACTATATATTAGAATAAAATCTCACTAAACAATTCTTTGATCTTTTAATTACTTAACAAACATATTAAATGTGAAAGTTATTTAATATATTTAAATGTTTGTTCCTGTATTGTTGTGTATGTAAAAAATAAGAGAAAGCTTTTCATAAGGGAATTTAAAAGATGATAACCTGGTGATAAAAGTATAATTTTACTCAAATTATTATTTTTTATAGACTATAGTGCATGGAGAAATAAAGACTAGTGTTTGTTTAAATTTCCGACAAGTACTAAAAAATATAGTATATGTATAAATAACATTTTTTAACAAGTTCACTCCGTTTCATGTTGTATTGAGTCGTGTCGTCATTACACGAGTTTAAACATAAACAGTCAACAAGCAAACAACATTAGTTGTCGTACAAGAGGCAATTTAAATGTGACGTTAACTCGGCAAGGAGCAAGCACGTGTACAGATTCACATCATTATGATAATGTGTAAACAAGGAACGGAGGTACGCCGCCGCCGCCGTGCGCCACTTGAGCTCGAGTACAAAATATCAAAAAGTCGAAGGCCCATTTACAATTTCCCTTATTACATGAAAATTATTCAGAAGCCGGTCGGGGGTGGAGCGAAACTGAATCTTGTTCAACTAACTCAGTGCGAAATCACTTTCGCCTCGGCCTTTGATCTCGACTGCGCCAAAGGAATGTTATTCAGTAAAAACATGCAAATTCGATAAAGTATAACACAATATTACGGAGAGCAGCTGCCGGCGCGTCCGTATCTCTCTACAATACTTCGCTTGCAGAACGGAGAATGCTTTGAATATTATTTACCTATTTCCGAAACCTTGCATCTTCAGACGGATAACGTGTTTTTCATATCTATAGTCTAAAAAACTCTCGTGACAGTGAGTTTATATTAAGAACTTTATTGATAAACAATAGTTGCTGAGGATAAAATGGACTGGTTATCGCACTAACGTTTCCATCCTGAAAAAGCTTTCGTCGATTGTGCAATTACGAATCATCCGCAGCGGGAGCTCTTTGGTACGACTAGTGACCTCAAGGCTCTCATTAGGGGCAGCGTTTTCGGGGCCGATCACCCACAAGATGGAGAGACATTATAAAATCGGCTACAAAGTGCTACCTCACCTCACTAAGTGTACTCGAAGTGTCAGTATTAGAGAGAAACGGCCCAACAACACTAACAAAAAATTATGCGTATTAGCGGTCCGCCCGCGGCTTCGCACGGAGGCAATTTTTCTGCAAATTATAGAAAATCTGATGCGCGGTGTAGGAGGAATTAGCGGATATATAGACGCGGAAAGCGACTTCAATTAATACTATGTGAGGATTTAATTCTGATTTAAAAAATGAGGTCTTAATTTAACTGTACGTATGAGTGCACGAGTTAATGACCACGACCGAGTGAGATAGGTGGAAACACAAAATAAAATGAGTGAAATGTATAAGTGTGAGTTCTGAGCGCGGGCGAATGGGCGACCGCAGGAATCCGCAACCCCGACCGGGCGGCTAACGAAATGAAATTCCGCGGGCATACCGCGCGGCGGCTGTGGCGCTGCGTTCGCGACTATTCACCAAAGACAATACCAACTATCAAATATTTCCATCGCATATCGATATCACTGAAGTATATAAATATATATATACATATTCTAGGTATACGATCACCAATAACTTTTAATGTAGGTATCAATTACTCGAAACTCATTAGGAAGATGCATGCATGTTGTTGATATGTTTACCGAAGAAAAGGACTCCGTTTTGAGCATTCATGCGTTTGCAGCGTGATGACAAAAGAAGATGACTAAATGGACGCTCACGTTGACTAGTTTAAACAACCAAAGGAGGCAGAGGCAATACATTTCTTAATTTTTGAATGATTTATTGAATTTGATATTCGGTGTAACTATTTTGATTTTTTGTGATTAATTTAAATAATAATTTGACTTTGTCGATTTGTCTAGATTGTCTGCTGTTTGGACATTTTCATGTCCAATGTTCAATGAATTTTTATAAAAAAAATTATGGGATGATTTTTCTTATAAATTTTTATAAGATTAGGAAATTTATGTTTTCCTTGGGATTTTTTTCCGAATTAACTCTAATCATGAGAACCATTCTCGGACTTAAATGAATAGTAAAAAGAAAATTTATCCGAACTGGTCCAGCCGCTTTCGAGGTTTGCGATTGGCAACACATTTAGTTCACGAGATTTATTTTTATTTTTATATACTTAGATAGATTTTTATGACGGCGGACGCAAGAGAAAATGACTACTAAAATGACTAAATATAATAACCGCAGTCAACCATATTAATCCAAGAAATTATTATCAAGGCAACTACATAATGTTGCCAGCCTATACATAAATAGCAAAACTGCTGAAATGTGAAGTTTATTCGAATATAATGCCAATTCACAGGCACGTACATTGCCACGAATTCTATCTTGAATTAATGCGCTACTAATTAGGCTAGTTAGCGAGGAATTTGCGAGAAATTCATAACAATATAATACATAAACATTGACATATGTTGCGAACTGCTTGTATTTTTTTGTTTGTATTGTTTTTGAAAAATAAAGAAAAATAATTTGCTTTTTACTGTCAACAAATTTTGGTACATTCAATCGATAATCATCACACACAATAGAACTTGTAACATTTATTTTCATTTTGTAAATATTTTAATAAATTCATTTAAATACATTCCACTCGTTCTCATTGCTTCTTCAACATATTACATGGGCTGGTATTATGCGTACTATGCGTGGACGAGTATTATGCGTGGATTCATTTGAGAATTTCTCGTTGATTTCCTTAAAATCTATGGTGTGTGTACTGTTTGGAAACAAGTATGGAATAGTGTATCATTTTAATATGTATATTCTTATAAAAATACATTAAACGTAAAATACATAATCATAAATATGAAATTATTATAGTGCTGGTGTCGTATGTAAAAATATATGTATAAAAATACCGAGCGATACTACGAATTATGGAAAATCTTGGAATCTGGAAAATTTTGCGCGGAATAAAATTGTATACAGATTGTTTCTCTGTACGTTACTGCACCGAAAGCTTGATAAACTCAAATGTTAATTTGATTTAAGCTTGGCTTAACATTTTGGTGTTTTTAGTTCATACAAATAAAATACAGTATATTTGCATTTACAAAATTGCTGATACACCTAGTTATTGCTAGTGTATATTGTTAATTAAATATAAACATTAGGTATATCTTAAAACTATAAGTCAAGCCGATGCTAATCGAGACGTACGACGTCCCACCTCTCAAAATACGAGGAGTATCTGATCGACAATTGTGGTTAGCACAAACTTGCTACCTGCGAGGCTTAAAACCGACATATCTGTTTACTGGAACGCCATAATATTGTAATCTTATTACGAAACACGCCATAATAATTAAATCATCTTTTGAGCATTAAATGTTTTGATAATAAATGTACTTATATGCTGTTTGAGTTGCTTTTCACTAGGCATCTGCCCCGGTTTCCTAATACGGATACGTGTTAACTATTTTAACTAAAGGGCAATATTTCAATATATTTGTATACGTTACATGCTCAAAGTAATCAAAGTTTCAATAGTACATACAGTACAGTAACATCGAATTTTCTCTACATTAAAACTTTAATCATTAGTAAATAGATTATTATAGAAGGGAGTTAAATTAAACAAGAATTATTTTGGCGCTTGACCAAGCGAATCGAGCGACAGAGTTGTCGATTAATTATTATTATATGTAGTAGGCATACATATATTAATGATACATATGTACGTTCTCCTTAAAGCATAGTGTTACCAATTACACGTGGCGCTGAAACGTGGTCTCAAACTGTGGGCCGCGCGTTACGAAAGCTCAATGTCATCAAACGTGACACAAGCCCGCCAGGTAATGAAGGTGACATTGAAGTGGGCAGAACACGTTGTACGGAGAGCTGATGGTCGCAGCGTAGGACGTCAACCTACAATATAAACTGATGATCTAACAAGGGCTTCGGGTCTACTCAAAATTATGGGGCAGGCCTATGTCTAGCAGTAGACATCCTACAATTGAGAAGATGACGTACCCCAATGTATAATATCAGGTAAGCCGTCATTTAAATTTTAAAATAAAGTTATAAATCTCACATTTAGTAACAGTTTAAAATATTTCTCCTTATCAAAATCGATGGTGCAAACGGCAACCACTCACGCAAGTTATAAGCGACCGATTGTGTAGGGAGCGTGAAAAGCGTGGCTCAAAGTATGGTTTCCGAGAAGGAAACCGCTTCAATACAGACATAGAGCTAACTTTCGAGATTCGGACCCCCTTACTATTTTAGTTGAGAGGACAAAGTTCGAGCCACTGACAGTCGTGGATCGTTGCGGATTGCTGGCTCGATCGCCCGTGTTGTTTCACATCGCAACCCCGTTTAACATTTAACTGGCTTCGACGAAACTTTCTGCTCAATGAACTTTCCTTCACAACAATGTACAGAAATTATTTATTTTTAAGGATGCTATAGACATCTAGCACCCTCATATAAATCTTATTACTTTATTTACAACGTACCTAATCCTAAGTAATGCTTTTCCCAATAACTATTTTAAATGAAATAAAAAACTAATTCAAAATTATTAATTAAAAAATGCTTAAATTGTCAACTAATTTAAACATTTCAAAATTGCCATTGCCCTTGTTATATATGGGAGTAAATATTAAAGAAGAAGTAAGTATATATAAAAATTATCCTGTAAATGGAGTTTGAAATATAAAGCTAACAGTGAAGTCAATTGAGCGTTATTGAGAATTCCTAATCCTAAAAACTTCAGCTCTGTCAATAATAAAAGGTGATGTGTGTATGTATGTCTCCTACAGACTCCAAAACCGATTTTGATGAAACTTTTAGACAATCTTCAGATTAGTACAGCGGGTGTTCCTGTGTAGTTTGGTAGCGATCGGACGCGGACGAAGTCGCGGGTAAATATAAAAGGCGATGTGTGTATGTATGTCTCCTATAGACTCAAAACCGCTGAATCGATTTTGATGAAACTTTCAGACAATCTTCAGATTAGTCCAGCGGGTGTTCCTGTGAAGTTTGGTAACAATCGGACGCCGACGAAGTCGCGGGTATATACTAGTTTTATATAAAAATATAAACCAAATTCCCGAATTTTCGTGTGAATTTACCAAAACACACATGGCCAGTAGTTGACTCGTTTGTTAAATTGAAAAATAAGAGAAAAAGTACTACACGAAAACAAAATGAAAATATCTATCTCAATTACAATTTTCCCTACGGAAAAAGAAATCATTATAAATTAATGAAATTAATACGGTTTTTGGGTGTAAGAAACAGGGTGCGGAGTTGCAGCTATTTGTCGCTGTCCCCGGCCGCCTATTAAATTAACTTATTGCCGGTACACCAACGCTCCGCGCTGCGCGACTTGCTTCACAGGCGGCGAGTTGACTCGGTCACGTGCCGCACAATCACGAAACCTTTTTAGCGTACTTCCGTTACTCCAATTGCCCGCGCGCCACTGCCAGTTACACTTCCAACATTTAAAGTGATTCAAACAGGTATAAAATTGAATATTACTACTGTAACACAATTGAGTAATTCCATCGACGATCAATCTGATGCTGATGATATATAAAAAGAAATTCCTTTCATATAAGAAAGAATACGAAATATTTAACTCTTCAGTTAGTATATTAGTTTTTATGGACTTAAAAATATAGTTTTAAAAGTCAAGTTTATTATAGGGAAAACATTTTCCTTTTTCTCTTTACAACATAGGGCCTTCCCCGACAAGAGCATAATATTTCAGTTTTAGATAAGAAATTTATGGATTACAAATAGGCAATATTCATATTGAAGCAGTGAATAGAACGAGTGGATTTAAAGCTATTAAGATCATGTGATATGAGAACAACGAAGTGGCCGTGTTTATTTGTCATAAGACGTATGTCGGCGGTGTTATTAAATTCCCGTCTTTTTTCCCTAATCTCGTTGTCGACACGCCCCGCGGGCCCTCATCGGAAATGGCATTATCTCCCGGCCGAAGCACCCCGGAGCGGACACCGGATACACCCCGCTTCCAATTCTACGGCCACCCCCGAACTCCTGTTTGTGAACTTTCAGCTATTTCCGTGGCATCCATTTTTCACATTTCTTTGTCTTCCACTTTTGAATGAATATCATCCTGCATCACTAGGCACTATCACAAAGACAAAAAGTTTTCTTCGCGGGTAACGCCTTAACTACTCAACGCTTCATCATGAATTACACATTGTCAGGGATACAGGAAAAGAGTCGGGGTACCTTTCATACAAAAAAAGCACTGTTATTAAGGGATCATCGAAAATTAAGAAACTAATTAGCTTGGTTACCGGATTGTCTATCAAGATCCAGCAGCTGTAGATGCCAAGAAATGTGCAGAACCAGCCTCCTATGTAAAGAAGCCGATTGTACATTTACCTATTTATATACATGCTGAAATTATACTTTATATTTTAAAAGGTATACTGAACACTAAATAAATGTTTAATACAATATAATCTTATTACAGCAGCGCTAATTAAATGAACTCGACGTAATTCAGCCGCTAATGAAACGAAACACAATCCTTGTTTATTTTCGCCATTCAACCAGGTAGATTCTCAAGATCGTTTACATTACAAAATACGCAAAAACATATACCATTACATAATAATTTCATTGTTCACTAAATAAACAACACATTTTACGAGACCCGAGTGTTCATGGTATGGCTAAGTCATGACGAGTTAGCGCTCTACCATAGGAATCCCGGGTTCGAATCCCGACAGGGTCAACGTTGGAAATGAACTTTTCATATTTGGATCTGGGCTGTGTTTCGCAGCAGTAGGCAAGCCGTCTGGCGACAGTAAACATCCCCTTACAGAAGACCATCATGAAATTTTTAGGAGCCTTTGGATGGTGGTTAGGGTGCTTCGTTCCGTCTCACGGGCTCCGGGTTCGATCCCCGGTGGGGTCAACTTTGTAAATGAACTTTTTAAAGGCTCTGGTCTGGATCTGTAAAGTAGTGGCGCAGAGCACACTGCGTTTCGCTGTTATTTAGACAGTCCGTCTGACGGCAATAACATGTGTGCTGTTACGCTCATGCGAGTTTAGAGCTCATCTCCTTACCTATTACTAATCCCTTGTCCTTAAACCTACTAAAATCGGCAGCGCACTTACAGCACCTGCTGTGGCGTTGCTTGTGTTATAGGAGACGGAAGCTATAGGTACTAGGTACCCACCATTAAGTTGATCAGCAGACTGTCTTACTGGCGCCTTACTGTCGCTAAATAGCAATAATAACAGTACATAATTCGATGTATATTTTATCTAAAATAATTCGCTATACAAAATACACATAATAACACAAATCATCATTAAGGTTTCGAAAACAAATTAAATCAGAGATAGATATGATTACAACGAATGAATGTTGATTATGCGAGTCTATTATAATTTAACAAATTTCGTTGAAGTAAATAAATGAAAATTGTTGCTCTTATTAAAAACAATATAAAGGAATAACTAGGAAAATTATTTTATTTTATCGGTCGGTAGGAGGTTACCGTCGCTCATAACAACACAAGCAACGCCACAGGGACTGACAATACGCTGCCGATCTTAGAAGGATAAAGGATTAGAAGGGGATAGGGATAGGCTCTGGCATCCCTTACTCACTCACCGAAACGCAACACATATGGTTATTTCACGATGACCTGCATTAAAAAGGTACTGCCAGACGAGATGCTTATTATTTATTAATATATTATTATTAATTTATGATACTTATTATTATTAATTTATAACTGCGTAATGTAATATGCCCTGCGACTACTGCGTAAAAAACTCTTGTAAAAACAAGAGTAAAAATGGTGGAAAGATACACAAATCAAAAACAAATCAAAGTCTACCTCTAACAAATCTATCCAAAGCGGTTTTCACTATCACTTAGAGTTATTTATCTGGTAGAGTTATCTGTAAAAAACGTACAATTTCATAAAAATTACGATAGTAGAGAAAAATGATGATTGTTAGGTAAGCAACAGCCATAATAACCGTCGTCAAAAAAATATTTGAGTTAGCTAAGGGTTGCGTCCAGATTATGTAACGTGTTATAAGTTTTGTTGTATATCACGTTCACATTTTTTAACATTGTTACATAAAACGAGACTGTACGTGACATTAAACTAATGTTGCAGTCCCAACGGTCTTTCAAACGACGGGCTGTCGTGGCCTGTTGCGGCCCGTCGAGGCCTGTGCCACGCATTCCCACAGTGTGTCGGTAACCGATTTCAGACGGATCGAGACGATCGACGACGGACCACCGCAGGCCTCAGCGGATGCAACTGTTCCTACGGCCTGTATCGGCTGGGGCGCAACGCGGCCTATCTTTTGACAGGCCGTGGGACCGCGGTATAACAGTGCAATATAGCAATGTGTCGCATAAAGGGTACACGCGATTACGTAACTCCCGCGCAAATGTTATATAATATTGTTGCACATATTAATAACATTTTATGTAACTGTTACATTAAGATGTTTTGCGTCCACTAATATAAAACACTAGCTTTTGCCATCACTTTCATCCGCGCCCTTTTTTAGTATTAAATTCATTTAGTCTTTTTTGATCATATATTATTGTCAGGCATTGAATATTTATTTATATTTTTTAAATAGAAAAGAATCTAATATTATATTGCAGAGAAAACATGACACAAAATTACCAAAAAGAACAGAATTTCTGTTTATCCGATCACTACTAATCTTCACAGGATCATCCTTTGGGCTAATCTGAAGATTGCTATCAATATCGGTTGAGCGGTTTTCGAGTCTATAGGGAACATAAATCGAGTTTATATTATAGAAGATCTTACAATAACTATTTTTATGACATATTTTTGTTACATAATCTGGACTCACCCTTACGTCGATTAAAATCATTACAATTCGTTTTCATCAAAAATTCGTATTGACAAAAAGTTTGATTCAAAAAATATTTATTGACTAAAAAGTTTATTGAACATTATTACCTTGTTCTTAATATTTGTACGTAGGCGTCTCCTTTTATTGTAGGTAAGTAAATTTGTTCTCAAAACACCTGCAAGAGCTTATGTGAGGACGTCTGTCCGCTTTTATTGTTCATGTTCACCAACTTCCAACCAACTTCTATTCTCAGTTATTGTACGCAATAATATCTATATCATTTTAAAATTTCCCAGTACAAAAAGCGATATTGTGGCTTTATTAAAAACTTTTCATGGAGAAATTCTACTGGTCTTGTTTGTCTCCGAAAATAAAGACTTATGGGGCACCTTGACGCCGTTACTAAGCAGAAAGACTTTGTCACCAATTTACAACACGCACCACAAAGAATAATTTCATTTACTAACAAACATTGATTGAAAAAGCAAAACGCGACCACTGAATAACTTTGTAAGAACACTTGCGCACTTGCATTTCGTGCAGTTGTGATTATGAAATACGGCTTCTGCTGTTCTTGTTTATTACAATGGCGCTCTCGTCGTTCGGGAGATGCACTCCTTCTTGGAGAAGTGTTGAAATATTGTAGTGGCGGTTCGGAGAGAGGAACTCGAGTACATGATCTTTACAGCGAACATTTTAAGGTAGAAAATGGTTCATTTTGAATTTTATTTTTGACATTAAGTATTTTGTGAATTAAGACTTGGATATATAAAGGTAAGGATCAATTTCGTCTGTAAAGTGCTCGCAGTGTAGCAGGTGTCTGAACTCCAGACGCCTGAGTGGGTGTGAATCACAGTAGTATGAAGTCGCATACATCTTAGTTCACTCAATGTCACCCTGTCGGTGCTTTTAGATATTGTATACCAGCAAATAATAACGTAACATGGCAAAGCATTGTTCGTGCCTTAATCTATTTAGAAGGTTACTCTGACAATAAAGGGTTATAAGAGACGTAAGGCAACATGATAGAAGAATGAGTTACCATATTATTATTGTGGCAAATATCATCGCTAGGTGGATAGTAAGGCCACTGAGTGTGGCAGTCCATTAAGTTCTCAGTGTCACATACAATAGCGTATAATGGGTGCGTCGGACGGCTTGACGCTTCCAAGTAATATGAGATCAATATATTGTATAGGTGTCCAGATAACGTGACACCTACGCGCTCAATACAAATGTAACATTATTACGAAAAACATTAAACAAGCGTAATTTCAGCAAATACGTTACTTAGTATGTTTGTGAAGCCATTTTAAAGGTAACGAAATAAACAGACAGGTCCTCAAAGTAACTGCACTCGATTCGATTCGGTTGGTAGCAGCGTCTTGTTCAAACATCTCAGGCGAGACGCGCCAAACATATCAGTTTCCGAAGCTCAGCGCGGCGCACCTCCGTCGTCGGCGTGTTTGTACGAGTAAATACGAGGGAGGAAGGGTAAAGTAAAAAATGGAGAAACGCGGCCTGAATAAACACGGCACGAATAACGACATCAAACAATAATTGAAATCATAGCTTGTGCTCTGCGAGCGGGGAGCGCCGCGCCTTAATGCGTTGCGTGTGTGGATGCTGACATAGGCGCCGCAGACGAAATCTGCATTTATGTTAGACATATGTTTTTAATGAAAATATGAAACGGATAGTGATGGGCTTACCGTTTGTTCGGACGAATGTTTATGCGACAAAAGAATATTCCGAATTTTGAACGAAATATGTTTGGGGTTGGTAAAGAAAAATATTAATTTTGATGATATATAAATACTTAGGCTTTTAGCAAACAATAGTGTCGAATAAGAATTGTTTCTCTGTCTACCTAGAGCAAGATCCTATTCCATAGCACAGATATGGCGATAGACAATTATTTACTTCATTTTTCAATAATTTTCCATTTCCCAATAATTAATCCAACCATTTCCCTATCCCTAATCCCTAATCCTTCTCAGTCCCTTATCCTTAATCCTTACTATGGTCAACAGCGCATCGGTAACCACCTACAATCAAGTGGACCGTCAGCCTGTTTGTCGAGCTTAACATATTAAAAAAACATTCGGCAATTATTGGCATTGTAACATTCCAAATATATAAACATGAAATAATGTGCATAATATTCGATACAACGAATAATATTTGATCAATCTTTAGCAAATAATATTGAAGACAGAGTGCATTAGACATACAAAAAGCAATCAGTGTTTATAAGATGAGTATCGTTTGTGGTTACGGACACACGTCGTAGCTATTAATCTCGGCAAATCGAATAAAAGGTAATAGAGGCTGGGCTAGGGAGGGAGGGGAAAAATTGCCTTCGTTCTCAATGGGCGAGTCAAGCCCTCTACAGTAGCGATACCATTATTAGTGAGTTAACTCAATTTGTGGCATATTGTTTGAGAGGAGCTTAATAACAGAGGCGAGAGGTCGCGGGGCATCTATCGCCATGACTACCCTTGCCGCCCGTCGCGCGCCTCGACACGCCCGCCAGTCGGACTACATTTTTACATGTACGAAGCTTTGCGTTTATTTTTATCTACTACATTAATTTTAAAATAAATTGCACTTTATTTTTTACTAGATGTTGCACGCAACTTCGTCCGCGTAATTTTATAAAATAAAAGAAATTGATAATGGTAATCGCGTCGTAACTCAGAAAAAATTAACGAACAGAGACAAGGATAGAAACTTATAGAACTTTCTGGTTCATAAATGATATTTAACAAAAAAAAAATTAGACAGCCTTAAAAATAAAATTGATGATCTGTGAACGATCTATTTTTTCAGCAGCAACACGGAAATTGATAACTCCAAATAATGTTAAGAACTGAAATAATTTGTCCATGGAGGGTTATTTAACAGTCGGTACATTTATTTATTTACACCGCTAAGTTTTCCTTCCTTCCACAAAAACTGCGTCGCAAAGGGTCGCAAAGTCGGAAAGGATATGCGCTAAATACGACTCTATAACGATTGTGCAAAGTCCATATTAAAGAAATAGGTATTTCGTACTAAGTTATGCAAAATCAACACAATTTAGGGTAAATTATTTAAACGACCTGTCGAACGAACGAAATTAATCGAAAGTATTCTCTTAGAATTTGAAACAGAGGTAAGAGGAGCTTGTAGTTTACTGGTTAGTAGGTCGGATAAGAACACTCAAAGGGGATCGTTTAATAAATTATCCGACTGGAGCGGAGGGGTAATAATGCACCGTAATCTTAATTACATTCTAAAGTAAATTATTATATTATAATTTAACATTTTGGCAGAAATCAACACAGTAATAACGATATATTATTTATTTAAATATGAAACAGACATTTATATAAATAAAAATCAATATATGTTTGTTCTTTATGGATTCCAAAACCGCTCCACCGATTTTAATTCGTATTTCATTAATGGAAGGAGGGTTAAACGTGGTTTGTATATATAAAAATTCCAACCTGGGCGAAGCCGGGAGCGTGTGAAATGTAAGTCTTACATCAACGGTTTCAGTGTGTATTTTTCATATGCACATTTTCCTTTCGCAGAGTTCTTTTGAACTTGTTGACAAAGGGTTGGCGGTTCATAAAGGACACTCATAAAACCAAAAAGTAAACGTCACAAGAATCATAGTTTTTAAAACAAAACTGAAAATTTTACGCGATTTAAAAAAGGCGAACACTATTTAGAATCTACAAATGAATTTGTAGATTCTATTGACAATTTGAATAATTTGGGTTTTGAAAAATTAATTAACTCATAAATTACTAGAGACCCGTCCCCGATTTCGCACGGATGCAACTTTATAGACAAACAAATTTATAAGTAAGGTAATAAATTAGATTAAGTAACCACAAAAACATGTATTTATTAATAATGTTTAAAAAAAATTACAGGATAAAAATGAAAAAAATATCAATAATGAGAATGAAACAAACTTATATTTCATCGGGGAAGCGCCAGCCGAGTCTCGCATGTGGTGGGGACGTAACAGCAGGGGTCGGATGTTGCGGAAAAATAGCTACTTCCGAGCCGGAGCTTGTACAAAAGGACCCGCTTGCAATATTATTATCAAGTGTAGTGACCTCCACGATGCTCTATTAGTAATAGAGATATCCTTTACTAACATTATTAATAGGAAAGTACGTGATTTTAAGAGTAAGGGTAGTTTTCCTTAATATTTAGTAATTTCCTGTGAATTTTTCAGATTTTGTAAATAAATGGAGATAATATCCAAAAATTAAAAAGGCATTAAAATCCTTCTACGTGCTTTCAAAGTACACAAATATGCGGAGGTTTTTAAAGGTTTCAGTCGGTACATGAAATCATCTGTTAAACAATAATGTAATTTAATCAAGACATGTCTAACATAGTTTGTATTAATTATTTTTGGCTTCAAAAGAGATGGGTAATGTAACTCCTAGGGGTTGGAGCAGCATTGTCGCGCTGTTGATACGTTTTCAATTGCAAGCGGCTGTCAGTGTGCCAATTTCGCGGTATTCACAACAAATTACGTATTAAAGCGAGTGGAAGCGCAAACAAAACGGCCGTGTTCGTGACGTGAATCAACTCGATCTACGTGCAGCGTTTCAAGCTGCGATCATAGTGTCGTATATAAGCGAAATCTCATTTAACAACAAATTATTTAAAATTTTAATTATAAAAATGTAAACGCCAGGTGTCACATTGCAATCTTTGTTGAAGTTAATTTAGTGAATTACGCAATATTTCGTTTTATTTACTTACAACATCAATTAAATACAATTATGTAAACCAAGGTATCAATAAATTACCTATAAGTCATTATTTGGCTAGTAAGCTGCGAAACTAGTCAATTATATTTAAGTTACAAAAACTGTTTTTTTTTTTTTTTTTTTTGTTTAAAAATAGTCAATCAAAATACGGGTAGAATCGAAGGATGGTGGAAATTTTTATTATGTTATTAATCCTTATCAAACTAAATAAAATTCAATAAAATAATAAAATTCATAATCAAGATTGATTATATACCTACATGTAAATTCCTCTTTAAATAATTCGAATCGGACTACGTTTAAAAGTTAATAAGTTGGGTTTAAAAATGGTAAAAGTAAAAAAAAATGCCACAAATAAAAAAAAAAAAAACAAAACATTGTTTACTATTTTCAATGGTATTATTTTTAATCATTTTTAATCGAATTATTAGAATTACAAACAGTTCCACGTAGGATAAACCTTTTTTTTTTTTAATTGAAGAAAATGTATATTCTTGCTCCTGTTTAATGGTGTTTATATATTTTACAGTCAACAATTTGCTAATTAGATACTAAGAACGGTACGAATAAGAACATTTATTTTCTACGACAAATTATTTTCCATTTGTACATCGGTATTATAAAAAAAGTGACTTCTGATTAAAAAGCTGAACATTTCCATCAATACCATTTAAATAATTAGTCTATTTAGACTATTGTCCCTGTTTTTTGTTACAGTAGCTGATAGTGGTAACAAGCAAAGGGTATGAAAATTCTATAGAATTTAGTTCGTAGAAATAAGTAAAAAACGCCTACCAACTAAGGTGGTCCTACTTAGGAAATTTCTCGTCAAATCGGGTCTAGTTTGGGGTGCAATATGAAATTAAAATGGAAGATGTTGACAATTGTTCATTTACCATAACATTTTACCATAAATCTACAAATCAGTATTGAAATTTACGAATTTTTTGCAATATAGATTACTATATTACGTACAAAAAATATTACTTACCACTTAAAGATATACTTGAACGTACGGTGAAACTTGAAAATTGAATATTTTCACAATAAAAGCTGAATAAAAGCTTAATTTTTTACATTAATTTTATCTTATGTCGCGATCGACTAAGATTCTATATTTTTTAAATTAAACTTTATATCTTATAAATAAATACAACTCTATATGAAACTATTATACGAATTTCGTGGTTGTGTTGTATTATATGAATATGTGTTAAAAGGCGCATTATGGAGTCGTTTATGCAAAATTCAATCTCAAAATTCCTATCTCTTAGTGTAATTATACTTAGTGTTACTGGCTATCACGATATCTTGGAAAGTGCCACGCGAATTCATTAACTACAGTCATATTAAACGATTTCAAGCATATGTAATGTACGAAGCTTGCAAATGGAACGCATTCAAAGCTGCAGACAGCCGGTCTAGGCAGAAGGCAGCGACAAAGCCGAGAAGCAGACAGCCCGCAGTGCGACTGCGACCCTTCGTGAATACCTAATTACGACGTTGAGTAAATAACTTTTCTATTTGCGTCGAGTCGGGTCGCGTTCGGTAAAACATTAATCATGATTGAGCTAAGTGGCTTAATACGGGAGGGATAATGGGTAGCAATGATCGCCGGCGGGGGGTGGCGCCACCGCGGCGCGCTGTTGGACGCTACCGTGACGCACAGTCGTCAACTACTTCGCCCAGACGTTTTCTATCTAATACCAATTACACGAGACGATAATCGTGTGTGAAAATCATAACAGCACATGTGCCTTACAGTTGAGATGGCAGTTGAGATGAGCTGAATTCGGCCACGCTTCGCTGCAGCGTGCGCGTAGGGCGCCTACTTTGACAACCTTGATAAGTAACTCGGCAAATATAAATAAGATACCTAAACCATTCTCAAAAATTCCTCTTTCCCACGATACAATGAGAGACAAAATCCGTTCACATATTTTCTCAGATTACCTACCTACATACAGACAGACAGAGAAAAGGAGGATTTTAATACTATGTACTATTTTTATACTATACGTGGTCTGTAACTCTAACTATGGGTCATGTAAGAAAGCTAAACGTCGTTCAGCGAGCCATAGAGAGGGCTATACTCGGGGTAACTCTACGAGATCGAATCCGGAATGGAAAGATCCCTAGAGGAGATCCGACAGCTTTAGTCAGTAAAAGTGGCAATGGGCACTAATACGGAGAGCCGACGTCTGCTGGACCCGCAAACTTTTAGGGAGGCTTATGAGTACTGGACTTCCTACGGCTGATAAAGATGATGATCAAATACAGAATGAAAAAACGTGATTAAAAGTGAGAAGTCATCACTCGACATGAAAGTTATAAATATAAAGTTCACAAAATACAAACTAGTCACTCAGGAATCAGGGCAGAATGTATTTTATCACCATAGAATTAATTTTACATGGTTCAATCAATAAGCATTATTTAAAGTAGAAACCATTTAGTAAAGGAACGAAAGCATGTGTTTATAATTGGGGAATTTCCTAGTCCGGCTACTACTGGTCGGAGGAGTGGCGACCTTAAAGTTGAGAAATGAAGCCGCGATGGTTCCTTAATGGAAAACATAAACATTGGCTGAATCGGTGCCTCCGGCCACCGCACTGTTATTGTTTGTACACCGAAACTAAACCCAGCAAAGTTGAAGCCTTGCGCTACACAGTCAACTTTGTAAAAGAAACCTGTAAAGTAAAATATCTCTACGTAAAGTTACCGAAGTTCTTTAGAAAAATCAACTTTTAAAGATTGAGTTGTAATATTTTTTTTGTGTTTTTCCTATCTCTGGACTGGAAATTGCATAGCTTGATATGGGTATGACGCCATTCGTCTACTTAGCTTTTTACCACATTTACTTACTATTCGTCAACTTCCATTCGGCTTTCTAGGGTGCACATAGGATCAATTTCTAAATTTCCAGCATTTCCTCAAAACTGCGTACAAAATAAATAAGTCTGCGTTAAAATACTTCGGCCGGATTTCAAAACGTTTTAAATGTTATTTAATCACGCTTTAAATTAAAAATAACAAAGGTGAAACATATTGAGCGCGAATTCAAACGAAATTTAAAAAGCTGTGCATGCCGCCCATAGTCCTGAAGCATATTAAAATAAATTCAAAATTTAAGATCTTTCATTTACTCATACTAATGAATAAAATTAAAGTGTCTCTTCATAATGTCAAAATAATTGCTTTTTACTAAATATATATCAAAAAGTATATACGGTACTTAATACTTATAGCAAAAAACCAAATTTTAAAGTCCCAAACATTAAAAAGAAAATAATAAAAAAAATCGCCTGTCGAAGGGCATAAAATTATTTCTAAAAGTAACTAATCAACACTTTACTTGTAGTTGATGAAAGTGGCCCTTACAGTAACTTAGGTGGCTCCTTCCACTTGGATCCACAGCTTGGTCCCACATGTGGATCCACGGATACCTTTATCTCCTCTTAAATTCTCTTAAATAAATAATACATAATTAAGCATAAGGGAGAGTAGCATGAAGGTACAATATCGAATACCGGATTTTATTTAACCACACCTATTTATTAGCCAAAGTATTGTTAAAATAATACACATTTTATAATGTAAGAAAACTTAGCGTCGTGTTACTTTTATACATCATAGGTAACGTTATTACAAGGGAGAATAGCATGAAGGTGCAATATCGAAGGCCGATTGTTGAGTAGCGGCGTGCAGCATGGCTCACCGCGGGCGACGCTGTGGGGGTTCGAGCTACGACTAGAGAGCTTTTCCTTGTCACTAAGCATAACACTAAACGATAATCTCTGTATTGCTATAGACTTCCGATCCTTAAACGGCTACAATTGTCGTATACGGACGTTAATGGTGCCGACGGTCTCGTTCTGCACCCGAACCTCATCCACTTTATGCATATCGTTTACAATTCTATCGACTCCCGACTTTAAGTAATTGATAATATTGGATTTTTAAATAGGTACTGACTGCAAATAGAATTAATGATTTGCAATCAATTAGGTTCTACGGCAGATAGCATTAAATCCACTTTATTTCAACTAGTGAATATTTAAACACTACTAGAGACCCGCTCCCGACTTCGCCCGGGGTGCAACATTATGTACCTATAAATATCTTCCCCGTTTATCCCTCTTTCCGTATTTTATGTGAAAACTGAATTAAAATCGGTCTACCCATTCTCGAGTATTTGAAGCATACAAATATGATTCGTATATTAAATGAGTACACATAGAGTGTGTAATCGACTTTTAATCACGTGAAAGGCTTCTACGTACACACAACCGAATCAAAGTGCATACTTTTACAAAAAATGCACTACGGATACTTGCCAAACATGAAACCATGTTACGATTGGAAGTAAATGTATTTATTCTTAAAACAATGCATGCATTGGAGGAAAGTAAACACATTTTACTTATACCAAGTTATGTGGTTATTGTTAGTCTTTCAGTAGTCGTTCAAACACTACTTTACTAGCAATCGTAAGAGGCTTCGTTCGCGTGCAGTTTTGTATGTTAGAAATCTAAAATCGATGGGATAAAAAGTAGTATATATCTCATCTCTGAAAACTCCTTTACTTACAAATGTATCATTAAAATCAATTCATATTTTTTTGGATTTTAGATCAAAAAAATATGAATTTTACTTATACTTACGGTTTTTACTTATGGATAAACGAAAATGTTTGTGTATATAAAAAATTAAATCCCGGGCGAAACCGGGAGTGGGTCACTAGTTCAATCAATTAAAAATTTAGGATACAAGTAAATAATTTAATTACTATTTAACTCTAGGGTTGAGAAAAGATGACAATGAAATTCGTGAACTAATAATAATACACAGTTAACGAAATCAGTTTAATGTCCCCGATTTTAATCAAAGTTGGAGCTTCAAATGATTCTGTATAAGAATTTCCAAAGTAAATTGACACATGAAGCAGAGGGCGCGGTGAGCTCGAAACGAGTAGGTTCAAAAGTCAGGCAAAAAGCGTTCGCTTTGCGGGGATTCGTTCCAATTGATCCTTCGTACGGTTTCAGCATTCAAGACGGTCGGTGAGCCGGCGACAACACAACATCAAAACATTCAAAACGATCCCACATCGGCTTCTTTACATTTCGGTATACCAATAACGCGCGTACCATACAAAACCTTTATATATAACAGCAATTTGTTTTTTAATAACCGTCCAACGGTAGTTGCACTAAAATAAAAATGTATAGTTGAAATAATTATTTTTCAGTTCATTTATTTTAAAATATAAAAAATTCCTGAATTTCGATCACCTGATCTCCTGATCACCTGAATTTCGAAGACAAACGATTACTTTAAGAGGATTAATTCCTTGAAATTAATTTTTAAAGCGATTTTATTTGCCTATTTTTTATTGAATTTATTCTTATATATAAAATTTTTAAGGTCTTTTTAACTTTAATAATTTTATAGACCTCAAATAGAATTCAAAGCAACATGAATTTTGTATTAGTTATTTTCTCTTGAGGCAAAACAATTGACGAAGCTAAATTAATACGATACATCCTGGACAGCAGTTATTTTCCAATCAACAGATTTCTATCACTCGTAATCAGGGTGAACTTGGTGAGAATCTCGGCAAGTGTGCTAGAATTCTCACAAACGTGTGGTGCTATGTATTTATGCACTAACAGCTCCTATAATTGGACGCGGATGCTTCGCTCAAGCGTCAAACTGGCTCTGCTCAGATGAGCAACTTTAACGCATTACCGACCTATAATAATCGCTTGTTGCTGCTTTGTCTGATGATCACATATTAACCATTGAACAGTATGGTTACTCTTCCGTTTATGATTGTAACAATATTTTCAAAAAGAAGGTGTTATATTGTATTTTATTTACAGGTGAAAATTTCAACGCTTCTTAAATAACAAATAAGAGTCTTAAATAAAAATTTCTCTAACGACTTAAGAGTTTCTCTAAACAGTATGAGTGGAAGTTATGTTTGAGTTTTGAGAAGCTCTTATATTTTATTCAAATGTTGGAACCTCGTTTTATGTTATTTATTTATTTTTAATCTAAATATCTTCCCTCACTTCAAGAAGTTACCCACTTCAATTATCAGTTATTTTATTAAGTCTATAAAGCTGAAATTTGGAACCATAGGTTTATTTTGTAATGTAAACATCCGCTAAGAAAGGATTTTTGAAAATTTCAATTCCCTACCAAGCCGGGGCGGGGGTGGGTCGCTAGTAAATTAATAATTTTGTACATTGTGGAACCGCAGTATAGGAGTAAATTGACATTGTTGACGCACGTATTTTTGAGAAATCTCGAATGTTACATTACTGATTTTTACCTATATTGTGATACAATAGATCAGATCATGGCGTAACTCCTTTTATTGGATGAAGAAATAAATCATAAATATTTTTAGAATTATTTGCGAACAACACAGGTAAATCCAAAACTCACATTTACATATTAGTTTTTTTTTAATAACAATGTTTCTAAAATTAATACAAATAAAAGAATTATTTGAGATGAACTCTCTAGATTACTTTTTTGGTTTCAAATTAAAATAACAAAATAAAAAACTTTTATCATTTTTTTAGACTAAACGAGTTCCTTAAAATTATATAAGGTTATAAAGTTCATTAATACAAAATAATACGCTTTTAAAAAAAAATAATTACTAAGGAGAATAATTTAGCAAGAAAAACTGGCTCAGCATAAAGTGAAATTTATTTGGCATATATCGCAAAATTTTATAATTTCACCATACAATTTCATGCACGCCATATTATAATCATAACAAAGAGCTCACTTGTGTGCTCGAATGTAAACACTAACCTTTGTGGTTGTCGTGTCGATACGAGAGCATTAATTGGCCAATATAATCTATCGGAAAACGACCGAAAAACAAAATGTGAAATGTTGAAATTATTAAAGAAATTGTAAGTGGCACAAAAATTTTTGTAACCCAACAACAAACAGCATCCGAAAAGGAAACCAAACAAAATCTACTTGGGAAGGAGTCGCGCGGGGCACGAGGCTTTGCGAGGGAATGGTGGGAGGCTCACAATGCTGATTGAAAGCAAATAATGAAATCACAGAGAATCGAGCTCCGACCGCACCCGCAAATACTGTGAAAAATTGCACTCACGCACTCACAACAATGAATGCACAAAACACAATACCAAAAGCGTTATACCCAAAGCGCGCACCTGTCGAAAAAGCATTAAAATTCAATTTTGGAACTGTTGAAAGGCCCATTCACAATGCTCTGCTAAATAAAACTACTAAATACTGATGCGGCGGACATTTTACTTGCTAGCGAAAAAAAAACTTATTTCAAAGATAGAAATGTAATACAAGTCGTAGGCTCCTGGGAGCACCTTTTTCGTTACGTTGACAGCCCCGTTACATCCTTAAGAAGAGCATAGTTGCCGTAAGATATAAGAGGTTTTACAATATCTAATGTTTTAAACGTCCATATGCTTTTTTATGTTAACAGACATGCTTACGATCCACTTGATATTAAGTGGCTACCGTCGCCAATAACAAAAGCAACGACTCAGATACTGCAAGTGCAGACTATAAAGGTGTAAGGGAGTGGGATGAGATAGGGAAAAGGACTCTGTCATCCCTTACTCACTCACCGAAAAAACAGCACACATGCTATTATTTCACGGAGGTCTTCTGCAAGGGGTGCTTACTGCCTCCAGGCGGTCTGCCCAAATCGCAGTCACTGCCACTGCTTAAATAGGAAAAAGAAACCCACAGAACCAGTAGAAAACAGAACTAAAGCGTTTCTCTCATGTGATTGTCGGAAATAATATTGCTTGTTTACCAAAAATGAGTTTTTAGTCTATACAATTAATATCAATTAAAATGGTATAAGAAACGCCATAAACTTTTCTTTATACCGCATCCTATATGAAATACCTCGCTAATCTTTAGCGAAAAATATTATAAATGTCATGGCGGAGAATGTCACGCGTTTTGAACGCAGCGTAGGTCGTCGGAGCGCGGTGACACGCCACAAGCAACATGGTCACCACATAATTTGACACTATATATTAGCAATTTATATTATTATATTTCTTCTTTATTTTTTACTGTATGCTGAGGTGAAACAATGTGCTTCAACGGTATACAACAGTGTTAATTTTTCATATACTTCCTATTAGGTTTTTGGAAGTGTAATAATTATCACAAAACAAACCATTTTAAATTGAAACAAACAACAATACAACAAAGAAAATGCCTAGATACGATAATCTAACGACGTCTTTCACGCACAAAACTCCAAATATTTCCATTTAATTTGTAAAAAAAAAATTGCCTCTAGTTTTGCCTGTTTCGAGAGCGCTCGTCACTATAAAGAAAGCGTCTAAACAAGTGCGGCAAACAGAGGAGCGGCGAGCCTCGGCCACACCTTAACAAACATACTTGACCGATCATCCTGTGCCATGCCTCGAACGTATTTCATGCTAGTTACGCACCATATTTCTTAATTCATAGCCCTATATATTTAGCAAACATAATTGATTATGATGGGCGAATACAAAAAGGGAAAATATTAAACAGATGATTTTCCTTACTAAAGGAAAAATTATATATTGTTTTGTATAGACAGAAAGCTTTAAAATTTTGTCAAATACTTAGGCTCGAGTTCACCAACAGACGGTTAGTTTTTAAACAGCTGTTTAAAATTTAAACAGCCGTTTAATAATATTTTGTTGTTCACCATCGCTAAAATGCGGGTTAAACGCCATAAACATCTGATTAACTCAATGATTAATCTGATGTTTAGGGCGTTTAAATTTTAAACAGCTGTTAAAACCTAACCGTCTGTTGGTAAACTCGAGCCAGAGTATTTTTAAATATGATTAAATTGTCAAAATAGCATTTTGACATTAAGTAATTTTATCTGCACTGAGATATGTGACAATAATTGTGTGAGGGACGCAATAAATTCATGTCAAATTTCATGGTCTTGAATCTTGGTATAATATACTGGTAGTACGAAATTCAAAAAAATTGATCTTTATGAACTTTGTATTTCACCTATTCGGCTCTAGACTAAAATCATAAAAGTTTAGAGAATTATAAAAAAATAGCTTTCGCTAGCGACTTTATTTTTCTGGACAAAAGATCCTATTTTGTACCCCTGACAATGTGTATGCAAAATATTATTGATCAGTTGAGTAGTTAAGGCGTGAAAGCGTAACAAACAGACAAACGTACTTTCGCATTTATAATGTTAATTAGGGATATTTGAATGCAATATAATATGTATAATTCAGAAAATAGAAGTTCGACAACATATTATATACAGAGCAGACACTTTACCTACCACAACGACTTTTTTTTCACACCCTATAATTATGTCTTTAGATAATGTGGATAGAATATATCAAATTAATGCATAGTGACGTGGAAACGACAGCTCTTGTTGATTGTGTTCATACAATTTGGCGCATAGACAGTCGATTATGAAAATAACATGTCAGTGCGCTCTCAGACGTCTTGCTACAAGACACACGTTGCCACATGCTAATGATATACAAATGAACCGAGAGACAGTCTGCCAGTACTCGATAAAAATATATGACACTCCGAATAAAGTAAGATTGGTTGTAAATTCAATATTTATTCAAAGAAAAACTCGTTTTAGAAAATGAACTTTAGGAATAATTTATTATTCCTTATAAATTAGTGATGATAGAAAATATGCGTCGCAATGTGATACAAAATTTTAATATGATATTAATTAAGATTTCGTGAGGGGTGCGGAATGTCTAAAGTCGTCAAGCCAACGGGCTCGGACCCTTGCAAGATTTAATGGAATAATGAGCAGATGAGACTTCTTTTAATGTAGGTCGTCACGCTATAGAGACTTCATAAAGTTATAGAGATGACAATAAATAAGCATGCCAAGTCGAAAAAACGAAAAAAAAAATCCAATATAAAAGATTAAGAAAATGTAAATTAATGGTAAACTTAGACATCGCAAGAAATAAGAATCTATATTACGTCATTTTTTGTAAAACACTAATTATATATTAGAACCATATTGTAGTATAAGTTAAAATTTAACTATGCAGATGTACTCGTAGTAGCATTTAATTTACATGGATAATATTTATTGCATCCTATGGATTGATATAGTCGCGTACATTTAATAGGTAATGTTCATAAAAAATTACAAATTTTAATAGATAGCTCTGAGTATATAAACACTTCCTACTTTATACTTTGTGGTGTATTCATAACTTCAACAACATTTAATGGAGACATACATGTTAATAGTCTTGTCGGTTCACTGAACGTGTTATGTTATTCACTGTAATTCCACATAATTTATTTACATATTTTACATATTTTGTACAGAACCAGAAAACAGTAACATATTGGGTAAGAATAGTCTGTGGTGCGTAAATTGATCCAAGAATTTGGTGCACCCTAGACCCAATTATTATTTATTCGTCCTATTAATATTATGAATGCGAAAGTTTATGAGGATGGGTGGATGTTTGTTACTCTTTCACCCATAAACGGGCTAACGGATTTGGATGAAATTTGGCACACAGACAGTTTATTACCTGGATTAATATGTAGAATACTTGTTATAAAACCAAAATACCGCTAGTTAGTACCATTTATGTACAAATATTTTTATCTTCGTTATTAAACACACGTGTGATTTTCGTTTTTAAATAATATATATTAATATTATAAAGAGAGAAGATTTGTATATTTGTAACTAGCTGTCCCGAACCCGGCTTCGCCCGGTTTGCCTGGGTGCATTTTTCTTTTCGTAAAAACCTTCCCTGATTATCCCTCTATACATTGGTGAAAACCGCATGAAAATCGGTGCAGTAATTTTTGTGAGTTTATCGCGAACAGACAGACAGACAGACGCAGCGGAGGACTTTGTTTTATAATATGTAAGGATGAATAAACTAAAAACAACTGAACCGATTTTAAAAATTCTTTCACTTATAGAAAGCTACGTTATCAGCGGGTAACATAGGCTACCTTTTAAAGTTACGCGGGCGAAGTCGCGTGCAACAGCTAGTCGTACATATAACAACATTTATATCTACAATAAATTCTCACTCTTATAAACTCTATGGTATATGATGATCCATAATGAGATTTTAATTGAGGCGTATCTGCGTTGATCCGACAGATACGCTGTAACTTAGTTAAGCTGGCCGACGATTAGGTTACCTAATGTAATTGCACAGTTAAACAATTGCGCATAATGGTGTTTCAGACGATAGGTATAATACATACATATAAATGTTATAATACGATTAGATATTAGATTTTGATCGTATTTTCAAACTGAGACTACTGTTTTATTTTGCCTTTCGAATTTCTTGTTTTTTTTTTTATAATATATTAATAATTAAAAGACAATCGTGTAGTTAAATCACACTAGTTTAATTATATTTGAGACAATATCACTTAAAAATGTGTTGCTTTTTATTCAGATTTATGTGAAAAATTCTTAAGTAAAAAGCGCTACATTGAGGTAGCAGATTTATAGTCTATTTATATATAGAGTATAATGATGTGAATTAATAATTAATATAATAATGAAAGCTAACGTAAGTTAACTACATAGTGGAATTTAATACAATATATTTTATATGTGGTAAGTTTCAAAATTACTTATGAATATAATTAAAACACTTGGCAGTACTTTATTTCTTAAGTGTAGTTTATTATTTATTTATTTATTTATTTATTTATTGTACAAGGCCTCCAACGAGGCAGGCATAAAAAAATCGTCATCGTTCCAGTTAGGCAACACTTGGCGGATGCCGCCGCAATTAATGGAGGCACAGCATGCACCAGACATAACATAAACAAAACTTTCATTGGTCTCCGTTTAAGTTAAATACGAGTAATACTGAATTAAATTTTCCATGTAAATAAAAAAAAAAATACTTGTCTATATAAAACAAAAGTTCTTAAATCAAAGTGGGCGAAAATGTCTAATACTAGCGGCCCCTAATCCACCCCCGGCTTCGCACGGATGCAATTTTTTTCTGAAAATTATATACAAAATCCTTCCACTTTAATTGCTCTTTCCTTTAGTGAAAATCACATTAAAATCCGTAGCGTAGTTTAAGAGTTACCGGATATACAGACAGATAGACGCTTATGCTATATACATCAGTTTATACCCTGTACATACATGAAAATAATAACTAAGTACTTAGGTACCTACTTTCTTTTTGATATTATCACCGAATATTTTAAAAAAGTACGTAATTTATTTTTATCAGAATACGTAAACCAAACAACTAAAAATATATTGTGTTTAGTTGTGTGCATTAGAAAACTATTTTATTCTACTTTTAAAAATCATATAAAATTATTGCCTAATATATAATATGCTTTAATATGCTCTAGCTAAATATTAATAGTTAATTGACACATGTGACAAACAAATATAATGTTTTTTTATATAAAATTCACCTTTATTTGTCGTACGTTAAGTGTACGAGTATATGTAGCGCTAGTTGCGATAACATCGAATGTCAGTGTGAAAGGCTTTCGCGGCTGACACGACAGTACATAGTCAAATGTAAATGAGGCTGTGGCGACGAGTGGCGCCGCGACACGGCCAGCCAACGGCGCCACTACGACGATCGCGCCTTCACTAATCGCTGCTACGTCATGAACACAGAGGCGATGGACCATCTATAATCATTTGCATATTCTGTTAGAACCACATTTCTCAGTAAAGAAGCGTCGGTATTACGCGAGCATTTTCAGGTATTTTTGTTGGTTTATTTATCAGGCCCGACTGAAGTGAGTACACGAGAAATAGATGCAGCACTCGCCTTTGAACGCATAGAGCATCATTCCCATAGAACATATAGACAACCGCAAATTTCATATATTAAATTTTATTTAAAACAAAAGTCTGTAGTATGCATGCAGCACCATAATATATCGTACGCATTGGTATGCGTTATAATGAAATTCTTTCGGTTATTGTACACTTAATACAAAATTATACATTGTGTGTGCACCTGTCGAGACTGGCAACGTAAAAGGGAGGGACATATAATTTAATTTACTGCAAATTATTTTAATACATTATAGATATATTAATTTATTTCATATTGTGATATTTAATTTCTTTATCATTTTGATAATTTTTAATTTAAAGCATAAATAGCTTTCGAATAAGAAAACACTTTAAACTACTGTTCTCGAGAAAAACAATTTCATCTTGATATCAGAGTATTAAACGCAACTTTGGTAATTTAAACTCGTCAATCGAGCTTTGATATTAAAGTCGTTCAGCTGGTATTTGGCTGAACAAATATCACAAGTAATTAAACAAGTGTAATTTATTTTATAAATAAACTAGCGGACCAGCAGACTTTGTTCAGCCCGAACCCGAAAAAATATCTCTAACCCGATTGCAGCGCTTATAATTAGACCTCTAATTGTAAATCTAAATTATCCAGGGACCCACAAAAAACTTCATCTTTATCGATCCAGCGATTTAGAAGTTCAGTGACATTGACCCGACAGTCAATGCCCTGTCAATTAAATATACTCGTATAAAAGTTTAAAATATAAAAATTTGTGCCCGAGGTGCGAAAGTTCCCGAGGCCTATTTTTTAATATTTTTAGATGATAACATTTTTCCAGCATAAAAAGTATATGTATGTATTAATCCAGATAATAAACTATCTGTGTGCCAAATTTCATCATAGTCCATTTACCCGTTTTTGCGTGAAATACTGTTTCACGCAAAGATACATACATCCTCACAAATGTTCGAATTTATAATATTAGTAAGAAGGAAAATACTCATATTGTAAGGTTGTATTATACTCATAATAATATATTCGTTTGTAAGGTGTTATATTATTCAATTTTCATTGACGAAGTCGCGGGCACCACCTAGTTATTTATATAAAATTGCTATAAATAGTAATTGCAATTAGTTTTACGAAATTGTAAAGTAATTAATGAAAACGGCGAATAGAAGTGTGGCGGGCGTTGTCGTCGAACGGGCGCGAATCACTCGAGTGTGCGGCGAATGCGCGATGACGGCTGCTTGCAAGCGTTAATTACGCTTGACCGACGACATACATACAATATAGACTGATATTTTATCTTCTAAGAACAATTTATCACTATTTAAACGGAACAAACACCTACAAGTATATGAAAAACTAATAGCCTGTTGCATGAATGGTAAGGGTGCTTGCCTAACCTCTCAGGTGCCACGGGTTCGATTCTCGGCAGGACCAACTTTGGAAATAAACTTTTCAAAGCTGGCTTTGGTCTGGATTTGTAAAGTAGTGGCAGGGCACACTGCGTTTCGCATTCATTTTCGCAGTCCGTCTGGCGGCAGTAACCACCACCTTACAGAAGGCCACTGTGAAAAAACAGCATGTGTGATGTAACGTTTCGGTAAGCGAGTAAGGGATGTCAGAGTACATTTCCCTATCGGTCCCTAATCTCTTAACGGCACTGGCACACTTGCAGCACCTGTGGCGTTGCTTTTGTTATGGGCGACGGTAGCCACCTACGAGTACCAACAAGTGGACCGTCAGCCTGTCTGATCACTTTCATATAAACAAAGGTTCGCTGGTAAAGAATTATTTGGTGCTATGCACAGTGATCACGAAATGCAGTTTACTCGAATGACAACATTTGTATTGAATTATAAAAAAGAATCATGTTAATAAGTACGTAACAAAGAAATTACAGCGAAAAATCTAATTCTCCTTGCGAAATTAGTATACTATATGTACAAACCTGGCCTTAAATTATTGGTACCAACAAAATTATATATGTTGTTTTGTGTGCATTTTGTGCACGTTTACAAACAAAATGTTTTTCTTTCTTTCTTTTTATTCTGAGCATCAAATTACACATCAGATCCACAATTTAATATCGAGATGTTCCCGATTGCATCCCCCGCGGTCAGGCGTAGCGTGTACTAAACATAAAACTATAACAAGTCTAACGAAGCTTAATGTGCGTGAAATGCGTTTAATTGCTACAAACTACACACTTGATGGTTTACTGCTGCGCCAGTCACCGGCACTTTCCTACACTTATTGTGACGCGAATTGTTATTACCTGGGTTAAGAAATTAACCGCTACAGGTCATTTAGCAAATACTATCCGTTGAATGCGATATATTGACATTCTTTTTCCTAAATAAACTTTATATTTGTAAAACTACTTAGCTGTGCGCGCGGGTTTCGTACGCCCGTATTGTTATTTCGTATTCGGTATAACTTTTTTGTTTGTTAACCGATTAGAATGAAACAAACAGTAAATGTTACGGGAAGCTTGCTACAAAAATCAGTTAAATCGGCATTCAAATTTGTTAAGCCGTTTTTGAGATTAGCGTGCATAGACAAACAAACAAAAATTAAAAAAAAAAAACTGTTTTTTGAACTAGACTTTTTTTAAAAATATTTATGTACAGACATGGCTCTTGCGATTTTATTATATTTATGTAAGTAATGAATTGTTTGTAGTATGTGTAAGTAATTAACTGGCTGACAAGAGTCGCTAGTTTTGTATAAAGAAATTTTGCAATATATGAGCCATAGCCATAACTCCCGCAACCCTCATATAATAAGTGCGACAATATTGTAGTGTGCACACATAAGAAAACTGACCTCGGCCGAGTGAATAAACCTCTAATCGAAGGCGCGGAGGCGCGCAAGGGGCCCAAGGCATAAATCAGGCTCCCCTCGCGATGACGCCCGCCGGAGCCTTCAATTTGGCACATCCTTAAAATGACACACGAGACGCGCGCCCCTAACGATCCGCCGTCAACTCTCGCACTCTTCTATATAAATAAAACCGTGAACATATCATCGCCAACGTTATCATTTGACTCCGTTATTATTGCTCGACAAAAACTTTTCGATAATCGAATTTTATTCGTGTAAATCAACATCGATACCATTTTTGTTTGGTTTAATTCTCTGCTGCTTGGATCTCTTAAGTAATTCTGTATTCAGGAGCATTCAAGGACAGGACAGTTCATGTGAACTTTCCCACCACACGCTAACATTCAAGAGCAGGGGACACATTAAGCCTTTATTGCTGATTTTTTTACATTCTTACTTAAAATTAATGCTTAAAATAATTTGTTTATTTTTTGCGTCTCCTTGGCCTTGTTTGTGTTTATAGACGATGGTAGCGAGCTGCTGCAGCATAGCTGCCCATCTTTATGTAAAAAAACCTAGACTTTTACTCTAGATCGCTACATGTCACATTATCGTCTGCGTAACTTTATAAAATATAGGGTATGTTACTCGCTTATAATGTAGCTTTCTATAGATGAAAGAATTTTTACAAGCAGTCCAGTAGTTGAGTTTATTCATTACAAACAAAAATACAAATATTTTCTCTTTATAATATTAGTATAAATCATCACTCATACATGTTTGTTGTCAGTTCATCAAATGTGAAAGAAATTACATTAATAAATTCACATGTCACAAGGTATCCTTTTACATGTTCATTAATTCTTACACGTATTGGTAATACCGAATAAAATACCGAATAAAATGAATAATAAAATGATTCGTTCTATCATTAAGACAAAATATATTAGGCATAAAACGTTAGAGTCCAGTTGTATCAATAGAGATTCAAATGTCGATGTATCGATCTGTTCGAGTATTAGGTTGAGTGCGTGTCACGCAGTGAAAGCAATCAGGGCGGCGTCGTAGACAAACTGTCGGAGCGAACCTTAATTGGCGGTCGCGGAGATTTATGCGGGGAGCCGATCGTCACGCGGTCGCCGATTTCGCACAACCAACCGCACCGATACCACTACACATTGCAAACAGCATCCCAATATCTTAACACAATGATCTAGCCTCTCTTTAAATATTAATCAGTTAAAACACATCTTCAATCCTGAGAGAATCCGGGCATACTGTTTTGAATATAGTAGTATTACGAGTAATAAAACTTGATTATTGTTTATAACAATTTCGTATTAGTGATGTACCTAACAATTTCAATTAGATACGTATTACGTAAGTGATATACTGTCTGTTAAAATGTACGTGAGTTGGCCATTTTCGTCGAACCGCATGACCGTTTGAATGCGGTGGTGGGCGAGCCACCATACTTCGTTGCCCATAGCCAAAATGTTGCCTTTCCGCAAACAAACCGAAACTTATTAACACCTTATAACAGCATCAACAAATCTATTATTTCAAACAACACAGATACTTTATTGGTCATATAGATTCCCCTTGTAGATTTGATGTTTTGAAGAACTAAATGCTTCCGTATGAACATTCCATAATATTGCTTATAATACTCGTATATGAGCTCATACGAATTATCTTAGGCACTCATAAGAAATTAATATAAAACGAAAAATATTAAAAGAAAATTCAAAAGCTTTAACACTTATCTCGAAGTCTACATATTTTATTAAATTTATAAAAATAACAAAAAAGCGTTTTTAGTTCTAATTAAGACTCCGTTTATTATTTCCGTGAAAACTCGTTTTGATTTTGGTCATATTTTATAAATAATCCAAAACAAGAGAAGACACTTAAAGCTGCAAAGCGATTTTTGTAAAATATTGTACGAAGAAAGAGTGAATGAATATTGCGATGTCTAATAAATCCAACTATGAAATAAATTTGAAATACCTAGAGCCAGTCTTGTAAAAACATTTATGTTTGAAATTATACATATATGTATATAAATAAATATGTTACAAAAATAATATGTTGGCAAAAGCTGATTTCCTCATTTAATTTCTTCGGGCGGAACTACGAGACACCTTCGTGTGCCGGCGAGTGGGTGAAAATGTCATCCGGATTGTACCTACGATGTCAACAGTTAAACACGTTGGGGGTTGTATATAATCTTGGCTTTAATAATCTGCTACCTTAAGTGTACGCGAAATATTAATTTTTAAAGCGGGCTTGACTACTTTGTTCCCACGAATTTTAGTTAACTTAGTTACACGAATTTACTGCTCAGTTTACTACATAAGTAAACTACACCAACTACATAAGTTGGTGTCTTCGAAAATTCGTGTCCGAATCAATGTTAATGTTAACACTAGCTTTGTCCTGTTAAACTTGCTTTACAATCCTTAGATGTGAATCACTGAAACTCCTTAGGAGTATTCAAAACCATAATGTCGGGAAAAGTCAGGAAATAGGACACTACTTCTGAAATAGAAATACACATGCAAAGCTTGAACACGTATGCTCCAAAGAATTATTACTGTTGTTAAAATTAAGGGACCGACCAAATATTTTCAATTATTGTAGTTATACAACAATGTATGTACCAATTTAATAGGAAATTAATAAATTGTAAATCGTAGGAAATTAATAAGGCGCCTAATACTTTGGGGCTAAGATTTGGTATTACATAAATATTAAGTGTCACTGCTACTGAGATTGTTATTTAAATCGGGCACACGGATTTCCTCAACATTTTTTCCTTTACCATTCAGAAAATTATCATTATTCCACACATGAAATCGAAAATAACCTGCAACATCCGTGTCGGCAGCCATGCGAACATCTTATATGTTAGCCATGCGGCCAGCCATTATTTGATATTATAACTTACAATTCCGATATTTCTTATTTTCAACCTTAGGTAATTTTCGTATAATTTACAACGTCGTATTACAAGTTACAACGTAAATAATAATACGTAATAAATAAACTTTAATAACATCCTAAATACTAAGTAATACCCGCTTTGTATCTCGTATGCATAAAGCGACATAAATGTTAAACTACTTAAAAGATTCAATTTCGCTTCATTTTTCTTGTCGAGTACAGGGAATATATTATATAATATATACCTATACCAATTTTATTAAATCAAGTTAACTCAATGTCGCATATAAAAGCTCCGAAGAATTCTTTGAGCATAAAATAGTAGACCTTAAGTACACATAGCATGGTTAAATTGAAAAAGAGCTTCCATGAGAAATTTTACAAGTATTTACCTTATTTTCATAGCTTTCCAGAAAATAAAATTGTATCATACTAACGTTAGAAGCTCGTCTGGGAATAGTGTACACTTTTTTATGTATAGCTTACGAGTATATAACCTAAAACTAAACTAAAAAAACTAAACTAAACTAAAAAGTAACTAAATTAAAAAGTAATTTGATTTTGTAATTAAAAAGAAAACGGCTGTCTTATAGGAGTTTTTATATGCACTTTGACATGTGAATACGAAAACTTTCATTCTCTGTCAAAAAGGTGAGATGAGGATATTGAAACAATAAAACACACTGTAAACAAATAGGTCATTAGTCAAATTCACATTAATCAATAACGTTATTCAATATTAAATTTATTCATTCCTAAAAGCTTTTAACGCATAATACTCCAGGAAAATTTACTAACAAATAAAATTTTGCGTCCCTCACAGGGGCATTTTTTGATATAAGCTTCTTGAAGATAAGTAATATCGGTGGGTGAAAGAAATTTTTAATTCCACTCTATGGAAAAAATAATAAAAACACGTGTTTTTTCCAGATTACACAAAAATGGTACAAAATTATAGAAAAAAGTTTAGTGGCATTAACTTTACTGACTTTTTATTTTTATTAACATTTAAGTTATTATTAAAAGTATTGAATTTATGAGAAAAATAATATAAATTGAAAACACGTAATTAATAGTCATAAAACATGAATAAAAGCTTTTATTTTTAATGGCTACCTCCATTTGTTCGTATAGTTCGCAATCATAGTTCGCTGAAATATTTAATTAGAATATTTATCCTTTCATTTTTCAGTCAACACATCAGAGTATAATATAATGGCATGTGTTTTCTAAAATAACATCATTGTGTTCTATAGATAAATAAAACTAGCGAACCTATAAGGGCAAGTCGATACGTGAAGTTAAAATAAATGTGGCACTTAGATGAAGTTGAGGTCTCCACAGACGAGTGTCGTTGTTTTTGCGGGGTGTTTGCGGGGACGCGCGGTGCGAGACTGTACAACTAACCCCCTCCTCGTGGGGTACGTTTTCAATTTGCTTTATTTGCGCTTGTTTTAATAGCACTGCTCCTTATTGCTCGCGCTGCGGACCAGCCAAATTGCTTCGTGCCTGGACGCCTTTTTGATTAAGGAGGCGCGCACGCGCTACGGAATCTATGCCCTTGATTTTGTCAACAATAAGTAATCGATTTGTAGGGCGTCAAAGGATACATCAAAGGAAAACTGTTAACGTGATGGCTTAAAAAAAAAACACAATTATCTGACTGTAGATGTATGGCAACTTATGCCTAAAAAAATTGTTTGATTGTTGAACCGCATTGAAATCCATTGCGGAATTTAAAAGATCTATTCGTACATAGATCATATCAAATCTTTTGGAAGCGACTTTATTTTATACTAATACTGATCCGTAGACATAATAGGCTCAGGCCGGAAATAAAACAATTAGGTATCGACCGAGTAGTATTGGAAGGAGGCGAAGCGTACTTCCAGTATTAGTAGGAAAATAAATTAGTTGCGAACGAGAAAAATTATATACTCTAATATTTACAAGACATGTTACGGATTTGCAACAACAGGAAACCATTAGCAATATATCTGTCCTGTAATAAAGTAAAATGTCTTTTTACATTACCAACATGTATACAAACTTCTTTATAAGCTTTACAGCAAATTGAGAAAGCGCTGTCACAGTTTTAAAAACACGCCAAAGAGAAAATATGTATTTTTACGCTCATTCCCTTTCCCTTCCTTATCCCCTATCCTTAATCACTTAATCTTACTATGGATCTGTGGATTTGCTTGTGTTATACGCGACCGTAGTCATCGAGTGAGTGGACCATAGCCTGTTTGACGACCTTTATATATATAAAAAAATCTAAAAATCTTTAATGTGAAAGTGAGTTTGTTTGTTTAAGCTTTCACGCCTTACTGCTCAACCAAACATCGTGAATTGTTACATGGGGTATAGGACATGGGGTATCTTTCGTTCAGAAATAAGTAGCGTACCCGAGGGACGCGGACGAAGTCGCCTGCAGAAGTTGGTTTTTATATAGAAATGTACGGTGTACATATTCTGTAATAACTTACAGTGTGTAATCAGTCGAGTTTAAATTTACTACAAAAAATACATGTGTACTTATAGTTTGGACATCAGACGAAATAAAAACGTGTTTCGTCAAATTTCGGAGGGTAACAACATTGAAATTGAGAACAAACATTTCAAAACGTCACAAAAATAATGAGCCCGAAGCAAACACGTGAAATAAAAACAACAACGTTCGTACAATATTGTATACAGAGTCGAAATGCACAGTTCATTCAACGTAACCGCACGTGTCAATATATAGAGAGGGTTGCTCATTGTGTTAAGATAACAATCGGATTAATTTAATTTTCACCTTTCCAGGGTTTACAATGCCGGGCTCATTCCGAAGCGAGTATATGACTGTCTGCGAGACGACTTGACCCTGTGCTTGATCAAATAAAATAATGATTTTTATTATAAAGAAAAGAATTTATGTATAGCAAAGCACAGTAGTTCATATCCGCCTAGGAATATAAGTAACAAGAGAGATTGTAAGTGAGCTGAAAAGAAAATTTAAAGCTAGAAAGTTCCGGCGTTACTTACTGTCGCATCATTATGCTAATAATAATAATTAATAATAATTAGCTAAATAACTAGCCATAAAAGGTTTTTAAAAAATCTATAAAAAATGTTTATATTTTATTACACTTACATTAACTTTATTAATTAATTATTTGCAAAATTTGGTTACAAGCACCAAGACCTTATTTTATTAAGAAAATGAAAGCAGACCATGTCATATCATTATCATTCCATTAACATTCGAGCGGTTGGATAGTACATACTTAAAATTTAAAAAAAAAATTAAAATTTAAACAGCCGTTTAATAATATTTTGTTGATCACCATCGCTAAATTGCGGGTGTTTAAATTTTAAACAGCTGTTTAAAAATAACCGCCTGTTGGTGAACTCGAGCCTTACTTTATTCTGAGGTATCACCTACATTTTAATTAAAGAAGAATAATCGAAGACTATTTAACTTTATTTATTTATTATCTTAACATTTAAGACAGTTGACCTTAAATTTATAGGTACTTTAAATTATGTTCTTTTATTTCAAACAAATAATATTTCTATGTAAAAACATTTCTCAACTTGAAGAAACAGTAATATCCACTTAAACTTAGTTTAGATAATTCATTTAACAACCGCACTTTGTCTAATTATTTTATTTAGATACATATTTGAGCCTACGATCATTTTAAGTACCTATTCTTGTTCGGTATGGAACAGGAATATCTACAAAAAACTTTTCTTTAACATCACCTGTATAAAGAGAGTAATTATTTAAAAATAATACCGAATAAAAATTTATTAGTTCCGTTTGACTTTCTTTGTCAAGGTGTCTAGAAAATTGTCTAACATTTTTTTTTTTCAATATCGAGTCATGGACAATTAAAAAATAGATCCTTAAACCAATTTTGATCTGAAATTTTAATAGTCAGTATTATTGGTTAGTTAACAATAATGACACGCTTCGGACTATCACAAACAATAACCAACCGCTATAGACTTAACGCGAATTTCCAATGCAATGCGCCGATGTGTAAAGCTTTTTAATAAACTAACGAACTTCACCAGAGTCAACTAATTGGGAAACCACATTGGTTAAAACATAACCACTTTTCATTGTTCACTCAGCCAATCAACAGTTACCATTCGTTGCACAAATAAAACACTAATGAAACCCATGTAATGTATTACTAATGGAAGACAATTCTCTAATGAGAACAATATTTAATGAGTAAGTAGCTAATTGGGACGTGTTTACATAATTTAAGTCACAGTCAAGTGCGATACTAATATTTTTTTAAGTTTCATAACACGATATCAAAACTTTTAATTTAAAAAAGAATGACTGCCATTTTTGGTGATATGTATTCCTTATTTTACTGTGCTTAATTTTTTGCTTTATAATCAGACTTAATCAATTATTATTTTCAAATAATTAAGATACTAATTATGGAACTTACCTTAACCAGTGACGTTTAGCTATGGCTGTGTGACAGCATATCGCATCGTATTGGTCAGCAAGCCATACGATCAAGATAATGTAGAATGCTGTTGTTGTATCGTTGAAGAATTCAGACATTATCGCCTCCATGCCTGTTGACAAATAAAAATAATAATAAAAAAAAATATCCAATACCATTGCAGGAACGCACGCGTACCAAAGATATAATGAAACGCACGCGCAAAAACGACTTCTTATGTTATTAAAATTAGTAGGTAAGCACCGTTGAAAATTCGCTAAATGCAACTCAAGTGCCGCAAAGATATATGAAAATGTATGAATCGGTCGAGGCGCCGCCGTTGGCCCGTGCATGTCGGACGGGCGGTTAATAAGCTTCTCGTATTTCGGTCGTTAGCGGGTAATTGCCGACACCTAATTAGTCCGACACTCCGACATCCGACGACACTGTCTCCGGTGACGCTCTCACATATGACCCGCGATATTTAATGCGGCGCGACGGCATAAGCGATGCCCTGCTTGCACCGTTGCGATTAAAATGTTTCAGAAGAAATCAAATTTAACTTAACCTGTTGCCGGTTGGTCGAGCGGTAACGTTATTTGGATTCAAGGGTTATGATTCAATTGTTGGCAAGATCATCTGCGCAAACAAACTTTTGAGAATTTACCTAAAGACTTAGACCTAAGGACCTAGGTACTTTTGGTTTCAAATTAGTCTTTTAATAGTTTTCCATAATAGAAATGTAATGGTAGTAAAAATTTCAATTTGGAATTAGCACAGCAATCTAGTATAGATTGCTGTGCTAATTCTTAATTTAATCAAAACATTATGGACATTATAACCATGAAAGATGACATAAAGAATTAAGTAGTACTTTTGTATTATTGTATGCAAAATTCGAAATAAGCTTATCAGTTCTAATAATAAATTAGAACTGATAACAACATATAAAATGATCTATTGCAAATAGACGTCCGAAATGATTGAGAATATAACTCAATATAACACCGACGACTGTCCGGCGGCAGAGTAGCCCCCAACCAGGACTTATTTGCATTTTGATGAGGATCGACACTGATACAATAAACATGTTAGGGCCACGCTCAGAAGTCCGACAACGGTGTTCGAGTCACAGCGTCCGACCCTTCGGCGACGTTTAACTGTGCTGTTCATAACTACATAATGCTCAATTAACTCGCTATTTTCAAGACCAATCTTGACTTGAATCAATGCAAGAAGTACATCGTAATCATAAGGTGCCTCTGTGCTAAAGTTCAATAATTGAAGTTTTAATGTACGTATATATATTTATTCGGCTTTAGTATAATCTATCAATAAAATAGAAGCTTCGTGATTGTGATTTTGAAATAACTTTAATGTAATGTCTTATTACTCAAAAAACCCAAAGAAGAAAAATGCAAGATTTCACAGTTTTGTACATTCTAAACTTATTCGGAAGGGAATTTTTTAATATACAAAATATAATACATAATAATAATAATAAAAGGTTGAAGAATACATAGTCGATATCATAGCATAGCATGGTTTTATCATCGAACATAAAAAAAACACCTTATTACAAATTACATAACATTGTGGGCAGCGTTCCCAATGTGAATTATGTTTAAGATATCGGTTGCACGGCAGCAAATACTAGTATAGTAGAAGCACGAAGAAGTGTCAAAAAGGTAAGGTGTCGATGTGCAAAAATGTCACTGAAGTCAACAGACGTTACCTATTCAGTGGAGCATGCGACGTAATCCTGAGCGAGACGAGTAAACAAATTACTTGGGTCGGGCCGGCCACGACGACGTGCCCAGCCGCTGCCTGCTATTAATTTTAATTCTGGTTCTAGGCGAAGATCGCCCAAGATGGGAGAGAGGCACGCGCGACGAATGCTCAGCGTGCCAAACAGTTTATTGTTTAACCTAACATTTCAAAAGCTACAACTAAAGAATTGTTTTATTGTTTCATTCTGCGGACTAACTTTCTAAAAACTGACAACTAAAATGTAAATATGTTTGCAATAAAAACCCACCATATGCACACATTTTAGTTGATTTAACAGAATTCGGTGAAAGCTTGGTCATCTGGACGTGTATTATGAGCTTTAAATTTCCAAGAGATATAGGATAGGTACTTCTTATCATGGAAAAATGTCAGGTTCCCGAGAGACTGTCTAAAATAATAAAAAATTCGGCTCCAGCTAGTAAATACTTATAAAAACGTTAAAATTATAAAAAAAATGAGCTGACCTGCGAACTTTGTACCGCTTCAGGGAGAATAAAAACCCGTTTCATACAAAATGTAAGATAAAATGAATTTTCTTCATATTTTTTTTTTCGTGAATATTTTTCCGAAGTTTTAATAGTGAATATTTTTCTGCTATTCAGGATGGAGACAAATTCAATAAAACAAAGATCATAAAAACCGGTTCAGCCGTTCTCGAGTTATAAATGGTGTAACTAACACGACTTTCTTTTATATTATATATAAAAAGATAACAAATAAATTTAAGTATTCAAATTTCGAAAGGTTGTTTGTGACGTATATAAAATAGGCGGGTTATGAAATGAAGAGTGTCAATAACAGGCAAATGGACTGCGGGCGGTCTGGGACTGGGACACACCGTCCTTTATTCCTGTCGTCGGCGGACAAGCTAATCTATTACAATATTAACTATTAACTAATAAAACGTGACATTGACAAGTATTCAAATTAAATAATATTGTTTATTGATGAAAATTTCATTTGAAATATGTAAATAGCATTACACGAGCACACTGTTGAATTAATAAAATAATCAAGAGATGTAGGTTAATGTGCATTTTAATAGATACTCATAGAATAAGTGGCGAATGTTATAGCTTAGTTTAGGTTAGAGCAGATTTTTGAGTTATGTTGGCCAATAAATGCCTTCAAAGATGGTCTTTTTTGAAGATCAAAGTTGAAATCTGGTTCGAATAAAATAAATTAGATGTTGCTCCGGTAGGCACTGTAGCATTTGGCAACGCGAGCCGGATAATGTATGATAGCGGAAGATTAATACTAGGGGAAGTTACATAAAAACCTCATATAAAATATATCCTTTAGATAATGTTGATTATGCATTCGGGTTAATGATTATATTGTCAGCACCGTATAGAATATAACGATTCCAGCATTTTAGCATTATTAGGCAATTATACTCGTTTTTCTTTCAACAGACCCATAGACCATTTATTGGCACCTTTCGACCGGTTGGCATGCATTCAACCAATTATTGGCATACAGTGCCAATAATAAGAATCATTTTATCTTATTATTGGCGTTAAGGTAGTAGGTATTTTAGAGCCCACTAAAAATCCTAAATGCTGTAAAAACTTAGATATGTGGATAACTACTTACATTTATGAAAGATTCAGCCCACGTTTAACCATCTACATAGTTTGGGGATAATAATTTCAGCTAAATAAAACCAGTGCTAACTAAACAAACAAGTTTATTTTCAATAAAATAAAAAAAAAAATAAAAAAAATATAAAACACAAAGTTAGGATCATCTTAGTACCTCTTAATCTTTTTTTTTTTAATCTTAAATTAATCAGATAAAAAATCTGTAGATCTGTAGGATTTTTTTTAAATTTTTTTTTGGTTTGGTTTTATTGCCTTCTTTTTTATTTGAGATTTTCGATCTTCTTTCTCTTTTTATTCTTTTTTACTTTATTTAGAGAAAAGTTTAGGATGCCAACATTAGGTCATCTTACCATATAATACATAGAATATACTTTCAAATCTAGTTCTAAATATAGTTTGATTTACAATGTTTATGTAGTTTTTTCTAAACTGCTATCCTTTTTTACCCCCACCATTCCCTGCATACAACGGTTATACGGACACACGAGAACAGTGGGGTAAGTAAATCAAGTAAGCTCAAGTGCAATCTAGGAGACTAGTATAAATTTACCTAGGCGAATGGAGAAATGCACACAAATTGTTACTTCTTACTTCCAAGGGTTTAATCAAGGGGGACATCCCGCCGCGTCTGGCGTCCGCGCGCTTCCTTGAACTTGGCGCAAATTGAGAAAAATGGATCCTGTACACCTTTTTAGGGTTCCTTAGAAAAATCACAAAGCAATGAAATTGTATTCCATTATAAAAGAAATCTCTGCCAATATAGCTTATTGAAATCATGTTGAGCGGGGAATCTGAACGAGATATGTGGCAATAAACTTGGAAGTAATATCTGCGAATATACGTTTCAATTGGGTGCAGTAAAGGTTTAGAAAATAAAATAAAATATAAACTGCATTAAATATTTTCTTTCGTTTGATATTACGTCGTTTTACGCGGTGTGTAATTAGATGACGTTCCAGGATCTATTGAATTACAATTTTTTTTATCATCATAACATGTTTAATATATCATTAAGATACCTCTGTATTATCAGGGTTGTTTGTACAAGTTTACATTACCGTACTAATGTGTTCTTTACATATTTTTTAATTTAAAATTATTGCTTTTAAGGGTAGATTTAAAAGATTATTTCGTTTAAATTGAATAAGTTTTTTTGTTTCTTTAATATTTGATTTGATTCATCTTTAAAATAAACTCTGTACCAAACTATTATTTCTTTCATATATTTTAAGATTATTATAAGCTTACTCGTTTCAACCATATAAACACAAGTGACTGTACTAAATCAAATGGAAAGAACATTAAAACATTGTGACGAGGTACGGACAGCAAAAATTGTATTTCTTAAATCCAATGACCCGTCCCATTGGACCGTGTTGATTGCGGCATGAGTTAATCCAGCCATCGTCAATAACAACTCAATGTAGATGGAATATTATATTTTTCAATGCAACTTAAAACATACTGTCAAGTTTAGAATGAAAATTCATGGATACAATTTCGACAAGTAGTAATTTGCTAAGGATGCGTCCTGATTATGTAACGTGTTACATAACTTTTGTTTTATAACATGTCTACAATTTGTAACAATAAAAAAGAATGTACACATTAAAGTATAACAGTCCTTTATAATAATGTTATCTAACATGTCATACCCTGCCTTTCGCGAGGTTGTATCAAGAGTACACGTGATGATATGACTCACGCGTAAATGTTATATCATATTGTTACACATAACACGTTATGTTACTTTGTTTTATTAACACGTGACGTCCACACACATAATACATGTTATATAATTATATTTTATAATATAATTTGTTACATAATCTGGGCGCACCCTTAAAGTACATATTAAAATCACGAGTCACTTAGTTGCACTTCACCTTATTCATTACAGTTTCACTCAATTTACGAACAGGTCACTTGCACATAAATGTCATATTTTGAACAATTTGTCCTTTATGGGAGTAACTATATTCATTCGGCTCAAAAAGCTGAACAGACGCGTACGCATCTCCATACAAAATTGCTATTTATCGCCCCGGAACTTCAATGAGTAGAAGTCGAAAACGTTATAATACGCTCTTTGGAAAAAAGCCGAATTGAGCTGAAAAAATAGTTACTCCCTATACCTGTCCCAACTAAAGTGAATTCCTCATATTAAAATGTAGTGTAGGTAAACGAGATCGGAATCGCGATTGTCTCGCCCTATCCCGCGGCGCTTTTAATGTTTCGGCTCGGCTAAGCCGTGCATTGGAGATCCGTCTTTACGAGCTCGTTAGTGCCGGTAATCGCGACGTTGCACGAGCCGGATTACGCCTGTGCATTATTAGTGTTTTTATTGATTCACTCGGCTACCGTCGTAAACTGAGATTATTATTCGCGACGCGCCCCTTCGCCCCGCGACCTCCTCCACTCGACTTGCACAATACACGAAATAAAAAGCAGCACATCTAATTATGCTCACACAGAGTATTTCTCAATTATTTTGTGACTGTTTTAATTGAAGTTAAAAAACGAGTATAAACTTAAATAGACCTTTTCAGATCCACAGAGAAGAATTCTTATAAGTTAAATCCCATATGTGTTCAAACAATTTACGCCAGTTTGCGCGTCTGATGACGGAGCGATAAATACATGGTTTAAATTAATGAGAAAAGCAAAAAAAACTTTCTGGATATCTAATTAGGTCTAACATATTTAGATTCCACATACGCTACATCCCAGCACAGACGGCATTATTTCAAAGAGTCACTTTAAAGACCAGTTATTTCAATATTGTCATCATAAAAGTTCCTTCACACGTGATGAATGATGACAAAAGAACTAGATATAGACAAGCAATCGATTGTACGCAACACAATATTAAATGTGTGTATTTGATCTCACAGTGTGAGGTTTTCAAGACTTTCATTTTAACTGAGTGTAGTTTCCAAATAAATGCAAGCCAAAGTATTGCCAATGGTTTATAAAATGTAACCGGGTGCTACTGTTGGTACAATATAGCTTGCATGTTGTTTTGTTACTTAATCGCGACGATAACAACATTTAACGACGGCTAGGTGACTGGCGAAATTCCGCTTCGATGTTTAGTGCTCATTCTATTTTCATTAACCATTTACCCACTTAATGATCCGGATCCTGAGGGAGTGAAGTCAATGATTTGGACCCGTTAAATTAAAACTTGGCGTGACCTGTTCAAAACAATTAAGACATTAAAAACTCCCTTACATATTCATTAGTTTCGTGTACTTTATATTGTCGAAACCATGTATTGATTAGAATTTAGAAGCATTTTTTATGCGGAACATAAAAACCGATAACTATCGGCGCATAAATGAATTATCGTGTAACCAAGCTTTTTCAGTTCACACTATAATAAACAATGAGTCACTTCTGATAAGTTAAATTCATTACGCTAATGGTGTACGTATAATGAAAAATTAAAACAACGAAACTTCAGTGTTATTTCATGTTAAAATTAAGAACAGATAAAATATTTGCAAAAAAACTTTTATAAATTTTAATTATATGCATGTACTATTACAAATATCTATTCTTAGACGAAGCAAGTAATTTTTAGAAAAACTTTGAATGCAGTATTACTAACTTTTAAAAATAATATAAAGTCTTCTTTCAGCAAAATATCCTATCTACGACATTTAAGGTACTTTCCCTTCATGTCGCATAGTCTTGGGGGACGCCCTGTATAATACTAATAGATCAATATGCTTGTAGTTTATGTTAGTGACAGAATAGACGTTTCGGCACGTCATTATAATTGTATTATGCTGATCTCACAACCAGTTAATAAGATAATCCTATATGTGCCTATGTCCATTTATATGTGTACATAATAATTAAGGCGGTTTTACACTGACCACAGTGACTGACGCCAGTGTAAATATTACGAAGGTAGTTTTCTATTCAAGCCAGCTGGCAATTTCGTGCAACACGTAGAAGTGTTGGCCATGATTTTCCAATTCCCAGTATACTATTTCATAATTTACCAGTAGAACTAGTCAAAAGCAGCCTGGATCTAGCGTCGACCCACGACCCATATTAGGTTGCCAGTCTTTTTGGCAAAGTTCGACAGTAGATGGCACTAAATAAATATTTCCTTTGCGTTTGAGTTTATAACTACACTTTGTAGATATATTTTTAAATAGTACAATGGACAGAAAATATTGTATATTTGATATTATATCATGATTTACAAGAATAGTACCTTAAACATCACATTGTCAAATGTGACACTAGTGTTTAGTCTTAAACAGAATCCATTCCCAATGTCGCTGACACCAGTAACTAGATCAATGTGAACCGACCTTAAGAGCAACCCTAACAAAAGCCCTATTATAGTATAGGAAAGGCGGTCGGGGCAGCGCGCCTTGCCACATATATGGCGACTCATCCGCAATTTGTATCGAGTGAAGCGGCTGCATGTTAATAAAGCCCATTGTGCATTTTCTGCCTCCACCGTGCACCCGAGATTAGTCCAACGTGGAGCCCGACCGAGCGGCTAATCTGAGCAGATCTATAGAATCCAAAACCGTTTTCGTAAGATTAAATATATTATTATAGGACGCTTGGGTAGCAAATTCACCGCGTGCATACTTATTTGAAATGTCATATACTTTTTTTATTTAGTACTGTATTTATCACGTATAACATTCGACTTACATAAATCGTTCTGGCCTTAAAAAATTTCGTTATTACCTGCATTGTAGTAGATTATGGTGTGTCATAGAATCCTATAAATGTTGTTATTTTATCAAAATTAATCAGTTAGATAATGCAAAAAAAACTCATAATTGATGGATTTATCCAAACTTGAAACAAACTTTCCACTTCTGAACTATTGCACATGAGAGTTGTTTACATAAAAAAGAAGTTCTATACTTTATATAGGTATACAGGGTGGTTCAAAAATCGTGGATCAAACGAAACAGGGACGTATAAGCGGTTATTTGCAATAAAAAAATCTCTCTAGAGTCCTACCCTAACTCGATCCTATTAAAAATTATGCTTGATTGGGTGTAAATTTGTACTAAATAATACCTTTTTTAAAAAAACAAATTATGTACAGTTGCTTCTAGGTAATGTATCATCACTACAAAAATGCTTTTATAACAGTGGATACCACGGTTTATGAGTAATGGCAATTTTTTCAATATTTTTTAAATGTTATGAATAATAAAGTCTAGCTTTAGAAGCTGGAGGAAGACCTTTCAAACAATTTTTGTGATTTATTATGTTATAACGACTAAAATAAATTCAATACCTGTTTTTTGTCTGCTTCCTCTGATTTACTTCAGTTTAGACCTTGCTATGAAAAAACGAAGAGTTACAAACAGCTATGTGTAACCTCATTTTAACCGTTATTAAATAGGCTAGTTTTTCTGCTACAGGGTCATTTTTTGGTAGTACATTTTTTTTCCACAACAAGCTACTAAAGCTAGACTTTTTTTCATAACATTTAAAAAATATTGAAAAAATTGCCATTACTCATAAACCGTGGTATCCACTGTTATAAAAGCATTTTTGTAGTGATGAACATTACCTAGAAACAACTGTACACAATTTTTTTTAAATGTACATTTTTTTAAATTCCAATTTAGTACAAATTTTGGTGTTCTTAAGGAACATCAGTAATAATTTTTAATAGGATCGAGTTAGGGTAGAAATCTAGAGAGATTTTTTTATTGTACGAGTAAATAGCCGCCTCTACGTCTCGGTTCCGTTTGATCCACGATTTTTGAACCACTGTATATGTCACAAATAAAATACGTATATAATAGCTATGGAAGTAAGATGTATATAAATTTTTTGGCATCAAAAGTAGCACAAAATTTTTTAAAAGATCTATGAATTTATGGTAATCACTAAAAAATCATTATAATTGTGAAATTGTGAAAATAAATATATAAAATATAACTATAATTGAATTAATTATTTATGAAAGAAGAAACATTAGACAAAAGATTAAAGACATAGACAAAAAGTTAACCATGAGAATTAAAGAGGTTAATTTCGGTAATCCGCTTTACCGTTGGCGCTGAATCTGTTACGATTTTTATCACATAGTAAATGAACAGATTCAATTACCTACATTTTCAGTGGAAGCAATTATGCCTTTTTTTTTCTTTTCTTCAATTATGATTGCAGCATAACGAAAACTTAATTGAATGTTTGAGGCAATGCTGATTTTGTAACTGCCCCTTGCAAAGTTGACTTTCTACTATTGTTAACGCTTTAACAGAAGACTAGAAATGATCGTCATTCTTGTTGCAATTTTATGTTTATTATGTTATTATGTTTGTGCTGTTATTAATTGGATATGTTGCGAATTGCAGATGGTATCAAACGCCACTACAGAAATAAAACATTTTTCTAACCAATTCGTATAAGGAACCAATGAAATTATTATCACTAAAGAGCCTGTAATTGCAGTAAACAAATAAAAATTACTAAACATTAGTCATTAGGGTTTTGGCAAAAAAAGCTTTATCCCAATTTTTGACTTTTTTTGATTTTTGAAAATTTTTGACATCAAATGGCCGTCAATTTATCTTTTTCTTTACGTGAATGTCGGTAGGCAGGCTGACGGTCCACTTGATGGTAGGTCACCACCTATTAACTCAAGCAACAGGTGTTGCAAATGCCTGGGGGAGACTACCGCCCGTCGTGAGGCCGGCGTACCTCTCATTTCGGGCACGCTGAGGTTCCAACAGGGCGTGCAGTCCTCCCCGAGCTGGACAGCCGTGATGGGTCGCGAATGTCGTATCACAACTTACGGTCGCGTTAGAAAGTCGTTAGGTTTTAGCCGGTAAGTCCCGCATAACCCCACATCGCCCCCTTCGCTGCCGGGTAGATTACCAACTTTCTGCCGGGTAGATACTTGAGGAATTACCAACGTTTGAGGTATGCTGCCGTAGTTAGTAGGATGAGAAATAGGCTCTGGCAACCTATACTCACTCGCCGAAATACAACAGCAACAAAACATGATATGAACATGATAATAATTAGTGAAACGCACAAAAACAACGCGCACGTTGTTCGAATCGAATACTTTTAGGTTTTCCGGGAGTGAAATCAAAATCAACCCTTTTATAACTGCTAATGGACAAAGTAGATCAGGAAAGCGAGCCAATGCTAGCAATCGGCACCCCCATACCCTGGTACGGGTCATGGCCCGCGCCCGCGGTCAAATCAACATTTACTGACCGATCGAATTACCGTGAGCTGCGTCAATGTAATTGATTCAGCGTCCGCCGGGCGACGCCGCACCTTTTTGCCTCTCGTCTACTAAAAAAATGCGAATTTCACAATTAATTCAATATCCTCATCCAGCTCCTCTACCGTCGCTAAAGGTAGCGAAGCGAGTGAATATTGCAAAATCAGAGCAACAGCTATTTTTGTAGCGCTGACGCTTGAAGCAACTGCTAAATTGATTAACGTTGGCAGAATCAATACATATCAAACCAATATAAAAAATAAATGTACTCACATATTTCCTCAGAAAAAAAATACTCAGATATTTCCTCTTTTACCAATCGGAGAAAAACGACTGACAATCACTTGTGTGGATCAAGTGTTTCAAAAATAATATAATAAGTTTATAGAAAAATTGATTCTAGTCAAAAACAATTTATTAGTGAACACTAATCAGGCTACCAACTTCAAATAAAAAAAATAACTTTTGTTAATTTCATTAGTACCTAGCATTAAGTCTTTTTACATTTTCTTATTGCCATGCCACGGAAATACCACTTAAGTAACAATACTCAATACCAAATTTCACATCAATCGAACATGTGGAAGTTAGAAAATCCCTTTGTCAAATAGGAAATGGACTAAATGATCATCAAACGTCTCAACAAATCTTCATAAACTATAGGTAAGAACCATATCGATCATGTCAGTTTTCAATCCGTTTGGGAGCTACGATTCCATAGATAGACACACAGATACACACACATCAAACATATAACACCCCGTTTTTGCGTCGGGCTTTGGGGGGTTAAAAACAGGGATATTTCCATTCTACTGTATTTTTACCTGGTCAATAAGACTCGCGAAATAAGCATATGTTATTACTTCATATATTTGTAAGATTTGGTTACATATATAGTTGTAACGGCCCACTTACTTTTTATTTTGATTTAAATATAAAAACTTGTATTCTCAATATCCAAAATATATATGTGGGATTAATAGGTTAAAAATGCTACAGTGTAGGCTACACTTTAATGTGTATTTTGTTGTAGAGACGACACGAAATAAACAGCATGAAACAGAAACGCGAGCATGATACCTGTGAGTGCCACTATATCATAGTGTACGAAGTGATGTTCCATTTCTCTATCCGGCACACCGGTACACGTGCAATTGAACACCTTGCGACGTGGAAATAGATATATGAAACAAATGTACAGAAGCACTCGTACTGATGCGGACGTTTTTGCGGAAAACTGTTTCATGGCAACCCCATGTTTCATCAGATATTCGCCTATACATGTTTATTGGAACAACACACATATGTATATGTACATATTTGCAAAAATATATCTGTTTTATTATAACCGAATTAAAAATATAAAAAATTGAGCGCCACTGTCGCCTTGGCGGCGCCACCGTCGTCACAGCGATAAAGATATCAGATAATTTCTCAGGTTTTATATTTTTCATTTTTTAACGTGGACAAAGTCGCGGGCACCAGCTTGTTTTATTCACCAATTGTATGGCCCCTAAAGTAAGCACTTATAGGCTTGTGTTATGGGATAACCGTACAATCAGACAGGGGGCGACACCCTGCACACCCAGACAAGACAACTTTTAAAAGTTAATTTTCAAAGCTCAGCCTTTATCATATAGGTATGAATATTAAGTACAATGGCAGGGCACAGGCTTCCACTCTGTGTGAAATGGAATGAGCTATTGTCTACATGTGACAATAGTTTAATAGCTAAGGTAAAAAAAATCATTGAGTATTTCAAATTCATATATTGCATTAAATAATTAATCGATAATTTACTGAATAGGAAAATACTTAAGTGATGCCATGCATATGGTAAGGTCTGATACTTTTCATGAATATGCTTAAAATGTATAGAGGGATTTAGATTTTAATTTTGCCAAAGTTTTGTATTAACTTGCTACCCATTAGTTAGAATATAATATAAACTCATTTTGCAAAGCAAAATATAGTAGGCGATAAGGGTTATAAGAAATAATAACACCATGCAACAAGTATTTTAGTGAGCGAGTAGTTTAGTGATCCAGAATCTTTTCCAGAATTCCGCCATCTTTTCCTTTATTCTATCTACGGCGTTGCTTGTATTTATTACATATTATAAAACAAAATCCTCCGCCGCGTCTGTCTGTCTGTCTGTCTATTCGCGATAAACTCAAAAACTACTCCACCGATTTTCATGCTGTTTTCACCAATGGATAGAGTGGTTCTCGAGGAAGGTTTTAGTATATAATTTTCACGCGGGCGAAGTCGCGGGCACCAGCTAGTTTATTATATAATGCGACGGATGTCACCAACCATTAAGTCTGTCGATTATTAGTTCAGCCTGCCTGCCGAGAATTATATAAAAAATGAAGTAATACAAACGTTCGTAAGCCTATTTACGGATGTAATACAGTCGTATTTGTGGACAACCCAAGATCCTTTTTAATGAGGTATTTCTCAGTATTCGTATTAATAAATAAGTTGCACTTTAATAAATAAGTTGAACTTTTAAACAGTAGTTAAAATTGTGTCATAAAACCAGCGCAAACGAGTAAAGCCAAACCCAACAAACAAATACATATATTATGATTAAAAATATGACCCCGACGAAAGTTAAATAGAGTGACATAATAAATACATTGGTTTGATAATAGAATGGAAGCAATAAAGTCCGTATGCATTTCTAAATGAAAAACAACCACGACGTCACCTGGGAGAAAACTCTGCGAACAATATTGCAGGATTCGATTTAAAATTGCAACATCATTTCATATTCACTAATAATAAAAAGCTACAAACAAATAATAAACTGTAATCTGTACTGTGCCGCACAAATTATTCAACAAAAACCGATGAAAGTCATAGAAATCGTTATTTTCATACTACAGGTAAAGATTTAGTAATTTAAATTATATCCAGTTTTTTAGTTATAGTAAAATGTACCACATAATAAAAGGAAAACATTCTGTTATTGATTTTAAAAACAAGTTTAAACAACAGTCAAATAATTTATAATCAAAAACATTTTTGCTTTCAGTTAAACTGTGTATTAATTACCGTTTTGCAGTTAAAATGAAAATATGTTAAAATATTTTAAAATGTATTAAAAAATATATTAATGAAATTAATATTATTTTATATTAATATTATTTATTTTATAAGTATACACAGAAAAAATAACACGACTGTTAACACAGAGTAAATTTAGACAAGCATACATCTAAAAGCTCGTTCACAACTAATTAAAGAAAAAATATTAAGAGCATCTTTATATTCATCATTACCAAGAACTAAATAAATTTTATATTAATAATTTCGTAAGACAATTTCCAGCAGGCAATGGATCGCTTTGATCGAACATTGGTAAAACCAACGGCGGACGCCACATAATCAAAAGTTGTTCGGGCAGAGTGGAGGTGAACGCGGACTCGCTAGTTACTTCCGGTGCTCGGGCCGGATGTTGCCAATTTACACAAACTGATTCAATTCTTGTCAAATAATCCACTTTTGAACGGCATTTTAAGATTCCATCAGGATTTTAAGATTGACGAGCCCGTCGGATGAGCGGTTAAGGTACGTGCCTTAACCCTCTAGCTCAGGGTTCGATTTTCGGCAGAGTCAACTTTGGAAATGAACTTTTCAAAGTTGGCTCTGTTGTGGATTTGGAAAGTAGTGGTATGGCACACTGGGTTTCGCAGTGATTTGTGCAGCCTGTGTGACGGTAGTAACCACCCCCTTATAGAAGACTACAGTGAAATAATAGCATGTGTGCTGTTGTGTTTCGGTGAGTAAGGGATGCCAGAGCCCATTTTCCTAAACCCTTCCTAAACCTTATCCTTAATCCTATTATACTAGCGCACTTGCAGCACCAGTCGAGAAAAAAAAAACAATATTTTTAAAAGTAAGCAGTTTCTTAACAACCTCATTAATAGTAGTACCTAAATGACCTAAATAATAGTAGTACCTAAATGATTGCTTCATTAGTTATCTATTCGGTACCAAACTTAAGATACTTGTTATTCAATATATTTTATTTTATTTTACACAGGTTATCCAATCTGATATAAAATTTAGGTTTAACAGTTTCGGAGTTTAACAGTTACAAAGATAAGAACAGACAAAATTTCCACATCGCAACTACATATTAGTGCGAGTGTAGTCGAACTGCAAATATTCGATGGGTTCGCGGTGCATGTCATATTCACAAGTTTTATTTGACTTTTACTCGAGCGGATTTAGTGTTCGACCGACGCTCAGCTCCGCACTGTCCGATCACGAAACTAATTATATCCTCGAGCTACGAAACAAGTACTGTTAGTGTTCTTCGGAAACTTTGATATGAACGTCTGAACTGTAACCGCTGAAACCGATCAGCGTTTATAACTTTCTTTATCTAACCATTATTATATACGTTAATTTTCTCACTCACTAAACTGATCCAAATTAGATGTAAGACACTGAATTTTATATGGAAATTTATAGTGTATTAATAATTCAACACAGATAGCATTTACATACATTATTTAGATAAAAATATTTGTCAAAAAAAAAAAAAAAATCGAGCTAGTCACACGGAATATTTCTTTACTATAGTACTTTTACAGTTTTGAAAATATGATCTATTTATCGACGATTGATGTCAAAGATATGTTAGCTAATTTAATATTGTACATTTTAATACAGTCTCATTTACATAGTTATGGTCTGTAACTCACCGTCAATATGTAAAGGTCTGTGTTAGATATGACATTTGTGAGTGGATGTTTATTTTAGAGACTGTGTACTTTTTACTCTGTGTCTGTTGATTGTAAAGATGACGAATTTTAATATATAGACTCTCGGCTGAGTGAATAATACAATTGTTGGAGTTTTATTTTCTGTTATAAAACAATTATCCTAATTACTAACTTGAAGAAAGTGTATGCAGTCTGGCCTAAGTACATACTTAATCATTAATTAATCATTAATTTTCTTTATGAACATATAAATTAAAGCACGCTGTTCAATGCACAAAACCCGATCAAAACATCTGTCGTTTTACAAAGAAACAATTGCAGATCAATGGATATATATTATTGTTCAAACAACAAACAAAGCTATAATCATTGCATTTTTTTTATCCAATGGAATGTGTATGTTGGAGGTTGCATATGTTTATAATAAGCCGTCCTGGCCACAACATATACCATGTTATAAAATAAAGCTAGAATGTATAGATATACATACACTCCAGCTAGAGTTTATATAAGTGATAACAGAGCTAATGTTACACAAATTTCTTAATACGTTGCTAACGTAGCGAGTCAAGGGAACTCGTATATAAAACGAAGTGTAAAAAGCAAATATATCTCAAACGCCACCCACATCTTGTTGCATCTTTTGAACAAATAACAGGAATACCCATGCGACTGGTGAAAGGCAAAAAAAGCAAGTTTGTTGATTTTCGCTTCCATTTCTTTGCCTTTTTCCAGCAGCAAGCCGGCGGGCGGGCGTCTCATCTGTATACTCGCTCGAGGGAACGAATGTTCTATGTAATTAACTTTATCATAAAGCCCTGGTTATTGCCTTGTCGGCCGACGGACGGACGGTTTAATCGGAAACACGCTTTGCTATACTCGGATTTTTACGCTCAAATAGTTTACGAAAAACTGCACTTGCAATATCTGCGCAGTATTTTTCGTAATGTAATAGTAATGTAAAACAAAAATCACCTTCTATATCCGAAAGAGCTTTAATTATTACGCGAAATTATACTTTTGTCCATTGTTAGTTTTGTAGTAGTTATTTCGTGAATCGCAAATTACGTAATGGAAATAGACAAAATGTTGTAAGCGTTGACCACATAGAATAGAAGAAAAGAAAGTAATCAATAAATTGAAAGTGTGAAGAGTGAGGAATAAAAAGCGCAACGGGTCAGCTTTCAGTGGAGTGCAGTGAATCCGCTGAGGGTAATTCACTTAGCAGATTGGTGCGGCGCGTCCCAACGAGCGTGCGGCTCCGTTTACGGGGACCGTGTCCGATTACGGACACTCGCTGCGCGCCGATTGCTCTATCATATGTTTCGACACTGATAATTGGAATACAGTGTATGCCGCGAAGACATTTTACTTAACATTAATATTAATGTATATTGTAAATAATGTTTTGACCAGCCCGTTAAGGCGCTTGCATTAACACTCTGTTCTAGGGTACCCAGGTTCGATTTTCGGCAGGATCTACGTTGGAAATGAAGTTTTCAAAGTTGGCTCTGTGAAAGTAGTGGTTAGAGTATAAGCGTTTCGCAGTCATTTGGGCAGAACGTCTAGCGGCAGTAACCACCCCCTTACAGAAGACCACTATAAAATATCAGCATGTGTGCTGTTGTTTGGTTGAATGAATAAGGGATGCCAGAGCCAGAGCTCATTTCCCTATCCCTCTTATTATGTCTATTACACATATATTACAACAAAATGTTTTCTTCCTAACAGAAGCCCTAACATGCGTTCATAGATAGCGAATCGATTTTCATATAAAAACCGAAGAAAATTAATTATATTAAAGAGTAGGTATATTGAAAGTGCGACTTTGTAAGATTTCTTCAAATAATTTAATCTTCGAATTATTATTGTTTAGTTAAATTGTGTTTCTTTTAAGGCTTCTAAGATATACATATTACGTACGTACGTTCATATTACATACGAATATAGACAGTAGAATATTAACTAGTTACGAAATGAGGATAAAAATATTGCTAAAATTGTAATAAAAACTAACGAACAAAATATGAATACATTATAAATTTGGTTTGAGCCATACATAGCTGCAATTCTGTCGCTTGTTCTTGCCTGTGAGCGTGGAAGACGTTCGTAGGACTGAGTAAAGTAATTCACTTAGCAAGATTAAGTCGGACCCTATTGACGGTTTACACCTCGGAACGAGAGTCCAGAAAACATTACCAACGCCCTAATGCGCTAGGGAAATCTACGGTTCAACATATAACAGTAGTAGTAGATTTCAAAATACTCGACGATTTCAGATGGATTTTTTCGTAGATGTGTAGCAATGTGGCTACGACGTAACAGTATTGCTACGACGCTTGTTGACGTATCGATTTCACGTAGCATAACACTTTTAAAAGTAGCTTAGTAATAAGTATTTACTGTGCCATATCTCACTATTCGTTTGTGTGTATTATTAAATTGCACAAAAGATATTTTTTTGTGTTATTATCTTTTTTATTTGAAGAAGGTTTATAGGCTACGGGAACCGAATATTACAAAGAAGAATCGAAATTTGCATGAATACAATAACATTATAATCCCGCGTGTCAGACATGTAATCAATCCCTTCGCAACTGTCCAACTTTATAATTATTCCAATTTTTTTTAAATTAGAAAGCGGTTAAAACTGCGGAGCCATGCTAGTATTTTAAATAAGAAGAAAAGATTAGACACTATATTAACAGTGGATATGAAAAGTTATGAGTTTGTGAGAATCGAAGGAGAAATTGTTTAACTAATCTTTGAACTAATCGAGATTTAAAACTAAGTTTCTCTAATAAAATGCAGCGAAAGAACGGTACGGCTAAAGTTTGAACTTCGATATTAGATAACCCGAATTGTCTGGTGCAGCGAGGTATGGATATATAATAACTGGAAATAAAATTCATGTTAGATATTTTAATGGTGGTAAGAACCAAGTTATAAGAAGCAATGTTCTTAATGTTAAAAATGAAGAATTTAATCTTATCGAACGTAATGATGCCATATTTTTTTCATTATGTACAAGCAAAAACTTTAGGAAAATTATTTAATGTTTATTCCGTACAACACTAAATATTACGTCGAATAGTAAAATACGCCTGCAGGTATTCTCGAAGAAAACATTGCTAATTAGGTAACACGATACTTTAACTGCAGCTTTTCCTCGTACTTAATTTCAAATACAAGACTTCCAACAACAACAAAGATATAAGATAAATTCTATTATTGGGAACAAGTTAGGAACTTGATTGCGCTAAGTCCATAAAGAAATAATAAAAGTATCGGTGGCACTCGATGCGCTCGCTCCAAGTATCGCCAAGACGATGGAAGAATCAAACAAACGAAGCGAAACTTCTTAAAACTCTCGCCGGGTCGGTTGTTACTTATCCAGACAGACACTAAGTCTTATTACAAACTTGCGCAGATAGACCAGCAAACTTTTGAAAATAATATCACATTACAAATCGCTAAGAAGACAAAAAGATACTAACAACTCAAGCTGTTAACACTAATGACTCTTTGCTATTTATTTTAGTACGAAACCGTCCTTTATAATTAGATGAAAATGAATATGTTACAACTATTGCATAAGAATCAAAAAGATGCAAAGACAACTTAAACAGAGAAAGTTTTTCATCTTGTTCTATTATGTATATTATAAATAAACATCTCTCTCTCTCTCGCTTATTACTGAACATGTAACCCATAAAAGCAAACGAGACTGATCATTTGTTGCGTTCACCATAAAAGATACATAAGCAACACAATCGAGCACCAAGTAAGTACACTCTAGTAGAAATTTCACTACAAACACAAGAAAACCTTGATAGGTTAAGTAAAGAGTTTCAAGTGCGGTGGTACAAAGTAAAACAAAATTCCAAATTCACCTTATGCTTTTGATTTGTTCTTCTTTAATCTTATCGCTACGACCATCACAAACTTTTGTTTCGTTTACTATACTTGATGAAGTCCATGCAAAAAGCATACAATTGTCAATGGAAGAAGTGACAACTTGTTGCACGTCGTCTGCCAGACATCGTCTACGGGATCGGATGTCACAAATTTAATTTTAACTCACCGCAGCAGGATAAAATGCAATAAAAATCCACTCAGGCTAATTTACCAGCTAGCTAGCAGAGGACACTGATGCGCCTCAACTGCGCTTCGCTATTTAACAGGGCATGCAATCTCACAACAGCTCGGGAACATGTGGCAAATTACTGAGCAACATATGAAGCGAGACTAAGTAACGAATCGTATAGCATCTTTAATGATTCAGTTTAAGAGGTTTCCCGCGCGTTGTAAGAAGATTTTAAAAAATGTAACCAAAGATTTCACGCAACGTAAAGTTTTCTAATTGTAAGTTTATTTAAGTATAATCTTAACTAATTTTTCATAGGCTATTACTAATAAAACAGGTAGAGCTTTCATATTTAAATCTTTTTTCGATTTCATAGATTAGAAGCAATTATCACATGATGTTAAAGTGGAGGACAATGTCTCGAGAAAACCTGCTTGTCGGAGAAGGCTAAAAATCATTAAAATCTCTTAGAGTCTTAATAGGGCGAAATGTACACAAAAAGATCGAAGGACCAAGTACGGACAACGGCATCGGAAAGAAGTAGAGTCGAAATGAGAAAGTTCTAAATAGTGAAACCCTTACGTCGAATAACATGCGAGCTACAATCAAAAGACAACATATGGAGTCTATCCGCTCTATCGTAACAGAACCCGAGAGAATATTGGTGACAGATCGAACTATCGTTGAAAATGCATTTCCATTCGAGCCGACGACGATGCATTGACAAATGAACGTGCATCAAATTTCCTATAGTGGACAACACCCGATAACCACATTGCATGTACCGGTTATAAATAAATTTATGACACCTTTGATGGCTCAGTATGAAAGATAACCTATATGGTGTTAAAGGTCGTTACGTGCCGCGCATAGGCTGTATGTTATAAAGCATTCGAAATTCGAAAAGCTTAAAATATAAGTGCACACTATAGTATGTGATGACAGTAAATTGAATGAGTCGGGCGCGGCAGTGTTTGCAGACCTCATCAATCATCCCCGTATGGATTTCATTTTAATGCGACGTCATCGGCGTCTCGTGTGGTCGCGCAAAGTCATGCTCCCAAAGCTCATATTGTTTCACGCAACACGCTAGCCTTCAAGCTAAATGTTTAGCCGTATAATTAGTTGCATGCTGTCCGTCCGTAGTAGCTACGGGATTAAATATATTTACAACAACAATCTGCAATCGACAAAGTGTTCATTACAAAATGGTAACAAGTATATATCAGTTAAAAACATTTAAAAAGCAAAATCAAAACTTACGAAACAGCTACATTAAGGCGTAGATATATTTTTGCTAAACCGATGATCAAAACATTTATCAAAAACTACAAAGATTCAAAACAGTATTTAATAAATCTTTCTGTGACTATTATAACGAGAGTTCATTATAATATCTGAGACTGCTGCGAGCGTCATTCAAAATTCGAACACCACCTTTTGGAATTATTCGGCGCAGAAAAAGAAATGGTTCGTTCAGAAACTCATTGTGGCCTATGTAACTCACAGAAATAAAATTTTGATTTTATTTATTGAAATTTAAGTTTGTAAATTGTATTGGTATTTTAAAATCGTAGTATTTAAAATAAATAACAGTAACCATTAATATAACTTCCTTAAAAATATCATTTTTGGTTTTTATAAAAATGTTAACCACTGCAATTTCCGAACGCAACATCTAAAAAATATATAAACTTATAAAACAAATTGGCGGAAATAAAACTTTTTTTTTTTTCAACATTGAACTGTTTTGATAAATATACTTAAAGAAAAATTAGTGAGTTGGCCCGCTCTGAAGATAGTTGAACTCCAAAAGAGTTGAGAGAACAAGTTTCTAATAATGAATATAGCTTTTTACCTAATACGCAAGTAAATAATACGATCATTTCAGTTCCGAACAAACCTTTAATCAAACAAATTGCAGTAATTTTACTCTCAACTTTTAATATTGTTCATTTAGTTATGTTTTATGAGAGTTTGTTGACTATAATAAACATAATTGTTTAAAATGATCTTATTTGATTTTCTTACCTGAAGATGACCTTGTAACGCTTTTTCGCTGTTGAGGTGAAAAGTTGTATGTTTAAACATAATATAAATTTTTTTTAGGTCTCGTGCCATTAAATCACTCGCTACGCTCGTGATTCAAAAACTACTTCGCTTGTTCGCGATTTAAAGTCGGCACTCGCAGCAAAAAACAATTTTGCTCACTGGTTGAACAAATAACTATTGTTGCCTATGCATATGACGTGTTATGCACATGTTAAGCCGCACTGCTAACATGTATTGCGCGGCTTTATTTCATTTAGTTACGTAAACCATTAGGACGTACGAAACACGCGCGTGTACCCGCGTACACTGACAAAAACAAGATAGGTATTATTATAAATATTGTGTGTTTCACAAATACATTTGTATTGAAAAACCGCATTTCAGTGGTCCTCGTTAATTACGTATTCGTTTTAATAAATGATCATTATCAATAAAATTGCAACCTACATTCTATTTAATACTAAGTAGCTAAAGTAGTTGAACAACATTTGTTTGTAAATTCCAACAAATCAATATGAGCTATTGTAAAAACCTCACACCTCACGGCTTGAGTAGAGATGCAAGAGATTGGAAGGAAATAGTGTGCCATAACAAAATTAAAACTTTGCATTAGGGTGTCATGCGTTCTATTCAGCGATGGACACGAATGCGACGGTGTGAGCACAAACAAATTTCCGCCTATTGTATTTGCGGATGCGGCAAATTAAATTCCCATTTGTAGAGGCAGAACACCTAAAGGGGGACCGTAATCCACACCCGTGTCCGCCTCCATTGTCGTCCGGCCGGCGCTTGTGCCAGGCTTAAGAGCTTCGGCGCGGACCGAGAGTCCATGAACGTTTTGCAAATTAATAACCAATCAAATCGATACTCAAGACCAAATACTCTTTAAAGGATAGGACGACGCTTTAAAAACATAACAGACTGAATCCAACTGCTTCAACATGAAACGTTTGATTCAAATATTATTTTAGATGCTTGTTAAATCACTAATCAGGTTAAGAAAGAGCTATGTAATAGTTTTAATGTTATTCTTAATGGCGGTGTATTCTAAAATAAAATAAAAAACGAATCAATTTTTAAAATTACTAAAGATGATTGGAAATGTGGAGCAATATGTTTAATTTCATAAACATATTGCAAAGTATTCCTGTTAACGAAATCTTTAACGCCGTCATAAATTGGCCAATTCGTATGACGACAATAAAATATCCACCCCCTTACAGAAGAACACCGTGGAAATAACAGGCATATGGGATTTTAACTAATGTACTTACAAGTAAGAGATGCCAAAGCTCACCCCATTCCTTCTTAATCTCTTATCCTTAATCCTAGTAGGTTTGGTACATAAAAGAATATTTTTTTGTTATGTTAATTTTATATTTTCTGTGTACTATGAGGAAGCAACTATTCCGTGCAAAAAAATGTAACCAGGCGAGTACAGGTGTCACAATACGACGCACTGTATCGATGTATTCTGCAAACTCGGTTGATTCATGCCTCGCGCTCTTGCTCAGGGATTACGGGTTCAAACAGATTATAATTCGTCACGTGCGTCCGATATACCACATTATGCAGATCAACCTTTATTTACATAACAGTTTTAAAATTGAATATATATAACTTTCCATGTGTTGCAAATAAACTATAATTACTGTGCCCAGAAATGGGCTCTGGAAACAACAGCACAGATGTTGATATTTCCCGGTGGTTTTCTGTAAGGGAGTGGTTACTGCCGCTGCCAATTTATGATTAGGAAACGCAGTCTCGCCTGCCACTACTAAAATTTTTAGTAGTATTTTTTTGTAATTATTCTAGAAGAGATTTTAATAAAAAAAAAAAACAAATAATGTTAGAATATTTTTCTAAATAAAAAACCTTTAGAACAGATCTCACATTCAATATAATCAGTAGCTACAAAAGCAGACGGGTGCACTCCATTTGATTGGGTATTGTTTCGGACGGTCCAAAGTTTACAGCGCAGTACACGATAAGGAGTATGTAAACTTTATTGGCAGGTTCGATAACAATATAATATCAGTCTATTTGTATAAAATCCAAGATATTTTCAGGTTTTTAAATTGGCATTAATCAATACGAAATGAGAGCTTGCGACATCCGCCCGATGATGTCGTATCGGCATGAGTTCAACTACCGTTCGTACAGCTAATGTGATAATACAGTGCAGTGGATGCGATGCGAATCCAATTTAGGAACGCGCGACCTGGACGCCTACCCCGTGCTATCCATTAGTATTCAGCCTACACGTCCGTGTACGTGCTCGCGGCAAACGTGATGCGATGCGCGAGCAAACAAAAACACGAGCGCACTGAAATAGGCCCCCGTACCGCCACCTTCCACGTTATTGTTTTTCGTGTTGAAAAAATTCAGACTCCGGTCCATTGGTTTTATTTAGAAAGTTATGTCAAAAACGCTGATCTAATACGGCGGAACACTTATTATAATAAAAAAGTTTATCAAAAACTCGAGCCTTCACGCGGATAAGCCAACGGGCAATTAATTTTAAGCAAGCCTAAATCCTTGTAAATGTTGAAATAACATTTCTATTACAAAACATCGATTTTTCTCTAGTAGTTATATACATAATTACAATGAAATATAACTATATAAAAACACAACAGTACTTACTGTAAACAGCAACAAATGGACCCAGACGAGGTAAGCAGGCGAATAGACATGTGTGTTGATAGCGTCTAACTTACGAATCTACGAAAAGTTCCATCACAAATGGTCGAGTAATTTATTGTACAAGTTTGTTGCAGATGAATACAGTAGGTACTCAAAAGCAAATGTACTTAAACACAATACAGAATAAGTTACTAAATGACAATGAACTGAATAAAAAACGGAGTTGACGCTCCATATGTGTTCATGAAGCGCAGAAGTTAATTGACTGCTTGTGCGTCTAAAGAGTTCTGCAACAGAATTAATTGTCTTGAGACCCAGATATTATGAACTTTATAACAATTTGAAACATTTAAGTGTGTGAAAATGATTTTAAATCATTATTACATACTTTATGAAGAAAATTTAATATATTTACAATATGTATTAAAATAAAAATATAAAACATTTGTATGGTTACGCCTTTTCCCGCGCGGTATAGCGGACAGGCAGACAATAACAATATTATAAAAAAAATAAAATAAAAGACAGTATATGAACAATTGGTGTTTTATTAAAAAAATGAATCTATACACTTTAAGTTCACACAAAATAAAAAAAAATTAAAATGTACAATTATCGATTCGGTTGGTACCGAATTATGATTAAAAAAAATGTAAAGTAAACCAGGGGTTTGTGGAGATTTGGAAGCAGACCTACCACCGGAGGAAAGCCGTTATATAGAAATGAGCTGATTAAAGGAATCTAGTTTAGCCGAACCGGCGTTAGCCAATGTCGGAGTCTATGGCAAATAAATATACGTACATTATAATAGGTTATAAATGGTTTGTAAAAACTATAAAAAACATCGAACAACCTATTGAGGGTTGAAATGTAAAAAAGCGAGCTTACACCCCGTGTAATGTGGCATAAAAATGAGAATACAGAGAAGCGCTTACGTTATCGCGAGCGATCTAAGAAGTTCCCAATCCGAGTTGGTATAATTGAAATGTCTGAGACTCTGGGACAGAATGACGTAGATAATAGAGCTTATTAAATATGCCGAACCTCTCCGTGGACGCGGAGAACGGATTGAAAATAATCTCTTCGGTAGACATTTTTCAGAGTTCACGAGTGGCGGTCGGACGGCGAATGAAACGCGATAGCATCGTTGGAGCCCGATTGAAATTTCAGATGCTTAAGCCTCCCCGAAATAATTCAACGAGAGGATCATAAGACAAATTATAAAATTTAAAAAAAACATGATAAGATAAACATCGTAACTGACAGTTAAATGCAATTTACCTTTGACGTAACACTATTCATATTTTATGATGACTATTTTGCACTATTAGTCGAATTATTTAACTCTCATCATATTTGTCTCACCAAAAGTGATGTCAAAATTTGACTTTTTTATCTGAATTTAAATTATATCTGATATTTAAACCTCATATAAATTTTATATATCCTTTAGATAATGTTGATTATTATAATATAAATTATTATATTGTCAGCAACGTATATAATATAATGTTTCCAGCATTTTTAGCAGTATTAGGCAATTACACTCGTTTTTCTTTCAATAGACCCTTAGACCATTTATTGGCACCTTTCGACCTATTGTTGGCATGCATTCAACCAATTATTGGCATACAGTGCCATGTTTAATCACCTACTCGTACCTACATAGTTTGAGGATAATAATTTCAGCTAAATAAAACCAGTGCTAACTAAACAAACTAAGTTTATTTTCAATAAAATATAAAACACAAAGTTAGAATCATCTTAGTTAACTCATGTTCTTCTTTTCTTTTTCTCATTCCTTTCTTTTTTTATTCTTATTCACTTTTTTTCTTCTTTTCCAGCGACGCTAGAACAATAGGTGTTTTTTTTTTTTGGGTTCCTGACACCTTTAAGTTCAGGTGTTTTTGGTAAAACAAGATTAATATGCTTAAAAACTTTCAATTTAAGGACGCGAAAATGGAGTGTTTTCTACAATATTATTTGCCACTTGGTTTTCGGTATAACTTACAGGTGAATTTGGATTAGGCATGTTCTCTTCGTGGAAATATTTGAGTTCAACTTGGCATACTTACATAGTGTTCTTCGGTATACCGTTTTCGTAGTTGCAATTTCTGCGGTTTCTTCAATACTGTGGCATGCTATTACTAGTTATTAGCATTACTGTCTATAGTTGTATTTTCACTATTAGCATGGTGTCAACAATTGGAACTCTTATCAAAATCACAATGATTTCTATAAATAGACGTAAGTAATAAATATTATAATGTGTATGAAAATAAAGTGGAAAATGCAAAAAAAAAAAGAATAATAATAGAATCCAAAATATTGGCATAGCAATAAATTAAAAACTAACAGTCAAACCGTCAATGTGTAGCTTCAACTATACAAAACTATAAACATATAAACAATCATGGAAAATCACAATAATTTATCACATAAACAATTGAAACAGGGAGCACTTACCTTAACAAAATCTTAAAAAATTGCTCGCGTAACAGAAAATTCGTTGCGACTCAAATAAAATTTGAAAGTTTGACAATGTTTAAATCATCTGACTGTTTAGTGTTAGCAAATCATAAGATCATAAGCCTAAGATTTATTTATTTTTTGTGGGAACACAGTTAATGGAAGTATTCTTATTATTTATTAGGGTGCCAATAAATTGGAGGGGTGCCAACATTAGGTCATCTTACCCTATATTACGAAAAAAAACAATCTTTCGAAGTTCTTTTGGTTTAAATCAAATTAAATGGACGACCTGTAGATAGTGCAGAGTCCGTAAATACAAGTAAGGACCATATCACATTATCTTTTATGTTTTCTAATCAATTTCTAATACAAAATATAATGACGTTTAAAAAATTAAATGTGATATAATTATATGTTAGTATTTTTATGAATTTAAATTTACAACAATACAATATTGAGTGTAAATGTATTAATATTTACATTAAATATAAATAAAATGTCTATAAAATAAGTGTGTATGATTTAAAATGTTGGAAAATCTGAAATCGTAAATACCTTCTAGTGTACGTATGTAAACTACAAATAGTAGGTTTTTTTAGGTTTTACTTTTTAAATTATCCACAGAGGAATTTCTTTTGTCTATTTCACATAACTTCAAGTTTGGCCATATAACAATACACCCCGTATACCTATATATATATATTCATCCAGTAATATATTAGCAGAGGGTGAATTTGAAAGTTGTCAGAGACCGTACAAGAGCGGCACGACTCGGCTTGAGCCAGAGCGATATTAATCAGACGATATGCAATGCGGGCGCACACGTGCTTAACTTCAAGATTAGAATTTCTGAGAGTCAGCTCGTAACAATAATTGAGTCACACAAACTGCAATGTGTACACGAAAACTAGATGAATTTAGAAATATATTGTATGTTACATATATGTAAGTTATAATTCTTTTTCTGGCTAGTGTTAGTTTTTTTTTACTCTTATTTAACTATAAATGATTGTCACTCGCTGATTGCTATTGCAAACTCATTTTACATATAACCAGAATGTAATTTATGTATTAAAATGTATTTTATATACTTAACAAATTTATATTAAAACTATTAAACACGAATGTTATAGGATAAAAGAAAAAAAATATTGGAATTACAAATTCTGGGAGAGTTGGGGTGGTTGTTCAGAATTTAGGTTAGAAGTCAAGTGGAAGTCAACCCAATACAAGTCTGATTTATGACTATTGGTATGGTAATCGCTTGCAAGAAATACTTAGGTTAATTTAGTATATAAGTTAGTATGTAGGAAAGTATAATAATATGTTAGTTTTTGGGCTTTGGTTTGTAAGAGTTGATGAGCGCTTCACACTCTCCCGATAGTCCGGTGTGGCGGTGTCGATTTCAAAGTCCTTGGACCAAAAACAATAGGCTAAGATCGAAAACAATGGCGATATCTTGTCTAAGAAGTCATTTCACTTCTTCTCATATTCGTTATTTTTCTTATAATATTTTCCTTCACCGTTAGAGCTAGTGTGAAACTGAGATTCAGGTCTGACCGAGATTCAAATTTGCGCCTGCTGTCGCCACCGAGTTAATCTACCTATTGGACTATCGGAACTTTCCTCTCAATAGTTTTATATCTCTAAATTACAGTAATTACCTACCTGTAACATTTCATTTCAATAGACCATGTGCAAAAATAGAAAAATTTAACTTTCATTTAATTAAGTGCGAAATTAATTGTAAATACCTACAAATTAATTACGAATGACAAACAAGTTACATGTTAAATAAATTGGTAAGTACTTAAAAGGTTGTGATGTAAATAGTTACTTAACTAACAACAATAAATGTTTAAAGCCATTGAAAATGAAATACAAATTGTTAGCAGTGCGGTAACATTCGCCATCAGTCAATTTAACTCAAACAAAATTGTTACGGAGAAATTAACTGTTTTAAAACTATAATTATAAAAGTAAACTTATACGAAAATACACGAATTTTTGTACAAAATATGCTTTAGTAAATATAACTAGTGGAGAGTCTATTAGTAATAAGAGTCTACAAATATTACGTGATCGTATCCAAATTTACTTATACTTAATGACAAAATTTTAACTTTTAATGTGAAAGTTGTTTTTTTTTTCTAATTTAGTTTATTTTCCTGAAATGAAATGAAATTTTATAAATTTAAATTTCACCTGAGTGCAACTACGACATTAAATTAAACAGATAAAGACTGTTTCAAAATCGAAATTAAAATTATAAAATAATCAGTCTCCTGAGTAGTTTTGGCTGTGCGTTGATAGTCAGTCAGGCCAAACGATTTTATAAGTATAAGAAAAATCAGCGTTTCTAGTTAAGCTATGAACTTTCTCAATAAATAATTTTGTGGATCCTAAAATAAGTGTTAAACAAATAATTTCAAATAGTGAGCCTAGTTTAAAACGCTATACACGGAGAGTTTTGTCGATTCATTAAAAAAAACAATTACATAAACATCCAGATTTTTAATACACAGTAATAATAGTTTTAATGAGGAAATTATATAACAGTATTAGTATGTAAGAAAAATCCGATAAGTAGAGAGAACCAATGAAACATAAAAGGTGTAACATTTTCGCAGAAAATGTGTGGCACATGTTGTGCGGGCGTTACTGAAGTGGGCGTCTGGCGGCGTCTACAAGGCGCAACAGGCGCCCCGCCCCCGCCCGCGCGCAACAGGCACCCGCGCCCGTCTTACTTGTTGAATCGACCGACCTACTAACGTTTCCATCAACGCGATACACAAGCTAAAATTTCGTTACCACTAAACGCCCGCAAACTACCCGACTGGATCCATTTCACTTCTTTACAGCACCGGGTTTCACACGACGTCAATTACAACGATTTAGCATCAGTAGTATCTAGCGCATATTTCTTTTAATCCGATGTAAACTTAAGATCATCACAATAATTGCATTGCAACCGACGCCGGTTAACAAAGCCTTAAGAAACCGGTTGCATTGTTACTAACAATTATCGAAAACACCAATATGTTCGGCTTATATTCAATAGTAAGTTACTATTTGGTTGGGGAGCCCAAGAGGGGATTTTGGGATTTACTCGAGCGCGTCAGATTAAGGTATGGTGGGTTAATTACATGCTGATTTGTGTGCATTTTAATAATCTGACGATTTGACCGTGACGTAAGGGTGTATGGTGGTCACAAAGTTGGAAAAAAAATATTATGTACCTTAATATTCTTGAGCGTGGTCAATTTTTTTTTTTTAAAGGAAATTATGCAAGGAAATCAAGAAACCTTAATCTGACAATTTGCGCAAGCCGAAGTAACAAAAATCGCCAATAGAGTTTAGCTCATACAGCTGCAGGAAACATGTATTTCCTACGCCGCTTTCTCTCACTCCCATTCGCTATTTCTTTATTTTTCAGTCACGCACCATGACGCCACGTTGACAATACGGCTGATAACAGAACTCGTGGTTATTATATGTGCAGCGCTCTGGCAGGTTTGTTGTATTTTAAGTTCTACGAATTAAATTATGTAAATTTAATATCTGCTACAACGACTTATTTTCAATTTTTTTTTTTTTTTGACAAAATAACCTCACAAAACTGTAAAATTAACGCCGGAAACAATGAAAATGTGCTTTATTGTTTGTGTTTATTTGTATGCAATTTTCCGAGCATTTTTTTATCACATTCAGTGATTAAAAAAAATTTTTTTTAAATCGTCAGATTAAGAATCAGCACAATTTAAGCTGAACCATCTGTGTGAAAATCTGACGCGCTCGAGCTTGCGTCACATCAGAATCGTCAGATTTTTGAATGGGAGCATAGTTTGGGTTCACTTAGCATCCCGTATAAATATCTGACGCGCTCGAGTAAATACATTTTTTTCCATTTTTAACGCTTCCGTACGGGAGATCCCACAAAAGAAGAAAACAGAAAAGAGACGCACTTTCATCCAAAAGCAAGCTTAGCCATATTCCAAAAGAAGTCAATTTGAGATTCTTATAACGAATAATTTGAGAGAGTCTTTATAATGAAAAAGTCGTAACTTAACCATTACAACTTTTGATGCCAAGAAATACAAGAAAGACGTCACCTTAGTTGCCAAGGTGATATTCTTCTAATTCAAGTCTCGCATTCTACTCCTGGCAAGCTCAATTTAGAAACGAACTACTGCAACCTTTTTTTTTTTCTTATAATTAATTTGTCAATGAGTGTTTTTTTTAAACATTTTGATATGCAATATTTATATGCTTTCTGACATATTAATAAGACTTGTTTTATTGTTAATGTTGTGTGTTTTCAAGATTTATTCAGTGTGAAAATGGTGGACCAAGTTATTGGGTTAAATACAAAGTTAATAATAGCAGTGGTTTTTGGAATGATGGAGATAGTTTGATATAGAGAAAATGCTATTAAGAATACATATATTTACGACTTCTAAATATGGGTAATTAAGTTGGCATATCGTGATCTTCGCCATTAAGATCAGAATTGTAGGAAAAAAATAGAAAAATTATAGGAACAATATAAATTATTAGGAATAAATAGGTAAATATTTTTCGAAAGTGTGCCCAAGTCTGCAACGACGGTAGACGGTGAAATATAAGCCTAATTGTATTTATTACTAAGAAACGAAACTGTCGGCAACACATTTTCGTCTATATTCTCTACTTCTAAAGTCTTCCAAGATCTGACATATCATCAGTGCCACTACATAAGTGTGTGCATTGCAGACGTTGTGAAACCCTATTTTCCATTTCCTGAGAAACATTCAATACAACGGCTCTAGCGCTTTTGAACATAATATCCGATATTGTATAACTGAGTCAATACCAGAGCGTGTGCAACGCGCACGTCAAAGTGAAAACAGCTTTACGTGCTTATAGAGAAGCACTACGGAATTTCGATAATATTATATCGAGAATGTATACATATTTACCCCACTATATAATATGTATATTATATATATGAGAAAATTGTTATGTTATTTTACGAAAATATTTATGAATGATTTTATAGTAAATGCATGAATAAACTACAGATAATGTAATAATTAATTTTGATCATTTGATAAATATATAGTTGCCAACATGTACATAATACTACAACTTAGCAATAATTGCTAACATGTAGAAATATGTTAGCAATAATTGCTAATAGTGTAAAGAAAACTAGATAAAGATCGTACCTAAAAATATATTAATAAACTTCAAAACTACATTAAGCAGAGATATAAAAAGATTTAAATTGCGCCAAAAAAATGTAATTAAAAATAAGCATCATTAAATCTTAATAATAATAATATAATATCCTAATAAATGCGAAAGTTTGTATGGATTTTTGTTACTAAATCACGCAAAAATGGCTGAACGGATTTGGAAAAAATTTGGTACACAGATAGTTTATTACCTGAATTAACATACCAAGATACTTTCTATCCTGAAAAAATGTTAGGTTGCTGTGGGATTTTCATAAAACAAACTACAGCGGGTATACGAAGTCGCGGGCACAGCCAGTAAAAAATAAAAACAAATATTAAAAGATACGAAAGCATAGACTATGACTATGTAGTTAGTGTATTCTTTGTCAGTACGGTTGATCATATTTCAAATTCAATTACGGCTATTACCTAGGTTGCCACTTAAGTTTTGAGATATGGCAACACTGATGTGAATATGTCAAATCTGACATTATCATCGTAAAGTTTAACATTTGTAATGGTGAACGTACTCAGAACGTGTTGTCATACGAGTGCTATTTGTGTGGTTTACTTGAAACATTAATCTCGGTCAAAAAATGAAATTAAATCGCGTGATGATTTTCTATGACTTTCGACGTGGATTAAACAAACAGCAGTGTGCCGATCAACTCGCTTCGACTTTTGGTGATAAAGCACCATCTCGAGCATCACGGTGGTGTTTCGCTAGTTTTCCGAATTCAACCGTGGTCGCACTTTGCTTCAGGATGAATTTCGTGAAGGACGTCCAAAATCGGCTGTTGTGGCAGAAAACATCAATGCTGTGAGTGAACTGATATTCCAAGATCGTCATGTGACATACCGTGAGATTGAGGCATGCTTGGGCATTCGTTCCACTCGCATACATTCAATATTGCATGAACATTTGGCTGCCAAAAAGATTTGTTCGCGTTGGATACCGCATAATTTGACAATCGCTCAAAAAAGGCTCGTGTCGATTGGTGCAAGGAAATGTTGAAAAAATTCAATCGCGGTGCTTCAAAAGACGTCTGTCTATAAGATAGTAACAGGCGACGAATCATGGATCTATGAATATGAAACCAAAACTAAGCAACAATCGACTTCAAGACTTCAAAACGAGCCAAATCCAACAAAAGTTGTTCGCGCACGAAGCACTTCGACGCAAATGGTCGCCTGTTTTTTCGGAATAACTGGACATGTCGCCAGCGTTCCATTAGAGCAACGTAGAACGGTCAATTCTGAATGGTACTTGTTTGCCAGAAGTGTTCGAAAAAATCAGGGAAACCAATCGCTGAATCATTCTCCACCACGATAATGCAAGCTCAAACAAAAACGTTTTTGAGCAGTCAAAACATCGAATTGATGGGTCATCCGCCGTATAGTCCTTGTTTGGCACCTAATGATTTCTTTTTATTCCCGCACATCATAAATAAATTGCGAGGTCAACGTTTTTCGACGCCTGAAGAAGCGCTTCATGTGTTCAAATCATATGTTTTGAAGGTACCTCAAGCGGAATGGAAAAAGTGCTTCGACAATTGGTTTAAACGTATGTAAAAGTGTATTGATCTTAATGGAGATTATTTTGAAAAACAATGAAGCCGTTTCCGATTGTAATTTTTTTGTTTTATTTGTTTATCTCAAAACTTAAGTAGCAGCCCTCATAGATTGTTCGGGGTATAGTTATTTATAAATTTTAAATATTGCTTATATAGATTTGTAGACAAAACTATATAATAAAGACTTTTTATCGATATAAAGCTCGCATCCTTCCTTATTTTGTAACGTGGAGCTATGCATTTCAACAAGCACGAGTCGTGAAGCTGTGACACCGACTTCTGGCGCCACGAGAGCTCTTTGCCGCCTAAGTACGCGACGCGCAGCGTCGACGCCTCGTCACACTTCACACGTACCATTTCCAACCTCTCTAGTCTAGCGTAAACTGTTTTCAAAATCGTAATAATCATGCAATCTATTCCCTTCAATATCGTAACATGAGATATTAATAAAATATATTGTTTAATAAATATTAGTAAACAGCAATAATAAAATTGTAATATATAATCAAACTGTAATATATTACAATTTATCACAATACCTAATAGTATCAAAAGTGTTACATATAAATGTAATAAAATAAAGTTGCTGTTCGCCTTTGCCATAGACATATATAATCTGTGTGTGTGTTTCTCCGCTAACTTATTCTAAACCACCCAAAGGATTTTGATCCAGTTTTTGCTAATGGAAAGTGCGATTAGCGAGGAAGGTTTGTGTATATAATTTGCAGAAAGCAAATGCAACTGAACAAAGCCGGGGGTGGATCGCTAGTATAAAATTAAATGCCCAATATAACTACATATAATATATTTTAAACCATTTTTTAAACTAATTCCATAGGCTATTGAATTAGCAAGCTAGCTTTGCAATGAGCAAAAGGCATTATAACTGCTTAGTCAACCGGTGAGGCATAATACGATTGATAGACACTACCCTAGACTGTCTATTAAAGCAGAACGAAGATACGTCGCTGGTAAACTTGATAATATTCACATGTTACACATTTTAAAACATGATTTTTAAATAAAGAATAAGAATTCCCATTACAAAAAATATAGAAAACACGTATTAATAGTAAAAGCAGTGAACTAATAAGTGATGTGAATCAGTAAAAGAATAGGCTGTGGTTTCAGAAGCAAGTAAAAAGTATCTTGAAAACAAAAACGCACCTTTCACATAACAAAGACATGATTTTTTTACATAACTTTCTTTTTGCTTATTCGCAAGTGTTTCTAAATCGATCGGATTATTTCTTCGCAGAGAAAGTTTGAATGACTTACCAACTAAAGCCAAAATAACCGTAAGAAGCGGCGCCGCAGGGAATGACACAGTTACGTTGAACTCCAACATTTGCAGTAGATCGACTGTAACAAGTGAAAAATGCGATTAAATTTATAATATTTACAATTCAGAGCTATAAGATCTATCTATTTTGCACACCCCCATAGTAACTCCATATAATATAATAAAAATAAAACAATAATGTCTGACACTGAATAAAGCAAAAATAACTGTACGGATTTGGATGAAATTTGGCATACAGATAGTTTATTACCTAGATTAACATATAGGATACTTTTTATCATGGAAAATGTTAGGTTTCTGAGGGATTTTCAAAAACCTAACTAGAACGTTTACGAAGTCGCAGGAACAGCTAGTATAAACACAAAAATATTTAGAAGTTTTGGATTTTGGAGAACAACTTTTATAGAGGAGACAATTTTTATGGTCTACAATTTTAAAACATATGTTAAGCTAGCATTGTAAAGTCAGCAAAATCAAAAAATTTTAGCTCAAAATTTAGTGCTAATTGATTACTAATTTAGTGTCAATTGTTTGCAAATTTAGTGCCAAACAATTTAAAAAAGTGCTCTTATAAATAAGCAAGAAAACGATACAATGCTACCTTTTAATTAAGCTAGCATTGTAATAGTCGGAAATCAATAAACTCAGATTATTAGCGTTAAGTTTTGTAGTCAAAATTAAGTGCTCAATTAGTGCAGCTAATATACCTAACGAAATTTGAAAAAAAAAATTAAAATAAATAATAATCAACAATGCTAATTAGGATAAAAAAATTAATTTTTTATATAAATTGTAATTAACAATACTAGCGGGAGAGCCATGGAGCTTTGTGCAGCCTACCGGCTGTAAATGGGATATTATTTGTTTACCGTTTATTTCTCACCGAGAAAATTAAGTGCTCAATTAGTGCTGACCTTCCCGCGCTTAATTAGGATAAAAAAAATAATTTTTATATAAATTGTAATCAACAATGCTAGCGGGAGGGCCATGAAGCTTTGTGAAGCTGGTAAAATGGGATATTATTTACTTACCGCTTATTTCTCACCGAGAGAAATAAGTGCTCAATTAGTGCTGACCTTCCCGCGCTTAATTAGAATAAAAAAATAATTTTTATATAAATTAAAATTAATTAATTACTAAACTAGCAGTCAATAAGCACTGAATTTTGAGCTAAAAATATTTTGATTTTGCCAACTTTACAATACTAGCTTAACAGTAACATTTTAAAACGAGCGAGGCCTAATTTGTTCTTAAATATAATTAAAGTGGGTGAAATGTAGACAATTATGATGGAGCTATTAGCTCGATGTATATTCATATGACGTTCCTCGAGAACAGTACATTTTTCTGGATGAAAGGTGCTATAGGTCCTGTACCCCTAACAACGTGTATGAAAAATTTCGTAATGATCGTTTAAAATTGAGATGTGAAAGAGTAAGTGTGTCTGGAGTTTATAAATAAATAGTTACATAAGTTATAATGTGAAAACACCATTATAGTTCGGTATGACAGGCCACCGAGTCGTGCCATAAGCTGTGCTATACCGGCCCCCGGAGAATGCGCGCGCGACTACACCGCACGTTAACGCGATCAAACGACTCCTGTATGAATTTTTCATGTGCTACGAGAAATAATGGTACCGCCAGACAAGTCGGATCATTCTTTACGAAGCGACAACGAAAACATAATATGTGAACTATTCTGTACGTTTCTAACTCGGCTGTTACATGTATACGTATACATTCTTCTAAATATGGATGATTTATAGGACGCAAAATGTTGTTATGTTTTATACTAATTTCATCCCGAGAGTCAGGTGGCTAAATTTTATTTATCTTTGATTAAATGTAGATTAAAATACTCTAAGTGAAACGCGATTTCGGAATATGAATGTCCAGATGAGTTTTTTTGTAAATATAGAGGTTTATCGTCTCTTCGTTAACATAGTTTCCATGTGCTCTCAGCATTTTAGAACGTTGTTGACATTTGTTTGCTTACCTGTCGGATAATCTCCTTACAGGTAGGTAAATTATTTCTAGAAGGTAAACGCAACTTTGATGTCACGAAAGTGAACAAAGGAAAAATGCCTCCCAACGATAAGCATATGTCAGAATATGTGACATGTCAACGGCTCCTTCACATTTCGTGACAACTTAGGTACACAATCAAAATTTGTACAACATTAAAAGGCTTGGTCCGAGGCAACGTAAATAAATTCTAGAAGATCTAAGCCTTAATTTTGTTAACTGTACAGTTAATTCAAGTAATACAACAAAAATACAAACTTAAAAACTACTGGACCGATTTTAAAAATTCTTTCATCTATAGAAAGCTACGTTATCAGCTAGTAACATAGGCTATAGTTTATAAAGTTACACGGACAAAATAGCGTGCAACAGCTAGTATTAGACAAACTATTAAATTTTCACGTTCTTCACATATTAATTTGGTATGTAACGTTGTAAAGTAATACAAACATTATTCGCGTATGATCGATCTAATAGATTTGTTGTTCCGTACGGTTTTTAATATTGAATTTGCAAATTGCATCTCTGAACGCACCGTTCTCATTTATCATGTAAAATTAATTTCCCCGACGTTGGCTTCTCCATTTCTTTCGCCCGGAGACATATTAACGTATCGGAAATAGGATACGGTGATATTAAAATTGTGCAGTTTCTACTATCGCTTTTAGAAAAACTAATTACCCATCTGAAGTTCAATTAGCGAAGTACTTTTATCTACAAAGTAATATTAAAAAAAAAATATTTAACAATGTTTCCGTATAGAAAAGAAAGGTACGTACCTACTCATAATAAAGAGAAGCTCGAAAGGAAATTCAAACTGAAGAAGTTTATACAGGCTAATTGCTCCTGACGGATTACAACAAATAGCGAATACTCAATGCTGAGAAAATTTGTAAGTAATTGGTACAAAATCCATTCTAATTGGTCGGAAAATTATAAATATTCTTATACATTCCAAGATCGTTCTTGTTCTTTTTTTTTAAAAAAAAAAAACACATGTTCTTTATAAATGTGGTTATTAATAAAATCATTCAACTTTTTGAGAGTATGTTAAGGTTAATAAAAATCGTTGAAAAATAGCAAAATAGGAATAAATGGTGACATAAGGTTTTATTGGTGTAAGCTCTTCATTATTTATTATCTCTTTTCGTTGGCGCCCTGATACCTTCGAATACTACACTGCCACAACAATCCGTCTGTTTGGGAGGGGAATAATTGAGCAGATTACACTGAAAATCGGCTTATAAAGAAATTTTGCAAATGAGAGATACTTTATGATCTCCAATTTTGTACGCCTATAACACGATTGATGTTCGCATAAAAAAATATTACGACTTGTATTGAATTCAATCATCAAATTATTCACTAATCACGATACACGTGTAGAATTTTCAAGTACTTACTTCGTTTATTTTCGCTAGCTCCCGTTTCGTCGTAGCAACCGAGGCCAAATGAACACTTATTCATGAATAGGTACGTATTTTATGTATGTTTTACGTTATAATTTGACAACAGTATATATTTATTTTGAAATTTAAGTATTCTGTTTACTCAAATAAAAGTATTCACGTTTTAATGAGCAAAAATAATAAAAAATATAAAGAGCTTTTATTATCGAGTCTTAAATGGGCACTTTACCCAAATTTCGTTCGATAGCTGTCCTCTTAACAATACCGTTTATGTATTATTGTGAGAGCACGTGGATGGTACCGTTTAACAAATAAAACTCTTGAAAGAAGTAGCCTTTGTTACTAGTTCACTTACGAGTCGATAAATAATTGGTTTGGGAAAAGACATTGGTATCTATTGGTATCTATTGGTATTATTGGTATCATCTATTAAAATATGAAAATACAAACACTTATATACAGGCAAATATATACAAGCATATAAGCTTTGGCATCCCCTACATACGCCTCGAAACATAAAAAAACACAAGTGCTATTATTTCATAGTAATCTTGGGATTTAAGTCCACCCCACTTTATAGATGCCCTGCCAAATGTAGACGGGCGAAGGCGCGACAAACTGCTGGCTAGTAAAAGATCGTTCAGTAATAAGAACAATCAAAAAATCAGTGAAAGATTAATGCTGTCTTATTTTAAGACGGAAAAGGTTAAAAGGAAACATTTAATCTGTTGAAAAAATAGGGAGAAAAAAGATTGATGAAAATACGCTAAAACTCCTCTGTTGAAAATACTTAATTATCTGCTCGGGAACCCGAAGCTAATTCCTATATTTAATTATGCAAATGCTCAAGCCTTTTCGGGATACACACCTCTATTTAAAAAAAATCCTTAATTGTTAATTAAAATAAGTGAGAATTATAACAGGTAAATTTTTGTTGATCATATTTTTTCAGAGAATTTGGAAAGCGCTATTGTTATAACAATTTTCTAACAATTTCCGATTACATGTAATAACAATGTCCGAGTTTCACAACTGTCTTGATTTGATTTCGTTTTAATTTCAGGTAAGGCAAATAAAATATAATATACTAGTTGTTGCACACGAGACTTCGTCAGTGGTACTTTATAAAATATAGCCTATGTTACTGATAATGTAGCTTTCTATGGGTGAAAGAATTTTTAAAATAGGTCCAGTAGGTTTTGAGTTTATTGATTATAAACAAAAATACAAAAATATAAATCTTTTCTCCTTTTAATATTAGTATAGAGTATTGATCCAATTTTCAATGCGATATTATGATTTTAAATAGGCATGTTTTATAAACAAAAATACTATAGTACAATAACAAAATACAACCTACTTTAATAACTCCGTATCATACAAAACAACGGTTTATAATTAAATAATAAATAAAAATAATAAAACTAAAAAAGCCCTTTATTCCTTACATACAATTTTTAACTTAATTCTAATAGGTTAGTTTATAATGATTTACTATAATATTATTTAATTTATTTATTATTCTTTCTTCTCCTCTGCAAGGACCTCGGATTGAGTAAAGGCCTCCTCCAAAGATGCCCATCCAAAGATCTCTATTTTTTGATATCTGACTCCAGTTTGAGCTAGCCGTTTTTGTGATCTCGTCGTCCCATCGTGTTAGTGGTCTGTCTCTATTTCTTTTTCCTTGTGGACCCTTCCACAAAGTTGCTTTTACTGTCCAACGCTAATCCGTGAGCTTCGCTACGTGGCCTGCCCATTTCCACTTTAGTTTTAGTGCGTAGGTCAAGGCATTTATGCATTTTGTTAAAGCTCTTATTCTTGCTTGTCTAATTTATTCGATTTTTTTTACTTTGAGCATGCTTCACTCCATTCCCCGCTGGCAGGTTGAGATTTTGTGCTTGGCTTTGGCTGTCAATTTCCAGGTTTGGCATCCGTATGTCAAACACGGTAAGAGGCTGGAGTTCGTGATCTTAGTTGTCATACTTATTGATAAGTTGCTTTTAAATACTTCTTTTAGATTCCAGTATTTATTCCACGTTTGTTGTACTCTCCTATCTATTTCTGTTTCATTGTATATTTATCAAAACTCAGAGTTTTTCCTAAGTGTATGTATTTATCCGTGTATTCTAGTGGGTTTTCATTAACTTTTATTGGTATTTTGCGATTGTTTGTCATTACCATGGTCTTCGTGAGATTGATTTCTAGTCTTATTTTTGTGCTTGTTATTTGTAAGGATTCGACCATGAGCTGCAGCTGTGTGCTTGTCTCCGATAAAATTACTATATCATCTGCGAATCATAGATGACTTAGGAAAGTGTCATCTATATAGATTCCCCTTTTGCTTCAGTTCAACTTGTTGATGATAACTTACAGAATGGCTATAAATATTTTTGGTGTCAGAAGATCGCCCTGTCTCACTCCCCTTTTTATGGGGAAACTTGGACCTAGGGCTTTATTCTTCCCTTATTGCTTCTGTATATGCTTTTATTAGCCTCTATATACACTTCATTGACTCCTTGTAATTTCAAGATTTCCCATATGCTTTCGTGCGTTACCGTGTCGAAAGCCTCCTGGTAGTCAATAAATGCTAGGTACAGTGGTCTCTGTTGTTCCTAATATTTCTCTATAATGAGCTCAAGGGTGTGGATATGATCTAATGTAGAGAACCCTTTCCTGAAACCTGCCTGTTCCACTGGTTGTCTGGTTTCTATTATAGGATTGATTCTGGCATTAATAATGGCGGTAATAAACTTATCGCTCTATAGTTCCCGATGTCTTTTGGGTCTCCTTTTTTGTAGATAAGAATAATGTTGAATTCGACCCATACAGGGTTTATAATTACTAATTGAAAAATAGATTTTACTTTTTTTTAAATTTTCACGCTAAATATACGCGAGAGAAAATTCAACAACAAACGAGATTCAAAAAAAATCACAGTAAAAGGATTATAGAGAATTTCTCGGGGCTTTACTCGTTTGTTGAGATATATTTTTCACAATACCCCTAGCGGAGAGGTACGGATGAGTCGCCATAGAGACCAACAGAATCCCATTGAACTGATACACCCTCATCCGATATTGCGAGTTGAATAGTTTATTCCATAAACTCGCGCTAAGAGAGCTACTTTGTGTGGAATCCTACATCTACTTGTGACCAATTTAACACCACTAACTGTTACAATAATTTTATAAGAGCTAAAGAAAATTGTGTTTAAAGTGATCAGAAAAATAAAGTAGTGGTAACTTTTGCTCCACGCTTATTAGTTTCTTAGAAATTGAACAATATTCAAATAAAATACTCTGAGAGCGTAATTTAATATTAAAAACAACGGAGGTATGTTTTTTACACAAATTGAAAAGGAAATTGAAAACAATCATCAAATTGAAACACTAAGCCGAATGCCGACGCGGGGGCAAAATGAGAAAAGAAATAAATTACCTCTATCTGGCTAATTGTCGACAGATCAAAGTGGGGGGGGGGGGGGGGAGATGGGCAAATCCGTTCTGTGATATTTTTATTTTTCAGTAGCAGGTGGAAGGAAGGCGGGGTGTGGCCGCGGGCGCTCTTGCCAATTGTTGTTATTACAAAGAGATTGCCGCTGAGCCGGCTCAAGCCTCGAGAATTTTTCGCTGAATTCATTTCAACAGCTTATTATTGCACTGCGTTGTTGTGCTGTGTCAAAACACGTAATTGTATTGCGATTGTAAAAAAAAAACTGATGCGTGCATAAGAAGACTTACCAATAAATACGAATATCTGGTGATGGGCGTAGCGTAGCAACATCGAGATGGAAACGGTCTGCGAAAAGAAATTCCCAATTAAATAGGAGATATTAAGAGATCTCTAAATAACTGTTCGGCTTTTCGCCACTTAAGTAATTAGTACCTACAAACACACATGTTTACAGTCTTTGTTTTTGTGTCCACCTAGAAGAATAGACCTGGGTTTGCTGTCAACTTAAGAGGAAATTTAATTTAATTAGATTGTATTATACACTAGGTTCTTGAAGAAATAATAAGAACCAAGTTCATACTAATATTATAAATGTAAAAGTATTTCTGTCTGTTACATTTTCACGCTTTTTCTCAACCGTTGTCCAATGATACAGAAAATGATATAGGGTACCTTTCACCCAGAAAAAAGTAGGTACTGTTCCCGAGATACCATCTAAAAAATATAAAAATTGTAGCGGCGCCACCGTCGCACAGCTATAAAGATTAGGCGTTATATTAGTCCTATATTTTTTTACTCAGGTGTAATTTATTTTTATTTTTTAAACGCAAACTAAGTTTCGGGCTCACCAATATGTCTTTGCTTTAAATAAATTTGTATCGTTTCAATTGTTCGGAGACTTGACTGTTTAAAAATTTATGAATTCCAAATCCGTAAAAATGTAAAAGCGGACAGTGCCATATTTTAAAAAAATAATGTGACAGCAAGCCCCAGCCCTTCACAACATGTTGCAAGTTGAACTGAAGAACATCATCCAAAGCTTGCCAGATCGAATGAAGGCGGTTATAACAACCTGAGGAGTACGAGTAAATACTCCATATATAAATTTGAAAACAATAAACGAAACTACCATATTTTTCGTTTTCCAGTGTATTAAAATTGAGTGTTGTCATTATAGTAATTTTACTCAAAAATGTGTAGTTTAGAAAAAAAATGTTTTATTGGTGAACTAATTTTCCAAAAAGGGTTCAGAACACTTAAAAGATACATTCGGTAAGCGTGTGTGGTTAGTTTATTACAATAAACTCTGTTATTGTTTATTACTTATTAAGTTGTTACAATAAAATTTTTAAATTAGAGTTAAACCAAAACATACCTTTTTCAAAAGCCTGCATTCATTATGTTTAAAAAGATTGTATAGCGTCGAGGGTAAGAATCTATACAATATTATTATAAAGAGAGAAGATTTGTATGTTTGTAATGAATAAGTTCAAAAACTAATAATATAATATATTTTCTGTAAAGTTGTGTTTGGCTTGTATGGTTGATGTTTTTAAAAAGCAATCAGTGTTTTCACGCATATTTCTTTACACAAACTTAAACAAAAAACAGTGAAGATGGTACTACCTGTTGAAAATCAATGAAATGAACATTGCTTAGTTCAAAAAGTGGCTACTTCGGCGTAATTTTAATTGTATTGCAATTAGAACGAAATGAAAATTGAAAAATCCGAAGCTTTTCCGGCGATTGTATACATTATGTTACTGCATAAGGGAACATTTAGAGAACGCCGATCGTTCGGTTAGTTAAATGGATTCAATCTGCACTAAGCGTTTCGTTAATGAAATTCAATCGCGGCGGAGCAGTGCGGGGAGCAAATGATGTGGCAAAAAGATTGATAGCGACCTCCTAAGGGACGCCCGTCGCTCTACCTTTACAATACCAATTGTATAAGTACTTACTTTTCTACCATTGTTGGTTTCATGAAAATATTTTTAGTACTCAATAATTTCTATACAAAGTGAACTGCAAGAAAATGTTTTGAAGTTCTAAAACTCCAAGCTAATTTTATTTATCAGCTATCCAGGAGACTTATATAGATAAAACGCATATGAATTTTCCACTACAAGAGTGAAACTTTTATAATTAAAAAATGTACCTGTTCTTCTTATGTGTGTTAATGAACAGACAGACGACGCGATGTCATCAATAATAATTATAGACCTATGTAACATTTTTTTAACGACGGTCTTCTGTAACTGGGTATATAAATAGTATATAAATAAAGTGTAAAGCTATGTGACCATCTATTCTCTTACAGTCTTATTCATAAAAAGTTATAGGAGCTTGTTATAAGAAATTTACTAAAAAACATTATTCATAAACGTTCAATAGCAGTAAAACGCTCTATAAGTGTTTAATAACGCCATCATAAGTTATTGAAGCATGAACCCTACTATAAACCTCTAATAAGGGAACAATTCAAGATGACCGACTTAAAACAGCTGATTTCTGAATGACATTTCTAAGATATTTATTTATACAAATTTCTTAAGTAAGATATAACAATGACATAACCATTATTCACTTTAATTGAAATAGAAATATAATTTTGGTAACTGAAAACTACCGGGATCACAGGTAAGTAATCTGATAGCCTCTGCGAATTGTTTTGTTTTCATAAGAAATGTCAAAATGTCACATCACAATAATCACTTTACTATCATTTAGGGCGGGGATAGGGAGATTTTAGCTTTTTTGTCTATGAATTTATCAGAACGGCCACATAACAATTATAAACTAACCCATAGCGAATATTTAGTTATGACAGGCTTATTGAACCTTTATGAATAGGAATTTATAATAAGCTTATTAAGGTTATATGAGCGTTTTAACTAATGAACGTTATAAACCTCTAATAAGGGATTTTAATGAATAAGAGCGTTAGATGTTATATTTTCGGAGTGCCAGTTAAAGGTTGCATATTTAATACTATCAACTAGTATGACAATTTCCGGTTACTTGCAGCCTTTAAAAAGATATCGCTCCCTTAATAATCCACGACTATTCTCGCTACATAAAAAAGCCGAGAAAATCACCAGAGTAATATGAACGGACTTGAACGGGGAGGTGTATGAAAAAGCTGGTGTTGATTTTTTCCCCAAAGTCCAACTACGCCGTCGTCTGCCAACCTATTTCAGCAGGCAACGCAAAAAGCAACACCCGCCCAAGCGTGAGCCGGCTATCCAACACAATGGGCCGTATATAATCGCGCAGTATCGCGCTGTTAGTTTTTACTGCAATGGTGAACATCGACAGATCGATCGCCTATCGATCCTAGCGTCGTTTATATTAAAGAACCCCACTTTATACATTGGCCTGCCGATTCTATTATCGAGCCAAACAGTGATCGATCATTCGCGAGCTCCTACAAACATATTATTTCTACCAAACAAACAAGTTCGAATGTCGAATTATTAAGATTGTTAGTTACCTTGATGAAGCACTATGACCGGTAACTTAAACGATAAACTACTCACAAGTTTTGGAAGTTGCGTTACATTATAAGCTATATTTAAGTAAATATAATGTATATGGAAATAATTATGGCCTTCACAAATATTATATAAGAGGGTTTTAGTGATATTTGTAAATTAAACTATAGGAATTTTTGAGAGATATTTTAATAAGATTGTCATGATTATTATTAGCCTATTTGTTAACGTATACATTATTTTTAAATTTATTTTCTTTTGACTTAAGTGCTCCTACTTAATTATTACAAAACTACATATAATAAAACCACCAATTGAATGTTGCTGTAGCACGAATATTAAAGAGAAAAATGATAAATTCTTCCATTCATATTGCACTTTGACACGTGAAACTGATATTCCCAAGTTAGGCAATATGGATACGCAATATTTGACAATTGATTAATGCAATTTCTCTTGCTCCCGACAACGCACTACTACCTATGGAATTATACATAGATTAGACGCCTGTTTATTGATTTAGATGACAGAATATTACTGACATGGAGATGGAATATTATCCTTGGAATGCTACTGGAATTACTCATATCATTACGATCTCTATATAAAAGCGCATATCAGTTAAATATATATATATGTATCTAATCTCATTTTTTAATTAAAATATCCACTTTATTACATTAGAATAATTACAAGATGAACCGTTTTAACTTGAACTATTTCACTGAACTGCTACCTAATTTAAAAAAAACCTTATTTTTTATAAATAGTAAAAGAAAAGTTTAGTAAAAGGATTCGTTCTAAAACGATACCTGAAAATACTATAAATTTAATTATTTTTGTGTACTGGACTTATGTAGCTGAGCATTTCTTTAAATCTAGTTCAGGATAAGCAACGATGTTTTGGTGTAAGACTGTGTGAAAAACACAAGTATAAATTCTGCTCTAATAAAATGAGTCATTTATTAGTTGTTAAAAGTTGAAAAGAGACATTTTTAAATTGGCACTAACCAATTTAAAAATGTCTCTTTTCAACTTTTGCAATACGAAACTGGATTAAGTAACAACATAATATTATATTGCGGAACCTCACTCATCATTAATTATAATATATTTTAAACTTAATCGCTGGGAACTAAGAGCTCATAATACACCCATTTATGTGGCTGAATCAATCTTTTATATAACATACACTGGAAATAAGCCGACAAAGGCAAGTATTTGCAAAGAATTTTGTAAAACAAACGCAAGACAGGTTACGGGTGGGCGCGAGCCGTCAGAGGTGGAATTTGGAACCGTAATAAACTTTGAAAGGGCTGTAAAAGAGCAATAACTGTAACTTGGGGAGAGAGCCCTGATTTTAGTTGCGTCGGAGCGACCGCGCCTTTAGTGTTACCTATTAATTGATCCCCAATACCAAGTCGGATACTTATTACAAACTTATAACACACACATTATACTTTCATGAACACAGAATAATCAACTATGTTACTTTGTCATTTACTCAGATTTAAACTCATTTAAACTCATTGAAATAAACCTGCAAACAATCTTAGTCTACAAAATACGACCTCAATTCTACCAAAATGTATCTAAAATCCACTGGGTTTAAATAGTAATATAGTAAGACACACTCCATTAACCAAACGCAGACACTATTATAGATTGTAGGTATAAGTATACTAAAATTTGGAAATGAGTACTAAGTCAGTTATTTAATTATGTTCAATTATTCATAATCTTTTTCATACAATTCTTATGAAATACCTATGATATAACCAGTTTTTTTGAAATTAAAATACATAGTTAGTTATGTTAGTTAGTTGTTATTTTAATCACGTCCCAAATTTATTAATAGTTTTTGATGTAACTTAGGCCCAGAACAGATGGTGAAACGCAAATGCAACGAAACTGCAACTTCTAGTTACTTTTGAATTTTATTTGAGTTTATGCCATAGACTCCTTTGAGATACCACACATGACGCGACTATTTTGAAACCGGTCTGTAACGCATTGGAAATCAATTGCAATGAAACCAGCGTGAAGGAAACTCGTGTTTGCGTTTCATCGTTTCACTGTAGGGATGTATCCATATAGTTCTTCTTTTACACCTCTTTCTTTGTAGAAGATACCAATACATAACCACAACTTCTTCATCACTTCAACTAGACATTTTGGTTTTCTTGAGAGAAAACCAAAATGATTGTGATAATTTCATCACATTGTAGTACAGTTTAGGTTGTGGCGTGTGTGGAAAACGATTGAAACTGGTTTCAACATCTGTGCTGGGCCTAAAAAGGTTTGTTAAAAAGGTGTGCTGTTGTGTTTCATGAGTGAGGGATGACACTTTGTCCTTTATCCCATCGTTTCTCAAATTGGCGGTCGCGTTTTTTTTCTAAAAGGAGTCGCAATCCATGAAAAAAATTAAAATAAATTGTGTTCTTATACAAATATTTTAAGGTTTCAATTATTTTAAAATAATAAATGTTATTTAGAATTTCGTTTTAAAAATATTTAACTCCACAAAATAAGTAACGTATGAGTATGAATAAAAGAGTCTATTAAAATATTAATATAATTTTATATTATAATGAAGGAGTCGTAACTTTTAGGGTTTATTGCAGGTCGCGATAACAAAAAAAATTGGGAATTAATGCTTTATCTTAACCTATTCTTAGGTTGACAACGCTTACAATCTCTGGCGTTGCTTATTTATAATTATGGGACGATAACTGCCTGTAGACTCTCAGCCCAGTTTCCGATTATATCATTAAACATATATAACGGCGACATCTTTCAACTTGTTGGTGAAACTATTATCGTTATGCTACTCGACAAGAGATGGCGCGTATTATAATAATATAAAATGCATGATGCATAAAATCAAGCAATTATATTGTGAATACTATTTCAATATGTAACGTTTTTTGTATACTGTAATGATTATTTATTATTACGATTTTATTTACAATTAGGAAATTAATATTTTTTTTTTTTACAAAATCAATAACGCCATCTTCTAAGGTTATAAATCTTTAAAAATCTTTCGCTACTTGTAACTAGATGGCACTATTAACTAAATATATATATATATTTTTTAATCTATACAATAGTCTGTCTATACCAATATAATGTAAAGAGAAAAGATGTGTATTTATTTATGTTTGTAATGAATAAATTTAAAAACTAGTAGACCGATTTTAATTTTTTTTCACCTATAGAAAGCTACATTATCAGCGACTAATATAGACAGTTACACAGACAAAGTTACACAGACGAATAGCTTTTATAATAAAAAAATTAAAAAAAAAAAGTAATACTTACAAATACTAGCATAATGAAAAACGCAGCAATATATGAAGTCCGCGCCGTGAGCATCGACACGAAACGGTAATGTTCACCGGTGATCACATTCCTAAACAAAAAATCAATTTATGTAGCTGACAGTAGTAATTTTACATTAAATCTTGAGGATTGATTAATAGGAGACATACTAAGTTGTTCGGTTATAAACTGGGCGACAATAACCACCTAACAAAAATCACAGTAGGCGTGCAGTTGTGATTCAATGACCCATTTTTTTTTCTTCCCTTTGTTTTGTCAGGATCAGCAGCGCACTTGCTTATTGCTTTCGTATCATGAATTCGTATCATTTATCATCAAGTTGATTGTCAGACTGTCAGTAGTCATAAATATATGTATAAGTACACCAAGAGTAACAAGGTCATTAAAAATTTCATAGCAACTTGAATTTTAACTTAAGGTAAAACTTGTCGATCTTGTGACTGAATTAAATATAACAATTCAAAGACTATTGATATTGTGTAGGTTATGTGACGATTTTATCGAGTTTTTTTTGCATTTTCCTCTGAAAATATGCAATAATTTTGGATAGGTACATATCATAAAGAATATTATGTTTAGTGAGTGTAAATGAATGCGTGTATATATGAATGTATAATTAAGGTAAAAACTGGAAAATTATATGTCGTGAATTGTTTGTTTACCTTTTTGATCAATAGAAAAAGAATGGACTTTTGCCCAGCTCTTTATCTGAACACGCGTTGTACAGTACAGTGGCGTTTAGAATTACCTATTTTACCACAAATATGACAGTTCCTTAGAATCTAACTTATGGGCTTTCAATTCGTTAGGAACAGACAAGAGCTTGTGGACGCTTGTGACTTTTAATCCTGGGATAAGTACGTATGTGTCGGCCTAATGCTACAAAGTTGTTTAAATTAATAATTTACCTTAAATATCCTTTGTTGTCCTCCTGTTCGGCCAGCGTCTTGATGGACGCCATCAAGAGGTCATCGTACCCCAAAAATTCATCGAGCACAAAACGCGAAAACGGATCTCCAAAGCACTCATCTTTGCTCGGATCCAAGGTCACTATTTTCACCGGTATTTTGAGACGAAGCCTCGCGCTCGGCGAGAGTCGGAGGAAACCATATTCTAGAGAATATTCTAGAATGTAATCATCATCTGTAATAAAATTTAAAAAAAAACGTTATTATTGTTCACTTAGGAACGAAAGCAACAACAGTGAGGATAGATAGAATAAAAGTGCGGCACAAGTAGAAATGAATACTTTATCTTTAAAGAAGTACTGATTAAAAACCTACCTTTTGATGAATCGTTGGCAGCCGCTTCATCGATTGTATCCTGAAATTAAAAATACATTTTATTTTAAATTGAGAATACATTTATTATTTTTCAAAAATAAAATGTAAGTATGTTGTGAAGATTATTTTCATTTATGGACATGTTTGATTATTGAGTTTAGAGTAAAATCGGTGCACAGATAAATATTTTCTAGTGTAAGTCACAGATTGCTTTTTATGTCGCTATGTTACGTTTGTTCTATGTTATGTTCCGCTAAATAAAATTTCAAACTTTGGTATGAAAAGTTGGTGACGCTTTCCATTGTTAAGCTATGTAGAAGACACTTTTATAAACTTTCGTTTAATTGAGTTACATAGTTAAAAAAAGTTCCCATAGAGAAAATAATTATTTAGTATGGTTATTATTAAACCCTTTAACCGAAACGCGGAACAGGCAGAAATGTAATAATAATGAACTCCAGAAATATAATCACAAATCATTTTTGTGGCCCCAAGCTACACATTGGTTTTGTATTAGAGGCACCATATAAAGGATTTAGGGCAAAATCTAGAACACACCAATGTAAACTTTGAAAAGTACATTTCTATAATTAATCTCTAATATCCGAGTTGTCTTAAAACCTCAACGTTAATTTTGGTTAGCGAATTATTTACAGATTTATCTTAAGGGGCAACTATCAGCATTATTCTCGTAAAAAATTTATTGACAATAAATCTCAGGACAATATGATATTGTGTTGCTTTATTTACACTATTTGTTTTTTAAACACGTTAATGAAACAACCTAACAATTAACGATCACTACTCAACCTTGAAGATTTAGAATTCATCTTACACTGGTTTAGCTTTACAATTCAATAACATTTCGCTGACGAATGGATTAAGCAACATATTTTTTTTTGGCATTATAAAGAAATTTTAGGGTTTATCTCCTTCAAGTGCTAATTGGCTACAGGTGGATTACAATTCCCATTCTTACACAAATGCAAAATTATGTATATGTATATAGGGGTAAGAGTTTTTCATCCCTCCGACATAAATGGTGACACTAAACTACCAATTGTGCTTAGGTAGAAAAAGTTTTTGAAAAGTGCTAATTTAATAATTTAGCTATTTTCTTTAAAAAATTCTCTTGTTTACATCATCATACTGTTTTTTTCTGTTAGTTATTAGGTAAACTGTAGTACTAATGTAGTGGCGGCGTTAATCTCAGGAACTACTGGTTCGAATTGAAAAATTCTATTTGTTTTGGATAGTCCATTTAACGAGGAAGGCTTTAGGCTATATAACATCACGCTTATATCTATCCTTGTATACTAATATTATAAATGCGAAAGTATGTTTGGATTGTATGGATGTTTGTAACTCTTTCACGCAAAAATTTTTGCATGCAAAAGGACTATTCACGAGGGATAAATAAAAAATAAAAAACTAACGCCTGGACAAAGTGTTACAGCAACACGAGGTCAAGCGTTATATTGCTTTTTTTTTTTCAACGCGGACGAAGTCGCGAGCACCAGCTAGTGTATCAATAATTTTAGTAAAATTTCGATTTGCGTCAACTAGCGCCATTTGTCAATGAAAAGTGACATTAAATATAATACTAGCAGACTGAAATAAAAAAAGTCTTATTTTCTTCCCATTAGATGGCGCAAAAAGCAACCGTTTTTGTTTTTGCGATATCTCATCGTATAATAATTATTACGTATATATCTTCTTTTTAAACGCGGACGTTGTCGCGGGCACCAGCTCGTTTGAAAATAATCAAAATCGAGATTGTGTCAAAGAAAAAGTAAATATAATCAGTAATCACTACTCACATCTGCTAGTATTGAATCTATGTCTTCGACGAGCCCTCTTATCCCCTCCCATATTGACGAAGCTGGTTGGAGATCCTCCGCACCCGATATTAAAGTTACATTTGAATCGGTCTCTTCCTCATTTGAAATCGTTGTTCCTGGATCATAAGCGGTTTCTATGACTTGTTCATTTTCATCTTCACTATCGTTGTGTATCTGAGTGATGTTCCCATAGTCGGTGCCGTCTCTTAGGTACTCGTTTTCTTCAACTTCCTCATTTGATGATGATTCAATTGTAACAAATCTACTGAAAATGGAGAAATTGACATTTATCATTAACTTTACCACCATTCATTAATTAATTTTCTCTAAAATCAATAATTTTTATTTGCGTCGCTATTTTCGCAAGCCAGCGATATATTTCTATAAGTTACAAGATTATTGTTCAGGTTTTAGTGCATAGAATTGACTTGAGGAACATACTTGAGAAAAAAAAGCTTGTATTCACAGTTAGTGACCCACAAACCGATTAAACTTAAGTAAGTCTCATTAGTAATCAGTGAAGTTGCAGACTTATTTTTACTTCAATATAAACTTTTAGATAACACAATAGACATTAAAAAATCGACCTTATTTCTTTGTTCCTGTATTTTTTACTAGGTGGTGCCTGAGACATCATCCACATTGAAAAATGAAAATTATAACACTTGAGAAAATATCTGACATCTTTACGGCGGAGACGATGGTGGCGACTAATTTTTTAAAAATTATATACACATATTATATATGTTAATCCAGGTAATAAACTATCTGTGTGCTAAATTTCATCCAAATCTGAGTTTTCGCGTGAAGGAGTAATAAATATCTGCATCTATCTTCACGCATTTTCACACACTAATTTAAGGATGAGTTTGCAAAATTCTTTTTTTTAATGTTTTGATCCACAGATAGGCTGACAGTCCACTTGATACGTTTTTCAGTATATTATTGCTAATATACTGAAAAAAATAATACTTTTTGAATATTCTACCTGTTCAATTCTATGGGAAATTGGTGAGATTAGTAATAATAAAATATTATTTACTTTCAAAATTTACTTATTATTATCATATTAAGTGCCTATACAGCTAATTTTTTAACCACATCTGGAGGTAAAGTACTTTAAATACTGGACATAGCAAATTTAAATTCAAAAGAAATGTTCAATTATTTTTTAAACTGCATTCAAAAAACTTTTCAAATCACTTTCCTCAGAACACCTATCACCTAGCCTGAGCACATAATAAGTCAAACTTTATGGCTGCAAACAAGATAATATGCTACAATAAGATTTACTCCCACACATGAAAAGAATCTCATTAATAGTGGAGCCGTAAGCAAATAGAATTTAGACAATTTCTAATGATGTTTATTTATTATTACACTGTACAAACATATTTCCTTGTGTATATATTATTATACTGGACTTTTATGTAAATTATAAATAAGTTTATAAAAAAAACCTTATAAAATTAATATGTTCTCATTTATTAAAAATGAGAAATGATTCTTATTCAAGCAATTATCTACAACTTAAAGTTTTATTAAACAGCACAAAATTACACATAATGTGAAGGGAGGCACATTAATTGAGAATGACAAGGTTTGTATGAAAGAATTTTTTAGAAAATCCACTGTAAAAGTCAGAAATTCAGATAGTATTTTTAAACGAAATTGTCAGGGCAACAACTTTCAGATGACCTAGTCATATCATAATTTTAAAGATAATACTGTTTTTAGAAGAATATTGGAATTCTTACTAATATTTCAATATTCTCCAGGCTATTTTTAGATACCTAACTATTTAGAACTGTTAAAACTGACACCAGTTATGTATGGTACCTATATCTATTTTTTTAACTTTTTTATATCTATGGCAACTGTAATGACTTGTAAATGCTATGTGCAAGTGAAGAATCTATTCTATCTTGCATGCAGGCTTCAATAACTAATGTAGTTGCTCCATAAATATATTAAACTTACCCTTCGGTTGCCAGAATGCTGAGCATAGAATTAAGTTCATCTTTATCCTTTTTTAACTTCTGCTCCTTTGCATAACTCTGTTCTATAGTATAATCTGCAGATGGATTCCTTAGTATTTCCACCCTTAATATACCATCTCTTGGCCAGGAATCTTTTATATTATTTAAACATGTAGTAGGTGTTCTTGAAAATACAATATGTATGTATGCCAAAACAAAAAAAGCAAGCAACGCTTTAAACAGTACAAGGAACTCAAAAAATCTTCTGACTGGACGTGGAAATGTCCGTGCATAGGCTAATGCAAACTTATAGAAGAGTGCATGAAACAATCTCTCTCTCACATTGAATAAGGGATTGTTATTGTTCCTAGTTCGATTCAGTGTTGGGTTTATGACCTGACCACCTGGCAATACATTGTTTTCAGGGTTTACACCTGGTGGGAGATTGTTCATAGCTTGCGGAGCATCTGGTCCACTCATTTCTTTTATATTTTATTATATTGCACAAAAAATGTCTTATATTACTAGCAAAACCAATTTACATTTTTTGTAGGAACTCTGCAATGAAATATGTATTTTTATAATCTTAGTTAAACACAAATATTTAACCTACACCTAATGATAGAATGTCATTTTAGAGGACATTATTATATGTAACCAAAAACAAAACATGGCTTTTAACATCTACTTAAAAATGTTTAAAACCTCAATTTGTATTTTCATAACATGACGCAACTATCTTAAATGAGACCACATAGAAAACAGTATTCTTTTTCTTTTGAAATATTTATTAATTTAGGATACTTCTTACACGAGAGAAAGGCAACTATTATTATTTTTAGGTAGGTACCTACTTAAATATATCAATTTAAATTATTTCAAAAATGGAAATGCAATTTATTCTCTGGGATGGACCCAAGCTTCTTAAAGAAGATAAGATGTTTAGTATTACAGAAGTAAAAGCAGTACACCTACCAAAACGTCACTATTTTTTCTGAAAATTTAATATAACGCACAGTTTTGTTAATGGTAACTAGTACTGTATTATTTACCAACGGTATAAATAAAATAAAATGCACATATGTCGTAAATTAGAGATAATTTTTCTCGAATTAAATTTTCGACAAACAATCGACAAATAGACGAGCGGAGCGAGAGACAAGCGAGATGAAAATTTAAACTGTCAAATTTCTTTCATTTCAATTTATGTCATGTCGAGTCAATCCAAGTCACAACTCGACAATTTGTACTGTACGCGCGGCATTTGAGTGAGTACAGCTTGAGTGCAGCTCTGAGGATGCGCTTAGTGCTGCGACCAAACTAGTGGTATAACGTCGATAATTTAGGTACTATCGTGGCCTATAAATTTTGACCACCTTAAGGTTTATAAATTGCAACCACACATCGATGTCACAAGGTCGATGATATTATATGTAATTTGATCAGGTATGAAAATTCTAGTGAGATTCTGGCAAAAGAAAGTACCCTGGAAAATATTAAATCCTTGTAATATAGTAACATTCTCCTTGGTAACATTCGGAGTATTATTTATTCGTAGTTAGTTAGATCTACTATTTACGTTTGTGGTTAGTATCTACTATTTAGTTTGTGGTAACATTACTAATGTCAAACGTCAAAATGCCTATTCTATGGAGGGTAGGGTATTCTACTGCCGTAACCCTGTCCGGGTGAAGTTACAAATAATGCAAAAGCAAAAGCATAAACCGATATAAAATTAATTGTTCCATCGAATTATGAAATGGCAAAAATTGCTCCAGCTTATAAATAATGATATTACAAAAAAAAAACTGGACCGTTGCAACGCACATATCTTAAGAAATGCGTATTATTTCCTTGTCTAGGTTGTGCGAAAAAACTGCTCCAGAGCTGGAGAAAATTGCTCCATGAAATAACAGAGCAAAACCTAGATAATTTAGGTTTTGCTCTGTTATTTCAATTTATTCAACATAAAATTGTACATAATAATGAGATAGATAATCAGAATAGATTGACAATATGACATGATATGACACTACAGCGACTATATACATCTATGGTCAAAGCAGTACCATACCATGGAGGTTAATATCACATCACTCCACCATTATCATTTAAAAACAATGAAATCAATGATTCATTAATTAAATGAAAATAATCGATTTATATTAGCATCTGCCAGTGTTGCCAATCTTGTACGAAGTAATATCGCATAAATTCCGTATGTGTATTATATTGTAAGAAAAATAGCAATTGCAAATATTGCAATTATATATTTTTTTGCTCTATCAAATTAGGAAAATGAAGTGCCATATGTACAATTGACTTGTGAGATGTTAAGTCTATGTCATAGTTATATGGTCTATGGAGATACAGCGGAGAGACAATCATTCAGCTTATAGCTGGGTTCAGCTATACTGTAATGGCGTGCGTTGGCTTTTATAAAGCCTTGTACAATTAAAGTACTTAGTGTACCTAACTGTTATCTAAATAAATAAAACTTAAGCAAAAAATCGATTTTTAAACATGTGGGCGGTTTAAGCATATCCATTGTTCCGTTTGAACGAGATGATTGTTTGCTTTTTGCATTATTTGTAACTTCATCCGGCCAGGGTTGCCAGGGTTACGGCGGTCTCTATTTTTCAGAATCGATGAGCCACAGCAAAATGAAAATCTACTTGTAAATATATTGTCTTCTGTGATGATTCTGTGATAATGTTCAACGTTCAACTCAACTGTGTATCAACTGATATCAGTCAATGTATTATTTTGGTCAGGTCATTCCTATGGGTCAATCTTTCCAGTTTTCTCATAAATTTACTATTCACTGACAACAGATGGCGCCACATCACGCTTTTTATTATATGAATGGACTGAGTCGCCGCTAAATAATTTTTGTTATGATAAAAGATTAATTGTAGTTTTTTTTTCGATAACGAAACATTAATTATATAAAACTTTGTCTATTTGATTTAACTCCTTCATGCAAACATTTCTACATTTTTTACAATTTCTAAGCTAAAGACAGGCTAAAGATCGATAAAATGGCTCATTCCAATTTTATTGTAAAAAAATGTAAGCATTAGAAAAAGTAATAATAAGTTTGTTATTATAAATTATAATTGTATTATAAATTTTTATCTCATGGATTTATTATACAATTTGTAAACCTATAGTTGCGGCAAACTATAGTTCGGTGCAGCGAACTTTGTCTATTACCATTCATTTATTTTTAAAATCATAATAAAAATCTTAGCGGTGGTCACGTGATTCAAATATAATAAAATATCTTAGGAAGGGCACAACTGTTACATAAAATTCTTGGATATTTAAACTATTGGGTCCATAGAGTTAGCATATAAAAGAAATGGAAGAAAATAATGAGTATAGCAATTAGGTACATATAAATATTGTGCAAATATTTCGAATTCAACAAATACTTTACTTACTTGAATTAATATTTTTGTTAACCTCATTTAGAAAAAATATATGGATAGGTATATAATATATATTATGTTATATATTATATTATATATTAAGTTCTTTTAATTATTAAAGAACTTCTTAAAATTACTAATTACAGCACAGTAACTCTACAAACACAGCATTCACTTTCTGCTACGTTAGTCCCACGTTAAATCTGGTTCGACGTCGGAACTCGTATTTGAAAATTACTTTGATTTTCGTATCCATCTCCACGTTAAAAGCTGAATGTACCTAAATAAACTGAAAGTCGAACAATCAAATGTAATGTTTTAGTCAATTTGAATTGAATATTCCAACTGCTTGCATTGTTACGTACCTACAAAAGGGATAGCTTAATAGTAAGAGACGCACACACCATTTGCTTTCAAAAAAGCCATCCCAACTCAAATAAAGAGCTTTACAAATCTTACAATTCCATACAAATTCTAATTGACATCTTAGTTTTGCTCGAGACTTTAAGGAGAAAATTGGAACCAAAAAAGTGTAATCAAGTTTAAGTTTTATTTTGGATAAAAGATACTCAATAGACAACAATTCCTTTATTGTTGCTATCTATTTGTGATTTGTGTAAGAAGTAGTAAACTAAGCATTATGGGGCGTCATCCATATAGACAATTATATTTGTTAATACAGAAAATTCAGTAATAATGAGCAGGGCAAACTGGATTCTGTTTAGAGTATATATATGAACAAGCTAAGATTCTACAATTATATACTGGACACCCCTTCTGGCAGCCCCCTTGTATGAGACCGCAGTGGAATAATAGAACGTATGTCTCAGTACAAGAGGTAAAAACGGAATTTTCCAAAAATCCTAGTACGTTTGCAAAGGACCGGATAATAGGAAAATAACAACGAATTTTGTAATCATCCGAGGTACTTTCAGGATCTTTGCAAAAATCCCAATTTGTTTAGGACGATTAGTAAATTAAACGCTGATTGGTCAATGATGTATAGGTTCTCTGTTCTGGTTGGTCACTCAGCGCATCCGTCAGTAAGTAACGTTCATTTCGGCCAATATAACTTTTTTTCCTCTTGTATTTTTGTCCTATTCAATTCTATTCACCAAAGTTTGAGGCGATATAGTATATCTAACTATATTTTGGAACCCCAATTAATAAAATAGGTCTAATAGATAGGTAAGGGTCTACGACTAATAGGACTCTAGGACTATAAGGTACGTAAATACTTTACCCTATTAGACAAAACAATAGATAATCAATTTCCCCATTTTTTTGTGAAATACTAGTTTTCCGCTCCCGGCTTCGCCTGGGGTGCTATTTTGATTTTTATGTTTTTATATATAAAAAGAAGATAGTAAGATGGGTTGTAGGTTTCTTTTCAGTGATATTATTGTGACACCACTTTTCAAAGACATCTTTAACCCTACAACATTAGTATTATATAAAAACTAGTAGGTGCTCGCTACTTCGTCCGCGTCCGATCGCTACCAAACTTCACAGGATTACCCGCTGGACTAATCTGAAATACATACATACATAAATATATAGCAAATTTAAAAAAAAATATTGTCCAAAAAATTCTGTTACAACGTAGGTACGTGGCGAGAAACCGCTCTAACTTATAAATCTTAATAGGTTTCCCTAACCGTTGGTCGGTAAAGTTAGATAAAATCTTCTAGATAACGCCGAGTAAGTAACTTACCGACCTGTGTTATAAATATTCAAAAAACCGTTCGGACCGAATCGGCTTAAAAAATTGATGTCTCAATTATCGAGCTTCTAACCGACTATCTCGGGCTAGGCAGGAGAACACAGGGCGACGGGGTACCGGTTTTTTTTTTATTTATATTATTCTCACGTTCTTTATTTCCTCTTGGCATCTTGTTTTGGTTGCCATATCTCGGCATTTTATCTAGTGTATCTTTACAATGTACATAATAAATATAAATTTAGGAATTTTTACCGCACTAACAATTTCATGCATATCTAATAATAATAATAATAGTAATTTTTATTTACTAATTAACAAATCTATAAACATGTGCATTCTAAATCCCATTTGAAATATTTAATTAGGTTGAGTACTAGAGTCTAAACTAGGCCGAGCCTGTATCTTAGACGCCAGTGACAATAATTCCACTTACGACAACAATCCATTCTATTTTACACTCCTTTATAAGTAAACATTTTTGATTTTAAAAATTTGAGGATAATTTAAAAATATTTAAAAATAAAAATAACTCTCAGACATTAATAGGTATTACAAATTATGGAAGAAAGGAATACCCTCAGTTCTGAATAATAGTTAGGTTAGACTACTAAAATTGTGGACTTAAGACAAAAAAGAACAATAAAAATAAGTTAAAATATAAGTAAAAATATAACTAAGTAAATTTAATTTTGTTTGTTTTTTCTACATAATAAATCATATTTACATAATATTATTGTTGTTAATAGATTTTCTGTTTCTTCATATGTTTTGTTTTTGAGCCAGACAACAATTATTTTTTTAACATCAAGTTTTTTACGTGAATATATTTCTTGAATTTTATTTAGTTTGTTATAAGCAAAGGATCCAAATGGCCTACATATTCAACCAGCTCTGAGACCGCTTGCGCAGTCGATCTGCCAGCTCTGAAGCCGTATTGATTGTTTAAAATGATATTGTTTTTATTTCGGTAGGATATCTCTTGTTCATAATCTTTTCTAGGACTTTCGAAAGAGCAGGTAAGATCAATATGGGACGATAATTAGCAATAGAAGTTTTGTCACCAGATTTATAAATAGCGTGAATTATTGAGGTTTTATAAATAGGGTGACAACTAAAAAGTAACTTATCTAGTGAATTCAAAAAGCAGTGGGTTGTCCTAAAAGATGGTGATCTATACATGCCCATTACTACAGTATCAGCATTGATGTCAACAGTTAAACAAGTTGCATCTGCCAGAAATGGCTCATTTACTTTATAGTTTAGCCCACTTTTGATATATACAACAATTCCATCATTTTTATTTTTATTCGTTTTAGAATAGTATGTATTGTAACTTTTTATGGTTGGAAAAATGTAGGTATTCATATTCCATATATATTTCACATGATATGTTTATCCTGTTTAAGAGGATTTCGAATTCTGAGAAATTTTTGGTGATGCTTCTAATGTTTTGTGTCAATATGCTGAAAAGTGGATTTAATGATGTTTCTGTTGTGATAATATCGTTAAGCAGTTTAGGATCGCCATAGAAAGATTTTCCGGCTTTTATGGTATTTTATTTTATTTTATTTTATTTTATTATTTATATAATTGAATTTTGGTTATAGGAAATTGTAAGTATAAGACATATGAGTTATCACCCTGTTTCCGTTCACCTGGATAAAAGGAGTTAGTATTTCGACACAGCTTAAGGCTTAAGCTATCATACAATGTTTAACAGTACTTTCAGGTATAAAAGATAATTATAAATTTTGACATGAAAATAATAATACAATAAGTGAAAAGAATGAAAATAATACAATAAGAGAAAATAATAAAAGAGTATCTAATATCTTCTACTATAAAAAATAATGAAATCGTAAACGAACCGTGCCTTTACATTAAATATTTTTTCAAAAAAAATAACAATTTGTACTTATGTTACCGAGGTAAAAAAAATAGTTATTAGAATTTTTAATGTTTTGTCTGTGCGGTTTTCACTGATGTATTTTAGCAAGCTTCCCTTAAGATTTAGTGTTTGTTTCATTCCAATCAGTTTACAAACAAAAAAGTTATACCGAAATATTAAATACTTCAAGTCTATCCATCGCCTAGTTTTCCAGTCTTGTAGACGGAAGCTCGAAAAAAAGCTCTTATTATACTTATATAAAAATGTAGGTACTGCATCATTGAATTATTTTATTTATTTCCTAATTTTATTAATTGTGTATTACAAATTAAAACAAACACCCGCTTCCATACGTCATCAGCATTTTAAAATAAAAATTCCCCACAAATAATCTTATAAGTTTTATACTCCATCGAGCCCATCAATCACCCTGTGAATAAAAACGTCGCCTATTCTTTACGTTCACTCGTCGACACCTCGACAACTCACCTTATTTCTACGAATGAAGGCTAATATGAAGAAAAAAACTAGACATACAAAGTATTTTATAAAGCAACCACGCTAGTTATAGGTGGTGGACATTATCAATATGACATGCTATTTCTTAATATAATATTACTTCTGAGAACAGATTGTATCGTCTTATGAATAATTTATTAGTTTAGAATTAAAGTGTGTTCAAGCCATCGCGGACGTCATACCATTGGTTAAGTTATATTAGGAAAGTGGAAATAGGATTTTAAGATGCTCATCATAGGGCAAAAGAAGGAATAGCACAATAACCTGAAAATGCTTCCAACATATTTTTTAATATCTTACATTTAATATTAAATTATGATTTATCATTATAATATATTAAATAAGAAGACTTTGAATAATTGAGTTAATTCACCAACGAAATTGTGAACTCTTATGTTATCTTGTGTCTTATCAGATTATAAAATATGCTGTGAGATGATATTAATACATGATGTGTTCTTAATTACTGTATAAAAGTAATCATACTGTTTCCGTAAAAAAATCGTTTCTGAACTGTCCAAACAATAGTAGTAGTAGGCTATGGTATAGGTAAAATACATTTGGTTAGAGTTACACTTTTATAAAAACAGAAAAAAATTGTTTCTGAACTAGTATAGGATATAGGAACTTAAAAGAATAATTTACTATTGCTGAACTAATTGCTATACGAGATTATAATTTCATATTTAGTTTGCACAGTCTATCAGTTATATTTGTAGTTTTTAAAATAATCATCCGTATCCCAAGTGTACTCAGATTACGAGGTTGTTTGAATTCTGCTTTAGTAAACATTTACTCAGGGTCCTTTAAGCCAAACACTCAACGCAAGTTAAAGTCATCACTGTGACAAGTGATAGCTACAGACCTTCAACTTTGTGCACTTGGTAATAAGGCCCAATTTGAACACTTTTATTGAACACATTGTGTACAATCTAAGCCATAATTTTTTTTTGTTCACCTGAGCGAGGTGCGCGTGCTGACAGCTACCGTTCTTAAATACTCCCATTGTTTTCGTCAGGAAGTGTATTATCTTATTTTTAATTTTGTTCGCCAGTTGCGACTGATAAATTGAATTCTGTTTCTGGTTTAGAATAACAATGGAAAAGGACACTTCAATTCCATATTACTATTATTTTTTTATAGAATTACAAGGAAAAAAGTTGTAGATATTAACAAACTCAGCAGTTACAATCGCATGGTTATTTATTTCGTATGTTCTTATTCCAAACTAACATACCATAAAGTAAGAACATCGATAAAAAAAAATGAAGTAATATCCTGTCCATATAAGAATGATTGCTTTCGCTTTATCCAACTCTCAACGCGGCGAGGTTTGTGCCGTAGTAGCGTATGTAGACGTTTTGATGTTGGGTGCTCGGGTCTGCTGCACCTTCGGGTTAAAATAATACTTATAATTTATCTACCTATATATTTGTCCCTTAATGAAATTGTTAATAATAAAAAGTCATATTTTTGACAAAAATATAAAACGATTTTATAGGTAAAATTAAATTATACTAATGTAAAAATAAATTAATAGAGAATAAAACTGTTTGGAACTGATATCTGAAGTCTTTATAAATAAATAAATAATGTTTAAATAAGAAATTAATCATGGAAACAGCTTGCAATACGTTGTTAATTACTGCAAACTAGCGATCCGCCCCCGGCTTCGAATGCTATTTTTTCTGCAAATTATATACACAAAACTTTCTCGTTTATTGTTATTTCCGTGTATTTTAATTGTTTTGATACAGTATCAAAATTTGTAAGTTTTTTCATAAGAAATTAGGAAAGAAACAGTCAAAGGTAGACAGTGACTATGTTTTATATTACGTATAGATGTAGAAAAAGATATAGATGTATCTATAGATGCAGCGGCAGAGCATCGGCTCAAACTCACGGAGACCGACGCCGGAACGGGTTTTTGAACACCATTAGCCGATTCTGCATCTACATATTAACTTAACTACTATGTTTTTTACAAAGTTATATTACAAACTATTCACGTGTACCACCACCATTAAAATGCAAAGCTTCCATAACATGAGGCATCTAAATAATAAATTAATAAAATAGCCAACTGTTAACTACACCTGAGTTTGCTTCTCTCGGATCCAGCTGCGATATCTTCATTTGGCGGCCGGCAGGTGTCACGTGGTTCTCTATATCTTCCGTCTTTGTTCTACTTCTATTGCAAGAACTTCTTGTCTCACTCTAACATATGCTCGTTTGCCTTAAAGGAAAGCTTAGTATAAGACCCGTGATATTTTGTTTTTATTTTTTACCTGATGGCTTTATATTTATTTCTTTTGAGTTCGTGTACACGTATGGATGTGGACACGCACAGTGTGATCGTAACATTGTATTACATTTTCAAGTTTCCGTTGTTGCTTCTTGATTTATATATAAATGCTCTTTCATAGTTCAAATAACCTATTCGACTCGACTCTTTTATGTTATGGAACTATTGGTATAATGTTTCAGAAGTTTTGTTCGCCTTTTGAAACGCTGATCATGACATCATTATAAGTTTCCGCAAAGGTGCAATTGTTTAGATCGGACGATTTGGTCTTGAAAATAATTAAGATTTATCCATCGCAAGCCATGTAAAAACTCGATAACTATTTTTACTTAGTTTTAAAAATATCGGGTTTCCCTAGTAACCCTACTTAATTATTATTAATGAGAATTTTCGTATGTTTAGATGTTTGTTCCTCAATAACGCAAAAATGACTGAAGGGGTTTGGATGAAATTTGGCATACTTACAGATAGTTTATTACCTGGTTTAACATTTAAGATACTTTTTATCCTAGAAAAATGTTAAAAATGTTACCGAGAAATCGTCTAAAAATATAAAAATTTCGATGCCACTGTCGTCAAATATAAAGCGATAAAAATGTCAGGCGTTATTCAGGTGTTAGATATCAACACGGAGGAAGTCTTGGGCACCAGCTAATTTTAAATAAATTAGAATTAGAATAAACTAGACAAAAAATCTTGGATATGGAAAAAATAGCTTTTGGTTTAGCAGTTTACAGTGGCTTAGAAACAACTTAGAAAAATTGGTTTTTGAATTACTTACTGTTATTGAACATTTATATGACAATCATTTAAAATGAGTGGTGGGCGGAAGCTTTCACAGATACTTAAATACTTTTTTGTGTAAAGGCCGACAGGCAGTTAGATGGCCTACGTGGTGGCAAGTGTTTATCGTCGCCTATTAAGACCAGCAACGACATAGGGTTGCGCTGACGTCCTTAATAGGAATACGGATAAGAGGCAAACAAATATGATCTGCACTCGTGCAGATCATATTGGGGGGTGATTACTATTGCTAGACTAAGACCGAATAGCTGTATGCCCTGCCCTGCCTTACTAAGCCTTGATTATACTTACTTATACAAACTTAATAGTTTAGTCGAAGTAAGCTAACCTTATTGGATTGTTGAGCACAGATAGCTCCTTTTACAGCTCAGCAGCAGGCGTGTAGGTTACTATGTTTAGAGAGTATGTGTCAACTATTTTATATTTATCCTGCCTAGAGCTTGTTTAAGGATATAAGGGCTCCTAGGCAATTGTCTCGGGGCCTCTTAACTGTTTTCTAACTTCCTAAAATATATTTTAATTACCACAACCCAATTTTATGTATAATTATACAAATTACTACACTGTTTTCAAAAAGATGCTTACCTTATAAAATAAACCTATGTTCCAAGTTTCAGCTTTCTGGAGTTTACTTCTAGAAATCTTTAATATTTTTTTTTTTTATTTATTAGGAAGTTAACACAGTATACAACAATCTATACACTTATTCACATTTAAACAATCTTTTATAATATTGTATACTCCACTTATAGGCTAACTCAGCATGCATTAAAAACGAACACAAAAGATTTTTATATGTTATTTTTTTTTCCTTGGTGCTTGAACTATACCCAATGTGTGGCCTCTAGGCAGTTACATTGGCTGAAGTCTGGTCTGGTCAGTGGTCATATATTATATAAGTAAGTTATTTGATAGAATACGTTACCAAAGCATACTTAGTAGGTAAAGTTGGTTTAATTAAAATGAATTCACCGGAGCTTAACCACAAGTTATTGCTGTCACCTGCCTTAAACATAACAGACATTTTCATGCTACATTAAACATTGACAATTTTAACCACGCAATGAACAATTAGTTATTTCTTACATGCAAAGTATCAATTTACTTTCTTTTCGAGAAAATATTGGAGTCATAGATAAATTATATTAATTACTTTAATTTTTATCTAATAAAGATGATTTATTAAATAAAATTCAAATGTCTAGTTATGTATTTATTTTACCTTTCATTTCTTTATTTAAAAAGATGTAAGTGATTTGGAAAAATATCAATACAGTCAGAAAGTTTCTTACAAGTTTTGGTTTTGTTAATTTTGTTTTATGGCATAACATATTATCCGGTTAAGATTGTATGCACAAAAAAGAGATTTGTTGCCTACATATTAGTTATATTATTTTAATGAATATAGTATAATATAAATACATTTAGTATATACATATTATTATATGAATGGATTTTTAAACATAAGAGAAAATGTTCAACTAATGTACTCAGTATTAAAGACATCAACGCGTGCTCATTCGAAGTTTCTTATTATTATTTTTTCAATGTTTTTATTTCATTTTATTTGGTATGGTTGTCAATTATGGGTAAAAATTTAAACCAAATCAATAAAATGTGCTATCTTTAAAGATAAAATTACTCGTATGTTAGTCGTATTGTCATTGGCAAATGACTATATTAGTCGATAGATCGTCATATAGCCTGATAATTGCCAATGACTGAAAATATAGAAATTACTTATTCATAGAATATTAATATGAAGGGAAAATTATCTTCTACTTATTGGATTTACTTAGGGTCTTAAATATAATATATTTATATAAATAAGAAAATAATGAAAAAAATATTGCATCATTATGAAATTAAATATATGTAAGTAATTTATGTCACTTTCTTTTTTGGACAACATTAAAGCTTTGGTATACTCGTATACAGTATTCATTTGAAGTCGTTTTCCACGTCTGTATTGCCGCTAACTCCTCCTAAACCACGCAACAGATTTTGATGCTGTTTTCACCATCAATTAGATATTTTTTCACGGATTTTTTATGTATATTAGAAAACTTAACTAAGTCTTATTCTGGGCGAAGCCGGGAGCGGGTCGCTAGTGTTTTATAAAAACGTCTCCTGTTGAAAACACGTGCTAACTTGTTTAAGAATTTAATTGAAATTCTTTAATTATTAATTATTTAATTATTTAATAATTGCATTTGAACGTAAAAGCGTCGTACTTATATCTAAATTGTTCATAATACATTTTATTTAAGTTACAAACTCGTAGCATAATTGTCATCTTCCTGTCCAATTAAAATGAAATAATTAAGTTGTCAGCGAGCTATGTCAGCCAGTCAGCGAGCGTTGTAGGCTCCGCGGTATTAAATTTTAACTTTTATTGACAGCCGTACAAAGGCCTGCCGACCGTTCAACCTTCGTGCTTCCACATCGGAGCGCTCTTCATTACTATCCTGTTTCGAAAAACCCTAATAACTTTCACGAGTCAATTTGAATACCGCTTTTATTGAGTCATTATTTTTATACAGTTAGGTATTAGTTTTTGCTCGTAACCTCATCCGCGTATCCTTATAAATTGTATAATAATATTGTCTATTTGTTACTCCGATGTATAAATTATATTACTGTTTAGTTTAATCAAAATCTGTTCAAATAGTTCTTGCTTAAGAGTTTCAAATGTGAGTTTCACGCATAAAAATAATATTATATCAAGTAAAACTTATAATTGGTAGGATTACCTACACCTCGATTTTAGTGATGCTGAAATTTTGTACTTACTTATCTAGCGACCAGCCCTCGGCTTTACACGGACCCCTTTAAATTGAAAATTTCCAAAATCTTTCTTAGCGAATGCTTACGTAATAAAATAAATCTATATTCCAAATTTCAGCTTTTTAAGATTAGTTTTGGTTATGCGTTGCGTTAATAAATACCTAAATAAATAAATATTTTTAAAGCCCCCATTCACATGATTAAGTATGACATGCAAACATTACCCCATTTAGATAAGATATTGTTTATAGACATTTTCTAATAAAGCAATGGGTTTTGGTTTTGATCCCTACTCTTGGTACCCATTGAAATATCAAATCTGTGTGTCTTGAATCTCTTTCCTACGCTAGTCCGGTTATTGTTAGAGTAATGCGAGTATAAACGAAGGTAGTACTAGTTCAATTTTCTCGTACAGTCTTCGCTCTAGCCCAGGTGTTACGCCTACGTATGATTATATGTATATATTAAGTATAAAACACCTTAAGTTGTTCGTATGGTGTTGATAATGGCGCGGCCATATCCCCGGAACTGGTTTCCTGCGATCACTCGTTAGCGCCAATGAAGTTGTTATACGCGACGGCTCTCGCCTGTTCTTGTTGCTTGTTTTATTCAGAGAGCATAGCCGGTCGCCGACCAACGACTACTCGACAGTATCGCGAATTGCGAGCGCCTTCCAGCATTTAAATTTCCAGTCACTATATCAAGATATTCAAGTAATCTGATGGCCATTCCGTCGATGAACCCTTTAGGTTTATTTCAAACGTGAACTGCGTTTAAAGCGCTTGACTTCTTAAGATTTAAAGTAACTTAAACTCTTAGGGCCTCTTTCACCAACTACAAGTAAAGTTTTGATTAGTTACTTTTAGAAATAATTTTATGTTTTATTAAATTATGCACTAGGCCTACAGCACCCTTCGACAGGCGATTTTTTTTTATTATTTTACAAACAAAGGTATATCAGCTCTATCATTCCCGGTGACCGGTGACTTTAAATGGCGGTTAGCCTACTTGACATTTTACTCAGAGATGGTGAAAGAGGCTCTTATACATTTTTCATTGGATTAAGTATCAAAAAATATAATTTTTTCCATCACACACATACTTTAGCAATCTCCACTACCTTCACTTTGGGTTTTCATATTAATAATATAAAATTTCCCAGTGATGGATTCCTATCAAGTTTCTTTGATCATGAGTGGTTAGAGTGCTTGCCATAACGCTATGTCTCAGGGGTCCTGGGTTCGATTCTCTGCAGGGTCAATTTGTATTTTGTAAAAGAACTTTTCTAAGCGGTTCTGGTCTGGATTTAGAAAGTAGTGGCAGGGCACACTACGTTTCGCAATCATTTCGGTAGCCCGTCTGGCGACAGTGACAACCCCCTTACAGAAGACTACCGTGAAATAATAGCATGTGTGCTTTTGCGTTTCGGTGAGTGTTTAAGGGATGCCAGAGCTCATTTCCCTATCCCTTCCTAACCCCTATCCTTAAACTTATTATGATTTATGAGGGTTTATGGTAGCCAACATAACCTAGTTAATCATACGCACAACTTGATTAATTAAGATTAAAAGTATAATTTAATATTTATTCATAGGTAGCTGAGATTGTATAATTGACCCTTTACTTGGATGCATTGAAAGAGTAGGTAAAATACCTAATTATACTGAATTTTACTATACAGTACAGAGTGCTACAGAGTGCTCGAAATACAAAATAACGTCGGCTGTACAAAACAAATCTTCACAGGGGTCACATCCGGTGCACGTGTAGTATTGGGACGTCGCGTAGGCTGTGAATGCACTGTCCACTCCCACACTGCATTTTCATTTAATGTCATATTATATCTAAGAAGAGGTAAGGGGTCTTCAGATCATCGTTATTGTTGCTTCGTAATGAACCAAATTATGGAAATAAATGTTTATTTCTTGTATATCTATGCTTACTAATATTATAAAGAGAAAGTTTGTTTGTTTGGACTGATTTGAAAAATTCTTTCACTGTTGGGAAGCTATATTATCAGCGAGTAACATAAGCTATATTTTATAAAGTTACGCGGTCGAAGCCGCGTGCAACAGCTAGTATAATATATTTTAGTTTTGGTTAATTTTTGTCATTTGATCTTTTGTTATTTCCACGTTTTCAATTTTAAATTAAGGAATAATAAACTATTATGTTGAAAAATCTCGTATAAATGTTTAAAAATTTCTTAACAGGCTGTTTCTATTAAATCTTTAGGATATTGATATATCAACTTGTTATTTGCGTCGAAAAGTATAAAAACCAATTGTGAATTAATCTTTATACCACTAATGGATATATTGATATATCTACATTTCAAAAAATTTAGTGACATTCACTTTTATAATAAAAGCAGATAATAATAACATGCAGTTTAGAAATAATAATAAATCCTACACACTGATTTAAGACGCAAAGGCAACGCTGCGTTGACGCTCGTTGTCTGAAGAGTTTGTTTGAAGACAGACGTAGTCTCACAAGCCTACACGATTGTATTTTAATTACTGAAGAAGTTGGCCCCATATTGTTTTGTGACGATGAATATTATGAATCGAAATTAACAATATAATTAGGAGCGTAGATGGATGCAGGCGCCACTAAACCCGACATAAAATTAAAAAAATGCTTATTTATTCTTGTTTTATGTATTTCAAAGGGAATTTTAATATATTGAATTTTATTTATATTCAACCTTCATATATCAACTTGTAATTTTGAATACACCTGTATCAATTTCTCCTTTCTCTTACACTTTGCCGAATAGATGTGTAGATATTATATTATAATGTCCTTGTGTAAAAATAAAAATAGATGGAAAAATATTTTATTTTATTTTATTTAAGTTACACCAACTGAACAGTAGGTACACGTGTTACTTATTTTTAGGAAATATTTTGAAAACTTAATAGGTACAAGTACCTCTCTGGTTAGTTTGTTAGCTCTAGGTAAAGGGGTCACCCCTTTTCGAATCGGAATTAAAATTTAGCTATTGCGCACCATCAGCAACAGTGTATAAAAAAAGTTAAATACTTTTTAAGAATTTTTATGAAGAGACAATCATGCCTCTTACTTATCATCAGTAGTATCAGTACCTTTGGGCTATCTACAGGCGACGGAGTCAATTAAAAAAGTCTAGAAATTCCAAAAAACACAAAAAGCTCCAATATGAAGTTGCCAAGTTTATTAAGTTCGACACTAATATCTTTATTAAGTCATCTCGTGCTACAAATTCATAGTTTATCCACTTTAAATTTACTCTCAGTAGCGGTCGAAGAGCCTCCGGGTATTAAGGACTATAGGAAACATAAAAAGCAGAGAGAATAAAAAGTGGTAAGAAAATGATATAATATTATGTTGTGGTGGTACAACGCGCCCCATTCCCTCTTATTCCCGCGCGCCGCAGCCGTCCCGCATCTCTCGACAAGTTAATCAGACAACGAAGTCACTGGTTCTCAATGTTAAACTGAATTACGAAATAGCACTATACCTAGAAAAAGTATTTTATTTTCTTCAGCTTATGTTAAAACTTGAGCTTTTGTAACAATGCATTTTGATGTACACATTCAGTTTTTTAATTATTAAACAGCATATTTTAAACAATATTTTAATATAGGGTTATTACCACATCTGGCCCTAGTAATGTACCGCCTTCCTCTTAATGAAGACCGCCATGAAAGAAAATTAGGTATGCTGTTTTGTTTCGGTGCAATACGTGCTTTAATATGTAAGTTGCATACGAGTATACGATATAACTCTCGTACGGCGGATCGGATGGTAGAGAATATCCATACTCATACATAGCCTTTTCCATACTCTTAATGTTGCAGATGACTTTTGGACTTAATGTTGCCACCACTCTTCTGAGTTCTAGCAAAACTTGAGTGGCCTTTTCTTCTCCCTACACTTAGAATACTTAGATGTGTAATTTAATGATTAACTTTTGGTCAAGAAGTGGTGTGCAGTAAAACTCTAATGAGTTTGTGTTTACACCATTGTTAAACTAAATGTAACATTATGTTATACATATAAATAAATAAATAAAAAATAAAATAAGTGTGTGGTCATTTGAATAGTTGCTTATATTAAACACAATTGTTATAGGAGTTCTTTTTTCTATTTTAATTGTTTTTAATATTTATTATTTATAGTTCAAAATAAATATATTTGTCCATCGCAATAATAACTGAATCAGTTAAACCAGGAATCGAATATTTTTATGGGACAAACGAAGAAATTTTTGGAATGTGGACATAATATGGACGTACGAGGCATAAATCGTAAACAATCATGACCCCAACAAAGTGCAAGTAGTTTGAGAGGCAGTGTACAATAATGGCACATAATGACTCTATCGGCGGCGGCGAGGCGGCTACTCTCCGAGTCAGCCTCAGCCGATCGTTCGACGCAGCTTTAAATCCACTAAATACACTCTACACAACACTGAATGAACAATTTTCCTAATGTACTCTTTTGAATATGTTATTGATTTTATTGATTAGTATTTTTAAGTGTAATTTTTGTCATTACAAAACATTACAATAGTAAAAACGTCGAAAATTCCGAATAAGAAATAATAAATGTTCTATGATTAAACTTACAAGGAATGAATAATTATCTGGAACATCAATAAAACAATCTAAAACCAATTATCGCTCGAAGCAAATGTCAATTCAAACGTTTATAATGACGTCTTCATCGGGACCGGCATGGCGGCGATTCACAAAGGCATATTGCTTTGATGTAGCCGCGCTTCGGTGCGCCACGCCTGCGTCGTTCTGTGACAGCACAAAAGTGTGGAGGTGATGATGCCTTTATAAAAACCGTTGTGATTTAAGGCTTTCATACACGTACTTACCATTTAGTTGAAGTTACATCCTAACTACTAATATAAATGCAAAAGAGAGTTTGTTTGTTTGTTAGTTACGCTTTCACGCCTTAACTATTCAACCGATCATAATTAAATTTTCCATACACGTTGTCAGAGATACAGAAAAGGACATATAAGGTATCTTTCAAATAGGAAAAAAATAATGTAGCAAAAAAGTAATTTATCATTTAAAATTCAAAATTCAACGTCTCACAACAAAACTGAATAAATGTTTTAACACCCAAGCAAAAGAGATGCTGACAAAGTTGCGGAAAAAAGCTGGTTTAACAATAATTGTTAAGCATTAATTTCAATGTAATAGAATAGAAGAAAAGGAAATTGTTGAAATAGATTCTAATACTTTTAAAAGTGAAATATTTGTTTTTTAAACAATCATTAGATTTTCACATCCGGAAAAGCAGTTATTCCGGACGGTTAACTGTAACTGGATGTGCTTTACATATATCAATTGGTAAGAAAATGTTTTTTTATAACATGAAACCTTTGAACCGATCTGGTTGAAACTTGATACACAAATCGATCAAATCCTGGATTTAACAGATAGCCTATTTGGCTATATGTCACGCACACTTGTAGCACATGTAGCGTTGGATGTGTTATAGGCGACGGTATCCACCTACCATTAAGTGAACTGTCAGCCTGTCTGTCGACCTTAAAATAAAAATAAAAGTGACGGAAGTCACATACAATCAAGTAGAATGTCAAACATTCGGCTACCTATTTTAACTTGGAAGCGCGGACCATTGAAATTTTCTAAAAAATCAGACAAATAAAGGATTCGTAGTTGCATAGGATAATTATTGCCTAAGTGCATTGAGAATCGTTAACCGTACCATTTATTTTGAACTTGTTTGAACAGTGAATTTACACTCTATGAGAGACCAGCATTGTAAACGTGACAGCGCGCGATTTATGAGCCAACTGTCGTAAAATCCTATTGTTACCGAAATGGTTGTTCTTGTTACAATCAACCTTCAGAATTTTAAATCCGAATATATTGCATTTCAAATAAAAAGAGTGGGCCCGTTGCGCGTTGGTCCAATGGTTAGGGTATTAGTTCTCTGTTTCAATGGTTTCAAGTCTGATTTCTAGCCAATCAAGCAAAGTAATGAACCCTTGAAAGGTACCTTAGGTTTGGCTGTACTTAAATAATTTTCGTGGTATGTATTTCAGTTCGAGGCAATTTATCTATTTCTACTCCCACTGTGTGACGTCCCCAATGTGTGACGATTATTACTAATACAATAATTGTATGATAAAAGTGACATTAATTAAATTGAAAAATTAATTTTAAATGTTACAAAATTATTCAGACAATTTGCATTATTTTACAACATTTAACACAATATAAATAATGCAAATTGCCTGAACAATAACTGTTTCTTTGCTCTACAAAGAAAGTAAACTTTATGTTTATACTACTTACAATTATAATAATATGCTAGAACAATTATAATAACAGCATAATATTAGATAGAAGATTTATCTATAGTAGGCATAACATGCATACAACAGTCCATTTTTAATTACTCGTACATTTATTTTTTTAAAATCGATACTGCAATCTGAGGTTACTGCATGCTGTATTTTGCAACTAACAATAGTTCTGCAGTAAAAGCATCAATCTTCCCCTTGTGTGTCAAAAATAAAATGTGCTGAAATTATTAATAAATGAATCCGCAATATTATTCATTTAGTAACTGACCGAACGGATTGATTAATGTTTAGTACGAAACGCTACACGAAGTCGAATTTATTTATATACCGTATTCAAACAAAGTTGCATGTCTTGATCACGATTATGAAGAAAAAAAAATTCGTTCTTCAACGTAAGTATTCTGAACAGCTCCAGCTCCCTTTGTTGTTTGCTTTTCGTGGAAGGACCGGCACGAGGCAATAACATCTGATTCTAGTGGCATATTAATAAAAAAATACTATTTTTGTGTTTAATCTTCTGAGACACCGACTCGTTTCGTTTAAAATTTATTTTTCAGTAAGCCGGAAACTATACAATGTTAATAAGGTAATTTATCGTTTAAGTACGAGTATTAGCCATTTTGTAGACGAGTAATCCCGGTAGCCAATGAATGACAAAGATGTAAGTACTTGGCGGCCCTTTCTGAAGACACTTTTTTTTAAATCGTACTGTTAAGTCAAAGAGTATTATTTGAAGCATTTTGTTTGCACAAAGGCATTTCCGCTTGAACTCCACTTCAGTTTTCGATTCGCATTAAATTAGCTTTGAAGGTGTTTCTTCGGATATAATTGAGATAATTATTTTAGCAATGATTTCTATCTTAGCACACATACTTATAAAGACCATGTTCTTTATATTAAAACTTCCTGTATATACTCTTTTTATATAGGAAATATTAATATAGGATCCAGTATAATGTAAGAACATTATTTTAAACTATTAAGTAAATAAAAACATAGCATATTTCTCGTTCTGTTATGGATACATTGTATAAATAAATTTCTTTACGAAATACTGAATATTTCACAGAACAACAAGAATTTTCTTGAAATAATCTCACACCAACATGATTATGAACCAATTATTAAAAACAAAAAAAAACGATATAATGAAACCAACATGAAGTAATCTTAGTCATGATGAACATTACTTTATCATCTCCCCTGAAGCTTTCAAACTATTTCTTCAATTTATATCAATATAACTTTTTCTGAATGTTTAATTATAATATTAAATACATGCTTCATGACTCTTCGCAGGCATTGATTTCTTGTGCTCCAATAGGAATACCGTTATAAAACCTCTAATGTCGGTCTCGTGATCATTTTCTTGAGTCTTAATTATGTTTCCGATGGTTTCTTGGGTGGCTCTGTTAGAGCACGTTTTAATTATTATGAAGATCCATTGCTGTAAGAAACAAAGGAAGTCGTTAAACCTGTAGGCAATGCAAAGGAAAATGGACCTTTCCAACACTTCTTATTCTATCTTTAATAATTATGTTCTTAAGACAAGTACTAACTCCAGATCGAACCAAAATAATATGATCGTCCTCATCATCTCAGCTGCAGGACGTAGTACGTTTCGATCAGTAAAAGAAATACTTACCTTTATCATTGAACTATATGTTGACCTCTACGCTGATATTTGACTTTTTAAAACATATATAATATTAGTTGCTGTACAGGTCATGTTTTATTAAAGTTGTTCATAACGACTTGGTTGCGTGTTTTAACAGCGTCAGCGTAGATCCATACTAGCTTTGTTATCAATTAGATAGACAGTCGAGATAGCGAACCAAGTATGTAGCCGAGCTAAGTGTTACAACACGCTGACAGGCTTAATTCATAGCAAACTACATACGAAACAGTTTGGACACAACGTCCGCTGAGATTACCAAACTGACAAGCCAGCTCAGCGAGCGGTTATCTATTAGTGATGTATTTTCAACGGAAACGTTTATCGATATATTTTGTTGGATCGCAATCTACTTATACATTGTCAGTGCAATAATACCTGTGATGCTAATAAATATGCTCAATTCAGCGATGCTTATCTACTAATTATCCCCAAAACAATGTTAATATACTTAAACATCGCCAAAAGTGACGAGACCTAATCTCTAAGTTAACATGGTAGAGCGAAATGATTCGACCTTGACCTGGACCTGGATTCTAACCTAACTTTCATCAATAATGGTAATTTTAAAAAATAGCCAGCTAATGTTGGAGAAAACTTTCCTCAAAATTTCAAATACCAATACAAAACAATGAGGTACGTAACACAAAATAATATTATTTGCACATACAAAGTATGTGGTACAACACTATTATTTAGTATAAATTTTATAGAAACATGTACCTACACCACACACGGTGTGTATCAAATCATGGCGCAACAAAGAGGTAACATTCGGTTTTGAGGCGTAATTATTGAGGGCCGGATCATCAGCGCCCATTAGAGGGCGAGTAAATGTGTGGTGACGAGAGACGACCACCCACGACCTTCGCTCCAATACAATTAATAAGTAATTTCAACAATGCCAAACATTATTTAAAGGTAAAAGTTATTTAATTTACACAGGACCCATTGTAGGTAAGTACGTGAATGAGTAACTCGAATCCAGACAGAATACGTGTCTACAGATATGTATTTCATTTTAAACCCCCAACGCAAAAACGGGATGTTATAAGTTTGACGTGTGGGTCTTTGTATCTGTGTATCTGACTTTGGAATCGTAGCAAATCGTGTAAGCTGACGAGATCGAGATGGTTCTTAGCTATAATGTATGAAGATCTGTTCAGGCGTTTCAAGCTACTTTGAAGTCCATTTCCTAGTTGATGAAGGGATTTCACTAACTTCCACATGTTCGATGGATGTGAAATTTGATATACTATTACATCGGTGGTATTTCTGTAACATGGCAACCTTGATCTAATGCTGCAGCATCAAGTAAGTAGTCTGCGGGAAACCCAACTCCTCAGCAACTTACAACAGATGTAGCGTGTTTGAGCTCAATAGAAAGTAGGGGGTTAGTTTATACCTAACTTTAATTGTAGCTAAATAAAAAGCTAAAGAGAAAAAATGCCGCGGAAACAAAAAAAAGTTTAAATAAATGCTGTAATTTTTCTTCGAGGTACGAGTTAGAACACAAATTTTGTTAAAGACGTTCCCAAGGGAATCGGATAAGGAAATGTACTGGCTAAAGACAATATGATGACGTTTAATATGCACAATCTCAGCTTCTTATACGCCATTTATACAAATGTTTCTTATGTAGGATCTATTTGGATAATCTATTATTAAAGCTGTACATTTTGGAGAGAGTAACTTCATTTTCTAATGACCTACTATTCTCGTTTATTTGGGTACTATTCACTTTACTTAATTTGTTGACTGATAACACTCCCTGCAGCAGTAATAGCGTGGGTAGCCCGATAGGAGGCAGCAACAGACCCTTGTAGAAGATCACCAAGAAAAAACGGCTCGTGTGTTGTATCTTATTGAACGAATTAGGGATACCAGAACCATTTATATGTAACTTATTAACTTCATAAAAATAGAGCGTGGCGAGTTTAAATATATTTTAGTGGCGAATTTACAATAAGTCTTTCCTTTGCTCTCGTTATCATTTATCTGTCTGCCGTGGGTTACATTAAAAAATTTATGATTTTATTTGCGACTTATAGTTTCGCTCGATATAACTAAATTCGATATGGTTCCACTTCGAAACGAAACCTACCAAATGGAAGTATTGGACATGGTTCAAAGTAGGGAAGCCTTCGCAAATCAGTCCCACATTTTTAAGCTAACGTTGTCAGCGTATCTCACTCAGAAATCTCACAATGTCAGCTTAGGCCATCCTAAAAATTAATTAATTTTTTTGATTAAAATGGCTGGTGGCAGACAGGCCGTCGGTTCTCTTGATGGTAGGTGGCTATGTCACCTAAGCACACATGTAACACTAGGGGGGAATCCATTTCCGCTGCCTACATTTAAAAGCATTATACATTTTAAACTAATTCGTCTTTAAAAACACTCATCTCATCCTATTCCCTAAGAAGCAAAATGTTCCTGTTTAATAATACTTTCTTACAAAATTAAACATAAAATCTTTTTTGTTAGAGTTTTTAACAATTGTTCTTATTTAAAATATATACATTATAAAACTGTTTCTCTAAACTGCGCAACTTCACTGCCATTATGAGATTTTTCTGCAAAGTTGCAAACTTGTCAATTACATTCCAAAGAAGCCAATTGGATCGATAGTAAATTAAAAATTAAATACAAGTTGCATGTACGAGTATATACTACCACTAGCTAGTACAATATAGTATATAAGTGATGCGCATAAATCGTGCAATGTGGTTCCAACGCGCATTGGAGGCGTGGACCGTCGTGCCGGAACACTGATCCAAGCTCGGTGGTCTCCGGAACCGGGATCGGGAGCATTTCACTTCTTCCTGCTTTATAGAGAGATAAATTTATAAACTACTACCCGGTGTCCGCGACTTCGTCTGCGTTCAAAATTAAAAAATAAATAAGCAATATAACGGTTTACCTCTTGTTGCTATAAAACTGCCAAGGCGTTAGTTTTATTTTAGATGATCTCTTGGGAAGAGTACTTTTTTTCTTTATGAAAGGTACGCATCCCATGGGCTCGTCAAACTTAGTGAAAATTTACTTTACTGCCTTAAAGTACAAAAGTCATTATAGATAAGTAGCAATACTGCAATTATCTACTATTATACCTGTGCCCGCCCATTACATTATAATACAATCAAATGAATGTAATTTTTTTTATTGCTGTCATCATTACAGTAAAATAAAATTTTAGTCAAAATTTATTTAAATTAAAATTTTTATTTATTTTATTATTTATAATAAAACGGACATAAAGTTCGTGTCTTGTATAAGATCTGGTCTCATCACCGAACTACTTTTTTGGACTGCGTGACAGAAAATATCTCAATTTGAAAGCTCCACATCGGTATTAAGCACGAATTTGTTTCTCAGTCACGCCCGCGTTTAAAAGTTTTTTGTCTAGCGCTTACAAAGTATCGGATAATGTTCTTTACTTCAATTGGTAATAATTAGGCTTACGTAAGGCATCCACAGAAAGACAGGCTACGTGTAATTGTGACCACCCACGAAGCCCGGGGTCGATGCCGCGGGCGAGTGTAGAAAAACAATAAATTATGCGAATTCTGACAGCGGCGTTTTGATTAGATAAACATATCACGACAGTAGCCAGATTTCTTATATCGTGACATTCATTAATCTGGGACGCTACATTTTTTGTCGCCTAATCCAGGATACCTTTGATTTGTATAATATATCCACTGTCTAAAATCAACATTCTTGAACGATCGATTTGTATTTGTACCGTATTTGGTATTTGTATAACTATAATTACTTATTTCATAGATAAAGTTTGTATTAAACCGTCGAGGATCTATTGAAGACGCAATTTCCCAGCGGCAGTAATTCCGATGTTTCACACTATAAAATTAAATGTCTTATAGTGAAGGATATTTAAAATACAGCCGGTATGTAGCAATGAACAAATGCTTAGAACATTAATGAAAAATACTTGGCGTTGTAACATGCGATTTCACACGAGATGGTGTTTCATCTAAAGATTTTACATGGTTACATCATGTAAAATTTTGATTTATAAGATGTTACTTATTTTAAGCGTGAAATTCATCTACCTAATGGCTAAGAACTTAAATATTATTACCAATCGTACAAAAAGAAGATCTACTTTTTTTCTCAGTCTTTTTTTTTAGTTATCGATTCAGAAGATACTTTCATTCATGAGCACCTTTCATTCATTCAACCGCGTTACCAAATTAAGAATGTAGGTACATCTCTCCAAGACTAGTATTAATAACATTATATTAAGAATCCTAGTATCATTATCAATTGTGTGCAAGTAACAGATATATATTTCACACACTCAGCACACATGTCGCCATTTAGGATACAGATTCTATTGTAATCCTTTATGAGGTTCATTGAAGAACACTATATATTTTGAGGACCCTTTACACAAGTGTTTGAGTTAAGGGCTCTTTCAGTTAAGCCGTACGTGACCTTTTCGGCAATACCAAAGTTGCTAATCCGTGAGAACGGATGCGACAACTACTACGCTGGTGATATCACCTGGGTACATAGGACCATATTATAAGTTATATTAAAAGGTCAATTTTTCAATTCCCATTCATACAAATATTATAAACGTAAAAGTAACTGTCTGTCGGTCGGTCTGTGAAGAAAGGTGAAAGAATTTTCAAAATCTGTCGTGTAGTTTTTGAATTCATTCATTACAAACATAAAAAAATAAAAAATCTTCTCCCTTTATAATATTAGTATAGATTTGTTTGTAAAATTCTTAATTTTGGTAACAGTTCAAAAAGCGTTATTATTACTGTGTAACTCACCATTTTGTTTTTTTTTTTTTCGATTCCATTTTAATTCAAATCTTGACGTATTTTCAAGATAAAATAGAATATTATGAAATATAAAGAAAACAAAACGTTTGAAAACAGGAAAATTTATTTCAAATTTTGTAAAATAAATACAATTAAAATACTTAACATTAATATTTTTGAAACGAAACAAAGGGCAACTGAAATTTATTTCAGCTAAATTAAAATCTAATTAAATAAATTATCGTTATCATTAAAAAATACTTTGTACGAATTTTCTTAAAACTAATTGTTATTATAATATTAAAAGTATTGTTTAACGGACGTACCTATTTACATTGGTTACTACAACTAATAATCTCACTTTGGCAAACTGTGGTTAATGCGTTTTAATTATTTTTGTGTATTCTTAAATTACATCTATACATACTAAAACTTATTCTACAGACTTACGCACATACACAATATTTACAAAAAATCAAACATTACAACACCTAATCAAATGCAAAGAATTAAAAGTTTACCATGATCATTGATTTAAAAACCCATTTATTTTTGCAGTGATTGAAAACAAACTTCGAAATTTTTGTCGTCCGAATACTTAAACATCTGAAGTTCGAAAAATACGGTTTTTTAGGACTTTTTTAAATTTTATAGCCAAGTGTGAATCTTAGATTTTTAAAAATCATTGACCATGATATCGCAAATGCCACACAAACACATTTCCTTTGAGAACGTACAAATTATAATAGCAATAATACAAACAGATTTGTTCTTTACAATCTATTAATTCTATATAATATATATTGATATAATTTAGGGTGAACACAAAAAAAATTATATGACAACAGTTAAGGAACAAAATACAGAAATAAATAGAAGGCGCGCTTAAGACATGGACTAACCTCAGACCGAAAACATTTTTTATCAATTAATTAAGGTTCAATATTGCACAAAAAAATTGTGTAAAATGTGAAAAAAGAAATAAAAGTAGCCGATTAAAATTTTAATATAGAACTTAAGTTAATTAGTAAGCTTAAAAAATGTAGTTGTCACTGAAAATTTTCATTACTGTGACACGAATTTTTTTTTTTTGGGCAGTAAAATATTATATTTTATTTAAAAAATAGTTTTTTTTTTAAATAAGTATAATCTATTGTGCACTGTATTTTAATGTAATTTATGAAAAGTAAATGACCAACATTGATCTTACGGCCTTCTGGACTTATGACAACTGAGACGATCAGCCAGTTTTGCCAGATGTAAAAAAATTAAGACAGAAAATATTACGGTTATTTATTACACTAGAAAGGCGTACCTATTTTAAACGTACAAGTTTTGAATTATAGATAATTTTGCAAAAATTGTGGCTACTTGCCAAGCTGTAAATGAATCTCATTATATTTGTTATTTCGTCTAAGTTTGCCAAACAACGTCTTGAGTTTCCCAAAAAAAAATCTTTTGATTTATTGACCATCGTAATACTTATTTTAAACAGTAAAAGTCTAAGATACTAAAAACTAAGATAATAGGTACCTTTAAAAGTTTTCTATATTATATTCATAACTTTCATTTCGTGAAATAAAAATTGTTACCTGAAACTATTCACGTCGTCAATATTTTTTTGTCTGTTTCTCTATCAGAGTATTTCATTAGTTCCTAAAACTTAAAGAAAGTCATTATAAATCAATAACTTCTTTCATCGGATAGTCGTTCAAGCCAAGAAAGTCCACGATTCCCTGAATTGTTTATTGTCTAGGGAATGTCCATTTAAACCTCTCTTACCCAATTGTTGTAGACTACACTGTGCAAAAATGCCAATAAATTATTATTAGCATTAGTCAATTTTACAAGTGATTTCAATACGAAATGAAAACGCGGCATTATACTAATTGATCAAATATATGACAAAGGGATAACATGCAATTCTGTTATATAAATATTTAGAGAATCGCCACTTTCAAAGGTCCCGTTTTCGGTTGATATAGTTTGCACGAGTGGCGCAGGCGCAGGCGGCGTTGTATGTACGAGTAGTATACTTGCTCTTGGGGAAACCGGTTCGCGAGCTCTTCATTACGAGCACTGGATACCCAGATACCATGACTCTTTAACTTACTCTCATTGAATAGGGTTTTTACTATTCCATGAGATATTAAGGGCAAGTTACAAGCACAATTTGAATTTACAGCGTTAGTAAATACCCCTTTACTTATTTGATATGAACTATAAGTACTTAGATATAGAGAGTTCTAATCTTTATAAAAAAATGTTAAGTTGGTTTGTGTACATACGCTTCAAAACACGAGATTTTAATTCGGTTTTCATATATGGAAAGAGGGATTTACGGGGAAGGGAAGATACATAAATAAAAATTGCACCCCAAGCGAAACCAGATCGACACAAAATAATTAATAATCGATACAAAATAAAAATTTATATAAACCGTTTTTTAACGAAAATACTTGTGTGAGGATAGTTCACAAAATAAAACTGAGGTTAGGGGTAAAATATATAAAAGTAATAAAAAATGGAGCACAGATACTTGATTACCCACTAATGAATGAAATAAATCTTCGTTAAATGAGAAAACATAGAATTAATCAGTTGTAAACGGATGTTGAAACTATAAAAAGACAAAGATGTTAGTACTAAAATGTGACATGGATATCCCATCCCACATATTTGTAGCGTGTTAACTGGCACCTACATCACAGGCAGGCGATTAGTGCCACTCTTGCCGGAATTAGGTACGAGTGTGTCATTAGAGCATCCCTTCTATTCTTCCGTGAAACTCGTAAACTCAAATTGACTTTGCTCCGTGGAAAATATAGAAAACATTTAAAATTACGGATGACAAATGGTTACTACGAAATAATGACTTTTGAACACATTGAAGCTGAAAGTTAGTTAAAATAAATTCTATGGAGAATTTCGTCTTTTTTAAAATATAGAATAATTTTTTTTAAAAACAATATAGAATAATAATTCGAGTTTTTTTTTCGATTGGCAGAATTTCATGCATTGCATCATACAATTTCAATTTGACATGTGTCACATCTTAATTGACATTTGCCATTTAGTGGCAATTATTGTCGCTGAACATTTTGTTGGCGTCAATCATATATTACTCAATTAGCACGTACCTATTCAATGAAAAATACATGTCGGTCTTGTTGTAAACTTGCTATACTTTACAATATTTATGTACAAACCATTTGCTGACAGTGTGCGTCCAACAACAAAGCGTGATACCGGATTGTTAGATCAATCGGCGTAGCGCCGCGACGGGAACAACCTAGCATTTGTCACCGGACCACCGGCGCCGGCGTATTTATAGCGACAACCGCGCGTGCGTCTGTGGGCGTCTACAACTCTCCTTTATACAATAATTATTTATACGTTTGTAGTTTGTATCAAAACAGATCCAATTTACTATACGAGCTTACTTTTAAAAGTATTACAAAAAATACTAAACTTTCACTTGCATTCCTCATTGTACATTTTTATTTTTTACAGGCTGACGGTCAACTTGATGGTAGGTGGCTACTGTCGCCTTTAACACAAGCAATGCGAATGCGCTACTAATCATAGTAGGATAAGGTTTAGGGATTAGGAAGGGATAGGAAAATGAGCTCTGGAATCCCTTACTCACTAACTCACCAAAACACAACAGCACAGATGCACGGTCTTCTGTAAGGGGGTGATTATTGTCGCCAGACTGGTTTCCCAAATGACTGCGAAACACAGTGTGCCCTGCCACTACTATTACACATTAATAATACATATTTACAATACCTAAATTTCTTAACTGAGGTAGACCTCTATTGGCTACGATCACGTAATTTTTATACAATTGTACAAACAAGTTATAAGTAGTAACATTGATGGCACTAAGGAGTTGGTTCCGGCAGTTTGTAGCACAACCGATGGTGGTCTCTCATTGGCTTTGTCGTGGTTCTTCTTGTGCTTGTGGAAACAGAGCACGGCTAGGTTATTTCTCATGCGTGGGCAATCGAAGTCTTCGTTGCCGTCGCATTGGCAATTGGTCAGTGCCGCTGCCTTTTCTTGCTTCCTAAGGATCTCTATTGAGTTGCGGCATTTCTTTGAGCACTTCCTCCCTTGGAACATAGCGCGGCAGAGACGGTTGTAGTACTCGAGTGCCTTCGCGCATTGAGCGTCCGCGAGACATATGAGCTGGGAGAGACGACAAGATACCGTCGCGTTGGCCGCTCCCTTCATAACTTGTGGACGGCAAACACTGATGCGATTCTTGGCGCCCTCGCAATACTCGTCTTCGCACTCGCACTGCAACAAATATTGGAATATTTTAAATAAAGAAAATAAATTCATGCCCACTATAATAAATGTTGAACGTAAATCATAAACCCTAGCGGTCCATATCGCATAAAGTTTAACGCTCGTAAACTTTTTACGGTCGCAGCAACATTCTGGGTATTATCAAAACATAGAGGTTTTTTTCAATAGTAATCTTGGACGCATTTTTCTTCCAATGCAGCGTGAACGTTTATTTTACGAAAATTATTACCTGTAATAAAGATAGGTGAGATGTCAAAATTTAGTTTATTCTGATATTCTCTATTTTCTGGGTGAATGTGTTTTCATTACGGGTCCATAGACGGCCTGGAGGACAAACGTCTCTATCATCAAAATAGTTTGCGATTCGAACAAGACTATCAAAGAGTTCTCAATTACTTTGGACACGTAGCCCGCAGAGAACCAGTAATCTTGGAGAAGCAGGTGGTGGTTGGAAGAGTGGATGGCAAGAAGTCTCGTGACTGGTCTCCTACCCAATGAACACATCAAGTTGTTGCTCTTACAGGTCTGACAGTTACGAAGGCTATGAAAAAAGTACTCTATTATAAAAAAGTTGATTCTTTTAAATGGTGTGCTAGTTGTCAACTTAAAATTAATAAAAATGAGATAACTTCCGTGTATATTAGCAGCAAATCCAACGTATGTATTTGTTCACCAAAATATATAACAAGGGGAATAAATGAAAGTCAGCTTTTAGTGTGACATAAGACACATCCGACTGGCTGCCACCAGGACATATTTTAATCTTTATTTTTACTCTGTGACTAATGAATTTACATACAACAACCCTCATTAGTAGGAGGAAACGTTGCCTATCTTTGTGGCAGAATTGGCCGCCGTATTACGCTTGGAATTTTTTGTGAGAACGCAGCAACACCTGCGCGAGTCAGCGCTGCGGTAGGTCCCGATCAAGACGTCAAATCTCAAGGCTGATTGCGGCCGCTCCTTTGCCTTAACTTCTCATAAACATCAAACAACCAATTCACACTATTACTAGCGTAATTGAGGGGTTAATTTTGTAATTGATATCTTATATTGTTTAATGAAAATTTCATTCGTGACAATTCACAGAGATCTTAAACAAAAGCAGACATAACACGGTTCATCAGGTGATTCATTCGAAATTTAAAGTAATGTATAGATACTATAGCTGATGTTCGCGACTTCGTCCGCGTCACAGATAGACAAAAAATATACGGTTGAATTTTTAATAATTTTTTTTATTTATGTAAAAGGTACCCAATGTATTTTTATAGGCATAAAAGCGTAACAAACAAACAAGTTCGCTTCCCCATAAGTAGGGATGTCCATCCATCTTTGACAGTATGTAAGATTTATCATTGTTGGTTATATTATATCCATACATACCCATATTGGACTAAGGTAAGACCAGTAAGCCAGTAAAGTAGTAAGTAATGTGTTACTACATTAGTGCTTTGATTGCTAATTTATCGTTAATTCATCTGCTTTACGTTTCGTTTACTATTAACAAAGTCTGTGTAACAATCTATTAATTTTCTGCTTTTCAATTGCCTATAAATACTTTTAAAAACTACAATGACAATTAAGATTTCTGTGTAAAATGTTTACACATATTAGTATATGTATAAGGAAACTTTATATATAGGTATATAACATTAATGTGCATTTAATTGTGCTGATCAGAAGTGGTCGCGCTCTAGAGGCCCTTCTGCGAAACTGGTGTAGGTATTGCCAGATATGACCAACCGTAATATATAGTATGTAATGTTTTCCGTAATTTAGTCGCTCGAGAAAGCACCTGCGCTGTCAGGGAGGTCTCGAACCGTATAACTTCTTATTGAAAACAATTGTAATTATTTTTGTATTAATATTTACATTTATATTTGGATAACGAGTGGATAGATGATATGCTATTAAAATTTTCGAGGTCGAAACTACTTTCTTGTCTTAGTCTCATCACCCTATGCCGTGTAAAATAACTTGTGAAGAAGTCCATTTGACTGGTAAGTGGATACCGTCGCCTGTAACACAATCAATGCTACAGGTGCTGCAACTAAGCTGAAACCATAGTAGGATTAAAGATAAGGGATTAGGAATGAATAGAGTAATGAGTTTTGGTATCTTTTACAGTCGTGGGACTGAATGTCAGAAGTGAAAACATAGCTTCACAGATGCCGATGCGCCAGCAGGTTATAACACGCTATCGTTTCGTTCCTCATTTCGAACTATACTTTTTTCATACAAGATTTTTTGTTTTCTATTTTATGATCCCACAAAAACTCTGACTATAACGCTGACGTAACCGTGACACTATAACGCTCCGTTAGTTAGCGTGACGATATCAAATTCTTTCTACAAACTGCCCAAAACCGCCTAGAGAAGATTTCATTTCAAAAATCTGTAACCTATAAGACCTTGGCAAAACGTTGTTACTACATTTTATTTATTAGAAGATGCAACAATTCACCGTGGGGTCGTCAACCGCGGCCCTCGTCCCGATGCGAAGCCGTTGCATCGTGTCCGACAAATCTGCTTGCCGATGTCTAAATTAGATTTTATTGCGGGGCGTCTGGGTACGTCAACTTAGGACCATCTCACTTAGAGCCACGTGACCGACCGAAATAGAATCTGAACGTATCAAAAGGCGAACAATTGGAGCTCACCGTTTTCTGGATGTTATTCTCAATTGAGTAAATTGAGTTGTAAACAAAATGATGGAAACTGTACTCTTTGCTTGTAAACATCAATTTGTACTTTTGTATACCCAATAGTGTACTTTTGTTTCGAGTGATGATTGGCTTAATAGATTGTGAACCATTATAATAATACTCATATAAGAAGTTAAGAGTTTGTTTGTTTGTATGTTTTCATATTTTCGACATTCATCCAGAAAAATGTACAACCTACAAAATAAACTATGAAAGTATCAAAACCAAACGTGAAAATCGATTTTACAGTCATTGAAATAAAAAAGTCATCTTTTCAGAAAATGTAAGATGCACGTCACCGCCAAAATGTATGAGTTGATCAAATTGTAAACCATACTAACATTGATGAGTTCCTTCCCCTCTGCAGTCGATGTGAGCGCTATCAGTGCATGTTCACACATCTTCGGACAGACAGTTCCTGGGCCAAACAACATGTCGTCGCAGTACATCATGTAGTTGTTGAGTGCCGTGCCGCAACCAGATCTGTACGCGCAGCGAATCCGCACCTCTTCGCACTTTGTGCCGGAGGCGACTGCCGTCAATGCAGCCACCACTCCTACTAGCAACCACATCACCTGAAACAATTCACTTCATGTTACTTCTGCTCTGCTAGCGTCGTAATCTAAAGTCAGATCAACGAGACAACGCAAAGAATGTAAACAAACTTTTAATAAAAAAAGGCTTAAAGTTTAATTTATTTAAATAAACTTTAAACCTAAAATAATATTTCATATGTTTCAATGGTAATATGTTTCAAAATTACAAATATTATTTGTAAAATATGAATAAAACAGATTTTTTAAGCAGGTACCTACTATATGATTCAAATAAAGAATTTCGAGAAAAATGTGAAATTATCTATATTTGAAGCTCCCCCGGAACATCCCAATAAATCCCAAATTTTTAATTTCCCAAATAGCATGTTGTTGTTGTTCGGAATAAAATTCCGAACATTTGAGACTTTTTTTTTATATATTAAAAAGTAATCAAAATCTCAAAACTATGTAATAATTACTTACTCAGGTCAAATTGTGGTCAACCGTTAGGGCCTCTTTCACCATCTCTGAGTAAAATGTCAAGTATGCTAACCGCCATTTAAAGTCACCGGTAACCGGGAAAGATGGAGATGATATACCTTTGATTGTACGGTAAAAGTCTCAAACATTAAAAAGAAAATAATGAAAAAGGGGCCCTAAGGGCCTCTTTCAAGTACTACAAGTTTACTACAAGTAAACTGTTGATTAGTTACATTTAGAAATAATTTTATGTTTTATTAAATTATGCATAAATTATATTTTCTTTTTAATGTTTGGGACTTTTACTTGAAACATGGTGAAAGAGGCCCTTAGACTACAAAACTTACTTTCGAATTCTGACTTTCAAAAATATAATAAAACAAATAAAACTCTGATATGCTGCAACGACTTTTAATGTCTTTTTTCAATTTATTATAAACAGTTGTTTAAGATAAATATTTAATATTCATTTCATAAAATCGTTTTCGTTCGAAGTAAGCCTTTAATTGGTAACAAAATGTCAACAAGTCGAGTACTCTTCACGACTGACATTTTGTCTGGACCGTATTCTCGGAAGGCCTATAGTGGACTCGAGACTCGAGATCGGAAAAACAAACAGAATTACGGACACGTTCGCGTCACTCGCTACTAACTTACACGCGGCTCAGTACAGTTACAAAACACCGATAGGGTTGACAAAAATAATAATATTATTTTTTTGTATTGGGCAATTTATTGATACAACTACACATTGATATAATTATAGGATTTGAAACAATTCTGCAACCGTTTTATAGTTTTTATTTTTATTTTATATACTTATAAAGTGTATTAATGCAGTTAGCTCATAACACAAGCCTATAATACAGTTATAGTAGTGCTTGACTTTAAGGTGTGTTAAGTCTTGGCAATTTTTTTAAATGTTATTAATGACTTAGCTTCTGTGTTTTTTTTTTTATTCATTAGAGATGGGTTTGCTCTTGGATAGCATTTAGCCGTGTAACGAACATGAGGCCTATGATGGAGCGAGTTCACTAAGAAGCCTATTCACTCAAACTTTGAAAAGATTTGGGTTATATGAGCTCGAAAACATAGACGCCGGCAGGGTGTGCCGATCTTTGGCAATGCGCATTATAAAGGATGTTTTAAAGCGCTTAGACCGAAAAAGAGGGATTTCGACAAGATGAGGATAGTAACAAACCGTACTTATGAATGTCCGATGGTTTCTGTATTTTGTATTTATAATCAAGTTGTAACAAACAACTATAGGTTTGTTAAATAAATAAATATTTTATTGTTTAATAAATAGTTTTCAATGTTATACTTAATATTTAATTTTTTACATTTATTACCTTAATTGAGTACAATAATTAAATAAATTTTCCAGATATGACGCTATTCTTTTTTCACGTGGAAGTGCAACTGTGGAAGTAATGGCCACCAAGTATGCAGTGACTTAAGAGGTAGAGTTGAGTTCATCAAAATCTATACAAGTAAGTAGGTACTAACGTAATTTTATTTTACTGAAAAAACATTTGGATGTGTCATAAGGCTAATATCACTGAACCAATATATTTACCAATACCTTGATTGTAATAAAATTCTTTCTATAAATTATAAATTAATGAAGGTATTACTATATCGTATAAACGTTAAATAAAACAATAAATTGATATCAAACAGTATAAATCAAAATGTATAAGTTACAAGAACGTGTCGACAACCCTAGTAAAGAGAGACAAGTCGAAAGGCCGACGACCTCTCTTTGAAAGAAAAATAGTGACAACTAAAGATGTCCACTACGAGAAAAGAAATCAAAGTGTTACATTACAATATATGGCAAGTTGGCCTCTACAAACATGTTAATGTTATTGTTTACATTTGAGGATAACTGCCTCAAAATTTGTACTGGTAAGATAATTTTGTAAGTAAGTACCTATTGTTTATAACTAATATATTTTTTATTTTGTTTTTAATGTTTTTTTTTTGTTATTAAAAAATCATATTTTCTTAATACTTTGTAATTTTTTATTGTTGTAGGATCACCAAGTTATTTAAAAAAAAAATTTAAGCTATGTACCAGCCCCAAAAAAATTTAATACCTATTGTTGTTTTCATATTACGAAATATTCACGAAATTAATAGCGTAATATAACTTTAATGTAGTATTTGTATTTCTACTTTCTTTCGTTTAAAAATTATTTTCAATATCTAAGATCTTTTATTTATTTATTTATTATACAAGTCCTCGAATGTCTTTTTCTAAATTAATGCCTCTCGTTTGATTTTTAACTTCAATTAGTACATTTCACTATTGCAGGGTAATCAATTTGTGAAATCATATTCGCATAATAAAATTACAATTATGTAATGTTAAATGTAAAAGAAAAACTAACCCCGACACTCTATTCAGTCCAAGAACGCTATATCTGCTGTTAATTGGTGAGAAGTTGGGTAACTCGCAGCCTACTTGATGCTGGTTACCATGTCATGAACATGGGTAACGCAGTTACAAAAATCCTGGACATTGCTCGTCACAATACCAGGGGATTCCGTCGCAATCAGATCGCGTTAGTCAGATTGGATGTCAGCCTGCCCGCTACCTAATCACAAAAAAGTATCTTCGGGGAAAGCGGAGATGTCAAGTGTCAATAGCAAAGGCGAACGTAATCAATCGTGAGTTTCGTGAGACGTGTCGTGACACTAGACCGTATCGCTTCTAGCTAAACATCATGACATATCTAAGGAACAAATCGAAATCCCTGGAAATGGTGCGACATTCACTTGTAGACCAAACAAGATAGAGACGGTTAGCGTGCAAGTGTGAAAAGCGAGTTGTAATTGCGTACACAGCAATACTAAGATGTTAGCGGCGAGAGGAATGTTTGTGTACAAGTTTAACAGTTTTAGAATTATTAGAATATTTTAGACTTAATGGAATTTTAATGTCATATTATGATACCAAACAATTATTATTTACTATTGGCTGGCTTCACCTAGGGTACAATTTTTTTTACTCTTTTTCCATGAGTGAAAACCGAATTAAAATCGGTCTAGCCATTCTTGAGTATTTGAGACTAACGCACGGTGATTGATTAAAAGACTTAAAAGATTTATATAAAGAAGACTTTAAAAATTTGTTACCTACTAAGTTTGATTCATATAGAGTTTTTTTAATATCTTATTGAATTGAAGTGGATTTGCATTAACATGTCTCATTCAAAACAAGTTAAATGTCAAAGGTGGAACGTAATAAACTTTTTAAGTTTTTAGGACAAACCAGGAATCGAATATTGTATCGGAATAATAATATCGGACAAACGAGGAAATTTTTGGAATGTGAGACATAATATATCGACATCAAAGACTATATAAGTATATTGATGATCGACATCGAATATTGCTTTTTGCCTTTGTTTAATAGTTTAAATGTTTTTCTCAAAACACTTGCCTAATCATGAGTGCTTTTTTGCAAAAAGTATTTTGTGATCAATATTTTTATTGTATTTATTTCTAGAATTTCTTTCCAACGTTAAGAATGTTACATTAACATTACATACAAATATAAATAGAAAGTTGCCAAACAAGCGAGCTCATTCAGTACAAGTGATTATTAAAATATGTGATATGATGATGTTAAAATTCCGAACCGTTAGACCTCGTCGTGTTGGCTAAGTTGTTAGTTGTGAACAAGGTAGGTGTAACGTGTAGTTTCTTGAAAGGTCCGTGACTTTATTTAAAAATATTATTACATACTGGTGCCCGCGACTTAGTCCGCGTTAAAAAATGAAAATGATAATACTTGAGAATGATATCTGAAACTTTATCGCTATATGACAATGATGGAGCCGCCACGGCGACTATGGCGCCCATCTTTTTATATTTTTCGACAATCCCTTGGGAACCCAACATTTATTCAGGATAAAAAGTATCCCATAAGTTAATCTAGGTAATAATCTGTCTTTGTGCCAAATTTCATCCAAATAACAAACATCATCAATCCTCAGAAACTTTTGCATGTTAATTAGTAGGATTATGCGAACAATAAATATACTTATTAACCTAAATAGAATTACCATTGCAAACTGATGTTAATCATTACCAGCAACACATAGGTACTCATACACATATGTTTTCACATATGTAACTGCATATAAAAAGCCACGCAATACGTTGTAAAAGTCAAATATTTCGAAAAAAATATTAGTAGAGTATGAGATCCATCTTCGCACCACTCTAAACACCAAAGCAAACATGGCGTGTTCCCGTAGAACGTCATTATAGTGTGTCGTTAACCGCTAATTGGTAACACACATTGCTACCGAATAGAATTCTCCTCATGCCTTTACGGGTACTTGCACTTTGAATATTTGAACGCATTTTCAAAACACCGTACGTACATTAGTTGTAAAAGCTGTAAAACCATGAATGCATAGAGCGTTGCGGGCATAGAAATAGTAATAATACCAACTTAAATTCAGTAAATTAAATAAATTCAGTAGTAACAGTAACAGTCTCTAATTCTAAGGTCGCCCGAGATTCCCGGAGTACCTACCTCGGCGGATAAGTCCGCCAAAGCGGTGCGCCGAGGTTGTGACAGGGAGCGTAGACCTCCCCTCTAGGTGGGTCAGGACCGTGTTGTCTGGGGGCTTAACCATCGGCAATCTTGGCGGTCGCTGGGGCTAGAGGAGCCACCGCCCACCGGCCCCTGCTTGACTAATCGGACTGTCGCTGGGGAACTAAGAAGACCCACATGCGCGTGTACACATGCGTGTATTCCGAGCGAGCTCCGACTGTCGGGGCTCGTGAGGGAACATCGGTTGGGGGCTCCAACTGTCCATTGGAGCCTCGCCGGTCGCCGCTCGCTGGGCCGAGGTCGACCGGTGAGAGGTGGCACAATGTTAAAAGGGCACACTGCGTTTCGCAGTCTTAGGGCAGTGACCACTCCTTCACAGAAAACCACCGTGAAATACTTAACAGTACAGTTGCTGTTGTGTTTCGGTGATTGAATAAGGGATGCCAGAGCCCATTTCTCTATCCCTTCCTAATCCTTTATCTTTAATCCTACTAAATAGTCGACAGCGCACTTGCAGCACCTGTGGCGTTGCTTGTATTATAGGCGACGTTAGCCACCTACCATCAAGCTCCTTAACAATTCCACAAGTAGATTTTATACTCAAAAGGACAGTAATATATATGTAGTAGGTAGTTTTCTACAATTATGTCAATGTATTGAATAATTTAATTGGGCTAAGTTAGCGCCATCTTTTGTTCAGTGACGAAAGACTATACCAACTTATTTCATTTGGCATCTGCGGGCAATACAAGATACGCAATTAACGCTAAGCCGTATTCTTATTTGCATACATAATAAAACGAGTATGCACTTACGCTTCTCTATACCGGATTAAAGTCACGTGAAATAGCATCGAGGTCGCAAATAATATGCATACAAATCATCTTATTAAACTACTTTCTCACGTTTTATAGTGATCGAGGCGTGATGATCAATTTAAATGAGGTACATACATAAGAAACACTTAGTCGCTATTTCCATTCTTGATACGTTCAGCAGTTCAAAAGTGTTGTGTATAGAAGTGATTTATGTTCCTTTTTAACTTTGTTCAGCATTCAAGAAATGTTTATCGTTATTTTATATTATAATAATTATATTGATAGCGTTTTAATTCTCTTGTATTGCTTTTAATTGTTAGATTGCTCAATGAACTTTGTAGTCATTTTTGTAATTAATATAAGGACAACTAGTTTATATTTATGGTAGAATGTTTTCATTGGCTTTAAGTCAGTAACTGCAAGAATTTAACCCCAAAAATGTCACATATTTTGGTCATTTTAGAAATTAATTGTAATCAATTTTTATATATGATAATATCTCAAAAAGTCGTGTTTTTTATGTATTACTAATTATTAAATGAAGCGCTAGACCTTAATCGGGTACAGTACGAAACTCCAAGGTCACTGTATAAATATCTACACGAGTCTCAGTCTTTACTTAAACTAAATTACAAGACAAATGAAATCGGAATGTTGTTGCTCCCATTACATTATCTTGTAAGCCTAGAAATTGATATAATACCTAGTTGTAGTATGCGGTTCCTTTGTGGCAGTTCAGTTGTTTGATATCGTGACCTAATTTTACAATCATGTTTTTAGAGATAACATTACATTAGTAAGCTGTGACATTACTATTGTAAATTTAATCAAAAGGTAGTTAATAACTGCGAAATTTATTTTAAGAAGTTTGAGTCTTAGCAATCAATCAAAAATACTTAGCCATTGGCATTGTACTGCTTATTATCTTCTTATTATTAAGAAATTGCTTGATTAAAATGCAAGTACTATTTTTTTATTGAATAAAATCACATATTAGCAAACTGAAAAAAAATATCGTTGAAAACGAATTATTATTTTATTTGAATTCCAGTAGAATTATTTTCGTAAGATCATCAAAATATATTATTTAATTTAGTACTCTACTTTAATATGAAATTTGATTGCTTTTAAATTATAAAACTGTTAAACTGTACATTCCTCCCAAGTCTCAAAAATCTTAAACATTAACTTGTAGGTAAATAAGACTAATTATGTACACTGTATTCCGCAGCACGTTTGGCAACAGTAACCACTTCTTATCAAAATATCGGCTTGACATAAACAGCACGTAAGTAAAAATGCTGAAGCCATTTTTTTTGCACAAAAAACTGTCCTTAGACCAATTTTACCTCAAGTGTACACAATGTTAATTGAATTCAATGTTAAGTAATTGAAATCTCCGAATACAATTAAACCAATATGACAATCTCACCGAACAACTGTGCGGCAATTACACGAAAACAAGTAATTAAGATAACAGTTATCGCGAGTTTTCTGATAAAAGTGAGTTACTCAACGACTTATTTACCAGGAGCCCTCTTAAATTATAAGTGGCCGTATTTACGATGAAATTGAAAGGGTAATATACTATCAAGATGTCAGGTTACAACGGACGGAGTTCCGTTGTGTAATGTGAGACAAAATTAGCAAGTTTATAGTGTTGATGTACCTCTACGTTTGTTGTAAACCGTTGAATAAGAAGGTTATCGAACCACTTGTTTGTTTTCCTTGATTAACTCCAGTGTGCATGAAATGAGTGCTCCACTGATAAAGGTCGTGGTGTTTAAGGTTTTTATTGTAAACCTAATTAAGTGATGACAATTGGGAAATGTGGTCAAATAACAGTTACGAAATGCAATTAAGATCTAAATTCTATTACATCTCTATATATAAGTATCATCCACTGCTGGATATAGGCATCTCCCAAAGCTTGCCACCAAGCACGGTCCCATCCAGGCGCTTCCCGCGAAGCCTTTCAGGTCGTGTGTCTTTCCAATTCATGGCCTCCATTCGAGAACTCTTCTACCTTCTGCCTTCTTCCTCATACAATTACTTCTGCCTCAGAGAATTGTTTGAGACAATTTAGTCTAATTCTTTTTTAAAAAAAGATCTTTTTCTAATCTATTTTTTTTCTAATCTGAGAATGTACATGATATAATAAAATCGTAAACGAGCCGTGTCTTACAATAAATATATTAAATATTACTCCAAAAACAGAAATCAATTTGTACACTTTGTATGTTGTAACATAAGTATGTTACCGAGGCCAAAAAATTGTTTTAGAATTTTTGTCTGTTTGTCTGGTCTGTACGTTTGTGCAAGCTAATAAAACAACCATTGGCTGACGTCGCTCATGATTAGCACGAAATGTACCAAGCACAAATTGTTTACTCTTACAACATCATCGCAATTCTCAGTAATACTGAGTGATAAAATTAATTGCACCTGTGACATTTATATGTTAGGCTTCGTTTCGGAGAAGTGCATGGTTACAAGATGCCTTTTGCTTATGATATTAAATAAAACGATATGATACCTAATATAAAACAACAACAACTATTTCGCACGATTTTAAATCGACATTTACTTAGATATTTATCAGTTATTCTCTAACAAGTGTTACTAGCTACGCCATGGTTACCTATATCCTAGTGTCAAGGTTCACTGCTTTGCGTCGTTATAAACCGGGAAGAGCGTCTGGAGTCAGTAACCATCCTCTTGCATACTGCAACAGGACTGGTGTCCTTGTGTTTTCTATGTGAGTATGGAATTCCAGAGTCTATATTATCCACCATACTTTTTACCATGCCCGAGTAAAAACGGGGTGTCATAAGTTTGATGTGGGTGTCTGTGTATCTGTAAGTATATTATTTATAAGGTATATGCTATTGAACTAAAAAAGAGAGAGGGCATGTAAGAAGCCACAAATGATCCACCAAAGCACACAGCAAATTTATCCACTGTAAATTAAATTTAAATTAATTTAATTTAAATTTAATATGGAAATTATAAATCCTTATAAAATTGAAGTTGTGTTTTCTTATAAATAAGTATTATAAAACAATAAATTTAAAAAAATACTATAGAAAATTACCAAGTCACAATTTGATATAAGTAGGTACTCAGACTCAGAAGGAAAATTAGTCTTTTAATGCTTTTAAACGAAAGCACAGAGAAGATCCCAGTAAATATTGGCTTTGTTGTGTAGAATGTTTTACAGCATCAAACAATATCTGCCGATTTTGTTATTATCAGTTTTCTGAATCTCTTCCTTCAAAAAAAATATCGCAATTTTATTAAAATTCAGAAACATTTTGTAAATAATACTAGTTAGTGGCGTAATGAGAATAAATCTACATTAATATTGCAAAGACAAAAACATTAATATACAAGGAAGTAAAGTGGTGTAGACTTTTTCCATAGAACTTAACATAATAAATCTACAATAAGTTTGACCAAAGACCCAAGGGTCGAAGAAACGAACGTCATTTTATACGAGATCAGAATCTGTATCAAAATCTTTGTTAGACATTATCGGATACTCAAAACATCTCAATTTACAGAGACAAGCAGGACGTGACCATAAATCAATAAGGAGGTTGGTTTCGGGAGACAAATTCCTGACATGTGGTGTGCAGCTGCAAGATCCCACTGAGAAGCTAATATAATTTATTATTTTCCGAATCCCTTTTTTGCCGCCCCTTTGTTCCTATTTCTAAGGATTTATTATTTTGAAGTGTTTAAATTTTTATTGCCTTAGTCATAAAAACAATACTCGGCCTCGCTCAGAAATCTGAAGTCAATCAAATATGAAATATATACAGGTATTGTATGCGATCGTTCTGCGAAATAATTAACAGAATAGAATTCGTGGAATTAGGTTCTTATTAGTCAAGTTTTCTTAGTAATCAAATGTAGAAACGAAACATTGTGCTGCCATTTAAATCAATTATTATTCTAGGTATGATTGAAATGTAGCCAAAGTAGGTTTTATTTTGTTATATGATATGCTATCTGTTGCACGTCACCCACGTAACTATATAAAATATTGCCTATGTTCATGTTACTCGCTGATAAAGTATAGCTTTCTATATAGGTGAAAGAATTTTCAAAATCGGTACAATAGTAGATACAGTAGTTTATTCATTACAAACCCATCGGTGTTTATCGATGTTACAAATAGACAAATCTTCTATATTTATATTATTAGTATAGAGTATAGATAATAATACATATAAATATAATAGTTTCTGACGTAACAATTTTTTGTCGTTAAAACAAATCTGCTATGTGCACTTTTATTAGATTGCAAACAACATTTTGACCTTTCATCTTTCAGGAAAAATTTTTTAAACCAATTTTATTCTGACACGTACAATCAACTGCCTAAACTTTACATAGATATCTGTTGATGAGCTTCTTCTTTCTTTCTTGCCTTTATAAAAAAAAAAGTACTTAACTGAGTCGAAAATGCTTACTTTGTATTACACGTTAAACTGTCAGTAAACTGACAGGTATATGCTAAACTATACGGAATACATTTCTATAGCGACTGCTAATTCTTAAAGAAAAAAAAAATATCTAAAATTGACAAAATAATAACAAAAAAAACATCACTCTATCTACTAGTGCAAACCGAAAGAACTTTCTTGCCAACCCAATAACTTCTAACAGCACAATTTGTACACAGAGTGAATATTGGCTGGTAACTGGTAAGTAATATCTCTAAAATAATATAAGAATAGTTTCTATTCTATTGTTGCTTCTGTTATTCTGTATTCTGAGACAAAACATTATAGCGAAGTAATTAACGGATGAGATCTTTCAAACAACGTGTCACTCGTCATCTTCATAGTTTAAAATGTCGCTATTAAAATCTTAACCTTTTACAAACATAAAGTATGTAATTATAGAATATAGTGTTTACAAAATGATATCTTGAGCCTTGTAACGTGATACGCTTGTTCTTAGACCATTACGTGCACTGTTAATTATGAACAAACAAAGCGGAGACGTTCTATGGCGCTGATGTTTCCCGTTTCTAGTCATCTTTATGGATATTTGTTTAAGTAAAATAAAACATTCATATTTGAATTTTTAACATCGATTAACAATAAATGCATTTACCTAAATAATAAATAAAATAAAGCCGTTTCCCGCCGCCTGTCCCTCTGTATGTACGCTTAGACCTTTTAAACTTTTAAATCCTTTTAGATTATAATGCGGTTTTCACTAATGAAAAGGGCGTTAAACGAGGAAGATTTTTATATATATGGTACTAACTCTATATTGCAGAAAAAATTGTACCCTTGTGAATCCGAGAGCGAGTCGCTAGTACAAGATAATAGTTATTTGTTCAACTAGAGAGCAAAATTGTTTTTTGCTACGAGTGCCGACTTTAAATCATGAACTAGCGAAGTAAGCTAGAATTGAATCACGAGCGTAGCGAGTGATTCTAATATAGAATACTGAGCGAAGTGAGTGATTTTGCCTATTTGCCCTCGTGTTAAACGTACAACTTTTCACCTCAACAGCGAGAAAAGGTCATCTTTAGGTAAAAAAATCAATTAAAACAATTTTAAATATTAAGTTTTAATATAGCTAACATTCACATAGTCAAAGTCACATAAATTATAACTAAATTAACAAAAATATTAGAAGTTGAAAGTATTAAAATTACTGCAATTTGTAATATTAAGGGCCTCTTTCACCATGTGTCAAGTAGGCTAACCGCCATTTAAAGTCACCGGTAACCGGGAATGATGGAGATGATATACCTTTGTTTGTACGGTAAAAGTCCCAAACATTAAAATTAGTGCATAATTTAATAAAACATAAAATTATTTCTAAAAGTAACTAATCAACACTTTACTTGTAGTTGGTGAAAGAGGCCCTAAAGGTAACAGTTTTGTTGTGTGTTAGGTAAGGATGAAATAATTCGTACGAATGAAGATATTTTTCACGGGATTTTTCTGGATGAAAGCTAAGTTCGGCATTTGAAACTTGTTCTCTTAATTCTTTTGGAGTTAGACCATTACCATCTGGACGTATACATATTTTTTTAATATTTACCAAAACAATACAAAAACACCAAGACCTAATGCTAAACCAGCTTCTGAACGGCTGTGAAACTATCTTCAGAGCTGGGCCAGCTCTAGTCGGCTATGGCCGGCCGACTCCAGTAGGCTATGGCCGGACACACTAATAAAATCAAAATTTTATTCCTGTGAGTTACGCTCACGCGTACGCGTGTTACGCGAGTTCGAATCACGCTCGCATCAAGAATCGATTTTTCTGCGAGTTTTTACGCGTATATATATTTTTCTATTGGACAATAATGGAGTTGATTCATTTTTTAAGCCAAATCTGTAACTATTCAAATGACGAAACTACACGTTACATTATTCACAATTAGGGTAATTTTGTATGGCCATTGTGAAAGGGACATTTACATAATTTTCCGCTTAGCATTACTTTTGCACGGTTTGTATGGAATGGTATACTTTTGGTATGTAAGGCAGGTCTTTTTTATAATTTCTTTTTTGGGGGCACGTTAATTCTCGAAAGTTGATCCATAATTTTTTGTACCCCCTTGCCACTGTGTTTAGAGGAATAAATAGAAGTATTTTATTTTTTTATTGTTTAAAACATAATATCTTTGGAAATATAAAGTGAACTTATATTTAGTATTCTATTGCTCAATTGCTCAATTTAATAGTTTCAATTGCTAAGCTACAATGGAATCAAAATATACCTTGAATACTCAGTTCGATTCAAAAGAGAGATTTGATAGGTACAATTCTGCAGTACCTAATAGAGACAAAGACAAGCGATCAATAAGATATTAATCGAATGTTAATATTATATTAATCTGTTTGAATCGTTATCACAAGGTCACAAGAATGATGAATGTTAAAATAATAGGAAAGATCCTTCACAAATATTTGATTGCATAGGTAAACGAATTTCATCTATGTTCCCATTTAGATTAGGATTAGGTGTGTAAATAGGTATATTTAATGTGAATTTAACATTCGCAATGTTGCCTATTGCATGTTCTGTCGTTAGCATAATAAATATATTTACAGTTAGGAGCAGGTAGACGCTAAGAACAAGAGGCATTATCATGGACGATGCGGTGTACCGTGTAATAAATCAATCAGAGGCGTTCTTTATGGACGGTGCGTGCATCTATGGTCGCAACGATTTTGGTATTCAGTGACGTACGAGAAACATCCATTCAATGAGTGCTAAAGTATTTTAAACAATGTATTATATACGGAGATTGACGTATTATTATGTACTCATCAAGATTCCGATTAGCTTCTATGTCAACACAGGTTTTGTGTTGTCTTCCTTATTAGTAAAAATTGAAGATGAATCCGTGGACCGATTTTGATCCGGTTTTTTTTTTTGAAAGCTGACGTGATCGAGATAATTCTTAGTAACAGTTTATGAAGATCATCAGGTTAGTTGACAAATGGATTTCACTAACTTCCACAGGTTCGATCAATTTGAAATTTGATATAAGTAACTACTGTTACTTCGGTGGTATTTCCATGATAGATATGGTAATCTTGATCTGATTCTGCATCATCGACTAATTTGCGAGACACCCAACTCCTAATCAACTTACTGAATTGAATATCTTAATAATTTTTGAATAATATACTACTAATAAAATAAAATTTAAAAATTGTTGTGTGCATCTTTATAAAAATGCTGTAAGTATAGATAATGTGTGTGCTTCTTTGATTTACTAGTGAGCGAGTGTTCATAACCTAGATTTCAATAAAAGGGTTAAATAAGAGTATATAATTTTATTATAAATAATAATTAATAGACGTGTTGAAGCGAGTTGAGAATGACGAGAGAAAAACGAGGACATTGCGATTGAATAGAGCCATTTATTCTCTTCATCACGACTATGTTAATGTCAGTCACTAAACAGCACATTAACATTCGCAAGCCTTATTATTATTGACTCTTCAGCATTCATTGTGAGCAACAATAAAGATTTACTTACGCTGTTCCAATGCTATAAATTAAATGGCGCACTAATTCTTTACCATATATACCTACATATATATATTGTTATGACGTCTTGTGTTCGTGTGTATATTTAATTATAAAATGTTGGCGCCTTTGTAGATTGAGTTAGGTTAGGGTATTTTTTTCGCTTATTATAACGACTCATTGGCGACAGTACGCTTTTAAAAGCTAAGATGCAGAGCCTGGCACACATACGCAAAATTGCCAGTCTATGTGTCTTTCATAAGATGTACTTCGGAGAGTGTGCTCAGGAGCTGCATGAGCTCATACCGCCTTCTCCTTTCTTCCATCGGACATATAGACGTACAAATGGTTACCATCCTCATCTTGTCGAAATCCCTCTTTTTCGGACCAAGCGCCTTAAAACATCCTTTATAATGCGCACTGCCAAGGTTTGGAACTCCCTGCCGACGTCTGTAATTCCGAACTCATATAACCCAAATCTTTTCAAAGTTCGAGTGAATAGGCATCTTCTGTGTGAGCTCGCTCTATCATAGGCCTCATCTTCGCTACACAGCTGGATGTTGGCCAAGAGAAAACCCGTCTGCGTCTAATCGAAAAACATGAAGAATAGAAACAGTCAGAAGCGGACAGCGACTTTGTTTTCTTGTAGCAACAACCCGCCCCCGACTTTGCACGGATGCATTTTTTTCTGCAAATTATATACTTACACAAATCTTCCTCGTTTAATTCCTCGCTCTTTTTTCATTACTGAAAACTGTGCCTTTGTACCTTTGTACCAAATTCGTTACCTTCGTATACAAAATATAAATAATCCCAAATATACTTTAGATGTTAGTATAAATATTATTTAGCCTATATGCCTACATCTGGAATAATGAACTAAGGTACTTAGTTACCTTTTAAAAAAAGTGATTTTTTTTTCAATAGGTTCAGTGGTTACGGGGATTATTTGTCATACCTACATACTATAAGACTTTCATTACCTACCAAAATTTCAGTCAAAATTCCTTTTATTATATTTTCTTTAAACACGAGTTATAATCTCTTAATAAATTCCTGCATTGTCGGTAGCGTGTATTTATTTTCGTCCTTAAGTGGCCTATCTAGAATAGTAGCTGATCAAGTAAAATTACTACCCTATTATTAAAAAAAAAAATTCTCATTTATCTTTAAATATTTGGCGTTTGGGTATAGCACTATACAGGGCGAAATTTATCCCTTAATCAAATACTAGATTAATAAACAAAGTAAAAAAAATGTATAGGTACATACAGAATCCCTTGCTTCGCCGCCCTATAATAAGTCACATGGCTTGCGCTCGTTCGAAAGTTTAGAACTCCAGTTTTTGTAACTTTTTTACGATCTAACACAAAAATAACACTAAAAAACGTCACTTCAATAAACAATTATCGTCACCCAATCACTTAAGATGTTGCTAAGTTCGTTTCTGGTGCACATAAATTATATTTATGTCATGATATTTTTTTATAAAATATATGTTGTTTTGGTACACGAACAGAGTAAATTTAAATTCACCTACACGTTCACAACCGACGCGCGCGCGCTCTCGATTGAGTTGTAAAATGCGCGCGCGTCCCTTCCCTCCCGCTAGCCTCCACTCCAATGACTCCAACCAACCCGAGAACCGACAGCACGTACAATGACAATCCCAGTCTCAATGCATTATTATTGGATTTTTTCCTCCTTTCCTGCGTCCTTCCCGTCAACCTCTCACATACATACCTACTCCTAGCCCCTACGAACTGCTAACTGGTCCCTCAACGTCCTTAAACTCTCGAGCTTAATTACTAATTTATACTTGATATTGTTAGTATATCTGAACACTGCTGTGATAAAGGCCAACTCAACTCTCGACCTTAATAACTAGTGTATACTTGAATCATCTCAGCCGCAGGATGTCCACTGCTAGGCTTCCCCAATAATTTTCCAATAGGACCGGTCAGAAGCAGCTTGTATCCATCTTTGATCCGCAGGCCTTATCAGGTCGTCTGTTCACCTTGTGTGTGGACGTCCTGCTGTGTTGCGCTTGCCGGTCCGTGGCCTCCACTCGAGAACCTTCCGGCACCACAGCGACAGTCGGCTCTCCGTACTATGTGTCCTGCCCACTGCCACTTTGACTTACTGCTCCACTGCTCACGTCGGTAACTTTCGTACGTGTCTGTTCATTTCTGATTCGATCTCAGCTTTCTTACGATGCGTATAGTTCAGCGTTGAAGCGCCATATGTCATCACTGGCAACACACTTACTTGAATACTTAATAGTAATTCTGAGCACTGCTGTGACACTTGGTTGCCTAAACAGTAGTTAGTGCGTATCCCATAGATTTAGAGTATAACGGTAGTTTATCTGAGGCGTATCCTGAGTGATGGCGTATCGCGGATGCGGAATCCGCTTCGCACTAATCAAGTATGCGATCCGCAATCCGCAAAAAGTTCAAATAAATCGAATTAAAGCGATTTAAACCTAGGATTTACCTAAGGTTTATAACACATTTATTGCCATACTTTTAATATTTAAACTTTAAAAACACGAAATAGAAAAGACAAAACATAGTTGCTCAAATGTAGTTTATTAACGCAATGTTTATCCTTAAAACCTGCCTAAAACTGTATTTCTACCTACACGTACAAATTTATATTTCTGTAATTCATAACATATAGTTCAATGAATGCATATGACCATATTTGAAGTCTCTAAATGGCGATATTTTTTTCTTTACTGAAGTTCTTACTTCTGGTAATCTTATTATTCATAAGTTCGCCGAAAGAATTCCAATCTTAACTCATAAATGCATAAAGCCTTATTCCCTTTGACGTATGTGGTTAAAACCAAGTTAAAACGTGTATGTTTTTTAATATGTAACAAGTTCCCGAGAAAGTCATTATTAAGACCTTCGTCGAATCGAAACATATTTTTTTGTTCGGGTCAACCAGTCAGTGTTCGTGGTGTATAAAAAGTTTATTTTAAAAATGAGTTGATTGAGTTGTTACAACCGGATCTGGAATATTGAAGTGATTTCATGCTTCGTCTCGACTGCGACCAATTGCTTTCAACGACCAATTGGATGTGTCGCTACTCACTTGATGCTTTTGACCTCAGCTTTTATTTAAAACACACTGACGTGTAATTTAAAACATTCTATACTAGCTGGTGACCGCGACTTCGTCCGTGTTGAAAAATAAAAATAGTGATACCTATATTAAGATCTCTTGAGAACTTAATATATTTTTAGATAAAAAATATTCTATATGTTAATCCAGGTAATAAACTATCTGTGTGCCAAATTTCATCAAAATCTGTTGTCGTTTCTGCGATTAGCGTGCACAAAGGCACAGATAAACAGACGAAAATTCTAAAAGCAATTTTTTACCCGGTAACATTACATACTCGTACGTGTTTAATTTCTTTTTTTTTTAGAAAATATTTTATATTTTATATTTATGATTTCTAATATGGATATTATATCCGAAATAAATTATTATTATTATTATTATTATTACAGACACGACTCGTTTACAATTTTGTTTTAGTTATGTATAGATGACTCCATAAATGACTCAAGGTACTCTTGGAACTGCCAAGATTCTCTAGTGCGTCAGGTATGTTATTTCTATACAACTATGAAGAAACGGTTTGCTTCCCTTCTCCCAGAGGTTCGGGCACAGGCGGCTGCCCTATGTCCCTCAACTTCTCCCTTGACCGGGACTTGGGCGGTAGTCTTACGGGAGACTACCGCCGGTCGTGAGGTCCCCGAGATGACCGACGTACCTCCACTTTCGGGTACGCCCTATCACTTCTCCTCGCCCTGAACAGCTGTGGCGAGTTGCGGATATCGTGTCAAATAACGTCCCCGCGACCCCGCCCATCTACTGCCGCGCTAGAAAGTCATTTGGTCGCGTTTGGTTAAATTAAATGGTTATTAATTAGTCGCTAGTGGTGTCGCTAGCATCAATTTAGTGTGACTGACTAGCATCAATCTTACATCAGTCGTCTTGATCACAGCACAGAATACTATATACTAAGAAAAAGATCTGTCTTACGTTAGTGATGTGCTGGATCGTTAAAAATGTAGATCCGCGGATACGGATACGGATATTTGGTGTCAAGATCCGCATTGCTACGATTAGGTGATTAACCTATATGTAAAATTTCAGCTATGAATTAAAAATTAATAAGGGAAAAGATCCGTATAAAGGTCCGCTAAAAAGTAACGGATATGGATACGAATAGGTTGTGATCTGTCTGGCGTGGTTTGGCATGTAATGTATTGGTCTGTGGCTGTTGTAGTGTAGTGTGTGTACAAATATAATTTGAATTGAATTGAAGTTTTGTTTTGATCATTTTGTATTTAGTGTAATTTATAGAATTCATTATGTATTTATTGTAAAGCGAACTTTAAATTATTCTTAATAGTTTCAATGTATTCGATATGAAATTATTTATTTATTGTTAAAATAGGCCCGTGCAGATTTTATTTATATAGGTACAATGGCATATCCAAGGAAATATTTTATTAGTGATCTTATAAATAATACAGTTCCATTCGAAGTTTGGCTACAAGGCACAATCGAAGAAGCCTTAGGAAATTACATAATATTATCAGATGGTTCTGGAAAAGCGAAAATAACAAATTGTGACTCCCCGAATGTGATCACAGATAGAAATTGTTTGCGTCAGGGTAAGCTGTCTACATTTTATTTTATTAAAGCAAATAGTAACTTATGGAAGTTAACTACATTCAAGATCTAATGAGAAACATACAAGTAACATAATATTGATTAAATTCATTAACCTTCCAATGTTTTCTTTAAAATAATGTTTGAAATTATATGTAATGGTTTGTCAGAAATTAATAGTGTAGATACCTAAAAATTACTTTATAGATATATAAGCGACTCGCTTCCGGCCTCGCGAAGGATGCAATTTTTTATATATACAATCCTGAATTAAAATCCGATGGGTGATTTAGTAGTTAGCGGAAAAACAGATTTATGTAGATATTAAAGTTTTAATGAAATAAATGGTTACTGCAAGTCAACCGTAACAGATAGAGAAATGCCATCTTCGAGTTTTTTAGGATTTCAGAAGAACTACAATTCTCTAGTACATAATTTTTATGGATCTCTTATATAATTAACTGTTGTAAATGGTGCGGAGCTATTTAGTTTTCTTGTAATAACATTTTTGTATGGAAACATCTTAAATGAAACACATGTTTTAGCTTCAAAGGCGGAAGGAATGAATTTCTATGAAAAAATAATAATACTCTAAAGTGTATTTTAATAGATATATTTCTTAATGTTCTTATTATTGCCTAAATAAAGCTATTTCACTATTAAAATATTTTTATCCGATTATTTCATAATTCATACAGAAAAATGTAACTATTGGTGAAATAATTTTCTATTTTTTTTTTAAGAAGATTACCTTTACAAACTTTACCTCTTTATTATATTTTATTTAATGGTTTTTTAAATTTTTATTTCAGGAACATATTGCTGTGTACTAGGAAAAGTTGTGAAAACAGAAACATTGCCAGAAATTAAAGCTGACAAACTTGTTGATCTTTCATCAAACCCACACATGAAGACATCTTGGGACATTGAAGTGCGAGAAGCAAACCTTTTTTTAGAAGGAAAACTAATACCATCAATAAAATAACTGTTTCTTTTATTTAAAAATATATTTCCCTCACCTACCTTCAAAATAACAGGTGTACAAAATGTATAAAAAATAATCACAAAATTAATAATAATAACAACTAAAATATTTTAAATGCCTTTACATATTTAGATTATTCTGTTATTGACAATATAATAATAATAATATGTATGATTCCATATGATTATTGCATAAATAGCCAAATTGGCTCAATATTGGTTCCCATAATTCTTAATGACATTTACAACAGTCTTACAATTTAGCTTCAGATTTCAACAATGGTCCAAGTTTCTGAGCCATCATGATGTTTCCTGTGATCTTAAGTTTACCCTTTAAGTAAGCAACTTGAGGACTGAGTGTTCCTGCCGCAATTTCAACTAGATCATTGTCGGAAACTGTCATTGTTGTGTCTGCTTTTCCTGTTTTCGGTCCGCCCTCGTGTATTTGTGGTGTCTTCAAGTCCAAAGCTATGATAATTTCAAAATTAATATTAATCACTTGTTAAAGAATCATAGAAAATTTAAAGAGCATTTTTTTCTTTAAGCAGTGTTTTTTTTATTCAACCAAACAGTAATTTTAATAACTACCTACTGTTCAAACTAATCAGTATCAAATTTAAAGACGTATTTACGTCAAAAAAGAAACTTACTCCACTGCTTCACAGTCTTCCCATTCTCGGTGATATTGTACGAAAACACTCCTCCGACACTCTTCGCTTTAGTTGGGTTTTTCTTCACCTCCTCCTGTATCTTTGCAAACAGTGCGTCACTCTTCAGATTTGCAGCCGATTGTATTTTCTGTACGGGCGCAGGAGCAGCGTCACCAGTCACAACATTCTTCAAATCCACGTAGGCACCTGAACAAATTAAATCATAAGCTATAATTATAAACTAATCCTCGACTTTCTATTGAACCCAAACACGCTATATCTACTGTAAGTTGGTGAGGAGTTGGGTGTCCCGCAGGTTAAATGATGCTGCAGCATCAGATCAAAGTTACCGTGTCATGGAAATACCACCGAAGTGACAGTATACCAAATTTCACATCAATCGATCATGTGGAAGTTAGTTAAATCTCTTCAACTAGGAAATGGGCTGATGATCTTCAAACGCGTGAATAGATTTTCATAAATTTATGAAGATAGCTAATAACCATCTCTATGGAAACAGCTTTCAATAAAAAACAAAATCGGAGCATACAATTCCATAGACACACATATTTCAAACTTATAACATCTGTTTTTGCGTCGGGCGTTAAAATGTACTTATTCATAATCTTCACGTCGTAGAATAGAAAATTATTTCATTATAAGAAATATAATGTCATAATTATTTATATCCACTCTTACGGTCTTTTTAGCATTATTATATTATGTATCTATTAAATAACACTAAAATAACTATAATTGTGGATTGTATATAGTCGCGTTATGGTACCGTAATTTTTACAAATAGGTAGGGTTTTGGCAGCTTATTTACTTCAACTTTTCACGAGAGCTTCCAAGTGCATTAAGAAAATTGAGAATTATTGTTGTATAAATGCTTTGAGAAGTTATGAGCCTGAGAATCTTACGAAGTTATAAATGGTAACCAAAGAAAGTTCCCTCACCAGACAAAACAGTGTTGCCAGTTTCCTTAACGGTCACTGCGAAGAACACTCTGTTACCCTCCAACCACATCTGTGTGGCAAGGGTCTGTCCCGGTGTGACGGGTTTGACGAAACGCGCTTTCAAAGCTTTCAGATTAGCTGGGTTGTTGCCCCCGTACCTGTTGGCAACAATAATTCAATTTTAATTAGGTACAGTCGGGGTACAAAAACCCTTAGTCAGTTTTTAAATTCATTCCTTTATCAAGTTGTAGACATTTAGTACCTTTTGAAACTAAAGCACTAAGAAAACGTCAATGTTTCATTTGAAATGAAAAGCTGGCGTGACTGATTTGATTTGTCGAATTTAAAGAATATGTCGACTTTAAGGTGACAATCCTTTTCTAACCCCGTGACCCCGATTTTGGTACAAAAGTATTCCCCCTTTAGTGTGTCAGATCATTGTAATACAGAGGAGAGAGGAGAGAGGAGATTTTTGAAAGTTATGGAAAAAAATATAAAATTTCAAATCATAAACACATTTAGAAGTTCAATTACTAAATGTACAGACTCACTTTGCCAAGACATGTCTGGCAGCAAATCCAAGTGTTGCCAGTCCATGCAATATAGGCTTGGGGTAGCCACTCACTGATGCCACGTTCGGATCTATGTGGAGAGGGTTCAGATCTCCAGATAATCTGCAATCAAATCAAACAATCAGTTTATAGAATTAAAAAGTAGTACTAGACTAGCCCTTAATAATGTGAGGGCAATGAGTAAATACCCCCTTACAGAAGAGCACTGTGTACTAACAAAACGTGTGTTATGTGTTTCGGTAAGTGAGTAAAGCGTTGGCAAAGCCCGTCACACACGTAGCTATAATATATATTAATATACCGTGTTATAATATACGTATATTACGGTATACGTTGGTGACATCATAGAAATATTTATTATAGCTGCGTGTGGTCACTCCAATATTTGTATAGAAAATATATCGTAATATGCCTTACTATAGTTTATATTAATATATATGTATTATAGGTACGTGTGTGACGGGCTTAAGAGATACCAGAGCGCATTTATTACTTATCCTATCAAGGTTGTAATCCTTGCGACGTCGCTCGTGTAGCCAAGTTTAAAACGAACTAAAAAAATAGTACTGGGTTCAATTTACACTGCCGCAGAACTTTTTTGCGCCGCTAATTATAAAGATATTGTAGGAATTTGAAGGAAGCAATGCAAATGTTATACTCTACAGAGAAGCTGACGTTCCACTTGATGATAGGTGGCTACCGTCGCCTGTAACACAAGCAACGCAACCGTAGTAGGATTAAGGATAGGGAAATGATTTTTGGCATCCCACACTCACTCACCCAAACACAACGGCGCACGTGCTTTTATTTCACGATGGTCTTCAGTAAGAGGGTGGTTACTGCCGTCAGATTAAGTAGGCTGCCCAAATGACTGCGAAAAGCAGTGTGCCCTGCCACTATTTACCAAATCCAGACCAGAGCCAACTTTAAAAAGTTAATTTCCAATGTCGAACCCGGGGCCCCTGAGACGTTGGGCAAGTACCCTTTACCACTCATCTGCAAAGAATGCCCTACCTGTAAAGCGCCGCTTGGTCTTGAGCGGTGCGCTGTTCGACGATGGCGTCGGGGTTCCTGTTCGGCGGCTTCTGTATGTCGAGGGCGCGGCTCGAAGATCGCGCCCCACCGAACCCTCCCTGGCCCAACACGAACACGTGCTGCTGGGTGCGGCACACCAGCTCCTTGTCCTGGTACAATTCACCTGACACACGGACAAGACAAAATGCTAGATGTTGACATTTTTGAGTGTTTTAAAATCACCTTTAAATATTTAATATGTCGGTATCGTCGCGTGTAAAGGAACGTCGAGCCGGTGGGGCTCGGGCTGCGCAGGCGGTCCAGCACTCTGGCGCACGCACCCGCCGTCGTAACCACATCGCTTGCTTCGACGGATCGTCGTGTCTCAGCTTTTAGTTGTCATCTACTGTTATTTCGATTGTAATAGTGATTAAAACTGTCGAATTGCCTCTGCTCAGCCGTACTACACTATATTCGATACTCACGATGTCGTAACCAATAGATATAGACTCCCACGCAGACCAACGGACGACAATATTTTTTTTTAATATAACTAATACTCCCAAAATCGTGTATTTTAAGTCTGTTTCAAATTTCGCATTAAAACTCCAACACTTGTTACGTGACCTTTATTGTGACGTCACTTGTTCCCAAATCAAATAGCGTCAACCGAACGATGTTTGCCAACAAGTGAGGTCATGCTTTTCATTGTCACGTGCCTTGAGAGTGATTTAATTGCATTTTGACTCTTGAATAAAAATTAAATTCTTTAAAAATAAACTATCGTTTCGTGGCAAATTACATTTATTTTTAAATACAGTAAACATCCCTTAATTAAAAAAAAAAATTTAATTCCTTTAAATTTTTAAAAAAAAATTTAAATAAGTAAGATTCCCTTACTCACTCACCGAAACACAACATAAATGCTCTTATTTCATAGTGGTTTTCTGTAAGAGGGTGGTTACTGCCGCCAGAGGGGCCGTCCAAATGACTGCGAAACGCAGTGTGCTCTGCCACTACTTTTCAATATTTAAATATTTCCAATTTGATTATTGCAATTTGTAGATAATTTATTAATGAAAAACCAATTAGTGAAAAAGACTTACTGTTGATGATAGCCACAGCACTGGAGCCCTTGTCAAGTATGTCGACCACATAGGCGCGCACAGTTAACTCGCCTTCCGTTCCCGGCAACTCTTTCAGGAACTCGATATATTGTTCGCCGTGGAGGATCTGTAACAATTATTTTATCAATTAATTCATCTTAGAACACGGCACAAAATCATTGGGAAGTAGAACCGCCATCTGCAAAATCAATACAGTTTCATTCATGTTCATGGACTATCCGTGTGAGATGTTTCATCTAAATCTGTTGAGAGGTTTACGCGTGATTGAGCAACAAATATCAAAATACCTTTTAAAGTTTCTGCATTAGTGACACAGGTTTTTGATCAAGTGATAACAATTATGAGTATACTTGCATTGGTAAAGTCCGCATATTTCCCTGGAGGCATGGCCTGTGACACAAGTGGCGACTCTAGACACATTCCTGCCAGAATGAAGTATGTGGGAAGCGGGGCGAATTCCTCGTGGCTCTCGTATATATACTTCAAATCAGTCGGATCTGATACGGAAGCTCCAACTGCAGGAAAATGAATGCCCTTAATAAACACAAGCTATAATTAAACTTATAAACACCCCCAACCTTTTTATTGAACCCAAACACGCTATATCTGCTGTAAATTGCTGAGGAGTTGGATGTCCCGCAGACTTCTCGATGCTACAGCATCAGATCAAGGTTGCAATCGAACTTGGATGTTAGTGTTGATCCCTTCATAAACTAGGAAAAGAGATGATGATCTTCAACAGATCTTCATAAATTGTAGCTAAGAACATTAGGTCAGCTTTCAAACAAAAAAATCCTTATCAAAATCGGTGCATCCGTTTCGGAACTATATTACAATTCCACAGACACGTCAAACTTATAAAGCCCAGTTTTGTGTCAGGCGTCCAGATTTAAAAATCAATAAAACATAGTGTTACGAGGAAGCTTGCCACAACACATTAGTTAAAACTGCATTCAAATCGGTTCAGCCGTTTTCGAGTTCAGCGTGCAACAGACAAACAGACAAAAAAATCTAAAAACTATTTTTTGATCTCGGTAACATAAGTACTTACAACGTGTACAAATTATTTTTAATTTTTATTATTTAATGTACAGATACTGCTTGTTTACGATTTTTTTTATATGTACAGACTACCGACTCGCCGCCAGCTTCCAATGGATGCAATTTTTTCTGCAAATTATATACACAAACCTTCCTAGTATATTGCTCTTTCTATTTGTAAAAACCGTATCAAAATCAGTTTAGAAGTCACTGGAAAACAGACAGAGGCGAACAGCGACTTTATTTTATAATATGTATACTTAGATATAGATTACCAATTATCTATCGGTCGATATATAAGAGCTATATTATATAAGAACTATTGATCGAAATCTACTCTAGCATGTAGATATCATAATGTTCATAATCTTGGAAACCCTTCATAATGTGTATTTCTAGGCGACATTATAAGAAAATGGTTGATATTTCATTTATGTAATCGATGAACTTTTGTAGCTAACAATTTTAAATTGGAATTATTAACGGAACATCAAAATTCAGCTTTCTAAAGACAATAGTGACCTTTAAACTAATTTGTAATTCATAGTAGGTGCTTCAATGTTTTCAATGTGTACCAACTGTTCCAATGAGAAATTATTAAATCATATTATGTATTATCTGTGTACACATTGTCATACGATTGCATTAACTTTGCATTAATTGCAAAGTTGTTTATCTTTTATTAACGTTATTTATCTATTTAAAAACCTAACAATATAAATTATAAGTTATAATATATATAATAATAAAATCGTAAACAAGCCGTGTCTGTAGGTACATTAAATATTATTTTTAAAAAAATATATTGTACACGTTTTACTTATGGTAGGTATTTATATGTATTATTACATTTCTTTTCTAAATTCCTACTCGTTAAAACATAAAAAGAGTAAGTATTATTATATTTACCTCCAAGTGCATATAACACCAAGTCTTTTGCATCATAATTATATTTTGTCCAATATGATGGACTGTCACCGTCTATTTTGCAACGCTCTTCAAAATCCTGTTACAATAAGTAAGCCATTGAACACAAGAGAAAAAAAATCAAGTTTCATTATAGAAGGAAAAGTTACAAAAGCCGCGAAATTGCGCGATAAGTGTGGGGCCGAGTGGTAACCGTAAAGTCGAATTTGGGTAAGTGTATATTATTATAATTATATAGATAGTGTCAAAAATAATTAAACAAGCTTATGCTTTACACGAACTATCTAAAATTGTAAGTAATTATGCACTCTTATAATGGTCTAACTAAGATCCATGAGAGGTCGTCCAACTATCTGTTTACCAAAATATAAAAAGTATATTTTATCAATTGTTATCTATGAGAAAATAAATCCGGATTGTGTAGCCTATTAAAATATGCACATGGTTATCCTTAATTTAAAAAAATAGACTAGCTACTATGTAATACTAGTACACTTAATGCTTCTCTTTCACACTATTTTTTATTCCGATTTTTAAATTTCAAAGCTTTGCTTAATTCAATTATTGCTTAAACAAAAGTAATTCGATAGAAGCTATAATATGTATTATTTAAAAACTTATTTGAGCCAAAATTCAAACATCTTACTTGCAATTTTCCAACCAAGTCAATGGTGGCATCTGCAATCTTGTCGATATGTTGGGCATTAGTCATATTCATGACTTGTGGCCAAAACTGTTTAACCGATTCTATTGTGACAGGATCAGATGGTTTCTTCCTACAAATTTTGGATAAGTATAAAGTCTTTATATTAAACATTCTCTTTACAAATTGGTTAAAGAAATAAACGTGTTAATAAATTTAACATAAATTTAGATTTTTGTCTATCAAGCAAAAAACTTCCACATAATATTAAGGTACCGGAATTTAAAGTACTGTACATCAGAAATATCTTTATATAATATTCATATTACTTGAAAGTTTTCTGTATTAAAAACAGAAGTTTTTTTCTGTATATTTGACATTTTATTTTAACAGGATTACTATTTTTTAATCAATCATCAGTATAAATAAATTATCATCCCCAAGGCAGTTTGAATATCAATGTGTCAGAAGTCGCTGGCTATAGTTAGTATTTACTTTTAGCCTAAAAATTGTGTTTGACCATTTACCAACAAAAATTGAGCACACTTAAACAAGTAGAACATAAACTTTTGCTTATAGTGAACCTCATATTACTTTAAATTAAAGTGGCCTGTAGAAATAAAAACTTTCAATTGCCAGTGTTTTTTGTTATATTATCAAAACTTTTGATAATTATGTTTCCTGTAACCTGTGTGACATTGGTTTGAATGAACAATGCAAATTTTCAAAGCAAAGAGATGGACATTGATTGACATCTTGACAGTGTTTAAACCTTACCTAAGCGGTGTGCCCTGTCCTTTAACAAAATGTACCTTTGCAGCGAAACCCAAAGTGGAGTCAATTATACCTCCAGTGGTTTCAAATGATTCATGGACCATGTAAGCCTGTCAACAAATAAAAACAGAACTTATTAAGAGAACATTACCTCAGGACACTTAAAATTTTCAAGTAATTTCTAACGCGAGTGGTGAAAGTTGGGGTTCTCTAATAGTGGCAGGGAACACTACATTTTGCAGTAATTTAAGCAACCCGTCTGGCGACAGTAACCACCCCCTAGTAGAAGACCACCATGAAATAACAGCATATGTGCTGTTGTGTTTCACTGAGTGAGTAAGGGGTTCAAGGAGCCATTTTCCTATCCCTTCCCAATCCTGTATCCTTAATAGTACTAAGGTAAGGTAGGCAGTGCACTTGCAGCACCTGTCGCGTTGCTTGTGTTGTAGGCGACGGTAGCCACCTACCATCAAGTGGACCGTCAGCCTGTCTGTCGATCTTAACATAAATTAAACACCATGGACTAGAATTGAAATATATGTATACCAAGACGAATGCAGAGTCAAAGAGCTAATGTATTGACCATGCAAACATCAGTCTCTTCAAATAATGTTTTGAATGACATCGTTCAGGTCCACGACGTCGAAATCTTAAAATGTTGAATTTTTTCCATGTAGCATAATGTCTAGTTCTTAAAATGTTAACTTCCCAAAATATTGAATTTTCCTTAAGGTGGGAATTTTCTGCTTACGCATACGAATTTAAAGTAAAGAGTTCTGTCTATAAAGGAATAATTCGTTTAGATAATAGCCAGTTGTGTCAGACCTCTTCAGACAACAAACCTTTAATGTATCATGGTGACATCCGTCAATACTCATTTGAATTGTCTAAACCAATATTATTCCTCACTAAAAAGTTCGCTTTATAGACCATGGAAAACATTTTTGGGTTCATAAACACTTACCTTTAAAAAGATTGAGGACGTTAAGATTCCAAAAGGACTACCTAAAACTTTGACTGTCATTGAGGATGGCAACCATGAAAAAATTATTATACTATGCTCTCGGACATCACAAATAGTCATAAAATCATCACAAAGTCATTCCTGCTCTGGTGATGGCACATTTAAATCATGCCCTAAACCATTTTATCAAATTTACATTATTCATCTTGATATACGTTCGGATATAAACACCAAACATATTTCCAGTGCTTAGAATATAGAACAATTCTATATTCTAAGTTCCAGTGATATACGCTTTCCTACCAAATAAATCGGAAAAAACATACAGAAGATTATTTCAATTAATTAATGATAAACTAAAAGTTAAAATAATATTTTTTTAAGAGTGATTATGAAACGGCACAAATAAATGCGGTCCAATTCGAATTCCCAGATGTTACCAACATTTTAATAAAGCTGTGTGGAAGAAAGCAAAGGAACACGATCTGCAAGTAACGATTTTGAACAACGAAGAGCTCTAATTTTATTTTGCTTCCATCGACATATATGGGACAAGCTTGGCGTGACATTGTGAAAATGGCACCAGTCATCAAATATGCAGAAATTTCTGCATTATTTCGAAAAACAATGGTATGTGATGGACAACGATCATTGTGATAATATGTACTAAGTACTAGGTAGGTACATATTATCTCAATGACCTATGCATGTCGCTGGTACAACTTATTGTAACGATACATGCATCTTGTGAGGGTTATCATCGCAGAATTAACGGGAAGAATTCCTCGAACACAGAATCTATTTTTAGTGTTCTATAGACTGCTTAAAGAATGTGACCATAATGACCGTAAAATAAAAAGAAGTTTGTTTTTCGAATTTAAGAAAAATCGAAGATTAAAAGATATTTTATTTGATAAAAACTACACCAATTTATTAATAAAAGTAAATTGGAACGATATATCACCACTCAATTCCCTGAAGAAAATAAATTTTATTAAATAAGGATTAGGTTTTTAGTTGTAGCTAATTAATTAATTATTTATTAGTTATATATTTCTTAAAGTTTTGTTCTGTTTAAATAGGATACATTTTAAGTTTATTTAGTTTCCAGGAAGATCACTCTTATTTTGTAAATAGGTACGAGTTAATAAAAAAAATATTACATCAATACCTACCTAACTATATATTTACTTTATACGATTCACCCAAGAATAGTGCTTATAGAAATCAAAAATTCATTTTGATTTTTTTTTTACTATCATTTATTAGAATCAAATCTTTTTAATAAACAATGGATCCTAAGTCAAGACAGACGAAAGAATAGTTGGTTCATCTGAATAGTTGGAGTCGTTTCTAGAAACCATATCAGATAAATCAGATAATACATATAACTAGACATTTATTTCTACGCTTCATTCAGGATTTTGGGAAGTGGACAGTGAGTAAGAAGGGTATTTTTTGACATCTCGACCTAGATCACTTTTCCTTGATTCTCTTGTTTGACAACTAACCTATAATACATATTATAAGAGTTCAACATTTTGGGAAATCATTATTTTACATTCTGAGAATTCAACATTATGGGATTATATGTTTTAAGATATTCAACATTATGGGAATTCAACATTTTAAGATTTTGATGTTGTGGACCTGAATGAATGACATCACTCAAAGTCAACAGACACTGTCATACTAATAATTTATTTAAACAAACATTTTAAACCAAAAGAAAAAAACAGTCACGGAAAATTATTCTACAGAATTAAATTGTTTGGTCATTTTAATACTATGCAAATAAAGGTGGAAATAAACCATGAGACAGCCGCGGCTGACATATGTGCACGGTCGGTGCGCCAGATTTCTACATCTGAATGCTCAAGGACGGTCAAAAGTCATGTCCACGTCTTACGTCCGATAGTTTGCACAGGTTAGTGTATTTGTACTATCCAGATACCAGTCAGCCGCGACCATAAGCCGCGGCTGTCAGACACGTCCGATAGTTTGTCTCCACCTTTAGCATAACCAATACCCTAAACCTAACCCTAAGAAATGGATTCTAAAACTATAACCTATTTCTTCCATAAGTTAATGGAAGTAATAACAAAAAGCCTCAATATGATCACTGGTAATACTTACAACAACTGGAGCGATGAGTTCTGGCTTCATGGCTTCAAACATGTCTGGAGGAAGAATGTCTTCTGTGAGACGAGAAGCAGCAGTAGGCACTATTGTGTTCACCAGGATATTGTATTTTGCGCCTTCTATAGCTAATGTGTTAGCTAGCCCAATTAACCCGAGTTTTGCAGTACTAAGTATAACAAAGATATGTGTAAGTGATAAATTATGTTACAAAAACTTTTTAAAGAATGAAATAATTATAACATTAATACTTATAATTCATATACATCCAATACATCACAGAATGTCTCCATAAATGTGACAGATTACAATGAGAAAGGAGTCAAAATAATAATTATCTATTATATCTATTGATGGTGCAATCAAGGTAGTGATCTAGGATGCTCTCTACCTTTCGTTTATGAGAGTTAATTAAATTATTTAATAGATTTATGTTGTAAATATACACTGGAAACTTGAATGAGGCATTGCATTTTAAATCTGAAAAATTACCTGTAGTTAGCCTGGCCAAAGTTGCCTAAAATACCGGCATTGCTTGCGGTCATTATAATACGGCCAAACTTTTGCTTTTTTAATATCTCCCATGCTGCTTGAGTGGTTTTAAATGCACCTTTCACGTGAACAGCTTGTACTAAATCCCAGTCCTAATCACCAAGAAATCATTAGCAGATTATAAATAGATACTTAGTTATACATATTGTTTCTTTAGTAATAGATCAATAATAAATTATAGTGTATAAATTCACTCTGTATTGTTTGTAGCATTTTAATAGTAACAAAAATACTTGAGTCCCTACTTCAAATAAAAGAATGCAAGTCAATGAAGATACTTAACAAATTACCTATATATGTATAGTATAAGTATGATATTCTGCAATAATATGTATTCAGAAACTCAGCCAATCTTTTGGTTTTTTTTTATAGCACCCTGTTAAAGTGTTTTCCTTACTCCTATCTTACAAACTATAACTATAATATAACTTTATTGTAAGAAATTGTTTTTCTTAATTGTTTTCAATTTCCAGATTTAGTTTTTTTTTATCTACTGACCTGATCGGATATTTTTGCAAAACTTCTGTCACGTAAGATGCCAGCATTATTGATAAGAATATCTATGCGACCAAAGTTATCTATGGCTGTTTTTATAATTTTTTCTCCTTCAACAACTGAGTTGTAATCTGCTACTGCTGTACCACCTAATGAGAAAATAAGATAAGAATATTTTTAGCTGTTGATAAAAAAAAATATAACTAACTAACTTCATCATAGCATTAAAGAAAATTATATTCATTACATAAACAGCACAAAATATTTTTTTAATTATAATAAATTATTCTAAATTACTAACTGAAAATAAATTGTAAAATTAAGTATAAGTTGAATGTAATTTCAACTTGCCTTTTGCTTTGATTTCTTCTACAACAAGATCGGCAAAGTTTGTTGATTTTCCGGCGCCGTCTCTTCCACCACCGAGGTCATTGACAACTACTTTAGCTCCTCTTGATCCTAACAATAATGCATAGGCTTTACCCAGGCCACCCCCGGCACCAGTTACTACTGCGACACGACCATCAAAGCGTAATAGATCCATGATTGCCGGATGGACCCGAAGTCAAATTCGAAATTCAATTATGCGACGCGACTTCGATTCGATCAAACTAAATCACAGGACTGAATGGGAAATCACTAAATATAAAAGAAAAATGTATTTTATCGCTGCCTGCGTTAAAGCAAATGATAACGAAGTTGACCGAAAGTATCAAAGTCCAAAGTAATGTAAAGGAATGAAAGTAATATGATAAACAATTCTAAATAAGTTACTAAGCAAGTTACAGGACAACTTTATTAAGCATTTGAGTTTTGACGACGATCTGAAACTTTTCGTTGAATTGAATACGAATAAACAATATTTTATATTATATTATTGTTGTGTTTGTTTTAAATTTTTAACTTTTCAAATAAACTAAACTACATACATAATTCATAAAATAATAAACAAAATCATACCACAAATTGTAATTAGTCTACAGAACAGATCAACAGACCAAGATTATATATGTTCATTGGAACTATTTGATTTTTTTTTTTGGAATTTTATTTCCTGATAACAGATAATATCTATGCCCTTTCAACATGAAATAGAGTACATTATAATGTAAAGTTAGATAGCGTTCCATGTTCGTGAGATTTTTTCCTCTATGTATTCTATTCTGTGTTGTTATTTTGGTTTCGTTCGTTTCGTCTTGATCGGTTTTGATAATTTGAATTTTATTTTGTCCATTGCTTTACGTTATGTTATTTTGTATTTGTATTTTCGTTGAACTTTGAAGATTTTGGTCTCATTATGGTTTCTAATCAGAACGATAGTAATCATTGTGGAGACAGAGATGGAATTCAGTCATTTAATTCATATTATGACGGTGGCGATCCGTTGGCTGGTAAGGAGTGAATTCAAACAATAACTAATGAAACGCATTTTTATTGTCGTATATGTAAGTGTTCAAAATTTATTTTTCAGTAATATATAATGAGGGGTTGTGGCGCATAAGTAAAGTTTCGCCTCTATATAATTTTGAATACAGAGCAGTTAAATTAAAACAGTATGCTTCACAAATTCGTCAAGCCATAGTCAGTTCGGTGTCAACAAAAACTTCCGCAAGTTATAAAGTTCAGATGGCGGCAAGACCTCGCTTAAAATATGTTGACGAAGAAGCGGACGGAATAGAGGTATGTATACTTTAATATGTGATAGCTATGTAGATTCTCCACAAGTACTATTATTTAGTTCTGAAAAGATATTGACAGGTAAATGAAACCAGTCTTTCATCTTTGCGTAGTCCCTCACACAATAAATTTTATTGTGAGTAAGCTCCTTTATCGCTCATAATGAAAACCACATTAAAATAAAATCCCTTCATAGTTTAAAAGATCTAAGTATACAGACAGTGGGTAGCAACTTTATTTTATACTATAGATTTTTTTTTTTAGATAAAAGTTATGGTTGAAGGAGATCTAAAAAATCGTGAGGTTTACAAAGGTGTCCTATTATCATGGGGTCTGAATAGAAACTTTGACGAAGCAAACCTACTGAACTTACCCTTTTTTCTGGATCGAGGAGACGAGAAAATTAGTAATGCAGTGAAAACCACATTGCAAAACACATTTTCATGTAACATAATGCAGTTTAGTTTTCCACAGGTAGGTAAACATAACATAGTCATATTATAGACTAGTAGAGTGACAAAAGTTGATAAGTAATAAGCTACCTATTACTTTTTACTTTAAAAAGTAAAATGATATTACTGAATCTGAACTTTATGAATTTATTGTCACAATAATTCAAAGCTCATTGATTATGTTTTTTTAAAACACAGAAATTGGCATATTTTGTTGACTGCACCTGGTTATGTGTAAATAACCTCTCGGTCCATTGGTCCTATGTATCAGAATGACCGGAGTATCAAAATGTCCAGAACAGAAAAATTCAATTTCCATGTTCCCATTTATTTTGAAGCTTTTTACCTTTCATACTTTATGATTTATTAATTGATTGTAAAAATATTTACAATTGATAAAATAATGTCTTTTTTATTTTCAGTACCAACTTCTAACTGTAGGCTTCAGTTTTTTAGAACATGACACGTCTAACAACACTGACAAATTTGTCCTGTCTTATACAATCCCAAATTCAGATATTAAGGACAAAATCGATATTACTTTTGATGTTGGTTTCGTGAAAGCAATGTGGAATCGGTGAGGTTTTTTTTTGCTTTTTTATTGTGCAAATAGAGAGTAGAGATGAAAGGAGTTGTGGTGAATTTCATATAAAGTAAAAAGTTAGATTAAGTAAATAGTAAAGAAGTAGCAAAAAATAGGATCGTTATAAAAAAGTGATCATATACATACCTGAGATGGTTTTGCACTGGAGTGAGGAAAACAAGAACACTAATATTCAGAAAGTGTAGTTGATATGTAAATAAATTAAAGTTAACAGATACAGAATATTCCATTATGTTGCTTCAATGCGATTAATGTTTAATATTTCCACAGGTTGAGTAGTGAATACTCGAAGAAGTCTGAACTATCACATGCTACATATGAAAAGCTATGCGAGCACGTGCTGGCCACATCCAAAATGGATATATCCAAGCTCAACCTCAATGCCTTATTGTTACCAAAAGCGGAGGTCAAAAATAATGGTGTATTCAAAGCGAAAACTCCTGAAATGGTTAATTCCGTGTTAACAGTGTTGAATGATTACATTTGACAAATTATATTAAGTGATGGACAGTGTTAGAAATTACTTAATAAATATCTTATTCATTTAAAAAGCCCAACATGAAAATCCTGGGCGAATTGTGCAACCTGGGGTCAATTTACATTGATCCAAAAATGATGAGTCACAATATGTTACTCACAATGCCACACACACCTAATTGATAAATGTTCATTATACAATATTCAATTTAATAACAAAAAATAATAATACTCATTCCATTCCGTCGCTATGTAAATTGACCCTTTCCTTGATTTTCTTTGTAACATTTATGTAGTGTAAAAAATGTATAAATTCATGTCATCATTTTGTATTTATTTACTCAATAAAGCAAGTAAGAATAATAATGTATTAAATATTTACAATTGTAAATTAGATTTGTAGTTTAGTATGCAGTTTTAATGTGGCATTGTATACGCCATTAGCTTTGCGTATTTGACATTTATTTTCTTAATTAGTAATTATGTTTGTATATACGTAGTTTGTAAAGCTAACGGTCACCTGTTTAAATCATGTTTAAATTTTGACTTTTTTTTACTTGTCTAATTTCTAAAAGCAAACAAACAATTTGTCTTTCAACATTTATTTTCGTGAATTACACCTTACAAATGGTTTTGCGTATTGTAGTCTTACATTACATTACTTAACATTAAAGTGTGCTAAACTTAAAAATAACCTATTTTGTAATCTTGTCTTTCATTACCTCGCAAGCAGTTCTTTCTCGAAGATTTCGACAAAGATTATGTCCCAACATGTTATTCTTGTGCTAGTCTATATTTAATAGGCCACCACTGACAAACATCTTTAAACGATTTTATGAGTTTTAAACAATTGTACCCTTTTCTGTAGATTTTAATTTCAACACAATATACAAGATAACAAAATGAGACCTCTTAAACTATTGATAATCACAATTTTAAAAACATTTTTATTTTAGTGAAATAGTCCATTTTTTTAAGTTCATTAGTAAAATAATAATTAGTTGTGTGACCTATTACAATAAAATATTGGGTAGAATGATAAACTAGTATTCAAATGTAAAATCCTCCTATAAATAAATAAAAAACATTTTAATAAATAAAAAATAAATCTGTACGCTCATATTTTTATTATCACACATCAGTAAAAACTAAAAATAAAATAATGTAAAGATGGATAAACACCATGGATTAAATGCTAGATTAGAATTCAAGAATATTAACATCTTTAAAAACCGAAAATCACGAATATACATAGACACAAAGAGATGTAAGCATTGATTAATTTACCAAATTTAGTTCAAGTGGTACTGTACTTGCTGCTTTGTTGCAAAAAGAAAAAAACATATTTTTTCATTGTTGGGGCCGCTTTTGACTATCGCCAACAAGATTTAAGGATCAGAGGACTAAGTTGAGTGTAGTTATTACAGACATAATGAATCTGTTAAGTATTAATTTCATTAACTACTTGAACAAGACGGTGTAGTTATTAGGGATTCTCATAAAAATAATCTTGCTACTGCAAGGCTAGTGTGGATTGTCTATAATTATAACTCATATCAGAGTTAAATAAATGCGGCCCCAACTGATCAAGAAAATCAGTAAAGCACAGACAATATTTAATAACATTAATAACTCCTTAGTGTCGCATTGGCAACTGCAAACATGCTTGTGTAAATCTATCCTACTTTTCTCCCACATTTTTTATTTTATTTACTGTGATCCGGTAAAAGTTTTTCAGATCTCGCAGTTTTACCATGGAAGCACTAGATCACGTTAATTATTATAAAGATTTTCTGCATGTTTGCAGATTATGGATTTAGGAACAAGGACACTGGATCGATGATGAAGGAAGTTTATACAACACAATTATTAAAACACATTAACTATTCAATGAATCGAAACTTATGTATTCACGCTGCAGATGGCAGTAGGGGAGTAGGCGCCTAGTCGCTAGATAGATCAGCTGGGATAAATTATCCTAGACGTCAGAAAAGGTTCGTATATTTTTTTATTCAGCATAAAATGGACGACCCATTGCTTGCTGCCGGTTTCCTTCTAATAGCTTAATGAAATCCTGTGCAGAACTATGTAATTATTGTTTATGTAAATCCAATTTGCCTTATTTAATCGATCTAAGCTTACTATGTTAAGTACCCAGCTGGAACGCCGATTATGTGATGACTTAAGATTATTTCAATATTGAATTTTCATCAAGCAACAATCGTCTTAAGGCTTTAGGTTAATGACATCTTTCAAATAACATTCAAATGCTGCTATTCATTATAACCTAGCAAAGCTATTCATTATATTTTAGGGAGCCTATTCTGACCATCTGCAGTGTGACCAATGACCATACACTAAAATTATGACTGAATAATATAATATCGAGGGATTTGCTCTTTTGAGGAGACCTTTCTACTGTTGAGATTGAGCTACTATTAAACGCGGTTATAATGGTTGATATATTACAAAATTATAAAACAGTGATTGCCAATCCAGTCGGGATTATCGAAATAAGTCAGTCCAGTGAAGCCAATGCTTAGAATTCTAATAAAACCATCAGGGAGAGAAATTTAGTATGTAGTTTCATATCTACCTAAGTTTCGTTAAATTAGACATTTATCGAAACGTTTTTCGTTAATTGAATCTTTTACAGATTATTTTGTTTTTAAGATCATTTTTTTGTCTGAATGATTTTCTTAGAGCTCTGTGCTCAATGTAACTTTTTTTTGTTTGATTTTTTCCTTATATACATATTTATTATAAAATTTCAAGACTTCGTTTCAAATTTAATTGTGTTATTAGCTTCGAAATGAAAAATTGAACCGCAAGCTATATTTCTCTATTCCCTATAGGTTGACAATTTGATTAAAATTGATGTTTTGTTAAGATACTCATGATAGCACCTCCAAATTCCCAAACATTGTTGTAACAATGATTTTTCTTTCCAATGACATTTTAATCTTCTTACTTACGCATTAATTGATTAATTTATAATTGCCCGAATGGCTTTTCAAGTTACAATACCTAGTAAGAGTCAGATATAAGCTATATATTATTCCAGTGTATAAAATAAATCTAGTTTGCTCCAGCATGCAGAAAGTTTCGTACCAATTTTCGTTGCACACATCTGCACCCCTCCTGTGAGATAAACCTTTTTTATTCACCACATATCAGAGCATAATAGGGGGATCCACACCAAACGATGTTTTCTATGTCGTGATAGTGTTTGATCGCGCGCTCCACACACAAACGTCCACACCACGCGCACCATGAGACTGAGGCAACTTTGTGCTCGATCAAAAAACCGACAACAAACGGATCGCTCGCGGCAAGGAGCGCGCGTTCATGCCGCGCAGTTTGGATCGCGCGAGGCATGTCCACACCAAAAGCTCCTGTGGATCGTGCTTCTACCGCTCGCGATCGGAGGGCGGTGGATCGCTTGGTGTGGATCCGCCTAATGATTAGACATATTGGAGTTTTGAAATGGTCACTTATCATTACGGTCAGTTCACATCTGAACGTCACACGGTGCACACAAGTTAGATATAGAATACAGCACTTATTACTACAAAAATAGTACGTGAGTGTTGTCGGCGCTTTAATCTGCTCTGTGCCACTTCACGTGAATCATTGAACTGGGTCACGTTTGGGTGTAAACATTGAGCAGTATTGTGTGGGATTGACATTTGATCATTTGTCCAAAAAAACAGATTCGAACATTCAGGATTAAAATGATGGTGTCTTTTGCGCAAAGTCTGATTGAGCTGTCAAGATAAATTGGGAGAGTGTTCTTTTCACATACTCGTAGTAAAAAGGTGTTAGTGGTGTGATTACCTCGGCCCGTACGGCATCTGCCCTCAGTGTGTGCAGGAGATCACCTAACAACAGCCACTCCCGGCCGCCCCGCCCGCGCCCGCGCCACTATTTGCCGCCCCGCCCGTTGTGTGCTGCGGCCCGATCTTAATGCCGTTCGCCTCAAAACAACATTATCACCATTATTTCTCTTTACTACTAACTATTAACTAACACCAAAACTACGTCAATTGCAATATAATTAGAAACTATCTGCCCACGACTTCTAACGTGAATGAAAATTATATAACACCTGAAAAAATTTCTCCATTTTTTTTATTTTCCTTTTCAAATATAGTTGAAGTCCGAGGAAGGTTCTTTATAAAGAGAAAAATTGGAAAAAATCAAAAATTTGACATCCGTGTGAAACTGGAGATGGCTTTCTAGTACGAAATAAATACGAGATCTTCGCACCAACTTATGGGTATGGCGGCTAACTAATGGTGTTTAAACACGAATGTCCTAAAACAATCCGAACTTGTATCCCAGTGAACCTAGTATAACTAGGTTTTCGAAAAATCTTTCTGCGCATCTTTGATGAAAACAAAAAAGTATAAAACAGGTAACACTATGTTCTCTATTAAATGATTTATGTCTCACCTCATTGTTAATATCAAAGACTCCTTCCTGGATCTTCTCATAGATTTCTTTAGCGGTGTTAATGAATGCCTCTTCCACGTTAGCAGCAGTCTTGGCCGATGTCTCCATGAAAACTAATCCATGTTCGCGCGCAAACGCTTCTCCCTCTTCTTTTTTCACTTCGCGACGCGATTCTAAATCACTGATACAAATAAAACATTGGTTTATTAAATTTATAGACGTGATATTCTTGGCAAAAGTACAATGTCAGGTGTCAATGTATGTCAGGCATTATATTACTTTACATACATACTTTGTCAGGCGTTATATCTCTATTTTTCAACATTGACAAAGTTGTGGGCATCAGCTAGTATATCATAAAGAAAGATTAGACTGGCTAAGAAGATCCATTTGGTTGTATGGTTGCCTGTACAAGGAAAATGATGAGGGATACGTGTTAGACATGCAAAATTATGGACTTAAATCAAGAATATAATAATATTACCTCTTATTACCGATCAGCATGATAACCATGTTAGAATTGGAATGCTGACGAGCATCTTCAAGCCATGTTGTGAGGTGATTAAATGTGTCACGTCTAGTTATGTCATAAACTAAAAGGGCACCTGCCGCACCCCTATAGTATGACCGAGTGATTGATCTGAAATAATAAAAGAAAGAAGTTAATTACGTCAACAAAAGCATCTGTTGATGGGTTGTTCGATATCAGCGTCACAATTAATCATGAATGTCGGGAACTGAAACAGAAAGGCTGGATCTTGAAACTACATCGTGTCTACTCTTTTCCCATTAACCATCTGTAGCCCAATATGTGTTAACTGTTTATGTTAACATAACATTTTTTTTAATTTAACATCATTAACTCTTTGATGTTAGCTTTTTTTTATTAAAGTTGTTACAGTATTATCATAATATTAATTATTAGTCTGTTATTGACGTTATAATATTATTCTATTTAACTCTTCTCCCCTTCCAAAACTAATAATAGTATTATTATTATTTTTTTATTGTAATAGCATATAAAATCATAAGCAGATACTGTTACAAGAAAAAATAACTACCTGAAAGCTTCCTGCCCGGCAGTATCCCATATCTGAAGTTTAATCTGTTTACCATCAATGGTTATCATACGAGCACCAAACTCAACACCAATGGTCAAATCATGAACAGGTTGGAACCTCTTGTCAGTAAACTGCAGCAGTAAGCATGATTTACCCACACCTAGTAAATAAAAAACCTTATTAAACAGCAATGTAAAATAACTATTAGTTTCCCTAACAATTATATAATGGTATAACAAAGGTTTAAAATAAACAAAACATTGTGAACAAAAAAAAACAAAGAATAACCTTGACCAATCTATTTAATTTGGAGCATCAATACTACAAGCACCTGATATGCATTATCGAAATATACACATATAAATCTGATCTGCGCGCATCAATATTAAAACGTAACAAAAGCGTAGGTGGACAACAAAGCCATTTTAGATAACAGATTTTGGTAGTTCTTACCACTTAACGAACTCAATAACGAACTCTGAAAACTGGCCTAAGTCTTATGACGGATATTACTTAAGATTGCGTTTTAAGAAAACTAAGTTGTAACAAATCAAATCAACATAAAATGAAAGCGATTACCTAAATAACAAAAAAATGGAAATAAAATCAATACCTGTATCTCCAATGATGATGTATTTGAACAAGTAAGCATATGCCATTTTCACTAATAATTCTCGTAACTGCAATAATTATAAATCAAAACGGAACAGAAACCTCAGTATTTTAAGTCAATTACAATTTATTAAAACGCAGTATTAGAAAATCCACAGCTGGGAATTAGTTTGTCATTCTTTTTCACAAAAGAAAATGTCATTAATAAAATAAGACTTACATGAATGAGTCTGCGGTCGCGACCACAGACTATAAGTATAAGTAGATGTTATAAGTATATGTTAAGGTATATATTTCGGAATTATTATAAAAAGTATTTATTCATTTTTTTTTCGTGTTTCATTAGCCTATTTAGTGCTGCCTAGTCCATAATAAATACTAAACTATCTGTCATGTAAATTCACTTTTATAATCTAAGTATTAAATAAATTTTTAAAAAGAAAACATATGAAATGGATATGAAGTGTTTCATACTTTTTACCTACTTATATATAGTACAATCGGAAGGAGCAATAATAATAAAATTTAAGTTATTATTTATTACTATCATACTCACAAAAGTGCCCGATGTCACCTAAGGGAGTGAGTAAACTGGATTATTTATAAATTTTACTAGTTGGTGCCCTCAACTTCGTTCGGTTTTAAAAATTAAAAATATATTAACTGACAAAATATATGATAAATATAACGCCTGACAATGAAGTGTTCCTACTTTGACGCTCGTAATATACCGCCATTTGTAGACTGTGGTCCCCATTTTATAAAATATACTCATTACTTTATGGCTGACTGTGACTGATAGGAGGTAGTTGTCAAAATAGTTTGTTATTGTCCTTATTACCGTACCGTGTTTTACATTTTCTTCCTTTAGTGTTTGTTTCTATTGAACTTATTTAGAAAATAAGTATATTCGTTTGATAACATATTGTTAATTTGTTAGGATAACATCGTATTTCCTACGTGTTGGTAACCTTAAATTTGATTTAGTGTTTACAATGCCGACGGTTTTTGTGTTATATTTGTAACAATGGATTCTATTGATGAATCTACATCTAAAGAGAATAGAATGAAACTCAAGTGTGATGGTGATAAATGTAAAAATTGTAAAAGTACGCTCAACATGTCTTTGCGCTTAAGCGACAATGTTGATTTGTTTACACCAAACCAGGCATGCTCAAGTTCCATCTCTACAAACGGACCTAGGGCCGGGCATATAAATTCATTAGCAACCACCGAGGAAGGTCAATTTCCCACTATATTTAATGAAAATATACCCGAATGTTACAATAATCTAAGTGATGCTAGTCATTATCAATCGTCTAGCAGAGCAGGCTGTTCACATTCTGAGGATAAAGATGTGTGTAGCAGAAGGACTGACACTAGTACTGTGATAGGACCTTTAAATGATAGCCAGATGTGTCAAAGACACAAGGTATGTATGGACATTTCGGGCAATGGTTATAACCTTAATTCACCTTCAACAAGTGGCACAAGTAGAACATGTGATGGACTTTCCGACTGTGGAACTAAGGAAAACAGGAAGAGGCCTTCGAGTTTAAAATTAAATAGACCAAATTTAGACGCAGACGATTCAAGTGATACTGCAAATGATGATTATTCTTTAGGCTCAGAGGATGGGTGTATTTATACTTACAGAGGTGGCGAACATTTGGCCGATTTGCCTAGTTCCTTTTTCAGTTTAGACATGGGGTTGCCACTGGATAGACATTTGCCAGTGCCACTTAATTATGTACCTGCACAACAAGCTGCCCCTAATGCTAGAGAGGGTTCAAGAGCTTCTAGTCCTGATATGGATTTTCTAGAAATGGACTTTGATCCGGGACCATCATGTGAAGTAGATTCAGGCGAGGATTCTACCCCTGAAGAAAATTTAGAGGCTGATAACATGCCAGAGGAAAATGAGCCTGTGTTAACCAAATCTCCTGATCACTGCAATGAAGCCAGACCCTTGTCACAACCTGAAAACCCACCTAAAATTGCACACAACAATGTCAGTTTTCATGATATGCCATCTACGAGTAGGGGCCCTGTCCTGATGCAAGAAACTATAGTGGAACCTCCAATAAAGTGCCATAGTTATGGACCCTACATTACACACACAAATTTTAAGGGTGAAAAAATACTGGTTCGCAGAACCATGTCTCATCGGTTTTCTGAGTCATCAGCAAGGGTACATACTGGAAGTGGGAATCTAGTATCTCCTAAGGATATGTCAAGTATGTATATTTTGATATGATTAATTTTTTTAACAACTTATTATTAACAACTTATTAAAAATATTAATCTAACATATTTATATGGTTGTTAAAAATTTAAAAATTATTTAAACAAAAAATTATAATGGTGAAACAAACAATTAAAAAAGAACAAAAAGTTCATAATAAAATATAAAAAATAAATGGTCATTATAAAGGTTCTGTCAGCATTTCATAAAAAAATATTGTTTTCTTTCCAGGTAATGACGTGTTATTAGAGGATGCAGTCAACTCCCCAGTAAAAGAGGTCATCCCTAACCTCAATGAGACTCATCCAATTGATTCTGTGAATTTAACTTCAGTCCTATACCATCTGTCAATGGCTAGACATCTATTGATGGAGGAAACAGTAGAAACTATTGACAAAGCTTTTACAAGTGGACAAGAACATAGGGTTAGTAATGTTTCTTGTAATCATAATAATCAGCCATTTTTATAGGTACTATTCGAATTTTATATTTATTATTTAATGTGTTTTTATTTGAAACTGACATCATGAGTATAAGTTATTCTATAGTTTATGCTTATAGTTTAGAATAATATGGGTCCGATAAAAATTAAGTTGGGCTGATAAGGGGGCATTCAATTAAGCAAGTAGTCAAGATTTTTCATGATTGCACAAGTATTCAAGATTTTTTGAAGATTACTTCTACCTGTTAATACAAAAATGCCGAAATATTGCAGACAGGCGATGCTATTGCGGGTTGCTCCACAAAACAGGAGCCAGCAGTAGTTGAGGTGCCTCGTTGTATGATATGGTCGGAAAGAGAGGCTTGCGAGCGACAAGTCACACAGATTGGTACCTCCGCGTGTGGCGCTACTGCTGTCGTTAATGTTTTTGTAAGTATTTTATTTGTATACTAGCAACCCACTCACAGCTTAAAAAAAATTGCATCTCGGGCGAAGCCGGGATATGGTCCCTAGTTTATAATATATTAAAAATATTAAATTATTTAAAAGACCAGTCCCAACAAGGTTTGTTATTAAATTAATGCTGAGATTGTATTGGTCATTTTTCAGCTCGCATTGAATATACCAGTAAATATACAAAGGATAAATTCAGCTGTTGGCACTAGGCAAAGGGCTAATGATGCACCGATACCAAGGTAATCAAAATACCAATGTTTTGTATAATTTTATGTACAGTATGTATTTCATATCAGTAGGTATGTATGTATGTAGTGGCAAGACTCACTGCAGATGGGGTGATGACAGTAATCTCATTCCCTTACAGCAAAACACCATCAAATAACCAATGGTTTATTTTTTGTCTGCCACCTCTAGTCTAAAAATAAATATCCATGGCACTTTGATTGGCTATTATAGCCAGTGTTTATTTGATAGGTTATAAAATAGGCCATAAGCAACTTCCAACATTTGCCACTAGTTACGGGACAGTGTTTGACATTGTCCATACTATTTGATCTTATTCACGGAATTTGAATTCTACCCTCGATTTCTTAAGTAATGAAACAGTTATTTCTATTGAGACTTGTTCTTAAAACAAACTTGTTCTTAAATTCTTTGTTCAAGGTTTTTTTTAAAAAAAAACTATAACTATACTTTTCAGGTATTTACTATCCCGAGCGCTAGCGGGATGTACAGCAGCGGATATAGTGAATGGTTTACAAACGGCATCAGATGGCCTCGTCTCAGCCAGATTTTTCCCGATGTTTCCTGAACGGGCCATGTCTCTGTCACATTGGCTGGCCGATTGGATTTCTATAGGTAAGGAAAACACTTGAAAATTAAATTAAATAATTTTCTGTGACATTTGTATTAAAAATGTAACGATACAAAACACATTTTCCGAGTTTGTAGTTTATTACTTAAAAGAAATTAAACGTTTGCACTGTGCTTCTTGGTTCTTGGTCCTTGACAGTTCTTATGTTTAGTTGTTTAAAGGGGGCCGTATATTTGTATAGGTAATTTAGGTGATTAGTATGGCTTTAAACTAGTCAAAGTTAATCAGAGTTGGTCACAAGACAGTTAATCCGGTAATCGTTAATCAACGAAGTTAACATTTCGACTAATGGATTAACTTTTTAGTGAAATTAAAAATGCTAACGGACTCGTTAACTTCCGTTAACTTTCCTCAACTTCGTTAATCCATTATTTACTAAAAATATATCGCGATGACCGTGCCGCGCCGCGAAAAACACTTTCTGACAAGTACGTTCGGGCCGGTCTATGCAGGCCGAGCGAGCTGTCTTTTTTGTCCATAACTTCCAGAACACAAACCTGTTGGTTTTAAAGGTAGATCACTAAAGCAACTACAGAAAAAATTCAATTTCTATCACGTGTTATTGGATTTAACGCTTTAACGTTTAATGAAGTTAACTTTTTTAATAACGGATTAGCGATTATCGAATTTACTATGTGTTTAATACCACTGAAACTCGATCGGTACACAGGCGCGGTGCCAATAGTGACGTTGAACCTGCAAGTGGCGTGCGACGGCGCCACACCGGACGCGTGGCACCACCAGATGGTGTTCGGGGTGTCGCCGCGGGGCGTTTACTTGTGCAACCCGCTCGAGTGCGTGCGCGAGTCGGCGCTGTGGCCGCGGCTCACGTCGCCCTCGGTGCTGCTCGTCAGCGCCGCCGACGTCGTCTCTCGGTTCACGCCCACCACCGACCTCACGCCGCTCATGCACGTACCCGACGCTCGCTTTCACACATTCAACGTTCTCGGTGAGTATACTTCATTTTGTTTGCGACCCAGTAAGCAACCTAAAAGCTAAGTATACTTGACCTGACTGCTTTCGACTTGACTTAACTTGACTTTCCAGTTTCGGAATTTGCTACTTTGATTTTATTTTAAATTTTGCCTTTTTTAAAATTGATAATAGCACAAATTCGAACCAATCAGAAGAGAGAAAACTCAAACCTCCCACAGGGATAAAATTACTTACTAATTGTTTTTCGAATAGATGTGATGAAAAAATAATTGATTTCAGGTCAAGTGGTGAACATAATTCGCGAGTTCAGGTCGAAGGAGGGCAGCGGTCGCGTCCAGTTCGTTCGCATCCCGGCGTCGTATCGCAGCGGAGTGACGCTCGCCGCCCTCACAGGCTCGGAGGCGCATCGTCGACTGCAACGCGCTCCCAACCCGCCCCCAGTGGCCGACCCTCCTCAGAACGTACGCTAATTACGCTATAGTAACTGTTAGGCCTTTCGCACATTATGATACTCAAAAACGACTAAAACAATAAGCATCCACAAACGATGCTTGTTGTTTTTGTGTTGCGTGCACTGAATAAAATGCTTTCTTTCGTTCTTTCTTCTATGCACCGCTGAGTATCTCACTAATATTTGTATAGTTAATTGCAAATTTCGTTACCAATATCGTTACAGTATAGCTTTTTTTCGCAGTCGTCTTCTGTTTCTATAAAATAGAAAGACCGCAAGTGCTTCGTCATCATTAGTCTCTCGACATAACTAAAAAGATGAAATACGTCAAATTGTTGTGTAATTAGAAATGATAAAATTTTGTTAATTTTCAGTCGCGTAATGTACTAACCTCGAGTCGCAACTGGTATTCGACTGGATTATCGTATCTAATGAGTATCTTAATGTGCGAAGGGCATTAAAACTTACTGAAACAGTGCAGACCAATTTTGTAATAACAAGCTATAATTAAAAAAAGTGTGTGTGTCAGCTCCGACGCACGACTGGAGTTTACTCCTTACGAACGATTATAAAATACATAAAAAAAAAAAATTTATCCTAACGAATTAATATCAGCGCCATCTCTGTTCGAATGATTACTGGTGCCATCTAGTTTTCGCAAGGATGTATTATTATGTAACATGTTACGTAACATATGAAGTTTCAGAGATATTGTGCCATCTACACAATATCTCTGAAACTTCAGAGATATTCTAAAATATTCGAAAATAGAACGTAACACATACCATGTGACAATTTTGACTTTAGTCCCATAAATTTTCCTATCCCGGGCTTATATATGAAAATCGATTCTTAAGGAGTAAACTCCAAAATTATAAAATAACCCCCGACATTTATTGAGCCAAAACATGATTACTTGATGCTGCAACATCAGGTCATGGAAATACCACAAAAGTATTACAGTGACAGTCTAATGAGGCTGCCAAAACAGAATATACAAGTTCAAATCCCATCCATCTTATTTATTGATTTCAGGTGTGGATTATAAATAATAATCGCTCGTTCTATAGGTGAGAAATAAAAACGCAAAATAACTGCATGTCCTAGAAGATCGGCGTTTTAAAAACAAGCATGATTTCGAAAAACGTTTGACTTTCGTAAAATGACAGAGTACGCACCATATCGCTTTTTTTTGCGACGAATCTAAATACAGGCTGATCCAAAAATTGCTCGTATATTGAGTTTGAAAATATTTCAAATATTATCAGGATTTTTGATTTTGGAAGATTGTAAAAAAATAATTACCGGAAGGACATATTAACCGGAAAGGACAATGGTTCATTTGCTATCGGTACCTAACACCATAACATGCGAAAGACATCCTGTTTGACTTTCATTCAGTTGTCTTAGTTGACGTTTTATCTTCTTTTTTTTTTTAATATATAAATTAATTTATAAAAGTTTTTGATTGTTTTTAGCATTTAATTACGAATTATTTCTTATGTTTTGTTTCTCTCTCGGTTTCGCGAAAAAAAGCTTTCCTTTGAAGATAATTCAGTAGTTAGGCCTTATCTTAGTTTGACTTGTACTTCAGTAGGTATCGTTGTCGTATTGTGGGTAGCATACTATCGCTGAGTTATTTTAGTAAAGTATATATATGACAAAGTAATTTAGTCAATTGGTACTTACTAGTCAAAATTATAATACCACATATATTGTTTATACATATAAATGTGTTTTTATTATGAAACAGTGTTTCGAGCAGAACTTTCGACTATTGATTTTTATTTGTTTGAATTAAAATTCGTTTAAAACAGTTCCGTAAAATTTAATAGGTTTATTGTTTATTTCTGTTAAACTATGGAAAGTGAATATTTCTCACATTATATAAAGAAGCATACGTACATTGAAAATGGCGTTACGCCTAATTAAAAAGTGTATAAATTGTTTGGGGTTATTTTATATAATTGTGTTTACCTCTTATTTTTATTCAAGGGCCATCGACGCATTTGAACGTCCTATATTTAATTTTGAAACATTTAATTGGTCAATTTTATGAAAGCAACAATGAGTCATAACAATATATAAGCGCAATTCAGCGCTGATAGTTTAGGTAAAAAAGTATGTTACAAGATGTACCTTATGCCACGACCACACATGCGAGACTCGCTGCCAATTAATCGCCTAGCGCCATGCCATGAAACGAAGAAACTTACCGACAGCCGAGCAAGGCGAGCACTGACAATGGTTGCTCGGCGGTTTACGAGAACCCGTCCCCACTAATCACGATTTACGAGAACCCTTCCTCACTATTCGCGATTTACGAGAACCCTGCCCACTATTCGCGATTTACGAGAACCCTTCCCCACTATTCGCGATTTACGAGAACCTGCCCACTATTCGCGATTTACGAGAACCCTGCCCACTATTCGCGATTTACGAAAACCCTTCCCCACTATTCGCGATTTACGAAAACCCTTCCCCACTATTCGCGATTTACGAGAACCCTTCCCCACTATTCGCGATTTACGAGAACCCTGCCCACTATTCGCGATTTACTAGAACTCTTTCCCCATTACTCGCGATCAACGAATAATCGGCTCGGCATTGAGCGAGTCCCGCATGTCTGGTCGGTGCTTTAGACAACAATGCGGATGTGCCGCCATAATTGAAAAGGCAGCGCCTCTGGCGGTCACATTGCGAACTAAAATTGACAGTTTTAATCGAATCAGTGATAGTATTGATAGTATTTTACAAAATAGATATAAACTTTGTAATATTAGTTTTGAATGGAATTTAAAATCAGCTAATGAGCTGTTTTGTATATAATAATTATAGATTATTTAGTTAATATATTATTATGTAAAATTTAAAACGAGTGAATACTGTATTTGTAGTCGAAACAGTATCACCTAAGTACGTTTCGATGTAATTAATTATAGGTATCCATCCGTATGAAGCAATTACCTACCTACCTACCTATTGTGTACCTATTGTATGTGTAACATTATATTTTTTGAATATACATACAAAAACGTATTTGTTTTTCTTTGCAACTATTGCAACGATTCCTTCCTCTGTGTCAGCAGACGTCCTACGGATGAAATGATGAGGACACACTAAAAATTTAATGTAACCTTTGTTGTAGACATTTCATTCGGTATCATTTCAGGATAAACTGTTATACTGAACGCGAGTAAGCAACAGTAATTTTTAGCTTTATGCTGAATGCAAACGCTTGTACTGGGCTATAAATCGTTCAAGCGCTAGACTTGTTCCGCACAATAGCTAGGGTTGTGCAGGTTCCGCACGCATTGTCCACACTTTGAGTGTTGCTATGAGAGATTTTTTTTTCAATTTAATCCACAATCAGTTGTAAGACTAATTTCAATACCACAATTGAAATTTGTTGCAGCTGGAATTGACTGTAAACATGTTTATTTTTCTTCGTTTTTTTTTATATTATATGATGTTTCATATTTTAAATTGTGTATAATTTTAGGCTCTGGATTGTGTTAAGTAAATTAATATATATGATTAAAAAATATAATAAAACATATATTTGTAATAAAACAAAAGTTTTATTTACATGATCGATAGTGATGCGCTTGTCATCACTATTCCGATGGCTATGCTACTCCCAACGTTTTATGGCCCAGTGTGCCAACAGCGTTGGCGCATAACCTAATATAAATTGTTATTTTTAAAACTTTAGAATTTGTAATGTTTGTATATAAGTAATGTTACTAGCGCCTTCTTTTGTGTATCACTGTGATTAAATTGCTGAAAAGTTCCGGCGGCAATTCTGGTATTTGTTTGACTTTTTGCATGACTATTTCATACTGTCGTTTTTCGTATTGAGTAAACGCTTCTGGCAATTTTAGTTCTTTGTACAATTGTTGGATTCGTTCAACGTGCGCTGGTTGATTGCTACCGTAGCAAGTGTTGAAAACGATGCGTTGACGTGGCGTGCAACGCTCTAGGGCTGTCACAGCTAACCAAGTGCATTTGCCGTTCTGTATGTCGGTACCTAATTTGCCGGTTTCAGTTACATCACCGAAACAGTCGATGTAATCATCCTGTAAATAAATTTTACTCTGATCGAACCTTTTTTTGCCTGAGAAAATCTGCGAACTAGATCCCCATCGACCATGGGATCGGTGGGTTATGTGGGACTTCCACCCACTAGAAAAGGAGAGATAGTAACGGCTTCATGTGCTGTTATATAAGTTTTATCACAAGCTATAATTAAAAATTATTAACTAACCCCCGACTTTATCTGTTGTAATTGCTAAGGAGTTGGGTATCCAAACGGTCCGAGTATATCTGCTGTACTGTAAGCTGAGGTCATCGGGATCGTTCTAAGCTATAGTTTATGAAGATCTGTTCAGGCGTTTGAAGAATATCAGCCCATTTCCTAGTTAACGAAAGAATTTCACTAACTTCTACACGTTCGATTGATGTGAAATTATGTATACTGTTAGTTAGGTTGTATTTCCATGACATGGTAACCTTGATCTGATGCTGCAGAATCAAGTAGTATGCGGGATACCAAACTCCTCATCAATTTATAGCAGATATAGCGTGTTTGGGCTCCATAGAAACTTGGAGGTTAGTTTATAATTTTTATCATAATAAACTCATATTTCTTGAGGATATTAAAACCCAAAGACGTTTGTATGAAAACGTGAATCATGTGTCTGATTATTTTAAGGGATTTTGATTAATAACGCTATCTTATTCTAGGTATCTTATGAAGGCAAATTTGTATCGTCTTCGCTCTACGCCACTACCTAAGAGCAAACCTAAAACTCAAGTATCTAATAAATAGCTATCAGAAACAAAATAATAATTATAGTCAATAACATATCACTAATTGACTAACCGTTGACTGAAATAGATATCCCATTTCACAACTAATGTCTTCCATTTTCTGTACAATTTGTTTGTCCGTGATATTCGCCAGATACATGCCCATACAAATGGGTAAATGTATCGTGTAGTAACCAGTTTTATATTTAACAATAGTATTGTACAGGTCCATTGTAAAAAGATTGTAATCTTTTAGTAGAGTTGTCGAGGTGTCGTAATACTGGCCAATTGCCGTATGGAACACTGTCTGAAAAAAATATAAAAAATTAAATTTTATTATAGTTTTTTTAATCATTTCTTCTCCGAACAGGGCTCGAAACTTTGGCTGCCTAATGTCAATGGAGCGTTCTTCCCGTCGGGCTTTCACTGCTAATTGTCGGTACAGTCAAGATATACTAAACCATTACAATAACATGTATCTAAAGGAATCATGAAATATATAATTATTTTCTCATCATTAATATATGTCTTTGCAAATAATCCAAAATTCTATTGATAAAATTACCACACGAGCAACAATATGTCCTAAAATCACACACTATAAGCTATACATATAATAATAAAATCGTAAACGAGTCTTGTCTGTACACTAAATATAAAAAAAAAACCATTTGTAAGTACATTTTGTTCACCGAAGTCAAAAAATAGTTTTTGGAATTTTTGTTTGTTTGTCTGTGTACGCTAATCTCAGAAACGGCTTAACCGATTTGAATACGGTTTTCACTGATCTATTGATGATTGCCTGGATTAAACTATAGACTACTTATTATCCTAAAAAATTGTTAGGTTTCAAATTTTAAAAAACGGAAGGTTTCATTGATACTTACTTCATTGAACAGCTTGACAATCATATCGTAATTAGTGTGATCCTTGAAGAATGTTTGTAATGTGTCAAATATCACGCTGTACATTAGTGTTCCATCATTGACTGCCCTGAGCCCAACATTCTCCCTTCGGTACCAGCACGGCTTCCCGCGTCTACTTTTTGAATCATCCATTATGTCGTCTAACATTGTGAAATAGGCTTGTAACTGTAAGGGAATCAACAATAATAATTTTTATGTAAGTAAAAAAATTATGAAGAGCTCCAAACGTGGAACTGGTTTTACTCATTCGGTAAAAAAAAACCTTCGTCCTAGCTCGAATTGAATAGTAAACCGTTCTAAACAAACCAGCCGTTGTGCGCAGACGTATCAGCTCAAAAATTACTTCGAGCCCTTTAGTTTATAAGCAAAATAGTCGTAATATCGTTGGTTGGTGAATAGTAGAAACTATTCACCCTCACATAATGAAAATCCAATTTTAAAATCCGTTCTTGGCTCATATATGCTGCTGCTGTCCAGCACTAGACACAGTCCTCTCCTCATTGTAAAAAGGCCCTAGACCTCTGAATATTTCTTCGAAAATTGCTAGTATTCTTATTAATTAATTATCATTCTAATAAAAATGATGATGTAGAAAGTGGTCATCATTTCTATTTAAACATGTAATCGAAAAGGCCAAGGGTGCAGTTCTAAACGAGATTTGATGCTGTGCAACCATCAACAGCTAAGCTTTTGTCAGCTAATCTATATTGACAACACAAACGTGAAATACTTATCTTATTACCATTTCTGTGCACCATCCCATGATGCTTACAAGTTGTAACGATTCCTCTGTGACATTTTCTGGTCTCTCTAAAATTTCGTAGGAATTGACTGTAGTTAAACCTCTTATCATTTTACCGCCAACTAAATTGTACTCTAAAACCTGCAATTAAACGATCCTTTATATATCGACGACCCGGAAAATCCGGTAATGGGAAATTTAAAATTTTACAGGAAAAATTTAGTTATTTTCACCTCTCCGGCACGAAAAGGGTGCTTTTGGAGCCTAAAAACTCGCAGAAAAATCTATTTTTGCTGCGAGCGTGATTCCAAATTCGAACACCAACTTTTGGAATTATTCGGTGCAGAAAAAAGAAATGGTTCGTTCAGATACTCATTTTAGCCAAGCGATTTAACTCACAGATATAAAATTTTGATTTTATTTATTGAAATTTAAGTTTGTAAATTGTATTGGTATTTTTTAATCGTAATATTTAAAATGAATAATAGTAAACATTAATATAACTTCCTTAAATTAGAATAGACTACTTCGCTTGATCGTGTTTTAAAGTCGGTACTCGCAGCAAAAAGCAATTATTTTGCTCACTTGTTGAACAAATAACTATTTTCATTCATACTTAACTTCTTTTTCACTAATGTTACGAAAGGCGTGTGAATATCAAATTAAAGCTATTTTTTTACGGTTTCATAGGTCTAATATACTACAGCTTATTCTTGTTAGCTAACATCATCATTGTGGTTGTTTGTTGTTAGTAGCCTTAGATAATTATAGTTGGTAAGTCATTTACTCGTAGTTAGCGTCATTATCGTCACAAGAGCTGCCCGTTTTTGTCTGCTGAACGCAGTGTATCATGCCACTCTCACGTAAATTATATTACAATGGTATATATAACCGAATTATAGCCAAATAAGACATTAATAAGCATATATACGCACCTCTTTCAACCAACTTGCAGCAGAAGGTATCTCTTTTAGTTTATTATTCGATAAGATCGTATTGACAACAACAGGTAAAGTATCCAAAAATTTCGATTTGTGTCGTAATTCATGTGGTAGTGTGTTAGCGCTAGCGGTTCTTGCTTGTGTGAAGCGAGTTCTGTTAGATATAAGAAGTTAGGTAGGTAATGCCATAGATTTAGTATTAAGTGTATGGGTAAATGCCGTCAACAAGGTGGGCCTTATAGAAGTTATACTACTGACCCGTGGTACTAGGGTGCAATTTTTATATATAGGTACTTGTTTTTGCGAGACTAACGCACGGCGACTGATTTTTATATAAGTATAAAAAGATTACAAATTAGATTACAAAGTATAGTATTTGCCCGCGACTTCGTCCGCGTCCGATCGCTACCAAACTTCACAGGAACACCCGCTGGACTAATCTAAATATTGTCTGAAAATTTTATCAAAATCGGTTAGGCGGTTTTGGAGTCTATAGGAGACATACATACACACATCGCCTTTTATATTTGCCCGCGACTTCGTCCGCGTCCGATCGCTACTAAACTTCATAGGAACACCCGCTGGACTAATCTGAAGATTGTCTGAAAGTTTCATCAAAATTGGTTCAGCGGTTTTGGAGTCTGTAGGAGACACAAGTACATAATCTTGTGAATCATCTTTTATATATTAAAGAAGATAATCTTGTGAATCGTCTGGACAACGGGAATGGGTGTGTAACCAAAAGATCAACTGTTTAGCCAAGAAGGCGGCACAGAAATACTTATGCCATGAATCCCCATTCTCGGGTTAACTCGGGTAGTTTTTATAAAAAGCAAGATTCTTTCTTTTTATAAAATAAAATTAAAAGATTAAAAAAATAGTAAGCAAAATTATTTTTTAAACTTCTTTCACTACGTAATATATTATGATATAGCGAGTCATTCTGCGTATATTTTAGAAAAAATCGTTCAGCCGTTTCCTAACAGGTAGAGCCTACTAAATTTTCCCAAAATAAAATCTCTATACGCGAAGTTCTCCACAGGACATGAGCCACAGGTCCAGGACTAAAAAAAAGTTATTTCTATAAAGTTATAAAGTTATTTCCTAGAGGTAAAATATGTATACTTATCAATATCTGTTTTAGAAATTTAGAATGTTAACCGTACATTAGACATTAAAAGCAGGAAACACCTTAACATAAAGTTAAACTAGTAATCGCTAAACGACTTACGTTGTGTTGAAATAACTTGATGATAAATTTAAATTTGCCAAAATCATCTTTTCGCCGGATTTCCCACTTATAACAAAGATACATTGTTTAAACAGATTCATATCAAAATATTAATTTAATTTAATAAAATTAAATAAAAGTTTGCTTATCTATCTGTCTCTAGAACTTTGTACATGTCAAGTGAACGCAATCCAGCGTTAAACTAAAATTTTTATACCTACTCCTTTTCATTTTTCTCAAAAGACTTTGGAACTATTGAAATCAGACAACTGAAAGATCTCTGCTCAAATACCCTGATACATTTGTACTTGAACCATTATTGTTAAAAGTAAAAAGAAGTCGTGTTAGTTATTCAGATGAAACAGATTTTTTTTTTTATGAATGTGGAATATATTCATAAATTCTGTTAAACATTCATAAAAAAATCTTATCTGATAAGAAACGTAAGTAAAACAGCTACAAAAGGAAAACTATATTTATCTTTATAAAATTATAAGATAAGATTATATTCTTAAAATTGTTTACCTATTTATAAGCTTCATCTTGTCAAAATTCCTCATTTTGGGACCAAATGTTTTAAAAACTCTTTCATAATACGCACTGCCAATTATTGGAACTCCCTTCCGCCGTCTGTGTTTCCGAACTTATATATCCCAAATCTTTTTAAAATAGGCTAGTAGGCTAACCGCCATTTAAAGTCACCGGTCACCGGGAATGATGGAGCTGATAACCTTTGTTTGTACGGTAAAAGTCCCAAACATTAAAAAGAAAATAATAAAAAAATTCGCCTATCGAAGGATGCAGTAAACAGAGTGCATAGTTTAATAAAACATAAAATTATTTCTAAAACTAACTAATCAACGCTAACTAACTAAATAACTAACTTTTAGTTGGTGAAAGAGGCCCTGAGTATACGACATGATAATATAAGTATAATACAAGAAAAATTTCTTGGAACTAGATTTGAATATATTTTTATATAAAAAAAGTTTTATTATAGAGGAAAAAATAAATAATACTTGATTAAAATTCTAATTGAACGTGATTTATATTTTTAAATTTATCCTTAAAATAACATTATCGCCGGTTACACAGATATTATGATATTTTCACATGAATATAATTATATAAATAAACTCAAGGAAAACATGTATTTCATTCACAAATATATATATAGGTATTCTATTTTTCACATACATTGTTTGCAAAATTAACAAAGGGTTCAGGCGACAGAAAAGGTGACAGTTTACGTGACATTTCCAAAATGGTATCGTACTGTTCGTCCTTAAATTTATTAAACGATTCTTGCAAATTGAGATCTTCATACAATCTCTCAATAGTTTCTATGTTAGTCGTATCTTCGCTGCCATAACATCTCTCGAAAACTGTAATTTGCGCTGGTGTGCAGCGCTCCATCGCTTTTGCTGCTAACCATGTCAATTTACCTTTGCCGATTTTACCCAGACACTTTTCAGATGATTCAAATCCATCCCTTTTTAGTGCCGATCGATGTCCGAAGCAATCGTTGAAGTCTATCTAAAATATTAAATTATAATAAAAAATTGTCACTTGGCCGTTAATGGGCGGGGTCGTGGGGACGTTATGACACGACTTCGATGCCCCGCCACGGCTATCCATCGCGGGGAAGCCTACGCTCCCTATCAGAACCTCGGCGTACCCGAAAGTGGAGGTACGCCGTCCATCTCGGGGGACTTCATCTACCGCCCTTTTTTTTTTTTTAACGTTGGGAAATCCTCTTGGATACCCGGCAGTGTAGGGGACACTGCGGGGTTATGCCGGATTTCTACCGGCTAAAACCCAACGACTTTCTTTCTAGCGCGGCCGTTGCTGGGCGGGGTCGTGGGGACGTTATGACACGACTTCGATGCCCCGCCACGGCTATCCTGCGCGGGAAAGCCTACGCTCCCTGTCAGAACCTCGGCGTACCCGAAAGTGGAGGTACGCCTTCATCTACCGCCCTAGTTCTGTCAGGGATGCAGGTGGCGAGCGTACGCCAGTCGCCTGCGTCCAGTTCGTCGGCGACGGAGGGGATGAGATAGGACGTCGTCCTCTCGTTCTCTCTCCGCAGAAGGATTAACCGTGAGAGAGGCCTACATCCAGCTGTCGAGATTTTGAGAGTTACGTGCTGATGATAATGATGATGATTATGATTCTCTGCTCGTACCTGACTTAGCTGTAAAAGCTAGAAAAAAGCTTGTAATAAACTAAAATAATAAAAAATTTAAAATCCCCATAAGTAATGAAAATTTTAAAAAAATCCAGTGGGGATATAATACTTAGTAGAGATGGATAGGGCGATTACTCATAACACGATAATTAATTAATATCTGACTGAAACCTCGTAAAAATGAAGCATAAAGTTGTAAAGAATTTATTTTAAAATAAACAATTAATTAAAAAAGTGAATATAAAAAAAATTCAAAAATAAAAAATCTGGCGGCATCTTATTCGTATGTACCTACAGCAACGGTAACATATCCCAATATTTTGTGCAAGAAAGCTACTCTATGACTAGTGAAATATAGTTCACAAATTAGATATTAATTTACATTTTCCTATTTTTACCTGTGTTTGAAGAAGTTTTGCCAATTCGAAGCAAATGCGGTCTGTTTCTGCGTGTAAGTCATTGTCTTTTACGTTTGACAGGATTAACCCGAGAGTAAAAGGCAATTTCACCATCAAGGGTAAAGTTTTGTACTTAACAATGAAATTATAGTAGTCGTATGTAGTGTATTTTTTGCTTCTAGACAATTCAGTGTATAAGTTCTGACCGGTGCAGTTGTTCAGCAACGTCTGAAAATTTAGAAAAACTTGTGCTAAACTAAGTAAACTAAAAACACCAATCAGCGTCAGAATTATTCCCTATTCATAGCCATTTACCTGTCACTAAGTAAGGTAATTGAGTAAGGCATCCCTTACTCACTTACCGAAACAGAACAGCACACATGCTGTTATTTCACGGTGGCCTCCTGTCAGTGGGCGCATATTGCCGCCAGACGACTTTGACAATATTATAACACAAATAAACCATTAGCTCGCGTATTGTGAAGATTCAAAGACGTCCTAACCCAATTAAGTAGTAGGTACCTACAATCAAATCCTGATAAGCAAGGTTAGCAAAATGCTGTGTGGCAATTCAAATAAAATAAACAAAAACTTGCAGCCGTCCGTAGAAGTATAAAAATAGCTCACAATTTTCAATGTAAGTATTTGTTTCATGCTAGCACAGAAAATTATATAAGTATTCTATATAAGACGTAACCTATTTATGTACATCAAAATATTTGCTAAGTATACGTGTAGAATATTACCTTCATGCTTGTGTTAGGTAGGTACATATAATATAAGAAGTAGAAAGTATACACATTACACATACTTAACAGCTCATTTAGAAGCTTCCACTGCGGTCTGCGACCCAAACCCTGTACAATAGGATACAAACTATAGTTGTGTTTTGTTATAACATATCTTTTTTGTCGTTTCGTAGCTTAACATACCTTAGAAAAAGCATGGGCAATTGGTCTGTAATGTGGCGTGTGTTCAAAATAAATTTTGATCAATTCCGTCACTGCTGTGAGAATTAAGGTTGTGTCGTTAGCCACTAGATTTCCTGTAACGCGGTGCCAACATTTCTTCCTATTGCGTATATGTGAATCTTCTTCTATATCTTTTGTTATGAAGTGACATATCTTTATCTGCAACATAATAATTTTATTTTAACCATTCAAAATTGCAAACTAGGAAATGATCAAGGGAGAGATAAGGGACAGATTCTTCAAATATTGCATATAGATAGCGAAGAAGGTGATAGCACGAAACAAGACTAGTTAATTTGTAATAAAAACTAGTGTTTAGCTAATTATCAATGTGTGCGTGAACGAATGCAAGAAACGTGTATGCATGTGTGAATGCAAGGTTAAATTAGTTGTTACAAGCCTAACATTTTCATCCAACAACTAGATTGGGAATATAAAATGGCAATAAAGAAATAAAGGATTTGTGTAGATAAGCAGGCAACCACCCGCATTGGTATGAATGGTGATGGATAAAATATAAGAATAGGTATGTAGAATGAAAGTACGAACATAATACAAGTGAGAATTGGTATGAATGAGGAAAAGCAGAAACAGGCTTCAGCATAGTGCTGGAGGGATTATGTAATACTAGCTGGTGCCCGCGACTTCGTCCACGTTGAACGATGAAAAGTACCCTATGTCCTTTCTGGTGTCCCAGACAACGTGTATGCAAAATTTCATGGTGATCGGTTCAGTAGTTTTTGCATGAAAGAGTTACAAACATCCATACTTCCAAATATGCTTTCGCATTTATAATATTGGTACGGAAGTACGGATTTATAATAAAGTTGCCTGCATTAGAAAACTGCAGACATTAGCCTGCAGACAGACTAATGTACCGACAAACTAATTGCGTACCGGCAGGCAATTTTTATGTGTAGAGTAGGCAAGTAAGAGATCCCGAAAGAATACTTATCCTACACCTGAATGGTTACTTATAAAACTATAATTAATTTGCTTTTTTATACTTAAAGAGAATGCCTTAGATTAAGGGGTCTAGGGCCTCAAAGATACAAGGTTTGACTTGCTTCTTTGTAATACACTTAGCAGTTTTTCTATGCTGCTAGCTAACATGATGATGTTTAAAAACCGTATAATATGATGATTGTGTTGATTTTTTACCATTTCTGTACACCATCCCAAAATGCATGCAAGTTTTATATTTTCTTCGCTTATATTTGATGGGTTTTCAAACGATTCGTATGAGTAAATTGTTGTTAATCCTTGAAGATGATTTTCACCGACTAAATTGTAGTCGAAGACCTTTAAGAAAACCAAACAGAATTAACTTTTTAATATTTTACAAGTTAATTATCTAATTTGGAAGAAAAATAGAGATCACTAATAGGTGAACTATTTTCACTAGATGTTAGGAGTTCAGACTTCAGCAGCCTACATTTCAAATTGACTATTTACTAAATAATATTTTTAGTAACATTTCTGTCACTGAGTGTTAACTTGTGTGCAGACTGCAGAAATAGTTAGATAATCACTTGATATACCAGATATAATTAAAATAATAAACGAACCCCTGACTTTATATTGAGCCCAAACACGCTATATCGGCTGTAAGTTGCTGAGGAATTATTTATCCCGCAGACTAAGTACTAGATGCTGCAGCATCAGGTCAAGGTTACCATGTCATAGAAATATCTACCACCGGAGTAGTAGTATAGCAAATTTCACATCAAACGAACCTGTAGAAGTTAGTGAAATCCCTTCGTCAACTAGGAAATGGGCTGATGATCTTCAAACGCCTGAACAGATCTTCATAAACTATAGCTTAGAACGATCCCGATGACGTCTGCTTACAGTACAGCAGATATACTCGGACTGTTTGGACTCGGGGGTTATTAAAATTATAAAATTTTTAATTATAGTTTGTCTGTTACTAAGTAATATTTTTGTTAACAATCCGTATGCAGATTGCAGACAGAATTACTTAAGCGCCTCAGATAAAATATTTATTATAAGAATTATCTTAGTTAACTGAAGATTTAGCTAAGGCTAGCTAAGCTTTGTTTCACCTTCTTTAATCGGTCCGTATAATTAGGCAATCCTTTCATCGGGGTATTGTTAATGAGTGTAGTTATTACTTCAGGAAGGGTTTCATTAAATTTATCTTTATACTTAGTTTCCAACATGTCTGTCGAGAATTTATTGCTTTGTGTCCTTAATAGGTATCTGAAAAAAAGCAGTAAATTACGAATTATTTGTTATGTACGGTATTGATATTTATATGACAAATATCTTTCAGTGCCAGGCAACGACTTCTGTTCTGTTATTCTTGTTCTCCAAAAACTACTGAACGGATTTTCATGCGGTTTCCACTAATGGAAACAGCGTCAAACAAAGTAGGTTTTTATATATAACTAGCGACCCACTCCAGGATACGCCCGGGGTGCAATTTTTATATATGCAAACCTTCCCCGTTTACCCCTCTTTCCATTTGTGAAAACCGAATTAAAATCGGTGTACCCATTCTCAAGTTTTTGAAGCGTACACAAATCAACTTAAAAACTTGACATTTTCATATATAGGTAAAGACAGGCCTTTTTTTAACTTCTTTTTTGAGGGCACGCTAATTGTCGAAAGTTGTAAGTCCATAATTTTTTGTAGGTACACCCCCCTCCCCATTCCTTGCCACTGTGTTTTGAGGAAAAAATAGAAGTAAATTCTGTAAATTAATTTTTTTGTTTAAAAACATATTTTTTGAAATAAAACGTGAAGTTATATTTAGGTGAGTAACAATATAAAAAAGTAACTCCTTTGGGGGCACTGCGTACCCCCACGTGCCCCAACAAAAAAGCCTTGGGTAAAGATAGATTTGCAGAATAAATTTGCAGAAACTAGGGTGCAGGTCGCTAGTAAATGCTAGTAACTTGTCGCTAGTAGCGGCGCCGGATTAGCTACGTAGCAATTGCTACGGGCCCCTTGTACCTATGCCTGCGTGAGCGTAAAATAATTTTTTCAGTAAAAATATTTTTACGCTCCTTCAAATGAAAATTTTTTGTTCAAACTTAAGGAAACATAACCTTACAATTAGAGAAAATACGCTTTATTTTAACATTTAAAATCCACATAATCCCTTAACACCTTAAACTGAAGATCCTAATACAAACCAAGGGCCTCTTGATAGAATTTGCTATGGGCCCCGCGCATATTAATCCGGCACTGGCTAGTAGTAGTAAGTACGGTCGCTAGTAAATGGAATACATACGCGACTTTCAATGTGACAGATTTCGTACCGAATAACGTCTTGTTCATAGCATATAATTTTGTATATGCCATTGTGTTTTATTTTAGCAGATGTATGCTTCTTATTGACATAAGAGACTTACTGAAATGATAACAAAATGCAAAAATAATTTGGAATATTCTTTGCAATGTAAATTTTACGATAATGCTTATCTCATATTTTAAATTTCACTTTGGGCTATCATGAATAAATATGTATTTATGGTAATAATTTGGTAACATTGAGGAAAATAAAAAAATATTTTGGTATATTTTTTATATCTCTATATAGTATAATTTGAAGTTTCTTTCCGCGTCTGTCTGTCTGTATGGCCCCTGGATTTTGGTGCGGTTTTCACAATCAGTTAGATAATTTTTGACGGAATTTTTATGTGTAGGTATATAATAAAATCATATTAAGTTTTTTCCTGGTCGAAGCCAGGAGCGGGTCGCTAGTAATAACTGTCTCTCCGCTACAACTTCTAAACCACCCAACTGATTTTAATACGTTTTTCACTAATAGAAAGAGGGATAAATGAGGAAGGTTTGTGTGTATAAATTGCATACCGGGCAAAGTCGGGAGCAGGTCCTTTGTTACCTGAATAGTTGCGCTTTTTACATTACAAGAACTGATAAATAATTATGTAAGTGAGTGAGTAGGTATTTACCAGAGGCGTCTCTAGCCCATGTAGCGTCCGTGTGCAATCTTTACCCTAGCCCCAATAGTGTAAAACGAAGTTTGCAGTTTAAAAGTCATCTTATACACTTAAAAAAGATACAACTTGTTACAATTTGAGTGCAACCGGAGCTCTTTATGTCTAACAGGTCCCGAGATACACTACTTCAAAAATGGGCCATTTTCCATAAAAAGTTAGAAATTTGTACTTAGTTAGCCGTCTTTCGAAACAAAATATCGTCTAAAATAAATATTATACGAGGAAAGCTATGGGAAGTGAAGTTGTAGAGCAGTTAAGGCCAATGGTTCTCTTGGTGTCAGGTAAAATATGAATACTTAAAAGGAAATCGAATTTTTTACAAAATTTAGCCTAACGAATTGTAGAAGTTTTGTAAAGGATGAAAAATACATAAATCAATGAAAAATGGTTTATCATGGAAAATCAAATTGAATACCATCAATAATACTGTGTAAGTTCTTATCAATAATTAAGTCACAGTGGCAAAGTGGTGGAGAGACCTCAGCTAATACCTACCTGCGACAGAAACACGCAACACAATGTCAATTACCCACTGTTTATTATAATAAATTACAACGAAATTGTAGGTACATAATGTTGGGTTTACCTGCACTTAGCAAGACAGCAGTATTCTTTCATGGGTCTTCTTGGGGCTCCGGAGACTTCTGTGTGGTTGGATCTGGTTGTTAATCAAGTTGAACTTTCGAGTTTCGGATAAAAGGAAAGAAAGTATAAACCTTGGCAGCACCCATAGTCAAGGTGCACAACAATAGATAGACCCAATTTCCCGACAGCTGTGTATAACGAAACAATCTGAAACGAAGAACATTTCTAATAATGTTCAATCACTTTCCGGGATAGTTGAACCCCCTTTTACATTATGAATCATATTTTTATATCTATTACGGTAAGCACTTTTTTTAAGGATGAATGCCTTAGGGAAATAAGCGTATTTTAATCAAAAAAAGCTTTGAAAAGTTTAATAGTTAAAATTATATTAACCTGTTTTTAATAAGTGGAAAGTGGTTCAAGTATCCCTAATCTATGGGATAGTTGATCAAGGGGGGCGAGGATATATGATCGTAGGCGGGAGATTTGACCACACCTTCTTTTTTGAAGGATAATAATAATAAAAAAACCTTTTAAAATGAAAACATTTATTAACTATAATCACTATCAAAAGTTTACATGATACTAAGCAACTGTTAAATTACACAAATATCATTGTCATTATTATTATCATTACTTAACATTTATAAACTATAATCAGTATCAAAAGTTTCTACTTAGCAACTATTACAAAGAAATTCTCATTATTAAACAAAATGCATACGTAACTCAAAATGCACAAAAAATATTCCTTATGTTACAAACAATATAAAATAGATCAACAAACTAATTTTTCTCAAAGACTATTTGTGAGATTTGTACACTTGGTTGTCGTCCTTGCCGTGTTGTTTTTCTTGGTCCAGCCTTAGGATATGGTTTTATTATCTCTGGAGTTATAATGGGAATTGTTACCTGGTCTTGAATGTTTGGAGCATCTAAATCTTGTAGAAGATTGGGTAAAATAACAGAATACGCCAATAAGAATTAAAAATACGTATTAAGATGGCAATGAAAACAAATTATTTTTAGTAGATGTGCAAATAAAGGAGGACCGTTTTTTCGTCACTGGTAGTATGGTAAGGGCGCATTTTGTCTTGTTTAACATATCACTGCATAGAAAGGATCAATGACAGTATTCGCTTATGAAACATTGGCTTAGCCCGAAAATATTAATAACGAAACGAAAAAACGGATAAATATTCTTGGATGGTGTGTCGAAATGGTGAGTGCGCAAAACATTTTTCATAATTTAATATTGAATAATACATACGTATATAAACTCTGTATTAAGTTTTGTTTGTAGTCGTATTTATTAAGCTTGGTAACACCGATATGTTGTCTGTCAGTGTCACTGTCAATGCTGTCATGAATGAAGATGAAGCAATCAGCTGTCAATTTTGCTTTCACGTTCGTGACGTTCACGTCACTGCCCCGCTTTCACTAATAATCAAATCAAATCAATCACTTGTTTGAGTTGTTTGGTAACGTAATTTATTATTTTTTTTATCCTAATCCTACCTATAATATTAATGGCATTTTGTAATGTAAAATAAGTTTACTTTTTAATACAGTAGCGAAGAAGATTTTTAAAAGAATAAAATAAAAGACTATATGGAATTTATGTGTTAAATTTTAAAAAAATAATTAAAATGAACACGTCCACAAAATTATTTAAATTAATTTTTAAAACGACCAATTTAAAAACAGCTAGGTAAGTTTATAAATTTTTTATAATATTGTTCATTCATCAATATAAAATAAAAAAAAGAGATTGCATCTATGTATAACAACTTATGTTTTTTTAAATAGCTATACTTGGTAAGTATGTTATATCCTACTTTAGCTATAATTGCTAATAGCTAAAGTAGGATATACTTTAAGGGTTGCTATATAGTCTGTTCGGCAGAGCCAGGAGGTAAGTTTCTTTTTTTATGTTAAGGTCGACAGACGGGCTAACAGTCCACTTGAGTGTAGGTGGCTGCCATTGTCTATAACACAAGCAACGCCACAGGTGCTGCAAGTGTGCTGCTTACCATAGCATTGTAAAGGATATAAAATAAGGGATTATAAGTGTATAGGAAAATGGGCTCTGATGGCATTGCTTACTCACTGAAACACAACAGCACACATACAGTACAGGTATTTTTGTAAGGGAGTGGTCTCTTCCACCAGACAGACTGTCAAAATGACATATGCAATTTAGAATCAAATATAAATTATCATCATTGCCAAACATAATGCTGCTATCATAATCACTTTTTTGAGATTCCAACATTTTGACTTTAGTGAATAGTTCACTTATATATATAATATATGTATAAAAAAAAAACTGCTTAGTGCTTATGAACATAGTTTGTCGAAATATGACCTTTTAATAAAATATGCTATGTGCAGTGCTAGAATCTGTTATATGCAAAATTTGCTCTATTATCAAAATAAATCTCTATTATCAAAATTATTATTTATCTTCTATTATATAAAGCTGAAGAGTTTGTTTGGTTGAACGCGCTAATCTCAGGAACTACTGGTTCGAATTGAAAAATTCTTTTTGTGTTGGATAGTCCATTTGTCAAGGAAGGCTTTAGGTCAAGCAAGTCAATATCTCCAAAGTATAATAGCTAATCCAAAGTAACAATAGTATAATCCAAAGTATAATGCACATAGCAAATTTTAGTTTGACAAGATGATAATGTAGATAAGTGTGCTACAAATGTGAATATATGTAGTTCGGCATAACCGAATTTGGGTAAAACAAATGAAAGTCAAACATGATGTATAGAATGTTCATTGGATCGGATTTGTTTAACAAAAATTTATAAATGAAATATGCAGACTCCACTATGTGTATAACATAGGTACTTACTTCCTACCTTTACTTCCTAGACAAAGTGTAATAATAATAATAATGTACATATTCTTCTTTGTTGCTTCATTGTTAGTAGTTTTTAGAGCAATATCTTAGATGTTGATCTTGACCCTATTGAAAGTAAGGAAACAATTATTAACATATGAAAGACTGCTTTGTTTTTATATATGTGTATTGTATACATAGCTCTATCTCTTTAACCTGTGTGTTAAGCAAATCTTTGTTTGTGGAAAACGAGCATTGATATTTTTTCACTATTACAACCAACACAAAGTAAGTTAACTTATTTTTTTATTTACTAAAAATTAAAAAATAAATAATATTAACTAACATAATTTGCAGAACTGACTGATGACATCTAAAGAATTCAACTTTCTCTAGTGTGTTAATATGAATAATGAATAAAGTATAATGCTTTGCAATAATGTAAAATTTAACTATAATAATGTAACATTAAATTATATTCTCAATAATAGCAAAGTTATAATAAAAAATTGGTTAATATAATCTTTATATATAAAAGAAAGTCGTGTTAGTTACACCATTTATAACTCGAGAAGAATAACCCATAGCAGAATAACTATTAAAACTTCAGAAAAATGTTCACGAAAAAATAAATGATGAAAATTCATTTTCTCATACATTTTGTTTGTAACTGGTTTTTATTCTCCCTGAGGCGGTACGAAGTTCGCGGGTCAGCTCGTATATTATAAATAATTATAACTTTTAAAGATATCACAGTATCTATAAAGATAAATTTTATTCTATATCCTAAAATAATCATGCAAAATGTTTGTCAAAATAGAATAAACTAGAAATATTTTTGCTGAAAATCAAATTGCATACTGGAAATTTAATTATGAGGTATTATGCTTCAGATGTAATTAATTTAGTCTCTTTGTATGACCCACATATAATCACTTTAGGAAACCGCTTTTTCGAGCAGGGTTTATTAATTTTTCCATAAGATTCATATTTTATTGAAGTGAGAATAATATATAATTATGACGTAAGGTAGTTCCTGTACTAATTTTTTATTGTCTAAAAAAATAAAAAGCTTAATCTCGTTTTGTATTTGCACAATAAAAAAAAACGAATATTTTTATTAATTTACTCCATTAATGTGTGTTTAAATTTTAGTTCATTAATTTAATTTATAAAAAATTGGTACACCTATAATTATTGAATTATTTTGTTGAAATATAACGTATGTTTCCATATGATTTCAAGTACTTTGGGAGATGGTACTGTAATATTTAAAACAACTTATGAAAGACAGCAATTTTAAATATTTTTTCTTATGTTTGATTTTATTGCTTTAAGGGCCAATCAACTGGGAAGAATCAGCAGGATGTCAACGGCGACATCAGTTTACAAATCGCAGAAGAAGAAAGATGAGTTTCAAGATACATTTTCTAAAATAATTGAAAGTATTGTTAAAAATAAAAAGTATGCTGAGATTCCGTTCGTCGCTAGTTGGATTAAAAAGGTACAAGTACTACATTATATACATTTGTATACAAGTGTATATATACACTTGACAAGACTGTTGGATAAGTGGTTAGGGTGCTTGCCTTAACAATCTGTCTCAGATTTCCGGGGTTCGAATCCCAGTGGGTCAACTTTGGAAATGAACATTTTAAAGTTGGTCTGGATTGGTGACAAGTGGTAGGGCATTTGGCGGCAGTAACCACCCTGTGAAAGACCACTAAAATACAAGGCGTGTGTGCAATTATGGTTCAGTGATTGAGTAATAGATGCCAGAGCCTGTTTCACTATGACTTCCGAATGGCGACGGTAGCCACCCACCATCAAGTGGACCGTCAGCGTCAGCCTGTCGGTCAATCTTAACATAAATTATGGTATTAATTACTATAGATGGCTGGAAGATGTTAATAAGATATGTGTGTATTACATTTAATGTCTGAAGTTAAAAAATAAATAAATGAAATTTTATTTAAATTCATTAATTTAATTAAATATTAAATATATAAATTACTAAAAAATTAATTTACTTTTAAATTTACTAAGCATTTAGATTTAAGTGATTTGATCCCGTAGACAAACTGCCTTCCAGTTTTGTGGTACAATGTAAATGTTATTAAGATAACTGTTTACTTATAATAAATAAATAATAAAAAAAATAAGCGAAGTTGGTCTTAATTTGACTCTTCACTGAATTTTATTATAGGAAATAAATTTATAACATGTTTTCTATCTTCTTTGGTATCTATTGATAATGGAGTTTTATATCTATTTACAGGTTTTAGAATATAATGTTGTCGACGGTAAAAGAAACAGAGGATTAATGACAGTGTTTGCTTATGAAACATTAGCCAAGCCAGAACATGTTACTGAGGAAACTAAGAAATTGATAAATATTCTTGGATGGTGTGTGGAAATGGTAAGTGTAAACCTGAAAAAAGTTTCTCTCTGCCTCCGTCTGTCTCTCCGCTAACTTCTTCAATCATGCTAATATTGTAAATATTGTAAATGGATCATCTAAAAGTTACCATATAATTTTACAAAAAATATATTACCCGCATCCATGACATCAATAACCTAAAATATTGTGTACCTAAAAACCTAAAACCTAAAATTTTACAAACTTAGCCATTGCTGATAATCGTGAAGATAAGGTTCGTGGCCAATTATCAAACCAGTGCAGTCATGGCCCAGGCTTGTACAAAGATCTTTTGCTCGTCTCTACAATGATCACCCTCATTTTCAGTTACAGGGATACTTTTTGGTGATAGACGACATAATGGACGGGTCTCAGACGCGCCGCGGCCGTCCTTGTTGGTACCGAGTGCCGTCCGTCGGACTCGGCGCCATCAACGACGCCATACTCATTTACGCCTCGATGTTTGAATTGCTCAATTTACATTTCGGAAAATTGCCACAGCACGTTCATTTGCTGACTACTTTCAATGAGGTAGGTAGTTTATATGGGTTAACTTAATTCATCTATCTATACCTATTAGTTTAGGAATATAGGATTGTATTATAAAGTAAACATCCGCTAAGAATTTTTTTTTTTTGAAAATTTACCACTGAGTTTACTTACACGCTAGGGTGCAACAGGTGAATATAAACGATTTAGGCCGCTTCACTTTTTATTTCTAAAATAAAAGTAACCTATGCTACTCCTTATAACATCACCTATCTCCCAGTGAAGGTGCCGCCAAAATCGGTACAGCCGTTTCCTAGATATCCGGAACAAACAGACAGATATGATATTTTTAAAATCATAACAACATCAATCGTATTGTTATAAACTCTCATGAAAACTCGACATTGTCAAATAATTCTTACACTAACCCTTTTTATATAATTTTCAGTGTTTGTTATACACGTCGTCTGGTCAATATTTGGATTACGAAATGGCGAAGAGAAACAAAAGTGACTACAGTCTTTTTACGATAGAGAATTACAACACTATCGTTAAATATAAGACCGCAATTTATTCGATCACTCTGCCGATTAATTTGGCAGCAATTATGGCCAATATTACAGATCAGCATTTACGGAAGAAAATGACGGATATTGGTATAGAAATCGGAATGTTTTTTCAAGTTCAGGTAAATATAATAATCAAGAATTAATATTTATTAAATAGATTCACAAGTTACAATGAATATAATTAAAAATACGCCATCTGTTTACATCTTAACAAACTATTGACTTATTAAGTTTATTATGAATAAAGAAGTACGTACTAATTTGGATAGATGGCGCTTATTTCATACAATCAAACTACTGTTTTCTTTTTACATGAAAAAAGTGCACAAAGCGTTTAAAAAAGTTTTCATTTAAAATATTATAAGCTGGGCAGTGAAAGTCGCTGTTAAAAATGCCACAATGGAAAAACAGCACGCGTGCTAATGCATTTTGGACGCGAGTATGCTATGTAGAGCCTTATATTTTATAGTCTTTATTAGCGATATTTAATTCCCAATGTTACTTGTGACAGAAGATAGCATTACTCATCAAATGAAGCTGATCCTGACTCCAAATAGTTACCTAAAATGTTATCTTTATTGATTTTTAAAAGAAGTATGGACAGAAATTATCTGCAGTTTTGCCAATAGCATAAATGTTCTTTCTCATTTAAATGTTATACATTTTTATGTTTTAAAGAAAGATAAAAGATGAAACCATAAAATACGTGTATGTTCTGTATGTATATTTTATACGTGTACTGTAAAAATACACATTAAAAATTAAGTGTAGGAAAAGATCCTTTCTTTATAACATTGCCAATAAACAATAGATTGGTTTAATATTTCATTTTTTTAAATATTTTACCAACCCTACTGGTTACTACCAATGTACCAACCCAGTAAAATGGGATTGAAAACCGCCTGTTTTTGTGTTTGTCTAAGGTGAACAGTATTTCAAAGGTAACTTTTTAATTTTAATTTTGATCTCTAGCTGTAATCTGAATATTATTCGACTTTCGCCTGAATGGACTCGCACGAATAGATAAAGTGATCGCCCACGCCCACTCTATCTCTTCGAGGGGGGCAATTATGTGAATTATTATATCAACCTCGATATCTCCACCATAGCAACACCACAGTTTAATATTAATGACTTGTTATCGCATATTCAATAACGATGAAAATAAAAGTAAACAAGATATCATAATCAATGACGTTCTGCGTCCAATTGCTAAAAAATAAATTAGGCATTTATGGAATATATTTTAATTTATGTTGCAAGGTGATGAAGGACAAAAATATGTTTCAATTTCAGAAATTGTTTGTTTATGTGTGTCAGAGAATTACTAGTTTTTGTGGTCATGACACAATGTTTTTTTACACAGTCACAGTATGTTTCTAATACAATCCACAAATGGGATGGAAGCTCGTTAGGTGCAGGCCTAAAATTTGCTTCAACCGTATATCGGTAGAAAGTTTGTCTCCAAACCCTGTGGTTTTTCTACAAACCGGACCCCTGAGACAGAGCATTACATTAAAGCGAGTGTCTTAACAAAACCTGCTCGTCTCTGAGAAAATCTTGGAAGACTTGGATTCTATAAGAAAAATATAAACAAAAAGTTTCTTTCAGGACGATTACATTGACTGCTACAGCGACGAATCCGTGTCCGGAAAAATTGGTACGGATATACAAGAAGGTAAGTGCACGTGGCTGGCTGTTCAAGCGCTGCAGCGCTGCAATTCAGCGCAGAGGGCCGAATTCGAAGCGAACTATGGGAGTCAGGATCCAGCGAAGGTTGATTGCATAAAGCGCTTGTACGCCACCCTGCAATTGGCCAAAGTGTACGACGAATTCGAACGGACTCAATACGAAACGATAGTTCGTCGAGCGCATGCGTTGGCTCCCGAAGTTCCGCCTCAGTTGTTCGTGAAAATCGTAGACGCATTTAATAAGAGAATGAGTTAGGTTTTTAGAGAATCTTATGTTTTACCTTTTTTTTTTCTACAGGAACTTAGGACGCTGTTTAAATTCCCATACGAAAAATAAAACTAAATCATTCACATCGTGAGAAGTATGTAAACGTTTAGACTCGGGTCACACTATTAAACTTACAAGTACATACCGCGCCCTGCTAAAAAATTTGCGTTCACATTTTTAAAGGTAAAATTCTCACCGTTTAGGCAAAACCTGATTTCCAATGCGACTTCCAAAAATATAGGTATGTAGATTCAGTATGGACAATTAAAAATCGAAATAAATAGGTACTAAATAGGTAGGCGTTATAGTGCTTAAAAATGTATAAGCAATATAACGCCTGACACTATTGCCGTTTTACTAGGCGGTAGTTTCATTAATTTTAGATGATCCCTCGGGATCTGTCTTTTTCCGGATGAAAGGTACCCTATTTTCTTTCCTGTGTCCTTGAGAATAAGAATGGAAAATTTCATTATGATTAGTTGAGCAGTTAAGGCGTGTAAAGGTAACAGACAAACAGAGTTACTTTCACATTTATAATATTAGTAAGGAATAGTAAGGATTCTATTTTTATGTGCTCGAAGACGCCTTTCCCAGGATTGGTATTTACCAATAATTTTAAAGACTGAACATGCTCAAAGATCTGTCAATAGTATTTTGAACGGTTTCACTTATTAGTGCTAAGAAATGAGTGAATATTTCATATTTGTTTTAATGCGATTTTTTACACTATGCTTCTGTGAAAAGCGACAACGCTCTCGTAACATATATAATAATTTAGAAATTATCCAATTACTACCTCTTGGTTATGGTTTATTGATAAATGTATATCTAAAATATTTTTAATTGTTACCAAACATTGTTTTGTATATTGTTTGTTATTTGAGGGTGAGGTTGTATGCAATAAAAATAATAATAATAAGTAATATACCTACACTAATAATAAATAAATATTTATGTATTATGTGGTTTTTTTCTCATTATTATTTACAATTTTGACTATATATAGGTAATTATTTAGGTTGATCCTCATAACTTAGGTAGTATTTTTTTTATTAGGGGTTGAATATAATTACTTTTTCATAGGTTAGTTTAGTATATAAAATAGGCTTCAATTTTTTTTTCTTTTTTCCTTTTTTCTTCGCCAGCATCTAGCTGTGTAGCACAGACAAGGCCGACGATGGAGCGAGCTAACTCAGAAAATGCCTATTCACTCGAACCCAAATATTCTCTCGATAATATTTGTCTTATGTTTTTAAAGTCTCGGTAGATTTCTTAACTGCAAAAGGTCCCTAAACTTCTTAGGTAAAAAATAAATAAATATACGTAAATGAAAACATTATTAAAGTCACATTTTTTTAATTATATAAGAAACATTAACACGTTTAACATCGTAATATTTACAAGAACATATTAATAAGTAAAAATGTCAATTACATACTTTCAACTCATTTCATCGATTCATGCTTAGTAATAATTAAAAAAAAAAAATTAATGCTAAATATTTTTTTTATAAATTAATTGATAATATTTCAACGTATCAAAATCACTGAAAAGTTGTAGATTATTATTATCAAAGAGATGCGTATAAAACTCGCAAAAGATGAGGCGTTAAAGCTAATTACTGTTATTTGAATCCTTAACTTAACGTTGTATTATTACAGGTTTGACAGAATTTGCTTTAATGGCTCATCTCCAATCTACCCATTACACATTTACTTAACTAATAAAACACTCGGACTCCTTAAATATCTAGGGACGGTAATTTATTATGTAGGTTTAAAAATTCGATTTTTTTTTTGTTGAAAACATAATTTCACATCATAATAAAGTAAAAATTTTAAGTCAAAATTAAGGTCATTGATTATTTTTTATGACTAGTGCTATCGTGTTTATTTCACTCATAAAAACACATTTGATGTATATAATTCTAAATGGATTAAAATAATTAGTTAAATGCATATAAAGTAATAGAAAATTATTAAATAAAAGTCTAAATGTTTCGCCTGAAGATGTTGTCGAGGATTTTAAAGAACAAATCGTGCGGTAGTCCCCTAGTGACTTGTTGGATTTGTGTCCTGATGAGATCGTATGTGGTTTCTTCGTAAACTGAATAGGTGTGAGGCAACTGAAGGTCTTCGTATAGATCCTTAACTTTGGTGACATCTTCGGGCTTTTTGCCGCCATAGTGATCTTCTAATATTTTTCGTTGGGCCGCTGTCGCCCTCTGCAATGCGACCACTACCAACCAAGTGCATTTTCCGTCTTCAATGTCTGTTCCATTCTTCCCAGTGACGTTTGGATCTCCGAAGCAATCCAAGAAGTCATCCTGAAACAATTAAGATAACAGTCAGAACAGAAGGTATAAAATTACGTATAAGCAAGCTACTTCTGCAAACAATCTTCGGAACAGTTACTTAAGAAAGTAATGTAGTTTAATGTAAAAATGAAAGATATATATATTGGACAATAAAGCTATAAGACATAAGTATACATCTTATATAGACATAGCTATGACTCACACCACGCGCACATTAATATTTAAAGAAAATTAAGAATAGAATTTATTCTAGGTAATTTCTAATAAACATTTGGAATTTCTATTTAAAATTATCTAATCATTTATATTATAATAAGTGTCTATCAATAAATGTAATTATTTTATTTAATAAATTAAGAATAAGTTTCTTTCCATTAAATAATTCATTTAAATAAATACAAACCTATACCTAAATTCAGCTAGTAGGAGTTTATCAAGGACACACAACGTGATATGTAATTATATATATATATAAGTATAATATGATATAATATGATGTCAGTTTAAATGTTGCTAGGTAATGAATGGGTTTTACCTGTATTTGGAAGAACTGTCCCATCTCAATTAATATGTTCTTCGCCTGTCTGTGGTTTTCGGGGTCGTCTACGCCCGACATGAGAAGCGCCAGGCCAACAGGCATTTGGAAGGTGTAATAGGCGTTCTTGTATTTCGTCATAGCCAAGTACTTGTCCATGGTGAATTGAGTCAAATCCGGCTTGTCTGCTTTCATCATGGACTTCTCCAAATAATGTCCGATCGAGCATTTCAGCAACATCTGTCCAAATATCAAATTATGATTCGCAATCAGTACAATTTACAATAAATGAAACATGTGTTAATATAAATAACAACTGAGCAAAGAACGAATTAGTCTTAATCTGAATACGTTTATGAGCCTCCGCTAATGAAATATCGCATATCTTGTAAGTATATACAAATAGTTGTCTATAACTATCGAAATTCTTGATTATCTTTTTAAATACCTCGTTAAACATCTCCAGCACGTTTTTGTAGTACGGTTTGGCGTGGAAGTGTTTCTTCAGCGTGGAGAACAGAGCAGCCTTAACCAACATGGCGTCGTTGATGCCTGTGATGCCGACCTCAGGACGCCTGTACCAGCACGGTGCTTGGCGTCGCATTTCTGTGCCCTCCATAATATCGTTGAGTAACAGTTGATGTGTATGAAACTGTAACAATTAAATTTCTTTCAGCTGGTTTATAAAAACAAACAACTAATGCGTAACAACAACTAAACTAATCATGGAATTGCGTAGTATGGAATTGGTAGGCTGCTTGAGTAGAAAAGTGAGCTCTTAAAGTCAGCACCTTAACCACTCGACCGATTTTTTTTTTACACATGATATGGTAATGCAATTTCATGTGGATCTTTTACAAAAGGTAACTTAATTTGATTAGCACTTTTTATGAATGCTAAATACTAAAACTAAATATTTTTCAAGCTATATTTAGGTAGCAGATCTAAGTAAATATACTTAGTTACATTTATGCAATGTGATGTGCTTGTTTAAATGTCGTAAAATAAATAGAATTATCAGTTGTGTTTGCGATAAAAACTAACGCTTCGCCAAATGTGACCTTCGAAAACGATTGCCTAACGTTTTAGAAACAATTTTTTGTCCTATCTCCAGTATTTTTTATACTACGCAGTAGACGGCGAAACTTGTCATTGTGGAAAAAAGCTCAAACCTGTTTACGTAATAGGGTTGATACTCAGACATCGACATCAACAACGGCGTGGGAGCTCTATGGCATTATAATAATGCATGTTTGCCTTTGTCTAAATTTTACAATGAAGGACGAAGGGTCTAATATTTTTTATTGTTAACACAACAAACTTGTGGATAAGGGTGTATTATAAATGCGAAACTGAGTTAAATGATCATGATGAATTTTTGCATTACCTATATGTTAGGGATATAGAAAAGATTCTTGACAGAAAAAACCTACTGTTACCTACTACCTAGTTACCTACTGTTCTCGAAGAATGCGAAGTAGACTAGACTGGACTTAATGTCGAAATTATTTCACTAATAAAAAAAAGATACAGTGGTAATACCACATCGTCGTGTATTATAATGTTTTTAAGGTTTTGAAATTAAAATATTTTTTAAACATGTGTAAAATTAAATGTAAAAGGTACGAGTAATAATATTCTAACTTTTATACTGAAATATGTGTGTGTTATTTAAAAATTTGACAACCCTAGCTGTAAAACTAAGTAACATCACAGAGAATACACGTGAATGAATAACCGAGACCAAGAATGTTTACGTAAAATACAATACAACCATAAGTATTCAATATCTGTATTATGACGGTATTATGTAACAACTTAATACCGATAATATTTTAGATATTTATAGATTATTTCAAATCAAATAGTACTATTTTTAACAATAAACATCTATAGACATATGAGATACCAAGGGATTGCAAGTAAACCTACCTACTGCCTGGTGCCTATAAGAGCAAATGTGCTTATATTTCTCAGTGGTGGTTAATTGACAACGGGATCTTAGAAAAGATTACGAACCGAAACACAACAGCACACGTGCTTTTATTGTGCTTGTTTCACGGTGATCTTTTGTATGGCAGTGGTGGTTAATTTACAATGGAAACTTTTATACATAATAAAATAGTGACTCAAAGTATTTTATTTATAAAACTTTATAATAATTAAAAATCTATTTTTGATGTCATTAGATTCACATTTTGTTGCTATGTCAGATAACCGAAATATGTACTTAATTAGCATGAAAATGATAAAAAAGGAAGTCGTTAGAAAAATATCATTTTAGTACATCGATGCTAATTTTTAGTATTCAAGGCCATTATATTATAATACCGACTTTTGACACAGTTGATAAGAAATATTCTGAAATTACTAATGTCTGATTGTTTAAAAGGATTAGGTACTTTAAACAAATGATCAATAGATTGACTTACTAAGTGTTACTGCAGTTATTTGTAGATCTATTAAGCATTAATTATTACGAAAAAAAAATTGGTAAATCTACCTCGGATGTGTAGCGTTCGGGAAGCTAGGAGTATTTTTTCATCTTACACCAAAACAAAGGTAGGTATTTGCTTGGACATGAGTGATGCATTGCTTTGCCAGTGGCTATATGCTCGGGGTTACACTACGAGATCGAATCAAAAATGAGGAGATCCGTAGAAGTATATCTTTGGTGGCTATTTCTGGTCTGCTAGAGTATCAGTATCACTTCGTCCATTGCTGAAATATTGTGATATCCGTAGACGTGCGAAAGTTACCGACATAAGCCGGCGGATTAGTTCAGTTGAAGTGGCAGTGGCATAGTACGGAGAGCTGACGGCCGCTGGGGCTGGAAAGTTTTTCTATGCCCGGAAGGTTTTCCTTCCACAAGGTGTAAAGATGATCTAATAAAGGTCGACGTGCGAGTGGAGCATAAGCCGAAAATTATGAAGGAGACCAGCAATGGACGTCCTAAGGCTGAGATAATGAAAAAAATTTATGTTTATCATATCTGCACAGCAGTGGTAATGGTTAATTCTTCTTTAACATGGATGCGTGTGAAGAGGATCATGGAAAGAAGAGAAGGCGTAGTGATGAAAAGGATTTTACATAGTGAAAGTATGAAAACAAGAGAACAGTTTCGCTAAGCAAACTGATTTGAAGCCCTGCAATGGCGACGGCGGGCGAGAATATTTATGTGTCACGGGTCAATGGTCATGCGAAAATGGTGGTCGGTAGACCTACATGTACCTATCTATAGTAGACTTACATAATTTTACGATCTTACGATGTATGTGTACGACATGAATTTTAAATCGGCATTTAAGTATTTATTAATTTGTCACTTATTTAGTACTAAAATAAGCAGTTATTAGACTATAAAGTTGTCCAAAAAATATAAATTTTCATGCTTAACACACATCGCGGCAACCACGGAGCGGCAAAATTTAAGGTATGTATTTACGGAGGTGACCACATTTGTTAGTGATTGTTGGTGATAATTATTTTAATTATATTTTTGTCATTACGAAAATTACCTACTTTTGAAGTGAAAACTTCTTTAACCGTAATGTAACCGTGTAACCGTAACGTAACCTGTATATTTTCAGATATTGCGGCATCTACACAATACCTAGAATATGTTACGCAATGAAACTAGAATATGTTACGTAATAATACATCCTTGTGAAAACTAATTGAATTGAAATACGTAATACATCAATGCGAACAGAGATGGCACTGACAGTTTAAAAAAAGAACAATTTTTGAGATGGAAAAAAACCATTGAACTCGCGACCTGTAACCGTTTAACCGACACCTCTGTATATACATAAGTGTACTTTCCTGACGATTCCAAAAATACACACGTAATTATTCAAGTTTTCACTTCTGTCGGCACTCCCGGAGTTAATGATAATGAGTATAATGATTGTTTTAATGTATAGTAATAAAAAGACCCTCCGGCCGCCATCGCAAAAAGACTTGTTTTAATGCAACAGTTAACTGTTTGAAGATAACTACGCACGTCCTTATTATATTTCCTTGTGTTGCGTGTTGAATAAATTTTGTTTGAAAACAATGCTTTATTTATTTATAGCCCACTTGGCTGTATGTCTGCCTGCCGATACGGCAGAGAAAGTGTCGAATGAATTCCTGTCTAGTCTGAACCTCTGAACCTCCTAAAGAAATAATGATCACTTGCTTTATAGGCAAAAGGAATAATCTTAAAGAAACCTGCCTAGAAAATTTGTATGCTTCCAATTACAGAACAGAAAGATACAGGTAGATAGTATGCTTACCATTTCTGTGCACCATCCCATAATGTTTGCCAAATGAACATTCTCCGGCGTTAAATTTTCTTCTTTCACGAGCATTTTGTAAGCAAGGACGGTTGCCAAACCTCTATTCTTTTTGCCATTTGGAACGTTATATTGTAGCACCTAAAACAAAAGTAGGTAAGTATGTTATCAAAACAAAAAAAAACTGTCACATTTAAACAAAAGCAAACAAATCATTTTATTTGTTATTGTTTGCGTGATTGATTTGGTGGCGTTGGCGCCGCACAATGCCTTGAAATGATGTCATTTTGCATTTTAATTTGCTTTAATTTGCTCGTGTTTGTATGTTGCATAACACAAAAATATTATCTACTAACAAAGCTTCAACATAAAACCTGTCTTTCTTGTTTCCGTTTGAACTTGAATTAGAGAAATCAATTATTAAAGACGCAAACATTAATGAATCGTTAAAATAAATAATAAGTTATTTTTTGAAATGCAAGTTACTTAAGTATCAAAACCTATACTAAGTGTCTCCTTTGGTAGGGATAAATGGATTTTTTTCTTCCACCTATCTGTACTACGTAAATGTATTTTGTATATTATAATAATGAAAGTATATTGTTTAGAGTCTAAAATTAGTACGCAATTAGATACCGGTTTAACGAAAGGATGCAACCCAGATGCAACTCCGATCGTTTGCCAGTTTTGCAATACGGTTACAGTTAACTGTGAAAATGTTTTTTTGTTAACAGTGTAGGTACCTACCTAGTTTCTAAAAAAAATTTTGACAGGCTTAGCAGATACAGAGTAAATTGACGCAACCGAAATGGATATATACACTTAACTACCTTATTTCCTTTAATAAAACATGTTTTCATGTATTTTTTAGCTGAAGCATTCTTTTAACAATAATATTTTCACACCATCAAATAATGTTTAATTAATCAAATAATTTAATACAACAGGTAATGTTATTCAATAAAAACTGTATTTAAAGAGGATTTACAAAATAACTAAAGTAGTTAGAATATCGGACTGTAGGTACGTCGCGTCTTTGGTAACCATTCTATAAATAGTTTAGAAGCTAGGCACTCTATACCTACACTAACGCTAAAACAAGTTATACCTGGTTATAACCACAGATCTAGATCTATAGTTAGGAAGGTATAACATCTATTAAAACTAAAACATACGACTGGCAAACGTACCTTAGCCAACCACTTGGTGGCCTCTGGCACGTCAAGATGTTTGCCAGCTTCTGTGAGGTCCCTCACGATATCCGGGAAGCAAGCCATGAACTCCCGACACTGATCCTTGGACACTGCGAGTCCACGGGTAGCCATAGGCATTTGTTGAGACGTCAGAGTTGACAAGAATCTATACAATAGGAAAGTTTTTGATACTTATTCGTAATTATTTAGTTAGGAATTAGAGAAATTAACTTAGTAGTCTGTTAATGTACACAAACTGTTTTAACTTATTAAATTTATAAGACCAATGCTTAATTTAAATTTAATGTTAACAGTAGATATTGAAGATCATTAGATAATTAGACTTTATTATCAACGAAATTTTTTTGACTTAATTTAAATCACTCCATTTAATTTAACACATTAATTAATTACTTATATTTAAAAATGCGACAGATTTAACTAGACGTAATAACCATAAATTTTCAATGCAACAATCTATAATCTATAATATACATAGGTAATATAATTTGATACATTAAATCTGGGTCATTTGGCCATGCCCGAAATAAATGAATTTTGTTTATTGTTTTAAATTCATTTTTTAACACACACTTAAAGCAAAAACTAAACATATTCTTTCCCCCAATTCTTCATCCTCTCCTAATCCATTATTCTACTAAGTAAGGACAACACACTTATTGCTTGTGTCAGCTTCCCTGAAAATACCTTTTACATAAAAAAATATATATTAGCAATATTAGGTAGGTTCTCATATACCTACTTTGTATTTTCACCTACTGTTTAAAATTCACAAATGTCGCTGAAAGCTATTAATTTTGTTTTTGATGAGTGGTTTACTAAATAAGAATTCCCTAAATAGGAAAATTTATAAATAATGTACCTATCTTCTTCTAAGTATATATAAGTTATATATAAATTATATGTCTTTAGGCTCCCGCTTAAAAGGAGTCTTCAATCATGGATTTTTTTTGTAAAAAAATCTTACTGTAAATAAACATTTAATTTTAATTTTAATTTTATATAAAATATATGTCTACTATAAATAAAAGTTCGACTTTCTACGACGGTATAATGCATCTTTTCAGATGCATTGTCAATTTCATCTCTGTCACTCATAAGTATAGCGGTTACTCGAGGTCACTAACCTGTGGTATTTCTGCAACTTCAGCAACCTCTTCGGTAAAGTAGTTTCATCGTTTAGCTGGGGTTTCACAGTTGTTTGATCGAGGCGAGGCGTCATGGCGTCCGAATTTGTGACACTTGTAGTCTTGCTAATATTCCTGCTTATTTCTTTCCCATAAATCTGTAGGACTCTGTCCAAGCCTTTCTTGTTGCAGATCATTTTGAACATTAGTGTTTAAAATGTTAATTTTAATTCATTCGCGCAGAAAACTCGTGCTGCTTAAAACACTTCTTCTTTTAAAATATATTCAGTTGTAAACTTAACACACTTCGCAGTAAGTAACTTGGAAACGTGTGATCAGCTGGAGTTTTGTTGACCGACTGATTCTCCGATTCTCGTTGTGTTGTGTTTTGGCTTCTTGCTGGCTGGTTCCACTTCCACCCGTTTATTAATGCAGTAGTGTTGTCGTAATGTTTACATCGGCTGTGTCGATATCGATAACGCGGGGTGATCGGGACATGTTTAATTAATTAACATATTCGCAGTAATGAATGGCTAAAAGAAAATATACAAACTTACAATAAAAGCACGATTAAGTTACAAAAATTGGTTAATTATCACCTCGTACTAAAATAAAATCAAAAATAAAACTTTTTTATAGAATTTCATGAAATTGAACGTTGAGCATCGTTGAACATTATGATGTTTACATAGCAACGTAATATTGAATGAAAAGCCGGGGGCGGGTCGCCATTATATTATATTTCTTGTCTTTCTTTCTTATTTATCTCAACTTTTATCACAGTAGGTACTCTAAATATGAAAACTCTAGATAAAAAAACAGTATTTTCCTTTGTGGAAACTAAATTAATATAAAAAAATAAATAGTAAATAATAATCTTTAAAGTCTAAAGGGAATCTCTTTTAATCTTTTTCCTAAATAATTATAAATTAAAATACAACTCTGGTCAATGCTTCGGATTTTATGGTGTTCTTTTTAAAGAATTGCTTATGAATATAGGTACACAATTTAGTATGCTCCTGTTTACTATAAATATTACGTAATTTTACAAGGAATTAATTTTTTTCACATCATGTTTTACGGCACCGAATGATATTGTTTTTATATAAGAATTAAAAGCAACTTAAGGATTCCGAACAAACATAGTTATGTATGTAAATAGCTCAGTCCCGCCTCGAGGGAACGACAAACTGAACTTTACAGTTTAAAAAAAATGTGTTGTCATACATCGATCTATAGAATAGTCAATGCTCCAAATGCAAATATACTTAATAAGATTGACAATAGTTTGAGTACTAGAAGCGTTAAAAACTCGAAAAATCATTTTATAAATAATATATACATACATTTCTTACACAACGAATTTAAAAAAAAAAGAAAAAAAAAGATGAATTGAAATAATGATAAGATATAAGAAAATAAGAAATAATAAAAAAAGTATCTAATACTAAAATAATAAACATTCAATTAATTTTTTTTCAATTCAATCATTTACCTATTGCAAAAAATAAAATAAAAAAAGTACCACTTTGCCATTTAGTCAGCGACTTCTTATCAAAATATTTTATTAAAAACTTGGACGAATTTTAAAACTTCAAATGTCAACAATTTTTTATTAAGAAATTTTTATTACTTACTTATTTTCGTCATGAATACGTTGTTGTAGTGTTATTTTCGTACTATTCTTATTAAGTCTTCAATATCTCGGGTGCGTATCGATAGTCTTGATATCGATATCATATTGTATGCACAACACTACGGTACGCCGCCAAACAAGCCGGCACTGAGCCCCTCTATACCCCCTGTGAACGCCACGCGGGCGACGTCACGTAGGCACTCGACGAGCCGGCAACAACATAAATATACATTCGATACAAACAAACGCTACACGAGAGCAACACATGCTCACCAATCACACCATGCATGACCCAAAATAACAGGTACCTACTTACCTACCTAGAATACTGAACGCAATTTATTTAATCTTTTTTTTTGGAGTCAAGACATTATCTTTTGTAGTGGATGTTACATATTCACCTTATCTTTGTGTTGTTAATTTAGGGGTCGACATGGAAGCTAGATAAAAAGCAGTTAGTTACCTAACTATGCTTTTAACAGTACCTATTATATTTACAACTAGCTGTTGCACGCGACTTCGTCCGCATGACTTTATAAAATATAGCTCGATAGCCTATGTTACTCGCTGATAATATGGATTCCCAACAGTGAAAGAATTTTTCAAATCGGTCCAGTTGTTTCGGAGTCTATTCAATGCAAATAAACAAACAATCAAATCTTTCCTCTTTATAATATTAAAAGTATAGAATGGAAAATTACCTATATTAATTACAATGTATCTAAGAAGCTGTTTCACGGCAGTCCGCCGAATATACCTGATAATTACATTAGCACGCGGAATATTCGGTTGATCCATCGATGGATTGATCACGTTAGAATAATAACAGAATGTCATTTGGTATTTACCACACCCCCGGTCATGGAAAATAAACATTATTACTATTATAAAAACAAAGGTGATAATAATTTTTTTCTCGTGCCCTTTTTGTATGTAAGTCATTGTAAACAACATTTCGTATGAGTCAGTAAAAATATACTTCTTAAAAAAAAACGCATTTATGAGCATGTAGCTTGAATGTTGATGCTTATACTATTTTGACGAGCCCCTATGATGAATGGTTAGAGTGCCTGCTTAGGGGTCCCGGCTTTGATTCCCGGCAGGGTCAACTTTGGAAATGAAACTTTTCAAAGCTCTGGTCTCGATTTGAAAAGTAGTGGCAGGGCACTGCGTTTCCCAGTCATTTGGGCAGCCCCTCTAGCGCTGTATATATAAAAAGCACAGAACTGATACCTATGTTCAAGTATGCCTTCACAAGTTATCAGTCTTTACAGCCATGAGGTCGATACGTGACATGATGGTGTCGCATGACAGCGACTCTCTTTAAAGATAAACCGCTATGACTTATTATACTTACAATGGCTTATTATTTATCTACATATGACGTGAAATTTCACGTGCTCAGTTCACTGTATCGTTGTGCAAAAGCCATCGGTAGTTAATAACTTTTATTACTTACAAAGATAATGTATTTAATTTATCCTACTAATATTATAATATAAAGTTTGTGTGGATGTATGGATGATTATTAGGTACTCTTTCATGCAAAAATGGCTCGGGATTGGATAAAATTTGGCACACATATTGACTTCGGACCCTTTTGACCCACTAGTTTGACCCCATAGAATTAGAAACTCTGACCCGCTGAAAAAAATTGGCCGTCTGACCCACTGTGGGTCAGAACAATATTTTATTGTTTATTTATAGACTTTATTACCTGGATTAACATATATAGCATCTGTAGCAATTAAATTAAAATAGCTACTACGGTCAACTATAGCTACTCATTCTTTATTTCTATGTTAAGATCGGCAGACAGGCTGACGGTCCACTTGATGGTAAACCCATTCACAACTATAGGGAACTTCCCGTTGACCTAGAATCGTGAAATTTGGCAAGAAGCGAGGTCTGTGAGCTCATGTAAAGGAAAAATCTGAAATATTTAGTTAGTAGTCAAGTTACACATACATCGCATGAGACAATAAACGTAGGGTAATATGTCATTACTGTCCAAATTTACATTATACTAGCGACCCGCCCTCGGCTTCTCTTTTAATTTCTCAAATAAATGTCTATAACCACTTCGTCGATTGCCTACACTTAAAAAATTGAAAGTAGGTAGGTACCTAAATATTTGCGAAAGACATCTGAGAATGTTGGGAAATATCTTTAGCAACTATTTCGTCAGTACACTGTTACAATGATCTAGTGAAACTAAACGACAAAAGAGAGATATTAAATCTATATTGATTTCAAAATCCCGTATTAGGTACTCGGGGTGTATTCCATAATATTGCACAATTCCAGTCAGCGTACATTCTGACTTTTGGCTTATTTAAACAAACACCAACTTACCTTTTGCCTGCGACTTCGTAAGCGTGTCTTAATAATTTGTCTATTGTCCATAAATTGTTCACTTATAAAGGCGTAACAAAGGAGAATTATTTTTTGGAAGAAAAAAGATAAAAATGCGGACAGGTTTTACTTCTCAACCGAAACAATGGAAAACTTGCTCTAATTTATTTGAAAAAATTAAAGCAAGATAAAAATTATTAGATATCTATTACTGGTACAATATTTCTTGTTTTGAATAGGTATCATCGAAATAATATATATATTTGCAAGCAAGTGTGCTGGTATGTATAATTAGTATTTACAGTACAAAATAAGTCATTATGCACTTTAGATTAAACAAACAAACTGATGGAAAGAAACAGAGTTTAACATTAATTTTCCACGTGCTAATAAATTTGTGTGCTAATAAAATTGTGTCTATTCTTAGGGAAATACTCGTACTTTGTATAGACATTTATCGATAAATGGTTTAAAAATGTAATTAATTCTATACAAATAAATTATTTCTTATCCATAAGCATCCTTCATTATAATTTTAATCTCGACATACTTGTACTTGTATCTTGATGGACATAAAAATTATATTCTTTACTAGCTGGTGCTCGCGACTTTGTCCGCGTTAAAAATTTAAAAAAAAAGCAATATAACGCTTGACCTCGTGTTGCTATAACACTTTAGCCAGGTGTTAGTTTTTTATTTTTTTATTTATCCCTCGGGAATAGTCCTTTTTTTCTGGATGAAAGGTACCCTATGTTCTTTCTGGTGTCCCAGACAACGTGTATGCAAAATTTCACGGTGATCGTCCGTACTAATATTATAAATGCGAAAGTATGTTTGGATGTATGGATGTTTGTAACTCTTTCTCGCAAAAGCTGCTGAACCGATCACCATGAAATTTTGCACTGGGACATCAGAAAGGACATAGGGGTACCTTTCATTGTTCAACGCGGACGAAGTCGCCGGCACCAGCTAGTATATAATATATAATATAATATACATATATAGTACGGATTACAACAGGAAAACAGACCAACATATAATTAAGGAAATGAAGCGAAAACAAACATTTGCGATAAAAACGAAGGTTCCTTCGGCCGATTAATAAATAATTGGTTGTTTGTTTCCCTACATAGGAACTCTGTTAAGTTGAAATGTCACTTCCAGCCCTAGCCGTCCTACTACACATACCCGCATAATTACTAATAGGCCTATAGCCATGATTTTACAGATGATCTGACCTAACCATTAATATTTCTGCCCAAGTTAAATCGTGTGGAAACTCAAATGAAGACTTCGTCCATTATACTGCTTCCGCCAAAATCGCGTTCGCACAAGTATCATGATACCGCTTCATTGTTACTTGTAAGAAATGCTTGTTTTGTTTTTAAATTAAGGGCCACGTCATCTCTGAGTAAAGTGTCAAGTAGGCGCACCGCCATTTAAAGTTACCCGTCACCGGCAATGATGGATCTGATATACCTTTGTTTGTACGCTAAAAGTCCCAAACATTAAAAAGAAAATAATAAAAAATCGCCTATCGAAACCGAGTGCATAATTTAATAAAACAAAAAATTATTTCTAAAAGTACCTAACAATTGTAGTTGGTGAACGAGGCCCTAATATACTATTATATGTTCTCATGTTATCATATCTGTAATTTTTTTGCATATAATTTGATTAGTAAATATACTTTGTTAATTCAAACACTTGTACTTAAGAATCATGGTAGGTATACATGATTTGACAGATATAGCAGAAAAAGAATATCACTGCGCGAATGGACGATAATTTGGAGAAAACTACATTAGAATTCTTGACTAAATTTTACTTTTAATTAAATTTGAATATATTATATAGTTTATCCAGACAAAATGTCTAGTCGTTAGATATATGAATATAAACTTATAAATATAAATGAAATGCCATATGTATGAGGGAGCATCACTTGAGTACGACAGATTTTGCTGATTTGTTTTTGTTGTGTTCTTAATTGTAAGGACTAGGTTTGTATGAAAGAAGATTTTTGAAATATCCACGAGGAAAGTCGGAAATTTGGATGGTCTGTTGAGCTTTGTTTGTCACTGAGCTCCTAACCGCTAGACCAATTTTGATGAAATTTTTTGTGATTCTTTATGTGGGTCCTTGGATAGTTTAGATATAGTTTGATCGTTTTTAAAACTAATGTCAGGGCACCATCATAAACTGGTTTTATCTGGCGGCAGTAACTAATCCTTTTCAGAAGACCGCTGTGAAATAACACTGTGTGTTGTTGTATTTCGGTAACTAAATAAGTGATGTCAGGACCGTCACCCTGTCTATTACAATACATTAATAAAATTATTATCCCTGACCAAATACAATTTGTGATTTATTTTGCCTCTCTGTTTGACAAAGATATATCGGTCAGTCACTCTTTAATATGTGTAACTTGTACAAATACAGATGTTTAACAGAATTAAATCGTAATGCAATAGAGTCCTTATTATTGTAGTATTCTGGTTTAGAGTCTAATAACAGTAACAATATTAATATATCAGTCGTATAGCCTCAGTCTGTAAATGCAAACAGACTTTGAAGGTCTATTCTTATCTACAAGTAGGTAACAATAACAAAAATACAAGAAACGTACCATAACAATGATCGCTAGGTATTTGAGTATTCCTGCAGAGTTTATATATAAGATGATGATGAACAGTCGGGATACGAAATCTTTCGTCAGTTTTCGAATTAATTAATTTATCAAGTCGTAGATTCTTAGTACCTAGTAGTTCTTACTAAGCAGACAACTGACAGACGTTTGAAATGAAATTTTGGGATGACTGATAATTTCAGTGGTGTAGGCAAATCTCGACTTTTATTAATACAAGCAAGTGCGCTGCCGACCGTAGTAAGATAAGAGATTAGGGGCAGATAGGAAAATGGGCCCTGGCAACCCTTACTCACTCACCGAAACACAACAGCGCACATGCTATTATTTCACGGTGGTATTCTTAAGGGGGTGGTTACCGCCGCCAGACGGTTCAAAATTTATGAGAGCGAAACGCAGTGTGACCTGCCACTGTTATTATACCCAGACCTGAGATAACTTTTATAAGTTAGTTTTCAAAGTTGGCCCAGCCGGGAATAGAACACTGAACCTGAGTCATAGCACGAAGGCTTAACTACTCGACGAATGAATCTATATAGTAAAATCTTATACGTGCCATGTATACCTTAAATATTTTTTCAAAACAATTTTTACACGTTGTACTGGCTCAATCGCATAAAACCAGACTTGCAAAATACCAGATTGCTAAACACCAGAAGTACAGTCTTATGTTAACGAGGTGAAAATTATAGGTCTGTCTGTGCATTTGAGCACGCTAATCTCTAAAACGGTTTTTCACTGATATATTGTAGCGAGCTTCTGTTCTGTTTTCAAACAAGAAAGCTATGGTACCTAACCTACCGAATAACAAAATACCAAGCGTACGAAAACCGCACCTATGAAGTTGCGGGCCCAGCTAGTTTATTAATAAAAATATAGTTAGTATTTATCAGAATTATTTCAAATGTGAGTATTTATGAGTACATTTTATCGATAATCGTAATGTAAACATGACCGGAGATCCGCTGCCATTTAATGTATTATCATAACTATAAAGTAATTTTTGTATTTTATTGAAATAAAAGCCATTTAGCTAAATCTGTGAACCGACATGACGACCTGCAATCGTGAATGAGGATCAGCGATGAACGATGACTGATGACGATGACCGAATGCTGATTGGCTGATGGCAAACGGTAACCGCTTTCAAGGTTATGTTTCAAAAACAATATCATCTAGATTAATTCATTAACACCGATTTTAAGCTAGTGACAAACAGTCTTGATATAATATTAGGTATTAATTATTTTGATAAAACTTTTTTCTTTGAGTAGAATGTTTTAGTTTTCAACCAACAAGTAGAATGTCTTGGTGGAATAAAAAAAAATCGAGATGCATTTATAATAAGTATTGCTACTTATTATAAGATTTGATGTTATTATAAGAAAGTTTGTAAGATTATATGTATGTTTGTCACTCTTTCACGCCAAAACGGATTTGTCGCCACTGTCGCCGTGGCTGTGCCGCCGTCGTCACAGCGATAAAGATAGCAGATATTTTCTCTGGTGTTATATTTTTCATGTTTCAACACGGACGAAGTCGCGGGCACCAGCTAGTAAAATCATAAAATCTTTGTATGAAGGTGACAAAAGCCTTATCACAATTTTGTCGTTGATTAAAATCGCAATAAAACTCGTAATAATCGAGAAGCGAACTTCTCTCGTCACATTAATTAAAACGCAATAAATTACAGAAAAACAAATGACAAATGAATTCAATATACTTCCACCTAGTTAGTATGTTGTGTTTTGTGTATACATTGTAGGTACTATCAAAAGACATTTTATTTGAAATTTTCAATTGGTAGATTTACTAACTGCTGGTCAGTTCTAAAAACTTTTAGTGCAATCCTTGCACAGACAGAAAGAACGATAGGTATATTTTAACGACCCCTTCAGTTTCTATATAATATGGTCCAATCTAAAAAAGATCAATCTAAAAAATCTAAAAATCAATCTAAAAAGACTTCTAAAAGGACAAGTCAAATCTAAAAAGACATAAAAAGACTTCTAATATCAATATTTACGAGTGTGTAGTCAGCTTGTGAGCGGAAAGTTACTAAAAGCATTATAACGACCCCTTCAGTTTTTTTTAATGGTAACGTCGGTAGACAGGTTGACGCTCCACTTGATGCTATAGGTGGATACCGTCGCCTATAACACAGGCGCTGCAAGTGCCCTGCCGACTGTATTAGGATTAAGGGATAGGGAAATTGTCTCTTTTAAAATTGTCAAACTTAAAAAAGACAACATTTACGAGTGTGTAGTCGGCTTGTGAGCGGAATGTACTAAAAGTAAGTACTACAACGGACGGCCATGTCAGTGCTGCGAGAGAATCGGCGCGACGCGACTCTATTGTTTGAAACTTCCGGAAAAGCATATGTACCTACCTACAAGTTAGGGTCACTGTATTACACTTGGACATTGACTAAATCTATAATAATAATTATACACCACACACTTATGATTGTGTTATTATGAACATGTTATTTTATTACTATCACATTTTTTTTGTTAATTACGTGGAAAACTACGTTATTCCTATCGCAAGAGGAAATTTTATTCTCACTACTATCTGTACCATATACTATATACTTAATCTATACTAATATTATAGAATAGAATTTCAGAATGAACATAAGCTAAATAATCGAGGCCCGCGGGCACCAGCTCTCTGAAAATAAAGATCCAATGCTTGGCTAAATTATAATGTCAGGCGTCAATGTATGTCAGGCTTTAATTGCTTTACATATTTTGTCAGACGTTCCTTCTCTCAACGCCTTTTCAGTCTTAGCTTAGCCGTCAACTTCCTGAACTTGTATCTGTCAAGAGCCAACTGAAATACTTAGTTGCTCGATCGAGGTAATTCCAGTCCACTCTCGGATATTTCTCAACCATCTGAGACGCACTGAGCGAAGGGGAAAGTCCTTCGCCCAGCGCGTCTCTTCCCTTCCACATTACCCATCATAATTAAGGTCGTTATTTCAGGCATCTAATCCTAATTAATATTATAAATGAGAAAGTGAGTTTTATTTACAAAAAAAAAAAATGTATCTCCCATATTTCGTTATTTTAATAAAAATTAAATAAATAACTATGTGTCCATGCATACACTTCTAATATCAAGTAATACTAATTCAATACAATTGGATAATTAATATAACTTTATACCTAAAAACTATATTTAGATTTAATAAAATTAAAATGTAATAATTTTTTTTAGATTTCCTCATCGCATTTCCTACTAGCTCTGCCTATGACTTCGTATACGCTGTAGTTCGTTTTTTTGAAAATCCTACAGGAACTTTTAAAATTTTTAGAAATGAACAAACCAGGTGTTATGCAGATTTATTATTATTTTATACTACTTAGTTGTACTTTTTAGTAGACTACTGTCTTTACTGCATTTGTTTTAGAAGTTGCATTCCGGGTACCATTTCTCCCATAGGGCTGGTAAGGATATATACTATATGGGGGATAAATGAGTGGGAGGCGCTTTTATCGTTGGCTGGTGATGCAGGAGCTTCCCTTCACGGTATGCCACTGCAACCATTTGCGGTGTCTAGCAATCGCTCCTTAACATCAATCAGGTGAACGGGTCCCCGTCTGCGGCGTTTGAAAATTAGCTATGCTTCGATCTATATTATTGAACTATATTATTATACAGTTTCGTTTATCCATGCAGTAGTGTAACAAATACACAAACATTCATCTTCATATACTTTCGCATTTTTAATGTTAGTAAGATTACCATTAATGGTTCCGTCACATTTAACAGGATTTTCGATTGCCACCTGACCCGGTAAGCCTTCCAAATTATCTATGAACGTAGGTATTTTTTTATAATGGCACATATGAAATAAGTAATGACAGTTTGCTACTAGTCGTACTGGAATTCGTTGCTCGAACAATGACAAAGGAATTTTAATATAATCCCGGGTCGCATGTCCATGAAGTATAGTAATTTTTGTACGGTCAGTGGTGTCGGTAAACACAGATTATTATGGAAAATTAGCGATGCGTGGCGATGGTGTGATTCGCTCACATCAATGCTCTCCTATTGTGGTCCCCCCCTAAATGTGATTTAACTGAATTATGGAGTAGAAATGTTCACAATTTAGTGTTGGCTGTCCAATAGTGCGCCCGTGTGGTTCTTTTACGTGGACAGTTTGAGTTCGTGTGTCGGTGACCTTATATTGGGACTGTGAGTGCTACGCCCCGCCCGTCGTAGAGTCGCTACGTAGGACGCCGCCTTACAAGGAAAGCATAGTGAGTTTGAGTTCAACTTTAGATTCGTAGCATTTTTTTTTAATAGTGAGAATATTTAGATTGTTTATTGAAAAATGATTTTGTTTTTAATTTATATATTGATATGTTTTCTTTAAAGGTTTTTCTTTATTCTTGAATTTTATTAAAGATGGTGAAAGTGTAATATTCAGTAGGTATTTAAAAAAAAATGTAAACAAAATCTTTTTTATATAAACTCGAGAATGGGTAGACTGATTAAAATTCAGTTTTTACATATGGAAAGACGGGGAAGAATTTAATATATAAAAATTGCAGTCCGAGCGAAGCCGGGAGCGGGTCGCTAGTGAAGTATATAAATTTTCTTCCATTCAATTGTGATATTTTTTATCCAATTAATGTCGGCAAAATTTTATTTATGCTACTGCCTGATAAAAAAAATCATAAACTATTCACTTTTGAGTTTAAAACAAAATAAATAAGTTTTTAATTGTTGGCGAAACTACACATTAGTTTATTATGATGTATTATAACACTAAATTATGACTTGCACTAGTCTTGCAACCCCTATAGCTGTTAATAGGTGACCGTAACGACCTATAATTATGTAGAATGTCAGCCTGTAATATACAGTCCTCCCCTACGGAGGACGTAATAATTGTTTATATCAATGATAATGATGAAACAATTAAGCAAGCATAAATTGGTTGGAGTGTCACCGACGCAACGCAGGCGCACTGTTGTGTGACTCATTATGCAACCACAAAAGTGCATGGGGGCACGTGCATGTATTTTCTAACTTTGCACCTATGTTACACTCAACCTGTTAATAACGTATATTACTCTGAAACTTTACTAGTAAAAACTCAGGTGTAAAATCTTAAAAATAGCTCATGGTTTTGATTATGATTATCATGATGAACTTATAATGATCAGAGAGATTATCATCATTAGATAACACACATTTTAAAAATGGATTTTCTAAAAGAAATTAATTATATGTATTTATTTTAATTAATGATTTATATACAAAATATTTTCTAAAAACTACGGTTTTTGGTTAAAAATGGCATTTTACATACACCTTTAAAAAAATATTCAAACATCTGTACCTACTTTATCTAAAAAAACTACTTATATTTTTTGAAGCATTAAAAATTACTTTGACTTTCAGTTAAAATATTACGTTTTGTTTTAAGAAACCTCACTTTTGTATTTTAAAGGGATCACGTCTCATACCTGCGCCAAAGACAGATAGATGATTTCTCTAATATACATTTAGTCGTGGGCGTGCAAAAATTGCTATGCATGTGATTTTTTCGATTTTCCGATTTTAAGGCCAGTCGAATATTTAATCAAATACACATAAGTAATTACACTCTAAAAACAGCTAAGTGCATGTTTTCAAAAACAGTTTAATTTTTTGTTTAATTCCATATTAAACAAATCATTACAAAACGTTTTTTAACAACTCATTACAAATTATTATTTTTTACAAGTACAATTATAACCTTTTTTTTTGTGTAAAATTCATAGGGAAATGCGTCCAAAAAATTGACCGTTTTATGTGTTTGTTTGTTATTTTCTACTTCATTTTCATCAACAATCAATTTATTATTATTTTCACAAAGATATTATAATGATAAAAATCACTTCATATTAGTTTCATATGTATTTATCTTGATCAATCCCCTGCAAAACAAGTTCGAATAATAGCACATTTTGTTGTGTAAGTATATGCAATAATATTTTCGATAACAAAATCGTTGACGCCAGAGATAATTTCTGATTTATATGTGTCAAGGTGTAATTCTAAGTTTCGATTCATTGAAACTTTTGTGTTATTTGAGTATTATTGTTGGTTAATTTGGGTCAATAATCTATACTAAATATATAAATGGTATCGATTTTAAAGAATTTAAAACTTAAATTTAATTTTGGTGGTCTGGTCTGTATATGGAAAGTAGTGGCAACATCCACCTCCTTACAGAAGATCACCGAGAAATAACAGCATATGGGCTGTTGTGTTTCGGTGAGTGAGTAAGGGATGCCAGAGCCTATTACCCTATTACTTATCCTAATCCTATTATGGTCGGCGACGCACTTGCAGCATTTGTGCCGTTGCTTGTGTTATGCTTGTGTTGAGCGTGATTCGAAATTTGAACACCACCTTTTGGAATTATTCGGCGCAGAAAAAAGAAATGGTTCGTTCAGAAACTCATTATGGCCTAGCGATTTAACTCATAGAAATAAAATTTTGATTTTATTTATTGAAATTTAAGTTGGTATATTGTATTGGTATTTTAAAATCGTAATATTTAAAATAAATATTAGTAACCATTAATATAACTTCCTTAAAAATATCATTTTTGGTTTTTATAAAAATGTCAACCAGTGCAATTTCCGAAAGCATCTAAAAAATATATAAACTTATAAAACAAAATGGCGGAAATCAAACTTTTTTTCAGCATTATGTCAATTGAACTGTTTTGTATTTATTAAAACAGTTTACTTAAAGAAAAATTAGAGTGCCAAGCCATAAGCGACTAGAGTTGGCCCTGCTGTGAACATGCTGAATATAGCTTTTTACCTAATACGCAATTAAATAATACGAGCATTTCAGTTCCGAACAAACCTTTAATTTGACAAATCGCAGTAATTTTACTTTCAACTTTTAATATTGTTAATTTAGTTATGTTTTAGGAAAGTTTGTTGATTGTAATAAACATAATTGCTTAAAATTATCTTAATTGATTTCCTTACCTAAAGATGACCTAGTAATGCTTTTCTCGCTGTTGAGGTGAAAAGTTGTATGTTTAACACGAGAGCAAATTTTTTTTATGTCTCATGCCTTTAAATCACTCACTGCGCTCAGTAGTCTATATTAGAATCACTCGCTACTCTCGTGATTCAATTCTAGACTAAGGTAGGCGTTGGTAAGTTCGTCAGTGGCCCAGTAATCGTCAGATTTTAGAAAACTGTTAATTATACTTTTTTAATAAGATCTAATATAAAATCGATTTTTTTAGCATAACATTCTTTTTCGCTTGTGACATATATTGGGTCTGTGAAAACGCAATTTGACCTAGTACTCGTCAAAATTTTGACGGTTACTGGGACACGATATAAACACTGCTACTGCACCTATGATCGTCTTCGTGTAGTTTTTTAATTATTTTATAGTTCTAAACGTTGAAAATGGCATTAACCATAGTTTATAAAATAACAATTTATAACAAACTTTATAAAATATAGTTTATGTTACTCGCTGATAACGTAGCTTTCTATAGGTGAAACATTTTTTAAAATCGATCCCGTAGTGTTAGGGTTTATTTATTACAAACATACAAACCGTCTCTCGTTATAATATTAGTATAATTTTGATTTAAAGGCCTATATGCGATACAAAGTAACTAAACGACGAATAGTCCTAGCATGCTAATGTTATTAATAGAATCAATTAATTCATTTTGCTAGGCAATAACATTCAATTCAGACACGGCCGCTGCACGCCTGATGAATAATATTTACTAAATAAATAATAACCTACCTAGCATTTCTGTATGCCGAACCAGTATATATCAAGATGATGCGGAAATACACCAAAATTTTCATGTCTTCTTAATAGACTATAGATCTATAGATTACAAGTTCCCAGATGAAATTTCCTTGTGTAAGAGCATCATTATCAGCCGTTGTCTCTCCATTGTTCAATATAGGTCTCTTCCAAAGCAGCCGCTTCACACCCAGCTGCTTCCTATTCGTTCGTTGCCTCTAAGTATCTCTTCAGCTTTCTAATTCTCTCGGCTATGACGACAACTTTGGTTCTTTAGCGAATTTCAGGATATCTGACCCAATCCACCAAAGAAACTCCGACCATTGCTCCATAGCTCCCTGCTTAGCGACTGTGGACTTGTGGACCAGTCCTGCCGTGAGAGACCACGTTTCGGCACTATACGTCATTACTAGTAGGACACATTGATTATAAACCTTAATGTTCAGACTTTGCGGCAGTGGTCACGAAAACAAATGATGTAGATTTCCGAATGCAGCCCAACCGTTTAAAACTCATACTCGTTTTTAAACGCGTTTCAAAACTATTATAGATTCTACAGAAAAGTCGCACACTCAATGTTCAAATGTCCATTTGTTAATAGAACTAACACAACCGATGACGTCATGTGATTTTTGAATATTTTTTCGGCCAGGGCGGGTCTGGATGTCGCAAGTCTTAGTAGAGTAAAGGCCTTTCCCACGGGCCCATCCTAGCCCATCCCATCCACCTACAATAGTGGGTTAAACAGTTTTCACGCCATTTCGTCGTGCGTGAATGGTCACAGTGAAAAGTCCTGTTAATTTTAAAAAGAGTTCACTTCCGCGTTACATTCTTTATTTGCTATCGATAACACACGATGCATTTTCCCACCTATCTTTGAAATAAATTTATTTTCAGAGTGTTTTAATTGAATTGTATAACCATGACCATCTTATGACATTATGACCATCTTAATAACAAATATTAAGTTTATCATAATGGTCATGAAATTTGGAGCATCTTCATTTACAAACTTCGTTTCTTCACATGAAATACTTTCTTTTCAACATTTTTCAAATGTATAATATTACTAAATACTAAGTTTATTCTAGATTTACGTTGAGTAACTTTAAAGTTTACCAATCACTAAGTTATAAATAATCATAAAAAGATATCGTATTTAGAGGCATTTATTAATTAAATATGTAGACTAGGTATATACATATGCGTATGTAAGTTATGTACCTACATATATAATTACTAGCTGTTGCACGCGACTTCGTCCGCGTAACTTTATAAGATATAGCTTATGTTACTCGCTGATAATGCAGTTTGCTGATAATGGTCCAGAAGTTTTTGAATTTATTCATTACAAACAAAAATACAAATATTTTCTAGTATAGACTACTATAGGTACTAATATTATAAAGAGAAAATATTTGAATTTTATAATATAGAGATACAGAAATAGATGATATACACCTTAAAACATTGCACAAACAACAGTGAAATAGGTAAATAAGAGTCTTATCTAAATAAAACAAATGCAAATATACGACAAGTTTTAGACACTTCTAAAATTAGCTTCAAAATAACATTCATATTGTTACGACTACACATGGATCATTCTCGAAAGCCCTGGGCGCATGGAAAATTCCATACACCTTCCCCACTCCCCACGATCCCACCAAAGTAAGAGGCAAATGGCATGTAAGAGGCATGGCTTACCTGGCTTATATTCATATGGTTCAAACAATTTTTTTTTGTTATAGGACTTTATATTATAGAACTTTTTTGAGTTCACTTATGGAATAAAATGACACACGTGCCCATTTATGTTACTACTGACCATAGAAATTGGTATCAGCCGTCTTTTAGTTAATTATGTTTTAATTACTTTTGTATAAGTTATTGCGAACGACGATATTTTTCAGATATTTTTTTGTCAATGTTATATAGGACACCCCAACTTATGTATATGTTTTTATAACCTTACGATGAGCGTTTTTATATGAATATTCATATACCTAACTTAACATTATAAATGCGAAAGTGAGTTTGTATGTTTGTCTGTTTGTTACATTTTCATGCCTCACCTGATAACCATAAAAATTTGCATGTTGTCAGGGATACAGAAAAGCACTTAAAACCATTTAACTATAAAAATTAAATTAGGCACTATTCCTGAGGTATCATTTAAATATAAAAATTAAAAAATCAACGCATGACTAACGTTTTAAGAAAAAGAGACGAGCAGCAAAAGTTACTCTAGCTTTTGCGCGCGAATTGCGGCAAAAGCAATATAAATTATTGGATGCCCATCTCACAATCACAAGTATCATTATGGCTTTTGAATTATTGAACATTATAAAAAAAAGGCCAGACAGCGATTTCACGCTGAAGATAACTGTATAAAAATTGGGCGCCACGTCATTTTGGTACGTGCATTTGGACGAGGACATCGCTCGTGGAACAATAGAGCGGAAGTTGGTATCCGCTTTCCATCGCGCATTTTGGGAAACGCCAAAATTTTCATAGCTCGAACTGGCCTCTGACTTATTGTTATGCAGATTCATTTTAATGTTCGACTCGCATTGGTTTCACAAAAGGGACTATACCATTCGCGAATATTTACCTCCACGACGCCAACCAAATTCTTAATTGCTATACCAACTGTGTACGAGATTAAATAAAAAAGTTTTAAAACTGCATAGTAATAACTTTTTTGTCACTTTTTATCTCTTTCTTTACGAGCTGTAATCAAGTAGGTACTTACCTCTTCTTGAAAAAAAAAAAAATTCTACTAAAAAGTTTTTGTGGGACATCCAGCAGACTTTAGCTCTATCTTATTCCACGGTTTTTTATTCTGATCAGATCAGCAGATCGACCTGTAAAGATGATTCTCGTTCTGGCCGATCTTTTACCTATTATACCTCTACTAATAAGTAGAAAAATTGTTATTAGAAGATAGAAAAATAACAATTAACTATTTAACAGAGACCCTGTGTATTTCTTTCGGCAGTGTGCAATCAATTTTAACGTTTTAGGGTTCAAAAAAGTGTTGCCAAGATGGTTACTCGAATATTAAGAGACGCGTTTGAAAGTTTCAAAGTAGAATTTCGAAATCATTGAGCGTAATCCAGAGGAATTTTACTTATCGGCGTTTTGGTAACAATGGACGAACGTTATGGCCTTTATTATTTAGGATGTGGAAGCAATACATTTTATTGACTATTTACCTAAAGACACGCCTATTTCCCGTCCCAAAGTAATTAAAAAAGTTCATGAAGTAATTAAAAAAGTTCGTGTTTCTTTCTTCCTTACTTGATTTCTTCCTTACTTGATACTTGATAATTCCTTACTTAAATGCTGGTGATTCATATTCCATTATTTCTTAATAGTTTCTACTAGCGACCCGCTACCGTCTTCGCAAGTTATTTAAGCCTAGAAAAGTACATACTTACGTTGTCATAAAACAAATTTTAACATTTTCTACATGCGTCTATGACCTTACGATGTCATATGAACGAGCATAACGGTGCGTATAGGGGTCCATTTCAATGATGTCGGCTATCAATAGACAATATTATTATACTCTCATTGTAGTTATTTGCGTCACAATACTTCGTGCCAATTGTGCCTGTTTTCTCTTTTTAAACTAAATAGCTACTCACATTCAACTATTTCGTACTAACTATTGAAGTTGTGTTAGCAACGTAAATCATGTTGTGGAATTCGTATCGAATTTGAACGACCGTTGTACCTCATAACTAATAACATTCTGAAAAATGGCTTCCGTCATCTTACTTAATACAATTAATTAAAACCAGCATATCCTTTCTTCCACTTCACTACCTTTTAGGTATTCTTGTAGAGGTGTGCAGCTTCTTTTATGCGAATATCAAGGGGTAATATGCCCAAAAGCGATAAAGAGATGCCCAACAGCTTTCAAAGAGACGATAAGATAAACTGAAATTACTAAACTAAAGTCCATTAGTGCAAAAACATTGTACTTTTTTCACACCAGTAAATATTAAATCTAAGGTACGGTTGACTTCTTTTATAAAAAATATCTGCTAACACCTATGCAAACAGTTTAAAAAATTATTGAATTCACAATTTTTTTTTTCACATTTTTTTTTGTGTATTCATTACAAAATCAAATGATTAAATTTTGTACTGGAAATACTGGAATAATATTGAAACAATTTTTAACAAATTTTAAAAAAACAATTTGTTTGAGTCGAGTCGAGTTTTTCGTTTTAAATAAACTTGAATGTGAAAATTTTTATTCGGATTCAGTCTTTTCGGAGATTAGTCCCAATTATAAAAAAATCTTTATCTTTTATTAAAGTCTGCATGCCCAAGTCTTTCTTTTGAACACAGATATCCAATCTGATTACTTTTTTTCAACACCACACATGACGTTTCATAACGACCACCAACAACAAATAGATTACGCAACACATAGGTATTATCCTTTCATAAACACTGAAGGTTATACAGACATATTGTCAGTTATTAGCTAAAAGCCATAATTTTATCATCATTCTAACCTTGCTCTCATTTGTCGCATTTCATTCATTTAGTGCAACGGACCGATGACTTTTGCAAACACTGACTGAGCTGCAACAAATTCCCAATCCCAATTCATAGGCAAAGTAATTTTGAAGAATACGCGGGACCTTTGTTATTTAATTTTTTAATTTAAGAGACCAGCTAATGGTCCATTTGTTGGTAGGTGGCAAGTAACACAAGCAACACCAAAGGTGCCGCCAGACGTCGACGTTAGGCGCGGAATGTGACCTCCGCACCGTGAAGAGACGTACCGGAAACACACAGGACGTCTCCCCTCGTTGCCCGGTGTTGTGACGCCCCCGAGCGAAGCGGCATAGGCTGCCTATTCTCCACCTCTTGCAGGGGGCACTCAGCGAGGGGCTTCACTTCTGAAGCACCCCATAACCTCTTCTCTGCGGCACAATAAACCGCAGAGTTGGCGGCCGTTTCCACCTGAAACTCAGACAAGCCCTGCTCGTGTGGCCGCTCATCTCTACGCCATTAAGGGTGGGCGGCCCAAAGAGGTGTCCACCTAACATTTCTACAGTTATCGTGGCAGCCCGAAAAACGGGCTCCACCTCTTGATGCCATCGCGGAAGAGTTACTAAGCCGGGTGGCGAGGCCGGGTGTTTACTCTTCCGGACGACTGCGGAGGGGGGTTACTAGGCCGGCCCTCGAAACCGGGTTTTCACCACCTTCCACAAAGCCATGATTGCGGTACTCTGCCAGGATCCTCGGCCCCACGAGCGGTGACCAGTGAGCAGAGCGGAATTTAACGAATGTGTCCTTAAGTGATTGTATATTGTAATGTTGTTAGGTAACCTCATGAGAGGTCGGTGCGGTGACGGTTGTGTGGACACGTGACAGCCGGAAGATGAAGCCGCGAGGGGTGAGCGTCATGCACGCTTTTACCGCGCTCACTATGCTCACCATGGCTAACGGTAACGCTTTCCTCTTCTGTATTATCCTTTAGATATATGTAGATACAGATCTCTCCATAATGTTAGAACGTAAGGTCTTTAACTCTACCACGCTAATCCACTGTACATCAACAGAAACTCACATGTCTTTATGTTTTCCTTAAGGGTTGGAGTAAGTGATTATTAGTGTTTAATCCGCATTTTTTATACATTATAAGGGTGGCAGGCAGGCTGATAGTCCGTTCAATTGATGCTAAGTGGCAACCGTCGCCTTAGGACACAAGCAACACAAGCATAAGAGGGATACAGGTGTGCTGCCAAAAGGAATTGCTTTAGCACGCTTGAAGAACCCATAGGCTACATGTACTAAAGCAAATTCTTTAGTAATTGTATTATTGTATTATGTAATTAAAAAAAAAAAACAGTGGCACTCAGGGAGTGCAGACAGAAGTGAAAACTTGAACAATTACGTGTGTATTTTTTGAACCGTCAGGAAATATTTTACAATATATGTACATACTTATATACGTACAGAGGTATCGGTTACGATATCAGTGTCGCGAGTTCAATGGGTTTTTTCCCATCTCAAAAAATGCCAACATGCATGTGTATCTATGTACGTACATACACAATATATTATAATGTACATACTTATATACAGAGGTGTCGCTTACGGTAACAGTGTCGCGAGTTCAATGGTTTTTTCCCATCTCAAAAATGCCCAAAGCGCCTAAAGAAGTTTTCACTTCAATAATTGTAGCTAGGTGGAAACACCTCAGAAAAGAAACACTTTTAATAATATCATAATATGCGTTATTTAGAAATAGCTTATTTTTAAATGGTCACAATCTGTAAATATTTTTAAATAGTATCATTCTTTATAAATGATCATCAACAATGCTTAATATCTACCAGTGTTATAAAATTCTTCTAATAAGATATGCATTTTTAATGATCACATTTTCTACTTTGTTGATTTTGATTTCACTAATAAATGATTCTAGCTCAAACAACTTGTAATCAAGGAATGGGAAGAGTTATGTATGAACGACTACCAAATCAACAACTACATGGATACGATGACGATGTAGTAAGTATATTATTGAAACAGATAGGTAACGGAAACCATTATTAGTGATTAGAAATGTCCTTTAAAAGTGTATGTAAAGATATAAATCTTGTGAAGTGATTACAATTTGACGTACTTGACCGTATTCATTCTATGTCCATTATAAAATAAAATCAATTTAAAAATCTATTTAAATTTTTTCACTTTGTCTGTTTCTCCGGTAACTTTTTTTAAATGAAAAGAGCTTTTAACTAATGAAAAGAGCGATAAATGAGGAAGATTTGTGTAATTACAAAAAAAAAATGCATCCGCGCTTACCCGGAGTGATATTTTTTTTCAGATACGCGAAACAGCACCACCTTTTCGAGTATTGGAGAAATGTCAAGACCTGTGCTTACGTGACCGATCCGGTAACAGTCTGGTGAAGACTTGTAGCTCGATCGACTTTCAACCCGGTGCTCGTATAGCAGCATTTAGTCCTGAACCCGAGTACGAAGAATCTACATGTTATTTAACTCGAGAAAAAGCTGCTCCAGAAGGCATCGGAACTCTCATGATAGTTCCCAATAGCGTACATTTCAACGAAATCTGCCTCACATGTAAGTGTTTCGTTTTTAAAAATATTGGTAATGTAATAAAATAATAACTTATTTCAAATATGTCATATGTGTAGACATATGTAATGTTCATATTGCCAAATGTTCAGTAAATCCTTAATAAATGCGAAAGGATAGATGGATGTATATATTGGCATTTGTTACTCGGTCACATAAAAACTATTGAACGGATTTAGATGAAATTTGGCAAATAGATAGTTTATTATCTGCATTAACATATTCCCTTACAGAAGACCACCGAGAAATAATAGCAGCTGTGCTGTTGTGTTCCGTTTGGTAAACATGACATAAGAACGGTTCACATCAAATTCACAGTCAGTTTGATTGTGACGAAATTTAAAAAATAATCAATTACTTTTTTTAGCAAATCGTCCCGAACGCGAATGCCCATCTCGACGATATGTCTTCGAACGTCACGCCCGAAAACGACTGAAACTTCCGCCTTCAGATTTGAAGGAGATAATGGTTGCCAATCGAACAGAGTGCGAGGAAAAGTGCTTAGGCGAATTCAGCTTTGTATGCCGTTCAGCCACTTATGACTCTGCGCTTCGAACTTGTTCCTTGAGCAGATTCACCAGAAGAACCCATCCGGAGATGTTGGAGGACGATCATAACTCGGACTACTTGGAAAACACGTGTTTGAATGGTACGACCCTTTCTGGTAAAACATGTAAAGATGAATCGCGAGAGATTTTTGAGTCGATATTGGGAAATGAGATCAATTAGTTTTGTATGGAGATCAGGCCATCAGTTTGTTTTTGTCTACTTACCTACTTCGGCCAATATAGTACATTACCTACCCCCAAATATGTGCATCACACATACATACTCTACCTTATGTCTTGTATTTTGTAGTCTTAACAATTTTAAGTTAGTTCGCCAGCAGATCAAGTCAGAGCATCCCTAAATTCAAAGGATTTCAATGTCATTTTACTTAATATTTATTTCTTTTATTAGCTGAACGTCGTTGCGATGGATTAGCAGTTTTTATTAAAGAGGAAAACAAACGTCTCGGCGGACCGTTTGAGGCAGATGTCTTCTCTAATATGACTTTAGAAGAATGTCAATCAATGTGTGTGCGAGCTGAGAAGTAAGTTAATTTAAAGAATAATTTCCGAAATACTTATGCATGTATTTTTTCTTTGCATACTTATTATTTTTATAGATATTTTTGTCGCTCGATCGAACATGACGCTATGACAGGACAGTGCGTTCTGTCCGAAGAAGATTCCGTATCGCAGAAAGATGACGTAACAGTCAGTGCATCGCCAACCCATCACTTCTACGATCTCGTATGTCTCGATAATCGTGAGTATTGTTATCTTTTAATTATGTAAACACATTCGCTATTATTATTATTTAAATTGCTAACATTTACTTATACTTACTCGTACTCGTAAAAAAGAGCGAATGATCTAACAAGTTTAAGGTAACCTTCCACGAAAGGTTTTAAAATGGGTGATATATTTATAAGTGAATGACGTTTAATAAAAAAAAAACGTAAATAGTTATAGTAAAAATTGTTTTCAGTATGTAGATATACAGTCGGGGTACAAAAACTTTCGTCAGTTTTCAAATTCATTCCTTTATCAAGTCGTAGATTCTTAGTACCTTTTGAAACTACAAAACTAAGTAGACAAAACTGACAGACGTTTGAAATGAAATTTTGGCATGACTTTTTTTCCTTTTTTACCCCGACTGTACCTAATATAGATGTTTGTGGTGAACTAAAATTAACTTAAATAACTGTTAGAACCGGGTATGTGTATTAACATTGCAATGCATGAAACCTTAATAAGGTTTTTCTCACAATTATGATCAGTTTCTCATCGGGTGACAGCTCGAGGCACGGAGTATCCAGACAACAGCGTGACGTCACACCTTTTCTCGCCGGGCAGAAGGCCGGACACGGCTTTCCAGAGATACAGGAATAGCAGGATCACCGGAGAGTTTCATTCCGAAATCACTGGCCGCTCGCTAAGCGAATGTTTGGACGAATGTTTGCGCCAAACCAGTTTTCAATGCAGGTAAATGTTTGCCAGAAACAGGCTAACTAAAATTTAAGCTCTCATTTTTCTACTACCAGTAACTAGCACATATATATTTTTTAAATTATTGTTAGGTTATGTCACAAAGCGCCAACTAGCCTTAAACTAAGCAGAGCTTGTACTATGGGTGATAGAAAAGTGATAAATACTTTTTTTATATCGTTGCGATTCTAAGATGTGTGTTCGGTCTGAGGTTAGTCCTTATGTTAATAAACAAGGAATAATGTCTTAATAATAGAATTAATGTATATGGTTTACATTAAATCAGATAATATATCCTTTCACAAATATATAGCTTTTTCTTAAATTGAATTCTTAAAGTGAATAATTTTTTACTCCATTTTTTTTTTTCAATTACTTTACAGTCGTTCCGTTAACATAAAAACATGAATTCATTGTTGTAAATCTCGACCCAAATAAAATGTATTATGATTGCGATAAACCAAGATATGTCGTTGAAGTTAACGATTCTAGTATTGAAACAAGTGTGTCAAATAAATTCGATGCGTATGCTGATAGCACTCAGGTTCATTGTACGATAGCGAAATTACACATAGGCTATTTTTGTTGACGGGCGCAGGTCGGCAGTGTACAGCGACCGAGCGCGGACATGCCGTTTGAGCAGATACAATCAAAAGGACGGGATGCGACTTCTCTATGATCCAGATTTCGATTATTACGAGAATCTTATGCGTAAGTAGCGACTGAAATAAAATATGAAATTTTACCTTTAATCAAAACTGCTGTTGGGATTTTAAATTGCATTAAATTTAATTTAAATTCAATTTAAATTTTTACAACAACATCTACACTACAACATCAACAACATCGTATATAATTTAGATGTTTCTAAATTATAACTATATACGATGTTATAAAGCGCTAAAGTCGCTAAGTGTTTTAAATAAGCAAAATTTATACCTATTTTAGAAATGAAGTCATTCATTATAGAAAAGATTATTACAATGTATTATTTAAGTATACATAGGATAGGTATAAGTATTTGCACTATTTAGGTATAAGTAGCATACGTAAACAGTATAGTAGGTTTGTATAAGCCAATACGAAGTACGATAAGACCATAATTGATCAATTGGCAGTAACAAGCCACGTGAACGACATTGAACTACTGCCCAGAAATAGAACAGTCTTATGAGTTGTACTTACTTAGTGTCAATTTATATCTTGTTTCGCCTTGTTTAGAGTTACATACATTTATCGTTATCATTTAATGGTATTTGTATCAATATCGGATGTCACATAATTACAGCAGGCAACGGAAATTTCGATATGATTTTTTTAGTACCCTGTAAAGAAGTTAAAGGATTATTTTAGGCAAACTAGCTGGTGCCCGCGACTTCGTCTGCGTTGAAAAATGAAAAATATAATACTTCGATCTCGAACTAATCCGGTATTATATCCAGGTATTATAAAATTAGGATTATATCCAGGTAATCCTAATTTTTAATTAATAGTGTCAGGGTTTGCTGCGTTCCACAGTCAAAGACTAGGCTATCCATCTAGCTGCAGTAACTAACCCATAACAGAGAAGCATCGTGAAATAACATCATCCATGCTGTGTGTTTCGGTGAGTGAATAAGGGATACCATAATTATAACATCTCTGCGCCTTCGTTGTTCTTTATCTTACCAAAATTGGTTCTTATAATCACCAAGGCATTGTGTTAATAGGCGACGGTATTCATCTACCGTTACATAAATGGTACCGTAAGCGTGTGCGAATTTTATATAAAATAAAATAAAATATTAAGTTAAATTACTGCAACATAGATCGCTGTTTCTATTCTTTTGTTCATCAAATTATACTGTATTGGGCGTTCAATGAAATATGTGACGTGTGACCATAAACTCGGGTACCCAGATCAGCTAGTGAGTGGCGAAACTGATGGAGGAGGCACAGCCAGCGGGTCCCAGGCGCCATGGGGACGCCCCACTACCACAGGTACCCGGTAGTCGGTGCATGGCTTTACTCTATTGCAGAAACTATGTTTATTTTGTAAAAGTGTCTAAAGATTATATTGAAGTAATGAGTAAAATCAGTTAAAATTGTTTAATTGGGGAAAAAACTATTTCGAGGAGAAGTACCTACCTATATTAATTTATCGAGCTTCGGAACTAAAAGTCTTATTGAAATCGAGGATCATATAAATTTAATGGCAATAAAATAGAAGAGTCAATAAAGAAATAGTACAAAAATCTACGTAAAATAAAGAGAATTATTCGCCAGCGCTATCTCACCTATTAATAAAGTAATAAGTCTTGTTTTACTGAATAAATTTTTAGACGCTTACTTACGTAAAATATTTTACTGTGTTTGGGGAATTACCACAGAATGTAAATTTTTCATTAGGTCAACCTTAGTGTGTGTCCTGAGTGACGGCGTATCACGGAAGCGGAATCCGCGGCGCACGAAACGAAGTCGAAATTGCCTGAGTTCGAGACGAGCGGATTGCGTATTTGTTTCGTGCGTGGCGAATTCCGCATCTGCGACACGCCGTCACTCAGAACCCACACTAAAGTTGTATCTACGACTATGTTGTGATGTATCATTAAGTATTGTCTTTATGACGTTTTTGTTTTAGTTATTCGCAATATACAAAATTTCCCCAATCGCCTTAAAGTATAAAAATGCTGTAGTCTATAGTTTGAAAGATTTGTATTTAGTTAGAAAAAATTTTTTTTTTGTGTATTCAGCTTTTTGTTGGAAGATGTTTTTATGTCTTTATAGATAGCTGCGCCTTATGTTATTTATTTACTATTTTTTGTAGTTAGTATGGAGTGATGCTGGTGTAGATTTGTTTTCTCCTGTATGCTACTTATGTTAAATGATTAATTCTTGCATGTTTGTGGTAGGTAAATACACTGGACCGCAAAGAAAAAGGATCGGTTGGAAAATCTTTAATATCTTCAAAAGTACCTAGCTATAAATGAAAAAAAGACTAAATTAAATAATATTTTAATGTGCTTAAATAAAAATAAAATTTATTTAGTTTAGCTTTAATTTAATCTTTATTTCATAAAGTACCTGACTTTTGAAGATGTTGAAGATTTTTCTAACCGACCCTTTTTCTTTGCGGTCCAGTGTATTTTTTAAAAAACAGTTTCTATATAAAAGATAATGTATTTAGTTTATATGGTTAGTGTAGTGATAAGCTCTGCACACCCATGACTTTTTTGTCATAGTCACAGTTTATTACTTCTATGGATTCTCATTTCAATGGTCGCTCTCTGATTTTCTAACGAGAGCCAAAACTCACCAGTGCGTGCTAGCTCATAAATGAGGTGCATAGTGCATGATGAAATGTCAAAATAGCTATTGCATGATAATGTACATGTTACATTTTGATTCTGAAACGGTTTTCATACTAACATTATTGCCTTTCAAGGTGGTAATAGCGGAGGTGATCGCGACAGATACCCGCCAGGCGCAGACCGCGATAGATATCCTGATGACGATCGCTATTCAGATGACGACCGGTACAATGGCAGACCCGACCGGTACCCATCATCAGATGATAGATATCCTGCCGGCCCAGACCTATACCCTGACAGATATCCGTCTGGAGACCGTTATCCCGCTGACAGATACCCGGACGATAGATACCCACCCGGTGTCGGTTTTTCAGATAGATACCCTGCAAGTGCCGATAGATACCCACCAGGCATTGACAGATATCCACCAGGTGCTGACAGGTATCCACCAGGTGCTGACAGATACCCACCTGGCGTTGATAGATACCCAACAGGTGTAGATAGATATCCACCAGGAGTCAGCAGGTATCCCATATCAGGGGGAGATCGTTACCCAATTGACAGTGGACAATATCCATACGATTACCCTTCTAATGATATAGGAAGATATCCTGCTAGCGATAGATACCCCGTCAGTAGATACCCTATTGATACATACCCAGATAGACTCCCCGTAGATCGGTATCCAGTTGACAGATATCCGATACGTGGGAGGTACCCATCTAGACCTTGGTATCAAAATCGGTATCCTGACCGATTCGAAACTGATCAGGATCGATACTCGGGTAACGATTTGGGGAGGTACCCGTTTAGCAGATACCCAGTCGGAGTGAATCGTGACCCGATTCCGCTCGGTGGTGACCGTTACCCAGACCTCTATAACAGATATCCGCCGACCGGATCGTCATACCCTGGTAAGCACAATCCTTTTATAACAACATAACTTTGATTCATACTAAAAAAATATATAGCACTTAGAATGATTGAAATACAAAATTCTAAAAATATGGCTTCTTTGAATAATAATCAAAACGTAATCTAGCAATCGCACAAAACTAAAGATTTGCCCAAAACAAAAAAAAAAAATCATGGCCGTCTGAAAAAGAGCTTGAAGAAAAATAATACCAAGCATATATATTTTTAATATAGCAGGATATGGACGCGGGGGATATTACGGTGGTTCAGATTATCCCGGACCAGATCGCTATCCGGATAGACGTCCTGGCCCTGATAGGTGAGTATTATTTTTTAACAATGACTTTTATATACTCACTAGACTAGTTAGATTCGCTGAGCGAAACGCAGAAATTGCGCATTTAGTTGGGGGTAATTCTCCGTAGGTAACTCATTTATTGCAAGCGATTGCAATATTTCCAATAAATTTCATAATTTCACAATAAATATTCATTTATTGAAGTTGATTGCAAGCGAGCGAAGGAAGAACGCGTAAGTACCATTTTTTTCAAGGCAATTCGACCTTTTGGTCGTGGGAAAACTAACCTTATTTGATTAACAATTTTGTTCCGGTCACCAAATCTAATAGAATACACATAGGTAGGTCGATGTTTTTTAACCATAAATTAATTTTTGCTTGCTTGCTGTATTGTTACATGTCGCTAGAATATAGTGCTCAAAATATTTTAGGTATCCTTTGGAGCCCAGACCCACCTTTGGTATAAAACGTCCCATAGAGAGACCGGGAGGATATCGCGGAAATTATCCAGCCCCTGGACTTGACAGACCAATTGGTAAGAAAACTTTATGAGTTTTGTTCATGTCGATGAAGTAAGTAATTCAGCTTTCGGAGATTTACAAAGTTGTCTTAAATTATGCCCTAAGAAAATTTTAGGTACTTTTAGGTACTTTACGAGTAATATTTTCTTTGTGCGTATTATAATGTATTTATGTAACAAATTCGTATATAATACATACCATATATACCAAAAGATTCTTTGATCCTTTAGCTATCGAGTGATGTAATTAAATTTTGGATATAGATGATAGATATTTAGCTACAGCATAAACCTTTATCAGTTTTCTAAATTGCCTCCCACCATGGAAGCAAATTTAAAGACATATTCACGTCAAAATACTATATCGATAGTTTATACATATATAAATAATTGATTAATACTGTCGCTATCGATCTTAAAACTTAGCTTAACGGCGTGATTAATAAGCCTTGAATATTATTAGACTTCAATTGCTCGGGGACTTCCCAGGCTAAAAATATAAGACTCTCTAGCAAGAATCCCTTGCTCGAGGCAGTTTAATCTGTAACTTTGAGCATACCTATAGTTGTCGGCGATTTAGCTAGTAGTTTATAAATAGAATAGTGACGATGGATAATTGTTGTTTACATCGTTTTACATTCATTTATTACTACTACCAACTCATATACATAATGTAGCAATGAAACTTATTTTGAAGTTTTTGCGCAACTAAATTATAAATTACTAGCGGCCCGCTCCCAGCTTCGCATGGATTTTATACAAAATCTTTCTCGTTAATGGCTCTTTCCATTCCGAGATACCTTCCGAGAAAAAATATCTACCTGATAGTGAAAACTGCGTGGTTTAGGAGTTAGCGGTTATACAGACAGACATACCTACGCGGAAAAGTATAGTTTATTAATCAATTGTGAATTATTTTGAATTATTCATTTATTTCAAATCTACCTAAAATTAACTTAATAATTTGATAATTTAGGATTGTTTTAATTTCGCTAAGGTGGTGGTGGATACGGTGGTTATGATCCTGATGGACCCATTAGTCCTGTTGGACCTGGCGGTGCCATAGGAGGGGGTTTAGGGGCACCAGTTGGAGGGCCCTTAGGGGGACCAATCGGACAGCGTCCATGGCAAGGATCCCGGTGTGAAGATGACAGTTTCAGACAAGTTGGAAGACAACGCATGCAAAGAAGATTTGTTAGGCGGTTCACAACCGCCAACTCTTTAGCACATTGCCAGAGGGAATGTATCGAAGCAAGAGATTTTATATGCCGATCGTTTAATTATAGGTATAAACTACAACTTTATTATTTATAAACAATTTTTATCTAATGGGTAAGAAAGAAGAAGATCCCAAAAATATTTATTGTTAGGATTATATTTTTATATTAATAATCCACATCCGTAAAGCCGTTTTTGCCTGTCGAATATCCATCCACCCTTACAAACTTTCACATTAGTAGGATTCTCGAAGCGTTTAATCTATGTTTCAAAAAATAAATATAAATAAAGCAAGAAATAGTAATCTTGTTATGTCAAATGTTAATTCTGGAAATGAATTGTTATTGAAAACAATAAATAAATATTTATATGATATTTACTCATAAATAATAATTACTTTCTAATTTTAAACTCTATAAATATCTACTTTAAATTGTTGTTCGTTTTAGGGACGTGGGTTATAATGGTGAATCCCGAGATAATTGTGAATTAAGTGACCGAGATACACGAGAATTGGACGCAGCCAATCCTGCGCATTTCGACAATACAGCCAATGAATATGACTTCTACGAACGGGCTCTTGGACGAATCGCAGACGATTGTTTGGATGGTAAAAAAAACTTATTATTTGAAGACTTATTATTAGAAACTTATTAATTGTATTACCAAATATTACTATATAAATTTTATATACAGTAGAGTTTAGAGAAAATTCAATTTATAGCGTTAATTTATTATTTAAAAAATATCGGGCAATAGATATAGGTACCTACATTATTATTTTATCACTTATAGAATATTCTCTTCTTTTTTGGTCTTATAATTATTATTTTTATAATTAATAAATAAATGTAAAAATATAATTTTTATGATTCTTTAGGCCTATTTGTATATAATCTATAATATATATTTTATTTTTTAAATTAATGGCTGTATGTAATCTAAATAAATAAATATAAAAAAATTAAAAAATACAAGTTGACATTTTCAAATCAAAAGATAAAAAAAAAATACGAATAAACATTTATGATTCTGACTACTTTTTTATTGAAAAGCTCGACTGGCAGGCAAACTAATTTATAGTGGAAACGATGTAAATATTCTATACTTCCTACAGGTTTTGTTATCTAGTTTTAAGACTTGAAACTAAATAAAATTACTCAAAAATTAATTTTCAGTGTCACAAGTTTGCAATGAAGATGGAATGGAATTTACATTACGACTTCCTGAAGGTTTCTACGGTCGCATGTATACTTACGGTTTCTATGACCGTTGTTTCTTCCGCGGCAACGGAGGAGTCATCAACGCTTTGCGTATTACTGGGGCGCATGGGTATCCGGAATGTGGTACTCAGAGGGTTAGTATATTTATTGTAATGGTAATATTGAATAACATAGAATCTTTTTATAATTTGAATCACCTTTTAGAAATAACAGCATGTGTGATTTCTGTTTTGGTAAATGAACAAATAATATCAGAACCCATTCTTTTCTCGTTTTATTCCTTGTCATGCAAGATCGGCAGCGCGTTTGTATCCCCTATGGTGTTGCTCGTGTTCATAAAATCATAGCTAAGTATCTTTGATAAATAATACACATGCACTCTGGTAAGGGATGCCAGATCCCATTCCTTTTATTTTATTAAAAAAAATAGTTTTACTTTAGATATTATAATCCTATCAAGTTCGGCAGTGCACTTGTATTCCTCCTATCTTTGCCTATGCTTGTAGGTGATGGTAGCCGTCTAGCTTATCGGGGCCTATCAGGTCTTCATGACAGACGGTTCATCAAGTGGACAGCTTACCGACATTTACTGGAAAATATACATTTTCATTATTCTTCAATTACAGTACGGAGACACAATGACGAATATTGTGGTGGTCCAATTTAGCGACAACGTGCAGACATCACGCGACAAACGTTTCAACTTGACTTGCTTGTTCAGAGGACCTGCTGAGGCAATCGTTACATCTAATTACATTGGAGCCGGGTGAGACTTTTATAACGTCATTCTTGTCTTATTGAAACATGACTTTTGACTGGCAACATTGAAGATGTAGTGATTAAAATTATTTGCCCCAGTAAAAATTTCTGAAAACTTAATTGTTGTAGATTTAAAATTGCTTTTTACGTGACAAAATTAGTCAAATTATCTCTTACAAGCCTTAGGAAGAGGTCTGAAAGGTAAAGAGGATTCTTTGCAATACCAAAAGAAGTAAGCACTTTTGCCTTAAAATGTTGTTCTTTATATCTGTTTTCTAGCCATGATTATTCTGCCGTTTAATTTAAATATACACGAGCATTCATAAGTATTTCGACTAATGTCGGTCATGCTCGAATCTGGATCGGGATATCGCACTCAGTAACCGTTACTTACATTATGTTCATTGGATCGCCCGTTACTTTTTTGGTTTCACTTTGCGTTAATTTTACTCTAACTTAATGTTAAATAACCTGTAACCTTCTTTAAGAATTGGACAAAAAGATTGCAAAAAGATTTTTCAAATGTGACTGGTAGTTTAGATAAAAAACGAATTCTTCATCTTATGGTATTACTATGGGCATGTTGCTAAGGGGCCTGCTCAGTTACTCGTATTTTTCTGTATTGTTGACATAACATCAGCGTCACTTGTTGTTCGTCAAATGTCCTGTTTCAATAATAGACACACCCACATCGTGATTTCGTGTAATTCTAATCAAATTTAACCTAGGACATGTCGTGATTCTGACTTTAACACTTATTTTTTTCTCGATGTTATTGTTGTTTGAAAGTTTATTGAACATCTAACTAATGTTAAATGTTTGTTTTGAAATTGGTAGGTACATAGTTTGTCTATGTGTTAAAATAATATTATTTTTGGGTTTTTTTTATATGTTAATATCAAATGGAGAAAAGTGAGTATTTTTTTTTTCGAGTGATTTGATAATATATATATATATATTCATATTTAATTTTAAATTTATGTCAGGCTTGATAGCTTTGTTTTTTTTTTTTGCTTGATTTTGGTGGTTATTATCTAGTCTTTTCGATTTGTTATGTATAATGTGTTTGATTTTTCATTAATTTTGGTTTTTCTTCAAGTAGGATTTAGTGGCGTTTTGAGTGCTGTTATTTCACTAACAGCTACTAACGAAATACTTTGAACGAATTCTGATATACAAATTAAAAAGCAGACATAGAGTAAATTTATTGAAGCTACTTAGTTAAATTTTTGAAAGCTTTTGAAAGTTAAATAACTATGTTAAGAATTATAAAATAAGTGTAATTTCAGTATATTATATTTATATTAGCTAACTACGTAAATGGTAGCTAGTAGCTACCTTCGTAGACGTATGTCCTTTTCATAATATGCCTTTTATCTTATTAATATGCGAAGTAATAACATTATTTGGTTTAAATGAGCCCGCAGCTTTGCAAGCATCTAAACTTATTCAATTTACGATGAAAGTATGTAATGTCTAGATATTTTATAAAGTGATTAAATATCATTTCAACCTCTTTGAGTTAAATTTGTGCATTGATGTCTTACAAAAAAGAATCCACCTAGTTTTTGGTGAGTTTGTCAATGTTCGAGTTTTCCCCGAGAAAATCAGTTCAGTAACTAAGCAGTGAAAAGATAGCAGACATACAGAGTTATGATAATAAAGGTTATTTATTGCACAACCTCTGATTGAAGTCATAACATAAATATCACATGAACTCTACGTCTGCTAGCCTTTATTATCGCCTTGAGAAGTAGATAATTGTCAAAACTATTTTTTTTTTCAATATAATTTCGAGAATTCCTTCAAAGTTATCATGTATTTCAAAAGAAGGTCACCATGAAGTCTAACCGTAGGTTCGGCTATGATTCGGTTGACAGGTCCGGCAGTCCGATCCCGATTGAATATTTGCCCGAGGAGAGTTCCCTCAACTCCAAAGTACGACTTATGATCTTATATCAAGGAAGGCCGACCACTACTATAGCTGTTGGTGATCCTCTCACATTCCGTTTAGAAGCACAGGACGGATATAATTACGCGACCGATATATTCGCAACGAATGTCATCGCAAGAGATCCTTATTCTGGAAGATCGGTACAACTCATCGATAGAGTGGGGTAAGTGCTAAATTGTTATATTTCTCCAACTGGGTTGAATTTTTTGATCACTTTCTAAATTTTTAATTTAGGACCTAAACATGATACACATATAAGATTATTAATCTATTTTTGCCAATAGATGTAGTATGTACTTAGTTATTTATTTACCAATAAAATCATAATTTAGATTTAAAAAATGTGGTGTGGTCGTGTCGTGTGCAAGGTGTTCCTATCTCGGCACTCATGAATTTATATCATACTTAATGACTGTTAGGTACGGCATCTCGGTAACAACGAATCATTATGAATAGGAAAGTTAGTAATACCTAATACATAGCCTATATCCATTTAGAACAATGTTTATACCTTTCAAATAATAAAATATTTTTTAAAATAATTGTTCTAGTGATTACCAAATTTACGCCCGTGCTGTCCCTAAAGGGAAATTATGTTAATCATTAAATATTTAACCTTTATATTTCTTTAATAATGTTTTTGTTTTCTGATATTTTTCCATTTTATGTTAAAATTTTATTTTTATAATAAAGATGAAACTAAATTAATTTGAGAAAATAAATAGCAGTATAAATCAGAAAAAGTATTTAAAAAAAATACTGTTTTCAGATGTCCAGTGGATCCAGACGTATTCCCAGAATTGGATAAAGGACGTAACGGCGACTCACTTGAAGCAAGATTTAATGCTTTTAAAATACCAGAATCGAACTTCTTGGTATTTGAAGCCACAGTGCGAACATGCAGAGATGGTTGTCAACCTGTAAGTAAAAATCAATATTTAAATGCCTATCTATATACCGTTTTTATATAAAGCCCCTTAATAGGTTAGATCGCTTAGTACCTACTTTGTAAGCCTGGGCTAAGTTCTCGTTAACTCCTTAAATAAAAAAATAATGAGCTCTTCTCATCATATATTTTATGATATTTAAAAGTAACATTTGTATTTAACTGTACAGCCAAAATAAGTAATTTCGCGGAACCCTGGTGCCTTTTTCACGGAACACCTAGGTACTGCGGAACCTACTTTAGGAATAGCTGGTATAGGCAACAATAGCTGAGACAATAGCCATAGTACCATCAAGTCAGCTTGCCTGATACCCTTTTACATATATAAAATCCTCAAAAACACTATCCTCAAAAACACAATAAAAAAATAAAATAAGGTCGTAGGTATATTTATTAAAGACTTTTCTAATCAAAAAAAAAATATCTACATGTCAGTCGTAGGACTGCACGTCAGAAGTGAAACGTAGCTTCACAAAAATAATAGTAAGTATGATATTTAAATTCCTTGGCATTATCGAATTTAGGTAAATACGATTATTATTGATCGCAAGAAATGCAAGAGAAAATATATGACACTGATACACAATGACAATAAATAGAACATAATTATTTAACATGAACTTTATAATGACAGACCATTAAAAAGGTTAATATGAAAATAGATTATTGGTCAGAGGTGTAAGTATACCATATTGATCCTTGTTATCATATCTAATATGTTTACTTTCATATGCAGTTGTCTGCTTATTGTTCTGTTTTTAAATTATTTAAAATTAATATCAGCTACATCAAAGCTTACATTAAGTAATATGACACTGTCGCTCAATGATTTAATCCTATCTCAAAAATGCCCAACGCGAAGTTTTCACTACAAAAATAAATGAAAATGTATATTCTCATTATATTTTCATAGTTGAGGTACCAACCCAATGTGAAGTAGATAGTAAAAATATTTTAAGATGCTAGTCCCGTTCATTATATAACTTATACTAGCGATCCGTTTCTGCAAATTATATATAAAAACCTTCCTCGTTTAACGCTCTTTCCAATAGTGAAAACCGAATTGAAATCCGTTGCGTAGTTTAAAATATCTAAGCGCACGTACGGACAGACGGAGAGAAACGACTTTATTTTATGTAAAAAAAGATGCGTTTGCCCCACTTATTTGTTTGAGAAAAACAAAACCAAGTTACATACGTCAATGAAGACAGAAATATCACTTGTTATCAAGTTTTATCCAGTTTTTAGGTTATCGGATGTCACTAGTTAGTAAATATAGAGACGCATGATATTGTTTATGAGTTAATGCATCATTATACTGACATTCTAGGTGTGTTTGTTACATTGATGACCCGTGCGAACTGTTTTATCTAATACGTTATACTTCATGTTTATTGATATTACTAAAAAAACATTGTTTATACACTAAAAAATAACCAGAATCGGTTTCGCACGAGTGTTATGGACTACATTTGCTATTTTAAGGCTAGAATATTTCAGTCATTCGTGCAGCCTGTCTGGCGGCAGTAAGGGGGTGGCCCTTACACGCTTGAGCCCATTGAGAGTAAGGGATGCTTAAGCCCATTTCCCTATCCCTAATTCTTAAACCTACTATAGTCAGCAGCGCACTTGTAGCACCTGTGGCGTTGCTTGTGTTATAGGCGACGGTAGACTGTCAGCCTGTCTGTCGCGTTTAACAGAAAAGAAAAAACATCTAGTCAAAAAAATTTTCTATACCATTAAATTAAAAACCATGATTTAATTACATGTCTGCAACAAATACTCACAGACACAGAATACAGAAAACTATAGGGGTAATAATTATTCATTGTCTTCTCTTTAGATTCAAGCTAGATACTCGTATTTCCTGAACATTACACCTAAAGAACTTGTTTAATTTAATTAATTTTTTAAATATATGCACCTTTCAGGCGTACTGTCCAGGTCAAGCCGGAAGAACTGAACCATCGTTTGGCCGCCGTAGAAGGGACGTAAACTCGACCGTCATAGCTGAAAGAAATGGTACGAAAGTGAATTCTGAGGATAGCAATGACACATCAGCCGACAAAGAAGATGGAATAGTTTATAAAGTGTCCTACGAGGAGGCATCTGTTGACAAATATCTGAAGGACGAAGTGGAAACACCGAGTCACGTTAGAAAGATGATAGAGGTAAAAGAGACATATGCTTACATCGCTTGGGGGTATTATTAACCAAATAAGTATACTTAACTATGTAGGTATACATAAGCTTCGTTTTCGAAAGATAGACATTGTTTTTAAACAAGTCTTTGTGCTCCTTGACTGCATTATTGGCATTTGCATCAGGTTTAGTGCTACATGTGTTTAAGGTGATGATAATTAAATACCTGCCAACAAGTGGCCTCTCAGTTTGTATAGCAACTTGTGACATTAAAATGAAAAACTAAAAATATCTGTTACCATATTAGAGATATTAAATCAATATACCAATCAAGTCATTAATTTTCAATACATAAGTAGTTTACGAATTGTAACTGAAACTGAAACATGAAAAGTCCTTTCCTTTTCTCATAACAACAATATTTCCACAGGTGTTCGACAACCGTAATGAGATGTTAGAAGAAAACGGTCCAGTGGATTCGGCACCAGTCGTTGCTACGTCCGTCGGTGTCTGCGTCTCGCCCTACCACTACAGAGCCCTGCTTGTTGCTATATGTGTGCTGCTGTCATTGGTGTTAGCCATGCTGACAGCTGCACTATACATATATAGGTGAATAAAGATCAAACTGTTCGGTACAGTATTTAGGGCGTGATGATTCCACAGCTTAGGATTATCTTGCCTTATATATTTTATTTAGTTTTCTTAATTTTAAATCGCTATGAGATCGTTCGCTGAAACGACTATCGGAACAATGATTGTCGTGTGAACCAAGTCTAAGTAAGTAGGTACTTACTTAGTTTATACTTCTCGACTTTCACGAGATATTAGACATGTGGGATTGCGGTATCGACAAGCATTCCGTAGAAGCTTTAAGAATTATTAACAAGAAATTTGTAATTGCAGTAGAATCCTCTATTGTGAAATGACAAAAATAAGAAAGTTTAGATTAAATATTTTTTTTTAAAATATCGTGGTTACCTACTGTGGTAGTTTCTCTGTTGATTTTACTGAAGTCACAGCTCCAGTAAAATCTTAAATAAAGATAAAATGGATGTAATAAAATAATAATTTCAGGCGGTATTGGCGTGTGGTACGCAAGAACATCGCTGCATCGAACGCTGCTCCCTCGCTGCGTCCAGTGACTCCCGGCCCGAGACCCACAAGACCCTCGCTTTTCTCAGCCTCACATCTGCACAAGCCTTTCTCTTTGAGGTACGCTTTTCGATACAGATATGTCATATGTACATCAGTACTTTGAAAAATGCAAGTAGGTTAAGTAACTATATACTTGCTTAATTAATACTATAATGGTTGGTAAGTTCCTATGTCAAATAGGTACCTACTAGATACCGAAGTAGCTTCCGATAGCGCCCTCTGTTGGCGAAAACGTACAACTACTTTTTAAAAGTAGTAATTCCAGATAAAAAGAAAGTAAGTAGGTTTATCTATCGGGCAGATTTTATCTCGTGTGCTAAATATCATTGGAATCTGATCAAAACAAAAACATCCGTCACAAGTTACCAAAACACTATTAAATTTACAATATCAAATAGGTTTACGTACCTGGTTAATTTAAATAAGACAAGGATTTATTTATGATAAGGTTCCCTTTGCATTTAATTGGTACAACTATGTATACCGATCTCAGAATAAGAAACAGACATTCAGAATCCAACTTCATACGAATCTGGCCTTCTCCGCCTAACGCGTAACGCGTGATAAAATTATTATGTTAATTGTGAAAACGCTGGTATTTGAAATTTTTTGCAGTGGTCTTGGAAGGACATTCGCTGAAGTGGGCGAAGAGGCGGGTTCTTCAGGTCGGTTGGCGAACGCTTTTGACGACGGCAGCGAGCCCATCTACACGGACCCCTCTCTGTTCGAACGGTCGCGTTCTCTGCGCTCCCTTAACTCGCTTGACATGAAGCCCGACCGTCGCGACCGACGCGCCTAAAGCACCGCTCTTATCTCACCATGCCCATTCGGACCGACTAATTTCTTCTTTATACACTCATGACATACTTTAAAAAAAATTTCGGTTAACGGTAGGTCTATACTGATAAATATACAAAATCATGGCAAGTGCACTGCTTAGGAACAAATAGAGTATTAAATAGTAAGATTTGACATGAACTACAAATGTCAATAAAAGTGGATCCTATGAATCCCATGGGAGCCAAGTGTAAGGAGATTACTCGCATACCTAACCGCAACATGCGTCTTCATTTCATGCTGTATTTTGTAACAACCGATAGACAAGCTGTCCTGGACTATATAATCAAAATCATAATGTAATCCGTCATTAGAAATATTTAATGAACACTTTGTTAATTGATCGATGCTTATTTAAGTACTTAACTAGTTCTTGGACTTGACCTGACTGCTTTAGACTTGACGGACCTGTTTTGGAAAACTAAGAAAAATTATAGACTTGACTTGACTAACTAGTGTCTGGATCTGCTACTTTTGATTTTAATTTCAATTTTGCCTTTTCTTTTAAAAACTGGCAGACAATGGCCATTTTAAAATGAGCCGCATTGCCATTTAAACCTAAGAAGAAGAAGAAGAACTAGTTCTTTAACATCTTTTAATTGATTTTTGTGATTTGAGAAATTTTAAGTCGGTCTGGATTTAGGTAACATATTAATTCACATTTTCTATAACATATTAATCAGTATCTTAAACTGCCAAAATATGCTCATTTTTTGTATCTTCAATAGATTTGTTTTACAAAATTGTGAATTTGTAACGACAACACTAGAATGTACTTAATTTTAAAGCATTTATTTTAAGTCAAGTACTAATAAATATTTACAGATTTCTTATGCATTTTTATTTTTAACCTTTCCACTAAATTAATAAAATTTGAATGTTACACTCGGAAGACACAATGTTCACAATGAAAATATATTTATTTTTAATAAAATTTTATGAAATGTCTTAAAATAGAACACCATGGGTATTAATAATTCAATAGGTATATAAACTTTTAACAGACTATCACCTACATTTCGCTTAACTTACTTAATAAATAATATATGACAGTCAAGATTTAATATTTTATTACAGGGTCTAAGATAATAATTTTATGTTTCATTAAATTATCCACTCGGTTGCATCCTTCGATAGGCGATTTTTTTTATTATTTTCTTTTTAATGTTTGGGACTTTTACCGTATAAACAAAGGTATATCAGCTCCATTATTCCCGGTGACTTTAAATGGCGGTTACCCTACTTGACACTTTACTCAGATGGTGAAAGAGGCCCTAAAGGAATTCATTTTATGCATTGCATTTTTATTTTATGAATTTTTTTTTAAACATGTTAACTGCATACCATACCAACTAATATTTAGTTGTAGATTGTCACGAATTTCGTAAGAATGTAATTGATTTCTTAAAATAAGTTAACAAGTTTGAAGCCTTTAGCTCCGGCACAATGTGTCAACATCTTATAATGTTGAATTTTATAAGAACTCTACAATTTCATAAATTGAATTCTCAGGATGTAGAATTATATTACTAGGAATAAATAAACATTATAAGAAACCAACATCTGAAGGGTTCAAATCATAGGCATGTGGTGATCTGTCAAAGTATTTATTCTTTATATTGGTTAAGTATAACTTTTTCTTATGTTTGACAATAATGATACTTAGAACAGTCTTAACCCTTTAGCTGCCAGAGTAATTATTTTCGTGTCCATTTCGCCAGAGCCGGATATATACGACAAATTTTTCTACTTGTATAATGTTTATTTTTAAATCATCGAGTTGCTTTCTCTTAAAAAATAAATTTAAAAAAATTTACAAGTCAGGCGCTAGGGGCACGACAACTCCTACAAAACCAAGCGGTTAAAGGGTTAATAGTCACTAAATGTTAAATGGTGTGATGGTAAGGTGCAGGTGTAGGCACACTCATAAGAGGAGAGTCCAAGTATTCCATTTCATTTGTAACCGGCACAGGTTCAGTTGTAGTGTTCAATTTCTGTTGCAAGCTTTCATACAACTTATGTACAGACTCATTGTGTTGCGTGCCGGGCTGTAAAGCCTTCATCAATGTTTGAATTCTCGTTTCAGGCAGTTTTGGATGAATATACCAAAGCAATTTCAAGAGATGTCTTGTAACATTGTCTTTAGAGAGTCCAGCGAAGAAGAACTCATCAAATAAAACTGTACTAAAATCTTCACCTTGAAATTCATCAGGTAACTGTATAAGTAGTGCCACTAGGGCGTGCAAGAATGGATCTTCGTAGGCTCTTCCATCTTTGCAACTGCCCAAAATGCTGAGAATTCTGAGCAAGGCTCCACGATCCCGGAGTTTCGCTGCATGTAAAGTGTAATACATTGCCAATACCCCACAAACGGAACTCTCTCTCATGTAGGCCTCACATGCATCTGGAGGAGGCCCCGAATGCTCAATAGTTGTTATGGCAGATTCTCTCTCATCTGGAGGCAGCTTATTGTGCAATGCACGAACTTGGTCATCCACCATCAAAGACATCAATGCTGGTAAGTATTTTGTGACTACCTGACTGTCAAGCTTAGGTTCTTTAAATTCTTGCGAATCAATCATTACCCAGGCACTTAATCCTAGTGCTAACATTCTCAGTAATAATATAAGAATTGTATTATCACGCGGAAGTCCTTCAGTGTTTATTAAATGTTGCAAGATTTTTATTGCCGATGTCGCTAGAAAATTTATGGCGTATGGGTCGCACAAAGTCATTGAAAGGTCACCGAGGACCTGTTCTTGCCCTCTTTTAATGCTGTCTAAAAAGCCTTGGAGTTCTCTAGACCTTTTTATGTCAACATTTCGTTCTCTGATACAAGCATCCAGGCACCATGTGAACTTATGACAAGGGTCGACAGATATAATATCTTGAATTTCCAAATCATGTAAAGCCATCAATAATTCAGCTCGTAGAGTGCAATAATGGACATTGCGTGTCCTGAGGAATAAGGTTCTTAAAAATTGTAATACCATGTCATACAGTTTGACACTATTACCAATCATGTGAGCTAGTTTTACAACAACAGTCCCTTGTCTTCTAACTTTGGGTGAAGGAGAGAAAAAAAGATTGGTAAGATTCTCATGATCAAATAATACATTTTCTTTTTCTCTAATGTACTGACTCAGTAATGGTGATACCTCATCACCAAACAATGACTGATTATCTTGCCATATTTGTCTTTTAACTTCTGTATCAGTGTCATTGTATAACTCTCTATCTCTAACTAAAACCCTCAGATATTTATCATCTATATGTGGAGTATTCTTTAATATACTCATTATAACTGGTCTCAGTGCCTTCACTCTAACAACTGAGAAACTTTTTGATAATAATTCTTTGAGTTTTTTGTCATGTTCCTTGCTGTGATCTTTCCCGAGTTCATTAATATGTGATATTAATTTTTCTCTTAACTCTTCTAAAACGGAAGTATGGAAGTCGAGTCTGCGGACCCCATGTAGATCAAGGAGAGGTAACATTGGTCTCAATGAAGGTAACAAAATACCATTCTCAAGTTGAAATTCTTCAATCGCTTTCAATGGATCCGTACAACTTGTCAGTGAATCTCGAAGAAAAGATTGTCCGGGCACGCCGACATCTTCTAACCCAGTACCAGGCAATTTGCTTGATGAAGCCATTTTCGACGAAAATTGATTTGGTCTTTGTAAAAATAATTTTGCTCAATTTTCCCACGCTTTTTAAAATTCATTCAAATATACTAGACATTTAATTATTAAACAATAATCACAATAAAGTAAATTCCAATAGCAGATGCCGAACAAACAAAACCCAGTGAAAACCCATAATAAATAACTCATTCATACATAACAATAAAATATTTTTTACAATGACATGACAGCTGCAAATGACAGCTTATGCGTTTTCAGTGCTTCCAGATCGGAAAAAACTAAATTGAAAATATCGATATATCCAAATAACTGTTGTAAATGTTTTTAATCTCTAATATAGACATTCGATAAAATAAAATAAAATAAAATAAAATAAAATTCGATAGAAACATAATTATAAAAATTCGAGATTTTTAATGGGCTCTGTGTGCTATTGGAAAAATACAAATTCACTGTTCTGTGAGAAGCTGTCAGTGGTTATGTTTTGTTCTGCTGTTATTTTTATGTGATTTAAGATTTTGTTTGGTGAACGATTTTCGGTTTGAGGTTATATAGTCTTAGTTACACCGGTTTGGTTAGTGTCATTTATTGGTTTTATTATTTTTATTTGTATAATAGCTAAGTAAAAGTTGTTGAACGATTCTGTATATTTTAAGTATAATTATAAAGTGACTTGAGTTATTCAAAATGACGGACAAGCAAAAAACGTAAGTTTGGAAAATATCTTTATTTTTTTTATAACTTTATTTACTTAATAAAAAGAAAACAATGTAATGAAACATTTCTTACGTGAAAAATATAATTATGTAAGTAATTAGATACTTATACCCAGAAATTACAATACTTGGCGCCAAAAATTACAAAACAAATACCAACTAATACCTAATTAATAGTTGTTATTATTTTTCAGATTGATTTGTGGTGATGTGAATGGAAACTTCAATACTTTGTTTTCTCGAGTGGACACAATTGTAAAGAAATCGGGCCCCTTTGATGTACTTTTATGTGTTGGAAATTTTTTTGGAGATGACAATTCACAGTTAGATGCATATAAAATGGGAATTAAAAGAGGTAATACTTTGACAAAACTTCAGTATGAATACTTACAGAAAGTTGTTCAAGTAATATGTAGGAATATATAATATTTTGTATTACATAAATTAATTCGTTTGTCAATTTAATTTTGGATACCCATTATCATTCTTAGTTTCTGAAACATTTCATAAAGTAAAAATTGAAACATACAATTAAAAGTAAAAAATACTTTTCCAAATTATTATTTTACGATTAGTAGTATCACCAATTGTTTTCAGTACCAGTTCCAACCTATGTATTTGGGCCATCAATACCAGAACATGTACAATTTTATTGCGAAGAAAGTGCAGAAATTGTTCCAAATGTTGTTTATATGGGTAAGTTTTTTTTAAATTTCAACTTTTACAATCTTATTACAAATTACAATCTTTTACAATCTTATAAATTGTGGTTAAGTTTATAATTTCAATAATGCTTATGAAATATGTCTCTAATGTGTAGGTAAAAGAGGAATCTTCACTACAAGCATGGATGTTAAAATAGCTTACCTAAGTGGTTTGTCTCGGAGAGAGCTAGGCAAAGACATATTGATGTGCACATTTGAACCGAGCGATTGTAGCGCAGTTAGAGATGCCAGTCTTCGAGGGCAGAGTGAATTCAGGGGTGTAGATATTTTGATAACAACTCTATGGCCCTCCGGCATAGAACAGGATCAAGGACAAAAGGTAATACACTCGTCAATTGCATATTAACAGCCTTTACCTATGGATTTGACATCAACAAATCTAGTTCGGATTGATAGCGTTTAGGAAGTCTTATAAAGTGTTTTATGACCAAAAAGACTACAAAACACTTTTTAAGTCAACTTTCACTATATTAACTTTTACTTAAAGTAACCCTTTAACAACTTTTACTTCAAATGAAAGCAGGGACAGCGTAGAACCAGAACATACTAATTGATTTTGTGTGCTTTATACATTACAAAATAATGTCTCAGAGAGATTTTAGATTCCTTTCTTTTAAGGCAGGTTAATAAATCGGTTATTAAACAAGATTTTATTTTTTAGATAGACATTGAAAAAGAAAATTTGTCTGATTTAATATCGTGGCTGTCAATTCATGTCAAACCGAGGTATCACTTTGCACCATATGCAAAATATTACGAGCGTCAACCCTATAGGTAAGATTTCTTTTTATAACTCAATACTTCACCATTCTTTGGTGCAAAATTATACTTAACATTAGAAAGTCGTGCCTTTCGAAATCAATTATAAAGCTTCTAGACATTTTCTAATTTTGAATCTTTCAAAAGAAAATCTCTAATTAAAAGTTTAAAACACATAAATAAATATTAAAAAAAAAAAAACCATTTATATATAATTTAAATAATAATAATTTATTTAATATTTATTCTGAATAGAGTCTAGAGTCTTTGTATCATAAACATTGTTATAACTTTATTTACACATTTAAGTATCTACCTAACATGTTTTTGATCTGGTTGAAAGTTTCCGCCGATATCATGAAAGTTTAATATGTCTTGACTGTTTTTTTTAGGAATCTAAGTGTACATCAAGATTATAAAGAATGCGCAACAAGGTTTATAGGACTAGCACCTGTTGGGAACAAGGCAAAAGAGAAATGGATATATGCTTGCTCATTACAGCCCATAGGGAAGATGAGAATGACAGATTTGCTCCAATCGACAACTGATGAAACACCGTGTCCATATGATCCGGAGCTCCTGAAACAACACCAGCCTGGTAAAGTTGTTAAGGTATGTTTTCATCATCACAGAAGGTCTATCTGCTGGATGTAGGCCTCTCCCAAGGCTCTCCACCACTCCACAGTCTTCTATTCATGCGAAGCCCATCACGTTGTCCGTCCAGCTGGTTGTAGGGTGTCCCACGGTGTACTTTCCAATTCGTGGCCTCCATTTGAGATTTGAGAACTCCTGTTATGCACTCTGCAACAGAAAGATGAACATTTAAATAAAAATATGTTTATCATGTCTGCAGAACACTGGTAATGGCCAGTTCTTCTTCAACATGGATGCGTCTGAGGATGATCACGGTAAGAAGAGAAGGCGTAATGATGAACATGGAGGTGAAAGGAAGAGGAAGGATATCGATCCAGGTAAGTTAAATATAAACTATATAAACCCTATTAGTACTTGGGCGATAGTAGACTTAAGATAATTAATGTGACGATCTTAAGTCGTCATAATAAGATCTTAAGTCTTAATAATTATTGAAACCATCTAACAAAATTTTGAGTTAACTTTGACTTGGTACTTTCATCGGCAACAATAAAAGTACCAAGTCAAAGTTCACTATCAATTTGTCGAAAAATAATTCAATCCGATCTTTGTCAATTTTTTCTATCAAACAATGGACATCATCGGATGAATGTGACCTAGTCTTATGTCTGGAAAGTATTTTAAACCACATAGTCTGTTCAATTTAGATTCGTGTTGGTTCTGCCTGTCGTCGCCGTCCGTAGAGAAACACCTAGTCATAACTGTGGGCACTCATTGTTACCTCGCACTAGCTAAGGGCCCGCTCACACACGACCACGTCTTGATACTGCCCATAACGCATCACCAATCGCTCAATAGGGTATGTTATGTGTCTTCTCTGTTTTTTATTTAATAAGGAAAGGATTGAGATTGGCTTTAGCATTCATTACTCAATCACCGGAACACAAAAGCACACGTGCTGTTATTTCACTGTGATCTTCCTAATTTCACTAATATAATGAATTATACATTAACTTATCTATTTAATCCCTGACGCAAAAACTTACAGGCTTTATAAGTTTGACGAGTGTGTCTGTGTTTCTGTCTGTGGAGTCGTAGCTCTCAAACGGATAAACCAATTTAGATCCGGATTTTTTTTTGTTTAAAAGCTGACGTGATCGATATCATTCTTAGCTATATTTTATGAAGATCTGTTCAGCCACCTACCGTTAAGTGGATCTTCAGCCTGTCTGTCGACGTTAACATATATTTTTTTTTTATTAAACTGTCCTTGAGTTTGAATAAAACCAGAGATAATATTGTGGTAATGGTTAATTATCAGGCTCCTGAGGAGGTTGTGGATGAGATAAAGAAGTTCAAAGACGCGTTTAAGCAGTACTGCTCCTCGAGGAACAAGGTGGCAGTTTTCTTCGAACGGAACTACCGAACGTCTCACATGCAAATACAATGCGTTCCGCTTCCCAAGCAATGTGAGCCTCAACTCTTGGAGGTGTTTCAGGTCAGTTTCTGTGCCATTTCAATAGATTTCGAATTCTATCTGTCTATAGCTATCTCGCTCTTGCTCACAACAGGATATCCAGGATTCGTAGATGAACTCTAATGCTTTGATTCACATTAATTTAAATAAATATAAAATTAAATATGTTAGCCATATAGAATTAATTATTTATCATTAATCATCAAATTTTGATTGATAAAATATAATAATATGATAATAATATTTTTCACAAAAATACCTACCTATATGTTTATCACGATCGGACAGCAAATTAAGACAATACTTTTCCATACCTTTCAAGTGTTATATCTATCATATCTATTGGAGCATAAACTAGGCTCTATACATTTTTTTCTTATTCTCCTTTGTTGATTGTAAAATCTAAAATGTCATTTGTAAATGATGATTTTCTATTTGTCCTCTGTGCTGCGATTTATTTAATCTAAATATTTTACTCGTGTTACGAAGCCAGTGGTTATTTTAGTATGTCGTGTTTAGGACGAGGCAGGTCTGAACAGTATCCAGCTGCAGGTGTTGCCGCAATACGCTGAACTGAGCCAAGTGGCGACACCCGGCTCTCCTTACTTCCACGCGGAGCTTCCCTCCGGGGAACAACTCTATGCGCGGACCAAACACAACTTCCCACTTCAGTTTGGCAGGTGAACACACATTCCTTTAACGAGCTGACGATGAATAATCTGAGAAGGGTTTTATTTGGGGCAAATCATTACTGGAACTACATAACATAGATTCTTGTAGCAATGTTCCAATGTAAACAGGATAAGCATTTATTGGAATTGAACGCTATTAAATAAAAGAATAACCAGCCTGATAAAAATAATAATAATAATAACTTTCAGTGAAAAGGAAGAATCAAGAATGTTAGTAAGGGTTTCATGATATTAAAACGCTTTTTTTTATTACTAATTATTTACGTCCCAGCTGATTAAACTGCCATTTTTTTTTTGCTGCGTTTTTATTAGCAATCAGTCAATTGCCATTTTCTAGTTGACGAAAGTATTTCACTAACTTCCACATATTCGATTGACGTGTTTTGTATTTACTGTTACTTCGGTAGTATTTCCGTGACATTGTAACCTTGACGTGATGCTGCAGCATCAACTAGTCTGCGGGATACCAAACTCCTCAGCAACTAACAGTAGATATAGCGTGTTTGGGCTCAATAGAAAGTCGGGGATTAGTTTATAATTTTAAATTATAGCTTGTACTGTTTGCATTTGTGAAACCGCCTCTTAACACGTCGTAGGGATGTGCTGTCGAGCAGTCCGCTACTTAACTGCGAAGACAAAGCCGACTGGAGGCAGTGTTTGCTCAGTCGCGAAGACGAAGTTACATTTGTAGCGCGCTTTAGGAACAATTTCGCCTCGTACGACTTCACAGCCGATGCGGACTCAGATTCAGATTGAATTCATACTTTTACAAGAGTACTTAATATGAGTCTAAAGTGATTTTAAGTATAACACATATCTTGGCACTTCGCAACAATCATCTATTTTAACTTTGATTTGTATGTAAATTTAAAAAAATGACACGTTAAATAAAAAAAAAATCACACACATTAACTGTTTTCAATATAATGTGATATATTTTTTGTACCATTTTTACTTTGATGACCGTACCGTACGGTATTTATTCCATTCTTTCGAGGTGCCAAGAATATCTCATACGGGTTATAAGAGAATTCTTAAGTTGAAGGAAATAAATTGTTTTGTATTTAAGGAAATATATTAAGTGAGTGAAAAAAGCAAACCTTTAGTAAATTAATGTACAAAGTGTAAATGATGATTTACACACTTAAATTCAAAACTCTTCGAAATATAATATGTTCAATTTTTTTTTTGTTATTTATACTCTGGAATCTGGTCAATTTCAGATCTTCATTTTAAATGATTTTTTTGTAAATATTGAATTTCTTTGATTACTTACTCTTTATTATTTTTAATTAATTAAATTATTATTGATTAAACCGTGTATATGATTAATGTAATTTGTATTAATTTAAATTGAAAATAGGGTATAATAAAAGATATTTCAAGTAAATGTTTTTCTTTTATTTTCGTTCACATAATACCGTCCTAATACATAACTCATTTGTTTTATAAAAACATACATATTTTTTTAACAACATGGTTAACTAATCTTAAGTGTATTTCAAATATATTAACATAACTTTTAAAATGATATGGTACATTGACTAGAATTCAAATGATCAACATTCATTTAAAAACGTCCTCATGAAGTTGAAAATATTCTATACAAAATAATAATAATAATAATAATTATACATTTTCTATTTAAAACCAGTAAAACAATGGTAGTCTAAATACTAAGAAATGTTTCGTTTGTCTAATATTATTCGTGTCTAGATTATATAAAATAGATTTCAATTAAATATAGGGCAGTCTTCGTTGGAATTACGAAAGAGAGTTAACACAAACAATTGTAAAACATTAAAAAGATTCGCACAATTCACCTAAAAACATGTTTGTGTCATTGAATACAAAACGTGTTAGTGTCCAACACTCGATAAACTATACTACAGATACAATTCAAATATACAGAGTTAACTTCCTGCCATATTCACCAAAAACTATAGGTAAGTGTATTGTCTTGTGTTACGGTTTACTGAGGATCGTTTAATATACCTATTAACATTTGACAAAGATAATGTAGTACATCAATTATTATTATTTTACAAGCATACATCGACTCATAAGACAACTTCAATATTTACTACTAGAGGCGTGTAGCGTGGATTTCGACAGGGTGGCTAGATTTCCAATCATAGAGAATAGAGGTAAGATGTGGGTGTGAAACTATAAATCTGTAAAGCTACAACCTTTAAAGTGGTTAATGGCGCTAGTGTAGCATTGGTGTTCTTCTTCTTCTTCTTAGGTTTAAATGGCAATGCGGCTCATTTTAAAATGGCCATTGTCTGCCAGTGTCAAGTTAATGTCGATTGTCGCGTTATGATTTTGCCAGTGTCATTTGTAAAAATATCAATTTGTAATAGCTTTTTTTTTTAAAAGAAAAGGCAAAATTGAAATTAAAATCAAAAGTAGCAGATCCAGACACTAGTTAGTCAAGTCAAGTCAAGTCAAGTCTATAATTTTTCTTAGTTTTCCAAAACAGGTCCGTCAAGTCTAAAGCAGTCAGGTCAAGTCTAGCATTGGTGTTTGATATGATTGGTTGGTTGCCTAGTTCATAAAACAAAAGTGAATAAAATGCTACTATAGCGCCTCATATTTAATGATATCTGACCGGACACTTTCTCATGTATAGAGTTGGTCCTCCATATTTTTCCATGGTTCTAATTTACATTAAAATCTCTGTCAAAAGTATATATCAAGGTATAGTTCGATTCATTATACTTCATTATACATTATTCGATTCATTATATTGAAACCATGGTCGCGTCGCGTCGCGTTTTGGTACGATCTAACTCTTAGACATACATACTACCAATTGGCATAGACACAATGTTTTGAAATGTCATTTGGGTTTTAATTTTTTTTATATATTTTGGGGTACATTTAATCATCTATTTCGAGGAAAATAATTTTATTCTCGGAAGTCAATTTACACGCTTTCAGCTCCACCCTGTCAAAATATGCTACGCCTTAATGCTGTCGGATAAACAGCGCAACAGTAAAGGCCGGACTCCTCCAAAGAATGTGTAACAACATAGTATCGATGGTCATAGTTTACCATACAAATATGACACATCTCTACTCCGCTCCGCTCTAACGTCCACCGAAGCTCAGCTGAGCGTTGATGAGTAAATATCGAAATCCTATTGGTTGTTCCTATCTCCGTTCGAGCGGAGCCGTTTTGGTGGAGTCCGCGCCTAATATCCGTTTTTACTGTTCCCGCTGAGCGATCCACAAAGCGAATAAGTTTTGTGAGATTGGCCAAATTCATTTAGCTATTTTATTGGTCAATTTTGTACACAAGTGCTACGATTGGCCAATTTAAAATCTTCCGTCTTTATTCTGAACAAATACGCCATCTGTATGGTTGACAGCTTGCATTGAATATTAAAGTGTAGCCTATATTATTATTTATGAATAATGTAAAAGTTTACAGTAACATTTGCATATTTGACATCACTTATTGTTGGCACCTCATGCATTACTTCTACTTTATAAATATTTAATTAAAAATTCAATTTACACATTTCAAGACCTTACGGTAATAGACAATGAGATAAGATTTGCCAATGAAAACGGAATAGTTTCCATAAACTTTACAACAATCAAACATTTAAAAATATTGGATATAATTTTACAATTACATCCCGTAACTAGTTTTGACTTTGGTCAATAAGGCATTAAGTTTAAAATATACTTTATATTTTAATTATTGTTCTCCTTAATTATTCGTTAGTAAGTACACATTAATTATACTAATATTTACATAGCCACGTGCAGTAAATTTCCATTAAAACTTTGGATTCAATTCAATTTGTTAACTTGCAAAGGTAAGATTTTGGTAAGAAATGAGAACATAGCATAAATTTACAAAAAATGGAGGTTTTTAAGCCTTGATTCATTTCAACATCAATAATTTAGATAAAGGTGTTTTTTGATTAATCTTAATCTTCATTTGAAACTTTTCTTTTAGGTTACTGACTTGCGAGCGAGCGAATTGTAAATGTGGACCCTGTAGCCTGAAGTCAGACTGTGGGTCTAAAACCAATGGGGCCAGTAGGCATCGTATTGTTTGTCGCCTTTTGACAACGCAAGTAGAGCGTGCGCAAGATAACTGCGGGTGGCCAAATTCGAACTAATCGTGTGTAGCCATCTTGTCATTTATGTCAGGTGTCAAATGATACAAAGTAACTCATGGCCATTTCTATGCCACGAGTTACTTTCTGGAGTAACGTTCTGGCAACATTGTGTACGCCATCTTGCGCGCACTATACCTAGGTACTTTGTGTTTTGTTTTCTAGATGGGCTATCAGCAGCAAAGCAATATGACCATAACTTATCAGAATCACCTACCAATTTTATATCTAAACTAATATATATTAACATTTTAATTTGAATACATTTTTAACTTAAATGAAATGGAGTTGCAATAGACATGTTATCTATTGCATATTATTGAAAATATATTTTAACTGAATAATAAATATTTATTAAAGGAATAGTCGAGCTGCAACATTTCAGTTAGCTCTGTTAATCGATGTGTTTTCTCGAGTATGAAGATATTGATTAAAATATAACAGCACTAATAATACGATTGTATTTAATGCTGACATTATTCCCTATGCCTACTTAACCACTGTATTTACATATTCATCAATACTTTTTATATTTGGCAGCAGATAACAACCTTATTGGTCACAAGCTTTCTTTAACATTATGGATAACATTGAGTACAGCTTGGAAAAAAATCTCGAAAAGTGGCAATACTGTAGTGTTGTCCCGTTCTAACCATTAAGTTGATAAGGAAGGGACGACACTATAGTATTGCCACTTTTTTATTTCTAGACTTTTTTGCCAAGCTATAGAAATCAACGTCTAGCTAAAATAATATGTAGCAGTCTGTGGCAGTGTTGTTAATTAAATTGAGCGAAACAGCAAAAGTAAAAAAAAGAATAAAAAAATTGTTATTTTATTATTTAATACGGTAAATGATTAGATAAAAAAACACCAAGATCTTGACTACATACCCATTTTACTAATTTCGTTTAAATTCGTAAAATGAGTACCTAGCCAAAACGGGATCTTACTCTAAGAGTATAATTACTCTATTGTAAAAACGTTCTGAATGATATGTAGGTTGCATTTGCACCTAATACCAAAACGCTAGTTTGAGATTTTTAAGAAACAATGTTCTACATTAAATGGCCTGACATTTTAGTGTTCTCTTAGGATTCCAAGTTTAAAACATTTAATTTAAAATCGTCACAATTGTAAGCACACATTTTAGTCCATAACATAAGCCTTGTTTATTAGGTGAGACAAACTGATTACCTACACAATTTTTTAAGATATCCTTCCGCCGTTATAACGGAAAATGCTGTTACTCGAGTCTTACAAAAAGCAATAACAAAAACTCTATACAATGCAGCTATTAGATACAACAAATAAGAATTTGAAATATAGTCGAAATTTTATTATAAGTAGTGTTTTTAGGATAAACTTTTTTCTGTATTTAAGTAAAACTGATAAAAATTACAACCTTTTTGGTTTTACTTAATATCAAGAATGGCTCGGCAGGTAGTTCGCTCACAGCTGCTATTTTGTCGTTATGGTATCAACTTTGATTTCGAAATTTCTCTCTACCCTCATGAATTGCGGGGATTACTCGATTACAACACTTTCTGTTATGACATGCGGATTGGTGTGTGGTTTACATGGGCCGTGGTATGGTGTGTGTGGCTTAATCTCATACATTGATTTGGAAGGCTTCTCTGGACACCTTCCCGTCGACGTGAGGGTGTGGGTGCGGTGCTCGCTTGCGGCGGTGGTGGGACGATTCGCACTCAGTGTCGTCCGAGAAACGGGACGGCGGGTGGATGTGGTCGTTGAATGGCGGGTAGTTTGATATACTGCAAACATTTATATGAAATTTTATACGAAAGGATCTTCCTATAGGAGAAAAGGCTTCAATTTCAGACGGGAATGTAACGAACTAATAATAATGTAAGACGACACGTGAGTTTATTTAGGTTCCACAACAGACATTTTTTATATTTCAGAAAAAAAAAAATATTTCGGTCCACTAAATCCATTTACAGGAATTTCTGATGTGTTACGTCTTGGGATTGATGACAAATTTTCCGAAATATTCAGTTTTTCGGTATCTTTGATCGTCTAGCTAAAAAACTATTTTTTAACTGAAGTTTTAAACGGATAAACTTTAAAACAGAGTAATAAATCGACATGATACTTACTTAGTTATGGACGGACTAATATATTAACGTAATTTAACGTCATGCTTACTTGAATTTTTAAAGTAAAAGGCTGAAACGGTAAAAGTAAACACTAAAAAGTGCACTGCCGACTATATCACTTTATAAAACGTGGGACTAGGTGATAGCTATTTGGCAGAGATTGGAATACCTGAAGGTGGTCTCGTCGTTATGGCTGCTGTAGCCACTGGAGGAGCGTACGTGTCGCTTGGGCGGCGGTTGCTTCCCCTTGCGCGAGGGGAAGGGCTTCCTCAGTGCTCCCCCTCCGCCCACAGCCGCTACTCCGGCGCCAGCGCCTCCCGACACCACTCCTCCCGCCGACGTCTCCGACGAAGACGACGACTCCGACCGGTCCACGCTCGGATCTATAACATTAGGTATATACTCTCTGTTCTAATTCAAATATACTTGGCCGCATTCTCAAGATAATATATGCTGTCATATTTCATTAACATTAACATTCTGAAAGTGGCTAGTCCAATATGGACTCACATACAGCAAAGGACAGAACTAAGTGGATATTTGGAAATGTAAAATCAGCAATAAAGGCTTACTTCATTATTTAATTAACACACATTATTAAGTTGTTGAGCAGGAGGCGCTTGACAACTCTATTAATTATTATTAAATGTAATAAAAAATTCCTTGTTCTCTAATAAATGTTAAGATATCTAATTACAGTGTTTTTTTTCTCACATAGAGGGCCCCGGCCGGGTGCAGGAGCAGTAGCATTTAAAAAATGTTGCGGTAAAGTACTCAGATTTAACTAAAAAAGGTAATAGATACATGATTGGGGGTGTGCGGGCCTTAGTCGCGCTGGCTCGCTGTCCGAGTGGTGCGCGCTGGCGTCGTCGCTGGCATCATCCTCGTACTCTGTAATGGGCAGGTGCAGCGTTAGTATCTTCTTCACCTCCGAGTCCGTGGAGCCCAGGTTGTCCGATTCTGTAATGTGACCACATCACAACAGGTTAAAGAATGGTGCCCAGTGGTACACCACACAACTCACTCTATCACGCTAACCAAACAGTAACAACAAGAATAACAAAAAAGTATTTTATATTTATCTAACATACTAGTTTAAATAAGTATAAATATTAAATTTGTTGTTGATGTAGGAGACCGAAAGCTTCACAAAAATCGAAGTTCGTTATGTTTCTATACTTTCGATCATCTACATGAGTTAATTATGTAAAAATGAAGAAATGTTATCTGATTTTTTTTAGACATTGCAGTTTGAAAATGGGGTCATTAAATAGATATATGCACTATATAAACAGACATGTATTATCTTAAGGTGTAGCCAGAAACAGTACAAAAGCTGAATATTATAATATCAAGCGTTGGATATTACGGGATTTCATTCTCGTTAATAGATTCTAATGAATGCTCAAAATGAAAATCAAAATGGAAGGTTATAACGGTATGTTACAATACATACTTTGTGCATGCTTACCTTTATAAATTACAACACCAGTTACGCTCCCATCAGGTTGCATAAAAGGCGATCATTTTGTCAAATTCAAATTCGATTACATAAACGGGTTAAAGTAAACTTAATCAATATAGAAAGTGCAAACTACATAAAATAAAACTATAATGTTAGCTAACTACTTATAGATAAGCATCGTAAATACTTAGAACATTGGAACACACAACGAAACCATTTTTACCTTGGCTCTCTGAGTGAGGATCTCGAAGGCGGTTCCCTTTTCTCCTTACTTTTGTGTATTCAGGTTCTTTGCCCTAAAACAAATATTCATGAATATAATTATAACTCATTACATACCAAGTTCAACAATATAGATGCCTTTACATTTTCTTTGTTTTATTTTACATTTGATATTTTAGTCTTGCTTGTAAAATCCATTTTAAGCAACCTGATTCCTAAGATGTACTTACAGATGCACTATTTGTACATTTATTCATTTATATTCAACGCAAGCTTAGCAGCAAACATGTTTTACAATTATATAGTACAAAGTTAACATTTTCACAAAGCCTATAATTTAGGGTTTGACACGTAAACATTTTAAAACAATAATATAAAAACAGGAAAATGATCAGAAGATATAATAATACGATACGTACAGAGAAAGTTACTCAAATAATTTCAATACGTGTGTGTGTTTGTGTGTTTAAAGACTAGGAAGTTTATTAGTCTCTGGTTGTAAACTTACAAAGTATGAGTGAGTGGTACCTTGTATTTATCGTTTTGTTTGAGGTCGTGGTAGACGAAGGAGCCGCGCACGGAGTGGTAAGGACCACTGTACACGTTCCCGCTGTAACTGCTCTCGCTGTATGCCGTCGGTTTCGTTAGTTGGAACGTTGCGTATGGACAGATGTCTTCGATGTATTCTGTCGATTGAAGTTTTTCCAATTCGTTGTTTACGCACAAATCATCCCTTTTATGTAAGGGACACCTATCTATGCTCTTATAATTGGTCGGAGAAAAGTTTTTTGACGGAAATAAACTAGATATCATTTTTATAGTTAATAAGAACTGACCGTTAGAAGCGTGTTTGTAGTGGTGTTGAGGCGGAGGGTGCTGCGCACGCGCCGCCAAGTACTGCTGATCTCGGTTCACTTTGTTCTGCAGTTGAGCCACAGACGGGGATTCCCCTACACCCCCATCCGCACCGGCCGTCTCTGTTCCTCCCCCTTCTACACCCACAATAAGCACACAAGTAACAATCGGTTGACGAATGTACAGTAGGATGGTTAAAAAAACAGTAGGATGTTTTTTTTCACGGAACCATGTTCAAAAGTTGAGCCCTAAATATTAATATTGTCCGCATCGCACTTATCGATTTCCCATATAACTAACGAACGATACATTGTACTGTAAAGTTCTTGAAACATTATTGTAGAGAATTAAATGCTCTACAAAAAAGGTCTTAAGTCATTTTACGATAAGTCAACTCGGTCAATAGTTATTAAAACTCCACCCTAATTGCATGAAAGCCTTCTTATTGCAAATGTTTCTTAATTTATTACTTTAAAAACGAAAAATTAAGTATCAAGATAATTATTGAAAATGGTTTTTACTTACTATTCCTTCTAACAAGAAGTACGATAGCGATAAGTGCACCGAGAACCAATAAAGATAGAGCTGCAGGAAGCAATACTCGTGCACCTCCCAATGACCGAGAGCCCGCTGCCGGCACCGGCGGAGACAGCGATCCATCTAGCACTGGAACAAAATCGGGTCAAATGAGATCCATACACTTTCTCTCTTACAGACTTATATCATGCAATAAGCCAATGAGAGACGTGATTTCAGAGAAATTGAACTAGTCCAAAAACAATTTGAGCTTAAATGTAGATGCTGACGCACCAGCGCAAGCTGCTTGTAGTCTATCCAAGAAATAAATAAATATATTACAACCCGTCGGAAATATTCAACAAATTATTTTAACTTTGATTTATATGTAAATGTATGACATGACTCATATTAAATAAAAATACACACACATTAACTATTTTTATTATAATATACATAAACTTTTTTGTACTGTCTTTCCATTGCCGACCGTAGCGAGCGGTATTGCATTCTTTCAAAGTGCCAAGATATTTCGGACGAGTTGTCAATAGGAATATGCAAAGGATTTGTTACTGCCATGTCGAGCTTATTAGTCGAGTGGTTAAGGTGCTTGGTTTAGCGTTTTGACTCAGGGGTCCCGAGTGCTATTCCCGTCAGGGCCAACTTTGCAAATGAACTTTTCAAAGTTGGCTCTAGTCTGGGTGTGCAGGGTTTCGACCCCTGTCCGTTGTATGGTTATTCCATAACAAAAGCCTTTTACTTTGGAGGCCATACATACTTAAATAAAAAAGATAGAAATAAACTTACTACCGCTGAGTGAATGTGTCGTGAAGTTGTATAGGGCGACGGCTTGACCTGCATTGTTGTGAGCTGTGATGCGCAGTTGGTAGTGAGTAGCTGGAGTGAGGCCTGTCACGCTGAACACCCGTTCCGTCGCTTGTACACTATTCGAGACTAAACGCCACTGGAAAAGTAATTTGGAAACTTACAGAAAGTCAAAAGTTATTGGACCTAGTACTGCGCCTAGGAGAACGTCATTCTCTTTCAACTTATACTTTCTGTATATATATCGGAAACAAACTATCCTAAGTCACATTTAGCAAATTATTCAGTACGGACAATAAATAGTGTCAGCATGTAACGAGATGGACTTGTCACATAATAATCAAAAGCGAAACTTTTTTGTTTTCTTTGATAGTACCTACTTAAAGGAGTAAAATACATATCCAATGGCATCAAGTGATTTAAAAAAAAAAAAATGGACTTAGGACAGTAATACCTCCGGTATACAGCTTTCTTGATTAAACAATACATGACATTGAAGATTGTGTTGAAAATAGAATATTTATTTTATTAGAAACGGCTCGTCTCCTGCTTTTTTTGCAATTTATATACACAAAATCTTCCTCGTTGATCGTTCTTTCCATTAGTGAAAACTGTATGAAAATCCGTTGGGTGGTTTAGAAGAAGTTAGCCGAGAAATAGAAAGAAGTGGAAGTTATTTTTTTATAGTTGTGTGTTTTGGGATAAATTTTTGTTTCGGTATACTAGCTATTGAACTTAGAAAAGGATATATATATTGGTCAAATTTGATACTTGTGCTTGACCCTCTCTGTACTCGATGACGAAGTAAAGTATACCGCAACCGCCATCGCCCCACGAATCGAGCCAAACGGTCACCGTTGTCGTGTTTAGTGTTATCATTTGAGAATGCTTCGGCTTCACTGGCACTGAAAAATAAGTTATTTCTAAGAATTTTCTGAAAAGTTTCCTAAAAGACTACTCTTTAATTTAAATGTAAAATTAATTTGTATTGTTAAATTTAGAATCTCTTATCTATAAATCGATATTTTGAATAAAATATATGAAACATTTATATCGAAATAAAACTATTGAATGACACCTAATTTTTTATTTTATTTTATTTAAGTACAATTTTCCATTTCTTAATTATCAAAATATTTAATATACAATGTTTAACCTTATTACATAAGAAAGTGGTTAGAGTAGTTTTTGAATTTCTCTTGTATTAGCAGATTACGATTGTGGCTTGTGGCACACTATCTCCGCTTCGCTCCACCCCGTCGGTTTCATAATTGCAGCCTTAAGAGGCACAAAGTATACTAACCGGTGCCCTTAGTGTAGGCGTGTACGATGTCGCAAGGCAGGCCAGTGCCGATCCTGTTGAAGGCGGTGATGTAGAGCTGGTAGCGAGTCCCGCACCACAGATTGGGCAGCACGTGTTCTGACGTGCCAGCTTCCACTTGCAGCTCCTCCCAGTCACCGTGCTCGCGTTTATAGTTTATCACATAACCTGAAGATAATGTTTTTTTAACGTTTTCGACAACATGAATTTACACTGACAGTCCACCAACTTGTCCGCGATACCCGAAGCTGTGGCTATCGTTCGTTCGGTGGTCGCCACAGCTCCGCTACAAATGACAACAAGTTGGTGGACGGCCAGCATTCACGTAAATTCTTGCTGGGAAGCCTGGATGTCTCCAACAGACGTGAATATGTTTTTAAATTTGCTACCATAGTGGGAGACAATTCAGTGATGATAACAAAATCGGGGATAGAGTTCGATGCTATAGCTACATAATCTATCATCTACATTTGAAAAATTAAATTTGAATTATTTTGAATAATTTTAAATTGTTGAATTAGAATATTTAATTTGAATAAGAAGATACGCTGAATACGTGACATTCAATTTATGGAATTTTAATCTCTATTTTAATTTAATATGTCATCGTAAATTCCGGATGGAGTGGTCATCTTTTTGTGTGCCCACTTCGTGTTACCTTATTGACATTGATTCTTAGGCTACATGACTTCATCTAATGAAGACCACAACACAGAGAGCTAGTCACCAAGTATGGGGCTGCCGCCATCCGCGTGGTCTGTCCACTGGAGTCTTAGCGAATCGGCGTAAGAATCCACGACAGCAAGTACGGGTGGCTGAGGCGGTACTTTCACCTCTACGCTGTACGTCACCTCGTCTCGTCCGTGCACGTTCTCCACAGTACAAGTATAGTTGCCGCTGTCCGTGTACTGGCTCATACTGCAAATATTTACAAGTAAGAAGAATAAAGGTTACAAGAATTATAATTCGAAATTCAAATTAAAATTGTAATGTCAGGGTTCCACAATTAGTTTCTCTTCTCGTAAGCGGTAAACTCTAAAATATGAATTTTACTGTAAAGCATAATAATTTAGGTTAGTTTCTGAATAACATTTTACAAATTTTTGTTTACACACGTCAGGGTAAGCAGGGTGCTTGCTTACCCCTGTAGCCCGGGAAAGCCATATAATTGATGCGACTTATACCGCGGTAGCTACGCTCCTGTTAGCAGCGCAGTTGTAACCTCTACTTGCTTCTGTTTATAAGCAAAGGTATAATTGCAACCAACCGACCAGGTTGTCTGTTAAGAAAAAATTTTACTAACGGTGGCAATGGACGAATTTAACTGTCAGCCTGCTTGCCGATCTTTACATAACAATGGTAAGTTTCCCGTTTCGAGTATCCGAGGGCATCGATTTAAACTGTCTAGTGAAGTAACGAATGAAAAGGTAAAATTGCTTTTTATCGTACCTAATAATAAGTGTTCCATCGTTGGTAACGTTCTTCCTCAGAGTGGACTCTAGTGGAGTGTTGTTCATGCTCCATGTAGTCGTTGGTGTTGGGATACCTACTTTATTGCAAGACAGCGAAATGTTCTCTTTCCATGGCGTAACAATGCTTCGGCTGAAAGACGTGATTCTTGCTGGTACTGAAAATAAATGTATGCGGCTTACATTATACGCAGAATAATTTATTTAAGTTAATATCTACAATAGCTGGACCAATTGAAGACGTAACTTACCATTGTCAGAAGGTAGGACTGTGGCGACTCTCGTGGCCTCTCCCTCCCCAAGTCGCGTGGATGCGGACACCCAAAACTGGTGCGTGCCACGCGCCGGCGATCGAGACGTTTCGTGCGATACTGTGCTTGGCGACAACATGCGCTTGTGGGTACCTTCCTAAATATATTTGGGACATGTATATACTTTAATTACAAAGACAGGAGTAACGTGTGACAGTTTGGATATAGGATTGGGACAGCCCGAAGGCAGCAATAGTAGCTCATTAAAAAAATAATGCCATTGTTAATTAAATAACAAAGATTTTTATAATTATTATTTAATTTGGTATTTCCTTCGAATCTTACCTCTCTTCCATCTTCAATTACACTCATGTAAAGTGTGTATCCGACAAGTATCCCATTTGGTGAAGACGGTGGAAGCCACGACACTAATATTTTGTTTCGGGATGAGACTACAGCTTTGATATCGGCTGGCGCTGAAGGGACTGAAAAATAATAAACACGTTAATTAAAACATTATACGAATCAAGGGCATCGAAATTTCCTTATGCCTGATTTTAAACAACCAATTTTGTTTATTTAATTTACAACCTAATTAATTTCTTTTGGGAAAAAATAAAAGGAAAAGTGCAGTCTTCGGAAAGCAGTCAAATTTTTTATAGAGCGTCTAAATTTCGAATCTTTAAACTGCGACATGAAGGGAAAGTACCTTAAATATCGTAGATAGGATATTTTGTTAAAAGAAGACTTTTATGTTATTTTTAAAAGTTAGTAATACTGCATTCAAAGATTTTCTAAAAATTACTTGCTTCGTCGGCAATAAATAATATTCTTGAAATTTGAATCAAACATTTTACGTTATTCCTTTTTTTAAGATACTATGTTACTTAAGAATTATTATTTTTTGTCCATTCTTTCGATTGGCATCATAAAAATACGGTTGATTTTTTTTCACATTTAAGTCGGTTCGATTCCCAGTCGAAGCATTACTTGCTTCGACTGGGAATCGTTACGGGGAATTTAGAAAACCTTTGAATGCAGTATTACTAACCTTTAAAAATAACAATGTTTTCTTTCATCAAAATATCTTATATTTAAGGTACTTTCCCTTCGTGTCGCTTAGTCTTGGGACGCCCTGTATATAAAAGAAAGTCGTGTTAGTTACAACATTTATAACTCGAGAACGGCTGAACTTTTTATGATCTTTGTTTTATTAAATTTGTCTCCATCACGAATAGCAGAATAACTATTAAAACTTCGGAAAAATATCCACGAAAAAAATATATGAAGAAAATTCATTTTCTCATACATTTTTTATGAAACGGATTTTTATTATCCCTGAGGCGGTACGAAGTTCGCGGGTCAGCTCGTTATTTATAAATAAAAATTAATTATCTAATACTTAATAATAATTCCGAATATGGAAACAATAATTTTATTCTTCATAAATTTCTTTATTCGCTGGTTGCGAAGTACTAGGTGGGGGTAATATAATCGATCGCAGCGCTCATAGTGGCCAAAAGTAAAAATAATATTGGCGCTATAATTTGTCATATCTCAAAGTAATCTGTTTAGACTTGGTTTGGTTACCTAATTTTAATAATCGCAATCACATTTCACACTTGTGATTATTCGTGCTGCATTCACCAGCAATCAAATGAATATTTAAATATTACGTCTATTAAAACTGATTCTGACTTCAAACGGAGATTAATTGTTTACCTCTAAAAACGTTTTGTAAGGTGTCAAAGTAACAAATGTTTGTCTTATGATGCGAGCTTGGATTATTGAACTCTGTCCTTGTTTTGTTCTTAATTCCTCTACATCACGGACATGTCCAGCAGAAACCAAAAATTTTCCTTTAAAGACGGTTTGTGGTTGAAATTTTACCGGTCCTTAAAATAATTCTCATTTTGATCTGAAAACGATATTTAATTTATCACTAGCGATACAGGAACGATTATATATATGTATATTATTATTGAATGAAACCATTAAAGTAGTTTTATCTTCTTGTTTTACAGTAAAACTACAACTAAAAATGAAGTAAACAAACCCTGACATATTCAAAATAAAACACACTTTTTGATTAAATTTTACTTACCTCATTTGATTTGAATGATCAAAAATGATTTCACAACCCTTTCCTCCACCCAAATCAAGGTATAAATTATATAATAATAATATTTTGGAAATAAATTAATAGATAATTTTGGATTATAATAATATTTTGTCACAATGTCGCGATCAAATTTCTAAACGTGAGAACCAACAAAGTTGCGGACGCTAGGTGGCGCTAAAGTCGTGCACAGAGCCAATACATGTATTTATTTATATTCAATTTTCATTAGTTTTCATACTTATTGGTTGTATTAATTAGTACAAAACTTTTCGTAGGAGTTATAGATAAAAATCTAGGAAGTTGAACAATTTCTCAAGAAATAATTTCGAGGGAGCAATAAAATAGTAGATCTATTTCACATATCTATATTTTTATAACTTTACAAATATAATTTATACCATCTTCCTCGGTGTGACAGTAGACTGGGGCTGCTCGAACTCCATCTCCGGCCGCAGTGAAGGCACAAACAGTCACAGAATAGTTCGTATAGCGCCGCAGTCCCGACAGCGTTGTATGTAGACCTGATATTTGTTTTGTAACTGCATCTTCACTGCCTGGGAATTTTAAATTTATCAAATTATTGCATGTCAGCTAAAAGAATATACCTAGAAAAGAGTCCTTAGGAACTAGATTAAGGAGAGAAAAGTACTTGAACTTGCTCTTTGTTGTCCAAACAATGGCGTCCTTTGTCAATGATTCATTTGCTGATTCAGAAGGTAGCAAGGATTTAGTACTCGTGCTTAACCGTTTAAGATAGGTTAAGATAGATTGATAGGTTCTTTCGGATCCCTCATAAAAAAAAATAAATTCAACAGACCCTGTAGTACATCGTCTCAAAAATATCTGGCGAAATACCTTCTTACTTAGTTTATAATATTTTTACTATTATTTTGATCATCTATAACTCATAAACTTACGCCTTATAAAGAGTTCCAATGAGTAGGGAAGTCCAATAATTCTCATATTAACAGGGATAATACTGTCTGTAGAGTATTTGTCTTTTGAAAACCTTAACTTTAGAATACCTCGTTTTAAAGACATGCTGGAGTTTACTTTTTATGTCAAGATAATTTAAGCAGTTTTCTTACCATACCAATCGGTGACCGGCGCGTAGGTGACCCTATATCCTTGCAGAATGCCGTTGCGTCCGCGCAGAGGAGGCGGCTCCCAGGCCACGCGTACTGACTGCGAGCTCAGGGCCGTGCACTGAAGAGCGCCGGGCGGCAAGCTGGGCACTGTTGTACAACAATTGTTATTATCTCTTGCTATTTCATGCTTTTCATGTCAACTCTGCTTGTCTCTGACATTATTGTAAAAGACTGTACGCAAGTGTACGCACTGTACTAAAATGCATTTTCTTATTTCAGTGTGTGAGTAAGGAATGACTGAATCTATTTCTAACATGGCCGTTGTCTTATAGGCGACTCGTGTTTATAAGTGAGAGGCAAGTTTTTTCGTCACTAAACTTGACACAGGTAGCTTAAATCGCTTAAACGACAACTCTGCTCCTGTTAGGCTTACCGTCTTCCATGGTAGTGGCCGTGGTCGGAGGCGAGGCTGGTCCGGCTCCCCTACTATTGTAAGCCTGCACGACGACAGCGTAGGCGGCGTGCTTCTGCAGCCCAGAGAGCGTAGTTCGCGCCCGCGACGTACCGGCACCCTCCACAGTGCGCACCGTGTACGAAGCTCCGCCCGGCCCGCTCGCGCTCAACACCGTACTGTTGCTATTCAACTGACAAGCATTTACGAGTTCTCAATAAGCTTTCCAGCTTTCAACGTTTTCAAGTTTTGTTTTTGTGTTTAAAGCGCTTAGTGCCGTCAAACAGGTACTTTCTAAAGCCTCCAAAAAGCTTAAAAAAATGTATTATCAAAGTTTATACAACATTTGGTACATACAATTTTTTTTCCTATCACAAAAGCTTATATTTAATTTTTTTTTAACCAGTAGTTTTTTTTTTGGTGAATTCCTTACTGCTCGGCGGCGGGACGGCTACTAGAAATTTAGGAAAAATCATTTGAAAATCAAAAGACCCACTACACGCCCTTAGTCTAGTTTGAAATGTCCGAGAAATACGACTAATTAAATATTTAACTTACTTCTTGAAACCCCACGTAGTAACCGAGTATATTTCCGTTCCAAAGATCTCTTTGCGGCGGCTCCCAAGTAACAATTAACTCGGTGGAACTTTTGGCTTCCACTTTTACGTCTAATGGCGGTCCGCTCGGCACTGAAATTACAACAATTAACGTCCACTGTAAGTGAATTATGGAAAAGCTAAATCAAAGTAAAAAAAAAATGTACGATCGACAAATTATTTTTATTTTTATATTTACTAGCTGAACCCGACTACGCTTCGCTGCTTATTTATTTTGCTCATACTGCTTATATTATAAACATGAAAGTCGCCTAAGTTAATTCTTATAAAATCAGCTATACGCCAGTGAAAGTCCTGTTAAAATCGGTCCAGCCGTTTCGGAGATTAGTAGGGACAAACAGACAGAGAGACAAAATTTAAAAAAATTTTTTTTTTTATAAGTACCAAATACACTGATATATACATTTAGTAAAAAACGGTTGTTTAACGTTACAAAAATTCACTTGAATTTTATTCAGTAGTATAGTAATAGAAGTATAGATTATATTGTCATCCATCTATTGCAAAGTGAAATGTCAGCCGATCTTCTTAAAAAAAAAGCCAAATTGTAGATAATTAAAAAAGATTTACATAAACTAAAAGGAAGTTTAATATATAAAAAAAATGGTTTGATCTTAATTTACCTTCTTCAGTAGTAGTGACTTGTACAAGTTGACTTGGCTCGCTCTGACCCAATCGGTTTTCGGCGATGATGCGCAAATGGTAAGATGTGGCAGGTTGCAAATTCTGTACGCTTGCTGACGTCACGCTGCCTGGTACAATCACCTTTTGGGGAGTTGTTGGCCAGGGTTCTAAAATAAGGATGATTTTTCTCAGTGTACCTAGTGTGGAGAAACTAATAAAATCCAAAAATACAAAGATGTCGCCACCGACTAGTAACCACGTATTCATTCCCTTCGGTGTCGAATCTCTGTGTCCGTGGGGTCCCAATTAACGATCTTAATTTTTTTAACATCTTATCAAACCGTTTGGTCGATATAACCGGCGATTCTAAAGCTGGCTATTACCTCGGTAAACAGATTAGTATTGCCATACAACGAGGTAATGCAGCCAGCATGCTTGGGACCCTGCCAAAGGGACCGATGCTTTATATTACCTACATAATGTGTAAATATGTATAATTTAGAATTAGATTTTATTTTAAATAAGCTTATTTTTGGTTTGTATTATAGATTTAAAGTAGTGAATTGTTATTAAAAGCAATAAATTATATAAAGAAGTTGGAAAAGTTTACTATGTCCCTTTTAGGACATCAGCGCACTGAACTTTCACTGTACATAGATCTTAGTTTACGTTTTCCTTTCGAGGGATTTATGATCTTTGAAAAATGCTAATCGCAGCTACACACGTAGGTAAATGTTCAAAATGTTCAGGATTTAGATCAATGGATGGATAATTGTTGAGTTAAAAACTAAATGAGTTCGAATTTCTTCGAGCTTTTTTCCATTAGTCTTTCACTGCTACTAACATGTTCTATTCGAATTTGATTTCTTTATAATATAATTAAATAGAAAAGGGATTTTGAATAGTCGAATGGAATTTAAATCGGTAATGTGATAGTAAACATATTTACACGACATTTAGCACTGAAGAATACGACTGGGAAGAAGAAGAATAAAAAATGCGTACATACCTGAAGCTTCTTTGTATTGTACGATGTAGTTTATGATGGGGCTGTTACCAGCGTATGGTTGTGTCCAAGATAGTTGTATCGACCGTGATTGCTGATCGATGATTCTTATGTTTTTTGGCATCTCCGGCACCTAGTAAAAGTTATTGTTTTTATGATAACGTCACTCAGGAGACAGATATATTTTATGTCATGTACAGGTACACATGTGACTCAATATAATAGTTTAGCAAATAGAACAATATATGGAACATTTTTCCTAAGTCACTATTAAAAGATAGAGAATAATAAATATAACTAAGAGAACGTTATATTTTGACTCAATTACAGAGTATTTATAGTCATCAATGGTTTTAGTTTTATTATATTATTTTCTCATTTTTTTGCAATATGTTGTAGGCGTTATCTGTAAATATTTTAATTTTATGCGCTTTCTCTCTTATTTCAAATATTTAAACAATGTAAAAATTCTGATAAATTTTATAAAAATATTTCATTAAGATCAAGCAATAATTTAATATTTTTATTTATCTTTATAAATCTTTACAAAAATTTAAGAAGAAAATTGATGAGCGCTTTTTTACTGATGAAGGTTGCGGTTAAGACCGCAATTAACTTTTTTTTTAATTTGCATTGAAGTAGCAGTATATATAGCATGTTTAATGAAAATTTATTGTGCATAAAAAATAAGTTATGAACACAAGTGATCAAAGTTATAAAGTTTACCTCTTGAACAACCAGATGTATGAGCATTTCATCTTGGCCGTAAGTATTGGAGGCACGACAGGTCAAGGCGCCAGTGTCCTGGCGATACGTCTGCAGTATGCTCAACTCGGAAACCAGTCCATCATCGAGGACTTGTTCGCGAATTGTGTACCTATTTTGTTTAATAGAAAAGTTATGTTTTACTAACATGCAAAACTATTTAAACAAGCTTTAATTAAATAAAATTATAAACTAACCCCTACTTTTTATTGATATTAAACACGCCTATATCTGCTGTAAGTTGATGAGGAGTTGTTTATCCCGCAGACTACTAGATGCTGCAGCATCAGGTCAAGGTTACCATGTGATGGAAATATCGCCGAAGTAACACGATACCAAACTTATAAAACCTCGTTTTTGCGTCGGGCTTCGGGGGTTAAAAAAATAAATTAATGTATAATTTATTATATTAGTGGCTGTAGTCACAGAGAAATTATGAAAACCACAGTGAAATAACAGCACGTGTGCTGTTAAGTTTCGATAAGTGAGTAATGAATGCTAGAGCCAAAGGAACTAATAGTAGGCCCCTTACTCAACCTTCCTTATCCGATTCCTTTCTTTGTAATAACGAGGTCGTCAACCCCTATAGCGTTGCTTGTATTATAATAGTATCGCGTATTTCAACGCGGACGAATTCGCGGGCACCAACTTGTATAAGATAAAGGATTATCATTAGTATATAAAGAATTACCTTCCAAAACTCGAAAACTAGCCGATGGATTGTTTTGAAATTTTTACACATTTTTTATATACGATGCCGACCCTACAGGAATTTGTTTGATGTTTGACCAACCAATTATTATAAAGGTTATAGACATTATAGAGGTTGGCGAATCACTCGTTTACCTCTGGTCCAGATGATGTGCTATGGTGTGATGATGTGGACTCCTCCAGCTCACTTCCAAAGGGGCGTCCCCTGATGCGGCACATTGTAGGTGAGCTGCCTCACCAGCCGTCACTTGAACAGTTTTGCTCTTCATTGGGAATCGTGCTGGCGCTATAACATATTGTCAAACTGTATAACAATTTTCTTCATTACTCTTCTATTTATATATATCTTCTATATCTATATTTATACATATTAGAAAATCACCCAATGGATTTCGATACGGTTTTCATTAATGAAAAAGGTAAAAACTAAAACGTATATTTTATGTTATTTTATTTGATATAGTACACAAACAGACTGGAATTATATACTTGAAAACTATAAATTACGTGTGTATTAGTGTGTCCCAGGCTATAAGGGCAAATTTTTTTTTTGCGAATGGAGTTACGCATACCCCTTATTTTTTTTCCATTTGACCCTAATGACTTAAATAATAAATATTATGGCAATCGGATAATGATAACCCGTGCCGACTTGATGTCAAACTTTGAATGAAAAGTTAGTATGGAAGCCATAGAGAGGTTGTAGAACTTAACACGTATTTCAGTAAATGAAACACTGTTTTACCCGTATATAATATTTATTAAGTATTAATCGTTAAAAGAACATTATTTACTAAATTTTCTTTTTAAGGTTTGCTTTTTGCAATCCGGATATACCTGTCTGTGTTCTTGTACGCAACGTAATAAAAATTGCTTTTGTTCCTCTTCCACAGTAATTAAGCCATGGGAGTCTTGCATTAACTTAACCGCTCTTTCAGCCGTATCGTTAACTGCTCTCAGTGCCAGCACCTTTTTCTTAGCATGTTGAAACGAGGTATTATTCGACCATGGAGCAGGACACTCGTTGAGGAAACTGTCATCAATTTTGAGTCGATTGAATACAGCCTTACTTTTGATTGACACAAAATCTGTATCCTTTCGGGATCAACATTTTTCCAGTTTTCTCGGAACTTTTTAAACAGTGGAATGTCAGGGCTCGTAGTGACTTGGCTAATTTTGGCTTCAAACACACCTTTTAATACCAACTCGTAGACGTGATGGCGGCAAGCAAAAACGAGCATTTCTCTATTCATTTTCTGTTCGAGAAGCACACAGGCACCATTAATACGACCTGTATTGGAAGCAGTGGTATCACAACAGAGAATCTGCACTTTATCTTCAAGATTCCTATCAATCATAGCGTTCCAAACTGCCTGTGCCTGTTCGTTTCCTGAAGAGTTCTCTAATTTTGGCACAGCGATGAGTTGTTCTTTATGATCGTACGAAATAACTATCGGTAAACGTTCTTCTTTAGATTTTCGTGCATCTAAAGCTGGTAAGAGTTTGCCATCCCAGTGGACAGTTACAGTATCCGGTACCTCGTTTTGAAAATCAACTTTTATAGCTTCTGCGCGCTCTTTTCGCTTTTCTGTACGAATTCTTTGAATTGAGGACTTACTTATAGGATATTCGTCAGTGTTATGTCCAAGCGCTTCAATAGTTGCTTCATTAATAAATACAGAAATTCGCATACTTAACTGACACCTATCTAAAGCTGCCACTAATTTCGGAGTTATGAAATTTTTCCTCATAGAAGTGTTAGACTGTTTGCTCTCGGTAAAGGTGGGCAAGTTTTCTTGCAAATCCATTATTTCAGATTCAAAAGACGAATTTTCTTGTAGTGGTTTATAAGAAGGTGATGAAGGAGTTAAGGATGACAAATATTTATCACGTCGCTTTTGCTCGTCAATGTTTCTAACGTAGGCCTTTTTCTCCTTTTCGGCCAGTTTTTTATCCACTCCAGCTAAGTGACCAGGCCGACCTGGCTCCCTCCGGCGCTGCAGGAAGATTTTATCTTCATTAATCCTCATTAAATTAAGGGCATCGGCGTGTGCAAGATCAAACAAATCATTTAAGTTTGAAATAAATTCTCCCCGACGCTGCACAAACACGCCTTGAGTTTTATTTGCATTTTTTTGCAAATCTCTCCAAACTTGATACAAGTTAACTAGTTTTTTAACACAGTTTGGTAAAGACTTAGTTGGTATACGTGCCTTTTCCCAGTAAATAATGCACTCACGAATAGTAAGATTGGCGCTTTCATTGACACTTAAATTAACTTCTCGAATATTATAGAACAGAACTGCCAGTACCTATCCATTAGAGGGAAGTTTTGAACCGGTAATTTGATGTTTTACGTCCCCTATTAAAAATATCCCCTTTTTAGAACTGCGTAACTCCATTGACATGTTGACTGAATGAAAACAATGCGTTTACTAATCAAACAAACAAGCAACAACAAGCACATCAATACGTTGGCTCCCGCGCGCCTTAGTAAACAAGTACCGACAAGTTTCGATGCAAGTCGGCACGGGTTGCCGTGGTTCTAAATACGTGAAACTTTATTTATAATACCTTTGACATCATTGAAACAAAATAAGAGGGTATGCGTTGGAAAAAAAATACTTTTATTTTTTTGGGACACCCTAGTGTGTATAGATAATTATTTAAATTGCCCTCCTAAACAGTGTACTTAACATGTTTAATTTAACTTTACTAGTAATGGTCATAAATACTTAATTAATCTTAATTTAGTCTTAATCTATTTTTGAATTTAGAAAACTTGCCGTCAAATACGAGTATATCAAAACCGACCTCATACCCGATAACCATATCATTATAACTTCGACACATCCTAACCAAGGGATTGTAATAGGATGTGTTGTTTTTATGTGCATCGATGGAAAAGGGACCAGAATGAGGAGAACGTGATCTGTATTTAATTTTGATCTTAATCGCGGAGAGAAGATTCGGACAATCCCAGGATGAGTGTAATATTTTATGAAGACAAACGATATCATACCTCCTTCGTCGATCTTCCAGAGATAACAGTCCAAGACTCCGAAGGCGATCAGTATATTTGTGGTGTGTACGACCCAGTCCATTTCTATATGAAATTATTTTAAGAAGTCTTTTCTGCAGGGACCCAATCCTATTAATGTGTACAGCATAGAAGGGACCCAAACTGGGCAGCAGTACTCGAGAACACTTCTCACCAAAGCACAAAACTAGAAAAGTGTGGACGCAGGCTTTTTAAATTCCTTAGTGGACCTCTTCGTCGAAGAGAACGCCTAAATCTCTAATCACAAATACATGTCTCAATGCAAAACCCGAATATAATAATTACTTACAATTCTGTGAAATTTACATGTAAATGTGATAATTTGACATTTATCAACATAAAAACAAAACTTATAACATTTATATAAAAACAAAACTTTATTTTTCATTTGTTTATAAGCGGATAGAACTGTTAGAACCTTCGCAGTGATAGAACAGTGAAATTTAGTATACTTTTACTTCGGTGGTATTTCCATGACATGGTAACCTTGACCTGGTGCTGCAACATCCAGTAGTCTACAGGGTAACCAAATCCTCAGCAACTTACAGCAGAAATAGCGTGTTCGGGCTTAATAGAAAGTCGGGATTTAGTTTATAATTCTATAATTTTAATTATAAACTTGACTTTTGATCACAGTTAGCCAGAGATTTTAAGTAAACATAAAGTGTATACAACATCTACAGTGAAAGTTTCGGAAGTGAGTTTGTAAATCGATCCTTCATATTTGTTTCCTAACAAAAAACCAATATCGGTGAACACAAACACGTTCGTATACGAGGAACTCTAGTGGAAACCAACTGTCTCGTTTTCCAATAAAGATGAGACGTATTGCGATGTAAGGCCATTGAGTTTTCTGCTCAGACGCGCAACTCGCTTTCGTGACGCCGCTACGTCTCCACAATTGAATAAACTATCACACATTGTTGACTTTATTAGTTCCTTTATATTATAATATGTACCGAGAAGTTCAATCAAGTTAAACGCAACGGGAAATATTTTTGTCTTAAGTAAAACTAGCTGTTGCACGCAACTTCGTCCGCTTAACTTCATAAAATGAGTTCTACACTTATAAGGAACTATCGTATTATAGATTATTTATTTATTATCTATACCTCTATACATATAAAAAAACTAGCTGTTGCACGCGACTTGGTTCGCGTAACTTTATAAACTTGTGCTTAAATACTTATATTACTATTTCATCCCCTGAACCATTCCTTACTTAATCCAAATGTTAATTTATAAAAATATTCCAATACTTGTGAGCACGGTAGTCTAAAAATATTTTAGATGATCACGAGGATAATGATCATAAAACACCATACCTATATTCTTAAAATTAAATTGATCTGGCCGACTACTAGCATGAAAATAATGCCACTACTTATTGAAAGTAATAGTTTCAAGTCATGTCATATCATGTCATGGATAGTTTCACGAAATGACTGGAATCCGTAACAAATGGTGGAAGATGTTACGGCCATCATTGACGTGTTAAATTGCCGACTAAATGGACTTCCTTTAATTTTTGAATGGGCACAATAGAAGGTTGTTCGTTCAGCAATTTGAGCGAGTTATCGGTGAGCGTCGCGGAATTCTATAGAATTAAATAAAATTCCCGACGTAAGAGCGTCAAGATATAAAATTATCGAGAACGTTCTCACCTTGGAAGTAAATATCGAGGGAACTTGTTCCGTTGGTATTTTATTGAACAATTTAATTATTTTCTCATTCCTATTTTTAAAACATCTCTAAGGCTTCCTTTTTTATATGTATATTGCATCAAATCCTTATATATATATATATAATATAAAAATTACGTGTATAAAAATTATGTGCAAAATTACGTATATAAAATTATGTTCGCGATTAACTCCTAAACTACTGAACCGATTTTAATAAAATTTCGTAACTATGTGTAATTTGGTCCAACTTAAAAGTTTTTATCTCAATTTATAGTATTTTTTTTATTGCAAATTATTTGTTTATTATATGAGAGAGTTATAATTACCTTACACCGCCATCTGTGAGAATTTTATGGAATTCACAGATAACTATTAAAAAAGGTTTTAAAACAGCTGTGAGTTCCATAAGTTTCTCACAGATGGCGGTGTAAGGTTTATCGGCTGGATTGAGTAAATATTAATTATAAAAATTGCACCCCGGGCGAAGCCGGGAGCGGGTATTTATATATATATATATATAAATGTCCAAGTGAACAAAGTATTGTGAACTAATGTTAAAATTAAAAATTGTAAAACAGAAAGTCGTGGGCACCAGTAGAAAATAAAGTGATCTAAAATCCTCGTGATAAAAAGAAAAATGTTTTCCTTTTCATTTAACCTGTTTACTGTAACTTATTTGAAGGTGCGGACGTGGGCTGTTTACCGAAGGTCACTACTTCGTTCAGGAAAGTTTTGATGTAATACAATATACACGTCCCAATGGGCACATAGATCTAGTTTCAATAAAAGTAGAAATAAACTTAAGACCCGTCTGTCCGCCTGTGGAAAAGGGTTCCAATTTTAATGTCCTCTATGACAGGGCCTCATGCAACAAAGCAGTAATGACGCAAAAGAATTTTCATTTGAGCAAGGGCGCTTGTCCCGACGAGACTCACCGTAGCTGCGATCCATCAAGACATTCCACAACTTTCTTAGCGGTTTCACAAAAAGATGCCTCTATGTATGTACTCGTATTGTATGCGAAAGTATTGCTTTGATGAGTGTTCCTTTCATTTTACTATTGTAGTTGTCTATCTTACTTTTTCATTTCTTTTGTACTATCTAAACTAGAGTTGGGAGAATCCCTTTATACGCGGTCCAATATTTGCAAACATAATTTATGGGCGGCGGGGGTTTTGATATTATTTATTATCATATTTTTCCGAATAAGACTGTCTATGTTACTCGTAATATGTTAAACGGATGGATGTAACGTGGCTGAGCCAGAATGTGGGACTGCACATGACACTTACCGTTTACTTTCAGAAATATAAGCTTGCTAAGTCCAGCTCCGATGTCGTTTCTGGCTTCGCACAAATAGTGTCCTTCGCTGTCCTTAGCAACGCGTTCAAAGACAAGAGACCCATTCTCTAACACCCGCGAGCTTCCTTCAAACATGAAGTCTTTATATTCACCCGGGGTGTTACCTGATTACAAATAATTACATTAATATTAACAAAAGTGTGAACATTAACAATACAATCGTTATTTTTGTGATAATTCTCTTACCAACTGCTTTCTTCCAAGTGATAGTCGGTTTCGGATACCCATCTGCTTGGCATTGTAAAGTGACGTCTTGTCCGGCGGCTATGGCTACGTCGTTGGGTTCCAATCGCCATCGCGGTGGTACTAATTATAATTAGTTAAAAGATTATCGTTTTTTATCTCCCGATATGACCTAAACATTGATTTGTCGATTCCAAGAAAAGGTCACCCTAAAATCTTTCAGAATGTGGATGCATGTTTTAATTTCTTATATTCTTTAAGGAACAAACATTGTCAGATGTGTAAAACAAAAAATTTATAATTAAAAATATTGTATATAGTATATTTAATGAATAAATTATTTATAGATTTATAAAAATAATAATTATTTTAAAAGCAAAATTGTTTTATTGAAGTTTATACTTGTACCCCCCTAGGCTCGAATAAGTTAAAGTTAAAACATTGACTTTATCGAAAAAATGACAAGAAGAAATTTATTTCAAGATCTCTCGTAATTTACTAATTGTAGTTTCACATCATGCTTAAAATAAAAACATTTAGGTACGTATATAATCTCTTAATTATTTGTTTAAACTCGGATCAGACGGAATAAGAGCTGCCTGTATTAATTAAAGATAAGAGATTAGGAAGGAATAGCAGGTTTAAGAAGGATTAAGAAAATTATGTCATTTATCACGAAAAAAAAAATGATTTCTCACCATTCACAGTTAGCGGTACAGTAAACCGCTCAGAGCCGGCAACATTAGACGCTATGCAAGTGTAATTTCCACTATGTAGCGACGTGATGTGTTCAATGACAAGCGATGCACTGTACTCGTCCATTCTTCTGGTAATAATCCCGCTTGGAGCATACGGCGATGACGTTACCGGCTGTCCGTTTTTCTCCCACCGGAACGCAATTGGCAAGTCCCCTTCCAATATTTGACAAGAAATAGCCGCTCTCATCCCCTCTCTAAGTAAATTAGTCAAAGGTTGTATCGGCAGAATCTTTGGTTGAACTGAAAAGGAAAAAAGTCTTTAATAATTAAAACGCTTAATGAATACAATTTTCATAATAATTCTCGTTTATATCTCTTCAAAAGAATTACATTATTTTTCTGATGTTAATTGAAACGAAATTTTAACCCCCAACGTCCAACGCCACAGATATATAAGTGTACTCGTATGTCATATAAGTGTATGTATATAAGTGTATATTAATAGAATCGTAACTCCGAAAGTTGAAATTGAAATTTGAATTGATTGGAAAGTTGATCGATCGAAATTGTTTTGAGCTATAGTTTATGAAGATCTGTTCAGGCGTTTGGAGATCATCAGCCCATTTCCTAGTTGACGGAAGGATTTCACTTACTTTCACAGGTTCAATTGATGTGAAATTTAATATACTGGTACCTACTTCGGTGGAATTTCCTTGAAATGGTAACCTCGATTTGATGCTACAACATCAAGTACCCCAACTCCTCAGCAACTAACAGCAGTTTTTGGGCTCAATAGAAAGTCGGAGGTTCATTTATAATTTTAATGATAGCTTGTTGTATTGTGGATATAACTGAGAATACGCGTTAGCGTTTTTTTTGTATTAGGAGGAGCGTATTTTCTCAAGTTTTTAATAATATTTTATTGCCCCATTAACGAGAAAATCTAAAAGTTGAATGCCTCCGAGTAGCTGCCACGAGAATGGTAAATGCGCCAACTTTAATGAGTTACGAATGAACAATTGCTCTTGATTTTATTACTTTATGGGCCATCCTAAAACCTGTCATTAAAGGGTTTAGGGATTAAGGTCGAAACCTGAAGTATAATTACATTTATATATTCTTGAAAAAGCATTAAACATTTGAATATAAGGCCTAAAGTGGTCAAGATTTATGGTCCTCTAACTTTTTAAAATTACATTGCCGAAGTGCTTACCTAATATTTGCACTTCAACATCGCGCCTGGCTGCATGCCGTTGCCTGTTGGTCGCCTGGCATGTATATGTACCGGCGTCCTCCCCTCGCTGTGTCTGTTCCACTATCAGTGTCCCGTTGGGGAATACACGCTGTCTTCGATTAAGTGGTAAAGTTTGACCATCTGTTACAATTTGAAATCAAAAGTGAAGCGGAGCAGAAAAAAAAATTGACGAGGATTATTGAGACAAAACACATTTACTTAATTTTCTGTATTCATAAACTAGACCGGTCGTCTGACCACAAGTAACAAGTAACCACCCCTTAACAGAATACCAATCCATACTATTATAATATTATAAATGTGAAAGTAACTCTGTCTGTCTGTCTGTCTGTCTGTTACCTTTTCCCGCCTTAAATACTCAACCGATCATGATGAAATTTTGCATATACGTTTTCAGAGATTCAGGAAAGGACATAGATAACCTTCCATCCAGCTAGTGGGAAATAAAAGCAAATTGTTATTCGGTGTTCTTTTAATCTACCATTAAAGTCCTCTCTGCTTGTCTGTAGAACCTAACTAAAAAAGTGGCTTCGAATTCGAAAAAAAAAGTATAAGAGATAGAGAATAACTTAGTGCTTAAAATATCAGATAATTTTACTATAACTTTTAGAGAAAATTTGTAGAGAGAAAAGATGGAGAAAGAACTAAAATGTTTAAGCATGGTTTAAGCGATTAAATTTTTTCAAATGATATTAACTTCACATTAATACACTGCGGTACCAACTGGCTAGTCTCGGTCGTCTGTGAAAATTAAATATAAATTCAAAATACTCGTAGTTCTAATTTGAAATTGTTCCAGTTTAACAAGGTTTACGTGAGAGAAACTCGGTCAAAAGTTCACAGCTAAAAGAGCGAAATAAAATTGAACAGTTAGCTGTACTTTTACTAAGCTAAACTTTTGCTAACGCTTTTCGAACCCCAAAAATTTTAATGCAAACAAAAAGTTTAGGCAAAACACATTTCCAGTGTATAATCCGCGCGTTATGCACATTAATGTCGAAGGCCATTACGAGATACAAAAGTTTCCTGAGACCTTTTTGATTTGTAACGTATTTCGACCCTTTTTATATATCGATAAGTACATGAACACCTTAAGGTCAGCTTAATGAGAGTGCTGTATTATGAAAAAGATAAGACTGATGCCGCTGTTGACAAGGGTACGAATAAGAGGGAAAATTGCGAAGGAGTGACGGTCGAGCTTAATTTCATTTCGCCGAGTAATTCTGTTAAACGAGTGGACGGAATATTTAAGGTTGACATTTATTTTGAAAATTTCTACTTTAAATGAAATTTATTTTGAGTAATATTCGAGATTTTAGAGGAAGTCAGTGTGTGAGTTGAGTTACCTAATTAAAAAAATTTTTGTAGATATTTTACTAATATTATAATTACGAAACTTATGAACAACGACGTATATATGGATATTTGTTATTCTTTAACGCAAAAACGGCTCAACGGATTTGGATGAAATTTGGCACACATATAGTTCATTGTCTATATTAACATTTATGATACCAGAAAAATGTTAGATTCTCGAAGCATCGTCTAAGATCGTCATCACACGATAAATATGTCGGGCGTTATATACTCATATACTTTCTCAGTTGTTATATTTCCAACGCAAACGAAGTCGCGGACACCAGCTAGTATACATATACGTATTTGCAGTGAAGCGTACTTAACTGCGAGGTACCCCAGCAACCACTACCCAGAAAATTGTTACACATAAATCCTTATAAGGAATGTGATATTATAATAAATAATTTCTTTAGGTTGTTTGACGTTAGAAGGTTGTAGATGTTTTGCATACAGAATAGATAGGAATTAGCTAAAAACAAGAGCAGAATAACTTAGAATTCGCCCTTAATTGGATCGTGAGAAGGTGTCTAGTTTATTAGATTGTGAGACGCAATTTTCTCTGCGGCTAGCATATTGCCGAGGGGCGATGTACGTACCGGTGGCAACAACACGGTATGAGGAAAAAAAAAAGTTTTTTCCTGTAAAATTTTTTCACGTTTTCATGAAGTTTTATAAGTGTTATGTTATGTATCTATGTTATACACGTATATGTCTGGACATTATGAAGCTTAGTGCCGTCAAATGTGTACGTTCTTAAGCCTACTTCTCTCTTATGGCTAGACCAAAAAGCTTGCAATAAATATAATATATGAATTATCTATATTATATTTATTTCAAGCTTTGGTACACTTTTTTTCATATCACTTCTATATTTTATAAAAATGTTAACCAAACAGTGTTTTTGGATTTGATTCCCTAGGTTGGTACGACGATTGGAAATATTTACGCCCTAATAAAGTAAGAATGTGTTGTACTAATTGTATTGTAATTAAGAATAAATCAATATTTTCATTCAAATTTTGAGATACGAGTATACTCATTCAGGTATGCGGCGCGGGTGTAGCATTTACACCCCGCCCAGAAGCCAACGCCTTGACGACTCGAAGAGCCTTAATAAATGCCTATAGGAATCAGGCATAAAGATTGAGCAATATTTTACTGAAATCTTATTTGGCAACAGAATGTTCCTATATTGAAGGATCATCTAATTATGGACCGTTTGCGATGATTACGAGACGTTTTAGTTTCGCTCAAATCTATTATTGACTATTCCGTTTTTATACTTAAATATTGTTTATTTTGTTAACAATATTCTTTTCGTGTCTCTCTTACTTAATTAGTCATTTGTAAATAAGGTTTATACAAAATATATACAACAACCAATATCTAATAAATCATCATTTAAAACTATATAATCATTTTGAATTAAGGGTTTCTAAGGTATATAAAAACCTTAGTTACCTTAGATACCCGAGGAAATTGAAACCCTAGACAGACCTAATCAGAAAAGAGTTCCATTTCTTCCGAATTTTCAATTGAAGGAAGTTTAGATTGATTGTTAATAACTAGATGCTTCAGTTAAACTATATACATTTATAAAAGCACAGAAGTCGACATTTAAAAAAAATGTTGGGCATTAAGTATACATGCTAAACAGGATTATCAAATTCAAAAAACAAGAGTTTACTTAAATGTAGAAAAACAGCCAAAGAGCTTTCTGTGTGAAACACATGATTAGAACTTCTCACAGCTTTGCTTATCTAAGTTCCCTAACGACCTGTTGCTACCGAAAGATGAAGTGACTGCGACCCCCCGAGGGAGGTAATTCGATACTCTTTTACAAAATTGTTCTTTCATTGTGATTGCCGGATCGTTTCCCTGATATTAAGGTTGTTGTGTTATAAAAGATTTTGTAATAGAGTCTAATCGTGCATAATATTGAACCATATTATATTTTCCATACAGTTTAAAATTCCATTAAATTTATTTATTAGAATGACTTCGCGCTAGATTCGCAATAGAGATAAATTATTAGGTCAGTGAGTAGGTAATTGAAATTTCGATAAAAAGAAAAAAAAAACTCACGATTTTACATTTTTTGGCAGTTTTTTGTTAAGATTATAGTTCTTTCAGATTTTAATTTGAATGTATTGAAGGCCATTGTAATTTGAAGCAAGTTTGAAGCCATGTATAAGGCAATAAAATGAAGCCAAAGATAATTCTTCACTTATTCCAAAGAGATTTTTGAACAAATACCTATACTTTCGAAACCCTACAAAATATTTTGTACTAATCACAAAAACACTCGCTTCTTTAACCAGAGAAACTAATAAATATTCGAGCTAAGTAAGTAAAGCCCTTGAAAATATTAATTTCTGACAACTTGAATACAACAATTCATAACGGTGATTGGAATGAAAATACATACTACGAAACTTTTGGAAGAACTTTTCTTATATTATTCATGAAAATTCATGAAAATCTTAAACAAAGTTTAATAAAACAAACTGAACATATAAAAGACGGTGATAGAGACTCTACAATTTATAATAAGTAGGTATTAGAGATACTAAAGTGGTTAAATATTAATTCAATACCTATATAAAATATATATATTATTCACAAGAAATATGCAAACTTAAAACTTTTCATGGAACGGAAAACGGCTGTGAAATTAACACGATTGATACAAATCTAATTCGGTAGTAGCCGTTTTCATATAAAAGTAAAAATAGTTGAAAATAGTTTTGGGACAACAGTCAATGGGGACCAACGCATAAACTCACAACGCGTATAGAGCGTATAAAGTAGCAAATATTGATTTAACTTCGAATATATTATACAATATATTTTTCACCTATTTTTCACCTCTCCAGCACGAAAAGGTCTAAAAACTCGCAAAAAAATTGACTTTTGATGCGAGCGTGATTCGAAATTCGAACACGCGATTTAATTCACAGGAATAAAATTTTGATTTTATTAGTGTGTCCAGCCATAGCCTACTAGAGTCAGCCGGCCATAGCCGACTAGAGTTGGCCCAGCTAGCTGTGAAGATAGTTTCACAGCCGTTCAGTAACTGGTTAAGCATTAGGTTTTGGTGTTTTTGTACTGTTTTGGTAAATATAAAAAAAATGTGTACGTCCAGTGGTGATGGTCTAATTCCAGAAGAATTAAGAGAACAAGTTTCATTTCAAATGTCGAACTTAGCTTTCTTCCAGAAAAGTCCCGTGAAAAATATATTTACTCGTACGAATGATTTCATTCGTATAAACATAGACAGCATACCTAACACGCAAGTAAATAATACAAACATTACAGATCCGAACAAAACTGTTACCTTTAGGTTGACTAGTTACTTTTAGAAATAATTTTATGTTTTATTAAATTATGCACTCGGTTTACTGCATCCTTCGATAGGCTATTTTTTATTATTATTTTCTTTTTAATCTTTGGGACTTTTACCGTACAAACAAAGGTATATCAGCTCCATCATTCCCGGTTACCGGTGACTTTAAATGGCGGTTAGCCTACTTGACACATTAAGAGGCCCTTAATCTTACAAATTACTTTTACTTGCCAGACGAAAGTCAACCTTGAAAAGATCATTTCCATAGTCGGTCCTGAGACCTCCGAGACAGAGAGTTACTTAGAGTACTTAGAATTATTCGACTAATAGTCTCGTTAAAACATTCGTACACACCATAAGGTAACTATATCAAGATATATTTTTCTAGACAAAACAGAAAACGTATAAATTTAATATAATATAACCGGCAATACTTATTCCTCGCAAATGAGTCGGTGAACGAGAAACGGAGAATTCATGGCGCAACTTTTTTATGTGTTAACTTTATATGATTGTAGGTAAAATGTGCTCTGAATAATACATTAGGATTCTACTGCCAGTCACCACATACATTATGGACAAGTTAAAAAATCTTTATTTTAAGACTACGTTTAGTATTTTTTTTATATGTTAAGGTCGACCGACAGTCTGACGGGTCCACTTGGTGGTAGGTGGCTATGGTTACTATAACACAAACAACTCCATAGGTGCTGCAAGTGCGCTGCCGAACATGGAAGAAATAAGGATAAGGGATAAGGATGCCGTAATGGGCTCTGGTATCCTTTACTCACTCACTGAAATACAACAGCAAATATTATGCTGTTGTATTACAGTACGAGGGTTACTGCCGCCAGACGGGCTGTCCAAATGACTGCGACACTCGGTGTGCTCTGCCACTAGGAATACAGACCAGAGCCATTTTTGAAAAGTTAATTTCCAAAGTTGACTCCTCCTGGAATCGAACCTGGGACTCCCGAGACGTTAGGCAAGAACCCTTATCACTCTACTAACGTTCTCGTCAAATATTTGTGGATAATGTTTAAAAATTATACTTCAAACAACATCAAAGCGCAGAGTTCGGTTTCAAAAGCGTTTTTTATAAGGTTTAAAATCCAATAAAGTGACGTGTACAAAATATTACGCAAAAATTTCACCTAAAATTCGTCGCAGCAATTTAATTTTTCACGTATTACTAGAACGAAATTGAGGTCGGCGTATGTTTTTGCAATTACTTGGAACGAAATTGAAGTTAAATATAAGTAGCATAATATTTATGCTTGTTCGAAACTGACTGGTGCCCGCGCCTTCGTCCGTTCCTTTTTCTTAAGTCTTAAAACATTTATTCTTATGTATAAAACATTATATAAAAATAAAATATAAATAAATGTAATGTAGTGTGTATCCAGACAGCTTATTACTACATACAACAGGGTCTTTAGCTATGTTTTTTACCTAGGATATTCTGTGGTGTCTTAATTGTGATGGGAAATGTCACCATCACGGAGTCACAGACACGCTATTATGCAAGTATTGTCTTAAGCAGACTTCAGCTCCTGGGGTTCAAAAGGGTTCAATAGGGGCTGGTCGATTGCAAATTCATTTCAGGTCGTATGCGTACATGGTTGATTGTAAGTCTGGCAAGTTGCGAATTTGGAATATGGTCATAAGCGTGCACGGTAACTTGCGTTTCTGGTGCTATGCTTCGAAAGGAATTTTGTAAATCAATTGCTAGGCAACGCTAGTATTGCACATAACACTTAAATTTTATATCTAAAAATACGATAAAATCACATCTGTATGTTTTGTAAAAGAGTTAAAAATTATCAGATTCTCATCACGTCCTACGTTACCGTGTCGGCGAATGATTCGGGAACCTTGCCAGAACACATGGCAAATATCGGTTCGGGAATTGGCAAACACGACACAAAGCGCCAAGTAATGCGAATTAGATAATGACTTTTCCGAGATTTTTTTTAAATGGCTGTTAAAAAGCGTTTCATACTTTTAATAAACTATACCTATTATATTATTTATAATCCCAATAATATTTTAATTGCGAAATGTCGTATTTTTGTTACTCAATCACGCAAAACGGCTTAACGGATGTGGATAAAATAATGGTACATACTCGTAGATAGTTTATTATACCTGGATTAATATATAACAGTTTTTATCTTGGAAAGGTTTCTGTAGGATTTTCAAAAAAACTAACTACACCGCGTACGAAGTCGCCGGCACAGATAGTCTTTTAATATAAAATCTTGTAATTATATTTGTAAAACTTCTCAATAGTTTTAGATTTTGTTTGGAATGTCTGTCTATTAAATAGACTACGCATCGAAACGCATCGTTTTCTTCTCCCTTGGCATTCTATTATGGGGTGGTTACTTTGGATATTGTCGCCTGCTTTCCAAGATTTGATCTTGCATTCATTTTAAATACAAGTATTTGATAGTAAGTCAAATTAAAAAAAATATGTACCTCTTTCCCAAGTTATGGCCTCTATGGGATATCCGGCTACAGGGCATTTGATCATCAAGTCGCTTCCAGCTACAGCCGTGACCTTAGGCATCTCTCGTATGAACGGCAAACCGTACACATTGACTCTTGCTGCGTGGACCGCTTTGCCAGCAGAGTTAGTGGCTATACAAGCGTACTCGCCGCCATCTTGTTCTGTGACTCGACTAATATTCAGGTGGCTTACGACGTCATCTTGTAGTGTCACGTGTTGACCTACCACGAACCTGAATTATGGATTTTTTATGTGAGCAATTAATTTTTTATGAGAGCATTTAATTATCTGTTCTTGAGGAATTAAATGATAGGATGAGACTTTCAGCGACAGCGACGCACAATTCTGTATATATAGTTTCTATTTGGTCTGAGGTAATACCGTAAACTACGAGGTAAGTTAAATAACAATAAGGGCCTCTTTCACCATCTCTGGGTAAAGTGTCAAGTAGGCTAACCGCCATTTAAAGTTACCGGTCACCGGGAATGATAGAGCTGATATGTCTTTGTTTGTACGGTAAAATTGTCAAATATTAAAAAGAAAATAATAAAAAAATTCGCCTATTATCGAAGCATGCATAATTTAATAAAACAAAAAATTATTTCTAAAAGTAACTAATCAACACTTTACTTGTAGTTGGTGAAAGAGGCCCTAATAGTATTTAAAGTTCTTGCTATATCAGTTAAATATTGACATTTCAAAATCAAAATGTTCAATACCATAATCACACCTAATACAATATCATAATATATTATAATATACCTAAATTATTGTAACTCTAAAACTGCAAACAGCCTAATAATATAATATTTGAAGTGATGTGATGATTATTTAATTTAAAATTAAATCAACATGCATCCCGTAATCCAAACCTTGAATTAGTAGGTATAGGGAATCCATCGAGCATCCAAGTGAATTGTGGTGGCGGATGGCCCATCGCCACACATTTCAAGGAGACGCTCGGACCTGGTTGCAGGGTTTGCTCTGAGAACCAGTACACCAGCTCCGGTTTAGATTCTGAAACAATATCTTGTTAATAGTACTTGGCTTTTATAATAGTTATTATTACTTGGCAAACATAACTAGTTGCGTAGAACAGTTGTTATACGTCTCAATATTAATCAAACAGTTTAACTTGGCCACTGAATGGACTCTCAATCAAATCATGGTAGCTCCAATTTCATATACAAGAGCTAAAAACTTGTAAAATAAAACTTCTAATTTTAATTTAGATACATAAGAAGTATAAGTCTTAAGTAGTTAAGGTTCTGGAATTATGGAAATTGTAGGTTGGAGCTTGTTGCAAATCCGGGACAAGAGAACAGCGGCACGAACCTACCGAGTGGAAACGCTCGCTATCTCAGTTTCTTGTGTGTATAGCTTCTTAAGTGTTTTTTTAAATTCCATATTTTAAAACAAGGCTTTGTAACTACACTCGACGGAAATTTACTGCTCGTAATTAAATGTTGAGCAAAAATTAATGAGAGACAAAATAAGTATGAGAAAAATTAATGCTCAAGGAACAAATTAAAGCAAGTTTAGTAAAGAAAATAAGTATTAAATATTTGTTTACGTATGAATTGTCTGTCCACTGCTCGCCAGCCGTTTTGAAATAAGCGGCATGGAGTGAATAACAAATTTAATAATAATACTGAGACCAAATTTCGATGATGCTGGCTAATCTGCCGGATCCGGCGTAATGAGAACTTAGCCTAAGCGGTTAAAACAGTTGTGTGAACAATTTGACAGTAGCCTCCACCAAAGAGAAGAAAACGACCCATCAACCTACAGTAAATTTAAGTAAATAGTGCGGTATGCTAGTTTCCTATCCGACTAACCAACGGTCATTGTTTTTACCCGAAGATTGGGTACATCCATACAACTCGTCATGGACCAAGTGATTAATAGGGCATTTCTTTTTCTTTTTTATTTGTCCTACCGGCTAGGGTTCCTCTAACATGGGTCAGAGACCTTATGTAGCTACTAGAGCAAACGAACTAAGTTCACTTGCTATATAGAGTTATGTTACTGCTGTACAATGGTACAGAGTACTGAACGGCCACATTTTTTGCCTGAAAAAAATGAATGCACTCTTTTTTTATATTTTTTGTATAACCAATGACAATTTTTTAATTTTTTATTCCATGAAAAGCAGTTTTTAGGAATAAAAACTGCTTTTCATTTTCAATAAATATTAATTACGTAACCCGATTTGACTATTGCCCGGTCATTACATATAAATGATTAATCGGTTGATAAATAACACATGCACTAATTAAATTAACAGTGTATGGGAGGAAATTGTTTTGTTTATTCTAGTTTAAATATATCGCATGTTTGTGAAGATAAACTGCGGTACCTAGAGGTGTTTTGCTCTCCACAGCTCAGTTTTAATGAGACCCTATTCAATTTCTTCTCTTATACCGATCTTGTTAAAGTAACATTTTAAAACTAGGTTCATGTTGAAAAATGTAGGAAGCGGATCCACAGTAAGTAGGTGTGGTAATACAGCCGACAAAGTAAGAATCGTATTTCTTATTAATTACTACAGATTTATAAGTATTTTAGAGACAAAATTCATATTATCTATGACTAAACACCTTTTAAACAGCTGAACAACGTCTGCTGGGACTGCTAGTAAAATACTTTATTTATGATTAGAAAAGGTTGTCATTGCAGGTACTGACTAATTAAATTATTATTTATTCATAGAATAGGTTAGCCTTAGCTCTTTAGTGACAAAATAATTTTAAAATTTATTTTTGAGTTTAAAAGACTGTACCACAATTTTTATTTATGTAGGTATTGTTCGGAATTTACAATTTTTAAAGGTAAAAAAGTTTTTAAGGGTATCCTTTTTTAAGGGTAGAAAAGTAATATTTTTTTTATTTCAGGTTGTACCATGCATTTTAATAATTAACCTAATTTTATATATATACCTATAACAAGAAATCCAGCTAGATATCCTCTTTAAATTAAAAAGCGGCTACTTCTATGTGGAACTGGAGCGCAGATAAAGGACATTTTGCAAAATAATGCAAAGCCGCACAGCAAACTAATACCTTTAGTGGTCGTTCTATAATTAGAAAGAGCTAAAATTGTATTGTTTGCATAATCCTTCTAAAGGAAAATCGAGATCATTCTGCAAAGGGATTATATCTATCTACTTATATATGGTAAATATAAAAATGAAATAGACTTTATTATGACTAACAATAAAAAATACATTAATAAAATTGATATCATTAACCTATCAAAATTTAACTTTAACACGGATCACAGAATGGTCAGAGTATTTATGAATACATCTCTTATAAGGAAAAATAGACCATTGCAGCGATTAGAAAACCCTTAACTTGCGAAGGAGATGAAAGTATGCTTATACAAACCCTAAAAACAGCTATTAGTTACAACACACACACAAAAACAAACAGATATCAAGACACAGTACAAGAAAAATATGATTCATTCATTAAAACACTAACAACAGAAACAAAAAAATAATAATAAAACCTATAAAAATGAATTAACGGATGAAATCAGGGAGTTGATGCAGCATAGGAGGTTGCTACTGCAGAATAGAAAAGAAAACAGGATAGAAATTACAATAGTAAGTAAAAGAATCAATGAAAGTATTAGAAAGGAAAGAAAAAAGAGAAGGTTGAAATTATTACAAAAAATTTTACAAATAGAGTGTAATAGAAGACTGAAAATACTAAATTTTCATAATCAAACGATGTCATAAAAAGAACAATAGACATTGTATTATTTCATGTGATCTACTGAAAGGGGTTGGTTACTGCCGCCAGACGAGTTGCCAGAGTACCTAAACAATTTAATTACTAGGTTATAGGTGAGCTTTCTACTATTCTAGTAAGTCGTATCGTATTAAAGGTTTGAGTTTCAAACCATTGGGGTCTAATAGAAGATGGAGTCTGAAAATACTCGTACTTCATTTTCATAATTAAACGAAGTAATAAAAACTGGATTAATTTTGTGCCACAGTTTTCCCACGAGTCCGGTACGTTATTTGTTATTTTAAACTTTAATTACAAATAAATTCTCTTGCTGTATTCCATCAAATTGTCATTATTTGCATACATCTGATCTTTCCCACATTTTTCTACTATGATCCAGGTCATAGTAATTTAAATTTTTCGGTCGTAGTGCGAGATCGGGCATTAGAGATATGTATAACCTCATTTGGAAGTCAATCATGAAATATAATTTAGGAGCTTAGGAGCAATCAGGAACGACCTCAGTTATTTAATGATGACAAAGATTATCTGGTAGATAATACTTACATTGATAAATTGCAAATGGGTTGCTTAAATAATCGCGTACCGAAGCTGTTAAATAATACAAATTATAATTAATTCAGCATCTCTGTCAGTCACATGGATCGGCGTATAACGTTTCTCTGTATTATCTGCAATGTTCTTTGTTTGACGAGCCCGTTGGATGAGTGGTAAGGGTACTTGTCTAACGTCTTAGGGGCCGCGGGTTCGATTCCCGACGGAATCAACTTTGGAAGTGAACTTTTCAAAGTTGGCTCTGGTCTGGATTTGGAAAGTAGTGGCAAGACACACTGCGTTTTGCAGTCATTTGGGCACAGAACACCGTGAAATAATAGCGTATTATTGTGCTGTTGTGTTTCGGTGAGTGAGTAAGGGATGCCAGAGCCTTAATCCTTCTATGGTCGGTAGCGCACTTGAAGCACCTATGGTGTTGTTTGTGTTATAGGCTACGGTAGCCACCTACCACCAAGTGGGCCGTCAGCCTGTCTGTCGACTTTAACATAAGGAAAACAAGCAACGATCATAGATGTAATGTATTTTCAGAGCACAAAACTTCTGTAAAATTATTATAAATATATAGGTTCTCATCTCACCTATGTCATTGTTGTCAGAAACGAATGGCATGTCCATTTATTCGGAATGTTATTATTTATTATCCCTATTTACACACACAAACAAGAATAATACCTGTTTTTGTACTTATTTCGGCGGTAGAATAAGTGCTTGGTTGCACGTCACGAACCTACTTACCGAACCCCCTAAGAGCAGCGACACCAAACAGTGGGGAACAAATTAATAATGAAACAAAGCGGCATAAATATCAACTAGATCGGAGCCAAAAACGACTTTATGAACTGCGAGATATGATCTTAATTGGCAAATTCACGGTTTAGTATTTAGTGCACGGAGTGTATACGCCCGGGGCAGGCGTGCCTGCGTCACTGAAGCTCTTTGTTTGAGTTGAAGAGCTGCCTCTAATAGCTTGCAACGAATACGCGCTTAAAAATGGAATTTTAAATATTTCATGATATACCACACTACATGAAAAAAAACCGAAAATCCAACATGACTCTTTATATTTAGACACTAGCTGGTGCCTGTGACTTCGTCCAAATTGAATAATGAAAAATATAATACCCGAGAAAATACCTGACAAATTTATCGCTGTGCGATGGTGGTGCTCAATTTTTTTTATATTTTTAGACGATCCCTCGGGAACATAACATTTTTCTAGGATCAAAAGTATGCTATATGTTAGTCCGATAATAAGCTATCTGTGTGACAAATTTCATCTAAATCCGATTAACTGTTTTTGCGTGAAAGTCACAAACTTCGCATTTATAATATTAGGTAGTAGAAATTAGAATTATAATCAATTTCCAAGAATTTCCTCAATACGAGAAAAATGTTATATATTGTTGTTATGTTGGAGCGGAATCCGTTGCATTTTCTTTTTAAAATATTCACTGTTCCGTTATGTGTATAATGGTATTGGAAAGCTTCTAGCTAGGATAAGTATAAAACATTAGAAGCTGTGTCGAAATAGGGTTGAAATCATCTTTACTGGAAGCACTATATCTCACGTGGGCTTATACTGGAAAATGAAATATCGATTTTAATATTCCATTTCTGAGAATGTACCTTGTTCAATGTGGTTATTTAGGATTGTATTATTCAGTGTGCCCGGTCAAGAACTAGTGATGTTTTAGGTACATAGATTACAACCATTTTAATACACAAAACTACTTAAAAATACTATTTTAAACAAAATTTATTTTTGTTTTAGTTTTATGGTGTTGTTTTGTTCTTCTTTGTTTTTGCATTTTGGTGTATAAAATTAGTTTACCAATTCGTGGAAAATGTCGTTGATTGCACTGTTACCTTTATTTATGTAAGTTTCTCTTTTTTTCAAATTTACTATATATGGTGTAATTGTTTTTTTTTCCCAAATAAAAAAAAATAAAATAAAACCACACGCCGAGGTCCAATCCTCTATGTGATAGCCATATTGCTTTTTTTATTCTTGAGATATTCTCTATGTGTGTACAAAAAAAAATCACATCTCACTCAAAGTTGTGGTCTTACTGAGATAAAAGTAGAATTATTCGGAGGGCAACAACATGGGTTCATATTTTCATTTATTACGATTTTTATTATTTTATTATAATTACGATTATAATTTTTCATTACTTAAAGCTGGAAACAGACAGATGGAACAGATTATTACAAGTTCATACAAATATTGTTTATTAAATAAATAAATAAATCATAAATAAAAAGTTTTGTTTCTTTCAAATAGTAACAGAGTACCTACTTTCATGTCTGTTTTTGTTCTTATTGGGTACCAACCAATTTCGCTGAATGATAAAGTACGACAGTTAAGTCAACATAACTTTTCCAGTTAGGTTTGACATTTTGTTTGTTTGCAATTCTGTCCAAGATTATAAATGTGCCTCAACTAGGCGACAACAAAAACCTGCTTTGTGTCATAGCTCACTGCCAAAGTTCGTTACCTTTTGTTTATGATAAAGTTGGACCAAGTTTCGAGGTTGTGACATGGGATCTAAGTGGAAATCTTTTATAAGGATACCCTAGTTCACTGTGAATCTATATACAAACAACTATCAAGAGGCAAATGTTTCAGTGTTGTGTTATGTTATTTATTTGTGTTATATAATATTTCTGAAACCTAAGGAAGGGCTCTAGAACCTCGAAAGCGTTAAACTAAGGGCCTGCGCATATGAGCGTTAGTCCTGGGAGTATGTGCTTTTTGTACATCAAATACTAAAATATTCGAAGACAAAAAATAGGGTGTGGCTGGCTGTGTCGTGGACACTACCGTGTGTTTTACGTGAATACATTATACATATGTAAGATGTAGTGTAGGAGCCCATTACCCCATCCTTCTATGGTCGACAGCGCACTTGTAGCACGTATGGCGTTGCTTGTGTCAGCCTGTCTGTCAATTATAACATAATAAAAAATATCCAACAAATTCGAATATATCGGTATATATCAAAAAAATATTTGATCCTTTAGCTATAGAAAGGTGTAATTCAATTTTGAATGTAGATACGTATACATATGTAGCTACAGCTTTAAACACTGCATTTGTTAACATTAGTTTTCTGAATTGCCTTCCACTGTGGAAGCTTTGGAGAGGTATTTACGTCAAAAAAGAAAAAAATAGAACTAATGTGCTAAGGCGCAACAACGCACACAGCGGATTTTAGTCCATGTTGAGGGCTCTAGAATAACGTACTATGCACGATGATGCTTGAAATTCATTGAATAATTTTAACAAACGAGTTTTTTTCAAATTGCGGGGATTTTTGTCTTCCGCGAACAAAAGTCCGTCGTCTGCGTTGGCCATTTTTCCCAAACATCGAGGATTTTTGTTTGCTGCGCTGGAACTAATAGTAATGGAATACCAGTACAAAGTTCGAACCGTCTCGTCTCCTCAAAGGAAATATTTAACAATGTCTTTCTTTAGTTATGGAAAGAATTCACACAGGATTTTAGTTATCCTTTTCAAATTCTTTAGCAAGAATTTGCAAATATCTCTATGAAATAAGAATTTTATTTTTAACTTTAAAGATACTTTTTAATACCTTTTAAAGACTATTTTTCTTATCAAACGATCTTTGCTCACAAGATTTATCTTCCCATGAATTGTGTATTAGAAAAAGTGCTTATTAGGTGATTTATCTACATATTGTAGCTCTTGTATCATTCATATTAAGTATATTTTAGTTTTAATAAACAAAATAAGATTGTGGATAGCTCTATGAAATACCTAAGAATATACCATGATAATCTCTATAAAATAAAAATGAATAGCTAAATGTATCGCTAAGCGTAAGACTCTAGAACAGCTGAGCTTAGTTTTTTTTCCAAATACTTAGGTATTCGTTGAAGTCCAAAAAACGGTTTTATAAAGAGAAAAATTGGAAAATTGCATACTTGCGAAGCCAGGCACAGGTCACTGGTAAAGTCTTACCTCTAGTGCCAGTAAAGTTCCAGTCGGCTTCGTTTGCGTGAGCACTGCGAGCGTATGGTGCACGCCGCGAACGATTGCCTACAGCCCGTGGCCTCCAATTCCACACTGCAAATATAAACTGATTTAGTACGATAATTGCATTTTGAAGCCACATTCAAGTAAGAACAGTTATCAAGTTTGATTTTTATATGCAACAACCAGCTTTTGCCTGCTGCTTCGCCTGCATACAATCTATTTAGTGTTGTTACATAAATAGAACACGCAGGAAAATTATAACAAAACAAACGTACATTGAGATTTGCCTTTCAGAAAAATAAAATAATAATAAAACATGTTTCAATCAACTCCTGCGTAATGTCAACGATTCTAAAAGTAAAAGAATTTCTTAGTGAATGCAAACATTATTGTATTCAAAATCTATACAACGCTTAAAACGTAATCGATTAATACATCTAAACATTTTCTCAAGGCTTTTCCCATAAGGACACTTGCTACTTTTCTCGCTCAATCAAATCGCCTCAGAGCATCCCGTTATGGCGAAAGTCTAATGAACTCGTCTGCTGATATCAGTTATATTAATAACCGCAAAACTAATGTAAAACTATTAATTATTATATTTCTTTTATAGGGCACGAGATCGGGTTCAACGATGATCTATAGTTACTTATTTTAAGAGAAAAGTCTTACCGTCAATAATGTACTCGGCGGTTCCATAAACCTGATCTCTCGCGTTATTCGCGAAACACTGATATATCCCCTGATCTTCGCTCTGTGATTTTCTGATGCGTAACCTTAGTGCGTCCTCAGATATCCTTATCCTCTCGTTCGATTTTACAACTCTACCATTATGTACCCAATAGACGACGTCGATTGGATGGCCAGATATTTTGCATTCGAAATTCAAATCTGTATTCGTTTTTGTTTGTACAACCTCTGGTTTTATTCGGACGGATATAGGTTCTGAAACAAAGGTAAATTAAACTGGCGATGTTTAATATTAGTTGCGTGCTAGACAAAATATATATGATTTTTTACTATCCGGCCATCGCGCAAAGCGTATGGAATACGGAATACTTTTAAGTACAAGTACCTACAGTAGGTGGCATTTCATATGGCTCGTCTTATATCGCATAAGTTTGTATGTTTGGGTGATTGTTCTTCAATAACTCAAAAACGGCTGAATTGATTTCGATGAAATTAGGCACACATATAGTTTGTTTACCTGTATTAACATATAGGACACTCTTTATCTTGGAAAAATGTTAGGTTCCTGAGATTTCGTCTTAAAAAAAAACCCAGACGTCAACAGTGGCGGCACCACACTGTCTTCACAGCGATAAAGATATCATGCGATTCAAGTGTTATATTTTTAATTTTATAACACGGACAAAGTCGCGGGCACCAGCCAGTTATTTAATGAATAAATTATTCTACGTAGACAAATAGAAAACACGTTGGGTGAAATCATCGAAAATTTAAATGTTGGTTAAATATTTCTGAACGTTTTCGTACTCGCCAATTATGAGGGTTTAACATGCGGGCAACTGTATTTGGTCGGGTAATTAGATCACACCAATTTTCACGGGGTGACGGATTTAGCGGTGTACCCTAGATGGCTGTGCGTGGAATCCTAGAATAATTTCACTGCAAATATTTTGTGTACAGAAAATGTTGTGTGAATGTTTCAATTTCAAATAGACGGTTTTATCTTGTTTATCCAATAATTATTTGATTGGTGTTAAGGCGATAAGAGCTGCAGAAAAATATATATTTATATTTACGAGTACAATCGGCTGGGAAAGCTCGAACTAAAGATTTATTTTATGCAAGAAAAAATATGAACTTGGTACGTTTCTTTTGACATACTCTATTAAATCTTAATTCTCTAATTAAATCTGAATGACTCTTTATATCTTCGCATATCTAATGTATTGAAAGGAATTCGGAAAATACTAAAAAGAAAGAAAGAAAGAATTTTATTCACGCAACACAAAGACACATACATAATACGAAAACCACAAAACAGAAATTAATAAACAGGTAAAAGATGTGTGTGACCTCGCGGCAGGGAATCGGATACTGGCTCAGCATTGTGCTGATGTCCTAGACAAGCACCTGTACTAATAAACATTAATAGTATTAATGTTTACTATTTTTTTTTTCTTTTTAAATAAGAAAAGAATAAAAAAAATACTGTTTATCAGGGATGTTATGGAGCTCCGTAATCGTAACGGAAATTATCGGATATCCGAAGTAAAAATCTATCGAAGTTAAAACAATTAATCGTAACTGTCTCCGATAGAAAAGTTTCGAATAATTTCGGATAGGGACGGAGCCTAACTATATGACATGTAGTGACAGACTTTTGTTTTTGCCCGGCCGAGTCGGCAAATAAAGTCAAATTTATATTCATATTTGTGTTTTACTATTACAATTCCTTAAAAATTTAACATCCGTAACCGAAACTATCCGAAACTAGCGGTTGATCCGAAATAATTTCATATCCGTAACCGTATCTGATCCGAAATTTAATATCAATAACATCCCTGCTAAACAGCATATTATATATTAGACATTTTTTTTCACTTGCTGTATCCTGACTTATAATTCTTGAAACAATGAACATTACCTGTAACAATTAATGTAAAGTGCACAGATTCTCCTCCAACAGTGTTATTTAGCCAACACACGAATCTGCCTGCATCTTCCCTTCGCAAGTCGTGAATTCTCAATAAACCTCCTTCTAGCAGCCGAGTTCGCTGCCATAGAGATGTTTTCTCTATTGGTATTAGCTCGTCGTGATGCTCACGGAACCACCTGTTGAACAATTTATTAAATTTAGTAACTATATTTAGCAATGCAGCCCGTCTGGCGTCAGTCACCACTCCCTTACAGAAGACCACCTTGAAATAACAGCATGTGTTTCGGTAAGTGAGCAAGGGATGCCAAAGCCCATTTCCCTATCCCTTATCCTCTATCCCACTACGGTCAGGCAGCGCACTTGCGTGACGTTGCTCATGTTATAGGCGACGGTAGCCTAGAACTTTATAATGGAGATGTGGATAACCGCTTATTGGGCTCGCGTCCAGAGGGTATAGGTACTGTACGATATAGTAAGCAAATAAAATGAAATATTTTGTATTATATTTCTAATATTTTGCATTTAAGGGTTTTGGAGTTAAAGTGGCTTCGTTGTGGGTGTCTAAAGAAGCACACAAAACTCCGAAATGAAATGGCAATATGGCGCGAAATCTTCAATGTTCCGAGTTAGACGTCCTTTTAGAATATAGTTTGAAAGGAATGGAAGTGCAGTAAGGCATTTGTATTCTAAAAGATTTCCTTCAACTATGGCTGGATATGAAAGTTTATAGCGTATTCAGGAGTCCACAAATGCGTAATTTCGTTCACATGAATGCAGCGAAAACGTATAAAACTACATCTCTGCACGCGATTTGTTTTATTTTTCAACTAGTTGGTGCCCGCAACTTCGTCCACGTTAAAAAAAATATAACGTCTGACATCTTTATTGGTGTCTTTATCTTTATACTTTTGCCAGGCCCTGATTTTTTATTTTTAAATGATCCCTCGAGAACGGTACCTACTTTTTTTAAGGATGAAAGGTCCTTTCTGCAACTCTGACAATGTATATTCAATTTAAAGTTGCCATGCTTGATATATTCTCGAATGTGAAGTAATTATAATTAAGTAGGTATATAAAATAAATTGATGCAAAACTATGGTGTTTTAAGTCAGATAATTAATTTATTGCAATTCTCAAAATAGTCTCATTCACACATTGTCTTGCAATACCGTAAATAATTTATTAATATTTTTTATGTTAAAATTTATTTCTTTATACATATTTTAATATCTAATTTAATTCACACGGCTTTGAAACGATTTCTTTTCTGTAAGTTATATATCGCTCTTTCCATTAGTGAAAACTGATTTAAAATCCGTTGCGTAATTTAACAGATCTAAGCGTACATACTAAGGGACAGACGGCGGTAAGCGACTGTTTTATTTCGTAGTTGAATTGTAAAATCTTTTTATTTTTCACAGAAATAGAAAACAATGTTAACATGAATTTATACGAATGGTTAAATATGGAAGTAAATGGAATTAAGAACAAATAGGAAAATTAGCTACAGAACAGGGAAGCAGACATAATTGCTAATTGAATTTAATTGACTAGACCATGGTAAATAGACTGTCAGACTGAGTAGTTTAAAATCAGGTATAAATGGAGAAAATTGCGTTTATAATATCTCGCTTCTTCTATATTTATAAAGATCACTTTAAATTTTATAATTTATGAATCGTCATACTTTCGATCAAAGTTACTTATATTGAAATATCTATACTAATATTATAAATGTGAAAGTCTATCTGTTAATTTTCACTTCTTAACTACTCAACTCATCTTCAGTAAATTTCTCATACACGTTGTCAGAGATACAGAAAAGGAGATAGGGTATCTTTCATCCAAAAAAGTATTGTTCTCTTAAAATATAAAAAATTGCGGCTCTTCCGTCGTCACGGTAATAATGATTTTAGGCTTTACACTAGTCATAAATTTTCTTAAATGTTAATTTTTATTTTTCAACGCGGACAACGGACGCGGGGGCACGAGCTAGCTGATGCCGCGACTTTGACCGCGTTGAAAAATACAAATATAATGCCTGACATCTTTATTGCTGTTATATTTTTACAAAAAAAAAAGCGTTGGATTTTTATTTTGGCTGATAGCGCGGAAACAGCACTTTTTTTGGATGAAATGTACCCTATGTCCTATTCTGCATCCCTGACAACGTGTATATTATATGCAAAATGTCTTAAGTCGTGAAAAGGTAATAAACGGAGAGACAGACAAACAGACTGAGTTACATTTACGTTTATAATATTAGTATTCATATTGAAGTCGTGGCAGAGCACACTTCGTTTGGCATTAATAAATTGGTTTATATCTGCCACCAGTCATTAACCATCATTAATCATGTTAATTGGCGACGGTAGCCACCTACTACTAAAATATTTTTTTACATTCTCAACGCAACACGTTTAGCCAGGACAGAAAGTTTAAGTTAGCCCGTAGTTACGCTGAAGACAAATACGAAGCGAGGCGAGCTTGCGATAGTGTGGACGCCGAAATGGCTGCTTTGAGGTTGTTTGTCCGAACAACTTCGCATAGATGTAAGTAAATTTAAGACAAAACTTTTATTGTAAAGATGTAAACTTTTCAAAGCAAATTTATATTGTTTATTTTCTTGATTGTTTCATTTGATTATATTGTAAAACTGTTGATTACCCCCTGCTTCGTTGAATTAAGTATTATTAATATATACAGATGAGAAAAATTAAAAAATATATTATCGAAATGAATTAAATCCAAGAAGTATAGATATAATAGGAAATGTTTTTAATCGCAAAAAAGATTGATGTACTTAATTACGTGACGATTTAAAACTTAAATAGAAATGGGGCGGTCATAAACGTAGACCGAAAAAGAAAACATCGGCCGAATAGAAGGAACGAAATGGATGGACTCTGCTAAGAGTAGAGAAACATGTAATAAAATCGTGGAGGCTTATGAGAAACTTAACTAGTCTTTGTTATGTTAAGGTTGACAGACAGGCTGACGGTCTACTTGATGGAAGGTGGCTACCGTCGCCTATATAACACAAGCGACGCCATAGGTGTTTCAATTGCGCTGCCGACTACATATACTTAGTTGATTTAAGGATAAGGGATTAGGAAGACGTAGAGCTATGGGCTCTGGCATCCCTTACTCACTCACCGAAACACAACGGCACAGTCAAGGCCCTGGGGTGACGTCAAGTAACAGTCAAAGTAACAATTTAAAACGATATCGAAACGATAACGAAGTTCGAAACCAATAAAATGTATGGGATTGACATATGCCGTCGCTAAATCACGTGTTACATCCCATACATTTTATTCTTTCGAACTTCGTTATCGTTTTTAAAATGTTACTCTGACTAGGGCCCCAGATGCTCTTATTTCACAGTTGTTATTTACTTAAAATAAGATATACTGATTTAACATTTGAGACATAAAAATTACATGGAAATAAGGAAATCATTATAACATTACTATTATTTATACGAATTTCAGTATTGTTTGGGGCCTAATTTAATAATACTCGTAGTCCGCCTCAATTTGTTTCTACGCTAACTTCTTGCAAACCACCCAAAAGACTATGATACGATTTTCACTTATGGAAAGAGTGATAAACAAGGAAGGTTTGTGAATATAATTTGAAAAAGAATTGCATCTGTACGAAGGCGGGTGAGGGTCGCCAGTTTATACCTCTATAAATACAGATATTCAATAAAATTTTAGGTAAAAAATGTTATTGTATATATATCATTATGCTTAGGCATTAATTATGCCTAAGCATAATAATAAGGCATTAATAAGGTTTAAGAGTTTATAAGAGTAGGTACTTAAGCATTCACACCTTAGTATAAACCGCACGTGATATAAAACTCCAAATACCCGAGCTCTCCCTTCCCTCTAAATATTCAAGCGATAAACGCTGCGTACATTAAAAGGTATTGTACTCCCAATTAGATTTAACACGTGTTCATTTTCTCTGTTCTATTATAATTCATACTAAAGTTGTAAATTCAAAAGTAACTCTGTCTGTTCGTCTATTACGTTTTCACGGCCAAACCACTGAACCGAATTTAATACGGAGAGAGTATTTCCCGTTCGAAAAGACACAGGCTTCTTTTTATTTTAAAATCATCCCCTGTAGGGAATAAATATTTGTATAGACTCCGTGTCCAAAAATATTATGATAGCTCTTTTTTTTTTAAATATTGAAAATGTGTATTTATTGAAAGATATACATTATCGTGATTTAAAATTTGAATGGAAATAAACGGACCAGACAGATATCAAGAGAATAGATAGACCCTAAAAACAAGAAAGGGTTTGGTTACATTGGATATGAGAAAAAATGTGTGGGACGGCAAAATAAACGGTAAAATAAAAAATGTGTGGGCGATTTGCTTACTAGTTAAACAAACAGCAGCAATAAAGTGGATGAGTTGTGCAAACAATTCAAAAATAAAAACAATAATAAATCGATATTCTTTTATTTTTTACTTAATTTCTAAGAACTTTTTGATTCATACGGTAACATTCAATAAAGACAATAAAATTTAATGAATATACAATTAAATAAATGAAAAATTAATAATAAATTCAACTTTACAGTGATACTGTAGAATTCAGTGATAGCCTATGATTACCCAGATTTCGCAGTTGGTTTCTCGGTAGAGAGGAGTTTCCCGAACGTTGGTTCTGATGAAATTTAATAACAGAAACCACAACACCAAATATTATTAGTTAAGGTACTTTAAATAGAACCCTAATTTAATATCAAACTTTAGTTCTTCCTTTTCTTAGGTAGGTACTCAGGTAAACCAAAATTTCGATTAAGCATTTATAAAACAAATTAATTTAGATTATTTACTTTTTATTCAAAGAAGTTTAAAAGTACAATATGAATAGAACAGAGCAATAGGACATATACAATAACTAACGCAAGCAATGTCTGTCAATAGAAATTAATAAGGAATAATGTAGTTACAGATAAAATAAAATTAAAGTTATTAAAGGGAGGCTTACATTGCTAAACTGAGAAGAATTTAAACGTTTGAACCTAATATTTCAATATTAGACAAGAATACTAACAATTTAAAGGCTTTGTTAGTTAAATAAATTAAATTACGTATGTTATATACTATATGGATGGATATAACAGATTATATAAATTAAAGATATGTTATAAATGCAGCTTACTACAACAGGTTGGTCAAATTTTTATATAAATATTACAAAAATCCAAACAAGGGTATTATGAACCTTTTGTACTTCCAGTTACTTAGAATTTATGACGGGACATTATTAAGAGTGGTCGACTGCCGTCAATTTAATATTTTTAATTGTTGGACCCATCAATCTATGGGCAATTTTTTATGTGGATTAAAAAATTCCCAATAAACTTGTTGAATAATGAAGTCAATGAAAATACCTTTATGAGAAATGAGTAAGAAAAAAGTCTCCTTTTGTTTAGTGCTGTAAATAAAAACGGTATAAGTAAGTATTCATTAAATCACAACTATGATAAAACTGTGATTGATTATGATTATTACATATTATTGGATTATCCATAAAGCTAGGGGAGTTCCAACGAATGGTAGGCACAAATCGTATATGGTGAACCGCCTAATGCTAACGGATCAACAACGTGGCTGTCATAACGTGATTCTGTTAAAGCAATTTCTTGTTAGCTCAATCAGTATGTAGATATAATTATAAAGATGTACGCCCAACATAATTTGGAGGGTTGAGAACGCTAAATTGCTCCTTGGCAGTTAAAACGAATCACGTCGCGTTGGGATTATAAAATTGCGGCGAAATCTCGGCACAAGATAAAACGGTTTCACACTGAAAATAAAATGCCCAATTTGGCCGTCACGTGCGGCAGGGCAAGGAAATTTGAATTGTAATTTTTAACGCCTTCATTACGTTTTCATTCCCATTATAATTAATTTTTAACATTTAATTTTCACTCTTACTATAGGATAAGGGGAAACAGCAAAAAATATTTTTGACAATTATTTGCGTTTAGAATCAAGTTAAATAAATGTTTGTGTAATCCGTTGCCTTATGAAATCACTTGTCTTTCCGATCGTTTTTTACGCGGCTGAAACTTGGTTTCAATCTCGGGGAGATTGCAAGATCGTCGCAATAATGAAGTACTGGATATGTACCTAGTAATTTAGATGCCTCCTAAATATCCCATGTTTCTCATCAATAAATCAATTTTGGATTTTTATTTTTTGTTAAGGTCAGCACACAGTGTAACGGTCCTTTCGATGGTAAGTGGCTACCGTCGCCTATAATACAAGCAACGCCATAAATGCTGGAAGTGGGCTGCCGACTACAGTAGGATTAAGGTTAAGAATATTGGAAAAGGATAGGAAAATGGGAAAGCTTAAAATTAAGGATAGGCTTTCGTCGATTGTGCTGTTGCGAATACTAAGGTTTTTTGGCTACATCTCTTATGTATTCTTTGATCAGCCAAAGAATGGTCTTTGTCTGAAGGTTCACTTAATGCTAAATGGCACAGTACCTTAGTTTATTAACACAAGCAACGCCATAGAAATGCCCTCTAGCACATTTTGAAACACGACAACAGAAGCCATGTCATTACACGGTGGTCTACTGGTAGAGTAGATACATTTTATGACCGAGTAAAGCTTTGGTTGACATAAAATAAAGTTATAAAAATATAAAAGAAAAAGGAAATATTATCAGCAATTCTTTAAATGGTTCAGCATACAATGTCAATTACCTACACGTCATTTACGCGGAGAAAGAGTACCTGATTTGTGAGGAAAAGAGTAGAAACGTTGAAGCCTCTTTCAGTTGCGCCAGCAGCGAACTGTCGCAGTACCAATACGTGTGGAAGGAAAATACAGTAAGGTAACTCTGTGCACAGAGTGCTGGCACGTATTTATTATCTAGCCAAGGACGAATTAAGAGAAAGTGGATTTAATATAGCGTATACTGTTCCGTTATGCAACAACTAGTTCTGCGTAAAACGTGAAATTACAACATTTTGTGTGTTGTTTTGGCGCTTGAGTAAAGAGTGGCAACGCCCATTCTCCTCTCTATAATATGATCTTGTAGCTTCCTTTAACCCTTCTGTCGCTGGTTAAGTATAAACTTAAAGACACGCAGTAGACTGTCAGCATAATAAATCTAATGATATCGAATTATCGGTAGAATCTATTCCATTCTCATCCCACAATTAATATCAATATTCCATGTGTTTTAAAATATACGTTGCTTCCATAGAAAGACGTTAGATGTTGCTCAGCAAAGCCCTGCATTGACCAGGCACTTGGTTAATGTCACATTATGGAAATTTACTCAAGTTGAAACCACTACACAGTAGAGACAATGAACCATAACACACTAGCTGAACATTATTCTATTAAATTGTATGAAACTGTTACAATGAAATGTACACTAGATTTGTAAATCTAGATAATTTTTGATATACAAATCTATGTATGTGTAGATAAATACATGAACAAATCTAGATATGTGTGTTTATACAAATCTATAAGGAACATGGGATTTTTAAAAGAAAATTTCACAGTAGAATATTAAAGAGCTGAATCATTGATGATCCAACAAAAATATTGCAAAAAGATAGATGCCCTTAAAAAGTGATGCTGGAGACGTTTGCTGAGGATAAAATGGACTGCTCATCGCACTAACGATTCCATCAAAGGCCTTCGTCGATTGTGCAAGTGAGAATCCTTGAGACATTTAGACATTCTGCAGAGAGAAGTAAAGAACGACGATTACAATTTAAATTAGCTAAAAGCTGTATTTCAGTTAATAGCTGAAAGCTATTAGATGAATTTGTATGTATTTCAATTTGCATTTGTACGAGTATGGCACGTTTCCTTCGTTTTATCTGCTTTATGTCTATGCCTTAACATTTCTGTTTTGTTACTGTTTGTTCTCTATTGTGACGGTATGGTGTATTTGTTTGCTCAGCGGAGAGGCAAAACCTTTTAGCTGACGGATACGTCGGAGAAACATTTTGCATTGTTGGTTGTTGAAAGTATTCGTTGGTATATTTTGGCACCGTCTACCTGCAATAACATCTGCAACTACGGTATCAAATTATATGAAACCTTTACATTATTTTTGTAATGGTGTACATTATCTAAATGGAATAACTAATAACATGTGTGCATATTTAATTTCAATAGATTTATAGTTATGTTTTGTTATAATACAAATTCACATCAAGAACAAACTCTTGGGCGTTGCCATAAATGTTGCCATAAGTAGATAATGTCACTGTTCAAGCACATTATCTTTCACAGTCTCACAAAAACCAGAATATAATTGCATTAAAAGTACACCTAGGTGGCAAGTGGACCACGGGCAATACCCGAAATAAACCAGTTTCAAATAAAACAATTAGAAAGGAATTTAATTTAGAATTAATTTACGTTATTTTTTCTTTTAATAAGAACAGCAGCATACAGATTATCATTAAAAAGTGCTCCTATAAACCACGCAGGTTTTGTCTCGAGCACATTAGTCTATACATTAGGTAGTAACACAATGACAGTAAGTATATGATTGTGAGACTACTGTGCTCTTGACAAAGCCTGCGTGGTTTATAGGTTATCGAAGTTTAAGAATCAAATATGTTTCTCTTGTATAATCTTCGTTAAAAAAAGGGCTTCTGTAAAAGTTTATTTAAATGACTACTTTTCTTAGTACCTAATACAAAAAAAAAATCACCTATAAATGGGGACTGGCCAAGCGTGCGCTGCGCACGGTAACCGCACGTCATCGCCAATTTGTACGCGACGCGTGCGCGATTCTACTGCAACTCTGGGACGAACACCCCCTTTGGGTTCGGTCACTATAACGTCACCTGTTGGAATAATAACAATAAAAAAATTTGAGTAGGTATCTTCGGTTTAGGTGGTAAAACAAAGTCGAGTAACACTCGACACAGTAACTACAGCATCAAACATTTTTTTAATTGTCTCACTATGGAAGCAAATTTAAAGACGCATTCACGTCAAAATTACACAAACACTCGTGTTGGTAAACTGTCATAACTGTTCAAAGTTCAGAGAACTAAACATTAATCATTGACGTATTGTACTCTGATTGTCTTTCATACATTGTTTAGTGGAAGGACTTTGTATTGCCATCTAATTGCCTTCGGTATACAATAACGAATTATATTATATATACATTGTAATGTAAACAACCAATAATAGGTTTCAGGCGACATCAGCTATTTAGTCTTGTTTATAAATAACTTGTATATGCCCGCAACTTTGTCCGCGTCCGATTGCTACCAAACTTCACAGGAAGACCTGCTGGACTAATCTGAAGATTGTCTGAAAGTTTTATCAAAATCGGTTCAGCGGTTTTGGAGTCTATAGGAGACATACATACACACATCGCCTTTTATATTTGCCCGCGACTTCGTCCGCGTCCGATCGCTACCAAATTTCACAGGAACACCCGCTGGACTAATCTGAAGATTGTCTAAAAGTTTCATCGAGATCGGTTCAGCGGTTTTGGAGACTGTAGGAGACATACATTCACCCATCGCCTTTTATATATATACAGAAGATTGGCCTGCCACTTGAACCGCGACCCTTCGGACTTACTTGGAACAGTTACTTTTTCTGGATGAAAGATACCCTATGTTCTTTCTGTACCCCTGACAACGTGTATGCATAACTTCACCATGATCGGTTGAGTAATTATAAGGGCCATAAACAAAGCGACAAATAAACTCACTTTATATCCCGCGTATTCACTAGGGGACATGTCGCAGTGGCATATCACCGGACAAAGTTTGTCGGGCGACTGTCGAAGGTCACAAAAGTCGCGTCTGTCGGCGCTGCATCGACTAACGACATAATAGGTAAATGATAAAATATAATAATGATAAATGATAATGGTGGCATGATATAGAATATATCGTAAGCGACATCGGGCGGATTCGCCTGTGACGTTGCGGAACACGTAAATTTCGTGTCGGGCGACAGTCGCCGGACAAGAATGTCTCCTAGTGAAAACGCGCCTTTAATATTAGAATTACTTACCGAACTGACTGGAATAGTACATCCGTGTTATTCTGTCCCTGACTCTGCACCGAAAAGAGTGGTACCGGTCGTTAGAGCTCACAGAACTGACGTATAGAGATCCGTCGTCCAGTCGCTCATACTTCGGTCCTGAGGAAAATAGCTACTTTTATATAGTGGAAATGAAGGTCTATCTTGTAACGTAAAAGGTAAGATTAGTAAACAAAATAAGTGCAATTATTGATTCAAATGCTTTCCCGTCTGTGTACACGCGCCGCCATTGGCTATAATATTTTGTGGGTAAAATAAAGTGTTCTTACCTATTGATACCTACTTCCACCATCATGATTTTTTAAGAAGCTATAGATACACATAGAATGGCCACAGAACAACTTGTATTGGTAGGTACTTCACAATTTTCATCAATTTTTTTTTACATTATTTAATTAACTAGCCGTGTTATCGCTGATAATCTAGCTTTCTCTAGATGAAAGATTTTTTGAAATCGGTTTAGTAATTTTTGAGTAACAAACAACACCATACAAAAATAAATAAAATAAGAAAAAACATTTTCTCTATAATATTTATATAGATAATATAATTTAGAAGAATTCTTTAAGTCAAATGTGTATGTAAAGAATATAATTTTACGAATGTTTACCCGGTCAATCGTTTAGTTGTTAATTACTATCGTGTACATAAACTGTGTTTTTTTTTTTCTATGACTTGATTACAATAAATAATAACAAATTATCTATAAATTGTACAACGCTTACTAAAATCAGTACTTTCAGGATTCGTGTATAAAGATAAAATTCAGCATTTTTATTAATATACTCGTAATACCTACACAGACTTCATAAACAAATACAGACATGAACGTGTATATATTTTGTAATGTAGAATAATAAAAATCTCTCTCATTTCATAAAAGTGTCCTGATTTTTTGCTCATGAAAATAAGATATGTGATGAAAATGTAATTGCGTGCGTATCTCACTTAACAAGTATTCTGGCGAGAATATTTTACGGAAGATATTTCCCTTCGGCAATGTTTTTATATACAAAGACAATGTTTTTATTCCATATTACTTTAGAGATGTTATAATTTCTTCGGATAATATTTTGAACAATTATCTAATAGTTCTCAAATGAGATGATTGCTCAAAATACTGAAGAACCAGATATCACTTATGATGAAATAGAAACGACTTTTATTTAGTATAATATATTTGCTAGAAAGTAGATACTCTTTGGACAGGGTGTGTGTTTGAATTTCTTTAAATTGTTTAGTTCACTCGATGTAAAATCCTAGACTTGTGAATCGGATAGAATTATATTTAACCAGCGACCCGCTCCCGGCTTCGACCAGAAAAAACTTAATTAGTTTTTACTATACATATTTTGTGTGAAAAATTATCTATCTGTTGGTGAAAACATCATCAAAATCTGTTACGTGATTTGGGAGGAGTTAGCGGCTACATAGACAGACAGACAGACGTGGAAAGCGACTTGAAATTATTCTATGTACAGATAAGGTTCTAAATCTTGAAATATTAGGTTGTTCGGAAAGTCATTTCGTTTTTTTTGGGGAACATGAAAGACAGTTTTCGTATAATGAATAAATATTTTATTAAATTATATATTGGCCATTCTGGTCCAACACCTTTTGCCATCTTTCTGGCAGTAACATAATTCCCCTCTCATAAAAGTTTTGGTCCTTGCTGGCAAAAAACTCGTCCAGGTGGTTTTTGACATCTTCATTTGAGGTAAAGGTTTTGCCATCCAAAAAATTTTGCAGGGACCGGAACAAATAGTAGTCGGAAGGCGCCAGATCTGGAGAATATGGTGGATGTTGCAGTACGTCCCATTCAAGCTGTAAAAGTTTTTGGCGAGTGACCAAACTTGTGTGAGGTCTCGCATTATCCTGGTGGAACACTACACCCTTCCTGTTGATTAATTCGGGCCTCTTCTCTTTAAGTGAATCATTCAATTTGTCCAGCTGATGACAATAGACTTCTGAATTAATCGTTGTATTGTCCGGCAAAAGCTCAAAAAAAACGATTCCTTTGACATCCCACCAAACGGAGAGCATCACCTTTTTTTGGTGAATGTTGGCTTTTGACACGCTTTGAGCCGGTTCATCTTTTCTGCTCCATGACCTCTTGCGTTTAACATTGTTGTATACAACCCATTTTTCGTCCCCAGTAATAATCCGCTTCAAAAATGGATCATTTTCTAGACGTTTGAGGAGCGAATCACACGCGTCAACACGACGACACAAATTTCGCTCGGTAAGGACATGGGGCACCCACACATCGAGCTTCGAGGTTAAGTCCATGCCTTTCAAATGGCCATAAACAGTTGAATTCGACAAATTTAATCACCGATCTCTCGTGTGGTGATTCGCCGATTTGCATCAACTAATGCCTTTATCGCATCTTTGTCAGCTTCGACCGGCCTTCCAGACCGTGGTGCATCTTCGACATCAAAATTGCCGGATCGAAATTTTGCAAACCAGTTCTGGCACTGGCGTACTGTTAACACGCCTTCTCCATACACATCCGTCAATTTTTTTCTCGCTTGGACAGCATTTTTACCTTTTCTGAAGTTAAAAAGTAAAATATGACGAAAATGCTGCTTATTGCTCTCCATATTTAAAAGGGCACCAACCAAAAACTACTGGGTAGAATTAATAGAACTTTTTCACACACAAGCCTTGCAATATCAGCTCTCAAGACATATAATGGTTATGGGGCTTAAGTGTGAAGTTAGTTTCGAAAAAACGTAATTAAGTCCTCTGGCGGGAAAAAACGAAATGACTTTCCGAACAACCTAATATAACTTATAGCTTTGTTAACCAAAATTAGTATTGGCCAAGTTGCCTGTCTGTTTTGGTGGAGTAGGCTACGCGCGGGGTAACGCAGTTGAAAGTGACTTCAACTGCAATATAACGTCTGGAATATATTGACTCATGAGATTATATTTTTGCCAAGCGTTGGATATCTTTATTTTTAAATAGCTGGTGTCTTATACAAACTGTCTTTATCTCTTTATAACATTAGTATAGATCAATGTCTTAATTCAATGTTAATGCGCACTCGCAACCCCTATGCTGGTGTTAACAGGCTTGCGAAAAAAAATACTTGTGTTAAAAGCCTCCAGATCTCTACATTAAAAAAAATGTATGATACTGCAGGTGATGTCAAAAACATATTGCTACGTTTACATAAGGCGTTGAAAATTTACCTAAGTATTGGAAGACATTGACACCGTCATCAGTAAACCAGTCCGTGACGTCGACACGGTCGGTACAGTGCGCTGGTACCAAGCACCGCAACACAGCCGCATTGCCAGATATCACGTATTCATCTGGCACGTGCACATCCCACGGTGTATTGATTACTGTATAAATAAAAAAAAAAAACAATCTTTTTTCTACATAATAATACACACACAATAATAATGCAAAGGCAAATAAAAATTTATCCAACTTACCAGCGTGTACATGTATACTTTTGGATATTAGGACGTATCCGTTCCCTAATCTCACCCTACATCTGTATGTTGTCGAGTGAACATCTCTTCTGTATCTTTCTGCAGCGAATGGAGAAAACTCGAGTGAACCGTTCGCCAGGATCCTGCGAATGCCGCTCAGCGATGTAACAGGCATGTTGTCCAAAAGCAACCAGTCCAGCTGCAACAAACAACACGAAAATATTTCATTTAAAACTTTCAACGACCTTATGATATAACACTGGAGCTTTTTTCACAAAGAAAAACTTGTAGAGTTCGCGGTTTTTCGCTACAGTTAATACGGTACGGTACGATATTTATAATACGTGGGGGAATATTCGGCAACGTTATACGCCTCGAAATTTCCATCCCTCGTGTGTATTTCCGGCTCTGTGGGTTTTTCTGTAACTTTTATTTAGAAGTAAATATTAGCCATCCTTTCAGATAGGACAGACAGAGCCACTGGGATTTCTCTTGAAGTTGGCCCAGTTTTAAAATGTTTAAATATACATAAAATGTGAAATAAGTAGAAACTATAGTATCGTCTTATATGAGTGGAAATTATTTATCATAACTATCTATACCTATACCTCATATCTTTATAGCTTTGATGACGATGGTGCCACCACGGCGACAGTGCGCAAATTTTTATAGTTCTAGATTTTCTAGACTATCCCTCGAAAGTCTAAATTCTGCGTGCCAAATTTCATCCAAATCTGTTCAGTAGTTTTTACGTGAAAGAGTAATAAACATCCATACATACTTCCATACAACTATCCATCATAACAAACTTTCGCATTTATAATTTTACAATAATCATTCTAATTTTAAGTAGGAAACGTTATCGCGATTTTGGTATTCAATAATACAATCTTATTCCGGTAGGAAATAACCCAACCTTTTGTTTGTTCATAGCTAGCATTCCCTTAGCGTTATCGTTACTTATAAAATGTTACAAACTATACGTTTTGTACAGAAAAAAAGTATTGTTCGTTCACGCAAAACGGAAAAAGTCGCGGGAAAAAACTAGTTTATCAATGAACGAATGAAGTGACGGTATATGCAAAAAGTGCATATATGGACAAATTTGTCCAGTGAGATAAACTTTTTGCATAACTGGTTATTTTAAATTATTGAGCTTAGATTTAAACACAATCAGTTTAATTAGAAAAGTAGGTCAGTAAAATATAAAGTAAACTTTTTCACTCATGTACTATTAAAATATTTTTACGAGTAGATTATGCAAACTTGCAAACGTGTAGATTTGTTTGGTTAAACGCGTTAATCTCAGGAACTATTGGTTCGGATTGAAAAATTCTTTTTGTGTTGGTGAATAGTGAATAGTGACATTAAATATAATACTGGCAGACTGCAGTGACAAAAAATATGATTTTTTAAACGATATCTCATCGTATAATAATTACACATATATTTTCTTTTTCTACGCAGACGAAGTCGCGGGCACCAGCTTCTATATTATAAATGTGAAAGTAAATCTTTCTGTCTGTTATCTTTTCACGCCTTAACTACTCAACCGATAATCACGAAATTTTGCATGAGAGAATATTATAATCTCAAATCTTCATTTTTCCTGTCAGGGTTGCTTACATTCTTTAAGAGACGGCAGCCAGCTATCATAATATAGTGAACTGTCAGCTTTCCTGCCGTTTTTGAACACCTTCAAACGAGATATCTACGAATTATAGCATTTAATAATGTAAATACCGGATAGTCAATTGATGCCATAACATAATTATTGCAAGCAATTCATTTATCCGTCAGTTTAGTTTTAAAACGTCCATACCTAGATAAGGTAATATATTATGATATAGCTCGGGTTAGAACATATTGAACCCTAGGATTTGTGTCAGTTGCCCGCGTTGAGCCTTTTAAAATATTCATCGCCGTGCCCCGAACGGGGAGAGAGCGGACAAACAAAACAAGGGAGGCAAACAAAACATCATTAGGGGTGAAGCGAAAAAAATAGACTTAGTCCAGGGTATTATTTTAATTAATTAAGTATAATTGGATGAAGTGTTTTAAAAGTCCTTTTTGTTAAGTTCGATGATAATTCAAAAATTAGTTAAAATTTTTTATTGCATTACCAGCCTGACAAAATATATGACCAATATAACGCCTGACACCTTTATAGCTGCTATTGCCAGGTGTTGGTTTTTTTTTTAAATGATCCCTTTGGAGCATTACTTTTTTCTGGATGAAAGGTACCCTATGTCCTTTTCTGTATCCCTGAACATATTGTATGCAAAATTTCTCATGATGATCGGTTAGTAGTTAAGGGGCGAAAATATAACAGACACACATATTTACTTTAACATTGATAATATTAGTATGGATATGGATATCAAGAGTAAACGCAAAAAAGTGATCAACTAAAAGTGTCATTTGATAGTATATTTCCTACGGTTGATACGTTTCTGTGCAAACTTCACTCATATTTGCGTTTCCCACACCGCGAAACATAGATTTCCAATTTGTGTGAGTGCCAAAACATTTGTTTTCGGTTTATTTGCGAAGATCCTATTTTCCTGGTTGTGTGAAGGGTTTTTGTGCATCTTTTATGGATATACAGCTATTCTAAATCAATAAATATTTTTCTATGACCTACTAGCTGGTGATGGCGACTTCATCCGCGTTGAAAAATATAGCCCGACAAAAAATATTAAAAACTTATAAAACCTTTATTCATTCTTCATTGCTTTTATACGGTTGCCAATCACGATTCTTATTTTTAGTTAAAGTATTTCTGGATGAAAGGTAGCCTAGGTCCTTTCGTGTATCTCTGACATCGTCTGTGCAAAATTTTACGATTATCAGTTGAGTAGTTAAGGCTTGAAAAGGTAACAGACAATCAGGGGTTAGTTTATATTTTTTAATTACAGCTTGTCATTCGCAAAACAAAGTAATTTTAACTTCCGAGGACTGTGGGTGTGAACGTGGTTTTAGAATGTCGTCCCAGTCAAGGTGCTTTAAATTTCTGAAAGGGAAAAAATAACCCAAATCTCGACGTAAGAAATAAACCAAAATCTAAGAGAAAATTGTTTGACAAAACAAAATTAAGTTTAGAACTTCAATCGTATACAGAGCGTTTCTATAAGTAATCCACGTATCATCTATTCTATACATACTTATAATAAAATCGTAAAGGAACTTTCTAATATGAGTAATACAAAATAATTTTGTAAATAAAATATGCAGCTGTAGTAACCGGTAGAGCAACAGTGAATTACAACGCGTGAGAGGATATCAATCTTGATATTTCATTTTGTTAGACGCGACATATGAGATTAATGGCTCCGTTAAATGACGTGGGACGAAAATACTCATAAAAACCTCTTATAATATGTATTCACTGAGGCGATTTTTTTCTCCTAAAACTTTGATACTTTACTGTGAAGTATAAGTTAAATTTTAACCCAATTCCAAATTTGAAAATGAAAATTTTCAGTAATAATGACTGAACTTTTTATGATGTCGGTATCTTGATGCAACGTTTTATAATACTTTGGAATAATAATGGTCTAATAAAAAAAAAATCAGTCAAATACTACTCTGTGATTTTTTTTAGTGACTTTAGTTCAACTAAAATTTTTGATTCTTCAAAGTCTTTATTGTTATTTTTGTTATTAATCTTTATTTTGGAGATGGATATTTAGCAAGACCTGAAGAAATTTACCAACACATTCACGTAATTTATTTTTAAAATTTAAAAAGGTATCCTAAACCTCTTTTATATTTGATTTAACTCCCAATACAATTTATCACGGCTATTGTATTTCGTCAGAACAAAAGCAGAAAATAAAAGGATCATCCCTTTCAAAACTTACAAGTTTTGTATTTTTCTTTGTACTTCGGGGCATTGATGGAAGTTGGTCTTTGTTTAGGGACAGTTAAGAGGACGGGAATCTCTCCCTTGGCATAAGCTTCTACCCAAGCATCTTTAAAAGCTCAAGGCACATCTGGAAAGGATTCGTTATTCCCTTTCAGATTTTTCAACATGAACAATGATAAGCCTGAAACTTTATATTGTAATACAATAACGAGAAAACAACTGGAAAAATAGTGAGTTGTTTATAGTACAATCAGTTGGTGCTGAAAAAAGAGGTTACCTGGAAAGTTAGAAAATTGATGATCTTATAGATTCGAGGTTTACGCAATGGTAATAACTTCATCTAATGTTTAAGGAAAACTACATCTCAATACTTAGTAGAACCTTAGACCTTAGATAAGTGATAATCTGCGAGCCAGCGCTGGTAAAGGAATATTAGGAATTTATTATTCAATAAATCCCAGTATACCTATACATATGAGCGTAGCGGTTATATGTTAAGACGTTCGGCTGGGAAGGAAAGTGTTAGGTTGGTAGATTTTTTTTAAAGGAACTTCTTAGTGAATTCTAGCGAGCCGCCCCCGGCTTTGCACGGATTTGAAATTTTTTTCGAAAATACTTTCTTAGCGGATGCTTACTTTATAAACCTTTATTCCAAATTTCAGTTTTCTAGACTTAATAGTTTTGTCTATTCGTTGATTGTCAGTCGAAATCTATAAATATAGATTTTACCCAATGCTGTCATAAAACTTTCGGGCTTACAGAAATTTTTTAGTTATTTTGACAATATCCACAAATTCTTCTGCGTATAATGTTAGGTCCTTCTAGCCCTTTGCATTACACAAGGATGATAGTGATACAAATACAAAACGCGGACTTACATTGCATAAGTACATGAAATATACTACGACTTTTGCAATATAGAGGTCGAAGCAAAGAGGCCTCTATTGATCAGGATATCTCAAAATGTTACCCAAGCCCTATTTGCGGAGGGTCTGGACGTTCAATATTCAGATGCAAATATCGGACTTATTTCAATCTGGCCGAGGAAAATAAACTTGCTTGATATACACCGCAATAATTCGTATTTTCGTATTGGTTCGCTTAAGATCCATTCTCAATTTGTTTGTCCTTATTGTGTATTTAACGTAACTGTGCTAAAGTACCGCTTACTTAACAAATGTTTTTAAAAAATATCTAAAGGGAAATGTTTTTAGTTTAGAGTCGTAAGATATTTGACCTCTTTTCGTCGTATTTGCTATCTTTAAGATTTAAAGTACCTAGTACTTTTGCATCGTTAGCATTTCGAATGTGTGTAACCAAAATAATTTATTATATCATAATCAATAACTCTAATACCAATAACTTATCAAATTTACATATTTAATAGGATACATATGTGTTGTATACAATAAAAAGCTTATCGTAGATTAAATCAATTTAAAAGGTCGATCCTCCTCCCGAACGGTCGTAATGAAAAGAAGCCTTAGATAACTCTGAAAATCTCTTTACCTGCCAATGAAAGTCCTGTCAAGATCGTTCTATAAACGTTTCATATATTAGCCAGGAACGTATGTAATTAATGTTGAATGCAGACAGATACTTCAATTTTGTATCTAATTAGATTTGTACGAGCAACTATATCTGAGACTGAAGATTTAGTGAAACAAAAGAAGTAGGTGAAATATATGATAATGTATGTTGGTACCATTCTCACCTTAAAAACGAGTTCTTAATCACGAAAGTGTTTTAAAGGTATATTAATTTTTTGTGTTGCATTTTTTCTAAAAAATTTCCTGCTTCTTTCTCTACAATTTTAACCAAGATTAAGACTTTACAGAGAACAAATAAACTTACTGCTTCCAGTTCACAGAACAAGAGTTAAACTGCAAAGTTTTGAAGAGGAAACAGACTCAGCTTGAATCCGGCTATATAGCGAAACATATGTCTCGCGCAAGAACAATAATATATTAACTTTGAAATATATGGTTGTGAATTGCCGTATCCGAGATTCCGCTGGAGTTTGTTGCGTTCGTCTGTCTGTAATATTCAATTTCTTAAAAGCGTCGCAGCGGCACTTCATTAGTTGTCTGTGCCATCTGCGACCCGCATTTCAGCGATTGTTTGCACCGACTCCTGCCCCGGCTCTTCTACCTCGCTTCTTTGCACACCCTCTCCATTAATAAACTGGAATATTTGAATTTTACAACCATTCTAGTTTCGTCGGAATTTCATTTTTATGCTCATTCTGCTGTGGTAAAATACCTTTCCACTTCACTAAAAAAAGTTCACGATATTGGACAACCGGTTTTATACTAAAAAATGTTTTTATGTAAACATCTGTTGAAGAATTTGTTGATGAATTCAATACTCGTAGAACCTCTCTCCATTAGTCTACCACCGGTATTTGTGAATATTGTATGTATGTTTATATACAATGAAAACTATAATCGTGCCTTCCTCGCGCTGGACCGCGCTGGACCGAATGTTGTGACAACGACCCTGCCCCTACGGCCGCGCTAGAAAGTCGTGGGGTTTTAGCCAGTAGGAGTCCGGCATAACCCCGCGGCGCGGCGTCCCCTACGTTTCCGGGTATCCATATTTAGGACCAGTAGGATCAGTCAGAAGCAGCCCTTATTTAGTCGTCCTTCCATCTGGTGGGTTGACATTCTACGCTACGCTTGTCAGTCCGTGGCCGTAAGCGTTAACGGCCGTTGGCTCTCCGTTCTATGTGCTTTCTAATCTGCCGGGTTATCGCGGTGACTTTTTTGTCTAGTTCAGATAGATTAATTTTGTGGCCTATTCAATTTCGAAGTCAAGGACTTAAAAATAAAAGCGTATTTTATAATATACTAGCTGTCCCGCTCCCGGCTTCGTCCGGGGTGCATTTTTTTCCGTAAAAAACTTATCCATTGGTGAAAACCGCATGAAAATCGGTGCAGAAGTTTTTGAGTTTATCGCGAACAGACAGACAGACAGACGCGGCGGAGGACTTTGTTTTATAATATGTAAGGATAGGAATAAAATATTTCCGATGTCAACGTAGAAAATTATCAGTTAAATTTTGCAGTGTCCATATATTTAGCAGCTACAGAACATGCTCTGGGGAATCGTATCTGACTCCAAATTTCGGTTAACTTCAGTGAATGTGAAAAGTTTTCCGTAGCTCGAGTTTCCTACGTTTGGAATTTTTAATGATAATATAATATCATAAAACAGGTTTAGCTCATGTCACTGGATGGCTTAGTGATAATACGAGTAGGAACTGTAGTTGTTCAATAGACAAAATAATATTATTTTCTTTCAATGGTATTTTAAAAAGACTATTCAGTAATAACTGAAAATATACTTCAAAAATAAATGAACTTATTTAAAATCAGATTGATTTATTGTTCGATTAAAGGTTTTATGCTTATTATGTTTGTATAGTAATGTGGTAAGAGCTAAAACATAGATCTGCCCTGGTTATTCTGACAAATTGTTTTGTGTTTTATTCGTAGCTCTAATCGACTATGGAAAAAGTTGCTTTTTCATGTAACAATTCAGACTGAATTTTGAACTTTTTTCTGAGGTTCTGTTACGCTTTTAGAGTATTAGAAATGAAAATAGATTGTTTGTTTTTCATCAATATTACTTTGCAAATATAGAGTTTGTAGTAGCAATTTTAAACCGACTGTAATTATATGACTCGACCTACTTATTTTGCCCGCGTGAAAATAACAGATTTTATACACGATGAAAAATATTACGTTAATGAGCTAGTATACAAATTAGCTTGCACATTTTTTTATTATTAGTTCCGTTTCCTTTTTCGCTGCCATCCGGCTTGTGGTTGAAATGTGCAGTTATTAACAAATTAAATGCGAAAACAAAACCAGATAGTGGCAACACATGGACATACAAAATTTAATAATAGAAAGTACCTTTTTTAGTAACACACACACACAAATAGAGAGAGAGAAAGAGTGAGACTATACAATTTTGGAAATTACTTTTTTTGTTTGTAAACTAATGGAATGAAACAAGCACAAAATATTACGGGAAGCTTGCTACAGTACATCAGCGAAAACTGCACTCAAATCGGTTTACCCATTTCTGAGATTAGCGTACAAAACGCGTAGACAAACAGACGAAAATTCTCAAAACTATTTGTTTTTACCCCGATAATTTTATATTGTGTTGAACTAGTTGTGCATCCCTTTGTTTTGAATTACCAAAATGTGTGTAACTTCGCTACTGATCAATTTTACATCCGAATTCAAACTTTATTTCATAATTGTAGAGTAGATGCTTTTTGAGATTTCAAGTTAACAGTGAGTGCTATTTCGTTCAGACAGACCAGATGACACCAGAATACAAAAACCTCCAATTACCGTTACCGGTGACTGCAAGTTGTCTATGTACTCGTATCTTTAAACAAAATCAGAACTAGATAGATAGAACGGCAAATTCATTGCCGTTCGGATAAAAAGTCAAGATTATACAAGGTCTATCAAAAGAAAATGTCTGTATTTTGATTGCATGAAAATTTAGTTTGACCTTTTCCTAACATCTTGTTTACCTCTGGGAATTCTTATTTATGAAATTCTTGAGCCTTAAGTCTTAAGGTTAACGAAACAAGGAACTTATACTGTCCAATGCATATTTCGAATCCCTGTAGGCATGATCGTAAACTTTCGTTTGAACTCTGTCGAATGGAAAAACTTTATTTATATTTGAGTTGGGGAGCGGGTTTGTGAATACTAAATTAGATTGGCGCTTGGATTTAGAAGGTTGTGGTTACTGAACATGTATTCACAAATTTACGTCGTTTTGCTTCTGTTAAAGTGTGCCACTGCAGTGATTTAACACCTTTTCAGATAGCACTGAACAAGTATGAACGAATGAATGCTATAAACTTTGTTAAAGACTCCCAAGGAACATTATAAGCAACGAAATATTTGAAATAAACTGTTAATTGCAAAGGTTAGGTGTTTTTTTTTTGATAAGTTATAAGTTTTGGCCTTCGCATGCGTGAAAAGTTCAGGGAAAATAGCTTACAGAAATTTCATCTAAATCTGTGCACAGGTTTATGCACAGATTTCGATGAAATTTCCGTTAGTGTAAACCGCATGAAAATATGTTCAGTAATTTTTGAGATCATCGCGAACATACATACACACAGACAGACGCGGTTGGAAACTTTGTTTTAAAATATGTAAGGATTAAAATATCAGTTTTGTAAGCTGACTAAAAAACCCTATATACGAGATAGGTAGTAATGCGTTTCCAAACGTGAGTGTAGGATTAAACTCGTGGGAGATGAGAAGACAAAAAACTTTTTATTCTCTTTGGCTCTCGTTTAGCAAACACAAATGAAAGTTATATTTAAAAATATTCGCTATTATTCAAATGGAGAATAGATACGACAATACTTGATAGTAAATATCTGAGTATCGAAAATGTCGTCGGATTGACAGACGGACCCGAAGACATCGCAAAAGGAAATCCACGAGAAAAAAGGGATTTTGTTTATACGTCTTTATTCGTCTACGAAAGAATTACGAAGGGGAACAAATTGGAAAATATATACCATTTAGGCCGCCCAGCCGTCTCAATTTGTTATGTGTCTTACTTCATTAGTTATAAGATTTGCAATGGATTTACACGAATATTACGCTTAAGAAGTTGAACTGAGATAAACGTGATGAAGAAGAACATTGGTAGGATTAAGTGAAGAAATAATATTCTGAAGATATAATATTTCAGAAAATTTATTGTAATGGACTTAACGGTCTTCTATGTTAGCTAATAGCGACTTAGATGAACTTCGCACAGAATCATTTGGACATAGATTCAACAAAAGAATATTCCTTCTTATGATTTAATCTATAAATTTCGATCATAGGGCGAACACAAAATTAAATACCAATAATTTTAACAGTAGTTAAAATAAGGAAATATACTACTTATTATCGTATTAAGTACTCTATGTTGAAAATGTTATTACCGTAATATGGCTTATTTATAGTTTATAGCTATGCAGTACGTAACTTTTTTAACTACAGTAAAACCAAAATATTATAAACGATTAATTAATTTTAAAAACAATTTATGTGAAAATAAATGTATGTGAAACTTGGAAAATGTTAAGGTGCTAAATTACATTATAAGTGTCAAATTGGGTTTGAGGCTAGTTTGAGGCATATAAAATTACGAATTCATTTTACAGTACCTTGTATTCTCCTTTGGCGGAGCAACTAAGTGTTGTCCCTGTATCGTTCGTGAATTCTACGTGATGTGGAGGTTCTGATATTGATGGTGGTCTCCGAGGCTCAGGCGATGCCCCCACAACTGCAACAATGACGTCATTATTAATGAATATTAAGTGCAAAATCTTATTTTTATTACTTACAAATATAAACATTTTATGTATCGCTTTAAGTACAAATTTCTAATCCAAATCAATCCTTATTCGATGAATTCTCAAGAATTTCGAGTAAACTGTGTAGCATTAATACTGTTGAAATCGCGTATTTAAAATCACTTCCTGGGCATGGAACTTCTCCTTAAGTGAGGAAGTTTCAGGTCTCACATTCCGATAAGTTCCTTCGAAATAATCCAGTTTTTTTTTTATTACAATGGACCGTCAACTTCACAAGATATACGAGGTAGGTATATCTTGTGGCGGGGCACTGAAGTCGTGTCATAACGTTCCCCTCCGTCCATCAACGGCCGCGGTAAGAAGTTCGTTGGGTTTTAGCCGGTACGAATCCCGCAGTGTCCCTTACACTGCCGGGTATCCAAGAGGATTTCCCATTGTTAAAAAGGTTAATGTAAAAAAAAGATAGGTACATAATACGACTACGTATCTTAGTCAGCCTTTAATGGATATATAATAGATAAAAGGCTAAAGGCATTAAGGTGACGATAAAGAATGCAATCTGCCCTCCCTGGTTCTCGAAATAACGAAATTTGGTATTTTTTTTTACTTATGTACTTAAATAATTAGTTAAATGTAGATTAAAAATAACAAATGCAATATTTATAACCCTTCACTTATAAACTAAAAAAAAAATCAATTTATTCATTCAGCTTGAATTTTTTATATACAGGCAGTGGTTTTAATATTTGAACTTTGAATAAATTAAGGATGTAAATGAAGTGAACCAGTGGATCGCGTTACTGATCAATATTTATGAAAGCTAGTTCCAAGTTGCTCCTGAAACTTCTCGCTTGTTGCTAGGTACTTGCAGTGGCTTAAGGCGCTTTTCCGGTTGGTATCACATCTACAACCGAAGTCCGTGCTAACCGTGTTGACTCCTTAATATCTACTAACTCAACTGGCATTAATTAGACACAGTAATTTTCAAACAGTGATGAATGTCTTTTTAAAATGTGAATTCGGAACATAAATTATACTTTCAATATTAGGGTTGATCAACCAACCGTGATTTTTCTACAATTTTGTCTTAGTATAATAAATTAATAATATAAATAATTTTTATAAACTTTCGTTCCTATTTGAATATTAATAAGTAAATCAGAACCCCGCCTTTGGATACGGAAATTGATTTTTTGGCAAATTATATATATATAAACCTTCCTCTTTTATCACTGTTTCCATAAGTGAAAACCGTTACAAAATCCGTTGGGTGGTTTCTTTTAAAATTTAATTTAGTGATTCATCCTTTTCACTTTACTTACTGAATTTCGTATTAACTTGTGCTTAATAGTGTAACGCTCGTTTATACGCCCTCTACGAGTATGTCCGCGCGTGGTAACTTCATTATACGTTCCATTGTAATTTTAGCAGCCTCTTTGTTATTAAATTACTAACTGACCTCCTAGCGTGCCTTGCATAGTTTTATCGTTATATTCACGTTGCAACGTGAAAACGTGGTTTTGTCTGCGGTTTTGTTTGTTCGTTGAAAACTGCTTAACGTATCTACGTTGAAGTTTCTTAAATCTAAATATACGCAAGCAGGCTGATATACATTTCAATGTATTGATACCCTGCCAACTTATAAAGGATATGATAAAGGATCAGGGATAAGAAGAGCAATGGGATATTGAATTTTTTACTCAATCACCAATTAAAAGCAGTGATTACTGACAGCTGCCCAGTTTTTGATTGGGTAACAGTGTGGCCTGTTACTACTATCTGTTCTAGTAGTTAACATCAATGCATAAAAAACATCAATACTTGTTTTGTCTTTGTGCGCAAATATATTACTGTTCTGTGGGAAAGCCTTTGAAATAAGTTTCGATTTGTACAAATTTTATCTATGGTTGCTGCCTAGATAATCTAAAGCTACTATAAAAATACAACTTTTCTTGAGTTGTATTCCTTACTCAGCCCAAATGCAAATTTATTTGTATCAGAATAAAAAAAAATGCAAATACCTTTTATTTCATAATTTACTAAAATTTGTTAAATTTTAATAAGCTAGTAAAACAATTTATCATGAAACATCATACAAATGGAAGTATAGACAAGAATGTAGCGAAATGCATCAGTTATCTACGTAGACACGTAGCTTCTATCAGACCGCAAGCCGCAGTGTTCGATTTCCGTTTAATTTCACGACAACCGCGACTCCCGTCTGCTATTAGTAGGTACATAGCTGTATCGTTCGCTATACCTGTAGCTAGGCATAGGCAAGAGACGACTTCCGCCCATTGCTCGTCATTATATACGTATTGATTGCGCCTTCGCTTTTGACTCTGGTTTTACGCCTTCGACAAACTATACTTATGCATGTATGGTCTATTCAAGCCGATTATTTTCTTCAGTGATCTAAGCGGTTGGTTTTCTTATATTATAGGTACATATGTTAAACATGTTGGAAAGTTGTTATTTCTTCATATTCCATAAAATATTTACATGGACTTTAGATACTCGTATCACCATATAAATTTATTGCAGTGAATTTAAATTGTGATAATTGTGTTGGTCGTTGTTTAATTGGATTAAATGTAAAACTCAGGTGGATCGTTAATAAAGCAAAAAGGTATATATAATTCAAAATGAAATTATTTTTGAACCAAATAAATTGGGAGTTACAAAACACTCTAGTCCCATGTTAGAATGTAGGAAGATTTATTAAAAATCAAGCAGAAAATCCAGTTCCGTTACAGGGACTTCAATCGTAAGCATTGATTGCTTTCATTCAGGCTGTGTGACGACCGTTAAAAGCCATTAGCAATGCCTTGAGAGCTCGCTTTTGAGTTGAAACTATTTTAATATTTGACCCCTTCTAATGCATCACCCAATGACATGGTACCAATTGATTTCATTTTACTGCTTTTACTACACGAACTGTGTAAGTTTCATTATGTTTTACAGAAAATTTACAATTCCAAGAAAGAAAATAAACACAAACCAAAAAGAATGTTTAATGAAAATTGCATATTGTACAGCTATTAAAAACAAGATGAATACGATATTTATGATGAAAAAAAAAATTATAAATAAATAGTTCTTAAGGAACAATTTATGCATGAAATGTATAAATCGCTACGGCGCAGCGTGGCGGGGTTCAGTTAGTTTTAAATATATTAAATCATACTTTACTAGCTGGTGCCCGCGACTTTGTCCGCGTTGAACAATGAAAGGTCCTTTTTGCTGTCCCAGACAACGTGTATGAAAATTTCATGGTTATCGGTTCAGTAGTTTTTGCGTGAAAGAGTTACAAACATCCATACATCCAAACATACTTTCGCATTTATAATATTAGTACGGAAGTACGGAAGTACGGATGTAACACTCGCCTTATTCAGAGATTGACTAGTCTTTACTGAAAAATAACTTAAATTAGAGCAGGTAGTTTCTATGGCCTTAGTTTTATACGTAATCATTATTTTTAGACTGATGTTTACACGAAGAGAAACTGACAATGTTGCTGATAAATACGCAAATGAAAATGATGGCTCCCATTGAACACAAGCGTCAAATTTTCTAAAATATTGACAAACAAATACGCACCAGTCATAAATCAACATTATCAGTTAGATAGCTTTCATTTATAAATCGGGTGATGTGTTTATGTATGTGGATGAATTTCATGAAAATTTGCATAAATATTAAGCATTATACAAGCGCAGACCTTTAAATTGATATGGTGGTTAAATGATTTACATAACGTATCGTATCGTATAAAATTATTTTAAAAAATAACTCATTTAGGCTGCATTGATAATCTACAAGTTGATCTCTGTCTTACTAAAAAGTGTTACTTTTTAGTTACTACCAGTATTATTAAACGAAACAGAACATGTTCCATTTTATAGGAAAATTCTTGGGAAGGACGGATCTATTTGTTTATATAGTATGCATATGGAATATGGATCTGCGTAAAATATAAGTGTAATTAAATTACTAATTAAATAAATGCCTTTAATACATATTCTGTAATTAATAAGGTCCTGGTTCTGTAAATGTTCCTGATTAAGAAGTGACAGAAAACTAGGATTTTACGTAGCGCACTGTATACATGTAACTTAATCATAAAAGGAAGTCAAAGGAATTCGTATAATATGGGACAAGTGTGTATTTTCTTTCTTCCTAATTTTATGTTTCCGATAGACTTAATAAATTAGTTACTAGTTATGATGAGTACTAATACTTAATTTTTTTTTTACAAATGACTAGTGTTTTTAAATTTAAAAGCGATGTAAATAAAGTGATAGTGCTTGCCTCAGATGCGGTAAGAATGCTACCCCACACAATTATTGCATTGCACAGGGCGGATATCGGGCGACCCACGCGCATTTCTTTATCGGCGAATGTTCGCATTATTGCGATATCCATTCTATCATTATTATTATTATTATTATTATAACGTAGAGAAATAGTATTAATGCACTATCTCAGCTAATACTAAATTCTTAAAACAAGTCAAAATAAAACAAAATGTAACTGTGCTTGTGGTAGAGTCGTATCAAACAACTATTGACCTCTGAAGTTGTCGCAAGTTGCGTCGCAATAGCTAAAAACAAGTATCAGCGGGAACGCGCGTTTGATTATACTTACGCGAACTAACGCAAGAAAGGTCAATAGTTGTTTGATACGGACTCTACATTGCGTTCTCCGGTCAAAAATCAGTCAAAAATTCTGGCAGTTGTAAAATCCTACATATGGAAAAGTCTTCGTGAAGTAATAGTATATTCTGTTAGCTAATGCTAGAGTGATTTCCTTATCTGCACCATTATCCTTTACCTTTTAACCTATCATTGTCGGGGACGAAATTTCCAAATTCTATGTCATATGTGACGACGTATATGATTCTAAGTGACGCAAAGAAATTTTTTGTTTCTTTGGCAAAAATGTATTTGTTAGCTAAGAAATTAACTCCTTCTAAATTTTCTTTTGTCTTATGCATGCATGTACATTGGTTCCTTTAAGAAAACAAAATGTCGAAGTAAGCAGAAGCATTGAATGTAAACAGACAGCAGAGCAGACACGGCATGAAATAAACAATCGATGGACGCAACCACGCGGGTAGCATGTCGCTTCCCGCGCGCGGTCGTCCGTGAATCGGCTTTCGTCCGACAAATTACCTCCCTTTGTACTGTTCCAGGCATCGATATGAGCGATTTTTCATTTGAAAAATCGCCAGACACTTTGACATCTGGTTTCATAAATAGATATGCACAATAAATTACAAACAAAAATTAATTCGTGCGCAACAGTGAGGTAAAAACGCTTAAAATTCAGTACTATAGCAATGCATATTACTATATATTTCCTATAGTATTTTTTGAGTCACCACACACGTATACTTTTGTAGAGGATTTATTGCGTCGCGGTCTATAATAATATATTATGACATATTAATGCAGTAGGAAAGTCGTCATTGTTGTGAAGGTAAAATATATATTTTAGCATCATGCTCGTACACCGTATATGTGTTTAGCGATATTAGCGAATGTTTGTTTCATTAATAAATATTATCACTTTTACCTCGTAAATTTTCTGAATTTGATTACATTTAGTTTACCTTCATTTAGGACCTAAAGACGTTTGAGCAGAAGTATTTACAATGAACCTCCGTCAGCAGCAACGTGACCTTACGTTATCGTCGGACGTGACGTGATGCATGCAGAATACGGATAATAACTTACAAAACACGATCGTTTTACATACCCAACGCTCTATGTAGGGATTCTCCTTGCAATTACAGTGTATAGGTAGTAAAAATTCAAGTCAAGGGATTTTTGAAATAGAGAAAAACCATTATTGTTACATTGTATACAGATTGTATGTATGTAAAAATGTGCTTTTAGTAAAAGGTAGCTATCATAGATATCTACATCTGTGGTACCTAGCTGTCTATTTACACCCGGTAATACACCGGTTTGTATTGATTTATTTTATACCAATTTAAATGATTTTTTTTGATAACACATTTTTTATTTTACATGAGTATTGACATGAATTTGGTAATTCATACCTGGTGACACATTTATTTATGAAAATATTTCGTGGCGACAGATCTATTAATTAAATGATGACCAAATATAAATTTTGCTGACGAAAAATATAGTTCCCTTTTAATAATACTCACTATTGTGATTCACTATGATTATTCACTAATTATTTAATTTTAATTGTTGACATCAATTATTTATAATAATAAATAAATAACAAGGTGGACAGACGACCTGATAAGGGTCGTGGGTCGACTGTGGATCCAGGCAGCTTCTGACCGGAAAGAATTATTAGTTAGAAATACTTGAATACTATATTAACTATAGAATCATATTCAAGTATAACTATTATAATACGATATTGACTACACAATATGGTTTAACATATGTACGTTCACGTGTCTTGCACGATCTCGTCTTTCGTAGTTCACGTTCTGCATGTTACTCGAATCCTGTGTAGCAATTTTACACTTCTCACGTTTGTCCTTAATCCTAACAACATTCCCTTGCTGAAATTAATCTGGGGCTCTGCGTGAGAACAACATTACCAGAGATACGTTTTAACGCAAAAGCTTTAATAAAATGACTCGTAAAACTCTTAATATATCTCTCCCTTATTGCCTCCATCTGTTAATTTAAGAAGACTTATGCAAATTAACTTTTATTAAAATACCTGCAAAAGAACTGACATGTCGCAATGAAAATACAAAAATTCGAAAGTTTTATAAATAATGTGGTTTAGGTATTCATAGTGAAAAGTCAATATTCAATTCCGTAATCTGTTCAATTTCTAAATCAACTCTATTTATCAAAAATAACAAACATTTATTATTTCCACTCTTTTCAATACAAATAATACGATACAATCCTTTGTTATTCTTTTACAATCATATTCGAATTATATTTCAATGTCAAGTTAAGCTCAAGTTCCCAATGCAAATCATCTGTCATAGACCAAAAACGTACCACAGTCCAATCATAAGCTGTGGTCTCATTGCCGTCTTGGACAAACACTAAATTAAACAATAATTGTAATACAGCATAATGGATTGACCTTCAATAGCAATCTATACTTCTATATTAATATTATAAACAGAGAAGATTTGTAAGTTTATAATGAATAAACTCATAAACTACTGGGCCGATTTTAGAAAGCTATAGAAAGCTACATTATCAGCGAGTAACACAGGTTATATTTTATAAAGTTACGCGGACGAAGTCGCGTGCAAGAGCTAGTTTATAATAAATTGATTCACACCCCTTTAAAGAGTTGCAATATTAAATTTTAAAGAATATCTTTTAAGATAATCTTTATCTCCGCTAACTTCTTCTACATAAATCACCCAACGGATTTTGATACGGTTTTCACTAATGGAAAGAGCGATAAACGAAGACTGTTTCTAATATTCTATTCTAATAACAATTTCTATAACAAGATTGTATTTTTAAAATATATAATATTTTATAATCTTATGATAAATAACTAATCAATATATATATTTATTTATTTTTATGAATTTTCCTAAAAAGAACACCAATGTAAAATTGATTGGAACACGGCTAAACCTACGGCCAGGATTAAGACAAGAAAAGACGTGATGAAATGAAATTTAAGTATAGATCTTAGTTAGTATACACTTTCAAGTATTCCCCAGGTACTTAGATCCTGAAGGCAACATTGTTTGTTCATGTAATTAGTCGGCCAACTTTTAAAGTTAATCCATCAACGTCTAAGTGACTGAACAGACGATGCTTAAATTCGTCCAAGATAAATACGGTAAATTAATACTAAATTGATGGACTGATTATTGATATTGTGAAGTTAAATAATATTAAGCAAACTTTACATTAAATTTTATTAAATTTTAATAACTAATAATTAAAGCTCATTAATATAAAGTATCATGTATCATGTAAGAATAAGTTAATAAAAGTATAGTTTTCTTAGACGGATAAGCAAAAGTGAAAAATTAGGTTTTATTGCATTGATAATGTTAGTTTAACGAGCCCGTTGGATGAGTGGTTAGGGATGTCCCGGGTTCGATTCCCGGGAGGATCAGTTTTGTTAATGAACTTTTCAAAGTTGATTATGGTCTGGATTTGGAAAGTAGTTGCAGGGCACGCTGCCTTTCGCCGTCATTTGGGCAGCTTGTTTGGCGGCAGTAACCACCCCCGTACAGTAGACCACCGTGAAATAATAGCATGTGTTCTGTTATGTTTCGGTGAGTGAGTAAGGGATTCCAGAGACCATTTCCCCGTCCCTTCCCTAATATGGTCGGCTGCGTACTTGCAGCACTAGTGTAGGTGACTGTAACCCTTAGCCTGTCTGTCATTAAAAAAATGTTAGTATTCTTAGTTATTAAGCAAAAGTCTGTACCATTTTAACGTCGTCCGTTTTATCGAAACGCAGGCTACGCGTAGAGCAGACTGGCCCTACTATTATGTGGTAACTATAAGTAGTTACATGAAGCTACGTAGGTAGGTAGTTAGGTGTACTTAAGTCACTTAATTTGGAACAGAAACGTATAATATCCGAATATAGAGTGAGTGACTTGTTCACCAAGTTTGCTCTTTCATCGAATAAAAGTAATTAATCATGTCGAGTCTCCTACCAGTAATTACCTCTAATTAAGCCCGTATTCAGTTTAAAGCCTTCGAAATATTCTTTTTACTTCGTCAGAATTTCTTTGCTGTTTTGAAACTGACCATTAGTTAGTTAGACTATACGGAATTTTCCAAGTGTTTCATCAAAATTATTCCGATCATTAACATTAAGAAAATATTATTCATTACTTATAGCACTTTCCATTAGTGGAAACCGTATCAAAATCCGTTTGTAATGTGGTTTAACAGGAACAGACACAGGAAATTATTGAAATCAAGAAAGACCGAATTTATTACCGAATTCTTTAAAGTGAAGTTAAAAACAACAATGGCCTGGTTTTGAATTATGGCCTTTGATTGTATCATAGGGTGTTCACAGACAAAACTTACATGTTACCAACAAACCGTTTTGGTCTGGTCTTACAATTGGTATGACGTGTGAGGAATATCAAATCAATGGTAGGTACATGTAGCAACCGTTCATGCCTTTTTCGAATTAGTTGTTTATATGTTTATGTTGATCAATGCAATAAGTTACTGCAATCAATGTTATTGATTGCAGTAAATTATTAACTAAAAGTAATTAAAAATATGTGTCAGGTATTGAAATGCAAAAATAAAAGTATAACGACATACGTCGCTCAGCACCTGAGACACGGCAACTCTGCTCATTGACCTGTTTATTTCGGAGGATTATCACAGTAAAATATAAACTCTACTTAGTAATTATTCTTTTAACGTGTAATTTTACCATAAAGACAGCTCTGATTTTAACTCTTTGACGAGCCCGTTGGATGAGTGGTTAGGGTGCTTGCCTTAACGCTCTGTTCTAGGTTGAGTTGAGTTGACCCTTACTGGGTTGGATTACCGCTAGGCTCAACTTTGGTAATGATCTTTTCTAATTGGCTCTATTCGGGATCTGGAAAGTAATTGCGTTTTGCAGTCATTTGGGCAGCCCGTCTGCTGGCAGTAACCACCTCTTTGCAGAAGACCACCGTGAACACCACGTAGGTATTTCGGAGAGTGAGTAAGGGATAACAGAACCCATTTCCCTATCCCTTATCTTTAATCCCACGATGGTAGGCAGCGCAATTGAAGCACCTGTTGCGTTGGTACCAGCTAGCTACCATCAAATAGACAGTCAGCTTGTCTGTCGACCTTAACATAAAAAAAGCTATGACTTAAAAACAATTCTATAAGCATAAATTACTAGCTGTTGCACGCCTTACTTTATAAAATATAGCCTATATTCTTCGATGACAATGTAGCTTTTGAAGAATTTTCAAAATCAATCCAGTAGTTTTTGAGTTTATTCATTACATACATACAAATCTTCTTTTTTATAATATTAGTATAGATTACTGGTTCTATTTACTGTGTTTAGTTCTATTTATTGATTGCGCCACCTGTTTACGTTGTGGTAGGGCAGGAGTAATTAATCTTTAACCCTTCCACAGTGGAATTAAGTCGTTAGCCCTTTTAATGGACGTTGTACATAATACATTGCTGTTCGATAGATAATTGACACAATTGGAAACAGAGCGTCGTTAGCGTCAATTAATGCATCAGGCGCATCAGAAAGAGACATAGATTGAGTCTTGATTAATTTTGATTGTTAATTTGTTAATTTTGTTGTTTATAATTTGAAGTCGCAGAATACAATTTGAAAATAAATTTGACTAAATAAATACAAAGAATACTAATCTATTGGTCAGAGGCAGAATAAGCTACTTTGCAAATTATATACTAAAAACCTTCCTCGAGAAGCACTCTATCCATTGGTGAAAACAGCATGAAAATCGGTGCACTAGTTTTTGAGTTTATCGCGAACAGACAGACAGACGCGGCGGACTTGTTTTATAATATGTAGTGAAATATATTTTCAATAGAAGGCTATCAAAATAGCATATTTTTTAAAACATGACGCATGTTACATACATTACTTTGTTGACCAGTGTCGACCTCAAAACTATGCACACTAGAATCACAGAGGAGTATAATAGAATTTTAGTAGATAGAATTATAGTATTATAGAGTATAATATAATAGAATAATAGTATTATTAATTTACTAATCCGCTGGCTTCTGTACTCGTAGGTAACTTTCGTTTGAGTCGTTGGGTTTTAGCCGGTAAGAATCCGGCATAACCCCGCAGTATCCCCTACACTGCCGGGTATCCAAGAGGATTTCCAAACGTTAAAAAAAAACAAAAAAGGTGCTCGGTACTTTTCAATGAGAGAGCCATTAAGTTTTTTTTTAATAACATGTATTTATGTTGTAATCGTTAAGCCATTATAGTGGTTCATGTCATCGTGAATAAAAACCGATCGTCTATAGTTGAGATTGAAATAACCGAGCCCAACTGAAGTGGGTCAACAAGCTCTTAAGTTAATGCCCGATGTAGGCAGCCCCACCCCAGCTTACCCAATAAACGTATTAACGATACCGTTTATTCGGAACGAATGCTGTAATATTGAAACAGCCAAATTTACGAGTTATTGAGGTTCTATATTATAACAACATGCTTGGTATTCACAACGAAAGTTGTTTATGTGCATTATCATAATAGCACTACGTGTGTGTTCAGCGAAAAATTCCTTATGTAGTTCGGCTTTTAGTAAAACAATATTATATTAAAACTCAAGTGTCGTGAAATTTTGAAAATTCTAAACATACCTGATGGAGTTGTGTTTAAAACCTTATATGTTTGAGCTGTGCAAAGTTGAATCGCTTGCGAATACTAATTTAATGTTTTGGATGATTTTATTTAATACGTCAAAGACAATCAATATCCAATGACAAACATTCTACTAATATTAAAAATGCGAAAGTTTATGAGGATGTATGGAGGATGTTTGTTACTTTTTCACTCAAAACGGCTGAATGGATTAGGATGACAGATAGGTCGCTTCTATGTTACAAGTAATATTTTCTTTGAGCGAATTATATGTATATATCCAACGAATTCGAATATATCATATACACCAAAAAATCTTTTATCCTTTAGCTATAGAGTGGTGTAATTAAATTTTGGATGTATATGATACATATGGTAGCTACAGCATCAAACTCTATTCTTCCGATTTTGTTATTATTACTTCCCTGAATTGCCTCCAACTATGGAATCAAATTTAAATACGTATATGCCAAGGGCTTTAGAGTTAAAATCAGACTGACTGGGAATTGAGGTCTCATACTACAACTCCAGTACTATCATTGAGCCGTGGTAAGGAATGTGATGGAAGAGAGACAAGAAGTTGGCTACAGCGCCAAATTTATGTTCCTATATAAAATACATACTCGTCCATTTCCGAAATAACTGAACTAAGACAATAGACGTAGATTGGACATCTTCCAGTAGATAAGTCAAATGAGGTCAAACTCAAGATACGACATTGACGCAAAATGCGCCAGATTTGTTTAATTAATACACTTATAAAAGTTAAAAATTGGTTACACAATTTTTGGTTCATCAATAATAATTTATTAAATCATACGAAAAATTTAAAAATTCAATTTGTAACATTAATACTGCTTAAAGTATTATTTGGAAATAATTCAAAAAGTGCTGTACACAAGATGTTAACAGCAATATGCTAAGGGTAACAAAAAGAAAAATCGTTTTGAAAAAGATTCCCTCATTATAATTTTCATCTTATTTATGTTTCATTGTCTTCTTTTTATTTTTTGTGTAAATTGCGTTCTGTGTAACTGAACTGAACTGCGTTCTTTCTTTGAATCTGAATTAAACATATGACACTTTTTATATTTTGCCAACGCTGAACGCATTAAATACAATTCAAGTATTTTTTTTGTATTTTTTAATAAAATAAAATTTATATAATAACTATAATACCTATGAAGAAATATGAATACCTATATACGATGAAGAATACCTATATACAAAGTTCCTGAAATTACAGCAAATGTTATATTAATATAAGCGGCGTATATAGTCTACGCGTTCCACGTGCGACACCCATATATAATGGTTAACCGCAATAATTTGCAATACAATATGATACAGCTTTATCATTTACTCGCTTTATTTAATACCAAAAGAAAAGAAAGAATCTCTAACTGAATTACATTTACAAACAAACCTTACAGAGAGAATTCGTTTTTAGACCAAACAATAAATCTGTGAAAATGATTGTACATATTAAGTTGTAAAATTAAACGCTAAAAACAAAATACAATTAAAAGGAATCGTTGGACCAATGGAAATAATGTTTCGTGATTAACTTCGAGAGCTCGTTCATTCGAGTTAATTAATGTATTTCATTACTTGGGGGATTCTTCTTTTATGTTAATTTAATTTCAAGAAACACGCTCAACGAAACGTAGACGATGAGAATAATATAAAAATTCATTTAAATAAGACATTTTATTGACTCTTTTAAGAGTCAATAAAATGTCAATAATTAACTTTTTTAAAGTTAACTCGTAGATGCCACAGAGTACTCAATTTATGAATATGTGGATTGCCATAACTAAAAATAATACATATGCCTAATTTAAATACTTATTCTAAATTATAAGAATTCTTTAATTAACTACACTAATATTATAAAGAGAGAGGGAAATCTTCGGAATCACAGTGTAAAATTTATAACAAAAGAAAACTGTTCCTAAGACAGAGTAAGTCGCAATGTTACTGGCAGCATTGTGTTCCGCAGACAAACTTTGTAAAACTTCGTCTTTTCGGTTGTCTTCTCTTTAACATATCTCTTGTATTTGCATAGGATCACATACGACGGCCATACTTAGTGCAAGTGTGAAACAAGGACTTAAAATGTTTTATGAATTACACAAGTTACACCCACGTGTACAGTTTAAACATTAGTTTATTTAAACAGAATTATAGATGTGAAGGAGCACCACTGATATATAGTTTTGATTTTTTGTTTTTTCTAATATTTAAATTAATTAAGTGGTAATTTAAAAATCAATTAAAAAGTAGATAGGTAATAATATACTATTTCTTCTGATCTCATACAAGCGTAAAAAAAAAACATTAAAAAAAGCAAATTCATTTGAAGCGACCGTTTTAAATTGAGGAGTTAAACAGAGACAAGCGTAATGGGATATTTATTTTGTTCAATTTGGTTTTATTGGCTAATTCGTCGGCAGCCGATAGCTGGTGGGCCTCCCCCATGGGCTTTACCGAAGTATTTACCAAATCCCGGTCGTACGCCCGACGTACCACGGCCGCGGTTCTAGCTCTCACTTTGCTGTTCAAACGGGTTTTATTACGTACAGTTTTACATATAAATGGACTTCTCTGAGGAATTACCGTTTCATTAGCCATAAAGTACCGGACGAATTCACGAGTTGGGAATTTTTGATTGAACATTCTAAAATTTTTGCGTATAGCTTAATCCCGATTTGCTACTTTAATTAAATACGAGTATCTACATAACGATGTGACAAAAAATTTTGTATTGAAGGTTGGCTTTAGCCACGGTTTCGTTCTGTTATGAAATTATTATGCTAGGAATTATTATGCTAAGGGCCTCTTTCACTAACTACAAGTAAAATGTTGATTAGTTACTTTTAGAAATAATTTTATGTTTTATTAAATTTTGCACTGCATCCTTCGATAGGCGAATTTTTTTTATTATTTTCTTTTTAATGTTTGGGGCTTTTACCGTACAAACAAAGGTATTATCATCTCCTTCATTCCCGGTTACCGGTGACATTAAATGGCGGTTAGCCTACTTGACACATGGTGAAAGAGGCCCTAAAAGAATTTATTACTGAATCACAGAAACGAAACTAGGTAAGGTAGATGGCGCTGTAAGAGAAAAACGCCATCTAGTTTCATATAAAGAAAGTAAGTTCTAAATAGATGCAATCATAAAAAAAAAATATTTTATTTTATTTGCTAACACACAATCTACAACTCCTTTATCTATACTAATATTATAAAGAGGAAAGATTTGATTGTTTGTTTGTTTATTTGAATTGAATAGGCTCCGAAACTACTGGACCGATTTGAAAAATCGGGAAAAAAAATCTTTCGCTATTGGGAAAATTTTAACTTATAAAATTATAAATTATTAATTATAATTTTATAAAATTACGCGGACGAAGTCGCGTGCAACAGCTAGTATTATTGAAAATTGTTTATTGTATGTTTTCATTGCCAGTACATAAACATTTCTATTATAAGTCTACATACCTACAGGTCTTTGCAATAATGTTTGCCTAGTTATATGTATAATATTTCAAGTGAGACCGTTTATTTATAACTTACGTATATGTAAAAAATAGCATGCATGACAAAATATAGAATGGAATATGTTAAATAATATAACTGCATTCCCATTTTCGAAGATCCCATTCGGAGTGAGTTTTCGCATATCCAGCCCCATTTGAATTGGTAACATTCTTCCTTACAACAGATGTTGCTCTTTAATTTTAGTCGCAAAATTCGAAGTGTATTTTAGTTGGCCTGAATTTATAAAGTATTTTTAGCGTATTTTTAGAAAGAAAGAAAGAAAATAACTTTTATTACTCAAATACATACAAGCCCAATACACACATACACACTATATGAATACATAAACAGAAATTACAAAGAAAATGCAAATAAATAGTAAGTATATAAACAAATAATATGAGATTACAATCATTTATTAAATCTTCTTCTTTATTATAGTAGTATATAAAAGAAAGTTGAGTTAGTTACACCATTTATAACTTGAGAACGGCTGAACCGATTTTTATGATCTTTGTTTTATTGAATTTGTCTCCATCCCGAATAGCAGAATAACTGTTAAAACTTCGAAAAAAAAAAAAGATTCACAAAAAAATATATGAAGAAAGTTCATTTTCACATACATTTTGTATAAAACGGGATTTTATTCTCCCCGAAGCGGTACGAAGTTCGCGGGTTTATGATATTTCATAGTGATGTACGCGTAATTACAATTTTCTTACTAAATTATATAGACCTTTCATGTCCATATTTATGAATAATTTGCTCACACGTTTCACCTTAGTTGAGTATCACCTTGGATCATTTTATATTGGTTGGGCTTATACACGAGAGAGGGTTTCAGAACCCATAACAGCGACATTTGAGCGAATATTAGCTTCTTGTATTTAAACGAATGACTGTTCCACGTGTTACCAATTACGGTATCGGTTTCACATAAATCACACATTTAATTTATCCTATTTCATACATATTTCACTGAAAAAGAGAGAGTTGGAATATTGTAACTGGTTACGTTGTATTAATATTGTAAAGAGGTTTGTATTTTTGCTTGTCTATACTAGTCTATACTTCTACACTAATATTATAAAGTGAGAAAATTTGTATGTTTGTAATAAATAAACTCAAAAACTACTGGATCGATTTTAAAAATTCTTTCACCTGTAGAAAGCTTCATTATCAGCGAGTAGCATAGGCTATATTTTATAAAAAAAAATACGCGGACGAAGTCGCGTGCAACAGCTAGTATTGAATCGTCAATTAACATAAGCAACGTCAAGGGGGTCATAAATGCGCAGGCGACATTGACAGGATACTTAAGTTATACATATAGCTTGTATATGTATGTATGTATATGTATGTATGTATGTATATGTATGTATGTATATGTATATACATACATGATGATGATTTTTCACTGTGGTCTTTTGCAAGGAGTTTGGGCCGCACAGTTTATAACTGCGGAATGCAGTGTGCCTTGTCGCATCTAATATTATAAATTGATTAATGGATAAAATAAGGATACAATGTTATTGAAGTTTTCAAGAAAACGCAATACATTTCCGCAATAGGCGAGAAAAATTCACGCAGTGTCAGATAGAAAAAAACTGTCTTCTCTTTCTCTTCAATAACTAAACAAAGTTGGAATACTATTCCGACCCTCAGGAACTGTTTTGCCATCTATAGGTACAAATATATATTATGCATAACAGCTTCCATCTAACTATTATCGACAGGAAGATTGGCCGTTAATGCCGCCGAGTTTCTCACTACATTTCCGAAGTTTCCTATGACTATTGAGACTAAGTGCTCGTTTATAGACTACTTGCTCTTTAAATTTAATATCTAACTTCAATTGACTCAATCAGTCTACCTGATTACATGGAAGAAGTAATATATAGATATGGTACAGGGAGTCTGGAAGTAAATATTTTTCCGCATATTTATTTTTTATTTTTAATGTTGGATTTGTGTGGCGCAGTCACAAAAGATATTAAACATAACAAATTTAAAAATATTTATTTGTATGTTACATTTAATTTAAAGAAAACTACAGCGCGTACCTACGAAGTCGGAGGCACAGAGAGCTAGTTATAATATTACTAGCTGTACCCGCAATTTCGTATGCACTGTAGTTCGCTTTTTGTAAATCAACCAGGGACCTAATATTTTTCAAGATAAAAAGGATTCTATAATGTTAATCCAGGTAATAAACTATCTGTGTGACAAATCCGTTAAGCCGTTTTTGCGTGATTAAGTAACAAACATCCAAACATACAAACATTCGAATTTATAATACTCGTATTACTAGCGACCCGCTCCCGGTTTCGCACGGGTGCAATTTTTTTCTGCAAATTATATATTAAAACCTTCCTTGTTTAACACTCTTTCCATTATGCTAAACATTAAAATCCGTTGCGTAGTTTAAAATACCTAAGCGCAAATCCAGAGGTACAGGCGGCGGGAAGCGACTTTATTTTATATTATTATGTAAAGATTAGGATGTAAGATTAGGTGTCTGTTTCTCCGCTAATTTCTTCTAAACCACCCAAAGGATTTTGATACTGTTTTCACTTATGGGAAAAGAGATAAACATAGAAGGTATGTGTAAAGTGCCGAGGGTTGGTCGCTACAGTAATATATATAAAACAAGCAACAATTAAATTACCAGGTAACCGATTACTACCAAAAATTAACAATGCAAATATATTCGAGTAAGAGTAACGATGACCTGTAAATTATTTGGATATATATCGGTCGCTTTTACGTAAGATTAATTAAAGTTTGGCTCATTTTTCGTACAAAGTTTTAACGGTCTACGGCGGAGTTGAAATCGGCTTCTCGATAAAAATGGTCGGCCATTTTTAATTACGGATCGCTGCCATTGTTGGAAGCCTCTCGACACATCCTCCATGGAGTCTGATCGACCGTGCATCTATGACACAGCTGCAGTATTGGCCAGTGATTGAATTGCTCTATCTAGTAATTTATAATCCTCTTTGTTTGCGACGCGAAAGCTATCGTTTAGGTTTTTGTATTCGTTGAAATAAATCTGGCTCGTTGTAGTCAAAGCAGAAGATATATTTTTATTTAAATTTTATAAACAAACTAGCTGGTGCCCGTGAATTCGTGCGCGTTGAAAAAGAAAATATATGAGTAATATCGCCTGTGACGTCGGCGGCGTCGCCACGCGACAGTGGCGCCGAATTATTTATGTTTTTAGATGATCACTCGGGAACAGTATTTTTTTTCTGGATGAAAGGTATTATGTCCTTTTTTCTATCCCTGACAACGTGTATGCAATAATTCATGATGATCGGTTGAGTAGTTAAGGCGTGAAAAGGTAGCAGACAGACAGACAGAGTTACTTTCGCATTTATAATATTAGTATGGATTTTCATTAAGTAACTTAAAATTAAGTAAATACTCGTACATGTTGGTTGTCCCAAAAATCAACGTCAAGGGGGTTAGTATCCGCTTGGAAGCATTACAAATTTTCAAATTTTGCTATTGCTTTATGTAAGTAATCCTAAATAACTCTACAATCAGCAGTCATAAGTTGTTTTTGTATGTTTTGTATAAAAAATAAAGTTTGATTGAGTCATGCTTTTAAGTTATTTTTATTTTCAAAAGAAAAACATTTTTGAGTTTACTTTTTATATGTAAAATAATAAAATTTGTGGGGAGAGCACGATGGTCCTTTAAAACAAGATTTATTATCTTATAGCCGATATGACTGTTGTACTAACCGGAAGGCAGCGTTGGGTTAGGTAGCGATCGAAAGAGATAGGGCACGCGCTTCAACACTCGAGATCATTTCCCTTCCAAGTAAAGGACTTAGTGAATAATAATCAGGATCATTCTTTAAAGTGCGAACAGCTCGGGGGAAAATTAAAATTGACTTCAGACTGTGCGCGTCGAGTGCGGTCCTCTCTGATGCTGACTCGTCGTTTTCTTAATTAGAAAAAAGATCTTTTGTAAGGTGAATACCCACTACTTCGTACAATTATTACTTAATTTTCTTTGAATCCTGAAAACACATTTGGGGACATACCTATTAAAATAGTTTTTATTTGAGGTTTCGTAAACATTGAAATTTAAAAGATATGTTCTTCTTGCGAATTGAAAATATGTCTATTAACAAATTTCATTAGTAATAGACAGATAGGATAATAAGATGCTGTAGTAACAACATATATAATGATACTGTTGAAACTGTGGTATTGATGCCTAGGTCCATTTCCCTAGCCTTTACCTTTTATCGTATCTATGGCGCTGCTAGTTTTGATCGGTGACGGTAACCAATCAAGACAACCTTAAGCCTGTCTTATACCTTTATAAAAAATAGTTATATTGTTAAACTAATAAGGCCTATGTAGAATGAAAAGAGCCTTTAGTCTAAGAAATAATATAGCCATCGTTTTTATAGGACGCTTCATTACTTCCCACGCAGACAAAGCCGCGGATAAGTGCATTATTATATAAATGGATATCTGTCACACAAGAGCAATGACAACGAAACGGTATAATGGCAATTAGTCGTTTGTTTTTCGGCATCTACACGGTTTTCTGTTTTTCGACAAGCACATACATAAAACTGTTGACCAGAACAAGTTATGTTAGCATACGAAGCTGGGCTCCTAACTTGACCCAGTTAACTTCTAATTGCGATAATTTCCGAAGCCGATTAGTGAAGGCGAAATCCACATATAATTTAATAAGGAAACTTTACAGTTAATCACTAAAACCGAGAGAGCGATTTAAAGAACAAATAACAACTATTATTACTATGGCGCTGAAACGTGGTGTCTTTAACTGTGGGCAAAATTATGGGCAAGGATCTATTATGTTGTCATATGAATTGTTAATATCCTTCCAGTAGTGTTAATCCTAAGACTGAGATTATGATGTCACAACGGGATTTGAACTTGCGTTTCTTGTGTTGACAACCAAGCGTTTTCCCACTGCACTATAATTTCCATGCCTATGTAAGATCTAATAAAGCAGACGTGAATTTTATTTAAACATTAACTCGTATAATATTTTTGTAAAGGCCGGATATTGCGTTTAGTTAACTCGCCCAAAATATATCTTTATTTATGCTTGTAATGGTGAGTTACGATCGAAACAACGCGTCAGCAATATAAAATGATTTGCAGGTGGTAATTTCATTGCAATATTTATTGTTATAATACATTTTGGCTAAAGTGGTTCTAATGGGTCCGCCAAAATAGCAACATGGTAAAGCGGTCATATGAATTGTTAATGATTTAATTGAAGGGGGAAAAGGTCGAAGTATACTGTTTTACATAATGTTCAAAAGGCGAAATCATAAAATATCTTTATTAAAGTGCTGATTAGTAGAAAAAAAGGAACAATCATTTTAAAATAGCCCGCGACTTCATCCGCGTTGAGTAAAATATTTGAGTAATATAACGCCCGATATCTTTATCGTTGTGACGACGGTGGCGCCACCACCGTTGAAGATAGTGGCGCCTATTGTTTATATTTTTAGACGAACCTTCGGGAACCTAACATTTTTTCAGGATAAAAAGTATCCTATATGTTATGCCAGGTATAATAAACTATCTGTGTGCTACATTTAATACAAATTCGTTCAGCCGTTTTTGCGTTATTGAGAAACAAACATCCATCTATATAAACATATAAATTGTCTCTTTTATAATAATAATAGGATAAGATCTGTATTAAACACCTCTGAAAGAATTGTAAAGAAAACTATCGATATTGTGTGCTCGCAAACTTACAAAGGGCGCGACCTATCTCTTGTTAATCAAACTAATTGGTGGCATCATATTAATAGCGTCCGGTACGTACCAGGTACGTGACATATAAAAAAGGCCTGTCAAATAAAGGGAGCAAAGGGGTGTCCCAATATTGCGTCGCCAGTCGCGTTTGTTTAAAGGGATCGGTCAATTTGTTTAACGCGAGACGTGTCGCCGATGAGACAACAATGCACGAGCCGTCCACACTCCACGCGTAGTGCAATTTAATACCAATTAAATGATGCGCACGTGTTTAATATGTCAATGACATTATTAAATAATAAAAAAAAGTATATTTCGTGTAATATTTTGGAGATCGTTTTGGTGTGTTTAGTTCCAATGTGTCATAGTAAATTTTATATTTTTAAGTAACGGGGCAATGCAGCCAGAAAGCTTGGGAACCTGCCCAAGGGACCGAAGCTTTATATTATATAATATGTAAATATATATAACTTAGAATTAAATGAAATATTATTTAGTTTAGTATCTCTAAGTATTATGTTATATTTGAATATTCAGAAAAAAATTATGTTATTATAATATCAACAGACAGGCTGACGGTAGGTGGCTACCGTCGCCCATGAAACAAGCAACGCCACGGGTGTTGCAAGTGCACAGTCATGCTGCAATGCTGCAGATACACTCGTGGGGAAAAGCTAATGTTGTGTAAACTTTGTTTTAATAGAAAATCTTAAGATAAACTGCAATATACTCGTATTTTCAATTTAACACTTTCTTTGATCTCATACAGTGTAGAATATAAGGATGTTCTTGAAATTGTGTTTTATAAAATAAATACATTTCAAATTTATAACGTTAGCTACAAAGATGAAGAACCGAATCGATTTAGAGAATGAATTGCTTTTCTCCAAGCGAAGTGTGCACTGCATTCTAACAAAAGATTGAATAACTTCATTAGCAAAAGAACTTGCAGTGGTTTTTCATGAATTCTCGCTGAAGATTTCCTCTCATTTCCAGTTATTTCTATTTCCTTAATTCACTTGATTTTAGTATTTAATTCTCATTCACAAAATAATAGGTAAAAAAAACATGACAATTCGCCCGAGATAAATTCGGACGAATTGTCTATTAACTCTAAATTACTACTAACAATAGTAGTTCGAAATTTGAAATTCGTATAAATTCGGATTTGGAAAAATGTATCCAACCTACAACTGGATGTGTAAAAGTATTGGAAGTTCTCATGTTTCATCAAACATTAGTTTTTTGTTGAAGTTATGTTCAACAACAAACTGAAACATAACGTACTCGTACCTATACGTTATATTTCAGTTATAATCAGGGTTCATCATAAACCCTGATTTCAACTTAGTGAAACTAGGTTTGCGTAATGGTGTAGTAAGTATCCAGTGTACTTACACCATAGCTTTGCAAAGTTTAATATTCTTAGAAAACCTTCCTCTGAATCTCCCGTTGAATCACAACTCATTTACTAAAACATAATTTAAACTTGAAGTATATCCTAACAATTGTATAATACATTTCTAGCCTAACATTGCCTCTAAATGTCTAACTAATCCTTCGGACAAGGAAGGCTGCCAGTCTAAGGTGGCAGACAGGTGGACCCTAAGGTCTCCGGTGGGTATAAATAGGTACATATTAAATTCATTCTCTGACATTTTATTGACACAACACAATTTCACAATGGAGTAATTGTTTTCCAAAATATACGTTATATAACTGGTAATATAAAACCGTTTAAAACTAAAACATTAACATTTAATAACGAGGTGTGAACGATTCAAAAAGCTATTTTCAATTAAAATTTGCCCTCGACTGTTTTGACAGACATTTCATTAACCTGGTTCCATTTGGAGCACAGTTTCCGTAACGGCGTACTGTATTCGTGACACTGCTACTGTGTCACGAATACAAAAGAATATATAAGTACTTATCCACATTTGCTATCTTTGTAATCGCTATTTGCTACAGCTTTCTAATAAACCCCAATACCTAGATGTAAACTGGTAATAATCTTATTGGAGATATGAGGACCATTATTTCTGACATGATACAGTAGTATAGAAGAGTTCACACTGCATCCTACGGACCGATCAAAGTATTACTGTTAAGGTGCGTCCAGATTGAATACAATGTTATATAACTTTGTTGTATAACATGTACACGTCATTTAACGTTGTTGTATAGCAATGTTATCTAACATGTATACAATTGTCTTGGTAGCATCACAAGTGCACGTAACGACGTGATACTATAACTTTATGTAATTAACACAAATATCGTGCACACATATAAAATATGCAATATATCTATGTTTTATCAGATTTTTATATCGTATTTTTTAACTGCTTTTAAATAGTTAAGGTGAATCCCGATTATATTATTTCGAAATTTGTTTGCGGAAGATATTAAAAGACGCCATAAATTTAAAAAAGATTAAATTTTAATTTCTGGTTATTTTATTCGTCACCGTCGCCACAGCAACAAAAATGTCGGGCGTTAAAATAGTCATATGTTTTCTCATGTGTTATATTTTCATTATCCAACGCGGACAAAGTCGCGGGCATCGGCAACAACAACATTTGTAAACAATGATTGCAAATTTCGTGTAATTTCATCTATTAATAAAATTATAGAGTAAATATTAAATACTAAAACATGCGAGCACAGAGAACTTTAAATAAAACAAAAAGCACAGAGTAAATAAAATGTTTGCAAGTTCTTTAATTAGTTATCTAGACAGGGATACGTGCTTCGCATTTAAAGTTTGCAGTAATCGTGGTTTGAGAGTTGGCGCATCGACAACACTGATGAACCCTTTTGCGGTGTCTGTGTCGTGCCAGTGGGCCCCTAATTACAGCCCTTCGCGTTTGCAGATTAGAACTGGAGATTGCAGAATGTTTTGGTTCCCTTTAAAAGATAAGCTCTTTTCAAGATAAGCTCACTCGTTCCTAATTACTTATTGTTTCGAAACAGAAGCATTTTTAATAAAAAAAAACGTATTTCCACTGTTTATTTTGTGGACGTCAATGTATACTTTGGGATTATTAATGTTTGAAGCTTGTAAGGACTATCTTATTTGGGGAGTATGTTCTTAAGAAAGAAACTCATTGAAATAATATATCTAAGCATAAGTTTAAAGTTTTAATTTTAAGTCTATGCAGTTTTCCTAAACAAATTTATATTTCTAACAATGATAATATTATAGAAATATCTGCGTGTACCACAAATAGAGTATCTCTTAACCTTCAAACCATTCACCCACAAGGTGGATTGACGACTTTAGAAGGGCCACGGATCTAAAGATATTCGCTGCATCCGGCCGGTCCTATTAGAAAATTATAGGTGATGCCCATAATTTGCGATTAGCAACACATCATTTTATTTAGCGATTCATTTTATTTAAAAACACAGATATTGATTATTTATTAACTCTGGATATAATTATGTACCTCACTCCCGCCATAGTTTCATACGGATTCGATGCGATACATACACGTCAAGCTATCTTCGGATAACGTTTCTTCAAACTCTCACTCCGCGGACTTTGCACTGGTCTGACGTATATACTGTTTTTCATTGCTGTGTTTTTGCTATTTACCCTAAAATTACAAATTTAAATAGTGTGATACAAGATAGTGTTGTGTATCAGAACTACAATTTCAGGACGAGACTAGTAAGACGGGATTTGTTTAACTGCATTTATTATATTGTTCCTAAGAATACAGAGCAATATAGAAAGGACAATTCGATCTCATTTTATACAACTGCAGCCACGCCATCTAATCTCGTGCGCAAATACTCATTTTGCCGGCTGCCTGTTTAAACGGGAAAAGCAGTATAATAATTAAAATAATTAAAATAAAATAATAATTGTTGAGATGTCCGTTAAGCGTTCTCCTACTGCGTCAAGGTCATACTTGAGAACTTCTCCTCCGAAACAATACGGATCTGACTCCGTCCTCAACAGATCGTCATTTGAAGATCCGCGGGATAGTTTTTCCAATGTTACGATTCGTTCAAAACCAAAGTTCACTGAGGTCCCAATACCGCCAGAGTCATGTTGGTCAGAAATTAAATCTATGTTTTCTGAACTTAAGGCGCAACAAGAGCAAAAGTTTATATCCTTAAGTGATTCCATATCCTTAATTATGAATCAAAATCAGGATATTCAAAAATCAATTGAATTTGTGTCAAACCAATATGAAGATTTATCACTCAAGTTTAATGATCTGCAACGAGAAAATATTGAATATAAGAATCACATTAAAAACCTAGAAAATAAGCTGGAATTACTTGAGAGATCGTCCCGCAAGTCGTCAATCGAAATACGCAATATTCCGAAACAGAATAATGAGACTGGGGAAGTAATTTTAAGTATTGTTAATGATATTGGCTCCGTCATTGCACTGGAGGATCCTATAAAAAATCTAGAAATAAGTGATATATATCGATCGAAATCTGAGTCAATAGTAATTGATTTTACTACTACAGGCAGAAAGGAATCTTTTATTAATTCGTTCAAGAAGTTTAATAAAACCAAACGTGAAAATAGGAGTCCTCAATTGAATACGCAGCACATAAAGCTACCCGGTCACCCAAGGCCTATATTTGTTTCGGAGTCTTTAACATACAAAGCCAGAAGACTTTTCTATCTTGCCAGAGAAAAGGTAAAAACTAAACACATCTCTGCGGCTTGGACGTCGTTTGGAAAAATTTATGTTAAAAAAGAGGATGGACAACCGCCGATAAGTATCGACAACGAGGTTGAACTACATAAAATATCACTATGACTGGAAATACCTATTGTCTTCTCATTTATGTACTTATCTTGTTTAATGTTTAAGTTTCTGCTTCAAAAATTCTTTAATTACCTGCTTTTCTATTTATTTTCTAAAATATGTCTAAGTCAAAATTTGCAGTTTGATAATTTGCGTATTTACATGTTTGTCTATTCTCCTGTGTACCCACTTTTTGGTAAATGTATGAAAATTTGCCGTCTCTTTTGTATAAACACCCCAGATTGCACAAGGTTTATGAATATCAATAACCTACCTATACTTCCATTTGTTAATTTACCTATTTACTTGTTTGTGTATGTTTCAGTGTACCCACTTTTTATTAATTTTATAAAAATATTCTGTTTCTACTGTACAAACACGCCAGATTGCAATAACCAACCCACAATTTCATTTTTATTATTACTAAAATTTATTATGGTATTATTGTATTACAATGTACTGCACAGTCTTATATTTTCAAGTTATATTATCGTTAACATAAAACGCGTTTCTGCGCATAGTCGTGCCATGCTAACCTATTTACAAATATACTACAATTACTCACAACTCACACTATATTGCCCACTAAATACCCATTTATGTGGCCCCTTTTCGCTTTACAAGGGAAAAGTCTTTTCTCTGCGCCTCCTGAAACTAACACTTAAAATTCGATTGCAAAGGTAATTTTATTGAAGGCTTGCAAGCAGGCGTTGACTCAATAATCGTTGCTAAATCGCTTTCTTGTGACATTGATGATGTCCAAGAGTATGTATCTAATGATATTAGTCAATTTAAAGTACTGTGTCAAAATATTAGAAGCATAAATTGTAATATGTGCAATTTTATGACTCTTCTTGCAAGGTTAAAAACAGATTACGATATATTGATTTTATCTGAGTGTTGGCTTTTGTCTTCTGTATGTCCACCTAATTTAGATAACTATAGTTATTTTGCCACTACCTCACATAAGACTCAAAATGAAGGAGTAGTAATCTATTACAATAATAAACTAAGTGTTACTTGTGAGGAACCAGACATATTTGATGCCAATTGCCTTTGCTTGAAACTTGGCTTAGACACGTGTATCATAGGTATTTACCGCCCTCCTAGTCAGATTGATACAAGCAAATTTATCTCCTCTCTCAATCTGTTCTTGACTAAATTAAATAGCTATAAAAATGTGATAATCGCTGGAGACATAAATATTGACATCTCTCCGAACTCCTCTGATAGACGTTCCCCTGAATATCTTAATTTGTTGGCAAGTCACTGCATCCTCCCGGGGCATAATATACCTACGCATGGTCGAACGTGTTTGGACCATATTATGATAAGAACTAAATTACAGGCCACTTGTCTAGTTGTTGAGACTTCAATTACCGATCATGAGACGACTGTCGTCAGCCTAAATATAAACAAAAAAACAAACTATACAACCAAACCGGGAATGCGTATTGACTACCAGCGCCTTGACTCTACGTTTCAGAAGATAGACTTTGAGCCTGTCATAAATTGTTGTGACGTGAATAAAGCAACGAATCTACTAGTTGATTGCATTAGTACAGCTATCAGGGAGAATTCAAGAATAGCCAGAAGTTGTAATAGACACAGAACTGCCAAACCCTGGATTACTCCCGGACTGTTACGGTGTATGAGAAATAGGGATAACCTTTACAAAAAGTATAAAAGGGACCCGGAGAATGAAATCGCAAAGCTTACTTATAAGCGATACAGGAATTTCTGTAAGTCCCTACTAATAAAGCAAAAAAGAGAATATGACAAACAGGAGCTATTAACTGCTAATAACAATAGGAAAAAATTGTGGGATGCAATTAAAAACGTTACTGGTTCTACCAAGGTTTCTGGTGATCTTGCTTGCCTTATCTCCCCAGACAGTCCCCAACACAGTGTCAATGAAATCAATGAGTACTTTGCTGGTGTAGGTAAGAGACTGGCCGAACAAATCTTAAACTCTGACCAGTCTGATGATAACACCAATCATGACCGTTCATCAGAATCGCCATCTGTTTCGTTGGCTTTCCTTCCAACGGATAATTCAGAAATTGAACACCTAATTCTGGGTCTAAGGGAGAATTGTGCTATAGGATTAGATGGCATCTCGACCAAAGTGATTAAGAGGTACACTCTCCAGCTTGCACCCCCTATTACTCACATATGTAATCTTTCAATTTCTAGTGGAATATTCCCTCGGGCATTTAAGTCGGCTGTTATTAAACCAATATATAAAAGCGGTGACAGAAACTGCATAATTAACTATAGACCCATATCTATCCTCACTACCTTGTCCAAGATTTTGGAACGTCTCATGAACAAACGTTTAATAGGTTACTTGGAATCTAATAATCTTCTTTCACCGGCACAATATGGTTTCCGCACCGGCAGGTCAACAGACGATGCTGTCCATGAACTAGCTAACACAGTTATAAATAATCTCGATAAAAGAAGGAAATGTTTGGCCGTTTTTCTTGATTTAGCCAAGGCTTTTGATACGGTTTCTGTCCCTCTTCTGGTTTTTAAGTTAGAGAGAATTGGAATAAGAGGCCTTCCGCTGGAGCTGTTTAGGGACTATCTAACAAACAGAACCCAACGAGTAAAAGTTGATCAATGGATTAGTGATGAACTTTCTGTCGCGTATGGGGTGCCCCAAGGCAGTGTCCTCGGTCCCACATTGTTCCTCATCTATGTTAACGACTTGTGCCAACTCCAGCTTCGTGATGGGAGGGTCTTCACTTTTGCCGACGATACAGCTCTTGTTTTCTCGGGGGATAATTGGGAGGATACGTTTCACAACGCCCAGCGTGGTTTCTTAGACGTATGTAAATGGCTGAGAAATAATATCCTGACACTGAATATCTCTAAAACAAAATTTATTACTTTTGCTCCTAAAAACAATCTCCTTCCACCAACATGTTTCGCTATATCAGCTCATTCCCAATCATGTCTTGACCTATCCATCCCCTCATGTTCCTGTCCTGTCCTCCAAAGAGTTGTGTCTATCAAATACCTAGGGGTCTATATTGATCAAAATCTTAGTTTTAAGCAGCATGTCGATACTCTAACGACACGATTACGTAAAATGATTTATATATTCAAGATGCTGAGGCATATTACTGATCGACACATAATCAAAATGGTTTACCTTGCTCTATGCCAACCGCTGATCAGTTATTGTATTGGTACATGGGGTGGTGCTGCTAAAACTCACCTGATCGAATTGGAGAGAGCTCAGCGTGCCATCCTAAAAGTTGGAGCCGGCCTGCCTTTTCTCTTTCCAACGGTTGGGTTGTACAAGGATTGGCAAGTACTAACTGTTAGACAGTCTTTTATACTTCATACTGTTCTCAAACAACATTCTCAATTACCGTACAGTCCAGTTCTGGAGAGGGATAGGCGTAGAAAGCGGCTTATTTGCCCCTTCAAACAGTTCAACCTGAGAATCTCTTATAGGTTTTACTGTTTTCTTGGCGGATATCTTTACAATAAGGTAAATTCTATCATACCAATATATCCTCTTCCTCTTCCTAAATGTAAGGAGGCAGTCACAGAATGGCTTAGGAGCTTGGATTATGAAGAAACGGAAAAAATTATTCGTCCGCTCTTTAATGTCTTATAGTACTTATTTGATATTTATCTTTTGTATTTAGTCTCAATATTTGTATTTATTTATTTGTTTTGTTTTTGTTGCTATTTGTGGGTATTATGCTTTGTGCAATCTGCGGAGTGGGACCTGGTGACCTGTAACACAGGTATTTTTTAATACCTACCACGGGCACCAGGCTCTCATACAGTTGCGACCATTGCTTGTTTATGTAACAATTAAGTTAACAATGTCTGTATATACTGTGGTCTTGTAATTGTGTGGAGCTAATAAATGCATTATTATTATTATTATTATTATTATTATTATTATTATTAAACTACTGCGGTATCAAGTGAAACTACTCTAAACAAGTGTTGATAAGTTTCCATTTTCTCAGTTTATGTTGGCGACTTTTTTTTTCTTTATGTAAACCGAACTAAAAATTTCCACCTATCCCTACCAGTGGGGATACTTAGTAGGGATAGATAGGTGGAATGGGCGAATAAAATTACTTCTGCCCATCTTTTCTGAATATTTTCTATTTTTGCCAAATGCATCCCGCACTTTCTATGAAAATGTGCACCAATTTCAGATACTCGGCGCACAGAGATTTTTTGGTGTGTTTACACAGCGGCGCGGCATTTGTAAATAAAACAAGAACATTTACAATCGCGTCCCAGAAGGATATTCACGCACATTTACCGTCGAAACGTTCTCATACTGTCGCATAAAACCCGACGTATTTACATAGGAAGCGACGCGTGAAAATGATTGATACGATACCCGTTGCGAAGTGGGTACGGGATTCTTTACTCGCCTCTGATGAGCACATTCATCATCGACATGACAACTGTGCCATTTAGGAATTTAACAAACAACAAATTATTACATCTGACGATGCCTACTGCGAAGAGGATTGGTGGCGCCATCTAACAGAAACCATTCCATGACAAATTAAGATTTCCGTTGCGAACTCTTTAGTCATTATCTGTGGCGCAATGTGAATATAATATATAATTATTATACCTAAAATATAATAAAGTATTACAAATATAAAAATTTTGGGTAATATATAAAAATATAAAGTTTGCAATGTTAAAATAACTACTTTTTACCAAATGTATATCAAACTATATATATAACCCAAAATCTAATAGATTATTCTGAAGTAAAGGCAGACAAAGTCTCGGTAAAAACAAGTTCTTTGTTATTTTTTTTTATTTTTATACGGAAAATCTGTTGACATCAATCCCACCTAATGGTAAGTGACCTAAGGTCGAAGATGGAGTTCGCTTGCCCGTTAATAGCCTATTCTTTCTGTTTTTTATGAGTCCCAAGTTGTAAATTTCAGGAACACTGAAGAAGGGAAAGGATTCCACTCCCTCGGATTGCACATAAAAAAAGAAGATGCAAAGCGCTTGGTGCGAATCACTCTTATGTCAACAACATAAGAGTGAATATCCTCTCCTTGTCTAATAGTCCGATGACGATAAGAAAGGAAGTCATGAAGTTCCTGTGCACACTCTCCAAAATGTATCCGATAGAAAACCAATAGGCAGGCAATTCTGCGCCTGTGTTCTAGACTCTGGAGCTTGTTTTCAACCAGAGATTCATCACCGATGAGCTTTGGCTTAGCGCTCTACTGAGTGAAGTTAGGAATCGAGACTTAGTTGTTTTTATGAAAAAGCTATATGCCATCAGCAGCAGGAAATATATTTCCAAAAAAGGTTGAAATTTAATCAAATTCAAAATAAACTCGTTCCCAAGTTGTGCTACCTTTTCGTGTTTTCCTAACTCAACCGCAGGGATAACCAAATTATATAAGGCTGCGAGCAGCTTTGTGTTTCCTAGTCCCGAGTGAAAGGTTAGTTAGAAATTTAGGCGGTTCAGAGGTCTCAATAGACTAGTTGCAAACGCATGTGTGACTGTTAAATTGCCCGTCAAAATGTTCAAGGATTTTTCATGTCACTTAGCACCGACCCAACAGTACCTAACTGAGGATACAGACTGGATTCATATAATACTAGCTGGTGCCCGCGACTTCGTCCGCGTTAAACGATTAAAGGTACCCTATGTCCTTTCTGGTGTCCCAGACAACGTGTATGCAAAATTTCATGGTGATCGGTTCAGTAGTTTTTGCGTGAAAGAGTTTTTTTTTTTTTTTTTTACATTTTTTTTTATATTTTTTTTTTTTTTTGGAGTTACAAACATCCATACATCCAAACATACTTTCGAATTTATAATATTAGTATTGATTTAAGAAACAATCACAAAAATCATAAAATAATCGTTTTGTTTTCACTTTTTACGAACTAGCGACTCGCCTTGGCTTCGCATGAATGTAATTATTTTGTGGAAATTATAACACAAAACTTTCTTGTTTATAGCTCTTCCATTTGTGAAAATCGTATCAAAATTCGTTGGGTGCATTGACTTATATATGTCCAAACATCAAAGTGAATATGAGTCAAGTGTGGTTCCCGAACGGCACTTTATTGAAACGTAGTGATGTTCCGTAAAGCCAATCTAGGTACATAGAAATCATTGGGTTGGGTGCTTAAGAAGAAGTTAGCAGAGAATCCTATTGAGGCGGACAGCGACTTTATTTTATAATATGTAGATATGTATAGATATAAATATATATGTATAGATATAGATAGATATTATACTTTTTTCTTATTATTCTCAATTTTCAAAAAGCAATAATAATACGAAACCATTACATTACTTAATCGTTGAATTTATTTTGTATAACAAGAAAGCGACATAAAAAATAATACCTTTTCTGGCAAGTACTTAGTAGAATATTATTTGCTTTCATTAGTTATATTTACCTAAAAACTTTAAAAAAAATTTAAAACCAATAAGAGTATTTGCGAAATAATCCCAAAAATAATTGAATTTATATATATACTCGTAATGTAATAAACAATTGATCCGCCGTAATTAAAAAACGAAATTAATAACAATGTGTTTTTGTATCAAGTATTACAATATTACTTGTCTTATTGTTTCCAATTTTCAAAAATCAATAAAAAAATTAATTTAATTTTTACTGCAAACTAACTTTAGGAATACTGAATTCCCTAGACAGCAATGTCTAGGAGAAACAGCACTGCAATGATATAAGAGTATAAGTGTATAATGTACATTATATCATGAAACAAAATTTAATTAAGACTCTTGACTACGAGTACTTTAATAGATTAGCCTCAAATATTCAAGCAAACTTCGGGACAATTTTTACTTTTATTAAATTTTTAATAAAGAAGGTAAACCGGGCTAGGATTAAGGTCTACCTAATGAAAGATATTGCCGCCTATAACACAAGCAACACCATGGAATATGCAAATGCTATACTAATAGGATAAAAGATAAGTGGGTACTCCTAGGTATGAGCTCTGCCGTGCTGTTATTCCACGGTGGTCTTTTGTAAGTACCATCAAGTGTACCATCAAGTGGATACACACTGGAAGCCACGTAACGGCGAGCGCAGCGTAAAACGCGCTGTTTTAGTTTGAAAATTATGGTGGAGCTCTATGTATAGCAGAGATGATGAAACAATACTGTGACCACAAATATATAGTGCATAGAGAGTATCATGTGCAAGATAAAATTGAGAGTAATAGCTACGATTTAAGCTGAAAAACTACTGAAAAACAACAGTTTTATGAAGATGTAAATAAAATTGTCCACGTCCCAGTCTGGTCACGTAATGTTTGTATCTCTCAGTAGATCCAACCTTAACTGAATATTTGGTACACAGCTTGAATTGTTCCACGTTTTATTACATGGGCTACGACGTGAGCCTTTTTATTTATCTTAATAGAAATATATTTATTATATAAATCTGACAAGAACTCGGAAATACAAATTTATGTTCCCATAGTTTGAAATACAATCTCGAGGTACAATTAAACGTCAATCCAAAGCTAATTAATTAATTAAGTCTAGTAATCAGAAATTTGAAACATATGGTTATATTATAGCCTAAACATGTCACGTGTTTGTTCGCGATGAACTTCGAAACTACTGAACCGATAAAACTTCGTAACTGTGTAATTTGGTCCAACTTAAAAGATAGGATAGTTTTTATCTCAATTTATAGTATTTTTTTTATATTGCAAATTATTTGTTTATTATATGAGTAAGATATATAAATTACCTTACACCGCCATCAGTGAGAATTTTATGGAACTCACAGATAACTTTTAAAATAAGTTTTAAAACAACTGTGAGCTCCATGAGATTCTCACAGATGGCGGTGTAGAGTAATTTATCGGCTGGATTAAGTAAATATTGCTTATAATTGCACCGCGAGCGAAGCCGGGAGCGAGACAGCTAGTAATAATATGAAATGCTTATTGTAAATCGAGCAATTTTTAATAACCGATTTACATTTCTTATATTTCTGCCGGCTTTTTATTTTATTTAGGATAATAAAACAATTATACAATGTGTATTAGGTAAATACATTACAATAGGTACAACTAACAAGTAGGTACATATAAATAGTATTAATGTACAATCAGCATTAAATGGGCTTTTTTTGTTGTTAAAAAAACTTTATTGCATTCGGCTATACTAAAAATACATACATACATTATTTTATATAGGTAATAGACGACGTGACAAAGTTAGTATCACTTTATGAATTACATTTATAGCCTCCATTAAGTAGTTTTAAATGTTGGAACGACATGTCCAACTAGTGGGAATTGCATCGACAGCTCCATCGCAACTACTACATTACCTGGTTATGTCATTACAAGTTTTACGTGAAGTTGAAATTTGTCTGATTAAAGGCAACGACTAATCCCAATCTATACTAATATTATAAAGAGGTAAAATTTGTATGTTTGTTTGTATATAGGTTACATACCTACCTATGCTAATTTTGAGAAGCTTAGTTTTCACTTCTGACGTGCATTTTTTTTATTATATTTCATCGATTTTTGTATAGGATACAGTGTGTAATAAAATTGCATCCATGCGAAGACGGGGTGGGTTGCTAGTGTCATAAATCATAAATTCAATCACATATCGTTTCATTCACACCAAAACACACACACATACTGAACAAATGTGTTATATATATATATAGGACTGACGATAAACCTCATATAGACGCTATTTCGCAGCCCCCGCGACAGCCACGCTCTAATGGCCCGCAGTGAATGACGAAAACGTCTCGTTTATGATAATCGTCGTATTTCATGACCGCATAAATGCACGGTCTAGTGTCGGTTGCGGGGATTTTTCTGTGCGTGTTATAAATTTATCCAGCGAAATCACATTTGAGTGAAAATAAAAAGTTGACATTGAACAGTGTGACCAATGACTATGACGAAATTCTCGCATAAAAATACCAGAGAATTTTTTTTTATCAATATCAACGTTATTGATCATATCTTTACATAGTATAAATTGAAGTCGCTACATAGTATAAATTGAAGTCTGTATACCTGTACCTGTAAAAACATCCAGTGGTTACGACTGTACGTATTTCCATTACGAACTTACACAAATGTACATTTGCGTTTAAGATTCCCGGAGAACAATCTCGTACGGTTACGAAGTAAAGTTGTATGAAAATTGAAATTCCTTTGAAATAACACAGTGCCACGTTGACACCAGGAGCCGTGACAATGTCGCCCTCTGATCAAACCAATTTGAATATGTTCCAGTTTCATTTGGAGCTGCGACACATGACATTTATTACATTTTCATTTAGTTAAACTCCATTATATAAACTCCATTTATATAATACTTCGAGTAAATTAAAATCATGGAGCTAAGAACAAAAACACATTTTACAATTAAAATGTTATCTTTTCTCTTCTTGATTCTGTGAGCCTCATTAATATTAGTAATAAGCCATTAACTTAATGTTACTGACGTCAAAAAAAATGTTTTTAGAATTTTTGTCTGCTTGTCTCCTTGTCTGTCCGTTTGTACACGCTAATCTCAGAAACGGCTTAAAGGGTTTGGATGAAATTTGGCATACTGAAAGTTTATTTAATCCTGGAAAAATTTTAGGTTCCTGTGAGATTTTCAATAAACGAACGCTTACGCGCTTTCAATAAACGCGCGCTTACTAAGTCGCAGGCACCAGCTAGTTACTCAAATATTTTCTTTTTCAACGCGGACGAAGTCGCTGGCACCAGCTAGTGTTCACATAAATATGCTTCGATTATACAGGTACAGCCACAGTTTGTGATGCAACATAAATATTCTAAACACCCCGAGGATAACACTTCGTGGCGCTACGACATGAAATTGACTTAAAATTTAAGGCACTTAGCTAAAAGTTGAAGCAAGTTTACGTAAGTTACTTACTGAATATCGGATCCCGGTGGCTCCGGTTCGTTCGAGACTTTCCACTTAGCTGAGTCATTAAAATTGTTGCACTCAACAATGATACAACCTCTTGCCTTGTCACAAAGTCACCCAGGGTCCCTCTGGTTCAAAGTTAATTTTAACTTTTGTATATTTTGTTAAAACAAACGTAACAAAATGTATTATTTTATCTAAAACAAGAGAGAAATGTCCTAATGCGAGTTGTGAAAGTCCCTTTACAGAACCGACGAGTTTTTGCATTTAACTGTTTTCTCTTTTACTTGTTCAAACATTCTTCAATTCTTTCAATTAATAAAACAAATTTTTTTGCATAAAATACAAATTCATACATAATAGTATGAATTGTAATTTCGAAATAATAGTTTTTTAAAAGTTTATCGTGTTATTTGGACGTTAAAGAAACGCTAAAAGGTGTTTTTTGGAATTGTTATTGTCATCTAACCGTTTATCGCTATAATATTTGTCCTGCTGTCCTACGACTGACAGTTTTTTTAATATAAATACAAACATCGTCCCTACAATTACAAAAAAAACTACAAATTCTTTTTTTATATAGAGATTCAACGCGGACGTAGTCGCGGGCCTGGTGCCCGCGACTACGTCCGCGTTGAAAAATAAGAAATATAATTATAAGCAATGTATGTATCGCCTGACATCTTTATATTGCTATTACACATATTTTTAATTTTTAATGTACCCTCGGGAACAATACTTTTTTCTGTGTGAAAGGTAACCTGTGTCCTTTCCGGTATCCCTGAAAACGTCTATGCAAAATTTCATGGTGATCGGTTGAGTAGTTAAGGCGTGAAAAGGTAACAGACAGACAGGCAGAGTTACTTTCAAATTTATAATATTAGTATGGATTAGATTGCTTAAAAATACGTACGATACGTAAAAATACCGCGACACTTTAATGATTTCTAAAGCTCTTCGTCGAATGTCATTTACCATCGACATCAACTTTATCGATATCCAGAACAATATTAACGAAGTTCAAAGTTACAAAAGCAATTAGAAATGTTTTATTCGTTTTAACAAAGTAAACTTCAATCTTTTGTGTTTGAGATAAGACAAGTTTCATTACAATTTTCGCGTTCGAATTTGAGCTTAATTAAATATGGGATATACGGACGGAATTCACTCGCGATGAACGATTTCTGTTTGAAGATAACAGAATTAAATCAATCAAAGAATATTTTCGTATTTGATGCTTTACTACTTTTACTTTGTTGACTTTAATTACTTTTCTTCAGTGGAAGTATTAAAACTCGGGTTAGCTTTTGATAAATCATTAACCATCATCGTTCTTAATATGTTATTTATTAAGCCGACTTATCATTATCATATCATATCAACTTACCATACCAGGGTCCACCACAGTAGTTCATTGTGGTTTGACCGAACATAAGACTTCGAAAATTGCTATGTTTTCTGCTTCTAATTATATTTCGTTATTGTTACTCCTACTAAAGTCGGCGGTGCACTTGCAGTACTTGTGGCGTTGCTTGTGTTATTAGACTACCAAGTGGACCGTCAGCCTGCCTGACGACCTTTTAATTGAACAAAATATACAAAAAAGACTACTCTAAACGTAAGTAGTTTCTATACAATATTTGATTTGGTGCCTGCCTAAATATGATTGAAGTTCTGGCTCGAAGTAATAAAATTCTTTGCACAATAATTCAAACTTTTGACGTATAGAATAAAGATCATTTTTCAATAAACCTCATAGCGGTGTAATTATGGCGACGTCATTTTCATTGTTTTTGTGTAATTAATGTCGCTGTGCAGCTTCTAAATGAAACCTCTGGATTTGAACGGAAAAAGAAAAAGCAGTGGTGCTATGCAGAATAATTGTCAAGGTGTTATGGAGGCTTACTCCTTTGAAACTCTATAAAAAATTCCCTAGACAGATACACTTTGTTATCATGACTTAACTGTGTTCTGTAATCATGACTTACAATCAACTTATTACATTTTTATAGCTACAATATCAGTATTATCTTAAACAGACAAAACTTCTATGAATAACTTCTACAGGTTGGCACTAATAGTCTATGTTTTTATTTATTTATATCAGAGACGATATTTTTCTATTTATTTTTTATAAGAACTAATAAAAACATCAATGCTTTTATTTATCAAGTTATTAATCTTGAAACAATTGATAAAATTGTCTTCTTGATAAAACCTTTCTTCCATTTAAATTTGGTTAAAAATAAAACTTTAATAACTAAACAATCTGCAAAAGAATCGCGTTTCGCTTAACTTCGACGAAGCGTTGGACTTTGTTGCTTATTCAAATGCTTTTCCAGTTTCACTACCGAGTGACGTGTACTTCTGCATCCTGGCCAGGACGAGTGCGCGAGCAAGTTTCTGTAGGGGCTCTTGCGTCTGCCAACTTAGTTGACAGCCACCAACGAAGTTTGTTTGTACGCCGCTAGTGAATTTCACGCCCGACCCCCTCCGCCTGCCCGCCTTGAATCCAATGCGGAAACACTTGTGGAACATATCCTTTGAAAATTGGCTTGAAACTCGAAACGATTCTATTAAATTACTCGTAGCTTTAATGAAGCACACGCGTATACGACTAAGTCATATGCTCGCTGAGCTTACGCAATTAAAAGCAATATTAATCATTCCATAACCTAGCCATATTAGAACTTCGATTGTGCGATTTTTTTCTGCGATCTGCGAGCCGACAGGCTGGTAGGTGGCTACCGTCGCCTATAACACAAGCAACGCCATAGATGCTGCAAGTGCGCTGCCACCCATAGAAGGATAAGAAAGGAATGGGGTAATGGGCTCTAAGCAACTTTATGTTTCTACTTATTAATACTAATTTACATTAAGAAGACATATTGGATTCATTGTAATAACTTTTCAAAAATCATTAAATATTTTATTATTTTCTTTTTTGATACAATTTTGGTCTAATAATCGTCTATTAGAAGTCTGACAGGCTGACGGTCAACTGAACGGTAGGTGGCGACCGTCGCCTACAAAACGAGCTACAGGTGCTGCATGTGCGTTGCCGACCATAGTACAATTAAAGATAAGGGATTAAGAAAGGATAAGGAAATTTAGTCAGGCATTCCTATACTTACCGAAACACAACGGCACACATTTTCTCATTTATTTATGTAAAGGAATAACAGAAAATTACTGGATTCTGCCTTTTGTAAGAGCTGGTTTCTGCCACCAGACGAGCTGCCACAATTCGGATAGATAACTATGTGATCAAATACAAAACAAATACAAATACACACCAGTGCTGCTGCTAGTCTATCTAAGAAATAAATAAAAAAATGTAAAAAATAGGGTATGGCTGTGTCGTGGAAACGGCCTTGTGTTTTTCATGAAAACGTGCACGTTACAAGTCATATTTTCTTTGGTCGTATTATATGTACATATCCAACAAATGCCATGTATATACCATAATTACAAAAAAATATCTTTGATCCTTTAGCTATCGAGTGGTGCAATTAAATTTTGAATGTAGATGATAGATATGCAGCTGCAGCATCAATCTCTATCCCTTGATTTTGTTAGATCTTTTCCTCCCAATATGGAAGGAAATTTAAAGACATATTCATGTTAAAAAGTACGTATATCGCAGTAAAACGAATGCACGAAGCCTAAAGTTAATTCAGCATACAATGAGTTGTATTTTCACCACCCCATTTCTGTGGTTAACTTACAGCTGGCTTGTGTGCGTTTCAAGACAAACTTTTCTCGTCTGTCTTATCTCTTAATATTGTTGAAGCGGGCTCACTTTTATTTTACACAACAATAGCGTTTGTTGCTCACAAACCAAACTTGGAAGTTTTCTTTCTATGGTCTACGGGCAAATAAGTGAAAATGTGATGGGAATTATTGAAATTAACTTTCTTCAAACAATAAAAAACTTATATGCATGAATAACACGAAATTCGATAAATATTTTTGCAAAATACAAAGACACTTCATCATCATCTCAACTATGAGACGTCCCCTGCTAGACATAGGTCTTCCTCATAATTTTCCACGAGGTCGGGGTCAGAAGCAGTCTGCATCCAGGGTCGATTCGCGGTCGTTATTAGATCGTCTGTCCATAATAATAAGTCAAAAGATAGATTATAAATAATAAATGATTTTGATCTAAAGCTGACCTATTAACAAGCTTGAATTAATAATTTTCTTAATCGCTTTGTTACCTTCAACAAAGTCAATAAAGTATGTGTCAATAACAGTTTACGCTTGATCACGAAGACAGCTAATAAAGTCGTATTGACCTACAATGGAATATTAATGTAATTACGTAACTATCTGAATTTAGACATTGTTTAATAACTTAATATAAAAGCGAAAAGAAGATCAAATAATAAAATGTTTAAACAGGTTTCATTTATGGCTGCTACCGATTTTAATAGGATAAAATATATAATATTTCCATAAAAAACATAAAATGTATAAAAATGCCAAGTCTCGCAACGCAGTTCTTACACTATACTCGTAAAGGTGGGATTTCGAAGCAAGCGTCAATAGCGTCAGAGACGCCGCGACAGAGCGGCAAATAATGCTCTATGCAAATGTATGGAAATGTCAATGTGTCATTGACGCCGTGTCAATGTTTCTGCGTCTGTGACATCTGTAACACAGTTACGCGAACAAAGTCGCGTGCAATTAGGCAGCTATTAGGAAATATACAAGAGAGGTGCGTTTTGGTCGCCTAAGTGGCGCCGTGAGAGGAGTTCTTTACAAAGTAAACACTAACTTAGCTTAAGAAACTCTCACTAATAGAGATCGCTTATATAACCGTTGGAGCAAACCACCAGAGGCAGAGAAAGCTTCTGAATGAGGAGGTTTAGGGGAGAAGCGACCAGCTATACATATAAATATACCAGACCATCTGGTATAAGATTTGATATAAAGATTTATCCCACTTTAAATTTACAAGAAAATAATAAATACAACAAACTGCCTCGTTTGACATAAATTACGTTGTTTTGGGTTTATTTTTTTAATTTTTTTTTTTTTATATAGATTGTAATAAAATCTAGATGTAATATGAAAATGTGTTTAAATGCCTTCTTTAAAATATAATTTCATATAAAAGCGACTTACCCAAAAAACTCAGCAACAAGTATGTGCAGATCTTCATTTTTCCGATTTCCTGTAATTAAAAACAAAAAAAAATTAAAATGAGGTATTTTTAAGTATTTTCTTGCTGCCAGTATTTTACAAAAACAATTTTATACTTGTGTCTAAGATAGCCTATAAATTATTTATACTTACTATACTAATTATACTACATTGAAATGTAGGTACGTCGAGTATGAAATCTATATATAAATAAAAATCAATTGCTACAGGTATGACGGAGCATCACTTGAGAACAACAAAATGGTTTTGCTGATTTTCATGTTATTGGGTTCGTAATTGTCAGAACAAGGCTGGTATAACATAAAATATTTTTTTTGGAAAATCGACGGGTCTAATTTTTGGATGATATTTTTATATGGCATCGACAGAACAACGACTGTCGGATCAAGTAGGTAAACAAATATTTAATATTAAAAAAATGGGATGTGTGTGAATATTTCTTCGAGCGTATTGATTTGATGTACATATCCAAAGAATTCGAATATAAGTATTACCAAAAAAAATATATCGAGTGGTGTAAATAAGTGCAAAGCAGTTTGCATGTAGATAATAGATTTCCCCAAATTTTGTTATCATCGGTTTTCTGAATTGCCTCCCACTATGAAAGCAAATTTAAAGACGTATTCCCGTCAAAATAACAATGCCATTTTTTTTTCACGAGAATCGTTTCGTAAATCAGTGTACCTACTGATAATTTTATTAGGCATTGTCGGAGCTCCCGTGGCGTAGGACGCAGGTGCGGGTTCGAACGAACCAACTTTTTGTACTACGTTACATAAATTGAGCCCGTAATAAACGGATAGGCAACGTCTACCGAGAAAAGTCTAATGAATGAGACAATGTACGGAGAACTTTAGTAATTGTTGTTTACGATATTAATTTTAATTTTATTACTCATTTTAGATTTTCACCTCAGTATCACTATAGACAGTGATTTTAAAAGCAGTAATAGACAGATTCCAATTTGATCTGGCACCTTAGAAAAATCGTTAGAGAAATGTGAAGAAATTTGTGTTTGTGTGCGTGCAGATTTTTTAACTATACGACAGTATTATCACAGTCTTAGATTAATTAATAATACTGTGCTACACACCTATATTAAGGCTGTGCCTATACAAAGCAATCTGAATTTGAATTCAAATTGAATTGAATTTTGAATGAGAGAGTTAGTGTTTGACAAATATTTTATATTTTTTAAATATCATTAAGGATTGCAGACAGGTTGACTGTCCACTTGATGGTAGGTAGCTACCGTCGCCTAAGGACACAAGCTTTACTGCTCGCTTGTAGAAGCCTATATTTTAGCTAGATAGAAAAAACTTAGAAGGGAGATTGCTTCAAAATTCGCGTCCGTGGGATAACCTATAATGTATCTTATCCCTTATCCCTATAATGTAAAAGTTTATTATTTTTTTATTTTATTTACACACAAAAAAATACAATTGGTGGTACACAGTATAAACTCAATTAAGTTTCTACCGTACACCTGAGTTATCAATAACAAAAATATATTCAGAATTAGTGCTATAAACAAAAAAGAAAGATACAAAAAAACACACACAAAAAAGAAGTACGTACCTATTTGTAGGTAGATACAATTTTTCTCCTTCAGTGACTATTGTGCAAACCATGTAAGTAGCAAATAGAAGTTATTATGAAACTAACAATATTCAACTTTATTTTACAATAGACATTAGGAAGCGAATGACTAATATTATAACTTGTCCAAGTCTTAAAACTTAAATTCACTTACAGAAGTGCCTACGGGAAGTGTTGAATTAATACCGTTTCATTTCTCACTCGGCCTCACGGGTCGAGCTGCGTCACGTTGCCGAGTAGACGAACAAAATATGAGTATAGTTTACAGGTGAGAGCAAATATAAGAACATAATATATTTTTTAAAGTTAAGGTCGGCAGACAGGCTGACAGTCCACTGGATGGTAGGTGGCTACCGTCGGATATGATTCAGTATCCGTAGTCAGTTGGGTTTGTTAGATCAATTGATCCCGGCTATTCTTTGTGTCTGTGCTTAGATTGATTTAATTCCAGAACACAAGCAACGGCATAGGTGCTGCAAGTGCGTTGCCGACTACAATAGGCTTAAGGATAAGGTGATTGGGGAGGGTTAGGTCAATCTGTCATTGCTTACTCACTCACCGAAACACAACAGCACACATGCTGGTATTTCACGGTGGTCTTCTGTAAGGGGGTGGTTATTGCCGCCAGACGGACTATCCAAATAAGTGCGAAACGCAGTGTGCCCTAGTACTACTAAACATAACATACAATCATAACCATTTATAAGCTATAATTATAAAATATAAACTAACTCCCAACTTTCTATAGAACCCAAACATGCTAAATCTGTTATAAGTTGCTGAGGAGTTGGGTGTTCCGCAGACTACTGAATGCTACAGCATCAGATCAATACCACTGAAATAATAGTAAACCAAATTTCACATCAATCGAACCTGTGGAAGTTAGTGATATCCCTTCGTCAACTAGGAAATAGGCTTATGATCTTCAAACGCCTGAACAGATCTTCATAACCTAAAGCTAAGAATCATCTCGATTACGTCAGCTTTCAAAAAAAAAAAGAATTACAATCGGTCCATTCGTTAGGGAGCTAATACGATTCCACAGACAGACACGCAGATATACGTGCCAAACTTATAAAATCACGTTTTTGCGCCGGGCGTTTGCTATGTTGTCTCGTCTATTCTTCGCTATGTTTTAATATCAAACTTCATATATCACAAATGAGTTGACCCCTAAAGGGACAAACAGCATTCTCCAGAGCCGTGAATGAATGGTACAAATATAGTCCTTGCTGTTTACACATACGACCGGATATTAATGAGGCAATAGGCGCGTCCAACAAGCACTATAAGAAAGACAGTAGCGTAACTTAATAATTGGCGTTTCAACTAATGTTAAATGACAACTGTTATTTGACAAATCGTACCAATATTATAAATGTGAAATTTTGTTACGATGGATATCTGAATTGTATGGATGCATAGATGTTTGTTGGCTCAGCGGATTTGGATGAAATTTGGCACGCGGATACTTTAGTTTAGTCAATCCCGGCACCTGGATTGACATATAGGATACTTTTTTCCCGGAAAAATGTTAGGTACTTAAGGGATCGACTATAAATATAAAAAATTAGGCGACAATGTCGCCGTTGCGGCGCCACCGTCGTTACAGCAATAAAGATGTCAGTTGTTATAATACTCATATATTTTCTCGGTTATTATATTTTTTATTTTCCAACACGGACAAAGTCGCGGACACCAGCTAGTGTCAGCAAATGTAACTTAACGTGCTCATTGATAGTGCTTGCCTTGACTATCTGTCTCAGATGTGGCGAGTTCCATCCCCGACAGATTGGATCTCCGGTCTGATCTCCGGGTCACAAGTTCAATCACTGGCAGGGTAGCAGACAACTTTAGGAAAAAACTTATCAAAGTTGGCTCCAGTCTGGATCTGGCAAGAGTGGCTAGTATACCTACTACGTACTTGCCAGATCTGATTGGCATGTAGATCCAATACTGTATCCAATTTATACTGTAAAGGAATTCTCGCCGGAACCCGATCACATTAGGGCACGGAATCGCTGATCCATTATAAGTACAAATATCGTCCTGGGCCCATGTCAACTTTATGGCTTTGCGTTGCCCTATCTCGCAATATCCTTTTAAAGCCATTAAACTTTTCGCCATATAATTTGATTTTCATCAATAGATTTCTTTTATTGATTTACCAGCTGTGCCCGCGACTTCGTACGCGCAGTGCGTAATTTGATTTTTTTTTAAATTAACAGTAACCTAACATTTTTCTAGAATGAAAAGTATTTTATATATTAATCTAGGTAATAAGCTATATGGGTGCCAATTTTCTTCCAATATATATACGAATGCTATTTTTATTCAAGGCTAGTAACCCGCTCCTGGCTTAACCCGGGGTGCACTTTTTATACATACAAACCTTTCCCATTTATTCCTCTTTCCACAAGTGAAAACTGAAATAGGCTTCCCATTCTTGAGTTTTTGCGAAACTAACGCTCTGCTATTGATTTTTATGTATAAATATTTTATACATTTAAAAAAAAATACAGCCTATTAACTGAACTGTAAGTAAAAACTATGTAATTAACTATTTTTATTATTTTCTTCAAAGAAAATTGTAGCGCATTTCAACAACGGAAGCCTTTTAATATTTATACAGTCGACAGCACGTCAGTATCAGATGCTTCTGTTTCGATAAAATATGAGCGGACACGTTGTATAAAGAGAGGCACATTTTTAAATAAGGTGTCTTCATTTTATTTAACTGTATGTATAGAGGTATACGTATTCCGCTACATCTGTGAAGTTGACGTTTAATATAAGTTACATTTCCATTTTCGGGTATAAGTTTATGTTGTAACGTGACGACTACCTGCTTCCCTCACAACACTTTACTGATTATATAAAATATTGTCGAATAATTCGGAATAAAGAACAATATTTACAAAACTTCCATTACATTACTTAAAGAAATATTTTATGAATGGGCTCTGCCATCCCATACTGACTCACAGAAAAAAAGCACACGTACGATCACGATTATCGACTGAAAGGTGATGGTTACTGCTGCCAGATACTGAAAGATGCTCCCAGATAGTGCCAGCCAGGCTTGCTGTGCAAAGTCAGACTAACTGTGCAAATTATATATGTATACAAACCTTCCATTAATGTACGTATTAAATTCCGTTGAGTGGCTTTGAAGGAGTTAGCAGAAAAAAAGAAATAGATATAGAGATAGAGATATAGTTATACATATAGCCCATGTTACTCGCTGATAATGTAGCTTAATATTGGTGAAAGATTTTTTAAAATCGGTCCAGTAGTTTTTGAGTTTATTCCTTACAAAAAAAAATAAAAAAAAATACAAATCTTTTACCTTAGAGTATTAGTATAGATTAAAATTAGTCAATAAGTTATTTAAAAAAAGTAATTCCTGAAGAAATGAAATTTATTTAGGTAAAATATAAATAAAAACTAGAAATAAATATATACGTACATTTCAAGATTTTAACATACGCCATATGTACCCAAATAACTTGTAGGTCTTCTAGGCCTTCTAGGATCGCAAATTTTTTAAAACTCCTTAACCTGCATGTTCAGGTTTTTAATATTTTCTACGTCTCGTAAAATTGCTCACACCTGCAAGATTGACTTCGATTCACGGCAATTAATCTCTCAAGCTATCGATTTACTAATATCCAATTACCTACCAATATTATATAGGTACATACAACTAATTACATACCTACATAGATACCAATACTATAAACATGAAAAATATTGGACAGACATTACGTTACGTTATGACAGAAAAAACTACTGTTTGCGAGAGACGCGAACGAAGTCGAAGGCAAGAGCTAGTCACTTATTTAAAACTAACTGTTTACCTACTTAGTAAAAACTAGCTGGCACCCGCGACTTTGTCCGTGAAAATATGTGAGTAATATAACGCCCGACACCTTTATTGGTTGCGCCACAATTTTATATATTTTTAAATGACAATCCCTGACAACGTGTATAAAAAATTTCATGATGAGTAGTTGAGTAGTTAAGGCGTGAAAAGGTAAACAGAGTTAATTTCACATTTATAATATTAGTATGAATGTATAAGACCAATTAACTTGAGTATGTAGGCAAGTATATCAATGTAAGCATTTTTAATTTAAATTGAACAATATTTGCAAGCGAAAAGTGACAGAGATATCGCAGAAATGTGCTGGCAATATAACTAAAATGCGAGCCATTTCTCAACAGCGGCGACAGTGGGGATATGTATTGTGGTTGTTACCCAGGCAGCTAGCGTGAACGTGCCGCTACTGCACGCTCATTCCTTTATTAAACGAATTCATCATCTTAAAATTGTAAATTACTATACATTTAGTATTTACGTCTTTCCACTGTTAAAGGGTAAGTAATATATGGATACAAAACATAACGGCTTAAAGGTATGTGTTGACTGAACATTATATAAAGACTTTAAGTACAAATGGTAATTGTTTTACATTATTTTTACGACAAAGCGTATCAATCATATATCGTAACCGTGCTTTTCTAAATTTAATTTAATTTATGATAGACACTTTACTTCACGACGGGCAAGATAAAGAACAGAGCCAACTATGAAAAGATCATTTCCAAAGTTGGACTTGCCGGGAATCGAACCTGGGATCATTTAATAAATCGAGCGTTAAAGCAAACACCTTAACCACTCTATTCCGTCGTCAAGTTTTCATATTTCTCACGGAGCAATATTACTATGCACGGTCGTTGAATTACGACTCGGTTTGAACTGAAAAATATAAGTAATAAAACGGGCCGATGCGACGGCACGTAGCTTGTTAGGTGCGGAGACGTGAGCACCGATGCACTTCCACTTGCAATATTCATGTGCTACTTACTTCACTATGTACCAACTTCCTCAACTTGCAACGTAAGAATCGCACAGAATTCTTGGAACTGATCTTATGTGCTGACCTTTTACTTTGGATTTGGAAGCGTTGACACAGAATACCAGTCTGTAATGGTCAATGCGGAAAACGAAGATCGAGGACGTATTTTAGTGTGATTACATTTTAATAGTACCTACAGTTATATCGACGAGTACAGTACGTATTCGCATTCATTCATATTTTTCATATATTATTTATATTCGCATCCTGAGTTTCATACTCAGTATGAAACTCAGTATTAATGTAAAATTATTCTTTCGACCATAAGCAATATGGCTTCCACTTAGCGTCTACATAATTTATAATTGACAACACAAATGGGTCCATCGTGTGGACCGTCAGCATGCCCGCCACCCTTTTTAGTTTAAAAAAAAATGTCTCGGGACGTTTTCCCACACTTGGTACAGTTGGTAAATATTTGATAGGACAGGGACGACGACGGTAGCGACATTATAAATAAACAATGTGATCGACAATACCCTTTCGGTATGATATCAGACTAAAAAAAATGTACGTGAAAATTGGTTTTGCCTAACTATGCGCTTTATACTTTTTGTCTTAGATTCTATAGATTTAGATTCCATATAGTTTGACTCTATAAACAAATTAGTATCGCTAAATGTGTTTCTAAGCGCAAAACACGTGAACTGAGGAACCAATTTGGCTATTTTTAGTACTTATTCGTATCTTGTATCTGGATTAACTATATAAATTAAGAAATGTTCTTGTATTAGGTATGGTATGCATACTATTTTGCATGTTCTTGTACAGTTAAAATAGTATGCAGAGAATTAATAATTTATAAGACGACTTTGTCTCATACTATTTGTACTATTTATCGGGGTCCACTGCGCACTTGCAATCTTCCTTATGTGTTTGAGTTAGCATTCTATGAGATCACTTCCCTTCTAACTGTTTCGCTATGTATACAGCACTATGATAATAGGGCCATTAACACACTAGACCGGTGGCATTAGCACTTGCACAAGACAATCTTAAAGTCACAGCGCATGTTTCTATAAGTGAATAAGGGTTACCAAAGCCCATTCACTAATTATTCTTCACAAGGTTATTATGATTATGGTTTGTTAGGTTATATGGTTATGGTCGCATTTATGGTTTTTACGCGACGAAAACCACCTACATTCAAATGCACTATTATATTCTATATCAATTCTATATTAGAGACCCGCCCCCAACTTCGGAGGATTCATTTATTGTGAGTGCATTTTTCCAAACTTTCTCTTCATAAGATTGCCTCCGAATTCAATGAATATTTGAAAAAAAAAAAAAAAAAAAAAGCACCCAGTCACCAGCGGTTCAGCTATTAATTATTATTTTCATAGAAATATATTTTATGTTCATTTTTACATAAAAGTGAGTATGATTATTATTTATTCTTTACATTACTTTATAAAATTATACTATTCATTAGTAATTAGTGCACATTTCTATAATGATTCGTAATAAATTATTAGAAGTGATCACACGTGATTATAACGATAAATAAAAGCAATCGGCACACTCATACGAAAGCTGAGTGTGCCGATTGCTTTTTGTAGGTACATATTCGTATTGCAGTTGTAATACCGTAATTCAACCCGTCAGGTACAGCTGCCGCCAACGACTCCGAGCGATTAACCCATTTAACGCAGCGTCCAAAATATTAAGACCTCTAAACTCCCCCCCAAAAACCATGCATATAGTTCATATACTTCAAAGAAACCAGGAGGTGGCGAAGCTTTTCTTGTAGTGGATATATTGTGCTCGGAAATATAATAAAATGTTTACTAGTGCAAATATAACTAGTAGAGTGCACGTTAAGTTCACGCAATTTTTTTTGTTTTTTTTTTTTCTAACAAATGATGAATGATCCTACTTATACAACCTAATAAACATATACGACTAGAAGTTTATATAAGTTATATAAGTTTACTACTACTATACTAACAAATTAAATTGAAGTCTCTGTTTGTAATGTCAAAATAAGTGCATTTTACTAAAGGTATATGGAGAAAAAAAAAAAAAAAAAAATTTTTAACTGTCTGTCTGTATTTCTGTTAGTTCCGGCTAATCTCCAAAAGGCTAAACCGATTTAGACAGGACTTTCACTGGCAGATAGCTGATGTTATAAGGAGTAACTTTTTAATTTTTTTTGAGAAAAAATTTATATTATAGGTATACGAAGCAGGGTCATTTATATAATCACAAACCCACAGAACCTTCTGTAGCCTGATACTTCTGTATTTAGCCTATTCAAAAGACCATAGACAGTGCTTTGCCAGACCTCTACTGTCAAAGTACTGGCAATAGTCTTTTGAATAGGCTAAACTTTTAGTAGGTATTTAAAAAGTTCTACAGATTTAATAATAAATAACATACAGTAATTGCGGGAGTGTGTACCAACCTTAAGGAATAATATATTCATGTTTCCCCATTGTCTGAACCTAAATTAATTCGTAGCGAAACATTGGCAGGATAATCTCTACCGTCTATTATATTTTACTATGTAGTAAAATTCCTGAAACATGTTTTATTTCCCCGAAAGCTTATGGATCGCGTTGCTCAAGTTGACGCGGGTTGCGGACTGTGCATAGATTATAACTTTACAACTTGTGAATCACTTGTGAGTCGTAAATTTCTCTTTTATAAATGCCTAACATATTTCTGTTTTTAGTCATATTTTTTTTCACAGGAAACAGCTAGTTTAGAATAAACATAGCAAAGTACCGTGCAAAATTAATTCAATAGAATTGAAAACGAGATTAATTCTCGATATGAACATTTTATGAAGAGATCTCACTAAATATTTGGTGATCACATTAATTCAGCATAAACCCAATGTAATATTCAGTGGATATTTGGTGGAGTGACGTTTGGACTTCGACTCTAGATCCCTTGTCGAATCCCGTTCGTCGTGTTCACCCGACCAATTTAATTTTAACTAGGATTCGTGGAGTCTGTGTGGAAAACGAATTTCAACGATATATGCCTTTGTCCTTTACTGGTGGGTACAAGGCTATTGATTAAACTATCCATTACTTCTACACGCGCATTAAACACAAATTATTGACATTTTAAAGCGATAGGTAGATATTCTAAAATCAGTTTTACTAATGTAACTCCAATACTACAAGCATTTTTTAATATTATTATTTTTATGTTAAGGTCGGCAGACAGGCTGACGGTCCACTTGACGGTAGGTGGTTGCCATCGCCTATAGCACAAGCAACGCCATAGATGCTGGCTAGTACGCGCCTACAGTATCTCCTATTATATTGTCTCTATAAATCAAGTGACCTGTATTTTTTTTATTTTTTTTAGAGCTGGTAAAAACACATATACACAAATCTATATTTAAAAAAATCAAAGCATGTAGCCCGCGAGTTCAGTGTTTTTTTTTTTCATACAAAAAGTGCCCAACGCACCTAAAGAAGTTCTTACTTCAAAAATAATATTGAATGTGACAATACCTGTCCCACGATTTACTCAAAAAAATCATCTCAATGAACATAAGAACCTAATAAGAACATCATCACAAAGCCTATATCAAAAGACACTCCTTTTAATAATAGTAAGTGGTTAGATATTTTATCATTGAAAAGCTAGAAGATTGAGAACAGAGGCCTATTGTTCTCAACGTTACCCTTTCCGACCCCTATTTTTCGGTGTCATTTTTATTTTGCTTACTCACCTCTTTCGGACACGAACCTAATTCTCTTTAATCTGCACCTGGTAACATCGTTTTCGGAATCAAAACTCGATAACGTACATTAAGCCGGTAATGAGGCGTATCAAGATAATACCGTTCACGGGTTCTCCTCGATACATTGAGATTCACATTCAATTTTATGATGTTACATTTTCTCTGCTTCTTTACTTGGAACCATACCATGAATAAGCATTTTATAACAAAGTATGTTCCCAGAAGTAAATTGCATCCGTGCAAAGCCTGGGTCGCTAGTAGGTTTATAAAATAATTAATACAAGTTTCAATCAGTTCTGACCTCATTAGGTAGCTAAAATTTAAGATGCGACTACTAAAATTTAAATTAATAAACACCCAATTACTAAAATGCAGATTAGCCTACATGTTAGTGACGATAAAGCTTAAAGCTTTGATATAAAGATTCAATGACTAAGAAGCGGAATGCCAAAAACCTGAATGACTAAAAAGTAGATTTCATTTTCACTGGAAACTATACAAGGTTTCGTTTCGTTTAATTTACCATGTTGGTTAGAGAGAATTGATCTTTATGATAGACCCTACCGATTGGTGCCATAAAAGTACAGAATGTTATTTTTTGTATTATTTTAGCTGGTTCGATTCCTGGGTGAGCAGATAAAAATTTTTGAATTCTTTTTAAAAATAAAGGAATGTTTACTTTCAGTAATTTTTTCTTATCTTCAGTATTTAGAGACCTTTCCCTCCAGATGGCCTTAAAAATTTCCACTCTATATATGCCTTGGCATTAAGTATTTCGCTTTGTTCATTGCTTCTGAGTCGACATCAAAAATAAATTAATTCCTTAACGCCGCGTTGCAAACATAAACAAATAACATAATCTGTTATTCGTTGTTAATGTTATGTTAGAGTTGTAAACCGCAATTAATGCGATACCTTCTAAAGATAAGGAGGCCTATCTCGCGAGCATGCCCGTTCATTGTTACAACTCAAGTTAATGTATTGTTATTGTTGTACACTTGGCGCGTACATTACACGAGTTGAATACATGGCATATAATGTTGGCAATAAGTCGTCTGCCTCCAAAACTAATATAATACAGATACAGTCTAAGGTATTGGTAGGTAAATAAGTTATGTGCATAATTTATCTAAATTTCGGCAGGTAGACTAACGGCCCACTTGATGGTAAGTGGCTACTTCCCATTAACACATGCAACCTCAAAGCAGCTTTGGCGTTGCTTGTCTGTAAACCTCAGCCTCGTTAGCCTATCTGTAAACCTTAACGTGTTCTGAAGACAGCTGAATTGGCAGCTAATGATAAGTTTTACGTACCTATAGAATGTGTATAAGTTGCTATCACAATTTTATCCATAGCGGAAAGCGGAAAAAAGAGGTATGAGCGCACGTCACAGCGGTGGGTTCTTTCAGTCTTGATCGTGCGTCCGCCATCTTGAAACGTGACGGTTGACGAGTACTCGTCGACGGTTCCCCATTTAAATTCGCCCTCTTTTATTCGTCAGTTATTTTATTTAAGAAACGGCGGATCTAATTTATTGGAGGACCTATTGTTGGTGCATTGTAATGAGCGGCGCCGTCTGTTTTTTGTCCAACATTAACGAGGGAACCGAAAGGCGACGGAATTATGCAAAAGTTTTATTTTCAGTCATTTTACAAACGGCTACTTTCGCTTTAAAACTTATTTTTAACACTGATGCGCGTAGATGGAAGGAAAAAGAAAGATACGGTATATCCTTACATTGCGTACCTATAGCGTTGCTTGTGTTATAGGCTACAGTTGCTACCTACCGCCAAGTGCACCGTCAGTCTATCCATCGACCTTAACATAAAAAGGTTTTTTACATGAAAACTCGACAATTTTATACGCCTTTACAAGTGTACAGTTTATATTATAAAATTTCATGCAGAATGTGTGGTAATATTATTCTACAATTCTAATATTAAGAGAGGTGATAGATCGAATGTCACGTACAGCCCACTCTATAGTGCGATAGTTCTGTTATATGTTTATGTCTATATATGTATGTATATGAACATGAAAAGGTCTTTATAGCCGCCACCTAGAGTAAAGTTCGGAAGGGTAGGTAAGATAATTGGTTCGCATTAGACCCGATCTCGCCTGCCTCGGACATTGACTTACGAGCGGCCACTCAGTTTTGGCAAACACGTTAACAACAAATCACAGTAGAAATACTTCAAAATTACTAAATAAAAACACTAAGAAATAGTCCCAATATTTATATTTCATTTGGATTTGCGTTTTATTTTCTATTTTTATGAGTTCTGTTTCATTTTCTAAACTACGAATACATTTGCCATTAATGGAGTTTAGCATCACAAATCCAAATGATTGTAATAAAAACTATATCGCTTTAGGATTATCGAAGTAATAGATTTATCTTTTTTTGCTTTCTCTTATCTGGATTCTGGATTCCATTATATAAGATATACATATATAGAGACAGATATTTATTTAGCGCATGAAAATACATCAACATATGAGGAATAATGGCTGTCGGTTGACTTACAGCAATGCTGTGAAAATATGACCCATATAATGTGTGATATTCTTGCGTACAATGCTATCATTAAAATTCGTAAGTACTGAATAGACATGTAAATGAAGTTAGATTTGAATTTAGCGCTCTTGAACTTAATTAAGTTTATAGGTAAAGAGTTACTTCATATAGTTAAACGTAACTTTCTGCGACCTGGACTAACATATACGATAACATATTAGGAAAGTAAAAAAAATTAAGATTCGAATTGGAGAAGCGATAGATTTAAGGTTGTTTCTATTTTCAGGAAAGATTCATAGAAATATATATTTAATATGTTAATAGATTTAATATGTTTAGAAAAAAAATTCAAATCAACTGAATTTGGTTTTTATTTAAGTCTCAATCAAAGTGCTTATACCTTAGGTGTTTGTAATTACATCAAGGAATTGTAAAGAAATATCGGAACAGATAGGCAACTGTTTTAAAAATAATAATAGTCAAACAGCGCTTATCAGCGAGGCAGACAAAAGTTTAGACATAAAGTTATTACAATATTCAATCAAATATGTAGATTGGAGACGAAATTATCTACACTGGGAGGTTCAATTCTCAATGCTCAATTAATTTAAATTTATTGATAAATTTTCTAACAAAGAAATATTCTAAGTATATATGAAAGGGAATGAATATTAAGCTACGAATATTTGGAAAAATAATACTGAATTTTCGAGACAGATTTGCCACTGCTATTCTTCAGCTATGTACGGCTGAAACCTTTCATGTTAGGCCACTCAGCTAATTTTCACAAAATAACGTTTGTTTACTATAAAATTTGGTTTGCTCAAGTGGACACGGTTTCACACTTTGTTGGGTTTAAATTTCCAAAGGAATTTAAACGGTATTATTATTTCTCGATTGACAGGGTGTCATTTTTTCTACTCTTTCGTTTATAACACTTGTGTTGTCTATATTACACTCATATATAAGAGTATAGGTACGTACCATTTGTTATTTTTTATATATGGCGCTTAAATATGATCTCTTAGCTTATGAGCTTAAAGCTCAACGTCGCTTGACGAGCTTTCCATAGAAGGATATGCTCGGGGTTACACTGCGAGATCCAATCAGGAATGATGAAATCCGTAGACAACCGAAAGTTACTCATAAAAGTACAACATAACCCGGTGGATTAGTAAGTTGAAGTCGCAGTGGGTAGGACGTATAGTAGGCAGAGGCGACGGTCGCTGATGGGACCGGAAGATTCTCGAGTGGAAGCCATAGACCGGAAAGCGCAGCGTATTACGTCCACCCACAAGATGGACAGACGATCTGATAAGAGGATCCAGGCTGCCTCTGACGGGTCCTATTGGAGGCCTATGTCCATCAGTGGACGTCTTTGGCTGAGATTATGATAATTGTTATGTTCTACTAAATTGTCAGTTGCTAAACTAATTTAGCGATGCGTTAAACGATTTACTAATTTGAAGTAGAACGTTAAGCGTTGACGTTTCAGGAAAACATGAAGAATATCGTATCACTGCAACCTGTTTCAAAAATGGTAGTTCGTAGTTCGGAGCAGAGAAAAAAAATGGAAGAAACTGGGGGACTCTCCTTTACTCCAGGGTTGTACTTACCAACTTTAAATACAAATAAATAATCAGTACATTATCAGTACATACATAATGAAACGAAACTGTTTAAATGTTAATTATTAGAATTATTTTTTTAATATTTTAGGGAAAGAAAATTAATGTTCTTTTCTATTTCATACTAGCAGACCCGGCGAACTTCATACCGCCTCAAAATAAAAACCCGTTTCATAAAAAATGTATGAGAAAATAAATATTCAGTACAATTTTTGTTTCATGAATATTACAGAAGTTTTAATAGTTATTCTGCTATTTGGGACGGAGTCAAATTCATCAAATCAAAGATCATAAAATACGTTCCATAAGTTTTCGAGATAAATGGTGTAACTAACACGACTTTATTTTATATATTAGATTTTTATTTTATTTTTATAGGCTGTCTACGTATAATCTTGAAAATTATTACCGGAAATTATATGTACTGAATAAAACTACAAGATCATTTGAGTCTCTTAAATTTTCGATTCGTTATCGTTTCACCTGGTAAAGTGAACCCGTGTATGGTTAAATTTTCAAACCAATCTTCCTCAGCGGTTACCGTTAATCCTCTTGTTTCGAATTTTATCACGTAGAACACTCGAGGCGCTGCAGGTCTTTCAAAGATAAAACGTATCTATTATTAAGGATTAATCAGAAAAAAAATTACGTGTTTATTCTCATGAGAGTCGGTGGAAAAATCGGGAAGATATAAGTTGTTAACAAAAATCCGAGCTCTCATTTTACGAGGTCGTATATTTCGCGATAGCAGCCAGCCCTCCCGGAATGTTTATCTTACATATTTCAAGAGATTCGTTTCTGTTTTGCTTACATTATACTCTCGAACTTGAACTTTTTTATTTTTAATGTGAATTTGTTCTATTGTTACGCGAAACAACAGTCTTATGTGAACGGTTTTCTGCTGATATAGTATGTACTCAGATTTTAAAACTGTTAGGCCAAAATTTTGTGACACCGGGCAGAACTGTGTTCATCAGGGTCGAATTAGTCTAAAAGGACCCGGTTGCAAAAAGTTTCACTAAATGCCGTTAACCGTGGTTTTTAAATAAATTTCCACCAGACTAAAAGGTCTCGACAAATATCTTTGTATTTGTGTATTTTACGCTACCCAGCAGCACTAAAATTGGCAACTGTTCCATGAAAATTTAATATTTTCATAGAATTAATTACGAGTATTAAAAAACTTCACGGTCAATGTTTCTGTAATTTCATTTTCTAATAATTACCATTATAATAAGTGTCCAAATTATTAATATAAAACAAAGAGATAAAATTTGAAGTTGCCCCTAGATGTGAAGGCAACAAATTACTGGCCCTTAAACAAAGAAAAGTCGCTCCGGTCGAGCTTCACCATCAGCTAACTATTAAAAACTTTTTTTAGGTACTGCTGTGTTGTCGCCTTAACGTAGCCAAGGTAGAAAGGAAAATTATAAAATTTTCGTAGCCGTTTGCTACGAGCGTGCTACGAGTGAGACGTAACATGCAATATACATAATTGTGCTACAGAGAAACACTTTTGTATTTAGCGTAGACTGTCTACGCGTACGGAATAAAAAGATGCCAAAAATCACTTTTAAAAATTTGGCCTAGATTTAGCCTGCTACTTAGATACTTATCATGAAGTTTAAACATAGATCAAATACTTATCTATAGATAACAGTACTTTTTTCTTGATGAAACATACCCTATGAATTTTTCTGTATTCCTGACAACGGGCAAATTACAAAATTTCACAAGATCGGTTGAGTAGCAACTGAAAGTGAGTGATTTTGTTTGTTTGTTACGTTTTGAAAGTCACTTTCGCATTTTAGTCGAGTGCAATTAGTTTTATACCCCTTAATCCAGTTAAAATGAACGGATTTGAATGATTTTTGTTTGTTGATTTGTTGGGCTTCTAATGATTAAAATAAAAAATTTAACCATTAAAAATGGCCGCTTTAAAAAATTTTTTTTAGGTGGATAGACACTTAATCCACTTGATCCATTTTTCAGACGGCCCACTTGATGATAGGTGGCTACCGTCGCCTATATATAACACAAGAAACGCCACAGGTGCTACAAGTGTGCTGCCGACCATAGTAGGATTAAGGATAAGTGATTGGGAAGGGATAAGGAAATGGGCTTTGGCATCCCTTACTCACTCACTGAAACACAACAGCACACATGCTGTTATTTTACTGTTAAATTGTCAGTAATTATGTAAAATTATTTTAGTTAAAGGATAACATGTAATATCTATTCAATTTTAATGAGGCTACAAAGACGATTAACTCTCATACGTTTTCACCGGTAACGTTTGTAATATTCAGTAAAATAACACAATATTATATACAAACACTTAAAGAGACCTTTTGATGTAAACGCAAATAGAAAAGTAGAGTTTTGAATTAATTAAAAATTAATAAAGTGGCGGACCGTTTCTCTTGGTTTATATTTACTTTCTTGAGTCACTGTACCGTAAAGAAGATTGTCTTGCTTTCAAATAATTATCTTCAGTACTTCTTAAGATTAACTCAAGATTTCAAACATCCAAATGGATGTTTGAAATACACTGCCCGTCAAAACTTAGTACGACACTTTTAAAATTGCTATTTCTCCCAAACTCTATAGTTAAGGTTAAGTTAAGGTTATTCTTAAGTTATTCTTCTATAAGATAAGGTTTTGAAATAAAAATGATTCGAAAAAGAACTTAATTTTTGATATAAAAACTTCACAATCGATAAGGAATGGCTGAAAAAAAAAAATTATAAACAAAAACACTTCTTTTCAAATTGTCATCTTACTTTCAACTTTTTGTATTTTTCATTTATTTCTTAATCGATGAATTTTGATACAAAAGCCAATTTGTCTACAGCACGTAAAATTTACTTATCATACCTCTTTCACCTGAATAATGTGCAAAAATCATTGCTTTTTGGAGCTAGGCATCAGTATGCGTCGTACTGCAAGAACGGTGGGCGTAACATTAAAAACGACCCGGCAGGTGAAGCGAAGGTACGAAGAAACTGGAAACCATCTGAGGAGACCTTGTAGTAGCAGATCCAGGTGCACTAGTACCCGAGAAGATCGATATATTGTTTCCACTGTGTTGAGAAATCGCCACCTTATTGCAGTTGTAGTCCAGCAAAATCTTCTTCAGATCCGAAAAGACTACATTAGTGACAGTACAGTGAGAAGAAGACTTGCTGAAGCAAATCAGAAACCCCAAACACCAGCAAGTGGACCCAAATTCCTGACAGGGCATCGAGTAGTAAGACTGCGCTAGGCCCGTGAACACATACAGTGTGGTAAAGAAGAACGGACAAGGTTTGGTTCACAGATGAGTCTCGATTCTCATTATTCACTCTCGATGGAAGGCAAAGAGTCTACAGGAGACCTGGTGAGCGATACATTCAAGCCTGCTTCGCAGAAAGGTCCAATACGGTGGCGGCTCTGTATATGTATGGGCTGGAATCTCTTCAGAAGGTAGCACAGAGCAAGCGGCCATAGAAAATAGCACTTTGACCGGGGAAAGATATGCTCAAGACATCCTTATTGCAAGACCATATTTAGTAAATATGTGTGACAGATCTATGCTGATACAAGATAATGCCCGGCCATACACCGCTGAGGTTGTACAAAAATACATTCAGGAGGTCGGTATCAGCTTGATGGCTTGGCCATCAAGAAGTCCTGATCTCAACTATGTCCAACATGCCTGGGATGAGCTCGGGAGGCTAGTCGGAAATTGCAGACCACCTCCTACTACCCTCAGGGCCCTAAAATAGGCCCTGATGGAAGAATGGGAGAATATTCCCCAATATCGTCTCCGAAACCTCGTCTTCAGTTAGCCAAACTGGCTCGAAGCTGTAATTAGACTCCGGGAAAGCAATACCAGCTATTAAAATGTAAATAAGGCGTAATAGTTAGTTGCACTATACACGTAACTGGTTTCGTCGCAAGAAAAATAATCCTTCACACGTAACTGGTTATTTAGCATTGGTTTCGACGGCGGCCATGTGTTTATTAGCGACTAATTAATTTATTTGTATTTATACATTTTTTATTTTATTCTCTTAAGTATAACATTACATTAATATATTATTACTATATATTTTATATTGCAAAAATAATATTATATTTTTAATTGAAGTTTGACTTATTTCTTACATAAACTATTACTTAAAACATTTGCTTTAAACCTTATTTTTCTTAATATAAACTGAAAACAAATGAAAATAACTCATGTTTTCGAACGGAGCTTTTATTTTTAGTCGCGTTTAAGAAGCAAACTGTCGAAACTTTTCTTATAGTACTCCTTTACAGGAGGGGATTTCGGGATTTCGGGATTTACTCGAGCGCGTCAGATATTGCCAATGTATATGCCCCACATGTCTCCGATAACGGATATATGTTAATCTGCCGGTTTGGATGGTGGGGTTTAGGTAAAAATTGAAATAATACTCGAGCGCGTCAGATTTTCCGAGGAGATGTTAAGTGAATCCAAACTTAGCTCCCATTTAAAATACAGACGATTCAGATGTAACGCAAGCTCGTGGAAGCTTTTTGAAAATGCAAAAAAGATTTTTGACGATTGCCACTCGAATACTCGAGCGCGTCAGATTTTTATACAGATGGTTCAGCCTGAACTCCTGATCGTGCTGATTCTTAATCTGACGATTATTTGGAGGATTTTTCTTAATTCAGCGTCTACAAAATTTTGAACGCCTGTAGACGCTCACCCCACAGTTGACATCATATACCTTTTTTTCTTTCTGCCACCTAATCTTCAAAATCTAATAGGTCCCCACGACGGTCGAGTAACTCCACATTTAGCATCGTGGGCTTAATATCACGTGAAAGTCGACCTAGATTTTGTAAGAAACATTCAAAGCGCTTTTATATTTGTCACAAATTCCTTTTCTTTCAAAGATCTTTTTCTATTTTATAGAGTTTAAAATATTCGATTAATTTAATATAAGAGAATATAATAAATTACTAGCAGGCCGCCCCCGGCTTTGTCCGTGTCTTTACACAAATATGGAAAGAGGAATAAACGGGGAAGTTTTTTTATACATAAAAATTACACCCCGGGCGTAGCCGGTAGCGGGTCGCTAGTACGTATAAAAATATATTTAATCATATAAGAGCAATTAAATTTTACATTATATATGGGAAAATTAATTTAAGTTCTGAAAATCGTTTTTCAGTAAACGAATTTATTGAATGAATGCAAAAATCGCAACAGTAACGTTTGATAAGAGTTTAGTACACTGATGCATAGGTATAGTGATTCTACGATTTTTAACTTAAGAGCTAACTATATATTTTAAATTTATCTAATATTTTTGATTTACGAGTATTCCCACTATTCCCACAATATTCCCACATTACATTAATTAGTTCAATTACACAATTAAGACTTTTTGTTCCCAGTATGTATCATTATTTCATTTTGGTGAAGTTTGAAAAAGAAACTTCTATGCATTGGTTTATAACAACCATATCAATTAAAATAAATATAATAAATTATATTTTGAAGTCATTTTTATTTAACCTATTACAATAATGTCAATTGAACTACTGGGACTTTTTGTTCCCAGTAGTTCAATTAATTAATGTAATTGAATTAGTGGAAATAAACCATATTTTTGTGTAATAAAACTTTTAACTTACCTGTTAACAGCCTTATAACGATGACAAGGGAGCACAGTCTACGACAAAATATCCGTCAACCACAAAATACATTTGTATACAACACTGCACTGGCGTAGTAAGTGAGTGAGCCACATGAGAGGCGCGGCGAATCAGACAGCACGCGGTCACTCGATCAGCTGTTTCTATATACTTTTGCGAATCTGACTTAGCAACGAGACTCGATGTGGACGCGAAACCGTCTAGCGTTAGATTATAATAGTATTGGCCACTATTAGGGGCAAAAGGAAGCCGGTATTCGGGGCTTAATACGAGCAGCACCAAGCGGGCGGCCCCGCCGCACTCGCCGGCACACTAATCAGTAATCGTTGGAAGGGAGGCTGCGTCGCTCTGCCCTCGCGTCCTCTCCCTGTCGACTGCGCCCCGCGTTACCCCTCCACCGCGTTACCCCGCGCGTAGCCTACTCCACCAAAACAGACAGGCAACTTGGCCAATACTGATTTTGGTTAACAAAGCTCTATGTTATGTTTCAAGCTTTAGAACCTTATCTGTACATAGAATAATTTGAAGTCGCTTCCCACGTCTGTCTGTCTGTATGGCCGCTAAACCTTAAGAGATAGGTACATAAAAATGACAGACTAGAGAATTGTAGTTCTTCTAAAATTCTAAAGTAAACTCTGCGATGGCATAACTATCTGTTACGGTTGACTCACAGTCCTAACCTAACCATTTCTTTCGTTAAAATTTTAACTATACCTACTCGTACATATTATAAATCCGTCATGTCTGTTTCACCGATAACTACTTCTAAACCACCCAACGGATTTTAATTCTACTTTCATTTTATTGAAAGTAGGCAAAGCGAGGAAGGTTTGTGTATATAAAAATATTACATTCCAGGCGAAGCCGAGAGCGGGTCGCTAGTTTAATAAAAAGCGCTTTAAAACATTCTTATGAAATTTTTTAACGATTCCATTTTTTAATCTTTGACAGGTGCCACGCGGATCCAAATTTTCAGGGGTGACACACAGTTATTAAATATTCATTCGCGGATTGTAAATTAGCAAATTCAGTGAGATAACAGAGAGACGATAAGGTCCGAACTAGAACGACATTTGTAATCGAACAAACCAAGTAACCCATCAAATGAGAAGATCTCTGTCGTAAAGTATTTGTACGGGCCTGTAGCACCCGCGCATTTGTTTGGCCTGGCTGTGTTGGCTAGACCTAAGTGGGCAGGACCTCCGGTCAAGGAGGGCTCACTGGCCAGCCGTTCGATGATTAGTCGAGGAGGAGAGGGTTGTATTTTCCAAACAAATTGTAATAGTACTGAGGTCTTTATTCTGCCGGAGCAAAGAGAAATTTGGAAAGTCGCCTTAACTTTGGCACTCTGTTGGTTAGCTCAAATGAGTTAAGGTTACACGAGCACTATTTAGTGATATTAAATTTTAATGGACACGGTGAAAGCATTTAATACCCATACGACCCTTTTCAATGAACGTCAGCAGAATTAGATCTGATTCATGGGATATGTTAAATTGTTTAGGCGTCCCTACAAAACGCGCTTGCGCCGTGCGATCGAGTCAAGTGGCGATTTTTAACTCTTAACTCGCACATCTTTTTTTTAATACACCGATTCTACACACATACATACAAACGCATTTGTAATTACCAAGATTCGTTAAAACCCATCATGAAGTCACTTGTCACCATTAATTTAAGCACATGTGCTGTTGTCTCAGTCTTAATAAGAGTATCAGAGCACACTGGCTTAAATTCGACACCTCGTCTGCTAGCAGACACTTCTTTTAAAACACAGAAAAATTTCATCAAACAAACCAAATTCCATTGTTCTATTCTTTCCTAAACACTTTTATTCTTTTTTTATGTGGGAAAATCTGCGAACCAGAACCAGCGAGCGGTGACCGGTGAAGCTCCAACGGACAGTTAAAGCCTCCAAACTGATGCTCCACCACGAGCTCCGATGATCGGAGTTCGATCGGAGCACACGCACGTGGGTCTTCTTAGTTCCCCAGCAACAATCCGATCAGCCAAGCAAATGCCGGTGACGGCCGGTGACCCCACAACATAATATAATATAATGCAACATAATATAATAATTATGTTTACTTAATTGTAATTTCGTTGTATGTTGATTAGAATCATAAAAAAATTGTCTAAATTTCTTGTTTTCTTTTTTGACCTCGGTAACTCTTTTGTACACTACAAATGGTTTTTTTTTTAAATAATAATAATATTACATTACAGAAACGGCTCGTTTATGATTTTATTATATGTATAGATTAGGATCAACTTAACTAGGATTAACTTGTGTAAATGGATGTTAACTTGGAAATAAATAAATAATCATTAAATTTATATATAAATTGAACACTTAACATAAAGATATTTAACCACCTGCGTTAGTGTTAAACTGGTGTTTGACAAGAAAGGAAAATTTAGGTCAACGCTAAAAAGCAATACAACAAAAATGTCCGCTCAGGCAGGGCATCAAAATTTCAAGTCTGAAATTTGTGTCGACGACACCGGTGCATACCGACGCTAGGCTCTCCCTTATTCCCCTTCCTTTGAAGGGGAGAAAGGCTCATTGTGCTGTCAGAGGTGAGTGCAACCGGGTCGCGACTGTCTATTCTGAACCCTAAATAGTATGGACAAGTAATTACGCTTCGCCTATTTAACTGAGAACTGCTTTGTGTTACTACACCTGTACTATCTTCATTATAAAATAAAATAAATAAAATAAGCCTTTATTCTCTGAAAATAGTATAAAATAAAGTCGCATTTCGTCGTCTGTCCCTCAGTATATACACTTAGATCTTTTAAACTGAGCAACGGATTTTAATGCGGTTTTCACTAATGGAAAGAGCATTAAACGAGAAAGATCTTTGTATATAATTTGCAAAGAAAATTGTACCCGTGCGAAGTCGGAAGCGGTCGCTAATAATATAAAGAGAGAAGATTTAACTTGTAATTCAACTTAAAAACTACTTTTACGATTTTGAAAATTCTTTCACCTATAGAAAACTACGTTATCAGCGAGTAACATAGGCCATATTTTATAAAGTTACGCGGGCGAAGTCGCGTGCAACGGCTAGTAATATTATAAAGAAGTAAAGTAAAGAGGTAAGTAGGAGGTAATCTTCGAAACTACTCATCCGATTTAAAAATTCTTTTACCAATAGTTAGAATAGAATTCTAGAATAGAGATAGGCTAAATATTCCAATATCAGCTATCTAAAAATAAAGATCCAACGATTGGCGAAAGTATAATATCAGACGTTACAATGCTGTAGGTACATATTTTCTCAGAGGTTCGGAAGAGTGTTCGTCCGACCTCGCAATTTCGCCTATAGCGGACGCGGAGGACGCCAAAAGGTTTAGTCGGTAGGTCTACCCCATTTCAACTTAATAAACCGCTTAGTTATGTCGGTGAACTACATTCTCATTCCTAGAAACCAAGCTTAGTCTTCTCCATATTATGGTAGCTCGTTGAGCGAAGTTGAGCTTTCTTACGAGACTCATAGTTCTCGTTTCAGCGTGACATATAATCACTGGCAACACAAATTAGTAGATGGTACAGAGTACCTCAAATGGCTTAAACAGGGGTAAGGTGAGTACAACACTGTAAACCTCTAGTAAGATTAAATTCAGTTGGCAGAACGTTATCAGAATAATACCACAAAATGCGGCTATTCGTTGCACACGGGATTTTCTCTAAAGCACTGTTCACACTATTTAATGTCATAACAAAGAAAACGTGGCCGGATCTTTTGTAATTAAAATGTAAATTATTTGGTAACTTAAGAAATTTATATATTCCAACCTTTTTTATGTTAAGGTCGACAGACAGGTTGACGGTCGACTTGATTGTAAGTGACTACCGTCGCCTATAACACAAGCAACGCCAAAGGTGCTGCAAGCCACCAAACCATCAAGTGTCGCCTTCAACATCGTCATACAACACTGTCGCCTATACAACACAAGCAACGCTACAGCTGCAAGTGAGCTGTTGACTATACTAAGATTAAGGATAAGGGAAGTAATAGGAAAATGGGCTCTGGCATCCCTTAATCACCGAAACCCAACAGCACGCGTGCTCTTATTTAACGGTGGTCTTCTGTAAGAGCAGACGGGCTACCCATATGAATGCGAAACGCAGTATGCCCTCTGCCACTTCTTTAACATCCAGACCAGAGCCAAATTTGAAAAGTTCATTTCCAAAGTTGATCAAGGCAAGCACCCTAAAAACTCATCCAACGGGCTGGTTAAATTTTAAAAAAGAACAGTATCTTGAATTATAGTATGTGTTTCTTAAAATTACCCTTAGAAATCTTTGTTGTACTATTAAACGAACTCATTAGTAATCGTTAAGCAGTGTAACTTTGTTCTGCTAGAAGCTGAAAAGCTCATCAATCTTTATGTCGAAAGCTTGCAGTTTACCTTAAAACGTTAGCGAGTTTTATTAAGAACTTTCTGGATAAATCTAAGCTACTCGGAATCTACTTAAACATATTAGTGTGTGTTCAATCATTCTTCTAATATTGGACATATGTTTATGGATTCGCACTGGGTAAGACCTCTAGAGAATAATCTATCAAAGTCACACGAAAATAATTATTGTAAAGCCCGCTCCAGACGCAGCTTCAAAGATTTGCACATTTTTTGTCGAATATTTGAACAGAGCTATTTCTATATATACTAGTATGTCGAGAATGCATGCATGTTAGTGCGCTCAAATACAACAGACAAAGTATGTACTTTCCTGACGATTCAAAAAATACACAAAAAATACAATTAGTTCAAGTTTTCACTTCTGTCGGCACTCCCGGAATGCCATTGTTTTTTTGAGTGGAGTTTTTGACCCATTTGAGTAGGAATTTGTTATTTTATTTAAAAAAAATTAAAATTAGAATTATTGAATATTTATTCAAAGTATTGAAGTAATTACTTTCGTATTATTTAAATTTAATTTTCTTATCATTAAAATTTATATATGTGTATTCACGAGAACATTTTTTACTATAGAACAATATTATAATAAGCAAAATAACCGAGATTATGCTCAAAGCTCTACAGAAACTTCTCAATTAGTCAGTTGGAAACAATGTATGTATTATTTTACTTTCGTGATAATTGTAGGGTTGTCAACTATTAAGTATTTTTGAAAAAAAAAAAAAAAAATCAATCTAATATTAAATTTCGTTTTAATACCAATAAGAATTAGCCTTACTAAATCTATATTTCATATTAACACACTCATAAACCATACGGATTTTCAGCACCAGCTCGCAGAGTATCGGATGTGACCCTTTATGGCAATAGCCGGTGGCCGTTACACACTACATTGTTCAAAAGACCAATTAAGAGAGACCTCCTTGCGCCCTCCCGCGTGCATACTACTCTGCCCATAAAGCGGTGTATAATGGCTGACTAAGGGTTTAAGTAAGGTGGTCAGGGCGGGTGGGTACCGCATTTAAGCCCCATTTTATTTAAGGCAGCCTGCCAATGAACAGGCGGGAGATAACAGCGCCAATGTTCGGCAAACTAGCGCTGTGGAACAATTAAACGCTAACTAAATGATATCTGCTGAAGTCATTATTAACACCTTTATTATCTAGACGTTTAGTCTTGAAAGATTAAGGAGTTACTTATTTCTTTTTACAATTGCTTTAATTATTTTTTAGTATAATAAAAAAAAAAAAACTTTTAAATAAGATAGCATCAAAAACTTGGCACGATTACGAGGAATTCGTTGCTGCAATCAAATTACTGAATTACCTACATAGTAACTATTTACAATTTTATGTATTTAAATATTTGATTTTTTACAATGACATATTTTAAACTGTAATTAGCAGTTGTTTAACACGGACTATCTTTTCGCCAAGTTTTAGCCAAATCTGTTTTAGCGGTTTATTCATTACCGAGTAAAAAATCTTCCAAGTAACCAAACTTCTTTACATACGTTCGCTTTTGTAAAATTTATAAATAATATACGGGCTGATTAATTAGTGAGAATATATTTGAAACCAATTAGTGAGTTTGTCTTCATCGAAGCATCAGTTCCTAAGAACATTTTTTCGCATCTCTTTTGGTTTTAGATTTGCATTCACTAACCCATTTAATTAGCTGGATCATCCTGTGTATATTTACCTTTATTATAAATGTAATAATTCAATATTTAAATTTTCATATGGCAAACTGTGTTAAGGTTTACTGGAATAAGAGAACATTTCGAATCGTGCCGACTACGTATTGATTTACGGGATATTTCTGGAATCGCTAAATAAGGCACAGGTGTTTCTACGAAATATACGTCTACCTCTGTTACGGGTACAACTCGTACAAAATTGCTTATGTATATTCACTTATTAATTAAATTAAGTCGTACATTTTTCATATTAGAACGGCTGTTTCAGTTTTGAGGAGGTTGCTAGTCAAGTAGTGTGTAGTATTATAACCATAATGATGGCATAGTTTCGATTCCTGGCCAGATCGACATTATGATTCAATTTCTGTAATTTAACTTTAATTTCTAAAAAAAGTTATGTGTTTGTGTTCCAAAAAAAAGTGCTGATATGAAAAGATGAGAAAGTTCACACAATTTCATAGATAAAAAATACTTAAGGTCTAAATCGGCTTGAAAAGTAATCTTTATGACCCCTTTACGTTTTTCAATAAGTAATAATAAAAAAGTCGCCTAGGAGAATAATTAAAAGTTGCGTATGGTCTGCACCCCATCGCAGAGGGCACGGTACGACGGAACAATGGTGTACTTTGCAATTAGCTCTGCCAGTGCACGCGTGGAGTCAACGGCTCTATTCAATCGGAAAAACAAAGATTGGCTCTAATGTGTTATACGAGCAATGTTTATAAATTTACTGTATTGGCCCATATGTATATATTTACATATGTCTGACTCCTACTTGAGGACCTCGTTAACCACCTAGGTTACGTGGTTTACCATTGGTCGAATGGCTTAGATGTTCCCTTAGCGCTCTGGCTCAGAGGTCCCGGGTTCGACTAGAGGGGTCTAAAAAAAATTATTATAAAATAAAGGAGCTCTCCGCGTCTTCACCGCTAACTTCTTCTAACCCATCCGATTTCGATACAGTTTTCACTAATGGAAATAACGAACACCGAAGAAAGTTTGTGTAATAATTTGCAGAAAAAATAGTATCCGTGCGAACCCGAATGCGGATCGATATTTTATAAATATGTCAAGCTATAACTGCTAAATCCTAGTACCGAGCCGTAAATGCACCATGACTTCAACAAATGTATTATATGTATTTCTTATTGGTATACTTAGTTTAAATAAGTTCTAAATTGCGCTGCGAGTTACACGAGAAGCCGTTTACTTACGAGTATGAAACAAATCAATACACGGTTTCATCTAACAGTTCCGGTCTCTCTTACGTTACTAATTACTAAGGTAACCCATTGAAATTGAACTTTCTAACTAAGCCGGAAACTACACTAGTTCAAGACTTGTTCACAACCTTTGAAGAGTTGCCAGGATTTCCTATGTACTCTGAACTTTTCCAACCCGGCCACAAGTACCGTTGTGTTTTATTTTCCTTCTTTTGCTTTAATGGTTAGTGGGTTCTTGCTTATTTGTGTAACTGGTATAATAAAGACTTAATATATAATACGTAGAGACTCACTATATTTGTGCCTAAGTATAAACGAGATCTGTACCTTTACCATGAGTTTACAATGACCGCAATCGCTAGCGAGAGCATAAAATATTTATATGGAAAATTGTCAATTTGACATTGACAAAGTTTTTCATATAAATGTTTTACCCTTTCGCTAGCGAGTGCGATGATTGTAAACTCATGATAAAGGTACTGGTCAAAAGATAGCACGAATATTTAAATTTAGAATTCTAATACGTCATTAGTTGTTTTGCTTTTTTAAATTGGTACTCCTGTTTCTGATATTTTAGCATTTGTAGCCGACCAATTTCAGCGGAGTAATGGTTTTTTGATGTAGAATAAATTATTAAGGTTTTTATTTTAAATTTGACCAAAAAATTTGTATTAATTTTGTGTTAAAAACAAAATTATTTGTTGTACAATCATTGCCACAGTTTATGGAACTTAGAATTTTTGTCAAAATTTCACGCCTATTGTTAATGTAATGGGCGGACCACTTGATTTTATGTGGTTACCGTCGCCTGTTAATTTAATAGAGCTACAAGTGCTGTAAGTGCGTTGCCAACTTTAAATTAAGGATAAGGGATTAGGGAGGGATAGGGAAATGGATTCTGGCATCCCTTACTCACTCAGCGAAACACAAGAGGACAACATGGCGTTATTTCACGGTGGTCTTCTGTAAGATCTTGTGTAGTTAGTGCCACCAGAGTCTGCAAAATTCACGACTCCAAATTGCAGTGTGTAAAAAGATACCCAGACTTGAACTTTGAATATCATTTCCAATATTGGACCTGCTGGGAATCGAAGCCGGGACACAAGACCAATTGTCTCCTCAAGTAATTAAATAATTAATGTAACTAGGTAATTTTTAACAACGTAAAGTAATTAAGTAAGTAACTAACAGGTAATTAAGTATACAATTGGTTAAGTGAAATGAATGAATTCACTCATTTATCACAGTCACTAGAATATTTTTATGTATAAGAAAATTGGAAAATATAGAAAATTCACACAAAAAGCAGTTCAGTTTGTGTTGTTTTGAAAAGGCCCATTGAAACGCATCGCCTGAAGGCTTGCGACAAAAACCCCTGAGTGCGTGTCGCTATCCGCTATTCATACCGGCTACAGGAGGAACGTACATTTATTAATATTCTTCGAGCTCTGTTCACTGCCTTCGCCGTTTTGCTTGCCTCGATTTCTACCCTCCTATACCTATTGCTAATTTTAAAATTCTTATGTGCATTTATGTACCTATTTTAAATGAGTAGGTATAACGAATAATATTTATATAAACCTAGTAGGTATATACATATGTTGTTATAACTGGCTAATCAAAATATTTATATTTCTTTTTCATATAGAATTATATTGACATGTAAAGAACTTAAATAAAGAAATGTAAATATACAACAATATGCATGAGGGTATTACCTATAGTAGGTACTTACCGTATTATTGCTCTTGAATTGTCCCGCTTGCAGGTTTGCAATCCCTGAACTAGTAAGAAATTATATTAATGCTCCCGGCTTCGCCCATATATACTATTACTTATACAATCCTTCCCCGTTTTCCCCTCTTTTCATAAGTGAAAACTAAACTAAAATCGGTCCAGCCATTTTACCCAACTAAAACGCACTGCGAATGTTTTTAATAAAGGTATAAAGAAAGAAGTCAAGTAATTTACTAAATAATAAAATGGTACATCCGTCTGACCCAGTCTGACCGCTTTATCAGTCTTGAGGTTAAAGAAACAAGTTTAAACAAAAAAAAAACACGAATGATAATTTCGAATGAATAACATTGCTCATATTTTAAACGGTTAAATTTATCGTGTCATTGATGTTTGTTTTCGTCTAATTAGATATTTCAAATATTTATGCAAATATATATTATTAACCTATATTGGTATAAAATAATATACTGTTAAAATCCATAAATGGTAGAAATGTTAATAACCTCTGGCTTTATAAATGATCTTCTTAATGGCTAACTTTTATTGCTCTGTAACATTTTCTGGATATTCAGTCAACACACAGAAATATCAAAAAATAACAAATAATAAATTATTCTTTTATAATATTATTGAAAGATGAATCCATTTTACTTGTTTCTCTATTATTCCTACATATCTAGAATCCTCTGTGGGACTTTTGGAGGTCAACCGTCATCCTACGCAACATTACATTTAAAAATTTGTAACATTAAAGCCCAGTTCTGCCTCGTGGCCCCACAAATTATAATTTCCCCTTTTTGAGGCATGTAGCTTAGGTATGTTACCTCGACAGTAGCCACCTATGATCAAGTGTCAGCCTCCCAGTCTCAACATAAAAAAAGGTTTTTAAAAAGAAAGCCCACCTCTTTAAAATTCTCGTGTCACAATGTTTGTAACAAACTCCTCCAAAACAGCTTGACTAATTTTTATAAAAAATTTTATGTATATTCGGTCTTAAATTTTTTATGTATAATGTATATTCTGAGAATAGGTCGTAAACAATTTTTTATACCCCTAAGTGATAAGGGTGGCCCACCAAAAAAAAAAAAAAACAGCGTTTGCCAGGTCAGCTAGGTATTAGTATAGAAAAGAGTCACGAATTCTCGTGAAATGCACGAGCCATACAATCATTTTTAAATGGAATGCGTACGTGTCCGTTGACTTGACGTTGAAATTGCATTTGTCAGCGAGCCGTAGGATTAGTAGGAGTACAGGTTCGGTTGGAAATTTTCCTTTTGTGCGTGTGATCTAGTGCGAACGCCACTGGCTTTTACAGAAAACCGGGGACTGCAGACTAATTAATGTTGCGTTGCTTTGAAAAAGACCAATAGGCATGCCTCTATGTGTTAGTACGCGCTCAGAGGCGCTGCTTGGGAATTTTCACGAACTGCATAATGTATCGTCACCAAGGCTGACTAGAGGGCAATTTCCACGTCTAAGCGTAAAAGTTATCTGCACAGATTTATTGAAACAGTCACATTCAAAAAAATATTTTTGTATTTAATAGTCCAATTCTTAAAGAAGTATTTATGATCCTTCCAAGCCAAGCAAAAAGAAAAAAGTTAGAAAGAATGCTAAGCGATAACGATATACCTATAGGTATATCTCTAATGATAAATAGCTTCCTCAAGAGTCTCAGTAGTCCAATTCTTGAGAATGCTATTTATCAACACACCTTTAAAAGTCGAATAAAAAAAAATTAGTTGCAAGGTACCTCTATAAAGTACTTACCAAGTATGAGCTCTTAATATTAACGGTAAAATTATCCTCATCATAGTTTTAAATTTTCAATTTAGTCTCATATAAAAATGATCATATCATATCACCAATAGATTGTTCAACCAGTTTCATCGTCAATGTTCATAGGAAATTGAACGCTCTACAAAAATGGTCTGTTATACTTTTTTTATTAATTTAACAATTTAAAAGATATTCAACGTCAAATATTGAAGAATTTAAAGGAAAATAACTTTTTGTTTTGAATTTTGTAACTTACTAAAAAATAATTATTGTCAAATGAGTTTCAATTATTTCTATAGGAAATTTAACGATATTCGCATTGGAATCCCAATGCGTAGGTACTGATTTTAATAGTTTTTAATCAGTATATACGAATTGGGATTCCAATGCGAATATCTTCTAAATCGTTAGAGTAATCGATTAACCACAAGATACCTTTTTTGTAAAGCGTTCAATTTGACCATGAATATCTTTAAATGGTTAGATTAATGAAAAAAGTATAAGAGACCATTTTTGTACTCATCCTGGCATGCTTGCATCATGCATGCCTTTACAAAATAAGTAAGTAAAAAAAGATATAAAGTATTGACATTTAAGTATTAATAAAATTTAGAAAACATAATTATTCAAGTAGGCTAATGAATAAAACTGGGTATCAATCCGAAGTGTTAGTTTACTAATTCCTTAGTCATCATGATTATTGATTACGTTTCATTTCAACCAATCGATAGTAGCTACCTCATACAAACTTCGTATAGTAATAGTTACATCGAATGCATACAGAAATAAAACATATGCTGAAAAGGTATAGGGAAATGTGCTCTGATATCCCTAACTCATTAAAATACAAGAGCATACATGTTTTTATTTCACTGTGGTCTTCTGTAAGGGGATGCATGCCACCAACGGGCTTCCCAAATGACTGCGAAACGTAGTGTACCCTGCCCCTACCCAAAGGAATGAGAAAAAAATAATACTGGAAATAATAAAAAAAAAAATGTTGAAAGCAAAAAACATTTATTATGACCCAATCAAAAGGTACATCTTACATGAAATTACAGGAATGTAGCATAAAAAAAAAAATATTGCAGTAACATTTTGTAACAAAATAAATGCTGTTGGAATATTACACGACATACAAATTATTTAAAAATATCGAAATAAACACCATACAAAATAAATTACAATTATAACATAGAAACTACAAATTGTTTAGATAAAAAGATACTTGTAGCATTAAATTTATTTAAGTATTTTTTGTTTAATTCAGACTTCACCACATTATTGGCAAAATTTTAATGCTAGTTACATTAAAATTAATTTGTCTTTGGATAAAAATTACTCTATACATTCCTATAATAAAAAATACTGCAGTGAATTTCTTAGATGACATTAAACTTCAGTTAAAGTAGATCAGTACAACTCCACTGACTATCAAAGTTCATTATAATACTAAAACTGTCAAAACATAAAGTAGAATACAAATAAACACTGTTATTCCAAATAGAGTAGTTTTACATTATATTGCTTGTTAAATCTAACTTTGATCTATATTTAATTATTGAACAAGTACATATTAATCCTCACACTGGGGTATGGTTGGAATAACTTATAAAATAAAATAAAAGAAATTTCATTAAACATGATTAATAGAAATGCATTTATAAACAATATAATTAATGTGTATATTTATGTCATTGTCCCGAAAACGGGATTGTGCCTGCAAATACTTGGCCCATATTCCATATAAGCTTGCTTTGTGTGGCACACTTGGTAAAACTCTGGTGTGGATGCCAGCATACTACCTCCAAACCAAACGGCATATCTTTGCATGTTGTGCGATACTACTTGCACATCAATAGGTTTTGGAGTGATCCGACCCTCCGATAGCTCAGTCGAGAGTTTCAGTCGTGCGTCAACAGTACGCTTAATGTCACGCTGCAATCTCCTTCCAAAGTCACGGAACATCGTTGATCCACCTGACAACACAATGTTCCCGTAAAGCCCTCTCCGCACGTCAATCGGACAAGATTGGATGACGTCATCGACCATCTCATTGAGAGGTACAGTGAAATCTGCATTGGAAAATTCAGGATGGAAGAAAATCTCTGGGCCCAAAAATCTTTCATAACCGACATCAACTGAGAATGGGTTTTTGGTGATAGCGTTAACACCGGCATACTTCTTCATCCATTTGCCAGGGTCGGTGTCGTATTTTGCAAACTCCTTAGCGATATCGGGGCATATATAACTATATCTTTCCTTAATTGCCTTCGCAGTCTCCAAACTTTGTTCAGGCGGAATTCCAACCTCACGCTCTCTAAGAAGAGACTGAATAAACGAAGTTATATTCCTACCTGCAATAGGAATATGTTTTATACAAGACCCAATCACATAACCATCTGCTACCGGCACTATATGAGTTACTCCATCGCCACTATCAACGACAATGCCAGTGAAAGTCCGTTCAGCTGACACACGTGATTTCCACGAAGCTGCGAGAGCCAATACAGCTTGAACTGCAATGTAAAGACCAGGTACATTGAACGATTCAAACATTATCTCGGCCAAGTACTCCCGATTTTCGGGAGTATTGAGCGGAGGCTCCGTCAGTAAAAAATGATGATCCTCGGGCTCCGCTCTCAGGTATTTGAAAATGCATTGCTCGATATAACGCTCCATCAAGTCCCAATCTTCGACTAAACCATGACGCACGGGATATTTGACAGAATAACCAGTGGCGTCGAAGGCTTCGTCTCCAATAAAGAAGTCTAAGTCTTCAACCGCTTTTGTCATGCGTCTAGTGGATTGGTCACCCACCTTGGCTGTTTCCTTTATCGCTATGGCCGACGGTATGATAAACTGAGGTTCCTTATTGCCAGCGAAGCCCAACTTGGTATAACCAGTTCCGACATCGATAACACAGGCAGGCAAGTGGTCACCCATTATTTCTGTTTAGTTTATTAAAAAAGAAGTACTAAATTACAACAGTTCTGAAATCTTTTATGTATTTTTCACAAAATCACTAGATATTTAGCGATAACAAAAAAGATTTTATGTTGACGTTTAAAATCTGACACATGACAGGACAAGCCCAAAAAGATGATTAATCGAAACGTTCCGTTTCATCAATTCCACAAATATTTTTTTATTATTTTTCAATAGTATATAGATTTAAAAGCGTGTTTAACTTATTAATTGGTAATATTGTGTAAAATTTAATTTTGATATATTACTTCATAAATTTAATTTTTTTTTAACATAGGTACATAGTTGGCTAAGAACGCACCTTATAAGTATATAAATAAATTCGCAACGTAAAAGCGTAGAATGCCATTTATTTATCAAAGTATGTACTGTAGTGGAAGGTGGAAGGGAAAGCTTGTTTATGGTCCACGTGCCAGGTACAGAGAAAGTTGTATCATGAATCCCTGTGAACGTCAGCTGCCGCTCCGTTGGTGGGTTCAACAGCAGTACCTACCCCCCCAAAACACGTAAAAAAAATATTTTCAGTCATTTCCTCCCGATTGAAAATTTGTCATATTATAGTTAACCTAATACTTGAAGAAAAAAGTTAGTGGTGGATAATACGTCAGCCGAATCACATGCTTGAAAAAAAAAATCATCGAGATAAACCAGCTGACATTTTTATTTATTCATAATAATTCAATCGGAAGCAAATCGTCAGATGCTTGAGAGAATTGTATCGTGAAGCCCTGTGAACGTCAGCTGCCGCTCCGTGGCCCACCCACGGAGCGTACTCCCCCAAACACGTAAAAAAAATATATTTTCAGTTATTTCCTCGCGATTGAAAATTTGTCATATTCGGAATTTCCCTTATTATGACTGGATCGATCAGCTTGATCATGAATAGTTGATATAAGAAAAACACACAAGTAATTTGTTACAAAGCAGGTTTATTATTAATTGTGACCTGATCCTAACACTATTTACACAATTTACATTACAGGAATGTAGCTAACACAATTTATATAATAGATGCCAACAAATAAGTAACAGTCGACTTTCCTATTTAAATTTAGTGTAATTAGCAATAATCACATGCGAAAATTGTTATTGATTTGATTATACATAAAATAATATAGAGAATTAAACGATTAGGTATACATTCAAATTTAACAAAAACAATTTGCTTCTTTTAATTTATCAAAATTATAATTATGTGATATTTCATACAAAACTTTAGAAAAACACAGGTTATGCCTCGCATTGAATCAAAAAAGTAGTCTTCATAATTATGTACCTATTGAGTACTTTTGTGTTAACTATTGAGTTTACACAAAATATCTTCGAGCTCTACTACTAGCCCATCATATCTGCCGATACTAAGCCTAGGCCTCATGCAAAAAAAAAAAAACTATTATCAAATATAAGTGCAAAATTAATTTTCGTATATATTATAAGTAACATTTATTAGGCAATTCTAAAATAAACATTGAATAAACAATATTTAAGTCGTCCAGTAAAATAGTTATGTTTATATAATATGTGAAACTTTAGTTTGGTGATATCAAGTAATGTTACTAATGCCCGTTTTCACCAATAGTCACCTAGAGTTAGGGAACACATAACGTCGGCCGGTCACGGCAGTAACATTCACAATCATGCATAAAGCGCCGGATTGCAAGGCGGACTACCATGAATGGTCGGCTTAAGTAGCAGTTATGTGTCCCCTAACTCTAGGTGTCTGTTGGTGAAAACGTGCATTAGACTCTATTTAAATTGGCTAGTGAATACAGCGTGTAATAATTTTGTAACGTCGCCTTACGTCTGGTTTGGTACAATCTGCCAAACGTTTTATTAATAAACTCCTGGAAGAAATTTATCACACCTGTAATCCGCCCAGTGTAGCTTGTGTCAAAATTATAGCAAGCTTACAAGCTGGCAATACTTAAACTATATTATTATCGACAGTAGATTATGTTTCTAAGTTTTTGAAAAAAAAAAAAAAGATTAATCAGTTCATAATATTTAACTGGAATAAAGTTTTTTATACAATTTTTTGGATGTTGTCAGCCTTAAGGTCGGTGTACAAAAGTATAAATAACTTGTATGTTTGATAAATATAGTAAGAATAAAATAAACCATAGCTGAATACAGGGTGTTCCATACTCAAATAAACTATAAATTATGAGTCATATTTATAATAGTATACCAAGGTGCAAAGATTTTAATTTTGTAAATAAACAAAATTTAGTTCTACAACATTTTTTAGATTAAATTCAACCATTTGCTTACCAATTCCAGCCAGAATTGTTTCATGAAAGTATTTGTTTTGCTGTTCAAATTTAGCCCAAAAGCTTATAGACCGTTTATACAATCATTATATGAAAACATCATCGTACTTGTGATAATTAAATTTAAAAAAATTAATTGTCACAAGTACAATAAAACAAAATTTATAAAATTTATATTATAATTTATAAATTTAAAAATTTATAATTTATAAAATTTATATTATAATTTATAAATTTATAAATTTTAAATTTGTTGGTATGTAGAGAAAATTGATTGCCAAATTTAAATCCTTAATTATTTGAGAGTTAGGATAGCTAAATATAATTTTGAATTAAAACGTTATAAAACTTAATGAATATTTTTAATGGTGGCAGATATCAAGAGTATTTTTAAGCAATCAGCTTATTAGCTTTTATTTTATATTGAGATTTAATTAGAATAAATCATTGAACAGTTTCATACATTTTATAGCATTCTGCACATAACTGCTACTTAAGCCATGTAGGACTGTGAATGTGACTGCGTGAATGGCCGAACTGTATGTGCTCCCTAACTCTAGGTGACGAATGGTGAATACGGGCATTTAAACTTCCATATGAGTAATTTTGTTCAATAGTATATTACAAATTTCAGATCTAGAATTTTAAGTTAAGTCTGCTTGTTTATTGAAACTTTTATTGAAAAACAGTCAAGTGTAAAAATATTTATCTACTAAACCATTACAATAACATGTACGTATTGTACGTACTAAGGAAATAATGAAACATTTAATATTTTTCTCATTATTAAAATGTCTGCAACAGTTCAAAAATTTTATTATGCAATAATATATCCCAAAAATAGCACTAATAAGTTTTGAATTTTTATTCAAAACCTTCACTTACCTACTTCCTTTTACCGTTACTTCCTTTTGGAAGTTTTTCCTTTTAATCTGATTAGTATAAAATAAAAACTTCGATATATGTATTAATATTCCGTCGTACAAATTATGACATTATCTATCTTAGATAATATAATTATATTAAAACGAATCCATGTTATTCACAAAAATTCAGGGACGTATTGACAGTTTATTTTGTACGTGTATTTTAAAAGTTTTTAGAAACATATTTATGAAACGATACTTTGGATATATAATTTTACACTTGAAAATATTATTTATTGGAAGAGTTTAAGTATACTTAAAATTTAAGTTCTCTCATTGAATTAGCGACAAGTTATAAATGAATTAGACAAAAAGTTTAGCGCTTTGGTAAAACTCATTAAAGAATACAAAACATTTTTAGCGGGGAAATAATATCTGTACACTTTTAGATAAACATATTTAACGTAATTTACGTTGCGTTGTTTCTTTTAAATAACGTATACAATAAAAAAATACTATTATTAAAATCTCTTACACTAAAATTTTCTTATATATATATTAACACTCTATGTAAAAATGCAATAATACACCAACATATAAATTACAAAGAACATTACTGCAATTATTATATTTTTAAATTTTACATTCAAGTTAGATTTTAAACTAGGTAACTTTGGGGGTGACATGACCATTTGTTACCATAACAATTTTTAATGTAATCTGACAAGTCTCATTAAAATTGTGTTGCTTACAATTCCAATACAATAATCTAATTATCATGACATTTTTAAGTTTTTATAATCTATAATCATTTGAGACTCTATAATCATTTTGCTGACATACATGTCTATAAACATTTTCAACAAGTTACAATTGGTGTTTTGATTTAATAAAACTATAAACCAACCAAAACAACACACCATTTTGAGAATGATTATAAAGTTTTTTTTTTTTTTTTTTTTAAATTGGATACTAAAGTTTAATCTTATGGTAGTATTTTCTTATTCAGTTTTATAATAATAAAAAAATAACAAATACAGTCAATAATATTAATTCACGAGGGATAATTACTGCTTAAGTCCTTTCGTTTTGAAATATATTAAAACAGGATAGATTTGATTTAGATCTCTCACCACATTGCATAGTCCGAATCATCCATATCGAAAATTGTGAAGAATCCGAGGATTGTCAAGTATATTATGACATTGCCAGCCACTGTTAAGTAACATGCACCCGGTGCGATCTGAAATCATATAGCGGAGAGCAACCTTATTTAATTTGTAAAGTAGGATGTGAACTCGTTTTACAGCACTCCAAAAAATTAAAAGTAATATTAAAAAGTGAATAGTGGTTAAGACTAATAATCCACAAAAGTATAAAAATGTGAAATGTGAATAACGTAGTTAAAAAAAGCAAAAGTTAAATAAGAAAATAACAGTTGACAAAATTTTTTAATTAGTTCGAAGTCTTTTCTTGTCCCATCCATCTCTAAATTCCTAAAACAATCTAGATTTACGAAGTTATATCATCCATGCTAATGAATGTCATAATATGTTTAAACACACTATAGTGTTTTGATTTTAAATACACACCTTTGCTCGCTTCTCTCACTCGTGAGTCAAAATATCTCAATGTAAGATCATTTACTTCACTGGTATAACAATATACTGTTTTAGTTTTTTCTGTTCTAATAAAAATATTGATTTATATAATATTAGCTACACGCTCCCAGCTTCGCACGGGTGCAAAATAAAAACTATCCTATCTTTTAAGTTGGACCAAATTACACATAGTTACGAAGTTTTATCAAAATCGGTTCAGTAGTTTTCACCCACAAACACGTGACACATAATTTATATATATTAGATTATAGTTTACTAACTGGTAACTTTAACTTTTTAAACAGATAATCTTCCAATTCACAAGCTCAACTTAGTTTAGTATAAAAAACGTTTAAAGAATTGTTAAAAATACATACCACAGATGCATGTGCTAGTACGATGGGTAAACCAAAGGAGCTAACAAGTATTCCCATTGTTATAAAGATGGCCGTTTCCATACAAGGTGAGTTGCTGCCACCTGCACTATCCATGTTCCGCCGTGCAATCATTGTTGGGATCGGACACAGCAAATAAAACAGTACTACGAAAAATGGCCACCATAATCTGAAATTTAAGGTTTTTAATTAGGTGAAAATGTAATAGGACATTCTCAAACTGTAGGAGATTAAGGGGATCTATAATTTCACTTTTGGTGATACATATTAATTTTGGTAATTTTTTGGTGAGTTGTCCATAAACCCTGTTATGGTTATGTTAAGTGTGCCAGGTAAAATATAAAGTTTATATTAGTAGAAGAGAGCAGAAATAATAGAAATAGCGAATTTTAAGATATTATAGTAGCTAAAATAAATTTATGCTGTTATTTCATGGTGGTCTTTTGTAAAGTGGTGGTTACTGCCGCCAGACTCACTATGTACTATGTATTACTATGTATGTACATTACTATGTTGTATTACTACATGTCAATGATTATAACGCATAATGAACATATAACTTACTTGTATTGTGGTAAGGCACATGCTAATATAACAAAGGTCATTCCAATTGATCCAGCAAATGCCAGGGATACAAGGCTGAAATGTAAACAAATATTCTATTAGATATTTCATGTTCAGCAAGTGAGAGGAAATTAAGAAATCCGAATCTAATTAAGGAAAAACGAATCAGTAGTATTAATAAGTCCATAAAAAAAAGTGTAATAAACATCAGTTTTTCTGATAATTTTTACTTTATAATACCGATTAAGTAACGGAACGGTAGTATATTCTAAATCTATGGATTAAGTATATATTGTCATTAAAAAAACCATAAAAAACTTACCCTGTTTATCCCATGACACGATGGTTGCATGAAAAAGAAAAATATGATCATTACAACAAGTAATTGTTACATTCAAAGATTTAAATCTTTGGTTACATTATTTATATTTGGATATTTAACAAATGAGTCACATAAGTAGTGGAATGGATGACTTTCATTATTATAATTAAAGATATTTCATTTCAGCTAAGTTTATAGCGCAAACAAATTTCGTACCTTTGAGTCCAGCCATTCCTACGTTAATTCAATTAATGCGGATGTTAAATTACACACAAAAATACAAATCAAACTAATTCGATCGTAAGTTAGTCCATTAGACAAACCACAATCAGACAGACAAACAATACAAAAAGTTGACAATAGAAAACACAGAGTAAATCTTTGGCCAAATAATTGTCTATTTATGTAATAGAGGTGAAAACATATAGAAGAATAAATACAAATACAAATATGAATCAAAAAGAAAAATCAAACAAAACTAAAGGCACTTGCGTGAAGAAAAATTAGATGTTGGAAAATTGATGTGGATTTGTTGATCTGGTTATGAATTACTTAGTAAGCTTGAGCTCTGTCTAATTAACATCATTTGTCATACGTGTACCTAAAGTATCGCTCACTTGCTTTCTTTCACATACGTAATTAAAATTAATAAGAGTTTCTCTCTGTTTTCTATAGTTTATTTATTTTATGCCATAGCATGCATAACACCACAAACTAAATAGTAGATGATAGTAGATACTTAACAATTAACATATAGATAGACCACAGATAAGAGACAGGATCATAACAAATTATCAATCACATCCAGTGATCACATCATTCAATTCAACACAGAAGAACAACAGAGTTTGTGTGTGTTGTGTTTGACATTGACAGTTGTGTTGAGTTGTGTTATTTTATTTATGTTTAATAAAGTAGTACGAAACGAAATAAGAATTACTTGCTAACTTGCTAAAATTTGTTAATAATTTTGAACATTAACAATACATATTGATTCATTAATATAATTAACATGGATGATGACGCGGAAACTTATAAACTCTGGCGTATTCGCAAAACTGTTATGCAGGTAAATTATAGGTTTTATATATTTCTAACCTTTTATTCTTAAATTGTTATAAATTAATGAAATACTCATCAGCACTATTACTACATAATATAGTTTAAGATTTGTGGTTTGAAAATGTCATTACCATAAAATTACACATAGTTTTTATTGGAGAAAATTTTTAAAAATAATTCTGACTGCCTTTATGAGCATTAACTGTTTTCTAATCAATCTAATATCTAATATATGAGAAGATAATAATGATAATAATGTATATATGAAGATGATAATGTACCTATATATAATATTTTTTGCATCTTATTAGTTGTGTCATGATCGAGGCTACTTAGTAACACAAGATGAATTGGATCAAACATTAGATCAGTTTAAGGAGCAATTTGGTGATAAACCGAGGTAAGTTTGATGAAATGTTACCTATATGCAATTGAGCTGTCTCTGAAATTGTTTTCTCCATTAGATTTTTCTTAATTTTCGCCTCTAACATTTGCATGTCTGTTTTTGTAAATGTTTCATTAAATAGAATATGTATATTTTATTAGTTAAACCTGCAGTTTATAATACATTTAATTTGAAATATTTATTTCACTAAAATGTCATATTACATGATGACATAGAACAATATATTTTTTAACTTGTCAAATCTCTAATTTGAGTAGGTTTCATGTAATTTGTTTGAAAATCTTTTTTTTATTATCTTTACATAGTTGTAATATAGAGCATTATTAAAACTAATGTTACAGTGAGAAGCGGCCAGCACGAAGTGACTTAATAGTATTGGTTGCTCATAATGATGATCCTACAGACCAGATGTTCGTGTTTTTCCCAGACGAAGCCAAAATTGGTATCAAAACAATAAAAACTTACTGTACTAGAATGCAGGAGGAAAATATTCATAGAGCAATTGTTGTAGTACAAGCAGGTAAGTGGATTTTTCTAAAGTTAGGTTCTACAGACAGGTGACGGTGGCTACCGTAGCCTCTATCACAAGCAATGCCACAAGTACTGCAAGTGTGCTGCCGACTATACTAGGATTAAGGAAAGAGATTAGGAAGAAATAGGTAAACGGGCTCTGGCATCCCTTACTCACTCACCGAAATCCAACAGCACACATGCTATTATTTCACAGTGAACTTCTGTAAGGGAGTGGACACTTCCCCTAGACGGGCTACCCAAAATGCCACTATTTTCCTCTACTACTTTCCAAATCCAGGCCAAAGCCAACTTTGAAGAGTTCATTTCTAAAGGTAAACCTGTGGGGAATCAAACCCGGGACCCCTGAGACAGAGTGTTAAGGCACCCTAACCACTCACCCAATGGGTTCATCAAGTGATAATAGTATAGGCAATCTTTAGTGATTTTAGTTTATCAATAAAATGTTTGTTGTTTAGAGAAAGCAACAATTTGTTTTGTTTTTGTTTTAGGTATGACACCATCAGCCAAACAGTCACTGGTGGACATGGCACCCAAATACATTCTTGAGCAATTCTTAGAGTCTGAGCTGCTGATCAACATTACAGAGCACGAACTCGTGCCAGAGCATATAGTACTAACGCCGGATGAAAAGCACGAATTATTGTCAAGATAGTATCCTTTTAAGTAGCAAGAGTTTTAACACAATTTGAAATATCATCTTTCATTTTTTTTCCTACTTTAAAAGCCAATTTTTTTTATATTAAGGCTATCAGATAGCCTCACAATCCACTCGAAAGTTGTTGCTATAACACAAGCAACAATACAAGTGCGCTGCCGTCGTTAGAAGGATTAAGAATAAGGGATTTCGAAGGGATAGGGCAATGGGCTCTGGCATGCCCTACTCATTCGCCAAAACACAAAAGCACACATGCTGTTATTTCACGGTGGTCTTCTGTAAAGGGATGGTTATTGCCACACTTTAACTCTCAGATATACTTAGATCATAGAAATAAATTAGATAAGTTGTCATTGCAAATTATTGCGAATCCCACTGAGGTTATATTTATATTACTTATAAAAATATGTTGATCGGCCTCATATTACATACACTTTTTTTTTTTAAAGAAGCAGTAAACAGGCCAATTTTATTGTACGGCAGTCTAAAGCTACACGGAGGGCTGTTGGTAATTTCCATTGAGATTTAATAAATGTGGGTCAAGCTGAGAGAACGCTATGCTTAAAAGTAGCATGCTAACTAGTTTTGACTAAAAAGTTTTAATGTCAAATAATATGCCTTAAGATTTAAACAGTAAATTGAAGGAGAATATGTTGATGAGAATTCAAGCCGGTGATCCCGTCGCGAGATACTTTGGATTGAAGAGAGGACAGGTATTTTTTAAATCTATACTTTACATATAATAAAATCGTATACGACCCGTGTCTGTACTTAATATTTTTTCAAAAAAAAAAAACCATTTGTACATTATACTTATATTACAGAGATGAAAACAATAGTTTTAGAATTTTTGTCTATTTGTGCACGCTAATCTTAGAAACGGCTTAACCAATTTAATTGTGGTTTTCACTGATTACCTGGATTAAACTATAGGATACTTTTTATCCTGGAGAAATGTTCGGGATTTTCAACCAGTTAGTTGACAATATTCCTCCGTGTTTATTTGAGAAGGCTCATCGACAGGTCAAAGTTTAGTTTTAATAAAGCTTTCTCCATTTTGATTTTCCCCACATTATCCTTTTTTTACATCAATAGATTTTATGACATGTTTCTTTTCTTTCAGGTGGTCAAAATTATACGATCTTCGGAAACTGCTGGAAGATATATTTCTTATAGATTAGTCTGTTAAATTACTAGAATTAAGTTCTGAATAAAATACCATTCTATAATTCTTAATTGTACGATTATTATTTATTACCTTTCGAGATTGTTGCCACCTAAATAAAATTTAAGAACGTTTGTGTACATTATGAATTTCTTTTTTTAGTTTCTTCAATTCTTTTTTTTATTCCGTCTTTCAAGAAAGATCTAGGCTAAGAGATAAAAAGAAAATAAATAAATAAAAATAATTAAGAAATTAAATATTTAATTGTGGTGTAAAATTCCCTCATATTTAATAAAAAAAAAAAACAGCAAATAGAAAAAAGAAATAATAAAGAGTCCAAGAAAAGTATTTATGTCACTTCTTTTTTATATTAACTAGCTGGTGCCCGTGACTTCGCCCTCGTTAAAAAATAATAATATAATAAACACTATTCATGACATATAATCCTTCGTGGTTAAATATTTATCTATGGAATTGACATTTCAGATTTTCAAAAAAATTGCATGATTTCTGTAGTTCTTCTTAGGTTTAAATGGCAATGCGGCTCATTTTAAAATGGCCATTGTCTGCCAGTGTCAAGTTAATGTCGATTGTCGCGTTATGATTTTGCCAGTGTCATTAGTAAAAATATCAATTTGTAATAGCTTTTTTTTTTTTAAAAAAGGCAAAATTGAAATTAAAATCAAAAGTAGCAGATCCAGACACTAGTTAGTCAAGTCAAGTCTATAATTTTTCTTAGTTTTCCAAAACAGGTCCGTCAAGTCTAAAGCAGTCAGATCAAGTCCATTTCTGTAGTTAATTAAAGCAAGTTATAAAAATGGTATTTCCTTTAAATGTATCAATTCATGACGCCATCTATTAAATTACAATAGAATTAGATGTAGTGGCGACATTTATCGGGTTTGGGTAGAACTGCTTGTTTGGTGATACACTTGTGCATAGTATGTGCTCTATTTGGAAACTCTCGGTGAACCTAACATTTTTTCATTCTTCATGAGGAATCACTGTTGATAGATGAAAATCCGTTCAGTAGTTACTTACAATAATCCAGACCAGAGCCAACTTTCCAAAGTCGACCCTGCCGGGATCGATCCCGGGACTCTTTAAACAAGCATTAAGGCCCCTAACCACTCATCCAACGGGCTCGTCACTTAGTTACTTTAATGTTGTGGTCTTCTGTAAGGAGTTAACGTCTGCTACTAGTCGGATTTTCCAGTTTATGACGGCGCAACGAAGTGTGCCTGCTACTACAATATTACGTCGTTTACTTAGATTATCGCCTGCGACTAATTTAAATGCCTGTTTCGTGCAAAAGGTTTAATTTAAGACCAGGTAAGTACTTATTATAGGTACTCTATTATGAAATAAAACATTCAAAATAGGAAAAGTCCCAATTTCAGTTGCAATCTTTAAAATTTTACAATTAAAACTGGTTCGGACTGTAAATTCTCATAGTATAACTCTTTTTTTACCTATAGGTATTAAAGTAAGATTAACTGAACCCTACTTTTTCAATTAGGTAAATAAATATATAAAAAAATGCTATGTAACTTTATATAGGATAATCAGAAACCAGGATAATCAGAAATACTTTGCTCGTTAAGTCAAGACTACATTAAGTACAGGTAGCACAGGTAGGTATATTCCTACCTGTGTACCTATATATATGTATAATATTATCGATCGAATTCAGTATACCCACGATTTTGGCAACCGTTATCTAAAGAGTGTATCGAACAATTAAATCCCATTGCCCAAAATCGGTAACTTTCATAAAACAACAATATTCGTAATAGCATGTAACGGAGACATGCGATATGAGGGCAGGCGTGCACCGCTTCAAACGCCGCATGCGCATCATATCTGACGCACGCGAATTATTTCAATTATTATTTTGCTCTACCAACATTTCTTCGACAATAAGCGACATTGTAAACACCGGTTTAATTATAAATTAACAAATTACCATCCGCTATCTAAACGATGTCCTCGACTTTCACAATACGCTAAAAGCCGGGAACATTATCGTTTTGATACTGGAATAAAACTCAATTTTGCAATAATATAACCATATTATCGAACGCGCAAGTGTTAGTGTTTATTAGGAACTAATATTGAATGCGTTTAGGTCGGAAGTGTTTAAAAATTTTTTTAAGTGTCTGTGTGTATCTTCTTCAAAAAGATACTGTTACAGTACATATTGTTCGTTTTTAACGAAGAAGGAACGATAGCAGAAGTGCTTAATTGATGTGAGCTTTGTAGGTGAGTACTTAGATTCTGTTTATTTTATTGTTGTGTTCTAAATGTTAAACAAATTACAATAATATACAACTACATAATATACACAGGAACATTAAAAAGTGGTGTTGTCTATGATACTCAATAAGGAAAAACGGTAGAGAACGGTCGAAGAAGCGAATTTTTATCGAATTCCTATGCGAATTAAATGATAACGAAAAAGTAATATTATAATTTTTTTGTATGATACTTCATTAACCCTTCACTTGACTCAAACCTTAAACTCAAGTAGGTATTACGAGTAAGTGCGGGTGTTGCAAAAATTTTAAGCACGCCCTAGTGTTAGCATACTTAAAAAAATGCGAACATATTTTTTAAATGTAATTTCTAAACAAAAAATGTTTAAGATATCTCTAAAGGATTTTATTATATATATCAGCAAATAAATTTTAAGATTAATTGTATCAGTTAAACAATAATGCGTAGCAGTTGTTTATAACCAAAAGTGACATCAACCTTTCGGTAATAAATAGATATAGTTATTGATGGACATTAAAAAAATACCAGCAAAAATATATTTAATTATAAAGAATATTATAATATTGTTATATTTATTAAGAATAAGTATTATATATTTATAAAGAAATTATAAGATTTAAGACGAAAGAAATATAGGTACAAGTTTTAGTGGTTTTTGTATTAGAACTAAGTTGTAAGTACTTGTACTTTTTGTAGTGAACTAATCATCAAATAATCAAAGAAAAGAATATAATTATTAGATATTTAAAAATATATATTTAAATTTATATTAAAAGACAATAATCAGTTGAAGTCAAGAAACTTGCGAAGTAGTCTTAATACTTATGTGACCTTAATGATAGGTAAGTAAGTATATATTATTAATCAGTAAATATCTCAATGCTTTCACTAACTATACACATACAGACTGCAGAGTAATGCTTATAATCAATTTCTAAATTCCTTGATTGTATTATGAGATGTCAATTTCAAAAAGATGTTCTCCTATTTTGATCCTTCCAAACAAATTTGACCTAATTTTAATTAGCTGTCTAAATTAATAGGTCATTATTTTGTACATTTATCTAATTCACAAGGGAACCTGCATAATTCGATATATTATTAAAAATATCAACATCGTTAGATATATGGGCCCACAGTTGGACATATAAGTATGTCTCTCACGTAGACATCCAAAGCGCATTACCACAGTGTAATAACATGTAAGATTAGAGTGAGACTACTGAGTAGACGGAACAAAGTTTCGGTATAGTGCGGGTCTGAGCGGCTTACCGCCTACATTTTCATAGATGTATGTCTAGCTTGCCCAATCTCCAGTATATAGTCCAATCTGTAGGTACGAGTAAGAAGGAATAACCAACTATTTAGTTTGTGAACAGTTTTTTTGTGATAAGTCGACGGTCCACTTACGGTAACTACCGTTGGTAAGGCGTTACCGCCACTACGGACGCCTATAACACAACGTCGCCACTGGTGCTGTAAGTGCGCTGACGACCATAGAAGGATTAAGGATAAGGGACGAGGAAGGGATAACGGCTCTAGCTCTTTCCTTACTTATTCCACGAAACACAAAAGTACACATGCTGTTATTTCACGTTGGACTTCTGTAAGTGCCACCAGGCGGGCGGCCTAAATATCTGCGGAACGCAGTGCGCCCTCCCACTACTTTCCAAATCCAGACCCGAGCCAACCTTGAAATTTCCAAAGTTGTCTCTGCCGGTATTCGAACCCGGGTGAGACAGAACGCTAAGGCAAACAGCCTAATCACTCATCCAATGGACCAGTCTAATTTAATCCAATCGGTCAGTCAATAAGTATTGTTTCCGGGGATCATCTAAAAATAAAAATTAAATGCTTTAGAAAAATAAATGAGCAATAAATAATGCCTAAAATAATAAAGCTTGAACGAAGTCGCGGACAAAGGATAGTTCATTTATAAATACAACTGATTTATTCATAATCTGTTATGACTTATGTTCTGTTATATATAGCATCTTATTTTCAATTATCTTATAATATAATTCACTATTTGAGTCCAGCGTGCATTAATGCTTGTATGTATTATAACTTTTTAAACTAGCAGTAAAATTTTGCCTATAAATTTCTAAAAGCACCTTTTAGCTATTAATGCTGTTAAATAATTATAAAATTTCCAACTTAACAAGTAAACAAGTTGATAATATATTTGCCGTGAGTATCGGTCGGTCACGAATATCGAGTTAGAAAGTAAATTATTATTAATACTAACATTAATACCGCTTAAAATATTTAAATCAGACCGGTCTCGGGGCCCAAATTTTCGTGTCTCTTTGATTCCGAAATTTATTGAAGTATCTAATGTAAGGTGAGATTCACATTTCACAGACGTTCTCTAATGCATAGTATAAAATTGATGTAGGCATAATAAATTATTTCTAAAAATGAACCTTAAGTCGGACATCATTATGTACATATTATATATCAATCTATACATATTAATAAATAATATTAGTCTTGGTTTATGTCTGTTTCTCCACTACCTTAAACCACCCAACGGATTTTGTTACGGTTTTCATCAGGTAATGGAAAGAGCGATATACGAGGAAGGTTTGTAAATATAAATTGCTGAAAAATTATACTATGGGAAGTCCCTATTTAAATATAATATGATTTTTTTAGTGTTTCAATAGTAAAGATTTCATATGCAATTTGGTAGATAATAACTATACTGGGGTAGTAATATGGTTCTTTTATTTTATACTTATTTCCAAGCTATTTCAAGAAATTTGTCAATCTTGACTTACATTACATTGTTTATTTAAAACAACACAAACATATAATCGACTTATCGCTGGTCATTATTATTCTTCGAACTAAGGACACTACATTCGTGTCCCTCACTAATATCAATAGATGGCGCCGAACAAATTATGGCACTATTATTATCAGAGTTTTTGAATAATGTTGGCAATTGGCGACAAATATAGCATACTTCTGAGGTTTTAATATAAAAAAAAATTCTGCGACGTCCTGCGGCTGAGACGATGATGATGACACAGATTTCGTATTTGCAACCTTACAGAAAGGTTTCTTTTCGACTGGTCTCAGTTAATTTTGCAACTGCAACTAATTCTTCTTCCAAATACATACTTATTTTTGAAGCTTTATTAAGAGTGTTTATATCTATATATTTTTAATCTATCAGAAAGTTGCGACGGTGGGTAGTTATCTTTGAATTTGATCGTTCCACTCAGTAACGACTCAGAGATGTTTCAAATGGCATATGCATGCAATGCAACTCACAATTAGATCATGTGGAACCAAGTAAATCATTGAACACTTCATTGTTTAAGTAAGTATTTATATTGTAAATGATTCAATGTATACTAAATAGTATCTTTATACAATAAGCTGTTTAATTATTTTCATTTAAAACAAATATCTATTTAAAAAAAGAACTATTAGATTTTACCCGCGATTTCGTCCGCGCCCCTTTTTTTAAGGTGTTAAAATCTTTATGATATATATATTTTTGTCAGGCGTTCAATTCTTATTCCTGTTTTTAGATGATTCCTCTGGATCGGTATACCTACTTTTTTTTAAAATGAAAACGTAACAAACAAACTTTCGAATTCATATTACTTTTTATATGTTGTGATATTAGTTTGGATGGCAGTATGTCTCCCATACTGTCATTACTAATTTTGAATATCCTTACATATTATAAAACAAAGTCCCTCGCCGCATCTGTCTGTCTATATTATCTCAAAAACTAATTAACGGTTTTTCATGAGCTTTTCACTAATGGAAAGAAAATAAAACGAGGAATATTTCTATATATAATGTGCAGAAAAAAAAATGCACCCATGCGAAGCTGTGAATCTATAGTATTATTTAATATTTGTTTTAAATAGGGAATTCTTTCAAAAATCTTTTATCTTCGAAAATAATTTAGTAAGGGTTAGTCTTTAGACGCTAATATTTTAACAGTTTTTTTATTACATTAACGACTCCTCATTTCTTTTTCACCACGAAGCGGAAGCGGTGTTTGCTTTGCATTGTAACTAGCTAATAGCAAATACGTTCCTATATTGAAACAACTAAGCGCAATGATGTGTGTTACACATGGAGGAATAAATTATATACCTACTTGGAATATTAAATGGAAATCTTTGACCAACGTATAAATAAGAAAGTGGGTAATATAGTTTCTTAATGTAGGAGTATAGTCCAGGAAAATTTACTACCAAATCAAAATTTTCGAAAGTATCTTTCACCCATTGATATTACATACATTCTAGGAATAAATTTTTTGTTAAAAATATAAGTATTTTTCGGATAAAAAACCTATACGAGTACATCCCATAGAGTGTGTTATAGAAAGATAGAGCGATGTTTGGAAGTTAAGGTACCCAGCCTCAATCCATTGGATTTACTTGCCTGTCAACAAATTGTTAAGGAGTCGTATTTGTATTTTAGCGGTTTTTTTATTATTATAGTCTGTATAGTACAGACTACAATCCATCAACGCCAGCCTACTACGAATTAGTTCGTAAACTTAAATATTTTTCATGCACCTTAGTTTCAAACCGTATGTCTGAGAGGTGCAGGTCCACACCTGCGTCTAACATGTCGCCACTGTCTATCACTTCATATTATATTATTTTTTACATAAAATTATATAAAATTAATGTTAGATGAGCCTAACAGTAGACGACGAGGCGATTTGAATTTATAAAAAGCGAATTCAAATATAATCCGTGACAGAACTCTTTATGTTTAATCCGATCATAATCCGAAATGACAGTAAAAAGTTTATGTCGCTGAAACTAATCGAATTACTTGAATTAAATGCAAATTAAAGTGTTTATAAATGATACATAATTTTATTACTTTTTTGCATTACGTATGCAGCCGTTACGAGTAGAAACTTTTCTAGAGCCATAGCCAATTGTAGGATCAAAATTTTTTGATTGATATTTAGTAGGTCTAATAATCAAAATATAGTTATTATGATAGGTTAGATTATTTTTTTATTATGATTAAAAATCTAAATATTTTTAGTCTATATACTATGCAGAAAGAGCTCAAACATTTTCAGCTAGTATTTTTCGACTTCCGAAAATTACTCAAAATATTTCTATCATTGATGCACGTTTTCACCTAGAGTTACGGCTGCCATTCACGGCAGTCCGCCTAGCAGTCCGGCCCTTTATGGAGGATTATGAATGTGACTGCCGGCTTAAGTAGCAGCTTAAGTTAGCCACTCTAGGTGACTTTTGGTGAATCCGGAGATGGCCGGCGTACCTCAACTTTCGGGTGTAGCCCTCCCTCGCTTGAGAGTCGTGGTGGGTATCGGATGTAGTGTCATAACGTTTCAGGGACCCTGACCATCTACTGCCGCGCTATAAGTCGTTGGGTTTTAGCCGGTAGGAGTACGACATAACCCCGCAACGTCCCCTACGCTGCCAAATATCCACGAGGATTTCCCAAAGTTTAAAAAATGTGACCCATGAAAAAGGGCATAAGTGTAGCAAAACCTGGAATCTAAGAAGAGAATCAGTAGTTTAATTTTATACAAAACTTTCTGATGCTTAACAAAGATACCTACAATATTCTTTTGTTAATTGAAATTTGAACGGACTCTTAATACAATAACTGCAATTACTCTATTAATTTATTTAATTATCTACACAAATCTAAATTTGTGTGTTCATTAAACACACAGCGTGTTCAATGAACAAGCATTTTCGAGAACAAATATTTATACGAACGTTGAAATAATTATAGTATATATTATAACAATTCAATTTTAAATATCATCACTCTTAATGAAGATTTCGGATAGAGAACTGTGAAATGTGTATCTGCCGTAGAATAAAAGAAAGGAATGTTTCGTTGTTTAAAAATAATTCCGATCTGCTTATAATATATAAAAATATACTTCTGTAAAAATTTCAAGTCAATTCAAGGCTAGTTTTCGTGTTTTGTGGATAATAGCAAAATTTTTATACATATACTTACTTGTAAATATTAGGATATCTTGTCGTTTTTTTTTTATCATTTAGGGCCTCTCTCCATGTGTCAAGTAGGCTAACCGTCATTTAAAGTCACTGGTAACCGGGAATGATGGAGATGATATACCTTTGTTTGTAAGGTAAATGTCCCAAACATTAAAAAGAAAATAAAAAAATAATCGCCTATCGAAGGATGCAATAAACCGAGTGCATAATTTAATAAAACATAAAATTATTTCTAAAAGTAACTAATCAACACTTTACTTGCAGTTGGTGAAAGAGGCCCTTATTAAAATAAATCTATGCGGTGTGAGGAAAATAAATGGTGTGTATAGTACAAATAATGAGACGAGATGACGTACACTAGGCGTACATAACTGACATTGCAAGTAAACGGTTCTTAGGCGAGAGTGGAATCTCGATAACAATCGGATCTCGTAGAAAATGTGCTATGAATTAAAGTACTAACCTACAAACCCTTTTAGAATTATTGTCAAACCGCGAGTTTCGGTGTACTTAAACACCATAATGCACACTTGATTCCGGTGAACCAGCGTTCCGGATAGTTATCAGAGCGTCCCGCGGCGCCTAATGACGGCAGACGTGATTGAGCGCAAGAGACATCGCTGCTCTCAACTAAAGAATAGTTAGTGTATAGACTCGACATTCTACAAAGTTAATAAACACTAATAAATAAATAGTTATTTAAATGTTACATTATAAATAAAAAAATAATATAAATGCGAATGTATGGATGTATCGGATGTTGCACACTGAACCGTTTTGATTAAATTTCACCATATGTAATATAGTTTATACATGACAAAAACATACAAGCGTACAGGCAAATAAACGTTTACGAAGTTGAGGGCAAAGGTATGCTTATTAGATGGCAATGGCAAATAAGGTATGAAATTTGTGGTCAAATAGTATTTACAGAGCACATTGTACAGAAACTAGTAAAATACTATTGTTTCCGATGGTCATCTAAAATCAAACGCCTGTCTAAACTATAGAACAGCAATGGCTAGATTGAATAAATGCTCATATATTTTGTCAATAGACGAAGTCGCTATTACCAGATATTTTTAAATAAATAATGGTACTTTGCAATAACTAAGAACCTGCTCAAGTATTCACGTGTCGAATAAATAGCTTTCTCCATTGCTTAGTCTTTGTTGAGATGCATTTTGATGTCAATTATGGGTCTAAGATTTGTACTCAGGCATTTTATATTTGAAGCAATATAAGCAATAAGTGTGTTTAATAACAATATAAAATTATTTAGGTACATATTGAAAATTTGAAATCCCCTTACTTTTAAATGTGACAATGACTTATAAATTTTATACATACCAATCTATATTACTATTATGTAAAGCTGAAGAGTTTGTTTGTTTGGTTGAACGCGTTAACTACTGGTTCGAATTGAAAAATTATTTTTGTGTTGAATAGTCCATTTATCGAGGAAGGCTTGAGGCTATATAAATTCACGCTTTTATATCTATAATTTTAGTATAATTTCTATTTGCGTCAACTAGCGCCATCTGTCAGTGAAAAGTGACATTAAATATAATACTGGCAGACTTATTTTCATCCCATCAGATAGCGCAAATAACACAATTTTTTAAAATTGGTTTTTGCGATATCTCGTATAATAATTATTACTCATATATTTTCTTTTTCACTCCTTAACTACTCGATCATTATTAAATCTATATAGAATATAAAATAGGGACCTTTCATCCAGAGAAAAGTACTTTTCCTGAGGGATCATTTAAAAATAAAAATAAATTATTTAACGCCTCATAAAAATATAGGATAAAGATAATAAAGGTTAAACAAATCTTTTAACACCTAAGAAAAAGAGGCGCGGACTAAGTGGCGGTAAAAAAGCTTGTCGTTATAGTATAAAACAAAGTCGTTTCCCGCCGCCTGTCCGTACGCTTAAATCTTTTAAACTACGCAATGGATTTTAATGTGGTTTTCACTAATGGAAAGATCATTAAACGAGGAAGATTTTTAATATACTTTGCAGAAAAAAAGTGGCACTCCGGGAGTGCCGACAGAAGTGAAAACTTAAACAATTACGTGTGTATTTTTTAAATCGTCAGGAATGTACATACATATATACATAGGTGTCAGTTGCGGTAACAGTGTCGCAAGTTCAATGGTTTTTTCCAATCTCAAAAAATGCCAACATGCGTGTGTATCTATGTACGTACATACTCAATATATGTACATACTTATATACAGAGGTGTCGGTTACGGTAACAGTGTCGCGAGTTCAATGGTTTTTTCCCATCACAAAAATGCCCAACGCGCCTAAAGAAGTTTTCACTTCAAAAATTGCACCCGTGCGAAGCCGGGAGCGGGTCGCTAGTATTATATTATTTTTGTTTTAAATGGGGAATTCTTTCACAAATCTTCTATCCTCAAAAATAATTTAGTAGATAAGGGTTAGTCTTTAGAAGCTAATATTTTAACAGTTTTTATATTAACATGTTAACTTTTCATTGCTTTTTCACCATGTAAAGGAACTTATAAATTTAAGGAGGACTTAAGCGCCAAGCGATTGTCATATCAAAATAAACTTAGCTACACTTGATCCTGTTATTTTTTTGTATTAACATAACATCTACTCAAACAAAGTAAAAGTTTATATGTTGATCCGTTATGAACTATAGCGACCTAACATTTAAAGATTTATATTAGTGACGTAATCAGAACTAAGTTATTAAAAAGTCGTTTTGTGTGATTGCTGGGGTAATTTTGTGCTTCATTCGTTGTTTAAAAGCGGTAAATCACAACTTTCACTAGTGTATTTTTGTCATGTTTCGTAACATATGACCCGGTCTAATTGGTACAGTCTGATGTTACGAAGTCACAGCTAAATGAATATGGAGTTGTAGAATAGATTGGAAATAGACATTAAATGTCTAATCGTGTAACCGATTTAAAAAAAACTAATGTTAACATCATAATATTAATTTTTTCATAGTTTTAATAGTTCAGTTCTGGCAATATATTTATTTATAAAATATATTTCATAAAAAAAAGAAAAGTTATAAACGGATATTCAAGATCTTTTCATTCCTAGGTATCTAAAACCATTAAAACGTAATTCTAAATAATTGCTAATAATAATAATAAATAATTATAGCGAAAATTAATGAAACAAAAACCGAATATTTTGAAAGAAAATTCAAATGCATTGAAATAGATTAAAGTATCACGTAACATCACTTTTTAAGTGTTTGCCTATTGGTAAGATTGCTTCTATATGCTGTTGTTTGGCTGTTGTCGAATCCCTTTTAGGTCTACAACTATTAAGGAAGCCCTTGTTATCTTTACAAAAATGAGAAACATTTATAACTTTTTTTTAATGAGTCTTATGTCTAAAATTAACTTAACTGACTTATTAGTGTTGGTTAATGTGGAAGTGCCTTGGAGTGTCAATGCAAGAACAAATATTTTTGTTTACGCGTAACCAGCTAAAAAGTAGTATCCGCGGGGCAGAACCTAGGGTCATATACATATAAACTTTGGCACAGTAGGTACTTTATAAAATACTAGCTGGTTGCCGCGACTTCGTCTCCCTTGAAAAATGAAAAAAATATATAAGCAATATAACGCTTGACCTCTTGTTGCTATAACACTTTGGCCAGGCATTAATTTTTGTTTTATTTAAAATGATCCCTCGGGGACAGTTCTTTATTTCTGGATGAAAGGTACCCAATGTAGTTTCCTGTATCTCTGACAAGGTGTATACAAAATTTCATGATGATTGATTGAGTAGGTAGGTAAGGCTTGAAAAAGTAACAGACAGATAGACAGACAGAGTTACTTTCACATGTTTAATATTAGTATGGATTAACAGATATCTGTAGCTGAAAGGTAAAAAATCGTAAGTTAATTTTTGGAAGTTTTGTGTTTTATAAAATAAAAATTTAGAAAGGATAAAATCAGTAAAGTTATAATTTTTTATAGAGGCATTTTTAATCTCGACCTTTCTAATTAGCTCTACTTTAAACTTTGGTTATTGGTCATTAAGGTTCTTTACCTCTCAGCTTCAGGTAAGTATACGTATAGTGTCAAAATGTCTTCGAAAGGTTCTCTTTTTGACAGGAATTTATCATCAAATTAGACAGTATGTAAGTATAAGAAAAAGATAAAACTGAAGTTGTTATATTAATAAGTCCTATTAAGTTCAAGAACACGTAATATCGTAAATTTTTAAACCAATTTGAAGTAGAGTAATTTTTGTGTTAACCGAAAAATTATATCTGTAAATCAATTATTGCAGTCGGAAATTGAATCGAATGACTTCTCAAAATTGTAACAATAAGAGATAATGTTGCTAATAAACAACCTATGCCCATATGCAGATCGTGAATACTATAATCAAGTGCCAGTCTTGGAATGAAAACTACTGCCAGTCACAATTCCAAAAAGCTAAATTCCAAATTTAATTTGATTATCAAGCCCCAAGACAATTGAGCTGACTTTTAAACGCTCCTTTTTTTTAGGGATTCGTATTCAAGGAAAAAAGTAACCTTTTCATCTTATTGTCCTTCCACCTGTCTACCAGTTTAAACAAATAATTTTTTTAAGGAACCGTTTTTTTCTCTAAAAATCACAATTTTCATCAAAATAATCAAAATAATTAGAATATGTTTTACATTCCTATTAAGCCTGCTTATTTTAAAAATGCTATGAACCTTTTGTGGTTGAGGCGTTTAAATAAGTCCATATTGTAGGCTTTTTAAAATATTTCAACTTTCAAATATTTTTATAGTGTTATAATAATATGTAAAATTGGTTGCAGGTTCGGGAAAATTAACTTAAAAAAAATTGTTAACAGACCTACACTAGACCATTTTTTTTTGAGAATCGCATTCTTTTGCTTGCGCAGAACTGTTTATGCTACTATCCACCAAAATGAACCACTTCGATTCCTTAAAACAACCTTTCCCTCATACTTTTCAACTTTTACCAAAATATAGCCAAACTACGTTCAATTTAAAAAATTACGTTTAACTTTTAACAGTCACAAAAAATATGAGTGTGTGTGAAAAACATTATATTTAATGACAGACGAATAAGGTTATATAGGAATTGTTATTTTAATTCTAGATGAGACAAAGGAACAATTATATTCAGTGGGTCGACGTACGACGGTCAATGCCATAAATAAGATGGTTAATGAAGAAAAAGTTAATGCAAGCATCATTCTCACACGTTCGCCGCTGTCATTATAAAGTTGTCGGTCAAATCAACTCGCCGATTTAGTTGCTAGACGAATTTTAAATGGTTTTATGTATTACATAGTTATTCTTTTAAAAAGTATAAAGGAAATAAGTTTGTTTAGTAGGCTAGCAGTTTCTTAAATGAAAAAAAAAAAAAAAAAATTTTTTTTTTTTCGTTGTTTGTCTATTAATGTGGAAATTCTCACAAAGTTTTTGATGTGAATGCGTCTTCCATAGTGCGAGGCAATTCAGAAAACTGATGATAACAAAACCAGGAAATAAAGATTGATACTGTAGCCATATGTCTATAATCTACATCCAAAACTTAATTACACCACTCGATAGCTACTCGATAATTTACTCGATAGCTAAAGGATCTAAGATTTTTTTCTTACAAAGTCACAGAACCAAAATCCTTACACTTTCTATTGGAAACTAACATTGAAATACCCAATTACCGTATAATAACGTTGATATAAGCCTACCTAATGATATCCAGAGGTACTTTCAGAAATAATAACATGTTTTTACTTAAAGAGAGTACATATACTTAATTAATACTTGTAATGTAGGTAGGTATCTTATTTTCTAGCTTACTTACATGGATATCTATCTGAATCGTACAACTGATTAGTTGTACGATCCAGTTCAATGGCCTAATTCATATTTTTCCTAATTTTAATACTCTATTTGTAAACTGTGTTCCGGCTATCTTCTAAACGGCTGGACCGATTTTGACGCGATTTTCACTGGCAAATAGCTAAATAACAGACTACTTTTATTTTAGAAAAATAAATAATAACTTATGAAATAAGTGATAATATTATATTTTATAAGCAATTTTCAGAGTGCGCCGCAGCGAAACTTGGCTGAGTTCAGTTACATAATAAATAAGATCTCAAAAGAATTATCGAAAATTCAGTTACTATGCGTTTCGAATTCAAATACTTACTAATAAAAATCTTGCTAGATCTATGGAAACGTAAAAAATAAATTAAATCTTCGTATAGAAAACAATGTTTTAAAATGGCTAGAAAAACGTAAATTTTCTACATCGCTTATCTCACTATCATTGAATGTGATAAAGCAATAGGTAACCATGCATGCGGTAAAAATATTGCTGAATATATTATTGTAATTTCCACATAAAAAGAATTGGAATTGGTTGACTAAGCATGGGCTAAAAAACAACCTTTCACATATAGTCCAGTGAACCTTGGGTCGCATATGCACAGCTTGCCTTAACGCATGGATTAGATTTTTGCAACAATAAAGGAGCATTTACACACTCCTGTTTGTTTGTCCATTATAAATAACTAACTATTACTAATATTATAGTTAGTCCCGGTCAGGGGGCGAAGGCGGTGGGCCCCCATTAGTGACGGTGGCCCTGCCACTAATTCGTCTCTGGTCCGTCTTTATTCCTTTATCCTACAGTCTCATATGATACTGCTTATATTTACAGATCACAGTAGTTATCTGCCATCAAACAGATCGTCAGCTCGGCTGCCGTATTTTTACGTATAAAATGTGTAGACAACTAAAAAAAATATTTGACTTACGAGCTTCGTACCATGAGTAAAGAACATCTAATCACCTAACCCATTTCTTTATCCTTATTTTGTACCAGTTCCATCATAGTCTGCCTGTCTGTTATATCCTTATTAGTCGTTTTTTAATCGAAACTTTTTTTATATACATACTTATATATAGTCCGTACTAATATTATAAATGCGAAAGTACGTTAGGATGTATGGATGTTTGTAACTCTTTCATGCAAAAACTACTGAACCGATCACCATGAAATTTTGCATACATGTTGTCTGGGACACCAGAACGGACATAGGGTACTATTAATAAATCTCTTATCTATAGATCTTTACTAATATTATAAAGACAGATGATTTGTATGTTTGTAATGAAAAAACTCAAAAACTACGGGGCCGATTTTAAAAATTCTTTCACCTACAGAAAGCTATATTATCAGCGAGTAACGTAGGCTATATTTTATAAAGTTACGCGGACGAAGTCGCGTGCAACCGCTAGTATATTATAAAATATACTCGCTGCCCGATTCGGTCTGTCTCCGCTGATATCTTTTAAACCACATCTTCAACGGATTTTGATACGGTTTTTACTAATAAATGAGGAAGGTGTGTGTACATAATTTTCAGAAAGAAATTGCCTCCGTGTGAAGCCGGGGGCGGGTTTCTAATTTTACATAATGGTATTTAAATTTTTTAATAGAACTTTAAACACTACGTAGGTACTTTTTAAAGATATTGACTAAATATGAAAAAGAATGAATGTTATCAGAATACACAGATTAATAGTCGGTTACAGATTTCGATATGATTATGGTGTCATGTATTTCACTTCCAAGCAAAACACTTGTCGTGTTTTCCCATAGTTAGGAAAGGCATTCGCGCCTTGTGTTCCTCAAAAGAATGTTGTTTGAATATCAACTTCCCCGGTTGTGTGAATTCTCGTTTATAGTCGGTTACGTGGTTTGCGTTCGATTTTATTAACACTGAAAGTTATTTTAATAGATTTTTATAAGATATTTGCAAAGGACAGGCAAACAGTCAGACGCAAAGCCTAACAATATACATACCTGTACAAATTTTCATTTATGAAATTCACAATGAATCACCTAATGAAGCACCACTATCAATGTTAAGCAGCAGAAGTAAAGGGCCAGGCATCAAACAAAATCGTCGTCATCTAAGTCAAGTAACAATTGCGGCGGCATCTGCTAAGTGTTACTTGCCTTTAGATGACAATTTGTTCGATGCCTGCCTCGTTGGAGGCCTTGTGATAAGAATATATTACCATCTATTACTCATCAATGTCATCATCTATGACGACTACTGGTGGAGATGGTCCTACCCCATAATTTTCTAATAGGACCGGTCAGAAGCAGCCTGGATCCACCGTCGACTCGCGGCCCTTAGTATCAGATCGTCAGTTCACTTTGTAGCTGGTCTATTATACTGCTTTACATTATACTACTAGCTTTTGCGAATGCCTCCGTCCGTGCATTTTTATAAATTTTAGCCTTTTTCTTATGTAGTATAAGTAATATTATTAATAAGTTCAGTAATTTTTACTTTAAAAAGTGACAAATATCCTTACAAACTTTCCCTTTTTTGATATAAATATTAGTTAATTTATAGACAATTTATCTTCCGACGTTTAATTAAAATTTCGCTTTAAATTTCATCTTTCAATAGAAAACTGGAAATAGTTTTCAACAATATCCATTATACAAAGAGATTCGTAAGCCTGAGGATAATATTTTGCTAAACAGATGATAGTTAATGATAAGTAGGATGATATTATTAGCAGTCGTAAATTGATAATAAAATAACGTACTTTGCTAGTAAATGTTTAGCTGCGAGGCTAATACTGGTTAATTCAAAGTTGGAGCAAGTAGAACGAAGACTAGTCTGAAATTATTTCTAAATAAACCAGAACCTACCTTAATGTATTTAGTAAAATTGGCTTCGGTTAATTTGTATTGTAGTTTTAGAACAATTTAGATACATACATATAAACTACATGCGAGTACATACTTATATTGTGTTTAATACGAAATCGGTTGAAACAAAACTGACTCTAGTTCCAATTGGTTAGAATGATTGTAATATCTATATATCTATATACTTAATAAATCATAATATTTTAAAATGATAAAGAATCTTGCAGCTAGAATCTTGCAGGGCAATCGTCAAAGATATTGTATTGTGAGGTATAAGCATCGAAGTACTGTAATATGGAATTTGCGTTACAAATGCCGAAGCGGCACATGAAAAGTACGCCTAAAACGGAATATTGGCGGAATCTTACCGTTGCGCGTCGATGGTAATAGGTAGTAACTACCAAGTTCTACTATTTATTTTCTTTAAATATGTTTGGTTGGTTTTAAATGACAGATGACAGTGTTCATGCTCTACGCATATTATGTCATTTTTAAACGTTCCATAAAGTTCGTAGTGTTTTGTATGGCGTGCGAAATCCATAGTTGTAGTACATTGATGTTTATAGGGTACTAATAATCAATAAGTCGATTACGTAATGTTAAAACGTACCATATCTTTATTTTTGCTTCCATCTACGGTTACAAAATAGAAATAAAGTTAATAATCTCATCGACATTATTCATCCAAACTAATCGTCACTGTTCCGGCAATATGTGAATTCACATAGGAAGACGCCGAACTGTTGTTGTTACGTGACTAAAAGGTTATCTAACGCTTTCATGTCTAACGACCATGTTATGGAATGTAATTGCGCGTGTTTTAACCAATAATAAATTAGTAAATTGCACTTTGTAAGTCGGTTGCACTAAACCACACGAAACTTTTGTTAACGCCTCTTAATATTTTAGGTCATTACCTTAAAAATATTTGATAAAAACTGCCAAGGCTGTATCACCTATATGGGCCCCGGCGTGTGTAAACAAAAATTAGTAAACTAATATCTATAAATCCATTTCAATTTTTAGGGCGCACTTAGAGTTTAAAGGTTACTTAACTTTAAAGGTTTAGTGTACGGCCTAAGAGTGTAGTGCCCTAATTGGCCACAATCGTACGATTCCATCGATCCACGATTCCACATTTAGGACAGCGCCTAAGAGTTTAAAGAATATATAAGAACTTGCGATCTTTTTGTTTTTTTTTTTTTTTGTAATGAAATGTTTGAACTATATTTGGACTACATTGCAATCAGGCCACATAGGAGACAGTCCCCTCAACAAAATTTGATACAGGGTCCATCTACGGCATAATAGCTGCTAACTATTTTCTATGAAGATAAATAAAATACGTTAAATAGATACATTTTTATTTAAAGATTGTCAAACAGGCTTATTGTTAACGGACCACTTATTGTTAAGTGGCTCCGTTATCTATAAACACAAAAGCAACACGAAAAAAATGCATTACTGAAAATATTGTTTACAATATAATTCAAAAAGTAGAGATATGTTTTCTACAATAAAGAACATAGTAATTCCGTTCGGACAGCAGTAATTCATAAGTAAATCGCCATTATAAGCTATGCCCTTACCAGGGCTAATAGCCCTTAAGCTATACCGTCGTGAAAAATTGCCGAAGAAAGTTTTGGGTATCTACATGAGTTATTTAGGTCAGCGTCCATTCGCGTATCCTAGAATTATACCTTACTGGGCTGCTTCTGCTTTTCTTATGTCCAATACCCACTTTTTCCACAGGTTTACATAGCAAAGGCTTTGCTATAGACGCCGTTATTACAATAAACTGGAGTTTTTAACTTGATAAATAACCGTAAAAGCACAGGACCTTAACATTTTAAAAACATTAATAACATCCGTTTTCATAAAAGTAAGTAGACACTGAATTTACGTTCAGAATTTTATCGGATTTACGCAACATTTTAAACAGTTTATACTTAAAATCCTGCGTTGACCTTTATCCCTTTCGTCACAGTTTAGTATCGTAATGTTCGCGTTAATTTAATTTTTTTGCTGCATCAAGGATTTACACATTCAATAAGACTATTATAACGTTAATATTTTGAGGTCAGCTGTTACAGGATTTCGAAATAATGTAGCGATATTATTTCGAATATTCGAATAATGTCAAAAAAATTTAAAATTTATTAAAAAAAAATTGCATTATCCTTTTGTCAAATTTGTAACATTTTGACAATAGGGCCTCTTTCACCGATAGCAAGTAAAGTGTTGATTAATTACTTTTAGAAATAATTTCATGTTTTATTAAATTATGCACTCAGTTTACTGCATCCTTCGATAGGCGAATTTATTTTTTATTTTTTTCTTTTTAATGTTAGGCTACTTCTGATCGGTCATAATGAAAAAAATATGAAAGAGGCTTATGCCCAGCAGTAGACGTCCTACAGTTGAGGCGATAATGATGATTACAGGGTAAATTTTCAATTAACATTCAAACTTTTATATTGTTATATTTGCTGAATTATTTAAAAAAAAAAATATCGACCCCCCAACGGTTTCGCATCTTCCTTGTTTATCACTTCAAAATCCCCATTAAAATCAGTCTGGATTAGAAGATAGCGGAAAAACGGACAGAAACGGACAGCGACTTTATATTATATAGATATAGATATACATACAGATATTTAGAATAATATAGATGTATTACTGTCTGAATATAAAGTCGATAAAAACTGGTTCTATTTTACTATTTCGATGTAACTGTTACTACACAAGTCGATCCAAAAATGCAATTCATATGCTCTTTACAATCATATGATTTCTGCCTATATGTTTACAATTCTAAAAGGCGCTATCATTTGATTAAATACAATCATAATGACGCTAAATGCCTTTGACATAAACTTGTATTGAAATGTTGCAGAAACAACTATTTCACTAATATACTTTCCACTCGTTTAAAATTCCTATAAGATTGTTTGCCGTTTTCTATTTAATTAAAATCCAATTACTTTTACAATTCTCTTTTATGGTCTCCAATGAAAACGCGAAGATGCCTAGGAACTTGTTATAATACGTTTAATGGTTTCATATTTTATTTGTTAACAATATGCTACATATGAAAATTGAAAATAGTAAATTAATTTTCGACTGGTGATATATCTGCCTTTTGAAATCATATAGTGAGACACACACTGAGTGTCGCAGTCATTTGGGCAGCCCGTATGGCGGCAGTAACCACCCGTTACAGTTACAGAAGACCACCGTAGAATAACAGTATATGTGCTGTTGTGTTTCTGTGAGTAAGTAAGGACTGCAATCCTTAATCATTCTATCGGTAGCGCACTTGTAGCACCTATGGCGTTGCTTGTGATAAAGGCGACGGTAGCCACCTACCATCAAGTGGACCGTCAGCCCGTTTAATTAATGCCATAACGATATTTGTTCAATGAAAATACATTTTAATTTTAACATGTATTTAACATATCATATTAAAAGTTATATTTTTATCTTGATGTAATGATAATAAATTAATTTAATATGATTTAACAATGTAATTAATGCATTTTAAACTAGGTCATTTTTAGATGTTTTCGTCCTAACAGGTCAGAAAATAGAAATAGAAAATTATAACACTGAAAAAATGAAATAAACTTGCGCGTTGTAAGGAAGTGACCGTATTTGTGTTATGAGAAAAACACACTTATCCGGGAAGTGAGCGTCTGTCAAAGCAATCAATAGAATTACTTCATTGTTCTCGAGGGACGTCAAAACATCGGTTTACGAAAGGCTAATATTTCCTCAGTTTAGATTACCTGTACCTGTGATTTAGGCCACTTTCTGCTCACGGGGTTACTTATTGTTCTTTAAACCATAATTTAGATGTGTTTTGTACTCGAATTATTGTTACAGGTTCACAAACTAAATGCTGCATTATGATGGAGTTTACTTAATAATATCTATGTTGTTATACAGGGAAAATCCCTGTTGGCATGGACATAATTAGAATCCTAATATTATAAATGCGTCCCACCCTATATCCTTGAAAACGTAGGTAGGATTTCTAACTCACTTTCGCATTTATAATATTAGGATTCTAATTATGTATGTGAGCTTATTATTTATTGAGCTCATGTTTCTATACTAAAATTATAAAGAGGAAAGATTTGATTGCTTGTTTGTTTGTTTGCATTGAATAGGCTCCGAAACTACTGGACCGATTTAAAAAATTCTTTCACTGTTTTGAAGCTATATTATCAGCGAGTAACATAGGCTATATTTTATAAAGTTACGCGGACGAAGTTGCGTGCAACAGCTAGTTTTTCGCACTGACCTTAAATATAGCTACTAATATTATAAAGAGAAAAGATTTGTATTTTTGTTTGTAATGAATAAATTCAAAAACTACTAGACCGATTTTAAAAAATCTTTTATGTATATAAAGCTACATTATCAGCGAGTAACATACGCGGATGAAGTCGCGTGTAACAGATAGTTTAGTTTAATATATATCTGTACAGCATTATTACTCCGGAGTCCGGACACAAACTTCCGTTGAAATATGAAGGGCAATAAGTCGGTTGGTTTTCCGACAAAGGCGTAAGTGCGGTTTTTGCTCAAGATCATTTGCTTAGTGCCAACTGATGGATCTAGGAGATGATTGATGGTTTTTATCGCATACCAATACCGTCATTACTTCGATATACAACTGTCGGGATAATTGAAATTATAAAATGTTCGAGAAAGTTGAAAATAAAGAAATAAGAATATGTTGATGATGCAATATTGATTACACTATGATTGCTTTCTTTGATCTCCTGTTATCATCTTTAAAGTGTTCGAAGTCAATAGATTTAAATTGTACAACAGTATAGAAGTGATCTTCTAGTGTTTAGTGAATAGTAGAAACACGCTGTACTTAAAAATTATAAACTAATCCCCGTCATATGTACTATTGAGCCCAAACATTCTATATCTGCTGTAGGTAAGTAGATACAGACATTCATGAATTATAGCTAAGAACGATCCCCATCACGTCAGCTTTATGTTATAACTACAACAAAAAAAGCAGGTAGCGACTTTATGTTATAACTATAGCTAAGTACAACAAAACATCATAGGTGTCGTCAAATTGTCTGCTAATTTTTTTCAGAAAATGAATCAATGAACTCATCGAAATAATTCATACTAATACATATTACAAAAAGGTAAAGGTTGTACGTTTGTTTGTTTCTTTGCATGTAGTACAATCTTCAAAATTACTCATCCGAATTAAAAAAAAACTTTCATCAATGTTTAGAATAGAATTTCAGATGGACATAAAATATATAAGCCGCGGGCAAAAGTTATCTGAAACAAAGTTTGAACATATGGCAAGTGTATAACAGCAATAAAGATGTCAGGCGTGTTATATCTTTAATTTTTTAACGTGGACTAGTTGCGGGCGCCAGCTAGTAATCCATAATTTACGAGAATGACCCAAGAAGATTGTAACGTAAAAATTGCGAGTAAACTACATAAATCCTGTTCAACATAACTTTATCACTATCAACTTTTTGTTGTTATAAATTAGCGACAGACAGAGAGAGAGATAAAGTAATTTAATATTTATAAAACCCTGTGAGCTTTCTCTTAACACCCATGTCTTTTACTTGAGAATCTGCGGTGACCACATTTGAATTTCAGTTGCATAGTTAATTTACGACTCGCGAGTATTGCGGTAATTTCGCTCGTAAACATACACTTCGCTTATTAATAAACGATCCTTTATGGACACTGTCTATATCAAAACACAACTTGTACAGATGTTTTCGAGCTCTTCGCGACTTCATGTTATGAGTTACTAATGGGTAACAAGACACTTAACAGGAAAATGATACGGGTTGAGCACAGATAGTATCGTGTGTGTTGGGACTGTTTCATTTAAATTTTTACTGCTCGTTCTATTTTAATTCCATGTGCGGATAGAACGTTAGACATTTTCTTGTAATGTCGATTGTGTTGTGATTAAAACATGTCGGACAAGTGCGAGTAAAATATCTCATTAAAAGTACTCGTACATATGCAGATAGTTCTTCTATCTATCTAAAATCTAAAGTAATATTTATAATACCCCATCGATCTAATACTTATACTAGCTCGATGTAATATTATACTATATTTATACTAGCTTGACTTTTTCTTAGGTGTTAAAACATTTATTCTTATCTATAAAACATGATCTAAAATAATAATTGTACAGGAATTTTTTTTACATTTTATGACAGTTCTTTTATCCCTTGCTAGCCAATTGCTAGCATAGCAAACGTTATATTTTATGACTATTGACTATTGACTATGGTGACGCCCGCCACCATTTACAGTACTGCGAAATTTCATGATGTTGAGTAGTTAAGGCGTCAAAATGTAACCGACAGAGAGACAGTTACTTTTAAGTTTATTATCTTCTTTCTAATTTTAAATTTTAAATTTTAATTTATTAAATTTATAATATTCAATATAATTCAAATTCATCGATGTCGCATCCTGCCGTCTGTGCCTCTGTATGTACGCTTAGATCTTTTAAATTACGCAACGGATTTTGATGCAGTTTTCACTCATGGAAACGAGGAAGGTTTTTATATCAAATTCAATGCGAATTAAGACGCGGGCACCAGCTAGTATTATAGCATAATATGACTAGTATGGACTTTCTGTGCGCGTGGCTACCATAATATCACCGATATAATGTAAATACATAATTCTTTTGGGATCTCATATTAGCGACGTGTCTTACATTTAATTAAATGTTGCCCTCTGAACTAGGCCCGTGCTTTATTGATCTATTGCAAATACATGTACGTAAAGAACATATTTTCATCTTATTGTGAAGCTGATTTACATATGAATAATTTATAGACAAATTGCTTATAATATTTTATTCTTTGAGAGATTTATTTGTAAGATAACTTGTTAGTGCATTAATGACATGCAAATTATATTTGTGTCGTTATTAAGGAGAATTTGCTTATAGATATATTGTACAAGGAAGAGGACGTTAGTTTATTATATAATTTTATTAAATAAACTTCTCAGCATAGATTTCATATTGTGCATGTTCTTTAAAAAAATGTTTATAACATTTATTGCATAATTTTTATGTTAATTCATTTGAGTTATTATGTAAAATGCGTTTCTTTTAGTTTAATTACATAAGATGTCACATTTTTAATATCATAATAAAATGAAATGATATTAGGATGCAATATGTATATTTTCCATCTAGACAGGAGACTTACCATAAATATCAGATTAATATTTTCAAATATGCTTGAGTGGTAATTTGATTTTTTATTTTAATTTAATTTTTGATGCGTGAACTAATTTAAATCAAACAATATAATTTAAAAGAATACTTAAATATAATTATTTAGTTTTTTTTAAATTAAGCTATAATGTAGAGGTACAGACAAAGTTTATTTTCTATGAAATAATTTTATGTCATATTTTGTTTAATACACAAAATTAAAAATGTTTTATTTGTTTGTTTGATAATAATACCCCATAAATAAAAAAAACCAAGAGTATAGGTATATAATTTCGTAGTAATGGGTTTTTCTATTGTAAAGGTATCGTTTCGTTTGCTCTAAAACGGTCCAATTTTGAAAAAAATCTTCACCGGTTGTTAACACTATTAACAAAAAACGCCCAGGTGTTGCAAGTGCGCTTCTGACTTTAGTTGGATTTATGTAAGGAAGAGATAGAGAAACGAACTCTTGGCATCCCTTACTAACTCACCGAAACATAACAGCACACATGTTCTTATTTCACTGTGGTCTTCTGTAAGGTTACTGCCGCCAGACGGCCTGCCCAAATGATTGTTGTGCTATATCACTACTAGAATACAGGTGTTAGAAGTACTAGAATTCCTGTATAGAGGAATACAGAGCACTTAGAGCATAATAGGCTACTTTTTATTTCGTATATATTTTGGTTTCTCTTATTATGTTCTGCGCGAGTAAAATAATAATTGAAATATAATAATATATATTCTAAATGATATACATGATTTTTTTTTTAAATGTAGGTCATTAAACTTTTTAGATACAGTTGAAACAGCCAGGCAAGAGAATGCAGAAATGTCGAATATTAATTTTCATGTTAACGGATCATTGGGCTCCAGTATTTTTTTAATTCGATTCGTGATCTAATCGATCCGGAATCGAGCGATATGGCATCGAGGGCAGGTCACTCCGATGTTGTATGCAGAGTAAAGTCGGTATCGCTATTTGTTCGTAAACCGTCTTTGCGTTAGCAACGCGACGAACGACGCTGTCGAGAAAATTGCGCGGGAAAACTTTGACAGCTGCTCCGCCATCTTTATTTATTTTGTGTTTTTGTGTGTAGATGTGATCGTTGGATATATGCTGTGATTTTTGAATAATTTGGAGTAAACACTGTGACTTATGTTATTGTAAGTTTATTTTATTTTATAATATACTAACTGAATCCGGCTACACTTTGCAGTGGCTAGTTTTTTTTTATCTTCGGAATAAAAAGTACCTATATAAAAACACTCTTCTGATAAAATGCAATGTTGTGTAAACAAATTCAAGTCAATCTATTAGTTAGTTTTCAAGCTTAGTAGACACAAACATACGGAAGTTAAATTTTTATACATATAGATTTTTTAATTTACTTCTAAAATAGTGGATAAAAAATGATAACAGAAATTTAAAAAGAAAAACCCCTAACCTTATTTAAAAATATAACGACAATTCGGTTTTTCCACGTGCAAACTAAATTAAAAAGTTTCGATACCTGTATTAATAAATAAATTAATAATGACTTTTTGCCCTTATTAAGAGAAATGGGTTATTTGGAATATACCTTTGGAATATACCTTATTTGGAATATTTATTTGGAATATATATTTGGAATATACCTTTCTGTACAAGGATATTTTATTTTCTACACGATGCACTTTTTACGCTAAACTAAAAGTGAAAATTTCCAGCCCTGTCGGTTTTCCTTAATTGTACATAATTATACTACTTACTAGGGCATTTAATTCTTATAAAGAGTTATTTATTAACACGTAATAAGTTTTTCTTATTACGTAATAAGTATAAAAATTCTTTGAGAGAAATCATTTTAGAAAATCGTTGTAAATTTTAGTTTAATAATTTTCTAAAGACTTTAATTGATGTTTTGAACTACAGGTAGGGAATGGGTTATAAATTTACTAATGACTGGAGTAACCCCATCAACTGAGGTCGTCGATGTCAAATTTTATGGCTGAGTATATGACTAAACTGTAAATTATCTAAACAACAAGAGTACTTAACAAGGGCGCGAAGTATCTACTAAAATATACCTGTTATTGAATTTAACGACTAAGTAAATAGTTAATGTAACTTAAGACTACTAGCTGCTGCCCACGGCTTCCAAATTAAAAAAAAGTTAACTAAAAAAATATATAACGCCTGACATCTTTATTGCTCTTATAAGTATTGACAGGCGTTGGATTTTTATTTTTGATGATCTTTCGGGAACAGTACATTTCTGCGTGTATGCAAAATTTGATGTTGCTCTGTTAAGTAAGTAGTTAAACTTGAAAAGGTAACTTGAAGGTAGGCCTCTTTCACCAACTACAAGTAAAGTGTTGACTAGTTACTTTTAGAAATAATTTTATGTTTTATTAAATTATGCACTCGGTTTACTGCATTCTTCGATAGGCGAAATTTTTTTTAATTTTATTTTTAATGATTGGGACTTTTACCGTACAAACAAAGGTATATCATCTCCATCATTCCCGGTGACCGGTGACTTTAAATGGCGGTTAGCCTACTTGACACTTTGCTCAGAGATGGTGAAAGAGGCCCTTATTAGTCCATCTAAAAGACCGACGAATAACGCAGTTACGAATACGATAAAAAGCAAAATGAAATTTAAACTTTTCGAAACGATAATTCTAATATTCTCATGAAAATGATGAGAATGATTAAACTCACTACGACGATAGTGAAATGAAATCCATGCAATTATTTAACTGTGAGGCGCCGCGCCGTCGGCCATACGTGACTATCACCTCTTTACAAAGTACTCACTACTGGTGTGGTTTCATGGGAACACACTATGCGATCTGTGCTAACAATGGCTTAAATAAAGATCAACAATTCTGAACCTCAATATTTTAACCCTCAATAGTTTCAAAAATTTATTATAATTTAATGTTATTTCTTTATTATTTATTGTCCGTAGTAACATACCTTCCCGTCTGAGTTTTACTCTCTTTTTATGATCACATCGTGTTAATTTTTAACCGTTTTCCTTCAATGAACTATAAAATCTCTCGTAAAAAATCATTAAATAAATTATGATTCCAAAGGAATACCGTTACTGAATTTTTTCGTTTGGTAATTAAAGGGTATGTTCATTAACATAATTCATTTATTAAAGGACAGAATGTTAGCAATGGCTGTTATTTGAAAATATCTAAAACAAATTAAAAAAAAAATAAACGACTTGCTATGTTTATATATATTTTAATTATTTTTTTGATAAACTTTAATAACCTAAGATATTTTTGATATACTTAACTTCGTAATATTTATTTTCTTTGAAATATATGGAAATTTCCCACCTTTCGACGGGATCCAGGCTGCTTCGGACCGTTCTTGTTGACAAATTATGTGGAAGACCTATCAGTGGATGTCTTACGGCTGAAGTGATGATACTCTAAATGAATAAAAGTACTTTTAAAATTGTATATAAATTCAAATAATTCAAATTCAAATAATAAGAGAAAACAATGTTTTACTGAGTCCAACCATATTGTTATCTTTAATAACTACAAAATTGGTCTATGTTAAGAACAACGCGGATAAGAAGATCATAATAGAATTATGGCGGCAACTATCGTGTTTACGGAGAAAAAACTACACCATCCCGTTCCCTGTTCGCAATTAATTTCTTGCATGAGATTCAGCTCTTAATACAATTGATTTTTTTTTTACTTTAATATAAACGGTAATAAAATTAGTTACTTCAATAACCTTTTTCACGCATCAGTGGGGTTTGAATTTATAATAATAGCTGGTGCCTGCGACTTTGTCCGTGTTAAAAAATAAAATAATATACATATAAGCAATATAACACTTTGGCCAGGCGTTAGCTTTTTTATTTTATTTTAAATGATCTCTCGGAAACAGTCCTATTTTATGCTAGCTAGTATATGTATAAATAAAAATGATAGGGCGTACGATGATGGCCACCGTCAGTAAATAAACATATCAATTCCCGAAACGACTTTCAACGTGGTAGCGCTTTTAAAGTTCTTTATTAATTTCAATGTGTTAAATGATTTTCATTTCGTTTTTTAAAGTATTTATTAGCCAAATATTTTTTTGATTGTAATAATATAGAATAAGAATTTCCCACCATCTGTCCCTCTGTATGAAAGCTTAGATTTTTAACTTTTTGGTGTGTATGCAACTTAGGTTTCTGCTCTATGAAGCAGTTAACTATAGACTAAGACTAAATATGGTTCTTGCAATGTATTATTAGATTTAAAAATTACATTGTTTTTTTTAAATACAGACTTGTCTTAAGTGGTATTTAGAAAACAGTTCTGTAATCCGTTACTTTGATTAAATAGTAGATATCCAATCAACTATATGCGAATGTGTAAATAATAATTACTATGCCTAAGAATTTCTTTACGGAATTATAAATATGTATGGTGTCCAATATTTATTGCGGTGCACGTAAAAATTTCGACATCGAATTCATAATTAGAGATAGAAATGAGTTTAGTTATCGTAAATGCAAATTTTAACATAGTTTTTTCGGGTATGTGTTTACGAGAAATCAATAATTCACGAATAAGCAAGATGTAACTGACATGGTTTTTTTTTTGGGATTATCGAAACCCCGTTGTGTATCAACTCATTAAAATTCAAGAATATGTAAAGTAATTTAACTTTTTACGAATTAATTCGTTTCCATGAATTAGTAATCAATTTTGAATTTAAGGCGCTGTTAAGAGCCAATTGGAATTGAACGAGTAGGTAGAGCAAAGATTTAGCCCCCGCACCACCCGCACTTAGAGATCGCATGAAACGAGTCAAAGACTAAATGAAGTAGAGTGGTAACATTTGATATTGAACATATTATGCCTAACTTCACAAAGCATTTTTGAGGTGCGTCAGCAAAAAAAAAAAACTGATTAACTTTTATTTATAATATACATTATATTTATTTTAATAATATATTTTATTTACAGTGAATTCTAGTTTTATGTCATATGGGGATTTACAGACAGCTAATATTTACTGAAACCAACTACATATTTAGCTGATAGTAATGAACGGTTTTATCAAAAAACATAGTTATGGATTCTATGCTAATTTGATATTAGATATTAAAAAATAGAAAGAAAATAGGAAAATTGAATAATTCTAGGGCATGTTCTTTAATGGGAGTTGTCGAGACTATAAAATATTTTTTAAGAAAAAAATGATTACTATCGATTCTCAATCAGCGGAGATATCGCGTAACATACAAAATAAAAACAGACAGGTATGTAATAAATTTATCGAAAAAACTTATTTAAAAACTAAATATAAGAACACAAATTAGAAATTTAAATTCATTTATTGTGATCCTTGCTTACAAAGTTTTATATCCATCCATATCCATACTATGCACACGTTTCCCGCCACCAGTGAGGCCATAATCTTGATTTGAGTTATACATTTTCTGAAACTCAAAGGGTATTTCGTATCCGTCTTTAAATGTTCAATTTTGTTGCACAAATTTCTTAGAATGTGATTGCGACATTAAATTTTTTGAACCGTAACATGCGGATAGGGTCGCCTCTGTAGCAGGTTTCAGGATTACTTTCTAAATGATTATTCGCTCCAGTTTCAAATTCTTGAGCCTCTGTGCACCTATAAATAAAAACAAAATTACAATATTGTCAGAAGGTACTTCAATACCTCCTGTGCTAGTAAACCTTTGCTACGAGACATTTTTAGCGCAAATAATGTGGGATATTATTGATGTAAAAGAATAATATTTTTGTAAAAAAGTAATAATAACAAAACATAATCGAAGACACATAAGACACCGTTAGCACTTTTGTGTTGTTGCAAAAGTATAAAAACAATATGTACTGTATTGACAATGGTCAAAGGCCCGCTCCGTAAGTTCAAGCCATATTCTTTCAAAAAAAGTCCTACAATAGTTTTATTTTCAACAATAGAAATAATAAACAAACAACTGTAAAGTCAAAAAATTTCAATGTACATATCTTATAATTTATTTTTTAGTAGCTATTGCCCGTGATTACTTTCGCGTGGTCTTCAATCACATATAAAAAATATTGATAGGTGACAATTTGGGAAAATTTGAGGAAGGCTGAAAATTTGGGATTACATGTATTTTTATGGGAAAAATTATAAAAAATAATAATAAAAACATTAGGGGTCCATAGTCTACTACGAAAATTATAGTTTCGGCGTGTCCATCCGTCTGTCCGTATGTCAGAGCTCTCTTATTTCTCAAAAGAAATGATGAACTGGATATTTTTTGTACAATCGAACGAACATGGCACATATTGTATGCACCATGTATATAATGTACATACATACTTACTTATTATATATTTTTTTTCGATTCTGCTAAAATATTATCAATGTCGTGAGTTTTTTCTTTCTTGACCTAAATCGAACAGAAAAAATACATATAATAATAATGTATTTATACAAGTAGTAAACATTACATATAATAAAATATTTACTTACATTACTTCATGCATTTTTTGAGCTTTTAGAGCTTTGGCTTTCTTCACCTTATTAATGTTCGGCATTTTCAATATACATATATTATAAAAACGATACACACTACCACTAAATAATATCCTATCAAGTTATCACAATAATTATGTACTATATTATAATATAGGTGTCCATTCATGCCCAACAAATTATTAAAAATGTCACTTCAAAACAGTGTCATATCTGTTTACCACCCGCTCAATGACAATAATGATTCGGGAGAGGCTAAAGCCGGCGCAGCGACGAGATGCACAACCCACCCGTACGACGATCAGCGCTATATTGCCGCCCGTCGCCCTCGCACGAACCCGCTAAATCTTTGTTTACGTAAAACAAGATAAATTTGGATAGCGGCTTGAAAAATTATTATTTTAAATAATCATATGTACACTTTATAGGTCTAATCCATACCAACATTTTAAAAAAAGAATAATGTAAATACTCCTTGTCATTTAAAAGTAGATGCAAATTTTCAGCCAAAAACGACTTCACTTTAGATTTTTTTTTCACATAGTAGTTAAATAGTTTGAATAATATTATTTGTACCTTACATAGATAAAATATCAATAAAAAACATATATTTTTTTCGGAAATTTATGTTGACTTATGAAAGAGTAGATAGCCTCTGAACATCCGGTTTGGCAACCGATTGGCTCTTAGTAGCGCCTTAAACTCTTATGCTTTCCTAAATTGAACCTTGTTTACTAGGGATTTGGGTGTTTTAACTATGATTTTTTTTTAATTTTTTTAGGAGAATTTAGGTGACGTTCTTAGTTTATATTAATTCATTTTCTCTTTATCGAATGAACATTAATATTTCTTTAACATGATTGCGTCCGTCTTGAAACGCAATGTTTTTTTTTTCCTGCAACTCAAAGTTATGACGTGAACCAATACGTCTTTAAATTAGCTTGCCTAAGAATTCAGAAAGCTGATGATAAAAATATCAGGGTATCTGTCATCTACATCCAAAATTTATTTACACCACTCGATAGCTAAAAGATCAAAGCTTTTTTTTTGTATATTTGAATTCGTTGTATATAACTACATACATAATAGGCTCAAAGAAAATATGCTCGTAATGTATACGTATCAAGTAATACATACGGCCGTATCCAAGACTAGCCACATCCCATTTTGTTTTCAATTTATGTGTATTAAATTTAATCTTCAAGTTACCATTAGATATAAAACATATCCATACTAATATTACAATTGTGAAAGTAACTGTGTCTGTCTGTTACCCTTTCACGCCTACTCAACCGATCATCATGAAATTTTGCATACACGTTGTCAGGGATACCGGAAAATTAGTTTGTGAATGAATAATGAAAACAATTAGTTGCGGTTATTATCAATTTTAAAGTTTTTAGAAATTTCTCCTCTAGTCTAGTCTAAAATTATTTCCTTTAGATTTTTTTTTAAATATCTACAATAAAACAGATTCAAGAGGAACTATTAACAAAATAGAGAAACCAGTTCAGAGGTGATTTTAAGAAAGGAACATTACAGTATTATATTCACCATACGACCGGTATTGTCGATTAGTAGAAAACAGGAACTACTCGTCCCAGTAAAAATAATACAGCGAAATTTTTTCTAAACAAACAAGTTATTTTTTTCTTCTAGAATATGTGGTAATTGCATAAAGATGCAATCAGGAAGTACAGAGTAAACTTGTAGAACAAGTATATATAGTAACGCTCTAAATAAACAAAATAACTGAGTCTTAACAGTTTATTATTAAAAAAAAAATATGTTGACGCAACACTTGTGACTTACTACACGATATGTTTATCTAATAGAAGCAAGAATCTGATATTTCACTGATTTTAAAAACCTTCTAATATCCTATTTTATATTATTATATAATCGCGAAAGTTTATGACTCCGTCCGTTACTCTTTAACGTAAAAACTAATAAACGGATTTTGATGAAACTTTATAGTATATAGTTTTTAGAATAACACACAGGCAATAGTTACTTCCTGATTATGTAGCTTTCTATATGCGAAAGAATTTTAAAAAACGGTCCAATAATTTTTGAGTTTATTCATTACTTACAAACAAAAATACAAATCTTCTCTCTTTATAATATTAGTATAGAAAAAGCATATAAACATAATATGTTCCCTACTTTGAAATAATTAACGGGCAAGACTTTTTATTTGAGAAATGGTTTTTTAAAACGAGACTATAAAATTAACGATAAAATGCGCTATAAAACTTAATTAGAAATAAGTTTGTTTAACGTAATAAATACACGTTTTGATTTAGTGCAATCATTAATGTATTTGTAAAAGTTACCTTATTTTATTTGTCTAAATTGTAAATCTGAACTACAAAGTCTGTGTCAGTATCGGCATCATTGGTAAGAAAAGGTTTAAATAAAAGGTCCAAGTAAGGCGATAGGAGGCTTCGTATTTTTTGGGAACTAGAAATTCCCGTTTTAACCCCATTTATGTATAGGTTGATATAGAATACTCGGACTATAGTTTTACATTTTGCTTGGCACGGGCTTGTCTTGCAATGAAGTTATTTCCCGCTGTGTTGGGAATATGACGATTAAGGAATTTTACACATTTTGGATGAGTTTTTATATGACGAGAACGGTACAACCCAGATTTTTCACCGTGTCATTTGAATATTACTATCATACACGAAGTTTTCGTTTCCTATTGTTCTGTTAGTACTACGAACAACACTTACTTACTCAAATTAGAAATAGTATGAAATAAAGAATATTTTTATTTCTAATTTAGTTAATATCTACATAATAGATGAGTTTTATGAATTCTATTATTCAAATAAAGTAGAGCTCAATATTTCTTATAATGTGTGATACTACGAATATTATTATTTGTCCATTTATAGCAAAGAGTTTTTTAATTCTCCAAGTAGATCGTGAATTAATAAGTCATTCGTGGATAGAGAACAGGTTACGTATTGGTGTTATTTCTAATTTTATACCTTCAAACTAACGGACTGTACTAAAAAGTTTTTAATAATGTTTTCTTTAACGTTGAGAAATCCTAACTTATCCGTATTAACATAATATGATTCATTTATAAGCTCCGGGCGGCAAATGGACGATTATGAATAAAAGAATGGTTTTTAACATTCAATTAAATAGAAAAATAGCAATAATTAAACATTAAAGGAGACAGTTAAATAGAACAGTTACTTAACTTACTGCCTATATGAACAGGGCTGTTGCGAACCTCTGGTGTTATGTAGGACATAGATCCTTACGTAGAAATCCTAAGTCCTACTTTAATGAACCCCCCCCCCCCCCCCTCTTAATTACTTTAAATGCCTCATGTAGGCAACTTGTTTTTTTAATTAACGTTTATGGAAAAACCTGTATATTTAGGAGACTCCTAAATTATTTTATTTCCATATAAAATACATGAAATGCTTTCCAGCTAATCTGTAAACAAACATTAAATCGAAGGGCCATAAGTGACAAACGATGTAATAAATCTCTAGTAGCTCTCAGAGGGATTTCGTTTAGAAGGGCCATTAATAACAATTAGCCATTAAAGAAATAAAAATCGAATCCGATAGAAATTGTAAATTTCATCGGAACGCGAGCGCATAATGTGATGGCCACAGATAAATTTATATGAAACATTTCCAAGTGAAACAAACCGGTATATAAATACCGTTTAGAATGGTCACACTTTTCTGTGGCACATGTTTACATTCCCATCTATTTTCGTGGCGACCTTTGATCCTATTTAGGAAAAATTAAAATTAAAATATGCTTCACTTCACACTTCAGAATGTTGGTTAGGATTTCAAACGAGTTATATTGTAACTTCAATATTTATCAACGATCAATTACTCTTCAAACTTATTTATCACACATAATAATTTAAAAATATTTATTTGAATCAAAATTATTAGATACTAGCTGTATCCCGCGTTTCATTTAAATGGACAAAAGCATGCACATTACGGTTCTTCTCGGTAATGCTCTTGCCTTCTAACTTTTGGCTTTTGAAAGCTAGGCTTTTAGGAATCATAGCGTCATAATAAAAGATATACAACCTTCCTCAAGAATTGGGCTAACAAATTTTTGCCAGAGTTAAACGTGTTTAAACACAACAATCTCTTCAACTTTTTATATTATTGTTATTATAGAGATTAATTAAGAAAATTATCATAATTTCCTCATAAGGTTATAATAATAAAAGAACATCGTATAAAAAGATGAAATACGTGTATTAATAAAGATAGATAATCAAACAATCACACATAAAACAATCATAACTTTTAAGTTATTCAAGGGTTATTGTAATTCGGTAACATTGTAGACCTTTATCTGAGCAGCTAACAAAGCAAAGCGATGACCCGTTCCGTGTAAGGTCGCTATAAAACAAAATTGAATTCTTAATATGTGTTGACGACTCTATCGGGCCGTGGGTTTTGTTTTGGCGATGTAATAGATGAGTTTATTGTTACCAGCTTCCGACTACTTTTATTTATATGTGAACTATGCTAATATCGAGTTTATGTCAAATGAAATAGACGATGAAAAAACACGCTATTGTTCAAGTAAATTATTATTTTAAATGTTCACAATGAAATGTAGTTTTTGAACATATTTTATGATTGCTGCATTAAGTAATTAGAGATAATTTATAGTTTTTTTTTTTATGAATAGGCCTTAAGCTGGGCCACGTAGGACTATCGGACATACATGGACTTTGGTAAGTGGCTTCCGATGCCAAAAGACACCCGCACCACAAGGGGTGATGTGAATAGGTAGAGATTATTTCTGTTAAGAGTTAAATTTTTTAATATTTTTAGATGATCCCTCGGGAACATTACTTTTTTCTGAACACAAACAAACTTACTTTCCCATTTATAATATTAGTTAGGCTGTTAGGATGCAGACCTTGTTTTGTAAGTCGAACTATTTTTAATCTTTTATACTATCTGGTTAAACCAAAAAGTTCCAAAAAGTAAGCTCGATTACTTTCAGCAAAGTTTTATTGTGGTAACTAAGAAATTTTGTTAACCGATTGGCTTAGAAAAAAATACATATTATAAAAACGTGCCTTTTGGTTACCACACTTAAATAATATAAATACTTAAACTTAACTTAAACGTAAACGTACTATAATTATATTGTATTGGTTAAATATTTTGTGTGATTCTCTCGAGACTATGTCAACTGTTTATTTAACTTGAATATTATGCTCATTTCGTGCAATAAACAGTATGTGTCATAAATTTATAGATAACACATTCTTGACGCTTCTCTATATAATTAGAAAACATGAGAAGTCGTGTTATATGTTAATTTTATTATGGACGCTTATATCATATACTAAGGCTACGCTTCCATTGCCTAAAGATAAACGGAAGCTGGGTTTGGTGAAATGTTTTTTAATGTTTTGCGAAATAGTTGAAATTGTATCTACCTACGAATATGTGCTTTTTTCTTTTGTTAGTAATTCTGTAAATTTATATTATTGTTGACAACTCAGGTGTACGGTACAAACTTAATTGAGTTTATAGTGCATCTAAACTGTGTACCACCAATTGTTTTTTTGTATGTAAATAAATAAAAAAAAAAAAAAAAAATGTTAAGGTCGGAAGACAGGCTGACCGTCCACTTGATGGTAGGTGGCTACCGTCGCCTATAACACAAGCAACACCATAGGAGCTGCAAGTGCTCTGCTGACTACAATAGGATTAAGGATAAGAGATTGTCGGAAGGGATGGGGAAATGGGGTCTGGCATAGAAACACAACACGTGGTGTTATTTTACGGTGGTCTTCTGTAAGGGAATGGTTACTGCCGCCAGACGGGTTGCCCCCAGATTAGCGATGTTTTTTCTATCCATTTACTTACGCAATTCCGAAATCTGGAAATTTTAATGAATAAAAACATAGTTTCGTTGTTGTAAAGATCGCAAAATTTCTCTTAATAAACATAGCAATTTAAAACCGGAATAGTTGACGGAATAGAAAAGTGCCTTGTAAAAGTGTAAAACGTAATGTGTGCAAGGCGATTTAAGTTATTACAAAATCTTATTTTTACAAAATATTGTTCTTATTTTTGTGGTATATTTTTCACAGTATAAAATATTGTGGTATATTTTTAGAATCAGGTCATGGAGGTCATTTAATACCCCATTCGATAGATTTCTGAAGCTTTTTTTTTTAATTTTTCATACAAAAAATTCATGTCGCCATAACTGGAAAATCTACCTGGTGGCGAATATCCACCCAAGTTTAAGACTCCTACTAAAATTTCCTGAAAAAAAGCTCCATCCATTAATCTTCCTGAAAAATTGCGGACTTCTCCACAGGACTACAGCCAGGTCCTGGATCATAGTCCTTTCCGTAGTTCGTTGAGCGACGTTGAGCTTTCTTACAAGGCCCATAGTTAGAGACCACGTTTCAGCGCCATACATATGTCATCACTGGCAACGCACATAAAATTATTAAATTAAATTTATTTAAAAGTTATCAGGACAGTCGCTCAAGTCACACATATTATAAATAATACCTACGTATAATATTACACACTAATATTGGTTTCTACTCAGGCGAAATGTATTTTTATACGGAAAAAATATGCATTTGGTGTCAGGTAACAGGTTTAATTTAGTGATATTTTGAATAAATAATTAATAGTTGGCACGACTTTGAAAGTAGTCAATTTAGTCAAATACGTCTCGCCGGCACATATGGTCATTAAATTTTTTATGGGGAATTGTAGACGACACGGTAAACTTTTTATTAGTTCGCATTGCTTGTTCCTAATTAACTAAATACCGTATTGATTTATTTTACCATTTTATAAAGCCGCCTTATTGAGTTGACAGTATCGATTTTCAGGTTTTCATAGTACACTTTTCATTTCTCTTGACAAAAGTTAGGTACCTTTTATTTTGAATATGTCGTAAAAGCATCGATAACCAATAACCGATGATAATCGTACAAGCGACGCTTTTTATTGATACTTAGTTAAGATAGCTTAAGCCCTGGTTTAAGATATTTTAAGTTATGTGAGCTCAAGAAAGAGCTTATCTAGTCTGCAAAGTAATTAAATTGAAAAAAGAAACTCCGGGAATGTGCTGTGCAAATGCAAAAGTGATTCTACTTGAACTTGAGTAGCCACACAAGCACCACTGAAAAATTTGTTTTTCAGTGGACTCTAAAAATTGAGAAATATAGAAAACACTAGGTTTTGTCCGCAACTTCGTCCGCGTCCATTTTTCTAATCCAATCGCAACCAAACTTCACAGGATCACCCGCTGGACTAATCTGAAAATTGTCCGAAAATTTCATTAAAATCGGTTCAGCGGTTTTGGAGTCCATAGGGAACATACTGGAACATACATACACACATTGCCTTTTATATATTAAGAAGATTATAAAATGCTAATGACTTCTTAAAATGTTGTTGAAAAGTATCAAGAGCCCGCGGACAGACAGACTGCAAAACAAAGAAATAGCGTCAAACATGTCAGCTTCCATAGGCTTATATTTTAATTTCATAGATTTATATCTATACAATGGGATATTGGTTGTAATAAAGCTATTTGAGAAAATTTTATTGTTTTTTACCGCAATTCTCACGCGAATTCCAGATATGTTACTACTTAATTTTCTGCTAGCAATAAATTTTTAATTATTAATTAAATGTTAACTGTTGTAGTTATATCTTCCGTGGTAGGTTTCTTGGAAAATTTGAGTGTTGCATATTTTCTCAACTTCTCCACGTTATTTCACTTAGAAATTCATTTCTCAAAATAGTCTCAAAATAATAGAATAGACTATTCTATACTATTTAAAGAAAATTTCATTGCTAAGGTAACTGTGACAAAATTTGTATTTATATTAAATTTTTATTAAAACAAAATAAATTAATGATCATGTTTAAGAAAAAATGGTTTATATTATACATGTTCACACTTTAGACGAACTTTTGCAAGTGTAAAATTTTAACATTTTCCTTTTGTGCAACTCCCCATAAGTCTGAAACAGAATTTAAAAAAAAATTACTAAAAATTATTGTTTTTACGAAAAGATGAATGAAGACTTTTTTATATTTTGATACTCATTTCTATTTCAGATGTATGCTGACTTACAGCCTGCTTATACGGTTTGATCAACAACCTGAACTTAAAACAATGGAGCCAACGGTCCATCGAAGCGACAAACTCAAAAAGCGCCAAAACGGCTACAAATAACATCGTTTGAGTTCAAATATATATCAAGAGATGGCGGTGTGGCTTATCTTATTGACTGTAGTATGTGCTGTAACCAGTTCAACAACCGGCGGAGAGATGGCCCTCGCTAATATAACTAGACTCACTACGGGCGATATTTTCTCTCTCATTGGTAAGTATTTTTGTAGTAAATGTTTACGTTTATTTACGGTAGAGGTCAGGCATATGGCAAAAAGATAAGATAGTTTAAGTGTAGATGTAATAAAATTAAAAGAAGAACCGTAGGAGATATTAAAAGTTGGGAAATAATTTGAAATTTGTAACGTAATATATACCTATTCTTACCGTCGCTTATAACACAAGCAACGTCACAGGTGCTGCAAGTGCGCTACCGATCCTTTTTGCTGAAAAAAAATCCAATTACATGAGATGATGAGACCAATTTGAATACTGAGCCAATTTTTATTTATTTCGTTTTTTCATTTTTTTTTTTTCATAATTCTGATACGACATATTAACAAGATTTACATAATATCCTTCATATAGTCATAAGCAATATCAAGCGGTCATAATTTTTATTCTCTGTAACAAAGTTGTTCTTCAAATTTGGTCAGCCAATTCACAAATGTCTCATTAATGGCTTTATGTGTAATGTCATTTTAATTTAGGTACAGACTGCGGCCCCACACGTTGTATGGAGGTGTCCCATGGCACAGCCCTAGCAGCTATGGCCGGGACTGGATGCTTATGCCAGTGTCGACCAGACACACCGGCCTTCAGGGAAGACCAACGGATTTGTGTCAATAATATCGATGGTACGTTGAACTAATTGAACTATTAAAATTATTAAATCTTCATAGATCTTTATTAGATTCCCTTATTTCTGAAGGAGAAATCAAAATTTTGTTACAATTAAAATTACAAAAATAAAAAAGAAGTCATTAGAAAAAAATCTAGTAAATTAACGTTAAGAAATTTCAAGGTACGTTAAGAAGATTCAAATATCTTTTGGACTTAGATTTTGGGTTTAGATGATTGAATTTTGAAATTAGAAAAATAAAAAATAATATTTTAAGTAAGTACTTGATGAATCAAATTATATCATAAATATTTAAATAATAACGAACTTAGAATTAGAAACAATATTAGAAAAAAAAATGAAAAAATTAAACATAAATGGAACAATATTGTTTTATTATTGTTGTATTATACAGAGATTACAATTTGTAATTCAAGCTTATCACTAATGTAACCTTAATTTGAGCGTTTAACTCCTGGCCTTAAGCCCTCTTTTGTTGTGACTTCATAAATATGAATGTAGTGTTTCGATCTATGCACTCTCGTTTCTGACTGTTATTATGTTTTAAGGAGGGAAAAATAATAAAATGATTATCTCTTCATACTGCAATTAGTTGCACATAAGCAAAACCATCTCTCCTTCGAAATATTAAAAATACATAATTCCCTATTTACATTTCAGAATGTGTGATGGCAAGTTTCGGTCGTGGTGCAACGAAGCCACAGATACCATTCGTCTTTTTGCCGTTGAAAGGTCAAATTATTTACCCTTCAAAAGAAATTGTGTTTACAGGTATGCGTGACTGTTTTTATTGTTTTTTATCATATATCTAATGTAAATCCGATCTGGTCCGTCCTGTTGCCATGGGGAGATTATTGGAAAAAATTATTATTTGGGGAAAACTGTGTACCAACTAAAGGAAATAGTTCTGTATATTTTCTTTGTTTACATTCTGTAAACATTGTACAGGCGTTTACGCCTTCTTTAGAAGAACGGACAAAAATTTCAAGAAATATGAAAACATTTGGCTTAATCGAAAACTTGGAATGACCATGGCTTGTGTAGGTAATACTGTCATGTCTTTACAAATAAATACTTTTTTTTTTCTTAAAAATATTTTAAAAGTTTTGAAATAGAGAAAAACAACTAAAAAGTCTCAGTAAAAGCAAAAACAAAACATGTGTGTGGTGTGGTCACAGTGTATGTGATCATTATGGAAATTAAATATACATTTTTATATATCATTTCATTCAAAAATTTTGTTAAGAAATATCATTAAAATCGGTTAAACGGTTTGCACCATCCAAATATCGTCACAAACACTATGTAAAACTTACTACAAATATTGATTCAGACGTAGAAGACTCGATATGTGCGGTGACCAGTGCTCAGTACTTGTCACCGTCGGGATGGATGACACTTCGAGACCAAGTCGACAACGACGTTCCCTTCGGCCTCTACAGAGACGAGGGCAGCACATTCTTGCAGGTCAGTCTCATTAAAGCGTACATTAGCTTTTGCTCAACATGTTTGAATAATTAAAAAGTAGCCTTTTAATTAATTTAAAATAATTAAAATTCTTTTGAGCTAATTTCACAAGAAAAAAATTATATGAATATGTTGAATGGTTTAATTGTAAAACATAACAGTGTTTTTAATTTAGTAACAAGTACCTACCTCAAAACAGTAACCTTTTATATTACTTTTCCACCATTGCAAAAAACTGCAGAGAATTATATAAATATTTGATTCTTATCAAGAAATGTATTAATATATTTTTTGTTATCAAAAAACCTTCTTAAAATGAGACCATTAACTTCACACTAAACTTATTTATTAAACGCTTTATGTACGTAAATTAAAAGTCATTAGAGACGTATTCCGTGGCTCATAACATTCTTATGCACAAAGATAGTTATCAATAATTAAGTTAAATAATATATTGAGGTGCGCAACTTGAATTAGCGACACAGATATAAAAATTTCTGAATAGACCAACAGAATAAAACGTTTCTCTTACGGGCAACAAGTTACTCGACGATTTTCCATACTTTTCATTTAAGGCGTTAGTTACAGTCTTTTAAAAATATTTTTAAAAATTATTCAGAGAAGCGCGTAGACAAATAATAACAAAAACTTATTTCAGTTGTATGCGATCAAATTTTATTTCGTCAGTATGTACAGAATTCTACTATTATCATCTACTTACTTAAATATATATTAGCTTTATATATTAGTATAGATTTAATTAAATAAAATATTCATTAATGAATTGAAAATGATTAATCATTTGTATAACAAATAAAATAAAATAAACAAATAGATTTGTGTACGCTTCAAAAACGCGAGAATGGGTAGACTATCTCAATTTGGTTTTTATATGTATAATAATATGGAAATAGGGATAAACGGGAAAGACGGTCGTTAGTTGTATGTACAGCAAAAAACTATAGCGTTACGTGTAACCAACACGTTTGTTATCTAAGGTGAATAAGCCAAATTCATAATCATAGCATTTACATCTTCGCGAGCTTGTAAAACGTTTATCGCAGATCGGGAGCGCGCCGAGCCGACAGACCGGTCCATAAGTCCATACGAACACTTACCCATCCACATTTACACACTCAATGACAAAGTAACTACAGCTCAAAATTTAAGAAAAAGTAATATTGTTTCTTTTCTTATCCGCTATCAAGCTGAATTCGATATCACAAGAAAAAACCACTTTTCTTGTACCAATTTCGAGGATAATTATACGTTTCTTGCACCCATTTACTTATTAAAGACCTGCGTGCAACTTGCAAAAATTCTTAACTTTGAATGTTCACTCGTTATAGATGCGGAGTTCATCATTATTTGGATTAAAGATCTGCTACGATCTCGCTAAATTATAAAGATCCAGATTCAAATATATATATATTCAATAATATTCAATATATTTATTTGAAGATATATAAAAATAAAGAAGATATAGTGTACTTTTTGAATTCTATCCCTGAAAAGTTTATATAGCAACCCATGATCGCAATTTATCTTAAGTAATTTACGTGTCACTAACTTCACTTGGGTAATATTTTTAAAACACGCAAAAATAATTCACAATTAGTTAGTCGGTCGAGGTTGTCTGCAACATATCTTCGCAAGTGTTGAAATGCAACTCGAATTTGATGAAGTTGACGATAAAAGAGAAGGCGTCAAAGGAGTAATTTGTACCATCTGTCCAGAATACCACACATTAAAATCTTTTACGGTGATAATGTTCAAATGATATGTCGTCGGTATATTTGTTTCAGACGGGTACGACCTCGTACGGTTGCCTGTTACTAAATATTAACAAATGCATTTATGAGTACATAATATATTGTTTAGGGAAGACAACATACTTTAGCATAACACTGATAGGCATGCTTTGGCAAAGAAATAATGATAGTTTGAAAGTTTTTATTGAAGGCAATGAATCAATGAATCAATGAAGACTTAGGTTTTTCTTTTAATTGGGTCAAGGCAGCGCTTGGCCGCGCTTACCTAGTAAGTGCCCATTTACCCTAGATTTGAAGACACCGAGGTTGGAAAAACAGACGCAGGCAATGAGTTCCACTCCCTAGCAGTTCGGACAAGGAAGGTGGAACTGTAACGCCTCGTGCGTGACCGAGGAACATCAACCACGAAGGGATGAAACCCCTGTCCGCGCCTCGTGGTCCGCAAGTGGAACGGTTCCGGTTGGATTAGATCGTATAGAATGGACGCACACTCTCCGTACCTATTAAACTAAATGTTTTAATACAACTAGTGCAGGTATTTCTTCTTATGAAATACTTGTACTCAGATATTGTCTAAAATGTATAATATAATATATTATATATATCCAAAGAAATTAAGGACTTTTATCTTGATCTATTAATAAAATATTGTTACAAAATTAAAAAAAAACATTCGACTAGTTACATTTATTATTATTATACATAAAAACATTTCATAAATATAATTTTAATATAGTAAATATGATACGATTTCATTCATCATACAATTCATATTCAACTGTATATATGTAGCGCCAATCATAATTTTTAATAATTATGAATATTTAATTATTTTGCTAAATACTCATAAAGTACTATTATTTTGTAATTTTAAATTTATAATTAAAAATTATAAGTAATTTAAATGTTGATTATTCTTTCCAACAGTGGCGGGGTTCAGTAGCACTACACGCTCGCCTGGAAGGACGACTGGTGGCTGCTCACGTACTCTGTTCAGCTCCTACGCCAACACGTCTTGCCGCATCTTGTGCTGCGTTTAGAATAGCTGGTGTTACCAATAATGCTTTATTAGGTATATAATATATAGATATAAATATTGCACTCTTTATACTTCTTAAAAGCGAACTATGATTTACATAGGAACTATGATTTACATACATTTACATAGTTACGCAGAGATAATATTTGTGTAACAACTTCCAAAGATAGATTCTTTTTTTACTGTGCAGTAAGACCCATAGCTCATTCAATTCCTTCTGCATCTAACTACTTCTTTAGTGTTTGTATATGGTGGTCTTGTGAGTAAAAGATCTTTAGTCTCTTTAATGGAATTTATTATACAAAACGAAGTCGGAACTATGTCGAATTAACTATGTTGGAATACGAAAAATCTGACACATACCTACATACATAAAGGAGATCATAACGTAGGCTAGTTTATTATCAAACGAATGGCCTGATCACACATCCTAACGCTTGAAGAAATTAGAATTAATTCTTTTTCATGAAATATTCCATATATTTGCAGATGTTCGCTCGATCACTTTTCACGCTGGGGAAACAGTTACAGTAGAACCAACTACGCAAAGTGGAGGTCTAAGTGTGCTTGAATCACTTGCAGTAGGAGTTTGCATATTAATGCTGATATTCGTATATGCAGCGGGCATCGTCTTCTACATTCATTACAAAAAAAGACAAAAAAGAAAGCAGAGAGACCCAGAAATAAACCTATCCAATACTATATCCACTGATAACGAATCAACACTTGACTCAAGAATTGACATGGAAAGTATGGTAAGAGTCACATATTATTATATCAAAAGTGATAATTATCATTTGATTACGAGAATTGATGGTGATGTTGACACAAAAGAAAAATCTAAACAGTGTCAAAAATACCTATTGTAATTTACAAGCACCGATTTTAAAAATTTACATTGATATCCAAAACTGTAAAATGCCATACATAAAATTCCGTAGAAATTAATTAGGTATAACATTACTTAATACATTTAAATATTTCAGCGTATGAAGACCAATCCACTATTGAAGATAGATAACATAGGCAACGATTACTTGCATGAAACAGCCTTGTCAGATGTCAGTGAGCGCACTGAAGACACTATTGATTCTTCTCCCAATAACACGCAAAAGGTATCTATATATGATTAAAATAAAAATTACTAATAACGGAAATTATTCGAGATATGATTAACAGTATAGTTTTAGTTACAGAAAATAGCGAAAGTGACATCAGCAATGGTTCACTCTCGTCGTAAAAAACCTGCAAGGCCAACTACGAGAGCTACATCCACTCCAGAAAGAATAGTAGAACGGCTGCAGCGAAGGTCAGCTTCTCCTGACACTTTTGAAAGAGCACCACATTCAGACCTCTCCATAGTGGACTTCAGTACGGAGAATCATATTCCATCAAGTCAACCACAATCATCTTCAGAAGGAGAGCCAGTCTTAAGGAGGAAGCTTTACTTTAATCCAGTATTTTTCGAAATAGAACATTTAAAGGTATAACATAACTCTTTTCAATAATAAAATAAATAAAATAAAAAAGCCTTTTATTTCTTGCAAGTTAATACATGTAAAGCTTATAGTTGAATGGTTATAGTTTTAGTTAAAATATTAAATTTAAACTTATAGTTATAGTTGAAGTTTATAGTTTTAGTTAAAATATTAAATTTAAACTTATAGTTATAGTTGAAGTTTATAGTTTTAGTTAAAATATTAAATTTAAACTTTAACTTCTGCAAGAACCCCTCCGCAGGTGAAGGCCTCCTCCAAAGAAAACCAGTTGTCTTTATCTTGTGCTGCCTTCATCCAACTCTTTTCAATAACAATACCAAATACTTTTAAAGCATTGTACTTTTACGAAAACAAAAAAAGCTGTAACCGTCCTGAAATATAATACTTTAGAACCCAATTAGACATCCTTGATTATCACCTAAAAACAAAGTCACCTGAAGTTTTCATTATATAGAAAATGTTCTCAAATATTTTATGCCGGTACATAAACCGTATTTGGTCCAATCAATCAAACAACTTAATTAAATAATTTAAAATATTTTGTTACAGAATCCACCACCTGCTGCTATTGAATTTTTGATAAAAATTCGCGAAGTGATGGCAATAGCTAAAGAAAAGATGACTTCAAAAAGGTTTATCCCTATTTTGTCTGATATACCAGAAGAAGAACTTTACCATACTATAGATTTGGGTTGGGACATTCCCTGCGCGAGAAGAGGTCGCAGATTTAGCGCTATTAGTCTTAAACGCGAAAACAGTCGTAGAACCATCAACTGCGGCGGTTGTCCAGGTTGCGATAGCAATGTTAAAGAGCAAAAGAATATAGGTTTAGCTAGGTCAAATTCGTGTAAGACTTGCGTAAGTGAAGATTACAAGCAAAGAATAGTTCGTAAATGGTTAGATGAAGTACCGTCTCCTCGTCCAGCAGAGAGACCTATGAAGTCTATAGCTAAAGTGAGTGGTACACCTAGAGCGGTCATACCCAAAAAGGATAATGTGCTTAGCGTAGAGGAACCTCTTAGAGACGAGGAAACAGAAATTTTGAAAATAACGCAGTCTATCATTAAAGAAGACTTAAGTGATATTTGTTTAAAAGCTAATTTAACAAACAAAGTTAATAATTTTAAAACAAATAAATCAGATGTCAAACCTAAGGAAGAAATAAAAAGTGCTCCAACTGCAACTGTCCCACCACTAGCAAAGAATAGCCCTACAATTGCTTCACGACAAGTAAGAAAAAGTCTTCCGCCACCTCCACCACCCCCTGATTTTCTACCAGAATCGTCAAAGTGTGAAGAAGTAGAAAGTATTCCTTTGGAAATTAAGAAGAAAATGGAAGCCGTTATACGGGAATTGAATGAATGCCAACGAGTTGAACCAAAGGAATTAGAATTGATGAACATAGAATCAGTTGAACCAATCGCTCCTAAAATTGTAATACCTGTGTTTGCTGCTGATTCACAATATTACAGCGACGATAACCTTTTATCGGATTCACGAAAAAGAGACATGTATCTTCAACGAGAGCATCGTATAGATTTTGATAGTTTAGAACGTAACTATATGATGAAAAAACGAAGATTTTCTGTGGCAGGTGGCCCAGAAATAATCCATAGTGACAGTTTTCAGCAATTATCAAACGTACATATAGCACGTGATAGATTGACGCGAAGTTGGCGCGATGTAAGAAAAGCACTTGACGAGAACCAATTTCACACTTACTCCAATGAACAAGAGTACGGCAACCGTAGTTTACCTATCAGTGAAGTTTTTATTAATACCATTGAACCGACATATAATAATATACCAAAGCCCGGTCCGTTGACCATAGAAGTGCGAGGCTCTCCTGTAGAGAAAAGACGAAATGTTAACGAAGACTTTGATCCAGATACACTTGACAGAAAACCCAAAAGAGACGCGAAAAAACAGGTTGACAAAATCCTTTTAAAATCAGGAGGCAGCTTTAAATTAAAACTATCCGAAACGGAAACTGAAGGATCTCTAGAACTAGATGATTCTGGTTTCACAAGAAAAATTGGAAGTTTACGACAAATTTACGAAGCGAAAACGAGAGCCCAGGAGGACGACAACATACAAGTATCTTTTTACGAACGACGAGGAAGTATTCCTTATAGAAGTGAAGAGTATGCACCTGTTGCGAGATCTATCAAAAGTGCAGATCTAGTGCGCCACATAGAAAAGCAAAAAGATCTTAAACCACCAGTCGCACCGAAACAACGGCGAAGTGCAGAACTATATGCAAAGGTACCTTTACCGACGCTAGTTCGCGATGATATTTCGGGACAACAAGGTCGTTTACCAGAAGAAAGAGATAGGACCACTACTTATTCTAGAGGAGAGAATCTGAATGCTCGACGGTCTGGACGAAGATCAGCGAGAACAAGATCTAGAAGAACCGATTTACGAAAACTGTATAGAACTGAAGACTCCGGCTATTTAAGTACGGATTCCAACGACTCGAAGCGAAGAGCGAATTATTTAATGCAATTGAAGCAGAAGGCTTTGTTGGCCGATAGAAACTTGCCACCTGTTGCGACAGTAACAAGAACTCTGCCGATACCCCTGGAATCGGACACAGACGACTTGGAGTCATTATGTGATGGTCGCAGTGAATCTGGCGGGGAAAGTGTGGAGACCGATTCAGTGTTTTTCGGTAATTTCGATGATTCCAAGCAAATATTCGCAGATTTCGGAATCGATGGTCAAAATAGAATAGCTGGGAATCAGGAACAAATTGATTCCGGGTTCATGGGTGAGACTAATATAATATTGAGCGGTGATAGTGACTCTGAACATAGGAGCGTCATATCGATTATAGCAGGTCGTGATGGAAGAGCCTCTGCGGCTTCAATCGCCAATATAGATGATGCGCCTTATATAAAGTCTGTTGAATGTTAATTCTTTAACATTCTCTTTTTGTCTAAAAATTTACATAACTTTCCATTCCTATGTTTGTTGAGTTGATAGCGCAAGTTTATTTGATGCGCTTACCCATATTGTTTCAACCAAATTTTCTTGTAACATACAAAATATAGTTTCAATTTTTTTAACCAATTGTATTTGTTCATATTAATTCAATTGTGGTTAAAGATGATTTCATATTTAGATTAGATAAAGAGCCTAAAACATTTTTATTTTTTTTCAATAGGAGCGGCCTCTCATCTCTTGTAAATTGATCTATGTAAAATAATAGAAAAGTCTAATTAATTGCGATTTAATTTATGTAAATCGCAAATGATGTCGTTCTTTCATTTCATTACTAACGTTAAATAAACGAAATATTAGTCGTCTAAATTTACCTCAAGATAAAATAAATAATATACTATGTATTTAAAGAAATTAGTTTTAACATATTTTATTAGTTTATTTAAAATTAATTAGAAATATAAATAGAAACATTCAACCCACCATGAATATTGTTCGATGTTTTTTGTTAGATATTAAAATGTTATATGTCTGTAAAAAAATATATCTATTTGTAAAACATAATTCGCGTAACTAAATAATGTAAATAGTAATAAAACCGGCCGGTTGTGCAATTAAGTGTTATTTTACAAACTATATAAGTAACCTAATATTTTTGGTTTTGGCAATGTGTATCTAAATTTTTTAGGTGTATGGTTTCCATGTTGGCTCTGGGAGATTGAAATTAATTTATTCAGTGTTAAGTTGTTATATTAGTATTTTTTAATTTAACTACAAATAAGTGAGAATTGTATGAAATTATTTTTACACCAACATATAAATTGTCGAGATTGATTGAAATCTTTCATATAAATAAAGTATTGAGAAAAAAAATTAACTTGATATTTTTTTTAAATTGTAGACCCTAACTACATAATTGACTTGGACAAATGATTATATAAATGCTTGTCATACAATATATTTTGAAAAAGTGTTTAGGTATACACGTTACTACGTATGTAGTAAGTATATACATATCTCATTCCATACATATGACCTTTAGAAATTCATTGAAAGTGTTAAAAATGCAGTCCTTTAAAAAATAATTTTATAAGAAACAAATATTGAAACAGAAAGAAAATGCAACCGCATAATATATTCAAAATGGGATTGCGCTAAAATAAATGCTCAAAGTAATCTGGTTTTAGCCCAAATACGGTTTAATGATTCAGTCGGAGATGCCCTCTATTAAACCTTATATTTATTAATATACTTCGAGTGATAACAACGATGTTCAAGGGAATATGCACAGGATTTCTTGACTTAAACGTAGGTACTTAAAATAAACAATTGCCGAATCCTTGAATAAAATGAATACGGTTTTTAATAAAATTTACTTTGATAAAAATAGGATTTTTTCATACAAAGGACTCTTGTTACAATTTATTCTTACTTGTTTCTTGTTAAATGTATGTAGGTACATGATTGATTAATTTAATATTTTATTTATAGTTATTATATTTTGCACTCCATTAATTTAAATGTTATGTCAAAGGTTAATATTTTGCAAAAAAAATCATTCAAATGTATGAAAGATAAAAGAAAAAAAAAATGGTTTAATTAATATTGAATGAAAATACTAATGGTCACATTAAACTAAAGTATTTTACAAGCCAAAGGACCTCCACTGCTGGAATAGGCCTCCCCCATGATTTTCCAATAGGTCAGAAGCAGCGTTCGTGAGACGATCAGTTGCGAATGACTATAATTACGTGATAGAAGATTTCAAATGACGGGCGATTGAAGGACCAATTGAAGGTATATCATTCGCGCATGCCTCAGTCGTTTTGAATTGTGTTGAGAAAAAGTCGCATCGCTCAAAATCGTCTTTGCTCCTTACATATGATTTCAAACGCAGACATGGCTTTTCTTGCAATAACTATTAGGAAAAAAAAGAAAAGAACCAGACGTTGGTCCAAAGAGTGGTACAAATTGAGATAATTCAGATAAATATAGATTTACTCATGAACATTTAAATAAAAAATTGTCATTTGCCATCATTCGCTGTCAATTGGCGTCAAAATTTTTGTCATTTGCTGTCAATGTCGTAACAATATTGACAATCGCTTCATTGGTATGTTTACAACGATCAATTTTTCTATTAATGAGCGCCTACGTTGTACGTACTACGTCTTATCTCCTCATTCATTCCATAGCTCGTTAAATGATGTTGAGTCGTGAGTTTCTCCCTCCAGACTGTGTCCACAATAAAAATCTAGTCTCATAGAGTAAATTTAGCTTTATTTTAATGCAAATGAAAACTATTAAGAATATATCTATCTAGTATTGCACCTCAATGATTGTAGGAGATTAATTACAAATAAAATAAAAAATGCAAATCATAATCTTCGTCTAATATCCATAGTTCATTTTTGAAAGTGAAAACGAACAAAAATAATAATAATTCGATCGCGTTGTAGCCTAATAAAGATTGATTGGCTGAGCATAAGCATGCATCGCGAAACAATATATCAAAATAACAGCGTCCGTTCACGGTGTAAAGTTACAAATGGGCGCATCGACTTTTTCACTTTGGATTAAAAAAATCTTACGCACGTTAACTCCGAATCGATCGGGCGAAGTAACGCCTTTGATCGGACCGCTTACAACTTAGTAATTTTAGTTTATGTTTACAAATTTGTAACACACCTATCTGTTGAGATTATCAACGCAAAAAGTTAAGCTTTCACCACAATGAAATTATCCATTCGTACGCACTTTAGGGTGGTGTGTAGGAGTGTGCGCTTTCAAGTTTTGACGTTATAAAAATAAAGTTAAACACGTCAAGTTCAAGTTATTACCATATCCATATATTAACTTGTTAGGTGTCTGGTTACAAAAAATCTGTCTGTATGGCTCAATGTTTTGAAAATTTAAAGAATGCAAGGCATTCATGTATCATGGACAAGTTGGGACTATAATATTTAATGGTAGGGGAGCCCACGATGCTAAATGTGTTGTCACTCGAGCGTCGTGGGGACCTATTGGATTTTGAAGATTGGGTGGTAAGAAGAAAAAAGGTTATATGAAATTTTTCATTTCAACGGTGGGAGGAGCGTCTACAGGCTTTCAAAAATGTAAAAAAAATCTGTCACATGGACATACTCGAGCGCATCAGATATTGATAATGTATATGCCCCACATGTCCGGATGATGTCGGATTATGTTAATCTGACGGTTCGAATGGTGGGTTCTCCCGTACGGAAGCGTTAAAAATGGAAAAATATGTACTTACTCGAGCGCGTCAGATATTCAGAGGAGATGTTAAGTGAACCCAAACTAAGCTCCCATTTAAAAGACTGACGATTCGGATGTGACACAAGCTCGTGGCAGCTATTTGAACATGCAAAAAAGAAATCGCCATGTTGACACACTCGAGCGCGTCAGATTTTCATACACGTAACGGTTCAGCTTAAATTCCTGATTGTGTCGTTTCTTAATCTGACGATTATATGGAGGAGTTTTCTTAATCTGACGATTTAAAAAATAAAGATTTCTTTTTCATGTATTTTTAATCACTGATGATGATAAATAAAATGCTCGGAAAATAGCACTTCTTAAAATTCAATAAATCAGCCAGAGCGCTGTACATATAATAAAACGAGTGTTGTGATCAGCTGTAATAGCATTGTGTCGTCATGGCTGGCGTGTGGGTATGGTGCGAGAGTGAAAAATAGAGAAATAGCGAAAGGGAGAGAGAGAACGCGGAATAGGAAATATATGTTTCCCTGCACTTGTTTCTTCGTCACGCTCAAATAGTCAGATTATTAAAATGCACACTTTTCAGCATGTAATTAATCTATCATACCATCTCTTGCGCTCCCCTACTAAAAACTTTAAAGTCCATACTAATTTTCGTATCGACTTCGTTGAGTGTGTAATTTTATATGCAATATTCTAATAGTGATGTGTGAATTTAAGTGTTCACTTCACTACTTAATCTTCATTAAGTAAGACGTATACCTTGTACCTGACAATCGGTAATGTTAAATGTACAGTCAGCAAAGCGTCAAACGACATCGTGCCATTCTAAATTAGCTTTTATTTTTGAATACGAAAGGTTCTTTTGTGTGAAGCTCGTTGGGTATCCCACTATGCCAAGGTATCTGACTATTTTACTGTAATATACCCACGCTTAGTTGAGGTTCTTTATCTGTAAACAAAGTTTTAGTTTACTCGTAGTTGAAAATAACATCCAGATTGATATATCGATCTGGATTATCAATTACCGGTCAACTGCCGCAACATTGCCTGCAATTTGAACATTTTGTTGTATATCATACAATTGGTACAATAAATGTTAACTCTTAAAGACAGCCTAGCAAAGTTTAAACTATTATTTTGAAAATTGTTCACATATTTGTGCATTAATATTAAAGAATTGTATGATATTAGCATTTTTGTCAATAGGCAAAGATGGGACCATTAGTCCTAACATTGCCTGACTCACTAAGACCATTTAAAATGTCATATTTTCAGAACAAGTTCCCTCAAATATGATCCTTAAAACTTGGACCATGACGTCACTGTTAATGTATCGCTCTAGAAGAGTTATTTATCTCAGTATATGACGAGGCAATGTTGGGAAAGGATTTTTTAAAGATTTCATACAACCGTTCATCGATGCACAGGGTTGACATAAACACCATATTTAATAAGGAAATTTATTTAATCCGCATCCGACTAAAAATTAAAAAGAAAAGTAACAGAAATCAACATTTTCACTTATAATTTAAGAAAAATGAAAAACCAACAAATATTTTCCGTAAGAAAATAATTACAAAAATCAAAGATAAATCAACATTTTTCAATATAGATTATTATTATTACAATACAAATCAAATTACTGTATATGTTTAATTCAAGTACGTACAATAAAAGGTTATGTAAAATTTAGTTACGAGTCGGCAAAAAGACACCTATTTTTTTAAGTGTTGGCACTTTTAAGTGGTGTTACTTGCGGTGTTGTTTGTGGAAACACATAAAGAATCCTGTTTGAACAAACAACCACGTTTTGAGATACGCACATTCTTATCGACATTTATTAGAGTATTAGGTGCAATGTTCTCTTTAGACGAAAAAGAAGAAGCTTTGTCTTGTACTTCTGGTACGTACATAATCTTTATATTTTCGAACACCGGGCTTTCTTCGGTTGTTCATTATTATTTCCTAGAGAAAACAAGACAAAAGTTTTTTTTTTTAAATTATAACACTAGAATTATAACTAATCAATCAGACACCTATTTGTGACAACCCTACGGTAGGCAAAGATTGGTACTATAATTTAAATTACATGTCTTATCTTTGCCTAATTGAAGTTTATCGAAAATCTATAAGAATAATGTAAACATTACTTACTCAGTCTTAAAACAGAAACCCTCAGCTTCAAGAATATCGTAAAAAAAATAATCAATAAGCAAAATATTTCAATTTATATCAAAAGTTTTTCGCAGTGTAAAAAACCTGGCCACGTGCGGTGATGTTTGACAACTAATGACGTGAATGCCGTGACATTTTACAAAATGGCGGCTCACTTTTTGGATTACCATATAAAAATTTTAAATAACTGCAATGTTCCGAAACTTCTACACAAATAAATAAAAAAATTATAAGCACTTTTTCATTTTAGGCAATGTTACGCTATAAAGGCAAAGTTGCGGCAGTTGACGGTACGCATTATTTTTAAGTCCCGATGCCCAACGCAAAAACGGAATGTTATAATATTGATATAATATGTTGTGTGTGTGTGTGTGTGTGTGTGTGTGTGTGTGTGTGTGTGGGTGTGTGTGTGGGTGTGTGTGTGTGTGTGTGGGTGGGTGGGTGGGTGGGTGGGTGTGGTTGTGGGTGTGTGTCAATTCGAAATCTATACTAATACTAGCTGGTGCACGCTAATTCGTCCGCGTAACTTTATAAAATATCTCTTAAGTTGGATCAAAATGCACACAGTGTGCAAGTTTTATTATAGAACCTATAGAACTACATTGTCAGCGAGTAACATAGGCTATATTTTATAAAGCTTGTTGTAAATATTTTAATTATTTTCACAATACAATATATTCACAAATACTTGATTAAATTACAGTTTTCGTTTTTCTAAGTCTAGAAGTCAACAGCTATCGTTGTACAAAATCCGTCTCTTTATCACATAAGACACCTAACGCGTTGGTTTTATTGCTCTTTAATCGATAAAACAGTCAAGAGTGTATCTCAAGTTGTAAATCTATCCGCTATCTGCGAACTGGCTGGTATTGATTGTGATTTGTACTCGTATGTTGAATAAAAAACCCATATTATGAAGATATATTTTATTGTAGTAGGCATAGAAAGGGTAGGTACATCGACTGTTTATTTCATATGTAGAATTTAAGTCATACTTAGTCTAAATTTTGGTCATACAATCCATACATTGGTGTTCCCATACTCGTATGAACTTAACATCTGATTATGTAATAAGATATTGCGCTTGATTTTCCCTTTATATTTATTCAAAATAACATTTTTTTAAGGTCAAAATATCTTAATAAAGGACAAATTTTCGCATTTATAATATGTTTTGAATAATTGAATGACATATTATAAAATATTTTCAATGGCCTGGTTATACATATTTACATATTAAACATTAAGCATTAAATACTGACTACTTAAAAACATTCTTATTTGATAACAATACTTAAGGCTAAACAAAATTTATATTACATTTACATGTTAAACAGTATAATTTTTTAATAAATTTTAATAATAAAATAACCAATATTTTTAATATTGGTTATTACTACAAACACAAATTGTCGAATATGAAACGTGTGATTTTTCCACCGTATTTGTAAACTATTTTATAATTATACTACATGAACATTTCGTTACAGATTAAAGTAACATGTTTGATGTTATAATTATTTATTATTAAGACCAAAACTAATTGTTACATACATAACACGGCTATTACATTTTTTATTGGTTGAATTCTTGGCAGGTATTTTAGATTTACAGGGCTGTCACCTTTCAAAAATGACTGATTTTTTTTTTATTTCATTTCAATATTAATGGATTTTATTATATCTTGAGAGAGTTAGCTTCAGGAGATATAGTTGATTAAAACAGGAAAAGAAAAAGAATGAAAAAAATTAAAGGGAATAAATGAACTCTATAGTTCATTCCATTATTGTAACACGTTAAAAATTTTAGCTGACCCTGGTCGTGGTTCTAAAAAAATAACTTCTAATAATACTTGCAAAATTTAAAAATAATAATGTAACACTCAAAATACAATTCTCAAAAATTTTTGCCCAAATATATTTACGGTATTATAACATCAACAGAAATAACTATAATCTAATGTAGAACAGACCCATACAATTTTTATTGGATAATTACAAGCTATAGATAGATTAAACTATTACTAGGTGAAATTACACTGATGAAATTTCAATGTGATCTAGAAACCACAAATTAAACAGCCGTGATATGTGTGGGAAAAAGTTTCCGAAAACGACTCGCTGTTACACCGTTGCGTAATAACGCTTTTTTTACGAGGGCAAATGACGTTTACGCACTATCCCTCCAGTCGACGAGGGGGAATGTGGGACTCGCCCTGTGAAGTGACTTATCACTTGTGTGTGTGGGTCCGAGATCACAGCGAGGCCTTATCCTCAGATCCCTACACACCGCTGCGTTCTCTTCGAACCCAGCTCAGGGCGATGGCTTCGCCTCACTGTGTATGTGGCGGCCAACTGGAATGCTGTGAGCCGCCACGCGTCCTTGTTGGATGTCCCTTATACGAATAAACGCGAATTTAACTCTACATTGGTTTTGTAGTCGTCCGCACTATTTTTATTTTGTACTAAAATGCGAAAAGCCAATTTTAAATTTAAATATATTTTAGTAGTCGTCTCGCACACTTTGGGCTTTATGGTGGTTGGTATGTTTGTACAGTTAACGTACTGAAGTACTTGTCACGAAACTAGGTTTTGAACGAGCACCTTGGTTGCTTGGTTAAGGTGTCTGCTTTGACGCTCTGTCTTAGGTGTCTCGGGTTCGATTTCCTGCAGGGCCAACTTTGGAAATTTACTTTTCATAGCTCTGAATCCGTCCGTCTGGCGGCAATATAACCACCCCTTTTCAGAAGACCACCGTGAACAGCATGTGTGCTGTTGTGTTTCTATAAGTGAGTATTTCTTCCTAATCTTTAATTTAATTGACATTTTTTCTGGTTCTTTGGTGTCTTTGAAGTCTTTGTCTCTTTTGTGTAAGGCTGAGAAATGATCCTTTTTAGTAGTATCGATATTTATTTATTTTAAGTTTTATTTATATTTTATTTTATTTTAATTACTTATTTTGTAGTATTCATTTGTGTTAAAACTTTGATTTTTTTTTTATTAATATTTACTTTTTTTGTTAAACTGTGTTTACATCTAGAAAGGCAAAATCATTGTAGATTTTTTCCATTATATGATTTTGATGTTAGATTGTGTGCTGTTTTTGTAAACAGAATAAATAAAAAACAATGTAGGTATTCTAGAAACGCGGTTCTTATTAAACAAGCTTACTTTTTTCATAATATTAGTATTTTCAATAAAAATATTTTATAACAATACGTAACAACATTATAGAACTGTGTAATTGAAGCTTGTTTTTTATCAAACAATAAATTGTATATTGTTAATGTATAAATAATTACTTATCATCTGAAACTTCTGATAGGCCCGTTCGCTACCTCTTAATTTCAAGATAAGATCATTTATTCATGTTCGTAATTTGCCTTAGCAGATAATTAAAAGTTACATTCTAAAAGTTATCAGCAAATGTTTTCTATGATATTGTGGCAGCTTCTTCCCGGTCGACACCTCAAAGGCTCAACTTTTTTTTTATTTTTTTATTTTTTTATTAAAACAAAGTCACACAGCACTTAATTCAACCATAATATAGGAATATATACATATGTATGCTTTAAATCTTAATGCCGATAACGGACTTCTTTTTTATGACAAAAAAAAGCTATGAACACTTAAGTATATTAAGTAACTTAATATATTAAGTAGGTAAATAAAGAACAAAATAAATAAATATTATTTAAAAAAAATACTGGTATTAGAAATGTCAATTTGATTAGGGCACTATTGTAATGTGTAGAATATCGTTGTATGAGGATTTATTATGTGTGAGGTAATAAACAAAACGAAGTAAGTAGCTAGAGTCTATTTTTTTAGAAATTGCCGATAATGTAAGCAATCCGCCATATTTGCTTTGTCTGGTTGGATTAAGTAACAAAATAATTTATATATATATCTAAAAAAAACAGTATGGATAGAAGTGCTGCATATAAAAAGCTGGTTAGATATAATCGAATTACTAAATAAATAAACGTTATATATGTTTCAAACTACGTTCAGTTAGAACGTAAATTGTTAGCTCTTCGGTTAATACTTAAGAAACTGTTGAAACTGTATTTGTTTAGAGTGTTAGACTTTACTGTTGAAAGATTTACGCTGTTTCGAGAAAATTGTCATTTAAATAATAATAAAATGGCGTCACAGAGCGGTCACGTCTAGTGTCGTCGTATTCGCCTCGTAAAGCAAACACCATCGGCGCACACTTTACAGCTTTCTAAGGAAAATCTTAACATCGTGCACATTGTAATAATGTTTATGTCATTTTGAAATAGTTCACTCAACAAAATGCGTTAACGCTACTTTCTAATTTCAAATTCAAAGATTTGGTAACGAGCGTTACCAAGATTCGGTAACAATAAATTTCATACATTCCATAGTATGTGGATTTTTTATGTAAAGGTCGTCAGAGAGGCTTTCTGTCCATTTGATGGCACCGTCACTTACAACGCCACAGGTGCTGCAAGTGTGCTTATGACCTTAGTAGTATTAAGGATAAAGGATTGGCTCTGGCATAACTTACTCACTCACCGAAACATAACAGCACATTTGCTGCAATTTCACGGAGATCACGGAGTTACTGCCGCCAGACATGCTGCGGCGTAGCTCAGTGTATGGCACATTACGATTTCCAGATCCACACCGGAGCCATCTTCTCAGGACATAACAGTTGTGCATTGGCGCAGCTGTCAAACGATAGGTCAATCACAACAGAAAGTAAACAGTTCATTACTGAAAGTAATCAGAAGTAGAAATTCGCATAGAAAATTACAAATAATTTTTTACAAATTTTAGGCTGTTTCATCGCCACGAGTTGAGCAGAGTAGCGCTGTGTGGGGACTGGGGGTCCGAGGATAAGGCCTCGCTGTGATCTCGAACCCACACATCTCCGCTTATGATGGAATAACTACCCAATATTGAAGGGGCCTTCGAAAATACCAACCAAAATAATCTCAAGAATTAAAAAACATTTAATGAGTTTTTTATCATGAAATGGAATGGATCAGCCAGCCACCACATAATTTTTCAATAAAAGTACACATACAATAAACTATTTGTCGAAAATTGCTCCTAAACTCTGTACCAATCGATTCTAAAAAATAGAACACAGACAAATTCTAAAAAATAGTTATTTAACAATTTCATTACAACATTGTTCAGTAAAATTTATTGTTGAAATCATATTTACAGAAAAAAAACTCCGAATATTATTATATAGTATAGGTAGATGTTCTTACCTAGAAACATTCAAGAATAAATAGTTAGGTATTTATTTCTAGTGGAATAATGCAAGTAAAGATCTAAAACAATATTAACTGCATTATCGTCGTATATACTCTAAATTTGCCAACAATTAGACACGGTAGCGTGGCCGAGCGGTCTAAGGCGCTGGTTTAAGGCACCAGTCTCTTCGGAGGCGTGGGTTCGAATCCCACCGCTGCCACTTTGTAAATTATTTATTATTCTGTATTTTATTATTTTTATTTTTACTTGAAGATGTAAATAGTTAAGTTTTGTTTATTAAGTTTAATTTATGTTTATTTTTTATGTAATTTACTACGTATGGACTAATTTGTCTGAAATAAGTTATTATTAATATTATAAATACCACGTACGCATTATTCTTTTGCTTTCTTTAATATTAAATTTATATTTAATCATTTATTAAACATACCCATACCACAGTATTACAATATAATATATTCTCTACAGTAGTGAAACGCCTTTTATGTCGGGTCACGCCGCCACTCGTGTAAGTACTTACGCTGTCACGCGCGGATGTGCCAGGGTTGTCACAAAATGGAAAATAAAACAAACGTTATTATTATGCAATGATTTATTTACATGTGTAGCACAGCCAGATATTTACGTGAGCTTTTGTTTTTAGATGTTTTGAGTTTTCTATTATTAAATTTAACTATGTAATTTATTCGCATGCTTATGAACAATTTGAGCATAAATATTTGTGGGAAGCATAAGCATGGTCGTGACTTAAATTCTATTTTGCTTAGTACGTTGAATATCTTTTGAAATATTGTTTCCAACGAACTAACAAAACCGCTGCCTAAAATGGGTTTCTAGTTCATTACAGTAATCAACGAAATCATCGGGCGGTATTTGTAGCCCACCAAAGGGATCACGAGAAGTATCGTATGCACATTGGCGTAAGTAAAAATTACTTGTGGTTGGTTTGTCACTATAACTGGACGCGTAATTAATTGTTGATAAGCATTTGTGTTTATCTACACAACGCCGCAACACATAACCACACCGCTCACTCAACTTAAAAACATGTACGCGCCTGCCTTGAAAGTTGGAGAACGCAGACTGTGTGTGTTCGCGGCGGCGCACTATGGAAAATTGAGGTCTGTTTGAGATCAAAAATCGATAACTTTTTTATTTGTCAAGAAAGACGGTTGAATTTTTGCACAAGCATAGAATATTAAATAAGGCTTCAGATAAAGTTCAGATGCTATACTTTTATTGGAGTATGTATATTTTAAAAAATGATAAAGAAATTTTTTTTAAGAAATTGCCTTTATTTTATTTTCTTTGGGACAACATTACATCGGTTTATTATAAAACAATAATAATAAAGCTCTTACCTATTTAAATAAATAATTAAAAGTTATGATTACAAATATATATTTCATAAAATATTTTAAATTCCAAAATATTAATTTATAAGTAAAATTAATACTAGAAAAATTATGTATATTAATGTGTACATTATGCTTAATAATACTTGGTGAACTTCGGGATCCAAAATAAGTTCGTTCACTTTTAAAAGATCTAGGGTATCTTCATCAAGTGCCTTCGCACTTTTGCTATATGTTTTTCTAAGGCTGGAAATGAACGGATCTGATGTGTAGAAAATAATAATTCATGCTTAGAACACTTGAAAGTAGGTGTCACTTTGAAATTTAGCGAAGATACGTAACAGTCAAACGTCTGTTTAGTTTTATTACGAATTTGTAATAGCAATATTAAATGAATCCACTCTTTATATATTATTTGATAAATAAGGGTAGTGTGCATTTTGTTGATTAAGGTATTACCGCAAAGTGAGTGCAAAATGTAGATAAAATAAACTATTATTAATAAATAACTAATATTTAATAAAAAAATTAAAGGCAAAGCCGCAAACTTAATAGTTCAACATTAGAAACCACAATAGATAGAGGTTTCCTGTTTTCTGGCTTATATCATACTTTTCGCGATAACTATTACAGCAAGTATTCACAGCGGATTTTGATTAATGTTATAGCTGATTAAATGTTATTTATGAATATCTACGCTACAAAACAACACCCAATGTAAAGCACCGGGAGACGTCGGTAACTGTTAAAAGTTTCAATGAAGTTAAAAAATTGTCTTTTTTCCCTCACTTATTGTTAAAAATTTTTTATGGAAATATAATCCTACAACCTACAACATTATAATTGCTTTAAAATCTACATACAATGGGCTTTTTAGAAATGTATAACACTTTATTATAACATTTATAACACTATTCCCACAAATTTTCGAATGAAATTAATTTTAAAATATTGAAGTGAACAGACCTGAAATGGACATTCTTAAGAATAATACTTTGTGGTATTAAAAAAAATATATTCCAAATGTAATTCATGCAAAATTACTACATTATATTAAAGTTCCACTCTTATACTATTTATTAAACTTTTAAAAGTGCGTAGTAACGACATTAGTAAAAACGATTTATGATATGCTGTTGTTCTACCATTTTCCATAGTGCCCGCTTCCCCGCGACAGCCCCCACTGTTGCTCTGCGCAAGTACATTCGTTGCCCGTATGTTATTGTTAAACTGGGACCATACTATAATTTTTATTATTAATGCTATGAATTCAAAGTAACATAAAGAATAAAACGAACAATTCTGTTATTAATATTTTTAGATAAATAAAATTAACTTTGTTAAGTTTGACAGATCGTATTAAGTTATGAATAAAGTTTAAATGACTATTCAAAAAAAGTGTGGCAGATGAGATACATTGAACACACAAACAACTTTTAATACTTTTGTAACAAATTTAAAAAACGTCTTCCATGACAGGCATCAATCATCGGAGAAAATGTTTAATAATTTACCGATCAAACGAGACAGATAGAAATGTAATGAATTGACATTATACCTATCACGGTGCGATACTAACACAGTCATATTTGTTTGCGGATGAATAGCACAGGTTCAGCTCGTAGTGTAGTGCGTTCGCTGTGTACAACATCGCCATTTATCCGACACACGCGGTACTAGCAAGCCGTTGGAGACTTTACGGACTCCGCCAAACGAACCTCCTCGGATTCACTCCATTAAATTTAATACTTATATAGTCTGATTCACTCGTGATAAATACATTTAAAAAAAGAACACTAACGTCAACTCTAACGTCAAACGAACAATTCCAAATTTGAATTTTAAAACATGTCATCCTGTGTAATTAGAACGTTCTAAATTCAAAAATTATGTTAAATGAGATTGTGCGACAGAAAGGTTTTAATTTAAGGCCATGGTTATATTGTTCCGGCGTTTGAGAAGTTCACAAGGTTCCCGCCAAAACTTCTTATAGGTAAGACTAAAATTTTAATTTGTTCTTTTTTATTGTTTTTTGCGCTTTAAATGCTTAAATCTTTACATGCTCATATAAATAAAAATGTAAATCTTAATAACAAAATAATTATATAAACTTTTTTGATAAATATTAACCAATCAGAACATTTATTTTATAAACAATGATAACAGATGAAACTGAGTTTTAAAATAACGTATTTATTTTTCGGACCATACCTACGTAATATTTTATGTATCTATATAGTTAAAACCAATAATATTTGTATGAATATTCATATTTTTTTAACTACTTAATCCTACAGAAATTATTTCTTTGTTAGCACATTACAAATTTCGTGTATTTTTTATATAATTAATTACACTGTAAGTACCTACTTATTTAATTTTTTTTTCTTATAATAATATAACTTATAAAGTTGTTTAGAGATATTTTTTGGGAGCACATTAAAACTCCAATATATTAATTACAATGATAAGTAAATAACAATAGTACTTACTTTTAAAACAACCACAACATAATAGAAATTGAGACTTATTGAAATGGAAACAATTTCACAAAATCAATAATTTTTACATGCCAAATCAAAGTGTACTAACATAAAACTTTGTTATATTGCTTGTTTTGAACATGTTTAACAATTATATTCGATGTTCTTTAAAAAAAATGCTACACTCAGCTTCACTACTATTTTAAGATCGACATTGTTCTCAAGGCGAATTTTCAAAATCTAGTATTTGTCGCTTAAGACCTTCTCCATCAGTAGATTTGATATTGTTCCGGTGTATTCCCACAAATGGTTGGCAACATAAAAAGGAAAGCTCGATAATAAGTGAAGTCAATTAACTTAATGTAAGCAATATCTACTTACTTACTTACCACGGTATAATAAAGCAATAGTTCAAAATCACCTAATCTTAAATTGAGCGCGTTAGTTAATATTAGGTAAATGTCTTACTATGTAAATTTTACATTAAGACAAGGACTAACTACAGACCGATCACAATTTTTACCAAAATATTAACCTATGTCTAGGTAGGGTGCAATATTGCACAACAAATTTTTGTATCATCTCGGAGATATATTTCAAATTGGAAGTTTCTTTTTTAAATATTATGTAAAATATGAAAAAAGAAATAATAGTAGCGAATTAAAAGTTTATTACAGAACTTAAGTTCATAAGCTAAAAAAACAATGTAGTTGTCACTGAAAATTTATAGTACTGTGTTAAGGTTTTTTTTTAGGCAGTAATTTACTATTTTATTTTTCCAAAAAAAAATTATTTTTTATAAATCTGCCCAATACAAACTTTTTTAAACATAGTCTATTATGTACTGTATTTTTATCTAAGTTTTAATTTTACTCTGAGAGGTCAAATTAGGCGACAAAAATAACGCTTTTCTGCTAAGTCCTTATCTGAATTTTGTATCTTAAAAGTTCTTCCTAATCATAAGACTTGCTTGCTAACTTGCTTTGTGGCACAATATGGGGATGGTTCAACAAGTTTTCCTATGGAAATACAAATTTGTTTAAGAGCCTCGGCCTTAAAATATCTTTAAATATAAATTTAAAACGATGAGAGAAAACGTAATGCAATAAAACACCGATTTCAACATCCAATAACTACATTTATGGTAGAATTTTAGAAGTAAAATATTAAGTTATAATAATGTAGGTTTAACATTAATTTCCTTTATTTAATTTAAGATAATAATTTATTTTGAATATCATTTTATTAATTTATCTGTTATTATAATTTTCTACATGCACATGTATTAGACCTTCAAACAAAATAGAAGTATAACCAGTAGGTTCGGAAAATAAACTTGAATCAAACACCCATAAGCTCTATTTAAATAAATTTAAACTATCATTCAAAAAATTATCAAGAAAAACAATAAATTTGCATGCATTTTTGTTGGAAAGATGGATTTTACGACGTTACAATTTTCAATTCAAGCGCCGAAATTCATTACTTCCTAGAGATGGGTAGATGGGCAGATAGGACATCCTAGTGCATTTGTTTATTTAAATTTAAAATATAAAGGGTACAATATAAACCATGAATAATATATCTTTACATTAATTCTTGCAACTAACAAACTGACCGGAAATTTTAATTGACAAGTACATTACTGAATTGAAAATTTCCAATATTTCAACTTTCCCTCATTACCTGGTTATCTTCAATTGTACTAAATTCCAATATTTCGGACTAATTATTGACATATCCAAGTCGTTCACTCTAAGTGGAGTGCTTTGTCGGCATTTAAATTTTGTTTTAATTACTTACATCCATACGGCGCGCACGCGTCGCCCGTTATTTTTTGTGTATTATGGTCAATTCAGTAACGGAACGCGATTAACGGACGTGAATTATCACGCGATCTGCAAACCTCTTCAGATGTGGTTCAAGTGATTGAGCGTAATATGAATTGATGTGCAGTAGTTTACTTACTGTTACACATCACCTTACTGTTTCCATTTAGAACAGTGCTATGCTATTTTAAATCACTGTTCTAACTGGTAAAGTGTTTAAACTAGTAGATGTTATAACTACATAGTATAAGTAATAGTAGTAAAATACTTAGTATTTTTTTTTAAATCAAACTATACTTTTATTTTGTTTTGACCACAACTGTTCATTATTCATTGACGACTCCATTGGATGAGTTTAGGTTAATTTAGAACTCTGTCTCAGAGTATCTACAGTTAGAGATCCGGACTTTTAGGTACTTTCAGGCACTTTCAGGTGTACAGTTTATGTAATACAATAAGTACAGAAGATACGCGCTACAGCCCTGTTGTGACTTATTTTACTTTTTTATGTTAAGATCGTCAGACAGGCTGACGGTTCACTTGGTGTAGGTGGCTACCGTCGCCTATAACAGAAGCAACGACACACAGGTGCTGCAAGAGCTCTGCCGATAATGGTAGTATTAAGGATTAGGGATTGGGAAGGGATATAGGGAAATGGACTCTGGCATCTCTTACACACTCACCGAAACAAAACAGCACATATGCTGTTATTTCACAGTGATCTTCTGTAAGGGGGTGGTTCGCAGTCACATATGCAGACCATCTTGCGAATCTATATAAATTATAATATGACTAGCTAGTGCTCGCGACTTCGTCCGTGTTGAAAATTAAAAAAAAAAGCAATATAACGCTTGACCACGTGTTGCTATAACACTTTGGCCAGGCGTTAGTTTTTCATTTTTTTATTTATCCCTCGGGAATAGTCCTTTTATTCTGGATGAAAGGTACCCTATGTCCTTTCTGGTGTCCCAGACAACGTGTATGCAAAATTTCATGGTGAACGGTTCAGTAGTTTTTGCGTGAAAGAGTTACAAACATCCATACATCCAAATATACTTTCGCATTTAAATATTAGTAAGACTATATAAATTGGAGCAAGCTTAATGCAATCAGTAGCCGTGAGTTAGTCTCGCAAAAACTCAAGATGGCTAGACCGATTTTATTTTAGTTTTCAGTTATGGAAATAGGAATAAACAGAGAAGGTTTTTATATATAAAAATTGCACCCCGGGCGAAGCCGGGAGCGGGTCACTGTATACGAAAACTCACTGCCTGTGTATATTACCCACAATTTTATTGTAATGTAATGCGTTTGTTAATATTATTATTTTTTAAAGATCAACTTGCCTTGCTATATTTAGACCGTGTTCACCTTTAAGCTATTTTGATTGCAATTAAATCTGTTCTCACTACACTTTTAATAACGATATGTATCTGATGGGAACAATGCATTTCTATGGTTGTGCAAAAAAGAAATTACACACTGCTATCTGAAAGCAACTACGTGCGTATGTTTAAACGGTTACATGTGATCTTTACTTTTTATTTTAATGTTTTATTCTTATGTTCATATAAAATACATTTTCTACCCTGGAGTGATAACATTAGTTTGGAGCCCAAGTGATAGAGGGGATCTAAATACATATTTAAAGTAGATCTACATGTAGGTATAGTTATTCCATACTTAGGTATGGGTATAAAGATCTATAGGCGACGGTAGCCACCTACAATCAAGTAGATTTGTCTGTCGACTGTAACATATATATAGAAAGAAAAAAAAAAGATATAATTTCCAAAGTTTATTTTTTATAATGTTTTTCCAACTTAATAGTGTTGCAAGTTTATTTTTTATAACTTACTTTTTGTTTGCACCAAAATGTAAGTTATAAAAAATAAACTTGCAACACTATTAAGTTGGAAGAAACCCATTAAAAATACGAAGTATTAGTAAATAGTAAATAGGTATATTACTTTGTTTCAAACAAAAGACATAGGGTTTTAAAAGTACACCAAATTCTTATTTTTAAGACAAGGATTAACTAAGGTTTTAAGATAAGTTTTTATTTTATTCTAAGAATTCTAAGTCCTCGCCTTATGAAAAAACAATACAATAATTATTTACTATAAGTTGTAGGTATATTATTGCAATTTATATTTTTTATGTAAATGTTGGGTTTGCGCTTTAACCAGGCGTTCGAATGTGAAATCACGTACTTTGGCGAACACTCCTTCGTCACAAACAATGAGCTTTTTGTAAGCACTGAGCCTTTTAAGAATTGAGCTTAAGGAGCTTAAGGTATTAAAGTAAGATGACATATCTCATAAAAAGTGGATATTTATAAAGATAAATAATAGTAAAAAACGACAATTTTGGTTTTTAAGAATTTTTAAGAAACCAATATAAGGCTTTGGAGTCAGAAGATATAAAAATAACCGAAATAATATTTCAGATACACGAAAATAAGGTTATGTAAGTACGCTACCCACCATTGCAAGAGCCATCGCCATTAGGAAGCGATAGGGCCACCTACCATAACATTTCAGATTGTCCCGCGCGGAAATAGAACCCGTGTCCGCTAAGACAGAACGCTACTGCAAGCACCTTAACCACTATACCAATGGATTCTTCAAAGACACGGGAAAATCTACTGCAGGCAAGAATGGTTTACTGTTCATGCTTCCTCACTAAGTAGACTTCCCATTGTTTTAATATGCAGTTCTAATAATGAGTTTTATGAGGTTACGTTTTGTAAACATTAATGAATCAATAGCAATGAATCACGATATTCATGTAAAAATGCAGTTATGCTAATATATTCATGAGTATGCAGACTCATATTCAAAGTGATAGAATGACATGGTCTAATTGTAACGACTGGGTGCCAGACATCACGACTGACACTTGAACCAAATATGATGGGAATGTTTCAATTTTTCATGATTCCTTCAATACATACATAATATTATTGTAATGGTTTTGTAGATACATATTTTTACACTTGACTGTACCTACGTGCATTGTAAAAAAAAAATAGATTCCTTTATAATGACATCACTCTGTTCTCTATTAGAGTTATGTGATCATCAATTTGCAAATAACCGAAATTGTCCAGTTTACGATGTGCATATAAAACGCTTGGGAAAATACGAGCGTATCTACTGGTTCCTGCGTGATCTGAATTTTGCTTACAAAATTGTTTTATTGATAAAATAATGTGATTTTTTTATGTGATAAAATAATGTGAATCAACTTTTATTGTATTTTACAAAGAATATTGCGTAGTAATTTGTAATATTATAAAAATATAGATGTATTTTACACATTGACACATTGTTAATCTTTAAACCAATTCTACTCGTAGTATTATTTTATATTTACAAGAAGACCGTAATAAAAATTATATATATTTAATTAAAATTGTACAAACTTGAAATTGAAAATAAATCTTAATCAATTAGTATATTAATAATAGATAAAGACTTTAATAAAAGATATTTTTTTGGATCTTTAAGATGATCGACTGGCGGCAGCAACAGCCGAGCCTTGTCTGATCATTAAATATATTAAAAATTAAAAATAGTTTTTTTTTTTAGAAATTTTTGTCTGTGTGCATTTGTGCACGATAACCTCAGAAACGGCTTAACCGATTTGAATGCTGTTTACACTTATGTATTGTAGCAAGCTTTCCGTAACTAATCGTTTCAATCCAATCGGTTTACAAACAATTGATAATAATATATCACCCGAAATAAAATTATATATACATTAAATTATTCTATTCCACCTTTACCAACCGTAAGGATAAAGAAAAACTACCTGCTGACAGTAGTGGAATTGGCTACCGGCTTAATAAAAATTAAATTAATAAGTGTGTCTTAGCGTCCTGTGAACGACACGGCTGTTGGGTCTCGACCGACCGCGGTACTTAAAAAACCCTCATTTAGAACGCGGTGAGCATTCTTATTACATCATATTAGCCCGCGATACATTGCCCCTTGCATGGATGCGCGGTGGACCGCGTGCGGTTTATGAATTTACTCAACTATGGGAAAGTAAGCATCATTTTGATGAACTAAGTAACTAAATATCCGTTAACCAAATTTATTACGGTGCGTACATAACTCAACGTATGCTAAAAGACTCGGTGATACTGCTAAGCAATCATGATAATATCTTTAGCATATTATGTGATCGAACTGATAATTTGAGTTCTTTTTAATTTTTAATTTAAATGCCGTCAGATATTTTATGGTAGATATTCAGTCGCCGAAAACACAAGCTACGCCACAGTGCTGTGCCTAACATGGTAGGATTAAGGATAAAGGATTAGGAAGAGTAAGGGGAATCGGCTATGGAATCCTTTACTAAATGAACTAAAACATTTATTTCGAAGACTTAGGTTTTAATAAATTACTACACCAAAGTGACAATATAAAATTTTTATTTTTTACAATACAAATCTCAAAATGGTCTTGTCTCAAAAAAGAAAAAATAAATTATAACCTAATAAGGTTGACTATTGCTTATCACTTTTGCAAAGCCATTCTGTGACATATACAAATAAAAAAAAAAATCTTTTATAAATAGAAAAAGAGACCTGTTAAAATTTTCAAATAACTATATTAAAAAATTAATAGATTATTTTTATTTTAGAACAATCAAATTATTTTAAATTCTAGCTGACCCGGAAAACGTTGTTTTGCAAAAATAAAATAAAAAATTTTGGGGTGGGCCACCCTTATCACTTAGGGGCATTAAAAGTAGTTTACGATCTATTCTCAGATCTATGTAATATATACAAAATATTTCACAAAAGTCGGTCAAGCCGTTTCGGAGGAGTTTGGTTATATATATACTCATAGATATTCTACGCTGTTAAGAATCTTAATTGATAGAATGTGTGGATATATGTACTTGTATAGGTATACTTGAATGTTCACTACATTCGAGAGTAAAGTATGAATGACTTTTCAGTAGAAAGTTCTCACACGTAAATTGTTCTCTATTTTAAGATAGGTCAATGCCTAATAAGTATCAGATAAGATTTATATATCTGAAAATTCATTGCAATGACTCAAATGACCATTAAAGTTCAAATATAAGTTCAAAGACAGTATTAGACATTATTTCAGTTAGCGATATTATTAGCTACATGGGCATATTGAGCATTGTTGATTTTGAACTACAGAAAGAAAGAAAACGTATTATTTATTCCATACCATACCTATGTATTTTATTTCCTCACAAAAGCGACCAGAACGTAGCGTCTCGTGATAATTAATAAGAGTGTGTTCGAGACACATGAAACAAAAATAACGCATTCAAAAATAGTTGCGGCTATATGGCTCATTTAACTACAGATCACTGCGTAAGATGTTTAAAAGTAAAATTTTCTTTACTTAAATCTATTAAAAAACCCAGGAAGAGAGTGCAGGCACGCGAGCAGTTGCTAGCATTCATTTATCACGCTCGACTGCTAACCAACTTACCATATCGCGCTGGTCAAGTGGCCACTGCCAACGTCAGATCATAACTATAGTAATCCACCATTGCACAATATCTAAGTTAACAGTAAGAAATCTCAGCTGTTCATTGACAATTTCGAAAATATATATTTAATTCGTTCGACATTCAAAAGGAGCCCATTTCCCTATCCCTTCCTGATCCCTATCCTTAATCCTACTATGGTCAGGAGAGCACTTGCAGCACCAGTGACGTTGCTTGTGTTATAGGCGATGGTAGCCACCTTCCATCAAGTGGACAGTCAGCCTGTCAAAGATAAATAAGATTTATAATTTTGCGACTAGTTCATGAAGTCGGTCTAGTATTATTATCGATAAAATAATACTAAACCAGGTATTATTTTACATAATCTAAATATATATATACACAAGCGAGCTAAATAACATATTTAGAATATGTTATTTAGCTCGCTTCCATTCCAACTCTCCATTCCATGAAACGAAATACTGAACCAACACACAATAGCGAACTAAGCTCATCCGGAGAAGACTGAATCGTCTGAAACACAGAATCTTTTATATTTACATAAACAATAGCAGACGGAATTAAGGCCGGAAATTGTTAAGTTGTTGTTGAAATGTGCACAGAAAAAATACCAAAAAATTCTCTGATCCTTTAGCTATTGAGTAGTGTAATTAAAATTTGGACGTAGACGATAGATATTACGTAACTACAGCATCAAACTGTATTCCTCGATTTTGTTATAATCACTTTTCTGAATTTCCTTCCACTTAAATTGCTATGAAAGCAAATTTAAAAACGTATTCACTTTAAAAAATGAATTAATATGTGGAAACTTTTGACAGAGGTCCGAAATACTCATTCGAAGTTAAGGCGTAACATATCACAGTTTGATATGACCCAGTATTTAAACCGGGTTCTTTAAGGCCCAATAGAAAAAGAGCACTTAGGTGATTTCTACCGACAACGGTAACGCCAACCAACTTTAAAAAATACTTCTTTTAAAGTGGCAGCGCACACTTCTTTTCGTCATAATTTTGGCAACATAATTGACGACAGTAACTACACCCTTATGGAAGACTACCGTAAAAATCGCTATATGGGCTATTCTTTTATCAATGTAGGGAGGATATTCTAGATATATCCCGACCAGTCTTGGATTTTTTACTCTACCAAAGTCCGCAGCGTTCTTGAATCCCATTTGTGTTGCTTAAATTTATGCGACGGTATTTCTATAATGCCATCAAGAATAGTGCACCATCAGCCTGCTTTCTGCACATTTTCATTAAAAAAATCGCATAATCCACACATAAAATCTAATTACGCAGAGATTCTGGCACATTGCTTCAGTGGGCACGAACGCACTTCTTACTTCTTCTAGAATTAAGATCATATATCATTATTATGAACAGTATAGCCATTCAAACATTCTTAAGTATGTCATAAAACGTTAAGTGTTCTAAAATTAAAAATAATACTTATGATGTCAAGTGAGTAGGCAAGCCAACTGAGTCGCACATCAGTAGGCGGAACTGAATTTAAACACGCCTCTGTTTACTTGAGTAGGTGTAACTTTGATTGACATTAAGTTATTTCTGTTTATTATTTGTTTTTTATATACATACCATGGGACTATAGACATACAACAGCCTGTACCGCCTCTCCAAGCCTAATTTAGTATTGCTCGAATTTCTAATGTGCTGTTTTCAGAGGCACTGCTCTCCTCTAGAAGCTACAGTTAGTACTTATTTATATAGTACTTTGCATTTTACAACTATGCATACATTACCGCGTTTGCTTGTGTGCATGTACGTTACATTAGTGTGCGTGACTGCTGGAGTGTGAATAAGTGACGTCACGCCAACAATTAAGTGTTGTCTCCTCCGTTTATCTTTATAGCTTACATGCTACTCTGATGTACGTAATAGTTCATAAAAATAGGTTCAGCAGCATTTGTATTGCTAGCTGGGTAAACATAACCTATTTCGCGAACCTATAACTATCAATTTTGAGTTCATAACAGGATTCCCTAACTAAATCCCCCAGGGTATCCTGCTGAACTCCTCGGTTCATCAAAATCCCCTCAATAGATCGACATAATATTTTATTATAGGTAAGCTGCAGTTCAATAAGTAATCAATGCTTACTTATGCTATTATTAAAAAATATGAGAGTAGCTATGACCGCATGTTAATCATTCCTCGTAGTAATTTATATAATAAATGTATTAATCCTACTATTATTATAAATGTGAAAATCTGTGAGGATGGATTTATGGTATTTCACACAAAAAAGGCTCAACCGATTTATATGAAAGTTGTCACACATATAGTTTATTATCTGGATACTTTTTATGCTGGAAAAGTGTTAGGTTTCCGAGGGATCGTCTAAAAATATAAAATATGGACGCCACTGTCAATGTGAATATTAACAATTAAAAATGACATGTTTCAATGTTCTCGACTACACAAATCTGTCATAGAGTAATTGAAACTTAGATGCAAAATAGAAACTGACAACAAAGGCATTTATATCTCGATTCATATTAGCATTACTGGCGATGATAAAATATAATAACTAGTCCTACTGCAAGCCGTCTCAAGTATTTATCATGCGCCGATGATAGTGTATACCGGCATGAATATTAAATACCACAGATGTATAGAAGCTTAATAACTGAGTTAAATTGATAAAAAAATATAAGTGTTTGAATAGTCATTAATAAGTGAGAGAATAATTAATATAAAAAATAAAATATAATCAATATTTTTACATATTTATGAAATTAATGTGAATTTATCTACAGTGTTTGTAACCAAACTCCTCTGAAACGGCTTGACCGATTTTTATGACATTTTTTGTGTATATTTGGTAGGTCTGAGAATAGGTCGTAAACTATTTTTTATACCCACCCCAATTTTTTTTGTATGGCGAAACAACGTTTGCCGGGTCAGATAGTATTTTATAAATATAATTAATTAATTAATAAAAGTTTGCCTATAAGTAAATATTATAATATGTATTTATAAATATAACAGTATATAATATGACAAAATACGGTATAGTAGTAATATATCTATACTAATACTACGAGTATAAAGTGGTTAAGTTTGTTTGTGTGTAGAAGTATCTTCGAAACTTCTCATCCGACTAAAAAAATCTTTCACCGATAGTTAGAATAGAATTTCAACATAGGCTAAATATTTCACGCGGACAAAGCCACGGGCGCCATCAGTTATCTAAAAATAAAAATCCAACGCTTGGCAAAAGTGTAATGTCAGGCGTTATTTTGCTTTCCATATTTTGTCAGGCGTTATATCTTTTATTAAACGCGGACGTAGTCGCGGTCATCAGCTTGTAATGCGAGTATATAAAAGTGCACGAAAACCGCGCGTACGAATTTGCGGGTACAGCACAGCTAGTTATTAATATTAATATGTATATCAAAAGGTTTTCTTGTATATACATAATATTCTCTACAGAAACATAAATAAGTATATAATACACTTTAACTGGTAATAATTATTTCATTATCCAACTGCGCATTGCAAGTAAATTTCTCTCTGCCACATCTAGAATTTACAAGAACATTACAAACTTGTCTCGATGTCGCCTCAGGTCTTAAAGGCAATACATCTTTTGAGGATACAGATTTCAACAGCGGTTGCTTGTTCAGAATATTGTCTTAGTAAAATTTATTTATTTAGAACTTGTTGTTTTATTGTATTGTATACCAACGATTAAATCCGCTTGTTAGAATTTACCAACACGTCTAAAATACTACTCTTTACAATATTAACTGGTTCTAATTGACTATATTAATTAGAAAAATTACATCAGGCTACATTACAATATATAATGAATATCTTTGATTTGTATTGCCTTGAAACTACAATCTCGGGGTCTCCAAAACTAGGAACATTTACTTGGTAAGCGTGGTTCATCTTCGGACTGCACTTCACATATATATTAGGTGAGATTCTAGTCAAGCGCTACCTTGATTTAATAAAAAAAAAATTGTTTATTAAAAATATTATAATTTATTATTTCTTAGTGAAAATCGTAAAACAATATATTAATCTAAGGTATTTGTTTAATGGGATTGCAGTTTTATGTTTCAAGAAAGGCTGCATTGTTCCAACTTTATTCTCTCTCTATCTCTCTGTGAATATCATTTGCTCGACTTCAACTTCAATATAATCCATTCTTTGAACATTTTAAAAAGTAGATAAAAATAATTAGAAAATTATATGGTATTATAAAAGTTAATTAAAAATCGACTTGCAATTATTTAATATATATTTTAATCTAACTTATAATTATTTAATTATAAATTTATTACATTAATAAATAAAATAATATCGTATAACCCCCTTATTTTTTTATTAACCAAATATCTCAATATGTATGTTGGATATTATGATGAGTTTGCTAATAATGCAGACGTGCTTTGCGAAATTACAGTTAATTTCTTGTTTCTTGTATTTAGTTCATTGCCTAGCTAGGCCTATACTCCTTAGGAATTACCAGGTGGCTGCAGATTACAATACAGTTTTTTATAGTACATGTGTAATACAGAGTATCAAACCACAAAATAGTGTGGCATTAGATTTGCACTGCATGCGATCAATGTCTTCTACACTTACACCTCATTGTGAGCGTGACTTATTGTGAGGCGGAGATCGTTGTATAAAATATTATTAAACATAATATTGCTAAACAATAATAAACAAAATCGCTGTGTAATTTTTTAAAATAACTTTACCGTATTCCTCTTTTGTTTTTCTGTTATTTTTTTTTTCTTTTTCTGTAAGTGAAAAGCAACACTGTTTTGTTTGGATGCTGTGTATACATATTTTGGGCCTCTGTCTATTCTTTCGATGTAAAAAAAAAGCTATATTTAAATTTATGCTACTTATATCAAATTGTAGACTATTAATACTAGTATTTGTATCAACTTCTTCTTTTGATATTATAACTTTTGATAGTTTGAAATACTACTGATTTAAACATCAAACTTGAGTTAATTTCCGCTTCTGTCATGCTTGTTTCCTTGTAGTAGAATAAAAAAAGCCTTAATCAATAAATACTATACATTCATGTAAATGTAATAAATTAATTAAAAGCGAAAAATTAACAGTAAACGCGTTCTCATTTAAAAAAATATAAAACGCTACAAGAAACGGTTGGGTTAATGTTGATCCAGTCTTTTAAATGACAATTTATGCTCGTATATGAGTCTATAAAAGATTTTTTACCGAGTCTTTTTAATTAATAAAGTGTAATTTTCATAATGATTTTACATTTTAAAATAGTAAACGCTCTAAAGATTTTCATTCATTTTAGTCAGTACTATCTCCATATTTATAATTGTGGCTTGTAATTGTATCTATCTATCTATCTATCTGTATTTATCGTTCAGAATCTGACTTTAAAAACCAAAGACTTTAGAGTTTTTTAGAAGTTCCCCAAAGTTTAATAACATAAACAAATCTTAAGTTTTCTTTTTCACAGCTCAGTAAGGCTTTGAGGTTGAATTTTGTTTAGTGACATCGTTTCTATTCCAAATCTTTTTAATGGAAGCAATCACTGATTGACAAAAGACAATTAATATATTATAAATGTTTCTGGATTTCAACATGAGCAGCACTCTGCAGGCCTGATGATTGTGCCGCTGGACAAAATCCAGGGACAAAATCACATTTGTCATTATTAACTTTATTATTCATCATCATCATTATCATCTCAGTCGCAGGACGTCCACTACTGGATATAGGCCTCCCCCATAACTTTATAATAGGAGCGGTCAGAAGGTCCTTAATTATTATCCTAATTACCTGAGCCTTTATTAGGTCGTCTGTCCACCTTGTGGGTGGACGTCCTGCAATTTATTATTATTAAAACTTATTATTTAACTTTATTTAAAAATTTTGCCTACGATAATTACTATCTTATTGCTTTTGAAGATCTGTATAAGAACTTTATGCTAAATCTAAATTAGTTAAATCTAATTACTCCCTCTCTAGTCTTAACCATAAACATTTTAAACCGAGCAAATTTAAGATTTTATTTGCACGTGTACTTGTACTTGCAAGTAAATTAATTAGTCATAACGTTATCACATAAAAAGTACATTAGCGTTTAGATGCGCTTGTAATGGGGCCATACATCACGACGATGGCTCGCGTCGCGGACATAAGCAATCAACGAGTCGCGCGGCATGTGCTCATCGGCTGCGGTATGCGGTTTTTTACATCATCCATCTGTGCGATGAACAATAATCGACCACAAGATGCAACCCTGTCGCCACAGTAAACCTAGGAAAATTGAAGACGTGAGTGGATGAAGGTGATATGTCGCATTTTTGGGTTTTTTCGTTTTTTGCGTTAATGAAGGTAATATGTATGTCCATATAAATGATTACAGACCTTAAGATCGTCGATTTAAAACATATTTTGGAAAATAGAAAGTTGAAAAAGGTGTTATGTTAATTTTAAAGTGCAGAAAGGTTTACTTTTGATAATGGAAGAAGGAGCTATCTTCACTTTTTATTTAAAAAAATAATACAAGTGTTTAATTGCTATCATACCATTAATATTTTAGTTTGTTTACACAACTTTGCATCATAATTTAGTACAAAAATCAGTTCCGTGGCAACTTATCTCAAAATTAAAAGTAAAACTTTAACCTCGATTTACTCAAAATTAGAATTAAGCGACTTATCACCTTCATCCACTCACGTCTTCAATTGATTGTATCTAGACTAGTAGTACACGTGTGTTCGCAACGTTGACACGCTGTGCGCGTGTGGGAAGTCAGAATAGGTATTTGGGAGAATTTGTTGTCTCAACTTACTAATAACCGAAGATACATAGGATTCACGGTTCAAGACATTCACGGCAATTATTGAACTCTAAAATAATAAAACATACGCCAGCAATACCATTACCTATCTTAGAAAAACCTTTATATTTTAGATAGATGGTAGCTATTAACTTCCCAATTTTAAATGAACATTATAACTAGGATTTTTTCATCGAAAAACATTTTTGACTTTTTAGCCTGTAACTACAAGTATTCAACCAGAAAAAATGTCACAAATTCTGTACATTTTAGAAATTAATTGTACTAAATATGAAATTAATTTGAGTTTTTTGTTTCCATCTAACTAAACCTACACATTATATGTCAGAAATGTCATGTTTTTTTTATGTAACTAGTGAGTAATCATGGAATTACGTAGTATGAAATTGGTATACTGCATGAGTTGAAAAGTGAGCTCTTAAAGAGGCAGTATTAGCAATGTAAGATATGTGACAAGACTGCACTGGCATAAACTACACACCGCAATCTATGATCTTCAACATATTCCTCGGATGTGATCATAAATAAATTTATAGACCCGCATAAGCCTCCATACGAGTTCATAATGATACCATTCAGCGTTAGGAAAACCTATTCAAATCTTTTAATATTTTTTATTCGAATCAAAAGTGATTTTATAGACTATCCTGGAGGTCCAATCATTTCCTAATAAATAATATAATTGTATTTTGATTACAATTTGATAAACATGAATGATGAATTGGATTTCTTGATATGACGTTTTTGAAACGTTGGTCTTAGTAGTTATTCTGACATTTAAGAGCGAAGCCTTTTTAGACGTTCAAGTAAATTCAATACTTGGAATGACTAATCATATATGGAATATTCCTCTTCTAATTGATGTGAATATTATGATACTCATATTCTGCAGTATAACCGTTACACATAACCATTAACGTTTTTGTTCTAGTTAGTCACATAAATTAGGAATTGATTACGATTTTAAACGTCAAAAACCTAATTCATGGATTTTGTTTATAATACAAAATTAACACTGCGGAGCGTGTAGTTAGTAATTTATAAATTAATAGGTATTTAATTAATTTATAAAATTCTTGTTTTAACCAATGTTTTTTGATTCTAAAAAAACCTATTTAAAATCATCAATTCTCCCCCCTTCCAGCCAGAAAGAATGATAATGGTCTTATTGGGTGTGAATAAGTGGGAATGTGTTTGTAGCATGCTTAGATATACTTCGCAGTACCCGTCGATTGTCCGTCACCTATCAGCTTACACAGGTGGTTCGTTTGGCGCCTCGTCATGTGTCGTTGAGCTTCGCAATTACGGTTCTATCGTCAATGTCACGGGACCGACAGGGAATTACAGCAAATTGCAAATAATCCAACAGTTTGCGCGCACACGCCATATGTCAGCCGCATTCGCATTAGATTGTAGCAATCGTATAAAATTGTCACTCAGCTTTCACCGTTTTAAAGCTGCGCTCGAGATTCAAACTTGGTACAGTGACTTCAACATTTTTAAAACATCTCTAATGGAAACAAGAATACTTTCTCGGTGACAACGTGTTTGCATTACACGCCATTTTTATATGGAACGCAAAAAAAAGTAACTAGTGCTATACTTGAATGTATTTATAAGAAACAAGAAAGTGGCATTGGAATTTTTTCAATTGCAGTAAGTGTTACTACCAGGATCCGAAGAGAGATTGTCCTTCACCCATCTGTTTACAAGACGAAAAGTATATTTTATCAATTAGGTCCATGAGAAAATATCTATGACGAAGTTAGTAAGAAATATTATTTAATTTGTAAATAAAGAATTAATTAATTCTTTCACATTCAGTAAAGTGCAAACGATATAATATAAATATAATAACTGTAAAAAAGAAAGCTAAGAGAAATGATTGGATAGTCCATTAAGATAACAATGTTGTAGCACTAATGACGGAATACAAAAGACCAATACAATTGTGATCTCGCCAATACTAAATTTGCGATTGGAAAGGAATTATCATTATCCATTTGAGGTTTATACACTTAATTAAGATGTCTTTTCAGCACATTACAATGTTAATGAATAGACAGTAGGTAAAGTAGGGGAAATAATTATTGATTTTATTTTTTATTTTAAGGTACAGAGAGACAGGCTAATTTTTACTTAATGGTAGGTGGCTGCTATCGCCTATATCACAAGCAATGTCAAAGTTGTTGCATATGCGTTTGCAAGTGACAATAGAAGAATTAACGATGAGGGATAGGGAGAGGCTCGGGGCTCAACCATCCCCTACTTTTCAGTTCAGGATGATCTTCGGTGGTTACTGCCGCCAGACAGGCTGCCCAGTCCATCAGTAATATTATTACGCTAACAAAGTTGATTTTAAAATTTTGTCTTGCAATAAAAAAATGCTTTATGTTAGTTAAGACGAAGACCCACAGATAATAACGTAATTTAAACAATTATTTTTAATTATTTTAAAATTTTAATATACTAATTATAAGATTCCACACTGAACGTTAGACGATACCGTGTAACAATTCTGTTTGCAGCGGACCTTCACCAAAGATGGCTTTCATTGTCGTCAATTCTTAATAATGTTTGACAATAATTGTTTCGATCTTGACGTTGGTTGCCGATATAAAGAAACCATTACTAATAGCTATTGTGTTAGAAATATTCCCAGAGGTCAAGGTCAGAAGGTTCAAGCATTATCGGTGTCAAATTATCGGCGGCTTCTTTATAATTTCCTTAGAGAATGGCTGCCATTCTTTCATTCTGTAGACCTCTTAATTTAAACATATATTAAGAACTGTGTATTGTTTCATACCTAACTAAATTTCATGGATAGACTATGTAGTTAAAACTCCGAAAATTAATTTTATATTAAATTTTATATTTTATTTATTTAGCACTTGCTTGTGTTAAAGGCGACTGTAAGCCTATACCTATACCATCAAGTGTACCATCAGCCTGTCTGACGACCTTAAAATAAAAAAAATAATAGTCATGCTCATAAATTTTATCAATTCCAGTAAAGCTAGGTTAACATTTGCCTTGTACTTTATAATATTATTCGAGAAATGTACTCAGGATTAAATTGTTTCTTTTAAATTGTATAGTCAAATAAAATTAAAATTTTAAATCAATGTAAGTAAGAATCAAAATAATAGAAAAGGCACATCGTATTCTCTCTCTCTCTCTCTCTCTCTCTCTCTCTCTCTCTCTCTCTCTCTCTCTCTCTCTCTACTGTTATGTCTTGCTACATGCTAAATTAATTAAATTTATAAAATATAATAAAATAAAACAAACAAACACTCTTGTCTCTTTGCTTATATGATAGAAATAATACGCTCTCATCAGTAGCGCAGTAGGTACAAACATACATATAAGATGAAAAAGAAATGGACTATAAATAAATGCAACTAAGATCTCTAATTATTGCATCGGTATGTTTCAATTATGTCTCTTTCCATGTTAGCACACGAAACATTTGTAGAAAGTACACTGCTGCTAGAATTTTTACTCTTTCCGGATGTTATATCTTTGTCTTCATTAGAAAATTCATAATCAGCTTAATATAATGAGTTAATAGTTTTTCATAAAACTTTCTTCCCAATAGTGGTTCTCAAACTTGTGAAATGCGTGTCCCAAAAGTACGTGTGCTGGTGTGTTTCGGTGAGTGAGTTTCCCTATCCCTTTCCTAATCTTTTATCCTTAATTCTATGCTCGGTAGCTTATTTGCATCACCTATGCATTGCTTGTGTCATAGGCGACGGTAGCCACCTACCGTCAGCCTGTCATAAAAATAAATAAAAACTTAGGTATAAAAATACAGTGCATTTAAGATTATATTTAAAAAAGTTTGAATCGGGCAGATTTGTACCTACAAAAAAAATCTATTTTCTGAGCTAAAATAGTAAATAATTGCCCAAAAAAAACTTTCCTTGTTTTCAGCGACCACTACATTTATTTTTAAGACTATTAATTAATTTATGAGTGCGTAGTGCGAGTTTTACTCGATCAAACGCATTGAACGCGTAAACGTGAATTTGTATGGGAATGAAGCAACACTACCTAGCTAGTGGCTAACTAATGTGCTACCTACCTACCGCTACCTAACTAGTACGAGCGCTACACACACTATTTTTAATAATTTCAATATTTTTTTTTATATTTTACACAATATGTAAGTAAATCGTTTTGTTATCTCCGAGAAGCTACAAAAATTTGTGGTGCAATATTGAGCCATAATTCATAGGTAAGGTTGCGCTCATTTTGCTAAAAATTGTGTACGGTCTGAGGTTAGTCCTTGTCTTAATATTTTTTATTCGCCTTCCCAACATGCCGAAGCGATCGAAGAGCCAAACGAAACATCACAGCGAAACGGTTCAGTCACTTTGATTGCAATGGTTGCAAGAAAATTGCTCCCCATTATCGAGTAAAAAGGTGTTACATCTCAAAGTCTACAAACAACGGATTACGTAACAGTGTGTTTGCCATAAATAGTTACTTTTCCAGACTCAATAAAAAGTTTCGGATTAAAGATCCTGACAAAGTGAGACAGATTCAGAAAAAGCCATCAAAATTAAAAAAAAAATCATTCAATACAAGCATATAAAAATAGCGAACTATTTATGTAATATATATTAGTTACGAGGGTAATTAGTTAAATGTTAACTTACTCCACTACATCTCACTTTTTGTTCAATTTTAAAGGTTAACATTTAAAAAAAATAGTTTAATATTTAAAAAAAAAAAAAATTGCTATTATGTAATACACAGTTGATTACCATTTTGCTTCAATCTGATAGCTACTGTTCCTAATGCGACGAGTAGTATGGGAGGGACATCATTAGGGTATCGCGAGATATTGCGACCATTAACCCTGATTTATGAATATGGTCTCGTGCGATCATCGTAATAATAATGTGTTTAGTTACTATCTACAAGTGAAATATTTCCTAGCTTCATCTCATATTTGAAACTATTTCATGTTTTAAATCAGATTGGCTTTGTCTGTGCCAACAGTCTTTTTTAGTTGATTTAGGTCATTCACCCGCAGCGCCGAACTAGTCAGCATACTGGGGTCCGACCTCTCGCTCCCGGCTGTAGTCAAGGCTATGGTCCACAGCGAGGGATCGTGGACGGCTATGCTCTCTTTCTGCGAGCATGTAATGCGGTAGAACGAAACGGCGTATGGGCTGAGAGAGCTTGATCCCTTCTCTTCTCAGTCGATTCGCCGTAAAAGAGCAGGACGTAGAAGGTGATCTGGGCGATAGTTTGGATCCGACTGCGGACAACTGCCGGTGGGGGTCTCGGATGGACGTCATTTCATTTCTCCAGCCCCACCACTAAAACCAAGGTGGTTTTAATCGGTAGGAGTCCGACATACCGGCCACCCCACGCCTGATGAATTTCCCCTTGTAAAAAAAGGTCATTCACCCGCAAGATTCACCCGAATAATTTTTTTCCCAAGTGGCCCTTAAAAGTATGTACCAATGTTGTAGTAGTACAACCAGTTGTGCTAGTGTAACCAACCGTATACATAAAATTAGTGAGAAATGTTTTGATATCTAAAAAACTTCTTTTTTTAGATATTAAAACATTACATGTTATAAAACATTACAAAACTTACATGTTATACTCGGACAAAGTATAACATGTAAGTATATTTTGGAAAAATTGCCGACATGTTTACTTTCTTAATTAGCGGTGGCGAATGCAGTGCGTAAAACTCTATCTTCGAGATTTGCAATTAAAACCACTAATGATTAAATCACCACCCTATAGACACCCGTCTGCAGATTGTAGACACGCGCGATAATTTACATCAACTTTATTACCTCAGACCATCCTCAGACTGATTCAGACGATTATTGTATTGAATTAATGAGGTATCGCGTTTATAGTTTAAACATTTTATTAGTTTTAATGAATTTTGATAGCCAAGACCGGGTGGAATTCTCTAAATATTATTAAAGAAATTTTTAAAGGATTTATTTATTTATTTTATTTATTATCTACACGTATTTACACTCAAGATGATTACAATGTCTGGATCTAACTGAAGATTAACGTAATAAAGTAAACTCACAATTAATACATTATTTAATAATCGAATAACAAATTTTATAAAACAATATCTCTAGGAGTACCTATATATATAAAATTTACGTGTCACATTGTTTGACGCCAATGAACTCCTAAACTACTGAACCGATTTTGATAAAACCTTGTAACTATGTGTAATTTGGTCCAACTTAAAAGATAGGATCGTTTTTATTTCGTAGTCACAATTATTTTTAATGCAAATTATTTGTTTACCATGTGTCTAGTAGGCTAACCGCCATTTAAACCGGTAACGGGGAATGATGGAGCTGATATACCTTTGTTTGTACGGTAAAAGTCCCAAACATTAAAAAGAAAATAATAAAAAAAATTCGCCTATCGAAGGATGCAGTAAACCGAGTGCATAATTTAATAAAACATAAAATTATTTCTAAAAGTAACTAATCAATACTTTACTTGTAGTTGGTGAATGACGCCTTTAGAGTTATAATTATCTGTGAGTTCCATAAGATTCTAACAGATGGCGGTGTAAGGTAATTTATAGGCTGGATGGAGTAAGTATCTAATAGATGTCGCTATGTTAAAAGTTATCTGTGAGTTCAATAAGATTCTAACAGATGGCTCTGTAAGGTAATTATCGGCTGGATTGAGTAAAAATTGCACCCGTGAGAAGCCGGGAACGGGTAGCTAGTAATATGTATTTTTAAGCTGTAATAAAAAGTTATTATAGTTTTTCTACAATTTAAAGTATTTATGAGTATTTTTAGTCAAAGTTGTTATTATGGTACGACAGTGATTGCGAATTAGGACCGAAAACCCGAAAAAATCCAATAAGGATTTCTTTTATTGGAATCGTTAAATTTTGGGTTGTAGAATACGAATATGACCCTATTTTGTCACCCCTTAGCCCCCAAAATGGGAATGAAATAACCAAAATAACTAATTTCAAAATTTTTAGATCACTTGTGGCGTTGCTTGTGTTATAAACAACGGTAACCACCTACATTCAAGACGTGAGCCTGTCTGCCGACAGACAAAATTTGGACACTGCAAGTCATTGATTTTTAATATTCTGTATTTATTCTACAAGGAAAAACCTAATATCATCAATTCTGTTTTGCTTTGTCATTCACATATCTATACTAATCTATACTTTGCTTTGCTAATATTATAAATGCGAAAGTATGTTTGGATGTATGGATGTTTGTAACTCTTTCACGCAAAAACTACTGAACCGATCACCATGAAATTTTGCATACACGTTGTCTGGGACACCAGAAAGGACATAGGGTACCTTTCATCCAGAAAAAAAGGACTACTCCCGAGGGATAAAAAAAATCCTAACGCCTGGCCCAAGTGTTATAGCAACACGAGGTCAAGCATTATATTGCTTTTTATTAATTTTCAACGCGTGCACCAGCTACTATTATTATATTGTTTTCATTTAATAACTAAAAATCTTCTTATTGTAAAACTCGTTTCTATAAATAAATACTTTGAAATCTTCGCCTTCTTTTAAACTGATTTTATATATAAGTTTAATTAATGTATTTAAAATAGATACAGTTAAGGTAATTGAATAATACTCTATAGAATTATTGTCCTTATACTGTCTTGACTGTAGGTGGCTTATCTTATACCGTAGCTTAAACACAAGCAACGCCACAGGTGTTGCAAGTACGCTTCCTACTACGTTAGTATTATACGATTAAGGATAAGGTATAGGGAAATGGACTGTGGCATCGCTAACTCACTCACAGATATACATTTTATTATTTCACGGTAGTCTCCTGTAAGGCGGCGGTTACTGTCGCCAGGCCGCGAAACGCTGTGTGGGCACACTATTTTCCGGGTCCATACCAGAGCATACTTTGAAAAGTTCATTTCCATAGCTGGCTCTGTCGGGAATCGAACTCGGGACCCCTTAAATAGAGCGTTAAGGTTAAGACGACCAAAGAGCTCGTCGATATATCAATACTACTCGTATACGATATGACTTTTCTAAGAATATTTTTAATACATTCTGATTAATAAACCTTAGAAAGTTTCATATTTTAATTTAAAATTCATCATCATCATCATTATCTCAGCCGTAGTAAGTCCACTGCTGAACATAGGTCTCCCCCATTATTATCATAAGGACCAGTCAGAAACAGCCTGGATTCAAAGTCGACCGCGGTCCTTATCAGGTCGTCTGTCAACCTTGTGGACGTCCTACGCTGCGCTTGCCGCTCCGTGGCCTCCACTCGAGAACCTTCCGGCCTCAGCGACCGTCGACTCTCCGTACATATAGTACGGTCCTGCCCATTGCCACTTCAACTTACTAATCCGCTTACTACTTACTAATCTTCTAAACACTCTCTTGTTATCTCATGGAAATTATAAGTAGGTACATTGAATTTCTATAATTTCATCATTCATTACATACAAATCATATTATTATCATTAAATATTATTTTCTTAACAAGACGCCTTACCTATCTCAATCGTTACTTCATTGTTATAATTTTCGTTGTTTAGTAGCTACCTATTTCTGTGGTTGTAATTATTCAATAATGATACTGTATATCTATTATTCCTTCATATGTCTGACCTCTCATCATCTTTGAAATTCACTTTATAATGGATCAGTGTATCGCTTTTTCCTCGTTAGTTAATGACATACTGTCTAATATCTTAGCGGTATTATATTTGGAAGTAGACGCTAAAGACATGAGCCGATCGACGGACGTCATTATATTTTCGCCTCTTTTAATTTCTTCTCGTTCATTATTATATTATTTGGCAGCAATAGTTATTTGTGACGTTTGATAGAATGAACACGTGTAATACGAGTACGTTTCTTTCTTTTTTTGCCTTTAACCAAACAGCTTCATCATTAAAAAAGCTATTCAAGTAAGTTCGGTTCATTTTTATATGGTTTTCCGATTGAATATTATTTTCAGCAGCATTCTTAAGAAACATTTTTGTCATATAGAGGACATTAGACAAGTTGAAAGACCACCTTATGGCAGATATCGTAGCCAATCACAAGCAACGTTATTACGTTGCAAGTGCACTTCGAACTTGATACGCAAGGGATATGAAATGTTTGTGGAATGGGTTTGAACTTATAGAAGACTACCGTGAAATAACAGCATGTAAGCTGTAGTGTTTCGGTAAGTGAATAAGAGATGCCAGAGCCCATTTCCTCATCCCTTCCTTATCCCTTACTCTCACTATGGCCGGCAGTGCACTTGCAGCATTTGTAGCGTTGCTCATCCAACCACCTATCATCTCGTGGAACGTCTGATGACCTTAACCTTTAAAAAAAATTTAAAAAAATCCAATGCCTACAAGTGCGAAATCGTGATATGTTGCTAATATCAAAATTAAAACTCCTAATGAACTTTTGAAATTATAAAATAATTTGCCTGTACTCTGACTTCAGAAGCTAATAATTACGTAGTAGCATGGTCGAGTTGTGAGGTTACAGCTACCGTAGTGTTTCATTACTCAAGTCATCTGGCACGGTATGTGTGTTAGCTTAATCACATCTCACTAGACCAGGTGCTAGCACATGCACTCACTTCAAATTACAATATTTCCGCCTCTGTTGCTCCTATAACAAAGTAAATAATATGTTATTATTTAGAAACAGTAACTGTTGCACGAGATTTGATATTTTAATAATAATAATAATAATAGAGGGCAAGCTAAGTAAATATCTAGATTTGGCCCAGGAGGTGACCGCCATCTGGGATGTTGGTTCGCCAATTATTGTCCAGATAATCGTTTTGGCGAAAAGACTTACAGCTAAAGAGCATTTCAAGAGGCTCTTACTAGATGGTTAAGAGATAGATACAGAAGTCGGTATACTGATTTACTGACAAGTAAAGTTCTTCACTCTGCGGCCCTTTTTTAACTCAGCGCAATCCTCATAGATACCCGCTAGCGTAGGGGACGCTGCGAGGTTATAATAATAAATAATTAATTTTTTTTACTAAACTAAATACTTATGCGGTCAGTCTAATAAAATGCGGCAGGTAGGCTGATGTTCTACTTGAATATTGGTGACTACAGTCACCTATTAACATCTATCTAAAAAAAATACAGCTAAGAACCATCCCGATCATGTCAGATTTCAAACAAAAAAAAACGGATGTCCATCCGTTTACGAGCTACGATTCCACAGACAGATACACAGACACACGTCAAACTTATAACACCTCATTTTTGCATATGGCGTTGGGGGTTAAAAATGCACCAACAGATACATGTTAGCTTAAATATGTTTAGAGCTGACTTCGGTGTACATTATATTGGTAATATTAGATATTAAACTTCTTACAGTTCATATGAAATGCTAATTCATTGCCGGCAAGATTAATCTTATAGAAGTCATTATCTTTATGAGAACGGACATAGTCGCAGACGAGGCTTGCCGATGTCAAGTCACGTTGCTCGGTGCGTGGGTAATCTGAACAAAATTATTCCACATTTCGCGCCGGTCGGTCTAGCTTAGCTTTACTCGTAGATAGATACACTCACGCGCACCCATCCGTTAGTTGAAAACTAAAGTAATGGCCACACGTACTTTAATCAATTCATGAACGTTACAAATCAATCAATAACATTCGATGCGTATGATTCAGATAAATAACAAAAAACTGTGTCTGAAAGAAAATCTGGGGAAACCGTTGCCTTTATACGTAGTCTTAGTCTCAAGTTTTAGTATTGTTTTTTATACCGTACTTAACTGTTATTATTATTATTATTATTATTATTTCAAAAATCCTACAACACTATCTGAGGTTTGTTTCTGCTTTTCCTCATTCATGCCAATTCTCACTTGTATTCTGCTCGTACTTTCATTCTACATACCTATTCTTTTTTTCATCCATAACCATACATACCAATGTACCCACTGATGCCCGCCTATCTACACTAACCCTTTATTTCTTTATTTCCCTATTTCTTGATCTAGTTTATATTATATATTTAAAAGTTAAGAAATAGGTTGATGGTCCAGTCTATGTTAGGAGGCCTCCTTCGCCTAAGTAAGTATGAGAAATTGAGATTTGCTTAGATTTGTCATACAAAATAAATTTTATCTATGACAAATCTAAGCAAAAGTATTTTTTATTCTAGACTTAAAGCCTTGGTCACAATGATTCCTAATTCTAGAGGTTTTTATCTTCATTCGAGATCACAAGCCCGGGAAGTCCAATGGATTTTTTTTACACATGTTTGCCTTCTAAATTTAAATTCTACTTCTAAATGACCGCCTGTCTAGTCACGTATTTGAAATATTTACAGATAAGTTTCACTTCTCACATTTCAATTCTCCGGTTAGATTAGGCATGGGAAAACTATTGCCAACTAAGGAAATAAAGTTCATTATGAGTTTCCGATAGTAAAATCCAGTCAAATTTAAGCCAGTATTGGTTGAGTTTCGTCTCTACTTACAAGTCTTGCTTAATAATTACTTAATATTGTATGTTGATACTTACTTGCTTAAGGGCCTACAAAATTATGAATATCACTTCAACTGAATGTTCTTACAATTTGAGCCAAATTTTTCCACTAGGTACATATTTGGAGTACATTTTTTCTATCTATTAACTAGAGAGCAAGAGAAAGGGCGGGACGAGAAGAGAGAGAGTTAGAATAAAAATGTGGCTGTGTCATTGATTTTCTTTAATATACAGCGAATTAGAATATACCATATATACAAAATAATCTTTGATCCTTTAGTGTATACCCCGATTTTGTTATCATCACTTTTCTGAATTGCCTCCCACTATTTAAGCAAATTCAAAGACGTATTCACTTCAAAATCCCTGTATCTATAGCTCAGTGAACAATTTTTAGTATTTAACGACAATATTTTACAAAATTATGGTGGGAGTACTTTACTGGCAGAGTAAATAGGATCGGTTCCTATTCACTTGCACTTTCACTAACACTAAGTACTAATTCACAGCATATTTATTTTAGTGTTTGTGACAAGTACCGACTAAGCATTGGCTACTAAGCTCGTGTGAACTAGCCATGACGAGCGTTTCGAGAACGGTTTTATTTTTATTAAGGGTTCAGAGTTTTACCCACTTGATACTTTGTAAATAGATTTACCCTGAAATCTACACTCTTTGTGGAGTAGGCGATCGCAAAACTTAACTGTACTGTAGCACCTAATAAAGCTAATAAAGGATTAATAGTTCATAATAAGCACCATCATGACTGGCCATGCGTCGATGCGTACAGATCAGATAACCGAGCTCATCTATCAACTTATCTTGACTTAACCACTTGTTGTGACTTACCGCACGCTTTTAATTCATTTCTAATGGCTACATTTTTTACCTTTAACTGTACTTTAAAAAGTATAGAGTTTTTTTTAAATAAAGACACTAAGAAATCTACAATATTGTCAAAATTAAAAAAAGTCTATTTTAACCCTTTTGTAAAGTTCATTTCAAAAAGATAATTTAAAAAACTTTGACACTAATAGTATTACTAGATACATGTTGCATGAGTTTTTAGACAGTAAATTTCAAATTGAAAATATAATTGACTCCTAATTATCGAATTATTATAAATTTAAATATATTATTAATATAATAAATAAAAATAGATTTATTGCTGTACCATCTCCAGGGCCCATTTTGTAACTTATTTAATAATTAATACCATTACGTATAAATGAATGGTTGATGAAGTATGCTTTTATTAATTTACAGATTATCTAACCGACCCTTTTTCTTTGCGGTCCAGTGTATGTCAAACGTACTTACATGCGACCTCGTAATACAATTAATATTGTAATGAAAGATACGACAACTTTTTGCAACTGGGTTTTATTGTGCCCGTTAAAAGTCCGCTGGACTAAAGACCGGTTCCTTCAACCAGTAGCACGATTTGCTAGATTATAATAAATGCGCTCGAAGATAAACGCAACACTATCTAAATGGCAACAATGATAATGTATCATGTGACAAGCTACACTTGTCTTGTAATAAGTACTGCAGAAGTTATATTTAGGTACAATGAACCAATTCTTCATCGTATTTTCTTTGCATCATCCATTTGTTTACATTGCTAACAGTTCTAACTGTTGGAAGGTGCATATAATATTTATCGTATGTATTATAAATGCAAAAATGAGTTTGTTTGTTTGTTACCATTTTATTTCACGTCTTAACTACTCAACCGATCATCATGAAATTTTAGACTTACTCATCGTCGGGAATACAGAAAAGGACAAAGGGTACTTTTCATCCAGAAATAAGTACCATTCCCGAAGGATCAACTAAAAATATTAAAAAAAAAACAACGTCTGACAGAAATACGTGGGCAAATGTAATTTTTCAAACGCGGACGAAGTTGCGGGTAAAAACTAGTTTTTTTTTTTATGAATGAATGACTTTAATTTAACATTTCATTTTAATTAAAAAAATCGAATTACAGCAGTTTTACATAAACTTATAGTCGTTTTGAACAGAAAATATCACTCCCTGAATGATCGGTTTATTCCCATTCGGCACAGCATATCGGAACCCCTCGAATTATTGATAATAATTTTAAATTTCTTAGTTCAAAAGTACAGTCCTGTTCATATTTATTTGATTTCGGTTAGATTCATACCTATCTCTTTAAAAAAAAAACATAATTCTCAATTTGTATGTCAAGCTAATCTAAATCCGGGTCAGCATGTTTTTGGCCTACGTATAAAAATATACTGAAAACATATACCGTCTTGTAGTTGACAAAAAAAGCAAGAAAAATTCACGGGTCACCAGGCCACATGCTTAACGGCAACCAGTAATGCCTAACGATGGCCATTGTCCAGTACGTTTCAACACAACGTTGGTTGGCCGATTCCGCATAAAAACGATACCACATCACTAACTTGTTAAACCTCTATTCGACTGTTTGTGCTGATCTATATTTCATCTATACCTACTTTATATACATTTTTGTAAAACATTGTTTGTTTTTTCAATAAAAAAAACCAGCACAATAGATGAAAAAATATACCTATGTTGGATGAGTGGTTAGGGTACTTGCTCAGAGGTCCCGGGTTCATTTACCGGCAGGGTCTACTTTGGAAATGAACTTTTCAAAGTTGGCTCAGTGTCTGGAAGCACACTGCGTTTCATAGTCATTAGGACAGCCCGTCTGGCAGCAGTAACCATCACCTTACAAAAGACCACCTTGAAATAACAGCATATGTGCTGTTGTGTTTCAGTCAGTGAGTAAGGGTTGCAAGAGTCCAATATCCTTTTGAATTTTGAAGTTGAACTCTTGAAGTTGCGCTAGTCCATAATTGGATCAAGGGCCAATTGTTCGTCCGTAACACATTATCTTTAAAAACTGAGAAATCATCTCAATATTTAATCACTTTTTAAAATTGAGGCCTTAACAGTAGTCATTATTACATACCTGACTCATCTTTCATACATATTAACAACATAGTTTTCTCTTAATATTTTCGCTGAATGCGCCGACTGGCTTGTATGATTGATGGTTACAGATACCAGTTAAACAAGGTGTATGGGTAATTAAATGGAAGTATTTTAAAATAGCAGTGTCACGCCTTCTACAAGGCCAGTTCCAGACGTGGCACTTCCTGTACAAGGGTTGAAGTACTTTGTAAGTTGTAATTGAGCCTTGGGAATGACATGTGAAAATGAAAATGGTAGAAAAGACTTATTTGTAGGTATTGCAGTTATAAGACATAAAACCCTTAGGAAATAAAATACACACACATTAACTATTTTTATTATAATTTAAATGAACTTTATTGTACTATTTTCCGTTTGATGAACATATAGCGTTGTGGTATTACATTCTTTCGATGTGCCAAAAAATTTCCGATTTAAATATTTTTTACCAACGTTTGGGTATAGACATTGATATAGGTCATACATAAAAACAAGAAATAAGCTATAATTATGTCATTTAAATTAAATCAGACACATATTGAGATAAATAGATCAGTAAGCTTTCCATAATTAAAACAATTTATCGTTTCCATGAAAAAATAATCAAGAGTGGTGTATTGTCTCATTTAAGCCTAACAATTTCTTTTGTTTGTGTTTCGGTCATAATTAGTAAGGTAGACCTGATATGATAGTTCAGAATAACATACGAGGAGACCAGGGTGAAAGCTGTTTGACCAAATAATCGAACACTTAAAAATAAAAACTTTAAAGAAGGACTATTTTAAGTTTCATTTTAAAACGCTATAATTGTAATTTATGTTACATTTTACGCTTGTTAAGTCGTTCAAAACGAGTTGAGACCATAAAATATTTTTGGCTCCATGATGCCGAATCTTGCGATCTCAATAATTTTCGAACCAATTTTCCTCGGTAAACAGGTTGTCTGTTTTTTTAAAGAAAACTTTTCAAAGAGCGAATTCAATTATAAGTTCGTACAGTTAAAATTAAAATGTATAATTTTTATTCGCTTTTAATTTTTTTATGAAAAGGTAAGGCACGAAAATATCAAAATCCAATTAAAATCATCACAATTTATAATCCTAAGGAAAGCCAAAGTATTAAAAAAAAACCGCTTCATTACGTAACACATCACATACGCAGGTATCTGATCGTAAGCATTTCTAAACGTGTCAAATCGGTTTAGTAGTGTTGTGCGAATGCGCGAAGAGCCAACGTAAAATTTAAATATATTCTTAGTAGTCATCTCGCACACATATTATTTAACTTAGTGCGACATGACACCTTCAGAACAGACCACATTCATACTAATTTCGCATTTGTACAATTCTACTAAAGTACACATTCCTTAAATCGTTTTCCGCAATTATATGATTTAAAAAGAAAAAAAAACAGAACCAAACGAATATAAACGTAAATAAAAATAAGGATAAAGGTTAGTACACTTGATCAGTTACTTCAGTTTCATTGATTCAGCTCACTAGATCAGTTTATTATTATTATTATAAAAAAAATTACATAATTATATGAAATTATACCAACGCGAAAGGGCGGCGGCGAATTGTCCTAGACCCCAGAAAATCGTAGTAGGCGCTTGGCACACTATTTATTTTACTAAGAAACTTGAAATAAAAGTACAGTACCGTTCAAAAGTGATACAATACAAGTCAGTGATAGTAGATTTCCAAATCGTAAGCATTTTTAGTTAAAATTAAGTGTAAAACAAAACTTAAACAGTAGAAAAATTTGCTCGAAATTGGCTCGAATAAAATCGGCGACGTTTTGTTGAAATAATACAGTGGCGTCATAATAAATGTCAACAATTTAATTTGTTCACCATAACATAATATTGTATCGCATTCACCGTACTTCACAACTCAATTTATGACCAATAAACATAACAATAAAACAGTCCACGCTTTGCCCCTGTTTTTTTTTTATTCGCACCATTTACCTTAACAGCTTTTACTGAAGTTTTTATTGAAAACTTATGCATGAAGACTACTGTTGCAGAGTATTCAAGATAAATTCTATAGCGCTTTTATAACTCTACTATCTGTTGCACGCGTCTTCGTCCGCGTAACTTTATAAAATATATCCTGTGTTACTCGCTGATAATGTACCTTTGTATAGATGAAAGAATTTTTAAAATCGGCCCTATAGTTTTTTGAGATTACTCATTACAAACATACAAAAACACAAAATATTCTTCTCTCTTTATAATAATTATAGTATAGAAGTATATTAAACGATCATACAAACAATAGTTAAAGTGTTGCTATTATTATTAAAAATTCAAATTAATATTCCCACAGAGTCAGCATAAAATTACGCTGTGAACTTGCAATAAGTGTCGGGGCGCTAAGTCTCGTGTGTACGCTAGATATCAGCTTAATATGCCATGTATGGGAACCTCTCGAACGAACGAACGATTGACAATTTTATTGACGTGTTCTCGTTCGTACATCACGATGGGACATACGTTCACACGGTAACTTACCGCCAAGGCCGATAACTTCTTCAATACAAAACAATAACCTACCAACTCCCTAAATAAGGAATTTTAGGAATTAAACTATACAATAATTAACATCACATAGTTTTTGAGTTTATTCATTGCAAACATTGGAAATAAGTATATTACTTAATCACTTGTAAACCTTTAATTTTATTTGAAATAAATCTTGGTATTAAGGATTTAATATAAATAGTGGTGATTTTATAACTCAATCACTTGTAAACTTTTAAACTGATTTGGATTAATCTTTGTACACAGATGTATAACATAAATGGTTCTGATTTTTATTACTCAATCACATGTAAACCATAAATTGATTTGGATTAATCTTCGTAAACAGGTGTATATTATAATTAGTTCTGATTTTATAACTCAATCACTTGTAAACTTTTAAACTGATGTGGATTAATCTTTGTACACAGATGTATAACATAAATGGTTCCGATATTTATTACTCGATCACATGTAAACCATAAATTGATTTGGATTAATCTTCGTACACAGGTGTATAATGTAATTAGTTCTGCATTTTTATTACTCAATCACTTGTAAACTATGTCGCTAGTGACAAACAAAGTTTTTTTTTCTAAATTCTTACTAATTTTTGACGTGTAACTAAGATTAATCTATAACCATACTAATATTATAAAAAGAGAAGATTTATATGTTTGTAATGAATAAACTCAAAAAGTACTAGACCGATTTTAAAAATTCTTTCACCTATAGAATTCGCTGCATTATCAGCGAGTAACATAGGTTATTTTTTATAAACTACGCGCGCGAAGTCGCGTGCAACAGCTAGTTTTCTGTAAAAAATAATTTGTATGGCAAGAATCGATAGTTTTAATTAACAACAACTATGCACATTGACGGACATGCATAAAGATGGATTGTAATTACTTCATGTGTGGTACTGTGAGATAATTGACGCTCGATTTTCACCGATGATTGATTAATTTAGAGTCGTCTTAAATGCATTTATTTGCAACGTATCTTTCTAATTACTGACAATGAAACAAGAAGTTATAAGTATCAACATATTAAGATATTTTCTAATAACAATTCACACGGATATAAATTAATTATCAATTTCTTCACAAAAATATTTTTTCCTTCGCATTTACATCATCATCATCATCATTATCATCACCACCACCACCACCACCACCACCACCACCACCACCACCACCACCACCATCATCATCATCATCATCATCGTCATCATCATCATCGTCATCATCAGCCTGTGTCTCTCCACTGCTGGATGTAGGCCTCTCCCTAAGGTCGCCACCACGAAAGTCGCCTATAACATAAGCAACACCACAGGTGCTGCAAGTGCACTTCCGACCATAGTTAGATTAAGAATAATGATTTAGGGAGCGATAAGGAAATAGGCATCGATTACGGACTCACTGAAACACAAAAGTCCACATTTTGTTATTTCACTGTGGTCTTCTGGCTATATACCAGATAGGCTGTCCAATTGACTGTAAAATGCCCTTTTTGTGCGTGGGAAAATCCGCGAACTAGATCCCCACCGACCATGGAGAGATGGGTGGTGTATGTGGTCTAAAAACCTCGGTGCTATCTCGCGCTGTCTATGGGCGGGGGTTTAGAGACGTTAAGCTCGTATTCAGGTTCACATTAGCCGCCAGGCGTTTGCGCGAGTGTGACGTGTTGTCAGAGGTTGAAAAAATGGACGACGATCTTTATTTGTGATGATTCACTTATAAACTCCTCTGTATTGAACTAAATGATGAAAAAGTGCTATCATTTCTAGCGACAAGTTCAAACTGGTTGAACTAACCTGACGTCGCGAGTGAATCGCGCGCTCCGCCGCTAGTTCGACGTGAACACACTCAACAACATCAAGTTTGTTTTTTTCGCGAGCGAGCCGCACGCGCCAGTCGCTAGCTTGCCCGCTACTTTTGCCGCACCTGCGTTTTGTATGTGAACACTTGCATATTAGCTGTTTGATATTTCGTCACCGCGACCGCCACCGCGCCAGCAAATAAACGTAAACAAGCACTAAGACACGCTACCATCTCAAACGCAGTGTGCCCTGCCACTACTATAAACAGCGTCAAATCCAATGATAGTATTAAGTATAATTAATAACTGCTCTGATTAAAAGCCTGCGGCGCGAGCAGATGTTAGTTTAGAAGCTGACATAATAAATCAATATTATTGGTAGTGAGTTATAACTCAACACAACTTAACGACTAGAATTAAAACTTACACAGCCAGTACGTATTGGTTAAAGACAATGCGGTTGTGAATTTTTAAAATTATGGACTCTACAGTGACATGTTAGACAACGCTAAACTAAACACGTTCTTAATTTTATTACACTTTCAATAATAAACAGCACTATGGATTGCGGAAATGAGAAGAAACGATGTTATTACATCTAATATCTAAAATATTCTAATCTTAATCCATACTAATCTATACTATTCCATACTAATATCTAATATTATAAATGTGAAAGTAACTCTGTCTGTCTGTCTGTGTCAGGCGTTACATTGCTTATATATATATTTTATTTTTCAATGCAAACGAAGTCGCGGGCACCAGCTAGTAATATTATAAATGCGAAAGATTGTATGTTTGGATGTCTTTTACTCAATCGCGCAAAAACGGGTGGAAAAAATAAGGCGTGACTGTGTCGTGGACGCTTCTGAGCGTACTATACATGTATACATCCAACGAATTCGAATATATTCGTACCATATGGTATATATACAAAAAAATCTTTGATACTTTAACTATCTAGTCGTGTAATTAAATTTTAGATATAGATGATAGAGATGTAGCCACAGCATCAAACTGTATCCCCCGTTTTTTTTTATCTTAATTTTTCTGAATTGCCTCCCAATATGTAAGCTTTAAAGACATATTCACTTCAAATAACCCAGTATTCCATTAAAACCTCCGAATATTGTACTGTTTACTACAGGAGGCGCCAGCCTCCGCAATGGCTGGCCTCATGCTGCGTCTTTTGTAATTTAAAAAACAAAAACCGTTTCATTGGTATAATAGTCGTTGCATAACGTCGGATATATTCCGCCGTCTTTAAATATTTTTTTAATGAAATAATCTAATGCTCTTATAATATAGACTACCTTTTGCACGCGACTTTTGACATTCTTTATAAATTATATCAACACACTTAAAATGTATTATGTATATTAATGTCTTAATAAGTATATAATGCATAAACCATATTAGTGTAGTTTTTTCAAAACAGGTACAGTAGCTTTTACGGGACTGAGTAAAAGAAATCCATTCTCAGAAGTTTACAATACTTCTCAGAATATTCACAAATTTTCGCATTTTTAATAAAAACCGACTTCACACTGATTTATTTCTTTATTTTTAATTATATAAACAAACCGTGATCGCTCATTCCATTAGTGAAAATCTTATCAAAATCTGTTAAGCGGTTTAAAAGATGTTAGCGGAAAAACAGACGGACGTCGACAGCTACTTTGGTTTATAATAATTATGTAGAGATTAACAAAATATTACGGTATCCGTTTGATACCTGACGCAAGATTAACAAAGTTTTCAGTTCCGTAAATACCATCATCGCACTAGGCACCACTTGACAATAAACACTTGAATTTTTAAACAGTTTTTAAAAGTACATATTTAACTACTGTGATCGCGGTGACACGAGTCTTTTAACGATCGCTCGTGCATTGACCGCTCCCAATACGACATTATATCGTCGATAAACTTTATGGGCCTATTCATTTTTATTGGAATTTTAAGAAGCCTCACAAACGAACACGCCAAATATCAAATTACCGTCTTGTAATTAGATGTCGTCGATCGACATGTATCCAAAATGGAAACAACTGTCACGCGAATAACACCCATTTGGAATATATTATAATACCTTTTTTAATACACTTTCCATGTGTGAACATCAGTTCATACGCAGCCGCATTCATCTTCTTTACATAGTATAAAGTCCCATTTTTATGCTTAGATCTATTAAACTAAGCGATTTTAACGCGATTTTCATCAATAGATAGAGTGATTCAAAATATAGGTTTGTATGTATAGTTTATGTTAAATTATTTTGTGTTAATTTGTTGTAATATGACGTTGAATAAATTAAAGATGTCGGCAAAAAATCAAGCCGTCTGGGAGCTTTTATAACAAAACAATATATTACTATACCCATTCTAACTTCTAAAAAATGAGCACATATAATATAGTTTGGAAAAGCTATTTAGACGGATACAGTATTAATTATTATTAAATTAAATAAGTTACCTTAAGAATTTCATACACATTATAAAAGCCTGGTAAGTTATAAAATCTATAAAATAGAAATCAATATCTTGGGAGTTATCATAAATTGAAAACTATGCAGCCATATCCACCGGCGCTACATCACTCGCTGTCGTGCACCCGTGCGAAGCCAGGAGCGGGTCCCTAGTAAATAAATAAATAAATAAATAAATAAATAAATAGGTGAAGTGTAGTATAGCCTTTATAATAATATGTAGTTTACATCACTTAGCAGTGGTAAAGAACAGTGTGTTTTACAAACATAACGTCCAATAGCAATTAACCGTAATGTTTGTTTCGGTGCATAAGTAAGAGATCCCAAAACCAATTACTTGCTGCTTGCCTATGCCTATGTACTTACCTATTATCCTATCGGCAACGCATTTGCATAAGCTACTGTCATACGAAAAATTCACATATTATAATTTATTGTATTCTAACAGCTGATGACTGAATAACCAAATTTTTCTCGAAATTTGAATATAAAATTAAATAAATCGAAGCCTCAAAATAAACTTAACTAATCCACTATTTAATCGACAATTAAAATATTAATTGATATCGATCCGTGTTGATTTTGCAGAATCGATTTCCTCATTTCTTGTTATGAGCAAACGAAATTCAAAAGTAAAGTTCAGACACCCCGTTCCTTATGCGCACGCGCCGTGATACTCACAAATTAATTATGTACTTTTAATGGTCACAATAACGTATGCGAGCACTCGGTCTGTTAAGTCAAAAATCTGTGTATACTTTTTTTAAATATTTATTTATCTTTATGAGTGAAGTATTTGGTCTCTTACGATTGTCACGCGCCATTACACCGTGCACAGTCACATTTTATGTTGGTCCGTTTCTTTTGGAAGTTGTCAAACAGCTCAACAGCACTTGGCTAACCCCGAAACGTAGGGCATGTACGTGAGTTGTCTGACAGAACATTAAAAGTAACTAAAAATGTTTAACTGCGAACCACTTCACACTATATTGACTCAATTTCTCGAGTTTCTCTTTTATTTACACACCGGCTGTCGAATTTGTTACATGTAAATTTTAAGTGTTCGTGTAAGAGAGAAATTAAAAAAAATATTATGTTACTCGCTAATAATAATTTAACAATAGGTGAAAAAATTTTTAAAATCGGTCTAGCAGTTTTTAAGTTTATTCATTAGGTGCCATTTATTAATTACATAAGATTATTTTTGACAGTTTTGACCCCCTCCTACCCCTATGTAAGAAAAAAATAAGAATAGGCCGACCCCCTCCCCCTATTTCATATTTATTACGTATGAATTTAAATGAAAAAATGTACACGTTTGTTTTTTTTTAATATTTATTTTTCAAAGAAAAAAATTTAGGCACGTTTGAACCTTTTTTTTGACGAGAAGTAATCCGCTTAAAGATTTCCTACCGCTGGCTAAACTTCCCGATGTCTCCTTGCCCTTTGAACGGGATGGATCGGGTTCTGCCGAGGCAACAACTCCGATCCACCCCAAGGCAGCCTAGCCATTGTTGTCTAGACTAACTCAAATGGGGGATTGCCCGGAGACACCGGGGCCAAACCCCAGGCGGGGGATCCTCCAGCTCCTTATTCGCCTTTAGAGGCGGACGGAGCCGGCGGATTTTGTTGTAGATTGCTTTGGATAACGGAATGCCAGCCAAATTAAGATTTGTGACTGAGACTGAAAAGCTTTGATAAAAGCTTCTTTCAGCTCAATCAACCATTCAAACTGGTAGGGCACAATCTGTGACTTCTAATGGATCCGAAAACACCAAAAACTGGATTTTTTTTTATTTTGAAAAATTTAACCAAAACAACAAAAACAACAATAAATAACAACATTTGTTGCGGATCACCCTGAGGAGCCTTGAGAAAGGCTGCATACAACGCAATCCGCAACAAAAACCGTTAATAGGTAAATAACGAAACGCCAGCCAAATGAAAATTTGGGACTGAGACTGAAGGAACCTTGAAAAAGGCTTCAATCAGATTAATCAGTCAATCCACCAAGTGTAGCACAAGAAGTGTCCTCCAACGCGTCCAAACGTCCAAAAGCACCAGGCACGTTTGAACCTACAAAGGTACTAGTAATTTTTATTTTTTGGTAATAATCAACTTTGGTTTTATTTTAAAGATTTTCTGAACTTCGCGCATTTTTGTGATCTTACGTAAGAAATATCAAGACTCCCTCTATCAAGATCAAGGGGTGGAGGTTTTTGTAAAAAAAAAATAAGACATGATCGACCCGCCTCCCAAATCGTATTATACGTAATAAATGAATGACCCCTTACAAACAAAAATACAAAACGCGCACGAGTTTTCAACGCGGACGAAGTAGCGGGCGCTTGTGTAATTTCATCAAAATTCGTTCGGTAGATTTTGGCGTGACAAACATCCTCACAATGTTTCGCATTCATTTTAGTTAAATTGCAAGTAGCTATGAAATAGCTTGTAAAAGGCTTCCGACAGTGTTTGCAAATAAGACAGGTTGAGTTACCGATCTAACTGTGTTAGGTATTAACTTACTCAACTACTTCACCAAAGGACCTCATTAGCTATGGACGATGAATTTCAAAGTATGTATTTGGTTTTCGACTTCCAACCCTGCGTAAAAAGTCTGAGAAAACCGTAGCTTTTTTCCGCATTCCATAATTATTAATTTCCTTAACTATTATATAAATTATGTTAGAACGTATTCATTAATTAAATTACAGCCCTCAGACCAGATAAGACCTATATAAAAAAATTGCGGACAAAATAGTGAAGTATCGCCTGTTTATGGCATTGATTGTGTTATAGGGGACGGTAGCCACCTACCATCAAGTCAGCCTGTCTGTTGAACTTACATAAAAAAAATGTAAAGAAAGATAAACGGGGGACATTTTTATATATAAAAACTAGCTGTCCCGCTCCCGACTTCGCACGGGGTGCATTTTAAAAACCTTCCCTGATTATCCCTCTATCCATTGGTGAAAACCGCATGAAAATCGGTGCAGTAGTTTTTCAGTTTATCGCGAACAGACAGACAGACAGACGCGGCGGAGGACTTTGTTTTATAAAAAGCAAGGATTGCAGCCAGGGCGAAGTCAGGAGCGGGTCGCTAGTATTACATATTAATAATAGACAAGAAAGTTTGCAAAATTACTAAAGATAGAATAACAGATAAATTATTGTCAATAATAATCATAAAGTTAGCTTTAATTACATGTTCAACGGATGATCCGTTAGCACACCCAGGATATCGTCAACAAGAAGTGACGATGTAATTAAGTTAATCGATTACAAGAGAAATGGGCTCCCATCTACGAAGTTATTTATGGCAGCCTACAGTGTTAACTAAACTCACTAAGTACATGTAATATTTGTTTATTCATTTCGTCATAATTTTAACGAAAATTTGTATATACTTTAAATGGCTTTAAGGCGAGCCAAAATTGGACAAAGAAATAATTTTTAGTAGGTATCTGAAAACTGGAATTTCTTTACATAAGGCAAAAAAGAAAGTATGAACAATATATGATCATGTTTTAATTTTTTTCAAAATAAATTTGGTCATTTTTATAATTATTGTTTTTAACATTATAGTTAATGTGACATAAAAGAAAAGTGCAAATTTTGTATTGGAGCCTTCCCGTGTACTTTATCTTTTTTAGTTATTCCACTAATTGGATGGACATTACTTCATTTATTTAATACTAGATGTTGCACGCGACTTCGTCCGCGTTATTTTATAAAATATAGCCTATGTCACTCGCTGATAATGCAGATTTTTAAAGGTGAAATAATTTTTAAATATAATAAATACAAAAATACAAATTTTCTCTGTATATAATATTAGTATAGAATTAGAACATAAGTTCCAAATATTAAAAAAACTGCGCAGTAGAAGCGTACTGGACCAATAACCTAAAGGATTGTGGACGACAAAATAGGAGATAACTCGTATTGTCGTAACGCTGTAGTGTGTTTTTTGAAAATCCCATAGAAACCTAAAAATTTTTTTCAAGACAAAAAGTATGCTATACTCCAGGTATTACTCCAGGTATAATTACTCCAGGTAATAAATTATCTGTGTCCCAAATTTTATCCAAATCCATTAAGCCGTTTCTGAGATTAGAGTGCACAGACATACAAAAAATCTAAAAACTAATAGATTTTTTGTGCCTACAATTTTTTTTTTTTTGAAAAATATTTGATGTTATAGACACGACTCTTTTAAGATTTTATTGTATAGATATAGAATAGATACTTAGTATTTTTTATTAAATACTAACAAAATACATTTTTCGAAAAAAAATATTTTTTTAAAAAAAACTAACCTGCTACCTATTGCATTGATACAGATTTTCCAATTGAATTGACTGTTATAGATAATTTAAATTATAAACATTTTCAATAGCAGTCACGCGATGAGTATGAGTCACATTGATTAAAATGACTTTGTAAGTTTTATTACTAAGCTAATAGATAAAAGTTACGACACGGTTTAGCTCACAAATCACCGCGTTTAATGACTTCTGTCTACATGAGTTTTCTCATTTCTGATCGCTTCAACTCGGAACCGATGTTAGTTTGCTAAGTAAACATTTTCTCACAGGTTAGAAATCGTTTTAAGAGAATAATTACATTCACAAAGCCTAATTTTAGCTGGAGCATGTCAAAAACTATCAATTTTTTTTTTAAATACAAAAATAAAATTGTTAATTTTTTTATTTGTTTTTAAAAATACTTTTTTACTTTCAAATATATACTTACGTAAAGGTATACTTTGAAATTGTGGTAGGATAGAAATCTCTCAGGGATAATAATAGTTGCATTAAACTTTATTGTCCTTATCAATTCAATTTCCTAACCATCTAAAGGGCATAAATACGAGCTAAGGGCAGATACCGGAAACAATCTAATGTTGTTCAGATGAATCAAACGATATCCCCCTATTCGTATGAAGGAAAGATAATCACTGATTCTATGACCATTTAAACTTGAACTGGTTATCGGCTGTGTTCTAGATAATTCAAAATGTTTTTGAGGTCTTGTTAAAATGGACAACATTCGTCAAAACAATATTTAATTTGCTTTAGATTTGGCGCATTTTTAATCTTAATTGTTAGACGTTAAGGTTCATATAACACGCTTTAAGTATTTCTGACTGCGTTACATACGGAAGCACAGAATACTATTCAAATTACAGTGGTTCGTATGTGAAGCCCTGGGCACCGGGGATTGACACCGGTCCAACTGGTTAATTATATGCTATTATTTATACTAATGCTAAAGTTCTTGGTAATACTTATGAAGATTAATGTTCTGCAAAAGTTACCGAGTTCTGGAGTTTCGCCCATCATTCAAGGCATCTAGTATAAATATTAGCTACTTTCTCAGTAATCTATTTCGTAATACCAGGCTAAACTATTTTTCTAGGAACGTTTCCAGGACGCCGCTAAATATGAAAACGTCTTGTAATACATATAAAATTTCCGGAAGAAATTTTCTAAGCAGTAGGTAATGAAAGTTAAATGTTTCCATCCAGTAATAAACAAGAATTATTGGCCTAAAAATCATGCGATATCATAATAAAACAACAAATTTATTTTTTTACAAACTCAATTATGTATTCTGAATGCTTTTGATCCTTTATAATTTATTGGATAATTTTAGAAATTTATTATGCATACCTACATGTGTTTTTCTTATACCATAAGTCATATTTTGACCTTGAATTACAAGTAAAATATGGACGTTTCTAATTAGTTAATAAAAACGATCATAAAGATTTTTTCATGGGTACACTTTGTCAGAAATACAGAAAAGGATATAAAAAATGTTTCATCCAGAAAAAGTACCTACTGTTCCCAGGGATCAACTAAAAATAAAATAAAGATGGAATACCTATATGTTTTAACACCTGAGAAAAAGGTGTCTAAGAAAATGCGTTTAAAAATTAAAACTAATTTTAAGTGTACTTATCAAAGTTACAAATAAAATTCGTGGAAAGTATAGTTATCTTATATTTCCTACTACAAAATATTATCGAGCATCCGTACGTCATTCTTTTTAGCTTAAATCAAACTGAATGGTTTTCCATTATATTAACTAGTTTTTTGTTACATCCGCTAAAGGCCTGTTCGGACTATAGTAATTTAGTATAGTGACGAAAAACTTAGTAGCTAGTGTTTTGCAAGATGATCAGGCTGCAATGTAATAAGGTGAATAAAATAATTGAGCTATTTTTGAAGAGGTGGACGAAGAAATTTGATAACTAAGGAATGATTTTTATATTGTGGAGACTAACGTTCCATAAGAATTCATGTCACTACATCATATAAATTTGCTTTTTTTTTATTCCAGCGAAAAAATAACTAGTCTTTGGCATTTTTTTGCCTTGTGCCATTTTTGGCACAAAATGGATTGACTCGACTAAATTACTTACTGGACTCTAATTTTTGGTGTTGAGATACGTTTGGTTACTAAATTATTTGCAACTCGACTAAATTACTAGCCTAGTGCGAACTAGGTACTCGGTGGTTGTATTATAGGCTCAATACTAAACAGTGTACGCCCTCCGACTTCACATTCCGGACCACAAATCATCGCTTCCACGCCGAAGACGCCACACAACGAACAAATGTCAAACTGTAAACTTAAATGAAATCTGTGTGGCCTTTGTTACTTGAGCCAAAATAGTCTCTTCAATAACAATTGTTTATCTTTCCATTGAAATGTCGGCTGATGAATACTCATAGGTAATGCGTACATAGCCCAGTGTTTACATTTGTAACTACTTACAACTCTAACAAATACCTATATTTCTAAGTTTTCACAGCTTCACCTCTTGCAAAATCTATACATATTATAATAAATCACATTTAATTTTCTTTCAAAAAACAATTTGTACCAACTGAAATGACCCTTTGCAAATTTTATGTTTTTTTTATTTATCATAAAAACTTTTTTTGTGAGGACATGTCACACAGCTTCATCTAGAATCAAGCTACATTAAACGGAGCTTGTACAGTCGGGGTAAAAAAGGTCGTCACCTTAAAGTCGACATTTGCTTGCACCAGGACAATAATATCCTGGCCCCTAGCCAAGACGCAAATACTTCGTTGCGTACTTCGGAAACGATAACGCTAAGAAAAAGCTTGGTGATTGGTTGTTGTAACACCCATATAAAATTTTGATCAATCACAAAGTACATTTCAAACATTTGTCAGTTGTCTGCTTAGTTATTTAGTTTCAAAATGTACTAAGAGTCTACGACTTTATAAAGGAATGAATTTGAATTAACATTAAGCATACTTATTTACTTTCTATTTGTAAATATATTATACACAGAAAATACCCACACCCATAATAAAATTGAATAATAGATAGGTAAGCTTTTGATCCTCAGAAGGCTATTTGCGCCCATGGAAATTGATTAAATTTATGTATGTACCTACCCATCTACTGAACATTAGATTGAAAATAGCAGCTAGCTAGTCAAAACGATCAACTTGACAACACGAGATATGAACGCATCAGAAGTTCAAGATGTCAAGTCATTGGCATGTTATTGCACAAGGCTACCACTGCGCGAATTCGTCACTGTCTATCACCTGCGCGGTGAAATATTGTCACTACATTTATATTTTAAACCGTTCTTGGTTTTAGAGTGTTATGTTTGTAGAAGACAGTTAAACAAACGTCTACTATTTAATTTAAAGCTTGGAAAAGCAAAAACTTGGAATTACAAAGTCAACAGTATCGACTCGTGATCTTGTTCCGTGCTAGAGCAATGTTTGTCTTACCACACATACTTACTTAGTAGAATCTACCAATAGTTAAAAAATGATACTTTTTAATTAGAGTTGCAGTGCGAGATTGATTTTTCAACTGTATCAACTTTTGTTGTTTTGTTTGTTTTACAAAAATCGTCCTTACCTATGAAATCATGATTTGTAGCTGACATTGCAAGGAGATGAATAACTGTTCTCGAGTGCAAACGCACCTGCGGCCTGTGTTACATTTTGTTTCTGTTTATTAGGCGACGGCATGAACCTTGGGTTCATGGGCGACGATAGCTACCTACTATTAGGTTATCACAGTGTTAGAGAGGGACGCAGCATAGCAGCTGCGAATTAAGGATATCCATGAGCATATATTAACAGACAACACAATCGCGATTTATTTTCTCATTGATAATAATTGATAAAATATACTTTTCGTTTGGTAAGCAGATGGGTGAAGGACGATTTCTCTTCGGATCTTAGACTAAATGAAGTTATTTAGCTTTGAATATACAGTTTTCAGGTTAGGTTTTTTTTATAAAGAAATACAAAGCCTAACTATGTCATAATAATAATAATAAACTAACTTCTGACCGTAACTTCGTCCACGCATTTTTTTTCCTCAGAAATGGTCTTTTTCTGGATGGTATCCCCAATTTTTCTGGATGCAAAATTTCATTATATGCAAAATAAATATGTAAAATTTAATGATGATCAGTTGAGTAGTTAAGGCGTGAAAACTTTACAAACTTACTACAAACAAATTCACTTTTGCATCTAGGTACTTGACACTGACAGTAGTCAACACAGAATAACAATAGAGATTCCTATCTCTAAATTATTATCTTACAAGATTAATATAGTTTAATGTAAATTTTAAAATCTGATTTGAAATCATGTGAACTAAGTGAAATCGAACATCATAGTCATAGACAATGCTTTTGAATTTTTGCAACGGTGTGTGAGCTTTCACTGAGCTCATGTCATTTCATCTCTACGAACACTGATTTCCATTCACCATTCACATTCATCTGTCTTATTAATGTGCAGTTATTATTACTCTGAACCCGTACAAGGCAATAATTGAACTATTAGATGAGCCACATTAAATTAATTTTTGTTCCAAGACGGAACAAGCATATTTTATATAATAAGTGCCCGTTCACACACACACGAACACAACAAAGATATTATTTTGTTGTCTATAGTAATATTATAAAGAGAGAATATTTGTATTTTATTTGTAATGAATAAACTCAAAAACTACGGGACCGATTTTAAAAATTCTTTCACCTATAGAAAGCTATGTTATCAGCGAGAAATATGGGCTATATTTTATAAAGTTACACCAGCCTGTCTGTCGAGTTTAACATAAATAAAATGTACAGACCGGCTCGTTTACGATTTTATTATAATTGTATTGATGATATTGATATATTTCAGGGCGTGAGCAATGGTGTATGCGGTGTGGTGGGTGTGCGCAGGCGACGGCGGCTAGGATGGTCGCCGCGTTGCTGTTGCTCTTGGCGACTGCCGCAGCAGAGCGACTCGGCGATCTCGCGCGGCGCGACACCGGTGATGTTTTCACGATTATCAGTAAGTTGTTATTTCTCTTATTACTATGATAAAGCTTCTAAGTTAAACGCAAAAGGCTAGACAAATTTGGCAACCCCACCATTACAACATCGTATTTTTTTTTTAATATTATAAACGCGAATGTTTGTGAGGATGATGTATGGATATATGGAATAATATGGATGTTACTTACTCTTTCACACAAAAACGGCTGAAAGGATTTGCACACAGATAATTTATTACCTGGATTTAACATTTTTGATACTTTTTGTTCTGGAAAAATATTAGTTTCCCTAGGGATCGTCTAAAATTATGAAAAATTGGGCGCGGTAGCACCGTCGTCACAGCAATAAATATGTCAGATTTTCTCAGGTTCCCAGTTCAAACCTTTTGAAACATTTTTGTTTATTTTATAATAGTAATTTTAATACAATTTAGTAAATATGTTATCTAGGTGATGATTGTGGGGCGTCACAATGTGCAGAACACGGTGCTGGTACGAGACCATTTGAAACAAGTGAACAATGTTCGTGCGCTTGTCCACAACGTGCTCCACTCTTCAGAGAAGATAGAGAGCTATGTGTTGATGATATACCAGGTGAGTCTCTTGTGAACTTTATATATACATAGTCAGGGTAGGAAAAAATTCTTCTTGTTGTTATTTCACAGTGATCCAGGGGTGGATATTACAAAGTCTTAATCATTCTCTCATTTTTTCCAAACTATGAAACTCATTTTTATTAAGAAACTTTTATATATATATATATATATATATTCTAAAAAAATCCTATATAATTAAAATTAAAACTCATATATGTTCCTATAAATGCAATTCCTATAGCAAATTCTCCATTACCCTATGCATTGTGACAAATTTTATTGCTTTTTTTTTTTCAATATAGCTGTGGCTGTAACGTGTACAAAATATATACTTAGCTGCAATAATATGTATATTGTTGTTTCACAGTAGTTTCCTAAGTGGTTAAGTCTTTAAGTATAACAATATAGTAGTATTCTTAGGATGTGGCGACTGCTGCCAGTCAGGCTTCCAATTTTTTATAGGCCTCTTTCATAAAAATGTAAAAATAATCGATATATAAAAACAGATAATGAGACCAAGAAAATGGTATCCTGTTATTAAAACAGAATGAAAATCTTTATAATAACATAATAACATGCATCAACTTTTACTTTTGTTTAAAAAAAGTGTGTGTGTCAGCTCCGACGCACGACTGGAGTTAACAACTTACGAACGATAAATTAATAATTTAATAAATACGAACAAACGAATAAATAAATAATTTAATATATATAAGTAATTAAAACATATTAATATAATAAATTATATGTATTATATTATATTATATTAATATGTATTGAAGCATATTATTGTAGCCTGTAACGCGTAACGTGTGACATGTGACATTTGATTTCACTCCCATAAATTTTCATACCCTGGGCTTATATATATGAAAATCGATTCTTAAGGAGTAAACTCCAAAAACCTAAATGTATAATATATTTAGCTACAGGGGTATTAACCACATTGTTAATTTTACAGTACGCAATTATCATTGAAAAGCAAATGATATTGCATTCATAAATTCTTCACTCGTTCGAAAAGATAAAATTTAAATTTAAATAAAATCGATTAAGGTTCCTGTTGAAATCTCCCAATTGGCTGTGGTGTAGAAGCGGGTGGGCGAATTAAATCTTGCAAGTTCAGTAGTAACGGGTGGCCGAATTAAATTATATCTCGTATCTCGAATTTCATTTTATGACGATCGATCTTTTATAAATGCTAACACCTTCCGCACATGAATATTGATAAAGAAATTTGTGTTTCGAATTTTAAGACATTTGTATCTTGTGTTAAATAACTACTTTATTGAGTCTTCAAGGGGAAATCGGAAACATGTTTGGGAAGATAAAGTATTCAACAAAGAAAAAATATTACAGATGATTATAAATAACAAAATTAAGTGAGTATCTACTATATTTGACTAGAGATTCACAGTAATGTAAGACTGTAACTTTATGTACTTTGCTGTATAAGAGTAGCTAGTAATGCAATTACTGTCTAAGGTCAAGTTGGTTTTAAGTAATGGCAGGGCGACATTGTGTTTCGCAGTCATTTGGGCAGCACGTTTGGCGGCAGTAACCACCCCCTTACAAAACCCACAGTGAATCAACAGCACGTGTGCTGTTAGACGGTTGTGTTTCAGTAAGCGATTAACGGGTGCCAAAGCCCTTCCCCATTACCTTATAAACCTAATAATACCTTATAATACCTATAGCGTATTTACAACACCTATGGCGTGGCTTGTTATAGTTATAGGCGACGCTAGCCACCTACCATCAAGTGGACAGTAAGCCTATTTACCGACTTTAACATTTAAAAAAAGGTGGGACAAAAAAAGATACTCGTAGGTAAATAGGTACAGGTCAATACGAAAAAAACGATTTCAGTATTATATTTTACAAGGGAATCACATTATTGTTGTAAAAACTGCAGTTGTAGACTTTATACATTTTATATTACTTCGTTAGTACTTAATGTTACGAAACAGTTAGGTAAGTACCTAATACAAAATGATTACGAAATCTGTACAGAAGATAACGAAAAACGAAACGAAATTACACTTATGTAGACTTTATGCACTTTGTAGTATAACAGTAATACATCACTGTTGCACTTCATAATAAGTTGCGTAATAAATGTAATTAACCATTGTATATAATGATACCGATGTGATTGATTAATTAGTATAGCGTTCAACTTAAGGTAAACTCTGTTGTAATACACTTACCACACTTATGCAACACACGGAGGATAGAAAGACACTTCCAACGCTCATAGGGCATATAGGGTCATAAGCCATATAGGGCAAGGGTAAGAGAAGGCATAAGACCTGGGTATAGGGAAACAAGCTCAAGCATAAACAATAATGTCTTTTCTAATGGTACCAAATTACAGAATTTTCTATGTTAAGGGATGGCTACCAAGCTTATCCAAGCTTGATGGTCGCTAAAATCGCCTATATTTAGGAAAAACACCAGTACAGATGTGCGTGCTGCCTATATATCCTAAAACGATATAAGGAAGAGAGAAATGGTTTCTAGCATAACAACATAAAATGCCATTGATTCAATGTGGTCTTCCGTAAAAAGGTGGTTACAGCTTTTAGAGGGGCAGCCCAGTTTCTGCCACTACTAAAATTTTATTAAAAAGACTAACGCGACCTAAAAGTTGGTCAGTAATAATAAGACTTGCAGGAAATTATGATGCACAACTTTAGTGTTCATTATTTCCTTTGAATAGCGAGAAACATACCTAATCTAAGTGCTTGTTTAACACGCATTCAGAAAGTTTATTAGCGTAGGTAATGATTTGAGGAATTCACTAAGTATGGGAACTAATGCATGACAATGAGCGTGTGAATCGATCATACGAGGAGAAAAAAACTCGGCTGCAGAAAGTAGATGGTTGTGATCGCAATTCTATTTTGCTCATAATAATAGTTCATCGCATGACCTACCTTGTTGGGATACATACGAAGCATAGCTTGCAGCGAAATGTACTCACTCTACGAGTGAAAGATGATGGCTAAGATGTAAATATTATTGCCAAATACCATTACCTCTGCAAACTTTGAGCTAAAATCAAAATTTGCGTAAATTATGCATTGTTTGATGCGTTTATTGCATTTTAACATGTCAGTCATTACCTGTTCATAGCCGATTGCTACTTGTAGTAGATGGTATCCATAAATTTTCTTTATAACCTCAAAAGTTACTATGTGTTTTCTTTAACGACTTTGAATTATTTATTTCTTGTTTAAATTATTGTCATCTTAACAGCTAGAGATTTTTACTCACCGTACATAAAATCCATACATAAAATCGAAAAAAAAAAACTCAGAGGTGCAAGCCCAATCAAGATTCGAATCAGTTTTCACCGTTCCGGCGGGCAAGCCTTTATGAACTGAGATATCATTGCTTATTGAAATATTTAAAGAAAATATTTCGAGTGTATGGAAACAAATCGCCTTAACATAAAAGAATAGTAAACAGAATAGACAAGCAACGAACAATCCTATTTCCATGTGCGAGATTTTTTGCACGCTGTTTTGCAGTCATTTGGGCAGCATGTCTACCACCGTGAAATAATACGAGTAGCATGCGTGCTTTTGCGTTGCGGTGCAGAGCCCTTGTCTTTAATCCTACTATCGTCGATAGCGCACTTGCAGCACCTATGTCGTTGCTTGTGTTAAGTATAGGTAACGCGACAGTAGCCACCTACCATCAAGACCTACCACCTATCATACATACAATCAGCCTGTCTGACAACCTTGACATAAAAAAGGACATTTCTATTTATTTTCGTTAGTACATACACTTAAAGTTCTATAACCTCACATCGAGGTTTTTTATAGTATATAGTTAAATAATAGCTTAAATAATAACAAAAAACACCAAATATTTTAAACTTTAATAAATTGATTTATTTAATTTCACAAGCAACTTAAACATGTCAAACTTTGAATGGGTTACAGGATTTTACGAATTGATAATGAAATAAAAATATATACCTATCTGAAGAGTTATAATGAAGATGTTTGGTCCCGTAATTTCTACAGATACCTATCGCTGGAATCTTGAAATTATGCGACCAAGTAGGACATCGTATTAACAAACGAAATCCATATCAATTTTATCAAATCAAGTTTCTGTTTAAAAGCATTTTTATGTAGATACTTTATCGATATTACAAGTTTTGCAATACGCATTATTTTTTTAACAAAAATTATAATAAATTAGAAAGCATCTCGTTTTACCATCATCAACTACGGTATTCAAGCAGCATTGCCACTGTAATTCTTTCGGACATACCGACCGTTAATAATGTATACTTTATTTTCGGAATAAGCTTATCTTATATGGTACTACATTATTCTTAATTCCATACAAATGAGACATTCGGTTGAACGTGGCGAGATTCCAATTGAGAAGATGTTTTCGCCATCAAAGTTGACAAAAAATTGTGTTGTTGACACATAATTTTAATTAATCTTATTTAATTTCCGATCTCTGTGCGTTTTAATAAAAAAAAAATAATTAATTTTCCCGGTTATTTGTTAAGTAACTTACTCCGTTATAAAAAAATTAAATAATCGTATCTTATTTAGATAAATTATCACAATAATGTAGCCAAAGCCTTAATATACTAACCTACAAGTTTTATTACCTTTTTAATTGTGACATGTTGTTGGTGTATTTACCTGTTTAATAAATAGACTTGCAATGAGTAGGTTCCTGCTAAATCCCATGCGGTTTGAGTTAAACACTGAAACATAACAATAAAGTTGTATTTCAAAAGCCACTGACGTAGTAAATTACAAACAATATACCTTTGTTCATTTCAGAATGTTCCTTGGCTACATTCGGAACTGGCGTCGGAATACAACGAATCCCATTTGTCTTTCTTCCATTAAAAGGTCAAATTATACATCCATCAAACGAAATTACTTTTCCAGGTTAGTTAAGTTCACTTTTAAGTATCTACTTATCTTCAGTTCCTATTGAACAATCACCTATGCTCTTACTAGTTTTGACTGCCTTAAACATATACTAAATCAGTTCCTATTGTGTTATTACTGAGTTTTTTTAAATTATTTCATTAATAATAAATCTATATTGATTAGGTATTTCATTTCAATTTATGTAAATATTAATATTACAGACAGGCTGACAGTCCACTTTATGGTATGTCACTACCGTCGCCTATAACACAAGCAACGCCACAGATGCTGCAAGTCTGCTGCCGACCAGCGTAGGGATTTAGGATAAGATAAGATTTTGGATTATTAGGTTAAAATTATCTGTGCCCAACAATATTGACACGTTAAGCTTCTCAATATCACCTGGACCTTTGTAGTGCAAAGTAAGTCAACGCAGAAATTTTAGATCTTTAGATATTTTACTCTTTTTCAGGTGTGAAGACACCAATATGCGCTGTATCGGGTGCTCAGTTTCTAACACGTAAAGGTTTTGTTGATCTCAGAAATACTCTGGACGCAGATGTCCCTTTCAGTCTCTTTCGTGATGAAGGACGAACCTTTCTTCAGGTAAGTACCTAAAATTTCTAACATTTATCAAAAACTCGCTTCGCTTCGAGGTTTTTATCTATCCGTGCTAATCTCCTAACAATTTTAACTTGATCTTAACAGTATTTATTTTAAATAATAGGCACTACTCATGTTATATTTTAAATTGTTTTATATCTAAAATGAAATATTCATCCCAAAATTTAATACTTGGATACTAAGTATTTGTAAAGTACTCACTCAATGCGTAAATCGTCGAACACATTTGTATAAAGCTTGGCACGGATTTAGACTGATATTGACAAATTTGAAAGATTTTGTCATATAGAAAAGCATCATAAGGATAAAAAGAATCCTTAAGGTAATAATTAGGACAGTTCTAGAAGTATGAATAGATGTTGAGTTGAGAAATTGCTAGTAAAAAATATAAGACCGTGATATATAAACAATGATTGTTTTTCAGTGGAGTGGAGAAGACGATGTACGGACACGGATGACAGGCCGAGTGATGGTAGTTCGTCTGCTATGCAAAGATGTCGCCGCAGCTCCGTCGTCGTCTCTCGATTTGCGAGGCGTTTTCACTCCTTGTGTTGCATTTAGAGTACAAGGCACACCATCTAGGCAACATCCCAGTAAGTCACTAATGCGTTTTTATCAAGAACTAGCTGGTGCCCGATTCAACGTTCGCATTGAAGAATACAAAATATATATTAGCAATATAACGCTTAACCTTTTGTTGCTATAACACTTTGGCCAGGCGTTAGTTATTTTATCCCTTGGGAACATTACTTTTTTTCTGTATGAAAAGTACCCTATGTCCGTTCTTGTATCCCTGACGTGTATGCAAAATTTCATGATGATCGGTTACGGCCTCACAATGTTATGATACGTTATTACAGTAGGTATGTGAAAAGTTTGGGAAAACTAAAATTACCATGCTTGTAGGTTCGTTTAAGATCTTACTAAATTCTATTGCAGATGTAACGGAAGTTCAGTTCGCACCAAATGCGCATACAGCCGAAGAAACCACAACTTCCGGTCTAACTGTGACGGAGTATGTGGCTATTGGCATCAGCTCACTGTTACTCGGCCTTATCTATGTAGCATCTGTTTTTCTCTATTTACACATACGAAAACGCCGAAAAGCATCCTCAATAGAAAGCAAGAGACAAGAAAAGGGAAGAAAAGAAAAAGATGGTCCTATTATTATTAAGCCAGAGCGTGAAATAGTTCGCGTTACCAATGAAAGAATTCAAACTGCACCAGTAGCCATCGATCAAGACGACGGAATCGTTAAGAAAAATCCTCTTATGTCGCTAACGCGACAGTTCCATGAAATTAAAAACAACTTTACAAGTGATTCCAGTAATGTTTCTGATTCAGAAGAATTTTGTGGTAGTAGTGCACGAAGCGATGATATATACAATGTAAGTATAATACTAATATTATAAAGAGAGATGATTTGTATTTTTGTATGTTTGTAATGAATAAACAGAAAAACTAAGTACTTGACCGATTTTAAAATTTCTTTCAGCTATAGAAAGCTATAATACATTATAAGCGAGTAATATCTTAATATACGTAAAAATTATGTGTCACATGTTCCTCCGCGATGAACTCCTAAACTACTAAACCGATTTTGATCAAACTTTGTAACTATTTGTAATTTGGTCCAACTTAAATGATATTATAGTTTTTATTTTGATCCCGGGCCAAGCCGGGAGCGTGTAGCTAGTAGACTATATTTTATAAAGTTACGCAAACAAAGTCGCGTGCAACAGCTAGTACTTTATAAACATGTAATAATTAACGAACCCTTATCTTCAGAATCATACAACATCAGCTGTCGTACATCCTCACAGTGAGTTGAAGTTGCGAAGTGACAGTTTGGAGTCAATGCATCGCGACGAATCGGGAATCGAGCGACTTCCCGACGAACACGTGTCCATAGTGGAGACGACGGACGATCGTGAGATCGCTCGACCGGTTGGCACCACGCGACGCAAGCTCTACTTCAATCCGGCCTATTTTGAGCCTCACTTGATGGCGGTCAGTATTCTAACAATCTTTCACATTAATTAATCAATCTATATGTCTTACATTTACACTTCTAAAAGCAAAAAATTATCCAAGTAATATTTTAGGCAAAACAAGAAATTTTGAATCGAGTTTTGAATTTGTTAAAAAGGTGATTAGAAAAAATTCTATAAAAAAAATGCTATGGTGGATATTTAATGCAATTAGTCAAATCGTCGCGACAAAAAGGTAATGTTTTAACGAATTATGGGTGTGGATGTTTGATAATTATGAATAGTATATGAGTATATGCTTGAATATAGTCATAAACTACTGTACAAGCAAAGTTTTACGTGTAAGTTATATTCATAGTGCTAAAATATATTTATTTGTTACAGGAACCTCCTCCTGCTGCGTTAGAGTTCCTAACGAAAATCAGAGAAGTGATAGCAATAGCGAAACACAAAATGGCAACTAAACGATTTCAACCAATTTTAAATCAAATACCCGAAGAAGAAACTTATCCGTCTAATGGAAATAGTATCGAAATTTATCAAGGTTTAGGCAGTCAACGAAGCGGAAGCGTAGTCAGTCTAAAAAGAGACAATAGCAGAAAGAAATCTTGTATGGGGTGTCCGGGTTGCAAATCTGATAGCAGCAATGATCTTAACAATTATATAAAACACGATACTCCAGCCTGTTCTAGCTGTTTAAAAACCAAAGGGGACAAACAAAACAGCATAAGAGAATGGCTGGAAAATATTCCAATTGAAAAACATCAGCCTTTCTATAACGATTTGATTCCAAATTTAAATTATGGCAACAGTTTACTTAATTCACTTCTCAGTCTTCCCACTAACGAAACTCGATGTAAGCTGAGAAAACAAAATACTTTTTCATCTTCCAATTCAATGTATTTATCTGAAATTCCCACGCCTAAAAAATCGTCGACATTATCGGTAAGGTCCGAACCATCAATGAGAAATTATAATTTACCGCTGCCAGAATTAAATTATAATGACAATAAAAATTTAAACTATAATTACTATTGTCAGACTGTGTCTCAGGTTGATGATATCAGTTCTATCGGGTTTGGAGAATTCAGATCAAGTTTAAGAAGTAATACCAAACCCAATTCGAGACAAAATTCATTCCTTACCAATAAAAGTACGTTACCAGATATGGTAAATGAAGCTATAGCTTTAGATCATTGTTCAAAATATCATCAAAGCAGCTCAGACGATGAAAGATTTACTGACAAGGTTACTGACACCAAAAATTCTTTCTATAGAAATAACTCTGGAAGTGTATCCGGCAACGAATATGAAACCGACAGTTTAGAAAGAACTTCAAATAAGAAAAGCAACGATTATCCCGAAATTCCATCATCCCAAGCTAGTCCAAGTTTGAGCAATGCTTTACCATTGGAAGAAGAACTTACAATGAGGAATGCAATATATAAAAACAATTCTAACAGTGACAGCATTACTCCATCTCCACCGAGAGAAGCTTGTGTTGAACATAGTCATTACGAAGCCGTTGATAAGAATGAAGATGTGAATAAAGCAGAACTAATCAAAAATAATGGAAATAAAATCGGGGAAAACAAAGATTACAGTTTAGTCAGTGAAGTGTACGTTAATAATAATTATGATTTTGACAGCGCACCAACCTCACCCAATGGTTCAGAAAGTTCTATGGGAAGCAGGAAACTCAAAATCTTAAAAACTGAAGACAAACCAGGATGCTTGACAATAGAAGTAAAAGATCCGCCAGAAAATTACATTAAAATTCATGAATCCGATGGTTTCGAACCAGACACGTTGGACCGTAAACAAGCAAAACAAAAAGAAAATGAAGAAAACGCTCAATTTAGTAGAAAAGATCTCTTGAAAAATATAGAGCACCATAGCGAAAATGTAGACAAAGAATCCATACAGTTAAGAAATAGTGGTACTTTTAAAAACAGTAATAATAAAACTGAGGCTATCAACAAATTTAACAGTCTCAGACATGAATATCACCCTCACAAAAGTATATATGATCGGCCAAGGCTATCACCAGAAACATTTAGAACAACCAAAAGTCTAGAACCAGATAAAACTGATAACTGTTGGGAAGACAGTGCAGAATGGAACACTGAAGAAGGTCGTATTTTAACTTTAGAACTTAGACATTCTAAAAGACAACGACAGTGCACACCACCAACGATTAAAGAACTAAAAAATTTAGCTAGACCTGATGTTTTACCGCCATTACCGCCCACCGAAGAAACTTCAATATATGAGCAACCTGTTTTTCCACCAAGGAGAGTGGAACAAGTTGTTGCAGAGAGTTTTCCAAAAAACTTGAGTGGCAGAAGCCTCAGTCCGAGAACATTTACAAAGTATATACCAATTGATTCGACATGCAAACAATCAAATCATTACGCATTACACAATGGACCTTCTTGCAGTCCACAGAGGGCTTCTGTGCACCTATCATCCTCGGACTATGAAAAACTCAATCACATAAAAGAAGAAAAGACCGAACAGAAACGTAGAAGTTACTGTGGCAACGAAATAAATACAAACACGTTCATAAAAACAAACCGCGATGAAAATCGTTTTAAAGCACGTCACAGACGTAAAAAAGGTTCGCATGTAATCGACGATTCTGGATATCTGAGCAGTGATTCTACTAGCTCTAGGCAAGTGCAAAGAAAAATAGTTGTTTCTAAAATTGTTAGTTGTAGCGAGAGTGACTATTCAGAAAACGAAGCTAGAAGTGAATCTGGGGCTGAAAGTGTGGAGACCCATTCTGTGTACTTTGGAAGATATCGAGGGTTAGAAACAAATGACAATAGTAACAATAAACATTTTATAAAAAATAGTAATAGAAGACTAAATCGTTCTAAAGAATGTTCCTTAGATTAAAGCAAACGTGTGCAATAATTATTTGTGCAATACCTATTTTTTTAATTAATAAATAATTATTTATTCGTAGATTGTAAAAAATACAGCCAGTATAGAATAATAATATATTTATCGTTAAATTACTTGAATATAAATTCCATTACGTACTAAGTTTTTGTAATTATTAGATATTTATTGTACCATAATTCTAAATTTAGATAATATGAGGCCGGATGTGCAATGCAATAATAGGAAATATATTAGTAAAATAATTTTACAAATTTTAACTGTTTTCTATATAATATTTTTTCCTTTGATGAATTTAGTAAGTAATTCATCAAAGATTTTTTCATAGTTTTTTATCATATTTAAATATTAATATTTTAATTTTTGTTACATTAATTTATTTTAGGATATCATGATGAAAATAAGAGTCAGGCAGCAAATGTTAGCTTCCTAAGTACCTGACAAATATTTAATGCTCCAGAGTGGGATCAAGTTATCTTTTAGGTGACTTGTTTATATTTAATACGTATCCCCTCTGTATAATAATTAGAGCAAAACTTGTGGCATTATGTTGGTGACAAACAATCTATAACTAGGTAAGTACTTCTTTTTGATACTTATTTATTTCGTCAATTCATGTATTTAAGAAAAATAATAAATAGGTAACCCAGCATAAATAAATAACCATTAACACTAATACATTAAAAAGATAGTTATCAAAATAAAACCTTTAAAAAGGGCAGTTTCTTACCTCTTTTAACAAATATGTCGACGAAATTTAGATTAGGTAAAAAAGTATTTTACTGCAAAAAAAAAGTAGGTAGATAACGTTTATTTATTAATATGTTGTACAATCCATATTTGTAAAATAAAAACGCTCATAACATATTAGGAAAATATCTAAGAATAACTTTGTGCCATTATGGCTCCGATTTAAATGAACATAGCAACCAAAGTATTTTAATTTTATTATTACATAACAGATTGTTTGTCAACAACGTTCGGGGGTTTTATTTTGGTTTTGGGTACTTTTAACGAAATTACTAAGTATTAAAATTATTTTTTAACGTTATTACACAGTAACAGAGCAAAATAATTATTATGTAGTTTTTTGTTGCTAGTTGTTCTATTTTTTTAATATATTAGGTATTATAAGTTAATATTTAAATGGCTGATGTTGGTGCTCAAACGCAAAGGGAAATTCGGGTAGTTATTTATTTACTACAAGAGTATGACTCTTAGACAATTTAGAAAAATATAATTATTATATTTAGTTAAATGTATTAGTTAAAATAAATAGAATAAAAGCGAATTAAAAGAGAAAAAAACCATGACAATTATATTAAAATATCTTATTTTACCTAATATAAATAGGTAGATGATCAAATTAATGAAAAAATTCTAGCTTTTGTTAGCGACTTCGCGTATTTTTATAAGTTGTAGCCTGTTTTTCATGTAAATTATATTATTGTTACTGTAGTTAGTAAGTTTTATCAAAATCCGTTAAATATTATTGAATAAAAGAGTTACGAACATAAATACATTAATGTTACTAACTGTCGCATATATTAGTAGAATTAGTGAATTTACGCTTGAAGAAGCGTAAATTCACGAAGCGTAAGCGTTTAATTTGACGATAAAATGAAACTTAGGTATTATAAATATATATTATGATGATGGATTTTGGCAACACGAGTCAATAATTAATAAATTAATGTATATTTTTTAATTTAATAATTTTTTTTGTAAAAATTACAATTTAAATCTTTTTTTTAAATTCGATATACTCACTTAAATTTATAGGTATATTATTTCTTTAATTATTGTTAGTGAATAATAATATTTTAGTTATTAAATTAGTATTATAATGCCGAATAGTAAAGAGAAAATCTCTCAATAAAGTCGACCAACACTGATTTTTTTAAAGTAATTAATAAAAGAAGTAGATATTTAAGAAATACAATATTTCAGTTGACACATACGAATATTTGTGCATATAGTTGCTCTATAAAAAAAATATCAAAACACAGACTTGTTCGGGATGAGAACAGCTGTAGGAATTAAGAACGTGTGGTCATAAGATTTCACCTTGTCATGTTTTTAATTTTTATGCAAAAACAACACAAAAAGAATACATAAAAAAGCAAATAAAGACTGACAAATTTATATTTCACAGATTGTGTGGTGGTAAAAATAATATTTGTTCATTTCATTTGGGTATGATTTAAGCTGTCGTCAATTTAATAGGTATTGAATTAGTTAAATAATAGGTTTTGTCCGCAAAATAGTAGATCTGTCGGTAAATTGTAGTCGCCAAACAATATGAAAACAATTCCATAATAAATCACTTATACCTACATAATCATTGGGATATATTATCAATTATCAAATAAATAGGTTTGTATTTATTATAATTAGTTTGTCCTGTTAACTGTATAATCTAAATAATTGAAAACGATCATTAAAAAAATGAAATATGTCACCTGAAGTTTCAAAAAAACCTATTGTAGATAGTATTTAACCACTTTTTACATTACTTGTATATTATACATACAGATTATATGTATTTAAAATATGTGGTTTAGTAACAGATATCATCTGTGGTAGCTGTCTATTTACACCCGGTAAATATCTAGGATGTATTTATTTATTTGGGGTGTTGTATTGATTTATTTTTATTATAATTTATGTAATAACTACGTAAATTAGAAAACTACGTAATTTACGTAGAAATTTACGTAAATTATAGAATTTACGTAAATTTCTAGTATAAACAATTGTTAAATTGGTAACGAATTGTATAATTTGATAACTGAAAAAATAAAATGTAGCTACCTACTGTACTGGTGACAAAATAATAAGTAAAAAGATGTTAATTGTTTTATTTGCTGACAGATCTAATACTATTTTTAGTACGAAGCTATTATTTAAGGGACAAACCTATTATTTTTATAATAGGACGAACTACGATTTTTTTGATAATACATTTCTTATTTTAGATAAATATTGACATTAATTTGGTAATTTATACCTGGCGACACATTTATTTAATTGACAATGAAAATATTTCGTGGAGACAGATCTATTAATTACATGATACAAGTTGATGACAAAATATAAATTTTGATGACAAAAAATATAGTTCCAATTTCATTTTAGCCACGACAGTTCTCCTTCCGAACAGATATAATGTAACATTGTTATGTGCTAGAAGCTGTTTTTATAACTAAATTTAATCGCTCAATTTAGTTAACATAAGCAAACATTGTAAGTTGGTAGTAAATTATTTTTATTAAATATTTTATAAAAACATGACTTGATTTTCATTTTTTTTTTAATTACAAACCTTAAACCCTACTTGAAGTTAGCTTCTACTTCAATGTACTTATATGTATTCTCTTATATATAATAAACATAAGAGAAAATATATATAATTTATATAATATAGATTAGTTCCATTGGCACCATTGACATACACATGACAGGGAAGGACAGAACAATAAACAAAATTTTTATACAAAAAATTGATTTATTTTGAATTAATTTACAATATCGACCCATAATATATTTATAAACTCTGTAATCAATGTAACGAAACATTTACAAATAGGTACATATATAATCTATCTATAGTATCACTTTAATTCTTGGTTGATGTAAGCTTTTCAAGACTTTGTCAAAGATAAGCATCACTCGTTTTTAACCTCCTATATATCCTACAATACGTATTATGTTCTTTTTTAATAAATCAATAAAGATATTTATTGATATATTAAAAAATACATTCGCATTCATACTTGTTACTAACTTACTTAATTGGTTAATAACAATTCTTACAATAACTTATATAGATACTTATCTCTAACTGAATCTAATACTAATAAAATATTTTAAGACTGACTGACTCAAAGCACAGGCAAAGTTACAAGTCTAAAAAGATGAAATTTAGAATACAGGTTTATTTTATAACGTAACTATAAGTTAAGAAGCGAATTTTGAAAATTGTAACCGTGCATAGCCGGGTCGCTAGTATAATTTAATTTTTTTTTCTATTATTTCCGTCAGTTACTATTCAAAACCTAATCAAGATTGGAGTCATCCTTACATAGTATAATTTGATGAAGTCGTTTCCGCGTCCTAAGTCCTAAACCACGCAATGGATTTTGAAGCGGTTTTCACCATAAGTTAGATATTTTTTCACGAAAGTTTTATATAATAAAACCAAATTTAGTCTTTTATTAAGTAAAAAAACAACATTTTGCAATCAAGTCGCCGAAATTGACCGCGTCTGTCTGTGTCTCCGCTACTTTTAAACTACCTAACCGATTTTGATACAGTTTTCACTAATGGAAAGAGAGATAATCGAGGAAGGTTTGTGTATATAAAAAAATGCATTACGGGCGAAGCCAGGAAGCTGGTCGCTAGTAAGTCACATTTAGTATACAGAAAAAGCTATTAATTTAATAATGCGAACGATAGATGTCGTTGTCATATAATTATTAAATCACTTACGAGTGTTACGCTTAACAAAATTATGAAAACCTTTCGAAGCCTCACCCATAAGTTTACTCTTGAACTTCATAAAATTCTCATTACCGTCTGCAAATAAATCAATTTTCTTAATATTACCCTCTATATTAGTATCATTTTGTTTCTTCTGTATGTTCATACAATGATCTAGATATTCCAATATCATCGTAGTCTGATTAAGTATAGACGTGGCGTAATCCTGATAATTTTCAACGGCGGTTGGCAGTGTTGTATCCTCATTGTATTGAGCGAATTCGCTCGTGTGCGATTTTAGTCTTTGCGTGTGCAGGGTGGCTACTATCCTCGCTGGGATGAACTCGTTTATGCAATGCATCAAAGCTATCACTTCTGAAGAGGACCTAAAAGCGTAGACAAATAATTGATTCGTGTCAACTGTATCGATATGGCATGGCACAGCACAGCAAAAGATTTTTTCTGAACATAATATTAATGTGTAACATCTTACTGCTACGTTTCTAATAAAAGGATTTTATAAGTATCTTTCTTATCACCCAGTTACTTATAAAATCCCACTAATATTATTTGTGAGGATGTATGGATGTTTGTTACTCTTTCACGCAAAAACGGCTCGATGGATTTGGATTAAATTTGGCACACAATATGACTTGGATTAACATATATGATACTTTGTAACCGAAAAAAAAATTTTGGTTCCAGAGGCATCGTCTAAAAGTATGAAAAATTGGGCGTTACCATTGTTATAGCGATAAAGATGTCAAGCGTTATATTATCTACTCATATGTTTTTATTTATAAACGCGGACGAAGTCGCGGGCCTTATCTAGTATAAGTAAAAACCTTAATATTAGCTTAACTTAATTTAAGACTTACCGTGTATAAACAGAAATCGAATATTTTCCATTTGGCGATTCCGTTTCTTCAAACACAACCATGACACCATGGAGTTTGTGAAGCGGATTGTTTTTATGTAACAGACCCACATTGCAACCTGCTATTTTTTCCATATTCAAATAGTTACAGAACATGTCTTGCATAACCAATTCCGATTCCATGTTCCTTTTTATATGCCTCAACAGGAGGTCCGTTCTCTCCGAACATGCTAAAATTGCCAGTTGAATTTTGGGATCGTCTGAAATTAAAAAATCTTTATAAATTCCTGTAAAAAAAATTCAAATTTCTGTAAAAAAATAATGATATAAAACTGTCAATAATTACCTAATTGATGATTAAATAACAGATCATAACTTCCCGCCATAATTTCATTTATAGTCAATACTACCTTATTAAGGGGATGAAAGCACTCCTTCTCTTGTTTCTTATAGAACAACACTCCTCTAAATTCAATGTTGCTAACAATACTGCACTCAAGTTCCTTACAGTCCAAGACGATGACTAGGGATGTTTGTTTGAGCGGTTCGAGACAATGGTTGCTCATTTCCACCCAATAGGGTAATTCTGTTGTAGACTGGAACAGTTTTGTTTTATATACTAGAGATTGTTTGGAGCTATCGTGCAGTAGCAGTTGCAACTCTTCTATTGGTCTGCAAATAACATTATACATTATTTAGTAAACTTTACTTATATTTAAGTTTATAAAAAAAAAATGGACTTCTATAGGTGAAAGAATTTTTAAAATCAGTCTAGTAGTTTTTGAGTTTATTAATGAATATAAAAAAAAAATAGAAATAATAGTTTATTAATAATATAAAATTTTTTTTCTTTATAATATTAGTATAGACTATTACTGTTAGTAATATTTAAGTAGATTTTTTAAATAACTTACAATTTGTAAGTAAGTAAAAAATATATGAGAAAAATTAAACTGGAAAAAAATTTAATCATATTTACTATAAGAAACTTGTGGTAAGTACATCATAGACTTACACTCTACAAAGTCTAATAATTCTAATAATTGTTATAATATACTCACACATCATTTTTGTTTGTAATATTTACAACAATAACTACTTTTTGATTCCATATTTTTGTCCAAGGGTCTAATGTTTCAATTGATATTGCAGTGGTCACCTAAAATAAGTTTAAATTTATAAATATGTACCGTAACCAGGTTGTCAATAAATATTTATAATATTTAATTCATTAAATAACTCATTAAATGTTTAAATTAACTATGCTGATTGGACGATTTGCTTCTTCATTATGTATGACCTACATAAGTAACTTTTACTTTGTGAATGATTTTAAACAAATATTTCTTTACCTACCCTCTCATATTCATCAGTAAAAACGGTATTCTCTATATTTGGACGCATCTCTTGATATGCGCAAAATGCAGCAATCTGACGGAACCTAACAAAATCTTCATAACATTTTTCATTACATTTTATGTTATATTTAATTTCAGACAATTGTCTTTTAAGATTATTCACCAGAGGATAGTCTTCTAAAGTTTCAAGAGATTTGGATTCGTATGGACTTTGTAAATTGTCACAAAAGTCTATTTTAGCATAATTCCCACCAACATATATGTTAAGCATTGGCGCTCCACTGCGAGGATGTGCGTCCACTTCGAAACTATCTATATCATAAAACGTTTTAAATATCTGAAGACTGTCTGCAGATGACAAAATGATGACGGAATTTTCACATGAAACTAAGTAAAAAAGTTCACATTTCAAGTTTCTTATGATTTTTATTTGCGTCCATACACGAGACCTATGGCCTTTACCTAATACTTCGGTTCGCACTACCTCTCGCTCGTAAAATTCTTTAACGTGTCCTGACATTGTACAAACAGTTACATCAATAACTTTTTTGTCTCGAGGGTGGTGATCGTAAAAAACAAAACATGTTATTTCATGAATTATATATGCCGGTATACACGATATCAGGGCCACTCTTGCTTTATTTGGAATTGCAGCCATTTCAAACACTTTGTGCAATTCGTTCAACAAACATAAAAAGTAGAAACTAACTAAAAATAAAATAAAATTGTCAATGAGAATAATTATAATCACACAATCGAGCTTTTCGCGCGCCTGTCTTGACAGCTTGATTGACAGCTAACCACACACAGAACAGAACACTATATAGTTACATAAAGCAGGCATGAGCAAACAAAATCAGTGTCACAAAAGGTCACAGACCATTTTACAAAAAAAAAATTCTAACAAAACTTTAATTTAAACAGGAAAGAGAGCAATAAAAATAATTATGACCAATGGCTAATGAGCATGAACAGTACTAAGAAAACAAAACAAAGGCGTAAGAATATTCCTTCCAGACCTGAAAAGAAGGGATTGGAGGAATAAAGAAAATTGTGTAACACAACTTTGTAAATGGATAGATTGCAAATGTATATTCATATTATGGGATGGATTCTAAAAAAATTAAAAAGCAATGATATTCTCAAAGTAGGTACATTTTATTTCAACCGTATGTCAGCTGTTTCTACCGTGTTTCCACTTTACTGTCACTAGGTAAATAGTATAATATAGTCGATATACTTCAAAGTTCAACTAGCAAAACATTGAAATTATTGTCAAAAATCCTTGGTGTAAAAATATTCTATGATGAATACAGAGTAACTTTCTCTTAATTTACCCAAACACCCGTATGAAACATTGATTCGTCTAATAAAATAGGTGACAGATAGGTATTATTATTACCTAAAACTAACCTAAACAATAATTTTACTTATTATTTTTAAGAATTAAACTTAAATCTTTGTTGGTAATCCTTTTGATTTAAACTGTAGCTAGATACTGTTTTAATTCAATATTAAGTTAAATTTCGATTTATGGCAACACTCGAAGAGTAAATAGGTACCCCCTTTAAAAAAACGTAAAACGAACTGTATTAATATTTCAGCAGTAATTATAAATGCATGGTTAATAACTTTTTTTTAAATAATTTGTTCTTATTGTCTGTCTACACATCTTCCATCTTTCTAAATTACTGCTTTGCTTTGAGTAAAGGTTGTCATAGGTAAATATAAACATAAAAAATAATGCAATTTTTTTTATTATTAATTCACCGATGGCTGTTTATGCGCTAGATATAAAGTGAAAATGCTTGTCAAGGCGCTGACTAGAAATATAACATCAAACCACCTGTGATAGAAATTAAACTGCAGGTCACCTAATACTTGAGTTATAATAATCCGGTATTCCGATGGCATATTCATACGCATTAACAACACAGACGAACAGAAATACATTCCCATTATTTGGGCCAATATCATTACTATGATGTTTGAAGACTTGGATGATGATATCTTGTAGAAAAACTGAAAGAAAAAAAAAGAATAATTTTTCAAATCCATTTTTTTAAAATTGTAAACAGCGTGATTTGTGTAGTTTTCTATAAAATTATATTTTATTAGGGAATCACATAAAAAACGTAGGAAATGGAACACCTTGGAACATTCACACTTTGTAGAAAAATTCCTTCCTGATAGGATAAAGGGCAAGGGATGAATTGCAGATAGGATAGGATAGGAGAATGACAATATGCGAGTGCAGTTTGCTTCTACTGCTAAATAGTTTACCTTTGTGAGTGTAAGCAGCAGTCCTCTTATACTGGTCAGTACAATACACCCCACCAGAATGAAGGAAACGTGTTGCGACCAGAATGTTACATCTATATTGAGACCCAGCCAATGGACCACGATCTCTAACCCTTTCGTCACAGGGTCCTTTTTGCCTACACGATCGAAAACTATGTTTATTGTTGACTGAAAAAAAAAAAGAAAAGCTTGAGTTATAATAACATGAAGGGACTGAACGTGAACATGAAGGGCCGACACACATTAGAGGACGGCATTAGAACAGTAGCTTGAACTACACGCACACAGGCATAGAAATAATGAACACATATAGACTCACAATGAATATCTTCCACACGCAGTACAATGAGAAAAAATAACCGAGGAAGTTGAAGTACCGGCCGCGCCAAGTCCGCGACCATTGGATGCGCTCGCGCATGTTTCGAGCCTCGTGAGCTTCGACGAACAACTGCCGACTCAGTTCTTCCAGTGCACCTATTTCTTCACGGAGCTGACCTATGTCTGGGTAAAACATTTCACAATTAACGCAAGGCCCAACCTTAGAGTGACCGAATACAATTTTTACCAAAATGAGCGCAACCTAAGTAACCCAAGAATGAAGGTGCAATATTGCACAACAAATTTTTTTAGCTTCTCGAAGATAAACGAATAGATTTAAAATTGAAGGTTTTTCTTAAATATTGTGTAAAATATGAAAAAAGAATGTGTCATTGAGTTTTTCATTACTGTGAGATAATAGGTTTTTTTTTTTAGGCAATAATTTTCATGCTCACGAAACCACAAAAAGGTACCGTTTGCAAATTATGTTCTTAAAGAATAACATATATATGTACTTACTCTCAGCGCCATAATTAAGCGGATTAGCAATGTTTCCAACACTTGACAATATATTGCTCCAGAAGCCTCGACGGCTGACGCCCGATTGGTCCAATAGGCCATATTGCTGTCTCCCTCCCACATTATTAGCGTCCGCTAGCGCTATCCTTTTCTTTTTAACGAGTATCATATCCATTGTTTGCAATAGTTTTTTCTCTATAGATAAAACATCCGCTTCAGTTACAGGTCTGCAGTGAGAAATTATCATAGTATTACCTCAAGAGTATACTACGGGTAGTAGTATAATCATAGTATTAATTTTACTAATTTTAAAACCGAAGACATTTTATTTGACCTAAAGAATTATTTATAACTAAATTTTGCCCGCGACTTCGTACGCGCTTGTTTTTCTTAGGTTTTATTCAATCGTTATGGCTTATGTATTAAAAAAAAAAAACTATGTATCTCACCTTAAAAATATTGTCATGGATGTGTAGGGATAATTAACGGCGCCAAACCCTGAGAGTAGCGCCATTACTGTCACACCAATCACCCCTATTCGAGATACACCCTGTTCTATTGAAAATATACCCTGAAAAATAAAATAAAAAGCAATATATTTTAAATCCTGTATAATTGTCTGCAATATGAGGCATTGCTACGAGTGGGGCGCGTGATTTTTTTACTATTTTTATAATACTAAACTATACTTGACGCAATTTAATAATATTAACGACAACATATATTAAAGCAACACGAGTTATTCATCGATAGTATTTTTAGACTAGTTGGTACTCGCTGTAGTTAGTTTTTGAAAATCCCACAGGAAGCTAACAATTTTCCAGGATAAAAAGTATCCTTTATAATGTTAATCCATGTAATCATCAATACATAAGTTGAAACCGCATTCAAATCAGTTAAGCCGTTTCGGAGATAAGCTTGCATAAGTGCATAGACAAATAGACAAAAATTTTAAAAACTATTTTTTGACCTCTGTAAGATAAGTACAATGTGTAGAAATTGTTTTTATAAAAAAATATTTTATGTACAGACATGGCTCGTTTACGATATTACTATGTGTATAGATACTATATTTATAAATAATAAACATACCAACTGTCTGATTTTAAAATTTTCACTGAAGTACACTTTTGTAAATTATTATTATGCATACAAAATGGACTCACTTGTTTTGGGCTTAAAATAGGAAACGGATCGCCAATCTTCCAAAAGAAATATAAATAGATGAACCAAACAAATGTTGTTAAAGGTCTTATCATGTTCTGGGACACTGTAAACAATATTACTTGTGATTTAATTCTGAAAAAGATTAATAGGTGTGTCAAATAATATTCAATCACTATTAAGGAAACTATCAGGAAACTCCAACTTCAACAAATATTTGGAAAAAGAAATTGCCGAATAGGCCATCTCGAGTTTTGTAGTAACACATTTAGCTATTCATTTTTATTTATAGATTACTCTACTTTCTGTATTATCTGTACAGTAGTTTTCCGTGTCAAAGAGTACCTAACAAAAATCCTTACAAACTTTCGCATTTATAATACTAGCAGAAGAATGTTTCTATACATTGGATTCTCTTCTAAAATAATTAAATATAAATTTAAAGTAACATTTTAAATTGCATTATAATTATGCATTAAATTAAGATAAAATAAATAGTGATCTCATTAGATTACATAATAATATATAACTCATTTTAGGTTAGGAAACCGATTAGGTGTGATGCTACATGTTGGACTGTATCAAAAGTGGATAATGATAAAATAATAAACGACTAGGTGTTGCACGCGACTTCGACCGCGTAATTTTAAGTGAAGAATTTTTAAAATTGGCCCAATAGTTTTTGATTTTATTCACTACAGACATAAATACAATAAACTTTTCTCTTTATATAATATTATAATAGTATAGATAATGATTGTGTTAGTAAAAAATATTTTTTACTAATACAATCACTGCTCTAATAATATTAATGGATTGTGTATTTATAAATTGTATTATTTCTACTGACATAATGTACCTTAAAATAAGAAGCTACCTACTTACCAAATCTAATATTACTGATGCAAAAATATGCTATGTAGAATGGTATGAGAGCAATCACCATAAACAACAAGGAATAAAGACCAAGGTTCCAGTGGAAATATCTTGAACTGAAAGTAAAATATGTAGTCATAAAATTATGTTTAATTTTGACCAATACCTAATATCTAATATTTTTGAGAAATTGACTTTTTTATTTCAATGACATATTTTGGTGAAACCACAGATCTAATATTTTTTACTGCAACTTATACTTACAGAAATAATATCTTTACATAGTATGAAATGAAGTTGCTTCCTACTGTCTATCTCTCTGTATATTTTAAAATATGAAACAGATTTTAATGCGGTTTCCACTAACAGAAAGAGTGTGAAAGGAGAAAGATTTTTATATATAATTTGTATTATTATTATTATTATTATTATTTTCGAAAGCCAGGAGAGGGCCTGTATAATACTTTTTATATGCAAATGGATTTATTGCTTATTCATCTTTGTGTAAAATTTTGTTAGTTAGAAGGTATTGGCACTTTACCCTTGACATAGGTTCTGATTTTTTTTTCTTAGAATTGAACATTCTGAAAAGTTTCCACATAAGATTAAATTAATTTGTGGGAGTATCTCCTATAATGTCCTTAAATGATAGAAATAATAATATAGTTTTACCTTGTGTCTAAGTATCCAATAATTTCAAAAATTATAAGCTCAAACATGGTGCAGCTTAATGCAAATGTAATTGAAAATATTAATTGCACCAAAGTATGATGTACTTCATAGTCTTTAAATAGTTGTTTTACAAAAAATATCCAACCACCCACAAAAAATACTGTCTGAAAAATAAAACATGTAGTTTTAGATTTATGCATAAAATTATCACCATCATCGTTATTATCTCTTCCATAGGACATTGACTGCTGGACATAGACCTCCTCCATATTTGTCCAATAAGACTGGTTAAAAGCACTTATGCATAAAGTATGGAAAATTAGCATTAGTTACAAGTTGTGGTTAGAGGATTGGACTCTGATATTACTTAATTATGCACCGAAACACAAAACCATAAATGCTGTTGTTTTACATTTACAATGGTGTCATGTAAGTGGTTGATTGTTACAGCTAGAGGTGCAGAACAGTTTATGAACGCGGAATGCAATATGTGCTCTTAATACTCATTTAACAGAAGACCATCGTGAATTAACAGCATGTGTGCTGTTGTGTTTCAGTGAATGAGTAAGCGATGCCAAAGTCTTTATCATTAATCCTACTATAGTCGGAGCACACTTGCAGCACCTGCGACGGTAGCCACCTATCATCAAGTGTCTATCGAGCTTTAATCAAATTATTTAAAGAAATTTATATAATAACATGAAAATGTATTCATAACATAACCTAATTACCTGAGAAATCAGTATTATTAATGTGTCTTCCAGAAAAGTCATTGTGATTGTGACGTAGACTTTATAAAAATAAAATATGTTAAAATTTAAGTTTATATTATAACTTAAATAATAAGTTTTGTTTTGTTTTGTTTTATTGTTAAAATAAAAAACACCGCAGATAACGCAGTTTATGCAACCAACCATAGACCAAACAAACAAGTACAACAAAACAATTTCAAACCGAAAACGACAATAAATTTGTCCTTATCTAGAGAGTAGTTATATTCTTTGGTCCTTGTCTGACACAGAACAAAAATAGACCTAATGAAATTATGTTACTGCAGCTGTACAGTACACTCATAACTCGTCGAGGCACCCCGAGGCACGTCGTAAACGTATATATAAAAATTACGTGTCACGTTGTGTGTTTTCGATGAACTAAACTACTGAACCGATTTTTTTATTTATTTAGATTACATACAGCCAAAAAAGAAAAAGAAGAGAATATTCTATAAGTGATAAAACTTCGTAACTATGTGTAATTTGGGAAAACTTAAAAGATAGGATAGTTTTTATCTCAATTTATAGTATTTTTTTATTGCAAATTATTTGTTTATTATGTGGTTGGTTAATGTTGTACGTGATTGTATAAATTAAAGATACGGATTACGACGGATTAAGAATTATATTTTACAAAGAAAGTCATTATATGAACATGACAAATTGGTGACAAAATTAATATAAGTGACAACATACATATGACATAAAAATATATTAAAAAGTATTAAAAGTAAAACCAAAAAGTATGTATAATGCAAAAGAGTATTTACAACAAGTCCCTACATCAGCCCCCCCGGAGACCTTTAGGTCGATAAACGTTTGGGAAAACAAACACGACGACCCGATCTTGTTCTGCGTTCCGGAGTGGGCTGTTGAGGTATAACAACAGCATGTTCGCTAGAAGTTGTAGGTGCCAGACTGGGCTCCTCTAGTATATATGCTGGTTTCAAACGGTCAATGGAAACATTATTCGATTTCCCTTTGATATCGAGCTTAAAAAATTTATCTGCACGGTTTATTACACGATAGGGTCCGGAAAATGTCGGTTGCAACGGTTTTCGAACAGAATCATCCCTTATGAAAACGTGAGAAGCTGTTTTCAAGTCTTTATGAACGAAAACTTTTGGCATTCCGTGACGAACCGTTATCGTAGGCTGCAGTTTTCGCATTTGCAATTGCAGTCGGGACAGGAAATCCGTATAATCGATTACATTTTTACTTGAGCTCTCGAAGAAATCTCCAGGTAAACGCAATTGTTCACCATACACCAGATCTGCGGTGGAAGCTGAAATGTCCTCTTTATAGGCCGTTCTTATACCTAAAATTACAAAAGGCAAGGCTTCCAACCAATCTTCACTTTCATGACACTTGATCGCTGCTTTCATTTGCCTGTGGAATCGTTCCACTAAGCCATTGGCTGCAGGATGGTAAGCCGTTGTCATGAAATGTTCAGCTCCTATCATCTTCGCCAAACGTCGAAATGTGTCAGAAATAAATTGTCTTCCTCTGTCCGTCGTGATACGTTTTGGGCAACCAAATCTGGAAATCCATCCGAGAACAAATGCTTGAGTGATGGTCTCCGCTTTGATATCGGCGATTGGCATCACTTCAGGCCATCTCGTAAAACGATCCACTGCAGTCAAGCAATACCGATAACCACGACACAGCGGCAGGGGACCAACTATATCAATATGTACATGAGCGAAACGTTCGGATGGTGGAACAAATGATTTTATCGGCGAATGTACATGCCTAGAAACTTTACTACGTTGGCACTGTAGACATGCTCTTGCCCATTCACGACCGTCTTTATTTATTCCGGGCCAGACATAACGTTGAGTAAGTAGCTTCACTGTCGTCTTACCACCAGGATGACTCAGTCTATGAAGCGAGTCAAAAGCTTCACGACGAAACTCAGGCGTAAGATACGGACGAGCAGTTGAGCCGGACATGTCGCAAAATATTGCTGCCTCTTTGGGTAGACCAGGAATCACTACCTTTTTAAGTTGCAGCGACGAACCTGTCTTCAGCAATTGCTGTAGATCAGGATCGGTGTCCTGTGAATTAGCTAATGCGGCGAAATCTATAATACTAATTGTATCAACTGGTCGAGATAACGCATCAGCAACAACATTGTCCTCCCCAGATATGTGCTTTATGTCTGTTGAAAATTGACCTATGAAATCTAGATATCGGAATTGACGAGGCGAGCATTTGTCTAATGGCTTTTGAAATGCAAAAATAATTGGCTTATGATCTGTATGAATTTCGAAAGGTTTAAGTTCTAACATGTGACGAAAATATTTAACACCTTCGTATATTGCCAACAACTCTCTATCATAAGGGCTGTATTTACACTGAGTTGCTGTTAGTTTTCTTGAAAAGAATCCTAACGGTTCCCATACATCGTCTACACGCTGTTGGATAACTGCACCAATTGCTAAGTCTGACGCATCCGTAACCAGCGCGACTTTCGTGTTAGGATGAGGATGGGCAAGAAGTGTGGCTTCTGCTAGACTTGTTTTACAGATCAAAAATGCTCTATCTAAATTTTCGTTCCAATCTATTTTCGTCGAGTTTTTTAAATTTGGACCTGCTAACAAAGCATTCAGTGGTTTTTGCTTAAGCGCTGCTTGTGGCAGAAAACGTCGATAAAAGTTAATCATGCCCAAAAAACGACGAAGTTCTTTAATTGTCTTGGGGCGTGCAAAATTCTGTATGGCAATTACCTTCTCTGGTAAAGGTTTTGTGCCATTGCTAGAAATGTTGTGTCCGAGAAAAGCTACTTCTGTCTTTCCAAAATTACATTTTGCTGTGTTGATTAAAACACCATGTTGCCGTAGTCGTTCAAAAACTTGTCTCAGATGACTTTCGTGCTCTGTTACGTTTACTGACGCTATCAAAATGTCATCTAAATATGGAAAACAGAATTCTAGTTCGCAAAGAATTTCATCAATGAAACGTTGAAACGTCTGTGCAGCATTTTTAAAACCGAAACCCATAAAGTTAAATTCAAAAAGACCAAAAGGCGTCGTTATTGCTGTTTTTGGAATATCATCCGCAAATACTGGAATTTGGTTATAAGCACGTACCAAATCCAGAGTGCTAAATACTGTACAGCCATAGAGATTGTAGGAAAAATCTGCTAAGTGTCTGACTGGATATCGGTCTGGTATAGTACGAGCATTAAGAGCACGGTAATCACCACAGGGCCTCCAACCTTGGTTCTTTTTGGGGACCAAATGTAAAGGTGAGGACCATGAGCTGTCAGATCTATGCGCGATACCTGTATTTACAAGTTGTTCAAACTCACGCTTAGCAATCTTGAGTCGTTCTGCATCTAATCTCCTTGGGCGGGAGTACACTGGTGGACCAGGAGTAGTGCGAATATAGTGAACCGTATTATGTTTCACCTTTGGTGCCGAAGTATCACCGGCTGGACGGGTAATCTCTGGGTACTCTTGTAGAATTTGATGAAAAATAGATGTACCTGTAACTGTTTTAACATGGCACACAGAACAAGATTTTGCGGATATACCACTAATAGAAAGCGTTGTAATATTGTCAACCAAACGTTTATGCCTAATGTCTACCAATAACCCATAAAATTTTAAAAAATCTGCGCCTAAGATAGGTTTTGTTACATCTGCTACAACAAATCGCCATGAAAAATCACGACGTAAGCCTAGGTCAAGCTTTAAAGAAATTGTACCATAAGTAAAAATTGTCGATCCGTTTGCGGCGCATAATACGTATTTGTTCTTTTTAGGGCGTGAACTACGTATAAAACTAACGGGATAAACACATAAGTCTGAACCACTATCCACTAAAAACTTCACCTGTGTCTTTTTGTCGGTCACGAATAAACGGGCTGAAACATTTTGACAATCGCTGGCCGTCATCAACGACTGCCGTCGGCATTTCCCTCATTGAAACTGCAAGGCGCGTGACACTTACTTGCGCGCGGGCCAAACTTGCTGTGATACCAGCACATACCACGACGTTGTCTTCGATTGCTGCTCCGAGAACGTGAACGGCGCCGGCCTGTGTAGCGCGCTTTACTTGAAGCATGTGGCCGCGCTGTCCTCTTTAATTCCGCAATCTCGCGACTAAGACCGTCGACACACCGCCGGAGTTCGATCATCTCGCTTGACGTCGACGGCGTGGACACTTGGTGTATCTGCGGTTGCACTATATCTATCACTGTATCAGCGAGCTTAGCTAGGTCTTCTAAACAGCTTTTAGACTGCGAGGCAATTATTAACTGGACGTGCGATGGCAGACGATTTGACCACAAAGATTTTATAAAGTCATCAGGAACGTCTGGTCCAGCAAGGTTTAACAAATGACGCAGGAATTGCGAAGGCTTGCGATCGCCAATGTCCTCATTGCTAATGAGCTGCCGAACTCGCTGCTCATTGGATGACGATAAACGTGAAATTAGCTCATCTCTTACCTTATCGTATTTTCCTGTATCGGGTGGGTTTTTTACAATGTCTTTGATTTCAGCGATAATTCTACAATCCAAATTTGCTATTACATGGTTGTATTTTGTCGAATCCGTAGTTATACCAGCTAAGGCGAATTGGCCTTCTAATTGGGCAAACCACAGTGCCGGATCTTCTGGCCAAAACGGTGGTACTTTAACACTCACACTATTTAAAATGTTCGGACGGCTATTTTGTTCCATCGTTATATTTATTCGTATGTAGTGTGCAAATTATATTAAAATCACGTCAGATTATCACGTCGGAGTTACCAAATTTGTGGTTGGTTAATGTTGTACGTGATTGTATAAATTAAAGATACGGATTACGACGGATTAAGAATTATATTTTACAAAGAAAGTCATTATATGAACATGACAAATTGGTGACAAAATTAATATAAGTGACAACATACATATGACATAAAAATATATTAAAAAGTATTAAAAGTAAAACCAAAAAGTATGTATAATGCAAAAGAGTATTTACAACAAGTCCCTACAATTATATGAGAAAGAGTTATAAATTACCCTTACACCGCCATCTGTAAGAATTTTTTGGAACTCACAGTTCAGAGCCGGGGGCGGGACAGCTAGTAACAGATATAAAAATGTTTTGGGTTGTAAAATTTCCCAAAAGAATGATCTTCAGTAAAAAGGTTGGATGAACCAGCTAATCCACCAGCGTCATCTGAACAACATAATTTGAACAGAACGTTATTTACTAGGTATTGTTAACATTTATCACATTAATTGCTTAATAAATGTGAATGGCCGGGGTTATGGCCTTACTATTTACCTTCAAACACCGCAGCCGTCAATTTGGCGGCACTAGAGATGAAAGTCAGAATACTCATGAAATTATTGCGTATTTTGCTTTAAAATAAAATAAAAAAGTATAAATTTATTTTTTATTCATAATAAACAATTTTATTACTTAAACTGAGTAACATTCGCAATAAATAATAATTTTTCTCAAATCTTTTATACATTTTCCACAAATACATTTTTTTACAGATTGTGCATTTTTCACACGTTCTATTTTTTTTTTACAATTATGATTTATTTGACATTACCGCCTCTTATTGTTTGTAGTAGATCGTTCACTTGTTTCAGAATTACTTTCTTGTCTTTGAGCCGCAGCTGAAGTAGATTTTTATTCACATACTCTGCACGTAGATCGCTCACTAGTTGAAGGATAAAATCATGCCGAGATATATTTATTCCTGTTACTTTTCGGTGCAGAATGCACGAGTCTATAGCTGCTAAATCAAGTATATTGTAAAAAACGTGAATGGGCCATCTTCGACTTCCAGCTTTTACGGTGTACTTGCGTGCCATTTGATCGATAATGTCTACACCTAATTTTGTTTCATTATAAAATTCAACTGTCTCAGGCAGTTTTTTTTATCAATACCTATGCTCATGTTGGGGTGCAGAGTACTCAAAATAATTACATTTTTTCCTGGTTTTCCTTGATAGACAGTAAGGGTTGTATTGGTCTCTATTTTCATTATTTAAAACGTTTCATATCTTGTAGTACGAATAGCTCTACAAATCGGCGGTACTTCTCGTTTTGCGCGCCGCATTGTTCCAACAATACCAGTCTAGGATCTTCGAGATACCCCGCGTCCTCTGCGCGAATTTATAATATTGTTATTTGTAGCAGGGGAATCTACTTCGGAGTCTTCCGATGAAGAAGTCACCTGTTCCGGCTAAAATTCTGCATCACGGATTTCACAAAGATTGTCGGATAAATCATCACCACTTTCATATCTTGTTGTAGGTATGTCCTGATATCGCGACAGTTCTTGTTCTATTTCAGAACTATTGAGACGGCGCGCGGCGAAACCAACGTCTACTAAATGTAATGTAAACTAACTAGACAATAACAACTTACTCGGAATTCAAAATAAATAAAGCAAAAGTACCCGCAATCATATGCCATCACTTTGACGGTATGCGGTCTTAGTAGGTATTTGTAAAGGAAGCTCATATACTACATAATATATAATTTAATAGTTTTCTATATAGATTTAGGCTAACAATAACAAATTATGAAAAGTCATAAAATATGAAAAGAAACAAAAACATAGTTTGTAAAATATTTAAGAATGACATCGCCGTGCCGTCAAATTGACGGCCTTGGTCTTTCTAGTGTTAAGTACCTATGTATTTTTTACTAGGTAATTTTTTACCACCTTCTACGTTCTAGCCTAGAACTTCTAGGTATACCTATCTAAATAACCTCATCGATTTAGAACTGGATGAGTATTAAATCTCCAATCTCCATTGTTAGGTATAGTACAACAATTATTATATTAACAACTATGTATAGGTATGCTCTTTTTTGTTGGTACCCTAGACCATACTTCATACATTTTTGCCCATTGCCTTTTCGTATACTTAACATTAATTTAATTTTGGACAATATAATATGGAACGGAAGAGTATGTTCACATTGGTTCACATTAACCTGTTTCAATGCCAAACTGTCGTGTTGTTAGTGAATCACATCACGCTTCGACAAGTCTTTTTTTGTAGTACCTAGTAGTACTTACAATTCAATAGCTATTAACATGTTTAAATTGCTCATTCATTCCAAAACATTTGGCACACTAAACACCAAGAATATCGGTTTGAAATAGAAACCTAGAAGATAAAAATAGCGCAAGTCTACATTTATTTTAAATATTAACACTAAGTTTATGACTTCAGTATGCTAACTCAGTCATAAGCTATTTTGGTTGAAAAGTGTTATTTTTCTAAACACGCTAAAAGTTCTTTATCTCTGTGATCTCCAAATATATTTTTTTGGTTCAAAAGCCCAACTTAACTCACAGATTCTCACTTAATTTTTTGAAGAACCCCGTCCAAATGTAAATATTACTTACCTAATTAAGATATTTTCGACATTTTATCCAGTAGGTAAGAAAGTACCTACTTAAGTAGGTAATATTACATTGTCGTTATATCAAATATCAGCTGCAAAACATAAGTGGGTACCGCATTCTTTATTTGATTGCTATTTTTTTTGTACCTACAGAATCGTGGATGGATAAGTTTTGGTTATGCGATATTCTTATTCACTAAAACCGTTTGATATCCCACCGAATATTTAAAGAATTGAGTGTGGTAATAAGCCGAGGGGTACCTGCTTAGAATAGTATCTCCTTATCACAACCCGTCGGTGTCGTAGACAACAGCTAATGGAGGGTGGGCGCAACGCCCTCTGATGACAAACTGTGCTCGCCAACCCGACTGCCAAGCGTGGCGAGTATCTTAGCTACCGTCGCTTATAATATAAGCAACGTCACTGGTAAAAGTGCGCTGTCGACCATAGTAGGATCAATCAGATAGGGCAGACCAGGGATTAGGAAGGGACAAGGGACAGGGAGATGGGATCTGGTATTTCTTACTCAGTCACCGAAACACAAAAGCACACATTCATGCTATTATTACACGGTGATGTTAGAGGGTGGTCACTACCGCCAGGCGGGCTGCTCAAATGACTGCGGAATGCAGCGTGCCCTGCCACTACTTTCCAAATCCAGATATGAGCCAACTTTGAAAAATTCATTTAAGAGGTTGACTATGCCGGGTGTCGAACCCGGGGCCCCTGAGACAGGGCGTTAAGGTACGGCAAGCACTAACAACTTACTGATCGTCAAACATTAACAACTACTTAACAAACTATGACCGCTACAATCATTTTATCTTCCATCACCTCTTGCAGGCTCATAGACAAATAAAAACACAAGTAATAATTTTCTTACATATCTGATACTATGCTAAAAAAAGAATTCAATTGAGGTGCAATTTCTGTATCACCAGTCTCTACCTACACGTACCTAAGCCGGAGTTCTTGACGCTTAAAAATAGTTTCATTGTACCCCTTGTAATATTTCATTTCCGTTTATTAAACGATGACTGTCGTAGTATCAGCTTACTTACATTATATGTGACATGGATACCTATAATACAACATGACGTAGGTCAATATTACGTTAGTTAGATACATATATATAGGAATGTCATCAGAAATTAATTTAAAGTCCTAATATTGTAAATGTGAAAGTGAGTCAAAAATAGGTTTACCTATTTGTCATCTCGCACGATTTTATTTCGTAAGTACAAAAAAATTGCTCCATGGTTTTGGATGAAATTTGAAACACAGATAATTTATTAGATAACCAAGATGGATTATAAGATACTGGAAAAATGGGCACCACTGTCGGCGTGGCAGCGCAGCGCCACCATCGTCACAGCGATAAAGACGTCAGATATTTTCTCAGGTGTTATATTTTTCATTTTTCAACGAGGACGAAGTCGCGGGCACCTGCTAGTATTTTATAAATATAAAACATGAGTCGCTACATAAAAATGTGATAATAAGATCACACCTTATTGTAGGCCTACTTTATTGGAGGTGGCTACGTCACCTATTATAAACACAAGTAAGTTCATGGAGAGGTCGAAAAATAGTCTTTAGAATTATTGTCTGTTTGGCTGTGCGTTTATGGACGCTAATCATAGAAACGGCTTAACCGATTTGAATGCGGTTTTCACTGATGTATTGATAATTACCTGGATTATGCTATATGATACTTTTTATCCTGGAAAAATGTGAGGTTCCTGTGGGATTTAAAAAAAAACTACAGCGCCATTACAGCGCGTACGAAGTTGCGGGCACCAGCTATTTTATAATATTAATATATTTATGGATACAAATTTTCAACACTAATATACCTAGGTCTTTCTAAATTTAAACAAGGAATGGGACACCTATCAATTGTCTTAACTGTCGGATGTTCGTACTTTATATAAGACGGGAAATGTTTATGGCCAGCAATAAATGGTCGAAGTATCGAGTCAGATCACGCGTATAGTGTGCAATAACGACTGCAAAATTTCTTTATGCAACACTCAATATAGACTTGTGGACACATTTCCTCAGAATATAATTGAAACAATACCGGATATCATTTTATTAGCTCATACTCTAATGGGAAAACTTTAAAATTGTTTCCCATTTTATTCCTATCTAGTATTTAATAATCGAAACTGTAAAAATGTTTTAGTTTGTCCCATGTTTGTCCTGACTGACATCGAGTTTTGTTTTGTGGTGAACGCAAGATGGAGTCACGTAGCTATTAAATTTCCAATTACATCTCATGGAAACAAAATTGGATCTTAAAAAGTTTATCCAGCTCATCAGCACTGGGCTAGTGACCTCATCAAACAAGAGAGACCTATTCATCCGATTCAATTAAAAAAATCTTTTACCAATAGTTAGAATAGAATTTCAGGATTAATTAGGCTTTCTATTTTTCCATAAAATGAAAAGATTTTTTCGTGGTTTTCAAATCAAATTTGAAAAGTCGACAAAAAAACGGTCGATCGATTTTTTTTTCGAATGCTGCTTCGAAACTGTCAGAGATATATGATTCATTTCTATAAAAAAGTTGTAGGTAAAGCTTGATTGCCTACAAAAAATCAGGGCAGCATATGTCTCACTTTATATTTAAGCCATAAAAACGACTGTTTTGTATTAAAAAATATATTAGATGTCCATTTTAGACCAGGCAGCAGGTGGCTACTGCTACTATAGCCTATAACACAAGGAACACCACATGTGCTGCAAGTGCGCTGCCGACTATGGGAAGTGGGTTCTGACATCCCTTACTCACTAACCGAAACACAACAGCACGCGTGCTGTTATTTCACGGTGGTCTTCACGGTGGTCCCTCTTGGGTGGTTACAGCCGCCAGATGGGCTGCCTCCGTAAAACCACCGAGGTAAATCTGAATTCTACGCGGGCGAACAAGTCATAAGCTTAGTTGGTTATAAAATAAAGTAGCTTTCCGCCTCAGCCTGTTTCTCCTTATAATACTTATAATACTTATATAATACTAGCTGTTGCACAGGACTTTGTACGAGTGACTATATAAAATATAGCCTATGTTACTCGCTGATAATATAGCATTCTATAGGTGAAAGGTATATACAAACATATAACAATGCAAATCTTCTCTCTTTATGAGTATAGAGCATCGATGGTATACGATACTCGTAGAGTATGGATTATAAAATATATTTAGTGTATTATTATTATTTTTTTCAATAAATAATAAAAATAAATCGTAATTTCAATGTAAAATACATAATATCTGATAAATTAAATGTGAAACCATAATTCTTTTTAACCAATAAATATAAACACTAGCCTATTTGAGTAAGGGTTCACAGATTTCGTGATGAAATAGATCGTGAGATAATACAAGGCAATTAAGGTATGTAAAGGTAATATGATATGGAGGTAAATTAGTGTAGACCGTTGTGGGGCTATCTCATATTTACAGACGTAGAGTCCAATAAACAGAATGATATGGGAGCAAGGTCGCTCAGCTGATGCTCTGCGCTTGCCCGGTACGTTCGCAGTGAGCATGCGTCTTTCTCACATTATATATAATATTTTATTTTCAACACAAATATTTGCTGAGGCGATGTAATTTGAAAACAGCTTAATTGCAACGTTACTCGCAAACATAAATGATCTTTGGAACTGGGTTAATGGCACAGCTATTCGCATGTCACTCGCTCGTGTAGTAGTTGGCACATATCGTGGTTGTTCTGTGAAAATGTATGAATTTCGCATAGGCCAAAGAAGCAGGGTGGTTTGCCAAAAATAAAGCTGCAGTGCAGTACTTGCAGCCGTATAGAGGCTGGCTGGCTTTCCATTCATTGTTATGTCAGATAGGTCGATACGAGCGGCGGGCGAGTGTTGCCAGCGTAGGCGGTTTGTCGCCATTTTTAGGCTATTTAATAAAAAGGTATAAATAGCGACTAGTTACAAATATATGTAGAAAATTTTAAACGTAGAATAATTTTTAAATATATTTTAGTCAAGTATAAAAACTAAAAGTTGTAATGCAAAAATTATTAACTAGAAATAGAGAAAAGTTATAATACAACAATTGCATTAAATTGGTTCTACTGAACAAAGAACCAATTTAATGTGAATATTGTAACAACATTAAAATCAGTAAGCGAACATTATCAATTGCATTCGAACGTAACGATAACAAACTATAAAAGTTATTAATTTTTATTTATTTTGTTCACAGTTTGCTTTTTCGATTAAGTGCAGTTGACTATTTTTTAAAACTTTGAATTGGCGAAACCTATGGCTAGGCACCTGGCAACGCTAACGGACACACACACACCAGCCAGTCAGAGACAGTGTAAACGCGCCTTTTGAGATGAGCGGATGTGCCGTTGTGCGCCGCGACCACGACACCGCTTTCCTACGATATTACGACTGCGCGAACAAACCGCACACATAAAGTGAAGCTTTCAAAACAAAACCTTGAAAAATGTGATTCATAAAACGTATGTTTCATTCATAATATTGCATTTAGCGTTATATTAGTTTTTGTTTGAGTTATCGTATGTGAAATTTTAGAGGGCAGTCAATTAAATATGCTTTCATTACATCATTAATAACACACGTGTCTGTAGTCATGCAATTATGTATATTTTAGTTGTGTAACCTAACAGGCGAAGGAAAAGACGTTGGTAGGTAATTTTTAATAGCACCTTACACCTCACAAGTGGTTAAACACTTGTATCAGCTGATTCTTAAACCAATATACCTGTCATTCTAAATTATAAAATAGAGTTCACATTGGATATATAAGATTTAAAATATTTTTAGGCATACTTTACCACCAAATAATACATTAACAAGAGTACCTAAATCCGGGCTTTATTTCTTGGGCACGACTATATTTCTGAAAAAGAAATAAAAAATTAAAATGTTAAATACTACCTAGTCAACTTTCAAATTATCGTAGATTTAAGAGATGGACTTACTGTTGATGTTAATAATGATTCTATATTAATATAAGTTCACCTTGTATAGGATTCAACTTTTTCGTATTTTACAAATGTAAGTTTTGCAGTTTTTATACAATAACTCGTTTTTCCTCGCGACTTGGTCCGCTTATTTTTATAAATTATTTTCTATACTTCAATACGAGAAAATTTTATTGAAATTGGTTTTAACGTTTTCGGAGATTAGCGTTCATTTAAGTATTCCTAGAAAAGAAAGCCCACAGACACAGATTCCAATTTTTTTTGCAAATCGTTTATTGCTCTTCCATTAGTGAAAACTATATCTAAATCCGTTTGGCAAAAAATATAACAGACAGCTTATTAGACACCGACTCATCATTATCATTACTATCGTATTAGATATAAAACATACAAGAAATACTTTTTTACAATTTTTCTAATTGTATGTGGTAAACAATTACCTATTGTCCAAGCAAATAATATTATTCAATTTAATTTTAGACAGTATAGAGCATTTCTAGAGAAAAAAAAACCAAATACTTCATTTATTTTTTGACGAATAGTGAAGGCTTGCGCTAGTTGGCTGTTGTCGAAACGTAATTAGTCCTAAAATATTGATTGTCGTCTACTTAATACTTAAATATGTAAAGGTTCAGTTTTCTTTATTAAAATATTCAATCTAATTCGATAATTTTATTTTCATCTATTCTGACAGAATAATGACGAGCCATCGATGTGACGAGCACATCTGTAGCTACCTTATCCATTACCTATCCTTAATCATTCTATTGGTACCTACGACACTTGCAGTACCTATGGTTGTTGCTTGTGTTATAGGCGACGGTAGCCACCTACCATCAAGTGAACCGTCAGCCTGTCTGTCGATCTTAACATAAAAAACTGTGCATTGAAAAAAGTAATATTTACTAATGTAAATATCTTTGTTCGGCGAAAATCACATTTCGTGATTCATCAAGCTACATTAGAAGCGTTAAATGAGTTTTTTGAACTTTCTGCACTATCGGCACACAATCATACGAACTATTAACTACCTGCCGGACTCGTACGAAACCTGAATGGGCGGCTCGCGTGACGAAACTTTTCATCGGAGCTTTCTTCAACCACCTCTTGCTTATGCATTAAAAATGATTCTGCCACTAAGTGAAAATCAATACGTCTGTCCAGTCCAGTAACTAGGCTTTGTTACATTGAATACCTACTGTAGGTATTAGAATGTGAATGTTAGGCAGACTACATGTAGTTTATTGTAAACTAACTAGTGTCCGCGACTTCGTCTGCGTTGACCAATAAAAAATAAATATCTGCAATATAACTCTTGACCTCTTCTTGCAATAACACTTTGACCGTATTTTGAACAGTACTTTTTTTCTGGATGAAAGGTACCCTATATGTCCTTTATTGTATCCCTGACAACGTGTATGCAAAATTTCATGATGATCGTTAAGGCCTGAAAAGGTTATATTGTAAATAATTAAATCTGAGTGAAATATTAATAATAAAATACACATAATAAAATCGTAAACGAGCTGTGTCTGTATATTAAATATTGTTAAATAAAAAACAATTTGTACACGTGGTACTTATGTTATCGAGAATAAAACAAATAGTTATTAGAATTTTTGTCTGTCTGAGCGTTTGTGCTGGCTAATCTCAGAAACAGTTTAACCAATTTGAATGCGATTTTCACTGCTAATTATACCTGGATTAAACTATAGCAAACTTTTATCCTGCAAAAATGTTGGAGTTTTCATAAAACGAACTACAGCAATACGAAGTTGCGAGCACCAGTTAGGTCTACATAATTACGTTAGTAATTTTATTATGAGCTTTTACATTTTAATGTAACGAAAAATAAACCTTTCGTTTTGCGCCATTAAAGTACTAATTAATCCTTTGACACATATACACAAAAATTAGATGAAAACATAAAATTTCATAGGACATATTTTATATTTTATCTAATTTTTATGAAAAAACGGTCAAAATCTAATTTACAGACCTATATAAATTATTATATTTTTTACATATTATGCAGCGCTCTTGTGCTGCTATCGTATTTTTAGGTGACGACCATTACCACCTGCCATCAATTAGACTGTCAGTCTGACGCTTACCGCTCTTACTGTAAAAATCACATTTATTTCTGCAATTTATATATTTTATGTTTATGCAAAGTTGATACTTAGTGTATAAATGAATCCGAGGTCAGCCAGTGACTTCTAACGTTCACTATCGCATCCTGTGAAATAATGTATGACACTGACATTCATTGTGTTTTTTAATTCAATTTATTTAATCCACAAATTTAATTTTATCACTGTGTAAGTATTAAATCTTATCTCGTCTAATTTTATCTACATACGCAGCCTAACATATTTTTAACATTACTAAAATTACTTGAGTTTTTATTAACTACTTAGTCCTAAGTACTTAACCATCTATATCTATATCTATATCTATATCTATATCTATATCTATATCTATATCTATATCTATATCTATATCTATATCTATATCTATATCTATATCTATATCTATATCTATATCTATATCTATATCTATATCTATATCTATATCTATATCTATATCTATATCTATATCTATATCTATATCTATATCTATATCTATATCTATATCTATATCTATATCTATATCTATATCTATATCTATATCTATATCTATATCTATATCTATATCTATATCTATATCTATATCTACACATATATAAAAGAAAGTCGTGTTAGTTACACAATTTATAACTCGAGAACGAGAACGGCTGAACCGATTTTTATGATCTATATTTTATTGAAATTGTCTCCATCCTTTAGCAGAATAACTATTAAAACTTCGGAAAAATTGTAAATATTGTAATAAAATTGTAATAACAGAAAAAAATACATCCGTGCGAAGCCGGGGGGGATCGCTCTAGCGATATTATGTTATACCGCAGAAGTATTATTTGTATTTATATAGTGTGTGTTTTATTTTGGTCTATATTTGTATTTTTCGATTAAGACACTCGCATAAAAACAATTATAATAGGCAAAATGAACATTTTTCCTAATTAGAGTCTCAAATTAATTAATTAATTGATATTTTAAATTAAAGCAATTTTTCACAGAAGTAAACACATAATTTGTATTAATTGGTAAATATTTTAAATGAAAACCAGACGCAAGAGTTCACACTCAACAGACACAATTTGGATGTATTCGGTCTGTCGATGTAAGTTAGTATAAACAATGATAAATATTTCGGACATAGTGAACTTCTCTTCTCTGAAGTGTGAGTTTGAATACATAGTTTCGTACTTACCTACGTTTGAATCTAGGCAGTAACTGTAGAAAGTAGTTTTATGTCATTATAGCTAGGTTTTAGAATTACCTACTTCTATGTACCACTATTATTTTGAGAACAAAAATAAAATATGAGTCTTTAGAATACTCGATTGTAGGCCTCTCCAAATTAAGGCTCTCCACTACGCACGGTCTTCTGTTTTTCGCATCCCGCCGCCCGGCGCCGCTTCCTGCGAAAAAATCAATTACACAACAATTACTATTCTTGTATTTTATAATACCAAAAAATTCAATTACACATCAAAACATGTACATAAAAAGAAATCAGATTCATCGTCATACGCATACCTATTTATACGAAATCACCAGCTAATGTGTTAAAAAAAGCAATCTTAAACCTGACCGACAAACGAGTTTTTTTTAAAACGGAAAGTAGTTAATTATATGAACACAATACAATCAATATACCTACTCAAAAATTACTGTACACAAAAAAAAAAACATATTTATTATAATATCTAACACAAATATATATTTTATTTTATTTTTTCAAATTAAATACGCATCTAATTTTAATAAGTGCAATATTGCAACAAAATTTTGTAACTTTTCAGAAATAAACGAATAGTTTTAAAATTGGAAATCTTTTTCTAAAAATATCGTGTTTTTCATAAAAAAATAAATAAAAGTAGCCGATTAAAACTTTAGTACAGAACTTAAATAATAAGCTTTAAAACAAATTAGTTATTACTGTGACACGAAAGGTGTTTATTTGGGCAGTAATTTGCAAAAAAAATTCTAAGAATATACAATTTTTTGTATGAATGTGCAATTCAAACTTTATTATTAAATATAAAGCTTTTCTGCTAAGTCCTCGCCTTAATAACGGTGATTTTACTTGTATACTATTGCTCTAAAGACACGTTACATTATACACATTACTTCAAACTTATTATCATCAATGAACCGTATACGACGTCCCACTTGATATATAGTAACAGATTGATCAATTAGTGTAATCGGAACTGACACAGTTATTTACTTAGTTACTATAAGAACAGTTAAAACATCCGCTATCGAGCGAATCAATCTCGTTGATCTGAATCGAACGTACGATTTGTGGTCCGACTGATTGCTTCGCTACTTGTAACAAATTAGAATTCAATAGCGTTCGTTGATTACAATTACAATACAATTATAAATTTGTATATTTATAGTAATCCTTATATTGTGTGTGCAATTTATTAAATCCCTTTATACTGTATATTGTTTGCGCGACCTTAGAAGTTTATTATGATGATTACTTACTTTATTTATTTTAATTATTAATTAAGTATATGTTCACTAAAGTCTACTTTATACCAGCTGTGCCCGCAATTTCTTACGCGCTGTAATTCGTTTTATTTTATCTCACAGTAACCTAACATTTTTGCAGAATAAAAAGCACCTTATATCCTATATTTTAATATAATGATATCGCTGTGACAACGACAGTAGCGCCGCCACGGCGACAGTGGCGACCAATTTTTTTATATTTTTAGAGGACCCCTCGGGATCCGTTTGCCGTTTTTGCGTTAAAGAGTCTATACATCCTCACAAACTTTCACATTTATAATATTAGAAGGACAAAAGGCGTTTAAACTTTCATTACAAACTAACGCTTCAAGTAATCACGTATTTACACTGCCAGTAATAAAATAATATCTTGTTTAGTACTATTATTTATTCTGTGGTCTTGTATTAAATAATTTACATAATACTTTAAACATTTAACATGTTTAAAATGAGTATTTTATGACTACGTATTTCAACACATTAATCCCAAGCTTATCATTTTTTTTTATTTCGTATGTGATATCTACATTTTTATAACGCTCTGCTCTGTACACTGATAAAATGTGCAGAAATCTACCAGAATCTCATGGCAAATGGGAAATAAAAATTCGTTGAGTGCAATACCGAAATTGGACTTAACACTGTTTAAGTTTTATTTGTCTTTAATAGAAGTCGGCAGATTAAGTATTTATACGAGGTTTAGACATGAATATTTTTGGCTTATTATTGCCGATTCTAAAAGAAACCCTCACAGAATAGAGCATCGAGAAATGAATGAGTAGGATTTTAGAGCCTGTTCTCCTATCCTTCCATAGACAAAGCCCAATATGGCGGTTACTATATTCTTTTTTAAGGTGAAATGGTTGCTTCCCGCTTTTCTTATCTGTGTAAGAAAAGTTATAAAACTCCTTAATAATAATTTTTTATTTAATATCTTTTAAAATGTTCATACTACAGTTGAGTAAAAAAATGTAGTTTAGATCTCATACAATATCGCGAAAATTGTTACATTATTGGATCCCTGCCAATTGTTTCAGTTACCAGAGTCCAAACCTATAACAAACATATTATTATGTTTTCTGTCATTAGATATGCGTCGCGATTTCATACGTTTGGAATACACGAGTCATGCGGATAAAATCGCCCCCGATCCACTGCGCATCCGCTGCCGAATTATCGCGTTTGACCCACGTCGAAAAAACGTATTTTTCTTCATACTAAATATCTACTATTGTTCATTCTAAGACTGTATCAATACTTCCATACTTTTACTTTACTAATATTATAAAAGTGGAAATAACTCTGTCTGTTACCTTTTCACGCCTTAACTACTCAACCGATCATGAAATATTGCATACACAAAGGATTTAGGGTGCCTTTCATCCAGAAAAAAAAACCGTCTGTTCCCTAGTGATCTCGCCTCGCCTCGCCTCGCCTCGCAAAACTATAAAAGCAATAAAAATTGAATAAGTGATTGCTCATATATTTTTTTCGATGTTAAGTATATTTTTTTATTTTTCCACACGCGGGAGCGGTCGCTGACAAAAGCTAGTATTTAAATATACGTTTTCGTGCATCGGTTATTAAAGCTGCGCATTGTCTGTCAGTTAGTCAGTATTTTCGTTATATAGTACAATACATAGGTGGGTATACTGTATTGTATGCTATGCGCCTGAGTGCACTAGATCATATTGTGACTAGGGTCAATTGAAATAATTATTGTTGTTCAATAACAAGTATTATAATAAATGCACAATGACTACTACTATAGAATGCATGTACAAAACGTACTTTTAGATTCCATTAGATTGATAGTTTTAGATTCAATATTATTTCTTGAGCTCCAGCTAGAGTTAGAACGCACTGTGCTCTTTCAAAATATAATATGTTTCTTCTGGTTTCACCATAATTATTGATATCTGTTCCTAGAAGATTGCTGCTATCAGCAATCTTCTATAGATAATAAAATCGTAAAAGAGCTGTGTCTGTGCATTAAATATTTTTTCATAAAAGCAATTTGTACACGTTGTACTTATGTTATCGAGTACAAAAAATAGTTTTTTAGAAATTTTGTTTGTTTGTTTGCGTCTGTGCACGCTTATCTCAGCTCAGCGCCAACTTAGCGGATTTGGATGAAATTAGGCACACATATAGTTTATTACCTGGATTAACATAATTATAGGACCTGGACTTTTGATACTAGAAAAATGTTAGGTTCCTGTGGGATAATCAAAAAACGATTCAAAAATCTACAGCGCGTACGAAATTGCGGGCACTGCTAGTTCATGATGATAGGGGTATATTTAAATTATTTAAAAAAAATGTACGCTTTCCGTAGAAGCCAAAGCCACGTTAGTATTAAATTGACCTATTACCGCAATTACAGAGTACTGAATTGTCTGCTCTAATGAAGCATGACCGTGAATTTAAACGCGTTTTACTGAACAATGCAGTCACAATTTTTCTATTTGATAAAGATCTTTATTGTGGGAAAATGTTTTTGAAATGTACTGTAATTATTGTGGTATCTACTAACAAATAAGTATCGAAGTCGATGACTAAACAATATTATTTTATTTTTATTTTCATTTTTTTTAAATTTATTTACAACAACACACATGGTACATCATAACAGGAGTAATCCTAATTCGATGTATCAGTACCCAATCGAAGTACATTATTTATATTACACAAATCAATTACATAAATTATAAAAATTACAAAATTTACAAAAACATGCACAAAAAATATTTCGTTTTGTTACACTTTTTACGAAATTTATTCATTTGTGAAAATTAAAAACAGTTACAAAACAACAGTTATATAGGTACATTGATATTTATTTCAAAATATATTAGATGGTGATGTCTTGTACGCATCTTCCGCTAACCAGCAAAGCCCGTCCTCGTCTGCGCCTGCCCTTAATACTTAGTTGACGAGTCTGATTTTCGTGAGCCTTTTTTAAAGTTCTATTAGTATTTCAGATAGTAATTTAGAATAATTTGTTTAAAAAGCAATGTTAACTGATCTTTGATTAAATATATTACTATCCAAGCTAATATGAATATGCACCTATGCAATAATAGTAAGTAACAAAAACAAACAGCAATGTGTAATATAAAGCTTGCATGGAAAGTATGTGTAATACAAAAGCGAGTTAGTTAGTAATTAAATTCTGTTTTTGTGTTAACAAAACATAAAACCAGGTTTTATATTTTCTTGACACAGATATTTAACGCTTAATTATTTTTTTTAATGAGGAGAAGGTTAAACAATTAAAGTGTATAAACAATTTAACTTTTTAATGCAATTTGTATGACCATTACCTAATGCAATATTTTGTTAAGATTGGTATGATTTTAACTATTAGATTTCTGAATCTATTTTGAGTTTAAAAACGCATTATCTTTTATGTATGGTATTTTAAATAGGGTCAATCGTTTAGAATATAATAAAAAATAAATTTAAAAAAAGGTAAGACTTAGAACTAAGGCTGTGTACTGACTATGTTAGGGGGTCCAACTCACTTCAGGAGATTTATAAAGCGATTATTTCCTAATGACCGTTAGGCTCTATGAATGACTATGGAAAGAGGGACATGGCCTTCTAAAACATACATGTACATGTATGTCAAACTTTATATTATCATTAAATGGTAAATGGAGACTATGCGGAAGAAATATGAATAATAGCATGCTTTTTCAAAGTAATTTATGAATAGAAGCCATGAAAAACGGATATTACTCATATTTTTGCTTAAATTAACCGTGTCCTCTGTATAACGTTAGAGTATTAATGTAAACATATAATTTCATTATCTCATTAATACGATTTCGACCTTGACGCATATAAAATCACTGTCAAATTATGAGATAACTCTATACATAGCGAAGTAATAGACAACATCCTCAATTGTGTTGGTGATACTGATAAGCATAGTGTAATTATAACACAAAAAAAAACTAACAACTAATAATAACGTTGGCTCTTATCTTCTTAAATTGTTTCACAAATCGCTTTACAATTTGTATGTAAAAATAGATTAGGAAACGTAAAAGAAATTTGATCTATTCATACCAGTTTAAAAAAAATTATAGTCTATTTACTAGGCTAATTATACTCATTGCAAGAGAACATCTCTAAAAATAATAATAGTAATACGTTCAGTGTTATTTTGCTAGTCTGAAGGCAGCAGTCGCATTAAACATTTTTTGGTGACGAGTGGCGGGTTGCGGAGGCACTATGTGATGCTAGTGTACCTACATACGCACTAGGCGACCAGACCGCGGTGGCTAATGATATCTTGCTTTAGTTTGTAAATTTTAAAATCGCACGCACTTAGGGAGGTCGCCGAGCGAGCAACTTATTTGTACTGAGCTATAGGTCCGGCTTACATATTACATCATATAACATATAACAACTGCACAGACTCGTATGCTATGTTCTTGTCGGTTTAACAACTTATTTTACGAGAGATCGCTTTGGCGACAGAATATTCGCTTATCAAACAGTTCTACAACAGGATAGTGAGTGTGCGGATGATCGCTTCAGCAACCGAAACATTCACAATCCTGCATGAAGTGCAATTGTATCTATTGTAACCGAACTACAATAAAATTGTAAATTGTAAATTGCAAATTGTACAAGGCGGACTGCCGTGAATGGCCGGCTTAGAGTAGTTAGGTGTTGTTTAGCTGTTCCCTAACTCTACATATATGTGAAACGTGCATTAAGTCTAGGAAGCTGACATTTGGAACATAGATTTATTTTATAACGTAAATTTCAACTCCATGCGAAGCGGGGGGCGGATCGCTAGACTTTTATATTTGTTTTACTAGGTATATTTTAGAAATATAAAAAAAACACGTTTCATTATTGATCGAACTAAGCCAGCCCACTAAACGAGTTTGTTAAGTCTTATCTCATGGATTTAGTTATGATAGTGGATAATATCTTATCGTAAAATAATTTTGTGTTTAGGTTATACCCAAAAATGTTTCGTAGTCAGTAGTGTAGTAAGCCGATTGTAGACATGTACGATTCACATTTTTTGAGGTTAACATTCGAAATTTAAATGTGTTTAACAAGTATTCCATAGACAATTGAGACAAATGCAGTTTGCTGAAATAGTGCAAAAAGTGAAGTGAAGTGATATAATGGGAAGGAGGAATTTAAGTATGATGCGGCTGGGGAGGTGCATAGCCTTCCTTGCTGCAGCAGCATTTCTGCTTCCATTCACGATTCTTCTGATGGTAGCCGATCAGCAGTACAATCTCACATACAATTCAAGAAGAGTCTTCTACCAGGAGGTAAGTGTCTATTAAGAGCCGGCGTATATTGGAGGATGGCTTAGAAATGTATTAAAAAATTCATAGTATTTTATTACTTAAGGACACGCTGTATACGAGCGTGGGAAGTCAGTATAATAGTTATATGGTAGAATTTGTTGTCTCAACTTACTATAATGCGAATAACCGAAGACAGAATGCGCCGCAACACATTTGCGCCATTTATAAAACTAACTAAAATAATATAACATACGCCAGTAATTAAAAAACCTTTATAGAAGATAGCTATTGACATCCCAATTTTAAATGTATATTATAGCTAGAATGTTTTTATGGAAAAACATTTTTGGCTTTTAGCCAGTAATTACAAAAAAAAATTATCCGCGAAAATGTCAGAAATTCTGCACATTTTACAAATTAATTATAAAATTAATTTCAATTTTTTTCTTTGATGACGAGCAATAACGACTAATCATGGAATTACGTAGTATGTAATGGGTAATTGCTCGAGTTGGAAAGTGTGTTCTTAATAGTCTTTTATGTAGTTCAAATTTCATTACCATACTTGCATATGCTACGGTAGAATGCCGCAGCACACTGATTGCAGCAAATACAATGACATTTGAATTATATTACGAGTAAAAGCACATAAAGTACAAAATACTATGATTTTTTTAAAATAATATACTTTGCCATGCCGTCCTTCAATTTGCGCCGACTCAGACTTCAATATCAGACTGAAAATTATTTTTGATCCCATTATGTATTGTTTGTATTATACAGTTTTATTTATATTATTCATGGCAGTTCTGAAACTATTAATGCCAGTCAATGCAATTTTGACTTTAAAATTACTTGGCTGGAGATTTGAAGCTCATTATACTACTTCTTACTTGCTCGCTTGTTGCTTGACATTTTATTTTCTTATATAAGAAAAATATTATTATTTTGCAATATATTACTTACATTTATTTATGCAATATATACTAATATAAACAATTTTCACATTGTCAGTGAAAATTATGAGATAGTTTATATTTCTCAACACACTTAATTTTGAAATTAATACGAATTAAATCATACTTGTTTTAAAAAAATCAATATAATTAGGTATAACAGTCAATCCTTACAATTTTTGAGTAGGTACTAATAATACAAGACTTGTGTGTGGTCAATAAATTACAATACATTCTGACTTCAAAGACTTTTCGCTCACAGAAAATGTCACAATAAAAAATATAACACACAGTTTTAATAGCACGACATGAATGAATTCACGTCAGAATGAAAACATTCTGTTACATAAAATTTTGTTTTGTGATGTGGCTTAATTTTTCTCATGAAAATTCCCACCGACTTGTTCGGGTTTCAAACAGGTCTATTCCCAAAATGTCCCACAAGAAATTAATATTCTGTTTTACCTATTCGCTATATTATGCTTCTGAAGATGAATTAATTCTGAAGATGATTCTGTTTAATTGTAATTAAAAATAAACAATGTACAGAGAACTTACTTAACTGAGATAACGTGGAGTCGGTCCGCTTCGTATCTAGGAGGTATACAGGGTAAATTTTCTCACCTGGCAGAAATATATTCTAAACACTTGGGGTCATCGAAATAGCTGGAGATAGCAAAGTTTACTTTTGAAAAGAAATATAACTGTATTTAAAGTTTTAAAAAATACGCTTTGGACACACATCGCGAGGGATAATGTAGGAGCGGCAGTATTCTTCTCCTTACAGAAGAGCTCCCTGAAATAATAGCAGGTGTGCTGTTGTGTTTCGGTGAGTGAGTTACGTGATGCCAGAGCCCATTTTCCTACACCCTTCAAAATCCGTTATTCTTAAATCTACTATCTTCGGCTGCGTACTCACAGCACCTTTGGCATTGCCTATGTTTTAGGCGACGGTAGCCACCTACCATCAAGTGGACCGGTCAGCATGTCTGTCGCCCTTAACATAAAAGAATCTATTTCCCTATCCCTTCTTAATCTCTTATCCTTAAATCTACTAAGGTCAACTGCGGTGAAAGTGGGCGCAGCACCTGTAGCGTTGCTCGTAGGCGACGGTAACCACGTAACTATCATCAAGTGGACCCTTAGCCTGACTGACGACACCACGACAATGTTATGCTGTATTGCTCATCAGTAGTAATCGTGATGAGCAATACAGCTCATCACGAGTACCTATTTACTACTGATGATACTCATCATACTCGTGTTTTACTGAAATTCTAAATAATTCTCTAAACGAACAGCACAAAAAGGAATCGTAATAAATTTGTAAAAATGATTGGCACATTATTTTCTTCTTTTACAGAGAGACTTCTATAAAATTAATGACACATATTATGCGCCCGCATACGCGATAACTACACCCAGTGGGTTGAGGACGCAGGTAAAACGATTGTCATATTGACTAACACCTTAACCAAAGCTAACATGTGCACCTATTTGCTTTGCTAATACGAAGCGTTAAAGGTCTAAAGACGATCTTGCACTTAACGGTTGATTAACGTCCCCAAGCAAACGCTAACTAACATGTGTGTTATTTATTGTCGCTTTTGTGTCTTTTCCTATTAGGGGTTGTGTTAACGATCTAGTTAAAATCAAAACAGCAGTTACTGCTAGCATGCTAATAACAATATCATTTACTTTAATGAACTAGTTTATACAGGTGATTTTTATAAATCTTTTATTGTAATATTTTGTCTACATAGATTACAATAAAAGATTTAAAAAAATATCGCAGTAAAAGATTTAAAAAAAAAACATTCTGTATAAACTAGTTCGGTAAAGTAAATATTACCACGAGGAATATTGAATTCTGTAAGTTTGTTTATATGTGAAGGTTATTGTTCGGAATGCACTGCACTTATTGTATATATAAAAAAATCTTTCACTATTTGAAAGGTACCTATTATTTGATATGTATGTATACTAACTCTCCCAATTGCACTCAGGCGAAGTTCATAACTCTGATTTTTTTTATTTCTAAATGTTTATGTATAATTTTTTTATGACCCTTATGAGTATCTACCTTAATTACATAAGAATAGGGTAGCAATTATAAAGAATTAAAAGTAGTTTATTAAGATGTCTTACTAAATCTACAAAGCTAGTTTTACAAAGCTAAATAAGTACACATATAATAATTTTGTTGAGTAAAGTAAATGAGTATTATATTTTAACTGTAATTTTAAGTTCGTCGAACGTTGTAGTCCGTAGTTTTGCAGGCAAAGTAAACTACTTCGTAACTCCTGTCTGTGTGAGGCAAAAGATGGTAATGCCCCAAGAATCGCTAGACCAATATTTAGGTAGTTTATTTGATACAGGTAAGCGACCCCGCTTAGTCCGTTGTTATGTGAAGCTAAGTATATAAGAAACGGTTCACAAACACTGTAGGTAATACTGTTCGCCAACGATTACACCGTTCTTCAAGTAGTCACGTGATCACTTTTTGCTCTACTAATAGAAGAGAGCAAAAAGAAAAAATCAGCTCTGAAGATAGAATTACAACTGTTTTTCACTCGTAATCATAGAGTTGCGTATGGCACAAAATAAACCTATGTTCCAAATTCTAGCTAGAAAGTCTAGTCTAGTGCAGCTAGTCTAGAAAGACTTAGTAGTTTTGGCTGTGCATTAATAGTCAGTCAGATCAGAAACGATTTTATAAGTTTAGATAATATCATAATTATTTACTGTCCAAAATATCCTGGACCTGACTGCAGTCAGACTGAAAAAACTTTCCTGAAAAAAAATCTTCATACGTGAACTTGCCTATATGATAGTCCAGGACAATTTGGACAGTAAATAACTTTGATATTATATCTATACTTATAAAAGCGTTTGTTCTGACTGTCCATCAATGCACAACTAAAACTACTTTGTCTTTCTAGACTAGCAAGACTAGACTAGATTTTCCAGCTGAAATTTAGAACGTAGTTTATTTTATAAGGTAAGCATTTCTAATAATCTCTTTTTAAAGGTGTAGCGATTCCGTAAGAAAGTTTATAGGTGAAATTTTGACTGAAAACATAGCAGAACAACCTGTAGTATTGTATAATTGTGTCAATTGTGTCATATTATGATAAATTGTGACGTGTACCTCCGAGAATCATTTTTTTTTATTAAAGGTTACGCTCAATATGACATGTATCGAATTATTATCATTATCTAATGTTATCATCATAATGGAATTTCTGTGTGCGTGACTGTCGGTTAATCACAAAACTCGCAAACTTATCACAAAAATTGCATTCACTCAACGAATATGTGTAACTAAGACATGAGTTTTTGTGAAATAAAGATTATTATTATTATTATTATAATGCAATAGGGAAAATTATTGATACTTACTTTTTTTATTTTATGGAAATCAATACAACTCATGCAATAATTCTATTCTATTCGATAGGTAGATCTATAATTGGTTTACAGAATTTCTTAGGGTTCGGGCAGAACGTCTTCTTTAACCGCTTGTTACCTACCTATACACATTGTAAACATATTGCTAGAGCCAAGCTGTGGATCCAAGTGGAAGGAGCCTTATTTTCTGTAAAGACGGTTACTGCTCATTTAAACTGGACTAATAAAATTCATACATACAACCTACAGTTCTATTGTCTTACTTTCTCGTTAGTATACACCTGCTGAATGGCATTGAACAAGGAGTAAACGCTAATGCGTGAGTGGGTTCTGGCCACAAGTCGCTTAGCAACTTAGCAAGAACATTTTAACGAGCGAGTAGCATCGACATGGCCGTCTTTACTTTTGAAGACGACTGAGCAGTATATAACTATCTATATTTTAAGACAGAAAATTTACTTTACTGTAGAATTTAATCGAAGAATAAAACCTCGGGTCACAGTTTGTATAGTGTACAATAGTTGCAACCAGAAACAACGGTCTCGCGTCAAAATTTGCGCGACATATTATAGGGATAACGTTTTTACTTGTATAATCTATAAATTGAAATGAAAATTATGTATGAAAAGAAATTTACACTCTTATAATAGGTGTAAGCAAAAGTTCTTCCGCATCGATACAATGTGTTTATTATTATTAACAGTAGTGTTTATTATTAATACAATCTGTATTCATGTCCTAACCTCGGGTCAAGTTATAACGGTTCTTCAGATAGAAACAACGAACACAAGAATGACATGACAATGCCTCTGCAAAAAACAGTTTGTCCATAAATTAAAGTGCGTACAGTCGCTACCACAAGGCGTTGACCGCGGAGTAGTTCTATCTCGGATAAGGACTCACGTTAGATTATGAGAATTAATTAATCCGTAATTACGGAATTACAATGTGTATGTTAGCGTCGTTGCTTCTAAATTCAATAGATTTATGTACAACGTATCCAAAAAGTAAGCGCTCACATAAATGAAGACGTGAGTAGATGAAGGTGGTAAGTCGCTTAATTCCGATTTTGAGTAAATAGAGGTTAAAAGTTTTACTTTTAATTTTTGACATAAATCGCCACGGAACTGATTTTTGTACTAAATTATGATGCAAAGTTGTGTAAACAACCTAAAATATTAATGGTATGATAGCAATTAAACACTTGTATTACTTTTTATTACTTAATTTAAAAAAAATGAACATAGAACATAGCTCCTTCTTTCCTTAACAAAAGTAAACTTTTCTGCACTTTTAGCTTTTTAAAACTAACTGTACATAACATCCTTTTCAACTCTATTTTCCAAAATATGTCTTAAATCGACGATCTGTAGGTAATCATTTATATGAACATATTACCTTCATCAACGCAAAAAAAAACCCAAAAATGCGACATATCACCTTCATCCACTCACGTCTTCAAATATATAAATATTTAATTTTATGTGTGAGCATAACTTCTAATGGCGACTGTACAAAACACTATTCTAGATTAAAATAGGTTTAACTTAAATATATGCGAGAAATCACGAAGCAAAAACGTGATCGTATAACGTTACACCAATTGGGTCTAGTTCGAACACGAAATTGCGTGATTGCGAACCGAAACCAAATCATCAGAAAGCGTCGTTCCAAGAAATTTCTTTATTATGAAAATTCATTTTACAGTCCTTTTATTATATAGTCCAGGTATTATTGAACCGAATGTTGCGGCACCCAAGCTATACATTTTATAATTTATAATTTTTGAAGGTAATTGAAAATACTTGTGCATTTTATTACAATTTCACTGAAAGTGGCGCTTCTTTCCTAATATAGTGGTCTTCCTAATTTTCCCTTAGTTAGTATACGTAATATACGTTACACTAACTTCCCCAATATAGGGTGTTGACTGTATTCAAATTACAACTAAACCAAATAATACTATAAACTGACATGCTTCCCATAACCCAATAATGACTTTTTCACATTGAGTTTTCACACGTCTGTGCCTAGGAATGGCAAGAAATACACTGGACCGCAAAGAAAAAGGGTCGGTTAGAAAATCTTCAATATCTTCAAAAGTATCTGACCTAGCCAATGATTTCCATATATAATAGTTCAATGGACCTAGCTTTATGAAAGAAAGACTAAATTAAAGAATATTTCAATGTGCTTTAATAAAAATTAAAAAAAAAATGAATTCAAGATTTTTATTTTTATTAAATGTAAAATAAATAAAAATGCGTAGTTTTTCCAGGATTTTTGTAAATGTAGATTGGTTACAGATGTGCCGTTTTCACACATTCTCCCCGGCGCTATAATTTCAAACACATTTCGCGCTCTCTCGGTCTTCTGTACACTCTTTTCCTCCCGTCGTGCTTGTATAAACAGAATCTAGACTCGTCTGAAAACATAGCTCTTGACCAGTCATTCCGAGTCCAATTCTCGTATTCTCTACCATAACTCAACCTTGAGTTTCTGTGGTGTCTTTCTAGTTTTCGGCCATTTGCAGGTCTTAATGACTTTAAATTTGCTTCAGCCAGACGCCGCCTTACTGTATCCGTATTAAACGATGATTCTCTACTTCAACAGTCGTAAGAAAGCGAATTCTCAAAATTGTTGACATCATATATCGATCCTCCCGCGCCGTCGTGCACCTTGTTCGGCCTGTTACTGGCCTTCGAGTATTGGATCCAGTTTCATGGAAACGCTGGAGTACTCGCTGAACTGTAGAAAAAGTCACACCAACAGTTCTCGTTGTATTTGGCTGACTGTGCCCATCTTCAAGCATTGTCAGGACCCTGGTACATTCTTCAGGGGTTAACGACATGATGACTTCAGGATAATAAAATTTATAAGGCAGAGAAACCATATTTATAACTTTTTTTTATTGCAAAACTGCATTTAGGTGATACACATAAGATACAGATTAGGTTAAAATTAGAATGAGTAAATAGAAAATTAAATTTAACCTAAACGTGAACGTAACGTGAATTTTTGTTATTATGTGATGATTGTTATCTATACTTAATAAAATATTTTTTCAAAAAAACCATTTGTATACATTCTACTTTAAATGTTACTGAGGTTAAAAAAAATGTTTTTGGATTTTTTATCTGTTTGTCTGTACGTTTGTTTTAGATCAGATTTGGCACACATATAGTTTATTACCTGGATACATATAGGATACTTTTTATCCTGAAAAAATGTTAGGTTCCTGCGGGATTTTCAAAAACGAACTACAGCGCATACGAAGTTGCGGCACATCTAGTGTAAAACAAAACTGTGAAACAGAAAACTGTGGATACATTGTGCGTTAACTGACTTCACAGTTAGATTTGATGACGAGTTTCCGTGCTTTCGTACTTTTTTTGTTACTTTTTATGAGTCATTCGTTCGTCTGATAAAGTTCGTGGCGTCCCTGACTCAGGAAGGCTTGAATAGTTGACGCTAGCAAATCACGGAATAGTGTGAGGGAATGAAAAATCGATATATTCGAAGTACGTAAGGGCGCGCATCGCTACCGTAGAACAAATAATTATGTAGATAGTACGTTGACCTGTGTAAATACATACCGTGTAAATGATACAATGTTGTCAATGGTGTTTTATGGAAAAATTAAATGCTTGGCTTATAAAAGGTTAAAAGATAAAACCACTAAAGTTACCGCGAGAAACTCAGGACTTACGAAGGCTAATAAAAACTTTCTTATACGATTCAAAAGATACAAGCACGCGGCGAATATACAATAATCCGTACTATATTTACTAATATTATAAATTCTAAAGTATGTATGGATGTATGGATGTTTGTAACTCTTTCACGCAAAAACTACTGAACCGATCACCATGAAATTTTGCATACACGTTGTCTGGGATACCAGAAAAAGTACCTTTCATCATTGAACGCGGACGAAGTCGCGGGCACCAGCTAGTATATAATATACTAGCTGTTGCTCGCGACTTCGTCCTCGTAACTTTATAAAATATATCCTATTGGATCAAACTGCACACAGTGTGCAAAATTTTATTAAAATCGGTTCAGTACATAGTTTAAGACTTCATCGGCGACAAACAACGCAACACGAAATTTTTATATAAATATATAGAAATGAAATATTATAAAACATCCACTATATTGTGATTTAGTTGGACTCTAAATTCAAGGCGATAAATAAGAACTTTTAAAAGAAGGAGGACCTATTTGAACCTTTTTTATAGTTTTCTCTATAACGGAGTGGTTTATTCAGAGAGTTGACATCAGCTTAGACATTAAACCAGTTCAAAAACAAGCTAGGTAAAAATGCAAATTCTAGAAACTCAAATGCAGATGTAGACGAACCGGCCCTAGTTTATCAAAGAAATATTACATAGTAGATTTTGCTGCCGAGTAGATTTATTCAATCTTTATTCAAAATATAAAGAACTAGTGACCCGCTCCCGGTTTCGCACAGGAAATAGCTTAATTAGGTTTTATTATTTATATAAAAATTTCGTGAAAAATTATCTAATTGATGGTGAAAACAGCATCAAAACCCCTTACCTGGTTTAGTCTGAAGCCGCTTCCACCTGACACTCTAGGCTAAACCTCGCTCATCTCCACGACATTAAGGGTGGGCGGCCCAAAGGGATGTCCATCTGACATTTCCACATCAATCGTCTTTCCCTGCCGTAGAGCTCCGTCTTCGCGTGCGTTGCCCAACTACCCTCCCCCTAGGTATTGACCCACCTAGGGGGGGATATTAAAAGTATGTTCTAATGCAATGTAAAATTGTATGTTATTATTCAATAATTTATTATATATTGTCATCATAAATTATTTTTATGTTTATATTGATTTTTTTAAATGTTTATAACACTCAAATTGATTTATTTAATATCAAGGAAATGACGTCATCGATTTTAATGAGTGCACTATTGTTCTAAGTTTCATTGTCAAACATCAATGTCATTTGATGTAATAAAACTACTGTTTGTGTCCTCTTTGTGACAAATACCTGTTGTACCTAGACTGATGACGTCAGCGCATGTTTTGGGATATGTATATTCCATACATTTTGACTTGAGATATACTCAGAAAGACAAACTAAAAAGAGTCTTCAAATAAATCACTTGATTAAGGGGCTCTATCACTTGACCATATCTGCCATTATCTACTCTATCTCTCACTCCGTTTCAGAATATCCACACATCGATATATCTTTTGTATTCAAGTTTGCTTTATCCACCAAAGAAACTCTGAATATATGAATAATAACTTCATAGCATGTTGAGCGAACCTAAACATGTGTATGGGTCCTACGGTTAAAACCTACAGTTGTAAATTTTTAATGTTTTACGTGTACTAAAATTTAATACGTGTAATACGATTACGAAAGAGCGTTAAATTTGCAGAAATATTATTACTATTATTACTTTACAATGTATATAAAAAACAATAAATATTATAAAAAAACTTAAATCTAGAGTGCCGCAAGTAGCGGGGCAAGGCCCAAGCTACCGGTGGATATTGTTATTATTATTACTTTTTCCAACACTCGTCCGATAAACGAACTTCGGCTCATTAGGAATTATTAGGAATATTCGACTCGGTTAGATAGTATTATGCAAATTTTCCTATACCTGTATACAGGCTAGTAAAGTATAGAATTACAAGTACATCAAGAGGGAAAACGCGAAGTGGATCCCCCTTAACTGTTTAATTGTTAGCCTCGCCTGTTATAGTTAGACTGTTACACCGTTAAAGGTAGCTAATTTATCTATCGTGACGCGGGTGCGGAATTGTGCCGTGTTGTGCGTGACAGCGAGTTACATTGCGCGATTCATGCAGTTAGTTTGTTCGATGTTCATATTGTTCGTGTCACAATTAAGTGCATCGTGCGATACTTGAATAGAACGTGTCCTATACTGATGACAAAGCAAATGCTGTTCTTGATTTTGCGTGCGATTTCAATGACAAGCATTATCGTTACACACGATTTTCGTGTTTATTATTTGCACATGGAGTTTCGGAGAAAACTCAATGTGTAAATAATAAAATAGAATATCTTGTTTTCGAAAATCCCACAGGAAACTAACAATTTTCCAGAATAAAAAGCATAATATATGTTAATCCAGGTAATAAACAACCTGTGTGCCGAATTTAATCCATTGCTGTTCAACCATTTTTGCGTTATTGAGGAACAAATATCCAAACATAAAAACTTTCGCATTTATAATATTACTACCGACCCGCTCCCCGCTTCGCACGGGTGCAATTTAAACGCTCTTTCCATCAATGAAAACCGCATTAAAATCCGTTGCGTGTTTAAAAAATCTAAACGTACACATACAGAGGGACAGAGAAAGCGACTTCTTTATATTATCTATTTAAAGATAAGAAGGTTAGGATCACGCAACCATGTAGGTAATGGAAATACCACCGAAGATTTGTAGTACTATCACTTATTCTATGATTAAAGTAACAGTAGTTAGGTATATACATCAAATCATAGCTGTGGAAGTGTTTGATATCCCTTCGTCAAATAGTAAATGAGCTGATGATCTTCAAACGCCACAACATATCAAGCTATGATTCCTTATGGGAGCTATGATGCCACAGACAGATACACCCAAACACAGATACACAGATTCAACTTGTAACAGCCCTCTTTTTGGGTCGGGCGTTGGTCAGGGGTTAAAAGTCATTGACAGTATATTAAATTTTATATATACCTACTATAAGAAAAGGTTTCGTAATAAATGGACACAAATCATTGCAAAATGTCAAAGGCAAGAGATAAAATGGAAAAGGTCAATACAAAACCGTAATGTATTTTGAATAGCTCTTTGCAGGTATCCACGTGTCATAAGTTATCTTTAGTACTAGCACAGTATTATAATATACTTATATCTTTCCTAAATTATCTTATCTTTATTAAATTATGCACTCGGTTTACTGCGTCCTTCGATAGGCTAATTTTTTATTATTTTCTTTTTAATGTTTGTCTTTTACGATATATCAGCTCCATCATTCCCGGTGATCGGTGACTTTAAATGGCGGTTAGCCTACTTGACACTTTACTCAGAGATGGTGAATTTTGTGCTAAAAATTCATTATTTGAACATTTCTCGAAAATAACATAGTTTTTCATTTAAAAAAAAAAGTTAATAATAAAAAAGCTAAGTATTTGAAAAAGATCTAAAAATATACGTCTAATTTTATTATCTGACATAATCAGACACTTTCCACGTGACTGGTTCTCGCGGCCATCGTCACAAAACCTCGGATCGATGTTATGTTTGGGTAAACTATAGGTATACAACACAATGCAATAGCTTTTTGTATGTTTTTAGACAACCTGTTTTTTAGGTTTTGTCTTTGTACTTGTCACTATGTATAAAATAATTTTATTTGTTTTTACGTAGAAACTAGAGTGACAAAATCTTGTCATTCAAGTTTTAATATAAAAACAATACCGCACGACCGCAACTGATTACTGTAATTTTATTTAAATTAATATGATATAATAAAATAATATTTAAAACGACTGCCATTCCCTGGTTTGAGATAAATGGTGATTTGTCCATTATATCTGTTTGTCCATTGTCTATCATGTTTTATCCGTCATAGATAATGTCCATTATATCTATCCTCCTATTGTACCATACAAATCCTAAGTGTGCAGAAGTATTGGATATATAGTTGGTTTAATTCATCGATATAATATATCCTTGTTAAATTATATTGAAAATTTGATGTTTTGTCGTATTCAGAATATATTGTATAGCCATTAGTTACAATACAAGTATTAGTTGCTTGCTGTGGAACTGGATTGTTCTGTGTGGAATGTATGAAGAGTTTTTTTTTTATTTCTATAAAGTACAGTATTAAATTGCTCTATCATATTTTATGATTCACCACGTTATTACCACATAATGCTTTGTGGTGAGTTCACACATGAGAAAAATGTTATTATAATGCTTGATAATATGAAAGGATGCGACAAGTCGGTCAGTCGGCCTTGAAGGGATTCCTCGTCAAAGCTTTCTTATGTAAGAAAAATGCTTGAAAAGAATATAAATGTTTTAAAAGCATAATTTCATAAAGGTATAAATGTGATTTTTACCCTCTATGCATAATCTATTAACAATGTTACATTGATTGTCGTTTCTCATACGACATTGAACGGTAAAATAGTATAATAATCTGCATCTGTATTAAATTAAAACAAAACTTAAGCTCATTAAAATCACACAATATAAGTTATCGTCAGTCACTAAAACATTGAAGACGTAACAACAATAATATAGACAACTGCATGCTTATCAAAACACTACTGTCTGCTGCTTTATCTAATAAAATAAAAATTGGCCTGTCAAAATGAACATTAACGACAAAATAACAATTATAAGATTCCTAACTCAAATTACAATTATCTTTATTTAACACACATGAATTCAAAGTCTAGTTTAAAGCGATGAAAGTGACTGATGATGATATTGCGTTGCGGCTCCAAATATGGGCATCGTGTACTTAAAATATTCTTAGAACGTAACTTTTAAGTTAACAAAAAAAGAAATTACTTCACCTTGATAAAGTGATGGCTGATATAGTAATCTCGCCAATATCAATACCATCATCAAAACATACATAGGTAATATCTATTCGCGTCCGACTTTGTGACCCTTGCATTGCCTATGTAGTTCTACGAGTAATTTGCTGATCGAGGTATTAGCCAGATCTGTGTCATTCGTCAAGCTGCTGTCGTGTTGATGTCGACCAAGCGTTTTGCCAAAAAATGTTGAAAAATTTAAGCGCATTGGGATCGCAAGACCCAAAGATTGGACACAGAAGGAAATAAAATAGTAACCTGTACCGATGTCTTTGTAAATATTTGCATATTTTACGCTTTTCGGGTACATTTGCTGTAGCACCAACTATGGCAACATTTCCATGAAAATATCAATTTTTACATTATTAGTCGGCAGTGGTGTAGTTACCAAAAAAAAAAAAATTGTTAACGACACCACAGAATCCACGACGATTTTTCTTGTTATTGTTTAAATTATAAACACAAATCAATATTAAACAATGCAGTCACTGAAATAGAAACATTTACCCTGAATTCATTTATATTGTTTAAATATAAACACAAATCAATATTAAACAATGCAGTCACTGAAATAGCAAAATTTACCCTGAATTTATTGTTATTGTTTAAATATAAACACAAATCAATATTAAACAATGCAGTCATTGAAATAGCAAAATTTACTCTGAATTTATTGTTATTGTTTAAATATAAACGCAGATCAATACTAAACTTAGCAGTCACTGAAATAGCAAGATTTACCCTGAATTTATTGTTATTGTTTAAATATAAACGCAGATCAATACTAAACTTAGCAGTCACTGAAATAGCAAGATTTACCCTGAATTTATTGTTATTGTTTAAATATAAACGCAGATCAATACTAAACTTAGCAGTCACTGAAATAGCAAGATTTACCCTGAATTTATTGTTATTGTTTAAATATAAACGCAGATCAATACTAAACTTAGCAGTCACTGAAATAGCAAAATTTACCCTGAATTTATTGTTATTGTTTAAATATAAACGCAGATCAATACTAAACTTAGCAGTCACTGAAATAGCAAGATTTACCCTGAATTTATTGTTATTGTTTAAATATAAACGCAGATCAATACAAAACAATGCAGTCACTGAAATAGCAAAATTTACCCTGAATTTATTGTTATTGTTTAAATATAAACACAAATCGATACTAAACAATGCAGTCACAAAAATAGCAAAATTTACCCTGAATTTAAGCTAAAAGGCAGTTTTGTGCATGCATTGGTGTTCCAGGTATTGCAATTTGCAAGGTCGAGGGTCGAGAGTGTCGCACTGCGCCACACAACATCCAATCTGCCTTACGCTATAATGCAACATCTTTTGTTTAAAGATTTTAAAGCTCCGTGACTATTGTTTTTGAAAGACAATACGGTATAACGTCTCTTCTGCCAACGATTCCATTAAGGTATGAACATTCAAAGACTTAGGCGCGATTTCACCATACTCTGTTAGTATTTGACATCGCTGTTAAGTCATTTAGCGCTGTCACTCGCATACTGTAAACGCCTGTTAAATGACTTAACAGCGATGTCGTCTGTTAATACTAACAGAGTATGGTGAAATCGTGCCTTAACATCAAAAGAGCTACTTTTTTAACGTTTTTACCTACTTGAAATGGAGTTACGAGTGACAGAAAGAATGAATGCGTTGAATAAAGCTAGATAAAAAAAGTACCTATTTTTCATTGCTATATATATTTAAATTATTGTACCTACTAACGGAATATTTACATATGTCAAAATATTTTTGTCTGTGAGTTTTGAAACGTATTTTTAGCATTGTATTTTAAATGTTTTTAAATTAGTCTTATAAATAAGGGATGAGTGCGGAACGCGGTGTCCTTACCGTTCTATATAAATAAAATGAATCGCTAACGGCAATATCAATAATTTATCAAATTTAAAAAAAAATATTAAATGAAGTCCAAGGAAAGTTCTTATGATGAGAAAATTTGGAAAATTTGCTCGAAAAAGGATGACAATTCAACAGAAAGACATCAGTCTAGTCATTAGATAGTTTAATATAGGTAATTAATTAATTTATTAAACCTAATCCATTATACTTAATCCTTAAAATCCGCTATCCTTAATTTCGGGGTGTTACTTGTCTTAATAGGCAACGGTAGCCATCTACCATCAAGTGAATGGACCGTCAGCCTGTCTGACGATATTTATCTATACTATTGTTATAAAGAGAGAAGATTTGTATTTTTGTTTGTAATGAATAAACTCAAAAATTACTGGACCGATTAAAAAAGTCTTTCACATATAGAAAGCTATATGTGCTATGCTATAGTCTTTCACATTATCAGCGAGTAACTTAGGCTATATTTTATAAAATTACGCTGAGGAAGTCAACAACCTATCAACAACCCTTTCGTATCGAAAGCTGATCGTAGGCCTCCTCTAACCACTGGAGTTGAAAGCCGCTTGAGAGACTTGCGTTTACCTAATCTACGAGTATGTGGTAAGAATGTAGCCATATGAATAGTTACATAAATACACACACCATGCCTACCAATCAACAGAGGTCATTCAACCAAATTTTTAACACTTCCAAAAACCCGTTCACAAATTGGATGTGTTATAAAGCACCGATTGTATATTTTCACACGTTCCTGCTAATAGCAAATATACCGTTGAAGCGGTCTATGCAATATTCCTGTTTGGTCTACGTATTCACAGGACTTAGTTATTACCTAGTTGAATGTAGACTATTCGGTGCTCCATATTTCTAATAAGTTTCTCGTGCATAATATTTGAGTTGGTTGCATCCATAGAGAGAATAGACTGAGCGTTCCTTATCTATCTACCTGTAAAGTAAATACGGGCAGAAAAGTGTGAGCGAGACGAAGCGATCGTGTGGCCATTGGTCAGTAGTTTAACTTTTTCTAGAATATCGATTGGTCTTCGAAGTTACTTAGAAGAAAATTTGTAAAATGATTATTTTTTAGAAATTTACGCGATGGTAATGTTTAATTTTTATTTTATTTTCACAGAATGAAACAATAAGAAGAAATGAAATTAGTCTTTATAACTACATGTACAAAGCTAATACATTATATATACCTATAATAATCGCACATGCATAACTAGAGGGTATCGTGGCAAAAATGGACATTTGCCATTTTTGCAACGATATTTGAAGATTATAATCATACATTGTTATAATTATCATAATTATGAGCAAAACTGTTTCAGTTACTAAGTTTTGAATTGAGCTAAACACGTACGACCTAAATTACCGACCCGGAATATCGATTCTAAGCAAAATACATAATTACACATCACTAGACTTCAGAATGAACTCAAAGCAATGTTTTATTTCGCTAAAGCAAGTAAGTGTACACGACTTCAACTTCAAAGTAGGTATAGGTATTGGTTTGTATATAATTACATTCCAATAATAAAATTTAAAATAATAATTGAATGAATTTGAGTTAATGAATTTGGTCAGTAGGTCATAATTTTTGACTTATGAGTCACACTGTTCCTAATCGGCAATACTGTCAGGGACTTGGTGTAGCTTCTAATTCAATACATCATCATCATCATGTCAGCCGCAGGACGTCCATTGCTGAACATAGGCCTTCCCCATAATTTTCCAATAGGACTGGTCAGAAACAGTCTGGATCCACTATCGACCCGCGGACGTTATCAGGTCGTTGACCGCCTTGTGGGTGGACGTTCTGCGCTGCTCTTGCAGGTCCATCCCCTCCACTCGAGAAACTTCCGTCCCCAGCCCAGCGGGCAGTCGGCTGAAGTCGGTTCCGTACTATGTTCCTGCCCACTGCCACTTCAACTTACTGATCCACTCCTCTGATCTCCTCTGATCTCCACATTTCTGATTCGATCTCGTAGTGTAACCCCGATTAGCCCACTCCATAGCTCGTCGAGCGACGCTGAGCTTTCATACGAAGTTATCAGTTAGAGACCACGTTTCAGGGCCACTTTTTTTGTTTTTTTTTTTTTTTTTTGCCCACTTGTTATTAAAAAATATTAAGAAGTTTGTTCACTTTTTAATGATAAAAGAAATCATGGTAATAATAATTAATTGAAACAATAATAAAATTAGATTAAATAAAATTAAATATTACGATGTAGGTATTATATAGCTATAAATTCTATGCACAAGGTAACTCCGCGCATCTGTGTATGAAATGAAATGATAATCCTTTTGCATAACCGTGCACGGAAGCCGATGCTGCTGTTCGGTTTGAAACAAAACCACAAAATACGTGGTGCTGTTTATCTATATATAAATAAAAGGCGATGTGTGTATGTTGTCTCCTACAGACTCTAAAACCGCAGAACAGATTGTGATGAAACTTTCAGACAATCTTCAGATTAGTCCACCGAGTGTTCCTGTGAAGTTTGGTAGCGATCGGACGCGGACGAAGTCGCGGGCATATACTAGTTCATTATATTTCAACATTACCTAAATATTTTATCAGAATGGTTTGCACACATTGCTATGTCACCGAGGTCAAAATCTTTTTGTCTGTTTGTTACACGCAAATCTCAGAAACGGCTTAACCGATTTGAATGCGGTTTTCATTGATGTATTGAAGATTACCTGGATTAAACTAATTATAGGTGTATGTAACTAGTGTTCCGCGGTGGATCCAGGCTGTTTCATAATCATATCAATTGAACTACTGAGACTAAAAAGTCACAATAGTTCAATCAATTGAACTCCTAATTGAACCCCATTAGTAATAGATCACTGTTTCTGACCAGCCCTTTTGGAAAATTAAATTATGGGTGAGGCCTATGAGTAGTGGACGTCTAACGGCTGACAAGATGATGATGATGAACTATAAGTGTTCCAGTTCATTTTCAATGTACCTACATTAAAGAGAAACTGTCATTAACATGTAATTAGTTTAGCATGGTCACTCTAACTATATAGTTTGTATAACATCGCAAAGAACAGGAAGCTTAGTCCCATTTAGAGTTATTCATTAATACAGATAACTCACTTTTTTTAATAATCTTTCAATTTTCTGTTGCATAGGTTCATAATTATGATATCTTTCTGAAGATTTCGTAAAATAATCAATTTTGAGTAAGTTGGATATATTCTTAACTAGCTGTGCCAGCGACTTCGTGCTGTAGCTCGTTTTTTGAAAATACCACAGGAACCTAACATTTTTCGATGATAAAAAGTATGCTAATCCAGATAATAAACTATCTGTGAGTCTTTCAACCAAATCCGTTCAACCGTTTTTGCATGACAAACGATCAATCACTGCTACACTATCAGTAAGTGAAGCAACGAATACTATAATAATAAATATCAATAAAGTTTTGTTAAATTATTCTTCTTTGTTAAACAACGGAAACTATGTAATTTCATTTGGTTAGTTACCTCGCGTTACCTTGCCGGGTATTTAAATCGCTAAGCAACATTAACGTACGAATTAAAATAATCATTTATCCTATTCCTGATAACACTTTTTTTGTCGCTGTTGGGACTCCCCTCTCCCTAATGAGGGAGGTATACTCACTAAAACCCCGCGGCGGTCTTCCTCGGCAGTAAAGAAGGGTCCTGGCAAGGGCCCTCCCCCAATTCCTGATAATCCTAGCAACGCACTTGCATCTCGCCTGGCGTTGCTTGTGTTTATCGATAACGTTAGACAACATTATATTCACCATCTTTGTAATATAAAAATGCAATATTTAGTGGTGCAAATGAAGTGCATGACTGCATCGTGTCGCATCGTTTTAATTATTTTTATGTAACTTTCACTCGGTTCCGGAGTTGAATGGATTCTTATCGAACAACTTTATAAAAGGTGTTATGTGTTTTATTATTTTCATATGGACTTGTTTTGTGGAGCATTGCATAATCTAAAGTCAAAATAAAATAGTATAGTAAGATAAAAATAAAAATAGTAGGTATATGAAAAAGGAATTAAATCGAACCAACTTAACCAGGTAATATAAAATGTTACTAATGTCAACATAAAATACAAATTTGCAAAATATATTTAAACAAATTGTGGTTTATGATAATACTAGCGTGTTTCACATCTATTTTTAATGATTTCGTATCAATAAATAAAAATATATAATTTTTTTTACATGATAAAACAAGGAAAAAAATTATAGAATAGATACATAATATACATTAATTTCTTATTAAGTGATAATAAAGTTATAATTATTAAGTCGCAGCAATGCCGATAATTAATTACTAGAGAAGGTTGTTTATAAACATTATAAATTAAACAACAGTGATACAGTTGATACAACCGCACTGCAGAAGAATACCGCCCGCAGTGAAAAATGGGGTCACGCCAGGGAGTACTACCGCAAAGGAAAGTGTCTGAGTGAAAGTCTAGCACGAAACCTACGTGTTTACTTAAGATGCAAGCGCATACAGTCAACGTTGTATAATTATGAGGAAATGTAATGAATATTCAAAGAATTTTTAGCAGTAGCTGGGCACGCTGCATCCTTACCCACTGAGTGTATTCTAGCATTCCTATGCTAGAATACCACTACCATAACATAAAAAACACGACTGCAATAACTATAAAAGTTTTCAAAAAATATTTTTTTTTTTGCATAATTAAAATATGAAACCAGCGACCCGCTTCCGGCTTTGTCCAGGAAAAACATTAATTAGGTTTTCATATATATATATAATAATTCAAGGAAAAATTATCTAACTGATGGCGAAAACCGCATCAAAGTGGTTTAGGAGGAGTTAGCGGCCATACAGACAGACAGACGCCAAATAAGCGACTTTAAAGTGTGCAAAGAAGATTAACAGGACAACTACTGTCAGGTCAGTTAGTATATTATAAAAATTCATGCAATGTGAGGTAAAATCGTTCAAATGATTGGTCGACGGAAACGACAAAGCCTATGGGACTATGATATTATTAACGATGAAGTACACAAAACTAAGGTACTTTCTTAACTTTCTAAGAAAGCATACTCGCATCTGTATTAGTGGGATTCTTGCTACTTTACATTACAGTTTTCTTACTGTACTTACTAAATTAGTGATAGATAAAAGTATAAAGATGGGGGAGACCTATGTCCAACAGTGGACGTCCTACATCTATTGTGGGTGAAACTTATGAGCAATTTCTCTTACATTTGAAGAGAATCTATAAAGCATTGTACTAGCTAGACATTGTAGTTTTGTGCATCCTCAAAACTACCGAGTGGAGATGTTTCTTTTGAGTTTTGCGCTCAACAAGGAAACTTGCTATTACGGAAATGAAGAGCCAGATAAAAGCTACACGTAGATATGAATATCTTTCAACTGAAAATCCATCGTTCCGCTAAAAATAAAACTGAAAGTAGTTCATTGACAAATAGACTATTATTACGTTTCGTTTGTCATTGATGCTCTAAAGTTTATTATATAATCTACAAATACATGACATGACAAATATAAATTATTGCAGATGTCAGGTAAATTCTCATTTTTTTTAAATTATCCTAATATTATCAATACGTAAGTGAGTTTGTTTCTTTGTTTTATATACTAAAACGATCATATTTAAATTTTGCATACATTTTGTCAAGAGTACAGAAATGAACATACTCGTTGACGCGGAAAAAAAATTCTGTGCCCGGCGAACTCGAACGAAGTCGCGAGCAAAGACAATGTACGAGTATAATAAATGCAAAAGTGTGCGAGGATTAACATTGGACATACTCTGTTTCAGTACACTTTCTTTCCGGATGAAAGTGGTATGAAAAATTTCATGATGATCGGTTTACTACTTAGTTAAGGCGTGAAAAGGTAACAGACATAAAGACAGGGTTACTGTCTTATTTATAATATTTATTAGTATCAAATCAAATCATTTATTTGTCTGTACATGGATAAGAACGTACCGTATGTTTTTCTTTTATGCTTCGATCTACGTCATATATTCTAAATGTGTAATCTAGAAAGAAACTGGCTGGTAATAAGAGGGTACATTAAAAGCAACGATGGAACACACCCGCGGAAACTTAGAACATACAGATCTCACAAAAATAAAGGTGTACCGTTATCTTTATATTAACTGAAATAATATTGCTTGCGAACTCATATAACGGAGAACGCTTATGAAATTACACCCATCATACTAATTAACCATATTCGAATTACGTCATATGAAAGGTACCTAGATGGCATTGTTCGTTCGTTTGTCATAATGACCTCGGGGAAAGTTATTAATGTTTTTTTTTTTATTAACGTATACATTCGTTGAAAATAGCGAATATTAACGTACTAATGTTGGTGTTTTGTATTATTTCGATGGTGTTTTGACAGTATTTTGAGCCATTAAAGGTCAAATAATGGATCATTTAAAAGCAAGGACAAAAACATTTATGCATGAATAAAGACTAAGCACGCAACAGGCAAAATTAGTAATGCGAATGAATGAATGAATGAATGAATTATTATTATTATTGTATTTTTATTGCGTAGACACTATCTGGTGTCCGCAACTTCGTACGCGGTGTAGTTAGTTTTTTAGAAACATTTCCAATATAAAAAGTATCCTATAGTTTAAACATTAATACACATACATAATAAATCAGCATTCAAATCGGTTAAGCTTTTTCTGATATAAGTGTGCACAAATGCATAGACAAACAGACAAAAATTCTGAAAACTATTTTCTTGACTCGGTAATGTAAGTAACGTAAGATTTTATTATAGGTATAGAGGATATAGACAATCAATCAAGTTTGCCGATACAATACATTTTCAAATTCCGTGCTTTAAAAATTGTAATATGTAAAGCGCGCGTGTTGATTCGTCTATTTCTTTGCATACAAGGAACGAACTATACTCTAGAAAACCACACGAACTACATTCAGGGTATAGTTTTGCCCGCTTTGGCCTCTCGCATCCATTTTCGCTATATGCCTTTGTTGGTTATTAACTGTTGTAGCTTATATATTATACAAACTTGAAAATAAAAATGACGCAGAAGTAAGTACTTTAGTTTGTAAATGAGTTCTATAGCCTCTGAGAGACTATTTTCTACCGCAGGTCTCATCCAAACGAAACTTGAGAATACTTTATTTTTTTAAACAAAAATCTTATAAATTTTAATTAATTTTTATTTCTATGCATCTTAATAATTAATTTAAATAATTGTTTATCTCGTTCTGTCTTTTTTTTTAATTAATTAAAAAAGAATATTTCGACTTGATTCTGTTTGATATACTATGTTTTATTATAAGTTTTAAAGCAAATTTAAAACTTTTTATCAACATAAAATGGTTTCAGTAATTTCGTAGATAACCGACAACTACTAAATGAGGTCTAAAAGGCAGATAAAATGCAAAAATTATAATTTTACGCTTGGTTACAAGTAACGATAACACAATATGTAGTGAACTAATAATGCCTATTTGAAGCAAATTAAGTATATGTTTGTGTACTGAAAGCATACATTTTCTACGTACCTTGGTAATTTCGATGGAAAATGTTAAATAATAATAATTAAGATACTTAATAAAAAGCATTGGGGAGATATAACAAAATGAATATATATTCATTTCATATTAGTCTACATTAAGAGAACTTCCGTGCCTACCTACTTACAAAAGTCACGTCAAAATCGACACAGACGTTTCGGAGATAAAAAGACAGTCAAACAAATAATGCACGTTTTTGTAATGCACAAATAACAATAAACACAAAATAGTGTTTATTTAGTAAAAAAAGATAAAACACGCTTAGATTTTATTTCTTTTTAAGGTTATTCAAAGAACTGTTTCTGAAATCTGTAACAAGTTACTTACAAACTTAATTCAATTTGTTACAGTACATCTACGAGAACGGCACTCACGACGAAGGCCTGCTTCCGCGAGATAAGTTTATAGAAATAAACGCTCGAATGAAAGCACGGCGAGAGTACCTGAGGAGCAAATGTGCTGAAACGGGATTGGATGGAGCCAGCCATAAAGCTTACGCATGGGAATACCTCATCAATAAGCAATATCACGTTATTTGGTAAGAAAAGCTAAACGAATATAAAGATTGCTAATCACTATTCAAGCAAATGCTGCTTCTGAAAAAAAAAAGGTATTCAATACATGAACGAAAGTTATTTTATGATATAAGGTGTTTGTTAGGCAGGAAGACTAATTCATAGTACCTATATGGCTATCGTCACCTAAAAACATAAGTATATTCTACAAATAAAATAATATTCTATTCCAAATGGTTTCAGGTGTAATATTTTCAAAGCTGCATCAACGTCGTGGATGTACAACTTCAATTTAATGGCCAACTACACAGCTGGCTTTCTAGACAAAACCAAAGAGGTGCCTCTCGAATTGGCCAGGAAAAAGTACGTCAGGCCGACTGTTGAAATGCTCAAGAAAGCACAACAAGACTCCATAACATTCCTCATAGTGAGACATCCTTTGGAAAGGTTAGCTTCGGCGTACAACGACAAAATAGTGCACGCGTGGCCAAAATCATTTCATGACAAAATGGGAATGAGAATTGTTAAGAAATATAGAAAAGTAAGTACGTTTCGGTTGCAACCTCCTCACTCGGGACAGTTTCTGCCCTCAATGGTTCAATCCACTGACAGAAACAGACTCCAGTGAGAGTTGCTTAGGTTAAGTTAGTGTGTAAGTTCAGTATGTGAGTTTTTTGTTTGTACTGAGACAGTGTCCGGTACCGGTGTCTCTTATGAATTAGACCAAAAGCGTAGATTCGTGCGTGTAAAACTGCTTAAACATCATTAGGTCTCTCCTTCATGCGTTTTGTTAAAGAACACGGTTCTGTTCTGAAAACACAATTTCATAATAAGAGCCTTAGACAACCCTCCTATTCGGTACTGGTGCTCGCGACTTCGTCCGCGTTGAAAATTAAAAAAAAAAAGCAATATAACGCTTGACCTCGTGTTGCTATAACTCTTTGGCCAGGCGTTAGTTTTTTGTTTTTTATTTATCCCTTGGGAATAGTCCTTTTTTCTCGATGAAAGGACCCTATGTCCTTTCTGGTATCCCAGACAACGTGTATGCAAAATTTCATGGTGATCGGTTCAGTAGTTTTTGCATGAAAGAGTTACAAACATCCACACATCCATATATCCATACATCCAAACATACTTTCGCATTTATAATATTAGAATTATAGAGTATATATTTATTTATATAGTATTTGAACAAATTCATAGTTACTAGGCACCTAATACCGTAATACTCGTAATACAAGTACGAGTAGTCAAAGTAGGTAAAGTTTGCAGTATCGCTCACACGTAACCTTTAATTTTAGTTAGTGAATACTCAACCAGTGCCAACGGAGAAATATCCGATGTTTGAGGAGTTCGTAGCATACGTGCTTGACGAAGCCAAAGCGAAGAGACAACTCGACATGCACTGGACGCCTTACACCGACTTCTGCACTCCGTGCAAATTCTCCTTCGATGTCGTACTCAAGTTCGAAACTTTGGAGGTAAGAGATATTATATGTTTATTATATGACGAGCTTTATTTTTTGGGCAGCCCGTCTGGTGGCAGTAACCACCCTATTACAGAAGACCACCGTGAAATAGCATTGTTGTGATTTGGTGAGTGAGTAAGGGATGCCAGAGCCCACTCTCCTATCCCATAAGCCTATCCTTCATCATTATTCCTTATTCCTTATCCTATCAAGGTCGGTAGTGCACTCACAATCATTATGGAGTTGTTTACAGGCTACGGTAGCCACCCGCCATTAAGTGGACCGTCAGCTTGCCTGCTAATAGATCATGCTTCATTAAAATGTTGGTCTTTCAAATTTCAAACCTTCAACATAATAAATGAAGTACACCTTTCATTCTTTCAGGAAGACCAAAGATACTTGATCCAACTGGCGAATTTGCAGGAGTTATTGAAACCAGAATGGCGAAACAGTAGAGGCAACAATGCGCAACACAACATCAATCATTTGTACTCGCGTTTAAAAAAACACCAGCTCGACGGCTTACACGCTATGTACAGGTAAATATATCGCATTTTTCACACCGTCTAAATTTGTCCCACTGGTAGATTTTAAATAGACGACTTTTGATAACTTTAAACTTTAATCACATACGATTAAAGCATAAAATCATATGTACTACACATAACATTGGTATTTAATAATAATCAATTTAAAGCATATTATTTACTTGTGTTAAATTATAAGGTGGTGTTTGCAGGAGCTATCACAAATTTTAAAATCACAGACTTATATTAACTTATATTGGCTAATTTCACTAATATCACAGAAAACAATAGTACACCAAGTAGGTACCAATACTTATTAAATTATAGCTTACAAAGGAAATACTACAAGAGGATGGCTGATCTGTTCGACACTTTGAACAGATCAGCCATCTGTCTCGTTCGTGTGTTCAGTGCTCACACCTAATCGAAAAGATCGGTCCGTAGATGGGAGCAAAAAGAAAGATTAGTGACACCGCTATCCGAGTATAAACCTCATATACTGAGTCCAATTAACTTGGTATAATTCAGTCGCTAAAAGATACTGTCTTGCATACATATAATAGGTACTGAGACAATTTTTGTGAAATTATTACACGTCGATTTTGGAATGTATACATATATAGGTAATTTGTTTTATGGAGCTCGTATATCGATTACGTAATGTAAGAACGTACCGTATCTTTCTTTTTTCTTCCTTCTACGGATCGGTTCGACGTCTGTACAACTTGTACAAGGCGGAAATTCATCCTTAACTTTGCTTCATACACAAAGCAACTACGCTGAAGAATATAATAATATATAATATTTGTAACATTTTATATACTTATGTAATATTTGTGTATATATATACATATGTATAAAAAACTCACGCTCTTGTGTAATGTAACACTATAAAAATGCTACATTTTAAGTTGATATTACATTTAAATTACACTCATTTTTGTGAAATCATACATAATGTGATGTAAAATCGAGCTTGTTTCCTGAGGCGGAAGTTACAATTTTAAGTGAGCAGCTTAAATTAACAATCATATTCTCGGTTACAGGTACGACTTTCAACTTTTCAACTATACAGTGGACAGCTATTATGAAGTGGTCAAAGATGACGAAGCCACTCTCGGATGAGTACCGCGCGTGACGTCATTAATTGTCTACATTATCGTCATGTTGGGCCAACATCGTCATGATGGAAGGTTAAGGCGAGATTTACATGCCGTCATTTTAGAGACAAGACACATAGATAGAAGGCGGGCAGTATCTTTTTTTTTTCGTTTTAATTTTTTTTGTTTTGTGATAGTTTTCTTAAGTATATAGTTTTTAAATACATATAGCGTAAGGTTTTTTTTTTCTCTTAAGAGGAAAATGTGAGATGTAATCTTAGGTATCGAAGTTTGATGAATGATTGCGAAAATAATTCATCAATGGTTTGAAAGGCCTGATTGTTAAAGACATGATTGATGAATACTTTATTGATCCGTTGGTAGATTGCAAACGGCACCCTTTAACGTCAATTCGCAGAATCCCAAAGATTTTTGTATCTTTTTGGACATGCTATACGTATAACGTAAACTTAGCTTAACAGGCGTGGCTACTTTTCTTAAGGCGAGGACTTAGCAGAAAAGCGTAATTTTCGTCGCCTAATTTGACTTCTTAGAGTAAAATTAAAAATATAGTACATAATAGACTATATTTAAAAAAGTTTGAATCGGGCAAGCTTATGCAAAAAATTGTATTTTCTAAAAAAAAAATACCTAATTGTAAATTACTGCCCAAAAAATATTTTTTAAAGTTTGTTCTGTACTAAAATTTTACTATTCTTATTTCTTTTTTGTATTAACAGAAACGAAGAAACTGTTGCTGTTAAAATTGAAATAATTTTAATTTTAAAAGTTTCAAAAAAATCTACGAATTAATTATCCTTATTTTTTGTTGTTTGATCAACAATGGTGTTGCGATTATATAGTTTTAGATAAGGTGTACCTACCTATTTAAAAAGTATAAGCTTTGAGTTCTTTTTTAAAATGAATTACCTATGCCGTAGGTACAATTTTCGCAGACTCTGCTTAATTGTTAAAAATGATTGATTACCTTTAAATAAATACAAGCAAAAAATAGGTACCTATCAAGTATAGTTAAAAGAAACTTGATAAGGAATCTTATAATTTGTAACTATAAAATTACCTGTAAATACATTTTTTTGTAATTCCCTAACACATGTAGGTAATACAAAACATTCGTGCTTCCATAAAGTAGATTTATGGAATATTTGTAGTATAAGTAATTTTTTACGTTTCCACTTAAAACCAAAACTTATAACGACTCAATATAGAAATAAATTGGTTATTCTAAAAATTTCTAGATAGCCTTATAAAAATAATATCTAGAAAACATAAATCTGTATTTGAGCAATATCAATACTAAAAAAAATATTAATTTCAAAACCAGTAATTAAGCGTACTCAAAAATAAATATTACATACTTGAAAATTTTGAAACTTCAAAATTAGTATATCAAAAGCCATTAAAAACTAGATTTCCTCTGTTTATTTTAAATTTTATAAATTTTATAAATTTTGTTATTGCTGTTATGTTAATAATGATTATCGTTATTATTTTATAAAGCATTTATGAAGTTAAATAAAATACAATAAAATAATATAGCTTATGGACCCTGCGCAAAAGGATTTTTAGGTTGATATTATGAATATTTATGGTACATAAATTATACGACATTAAATTATGCATTGATTGTATTGAAATTATAAAATCACTATTTACGGATTTTTTATAAGTTCTGTAATTAAGATAGAGTAAATAGTATTTAACCAGAATAAGTTCTATTTACTCTATGGTATTAGTAATTACAAAATAACCAATAACAGTTCATTTTCATTCTTTAAAAATTGTATAATTTCATGATGCCATCCATTTACCTAAGATTTTGTATATTATTTAATTCTAGATAATTAGTACAAACTTATTCTTAGTTTTTACCTATCTCGTAGAGCAGTAACAAAAATGTGTTTTTTTTTTTTGGAGCGCAGTCGCTACTGGAGGTACCGCCCAACTTTACCTAAATAATTTAGTTAAGCCTTATTTAAAAAATAAAATACAAACTTGCCATATTAAAAACTCCCTTAATATTCTGAACATTGTAACACTTATTATAGTTTCAGAAATAAATGATTTTTTTTTAGTTGTGTTTTGAAATATTTAAAATTATAGACAATCATTTAAAGACTACTTATAATACTTTAATTCCGGATTACCAATTATACTTTATTTTTTTAGTTTATTTTTTAAATAAGTTTATCTAAAATAAAACAAATTAAATGACCCAAAAAATAAAACGGTTTAGTTTTTAAGTAAAAAGAAAACATATTTGTATATTTAATTTGTTAAATAATTACAATTTTGGTGTGTTAGTTACCAGAATTTACAAAGTAACATACCTACTAGTTACCCATATATACTATTTAAAAGTACCTACATTCATGTTGTAGTCAGACGACGGGCGATTTAGGCCCGACATACTGAGTTAAGTTTAGTTTGTAAATATGTAGGTATACGCAAGCGTCGTTTTCAATATTCATTACATTTTAAACTTAAACGATTTCAGTCTTTAATTACATTGTATTAGAGTTTTAATCTTAATCGAATTTGCTTCATGTATCTAGTAGGACATAAGAGCCTAGTTTTATTACGCTTCGTGACAAAGCGGGCATAGTGAAATTTGTAGCGGTCTTAGAAACAATATTCAAGCAATCTCTTTCATATCTACTTAGAGAATACTTCGTTAAGGTTAGAAATTTTTAATTAATACATATTTACATAGATATAATATTAAAAATATTCATTGCCAAAAAATTCGATAGAATTTGTAATTTTACTACTTATACTTATTTAAACTAATTTCTTATAAAAGCCGCAGATTATATTCCTGACAATGTATAACAATATATACGTTTTATAACTTGGAAATTAGATAGCTTCATATTAGTCTAAAATAAAACATAAAAACAACTTGGCTATGCACTGAAAAAGAACACTAAAATCAGTAATCTTTTAGTTTTAATGCATAATTTTAAATATTCCCAAGCCATACTTATTCAAGCGTTGTCATCATTATTAACTCTTGTTTAATTATTTGACTGATAGATCTACTTTGGACTGATGGATGAACATTTATTTATTGTATCTATTATTAGTGTCTGTAGCAAAAATTACAATTTAAAAAAGCACATAATCGTTATATGTTTTTTGACGGATTCTTATAGAACTTTGTCTTCTAAACCAAATGTAATTGTAAAAAATTACAATTTGTAACTTTGGTCTAATCAATAAAGATGATATGTAAATTTTGACAAATGTTAAAAGTTTAGTCCAAAACGCTGCTTTAATTACGCCCGCTATGTGACTGGCCCTTATTTAAGACAAGAACAAACAAGGCATAACAAATAGGATTAGATGAATGTTTGATGTTAGAAAGTACATATTTTTTCATGTCTGCGTTGTTTGTGCTTGACTTAGTTTAGTTAAAGTGTAATGAGGAACAATCTTCAGGAGTTCTATGATTTTGTTTAAGGCGAAATGTTTTCTTTTATTTATAATAAAATTTTAATCTAAAAAATATCTTTAATGTTAATATTATTAGCGTGCTTGAAACTACAGAATTGACAACTTTAGATTTTATGAGATGGAATTTGTTTGATTTTTTTTAATAAGTTAGTAGGTACCTAAAATATTAGGTCAACTAATAGACAGATGACTGGTGGTCCTTTGATTTTTCTAAACTTATATGAAAAAAAAAATGAGAATACTCTCCATGGACCGTTGTTAAAATAAAAGTTACACGGTTGTTATACTTTATCTTAATCCATCGAGTCCGCCCCTCAAGGCTTTTTATTCGGTAGCTTTTCGTGCATATTACCTAAAGCGTACTTATTAGGAGTCACGTCTATATTTCTTCAAAACCAGCCTAGTTTTAAAAAAGGAAACTTGTATCTACCTGTTTTAACGAGTATTTTCTTAAATAAAAACATGTATATGTGTTACAGTATACTATTTTATTCAAGACATCTTTCGAGTTATTATAATAATATAAACGATGTAAATCTTGTCATTTCTTTTTAAATTATGATGTTAACTATGTAAAAATGTTCTACAATTTGTAAAATTATTAAACCAAATTTTCTTATTTATCTAATATTAAATTAATATAAAATATATGTTATTTTAGAAACATTGTAATTGGAGAATGAAATATAGTCTCCTGTCGTTTGTTCCATTTAAAAGGGGGCCGTAAGGAACGAATGTGTTTACGTAAATAGTTGTTACGGAATGAACTTAGGGTGACTACACTTTTGCTTCTTATTTGTCGATCGAGCGACACGACATAATTAATTAGTAAGTAATTATTAATTAATTAATAACTAACGACCCAATAATTAGTTGTTTGTTTTTTTACTTACTATTTAAAATTAGCGTATTTATCTATCAGTGCGCGTGAAAAATTACTGTGTTTTTGACTACTTCCAGAGCGCAAAAAGTTACCATTTTATTTTAAACCTGTTTTTAAAACATGAAAATGATTAATTAAAAAAAATTTTTATTTTTATAATTTAAATAAGCACTTCTGTTTTTAGGGTGTATATAGGTACGCGTATTTGATTAAATAATCGGTACGGCTTTAAAAGCCGGAAATTGAAAAATAATAAATGCATTAATTTTAATTAATAGTATGCTCTAATTTAAAAAGGTATTAAATAATTATTTGGTCACAAATTATTAATAATTACTTATTAATTAATTAATTACATAAAAAATAAAAGTTGCTTGTAACTGTAACAGTTGGTAGGTTTTTGAAAAACAACTAAAATTATTTAGCATTGCTCTATATTTAAATTCAACAAATGAAAGCAGAATAAATAAGTATGTATGTAAATCGAATCAATTGTCGCGACGTACGACAGAAGTGGGCTAATGTGCAGACACCTTTAGTTAGACCAAAAATGTAATGGCCTACGAATGTAACTGTAATGGTGCTATAGTCCTTAGACATTGATCTCATATCAGAATGTGAGACACGTTTGCATTGCGTATTGTTGCTAATATTGTAAAATGTTAACCCATTGGGTTTGTGTTACCTTCGACGGTAATTCAATCGGTTGTGTTTACATAATGTTGACGACATATTCATAGTACTTATAGAAAAATAAATTATTATTTAATATTGCAACTCTCTTTCATTAACCTTTTCTATAGTCAGTAACTACAAAAAAAAACTATACATTTCAATACTACTAAGTACCTACGATTAGCTTACGATGTACACAAAAAATTATTTTGCACTAGCACTAGTCCAGGAAGATTTACTAAAAAATAAAAATATATATCTCCATTGGGGCATTTTCGATGTTTCTTGAAGATATTTACCTAATATTGATGGGTGAAAGAAATTTTTGATTCCACCCTGGTTGAAAAAAATAAGAAACAAAGTTTTTTTCCCAAATTATACAAAAATACAAAAAAATTTAGTGGACTCATAAGCATCATAGTTTAATATTAAACCTATAACTTCGTAAACGGGCTTTCAAGAACAATTTTTGAAGTGACTAATTGCCCTTCACACAAGTAATATATATCCCGCAAATAATATGAATTTCATTTTCATTTTGTACAATGTACATAATATAAAAGGGTTTTTATGATTGAATAAAAATAGTTTCGTATTTTTCGTTTATTTCTATAAAATACAAATAATTTATTTATGTTTCCTGAACCAAATGCATAGGAAACTGAGGTAGGTAACTTCTCTTCTCTGGTAACTTGATGGTGTTCCTGTAAATCAAACAAAAAATTATGTAAAAATCGGTATTGGAATTTAGGACTGTTTAGTTTAATACAAATATAAACATAACATAGGTATTTATATAATTTGATTTCATTATATTCGCTATAGTTTTTTATTTTTTATTTCGATGCTGTGCTGTCAAAAAATAAAAATGAAGATGGAATCAGATTTAACACATAAGTAAACTGGGAAAGCAATATTTTTAAGTAAAAATAAATAAATATTGTAGTTATATTCTTGGTCTGAAGATTTAGCCATAAAAATGTTATAACAGATGTGAGTTTATAATATTCGTGATATACATTCTATGGAGATAGTGTTTTACTGATACTTACTCAACGTTTGGCCTCTTTCTCTTTGGTATGTCGAGTATGTCGATTGGGTCTGTGGTAATGACTACCGGACGTACAGACCCAAAGAAATCCGTGATCCGCACTTTGTTGGGATCCCGTTTAAATAAATCACGTCTCACGCCAACAGTGGACAAACACGCGCTCTTTGGACATACAGCTAACTGCAAATTTCAAATTAAATATGTATAACGATCGGAAGTGTACTCGTTAATATATTTTTTTATTTTTTATTTTATGCCCTGGTAACTAGACCTTTAAGGCAGTGGTCACGTTGGGGCAACTACGGGGAGTGGAGGCGACCTTCGGAGGCGTGAGGAGTTTAGACGGAATAGTATTCCACGTTGAGGCGGCCGCGTCACACTTTATTATCAGGATTATAATACTTAAAAATGAGTTTTTCTAAATTGGCTCTTTCATGCTTCAGAAGGAAGTAGATTTTTTGCACAGGATATAATGCAAATTAAAATGGGTGTTTATAATATTATGCTTACAGTATCTACCCGTCAGCATGTAGGTAGAACGGATAGAAGGTAAATAAAAATTACTTAATATTTAAAAATCACTCACACATATTTACCGCATGGAAAAATCAACAAAATTTGATAAATCATGACTGCTGTCTCTAGCGATTCTTTGCTCTGTGCTAATAATACTTAAATATGCAAAGAATACTTACAAATTCAGACATTGTTCTATGGCTATCAGGGTGAACATTCTCCAAAAACTCCAACACATAGTATGTGTATCGATCTATAATATACACTCCAATGGCAGAATCCACATGATGCTGTAAAAATATTTAGCAAGTCATTTCACCAACTTCGTTGTGTTTATTTATACTAATTTATTTACACTTTCTTATTAACTCCAACCTCATAAATTAACCACAGCTAGTTTCAACTTAACGAAGATAACATATCTTTTCTCTTAGATGTTACATACTTTTTGTTGAAGTTTAGTGACATGATACTATGTTTAGAGAAAAATATGTCTGAGATATATTTACTACAATTTGAGAAAGGTATAAAAAAGAAAAACAGTACTAGACTTACTGATAGTGAATCTTCTCCAACTAAACTGCTCGCAGTCGCCAAAATATTGGGTGAGTAAAACTTTTCATACATTGATGACGCTTGACATGTGTCAATTATGAAAAATATCTCATTGTATCTGTAAAATTACAATTTAAATTAGCACATATTGAATGTTGATAACTGAGGGACAACATGAGCTCTGTTCTTATAAAAAATCAAAGGACTTTTTTTATTAAATAAAATTGATGTTTGATAAACAACTGTAGAAAAGTAACTGCACAATCCCCACTTAAGACAACTATGATACTTTATATTATATTCTTGATAAATATAATATAAAGTATTTTATATTTATCAGTTTTCTAGCACCTGTAATACCTACATTAAACTTTAAATTAAACGAATTTTGTGTACATCAGCCAAAAAATATTAGCTGGTGCCTGCAACTTTGTCCGCATTGAAAAATAAAAGATATACACTACACCTGACATTATATTTTTTGCATCTTTATTTGTAGATAGCTGCTTCGCCCACATGGAATTTGGCCTATGTTCATCCTTAAATTCTATTCTAACTATTGGTTAAAGATATTTTTAAATTGGATGTAGTTTTGAAGATTAAGTCCGACATACAAACAAACAAACATAATATAAACGTTACTTTAAAATATTATAATATACGAGCTGAACCGGCTATTGTTTTGCCAAAAAAAAGGGGTTGGGCCATCCTTATCAAGCCGTTTCCAAGAAGTATTGTTACAAATACTGTGACACGAGAATTTTATATTGTATATAGATATATTTAGAGGTAAATGAAAACATGAAGAAAAAAAGGTATGATTTGTAAAATAACCTTCTTTTCTGCCACATTTGCTCCAGTGCATCGGCCAACTCCTGACTAGTCACTTCCTCGGAGTCTTGAAACTTAAGGAATCCATCACCACCATGTCCAGTGAGATATATCAACACATTGCTACCCTCGTCTGTGAGAAGGCGCTTGGAACGAGGAGTGTCCGGCGGGACTCTGCCAGTAAGAAGACGAACAAAATTCTCCACCGACACCTAAATGATATCATATCTTTTTTATTACAGTTGAATATAAAATATATACCTATTTATTGCTTACACCAGGAGTCATCATAATCATTTGAAAGTACAGTTAATTAACAAAGATACAACAATTTTACAACAAAGATAAAGTTCAATGCTGGGACAGCAGCTAAGTTTTTGTAGCTATACTACAGAAAACTTTATAGTTGTTTAATATACTATTGATTTGGTATTATACTCAATTAATTTTTACCTCATAACCTCTATAATCAACCTCCACATCGTCTCCATAAACATTGATCTGTTCATGAGCATTATTGAAGATTGTGGCTGGTCGTGGGTTTCTTGGATTGCAAGCCATATCGTCAGAAATCATAAGAATTATCTGACTGTCCGGAATGCCCAGCCGCTTCACGCTCCGGTATATTGATAACACATTAGCTACATGTCTATAATTGAACCAAAATCTCGATGTGTCTACAAGCACTGCCCAATTATTGGTGTGATTAGACTTTTGAAACTGTTCAGGTATCTGAAATTATACATAATTAAATACCTGTATTATTTAAATTGAGTACCTAATAAATAAAACCACATAAAACATCAAACATTAATTACCTCTATGGCTAAAGTTAAAGATAAAATTAAGGCTAACGCAATAAACACAGAATTGCACATGACTGGTGATCAAATGCTTCTCTATTTATAAGAATTAATTCAATATTCTATCAATAATCATGATTAAAAATTAAAATTAACGATATGTATGTAAATCTAAATTCTTATAATAAAATTTGATTTTGTTTCCTTCTTCCTTTTCTAACAATGACAGTCACAGAGTTTGGTTCGATTTGACAGTTGACTGATTGTGAAAATACCACAGAACACTATATACTTGCAAACACTGATACGCGTTCTAGTCAGTCAAGCTTAGTTAGATGACAATGTCAGAATGTATTAAGATTTAAAGATTATCAGAAGCAAACGAATAGAAATTACAATAAATATGCTCAGCTAAACTACGAATCATTACTTTACAAATTACAAATTATTACCAAAAAATGTTAAAGAATAAGCATAATCAAAACGCAAGGAAGGATTCTCATCTCAAACAAATGACAGCTTTTCAATGTCATCTTAAATAAATGTCATGTTTAGAGAAACGTAAACAATTCTTGATTATAGAAATTTTAATTTAATTTATTAAATTTATTGATTAGATTATAAAGATGACCAGCCGCAACCCAAACACATTAATGAGCCTACCCGATGAACAGTTCGATTATTTATTTAAAATAGTGCTCATTGGAGATTGTGGAACTGGAAAAACGTGTATTGTGCAACGGCTGAAGTCTGGAAATTTCATAGAAAGACACGGAAACACAATAGGCGTAGACTTTTCAATGAAAACATTAATAGTTGACGGAAAGAAGGTCAAGGTTTGTACGATGAATTATATGTTTATATGTAGGTTATATGCATTATATGCAGGTTTGAAAATTCAACTAACATAAATTATCTATTAGCTTCAGATATGGGATACTGCTGGTCAGGAGAGATTCAGAACAATTACTCAGAGCTATTATCGTTCAGCAAACGGAGTAATTATAGGTATGTATGTACCTAAATGCCTAGATCTAGATCTACATAAAGATGTATCTAGATTTATAATGATTTTAAACATGTATTTTAAATGTGTATTTCCATGAACTGAGTGATGACTAATTAAAACTGCATATGTGACGATTTAAATCGACTTATCTATTTATATGGGCGTATCTCTGTAAACTAGGCATGTCATTGTCTCGGGGCTAATATTATATTGAAATATATATAACGTTATATGTTTCATAGTTGACTTTAAAAATATATTATTATCTTTACTTCCTTTTTTTTTACAGTATTTCGAAGGCTTCATCAAAATACAAAACATTTAAAAATGCAAACCATTTTGTATTTATATTCATAAAACAAAATGTTTGTATTTTTTTTGTCATTTGGTAGTTTTACCTGGAATGTTTTCCAGGAGTTTTGAAAATTGGTAATTTTATAGATTTTGATGTGCTCTTTCCGAATGTTGACTTTGCCACCAGGTATTTTTGCCTCTCGCGCCCGCCATATTGGGAAAATGGCGCCTAAAAGCAGTTTTTTGACAATGCCTCCTTACCAACTTATTTTACGATAAAAACAGTTATATACAAAATGAAACTAGAGACAATTACCTACAATTTATGTTCTACATTTTTTTTTATAAAGTCAATAGTTTTAGCTTACGAGCGTCGCAATGTGTACCGGTAGATGAGAGAGAAGGGGGTTTAACACAAAGAGGATGCATTCCCTGCCTGTTCAGGCAAAAAATCCTGAACAACTTTTTTAGAATGAGTCTCACTGGGAGATTTACAGAGAAACACTAATATCATATTAGATTACAATATTATAATCACAATAAGGATTGAATTACTTAAATTGGATTCTGCTACACATTTTAATTAAATATATTATATTTCATTTAATAATATTTATATTTCCTGTTTGTAAATTATCAATATTTATAATTCAATTTATGTGTTACAGTGTATGACATAACGAAGAGATCAACATTTCTGTCACTCCAGAAATGGATAGAAGAAGTCAGGAGGTACACATCTTCAAATGTTATTGTATCATTGATTGGCAATAAGTGTGATCTAACAGAGCAGCGTGAAGTTGAGCCGGATGAGCCCAAGTCATTTTGTAAATATATACCTGAGATTATGTTCGTGATGGAGACATCGGCGAAGGACAACACGAATGTTGAAGACACTTTCAGAAGCATCGCTACCGAATTAAAGGTAAAGTTTTTCAAATATATACATGTTTGTATGATTAAAATGTTTGCTTAGCCCAGTAGCTAAGCAAAAAGTCCTACTTTAGTTTGCAATGCATCTGCATTTGCGTATTACACCTGTTGTGTTGTTTGTGTTATGGGCGACGGTAGCCACTCACCATCAAGCGGGCTGACGGCCTGTCTGTCGAACTTAACATAAAAAAGATAGCCAGTCTGTGGTTATCATAAAAAATAATCCAAATTTAATATATATTATATTTTTTCTACTGTTCACAGCGACAACATGACAATAGTGAAGGTCCACCGGCTGACTCCGATGCAGTTGTTTTAGGTGAGAGTCATCCTGTTAGTAGATGTCAACCGTGTCGTTCTTCTTAATACCTACTCAGGTTAAATGACTAAAGTTTTGTTGTTGACTCAATTGGCTATTTGACTATGTTAAATGTTGATCCATAATATCAATTAAATGTGACAAATGGGCACTGCATGTTGATATCAGTGGGAGTTTTGATATTGATTGTAAATATTACATGTACTATAAGGGAGTAAACGAACATTTTAAAATTTTACTCAGCTCATTTCAGCTTTTGTTAATAGAGAACAGCAGTTTTATATGGAGATGTGTACACGTTCATTCAACTTTTCGAGTCTATTTAGCTTTCGCGCCTAACAAGCAAGATTGAGGACAAGGGTGGTTTTACATTTGAATGCTAAGGAGCCATTAATTAATTACTTAAGGATGATTTTGGAATATTAACCTCCCCTACCCCCAAGTAAGAGCAATTAAGATTTCTCGGACTTATGTAAGATTTTATCTGGTTTTAGAAAAGGATTAATTGCACTAAAATTCATAATTTGACATAAATGAAACATTTCTATTCAAATTATCAATATTCACATTTGGAAACTTAATATGCAATAAAAAAAATTATCAGTTGTGGGACTGATAGTCAGAAGTGAAAACTTAAACTTCACAAATTATTGTACACTAGAGTTAATAAAATTAACTAATAATAATTGAACGTCACTCTCCCCCATCGCCCTCGAGATAAGAGCATGTAGAAGTTTTGAGAATAAGTTAATGAAACTTGAGATAAGTTTTACTTACTTATAGGTTTTTAAAGTGGAAGCAATTTTGGCCATGTCTTTTGACATTACGCTGTTATAACTATATATTGTTAGAACCTATTTCGTATCTAAAATTAGGTACTTTCGGCGGTATTCAGTTCCATTCCATAAAATGAGAACGAAATGTCACCTGAGCTCTTAGAATACTAAACAGATCAGAAACCAGAAATTTGTTTGGAATCTCTTTATTGGTTAATTTTGGGGTAAGAGCAAAAAATTGCTAAGACTTCACACAAATTGTATGGCTCCCAAAGTAAGCTGCTATGGAATCACCATTAAACGGACAGGGGCCGAAATCCTGTATATCCGGACTAGAGTCAGCTTTGAAAAGATCATTTTCATAATTGGCCCTACCGGAAATCGAACCCGGGACACCTGAGTCGAAGCACTCGACCAATAGGCTCGTTAATTAGCTATTAACTAATTACCTACTCATTCATACCGCCAAACAATCTGAATCATTAGGTACTATGAATATAACTGCAGTTATTTAATCAATTCAAAAAAAAAAATAGTATAACATTATAAAAATAAAAATAAAAATAAAATTTAAATCAGTAATATGAACTCCTCGGGTATGTAGTTTTAAAAATTATAAAAAAACATTCGGTAGCCTCAAAGAGATCTCATTTTTATTTAATGAACTCATTTTTTCAGCTTTAAACTATTTCTTTTTTTAGTATTTAAACGTTATATTGTCCAAAGTTTTGTCAAAAACCTACTTATTAATTAAGTGAATCCACCTGTCTCGTTTAGTATGTGCCTTGTTCTAGAGTAGTGGCAACTAGACTGTCGCAAAAGTTTTGTGCTATTCACCGACATGAATAGCACAAAACGCCGTGCGAGGGCGTTTTAGTGCTATTCATGTGAAGCAAACTGTATCACATTAAATTTAAGTTTTCTGGTTGTACTAGACAATGTTTTCCTTTTCATTGACATGCTTAATAACTGAATTTAATAAAATAATTGACTGACAACTTGAAAAAGGCCACGTCGTAAAAGGTTATTTCACGTTTAGGCCGCGTCGGTCGACTTTTGCGACAGACTCTGTGTATGTTATAAATAAACAACATTCATTATTTACATAAATTTTATTAGAATTATTTTATTTATGACTGTCAAATAGAATAATGTCTCACTAAAGAAATAGTTAATAGGTTAGTTGGTTTTCAATCTACAACATAAAATTTATAATGTCATTGAATTAGGTCTTCAGAGTAATTATAGTTTCTCTGAGAACTTCTGATCTGTTTTTGTTTTTACTCTAGAATTCTGCTGGGATACTTTGTTATGAGCATAATGGCAGTTAAAAAAGATTCCTTTTTATTTAGTAGTCAAATATTTGAGACGAAAGCAAATGTTATCCTAGCAATAGGATGATTAAAAATATTAAATTACTTTTTTATCGCTAAGTTAATGTGAATCTAAAATACTCTAAAAATAATTAAAATTATTTTCTCTTAACTGAACTTACTCAAATAGATTTATGTAGCTCAAGGTAAATTAAAATGGTAAATACACCAGAAATTAATTTAGGTTTATTGGATTTTTTTAAATCAAATAATAATTATTTTTTCGGCGAACGATAAATGTGTAGGGTAGTAATTGGAATTTCATGTATTTTTAATATATCAGTTTCGATACTATGTAAATAAATATATTATATAGATATCCTAACCACCTAATCGAGACTGATATAAGCCATATATGTATATTTTAGTACTTTTTTTTTACTATTTACGATATTATTGCGGTATATTTATAATTTTTATCAGAAATTAAAAATGAAAAGTTCTAGGTTATATATTATATTAGGTATATTGTGATTTAATGCAATACTATGCTAAAAGTAGTTTGTGAAATGTGTTTCTTCAAACTTAAAGGCCTTACTCTGAGATTTGATAAAATATATCCCCAGTTTTAGGCTGTACCTTTTGTACAAAGGTATCTCAAAGGTATACCTTTGTATCAGTTGAGCAATACACCAGTGAAATTTAAACTTTTTATAACATTAGTATAGTTTTCTCAGTAATATGTCTTGTTATAATGTTTTTGGTATTTAAAGACATCAACCATCGTCAATAATGTATATACAATATTTTTTTAGAACTTGTCGACAATGTAAACAAACACTTTAGTCTTTATTTCTCCATGCGCTTTCACACTAGACGACCAAATTTGATTTCCTTTATAAAGTATAACTTTCTTTACATTCTTAACTCAATCAAAAGAAAATGTATTCATTAAAACTAAATAATTTCACTAAAAACTGAAGTTCTATTTGCGGTTGTCATCGTTTGTCTCTTCGAAATCTATCTTGTCTCTGAAAGTCAGTGATGTTACGAAATTAATTTAAACTTAATATTTTCTAAATCCAATATTTATATCAGATATTTTATTGAAAAATTTCGAAAAAACTTAAAAAATGTGTTCTTTAATTTGATTTAAAAAATTGTATTTCGTGTTTGATTAATTTAAAAAAATTGTGGGTATAGTTTAATTTAAAATTTAAAAATTGTATAGTAGTACAATTTATTTTAATCAAGAAATATCCAAATAATAAGCGTTATTTTACATAACCTCAAAAACTTAAAACTAGTCTATTTCATTCCAAACTTTGCTTGGAATTTAAAACCAGTGAGTTCAGTAATCCAAACTCAATATTTTTACATATTTCTCATTTGTAGTTTTCAATAGTTCGCATCACTAGTTTTTTAATCCTCCATTTACAAAACCAATACGGCGGATTGTTTACATTATCTACAAGTTCTAAAAAAAGACTATACATGTATATAATACTTCTCGAAGATATATCCTTCAACTTTCTTGTGTTTCTACTTAGATTGCATAAATTTTATAAAGAAAATTTATGCAATATATCTTTCACAAGCAAAGAATTAGCTATTGGCTAAAAAATATTACGTTTTTGGCGTAATAAAAAAATAGACCAAAACAAATCCACAATTGACAATCACAAAATATATTTATACTTACAATTTCACTTGATGTATTCTTCTATGCTGTGCATAGTTGTCCGATACTAAGGTGAAGTTGTCACAAATTTAAGATTTAAGAATTGAGACATAAAACACTATGTTACACATTTTTTTAAAATTTTATTTATACACCTGAAATGTCTTATTAGTATTCGTGTCTATGGAATTGTAGTAGTGACGTCCAACAAGGTAAATAATTATGCTATGTTAGTTAATATATTTAAAAATATATATTGCAGGAATAAATAATAGTTAAATATTTTTATGGCCTATACTAAACAGTGATCATGTTGTGTTAAATTGAATCTCTTATTTATTTAAAATTGTCTTGTATATACAAGTGTAAGCATCTCTTTCTTTATATTCAAGTCAGAATTTTTATTTACAGTATGTATTTTTTGTCATTTCTTTTCAAAGTGCTATATTTGTAAAAAATTGTTTTAAGTATAGATTTATTTACTCAATAAAATGTTGTTATACATTTTACATCGGTGTGCATTTTTTTATGAAACCTTTATTGCCTTTATTTCTAAGTCGAATATTAAAATTGTACCATTTGCCACCAAAAATATTTAACACATAGACTTCTACCACCTTTCTATGCAAGATCATAATTTAAGGAATAAAAAATGGTTAAGCTGAATTAGTCGTACATGTTGAATTTGTTGTTATAATCCAATCTTTTATGCCGTAATGTTTGATTAATGAAAAAAAAAAAAACTCAAGAAAATCCGAAAAAATATTAACATATAATACTTATATATGTTACATTTTTGTCACACGAATAGCGTGTTTTATAATGAAAATGTCAACTTTTTCTACCTATTTGATGATGATGCATAAACCTAACTTAACGCTTTTCATTAAAAGCTATAAAAAATTATAAACTAACCACCGACTTTGTATTGAGCTCAAACACGCTATATGCTGTAATTTGATAAGGAGTTGGCTATTCCGCAGACCACTTGATGCTGCAGCATCAGGTCAAGGTTACCATGTCATGGAAATACTACTGAAGTAACAGTATGCCGAAATTCACATTAATCGAATATGTGAATGTTAGTGAGCTACGATTCCACAGACACACAGTTTTTACATCGGGCGTCGGGGGTTAAAAATCCTTGAAAAGGTTAGTTTTAAGATAATTAATATCTCTAGAAAAAGTTGACACTATGATTCTTCGTGTCGCTAATAATGATATCCATTTCTTTGGTCACGTGTATGCCGGAAATCCAACCGAATTTGCCAGGTTCTGTTCCGTAGCCGCCGAATACTCTGACCAATTGTCCCGAAGGCTTAAAAACTTGTACTCTACTGTTCCCAGAATCTCCGACGAGGATGTATCCCATTGGATCAACAGTTAAGACCTCTGGCTGTCTAAATTGGCCTTTTCTCTGTCCCATAGCACCGAACTCGGTGATTTTACTTCTGTCTTGTTTGTTGTACACTTTGACCCTTCTGTTTCCGCTGTCCAGTATGATGACGCGGTCTTTGGTTACAGCGACGCTGGTCGGTGCGTTCAATTCCGTACATTTTATTTCTTCCATATCCCAAGCACTGCCTGTGGTGATTGTTTGCATTTTCGTTACTACCCCCATTTGGTCAATGCACTTTCCGTCAGGTTGAAGAACCTGAAAAAAAAAATTGGAATATTTTGTTGAGATTCCAAAATTCAGTTTCATGTAAGGATAGTGCGATTAGTGTTTGCAAATTAACTTGCAAAAATGCAATTGATATACATACACTTATAAAAGTCGGTTCATTGAAATGACCAGTTTGAAATTTTTTTAGAGGATTTTCAAAGAAAAGTTATGTGTGAGTATGCCTTAATGATGAAGCACACTATACAGGCTTGCATGCCTAGTGTGTGTCTTCATAGCCAATAAACTAAATATATATGTTCCTGTAAATAAATAAATAAATAAATGTTTTTTAGGATGTCATGGAGTCAATTTTGAAAACGAAAACTATTATTTCCGGATACTACCCTACTTCGAACCTATTATTTAACCAATAACTTATTTTATACCAATATTTATTATTGTTAAGGAAATTCAAGTTACTGTGAAAAGTTTTTATTTAATTTTATTACATACCTAAGTAGGTATGATTAATTACCTAATCAATCATAATATTATATACAGCTAATGTTTAATAAGGTAAGATAAATACAGTTACCTGCACTCTGTCATTTCCAGTGTCAACGACATAAATGAGTTGCGCCGCATTGTCTGTGGCGATACCTTCGGGTGACCTGAACATACCGCTTCGACTGCCTTTTTGTCCAATAGATCTGAGGTATTCACCTTCTTTGGAGAAAACATGGATGCAATGCTTCCATTTATCTGAAATTAATAAGCAACAGGACATTGATGAAGGCGTATGTATCTGCATGCAATATGTAACATGTAGGATGTTGTTTAAGGGCCTCTTTCACCATCTCTGAGTAAAGTGTCAAGTAGGCTAACAGCCATTTAAAGTCACCGGCCATCGGGAATGATGGAGCTGATATACCTTTGTTTGTACGGTAAAGGTCCCAAACATTAAAAAGATAATAATAAAAAAATTCGCCTATCGAAGGATGCAGTAAACCTAGTGCATAAATTAAAAGTAACTAATAAACACTTTACTCGTAGTTGGTGAAAGAGACCCTAATTGTCTTTAATATATTATATGATTTTATATGATTTGCAATGTTTAACTTGCTCAACGATACCACTCAGTACACATATTTACAATCTATTTTCTATGTCTATTTATATTTTATGATTGGTGTTGCCACCACGCAGCTTATAACATAAAGCTTACTGCTTACACAATGTATGGACTTATCTAAATAAAAAAAAATCTGCCTGTTCTCCCTATACCTCTAGACTTAGGTATTATAGATGGTATTTAAACGCTTTTACAAAAAGGATAAAAAAATCTTATCCTCAAATTGTCTCTTAACTTTTATCCTATCAGGGTAGACAGCACATTTGCTTCGCCTTGTTGTTGCTTGTATTCACAGATGTTTATCGTTTTATCTTGAAACGGTAATATTTAGGCATTGAGTTATATAGGACGAGAGATATGCACATTGCATATACGGCTTTTTCTTCAAAGGATATTTCACTACCTTTGAAGTAGGGAATGTCATTGAATTAGTGTAGATTTATATATAAGAACTAGATATATTATAAGTGGGCCTAATTACAGTCCTAGAAAAGGGTAACGAGGTAAGGATAAGGTGCTCTAGCTTCTCTTACCCACTCACTGAATCTCAAGAATACTCAGGGTGGTCATTTGTAAGAAGGTGCAATGCAAATTTACCTGTGATATATATTTCTCTCAAACTTTTCAAAAAGGCGATATGGACTGGGCACAGCATTTCATCACATGACAACCTGGTGACAATCTTAGCCTGTGTGCGTTCAACTACGAGCACATTATGGGTGTCCATGCCGCAAACGTAAAGGTGGTTCGTCCATGGATTAATTGCAACGCCACATGGCCTAGCTGTCTTCCTCCAAACATAGTGAGGGATGAAGTTTCGGGACCTGATAAAAATAAAACAGGTGCATAATTTAAAGAAAAATAAAACCTAATTATTAAAACAACAAAATTAATAACGCTCACGAAATCGCAGGAAAAAACAAGTTTAAATATTGTCAACTAGCTTTACCCCTCGTGTCTTAAGGAAGCCCAACGTTTATTATGTGTTTCTATGTTTCTGTGTATTATTTAAGAATACTGCAGGCTACAGCCCATTATACCTTATCCTACATCATTTTCCTACCAACACTTGCATCCCCATTTGCATACCTGGTGTTACATTTATACACACTTTCAGGTTGACTATTAGCCTGCATATAGCAACATACCTACATATATAATCACTTAATTATTTTTTTATATCGAAACGATGCAAAATTTATAAGAGCACGAATTAAGTTTGTTATTATCTGACAATAATGCCGCTGATAATGAAAAAAAATTATATTTCATACAATGTACTACCTACCTATAGTGCATAATTAGACTATCCTCACTTTCCAAGGGATTATTTTGCTTGGCCTCCGAAGGTACAGGATCATCAGATTCAGCTTCTAATGGCGTGGCTGCGTCTATTTCTAAACTAAAGTTCTCTTTGTCGAACACAAACAAATCTGAATCCCATTTAGACACATCCGATAGGAGCTGTAATGTGTTGTGGTGAAGGTTGATAAAAGTCTTTACCTGAAACAGGAGAAAAGATAGTGTTATAATGTAGGTATACCAGTGTCATCATAATTATCATTATCAGCCTATTATTATTAAAAAATACTTTAAATGCGGGTGGGAGCTATACCAAAAGATATGTATTGCTTTTTTCAATCATCACAAAGAACTTAGCAGATGTCCAAATATTTCAATTCCCAAATACAAGATTATGCGGCAAGTGTGGTTTAGAGAAGTAGCGATATAGCCTTCGACAGATATATTTTATATTTGTTTTCACGAAGTTTTTTTTTCTTAGAAAAAGCTCTCATGTGTAGATACCTATTCGTCCAAGTCAATGATATAGGAGATTCAAATTCTAAAAAGGAGAGAAACTTTTTAAGTGGCAAAGTAGAAATTCAGAATACTATAAATAAAATCACAAATTTTCAAAACTCCCGGAAAACTTTCTAGGTAACACCTTTTTCAGCACCAGATGACTGTATGTACTATAAGCACCTAGTTATACAGAGAATATCTATTTAGCAAACAATGTTTTAACAATTCATTCAACAGCTCGACGTGAATGGCCACTAAAAACTTGGAAGTCTCATTTAATTTAATACCTTTACGTTTAGTATGGCAATAAATGTCAAGAAAGCACACATAATTCATTTCTCAGTTGTAATTATTTAACTCCCACGGTTAATGTTCCATTAAATTATTTTCATTTAACTACCAGTTAAGTTGATTGACTGTTAAAATCTGTAATTTGTTGAGAAGAGATCTCTAGAATGGAGAGAATTGAGAAGATATTTTCGCTTTGTTAAAATTAAAATAAAACAAAATTTTATTCAACAATACTATATACTTATATATAATATCAAGATACTATATATATATATATATATATATATATATATATATATATATATATATATATATAAGATTATATATAATATAGTTATTTGAAGTGCAAAACAAACGATAACAATTATTTAAATAGATTACTTGGTGCGTGATTGGATGGATATTAATTGCTTTGAAAGGTAAAGTACATCCAGTCTCTTCTTATCTTATCGTTTCAAAATGAACACAGATTAGTAATCAGCATTTACCAGCGTTTTGATTTAAAATGATTAACAATTAGAAGCGATAATGAGTGATTAAAAACTTAGGGGCTGATATCGATGACGTCTCAGTTAATTTTACGAAAACATTGCTCTTCAATCCAACTTCGATCCTTTCGAGTTCCCAATTATAAATAAATTAATATTATGTTAGGACCGTAAAAGAAAACATAGACAAAAGAAGCCACTAAATATTTTTTAGCAAAGAAGTAAAAGGTAAAACACAAACCTTTTTCTTTTGATCAACCATTTGCTTTTCTATAATAGCTTGTGATGCAACATCTCTTGCTTCTTCTAGAGAACTTTTTAAAGCTAAAGCTGACATCTCACTTGTTTTCTTGTATTCTTCTACTTCATCCAACAACTTGGTTTTAGTCTCAAGGATATTATCAATTTTTTCTTGGGCAGCAAGATTTATCTGTTCGGTTACACACTCACAGCGATCCTGTAATAAAAATAAATGATAATTTGGGTAACTATATTTTTTCAGATAAATTATTATTAAATTACAGTATGGATTATGAATGGAATATGTACTTACCTTGTAATGCTCAATTTTATGGTCCAGTCTACTACTTGCGGTGTCCAACTGTTTTAAAATGGATCCAATTTGTGTTCGCATATCATCCAAATGTTGCGCCCAACAGACTCGACAGAAATTCTTAAATCAAATAAAAATAGGGTTATTAAGTAAGTATAAAAAAAATATTGAAATTGACAATGATTACGTGTATAGTTAATAAAAAGAAAAAAAAAAGAAAAAATTACCAATTTACAATGCTCGCAAGATGTCACGTCAGAATTATCACACAAACTTTGGCAATGTGTGCATCTTATACCCGCTGCTAAAAGTTCAACAGATTGAGAAACATTTCCATTTAGGTGATCTGTAGTGCTTGGCGGAGCTGACGCATTCTCGGCCTCAGAGTTTTCGATTCCAACGAGTTGAAGAAGCGAATTAATGTAGAGGTTTGGAGGCAAGTTCTGTACGAATTTGGAATCTGTTACCTCAACTGCATGTCTACAGACTGGACATTGAAATGCTGTCAAATCTGAAAGAACAAAATCATCTATACATGACTATGTATAATAAGATCGTAAACGAGCAGGATACATTTTGTACACTGTAACGAAGCATTACATGTTTCAAATAAAAATTAGTAAATTAATTAACAAAACTAGAATAATAATAATTCTTAAAGTACACGCCAGGAATGCAAAGGGGTAGCGGGGGGGCGTTAACAAAGTACGCGGACATTAACAATTTCATTTTTTATTCTGCGAGGTCTGTCGAAAATAGGCAGAGGGATAAACGGGTCCACGCCACTCAGCGTTCTAGTTGAGTGGTGCGGTCTAATTAAATTAGTTTACTAATCGTCCTGTTTATTTAATAAGTCTACGTCACTCGGTGTCCTAGTTCACTCGGTTGTGCGAAATAATTTTAAGTAAAAGGCTATTTCGACGTCAAATTAATCTTCCGTTAGTTTGTGGATTAAGTCCACCAAATATTTGGATTTTCCGCGATAGGGTGAGTTTTAAAAGGCACACAATTTTGTATGATTTTTTAAAATCTTATTTTAAAATATATGTTTTAATATCATATTTTAAAATAGTTTTTTTTTATCGCTTCATCATACATTTTATTTCACGATTTGTTTTGCTAACATTATTTCTTTTGTTTTGCATTGCATATATATATATATATATGTATTTTCTTTCAACCTTATTTTCATATATTTTAATTATCCGAATTACCTACATACTTTATTAATTTTTTTTATTTCAAATTTTTTTTTTATATACATTTCTTCTTGCTTCATCATTATTGCTTTGTAAACTCCGTTCTGGTTATGCACCACTACGGCAATGCCGTATCACCACTAAGCGTTGATAGAAAACTTTGTACTCTGAACTCCGAATCCAACAAGGGACAAATAGGGTTAGGGGTTATAATATCAATAACGCTACACGTGATTAAAACTACACAAACTACTTGCTTTTACGCGATAATCTATAACGGAGGTGTTACTATTTTTTTTTTATTAGAGATGGGTTTGCTCTTGGCCAACAACCAGCTGTGTAGCAAGGATGAGGCCTATGATGGAGCGAGCATGTTAGATATACTTAGCATATGTTAAATGTATTTCAAAATTAACTTACCTCCGATGTAGACACTGAGACAAGCCATGCAGAAAGTGTGTTGACAAGGAAGCATCTTAGGATTGTGAAGAACTTCTAAACACAAAGAACATTGTACCAGTTCCTTGATGCCGCCTGCAGATAATCTGGACAAAATATTTTAGTTTTTTTACCTAATATGTATCTCTATAAAACTAAAGTATAACTGTATGAAATAAGTTGGGGATACTTGTTACATTTTCACGGAAATCTATAAACTTTACAGTAATATAGTTAATACATACAAGGTTGCGTATATTAATATTTTAAAATAGATGCTTAATACACGGATATTTGATTTTCGCGAGTAGAACCAATCATCATAAAAAAAATCATGATGATCGGTTGAATAGTTAAGGCGTGAAAGTGTAACAAACTTAACAAACTAATTAGTTTTCGCACTTATATTAATAGTTAAGTTACCTATAAATAATCATAAAATGAGCAAAGGTTGTAGAGGACTACTCTGTCTCTGAAAACTATTTGGTTAAAATTTAAAAAGATTTCAAAACATTTTTTTCAAATAAATTAATTTAAAATTAATTAAAATTAACTACATAAGTAACACAATTTAAAAGACTATTTAAAAACTTACTTCCTAGGTTTCGGTTCGGCTAAAACTGAACTGCTTACTCTTGATACCACTGGCGGAGTAGATGATTTTGAAAATTGGAAATTCCCTTGAGTAGTTGTTGGAGTTCTTGGACTTGAGGGTTCACTATGATCATGTGCTCTTTGACTATTCCATCGTTTTAATGTGAAAAAAGACGGTTTCTTTTTTAGTTTTTCCGCCATTTTATCAGTGTACCTTCAATATTGCTGGTTTATAATACACTATACACATTTATCTATTAACACACTGAATGATCACGTTATCTTTAAAGAGGCATGATAGTATTTTGTTGATTAAGTAAGTTCAACAATGTATTTTAATAACATTTTAATAAAATTTATTGCCAATTCAACAAAATCTGTAGTGATTTTCACAGTGATATAATTTTATTTTCATTGTACAAGTTCATATCTATTTCAGTTTTTGAATTTAGTAGTCTTTTATGTTAAGGTCGTCAGACAGGCTGACGGTTCACTTGACGGTAGGTGGCTATCGTCGCCTATAACACAAGCAACGCCACAGGTGCTGCAAGTGTGCTGCCGATCATAGTAGGATCATAGTGCTGCAAGTGTACTGGATGTTTTGTAAGCAAGTTCTTGTGAAGTTGAATCAAAACACTCAAATAAAATAATATCTAAAGTTCACTTTTCTCTCGAAAATATATGTAAAATTGATCGCCTTCTCATTAAACTCGATGTGTGTTACTGAATGTTTTCGAGAAAGTTATCAAGACGAATGTAGGCTTCGAGGTTGCAATATTTTAGGGGCGGCCAATATGATAACGGTAAAAACAGGTGAACTAAGGAATGCAACCAAAGTACCGATAAGGAGTCTAAGAATTTTGTTGTCCTCTTATACTGCTCGTCATCAATATATGTAACCGACAGAATGAAAGAAAAATGAATCAGTCCATACTAATAAGTATTATAAATGTCAAAGTAACTCAGTCTGTCTGTCTGTTACCTTTTCATGCCTTAACTACTCAACCGATCATCTGAAATTAAGAAAAGTAACGCCTGGCAAAAGTTTAATAGCAATAAAGATATCAGACGTTATATTGCTTATGTTTTTTTTTTCAACGCGGACGAAATCGCGGACACCACCTAGTTTTGTTATAACGATAAGCCAATATAAAAAATGTTGTATGCAATCTAAGGTGAAGGTACACGTTTCGATGAGTAAGTAATGGATGTTAAACCTCATTTCCCTATACCTTCCTAATTCCTATCCTTAAACTTAATTGGTCGGCAGCGCACTTGCAGCACCTATGGGGTTGCTTGCGTTATAGGCGACGGTAGCCACCTCTCTGTCAATCTTATCATAAAAAAATTCTTCAAAAGATCCACTGTTTAGACCGATTTATATGCGTTTAAGGATTTTGTCATTTATATGCGTCTAAATCGAAAACTCATTTACTTTTTCCAATTTTGTTTAATACTTAGGTATTGACGAACTTTAACATTGCTATTTTTTTTGTTTTTTTTTTTAAATGTAAGTTTTTTCATACCCTTTTAAATTTCGACCAGTACAGGCCAACACTTTATAATTATCCGTATTTTTAAAGTTAAAATACAATTTTAAGATCTCGAAAACAGGTATAATATTAGGTATGTTTAATTAATGTGATACGTTCGCTAACAGCGATCATGGCATAAACGGAGGAAGCAAAAAAAAATGCTATGTATTTTATACAAAATATAAATTTTAAAAAAGCAATACAAAAAAGAAACTCGATCTCAAAGAGCATCTAGACCTCGTTTACTTGCAATTTAAAATGACCTACGAAATTTCTTTGTCTCGTGTTTTTATCTAACACGGATTGTGAATACAAATGACACATCTTATAGACAGTTAAAATCAAAGACACAAGTAAAAGCATTCTTGCAGTCGCAGTTCATAGATAAGAAAAACGGTTATCCTTTGTAGACTTAAATATTTTTCGAAATATTCAAGTCGTGACTTCTTATTTCTTATCTAAGAATTTAGGTAAATAAACCACAATAACAGTCACAACCCTTGTGATATGTTGATTTACGTATTTACAAGCATATTCAAGTTTTAGTCAATCGTTGTTAACGACTAAACTTAATAAAATCAAAATATTTATACATCAAATAGGTTTCCATTAAATGGTCGTTATATATTTTACCAGGGTTTCAGAAAAAAATAGCCGAGATGAATACGATCCTGAGAAGAAACATTGAAAAAAGCTCAGGATACCGAAGAACGCGAATAACTAATAGTTTGAACCCTACCTCAGATTTTTTTAAATCGTATTTTCTTTGTCATATGGGAATTTAATAGTGGTCTGTCGTGAAAAGACAACATGATGCCAATAAAAAACTATCAGCACTTAAAAAGGTGTTTTAAAACAAAAATCAAACGTATTTAATATCTGATAAATTTAAATATAAGAATTAAGTATCGCGTCAAATTGAAGATTTTTATTTTGTCATCAATATGTAGTAACATTTTAATAGAAAAATAAATATTTATTTAATGTTCTTTAATTATTTCTTTTTAATTGAACGCTTTGAACCAATTTGGACGGTAATCATTGTCCTAACATTTAAAAATTAGTTATCATTTAATAGCTAAATTTAAAAAATGATTATATTATAATATTTTTTTTATTTTAATTTTTATTAATGCAGCTTAATACACTACGATTACGAAAAGGAATAATTAGAATCAAACTAGAAATATTAAATAATAGATGATTTAAAAGACTCCTGTCAACTAGAATTCTGTAAATCCAAAGGCCATTAGTAAATTAAGACCACATTAAAATTTCAGTAGTGTCGACTGTTCATTTACACAAATTTAAATAGAAAATGCATCTTCAAACGACACATTCTTTAAGACTTCAATAATGCATTTTGCGGCCTCTTTATCTAACCCAATATGCGGCGCCGCCGCCGGGGTGAAAATAAAGATTTGCATGTCTTGTGACAAGGGCTACCAATTGTTCTTCCATTCTCGCTGGCACAGTTTTAGCAGGAAACATATTGTCTCTTACTCTGTAGACGTTGTCGAACGGCTTATTCTCAAAATGCAAATAAATATAAGTTGAAAATCCGGTCTAGAAACGGACATTGACTTTATGTTAATACTTAGTTTGTCTGCATTTTAAGTTAAGTAATTAAACAATGTCAATTAATGATATGTTATTCTATGGGTTTAATCCTGTTATGGGTCTGTTCCCAGTAGACACAGAAGTTACATTGATGTAACTTGTGACTAGTGGGGCGATATTATTCCTGTTGGTTCCATTACTTTCCATTACTTTATGGAACATTTAAAAGTGACATATGCGTAGAGCATGAACTCTGTCATCTGTCATTTAAAACCAACTAAACATCTGCATTTAAAAAAAAAATGTGACTACATCAACACATTGGAGTTTAAAATGAATAGTAAAACTTGGTCGTTACTACCTTTTACGAGTACCATTGACGCGCGAAGGCAAGAGGCGTAGTTTAGGCGTAGTTTTTATGTGCCGCATTAGCATTTCTGACGCCAATTCGACAGTAGTAGTACTTTGATGACTAAAAACGATAATCATCACATGAACACAAAATGTGGCCCCAGACAGTTTTCAATCACATCGTTGACATTTGGGACCCTTATCTTTTCCTATTTCCATTCTCTCTTACCTTGTTCCAACTACTTGGTGCTTCTTCCTTATCCGTTACCCCATCAGTGTTCCGGTACCCACATGCTCAAGTTGATCGTCATCCGGAATTCATACCCCTTATTAAAAAAAATGTAAATTAAGTGCTGGAATGTTACCAAACCTTTAAATAGACTATAACAGATAGACATTAAATTATAAGTTGAGCAAATCAAGGTTCATCATAGTTATTATCATCAGCCTGATATAGGCCTATTCCAAGGCTCGACACCACACACAGCTAGTCCTCTGCCCTTCACATCAACATTCAATAAAGAAAATATGTCACACAGAATAACTTTTTATTATTACCGCGATGACGTGACGCATCGAATTTGAGAAATTTTTCTTTGAGCACTATTTGTAATTTGTGTCACGTAGATACTCTTGGCATCATAAACTTAAGATTTGAACTGGAGATTTGGTAGTCTGCCAATTTAAAGGAAAAGTCCTAATTTGACTATCCGTACCTGCTTCGTTTTTCTGGTTAGGCACTAAATCTCAAGACTATCGTTATAAAGGCTGATTTACATTGATACAGTAGCTGGCGCCAGCATCACTGGATTGCGGCGCTGGATCAGCACTGTATTAATGTAAACATGTTTCAATCCAGTCCAGCATCCAGTATCCAGCACTCGATCGAAATAGACTGGCCGCCTATTTTTCTATCCAATGACCGCCCCCCGCACAGCCCATGAACGCCAGTCGCTAGAGCCAATCGTACATCGAAAATGTCATTTAAAAAGTGGTCTGATGAGGAGCGTGTAAACAACGCGATCCAGTGCCAGTGCCAATCCAGCGCTGGAATCCAGTGATGCTGGATCCAGCTACTGTATCAATGTAAATCAGCCTTAAACCTACAAACTTTATAAACGCTATAGTTCAGTATTGAAAATTACTAATAAATACTCGTACTTAAACCAAGCTATGAATAACAGCTAGTTAGTAATATTGATATTTGCGTCTTTTATTTCCATTGTCACTGAGTTTCTTTGTTAACTATTTTTTATGATTTTTTTTATTATAAATAATCAAAGATTGAAGAATCTTTTGAATTTCCAATTTTGAAGAAATCGAGGTTAAAGTTTTACCTTAAATTTTTGAGATAAGTCGCCACGGAACTGATTTTTGTACTAAATTATGATGCAAAGTTGTGTAAACAACCTAAAATATTAATGGTATGATAGCAATTAAACACTTGTATTATTTTTTAAAATAAAAATTAACACGACTCCTTCTTCCATTAACAAAAGTAAACTTTTCTGCACTTTTTGCTTTTTAACGTCTTTGTCAACTTTCTATTTTCCAAAATATGTCTAAATCTAAATCGACGATCTTAGTCTGTAAAGATTTATATGGACATATTACCTTCATCTACGCAAAAAAACGAAAAAACCCAAAAATGCGACATATCACCTTCATCCACTCACGTCTTCAATTTGATTCTGTTCAGTATCATTTAGTTTACGGAAAGTGTATAACTATCTATATAATACTAAATAAAACTTTTTTTTTAATTTTTAAGGACTACTAGCTGACTCGGTTCGTTTGATAGCTGGCTACCTATAGTCTAGAAAAATCAATACTATAGGAGCGAGACAAAAGCACTGTATGTAGACCTTGGTGGGATAAAGGATAAGAGATGAGTAAAGGCGGAATTTAATTAAATATAAATAATTGTGAAATAGATATATTTTAATGAGATCGCCAAAGAAACTATTTACGCTATATGGTAGAGAAAATTTGGAAATATTCTCATTTGTAGGGATGGAATGGAACAACGCTTAAGCCATAAAATGTTAACATACCAGCATTTTGATCGCTATTGTTTTGTTACTGTTATGAAATAATCGTGAATATGATATTTGGTCCATCACGATGTGTTCCGAACTAATTCTCTCGCACGAAATCTAGAATAATCTCTTTACTGATGTGACGTATGGATTCACTTTTATTATAGCGTTTATGTCATTAACTGGTCGTTAATGACCAGTTATGAAATTTCTTTGATTAGCTAAGAATTTATTTTAAATAGGTAGGTATAATTATATTAGTTATTGTAAAATTTAAGTATGAATAATATACCTATAGAATAATATAGAATTATATTATATAGGATATAATGTAGCTTATGTGCATCTGGAACCAATGTACTTTAAAAAATACTTTTTAATAAATAGTGGCCGGGAACAGTCATTTTGCGGCATTAACCACGCCTTTACAAATGTGAAATAACAGCATATGTGCTGTTATATTTAGGTCATTAGTGTAATGTAAATTAATAGTATAAAAATAGTTTTTTGTAGTTTCGAAGTTTCTGCTGTACAGAGCAACGAAAAAAATAATTTCATTTCATTAAAAATTATTGCCTGTAGATTTGAATAGGTAGACCACGGCAATAACCGATTTTTTGTTAATTAATATTTTTTATCATTATCACATTATAATTATATAAAATGTCTATAATTTTATATTTTGTAATAGTAAGAGTATATGATAGTAGTAATAAAATGCACATTTCTTTAAATACAGATGTGTAAACATGACCTCATATTTAGTCTGCGGGTCAGGTTAAGCAGATTCATGTGTAAGAATGTTACCTATTAAAGAGGTAAGGCAGGAAAAGAAGCACCGCTAACCCAGTGGCCAACTGGCGAGCCGACGTCGAACCATTATACCGTCAATGCCTCCATTCCATACCGGTATCGCAGCGCCACCGCTCGCAGCCAGATAAACAGCTCTCAATTACGAAAAGCATGCGCACGCGCACCTCTTGCCGTCGCTAACGACCTTTCCACTCTGAACGCCTGCCTCTACAATGACAAGTGTATCAGACACCCCGGGGTGCTCAGAGGCTTTATTGTTTCACAAAACGAAACCACCAAAAACGCACTACGCATCATAATTAGCAGAGAGTTTTGATGGTGTGTGCATACTAAACATCGTCCATATAGTCGAGTCGGAACAGATTACAAAACCAATATAGCAGGACTGTCGAAGGCACGTGATCGCGTCAATTTTAACTGTCGATGGATTCAAAAGGTGAATTCTCGCGGATTATTTTGAATTGTGATTGTTATGCGCGCAAGTAACCCAACATTGGTGAAATTTTTGGCAACCCCACACACATGAGGACATATTTTATTCTGGTTGCAATCAGCCAGGATGTTTAGCGATGATCGCTCGTGAAGGATACAATTTAGTGTGATTTATTGTGATAAAAAATATCATACAAGGACCACATTTAATTGCCTTGTGTTGTGAATTTTGTATAAAGTTTTTTGAAGCAGTTTAAAACTGAGGTGAGAATATTGTTGTTTTTTTTTTAAGAATAACTGAATGATATAACTTTGTGATATTTAAAAATATATAACTGACTTATTTTAAGCTATTGCAATTATCATCTTCATAAGTTGAATTACTAATAATATACATTATGCATATAATATAATGTAAAACACTATTTAATCTATTATTCAAAAAACGCAGTTTTTTGTACTCTGAGTGGTAGCGCAGTTTATATTTAATTTTGACCAGAGTAATTCAATATTTAATGATAATAGGAGTTTTGCATTGTAGGTGTGCGCTGATTAAATCGTTAACACAATTAAAAATAATAATAAAAAAGTCAGCCATACGATATATTCTAGGTTTTATATTTAAGCAAATATTTACTCTTATTTTATATTGAAAATAAAACAAAACTGCTAAACAAATTATGAATATAATTTTCGTATTCATGCAAAATAACAAAATCGGAATAACGCATGTCATAATTCTATTATATAGTTCACACAAATACATATTTTAAACTTAAGTATCTAGTTATTAAAACCCTATGACTTAAACTTATTTGCCTAAGATTTGTGTATTAATACAAGTCATTGGCAATACATTTTCCGGTAATAAACCAGAATCTCATATTCAACCCACATATGCAACGTACAAAGTGGGAAGTCGATTTATAATATCTGATGCAGGATTTAAACAAGTTTATTTGACTAATGGTTGAGCTATCTCACTACAACATGGAAAAGGGTTAACCTGTGCCGTCAAACATCCCGTTATTATAAGAAAAATCCTCATACTTTTATTTCAAACAACAAACAATTGTTACCTTTTTGAATACTTTTACACAATGGTTTGTAACTTTTTTATTTTATGTAAGTACAACATTTTTGTACACACACATAATATAGTTGTGTTCTAAAATTAAAACATATTCACATGTTTTGAGTATTAATTAATATTAGAGAACATATTATAATTAGGGCCTCTTTCACCATGTGTCAAGTAGGCTAACCGCCATTTAATCACCGGTAACCGGGAATGAAGGAGATGATATACCTTTGTTAGTACGGTAAAAGCACCAAACATTAAAGGAAAAAAAACGTCTATCGAAGGATGCAATAAACCGAGCATAATTTAATAAAACATAAAATTATTTCTAAAAGTAACTAATCAACACTTTACTTGTAGTTGGTGAAAAAGGCCCTTAGTAGTTTAAATCCTAAAGAAAACTCAGTGAGAATTATCTCTATCTATTATGGTTGACTCGCTGTAACCATTTCTTTCATGAAAACCTTAATCTCTACATATTATAAATCCGTCATGTCTGTTTCTCCGCTAAATCACACGACGGGTTTTAATATGGTTTTCTTTTATGGATAGAGGGATAAACGAGGAAGGTTGTTGTATAATAAATAAATAAAATAAATAAAAAAATTTCATCCTGGGCGATGCCGGGATCGCTATTAGGTATATATTTTAATTGAATATTGACTAAGGCAGTAAGTGTATATAATTACAATTTAGTGTAGTATAAGTATCTATAACCCATTAATTGTACGGTGCACATGGTTGCTGTAGGTAAGTAAAGATTTTACGACTACTTTAATAGTTAGAATCGGTAATTTTATACCATTTTAATGGGTATACTTACTTTGAATTTAAAATGGGCTTACCCTAATTCTTGCATTAAAAAATGACTATTATGTTATATGACCCTGGTTATATTATATGGTTTATTATATGGTTATTATATGGACCCACACGCGTCTTCACACGAATGCAATATATTTCTGAAAATTATTAAAATTTGTCTTTTCTTTGATAATTTTTTCTAAGTTTATGTCTAATATTAATTACACTAATTCACGAAAAAGGTACTTATTATTAAATTTGTTTGGACACTGGTTAACAATAAAATTACAATAGTTATATATATCAACATAATCTACATAAATAAAAATAAATCGTTAAGGGCCTCTTTCACCATCTCTGAGTAAAGTGTCACGTAGGCTAACCACCATTTAAAGTCACCGGTCACCGGGAATAATGGAGCTGATATACCTTTGTTTGTACGCTAAAAGTCCCAAACATTAAAAAGAAAATAATAAAAAAATTAGCCTATCAAGGATGAAGAAAATAATAAGCCTATAATTTAATAAAACATAAAATAACTCGAGAACGGCTGGACCAATTCACGGCAACTTTTTTTCAAATGTTCTTTGTAGTGTAAGAAAGGTTCTTATGACGAGAAAATTGTTTAATACTATTTTTCATATGAAACTAATGACCCACTCCGGCTTCGCACGAGGCCGGGTCAGGGTCGCTAGTATTAAAATAAAAATATTCTCCGAAGCCCAGCCCCTCCGAAGCCGGAGTGGATCACTAGTTACTAAGTTGAGTATTTATATTTCTCATATGAAACTAATGACCCACTCCAGCTTTGCACGGATGCGATTTTAAACCTATCGCTTTTTCTACAAGTGAAAACCTTTTATAGAAGAAGTTAGCGGAAAAATTTATTTATATTATGTAATTCTTAAGGAAGTCGGTTCGATTTGTCGCATGTGCAAAAGAAAACGCATGTAGATTTTGGCACAAAAGCGTACCCTCGATACCGTGATGCGTCAAACACGTTTTATAAAATGTGTGGTAATGTCATAAAAGCGTACCGCGAGTTAAAACAATAACACATTTCGCGTAGATGAATTGTCATAATGCATACCGCACCGCACGTCTGAACTCATCACACCTGCCTTCAACCACTCTACATTTTCTTTAGGTCAACCGCAACAAACCCTCGAAGGCGGCGTCATTAAATTCCGAGATGTGGGATTCGGAAGAAATTATTGTAGCATCTAACTGTATTGAAACGTTAACTCCATAGGTTCAAGCTATTTTCTAGTGTATGTTCTATGGTTACATAACATACATTTACTATTTAGATTTGACGAACCCCTTGGTCGAGATGCATTCTTTAACATTGTACTTAATTTTAAGTTATAGGGTCAACAGACAGACTGACAGTCCACATGATCGTTTGTGGCAACCCTCTCCTATCGTTGCTTGTGTTATAGGCGAAAAAGTTATCTTTCAAACATCAGCTTACTATAGTCAGTAGCGTGTTTGCAGCATCAGTGGCGTTGCTTCTGTTATAGGCGACGGTAGCCACCTACCATCATTGTGGACTGACAGTCTGTGTGTCGACATTGACAAAAAAAAATAGTTGTTTTTTTATATAAAAAAAACGTAGACAGATAAGTTGTTTATTTTGTCGAAAGTGGCTACTGTCCCCAAAAAAAGAAAAACGAAACTAGGAAACTAGGAACTAGAATGGGCTGTCAGCCCTGATTGAAGACAGTTTTTGAGACAAGATGATTGAAAATATAGGGCATCTCTTACACGTCGAAACGTAACGGCACACATTTGGGTTTTGGGTGTACCTACACAAAAATGCAAACTGAGGCACACACACATTCATACATACATTCACATCAGAGAGTTACTTACTTTGTACAGTGTTAAACCAGTAAAAAAATACATAAATACAAATAAAAAAGCATAACTTACAAAATATATTATTTCACAAAAATTATGGAGGCGCCGGGTATCGATCCCGGTACCTCTCGCATGCTAAGCGAGCGCTCTACCATCTGAGCTACGCCCCCAGATGGTTATACTCACAAAATATGTTATTGTAATCTATGAATTTTAAATTTTCTGCTTCTAAAATAAAATAAATTACAAGATAAATTGATTTAATTTTCAATTAGTAAATTAACTATTCAATGTATAATTGTTAATATTTATATTATAACATGAATGCATTTTCTACTTAAATACCTATTTTTATAATTCACATCGGGTTAGTCCAAACAGTTTTACTATTAGTTGTTCTACGATAAAACTGTTTGGACAAAAAAAAATCCGACTAGTTCTACTGTACTGACAGGTCGGACTCGAATAATTTTAATGGATAAGAAACTCGAACAAAATAAAAAAAAAAAACAGCTAGTATTCATAAAGGGAGTTTCATCCAATTATACTATTGATTATACGATATAACAATAGACAAAAAATCCGATCTCAATATAACTAATTAGATTGGAATACTTATACTTTATAGTTTATTATGGTTGCCAATACGCTTTATATCTGATCTTGGATACTTGGAGGGTCAATATATGAATCGCAATATCGCATACTCACCAATAGAACTCATTGCATGTTTTTATTTTATTTTATTCTATTATAAAAATAGTAGAACAGTTTAGACATGTTCAAATAAAATTACTCGAGTCCAATCTGTCATACTATGCATTAGAACTAGTTGGATTTTTTTTCCAAACAGTTCTCTAGCCCTTCACATAACAAGTACGAGAGCTGTTCCATTAATTGTTAGCCACAGAGTAAATATTACTTCTTTTTTCCTGAAACTATTTTAAATGCAAACCTTCTTTCAATACAAACCTCCTTGGTGAAAATCATTGGCTGGCTATAAATGGTTATTTTTTAAAATATTTTAAAAAATGATCTGTCGTTCTTCTTTGTTTGCAACAATGGACGTCTCGCGGGAAGCTTTTCGTGCTATGATTTTCTATGATTATAACGCGGGTTAACCTTCAAGAAATCCCACGAAAATTTAAAAGCTGCCTTTGGGGAGTCTTCTCCTGGGTTATCAACAGTCACTTATTGGTTTCGTGAATTTAAACGTGCTCGGCCGACCAATAACTGCAGTAACTCATGAAAACGTCAACAGGGTGGAGTGGCTATTGCGGGAAAATAGAAATATTACACTTAGGGAGATTCTCAGCAAATTACAGCAGATATGGTGTGTTTATGCTCTATAGAAAGTCGGGGGTTAGTTTATAATTTTAATTATGACAACTTCGTTTTTGAATAGTGAAATTTTTTCTAACACAAGTTATTTTAATAACTTAAAAGAAGTTAGTTGCTATAGTTTACTCGTAACTGATTGTATAATATGTTTAATTAAAGATATTTTACGGTAGTCTTTTGTAACAAGGCACCCAACGGTTATAGCAGCAAAACTTATTGTTCCCTACTATTACTGCCTACTTCTCTGGATCGATTTCAACTATGTTGCAAATTTATTGCAAATTTTAAACAATGAATTTTAATTGTTTACAACGTGAAAGCAATACGTTAAATGAATATAAATCAACTACTGTTCATTGAAGGATGTGTCGAACAGTTGTTGAACACTTTCAATAATGTCTTCCTTTATTTATATACTAGCGACCCACCCCCGGCTTTGCTCGGGTGCAATATTTTTCTACATTAATTTGTATAATATATATATATATATATATATAAACCTTCCTTGTTTAACGAGTTCCATTAGTGAAAACCGTATTAAAATCCGTTGCATCGTATAAAAAGATCAGCGTACATAATACTGAGGGACGGACAGATGACGAGAAACGACTTTGTTTTAATACTATGTAAACATATATAAATCAATCGCCTTTCGTTAGTCTCGCAATAAGTCATGAATGGCTAGACCGATTTTAATTCGGTTTTCACTTATGGAAAGAGGAATAAACAGGGAAGGTTTGTACATTAAAAATTGCACCCCGGATGAAGTCGGGAGCGGGTTAGTAGTTATTGAATAATTCTTGATCGATATAATCCCATATTTGACATATATATTTTTTAATATTATCTTTATTTATGATTTAACAATAAAGAAAAAATATTTTTGTCGTTATCAGGCTCATTAGAAGCCTTCCCTCTCGCCATCTGTTAACAAATTTTCTTTTAAACCACCCATCGGATTTTGATACGGTTTTCATTAAAGGAAAGAGCGATAAACGAGAAACGTTTGTGTAACATGTGTTAGATTCTGCTTTTCCCTAACAACACAAAAAGGTTTTGTGAAAACGTTTTCAATGAGTACCTGCTTTAACACGCTCAATGTAACTTCTGTCTTCGTGATTTTAAACTATTGTTTTTTAAAAACAAAGACACGGCGATTTGTAACGGTAATCAGGAAAGCCTATACGCTGCTAAAGGTTATTATTATTTAAATAGTAAACACATTTCGACATTCAGCTATTGCACTTTCTTAACTTGAATGAAATGTAAATTGAATATAATATACTAGATTGTCTACTTCGATAAATATTACTTTTATACCAGAAAATACTCATTTTTATAAAAAAAATAGGTTAAATTTATTTCTCGAATATGAATTTTGTATATATATATATATACAAGATATTGTTGTGTTGTGTTGTGTTGGTTTGTGTATGCTTCAAAAACTCGAAAATTAGGCGACGAATTGACTTGAAATTTTTACACAACATTGCATTTAAACAGAGGATTAATCTTATATACTTTTATGAAAACAACATATTTTTCATACGTTCACCGTTGTTATGGCAACTGTGGAACGTTGCTGACTGAGCCACAGCGGATCGTGACCGGGTTTAGCTAGTGAATGTATAAAAAAAATATTTAATATTGATAGCATATGTGTAAAAATCTTGTAAATTTTGTAGTTCCGACATTTTCACAAGGATTCCACTATGGGAGCGTAATAGCTTTGTATATAACGAAGTCGCGACAAAAAACTAGTTAAGTACACCACAAAATATTACTATAACGTCATCTACATACAATACTAAGTACATGAGGTGCATTGCACATGAGCAATGGTAACATGGTGTTGAAGCACAATGATATCGATCAGGGATTGTGATGATTTACAAGCAATTGTCGCATCAAACAGGTTTGCGTGTGACCTGTACAGTACATGCGGACTGGAATATTATGCGGGTTCGGGCAATCAACAAACTTGACCTGTAATACATACTGCGTGTAAGTCGGTCGAATTAACAGGTTTGATCCTTGTTGCATTTCGCGATTCAACGTTTCTTGGAAAATATTGCGCTTTGGAATTAAACTTAGAAACTTAAATAAGTCGGCCGCTAGTAATGATGATTTATTTGAGATGAGTTTTATTTAATACCTACTAGCTGACTTCGTCCGCGTAGAAAAGGAAAATATATAACATAACGCTTGACATCTGACGGTGGTGTCACCACGGCGACAGGCGTTATTTTTTAAATTTTTAGAAGATCTCTCGGGAAACTAAACTTTTTCCAGGATAAAAAGTATCCTATATATTAATCCTGGTAATAAACTGTGTGCCGAATTTCATCCAAATCCATTCAGTAGTTTTAACGTGAAAGAGCAACAAACATCCATATATACTTTCATGTACATCCTTCCATCCTCACAAACTTTCGCATTTATAAATGTAGCTGTAACAGAATAATATAGTTAACTGTTTAACCGCTGTCCTTTGATCCTCTTTTCTACTTAATTTTTTTCTAAACAACTCGGTTTTTTATTTAAAAAAAATATTATATCATTGATTGATATATTTATATGATCGATTATATAATATATACCTTTTCATTTCATATATTTATATGATTGATAAATATCATGGACTTATCAGGTTTACTTATGAGCCATATATAAATGACACGAGGCCTCTACATCCAAGGAATTTCTTATAAGTTTATTAAGGTTTTATTGGTTGCACTGTATGGTTATTTGTTGCAGAAATACAATGTACATAAACTAGAGGAATAAAACTAGCACAGTAGAGCAGTACTATATGAATAAAAAAATTTATTTAACATAATATTTTAGAAATCTATTAAGCATCGCTCACTATTTCGTCACTATTTACTTCTTTGAAATATCTGGAGTCATAAATCTTTTTGAATTCAGCGAAACACGGAGCAATTATTTCGTAAAATAACGGAGGTACATTCTGATATATAGATCTGTCACCAATAACGACAATTTCAAATGTAAAATGTATCAAATTGTTAGGTTTAATTAACGTTAGGAAATCCCTAGAACAGCAGGTGACCGTGAAATTCACAGACGACGCGGGAGGCACTGATGTTTTTATTGGATTTATTCGGAAAAGCTTTTTCATTTTCGACGTCAACTTAATTGCAATTGTAACAGGGCATGATTTGTGTGTGTTTTTTATACAAATTTTATCACTACATAATCCATATTGCACTGGAGAAAGCGACATATCCAGAAAAGACGGACTTACTTGTATTGGATGGGGTAAAATCTCAGCAAAAACTAAAATGTTCTTCGTCAACAATATATCATTGGTTTTCGGATCACTAAATTGAATTTCATACGAACAATGATGGTGGCCTATGTGTTTGGCAACATTAAAAATTACTGAAATAGATGTCTTTGAATATGGCCCCAAATATAAGTACGTATTATCGAAGACAAATGTTTCTAATGCAAGTTCAACAATTACCTCAACAAGTGAGAACATAAAATCTTTTGATGATATTGATATATTTTCAGGACCCTTTAGTACAGGAGACCACTGGTTAGATTTAAAATCATAGTCAGAGCCATTAATATTTTGAATATAACTTTCTGTTTCTGGAAGAACAGTTTCAATAGACATTAGGCTGTTTGTCAAGTCTTTAGTTAAGTTCATCTCTTTTTTTACAATGCGCATATAATAATCATTATTATCATTAACACATACCTTTAAAAGCGCCTCTGCGCGACGCAGTTTGCTATTTATTTGCCACAAATATATTGGAGGAACACAAACATCTTCTGTCACGGAGACTGATCGTTCAATTTTAAATTTACTAACAATTTGTAGACATAATGCTTGAAATGATCCCTTCTCTGTGATTTTATGTCCAATTTTGAAATATAAATACGAGGTAAAATCTTCTGTACATTGTAATAATTTAAATACAAAAGTAAAAACAACTGCTACTCCTGGATACAATTTTAAAGAAGTGACAGGAGAAACCCTGAATCTTTTAAAATTAGCAGTGTCAGTTAAGCATTTAAACCTAATGTACTTGTATTCAAGGCTACAATTGGTTATTGAAAATTTGAAATTCTGTTCGTTTAAAGTTGCATTAGTTAATGAAATCCGATTAGGAGTACATTTTATATACAATGCTTGCTCAGCCTTCTCCCATTCATTTGCTTCATGAGACAACATTGATGTATCGTGTTTCTCTAAATCGGACTTGAAACTGACAGTTACAGCGTGAGAACCGGGAGGAGTAATAAGTTTGTGTGGGTTTGTAGATATGTAAAATGGCAAATTTGGTGAGCTGGTCCTCGTTTCTAATACAGATGTTTGGATTCGTGGTAACTCCGCTTCAGAAGGAACTATTTCTGTATTAGGATGTGCGGTGCAGCTAATTTCTTCTGATATATCTTCATCTTTACCGAGACTTTCATTGGAGTCATTATCAAGGACAACTGTTACGATAGAGTCTTGTTTTTTACATGTAATTCTTGGTTTCTCCCACAATTTTGCCGTTCTCGCTAAATTGTTGGTTAGTTCAAAAGGTGACGGTCTGAAGAATTCCGCGTTAATCTTGTCAATGATAAGATGTTTACGGCGTTTAGCGTCTTGGATTCTACGTTTAAAATATGCCTTGGAAACATGCAGCCGATGAAGAAGTTCCTTCCATTGTGGCAAAATTCTTAAATCAATATTATACTGCTTTTCTATCGCGGTAACCAACTCTTCGACGGTTTCTGCATATTCGAAGTTATTTCTAAAGCGAAGGTGACTACAATAATTAGAACTCATTGTGAAAACTAGAAAATAAACAAAAAAAATACTTCAAATATTCTTACAAAACACTAGTAATACATTTATATAAATAAATAAAAAACCCAGTAATTTGGCTAATTTTCTCGTAGACGTTTGTTTATTGTCAACGTGGTGCCAACTGCTAACCATATCGTGTTAGTTTTTGACGTTTATGATTATTACCAAAATATTTAATCATTTTAGTTTATGACATAATAATAAAAAAAAGTTCTAAATATATAAAGATAAAAACTGTTTGTATTATAATATTACCTAGTGTAATACAATAGGATAAAATGGATAAAATGTATTATCTAATAAGACATATACCTACCTATGTATATTATATAGAACCCTTTTAGAAACCCTGATGTTTGAATAGTTTAACAATAAAAACCTGTTAAAATTTACTGTTTCCATATATTTATGTAAATGAACGTATATAACTTCCATGAAGACAAAATGTCATAATATAACTACAAAACGTTTTAATTATTTGGAAAATGCTTTATGCTTTTCTTCGCATTTCACTTGAGATGTTTTGCGTGACAAATAAATAAATTTATGAGCTTCTGGTGATTTTCTGTTATGTCGTTAGATATTAAGTGGAGTAAATTTTGTTTGAGTTCTTAAAATAATTTAAAAAATAGTTGTCTTCTTCATTGCCCGCTCTGAAATGTCTTGGTGGCATCGACCACCAGCTGTTTTCACTACACTCTGTCCTCAGTCTTTCTCATATCCTTCGCAACTGTAAGGCCTCTAAAACTGTAAACTATAAAAAATGCCAATAACTGTATGTAATTGATTTAAATGTCTTGTTTCTAGTCTGGCGATGGACAGCACCGTTCCCCGTGTGTTGCTGAGTATAGCACTTGCGGCGTTACTTCCTATGGCTTCGCCAAACGGCCAGCAACTGGCAAAAGAAAATATACCACATTCGAGACAGAAGAGGATATTGTGGATAACGAACGATGGACGGCTAGCGTTACCACCAGGAACAACGATGGTTATTACTCCATCTGTGTCAATGCCGTTCGTAAGGCATCCGCCGAAAGGATTTCTGTCAAATATGACCGTTAGTTTTCCTTTTACGAGTAAGTACAATGACTTATATAACTAATTCACAAACAATCTCGTTTCGCAAGTACAGAAGTTACAAAAGCAAAGCGAAAGCGAGTTCAATATTAGAATAATTCAAATTTTTATACGACTCTGATGAAATAGGTATAATTAAAATTTTCTATGAATCACTAAAATATAATTTAAAACACTCGAATTCACTATTTACGCCAGTTTTTTGAACTGGTTAGGTGATCAGTCGTCAGAGGCTTAGTTTTGGGTTGGGACCTGTCATTTGTTACTCAAATCTTCCTGTATCTTCTCCAGAGATCCAACAAATAAGAAAATTCAAAGTCTAAATTTTCATTCTATGTATTTTTGAATAAGTAGGTTTACTATTATCGGATATTCGGAAGTAGTGTTTTAATTTTGTTATTATAAAGATCTCTATTGTGCTCGTAATGATTTTCAGGCACCCTGATGTATCAACTGGAATTTATGAGTCAGTATTGATAAGTAATGTGAATCTCGTAGCGTGTAGATACTATTTACATAGATACTAAAGAAATAACTGATTGGATAATTTTATACTCATTCATTGATTAAATCTAGTAATCAAATTGACACTAATTTTGTAGCATTAGTTAAGACATAAACGTAAATTAATAAAAAAAGTTAATCTTAGTATATAGCACATGTAATTCAGATACTAATTTGTATGTAGAATTTACAATAAAATGGTAAATGGACTTTGTAGTATTTGACTTAACAATTTATCGAAAGAAATTGCCTCCCATAAACGACTACTTCATTTCCTGTATTGTTTTTGAAGAAGTAATGAAAATTTGATTCTACAAATGATTTTTTCAATAAACGATAATGTACTAGTTCCTACTTTTATTAATTTGGTTTATTTTTATTGGTAGATTATTATATATACCCATAAAAAAGACTTGATGACTAATTGTTAAATTATAATTTAAAGTTTTTGAGCAAGTGGGGATAATTTGCAGGTTGTCATTCTGAAGATGAGCCATAGAGAATGTTAAAATATTTAAATAAACTATTAAAAACGCAAAAAAAAAACTATAATTAAATTCGAAAACTTAATCGCCATTGTAATTTTTTCAGTCGATTTCGACAAATTGGGACTAACTGACAATGAGAATCCGTATGGAACATTGCCTCCAATATTCGCACGTTCAATGGGAAGAGCAGCGGCATCTGTGATGGCAGATTATGTAGGACAATACCTGGATAATAGACGAGGGAAGAGATCAGAGAAAGAGAGTGTGCCACCTGAAGTTGAGAAGATTATCCTCGACAAATTACATGGAGGTGAAAGGTATAAGGACAATTTCGTAAATGTACAAATTTAAAATCCGTAATTGGCTGTTAGGTATGTTTTTGTTTTTGTCTGTAAATTTTATGTTGAGAGTTATGGATTTTGAGATAAATAAAAGTAATTATGTGATTTGTACTTCATTTACTCATAGTTTAAATTATTTAATTTGGTACTTATTTATAGTGTTCTTGTAATGTAGTTTATTGTTTTGTCCCGTTGTCTTTTATTCGGCAATCTTTGTATGTCTTTATAACTATTTATTCATTGTAAATGTAGTGAATGTTTGTTGTCATAGTATATATATATTTTTTATATTATGGCAACAATAACATATATGACGCTTGGTATAGGTACATATACCTACGTACTTGAACAGTTCTGTTCCTCGAATGCTTTTGACTTTGTAAAATTTAGAAACCTTAGTGGGTTATGCGGATGTGAACTTCAACAATGGTCCGAATAGGCGAAACGACCGTTTGTTACATGAATATGTTTTACTTCAGAAAACGGGGACGCATGCCATGTAAAATAAAATATTGAAACTAATGACCTTACATACAATGGCTGCGGCTTTGCATAGAATATAAATAATTCAACTTACGGACCAACACTTAATTTAATCATTTCAAACACATTGTTATTGTTATTAACATCATTTGTTATTAACATCAGATAACACGGTTACAAGTTACAATTAAGTCGAATTAAAATTTAGTAAAATTGATAGACTGAATTGATAATAATTGAAAGAAAAAACTCAACGATCAATAGATTTAGTAGTGGCAGGGCGCGCTGCACTTTGCAGCCATTTGGGCAGCCCGTGTGGCGGCAGTAACCATCCCCTTACAGAATACCACCGTGAAATAAAAGCATGTGAGCTGTTGCGTTTCGGTGAGTGAGTAAGGGATGCCAGAGCCTATTTCCCTATCCTTAATCCACAAGTGCTCCAAGTGCGTTGCCGACCTTAGTGTTATTAAGGATAAGGGATTAGGAAGAGATAGAAATATGGGCTCAGCATTCCTTACTCACTCACTAAACCTATTCAAAAATTTCAGTATCGGTCGGTACTAAGTGGATCCCGGTCTAAAGAGCGAGGCGGTATAAAACGGGATCTCAAAGAAAATAAAGCACATTGTAAATTCAAAATAATAAAAAAATCATAGTCTAATATCTTAATATTAATAGATAACGTAGATCTTTAAAAATAAAAATATTATGATTTTCAAAATGTTAAACTACCATCAAAATTGTTGAATTTCGGTAGGAATCTATAGACCTACCGCAATTTAACCATTCGGATTTACAACCTGCGTGGACATGAAACATGCAAAGTTATTAGTGGCCACTTTCACCTTCGTACCAATAATAGAGGAACATCATTAAAAATTCGGTTCACGTTACAAAACTTGGCGACTGTTACAGGAAGTTAGTGTTTGGAATTCCAGGCACGCCTAGAAGCTGTTGGAAAATTTATACTGGTTACATAAGGTTCCGTTATTAAAGTGTATTGCTATTGTTTTCTCGTTTAATAGTAAAATGTAACGTTTTTATCCGTAATTTAATGGTTAATTCATGTATGACTTTACCAGAGAATTGAGGATCCTATTCGCAAATTACCTACACCTTCGATAGGACATGACTGCATAATCTTCATCTACAGAACTCGCTAGCGAGTAAACTTCACAAAACCGAGCGTAAGGAAAAATAAAATGTATCTTAATCTTTCAGGGCTCTTCTTTATCCTGTAGCAGAAGATTTGCTGTCAAACTTCGGTCTATCAGGCAAGGAATGTCTATTGAGAGCCATTTGTGAAATTCATGCACACCCTCTCACCAACTTCGGCTTTCTTGGTGAAGTTATGAAATTGTTTTTTACGTAAGTATGAAGTTTACAACACATATTTAATAGAAACTGTAGTGTATGCGTCTTGGATTTGTTCACTAACTCACAACAGAAACTCGTTTATTTTCTTTTTTTGTTAGGTACTATTAAAAATTTCTGATCTCTGAAAATTATTAAGTCAGCGTATAAATATGACTGACTATAATAATATGTCTAAGGATAAGGTATTGGGATTGGGATGAAATGGGCTCTGGCATATCACCAAAACATAACAGCACACATGCTGTTATTTCACGGTGGTCTTCTTTAAGGGGGTGATTACTGCCGCCAGACGGGCTCCCAAATGACTGGGAAACGCAGTCTGCCCTGCCACTACTTATACTATTAATATTGTGCAAGTATGAAATTAAATAAATACTCGTTCATTTAACACTTCAACCTTAAAGTAAGCAGTTTTGATTAACTTTATATGGAAATATTTACAAATAACGAAATTGTGTCCGCTATTTAGCCTACAAAAGTAATCTCTCTCTTCAGGCCCAGTAAGTCACCGTACGCAAGTCTACTTGAAGAGTACGTAGAGGCGCAAAAGGCTGGCGCAGCCGAGGGTGAATGTTGGCCATACTACCGTCTATGTCCTAAGAGTATTTTTCTACCATCACCAAACAAATATTCGTAAGTTCGATTCATCAGAGTTGAATAAAATTCATAAGAGTTGAATAACGACTAAAAATATATTTAATTTTAAAGTCACTTCTTCGCACAATTCGTACGAAACAAAATTATGCGAAACCACTACTAAACCAAATTTAGGTAATGTTCAAAAACAGTTAACTGTTTGAATTAAACAGTGAATCAACTAAATGTGACGACGATAAAAAATTTAGACGAGCCCGTTGGATGAGTGGTTAAAGTGCTTGTCTAACGTCTCAGAGGGGCCCTGGGTTTGATTCACACTTTTCAAAGTTGGCTTTGGTATGGATTTTGGAAAGTGATGGCAGGCAGTTATTTGAGCAGCCCGTTTGGCGGCAGTACCCACTTCTTACAGAAGACCACCTTGAAATAATAGCATATTATGTGCTGTTGTGTTTCGGTAAGTGAGTAACGGATGCAAGAGCCCATTACTCTTCCTTTCCCTTCCTTATCCCTTATCATAAATCCTTCTATGGTCGGCAGCGCACTTGCAGTACCTATGGCGTTGCTTGTGTTATAGTGCCACTAGAAAGCACAGTAGTGTTTTTCATGTCTTGTCTTTGAATGTATACGTGAGTAACCCTTAATCGTCCAAATCGTAACGTTATAGTGAAAACTAGAGCAGTACATACAAAAAATCAAAACATTATATCTGTGCTAGATACCTATTTTATGTATATCTAGCTTTTTAATTTCAAAGAATTTTTACTGTTCACAGAAAAGACGCCGAAGAGTTGCACAGAATAGAAAAAGAACAGAACAATGAAAACGACATAGAAGATATGCATCCTATGTAGACCATTTTTATGTGATTTCACACGAATGCTTATAGCGTGTGAGCCAGTGTAGTCCCAAATGTAGTGGTAGTGTCCAACCAAAGCTCAACGTAATTAGTCCCTAAATTTGAAAGATTTATATTAATTTTATTAATTGTATCAAAATATATCTTAGTGCCATTATCTAATGCTTAGTTGGAATTGTATTTTATTCTATTATCGAAGTTCACAGCGGACCAATCCGAACTTATTCAGGGTCCCATTTAAGGGCGCTAGAAATACTATTTACTAGTATACTTTTTACAGTCCTATAAAAGAAAAAACAAAAAGATTCGCTTTTGAATATATATGTTTATCGTGCGCACTGAATAATTTGCTAATATCACAGGGTAGTTTGCTTCCGATATACAGTAAAAATGAGTACCTATTTCAACGGAGTAAATTATTTTTTTTGCCTATTATTTCCTCGCAAGTTAGAGAAAAGTATATAAGTATATAAGTCATGGCAGAAATGGCAATTGATGGTTGAAACGTTTGTTTTAAAAAGGTTTCAGCTATGTAACGCCTCGGCCTTTTAAATCGACAATTGCTTTATTTCTGGCTTAATCAGTTTTGTACTATTCGCAAATTATTTATGTATTTTATTGTATATTTACATTCAATTAATCGTATGTAAAAAAGTTGCATTTAAGGAAGTCCTACATAGCTAGTGATTTTTAATAAGTTTAAAATATTGTTTAAGAATGTAATAAATAAAATATTTCTATTTTGTCAATTGAACATTTTATTGCCTAAAAGAGCCTTTAAATAAATTTTTAAATGATCCCTCAGGAGCAGTATGGTTGAGCAACAGATCGGTTAAGTAGTTAAGGCGTGAAAAGGTAATAAACAGACAGAGAGAAAAATTACAGCGCCGCAAATAATAGTGCCAAGTTTGTTATGAACGAGAAAAAATAAAATAAAAAATGAGATGTGACTGTGCCGTGGACACGGCCGTGTGTTTTTTATGTAAATGTGTCTACGTTACGAGTAATATTTTCTTTGAGTGTATTATATTGTATGATTATATATTATTCAAAGAGTTCGAATATACCATATATACCAAAAAATCTTTGATCTTTTACCTATCAAGTGGTGTAACTAAATTTGGTAGTTTTGATGATAGATATCAAATTGTATCCCCCGATTTTCTTGTCAGTTTTCTGAATTGCCTCCCACTATAGAAACAAAAAAAATACTGTTCCCAAGGGATCATCTATTTTATAAAAATTTAACGCCTGGCCAAAACAAACAAGAGGTGCGTTATATTGCTTATATATCTTTTTATTTTTCAACGCGGACAAAATCGCGGGCAACAACTAGTGCAACAATAATTCTTTAAACCTGACTGGTAGTTACACAGATTAGCGCCTTCAAGCTTTTTATGTTAAAATAGTTTATCAGTTTTCTCCACATAAGTACTTTGTCGAATTAAGATTCTGACGAATTAGGAATCTGTCCAATAAAGAATCTGTCGAATAGGAAACAACCATTTAATTCATGTCAAAACCACTGCAACATGGAATGTGTTAATGGAAACGAAAAGGTGCGCAGTGGAACAACTCGTTGAAAGTTGGGACGCTCCGGGCGGCCGAGGGCGTGAAATGAGAAGGTTACGTAGCCGTACGAAAAAATCTATTTCAGTATCAAACCCCTGCTATGATTACGGTAAGAACATCAAATCGAAGTGTTTACATGTGTGTGCAGTTATACGAGTGTTAGTGTAAATGATATTTACATTTCAGCGGCAATATGTAACGTTCGTACTAATATTGAGTGGAATGTTGGCCACTGCCACGATCAAGAAAAGAAGTTTTTCCGACCAATCCGTGAAAGGATACATCACTGAGGTGACGAAATGCATTAAGTTTTAATTAAAATTAGTCCAACTCCATTAAATTTAAAGGTGAGATTCGTTTATTTTGTAATTTCAGAGGACATGTTGGTGGAATGAAGTGTGCAAGGAGGAATTCCAAACCTTATTTAGATGCAAATGCCCGTCATGGTCGTACTGTCGGAGTCCTGGTAGATATTACAACGCGGTGTGTTCAATGACTGAGACGGGATACATATGGGACCAGCCGAACTCCGAATGGCGAGGCCAATGAATCTTTATTCTTGTTTGAAAAACTTAAATCCTTCGCGACGATCAAAATTAAGTCTCACACGTTAGGAGACCAAAGAAAATTGTGCCAAATTGCAACAACGATTCTAATCTGAGACTGAAATGTAAATGAAATTAAATTTCGTCTTATATTTTTTCATATTTAGCCTTATAAGATGTTCATTGTCTTGTCCTCGATTGTGTTGAAATCAAATAACGTGACATATTTTGCGATATGTTCGCGAGAAATTAAGTTATGTGAAAATAAATATATGTTTATTTAGCGCGTTGTAGTTTTACTAAGTTGAAAAACCTATTCAAATATGTCCTTGAGAATATGGATAATTTGATAGTCGCTTTCGTAACTAAGCCGTAAAGAACTTTGGTGTACAGCGCATGCGTGTCGGCTGCCTTGTTCAGAAAAACCACAATCAATACGTTTTCAGCGTAGCTACAGCAAACGTATTTCCAGCAATACTCTTCTCATAACAAAACCTTTAAAAATGTGGCCGATAATTCTTTTCGCGATACCCTTCTTTGGAGTTTATGCTGAACCAGAAACTGTGAGGGCTGTTGACTTCACTTACGGAGGAGATGATTATATTATTAAAAATTTAGACTTAAACATGGTGAGTTGTACATATTGTATAATTGGATCATAGTTTCTTTAATTACTTTTATTCAAACCCATCAACGAAATTTCAGCCAAAAGACGAGATAGTGCTTAGACCTCAAGAAGTCAAGGAATGGCCGCAACAATCCTTAAACGTTGGCCAAATAACTGCAGTTTCAATAAATTCTTTAGGACAGCCTGTAATATTTCATCGCGCAGAAAGAATATGGGATGAAAGGTGAGGAGGTTCTACCGTATTTGCTTTTACACCCCCTTTTTATGGCCTTAGGCGATGGTAGCCACTAACCATACAACCAACCAAAGGGACCCTCAATACGATTGCCGCTCTTTATGTTTGGTTTGGCTTATGAAAAGCATACAATGTAATTATTACAAAGTCAATTTCCATAAGGAATATAGGCGAATATGGCATTTTAAAAAACCTTATCCAACATTGCAGCACTTTCAACGAGTCAAATGTATACCAAAATCTCGATAAAGGACCCATTATTGAAGATACCATATTGGTTTTGGATCCACACACTGGCTCCGTTCTTCATAGCTGGGGAGCGTATGCATTTTACATGCCACACGGTCTGACAGTAGACCATCATGATAACGTTTGGGTCACCGATGTCGCTAAGCACCAAGTATTCAAGGTAATTTAATTCTCTTGTTACATTGAAGGGCATAAATATTGAGGAATTTGCCATAACCTTGCACATTGATATAATGATTAAGTATATCATTAAAAACATCCCATGAAACTTTCATGATTAAGTATCTAAATACATACGGCTCACTCATCTTAAACATTAGTTAAGTGTCATAGTTTATTAACATTAATAATTTCTCTATATTTTTCATCCAATCACTCAAATAATTGACTAATGATAACTACGCGATACATAGCGCCCTGCTTAAGTGCCTACTTACTTTAACACTATTTTATTTCATGTTATTATACAAAAAATAACAATAAGATTACAAATTTATAATTCAAGACCTATAGTTTCCTAATTTATACAAATAGTAACTCAAAACAAGACTAAAAATGGGCCCGATATTCCTTATGTGCCGCCCTGGGTAGGTACCTACCGTAAAAAAATGCCGCCTCATTATATCCATATTCTAGATACATAAAATGGATGAGGGGGGGAATACTGTTTGACTATCCGTTAAAAAAAACACAAATTTTTAGAAATTGGGAAGTTATTGATTACAATTTTTTGAGGCTAAATTTTTTTGTTTTTGTTTTAGTACACTCCAAACAACCACAAGTACCCAAGTCTGACAATCGGAGAAGCGTTCACTGCTGGCTATCCTTATCGTCGACGCGTGCTACTGTGTATGCCCACTTCTGTAGCAGTAGCGACTACTGGCGAAGTATTCGTTGCTGACGGCTATTGTAACAATCAAATATTGAAATTTAACGCAGCCGGAGCATTATTACTAACAATTCCAACTTATTCTGACTCCTTGACGCTTAACCTTCCACACAGTGTCACCTTGCTTGAACATTTGGATGTTGTATGCGTTGCGGACAGAGAAAATATGCGCATAGTATGTCCCAAGGCAGGATTGAAGAGTTATGTGAAGATGTTGGATCCGGCTACTGTGATTGAAGATCCGACTTTAGGGAGAGTGTTTGCGGTGGCTTCACACGGCGACACAATATATGCTGTGAATGGACCGACATCTCAAAATATTGCCATAAGAGGTTTCACCGTGAACGCGTTGTATGGAAATATTCTGGATACGTGGGAACCTAGCACTGTACGTAGTCTGCACCATTTATTTTATAGATAAATGGATACCTACTCCTACTATTTTTAAGAGACATTTTCACAATAAAGGGCTCCAGGCAGGCTGACAGTTCACTTGTCGTTACTATTGTCGTCTATATACTTATAAGTATCAAGATTAGCTAAGTAGCGGCAGGGCACACTGCATTTCGCAATCATTTGGGCAGCCCGTCTGGCAGCAGTAGCCAATCTCTTAGAGAAGACCACTGTGAAATAATAGCATTTGTTTTGTTGTGATTCTGTGAGTGAGTAAGGGATGCTAGAGCCCTTTCTCTATCTCTTCCTAATCTCTTATGCTTAATTACTATGGTGGCCTTGGTTGTATTATAGGCGACAGTAACGGTACCTAACCACCTACCATCAAGTGGACCGTCAGTCCGGCTGACAACCTTAACATAAAAAAAGATACTTAAAAGTTTTAAGGGGTGACTTTTCATTTAAGAATGTGGTTTTTTTCAGGGATTCACAAACCCCCATTCTCTGGCTGTCACAAGGAACGGGTCACATCTATATGTCACCGAAATAGGACCTAATAAAATTTGGAAATTTGCGCTGATCGACGTTTACGACAAAAAGTAAAACATCGAAGGATTTAGAGAATATTTGTTTAAAAAAAACTTCGATATAATGTAGAAAACGCTTATTGATGCGAATCAAATTCGCCAAAATAGGTCCATAGCAGTACGGAGTACAGAAGAACTATATATGTAATAATGTTAGATTTGATCGTATTGATACCAACAGTATTTTATGACCTCGCCATATTCAGAAGGCGTTGGCAGTAGTTCACCTGAACCTAACAATTTATTTTGCCCATCACCAGGAAAATTGTATCAACGGAATGACAATGACAATTCCATTGTTACAGCCTAATTTATTAAGGAACAATGGAGCCACTGTTTATTAAGGAACAATGGAGCCACTGTTCCCACACAAACTTTATTGAGTTAAATCTTAAGAAACATCACGGCTTGTCTTACAAACTTCGTTCGTTGGTTTGAGCATATTCTCAAACCAAAGACTATATAAGATTTTTTGTAAGAATATCTTTGACAAGAATAATGTTTCTTAAAAGGTACAGTGTTTTTAACAAACATGGTAACAAATTCGCTACTGCCGTCGCCGATGTATATAAAGATGAGTAGGTATCCAATATGTTCGCAATGCTCTGAGTATCAAGGTTGTTACTGCCGGCATACGGGCTGCCCAAATGTCTGCGAAGCGCAGTGTGCCCTACCACTACTCAATAATCTTTTGTCCGTAGAAAATATCGGTTGTCTATGAGCTTTCAATTGAGTTTTACTTAACATTGCACGCTCCTAGAACCAAGTGTTTCAGATGCGTAAAGCATGATTACATCGCGAACTTAGTGGACACCCAACTTAAAAGGTCTGTGATCCTTTTAGAGTAATAAATAAAAATAAAAAAAAATTACTTCCATCTTTATCTAGGAACTTTCCTATATTTTTATGTAGAGTAGATATAAGCATAGTGAATTCATTATTTACCTAAAATTATGCGTAATAAGTCCTGCCACGTATACGTAGGCTTCGTAGGTGATAGAAGATTGGATTGATATGAGAACAAATGGTTCAATATATAACCACGCACATTAAAATATTACCTACATTGTTTCAAACTACATAAGAATAGATCAACACATTAGCTTACATACTTAATAAAATTTCAAATTATTAGATGAATATTTAAAACGTAAAATAAAGCTATCTTTTTTATACTAAAATAAAGTTCATTGATTGAGATTTTAAAATTCAACCAAGCTGGGTCTAAAATTCGATAAAACTTAGCTTATTCAGTTCCCCTATATTCTTCAGTATAAAAATTAATAATAAATCGAGATTTTTTCAAATCTTATCATGCTTATTAAAAAAATAATACAAGTGTATGGACCAAATGTTTTGGTGTGTATGAGTATAACAGTTTCCTAAATATATGAAATTAGTGTTCAATGTTTTCATAGTCATAAATATATTTATAATAAATAGTACTTACTTGGAAAATTGTTATAAGCGTTTTTTATTGGAATGTAAAAATTTAACATTGTCCGCAAAAATTGTCATTTACAGAGGTTTTCACTTATAACGACCTCGGTTGTACCGACTTTTTGATAACACTTAAGACCTTTGAATTTAAAGTAGTACTTTTAGCGGAAAATAATTTGGCTATAGCTAATGGATGTAACGCAGATTTCGGGTATAGCGACTAGTTTTATTGAATCATTTGTAAGAAATTCCTACAAATTCCATGCAGATATTGCGACCGAGTCAACAAACAAAGACACAAAGGTTCATTCGTAGAATCATTAATTAAGTTATTTAATATCTAAATATAGTAGAAATTAGATCGTCGTTATGACCCCGATCCATATAAGTATATGAAAAAAAAAATTGTTAATTCAATTTTGCATAGCCAGTGCACATATTCCTTTTTAAATTAAAACAAACTCAAACATTGAGGTTTAACATTTTTATTTAGCTAACATTATTGTTACAATTGAATTACATACTTTTAGGTTCATAAATAAAATATATTAAATTTCACTTATATTATAATTTTTAAACATTTTTCCCCTATATTAATTTTAATATTTAAACTATTCGTTTCTTCATTACCTTCATAAATAAGACCATATCTGAAACAAAAAAATAAATATTATTCAATGACACCTATACTGCTTAGGAACATCTCTATATATATAAAAATTTTGTGTCACGTTGTTTGTCCGCGATTAACTCGCTAAACTACTAAACCGATTTTAATAAAATTTTGCACACTGTGTGCAGTTTGATCCAACTTGAGAGATAGGATATATTTTATAAAGTTACGCGGACGAAGTCGCGTGCAATAGCTAGTATATTTATATACTTTTAAATAATTTCCTGTATTTATTATCATACTTAATTAGTTTAAAGATAATTAAACCATAATTAGAACAAAATTAACTACATCTATCTATAAAGTATTTAATGAAAAGGTTGGTGGAAGACAGTAGAGGTGACTCAGGCTTATTATACATACGAGTACGTTATAAAATGTAGTGAGGCACACTCACTTATGAAAACAATCATGACGATGGCCAGCATGATCCAGAGCCAGCACTTCCAGGCGCTTCGACTGTGCTCCTGTAAACGCTCCGATTCCACCTTCAGCGAGTCCAAATTGCGGTCCGTCAACTCGGTGGATTTCTTCAACGCCTACAAGTTTGTTATTTGTTACAGTTTCAAATAACGTATTGCGGTAGTACCGTTAACAAGGCAGTAATGGAAATCAGTTTGAAAATCACATGCTCCATGTACACTTCACAGCGATAAAGATAGCAGATATTTTCTCAGGTGTTATATTCAACGCGAACGAAGTCGCGGGCATCAGCTAGTTTCAAATACGTAGCAAAGATACTTACATCGGTGTCTCCCCTGATAATAGTGCTGGCAATTTGCGATTGCTCCTTCAAACTTTTCGTTAGTAACACCATATTCTCAGCAACTTTCTCTTGCATATTTTGATGGTATTTGAGCAAGGAATCGATGTCCTCTTGACTGCTACTGTTGCTTGTAAAGTTCGGCGCTTTTATTATATTCCTTTTTCTGAGGGTATCATCACTGTCTTCTGGAAATAGAAGCACTGGTTTGAATGTGACCAGAATACCATCTCCAATAAAAATAAAATAATATTTTTTTTTTGTATGTTAGGTCCACTTGATGATAGGTGGATACGGTCGCCTATAAGACAAACAACGCCATAAGTGCTGCAAATGCTCTGGCAACAATAGCAAAAAAAAAACATGGTACCCACAGGCCTGGACAGTCTTCTGTAAAGGGGTGGTTACTGCCATCTTCTGTACAGTATGACCCTACTATGAAAAGTATTTGCCAGAGCCAACTAAGAAAAGTTCATTTGCAAAGACGGCCTGGCCGGGAATCGAACCTAGGGCCCCTGAGACAGGCAGTTATACTGAGCACCTTAACCACAACTAAGGGCCTCATAAAAAGTTTATTTGGGTTATTAATCTCTAAAAATTATTTATGGTCATTTAATCTGTATATGAATTTTTATTTTATTTTTCAAATTGTTTTGAATATTTTGAGATAGGCTTGTTTATGATTTTATTATATGTATAGACGTACAAGTATATTACCTAGGCCAAATAGTTCCGATCGCAATTCAATGCCATATTTAGCCACAGTTTTCTGATGTATCTCTTGTGCCGATTTATCTATACTCATTGTTGCTACTCCATGTGACAACTGTTGTACTGCTTCTAACTGTAATTTCAAATAAATATTAAAACAAAATTCCAGATAATATAGTCTACTCAATTGGCCATCAGCACTTAAGTGTTATGTTTATATTTTTTCAATGTGTCAAACATCAACTTCCATAATATATATTTTTTTCTTTCTAAACCAACCCAGTACTGAGAGAAACAAAACACAAAAAAATTATTCAAATTGGTCAAGCCATTTCTTAGTTTTTGCAAAAGTAACATTGATTTTTTTATAATATATAATGATACTAGTAAAGTATAGAAATACATACTAAATATTTCATTAAATTAAAATTAAATACCTTTTCTGTAGGTGTATTTAGGGTGGCCGTTTGGATTAATCCTTTTAAAAAATCAGTTCGTTTATTATAAACTGCTAAGTCTTCCTTTGTAGGCTTACTGAAAAATGTAACAGTAATCTTATTAAAATTTATTATAATACATAGCATAAGTAAATTAAACAGCCCACTTTTATCACATTTAGAACTTTAAGTTTAATTAACTTTTTTGTAAGTGTTATAAAGAATTAGCTACTCACGGCTTTGCATGGGTGCATTTTTTTTCTGCAAATTACATATGAAAACTTTCCTAATTTAGCACTCTTTCCATTAGTGAAAACTGTATTAACGACTGTTGCATAGTTTAAAAGGTCTAAGCATACAAATAGAGGGACATACGTCGGGATAACTTTGTTTTATACTATGTAAAGATAAATTCTATAAAGTTTCAAATTTCTTAAATAACTTTTTCATCTTAAGGTAGAAAGACAGTCTGACAGTCACTTGCTGATTGTAGGTAACTGGCTACTAACACAAGCAATGCCACAAGTGCTGCAACTGTAATATTATGATATTATTATATTATGATACAAAAGGAGACCCTTACCTTTCATAAGTTTTAAGTTCTTGCATCATATCAGCTAAATCTTCTACATATTTTGAAAGTCGCCAGTTACCGTCAATTGGTTCTTGTTTAGCAATTAACTCGCATTTGTTTAATAGCTGCCTAATATTCATTTCTAATCTCGACCTTAGTGGGTGATTTGGAATGTTTTTTGCAAATGTTTCGGCGGTCATTGCTATCTATCACAGATTATCAGTATTATCAGGCCGATCAGTATGTAGTTATGTGTGTAAAGTTATTCCTTATTTTGTTTGCTTTATTTATTATATAAAAAAAAATATAGAAATAAGGATCAAACTAAAAACGAATCACAACAAAATCTACTAAAAGAAATGAAGTAACTTGTATAAATAGGTAGTAAATAATAACTTGTTTAGCATACAATCCATTCAATGTATTTTTAAAACAATTAGTTTAAAAAATAATAACACTATAACATGATTTACTAAAACATAATTTTAAATTATTCGTGCACGTATTTGGTACCTTTTGAATTGCATTGCATTGCATGCAATATACACACGATTTGACAATTTTAAAGTTTGACACGTTTGACATGACATGGTAAGTAAACGTCAAAATGACATTTTTTTATATATTTATTGAAGCTTGGATTACAAGTATTTTTATTTATTTTTTAATTAGAAGGAATAAGAATAATAGAATTGTTTGGTCTAAGATCACACTTTATCACATGTACTTTCTACAAAAGGAATATTTCTAAATTGTTTTCTGGTTAAACGTTGACAAAGAGTGGTACGATTGAACAATATTAAAGACTTACCTAAAAAGACTAAAATGTCAAGCTTTGTATTTTTGGATCAAGTCTATCGCAGTTTTAAAGGTAGCTAAACCTTCACTAATCACTTTTGACATTGAGAGCAGCTTCATTAGCTTTAATTATAAAACAAAGTCCTCCGCCGTGTCTGTATGTTCGCGATAAACTCATAAACTACTGCACCGATTTTCATGCGGTTATCACCAATGGATAGAGGGATATTCAGGGAAGGTTTTTAATTTAAAAAAAATGCACCCCAGGCGAAGCCGGGAGCGGGACATCTAGTTAGCTTTAATACCAAGCCATTCTTTATCAATTTTCAACTGTTGAATTTCCTGTAGACCATGGTAAATAATAATAGTAATAATACTCCACGTAGTAGGAACACTTATTTATTTGTTCTTGCTAATGATTACATTGACTTATATATTTTGAATGATTATCTATTTGTTACAAAAATTACGACTAGGTAAATGAACGTCTTCACGCTATGACGACCCAGCGCAAAATGGCGGTCGCTCCTGTTGGTGCTACCAATTCTTTTTTTGAATAAGTATTTCTTCAATGCCTTGCTCACATAGTTTTCTAACACAACTATCATACCTATTATGAAAAGAATTGTCTCTATTGAAGCTAATTTTTTTAGATTGAAATAAAAACAGATTATGTACAATGTAAACCTTTATTTAGTAGAAATACAATGAACTTATGAAAAAGCAAAATTACGATTTAGGGGTCAGTTTCTTAGCAGCTTCAGCTTCTGCCTCACTCTTCTCAAAGTCGGCTATGAGTTTTTCCACTTCTGCGCTAGCAAGGACTCTGATTACAGTTTTGTTGTCCTTACGGGTAAGGGTAGCCATTTCAACTAGAAAAAATAAATACATTTTTTACTTATTTGCTAAGTAGTAAGTCTAATTATAAAGAGTTTTTTATAAGTACATAAATGTGGACGTGGTAAGATGTAAGCAAATTGATGGTGTGTTTTTATGAAAATAGTGGTATATAAAATGTTTCTTTGGATTTTGATGGCAAATAAAATCGGAAAGTTAATTCAGACTTCAAAAATGAAAAATTCAAAAACACCTGAGAAAATGTCTGCCCTCTTTATCGTTGTGACGACGGTGGCGCCCAACTTTTTATATTTTTAGACGATCCCTCGGGAACCTAACATTTTTCCAGAATAAAAAGTATCCTATATGTTAATCCAAATAATAAACTATCTGTGTGCTAAATGTCATCCAAATCCGTTGAGCCGTTTTTGCGTGAAAGAGTAACAAACATCCATATGCACATGGATATTACTATAAAAAAAAACAACAATAAACAGGTACCCTTTTCAGGAGTGAGTTTGGTCATGTCTAATGTCTTGCTCAGTACTTTAATGGCTAGTGCTTGAGCCTCGGCCAGCGTAGTTTCGTTCTCCTTGTACTCTTGCTTTAAGCTCGAAACAGCAGCCTGAAAACCAATAGAAGTATTCAAAGAACATAAGAAAGAAACATATGAAAGCATCTATATAAGTGAAAAAGAAACGCTAAATGTGTTGCTAAGCACAAAACTCGAAAACCAATTCAACTATTTCTTTTTTTTAAAATATTCCTTGAAGGTTCTTCTGAAGCGAAAAATTGTTTCTGTTTTGTTATATACCCATACAAACATATAATTACTCAAATTTACTCACTGCACTATTGTTTCCGATGCATGTGGCTTTCCACCCTCCATAGTTGCCACTAGGATCTGACTGGTATAACTGATATCCGTAATGTTTATCCCAACCCATATAGAGAATAGAAACTCCAAAAGGTCTTTTACCTGTTGACAAGACAAGAAAGATTTTCCTTAATACTTTATGAAAGTCTTTTTATAGGGACGAGTGAATTAGTAAAGGATAATATTTAATAAACAGCGGAATATGATCTCAGAATATAAAAAATCCAGTTTAAAATCATAATTGCATAAAACATCAAAACAGAATAAACTTGGGCAGTTATATTATTATTTTGTATGTTAAGGTGATCTAGACAGGCTGATGGTCTAATTGATGGTAATGTAGCCTATAACAATGGACAAAGTAAAAACCAAAGTACACACTACACTATGCTGTAACAAATGGTTATTAATGGTAAATTTATAAACATAGATACACCAAGGTGAGTAAAATATCCTAAGTAAATATAGCAAATAAAAATATTAAAGCACCATTTCTTGTTTTATTATTAGGGTTATCATTGCAATATCCTCATGGATACCTGGCAGCGTAGGGGACGCTGCGAGCTTATGCTGGTCTCTTACTGGTTAAAAGCCTGACTTTCTAGCACAGCCGAAGTAGGGTGAGTTGTAGGAAAGTTACGACATGACATCCGCTACCACCATGGCTGTCCAGTGCAGGGAGGGCTACACTCCCTGTCAGAACCTCGGTGTACCCGAAAGTAGAGGAATGCCGGCCATGTCGGAGACCGTAGAGAAGACTACCGCCAGGGCAGTAGTCTTTTCTAAGAGATAGGGGTCTGCCTTAGGGAAGGAGTTTGGGAAACCCAGGCATAGAATATTAAGCTAGAAAGATATACATACATTTAAAATGATATAATTACCTCCATACTGTGTGTATGCTTGTTTTACATCACACAGCCAAGAAACCAATTGTTCACAGGGTATAGATTCTCCATATTGAAGTAAATATCTTTGGGCGATTAGCCGCAGTTCATTAGTGAGAACATTAGCATCCGAAGTGATACCAGCAACAGAACAGACCATGTCGTCATTCAACTTGTATATTTTCTCAGAAGAGAATACTTCATCAAGTAATTTGTTGGTATTTCTTCTCTCCGCTGCAAGAAGAATTCCATCCGTGGCCAGGATCCCAAGGGAAGTACCAGCGTGACTGATAGCTTCCATTGCATATTCGACTTGATATAAACGACCTGAAAATGGGTAAATTTTATATTGACTAGTAAAGAATTTGTGTACGTTATGTTTAATTCAATATAAAGTAACTTACCTTCCGGCGAAAATATTGTTGTGCGTGTATCATATCGACGAGCCTGTAGAAAAACGTATATAAAATTAAAATATTTTCGTTTTTAAGTATAAGACTCAATGACCAAGCAAGATGTACCTAAATAACCTAGAATCGATATTAAAGAATGCCATGTACTTATTTCTTATAACTCACCATGTTTGGAAGTTTAATGAACAAAAGAAATAATGTTTAATTGAACTGAGCTTGCTTTGCTTTGCTAATGCTTTGCTTTCCTTTCCTTTCGAATTCCGAAGTTTGTTGCCGGACGATGACTTGACCGTAAAGTCAACTGTCAACCAATTGTCATTTGTCAACGATTCACAAATGCGATTGGTTACAGAACATCAACATTGGTTACAGAACAGTTGTATGGGAATGAAGTAGCGCCACCTAGTTGTTAACGTGTAGCGCTGCTTCATTCTCATATAAATAATAATAATTATTATTAACTTATATGATACCAGCTGGTGCCCGCGACTTAGTCCAATTTGAAACAGAAAATATATATTTAACAGAACAGTTAATATAACACCTATAGTCTAGACGAGAAGTGGATTTCCAAAAAAAAATAGTTTCTCTATGGCTTATAGTTTTTGAGTTATTGTCAAAAAATTAAACCCCCTTTTTTGTTTTTTGTTAATAACAATTGCAATTTCATTGGCAGAAAAAATCTAAAAAACGTCTTTTTCTAGATGCCATTACGGATCGAATGAGCTGTCGCTCATATTTTTAAGAGACGGGCAAATATTTTTCTCAGGAAATCCACTTCTTGACTAGACTACTAACATATTTATCGCTACAACGTCGGCGCCACCGCTACGACGATAGTGGCGCTCAATTTTTAAAATATTTTTAGACGGTTCCTCGGGAACTTAACAACTCGTAGTCTATTTCTATAATTAATTGCAATTAAACTAAGTACGTAATTTTTTTATTCAATGTGTTTTTATTTACCTATTTGGGATGTTGTTTTTATAAGTATAATGTTAAGGTCGACAGACAGTCTGACGGTTCACCTGATGGTAGGTGGCTACCGTCGCCAATAATTAACACAATAACCTACTTGAATATTAATAACTGTTTATATAAAATGAACAATTTAATCTTCTAAGTTCTCAGTAGGAAAATATAGACGAAGTATGTAACTTTAGGATTAGAAATAATAACACCAACACATCTATTAAAGCTAAACATTAGTACCTAACAAATATTTGATTTATATAATAAATTTATAGTTTATTATTAAAGACTATGAGAAGACAGTATCATAAGAATAACATAATAAGAATTGACCATCTCTTTGTTGTAATGAACGACGTCGGACGTAAGAGATTATAAAAAATCAAGGCCAGTAAGACTGGATTGGATTTTTATAGTATTGTCCGCATATTTCCACTAGCAGCTGTGTATGAAGACGCGTAAATTATATTTAATTTGTAATGGGTGTCATATAAAAAGAAATAAACAATAAATGTTTATATAAAAAATTTAAATATGGAACCAACTATTACTAGTGGGCCTTTAAAGCCTTTCAAGTTAACAATTGAATTTCCTGTGATGGTTTTGTTATTCAGTTCTGCGCTTACAGGTAGGTGCGTTGTTTATTGTTTATATTTTGCTATAATTAATTAATATTTATTTCAAATAAATAAAAATTGTATCTGAAAACGAATGATAACAAGGAATAATTTAAGATAAGTATAATTAAATGTTAAGCTTATTAATTTATTCTTAATGCTTGAAAATATTATAAGTGTGTCACATACTATTCCGATATTTTTCCAGCTTATAATATCGTTCTCCTTATACATACGAGTAAAATCCGTGTTTATTAGTTACCTAGCTGTGCCCGCAACTTCATACGCGCTGTAGTTTCATTTTGAAGGTCCCACAGGAACCTAAATTTTTTCTAGGATACCTAGAAAGTATCCTATTATTTTAACTATCTGTGTGCCAAATTTCATTCAAATATGTTAAGCCGTTTCTGAGATTAGCTTGCACGGACAACATACAAAATTTATAAAAACAATTTTTTTGACCTCGGTAAGTAAAACGTGTACAAATTGTCTTGAAAAATATTATTTTAAAATATAAGTAAGTATAATAAACAGACATGGCTCGTTTATGATTTTATTATATGTATAGATTTTCTTTATTAGTTAGTTAAACTTCTTTCCTTTTTTGTATTGTCTCGATTACGAAGTTAGTGACTAATTTGAAAAAATAAATATTTCTGTATTTTCTGTGGTTATCCAAGTATAAGCGTTCAATGTGTAATTCCAGCCATTTATCGTGCCTAAAAATAGCCAAATAATCTTGCCTAAAAGTTGATACTATTGTTATTGTAATTAATACTGTAAGTATATCTGTTCTCATTTTGTTATCAATATTTCCATAGTGAAATATCACTAAGTTTAACAATGGAATATATGGGCAGTTACTGGACCTTAACTGTTTTATTTTCAGACACTGTAACCTTTAACCTTCTGCTGCATCGCGCGTGTGTCGTAGATCTAAATTATAATGAAACAAAATGTGCGCTCTTGCATGTAATAAACAAGACTGACGAAGCCAAAAAACTGGAGAAGGAAGTGCAAGGAGAAACAACGTTACTTGTGATGACTCTTGCAATTATAAGCAGCATAGTTCCGGCGATTCTATCTGTGTTTTTGGGACCGTGGTCTGATAAATATGGCCGGAAACCACTAGTCGTGTGGCCATTAGTTGGTAAGTTAAAGTTATTTTAGGGCTCCGGTGATATAGGATAATGTACCTGACTCAGATACAGATGAATTTGTAGTTACAACCGACACTAACATGTTGTAATCCTTGATGAACATAAAAATTTGGTAAAAAATATTTGTAAGAAGCTGAAGAGTTTGTTTGTTTGTTATTCGTGCTTTTACGCCTTAACTACTCAACCTATCATTAGGAAATTTTACAAAAGGACATAGAGTACCTATCATCTAGAAAAATTACTGTTCACGAGGGAACATCTAAAAATAAAAATAATAATTTAACAACGAACTCAAGACTAATTGGATAGTCGTGGCCATCGGTTATTTGTTTTAGCGTCTTAAGTGGTGACTTCAACGGTGCAGTAATGGAGGTCACCAAGCTGATCATAATCATTATTATTTTTCCAGGACAAGTAATTACATCTCTATTAGTTGTAATATTTATAATTGTTCCAACGCTAAGTTCATGGTGGTTCGTTATTTGTGCGATCCCTTACGCATTGCTTGGTGGCAGCAGTACCATCGGCTTGGGTTCTAATTTGCTTGTTAGTGACGTCACTGATGAGAGTAACCGTTCATTTAGGTATGTATCCAAAGTTTCTTTTTTCATTTCATCTTTTAATACGGAAAAATAAGCATTTATCTTCTATAAATTGATTTCTCTAAATATTTTTAGGTTAGCAATGTTACAAGGATGCGGATTTATCGGTGTTCTTATCGGCACAGTTTCTTCAAGTTATTTCTACGAAGCAGTTGGGTATACTAAGCTGTTTGCATTTTCGAGCACAATATATATTGTCACCCTTCTGTATATAATATGTTCAATGAATGAAACAGTTCATAATGCAGTAAAGGTAATATCTTTGCTATAAAAGTTATAAGTAGTACCTATATAGTAAAGTTATTTCCAAGAATATACTGTTTTTGAATATTGATTTCATAATTTGTTCTAAGCTGATACTTACTTCTAGAATGAAGGCCACGAATTGAAAGATGCAGTGTTGGACAGACGACTTGAATGGCATCGCAGGAAGCGACTGGGTGCGAAGGTTAGAGGACCTGTGGTGGCAAACCTTAGGAGAGGCCTATATATTATATCCAACAGTGTAGAACCGGAGAGAGACTCAGGCTAATGATGATGATGATGATGATGATGATGACATCTTCACAAGTTGATGGTATGATGTGATAGATCGAAGGTTTTTTTAGTACGGGGCCTATAAACACCTACATTGGATCCAGTATAAACATTTTTTATATAATAAAATTGTAACCATATCGACGAAAACTCTTGAAATCGCAACTGAAATAGGTTCTACTCGTATTTGTTTGAGGGTTGAAGTTGTTGTATCTATATTTTAAACTACTTTTAGATTTCCATTATTTACTACTAGAGTTCGAAAATATGAAAATATTTTATTTTTTAGGGAACACTTTGCAGCGTATTCAGCATGGAGCTCGTAGTTGACATGACGAAGACTTGTTTCAGGAAACGCTCACCGAATATTGCGGCCATCTTGTCGCTTTTGTTAACTGCCTATGGAATCACAATGTTCTGCATCATCGGAGTAGCTAACATCGATTACTTTTTCACGAGACAAAAGTTTCAGTGGCTCCTCAAAGAGTACTCCATATTCAGCGCAGTGAATTCAATATTGATAATTTTTGGGATTTTCTTCGGCATGGCTTTCTTTCAAACCGTGTGCAAGATGAGTGATGGCGTACTTTTGATTCTGGCTTATCTCTCGTCAATTTCGGATGCAGTGGTCAGATGTTTGTCAAGGAAATCCTGGCATTTGTATTTAGGTACGATCTTTATTACATTTATTACATTTATTTATAATGAATCTTGCCAATTTTAAAACTAGAACAAACTTCGATCGAAGATTTTTTAAAATACTCATCAGCAATGAAATTACAGTTGGCTTACCGGAAATCGAAACAGCGACCCCTGAGGCAGAACCCTTAACTACTCTTAACGAATAGTTTACTTGATTGTCAATTGGGTTTTATTTTCAGCTGGTACAATGGCAATGCTGGGAGGTCTATCACCGCCTCTGATTAGATCTCAAGTTACAAAAGTGGTATCAAAAGATGAGATTAGCAAGATGTACTCGTTAATATCATGTATAGAAGCTGTGATGCCTATATTTTCGCCATTATTATTCAATACTGTATACTTCCAAACTTTATCGACTTTTCCTGCTGCAATTTATGTCGTTTCTGGGAGTTTATTCGCCTTATGTTTGGGATGTGTTATGTGAGTACCTTAAATTTTAAGCACTTTACTTAAATGGTCTTTGAATTGTTTTACTTATTCGCACTAATCAGAAAATAACCGTAAACCATCACATTCTCACACAATCATACCTTGAGTAGGTATTTATTTAAAAATAACTACATAGGTAGGTTGTTAGATTTAGCGTCTACTATATCATTATGCTAGAAATCTAGCAAAGCTAACATTTGCTCTGAATTATTACACCCGGATGACCTACCTGTTTTTTATCCAGCAGGAATAATACCAAAATTCTAGCGATAAGCCGTGAAATAGCTTTTGCTACACGATATAATCTATACTAATACTAGCTACACGCTCCCGGCTTCGCACGGGTGCAAAATAAAAACTATCCTATCTTTTAAGTTGATACAAATTAGACATAGTTACGAAATTTTATCAAAATCGGTTCAGTAGTTTAGGAATTCATCACGCACAAACACGTGACACTTAATTTATATACTTATATTAGATTATAAAGAGAGAAGGGTTTTGTATTTTGTTTGTAATGAATAAATTAAAAAACTACTGGACCAATTTTAAAAATTCCTTCACATATAGAAAGATACAAAATCAGCGAGTAACATACGCTGTATTTTATAAAATTACGCAGACGATGTCGCGTGCAACAGCTAGTAATTATATATACTTACTTAATACTACATTTTGCTTACATCATCAGCCATGTATCTTTATAAATGTGTTATTCTGACGTAAAGATTATATTATTTTGTTTTTCAGACTGGCAGAAATAATATTTTACTACGGCAGAAACGATCAAGAATTCCAATTACTGATCAATTCATAATCGCTTTCGTAATAATTAAGTGTACTTAATTAAATAATATTTAAATATATTGACATTGAATGTTCGATACTCAAGTACTTGCTGGTCTCATAGATGTAAACTTTTTTTTATAAAGTAAAACTAATGATTTAATAAAATGTTTTATTTACTTAAACAATTTTACATCACACAACCAAATACACTTAGTCTACTTAATATTATTATAAGTACTTAATAACAATATAAGTAACGACAAACATCCGTTAGGAAATAGAAAAGAATAAGGTTAAATATTTAAAAGGTTTTGAAAAAATAGAATAGTTTGTACTTAGTCTAAATAATTTTAATTATAACATCTTTGAAATCTTTTATAGTGTGTTTTCTGTTAATAGTAAAATAGAAAAATTATTGCACTGCAAATATAAAATACGAATATAAAATAATGTAATTTGTTTAATTAATATAAATAAGTATAATTTCTGAACTGAAACTCACAAGTTCTAAAGTTTATTTAAAAAACTAATAGTAGATCTAACAGGGCAAGCTATAAGTTCTTACAAATATCAAAAATCAATTTTAATACTTTGCCATTCGTTAGATAGATAAATGTAGCAAATAGAAATACGGGTACCTATTATTGAAGATTTCGAAGTCACGAATTGGCGATTTTGGGGCAATAAGAAATGCATTAGGGATTTAGAGATAAGCATAAGTAATCTTTCCAAGCGAAATGGAATGCATACATTCAACCAATTCCTATTTTATGTAATTTTTATATGTAACAGTGTGTTTACGCATAAAAATATTAGGTTAACACTCATTTTCTTCCATTCATTGTTTAAGTTTAAATACGTACATAAATGTAAATGTATTAAAAACTATATGAAAATTTTAAATTTTTACGTTATTAAAAATGAAATTAGGAGTCGGAGTAAGAAAAGGTTTGTCACGTTATAGTCGACATTAGCTTGAACCTGGACAGTCATGCCAAAATTTAATTTCAAACGTCTGTCAGTTGTCTGAGTGTATTAGTTTCAAAAGGCAATAAGAGTCTACGAGTTTATAAATGAATGTATTTGAAATCTGACAAAGGTTTTCTTACCCCGACCGTAGGTACCTATGTTATAATGGGCTTTGTAATAAACAGGATTATCAGTTTCTTAATAAAAAAGTATAATTATTAAATACTTTAGTTAATGAAATTTTTAATAAATTATTAACCCCTAAAATCTAACATAAAAAAATGGTGGTGAAAAATAAATCTATATACCGGTGAGGATTATAACTATGTGCCGTTTTGTTTAGAATAACAATAATTTGTTTCAGACGAATGACTCGTTTTGAGAAATATTGCTATAACAGAAAATAAGGCGCTTAAATTACTTCATGCTTACTTGAATAACATGAATGAATATATACCTACACGTAATGAAAATGACCGAATTGTAAATGTTACGTGGTCCCTCAAATTTTTATTTGAGACAAGAAAATAATATATACTTACTGTAGAAAAAAAAAAAACAATGGGTTTACATTTTACGCGACATTTTTGCACGTGTGTCTCGAGACCTCTCAACTAAACCTTGACTGAGAATGTCGAGCAATGTCTAGGTTTGAATATTTTATTCAATTATTATAAGTTATCGACATTAATTATGCTTCCTCATAGTTTAAGTAGTTTTGTTGCCACCCGACAATAGATGGCGCTGAACTAACTGTGGCGTTCCACCAATTAAAGACAAGTAGCAATAAGCATAAAATAGATTATATTTTTGACGCATTAATTATAGCTTTAATGTTTAGAATCAACGCATTTGGTTAGGTACCCAACTTAACCAAAAGTCCGTTCGGTATCAAAGAATAGATAAAAAACTTTTAGGCCTATTTCTAAAATATACACTGAAATTTATTATTAAAATTACCATATTCAAAATAACATTTCAAAGAAAAAATAAAAAACAGTTTAATGTAGGTCTCCCTATCTCAGTGGCAAAAACCGCACGGACTTTTTGGTAAACCTAATTGATTATTACCTATAATATATATTGAACAGATTTAATTCTAACATAGCAGTAAAGTAGCTGTGACAATCTTATAAGTACTATATAAAACCTTATATTGAAGGTAATTTATTTTAAACTTATATTATTTTAACTTATATGTAACTTATTTTAAACATTAAAAATTAAGAAATACTTTTACTCAAATACTCATACTCACAATTCACGTTTAGTTGTCGATACAAAATTTAAAATAGGATGAATAATAATATACAATAATATCGTTACTACAAACATCATTAAAGCATTTGCAAGTGAACCTTGTGTTTCTTTGAAGAAATCCATGTTGAACCCTAAAATCATAGTAACAAGTCCCATGGCTATCGCAAATATTCCAACTGCTACATGAATGATTTTCACGGGACCATTTTTGATCATTAAACGCACCTTTGAGGAGAAGAGCGCTAAGATGCCGCTGACGAAACTTAGAAGAGTGAAGGCCAATGCTATTACACCTGAAAAAGATTTTTTTTAAGTTAAATTAACAAAGTTTTTACTGCAATGGATAAAATTTATCCTTTTTGTTAGGAAAAATCAAAAAGTGTATAAAATTAATCACAAACTTTCGCATTTATAATAACTGGTAGGATGTGACAAAGAAAGTTCTATACTAGAATAACAATGAGCAGTCGTCTTTTCATTTCTTCACAATTGACGGGACATGATTCTCAAAAAGACCTACTTATACATGGAAAAAAAAAATCAAAGCATGATCAAAGTTCAAGACAAAATTTATTAACAGTATAAGCACCCCACATTTTATCTATTTGAATAATCTTATCTTAGTTATTTGACGGTATCTCTTTACTCACGATTAAGAAAATGTTACTATCGATTATACTGTGCGCTTATTTATGAAACAAGTGTGGGAAATTAATGGTTTTAGTATCAATTTATTTATCAAAACTTTATTTGGGCAGCCAGTCTGGTGGCCGTTACCATTACACTATCCCTATACTTATACCTTATACTTAATCCTACTGTGGTAGGGAGAACTCTTGCAGCACCTGCGTTGCTTGTGTTATAGGTGACGGTAGCCATCTAACGTCAAGGGAATTAGCTGTTTGAAAAACAACACAAAAAAAATCTGTGATCTATAAAATCGTATGTTTAATCTTCATTGCTTATGTAAACAATCTCATTAATTAGTGTTAGGGACTCTTTCACCATGTGTCAAGTAGGCTAACCGCCATTTAAAGTCACCGGTAACCGGGCATGAAGGAGATATACATTTGTTTGTACGGTAAAAGTCCCAAACATGAAAAAGAAAATAATTTAAAAAATCGCCTATCGAAGGATGCAGTAAACCGAGTGCATAATTTAATAAAACATAAAATTATTTCTAAAAGTAACGAATCAACACTTTACTTGTAGTTGGTGAAAGAGGCCTTTATTTTTCAATAATCAAAAATACAATTTGAATTATTTCTGTTTAGCTCATTATTTAAACTACTCCTTTGATATCAATCAATGAATTCAAAGATTGATAGAAAACAGTGAATTCAATTTATTCTTGAATATTATTATAATATAATCAATGCATAAAATGAGACTATTCTTACCACAGATTCCATGCGCGGAGTTGACTTGCATATCGAATTCGGACAGCGCAAGGAATGTTCCGCATATAACGAACAGTGAACCGATAAGTTGAAGACAACCGTGAATAACCCTCTTCGCATCATGCGATAGTTGAGCAGACCATGAGTTGTGCCGGTGTAAGGTTAACACTGCTTCCACTAAAAAGAATTGGTACTGAAACAGATAAAGTATAAAATATTGAATTACAGTTAAATTAGACATGAGACAAAAAGTTCAGATTCTGTTACACAATCATGAAAATTAATCTAGGTATATGGAACCTATTTCATTAATCCATGATTGAATTTGTTATTTATTTAAGAAACAGTCAATGAAAATTTAGTCAATTTTATTAATTGTTTTTATAATGACAAAGATGCAATTGATATATAATCTATAGGTACTATATCCATACATCTATACTTACTAATATTATAAAGAGAGAAGATTTGTATGTTTGTAATGAGTAAACTCAAAAACTACTGGACGGATTTTGAAAATTCTTTCACCTATAGAAAACTGCATAATGAATAACATTATATTTTATATAAAAAAAAGTTATGCGGGCGAAGACGCGTGCAACAGCCAGTTATAAAATAAAGTCGCTGTTCGTTTCTGTGTGTTTCTCTGCTAATTTGTTCTAAATCATCCACCATATTTTGATATGGTTTTAACCAATGCAAGTTGCTAATTATTTATAATAATCACTATACGAGGAGTTAAACAACATTTCGATAAGCCTTGCCTTAAAACATAGGCAAATTAAAAAAATTTAGAAATAAATATAATGGTCCTATTTGGTATTTAAAGTGGAGCTGGTTTTTATATTTGACTGTCTAGAATCAATAAGCCTATTAAAGAAATAATAATAAACAATCAATAAATGAATCCCCTAAAATAAACACTTATTGGCTTGTGTTATAGGATAACCACACTACGGACAAGGAACGAATTTGAGTGTGAATTCGTAGCAGTCAACTTTTAAAATTCCTGCCTGCCAAGAATCGAACCGAAGTCACAAAGCTGAATCTCCTAAAGTAGGCGCTTACGGGGTTGTGTTACGGGGATAACCATACTATGGATAAAGGTCACACACCCGGACCAGAGTCAACTTTGAAAGTTCAATTCCAAATTTGACCCTACTGGGAATCCCCAGAATCAGAGCGCTAAGGTAACCACTGTATGAAAAGTCCACAAATATGAATATTATCATGTTAAATTTAAACAGTGAAATTGTTAAGGTAAATTACTGAAGAACAATTACTGTACAATTTCAAGGCTTACAAGATTTGCCGAAATTTACAAGAATACTAGATTTCTCAAAGAGTACTTACACCGGTCCCAGCGAATATTATATGTAATTGTATATTAGTGATATTCCCCTCAGATGAAGTTAAAGCGAAACGCCACAGAGAGAACACCACCATCGCTATTTGCATATGATGAAGCAGATTGTACAATTGACAAATAGATGCCCACGCGTTGTCCCAGGATGACTGGTAAAGCTGTCCACTTTCTTCGTCATAAGTCGGTGCTCGCGTCACCTCAGCCTGGTAAGGTACATGCTCGCGAACTTCGAACATTTCCACCTTATCTACTGACTGATGACTGGTACTAGGCTTATCCATTTTTGACCTTCTACTCACTGAATAAGCCTTACGAACCGTAATTAGGCACTTCAATCCAGCACTGTTAGGTACACGATCTAATTTTGTCCAATCTGGTGAAATACTAAAGACATTCGAGGCTGATTTTTTTCAAGACTTGTTTCAGATAACGTGAGAGTTGAGCTTGTTAAGCCATTGACAGTTTAGAGATAGTTTGCGTAACGTTGCGATAAAATGGGATGATACGTTCAATATCTGAGATTAATATCGATAAGAGTTACATTCTTTAAGAAGTGTTGAAATTCTGACTTCTGTAGGAGTGGTCAAATATTTTGCGTTCATGTAACCTATTTTCAAATTTCCTTCGATGAGATCGAACCAACAATTATTGTACAAAATTGTTGTAACAAAATTTTAAAATAAAATACAATAGAAAATATAGATACGCGACTTCGCACGCGCTGTAGTTTATTTTTTTTAAATCCCACAGGAACCTAACATTCTTCCATGGTAAAAAGTATTCTATATGTTAATCCAGGTAATAAACTATCTGTGTGCAAAATTTCATCTAAATCCGTTCATCCGTTTTTGCGTGATCGAGTAACAAAGATCAAAACATAAAACTTTCGAATATATAATATTTTAGGATTATGTAGAGAAGATTACCGTTTTGAAGGCATCAACCTCACAAACTATCTATTAATTCAAATTAAAACCACTTAAAGGTATTTGGTGAAAGAAATTGATCAATAAGAAATATTATCTGAAGGTTTAAAACACTAAAAGGGAAAAAAGTGTGTAATGATAAAAATCCCTGCATCACGCCGCGCGCTATTAGGGAGGGACCTGTGACCGCCTTCCAATTAATAAGGGAGCTAATGAATTCCACCTGAGGCCGGGCCAAGGCGTAGCCCATTTGTCACCACAACACTTGATAACGAGTGGTCAAGTTTATTAAGTTTTTGGGAGGCACATTGTTTTTACTTGACAAACCGACAACTTCATGTGTGTTTATTAGTTTATTTTTTAATTAAAATCAGCCACTAATGCTATCTATATGACCCCAAATCAAAGTATTATGAACCCAGACTTGTAACAGTAATAAGAATATCGAATAAATCAGAAGAAAGGCCTATTTTGGATTAAAAAGAGTATTTTTCCTGTCTCTAATATTTGCTTCGCAATTAATAAAAAAAAAAACCATTTATGGACATGGATTGTTTACGATTTTATTGTAATGTTAGTATTAATTTTTTACATGCACTGAATTTCGTTAGTTTTAAAAGGTAGGTTTGAAGGTACAGAACGTTAGGTAGGTACTGTATAACATAAATACCCATTTCTTTACCTATGAATCCTATGACCAATATTATTTAGAAATTTGCTATCAAAGACGACTTCAAAAGGCTGACAAAAATGTATAATAGGATCTCACGGCACCGCCGAGTCGTGTGCCATATCGAATAACAAGAGTAAATTACTTGTAAATACAAGTCAGATCCTTATTATAAAATGTCAGCTCCGACGAGAAATAGACGGGAAACCACTTAGTGCGTCGAATAAAGTAAAACTTATGCGGTCATTACCTCAGACAGGGAGGTGCATGTAACATTACACTTCCCGGCTCGCGACGATTATAAATCGATCGCCGGCACCAGCATCGTCTACCGATTATGGACGATTCTTGATTCTTGATTTATAGTGTTTCGTTAGCTGATGAAATCTTTGCATTGGACTGCTCCTAAGGGTCTTCTGAATTTAGAGAATTCATTGCGTTTAGTAATAAAAATTATTAATAATAATATTATATATATATATATTTCATCTCATTACCACTGATGTACTTATTATGTATAAACTCACACATAATTATAACTCAGTCAACCGGCTTTTTCTCAAATGTAAGTAATTTTAGTTTTAGACGACTTTTTGTTAGGGAACCCTTGAAATAAGCTCTACTTATTTTAAGGGTTCCCTACTTACTACTACTTACTTATTTTATAAACACTACAATAAGCTAAAATCTAAGACTAGCAAAAGAACAAAATCAAACATGATAAATCGACGCGACGGTTCTTACGAGATAAATTCCGGCGAGTAATCTAGTAACTCATATTTTTTATAACAAGTGGGTAATGGTTATTTTTCGTCCACAAACCAAATTCTCGATAGACTACGTATCAAAAAGTTCGAGTAAGAAATATTCCCAACATTGCAGTCCCTTGCTTATAATTATGTATATTTTTTAAATACTAAATTACATTATTATCTCAGCACCGACACTGGCATCGTCTCGGAACATTTAACCACAATTATCTAAATATAGGCACATGAAAAGAACTAACAAGGAACTTGTTTGATCAAACAAAAACAAGATGTCCGATCAGGTTTACTCTCAGCACAAATATATGTTCTTAATTTTAATAGTAATCACGAACAAGTAGAATGATGTCGGGCGGCGAGTGTCTGCCATTAATAAAGCGTTTGCGACCAGTAGTTAACATCTTAATAAGAAAGCAATAGAGATTACAGGGCCGTGGTAGTACAGGGGTGGCCTCACATAATAGCGGCCTTCACTATGTGTGGTCTCCATCGGACATCAATAGGTTACAGACGGCCAGTATCGATAGATACGACATGACGTACCGACCATGGCGAAGGCTCTTTCGATTTCAAGACAAGACATGTTATTTGCTAAAGTATGTACTAAGTAATTCCTATGTAATAAGGAAACATTTTTTATTAGTTAAGGTCGGCAGACAGGCTAACGGTCCTCTTGGTGGTAGGTGGCTACCGTCGCCTATAACACAAGCAACGCCACATGTGCAAGCGTTTCGCAGTCATTTGGGCAGCCTGTCTCGCTGCAGTAACCAGCAGTAGTAGTTTACAGAAGACCACATTGTAATAACTAAATGTGTGCTGTTGTATTTCGGTGAGTGAGAAGGTGAGTTACAGTGCTGAGAGCCCATTTCCCTATCCCATCGCAATCCCTTATCCTTAATTCTATTTTAGTCGGCAGCGCACTTGCAGCACCTGTGGCGTTGCTTGTGTTATAGGGAACGGTAACCACTTACCATCAAGTAGACCGTCAGCCTGTCTGCCGACCTTAACATAAAAGAAAAATAAAAAATAAAGTACATTAAATTGATTTGATAGATTAACTGAATCGATATAACTAAACATTAGTATGTACAAACTTATAACGTGGCCTATAATAAATCCTTGATGATTGCAAGAGGATGTTCCTCCGTATCAAATGAATAAGTGCATCAAAGGCGGTTCTCTCGAGAACTCGGCGCGATTTTTGACGGGAAAATGAACCTGTCTTCATGTTCTTAACGAATTACCTATAATAAATCTTAGTGCATCGTTTGAAAAGAATAGAAAAGTGAAGGTATTAGAGCTTGGAGCTGAAATGAATTTTAAAACAAGTGTGGTCTATTCTTAACGTGAAATAAATTTGTCTTCGTCCTGATTATTCTATTAAATAGACATATTCTAATTAGATAACCTTCTCTCAAGAAAATCAATATTAATTCATACTAATCTATATTTCTATACTTATATATTTGTATATATATTATATATTATTTGATTTAATTAATTATTTAATATTATAAATGCGAAAGTATGTTTGGATGTATGGATGTATGGATATTTGTAACTCTTTCACACAAAAATTACTGAACCGATCACAATGAAATTTTGCATACACGTTGTCTGGGACACCAGACTATTTTTATATAAAAACCTTTCTTGTGTAAACGCTCTTTCCATTAGTGAAAACCGCATTAAAATCCGTTGCGTAGTTTAAAAGCATAAATACAGAGGGAAAATGATTTTGTTTTATACTATGTAAAGATTAAATTGCAATCAATTAAAATAATTATCAATTTAAAACGATTTCCACAGTGTAAGTCTATGTAGCTAACGTGTGTTTTGTGGTCGTATTTACAGACAGACATCATGACACCTAGCGATATGTAAGTGCTCTAGAATAGCTACGACTTGTCTCGTAATTGCACCAACTTTTACTGGCAATATTTTTACTTTCCACTCGAGTCATACAAACGAGCCCTTTTTCAAACAGTTCAAAGCCACCGTGACTCGCGATCGTGCTTACATTCGACTCATTCATTAAGAAACTCGCTATTATTACGCACTTTCTCGGTCTGTTAACACGAGTTTATTAAGCTTTTCTTGTTCACTGTAGTAGAATTAAGTGTTGTGTTTCTGTCTGAATAGGAACAAAGGTAAGCGTTGTTACTTTAAGTCTGAAAAGAGTTGAAGGGAATATTTATTTAAGAAAATACTATTCATATGATATTGTTTAGCTTTTATTCGTGATTTCGTCCGCTTTCTTAGGTTTTAAAACATTTATTATTTTTTTATCGCGCATATATTTTTTTTAGTTTGAATTTAAATTTTTATTTTTTAAATAATCCCTCGGTAACAGTACCTACTTTATGCTTGTCTATATACTTGACAACGTGTATTTAAATTTCCCAATGATTGTTGAAGTAGTTAAGGCGCGAAAGCGTAACAAACAAACAAACTCTTATATATAGGTAATATCATAAAACTATTTATAATCATATAAATAGTGAGTTACGCATTTATAATATTAGTTAGGATTACATAGCTTTACATAATTATATTAGCCGATTTATCTACATTGAACTTTTCATTAATAGTATTTAAAATCACCATAATTATACCTTCTGTATTTGTAGTGTATTGTACAAACTACAAATAAATAAAATGGCTAAATTACTTGCAGAAAACAGCATCGAATGAAGATATAAAAGCACGCATGTATTCTTCAGTCGTGTTTAAACTGTCAGTGATTTGCTCTTATTAAAATATTATGTTTACTGCGAACACTATACGTCAGTGTACACGTTGCAGTCAAAGTCAGTGAAATGGCAACACTTCATTTGTCTATTTTTTTTGACCGGTTTGCATTTAATTATAGTAATAGTTCAATTTTTTTATACGCCCGTCAAATACAGGACTCAAAATTTTTGCACACTTCCTTCATAATCCCCGACGCAAAAACAATCAAATAAGATTTTGTTAGAAGTAATTTTTACAAACTTTAATCAGTGCTAACTTTAATTTATCATTGTTACTAGTAACATTTTAATGAATTAATTGTGTAAATATTAAAATCAACCCTAATTAAGGTAAAACAACTATAATTTTTTTTTTAAATTTCGGAGGATTTCTTTATAGTAGTTTTACGAAACAACTACATTTTGGAGTTTAACTGTAACATGTACACCGGCAGTACTGTCAGTTTGCAATGGCCGCCGGCATCGGCCGTCTGTTCTGTTTGCACTATGATGCGCGCCACGTGCACGATAACAGGTTATTCAGCTTCTGATTGAGAACACATTCATAAGCTTAGCGGAAAGCGAATTAAGGATAAACAAAGATTTCTACTTTCTTCATGTGCCTAAAGTTCTAATGGATAAGCTGGTTCCATACCTTTAGCAAGGAACCGAACTTTTAAACATTTTGAAATACAATGTCTTTGTCTACTGGGTCCATAGTTGCGTAAGCATTCACATCTAACAATCTGTTTATTTAATAGTATTAGGAAATATTTCGTTTAGGAGTCGTAAACTGAGCAGCCCATCTGCCAACATGCCATTCGCCCATATCTTAAACTAACCCTTAAATTCACGAGTATTTTATATTTTGATTTTTATCCGCTTTCGGCAGGCTATCATATTAATACGGGGTTTCCCAACCTCTTTCTGAGGGTGGACTAACAGACCCATGCAAATTAAACTGCTTTATTATTTTTTCTTGCTTAATTGACTTTTACTCACATTTGTCACAGTCGATATACACGGTGTATCTATGTTTATTAAATTAGCAATTATGTAATGTAAATTAAATACATTTGTCCTTTAAATTTTTACTTTCTCCGCAGATCCCTTAGGATAGGTCCTACCCTATTCCAGTTTGGAAACCATTGTTAATAGATAGAAATCATTCTTTTTCTTCGTTCTTTCTTCCAAAAAAAAAAAAAAATCTTCATCAAGTGAGTTGTGATGTATCGTAATCCAAATATAAGTAAACCTTATTTACAATTACATAAATATTTTCCTGTTGGCTATTTTAGTCACTAAGTTGTGCATGCGGTTTGGATATCAGATGCATGCGCATTCTGACACAATGTGTATTGCTTGTAAGTATTTGCATAGCCGATGGCACAGATTGCACTTGTGGCAGTCTTGTTATGCTACCTGTTTTAAAGATGTTTTGATAGTAGATTGGCAGGAAGTTCATTTATACTTAGGGCCAGCGCACATACGGCGAAGCGAGGCGTAGAGCATTCTTCACTGTCAAAAATATTATGGATATTCTCTTGTAGTCGCTTCGATGCTTTAGGTCCTCTATCGATAATCAAATAACATTTAATTTATTTTAGATTTTATTTAAACACAAACATTATAAATAATTGTTTGACTGCGGAAATGATCTACGCTGCGCTTCGCTATATGTGCGCTGGCCCTAACAAGTACATTGATATGCTAGCTTGTAGTTTTTATCTACTTATATCGATGAGTTAATAAGTTCCTAGAATAGTTTTGTAGTTTCCTAGATTTTAAGTAGTGCCAGGACACACTGCATTTCGCAGTCATGTGGGCAGCCTATCTGGCGGCAGTAACCACCCCCTTACAGAAGACCGTTGTGAAATAACAGCATTTGTGCTGTTGTGTTTCGGTGAGTGAGTAAGGGATGCCCTTCCCAATCCCTTATCCTCCTACTGTAGCGGTTACAGTAGGCGGTACCTGTGTCGTTTTGCTTGTGTCATAGACGACGGTAGCCACCTACCATCAAGTGTACAGTCAGCCTGTCTGCCGACCTTAACATAAAAAAATGATCTAGAGAATAAACACAAGATCAATTTTTGCCTTATATTAATTTGAATAAAAATTCATTGTTTTGGAATTGAAGGATGTGAACATGTTGATGCTAAATACAAAATATCTCCATACAAATATGGAGAAATTTTGTATTTAGCATCAACATGTTCACATCCTTAAATTCAGTTTGCTCTACCTGTAATTGATGTGAGATAATATATCCACGGGGTATGACATGGCTGTTAATACATAACATTAAGCTGTCTCGACACTTTATATTACGTTTTTCTCTATATTAGCGGAGGATATAGCTTAACGACAGCATAGCAAATTAAAGGCGAAAGCATTTCCGAAGTGCGTTCGTGCGATAGCTGGATCCCGTGACGCGAACTTACAAGTCTATGAAACTAATTGCACTGAAGTTGTGCCAGGCTTCGGCGTATATCCAACGGGTATTGGACGGGACATGCACTGTGTGGAATTTATACTTAGTTTATAAAATTTTTGTCCTGACTGACGATCACACAGCTAAAAGTACTAAGTCTAAAAAGGATTTTTGAATATTTCAACTCCGTGCGAAACCTAGGGTGGGTCGCTAGCGAGTTGAAAATGTCAAAAATCGTTTCTAAGCAGAATGAAATTAGTTTATAAACTGATGATCACAGACGGCTATAGATGGTGGTAGAGCAATAGGGCTAACCTTTATATCCTACTAATCATCGAAACAATACTAAGTATATCTTTGCAAGCACTACTAATGCTAATTGCGAAAGTTTGTGAGGATGGATGTACGAATGTTTGTTACTCTTTCACGCAAAAACGTCTTATCGAATTTGGATGATAATTGGCACACAGATAGTTTATTACATTAATTAACATATAGACATATAGGTATTGATACTTTTTATCCTATATGTTAAACATATGTTAACATATTATAGGATGTTAAAAATGTTAGGTTCCCGAGGGATATAAAAAATTGAGCGCCACTGTCATCGTCACAGCGATAGAGATGCGAGGCTTTTATCAGGTGTTATATTTTTCATTATTCAACGCGGACGAAGTCGCAGGCACCAGCTAGTGAAAATATAATATATTGTTTCAGTTTCTCAAAAGTTGACTGGAATACATCTATTTTCAACATTAAATTAAGAACATTAATTCTAGACAAAATTGTGATATTGCATTTTGTATTCCACATAATGAGTAACAACATAGAGTAAATAGTACTTACTGGTTAAGTACTGTTTGCTCTATGGTAACAATTACGCAGCGTGTGAGGTAAAAAATTTTTGGCGTAGAAACAAAAATATTCCGTTTATCCGCCAAACACCGGAAAGAAACATACATTTTATGAAACGCGATGATTAGAAACATGCCGGGTGCGTGGGAGTCGCTCGTATATATTCATTTATATCGGACAGGTGTTTTATTTATTGATATTTACACTACGTTTTAATAAAAACACACTAAAACCCCATTCATGACGGACAAAAATTTTAATAGCATTTCAGCAAATTCTGTTGCCACCAATATTTGACAACTTCATCGCCTTTTCAACTAAAAGCAATATGTGTAATTGTGTATATTGTAATCTATACTAATATTATAAAGAGTTACCTCTTGAGTTTGTTTGTTAGTAGGAGGTAATCTTGGAGATTCTTTCACCATTAGTTAGTATTAGAATAGAATTTCAGGATGGACGTAGGTTAAATATTTCCTGCGGGCGAAGCCGCGGGCATAAGCTATTTAAGCTTAGTTACCATAAAGTGGACCCTAAGTCTGTCTGCCGACCTTAAGAAGTAGAAACAATAACAGTATAAAAGCCAATAGAAACAGTGGTACTCAGAATCGTCTTAAGGTCAGCACTCAAGATGTAAACAATGTTTCACAAACAATGAAATCCTTTAAAAATATAACATTGTAACATAGAATGTGAGGTCACCTTTATGATTTATTAAAAAGGGAAGTGTTAACCGTCACTATTTGTCGCCTTCAAAATATTTATTAAATGAACTTGATCAAATGAGGCCCGACAATGTATTTGGGACTGGTTATTAGTGACTATAGTATAAGAGAAGAGTAGTATAAGAACTAAAAGTGACACTTTAAGGATCTAGTAGGTGTAAGTTAGAAATCTAAATAGTATCTATTATTTTATTTTATACCTAATAATATATTAAATTTTATTTATAAGCACACATAATTTTGACTGCTGTTTCAAGACATTGTAAGTATATGTGGGTAGTTTATTTTAACATTAATTAGTATGTAATGACAAATCTTGACAAATAGTTGGCTGGAGAAAGAATTTAGATTAGGACTATTAAATGTTATATTTAAAAATCATTTAACTATATTTTATACAAAATTACTCATAATGATAATCCCTAAATGAGAAAATTGAATAAATGTGCTTATAAAATCAAAAGTAATTTTATATGTTAGTCAGCACCATTGAAATACTAATAAATATATATACTACAATAAACTGCTTTTAGAACATTTTATACATCTCATTGAGCAATAACTTAATTTAATGTTCAAGTTACAGTTGAATTCTTGAAATTGGCTATAATTTGGCTAACTTTTTTTTGGAAAGAATCGCGAAAAACTAATATAAATTAAATTCACAGGTATTTAAAATTCATATCACAATAATGCCGGTTTGACTTCTGTCTCTTCGTTATACTGTGCAGCGAGTAACCTAATCCGGGACTCGCAAACTGGACTACGTCACACGAGGCTCGCAAGTTAATACGTAACATGCCATTAGCATCGCAGTATCGTATTCTCTTCCTGTCGTCTCAAAGTTGGTTCTTGGTATATCCCGTCATTCCCAGCTCGCCATGTTAGTGACCCTCTGTTGAACGTACCTACAGCTAAACTATAATTACAACGACTCTTGTTTTGATACGTTTATTTCTTTCAATACTTTAGCTCTACTTATACCTACGAATAACTAAGACATAAAACGGTCAATCAATGATTGCACTATATTATAGTGATTATATTAATTGATATTAAATATTTAAAAATGTTAGACATTCAAAAACTATTTTATACTTATTTAAGACATTATGATTGTTAGCCACAATAAGATGCTCACATGAAAAGATTCAGCATAAAATGGAACTTAAAAAAAAAGTAGTGGCAGGGAACACTGCGTTTCGCAGTCATTTGGGCAGCCTGTCTGGGGGCAGTAACCGTCTTCTTACAGAAAAACACAGTGAAATAATAGCACGTATGCTGTTGTGTTTCGGTAAATAAGTAAAGGATGAAAGAAATCTTAGGACGATCTCTTCCTTAATGCTGCTAAGGTCGGCAGCGCACTTTCAGCACCTGCAGCTCGTGCAGACTGATACATAAAAAGAAAACTCAGAACGTCTATCTGTTGTGCGGGTAGTGGTATGTTGGGTGGGGTGCAAATGACTTGAATAGCAGTGTAAACAGAACGCAATGTAATTCACATTAGAAGCTATTAGCATATAAATTTGTTTAAATCACTGTGACAGTTAGGTCCAAGACGTGTCTAGATGTCTACATATGATATGATACATTCAGTGTTCGCGAACTCAAGGTAAGGTAAGGTGAACCGCCGTGTGAATCGCCATCTTATGTATCATTAAGTAATGAATTTAATTATGAAAATTGCTTAGTTTAAACTCGGCAAGGAGGAATGTTGTCGTAGCCACTGAAGATGCTATTATAAGCCGGATGATGGATATAACTAATCGATATTTATAGGGTACATTTTTTAATTTATTCCAAGGAATAATATTAAAATTTTTAAAGATTTTTTTTTAAGTTTTAACGTTTTAAGTTATTACTCCTTCAGAAGCATTTCAGAGGACATTCTTATCCTGGTATTAATTCTGATCCGACTAATAGATTTATAATCAAGGTTGATTATATATGTACCTTCATTATTCATGATACATCAATTCTTCTTTAAATTATTCTAATAGGACCTTTCGTTTGGAATTTAGAAGTTACGAAAGTGTATAAAAAGAACATTTTTTTTTATATAGCTATTATTCTATAAGTTACCTAAACATTTGTTATTTGTTTAGTTTATATATAATTATAGTATCAGTTTTTGTTTATAAAATTATAACATTCCTATCTTAAGATGAGGTCGACTTAACACGAACGAAGTTGCGGGCATCGGCTAGTTAGTATACTTGGAGTCGTATACTAACTATTGGGTTTGGGCTGGTTGTTTGCTACACCCGCTCTCAAGCGGTTTTTCAAGATTTTTAGTCTAGCCATAAACAGAGGAATAGGCTTAAGAAAGTACCCAATTTTAAAGCTTAGAACATTGAACATATATTTAATTAAAATATATTCATTTTCTTACTTTTTCATTGCAATTATGTATTTTTAATTCGATTACTATATCCTTCTAAGACGATAAATACCGGATAAGTTGTAAAGTTTGAATTTATTACAAGATAACCCACTGATTTTAGTCCATCAGTGTATCGGACATAAACTGGAATATTTGTGGCTGCATTCCCTTCCCTTCAACTGTGGCTGTTAATTTAATTATTTTGTTTGATAGTAAACACACGATGATATAAAATTTTCGATGCACTCAACATAATTTTTAGCGGTTTATTACCTTTTTATGAGCTAGTTAGAAAGTGTCGCTTACGAATTGATCACTTTTTGTAAGTAAGTATTTTATTACCAATGACTATTAGATGTAGTTCACTCGTTCTTTTCTTATGTAAAAATCATCAGACAGGCTGACGGTTCACTTGACAGTAGGTAGTCCTCGTAGCCTATTAACACAAGCAACGGCACATGTGATGCAAATGTCTTGGTACCGACCTTAGTAGAAGAATAAGGGAATAGAGAAACGGGCTCTAGGATAGATTTGTGATTTTTTTTTATATAAAACAAATTGTTGAAGAAATAACTGAAAAATGAAAATGGTGGCGGATATTCACCCAAGTCTTACTCTTATTGAGACTCCTTCTAAGCTTTCCTGAAAAAATTCTCCATTCGCGAACTTCCCCATAGGAGCCAGGTCCAGGACTTAATAGCCTTATTACTTTACCTTACTTATATTATTACTTATAAATTTACAAGTACGTAATTATAACTAATTCATAAATAAATATTATGAATTATAAAATATTCACTCTACATTTCTGGTTGTCATTAATCTAAGATAATGATATTAAAGAATAATGTAACTCTTACGATACCTCACTCGCAGCGGCATCCGGCGGGTCGTGCATGTTAAACAAACGACTTATAAGCCTTAATCCTATGCACCAAATGATTTTTATTTAATACCCCTCCCGATGACTTAAATCTTCTCTAACATTCAATGAACATGTCAACACAATAATTTCTTTTTTAATGCAGACTCGTATTTTTTTTTCTGTTACTAATTTAGTCTTACACAACACAAACTTTTGTGAAATGTTTGTAAAAGATACATTTATTTTCTTAGCGATTCTAATTATATATTCAAATTTAGAAGTTGCAAAACACGCTGCGTTTAGTAAGTATACTATGGTTTTTATCAATTTCCAAAAAAGAAAATATGCATCACGTGCTGACAATTTTCTTATTTTGGCAATCTTATTTGACAGTTAGCCATTGTAGTACTCGCCATTAGAAAATATAATCAAATATGTACTTAATTTGTGATACGTTTTAGAACCTTTTTTTATAAAAACTAGCTGTTGCACGCGACTTCGCCCGCGTAACTTTATAAAATATAGCCTTATGTTACTCGCTGATAATGTAGCTTTCTATAGGTAAAAGAATTTTCAAAATCAGTCCAGTAGTTTTTGAGTGTATTCATTACAAACATACAAATCTTCTCTTTATAATATTAGCATAGATGTAGATGTGCAAAAATACATAATACGAATTGTATATCTACATCTACGTCCTCATCTATATATTTATCTAAGCCTATAAAACTGGAATTTGGAAAATAAGTTTAGTTTATAACGTGCCTAAACATTCGCTAAGAAAGGATTTTTTGAAAATCTCTTCTCCTTGCGAAGCCGGGGACGGGGAATGTTGCTTTAAAATATTATTTCATAGATAAGCATGATAAAGTAACGTCAAATAATTGTAAATCTTTCTAATTACATAAAACTTCTATTCTATTGTCATTCTAATTAATTTTTCGAATAATTTGATGAAAGTAATAAGGCTACACAAACCCCATTGAATTATTACAATAGATACGAAATAATAATATGTATTGAATTTTAATTCAACAATGTCATGTATTGAAACATGTTTGCGGGTATTTACCCGCAATTGTAGCGTAAAAGCTTAACGACCCGTAATGACTATTGATAAAGTTTAATTGGATCTGTAAAACTAATTTTAATATATTGGAAATTATTCAACCGTGTCCAATAAAAAGTTACAATAAAAATTTGTCACAGCGATTAAAATGCTAAAGCTAAGCTAAGCTAAGGTTATATTTATTTTATTTATTATTACAAATTACATATTAAAAACTATAAGCCCGCTATTTAAAAAAAATATTCAAAACTTAGTTGAAATTTAAAATAAGTATACAGATTTTTAAGCTTACACTTCAACAAAAAGTAGGTATCCCGTTATTAGTTTCAGAATTAATATTGAAAACGGTCGTAAACTACAATATAGTATGGAATGTCATTGACCGTAGCAAAATCACGGGTGTCCAATGGTTATGTCATTATGATCAATATTTGCCGATCGTTGCCGCCTGTTGACCTGTCAACTATCAAGTAGACGCCGCACTTCAATTACTTCCTTGATATATTTTAACGTTGTCCTTGGGTATCGCGATACTCAAGATTTTCTCCCAGTACGTGTTATCTATCGTAGCACATTATTAACTACCCGTACAATGAAATAGCAGAACTTTTTCCTAATTTCTATAGCTTTTGTCCGCGACTATAACCGCCTCTCTCGCGAATATTATTCGTTTTGCTTTTTACATTTTGGGAACCTATCTACCAACAATTTACATTAGCTACTACGAGTAGTAGATAAATTAATAAAAAGTACTAGGTACAAATCTAATGTTGAATGTGAATTAAATTAATGTGAATAATAAAATTAATCAAAACTAAATTTTTTTTTTTATCTTATTTTATTTAAAAAAAAAAATTAAAACAAAAAAATATATCAGTAGCAGGACTGCACGTCAGAAATGAAAACTTAGCTTAAAAAAAGTGTTTAAAGGTTTATTTTTTAAAAGTTTTTAAAAGTGCGCCGGCAGGTTATGACGAGGTATCGTTTCGTTCCTTAACACGTCAACTTTTCATACAAGATTCCTGTTTTTTCCCTTTAAACCCTCTGGTGTTGCTTGTGTTTATTTTGTACACAAAACCACCGTGACTGTGTCGGCGTTTCACTTCAAAATCAAGAATATTTAAATAATTATTAAATAAATCGACAGAATGCAATTCGAATGTTGAATTAAAGTTTAAATGTTTACAGAATCACCTACAAAATATAGCACTCCAAATAATCATCAAATTTAAGTAAATTCTAAGTATTAAAATATTTTTGAAACATCGCCGTGTAGTTACCATGTTTTATGTAACTTTTTACCGGTGTTTATTAAGTATACAAGTTTCCATCATTCGAGGGCCAGGTATGGTGAATAGAAAAACACGCGTATTTGTTGCCGTTAGAGGTTATTTTAAAATAAACATGTTGTACGGAGTGCATTCCTGATTAATGGCGATAGATTGGGTGCACTGCCCAGCGAGCTGCGGCTTTTTGTGCAATGCATGGCTTGTGCGGTTACCAAGTTTCCATCTTGGTTAATATTTTCAATTTCAACATTAATTTTAAATTATTATTGAGAAATTTGAGTGACACGTTTCGTGTTAAAGAGATAGAGAGAGAGTTAGGTAGTAGCAAAAAATAGGTAATAGTACAAGCAGTAGTGGCCCAGCCACACTGCGTTTCGCAGTCATTTGAGCAGCCCGTCTAGCTGCAGTAACCAGACCACCGTGAAATAATAGCATGCATATCAGGATGAGGAGCTTCCTTAATTATATCTTGCAGAGTAACTCTGAGCATAGCCTAAAAACATTGGTTAATTAAAATGATGATAAAATAATTTGGTCCGATCACCTGGAAGATTGCGTGGTAATTTTGAGAAGACTAAACTTAGAAAGTTATGTAATCCTACGCTTACCTCAGAGATGTAAGGAACACTAGGCATTGGTGTCCCAACGGCTTGGTAACCTAAAGTGAATTAACATCAAACACTTTGTGGTTTACTTTTACCCGAAACCGCGAGAAAAGTGAACGTGTGTCAGTAGCTTTAGATACAAGCAGCTGATATGTGGTTTCGCGAATCATGCGAGCAATACGAGGATCGTGCTATTTCTCCAATCTTGTCTACAATGTAAACAGCTTGATCAAATTCATTAATTTTTTAATATTTACAACTAATTAAAAAAAACTGTGAATACCAAAAATGAGAAGTCTTAGAAGTTCAATTCAATAACAGTTTTAGAATGGGATGGGTCGCCTCATTTCTAAAGTAATTGTTGAAGTTCCATGCAATTATTAGAAAGAGAATGGCATCGTTGCCAGAGAGGACACGGGCCAACGTCAACAACGTCTCGAAAACAGTTGCAGAGAGAGATAACTTTCCTATTTTTATACATTTCACTACATACACAAAATAACTAGTGACCTGCTCCCAGCTCTGCACGAAGTTGAAAATTTCAAAATTATGTATCGTCTCGGTGCATTGGCCTACTGCAAATTGGCAAGACTTGATATTTCTAATCAACGCAGATACGCAAGTTAGAGAACTTGAAGCTCTGTGCTAGTGCAAGTCCATCAGAGTAATCACATTTTCCTGGTCCAAACACCGTCGGGACCATAAATAATTATATGTACTCACTTTAAGGGAAAGTTTTTATTCTATATGAGGGTCAAATTTAAGATAAACAGTCAGTCATCATCATCTCAGTCACAGGACGTCAACTTCTGGACATAAACCTCCCCATAATTTTCCAATGGGACCGATCAGAAGCAGTTTAGATCCACCGTCGACCTGAGGCCCTTATCAGGTCGTCTGTCCACTATGTGGGTAGACGTCCTACGATGCGCTTACACAGTAAGTACACTACACGGTCGTAAAAGGATTCTTTATTGACCTTCGTTAGCTTGTCACAATCTTTGTACAAGCAAGCTAACAAATATGATGAAAATATTAATTGAGTTCACACACAAAGAAAGCATGTTTCAAGTGGGTTAGTGTATCGAAACTGTGAGGTTAAAGGTGGGTGCCCTTACCGCTAACAGGTGCTAATTGAGCCCTAACATGTACCACTTCAAGTTACATGCGAGTTATGTTTGCCCAAGTTATATGCGCCATCATTAATAATGTTACGTCCATCGTTCGGCCAAGAAATGTTGTACAATATTCAACGCTCGACAGTATTTGACAAGAACGATATTGTTTATCAAAATCTAATATGTTATCTACACTAATAATAAATAGTATTAAGGAAGTGCGAATTTTGTGACTTCCGGTATCATAGCAACTATTTGAATGAATTTTTTTATTATATAAAAGCTACGATTAAATTTTAAAAGGTACATATTCTAGACTATACTCGTATGATAAATGTGTCTCAATTGGATTTGCTATCAGACTAAGCTGGGGCAAGTCGCGTCGCGATTAATTTAAAAATTTACAAATATGTGTGTTATTGTAATAGTACTACCCCTTTGTAGAAAATTAGTGTGTAATAACCCCATCCATTAGGATTCTTTGATTCTTGATAGCAAATTTGCATCATCCTGGCTCTTCAGTACCGTCATTTATTCAAATATTCAAATATGACTCGATTATTTTATTAAACTTTTACTTCTTTGTACTTTCAGGACGAATAGTAAGTACCACTTGTAGTAATCAACGGATAACAAAACTTCGTAATCACATTATTATGCAGTTGATGCAGCCGTCACTTTTCGAGTACTTTTTGTATTACTTTAAAATTCCTATTTAATTAATTACAACAATAACCCAATTAGTTAAGGGCAATTGTTAAACAGGACTTTCTCTTTGACACTCAGAAGACTTTTTTTAAAATAAATAACGGTAACCAGGCTGACGGTCTACTTGATGGTCTTTGGTTGTTGTAAAATACAAATAGTTTCCGGCTATGTATGATACTGTCTGGAGTACAGTATTGATCTCTTGTTATTGTATAATATTGTATATTATGACAGTATCTATTCATAGATAATTCGTCGAGTGGTTAAGATACTTTGTCTTAGTGGTCTGACTCAGAAGCCCGGGTTCGAATACCGGCAGGGCAAATTTTGAAAATGAAACTTAAACTTGGCTTTAGGTGTTTTAATAATGGAAGGGAACACTGCGTTTCGCAGTCACAAATTCGGTAATCCATTTGGCGGCAGTAACCACCCACCGCCTTACAAAAAAAAAGTGTGCTGTTGAATTTCGATGAGCGAGTTAAGGATTCTAGAGCCCATTTCCGTATCGCTTCTTGTATACTTTAATTGCGATTACATAAACATTTCTATTATATTAATTCCAGTCTACATTTTGGTCAATAAATTACTTTTCCTAGGTATTTGGGACCCTATTTCGCTATTTTTCACAGTATAATTTAGATATTTTCTAACAAATATACAAAGTGTCTTTATACAAGAGTCACACAAAAATATGGCATATGGCATATAGTTACTGCGGTGGTCATTTATAAACGAGTTTTTAATGCCAACTTTATAAATGAAGAAAAGTGTGACCCACTACCACTACACTACAAATTTTTTTTTGTTTCATTCATATTAAGTTATCAGTTTAAAAAAATATATAAATTAGTTTTTAGTGGTTTTTAGTTTTTAAATAATAGATAGGTACCATAAAACTTGCTCGTTCACACATAACAAATTTATTACCTCTAATCTAGTTTACTATACTTTAAATATTACTTCTTAAAGTCTTTTAAGGACAAAATATCGACACTTGGACGTCACATTAACAGAACTCTATGGTGTATTTTGAGGGATATTTATTCTCTATTAATGGAAGTGAATGGTACAAACTTAAATAGGACACGCGAGGACAATAAAATTTTATCAGCAAGCCTTAAAACAAAGTCGTGAAGTACTAATGAAAAATATGGGTATTACCAGACCACCTATACAGACGGAGAAAGGAAATGCTTTTGTTAACGACTCATTCAACGCAATTTGGGAATTTTATTGCTTTTGAATGAACTCGTTCGGTATTGATGGAATGCATTAAAAATTGACATTTATTCTATCTAACATTTGTCACCGCTGGATAGGGTTGTCAACCATAGGGTTTTAATTATTATATTTTCTTTGACTTACTATGTTATACTGTTTAGAAAAATATTTCTTTGTATTTAGATCCAAAATAAAACCAATTTAAAAGAGCTATTGATATTGTTCGCATGCTGTAAGTTTTTTTTGCACCTACCTTTGTTTCAAATTATGTTTGAAACAAAGGTAGGTGCAAAAAAAAACTTCAGAAGAAATGTCTCCTACTTATACCTACTCGTACTTAGTTTACTAGGTACCTACTGTTAGTAATTATTGTAGATTCAAGAAATTTCTTTGTTGATAAACAAAATACTTCTTACCTAAAGTGAGCAGCCATGCCGATAGCATGTTCAGTTTAGTTCTTTAGATTTGAAAATGTATTTTTTTGTTAAGAAGAAAATTTTAGGTTTAAGAAATTTCTTTGTTATTGGAAAAAAACTTACCTACTCACATATTTGGATTTGTTGTAGCGCTATCATCATTAATTTGAATAATTTTATAATTGTTATTTAACTTCAAGTTTAAAGTTTAAAAAAGCGCATCTCCTTCCCCAGGTTTTAATCTAATTTATACTTATTAGAATTAATTTTATATGATTATTAATTTTTTAATAAATAACCTGGCATGTGTAATCTATATTAAATATATGTATATAATGTATGTATTTATATTATCTAATTAATTACATGTAATCTATATTATATATTTTTTACAAAAGTTTGAAAATATATTCTTGAAATATCGTGGCTTCGCTCACATGGAAAACTCTGGCATAAAAATGTATCGTTTCATTCAGGCTAATGTACACATTTCTATGTTTATATTCCAGATTTCTTCATATTAAATTCATCAACATCAGTTATGTATTTTAGTTGGATAACAAATAGGGCCAGTGCGGGAACAGAGAAATTTTAAAAATAATTTTCCGTTACGACTACGTTTTATAATTTGTAAAATAATAATACTAGACTTTATAACGAATATCGGCTTTAAGTATTCAGCATAATTAGATATGAAAATGACAATAAAAACAATTATTATTGATTGGTATTGACACAACAATGAATTTGCAATTGAATGATAAATGGACGGAATATATTTCAGGAAGATCATTTTAAATTGGACTATAAAACAAATAATAGGTTCGTTTACCCCTATAAAATAAGATATGCACACAGTACATCGAATCTACTATATGCGTGTACCACGCCAAAGAATTCCTGTTAGCAAAATATTTATACGAATTTTGTTAGGCGATTTTTTCCAGCCAGTATCCGCTTCCTATAAAATATAATAAGTGTACATTCCACGGTTTGTGGCATGGAATAGACGCGTCCATATTTTCTCCCAACGTCCAGTCTGCCAAAGGCGCCATACATGAGCGTACATTCGTGAGCTCACAAAACGGGACTCCTTTATTTTGAACCTCGTTTAGAATAACGCGCCCGATTTTACTTTTTTTTCTGTATTCCATTTTTAAATTTATATAAACAGAACTGTTAAGTGATCTTTTTTTAAATTAATTTGAAAATGCTTTCTTAATGAATGTTATAAAGTGTGTGTTTGTATTAGATTGGTATTTAAAATTTTTGCTGCAATATTGAGCGTTATAATAAGGGTGAGTTTATATTGACATATATTATTTAATTATTTTTCTTATACATAGACAAGGTGATTGCTTTTATATGCTTTTAAATTATATTTCTTATAGTAGAAATTTATAATTAAAAATAATTAATTAATAAATATTATATGATTATTGTGTAGTATATATTTTTTTAATATTTTTACCAATCGTCTTAATACCTCCCCCTCAAATAAAGTCGCTGTCTGCGTCTGTCAGTCTGTATATAAGCTAACTTCTCCTAAACTACGCAACGGATTTTGATGCGGTTTTTCACTAATGGAAATAGCGATCCATGAGGAAGGTTTTTGAATATAATTTACAGAAAAATATCCGAAGCCGGAGGCGGGCCGCTAATAATCTATATTACACATATATAATCGTTTGTCTTGACTATCAACAAGCAGCAAAAACTACAACTCTAGAAAGCTGAAATTCAGAACATAGGTTTATTTTATGACCTAAGAAAGAATTTTTATAATTTTTAACTACGTGCGAAGCCGAGGTCGGGTCGCTACTATATATTATAAGAGCTACGTAGCAGACTTTTGATAGAAACCCAGTTTACACAGACTAGGGCCAAGTTTGATGATGCGTTCGTTTACTAAGTTGATCTCACCGGGAATCGAACCATGACATTTGAGCGCAAACATTTTAACAACTAGACTAACGGATCATCAAATTAATAAAAATGTTATGAAATTATAAATCTTACATATTTATAAAAAAGTCTCCTGCCGCGTCTGTCTGTCTGGAAAGAGCGTTAAACGAGGAAGGTTTTTAATATATAATTTGCAGAAGAAAATGCACCCGTGCGAAACTGTGAGCGGGTCGCTAGTAGAATATATAATTAAAAGCTTTTATGTTTTCGAGGTGTAAATTGAATATTTATTTTATTAGGAAGTTTATTTAAAGATGAAAGAAGTGAATGAAAATTATTTCCCACAAGGTACAGAGGCGAACACAAAATACTCCAATATCGCGTTAAATCTAGCATTAGGCGTTAAACCTACTTAGTATGAAAGAGTAAAAAACTAACGCGAAGCAACATCTTGTGTGACCCAATTTCTAGTGTAAGCGGTATTTACCTTACTAATGTAGAGTTGTAGACTCAACAACACGATGTCGCAACAGACTCTATACATTTTGATATTTATTTGTTAATATTTAATTTTTCTATTTTATATTATAATTTTTTATGCAATTAGATAACATTAGGTACATATTATTAGGTATTTAAAAAAAATCTTATTACTACTTAACTTAAAATTATCATTTTAATTATAATAATAACATTCATAAAAACATAATTAAATTATATTTAATTAAATTTATTGAATAGGAGAAAAATAATTTATTTAAATGAATAAATAAGCAGAAGAATATAAATAAAAGGGAAATCGCGTCCGCTAGCGAAATAACTCGCTAGATCAATAACTCATAAATTTAATTAGGATATGTAATATTAAATAATTTTTTTAACATAAAACATAACATAATAATTATTTTGAATATAATTTTTGTTTTTTACTCACCTACAGAAAGATTTTTTTCTAAAGTCAGTCATAAATTGAGCAATTACTAATAGTGGCATGATATGATAACCGTGAAATAACAGCACATGTGCTGTTGTATTTCGGTGAGTGAGTAAGGCATGCCAAAGCCCATTTCCTTATCCCCTCCTAATCTTTTATCCTGTTAAAGTCGCTATGGCTTTGCTACCATCAAGTGGACCATCATCAGCCTGCCTTACTACCTTTACATACAAAAGGTATACTGATTACTGAATAACTTAAATCTGATCATTTCAATTGTGACCTAGTAAAAGATCGCTGAAAAATAGGGCTCCATTTCATAGATAAACTGTACATAGTCTCATATCTGTTATCTGATAACCGGTCCGCGTTCAGCACGTTGACATACTGCAGCGCACGGTGTAATGGTTTGGTAATAACATTGTAATATTTACCTCACTTATTGACACTACCAAGAAGATAATATTTGGCCACGACCAAGAACGCGCAACTTACATATTTTCGGTGGAACTGCACAAGAGAAACATGCGTTGATTTATTCTATCTTGATCCTTACAACTTATAAAACAAAGTTCTGTGCAGCGTCTGTCTGTCTATATGTAATCTCAAAAACTACTGAACGGATTTTAACGCGAATTTCACTAATTGAAAGAGGGTTAAAAGTGGAAGGTTTCTATATATAATTTATAGAAAAATTGCACCTAGTAATAAATAGGTCTGTTAGTTTCCTCTAGAATTTTCAAAAAACGGACTACAGTCGCGGACACAGCTAGTTTGTTAATAAAATTTAATACAAGCTATATACTTAACTAAAAATTATAAACTAACCACCGACATTCTATTGACACCATTCTATGAGTACACAGGTCACAGATATAACAGGTCAAAGTTATAACACCACTATAAAACAGAGACAAAATAAAAAAATATTTTTAATTAATTTTTAATTTAATTTTTATTATTTAGGTACACTAGCTGTTGCCCGCGACTTCGTCAGCGTGAATGTCGGTTATCGCGGTTGGAAAAAAAGTATTATTATGTCCTTCCTTGACGTTCAAGTTTACCCTATATTAAAATATTAAAATATTCATCCACGTATGACATTATTAGCTGCATTTAACATAATTGGATTCTTATACAGGCAAATTTCTGTCGTTCTTATACCATCAATTTTAGTTTAAAATTCATTATGAAATGTTTTTAATATTCTCCTCGTATTGTTTCAGAAAAAGCAGTGTCTTCGATGGACCATTAAAAATGATTACTTCAAAGTGTTTTTCGTATAAACTGAGTATAAGTGTTGAAAAATGACAAAGGCCTTCAATGCTGTGACATGAATATCTATTAATGTTAAAATGTACGATTACAATTATTTAAAAGTTATATTAGTTTAAAGAATTAGAAATCATGGAGAAAAGAAGGTTTTCGCTCCGTATGGAGAATTTCATTTGGTAAGTAAAAAAACATTTATTCTATGAGAACCTATTTACAGGTAAAACAATGGAGCATGGAATAGATAAACTATTTCAAAATTAAATTACAGGTTCGATATATTAACTTTTTTATTTTTATATATACTTATATATTTTACTGTAGCAGACTCCACAAAATATAAAATATTCACAGGTTGATCAAAAAATATCCCAAATATTATGTTAATTTTGAAATTGTTTATTTATTCCACAAAGAATTTTATTATACTGCCCTTTAGTTTAGATCTCTTCGTCTTAGGGAACAATAAAGCCAGGCGGAGCCAAGTCTGGCTAATAAGGTAAATGTTGCATCAATATACCCTGGTTTCTCATGATTTTCTGTCCTGATAGTGAAAACCTCATCAAAATCCGTAACAGCCGTAACAGACAGACGCGGAAAACGACTTCAAATTATACCTACTATGTAAAGATAGATTATTTTTCAGAACAGATCAATAATTTGTTAAATAAATTAAAACAAAAAAAATTCAAACACGAAATTGCATGTACTTATTTAAAATAACAAAAGTAGGAAAACATGTTAAAAGTTCAACAAGTTAAGACTTTCTTCGCTTAATAAAGTTGTTTCCAAGAAACGGGACATTTCATGTTTAGCGAAAGTGTTTTGTTGAGGCTAAAACTGCCAGTATTCACAATCGGTACAATATATCTATGGGTAATAAATCACTGCGTTTATACAAACGCGTGCTTTACGATGTATAACACGCTATCTTTTATATTTTAAACGACGGACAGTAGTCAGACACAGGCAATGAACGGATTTACAGGAACAGATTCTGTGCACGAGCAAATTCGTGCTTTTGGTCCGTTTTAGTATAGTTTGTAACATTTTTAAAAGCAATCTATATTAAAACAACAACAGGTTGAGTGATTTCCTAGCTATATTTTTGTGTTAAGGTCGTAATACTGGCTGACGGTCCACCTGATGGTAGATAGTAACTGTCGCTTAGGATAGGAAAATGGGCTCCCTACATAATTAATTATACATAACTTGCAACCCGCTCCTGGCTTCGCACGGGTGTAATTTTGCACGACAGCGAGTTGTGATGCGCGGGCGAGGAGCCCCGTCGTCGCGTTGCTTTGGTTCGAGACCGTTTAAATTTATTTTCTCGCTCGTAGTTTTTTAATTTACGATAACTCCTCATATATTCATTTAAATTGTATGGTGAGATGGGCTATTGTAATGTGTATGAAATGATAAAAGTAGCTAACGTATTTAATTGATAATGATTAATACTGTATCCGTCTAAATACCTTTATCAAATACCAAATTATAGGTGATATTTTTTTAGAAGTTAGAATGGGTATAGTAAACTATTCTTAAAAGATAAGCGCATATGCCATCGCGGTTATTATCTTAAACGGATTAGGCAGCGTTTTCGATGACAGCTCCAAGAGGGCTTGATTTTTTCCAACCAATTTACACAAAACATTAACAAATTATACACCTATTCCTTCCTCAGGAATCACTCTGTTGATAGATGATGAAAACCGCATGAAAAACTGTTCAGTAGTACATACATACAGACAGACAGACGCGGTGGCGGACTTTGTTTTATATATATACTATACAATTGACTACTTCACTACATAATTTTTTGCATGTTTAATTATCACACTGTTTATTCTAAAAAATGTTTAATAATTACTTATTGACTTCGTTCATACAAAACTTAAAAAGCTCCTTAGTTTTAGTTGTCACTGTATCACGGTGTGCGTCATCGCGTTAAAAATACGCTAGCACTCATAAAGATTTAACAAACATTAATAATATTTTTCCTTTTTTTTTTGTAAAAACTTTGTTTTATTATGCAAATGAAATTTATGTCAACATCTAGTCAGTATTACAAACAATGTACTAATTACATTGACAATATCCGTTAGTATGCTCAGACGTATTTGTCCATAATAAATATTTTTAAATGTACTCCGAACGGTAAACGTTTTTTGTGGTGACTACTCGAAGCTCCTTCGAGAGTATAAGTAAACAAAAATTATACGCCCCATTCACTGACTGTGGGGCACGAGCTGACTAAGGATTACGTAAAGAAGGTCAAGAGCTGCCTTTAGTTCAATGTCCCGAACGATGCATAATGGTATGAATTGGGTATGAAGAATCTTGTATGAATTTTATTCTGAAATTTCTATGTCACTATTTACTAGCTACCTACATTATCATTTTCAGCATTTTGTGTCTAAATTTAATGAGAATCTTAATAAAATTAAAAATATTAATTATTGCTTAATATAATTTTAAAATTAAAAATCACAATGATCGATGTTTACGTCGATTATTAAGATATTTGAAATATTTTTGGTTTATTAACATTTAAAAAATAAGCTATGATAGCCTAGTGGTTCAAATGTAATGTGTTGATAAGGCAGAAGCACGTTTAAATCCCAACTCGCGCTTTGCAACGCTTTGCTGAAGTAATTTGCACTATGTCCCCGGAATTTGAGCGATAATCTCCCCGGTTCCGATCCCGCACAGTCCTCCCCGCGTAGGACAGCCGTGGTGGGCCGCCGATGTCGTGTCACATTTCCGCGACCTAGTCCATCTACGGCCGCGCTAAAGTTTTTGGGTTTTAGCCGGTAGGAGTACCGAAGCACACTCAAAGCGTCCCTCACGCTACCGGGTATTCATGACGATTTCCCAACGTTAAAAAAAGGTCTACTTTTTTAACGTTGAGATATGTTGGAACCGTTGATACGTTGTTAGCTTGATCGCTCAATAAGCATATTAATTTCTTATTTAGGAATTGAATCGTCAACGCGAATAAATATTGAAGGCGTTCATTAAAATAGCAGTGTAAAACAGCAATCAGTGCAATGTCACGTTTGTTATTACTATCGGACTCCTGGGGCGATGCAACCTGCCGCGGTATGAATAAATGCGTTCTACGAGTGTTAAATTGTTACTATTAATAATTCCAAAGGCTGATGGTATCGAGATATCTTACTATCTGTGTAACTATTATTATTTATAAACCAAAATAAGGGTTTTAGTCAAAAATACATGAGCAATAAACATGGAATAAATGTTTTGAAACCTAAGAGAAAGAGGCGCGAATCAAATCGCGGGCAAGAGCTAATAATAAATAATTTATTATTACTTAACCATATGAAACATACAACATTATTACACATTTAACTTGTGGAACCATCGCAGTCAATTAGTACTGTAACTTATTTTCTTCATGATACAAATACAAGAGTAGATATCAGTTAATTCAATGCAATTGCTTTGACGCCTGCGGCAGTCGGTCGAGGGATCGCTAAGCATAAATCCAATTACAAAATTGACATGTTTATCTTCCTGGGTGAGAATCACAAACTGTTAATTGGATCATTTAGTTTGATTTTGCATCTTTGTTTACGTTTTAAATCTGTTCAGCTTCAGCTTGCATTTGGTATTTTGAAACAGTAACACAAATACGTATAACATATGTACGTTTAGTTAGAGATTTATTTTTAAAGAGCCCTACAAAGAATTTATCTTCTTTAATGCGTACTTTGAAAAGAATTAAGTAGCAATCTTTAGGGCACCTGTACGAGCGAGAGAAGTCAATAAAAGTTATTTGGAAAAATTTGTTTGACTCAAATTTATATAATGCGAATAATAAAATTTACATTTGCTATTCTACTTAGACATGTTGTTTTGTCAATGACAATAACTTAAATATAAATATTAATAACTTATTTATCTTGAACAATATTATATTGTTGGAGAAATTGAATATTTTTATGAAGGAAAAATTTATATGAAATATCTGTAATTACAGAATCTGAACACATTAAATAAAATAACTATTATAATTTAATTAAGTTTATGAAAAATATCAGATAGTTTATTTTATAATTATTTATGCTAAGCTCTATCTAAAATCAGTGGTGCAGTGCAGAGCTGATGTAGGAATTTTTTGTACGATATTTACGTTTAGATATGTTTCGTTCTGTATATGACAAACTCTCAAACGGCAATAAAACATTGTTTAAATTTTCTCATAGGACTGCATCGGTTTAAATGATTTTTAACATAAAAATAACGGCGATCAGCACTTAATAAACCACTTAAAGATGTTCATTAGGGCGTTCCGGAGAGTCGTTTGATCGTTTTAATGTGGAGTGTGATGCGGGTGCATTCGACGCTTGTCGAAACTGTAACGTTCCGACTTCAAACTTCTAATGGAGATGTCAGATTGCACAATCCAGTGAGAACTGCGTGGGCATCGCGGACCAGTAGGGTTGACAACGTTGTCTTTTTTTTGTAGACTACAAGATATAATCATAAGTGTCTTTGTATGAGCTATACACAACTGTCATTCTTGTCTTGAATTGACATTGAAATATCATTGCATGAGTGAATTATTTATAACTAGCTGTTGCACTCGACTTCGTCCGCGTAACTTTATAAAATATAGCCTATGTTACTTGCTGATAAGCGGACGTTCAAGTATTACGTAACGCAATTTTTTTTTTCTTTATAATATTATAAAAAAATAACGTCATTTTTAATACACTCCCTTTTATGTACTTACATAAAATAAATACTTAATAAAATGCAGATTGATTAAATAATATTTTCAAAATTACTAATTGCTATAAACATGTAATTTAATGCGTAGTAATATTTGTTATTAATAAAAACGCTGAGACAATTCTTTATTAAAATCCAACCAGTGATCGTATGAAAATTAAAGGTATAGATAGATATGAAATTATTTCAAAACTTGTTATTATTTTAAATTATTTAAAACAGTTATAAGACGTTTATAGCAGAATACAAAAAATATGAAATTATATTCATGTCAATGAAAAACTATTAACTTAAAAATATATAAATTGGTAACCCTGGTAGTCATAGGTTACAGAAAATTGAGAAAGCTAAGTAAATTGAAAAGACAAAGCGAATCGGTGTCACTATGGTCACCCACGGGTTCATCCGTTAAGTTTATGTATAAACTTTACCCGCGTATGTTTAACTTAGACAATAACTTAAGTGGATGTTGTTAGTGCTCATTACCTCTTCGTGTATGTACGTGAAACAAGAGTCGTGTCTAGTAAACAAACATTCTGACAAATTGTTTGTGATTAATTATAAGGAAGAAGATAAGATAAGTTTTTTTTTTAAATATGAAAGTTAGCAGGTTGACTATTACAATCCATGGCAACGATATGGAGACTGCAAAAGTGATCTTGATAGAATAAAGCACAAGCGAGTATAGGGGCTCTTGTATTTCTAATTCGCTAATAGAAACATAACAGAACACAGTTATGCTGTTGTTTCATGGTTGTCTACTTTAAGGTAGTGGTTACTGCTTAATTTATGACTGTGGAGTGGAATGTAATTTATGTTATGATTGCCACTAATAAATTTAATATTAAATGGCCGATATGACGACAAATTATGCAGTTATAAATGTTTAATTCTAATATTAAATTTTTAATATCGTGAAATCTTTATTTCAGGGTTGCTGGAATCATTCAGTTTACAATGTTACCAACGTATGCGAACGTCACTACAGTTCAACCTCAACCTCAGGTAGGAAGAAATTTGAGTTTTTTTTTTAAGTTAAGGTCAACAGACAGGCTGACACGTTCACTTGATTTGGATATGCAATGCTACAAGTGCTGTAAGCGTAATAGGATAGTAAAATACTTTAGTAGGATTAAGGATAATGGATTAGGGAGGAAAAAGTAAAAGGTTCTAGCATCACTTATTCACTCACTGAAATACAACAGCACACAATGTGGTTACTGCCGCCAAATGGGATGCCTAAACGATTGTGAAACGCAGTTTGCCATCCCTCTACTTTACCGATGCAGATCTGAGCCATTTTTGAAAACATAATTTTCAAAATTGACCATGCTGAGAATTGCACCTCTGATCCCTTAGACAGTTTTCTATTTGTCAAATGGGCTCGTCAAAATATTGCAATAGTATTAAAGTAGTTATTTTATAGATATGTGTGTTTAATTAAATATATAACTTTTTCTTGTACGTAGCTGTTCTTGTACGTCTTGTACGTACATAAAAGCTATTTTAATAATATTAATATTGCCTACAAGACTCCGTTAGAATTAGGTTGAGATCACGGCGATTCTATAGAAATCATGCGACTCTACAGATAGGCCTATAATTATCGATTAGCTAGCTCTCTGAGACTATTAGAATGGTAAAAGAATAATCATTTCTAACAGAATTAGAAGTTTTGACAATACTCTATAGAAGTATTAATATATATTAATAGTTTTAACATTTTTTAAATATTTAAAAATTAAAAATATTGTAAACAACCGTTGAGCAAAAAAGTTATTAACTTAGTAGCGTCCATATACTAAGTAGACATTACGCTGAACGGCCCGCACTAGGCCCCGTATCGACACAGTTAAAGTCGCGGGAAAGCAGTTAATGTAGGGCGCGGCTTTTTAAGCACTGGCAGTTTATGTATTATGTCCAGCAGTTAGCGTCTACAGGCTGAATGACGATACAAAAAATATTAAATAATTTTCTTCCTTCCTATTTCAGATTGATGAAAGTTTGACTTCCTATTCGTGGAGTCCATGGAGTAGTTGGAGTGCTTGTTCGAGAACGTGTGGGGGTGGAGTCTCGATCCAAGAACGACATTGTTTACCAAGGTTTGAGTAAATTAAATAAGTGATTAGTTTAAGAAAATAGAAATATGTTTTAAATGTATGTTTTAAAATCATATACTTTTGATGAAATCAAAAGTAATCAAGTATTTATTTGGGAGACCACCGAATAATTAAACTTTTTTCCATATTGTGTGCATCGAAAGCATTTCATATTTATGGTATGTCATATAAATTTAAAAAAATATTTTTGGGAAATTTAAAAAATTATTCTGTTATATTTATTTTTGATTATATAATAAAATTGAAAAAAAAAATAATAAAAAAAAAACAAAAAAGAAAAAACGATTATTTATAATAATTTTGTGTAAACAGAAAGAAGTGAATTTGATTGTTTAACAATAAAGAAGTTTTCTCTTCAAAAATATAATTTAAATTTATAAAAAAATAAAATAAAAAATGGGATTAAAAGTTTAATGCGTTTTATATCACGTGTATTTAATCGACGATAAAAGAACAACGGACAAGCAACGTATGTTTAAGTATAAATTGTCGATAATCGCGAGCTCATTACCGTCCGCGCCGACGCTGATGTGTGTCAATCAAGTGCGCCAGCACGAGCAATCAATGGTTCCAGCACAATAACAGCTTGTTACAACCTTAACGCTACGGGGTTTCCATTACCTTCATTTACTCGATAAAAACCGTACGAGCGGTCGCGAAGGCATATTTAGCCTTTGACCTGAGTGCAGGCGCGCCTTTATATTAAGCGACAACAACTTCACTCATTACATACTTACACGGGTTTATTAATTCGATTATAAAGAGGTTTACTTGCACCACGTTTTTTTATTATATTACCAGTTTTTGACGTTGGATACGTCTTTTAATTTGCTTCCATAGTGGAAGGCAATTCAAGAAAGAACGATAGACGAGGAAGATTTGTGCCATATAATTTGCATAAAAAAATTGTATCCGTGCGAATCCGGGGGTGGGTCGTTAGTCTACTAAACTAATATTATAAAGAGAGAAGATTGGTATGTTTGTAATGGATAAACTCAAAAACTACTGGAACTATTTTAAAAATTCTTCCACCTGTAGAAAGCTACGTTATCAACGAGTAACATAGGCTATATTTTATAAAGTTACGCAGGCGAAGTCGCATGCAACACACAGCTAGAATAATATATTTTGTTAATCTTGGAAGGAAATAATATAACAGCCGTGAGATAGTATTTTATATTCAATTTCATATTGTTCATATTCGTATATTCAACTGTCACTGGGTAACTTCTTAATATATAAAAGGCAATGTGTGTATGTATGTTCCAGTATGTTCCCTATATGGACTCCAAAACCGCTGCACCAATTTTGATGAAATTTTCAGATAATCTTCAGATTAGTCCAGCTGGTGACCCTGTGAAGTTTGGTAGTGATCGGATAAGATGCGGACGAAGTCGCGGGCAAAACATAGTTTTTTTAATAATGAAAACCAGTACGAATAATAAGTACAAATAAAAAATATCATTTAAATTTAATAATTTGTTTCATTGCTGATTAATTAAGAACTCTTATAATAAAAAAAATAAATGCAACAAAGGGCAAAAACTAGAGTTGATTAGCATTAAAATTTTAAAAGTTCTCTTTATAATATGTTACCTACTCGTACTTTAATACTTATTAATATATATATGGAGAGTGTGAAGCGTGCTTTACAATGAATTACCGTAATAAGCGTGTAATCGGGCGGGCGTTTACAATTTTTGCTGTTAATACAATGAACGTTACAAGACGAGCCGACACGTTTGCCTCGAAGCTTGTCGGGTATCGCCTCGCCACTTGTCTAAACGGTCTGTTAGGTGAAAACATTGAAATTATTACATTCAAAAGCAAACCATCTCTCCATGTAGTTGAAGAGTTATGTTTACGTTTTACATAAAAAGAGATTATTGTTTGTAAGTATAGACAAATGATGAAATGACAAATGACAATCTATAGACAAATGAGTAATGTAATAGATCAATATAAAACTGTGGTACCTAATATATTACATTTAGTACATTTGTTAGTAACTAGCGACTCGCCTCTGGCTTCGCAGGGATCCAATTTTGTTCTGCTAATTATATACACATACTTCCCTTGTTTATCGTTATTTCCATGAAGGTGATACGGTGAAAAACGTATCAAAATAGTTCAAAATGGTGTGTGGTTTAGAAGAATTAACACAACAGGAAAAAGCTGACGACTTTTATTGTAATATATTATAAGAATATTGTACCTACTATCTGTGAATGCTATATTTTGTATTTTTGATATTTATCGTAACACAAACATACAGATAAATAGACAAACTATTCCATGTATAAGTGATCTTTGTTTGCCTACATAACTTTCATATAGGTACTTATAAAGTTTTATACTACATTTTAAGTCCAATTTAAGAACTATACACACATCGTGTAATAAGTTAGAGAGCTAGTTCATGGGTCACTGACGTTCAGTACCTTTATAAAGCACAAACATAATGAACATTCTATTGTCTACTGTTAAGTAGGTAAGTACCAACATAACTAAGGAAACCTATATGTTTATTTACTTATTTATATCAACTACCACCTTTGGTAGCTTTTACTTCAGTGTTTTTATGTTTATCAAGAATCTATACTAATATTATAAATGTGAAAACAACTCTGTCTGTCTGTCACGCCTTAACTATTCAATCGATCATCATGAAATTTGCATACACGTTGTCAGGGATACAGGAAAGGACGAATACACGAATACACTTTTCATGAATCCAAAACCAGAGCATAAGAGGTTCCCAAACAATTACCGTGACATTACTGATGACATACCTATTATCTTTAAGCAAGATTTGATGAACCGAACCACATATACCTTGACAAAGAAATTACCAAGACCGTTATACGAAAACTAACGAAAGTTATTTATTTACAAATGAATGAGCGAGCCGAGATAATTGTAACGTCCCGAGGATTCAGGATTAATACGACCAGATACGGAGTGCTGTTACATAGATAAGTAGGTAATCAAAATACCGTCACTCTTAATTAGTCGGGGCGCCAGCGGCCATCCCTATTCAACGTCTTGTGGTGATTTCTAGTTAGATATAGCGTTTAATCGTAAAATGCAGCCGCAACGAATCGTTCCAGTTGCTTGCGGAATTTAATAACAAAACATATCTACTTAATGTAGACTCACATTCATTAAATGATCGGGTTTTCCAATCGGTAGGTCCAGGCAGCTTTCAAACATTGTTGCATATTAACATATCTTAAAAGCTAGGGGGTAATTAATTTATCGTTCACTACGCCCGTCACAGCGGTGTTAAAATGAGAATGAAATATGTGAAATGAATAAATTCCCTCATTAGAAAATAACTAACTAGCCGTTAGTATCCTGCTGATAGCGTCTCGTAAGTCGTAAACCGCTCTACAAATTAGGAGCCACATCATTTGTCATTGATCTGTGTCGGGCCGGAATTCTTCTGGTCACCTCAATGTTGGAGAAACTCATACGGTAGTTGAAATGGGAGGCATCATGATAGTTTGAAATGAAAAGACAGATGATAATATCAATACAGACAGATGTGTAATGGTCTCGCACATAGTGCGATCATGACAATATTCGTAGAAGTGAGGTTTTGGTAAGACAGTAATATTTAAATTAAAGTTAATATGTAAAATAATCTAAAAGATATTGTCGTTTTTAGAAATTATGTTAATGTGATTATTAAAAGTAATGGTAATAGCTTGTAAAAACGCATTACGCAGTAGCAAACTGGGCAATTTTCTAAGTACAAGCAGCTTAAGAAAATTTTATCATTCCACCTTCATTTACGGCATTCAATTTCAATCCGGCCTAAGCATTCGTTAGCTGTGTGTGATCTCTCCACTCTTTTACTGTGGAACTAATCTTCGCTTCGTGAACATGAATATTCAAAACCGAGCATGAGTTAACATTAAATTAATGTTACAGTGTCTTAAGGATATGCATCTGTACATTTGTATGTGAAACGATTTACTTGGTCGTGCTATTGGTATATTTTATAACCACTAAATTAGACTAACGCGTTAAGGGCTATTTGTTACCGTGTCGTTGATTTCATTAAGGAGCCTTTTGTGTTGAAGCCGCTGGTTTATTGGAGTTATTTTATTTTTGATTTATTTGAGGACAAATGTAATTAGGATTGTATAAGGATTTATTGTGATTATCTACATTCGGTGTATTTGAGAGAAAGTAATCACGTTCGTAATAATTACTTTTAAGTGGATATGACAAATACAATGAATCGAACTTACGAGTATATATAATAACAAAATAGTGAATTAAGGAATCTGTTCCATTTTTTTTCCAAATAGTGTTTCGCAATGATAAATGACGCTGCCGCTATTTAGCGGCACTATACCCTTATAAGATAACCTGCGGCTTTCTATCGAGCCAAAACACGCTATATCTGCTGTAAGTTGCTGTGGAGTTGGGTGACTCTACTCCTCAGCAACTCAGCACTCAATGCTTCGTACGTGAAAACCTTTTTTTTTTCTTAGTGAAAACCAAATCAAAATCCGTTGGGTGATTTAGAAGGAGTTAGAAGAGAAATATACAGAAGCGTACTGCGAATTTATTTTATGATATGTTTAAATATGAATTACTATAAAACTGACATTTTTAAAATCTGGCCATGACTACTGTGATAGGAAAGATCTCTTAATTGTTTTCTTTGACAATCCCCCTGAGATAATACCTACACGAGAAGGGTTTTAATAATTATTTTGTTATTTTAGATCTCGGAATACGATACCGCCTGGTACTTTACCACCCCCAGTAATAACAGTGAGGATCGCTAGACAAACAAAAGACGAAGAATGTTCAGGTGTCGACAGAAGGTATCATCAATGTAACACGGCGGTAAGTCCTCTTTGATAACCCCACATGTATATATATCTTTATATATATCAGTTATAATGCTCAATTCAGCAATGCATGCGTACCTACTTATATTACTTTTAAGATTATAAAGATACGACATTAAGTCCCACCTTACTGAAGACCACAGTAAAATAATAGTACTTTTGCTGTGTATTTCTACATGAGTAAGAGTAAGAGATTTGGATTGGGGGATGCAAATGATTAGTTTTGTAGGTAATGGTAGCCACTTGCTATCAAGAAGTGTACCCTACAGACAATTTAACAATAATGTAATAGCGTTTGAAAACATACCCTACATAAGGTTATTGCAGTAATTATAAGTAAAAACGTTATATCCATTTTCAATATTTCCATACTATTCTATATTCCATACTTTTACTTTATATAACATATACTTATATATTTTTTTATTTTTCAACACTGAAGTCGCGGGCGCAAGCTCGTCATTAATAAAATAGCCTTTGCTATGTCATAATTGATGACTAATTTGATAAGACAGTTTAGTTTGGAATTTCTGCACAAGTTTCTAACTATTCTTGATGTAGATGTGTTAATTGTTTCCCATAAGAGAATGGTCACTCCATTCTTGAAATGCAAACAACTTCTTATCGTCAAGTAATTAGTCGTCTAGACAGCAACCGAGTTGTAACGAATAGCAAATTTAAACACCGTGAGATTCTAGATTACAATTGACAAATTGGAGAATAGCATACTTGTTTCTTTTAAGAAAACTTCTTTGTAATATTAATTTAACCCTTAATCAGGCTAGATATACCTCCCGCGTATTATTTTTATTTTTTATAACCCTTGTCAGGCTTTAGCTCAGAGATACACATAAACAGTAAAAAAAAAAATCAAATAGACCACATTATACAAAACTGGTCCTGAACCTCTAATGTACCTTCGGCTGCCATTTGAATTCGCTGGAATTCATCATCTCAGTCATAGGCCGTTGGACTGTTGCTGCTGGACTTCGCCCTCCCCCCATAATTTTCAAATAGGACCGCACAAAAGCAGCCTGGATCCAAAGTCGACAAATTTAATCAATGTTACAAAAACGGCTCTACTTACAATATTATTATAGACAATGTATTTTATTATTGTTGTATACTTAGCCATGTTCGAGCGGTGCGAAAGATATTCGTGCGGAGCAATGTTCAACGTATAACTACAGGCCATTTCGCGGACGTTTTTATACCTGGGTACCGTACATAGATGGTAAGTGCACAGTTGTTTAGTCTTAGTAATGTATAATACTTTAGCACTTTAGTTTAGTAGTGGCTGGGCATAATGCACGTGAATATATTTTATTACACTCCTATTATATGCATTGTAAATTAAAATTGAGGGCGCTTTGCCTTCCAATGTCATAAAATGAGTACATCCTTTCAGAAGAGCACCTTAAAATAACAGTTTGCGTAGTTGTGTTACAGTTAGTAAGTAAGGTATGCAAGAGCCCTATCCCCACTTTATCTATAACCGATTTAAATAGGTTTTCACTTAAGAAAAAAGGGATTGTCAGGGAAAGTCAGCTTAACTGTATAAAAATAGCACCCCAGGTGAAGCCGGGAGCGGGTCACTAGTTAAACAAAACTTTTTTTTTTGTTTTTATGTTAAACTTGACAGACAGGCTGACGGTACTCTTTATGGTAGGTCGCTACCGTTGCCTATGACACAAGTAACGCCACTGATACAGTGACGTTGCCAATTATAGTAACATTAAGGAGAGGGATTAGGAAGTGATGGGAAAATGGGTTCTGGCAACCCTTACTCACTCACCGAAATACAACAGCACACATGCTATTATTTCATGGTGGTCTTCTGCAACCACACGAGCTGCCCAAATGGGTGCGAAATGCAGCGTGGCCTACCACTACTTAAACCAAAAAGCCTTGCTTAGTTGGAAACCTATATCTAAATTTTTGATTTAACAATTAATACTTACAGGTAATTTGGCTAGTCTAATTCTAGCTATTTTTGTTTCAATATAGTATAAAATGTAAAAAATATATATTAACAGGTAATTCTCCATGCACGTTGAACTGCAGACCACTGGGGCAACAGTTCTACGCGTCGCTTGCACTGGTACCCGACGGAGCTTCGTGTACTAAACCTGGATTTGAGGCCATATGTGTGCAAGGCTCTTGTAAGGTAAGTGTAATAATGAAATCAATCCTCACAAACTTTCGAATATTTAATATTACTAGCGACCCGCTTTCGGCTTTGCGCGTGTGGCATTTTTTCCTCGTTTAACGCTCTTTCTACTAGTGGAAACCGCATGAATATCCGTTCAGTATTTCAGTTCAGGATACTAACAGTATCGCAACAGACAGATGCCTCGGGGACTTTGTTTTATAATATGCAAGGATAATAGGAATAATAGGATTTAAAAAGAATAACTCCATAAAAGAAGTCGAAGAGGTGTAACCAACTTTCAAGGAAATTTCGGATTGTACCTATACTCGCGGACTAAGAATACGGGTCGGTACGAAAAATTTTATTAGATTTATTTTTTACCCATTAACTTGTATAACATTTAAGGTATTATATTATACGATATTAAAATTATCTTTAATATATAGTTAGTTTCATGCATGTACCATTATTAATTTGCGAGATACAGAGGATTTTGTCAGTGACCCGTATTCTTAGTACGCGAGTGTAGGTATATCCGTACTTTATATATATTATATAATATTATATATCCGTACTAATATTATAAATGCCAAAGTATGTTTGGATGTATGGATATTTGTAACTCTTTCACGCAAAAACTACTGAACCGATCACCATGAAATTTTACATACACGTTGTCTGGGACACCAGAAAGGACATAGGGTACTTTCATCGTTCAATGCAGGCGAAGTCGCGGGAACCAGCTAGTTATTAATAACATTAAAAATATAATACATAACATAATAGTTTAATTATATGAAGCTTATTGTTCTGAGAACTACTACATTGTTGTTTGTTTGTGGTCTCAATAAAATATCAAATTGCCTATTGAACACAGCAACACTAGTAACAGGGTGATCTATAAACAGTCCAATATTCTCAGCAAGGACACGAGCATCGTAAATTTATTTACAACTAACTACAGTTATTGTCTGTTATTAGGTGGTAAAGATTTTGACCTACATTTATTGCAAATGCTCGAGTATGCACAAGGTATTGTTAATGACAATAAATATTCTCAATGCATATCGTAAATAATAAATTAAATAATAAATAATAAAATTGCAATATCGTGGTTAGAAAAAGTCTGGAGTTTTATTGGTACTTAATCCTAAATAATACTTGTATTATGAAATGTGAAAGTTTTTATGTTTAAATTTTTGGATGATCCTCAATAAAATAAAAACAGTTGAATGGATTCAGACGAAATTTCGCACACAGATAGTTTATTACCCTGATTTAATGTATAGGATAGACTTCAAAAAGTGTTAGGTTGCTGAGGGATCGTCTAAAAACGTTTAAAAAAATGTACCGCGCTACGGTCATCAAGAGTGGTAGTGCCACCGTCGTCACAGCAGTAGGTAAGGATTTCAGACGTTATTATATTATATATTCTCTTATTGAAAAAACCATTTAGTGTTTTCAATAAGTGAAAATTTATTGAATACAAAGTACGTGATGACGCGACTCAAGCGCAATTCTTTATATAGTAAATATAAAACAAAGTCGCTTCCCGCCGTTTGTCCCTTTGTATTTGCGCTTAGATATTTTAAACTACGCAACGGATTTTAATGTAGTTTTCACTAATGGATAGATCGTTAAAGGAGGAAGGCTTTTATATATAATTTGCAGAAAAAATCCATGTGAAGCCGCGGGCGGCCCGCTTAGTGTATTAGGTATATACTCGTAATTTTGTCACACATAAAAAAAATATGTTATAAATTATAAAATATATAACTATGATTTATAATTTATAACATATTTTTTATACAATCTTGACTCTCACCTTTGGATCAAAAGTTTAAAAGTTTTCACTACTTACAGGCCACATGATACGCAGTTACGATAGTGCCGTTTTTGGAACACCTTTAGGAATAGAATCGAGAAAACATTCCTTCGCCATTTACGGAGAAAACACATTCGTACGAATTGCGTTGGCTTTCGTGAACAGAATATATCAGGCGATAAGAAATTACACCCTGCAAGTGAAGCAATTAATGTGGCTGACCATTTACTTTGACATATTATAAATGATATAAGTGATCGTTTAGAGATCTGTACTTGTTGCGCATTCATAACGAGTCTTGAATTTTTGGTCGTTAGACAGGCAAATAGGGAAGGGCATTAGATTTTTTAACGCAATAATTTGATTTTGCATTCATTAACGCTGACGAAACAATGAAGACTTGTTAACCCTCGACGCCCGAAGCCCGAAGCAAAAGAAGGGTCAAAAAAGTTTGACCCCACCTGTATATCTGTGTAAGGCATCGTAACTCCCAAACTTACAGCAGTTATAACGTGTTTAGGCTCATTAGAATGGTCTCAATGGAATTTCGGGGGTTAGTTTATAATTTTTAATAATAGCTTTGACAAGCTATTAATAAAAATTATGACTTATTATTGTTGTCATGTATTTATTTCTTTTCTTAATTTTTTTACAATATAATATATAAAAACAATAATTAATATTATAAAAAAAAACTTAAATCTAGTAACCCGCAGGTAGCGGGGCAAGGTTCAAGCTACCGGTGGTTAGGGCTCCAGACTGAGGATCTTCCTGACAATACCTGCCGTGTCAAGAAGTACTAGTCGACATTTCTATAAAATGTTATTGGTTTTTTCTTTATTGTTTTTTGAAATACTGTTATATAAAGAAAGCTAATCAAATATCGCTGTGCCATTGAAGAACCTCTACTGTTTCTTCAACGACACTCCAGTAATACGCCTTGTCTGTTGTGGTGTTTCATCTAAAATATATGTCTCTATAAAATAATAATAATAAGCACGGCCACTTCATATTTTATGTTTCTCATAGTACAGGACCGTGTAAATAAAATAAGGTGAAATACGTTTGTTGTGTACAAACGTAAATTGTGTTTGCGGATTGGACTGTTCGGAAATTGATCTGTTAATAAATAACAAGAGATAATTATATGCCGATGCATTTAGACAACCTATTTATTATCTGTTTTATAGTTATTTAATAATTTGTAAAAAATGGGTGACGTAGTATAGGTACGTTCCCAATGCAAAAATACAATACAAAAATGCTCAAAGTAAGATTATAATTCAAAGTTGATTATTACCAAAAAATAAAAATTAATATACAATTGATTATAGTACCTTTGTCGCTAGTTGACTATAGTTATTATTTCGTATGTAATAAAATGGTACATTTTAAACGTGTTGCATCGCCCGCATAACAAACTACGAGTAAAAACAACACTAATTGCAATTTGTATATTTAAAGTCGTTATTTTAAATTTATTGGATTCACTGGAGTGACGTCGATTAATTGAATAAATCATTCGGTTCTGCGGGAGCTTTACGAAACTGAATCTCTGAACTCGCTGTGACGTACGATGCATTAGCTATAGGCTGTAGGTACAATGAGTTTTTTTTTTTTTTCACAATATACATTTTATTCGTATTCGCACAATATATTTCGTACATTTTATATTATGAATTATTTCGAGTTAGTTGATTGAGTGATGTTTTTATTGTTTAGATTACATAGTTACTGTTTTGCATAAAAATTACACCTCTAGTCGTCATAGTAATGCAAAAGATTTTATTGCTGTTTTAACTATTAATTTAGGAAGAACTACTACTCACTAACCGAAACAGAACAGATCATGTGCTGTTATTTCACGGTGGTCTTCTGCAATTGTGTGGTTATTGTCGCCAGATGGCATTAAATGTATAACATTTTATTCTTCGATACTAAGTACTATACTACATAAATTTTATCTATCGCTCAGTGTGTCGTTATCCTATGACCACTCTGTCCGCGCGTCAGTTTTCCACATATTACGGGCCGTAGACGCGTGGCTTACGCGCCAGTAGTATTGCAATAGACGCGGCGCGCGACCAATATACGCAGCGCGACGACAACGCGACCAATTCAAATTTTTAAACAAAACCTTTTTTTTTTAAATTTGATTCAACAAGAAGACAAGTAACTTTAGATTTCGGTACTAGAGTTTTTCATGTTCAACTTTTGCAATTATAATTAGAAGCGAAAAAATTGCACAGTAAAATTTAAAAATAGAAATTCAAACTCTAGTGATGTGCATATCGCAAATCTGTTTTTTTTTATATAAGAAAAATGCGTATCTCTTACAAGACTTCAGTTGCGCAATATAGCTTGAAGTATTAAGTTTCCGTTAAAATCTCTTATCGTCGGCAATTATGTTTACGTGTTAAGTGATGTAAACATCTCTCAATGACAGTCCCATGTTAATTTGATGGCTGTCAGAGAAGTTGATGTCGAGAGGACCGGACACGGCCGTTACCTACACCTGTGTCTCTGAATGTGTTTATGTTTTTTACAACTACTATTATATGTCTTTTAAATTTTTTATGGGTTTGTTGAGTCAGCGTATTCCAATAGTCATTCATGTTTAATATTTATAATAGGGTACCTATAAAAAACTTGATCACACGATTACCTAATTAATAATTATTTAGTACAATGTCTTCTTTTATGGAAACAAAAGTACACTTGTGTCCAGGTTCTCTGATAATTGTATAATTACAATAGGACTATCCTTGCTAGAGTTACGAAAATAATAACCAAGATACCTACAGTCATATATACGACAATGAAATCGAAAAGAAATACGAGTATAAGTATTACCACTAACATTTACCAGAAAAAAGTTATTATACTGTCACTTTAAACGACTATCTGTCTAACGACTATATATAATTTGTGCAATATTATGCAAATTTTTTTAATAAAAAAAAGTCATGTTTGTTATTCCAGTGTGAAAATGCGGTACTGTCAAATATTTATTAATATTAAACAAAATTTGCATAAAGTATGACCCTAATACTATATAAGTATGCAAATTATATACACGAACATTCCTCGTTTATCGCTCTTTCCATTAGTGAAAACCGTATCAAATTCCGTTGAGTGGTTTAGACGTTAGCGAAACATTAAAACATTCAAAAGATTGATAAAGTTTATCTGTACCTTTACCATGAGTTCTAATGACCGCTCTCGCTAGCGAGAGCGTAAAACATTTGTATGAAAAACTGTCAATTATCAATGTCAAATTTACAATTTTCCATATAAATATAATAAATTAATATAATAAACAATTTCTAGCTAGCGAATGCGGTCATTTTAAACTCACGGTAAAGGTACTATATACTATAGCATTGAAACGTACATAGTATGAAAATTTTGTGCAAGTTTTTTCTCCGATACGAGTTTATTAACTAGCTGCATTATTAACAGATCAAATCAAGTTATTATAAATTTATACGAACTGCATTTTAATCAAATAGACAATTATAAAATTATAAATTGTACTAGTTAGATACCTCGTTTATCAAAATGCGTTACAGCGCAGACTTAACAGACTGGTTGTTTAAAAGCAACTGACAGTGTTTTAAGATTAATGACAAGTGCTTATTCCAAATAGAATGTATTTTATTTCGTTTAAATGAAATACCTGAAAATAGCACATATTTTTTAGATCGCACTAAATCAATATTCATTTCTATTGCCTAGTTTTTGCCAGCTAGTTTGATTAATTGATAAAATCTTGTTAAATATATTCGTATGTGTAATATTTATATTATAAGGACATAGATAGGTAAATATATCGCGAAGTACTAATTGAATAGCCATTGTAGGATTATTCCAAAAATTCAAAATATTCCTAAAATGACAATCTTAATTTTTACTACGCAGTTTTATAATATGTTTTGAAATTCAATTTTTGTATATTTTTGCTTTAAGATTTTTTTAAAATATTATAAGCGCCTTTAAGATATATTTTTTAAAGCTTTTTTAAGCTTAAAGGTGAGTTTTTTTACTTTTGCAAGGAGCCATCATTTTATGAGAGAACAGTCACTCTTGATGGTATGGTACCTATTTTGAACACAAGCAACGACATGAGGGTTGCAAACTTGCAAATGCGTTGCCGACCTTGATAGGGCAAAGATAAGGTGTATGAAGGGGATAAAAGAATGGATTCTGGCATCCTTTGAACATCCTGTTATTTAAATTATTTCTTTCCGGTTTTATTAAACAATTGTGTTAAACATTTATTGATTGTGTCGAGACTCGAGCCGGCTTGCTTTAATAATATATTTTTGTCGACGTCATTGTCTGAGTTAATTTTTCGGCAAGTGAGGCCCACCACAAGACTTGACTAGTGATTAAACAATTGCGAAACTCTATAACAGGACAATGCCCTGCGGGATTGCCCTGGTAGGTATTAAGGATGTCACCAATCTGTAATCATTAAAAAATAATTTTAAAAATACTTCAAAGTCTCCGTGAGCCTATGTTTTTACTGCAGACACTTCTTTTTTGTCATTTCTTTATGTAAAGGTCGGCAGATAGGCTCATTTTGTGTTAGGACCTCACTGCCGGCGCCTGTTAACAAAAACAACGCCGTTTGCACAAACACAACACAAAACGCATTGCATGTTAAGGATATGTTAATGTTAATAAAAGATAAGGAATAAGGAAGTGAATTACGAGATGGCCGTCGTACCTCCACTTTCGGGTACGCCGAAATTCCGACAAGGAGCCACGCGTTGGACAGCCTCGATGGGTAGCGGATGTCATGTCATAACGTTGTAATAGGCTAGTAAGTCGTTGGGTTTTAGTCGGTAGCGTCCTCTACGCTGCCGGGTTTCCACGAGGATTTCCCACATTTAAAAAAAGGGGGATACGGGAATAAGCTCTGGCATCCCTAATTCACTATAGAATTTTTAAAATTTAAACAATTTTTGTTGTTAGTTCAAAAAACAAAAAAAAACCTGTGTCAATTGAAAAAAGAATTGCAATAAGTTGCAAAAAATATAATGACTAGAATATGTAGTTTGTGACAACCCTGAATATGTTCAATAGAGAACATCTTAATTTTCGTATTGCCATTCATCATCATTCTTATTCCACGAAATTATTAACGGCATATTAACTATTTCTGTGACACAATCAAATTGCGGTTGTTTTTTAATAGGCTCTAGTATGGAATAGTTCAAAGCTGTCGCGTCGGGAGTCATTTTCCTCATAATTTTGCTTGTTAGTTCGTTTACGTATGCTAATTTTAAATATATTTTCTATGGAAGTTCTTCTTGGTTATAAAGATAAATGAAAACTTTGTTTATAAAAACGAATATTAAAATATTCAAGTTTTGTCGTACCCAGCAAGAAGTCAGAAGAGCGTGATTTTCATTAGCGTTGATGTAATCTGTCTATGAAGGAGATCAGAAAATAAATATCTCCGAAACGTTCATTTTTGTAAAACATATTGGATAACAATTTTCCATGACAACATGTCACGTTCTAGTATGCATGTAAAAAATGCTAGTCTAGATATTATAAATTGATCATTCAAAATGTAAATAATATAATAAATGACAAAGTTAAGGAAACTCTAAAGAGGTGATGCACAGATATTTTTTGGGAAGTATAAGACCTATCAAGAGCCGTACGTATTCAAATTTGTATACCTATCAAGGGTCGTATAAGATAAAGATCATTATGAAGATAATATTTTACATCGGTCAAACAATAATTCAGTAGCTGACAAGGTGCTGCCGGTTGATTGAACGTGTCGTTTACTCAGAAATCGACAGGCCAGTTGCTGCTGATTGATTGATAGAATGGAACGATAACGCTATTCAATATCGATTTATGCTAAGGCGTCGAGACTTGTGATGCAATATTTCATATTTTCTCTTGTATAATTAATGTACGTGCGTATAATGATATGAGAATTTTTATTTATTAATTAATTGTTTTAGAGGTGGCAAGGCACACTGCGTTTACCAGCCAATCTGATGACAATAATGTATCCTCTTAGGGTAGGGGGATGCCGGAGTCAAATTTCTTTTTTTTTTTTACCTCCAATTGAGAAGACATTACTCCTCATTTTGTTTGTTGTAGCCCGACTGCCATCCTTAACCATGAAAAATTGAAATTTTAATTTAAAAAAATATTATAAAATACCTACTATACGTAAAAAACTATTATAAAAAATCTTATAAAAAAACCTAGGTAGTGAAGTTATCAATAACCGCTGCGGTTTAGTGACATCACCTTTTAGCCGAATCACCTCTACCATCTCTTTTTTTAATTTTAATCTTAAGTAGCTACTTTGTTTACTTGCGTTTACTTCATTATTCAGAGAAAAGTAGATATTACTACTTTTTTTAAGTATTCAGTTTAGTATTAACAAAAATATATTTACGTAATAAAAATGCCCATATAATACAGTTTCTTATTAAACTGAGTATGTATATTTGTTATTTTTTTATTTTCAATAAATTTTCTCATTGAGAAATTACAATAAATAATATTTATGTCGGTTGAGAATTTTACAATTATTGATTAATCAATTGCGATAGTTAACAAGCATTCCATAAATTATACTATTTAGCTCTTTAGAATGTGTAATAGAGTTCTATAGTTAGAGAAACATAAATCCAAGCTGGTCAATTAATGGTAGGTATACGAGTATACTCGTATATCATGCGGCGACCGCTACGCGACATGACGTTTTTTTAAAGCCTATGAAATATCATAATAAGAATAATTGAAATATTTAAGTGGTGACACGTGGCTGTTCGAGGTTAAAAAACGGACTATTTTACAATTGTGATTAATGACATCTATTGTGTTACATTATAGTAATCGCTTTTATAGGATTAGGTAGAATTCTTTATAACGAAACTTACTAAGTTTTCAAACAAATTTTGCTATTAAGGATTTCAGTATTACCCACATACTAATAATTTATACTTATTATTTAATTGTTTTTTGGCTTGGGTGGCCCAAAATGCAAATCCGTAGATTTTTAGAGAAATAATTTGAAATTTTGTTTTTAGACATAATGAGATCGTCATTATGTCTTAAAGTGTGCTTTTCGTTGGTTGAGTCAGACAATATACCCTTGTCTCCTGGCGTCTCTTTTAATGATCCCTGATTTTCTCTGGACGGTTTTTCTGGACGATACATTGATAACTAAATCGCGATTTCAACATGATTTATCATAAAAAAAAATCATACGAATTTCACTGAAAGATCAAATTATTTCGTTTCGTACTCGCTAAAATATTTTGGCAAATATTACACTTTTTCGGTAGATATTAGTCATTGTTAATTTTGGCTTCAAATACACGCAACAAGATGAATTTAAACTGCAAATAAAATTAGTTTCCAAGGTTAAAATATTTGCAACCACTGTCTTCATATTATAATGCTTAAACGAAAGATCAAGTACGGGCTACGTTAGATATTAGAAAAAAAATAAACATTACAATTTTATATTTATACAATAACACGTATACAAACAATACGTCAACACAACTAAATTCACGCGCACTCGCGATTTTTTTCTTTTTTTTTTATTAGAGATAGGTTTGCTCTTGGCCAAAAACCAGCCGTGTAGCAAGGATGAGGCCTATGATGGAACGAGCTCACCCAGAAGATGCCTATTCACTCGAACTTTGAAAAGATTTGGGTTATATGAGTTCAGAAATACAGACGCTGGCCTGCCATCATCATTGACTATCACAATATTCACGACGTTATGCCACCCTGACAGCAAAACCTTATTTTTCTGATACTATCACTGAGTTTGCCAGTCTATGTAATCTACATGGGATTCAGTGACTTAGCATAGTTAGAAAGGATTGGCAACAGTATAATAACATTAGAAATGTCAACACGCAGAAATTGTTCATTCAAACGTCACTACATAAATTTAGTTAAATTTAACATTGTACCGTCATCGTTGAGCTACAAGTATATTAATTGTTAGTTGTGAATCCTTTTAAACAAACTGCTCGAAACTAGGTTAGGGTCTGCTTCACCTGCATAGTTTTGTAATCCTACACAATTATTACTACAAATATTTCATTTAGCGCTATCCATGCCGTTTTTAGTAAAACTATGAAATTTTGCTGACTTAAAATAGCCGGTGTAGGACGTAGGTAGTTGATGCTTTAGGTAGTAAAAAGTCTACTTTAAATTAATTAATAAACTGTCAGAGTTTGCAGTGAACCTACTTTAAAACAAATGTTTTTAAAATGAGAACTTCTATTCCTACATATTAATGGAACAAAGTTGATGTCAATCCAAAAAATGCCTGCTTTTCTGTCGCCTTCTATCATAAAAAAAAAAATTTACAAGTATTATAATTACTGTAATCGGCCACTCAAAATGTGTTATATGGAAGACCATGTTCAAGTTATTGTCACAGTTAACATCTATGAACGTCGGTCGTTTGGCGCGCGGCCACCAGCTGTTTTATCACCTCCGCCGGAATATATGTCGGGCCATGTTCAGTATTCTAACGATTGCATTCAATACTGTATACGTAACTGTGGATAAATGCCCGATATAATGAGCTGAATAATTTTACGTGCAGTCATTATTCAAGAATAGTACGCTGAGCCAAAACCTAAAGTAATAACAACATCACGAGAAGCGTGTAAAGAGGATATAAATGCGAAATTGTTCATGAAATCCTCATAATCCTCTGATACTGTGTCTCCAAATTAAAGTAACATAAACAGGAAATAAATATCAGAAATGCGAAATAAAAAATAAAATAAAAGGAAATACAAGCATTGCTCTCTCATAAATATCTTTGGAATTATAGCCTTTAGAAATAACCATAAGCAGGAAAACTAGATTTTTAAGTGCATTTTCATTATTTGAAATCTACATTAGAGTAAAATATGATTTCTTACAAGTATAGTTTGAAATATTTCTGATAGTTATTGAAAATCGTTTATTGATCGGATGACTTCCGTTCGATAGAAAACGTTAACATGATTCTAAAAATATTTAATTAACATAAATCGGAGGTTTAATTTAAATAGCGAGTCACGATTTCTATTTTAATATATTGAACAATTTAACTAAAGAAAAAAAAACTATGCGATTAATTACGAGGGTGGCTTCAGAAGACCATCAGTTCACTTCACACGTGCGCTCCTCCTGTCAACTCGCAGGTGAAAAAAGATGATCGCCCTTTGCTGGTTGCTTTTATTAACTTCAGATTTTCTAGTATATTCGCTACTTAAAAAAAATAGCTCAACCATGCCACAGAGCAACCTGAATTACAGATCTAGTATGAATGAAATCTAATCAGTAAGCACACAGACCCGTACAATGTGACGACAGACAACTATAATTAATTATCGGCTATGCGACCTGTGGATGAAAGGCAAAAATAATAATAGTATTGTTACAAAATAAAGTTGTTTTCTCTGTCTTTTCCTATTTTAAAACTTTATTGTTTTCAAACTGATTTGCCGAGAAACTCCAGTAAGACAATTTAATGCAGAATTCAAGCGCGGTCGTATTATTAACATAGATGACGAAATTTCGTGATGGTCGCCGTTCACTACTGTAAACATAAAGAATGTTGTTTACAGTAATGAATCAATTCGGAGCTAATTACTCGACTATCAAAATCTTCTCTTCTTCTTAAAGTTAACACATAAACATTTGCCCCTAGCGGGATTCGAACCCGCGACCGTTTGGTTAATAGCTAGGGTTACTAGCCACTAGGCCAAACGTGTCGTCACGTTAATAATGAATGTTAATAATGAAATGTGCAAGAGATAAATATCTCTTGCACATTTCTTTTATGTTCTACATTATAAATCAAACATAATATAATATAAACATCAGCCAAACGATAATTCGGATTTAGTAAAGCTGCATTGGTAATACGAAGGTATCAAATAAAGGATTTCGTTTTAGGCTTATTCATATTCAATTTACTTTACTAGATCAAAGAGCGTATTACTCCGAGCGAATTCATAAATAACAATAGTCATAACTGGTGGAGTAAAGCCAAACACTTTATGTAAACATTGTGAGTGTTGGCTCTTGTCTACATTTATGTGATCATTGAGTCTATGTCTCTAGTTCACATACTATGATGTTATTATGAATCATGCAACAACTGCGCATTCTATAATTTTATTATAACTATTATAAATATATTATAATTGATGTTAATTATATATTTTAATAACAGCATATGTGCTGTTATGTTTCGGTTAATAAGTAAGGGATGCCAGAGCCCAATACCCCATCCCATCTTTATCCCTTATCCGTAATCCTTCTATGGTCGGTACCGCACTTGCAGCACCTATGGCGTTGTTTGAGTTATAGGCGACGGTAGCCACCTACCATTAAGTGGACCGACGATCTGTCTGTCGAGTTTAACATAAAAGAAAATATTTATCTGTACCTTATATTCCTTATTTGTTACCACAGAACATGCTAGGTTGTTGGACCAATTACTTTACCAGTTGTAGCTCGATTTCATTCATATTATTTTAAAGAGCAAGTTCTATAAATATAGCAATATTTTGTTTAAATTTATATCGCTCAAAATGTAAGTTTACACGATCAATGAAATTGTTACATTACCATTACAATGCCAGCCATAAATATTATTGTCACCCACTAGTAATTTAGAACCTCGTAACTTACAAATATTTAATATAATATTATGTCTGCAATACTTCGATAGCCATCGAATTAACCAGGGTTTAAGTTGAGACAAATATTTTAAGCTTTGCGACAAAATGAAATATGAAATTGGAAGAAACAGTTCTATACTTACTCTTATGTGCGGATTTACAGAGAATATAAAATAGAACTATCAATTTTAAAAGTGAAAAAGTGAGGCAACATGGCTTCTTCACCGGAAATTATTGCCATCATTCTCATTCTTGTAAGTATGAAAGCCTTTATTTAAAGTGTTTTTTAAACAGGTAGGTATTAGACTTGCGGTCTTGTATACTTTTAATCTAGAATTATTATAATTTATTTGCTCTGTGGCGGTTAAAAACTAACATAAATTAACTTTCTTTGTGTAAGAGTTCGTAAAGTATTCTACCGATAATATATGGAAGGCTTTTGGATGTAGTAGGGATAAGTGGAAAAAAAATCCACTTAGCCCTATCAGTGCGGATACTTTCATAGGATAGGATAGGTTCAAGTTGTTATTCTATTTCCTCTAAGCACAGAAATGCTTGCTTCCATTGGTATTTAATGGCGCCAATTCCTGATATTGTTCCTGACACTTGTATAAGTGTAAAAACAGAATTTAATGCGGTGTCTCCCTGTCATTTACGTATTCTCATAAATAAAAACCAATGTCACACGCACGGTACTTTTTTCTAGTTGTTTCGTTGTGAATGTTTTTAAAATTCTATAAATATTTTTAAGTGACTTCATTCGTCAGGAAGCTAAAAGGTATCCTTTTAACTCGCACAAGAATACCTAAATCACACCTACGCTTAGCAATAAACTCTCAGAGGCATTCTTTTAAGTTTATTACATTTTTAACGATTGGCCGAACGTTTGAGTGGAGGAGTCAAGATATAATCAGTGGCGTCCGAGAATGGAGGTGGCTGCATTAATTGATTTATAAGAACGCATTACGGCCAATTAAACTTTCCCAACCAATTACATGGACAGTTTATGGTCGTGTCGCTTTTGTAATTTTAAACACCGCATTATTTACTGTCGCTTCTGGTGGCACTATATATTTATATTCCGATGTTTATGTTTGGTATAAATATTTACGGAAAACCTTGAAGGCAAATATTTTGTAATGTGTCATAAACTAGTATTTATAGCGTACTTAATAGAAAAATATTGTAATTTTTTGAAGATAGAATCAGCCATCAGCCTACAAGCGTCCGCTGCTATAGACATATTAGGCATTATTAATTGAGTGACACCAAACTTGTTCCTACGGGGTGGCTCAGTTATATCCAACTGAGAAATTTTATTCTCAAAAAAGAATGAAATTCATTTTCTCACATATTTTGTATGGAACGGGTTTTTATTCAGAGACGGTATGTACGATTTTCGCCGGGTCAGCTAGTTTAAATTTAGATTGTGCTAATAAGAACATTCTTCCCATAATTAAAATGCTAACTGTCAAAGAATTAGACGCTAGCAAAGGCGCCGTATAACAAATGACGCTGCTGTTCAAACCGAACGACCAACCACAAGTTATTCATTAACTCACAGTTAATCCTAATTAATAGCCTATTAGTAGACGTTTTCAATTACCACACACTTTGATTTATTGGTTTTTGTGTATTGACTGATAAATTGTTTCTGGGAATAAATTGATCATAACCCCAATATTAAGAGGCATCTGATGAATATGTTCTTATGTTAACTTTTTACGTGTGCTTTTTTGTAATAACTAGGCAGTATTAACGTTATTAATTTATGTAATCACCGAAATTTCTTTTGTTCTATTTTTTTTTAAATGTTAAGTTTATTTCGTAAAGATGAAAGTTGTCTTTATAAACATAGAATTCTTTTGGGAGGTAATAAATTCTTAGCGCCCTACAATTTATAAAGCTCAAGTCCTAGATGACGGTAATTACATTATATGCCATCAAGTAGACCGTTGTCGACCTGCCTGCCACCGTTGCTAATTAAAAGAAATCCGTAATTCCTAGTAAAAATTTAAATATGTTACCTACTTTTAAAATAAGTATGTCAAAAAAGCAGACTCGTTACATTCAAATTATGATTGAACTTGAATGCAATTTAAGTGTTTTTCGATCTCATCTATGCAATATTTATGGAATACAAATTATAATGATTACTTATTCTAAAGGCGAAGATTTAGAATAATTCCCCCTTAAGGAGAAACCTGCATTACCTAGCAATTTTTACTTACTTGGGAAGTCCTGTCAATTTGCTGTGGTCTAGTGTGCTGTATTATTGTCCAAGTCTCCACACCTGTTCACAATCAAGAGAAGCCAGTGCCAGCTATGAGACATACTTAATAAATAGAAAAGAAACTTGTACCTACTTTAATTGTAGTACCTACCTCTAAAACTTGCTCTCATAAACAGTTCATTAAGGTGGTTAAATTAAATTCTTAGTTCCATAGGGTTTATAGATAGAGCTCGAGACTGAGCTTGCTTTTAGTTAGAAACAAACCAATAATTTACATTTCAGAGAGTTATAGTAAATAAAAATAACGAATTGTTTTTTTTTTTTCAAATACGTATAAAATAATATGTGTTCTTTTTGTTTTATAATAACATTTCTGCATGACAGTTATGTGGTAAGGCACCGTGTAGAAAGAAATATTGAAAACGGCGCCAGTTTAATCATTAAACCAGATTTAATATTCAAATTAAATGCGAATATAGACATTAACAGCAAGTAAAAAATACCGCTAATGCTTTTAAGGAAGTTTTTATATCCCTTTTACATTAAGACGTATTTCATTATTCTTATCGGACAATACAAAATGAAGAGGCAATATTTTTCTTTAATTTGTTGCCGAACTTAAGCTTTTATGTATCTCGATAAGTTAATAAATTGTATAATTTGTATAAAAACAATTTATTATTATAAGAATCGCCATTTTAGAGTGATTTTATTAATGATGACTTATTATATAAAAAATACATTCTACTTTTCTTTATACTGCATATTTATCGTTAATACTAATATCCTGATAATATTACGAGTATAAATGCGAGTTTGTATGTTTGTTAATCACGCAAAAACGGCTGAATGGATTTGGATGAAATTTGACACACAGATAGTTTATTATCTGAATTAATAATAGGATAATTTTTTTTGGAAAAATGTTGGGTTCCCAAGGGTTCGTCTAAAAATATCCAAAATTTTGAGCCACCCTCGTCACAGCGATAAAGATGTCCGGCGTTATAATACTCAATATATTTTCTCAGGTGTTATATTTTTTTATTTTTCAACACTAACGAAACCAGTGAATACGAAACTAAATTTGGTAATAATCAGAGTTTTAAAGAAATATTTAATAAACATTAACAATAGACCATGACAATATTATTAGGCTACTTTTTAGCTTGTTACTCGCGTGAGAAAAGCTGGTACAATTTGAGACAGTCAAATCTATATTGGTCAAGTGTACGTGACAATGTTTGTACGAGCCTATTAATGTAGTCTCTGGATTATTTAACATTGCTTTATGAGAACGTTACGAAGCCAACAAACAAGTGTCACCATTATAAACAACATTCATAAATTACATTTATTAGGTTATAGTATCTTGAAGAGAACATTCGAGATAATGTTTTGCAAATGACTGTGTCATTTGCATAATGAAACTTTAAGTACAGATGTTATCCCATATAGAAATGTTATAAGGAAAATAAATGTGTGCTGGACGTAAATAAAAGGACAAAGATATCTGACCAGAGTATTTGTGACACGATAAAATGCTAATGAAGACATTTAGCCAAGGAGTGCTTTCAAGTATACAAGAATAATGCAATCGTCTATTAAAGAGATTATGTTGCAAGACTCTGACTATGAAACTAATTCAGTGTTGCCAAGGCAAAGTTCTCAGGGTACGAGCTAATAAGAAAAACTTGATATTTTATGTTTGTTCTTTTATAGCAACGTGCTACCTTGTAGTATGTAGACCGCTGACATTGTAACCAGTATTTTTGAACTTTCCGACTGGAACTTTTTGACTCCATATATAATATATATGATTAATTGCTATAGTAAAACGTTTATTGTAAACAAACTAGTAGATATTACGACAGTATACTAGTTTATTTATAATTTCTTGCAGATGATACTGCTCTTTTTCAATTCTTTTTCAACTCTTTCAAATTGGATTATTAAGAATAGATACTAGGTATTACCCGCGATTTCGTTCGCACCCCTTTTCCCCTTTTTGTTAAAATATTTATTTAATCTTTATTGCTCATATCCTCATATATATTTTTCAGGAGTTGAATGAATCAATTATTTCGAACACAAAAAAAAAACAGCGAAATCAGTCGTGCCGTTCTCTAGTCATGCTCCGTCATATATTTTGCAATTGATTTTCTTTATATTAGAAGATTTATTATTTTTATCCACAATTTTCACTTTAGTGATTAGAATCTTCAACTGCCCTCAACTCAGCTAAACACTTCTCAATTCGATTACTTATCATCTAATCCAGACTTTTTATATATAAAATTTAACATCTTCGCTAACAGAGTCGCGGACTTTACCTAGTATGGGTCGTATATTGTGGTGCTAAAGAGTTATTCGACTAGTAGCCATAAAGTGTTTTCCAATTGTCACGTTTCAAACTCTAATCAGCATTATGAATCGCATACTGTTGTTACCTCCACATTCACGAGATGAGATTTGGTGGCTCGCCAACAATAAGTCGTAAGAGTGCCCTATTATGATCATGAAGCATTGTTTGTCGCATGTTGGTTGCATATCGCTCTATATCTATGACGCATTGCACAGCCCCGGAAACTTTCCTAGAACGATTTTCGACTCTCATTTTACGGTGGGCCGACTTTAAAAATAAACCATGATTGCATCTCAGAATAAAGAGCAAGCCAGGAGTTGCATTCATACTAAATTGTATGCTGTGTAAGAACATGATACAAATACAAAATAATTTATTAATATTCTTACGCCTAGGTACAAAAAAGGGTGTAGGTGGCCTCCTATTAAGTATAAAAATACTTGTATCAGGAGACCCCCACTCCTCCAACATCGTACTTAAATCTTAGGCTAATATAGAATAAAAAAAAACTATCGAATAGAAAATAAAATGTGTAATTGTAGTGTGTGTGAATGGGTATGTGAAGTAGCATTATCTTTATAAGTTAAGTGTAGCTTTTACATTAGTCCCATTTTATAATCAAACAAGTGTTTAGATAATAAATATTTAATTTAGTTAAGTAACAGTTTTTTTAATAAAGATTCGGTTTCATTATAATTTAGGGTCTTGAGCCAGTCTGTCAGGACCTTTTTGCGATCATGGTGTGTCATAGGATAAATATTAAGTTTCTTATTTAATTTGTTTGAGCAAAGGCGGTTTTTACCATTTTTGTTTGAAAAACTGATATCATTTCTTCTTTTTTATTAATTATTTTAGGGTCATAATTTAAGGATTTATATAGTTTAAGTGTAGCAGTTAAGATATATGTATAATCTTCTTACAGTTAGAACGTCACAATAATATCCCGAACAATGATTATTCCTAAATATCTACATTTGAAATGTAATCCCATCTTATTATTTTGCAAGTCCAGCGGCCATACAAATTGGGGCGACACAAGACCTTAAAACATATACAAAATATATATGCAAACAATTGAAACTACATAATTATTATTAAACAAGAACAGTTACCCTGTCGTCAGCTTTATGTGCGGGTGCAGTTTTTTTTGTTTTCTATGCATTGGGGTAATATGCTCCGGCGCTCCCTTTCGCCTAACGTTTTAAAAATACAATATCCATTATTTCACAATTTGATCACGATTGCGATCGCCCTAATTTTGCTTAGTTGTCATATAGGCAACATCTAACAACTTGGCTATAAACATATAAAAATATTTCATTGTGATACTTAAATTATTTCATTAACAGGTGATTGGACGTGAATCAGTGTTGGCAGTTTCCGGAGCTCGAGAAGTGCATTGTGGCAGACGATTAGTGTCAGGACTGTTCTCTAGACCACGACTGCCACTGGGCTATTCTTACGTTACAACAGTTCCTAGTGGAGCTTGCCGACTCAATATATCCGAAATTGTACCCAGCGACAATTATATTGGTAAATATTTTCCTATAGCTAACACTCATGTAAATCCATTTTCTTATCCCTTAATTCTACTATGGTCGGCAGCGCACATGTAACATCTGTGCTGTGGTGTTGCTTGTGTTATAGGCGACGGTACCCACGTACCATCAAGTGGACCGTCAGCCGTCTGTCGACCTTTCATAAACATAAAAATAAAACGGTTTAAATTTGAGTAAGCTTGGTGGACAAGATTTTTAGGATGTTAAATTTTAATGTTGGCAAAGTCTTGACAGTTCTCAAAAGTTTTCATATAATGCCGCAGCAACATAAATTTTAGAGACATATATCGCCTTGGAAAGATGTGTTTATTAGTAGCAGGTTAGTTTTAATATTAGTTACAAGAGGAATTTACAAGATTCTATTGTAAACTTAGCAGTAGCACTATGAATACGCGTTAAGACAAAATATTGAATATAAACAAGGTATTTCAAAAATATATTGTAAAAAAGCAGTGAACATACTTAGTGCTCTATTTTTACTAAAGCTGTCTTGGTACTAACTTTTAGAGGTTTATATACATGTTTAGATATAACAGAATATGTGTTAAAGGATCAGCAATATCAGGTACTATGCGGCGTCCATTCATTAAGTGGACCAATGGTCTTTTGATGAAGCTAAATGAGCCGCAAACGTGAGGTTGGTCATCGGATCAATCTGCATTGTCCAGTTTGCTAATCGTAAATCATTCGCGAACCCCAACAATAAGGAACGCCCACGTTGTTTCGTCAGCTCTGAATAGACATTACACAATTCGAAATCAATTTTGGCCGGGCTAAGCTGACAGCCCAACAAAAGTGTGAAATGAAGTAATTAATGTATAGTAGGTAGAGCATGTCATTTATTCCTCAACAGAGGATTATTATTGATTTATATTAAACTAGCTCTTACATGCGACTTCGCCTGCGTAACTTACTCTATGATAATGTAGCTTTCTATAGGTGAAAGAATTTTCAAAATCGGTCCAGTAGTTTTTGTACAAATCTTCTCTCTTTATAATATTAGTATGTATAATAGACTAGTATTGATTAGTGTATATAGTATAGATTGTAATATTATGTGTTTATTTTTTAATGTTATTCAGCATTAAAAATATCAAATGGATCCTATATAATGAATGGTGAATTTGCGGTGAGCACGCCGGGTACATATGAGGCAGCAGGTGCGAGGTTCCTATACTCAAGAGCTGCCAATCGTGACACTGTCTTTGTACTTGGTCCATTACAACATCCCATCGATATAATGGTAAGACAAATTAATTAATTAATAATTTCTGATAGTATTGATGTTGAACCTAACGATGAAACTAAGTCAATTTTGGTATTACAGATTCTCTACACTCAACCTAATCCGAGCATAAAGTATGAATATTTCACCGAATCTCTGCCAGGTGAAATAGACATTGAATCCATAACGAGAGGTAGCCTTCCCGATGTTCACGCCACCCCTCCTCCAAAACATGTTCACCGACATCACACATTTGACTCTTATCCAAGAACAGGAAGAATCCCAAATACAGTGAGCATTTCAAAAGAAGATAACGAAGATGGACTCGAAGAGAATATTGTTGGTAGTCGAAGATTTATTTGGAAAATTATGTCATATACACAATGCTCGCGAAGTTGTGGTGGGGGTTTTCAGGTTAATATTCTAAGCTTTTAACTTTCTTGAAACTCGTAAGGGTAAAGCAAAAACATTATATGATCCTTTAACTTAAACAAGTCATAAATTGCTTGTAATTTACAGTAAACAGACTTATAAAATTATTTTTAATTGTTAGGTCGGCAAGTATCGCTGTGTAGAAACGAGTGATAGCAAAGATAAAGAAGTATCTTCAGTACATTGTTCGGGGTCAGCCCCGAGTGGGAGAAGACGTCGATGCGGAACGATACCTTGTGCTCCGAGATGGAGATCAGCAGTCTGGTCTTCCTGTCCTGTTTGTGGACCAGCCATTAGGACAAGAATAGTTGGGTGTGTTCAGGATCATTCTAGAGGCATTATCAAAGTAAGATTCAATCTGACGATTTTTAACCGTAGTAAATACAAATTATAATTATAATTCATTGTAAACCTTGATAAAGAAACTAATAAAAGTATTGAGGTATAATTGAGGCATGGAATTAACAAGTTGACTGCCAAGACACTATTTTTATGAATAACTAAATAAAATTGTTCACTAATAATAATCAAGCTTTCTTGCATATTTACAATGCGCAAACTAATTCATTTGATGATCACGCTTATCCACGTGTAAATATTATTAAAAACACAAGTTACAAATATTAAAAAAATACCTTTTAGAAAGTGCATTAAAGAAATGTGTCAAATATAACATTTCTGCTGTTCACATGGGCTAAGTTCTATGACAACTCAATACGGCTAAGTACCACTAGTTTATTTAAATCTTGTTTATTACAAATTACTATAAAAGTCTTGACAGTTTTCTGGCAAGTTTTCAATAACAGATTCTAAATTTTTCGTTTTTTCTTTGCTTATTGTATATTTTAAAATTGTTTTCGGGGTTTATTCATTGCAGAATATAAAACATTTAAGTATTTATGTTTAAGTCGTTTTACATAAGTTTTTAATAATGACTCTCGTCACGTGGAAACATATTGATGTGTTCTTTGACTTGAAGCTCGTCGAGTTCAGAATACTTTTAGGAGTTATGAGAAGCCCTCCTATCACTAAATGATGTGTCTCCAAGCTTTTTTTACTTCCTTGTATGTGCAATGTGACCTGCCACCACTTATCAGATTCATACCAGAGCGCTTAGGCAAACTTAACCACTCGACCAATGGGTCGTCGAAGTGTAGCGCGTTTGTTTTACTTTTATGACACTTATCAAATTTATTGATCAGTGCCTCAATTTTATTTTCAGAATGTTACTCCAATAATATTATTTTAAACATAATCTATTTCATTTATAATTTTGTAAAAATGTTTTAGATCAGCGATCAAAAGTGTCCTTCTCTGAAGCCACCAACAAGTGAACCATGTAATATTCCAAATTGTGACAACTCGACTTTCGAAAATTCGAAACATTTCGAAACGAAACGAGTGATAAAATCTCGAGAACACACTGATAATTTTCAAGATGGCCCAGTGTATACCGTTAGTGTCAACACGTCTGAAACAAATCTTGGACCGAAGTATAGTTTTAGTTCGGTTCCGGGATGGCTTTTTACAGATTGGTCCGAGGTAAGTTTATAACGTACCAAATGATCAGTCAGTTTCGGAACAATTCAGTAGCAATTATAAACTACGTTTTTTGTTGCTCAGTGTGTCGGCTGGTGCGTGGGAGGTGGGATACAGACTCGACATGTACGATGCGCAGATCCGTCAGGATGCGTTCCACAAACTTCACCCGAAACATTGCGTTTATGTACCCCTAAGCTCACTTGCGATTCTCACCAAGGACAGTGGTTTACTAGTAAGTGCTACAATTGCTTTACTGAAAATCGGCAATAGATGGCGCTACAGAAAAATCGTTACTTTAAGGCTACAGAGAAAATTTATTGATTCATCTTCATTGAGTTATGAACTTTATATATTTATTATGTCAAAATAATGCAGATGAAGCGAATGTGTCCAAGATTGTGGTGGCAATGATATTTATCTAGCAGAAATAGTAAGTCGGTCGCCCTATGGAAATTCGCCTCATGGAACAATCCAATATGGAAAATGCCTAATGCATTGCAAAGTTATGATCAACAAGCTTTTGCCCGCGACCTCGTCCGCGTCCCTTTCTTTTAGACGTTTAAACATTTATTTAATCTTTATTGCTCATAAATATTTTTGCCAGTCGTGGAATTTTTATTTTAATTTTTGGATGATTTCTCTGGACCAATACTTTTTTTGGTGCCCTTTTCTATGCGTAATTTTATGATTGTCGGTTGAGTAGTTAAGGCGTGATAGCATAACAAACAAACTCACTTTCTTATTTATAATAGTAATATTTGGTAGAACAAGAATTATGTTAATTGTTTAAATAGAGTGAACAGAACTGTAGGTACTCGTAGGTGGGTAATAATTTTGTTAGTTACATATTATTTTCATAGCATCATCATCTTTCTGTTTGATAAACCGAACTTGCTCCAGTGTTTAGCAAGAAATATTTAAAAATTATAGTTATTAAAATATAATTATATGTTTCTCTTAGGTGAATGGTCTGAATGTTCATCTGCGTGTGGTGGTAAGCAGGTGCGTGGCGTAGTATGCGTCGGCGGAGGTGGTCGCCGACTGAGAGACACAGCATGCGCGCTCCCTCGACCACAGCATCAACGCGACTGCGACAATAGTAAACACTGCGCGCCCATTTGGCACTATAGCGATTGGGGACAGGTGGGTAGGATTTAAAAATCAAATCAAAAATGTTACAATTAAAATTTTTAGTAAATTGACCCTTTCCCTATTTATTATCCAGTGCGCGGGTAATTGTTCGATTGGGACTGCCGTTCAGCGACGCACGGTGTTGTGCGCAAGAGTTGCTGTCGGCAACATTGGGGCGAGTGTAGACAGAGTTGCAAGCGATGATGAATGCAAACAAGCTCGTCCACACGCTCGCCGAACATGTTCGCCGAACTGTATCGCATCTGCATCAGACAATTTACCTCCAGACATTCCGATAGGTAAGGAAACTTATTGTACTAAATCAAAACAATACGTTCAATGACGAACCTTTTGTTCATCGTCATCATAAGCCGTCAGAAGGCCTCCCACCTAATCCTCCAAAAGGACATGTCAGAAGCCGTCCTTTTGGTCCTGTGCCCGTCGACCCGCGGCACAGGTCGTCTGTCCACATTGTGGGTGGACGTCCTACGCTGCGCTTGCCGGTCCATGGCTTTCACCTTGTGGCGACCTCCTTTTAATAAGCTATTTGGAATTTACGTTTTAGTTTCCATGTCATTCTTTTAAATGAAGCAGCACGGAAACGAGAGACAGTCGGCCTCCAACACTGCTACAGAAAGCACGCGCTTTCTCGCCACTCGTCATCACCACAAACGCCCATCGTGCGTCTCCACACATCATGTAAAACGCCCATATGTGCGTTTGTTCAATTGTAAAATATGTGTAATATATATCATTATAAATATGTAAATAATAATGTGGAGTTCATCATTTTTTCCCACAACCCTTAAAAATGGACACTTGTAGATGTGGTCTATCAGCCTATTTAACAGTTAGTGTTTCTTTTGAATAAATACTACATTTTTCCCCGCAACTCAAAAGAAAAAAAAATTGTATTCAATAGAAACACTAACTGTTGAATAGGCTGTTAGTCCACCTCTACATCTTCTCTCTCTTTTGCTTAGTGGTCTTTAATGTTTGATAATCCTGAATATTAGTTTAAAGATTTCTAAGCAAAGTGTTTCTTTTGAATATACTACATACTAGAACTAACTGTATTTTTTTATTCAGAATCTCAAAAAGTTTCGGATACAGAAAACGCTATTACAAATGAAGAGCCTGCGATTGAAAAACACGAAGGGAAAGGTAATGTTTACTAAGACTTTAACTTTATTGTAGTACACCTATTTACTTCTCAAATAAATTTTAAATATTTCTTCCAGACTGTGAAGATAATTTGAGTAATTGTGGCCTCGCTGTTCAAGCGAGACTTTGCCATTATAACTATTACGTCCAGAATTGTTGCCAATCCTGTCATGGACGATTGTAGAAAAAAGATTCGGAGGTTGTGGAAAGTGCCTATGTTCTCTTTTAATTGTACCATTGTCAATTATTACCTTTTTTATATTTGTATTTTCAATAACTTGTCACATTTTTAAAGATGAAATTGTAATTGATAACACTGTTTCAACTTATGGTGTTTTAATCTATATAAATGTAATCTATGAACAAATGATTTTATTATAATAATATAATAAAAATAATATTATTTTAATGTACTCCTATCTTAATAAAGATATGAAAATGATAAACCGATCGCGGCGAAGGTATTCGTCTAGTATTTATATAATTAAATTTAGGTTGTAAATAATATGATAGGAATAAGGATGTAATAAAAGATTTTAGTACTTAAATAGTTTCATTTATTTAATTTCTGTTTCTATATAAGTAATAAATAATATTATTATAATGAAAAATATCAGTACAGTACAGTTAATACGTATTTACAGCTCGTGGTGGCAACATAAGTTTTAGAGCGACATGTTTTGTGCTGAGATTTTGTACGTCAGTTTTAGATTTAACTAATTTCAGAGATTCTATCATAGACGAACTACATTTTATTGATAAAATTTGTTACATGTGTTGAACAATGAATACAATTAAATTATAATCACTTAATAATTATTAAGACTTGTTTGATGATTAGCTAAGACTGGATTTCTTGGTGAAACTGTACGTATTAACTTGTATATATTATTTCGAAATTTTTAATTACCTAACAAACTTAATAAGATTGTAAGTCAGTATTTTACTAAAATTCTGTTTGTATATTCCGGTTCATTCTTTTACTTTATATTTTTATTTTTTTAATAACAACTTAAGTATTTTAAATTTCTTAGTTAACTAGTGCTATGAACTTTTTTTAGAGCATCTTACAGATGATAAGAAAAATAAGCACAATTTTTGCAGGAAATTGATCACAAATTTCCTCAAAAATTCCAAAATTATAAATTTTAGTCTGCTCATGTAATTACTATGCAATCGCATAACATACGGAGACTTTAATCTAACCTACATAACTCTTCTGAAAACATTTAAAACAGGCGTTATTAATGTCCCTACGAGAGCGAATACTGTAATCGCTATGCTCAAGTTTGCGTTGGTATTTCCCAAAGTATTTCTAAAGATACGATTAAAACCCAAGCAGAGGCATACAAAGGCAATAATAAGTGTTGCCGAACCTAAACAAGAGTGACAAATCTTAATTATCATAGGATTTATTTTCAGTTGTGATGATAGTAAGTTCAAAATTCCACCAATAAGACTTAAGATGCTTAAAATCATCGCAATTAAACCTGAAACAATAAAATTAATAATAATATTATTAATAAAATTAACAAATACTAGTCTGGATTTGGAAAGTAGTGGCAGGGCACACTGCGTTTCGCAGTCATTGGACAGCCCGTCTGGCGGCAGTAAGGGTATATATTCTGTAAGGGAACCCTTACAGAATATACCGTGAAATATAATGTGCTGTTGTGTTTCAGTGAGTGAGTAAGGGATGCCAGAGCCCATTATCCCCATCCCTTCCTAATCCCTTATCCTTAATCCTTCTATGGTCGGCAGAGCACTTGTTAGCCTAGTTTATGGCGTTGCTTATGTTATAGACGTTGCTTATGTTATGTTATAGTAACCACCTATCATCAAGTAGACCGTCAGCCTTACTGTTGACCTTAACATATAAAAAAGTGATTGTTATAATTATAAGAAGTATTCCCATATAGACAAACATATAGTTTCCTTACCAAGGATCCCATGAGCGGATGTAAAGTTGTTGGTAACGCCAATCATTCTAACGATGCTTCCAGATACTACCAAAATAGAACCGGCGACTTGTAGTACCCAATGCACTATCCTTCTGTTTTCATATCTTATGGCTTTTGCCCAACCAGTGTACGGATTTAGAGAGAGTACTGCTTCTGACATTAGAATTACATACTGAAACACAAGTTAAAGTATTTACTTATGATGCTCTGCTTCATCAATACCTCAATTTATAATTTGTAACCGCTCTGGTGTATCAAATATAAATCATTCGGTCGATTGATTTATATGTAGCTTCGCTTCTGTCGGCTATAAAATAATACAAGTAATAATTAGCGATTATGTCTAGTCATACGACTAGACATAATTCGCTATGGGCAGTTCTATATTTTAGGCTTATTATTTTAGCAAACCACGGCGACCATATAAGGTAAGTCGTAGAAAGACTAGTTAATTAATTTGATGTTTTTAGAAGAATGAAGTTCAATTATCGTGCGAGTAATAGGGCGAGAGAAAATCGTGTACTTACCCCTATAACACATAAATAGATGTGCTGACTCAACGAAGTCGACGTGAAAATATTCGCAAAGAAGATAGCACTAAACGCAACAGCACCAAGGAGCAAATGTGTTAAGGTGTTGACTACATTCATGACCATTAGAAAGTTAACAGATGGTCCTTCAGCATAGTGTGGCTGTGGAGGCGGCGGCGGTGGTGGTGGAGGCGGCATGTTTTCTGAATTATTTCTGAATATAGAACTATTTTCTGAATTAATTATGAATTCCTGTTTTACACGCGTTTGTTGATCACTATGAAAAAATAACAAGTGAACTAACTCTGTAAAACGCTCACTAACCATTTATCAGATAGTCGATTTTTATCATACCATGTTACCGGTATCTCATAGTTATATGGTTTGATAAAATCACACATTTACCCAATTTTGTGTGACACACAGTTGCCGCAAACTGTTACGACAACGAACGGGGTATTTACAATTCATTAGGATTTAGTACGATATTTTGTAATATTTTAATCATTTTAATCATAATACATTTTAATCTTAATATTTTTAATGCTTCAGTGATAAAAAGTAAAGTCAGTACTTAAGTCTTTTTAACGTCTACGAATACGCTTCAACATAAAGTAAATTTGACATTAATAAAATTATAATATAATACTAGAGACCAGCTCCCGGCTTCGCTCGGGGTGCAATTTTTTTATGTATTTTTATCCTGGAAAAATGTTAGGTTAAAAATATAAAAAAATTGAGGGATTTTCTAGAAATATAAAAAAAATTGGCACCACTGTTTTCTTAGGCATTATATTTTTCTTTTTTAACGCGGACGAAATCGTGGACCCATGATGTTTTAAGCCGAGTTCTTCTTTGTAGAATCAGTTTGAGTACATTTTGAGTAGGTATATACATACTCTGCGAGTACAAAATGATAACAATGTCAGTTTTTTTTTTTAATTTTACCCATTCATATGAAACATTTTAATAAAACACCAACTTTAATACATTTTTATAATCTAACGCCCGGGAAAAACACGGTAATCTGATAAAATATCAGTTATTCACTCACATATCAGTGTTACAAAATACGAAGGCGTGACGAAGGGGAATCGTGGATAAAGGGCCTAACACACCTGCTAATTTTGAAAAATATTCTAAGTAACTTTACATACTTATAACATAATTATAACACGAAAATGACTAATATTTTTCCAGGCTTATATACATCAGTTAACAGTCTTGCATTGATTGGAAAGTTAATACAAGCCGCCAGGCGTTTGCGCGAGTAATCAGCGGTTGGAAAGATGGACGACGATCTATTATTTTTAATGATTCACTGATACTCCTCTGTATTGAACAACATAATGAAAACGTGCCATCATTTCTAGCGACAAATTCACATTGGTTTGTTTTAGAAAAAAAATATTTGCATAAGTATGTACCTACAATTCGAGAAAGACAAGAATTTTGTATTCTATACTCATCGAGCAAATAAAAGGTTTTTCTCGATTCTCAATCCTACTTACTTACGTTAATTCGTTAATGGAAATTGACTACAGTTTCATAAGATAGCCATAAAAGACATTATAACCACCCATATACTTGTATGAGACAATTATAATTTACATATAAAAAAATTGTATCAGTTATTGATGTCACAATTTTATTTGAGTAAACTGTACTTCTATATCAATGATTATATTATGAATCAGTGACGATGACCAATACCCATTTATGTAATCACAAAGCAATATTAGATAGTAAAATAATAAATTCATAAAAATTATCTATATTCCGAACATTAAAATTAATCACTAGTAAAATGATTATCTACAAATACAAATACTAATGGAGTTGTGATCGTATGATAATTTTAGAATTTTTATAAGTCAAATAAAATACGTCATCAATGTGTGATAGATAATTTTTAAATTATTAATGGAATAATCCATTCCTACTTATAATATAAACACAAAACTAGCCTGTCTGTTTGTTTGTTTTTACCTACGGACCGATTTTCATGAAATTATCCACGGAGGTATTTTTTGTATTATTAAGGGTTGGTTACCGTCACACAAGCAAACGAAGACTGGGTAGGCGAAAGTAACTTTGTCTGTCTGTCTGCTACCTTTTCACGCCTTAACTACTCAACCGATCTTCATGAAATTTTGCATAAACGTTGTCAGGGATACAAGAAAGGACATATGTTCCTTTCATCCAGAAAAAAATTCCTGTTCCCGAGTGATCGTCTAAAAATATAAAGAATTGGGCGCCACTGTCGCGTGGCGGCGCGTCACAGCGATGACGATGTCGGGTGTTATAACTCACATATTTTCTTTTTCAACATGGATAAAGTCGCGCGCACCAGCTAGTTTACTATATGTAAAAATAAATCAATTTACTTTATATTCGTCATTTTTACTCACACCCTATGTAACAAAGTTTTATATTTTTTCTTTCTAACTTTTCGCGCATGGTCTAACTTTCTACCAATAATTAGAACTTGCAACCGCATAACTACTGAATAATAGGAATCAAAAATACTTTGTGATTAAAACCCTCCTAATTTTTAATAAATATTTTTTGAGTAATCAGTCCGTAACAGAAATTATTTGAAGTTTTTTTTTATATTTTTATTACAGTCTAGTGATATTCGTAGCCAACCACGTGCGCATAAGAATTTGAATTTTTCTTACTATACCTAATGGAAATTTTCCAAAAAGTCTGGCTCCACTATCTCCATCTATTTATAATGTATTATTTGTTAATAACAATTAAGTAAAGCTGTTATCCTCGCATAATAGAGATAAAAAGTATCATTAATTTGTGATAATAGAGAACACCTATGGCAGGTTTTATTCAAATCTTTTCAATATTTTACTTGTGTTAGTGCAACCAACATCCTAACATCTTCAAAACACTAACATTATTACCATACAATAAATAATACTCGTAATTATTAGCGTCAATATATACAGTACAATAATTTCATGTGCTGTTACGTTTTACACGTGAATCTGAAATTAGTAGCGGCAGGGCGAGCTGCATTCCAGTGGGCCGCAACATTTAAAGTGATGCCAAGTCATCGCCCTGAGCTGGGTTAGAAGAGAACGTAGCTGTGTGTGGGGATCTGAGGATAAGACTTCGCTGTGATCTCAGACCCACACATCACCGCTGATGGTGGAATCCGGGGTGGTTTTAGTGGTTATTCCCGGTGATAAGTCACTACGCAAGGCGAGTCCCACATTCCCCCTCGTCGACTGGAGGGATAGTGCGTAAACGTCATTTGCTCTCCTAAAAAAAAGGGAGCGCTGCATGTTGCAGTCATTTAGGCGGATTGTCTGGCGGCAATAACCACCCCTTTACAGAAAACCACCGTGAAATAATAGCATGTGCGTTTTTGTGTTTCGGTAAGTGAGTAAGGAGTGTTAGAGCCCATTTCCCTATTCCTTCCTACGCTCTATCCTTATTCCTGCTACACAGCACAGGTCGGCAGCGTACAATGTACCAGCAGCGCACCAGTAGTGTTGCTAGTGTTATAGGCGACGGTAGCAGCCACCTACCATCAAATGGACCCTGTCTATCACCCTGTCTATCGAGTTAACATAATCAACTTGAACCCCCAAACTTGAGCCCCGCAAGATTGAATCCATAAGGCCAGAGAAATGAAGTTTTTTTTAAAAAAAAACTAGCAGATAGTGTTTAAAGCTTATTATTTTTGTACAATAATTTTATGCAGTAGATATTCTAAGAACTCTTCATTAGTACAGATAAATTTGTAATATATATTTTTAATAAAGCTACCGTTAAAAAGTAATACCTACAGAATTCTTGTGATGATTTTCTTAAATATTTCGACAATTAATTAGCTATTGACATAAATACTTAACAGCCTGAAAGTAAATGCACTATACATAAAGAGTCTATATACATAATTGCTTCTATGACTATAGAAATCTTTGACAATATAAACGGATAAATAAACAATTATGAACACATTGAATACTAACTTAATTTATAAAATTATAATAAACAGTATAATATTATCGAAAAATAATATTATACTATAATTGATAAAATAACAGTATGAAATTATGGATTAAATGTAATTGTATAGTTTTAAATGTATTGTAGTTGTAGTCGAAATATGTATTTCACGTATTTCAGTAAACTAGTGAAAACTACATTCTCGCAAACTTGACGTCAACATTTTAAAAATATTTTTTTATTTTTTTTCTTTATTTTTTTTTTTACATAATGAGAACGCCCTTAAGACGTTTCGTTAGGATTAACTTTTTTTTAAATAAAGCGTAATGTCACTGAGAATTGCCATGCATGGTTTTTTTTTTTTCAAAATGACTGTAATTTAATGTTATTTAGAAAGTCGCTTTTCTATACATGTCATTCCTAAAACCAACAGAAGCTGAAAATTAGACATAAACTTTAAAAATTAACGTGAAAATTATTGTGTAACAGATGCTACTTGAACTGTTATTGGGATTAGTTTAAAGTGCATCTAATATTTTATTATATATGAAATAAGTTAACGAATTTTTTTGTCTCTTTATTGAAAATTTAAAAATATAATTAAATTCATATGCATACTCCTTTGGTTTTGGTTTTAAAATAACTTTTGGCTGTACTTATTTTTTATTTCAAATTTGTCAGCCAGTTTAAATTTACAAAGTCTCCACTTTGAATTATTTCTCAGTTATATTTCTACTATATTGCGTATAATATTTACTATCAGTTAAATCGCAGAGATCACAAAACTACAACTAATACTTACGGAAATACCAAAGGACATTTCATATTAATAATATAACACCACAATTGCGGTTTTTTTTATACCTATTACTAAAAAATACACCTCGAGCCGCCTTAAAGTGAGGATTCGTCTGGATTCTTTAAAGAATTATTACTTAAACTCAAGTAGACTGAAAAATAGTTCACATAACAAAATAGAACTAAGGAACATACGTTAAAAAAGTTATATGTATAGTATGTTATTAATTAAAAAAAAAAAATTTTTTTCCAGACGAAGACTCCAAGAAATCCTTTATGTTTTGACATTTTTTCAGCGATATAGGTTTTCTACATTCGATATTAAATATCTAAATACGTTGTATGAACAAAAAAAGAAATTTCTTTGCAACAAGTTAAAACAGTTTGAAATATTGTGGTTATAAAGATACTTCAGTATATTGAGAGAAAATACACAGCAAAGTACAACATTACAATAAAGTATTTTCCTACTTTTAAAATTATTCTAAGTAAGAACATTCGACGAACTTCAATTAGCTACGTGTTTTATTTATGTGTGCCCTTAAAACGTTACATTTTTCTTGAATTAAAATAAGTTAAATTGTATAATATTGAGTGCACTAGGTTATATGAGTTTTCGTACTTATTTAGAATACAGTTTCTCTATAATAGTTCAATATATCACAATGTCTATTTCGTCACACTTTTTCACAGCACCTGAAACAAAAAAATAAAATAAAATTATGTGTTTGAATTGTACTTAAATAGCAAACAAGAATTCACTATTTTAGTATAGTCAAATTAGTCGTACATTTATACCTTGCGGTAACCAGATGACCATATTAAAATACCTCGAGAGTGGGGAGTGTGCTGAGGGTTTAGAAGGGTTTAAATGTACCTTTTTTTAAGTTTTTGCTCATATTACGAATATTTCTACGAATACGAGTAGCATTATGATTACTTCTGACAAAAGGTTCTACATAAAAAAATCTACTAATTTGGATATATTAATTTTACACTGCGATCAATACTTTAGGTGCTACAGGCTGTGTAAGTTAACAGAGAATTAAGTTGTGTAAGATACGGTTGTTGGGGAAGATGTGGATTTAGTAGTTCTTCTAAACACCAGCAAATATTCCTTGTCAAACCAGGAAAATTGAAAGTGGAAACCAAGATATTTTAGTCAACGAAGCTAGTGAAGATCACCAGCTAGTATAGCTCTTGTAAATGGCGTCAACATACCTATAAGTGGGTGCGCGTACTAGTAGTTTACCGCGTGTGACACGAGCGGCAACAATACTCCGCGTAGTATGGGTAGTGGCAGAGTCGCGCTTGAACTGCGAGCCCGCAGTTGCTTAATTTATCGGTGCATGTTCCTGAAAAAATACCCTTTTTTGGTATCAGTAAGTGTCAACATAGAGTAAATAGTACTTTATTACTGTTTAAGTACGCACTTTACTGTTTAAGTACTATTTGCTCTATGGTATCAATCAAAGAAAATTGAAACTTATTTTCAGATAAGTACAGAGGTTTACCTATTCTCCCCTTATTCCTTATTCTATTAAAGTCGGCAGATGATTTGCATGCCCTATGGTGTTGCTTGCGTTATTAGAAGAATAAATGTATCCACCATCTATTGGTCCGTCAGACTCTTGGATGAATTTTTCATAAAAATGAATGGGTGACAGGAAATGAAAGATTTGCTCACCGTCTGTGAAAGATCTCTCGCTAATATTTTGTGAATTACGACTCTGATGTCTTGTAACTCGTTGTTGCGGATCTGAAACTGATGAAAAAAATTATTATAATATTTTATTTTCAAAAATATTGCACGAAGACCATGTAGGTTTTTAGAAAAAAAAAAACCTACTACGAATCACATAGTTGTGAAATTGTTTTATTTTTAGTGCGAGAAAGAATTCACTGACTCTATTCCAAAATATTTCGGCGTAATTTCATATTTTGAACGGCTTAAAACATAAACGAAACATTACGAGAAGGCGCTATTTTTCAACAAGTAATTCGGTATCAGGCAGTAAGACAACTAAAGCAAAGCCACGGAGACAACGCAAAGAATATTTAAAACAAACTTTCAGGCGTTCGTAACATTAAATTAACAAAACAAATAGTTAACACATTTTTTTACATATTTAATAGAGCAACCATTCATAAAAAATATAAAAAAAACATAAAAAGGTGACCATGTGTTGTCAAGATCGCTTTCTGTACCACGAAACAGATAGTCCGACCGCTTCTAATATTTTTCGTGCGAGAGAAAAGGACAGAAATACATAATCACTTGATGTTGTAAAAGTCGGTATGGGTCGGGTTTGTTTACATTGTTTGCATTGTCTCAATGGCTTTACTTTAAGCTCTTCAAGTCAAATCTATTTATTTTACCTACAAATACCTATACGTTATCACGTGATTTCTCATAATATAAGTGGAATCATTTAGTTTTAGTTATTTAGTTTACCAGTGGGGGAGAGCGGTGGGTTGATAAGTGTTGGACGCGGTGGACGCACGGAACAGCGTGGAGGCACACAAGTGCGTCGCGCGGGGGGTCGACTGCCACTGCATTCTTCGTCCCGCGCCGCGCCTCCAGCTCCCGCAACGCCCCCACGTGCGCACCAAACTGTGCGCGACTGTACTCCAGCTTCACATGGTCCCTGACACTAAACAACCACAGAAAAATATATCTAACACCACAACTTCAACAGTACAATGAGCCACACAATTGGGTTGTTTATTACCAATTTAAATGGTTTGAATAAACCATTTATCTGTCTAATCATGATTATGATTACCTATCTAACTTTATCTATATAGCCTAGGAACTAGGAACAGGACCGTGACCAGATAAGATGAAAACTTCACTGTCGTCCTTGATAGAACAAGGGACAAGATGAATATTTTTGATAGGATAAAGACGACAAGATTACAAAATGAAGATGAGGGAAAAGATAATAGGCTGACTATAGGCTACGATTATGAAACGAGCGGGGTGGAGCGGGGAGCCGCGTGTAAGCGACAGAGCTCAACATCAAACGACGATCAAATAAACACCCGGCCACCGCTCCGCCCCGCCCCGCTCCGCTCATTTCGTAACCTCAGCCTTAGCATCCCTTTTTACCCATAAGACCAGACGATTTGTCAGTCTATGACTGCACAAAGTACGTCCGTACTCTATAAAAATTAACAACAGCGCTTAACGTACCTCGCCCCAATCACTAAGGTACCAAGTAGGTGCACAAGTTCCTCCACAATCCCTCTCCGTTTCCGGTTTTGTTCGTCGACACGCCGTATCCCTCAACCGTCTTCCATTCCCACCGATACATATCACTGCACGCATTTGGCGTCCGCTACAAGTGGCCGAGCAGGGTGACCATTCGCCTGAAATTATCGAGTTACAAACTAAAAATCATATTTTTATGATTTTAACGTATTTTATACGATACAGTGTGGATTTTTATTTTTAAAAATAAGGTATCTCAAAATTGCATAATATTTACATTACAAATATCTATACAAATTATAATGAGTTATGGTCCGTCAAACAGGCTGATTCTCCACTTGATTGTATGGTTAATAGTTTTATAGGGTTGCAATTGTGCAATTATAAAGAACTATGATGGAACAGGGGAATGGGCTCTTATTCATTCACCGAAACACAATAGCTCGCGCTCTGTTATTTCATGATCTTCTGTCTTCTGTTGTCAAACAGGCTACCCAGTTCATGATTGTTGGACCTTCATTTAAATTAGATTACGAAATTTACTAAAGAATCCAATCAATGACAACAACTGTCAGAGATTATCAGGATTAGATCGTTAGTATGCAGTACTGATCATATATGTAATGCAGTACATATTTAATTGCACTTGCTTGCACATTGCAATGTAAATGCATCCAAAACGACTGCATAATAACACGCTCTAAAGGACAAGTACAGGACTGCATGCTATTACTCTCCGGCGAGATATCACGCATTGTGTATAGAATTTTAATGTAAAAAGGTCACGTCTCTTTTTTTGTGCGACGTGTATTTTAAGAGAACTCATGAAGATTATATGTGCTACTCTGATATGATAATTTTGCTTTGTTTAAATAGGGTATCGCATGTATGATAAATATAGAGTAACAGAAGCAGGTAGAGTATTAGGAAATTCTCATTAAGTTTTTTATCGCTCGCCAATCCTTCAATACCTTAAGACGAAGGTCTATAATCAGTTTTGACCTATGCTTCTGGGCCGTGTATCATTCTCTCGTTAACAAGTCACTAAAGTAGCTATAATATAGGAATTTTTAGAAAGGTTTCGAAATAGAAACCCTGAAGTAAGTAGACGATATAAAAAAAAATCAGTCAATTGTTGGAATTGGAAGAATTCTGCTTAAAGGACCAAAACCGATGTATCTTATCTAAATATCCTTCACATTGTTACAAATTATAACTTACTGCTAAACCATTGAGCCTCGCATTGCTTCCGAATTGAACAAGTCTGTGAAGAAGGCGGAGAACGATGAGCAGAACAGCCTCCGGGCTCTGAACAGCGCACACTGCGAGTCTGTATGCCACCGCCGACACACCAACCGACACACTAGAAGAAAATATTTTCTAACATCTACAGCATCAAAAGAAATATTAGGACATTAAAACTAATTGTTGCTAATTACTTACACACTTGTAGGACCTCTTACGAATTTTTACGAACTTGCAAGATAGCCTGAATTCTGTTTTTATATACAAGTATCTTGAAATTCATCTTGAAATTTTTCACGGTTGTACCGAATATAGCAAAATATAGGGTACTTTTTATCTTACCTCAGACCATTCACTGTAGAGCCATCCGCCTTCTGCGGTAAAACTGTATGAAGGTCCAAGTGCCGATGGTTCATTATTCCTTGAATTGTTCGATGCCAAAGATATGATTGGCCCTTCTCGAAATGTGTCAATGCGATCTTTTGGCCTAACTTGTCGTCGAGTGTCTGGTCGAGGAACATCCTCCTTCACAGCTGTGCCATCACAGTTAGGAATGTCACATTGTTCGCTGCTTGGAGGCATTGGAAGTGGACACTTTTGATCACTAATCTGGAAATGTAAGCCATATTTTTTTTTAAAGTCACTTTAAAAATAAACTATTTACGCTCATTTGCTTTATTAATAAATTATACTCCTACTGATAAATTTTAAGCTGTGACAAATATCGTTATTTAATCCAATATAAATACAATGTCCGATAAATTATTTAACTATAATGACGCGCCTGATTATTCGCGTGATTACGTCCATCTGCTATGTCTTTCAAACGGTGTTATCCTAAATTATTCAAATAGGTTCTGTGATTTCCTTGGTTACCTTTCACATATAAACAAGCTAATATAATGTCTCTGCTCGCTTTCTTATAAGTAAGAGTTAAGTATTATTATTAATAATAATAATATAGCCTTTTATTTCCACATCTCAATTAAAATTACAATTAAAATTAGTGATTAGTATTTCTTAATTATAATCTAGTTGTTAGTATGTTATTAGGCTTCCTTCTAAATTATGAAATATGAATCCCTTTTTGGGTAAAGGCCTCCTCCACCTTTTGAACTTGTTCTCGTCATTAACGTTTTCCTTTTTGTTTTTATTTCTTTTGTTGTTGTTACTTTCATTTATGTCATTGCTGTCTACACTCGTGTTGTTTTTGTTGTTGTTGATGTTGTAGTTTTTGTTGTTATCGTTTTTGTTGTTTTTGTCGTCGTCGTCGTCGTCGTCGCCGTTGTTGTTGTTATTGTTGATTTTTTGTCTTTATTTTTGTTTTTGTTTATGTTTATGTCAGGTGGAGAGTTAAGTATTAAGTACAGATTATATTTTTGGACGTTAATGACCGTACCTTTGTAATTCCTCGAGCATGATCTTGAACACAACCCACAATTCTTGTTCGATGAGCGGGTCCACAAACTGGACAGGGTCCCCAGGGAGCTGCTCTCCATCTTGGTGGACAAGAAGAGAGTCCACAACGACGACGCCTAGGCGGAGGTGGGGCTCCTACGCAATTTGCAGGTGACACTTCCCTGTCTACACCTCGATCTTCTTCTACACATTTAAATTTACCAACTTGCAGTCCTCCTCCACAAGATCTTGTACATTGAGTAAACGATAATATCTTCCAAGAAAATTTCCTATCACCAATCACGTTACTTTCAATGTCTGTAGGTTTCTTAACTTCTTCTTGCTTGGATATTGACGTGTCAACTTTGGGATAGTCCAGAGCTCTTGTGTGAGATTCAGCATTGTGATGTCGATGGTGTCTTTGAACTGAATGGTGTGGAGATGAATTGACAGCCGTTGGTATGTCATTGCTTGTATCGTCTGGCATCGTATCAGATAAATATTCGTATTTTATATTTGGATTCGGTTGGGTATACAGTATCTGGAAATGTAACAATTCTTTTTGAGTTTCACATTTTGAATTAAAAGGACCTTTTGTTGATAACATGATTTGCAAAACAGCAAAAGAGAAGCAAGAAAAAATATTACTTGTTACATCGAAACAAAACATTATTAATATAATAACTAAATCTGTCTTTTGGGTAAGAGTAACCGATCTTCGAAGTCACATAAGTTGAATGTTGTGTGCAAGAAATTTGATATAATTTGTTTTTGGTGTAATATCAAGTGACCTATGATATAATCAGCAACGAAAATGGTATATTATTTTTCGATGTGGGGAGCTTCTTAATAACATACAGGGAAAGGAATATACGTACCATAATATCGATAGGATGATGTAAAGGTCCTAGCGCAAATACAGAGTCTTTATTAACAGCTCTCGAATAAAGAAACCTTGCACCTACAGCCTCATATGTTCCCGGCGCACTCACTGCGAACTCTCCATTCATTATGTAAGACCCATTTGTTACTTTTAACGCTGAAAGAATCAAATTTGTCTTAAATGCAACAATGTATTACAAATTGTAGTCTTTAACAAACTAGTTAGGTGCGTCATGCAAATAATTAACTGCCAATTGAGAAGGCGGCTACCTCCATTTATCTGACAATTTGCAGCGTAGGCGCTTCTATTGAAGTGTTGAGGCGGCGCGCGTGTGCATTTCCATTTAATCGATTCGACATCGATCTTTGCACCCCTGAGTGCTTCCAAGTTTGATTGAAATCTTTTGACATAGTTTCCTTAGCCTATTACTTTAAGTAATTGGTAATGATTATTAAGATATACAAATATCTTAAAATTTTCAAAACTAAAGAGTGTTTTCAAAAAAAAAAAACCAACTGAGATATAATTTTTAGAACACTACCGATATTCAGGCTGAAATCCTAGTCAACTTGCACCTCTTAAGTGTTTTCTTTTTAAAATTTATGTGTGGATTAAATTTTTCTCTAACTGTAAAGGAAAATATCAGGAGGAAACCTGCGTGTCGTATAGGTATGACTTATTAATCTTCGTGATGGATAAAAACTTCCTTATATCTATGAAAGGACCAATGTATATAATTATATGCATTGATCTTAGCATTCTATAATTATACTATATCTAAACCGAAATAGAGTTTCCTCAAGATAAATAAGTCATTTAACCATAACCATAATAAGACTGATAGTCGTTGTGACAGGTGTTTAAGTGACACCGGGGTGGCTACATCAAATAAAGCCTTACAGGGATTTAGACTTTATTTGCTTAGATTTTGTTATAGTTTGGCTAATATAATTTTCTTTTCATGTGACTTTTAAATTTTACTCTGTTACCAAAACTTTTACGTAATTTAAAGGAAGGCTAAATTTTGGGGCTTCTTACCTTTTTCTTAAACAAGAATGATTAATACGAACCAATATAATTGTCACTGGGCACAATCTCAGATATGTTGAGCCTGCAAGCTCCACGTGGCACCGTGGTGACATAAGAATATCCTAGTGGCAAACGAGGCCTTGAGAATAGTCCAGAGACTAGACGTTGACCACACCGGACCTCGCGGGTGACAGTCGATGCCAGCACGCCTTCACGGCCCACTACCTGCAAAGAACAAACGATTAAAAACGCCTTTTAAAGGATATTACACATTATTCATGGTTGTCGGGCTTTATTTAAAATGCGATGATAAATTAGTTATGCACACTCATGTGTGGTGCTCGGATGATTTACGGAGTGAGCATAAACGCGGATTAAGTTGTCAGAGCATTTACACGGTCGTCTAGACCCAGGAGAAGAGAGTAATGTATAATATAGTTTACAAATATAGTTCATTGAAAATAACTGATGTATGGAAAGATTATCTTGACAAAAACAACGGTAAATATTATACTGGCTATTTAAGATAAGCCAGGATTTAAACCAAGAACTGAAACTAAACAAGTGGCTTAGTTGAAGATTTAAAAAATGTTCAAGACAAAGAAACTAATGACGGTGAAGACAATTCTTTAAATGAAGTAAATGATTTAAAAGATAATATGAAAGCTGTAATTCAAAAACAACCTCAAGTAGCGTTAACGCTTGGACAAGACAGTTTTTGTCGATACACTAAACAGAGCTTTAATTAAGAAACAGCGCCCTCGAGTGTTCAGCTAATTGACAAATTACACGATACCGGCATGTCTAAAAGGATGTTAATAAAATGTAACTCAGTGACAGGCGTCGTTAAACAATTCACGGCTAATAATGAGAATGCGCGTAAATTTGCTGATGAAAATATGCGCTTAAACTGCGGTAATCATGTCTAAAGCGTTTAACATCAATTAGCATCAATACAATTCTGACTTCAGTAACTACTGTGTGATTCCCTGATAAGTGGGGTCGTCCAGGCTAGCTGTTGGCTGCCAGACCATCTTAGATAATTTTGTTACCACCACTCTATAGAAGACTACTGTGAAATATCATCACAAATGGTAGCATATGTGATAATCTGTTTCGGTTAGTGAGAATATAGTCTAATAGCTTAGCTTTTATTTTATCAAGGTTCTCTTTCATCCCGTATAGGTGTTGCTTGTGTAATAGGCGAAGCCACCTACCATCATCATTTATTTACTTATTATATAACATTTACCCTTTTTTAATACATTCATAGAATCATATAAAAATATTTAATGTTGTATGATTATTTGCTGTTTTAGATTTTACAAAAATATTATGAAAGAATGTTCCATTCAATTATACTTGTCAATGTTGTATTTCGTAATATTTAATGTGAGACTAATGGGAAGAGAACATTAATTCAAAGTAATGCTACTTTTATGAGTCCATCGCATGAGATAAACCGCCTCTAAAACTCATGTAGCACCAGAGATCATTCTAATAGTAATGTGAAAAAGCGATTTTGTTACACACTATGAATCATTTTTGAAATCGGTCATTGAATATTTTCTTTGTGCTAAAGTACTTAAAGTGCTCAGCAGCTCAATTATCGGCTATGTTAGCATCGATATATCAATTTTTATCCAAGCAATAAACGATTTAGCGAATGAAAATGTTTCAAAAAGTGGAGTAATTTTATTGCGGTCAGGTATTTCTGGCAGCGCGCCTCGAATATGTTTCAAAACATTCAACGGTTCGATTGTCTTATTTGGAAAATGATAACGATTAAGATGTTTAACAAATAAATGGTATGAAACTTCATAAAAACATTTGGAAATAAGCGTATGCGTAGATACTTAATCTTTTAAAGAGAAATAGATATCATAGAGAGCTAATTTGTAAGTTAATTTATAGTAAGTAATTATTTATCAGGCATCTATACAGTCCACATTTTGTTAGTGAAATAAAACTCAAATCTATATTACTATCTTCAATCCTTTATCTAAGAAATGTAGCATTTAGTAAGTTGAGTATATATCAGTTATTTTATCTACCTTACTAATTACTTACTAATACCACGAATATCTACTCGTAGAACCATAGTACACATAAAACAAGCAATACATAATTATAACTATTATCATCAACCACCTACCTACTTGCATTATTAGCAAGCTATACAATAACATAATATAGAAACTACACAAAACAATGTATACAGCAATGACAATAGATCATAATAACTACCTATTCATATAATTACATAAACCAAAATAAAAATAAATAAATATATATTTTGTTTTATTTTAAATCGAAACGTTATCAATTGTGGTCATCAAATTACGATAATTGCTTGGTGATCTATTACAAAGTAAACCAGTTTCTAAATAAACAGAAGCACTTGAGAAATACCACAATCATTATACGCCTCCATAAAATCCTACTCAATAAGTACTGTTTAAAACGCTCTAATTCAGTTAAAGTGTTTAAATTAAGTTAGTAGGTACTTTATCACATTGTTTGAAGATTGTCTCATTTAACTAGCACGTTGGATGAGTTATTAGGATTCTTGCCTTAACGTTCTGTTCCAAGATTCCCGTCAAGATCAACTTTGGAAATAAACTTATCAAAGTCGGCTTTGGTCTGGATCTGAATAGTGGCAGGGCACACTGCGTTTCGCAGTTATTTGGGCAGCCCGTCTCGAGGCAGTAACCACCCCCTTACAGAAGACCATTGTGAAATAGCAGCGTGTCCTACTACCTTATCCTCAATCCCACAATGGTCGGCAGCGCACTTGCAGCAGCTGTAGCATTGCTTGTGTTATAGGCGACGGTAACCACGCCACCTACCATCAAGTGGATCGTCAGTCTGTCTGTAGACCTTAACATTAAAAAAATATATAATATTTTTATTCCTTGGCCTGGTTTCATCTGAGACTAGAATTGGAATGTTATTTACAAATGAAAAAATATTATCAAAGAGCAAACTGAATATCATAAAATATTGTATCACTGTCAAAACGAATGCTAACATACATTCATAAGGAATTTACTAAGCAAATAAAGTTACAAGTAGTAAATGCTCTTGTTCCTTGCTTGCTTTCCGAATATCAAATTTAACGATTTTTTTTTTAAATTATCATAATATTTGAAATTCAAAATAACATAAGTGTAGGTACTCGTATTTGGCACAAGCCTTTAGATGTCTATTTCTACGAGTAATAGGATATCCAACCAGCATTAATTGAAACTTCATTAATCCCTAATCTTTCAACTATGTCTGGATAATTATCACAGGTTTTACTGTTTCTTTTTTTTATTTTTTTTTTAACAACCCTGATTTGTCGCGGATGCAGAATTTTCAAGATTTTTCAATATGTAGTTATTTTTATAAGTAATCAAGTTTTTGGTAGAAAATTAAAACAATTTAAATTAAATAACAAATGATTTTATAATTCATCCCAGGTAAATTCGCCAGAATTAGGACTAGCTCCATATCCGCATCCGCAAAAGATTCTCATTGATTATTGCGGACGTGGATACGGTTGCGGATTTCTAAATCAATGCGGAAGTTCCGCATTTTCGGTTGCAGATGCGAATAACCGCAACAACCCTGCTTTGACTAGCAATGTTAACTCAATTAAACTGTTCCAATTACGTTGTGTTTTAATGTTCATGAATCCGAAACTTTCCATTATCATACACGATGAGGTTGGTCCGTTGCAAATTATGAATTTATTACCCCACTTATTCCCTTGACTCGTGAGGTATTCTGAATTCTAATTTTATACCTTCAATTTTGACACAGAGTTAGCAATGTTTGTAAATGTGTCTGAACCTTAACGAGTTATTCAAGTCCTGCCCGACAGGCCTTTTGGTTTGTGTCAACCGAACTAAACACGAAATAAACTTATCTGGTACATTTCACGCTTGAAGGGATTACGTTTGATTTAATTCATACTAATATTATAAATGTGAAAGTAACACTGTGTGTCTGTTACCTTTCCACGCCTTAACTACTCAACCGATCATCATGAAATTTTGCACGTGGTCAGGGATACAGGAAAGGACGTAGGATAACCTTTCATACAGGAAGTACTGTTCCCAAGGGATCACCAAATATTATAAAAAATTTGACGCCTCTTTTATATTTTATATTTACTTCATACACTCAGATGTTGTATTTTTTACTAGCTGGTGAACTCGACTTCGTCCGCATTGAAATACAAAAAATATAACACAAAAAGTATATGAGCAATAAATAACGCCTGACATATCAGGGATTAGATTTTTGTTTTTAGATGATCCCTTGGGAACAGTACATTTTTTTCTGAATGAAAGGTACCTATTTCCCTGACTGTATCCCTGATAAGGTGTCTGCAAATTTTCTTGAAATCGGTTAAGAAGTTACGGCGTGATAAGGTAAATAGACTGTGACATTTATAATATTAGTATGGATTTTTCAAAGCGGACGAAATTGCGGGAACTAGCTGGTAATGTAATTATATAGCCGTAGATTTATGATATAGATAAATGTAGTCTGAAGAATTGATATACGGTTATGTTTTCGAAATAAAGTAATGTTATTGATAGATAATGTAACTGAAACAATGGAATGTTTTTGTTATGACGCGAGCATGAAATTTATGAAGCTGAATATTCAGGTCGACCGAACAACCGAATCAGATAAGTAGAATTCTAAATTAGCCATTCAGTCGTAGTCGGCAACAGAGACAAAGGTGGCTAGGGAGTGCGACGAAGCGACTATGCAAACACTCATGTGCATTGCACAGACAAACTGGGTCGCATCGTGTTTATTTAACAACATAATATAATATATTATTTAAATATAATGCTAATACGAATAAAGCATTACAAATGGATTACTTGTGACCGATATAATAATTAAAACAAGTATTAATACATAATACAAGCTATACATAATAATAAAAATTATAAACCTACCCTCGACTTTGAATTGAACTTTATAGTTGCTGTGGAGTTGAGTATGCTGCAGACTACTTGGTGCTGCAGTATCAGGTCAAGGTTACCATGTCATGGAAATACTACCGAAGTAACAGTAGGTATACCAAATTTCACATCAATCGAACCTGTAGAAGTTAGTGAAATTCCTTCGTCAACTAGGGAATGAGCTGATGATCTTCAAACGCCTGAACAGATCTTCTTAATTAGAGCTAGAAACTATATGGATCATGTAAGCTTTTAAACAAAAATACCCGATCAAAATTGGTTAATCTGTTTTGGAGCTATGATACCACAGGCAGACGCAAAACATATACAGGTCAAACCCATCTTTTGCGTCGGACGTCGGGGGTTAAAAATACAAGTGTGAAACCCGCCTAGAATCACACTTGAAATTTTGTAAATCGTATTTTTTTTTTTTATATATATAAATGTTAAGTTGGTCTGTGTACGCTTCAAAAACTCGACAATGGGTGGGCCGATTTCAATTTGGTATTCACATTTGGAAAGAGGAGAAGATTTTTATATATAGAAGTACACTCGGGCGAAGCCGGAAGCGGGTCGCTAGTTAATTTATATAAATCTACATCCTTTAATTGGTAACTGTATCTGTCGTGAACACATATTTGTTCGGCGCAGTTTGAGGTAGAATGTGTCAGCACATGTCACTTCATATTAACATACATTCTTGTACAAATAAACGAGTTATTATTCATATATATTATATTAATTCACAATGTTAAATCAATATTTTTTACCATTAAGGAAGTCGCCGGGAGCCAGACTAGGCTCTAATTTTTTCCTATTTTAAGGTTGCCAGACTGGCTGAAGATTCATTTGATGGTAGGTGGCTACTGTCGCCTATAAAGCAAGCAACGCCACTTGCGCTGCCAATCATAGTAGAATTAAGTATAAGGGATTGGGAATGGACAGAGAAATGGGCTCTGGCATGTCTTATACTCACTCACCGAAACACAACAACACTTTTACTGTTATTTCACGATGATCTTCTGTAAGGGAATTACTGCCGCTAGAGGGGCTTTACAAATGAGTGTGAAACGCAAAGGGCCTAGCCACTATTAAAATCAAAATTAAATTTGTATTTACACCATAATATAATTACCACATTAGATAAATAGGAATAAATTCCTTGTGTAACGCTCTTTCCATTAATGAAAAAGAATCGCTAAGAAAGGGTTTTTGAAAAATTTAAATTTTTATTCAAACTACAAGCTACTAGATGTAGCCTTGCTTGCTATTTATTTTAAACCCTATCTCAAATATATAAGTTCATTTTATTTTATTTATTATTTAATTTTGAGCCAAAAGTAATAAACGGATACACTATTCACTTCAGATTGCGTGATGAAATTTAATATTTGAAGAGCAAACTACAAAGTCGTGACAGGCGGAATATTCGATATAAAATTAGCATGGCGCGGTACGGGTGTTTGAACGATCTATGCGGTCAAAATTATTTTACTGTCAATATTTGTTCTAAACGATATTAGTAAATGAAACATAGAATCTAATATTACATCGAGACATTTTTATTGTAAATAATAAGAAATTTTCATCTTCGCTTTCTGAAGAATGACCACGTTCATTCGGATTCGCAGGGATGAGTAGAGCAATTGTTTATGGCAAAAAAGAATTAAGTTTTCTTCTTTTCATGCTTCTAATGCTACTTAACGGCGACTAAAAATATCTCTGTTGCTATTTTCTCTCGAAAAATTTCGAGCGAAGTTTTGGCGGTATGATTTGGCCCAATAGGTACCAACGCATTTTTTATTACAACTGCACCATGGATTAATATTTATTCGTGTTTCCGAAATTTGTCTTTGGCATATCCACAAGTAAACCAGTTTCTTTGCGAAATCTGGCCTGGATTTCCCGTTTCCTTTTATTTCCAATTTTTTTTCGTCCTCAGTTTTCCTCTGTCTGTATTCTTTACAGGAAATTTATAAGCCAGGTGGATAATGCTTTCGAAAAAAAGCGAATTCTTGCATGTAGAACCGAAAGCCCGAACTCGATAGCTTCAGGACTAACCTCTTTTTCAACATCTAATCGGTTGAAATCCTTAGAAGTTGCACCGCATATGTAGCACTGGCTTGTGGATTTCGTGCCAGTGGCAGCATTGCAGACCTATCTGTCTATCATTGTCATGATAAACAATCTCTATTGCGTTTAGAGAATTTGCAGTTTTTGACATAATTAATTTCTTCTTCCGTTATATCAGTATTCTCTTTCACGAAACGAAACCTTATTGGCCGGCAATATCGTGGAGAAGAGGGTGTTGGGTTTTCCCAGACAATCTTTTTTTCATTTTGGCCACAAACCAATCGTAGAGGGACGAAGCAGCTCTGAAATATATTCGCGTCTGAGTCGGCATCGACATCGTTTTCAAATTTTTGTTTAAACTTAAATTGCTGAAATCCGTCGCAGCCCCATTTACATATCATCTTCAGGTTATCTCGATCTTGCTCTTTTCATGTCATCAGGACGACTTCTAGGAAGATTGACAGGCGCCTAACGGTTAGATCAACCAAAGGTTGCAAGTGGCTTTCGACGAAGGTACTCGTTACTTTGCATGCCTTGCATAACAAGGAAAGGACTATTTTCTAATTACTCCGTACTGTCGACGAGTTAAATCAGCTTCTACAAACATGGCCAATGCTTGTAATGGTGTAAGGGCGCAAGGTTTTTCTTCTTTCTTTATTTCTGAAAATGCCCTTTTATATTTTGTTGCACGTGTAGGACTACTGGTGATTTTTTAAAATATATCAGGCATTTCGTTTTCCACTTTTCCGCAACTCAACCTGAGCAGCATGAACGATCACTTCTGCTTCCCCTAGCACAAGGTGCAAGGTGTCCCCTAGCACAGGTAGTCGTTCTTTTTTAACTGTTTTAAATTTTGTATATTTGACTTTTGGCCGCGTAGATAGTTCAAATATCCATATGGCGCGTCAAAGTGATAAACGCCAGCTAAATTCAAACAGAGATGTGAATGTGAATTCAATGGCGCCAACATTATTTGCGTTAACACAAGAATATAAATGTGTTTACCAGAAACAACCACTCGTAAAATTAGTAATACAGAACCAACTAAACAAATTCGACTTTACTTTGCGGTTGATTGTGTAACTAATAAAATAAATCATAATAAATTTATCCACTAAATAATGAATTCAACAAATCCAATATGAACAAAACATAACTAGCAACTTTAAATATCAATGATAAGTTATTTATAACGATTCTGACACAAAATAATTGTCACTTTTTACTATAAAAATTCCAACTGGTAAAAAAGTAAATTACAAATTCAATAATTATGACATTATCGCAGAGAAAATTGAAAAGCATATCTGTACAGTATATTCTTATATTAAAATATCATATCATAACTAAAAGATCATCTACAAAGACATTGTACTTATTAAATAAACTGGCCACTAGTTAGTCGTTACTTGGTCAATGTTAAAGCTTGGACTAGCCAGATAAATATTTTTTCAGAGACAATTATTACATAAATGACGAAAAAATTGACACAATAAAATGTTGAAATCTTCTAGAACTTCATAGTCGTCATAGATTTATCTTAATCAGTTGACAAACTAGATATAACTTGATAGATATCTATATAGCTGGGCATAGATCTATAAGATCGTCAAGACTTAAAACTCTACTGTCTCATCAACTGATTTTCTGAGATGGCTAAAGTAACAATTAGGGGGCCGTCCAGCCACAAAACTTTCTTCCAATATAATTGTCGATTTTAGCAGCTATATTCCTAATTATACGAGCTATTTATTTAGGTGAATCTAGATATCTTAAGGATTACTTTGTAATGGAACCGGGCTCTCAGGGAAGCTTCGAGCATATTAATCTTAGCGATGAACTCCTTTCTAAACGAAACATTTCACAGTGACATAAATATCCAGTGACATAATTATCAATAAATGATTAAAATAAATAATGTAAGAACAAAGTGAAGTGGACTGCTGACCCGAATTGGCAAATAAAACACGTGTCATGTTCGCAAATTTTCTAATGAATTTTAGGTGACTACACTCGTTTAAAATTGAGCGTCTAGACGATATTGTCATTTGCCATCATTTACACGCTTCCAATGATTGTCTCTAACAATTGATTTTGGACCAATATAAATTTATAAGAATATATGTGCATAAAAGTAATTTGCTAACAACTACGGATCTCAATTTTAACAATATCAAGTGGTCAAAGAGAAATTTGACTTAAAACCGATACAATTTTTTAATAAGTTAAAATGATTTTATCGTAAAGCCTAATAGGAAAGTTAGAATTTTGGAGGATTAGCCCTTAAAAAAAATTATGATAGTAATTAAATAAAACTTTTTAGATACTTAAATACAGTGCAGTCTTGCACAAAGAAGTATGGCGATAAGATGTCACAAGAGAAATTGTATTCTACGATTTCAGTGCACTAACATTGTGACACTTGATTTTTATATTATTAGCTGTTGCACGCGACTTTGCTCGCGTAACTTTGAAAAATATAGCTTATGTTACTCGCTGATAATGAAGCCTTCTATTCTAATAGGTGATAGAATTTTCAAAAGAGTCCTGTAGTTTTTGAGTTTACTCATTACAAACATACAAAAATACAAATCCTTTCTCTTTATAATATTAGTATTATATACAAGTATAGATTAGGTACATGACATTTTAAGAAAAGAGATCTATTTTATCTATGACGTAACTCAAAATATTACGCCAAAGATGGCAAAAGACTGTAGATCAATATGACTATAGATAAAAGTTTGATTTTAATTATTTATTCTCAAATTATAAAGTATACTCAAAAATAAAGTATACTTATACAGAATCGGAATGGAGAATAATTAACTAAACGTGGCTACTTTAAATAATTATTCGGCCTGCTGTACTTGTGTTTAATAAGCACTACTACATACTACTCACATGTTGATTACTGACAATTACAATGAGCTAAAATTGTGCTAAATGTTTCCTGGTGAAGATGGTTAACATTGCAACCTCTGCAAAATTAATAACTTACCATAATGACAGCTACGAAGAGCAGCGCACTATTGATCATTTTGTCGGAACACTGGACACTCACTAAATGATAGACTCACACACTTCTTTCAATAGACAAACTTGATATTTTGCCCACAAAGAACCGCTCGGTGCGCTAGTAGAAAAATGTTTTTTTTTTTTTTATAATTATATCAGATGATAAAGTGTTAATGACCTGTAAACTGCTTTAAATCGATAATTGTTACATTGATCTGAATGATTACGTAGAAAGATAAGAAGCACTTAAGAAACTATATACATTGTCTTCGTTAAAAGTAATTTATACATGTAGCAGGACTGAATCATAATAGTGTTTTTTTTAAAGTAATATAATTTTAAATAACGGTCAACTTCTATTAAAGTTAATGAATTAATAGATAAAAAAAATAGGTTTAAAAAATTATAAAGAAATTTAATTTTTATTAAAAAAACTCAACAGGTTGAATTATAAATAGTATTTAGACTTCACATGGCTTTTATGAGATTTTCTAGTGTGATCTCCGTCGCTGAATATCGATCTATCCAGTTTATATAAAATATTTTGTATTAAACTAATATCTACCATAACTAAAAGGAGAGTCTGAGTCTTCTTTCCAAGGCTTATGGCGGTGATAATTAGTTTTGTGTGTAATAAATTACAAAAGGAAAATAACTGTTATTTGTCGATGATATCCTAAGAGGGAGAAATTTAAGAAAAAGCTGTGTATTATTAATTATTATTACGTTTTTCCAAAAAATACCCAAGTTGATAAGTAATAGAGTATTAAAATAATACAGCTCTATTCTTTGACATGCTTAGTTGAGCAATTCACTTTACATTTATAAAACTTCCAATTTAGCCTTGTTGTGTGAAATCGATACTTGCTCTAACGTAAGATCGTTATTTGCGTGTATTAGATTTCTGGCTTGCGGTTTCAGTAATATCTGACCGATGAAAGTAAATCGAAGCAACACTAGTCCAGTGGTCTACGCATCGTCTAGTGTACGAAGAATAGGAAAAGCTGTTTACAAAATGTCTAGGCAATGATGACTAATTACATCATAATAATATGCTAGGATGTCGTCAATATATACATTTTATGTTAGTTACTTTACCACTGACGTTAATGACTACAATACTGTAAAAAGAGTTAAGTTAAGGCCTGTATAATTATCACTTACTCTAACGGTGAATTAAAACAATTTAAGCAGTTTCAGGACATGTGAAGAACTGACAATCAGCAGTAGACTAAAGCTGTAGACCGTTACAATAGAAGAGAGGAGACAAAGCAGTGTAAAAAGTTCATAAAAATGTAAGGATATCTAATAACGATCTATTGGTACTCGTGTACACACAGTTTTAAGAAAATAAAACGCTTTACATATTATTTATAAAAAATAATTTTCTTAACTCTACATACTCTATATTATAACACATATCGATGTTATTTATCCACAACTAAACTAAATTTATAAAGTACAAATACTTAATGATTTTGTAAATATTCTTAAAGTTTCAAAATTTCTCTGAAAACCTGGGAATTAGAAGTCATAATAGACCTTAAATCCGAGAATAGTGGTTTCATGTAGCAACTTCGAACAGGCATTCCGTGGAGATGAAAATTAGACAGAGTAAGTCTCTCCAACAGATTAGTTTTGTCATGGAACAGGCAGACAAGGAACGAGATTTCAGCGAATAATTTGAACCAGTTCAAAAACAACTTGGATAGATATTTAGTTAGGAGCTTAAATACAGATGTACACCTGCCAGCACAAGCTGTTAGTAAATATATAAAAATTTAAAATACAATAGCCAAACAAAAAATCGGTTAAAGGCATTTGAAATTGGAAAAATTATGCAATCATCACTAAAAAGATTGACATCTGTATATAAGCAATGATTTTACACAGAAAAATTAAACTTGAACTTTTTAAAATAAATACAATACAAAGTTTGAGAATTTAGCGAATTCTTTTCTTCTCTAGAATGTTTCATCACTAATGCGTAAAATTCATTCCACATTGTGTAGTTTCATCACAACTTTAAGCGTTCCCGCAATGTACTCCAGCCATAAATGCAATTACTAAACACAATAGAAAAATAAAAAGTAGAAGGCCTTAAAAAAGAGTAGAATAAACCACGTTTCTCGTGAAACCCGTGCCAAGTGGGACTTGTGAAGTGTAGGTGTTGTTTAAATTCTTCCTCGCGGAGGTTTTGTGTTATTAAAACATTGTGCCAGAGCAAACAAAACGAATGGCAGATAACAACACACCTCGTAAATTCATTAGTTATATATTTCGCTTTGAAACACTGTATCACCGAAGCAGAAACATTAAAATTTAATAGTTAGATTTATTGTTACCATTACTTTAAATATGAGAATTGTCATTATTATTTTATTTCAATTGAATACTCTATGTATCACTTTAATTCATATTAACTAATATTATATATGTAAATGCGAATATGTGTTTGTTTGTTTGTTTGTTTGTTTGTTTGTTTGTTACGCTTTCACGCCTTAAGTACTTAAACGATCCTCATGAAATTTTGCATATACGTTGTCAGTGACATAACGTCCAAAGCGTACCCACCTTACCCATCATGATTAACTGAAGCAAAATATATCTGTCGTGTCTAAGCACGTGGCCAAAATATTCAGTCTTGCGCTTCTTGATGGTTCGCTTTATTATCGTTGAAGAACGATTTAGTTTCTGACCTTACGCGTCCAGCTATTGCGAAGCATTTGGCGGTAGCACCACATTACGAGTGCCCGTAGGCGTCCGATAGTATCCTCCTTGAGAATTCATGTTTCGCAATTTGGTATATAATAGTTTGGCCATAGGCTATTATTTAACTTTTAGACAGTCTGCTCGCCACTACAAACCCCAGGAAACCGTAGTTTTAAATATCTCCTCTCATATTCTCTCTGTTAGTGCACTCAACTTTCTGTTACCTAATTTTCAGAGTGAGTGGCTCCATTAAAAGGCGTTGATGATATAGGCAAAATGATATAATTGATATTAAAATTAAAAAAAATATTCAGTATTTTGTAAACGTTGCATGAGATGCTTAAACTCTATTAAACAAGAACAAACGGTATTAGCATCCGCTTTGTTTAATTTAGATAAAATTTGCGACGCACATTGTCTTACCCTGAACTTCAGTCTAAGATAAATCCGCACTATGTATAATAAATTATGACAAGCTACTTACAAATGATAAATACTAATTTACGAATTTCAGGTATACAATATTAAACATTGCCACCATATTTTTTAAATAGAATTGAAGTGTATGTGAATAAGACGGTGAGAGATTTGATTGAGATCCCTAGATCCTTCCGTAGTAGATATTATTGGAGAATTTATAGTACTCTTTAAGAAAATAAGTCACAGTCGTAACTTTGCTACTATAGTCACTAAGCACCTAATACTTATTTAGTAAGACAGATATAGAACACTTTTGAATTTAAATATATAAAAAATGTAGTCTTTAAATTTGTTTAATTTATTCATAAGTGATGAAACCACCTGTCACATTTAAAGAGCGTTACAGAAATAAAAATATTACAGCTAAGAGAGACAGATTTATGTTTTGAAAAAGTGTTTTATCGAATGACGAGTCTGATTTTTTAATAAATCCCCATCTTGAGCTTTCCTAATTAATTTATGCGGTGTAAGTTGCAAAATAAGTAAGAAACTAAGTTAAACTCTCTCATGTCGAAATGTTTCCCATAAAAAGCATACCATGATTGATTCGACAAATATTTCCACTTACATAAGCCGAAAACTTTAACGACCACGATGTAAAATGGATTCGGTGCTGTAAAACATATCATCAATCAAATGCTGACTCTTTATTGGCCACAAATCAAACGCGTATATTTTTGAAAACGTTATAAATAAACTAAATGATTCTGTACGTCTGTTTGCTAAACCTTTTCAAGGACAGGTCGTAGAGTAAGCAGCTTTTATAACTTCTCTAAATAGATCAGAAGATTTTATTGGTGGCCTCAAACTTTATGATGAACTTCAACTGGCTTTACGTCACTAGGTACATTTATTTTTAATGACAAGATACACGAATGTACGAGTAATAACCTTATTCAAAGATAGGAGGAAATTAGCAAGTAGATATAAACAAAAATTTTCATTCTGTACTTTTGCCATTGACAGCCATTCATTACGACAGTTACGAGTATCTATTAAAAAACGTCGTAATGAAAAATATTAAATAAGCAAGTTATTTGTACTAATTAATAACTTGCTAAGTTAAGGTATTAATACTAATTAAGAAAGAAAATCAAATGTAGCTGGTGATAACTCAAGAAGTCTGGGCAAATAGTTTCATCTACAATAGAATAATTCTATGGTTGAGTAAAAATGAACTGAATTCAAAACAAATAATTACCGTTAGATTATTAATGCTCTAGCTATTGCACGAAAGGTATATTATTTCGATGATTGCACGAGAATTCGTCCGCGTATATAACTTTATAAATATAAAATATAGCCTATTTTGATCGCTGATAATGTAGCTTTTTATAGTTGAAAGAATTTTTAAAATCAGTCCAGTAGATTTCTAATTAGAAGATTATCGCTTTTGCGTCAAATATCGAAGCATTTCTGGAACGCAAATTTTGGACTTCAATGCCTCCAGAGATTCGGTTTTTATCTCTTTTGTGGTCGCTAAACGTCTTCCTTCATAGTTTTCTTGATTTTTTGGAACAGAAATATCTAAGTATCACGGTACCAAGTCCGGCAATTAAGGAGGCTGAGGCATCAAAGCCGTCTGATTCTTTGTCAAAAAATCCTGTAATAATACCAAGATATTGTTACGCTTATTATATATATATATATATATACTAAGCACGTACAAATATTTGTTATGAAAATTTTAATGCAGTATAATTTAAAGGCGCACAAAAGCCTGCTGGAAAAATATTTTACTTTTAAAAATAAAAATTTAATTAATGAGAAATTAAATTAATAAATGGGTGTAAATTTCACTATGTCATTTAAAAAAGAGAAAAAAAAAACCAATTTAGTTATATTATACTAAGTATATCATTCATAGTAAAAAAAGTGTGACAATATAATTAAATATAACACAAGAATCTAATAAAACGTTTACACGAGTAATGTTGACAACACGAGCGCGCGATATATCACTTCGAATTAACCGGTTCGCCAAAAAACATAATGTGGAATGCGCGCTCATAAATTTTACTATGTATAAACATTTTTATTTAGTATAAGACCACACCTTTGGGCTATTACAATGTATAATATAGTATCGACACGGCAATTAACACTTTGCAACTCGTTTAAAAATGTAATCACAACAATCGCCTCAGCTTCTAATAGACACATGGCCTAACTAATAGAAACATGTTCCTCGTAATATTTGTCCCGCGGCATTCGCCTAGTTCCTCTATAATTGACTACATTAAAAAGTAAATTCTTTTAGGCTTCGCATAAAAAATATGTGCATATATAAAATATATGTGTATATATAGTTTATTACCTGGATTAACATATAGTATGCTTTTTATCCTGGAATAATGTCAGGTTCCAGTGAGATTTTCAAAAAACGAACTACAGCGCGTACGAAGTCGCATGCAAAGCTAGTAATATATAAAATAATAAGTATTAGTATAAAATTATAGATTGTGAACCCACATCCGAATCATTATTTTACGCAAGATATAAAAGTACCGGACCACTTTGAAATAATATTTTACGATTAACACATTAACGATAGAAATAAAAGTTGAAACGTTTTTACACGCCAACAATAATCAAATTTATGGATTTACGAAAGAATTCACTCTAATATTGAGATATATAGTAATAAATAAAAACGTAGTAAGTATAAAGAGAACAAAGCAATCAGCAAATTTGGCTACGATCCAAGAACCCAACTTCTGCTTGCGGAATCCATTCAAGTCCGTCATTCATGCTCATAAGAGATGCCTATCATTATAGAAAATTTAATTGCATTTTCTTAAATGACTTTTTAGGATAAAACATGTTTACACGCTGGATCAACAAAACTGCCGATTACTTTTTGAACACTGCCAGCCCAATGACTATAGCGTTTATAATATAACTAGCGACTCGTTCTCGGCTTCGCCCAGAAAAAAACTTAAGTTTTATTATATATAAAAAAATCTAAGTGATGGTAAAAATTGCATCAAAATCCATTGCGTGGTTTAGGAGGAGTTAACGGCCATACAGACAGATGCGGAAAGCGACTTCAAATTACAGTATGAAAGATAAAGATGCGAGAGTTTTAATTGCGTTAATACCTACTTGTAAGGTAGTTTTTAATTGTGGTTTCTTTCAATATAATATAATAAATATTACCTTTCATAATCTTTAACAATTGTTTCGAATAATTTGATTATTTTTCATTGAAAATTTGATCGCAGGCTTTCTCGCAGTTCTATTTAAAAATTGAATATAAGAAGTACAATGAAGAAAACATCAATGCCTAATTATTTTTCTAATAATCCAATACAAGCTAAGAGGACTTTCCTCAACCTATGAAGTCAAGAATAATTTACCATCTCACTATAGGTATTGTCTCACTCACTATATAAGAATTCACATTATCTCGTAATACAAATGAACATTTAAATTAAATAATCATGTTTTTAGAAAAAACCGGTGAATAGTTAAATAGAAAATTTAAAAATAAATAAATGTGGTTGCTCACGTATGCTTGCTTGCAATCGGAGCATTATTTAGCGTAAATTTGCAAACCCAATTAAAAAAACAATAAATTCCAAAAAACATCTACAATGTTAAATAACTTTTGGTTTTTTATTTTCTCTAACTAATTCCAGCTAAAAACCCACTGCTGTGAGAAAACTCACACAGATGTCTGAGGTTTTTTAGGTCATCTAATTGCAAAGACTTCACATCTCTTAGAAATTGCTACACTTCTGACATGTTTCCTTCCACTTAGTAATTAGGTCTTACGAGGGTTTGAACCTGCGTCGTGTCCCACTGGGCTATCTATGCCTTGCTAAACTAACTTTTAAACTAGCTGTAATTATAATTGAGCAGGTAACTTAATCAGTTTTATTTGTATAATACATGAAATAGATATGAATGTAGATTAAACAGAGTAAGTAGAAATTGCGTTCATGTTTACTAACTGACTAACAAGTCTGTACAACTGGAATGAATTAGGTGAAGCGTAATGTCTATATTTATGTTATAACATCTGCATGGAATGCTCCTTAAAAAAATAAATACACTATCTTCATATTTATATTAAAGGATTTTGCATTATTATAAGTACAAATTTATATGAATTTATATGAATTTATATGAATTTATATTTATTTATAATAAAATTAAAAATGATCTTATATGTGGTGACTACAGGGCTGGGTATAACCTTGTTCAGATTATATCAGAAAAATTTTGAGTAGTAGGTAATGCATCTAATAAGTTGGGTACCTAACTAATTGGGCCCTATTCCCTTGTATTTTTATATTTTTTTCTTTTTGTATTCTTGTAATTATAAAAATTATGGATAACTTTTCAACTTGATTATTAATTTTACAACACCGCAGTTTTCAGTTGTAAGGATAAGGGATTGAAAAAAGGATTAAGAATAAGGGATGGGGATGAGAAATGGGCTCTGGCATCCCTTACTCACTCACCCCATCACCCAACCCAACAGCACACGTGCTGTTATTTTACTATGATCTTCTATAAGGAGGTTGTTACTGCTACCAGTCGGGCTGCCCAAATGACTGTGAAATGCACTGTGCCCTGCCACTACTTTCCAAATCCATACCAGAGTCAACTTTGGAAAGATCATTTCCAAAGTTAAACCTGTCGGTAATCGAACCCGAGAACCCTTGAACAGAAAGCTTTAGGTCCGGAACATAATGCTTTAAAGCCCTGAAATTTAACCCTCACCACTCATCCAAATTACTGACGGCTTTAATTTTAAATTACACTTAATATGATATTGTAGGAAACAATAGAAAAAATAAAATATTGTAGGAAAACTATAATATTGTTGAAAACAATATAAGCGAGGTCGAAAATTAGATACGCGATAGGTATAGCGCAAAATTGACACAGAGAGATAAAACTTAAAATTTTTAGGGCAAGCAAACTGTTGTGTTTAGGGTGCCTCCGCCACAATATAGAGCTGAGGCCACGATAGGAACTTTTGCAATGTTTATTATATTTGGTAATTGCCCTAATTCATTCTCAGTATCTTATGTGATGTTGCGACATCTATTATGCTAGGGCCTTTACAGTCTCACCTTGTCGCATCTCTTAATTAACGTAACGTTATTGCTGCTGAATTTAGAACTGTTAATTAATTTCTGTATTTTAAGAATAATTCTCACTTCTCAGGTTAATATTGTCAATATAATACAATTGGTGCTAATATTACAAGGAGAGAAAGCAGATTTTGTAAGTTTCTTTATATGTGGAGGATATAATCCCCAGAATCATAGAAAAAATCTTTTGCTTGAAAGGTTAAGTATAAAATAGTAAAAATTTTAAAATCCTTTCATAGAGGCTATTTACTTTATAAAATAAACCTATGCTCTAAATTTAACTTTCTAGACTTATAAGTTTTTGTTGTGGCTTGATAGTCAGGAACCATCAATCAGGACAAACGATTTTATAAATCTTTACATCGTATACTCGTAGGTATAGGTATGTATGTAAAATAAAGTTGCGCCGCCTGTCCCTGTGTATTTACGTTTAAATCTTATAAACTACATAACGGATTTTAATGCGGTTTTCACCAATGGAAAGAGCGTTAAACGAGGAAGGCCTATAATTTTCAGGAAAAAAAAACCCGTGCTATGCAGGGAGCGGATCGCTAGTATAGTATATAGTAGTGGAACGATTAATTATTATTATGCTTCGCTTTCGACTAAAAATATTCCAGAATCTATCTCATTTTCTACTAAACACAATAGATATTCTAATATTAATACTTATTACATTAAATATTAACTTGAGAAATATTAAATAAAAAAAAACTTAAGTTGCATTAATTTTACATTAATGGTTGTACTAATGTGCATTAATTTCTTTATCCCAAATTGAACTTCGCTTTATGTAATCTGACTTTTCTTACAAAAAATATCTACTTAGGTACTTAGGTAAAAAAAACTCGTACAGATGTACTTTTAAATAAAAAAAATTCAAATAATTATGCAAATCAAATGTTCTATAAATATATTGTTTACATGAATGATATCATTAAGAAATTCGGCTATGAAAAGTGGATATATGTATCTGATGTAGAAAAACAAATAGAAGCCAGTAGTAGTTCGCGTGACCTACATTCTAGACGCAGATAGTGATAACATAAATTAAAAAGATAAACTGATATACCTACGCTATGACATTGGCAGTTAGCGCGGCCTTGGGAATAGATCCTGTTGAATGAGGTACTGCGTAAAAGTACAATTTTAAATCTCCTTTTTAATAACTGAACTGTTAATGAGGTTATCTTTATGGTTTTTATACATAAATTTTATGTTTAAAGTAACATGTATTTGGAAGATTTTGAACGTTCTAATTTTTTGTTTAATTACTTAAAAGAAATTTATAATACTAGTGGTCCGCTATCGGCTTCGCACGGATGCGACTTTATTTTATAATATATATAAAATATATAATAGATGTATAGATAATATAGGTATAATTTAAAAAAATGGAGTTGACATCCATACATTTTTTTAGATTTTATCTTTCATTTCTAAAATCTTCCTTAAAAATTTATAATACAATCAATGTAACTTAGAAAACCCATGCCTTATTTATGTTTGAAGTCTTTAAAAAATACATTTTCGAATGCAAACATTGGTCAAACCTAAATCTTATAGAGATAAACAGCAGCCAGCGAATCAGGGATGAATGGTTAGTTTTTTATAAATTACACACATTAACTTTTAAATATCTTTAATTTTCGAATTCAAATTGATGCTCGTACTTTTCATTAAAGCGTAAATAAAAAAAAGTAAAAACCTTTTTACTTTTTTAACTTTTTACTGTATAATTAACAAAAAGCTTACTATTTTTAATATATTCTAAAAGTGATTCTGACCATCAAATTAAATATTAATTAGATTTAATAGTCAGTATTTAATTAGGGTTGTATTTATTTAATATTATTATTTATATTATTAAATTATATTACCTATTTATAAAGTATCATAATTAATTAAATTAATTAATTATAACGTTGCTTTAAAATAATTACTGTTGTAATATTTACAACTATCACGTTGTAGTAAAAATCCATTAAAATTTTAAGAGCATAACTTTTTTCGTATTAAGATACCTAATTTATATTACTCACTCGTCACTGGTTTAGTAATATCGTAGAATACTGTTGATTGAGTGGAAAAATAATTTGAACGGGCGTAAAATTAGTTCGTTAAGTCAAAACAAAACGAAGCGCTAACACCATGTGTTATTTTCATTTTCAACGTAAAAAATGTTTTGACATGCCGCTGATTTGTTACACAGGACTGGATTTGATATACACTTTAATTTGAAAAAGAAAATGGCCGTTTAAGAAATATTTTGCTGTTTAAGAAATTATAATTGAAAAAATTTAAGGACGCTAATCATTCAGACACAATTTAACATTAATTTGAAAAAAATTAATAAAGTACATTTTTCACGCGAAATGTCAATGAAATGTTCACAAAATTTATTTTACACTTGTCCGTTCGGTTGTATACGTTGAAAGGCTTTTCAGAACAAAATTAAAACGCCAATCAAGCGTTTTGACAGTTCCGCATTTTCGCGCCAATTTTCCGACGAAGCGCGGGAATAGTTCGCGATGGAATACTAACGCGCTCTGACTCTCAGTACCAACTGTGAGTCGAGTCCGCTCCGCGCCCCATTTACTACGAACGAATACCTTATGAAATTTTATAACGCGCGTCACACATAAAATGTGGATGACACTCTTCTATCCTTATCAACTAAACTTTACAAGAGCATACAACCTTTGTTTCTTCTTCATCTTTCTTTGCATAGTATAATTTGAAGTAGCTTTCCACGCCTCTCTGTCTGTTATGACCTATACAATTCCTCCAAAACAACGTAACGGATTTTTATGCTATTTTCACCACCAGTTTCATGGATTTAATTTTTCATTAATTAAGTTTTTATGTAAATAGAAAAAAAATATAATTTTTTTCAGCCAAGTCGCCGAAAAATAAATTTACATGGCTTACTCATACGTAGGCTTTCCTAAGAGCTTACCTAAGAGATGCATAAAATTATGTACTATAGAGAATTGTAGTCCTTTTAAAATCTTAAAGAAAACTCCGCGATGGCATGATCGCAAATCTCTATCTGTTACGATTGACTAGCCATTCCTTCATTAAAACTTTAATCTCTACATGTTATAATCCGTCATGTCTGTTTCTCCGCTAACTACTTTTAAACCATCCAACGGATTTTTGTACGGTTTTCTTTTATGGAAAGAGGGATAAACGAGGAAGGTCCCGTCTTCACCTGGGATGCAATTTTTTATACATACAAAACTTTCTTTTTTTAAAAACGTTGGGAAATCCTCTTGGATACCCGGCAGTGTAGGTGGGACACTGCGGGGTTATGACGGATTCCTACCGGCTAAAACCCAACGACTTTTTAGCGTGGCCGTTGATGGGCGGGGTCGCGGGGACGTTATGACACGACAAACCTTACTAGCTCTTTCATTAGGTACTTCATTTATTCACTCGATACGGTGAAAATCGCAATAAAGTCCTTTAGAAGTTTTATTTTAGGCACACAATGTTCTTATAAAAATAATATTCATATAACATTTTATGGAAATTTCGTTAATGTATTATAAGATTCGTAAATTTAAAAGAAGGCTAAATTTCATACAAGGCTTATTTCTGCATACAATTAATACAATAAAAATATTTAATAATTCGCGTGACGACCTTAAGTAATTGTTAATTGCAACACTTGTGTCCTTATTTTGAATCGAATTTTAAACTTTTTGTTGTATTTATAAGGACATTATAATAATAGAAATGGCAATACAATACTTATGCAATGAACATCATAATATGCACCTACCTAAATAGATACAAATTACTAAACTAAAATACTAAACTAGCAAATTTCTTAGGTTTAGCATGGCAAGGCTGCCTTAGGGTGGATCGGAGTTGTTGCCTCGGCAGAGCCCGGTCCATCCCGCTCAAAGGGCAAGGAGAGACCGGGGAGTTTTAGTGGGTATTCCCAGTGCCGCTATGATCAGGTGCTGTGCGACCCCCACATACCCCTACTGTCTAGCCAGCGGTAGAAAATCTGTAAGCGGATTACTCCTCGTCAAAAAAAAAGGTTCAGCACGTAATTATTTTCAATTTACATGAAATGTTTAAGGTTTTTTAACCTAAAAAGAGAAAATCGTATGCTTTCACGCTTCAACTACTAAACCGATCATCATAAAAATTGTAAGTAACACGTTGTCATGGGTACAGAAAAAGACATAGTCGCGGGTAAAAAGTCAGTTTAAAATAGATTTGAAGAAATTAAATGTGAATTTTTAGGGATTTATCTAATTAATTTGAGGAGTTCATTTGACAATAACAGTAGGAAATAATGTACTGTAAACTCGTGTGAACACTTGAACAAGATGACTGTATTCTAGGTATTTTGTTTTTCCTGTGAATAACTCGTCTTGTCTTGTATCCTTCACTTCATTTTTGCGTGATCAATTCTAGACGTCATCTTACCAAGGGATCCTTAATATTATTTAATTAACGTAATTGAACTGAAGATTTTACCTCCGGGAGAAACTCTCGCGTACAGCATTATGATTTTGTACTAAGTATTTAAAGATATATAATTTAATTTATTCAAAACTTGAATAGAAAAAAAGATAACTATTTAGGTAAGCCTATTCGTAAATGACAAGGCGCGTGCGGTTGCGACAATATCAGATATTGGTATTGAATTAATGCTGTGTTACCAAAGGGACAGGTAAATGGACGATAAAGCCTTGCCGATAAGTCGCCTTTGACAGACAGGTGTAATTAGCCACTCTGTACTCACTACCGGCAAATGGAGCCGCGATGATAAGGGATAACGTGGGACGTGACAGACACATAAGACAAATACGCAATGCCCTTCGAAGATTACTGCAAACAAACTAATAGGTAGATGTATCATTCTTTTACAATTTCCTCACTGACTTTTAGTGAATATATTTAGGGCATAACTTGTGAATTTCGACAGTATTTTAATAAACAATAGTAGAAACAGTCCTAGAAGCCTACAACTTTATTAAGAAGAAGTTTTTGATTTTTGTGACAGGTCGCTCTGAACTGAGCTGTCGTGATGTTTATAAGTTGCACTCCGCTGTGTAAGGACAAAATGTCCCCATACTTAATATCTATAAAGTCCCACTTCTGTGAGATTTGGTATTTGCTATATAATCTACCACTATGGCTCACTGCAGATTGCCAGGACACAATATGTCATGGGACTCACGACCACAGATACTTCTATGAAGATCGTAACACCTAGACTTCTATGGGATCCGACTTCTAAAAGAATATTTACTATCAAAATCAATTAATTGGTTTGACTATTACGAATTTATGGGCGAGAAAATTCTTGAAGTGTTTCATACATTCCTTACAGTGTCATGGCTGTATCTGTTTATTGACGTCTGGCCGAAGCTAAAAATATCCTACACTATATTTGGGAACGACGTAATCATACCATGTCGTTATTCCAAAAGCAATTTGGAATAACGACATGGTTAAAATACTTTAAGGATATTTCGCCTTTTAGCTACTTCCTGCAAAGCCATACATATGCACAGCCACTGCATAGGTAACTGCTAAGCAGTTATGGGCCTGGTTAAGTGTCTGGAAGACATGGTAAAAAATCGCGGGGAAATTTTTGTTTATTAAATATGTTTTTGTCGGTTAATTTCAGAAACGCCATTATTACATGGTAACTAATTTTCAAAATGCTTTCATTAGTAGATACAGAACTAACATAATCTATTAATTTTTATACCTAAGTATAATAAAAAAAAAATCGGTTACGAATTTATACTTTCAAAACAGTTAAATGAAATAACTGCAGTTTTAAATTCGCACATACCATAATTATTTACTTACTTAAAACTCACGAGAAACGCACCTGACTCTTATATCACTTATTAGATAGATAACAGTGTGTTTGGTTTGTGTAAATTTTAGCATAACAACGTACTTATGCAACCAATTAAACACTGATAAAAATGTTTACCTATCTGCATTCCAATCCAGTGCCTCCTTCTCTCTAAACTATAGTTTTTCAGTTATGATTAGAGTTTTGGGAGTTTTTTTTAAGTAGATTTTTTTAGATAGGCTACCGGTGCACTTGAGGTAGATAACTCCGTAGCCAATGAATACACAACACCAAGAGGGGATGAATGTACTGCCCAAATTGATGATGGTAGTGATATGACCCTAACTTCCATTCTGTAAGAGCATATTTCTGATATTTTTATAGTTAAACTTGTATATTATAGCTGAGTGAACTCCGTAGTGACTTTTGGTATTAATTTAATTAAAAGTTTCTTCCAAATATATCTTCAAACACATAATTTTTACACAAGTTTTTAAATTACGTAATGCCATAAAACCTAAAACTTAAAAAATATATTTTGTTTTGTGCATGCTTTCGTCAATATAAATGATAAGACGAGGGAAACAAGAAGTTTGTTTGTTAGATCTTAACTGCTCGATCATCATTAAATTTTATTTACACGTTTAAAAAAACATAGGATACCTAAATATCCAGATAAAAATCAGCACCCAGAAAGAGAAAAAACCTGTTCCTACCTAGACGGACAAAGTCGCGAGCCAAAAGTCTGTAACGTATGAAAAAGAGAGATTGCTTGCGTAACCCCAACAAAATCTTTCAGAAGCTGCTCCCATTAACCGACCACATAACACCGAATAATATTAAATGATTATGATATACGACGCTCTACCGTGTGTGGCACGCTATTGTTCGCATTTCATCAGCATTTATTATGAGTGATTTACTCGAGCGCTGCACTCGCGAGACGAAAATCACACAAGGAAAGACTTCCTATAAAATATTCAACTGTCATCCGCTTCTCTCATAAATCATGTGCTGTATGCGCTACGTAATTCGAATATTTTCATAGATAACTACAAAGACATAGAAATGATTATAATAACTATTTTATATGTGGATCATATACTTTTTTAAAATTTTATTTAGATCTTTCGTTACAAAAATATAATTTATGTACCATACGAGTAGAAGCTGTTTTCCACACACAAAGCTCGTCATTAAAAATTTAAATATATATACCATAGAATAGGATTAAAGTTAAGTTATTAGGATAGGATTTCGTAAGGGGTGGCTACTGCTGTCAGACGGGCTCTCAAATTTACCACAAAACGTAGACTACTTAATCTAAAACGTAAATATTAGACTACTTAATCTACTACTATAAGTTTAGATTACTAAAACTTTTCCTTCCTTAATAGTAAATAGACAAAATCTATTAAGGTTAGACAGAAAGCGAGCGGTATAAGACATATTAAATATTACTTTAAATAAAAAGTCTAAATAGATTTCATTGAAGTATAATGTACTACGTGGTAATAATAGCTCAATTATAGATTTACGTTACTTATTGTAACATATTTTTGAGCCATAGATGAAAAGCTTCAACACTTTGGAACAACAGTTTCCAAAAACTGCACCTCTTTGAGGCCCTTTTTTGTTTTTGCGAATATTAAGCCTTGTCTTAGTTAAAAAAAGAAATTCTAAGTAGGTACCTATATATTTTATGCGTGCATGACGCAGATGCCCAAATAGATGAGATTTCATCTTTCGGACCACCCCAGTAGGGGTAGCAGTGACACAGTTAATCACTTAAAAAATAAATACATATATCACGGTCGCATAAAGTTACAAAAAACGCGAAATCCCTGCGGCTTTGAACACATTTTACGTGCCTCATCTAGTGTGACTACACGTAATAACATCAATATCGGTTGCCCTATACGGAACATTGAACTCGGGACCTTGGTCGGAAATAGCCTCACGAATTTAACCAAATTTACACGAGTGAGGCCACAAATTTGTTTAGAGCTTATCTCGGAGCATGTTTCCTGTGAGAGGCACAATGCCACATTTTTCTACCGAACGCCGAACATAGGAAAATTTCCCAGGTGTATTGTTGTGATTTGCCTCACTCCGAGTATACATTATTTATAGCAATAGCGTGAATTCAAGTAAGCTCTCACTACTTAGGTACCTACTAAGCATATTATACTAAGACAATCCATCAGTGATTTTATTATTTGTAAGATACCTAAGCGCTATAATATACCTTACCATTGTATATATATGTAATTTTTATTACATATTTGTAAATTTGTCCACATCTGTAAAGTAACAGGAGATTCGCACTATGCTATTCGTTTTGTCACAAATGTGAATTAAGCTTATACTTAGGGTCTCTTTCACCAACTACAAGTAAAAGTGTTTTATGTTTTATTAAATTATGCACTCGGTTTACTGCATCCTTCGATAGGCGAATTTTTTTTCTATTATTTTCTTTTTAATGTTTGGGACTTTCACCGTACAAACAAAGGTATATCATCTCCATCATTCTCGGTTACCGGTGACTTTAAATGGCGGTTAGCCTACTTGACACATGTTGAAAGAGGCCCTTAATATAAAACATTTAAACAATATTTACATAAATTTTAGTGTTCAAAAACATTTTATATTTATATGTAGATATTATTTATTAAAAATAAAAATTAAACAATTCAGTTTTCAAAGTTTTAGAATATTATTAAATAAACCTTCAAGAATTGATCTAATTGATAAAGCTGACAGTGAAAATATCATTAAAATCTGTAATTAGAAAAACAAAGACAAACGTGATTTTATAGTAATTATTTTCCTCAATGGCTAAAATTTTGCTCCATTTGAAGCAGAAAGCAGTAAATAATACCACATGTTAGTTTAGACGCATTCGACGGTTCAACTACTATGGATAAAACTGGAACAAAGGTAGATAATTGGCAATAAGATAAATCTGATAACCAAAAAAAATATTTGCAGACAATACTGGCGCCAAGTCAGCGCTATGGCCGAATACATATGTCTTTATGATATGAATCATGCGTTTACGCATGCTGCATTACTTAACATTCCTCTATATTATTCATATAATTATTTAAATGAATGAAATCATTAGTCATTTATAACCAATACTCCTTAACTAGTATTTTATAAAGAAATTAGTTTTAAATGTTTTCATGTAAATTAGACTGAGAAGACTTGAAGATATATAGAGAAGCATCTTCTATAAATATTAGCAATAATCAAGCAAAATATGATGAAGATATGGAAATGAGCCCAGTTAACTAATAGTTATTTGTTATCTTAGGTCATCTTTAGGTAAGAAAATCAATTAAGACAATTTTAAATATTACTTTTATTATAGCTAACATTCACATAGCCAAAGTCACATAAATTATAACTAAATTAACAAATATATTAAAAGTTTAAAGTAAAATTACTGCAATTTGTAAAGGTAACAGTTTTGTTCGGAACTGTGATGGTCGTATTATTTACTTGCGTGTTAGGTAAGGGTCCTGTCTCTATGTTTGTACGAATGAAATAATCCGTACGAATGAAGATATTTTTCACGGGACTTTTCTGGAAGAAATCTAAGTTCGGCATTTGAAACTTGTTCTCTTAATTCTTCTGGAGTTGGATCATCACCACTGGACGTACTCATTTTTTTTATATTATCAAAACAGTACAGAAACACCAAGACCTAATGCTGAACCAGTTTCTGAACGGCTGTGAGCTGGGCCAACTCTAGTCGGTTATGGCTGGACACACTAATAAAATCAAAATTTTATTCCTGTGAGTTAAATCGCGCGTTCGAATTTCGAATCACGCTCGCATCAAGAATCGATTTTTCTGCGAGTTTTTAGGCACCAACATCACCCTTTTCGTGCTGGAAAGGTGAAAAATTACTTATACATAAAAAACAACAAACACACTTACGTTAGAAGTGTGATCTGAATTAAATAAATAAAATTTGATAATAATAAATGACATTCTTAAAAGAGTTAATCTAAAAATAAAAAAAATTGGCGGTGTTTGTATCGATGAAAAGACTACATAATTTCTTACTGAAACAATGCCAATTGGCGGGTTTTTAATGTCTTTTGTAACATAGCAACACACAGATAAAGAGACATCTTAAATAATACTGTTGAAAAGACATAAAACGCCATTGTAGAGACAAAGTTCAGCTTAAAGAAGTAGATAATGATTGTTAAGAATACTATAAACAATGAGCTAATTTTCATAGACTTTATTTCATCCTCTCGTAGCTTATCGATTTTCAAAGTTAATTTTAAAACATTTAATTATAATATTTTTTTTTGTATATATAATGTAAATAAATGATGAAGAAAAAAAATTATAATATTAATAACGTATAAATAGTTGTTTAATTTTAAATTACGATTTATGAGTTTATATTTAAAAATGACTGTGAAAAATTTAATATCTTAAACAAAAATTAACACAATAATGCCAAGATTATGGAAATTTATTAGAATACTTGTAAAAAAAATACTAGTAACTAGTAGCTTATATATTATAAGCTCGAGTCTTAATAAAACATAGAGCGTAAATTTTCTCTCGTCAAATTCTTTTTTTCGCTCGACTTTTTTAAATGAACACAATTCTGTAAAACAATCGTCAACTGAATGAAATTATATCGACAGCTTCCTAATGAGTTCTTAATTCGAAATTTAAATTTATTTTTTATATCTGTCTTCACTTTTTCTGGCCAGTTCTAAAAAAATTCAGTGCGCCCTCCTGTGTGAAGGTACATCTTTCACAAAGTTCTGTGAAAATACATTTTATATATTTATTTATATAATTATATAATATATATTGTCTATTATAATGTCTATCCTTGTTTTCGTGGACTAAATAACAAAACATCTACTTTTTTTCTACTGTTTACGTTTTACATTTTCTACTTATTTCCACTGATATAAGATATTTTAACTAAATGTTTTTTTCAATAAACTAGTTCGCCGCACTCGACATAAAAAAGAGATGCGAGTTTGCGTCACCGTGTTTTATCTAATCAGATTATAAACGCAAATACTATTGTATGTACTTTTAATTTACAATGTTGGAAATAATACTGCTATTTCAAATTCAAATTATTAAATTTCTATAATATAAAGTATTAACATGGTAGAACGCAGTGCACAGATTAATGTTACAGAAAGTCTGTTTCTAATTCTTCTTGCACACTCTACACACTTTTATACTAAGTGGTAATAGCATTAGGATATTAGGTTATCTGATAGTTGCTTACAAATCTGGACGTGTGATCTATTTATTTTCTTTTTCTAATAACACTGAATAGAAAACTAACCGAATTATCATCGAAATTATCTTTAAAAAAAAAAACAATTTGTACACATTGTACTTACCTGTGTTACCGAAGTCAAAAAATAGTTTTAGAATTTTTGTCTGTTTGTCTGTGCGTTTGTGCACGCTAATTTCAGAAACAGTTTAACCGATTTAAATGCGGTTTTCACTAAAGTATGGCGCGTTAGTGGCGCGTACGGAGTTGCGGGCACCAGATTAAAATTTCTTGAAAGTATGATAATAATTTTGACAATTTTAACAACAATGACTCTTCATAACTAATATTTATTTATTTTTTGTATTGAATTTCTGGAAATACTTAACATAACAATTGAAATTTACATCAGACTGGCAATTTTTTCATATAAAACTTATAAAAATCATATTTCCAACCGGACTTTTTGTACGTTTTATAACATTAAAGTAGCCAGAAGTGTTAGCTAATTATTTACAGTTGCTTGCAAATAAATATATCTTCTTTATTGCAGCGTCGAAAAGCGGCTGCGCGGGTTTATGAAGAAGTTAAAATGCTTAAAGCGAAATGTAATCTGGTTTTAAATCAATGCTAAGTTGTATTTATGACGTCGTCGGGCCGGCACGTGCTCGCGGCTAATTCCCCATTTGTAATCAATATTTAGCTCAAACTGTAACGCGTATATAATTCGCAATTAAAATATTAAAGTGTCATTAACACTGACACAATTGTATTCTAACTAAATATCAGAATAATATATCTACATAAATCTGTCATGAAAAATTACAGAAAAGCTATTTTTAACTCCTAAGTTTCTTCGCCAATTTTTTACCTCCAACTGTATCGATTTCAAAAATGCATTCAATACAAATTATTTTTAGTGAAGTACATTATTATCATTTATATATCACATAAAATACGCAATCCCTAAAATCTTTTTAATGTTTATTGCACCCTAGAATTTAAACAAAGGTTCCGTTTCCGAGGTTCAAGTTATCTCAGCACCAAATTTACAAGAATTTTTTTTCCAGAAGAAAGTTCCAGTTTCTTAAGAATTTATAATATGTAGGCGTTATACATATTTTTAAATATTTGCACAAAATTTTCCCTGAGGACACATTCGAAATCCATCTCACAAAACTTGAAAGAGATTTCATATAGCGGTATACTTCATTAAAATCTTTCGGTCCAAAAACTCGCATAGCAACGAGGATTCAGTGTAGTCCAACTAAATAAAATAATAAAAAAGTTTTTTTTTTTTATGTCGATCGATTTAAATGAAGCGAGCACTGATTGATATTTCAAGCAAGTAACACATGAATAATATTGGTTTTAACATAACAGGTAATTAAATAAATATTGACTATAATTTTATATAATACAAGCTATAATTAAAATTATAAACTTACCCCTTTCTATTGAGCCCAAACACGCTATATCTGCTGTAAGTTGACAGATACACGTCAAACTTATAACACCCCGTTTATTGCGTTGTTTCATCGAAACACTTTGTTAAATATTGCATAAACAATGTGAAACAATAGTTGTTAGGTACATGTTACTAAATATTCTAAAACAATGGTATAAGTGCGCAATAACTCATCTTTAAGAGTGCCATAGACGTCCAATGTTTGATAGCCAGTTAAAAACACGTAAAACATCTTAAAACAAAAGATGTGATAACAGATGACAGTAGTTTGGAACATGTTTTATATATGTGGTTGATATGCGAAACTTTGTATGTTCGTATATTTGGATGTTTGTTCCTCAATATCGCAAAAACAGCTAAACGGATTTGGATGAAATTTGATACACAGATAACTTATTAACTGGATTAACTTATACTCGTAGTGCCCTGTATATGGGTTCTTCAAGTGATAATGATTAAAAAAATAATTTATATAACAAATTCGTGTTACATAGATATAATTATGTAGCATATACAATATTAGGTAACATTGGCAGTAAGTACCTATTCAACTTCTACGAGTATAAAGCTGTGTTCAAACTAAGCTGTTTCTAATGACGGGGTATTACAACTCTTAATAGTGGTAACATATTATAACAACGTTTACAACGCTTTATTTTCAAATTATGCGCAGAAATTATACTAAAACACTCACACGTTGAACGAATAAAACGACACATGTAAAATGAAAATTAGCGGTTTCAATGTTGTACGCCCTACAGATAAATGGGTCCGTGTAATGCGAAAAGAACAGCTTTTTAGAACCATTACATCCCGAGAATTGACTTTCTCTATTTTTACTTCAGAACGTTTAGTTCTGCTTCACCACGCGAGTTTTTTGAAATAATTAATGGTTAGCAAAAAAAAAAATTCTTTCACACAAACCTTATATTACGAACCCAACAAGAAAATCAGCAAATTCCGTCGTTCCATTCTCAATCTAAACAAATTAGATTTTTAAGTTATCAATTCGTTTTAACTCGTATGAGCGCGAGGCCTCAAAGAAAACTCGATATACCATAAATCAAAATAAGTGTCCGCTGAAATTAAAGGGGAAATAATTTGCGGTAATTATACTGGTATAAAAAAATTACTGTGTAACAGAAAATAGGGGTCGCGTAACATGCTAGAGGCAACAGTAGTACCCGACCTGTCATTACGATGCAATCAATTTGTCGTTCGTTGCAAACCAAACATGGCCGCCGGCGGTTTTATCACCGGCTTATCGTTTTGATATAGTTGCATCATAATTTGTTTATTTAGAATTACTTAGACATTACTCAGGTCGAATTTGCGAAACTCTATCCTCACAGGTTTTCTCACTTTTATAGTCAGGTTCAGATGTACTTTAGGTAGGTTTTTGTAAGACCAAGTGTAGGTATTCGCAATTCAAAAGAATGCTAAATGTAACGCTTTAACGAAGGTAACTTTTTTAGTAACGGATTAGCGATTAACGAAGTTAACTATTTGATTAATGGTACCCAGCTATGATTGTAGTAACATTTCATTGCAAAAAACAATGACTGTAAAAACAAACATTGCAACAAACAACTTTGTCACAAACTAAATTTTGCGGGTGAAGCCATGGGCAAAGCTAATTTACTATAAAACATCAATCACACTCCTTTCTAAATGAGCAGTTGACTGAAGAAGGGAAGCATTAAAACATGGTTTTGCAAAAATAACAGCTTCTTGTTTCCAAGATCCAAGTCCCCGATCTGTCATTAGGCAGGCGGAACCTCACACAGAGTCATCACAGAGTCATGCTTGCATTACCACTACTTATTCAAAACAGCTACGTATAAACACAGCAATTGGTCGCTCCGGGGCATCTGAGTGACTCAGTCGACCACTTCCAGATAAGTGCGCGCCATCTGGAGCCCATTACGCGCGCATAACAGCCACTAAACACGCTCTTTGTGTGATCTCACTCGATTATGTGTTACATATCCACTAGTGATTGATTTGTAAGGTGTTTACATGACTATGAGACTATAAGGAACAATTTAAACGCTCGTTTAGACTAAATAGGCATTAGATTGATAGGTTTAAATTAATTTATTGGATTACTACAATTATAATTAAAAAGAAAATTCAAATAATTTAGTTAATTGAGTAGGCACTAATACCTACTTATTATATGTATATATAGGATAGCATAGAAAATTATCTTGTTGGTAAAAATTGAGAAAAAGTGCATGAAAAAAACATTTCTAATTTTCAATTTGATGGTAGTTGGCTACAGTCCCCTATAACAAGCTGCAAATGCGTTGCCTGCCATATTAGAATTTAGGACAAGGCTGCTATAGGTTATGCTGTTATTTCACGGTGGTCTTCAGTAAGGGGCTGGTTGCTGCAGTCAGAGTGGCTATCCTAATGACTATGAAACGCAGTTTGCCCTGTCACTGCTTATAATTTATTATTTGAAGTATTTGAAGGGAATTTTATTATGGCTACCTTACTTTAGCTAGCTTATAATTAAATTAATTTGACTGCTGTTTAATTGTTTGCAAATACGCCAATTTGTGGCAAATTTGAATAGATATCAAAATTTGTCTGTAGATTTATAAATAGAGAAAAATTGGATGTTTTGTAGATAATAAAATCTTAAGAAAACGTTTTCCAGCGCCTAAATAGCCTAATAGATATAATATAATAAATAAATGCCTGAACTAAAGGCTTTGCTATTTAGTTTATTGCAGTAGTTTATTACGGCAGGGCAGGTGCCATTATATTATAAATAAATAAAAAGATATAAACTTCACTTATACTGTAGTTACAAAGATATCCGATTAGATTTCAGGTTTTACTTGTAGTAGCGATTAAGCTAGAATCAACCAAAATAATCTGACCTCATCTTTTGATTATATTCTCCATTGTTTTTCCATACAAAGGATCTACGATAACGGCCAACAATGGGTGGTTCAGAATAACTTTTGTGGCCAATCCACAACATTTACTGTCAAAAGCAAAGCAACGGATCCGTGGAGCCGTTATAGCCGGCGGGCTAAGGTCAGGTGTAGCTTCGATATGCAGCTTTCATTTCAATGATAAATTGAAAACAATTCAGTAGATACAATAATGTCGAATGGAATCGATATTTCAAGTCGGTAACCGCGGAACGTATTTTTTACAGTGCAGAGTGAAGGACAGGCTGACTATCTAGTTGATGGTAGGCAGGTGCGGTTGTTAGGTCGCTACGTATTAGCGTCAAAACCCACCGTTGCTTATACATTATACCGAGGTCTTCAAATCTAGGGTTTGAATGTTTCCACGAGGAATACATTCAAAAGCTGCTATAATTATTTCGCTTCGTTGATTATGATCATAGAGTAAATAGTACTTTTCTGGTTAAGTACTATTTACTCTATGTTATGATATAATGTATTCTTTAGGAGGTAGGTATACCTTTAGAGAAATCAAATTTTTATCTATATTATAAACTGTCTAGGGTGAGAAATAAGGACACCTCTAGGTTATATATTGCAAAATGTAGTCAAAGCAAACGAGACAGCCCTAATTGTAATGCCCGCCTTGCACTTACTGACAGCTTACAAATTGTATTGGTAGCAGTTACGAGTACATTAACTCGTAAAATACTTAAAATACGTCAACAAAAGTTTCCCTTTTATTATGTGATTACTTGCCACACAAATTATTAAGTAAATAGGAAAACATTGTTCAATTTGGTGATAAATATATTTGTTAAAGAATTAATTATGATTTATATTCTTAATTGTATTTAGACAGATGTAATAATGATCAAATATTACATCACAAATTCTTAACTATTACAATTAATAATTTTAAATATAAGTTTCAGTGTGGCTTAATCTTTCTTGCTACTACAAAATTCTCTTGATATCTCAGATATTATGTCTTAGATATTATGTCATTTTAAAACATAGCTAATGGAAAGAGCGATAAAAGAGGAAGGTATTTGTGTATAATTTGCTTTCCTAAAATTGTTTTTCTAAAATTGCATTTTAAATATAATTTAAAATACATTTTTAGGAAAATAATAGATTTTAAAATCAAACAAAATATTTTAAAAAACTAATGTTGTACAGCGAAAGGAAATTATAATTATTTTTTTCTTTTTTGTTAAAGGTAGGTACAAATAATTCAGATTGAAATTAATTTTAACGAGTAATCTTAAACCATGCGAAAAAAACTTGTACTTGTTTAAAAAAAATCAAACGAATTTTCAGTTTAGCTTCAAGTGGAAGAAAATCTTTACAGGGTACTGTGTGAGGTAAGCCGTTTGATAGATCAGCGCTTGGGGGTAAATCGCAACTGACAGTCGGCGCCGTGACTAGCAGACCCCTTGTGGTTTAGGTCATAAAGATAACGACATGGGAAATTCAGAAATACCACGCCAACATTACACTTTGAACACATAATATTGTGTTTTAAAAGTTGCAATAAGAAATAAAACATTTCTATAGGTATAAGTACTAATTTCTATTGATTTTATATAGTGCCCACTGCACACTGTCTTGTCACGAAGACAGAACACAAGCGCTACATTCACTTATTGAAGTCGCGAAAATAATCAAACATACGCCAGCAATTCCAATAATTTAGAAAAACATTTATAGATGCCTAGCTATTGATAACCTAATTTTAAATGTACATTATAGCTAGGATGTTTTCATGGAAAAATAAATGGCTTTTAGTCTGTAAAAAGAATTCAATTCAAATGAATTTTATTAGACATGAAATTAATTAAATTAAGAAATGCTGTTAAAATACGCATTGCACGCAGAGGAAGCCAGGGAAACAGATAGCATGTGTATATATAGTAGAAATAATTTATCTGTTACATAGTATTTTGAACAGGAAGAAATTCCAATATCCTTCTAATCACGGCTAAGTGGATAACAAGTGTATTGTTTATGGGATTTCCTCCTTTGTAATTAGAAAGTTAATCACATTGTTACGGGTAATGTCAGATAATATAGATTGATAGGCGCCACAGGTAATTGATCAGTTATAGCATGGTTTGTAAATTGCTACCTGTTGCCAGTATGGAAGTAGTCTCGAAAGCGGTTGTTTTACGCAAGACCAGATAAATAATGCGGTACCTAACATTTTCTTTGCGAAAGTGGAAACATTAAGAATTTACAAATGCTTGTTAATAAAGCTTGTTAGGCGTTATATCTACCAGTAACTGATATTTTAAATTAAAAGTGAAAACAAATTTTAAAATGCACGAACATGGTTTTGCGTGGATTGTAGTTCTACTACTCGACAACAGATGGCAGCAATGTTATCTTTTCTTAACAAACGGTGTATGCTAAAAAGGGTATCAAGATTATTTATTCAATACGTTACAAATATTATAAATACGAAATATTATAGTAATTATATTAATCCATGAATTTTGCTACACATATTTTGGTGAGAAGCGGTCGAGAACAATGGTAGGTATACCTAGGAGTAGCCAAATCTCGTAATTTATAAAAGTGTTAAATTCGTTCTCGAATCTCATTTAGGTAACTAAGTTCACTTTTATCTGTATCTTTTTTTTAAATAATATAATTATAGCAAAAAACATTATTTTATAAACATAATCCTTTATTTCGCGATTTGTAATACGATTGAGATATGTATTATATCAGTGTCCCGTAAAATTTGTATAAGCTCTGAAATAGGGAAATTAGGAAATTTAGTTCATTTATCTAAAAATATGTATATTAACTAAATTTAATATTGGAGTGAACTGTTTCTGAACTATGTAATAATCACATTTTGAAAATAGGATAGAGATAAGTACCTAGTCAAAAGTAAAAAGCACAGTACCTACTCCAGTTAATATCTATAACACCTTAAATTATTTTATTTCCCTACAAAAAGGATAAGCCCACATTTTTCCACTCCACGCCACAGTAAGCATAATTAATTATATTATTTATTTTAACAATATGACATGTGTAATACAGAAAACCTACTGTTATTATGAAGAATTCTGTTCGTGAGCGGTGCTTGAATCTCTAGAACCACTGCATTTATTCGTAAAAATCACACGATATAAATATAATATTATGTATCTATAATATACGTACTAACTCAGTAAACAATGTATTGTAATAAAATATATATTTGTGCTATAAGTCCAGCTCCCTCTGTTGACGAGTAGCATAAAACCAACTATAAATGATCTCTTCGATACCTCAAACTGAGCAGTAAGGTTCAAAGTTACGATAGAGACAAATTTTAATTTTGAATTAATTTTGGATTTCAATTCGTTTAACCGCAATAATACACGCCAATATGTCCCTTAAACACATTGACATACAGTAAAATATCTAGTGCGGTGGGGTGGGCTGACCTGAGTCGGTCGATTAGACGTCAGAGGTAAAAGGATAATATACCTTGCAAGTGCCCTGCACGCAAATGGCCCTCGCGCCTGGCTTCGTGCACGCAGTCCCGTCCGTGACGAGCCCCAGCGACGCGTAGAACTGTTGGCCTCGAGGCCTGCAGTTGAGAGTGCACGGCGAATTACCTACACCAACCAACTGCTCATACAAAACCATACATATAATTTATTCACAGTTTACACTTCACTCTAAATGCATTATTATATAAAGTATACTAGCTACCCGGCTTCGCAAGGATGCAATTTTTTTGAACAAGGTACTCGTAACACATAAAAAGTACTGTTATTTCACGGTGGTTTTCTGTTAGTATGGGCTGTAAGAATATAAGCCAGACGGGCTGTCTAGTTTATGATTGCAGATATTATCACGTACCTAGACGGGTGAAATTAGGTAGGTTTCGACGGTGGACGATATTTGAGCGTAGGTTTAAAGGGTAATATGCCTCTTACCGCCCTCTTACCGCCGTGAAATAACAACATATGTGCTGTTGTGTTTCGGTGAGTGAGTAAGGGATTCTTTATCCCTTATCCTTAATCCTTCTACGATCGGCAGGGCACCTGTAGCAACTTTGACGTTGCTTGTGTTATAGGCAACCTTAAAATTATATTGCCACCGCATTGTATGAGTTCAGACATAGAATAGCTCTTCATTGTTCTTACGATAAATTCTTTTACAGTATTTGATCTAACTTAGAGAATTCTACTGCTTCTATAGGATAGATCTCAATTCAATCAGTAATATTTTAATATATCGTACCATCTATATAGGGCACCCATGTGAAGAATCTTCCACGAAACGGTCTTCGATCGTATGCGGAGCACTGTTCTTCCCTTGAGTCTCGCGCAGGGCCCGGACATGGCTGAAATGATTTCATATTTAATAGAAGTTAGTGGGTTTGATATCATATTGGAATTTAGTGCAACGAAATGTGGAAACTTAAGACAGTGTTTCGCGTGTGGCTCTCCTTACAAAACCTTATTAGGATATAAAAACTAATAAGTTTTTACTTAAGCGATAAATTTTCTCAAATAATTTAATTCCAAAATAAATTTACAACGCCATATCACATGGTGTAAGCTTTTATAGTCCTACTTTATACATCAGTTCACCTTAAGGCGGGCATGTAATTTTTCTTTCCTAGTGTTTATTGGTTTTGGGAACACCTGGTTATTGCCACTTCAGCAAGCTGATTCGATAGCTGTCTTTATAATTCTGTGATGGTAGTTATTTCCGCTCATGCTCACTTGGATAGATTTTCAAATGGACAGAATCTCAAGTGAACAACCGTTCACTTGAGATTCTGTCCATTTGAAAATGGACCTAATCTTAGTTGGACAAAAATAGTACAGTCACCTGTACGAATCACTTTGTGAAAACAAATATCTTTGTCCCAATCCCTTTAAAAACACGCTGAGTTACTAAGTCTTCCGAATTTCCGCCTAGGTACTACAATACTTATAGATCTAGTTTATCTGCCAGAAATGACGTCGATGTTACAGATATTAAAGAAATTATGACTTATTTTAATCGCTAAAGGGAAACCATGAATTATTACGAATAAATGAAATGACATACTTGGGTATTGCATTCGTGGTAACGTCTCGCAAGGCCAAGGCAGTCAGGCACATCCACTTTTGTTACCTCTCTCGTCCTTCTCACTCGTTCACTACTTTTCAACAGCTTTCTTCTCTTTCTACTGCGACGCCATCTAGAAAAAAAAAAAATCATACTTATAAATTTGGTATTCGCCAAAAAGTTTGTGCGATATGAAAACATAAAAGAAATAAATATTTATGAAAAAAATCAAAAATGCATCAAAAATGCATCAAAAATGCATTAGTCATGTTTATCTTTTTTAAGTTTGCAAGAAGGCCGATGACGTGTCTACTTGGGGCATAAGCACTGCAAGAATTTGTTTATAGCACTTTAGAAGAAGCCTATATTGTGACTAGGCTGAAGCACCTCAAGTATATTCGAATGTTTGCGCCTCCGCAGGATAAAGTTTTTATCCATCCTGACCGTGGGTCTCACAGTATAGTCCTCCTTTATATATCTGTTAAAACAGGAGATCTAAGGTTGGTTTGACAATGATATGTTACCATAACATGGACGCCCGCGCTTATCAATTAACCGTTTGAGTAAATTTTCTGCTAAAACTAAGGCAGAATAATTAACTATGTCTTTGCGAGATTAATTTAATAATAAGTTATTTTTTGTAATTGTTTATTAATAACAAATACATAGAAATTGCATAAATTAAATAATGAGTTATCGTCAATATGTTTTCGAGAAAGATTCCAGACCACCTTCAACGATCAACTTGAATCAAATCAACAAATTTTATCCAGTATTGTACCGAACTGTGGTGTACATCGACAATCGCCAATATTGAATACGATCAATGTTGCAGTGAAACGGATAAATTTGACAATGTAATAAATATACAGAAATATTTTGAAAATAAAAAATATTTTGGCTATGTATATTTAGGAGCATTAATAAAGAATAAGTGTAACTTGAGAGAGTATAGTTAATGACATAATGCTTGTATAGAACCGCAATGACGTCTCTAGTTCCGGCAGACAAACACATCGCTTAAATGAGAGCTTAATTTGCAGGTTCAAAGCTTAAACTTAAAATGAAATATGTTCTCTTGCAAATATTACGATACTGCCATAAAATAATTGCGACGTATAATTAAACAATAACGATTTCAAATTATAATATTACCTTTAATATGCTAGATAATCTAGATTAAATCTGCTAAAAAACGCAGCAAAAGTACACTTTCAAATGTTAATACGAGGCAGAATATTTGGAATATCAATCAGTATTTAATGATTATTTTACAACAATCCAAAATTATTTTATTAAAGATTAGGCAAATCTAATAAATAAAGATAAATTTAATAGAAACAAATTTCAAAACTATACCTAGTTTACCTCGGTTGGAAATATCGATTTGATAAAATGCGATTTTTTTTATTATAAGAAAACATATTATCAATTACGAGATAAGTCAAATGATTCTAGTAATAGCTGCTGATCTGGTATATTTAAATAATTTTTCACCTCTCCAGCACGAAAAGGAGCATCCTTTTGCCTAAAAACTCACAGAAAAATCGATTCTTGTTGCGAGCGTGATTCAAAATTCGAACACGTGATTTAACTCATAGGAATAAAATTTTGATTTTATTAATCTGTCCAGCCATAGCCGACTAGAGTTGGCCCAGCTTGTGAAGATAGTTTCACAGCCGTTCAGAAACTGGTTCAGCATTAGGTCTTGGTGTTTTTGTACTGTTTTGGTAAATATAAAACAAAATGAGTAGGTACGTCCACTGGTGATGGTCTAACTCCAGAAGAATGTGTTGGCTATGTGAATGTTAGCTATAATAAACGTAACATTTAAAATTGTCTTAATTGATTTTCGTACCTAAGATGACCTAGTAACGCTTTTCTCGCTGTTGAGATGAAAAGTTGTATGTTTAACACGAGTGCAATTTTTTTTTATGTCTCGTGCCTTTAAATCACTCACTTCACTAAGTAGTCTATATCAATTCTAGACTACTTCGCTAGTTTGTGATTTAAAGTCGGCACTCGCAGCAAAAAACAATTTTGCTCTCTAGTTGAACAAATAACTATTTGATACTTCACAATAAAAACAATTTTAAACTTTCTCAGCAACTTGTTCAAACAGTAGTGCCGACACTGATTGGCTTTTGTGTTCCGGGTCGCGATCGCATTGTATCTCCCATGACCTCCGTATATATATTTTTCATTAACTATTTAGGTATTTTATCTGTTATTTTATCTATATACATACATAATCCACAGATTATTATGAGTTTTAATAATACACCTTTTAACTCAACAAATTTAAACTATTTAACTCCTAATTAAGCAAATCACAAAAAAATATTAACTCCGATTTTATTCTGGCTAGACATTAACAATAAATAAATAAAATCAGATCGTTGGAAAATGTGATGTTTGTTACTCTTTCATGCAAAAACAGTTCAACAGATATGGATGAAACTTGACGTACAGATAGTTTATTACCTGAATTTACATATAAGATAGTTTTTTTTCCTGGAAAAATGTTAGGTTCCCAAGGGATCGCATAAAAATATTAAAAAAATAGGGCGCCATTCTCACCGTGGCGGTGCCACCATCGTCACAACGATAAATATGTCAAATATTTTCTCAGGTGTTAAATATTTTAACGCGGACAAAGTCGCGGGCACTAGCTAGAGTAAGAGAATAAATAAACACTAATAGGAAACAGATGAAACTGCTATCAAAAGCTAATGTACAGTCGACGTAGAAAAAAGGTTCATCGAATTAAAGTCGAGATTTGCTTACACCAGGGCCATCAATCATGCCAATATTTCATTTCAAACATCCGTCAGTTGTCTGCTTAGTGATTTAGTTTCAAAAGGTACTAACAGTTTACGACTTGATAAAGGAATGAATTTGAAAAATGACGAAGGTTTTCGTGCCCCGACTGTACCAATATAATGAAAGTGCATTGTTTCAGTGTGTCATTAGCCCGATGTAACTCCGCAGGGCGCCACACACAACCTTTGTCCAATAATTAAAATTGTGAAATTGTTCTATCAGCCAGTCTTATAAGACGCCCACAAACAATCTCTTGAGACATTGATACCTTGATGATGATACGTTTTATCTTTAAGATGTTCACACGACTGCATTGATTGTATTGATTACCGAGGAACGTCTCGCATATCGGAGTTAATTTAAAATGTTTCAAATTGTTTTTTTTTTTTTTTACTTCGCGTAAGACAATGCCTTCAAAAAAGTAATGCTTTGCAGGTTTAACACTTTCATATTTTATTTTAAGTACCTATAGTATTTATATGTATACTTATTATATGAATGTTTTACGTGTAATATATTTTTTAAATATAAACATGAATTAATTTTAATTATTATGTTATAAATTATTATATTTAGTGTACTCTTTGTCTTTACTCTTTACACTCTACACTTTACATCTGAAACAGATTTTATAAATCTGTTTGATACTCGTACCTATCTATATACTTACTAATATTATAAAGTTGAATAGTTTGTTTGTTTGTTTGGTTGAACGCGTTAATCTCAGGAACTACTGGTTCGAATTGAAAAATTCTTTTTTGTGTTGGATAGTCCATTTATCGAGGTAGGTTTTAGGCTATATAACATCACGCTGACGAAGTCACGGGCACCAGCTAGATTTACTATAAAATCTAAACTAAATCTACAAGTGTTGTACAGAGTTGTATTTTAAACTAGAATTTTTAAGAACAAAACCCCGTATCTTTTAGTGAAGTATTTTTAAATCAAAAATATTTTCGTGGAATGCAGATATTATTAGGTTTTTTTTTTATTTATACACCTAAAAGTAACGTCAACATGCAAGTCAACGTTTAAGTAATCGTTAACTCGCCAGGAAACAGTTGGTTCCGCTTATAAAATTGTTGTAAAAATAAATTGGGAAATTATTTCTTGTTGTATGCGGTACACATAACAAGCTAAATAGTTGTTGTTGCCAACGTGCAATTTATTATAACACACGTTGTCTTGTTAACATTCTATTGAACTTTTGATTCGAATCGATACGTGATCACTAGTGTTGTGCAATGAACAAAAAATACGAATATTTTTGACAGTGATATTATATTAGGTATTATTTTTAAATACTTAAGAACACTAGCAGATAATTTAATGGTAGCTAGATACCGTTGATTGAGGCCATAAGTAACAACAAGGGTATCAAGGGTGATTGTGTCCAATTACTTACCCTGTCGAGCTTGACACGAAAAGGTAATTAGTAGTGGCGGGGCACAGTGCGTTTCACAGTCATTTGGGCAGCCCGTCTGGCGGCAGTAACCACCCTCCTATAGAAGACGAACATAACAGCACGTGTGCTGTTGTGTTTCAGTGAGTGAGTAAGGGATGCCGGAGACCATTTCGCGATCCCTTCCCAATCCCTAATCCTTTCTACTATATGGTCGGCAGAGCACTTGTTGTACCTACCTGTGGCATCAACTGAATCATCATCTGAAATAGTTCATATCTACGAGTATTGTTGCGTAACACATACTCCAGATGTTTATAAATAGAAATTATTATTTATATAAGAATTAATTAATTCTGGCTTACAATAGGACATAAACACATAAAGTAAAATATGGTCATTTTTGTAAGGAGTGGCTACTGCAACCGGGCAAACTATTCAATTTAATGAAAAATGCAAGATATCGGAGCACCTAAAATTTTAAATAAAAATTGTAACAATTCTTATAAGGAATTAAATAAACATTTCATTAAAAACTACATATTTAATTATTTTAGATGTTTAATATTATATTTAAATTGTTATGAATTGATAAATTAACTGTTTAGAAATTCCCCGGCAGCATTTGCACGAAATGGTAAAAATACATATTATCCACGCAATGTAACTTTATAAAGATATATCTAATCTAATAAAAATATAATAGGTATGTAAAAAGCAGACTAAAGTATGGGAAATTATGGTACAACACTAAACACTGACTGGCACTTTACGCAATGACCCCAAATATTTACATGCATCTCGAAAAGCTTGTAGACAAAATGGTAACGAATGTAGACTTAGTAAAGGGCTTAAATTGTGCGTCAATCAAACAAAATATTGAGAACCAACAGTAAATTGTAACCTCAAAAACACGTGTACACCTTCATTTTAATGTTACCTTAATTTTGTATGGAATGAGAAAAGGGCGGTCAAGTTTGATATTATTAGTATTCAATTTGTGTTTGTTAAGTTTTGTATTTTGTCTATTAAAATTTTAACACAAACTTCTCCCACCATATACAGCTATTTTTTTAAAATATTATTAAAAATGGCAAGCAGGCTGACGGTCTACTTGATGGTAAGTGGCAACCGTCGCCTAAGGCACAAGCAACACTAAGGGCGGTACAAGTACTTTGCCAACTCTGCAGGAAATTGGTTACTACTCGCTTGAAGAAGCCCATATTATAGCTAGATGGAAAAACTGAAGATTAATAAATGTTTTAACACCTAAGAAAAAGGGGCGCGGACGAAGACGCGGACAAAAGCAAGTATACATGTAAAGATGAATCGTTCCAATAGACCATCAATGCTTAAAATTAAATTAATTAAGTAATCTGATGTTAAAATTTTTTTTTTTTTTGTTTCAATTTAAGCAAGAACGAAGACAAAGAGATCTAATTGTGTAACACTTGTCTTACTGTGAAATGTGAAAGTTGACATAATTTGAGTAGTGCTCATGACGGGCCGATTGTAGATCTGAAGAGTGCATGAAATTTCTTCCGGAATAACCCCATCCAATCAGAGGTCGTGGCCGTCATACCTCAATGTCAATGTTAAAATTCAAGAACTCAAATGCATTCGTTCGGCGCAAAATATTTTTAATCATTATCTATAACGCATTTTTTTTGTATTGTTGCCTATATTACGGGGATCATTTTTAAAAAAGGCTGTAACATCTTTGTCAAAGGATATATGTTACATAGATAAATAGCGAATGGCTATGATCATTAGCGATGGCATTCCTTATATAGGAAGAACAATATAATAACTACATTTTGTACCTATAGTCTACATATTTCAGTATACCTGTACATATTGTTACAAGTGACAATTGCAATTATAATTCACTTGCCAATACAATAACTCATAAGAATAGTCAAGCAAAGATTAATGGATTCCTCTTTCATTACACCTTTATCTATCTCAGACAATTTCTCGGTTCATTCACGAACTATACATTTTGCTTAATGTAAGAAAGGGCCATTAGTTCTGCGGATCATTCGTCATTGTATCCTAGTTTTGTGCGATCAAACCAAACCGCGTTTCAAGGACTGATGATGTGACGAATAGAAGCGTGAGAAATTGTTCTGTATTTTGTCGTCATAAATTGTTTTACTAATTTTGTATACAAGTAAGTATATTATTGTTTTAGAGAGTAAACTTATAGATTGTATTCTTATTCGTTCTGTAATCATAAATTCGGCTGTCCGTCAGGCGGTAACCATCCCCTTATAGAAGACTTGTCAAGTATCAATGGGTGAGAAGGAATGCCAGAGCACATTCCTCAGTAGTGCAATCTACTAAATATTCTACTCGTATTATTTTATTAGGGAACTGTTTCCGGCTTCGCATTGTTGTCATTTTTATCTACAAAATTTATACACAAACCTTCCTCGTTTATTGCTCTTTCAACTGGTGAAAACCGTATCAAAATCCGTTTGATATCTTAGAAGAAGTTAGCGGAGAAACAAACAGTGGCGGTCAGCGACTTGTTTTTGTATAGATATATGTAAATTTATTTATTTCGTATAAGCAAAAATTTATGTTAAAAATTATGGTAATTTTCTACACTTTTTTAAAATCTCAAGTAAATATCTAACAATTAAATAACCATCTATTTAAGGATAGTATGTCTTGTACAATTCGCATTTGGCTAAAACATCTCATTATGATTTATTTAATTAACATTTAAGCTATATAAAAACATTTATCAAAGGTAAGCAAGTAAATAAAAAGTACATTTTTATAAAATTGTACCATTCAATTTAAAAAAAAAAAATAAACATCGGATAAACACATTATTCTAATGTGATTGTATAATCGTAAACCGAGTGATGTAGGATAATATGGGATAAATCAGACGCGTCGGCACACCGCCCCGGTACGGTGCAGAGAGGCTCTCCCGCGGTGGGCAGCCTCCGTTCCTTTATCGATCACGCGGCCTATCATTAGATATCATTGTGATCTATGATCAATAGTGTGCCCGCGACCAATACCCGGCATCAGGGTTGACAACGAATACTTTCTTATTTTACATACAAACGCGTTGTGAATTCTTTTTGACTTTTTGTTAACTTTATCGGTTGCTTGATTTATAATATTAAAACACGATATTGTTACTCGTTATTAGGTGACACCTCGATCGAGTTTTTCGGTTATAAATAGCTCAAAATTGAACTATGTAGTTTTTTTCTTTCTTTTCTTTTTTTTTAATAAGTATTCGTGACATCTATGGAAGAAAGATTATATTAATGGATTTGTTTGTATGTGATCAAAATCCCCGTAATTTCCAGAAAAAATAAGTGCAGAAAAATTTGATTTTAATAGCTACAGATTTTAGCTATTAATTTATATTGCTATTGCCAATTAATAATAAATTAATACCTACTACATCGAATTCTGTATTTTCTGTACTTTTAATTATCTCACATTTTATTGATAAAATAAAGTCTCTTAGTAAAGTCACTGCCCGCCCAACGGATTTTGGAGAAAGAGCTATAATCGACTAAGGTTGTCACGGGTGGCTGGTTTTAATTATAATAACAATAATTTATCTATTATTTACCTAATATTTTTTACAATATATGAAATAAGCTCATAATTCTGATAATTTTAAAAATAAAATCAATAAATTTTGAACCGACAATAAAGCGTTAAATGTGAAGATCAACCTCTATTTAATTTATATTCTCGTATATAAAAATATTAATGTCTTATCTATTCTATGAAAAGTCATACTATTCGTTTGCTTTCGTTAAACGGACCCTTTTGACCCACTAGTTTTGACCCGATGAATAAAAGTTCCAATATTGGTCTGACCCACTGTGGGTCAGAACAATATTTATTGATTTTTAGTGCCTTACTGACCCGTTACTACGTGTATTAAACAATAAACCGCTTACATAGTAACAACCCTAATTGAAAAAAAATCTTCAACTGACATTTTTATTTCACAAACAAAAATGTCAGTATTAGAACGACAAGACTCCTTATCTTAATAGCTCGTAGCGGCTCTTCATAATGAAACAATTAAGACAAAATACAGCACGAACAATGGGATGAAAGGAAAAAAAGCGAAACACCAAACATTAATCTTCCTCACTTGACCGCTTATTTGTTTTCTCGTGTCAGACAAGGGTTTGATTTTTAAAGTACACTGGATTAAGAATTGAGACGTGTTTTATCTACTCCTTATCCTTCATTGCTTATCTTATCCCTCCGGGTAAATGTTATTGGATTTTAACAGCTTGTTTAAGAAGGGCACTTAAACTTGTTTCTTATTCATTATTGCCTATAAAAAGACTGTATCTACTAACATTATCGTGTGGTTGTAATTTTTTTACTTCTATTTGAATTGATTTTTAATGGATATTTACGGTGTGATTTTATCGAGTTCACACTTTATTTAATTCTTCAGTTCGAATTGGTTTTTGTTATCAATATAGCTAAGTAGTTTGTCTTATTATTAAATGGTAATAACTTCATTAGGAAATCTGGAAACTGATACTGTAAAATTTTAATCGTACTTGTCTTAAATTTATAAACAGTATTTCTTTGTGAACAGAGTTATTAGTGTTATTAAGTAATTGTAAATTAATGCTAGGTAAATTTAAAATGTTGACGACTTTACCTAAATATCAAAATTTCAACGAAAAATTAAAGATTCCTTCGCTCGCGTGCCAAAATACAGTTTTTATTCTTTTACACATATGGACAAGGACAATTTTCGTCACAATATTTTTAATTTATTTTGTGAAATACAAGTATAAGATGAAAATTAAAATTTGGCACAACATTAATATTATTAAACATGAATTAAACAAAATAACATGAAATCAAAATTAACTTCTTACTGCAGATCACGACTTTTAATAGTAAAATAAATAACATATAATATTAAGAAATTAATAATAATAACAAAAAATATATATTTGCCATTTCGTAAATTTTAGTGGTTCTTGTATTGTTGCCGAAGGATGATAATAAACTGTTACCTCAAAATTTCATTAGGTGGCGCTACGAGTATATGAATACGAATATTATGTTCGGCTTACATCCAATAGTAGCATTGCAGTTATTGCGACGATCTTAAGTCTACCGAGCGCAGCTCATCCGCCTAGGTACAGGATTATTTAATTAGAAGCAGATGAACAATTTTGTTACCTAGCAGGATCTCTCGGGAGGCAGTGTCGTTCTTGGGCAGATATTCCGCCGCCACAAGACCTTGAACAGCTGCTCCAAGCTCCCCAAGCAGTCCAAGCGTACATAGTTACATTCGTTCGTGTAGTAATACTCGTTCGAGATATCTGAAAATCACATAGATGACAAAATTAAAAAGATATAAACCAGTAGCTATCTGGGAAGACTTTATATTCTACGAGGTTTTTTAAAGTATTTCATCTTTAAAAGGAAGATTTGCATCTGTAAAGGAAAATCTTTATAATACATTAGCTGGTACCCGCTACTTCGTCCGCGTTGAAAAATTAAAATGGATAAATATTTAGATAATTTTCATCCATTTATGAAAACGACATTTTTTGGCGACAATTTTTGTCAAAAAATGTCATCTTAAGATATTCGTAAACCGTTCTTTTTTAGACGTTCGACATATTGTAATGTCCCAATAATATTCACAAAATCACGGTTGTCGATGTTGCTATGTTACTATGTCCATAGCAACATACGGCTTGATTTTTTACAATTGGTTGGTTATTGACGCTAAAAATATTTCTCTTAATAATATTGATTAGAATGATGTTGATCAATGGCCCGTGTCTAGATACAATTTCAGGAAGTCGGTACTCAGTTTCGGTCTATAGGTAATGTAGTTTATTCTTTTCATTATTTCTAGTTCTTTAAAAAGATTATGATGTCAACATATTTGAATTGAAAATTCTTTGCGCGAGATATCAAATTTCAAGGTTCAATTTCGAATATTGTGTGGCGCTTGAATGTAACGACCACGTGACCATTCTTTGTAACGTTTCTGCATACCATCTACCTAGTACCTGCTTAGTAAAATACATTTGTAATACTCACCGATCGTTCATATTCTGTACTTGTAGCTTGTGCCTTAATCATCGTCCCTTGTGAAAACGTAGCAATTAATCTGAGAACAAAAAACACATATTTAATTCCCTTCAAATCCAGTTTTAATTAAAGAAAATTATGCATGAAGTAAATCTTAAAAATATTTTAATAGGGCCTTCGTTACGGAACGGTACAGTACGCCAACGTCCTAATTTCTCAAGTTATAAAATTATTGACGAGCCCAATGGTCAAGTGATTAAGATGCTTGCCTTAACGCTCTGTCTCAGGGGTTCCGGGGGGTTCGATTCCAGGAATTCGAATTTAATTTACTATATACTTTATATCTCGAAGTTTCAACGGAAACGGAAAAAACAAAGATGCTCATTCAGCTAGTAGGACATAAAAAGTAATGTCACACAAATACACGCCTAAAAATATTTTCAAAATGAGTATGCGAGGGTCTTACTAGATCACTCTAGTATTAATGTAACATATTAATAATTATTTAAATTAATAAGGTTGCGCAATAAATTTATTACAAAAGTTCGGGTCTTTTTGATGACATACATTATGACGTATCTTAAAATATATAATTACTCATTACACTAACCGAAATCTTTTTTCCAATGCGTAAAACACCAAGCGGGTCTGTTATTGTCCACAAGTAGATAAGATCGATAAAATATAATTAATAGTCAACAAAAGACTTCCCACAAATAGAACTTAAGTGTCAAATGTCTCTAATTATAATTTCCATCACAATCATGTTCTTTATATCGCCGATAGCAACACAACGGAATACTAAACGGCAGATAAGAATCAGGAAGGGCCTGCTGCTGTCATAGTAACAAGACTCAGTAGGGTAACATGAAAATAATTTATCTATCGTGTCACCCAAAATAGAAGGTTCACAGACATCTTAACAAGTGTATCATATTATTATTTTAAGTTTAATGACGTAGCTCAAACTAGTGATCCGCCTACGGCTTCGCACGGAGTTGAAATTTTTAAACATCCTCCAAACTAAATATTATTTTTTTATTGTAAGTTCGACAGACAGACTGACGATCCATTGGGTGCAAGTGCTGACCATAATAGGATTAATGATAACGGATTGGGAAGAAATATGGCAAAGGGTAATAATTTATGTAACATAAATTAAAACATAAATTAACAATTCGTGTTTGTTAGTTTACAAGGAAATATATTTATTAAGGTGTAGTGATAACAATAATTACTAAACAGTAGTATAAGCAGTTACATTAAAAAATTAATACCAGTAAGTTATGGTTAGACATCAAACTTATTCAAATAAATCACTAAATAATAATAATAAATTGTGCAATATTTTTTTTAATACTTTACACACTGTTTATTCAATATACTGTGTTTGTATATGCTATTATGAAGTAACCACTAAATGGTGTGCGGCTACAAAGGGCGCGCTGTGAATCAGTAAACCATTTTCCTTTACAACTATAATAACAAATCTTACAAAATATGTACCTCAAGTATTAAAATGAAAATTAATTATATTTTAATACAAGTATTAAAATGATATAAATTAAATAAAAATAAGTTAATTCGAATGAACCTTTTTATTCACAATACGAGAGCTTTAGAGTCGAATAGATATTTTGAGATTATTTTTTGAGCAGGTTACTACTAACAAACTAACCGCAAACGCATAAAATAACATTAGATCTTCTATCCTATTTTGACAACGTTAACTTCTACAAGTAACGTGGTTCATGTTCTGTTAATTGAGCTGATAATAAATAATTATGAATCATGCTGTTAATGTAGTAATTAGTAAAAGTAATAATTGTAAGTAATAAATAGTAGTATGAAAAATGGTTTACAAAAAGCTTTCTTTTGTAGTCCTTGTATATTCCATTTTTCATTGAAATTTCGAATTTATTTTCAAAGGGCTATTCGTTTATTATTTTATTCGTATAGCTAGTACATAGATTTACTGTATTATTTATGAGGAAAGTTGATGTGGGATCAGCGAATATAAGAACGCGAGGCGGAACTTTATATATAATATTCTCTGTGTTTTGTGTTTGTTTCAACTGAATCATTAAATTTGTTCTTATCTAAGGCTCGTAATGTTTGCATTTGAATATTTGAAATGGCTCTCAGCTTCCGCATGGTTTTGCATTCACTGTATAAATCGAAGAAGCAGTTTTGCCGATATTAGATAGTGGAACTTGGAAGTTAGATGTGGGAAATAAGATGCAAGCCCAAATGGCGATGCAAATGTATTTTTCAAAATATTTTTTTTTTTGTTATTTAATTGAGATTAATATTTTTTAAACTTCATTTATTAAGTAGCTTTACATCCATACCATACAATTCTTTTTGGGCCCCAAAAGACTGAATATAAATTTTTGTTCGGGTGAATTCCCTTAGTGTTTTTATTTCGGAAAATTTTAATATAGTTAGGTAAGTGCCTAAAACTATTCCGTTGAAATATGTGGCTTCAGCATTCCTATATTTCTGTTCACACGATTTGTACAAATATAGGACACGTATGGTACCAGCGTCGAACTCATCAAGGAGTGTCGAGTCACGGACGGATGGCCACTTGCGTCACCGAACCACCGCGTAATCTGGTGATAAATCACTCCCGATCGGAATGAGATCATGGATACGAATCGATACAGAGAAAAAAGTTAAGTGGGGTGCACACTGATCTGTCCATAATAAAGCTTTTTGCAAAACGAGTTGTTGATGATCGTTGAAACCACATTTTTGAGGATGCTGCAGTTTTAAATAAATGTGGGAACCAGTGATGGTAAGACGCAGGTTCGTACACATTCGCAAAACAACTGTCAGTGAATTACTATAATTTTAACACATCTTCAACTGAATTTTTAACCCAATAACGTTTTTTTGCACTTTTGAATTTTTCAGAAAAATGTAGATACTCTTCCCAAGTGACCAGAAAGAAAATCTAAAAATTAATGATACATTGATCAATGAACATTGAATAAGTGTTTATTATACAATATTATTATTATTATTTATTATATTATGTTTATCTTATATATATATATCTAATGATGCAGACGAAGTCGCGAGTACGACCTAGTATAGGAAATAAAAGTATCTACAGGTTAAATAAAATTCGAATTAACTTCTGCCTAATTTTATGTCATTAGATATACAATAACCTATCTGTACATGCTACATTTCATCGTTATCTTACAATGTGTGTAGTTCATTCAAAATGAACTGATTTACGTCAATGTCCAAGCGAACATGCGGTGTAACGGAAAATGTAGTGCGGCGCCGCAACTAGACGATGTTAACAAGTGATAAATATACGCTTCAGACCCACACACGATGGTGATCACGATTTTTACATTTCAATCGTTCTTATATATGGGTTCGTGTCTTAGGCAATATATTATCTACTAAGATTTTATTAATATTGAAATATTTCAGAAATATTCAGTATGATTACAATATTTGAATACTTTTTATAGTTCTGTAATTAGCGAAAACTTAAGGCGAAAAGTTTCATATTTGAAATTCGGAAATAGAATAGTATAAAAATAAAAATATAACATGGAGTATTAATTAAGTTAATAGTTAGATTAAATTTAAATAGGCATTTAAAATTTCACTACACAAGCAAGTTGATTAAAAATTCCATCAAAATGCAATTTAATTATATACAATTTTTCTGGTTATGTTCTACAAAAACCAGAATAATTATTTAAAAAATACAGGATTTTAACTAACTTGGATCAGTTGTGAATCAAATTAACCACAATATTAATATCTGTGATAAATATAATTTTGTAGATATAAATTAAATGAAACATTATATTGTATTAATAAATAAATAAATAAAAATACAAACACAAAATCAAACAATTAACTTCACAAGCAGCAACTTGTAAAAGGAATGCGTGGGTCACTAGAATAACAAACAGTAGCCACTCAGAGGCAAATTATTAATGTGTTTACAAAGCAGATAAGGCCTCCCTTTATGTAAACGCCCATAAAAATAATTGCGGTAATTCATCTCAAACGTTTATGTTATAAAATTGGGGTGTACGTGGAGCACAAGTTACTAAAGCGTGTATTAAGCAATTACACGGTTTGGTTTTACTGGTGGGGTCCTCCACTTAATTTTATAGCGACTGACCACCTGGGCTTAGGGGGTTTACACACTATTTTTACGACTTTATTTAAAGGCCATGTTCACTGCCCTGTGTTCAACTGATTCAGTGATACTGCTGATCCAGAGTAGGTACTGTTTATAAAACATGTCTTTATAAATATTTGTAAAATTTGGATATATTATATAAAAAATGTTTTAGTTGACTCACTTTTATTTAGATATTTCTCAACTATGACAGGCACAAATTAAAAATAATTAAAATAATCGGTGTTTTAAAAAACTAATTAAAATAACGTAAATTCAATTGCAAATCTTTATTATCTAAACAATATACAGTTAGGTACTTTACTATGCTTGGTAATTTGCCACCTTGATTCAATGATCATTTTTTATAAATCAAATAAATTAATTTATAAAAATTTATAATAAAATAATTTAAAAGAAAATAATATTTTAAAGCTTGTCAAGACCGAAGATTTCGAAAATTGCCTTCAAGTGACATCATGTCACTGAAATAATTGATGTCAACGGTTAGACCACTCCTATACATAACAATAACAATGGTGTTAGAAATCGGTCAAACCGTATCTGCTATTGTCTTTAATAGTAACTAATTACTGTAATTTAATAGACAATTTAAAGGAATGTGTGCATATCTACCTATCTACAGTGTTACTGGATTTGCCATCCATGACATATACATAGGTACAAGAAACTATCATTTAAGTGTGCGATTCAAGAAAAACTTTCAATTAATTTCCTTATTCCTTTTTTTAAAGAAAACAACATTTGGCGTCAATTAAAAAAAGCAATTGAAAATGGCGACTCTCTTGCTTCTCGCTTACAAAATATTAATGCTATATTCGTACATGTCGGTACATATATATATTTACTGTGTCGTGCACAATCTTTTCTTTTTATATATAAAAATGTTAAGTTGGTTTGTGTATTCTTATAATGAATTTATTCTCTTATTATTGATTCTGATCCTAAACTTCGGCTACGCATTGATAGATCAAAAAGTGACAAACTATTTTCTTAGCTATTGTTATTAAATCTTTCTCTTTATAATTAAATGATGATAATGCTACTTATAAATCTCGACTTTTTGAAAATAGCATAGATTACGAAAATAAGCTGAATGCTGCCCATTACATTCACCAGATGTGGGCAGCGGCGACAACATGGCTATGAATATATTTTTAATTATAGCTTGAAAAAATAAAGACGTATAAAATTCTACAATTAAAAAGTGAATGTTTAACGCATCTTTGAAGTCTAGTCTAGATTTATTTTTACGACTGAAGTCTAAATTATGTTTATGAAATTCTGTTTTATTAGATGTTACTTACCTACAAGACTTACATTATTAGAGCATTGACTTTTTACAAACTAGGTATTCTTATTAACAAAAAGTAATGTTTTTAGAAATTAACTAAAACTAGGGGCCCGCCACGCGCCTGACACTAGGGTAGATGAAATGCCGTCAAGTCAACCGAACCAACAGACAAAATATGCATATTATTACTATTATAAAATGCAAGTTTTATTTTCAACTTGGAGAAAATATAAAAATGTCCCAAAAGCATGCTGTATAGAACTATATATGCGCCTAGTTGAATTGAATGTCATTAGACTATTATTATTGGACTATTAGACTAGCTCAAGTTAGTAAATCAAATTAATATTTTCAGGAAGTAAATGTTACTCACATAGAAACATGCATTTATTTATTATTAAATATCTTAATTATATTGCGGTAATATTTTACAACTCTATCTCGCTTAGTGGGAAGCTTTAATCGCCTGACCTAGTAATTCAAACAACTAATTTCTATCCAATAGCATGGGATAGTTAACTAACTAACGCATCTACCGATTTTAGTTTGTAAGTACTGTATTATGGGTTACGCACTGTGTGCGAATAACGCGGTGGTTTTAGACGTTCATGAATGGTCCTATGGTTTAGTTAGTTAGTGGTTACCCTTTATGTAGACCGTATATGTGACATTATTCGTGCTATTAAGTAGATACTTCATAGATTGATTGATTTTCCTACTTTTTAGGGATATTTTTGGATATTTATATTTTATTTTTGATTTTACAAAAAATAAATCTGATAAAGAAGTAGTACAGTGACAAACTGTGTAAGTTCATTCTACAACAAAAATAAATAAATAAATAAATATTTGTAAAATTTTTAATTTTTTTAGTTTTTTAATATTTTTATTTAAGCCTAAGAACAGAATATAGAGGATCCATTTAATAGTATGTGACTACCATTGTCTATACCACAAACACGTGCAAACCTGCAAGTGTTCTGCCGACCTGGAATAGGATACATTATAAATGACATAGTGGAATATGATTTAGAATCCCTAGCTCAAGCAATGAAACAAAATAGCAGAAGTGGTGATTTTTCACGGTGACCTTTTATAAGGAGATAGACGCTATTGTTAGTCGGGCGACCCAAATTATATGGAACGCAATGTAATTTGCCAGTACATGTGTGATTCGTGAGACTGACGCGTTTTTTAACTTCAGTGCGTACCAGACGCCTTTACTTTGTGTAACGGTGCGCCCAGCAACCAGGCTTGCAATTAACAAGGTCTGGTTCAGAATGGGACAAGGTGTTGTTATATTACACATTCATATGCGATATACATTATACATGTGTACATACATTTACTTGCGCGCAAATCCACGGATTCCCCACCTCCTTGCACCTACCATACAGGTTTAGATGGATAACAGGAACCTTAAACTAAATGTTTAGAGCTGCCGGCGATAAAATTATCGTAAACCTTAAATATAATGGTTATTTTATAAACATAATTAAAATGCAATAACATTTAATGTCAAAACGGTGTGCAGAATAGGTGAGCAGAAACAATTTACACCATTGAACTTTAATTTCTTTAGTAACTTTTCTTCCTCATAAACTGAACATTTTACTACATGGTTTAACTCGTAATTCTAAAGCTGTGAATTCTTTGTTAAAAAATTATTACCTCATTACTAAGAAGTATAAACTGGAAACAAAGTTAGAAAAGTTTTGTTTTTATGTGCACAAAACACTGTGCACAAAGATTGTTGTATTACAAAAATTATTTTGTAGTGGTTGGCATTTTGGAGAATTCCCTCACCCTTTTTTCACTATAAAGTCTGTGTAGATAACTGGATGGTCCACTTGATGGTAAGCAGTCAGGTCGCTAAGTAACACAAAAGTGCGCTGCCAACTCTTATAATACGAATGTAAGGAACAAAGTCAGGCAGTATATGTATAAAAAATAAAAATACCAAACCTTACTTCTAAAAACAGGCATCTCGATGTGACAGGGTCGATTTTGAAATAAATTCTATTAAATAAATGTTAAGAATTTACTCAATATTACTGGAAAAATTAAAAAAGACATGGCATGGCTTATCATAGACGGCTATATATAGAGAGTATAAGGAGCGTTTCGTCATAGTGTTATTTTGTAATCTTAAACAAGCCGGGTGGCTATTACCACGAATAAAATATATTTGATATTTTTAGATACAAATAATTATAAGAGTTGGTATGTTATTAAGTTGTAAATCGAATTAGCTTACTCTATCGCCAGTAAGTGCACTGAATTTTAATAAGAATCAGTGGATGCATTTCCTTGTGAATATTCACTGCACACCATGCGCAGGCGCCGGTGAAACCTATATGGGCGGACACATGAGCCCGGAGCTCGTTAAAGGCAATACCAACTGGTCACAGCATACTTTATAACTTCTTAAGGTTAGTTTATGGCCATTTACACTCATATGACACCTACTGTTTATTTCTATTTTAATGTATGACGCCTTAAAAGGGAAAGCTGCTTCTATCATTACTTCTGCAAGTATGTAGCAATGAGTGTTCCTAAACCTATAGGATTCCCTTAATATCCATATAAGCTTCTCTTATGGCCTTTACTATTAAAATATTTTTTAGAGTACCTACCTATTTTAAAGGCACCTTATATCCTTATCTCAATGCAGTGTTAATGTGGTATAGTTATATTTAAATAAATTATATTTTCTTTTAGTGACATGTTAATATATTTCAATTGATATCTTATGTCTGAAAAGAATATAAATTCATTGATCTTTTATTTTTAGTTAGAGGTCGTCAGACGGACTGACGTTCCACTTGATTGTGGGTGGCTACCGTCGCCTAGTCAGATTAAGGTTAAGGGATTTGGAAGGGATTGGGAATTGACAAAGATATAGGGGTATTTATAGATTATTTGGTACTTGTTATATAGTAATACATATATTAATTAATTGTACGAACTTCATAACATGTAAATAAGCAACTTGTATATTGTGTGCTGTTCTTCAATTTACGCTGAGAGAAGACTGTAAAGACTGAGTATACAAGCACGAGGCTCATAATATTGAACTTGGCTGGACTGAGCGGTTGACATTTTTCAAAAATACAGTACATAAGTATTAAAAAGAGTAAACTATATTCAGTAAAAATATGTATAGATGTTATATTTATCTGTGATAACGTTGCCACTTTGAATTACATTTTTATATACGCACCTTTTTTTAGGTTTTTTTCTCTTATTTAAAATAGTACGAGTAATAATAACACAATTAGGATACTCTCCTAAGCGGTTATGCGACTGTTCATAAAATTTATATTGTCAAAGAAATTATGAGGTCATGTAGTTTTACAACTGGCTACGAGCTAATAATTGGCGCCGTGTTCAGACAAAATAGTGATTTGCTAAAATTAATGACCACGCTTCGTTTAGACAGGAATTTCGTTTTCACAGATCACTATACAGACCAACCTTCTTTCTTTAATAAATAATATTAATTTATTAAAAAAATTATTATTCAACAAGAGACCCGCTCCCGGCTTCGCCCGGGGTGTAATTTTTATTTATATATATTAGATTGTTCGATGTTCGTGTGTTGACTATATTCGATGTAATTTTGCACAGAGAATAGTTTAAGATTGTAGTTACATTAACGACATGGGTTTAGCTAAGTGAGCAAAGTTATATCATATCTTCCGTTATAAGAATTATGTATATATACGGGCAAAAAGAAACATCTTCTCAGATTGTACCAAACATGTATTCGCTCTCCAATGTAGACATGAAAACACGCTCGCGTATCCACACAAAGACTTCACTATTGCTCAATAGAAAACTAGACGTGTTTATAAACATAGTTGGGAAATTGGAACTTACTATCGTAAGTTAGTTAGATAGTGAAGATAAAGCTGCAGATAACTACTGTAGAAAATAGATCACGCGGTGAAAAAGTTGTTTACTTTAAATTACTTGCATACAAATGATAACATATTTATTTTTAAAATTAAAAAAAATTGCAGTATATGGTACTGTGTGTGTGTGCGAGTCTCTCTGATCTTGTCCTTATAATCTTGACCAAATCAGGGTTCGTAATGTACTTTAATCAATTTTAGGTAGGCTTTCTAGTTAAATCTAGTAGAAAGTTCATCGATCAACAAATACATACATACATCATGTGGACCATCAGCCTGACTGACTACTTTTTTTACTCTATTTATTGAAAGAATAAATAGAGAGTAATAGTTAAAAAGAAAAGAGGTATGTTAATGAAGACCCTCTATTACTTGTCTAACTCTATACGTACTAGGAATAAGTACGTACATAAAAATTAAAATGTCACAAACACACGCACGCAATTATCTGAATTGAAACATATTTAGTTACAAGTCCGTTTGTTTGCAGAGTTATTACGATCAAGTGGCTACTGTGCAAGACAAACATTAAGGAATTCAGGATCTTTGTTTACGCTTTTAACGTTGATGCCATAAAATAATTCGTAGAGGAAGAAGATACATATAAAAAATCTTGATTGATCAGCTAAGGCCGAATTTCCTTTATGGGATTTATAACGGAAGCAATTCATATTTAGTAGCTTTTTTTTTTATAAAGTTAAAAACAAAGTCATCTGGATTTTGTAGTTAATAATATTTTATTAGTTTTTATTTTCATTCATGTTCATGTCATTGAACGACATCCATGTTTTGGTGAGAAATTGATTTCAAAATGTTTATTTACTTTTTTATTAGTTAAGTATTTTGTTATTAGTATTTTATTTTATTTATATTTTATTTTAATTTATTATTATTTAACTTATGCTATTTTTTTAACTGTACTATAAATTTGTTAAGTTTTTGGGTCGAACTAGGAATTTTTGGAATTTGGGACAAAATATCGGGACAAACGATGACATTGGGCAGGGCACTTTTAAGTCTTATTAAGTTGTTTATACGTCAAGTACATCAGTTAAATTATAAGAAAGTTATGTCTAGTAGCAGTAGTCGGATTTTCTGATTTATTAAATACATCGACAAGTAAAATATAATGTAAAAACAGTGATGGAATTTCTACTCCGGAAAGGTGGCAGATCGCAGTCAGGTGAAAGCGTGCGACTTTGTACACAAAATTTGTTACTTAAAAATTAAAAGAAGTCGCCTATATTATACATTCTCCCTATATTATACATATGTAGGTAATAATCAATATTTAACAAAAAAAAATTAAGTATTTAGTTGTTAGTTAAAAATAAAAAGAAAAGTTATCTGTATTATCCTTTAATTTCAATTAAATTTTTATGCGAACTACTGCTACTTTAAGAGTTTCAAAAATTCGGTGATTTGTATGAATCGAACTATTGCCACCCAAAAGTTGCCCTAGTTCGCCGAACTAACAACCATTACTAATAATTATTTATTAAGACAGGTCAATCAATATGTTAGAATTATGTTAGAATTATGTCGCAAGTATTTACTTGCGACATAATTCTATATAATTGTTTTATATAAACAATTATATAAAAGACAACAAAATATACGTTTCAAGTATTGAACTTTTCACAGGTTAAGCAAAGATTTTATTTGATGTTAATCTATGTAATTTTTAACTTAGCAACTTCTAACGGTCTCTATAACACGGAACTAACATGCTTCTTGTATATTATGAAATAATGTTTGAAGGGAAACATTCACGAACCAAAGGAAAAACTTCAGACAAGTAAATTACAAAGTGTTCAAGTTAATAACCCGTTGCTTATATCAAGTTGTTGCGATGAATCTTGTTTGAATCTTGAACTTGTCCAAGTTAGGATATAAAATTGCTGCTTCTAGTTAGGTAAAATTAAGTTATACAAACTAAACATTACTTATAGGTACAGTTTACTGTGAATCACCCGATTGATTATTTTAAATTCTAATACAATATAACATATGATTTGAGACAACTGACATTTCAAGGGATTTTAAGTAAAAAAAAATGTCGCGGCACGTAACGTCTAAATAATAAATTTAAATAATAATAAATAAATTTGACGGGGAAATCTTTTCTACTAAAATTCTATACAAGAAGGCTTTGTAACGTATTGTTCACAACTATATAATAAACGATTGCTGAAGCCGAAAAACCATGAGTCTTCTTTCAAAGTAGATTTCTTCAACCGGACTTCTTTTACTTTATTATTTAATTAAAAATAAATAAATAAAAGATTTACTAATTTTAGGGCCTCTTTCACCATCTCTAAGTAAATTGTCAAGTAGGCTAACCGCCATTTAAAGTCACCGGTCATCGGGAATGATGGAGATGAACCGGTCAACGGGAACCTCTGTTTGTACGGTAAAAGTCCCAAACATTAAAAAGAAAATAATAAAAAAATTCGCCTATCGAAAGGATGCATGTACAATGACCGAGTGCATAATTTAATAAAATATAAAATTATTTCTAAAAGTAACTAATCAACACTTTACTTGTAGTTGGTGAAAGAGGCCCTTAGTTATATTAATATCCATTGTGTTAACGAATACAAGAAATGTGGTCACTTATCAAAGATCCCGCAAATAATAACTCTTATAGGGATTTTTCATCCGTTTTTTTTTTTTACTTTAACGAGATCTTTCTTAGATATTTGTAGAACATCAGCTCATTTCCTTGTTGACGAAGGGATCTTGACCTGATGCTGCAGCTTCAAGTACTCTGCGGGAAACCCAACTCCTCAGCAAGTTTCTTTTTTGTTACTTTAAAAACGTTCCTCATTAAATGATGATAAACAGATTAACTCGAACCTACTACTCTGAGTCATGTTACCAACCTTTTTTTTATGGCAAACTCCTTATCCTTTGTTTAAGGATGTTTCTGAAACTTAACACCGACATCATAATGTTATATGCTCTTATTTGTATAATATTATGATGACTGTTTATAATATGTAAATATTCTAAAAGTTCTCAAAACATAACGAAATTACTGTTGAAATCCGAGCAAAACCAAGCACTTTGCGCAATTTGTCTAAGCTAAATCCCACTGTCTTCAGAGCTCATCCATTTGACAATCAATCACTTAAGAGTCGCATCCTAATCCATCTTTTCATTGTGATTCACCGAGTAAAGCCGATTATAAGCGAGTGCCCGGATCTGAATCAACAAAACTCAGCACGTGCCGTTTACCTTTTGTCAATTTATGATCAAGACAAAGTGCTTCCAACTTGTATACAAATTCAGAACAACACAAACAGTTGGTTTGATGTTTCTTAACACAAATATTAGGGTTAATACCGTTAGATGTTGTTTCCAATAGAAAGCCACAAGCGTTAAACAATGTGTTAAAGTATTTAAAGTTTATTATCAGTTTTATATAGTTATTATATAAGTAAAATATTTTCTCTTGACAACATTGTTGGTAAAACAGTGTCTTACATTGTGCGTTTACATATAATATTATGTGCTTTTATGACAAATATTAGTTCCTTTTAATGTGCTTCGTTTTTCGTCTTAATGAAAATTCTAATATATCTTCTTTGAAATAAGATTTATTTTCCAGTAACTTTATTCTTTCTGAAATATACGAGTAAATGTGGAATTCTGTTTAGATCTCTTTCAAATTAATGTTATGGTTTGAATATAATATATGAAAATTATGAAATACTAAAGATTATTTTTTTAGTTGTACTTGGTGTTACGTGAATATTGTGCCCCATTTCGAAGACCAGTGACCCGGATAGTCGCGCCCGTGTTGCGACAACGCGCAGCACAATGCATCACTGTTTCTTTGTCACTTCTACGCTCCTGCTCCTTTTAATTTAAACCAATTAATATTACTCTAACATGTTATATTTACTATGAATAGTCGTCTTTCAGTAGTGGCAGTTATAAACTGGGCAGCCTGTCAGACATAGTACACACACTTTCTCTCTATCTCACCAGTAAGTCCCTCATTACTGAGGATCGTGTTCACGAAGTCCCAATTTCGACCGCTCCATCAATTTCGATCGGCCCCTGTCCACAGTCATTGCCGTGAAGGAAACTTACGTTTGCTTAAGGTAGAAGGCGTTACTTTGTACTTTGTAAAGAAGAGAGAATGATAACGGTAATAATTACCATTGTGTGGGCAAATATCATTCAAATTAACAATGACAAATCAAAAGTCTTTATTTAATAGTGGTTTTTGCAAAATTTTCTAAATTTCTTCATTTTTGTAAATTAGAAATTTAGTATTTAATTTTCAAAAATCTTTCTCACAAGTTATAAGTTATAGTTTCGTATTGAACTATGTTTTTGTGTAGCTAACGGCAATTTGTTTGAGCAATGACGCAGTTTCACGGCTATTAAACATGTCAATCAGCACGGCAGACAGACCATCGCACATTTTGTACGCTTCCTAAACTAACTTCACTATTTCTGTAGCGTTAGAATTATATCAACAAATTAAAAGACCGATGACACGTAATTTTTTTATATCGTCCTAATGTGAAATATGGACTACTACACTACACTTTTTTATGCATAGGGCCGAAACACATTGTGGGAAAATAAATATAAAAAAGTTATTTTTTTTTTAGGACAAACAATGTCAGGCTGGCTGACGGTCCAGTTACCTTCTCATAAGAACATAAGTCACATGAGAGGAATTGAGAGAACTGCAGTCTATGGAAGAATATAGAATAAGGGACAAGGTTCGTTCAGTCATTCATTCACGTTCATTTCAACTGAAAAAATATTCTTATACAGTTACCAGACGTGCTACACATTATTTCATGACTGCGACACACAATGTGATTAGTCACTACCATACTTAGTAATGACTAAACATAGTCATTACTATTATAGAGCGTCTCTACGAGAGTAACTCTACCCTAACGTTTTATTGATATAAGAATTTATTCGGCGTACATTGGGGACGGGATGCCGAAGTATATAATCTTTTTCCTAGTATTTTGTACCTTAAGCGCTTTTAATATAACTCAAATTTCATTGTACTATGCTACGGTGTAATGCCGCAGCACGCGGATCGTTGCCGTATCATAACATAATGAAAGTTGAATTATATTAAAAGCAGTTATGGTACATAATACTATAAACAATTTAAATATTTGCCGTGCCGTCCTCCAATTTGCGCAGGCCCTAAGAAACGTCTTAATTGAAATCATTTAATTAGAACTGTGCATGGTTATTGATATTGTCTAATGGTTTGATATTAAAGAAGTAATAACATAATTATTTACTTAAATAAGATACTTAGCGACTATGACAAATAAGGATAACATATATTTAAATTTAAACTAAAATGCGGTGAGTGTAACAAAAGGAGTGTTTATTCCTCAAACTGTATAGTAGCAGCACGACGACAGTGTAATGCATTTGCTACACTTATTACGTCGGTGAATGCAAGCTGCGTTCTGTTCATTGGTGAAGTACCTAATTCTAAAAGACACTAGTCTTAAGGAAAAAAGAAAATGAAAGAAAAGAATACAAAAACAACAAACAAACAACAATAAAGGTAGCCAAGTAGGCTCTCGGTTGATTTGGCTACTGTCGCCTATTAACATAAGCAACGCCATAGGTACTACTACTGCAAGTTCCGAAGTCACCGAAAGAACAGAACTGTTATTTCACTGTGGTCTTCTGTAAAGGGGTGATTACTTTTGAGAGCTTATTTAGTTTATGCTGAATAAGCATAGATTATATAATTATTTATCTATCTAACTATCTATCATCATCAGCCTGTGTCTGTGCCCAAGGCTCGTCCCTCTAAATTAAGAATTATTCTTACACTTTTGCAAAATCAAATTTGGATTTAATAAAAACCAATAAAATGATTGAGGGAATATGAAATTTATCTTATTAAATTATCAATTAAAATTACAATTAATTTTTGGTGAATATATCTATTTATAATTAAATACTAATAGTACAAAGAGAGAAGATACGTATGTTTGTAATGAATAAACTCAAAACTACTGGACCGATTTTGAAAATTGTTTCACCTATAGAAAGCTACATTGTCAGCGAGTAACATAGGCTATATTTTATGAAGTTACGCGGGTGAAGTCGCGTGCAACAGCTAGTATGTGTATGTGTAAAATAAAAGAATGAAAGAATGCTCATATTGCCAGTATAGAGTCTTCGTTAAACTTGCCGTTACCCAGTGTATGCGGTGCCGTTCAATAGTAAGGCAACTAATTAATTTTTCATACAGTTCACCTCAGGCTGTTTCAATAAACGGTTTGTTTGTTATGCAGCACGTTTTCCTGTTTGACATGTTGGAATCTGATTTCTTGATGCATTATGGAAACTACAGGCGGTTTTGAGTTAGTGTTTATGTTGATTTACTTTAGAGTGGATTATTGTATTATTTATTTTAGGCTAAAAAATCTTATACAAATAAAAATTATAAATCAACTCCCGAAATTCTATTGAGACCTTTCTAATGAGCCCAAACGCGCTATAAAAGGTGTAAGTTGCTGAGATGTTGGGTATCCCGTAAACTGATGCTGCATTATCCCTTGATATCCCTTGATAATGCAGCAACAGTTCAAGGTTGCCATTTCATGGAAATACCACCGAAGTAACAGTACACCAAATTTCAAATCAATCGTGTCTGTGGTAGTTAGAGAGATCCCTTCGTCAACTAGGAAATGAGATGATGATCTTCAAACGCCTGAACAGATCATGATAAGATATAGTCATGAACCATTTCCATCACGCCAGATTTCAACAAAAACCGACCAGAATCGGACTATCTATTTAAGACCTATGATGTCACATACCTACGTCTGTATGTGGCATGACACAGATACTTAGATCAAACTTATAACATCCCTCGTTTGCGTCGGGCGTCAAAAAACGTTACTTCGATTCCTTTTAATTTCAAATTCATATAATATTACTCTTGAAAAAACAGTTATAAATGAACAAACCAGACAATTATAACCACTTGAAATATTTGACTTTAGCGTAGATACTTAAAAAAAATTGTATAGATCATTTAATTTACTCACGAAAATTGCTTCGGCATTTCGCCAAACGACATCAGAAAGAAATATTTAGCCTTCATTGGTTTTTGCGTGTACATTTACCATGACTCGTTTAGCTACATACCGTACAGGCACGTCTAGTAGGTATTAACGGACAATTCAAAAAGTTCCCATTAATGGACCGTGAAAATATTGAGTCATATGCGCAAATATTTGCTAGTTTTTTTTGTCACAAAAATCAAGTGGTATAGACTTTTAATGTTGTGCCAAACAAAAAAACAAAGCCGTTGAACTTTTAGAGGCTGTGTCAAGTTGACATGTCAATGTCCGCCAACACCGCGCATGATTAATTTAACATTATTTCGTAAAATTCGAGTTTTTTTTAAGGGGGGAATACTCGGCGTAAAAGTTAAAATATGATTAAAATTATTAGGATATCTATTTATAGATAGTAATATATAAACATAGAGTTAAAACCTTCTTAGTAAAGTGTTAAAAGTTCATTCAAATAAACCTTTTTGCAAATAGCTTCGTATGATTTCATCTTACATTAGGAATATTATTCTAACGAATGACAATCTATAAATAAACTACATTTGCATCTATATATTATACTAGTTGGTGCCCGCGACTTCATCCGCGTGATGTTATATAGCCTTCCTCGATAAATGGACTATCCAAAACAAAAAGAATTTTTCAATTCGAACCAGTAGTTCCTAAGATTAACGCGTTCAACCAAACAAACTCTTCAAGCTTTATAATATTAGTAAATATAGATACAGCTACCTATAATTATAGAAAAACTAAGTGTTTGTTTATATTCAAAAAAAGATTATTCTTAATCTGACATTTATAGCTTACAAAAAACCAGATAGGCCAGATATTTTTTATTTTCAGATAAAAATAAATACTTCAGATAAAAAACCAGATATTTTTTAAAAACTTACAGCCGAAACAGCTCTACCGAGTTTGATGAAACTTTCTTTGATAGATTGAACAGAATAGACAAACCGACAGACAGTCTTCATTAGAATACTATGCAAAGAAAAACGACGATAGCTTTTTTCTTGTCAATCATATTTATAGTTTCAGAGTGAAAACTAAAAAAATAAAGATAATGCGAAGTGTATTTTGGAAGAAACTATTGAATAAATTATGTTCATTGCTAATATATCTATGAAGTGGACGAAGTCGCGAGCACCAGCTAGTTGTTAAGCATAGGTGGGTAGCTTGTCTATGAGTATAGTAATAGCAAAATAGTAGCAAAACTCACACGCTTCATTACCGCGATTGTACCTATGTGTAACACAACACACATTTCATCAATAAAATACAAATACCAACGCGTCATTGACTCTTCTTATTGCTTGCAAATTTTTATTTATTGGCCTATCAGGACTGAATTGTCTTTAGCTATATACAGTCAGCTCCAAAAAAAATCATGGGATATATCTGTTATGTATGTAGTACATTGTACATGTTAGTATACGAGTATGATCATGTTTATATAATAATGCTCTTGATACTACTTAATTTATCTTATAGTACCGCTATTAATATGAGTATGAACGCACTATACTGAGGAACTACTAGTCGGATTTAATAATTCTTGGAATTATAGGCTATTTATTATCACGATATAGCCCTTAGAAGCCGAGTAAAAAAAAAAAGAAAGTCAGAAAGAAGTCTAAGCGAAAACGAAGTAATGCAAGCGACGCGTTGGATCATAAGTAGAAGAGCCGACAGGTGCAATGCATGCCGTGAAACTAACTGATGGTAAAAACATCAGCAATAAGAGGAGTTAGCGGCCATACAGACGGCGACTTCAAATTACCTATACTAACTATGTAAAGATTTTTGATTTTTTACGTCAATATACCTAATTATTTGTATTAAAACAGAGGATTAGGAGTAAAATGGAGTTTTATTCTCAATAATGTCGAATTATTTAACATAATATATTACATGAAAGCATTCAACAATGGACAGTACGGACACCTTATTTGCATACTATTATCCAATGCTAACTGTACGTACAATCAACTGTAAATTTATTTATCTACCATAAAAGACGTCAACGTCGTCTATTGCTTGTCAGCGAATACATCTACATAAGTTCCTTATAAGTAACGGTCAATGGATAAAATTTATAGCGATTTTTATTACATTGATGGAGAGATTATTTGTTGCTAAAAAAATATATATATTTAATATTCTTAAAATTATTAAAAAATAAAATAAAGTGGAGGTTTCTTTATAAAATTCCATTATATTGTTTGCAGCAAATCTATAATACTAATATTATAGAGGTAAAGTTAGGGGTATTTTTTTGATTGTATGTGGAATGGTATTCTTTGAAACTACTCATCAGAATTAAAAAAAATCTTTCGACAATAGTTACAATAGAATTTCAGTAGGTATGCTAAATATTCCACGGGACCAAGCTAATTAAAAAAAAATCTTTAAGGTTATTTTCTATTAATGTTATTTTTTTTGGCATATGAAATTTTAAGTATAGCTCTGTTTGCTACTTTATTATACAAACAAGAAAATTTGCAAATTTCGTCACTCACTGATTATCAAGTTAGTAAACGCATGAGTAAATATTAGTTTTGTTGCTTTTAAACTTACGAATCAAAGACCTTGTTCAAGCAATAGGGTCAAAGCGTCGAAATAACAGTTTTTGAATCGTTTCTTTACCAGGCGATTGCTATGCCTATTATTAAGCTATAATTAAAAATTATAAATTATCCCCCGACTTTCTATTGAGCCCCGTTTTTAACATATAATACCCAGTTTTTCCGTCGGGCAAAAACTATATACCTCCAGACAAAAAGCAACGCGGTCGTCACGTGACTAGGAGCTTTTTGTTTCCAGATAATAAAATATAAAATAATAGCCTAAAGTTATTTAAAGTAGATATTTACATAGTGAGATTATGAGATGGTTTATTTTATCACTTAAATTTTTTAAATTGAATATTATTGCATACACTTAATTTGTAATTTTTGTAATTTAATTTGTAATAGCACATTGTATTAAAGGGTTTTTATTTTTAACTTAATTCTATTTCCAAATAGAAATAGAATAGGCCTCCAAGGTTGCGAAAGCAAAACTGTTTAGAAATAATATCTGATCCTTATTCCTAACTCTTTTGAATGATCAAAAAGAAACTATTCAAGTCTCCAAGTGTTTCAGGTTCAGGTCACATTTAATTCTCCTAAGTTCCTAATAAATATATCGTCTGATACAAACGTAGACCAGACGTCTATTAAACTGAAATATTTTACTGTTATTATTAGATTTATCCAACACTTTAAATGTCATAACGGATAATTATTAGGGAATTATGCATTGCAACACAGCGTGATACAGAAAATTGTACGGCTATGGTAAGAGCGTGGCCAATGTTACGATACGAGCATTATGTTTCTTAAATATACATCGCAAAGGTTAGGTCAATACCAATTTGCAAATAAATGTTAAATGTAAGCATCTCTTGTTTGTAGATTAAACAATGTAGAACTAAAATCACTATTTTTTTTTTTAAATTTTAGTAACATTATTAGCTTGGCTCACATGACAGCTTACACAATGACACATTATTTAACTTCGTCATGTGTTACCACCTGGTAGCAGTGCTGTGATTTTAGTTTTAATGGGATTTTTTATTTTATTTTATTTTAGATGATCCCTCGGGAACAGTACTTTATTTCTGGATAAAAGGTATCCTATGTCCTTTCCTATATCTCTGATAACATGTATGCAAAATGACATGATGATCGGTTGAGTAGTTAAGGCGTATAAAGGTAACAGACAAACAAAGTTACTTTCACATTTATAATATTAGTACGCAAAGTATGTATATAGTATATTATGTATGAAAGGATATCAGCCTAATGTTACTTACATTTAAAAATTATTATTGTAAAATTAAAGTTAATATTTTTTTTTTCATTGATTGCTTTTTTATTAACTTTATTATGAACATCTGGATATTCACACTGAATTGAATAGAAACAAAAAATATTAACTGGCTAGTTGTTTGACGATATGTTGATATTGAACAACTTATGACCTCTTTTTAACAAATAAGGTAATAAGTTTTTACGAGGTTCTTTCGACGGAACACTTTTTCTTCGTCGCGACGTAACGCCGCCGCCAAACGGTTATGGGTCACTTGATATGGGCGACAAAGATGGCGAACTATGTTTAATTTATGTTTATATCAACACCATGGGGTAAGATTGTATGTTGGCGTGAGGTAATATTGATAAACAGTGTGCGCAGAATTTACATGCATTTTACATAAACTCATATTTTGCAAGAACAAATGGTTATTTAAGAAAACGAGTCATCTTTAAAGAATAATAATGTGCGTAGACGTTTTTTAAGCACTAAAGTCTTAATTATCTTTGTAGAGTAGAGGGTTATTAATGGAAATGAGTCACTGTTTGCGATTTTCGCTACAACTGGTAAATTTTTAACAAAATATTTAAAAGTTGCTCCGTCATACTCGGTATCGGTCTTTTATATTCGATATTATTGAATCTTTCAATATTTCAAATAATATTCAATAATATTCAATAATATTGAATATTATTCATCTTTCAAATAATATTCAATAACTTGGTCGCAAACAGGAAGGTATTTTTGAGATATCCGAGAATGTAATATGAGTAGCATTATCGTAATTTTTACTTGAGAAATAAATGCAAATTTTGATTATAAACAGATCAATACTTCATACTCCTTAATTATATTTAGAATTACGTTATTACAGTGTTTTGTTCTTCATTTACTATAAATAATATTATTTATATAACGTTGCAAAACGACATATCTCAACAATTCAAAAACTACTGACCGATTTTTAAAATTCTTTCATCTATAGCAAGCTACGTTATCAGCGAGTAACATAGGCTATATTTTATAAAGTTATAAGTTTTGTATAAAGCTAGTTTACTAGCTGTTGCACGCGACTTCGCCCGCATAATGTTAAATTGTAATAATAAATGCGAAAGCTTGTATGTTTGTTACTCAAAAACACAAAAACGGCTAAATGGATTTGAATAAAATTTGGCACACTCACCTAAGTAACCTAAGTTTTCACCTTATTGCAGATGTTATTAATTCTCGATTGTTGTTTAATCTAGATTTAAAAATAATCGATATTTGACGCTTATATCTCTTATTTTATTTATTTTATTTTATTTTATAAAATATATATTATATTTTTATATAATATATATATTATATTTATTTTTTTATTATATATTATATATATTTTTTTATATCTCTTATAAATGGAAGGTGTCACAAGTATGATTCCTATCCTCTTTAACATCTGACACACATACTGTCTTCATTGAAGAGACTTCATTCCTGTATTATTTTTAAGTTTTTATAGACATTCTGACCAATATACTTATATAGCCATTCTAGACCCATTAGATGTAAGTTAAAATAAAAACTCGTGTGTTGAATCATAGATGACGTTAACTTTTTCAATGACTCATAGGCTCTTCTAGTTAAGCAATGTCCAATTAACTGACTTTATCAATAGCAATAAACATTTACAAAGGATTATTACGTATTGTGTTCAGTGATAAGCTTCAGGAGAAAAGAAATTTTAGAAAAGAAGGTACATTTGAAACGAATCCTTTATATATCTCCTTTAGTAATAAATAAAATCGAAATTACCACCATTACCTTCTTCCGATTTTAGTGGATGGTTGTATACAGAATATAGCCAATAAATTTTATAACAAGAAAAATATTGAAGTATTTAACTATATTTAATATATATGCATACCGCTACAACCTGTATGTGTTGCGTGTATTCAATACATGTAACTCTATGTACTTACATAAAAATATATTATGTATGTAACGCAAATAATTTTGAAAAACCAAATATGCCCATTTCCTTAAGTACCACAAGTATTCATCATAATCATATTGCGAAACGATGAACGTAAAAATATCTAAATGAACCGCACATCCTAAAATGTCGCTAATTATTGCCAGAATTCATAGAATTATGTATTTTAAGTGCTTTTAGTATAATTAAAATTGTATCATTATGTCAGAGCAATAATCGGCGCGCATTACATGGTAGCAAATTTGAATTATATTAAAAGCCTTTAAGGTAGAAAATTCTAGAAAAAAACTTAAACACATTGCAGTTCCGTCATAATAGCGACGAGCTCAGTCAGAGCGTAGTGCAAAAATGGTGAAATAGCAAATATAAGTTAAAAATATACAATTATATTTATTTCTTGGCGTCATCTGGCATGATATCATTAACGCGTACGTACGTGTTCCGACGAGTTAACTTGTTTCGTTATCTCGGAGCCATTAATCAAGCCTTACACTTAGCCTTTAATAATTATAATTAATAATTTTATCACCTATTCAACTGGCGCCCATGTTCGTACACTCGCCACTTGACAACTAAACGCGTTGGCATCTTAATGGATCCTATTTAATTTTTTTTATTTCACGTTTTTAATCAACATTTTTCTAATTTAATTTTAATAAAATGACTTACGAACTTTACATTACAACTTACAAGAACATTTTTATGAAACATTTATGTATATCCAGTGTGGGTATATGTATTATGTCCTTCTGATTATCATCGGTTCCTTCATGGTTTGACTTGAAATTTGCTTCTACAGCTAATTCTTACAGAAGAAAACCGTCTAAGAACACCATGTGTGCTGTCGTGTTTCGGTGAATGAGTAAGGGATGTTAGAGCTTCTAAACGCTTTACACATAGTGACAAGAGTCATCTACGGTGAACAAATACTTGCCTGTGTACCAAAAATTACATAAAATAGGGTTTCCTTAACATTGGTCATAAACGCAATAAATTTTTTAAAGCATATACTTTTAGCTATATATAAGTCGGTTTATGTCACTGCACTTTACTACAATGAACGTCCTAACAATTAGTTGTATGAGAACTATGAACAGGAAATGTAATCCATTACCCATTCCTAGTCAAATGGAGGACATTTGTCAAGTTATTGATCTATTTGGCAACAGTGATTCAATTAGGTTGAGATTTCTAACAACGAAACCATTCATTAAACGACATTGTAATTTTCCATGTTTGGGTACAATTGGGATTTAAAATGCCAACAGAGTGTTTGCACAAAAACTGATCGAGAGTATAATGAACAATTCTATTTAACTCTAGTGACCCAACACGGCTTTGCGCGGCTTTGTTAAACACTTATGCAACATGAAATAAACATAACACGACATTTACTTTTACAATTTTATAATAAAAAGAAAGGTAATAATAAAGGGAATGGCGTAAAGGAATGGGGTTGTCCCCAAAATAAATTAAAATTTTCTGCTCAAAATCAGAAGAAACAGTGATGAAATATTTAAAGATGTGCTGTATACACAGAATCTATAGCTATTATAATCCGTACTAATATTATAAATGCGAAAATATCTTTGGATGTATGGATGTTTGTAACTCTTTCACGCAAAAACTACTAAACCGATCACTATGAAATTTTGCATTTACATTGTTTGGGACACCATAAAAAAAGTACTGTTCCCTAGGAAACCGCACGAAACTGCGAGCAAAAATAAGTCTATACTAATGTTATAAAAAAATAATAATATATAGTTTTGTTTGTAATAAATAAACTCAAAAACTACTGGACCGATTTTAAAAATTCTTTTACCTATAGAAAGCTAGCTAGATCAGCAAGTAACATAGGTTAGGTATGCTATAATTTTATAAAGTTAAGCGGACGAAGTCGCGTGCAACAGCTAGTTGAAATATAAAATTGCATTCCGTTTAGTCGTGCTGTACTTCAGTGAGTTTCACCAGACTGCAGTGCACATAATAACGTTTAACTTTGATCTGTGTAGTTACATGTAATAAACCACTTGAATTTATCGGACATTGAACGTATTTCAACGTTAAACGTTTTACCCAGAGTTAATCGTGAATCGTGATAATTCAATTTAGAAGAAGCTGGACACGATAAAAAATTTGCTACACTAGTAAATGTTTAGAAAACAAAGTGAAATATTGTCTAGATAATATTTTCTATAATAATGTAAAGAACCGAAATTTGACTGTATAATATTAAGAAATATATAAAAGGCGATGTGTGTATGCATGTCTTCTATATACTCCAAAATCGCTGAACCGATTTTGATGAAACTTTCAGACAATCTTCAGATTAGTCCAGCGGGTGTTCTCGTGAAGTTTGGTAGCGATCCAACGCGGACGAAGTCGCGGGCGGCGAAGTGACAAGTTAAGAATATTAAGGGAGGATTAAGAATTTGTATTTTTAATTGAATGCAAATATTTTTATGAATTTTAATACACTACTTATGTTATTATCTTTAAAGGCTTAACTAAAAATCTTAAATCTTAATCTTAATCTTTAATCTTTAATTAAAAAATTTGAGTAAAATTAAGCTAGAAGAAAAAAAATCAATAGGGTTCTTAAATTAAAAATGGTTTCAAGCCAGTTTTGCTAAGTTTCATCAAATATTTCCAATAACTTTAGGTCGGCCTACACAAAACATGCTAATAAATAGTAACATTAAATATATGGACGACTGTAAATAAAGCATTTCTCTAAGCAATTGAGAAAGAGTGTCAAACTGGCCGATCGATGGTGACATAGAAATTCGCTGGACTAGCTTGCGAATCAGGATCGCCCACGAATCTGTTCGCAATTCATAAATATCGACCAACGCAATTACGCAATATAAATAATTAAGAATGTGCGAATGCAAAATATAGTTAATTTAGAAAGTAAATGAACAAGGTATTTAAGTGTGACTGTAATCATTGGTTCTCTATTAGTTACCGGTTCTGTAATTATTTTAAAATCTGGAATAAACAATCCATTAAAGTCTGGAGTAACTAATACATTCCTCTCATACTCTGTCAGGGTTATTGAATGTACGTACTACTCATACCGAACTATGTAATTCATGGATTTTCTTATATAAAGTTTAACAAGCAAGTTGGGGGTTCATTTGATGGAGTATGATCTACTATAGAGATTACATAAGCGCTAAAGACATTAATAAGATAAAGGATAATGAGTGGATAAGGGATTGTACCCATTAAACGTAAAACTATTAAACGGTGTCTTTCAGTAAGGAAGTGGGTACTGTAGTCAGACGTGCAAAGTCCAGCACTGATCTTCAGTAGGATCAAAGATATTATACAAAAAAATTTCTTCGTTAACTCAAGGACCCAATTAAGATAAGAGAAGATAAGTTAAGCGATTATTTGGTATCACAATTTGTGACAATATTGCCACAATATTGTCAATATTGCCAAATATTGCCCCGCACTAATCTTCGCCTTTATCCATGCGAGTCATGCGAGGATATAATGAGTTCAATGTAAGGATAGGGAGTCCCTAATCCATCTTTTTGCTTCCATCTAGGTACGTATTAAAATTATCATAAGTAGGTACTTGACATGTTCAATACTTACATGATGATAACAGAGGACAGTAGGGCCCCTTGTTTGAACATGTTGGCGGCACAGATCGTTTTACACACCTAACTAAATATCACTCATTACAAAAGATTGCCGCTATACTGAGTCACTATTTAACACTTAATTTGTCAGTCGGCTTCACACAATGTACAGTATAGTAATCTAGTTTGGGTGTAAACATCGTTCTTCCTTCACGTTACTCCCTCGTCTGTCATTTTGTTATGCAGGAGCAGTCCTGATGATCTGCAAAAGGAATGCGCAAATTATACATAATGTTCGCTTAATGTAGATATGACGAATATATGGACTGTCATTGCGAAAATTTTACCAAATGAATAATATGAACTGATAGACGGTTTTCTGCATATGTAAATATAGAAGCAATACCAGCTCGCCTACTTAGAAAGTTAAATAAAAGAGACCTAAGTATTTCTTTAGGCAATATGGTCTTTATTGGCAGAAATTTGAAAATCAAAGAAACTGTTAAAGTCGTTACTAAAAATAAGAACTTACTAATGATTGAATAAATTTTGTTACGAGTAATGTGTTTTTCATAGTTGGCTCTGGTTTGAATTTGGAAAGTAGTGACAGTGCACGCTGAATTTTGCATTCATTTGGGCAGCCCGTCTGGTGGCAGTAACCACCTTCTTACAAAAATCACCGTGAAATAATAGCATGCTTGCTGTTGTGTCTAGGTTAGTGAGTAAAGAATTGCAGAACCCATCGATTTCTATCCCTATCCTTAATTATGGTTGGCAGCGTACTTGCAGCACCTGTGGCGTTGCTTGTGTTAGAGGCGACTGTAGGCACATACCATCAAATGGGCCGTCAGCCTGTCTGTCGAGCTAAACATTAAAAAAAAATATCGAGTTGTAGTTCCACAAACGTGATCTGATCTTTATACATTTAGTTGATTAAAAGTTACGACTCGCAAAACGATAAAGTATGTAAATCAGTCTGTGAACTATCGATAAACGTAAAACATTCTGTTTGCTTCAAGTGTCAAGTGGCACATTTAGCAATTCCAAGTATATCTGGACAACATATTGATTAGTCCGATTCTGTACTTTGAAATTTATAAACCCAATAAAACTAATTGTGGTTATAACTTTTACCGATTAATACCTTGTATTAATTACCTTGTAATTTTGTAACAAAATTAGCACTTTAACAAAAATAAGTTTGATTTCATATATTATATGAAAACACTAGGTTGCCCGCGACTTCATCCGTCCATTTTTCTTATCCGATCCTCACAGGATCACCCGCTGGACTAATCAGAAGATGTCTGAAAGGTTCAGCGGTTTTGGAGTGCATAAGGAACATACATACACACATTGCCTTTTATATATTTATATATAATATATAGATAATATATAACTAGTTCAATTTACAAGCTTAAATTTAACGCTAAACAAGATGCTAATACTATCTAAATTATAAAAATAGAAATAGAGTGATAAAATTGATATAAAAATAGAAGTCTTCAAAAACATCTCTTACTTTCAAAACTGAAGTAATTCAACAGGTTAGGCACCTCAAATGTGTAATTGTCTATTAACTCTGTTTAAAGCGTATCGACCTATAAATAGAAAAAATCTCGACAGCCGCCAATGATCGATCAATTTCTGACGTAAAACAAATAACTCCGACTATAAATCGTGCATCTATCCATGTGAAGAGTTCGACCACGTTTGGCTTCCCACACAACAAGCGCAACTTGCGTATATTTATGGACTTGTTAGGAACCTAGCTGTTTACGAGTATGTATGTCTCTGACCGCTGTAGCGCTCCACAAAAAGACGGTGTTAATGATTAAATTAAGTAGTTACTATCTGTTTTATGTATCGGGTTTAGGTAGTCGTATTCAAAGTATTAACAACGAAACAATAAAATAATTAAAGTAATTTTTTGGTTGTTCTTTGATTGTTATAGTTAGGATCTAAATTATGATTATGATGATTTTGGTTTTAGTTTTTCGTTTCTTTCTTGTGACTTATATACTTATATGACTTATAATTGTTGATTTTAAACTGTATTCTTCATTATATTGATGATCTTGTAATCTATTCTTTACTTTTTAAATTTTTAAGTATTATTTTACGTTTTATTAATATGAATTTTAGTTTGTTTGTGTGTATGTGGGGGGGGGGGGGGCTTCGTGTGTGTCCTTTTTTATTTTTATTTTTTAATATTGTGTGTCCTTAAATCTGGAAAAGAAGAAAAGTGGTTTGGTTATCAAATGACGAAGATCCAAATTATAAGATATATTTTTACGATTACAAATACATAGTTGAACGCCTTCAAGTTACGGCAACTTAAATAGTAGGTACGGGATATTCAAGATCTCTCTTGGCAAAGACCACGGTCAGAATTATTTACGACTCTTTATTAATATGCAAACGGTACACAGATGGCGGCTTGATGTAGTTACAATAAATAACACCACGTTACCTTATTAACAATAAGAACAACGCTTCTTGTAACACGAGATAAGTTATTAAAAACAAATAGGTCATTAAAAGAGTCGTGTCGGCAACAATTGAATCTGTCCCGCCTTCTTTAGATTCAAGCAAAAAAAAAACGAGTAGGTAAGTATATACAATCAAATCAATATTTCTTGTATGATTCATAACCAATGTGAATTACGTTTATTATTATTATATATTAAGATAAAAAAGCAATAGAGAAAATTATAACACAAGATTAAACCTCAGTGGTTTTTAGTGTTATCATTTTACATGTATTATTATTATTAACCTTAAAATTGTTAAAATTATAAATAAATAATAATAATAAAAAAAACAGGTTAATGTACGAAATTCTTATACTTTGTAGCGGCAGAGCAAAAATTGGGCAGCCCGACTGATGGCAGTAACCAACCCCTTGCCACAGTGGGGTCATATAGTGTGATGTCACAGTCATGCACAACAGCATGTGGGATGTTGCGTTTTGGTAAGTGAGTAAGTACGGGATGCCAGAATCCATTTTCCTGTCAGCTCCTAATCCATTACCCTATACTTTGATCTTACTAAAGTTAGCACTCAGCGCATTGTGTTAATAAGCAACGGTAGCCACAGTATACATTAAAAAAAATGGGAAATAATTTGCCATATAATTTCATAGGCATATTAGTTATACTAGGAGTGTTCAATAAAATGTGAGAATGAAATAGATACTTGGTAAGAAAAAAAAAATTATACTGGCAGGCAAAGCCTTGTTATAATAATAATTAAAAATAATAATTGTTGTCATTTGTTTTCTACGTTTCGGAACGTGTTCTCGAAAATGGAGAAAATTGAAAAATAATAATAATAATATGCAGAGTAAATATCTCTGCATAATTTTTTTTACTACGGAGCAGGTAAATCAAGACTTGCAAGGAACATTAGCGGTTCATGCTTTGCATACTCTACAGTTGCTTGTTGGTGTGCAAAGTTTAAGCGAGGAAGATCTTCCACCAACGATGACCCACGCTCGGGGCGCCCTACAGTAACCGTACAAATTACAAAAAAAGGTGAAAAAATTGTTTTGGCGGATCGTCGTGTTACAGTTCGTTTTATAGCTCGTGAAGATTTCGATAGGGAGTGTTTATAGTATTATGCACAACCACCTGGGCATGAAAAAAGTGTCTGCGCGTTGGGTGCCCAGAATGCTTACGGACGCACAGAAACAAACCAAACTAAGGATTTCGCGAAGCAGTTTGGATTTGTTGCAGCAAGATCCTGTCCTGATTGGTTTTTGTCTCGATTCATAACCATGGATGAAACATGGCTTCATCATTATGATCCACAAACGAAACAGCAGTCCATGACTTGGAAGAGACCGTCATCTCCAACTCCTAAGAAATTTAAGGCAACTCCATTCGCCGGTAAGATCATGGGCTCTCTTTTCTGGGACAGCCAAGGGGTGGTAATGATCGAATACCTCAATCATGGAGTCACTATTACTGGGAATATATTTGCAGGAACGGCGTGGCAAACTGACTAAAGTTGTTTTGTTTCAACAAGATAACGCCCCCGCGCACAAGTCCAACGTTGCGATAGCTGCCATTGAAGTTGCTGGCTTTGAACTGATGGAACGTGCTCCATATTCAACGGACCGTTCTTTTTCCGCGTTGAAAGTGTACCTCAGAGGCCAAAAATTTGAATACGATGAGGCAGTAGTCGCCGCACTAGAGTTTTTCTAAGGGAATTTTAAGTCTAGAAAAAAGTTATATCAAGTGTATTAACTTAAAATGTGATTATGTTGAAAAATAAAATAAGTTGTTTTAAAAGATGATTGCGTCTTTGTTAATCGCACTTTTTATTGAATACCCCTCATATTGTTGTTAATCGATCTAAATCGATTAATAACACATAGGTATTTTTAAATTAATAGAATTAAAAAAAAACTTGATATATATAAGTATTTGCATCTCTATATGTATATTGTTTGGTTGAATAGTTTTTAAAACGTGATATAAATCAAGTAATCAATGACGCTTATTGGTATCCATTAGGCAATTAAAATTGTTCAATCAGATAGCAATACGCACGAGATACAACATTTGATAATGGTATTATAAATAAATTTGCATGTAATGTACGAGGGAGTGTAAGTTGCTTGAGCTGCGAGTTTCGACTTTAGATCGGCGTTCAATGTTTACCCACAGACATGTCGCAGACACTCCAATTTCAGCTAAACCGTTAATTTTGTTTGTCATAAGCAGAACAACAGTAATTGATTTTAGTTTTTCAATTAAATAGATGCTTTTGTTATTGATGACGAACCCATTAGTTTAGTGGATAAAGTTAGACTCAGAGATCCCGCTTGTTGTAAGGTACTCGTATCCTCGCCTCTTTTTCCTGAACTTTGTGAACCAATACTTTACATTACTGACGGACAATTAATTACGATACAAATAATGTAACATGCATCTCAGATATAAAAATGTACAGACAAAACGCAACTGACTAAAAAGCAAACACAGACCCGTGACGTAGACATAGCTTCACATACAATTTAAATTGAAATAACTCAACGCCACATCTTAACGACCATGTGAACAATCTATTTCTGGACAGCACGCGCTGTAATGGTTCCACTAAAACTGCTACCATTTACTGTCTATACCTGTTTAAGAATGTGGGTGGTCAATTTATGTTTTGATTAACAACAAACCTGCTAAACAACTAAATAGGAACTATTTTAGATATATTTAGAAGAAAATTAAAAAAAAATTAAGATTTTTAATCGCACGGAGTTTACAAAAATCCTTTAGGGAATGCTTCCTTTATAAAATTTATAAACTTATAAACTAAGTATATATTTCTATACTTAGTTGTTTTAATTGTGCGTTGATAGATAGATGGAAACACTTCTTTAGTTTTTCCCACAATACCTATTCGGTTTTTCTATTGTGAACCATAGGTACTCAATCCATTACAAATAGGTTCCTAATATATTTTGTTATCGCTACCTCGCGATACATATTATTACACTGGTACGCATGTATTTCCCAAAACAATACAATAGATTTTTTGTTCGAAGAGTTGCGTAACTTTTTGTCTCCACTAATGGTATATTGTTTCCCCTATAGAAGTTTTATTATTGCTTTATTGATTCCCTGCCTACTCAGCAATTGAAATAATCGTCTAATTTTGTAAGTAATAATATTGTGACCCGGTTTTAGTTAGGTAACTGTATTAATTTTGCGCACTTACTATTTTGCTTTTTTTTAGGCACTACTTCTATTACCTAAGTATATTAATTCACAAGCGAAAGCAATTCTTATTCTATTTTTTTTTTAAATAATATTTGATGCGCCTTTTGCTAGGGAGAGTCGAGTTGGTATAAAATCCTATGCGCGTCTTGTCTGTACTAATACATTAAATATGTTAAAAAAAAAAAATTCGTCGTAGTCAAGGTAAACAAAATAGTTTTTAGAATGTTTATCTCTTTGTCTGTGCGTTTATACACGATAATCTCAGTACTTAACCTATCAAAAAAATATTTTCACGGAATCAACATTGATGTATTACCTAACGTTCAAATTTTATTTTCGTTATGCCATAAATTCAATGAAAAATAGGTCAAATTACGCGTGAAAAAGAAACACTGATTGCGTTTGCTCTTAAAATATTTGATTCACACTTCCGAGTAATAATTCTAATTAAATTAAAAAACGGTTCACATACAAAAAATATATTTGTAATTTATTTACATACAAACTAGATGTACTGGCAAGAAATAGTCGTAACTTGACCCCAAGGCGCACCAACAAATCAAGGTATCTGACGTTTCAATTTGTATATTGACACGTTTTAATCTTCTTTCATTGTTTATGCGTTCGGAAGCTCCCATGAATTTGTCTTAATAAATTTGGTTAACAGTTACCGCGTGGATAAAGCGGGCGAGTTTCACTCCAGTGAAGAGTTATAAATCTTGGGCTACTTCTTGTTTTGTCTTCGCCTTGACGTGTATTTCGATGTTGCATCGTGTTACACATATTAATCACTCACAAAGTAATGTTTGTTTACACTTGACGAAATATCAATTTGTTTCTCCTATATAATGTAGAGGTCTAACAAGTAACTAAAGTACACAGGTTTTGGAATTTTTAATGTATATTCACAGTCTGAGAAATAAAACAAGACTGAAAAAACGAAAGATTTTATAAAAAAATAATATGGTTATTTGTAAAAATGTTAAACAAGGATCGCGATCTCGTACATGTCAGCAATTTCTGTTTGGTCCATTTTTGTAATATTTTTCATAACCATCTACTAAAAAAATCTGTCTTTGAAAAAATGCAAATGGAAATAATTTAATTTTAATGTTTTTACATTAATGTTCATTCCCAGTTACAATATAGAAATTTATGAATAAAATTTATAAATTTTATTTGAAAAAAGTTAAGTTAGATATGATTAATGGTTGATTAACTTAAGTTAGATTAAAACAGGCTTTCAGTATTTAATAGTTAATGTATAATTATGTAACATAATTATTGTGTATACATTATTATGTAACAATATAATTATTATGTACATTATTAGTCTATGTAACAAAAAAAAAAATCCCGGACTATTACATGTATTAAATTTCTCAATACATTCAATCTCTACGACATTGAATTTTTATAAGAATTTATTCAATGCTTGCATCTATTGCGACTCGAGGGCCAGTAAGAGTAATTTTTACGTGATTCACGATATTTTGACAGTCACGATACTGGCCGATTTGGTTACGATTTGGAATTTAAATTTTACAGTTCTTGAATTATTATATGCAACCTTACTTGACCTAAGAACACTGGTTTACTAGTGAAACGTTGTTCCATCAGATGCAAAACAGAACAAAATTTTCTTTAATTTTTTTAGAATATATCGTTTGTATATAGGAAACAAAATAAAGAAAATATTGTATGGTCGATAATTTTGGTCTGACCTTGAAAAATCTACCGTTTAAAAAACAACCTTTGCCAATCAAATTTTGGAAAATTTTGGGATCGATGGGGACTTTTCATATTTTTATGTTAATGAACATTCCCAACATTCATACCAATTTTCAGTTCTATGCGAATTACTGTAACCTTGATTTTATGATCTTATTTTTATCAGACTACTTTGAAAATAACAAAAAACATAACAACAAACTACAAGAAAAGTTAAGTAAGTTAGCTGAAAGGTTAACTAAAAATATATACTAAAATAACTTTCAATTTACTCCTATAGTAGGTTCTTTTCTCATTACAAGAAATAGTGTCAAACGGTTGTTGAAACAAATATAGACTTGTCATAGAACCAACTGTGCAAATGAATTTAGTACTTTCCATGAAACAGCCATGAACCAATTTAAAAGTAAATAATTTTGTCTAACATATATTCTGTTTGTATAGTGTTAGAATAGTCTTAAATCATAGTTAAGAGCATTTAATAATAATAATATTGTTCATTTTACCATTTTCTTAAATAAGCAAAAACCTATTTACCAAAAAACGTCATTTTCTCATATCTATACAAATTATAAAATAACTAGCTGAACCGACCACGATTCGCTGACTCGTGTTTTCTTTTTTCATGGAATTTAGGAATAAAAGCTTTATATAGAAAGGCTTTATAGTGTATTAAAACACTTTTTTGTTTAACTGCAATGTTGTGCAGAAATTTTAAATCAATCCATATGGCTATAGTTTTCCAGTTTTGTGCAGAACAGTCTGCTAGGTCACTATGACTATGACTATGATTATGACTTATACAGTGCACTATATAAGTCGATTATAAGGAGCTGAAATTAAGTCCTATGCAACATTATTGTTTTCTTAGAAAAAAGAAAAAAGCATTAATAAATTTTGGACTTAGTCTCAGCCTCCTGTTTTGATTACTTACCATACCTATACCTAAGAGTGAAAGGCATTAAAAACAAAGTGATTCATGAACAGTATGGTATCAGTGGCCGATTAGACACATGTTTGTTGCGTAACCGTTTTTATCTAACTCTGATAATTTTCTCACTACAAGATTTCTGCGCTTGTAAACACACGCATCCGCTATTTAACGCTGTTAGTTTAAGCTATTCTTATCAAAGGTACATTATTTAATTCTCTTGTAACTCTATTAACTTTGGACGAAAAGCTTGCCTTGAAAGCTTAATCCGTCTTTATTTATTACTTAAACCACCTGCGGCTAACTTAAAATGTAGCCTATGTCTGCTTAGTTGTGGCGAAGTATACGCAAATATATTTTCAATAAATAGAAAACAATAGTTAACTGAATAAAATATAAATTTAGGTTCTAAAGTTTAGTAAGAAGTGTGCAGAATAACTTTTTGATTATTCTTTACTTATTTTTTAACCCCCAATGCCCAACGCAAAACGGAGTGTTACAAGTTTGACGTGTGTGTCTGTGATCTGGGTATATGTCTGTGGCATCGTAGCTCCCAAACAGATATACCGATTTTAATCCGGTATTTTTGTTGAAAAGTTGACGTAATCGGGACTGTTCTTAGCTATAATTCATGAAGATTTGTTCACATTTGAAGACCATCAGCCCATTTCCTAGTTGACAAAAATGATTGCACTAACTTCTACAGGTTCGATTGATGTGAAATTTGGTATTACTGTTACTTCGGTTGTATTTCCATGGCATAGTAACCTTAAATTGATGCTGCAGCACCAAGTAGACTGTGGGACACCCAACTCCTCAGCAACTTACAGCAGATATAGCGTGTTTGGGCTCAATAGAAAGTCGGTTAGTTTATAATTTAAATTATAGCTAATACGTAATACGAATATTGTAGAAGGTAAGTGTAACAACACAATAAGTTCACAAATGATCAAGCACAAAGCAGTCGAAGCACAAGACAAGTGTTTACTTAAATATGCAAACGCAAGAATAACGTCACTCAACAATGTCACTATTTTTAGTTTGTTCATATATTTAGTTCTATCGTAAAAGCGGCGAAACATGAAAGGAACATCTAATACCAATTTGCCCCAATAAAGAATTATATAGACTAGGTTATCATTCAAGCTCGGTGTAAATAACAAAAAAAATATTATAATGTAAATATTATAAGTACGTAAATATTATAAGATTATTAGTAGGTATTTCCGTCCGTTCCACCTATCCCTCCTAAGTATCCCCCCTGGAAGGGATAATTGGAATTTTTTACATGTGTATGCCCTTTTTATTTATATACTAGCTGGTGCCCCCGACTTCGTCCTCGTTGGAAAATGAAAAATATAACACCTGAGAAAATTTATATGATAATTTTAACGTCCGACATCTTTATCGCTGTGACGACGGTGGCGCCGCCACGGTGACAATGGCGCCCAATTTTTTAATATTTGTAGTCAATCTCACGGAAATCTAACATTTTCCAGATTAAAAGTACCTTTTATGTTAATCCAGGTAATAAACAATATTTGTGTCAAATTCTATCCAAATCCATAGAGTGTGTATATGCTTTTTATTTATTTATATATTTATTGTCTTAATAAGCGATAGAGTAGATAGGGCATAACTCTGAATACTATTAGATTAGAATTTCCTTTCAGCGTAAACTTTAATAGTACTTATCCATCTATTTTGGCTCGGATCCGAATCATTATTTTTTGAAATCATTACAGCCAGTCTGTTCTCGAGTGTTGTGTTTACATTTAAAGATAATTATGATTAATGATTTCTGTCCTTTCGGAAAGCAAATACGTCAATTAGGCACCTTGAAGCGTCGCAGTCGAGACATCATATTTTAACCAGCTAATCTTTTATGTCGGTTACATAATATTCGGATAGTCTAACGACCTCTACTTCAAAAGCTGATTTGACAACTCTCAATTTCGTTTGAATAATGTCAAAAATGAAATTTTTATACATAATATACCTTATATTTTTAAGTTATTCATAAAAGAACACCGTTTAAGAGGAGAATTAAAGGACAAGAGGAAAATTATAAGAGGTTAAGACTGCAAATCGAAAATTATTTTCAAGAAATTCCGTTTTAAATCGCGCGTGATTATCTATTTGTATTCAGGTTTTCTAACAATATCGTGAAAAATATAGTCAAAATAGGAACAAGAAAGGCCTTGAAAAGAATGAGATAAATATTTATACAGGTAAAATGCGAGTTCATACATACCAAGACTTAAGCTGGACTTTATGCTCTAGTTAATATTTATTTTAGTTAATGTTCTAGCTCTAGAGGTACATTCCTAGAATATAATAATCCCAATATAACTAATCAATTAAAGTAAGCTGTCATTCTTGTTGTTATTTAGGTAATATGAAAAACCGTACGATCCATACAAATATTACAAATCCCAAAGTAACTTTGTACATAGGAAAATATTTTGGACCGTGGGTTTGATTCAAGAATATAATAACTTAGTTCTCCAATATAAATCTGTAAATTTGACTAACTAAAAAACGACTGGTTATTAAAAAGAGATTACAATTCAAACGGCAATTTTAAAAATGTTATGCGAAATCAGTAAAGTATCGCCGAGTTCGAGACCCTTTACGAGTGTACCGTAAAACAAATGCGACACATTAGTGTTGTGCAGCTTATCGGTTCGCATCGTAACTCTATGCGACCTACATCGACACAGCGTTATGGACAAGTCTACTAAAAGAACAGTACAATACTTAACTGCTTACAAAAATTTATATTAGTACCAGCTGATGCCCGCGACTTCGTCTGCGTACAAAATTTAAAAAAAAAACACGGCTCACATTTTTATTGCTATTACACTTTTGCCGGCGTTAGTTTTATTAATTTTACATGATTCCTCGAGAACAGTAATTTTTTTCTGGGTGAAAGGTACCACTTTACTGTATCGCTGACAACGGCCAACGTAGGTATATGCTATTGATTGTATAGATCATTATGATCATTATGAAGGTAACAGACAGACAGAGTTACGTTCACATTTATAATATTAGTATGAATAACAATAGCTGTTGTCTACGGTTCTACTTCGTGCCATCGTCTGTTAATTAATTTCAGAGCAGAAGATTCTATTCTCAGTTTTAGCCAACAAATTAGATTCACTTATTAAAATTTAAAAAAAAAAACAGTGGCACTCCGGGAGTGCCGACAGAAGTGAAAACTTGAACAATTAAGTGTGTATTTTTTGAATAGTCAGGAAAGTACATACTTATATACAGAGGTGTCAGTTACGGTAACAGTGTCGCGATTTCAATGGTTTTTTCCCATTTCAAAAATGCCCAACGCGCTCAAAGAAGTACCTACTTTTAGCCACTATAGGGTCCTATATTTTTTATTAATACAGTGGTGAGCCGTTTTTTTTTTAGGTTTTAAATGTAGGGCTTTTATGCGTGCTATAATAAGTTACACTACTGTCATTACACATTATTGAACCAATAAAAAATCACACGATCGAACCCGTTAAGTCATCCGCCGATAATGTTATCGACGCAGCCCTAAATCGTGTCACGCAGGACACTGTTAGACCACACTCTTTATTATCATAATTATAAAACAAATGGGTTCATATTTTTATTAATTATTTAAATTCTGTTTCAGACTTTCTGTCTGTCCAGTCAGGGAGAGTTGTGGCCACTATTCATTAATTATATTACATTTTGTAGTGATTTTAATATTAATCAATTATTAAATAGATTTTATTAGGAACCTTGTATGAATATGTTTGAATGAATGTTGAATATTAATTCAAGCATAAGCACCAACCTGTGCTATCGAACTCTCTGGATATACATATAAGTAAATACGTTTATTGCTTTTAGGAAATCCTAAAAGCAATCGTAAAATAATGATGACTACTAACTCGCAAAACTCGCATCTCTATATTTTATAGCAAAAAACAAAATGAACTCTCCCTGCAACTCTTGACTTTGCGGGTTCTTTTCATGAATTTATGAAAGGAATCTGCAAACCTATTCACTAGAGTTTTGTGGACTGATTTCAGCAAACTCGTTAATTATAATTCGCTCCATATTTTCCGAAGTCAGAAATTATGAATGCAGTTCGTTAAATGTTTCACTTTCGCTTATCTTTTTTTATTTCTCATTTAGTTTTAGATTTTCTAGAAAACAGTAATTTTATTTTTGAATGAAACATAATTCAATGTTCTCTTTCCTCCCCTAACAATTTGTACGCAAAATTTCAGGATGATCAAATAATTAGCTATGGCATGAACTTATACAAACTCATTTTCGATTTAGAATAATATTTATCTAAAAATTATGTCGTTTAATAACAGACGAATAATCTTTCAAAAAATTAAGTTAGTGATAAGTTATTATTTAATAAAGTAGTAATTTAGTTTAGTTATAATTTAGTAGAATAGTAATGTAATACGACCTTGCCCAATGAGGCCACATGTCCTTCAGGGAAAAGCCTCTAAATAAAAATTAAAAAATAACTACTTACACAAATTTTAAATGTCAAATAAATAACAATAGGCACGCGGTTTTCACTAATGGGATCAATGAGGAAGGTTTATGTAGATAATTTTCAAAAAAAAATTTCATTCTTGCAAAGCAGGAAGCGCGGCGCTTGTGTAGAACATTTTGTGAGTATTATTGTGATACAGTTGACTAGGCTATGCACCAGGGTCACGGGCAATAACCTTATAGCATTTGAACAATTTAAACCTTGGATTCTATGACCTAAAGGCAACCAGATCTGTTTGCCAGTGTCAATTTTTTTTTAGATTTTCGTAAGTATTTTCTTTACATTCAAATTTGAAGTCGCTTTCCACGTCTGTCTATATGGCCACTAGCTCCTCCTAAAACTGGTAATTTTAATTTTTTCGATTAATTTTTAATATTATATAATAAAACCTAATTAAGTATGTTTTTTCCTGAGCGAAGTCTTAAGTTTTCTTAATAAAGTAACAATTTACTTACAACTAAATGGGCCCCTTTATCTATTTCTTACGTAATATTTGTAGGGTTAAGGTTAATTTCGATGACCTCAATGAGTCCGGTTTATAATGAACATATCAATACATAAATTTGGAACATAATAGTAAAGAAAAGGCAAATACTTAATAACAAGAATTAACAAAAAATCTCGTGAAATAAAAACACGTATGCAAAGTTATGGCTGAGCTCGTTCCCATATCTTCAATTATTGCCTTACATTTTATTGGCAACACAACGGCAATCTAAATGAAAACCTAAAGTTTTATCTAAATAAAAACCTAATCGTCTCGTAAAAATATTATTGCTTTTTCTTCCAATTAAGAAATCGCTTCTACATACTTTTTTGTTACTTTTTTTGTACACTATATCTATATCTAGGTATACATACTATTAGAATAAAGTCGCTGTGCGCCTATCTATTTTTCCGCTAATTTCTTTAAAACGTGCAGCCAAAGGATTGTAATACAGTTACCCTTTTAGGCCTTAACTACTCATCCGATCATCATGTATACATACACGTTGTCAGGAATACGAAAAGGACTCCAAGTACTTAACTGTTCATCCAGAAAAAAAGAACTATTTACGACAGACGCGGACGAATTCGCGGACAAAAGCTAGTAGTCTATAAACATAAGCAAAACTAAAGAGGATGCAAGTGCACTACTGATAAGATAAAGGATAAACAACAAGGCGAGCATAGGGAAATAGGCTTTGGTTGGTCCCCCTTACTCCGCACTGATACACAACAGCACAAGCGGTGTTGATTTCATGTTGGAATGGTTACTGCCGCCAAACAGGCTGTTTATGATTGCAGAATGCAGAATGTCATAATTATATTTATCATATGATAATTATATTATGTAGATTTTTACAAGGTTTTCTTTATTTCCATTTATCTCAAACAAAAAAACTCTCAAAAATTCCCTACGAGAATAGTATTATAACTCAATAAACTAAAATAGTTAATTTTGATAAGATTTTTTTAAAACATATACTGCGAATAAATGAATGTTTTTGCAAAAGTCAAAAGTATTAGTTTGAGAGTTTCCGAATGGCTTCAAAACGACGAACTTTGGAGTTTTCCCTCCTACATAATAAATTTTCCTACAATTGTCTATTGGTAAAATAACATGTTTGACTTTGTGATTTCTAACATAAATATCACATATATATATTAAACAAACACACCTAGTTTAATAGTTAACAATAAGTGGGTTAAAAAATGTAAATGCTATTCCAATACTAACCTCGAAGTCAACGGGTCAAAGGAAAATCATTCACAATCTCATTCACGAAAAACGAAAATACGGAAGTGTTTCTTTGTAAAACAAAATAAATTGTTGGGAAAAAATTACACTGGCCTCAACTATTTTTTTTTTGTTGGATACAAGTTTTTTTTTATACGCGCGTAATCGTATTTCGCGGCCGCGTGGTATCACTGCTGCGGTATGTTGCGGTACGTCCACGCTCCTAGACGAATTCAACTAGACTGTTTCTCTACTATACTATAACTCTACTCTACTGTACTAACAGTACTGTCTCTGTACTCTCCGTACTTATGACTGTACCTATGCGAAGTGTTTACAATGTACATACAAGAATTAACAAGATTCAAAGATTCATTTTGATTACATGTCGTCGGTGCGCGTGTACAAAAATCGCTACTATCTATTTGTTTTTTGACTATACTTTTCAGTGGGGCAGAAAAGAAATTGTTTTAAAAATATGAAAGCAATTAATTTAAAAAAAACTGCACATCTGAGGTGAAAACTTAAACTTAAAAGCTATATTATATTTTTGAAATCGCCGCACCTGTGGCGTGTCTTGTGTTATAGGCGACGACGGAAAGCGCCTACCATATTACATAAGTGGATTGTCAGTCTGTCTGTTGAGCTTAACATATAAAAAAAAAGAAGAGAAAAAACAAACGCGCACCTACATACAATGGTATTTAATCTACATAAAAGTTTTGAATTTGAAATATTTTCGAGCTAATGTCAAAGTTGACATTAATTTAATTAAGAGAAACCAATGTTCTGTATCAACATACCTACGAGTACAACGCTGGTACCTACGTAGTTTATAATCGAGTTGCAAAAGCAAACGAAATAGTTACGATTTTAAAAAACACTTGTTTAAATCATAGCGGACAATGGCCCCTTATTAATTCCATGAACCTTAACACCTTAACATAATGTATTAAGAATGGAAGAAATGTATTAATAAGTATAGTTATTAAAGTACTACCGATGTCCCGTGATTACGTTTGTATAATTTAAAATTTTCGTATGGTTAAAATATAGGTGAACCTTAATACTTACTGACAGATGAAAAAGTAGTCTAAATTATTTCTGTATATTGTCTGTGCAGTCCATTATCTCTCAAAAATTTTTAAGAGATTACAATAATCAGACTAGTAAATAATTATAAAAAAAAAAAACATATTTTGCGATTTTTCAATGCAAATCCACACCTAGGTACTAATCCACACTATTGCACACTATCAATATCATACTATATCGTACTATATACTATAATACTATATCATCCATGCTCAATATTAATACATACTAATATTATAATGTGAAAGTAACTGTCGGTCTGTCTGTCTGTTACCTTTTCACGCCTTAACTACCCAACCGATCATCATTATATTACATTATTAATGTAATATTTAAAAATTATACATCTCACATATGTAATTATTCTTTATTGAAGTTTTTGTTCATAATAAATAAAAATATAATTGTGACACGTATATGATACCTACAGCCATAATAACGTAAAGATCAAAACATTACTGATAAGTATTGTCGATTTAAAACTTTTTATATTACTATTAAGAAACTATTTCTTGATTAGTTTAAGATATTTATACTAAGTTCCTTATTAAGGTCCTTTACAATGTGCTACCTTCATTACACCGTGTTGAAATCTAACATGATATCAATTAAAGAGAGGTGTGAAGATTTTGATAGCATTATTTTGGTTCTATTATTTTTTAAAAGATGAAGTGGCATGGGCTGTACACATAGTACCGAGAGTCGACGGTCACTTTGGCCAGAAGGTCCTCGAGTGGAGGCCACGGACCAGCAATCACAGTGTATAACGTCCACCCACAAGGTGAGTAGACGACGGGTCAAAAGCAGCGGGTCGATGGTGTATCCAGGCTGCTACTGAACATTCCTTTTGGAGAGCTATGTGCAGCAGTGGACGTTCTACGGCTAAGATGATTATAATTTTTAAATGTTTTTTTTTTTTATACATTACTCTACATTATTATTAAGTTAAATTTGCCGTTTCGGAAAGAGTTTCTTCGGGGAAGAAGCCGGCAACAAAACTCTGTATATAAAACATTGATCTAAAAAACTATACTTATATAGTCTTTGATATAAAATTTTGTTTCTTTTCTTTTAGTATAAAACTGATTGTTTTGTTTTTTAAATTTCTAAATATTTAGAGATTTTTTGTGCTTTTCCAAATTAGTCTATAAATAAATAATAATGATCGAAATATTCAAATAAATGAAACTCGAGCTGTACCTATGCATAAAAAACTTTCACTTGCTTTGAAATTTTACGTAAATTAGATTTTTTTACTATTTCACTTCTTTCTTTTTTCTAAAGAAAAAAAAAAAGATGTTTATTTTAGTATGTGACACAAATAAATTCAGTTTTGATCCAGGAAATGAAGTGAGACTTTGACGGATGTGAGGGAAATGGGAAACTTCACTCAGTAGTCACTCGACCTATATTGCTATTTTAAATCGCCAGACTTTTTGTCGCCTCTTTGGCAATGATATGATTTTAATAAATTGTTCAGCAGGTATAGATTTTCGAAATTATTATATTGAAATTATTATACCCCCGACGCTCGACGCAAAAACGGCTTTTTAGATTGTTATTGTTATAAACTTAAAACACTTGCAATTTCTACTTGTTACATCGAGTCAATCTTGTTATATCAAGTTGTGCTACAAAAACCGCCAGCCTGCCTACAAAAATTATAGTATGAAAAAATTTCACGCCTTGAAATAGAATCCGATTCCTGTTCATCGAATACGACCACTTTGAAACCGAATTTTTAATCTCATTTGCCGGTTATCACATTTCTAAGGTCACATGTAATTAATACCTGTTACGTTATTCATAGCATGGGTAATAATACGAAAATAGAGGGGCTATAATATAACTTTTAAACAGTCATAGAACTTAGCCATTATGTCTATATTAAAAACAAATACTTATTTGAAATTTTATAGAATACCACCGCTGTGAAATAAGTGTGTATGTGTTCTGTTGTATTTTCGTTATAGTGAGTAAATGATGCCAGAGCCTATTTCCCCAACCCTTATCCTTAATCTTACTTTAAGGTTGGTAGCACCCTTAGCAGCCATTTAGCAGCTTATGTTAATTGGAAAGGCTTTTATTTTGCATATTGCAATACTTGTGGCATATTATACAATTTTCCTAATTCCTAATTTGGTATGTCAATAATGTATTTTAAAGTATATCACCTTATTATGTGCAAGCCTTTGGGCTTGCACATTTGGCACATTGACATTGCCCATTTGTGCAGCCTGGTCTTATAGAAGACCACTGTGAAATTACTGTATATGTGCTGTTGTGTTTCAGTGGTTGAATAAGGGATGCTAGAGCCCATTACCTCCATCCCTTCCTTATCCTTAAACCTTCTATGGCCGGCAGCACACTTGCAGCATCTATGTCGTTGCTTTTGTTATAGGTGACGGCAGCCACCTACCATCAAGTGGACCTTTAGCCTGTCTGTCGACCTTAACATTAAAAAAAAATGTCATATATAAGTATTAATTTAAAATTTGTTAATCGAAATTTGGACCCTGATAAAATTGACACGTAATTGTATAGTATCCGATTCTATGAAACAAGAGAACGCGTTAAAAATGGACTTGTTCCCACGGCACGCGGGTGTCGCGTAATCGAACACTGGACACTGACTGATATCATTTAACACATTCAATTACCGAAATTGTCAAAATTGACGCCTTGTTAGCAATGATGTTAGCGATCTCCAAATTGAACATTAATGACATTGACAAAACGATTATTTCTGTTACTTAATTACTAAGAACGCATGTGCTGATAAACTACATATAATTTTAATACGAGTATGGATAAACGATATGTAAATAATTGCTCCGTCTATGTGTCTACTATATGTAATTGTGAAATTAACTCTGTCTGTCTGTTTGTCTGTCTTTCTTTTACCTTTTCACTCCTTAACTATTCAACCGATACACTGTCAGGCTTACTGAAAATCAGTACGGGTGTATCTAAAAATAAAAATCCAACGCCTGGCAAAAGTTTAACAGCAATACGCTTTTTACTTTGCCAAGGTAAAAGTGTAAGTAACTAATATCGATTAAAATTAAAACCTCGATTATGATTGCTTTTAGAACTACTTTTCATTTCCATTAACTCTTGTTTAAGGGAATTCCATGAAGAAATTAATGATACGTATAACATATTTGAATTATAGTAAATGAACAGTTGTAGGGTTATTATTTATATCATACTTATGCTAAGTTTTGGCTGTCTAAATACCGTCAAAATCAACGCTGTCACGATGACGCGTCGTGAAGGCTGACGATCTAACACCACACAAAATGCCGCCTAACAGACGCCTTGCATCACATAGAAAACTATTGAATCGAGTTTGACAAAAACTGTGATATAAATAAATAAGATATTTATGAATTATACATATTAAACTATCCCCAAAAATACCTCTTCCCATCGATACAATCAGGAACAAGATCCGTTCACAACTTTTCGAGATTAGTACATACATATAGACGGACAGAGAAAAGGAGGTCTTTACTTTAGAATATGAACTGATATGTTAGTGATGACAAACAAACTTATAAAAAATCAAATAATTCCTTCCTCTTTAATAACTAGCTTGTGCCCGTGACTTCGTCATTTTACATTAAGACTTAAAAAAAAATAACATAACAGTAAGTAGGTCTCTTAATTTATTTTTGTATAATTTAGCGCATCTACGTCTTTTATGTCCCGACGAGATGTTGTGATGACAGCTAATTGTCCCGCAAGAAGGACAACTATAAACTTCGTCCACTTCGGTCGTAATATTTGTCAAAGATAATTAAGTCATAAGGATTCACATAGTCCACATAACTAATATGGCCACAGGACAAATATATCTAACTAACCAAGATGATCTGGCGGTCTGATCTAGAGTAATTTAGTGAAATGCCTTTGAGATAACGTTGGAATAATAAGTAGCAATTGCGCTATCCTATAATGCTGTGTTATAATTAAGTGCCATTGACAAGGTTCTGCCTGACTTAACAACATTTTTATAAACTATCTACTCGTAAGGACCGAATTTCATTCAGACTTAAAGAAATAAGTTTGTGAAAATGGCAAATGTTATTGAGTATAAATTAATTGAATCTCATTGCCAATACTAACATGATTTTGCGTATTGTTTGATTTTAAAAAAAAGTATAATTAATTACAGAATTTTTAATTAAAAATCAAATTGTAATAAATTAAAAAAGATTTATAATATTATAAAAAAATTAACTCTGTAAGAATTATAAGATTTTTTATACCTACTTACACCTCTCGCTCAATATATATATATATATGCGAGCACTTTGTAATTATATTTTAATTTACGTAAAGATCAACAGACTTGATTGAAGGTTTCTTCAACTGTTTCGATTGATTTGAAATTTGGTGTACCTACTGTCACTTCGGTGGTATTTCAATGACATGATAACCTTGACCTTACGCTGCAGCAGCAAGTAATCTGCGAGAAAACCAATTCCTCAGCAACTTATATCGTGTTTGGATTCATTAGAATTTTCTTAGTAGAATGTCGGTGATTAGTTTATATTTTTTATTTATAGATTCTGTTATCAAATGTACAGTCGAAGTAAAGACAGTTATATGTGCATAAACGCCTCGATATATTGTTATCGTCTAAACACCACTAGTAAGTTGCACATAGGTAACTTAAAGGCCTTGTACGGGTAAATAAAATGTAGGTACCGTTCCATGACGGCACTTTAGATCTAACTCAATACCGTACGAAAGCAGAGGGCGCATTCTATTGTTCCCGGGGCCGCTTGGGGCGGTCGTGCAACGCGAGCGTCATTGTATGTTCAGGAAAAGCATGGACGAGTATTAAAATATCATTTTATGGTCTCTGTCGATGCTATAATATTTGCGACTGTGAGCTGACAGTTGGAAACGTGGACGTTCTTTCGCATTGTTCAGATAAAATCAACTGTAGGTACACCTATATCTGATCATTTTGAAAGATCACGATTTTAAATAATAAATTCGAATTTGAAATGTCTGTGTTTGGTTAGGGGAATCTATTAAACGTTTTCAAATCAATAAAGTATAAAACAAAGTCTGTCTGTTTATCTGTATATCCGTTAACTCTTCCTAAACCTATCAATGGATTTTGAAGTTCATTGATTATATGTAGATTTTGGAAGGTTTATATTTAAAATAAAACCTATTTATTTTTTTATGTATGTAGAAAAAAAAATTTGCAACTAAGTCACCGAAAATGAATTTACATGGCTTACGTAGGCTAAACCTACGTTTACATACTCAACTCAACTCAACTAAGATACATACTCAAACTCATTCATTTTGCTAAAAAAGCGGTACAATTTTATTGATACAGTTCGCGCTTTTCACCTATATGTGGCATGCAAAATCAGTTAGAATAGAATAGAAGTTATAACAATAATCAAATGTGAATTTAATTCAATTAATATAACTAATGTCAATCAATTAATACATGCCAATCAAATAATAAAAAATAAAAATAAAATATTTCATGTAGAATATAAAATATACAAAAAAATATATAGGTTACAAATGCCTAGCCGAAATATTCAAAATACTCGTACTCTCGGATAGAATAAAAACTGTTTAAATATGATGTACAATTGTAGTTCTTCTAAAATTTCAAAGAAAACTCCGCCATGACATACATAATATCTCTATCTTTTACGGTTGACTCACAGTCACAATTTCTTTAATTAAAACTTTAATCATTTTTACATATTAACAAAATGGTAACGATTTAATAATAATAATAAAAATTAAATAGCAAAAAATTGTCCCCTGTCTTGAAGTGCTTACTTAGACTTACTGTACCGAAATAGTTTTCATGTAAGTAATACATAATGTAGAGAGAGCTGACTTACACTGGTTGCCACAGTTTTGACTGATTTTGTCCTTGCCTTCCAGTTCTATACCAACATAAAACCATCATAAAACTGTCCTTTAAACTAGGTGATAACTGTCTTTATTACTATAATATCGTACTCGATATTCCAATCTAACAATGTGCCTAGGTATAATAACTTAGTCATTAAACTACTTCAAGTACCTACCTTCTTAAGTGTTTAAATTGAGTCTACAATTTGTGAACTTACCGCTTGTCTTTGATTTTGCCGCGTCATAAACAAAAGCCAATCTCTACCGTTCGACAACTAAATTAATTGCCTTTCTTCACACAGCTTTGTGTTGTGAAGCTGGAAGTGTCATCTTTAAATTGGGCGTTGGGCCGATAATTACGAGCTTTTTCGACCTCACGTCTATTAATAAATCGAGTATATTATTTGGCTAATAAAAAACTTTTACACTCATAAATAGTGGACCTGGGCATGTATTGTGACTTTAATTCCAGTGTAATTCCAGCTAGTAAGTTTACCTACAGTGAAAATTTGTCTACATTGTATATTAATATATGTGTAGATATTATATTATACAAATCTAAATTTACAAGGTAGAGTGATCTGCTGGGAATTATAATAAAGGAAAGTATTTAATATTAATTTGTTTCTCAAAGAAATTTATTTATTTTTCATTTATTATTATTATTTATTTATTTGGTGAATTTATTGCTGTAAACTGACTGACTGAAATCAAAATCGAATTAAAAGGTCATAACCCCTTGCACATTTCATTTACCACTATTTTTTCGGGATGACAAGAGCCCGTTTGTTGTTAGTGAGCTTCGATACATAATAATAATAACTAAAAACAGCAAGGACAGCAAGGCTACATATGCTGCAGGTACGCTGCAGTATGCCCTGCCACTACTTAAACAATTCTAACATTCTAACATTTTACGCAATATCTTAATACGCATATATTATGTTTCTACAGAATACAAAAATAAAAACAAAAAGCGCCATTTTAGCTGCTCACACATTTGCGAGACAGTGGGCGGTCTATTTTCTTAAACAATTTATGCGATCGGCGCTTTTGCGACCAACTCTATCGTAAAGGGGTGACGTGCTAACCAAATCAGCGATAATGTAAATAATGGCCAGTGATAAATTAATGTTATCAATGAACAAGGAACGCTATTTCGAACGATGATTTGAATAGTTTAATTGGCGATTCAATAGATTTTATAGATTAACTTTCATGGTTAGATCAACGTGAAGGAATTCTGACTAATTTGCCAGTAGATTATATAGTTGGTAAGTACATAAGTTGTACAAGATTTAGTTAAAATTTAATAAAGGGCTTCTAAAAAAATAGCAAAACATTTTAGATACATTTCAAGCCACATCAAATTGTACTCTTGTGAATTGTGGTATCAAAGAGCAATCATGGTGTGACCTTTGACATTTTACGTTAAATCTTGACAGATCTAGATCTGTCGAGACGTCACTTACTGTTATTCTATTTATAACTTACAAATTTTTATTAAGCATTAGTGACCCGCTCCGAGGTGGGTCCGAAAGGACAAGGCGGTGTTTGTGGGGCCCGAGGATAAGGCCAGGTTGTGATACGATTGTGGAACATAGTAACTTCGCCAGACGAGTCCCACATACCCCTTCGCCGAAGGACAATCCGTAAAATGTAAAATCCTCAAAAAAAAAAAATGGTCTGCAATCCAAAACTACGCTATAAGCGTAGTTAAGTATATACTTAATGTGATTATAATATTACTACTAACTAAACTATGCAAACAAACAACATACATTTTGTACTAAATTAGTTGTTGCTTTTAGTAAAATAGCTGTACCTGACTTTACAAACTAAGTAACTAAACATTTTTATATTTTAAGAAAATTAGAAGTTTATAAAGTTATTGATACTCTTCATTAGAATAGAGTGTTTAAGCTTAGCTAAATAGGCAGACAATTTTGTTAGGTATTTGGAATAAGAATAATATAAAAGAGTAATATCAAAAACGTATTAAACTAAAATTATTGTTAAAGAACGTCCAAAAAAATAATAATATTGATAAATTACTATGAGTAATTTGTTCGGTGTCCATTCATGTAATAAAAGTCACATCTGCACTTCCGGAAGCTTTGGTTGCATCATCACATGATATATTTTACAAACAAGCCTATACATACCATCTGTAGTTCTAGCACACAATATCATTTGATTTTGAACCTTAACTCTGTACAATAAAATATATTTACGATTTACCTCGAATATGATTTTAAGCGGTTTTTCAAGCAACATTGATCTCAATTGTTAGGAAGTTGAATGGTCTTATTGTTAGCGAAATAATTGGCGTCAAATTAAACGTTATTTGGTTTTCGCTGGTATATATATTTTGACCTACTTTGTCGTTACGGTGATTTATTATTTTTTTGTTTACAATATACTACTATTCAGAATTATAAAAATGGATTTATGGTTATCAGTATTTAATATTTTAAATACTCCCTACCTAATAATTCACCTATTGTTATGTTACAAAAAAATGTTTGTTATACTAAATTACTCTACATTGTGACTGCTTAAAAAGGTTTTAGTTAATCTAAGGTATCATTAGATTTATTATAAGTATTTTATTTTATTTTCATATTTTATAATTAAATGTGTGATGGACAGACATTTACTTGTAGATAAATAGCAGCATTAAAGATTTGAAGTAGCTTCATCAATCCCACAGGATCGGCACAGCATAAATTGGAGTGTAGGGCAAGATGAACATGAAGATAGCGTTTTTATCAGCAAACTTGCGATTATTTCACGGTGATCTACTGCCGCCATACGACGGGTTGCTCAAAAGATTGCGCCTTGCCACTTCTTCTTCTCTTGGTGTCATCTCCTACCGGAAGTCATAGCTGTCGAATCTTCGAGGCGGCTCAAATCAGCGATCTGGTACTATTCACGTTGGTTCTTAGCCATAAATTATATCGACCTTATCCAATTAAATTATTATTTTAATATGCTGTGATTATGCGTTCTATTACACAGACTACGCAATTTTTAACAGCAGAACCTTCAAAGTTCGAAATTCAAACTTTTAGCAAAACGCAGTGTGCTCAGCCACTTTGAATTTGAAGTTTTTTTGTTACGAAGATACTTACGAGTAGATACTTCTAAATGATTTTTCCGTTACACCGTACCTACACCTCTCAAATCGACCATCGTCTCGATCTCGCGTCGATCGAGCAAAATGATAGCAAAATATCTAGTTGTATAGAGTCGGACGCTGACACACGACAATCGTTGCGATGAGATACCTACAATCGAGATAACCGCGTCATCGTAGAGCCCATCATGATCATTCAATAATACTCCAGTGTAATGTTACTTAATTCTATCTGTTAAGAGCCAGTTCACATTTTTATTCCAAAAAAGCAATGGGAACAGTAATTTTGATATTTCAACAAAAAAAAAAGCCGAATAGTCTCATAGTAAATAATTACTGAATGATATAGGTGTGTAGTTTCATATTTTTAATAGATATAATTTTTTAATATATTCAAATTACATTAGGCATAGTCTTATTTTTAAAATATCTTAATCTTAAAAAATAATAAAAAAAAAATGAAAAAGTTATTAAATCCTTATTATTACCAAATCCTTATTTTACGGTGATTATGTGTAAGGGTAATGCTTACTGCCGCCAGACAGCAGGATCTTCAGTTTATAACTCATTATCTTCTTCTTCTTACAGAGCCGCTTCTCTACGAAGGTTGGCGACACTCATGGCTATCTTATACCTTACCTTACCATACTGCACTTCTATCCCTTCCTCTGTCATTATCAAAAATAAGATATTACAAGGCGTTTTATAATGAATTTATTCTAATAGAATTTGGTAGTTCTGTTAATTGTATGTAGGTAAAAAGATAATAACGAATTAATAGTGACATAGAAAGTCTTAAGTAACTTGTGGTGTAAAGTAAAAGTTGCGACCTTGGAAGGAAAGTGTACCAAAGAAAGATTTCAAACGATATGGTGCTGATAGCATAACATTGAAATAGTTGAAGAAAACTGTGACCTGAACAATGATGATGATAATTATGTCAAACCCACATTAAAAGAGAGAAAGGATTATCTTATCCTTAATCATTTGCATTCCTCTTGGTGTGTTAGCAAACCAACTGTTCTTAGTAGCTGAGGCTTCACCACCTGTATAAAAATCAAATAGAGAATTTTTTGTAACGTTGTCCGCCACACGCAATGGAATGAAAAATATTCAACGTGTATAGACATTACAAACGTCAGCCTCTAACGTATGACACAAAGTGACAATACCGCAGCAATGTCGATACAATCTGAGTTGTGAATAGTATATCGATTATAATCGGTTGTATGGTCTGTGTGTAACCCTTATTGTGCTGTCTACACCCCTATCATTCGATAATGCTAAACTAGGCGTGGGCATTAAACAATACCCTTTCTTCCACGCCTGTCGTCCGACATTATCCTATCTTCGGATCCAGCTTTGATGATTTATATCTCTCATTGTTAACTACGAACTAGATGTAATTCTATTTCATTATTTTACAAGTCAAAAATATCTAAATATTTTTTTCTAAAACATGGATTTGATTTTGACGATATTTTCATAATCATTTGGAGAATTTAACAGAAATTTTTTTTCCTTATTTAAATTAAGGAAAAATTTTGACTTTATACTTACATTGTCTCTGACTTTGCTTGTGCTTGTGTTTCAAGTCAACTTAGAATCAGTCTACTACTCGTAGTCGTCCTATATCGTGAAAAAGATGACAATGTAAGAACTAACCGTACTTAAGCGTAAATAAAAATGTCCTTTGCATTTTTTTTAAATTAATTAATTTATTCTGTACAAGAAAAAGCAATCGATAATGCAATCATTAAGGTCGCCAGACAGGCTGACGGTCCACTTGAAGGTTGGTGGCTTCCGTCGCCTCGGATTAATGGAATGGATATAATGGATTAGGAAGGGTTAGGAAAATGGGTTCTGGTAACCCTTACTCACTCAGCGAAACACAACAGCACTGCCTAATGACTGCGAAACTACAGAAGAAAGAATAGAAAGATTTTTAAAACAGATGTCGTGATCAGGAAATTTTCTTTTTAGGTAACTTCAAGATTCTTAAATTTTATAATTAATTTAAAAAGATGTCGCCGTATCTACTTAATTAAGTCTTAAATGAGAGCTTGTTGCATTTTAAACAACACCCACACTCATGTTGCGTTACTAAATACACTGTCAATTATTAGTGGCAATTAGTCATATTAAAATGGGATTAATATTTTCTTGGCGTTGCATGGATAGCATGTTTCTCACTAACGGTAGAAATGTATCTATTCGTCCAAATTAAACGGACCTCTGCTGCTAGCATCTGAAGCGTGACTGCAGTGAAAATATCAAAGATCGCATTAATCGTGGGTCCTTCTTTAAATGGTTAAAAAGGGGCATCCTAGTCTATAGCTACAATTAAAGGAACCCGCAGGCGTTCGGTAAACTCACACTTTAATCGAATGAGTTATGCTTCGTTTCCTAGCACGAATGCAGTTATCATAGTTAACTATAATTTCGACTGCTAGCTTGTTATTAATGAAAATGTTTGCCGCTGTCACCACCCCACGCCGCGACGTCAACTGCTTTATTCACATTTTAATTGTCTGCTTAGAATTATATCGTAAAACTGTATTACACAACAACGATTTGGATCATAAAAGTGACCGCGAGAAAGTGGACATCGGTCAATGAGTACGAGTGTATTATTGTTGTTGGTATTTTTATTTTTGTTTTGTAGTAGCAGGACACATGGCGTTTTCACAGAGGACCACCCCAAAATAGCAACAGTTAACCAAATAGAGCCAATTCCTTTGAGTTTGTCTGTTTCTGCACAAACTACTTCTAAATCACCCAAAAGAATTTTATACAGTTTTCACTGATGGAAATCTGGATAAACGAGGATCTTTGTGTATATAAAAAAAATGCATCCCGGGCGAAGCCGGGAGCTGGTCGCCAGTAACTTATAATTTAAAAAGTAACACCATGTTCAATAACCTTTCGTCAAAAGCTCAACTTGTACAAGCGAGGCTTGAAAGGAACGTTTTTGACTTCATCAGAGCTGAAGATTGGCCGTCATCTAGTCCCGATATTAATCCACGCGATTATGATTTATAGTCTCTTTTATAGGGTATGGCATACTCTAAACGTCATGATAATAGTGAAGAATTTTCCCATGGAGAAAGTGCATGTTTAAATCGATAACTAGACGTAACATTCAATGGATGAAGATCTTTCTGATATTAATTTATGTTTTTAGAAGTATGCAGCAGTACTTAGGTAGGTATATAGCTTAGCTATGTACTTAGCTAGGTGTATACATTATTGTATACACAAGTTACGAACGTGGACTGAAAGCATTGTTATATTGTAAATAAATTTGACTTTTAAGATATTACGTTGTTCTGTTTGTTCGTAACAAAATTATGTTTTGTTGCTAACAAAATCATAAAGTCACTAATAATCATGTCTGGTTCTCCCTTGTGGACATTAACATAACAATGTAATAAATTCAACCCATCGGACAGGATCCTTAGTTACTTTTGTGTTATTTTTTATTGAATTATTACAGTGATATTCACTATTTGTGGTTAAGATTAGGAGGGGAACTTAAATGAAAAATAGTCCACTCTCACTTATGGGGCAACACTCGGTTCCTAACTACTTACCACTGTTATTTGTACCTACAAATTTCATGAGACCGAATTGAATACGTAGTAAGTACTTACCGTCTCTTGCCTTTATAAATTTAATTAATACGGCACCTGTTATAATTATTTAGAAATAGTTTTGATTGATTTTTTAATTTTTTTCTTGCCAACATTGCCAACATGTCAAAATAAAACTCCCTTACCACCGAAGTGCTGAACCCTTACCACCAAAATTTAGGGAAAGTTTTTATTTAATTATATTATATTTTTAAGCCTTCTATATTTAAAATAAGCAAAATATAATAAGTTAAGTATATATATTTAGGTACCTATGTGTAATAAAACATTTTGCCAAAGAATTAATTTCGTTACTAAAAACTGAAAAAAAAAAAATATTATGGACAAAATCAAATGTACTTTTTTATTGTAACTAAATGTTATTAAATTAATTGTAATTAATTGTTATTAAATGTTTTAATTAATTTATTAAATGTAATTTTTTTTTTAACGTTGGGAAATCCTCTTGGATACCCGGCAGTGTAGGGGACACTGCGGCGTTATGCCGGATTTCTGCAAACACGCACACATAAAAACGCCATTACGGTGCTACACTTTGTACAGTGACAAAACTCCGTCCGTTGTTTTTTCTAGGTTCGTGTGAAACTACTCAACCGTTTTCACTTTGGCATAAGTTAGGATTTCATATCTATTTGAATGTATAAAGTATAAATAAGCAGTGTATAAAGTAGGAAATATACAAAACAGAGCAGACGTATTATGTGACAAGAGTAGAAGTACGTTGCTGAAGTAGGCTGATTGTAGGTAAGTGTAAAATAGAACATGATTGTAAAATAAGTCTGTCATTATTAAAGTTTCAGAAAAATATTTGTTTGATATTAAAAGAAAACTTTGTTTTTCATTTTTTTTTTTAATATAAAAGTCCGCTGGTAGCCTAACAATTGACTTGATTGATGATGCCTTGCTAGTAGGTAGCTACTGTCACGTATGAAGTACCACAAGTAGTTCTATAGGGGTTGCCGACCAAGATAGGATAAAGAATAAGGGATAAAGAAGGAACACCATGTAGGTAGGTAATGGTGATATTGATTGTTATGAAACTTTTAACTGCTACTACAGCGCTTCCTAGCCTACTTATTGGTGGATGACGGACACTTTGACTGTATAGAGTTGGTCCCCCTTGCCTCTATTTTCCATGGTTATTTATTGTTACCCTATGACCAACCTTACAATAATTATTTACATCCGACAATTATTATAATATAACCTTCTGGTGGGGCCATCTTTTGTCCGACAGCATCAACTTATTAGAATAAGACAGTAGCGCCATTTATTATTTTCCTTGGGCTGTTTATATAGATAGTTCTTACTGCTACTTGACACTGGATGGCGTCACCATTGTTCACACCTATCCAATACATAATAATAGGAAAATATTAATAAAATAGAATTGAATGTATGTTGTGTGTAGGAACTATTTCATTTTATTTATTATTTTTTTGACAGATATTCTCGCCACTAAAATTTCTTTAAATCAATGTCATGGTACTAGTGTCACAGTCACTGTCATGTCTTATAACGATATGTCATTTTATTTTATTTTTGTTATTATTGTGCAAAATGATATAGGTAATAAGTTGTAAAATTTTAATTTAAATATCATACAAAATGAATACAATAACATTAAGAATTTCTAAGAAATATAGGGGCATTTATTATGTTCAAAAAATGCTTAGATTACCAATCAAGTGCCTTTACACGACTGTTACGATCGACCCATTAGACTCGTATACACCAGAAAACCTTCACAGACAAAAGAATCAAATAAAAGCACCACTTACTGATTTTAGTGTGCGAAATTTTATGAAATCCGATTCAAATAATTGTTACAAAGACATATCAGAAATGACCATTGAAGAATTGGACGCATTCATGCTGAAATTATTGAACAAAAACAGAGACAGGGAAATAACCAAATTACTTGCCGACTGCAGTAACTCTAATAGAAACATAAGCAATAATATATTGAAAGTTATTGTGAGACATTACAGTACAAAAGGGAGAACCGATATGATTGTAAATATACAAAAATATTATGAAAAAGTTGATCCGAGTGGATTCAAAAGAAACGGAGAATTTATTCACTATCTGGCTAAAGCTCAGTGTATGAAAGGTAACACAGATAAAGGTCTTTCAGTATTAAAAGATTTGTATGAAAAAAATGAAGGACTACGTAGTTTTTACAGAATTGTTTTTAGAGAATTGATACAGGACACTGTATTGAACAGATCGGAAGCCTCATTGGTGATAATTAAACAATATGTAATGGAATTTAGTGAAAAATGGAATGATAACTATCCATTGGTTTGCTTGTGGCATAACTGTTGGTCAAGTACCTGGTTCTCTGATCAGATGTTAGCTAATGAACTTTTAGAAGCATCCACCGCTTTGCAAGATATTGTTGGTGAAGAGTAAGTATGGCAGTGGATTCTTTACAACAGACCTCTCACTACCTTAAAATTTAGTCATCAATGCAAATTGTAGTAATTTTTTTTGTATTATAAAGGGTGGCATACAGGCTGACGGTCCAGTGCACTGGCACTTGATGGTAGGTAAGTAATGCAGATAAACTCTGCATCTATGATGTGCAGTATGGTGGTTTCATAGTCATTTGGGCAGCCAGTCTGGTGGCAGTAAGCACCCCCTTAGATCACCGTGGAATAATATCATATGTACTATTGTGTTTTAGTGAGTGAGGATGGGATGCAAGTGTCCATTTTCCTATCCCCCTTCACAATCTCTTATTTCTAATAATACTGTGATGGGCAGCACACTTGCAGTACCTGTAGTGTTGCTTGTGTTGCAAAGGTAGCTTATCTGACACCTTAAAGATAAAATAAAATTGAGATATAAAATTTGAAATAATTTAAATTTAACCATTATGTAAATGGAATAAAAAAAATTACAAATTTCAGTAATGAGCTTTACATGGTTTAAAGTACAATGTATCTTATGATGAATTTTGGTAATCCATGAAATTTTAATTTGTTGAAGTTTTTACAATTGTATTATATTTTAAACAAAATAAATTCATTATGCCATGTACACAAAACTCTAGTTTGACGAATTTTACGGTGGTGTTACTCATTGTCTTTAATGAAATTAAGTTAACTATTTTACTAAAATTTTTCCTTGGAAAATATCATGAGATGTTTTTGTTTTTAACAAAACCAATATTTTTTTGCAACTGCATCTAGGTCAGACAATACAGCCGGAGCCACCTTAATTATAATATTTAAAAAAATATCTCAGTTAAAATATTTACTTAACATGTTTTCAGGGCAACCGCATTCAGTATATCAATATTGATGAAGGAATATAATGAAGATGCCGTAGTGAGGCTGCTGCAGTGTTTGCTCAAATATGACATGATGAAGGAATATGCGAGAGTTCTTCAAGTACTATTTAATTATAAAAGTAAGTTTGCGCATTACATTATATTCCATACTCACAATAAATTTTAATCTAACAATGTCTACTGTTTTTGCCAATTTTTAATTTTTTAGATGAATTAAGTTATTTGACAGATTGTGTCTATAATTGCTGGGTACTGGAGCCACATAAGGTCAGATTGCTAGACTGACAACATTGGGAGAATAGTAAACAGGCATCTCTTTTTGTAAAATGATTTCTAAGTCCATACTTGGTTAGTGAAGACTGAAGTTTTTACTATTCCGAGCTGTGAAAACATGTCAAAGCGGTATTGCAGATGTTATCCAAATCCAAACTAATATTATAAATGTGAAAGTAACTCTGTCTGTCTGTTACCTTTTCACGATTTAACTACTCAACCGATCATCATGAAATTTTGCATACACGTCGTTTGGGGTACCTTTCGTCCAGAAAAAAAAAAATACTGTAAATTAAGAAAACTAACGCCTGGCAAAAGTGTAATAGCAATAATGATGTCAGGCGTTATATTGCTTATGTTTTTTTTTAAACGTTTTCAACACGCAAGAAGTTGTGGGAACCAGCTAGTTCCACAGCTAGTCTGTAGGTATATTATCATTTTTTTTATATTTATATAGATCATCTGAAAATATAAAAATATTGGGCGCCACCGTCGTCACAACGACAAAGATACTCATATATTTTCTCATGTATTGTTTTTCTGCTGTTTATATTTGTTGTTCATTTTTCAACGCGAAAGAAGTCGCGGGAGTACCAACTAAAATAATTTTTATCTGCGTAATTTGTTTTATTGTACGCCTTCTACCTGTTAAAGATAAATAAGCATTTTAAAACATTTATCTACCAAAATTATCACAGACAAAATTTTATGATCGTTTGCTTACCTTTAGATATAACTAATTATGCATTGCAATCTTTTTAAGTGTTATTCTATGCTGTTTAAAGTTGTTACTATATTTCTTTCTAGCTTATTGACATTGCTAATCTCTTGCTCTATTGACCCTTGATCTGAGGATTTTTTTACTTATTTGCGCACTTTGATAAAGAAAGTCTTATTAAATGTTTGTAAATATGTTTAATGTAGCCATACGCCGATTCATGACCTTAACTATACAATGTATGTAACAATAATAATCGCCACAACCATACCAATTAAGTATACTTATGGCTTGAAATTTATTATTAATGCTAGTGACAAACATGGTAATTATTAATGCAATTGAACATGTGGAAGTTAGTGAAATCCCTTCTTTAACTAGGAAATGGGCTGATGACTTTCAAGCGCCTAAACAGATCCTCATAGACTATAGCTAAGAACTATCTCGATCACGTCAACTTTCAAACAAGAAAAAAAACCGATATAAATCGGTCTATCCGTTTAGGAGCTACGATTCCATAGACACCCATCCATACACACACGCACATAGCCAAATGTCAAATTTATTACACCCCGTTTTTGCGTCGGGCGTTAAAAAGGCTAAATCCTATTATAGAAACTTGGTACTCCTTATCTTTTAAGAGTAATATATTAAAAACGTGTGTTTATTTTCCAGTAAGGAACAAAGACATCAGAGGGTGCAGTGAGATAATTCGTAACTGCGAAGCGTTAGGGATTCAATTGAAATCAAATCAACATGGGAAATACATTAACATGATTATTGGCGAACGAGCTGGCTATTCGAAGAGGTCAACGAAAACGAAATCTAAAGATTTCAAACTGAAATTTTAACTGTATTATTAAATGTGATTTTGTATAAATATGTGTAATTAATTTATGTTTAAAAAAAATCAATATAATTAACAATATATAACACAAACTGTCGACCTATGTTAAAATCGAATTAAAGCGGTGGTTAAAATGAAATAAAACAAAATCGTATACTATGACATTTTTAATATGCATATACTGTACATAGTCTACCACAGGCAATAAATAATAAAGTTAAAATGGTCCATAAAACGTTTAGTTGATATTATCTTGTTATAATATATAGTGACACAGTTCCCAAAATTGATAAAATGTAAATAAATATAGACATTGTTTGTACGAATGATTTGCCCTCAATAAGTACAGGGATCAAAACTAATTTATGTCAGTCCCATATCTACATATATGGGACGATATTTATAGTATAAAGCTTCTGCTGGTGCTAGAGTTCTCACGATAGATAAGGATATAACCTTTTGTGTGGGTACAATATTCGCCCGCCAATTCATTAGGATGAAAGGCGAAAACGGGGCAATAAGTTATAGATAAAAACAAATTTTATTCAATTTACATTTCAACTAAATAAAATTTAACATGATTCCATGCCATATGCTGGAATCATGTACCTACTTACTCGTAGACACGTTAATCATTAACATAGATAATTTTTCCCTTACAAAGTAAAGACCTAGTTACTTATAAAATTAATTTCATAGATTATGTGCAAGTTTAAGACCTCATTTCCACTAAGCGGCTAGTCGCCCGCGGTTGGACGCGTGAGATTTGTATTTAAATTATTGAAATAAGTCATTTACAATACCCATTGACTCGGTTGCGATTTGGCATTCGTCGCGACTGCAAAAGAACATGCCGCCGGCGTTATTTGTCAGTATTTCTATACTATGGTCTAATTTTGTTAGTACGCCGCTTGTCGAGATTGAAAGAAGACGTCCTTTATGCAGAAGACATGATCTCGCAAGACATGAAGACTTCATAAGTGAAATCGTGTATTTGCAATTAATTGAAATTTTTTGTGTCATATTCCCGTAACTCATTATAGAACGAGTGAAATGCATCTTTTATAGTAAGTACGTTCCTTTAACAATGGATGTATCCAAAATCAATGTTTTCGTTTTATTTTTGTTAACAAGTATAAAAATATTTTATTTCTTGTTGAAAATTAGTTGCTTTGGTAGAATATAGTCGCGCACGCAGTGTTGCAGCTGCGGATTCTGGCGGCTAGCCGTGTTAGTGGAAATAAGCTCTAATAATTTTCAAGACACATTAACACTTTAATTACACACTTAGAGTAAGATATACAAATCATAACAAAATGATGCATGCAAATCACGACAATATCGTCTGTTTGAATTGTCCGGAATCTCGGGATCTAGGTAAAAATTATCTAAATCTAGGTAATTAGGTAGGTAAAAACACTGATTAAAGTTTATCAAAGTTTTGTACCTACGCATACTAATAATGCATTACATAATTGGAACTGTCAATATTCACATTGTACTTTACGTAATACATATTATAATATTTATGACCTGTTGGGCACAGGCCTATTTATCTTTAATTTTCTTATTATTTTGGGATCATAGCTTTATTCTCCTGAGGTGTCCAACCTAATTCAGGAGTTAGAGAACTATTATTCCTTGTAAAATTTGCATTCACTAACAATATCTGTAATTAAGCTCGTGTAAAAAATGTGTTTTTGTACAAATAAAGGTACATATTATTATTATTCAAGTACATATTTTCTTTCTTAGATTTAAATTTTTTACAATATAAATAAAAAAAATAAATATTATAAAAATCTTGTGTAAGCTGAAAAAGATAAGCTAAGTAAATAAATATATTATAGACTTGGCTCACGAGGTGACCGCCATGTGGGATGTCGATTCAACCATCATCTTCCCGATAGTCGTATCGGCGAACGGTCTTATAGCGAAGAGCCTCGACCAAGACCTCAAGAGGCTCTCACTAGATGGCTGGGTCAAGGGACAGATACAGAAGGCGGTACTTCTTGACACGGCACGATTGTCAGGAGGTTCTTCACTCTGCAGCCCTAACCACCGGTAGCTTAGGGCCTTGCCCCGCTACTTGCGGCACTCTAGGCCGCATAATAATAATAATAATAACTCATCAGGATCCTCTGGGGGATTCCGTTAGGCTGACGCAGTGGACCTCCTGCGACTGCGTTGATTGATTGTTTTTTGATTTGTAAGTAAACTGCACAGCTCTGTGTCATTGTGTTTATCCTTTATTAACGGATAAAGGAATAACACAACAACACACTGTTGTGCTATCCAACTATGATAACGATCCTATCCTATGGTTGGATAGGATAACGATCCTATCCAACCGATATCGCTAATAAGGATGATTAATTTTAAACAAAGGGACACAGTGTGCTCTTCAGAATCTACTTATCTAAGATAAGTATCTTAGATGTAAACCTACTCAGATTGGTGAGAAAATGATTTAATATTTATAAAAACATCTTAATACTTAACTACAAATTGCATATTTATTTATTTAGAAATGTACTGGATTAATTGACATTTAACTAATTGGAAATGTTCAGGATTGAGGTGACGTGCGACCTTGACGCGGACAAAAAACGCAGAGACAAGCTAAAATTAAGTTAGATATAAATTACTTGCACAAAGTTTACTTTCAACGTTTTTTTTGCAAATTCTAATTTTGGGAAATAAATCTTTTTAAAGACTACTTAGGTATTTTCATTAGGTCGTGGAAAAATATAAAATAAATACCTACTTACACTAATAAAATATAAACTTTCTTGATAAAGTCAATATACTTTCTATTGAGTCTAAACACGCTATATCTGGCCTATGTTTCTAAGGAGTCGAGTTTCCGCAGACTACTTGATTCTGCAGCATGAGGTTAAGGTTTAAAAATGTCATGCAAATAACATCGAAGTAACAGTATCTACCTTTTTTTTTTTTTTTTTTTTTTTTTTAATCTCTTTAAATTGCAATCTATCTTTAAGATATTCAGCAATTGGTGCAAAAGTACGAATGACTTGTACGGAGTTCGTCCACCACTAATCCGTATAAAATTATGTAATAAGGTCTTGAGGAATTTTTCTTTTTAGCCTTCTATCGACCGCCTTTGGATTCATCAATTCAACCGCCAGAGCGTTTGGGTGTCTTGCAATACGCTGCTTATAAGCAAGAGCTCTTCTCTGTATCTCCTCTTTAACAGTTTGGATGCCAAGATCATGATGGAGTCTGTCGTTTGTGACGTACCAAGGAGCGTCCGTTATTATTCTCAATAACTTGGACTGAAACCTTTGCAGGATCTCAATGTTTGACTTGGAGGCTGTTCCCCACAGTTGCAAGCCGTAAGTCCAAATGGGTTTAATTATGCACTTATAAAGAGTTAATTTATTTTCAAGCGTGAGTTTCGACTTTCTATTTAGTAACCAGTACATCTTTCTTAATTTTTGGCCAGCAGCGTACCGTTTTGTGAGGATGTGTTTGGTCCAAGTCAGTCGTCTGTCCAGGTATATTCCCAGATATTTTACGTTTTCGGCCTGCGGCAACTGAATGCCATTTAAGGTAACCGGAGGACATGTATCCCTTCTTGTCGTGAAGGTCACCTGGACAGACTTGCTTTCATTTGCACTTATTCTCCAATCCTTAAGCCATACGGATATTCGGTCGAGACTACTCTGTAGCTTGTGTGAAGCGAGATGTGGCATACAGTCCACAGAAAGAATGGCAGTATCGTCAGCGAAGGTACCCATAACAAGTCTTTCTGTGATTGGAAGATCTGCTGTGTAAAGTAAATACAGAATAGGGCCCAAAACACTTCCCTGAGGGACACCCGCTTGGATTCTATTCAAAGAAGTAGTTTCATCCCCTTGTTTTACAAAAAAGTGCCTGTCTTGCAAATAAGACCTCAAGACATTGTAAAAGTTTATGGGCAAGTCCTTCTTTATTTTGAAGAGAAGACCGTCATGCCAAACACGGTCAAATGCTTGAGATATGTCTAAGAAAGCTGCAGTACCATACTGTTTAAGCTCGAATGCTGTGTGTATACTTTCAACCAGTCTGTGTACTTGCTCAATCGTACTATGTTTTCGGCGGAAGCCAAATTGGTGGTTCGGCAGAAGATTTCTTTCAGAGATGACTGGTAAAAGTCTCCGCAATATGAGCATTTCGAGGACCTTAGATGGAATAGGCAACAAACTAATAGGTCTATACGATTTGGCCTCGACAGCACTCTTGTTGGGCTTAAGGACCATTATTATTTGAGCCACCTTCCATTGCATTGGGACCGAGCATCTCAGCAGGATCACATTAAACAATACCGTAAGAAACCGAATGCCCTCCCTCGGCAACTCTTTAAGAATTTTACCTGTTATATGGTCGTAGCCAGGAGCTTTATTTGAATTCAAAGCCTTGATCGCACTTTTTACCTCCTCCCTAGAGAACTCAGTGATGGGTAAATCCAGTTGGTGTGTTTCATTTAGTATGTCAGTGACTTCTTGAATTTTGGAAGACCCTAAATCGGGATTTGGTATAAAGGTATTCACCAAATGATCAGCAAATAACAAAGCTTTATCTGCATCATTGGCTGCCCATTCATTATTTTGTTTGCGGATTGGGGGATGGTTTAAAATGGGGCGCTTCAGTTTCCTGGTAACCTTCCAGAGGGAGTAGTCCGAGACCGCTGTTGTGTCCAGACTCATCAAGAAAGACCGGATTCCTTGGTTTTTAAGATCGTTGAGCAACCTTTTTAATTTTGTTTGAAGAAGATTTAAATGTCTTTTATCAGCTCTGTAACGTGTTTGTTGCCATTTTTTTCTTGCTCTACGTTTCTCAGCTAACAGGTCTCTGATAGATGAAGGACACTCCACTCTGTGCCCGGAGTGACCAGTAGTTGGGGTAGCAAGCCAAGCTGAATGCTGGACACAGCAATTAAAGTGCTCCACAGCCTCCACTATATCTTTATCGGATTTTAAAGAAATGTCGTTGTTAAGACACTGCGCCAAAACCCGCCTGAATAGTTCCCAGTCTGTCCCGCGTGAGTGGAGCTTACATGGTTCCGGAGTAGGCATAACCTGACTTTTCAATGTTAATTCAACGGGTGAATGATCAGAGGAGAGCTCGAGACTTGTTCTACTTGAGAAGAAGTTGCTAGCAATGCCCCTAGTAATAAAGAAGTCTAGCACGTCCGGTATCTTCTTCCTATCCGTTGGCCAATGGGTTGGCTCCCCAGGAGAGACCACGTTGAGCTTCATCTTATCGATGGTTAAAAACAGTTGGCGTCCCTTCGTTGTTATTGAGCGTGAACCCCAGAATTGATGTTTAGCATTGTAGTCACCTCCAGCAACAAACCTGTGCCCCAGTGTAGAGAAAAACTTTTCGTAATCACACAACTTGAGTTTGTGTTTAGGGGGGCTGTAGACAGCAGACACCACAAACGCCCCAGACCAATCCTCTATAACAATATTAGTTGCCTGGATTTCCTCCGTACGATAATGTATTGCTTCATGGTGCTTAATGTTGTTTCTTACAATAACTGCACTGCCTGCGTGCGCAGTTCCGTCCGGATGCATTGTGTGGTAACATTTGTAGTTACGGATGTGGAAATGGCTCTTCTCCGTAAAGTGGGTTTCTGTAATCAAGAGGATGTCAATTTTTTCTGTCTGTATATATTTTTGTACCTCTAGGGTATGTTGTGTCAGCCCATTGGCGTTCCATAAAGCTATTTTTAAGCAGTCGAATTTGATAATTTCGTCGTGAGTGATATCATTAGGGTTGTCAATGTAGTTAGCTGTTGCATCATTTGTTTCAGCAAGGTCATAACTTCATGAATGTCATTTGATTTTGTATTTTCCATTGGTTTCTGTCCGTTTATTAGTACATCTCTGTATGTTTGGTGCAAATTTTTGAGAGTAATTTTGTCATTGTGTGGAGGCATGGACTTTTCAATTGGAGCCAATTTTGATGCTGTTCTATTAAAACGTTCTCTAGGTTTAGGAAATTTCAGACTTTGAAGTTCTCTATAGATTTTACAGCCTTTATAGTTTGCAGGATGGTTTCCATCGCAAAGGACACACTTTACCTCATCCGACCTGCTTTTTCTTGGACAGTCCAAGGAGAGGTGGTCCCCAGCACATTTAATGCATTTTGGATTACGGCGACAGTATGCTTTAGTATGCCCATACTGCTGGCACTTAGCACATTGAGGAAGTTCACGTTTTGGTCTTGGAGGTTCAAAAGATATTAGACATTGCATGAGGTTTTTAGCGTCATATATACTCTTATTATTTTCATTTTGCGCCAGCTCAACTATAAACATAGGCAATGGCTTTCTTGTGGTTCTTTGTTTAATATTCCAAATATTAACACAGGTATGGCCTATTGCTAAAAGAGCTTCTTTAATTTCTTCTGGATCAGTAGAAGGGTGCATGTTCTTGAGCACAACTTTAAAAGTTCTTTCATTTTTAGGCTTATAGGTGAAGAACTCAGCCTTTTTGTCTTCTAATCTTTTCACTATAGTTCGATAAGTATCGGGAGTTTTTGCTTGGATTTTAATCTGGTTATTATGCAGGACTTTTAAGATGTACATGTCTTTAACATATTCATTTAGGAGTTTTTGTAGGGGTTGGATATTTTCCACTTTATCGACAAATATTGGCGGGGGTTTCAATATTTTCTCCGGAGGAATAGCTTGATCGTTTGAAGTTTCTTTGGGATCCATGGACAGTTCACTGAAGCTATTGCTAAGTGTTATTCCTTCTGTAGATGGAGACTCTGACAGTTTTTTCCTCTTATGATTTCGGGTAACAGGTACTCTTTGCCAGTCAGGTGTTTGAATGGTTTCCTCCGGCGATTTGTCTAATGCCATTTTCATAGGCATATCCAACTGGCCTTTACTACCCAATGAAGAACTGCGACTTCTTGTAAAAAGGCTGGGATGGAAAGTCTGTTGGACATAGCGTTTACCAGTAGTAATAGTCGACACGAGGGCCTGGTTATCCACCGTTCTGTCGTCTTTTTTTTGCAAAACTTTGCCCCCCCCAGAATACGTGGGGCAGCCTGAGCTATGCTCAGGGAGGGATTCTCCGGCAGCGCCGGTACCCTCCTGGGGTAAATTATTTTTGAGTCTTGCTTCCATGATTTAAGTTCCATTTTACATTCAGGGTTGGACTCCCCTAGCCAGGTGTTCGGTTATGGCGCCGAAGGCTCGCCTGCGCCCTTCATATATTAGCTATCACAGCCACGAGGAAGAATTAAGTGTGGAGCTCGTTTGTGATGCTGTAACATTGCCCAGGAGGTACGACTCACAGGATTTGTGAGTCCATCATTAGACCGCGGCAGCAGCCTAATAATGGCGAGGACGTTGTATGAATAGGACTGGTCAGTGCGCGCCTAATAGTTCAGCTCCACAGCCTGAACGTACGCAATCGGTATTCTCAGCATTTTTTAAGTATGTGTTTTCTGGCAGAAACACATACCACCAAGACCTACACTGACTTACCCCCCAATCTACCTATAGCAAATTTCACAAACAGATCTTTATAAGTTATAGCTAAGAGCCATCCCTAATCATCTAAATCGGTTCATCCGTTTGGAAGCTACGATTCTACAGACAGATACACATCATACTTATGACACCCCGTTTTTGTGTCAGGCGTCGGGGGTTAAAAACCACTGAGCCTCAATCATATAGGTACTATTATGTATGTTTTACTTAATCTTACCTACTCGTACTTTTTAGTATCTTCGCTAATTTAAAGGTTACCAACAATCTGGTACAACTGTGGATATAATGACTTGGGCAATTCGCATACTTACTCCTCTTAGGTCCTCTTAGTCCTTGGTAACAAATTAACCGTGGGTTATCTCGTGTGGCAAAGTTCATATACGTATCACTATAATGTCTTTTAATTACGAGTAATATAATATTTTAGAAGATAATGTAATTTATTTCCGCAGTCAGAGTCAATGTAAATCATTTTGCGAAAAGACTAATACTTATCACGCCACACACGTAGGTCTGTATCGACGCTAATCCTGTATTATCTACAAATCAAACTAATAATTAAGAAAAAAGTTCTTTAAGTAAGTACCTAGCTATATTGATATTATATCTATACCTAATCTATACTAGTTTAATATTATAAATGCGAAAGTATGTATAAATGTTTGTAACTCTTTCACGCAAAAACTACTGAACCGATCACCATGAAATTTTGCATACATGTTATCTGAGACACCAGAAAGGACATAGGGTACCTTTCATCCAGAAAAAAGTACTATTCCCGAGGGATAAATAAAAAATAAAAAACTAACGCCTGGCCAAAATGTTATAGCAACACGAGGTCATGCGTATATTGCTTTTTTTTTTATTTTCAACGAGGACGAAGTCGTGAGCACCAGCTAGTTATTGATATAAAAGTTATTGATATAAGGAAATCACACAAAAACTTTCCGAATCGGTCTAAAAAGCTAATTCGTAAAGCGTCTATTAATTAATCCTATTATTGGTCCTAAAAGGCTAACTTGGCTCCGTTTTTTCTATTCTATAGTCTAGGTAGGATTGGATGGGCCTATTATATCTATTAATTTTCTTTCAGTATAAACTATTGCAGTAAATAAACTTGGTTAGGTCCGCTGCTGTAAATCCTTTATACAATACATATAACAGTCCATTCCGCCGCACAAGCCTCGAGCCACATTATTTTTGATAGCTGCCGAAACGTTTTCATTGCTTTTAAATTCAAACACGCTCACTATCTTTATGACAAATTGGTGGCTACAAAATACACAAAAACTTATTATCTGAAGTAACAAAATTTTATACCACATTATTTATAAACGTTGCGGCTTACTTATAGTTGAAACTTAAGTATTTTCAGAATTCATAGAAATACTTACAAGTACTAAGTAAATAGACATTCTGCTGCAGTGGGTTAAGATGGTAAATTATAGACAACTTTAATACAAACCTTAGTTTATTGAGATTTTTAATTACATAGGTAACAATAGAGACACTTAATAATAAATAATAGTAAATATCAAAAACGAGTGACTTCATCTTTCGCTTTATTTTCGGGATTGGTCGTTGGTGATTCATTTGATTCCTCCTTTTTGTGAAGACCGTATAAAGTTCTGAAACAAAGTAGGTAATTATTATTGTATTTAGGTATAGGTATGATTTTCGTCTAGCTATAAATTGGAATCTTGGCCTGCATCTTTGAGCGTTTTTAGATTTCTTATTTGAATAAGAATTTTTATTATTATTATTTCTTTATTTTAAAATAAAAATCACTTGCTATAACTATACTTAAACTTCTTAGGATAACTTGTGTCTTCTAGAAGATTAAAAATATTATTACTCTTTGAGAATAAAATTTAATAATTAGAACTAATATCGAGTTATATTTGACGACACGTTTGGTCTAGAGGTTAGTTCGAATCCCGCTAGAGGAAAATGTTTATGTTAACATTTTTACCTTTGTACTTGAGTCATGGATGTTTTGTATTTATAATAATATATGTATGTATTTACAAAAAAAAGTAAGTAAGCAAAAAAAAAAGCAAAAAAAAACTTTCTGGTATCCATAATACAAGCAATAGTTGCTTAATGTGAAACTAGATGGTGCTGCGTGGAATGTGTGAAGATATTTATTATTTATTTATTATTATATGGTCTCATTCAGTGATTTTAAAGAATAAAATTTGATGGTTGATAACTGCCGTGAAACTTGAACAAAGGCAAGGCTACATGTGCTGCATATGAGCTGCCGGATTGTAGGATTAGAAGCGGATACGGAAATGTACTCTGGCATCCATTACTCACTCAACGAAACATCATCATACAGTCTGTTATTTCATGGAGCTCTATTTTTATTTATAATAAATAACTTTTTCTGGTGCAAATACTCATAAAGAAACCTCAAAGCAAGCACTAAAAGGAATTTGACTCTTCGCAAAACTATAGTCTAACAGAGTGGAGTTGAACTGCGGATATTGTTCATCATAGCTCATACCGGCACCAATTCAGAAGATCTTTTGCAACTAGTTAATGGTTTTCACGGTAAAGCCATGACAACCTAGTCAAGATTGGCCAATTGAACAGTCAATACTTGTCAATTAATGCATGACAATACTCCGCTAAACACTTCTCAAATCAACATACTGAAACTACGCGGCAGACCGATAACCTTTTGTTATATCTGTCTTATACTATGTACTCGTTTCTACTATTATTTATTCTGTGATTATACCAAAATTGTTATATTTTGGTCAAGGCCGAGCTTATTTTGGTTGGCTTAATTAAAAGCTGGAAAAGTAGCTTATTATGCTTGTCCCCAAGATGCAACCTATTTCGATACGCAATTTCATTAATATCCATTAACTAGTGTAGTCGTCTGAATAACTTCCCATTGTATACTATTACTAGGTGTTTCGCGATTTCACCCAAGGTTTTATTTAAATAGGCATGGAAAATGCACAATATCGTCTCTTCTCGATAATTCTCGGATTTTGTTTTGCATTTGATGGTGCTCGCAGTACCAGGGATTATCGCTTTCAATCAAACAATCTTCAAGTACTTAGTATACTTAGATTATAATCTAAGATACTTCTAACCGTTCTGGCTTACCACGGATGCAATTCCATATATCATTTTACCAAAATTAAATTGGAAAATTATAAGAAGTGATACGGAAGCAGTGATACGGACAACGAATTTGTTTTATTAAATACCATGTAGAAAAGTATGTAAAGATAACTGCAGACATCGAAAACAGAAAAGCAAACATTTTACTCTAATGGCGTTTATTCAATTAAGCTGACTACGGTTGAACAAAACTAGTAGAACTACGTGGAATAGACCTGGAATCTAAAAAACCTGTTATAATATATATTTAATATAATATAACATAGTAGAACGATAAATAAACTATTATTATTGGTAGATATGCAAAGACTAGAAATATTAAAAACGAGTCCGTAGATATTGATTGACCTTTTGTTAATCAGCGAAAAAATTATAACAGTGTAATGAACTCTAGCGAATTAAAAAAAACGAACAAAGTTTTAAACAATTAGTAATTGTTATACTCGACAGTAAACAAATATAAGTATTAGAAACTTTAATTTATTATTAAGTATTTAGAAATCTAGAAAAGTATGTTCTTTAGGTTCATTATAGACCTAAGTATAGGTGGCCAACGGATTTTGATACGGTCTTCACTGATGGAATAAACGAGTAACGAGAATGGTTTGTGTGTAGGTATAATTTGCAGAAAAAAATGCATTCGTGCCAAGACGGGGGCGGGTCGTTAGTTACTTATAAACGAGTTATAACGCTAGTTACCTACTTATATTTATGTTTATTTTTATGCTTTTTAATAAAAATATTATTATTATTTTTAGTTAGTCTATATTTTTTTTTCACACCAGAGAAAGAACAAAATAGTTTTTTCTATAAATACAAATCCAAAATTTTCATAACGCCCGCTACATATCACAGAATCCTATTTTGATAATAAATTTAGTAGGTACTAAATTTCGATACATTCCGAAGAAACTCTAATTATAATAAGTCCATAAGTAATTGTTTACGACATAGTGAAATTTTAGGTAACTATTTCATTATATCTGAAGAACAAATCAAGTGCAAAACGAGGATTGCCTGCCATTCTATACCGTTCAATCATCAATTTTCACGGTTCACCACATTTTTGCAATAAATAGAACAGTTTCCTAACACTAAATTAAACTTTCGATTCCATGATAGGACGAGGAAAAGTAAGGCCGTTTATAGGTAAATGTTTTTTTAATGATCAATATAATTTTCTATTTTAGTTCACCAAGCCTCTGAAGGCTATTAGAAATCGAATATTAGTTTGCGGTGACAAAATTATCGTAAGGGCGAGCTCTCGAGTTGGCTACAAGGTTAACTTTTTGCTGGTTGTATGTCGAAATCTATTACGACCGCAACTACACTTTGGCAACGTAGAGCTCATTGATATGACATCGAATTGTTTGTTAGGATTCTTTAATCTTCAACAAAATTTGTTAATGCGTTCCTACTGTTTAAGATGGGTGTTGCGTATTGATGTTTTATACAGAATTAGCTGAACCCGGCCACTTTGGAACTTGAAAATTCCCAAGTTTCTGCTGATAGTTCGAAATAAAAAGTATACACAAACACTCCTCTGTTAAAACTCCATATTCTATGAAAATTTCAAGTTAATACATTGGCTAGTTTTCGAGTTTTGGGGACACAAACATACGGAAGCAAAATTTTTATATACAACGCGACTGTTTCTGCATAGAAAATATATTTTTTTTTTTTTTAATTATATGTTTGAAATACAATAATAGGTAAATACATAATTTTATAGTTTATTTAACATTTAAGAACATAAGTTTCAAATTACAAATTATTATCTTCAAAATCAACAAACAATTAATGTTTGTTATTAAAGTACAAACGTCAAACAACTAATTCTCAAACTAAGTGGTCCTGTGTCTTGACAATTAGTATTCCGTCACATAGAATCTCAGGTAAATAATCTATGTAGGCGTCCTATTCTACTATATGAACCGTAGCTTATATAAATATAAATGTTATATTGATACGTTAATGACAAAAAGCATTTTGTCTCATTTAAACTAGGTGACAATTGAATAAGAAAAAAAGAGATAAATAGTATCTTGTTAAGCGCAAATTTTGGCAACATTCTTTGCTAACGTCATGACTTTACCAAAGCGTGAGGTGCCCCCATGTTATGTGCAGAGTTTCGTGGTAGTATAGGAAATATTTTGATGTTTTTGTGAGAGAACGAATAAAGAAAACTACTTTTTGTCGTGTGTGGGCATTGTCCTAAATTGAAAAATTATGCCTTCGTGCTGCATCAAGCAGTATCGTAATAGAAAAAACGAAAATCTCTATCTTATGTGCCAAATTGTTTGAAGTGAAGTTGGAATTCAGGCACGCTGGTTGAGGGGGTATACTCGGTCCATATTGTTCTTGGGTCAGAGCATTGAATAGTGTATGAATATAGAAACTTCGAATTAATTGCTTTCAAATGTAAATTTAGTTAAAATAGTTGTTTAGTTGTAGTACTCAACTATAACGTTTATACCTATTTATTTTAGCAATATACTGTAAAAAAACAAATTGAAAGTAAAGCAAAATAAGTAATTATAGCCCAGTTGGTGAACTGAAATTTAACAGTGAACTGAAACGCAACAGTTTGAATGCATGCGCACGCGCATTGCATATATTAAAAAACGCGCACATTATATTAGATACACAATACATACACAATATTTATTGTTTATTTATTTCTTTATTTAATACTTGAATGTTATTGTTGGTGTTCATAGCTATTTTCAGCATAAAAAGAAATCCGTTATTGGCATTAATATTTGAAGCATACATATGTATTTATTTCTATTATATTTGTTGTGGAATTAAGTGTTGTGTGACTTTGTTTTAACGAAAAAAAAAAGACTGTCCACCTCCAAAACAAGTCTTTGTAACCTTTATTTATAATAGCAGATAAATTTTTACGACCAAATAAATTCTCTTATTTTTATTTCTTCTGCAGAAAAAATATTGTTTATTTAGTGCTCTAAAGCAGTATAGTATAATATATAGAACAGGATTCTATTAAAATAATATCTAGAGATTATAAAATAACTTAAGCGAGAGTGGCTATATTCAGACGGTTCAGGTACCGACAGTCAAAGGCCTTTTATCAGGCTTAATATTATCAATAACAAGAGTGGTAGAAATAAAATGAAATACTTACATCAATATAATTATAGCCGGGACGGCTAATCCTGCACTGATGAGGTAAAATGCTCCAGCGAACGTGGACAGGGTACTGAGATACACTTTACTGTAGACAGGAGAGTAGATTACAGGTACTAATGCTTCCGATATACTTATTAGAGAGCTTGTTTTACCTGAAAACAAAAATATATTTATTAACTCTAAATATTGTTTTAGTGTAAGATGACAATGGCAGTTATTATATGTACTCGTATATATTCATGCAACAAAGCAGAATATCATATATGCTTCATAACTAGTAGGTAATCCGCTATTGTGTTATGAAGCAATTAACATAATAAGGAATCCTTTGACGTTTTGCGATCGAGTTGTCCGACGGACAAAGTTGACCGACCGACTGAGTGTCCTCAAACGTTTAAATAATGGGAGCTACGCAAACCTTTTAAAATTCAAGGTTTTATTCGTATTTAGGAGATAAAATATTTAGTGTAAAAAAATATGCGGGCGAAGAAACATAAAATTGCATCTAATAGGTTAGGTATAATAGATTTGAATTATTTAAAGTATTTAAAGTACCTACTGAAAGCGATTTTGATTTCATGGATTTTTTTTAGGAATCAAAGCCCTGACAAACACCTCAACCTCAAGTCGAAGAGCTAAACACCTCAACCATCCGATGCCGCGCTTTGCCGATTAACACAGAAATTTGTTTTTTATTAAAAAAATATTTAATATACTAACATTTCCGTAACCCGCAAAAAAGGGTGTACAGTCTTACCACATATGAATATATGAAAAAGCTTAAAAATCTAGGTACCTACCTACTTATTTTTTCTTTTTAATATTTAATTGATATATTCAATTGAATTATTAATATATTCAAACTATTAAACTTGGCGAAGTTTGTATATACATATCAGTGGAACAATATGAATTTTCTTCCGATTAGTTAAAAGGTTTAATGAACTTAAAAAAACCAATTAACAAAATTAATATTTCAATGAATAGCAAAATTAGTTTTATTTTTCTAATAAACTGTTATTAATAATAATTTTAATATAAATTATAGTTACTATTTATAGCAGTATTGTTAATAACTGGTTTATGTTACAAAAAATTCCACAAATATGTAGTTAAAATAGCTTAGCAATAATATTTTTTTATTATGACACCAATAATAATGATAATTAGAAATGCAAATATTTTTTCATATTTCAATGGCTGTTCATAACATTGTTATACCATTATTGTTGTCTTGCTTTTGACGACGCAATCCGCATCCAAATAAGATAAGAAATGACACAAATTGAGCGACATGACAGTAGAAGGACTCAAAATATAACTTAACACGTATATAGAACATTTAGCAGTGTATATTAAAGTACGAAGGTACAGGTGTAAGCCACGTCGTTATGGTACTTAAAAATAATATATTTACAAAGATTTAGGATCTGAAGCTGATTACCCAATGAGTGTTACTTTTGTGTTACTAGAACTAACAAATTCAATTTCAGAAATAATAGTCGATCTAATACGATCATCATCATCAGCCTGTGTCTTTGCATTGCTGGATGTAAGCTTCTTCTAAGGCTCGCCACCATGTACAGTCTTCTGTCCTTCGCATCCAGCCGCTTTCTACGAAGATTTCAGTTTACAGTAGTGTCTTTCATTCGAGATCTCTTCCACTCCTTCGGTTATTTGTTCTGCCACAGATATTATCTGATCGGCCCATTGCCACTTCAACTTGTTAATTTTCTTGACTATTTCGACATCTTTGGTTCTTCGGTGATTTTAATAATTTTTAATCCTCTCTACCAAAGGACCATAATCTAGAATAATCTAATCTTATCTAATCTAATACAGTATGTGAATCTAATAGTAAAACCACTACGTTACTGAAACTAACTTTCCCCATATTAAAACGCTAAACCGTTTCGGTGTCTCACTGAAAGACGCATGGAGTCGCATCGATCATACACGCTTGCCTTTCAAGACGGTGTTTTGCAATAAACTCTTTTGCCTCACATCAAGTTGTGTGCATACTTAATTTCAGTTACTGAAATTGACTCACCGTTAATATTTATGGGGCAACGAAAGTTTAAAATTGTTTTAGCAGTGTTCAACTAAAACAATTAAAATTGTCGATAGGGACAGACCGATGAATAGCGAGAGTAAATACAGCAAGTAGGTAACAATTTTTTTTTTGCATAATTAGCGGATAATTGCCAAGTTGCCGAAACTAATAAGACAAAGAGTGATTGGATATCTATATAAAAAGGTGTTGATTGTTGACCATATTTATGTTTTTCTTAAAGAAGATTTTGTTGGGCTGTTGAAATATTTCAATTAAAGTTTTCTATTAATGTTTCGCCACCTGTAGTTTCACCACTGCTATGTTTACTGTACTATTAAAATAGACAAACAGTAGTCACATTCAATGACGATCTCTTATCTATATGTGTACATTACAATATTCCCACAACGACATAAGGTATACATTCATTATCTCAAGGAAGCCGGATTCATGAAAAATGACGTTGCGACGCCACTTCAAATTTAACTTTTCCATTCACTTTTGTCAACAGTACGTTTATTAACATTTTCTTCAGTGCACTTAGATCGAAACTTCTATTCATACATATTTCCATGTTAATGTCAAAATTTATTGTATGTTCTATCCATTTCTTAGTAACTTCATTGCCTTTCTCCTTTAACTGCTGCCTGTTTAACTAATAGTGTGATCAGCCCTTTTCAATTCAGATTACTAATCTCGCAAGCCATGTCGATGCTTACAATTATGTCTCTTGCATTCCCGAGTTTATTGAGCTTAATTTCCCATAGAGACAATAAAATTACCGCGTTTCCCAGCGAATGTACTTAAAATTTTCCATAGAGAATTTAAATTCATTGAGAATTGCTACAAATAAAAAAAATCACGTTTTTTTGTATTATTAAACATGTTCTATTTACGCGAAGTATGAGCATTTATTGACATGATAATCGGTTATTGAACTAATGAATAATATTACTTGGTTATATCAATTCCAATAACCTTTTGACTTTACGAGTATACATCTTTATTTGTCAAACTAATTCCCAGTCTCAACACATTTCTATTTTCATGTCAATGGAATAGAAATGTATTTACTTAAATAAAATTAACAACCAATAAAGGGCTAAGTATTTTCAACACAGATATGGGAAATATATTTTATTAAAGTCACATCTATTAGTCAAATGACTAATAGATGTTACAAAAGGTGAAAGGTCCAGAATTATTAATTAGATAAATTAAAAGCATGCTTTGAGACATAAAAGGATGGTAAAATTATTAATTATACTGTATATTGTTGTAACTACTCGTAGATCGTGTGATATAAGAAACAGGGAAACCATATTTTACATCTTTTTCATGTCTACAATTTTGGAATATTAACAAGGTTTTTAAGACAAATGTGAGTTACTCATAAAAATAAATGAAATTGGCAAAATTTTTGTCTAACTAAACCTAAAAAGGCTAAAAATTTCAGGAATTAAAAAAGTTCTAATAGTGACTATCCTGATTTATTTATTAAAATTATATCAATATAATTTATTATTTTAACAATTTCTTGGCATGCATATGTTGTGTAAACTTTATTTACCTAACTTTAATTAACATGACAACAATGCAAGCGATAGAAAACTGATAAATTCGAAATATGTCAAATAATGTCATCAGTAATATTTTTAGTTTTATCTATTTAATTAGTGAAATAAGTCAGAGAGATTTACTTTATTTAAACATTATAAAAGTATTTGTAAAAACCCAGTAACTAATTACATTGCAAATATTAATAACGTTTCTCTGTTAAAATCATATAAACATATACCGTTAAGATTTTATCGCGTATTTTCAATGGAAATCAAACTGTGTCTAATTTAATTTAGTTGTGAAAATTGTTTACTAGAAAGTAAAAATCGCAAATATAAATGATTTTTTTTTAGTTAAGAATGTTTAGAAAGAAGTGGGAATGTGAGACGGTGTAATAGAAAATGAAGTTTAGCCTTTGGGACACGAAACGAACGCTGAAGCATGTGTGCTATTATGTTTTGGTCCTTATCCTTAATCCTACTATGGTCGGCAGTGCACTCGTAGCACTTGTGATGTGGCTTGTGTTTAGGCGACGGTAGCTAACCACCTCAGCCTCAGACAGTCAAGCGTACCATCAGCCTATCTGACGATCTTAACATAAAGAAGACAAAGTAAACTGATAAGAAACTCACCGACTTCGTCGCCACTAACAAGTTTAGTTGCGATGGATCTAAGCGATGTGGCTCCGGCGGAACTGAACATGTCCAGCACTGGACCCAGGAAGTAGACAGTGCGGTTAGGCGCCATTGCGTAGACCAAGCTAGCAGCTATTCTGCTTAGACACGCCACAACCCCGATAACGCTGTCCTCAACTTTCCATCTCTTGCTGAACAGATAGATAGTTACGAAGGAACCTGTATAATGTGACAAAAATATGAACATGGCATATGAAAGCATATCCTACTAATATTATTAATGCGAAAGTTTGTGAGGATAGATGTATGGATACTTGTTACTCTTTCACGCAAAACTGCTTAATGGATTTAGATGAAATTTAGCACACAGTTAGTTTATTACCTGGATTAATATAAAAGATAAAAAGATAAAACCAGTATAAAAAGATTACTCGATCGTATAAAAATGCAAAAGAATTGAACGCCATTGTCGTAAGCAGTGGTGGCGCCGCCGTTGTTACTTCGATAAAAATTTCAAACGTTATATCAGGGGTTATATTTTTCAATTTTTAATGTGGACGAAGTCGCGAGCCCCAGCTAGTAATGACTATGCTCTACAAGGGTTGATTCAATTCGACCGTATAAATATCTAGATTAGATATCTCGAAACGCACGAGTAGTTTGGTTATTTACATTTTATTTAAGCACATATTAAACTCTCTTCGTCTACGTACACCCTATTACCAAGTATTGAATATCTTTTACTCTCAACACAACATAAATATTAGGCGATCTATTTATAAATGACTCATTAAAGGCACATACTTCCTACACGGTTCGTGCCTACACCATATAATTAAGAATAGTTATCAAATCTTGTTGTTTTAGTTTTATGGTGGTGTTGTGTTTTTTTTTTTTTGTGTATTTTTGTATATTTAATAAATTTGTATACCAATTCGTGGAAAATGTTGTTGATTGCATTGTTACCTTTATTTATGTATGTTTCTCTTTTTTCAAATTTATTTTTGTTGTAATTGTGTAATTGTCATTGTGTGTTGTAAATGTTTGTTTTCCCTAATAAAATAAAATAAATATTAGAGATCTGCTACCGGCTTCGCGTGGAATTGAATTTTTCAAAAATCCTTACTTAGTCGCATATTACGTTTTAAAACAAACCTATGTTCCAAATTTCAGCTTCCTACTCTTCGAAAATGTCTACCACCCAGCTTTGCCGACACGGCTGTAAGTATAGCAATTTGTCGAACGTTCATCTACACATATTCGATTCAATGCCGGCCCGACTATATGTATAGCAACCCTTAGTTGTTTTGGCTTTACTTTACAGTCAGTCAGGACAAACTATATTGTTGGATTTTTGACCAACAACCACAGAAGTCGGCATGTATTTGAATATGTATCTTTATAGAAAACGTTTTTGTGTTGTCAAAAAGGCAAATAAAGCCGTGGAGCACAGCTAGTTATTAGCTAGTTTAAATTTTCTAAGTACATTCTATTACTGTAGCATGTTCAAGAAATCCTTCCTTCCATTACAATTATCGTTGCCTGTCTGTCTGTCAGGTTTCTCGTTAATCACGATTTAATATTAAACTAGGTCCGTAATTAAAAAATCTGGTAGATTCCTTGCATAAGTTATTAAGCAAAAGTTATCCTTGCATAGCTTTCGCTAAGTTAGATATTTAGCGATGAAATTCTGATAGCTTTACCGGTACGATGACGCCTCACTTGTTTATATAAATCCTAATATTATATAAATGCGAAAGTTTGTTAGGATGGATGGATGTTCTCTATTTCAGATTGTTGACTATTTCAAAAAACGGCTTAACAGATTTGGATGAAATTTGGCACACAGATATTTTATTATTTTGATTAACATATCATACTTTTTATCTTGAAAAAATGCTGTTTAAAATTTAAAGAGCCGTTTAATAATATTTTGTTGATCACCATCGCTAAACTGTGGATTAAACGCCCTAAACATCAGATTAATCATTAAGTTAATCAGATGTTTAGGGCGTTTTACCCGCATTTTAGTGATGATGAACAACAAATTATTATTAAACGGCTGTTTAAATTTTAAACAGCTGTTTAAAAATAACCGTCTGTTGGTAAACTCGAGCCAAAAATAATTTAAAAAAAACTATCGTTGCACAGCGATAAAAATGTCAGATATTTTCTCAGGTGATATATTTTTCATTTCTCAACGCAAACGCAAACACTGGCTTGTTTTAAAATATTGAAAGTCTACGCCCATTTGTTAAATATTAACATAATTAATTTGAAAAGCAAATATTATTAATAAAGCTAGTGTCAACTCTACTTAATATTTGTTCAATTGAACAAAGCGTAAAGTGGAAACATAAACACTTGTTAAACTATAGTTACACGTAGCGTAGTTAGATTGATCCCACGAGACAAACACGTGTTTCGTTAACTTGATTCACGTTTTCCGATAATATAATTGACCGGGTAACGGAATAAGAACGAAGTACATTATTTTAGGTGTCCAAATAATATAATTGACGACTATAATGATTTTAATGTAAACCCTTTTATCATAATGATCATTGAATCATTAATTTAATGTAAACCCTTATTTTTTTATCAAATAACTCTTATTACTCACATCTTAACATATTTTTATCTGCAATAAAATCATTTAGTTTTATAACGTAGGTACATTGCAGAGTTTTTTGCGGTTACATTGTCATAGAACTTGTGATACATTGTTAAATTCATAAGGATAACTATTGAATTTATGAAAAATCCAATCTTACTAGTTCACAAAGGCATTATAGCCGGTATACGTGGTATGTCTCTTATTGAAATACAAGCAAAGCTGTACCTATGTACTTAGTAGGACAAAGGAACTAATATTTACTGGCATTCCTTATTCAATTAACGTAATGAACTTATTTGACGGCCTTCTTAAGAAAATGGTTACTGCTGCCAGACGAGTTGCCAAATTTATGAGTGTGTCTTTCCACTACTCAATTCAATCTATACTAACATGGAAAGCATAAAGAAAGAAGTTTTGTATGTTGGTAGTGAATAAACTCTAAAACTACTGGACCGAATTTTTAAAATATTTTATAAAGTTAAGCGGGGGAAGTCTCGTGCAGCAGCTAGTTTATTATAATTCAAGAGGTTTTCGTATATGTAATTCAATAAGTTGCATCGACTAATTAAAACGTGATTGATGGTTGACAAATGGACAAAAATTTTTGAGGTAACAATTCGGAGAGAATCTAATTTGAGACGTAGGTATTGGAATTTTCAATACACTTCCAATTCTCAAGAGTAGTTTCGAGTAAATATTTCATTCCGAATAGTGAACGGGTAGCTGATTGGACCATTTCAGTGGCAGTTTGAACTGGGAGCTGTATTAAATTTCCTTAAATGAATTTATTGAAGGAACTATGAATTTGGAATTTTTTTTTTCATTATGAATATGAATACTTTTATAAAATAAATATTATGGTGTTTTTGACGTAAATACGTCTTTAAATTATCTACTATAGTGGAAGGAAATTCAGAAATCTGATAGTAAGAAAATTGAGGGATAGAGTTTGATTCTAAAATTTAATTACCCCACTCGATAACCATTTCAATCTGGTAGCTAAAGCTAACCAGATACTTGTATGTTATTCATTCCTTTTTCGAAATGAGTTACTTAATCAATTATCCAAATATATAAGACTCGTCGTGGTGACTGAGCCTTTTGTGTGGTTGTAAAAAAAAATACAAGGCAAGAAACTTGAAATTCCGAAATTTGCTCCGGTCTGTATCGAAAGTCTAAGCTGCCAAAAGTAATGGTCAAAAAAGAAACAAAGTGATTTGAACCGGTTAAAGAGTATCCGCATCGAGATGTGCATGAAGGCAGATATTAAGTAACCTTTCTGTAAATTTATGCAATGAATTGATGATCTTATTTTTTTTTGTTTGACATTTAATTTATGTGAGTTACTTATTTTGCATGAAAGGTAAAGTTGGAACGTTTTAAAGGTAGTTTAAATTGATAAGCAACGGTAGCCATGTACAGTCAAGTGAACCGTCAGCCAGGCAGGCTGGGGCTGCGGCTAGGGCTGGGGCTGGAGCTGAAGCTGGAGCTGGAGCTGGAGCCGGGGCTGGGCTTGCATTCCTTATATTCTTGCACACGGATTGGATTTTGCACTGTGGTCGTCTGTGACTAAGTTAATACTCTAGCGAAACTGTCGTTTTTCATCCAAAAGTAATAAAATTTGTATTTAATAAGTAATAATGAAACATTAAATCAGACCGGAAAATTTGGTATTACATGAGGATTCATAAATAATTTGGTTTGATTTGTAGAACTAAGTCTTTTTATAAACTTCAACAGTAATAAACTAACTCGTCAAATATCCGGTTGGTATTACAAGAGAATTTTATCAGTAGAACAGCAAAGAAATAACAGCACTATCATATTACAAACAATGCGGATTTTTTTAACAAATAATTGCCAAGTACGGGTAATTCAGCAGATTCTATAATATTTTGGATTTTATCTTCACCTATATAAAATCCAAATTTTCCTTTGATTTAAATATGATTTAAAATATCTGAATTTCAAAATATTATGATGAATTAAACATATTTGTATGAATTATTTAAATGAACGTTTTTAATATTTGAAGGAATTAACGGAAAATTCAAACATTATTAAAAACGTTATGCAATGTTGCGTTAACAAAGACTCTACTATTTTCTAATATTCGTTTATGCATAGATCTGAAATTGGTCTATTGCATCTAACAACTAGTTTTGTTCTACCTAAGAACTAAACGGAAATCAGTTCCACATAGTGCAAAATTGCAACAACATTGAGAATTTTGTTTGAACTGTCCACCTTTGAAATTAATTAACACTACTATTTTTCACATAGCATGGGTATGTTGACGTTTTGTTTCTACGAGAGTCGTAGCGTATCGCCGATGAAATCGAGTTAATAGATAATTCGCCCGAATTTATTTCGCCCGTCGAATTAAAAAACTTGTATTTATTGTATTAATTTTTTATCAAAAAAAATTGTAAAATATTTAAAAAAATATTTGTGCTTCTGGTTTTTTTTAAATGCTTGGGTGCAATGGATGAAATTAAATGTTGCTGTATCCATGCTTGTGTTAAAAATACTGTAGTGCGTCATTTCTATTCCACACAAAAAACTAATACTACACTATAGTAGATACTTAAAAATAATTTTTGTGTAAATAAAATTCAAGTGAAAGGGTCTGTAATTAGAGTTTCATGTCATCTAAAAGAATGTATCACTTCAAGTGACATATTTATTTTATGACGACTAAATACTTTTTAAAATATAAATTTAACAATCTAATTAAATGTGTCAACACATATTTTTAAAAATATGTTCCCACGATAAATCATTATGTAAATATTGATCTTTATGATGTCGTACATGCAGAAAGAGTCAGAGTGACGTCATAAAATGCCTTTTCAACAAAGCATCTAAATGTTATCATCAACATCGATGCATCATCATAATACATATAAAAAATCGTTAACAAGCCGTGTTTGTGCATTAAATATTATTTCAAAAAACAATTTGTACACATTATACTTATGTAATATACACCGAGGTAAAAAAAAAATAGTTTTTACAATTTATATCTGTGCCTTTGTTGTAACAATTAATCTCAGAGATAACATTACCTATTTGAATTCAGTTTTCATCTTCCGGTAACATTTAGTGTTTGTTTTATTCCAATCGGCTTAGTAGTATTATAGTAATATTCTATTATATTCTTTTAGCGAAGAAAGAAGTCGTGCCTGAAGAACATTATAGAGTGAACCGGGATAGCTAACGCTGTTGAGCTGTTCCGACGAACACAGACTGAGAGGTCGGTTTCAGGCTGATAGTCAACCTTCACTGGTTGGAGAGGCATCCCAAAAAGAAGATATTCTATTGTTATACCAGCATGAAATTATAAATGAAATTATATTATTTCAGCTATCTATATACTAAATTTCATCAAAATCAATGATAACTGGTTTATTAGTGAAAACAGAAAATCATACTTTGGAATTAAAAGTATCTACGGGTATGAATTTTCGTATTGTAGAATATGATATTATTAGTACAAAAAAACTGAATGATAGACATAATAATTTTCAAGGTTTCTTCAAGTGCGCTGTAAACAAATTCTTACAAGGTCGGCAATGTTTATTTTTCTTTGGCGACAGTAGCTGACTGCCACCATTAATAATAAAAAAATACCGAAATAATGAGATGTCTAATTGCAGACAGTCAGTATTCCAATTGCAAAATAATCACAATTATTCCATTAATATTTTGAAAACAATTGTAAAACAAATTACGTGCCAGGACAGTTGCGTAATTTAATTCTGAGTATTTATTCCTTAATAGTAAACTTTCCTTACACTTTCCTTACAGCACTCACATTGGTTCTTGTACGAATTTGATTCTGCTCTCAATATTTCACGCAAGGAGAACTCGAGAGTTTTTTAACGAAAATGTAGCGAGGCCTTGAACGTTTCACGAGTTGCAGTTTATTTGTGTTTCATTAAAAAGTTAATGCAGCTGTGTAAGGTTTTGTATAAAACGAAACGCCTGACGAATCATGTTAGTCTGCATATGTTCCGTTTGTGAACAACCACAGAATTCACACTTAATGTTAATGTTGTTAACTACTTAATGATGTCAAATATGAAATAAAATAAACCAAGTCTGGGCCACGGGGAACAAGCCATTGATTTGAAAAACATAAGAAATTATGTCAATTTTAAAAGAACTATCGTGAAATAACATGAAAATAGCACATTAAAAGAAAATAATTCTGAGATTTATTATGAGAATATTTGATTTAAGACGATAAAAATAAATTTCCTCATATAATAAAAAAATAATAGCATGTACTCCTAGGCTTAGTTATTATCCAAAGTTTTCTTATTAATAGCTTTTATTATTTTTATAAATCATATATTTATAAATTATATTGTAATCGAGTGGGAATTAGTTTCGGAGATTGGTGTGAACGAACATTTTGGCACTTTTATTTTTATATAATTTACTAGCGACCCTCTCCCGACTTCGCACGGGGCAAATTTATATTCAAAATCAAAATCAAAATATTTATTTATCAATTAGGTTTCTACAAGAAACTCTTATAAATTTAAATTTACCCAGGGTTTCGGAAAAAAAAGCTAAGATGACGATCCTGAGAAGAAACCCCGAAAGAAACTCAGGATACTATTCTTTTTGTCATCTTTAAAATATAAAATTATAACAAATTTTAAAACAAAATCAAAGTATATATACTATACTAAACATAGTATGGGCTTCGAATCGCTTAAATCCAGGCTTCTTTGTCGCTTAAATAATCAGTGATTTTATAAGCCTTTCGAGAGGAGTTTGGTTTTAATGAAACTTTTAAATTTATTGAATTCAATAATTTAGATAAAAACCTATATTTTAAGTTGGACCAAATTACAGATAGTTTTCGTAACTAAATCGGTTGTAGTTTCGGAGTTTATCCCAAACATACATCGTAACAAGAGAATTTTTATATATATAAGATATTGATGACAAGAGATGTTTTTACAAAAATGTAGAATGGTGAAAACTTTTTCCCTACAACCATACTTTTTTAACATTACTTGACTAAATAGATCACCTAATAAATCATGTTCTTGAATTTTGTTTAAGAAAAATACAGTAAAAAAAAAGTGTGTGTGTCAGCTCCGACGCACGACTGGAGTTTACTCCTTACTAGCGATTATAAATATATAATAAAAATTATAAAAACATTGATCATAACGAATTAATATCAGCGCTATCTCTGTTTGAATGATTACTGGTACCATCTAGTTTTCGCAATGATGTATTATTACTTAACATAACTTATTCTAGTTTCAGAGATATTCTAAAATTAAAACTAACGCATACTAGTATATGAAAATAAAAAATATATATGTGAAAATAGGAAATAATTGACTTACCTACACTCCCAACAAGGACGGAGTATGTGAGGAACAAGCTGTAGTCGACCTCAGTGAATTTAAACTTGTATCTGGTGAACCAGTAGGTCATCTGCGCCTCACCTTTATCCCAAACGAAACATCTCTATTAGTCATGCATCTGAAGGCAGTGCCCAGCGGCGACAATCTGCAAACATTATGCTTAATGGGACTTTTACTTAATTGGTCTTTAACAGTTGATTTTGAATTGCAAGAGGAATAATTTTGTTTCCATTAAGTAAAAAAAAATGTAGATGAAATAAACCGTTAAACAAAATGTCTGCAAGATTAAGGTATATTTATTTAAGCACAAATAAACAGTGTATATAAACGCCTGCCCTTCGTCATTGTTAATTTTATGTTGGTGAATCCTTTTTCTTCTTTGTTTAGAATTTTCTCACACATATATTGGTTTTAAGCATTAGCTTAAATTAATTGTACTTACATATTAAACTAATAAATAAGTAATTTATTTCTATGGCAGTACACTGCGCAACGCATCTGTTAGCAGTAACCACTTACTTACAGAAGATCACCAATTTAACAGCTATTGTGTTTTGGTGTCTCTGTAAGGGATATCAGAGTCATCCGCCCCCGAGTAATAGGGATTAGGGGATTAGTTTTGATTTTGGATAGGTTTTAGTATAAGGGAATAGCATCTTCTTATTTTTTGTCCTTTATCGCACTAAGTTCAGCAGTATACTTAAACCATTATAAGCGACTGTAGCCACCTTACTACTATCAAATTAACACCTTACTACCCTTAAAAAACATTAAAATTTTATATGAAATGCGCCATACGTCGCCCGCCATTTTAACAAAGATTTTGAAGCTTCAACACAGAGTTGAGCCACTGTTTGTATTCTTTTACAAATCAGGCAGCTGTGGTCATCGAACCTAACTTTATGAATGTATTATTTTACGTGTTAGGTACATTAAGTCTACTAATTGTAAATTCAAAATGTCTCTCGTATTCAAATTTATTAATTTACATGATATCCGTTTCGGTTAGAAATAGAATCGTCATGCAAATTAGCCTTCCTCTAAAGTGAACTTTTTCAATTATACCCTCTTTGTCCCAGCATGTAAGTAAAAGGTATGTTCATTTAAATTTTATCTCTTGATTATATGCTAATTAAATTTTGTTCCTATATTGACACCGGGAATATTAATTTAATTAAATAATAATTTACCGATTATTACATTTGTTTGTACGGTAAAAGACTGAAATATTAAAAAGAAAATAATAAAAAAATTCGCCTATCGAAGGATGCAGTAAACCGAGTGCATAATTTAATAAAACTTAAAATTATTTCTAAAAGTAACTAATCAACAATTTACTTGTAGTTAGTGAAAGAGGCCTTAAGCCGCTCGGTCATGTGGGAGTAAAATCGTTCAATGCAACGGAAATGTGTTACAGGAAGCAGGGATTTACAGAACGCGGCTATTTGAATTGACCAATGAGCGCGCAGACATCACCGCAGTGTTGCAAAAGTGAAATATTAAAAATGGGTAAAGTTGCCAGCAAAAATCGAGAAAAGTCGGGAGAATTTTATTCGGAATAAAACAAGAATATCAACAATAATTTGTGAAAAATTTCAAATGGCATTTTTAAATTGTCAAAATCATAGAAACATTGTAACATTGACCAAGGTGAGATGTCGGATGTTATACATCATACGCGACTACTGTAAGGTTCGTTTATTTTTTAATACATTTTTTTCTAATGCTATAAAATTGTAGAAGTTATGAACTCAAGTCGTATTAGTACGCAAAGTGTAAAATACAATCTATTAAATATTTCTATTATTTTCAAGATTTTTTTATTTTTATTAAAGATGGGTTTGCTCTTGACCGACAAGGATAGGAATATACACCTTCTTAGGATTGACTTACATATAGATATTCAGTAGAAAATATTCAATAGAAAATATTCACTACATGCATAAATGAAAAATGCGGTACAAAGCTAATTGAATTTCTTATCAACAAATCACTGATCAACTGTACTTAATTCGACGCGCTGATTTAGAAAATCGTTGGCAACGCCTACCAATATTTCATTGTTCTTTTATACCGGGATGTTAAATTTCCTTTTCTTATTTTTATTGTCGCTATTGTACACGGGACAGCAGACGGGAAACTGTAGAATTGAAATTATGAAATAATAACGGAAAAACTTATTGAAATCAAATATTAAAGGAACTATCTGAATTTAAAGCATCTTCAACCTATCTACTAATGTTAGTAATGTTGTGTCATAGCAAGTTATTGTGAAAATTATTATGTTAATTCAAATTTTTATTATACATTTAACAAACACAAGCAATTTTTTAGTACCTAGATCCGAAGATTACTTCCAAAATTAAAACTTAATAAGCTAATATATAATGGGCCTTAAATACTAGAACATACATTTAAAAAAGAATCAGCAAAAATTAAATTTTATTAAATATTAATATTAAGACTCGGCTTTCTTAATTATGTTCTTTTGTTTTAAATTTTTGAAAATATCTTCTATCTTTAGAATAATTGTTTTTGTTGTAATTTCTGTTTTATTGTTAAATGGTTGAATATTTTTAACGCATGAAGCGTATATAATTCGAACGAACAAAACTACTTATGTCTTGGAATTTTTTTCATTATTCTCCTTATGTACAGTTCAGATGATTCATTGCTGACATTTTAAATGGCCGTATGAAGCACTAAATTCACAATGGCAAGCATTATTACAACAAAAAGCATTGAAATTTCTGCCATACAAGCAAAGAAATTCTACTAACTGCCAAACAACAGCACCATTCGTGGTGTAGGTTTATATTTTAGTGAGTAAGTAAGGAAAGCCAGCTCATTTCTTTCCCTATCTCTAGAGATCCTGTTCTTCCTATCAAAGGTATCCTTTACGTTTTTTTATTTAAAAGATTGATCAATTGATGCTATATGGAGAACGTCTCCTCACGAGGAAGTACTGAGGTCAGCAGCGACCTCAGTAAGATAAAGGAAAAGGAATCCTTTACTCACTCCCTGAAAAACAACAGTAAACTGTTATTTCACGATGACTTCTGATAGGGGGTGGTTACTGCTACCTAAGACTACATTGTAACTATATAATCACATCCACTTGATCTTGGAATTTCAAAACCATACCTACATTACAGGCTGTACGATTATTTTTATTAAAAAGAACGACATACATTATGACGATTATTTTTCACTTCATAAACATATTTAGTTTTGGTTATTTTGCCCATAAAACTATGAACTATGACTATGAAGTATTTCCGACATTGATAAGTTGGACAGAGAAGAATAGAAGAATGTATGACAATATTAATATTACACAGTGCCAATAGAAATTTTGAATTGATTAGAAGAAATTGGAACATTTGATTATGTCAGAATAATTTAGGTATGTCACGTGTATCAACGTGAGAAATGAAGAATAAAATATCGAACGATATGATAATTGTTTAATAGCTAAATAGATAAGTCACATAACCGTCGATAAAGATATTGAAAAAAAAAGGCTGCCTGTAGGTAATTGTATAACCTATAAATATTTTTTTAAATTTAAATCTTGAAAACCATTCTAATTCTTAAAAGATGTTTATATGTACTCATTCTCATGAAAAATATTAGGACATATTTACAATTTTTTTAACAAACTTAATATTATTAAAATTCTTTGCAATTTTTTACACTAATTAGTTAATAAAACGCTATTATATATTATTACACACGGTTAAGAAATGTAATAACACTCTCGACTACCCAATACTTACCAATTTTTTATTTATTTTTTAAATTACATGACCTCAAAACGAGCTTCAAAAAATAATGAGTTTTATTTAATAACAATATAAAACCTTACAATAAACAATTCTTAATGTAACTACTTTAAAAAGAAAACATTGCATTAAATAATGATGATTATTATAATTTCGTATATGGCAATACATGGCAAATTAACAATAAACATTGTTAATTTATTTATGTTTTCGTCAAGAAAACATAAATAACAAAAAAAACGCTAACCCCTCGTTATTAATTTCTATTTTTCCACGTCTTTTATATTAGAAAATAATAATGATAATTTTATTTTTATTATTATTTTATGCGTAATCTTATTATGCGTAACAAAAGTTATCGCGGGTGCATGAGTGATTCATACGATTGCAAAGAATTCTTATTGTTCTACTTAGACCCACTCAGCCTCTGCGCTAAACTGAGTTTTAATTGACAAATAGGTGCGAACTAATTGCTGAATGTCTTTACATTAATGAATCTACGCCTCGCTGTAGGTTAATATACTGGTCTGATTTATATGATTAATACTTTCTATCTACTTAGAACTTAGTTTTAGTATTCATTTGGTTATGATAGATTTATTTATAATACAGGTTGCAGTAACATTAATTATTATTTATCGTACCGTGCGGAAGCCTATTGGTATGGGATGGTGGTATCCGGGGTGCCGTGATTTATTTATCGTTTGTATCTTTAAAATTTATGTAATACTCTGAAGGCCTGTATCGTTTAAAAAACTCAACATTGGTTAGACTGTTAAACCACTGCGTTTGGTTTAAGTAGAATAAAATCACATTATACTGCTTGTTACAAGAATAACTGTTAGACTGAAGACTGCAAGTAAGAAGTAAAAACTAAAAAGCACAAACTAAAAATCCAGTGTATATAGCTATATTAGTGTAGTACCACTATATATATATATAGCCTATTTATATACAGGAATATATAGAATAGTAATTGAAATTTATAAAAAGTATTTTGTAACATATTTAGGGCAACTTGTTGGTACCTTAACTTAAAAACGTGTCATATTAGTGCACAGCCCCTGAAATTGTGTGAGAATCTAAATTGAAATCATAATTCACGATCTGCCATAAACAATAATATCTTAACTGATTATTTGATTTTCATGTTTGGTGATGATTAAGTTTAAACATTTAACCCAAATTATCACAACATTTGCTAGAGCTGATTTGATGAGACACAAAATAAATTATGTGACGGTTTGGGTCGTTAATTTCTGTACACTAATTAAACTTCATCTATATTAATTTTATAAAAAGAAAAGATTTCTATTCTTGTTGTTTGTAATGGATAAGTTCAAAAACTACTGAACCGATATCAAAATTCTTTTACCTAGAGAAAGCTACATTATCAGCGAAGTAGAGTTTGTAAAGTTACGCGGATGAAATCGTGTGCAACAGCTAGTAGTTAGGTATACTTAACGACGCCTGATGCAAAAGAGGGATGTTATAAGTTTGATAAGATGTATATCTTTGTTGCTGACTGATGGTTCTTAGCTACAATTTATGAAGATCTGTTCATAAATTATATCATCAGATCATTTCCTAGTTGACTTACTAACTTTCATATGTTCAATTGAGGTGCAGTTTGGTATACCTACTGTTACTTCGGTGGTATTTCCATGACATAGTAATCTTGACCTGATGCTGCAGCGTCAAGTAGTCTACGGAGTAACCAACTCAATAGCTATTTACAGCAGATATAGCGTGTTTGGACTCAATAGATTATTTTTAATTTGTTAGTTTATAATTATTAATTATAGCTTATGAAAACCCTGTTTCCAAATATCAGTGACTTAAATTTTCCATTTCAATGACTGTATCTTAGAATAAACAGTGAATACAAAATTAAGCTTATTTGTAATTTGTTGAATTTTAATAGAATAACAATAATAGAATTTGTAATTCTATTACTTACTGTGTTTTGTTGAAGCCTCTTAAAATTATTTGTTTATTGTCAGATTGTCTGGAAAATTAACAACGGTTCTATCCTTGAACAAAGATATTAAGTATATGTTTTACGAAGAAAATACCTGAATTACAATGAAACTGGATCACAAAGTTCGATAAATACTTAAACGTATTTAAAGTTTATAAGTAAGTAATCAACTTTGTGTTCTTAATTAAAGTACTTTAAAAGGTCATGAACTTTTTGCTAATATGCTATATATTTTATATAAATTTATATAATATATTCATTTTATAATGGTTAATATCAAATAAGACCTTATATACGAGTAAATTCATTGTTTCATGCAACGGTAGCATTAAATAAAAAAAATATATATCCCTATATTAAATTCCTCTGTTAGGTATAGGATTGTCTCCAACATTAGAGGAACGTGTCCTCTAATTTGTCCTTAACCCCAACTAGTTTCCTCAAAATTTTACCGTTAGAACAAGTAAGTAATCCAATTTATAAATTAAAAAAAAAAAATTAAATGTGCAGGCCTGACTGCGATTTGAACCCGAGTCTGTCGTTTCCAACCATTAGACCAAATGGGGCTATCACTATTTAAATTGCTAATTTGTATGAGCTATCACTATTTAAATGTTATTAAACTATTGGTCTGTCTTGTGTATCTAATAAGTAGAAGAGATAAAGTAGGTACATGTCATTTTCACTATCATAAAATATCGGATATAGTTAAAGGGTCATAAATACTAATTTCAATTAAAATATTTTGTGCTCTTCACAAGAAACTAAATAAATTCTCGTAACGATATACTTGTACCAGTTGCTTTGGTTCCCGGTTACTGAACCCACAAAAACGAAAATAAAATTTTGCGTGATTAATGGGTGTAGGGAATGCAAAATAATCTTATCTTCGATTTTAATTTTGTTGAATATATGCGTTACTTAAATTTGCAGTATAAATTGTTACGTTACCAGCTGTGAGGTTATCGTTCAACTTTCCAACGAAACCCTTCAATGTAACGGAATTTTGAAAGAGGTATTGTTACTATACATATAAGAACTCACACATTTGTAATCTATAATAATAAACAAAATTGAATTGTTTGTTTATAATCTCAAAATAACTTCAAAAAACTAAAGATACTTATAACAAAAACAACAATTTTTAAAATATTGTCTGTCTGTCTGTTTATTCCGGCTAATCTCCGAAGCTGGACCAATTTTAAAGGGACTTGACTACTTGAGGCTACTTGAGGAGTATCTTAGGCTACTTTTATAAAAAAAAAAAGTAAAAAAAAGTACTCATTTTGTCTACGTCTGTCCTGTTTAAGCGTTTATTTTCTTACATTATGAAAAAACATAGTATATGTCCCATTTTTCTGTGCTTGATATAGAGAAAATGCTATCTAATGGGTAAAAAATATTGATTGATAGGAAGTATCCCGAACTGGAACAAGTTAATTGTTACTTATAAATATTTTTTTTAATTATTTTAAATAACCGAAATTAACAAGAAATATAAATATTAGACACATTTATCTACTTTGAATAAATATGACACTCTCAAGGATCATTTGACTCTTAATTTTTGTATTGTTTGAAATGCGAACAATTTGCTTTTTCATTTAAATAAAACGTGTTTATTAACACACGCCTAATTCTAATTTCATATACGGAGAGAATTTGCATTCGAACATAAAAATAACAATAAACCTCTGCGAGTATATGGCACATTTCATTTTAATGCTTTAACGATAATGCAAGCGAACAGTTTCGAAACAAAAGACATTACCGGAAGATAAACATCCCAAACATTTACTCTTAATAATATAGTTAAATATATTATATTTACCTAATACTGGACCAACGATGAACATGTAAGCAAACATGATTAAAATTATCTGTAGACGACGCGAGCCTCGCCTAGATTTGAACGCAACGTTCACTGTAGCAACTAGATCATTCACCGAGAACATAGAATATATTGTCTCAGGTTTCTCACTGTCCACATTTTTCTTCTTCTTTTCTCTCAGTCTTAAAACAATATAAACAAAACCGACGAAGTAAAACACGCACGCCACCATAAACACACCATAGTAGCCGAATCGCTTCGTCGTAATTCCACTAAGGGCAAGACCTATGGGCCTGCTGAGTGTCAGTATTGCTGTGATTATCCCTAACCTGAAAGTCCGTTCACTATCACTAGTGATATCAGTAATGTAACTGTACACAGCCATGGTCATCACGACGCGACCACCAGCCAAAGCTGGCGGAAGACCTTCGATCAGAGCCGTTTCATTCAAGCCCACTTGAAGGAAGAATATTGTACTAAGAATTATGCCGATGATTGAAACAATTTTTCCAACTATTGGGAAGACCATAAAAGCTTTACGGTTCCCTGTTCGATCACTCCAGGCGCCCACAAAAAGTGTTAGTATACCGGGCAGCGCTGTTTGAAGCGGGAAACTCCAGGCAGTCATACTGGCTACCATTGTTTGTACATTTCTTTCTTGCTCGGTGTAATTGTGGGTACGACCCTGCATTATATGAGAACATGTTCTCTCGTCGTATTGTAAATTTACAAGACATGATTTCTCTAAGCACAAATTCTGGACAGCTAAACCCGCTAGAACACTAGGCAACACATAACAAATAACGAAAGGCTCCACTGTAATTTTCGATCTGAAGCTCCAAGTGGTCTTGATGAATTCCTTTAATCGCTTGCTAAGTTTCATTTCTGTTTTCTTTAATTCCGCATTGTACGGTTTCGTGCATTTGCATTCTACATTATCTATTTTTTCTCCGGGCGCTTCCACCCGCAGAGTCATTATGAAGACGAAATTTCACTTTATGGTTCATTTGTTTCTTAACATTTTTTAAAAATTATTTATTATTATTTTTTCGGTTGCAATGTTTCGTTTCGATAGCAGAAAACGATACTTTTTATTTTCGAATTTTTGTTTTCTAAACAAAGGTCTGCGCATGAGTGCTACGATCGTTTGGTACGGTGCGCGTGCGACGGCGTATTGACGACGTTTGTTGTTCGCGACTAAGAGCATACTGGCCTATCAGCTGTCTGCTGGTACAGTTTAATTTGTACTTTATCATGTTATCACGTGGCCGCCTTGGGCATTCGCTCGCGTATTCAATCTTCAATTAAAACTGACCACATTAGCTTAATTTAGTGGTCCAATGGCTATTGGGAAAATTTTCAGAGCATTTCTGAAAATTCAATTCTTGCCCCTTTGCAAAGAGCCCTTTGCCCTATCCCAGAAGTATAGTACTATATTGAACTTACAACAGTAGTATACTACTAAGATACAATGCGATAGTACGTGAACGATTACAACGTATATTTTGAAGTAAATAATTGGTATAATATATTACTTGAACAAATTGTACAGTAATGTTGTCTGTGATAAATTACTTAATATCATAGTCGTCTTTAGAAATTGCCATTTGTATATGAATTTTTTTTGTGGTTTTTTGTTACAGTTTTTTTATCTGGACATTATTCAAGATGATTTCAAAAAAGTTAACACTTCACCAACGTTGAACCATTACTTATTATTGAAGCACTTAATAAATAACCAAAAATCGACCAATTCAGTATTGTAACTGATATATAATGTTGTATTCAGCTGAAATTGTGTTACGTAACACGCAGCCTCTTGTTACGAAATAATGTCAGTAGTTATTTTATTATTATGTCACGTACTTATATGCGTTCCAGTTTTTTTCCAAACTCGGTCAAGATGAATATTGCACAATTTAAATTGGATGCCATTGACAGTGACCATAATCAAAATGCAATTTTTGTCTCAAGGTTTCTAATTGAACCTAGCCTAATTTACAAATTGATCGACAACGATGCAGGGATCAGTCCACTCTTACTCATCGATAAATGACGTACGAATTAGATTTCCATTAAGTAGTGACTGACTCAGTGTGCTCGAACATCTAGCCTGAAAATACATTTATAATATGTTTTGAGAAAAAAAAACGCACTTATAAAACATGCGGTGTGTGTAGGCTATAAACTAATTCCTACCGTAAATAAAGCCTTGGGAAAATTTTCAAGGGCAAGTGTTGCTAATAAGAATCAAATATTGGTGACCATAGAAAACCGATTCGATATCGAATAGGATTTTCATTTACACCACGGAGTTTGTTCCAGCTCTGTTCACAGATTCTACTACCGTGTTCAATAGACTTCTTCAGAAGTAATGGGGATGGATTCCGTATCTACGGCGTGCGTTACGGCAGTAAAACTGGCGTATTAACCGTAAGGCATTAAGCGGAACAACTCATCAAAACGCTTGCCAATGTATAACTACCAACGACTTACACAGAGAGGCTACACATCATTTTATGCTGAACAGCATTCTGTTAGCAACAACAAATCACTGCGAATGTTAATAACTCGGTGCTGCGTGCATTACAAGCGATTATATTCAAATAATTATTATATAATCGATGGTTCCAGTCTTTGTTATAATATATTTTTACGTAAATAAAAGTGGTAGATAGTTTGACAATCTTATGGGCACTGTAGCGAAAGGACATAAGAGACCGTTCGGTACAGCTGCAACAGATAGTTGCAGTTCACAACTATCTAGTTGTGAATCTATATGTACTCGTAATGGTGTAAGATATTTTTAAATCAATACAGTTTTCACAGACTTGATCTCTACACCGCCTTTATGTATCCATACTAGCTGGTGCCCGCGACTTCATCCGTGTTAAAAAATAAAAATACAATAATGCTTGACATCTTATTGCAGTTATAGCTTTGCCAGGCGTTGGTTTTTTATTTGTAGACGATCCTCGGGAACAGTACTTTACCAACTTCTTTCTGGATGAAAGATACTATGCCCTTCACCATACATCTGTATCCATCACCATATCTATGCAAAAATTTCATGATGATAAGTAGTTAAGGCGTGAAAAGACAGACAGACATAGTTACTTTCACATTTATAATATTAGTATGAACATTGTACATATAAATCAAATAAAACTAACAGGAATTAATTAATATAGACAATCAATTTAATAAGTTGTATGAGAAGTGCATGATTTTCAAAAAAGTAGTTATGAATATTTCTTACTGGTGTCCTCATTGAGTTTGTATTCCGAACCAGTGGTATGTAATAATATAATTATGCGATAAGATCTAATTTAATTACGAATGCAATGTAATTAAATAATTATAAATTTATAAGTTACTAGTATATGCCCGCGACTTCGTCCGCGTCCGATCGCTACCAAACTTCACAGGAACATCCGCTGGACTAATCTGAAGATTGTCTGAAAGTTTCATCAAAATCGGTTCTGCGGTTTTGGAGTCTGTAGGAGACATACATACACACATCGCCGTTTATATATTAAAATATAAAAAAAAAATATGTATATGAAAGATTTATTTCATATACATACTTTCTATTAAAGTTTACGTTTTATATAATAATTATTTTAACGTAGATACGTGAAACTACCGTATCAACATGCACAAGGTACGAAAAATACATATGACTCCTTGAGATTATCCATAGCAATATTATTTTAATACACAAATGCCTTACATTGTTTATAATTTAACTAGGCACCGGAATAATAAAAATAAAAAACCCCATAAACCAGGTTAGAAATCAACAACAAGTTTATTTTCGATCGAATTGAAATAATAATGACATGCCTATGAACAACTATAAAAACATAGTTGAATTGCCCCATGCAGCACAAATTAGATTTACAATGGTATATTGCGTCACTTCCCATTTTATTTGCAAATATCACGTACAATCTGACACCTTGAGTGGTGATTTCGATACGGGCACAAAATACAATCAAATTTTTGCAACATTATTTTTATATGTTTAAACACGCGACTGGAATGCTAGTAAACAAAATAAATTCCAAAATGTATACTTATGTATTTATTTTTAAGATTTTTAAATCTGTATGGTAAGATGCACATTCTATTAAATTTCATGAATCAGTCTTAAATGTGGATAAAAATTAATATTGTTCTAAACAGAAAAAAAAGAAGTACAAAGTTCAATAACCTTGGCATTTAGTGTGTCTTCTTCAAGGATATGGTGAGAAGGAATTTTATATTAGATACACACTATAATTAGGCGAGATCGAGAAACAAGTTTCTCGACGTCTGCGAAACCTTTGAGAGCGGTCAGTCGTATAGTTTGTGTTTACAAATAAACACTACATAACTGGCGAGAATATTTCGCATTAAATTAGAAATAATATGAGGACTTACATTTTTGTAAAATGAAACAAACTCAAAGCAAAATGGAACTCGATATAACCAAAGTTAATAATGCAGAACCTAAAAACAACGGCGCGGCGAAACAAGAGAAGGTGTCAATGTGGGATAAAATAAAAAGTATTCCCATGTTTTTTACTGTAGAGCCGTTTTTACTGTGTTATATTCTTCCAAACGTAATATCTGCACTAGCTGTCCAAAAGTTGAACATGGAAAAGGCTTGCCGAGCTGATCTCGACTATAGCGAAGATATTTGTTCCAAGGTTGTAGCAGGTGATGTCAGTGACAATATTACAATAGAAGCTTTGAATGGTGCTCAACGAATGGTGGCTGATATGACAGCTTGGAAACAACCTGTACAAAGCGGTATTCCAGCTATCGTTATATTGTTTGTCGGAGCGTGGAGCGACAAAACTGGAAACCGAAAAAATCTGATGTTAATACCTATTATAGGTGAATTTATATCAAGCCTTGGAATGATTCTGACAACATATTATTTCCTAGAGTGGCCTCTATGGGTGACCGGATTAATAGAAGCTATACCGCCTGCTTTTACTGGAGGATGGTCAATTGCGTTGATGGGCGCGTACAGTTATATTGCCGATGTAACAACCATCGAATCAAGGACTTTTAGAGTTGGTATTGTGGCTGTAATTGTCACGCTTGGTATTCCACTTGGTTCTTCAATAAGCGGTATATTGACAGAAGCGGTTGGCTATTATGGAATATTTGGTATTGGAATGCTCTTATATGCCTTAGGCTATATTCACACTTATTTTAGAGTACATGACATCAGGCGTACAGAAGTTGAAGGAACCTGCTGTGAAAAGTTTATTGAGTTTTTCAACCCCAAGTATGTTTGGGATACCATTTCCTTAGTGATTATGGCTCGTGGGAGACGGTTGGCACAAGTTCTTTTAGTTATATGGGCCCATATAGTAATTATAGGTCCAGTATTTGGTAAGCAAAAAATAATGAAATAAAAATTAAAATGTGCATACATTCTGTCGATGTTAAAACAATCGATTCTTTTTTAGGTGAAGGACCATTACTTTACCTATACACTTTAAGACAGTTCAGCATGGATGTTGTAGACTTCAGTTTATTTTCTACATATTCGATTTTAATGTCAGTTATTGGTAAGTTAGCTTAATAGCGTAATTCCTTCATTTCTTATATTTATTTTAAAGTGATATTTAATGTGATTAGATTAGATAGATTCAACTCAACAGTTTTTTGCTATATTTAGGCCCATGACATCATAATTATTGTTAGCTTCTAATTAATTTATCAGCATTTCGGAGTTAATGTACTTAATATTTTCTATTAAAGTTTATATTCAACATGTACTCTTAACCTATTTTTATTACATCTCACTGTTAGCATTTTATTTTAAACCTAATTACAAGTATTTTTTTATGTTAAAGTATATATAAAACTTACGAAGATGACACGTCTATTATAAATACTTGCGCCACTCCAGGTAGAAGTCTCCTGAAATGGTAATTACTACTGCCAGATGATCTACTCGTGAGCTTAAAACTGCAGAATTCTCGATTACTTCAACTTCAGATTGATACTTGTGTCAAACTTTGTTTTATTTATTATATGTTTACTTATTTCATGTTTATTATGCTCAGCACACTTTATTAGTTAGGTACTTAGGTATAAGTTTTGAATATAATCCTCTATATGAATTATAATGAAAAAGGTAATGTACAACTATAAAATAAGGTAAATTTCTTTTAATTACAGGAACCGCGATAGCTGTGACAGTGTTTAGTAAATTACTTAAAATGCATGACGCTTTAATTGGAGTTATTGCGACCGCCTGCAAAGTCGTTTCCAGTTTTGTGTACGGGTTTGCCCCAACACGAGGATGGTTATACTCAGGCCCTGCTTTCGATATATTTGGAAACTCAGGTGTGACCGCCATCAGGTCATTGGGCACAAAAATTGTCAACCCTGACGAAGTTGGTATGTATTTTTTTACACTTACTCAATCATTCGTATCATTTACAAAAAGGTTTGCTTTTGCAATTCAATGATTGTGCAGTTTGTCTAACTTGCATGTATTCAGTTACAAGTTTTCCTTATTGTTTTTAGAATAGGCTCTTACAGGTAAATTAGGACTAAACTATTGGCCAGATTTTTGTGTTTCTAACTCGTTGATTTATGACTTACCAATCAAGTGACATAAGAGCTACATCCAAATACGATTATATCAGTATCTATGAATACTTATAATATTTACCTACATCATATACGTATGATATAATGACATAACATTATATTAGTCTCTCACAAATTTGATAGTTCAGTAGTTGCCGGGCAAACTTAGTTCGAGTCGTACGAGTCGACGCAAGGTAGGTAATGCATAAAACTATGAATGTGAATGCAATAAAACTAGCGCCATCTATGTGTTAGGCCCGGGACTTTTCAGCCCATGTAATATATATCGAGCGAGGGTGCTCTGGGTGAACCATATAAGTGCATGTTTGTTAGTTTTGAGAAAATGCAATTTGAAAATTTGACGACTCACAATTTTACAAATGAGAAGTTTAATCACAAAATACAAATTTTATTAGTAAGATATTTTATCATAGTATGTTTTACACACCAAATTGTAGTTAAATCGTGGACAGGAAATTTTTAAAATAAAAAACACTTGGTGAAGGTAGTGCAGTTATTTGGTTTTACCAGAAAACAGTGACTTAAAGTAAATTGTGAACTTAAATAGCAATCCTCACCTATTATTTTAGCTGTACTATGTTTATTAAAAAAAATTGTAATTGATCTAAACAAACCAGAAACAAAAAAAAACTTTTTATTTGGTCTTCATAAAAAAAAATAACAGACAAATACATAATAAAAGGCTTTTAAAGTCCATAATAAGCTTCTTATTCGTATAACTAAAAAGTAATAATCATCTGAACTAAAATAGTAACTTCTAAATTTAAAGGGACAACTGTTCGAAATTCTCAATTTTTTTATCATATTCAGTATTCAGGCTTTCATATGTAATTTAAGTTTTCACTCATATTATTTAGCACCGAATATTGCTAAGTAAGAATATTCACCTCATACACATCACTCTTTTAAACAAGATTTCTGGAAACTCCTAAATAGTTCTGGAAAAGAATTCGCTTTTTTTTCTGGAAAGTAAACTTTTCTTATATTTTAACATAAAATAGACTCTTTTTTTTTTAATAAATTTAGATTTTTTGGACAGGTTATACTTTTCTAATTTTGATAATGGCAAGCAACCAGTAAGGTACACAAAATCCAATACTTAAACTTTATAGTTCTCTATCAAGAATCATTAAATATAATCTTAGTAAAAATGAAAAACCTGTTCTTGTTTATCTTGAATTTGGAAATAATTTTTACTTAATCGATGTTACTATATATGCATAATTATAATAATTTATTGGATATAAAAAAAATCTCAGTTTGGACCTATGTTTTTACAAAATAATATAGCAAGCTTAAAACGTGACGATATTATCAAACAATTTATGAATGACGATGTAATGGATCAAACCGGATTTATATACATTCATTGCGTAGTGGCATATAGTAATCAAAATAATTGTAACTATTTGTGAATTACTTGTTTTTAATGAGTAATGACCCGCTCATAGTTGAAATAGTTACTGTGATTTCTTATGTGGAACTTTGTAGATGTTTAAAATTGTATTAACTAAATAAGATCACTGTTCACAATTTTTTCCTCCTTTACTTAATGTGTCACTAAGGGCCTCTTTCACCATGTGTCAAGTAGGCTAACCGCCATTTAAAGTCATCGGTAACCGGGAATGAAGAAGATGATATACCTTTGTTTGTACGGTAAAAGTCCCAAACATTAAAAAGAAAATAATAAAAAAAATCGCCTATCGAAGCATGCAGTAAACCGAGTGCATAATTTAATAAAACATAGAATTATTTCTAAAAGTAACTAATTAACACCAAAAATAAAAGTAAAGTTTCTAAAAGTAACTACTTGTAGTTGGTGAAAGAGGCCCTTACATTGTTAATGTAACCTGGACGTATTGTTTATCAACTAAAAATTTATTACCTACCTGAAATGATAGCTGGCTGCTATTTCATATTAACAAAAGCAACACCATAGATCAGTAATAGTTTAGGCATACGCTGGTTGCTGCCAGAATAAATTTTGCCTTGCCACTATTAGATTCATAGACATAAGTAGAGTTTCGTGATTTCTTAGGGTCGAATTTACGTATTTGGGTCTAGTATTAAAACACTATAATTCTCAATAAAACTCGAAAACTCGTGTTAATTAGAAAAACTCAATAGAGCACTCGGCATTATACAGCCGGTAGAGCACAATAGGAGAGGCTTCATCTCCTCAAATAACGCGATCCTAGATCTAAACAAAAATGTCTTGCTGGTGGTGTGGTGTGAATTGTGAAAACCACTATATTTACTTACTATAAAATAAAGTCGATTCCCGCCGTCTGTCCCTCTGTATGAACGCTTGGATCTAGCAACGGTTTTCACTTATAAAAAGAACGTAAAACGAGGAAGGTTTTTATATATAATTGCAAAAAAATATTGCACCCATGCGAAGCTAGGAGCGGATCGCTAGTTAGACCAGGAGTAAGTAACATCTAGGTAGGTGCCATACAAAAATAAGTATATACCAAAAATATTCAGTATCGAGAATTATAAATGATCTAAATTGATTACAGCAAGTGTACGTTTTTTGCAGGAAAGATGTGCTCCCTGATTGGATTCGTTGAGGCTGTTGTTCCCGTCATATACACACCCATATACAGTATAGTTTACTCAAATACTGTGGAAACTTATCCTGGATTATTTTATGTCATCGGCGGACTAATGACTATACCGGCTTTCTTCATTTTCATGTAAGTCAACGATACATTTCATAATTAATACTAAATCCGCTTACGATCATAACCTTTACGAGTGTTCGAATTCTTGTTACTCGATCTGCTAGATACTTGTCTCGTCGAAAATCCATAACTTATTTTTTCTGCTTATTGTGTGTTTAAGCTCGTCTATAATAAAGAACAAACCTAATCAAAATTAAAGTATACGTTTAAAATTTTATGTCAAAAAATATCATCGATGGCTTATTTACGATATTTGTGACAGGTGGGCGAAACAATCAATTCGAAGAAAAATGTCAGGCGTTACTTTAAATAAGAGCGTTTTATTAATAAAATAATACTGCAAGAAGAATGCATAACTACTATATGGAGAAATAGCCTAAAATATCTTGACTACTTTCTATTCTGAAAATGTCAAAACACGGAAAAATGGAGCAAATCTATAAGAGTTAAAACCATTAACCACTTAATTCTTGGATAGCCGGGTTTTTTGTATGTGAGCTACCTTTCCGTTTATCTCGTTAATTTTATTGTTTAACGTCCAATAGCTCACCATTATTCCCACCTGTTACAAATATCGTGTGTACTCTCGTGCATAAAAGATTTTCTTTTGTATTTTTTTATTTATTCTTCCCCCTTCAGAAATTGATAAACTATCTTTCCCAATTTAGCAATAATACATTATTGCAATAGCAATTAGCAATTATGTATTTTATGGGTTTCATTTAATTGCAATCTGTTTGTGTATTTTATAAAATAAAAAATAAATAAAAAAATAGTCCAGTAATTCTATTGTAGTAAAGATCTGAACTGATTGACAGACGTGGCTTTTAAAATAACTTTTTTTTTAATGAAAAATCTGATCTTGACGCCTAGAGACATAAGCAAAATAGGAATAAAGTGGGATAACAGAAGGATAGGTACTTAGGTATATTATGTAAATTTAAGTCATTTGAAGTGAGAAGAGGCGAGACTCGTCTCTCGTGCAGCGGATGGGCGTTATGGTGGAGTTGAGACCACGGCCGAAATGACCCGTGTGCCGACCACCCGCTGACCATTAAGGACGCAAGGTTGTGTTCCATTAAATGGCCTGTGTCCAACAGTGGACACTTTGGATACGGACATAGAGAAAGAGTCTACTTTGAAATTTTCCCTAGGACGAAGCCGCGATAAAATGCTTGTGTACCCATAAATTCTATTTGTAAGGGAGATACGGTTTTAGTTATTTATATTAATCTTTCTAAAATTGTTTCCTAATTAATGTTCTTCGGAAAACAGTCGAAAGTACATATAAGCAATTAGTATTTTTGGGCACAGTTACAACAATGAAATTTAAATACTACACAAGAAATAAATAAGTTTATATTTAAAATTTCCCATAAAACTGTTGTCGTTGCCTGTACAATTTGTTTCAAGCTGCGGCCCGCTAGTGTGCTAAAGGTCTAGGCCGTTTCATTGCCCTTCGCTCGGGACATGATATTATGTGCTTTTTATGTACCTATTCAATTCAATTATAATATATAATTTCATTATAATAGGACCCTGTTGAATATTGTGTCATAAAAAAAAACAATTATAAAAAAATAAAAGGGGTAATAGAATAGTATTCGGGAATTTTCATCTCAAGGTCAAGTAAACTAAGTTGTAACATTTCCGTTGTAATTGGGAATTATTGTCAGTTATACAATATTCCGTTTCGTTTTTTTTTTCTTTTTTTTTTCTATGAATATTGAAAATATATTTGCCGAATATATTTTTAGTCAAATGCTAAAATATAAATTCAAAATCTATAGCATAAATCCGAAATTTATCTAAGTTTATCTTGTTGTTTTATTAGTTAAAGTTTATATTTAATTAATTAAAGTGCATTTTGGTCTCATTTTCCGTCTAAATATCTGAAATTAGGTGAAGTCCTTTGCTGATCAAAAATGGAACTTATTTTTAAAATATTCTTACATGTTTATTTTTCTTTTTAGAGTCCTGTACATCATGCACAAGAGACAAGAAAGGGACGTCGTTAAGGATCCACATTCGAAAGAGATGTACGCTCATGAAAATGCGGTTACTTCGTTATAAAATAATTGTATGTCAACAAGATTTTCCTTTCGGTAACTTGGTTGTTCTGGAATTACAAATAATACTCTCAGTTGTCACAGTGAACTGAAGAGGCGTATTGAAACAATAGAAAGTATAATTGAAAAACTATTACCAATGCCTACAGCTAAGAATCTCTGTTGATTGACTGTAAATACTTTAATATAGCATTTGATATTTTATAGCGTTTATTAGGGGATATTTATGTACTTATCCCTCAATCGCAAATGAAATGTATATTATGTAAAAAAAAATTGTCGGTGAAATATATTTTATATAATTTTAGTAGGCAAAATACCTCTCAAAAGAATTTTAAATATATGTAAAAATCTTTGTAAGCTTTACGAAGGCATATTACTTTGAATGTGCATTTTTTATAAGGCAAGCAGGGGATGCACTGTCAACCCTAATAGAACAAGCCTTTTATGTCAGAAAAACTAGGTCAGCACCCTTACCCCTACTCGGGAACTTAACAGCACATCATTTTTACTTCATGGTAAAATTATGTTCTGTAGCTTATGACCCTGTCACTACAAAATTTAATACATATATAATGCGCTAAAACTAAACTCATCTACTTTGACAAACGGTTACAAGAGAATCCAAAGGAACTTCTTCGGCATAAACATTAAGCACAAAGAGAATCCAAAAGACATAATAAGATTTTGTTAAAATTTGCTTAAATTTGCAGGATCGTAATTTTAAGTTTAAGTTCTATTATCAATAGAACTGATAATATCGTCAATAATTTTTAGCCTAGTTCACAAGTCTAAATTGGAGTTAATTCTTGATATAACTCCTAAAAATTATGTTAAGATGTTTTACCAGTACATAAAAAAAATGCAAAAGTTATTAAACAAATTAAAACGAGAAAAAAAAGGTATTTAGTTTTTCGCTGATAACTCGAAAACTATATGCGATAACGAAAATTTGAAAAAATATTCTTAAAGAAGACAAAATTTACAATTAAAAACTTATGCTCCAGGAACTCTATATATATTATTTATAATTTTAATTTATCGCTGAAAATATGTATTTTCGTGACTGCTAAGGGATGCGCGCTCTGCCTCTAAACAGAGCACCTACATCACATTAAATATTTTATTATAATATAATATCAATTTAAAAATTAGGATATATTATTTTGTAACACTTCCAAAAATCAAGTTCCGTAGGAAAAAATATTTGTTATTTTTTTTTAATGTTAATTCACTATTATTTTCCGAACTTCGGTTTACAATGAACACGTTTACCTAAGTTTAAATTTGAAATTTCCAATTTTAACTTGTGAACTAGACAAATTCATATGTAAACAATTTTTGATTATATTTAATAAATAAATGTCAAAACATAACTTTAATTAGGTTACGTAAGAGCATTACTAATATTTTTTTTATAATTATCTTTTTTATTAGGTAGTTTTACTTTTTTTATGTGTGTTACATATAATTTTATGTGGCATAATGTTATTAAAAATAATGTTAATTAATTAAATTGTTTTGTATGTTATATATTTTGAATAAAATCACATTTTTTATAAACAAACACAAGTGTTGCTTAAATTTAAATATTAACTTTTTAAATAAGAAACATTTCAGAAATAAGAACAGAAGAAGCCGGTAAGGTGATTGATTTTCTAAGATTGTTTGTTAAAACTGAATGTCATAATAAATTATTGTCATAATTAATTATAAATAGTTGGATTTTTTGGATGTGTGTTCCTCAATAACCAGCTAGTTACTCATATATTTTTTTTATTTTTTAATGTGTTATATTTTATCATTTTTCAACGCCGACAAACTCGCGGGCAACAGTTAGTATTTTAGTAATCTAAAAGCGAAAGTTTGTATTGATGCTTGTTACTCAATCACGCAAAAACGGCTAAAAAGATTTTGATGAAATTTGGTACACTAATCGTAAATTACCTTAATTAATATTATATATATGGTACTTATTATCCTGAAAAAATGTTAGGTTGCCGAGGGATCGTCTAAAAATACTATTGGGCGCCACTGTCGCCGTTGCGGCGCCACCGTCGTCACAGCGACAAAGATATCAGGCGTTATATGTTATATATTATATGTTATATTACTCATATATTAATCTATATATCAATGTCATATTTTAAATACTCATCATCGCTGTCTCAGTTACTTATGGACGTTCGTTGCAGGTATTAACGGTAACGCCTGAAATATTACAATAGAATGACGACGTATCAGGTGTCATTGCAATTCACTTATGTGCACTTGCAATGTGCAAGTTTTCTATTACAAGGTAACGATGTCGCCTTATTTTTCTAGTACAAGTAGATGCATTGTTTCATAACATACTTTGATTTTTTATTGTAATGCTATAAAAATGATAAAATTTACAAAGTATTTTAATTGCAGTTTTAGATCACTACCTACATGCCATTTGATTATAACTGAAAATTCAACAACAACAAGAATCGCATCTTTTTAATCATTTTAGGAGTTATTGTTTTGACATATCAAATATTGTTATTGCTAATTATAATTGGCAATCCTTATTCTATATTGTGTCTAAGTTAAATAATCAACATCATCATCATATCAGCCGCAGGACTTCCACTGCTGGACATAGGTCTAAGCCATAATTTTCCAAAAAGACCGGTCAGAAGCAGCCTGTATCAACCGTCGACCCGCGGATCTTATCAGATCGTCTGTACACCTTGTGAGTGGATGTCCTGCGCTGCGCTTGCTGGTCCGTGGCCTCCCATACTATGTACGTTAAATGCAAATTAAATGTAAGTTAAATGTTCTTTCTTAATTATACACCTAAATATACCTTCGGGAAGGAATCCTATAAATTATGGTGAAAACTGCACCAAAGTCTGTAGCGAAGTTAGGAACAGATTTTGCTTTATACCACTTTTAGATATTAATATTCTTAAACTTTAAATGTGTCAATGGCAGCAGACTACGATGAACAAATAATTATAATGTAAAAACAAAACAATATATCATTTTCAACAAGTATTGATTTTTATAATTTTTTAAAATATAATATTTATTTGGTTAGTTTTAAGCAGACCACACAATATACCTAATTTATGAAATATCTCAAACTTTAAGTATTAGGAGCAATTCTATGCTGATCACATTAAATTTAAACAATTGTTTTATATTTACAAATGTTTACAAGTTAAATGAAAAAGAATAATAAATTAATTCTTCAAAAAAAATACTTAAAATAATTTAAGTCGTAAGTTTTTTTAATATTGAGAATACTTGTTTTAGAAAATTCAACTCATTTATAAGAAACTAGCTGGTGCGAAAATTAAAAAAAGCAATATAACGCTTGACCTCGTGTTGCTATAACACTTTGGCCAGGCGTTCGTTTTTTATTTTTTATTTATCCATAGGGAATAGCCCTTTTTTTCTGGATGTCCCAGACAACGTGTATGCAAAATTTCATGGTGATCGGTTCAGTAGTTTTTGCGTGAAAGAGTTACAAACGTCCATACATCCAAACATACTTAGTACGCATTTATAATATTAGTACGGACTAGTACGGATAATTTCTTTCTGTATGTTGTGTGTGTATGTATGTGTGCACTAAATTAACTACATGAAAAATGTCAAAGCAACTGTCTACTTATGTGTGAGTTTTTCGCAGATTATATGGAGTAAGTAACATGCGATCAATTACCTTGGGCCTAAAATTCTTTTCAACCGATTTCGAAAAAGGAGGTTGTCAATTTGTTTGTTACGCGATTACTCCACCAATTATTTTGTTGATTTGTTGATATTGTTTGATATGTGGTCCCATCCGCAGTATTACCTAACTAAACTGTCCTTGGCTGGCACCGACTCCAAAATTAACTGATTATAAATTGTAAATTGGTAGGTATATAAGTAAAAATAATTTAGTTGATTGTTTTTTGATTTGAAGTAATTAAAATATTACTTTCGACTTTTTAGTTTGTATTACATTGTAGGTCTTCATGTCGCGATTTTTGTTTTTTATACAAATAATTTTTAATTTTATCAAAACGAAAAACGCAAGTAGGTACATCATTTCACCTGTCATCGTTCAACAACACAAGTCTATCGTCACCGTAACATGACGCATAAAACAATTAAATAAGTTATTTAAACAAATGTTTATGGTATCTTTTGAAGTAGAGTATACACAACTAACACAGACGAGCGTGCGCAACACATACTAAAATTTAAAACAATGTTGTACATACGTAACTGAATGTTCAGATAAAATGAGTTGTTCAATAAAAGTAGTCTGCTCGAAGGCAAGACCTTTGTTATCGTTGCGGCAGAGATGCGAGCGGCTCGATGCGCCCGCGTGCACTCATACAAATATCTCGCTACATTTTACGACTTGACATTTACGGCTCAGGTTTTTGGTAACGACACTCGAAAATCCTTGGATTAAAAACAGAGTCGATATCACAGGCGCCGGCGATCCGTACCAGTGCTGTGTGTTAACCAAATATACGCGTGTTTTTACAACTCTGAATTAACTTTCACTTCTGTGACATGTGACAACATGAGTGGCAGCAATGATAATCAATGCGGTGTCAACGATCTTACCAACTCGAATGTACGGCTTACGGATAATGCAATGAAAAATACATGGAGAGAAAAATCAAAGGGTGCTATAAAAGAATTTAAAAGTATACTGCGTGAAACCACTGTGGAGCCATGTTTGTTTATTTATATGCTGTGTACTGCTCTCTCTTCGTTGGCTGTTCAAAATATGCACATAGAGAAGTCGTGCAGAGTCAACCTACGGTTTAGCGATGAAGTTTGTGACAGAATTAACGAAAGGAACACAACTGGACTTGAAGAAGAGTTAAATCAAGTCCAGACGCTGGTAGCGACAGTAGTTGCCTGGAAATTTCCTCTGCAAACCGGCATCCCAGCGGTAATAGTTCTATTTGTCGGTGCTTGGAGCGACAAAACGAAGAAGCGAAAAATATGCATACTCTTCCCGATGATAGGTGAAATTATTGCAAATATTGGTTTGTTACTGGCCACGTATTTCTTTTATGAATTGTCTCTGACTGTCACAGCGTTGATTGAAGCATTGCCTGCAGCTTTTACAGGCAGCTACATCATTATATTCATGGGAATGTACAGTTTTATGGCAGACAGAACGAGTGTGGAAAACAGGACGTTTCGTTTAGGTATTGTAACGATCTGTATCAGTTTGGGCACTCCCACAGGAACAGCTCTGAGTGGTATAGTTTTGCGAGCATTAGGCTACTATGGCATGTTTTCTTTATTACTTATATTGCATACTACCTCATTCATTTATGGACTATTCAGACTCGAAGATATACTACCTACAGACGATTTTAAACTGGAAGAAGTAGAGACACAGCAAAGTAAAATTAAAAGGGTTTTTACTGATACATTTGGATTGGTAGCCAACACTGTTTTGGTGGTTCTCAAGCCTCGGGCATTCAAAGGAAGAACACAGATAGTTCTAGTGCTGATTTTATATATTATAATGGTGGGGCCACTTTACGGTAAGTTAAATTTGATACCGTTATTGTTATTTGTGACTAATCTGCGTCTGACTACATATACCATGTCCATGCAAAGTAAATTGTTTGGTAAAATATAATTGTGAAAACGTTTGTGTTATCTACCTACAAGTACATTAGGTAGGTTTGAAATATATTTATGGAGTGGTTTTAACGCAAAAAACTTAGCGTAAAATCTTTTAGGTACTAATAAACTCTAAAATTACTTGAATATCAATTCAATATTGTAAAAATATGTTCTCATGAATCAGGGCATAGACATTCTTTTATTGTGTTTTATTATAGTGTGCTAGCGGACCCAGCAGAATTTGTTCTGTCCGAACACGAAAAAAAATGTAACCTGATTTCAGCGGCACCTTTTGGGTCTAATTGTGGATTTCAATCATCTTCCAGAGTCAATTTTATAATAATATAAAATTAGCACTAAATTTCCGATTATTCCCGTAGATTTTCAAAAAAAAAAAATCTTTCATACAAACCTTGTCTACCTGATAAGTGCAAAAACAACAACAAAAATCGGCAAAATCGGTGGTACTGTTCTCAAGTGATTCTACGCCATTCATGTGACAATAGATTTATATTTATACTCGTATGTGTTTGAATGTGTTACTTAGTTTGGCTGCATACAAAACATTATTGATCGATGTTAACTAAAATCATTATTGACTTTTATTTATAACTATTGATCCGCTACTGGCTTTGCGGGGGGTGAGATTTTATATATACAAACCTTCCCCGTTTATCCCTCTATCCATAATTTAAAACTGAATTAATATCGGTCTAGCCATTCTTGGGTTTTTGCGAGACTAACGCACGGCTGTTGATTTTTATATAAGTATAAAAAAAGAAGATATTTTATTGTTATATATAAAAAAAAGAAGATATTTTATTGTAATATAGGTTTTTATATAGGTTGGTATTTGATAAACTGTCACAATAAAAAAGTCGTTGACTGATTATACGAGTAATACCAATAGAAAGAAACAAATAAAATATATTCACTTCATTATAATGATATTAAAGTAAAAATTAAATCCTGCTTACATAAAAGATAAGGCATAATACAATTTGCAAATAATTAATCGACTAAATTACCTACAAATTAAACAATGATAAACATTTAATCTCAGTGCAAAGTTTTTTCACTCGAAAAGTTGTTTGTACTGTCTCAAGTCGTTCAATCGTTCAACTTTTTTCTTTTTTTTTATTTAGTGAAAATTCCACGCGTTTCATTGTTAATTTAGTGGCTATAAAATGTTATCCGTAAAGTTAATCCCAACTGGGTCGCTTGACTCAATTCGAACAAGGCAAACTAGTATACTTGACTTGTGCCTTGACTGCTTCAATGTTTCATCGATTAATGATTCTCCTGGATGCATCAATAATTTCATTTATCCAATTATTACATGTTTTTTATTTAACTACTTATTTATTCACGTACTAGCACGTACTAGTACTTCGCAAGGATCTTTTTCTGCAAATTATATAGAAAAACTTTCCTCCTTTAACGCTCGTTTCATTAGTGAAAACCGCATTAAAATCCGTTGCGTAGTTTAATAAATCTAAGCGTACATACAGGGAAAGACAGATGGCGGAAAGCGACTTTGTTTTATATATAAAATCTATATACTATTATATAAAGCTGAAGAGTTTGTTTGTTTGGTTGGTTGAACACGTTAATCTTTTTGTGTTGGATAGTCCATTTATCGAGAAAGGCTTTAGGCTATATAACATTTTGAACGCGGACGAAATCGCGGGCACCAGCTAGTACCTACTATATAAAGATGCATATACAGTACCAGTACTCTAATGATCATTTTAAAACAAAGATATCTTACTTTTATTCTTGCTACAATTGAGGAGAAAGACGAAGAATTAAAAAAAAAGAGTTAGAATTTTAGTGCTATTACTAAAATACTAGTTTTATAATACGAGTATTTACATGTGGTTGTAAAGCAGAAGTATCCTAGTCTAAAACTAAAACCTAGTCTACTCGACTGCCTAAATACAACATACACAATTTTTATATGGGCTCAGATTTTATGTAGATATTTTTTTAGATTTTATATTTGTATTAAAAAAAAAATGTCATTTACTCTTGCGGTGAAAGAATATATCGCTTTTTTTTTAAAAATTTAAATATGCTTTCAGCTAAATGCACTCGTGATTGTTTTCAGTATAGGGTCCTTCTTCACAGAAATAAATAATGCCTCACTTGTGAACAAGAAATTTATTAATTAGCTCAAAATAGGTATGTAAGTAGGCACGAACACACTAAATACCTATGCATAATAAAAGACGTCACGAGTTAATTACATTATACAAGCATTTATATGATGATAATTTACTTGGTTGAAGACAAGGAAAAGCATTAAGACATTTAACGAAATGACACTAAACTCGTATAAACATGTTTCGGTAATGTATTAAAATAAACGTTGCGCTGTGATTTTGTTTAGTTAGTAACAGACAAAGAAACTGTTGTTATTTATATAAATACTGGTGAACCTCTCCTGGCTTTGCTTGGGATGCAATTTTTGTATATAAACATACATTCCTCGTTTATCCTTCTTTTCAATAGGTTGAGCGGCACTGGAGTCCATAGAGGACAAACATACTTACATTGACTTTTATTTATTTATAGATTAGGTTTTTTTTAAGGATAGAACAATTTTTTTATGATTTAGTTAGCTAATAGTAGTCTGGAAAGTGTCGATTTCGGTATAGAAATACGCCCCTGCGGTCGCTATGTAAAAATTGTATGGATAGTTGCTAAAAAAGATTTTTATTTCATTCTTTAGTAGAACATTGTATATGATAACTCATTGTCTAGACAACTCAATTCAGGGTTTAAGACATTACCCAGCATTTCATTATAATGTAACCGTGTGTTTATAAACTAACTAGTGAAAAGCTGAAATATTATCAGAAGACAAGGCAAACGTTGTCCTGCCTGAAGAAAAATCTGTACCGATCGTCGCGCCACCTATCGGCTCTAAAATGTGCATACTCATCCAAGGATGAGGATCCTTGGATGTTTAGTATGCACTTTTAGAGGTAAAACATTCAATAAAAAAATCACGATAGGTCCAGCCATTCAGTGACATACACACGTACAGAAGAATTATATGTAAAGATATTATTAGCGTTTTACAAAAATGATTAAATAATTTTAATTTGTATTTACCTGCAAGACAGCTAGGTGTCTACTTTGTCGTGATCAAATAAGGAGCGAAGTTAATATGGATTATGCAAAAGCCTTGATTACAGCACCGTTCTTGTCTCAATCGGGGACACCAGAATATTAAAAACATTTTACGTCTAATTACAAACCTATAGATGAATTAATGAACCGACCACTGTACAACAATCTTGTCCCACTAAAACTTATTAAGTGTTATTTCGGTTTGAAACTGGAAAACAAACTATATTGTGTTACTCCGTAAGCAAATATTTGTTTCATTGGTTTACAATTTTAACGATTAAAACCATTTAATAATATTTTCATTTTTTCATTAAATAAGTCAATGAATATTTAGCCTATGCCAGCATTTAGCACTGATCTTTCGTGCCGTAGGTTCCTTAACCTTTATAGTACGAAATTGGAATTACTTCTTGGAAGTAATATTACTTTAGCCTTGTAAAATTGTCGCCATTTCAAGTAACCTTAACGTATTGTGTGTTGCAACTAACAATAAAAATTTGACATTGTAATACAATTTTTCCTTTTTATTTTGCAGGCGATTCACAAGTGGCATATTTGTATGCAATACGCAAATTTCGTTTCACTGAGGTTGAGTACAGTATTTATGGAGCAATTAACATTCTACTTGGATTGTTCGGTAAGTTTAAAGTTACCTATATATTTAATGCAATTACCTTTTCAATAACTTCTGATGTGCATATTATTAGTTAGGTACTACTTACTCCTATTATTAATTAATATCTCATTAAATTATTAATTAATAGGAGTTATTAATTAACCTAGCCACATAACTTCAGTGGACCCTCAGCCTATCTGCCACTTTTTTTATTGTAACAAATACTTTTATATTTTAATCTTTGACGAATATAAAAATTACATACATATTCTTTGTTTAGTGACACTCATACTAAAATAAAGAGTTGACACTACAAAATTGTCCCAAAAATATTTACATTCATGGTTGAGTCTATAATAGTGCAATCTAAGGGCTGGTTTTGACTGACGGTATGGAACGATAACTAAGTTCATTGCAATAAGGTTAAAAATAATATGTTTAGGAAAATATCCTATGCTGTGCCGTGTCAAAGCCGGCCTTAAACGGTGTTAAAAGATATACAGTTCTGATAATTCTGTCAGTTTTGTCCAAGTATTGTCATGTCAATTTGACCTCATTTTTTTTTTAAATTTTATTATTTGATGTCAAATAAAATTTATATACTGATTATATTCCTTGGATTCCTTTACATAACTACATAGGGGCCGTAGTTGAATACTTAATTTATGCATATTTCATTCAGCTGCTGTTTTACCACTGATAGATATTATTATGAAATTCTTATAAGCATGAATGCTTATATTGTAGGTTTTGTCAAAAAACTTTTCATTTCCTAATTTTTTTTTTTGTATTTTATTTGAATAATTATCAACAAATTAGTGAATTTGAAATGTCTGGGATTTTTAAATACCTAAAGGCATTTTTAGAAGCTCTTTTCAATTTCACATAGAAAACAAATAAAATACCTATACTTACCTACTTGTTTTCAACCTTTCTTAAACATGTGATATGTATGATATTTGTTTTCCCATATAAAACGATATTCGCATCGAATGAACCAAATTTGACTGGCTTTGATTTGTAGAAGAATTTTTGGAAAATAATTTATGAAACTTACAACATCAACTTGCAAAAGCGCTTAAATATTGAATTAAAAATATAGGTCGGTTATGTGAAATAATTTATACATGGCCTATAGAACTTTACAACTTAGGTTTTACTAGTGATATGGGATGTTATATCCTTCGTAAGTGTTGGTCCTACTGTCCTACTGCCTGTGTGCTACAAATTTACACATTTATATTCTCTATAGATTTATCACCGTGAAACGGTCACTTGAAAGTTGAAAATATAATTGAGTACTAAATATATACATACGAATACACATTATATTAACGAGATCATAATATTTTGTTTGTCTGATAATCTAAACTAAACGTTACAGCGAATTTAAGCGCTCAGGTTTCGATCGCCGTGAAGCAAATCATTGTTAAAACACACGTCAACTCAAAATCACTATGCTGCAAATCAAATAGAGTTCTATGTCTCAGTAATACGAGAGTATTATCAACTGACCGTTTTAAAAAAATAGTCAGTGTATGTGTGCGATTCCATAACGTTGTTTTCATCAACCTAGGTCAAGGTTTGGAGAGCGATAACGCGAATGCATCTCGCGTTACAAATAAATTCATTCATGCCATTTAGTTTAACCTTGTCACATTAAATAGCTTTTGATAACGTAAGATGCCTAAATAATAAACAATATTATTAATCGGTCAAGTGCGTACCGAGACACTTTTATTTGTACGTATAAATTAATATACCTACTGTATGTATGTATTTTGGATATTTTACCACTATTTAAAAAGTTACACATTCCCGCCACATTACACTCGGTGGTGGCGCACTTGCATGTTTTGGCACCATAGTATAGTGTACCACTATAGTTTATCAGTTAGTTTGAATTAAAATAATTTGGCGTTACTCCGGAAGGTTTTATTAGTTTACTGAACAGAAAGTCATCCTTATCCGTGGTTCTGACACATGACATTTTATTTTATTTGTTTTAGGTAATTGGACGTGTAATGTGACATTTTGACTATTTGTTTTCAATGTTTTTATTCTCATTCATTAGATTAGATTAGATTAAATTAGATAAAATTAGATTTAGGTTTAGTACATTGGATGTTGCTTGGAGCTTTTACTGGTGCAAATTGTGCTTCCTGTAATTGCGGCAGCATCCGCCAAGTGCTGGTTAATTTAGATATTGTTTGATGTCTGCCTCGTTGGAGGCCTTCTATTATATAATTAAATAAAATAAAACTAATTTGATACTTAGGGAAGATTGATTAGATTAGTATGACTAGAAGGTTTGTCAAACAATTTTTTTTTAAATTACAGGTACGGCGTTTTGCATATCAGTTTTAAGCAAAAGTCACAATGTGCAGGACAGCGTTATAGGAGGTATAGCTGGTGTGAGTAGGATAGCTGCTAGTTTGGTTTTTGCATTTGCTACAACGCGAGAGTGGTACTACTCGGCACCAGTTTTCAATATATTCAGCCATACGGGACTTACCGCGGTGAGATCTATAGCCACCAAGAGTGTTCCTACTGAAGAAGTTGGTGAGTATTAATTAATATGTACTTATAAAAACAATGTAAAAGTGATAGCAGAATTTCGCCTACCACAATATATTACAGAATTAATTTAATAAGGCCTTGGGCCTTAATTTTAATATACGACATTTGCACCCGTTCGAAGCGGAGAGAGGCGCAAGTGTATAATTCAATAACTCCATAAGCTGAGCAACATTATTTTAATCGCTATCACAGTTTAATTTAATAAAAGCACCAAATATTACATTTTATAAATATATTAAGGAACTCGCATAAAATTTCTGGCATAATTGAACACTCAAAATTAATTACGTTCATGGAACGGAGAAATTTCTTAACGAACTTCTAATTAAATGACACCGTGTTACTTTAATTTTACATCAGGGCGTTCTCGTATAATGACAATAATGTTCATTGTGCAATAAAAATTCTCCACATTTCTAACTCAAGCTTATAACGCTAATAAATTTTGTTTTAGACTTGAAATAGCAAGAAATCTAAGAGCTTATGCACACAAGTCATGTTTAAAGCGCAAAAATCGCGCGTATAGTAACGTGCATACGATGCTATACAACAACTTATCATGTAGTGGTAACGTCAAAACGTACTGGTCTTTATAAAGTTCGTTGAGTTTATTCACAAAAAAAAAATACATGAGACCTACGAGTAATTATCGGTTTGTTAGTTAAAAATGTAAAAATTAATCACCCTTGACATGACTTAGCTTGACTTTCAACACCACTTGACTTGACTTGACTTTAAGACCAATCAGAAGAAGCCTGAATCCAGTGACCTTTATTAGATCATCTGTCCATCTAGTTGATGGACGTCCTACACTGTGATTGCCGGTCCTTGGTCTCTTACTAACAACATACCACAGCATGACGCTACTCGCACCGATAAATAAATGGACCTGTAAAAATTCGTTAATATAGGATTAAGACTGAAATTTGTGTAGTTGCTGTATTATTATAATAAATCATTATAACAAAAAACTTAATATAATTGTTTTGATAAGTTATGAAAATACTAGCTGTGCCCGCGACTTCGTACGTTCGTCTTATATAAAGTTCGTTTTTCAAAAATCCTATATGTTAATTCAGATATATCTGTATGCCAAATTTCATCCAAATCCGTTCAGACGTTTTTGCATGATGGCGTAACAAATATCTAAACATAAAAACTATCGCGTTTATAATATTAATATATTAGGATTAGTTTCTAATTAAAAATGCAAAAGCGCGTTAAAAACAGGCATCGTCAAGAATATAGGTAAATTAAAAACGCACAATAAACGCTCGTTGTACGCCTATTGCGTTGGCTGTTTGTTGGTATAAAATGTGTTGTGTGCATAGGTCTCAAGTGTATCATTGTTACTAGAAATGAACACTCGATATTGTTTAACGTTCACTCCAGTTGATTGCCTAAAAAGATTACAGTTGGCAAAATTTCAGTAAGAATAAGTTCTACAAAATACCTTAGATACATCTATACCTACTAATAAAGAGATTTCGTTCTTCTATATTTATAGAACTACTGTAGCTAATTGAAAAATTCATTAAAGATGACATTACTCCAGAGGTACATCCTAACTGATAATTAATTTATAAATGCGAAAGTGAGTTTGTTTGTTAGGCTTTCACGCCTTAACTTATAACTAATCATCATGAAAGTTTGCATACATCTAGAAAAAAAAAATACTGTTCCTGATGGATCATGATTTGCTTTCACCTGATTCCTGATGGATATGAAAAAATCCCGTAATGCATAATGGGCACCAGTATAATAGTACAGTTTATTATATTCTAAAAGAGCGAAGCTGCAAGCAACAACTAGTAGATTGAAGTAGTGAAAGATTACATATTATTTCAAATAATATATAATCTTTCATTATTGCATGTACAGTAATCTCTTATTATTTCAAGCGATTCAGGATTCATATTGATCGTCTATAAAAGATTAGTTGTTTGTTCAATCTCAAACACTAAACACTTTATTTCAACTCCATAGTTATATTATAATGTATAATTCACCTTATAAAGTAGATAACTTTAAACAGTATTATGATGTTCCTACTGATATTTTTTGTCATGTTTTTTTTTTTTTCAGCAAAATTAAGTTCCTTAATGGGAGTAATGGAGGCAATAGCGCCATCAATATACATGCCTACTTCAAGTTTTATTTACGTTTCAACCATTAACAATTTTCCGGGTGCGTTCTATTTGTTCGACGCTGCATTAACTGTCGTCGCCTTGTTCCTCTTTGTGTAAGTAATTTCCAAATAGTTATATAAGTAAATAGTAGATTTGTGTGACCTGTACTAACCTTGCAACTACTGGGCTCAGATCTGTGGTGTTTGTAAAGAGATATCTTGCAATAAAACAATAGGCAAACACACTGCAGACTTTACATGTCTCCGAAGATCGTTAGTTATGTCATATACGAAGGTTTCCTGAAATATAAGTAAGATACGTCATATACATGCAGCATTTTGCAATCATTTGGTCAGCCCGTCTGGCGCCAGTAACAGCATTTGGGCACCCCCTTACAGAAGACCACCGTGAAATAATACCACAAGTGCTGTTGTGTTTTGGTGAGTGAGTAAGTATACAAGAGTCCATTTCCCTGTCCCTTGTCCACTCTTATCTTGTGGTCGGTATCCAACCTTATAATATTACTATCAGACCTCATGGTCGGCTACGCACTTGCAGATCCAGTCGCGTTGCTTGTGTTATAAGGCGACAGTTATAGCCACCTACCACCAAGTGTACCGTCAGGTCCGTCAGCCTGTCTGTCGAGCTGTACATAAGAAATATATATTCTCCTTCACTGATAGAGCAGATAATGAATCCACGCCTTACAGAAGACCACCGTGAAATAACAAAACGTTGTGTTTTATGTGTATGTAAGGATTCCCAGATCAAATTTCATATCCTCACCTAACGCCATACTTATCCTTATTCTAAAAACTGCTAAGGTCAGTAGCGCACTTGTAGCACGATGCTTGTTTTCATAAGTGACGGTAGCCATTATCAAGTGAGCCATGAATCTGCATGCCTCGTTTCTAAATATAAAATTATTATGCATTATAATTACATAAATAATTATGTTATGTCATAAAATTAGACACCAAAGGAAAGACGCCGAGTTTAAAGTTATTTTGCATTAAGAAATAATTGTAAAAACAACTGGCATTTTATAATTCGTCAAGTGTTTTTCAAATGACCAAAACAGGGGTTAAATATATCATGGATATTAGTTATATTTGAGTTACGAGTAGGTATAAATGTGTAATTGCTAATAAAACATTTTTTCTGTCCACAGTTTCATATATGTCTTAGTAAAAAGATTTCGTGACAATGAAAAAGATTCCAATAAAAAAGACGAATTTTCAAGAACAACCGAAGTATCAAGATTTTAATTTGTAAATGTACAAACACTTAACATAATTATGTACTTAAAACAATAGATTTTATATACATTTTCTAATTGTAAGATTTTCGGGTTGTTAATAGAAAGTAAGAGCAAATGTGCCATGTTTTATTAAAAAATTAAAGCTACTTAAGTGTTGTGTTTTATTTATCAAGTGTTTTATCAATCAAATTACCCTAAATAAATAATTTCTAAATTACTAGAAATCGACAAGTCGAATAAACTGGTTAATATTGAGTTAAGAGAATAAGCAAAGCAATGATAATATTTTCATCTAAATATTTATTTTCATTTGATAGTAAGTGTTCGGTTCCGAAGCGAATGTCAGCGACATCTTTGGAATAAGTTGAAAACTACTTGCCTACGAGGCTTCTGCGCTTGCGCGCCAATAATTATGCCTCGACGTTGTCAAACCATAATCTGCTATGTGCACTTTTTTGAGATTTCAACATTTTAACTTTAATGAATAGTTTACTGACTTATCTATCGTATAAAAAAACTGCCAAGCTTATAAACACGATTTGTAGAATTGCGACCTCTTAATAAATTATGCTTAGAATCTGTTATATGCAAAATTTACTCTATTATCAAAATAATAAATAAACCATCAAATTTTCATATTCAAAAGAAAAATAGGTTCAAATAAATTGCTTTTTTTTTTTCAAAATAAACCTTCATGTAAATTATTTCAGGAAAACTTTTTGGTTAACATATTAAAAACTTACTTTTTGCTCATCGCAGATTTTGGTTTGATAACGATGATATTATGCAAATTACATAATACACAGGGTCAGGTAGCAAACGCTTTGATGCAAAGCACAGACTTAAAAGGGTGCTTGCTAATTTGTTGCTAATGGACGAACTAAATTGATCGAAAATGCAATTACAGATTTTACTTCGCGCGACACAAAGGGGTAGCTGACAGACTACTGAACTTCATGGGATTTTCAATGGAAGATTTACCGGCGCTAGTAATAGATTGACTTTTGTGAAACTCAGTCATATAATGCACATTTTCAAAGTGGGTATCTCGGTGTAAATTCTGTTTTTGTGAGAAAATATTTAGAAAACTAAGCAGTCTTATGTACAGTTACCCAATTTGAACTCAATATTCAAATTTGGCTCTATGGCGAGCCCGTTGCATGAACGGAAGTATCTTTATATGATATCAAATCATAAAACATATTTCTAATATATATCTTAACAATACCTCTTTATGTGATTAAAGGAAAAAGAAAAGTGGGGTTAAAATAGAACCAAATGTTTCTATGATGTTATGATTTATCTAATATTCCTTTAAGTTTATCAAATTGAATCATATTAAAGCATTGAAAAGAATTTCTTTTAAATACTTAAGAATTTTAGTGAGTAAGGTATTTACTTTTCATACAAGGTTTATTTGACTCACTTTTGTAGCTTTCTATGTTTTTCGAGGAAAAATGTAATTGGTAGTCAATATTAGACTGTTTTCACAGAAATGTATAGAAAACTGTTTGATATATACTAAAGTATACTTACTATGTACAAAGGTATATAGGGGATACAAGGGGATATAATAGCATACCGGGAATTGTGTTTCCGATATCGAAGATATTATTATTGGAATGAGAACATAAACGTATTGTTGATAATGGAATCTCTATTGTCATCAAATCCATCGATCGTCCCTTCAGAAGCAATGTTTGTTTTGACAAGATCTATTGAGACTAAATTCAATTTAATCTACTCCAGATATAATCTAGGTTTAACTAAAATTATATACTTATGACTTAGTGCTGTTATACTTTAAGGATAGAATTAGGTAATAATAGTTGCCGATATGCCAACCGTAGGTTTGAATACCCAGCGAGTCTGCACTTCTGTTTGTTAATTTAAAAATTAAAATTAATTTAAAAGAAAATTAGAAAATTATTATTAATAGTAAACTGATAAGGTGGTTATTTTAAAGGTTGTATTTTTTTCGTATAAAATAATGAATAAAATAAAACTAGACCATTAGTAGTATCAGGGAATAAAATAACGAACTGTATACCTACCTAACTGGCATTTATTTATTAGAGATAATTAGTAACTATTTTCACATTATTGTTGATGATAATATAGCATTCTTACAATCCTACAAATTTAAACAATGGTCTAGTTTACTCAAATCAAATGATTGTTTAACAAAAGTTATTCATATGTCTTGCTGATTCTCTTTGTGCTTAAATTTAAGCCAACCAAGTTCCTATGGATTCTCTTGCAACCGTTTAACAAAGTAGATTAGTTTGAACATACCTATTATATTTTTTAAGTGGCAACACCATAAACTACAGAATGTCCCTGAGTATGTAAGAGGTACAGATCTAAACACTCAGTATACCTTCCTCATTAAAATACACATTAGAATAATAGAATTCTATGTACATAGAAGAACATATTTAAGAAAGATTTTTTATGTATTTTAAATTATTTGTTCTTTCGAGTAGGTTTATATACTAGCTGGCCCGGCGAACTTCGTACCGCCCGATTCCATACAAAAAGTATGAAAAAATAATTTTTATTCACTTTTTTTGTTCGTGAATATTTCATATGTTTTGATATTCAGGGCGCAGACAAATTCAACAAATCAAAGATAATAAAAATCGGAAAAGCCGTTCTCGAGCTATAAGTGGTTTAACTAACACCAATTTCTTTTATAGGTGTGTATACAGATAGATATATTACCTATATATTTGGACGATATTTTTTTATTACTTAACATACATTTCATTTGCGATTTATGATCTGCTTATATCTGCTAATAAACGCTATTTAATATAGGCTAATAATCGCTTAGGTTTAATGCCAATAATTTTTTTTGTCAATCCACAAACGTTCTTAGCTGTAGACATCGGTAGCATTGGTTTCAATATGCTTCTTTAGTGCAGAGTGAGTTTTCTTTGCAGATCCAGAACAACCAAGTTACTGACGGGAAAACCTTATTTAAATCGAAGTATCCGCATTTTCACGAGCATTTCCTTTTGAATGTGGATCCTCAACGACGTTCCTTTCTTGTCTCTTCTGAATGATGTGCAGCACTCTATAAAGAAAAAAAATATATTTTAAAATTATTTTAAAGTTACAATTTTGATCTTCAAATGAATTTAACCTATTTTCAAATATTAAGACAGAAATTGAACTCAAATACTTTTAATTAAATTTAATTAATTCAAGATAAACTTAGGCTAATAGGTGCAACAACAAGATAAACTTAGACCAATACATAAATTTTAAATTAGGTAATATTATAGTAGTTCGCGTATGTAGAATTTTTTTCCAGGAAAGTTTAGTAGTAGTCTTAGTAAGTATTTTAGACTTGGGTGGATATCCGTCACATGTTCCATTTTCCAGTTATGACGCCATCAGTTTTTTAACGCGATTATGAAGCCTAAGGACGGACAGACAGACAGAGTTACTTTCACATTTATAATATTAGTTTGGATGACCTCATCGATGCTGTTTTTGGACATAGTGCACGAACATGAAATTTTGATAAAATTTTGATTGTTTTTTTTAAATTGACGAGATTAAATTCATAATAAACAAAAAAAAAACAAGCTTTGGATTTTAATCCAGGGGTATCAAGCAGATCGAGTAACAAAAATCTGAACATTCGTAAAGGTTATGACCATAAGCGGGTTTAGTATATTAAAAATGAAATGTAACATTTACTTACATGAAGATGATGAAAGCTGGTATAGTTATTAGCCCTCCGAGAACATAAAAGCTTCCAGGATTAGTTACCGCAGTACTTAAGTAAACTATACTAAATATACGTGTGTATATGACGGGGATAACAGCGTCAAGGAATCCAATCAGGGAGCAAATCTTTCCTGCAAAAAACGTACATTTGCTGTAAATACTTTTTGTTGTGTGGCACAAACCTAGCGGTTACTCCTGGTCTATTAATTGTGCATCTATTAGTTACTTCTATTAAATTACTAAATATTATAATAATGGTTTTCAAAACTACTATTACGGTCCAATAAATTTTTGCTTAGATTTAGGATCGTGTTATTTTTGCGAGTTGAGGCGCTCGCTTTTCTTATTGTGAAATCTAATATAGAACTAGAGCAGCAAAGAGAATATAAAATATTAGATATATATAAATAATATACAAACATATATAAAGGGTAAGTGTATATTATGACGACACGTTTTGTCTAGTAGCTAATAACCCTAGCTGTTAACCAATCGGTCACGGGTTCGAATCCCGCTAGGGGCAAATGTTTATGTGTTAACATTTACCTTTGTACCTGAATTATGGATGTTTTTATTTATAATATGTATGTATTTACAAAAAAAAAGGAATCTATGTATTATATCAACTGTGGTATCCATAATACAAGTCTTAGTTGCTTAGTGTGGAACTAGATGGTGCTGTGTGGAATATGTGAAGATAATTATTATTTATTTATTTATATAATTATATAAAAAAATGTTTAAGGAAATACATTTTTAAGTTGTTAAATACCACGTCAAGGTTATCTGTAGCAATGTAAGTGAGATATTAATTAAGGTATAAAAAAAGTGTGAACAGTGAACTTATTTGTAATACAATTTTAAGTTTAGGTAATCAAAACATCAATGGTTAGTGCCTGTTCCCACTGACGGCCCGAGTAAACAGACGGATATGCCAGTGGCCCACAGTGACATAATTTATTAAAAACGAGTGCCTAATGCAAAATAGTTATAATTATTAGTAGTATTATTGGTAATTATTGGATAACCATCCACGCAATGGATTTAAAATCCGGGTTGAATTGCGTCATTACTTATAAATTAATTACAGTCACGTTCTAAGCTTGCTTCATTATTTTCAAAAAAAAAATACCTACGATCAAACCGAGGCATATTTTATATCCAGGAAAGAACTACAAATGTATATGCATAATTATAGTAACATTGCTTAAGTAAAAATTAATGCCAAATTCAAGATAAACAAGAACAGGTTTTTTTGCTAATATTATCTCTAATGCTTCTCTTACAGATATCTTGTTTAAAAGATCGAGTAGGTTTTAATAAAATTATGGTATCAATAAATTAACTAAATAAATACAGAAGCTTGTATATGAAATTTCTTGCTTTAACTTTGAAAATGACGGGTTTCCGCACAACAGTTCATTTCATATTTTACCCCTTTTTAGGGGTATATAATCGATTATTTAACACCATCTATTGCTCTATTGCCATATAATGGTGAAATTGATATAATTTTTAAAATAAGACTACATATAATAAATGAGAAACCCTATGAAGCCTTCTTCTTATAGCGTTCATTTATTTTTTAAAATTTTATGAAATATTTTTTCATGTAAATTTACCTAGAGAGGCATTTTTTCTTTTAAAGAGAGGAGGGACAAAAATCCTCACATATTCTACACAATGCATACAAGTTACAGATCCAGGGACTTATGAAAACTCTTGCCTGAGTACTATCGGAATAGAAAATACCTTTTTGTAAATGATACGAATGATTGAATAAGTGTAAAAAATACATACCGACTTCGTCTGGGTTGACAAATTTTGTGCCCAACGACCTGATAACGGTCAGCCCTGAGTTTCCAAATATATCGATAACAGGGCCGAAGTAGAACAATTCTTGTGTTGGGGCAAACCCGTACACAAAATTGGATGCGACTTTGCAAGCAGTCGCAATAAGTCCAATTAAAGCGTCGCGCATTTTACGTAATTTACTAAACCAAGTCACAGCTATCGCGGTTCCTGTAATGAAATGAATTTGACAATATTTTATAGATGTTAATTGCTTTTTAATTATTATTTATGTAAAGAATTATATCTAAATAGCTAAATAATAATAAATATAAATAAAATAAAATAATAATAAATGAACCTGAGTTTTATCAGGAGGTTCATCACTCTGAAGTCCTAACCATCGGTAGCTTGGGCCTTGACCCGCTACCAGTCGAAATACTAATTACGGAATATTGTAAAAAAATTAAAATTAAAAAAAGAAATAAATACATAATAATGAATCTGAATTGGATAGAGGTATAAATCTGGAGTAACCGTAATCGGGCATTCTGCAGTTTTAAACTGACGAGATTACCATCTGGCCATAGTAACTGCGAAAATATTAATAATTAGATGATAACTAAAATTATGTATCATGGGCCGAAACGTAGAAAAAAGTTGTTGAAGTGGATGTGTTTAATTAAATATTTAATTTAAAATAAATACGAGGAACGAAAGAATTGCGCTGTTAAGCTAACTTACCTAAAGCTGAGATTAAAACCGAACACGTAGAAAATAAACTGAAGTCAACAACATTCATGTTGAACTTTCTTAAAGCATATATATAAACTAATGGTCCTTCACCTAAAAAAGATGAATTGTTTTAACACCGATGGAATGTATGCACATATGAATATTTAATTCATTTAATTTTTTGCTTACCAGATACTGGTCCAGCAATTACTATATATGCGCATAAAACTAAAACCACTTGAGCCAACCGTCTTCCACGAGCCATAACGACCAAGGAAATAGTATTCCAAACATACTTGGGGTTGAAAAACTCAATAAACTTTTTACAACAGGTTCTTACAACTTCTGTACGCTTGATGTCTTTTACTCTAAAATAAATGTAAATGAAGCTTAAACCATATAAGAGCATGCTAATGCCTAATATTTCGTAATTGCCAACCATGTTTGTTAATATACCGCTTATTGAAGAACTAAGTGGAATACCAAGCGTAACAATTACAGCCACAATACCAACTCCAAAAGTTCTTGATTCGTTTGTTGTTATATCGGCAATATAACTGTACGCTCCCATCAACGCAACTGACCATCCTCCAGTAAAAGCAAGCGGTATGACTTCTATTAATCCCGTCACCCATAGAGGCCACTCTAGGAAATAATACGTTGTCAGAATAATTCCAAGGGTTGATACAAATTCACCTATAATAGGTAACAACATCAGAGTTTTTCGGTTTCCAGTTTTGTCGCTCCACGCTCCGACAAACAATATAACGATAGCTGGAATGCCTCTTTGTACAGGTTGTTTCCAAGCGGTCATATCGGCCACTATTCGTTCAACACTGTTCAAAACATCTTCTATTGCAATATCATCACTGAAATCACCTGCAAAAGCTTTGGAGCAAATATCATCGCTGTAGTTGAGATCAGCCCGGCAAGCCTTTTCCATGTTCAAAATTTGTACAGCTGGTGCAGATATTACGGTTGAAATAATATAACATAGCAAAAATGGCTCTACAGTAAAAAACATGAGAATAATTTTTATTTTATCCCACTTTGACATCTTCTCTCGTTTCGCCGCGCCGTTGCTCTTAGGTTCAGCATCGCTAACTGTGGTTGTAGCGAGTTCTATTTCACTTTCAGTTTGTTTCATTTTGCCAAAATCTAACTCCACATATTATTTCTAATTTAATGCGAAATATGTTCGTCGGTTATGTAGTGTTTATTTGTAAACACAATCTACGACTGACCGATCTCAGTTTTCGCAGACCTCGAGAAACTGGTTTCTCAATTTCGCCTAAGTATAGTATGTTGAGTCCGTTTGAAACAACTATTGACCTCTGAAGTTCGGGGAAGTACAGTCAAAAGAATATTTATTTTTATATTGTTTATTTATGTCAAATTATAGTTAGCGTATATATATAGCGTTACTATATGAGTATATTAAGTATATTAATATGGTATAGGCACCAAAATAATGTGAAAGTTTAAAATATTATTACAAAACTAAATTAGTAAGATAAGTACATATGGCAAATAAAACAACCTATGTTACGAGTACCTGCAAAATGAAAAATGTTTTATTAATCTGCCGATTCGATTACAACTTTAGAGAAGAATCGTCAATAAACTCAAAAGTGGAAGTATTAATTCATCAGGTACTTGCCTAATTATTTATTATATAACATAATTGTCTGTAACAAGTTTTTACTAACACGTTTTTAGATGAGCTACAAATACAAATTGATAGTTAATTCTATACTTAATTTAGGTACTCAAATAATTTTTCTCGCCTGTCTATGTAAGACATATATTATTCAGTTCTAGTGGAAAAGTTTACAGAAGGTAATAATAAAATAACACACGTCGGGTGACGATGTCTATAACATATAACAATGAATTAGTAATAACTATAACAGAGCAATTAACCAATAACAATTAATTAACTAATTACCAATAAACACGCGAAAGTATCTAATAAAAACGAAAACCTAACAAAAATAATCAAATAACTATAATGGCTTCTCTACACTATCGGCAATTACAGACGATTACGGGCCAGCATGATTGTGTAGAGGGCATACTCGACTGTACTTGCCGATCATCTCTATGATCGCCTGCGACAAGTGATTTGTCGGTTTTTTGGGTACGTCATAACAGTTTAACAAAAAATTATCAATAACTGTACTTCGTTTGTAAATTGCTAATGTGTGATAATAAATAAACGCGCACTAAAGCCGCATCCAGACATGCGGGATTCGCCGAATGCCGAATATTCGCCAAGTGCCATGTGCTCGGCTCGGTATTCGCCAAACAACGAGCATGTCTATACACACAGCATGAGGGCCTTGTTCGAATACCTAGTGTTTTTCGGGAACAGCGAATACGACAGCCGAATAGCCCTGCGGGCATTTCATCCATTTTATATTTTTAAAGATGGGCAACATTGATGGAGTTATCATTGCTGCATCCACATTTACAGAAATATTAGGATATAAATAAATCCTAGTATTATTTATAATTTATAATTAAATTATAATATTATATTTAATGATAAAATAGAAATATTACAGAACATAAAACTAAACTAAAACTACTTATTAACTAAAAAATAGAAATATATTATAGGTACACTAAACCGTATGCCGAGCTGTTTCCCGAATGTGTGGAAGTTTTACTCGCATAAGTATTCGTGTTCACCCACTTTGAAGCGGAGAAACTTACCGACAATTAGCCGAGAAAGGCCAGCCCTGGTAATCGTTGCTCGGCGAATGACGAGCACTCATTTACGCTACTCGCGATTCGGCGAATCCCGAATGTCTGTATGCGGCTTTACACTATATGTAGAAGCGCTGGAGAGCGCGGCGGGTAGCGTTGTGACGGACGGGCTCATCGTATCCTTGAATACACTAAATGTCAAGGTTAATTTTTTCTGTCCACATTTTTTTTTTCCACATTTTAACTGTTTTGTGAAATTTAAGCAATGTGTATCATAATAAGTACCAAAAAATTATATAAATAAAGCAAATTTTAAAACTAATTTTTTTTTTACTACTAGTATGGAAAGTTAATGTAAACAACAAATAAAACAAATGTTGCAAAAATTTGATAGTATTTTGTGCCCAGGCGTATTTGTTTCTGTAGCTGTATGTGTTTTGGGTTGGGTAAGTTGAGTAGCATGATAGTATTTGCCTGAAATCACTTCTAAAATTCTTGTGGAATGATAATTTCACTATTATACTCGTATATACGAGTACACTCGCACGACTCGCATTCGAGCCCATTGACGAGTGGTTGCCTTAAAGCTCTGCTCGCTCTAAGGGTTCGATTCCCGGCAGGATATTTGAAAATGAACTTTTCAAAGTAGGCTCTGGTCTTCTACATATATTAAAAATATATGTATATAGATAGAAAGAAGTTGGTTTTTCTTAATCTTTTTTATATATAAAAATCAATCGCCGTGCGTGGAAGAAGTAGAAAAATTGGTAGCATTTCTTTCGGCAGTGTGCAACCAATTTTAACAGACATTATAGAGTTCAAAAAAGTGTCAGTAAGATGGGTTCCTCGAATCTAAATAGACGCAAACAAAGGGGCGTTTGGAATATTCAAAGCGGAATCTCGAAATCATTGAGCGTAATCCAGAAGAATTTTTCGTCATTTAACCATACCATGGTTATTATACATAATTATGTAGTTCCATTGATGGAATTGATGGAGTTAATGGTACGTCTAGATAGATAGTCCTGGTTTTATCGACAATCTTGTTCCTTTTTTTTGTTATAACATATAACAGAAATATATACATGGAATTCGTGAAGCAACATTGCGGAGTAAACCTACTAGGATTATATGTAGAAGATCAATTTTAAGAAGGCTTTCATCCCCTTTACAAATTATGTACTCCATTACGTATATAATATCGGTTATTGGAGGATTACAAAGAAAGGATAGACAGATATTTTCCACACGAGTTATCTCGATATTACTTGCTCACGATCCACTCAATATTATTATCCGACCTCACAAACACCTCAAAATACAATCTAAAAATGTTTTATTAGAAGTTATACAATAGTTGACCTGTCGTGCTTAATATATTTAATTAAAAAATATATTATTATGTTAAAAGAGATTTCAATTTAGATCGTAATCTATTGTTATATTGCATTCGATTCCCGGCGGGGTCAACTTTAGAAATGAACTTTTCAAAGTTGGTTCTCGTCTGGATTTGGAAAGTAGTAGCATGGCACACTGCGTTTCGCAGTCTGCCGGCAGTAACAAAGATTCCCTTACAGAAGACCACCGTGAAATAACAGCGTATATGCTGTTGTGTTTCATTGAAATAGGGATGCCAGAGTCCATTATCCTATCCCTTTCTTATCCCTTATCCTTAAACCTTTATGGTCAGCAGCGCACTTGCAGCACCTATGGTGTTGTTTGTGTTATTAGGCGACGGTAGCCACCTACCATCAAGTGGGCCGTCACCTGTCAGTCGACCTTAACATAAAAAAAAATTATATACCTATCTAAATCGTTGAGTAGAGCTAGACTCTTCTAAATACTTAACACAATTTTTTTGCTCATAGCAACATTATAGTTAAATGATCGAAAATTGAGGTCAAGTGCCGACAAATACGTATCGAGACTGTTGGAGCGACCTAAATCAAAAGTCTGTAAGTGTCTCCTACAAAATAAGCTGAAAAATAAGATTGGATCATACAAGTGTTATTTATCTCATTCTTCATACCTTGTAAACTTTCCTACCTTAATAAATCACTAACTTTTGTAGATGACTTCGTTCCCGTATTTTTACAAATTATTATTTTAATTATGGATTGTTCACTATATCTCGTCTCTACCTCATTCTGGAGACAGTGTTACCCCGACAGAGGCTTAGTCAGTCGGGGTTCAGGGCGACAAAGGCAGAATCCGATGCATGATCCTTTATTAATTCAATTATTTGCATTAATGCTCAACTAAGTAAGGGTTTTGTATTAAGAACTTTTAATTTTTTTTTAATATAACTATTTTTGCATAAAATGCAATAGTTGTAAGTTTATTTATTTTTATTATTGTGACTTAATGGACTTTGCTGTTGGCGTTTTGATTAAATAAATGAATCAATAAAGCCAAATTATTATACTAGTATTTGTTGAAATCTGCAATCACGGCCTAAATTTGGAGGAGAAACAAACCTCCGAATTGGGGCTCCAACCTCTGAATGGGCAACAGAAAAAGAGTAAAACAAATAAACAAGAAAAAGAAAGGAAATATGAGAGAGAACTCATGAAAGTAAATTGAAATGATGCCGCTATGTAAATATTTGGGGTGAGTTGAAACGACACTGAACGTCACTCGCGCAAAAAGAAAAAAGTCCAAATCCATTCAACAAAGCCGAGGTATTCGACACCGACAAAGTGAACAACCCTTTTGAATTATAACCTTGTATCTGACAGAGTTGTTTTTCATAAGAGAAACGCTGTCATTTGTAAATTTCATTGCTCTTTACATACCGTGATACCAAAAAGTTAAATATTATTTTTATTTTAATTAAACCAACCTATTTAAGTATTTTTTTTAGTTAATATTCTCATTTATTATATTTTTATATTTATTCACCTGAACATACAATAAAATTAGGTCATGCCTATAAACATAACTGCAATTCTCTTATAACATTCAACATAATTATTCTTAATTCTCTTACAAAAGACCACCTCGAAATAACAGCATATATGCTGTTGTGTTTCGGTGAGTGAGTAAGGGATGTCAGAGCCCTTCCTTGTTACTTTATGGTTGGCAGCGCACTTGCAGCACCTATGGCGACGGTAACCACCTCAGCCTGCCTGCCAAAAGAAACTTGAATTTCCCATCTAATGACGGTCACAATATTCAATTAAATGGATCTTAATCATTCTCTGTCATTTAATTTTAATGGAAAATCTTCCACATATACCTACTCACTTTATTTTTGATTTCCTGTTTTCTTTTGATCTTTTTATTAAATCTGTAAAAGAAACATCAAAAGAAAAACATTACTTCATAATGTTTAGTCGATTGCAGTGTTTTCGCTTAGAGGGCTTATTAGGGCGGTATCGTTGCTTAGATTTATTTAGGTCGAGTGTGACAAATAGAGAGAACACGCACGGCGCGGCGCCCGCCACAGTAATTACTTCAATCAGTCGTTCAGTGGACGAGGTCCCGTGAGCGAACTCACTTATTACATACAACTTCATCTATATTATATTTTACACTCGCGCCTGATAGAATCTCTTAGCTATTGCACTTTTAATTGAAATGAGAATTTACTCATGGACAGGGGAATTGCTTCAATGAAATCAGTCTTTACATCTACTGTAAGGGGTTTTTTTTTAAGATAAGGCAAAACTTTGTATAGGAACTCAAGCCAAACTTCTTAACTACCAGGAGTTATGCAAGTGGTTTGAACCCTAATAGTGTGAACCTGGTGGGATAACAGACTGAATTGACATCAGAATGACACAGTGAATATTAGTTTAGGAGTTGTTTGTAAGAGGTTATTCTAGTGTCAAGCGGACGGTTTGATCCTAGTAGTTAATTTAATGTAAGTAGTAAGTACCTACTTAGTGTGTTGCGAATGATGACATGTTGGCGCTGAAACGTTCTAACTACGGTCCTCGTAAGAAGTCTCAACGTCGCCCAACGAGCTATGGAGAGAGATAGTTCGAGGTTACACTGCGTAATCGAATCAGAAATGAGGAGAGTCCTATGAAAGTTACCAACATAAGTCGGCGGACCAGTAAGTTGAAGTGGCAGTTTACTGCTGCTGGGCCCGGAAGGTTTTCGAGTGGAGGCCACGGACCGGCAAGCGCAGCGCAGGACAGGACCCACAAGGTGGACAGACGACAAACTATGGGGAAGGCTTTTGTCCATTAGTGGACGTCCTGTGGCTGAGATGATGAAGTAGTGAGACAATTTTAGTCTCATTAGTTCCATTATTTATGAAATTATGTTTAATGTAACTAATGCAAATGAGGTGATTTACTTTCTACGCTACTTATTCCAATGGGCATTTACTTTGAAGTAACCGTAAAGCGACTATTAATGATTGTTAGGTTTTTATAGGCCTTATTTACAAATAAATATATGTTATTAATAAATTTTCCGTTTTGATTTAAGAACAATCTATATAAAATAAAAACATAAGTAAAGTTTTAATTGATATCGGCGCTCCTATTAGTTTCTAATTGAATATCGAGCCGTTCAATTACCGGGATAGATTGCAACAAAATGGACACCAGGGATTCAACTGAATGAGTTGTTCCGAAGTGTGTATTGAGTAGTGAACGTCTGATTACTTTACCTTCTAGTCGAAGGGCAAACTCCTAAGTGCAAAGTTTACTACTCGAATGGGTGTGCAAGTATCCAATTAGGGAGAAACGTACCAGCAAGATTGTGTTCAGTTAAAATGACTAATGTTTATTACGAATTAAGTAAACACAGAGAAGTCGATTTATTACTCGTAGTCCCGCCGACCTTTGAGTAAATTAGATTAGTAATTTCACCTGTCTAATACATTAGGACTATGATAATATTGAATTGTAGTTAGGGAACCTCTCATCACTTATGACGCCCTCCTTTTTTTATTTTTATTTGACTTTTTATCATTATTCGAAACTTTTTAAAGTTCGTTCTGGTCTGGATCTGAAAAGTAGTAAGTAAGTGGCAGGACACACTGCGTTTCGCAGTCATTTGGGCAGTATTTTGACGGCAGTAACCACTTCTTTACAGAAGACCACCGTGAAATATCATGTAAATGTGTGCTGTTGTGTTTCGATAAGTGAGTAAGGGATACCAGAGCCCATTTCCCTATTACAATCCAATATTCCTCAATTCCATATGATCGGAAGCAAACTTGCGGTAATGTCATTTAACTTGCGCTAGATGACGCTAGTAATTTGTTATGACCACCTAGAAAGCAAAATGTTACTTTATGTAAACTCAATTATTAGGTTTTTTTCCTTAATTATTACGTGTAAAAAACATAAATGTCAGACTTCGGTGGTTTATAATGATAAAACTTAACTTAATGAAGTGCGAATACACGCGCTTTTGTACATACAGTCCAGTCATATCAGTATTTTAAGCAAAATTAAAAAAAAAAATTTGATTGATTGATTTAGCTTATTTCCTAGATTATAATGTTTTAACATCTAAGAAAAATAGGTGCAAACGAACTTGTGGGCAATAGCAAGTTTACTATACACCTATGTTACATTAAAATTGCAACTTGTTGAAAACATAAACACGATGAAGTCACTCTATTTTGGGCAAAGGTTAAACAATAGTTATGGTATGTGAAATGATTTTAACACTTCTGCACAAATTTTTCATTTACGACTTTGTTTTACGCACATACACTCAAATTTATTTATTACTTTTATTAACACTTCTTCAGTGACATTATTTTTTGATCATAATAGTTTCTGTATCATGAAGCTATTAGAAGTTTTTTTTTTATATAAACATTGAAAAGACATACTTAAGTTACAAAAATATAGCGGACTAAAATAATTTGCAATTATTTTAGGCCGCTAGACTTGATTAGACTTGACTAGACCAGACGCCAGTCTAGACTTAAGTAATTAGTGTAAAAAAATTACTTAAATCTAGACAAATATTTCGTTAAACGTAAGTGAAATTCTTAGTTTTTCAGTGCCAATTTTTAAGATATCCTTTAAATTCTTAGTCTTAGAGTCCCCGCAGACTACAGACTTTCTATCGGCCGATAATTTGGCCGACTTCTAAATCAGTATGAAGAGGTGAATCACTAAATGTGCGCACTTTCATACCTCTTCATACATATTAAAAAGCCGACCAAACTATCGGCCGATAAAAAGTATGTAGTCTGCGGGTACTCTTAATGCCTATTTTTAGTGCTTACGAATTTACCTCTAGAAAAAAAAGTACTCCGAGACAGATGTGTTCGGGACAGCCTAAAATTGTGTATAGTATAGAATAGAATAGTGTTTGAAAGAATGTACAATATAGAATAGTATAGAATAGTGTTTAAAAACGACTTATAGAACTAATAATAAACAATACAAATAGTGTTAGATAGAGATAGATATAGTGCTCTCGTTTATTATTATTATTTCGGGCGGCCGTGCCACACTTGCGCGCTATTGGTGCCAGCTTGGTCGACTCATGCCACGACCGCCATACTATAGTTCTGTAAATTAAAATTGTACATAACATAAGTAGGGCATTTTTCATGTCAATTTAGTCTTCTCTTTGCTCCGGCATAATAAAGACCATTGTACTAGTACAAACTTGTTTTGGAACCTACAAACCCTCTTTTCCTCGACTACCTACTAAACATCGAACGGCTGGCCAGCGAGCCCTCCTTGGCCGGAGGTCCTGCCCACTTAGGTCTAGCCAACACAGCCAGGCCAAACAAATGCGCGGGTGCTACAGGCCCGTACAGATGTATGCAGAAGCGGTTCTGAGCTCAGTAAGTATTTAAAATTTAAGATTTTGCTCAAAACACTTATGCCCAAAACCTAAAACACAGATTTTCCTACAATGTCTTGTGACTGTAAACACTCAAAGACGTAGAATGCCAAAAATCCCAATGACTACAAAACGGATTACCTCTATAACTATGAATACTCAGTGATTAATATGCTGATGCCTAACAGGGTCAATCGATATTAAATTCGATAGTAACACGGAAAGGTGTCCAATTGTTTGATTCATATAAATTTTTGAATATCATACTTGACACGACCGCCGTGAAAGGTCGTAAAAAACTTCTAAGCAAGTGCGCACTCTGCGGATGTCACCAACGAATGAAATGTCAAAACTAACAACATTTAAATGAATTCATGTGTTTTATAGACAACTAGCGACCCGCTTCTCTCGGGGTGCAATTTTCTTATATAAAAAATTTCCACGCTTCCCTTTCTATAGGTGAAAGAATTTTCAAAATAGGTCCAGTAATTTCATTACAAACATACAAATCTTCTCTCTTTATAATATTAGTATAGATATAGATAAAATATGTTTTATAAAGTGAATTATATGCTGCAGTTTGAGTCTTGCGGGAGATTATATTTTAAAAGGAATGAAATATTGCGCTATGTGGCATAAGAACAGAACACAGACTCGACATGGACTGGATATTTCGCGGTAGAGCTGGTGAGAAGGTAAGTGGCGATAAAGGCATAGGATGCGCTTACCTCGTTGGCTGATAATGCAAAGGCATCCGCCTCGGTACCAGTTGAAAATAAACTAAACAGTGAAACCAGTTACATTGATAGTAATAATAACAGCTAGGCTATTATAAATATGTGACTTGTGTTGATGTGGTAACCGATAATAAAACAAAATGAAAAAAAAATGCGTAAAGAATTTTTGTAGTGACTTGGTAACCCGTCTGTCGGTTAACCAATGTCTTACAGAAAAATACCCACCTGCCTGGGATTCAGTAAATGAGTAAGGGAATACCAGCTCCCGATCCTTTATAAACAGGTCGATAGCACACTTGCAACCCCGGCTCAAGTTAATAGGTGACGGTAGTCTTCTATCATCAAATCGAACGTCAATCTTTTGCTGACCTTAACATAAAAAAAAATGAATATATTGAAACATTTATATCCAAACACCCATTAGCAATTGCCAATGCGATCTGATAAAGCGACAACAGAGTTGTAAGCTTCATATTTTAGCAATTTTATTACAAGTGGTAATAAATTTATCGGTAGTTCTTTTCTGAATCTGGATCTATAAACAGTCTGCGGTTGTGCTGATTTAGAAGTTCAAGAACCTGTACTCGTGTGTGCTAGATTACACGTATTTAAGTGTCAATACAAATTAAAAAAAATCATATGACGTTAAAAATATTTATAAAAAGACGTATTTATAAAAAACACACGAGAGGCGGGTAAACAGAGCGTTAATGATCGTATGTTTACACCGCGTGTCAGCTCCGCACAGGTTCGTCCGTAGAACAGCGAAATTCAAACAAAGCGTGAACATCACGACACATAGTTGTCGGTTTGAAAAATTGACGTCATGAGAAGCATTTTGTAAAAAAAATTAAACTTTTCATACATGGGAGATAGGATGGCTAACAGAAATGCAATATGTTACCAACATGTTTAAGGATAGATAGTTTAAAGAAGTCAGATAAATAGTACCTTATATTACACAGAGTATATTATATTTTTTTCAAATTCTTGTTAGGGTTCTAAGACTGATTTTATTTAATTTTTTATCCAAAAAGCATTGCATGTACCTATGTATCTAATGTCAAAATTAGATTTACTATTTATCTGCATTAGACAGTAAGTACTAGTACCAATGCCGGGAACATCAACAATCCCGGTAAAACCGGGATGATTACATAAATGCATGCTTACATAGCTACTTTTTTATACCTCTATGATCTAGTTAATAAATGACAGATATCATTTCACATGGAAAATTAATTGAGAACCAAATGAGTTGCTATTGAATTAAAGCATCCTAAGAAAACTTTCCTGTGTGGTAAAAAAATAACAAATAAGCAAATGTCTGCTTCTGCCTGTTTATCTGCTAACTAGTTAAAAACTACCATACGGATTTGGATACGATTTTCACTAATGGAAAGAACAATAAACGACGAAGGCTTGGGTGACGTCTCATATCACCTTTAATAGAATCTGATAAATAGCGTCAGTTGATGTTTATTTATTTATGTAAGTGTGTATATTTTAGCTTATAATTTTTTAAAAGCTATGGACACATGTCTGAAATAAAGTTATTACCTATGATTATATAATTTGCAAAAAAATTTCTTCCCTGCGCAGCCGGATAATATTATATTTGAACAATAACATATCTATATTATTATATTATTATCTGTTAAATATTTATTTGCAACAATAAGATCACATAGAATACGTAAGTATGTGTATGAGTAACGAGGATTTACCTACTTAGAAATGTTATCGCTTCTGAAATAGCTCAATCAACAGTTACTCTATCTGTTTTGATTCATAAGTTTATTTTGGTTCAAAATTTTTCTTACGTTATATTAAAATCAGGTGATGCTTTATAAGATCACACACCAATTTAAAGCAAAAACCAATAATAAAACTTCACTTCCTTAAAATAATTTATGAAAGATGTTAAAATTACATCGCCAGTGCAAACTTCGTCTTCCGCATTTCACATGATTCCGTTTTTAATTTGTCTTAAACTTTATCTGAATCTGCGGTTTCATGCTACGCAAAATTCCAACATATAAATTTCAACATCTTGTCAATAAAAATTTCGTTCGTATCAATTAAAAAACAACTGTTTTGTTTGTTTACAAATATATTTTTTATGTAAAAATAGCAAGACAAGCTGACGTGGCCTTAGACCTTCTTAAAATAAAGCATTATAAAACTATGAAATGCTTATATTTTGTTTAAACGTAAAATTTTATAACAAGCAAAGCCACGGGTTCTGCAAGTACGCTGCCGAGAGTATTAATATTAAAATATTAAACTCAAGAGTATTAAAATATTCTAAACATTTATGTTTTAATTATTACGACATGAATTTAGAATTATATAACTAAAATCAAAAGTGTTAAAACAAATTTACTGAAGCCACTAGTAAAAGGAGCAACCACCCTCTTGTAAAGGACTACCTTTAAAAAACAGCACATGTTATAACGATTCGGTGAGTATGCCAAATCCCATTCCCTGTTCCAATCTTCTCTTTTGTCATTTATTCTCTCAGGGCTTTTGCTACTTTTGCTTTTATATATATATAGACGACGGTAGTCATCTACCATCAACTGGACAGTTAGCCAACTGCCATCCTTTTACATAAATAAAATCAGAAAATTTTGTCAGAAATTTTATAATGTCTTAGCAAAAAAAGGACTACAGCGCCTACGAAGTTGCGGGCACCAGCTAGTTATTAGTACCTATAGATATAAATCCTTAAGGCTAAATTTGAAGTCAGCTCTTCACAGCCTCAGATCGGATGAGTGTAGGCTGTTAAGCGGATTTGTACAACATGTAAACAGTAGAACCTTCTGTAATTAACGAAGTACAAAGACGTAATCCCCATTAATTAAGAATGAGACGATTCCAATTCATGTTTGTAAAGCAATTTAATGTAAACACTTTAGGCGTGTAATTTGTTCCACTTGTAAATGTATGGGTTAATTAAATTTAATAATCATTAAGACGTCTTTCACGTCATCTATACCAAAAATATTATATTATTAATAGAAAAGATTTGTATTTTTGTTTGTAATGAATATACTCAAAAACTTTTGTATCGATTTTAAATATTCTTTCACCTATAGAAAACTACATTATCAGCGAGTAACATAGGCTAGGAGCAGGTCGCTAGGGTGGAATTAAATAATCGCCATTTTGTCAGATAGGAAGCTACACTAGAAATTTATAAAAAATACTTACGTACGTTTTAAGTACTTAGTCTAAGACGTTTTTAGTTTATTTATAAATATAGTAATTTTAGAGAGATCTGAGGTTTTATTGTAGAGGACTACTTCAAAACAAGCCTATTATAAAAGACAGGGAACTGATCGTACAGCTTTGTTGTCATGGATATAAATGCTACTCATAAAAACTGAGTTCTAAAGCGTATTTATTCCTTTTATTTGTATAAACGTTTTAAGAGAGAATTTGTTAAGGTATGTAAATATTTCTCGAAAACGTCTATTTTATATTTAAATATTTTTAAAAGTTTGGGCGGTAAGCAGACTGACGGACCGCATGCTGGTAGGTGGCTACCGTCCTCTCTAGATAAATACAGGAACAGGAACTAGTGCGCCCCGGATGTGTTACATATAAGGTGCAGAAAATGGATAACCGCATTAAAATTTGTATAGTAATGGTCTTTGTATACGAATGGTCTTATTTATACAAACCGTCATTTGTATAGGAATGGTCGCAGTCGTCAGTAATTAAAGTTTAAGGGACTTTTCACCTTCTCTGAGTAAAGTGTCAAGTAGGCTAACCGCCATTTAAAGTCACCGGTCACCGGGAATGATGGAGCTGATATACCTTTGTTTGTACGGTAAAAGACCCAAACATTAAAAAGAAAATAATAAAAAAAAATCGCCTATCGAAGGATGCAGTAAACCGAATGCATAATTTAATAAAACATTTTTTTTTCTAAAAGTAACTAATCAACACTTTACTTGTAGTTGGTGAAAGAGGCCCTAATTAAAGTAATTAAGAGCAAAGAAAAGATTACTATACTAGGACTATACAAATACACTTTTTTTTCTATTTCTCTGTATTTTTTCAAGTTTCTTTTGATACTCTAGAAGTGATTTTAGGAGAAAACTCCAAATCGGCAAGACCTGTGAAAGGTCTTTAAATATTTCTTAGTCTTTACATTAGTGCTTAAGTTATTTAGGATTTAGACTTAGCTGTCGTTAAAATGATTTCCTTCATCGTTATAGCAAGCTAATATTAATAATAAAATTATATATCTTATTCTCACTACAGCTGAAAAATAAGTCGCAGAGGTTAGCCTCGCCTAGAAGTATTATTTGCGTCTACCTTGTTAGCAGTTTAACTCACTGAGCTATCACTGCTTATAATTTAAAATGTTTACTCTCACAGGTTTTATTAACTTAAATTTATAATTAAATTTATTATCAGAACGAAAAATCTGTAGGCGCTCGTGTAAGAAAAGTTCTTATCAAAAATTACATCAAATGTTGACGGTTCAGCCCCTTTGGGTTGTTACTAACTTGGGCGTGATTTGAAGCAATTAACGAATTAACGAAAATACACTTCAACCTATAACTAACTGAAAACGTAGATTCGACTTTGCCTTTTTTTTAGAAAATACGTAATGATTCTATGATATAACTTACAAAATAAACTTTATTATAGAGCTATTAGAGCTTATTCTCATTTTAGACCTACCTGTTGTAAAATCTTACACAGTATAAAGAAAGTTTATTATGCAGTTAATAAAGAAGTTATAATATTAAAAATATTAGTTGCTAATTTTAAAATTACAACTAGAATAAAACATTTACAACTTTAGTTAGATTCTCCCTATTTGAAATTAATATTAACTATTTAATGACATAAACGTATACATAACTCAACATTTGATTTGGTAGATGTAAAAAAAAAATACTATCTGCTCTCGAGGAAAATGTGTTCACTGAATTCTCTCTGATCTGATTCTCTGTCTCTACGTCGCATAGTTTAATAAAATGGTTCAGTACAATAAAAGCAGTCGCGAGATAAGGTCGTGTTTCTTGTCACCCGATTGCAACTCGTTTGTTCGTACGGCGTATAACAGAGTTCTTTGATACAATAATAAAAGTAAAGCTAAAGAAATTCCACTCTATTTTTTCGTGTAAATTTGTAAGAAATAGGACAATTATTGTGTGTGTGGCTGTTACTGTGAAGTTTTAATTGGTGTACTCGTAGGTACTTTGAAACTGCTACGAATTTTCGTAGAGCCGAAGGTTTCTTTCGGGTGAGTTTCATTGTTTATTTGTTACATTTTTTAAATGGTTATACTAAGACTATTTATACCGTTCAACATTGTTTAGTGTAATTAAAAATAAATAGGAATAAATAATTACAGTTATTCCCATCAATCAGAAATTTCTCGCACAGTAATAACCTATAAAAATATGAGAATTATGTAAGATATAGTTTGTGATTTTTTTTTTATTTAATTTCATAAACAAAGATAAATGAGTAATTTACAGATATTTACGAGTGTCTGTGGATGGAATCAGTGTTGTTATCGGATGACCCGGCATTGAGTGCGATGTTTGCTCAATTCGTTAATGTTCTACGCCTTTATAGCCAATCAAAAGTCTTGCTAAATTTAGTTGTGGAAGTGGAAGTATTTGTTGGCGTGATTTACTGTCAATAAAATATAGCTACTTACTTGAATTAACCTGATGATATTCGTAATTGATATTTGAATCATATTATGTGTATATTTGTATTTTTGTTTGAATCTTTGCGGCTTGAATGGACTAAAACACTTGGTTCATAAACAAACAACGCCGGCTAGTCAGCCATCATAAGGCAGGTCTGCCGCCTATGCCTAGTATGAATTATTATTGTGAATTTATTTAATAAGAGCTTTTCACTATTTACATTAATTGCTTTACATTTTTTTAATAGATAATACATTCAAAATTTCCGTTGGTCTCAATTAATTTACAAAAAATTTCAGAGAAATCACTGTTATTTAATAGGAGTTCTAAAATAGTTTGTAATCATGAGGCTATTTTAAATTATTTTAATGCAAAACAATAAATGAATTAAGCTGGCTTTTCATTTTGAAATATCGTAATGTATTATACCCCAAAATATAAGTTATCTTCTGGGATCAAACGTCACACTGTCATACGCGTATTATATCTTTTAAGTCAGTTTACCAGACAAGAACTGATACAAATAGTATTTTTTTTTTAATATTTAACGAATAGACACTTCTCGTTTACAACTTTATTATATAGATAAAGCTGGGCTACCTAGATAATGGCTGGGGCATCTCTGCGTTCTGATCAGGCTTACCAAGCTTTATTACCTATAGTGTGTTTATGATTGAGATGCGATAAGCGTTGTATGATAAGCAACAAATCGATCTTAATACTTTTCCATAGTTTATATGAAGTTTTAGTATTATATGTTTGAATCAATATATTTTCAAATTAATATTAAAAGTCAACTAACTATTTCATTGACGTAATAGATGGTAATTCATTAGAATTCTAAATTAAAGAAAAAAAAAATTCAAGCAAACATCGAGTCTTTGAAACTTTGAATTTATTGTCTATACTGTTATAATGAAATAGTTTATTTGATTTCAAGGAAAAAGTATAATTTTAAAGTAAATTTCAATATTTTTAAGTATTTAAATTATTTGGAAGACAGAAGGTGAACGTCAATTTTTAAATTAATTATCCAACTAAGCGCTTTGGCAATGAGGCAGCTCTATTACGAATTATCGCGAAGAAACTCTGTATCTAAAATTATTTATAACAAAACGAAAATTTTCTTGTATATTTATAACTATATTATAAATTGTATAAATGTACATAGTATAAATTGAAGTCGCTTTTCTCGCGTCTGTTTGTCTGTATATTCGCTAAATCCTCCTAAACAACGCTACGGATTTTGATGAAGTCTAGATGATTTTTCATGGAAGGTTTGTATATATATATAATAAAAACTAATTAAGTTTTTAACTGTCCGCGTCTGTATATGTTTATCCGCTAACTACTTCTAAACCACCCAAAGGATACGGTTTTGATACGGTTTTCACTGATGGAAAGAGGGATAAACGAGGAAGGTTTGTGTGTATGAAAAATTTCATCCCGGGGGAAGCCTGAAGCGGGTTGATATTAAAATTTTAGATGTTCTCTCAGATGGCGTCTTGCATCATAAAAACATGTACTTATCAAAATCCACGTTCTGTAAACAAAAATTACAAGATCATTTACAATTTCAATGGCAGAACGAAATATGTCAAACGGCACGATTTGAGGATTAGGAGAGCTTTAACTCACGAACCGAGCTGAGTACCGTCTTAGGTCCTTCACGCTTGAGACAACCGCACTTTTATCTATGCATTATCCTTCCATCCTCACTTGTGTATTCCGTAATACTGTCTTTGCTTGCCAGAACTTAATACATACATATAAGTATCTGCTTAAGAGATTGCAGTTCTACTTATGTGCATATCATGAGAGATCTGATTTAAGTTTACTCGGTGAACTGCAGATAATAGTAGTTACAAAGTTCATTGAGCAGAATCACTGCTTAAACTATTTCTTTAGCTATCTAGTAGTACAATAAAATTTTGGAAATAGATGATAGACATGTATCCCCCAACGTTGATAATCAGTTTTCTGAATTGCCTCCACTATGGAAGCAAATTTAAATTTAAAGGTATTCATGTCAAAACTATCTTATCATTGGTTCTGTGCCACTTTTGGTGACTTTAGACTACAATAAAAAAATCAATGGCAAGACTATATTCTTTAGTATTTCATAATAATAGAGAACAATTAGATAAAATTACATGTTCAATGCCTCAAATACTGAAACCGTAAAATATCAGTGTAAGTGGGTTAAACTCGTTAATTCTAGCACTCCTATTACGTGTGCAATAAAGGTGATATTACAGCCACGCCTCACGATGTCTGTGAATATAGTCACTTTTGTCACGTTGTTACACCGAATGTTATTTTTACTCTTCCTTCCTACGTGGTCAAGCCAACGTTCGAGTGATCTTGTGTGCAGCTAGCAAAGCTAGCCAGTTACAAAGGGCGTCTATAAATTATTATGTATTTTTAGATGAGTAAACAAAACACGTTTACCTGTCCAAAACTCGCACCGATGAGATTGACTGACCCACAATTATATTCTAATACTTTCAAAAATCCTTACTTATCGGATGCGTACCTTATAATATAAAATTCGTCGCCTAATTTGACTTCTTTGGGTAAAAGTAAAACTTTGATAAAAATACAGAGTATAGAAGACTATATTTAAAAAAGTTTGAATTGGGCAGATTTATACAAAAAAATTCTGAGAATAAAAATTGTAAATTAATACCCAAAAAACTATTCTCGCCACAGTAATAAAAATTTTTAGTTAGAACTACATTTGTTTTTAAGTCCATTAATTAACTCAAGTTCTGTACTAAAGTTTTAATAGGCATTTAATAGGCTACTTTTATTACTTTTATCATATTTTACACGGTATTTAAGAAAAAGCTTTCCAAAAGGTTAGTGGATTTTACAAGTGGTGAATAGACAATGGTTAATAAATAAAGTGGTGACTCGCGATTTCGTACGCGCTGTAATTCGTTTTTAGAAAATCTCACAGGGACCTAATATTTTTCCAGGCTAAAATTAATGTATAAAAAGTAAAATCTGTATGCAGAATTTCTTCTTAATCTGTTTAGCTGTTTTTGCGTGAAACATACATCCAAACATACAACTTTTCGCGTAATAATATAATCTCGATTGCGAGAAAATCGCTTTTTTTTACGGCGCCATCTGCCGAAAGCGCCAACGAGAACCGCTGTCACATTTAAAGTGAAAGTTAGCCGTTGTTATGGCAGCCGAGTTAATATAAGAGTGAGCCACAGCGAAGCGTGGTCAGGTTCAGCTAGTATTTTATAAGAATACACCGTAGTGCCAAAACTCTTGGAATATCGACTCACTAGAGAGTGCTCTAACAATTAAATATAAATGAATTTCAATTAAGAGTATAACATAAATATTTTTAAATTTAACTATTTTTCTGTGAATTGCGTTCGTACTTATAAATAAACCTATTACTTTACTAGTAATTAAAAAACCATCAATCTTTGTTACACATTTTGAAAAGTATGATTGACTTCCTCGCACAAGGGCGGAGTGAGTTGTCGACGATTAACTCGAGTTACCGAAAGAACTTTCATTTGAGCAAACAGCAAAACAAAAGTGAAGTATCAGGTACTTTTTCAACTGACAACTTTGCATGGTGGAAATTTTTTAAAAGAATAAAATTTACGAACCATTTACATCGCTATAGTTGCCTATTCTTGAAGACTCAAGTCAAGCTCTAAAAATATAGTCAAACAATATAAATCAAAAAAATAAAGACACTGTAAGCCATAATATTCTTTTTGCGGTTTTTTTTTTTTTTTTTTTTTCTTAAAATTAATTTCATTTTGATTTAAATTGAATCTATGCTATAAAAATCTTACCGAAGGTATTATTAAATAAGTCAAAATTCAAAAAACAAATTAAAATAAATGCAAATAGAAATGAAAATTAACCGTCATTAAGAAATTCTTTATTTTTATTTTATTTTTTTATCTTATTTGGTCCTGAAATTAAATTACTTAATATGCCTAGGCATTGTCAACGTAGTAAGGTATTTCTAACCGTCAAAGCAAAGTAAAGCACAAATAAATACTGAGCAAAGATACATACAAGTATGTCTATACTTTCTTTGATATTCCTTGTGTCGTAAGTGGTAAAGAGGGGACGAGAAATACAATGCTTGGATGGCCGACTAGGGGTCAACAACTTGTCTGCAATAGGTAAACCGAGCCATAATTTACTTTATGATCATAATATATTATATATTTTTGAAAAAACAATCAACATCTGAATGAAATGTTAAAGGTATTTGGTACTCGCCTATTTACTGAAAGTTTATTATGTAATAATTCATTATTTACTTTCGCTTACGCAATAATATGTGAGCTGTGACTCATGTGACGTTCAGTAGTAGTTTGATATGATGTATTAGATAAAGTGTAAATAACATACGTATGAGGTAAATTACAATAACATGTAGCTTTTACGTATTGTAAATTAAATCTCATTAATTTAATTAATGAAATTAGTAACAGTCAATAAAATAAACACTATCACAATAGGAAATATGTGAGCTCATGTGACTCACATGACGTTCAGTAGTAATTTGATGTGATGTATTAGATAATGTGTAAATAACATACGTATGAGGTAAATTATAATAACATGTAGCTTTTACGTATTGTAAATTAAATCTCATTAATTTAATTAATGAAATTAGTAACAGTCAATAAAATAAACACTATCACAATAGGAAATATGTGAGCTCATGTGACTCACATGACGTTCAGTAGTAATTTGATGTGATGTATTAGATACTATATATTTAGCTTCCGTATTTTAATGTCCACAAAACTAGAAAACTAGTCGTAAAATGTTACTTAAAAATTTTACACAATGCATTTTAACATAAGATTTCTTATGTACATTTATTACGAAGTTCCAACGAAATCGGGTGGAAAAAAAACCAGAGCGAAACGTGGTCGGGTTCAGCTAGCAATAATGTAAAAATTATATTAGATTTACGAGAAATTAAAATAATTAAAAAAAAATTAAATAAGTTTAGAAAAATTATAAAATTGTTAAGGTCAAAATCATTTGAAAAATTCATATTTTTATTAAATTATGCACATATTTAAAACTAGCTGTACCCGCGCCTTCGTACGTTTTTCTAATTAAACACTATTAACACTAGAATTGAATCGGAGCAGTAGTTTCGAAGATTACCTCTAACTCTAACATACAAATAAACCAACTAGGTATTTTTATTATTATTTCTTTATAATAAAAGTACATATAGGTAGAGTTAAGTTGGAACACGGAATGCAGTGTGTCCCACTACTATTTATTTTATATTATCATAATTAAGCATAATAATTTATATTTGGTTAAAATGATTGCTATTATGAATGATTCATTGTAAAGCAATGACTGTACACAACACAATGGAATCATTGTAATAAATTATAGAGTATGACTGAATGACTCTGTTCGGTGGTTATTATTTGACGCTAGTTACACCTTTGACTAGTATAGTGTACTAGATCATATAAGTCAAACAGAATGGCGAGTCTGTTTGACTTATAAGATCTAGTTTGCATCCACACAGCACCATCTAGTTACACGCTAAGCAACTAATGCTTGTATTGTGGATACCATACAGTTGATATACTACATAGATTACTTTTTTTTTGTAAATACTTTTTTTTTATTATAAATACAAAACATCCATGACTCCATGATAGGTACAAAGATAAAATGTTAACACATTTAAAACATTTTCCCCTAGTGGGATTCGAACCCGCGATCGTTTGGTTAACAGCTAGGGTTACCTCTACATTTTGAATGTAGGAGTAAATACTTGTAAATATATTTGTAAACTAGTTAATACTATGATAAAATTATTATGAATAATCAACGAAATTCATAGTGGTTATCTATTGGGTGATAATTATTTGATGCTTTTGAAAACACCTTTGACTCAATTTGTATCTACATAGATAAGCAACACTCAGTTTTGTGATAACCGCTCGAGACCATAATTATATACTTGTATGTTGAACTGTGCGCCAATGTATTGGGAATTACCGAGGTCGATTATCTTTAATATATGTAAAGTAAATAATTAGGTATATGAAAAAATGAAAAATTTGCTTCTAGATTTTAAATGTAGGGGTAAATACTTAATCTATAAGTAATCAATTGATTCTAAAACTTATTTTACTATCAGATAACCTTATAACTAGGTTATATTGTTGTCTATATTGAGTAACATTGTTTCAACATGTTGAGTAACATGTGCGAAATTTTAAAATATGTAAATATTTTTGTCTGAGATTTGTACAGGCCATATTTATAATCGTAAAAAAACACAAAAATAACAGGCTTCGTAGATTTAAAAAAAATAGTGGTACTGTACCATACATACCTCACCTATGTATATTAAGCCCCAATCAGGTTTTTACACCCACGTCTACATCTATCTATACATATTATAAAAAAGTCACTATTCGCTTTTTCACTAATATAATTTGTATACATAATTTACAAAAATATGCATCCGTGCGAAGCCGAAGGCGGGTTGCTAGTTACAAATAAATAGGAAAGGTTCTCAAACTATTAAAATTTAATTTAGATTTCAATTAATAATATAATAATAGTACAAAACCACAGATCTATTATATACTACCGTTATAACATTCATGCGAGTTTGAATGTAGGTATACTGGTATATATAGGAAAACTTCCATTTTGAAATGACAATGAGTGTAATAAGTTTGTGAACTAGCAGCGATTAAAATCAGCGGTTTTCAAGTGACTGCGTGTCGGACAGGATTAAGGTTGGACCGGATCCGGAAGTAGTTTGACCGTTGGAATGCTCGCTATAATTTTCATTGAAAAACCTAAGCAATTTATTTGAGATTGAATAGATAACGGATCGAAATACCATTTTCTCGTTTTATGTACCTAATGTATGTTTGCCGAATTTCAGAATTTCAGATATAAGATATAAAAGTCTGAAATGTTTCTTTTCACCAAGTCAGATGAAATTGTCATTATTTATAGTACATTTTATATTAAATCGAAAAGTACGAAATATGACAGGATTCGAGATTCGTACTTGCGACAGACAGATGTGATCGACCCATTGCCACTTCAACTTACTGACTATTTCGGCTATTTAGACAACATTGGTTCTTTGGCGAGTTTCAGAATTGTTGAACTTATCCACCGAAGAAACTCCGAGCATAACACGCTAAGCGATTTTGAACTTATGTTGGCAGGATATTACTGGCAGGACACACTGATTGTAGACCATGATCTTTAGACATTGAGGCAGTGGTGACGAGATTATATGTATTTTAAAATAATTTCCATTATACAATATATTGTAAATTCGTGTGGATTACACAATGAAGTCAAACATCTAATGTCAAAGTCACTAATGAACCTAGCTGTCAGGAGCCTTCTGCTTCACAAAGGGAATGTTGAATCAAATGCGCGGAGTCGAAACTTGTTCTAGCAAACTTGGCAAAGCGCCGACAGTTCTATTTGTATTGAAAACTAACTCAAACGGCTCAGTTTGAAAATATAATTCCAATTTTCTTACCAGATTATTGGGAATAGAATATTAGCCAATATTGAAATATTAGCCCAACATTAAAAAAATTAACACTTGACCAACTTTCATAATTATATTAGTGATTAATCGGTCAGTAAAATTTCGCTTTTGATCAAATATTTTATTTTGATTAGTTGCTAGTTATTTAAATATATCCATACTGTTTATTTATGATCACAAAATTTTTAATCCTAAAAATTTACGGTATTTCGTACTTACTGCGAAATCTTTAAATTAAATTAACACATGCCTCACAAGACTTGGTGGCGTATTTTTACGTCATTTGGAAAACCGAGTGTAAACAAAAAAGCAAAGGCGACATGATGGTGATTTTGGAGGCTTTTAGTCACGCTGAAAGTGGCGCGTGGGCTCGTTACATTGTCGCTGGCAAATATTTACCATCGACTAATAAACCTTGAACACAGTGGAGATAACTTAAGTAGGGGAACCTAAAATATATGAAAAAAAAAATATTTTTTAGACAAAATATCAATATGTAATAAGTTTATACGGACAGTCCTCCACAGTTTTCTTTTAATTAAGAGTTTTTTGAAATTACTGAAAATTATAAAATAAACTCATGCTTGAATAACAGCATATTATATGCTTGTTAGTAAAGGATGTCAGACTATAATCAACTTGTTCTTTACCTGTCTCCTTTTTAAAATTGGCACCGCACTTGCACCCGGCATTGCTTGTGTTATAGGCGACCATAACTACCTTCCCCATACGGAATCAATTAATTATGTGACTTTCTTAAATCACAATATTTATTATTTACACAAAACAAAATGAATTAAACTTTGTAAATAACCTTTTTTTATGACATTTTGTAACATTTTGTTCATTCATTGTTAAGCAACGCATGACTATTGAGCCGACATAAATTTATTCATTTAAAAAATATATTTTTAAATAATTCCTAGGAAACATTAAAAAAAATTTTTTTACCCTGGTAATGGTACCCTAAGTCCTTTTCTGTATCCCTGATGATCGGTTGAGTAGGTCACTTTCGCATTTATTAGTTATCATGAAGTGTTCTTGCACAAGATAATAAAAATGTCCAGTGGATTTTTCTTTACTGTTCCATCGTCTATATCATGTTGATAACATGGTTGTAGCTAAACAAGATTTGTGACATCACTCACGTAGGAAAGCAAACAAGATTTGACTTCAACTTGTACGAAATGACGACCTGAAAAATTGGAACGCGCTTGATAACTCTATCATTGATCATTTTATATTTTCATCACACCCTCGTTAAGGTAATAATAGGTAGATATTCTTTCAAATTTTAACCATGGAGACTGATTCTGCTTCTATATTTACTTACCCCTAAATAAAACAATTTTTCTTCTAATTCTACCGAAGTAGGTTAACATAAAACTTTAAGTTGACCTGGTTTCACCGTAAGTCAAAACAAAGCAACCCTTGTTTAATTCAATTTTCTGTTTTAGAAATGTTTTAATTATTTTGGATAGAATTATTTTAATATATTATTTAGTTACAATTTTACTTCATATTTTAATATGTGAGAAATTCAATAGTGGCAGGGCACACTGCTCTCGCAGTGACAAATTGGCCAGCTCGTCTGTTAGCAGTAACCACCCCCTATAGAAGACCACTGTGAAATAACAACACATTTGCTGTTGTGTATCGTATAGTGAGTATTAAGGGATGCCAGAGCTCATTTCCCCATCCCTTCCTAAGACTTTTTTTTTTTGCTACTAAGGTCGACAGAGCACTTATAGCCCCACCATCAAAAAGACCGGCAGCATTTATGCTTACTTTTACATAAAAAATAATATAAAATCGACGATTTTTAAGAATAATGATAAAGTATTCGTCTGCGAATTTGGTGTCACATCCCTTGTGTGCGTTTTCTAGTTGATACCATTATCACGCTAAAAACTTCCATTAACAGCCACGACTTATCGCTAAGTATTACCCAACTGCGGTATTTTCTATCGTGACGCTCACTTTCTTAAAATAAGCCGGGATAACAGCGTTACGACAATTAGGTTTTGCTGCATTAAGATATCTTCGCCACGCGTATATCATTTTTCTGCTACTTAGTACACTGATTTGCGGTAGCGATTTTCATAATAGGTGTCATTAAAAATTCTATAAAAAATCTATGAGCAATAACACTTCTCACAGACAATGTCTGCAGAATACATTATGGTTTGTTTCATATGACAATATTTGGCATAATTTACCTATTGTAAGCGGTTCATGTTCATGTTCCAAACGGGGTTAATTTGACAGGGTTTTGAGGGTTTTTTGTTCCTACGACGCGTTTCTGCGATATTTGATATATTTTTTTTATCTCTATAGTACAATTATAGTCCTTTTCCTTTGACTATACAGTCCAATGCTCAAATGGAGAAAAAATTAATTCTTCTATTTAAAAAAAAATAATTGTAGATGTCAAAGTTACCTACCCCAGAGTGAGGGGCTATTTTGACATAGCATTGAAATGCACTGCCAGTCAAAGTAATCGCTTAAAGCTTACATTGAAAGCTTTCTACAAAAATAAGAAGCAGATTCATCATATTTGATCAATGATCAAGCAGGATTTTTGGATCTGTTACAGATTCCGCACACCCATTTCTTGCAAGTGACACATTGGATCCATTCCTTGCGAAGCCGTTAGAAATATAGTCGCATTTGCATATAGAACATAAGTTCGAATTATCCTTCTTTGCCAGCTCAATCAATGGAACTTATAAAGACACCAACAGATCTGTTCTAACCCATTGTCAATTTAGCCCCAAAATCCGTCAATGTTCCCCTGGAAGTCAAAGTAACCCCCGTTTGACGGTAGTTATTAAACTATGTGTTCTTCGAACTTCGAACTAATAACACTTCGGTATTTGGTCAAATGATTTGGCATCTCTGAACAGGAACAATAGTAATTATCAGTACTCCCTATTTTTATTAATTCCAAATTGCACTATGTCCATTATTGCAATGAAAGAAAACTAAGTAAATGAAAATACTTTATCTTCAACATTATTAGGCCAAATAAGTTTCAGCGTCAATAAAACGGACACTCCTCGGCCGGTAGCTGTATATACGTAATTCGAGGCGGTCCACGAAAATGTATGGCCATTGTTGCGAGTGTCGAGACTCATCTAAATTGAACCAATGATGATTGAAAGCGTAAACGTCGCTTGTTACCAAACACTTGTAGTAACAAAGGTTCTGCTAGTAACAAACATCTGCTTTTACGACCATTGACTATTGTAATCGAACACTAAATTCATCAATAATCGAACACTAAATCAAATGGTTTTCGAACCAAAAAAACTGATCAAAATCGGTCCATCCGTTTTGGAGCTACGATTTCACAGACGGATTCACATACACACAGACATACACGTCAAACTAATAACACCCCGATTTGCGTCGGGCGTCAAGAATTAAAAAAAGTAAAGTCATTTACACTATTATAACTGAAAATTTTCTAACTATACTGTGAACATTACTCTGTACTGGCTACATCGAGTATATGTGTTCACTTACGCATATCTACATAATATATGTATATCATGACTAGCGAGAATTTCTGGCAGTGGTTCAGATAAGTTTCATATTCAACCCTCTGTTATGGTGTCCATGAACTTGCTAAATATTTTCAGGGAGGCTTTCGTTTGCCAACGCAATAAAGCTATAAATAAAAATGTACGCAATGACATATTCACCTAATTTATTCGGTCTACTAAATCTGCTACATTGTTACACGCTTCAGTAATTGGGGCAATTGTGAAAAATTATTAATTAAATGTCTTTATATAATATTATGTAATAAGTAGATAATAATTCAGTGTTTTCGAAACCAATATTTTTCTTGTAAAACATCAAGAGCAATATTACTCGAGACTTCAAAAAGTTTTCGGCCTTTAAAAAGCCTTGGAAGCTTAAAGTTTTAATATTGCAGATTTTTTGCTCCCGATCGTAGTACCGAAAAAAAATTAAGTACCCAATACCGTACCCTACGAATAGAACGTACCGTAGTAAATTTCAAACGTTTGTTATCTTCTCGGAGTTCGTCCAAAAATATTTTCTTTACGAGTTTTTGTTAAGTATCGCTGTACGAGCGAGTGAAAACAGAGATATTTGGAAAAATTCTTTTTCTCAACTTACTATAATGCGAATAACCGAAGACAGATTGCGACAGAAACACATTCGCGCCACTAGTAGTGGAGAGCCCCCTAGATCGTTCACTAGATCGCCTCTAAATTATGTTTACGATTTGCCTACACATGAGGCTCCTCACAACTGCCCCGATATTGCCACGGATTTTAATGCCGTGTAGGCGCTTTTATTCAACTCGAGAAAATTTTAGAAAAACCTTCATAGATGGTAGCTATTGACAACCCAGTTTTAAAAATACATTATAGCCATAATGTAAAAATACATTACAGCTCTAAATTTAATTTAAAAGAAAACACCTTACCAACTCTTCGTTATGCATCAAAAAAGGCTAAAATACCCAACAGGATATTAATAGAAATAGCTGGAAGTTTGAATTTTAAAAATAATTTTTCATTAGCTTCATTAGTTTGAGCTTATTCAAATTAGATATTTTTAGGTTATTTTGGTTATCCTAATGTATTTTATAAATGCGAAAGTGAGTGGGTGTGTTAGTTACGCTTTCATGCCTATAGCTACTCAACCGATCATCGAGAAATTTTGCGTACACATTGTCAGGAATACAGAAAAGTTCATAGGGTACCTACCTATAGTCCAGAAAGAAAATACTGTATACGAAACATCATCTAAAAAATAAAAAATTCAACGCCTGTCAAAAAAATATATTTTATAAACAATAAAGATTGAATAAATAATTATTTTAACATCAAAGACAAAGGCGGATAAAAGCTCTTATTAATAATTTTAGAAACAAACACTCGTCAGTTTTTTAGTTATAGAAATTAGATATTTATTTTAATATTTTACATACTGATTGTTCAAATACATAGTCGAATAGAAACTAGTCAAAATGTAGGTGACGTTTCATAATTTTAAGAGGATTAATAAAACAAAGAATAAAACCTCGCAAGTAAAAGTTTTATGAAGCAGAACATACAGAAGAAGAAGATATTGCATAAAAACCTGTTACCACCGGAGTCATGAAACATATCGCAAAAGTCGTATGAAAATTTCATCAACTTAAATCTTCCTAGAAAATCAGGGGAAATGTTATGTAAGTAACGAAAAAGCGGACATGTTTATTCTTTCCTAGAAAATCAGGGTTGAGAAAATGTTAATATTTGTTATCAAGGCTTTGGCTAAAATGCAACTATTGACTTCTTTTATTTAAAAATCCACACCACATTATGTTGATGTAAAAGCCAGTAAGTTTCCTGTGACAATTTATACGTCAGGTATATTTATTAAAATAATAATATTTATTTAAACCAATTATGGCCTAGTTTTTTATTTTTTATTTATTTAATAAGGTACACAAAACAGGACACGTGACATAAAATACATTGAATAGATATAATTACATCGAATTGAACTAGACAGAGGCCCAAAATATGTGTACACAGCATGTCCAAACAAAACAGTGTTGCTTATACATTACAGAACGAAACAAAAGAAGAAAACAGAAAAGAGACGCACTTTCATCCAAAAGCAAGCTTAGCCATATTCCACAAGAAGTCAATTTGAGACATATACGTGCAATAAAATATTATCTATTGAGATCTATTGAGTAGATATTTAGTAGCTATATTTTTTCAGAGGTTTATTTTTGCTATTCTATTTTATTTTCATGATTAAAAGCTCTTTGATTCACCACGACACATTGAAATAGATCCCTTTAAATTACACTTTAAGATGTAAAGGAGCGATGTGAACCAAATTAAATGTTACGCCATTCGATTAACGGTTTATGAGCCTTAATGCCATTACTACGTTTCTATTACGGCTTCAGATAAGGTTAAGGAGTGGTTGAGGATAATCGTCTTACTGAGTCTTATTTACGAGATTATTTAACCATAAAATTTCAGATAAACAATATTTATTTATTTAGGTATTTCATTTTATATACCAATTTAATTAATTCAGTAACAGCCAAGCACACTTTATATGTGAAGTTATATACTGCTTTAATTTAACGATTGAAATGGTTACTGTGAGTCAACGGTTACAAATAAAAATATGCCATCGTGAAACCATACAATTTTTCAAACTGACATCACGTAACTTACGAGTATTAATAGGCGCAGAATTCATATGCGTCTATTAATAATTTAATTTTCAATAAAAGTCAAATTCTTCTTGTCTTCTAATTTTTTTTTGTGGAGTTTCTATTACTTAAACGAAAATTCTAAGCAGTAGAATTTGTCTTTCATATGTTTAAGTATAATATATATATTTTTCAAAGCAATTACGTTGCCTATTTCTTGTTACTTCTTCATTAAACAATGATTTTTTTTCAGTATTTAGCGTTTGTTTCCACCTCAAGTGACTTTGTTATTATAAAGTCTGGCAACGTGACTGTTAATAAATTCTAAAAGTGTTAAATACATCGGTCGATTTACTCACACTATCTCGTATTGCCAATTACGATAGGGACTGGAGCAGGAAATAAAACCGAAATTGTAAGGCGTGAATTGGACATCCACCTGTATCCGTCGACAAATGAGATTTTCGGACAAACAAACATAGGTATAAGCCGCATGTCGAAATGTAGGCATAATGTATTACCGAAACAAATTTGTCTTTTTAATTAAAATGTACAACAAAAGCAACTGAAATTTTTTTTAATGAATCAAAAATTATTATTTTCACGAAAATGGATAGCCGCAAGCAGATTAAAGCCCAATTATGAGAACCTTTGAAAGAGTATTTGCCTTTTTGTGTTTAACAGATCTCCGCTGAAAAGGATACCTATTTTTGTGTTTGTTTCAATGTTTTTAACAATTTGTGAAAATGTGACAAATAAAATCGCAATAAATCGCAGCATCATATTATTCAAAATAAATAAAAATGAATCTCTTAAGGTGTTGCTAAGCGCAAAACTCTGTTTAGGCGGTCTGTGACCAGCACTTCTTAAATAAATGTCCTCCTCTGGATATGACCATAAAACTGATAATAAAGGCGAGGGATCTACACCCAAAATGTCATTACACCACTGGATAACTGAAGGTTCTTTGATAGAAACTATATGTATTATTTCGATCAAAGAATTATTTGTGGTGTGTGGTATTGTGTTTCGAAATTACAGATTAAAAAAGGCCTAGCTATAGATACTTTTATTTTTAATTTTTGTTTCGAATTTTTGCGTAGTTTCTATAGACTGGACCCCAGAGAGACCCGGGTTCGATTCCCGGCAGAGCCAACATTAAAAATAAACTTTGTAAAGTTGACTCTATTCTGGATGTACACGGTCTTGGAAATTTATTTATTTATTTTATTTATTCTTACTGTCCATTGTGATATTTTTATAAGCTCTTATACGTAGATTTATTAGACAACTTAAAATAACAATAAATTATTATGAATTTCTCTTAAAATGCACTTGAATGTGGAGTAAATGTAATTTAGAGACCGTAAATCCGGAGGGGTTCGGGTACGAGTAACATTTGGCGCTACGAGTCGTATTCTATCCAATTGGGCACGTGATCTATTTATACTTAACATAGAAATCCAACGTTTATGAAACGAATTGAGTTTATGCTTGTCAATTGTATTGAATCAGCGCACTGTATAGTATTGCTTTATTTGCTTTCGTAGCTAAACATTACTTCTTATCATTTACTATTGTTATTGTTAACGCGGACGCGTTAACAAATAAAAAAAGTTCGGAGCAAGCGCTTTAAAACATCCTTTATAATGCGCACTACCAAGGTTTGGAACTCCCTGCGAGTATGTTTCCGAGCTCATATACTTTAACCCAAATATTTTCGAGGTTCGAGTAAACAGGTATAGGTATCTTCTGGGTGAGCTCGCTCCATCAAATGCCTCATCTTCGTTACACAGCTAGATGCTTGAAAAGAACAAACAAATTTCTAATAAAAAAAATGGCGACAAAATATGTGATCAAAATTTCTGAAGTACACGAATCATAACGTTGATGCATTCATATGAGACCATCGCTCATTTCAATTCACTTTAGTCCACTCATTAGTATTACTACCAATATACTTATATAGTCTATGAGTCCACTCTCAAAATTTATATGTTAATGGATCTGGTAACACCTAATGGCACAGTCACGAAGTGCCGAATTCCACATACGAGTATCGACCAAAATTGAGGCCCGACCGTTATGATAATACGGCTGTAATCATCTCATTTACACTGTATTTAGATGGGTCTTCATTGCTTTTAATGTTTTCCTGGGTTTGTCTGTTTCTTTAAAATTTTATTCAATAATTATAAGTATATTTACTACTAATCTGGTGCCCGCGACTTCGTCCGTGTTGAAAAGTAAGGTATGTACTTATCGCCTGACGAAATGTGTAAAGCAATATAAACGCCTGACATCTTTATTGCTGTTATACATTTGCCAGGCGTTGGATTTTTATTTATCGGATAAAACTACTTATCCAATTAATCGGATTAGTAGTTTTAAAGGTGGCTCCTACATACATACATACAAATTTTACCTCTTTATAATATTAGTATATAGGTACTATTATTAAATTTTTAAAGTATTAATTAATTGTAAATACTTACATATATAAAACATGTAGAATATATTGAAGTTGCTGTCCGTGACTGTCTGTCTGTCTGTATATATCCGCTAACTCCTAAACCACTCAACAGATTCTGATGCAGTTATATAATACTTATGGCGATCCAAAACTGATCTCACAAGAATTTCTCTCGCGAAAGCGTTCGTTGACAATCCATTACTAATATTATAAATGCGAAAGTAACTCTGTCTGTCTGTCTGTCTGTCTGTCTGCTACCTTTTCACGCCTTAACTACTCAACTTATCATCATGAAATTTTGTATACACGTTGTCAGGGATACAAGAAAGTACTGTTCCCGAGTGATCGTCTAAAAATATAAAGAATTGGGCGCCACTGTTGTCACAGCAATAACGATGTCAGGCGTTATTACTCATATATTTTCTTTTTCTACGCGGACGAAGTCGCGGGCACCACCTAGCTTAAAATAAATGAAAAATAACGTTATGCAAATTTAATTAATTTCATTTGTTCGAATTTCCATAAGGGACTCTAGCGTCATGTAAAAATAAAATTACCTTGACTGCTTTGCGTATCACAATACACAATTTTTTTTTTGTTTTAATCATTTTATAACAACAATAGCAGTTTACTCTTTGTACATTTTTTTTATTTCTCTATATGAAGTTTTTTTTACAGTTTGAGAGACCACTTGATGGTGGGCGGCTAATTTCCTATTACTTAAGTGCTGCAAGTGCGCTGTCGACCTTAGTAGGATTAATAATTAAGAAGTGACATGGTAATGGGCTCTTGACATATCTTACTCACTCACAGACTCAACAGCACACAAATGTTGTTATTTCACGATATTCTTATTTAAGGGTGTGGTTACAGCCGCCAGACAGGTCTGTCCAATTTATGACTGCGAAACGCAAGCTTATAAAAAGCTTATAATAAACTACTAACTTTTAAAAAAAATCAAGTTTTTTAACTATTTGATTATTATTATTCAGAATTATTTACTTTCTTTTTCATATCAAAAGAAAATAAATATTTTGTGTACAAAAAGAGATAGCCTTTTCACTAAACAAAGCCGATGATGTAACATGTGGATGACCTTATTGGTTGTTTTTTGCACGTGCCGACATAAGCTTCGTCGTGTCTATTATATCTTACCGCTCGTAAAACTATTCCATTTACCAATACCGAATCGAAAGCTCGAAAATCGAACTTTATTTTCGGTACATGATAAAATATATTTAAAAAAGTTGAAGTTGCATTAAGAAATATATTTAAAAATAAAGGATTAATAATAATAATCCTATAAAATAAAAAAAGTTTGTAAATTCTATTTTGTGAAAAAAGTAATAGTAAATTACTGCCCAAAAAATCACAGCAATAAAAATTTTCAGTGACAGCTACATTTGTTTTAAGCTTATTAATTAAGTTCTGTACTTAAGTATTAACTGGCAAAACTTAAAACTTAAGTTTTAATCGGCTCTCTTTTTTCATATTTTACACAATATTTAATACCAACTTTAAATCTGTTCGGTTTTCTCCGTGAAGCTACAAAAATTTGTTGTGCAATATTGAACTTTAATTCCATAGGTTATTAGGTTGCGCTCAATTTGGTAAAAATTGTGTACGGTCTGAGGTTAGTCTTTGAAGTTTGTAAGGATATTGAACCACTCGTAAGTGCTAAACAGATTTTGATTATTTTTATAGAATTTGTCCTAAGTTCAAAAATTTAAATTGAGGATGACACATTGCTAGCTTGTATAATATATATTTTTTTATGTTAAGTTCGGCAGACAAGCTGAAGGTCCACTTGATGGTAGGTGGCGACCATCGCCTATAAAACAAGCAACACCCACAGGTGCTGCAAGTGCGCTGCCTACAATAAATATGGTAAATAAAATTAATACAAAAAGCAAAAGATTGGACTTAGTTTTAACATAGAGTAAATAGTATAAATACTGGTTAAGTACCATTTACTCTATGGTTTTAAGACGTTGAACCTCGTGTATTCCGTAATGACTAATGCTTAAGCAAACATCCAGCAATTATCCCCCATTATCGGGTTTCGGAGTAAACAGCCGTTAATCATTTAGTACATCATGTGACCGTATTGGTATATGTTATACAGGAACAACGGGTAATGACAGCACTCAAAATCAAATAGAATTCCCTCATGAGTTAAACATAAGCTAAGCAAACACACATTTTCTACTATCTGGTGCCCACGACTTTGTCCGCGTTAAAAATTTAAAATCTATATATTATATAAAAATGTTATATTGGTTTGTGTCTGCTTAAAAACTCGACAATGGGTAGACCGATTTTAATTCGGGTTTCACATATGGAAAGAGGGATAAACGGGGAATATTCTTATATAAAAAAATGCACCCCTAGCGAAGCCGGGAGCTGGTCGCTAGTATATCCGTACTAATACTAATATTATAAATGCGAAAGTATGTTTGGATGTATGGATTTATGGATGTATGGATGTATGGATGTTTGTAACTCTTTCACGCAAAAACTACTGAACCGATCAACATGAAATTTTGCATACACGTTGTCTGGGACTTCAGAAAGGACATAGGGTACCTTTCATTGTTCAACGCGGACGAAGTCGCGGGCACCAGCTAGTAATAAATATAACGCAGCTAGTAATATAAATATAAAACCAATTTTAGTGATTTTAAATATTTGGATGAAATATTTTATAGAATATTTATTCAAACAAAATTTCAAACAATGTCAAAGTTAGCCGGATTTATTGCTTAATGCATTTCCTACCAGTCGACCACATTTTGTGAACTTTGTGGAGCTTAATGAAAATTTAAACTGGGTTTCATTCAACAGATACGTCATGTCTCTGATATTTTGTTATAACTAAATAAACCTTATCTATACTAATCAATGCTAATATTATAAAGAGAAAATATTTGTATTTTTGTACGTTTCTAATGAAGAAACTCAAAAACTACTGGACCCATTTTACTTCAATATATTTAACTTTTTTTAAATACAACGTATGACCGGCGCGGCGCTTCAATCTTTATTGAATTTTTCAAAATAGATTTCAACTAATTCCCTGTATTGATTTATAAATATACTAGCTGTTGCACGCGACTTCGTCCGCATATTTTTATAAAATATATCCTAAATCTCAAGTTGGATCAAACTGCACACAGTGTGCAATTTTTTTTTTAAAATCGGTTCAGTAGTTCAGGTGTTCATCGCGACAAACAACGTGACACGAAATTTTTATATATATAGAGATTTTGTTTGTGAACACGTTAAATATTGACTTTTAAATGAGCCCAAACCAACCCACAGCCTAACCAATCATTATTTAGTTTAGCTTTGTTGTGGTTCTGTTTAAAGAAAGTTTTAATCTACGCCAGGATTACATAGGCAACTATCGAATTTCATCCTTTAACCACAAACTTCGCTTAGCTAACGTAATTTTCTAATAATTAGAAGTATTATTTGGTTCATTTGTAAGCAATCATGATCAGGCTTATCGGTTTTAATTATTATCGGGCTTGCTTAAGCTCTCACATATTTTTCGTGAGAAATTTTCTCACGAAATGTCTGAGAAAACTTGATATTAATCTTCAAAGACATGTGAAGTCCTACCAACCCACAGACCAGGCTATACCTCCATTTAAAGACAGGATACTATGTGTATAATGTAAATTAATTTTAACATACATTATTAATTTAATTTCCAATTTTCATTTCGTTATATTTTTCATTTCCTGAAGAATTTAATCTCGATTTCAACTTTTTTCCTTTGATAAACGTCCAAAAATTTATATTACTTCAGTGCCAACGAAATAAATAATTATCGTCAAAAGTGTATCCTTTATCAAAGGTCAAATGTGATTAAAAGTTTCCTACAGTCCGAGGCCATGCGAATATCTGTACATATTAAATGAGTTCGGTATTATTGTCTCAAGTAATTATATATGTAGTTAATCCGTTTCTGTAGCAGATTCTACTTTTCTTCTAAAGATATCCTAAGACATTATATGAAAGTACACGCTGAATTCTGCAGTCGGAAACCGAGTAGCCCGCTTTTACATATCACAGTTAAATATACTGCTCGTCTACAGTTTTTAACACGCGACGCCCGACGCAAAACGGGGTGTTATAACTTTGACGTGTTTGTCTATGAATCTATGTGTTTGTCTATGGAATTGTATCTGTCAAAAGTATGGACAGATTTTTTCAAGTAAGTATTTTTTTTTGTTTTGTTTGAAAGCTGACGTGATCGGTATCGTTCTTAACGTCTATTACCAACCGACAAACCACGCTGTCCACCTAGTTGGTCCGTTTCTGATATTTCCATTTAATTTAAAATCCCATCCATTCATTGCCTTACTAGCTGGTGCCCGCGACCTCGTCCGCGTTGAACGATGAAAGGTACCCTATGTCCTTTCTGGTGTCCCAGACAACGTGTATGCAAAATTTCATGGTGATCGGTTCAGTAGTTTTTGCATGAAAGAGTTACAAGCATCCATACATCCAAACATACTTTCGCATTTATAATGCTAGCTGGTGCCCGCGACTTCGTCCGCATTGAACGATGAAAGGTATCCTATGTCCTTTTTGGTGTCCCAGACATCGTGTATGCAAAATTTCATAGTGATCGGTTCAGTAGTTTTTGCATGAAAGAGTTACAAACATCCATACATCCATACATCCATACATCCAAACATACTTTCGCATTTATAATGCTAGCTGGTGCCCGCGACTTCGTCCGCATTGAACGATGAAAGGTACCCTATGTCCTTTTTGGTGTCCCAGACATCGTGTATGCAAAATTTCATGGTGATCGGTTCAGTAGTTTTTGCATGAAAGAGTTACAAACATCCATACATCCATACATCCAAACATACTTTCGCATTTATAATGCTAGCTGGTGCCCGCGACTTCGTCCGCATTGAACGATGAAAGGTACCCTATGTCCTTTCTTATATCCCAGACATCGTGTATGCAAAATTTCATGGTGATCGGTTCAGTAGTTTTTGCGTGAAAGAATTACAAACATCCATACATCCATACATCTAAACATACTTTCGCATTTACTCGTATAATATCAGTACGGATTATAAGGCAACAAAGGAAGGACATCACACAAAGCGACAATTCGTCGCGTATGTTTTTCCGAGGTAAGGCTAAATTCTTTGCCTTTTCTCCATAAATACTGTTACATAAAAACTGCAGCATTAAGTAGTCTCTGGGATACACAACTCCTTAGCAACTTACAGCAACATATAGAGCGTGTTTGGTCAGACTGTGTGCGTCTACATACATTTGTCGCTTATAAAAAATATATTCTGCTTGACTTTGGCAAGGCAAGGAAAAACAAATGGCTATTGAACATTCGAAAATTCATTATAGATCGTTTAAAAGCAGACTTGACCTTCAGTCAATTCAATAACCGAAGGTCACTGATTTGTTATTTTACAATGTATTAATAGTTCTTATAATTTAACGACTAATAGTAGCACACACCTTATCGGGTAAACGAATCGTTCTACAAATGGTTGTCAAATTTTATATGAACACGCTAATAAATTCCGTGAACGTATTCATGGTTTTTGTCCTTAATGTTACGTGTAGATTACGTTTTGTTTCGTATACACAAATGGTGAGATAATTTGTAAGCTAATTTTTATTGTCCATTTATTATTTAATTGCAATACTAATACAATGAAAAACATGCCAACCACAACGATTGCTTCGTGAACATAATAAACAATGTGATTTTAACCGGCAAAGATCGTCAACTGCTTGAACTAGCGCCTGGCTATTATAAAGATTATATAAGTAGCTATAGAAGTACTCTATATATAAGTACTCTAGCTGAAGTCGCGGCAGTCCAGTGTAACCCCGAGCATAGCAGAGCGACGTTGAGCTTTCTTATGAGGCCCACAGTTAGAGTTTTTCGAAATTACAGCTCTAATAAGATTGTAAAAGAATATGGCACTAGCGTTTAGCATTAAAAACTTTAATAAGATGCATAACGCTGTTAAGCGAAATGCACTTCCCAAGCATAAGATAAATAACATTTGAGGTACAAGGAACTATTTACATAAATAATCCACATTGATCGGTTTTGTCCGACTCAAACCTTCGCTCTGATTTATCTCTCCCTCATTGAGCATGAATAATACATGGTCTAACTTTCTCAATTGTATTTAGCCTATGGTAGTTGTAAGAGAATAAACATTTGCAATATTTATAGATTACTTTATTTATTATTTTTTCTGCTATGACTTATCCTCTTTAATTTATAATACTTATTAGTGACTCATTAACTTTGTTAATCGTTAACCTTTTAAGTGTGATGGATAAGGAAAAAAACATTGGATGGATAAGCATTAGATTTTTATTTAGAATAAGGCGGAAACTGTATCTTTCAGTGAAAGTTTATACAAAAAAAAATGCAACTTTTTACTAAGCTATGGTTTAGATGGTTTTGGTTATGCTTTTTGATTTTTGTACATTTATATTTTTTAATACTTACCTATATCAAACTGCAAAATATCTTTATAATAAATAGATCATGTATTTCACATCAAACTTGGACCATAAAATATATTGCTGTCTCTATAAGGATAATATTGTTTATTTTTTTAAATTTACCTATTTTTTACTACAAAATACACATAATTGTAAACGCTACATTTTCCCTGCCAACTATATCAATATAATTTGGAGAGATTTACAGAATTTTTCATAGAAACTTAAGGGTAAAATCCTCATTTCCTCATCCTCATTGTCGTGTATAATCCCCTTAACTTTGATTCTTTTTATACCATTTGTGGCTTTACGAATTAGTAGTCAGTTTTACCTCAGTTTATTATAAAAATCTCATGATGATCGGTTGAGTAACAAACATTTAAGACGTGAAAGTAACAAACATACTCACACTCGCATTTATAATGTAAGTTAGCATGTGGGTTTATTATATAACTCTCCATTTAACTATCCCTAACTGCTGATTCTAAGCAAATAATACAAATAATACAAATTGGTTGTGCAAGATGAAATCTATTTACAATGAATTCGCGGTTATTGTATATAAATCGATCTGAAACTTTTAAAACCGAAGTTTGATGTTTATAACTTGTTAATGACTTTGTTGGAATGCTTTCAAGTCGTAGTTTAAAATGCTTTTGTAAACAGTTTCTGTCTCAACTAATTGGAGATCGTCTGTCAAACAGTTTACAAATCGCTTTATAATTAGAAACATAAAACAATAGTAATTAGTAAATAGTTTTTCAGTGTTTTTCTATTAGGAATAATTAGACTAAATTAGACTAAATTGATTGAGAAAATTCTAAATACAAACTGTCGATTTGGACTAAATTTAGCATGATGATAGGTCGAAAGCAGGTGAAGGACTTTAACTACATAATTTTAAAAATATATCGCTACGTGAAATAGGTTTAGATGATGCTAGGTAGTACAGCATAAGACCACTTCCATTATTCATATGATTGCAGAACACCTTTAAGGTGTTTTGATTAGTAGATACAACATATTATATTAAATATAGTACCTTGTATTATAGTATTATATATTAATAGTGAGGGTATGATCTGTACTCCTTTATGATTGGATTCTATGTTTATAGTAGTTAAATAAAAAATCCGAACGGTTAGAAAATAAATAAGTGAGTATTTCAACCTTATACGCTTCTAAAGCATAATATTTAAACATAATATTACCATGTGGTATTAGGTAATAATGCTATAATGGCGTTGATAAATTGCTAATATCAACCTAGTATGTAATCTTGTAACGGATACATTAATAAGTGCTATGTGCGAGCTCTATTCAGTAATTTATCATTGCGTAACAAAGCACTTAATGCTGAAACCGCTGAATTATACAGATTATCCTTGACATTCGATGTTTGCGACAAGAGCTGATTCTCGATAAGACACTTTGGGAAAATGTCTTTGATAACTACTTGGTTTCATCATAAACATAATCATTAGCCTATGTCTCTCCTTGTTGGATATAGGACTACCCCAAGGCTTGCCACCACACACAGTCTTCTGCCCTTAGCATGTCACCTTTCAGGTCGTCTGTCCACCTGACCGCAGGGCTCACGCTTCCAATTCATTCGAGAACTCGTCTATCCCATCAGTACCTACTTAGGAAGTGTAAAAAGAGTGTTAAAATGTAATTAAACTGAGCACAGTTCATAAATCTGTATCAGACTATGTGGATTAATTGTTTACGTCCCGCTTCTGAGCACAGGCCTACCCCTCCATGTTAGAAGGTCAAGGGCTCTAAGTCCACCACGCTAGGCCACTGCAAATTATCAAGATTTTACATTATTTTATGATACACAAGTTTCTTCACTGTTTTTCTTTTACCGTTAGGCAAATTATCATTATTTTTAACCGAAACATGAAATCGAAAAACACTCTGAAATGTAGGTCTAACCATGACCCGAATCTAGATATCTTATATCGGCAGAAAAGCGTTAGACACATTAGAGTTGCTTGACGAATACTGGAATGTGTAGTTGTTACACTAATACAAACAAATTTTTTTTAATTGATACTATTTAAATTATCTTTGCTTGTCTTAATGAGAAGTCCAGAAGACATATTAATTAAGATGTTTGGCTGTTCCTGACGGTAACATAACATCACAGGAGCCGTGTTTATAAACCGGAAGCGTAGAGTAATAAACTTTAAAACACGCCCATAAATTTTGCGGCTAATAGTATTAGTCATACGAATGATGAATTATTCATGAATCCTTGTTGGCAAGAGTGTGAAAATAATGACATATTACATTTTTAGCAATGTGATTTACGATGTGTTTTATTTCATTTATGTACCTTCGTAAGCTGAGAATGTTTAGCTTAATTACCTCGAATATTGTATTTATTTATTTATTCATTTAATTATTTATTCATTTATTTACTTATTAATAATTAATTATAATTTATTTATTTATTTATTTATTTATTTATTTATTTATTTTATTTATCTCAACACACATATAACTCAACATTACTACAGGAACAACCGCAATCAATCCCTCTGTTCCCTCTGTTCCCGAATCAAGCAGTTCATTAATTACAAATTAAATTATTAATTACAAAAACATACACACGCAAGAAATTACAAGAATAACAATAATAAACCAAAATTACCTAGTATAGGACATCACAAACAGTCCCACCCTATTGAAATCATTCAGTGTACAATGGAACAAGTCAGAAATCAGTCGACGGTCCACTAAACTTGATAGTCGCCTATAAAAAAAAAAACAAGATGGGATTGGACTTGACGGGCCGGATCTCAGTGAATACCAATTTGGTTAGCCGGTCCACTATCGACGCGGTAGTGCGAGTGCGTCAGCTGACAGAGCAGGCGACCGCTCGGTGCGAGGTGATGTTGGCGGTGTCTCTCGACATAGCCAACGCGTTTAACACCTTGCCTTGGAGCTGCATCCGGGAGGCGCTTAAATATCATGGCGTCCCGGTGCACCTGCGAAGAACGATTGGGGCATATCTGGCCGAACGCGCCGTTATGTACTAAACGTCCAACGGCTTCTGAAATAAATCGAGCCGTATATCTTTACGTGATATTTATGGCGCTTTTGATTGGTAAGTGTGTTAGTTATAGTCATGGGGCCCAATGAATTAATACATCAAACTATTTCACTGTCAGAAATTTCTGGAAAAGAGCCAATTATTATCGATGATCCCTTGAAATAGGAAGATCAATAACTCGTAGTTTTATTGCGATTCGGCTATCTTTAACAACACCAAACATATCTGTAGGTATATAATGGTATTTTGTGCTGGTTTAGTATTTTATGCACTTCAAAAATAGTTTTCTACGTTAGTATTCACTATTTATTTTTAAATTATGTTATATAGTTTCCCGTAAGTTTTTATATTCCTGACTACAAATGTATTAGTATAATGTCACAAATAACAATTCTAATACACAAAAATCATTTGATACTTTATTGACAATTAAAGCTTTGATGATATTTTATTTTAATGACTCTGATGATGTTCTGTACTCTAAAACTGATGGGCAACCCGATGGCAATGACCACTCTCTTACACGATGCCACCGAAAACTAAGGGCGGTTCTTTTGTGTCCAGCCTATCCCCGATTAATAGCACACTTTCGTTTCTCTGGTGCTGTTTGTGTTTATAGGTGACGGTATTCACTAACTATCAATTGACTGTCTACCTATAGTCATAAGGAAGTAGTATTAATTTTCAAAACACCAATTAAAGCTAAGTGTATATGTTTTCTTATAAAAAAAAAGCGTTAGTGCAACTTCGATACGCGATTTGGTAGTAATAATCTAAGCACAAAAAATCCGATTTAACAAACTTTGTTTTATATCTGGTCAAACTGGAATTTGTTTGTTACAAGGACACCAGTTTTTATCGTTTTTCTCGTTAGTTATCAAGATGAGAGTTATTTGTTTTGTTCTATCTAAACTATTGGTTTTTATCGAACAATAACGCTATTGTAGACTTTTGCACATAAATTTATCCAGGGTTATTATAAGTATTAATAAATTCTATTGAGTTATGGTAAACAATGAAAGATAGAATTTGTAGTAAATGATAATATTTAATTGGTCACTTTTAGTTTAGCAGAAAAGTGTGTTCGTATTTACTACTACGAGTAAGGGGCGCAGTTAGAACAGAACTGACTCTGAATCACGAAGTCAAACGTATAAGACTCTTGTATGAAACAAAGAGCTATTGTTATAAACTTAATGTTTATATGTGTGAAGGAGAAAGACTCTCAATGTACTTGTTAGGGTGAGACAGATTTATTTTGATATATTACAACAAAATCAGTAGATAAATAAATAAATTTTTTATAGGTACACAATTTAAGAAGAAATTTTGGCAGACAGACTGGCCGTGATGTAAAAATATTAACCGACAAATAGCGGCAAAAGGAAACGAAGAAGGTTTGCGCTTATAATATATAGATAGAAAAAAATTGCATTCGTGCAAAGCCGAGCGCAGGTATCGAGTAAATATCATATCGATTAACACTCGAATAAAAATCTCCTGTTTCCTGATTCAGGAAAAACCTATCTTTCTTATATGTGGCATTACCTATATCAATGCAAACTAAATAATGTCTTACCGACATCAAGATACTTCTTCCCGTATCGTTGAGTATCTATACACTAAGGAAGTTTCAAGTGATGTCTAGGTGTATCCAATTTAATAACCCTGAGAGTCTATCTAAAGGCCAATCGGGGCATCGGAGGATGCCCTCGAGACAACAAGTAATTGAAGGTAGATATCCACACTGCTTGATCATATTCACTGACCTACTTATATACTATATAGTGAGAGCAGTTCAGAACATGTTACCTTTGATCTATCGAATTATAGTCGGGTCTACAAGATATTATAAATATTTATGATATTTAAGAAATATATGGTTTCATTCTCAATCAAATAAATTATGGTAGGTTTGTTTTTTAAACTTTTTATTGAAGTGACAAAAAAAAAGATAATAAAAAAAAGACAAAAAAAAGATTTAAAAAAAAAAGAGTCAGTCATTTCACGTTTCAAGAGTTTTCGAGAGCCAAAGTTTTTAAGAGATTTAGAGTGAAAAGGCTTCTTTGGATCGTCGACCTGAATTTAAAGTAGCACAATTTCCATTCCGATTAATACTGTAGAATCACGATCCAAACCGCTTGAGATTTTATGAAAGTTTGCTATAATTACATTCATTACCAATTCAATCAATAATCAATTGATTTATTAGATCTCTATCTGTTTCTCCGCTAACTTATTTTAAACCACCTAACGGATTTTGGTACAGTTTTATCTACTAATTGAAATAGAATTGATGTGCTCCTAGACTATTCTAGACACACTATTACCAAATGCCTGTAAGACTGACATGATTGTTAAATTAAGACAGACGTATTAGACTAAAAGATGCGTTCCTCTAATGTCCACCTACTGTCAGTGCAGATAATCAGCCAGTCTGCTCTTTAACACACTAAAAATGCCAAAATTTATTTTTTTGTTTCTGTCATATGGATGTTAAATCAAATAGTTATCTGTGAGATTTCAAAGCAAAATTTATTCCTTACTAGCGACCCGCTCCCCGCTTCGCATGGGTGCAATTTTTTTCTCCAATTTGTATTATAAACACCTTCCTCGTTTAACGCTTTCCATTAATGAAAACGGAATCAAAATCTGTTGCATGGTTTAGGAGTTAGCGGATATACAGACAGATAAACGCGGATAGCGACTTCAATTTATACTATGTAGGGAATAATCCGCCTGGGGACAGCATACCCGATGTTTGCATTAATAGAATGCCATATTCTCATACTGACATCATAGTTATAGAGTTATAGATCATAGTTATAGAAACTTTTATGTTTTCTAATATTTTCCACGATCGCTCGCCAGACTATAATTGGATGAGTTCTGGGAATTTTAACTTTCCAGGGAAAAGGGCCAGCGCATTGATTCCCCAATACAATAGTGCCTCGCTTCAGCCTCCTCGCATTGTCTGTAGCATTGATTAGTTCTGCAGCAAGAGGGTTTTGGTAACATTTTAACTGATCCCTGTACGACTTTTTACATCGGTTTATCTCTGAGTTAAATTGTAGGCATGTTGAATTCCTAGTGTACCAAGCATTCACTATCGTCCGACTAAATGTCATTCGTATTCACAAAAACCAAAACTATATTTCACAAATGGCACCTGAACGCTAATAGCTATAAAAGGCAATAAAATTAATCGGCTAAATGGGAATTAGTGGATATGAGAGAGGGAAAAATCCAGAAAGCGTTGACAAATTGCTATGTCAACAAGCGGCGGCAAGGGCCGAACTTAACCAGTAGCCGGACACGAACAATCACTCCACATCAATCCTTGGTAATGACATTACGGAGAATTTACATTCGTTGCGACACCACATTTTTATTGAACATTATTTGTTACAATATTTTTCCTATTTTTTTGTATCAGTACGCCAAGTCTCTACAATAACAAAGGTAATCTATAAATATTCAGGAATCGAATCCGGCACCCTGTAGTTAGCTTTAATCACTCAACCAATGGGCTAAATCATAAGTACGTATTTCATATACGAAAAGCAACTTGCTTTATTATTTTTCTTCTTTTTGTTGAAAGCCAAGAAGCACAAGAGTTAAAATAAATAAGTAAATATCACATGGTAGTAACTTGCACAAATTTTTATATTAATTTAAATAAATATATATATATATTATATACTTGAATTAGCTGTCAGTATAAAATTTGCTGTCAATTTGAGAGACAGGCATTTCAGAAAGATAAGCCAATCAGGCAAAAAGCAATCAATTTAATAGCAATTATTGATATTGTTACTAAGGACAAAGTTCATAACTGATGAAAGCCAAATTCGTAGATATTTCAATCAGTTTAATTAAAATGTAGACTCATTAGTACTCATAGACTGCTTCTTAATTCGTAACGTTATTTAGATATAGTAATCATATTATTATATCACATTATTTAGATATAGTAATCATATTATTATAGAAAAAATGAGATTTTGTTTGGTCACGTACTAAAATGAAAAAGCACGGGACCATCCATAAAATATCTAGACTAAAAAAATAAAGGGAATTATCTGAACACCGACGTAAACACGCGCAATATAGCCGCCGGCGCGTGTTATCCATGAAAGTTGATATTTTTAGGGAAACACTTTTTTTTACTGAGTATTATTAAAAAACAAATACGTATTTTTTATGTTAAACACGACAGACACTCTGACGGTCCACTTGATGGTAGGTGGCTACATAAGCAACGCCACTGGTCTTGCAAGTGCGCTGACGATTACAGTAGGATTAAGAATAGAATTAGGAAGGGATAAGGAAATGGGCTCTGGCATCCCTTACTCACTCACCGAAACACAACAGCACATATTTTGTTATTTAACTATGTTCTATTGTAAGAAGTAACCCATACTTCTGCCAGACGGGCTTACCAAATGACTGCGAAATGCAGCGTGCCCTGCCACTGCTAAATATTATTTATTTATTTTTTTATTAATTTTTAGGAAACAGTCACAAAAAAAAAGTAAACGTACTATGTTTTCATCAAAGATATTCCATATAAAAGTTAAGTTTTGTTATCTAGTAGGTAATTCACGCATCATAAAATAACATTTTCCTGATGCTGCAGCTAATTAATGTCCATCTAACTATGCACCATCTATCGATAATTAGGGGTATAGAACAGTATACGGGTTATAGATTACCCATGATCGAAAAGTGATAATCCATACTTACTGCCGCTAGACGGACTGCTCAATTAAAGAATGCGGACAGTTAGGACATAAACCTACGATATGCGGATAGTTATAAACCTACGAATAAGTGATTTATAAACTAATGAAGGTAACCATTTTAGCCTGAATCCCGGAATGTCGCAACTGGGATTACACGCCACGCAATGCGTTCAATCAGTCACGCGAAAAACGCCGCATCATTACTTCAATTTCTGTAGTAGTCAAACGGCTTTAACATAGTCATCAATAAACGTCGAACGATTGCGTATTTGCTCTGTGTAAGAAATCTCATTTAGCAAAATAACAAGGTGGTGCAATAAATTGATGAAAGCTCTGTGTTTTTATGGAAAATTTTCGTTTTTATGGTAAATAGTTTCTTTTGAGGTTTCGTATCAGGATCTTGGCTTTTTTTTTTCGATCTTACCTATTGAATAAATAGCTGCTATTATTACTAATAATTATAAAACTTATATTAAGCTCTAATTCTTAAGTGTTAATGATATTAACCATAATAATAATTAATTTATTAATTCAATTTTTGGAGTAAATTGAAAAATATTTTAATAAAAATATACAGAATTTCAAACAAATTGTAATCGTAGGACGGACAAAACCTAATAATGGCAGTGGGTCGACGTTGGATTCAGGCTGCTTCCGACCGGTCTTGAAAATAATGGTGGGCCTATTTCTAGCTCTTTACGTCCTTCGGCTAAAGTATAAGTATTCATATCTCAAGTTCATTGAAATATAATAGACGTTGAAGAAGCGCACAGCGCTTATAGAAATTTGATTTCAAATAAAACCAAGGACAGATATAACTAGTATTAATTTTTAGTCAAAATTCTAAAAAAAAAAAGCGATTTCAGGGTCTATTCTTTATCCGATCGCTGTTGAAATTGTTCTATTCTAAGTTAAAAGTCTAAATTATTTTCTGAATAAAATAAAATTCCCTAGTATTTACATTATAAAAATTATCATCAATTTATTAAATAAAATGTAAGTGAATAACGCAATCTGGGTTATGCTGCCTGAAGTTGCCTTGTTAATTAAATAAAGAGGGAGAGCCTTCTCTCGCAATTAGCTCCCTTAATTCATCCTTTGAGCCTTGCATGCGGGCGTTTAAAAGGCCTGCGTTCACACTAACTCTCTTTTATCCATTCTATTTCAAACTAAGGACTACTATAGGTAACTATAGGACAATTTTAACCTTTAGTTAGGTATTATTAAGATTCCCCAAGCACAATTTTTATATGAGAAAAAAGTTTGCTATTTTGACGACTTGATTCTTCCACTTCTCGCTTCTATTTATGAATTTAGTAAAAATGTACTAGACAAAATGTACTACTCAAAAAATTATTTATAATAATGGTAGAAAACAGCTCTTCATACAAAAGAAATCCGTTATAAGTATTTATGATACACTCGTATATATAAGTATTATAGTAAGCCCTGAAAACGTCTTCAGTACGAAAAGCCTTGAGTAGTTTTCAATCAGTGCGAACACGAGCTTGAGTGGCGCATCGTTCTCGATAAGCTAAACTTACCAATTTAGTTGGACCCCTTCACGAATCCCTTGCACTTTAATTGCAAAGGGAAGTCGCAAAATATGAAGGTCTCGTTTGAGTAGACGTTATTCAATGTGACGTGTTGTGCACGGCCGAGGGGTTCTTTTGATGTTGGATGCGCTGCAAGAATAGCTTCGTAAATAATATGAAAATATCTACATACTATTTTTATACATAATCCGTTTACGTCCTTTATTAAACTAGTTTTGGCGCGCGGTTTCACATGCATGAAACGTTAAAAAGTAGCTTATTATCACACCGAAATTTCTATTTACGCTTGCCCTGAATATTTATATGTATTTATCTTAATATCTATGTGAATATTACGTGTACGCAATATGCACATTGTATATTTATGTGTATCTTTTAAAATATCTATCCATTAATCAAAACAGTGTCACCTTCAAGCTGATTAATTAAATTAATTTAATAAAATTATATTAAATTAGTGTTTGCATTCTAATGCCATTTCTATATACGATAATTCTTCTTAGAAAATTCTTAACATAAAATCTAAGAAAATTTTGAAGACTAATTTAAAAATACAAAGAATCAGTCCATGCAACGAATAAGTTTCGTTTATGAAAATCCCATTATTACGTAACATTAAGTTCACAATGCCTATACTGAAATATATTGCTTTGCTATACGAGTATGTTTCAGTAACCTATTAACAGTATATGATGTTTTATCTAGCAAAAAAAGTAATAAAAGTAAAAAAGTAGGTCAACCTAAAGACAGATTTTTATGCCGTAAATATATATTACTGTAAGATAAGAATATATTGCGAATTAAAAAAAATGTTAATAATCAGTTTAGAAACAATGTACAATTCATTGAACTTTCTTATTAAAGAGTTTAGTGCCATCGTCTAGGAGCACAACTCCAACTTTATTACTCAGCTCTCTGATGTCCTAACTTAATTATTTGAAGCACAGCTTCTTTTCATCTACTCAATTGATTTCAAGTAAAAAATATTGTACATTCTATATTGAATTCTATATACATTCATATTAAGTGCAATTGATTAAAATAAAATATAAGTTATAAATGTTCATAATACAAAAAAATAAATAAATGTAACGTAACGTAAATTGAATATTAAATTTATACTAATACTTACTAGATGGTGCCCGCAACTTCATACGCGCTGTACCTAGTTAGTTTTTTGGAAATCCAACGGGAAGCTAATATTTTTCTAGTGTAAAAAGTATCTTATATTTTAATCCAGGTAATCATCAATACATCACTGAAAACTGCATTCAAATTGGTTAAGCCGTTTATGAGATTAGCGTGCACAAACGCACAAACAGATAAAATTCTAGAAACTATTTTTTTGATATCGGTAACATAAGTAGAACGTGCACAAATAGTTCTTTGAAAAAATATTTAACATACACACACGGCTCGTTTACGATTTTGTAATGTGTATAGATTATAGAGAAATAAAGAGAGAGAAAGAGAAAGAGAGACAGCGAATTTTGTAAGTTTGTTCATGTGTGGAAGATGAACCATGAATTTTCTCGATCCACTTCCAGATCGATATATACCTACCTAGATCATAATATAATTATTATGTACAATTTTTGTCCGCAACTTCCGCTACTCGGGAACAGTACTTTTTCTGGATGAAGGATACCTTTGTCGTTTTCTGTAACTCCGACGACGTGTAATGGAAAATTTAATGATGATCGGCTCGGTAGTTAAGGAGTGAAAAAGTAAGAAATGAACAAAAACTCACATTCTCGTTTTTCAATATTCTGTTAATAAAATACCAACATACATATAACAGGTATATAACTGGTCCAATTACACTGGTGCGAAGCCGGGGTGCGTCGGTCTATAGTGACTAGTGAATAGTAAAAGTACAGTAAACAAGATATAATTAAAATTATAAAATACCTTCGACTTTCTATTGAGCCCAAACACGCTATATCTGCTGTAAGTTGCTGAGGGCAGCAGATCAAGATTACCATGTTATGGAAATACCACCTAAGTAACAGTATACCAAATTTCACATCAATCGAACACGTGGCAGTTAGTTAACCCTTAGCTACCTTAGCTAGCTAAATTCTTAGCTATAATTTATGAATAGATCTTCATAAATTATAGCTAAGAACAATCCCGTTTAACGGATTAAAATCGATCCATTCGTTCGGGAGCTACGATTCCACAGACATGTAGACAGACACACACGTCGAGCTTATAACATCATGTTATTAAAAAAATTTCAAGTATTAACTTTAAAGGCAAAGTATTTTCATAGTGAACAATTTCCTTACAACAACAAACCACGACCGACACATCATAACTTCAAAGAATGCGTCTTCAATGCAGCCATAATATTGAATAATGCCTTGTCGCATCGGAAACTGCACTGGAAGAATAACGTAGGAAATTAATTTGAAATACTCTCTTAGAAATTCAAGCTTACATTTTGCTCCGAGTAAAGAGTTGAATAATGTTATTTATTTACTCTAAACGTGGACTTTAACCGTAAAAATCAAATTAACTTTTATCTAGATCTTTAAAAGTAATATGAATAAAATAATTGGATAGCTGAATTATACATTTCTTAAAAATCGTGGCTACCGTCACCTATAACACAAGCAACGCCACAAGTGCTGCCATTGCGCTGCCGACCATAGCAAGATTAAGGATATGGGATTAGGAAGGGATGAGGAAATAGTTTCTGGCATACCTTACACACTCACCGAAACACAACAGCACACATGCTGTTATTTCACGGTCACCAGACAGGCGAAACGCGGTGTGCCCTGTCACTACTTATGAAAACAAATATTTAATTATACGAGTATTTTAAAAATGTTTTATAGAAACAAATATTATTATCCCTTCCTTATCCTTCTCATATTGGCAGCGTACTTGCAGAACTTCCGGTGTTGTTTGTGTTAATAGGAGACGGTAGCCGCCTACCATCCACTGATCTACCATATAAGATCGTCCGTCTGACGATCTTATATTAAAAAAAATTATATATAGTAAATTAAATATGTAAATTAAAACTGCAATTAATTCGGTTGAATTAAGTCGGGGTAAATTAGTAGTTTTAAACAATAGGTTTTCTCATTATTACGCTCCATATATTTTTATTTTTCCAAGAAATCTCCAGTGGAACAAAAGTGCTAGCAAAATAAAAGCAGACAATGTAAATAAGGTTTGAGTGCGTCAAAATCGCAATGTGACAACTTATCTTGTGCGTTGTACCCGTGCCCTTCAAGTTAACAGGGCGTACTCTCAGCTTCTGACTCAGCTTTATAACATCGGAACAAAGCTTGGTTCGGACCTCGAGTGTTCTTAAAAAGTTTGACATAGCCATACTTCTTAAAATGTTTTCACAATTGTTCCACGGCAACATCCCTTTAATGAATTTTTTGCATCAATTTCTTCATATTACTTAATAACAGTGATACAGTTATTAATTCATTAAATAGATTTAATTGTCATTATATATTTTACCAGGGTTTTGAGAAAAAATGCAAAAATGATGACGATCCTGAGATGAAACTCCAAAAGAAACTTGGAATACCATTCTTTTGTCATCTTTAAACAAAATATCTAACAATTATTAAATTCTCACGTTTAGATACAGGCTTAATTATCGCTTAAATGAATTAAAAACTTTTAAATGCTTAAGGCTCTGTTGCATATAAAAATAAAGTATAACAGTCCGTTATTTGTTAATAGTTTCAATCCATAGTTTCAAATCAAATCCAAGGTCGTACAATTTAGTATAATAAAATAACATTTCGTAATCAAACATGAGTAAAGAAAGGACTTCTTTACTTATGTAAGGAACTTAAGTAAACAGTTCTATTTCTGTAAGGCAAGAACAAGACAAGTTCTAGGGTAAATGGTGGCTAACTTTCATTACTTTCGAAAAGTTCAGCCAGAAACTCTCAAACCCACTGGCGAGTAAGGAAATTAACATAGACGTTCTAATTGTGCAAGACAGGATGTTTCTACTAATCTAAAAAATCTAAATTCTAAAAAATTTCACCACAAAAAGAAATTTCAATTTTATTTTTTTTATATAATTGATCATAAATCCAAAAGTGATCTCGTTTTAGAGAAACTAACTTGAATGTGGTACGTAAAATCGACTATTTGTAAGAGAAAACAGACTCACCTCCACATTAATGTCTTTTTTGATAACATATTGTAAAATTTTAATAAGCAATGATGGCATATATTAGTAGCATAATAATTTGGCTGCCAAAACGGCAGACTTAGATTTGATTCCTGGTTGAACCTACACCTCTAAGTACCAGTATTTATGTCTAGTAGTGCACAACCCTCTATTCCTAGTAGAGATTGAACCGCAAAGGCCAGCTTGAATTAGCACTACATGTGCTATTATTTTGAATATGAGTACATTATTTCCTTTATACAAGCGCTTGTAGAAGTTAATTAAGATTCTACTCGCATTTCTATTAATTATTCAGGGTGACCAGTTCATTCTACATTTAACTTCATATGTGGAAAAGGGTCACAACAACTCTTTATAATTATATTTAAATGTTTACAAAAGGGACTGTCCTCTTTGAGTTCAGAAAGTTCAGAATACTTGAGAATCTAACAAGTTTCGCGATTCGAATTGTCTGAATTTGAATCTGTTTTAGTAGGTACAGCCTTACTTGTGTAACAATAACATTTTTATGACGTCCTGCTACTGGGAACAGGACTCTGTATTTACATGACTTCTTATCTTCGAAGGTTAAAGGAAATTACTAAAATTAAAGTATTAAACACTAGCTGAAAATTGAAAAATATAACATCTGAGAAAAATATCTGACATCTTTGACGGCGTGAAAACGGCGGCGGCGCGGTGCCACGGCAGTGACGCTCAATTTTTTTATATTTTTAAACGTTCCTTCTGGAACCTAACATTTCCGGGGTGAAAAGTATCATATATGTTAATCCAGGTTCTGAACTATCTGTGTAGTAAATTTCATCCAAATCCGTTGATCCGTTATTGCGTGTAAGAGTACGAAAGTTTGTTTATGTATGGATGTTTGTCCATACATAAACAAACTTTCGTATTTATGATATTTAAAGTCAAAATTCTCATAGGCTTATTCTCATAGGCGCACATTTATGATAAAACAAAGGAATAACAACGTAAATTGAAAAAGTTACAAATAACTTACACAAAAGGTCCGTTCATCGCATAATAAGATTTCTTTTAAGCAACCCAAAACGATAAGAAACAGAAAAAGGATTCTAAAATCTCTATTTAATAATAGATAGGAACGTGAATAAATAAATGTTAATATTAACAAGAATATCCGTTTAAAGCTTGTGACCTTCAATAATCAACATTTTTATTATTATACTAGCTGGTGCCTGCGACTTCGCCCGCGTGAAAATTGGTGAAAATAGCACGAAAATCGGTACAGTAGTTTTTGAGTTTATCGCGAACAGACAGACGCGGCGGAGGACTTTGTTTTATAATATGTAAGGATAAGATTAGCGTGCACAAACGCACAAACAAACAGGCAAAAATTCTAAAAACTATTTTTTCAACATCGTTAAATGAATAACGTGTACAAATTGTTTTTTAAATAAAATATTTAATGTATTAGACACGACTTCTATTAAAACGGAAGTTTCGCCAGTGTAAAACATATTTTACGTACCTATATCTAAGTGCTACCGTTCTCAATTAACAATTAAGAACAAACTAAACTAATCAATCACTCTAATCCAACACTAAACGAAACAAAAAGAAAAAAAAAATAAGAAAAACGTTTCCAAAACACTGATTAATAAAAAATCATAACTTTATAGTGGTTATGAGAGCCAGTTACAAAAGTGGATAAAATATTCTATAAAAATATTCTTTTTCTTATGAAAAAGCGAAAAACAAATCTTCTTTAGTAGCTGTTTATGAAAAAAGATTACATGAACCAAATCAATTTTAGTAAAAATAAAAATAAATAATTTTAATAAATCAATTTTAGCACATTAAAATCTGTTGACGGACACAATCCACTTTCTAACTTTTATCGCAAACGAACCCGCGGGCAAAAGTTATTATATTATATATAACAAAATGTGCCCCACCACATTTAATTCAACGTCAGTAACTGATTGAGGTGAACGACACATAAATGTACTTCGGCTGGTGTATGATGAACCGCCTGAAAACACTTCAACCCACCCGATCCTGCATAATGGCCGATGTGCATTCTATTGCAAATATATTCATGGTTTGACGATATTTTGTTTTATGTACGTATATCGTTAGCTTTTTTGGAATCATATAGTGTTCTTAGTATAAAACCGCGCAGGCTATTATCGTCTAAATTTAATTTTTCTATAAGTTGTGTTTTTTAGATTCATTTTTCTTAATCAACTAATAACATTTTAAATTGAGTTAGCGTACCACTGGTCAGTTTCCTTACTCGTCAATTTCACTAATTCACCAGTTTACTTATTAGATAGTTTCAGTAGGTTGTGAATTCGCATTTTCCTGATTCTTTAGTTTCCTCCTTCGCTAGTTTTCCTAGGATGTCAGTTTCGTGAAATTGCCAGTATTGTGATCCGCTAGTTTCGTTATTTGTCAATTTCGCTAATCGAACGGTTTACCTATTCGTCAGTTACGCTAGGTAAACAATTTTGCCACATTCATTTTAACACGATGACATAAAGATATTTTTGATACTTCTAAACTAACACGACATACCTATTGTATTCTTAAGACCTCATGTACAACGTAAAGCAATAAATGAATATGACTATGACTATGACATATATAATGTCAATTTGATCTTAAGCATAATATATACTTAAAGTCAAAAGACAGAAGAAGGACACGCGTGATGGGATAGAAATAACCAGCAAAAATTTTATAATGTTTGAACACAGGTTAACATTTAAAACCCGTGCTTAGCGAATGTTATGCCTACCCTTTCCTTGTATTGTATATTGACATTTATTACACTAAACAAAGTTAAACAACTCTCGTGTAGGCGTTCAGGGGTAGAACTATCCTCCTACGTCCGTAACAAACAATGATTACGAGTTATTTTGTTTACAATTATTATTGAATGATTCATGTCAAACTAACCCTATAATTTTGGCTTTAGATATTACAAAATGGGTCGTTCCGTACTAAAACCTGTTTTAACAGAAAAATGGTCAACACCTTTCACGCTTTAAAACCATATACTAACCATATGGTTAGTATATACTACTACTATAACGCATTTAGTACGTTCATACTGCAGTAGTAATATGTATATACGCATTTATACTTAATGTTCACTAGGGGCGCTGTTCAGGTTTCTATACAAATAAAGTCAATATGAGCGCAAATATAATACAATAACTTGCTTACATTTGTCCTTGTGCCAATATCCATTTTTCATAAAAAAAGAAAACGATGTCTCAAATAAGCACATATTCAGCTAAAATAATATGTTTTGTCGTTTTTCTGCTTAATTATTTGGTTTTGGTGGCACTCAGTTTTCGTCTTTTCATATAATATTTTTTACTTATTTTAGTTATTATTTGACTACTTACTTAATTGTTAAAAGTAAAAAAGTGAATCCATAAACGATTGGAAATTAAATTTTTTTCAAAGTATGTAAGTGTTCAATGTAAATTTTTTTCAATGTAACTTACGTGAATACAATAAATATAATATGTAATAACTTAGATATGTATATTAAAATTTAAAGTTACCTACATAGTACGGTAAATAGGTACTGAGCCTTATGGCTCAGTATAGGAAATCTATTTCACACTGAGCGGATGCTATATCGTATCCGCCAGAATGTCAGTTCAAACTTATGACAGTTTACCTTAGGGCATTACCTCCGACTCAATATGTTATCAGAGGCTCGATCTATGTCACTATTACAAGCCCTTGGGATTTAGTCCATTTCCATTTATAGAAATTCGATAATTCAAAATTTCTTAAAACTTCTAAAAACTAAATCTATACTAATATTACAAAGAGAAAATATTTGTATTTTTGTTTGTAATTTGTACTGAATAAACTCAAAAACTACTGGACCGATTTGAAAAATTCTTTCACCTATAGAAAGCTACATTATCAGCGAGTAACATAAACAGTATTTTATAAAGTTACGCGGACAAAGTCGCCTGCAACAGCTAGTTACGGAAATGTATTTATATCGGGAATGTTTTTTTATAATATTATAAAATAAAAAGTCGTCACCTGCGTCTTTATTTGCGTGCGTCTTATATAATAATTGCGTCTTTATAAAATAAATTAGAATAATTAGAATAGCGTCTTTAAATAATCAGTTTTCTAAACTACCAATTGCGATTTTCTTTGAAAATGAATTAGTTTTGAGGCTACCAAAAACTACATACATTGAAAATGTAATTACTTATATACACATTCTTTAATGCTTTGTTGTGATATACAGACAAATGACATAACAGTCTTACATAACAGTAGACGAGTTACAGCGACGATTCTTTAGGAAACCTCTTGAAAGAGTCCAGAATAGGTATTGAAAAGGGAAAACGTGACGGGAAACGTAGTTCCCAACTCCCGCTACGCGGTATGAAAAGACCCCAATATCGCACAGGCCTTCGATTTCCCTTTGACAAAGATGGAATTATCATTTATAAAACTACATTATAACCTTTATATAATTATTTATTAACAACCAAATAATATTTTGTAAACGTTTTGTACAAATAAACTAGTAAAAAAAGCCTTAACCTAAAACTAATATAATTGGTGGAAACACTTATTTCAATTTTGTTTTTGCTTAAATTGCGCCCTTAAAGAAATTAGAGCAATAAGAATAATTTATAACTAGCAGATTAGTAAGTTGAAGTGGCAATAGGCAGGAAACATATACAAATGTATTAATATACTCGTAGTAGGAGATGTTGTCGTTAACAACATTCGAAGGTCGAAGTATTTTTATGTGGTGTTTACCATATACGAAACTAAAAGTAGTAAATCAAAGCAAGATTAATAGGGTGCTACGTCCTACTGAACCCAAAAGGCGACTCGTATCCGTCTCCCGCGGGACTAAGACAAATCGTTTGATGCTTTCTCTGTGTAAATCAGATAATCCGTCAGGGGATTCGCACACTAGTTGTGTTTTGTAAATTTGTGTACGTAACCGTTTTCGATTTTGTGAAATTGACTATTTAAAAAATTGTCATTATGGTTATAGAAATCTTTGATTGCCTTTATAAAGAAGTCTTGATGACTTCTTCAAGTATGCGGCCTAACTGCAGCCTTACAGTCAACTTGAAGGTTATAGAATTACCATCGCTGATTCAAGTGCTCTAACGATCCTGACAAAATATAGGATAAGGGACAAAGTTTAGTTGGCATCCTTTAAGACCCCAATAAAAGTCTGTTACTTTATTTTCAGATAGACTTCTTTAAGGCCGGTTTATGTAAATTGAAATGTTAGGATTTTTGTGTAAAAGAAATGGGTATTGTCGTTTATACCCAAGTCTAGCCATAAACACCGTAATAGGTAATAAAAAGAAATCTATATTACTTATTGATTTCTAATAAATATAAATTAATTGTATCTCATTTACGTGCCAATCATTGTTAAAAAAATACTTTTTATGGTTTAATAAGAGAACCAAAAAAAAAAACTATGTTTTCTTTGTTCCATCTAGTTACAATATGAGCTTCTGCAAGCGTGCAGTAAACAAATTCTTGCAGGGTTGATACTTGATGGTAGGTGGCTACCTACCATCAAGTAGACCATCACCCTGCTTGCAATTAAGGGTTGCAGGCAATAAAATAAAATAAAATAAATATATATTACAAATGCGATATCTCACGACTGACCACAGGTTAATATGTACTGGTGTGGGTTAGAGGCAATAATAATTGTCCACTATGCTAACCATTGGCAATACTTCAAATGTTTTCAAAGAATGCTAACCTTTCCGAACCTGATTTTTGCCTTCATCGTTGGAAAAAGTGATCATTTCTGATTCATGCAGTCATGAAATACATAGTCAGGAGGTGTAGGCTCGCACAGCGAACGAATGTGTATCTCAACGAATATCACTCAATGTAGGCACTTACAAATTGACCAAAGCAATATTTGCTGAAATAAAATGTCTTATACGGAAAAGCTCTCGTAAATGCCTTAAATCGCTACGAAACTCTCAAGTGTTTTATTAAAGCCCGCGTGCTGACAAATAATAATAAATACATATAACATGGAATGGTAGTACAAAAGTTTTATGGAATTATTTTCTCCAAAAAGAAAATGTACTGGGTACTTTAATGTTTTGTGTACATGTGTGAAAATGACACTTGTACTTAACTGAGATTTTCGCGATTTGAGTAAATTTTTTTATAAGACAGTCAATAAAGAAACTCATGTTATATTACGGTCTATCGCAGAGATATTGATTTACCAGTAGACCACCGTGAAATAGCAGTAATTACGTGTGGCAGAGACCATCCTCCTTTTTTTCTCCTTCTCCTTCTCCTTCTCCTATATAGGTAGGCATTTTCCTTCTTACTTATCAAATAATCTCCCTTTATCCTATCAAGCTAGGTAACGCACTGGTATACCTGTAGCTTTCCTATGGTCTTCTCATAAAAATAAGTAAGTACCTATAATAAATGCCAAAATAACATTTTTGTTTTGGCACGAATTTTATTGCCGCAGACACAATAAAATCAAAGTTTAGTAATAGATTTTTATTACTGCTGCCTAGCCAATATAAACGTACGTAAGTACCCCTTTGAATGTTATTTTCTTTCGTCTTATGAAATATATTTATTCATAGTAATTTGTTTTTTTTTTTTTGACGTGAAAACTTCTTTAGGCACGTAAGGCACTTTTGGTATGGAGAGTAAGCACTGAAAACTGCGTGACCGTCATGCTCAGGGGTCCCGGGTTCAATACAAGCCAACTTTAAAAATGAACTTTTCAAAGTTGGCTCTCCTGTCTGGATTTGAAAAGTAGTAGCAGGGTACACTACGTTTCGTTTTAGGCAGCCTGTCTGGCGGCTCTAACCACCCCCTTACAGAACACCACCGTAGAACAGAAACACATCAGCATGCTGTTACATGATTCTGTTAGTGATTAAGGGATGCCGGAGCCCATTACCTTACCCCTCCTCATCCCCTATCCATAATCCTACTATGGTCGGCAGCGCACTTGCAGCAGCTGTAGTGTTGCTTGTGTTATATTGGTTGTTAACGTTAACGATTTGTTGGTTAACGGTCACCCAAGAACTGTTAAATAGACGACAAGAGGCAAAAAGCTACATAAAATCATGTAAAGTGTTTAGCTTCCAGAGACTTTTCCGCCTGGTTACGGGGGCATATACATCATTACTTGCTCACAAACCGTGCCCAGTCGACCGCAAACATTAAAGAAGCAACATTTTACGGTTGAGTAAAACATTTAAAAGATTCAAGAAATTGAATATTAAAGGAGACCTTCTTTGAGTATTACAACTTTTATTTCTTAGAAAATTAATTAAACAAAAATATTTGCGGTTTGAGATAAGCTTCTGAAATTTCCTTTTATTAAGTAAGCATTTAAAAGTGGTATTTAAGATAAAACATTTATAGCTCAATTTTGAAAAACATGAGACTCGCCAATAAGGCATTACGGTATGTAATTAAGTATAGAACTAATAAAAGCTTAATAATTATAAAAACATAAGCACTTCTTACTCCTTCGCTCATTTTGACTTTTAAATGCTGAGCCCGTGGGGTCCTAATGTACATTGAAGATATATCGAAACGCTTGATAGACAAAACTGACGATGACAGGGCCTGGCATTACATCTCTCAGAGATTAAGTTTAGCGATCTAGAGAGGTGATGCAGCCAGCATTTAGGGTACCTTCGTGTAAGATGTGATAAAGATACAATATTATAGAATATAATCATAGCGTAAGTAAAAAGATATGCGAACGAAGTCGCGAGCAAAAGCTAGTAACAATCGTTTTGGGGCTGATTGGATTTTGGGGCTATCAGGAACCACGCATCATTACCAACATATTATGAGAACATGTTATATTGTTGAGGAAACGAAATTGAATTAATGTTGACAAATGACATGACTTAGCTTCGTAACGTACGGTTATGCTTGCTGACACATAATAGTGCTTATGAAACTTTTTCATAAGCATTTAATCATCACCTTCTCAGCCGCAGGACGTCCACTGCTGGACATACGCCTTCCCCATAATTTTCCAAAAGGACCGGTCAGAAGAATTAGTTGAGTCTTCTTAACTATATTATATTTAATTAATTATTTATTTATAATTAATTGATAATTAAATATAAATCATCAAAATTTATATTATTAAAAGAACAATATTTTAATGAAAACGTAAAGACTCGAAAAATAACCTATTCAAACAGATTATTTAATGAATCAAAATTTAATTTACCAATTATAATAATAACCTTAACAGAAAAAGACGTCTGGCTTATGTCATACCGAATCTAATTAACGAACTACCTAAAACATTAAAAAGCAAAATAACACCCAAAAACATCAAACATAAGCTAAAACAATACTATTTACAATTAACTACATAAAAGATAAATATTATTTTTAACAGTACATTTATTCATAAACAAGCAAAATGAAGTTATAGGTAATAGTAGATTGAATTCTAAATTCTAAAATTCTAAAGTAGGTAATAGAAGAATTGAAAGTGTTCGTGAGCGTCAACAAAAAGTTTAATCAAGCGTAATCGGAATAATTAAGTATCTGTATATATTTATATATATCTGTCTGTATAAATTTTTAATAATTTTGTAAATTGAACAAGGTGTGCGGTGAAACTCTAATGAGTTTGTATTTACAGAGTTTACACCAATATTAATTTAAATATAACATTATATTATATTAATACATTTAAAAATTTAAAAAAGTAAGTAAAAAAAAGGTAGCTATATAAGGTCGCCTGCGACATAGAGAACAGTATGCTACGAGAACAACCGTTCGCAGCGCCATCGAAATTATATTTGGATAGCGTAGCGCCCGATAACAGCGCACACGCGATGACTAATAACATTACGATTATAACATGACATACGCTACCTGCTAGTTGCTAGAGCTACGCAGTTGCAGGGCGCGATCTACTTATATAGCAGGCGCTGCGCGCTTTGGAAAAATAGCATGCTATAATATTACGCTATGCGCTATATTAACCACCTCTACTCTCAGGTCGGCCTCATAAAATGTATGTTTCCGCCTTAACTGTGTTTGATGGAATAATATGTAGATATAGTTTGGACCGTTGAAGAACAGTTTCCACTTCTTTTGAACTTTTAACAAAAGCTAGTATCAATAATTATTATATTGTTAAGCTCTTGCTTAGTAATCAAAGCAAAATTCAAATTAACTTCGGCACTTCATGAAAAATATGTATTGTGATTTTATGAGCATTGCAAAGCCTCTTACGTAGTCCACAATGTTTTATTCAGTGTTCAGAATTATTAAGTTGGGCCCGGTTTTGTATGAAAAAGCTCTGCTTTTAAAAAAAGATCCGTTCCGGAATATTTGAGTTACATGAAAAGCCTGTAAAGCGATTAACACAAAAAAAATATATAATTTAATAGTGACATTGCTCTCGATTTCTCGCGGTTGTAACCATCCGCTTATGGATCACCGTAAAATAACAGCACATGTGCTGTTATGTTTCTAATAAGTGAGAAACGTCAATTACTCACTTTGCATCCCACTATTTCTTTGAAAGTAGCTTTTGCCCGCCATTTTGCTCGTTTTTTTCTTCTTAAAAGAATAATAAGATCATAAACTATTATACTAGATAGTGGATATTTTAGCAGTGTAATCATTGTAAATTTATGGTATTGTTGCGCTGAATATATAAATTAATACATTTAAAAATTATATTTGCTATATGTATTTATTTATTTAATGTACATTATAGTAGTTGTATTTAGGTAATTATTATATTGGTATATTTTATATATTTATTATGTACTTAGGGGACATCCATGAAGTCAAAATGAGGTCCCAAAAGCGCTATGCGATGCAGGACATTCGCACTACTTATTAAAACCGGAAAAATAAAAAAACATACACCAGCAATTCCAATATTTTAAAAAAACCTTAATAAATAGTAGCTGTTGTTAATGTTAAATAAAGATAATGTAATAATTTGCATTTAGTTAAGGATGTTTTCTTGGAAAAGCATTTTTGGCTTTTAGTCAGTTATTACAATAATTCAGCCCGCGAAAATGTCGCAAATTCTGCACATTTTAGAAGTTATTTAGATATGAATTAATTTCAGTTTTTTGTTTCGTAGTAAATCGTTGAAAGGATTACGTGGAATTGGTAAGCTGCTCGAGTTGGAGTTTCGAGTTGGAAATTGTGCTCTTAAGGCAAAGACTGATCCATGCACATGATATTTTTGATATTAAATTTTTTTTTTATTGAAACTTGTATCGTGTGAATTGTGTCCGTTTTAAATAAAATGTAATATATTTTCTTTCTTTCTAATTCTTATATCTACACATGTGTCAAAGCAACTATTAGACTTGAAAAGCATTCGATAGAATCGTTTCGAAGAATGAAGTAGGTAATTTAATGCTTTAAATCGAAAATATACCGCAAAACAGTCACATCACATCCTTTATGTTTTGAACTATACCAGTCGCCTACAGCGATAAAATAAATTTAGGACCTATAAAACGTACAATAGCTTTGATTTCCTTTTATTATGTTGCCACGCGCGTCATTCAAGTCTTCTAAGCCTTTGAATAGCGAATGTGTTATGTCTTTTTACGTAGTTTTTTAAGGTCAAATAACAACTAAACTTTAACAGTTCTATCAATCCATATAAAATATAAAATAATTTGCTACAAAACATTTTTTTTCCTTAATCAATCTATATTAATCAATTCACAATAGCCACTGTCGTCTACTGGATATAGGTCTCCCACACAGTTTTCACGTAGGACTGGTAAGAAGCAGCCGGGATATAGCGTCGAACCGTGGCCCTTTTTAGCTGGTCCGTACATCTTGTGGGTGGACATCCTACATACTAAATAATACCTATAGTCTGTTCGCGTTAAGAATGCAGTGAGTCATCGTTGTCCATCGGTCTTGCCACGCCCCCTAACCAATCAGGTCGCTCAAAATTAAAAAGTCAAGTTCACAATGACTAGTTGAAGGCAGACCTTTGAACGAAACGGTTGTATCGTTTGTGCGTTACCTTCGATTTTAAAATTTAAAAATGAATACCTCACCCATACGTAAGAATAAAAGTGGAGCGATAATTCATAGTGGAGAAAGACGAGTAATTTACAATGTTTTTAAATACTTTAAATACTATAATACTAAAAAACCTACTTTTGACGCTATCCACATAATATGTTTTATCGTCTGTCATAAAAATTGTTATAAAATATAAATTTTATTAATTTAATAGGAATTCAATAATATTCATCAAAATTGAAGGGTAATTACTGCGTGTGAGTATTATCTCGCATTTGTTTGAACAATTGCATGCCCTTATGATACCAATCATTTATATTAACTTTTATTAATTTATAATAACCAGACAATTAATATTCAAAGAAATGTACCTTGACACTGACGTGTATTCTGTGATCATAATGGACTTATCTTATCGGGGTAGATACCGGTTGTGAATAGTAGGTATCAAGACAAAATTATTTACAAGTTGTAAGAGTCACAAAAGCTCATAGAGATGCCTGCTGAATTTAGTAAATCCATAGAATACATCTATTACGTGTAGGTACAACTACTATAATGTAATTGAAACGTGGAAGATTTTTATATATAAAAAAAATTATCCCCTGTCGGAACTGGTCGCTAGTATAAAAAAACTTTTTTTCTACCAACCTTGTCAATTAAAGTTTGTTTGTAACAACATTATTTAAATTTTAAATTTAAATTAGAGAAAGTGATCATTATTTAAAATACATGAAATTGAAAAAAAAAATACACTGAGGTATAGGACCGTGACTTAGATTGGAACCTATGCCTGATATTTACTTGATAATATTTTTCTTTCTTAAACTATGAAGTTATGTGCCTATGTATATTTATAAGTCTTATTTCGTTCATAAAACACTCATTAATCAATGCTTCACCCACAATCCGTTTCTATAAAATGACGTCAAAATATACACCATTGAACGGGGTCCGTTTTATCGTAATGACCAAACAGAAATAATTATTCCATATCTCACAATATGGTTGCGTCACGATGACGCATTACTCCGTGATGTTAAAAGATAAATAAATAACTGAAAGAAGTTATAATTTATTTATTTATTTGTTTATAATACCTATTATTAATATTATAAACTAACCCCCGACTTTCTTTTGAGTCCAAAAACGCTATTATCTGCTGTAAGTTCTGCTGCAAAGTAGCAGTGTCTGTACTTGATAACCCTGTTTGTGCATAGTTTAATTAAACAATATAAATCACATATTCAACATTATTAAGAATACACGTTGGCGAGTTCTTTAATAATAAAAGCCATATTACTCATAAATATCATCTCAAAGCCTAAGTACCTACAGTTCCTAAATGAGGACGCTATGTTTCCTTACAAAGGAAATAATGAAAGAAAATGAGTTCTCTCCTATCATAACATTAAGCATTAATAATTCTAGAGAAGATTAAAAAAAATCCTCTTTTAATTGAAGTGTATCTGTTATTACAAATGTAAATTATACAAAGCTTTCTTATTACAAATGTAAATTAATATTGTACAAACAATTACCTACACCCGTCGTCAAATTCGACAAGCCGTTCGTGAAGCTCCGAGACATGTTCTCGTCCAAAATTCTTACTCAGTGTCTCAAAACGATAGTTTTCTACCAATGTGTGTTGCCAATGATGATATATGGTACTGAAACGTAACCATGGGCCTCGTAAGAAAGCTCAACGTCGCTCAACTAGCTATGGAAAGGACTACGATCGTTACACTGCGAGAGAAACGTAAACGTATGAAAGTTACCGACATACGATACTCGTAAGTAGTAAGGGACGGTGACGGCCGCTGTAGCCGGAAGGCTCTCGAGTAGAGGCCATGGACTGGCAAGCGCAATATATAGGATGTCCACTCACAAGGAGGACAGTCGACCTGATAAGGGCCGCGGGTCGACGGTGGATCCACTTGATGCAGCTGATATTAGGAATTACACCAGTATTATTGTAAATCCAATTACAACTCAACATACAGACCTTCAGTAACAATATCGCTTAAATAAAATTTTTATTTGGATTTGTTCCATTAAATTCTTTACGAGTTCAAATGACCTGCGTCCAGTCATTATATTGAATTTATTTTAGATAATTTGGTACTAGATAAAGACAAAGATAACGTCGCCACAGATAAAGATGTCGGGAGTTATATTACACATATATTTCATTTTTTAACGCGTACAACGCGGGCACTAGCTGGTCGTAAATAAAATAGTTTGTGCGTTGTGTTTCGGTAAGTGGGTGAGGGGTTCATTCCCCCTTGTAACACCTATGGCATTGCAAGTGGACCGTCAGCCTGTCTGTCGACATTAATATTTAAAGAAAGTTTATTAAGAAAAATAACAATATACAACTTAAAAAAATCGCAATTTTAAATAATTGTTTTCTTAAAACTAGATTAAATTACAAAAAGAGATCATTATAGTTCCTTATATGTACTCTGTTATCAAGATGGACTTTTTTCTTCATCGAATAATTTTTCCTTGTTGCGGTGAAGCTGTGTCCCTCTTACGAAAAAGTTTGATAGCATTTTGGCTAATGACAAGACAGATCGTTGAGTCACGTTCTTAATAAACTCACGTCCTGTTTTCACGTCATGAAATTTTAATGCAGGGCCGCGCGGATACTTTCTCAATACAAATTAAATGATTCCCAAATACAAACAAAAATTGAATGAAGACGGATCACAAACGAACTTCAATATTTTGTTTTTAAAATCTTATTTCTATGAGGAAATAAAATTTTCAAAAACAAAATTATGAACATGAAATTCTATTATTTCATATTATAATTTTGAATGTGTACTATACAATCAATTAAATGACATCTACAGACTAAAGCTCTAGGTTCAAAACTCGAAACCTGCTACGAAAGGAACGTAGGTATATTTATTTAAAAAAACGCAATTTCTCATTTCTTATCATTATTAACATGTTTTCAAAATACTGCCACCACTGAACATAAATTAGCAACCGCCATAATTTTCCAATAGGAAATTAACATTATTACCTATTAATATTTATAAACTAAATTAACTCATCAATATTGTAATTTTATTTTTTTTGTCACGCCTCCTCCTAGGCCTTTACATAACGTCACAAGCTACATCTATAGGTGTTACCTATAAAATAATAAGGTATCTGTATCGCTTCTGTCTTTTTCTCCGCTAACTTATTCTAAACCACTTAGAATAGAAGTTTGTGTGTATAAATTAACACCCGTGAAGCCGTAGCGAATCGCTAGTGTACGACAATTTTATGTCATAAAGAGCTATGGAATGTTACAATATGTATTTAGTCGTTAAGCACTTAATGGCGAAACAGATTTAGGTCATTATCCTCGTCAGTTAAATTTCTCAGCTAAAACCATTTCCTTCATAACAAACAGGCGCTAATAATATTCGTAAAATCTTGGTGGCGCCTAATTGAAGGAGGATTTGAAGACATCAAAATACCGCCGCGACCCTCCCCAGTAATCGAGAACGTGACTCGTAAGCGAGGATGCCGCTTTACCTACTTTTATTGCCAACAATTATAGATCCCACAGCTTTATTACTGTCCAAATGTACGTGAAATCGTCGAACAAGCCCATTTTTAGATAGGTTATCCATTCACCTAAATTCTTTAGTAAATACTTTTATTAAGTTTTTTATAATGATGAAACACTAAATAAAAGCGACTTATATAAGCGAAAGTTTGGTAGGATGTTTGTTACTCTTTCATGCAAAAACGGTTCAACGGATTTAGATGAAATTTGGCACAAATATAGTTTATTACATGAATGTTAATACAGGACACTTTTTATTTTGAAAAAATGTTAGGTTCCCGAGGGATCGACTAAAATGTCAATCTTTTTTAATTTTAATGAATGACACTATGTCGTGTTCTGTATCTTGTGTGCGTAGATAATTCATGATGATCGTTTGAGTAGTTAAGGTGTGAAAAGATAACCGACAGCCAGAGTTACTTTCACATTTATAATATTATTAGTATGGTTTTGTGTTTCGTTTTTATTTTTATTTCGCCTTGAGAGAAAAACCGTTTTTCTTTATTCAAACTTCAAAGTTCAAATTTGCCTTTTTTCAAACTTCATACAATAAATTTGTTAGATTTAAAACCAAAATAATCATTGTACCCCATTCACGCCAATATGGAGATAAATTAAATTATTCACTCCATCGTAAAAGGATTCTATAAATGTCTTTGCAGTTCTTCTTCTTATTTCAGAAAAAAAAAAACAATTGTTAAAACATTTTAGGGGCTCGGAAATAAAGGGTAAAGCTGTCGCAGATACAATCAAATCTAAAGTCTTTTAATAATTGAAATCTCCTGACATCATCCAATATCGGAGGATAAATTCACTTCAAATTGAAAACGACTAGAAATTTAAATTGATCGCACCAGTCTCACAGAGCTACGTGAACTTATGTGTAATTACTTTACCGTCTCCTTGAACGAGATATTTGTCAATGTACACGCTAATCTTATACGTATATTCCGTCCCTATCTTCTTTACATAGTATAATTTTTGAAATCGCTTTCCGCGTCCGTGTTTCTTTAAATTGGACAATTAATCGCAGTGATCTTATCAAAGACACATTACTGCATTGTGTCCAAATCATTACTATAAGTTATGATATTAATATAAGTAGTAACAAGTTCATTGGCCAATTAACTTACATTAGCTCTTTAATGTCGGTCTCTCAGATTCTTTTTTTTATTATTAGACATGTGTTTGCTCTTAGCCAGCATCCAGCCGTATAGCGAAGATGAGTTGCAAAGTTTGGCTGTGCGCATTATCCTCATAAAGGATATTTTAAAGCGCATGGTCCAAAAAAGAGGGATTTCGACAAGATGAGCATGGTAACCAGCCGTACGTCTGAATGTCCGATGGAAGAAATTCTTATCGTTGCAAATTTACTTTCGTATCAATTTTACAGATCGTATTGGCTTTGATACGATTGTACTAAGTAGTTTTTATAAGTTCCCATAGTACAAATCGAATGCCTAAATTGAAGGGAACACGATATTATGTGTTTTTTCAGCCCATTATCTAATTTTCAATAACAGTTTTATTGAAATAAAACAACGAGGTGAGGGTTTTAAAGATAAAGATAAAGATAAACATGCTAAAATAATTTGATATTTCATGAAGTTTTAAAAAAACAACCCTTTTAATTGAATTGGAGAAGAATGCAAAATAACACCATTGTTTATTTTGCATACAATTTCGTTAATTGTACCTTTTACGGGCTTCAACAATTTGTTATTTCACGAATCACATTGCTTCCATTAAAATTATACTGACTTGTTGGTTTTTAATTTATCCATTCAACCCTTTTCTTAAGCCGAAGTCACTTTTCGCATGAAATTTTGAGGTGGACTTATACAAATTAATTCAGCAGAGCTCGTTCTGAAGTTAATAAGATAAAGTTGACTATGGATCATTGTCAGAAAATTAGCTTGCTTCCTAAGATAAAAGGAAACCCGTTTCAAAAGGAATACAATATCTACTTGAATGGGATACATAAAACTTAGATTAAGTTTACAATCAGGAGTTTTAAACAGATTTTAAATTAATCGAAACTTTTGCTAAGTTATAACTTGTGTAAAGGCTTTGAGAGTTGGATTGTCTTGGATAAAATATTTTGAATAAACTGAAAAGATACCACTAACTGTTTCCGGAAGCTCTGTTCGCACCATCTATTCATAGATTTCATTGATCTAAAATATCATTCACAAAGAAAACGCTTTGGCCATTTTGTGGTTAATTTTGTTTTACGTCTCTCATTTTCTCCATGATATAAATTTGCCACTGGCAACACTTATGAAAAGCGTTTAGTTCATCATGGCGTTTAAACAACTATACCTTTTATCTCTGGGAGAGATTCTAAACTAGAAATAAAATCTCTTGCTTTGAACGTAATTTTCGGATTCTTTCCTTCACTGTCTTGATCCTTTTTATACGAATACTATGTAGGCGACTTGATCTTTTTCTGTTACAAATACAGGACATTTTATTGTCGCTATCAATAGCCTGATACACGACATTCAATTTATTCCAAATTGCATTTAATTCCACAGACTATATCACAACAATTCTATTCTCTTTATACCACCCCAATCTACTTTATCATTGAATTTTTAACAAAGTTTGGCATGAAAATTAGAAAACGCAATGAATTTTATTTATGGAAATTACAAATTCTAACGCAATAATATTTTATAATAGCTCTTTCGGCGATTTCGCCTGCATTAAATTCGATTTGTGAGGAACAATACTGATGGATACTAAATTGTTAAAGTTTAATTATTTGCTATTGGAACTAATTTTAGGGTATAAACTCGTAGCTACCTACATGAATTACCTTATCGTAGCAGATTGCTAACAAGCGTTTACGCATGATTATGTCCGCTTCTGTCTGTTTCTCTTCTAATTTCCTCTAGAGAATTAATCACCTAAAGAATTTTGATACGAAGTTCTCTAATGGAAAGAACGATAAACGAATATTTGTATATACATAATTCACAAAAAAATACAGTCATATTCGACTGTATTTTTTTTTTTTTTTTTTGTGAAGATGGAAAATAAATGGAGGCTGGTCGCAAGATGGAAAATAAATGAAAGACTCTCAAAATAACAAAGACAGCAAACAGTAAAGGTGTATCTTGGAAAAAATGAGAGCCTCAATAAAATCTTCATTTTACGACCAATAAAATCGTAACAGACGAACGAGAAAATTGTGTCGTTGTGCCATTGCGTTGTTATTGTATAATTTTATCTTAATTATAATTAAATTTGAAATTTTGATTAAATTCACGTGTCTTTTTATACTTCTATCTTACATACCTACATTAAAAACAGATTGCAAACGAACGATTTATTTATTGTATATTACTTTTATATTTCACTAGCTGATTCCCGCGAATTCCTCCGCATTGGTCGCCTGACATATTATTATATTGACGCCTGACATTATACTTTTGCCAAGAGTTGGATCTTTGTTTGTAGATAGCTGGCTTCGCCCACATGGAATATTTAAGCCCATGTCCATCCTGAAATTCTATACCTACTAACTATTGGTGAAAGATTTTTTTAAATCGGATAGTCTTTTTTTTATAAAAGATGCGTTTGCTCTTGACCAACAACCAACTGTGTAGCAAGGATGAGGCCTAAGATGGAGCGAGCTCACCCAGAAGATGCCTATTGACTCGAACTTTGAAAAGATTTGGGTTATATGAGCTCGGAAACACAGACGCAGGGAGGGAGTTCCAAACCTTAGCAGTGCGCATTATAAAAGATGTTTTAAAGCGCTTGGTCCGAAATAGAGGGATATCGACAAGATGAGGATGAAAGAAAGGGGAAGGCGGTTCCTGTACATGTTTTCATGTTCATCCTTCAAGTTCGTGCAGCTCCTGAGCACACTCTCCGAAGTACATCTTATAAAAGACACATAGACTGGCAATTTTACGTCTATGTGCCAGGCTCTGCATCTTAGTTAATCGTTTCGAAACTTACCTCGTACATACATAGTTACACACAAACGCACACACAAACAACACAAAATCACCCCTATATTGTTTTATTTCCATATAAAAAATTAAATTAGTATATTATAAAAAATGGTCAGCTCAAAATAATAATATCTTAATCACCAAAAACTAAACTAAATATTTCAGGGCACATTGTATTCATTACCATATCACTTATTAAAATAAACATAACCCTTGACTTCTAATAATATAGTAGGTAAGGTAATCAAAATGGGCTGGAGCCATCACAGTACACCTAACGGAGCAAAGTATTAGGAACCTTTGAGTAAATAAGAGAATTTTACTACTCTATGTACATAATTACTCGTACTTACAAATAAAAGAAAATTCTATCACGTAATAGAAAATTAGAACGCTGCTAATGAATTTTCAATATTTCCTTGTAAAGGTATTGTTATGACTTGAATAGGTCCAATCTTATTCTGTTGCCCCTTGGGTATATTAACTGCGCAAGCAAGTTTGAAACTACAATAGAAATCAATTATAGGAACATGGGTCGACTTATATCAATTAGATTATAGCATCAGTACTCTTACTCTTACCTGTAGGACACATAAATTTATCGATATCGATGCCAAGCTGAAATATCTTACCTTAATTTCCTTGAAATTCTCGGGAAAAATATGCGGCAGCAGTGGTCCTCCTGATGGTATTGATACCATCAGGTATGAGTTTGAATATTATCTATATTACTAATATTATAAAGAGGATATATAAGAGAAGATTTGTATGTTTGTAATGAATAAACATAAAAACTACTGGACCGTTTTTAAAATTCTTTCACCTATAGAAAGCTACGTTACCAGCGAGTAACATAGGCTATATTTTATAAAGTTACGCAAGCGAAGTAGCGTGCAACAGCTAGTTATAATAAATAACAATGATCACAATGTTTACTGTGTACTTGGCTCCATAATCGTATAACTCTTAGCTATCCAGTTATCTCAAGTTATTCTTTAGAACACATAGTTTTAATAATTATAATTAAGCCGCAGTGCCCGCTTCGTACAGGATATAATTGTCTACATAAAATATTGTAGGTAATAAAGGTTTAACTAACGTAAGCCAATAAGCGCCCGAACCTTTTTGAAGCTTAGGGGACAACATATTTCACTCTACTATTTAAAATATTTATTACACATTTAACTTTTGAAATATACTAATATATTGAAAAAAATGTTATTCAAAATCCGTCATTAAATTAACAAGAAGTAAATGTACAATCGCTTTCGTATGTTTGTGTTTGCAAAACTCTAAAACTAGCCAATGGATTGACTTAAAATTATTATACAACACTAGTGCAGTGACCTACTCCTGGCTTCGCCCGGGGTTGCAATTTTATACATACAAACTGTCCCTGTTTATCCCTCTTTTCGAAGTGAAAACCATTTTGAGTTTTTATTCACTCATTCACTCACTCACTCTCACATTCAGTATAGTGAATCTGTTATTTCACGGTGGTCTTCTATAAAAGGGTAGTTACTGCAGACGGGCTGCCCAAATGACTGCAAAACGCAGTGTGTCCTGCCACCACTTGTCAGATCCAGACCAAAGCTAGATCCAGGCAAGCAGCTTCACCACTTCACCAACAATCGGTCGTCTTTCTGAAGTTGTGTGATTTTAAGAGCAGTTCAATAGGAACATTGACTTCTCTATCTTCACCCATTCTCCTCCACTATGCCTACTAAAAACTTTTCCTACACGAAATACTTGTTCATTATAAACTTTCATATACATGAACTTTATGTACAGTGGCAATGTCAATGGCTCCTACGGGAACTCTGTTGTAATATGAACTTTTGTCTTTTAAAATAATAAGTATTTTACTTAGTTTTATTTCTCTTAGGTACCTCTAACTAATCTATTAATATGTCTTAACTTGTTTTATACACATATAAGTATAATAAAATGTAGGTTCAAAAACTAAATTTCGACTACTGAAAAATCACGCTCTAAAAGTATGAAAAAGAAAAAATTGATTTGAAATTGTTATGTACGAACTATACAAAATTAATCTTCTATCAAATAAACAACATAACTTATTTTAATGCATGTAATAAATATTCATAGTAATGTTTTGAGGATAGTCATATGCCAACTATTTGTTTTGTTATGGTAATCATGTAAAAGAGTTTTTGTTAGACAAAATATATTTACTAGCTGTTGCACGCGACTTCGCTCGCGCAACTTTATAAAGTAAAGCCTATAAAGGCTATATTTTATATTTATATTTTATATTTATATTTTACTCGCCGATAATGTAACTTTCCATAGGTGAAAGAATTTTCAAAATCGGTCCAGTAGTTTTTAAGTTTATTCATTACAAACATACAAATTTTCTCTCTTTATAATATTTGTATGTATAGAAGTATAGATTAAATATGAAATTTGTAATGTATATAAAAGTATAAACATTTAATTTATCTTATTAAAAAAAATTACTATAAAAGTCTTAATAGTTTGTACTAGTTTGTATATTGTGTTTTCATTTTATATCTAAAAAGAGATGAAATACCCTTTTCTTTGTTAATAAAAATAAAATTGTTTCCCCCTATACTAATATAGCACTATAGGTTAAGTTTTAAACTTGGCAATATTTTCATATTAAATGTGGGTGATGTTAAGCGACCTATATTGTAAAACAACAAAGGTTAATCTTCTCATACAACGAAGCTTTATCTATTATACATGTAAGTTTAATTCCCAAGAGAAAAGGTCAGAATATATTCAAAGTTTAATAGCTTACTCAACATATGCGGCGAGTTTCCCTTGAGGTTAGGATTGTTATCTAGCTTGTTTGCAGAACAGAAAATTGTGCGGTTATTATAACCCTTAAAAGCGTTGATATGTACCTACCTATTGTATTGCACAGAACTCTCCTCGCGACACTTGTAAGCTAATTGCGGATCACGTTTAAAACAAATGCCAGTTTAATTCAAAAAGCACAGTCATTATAATAATTAATGTAAATTTTTCTTCATAGTTACTCTATTATATGTAATACAGGCATATTGAAAGACAAAATTTTTTACTTTTACAAAATAAGACAGCGTCTAACAACATAAAATCTATACTTAATATAAGAATGTTAAGTTGATTTGTGTAAGCTTCAAAAACTCAAGATTCGGTTTTCACATATGGAAAGAGGGATAAACGGAGAATGTTTGTAGGTATATATAAAAATTTCGGTCAATGTTTACAAATTACATATCATTAATGTAACATAAACATAACTGTAACTTTTGAATGAAACTTGAAACACAGACAAATCACATCCTGATTTATAATCAGGATAAGTATAATATTTATCCCGATAAGCTTTCCAGGGGTGACTGTTAGAATTTTGAACTAAATTACAAATACCATTCTGTGGATAAAGCTAACGGTATTTCGCGTTTTAGTTATTAAACAGATACCGCGAGTAAAGTCGCAAGCAATGATTAGCTCAGTGTTAAGTGAACTTATATATTAGGCTGTACATTTTCGGATTCAATGTTTCTCTTTGAACCCTCTCGAGTATCGTAATGTAAACATACCTAGCTTTCTATAATGAAATATTTTAATTTAATAACTTCTTTCGTTTGTGGCTTTTGTGTTATATTTTCCCTTTTTTGATTTTCCTAGTGTTCCTTTTTCTCTTATGCTTAGGATACACGACGACACTGACACTCGACACAAATGTCGACACTAGTGTCTATTGCGTCCACGCGGTTAGCAATTTTTTTGTGACGACATCGGCGTATACATCTATTGTTCCGGTTCAAGTGTATTGGCTGTCTCTACGGCTGTAACACGGACACTGAGCGACACCGACACTACATCTGCAACTAAGTATCACACACAGACAGTCGATGTATACACTGAGTGTCTAGTGTCATGTGTCGTCGTGTATCTGGGCCATTAGTCTTTTTTAGTAAGATTAACAATATTTGTATTTTCGATGGTCTTCTGTGAGAAGGTGATGGTTGCTACCGTCAGACAGGCTGTCCAGTTTATGACTCCACAGCCTACGGCAGCGCAGTGTGTTCTGGCAAAACAAAACTAAAATACATACAATTAAAAAAACTGTTTTATGCAGGCAAAGTTCATGAAGTTAGGTGACTGCTACATAAAATTATTCATAAAACTATGATTACTAGTACCTTAAGATACGGTCTTAAGTACCTTAAGATCTTAAGGCCCCAGTGCCTTAACTTTTTCATTTAGTTTTATTTTATTCATTATTAAAATTTATATGAGTTATATCTAAAGAAAATGATACGCCAAAAGATAAATATTGGGTCTACCTAAAACTCGCAAAGTTGTTTTTATTAAAATACCAGACAGTTTAATTATTGTTCTGAAACTCACTGGCTTGTAATTACGAACTTTTAATACGCCCTTTGCGGTAGCAGAAATGTACGCCAAATTTATAGATATTACCGAAAATATTTTACGTTTGTCTACCTTTTTTGACAACAGTATCTTTAATTTCATAACATAAGCTACACATACGTGTACATGTGTAACATACACAGTTTATAAGTTAAAGTTGGATGCTGTTTATTTTAGCCGAGTAAATTACTCGGCTCGGTCGCTGTTCTATTGCGTAGCTCTGAACAGATACTTACTTAATTACAATAGCAAAAGCTGTATACTCATATCATACAATAATAATAGTAATAACATGTATATGTAAGTAACTTTGTCTGTCTATTGTCTTAACCACTGGAACCGATTTACATGAAATTCGGTCGATATGTAGATAGATAGCATCCAAGGAAAGGATTGTTAAGACAAGGGCTAACCTCAGACCGAAAACAATTTTTACCAAAATGAGCGCAGCTTAAGGTGCAATATTGCACAACAATTTTTTGTAGCTTCTCGGGATAATTAAAAATTGCACAATGTTTAAGTTTTTTTTTTTTTAAATATTGTGTAAAATATGAAAAAAGAAATAAAAATAACAATAAAAACTTTATTGCAGAAATTATGTCAATTAATAATCTTAAAAACAAACTTTGACACGAGAGGTTTTTTTTTGGGCAGAAAATAATTTATCAGAAAATAATTTTAACCAATTTTTTTTATCAGAAAATAGAATTTTTTGTATAAATCTGCCCGATTCAAATTTTTTAATAGTCTATTATGTACAGTATTTTTATCTAAGTTTCAATTTTACTCTAACAAGTTAAATTAGGCGACGAAAATAACGTTTACGTCCTCGCCTTAAACTTAACTTTACAGCTTAACTTAGTTAATTAATGCATAATCTTACCTAATACAATATTTAATAAACGTTTTATGTAACCTAAGCATTTCTATGTTAACATTATTTAAGTAATCTTCGTTCAAAATGAACAGTCTTCGTGTGGCTAGAGTCCAACTAAACCTGGAATTCAATAAAGCCTCCAGAGGCCGCCTCTACACCGCCTCAAGTACAAAGCACGTTCATGAAAATTAAATGTCTTTACTAAAGTTCCTTTGAGAAGTAGCCACTAATAAAGGTAGACTTACCAAGCCGCATTCATCGTATGGTTTGCTGTACGTTAAACAACTTAGAATCCATAATTAAAAATCTTATTATATAATCAGACCAAATAAGAACTATAGACAGAATATTCCAAGCTATATCCTCAAATCCTGTGATTAAATCCTGCTTTTTATTTTTAAAGACTAGTTTTGACACTTTTTCATTACGCAATTCAGCTTTTTAATTATATTAGTAAATATATTAATAAGGCGAGTCATAGTTTTATTGCATTTGTTCGCGTGTAGCCGTGTATGTGTTCGCGTGTACACGGCGAAGGCGTAGTTTTACCGGCTTCACTCTACCGTCCACAGTTCTCTATCCTTAGTTTTTATTTTTAACATTAAAAACATATTGAAATTTTTTAGTGATTTGAAACTGACGTATGCATTATTTATACCGTCAGCTTGGCTGTTGCTTTTACAAAAATCACATTTTTAGGACAAATATTAAAGTACTTTTTCCGACAGTCTGGAAGGTAAACACTGTTTTTTTTTTCCTATTTATAAAGCAATAAACTTATATTTCATACAACACATAAGCGAGATGGAAGCTCCGTAAACAAGGGCCGTATTGCCACTCTTTTTACGATCCTTCATAAAAAACACATCCCCGTAACAAGTTAAATAACATATCTTTTTATTTTTTCAAGATAATTGAGGAAAAATATCCTACTTCTCGTATATAGTTCGTCTTCTCAAATTAATTGTTCACCTCTTTACGATCTTCCGAAGTATCTATACTTACTGGTACTATTCCTTGTAACTTCCATATATATAAGCCCAGAAATAAGTACTGCTCTTCATGGATTTATAAGTTTTCCATAGACTATTTATGAATTGCTTCCATAACTATAATAGTAGATGTGCTACGCTGGTACCAAGCTTATGACATCATAAGCTTACTTCACTTTACTTGGACATTTTATTGCATTTAAAGACTAGCATTCAATAAAAATTTAGCGTGCACAAACAGACAAAAATTCTAAAAACTATTTTTTTAACTTGGTAACATAACTTGGTATTTATTTAATATTTAATGTGTTCAGACACGGATCGTTTATATATAGTAGTTACATGTTAAAACCTAGTCTAGTGGTTTCAAAGTTATTACCGAGGTTTACACCGTCCCTCGCTGTCTGAAAAAGCTATTATTGTTGAATTTCTCTTTGAAATTAGAAAAGCACTCGACCTTTGCGTCAAAAAAAGTGATGACACGGCACAATTCATTAGCTACTTGCAAGCCGGCGCCACATTTTGACCTCTAAAGCCTCCCCGACTTAAATTTGTCATCTGCTTACCGAAAAATGTTGCTATATAGGTATGTGTTGAAATACAAGGGCGATGTAAACATTTTTATATGTAGTAAGTAAGCATTAAGCTTAGTATTTTCAGCTTAATCAACACATTAAGTGATTACCTAGATTTAATTTTTATATTTCAATAATTTTGGTGTAATTTTATCAAAAATATGCAGATAAGTTTTTTTTATTTACATATTTTGGACTGCTTCACAGCATACAACTAAATTTCCCGTAGGCTCGTAAATGAGTATTATGATGTAATTCATTTTTTTTACATACTTTTTATTTTATTCTCAATGTGAATACTTTACAACGGTACTAACTTTATATGTGTTTTAGCAAAACGTACAAATGCCCTCACCTTACTCTTTGAAATAAATAAACATAAATAAATAAATAAACCGATATAACAAACTTACCATACAATATGCGTCCATAACAATACTTGAATACAAGTCTTGCAAGCGAAATGTGTTTCTGTAAATCTAAACCCCTACCATAGGTATGAAAAATATTTGTGAGCAGTGCGTTTTTAGTGAATCTTAAACTTTTTTTGTTAGAATCGATTGACCATAAAGTTATAAATCATATTTTGCGTAATTATATATTTAGTTAAAAACTTTTTTTAAGAAGTTAAACTTAATTTTATAAATTTAAGTGCTTGTTCACGTTAAACGCGCGGGCTGGGTGGCGGGCGCGGTCGCGGTGGATGTGGCGAGCTCGTGTTCACAGTTCACATTGACCGCCAGGCGTTTGCGCGAGTTTGACGTGTCGTCAGAGGTTGAAAAGATGGACGACGATCTTTTATTTTTAATGATTCACTGATAAACTCCTATGTATTGAACGACATAATGAAAACGTGCCATCATTTCTAGCGACAAACTTTTTGAACTTACCTGACGTCGCGAGTGGATCGCGTGCTCCGCCGCTAGTTCAACGTGAACACACACAAACAAATAACATCTAGTTTGTTATTTCCGCGAGCGCGCCGCGTGCGTCTGTCGCTAGCTTGCCCGCTACTTTCGCCGTGTACGTGAACACTTGCATATAATGCTCTGTGTGTTTGATATTTCATGACCGCGTCCGCCACCGCGCTCGCGAGTCAACCGGAACGAACACTACATGTTCAGTGTTTAAAAAAGTAATAATTAATAACTTATAAAATTCTAATGTTTTATGTTGCAATATTTTCTAAACAAGTTACTAAAATAATTCAACTTAATAATGAATTAATCTTATGCAAACTCCTCAGAACAAATCTGGCAAATCAACTCAGTTCGCGCGATAATAGCCAATATGCGGACTGCCTCAGTACACACTGTATAGCACAGTGTAATAAATGCCATTTACATCATGAATTTGTTCCATACCATATAATAAATTGTAGTTAGTAGAAACTTACTTATATTACTTACTTAACTAAGGTACTTATAGTAGGAGCAACTTCTGTTACACGTAACATTACACTGCAAAAGGCAAACAGAATGCTTAATTTATGTAGTCATAAAATGGCGGGAAAATGTGGTTCCATCGTCTGTAAGTAATGTAGAACTTTAAAGTTTACCACTAGAAAGATTAATTTTCCACATAAATGAAACATGTGGCCTTTTTTTAAATAACTTTTCTGGTTAAATAAAATTCTAAAAAACGACTGTTACGCGTTATAGTAGACAAGATGTGCGCCCTCAGTACAAATATAAAATCATTTGTTCTGACTGACTATCAACACACAGCCCAAACAATTAAGATCAGAAAGTTGAAATTTGAAACATAGGTTTATTTACTACGTAAGCATCCGCTAAGAAAAGATTTTTGAAAATTTCTACTCCGTGCTAATCCGGAGGCGGGTCGCTAGTATACATACTATTTATTTATAATCACATAATTTTTTTTTGTTGTGTATCTTTTATTAATTTGCATTAATAAATCAGAGCTCCTTTTCTCAAGGGCGTAAGAGGGGTTACCAATAAATTTATGGCGACAACTTGACGACAACACATAGTCACATGTAAAGTTGTATCGACAAACTTTACAAAGTAATCAATTTAGTTAGGTTGTGCAAGTAATATTCAATAACAGCTTCGGTTGAAGTATAATCCAATAAAGTAAACTCGTTTAGAGTATCTTGATATATTGTGGTTTGACGCCGCTCTCAACACGCTGTTCGAGACAGCAGTAATTCATATGAGCTCTTGAATGCGAACCATACTTTATCTGACGATAATTTCATACAATAACTATTTGATAAGGGTCCGCTAGAGAGCAACATTTTCACCGCTATTGTACATACTTTGTACCTTATCTCTTATAAGCCATTGCAGGCTTTCCCTCTTTAAATACATAAAACATCTAGCTACCCGCTCCGGGTTCGCACGGGTGCAATTTTTTACTCAATCCAGCCGATAAATTACCTTACACCGCCATCTGCTAGTATCTTATGGAACTCACAGATAACTTTTACGATAGCGACAAATATTGAATACTTACTTAATCCAGCCGATAAATTACCTTACACCGCTATCTCTTATAATCTTATGGAACTCATAGATAATTATAACTCTTCCTCAACTTAAAAAAAATATTTTTTTTTTTTATTTTACACAATTTCTTTGAGGGCCAAAATGTCCAAAATAGCTGTACAACGGTAAAGTACAACGGGTACAAATTCTTTTTTGAAAAATTATTTATTGTACAGACACCAACATACACGGAGTGTGTACTATTTTATTATATGTATAGATATCTAAGATATCTAGTCAGCACATAATCAAAACTTTTGAATTTAGAATACTGGCCACAAAAATATAAATTTGTTGTATTCGAATTTCGAACATTTTGTGTGCGTCCACAACAGTGGCGAGTAACCGCATTCCGCGTGTCCAGCGAGACCATTTTTCCAGTCACTCATGGTTTGGACTAACAGTCTCATATTCGGCCTTATGCAAGCCCCTTTTTCTTTGATATTAATATATTTATTTAATCTTTATTGCTTATATTATGTTTTTGTCAGGCGTTAAATTAAAAAAAAAAAAATCTGAAAAAAATAGCCAAGAACTTTTATACTGACTTTTTTGGGATAAAAAATCCCTATATCCTTTTCTGTATCCCTCACAACAGCAAATTTTCATAATTATCGGTTGAGTAGTTAACGTGTGAAAGTGTAACAAACAAACAAACAAACTCACTTTCGCATTTATAATATTAGTTATTATAGACAATTGATAGTTTAATTTCAAACATTGGTGCATATAATTAATGCTGTTACGCATATAAGATGGAAACAATACAATTACTGGTATGTGTGAGAAAAACTGCGTGTCATATAAGATCTTGGAAAGTCACGTGATGTCTGTCGATAGTCAGTGGGCTGACTGTAACAAGCTCACGCGACGTCAACTAATGGAGCCACCTGCTCTCCAGTGAGCTGTTAAATGGAAAAATGGATATGACAATGTATGTTCATTGCAAAACATGCTACTACAAAATGGAACGACCGTGCTCTCCATTTCATGTGTCATGTCTCTATAAGTGAAAACCGAATTAAAATCCATTGGGTGATTTAGGAGTAATATACTAAGGACTAGTTCGGAGAAACAGACATGACGCATTTATAATAATGTAGAGATTAAAGTTTTAATGAAATAATTGGTTACTGTGAGACAACCGTAACATATAGAGATATGCCGTCGCGGAGTTTTCTTTAGGATTTCAGAAGAACTACAAATATAATTCTTATTGGATATGTATAGGGGAGGCCTTGTCCAGCAGTGGACGTTCTGCGGCTGACATAACGAGATTATGACAATTCTCTAGTACATCTTTATGTAGGTATCTCTTAAGGTTTAGCCTGTAAATTTATGTTTCTGCTACTTTGTTGCAAAATATTGTTGTTTTTTTTTTTCTATTTACATAAAAACTTCATTAGATTTTATTATATAATATAAACCTTTCGTGAAAAAAATTTCTAAATTATGGTGAAAACGTCATAAAATCCTTTGCGTGGTTTATTATACTATGTAAAGAAAATGTACGTGATGAAATAAGTCGTCGATGTTCTAAACAAATAATATAATTAATAACCATCCCCAACAACAACAATGAAATTGAGATTGACAGGGTAGCTCAAATTTAACACTGACAAATTTGCTATGGACTCTAGATTATAAACGCGCATCAAGTTACCCACAATATTTAGTTACAGCTTATGAACATAAATAAGTGAAGTAAACAGGGTCTGCACAGACAAGGGACAGTCCTCGGTTTCCACACTATGGAGATTTTTATCTTCCCTTCCTGTGAGCTGACCCTAACTAAAAGTAAGAAATTAAACAAATGTCAAATTGAATGATCGAGATGCATAGAGGGGTAGGAATCATATAGAGACATGTGACAAGCAAATAGAAAGCATTTGACAGTTTCGTGTTTAAATTCTGTAAACATTAAAAATTATTTGCCTCTCTTTTCAAAGTCACGAATAAAATATTAAACCTTTTTAGGCTGACTGTACTAAAAATATTATTTAATCTCTGCAACGTAGGACATATCAATCGGGACAAAGTTACTTATTCGATAGCATTAAAGTTTTCTGTGAGTAAGTACATTGCATGGAAGCAGCGAACTTGAACTAAAGAATCGAGCGAAAATAAACCAAATCTTTTCTATATTTTGTTTAAAAAAAAATGAACATAGATAATTTAGATTTATCGTTTGACACTATAAGCCATTTGTAATTTAGTTCAACACTTTTGCCAGATTTTTAGAGACATTCAAGTTTTTCAAATGTTTTGTTCCATGACCTAATTCTTATAGGAATTGCTCCAGCACCTGACCATGTGAAGTGTGAATGAGTAGAAAATTCAATATAAAAACTAAACAAATCTAACGATGCGAGACAATGTTAATAACGTTTACAAAGTGTACAATAAAGCTCGCGGACTATAAAAGATCATTCGATATCTTCGCTGCAGCAGTTAACTTGGAAACACATAAAAGTAATGTTCAATAAATACACACACTGTTGATTCCATATCCAATAAACTGTTAATAAAGTTCACAGACTATAAAGTTCTAAAGGAGGTTGTTTATATTTTTAACTGTTTTGGTTTTTGCTCTTTTAAAGATGATGGTTGGCACGCAGGCTACTTGATAGGAGGCTTCCTCACCTTTATCACGAATCAATGGACGCGATCACAACGCGCTCAACTTTGAAAGGTTGTCTCAAAATATTTACCGAAATTTGGTGAGAAAACGCTCGCTTCTTACCACTCGAGACGTTTAGAAAAAATCTCCCACTATCACACGGAAAAAATGTTAAATAATTAGCAAATAAATACTTATGATTTTAATTGTACATTTTACTAGGAATCATATTTAACATTTTACGATGATGTAAAAATCTGACCTGTTGAAAATCTGTCAATTTGAAAATCCATCAGTTGGACGAGCAGTTGCCCCTGTGGACGAGTATTTTCCAAACGTCAATAATTCAATAAACGTCCAATGGGGGCGCTGTTTGAGTGCCCATACAAATGAATTGGATGCTACAGGATACAGGATGATTGTAAAACTTATAGTTCGTAAAGTATAGCTTGATTTCTGTGACAGATGTCAGAGTGACATACCTAGTGCTGGGCAACGTGTTTCTATTTGTTCATAATTATCGATATTTTTAGTATAATATTGTCATTGATAATAAATAGTAGTGCATTTATAAATAACTTTACATAATAAATATAAATTAACTAAACATAATTTTAATAAAATGAAACAGGAGGATTAAGAATGGAACCACTCACAAGAGAGAGAGAAAGAAAGATAAATGCCGTAAGAGAAGATAATTCTTTGTGCGACCGGGATAATGAACTTGGCAGTGGTTCCTTCTTGAGATCGGAGAAACAATAAACAGCATATTGTACAGAATTAAAAAATTAAATTAGAATATAAATTAAAAAAGATGTTTCCAGTACTTTACAAATTCAGATTCGGATACGAATGACGATGAAAAGCAGTAAGCTCCATTTGTATACTTCATTTTTAACAATAAATAGTATCATAAAGCTAACTATTATTTTTTGTTACTCATACAGTTACAGATCAAATAAAGTTGATAATAGTAAGTTGTTATAGAACGGATTTAAATTGTTATTTCAGTTCAAGCAACGACTTAAAACAGTCAAAACAATTAATACAACATACAACATTGTTTACAGACTTATTTTCGTAATTCGTATTCCACACATCTGATTATGTAATGGTGAGACTATTTTTACCTAAGCATTTTGAGAATCCACATTGTTAATGTTGTTACAAAAGAAATATTGCCTTGGTACAAATTTTCGAGATTGCTATGAGCTTCGCACGCTCTGCATTCCACATCTTATAAAAACCGAGGAGGATGCCAAAGTTCCCCTAGTCCCCAAATATTTTGGTTATCATTTTAATAAAAATATATCGAAATTTCGATATTTCAAAATTATTTTGACTGAAATAACTGACCCAAAGCTAATACAGCCAATATTTTTACAATGTTTACAAAGTGCTGACTGAAAAGTTATTGAGCTCTGTTTAGTCAGAAGCATAGTTGTGGTTAATACTTTTATTTCAGTTCACATAACGCTAGGAATAAATTTCCTAGTGTTTATCTACCCTTTTTGGGAAATCCGCTGCGGGCTTATGCCGGATTGCTACCGGCTAATACCCAACGACTTCCTAACGCAATGATAAGCAAGGCTTTTTTGCAATAATAGACGACGGTAGTCACCTACCAACAAGCGGGCAGTCAGCCTGTCTGCTGACCTTCACATAAAAAAGATGATCTCATTTACATATTATCAAAAAACTAATCTTCACTATATTTAGGTGATATTTATCAATATGTCGAGCAATTTGAAACGATCGCTTTTACAGTTTTTTTTTTTTTTTTTTTGTTTTTCTGTCTGTATCTATCTGTAGATTTCTGTAGATACTAATATCCTCTCTTAAAATATTTATGCATTTATTTCTTGTTTATCATTTAGATTTAGATACTTCAAATTGCTAAATTTCCGATGAAACAATGGATATTTCCTGTAAAATTACGATAAATCACCTCGCCTTAAATCAGAAGAGTGAGAAATATACATGCTCAGATAGATATTAAATCCTTTATCACATATTAACGGTAAGTTTATCGCGTTGCAATAATTGAATTCGCAATCAAGTGTCATGACGGGCGAGAGAGAGCGGTGCAAAGTGGAAGTACTTGATAACGTGCACTCAATATTGAAATCATATTATGAATATTCTACGGATTCGATGAACATCCTTCTTTTTAATTGTGTCTAGTTCAATTTGTGCATGCCAAGCATTTAAATTGTAAGTTTTCCAACGATTTAATACTAGCAATCAACTGCACCTTTTCATTACTTCGAATTTGCCTGGTTTATATACAGCTAAAGTTAGTAAATAATCTAAACAAATTAAAAGGATTCCAGTGAATCGGCAGAGTCAGGCTATTTTTAACTGAATCTATAATTTTACTTTTGCTTCATCAGCTTAACATTTGAAGCCAAGCAAAGCTGTCATCTAGTCATCTAGCGTGCAGGTGAGCTTGACATTTAGGGATACTTCTTATCAATAATGCCGTTTATATATAAAAACAAATCGAAAATTACAAAGAGCTTATCGAGATTTGAACACACGTCAGCCGTTTCGATAGTCAACCAATCAACCCTGTGATCATGATCATGACTGTTATTATGATGTCATTGATCACCACGACTTATTTCTTATTATATTATATGATTTATTAATATTGCTTACTTTGTTGCATTTACTTCTAATCTTTAAGTACTTTAACTAATATGAAATTGTGCGCAGTACCGTTTTATGAGAGCCTTGGTTGGTAGTTTAAAGTTAACACAGGAGTGCTGTTTTATGGGCTCCCAGCAGTTATTGTATTAGAAATTCTATTTAACGATATCGTAAGAATGTTAAGACTTGAAACATTATTGAGAAAGTTCCACACTCTCTAGAAAATAGTAATTGTATTTCTGTTTTAGCTATGTAACTTCTTGTCGATCATATCTATTTTAAAATTATACTTATTTAAAAGTAACTTCATAGTTTGACATTGAAAGAAATAATTATTACAATTATTAATTATACTTGATTGAAACTCGAATCGCTACCACATAATTCTATTAAGATATCCTTGAAGCCAAACAGGCATGTTGTTAAGTAATTACCTTACAAGGATACTTTACATGTCCTTGAAACAACTTCTCGAAACAACTTGTAATACGATAATTGGTAATAATAATATTAATATTGTAATACGATAATTGGTAATAATAATTATTACGGCGCCAATAATTTTAATAATTAAGATTTTTGTTGAAGTAAGACTTATGAAAGCTCTCATCTCTTGATCTGGCACACGAAATTTTTTTGCTACTACAGTAGCATTAAGGATACAGTACGCTACCGATTACAGTAGGATTACAGCAGGGATTGGGAAAGGATAGGAAAAAATGGCATCCCCTACTCACTCACCGAAACACAACCGCACACGTGCTGTTATTTACGGTGGTCTTCTGTAAGGGTGTGATTATTGCTGCCAAACGGGCGCCAAATGACTGCGAAATGCTTTGCAACTTTCCAAATCCATTTCGCCACTACTTTCCACATGCCAACTTTGAAAAGTCCATTTTCAAAATTGACCCTGCCGGGAATCGAACCCGGAAATCCTGGAACGGAGGGTTAATAGAAGCACCTTAGCCACTCGGGCTTGTCAACGGTATTTCATGGTGGTGTCTCAGGATGGTTAGGTAGTTAGAGTTACAGAAGTGCTAGCCAGTTGATAACTACGGAACGCAGTATGCACTGCCTCTACTAGCAATCAAATCAGTCAACATCATCATCAGCCTATATGTCTCACCACTGCTGGAAGTAGGCCTCTCCCAAGGCTCGCCACCATGCAAGGTCTTAAGTTTTTCGCATCCAGCCGCTTCTTACAAAGCCCTTTAGGTCGTCTGTCCATCTGGCTGTAGGGCGTTCCACGCTGCACTTATCAATTCGTGACCTCCATTCGAAAACTTTTCTAACCTATCGGTTATCCGCTCTGCGACAGATGTGACCGACCATTGCCACTTGAACTTGCTAATTCTCTTGAATATGTCGACAACCTTCTTGGTTCTTTGGCGAATTTCAAAATTACTGATCCTATCCACCAAAGAAACTGCGAGCATAGCTCGCTACATAGCACCCTGAGCGACCCTAAACTTGTGTATTGGTCCTGCCGTGAGATACAACGTTTCAGCACCATACGTCATCATTGATAAGACAAATCACTATCGAACAAAAAATAGTACTTTAATACTTCACGTCATACATGTATCATTAGTAACTACATTCCACAAAACACAATAGGTACACAGCTGTTCCATTAAAACATAGACCGGACATGTTTTTGTTCTAGTTCGTCTCGCACCTTTGTGTCTCCCGTTGCAAAGGCGTAATTACTCGGATGGCATATACTTTTTTCATAAAACGTATTAAAGCAGGACAGCTGTGTCGAGTTAAACGAAACGGATGGTAGAATCGATAAGAACCATGTTACGCTTCAGTGCGTTCCAATCCAATCGATTCACACATCGACTGGTTTTGTCATGCGACAAATCGCCCTACTAGTTATTGAATGACCACAGCATGCGCCTGTCATATTAGATGATTTCTTTGTTATTTTATTTTGTTGTTATTTTGTGGTAAAATTTAAACAGATTTACATTAGTTGAATATGTACAGTTGGGCTGAAAAGTTAGTAGGCTAAAATAGAAAAAAAAATATTTTTTTTTTATATTTGATTTTATTATTAAACGATTATAGCCTCAAAATAGGCCTCAGTTTCGGCGATTACCTCTCCATCGGTGTTAAACTTTCTTTCCAGCGAACATTCTCTTGAGGTCTGAGAACAGGAAAAAGTCGCTGGGGACCAGATCTAGAGAATACGGTGGAAGCAATTCGAAGCCCAATTCATGAAATTTTGCCATCGTTTTCACAAAATTCCTTTTTATCCATTTTCTACAAACTAACAAAAGTTGCTACACTCAAAATGCTCTATCCCACAAACTATTAGTCCAACAGCTGTGAAATTTGTACACATATCTGTTGAAGGTTAGGGTTAACTAAAAATCATATAGATTTAATTCTAGTAGCGCCATCTGTGTGTTAGCCTACGAACTTGTCAGTCCAATCTTGTAGGTATGTATATATTTTCTAAATAAATCTCTGTAATACACTCTTAATAAATAAATAAATAAACTATATTTGTAGTAGGTATAATAACTAGGAAAGTTTGACCTAGAGTTTATAATAATTATTACGGGTATAAAGAAGGTGCGTGCCATACCATTGGTACCTACTGCAAGCGCGCGGCCGACAATATAGTAGGATTAAGGATACGGAGTCAGGAAGGGATAGGAAAATGGGCATCTCTTACTGACTCTCCGAGACATAACCGCACATTACTGACGCCAGATAGGCTGCCCAAATGACTGCTAAATGCAGTGTGGCCTTTTTTTTTAACGTTCCCAACGTTAATCCTCTTGGATACTCGGCAGTGTAGGGGACACTGCGGGGTTACGAGTATGTCCGATTCGTACCGGTTAAAACCCAACGACTTTATAGCGGAGTCGCGGGGACGTTATAACACGACTTTGGTGCCCGGCCACGGCTATCCAACGCGGGGAGGGCTACGCTCTCTGTCAGAACCTCGGCGCACCCGAAGTGGAGGTACGCCGGCCATCTCGGAGGACCTTACGACGGGCGGCAGTCTAAATGCAGTGTGCCCTACCACTACGAAACGTATTGTACCTACCTTGAGTCTACAATTTTGAGAATTCATATAATAATTCTTAATAAACAACTTATTTTATGGACTACCTTTTTTTGTCCGAAATTCTTGGATAAAGAAAAAACCTAACGCGATAACCCCAATAAAAATTATGATATACTCGTAGAAGGTGATTGAGAGATCAAATTTCAGGATTGATTGATTATAATGGACTGTCTTCTGCGAATATTGAATTTGCTTCAGACGAAGCGACGAAGTGTTGATGTATTATTATGAAATTCTTTTCTTTTTTAGCTATTTGCTACATTAACAACTTATATGATTTACAAACCAAATTACTTTCCGAGTCTTACTGACTGTATGGCTGCTAATTCCTCCTAAACCACGCATCGGATTTTGATACGATTTTCTCCATCAGTTAAATATTTTTTAATGAAAAGTTCTATATTAATAAAACTTAATTAACATTTTTTGTAAATAGAAAAAAAAACAAGTCGCCTAAAATAAATTTACATTGTATTAGAGAATTGTAGTTCTCCTAAATATCCTAAAGAAAACTCTTCGATAACATTATCTTTATCTGTTACGATTGACTTACAGTAACTATATTTCTTTCATTGATCCAACAGGCTCATCAGTAAATAAGTCAGCAACGGGTTTTTTTTTTTGGTATAGCATCTACGTTAAGTAGGTATCTTATTAAATTGTGCAGAAAACCGCCGAAAATTTTACTAAGCAAAATGCAAATTTAAAATTGGAATGTATAAGTAACGAAATACTCGTACAAGTGAACTTATTCTAAAGGACAAATTCCAAGTGGCGACGTTACACTTTGTCAAACGAACTCAAGTTTCGCACAGATGGCCGCTCTCAAACGTGCTCTTTCGTGCCCTATAAATAAAAGAATAACGTCTCTTCTCGGGAAAGAATGAAACAAGAAATATCTAACATTTTAATTCTGTCGACGTTCAAACGGTAATTTCCTTGTAAAAATTGCGGAAATAAGAAGATTTTACAGACAGAACGCTCGCCGTCACTCCCAACTGAATTACTTCTATTATTGTTGTTGTGATTTCTTTTTTAAGGTTTTAAATTAATAAAAAATTACTCAAGTTACCTACTTAATAAAACAAATTGCAACGCTCTCTTCTATTAATTTGAATCAGCACATTATTTTCATTTAATAGATTTATTTATTTTTTCTCTTAGAAAAAGGTTTTTTTTTCTCCCTTAAAAATATAATTATTTTTTATGTACATAGTGGTCTTTTAATGTATCTATTAAACTTAAACAAAACTAGGGACATTCAAGTGCGCTGCGTGCGTGAAGGGAACAAAGTAATAACCCCCCTTACTGAAACACGAATAGCACAAGTGCTTTTATGTTTGTTGGTAGCTAGAGAGATTCTTATTTCTAATACACTCGCCTCAAACATGACCCCCTGATTTTAAACATTCCACATCTAAGCAATGAGGTATCGTGTTATTACACCGCTACCGCCATATGAGTTGAAGCTACAGTAAATATTTACGAATATTATGAAATATGTTGTCGTACTTTGTAGATATGAGAATATTCGACCAAATGTTACTCCATATATTGTATTTACACGATTCTGTCAATAAATGCAGTTCATGAGAATTTCGAATTCGAAGCTCAAATCTTACAAAACCGTTCTACCTTGTTGCTGTGTTTATTTGCAAAGATATGAACAGTTATCCATGGCTTCACCCGGTTATCCTAATCCTTTACTAAGGTCTACTAAGGTCGGCAAGGTACTTGCAGCACATGTAACGTTGCTTCTGTTATAGCGTAGATCGTCAGCCTGTCTGGTGACTTTTACATAAGAAATGTAAAATTATTTATATAGTATTAGATAAATAACTTAATTGATAATTAAGTACAATTGTTTTTATTGAGTATATAGATATTCAAAGTGGCATGGAACACTGCGTTTTGCAACAATAAACTGTTTGACCCCCCTGAGTAAGTAGTGGTAACAAAATAAATCAAGGGTTATCAAAAAACACAGTTTAAATCAAGTTCTTTTAAACCATCCAGATATGAAAAGAGCGATAAGCAAGGTAGGTTTGTGTATATATATTAATTTGCAGAAAATAATTGCTTCGTTGACAAGACAACAAAATATCGAAACGCACCTTAACCATTAGTGGAACGGATTTACAAGAAAATTGTAGAGAGAATATTAAAATTGCAAATACGACACCTGCTTACGGATTCATGCTCGTATTGAATGTTTACGCACAGATTTAACAAGCGCTGAGTTTATCCTTAACGCTTCATTGCTCTCTTCATAAACTTGTACCTACGAGTACCATTATTATTTAAGTATACAACGAAAGCTCTAAGCACAATTTTTTTAAATATATTTACATTTGTGATTATTATCATACTAGCAATTAACCAATTTTTCGTTTGCGTACAGAATTTTACTGTTTTACAAAATAATCCTACTAATATTATACGTGCGAAAATTGTGAGAATGTGTATGGATGTTTGTAACTCTTTAAAGCAAAAACGGCTCAACGGATTTGAATGAAATTTGGCACACAGATAGTTTATTACCTGGAGACTTTTTATCCTGGAAAAAATTATTTTCCCGAAGAATTTTCTAAAAATTTAAAGAAATGGACGCCAATGTCGCCGTGGTAGCGGCGCCACCGTTCATAGCGATAAAGATTTCAGACATTTTCTCTAGTGTTCTATTTTTCATTTTTCAACGCGGACGAGGCCGCGGGCACCAGCTAGTCTTTTATATATAAAAATCATTTGTCGGTTTTCGGCTTTAGTTCGGTTTTCATTTATGGGAAAAGGGGTAAAAGGGGAAGGTTTGTACATATAAAAATTGTACCGGAAGCTGGAAGTCACTAGTTCTAAATAAATTACTATCTACACTATATTTGTGTTTAGATCGCTAGCGTCAATTGTTGGATATATATATAGACCTTTTTAATGAAGCGCCTCCATACTCGGTCCTCCACTCACTGCCATCCGGTCTCTTTAGTTACGGTCCTTCGAGTGGGTGGTCAACACAAGGGTTGTTTAGACCGTGGTCTCCACTTTAAGCCTCCAACGACCATCCGTTGCACAACAGATATGTCCCGTCCTTTCGACAGATTAGTTAAAATATAATTTTGTTAAAATTCGGTTTCAAATTCGTTGAAACAAAATTTGTATCTATGCTTATAGCGGCCAACCTAAGGCTTCGAAAGGATGTAATTTTTTTTTTCCACAAATTTTACGAGCCCTTTGGATGAGTGCTTGCCTTAACTGTTCCGGAGTTCCCGATTCCCGGCAGGGTCAACTTTAGAAAGTAGTGACAGGGCAGGCTGCATTTCTTCACAGTCATTTGGGCAGCCTCTCTGGCGGCAGTAACCACCCCATTTACAGAAGACCACCGTGAAATAACAGTGAGGGAGTAAGAGATGTCAGAGACCATTTCCCTATCCATTTACAATCTCTTATCCTTAATTATAATGTAGTTGGCAGCCACCTGGTTACCATCAAGTGGACCGTCAGCTAGCCTAAAAAAAAAAAACATAAAAAAAAACGGTTTAGATTCTGACCTAAAAGAGGAGAGACGGTAATACGTAGACACTCAGAAAAAGATTTAAAAAAAAACATGTACATTTAAAAAAAGTGGCCCGGCCCTGCTTATAAGTTTCCTCTGTACGCTTTCTAGGGTTTTGTCAAGGCTAGCGGTTTGAACGGATTTCCGAGTGCCGAATTCCGCTGCGCTTTCTTTTTTTATGTAATTATGTCCCTACTCTAAATAACAAAACAAAAGCTTCTCCAACAAATGCTTGAATCCCTTTATAATATTTTTTGTTATTTTGACTGATAAAATAAAAACGAAAGATACATTGACCAGTGCATTAACCCCTTACCTTATCATAAATCTGTTTACACAATATAAATCAACATTATTTTCCTATTATATTATTATATCAATGTTTGTCCTAATAAAACTGGAGTAAACATTACCTGCTTTGAAAAGATTTAATGATTTATAGATAGCTTGTCAAGGACAAACTTTGATCATAGACAGACGTTTTGTTGACGACAAAATCTATTTTTTTACATATTTGTTTATAATATAAATATTTTTTTAAATATGTAAACATATTTTTACACTTACTACCAGGAAAATTTTAAACCGTATCAAAATGCATTTGGTGGTAAAAAGTTACCGCAAAAGTCGAGGCGGACAATGTTATTTTATATTATAATATGTATAATAATATGTAGATTTATTTATTAAAGATAACGATAACGATAAGATTTATGGTCCATTTCTAAGGAGAAAAAGATATACTTAGAAGAATAAAAGTAAGCATATATTTATGCAATATTTTTACAATTAGAATTTTCTACAAGCTCCTTACACTATACCGAGACACTACTTATAAAAATGGAGTTTAGATTCAGTGTCTCCATGTGTGTCCCATTTTTGCGAAATATTGCGCAGCAAGCGAAGTGCACTGTTTACGAAGAATCGCTTAGATATCAGAAGTTCTTTGTATATCTTTCCTCGTTTCCATATTACAAAGATAAAATGTGTAGAAAAACTTGATTCACCGACATGTTTAAAATTTTATTGAAACTTTATAGATTTCCTGTTCTTTGATATTGTCCTTGAGAATTCAGACGGGTCTGTTTCATGTAAAAAAATCCATCTGCACACATCCTCCCTTTGTGGCGATCTAATGATTTATTACTTACTTTAAGCGTGCCTCTGAAAGATGCGTACAAAGGGATTTTTTATACAAAAGAAAAGTATGTAGTATGAACCTCACAAAGCACCCGTATTTCTCATTAAAGAAATGTCGTTACATTTAAGTATCTTATTGTAAAACAATCGTGTACTCGTAAAAAAGCCCAACATAATATTTAGTAAATATTCATTTAAAAAAAAATAATTAAAACATACTTCTTAAATATTGAAAAAAAAAACATTAAAATTAATAAAGTAAAACAAAATTTACTTTAACTCTTTGCTTTAGGATGCATAATTAGTAACAATTTTATTAAACACTATCTGGTGCCCGCAACTTCGTACTCGCTTTAATTCGTTTTTAACATTTTTCCAGGATAAAAAATATCCTATAGTTTAATCCAGGTAATCATAAATAAATCAGTGAAAACCGCATTCAAATCGGTTTAGCTGTTTCTAAGATTAGCGTGAACAAACGCACAGACAAACAGACATATATTCTAAAAACTACTGTTTTTTACCTCTGCAACGTAAGTATAGCGTGTACAAATAGATTTTACAAAAAGTATTTAATGTAACAGACACGGATCGTTTATGATTTTATTATATGCATAGATAAAAATATTCTTAATATTAAGAAGCTTAAATAAAACTGTGACAAAGGTTCACTTAAAAAAAATATTTATTGAAACTTAATCCTGAGTTATAAATATCAGAATATTTCCAGGCCATTCATTCATCAACATCAGACTTATGACACTTTCTTGTCTTCGGGACGACTATATTAAGATGTATTAAGTGCTTCGAAACTTAACAGGTTTTAGTTTTATATACTTATTTATATTTATTAAGATTACATTTAGTGGTACTTGCTCAATAAAGAGATTTTCATGTTTGCGTGAGTGCGCCATCCAAATCTCACATAACACAATATTGTGACTTGTTAGATGCCTTACTACAATTAAAATGTACTAATTATTTCATTACTACATTTAAGTTCTTGTCAACATGTTATTTGAACTTTTGAGAAAATGTTACTTTCTATAAAATAATATAATTATACTATGTATATTACATAACACATCCAAAGTTAAAGCTAGAATCGCTTCAACCAACATGTTATTTCAATAACTCCCTGGTTATTTAATGTCTTTGTTTCTGGTCTGGGTATGTTAGTAGTAGTCGTAGAGAGCACTGCGTTTCGCAGTCATATTATAAACTAGGCAGCACGTCTGGAAACAGTAACCACTACTTTATAGAATATCACCTTCGACAGCGTGTGTGCTGTTGTGTGTCGATGAGTGAATATGGGATGCCACAGCCCCTTTCTCTATCACTTATCCTTTGCAACATCTTTGGATTTGCTTGTATTAATATGCGATCAAGTGTCTAACGAACTGTACATAAAAAAACACCGGTCAATATAAATGTATCTGTTTTTCTATCAGCCTATGACTTAAATAATTCTGTGAGACCACTGCTGAAGATTATCTAATTATGTGATTTGTCTTTCAATAATGCTATTCGCACTACTTACGACATTCAAACCTTATAAAAAGAGCATAACAAAACCTAAATATATATAATAAATATATTAAAATAAAATAAATAAATATAAATTAATTTAAATCAACTTGCCCTCCATATCATTGTTTTTACTCGATAACATAAGTGTTATTAACTGTTGCAATAAACGAGAGAATATTATTCGTGTAAATAAAAACTGTTGATTTAAATTATCATTCAACATAGATATGTTTTGTAACAAGTACCTACCTAACTTGTACTTTGTATAATTACTCAAATATTTATGTGTAAAAGAAAAGGATACTCAGCTGAAATTTATTAATTCTTAAAATTACTTAAGAGTAGTATATAATTACTTTATATATAAATAGCATAGAATAAACAACAAAATCTTTTGAGTGATCACGTATAAAAAATACCAAAAAAGTTGAGCAGGTATTGTAAAAAGTTATCAAATAAAAAACAAAAAACAAAAATGGCCAAACTCCACAATAAAATAATTTAAAAGGTGGAAATAGAACTAACGATTTCCATTAGAACTAACAGCCCATCACTAAGCTACTGAACAAAATAAGAAAATTTGTTCACAAACAAATGACAAAATGGTTTTATTTACCTATTTATTTATATATATGTATAGATGTATAGATTTAAACTAATGCTACTTTTTCAGGTTAGTGTATTAAATTTATGAAAGATATACCTATATTATTTTTACTATTAATTTACATGTTAAAACTAAAATTAATTTGATAATAATTGATACTTTCGAACCTGATGATAACAAAAAAAATATTTGGAAAATGCCTTTTTAAATATTACCTATTGGTTATCATATTAATTCCGTTAATTTTCTTTTAGTTAGCACTTTTAGTGTCTTCCCATTTTTCCCATTTGCCACTATTTATTACATATTTTACAAAATATAGTACTTATTTAATCAGGTATTATATTATATTTAATCACTTATCAACACAATGAAAACACTATTATTATCTGTTTCAGGTTCAATCTCTAAATGTGGCGAAAGCGGTACGACATTAACTAAAGAGTTAGTTGTACGAGACACAAATAATCTCATAGGCGGCCGATGTTTGCTCTCGGAGCCTTATCACTTGATAACTTAGAAGACAAACCTAGCGCAAACAGCCTTATCATGGTAACGTTTTCACTGTGGACGCTGAGGTGCTCCGCGGAATCTGTACTGACACGGGACAAATAGTGTACGAGTTTTTTAAAACGTAATTAATCATACAGTGAAATGGGATACACTTAATGGGTGTAAAATCAAAAATTTAAAACAAAAAATCATTTGATGACTAATCGTGAATACTGGCTTCGCAAAATAGACCAGAGAGAAGAGACAGTGGAAGACGCTAGGCGCGAAGAAAATTTCCAGTAGAAGAAATCATTGAAACAATTCAAGCTGGACGAGTTACACACTTTTGAAGGCGCATTGAGCGAATATGAAAATGTCAGCGCGAAGACAGAGGAGTGTTTGTCAAGGCAGCACAATTTCACAGATGACAGATACTGTCCATCGTACTTCGACGGACTCCTGTGTTGGGACGCCACTCCCTGGAACACTGTCTCCGTGCAGAAATGTTTTAGTGTTTTCCACGGAGTACAATACGACGACACACGTAAGTTATTTTGTAATTATAAGAAGCCACAATGCAATTGCAATCATTGCAACCAACCAATGTCACATTACAATATTATTGAATATAAGTAGTGGTTTTTAGTCAAATATATATATATTTTACTTGTTCTACATATGGTTGATCTAAACTTTTTGAAAAACTGACTATCTGAAAGTATGTCCTTTTGAAAATCTGACCTTTTGAAAGTAAAGGCTTTAAAGTAATAAACATACAAATATTTAAAACAAGCAAATAAACAAAGCAGAGAGCTATGCAAATTGTATCGTAATGAACACCAGAGTTTCGTCTGAGTGCATTGAAAACTACCAAACGAAACCGAGAATATTTGCATTTCATTTGCATAATTTTGCTGGACTTCTACAGTTTAGATTTAGGTAGTTACTGATAGAGGATAAGGTTAAGTGTATTTCATTTAGGTACAATAGAAATTAATACACTGTTTGCTAGGAATGGCACCTTTTGGCCATTATGGACATACTAGCTGGTGCCCGCGACTTCGTTCACGTTCAAAATGTTAGACAAAGCCTTTCTCGATAAATGGACTTTTCAACACAAAAAAAAATTCAATTCGAACCAGTGGTTCCTGAGATTAACGCATCCAACCAAACAAACTCTTCAACTTTATAATATTAGTATAGATTACTATCTAAATGTTTTACCTACCACGACATTTTACAATCTAGACGACACTCCATTCAAAGTACATTTGTTACTGTTTTAGGTCAATTCGAAAAAAAAAACCGGATCAAAATCGGTCTATCCGTTTGGGAGCTACGATTCCACAGACAGACACAAACGTCAAACGTATAACACCCCGTTTTTGCGTCGGGATTCGGGGGTTCAAAATGGAGTTATACTTGAATTTAATTTAATATTGTTTCTATGCAGAAAACGCTTCGCGCCAATGCCTGGAGGGTGAATGGTACAACTATTCGGACTATAAAAATTGCACCGAGAGATTCGCCAACGTGTCTCCAATAGACGTATCCAGCCTCATTTACCTTGCCGGATACTCCATTAGTCTAGCTGTTCTCGCCCTTGCAGTCTTCGTCTTTTTGTACTTCAAGTAAGTGTGCTATTTTCATTTTGACTTTACTTGCTTAATTTTTCCTTTGTTGTGATAAATAGCACTGGAAATTCCATTCAAGATTAAATTTATGCTTTATTATGCACTAGCAGAACCCTATATACAATATGACGTTAGTAGTTATGGTCGTACTTACAAAACTTATCTGAACAAAATCTACAAACTACTGAACGCAGTAGTTTGTAGATGTAGTTTGTACAAGCTGTTGCACGCGACTTAGTCCGCGTAGCTATATTAAATATAGCCTATGTTGCTAGCTGATAATATAGCTTTCTATAGGTGAAAGAATTTTCAAAATCGGTTCAGTAGTTTAGGAGTTCATCGCTGACAAACAACGTAACACGAAATTTTCATATATATAAGTATTTTCATTTTCATATTCATAGAGAAATAAAAATATTAAAAACATTAGTTTCGTCTAAATTAAAGAGTATATATAAAGAGTAAATTAAGAGTATATACATTGAGAAAGATCTTTTTAAGCATTGTAAGGTTTTACCAATAAACACTCAATTACGTTTTTCGCTACTGAATGTATAAATTTTAACGAATCTTTTCAAAAAGTGATAGAGCCTGCATGCACTCTAGAAATTTCAAACAAGCGGTTGCATAGGTATACTAGCGAATAATTCACATGGTGAAAAGACTACCGATTACATTATTCTTCGCTTTATCAACAACATACCTTCAGATCCGTGTAAGAATGGTGAATTTTCAGTTCTTTGAAAATGTGAAGGAAAAACACGAATTTTACCATGATTCTATCAGCTTAACACTCGCTCCGCCCGGAACAACTAATGGTGCTCATTACCGCGACATTTCGAACCTCTTCAGTTAACGGCGTGAATAGTAATGTTAAAACATTTCTCCTTACAACGACTGATGCTGATATAAAAAAAAATTGAGTTGTTCTCCATAATGTCTTTTAAGGTTGCATTACATTACATCATCATGAGTTTTTTGTTTGCATGTTATGTTTTCACGCCTTCTACTAAACTAAATCCTGCATTGCCTGCAGCTTCGTCTCCATTCTTAGGTGTTAAGACATTTATTTAATCTTAATTTATCATGTATTTTTGTCAGGATTTTTATTTTAGTGCCCAGTGCATTTCTCTGTATCCATGACAATTTATATACAAAATTTCATGATAATAGGTTGAGTAGTTAAGGTGTGAAAGCGTAACGAATAATCAAACATACAAGCAAACCAAGTCACTATCGCATTTATGATATTAGTTACACTACCGTACCGAATGACAACACAGTACAGTACACATGCTGATATTTCAAGTGATCTTCTGTAAGAGTTCATGTGTGTGGTGTGTGCCTAATAAACTTAATATTAAGAACTCTGTTGTGTTCTAGCCTTAACGTTTTGTTTTTTCTTCACAGGGATCTCAGATGTCTCCGAAATACAATCCACACAAATCTTATGTCAACTTATATATTGTCAGCTTGTAGTTGGATATTAAATTTAGCTTTACAAGTAAGTACATTTCGAAGTAATCATTTAGTTAGACATTTTACAGAAGCATATGAATATAACTATATATAGTCACAAGTATATAGCATTTAATATTTTAAACTCCGCAACGGATTTTAATGCGGTTTTCACTAATGAAAAGAGCGGTAAATGATGAACGTTTATATACATAATTATAGATGTATAATTTGCTATATCATCATAGCTGTTATAAACATTGTAATTTTTCTTCTAGAACTGGTCAGATGAAGCTCAACAAGATCAGACATCGTGCATGATACTGATCATATGTATGCACTATTTCTACCTCACAAATTTCTTCTGGATGTTGGTGGAAGGTAATTTAAAATTGTTCGTAGTACACAAAGGGCTTGTCAATATAATTATAAATCATAAATTTTGACGCTGATATTATTTTCATTACTAAGTGAAACACTGGCAAAATCGACATTTCCAGAAACTTCAAATGATGTAAAATTTCAAGCAGATATCGATTCTTTGACAGGTTCTACGAGCTACATATTATTCCCGTAAACTTAATTATCTACATAGCTCCACAACTTTAATGTTATCATTAAACTTTATGTTTAGTTTAAGTTTAAAAGTTTTAAATGAAATATCGTTTTGGGGCTGATTGGTTTGGGGCAATCAGATATCACACGTTTTACCATTCTGCTTTTTAAATAAAAAAAAATTCGTTAAGAAATCACAATGTATTTATAATTATTTTTATATTTGTAGGTCTCTACCTGTATATGCTAGTCGTGGAAACATTTACTGCTGAAAACATAAAGCTGAAAGTCTACACCACAATTGGGTGGGGTAAGTTACATTGAATTACTGGGAAATATATCAAATTACTAACTTTTTTTTGTGAAATAATTTTAGACGCTTGAGAAAAAACTCGTGCTAGCATGAACCTTGTTGTATATCTATATTATCTATAAAATATGTACATAATCTATAGTATTTATTATTTTTACTAAATGTATATCAAAGTACTGATAACAAAAAATCAATTTTTTTAAGATTTGTCTCTGTCTGTCTGGTGGTTCCGGCTAATCTCTGAAAACGGCTAGATTTATTTTGACAGGACTTTCACTAGCAGATATATGATGTTATAAGGAGTAACTTAAGCTACTTTATACGTGTATATTTGTATATATATAAGCAGAGAAGCGTGCATGCGCACGCCGCAGTGAAGAGTGACCCGGTTTAGCTAGCGTAAAGTAAAGTCAATAATGAAGGTTTTAAAATCATCTCAGATAGAATTAATTACTGCATTGAACCATCAATTTGGCATTCCAATAAAATTAGTAAAAATTATTTTATAATGACTAGATACATACCAATATGAAACATGTTCGTTTAAAATGTTTACTTTGCATATCAATCAAAATATATATCTTATAAAATTCCAGAATATCAAAGAAAATGATATTTGATTTTTTGATAAAAAAAATCTTTATCAAAGAATATAAAGAAATGTTTTTGAACTATCCAGTCGAAGTATTGCGTCACTAGCGGTAGAGGGATTGTTTACAATAATCGACCTTGATCAAGGTTGCGAGCTTTGTGTAAGTTTTGCAACACAAACTTGTTATGTAGTTTATGTTTATATATTACTAGCGACTCGCTTCCGGTTTTCCCCGGGATTTAATTTTTTATATACACAAATCTTCCTCGTTTATTCCTCTTTTCATTTGTGAAAACCGTATCAAAATCCGTTGGGTGGTTGAGATTTAGTTTCGGCGACTTGGTTGCAAAATAATAGGTCTGAACCTATAAAATTACCGCTTTGTACGAAATAAATTAAAGTAAGTACATTTTTTTCTATATTTTTATTTGTATTCATTAAATTAATTACCCATATAATCGATGCATCTTTGCCAACCCAGTGGCAGTTTATCGGCGCCCTTTTTGAAGTAATCAGCTGGACGATAGGCAACCAACTCCTCAACAGCATTTTGTACTGTCTCTCGGATATTGAAATTTGATCACGTCAAAAAGTTGTCAAAATTATGAAAAAAGTAGAAGTCTGTAGGCGCAAGGTTTGGTGACTATGGCGGATGACGGAGAGCTTCCAACCCTAATTCTTGTAGCTTGGAGACCGTCTGTTATCTTTTATAATATAATTATAGAAATGTTAAGTTGGTTTGTGTATGCTTCAAAAACTTGAGAATAGGCAGACCGATTTTCATTCGGTTCTCATATTTGGAAAGAAAATTCTAATCAGGGAAGATTTCTATATATAAAAATTACACTCCGGGCGAAGCTGGGAGCGGGTCGCTAGTTGTTTATATTTATTATGTTATTCAACATGCTACAAAGTTTACATCTTGTGACAAATGGTAAAGATAATATTCGCTTATCGTACAACATTCACTCGAAAAAGTTTATGTACGTAAGTACTTACAATAAGCTTAGCTGCGGCTTACAAAATGATTTGTTCATATAAGAAGCCGAGCCGACCATCCTTATTTGAGGCTTCTAACATCAAACTAACTTTTCTTGTAAAACTTTACCTTTGAGGTGATACAAAGAATATACATGAAACCTTTGAAAAGACTAGTTTTTATATAAGATATGCTTACCTATATAGTTTATATAATATAAAATTTTATACAGACAGGAGACACCACAGCTATACTCAGAGGCACAATTAATCGCCCACTTAAATTTTCCAATGTAACTTCAAAAATTTATTTTGGATTTTTTTTTTGTTGGCCATATTATAGATTAGTTAATATCAGATGAAAAAAAAAATAAAAAAAAATTGTTATTGCTGTATTTATTTATTAATAATAAAAAGTTTGAAATTACCGATTAATAACCAAAACAAAGGCGACGATAAACAATGTAAAACTTTTTGTTGACATTAAAAACCTAAATTTTATCAGCAGCTGGATCAGCTGAATCCAATAGCATTTTATTGAGTAAAAAGCAACTGACAAACTCTGACCCACCCGAAGAACCAAAAAATATGCCTAAAAACTTCACCGGCAATACTTCATGTACACGCAAAACAATTAATTCGTAAGTCAATATTCGACTAAAATCAATAAATGGGACTCAAACTTGAGGATATCTTCAAAAAAGGGTCTTAATTTATCATAAACTATCCACTGAACAAATTGTCATTCAACACCATAAGCATTTATTCATTGTAAACTAAATTATACCACATTAGCCGGGTAGGCGGTTAATTGTAGTAATTGTCTAAATTAAAAAATACGTAAAGTAAGATACAGATACATTATCTAACTTAGACGAACACTACTTTATTTCGAATGAATTTTCATATTTTTTTATAATACTAATGATTGGCTATTTAAGTACAGGCGATATAAAGAAATCTTACTAAACCAGTATAAAACAGCAAATGTCTTATAGTCCACTTACGATAGATTACAACCCGGAATATTTAACTATAAAAGTGTAAAGCTTTCTACATTCAGTCAGAGAATAAAGTGAAGGGAAGCGGAAAGGCGAAGTCAATATTTTATTACAGTTGTTTGAAAGGTTAACATTGGCGAAAGGTCGGATAGTAGAAACGCCAACCTTCCGTGAAAAACGGGTTTGTGTGCGCTTAAATATGGTTTAAATGAAATTTTCATTTAGTTAATGAATTTAGTTTTTAAAAAAAGTGTGTACGTGTGTCAGCTCCGACGCACGACTAGAGTTTACTCCTTACGAACGATTATAAAATACATAATAAAAATTATAAAAACATTTATCATAACGAATTAATATCAGCGCCATCTCTGTTCGAATTAAGTGATTACCGGAGTCATCTAGTTTTCGCAAGAATGTATTATTACGTAACATATTCTAGTTTCAGAGATATTGTGTAGACGGCGCAATATCTCTAAAACTTCAGAGATATTCTAAAATATTCGAAAATAGAACGTAACGCATACCATGTGACAATTTTCATTTTACTCCCATAAATGTTCATACCCCGGGCTTATATATAAAAATCGATTCTGAAGGAGAACTCCAAAAAGTTACGCGTTATTCCGAAGAAATTGTTATAAAAATTAACGTATAAAGTAACGCATTTTGCAAGGAAATTATAGATCAAGACCATAGTAAACTAGAAATAAATTCAACGCGATTAAATTGGTCGGATGCTAATCAGATATCCTTCTAACCTTTTGAAATTACACTTTAAACTTGTATTTGCGCTGTGTGTAGTGTAGTGTGTTTAGATTCCGTATAAAAAGTTATGGACAATTATAAAAAGGAAAGCTTCGCGCAATAAAGTCTCTGTAATTTGAATATAGTTTTATTTAAAGAGTTAGTTTTATTTAGATATCGGCAACAGGTACATTCGTAATTTGTTCTGGGTCCGTGCGCCCCAATGTGCTTAAAATTTACAATGTTTTTAGCAAAATGCTTGGTCGACAGCACTGGCAACCCCAAGGGACAGCCATTATTATGCTCAGCAAATTAGTTTTGCAATACAACGAGGTAATGTAGCTGGAGTGCAAGAAACCCTATAATTTGTTGAAATTGTGTTATGTAAAAAAAAATTATTGTAAAATTCTATGTACAGGTGGTCCAATACTAGGCATTTATGAAAAACTAGCTGAACTCTCCTCGCTTAGCTTTATCGTGCGCGTGGGGCGCGCGCAGTATACGAGTAGGACAATGCTTATATTTATATTATCATCTTTATTTTTTATTTTTCTGAAGTAAAAGTTTAGAAAATCGTCTATCGTTTTAATTACATAACATCGTTATAACATGAGTTATCTGCCAGTGAAAGTCAAAGTTACGGAGATTAGCCGGAACAAATACAGACAGATGTTGTTTAGATACAGTTTAAAAAGTTGCTCAATATTAATCTTTCAGTATATTAACTAAATATTAACTTTTCTTTTTAAAGAAGATCGATAGAGACACTTTCTTAACAGTGAAATAGCACTTTGTTTATATTATGAATAAGAAATCTTTTTTTCTTGTGAAAATCTTTTCTGCAAGCGTCAAAATCGCCGTGAATGTTTGAGCGATAAACTAATTTGCATATTTTTACGGTGCATGAATATAATGCCGAGCCGAGTAAGTATTCCGAAAAAACACACGTGCCTTGGGACTAACCGATCTTTGACAACATATCAAGTCTTTCAAGACAAGAATACAGATTCGAACAAAGAAGACTGTTTGCATATGTATTTTTCGCAAGAGATTACCTACATTATAATATTTCACATATTAAACATTTACAAATAAAAAAGTTTTTGCCATAGCTTTGCTCGGAAAAAAATATCCATTCTATCTCCATTATGATGATCCAGTTTAAATAAATAAATAAAAAAGATTACGTTAATGTAATTAAAATTACTTCCCATATATTTAAATTAGTCAATTGGTAGTTGTATTAATGACAAAAAAATATATGGTATATTTTATTTATTTATTAAGTATTCAAAGTTTTATGCAATGAGTTTGACTGAGATTTTGTGGCTGAATAACTGTTAAACTGAATAAATTTCCTATTTGTAATTATTATTTTTCACAGGAGCTCCAGCAATATTCCTTATTATTTGGGTTATACTGCGATGCTTCGTCACTGTTGGTCCGTCTACAGAACCAGATGGGGTAAGTATTGCAAACTGGGCCTGGCCATTCTTACCGGGCCCGGTCACCGGACCCGAAAGGTATGAAAACCGCGACGCAGGAAGTAGGCGGGAGCGCCAACTCGTAGAAAATTGGAGTTTACAGTTACAGTACAACCTAGCCTACAGTAGTTATAAGATTTTGCTATTTGCTCAATTAGTAATAGTAACACTCACTAGTCTTAATAGCTAAAGTTTAAGAAAAAACATAATATTTTGCTTTTAGTAAATAAGAATTTGTTTTGTTTATACCTAAGCTACCAAAGTTTATCTATCTATCTAATCTAAGTTGATAAGACAAGTTTAGTACTTTAAGCTGCGTTATTAGTTTCTTATTCTAAATTCTAAAACTATATTTTCAAATAGACACTATAAGGAGTAAAAAGAAAGACCTGCTTGCTTAAACTTTTAAAAATTAATAATTACTATACTAATGTTACTATTCCGTCCATACCATAAAAGTAATCAATTCTGTATTAAACCAGTTATTTTGAAACTTTGAGTGAGACTGATTATTGTGATTATTGTTTATTTGCTAGTTTGAAATAAATATTAATTCGTAACCTTGAATCATTGTCTTTTTCCATTCAATATATAGCAAATTTATACTTTAAAGGTTTAATCGCTAACATATCAACCCGGCCAGGCCCGGCGGACCGGGCCGGATTGGCGACGAATGCTACCGGGCCCGGCCGGGTTGAGAAACATACCGGGTTGCAATCTCTAGTATCTAGCCGCTTCCGCGAAGCCTTTCAGATCATCGTCCACCTGGCTGAAGGAGACGCCCTTCCAATTCGTTTTCCAATTCGTGGCCTTTATTCGAGAGCTCTGATTTGATCTTATTTACCAAAGAAACTTCGAGCATAGCACGCTCCGTAACACGCTGAACGACTTTGAAATTGTGCACCAGTCCTGCCGTAAGAGGCCACAGGCTAATGATTAATATACTTTTTGTGTCATAGTTGGCGTTAAGCGGCGAATCCAAAATGTGTCTATGGATGCATGAACATCAGGTCGACTGGATACATAAGGCGCCTGCTCTTGTTGGACTAGCCTTAAACCTCTTCTTTCTAGTCAGGATTATGTGGGTGAGTTGAATTTTACTTAAATTTAATATAGACTTGGACGGACTTCCGTCAAATCAAAATGGGGTCCCTAATGGAAAATCAGCACTGTATGGCTTATAGCATAACATCGCACATGCTGAGTTAAGCATGAGTGAGTTGGGTGTCGCTTGAGTATCGCTAATGAATTTATTACAAATTTTTGTAATTCCTGTAGATTTCTGTACATATTTTTATTAATCAACAAGTAAACTTCATGGTAAACTGATTGCTGTTTATCTTCAACTTGCAATGAGTCACTGTCGTTATTAAATAACTTTGATAACGACAAAATAGTTACTTAAAACTGTATTTTTAAATTCATGTCAGGAAGGGACTTTAATTTTCGCCGTCCCTTACCGTTATGTAGCGTATAATAAAGCACTGGTACCCGATAATCTGTTTATCTGTTAACAGGTTATAATAAACTGCTTATTTATGTTAACAAACCTTGAAAAAATTGCTGCTCCTTTGAACCTCAAGTACCGTAGAAAACAGTAATAATTGGTACTCAAGTATTAATTGTTTATTATGTTTCAATATCTCTTATAATTTGTGTTCTTTATATTCTTACATTAATAATTAACCTTTTTCTTTATTATTAATACTTTAATAATGAAAAAAGCCTGCTAAAAGGTCGTTTTGAGAGGTCTATCACACATTTTTACTACTAGTGAAAGCCTCTTTATTACAGCGATGATCACCTCACTTTTGTTTTCAAAACAACAATACAATGTCACCCTTCTAGGCGACATTAAATGAAACAAAACATTTCTATGTAATGGGTGAATTGTGGTGATCATAGACACTTAAATTACTTCGTTTTAGTACTTTATTTTTTCATATTTTCGACAATCTATACATGTTAATGCTCTGGTAAATGAGTATCTCTCAAATCCGCTCTATGGAAATTATTAGTTTTCCTTTTTAAAGAAGTTGTTAATGTACATTAATTTTACTATCAAGGATAAACCTTTTTCGTCTTTGAAATGGCTTTAAAATGTTGTCATAGGTTCGTTTGTCTATAGGTCTGTATTAGATCTTTTTAATATTTCTTTCTTTATCCTACACTACAATATCCGTATGCCTGTTGAAAGGACTAACAGAGAACACTCAACAGATAATAAAATTAAGTTGCTCTTTAACTTCATTGGAGCTTTTATTGCGCATAAAAAGGTCTTTCAACTATACTTTGCTATATGGATGGCGGGTTTTATTCAAAGTTATAGGCGACTGTCGTTTTCCATGTTAACTTTTCCATACTAATACTCGTATCATAAGGAGACCTGATTTTGTAAATTTGTTTATAGGTTAACGATTATCTCTATAAACACTGCACTCGGTTTTCTTTATATAAAGGTCGACAGATAGGCTGACTGTCTATTTGATGGTAGTTGTCTAATGTCGCTTATAATACAAACAACACCACTCTGTAACTCTGTAGACTTTGGTTTCTGTAGCTGGATTTCTGATTTCCTGAGTGAAAGGTCGATTCGAGTAGTCATTGATGGCTGCTCCCCGGATCTCATGGCTACTGATGCCGGTGTTCCTCCGGGATTTGTTCTCTGTGCGACTCTTTTCCTGCTTCACATAAATGACCTGCTTCTTCCAGGAGTAGTTGCGTATGCAGATGATAGCACGGCCATGGAGTGATATATTTTGTCCAGCGCAGGGGCCGGCCGTGATGAAATTAATTATGAGAGAGAAGCAATGGTTGAGCGAATTGACTACCTTGAGTCTTGTATCCCAATGGGGTGATAGGATCCTGGTTATTTTTATGACGCCAGTCTATGTGTCTTTTATAAGATGTACTTCGGAGAGTGTGCTCAGGAGCTGCATAAGCTCATACCGCCTTCCCCTTTCTTCCATCGGACATACAGACGTGCGGCTGGTTACCATCCTCATCTTGTCAAAATCCTTCTTTTCGGACCAAGCGCTTTAAAACATTCTTTATAATGCGCACTGCCAAGGTTTGGAACTCCCTCCATTTTCGAACTCATATAACCCAAATCTATTCAAAGTTCGAGTGAATAGGCATCATCTGGATGAGCTCTCTCCATCACAGGCTACACAGCTGGTTGTTGGCCATGAGCAAACCGATCTCTAATTTTAAAAAAAACGCACTTTAGGAAGAATTAGTAGGCAGATTATTCCATTCATATAGACCAGTCTTCTATAAGGAGCCGCCAGATAGGCTGCCCACATGACTACGAAACACAGTGTACCTGTTTTTCTACTGAAAAGTTCATTCTTTACTTGTTATTTTGTACAACAATATTTAATTTATAAATTTTTTGCAGGTCCTCATAACGAAACTCCGATCAGCAAATACTTTAGAAACAGAGCAGTACAGAAAAGCGACCAAAGCTCTTCTTGTTCTTATACCGCTGTTGGGAACAACAAATCTGCTGGTTTTGTGTGGTCCCAGCGATGACTCTTGGTTCGCTCACGCCTTCGATTATACGCGAGCATTGATGTTGTCGACGCAGGTAACAAAATCTTCATTGTTCATTGATAACAATAAAAGAAGTAGGAAAAGTCTACTTGCTTTTCCGCTCAATAAAATGACCAATGCATTTAGTGTTAAAATATATCAAGACATGCTGGTGCCCGCGACTTCGTCCGAGTTAAAAAAATTATGAATATAAAATCAGTATAACGACGCTTCACCAATTATTGAATTTTTTGTACTTGTCTACTATAGCAACAGCTATACGAGTAAGTCACCACTTGACAGAAAATTTTAAACCTTACTCATTTGTCTTACAGAAACTCTCTTAATCATAAAAAATAGTTCTAATCTTTTAAAATTGTTATATAGCATTTAATAGCAAAAAATCACAAATCAGTCAAATAACGTAATCAGATAAAATATAATATTTTTATATAGCTCCAATATATTTTTTGCAATTTCCATGTTTTTAAATTATTTTTAAACATTCTATTTCTGTTGTTGTTGTTGTTGTTGTTGTTGTATGTTTCTGACAATACACCCAATTTTCGTCCCCTGTCATGTAATAACAAGGATAAAATGAAATTCTCAATGTTTACACCTATATTTGTAAACACTATTATTGAACCTATGTCGTTTTGAATGACATACCTTTTTTACCTTCTAGGTAAATAAAAATGAAAGTACATATTTTAACTCTATAACCGAATATCAACCGAGTATCTGAACCTTTACAGTCGATTTTTTTTTGTGAAGCTAAGTTTTCACTTCTGACGTATCTAGGCAAATGCAGATTTAAATAACTTCATCCGCTTGGTATTAGTAAATTCTTAAAAGTACGGCTATTAATAGGAGGAAGTTTGTTCATTTTGTTCTGCTTGTGACAGAAAAGGTCAGGTAATATCGTATCAATACGTAAGTGAAAAAAAGGGAAAAAATCCAGTTAGGAAGCAAAAGATTTTATCTCGAGGGATATGGCACTTGGAATAATGTAGCCTATTTTAAGATGACGTGACTTAGGCCGTCAATTTAAATTACTTTACTTAACCGATAATTTATAAAAGAATAGGGTGGCAAATTCAAAAAGTTTTAGACAAATAGACTTAGAAAAAATACATTTACTGATTGGTAAACTTTTACCACTAGCAACATTTTAATAAATTAGAAGGAGCGAGTTTTTAATAATCAGAAGTTTCTTTTGACCTATGGAACTAAGGAAATTCATTAATTTATTAATAAATAACAAGATTTATTTATTTATTTATTTCTAGGTTATCGCAGAACTTCTGATGTACATCAAAATTAATAAAATAAGGGCTGTTATTTTTGCTTTTCATTGAGAACTAAAAATAAATTTGATTGCAGGGTTTCACGGTGGCGTTGTTCTACTGTTTCATGAATACTGAGGTTCGTCACGCAATACGGTATCACGTGGAACGATGGAAGACTGGAAGAGCAATAGGTGGTGGAAGAAGGAGGGGAGCGTCCTATTCCAAAGACTGGTCGCCAAGGTCCAGAACAGAAAGCATTAGGTAATATATTTATTTGCCCCTTAGAGAGAAAGATGTAACAGAAATGCAATATTAATTAATGTTCTAAAACACTTTAGAACTTGATCCTTGACCTTGAGTTTCTTTTCAGGTTTTGCACTGAATGCTTACTCATTAACTTTTTAAACTTAAAAGAGAAATCGAGCCCATCTGTATCTTTGATGTGATAATACTATGAGAGATTTTATGGTCTTGTTATTTTTTTTATAAAAGAAATAAAAAAATTAGAGCCAAATGCATTTTGTGTATTTCATATATCAAGTATGCAATTTGGTATAACACCGTCTCACCTAGTCTAAATTCAGATAAAATGTTAAAGTTCAAAATGTTATCTTGGTTTAAACAACATTGAGTGATGATATTAATTATCCAAACATCTTTATATTTTATTATCTTCATATTTTTTATTAGAGATATTTTGATCGAGTTATTACAAAATATTTATATATCACGAATGATTCTCTATTTGCAACAAGACAGCTTATAAGGTGTATTACATATAAGTATAGTTAGCTTCTTATGTACAATATGCGCCACGAAAGAAAATACCTGAAGCATCACATGGTTTCACATCACAAGGATTAAAATGTATTAAATTAAATGTATTTTTTAAGCCTAATATTTATTAATTTAACTATTTTGTGAGCGAGTAAGTATACCTGTGCGGAATCCCTACCATTTCCGCATGATAGGTATTTTCTAATGACCGACCGAAGGTTCGGTTTCGGTTTCGGCAAGTTTCGGCAAAAAAAATTTAGCTTCGGCAGCACTTTCGGTTTCAGCAGTTTTCTGCTGATATTTTAGATTTTTCTACTGAGAATTAGTTTTAGTATTCCTACGGATTATTATATAAATTAACTAGCTGTCCCGCTCCCGGCTTCGCCCGGGGTGCATTTTTTTCCGTAAAAACCTTTCATGGTTATCCCTCTATCCATTGGTGAAAACCGCATGAAAATCGAAGCAGTAGTTTTTGAGTTTATCGCGAACACACAACAGACGCGGCGGAGGACTTTGTTTTATAATATGTAAGGATATTAGCGGATGAGCTTGCACCATCGAAATAATATGATATTATATATCTTCTCGCTTGCACTGTGTAAGACATGATCTTAAAATTAATTAATACCGTAGTAAAACATTAGTTTGAGAGCAGCATCACGCAGTATGATGTGTACTTTCTGAATAATATTGTTTGCATGCTGTAAATTTCGCACATAAATCCAATTTTCATGGTATCTTTGCATGTGGCAGATTGTGGTTGAAAATTCACAGGGAAAATTTATCATCAAGTTTAAAGCGGGACACTTAGTGGGTCATATTTATAACATAATATTGAATAAAATCACAAGGGAACTAGAACTCGTTTATATTTTTCTTACTTTTAAAACAAGTGAAAAGGTTTTATTTATTGAGTTTGTATTTTAAATTTCAAAGTCTAAGGGCCTCTTTTACCATGTGTCAAGTAGGCTAACCGGCATTTAAAGTCACTGGTAACCGGGAATGATGGAGATGATATACCTTTGTTTGTACGGTAAAAGTCCCAAACATTAAAAAGAAAATAATAAAAAAATTCTTCTATCGAAGGATGAAGTAAACCGAGTGCATAATTTAATAAAACATAAAATTATTTCTAAAAGTAACTAATCAACACTTTACTTGTAGTTGGTGAAAGAGGCCCTTACTAATTAAGCAGTTCTACATATTAACTCGTGGTTCTCAATCTCAAAAATCTCAAATGTTGAAATATTAATATATATTATATTTATTAAATTACTACCTGTGGCCTCGCTGTAGTTCGTTTTTTGGAAAATCCCATAGAAATCTAACAATTTTCCAGGATTAAAAGTATGATATTAAATGTTAAATGTTAATCCAAATGCTATCTGTGTGCCAAATTTCATCCAAATTCATATAGCCATTTTTATGTGATTGTGTGACAAACATACAAACTTTCGCATTTATATAATTCTAACTGACCCGACAGACGTCGTTCTGCCAAATGCCTAAGTATTTAACTGTGTAATTTAAATGTGTTTGTTAAATTATCTAATTGGAATCTTTATATTGTCAGTTGATAACTTTGAATGGGAAAAGGAACTCTCGCGCGGTAACTCTCTTTCACTCTAAGTAATCTTTAACAGCTTGGCCCTATTTGCCTATTTACGGGCACGTTTACATAGGCAGAGCTAGTGTATCATATACAGAAAAAAATTAGCTTTAATTTTATATATAACTTATTCATTGGAGTTATGACGGGGTAAATGTAACAAAATATTACCTACTTATAACTGGCCATCTATCACTTTTCAAGTTCTCTACGTATATGGCTGTGGTGTGAAGTATAGTTTAATTTAATCTCTAGTAAATATATTTTTTTCCCTAACAGTCAATAATTATTCATTTAATTAAAAATATTACCGGGCATATTTTAATCGGCCCAAAATATATTGCCCCTTTTATAATTGTACATAAAAAAATGATTTTTATTTAATCTTTGATTGGTGCGCATTTTTTCGGCCGTATCTTAGACCAATAGATATGAAGGCGCAAGGATATTTTCAAATGTTTTCTCACTATAATTACTTATGTCAATAACATGCCTCCATCAATATTTGACTGCACGCTTCGCAATCTCGCCTCACAATATTAGCATTTCCAAATCCATATTTGATCCGCTATTTTTATTTCCATTAGGCTCACAATATGAAGAACCTGGAGATTCGATTCTGGGTCTAGCCACGAACCGCCGAAATGGATTTTTGCATTTATTAATTCCGAGGATAAAAGAAGAACGTCAAGACATGAGCATAATGTGGATTTGGATTCTCGTACATTTTTGTTACCTACTTTATTAATAAATATATTTTGATCTGCTTCATTTTACTTGCCTTTTCTTTCTTACGCTTTAACCTTGGCTATACCTTTATTGCATTACTATAGATAAATATTCACGTAGAGTCTAGTGCATAAATATGTATCTAAAGTATCATTTCATAAATATGTTTCTAAAAATGTTTATAATAAATGTACATAATTATAAACTGTCATTAATATGTCTCTGTTTTTTTATTATTGCTCGTGTTGTGATTAATAAAATTTTAGATGAGATGATGATAAGAAAAATATTATATATCGTGATTCCTTTAGTACATTACATGATATTGTAATACATATTTTTACACTTGACTGTTCTTGCATGTATTAGAAAACTAATCAATTTGTTCAAAAATTTTTATATCATATTGAATTGTGCATGTACCTATTTGCGATGATATTAGCGTATTCGTATTTTTTTCTTAAATAAAGGTTGGCAGACAGGCTGACGGTCCACTCGATGTTAGAAGACTACCGTCGCCTATATCACAAGAAACGCCATATGTACTGTAATAGTGCGCTGATGAACTTAGTAGAATGATGAATAGGGGAAAAGAATGGTTTAGGGAAAGGGGCTATGGCATCCCCTCCGAAAACAATCGCCTAGTCGTCGCCTAAGTGCACAAATAGCAAAATCTGCTATGTACACTTTTTTGAGATTTTAACATTTTGACCTTAATGAATAGTTCACTGTTTTATCTATCATATAAAAAAAACTGCTAAGTATTTACCTTTGTACAGTATGTGTCGAACGACCTCTTAGCAAAATAGCCTATTCACCGCTCTAGCACGAAAAGGGTACCTAAAAACTCGCAGTGGTACCCAATTTTTTATATATTTTTAGTCCATCCCTCGAGAATTTAACGTTTTTCCATTATAAAAGTATCTTGAATCCAGGCAATAAACTCTCTGTGTGTCAAATTTCAACCAAATCCGTCGAGCCGTTTTTGCATGAAAGATTAACAAACATCCATCCATACATCCATCCTCACAAACTTTAGTATTTAGAACATTACTAGCGACCCGCTCCCGGCTTCGCACGGGTGTAATTTTTTTCTGCAAATTATATATAAAAACCTTCCTCGTTTAAAGCTCTTTCCATTAGTGAGAACCGCATTAAAATCCGTTGCACAGTTAAAAATATACAGAGGGACACTTGTAAATAAGTAAGATAAGCATAATGTCCAGTTACTGGCGCTACCTATGCGCTCGACACCGCAGCGAAGCATGACCGGGTTCAGCTACTCTAATCATAAATATAATTAAAATAGTATTCAAAACCCCACATAACCGCTTAGGGTATATAGATGGTCCTTAGATGAAAACCCAAACCCATTACATAAATAAACATCAATCACTCACTCAGAGTTCGTTTTAAAAGAACATTTCTCAAGATAGGGGGATCTGCCGGAGTATATATTTACATATCTATCGACACTCAATATCTACGTATTGAGAAATACAGCGACTTGAATCTTGTTATCCCACTTGATTCAATTTACTTAAGGAACATTGTTAGCTCCGAATTTATACGTAACAAAATATTCGTCACTTAAAACTTCACAAAAGACGAGCGTTCCTTATCTAAATAACTTTTAAAAGGATCTGATACAGAGAATGTTTTAGACTACCTAGTTTTATTTTAAACTAACTTTTGCACGCGGCTTTTTCCCGCGCCCTTAGGTTTTATAATAGTTAATAAGTATTCAAAATTTATTGCTCATTTTTTTATTTTATTTTAGATGATACCTCGAAAATAGTTTTCTGGATTAGTTACCCTATGTCTTTTTCTGTATCGCTGACAATGTGTATGCAAAATTTTATGATGATCAGTTGAATAAAGAGTAACAAACACACTGACTTTCGAATTTATAATATTAGAATGAATTAAGCGTGCCGCCTCTTCTCGGTAATTTTCCGTCTTGAAGAAGATTATGAGCACATTCCTCAAGAGTTGGGCTATAAAATGCAAAAAGAATTTTTAAAATCCGACTGATAGTTCCAGAATTAAAAGCGGTCAACCGATTAAAAATACTCTATTTAAATGGATTGAAGGAAAATATTCTAGCACAAACACAACTTTCTAATAATAAAGTCTCAGTGGATTGAAACTAATTTAAAAACTCATTATATATTTTTATCTCCTGCCTATTCACTATAAACACAAACAATCTTATTCGTGGTAGTCATTTTTTAATCCCCAACGCCCAACGCTAAAACGCCAAACTTAAGTTATGTTAATTTTTTCCGAATGAAGTTTAATTTTTCTTTTAATTTGGCATTAGACCATTTCAAAAATAGTATCGATAACCTATTATTTATGTCAATAAAGGTACACATTAACATCTATAAAGGTTCATAATAATAATCAAAGACAGTTAAGAAATTTCAAAACGGAGTAAACCTATGTAATGTGAGGTCAGTGGGCCGTTTCAGATTTTTTTATGGTAAGGTCAACAGACGGGCTGACAGTCCTCTTAATTTTTTTTTTAATATATCCACTTGATGGTAGGTGGATGCCGCCGCCTTCAACACAAAATGCCACAGGTGCTGCATGTGCGCTATCGACCATAGTAGGATTAGGGATAAGGGATGTAAGGGTTGGAGCAATGGGCTCTGGTATCCCTTAGGGCCGGCGCTGACTGATAGTATGGCACAACACGTCACGTCACGGCACATCACCGCACATCACCGCACATCACCGCAAGTCACGGCACGTCACGGCAAGGCAGCACAAAGAATCATGTAGCGTGCAGCATGGCATCCCGCGGCATGTTTTATTACATCGTGGCATCTCAAATCACGCAGCCGTATCGTGTCGAAATCAGACGTTCCCTATCATAGTCCTGGACCTGGCTGTAGTCCTGTGGGAAAGTTCGCGTATGGAGATTTTTTTTTTTTTCAGAAAAGTTTAATGGGAGTCCTAGTAGGTATTTTACAATTGGATAGATAACCTGGTACATTTTCCAGTTATGACGTCATCAACGTCATATGAATCAAACGAGTCCTACAGTCTTTACCTGCACTTTATCTCATTGCTAGCAATAAAAATATAAATATTTTGTTGCCACACAAAACGGTATCCATTGCGTTAAATTTCCTTTTAAACCCGCTACAAGTGGTAGGTTACGTGACTGACTTTAATTAGAAGGATATTGGTCAGGTTATACAATCACCCTTCGAAAAGGGAATCAGCAGCTTCGGAAACTACGACCACGACTTTACTGGTTCCACGTACGTCGCTGGCGCCTCATTATGACGGAAGACATCATAATGCTGTGAGTAATACATATAAAATTATCTAAATTTATTCATTAGATAACCAGTTCTTACTAAGTTACGCAAGTAACGAGTACTTGATCTTTCAATCTTTGCCGCCATCAAATCATTGTTGTATCCATGGAGAATAGAGAGGTCTAACTCTACGTTGCCACTGTACTACCGGCCATACCACTGGTGCTATATAGTTGGTATAAGACGATATCACCAAATAGTTGATGGAACATCAAGTAAAACCACTAAATAAATAAATTTTGGAATATATCAAAAATTAAGTGCTCTACAATAGGCTTTATTTTTTTAATCGTGGGTCGATAAAAATGCAATGGTAATTATGTCGAAATACTATAGAATCTTAAACTGTTAAAATAATTTTCTTTAACGATTTACTTATCGATCAGTTATTTTGTCCGTCAGCCACCTCTACATCCAAAATTATATTATACTACTCGATAACTAAAGTATAAAAGATTGTTTTAGTATATATGGTATATTTGAATTCCTTGGATGTATAGGTAGGTACATATTATATAGTACTCAAAGAAAATATTACTCATAATGTACACATGAAATACACGGCCGTGTCCACGACACAGCCACACCCTATCTTTATTTAATTTTCGTTTTCTATTTAATTATTATATAAATTACTTTAAGTTATATTTTAGTTAATTTGCGACCTTGCTAAGTGAGCTTAATTATGAGCAGGACTACATCGGCAGTGCTAGCGGTGAGCAATCGCCTGTGTGAGGCGGGGCGCGGGGGAGGCTCTCGCGCCTGCGGACCCTGCCTGAGGAGGATGCCACCTTCTCATCTGCCTCTCCCGCGTCTTCGACTCTGCCTTTCTCCTGTGCCGACCTTCCGAAGCCCGCAATCTTCACCACAAACTCATGCACAAGCCCCATCACTCTGCACAACGTCGTATGCGATGTAACCTTGGAGAAAACAGCGTCAAATGGATCGTTCCCTGTTTTAAAATAAACTTTTACAAACTCTCATCAGAACTGGAAGCTTACTGCTAAACACGCCTCGCTTTAAGACCGCCAAAGAGAAGGTCTACAAGCAGCCTGCATTCACTGTCCCCCCCGCCACATTTCTCGTATTCGTATGACGTCAGAACATTTAGTGTGGGCCACCTCTTTCCAGACAGTTTTATGTAAACATATAATATATTACGTATGTATATCTAGTTTTCATCTAGTATATTTTGCAAAACTATATTTATGACTAGTAATTATATGTTTAAAAAAAGCTTACAGAAATAGTGTTGGACCTTTTCTGTAAGCTGAGATGAAAATTCGCTAATTATCACGCGAATTTCTTGTTGTTTATTGAAAATTTTAAGTGTTCTATGAATCTGATAGTTGTACCAAGTATTTTTTTTTTTCATTTGTCATCGTATTGTACATTGAATGTACTTGTAGGTCATTTATAAATGAAAACGTAGGAGAATAAGGCTTCGCAAACTTTTTAAAATAAATTTAAAATAACTGAGACTCCTTAGCTTTTACTGATTATTCAAAAAAGGTAAGTCAATACTTGCTTAACTTTCTATTAATTATTAATTAAATCAGTAACTTGACTATATTTTTTTCGCCTAGCTTAACCACTATAAACGTTATCACTATATACTGATAAACGATGGATATTTTTTTTTGCATTTATTTAATAATCTAATTAAATGTTTTTTTCGGTTCTAATAATAACATAACAATAATTTGAACCATACGTAATCTGCTAACATAACCTGTCTGTTTGCTTCCTACAACTCTGTTCATATTCATTGTACGAGTAATGTTCCTCATTGTAAAAAGCCAACGAATTACCTAAATATGTAGTGGCATTTTGTTATGTAAATATTTTGCATATGTATTATTATAATATAAGTATGTGTGAATGCATTTTAAATAAAATTAAAATTATCATAATTTATTTATTAAGAAATACATACTATTCTAAAATAAATTTTAATGTAATACGTAATTATACGACATCATTAAAAATAATTTAAATAAAAAAAATATTTATAAGATTTGCTCTTAAGCAATAACTTTATTAATTTTGTATTGCATTTTTTATTTATGCAATTTGTTCCCTTTCATACATTTTATTTAATACTCTGATGTTTTGTCACTATAGTTTAAAAATGGTTTAAAATAAGCGTACAGGGTAAATTTATATTCCTTGTCCAATTTTTAAGTACCTATAACTTAAAAAGCTGAAATAATGAAATTTAAAAAAAAAAAATTTAACTAATAAATTACCGTCAGAGTAAACTGCTGTGTGGTCACAAACACAAATACAGAGCATAGTTTACTCACGGCGCATGTTACTCATGAAATTCGAAATCTTTGGTACAATTTTTTCCTGCTATCTCTTATTTTTGCATTGATTTTTGGTGAGGAAAGGATATATTATTTTATATTTACCAAAGATTACAATATGAAAGTTTAAATTAATCCTGTACATTAGTGTACATGAACTTAGACGTTACCTTCGTAATATTAATTTCGTGTCCCTCCAATAAATGTGTTTCTATTGGTAATAATATCTAGCGAACTGAATAGGCAAATAAAGTTTGCCTTGTCCTGTGCTATTAATCTCATTGCTTTAACTTTTGTTTTTAATCGTTGATTTTTTTTTTTTCATAAGCATCTATTAGTTATCTAAAATATACGACCAAAAACAGAATGTTTAATTTTTTCATTATTTTATTTGCATTAACTATTTTTGCTAATGATTTTCTCATTCTTAGCTGGTTAAAATAAGATATTTTCTTCTGTAATATTAATAATAACTAATTCGGATTTTTATTAATATTTTCAAGTTACCAATAAGTTTAATTTCAAATTACATACCGAAAATTTTGCCAAAATCTTGAATACTATAGTATAAAATAACATTATTATTATTATAGCCTAGTTGGTATATGTATTAAAAATATATGCAAAAAAGATTGGGAAACAAAGCGCTATTTGTATTATATAATTAACTGTACGTACCTATATAATGTACCGTAATTTGTAAATAAATTAGAATAATTAATAAAATTATTAGGTACATGTAACATTGATTTAGCGTTTAAACGTCCAGGCTCTATGTACAAATCAGTTGGTATACAGACTGTAACACATATTTTTCTAAAAGCGCCTAAACACGGCCCTTAAATCGGTGACAATATCGGAGCAGTAGTGGGAAGCTCCCTAGATCGCTCCCTTGATAGCCTCATGTATAGGCAAATCGTAAACTTAACATGCCACCGATTTTAGGGCCGTATGTAGGCGCTTTAATGCAACTGTCTGTATTATACAGTCAAATATTATTTTTGAAATTCACGATAAGAAAAAAACCATTGAAACAAACAAGTAATCTGTTCATGTATTGGTATCGTAAACGACACCCTTTCCTTTTATTTTTAATCTAAGTTGTATACACTGTAAAAAAACTTAATGATTCAGTGATAAACTACAGGCTACTAAACTTTAAATTATTTCCTTATACTTAGGGCCTTTTTCACCACCTCTGAGTAAAGTGTCGAGTAGGCTTACCGCCATTTAAAGTCACGGGAATGATGGTAAAAGAAGCCCTTAGTCCTATAGCAAATTATTTACTTACTTTGTACATAAAACAGTTTAGTCAGAGTAATAGTAATTAATAACAATGTTTACATGTAGCTACAATACAGGCTTCTTCAAGCGATCTGTAAACAAATTCCTACAGGGTAGGCAGCGCACCAGCACCCCCTCTGGTGTTGCTTGTGTCCTTAGGCGACGGTAACCACAACGTCTCAGTGGTTCACCACACCAAACTTTTATATTCCATAACACTCCTGAAAAATAAAACAATAGTTTATGGGCCAAGTACGTCTACTATCAAGTGGACCCCTCACCCGTCACCCTGTCTGCTACTCTTCATAATATAAAAACAAATTATTTACAATTTAAGGAAAATTAAGGAACCTTCAAAAACATTTCTTAAAAATTGGATTTCATTCGAGAAATGATTAAACATCACCATTATTCACACTGAGAACGTGGCTACTTAAAAATTGAGAGCTTTTAAAAAACTTTTCAAATGTGTAAGGTCACATTAACTCAAACTTTAATTCAAACTTTCGCTAGAAAGGAAGTACATTTAAAATCATATTTAGACCAATAGATTAGGATAAAAGTAAGAGTAATGAGAGTAAAGATTTCACTTATTATTTTATTCGCTTTATTATTATTTTTCACGCCTTTATACAAACTGTCTTTATACACAGTTACGTATTCGTAAATTTAATAGAAGTAGTGAAATATGTATGTAATATGTATATTATACCATAGACATACGAATATTTGTATCTTTATATAAAATAATAATAAATGTTGTAAACCAAAAGGCTGTAAAAACTTCGTTTTAGAATTTTAAATGTATATTTTTTTCTTAACGCATTTCTTAAGGAGCTTAAAATCGACCACACTAATAGTCAGACAAATTATAGGCCTTTCAAAGGTTTTTCTTTATCAGTTTGTTACAAACATAATGTAATATAATATACTTAGGTTTACAAATAGAATGTTTACTAAGATTTATTAAAAATATATTTCGTTTAATGTCTTAACTTAATTTTTATATAACATTAAATGTTCTCATTGCGGTACATGTATTTGTGTATTTAATAATGGTAAATTAAATTATGATTAAAAATAATTAATAAAATGTGTTGTCGTATAAAAAATGCATTTTTTATTTTTATATACTAAATCGTAAGTCGTAATTCCTTCTGAAAGAGAATTACTTTTTTGTGTTAAAAAGCGTCAGGCAGGATGACAATCAACTTTGAACTTATTGGAAAATTGTGGGGGAAGACTATGTCCAGCAGTGGATGTCCTACGGCTGTGATGATGATTTTAATATGATTATAATATCATTATGATGATTATAAAGAATAAAATAAGCAAAAAAATTGGAGTTAAGAAAAAGCAACTCCTATAAACTGCAGACAACCATTCTACTGTGAAATGATCAAACCACAAAAGTCAGGCGATTGATGAGTTGCAATTAAAGTTGACTGGCCGTAAGATTCAGTAAAGTAATTTGTCCGTCACTCGAATTCTCCCTTCGAACTAGAAAATGGATTGTACTCTGAATTCATTATGAGCATTAATGATGGCAGACAGGGTAGGAACACAAGTGCTCTGCTGACGCTTTAAAGAATTTACATTTCATGAGAAATATTCATTTATGTAAGGTGGGGGAAGAGCAAAAAATCTTTTTTTTTTTTTTCCTGAAGCACTTAAAAGTTTGGGTTATGGGATAAAACATCATTTGCAGAATTTGCAGAATGTTGGGAATAGAACCCGAGACCTCTAGATTCAGAACGGTAAGGCAAGTATCTTAACAATTTCGACCATTGCCTCATCTCTATTAGGAGTATAAAAATTACGTGTCACGTTGTTTGACGCCAATGAACTCCTAATCTACTGAACCGATTTTGATAAAACTTCGTATCTATATTGACGGATAGGATAGTTTATATTTTGAATCCGGGCGAAGCCGGGAGCGTGTAGCTAGTAAATTTATATAATACTTCGCTCATCCGGTAGACACAATTACATGTTTGCTAATGTTATACATATAGGAGAGAATATTCTTAAAATATCATACCTATGCCAACAATAGATACCAGCTTCTGCCTTAGGTGTTAAAACAATTTTTCAAACTTTATTGCTCTTATTTTTTGTCTGGCTTTTTTAATATTTAATAGAAAAATCTACTATACATCTACAGGTAAAACGTTAGTTAGAAAAAGTCGACTTTTTTTTATCCGATCGCTATTAAGCTTCATAGGATCACCTGATGGGCTATTGAAGTTTACCTAAAAATTTTATCAAATACAAAATTGAGCTAATTTGGAGTTAATGCATACATATTATAAATCGACTTTTATTTAGAAGAGGACAGTATGAATTAGATTTTTATATACTTTTAATAAAGTATGAATTAGATTATTTATTTGTCCCAGTCTTCAGAATAATAAAGATGTCAGGTATTATGTTACTCATATATTTTCTTACGTGTTATATTTTTTTTTATTTTTCAACGCGGACGAAGTCGCCGACACGAGATAGTTACAAAAGTTTAATTTTAAATAGAAATATTTTAAAAGAATATTTTTAAAGAATTTTAAAAGAATTTTAAATAGAATTTCTCTAAATGGGAATTAAACGCGACGTGCGTAGTTTAGTGTAGAACAAACGTATATGTAGTTAGTTAGTTAGCCATATCAACATGCCCTGCGCTGTGTCTCGTATTTCGAAAACATAATATTTGTCACCGACAGCTGACGCCCGTAAATCGTTAATAATTTTAACGTTGGACGCTTTCTGTTAAGCACGTCGTCGTGATAAATGACCAAAGATGTAATAATTAACTTTTCAAGTAACGATTCATACCTATACATTATTATAAAACTAGCTGTTGCACGCGACTTCGCCCGCGTAACTTTATAAAATATAGCCTATGTTACTCGCTGATAACGTAGTTTTCTATAGGTGAAACATTTTAAAATCGGTCTAGTAGTTTTTGAGTTTATTCATTACAAACATACAAATCTTCTCTCTTTACAATATTAGTATAGACTAGTGACCCGCCCCCGGTTTCGCGCAGAGTTGAAATATTCGAAAATCCTTTCTTAGAGGATAATTGCGTTAAAAAATAAACCTATATTCCAAACAACACTTTCAACCCAAAGCAGTTTTGGCTGTATCATTGATAGTCAGTCATGACAAACGACATTTGGGCAGTCCGTCTGATAGCAGTAACTACATTCTTATAGAAGACCACCTTATAGAATAACAGCACGTGTGCTATTGTGTTTCGGTGAGTGAGTAAGGAAAGCCAAAACCCATTTCCCTAATCCGTCCTTTAACTAAGGTGCCGTTGCTCGTGTTAATACGCGAAGTCAGGCGAAATGTTAATAGGCGAAGCTAACCTGTGATAAAATAAATAGATAAAATCAGATAAAATAGGAACTAAGAAAACGTGACGAATACAGAATGAAGTCAGTAAAAAATACACCATAAAAGAGACATACAGAAATCAGTAAGTCTTCTTCTATACATTGACTTTCCCAAACACTTTTAGTACTATTACTTATTCCGTGCCCTCGTGCTTGAACCTAATACATTTAATGATATTTAACTGATATTTAAGCCTAATATGAATTTAAAATATCGGTGAAACAAAAATTCTGTAGAAAATTAACTTCGGTGAATGGTTTAGTTTATTTGACTGACAAAGCTACTTGAGATTGATGTTTGAATATTTTGTTTATTGTAAAGTAGCGAACCGCCTCCGGCTTCGCACGTGTTCAATTATTTTCTGCAAATTATATACACTAACATATAATTTACATAATTTGAATACATCTCGATATCGCGCAAATTTGTGACTACTTGTTTTCCTATCATTTGTTCAAGTATTGACACTTTATTAATATTTTACTTATAAAAATTATTTTCCTCTATACTCGAATATAATTCTACTCATCCCACAGCACACGTGACCTTAAAGTCAAGGACCGATTTCCAATAAAGACATATTGTGTAAGTAGTGAACGCTTTCCATAAGAGAACTACTTCAAACTATACGAACGAGTCCGTGTGACATTTCAAGCACAGTTTGAGTCTCAAGAGTCACTCTCAGAACCATAGATATCGAAAACCATTTTAATCTGTGCACTTAGAACTCATAACTTCTGCTAGCGACTTCGCATATTTAAAAGCAATTGAAATATACTTCAGGCAGAAACTATTCACATAAAAATAAAAACACATTTAAAGACAAAGAGGTGAAATTTGTATGTTTGTTTGTTTGCATGTAGGAGGTAATGTTCAAAATTACTCATCCGATCTTTAAAAAAATATCTTTTACCAATAGAATTTCAGGACATATGCAAGCGAAGCCGCGAGCACCAGCTGTCTGAAAATATACATCCAACTCTCGACAAAAGTACAAGGTCAGGCGTCAATGTATGTCAGGCGTAATATTGCTTTATATATTAATATTTTGTCAGGCGTTATATCCTTTATTTTATTTTATTTTCAACGCGGAAATAGTCACGGGAGTTATTTACATGAAATGAAAAATGAAAATAATAATATTTATTTAACAGAAAAACATAATTATAACACCAAATTTTATAGCTATGAAAAAAACCCACTAGGCATACAAGCCTGTATCGTATGCTTCATAAATTGAATTTTTTTTTTCATGATATTTAATGTAAGAAAATGCAAATAATAATAGATTTTATTTTCTTGATACATATTTAATGTTACAGAACATAAATAAACATTTGTATAAATATATTCACATAAACATACATTCAAATTCAATTATTCATAGGCCGCCACAGTTTAAACAAATTCACACTCAAATGGATCACAATGATAAAATAACACCGAATTATTTCCTCATTGCACAATTGTTTTCGTAAACAAAGTGTAATTTAACGATCATTTAACTCTTTGCCAATTTATCGTAGCGTATGATTGGCAATTAAAATCGCAAACGCGATTAGTGTCACGTAATGCAATCGAATTGCAACGATATGCTGTTTTAGGGCCCATTGGCAACTGAACTCTTAAAAATGCTGATACGAACTTGAACCGGCTCGTAGTAACTCGTAGCAGTCGATAATGCTACGATAATGTACATTCAGTTATGTTTCATTATGTTATACAAAATGACATTTATTTATTTATTTATTTACATACTTACATCAATCTTTCCATACAGGTCTATCCTAATGCGATAGTGTAACTATTAAGAACTAAGGGCCTATACACACGACGTTTTTTAACCGAGCTAACGACGTGCGTTTTTATTAGCGCTTTCTCTGGGCGTCGTCAGCACGTATTAATAGCAGATTGCAAGCCTTGTATTGTTACAATCGTATATGAAACTGGGGTTTGTATCGATACAAACGCAATTGTGATATGTTAAAAACAATCGGAAGTGGGGAAAGGGGTGTTGAGGAGGGGTGTGCATCTGCGCGTTTGTAGCGATACAAACACAAGGATTGTGTGCAAAGATAATAACTAGCTTGCGTTTATTTCTGATCTCGTTCAACGTGAGTCGTCAGTTCGTTTAAAAATTTGTGTGCATAGGCCCCAAACTACTTTTTTTTATTTAATTTTTATTAACGGAAAACTGAACGTGAACGGAATCGAATTTTATTTGCCTCAGATCTACGCCATGAACGCTTGACCAGGAAACTCTGATGTCGGCAATGGTATTGCTCAGCCATCCCTGGCACGCCGACATATTTATATGTTTTTGAAGCTTTTTGGTTTAGCATTAAAAACGAAGGAGTAGGCTTAAGAAAGAAAACCCATTTGGCAACACTAAGCGCTTTAATAAGTAGTATTTGCTACCATCAGACGGGCCATCATTTTTTTTATAAATGTGAAACGCAGTTTGCCTTGCTACCACTGAACATACATATAACATTTTGTGTATTAGTAATATATACACACATATAACTAATACACTTAATTTCATTTAATGTCTTTGGTTTAAAAGTCAAGTGGTCTGTATGATGTTACAAAGTATATGCGGGTCACTAAATTAACATAAGTTTGATAGCCAATGTTCCATTGTAATGAGGTCACGAACTGCGTTGGAGGTTTTTGTATAGAGGGATAATTTCCACCTAATCCTTGGCTTAGACGCGATTGGTGTCAACCTTTAAATTCAGTCCGAGAGTAAACAACACGCTTAGAAAGATTGAGCTTACCAATAAACAAAGATTTATTTAATGAATACAAAATATATTCAAGCACTGAAAATAACATAGACTTTTCAAAATTTAAAACAGCTTACTTCTGTGTAAAAACTTCTCACAATTGTAAACTATAGATATGTATAGATATATATAAATTATAGACTATAGAAATAAATATAAAGTTATATTAATTACATTTTAATAAATTTTATTGAAGATGTGAATTAAATGTTAAACAATACACAGTTTAAATTTTTATTTGTTTGTGAGACGATTTTCTTTACTTTCTTAATTACTTATTTTTGTAACTATTGGGCAGGCTTAGTGGAGCTTTTTTTTTTTCATGTTATTAACGTCGTAATTCTTTAACGAGAAAGCTAATAGAAAGGTTTCTTTATTTTATTTAAAATTCAAGCCACAAAATCTAAAATTCTAAATTTATTCCACTAACTATGAGAAAAAAGGGATCAAGAATTCGTGGCGTTACGAGTAAATCGAATTACAAATTTAAACCTGAAATACTGTCAGAAAGCGCAACACTTTTAACTCTTAAAACGTTTATTTCAAACAAAGGAATTTCAATCTTAATACTCAATCAGTATGCACTATTTTACTTTTAAACGCACATCTAGTTAGTAAAATTTTATATGACACAATCAATGTCTGCATTAATTTCACTATTTAATGCCGACATTGATTGTCACGTGAACATGACCATAGAATCCTAAATAATGTTATAAATGCATGCATATATTCACCAACAGACACCTAAAGTTAAGGAATACCTAACAACTATTTAAGTCGTCCATTTGTAATAATAATTATTAATTTATTCTCAGACAAATTAGTCCATACGGAGTAAATTACATAAAAAATTAGCATAAATTAAACTAAATATACTAAACTTAACTATTTACATTTTCAAGTACCTAAAGATAATAATTATAAACATTCAGCGACTAAAATGCAGATTAATTCAGATTATCGGCCAAAGACCGCCCCGTCCATTCTGTTCTCTATCATCTTCAGGATTTCGTTGGAACTCCCTCGCAACCTGCACACAATGGATACACTTTTTTTGGCATAATAGCATAGAAATCATCTACACCAGCATCCGTAAACATTGCAGATGCGCTACAGAAACGTGGGAGTTTCATGGCATGGCAGTTCGCCTTTGCTTGCAGTCTTGAATGGCATGAGTTTATTAGTTACGCTTTCACGCATGAAGACGCTATGTGCCTTCGAGGCGAATGAGTACTCCCTAAAGCATACTACTCGTTTATAGCTAGACCAAAAAGCTTGAAGAAAGACTAAGAAAAAAATTAACCAGTACATTCTTGGCAAATATTTGCATTTCCTTTTCGCATTTTTTCACGCGTCAAAAAAAACCTTTTTGGTGTATTACAATTTTATTTATATTTATTAATTAATTTGTTACAGGCAAACAAAGAGTCGTACAAGAAATATTGAGAAAAAAATAAATTGAAATCAAAAGGTGATCGATGGATGATGCCTACTTTGACTCGCTCTTAGAAACATTATAACAACCGAGTGGTGGCATGTCAGACAGATTATTTTTCGAAATTATGTATTTGTACCATTTTTAAAAATACTTTCAGGGAAAAGATTTCAAAAAGTGTTAGCATATCTACTCCACATAGTTACCTCAAAATTAGGAAAAATATTATGATAAATATACAATTTAGTTTTATTTGTGAAATATTTATGACAAAATGTTCACGTAGTTGCAAGATTGCGTCGTGAATTTATCGCATGAGTGCCTGTGCGAAGTACTAGACACTGTTACACAGTAGAAATAGAAGTGACCATTAATAGTGAACAAGTTTGTCTTCCCAAGAATTCGCACGTAGTCGCGTCAAAGAATTCGTGTGGAACTCACCAGGTCGAAGTTTTAAGAAAATAATAAACAAAATAACAGTAAGTGAACTATGCTGCCGGCAAAATTTAATCGCACAGTTAAAAAAGAATAGACATAGGTCACATGGATTATACCTTAAGAAAACTTCGCTTTTATAAACATTTTTGTTAAACAATTATTTATTCAATAATTTAAAACAATATTATAATAAATATTATTATGTATATTTAAAAATGTTGTTATGTTACACTTTTGAATGATCACCTGTCATCTATAATCAATCTTTTTGAATAAAGGTTTTTTAGAAAAAAAATTTAATATTATTATTTCTTTTGTAAATTTGTGAATAGCACTGATGTGAATTCTGAGTTTAACTTGCCTACACATGCATACATATAACTATATAGTTATATGCATATAAATAAATAAATAAAAAATAAATATATAACTATAACATCTTATATACCAATACCATGTTAAACTAAAAATAATCCTTCATACATTACTTACAACTTCAACATCTGCAAAATTATGTTGCCACACTACATTCCATACTGTATTTTATTCAATATATTCATTCTGCTATTTTTCATTACATGCACGAGCCAACTGCAAACCAACTGCCTGTCTTGATCTCAACAAGTCTCCATTCTTTTAATAAAATTATTTCATCTTTTAACTGTTTTTTTTTTAATTATTATTATTAAAGATTTTCTCTTGGCCAGCATCTAGCCGTGTAGCAAAGACGAGGCCGAAGAGAAAAAAATTGAAAAATTGCTCGGAAAATTGCATTGCATGATATTTTTCATGTAAAGGTCGTCAGTCAGATTGTCAGTACACTCGATAGTAAGGAGCCGTATACCGTCGCCTATTTAACACTAGAAACGAAACGGATGCTGAAACTGGACTGCCGACCTCAGTAGGCTCAAGGGTCAGTGATTTGAAAGATATAGGGAATTGGGCTCTGGCATCCTTTGATCACGGCGGCACACGTGCTGTTATTTTGGTTGGTCTTTTCTACGCGGATGCTTACTGTGGTAAGTAGGGCTGCCCAGCTCATGGCTGAGGAACGCAATGTATTTTGCAATTATTTCAAAAATTTTTGAAAATTAAAGCGTTTTTGGAGTTTTAAAAACAAATAAAAAGTTATATAAAAAATGTAACCAAATATTAATTTTAATTTACGTCTTTAATTATATCACATAATCTATTTTCCGAATATAGTATGTACTGAAACTACTTTTTGGGATAATGCGGTTATTAGCACAGCCTCATTGTGTTACCTATTGGACATTGTCTTGGAACAATAGGTACCATCTTTTGTATGGGAATACAGGTTTAATTTAAATGATGAAGTAGAATTTTAAATAATAAGTTTTTAATGAGAATTTGTATAAAATATTTTTTTTATTTTTTAGACAATTTTTTTATAGTTTCATCTATCACGTTTGCTTTATCACGATTCTCATACAGATTAGGCATCTTATCATTCAAAACTTAAAATAGAAAGATACTTAAGACTAATTGTAACAAGACGATACTTTATCTTTTAAAATAAAATACATCAAATATATAAAAATAATCTAATCATCCATAAACATATATCACGAGTTATTCCCATATCCAGGAATGATTCGTGATATAGATCTTCATCATAATCTCTTTACATCATAAAATATCTTATCCGATAATGTGATCTTGACCTTTGAAGCATTGTGAAGTATTTCTTCTGATTTTAACCGAACTTGATTACATCCTTGTTCCTTTATATCGTATTTCAAAGGATTTCGTTAACCTTGCTTTTAAATGGTAAACAGACGATATATCAATTCTTTTGAGAAAGACAACTTTTTAATACCTGCTTGGAATGACAAAATCACTAACAGACAAAAATAAACAAGCAGTTTTCCGTTTGAATATTACTGAAAGGCAGGAAATCGCACAAAATAGAGCCAATTACCAGAAGGTTTTTTAAGCTAAAGCCTTTTAAGACACATTGAGAATATATGTAAAACTAGCTGGTGTCCGCAACTTCGTACGCGCTGTAGTTCGTTTTTTGAAAATTCCACAGGAACCTAAATTTTTTTCAGGATAAAAATTATCCTAAATGTTAATCCAGGTAATCAACAATACATCAGTGAAAAGCGCATTAAAATCGGTTAAGCCGTTTCTGAGTTTAACGTGCACAAACGCACAGACGAACACACAAAAAATTCTTAAACCTCTTTTTTTTAAGTACATCGTGTACACATTGTCTCTTTTTGAAAAAATTTTTTGATGAACAGTTTTACATAAACTGTTGTTTTTTTTATATGTTATTTCTAAACAAATAAAAAAGGCAAACATAGACGACAACAAAATGATTAAAGAAACACAAACCTCCACAGGTTAATTGGTTGATAAAAAATTGTTTTCGTAAATGTTTGGACTGTGAAATAGACATTTCCTACTTTGCTTGAGGCGAAACATATTTTATTATACGAAAATTGAATATTTTATTAAGCTAGAATTATCATGTTACATATTTCTAAAAACAAAATAAAATGAAAAATAAAATGCCCAAATCCGAGATTACTTCTCTGTTTCCTACAAAGGTTTTTCTGTTTGTAACAGTCAATTGCATGAAATCACAAATAATAGAAAAGTAGCAATGTCTTGGGTTATAGATATAATAATAATTTATTTCAGACATGTGGTCCATAGTATAGTATATTTACTTAAATAATAATCTACTGCACAATTGATCTCAATACTCCATCCATAGATGTCCATTACTCCGAAAAAAACGTACTTTGTTCCATAGCTCATTAACCCTGGTCCGATGTATCGTATTGGATGTATGAAACATAATCTTTTCACGATCTATGTGTTAATGAAGCTAACGTTTCTAAACATTGCTCTAATGTGATTTTGTTTGTGATACAGTCTGTTTATCACGTTTATAAATTTTTTATCTTTTTCAATATATTTTGCCGATATTTTTTTACTAGGACAGTGGAATGCACTTCTTTGTAGTTTAATATTTTTGATTGCGGGTTCTGCTTTCAATGATGATAAAAACTGGGAAGAGTGTTGGTTTTGCTGGTACTATGGAATTAATTCTTTTGTGCCAGCCTTCAACCGCATTGGTCGTGCGATTTTTTAAGCCAACCTTTTAACATTTTCTAGTATTGCTAAAAGCAGAGGATGAATTTAATATTTAAAAAAAATTAACGAGATAATTTATTGAGAAGACTATGTTACAAACAAAATAACAATAGTATAATGCTTAAAAGCATTTGCTAAATTAAGAACAAATAAGTTCAACTTAATTTTGATTTGATTGCACTTATAAAATTTTGAGTATTGAAATATTTTTCTAATATAATATTTTGAGAACATAATAAACCATTTAATTAAACATTTTTAACCACGGTTTGGACAACCGTGATACAACCAAAAAAATGTAATTTTTTGGGATGTAATGTTTTGCGAATATAAGGCAACCGTTGCCTATAACACAAGCAACGCCACAGGTGCTGCAAGTGCGCTGGCGACTACAATATGATTAAGGATAAGGGATTGGGGTAGGGACAGGGAAATGGACTCTGTCCTTACCCAATCCCTTATCGCCCTTATCACCTTAAATAAATTATAACAAGCGCCCTAACCACTCATCAAACGGGCTCTAATATAATGGAATGATTAATATATTTTTCAAATAACCTTGTCTGTAATATACCTTTTCAGACTAACCTCGATTAACTTCTCTTCGAATCGAGCCAGTAACAACATTACAGGTAAAATACTCAACCAATCTATGTAACAAAACAGCAACTCTTATAATACGTTGTATAGGATCAAATACTTTGTGGAACACTTAAGGAAAATTTCAAAGGGAACTGGAAGTGCAGGCGGGCGGTAAAAAGCAGGAAATGGAGGGGCAAACTCGAATACCTTTATAAGAATATTATCGAGTTCCTGATCTTAGTAGCTATTGAAATATTTTATAGCGTCCTCATGCAATGTTACCCGTTATTGCAATCTTTTAAAAGTATTTTACCACGTATTATATCAATTTACAAAACTGAATGAGTCAGTTATGATCATAATAGTGACTAAATTTCAATTTATCTATGAAGAAAAAATTTTAATTTGTAATTCGTCTATAAAGCAAAATGCATAATAAGTAAAATGATTTATACAGAGGGACGGACGAATATATACTATATAAATTATACTATATAAAGATTGCATATGACGAGTTTATTGCTTAAAGTTAAAAAGGGCAACTAAAAAGCGCATTTAAAACATTTTCAACTATAAGCTACCCATATAACACCTATTTACGTACATCAATTCCAAACAATACTTTACTTGTTCGACAGAACAGAATCTATGTTGGCACCTACATACATATATGTATGCCCATACTTGAGTCGGACATTGAACAAGATGAATGGGCTCTGACTGTACAATATCGTATTGTGAACATCTCTTTTAATGTGTAATGTAATCTCGTATATAATATGAGAAGCGAATAATTCGCTACTTTCTTCTACATAAGTACAAATTATAAATATTTCCAATAAAATTTAGATTAATTTTATATAGGCCGTAAAAAACAAATATAAACAATATGAGCTTGTGTAACACGATTAAATTAATGCTAATATTACTTACTATTTAAAGCATATTGTACCTAGAAATATTATAAATGCGAAAGTTTATGAGGATATATGTTTGTTTCTCTTTCACGAAAAAATGGCTGAACGGATTTGGACGAAATTTAGCACACAGATAGTTTATTATCTGGATTAATATATACTTTTTTAGGATACTTTTTATCTTGGTAAAATATTAGGTCTGTGGGATTTCCAAAAAATGAGCTACATCGAGTACAAAGGCTTGAGCACAGCTAGTTTTGAATTATCTCCTTTTAAGCAGATGTGTCACTTTTATGGTTATTTAGAAATATTTTCAGTTTTACTTTGAGTAGGTCTAAGTAGTCATTAAACAAAAGTTTAGAGTATGCCACATTAAAATCTTTGCGCCCGTCTCTCCCCAATTACCTTAACTGCTAATATGTTAATTCTGACCTCATTGAAGCTATTGAACAGTTCGTGACATCCATCGGTAATCGGTACTTTGCTTATAGAGAACATTTTCTTATCCAATTCTAAGAATTATAAACATAATAAATAAACATACAAATGTATAATTGGGAGTGTTTACTAAAGTACCAGTTACCATTAATGCAATATTTTACTATTTACAGTTAAGTGTAAAAATATATACGAAACCATTACAATAACATGTATACATGAACCATATTTCATATGGTTCTCATCATTAATATGTTTTCGCAAATGTTCCCAAACTTTATTAATTACCACACGAGCAGTAATATGTCCCAAAAATAAACACTAATAAACAAAAAGTTTGAATAGGAAAGTTTAGAATAAAAGGAAGTTTTTCAAATTAATCCATTGAGTTATAATATAGACTTCAATATATTAATTTTACATAGTACATAATAATATCATTTGTACTATATAAAATTATTAAAATAATTTACATTATACAAAAATCGTCGGCAATAAAATATATTTAAAATACTTAACTTATGGATGATTTTTTTGGTCTATGGTCCGCACATGCTTCAGCCGAGCTTTTATAATAATAATAATAATAATAATAATAATAATAATAATAATAATAATAATAATAATAAATCATTTATTAGATGTAAGTTTTTCACAAAACATTTATCTTCGTCAACATTATTTTACAATTACAAACTACCACCGGTTCGGAAAGCTGCTTCTAGGGGGAAGAACTCGGCAAGAAACCTCCTAGTTGCTCTTTTCATAAATCAGTTTACAACATGACACGTAACAATACTTAGCAATATACATAACACAATATTCAACTATATTTAACTCCAAGGATGATCATCATTTATATAATCTAATATCCTATAATAACCTTTTTTGCACAGGGTTTTTTTAATATAAATTTTAAATTTAGTGTTAACATCAGAAACTTGCTGTGCCCGCGACTTCGTACGCGTTGTAGTTAGTTTTTTTTTTAATTCCCACAGAAGTTTAACATTTTCCCATGATAAAAAGTATCGTATATGTTAATCCAGGTAATAAACTATCTGTGTGCCAAAATTCATTCAAATCCGTTCGGCTGTATTTGCGTGATTGAGTAACGAAAATCCAAACGTAAAAACTTTTACATTTATAATTATTATATTACGATTACAATTAGGCACTGTATGGGCTCATAAAGGAGTCCTGCATTTAACAGGTTATTCTAAACGGTAGTGTTCATTGTATAATTAATTACTCCTTTGAAATCCATTTCGGATAATATGATCCTCGATCACGTGTTCGATAATTAAAACAGGCCGTTATTGAGGCTAATTGATTCGGGTTATAACTGTCGTCGTCGGAAACCCTATTTGAATGACAGCTTCGGCCTTGTGTATATATTCGCAGTTCAGCAAAAACATGGGTTTAGGGGCTTGTTAGGGTTGTTTGGAGCTAGAGATGGATTTTTTTTATTGTATTTTTATCTGTCTACCCAAATTTTGTGTATAAGATATTCCAAGGATAAATATTCTTTTATTTTATTTTAGTTTTATTTAACAGATTCTCGAAAATACAAAAAAATATTGACTTACAACTTTCGAGAATTAGCGTGCCCCCCAAAAAATAAGTGACAAAAAAAGGCCTGGCAGCACCTATGGCGTTCCTTGTGTTATAAGCGAGTTTCGAAAACACATTAGGTAATGATTACTTTTCAATGTTTGATGAAAAACAGGAATATATGTAATCCTTTCTTAACAACAAAATAATCAAACCACAAACAAAATGTTTACAATAGCTAATTAGTAAATATTCGTTGGAACAATACAGATTTAACATCACAATGGTTTTAAGGGAGATGTTAAGTATGACAACGGCATAAACGCTTGCTGACGTATATATGCATGACTATCTAACATATTTTAATGTTACGAGCAAAGTCATTAGGATAGTCAATATTCGCACTAACAATAATATTATTATCGATCCAGACAGACGTCCATATTTATATGTTAGAACAATTTTACTTAAATATATGTTAGTATATTTAAGTATATCTATTCTGTGGTATATATACAACATATTACAAAATAATTATTACTTAATGAGCCGAGCCAGTGTCTCCACAGAGGTGAGTCCCACCTGTTGTACAACGCTATCTTAAACCGAGAAGGCGCGACGCCTCCTGATGATAGCTTTTAATAACCATCTATCTTCGCCTCTGCGAACATACTGGAGGCGCTTGAGAAACGGAGTAGCCCCAGAATCCATTATTGTATTGTACCTTACTAGGAGTTGTAACTGCGTCTACTTTGGAGGCCTTCGGTTCCATCCAAAGGCTTGATAACCGTACTATTTTTTTAAATAGAGCTTAACCGTATTTCATCGCTATTGTCTGAAATATTTGCCCAACATCATTCTGATGATTTTTTTGCTATAAGAAGAAAGAGGGTGGCATCTCTGTAGCACATGAATCAGGATGTGTGATAATACATACCAATAACATTCTCAAAACAAACCAAGTCGACTGCACCTTTCAAACATTTTGGGATAGAACACAACAAAACATAGTTGTTAATGGTGTGTAAATTGGCTACAAACTTTGTAGCTGCTAATATGGTAGTCATATCTTTAATAAATGATTTTTTTGACATTTTTTAGTAATGTTAAGGTAGGTATTTGTTAGGGAAGTATACTTAAGAACATGAAATCAACATTTTTTTTTAAATAATGTCGCTTGTAGTTCTGTGTAATATTTAATTTAACATTTTTCAGACTTAACCTGCGACATACCGAATATGTACATACAATATTGAAGAGGTGTGCCTCAGCTACCTAATTAGCTCAATTTAGCGAAGCGGTCTTGTTCTAATTAACACTTAACAGGGAACCATCATGTAACACGACTCCTATACGGAACTCATATATTAATATCAAATAATTTTGTGATTGGATTGATTAATTTAATCAATTTTAGTAATAATAAGTTTTAAAGATAAATTATAGTTTTACTTTGAATAGTAAAATTGTAGTAATTTGTAGTATTTGTTTAAAAGTTAAATGTTAATACAAATAAAAAAATCCAATTTCCAATAGAACTGATTGTCAAAACAGCGTATAAATAACTTCATTTAATGAGCTATATTTTAGGTATATATTTGATATTTTATGTTTATATAGCCAAATGCTACCTAACAAGCTATAGTTAAAAATTATAAACTAACCCCCCCCCCCCCGACTTTCTATTAACATAAAAAATAGCCGAAAAAGTGTTTAATTCTAAAACATTATACTTCTAAAGAACTCTCTCCCGCCTCCTACGAGTATCTTCGAAATTTAACGTGTCATTCAAAAAATATTGGTCCAAACTTATCAACAAGTAGTAAACAAGGACAGTCATAATTCATTTTCACCCAGCGAATCCAATATGGCCCTTAATATTTTTGCCTCTCTTATGAATGAAGAATGACTTTTCTGTAGGTACACAATAATATATCGAAATTACTTTTCTATATCCGAAGTCTTTGGATTGTAACTAATAAATAAAATTATTAGTTCCAAATTAGTAAACATGCATTCCAAAATTAATTAAATAATTTAAACTAAAACAAAATATTAATTACTGTACAATAAATAAGCAAAACTATTCTAGTCAGATTATTGTTACATCTATGATCATTAATAATCACTTGATGATGATTTAAGGAATCATCGTGAGGAGACCCGCATGTGAGAGAAAATTGGAACTCTTCGAAGAGTTGAGAAGATCTAACTATCCACGCTAGATAGAAGTAATGTGAAACTATAAGAAAATGGTTTTATTTTATTTTTTTCAGTAATATTATTGTTACTTAATTTAATAAGATTTAATAGGGAAGGACACATTGCGTTTCGCAGTCAAAAATTAGGCAGCCCATCTGGAAGCAGTAACCACCCACTCAGCCACTTACAGAAGACCACCGTGTAATATTAGCATGTGTGCTTTTGTGTTATTTTAATAGGCAATGGTAGCCACCTACCAAGTGCTGTCAGCCTGTCTGCCGAACGTTACATTACATGAAAATGTATTTCAAAATATACATATTCCCTATTACAGAAAACACAACGAAGTACCGACGAATACTCGTACTTCTGACAAACGACTCTTTGTAACAGCGTTACGCCTGAGTCATCGGGGAGTGACACGTAACAGACTTAGTGTTACCGCGTAATGCCGTAATCAAATTTACCCACCCACTCGTAAAACTGACAGCTGTCTATCATAATAATTATGATAATAAAATAAAAACGCTTGTATTTTCGGTAGAAATTTGTTCGTGTTTCCGACGTGAATATTTGTGCTCCTTCAAAATGATACTTCGCTTAATTGGCCATTTAACGTGTGTATAAGCAAATAGAAATTTTGTAAGTTTTTTTTGTCATGTTAAGGTCGACAGACAGGCTCACAGTCCACTTTATGGTAGATGGCAACCGTCGCCTATAGTTGCTGCAAGTGCGGTTAAGACTAAAGTAAGATTAAGGATAAGCGATTGGGAAATGATTGGCTCTGACATCCCTTACTCACTCACCGAAACATAACAGCACACATGCTGTTATTTAACGGTGGTCTTCTGTAAGGGGGTGGTTACTGACGCCAGACGGGCTGCCCAAATTACTGGGAAACGCAGTATTTCCCTGCTAGTCTACTATTGCTAGTCGACTTAGTCTGCTAGTCGTAGTGGCGTAGTACTAGTCAACAAATAAGATGAAATATGAAATTAATAAATATTAAAATGTCATCATCATTTGTATCTTCACTGTTGAATATAGGCCTCTCCCAAAGCTCGCTACTACACACGGTCCTCTGCCCGTTTTCCTAAGATTTTCCATCCGCAATTGATCGTCTCGGGGACCCCTAATAACAGTGAATTGAAGTGTTTACAAAAATACCTATGCGTTATACTTATGTGTGTTTATTTTCATTGAGACGGTTTCTACGCTAACAAATTTAAAAGGCGGACAAAGCCGGGAGACTTACCTATACCTACCTAGTCATATAAAGAGAGATACTCTGTATTTGAAATTAAAATATATTTTTATTTTCATTAAATATTCATTAATTTTCATTTTAAATTAAAGAAAGTAAAAAATTACAAACTCAACAAAACAGCTGATTAAAATTTATAGAAGAATTCGTCAAGTCAAAAGTTATAATTTGTACCCAAACTACCCAACAGTGGCAGATGCTGACGGAACAACACATTTAAAGCCTGAATCAAATTTGCAAAGTTTAATGTTATTTCTATTTTGGTGGAAATAAAAAGAATGCTTAAATTGTAAACCAATATGTGAAAATCGTTGATAATTTCACGTAGGTAGATATTATAATTAACAATGAAACAATGAGAAAACTAGTTTGAACAAATTAATCCGACGCGGTTGGGTACGGACCGATACAATATCCAGCCCAAGTTAGCAGTGGGAGTAAAAGAACTAATTAATTGGACTTGTTTTTTCCCTGCCCGACTTTATCAACAATCTAGCTGAATCACCAATTTAATGGAAATACTATCAAGCTTACAATCAAATGGATCGCGTATAAAAAATATTAAAGTTTACACTTGTAACTATCAAGAATAAGGAAAGATACTGGCAGCTGCAGTGCTGCTGTGTGAACGAATATATTGAAAGAAACACAGAACAGAATATTAAAATATATTATACTAACGACCCGCTCCCGGCTTCGCTCGGGATGAACTTTTTATATATAAAAATCTTCCCCGTTTATCCCTCTTTCCATATGTGAAAACCGAATTAAAATTGGTCCACCCATTCTCGAGTTTTTGAAGCGTTGTTTACGCTAGGTAAATTAGGTATTATATCCAGATTTTTGTTTAGCTACAAACGTCATAATTTACCTAACTTTTTGCTTTTCTGCTTCACCGTAGTCGGGTAAAGAGTCAGACATTTAATTTTTACTTTATCAACTTCCATATACACATGCTTTTATTATTATATTATTTTAAGCCAATATTCAAATCACGGTTATATTATACATCAAGCACCCTAGGCCGTAAATCCAGGTTGACGGATTATATTTTGAGCGCTGTCTCGTATTGTGACTGTGAGCAGTTGCACGCGAACGGCCCCCATTTGTAAAAGACAGGTTTAATTTATATATTCATTTTTATTCCATTCCATTTAAAACTAAAAGGTCATAGGACCTATTTAAGTTTTGTCTAATTACTAGGAAAAAGTAGTTAGCTCGCACCACTCGCTCAAGGCGGCTACCAGGTTAGTTCTGCGCAACACTGCACGAGCTACGTACGTGTTCTAAATTCTGTTATAAAATACATCATCGTCGTCGTCGTCTGAACTAGACAACAATTATAGTTCTAATAATTGTTCTGAATTCATAATGTGTGCACTCAGATCCTCACTGACCGCTGCGGTGATTGATATCTCGGCGAGTCCACCAAGCGAGCATGGCTGAGCGAATACGCCGTCATTGACAATTCTTATCGTTCAGCGACGAACTAGTGGAGCGAGTCCTCGCCGGCAGTGTAAACTACTCTGGTGTAAACAGTCAGCGATCAACTATTAATACATGCATCTCTTTTGTTCATACGGAATGTATATCTTTATTGTACGATTCTTGAGTGAGAAAATAGTCGATAGTTAGTCGCTTCCTCGCCGGCGGTGGGACAACTGCCTTAATCCTGTTTCTGGTGTATTTTCATATCTAGGTACACTAACTTAAACCGTACATTAATAATAAAAATCACAAGGTAGTCTAATAAATTTATTTTTTTGCAAAACCACGTTTGCGGGGTCAGCTAGTATTGATATATTATTATTAATTAATTAATTAATATTGAAAACCTAATAATATAACTTAATAGTAAAATAATTATATTAAATTGATATGAATTCATATCAACATCTTCGACCTAATAAGTTAATAAGCGGCGTTTGTAAAGAGTAAAAAAGAAAGATGTTTCCAAATTTTGATAATGAAACACTTGAAAGACATTTAAAATATAAGATTTACTTAATCAAGAACAATTCGGACACATTGTAAACTAAGATAAAATAATTGCTTTTTACATAGATAATATTAACGAGATTTACGTAGATGACCCCACTGGATCCGAAAAGTCGTGGCAGTGCACACTGCGTTTCTCAGTCATTTGGGAAGCTCGTATGGCGGCAGTAACCACCCTCTTACAGAAGACCACCGTGAAGTAACAGTGAGTAAGGGATGCCAGAGCCCATTACCCCATCCCATCCCTTTCTTTCTGTAACCACCACCATACAGAAAACCACTGCGAAATAACAGCATGTGTGTTATTGTGTTTCGGTGAGTTAAGGATGCCAGAGCTCATTGGTCTTTCCATTCCTAATCTCTTATCCTACGATGGTCGACAGCACACTTGCAGCGCCTGTGGCGTTACTTGTGCATATGCGATGGTAGCCACTTACCATCAAGTGGACCGTCAGCCTGTCTATCGACCTTAACGTCAATCCCAAGATTCTTCAATCTTAGGAGTCATCGGCATAGGAGAAGAAAGTTTTATCTCTGTATCCGATACTAACTGACAAACTTTCGCTCTGATGGCGGCTTGTTCGTGCGGCGGAAAAGTTTCAACCACTTCAGCCATTGACTCAAAAAACTTTTTGATCGCCGACTGAGGTTTAACTTGAGATTGACATGCTATCGATTGATTAGTATTGTTTACTAGTGTCTCAAGTATATCTAGCCTCTGACTTTCCCGTTTATCAAGTATTTCTTGTAATTCACTCAGCCTCCGTTTCTTGGAGGTTGATGGACCTGGAGATAAATCATCAGTGTTTTCTTGCGTTGAAATATAAGCAGTAATTTCTTCTGATTGGACATTAGTTATGGAAACACTGAAATAATAGAAAATACGTTAGAGAAGAGAAAACGGAACAGCTGGCAAAGCGATAGTTTTTGAAATAATTAATTACTATACCGTCTCTCGGGAGCATCTGACAAAAAGGACATTAGATCCATATATTCCCAACTGCTATTGATTCTTCCTAAACCTGTGCCGCATTCTTTTATCTTTTTATTGTACTGGTCGCGAAGACTCTTCCACCTCTTTTTACATTCTGAAACTAAGAATATTCATTACAAAATATTTTAATTTATGTTTTCGGGTACCTAGCAACCGGAGATTCAATGCAATTACTTAGCTTTTTCAGTTCCGTATGTCGCATAACTATATAATCATATTATGCTTGATCATCAAGTCAACCATAAAAGCAATGTGCAAACGTCTTGTTGCTGTATCAGATCTCCCCCATAATTCTCCAATAGGCCCGATCAGAAGCATCATGGAGCCTGATGGATGTTCCTGTATATTTACTAAATATTACAGAAAATATTTCAAAAAAAATTATCAGGGAGGATTTATTTCCAAATGGAATTTTCCAAGCTATGCGGCAATCGAAGGCAAACATATCCTAATGCGAAATATTCCTTATTGTGGGTCTTGTTCTGAGAGCAGTTTTCTATTGTTCTGCTGTGTTGTTGAAAAATTTATCTATTGTTCTTCTTGCTGTTACAGGCCCAGACTGCAATTTTTATGCATGGACATAGGTTCCTACGGTAAAGAGGGCGATAGCGAATAATTTGCCAAATCTGCTGTAGACAAACAAATACTCTATTAAACCTTTCCATTTCTATCAGACATTCAAATATCTAACACCTTAGAGTTATAAGCAAGCTAGCTGACAATTTTGCCTAAATTTAATGTTGGTGACTATGGATTAAGCCACGTCTTATTAAGCCCAAACCATTTGCTCAGAGCCAAGAGAATACTGAAAAAATACAATTTAACTACGGACTGTATCCATTGCTGTGATATAATTTAACTGTCCTTAAATAATGGTTTTTACCATCAGTAAAGGTATTTTTATAAAGAATCCAAAATTTTTTCTCCATCATATATATATTTGATATTACTAATATTATTATTAAGTAATTATATGTACCTACAATAATAATTATACTTTTCATAATCATATTCAATAATTCTATTTTATTTAAAAATATAAACTAAGTACCAGTATGTACCTATTTGAAAAAAAACGTGCAAATTTGAAATGGGACAAAGATTTGAACAATTTGAACAATTCTTAACAGACTGGCCGCCTATAGACATAATTATTTATGCTCACTGCAGGGGCGGTTGACAGCACATAATAACTAAAATAAAATCAACAAAAACTTACTAGGCCAACCGACTACTTCACTAATTTTTTCCCAACATTTGTGTTTGTAAATATTATTTTTATGTTCCTTATCACTTTTATTGTATATTGCATTATAACATTTAACTGATTCAATTAATAACTCGTCTTTTTCTTTGTTAAATTTTGCCATTTTGTACTGACGCTAGACACGGCGTTCACTCTGCGATGGTTCGAAACAACTAGAGACGCAGCGCAAAGCGTCAACGTCGGCGTGTGAAAGAGACCTCAATAGTACATTTCATTTGATGTGGCGTACGACGACGTGACGCTATGAGTGGTCAATGGCGTTTATAGGAGGAACGGATATAGGTCTTCAAATCGACCTCGACAAAGGATTTATAGTATAGAATGGGAATAGGGAAATGAGCTATGGTATCGTTTAATATTTTAATCTTATTTACTGTAGGTACTTTAATTTTTATATCCTTTAATACCTTGATTTGTCATTTCTATAGAATAGAAATGACAAATTAAACTCAAATGTGTTAAAAAAATTATTATTTGAGATTGTATATTAAATCGGAGTTTATATACGTATTTAACGAAATCACCAACAATTTACTACTCACGTTTAAAAAGTACGAATGTTTTCATGTCGTTACAATTAAAAACAGTGTTATTACAATTAACTAAACAATATATCAATTTATTTAATTTGTTGAAGTAATTATATTTAATTATTAAAACTAATTGGTTTCGTTATTTTATATAAAAACAAAAGTATACTTTTTACAGTGCAGACGCTGTACAATTCCTGAAAGAGAACTCATAAAAATGAAGGTGTCATTGTATTTGAAACGTAACATAGATAAACTAATAAGTGAGGATGCGGATCCGATAAATTCTGCTAAGAAAATGGTCAGCGCGATTCAAAGATTGGTCGGGATCCATAACGTTTTCGGAGACAAAGAAAACAGTGAGAAAAGTTATCCCTATATATATTTAGTTCTTTAAACCCGTAAGCTAAATTCACATTGGAGCAAAATGAAATCAATTTAACTTTAGTATAGTGCTGAGTGGTTAAGATAAATAACAAAGTCAAATATTAAACTATTAGATCAAAAACTTACCCAATGATGAACTAAGCGTTCGAGGGCACTCATGTAAAAACATTATATATAATTGCTTTAAATATACTTACGTTACTTAATCTCTTTTAAACTGTAAGGGCCTCTTTCACCATCTGTCAAGTAGGCTAACCGCCATTTAAAGTCACCGGTAACCGGGAATGATGGAGATGATATACCTTTGTTTGTACGGTAAAAGTCCCAAACATTAAAAAGAAAATAATAAAAAAAATCGCCTATCGAAGGATGCAGTAAACCGAGTGCATAATTTATTAAAACATAAAATTATTTCTAAAAGTAACTAATAAACACTTTACTTGCAGTTGGTGAAAGAGACAAATGGAGATAAATAGACTCTTCAAAAAAATAAACCCTGTAAAACATATCTACATTCACTATTAGTTAATTCTTGTTTCAGGACCGTCAATACTAACTATAATGTCAGTAATTGTTTTTAATGGATCATTTTTATACCTCGGAACCTTTAGCCAAAGTCTTTACATAGTTCAAGTCATGCCGAACAAAGTGGAGACGTTCAAAGCTATGAACTGTCTCAGCTCGACGTGTGTGCCACTTTCTAAAAATATTTTCATGTGGACTTCAAGGTATTGTGTCTAAATTATTAACACATTGCATTGTCTTGTCTGATTGAGGACAACAGAATTTTAGGAACAATCATAAGATGACAGCAAATTTACTTTAGCTTATAAATATTACAATTTTCCATGTAATCTATATATTTACTATAATATTATAAGAGTTTATTTGGTTGAACGCGTTAATCTCAGGAACTACTGGATCGACTTAACCATGTCATGGCCCGTAAGCTATGCACGTCTCAGTACTGCTTTACCGTTTTCTAACTTTCTCAAATATATTTTTATATTTGAGCCATTATATTTTAGCCGTGCCGTTAGATGACTTTTGACTTTTGAAAAGCCCGTTGGATGATTGGTTTGAGTGCTTGCCTTAACGCTCTATTCCAGGAGACCCGCCGCGTTCGATTCCCGGCAGAGTGAACTTTAGAAATAAACGTTTGAAATTTGGCTCTGGTCTGGAACTGGAAAGTAATGGCCTTACGTTACGTTTCGCAGTCATTTTGGCAGTCTGGCGGCAGTAACCACCCCCTTACAGAAGACCACCATGAAATTACAACACGTATGTTTCGGTTAGTGAGTAAGGGATGCCAGAGCCCAATTCCCTATCCTTCCTAATCCATTATCCTTAGTCCTACTATGGTGGACAGCGTACTTGCAACACATATGGCGTTGCTTGTGTTATAGGCGATGATGGCCACCTACCATCAAGTAGACCATCAGCCTGTCTACCAACATAAAAAATGTTAGACCTGCGAAAATTGCGTAAACATGTAATTCAGTGGTGAAAAACTTGGATACATTTTATCACTGCTGATAGCTCTTTATTGTTATAGTTATGATGATTATGATGATGAAGGGATGGTAGTGATATCGACAATTATTATAATAACATTAACGATAACAATAACAATAACAATAACGACGTTTGAAACCCCATAAATTTATTTTTAGAGGACGTCTAAGAACAATAATTGAAATGTGCCGACAAGGACTATCAGCGATTCCTACAGAAAGTAAAACCCATGCCATAATACTAAACACTTTAACTACAGCGCGTTACGTGTCCTGGCTAATCGTACTATGCAATACCTTCTCCCATGTCATATATGTTTTGCTACCGCTCTTATTTACAATGTTTGGAAAAGAACGTTATCTGCCATCAACTCCTGGAGAGGCTTACGGTAATATCTTTAATTGTCCATTCCTCTATTTGTTTAAATTATTTTTTTTTGGTTTGACGAGCCTATTGAGTGACTAGGGTAGGTACTTGCCTTAACCCTTAGACTCAGACCCGGGTTCGATTCCCACAAGCTCAACTTCGGAAAAGAACTTTTCAAAATTGACTCTGGTCTGGATTTGGAAAGTAGGTAAGTTCAGAGCAATTTGGACAACCTGCCTGGTGTATTGTCACTTACAGAAGACCACCGTGAAATAAAAGCATGTATGCTGTTATGTTTCGGTGAGAGTGTAACCGATGCCAGAACCCATTTCCCTATCTGTTCCTCATCCCTATCCTTAATCCTACTCTGGTCGGCAGCGCACTTGCAGCACATATGGAGTTGCTTGTGCTATAGGCAACGGTCAAGTGTACCATCAACCTCTCTGTCGAGTTTAACATAAATTTAAAAAAAAATTAATTTACGAAGAGATTCTCTAAATAAGTCAATATTTGAGAGATTATTGTTATATCTAGTCTGCATACATGTCTCATTAATGTAATTTACTGTAAAATTTACAGAAACCTTTTATTGTGAGTTAAAATAAGCTCTTTATTTTCCTGACTAAAATTCTATTGACATTGTATAAATAATTTAAAATGTTTACCTTTTCAGGTCTTAGTCCAAAATATGAAAGTCCGTTCTACGAGGCCACTTACTTTTTCACAGTGACTGCCAGTTTCTTCTCACTAATCAATCAAAGCGGTTACATCGTGTTATTCGTCACATTACTAGCTCATGAACTTGGACACTGTTATGTTATCACGGAAATCTTGAAGCAAACTTTTCACATTATATCCAATGACGAACGCACAAAAAATGTTGACACACTAAAAATGGTTGACGATAATTTAAAATTCTGTGTGAAACATCATCAATTCCTAAATAAGTTTCACACAAAAATAAGAGATCTTTACAAAATCATTTTTGGAGCTCATTTTTTGATGATGATCATAGTTTTGGTGACTACATTGCAGACTCTTAACGCTTGGGACATTAGAAACACAGTTCTGACCGCCGTCACCGGTATCACTCCGTTAATTATCTACTGTTTTGGCGGAGAAATGTTGATATCTGCTGGCGATGAATTGTCGCAAGCTGTTTACTCTTGTGGGTGGCAAATGATGAAGGTGAGGGAAGCCAAGACAACTCTTCTCATGCTGTGCCTCACTCAACAACCACTTCACCTAACTGCAGCTGACATTTTCATAATGAACAGGGAAACCTTTGGAAACGTCGTAGAATTTATTTATAAAATTTATGCTGTGTTTAATTAAATTTTCGGTAGGTACTTGTCGTTATTTGTTTTATAATTGGATCTCATTCTAATGAAGTATATAACAAGTCCGCCATAGTTAACAAGTTCGTTAACAAATTATAAATTGAGGCTTACAATTTTATGTTTTCTTATTCGACTTTTAATACTTTTATTATTTGGAGGAACCTTTTTGTCGTTGTAATCAAAAGTTTGCCTGTAGAAAGTTTATGGAATTGATGGAGTATTTATTCTTTCGCTTTCTTCCAAGGAAGATTTCAGGAAATCCATTAAATTTACATTACGAACTCACCGATGAGGGGGTTTTAAACTTTAAATCCTGAGATTTTAAGATAAAATATACAAGTAGAAGAGAAATATGGCATCTGTAACCATACTTTACCATACCATACCATGTAATTTTCACACATTTACATTACATATACTTACCTACTGTTTATATAATTACATTTAACTATTTCTTTCAAATACTCGGAATGTCTATGTTATTACTACATGATAATAATAAAGTTTTGGTTAGTTTATTTTATTTTATTAGGGAAAACAAGCAATTACACCATATATAGTAAATTTGAAAAAAAAAACATACATTAATAAAGGTAACATTTTCCACGAATTCGTAAACTAATTTTAGGCAGAGAGAAACTTTATACATATTTATATACAAAAATCAAAAACAAAAAATACAAAACAACACCATAAAACTAAAACAACTTAACAATATTATTTTTATATTGGTATGAGCTAGTTGAAAATAGATATGGGTACTAAATTATTTACAATTTTTATAAGACTGGCTTTAGCCCAAAAAAATAAAAGAAGCCTAATTTACTCCTTACAAAAGACCGCCGTAAAATAATAGCATGAGTTCTGTTGTGTTTCAGTACCTACCATCAAGTGGACCGTCAGCCTGTCTGTCGGTCCACTTGATAAATAAAATAATATAATTTGTTAAATGTGAAGAAAGTATACTTTTTATTAATTAATTAATTAGAAGCTTTTAGCAATTGAAATTTAAACTGTATCACTGTTTAAATTTAATAACACTTCAAAACTGGCTGTGGTTGTTTGTTTGTGAAGGCAGCAATTTTGCACAAAGTCAACAAATTGCCGGAGCTTATTTATTCGCTGTCACTCTCACGTTAGAAATATTAAAGTGTTTTATCAAGCTTTCGTACGTGTGTTATTCTGCGATAAGTGAAATACGGTTAAATTATTTTGGTCTAAGATTGTTTTTATTATAATTCAGTGGCATAATGATTTCAGTTACAGTAGGTAACCAATCATTAACAAGCTATACGTAGTTAACAGTTATAAACTAACCCCCGACATTCTATTGAACCCAAACTATATCTAAGTACTACAAGTTGTTGAGGAGTTGGGTGTCCCGCAGACTATTTGATGCTGCAGCTTCAGATCAATGGTTACCATGTCATGGAAATATCGCCAAAGTAACAGTAGGCACACCAAATTTCAAACCTGTGGAAATTAGATCCCTTCGTTAACAAGGAAATGAACCGATGATCTTCAAATACCTGAACAGGTCTTTATAAATTATAACCAAGAATTCCCAATTCTCACAATGAAATCCTACTAATATTATAAATACGAAAGTATGTGAGAATAGACGGATTGGATGTATGGATGGATGTTTGTTACTTTTTCACGCAAAAACGGCTGAACGGTTTTGGATGAAATTTGGCACACCGATAGTTTATTACTTGGATTACCATATGGGATACTCTGCGGCTTATGCAGTTAAGCAGATTAGACGCCTAAAAGATGTCGATACAGCTAGGATTGTCTATTTTATTTACTTCCACAGTATAATGTGTTATGGGATTCTTCTCGCTGCGGACATAAATACTATTTTCATATTGCAAAAAAGGGCCATTAGAGCCATCTATCAACTAGATCCGCAGTCTTCCCTCAGAGAAAAGTTCAAAGAAATAAATATTTTAACTGTTACATGTCAGTATATTTATGAAAATTTAATTTATGCTCATAAAAATATTAGTCAATTTAATAAAAAATTTGATGTACACAATATCAATACTAAGTTTAAAAATGATCTTGATTTCCATAAAACGCGACTCTACAAAATAAGTAATTCTTTTATGGGTCAATGTAGGTGTATATACGGTTTTATAATAAACTATCTGAGATATTCAAAGCCTTATCTATAAGAATATTTAAAAGTGTCATTAAAACCAAACTCATCTCGAAAGGCTATTATAAAATCACTGATTATTTAAGTGACAATGAAGCCTGGTTAATTAGTATTGTATATATCCTTTGATATGTTTTTTTTTTAATTGTTTTCGAAATTATATTCAGATAATCTAAAATTGTATAGATAACGCAAGGATGTTTATATCACGAATAAATATTTCCACCTCTCATGAGCATGTATGAGTAATACCTTTACATTGCGTGGGATTTTCGCGAATTACCTACCGATGCGTAATTCCCGAGAGATAAGCCCCCATATTTCAGGGAAGCTTTGCCAACTACTTTTTTTAGCCAGTTACGCTTTTGAGAAAAGAAATGTAGGAAAATTTGATTTGAAACGCAAAATGCGTTACATAAATGATACTGGTACTACGATTTTATTAAAACGAAAGTTCTCTCCACTTAATTGCATGGCCGTCTGTAACATTTTCACGGCTACCCCACTCTCAACTCTTATTACTCGTAGTACGCTTGGGTAGGACTAGGATTCCAGCCATTGTAACACTTGGGTCACTTTCCTATCATATTGCGTGACATTTTATAAAATTATCTTTACAAAACCTACCGTCGTAATCCCGAAAAGAACATTACCGAGAATAGCAAAAAATGAACATTACCGAGAATAGCGAAAACGAGCATTACCATGAGCAATACTAATTTTAATAAGTACAATTACTTTTAAGCGTTACCATTCCAATTCCCATCTCGTTGGATATTATGTAACGAAGCCTTTTTACGAAAAAAAAAAGGTTAATTTTATATTGTAAGATTAGATAGTTTGGATTTAATCTTTTAGTAGTATCTACTTACACAAGTTATAGCATGCAGTGCGTCTTTATTAATTTGTATTGCTGCTATAAAATGCATGTCCCACTACATTTTTTATAAGCCAAGGCTACACTACGAGTACAGATGCAGCAATCGGTATAAATAATGCAATACAATGGAATCAACTCCTGTATTTCAGACGCTATGAAGGTCTTACGAGAATATCCTCAAAACACAGAATATACCAGAAATAACGTTTAATAAAATTTCAATCTAGTGCTCTTTACAAAACAAGATCTTTCAAAAATATTAGTTTTTTTTTTAATAAAAAAAATAAATTTCTAAAAATTCAGATACATAGGTATATTTAATGTTATACATAGGTAATATAATGTTTTTATGCCGAATAATAACGGCGAGTTGTTCGACCACTTTAACAACTATTTGCGTAGGTATATCAGGTATTTAAACAAATAAAAAAAAAATCCAAAGATCGACTGATCCGCTAATGAATTGCCCAATTTTGATATCGTAATCTAATTAATTTTAAAGCGTCTATTAAATCTGATAAATTCGTTACCAAGAATATCTCAGCAAATCCTTAATAATTCCTACCTAATGGTAAAAGCAAATAAATAAATAATGATCAATTTGCGATTCACGAAAAGATGTTTTGCCCGTCGAGGTCGCCCGGCCAACGCGACGACGCGGCCGCCTCGCACTCCAAATGAACCACTGTCGTTAATTTTCGTTATCCACCTAATACTGTTTTATGAGCAAAGTCACTTTCCCTCGATTTATATAAATCAATAGTAACTAATGTTGGAAAATAAACAAAATATCGTCTTTGGCATGCAGAATTTTAATCCTTACTTAACATAGTAAAATAACATGAAGTTTTTTTAACGTACTACCTACTATTATTTTTTATCCTTATCCTTAACCTTAAATCCCTTATCCTTAAATCCTACTGTAGTCGGTAGCGCACTTGCAGCACCTGTGACATTGTTTATGTAAATAGGCAACGGTAGCCAACCACCATCAAGTGGACTCTCAGCCTGTCTGCCGACTTTAACATTAAAAAAAAACTTTTCTGCTAAGTCCTCGCCTTTACAATCGTCATTTAACAAATGTTAACTGACGATTGTAAATTTTATTGCGAAAATTAACTCCTATATACAATAAATATGATTTTAAATAGAAAAATGATAACTTTCATAAAATTTATAAATGTTAGATAAATAAAAATACATTATTTCGACCAACACATTATTCTGTAACAAATAACAATGTTATATTTAAAGATGCATTACTGGTAACAATAGAAAGGGTTACTTAGCATTCAAAATACATTTCATGAAAGGTCAATTTATTTGGCTCTAGCTAGATAGGTTGTTAGAATATGACTGTACGAATAATATAGTGATACCTACCTTGAAAATCCTTGTGTAAGTATATCAATGTAACGTGCATATATAAATGATCAAACCAATCCTAGACGTTAAAAAATATTTGCTTCTTTAAAAAACTACAAATGTTAAAAAATGTAGAGAACTTATACTTTAGAAACATTTATTACGAACAAACACATGTATTTTACCTGAAGATATGAATGTAGTTGAAACCAGGTAATTTCCACTAGAAAAGTGCTTCATTTCCTGCAAACCGAGCTGGGGTAATGGAGTAAATCGCGGGGTAATTACTTTCTAACAACGGTTTTTTCCACGTATTCTTACTTGACTTGTATGAAATGTTTTATTATCATATCTATTTATATTGCTTTTTTTAAAACTGTAGACGTTTAATATTTTAATTTAGAATAATTTGTTGACGCTAATTTTTATGGGTTTAATATAAGCCTTTTATGCCCAACAGGATACATTCAAATTTGGGTGTTTCTGCACTGATTAATAGAATCATAAGATTGTATAATGAAGTAGCCAAAGATATGAAACTTGATGTCTTTAATGATAGTTTACCAAATTTTAAAAACAAAATTAAAACTTTTTATCTGGCAAAATATATATAAAAAAGTTAACTTTCATTAATTTCTTACTGTTTTAATTGAATTGTTATTAATTATTCTTGAAACCGTCCCAACTTTCTTTGGTATTGATGTGTGGGTGTGTGTTCTTTTTTGTGTAATTTTGATATCTTTTATTTTTTGGATGCTGATATGTAGGTATAAATGATTGATTAATTGAATTAAAAATGTATTAATTAACGAATATGCATGCTGTGGTAGGCGCTAAACGTAATTTGTACAAGCCAAACTGTTATATGCAATTTGTTTTTATAACTTACTTATATAATCGGTACACTATTACGTTGGCTAGATTTACTCGCATATATATCACATCGCAAATGGTTCACTCATCCACATATCAAAATGTCCATATAGCATATCCTTAATATAAATAAATAAATAAGCAAATGTAATTATTACCTGACGAAGTACTGGCCTACCTGATAAAACTGAAGCAGCATAGTTTTTGTTCTTGATTGGGACAACAATGATACCCATAAAATATGGCCAACCCGTTGGTGACTAAATATCAACAAGACATTAGTCAGTTTCGTGAAATAAAAACCAGTTTAATTAAGTAATAGCTTTAATTAATAAAATTGTTTACCAATCTATAACCTTATTACATACATAATAGGCAGTTTATAATTCTTATTGAATTCATGCTGTTTATTTACTACAGTAGCAAACCAAATACATTCAATTGAAAAGAAATGCCGAGATAAAATTAATAATTGCGCGACAAGTAGATGGCGTTGTAATTGAAGATTTTTTATTCTGAACTAAAATTGCATACCACAGAATATGTGGTAACAATTCAACTTTTTAAAAATGTTATATTTCACACTGCCTACTTTAGTTAGGTACTTAAAGGTCTAAAGAAAAATCAGTCACAGATAAAATAATAAATCACTGCCGGATGAACAAAAAAATCATTTGATTTTTGATGAAAAAATGTAGTAATGTGACGCTCAGAGAAGGATCATAAATAAAATATAAACACGATAATAAGGATTATAAAGAATTCAGGATCTATTTGGATGCATGTAGCACAAAACCGTAATAAAACGAGACAACTCACCTGTTTTATGATAGCTACTCAGAATATAATTATACTAAAACTAACACATAAAAGAAGGAATTAAATATTTGGTTGTAAAACGCGAGAATTACGTAAAAATATACTGTTGTTCTTTTTAATTTTTAAAAAAACAGTCATATCTATCTCTATCTTATATATACATAAAAGAAAGTCATATTAGTTACACCATTTATAAATCGAGAACGGTTAAACAGATTTTGTTGACCTTTGTTTTATTGAATTTGTCTCCGTCCCGAATAGCAGAACAACTATTAAAACATCGAAAAAATATTTACGAAAAAAAAAATATGAAGAAAATTCATTTTCTCATACATTTTGTATGAAATGAGTTTTTATTACGAAATTCACTGGGTCAGTTAGTAGAATATAGAAATATATAATAAGCTATTTCGCAGTGAGAAAAATAATGTCATATTTATTATTTGTATATTATCAGCATAGATTATTATTTTAAAAAATACTAAATTTATTAAAATAAAATCAAAAAAACGAGAAAACGAAACTTTTTAAACACAACTCTAGGATTATGTAGACGTCACACGCAAAAACCATTAATTTGAGTGCCTTGACACGTTTCTATTATCCAATATGTTTTTGAGGTTTTTGGGTGTTTTTGTGTGGAGTTTTTTTGGGGGTTTATTTAAACAATTTCGATCTTATTTCAAGAAACACATAACAGAATCACAACCAACCACTCACTGAGAGGTCAATAGCATGGTTTTACAAGAAATGCATTTTATTAACTTTTAACTAGTAATAAATTTCCCTTCTCTGTTGCACTCCGGAGGGAACTCGTCTTGTGTTGTAGTTATAGTTGTTGGGAGTTCCTCTCTGATCGGGTCTGGGCGGAGTTATTTCGCTGGTCAACAACTGATCTAAAGTCTGAAAGACAATATAGACACCACAAAACATATTACAAATTTTGGCACACACTGGTATTACAATATTAGTCCTATAAATTTCACATTAAGAAAGTAAATTTAAGGTAGTAAGTTATCACTTATTACTTCATTAGTTTCCATTATTCTATTAGTGTGTCTACAGCACACTCGCCCGGCGATGCTTGTATTCCTAAATCAGTCAGATGGACTAATGGACCGTCAGCACATCTGCCACCCTTAATCATAAAAAACTGAAATACAAACCTGCTTGTCAATAAGCTCTCGGTCTACCAATGCTGCCTCAATGTTAACGAATTCTCTTAAAAGATCTTTGTTGTCCGATTTCTCTACTGCTTTACGGACCTTTTCGATCTGTAAACAACTCCACATTACTATAGAAAAATGCTTTTTCCTATATCCCGATCCCGAGTAAACTGGTCGTTGCACTGAGATACAACATTTTAAAAATAACAAAAAATATTGGAAATATTTTTTTATTTTTTCCAGTAGTATAGTTTTTAAAGAAATTTATTATTTTATTTTATAGCAGTGCGATCAATACTGAGCGGAACTATGATAATTTCATAACAATTAAGATGACAGACGAATATGCGGGTAAAAGCTGTCTTTAAAAAAATTTATGTACGCCAGATGTCTCTTATTGAAAATAAGAAAAATTTATTTCCTCGCAAAACTGATGATTAGTACAATCTAGTATCTAGAAACCATTATTGCAATAAATAACAAATACATTCGGTTTATCTGTTGAAGTGACATAACAATTAGCACATATAAAGTATTTATTATGAAAACTTTGAATCTTTTTGTTGAGGCCAATCTTGAAAAGATTATTCAAAGAAAATGCAGGAACTTACAGTCTCCTCGAAAAATGTGTGTCGATCTCTGCTATCTGGGCTATCAAAATCTAAGACACCCCTGAGGACTTGCAAGGCATCATCCAATCTACCCATTTCTGCCAGTGCCATTGCCTGAAGGAAAACATTCATTAGTTACACCTTATAGTTCGGGATAGCGAACCAATGGCACGTCGGTTGCCAAATTGAGTGGCCAGTGGCGACCTGGCTACCATGTGTCATTCAGTTCTCGTATCGAGAATGGACGCTTCATGCATAGAAGAAATCACACTTATTTATTATGTGCGTCGCAAAAAGTTGAAAAAGAAGAAACCCAAGAAATTATGGCTCTAAGAAACCTAAAAAACCTAAGAAATATATCGAAACACATTCATTCCATATACACTCGTGTGACCGTCTTGGCGACCGGTTGGACACTGAGTGAGTGAGACGCAGTTTACTCGTGTACATTTTAATGGCGACGTCGTCGGCTCGCCAAACTCCAGACTCCAACAGAGAGCAGACAATCGTGGCTGCGCTTCCAAACCGTCGCCAAGTGCGTTATCTGCCATACATTTCAATCGACGTGGCCATGGCGTCCCAGTGAGGTAGGGCGCTTATAGGCATCGGTAACCATAGCGATCTACCATCAAATGGCCTATCTATCCTCACATTAAAAATATAAATATCTTACTTTGATTTTATTATTATTATTCATTTAAGTTTTTGTCCACTTTTGATGGCGTAATTCATAAATAAATCCAATATGAAGTGTATATTATGTAGTTACGCAATAATGAGAAATGTCAAGTATAATTACAAATGGAACTTACCCTTATGTTTCTTATGGTGACATAATGCAATCTAGAACCAGACAACGACTCTAACGCAATGTGCGGCGCTCCCTGCTTCAACGCTAAACCTACAACAGACCACCATATCCAATCATATCTAAAAACTCTATTTGCTTTTAATAAATTATTTCAAATTTGTTATATGTATTAATTAACCTCTAAGTTTTTACTTGTTAATTTCAAGCCCCATATTTTAACTATATAGAGATCATTTAACTGAATTTATATGATGAATTATAATGAATTATGAATTGAATGAATTATAACTGAATTTCTAGGGACCAAAAAGTATACTCACCAGCAAAGAATGTGGTGGCTCTTCTGATTGGCACAGCGCCAACTTCTGTTAGTTCCGACCATATTTTTTTAGCGTATTCCATACTCTGAGGAGTATTCTGAAACATTCAAACACAGCAATTGTACATAGTCTTGCCATAAATATTGTTACAAGGAAAAGATCATTTTCTCTTTCTATTGCATAAAATATTTAATTTATACATCAATATGAAGCTCATTTAAAATGATTTCCATTGACATTATTACAATCCTTTAAACCTTGAGACCAGTTATCACTAGAAACATGCACTTTCTCCATGGGAAAATTTTTCAGTATTTCTTTTTATTACATGTACCCCTGATATACAAGGGACCTTATGGAACTACAATTTACATTGTATTTATTAATTTTATGGTTACCTCTAATTTAATTTAAGTTTATTTCAATAAAATTTATGGATTGCTTTAGGGACTCCAAATTATCATGACGTTTAGAGCTTTCCATACTCTTTAAAACTAACCATAAATCATAATCCAACCGACTAAGATCGGGACTAGATGAATGCCAGTATTCAGCTCTGATGAAGTCAGAAACGTGTATATAACGATACTAAAAGTTTAAAAAAACCGCTTTGTGGTTTGTGGGCGAACAGTCCTATTAATTATATATACATTCATTTTTTATTTAGTTTATATGAGTTTTTGTTTATAAAATTATATATTCCAATTTTTAAGATGAATTCCACGCGAACAAAGTATTAGCATTAGCTAGTCATAAAATAAATACATTAGAACTGACAGTATAATGGAATTGAACTTAAATACTCACTTGCTTATAACAGGCACCCATTATTAAAACGAGAGGATATTTCGGAAACTTGGTCATATTAAGCTGTTTTGTCTTTAGCCTCTCATACACCGGGTACATTTCGTCATACATCTCATGATTATACAGAAGATCGAGTAGAATTTGATAAGAAATCTGTTGCTCGAAGAAACCGTCATTGACTGGATCGTTGAAACACTGAAAATGATGGAGTTCATTATATTAATAACAGAATGGCGATACAGCATTCATACTGGTATTTTGAAAGGAAAACCTTTTAAACCGTTTCAAACTATTGCAAGGGAGATAGGTAATGATAATGAAGAAAAACGATAGGCTATTACCAAAACATATGGAAACCTTGTATTCTTGCATCACAACTTAATATTAATTAATTAATACTCATTACTCTTTGAATAAATACCCTTGTTTTGACAGTAAACTTGTCATTCGGCCAAGTACAGTATATAAAAATATGCTGAGTAGTTTATCGATATGAACCCATCTCTAATGTAAATATCCAACCTGTATCCGAGCACCACCATGATATAAGTAACACCGTTAAAACATTGTAATACACAATGTATTTAAAAAAAATATTTTGTGTGTACCTGTAAAGCTTCCTGTGGTGCATCCAAAAAGTAAAACATTCTCATGACTACAGGCCCGAAAATGTAGGATCCAAAGCGAAACTCTGAGTTCTGAGAGTTAAATCTGAAATCACAGAAACAAATAGGTACTAAACACAGAAAAAGGTGAAGGTCACAGGTACGAGGTCAAGGCTATAATGGTGGATGCATTAACACTTCCTAACCAAGCTCTCAATTTTTGCAGAGTGGCTAAAGATGTATGTGGTCTGATGATGTCATGATGAAAACAAAAATACAAAACTTTTCTAATATTAATTATAGATTAATAATTATATTTAACTAGTATATGCCAGCTACTTCGTCTGCATCCGATCGATAGCAAAGTTCACAGGGACACCCGCTGGACTAATCTGAAGATGATTTTTTTGTCTCCATTAAAAGTTGCAATCTGTCGCAATCATCCAGTGATGCTTCCTGATTTAAGACACAAAATTAACTATCATTGAACACTCAAAATATCCTAAGGTAGCTTTTTCTTTAAGATTAATAAGATTGTGTCATAAGGCTTTTGGCTTCAAAATTGGGATGATTGAGGATGTTATCCTTATATCTTTATTCAATTATTTCCTTATTTCAATTATTTCCTTCTTGACAGTCGGTATATTTAAAATGTATGGATGGTGTCATTGGTGACAAAACAAGGAGCGTCAGTTAGAACTTCAATATTCTGAGTTTGACGCAGTTCCCCACAACTGAACACCATAAGTCCAGACAGGCTTAATGACAGCTTTATAGAGCAAGATTATTTTATTGTCAAGACTCATTTGTGATTTACTTCCGAGCATCCAATAAAATTTGCGAAACTGCATTCCCAACTGTTTCCTTTTGGAAAATATATGTTTTTGCCATGTAAGGTGGCTGTCAAGATGCATTTTAAGGTACTTGATGTGTTCACACTGTGGGATGTGTATGTTGTTGAGGGTTACGGATGGACAAGTTTCCCATCTTGTTGTATAAGTAACGTGAACCGACTTCGTTTTGTTGGCCCTTATGTTCCAGTTTTTCATCCATTGTGATATTTCGTCGAGACTACATTGAAGCATCTGAGAGGCCATTACAGGATCCTCGTGAGTAGCTAAAATAGCTGTATCATCTGCAAAAGTACCAGTAACAACAGAAGAATTTGTTGGTAAGTCAGCCATGTGAAGATTGTCTGAAACTTTAATCAAAATCGGTTCAGCAGTTTTGGAGTCTATAAGAGACATACATATACAAATCGCCTTTTATATATGCCTGTGACTTCGTCCACGTCTGATTGCTACCAAACTTTACAGGAACACCTGCTGGACTAATCTGAAGATTGTCTGAAAGTTTCATCAAAATCGGTTCTGCAGTTTTGGAGTATATGGGAGACATACATACACACATCGCCTTTTATATATATATATAGATAACTTAAGAACAATATATTGAGCACTTACTTTTTCACCATGTTTAAAACAAGCTCTACATCTGTTGGTTCAGCAATGTGGACCATGTTTTTTAAATCTTCAGTAAAAATCATGTTATTGGTGTCTGTGACAAAATCGTTCATTTTTGTCCTAAACTTATCGGAAACAGTTGCAAATTGCTCCTTGACTCTTTTCCTGATAAGTATGTAATTATCGATTCCAAGTGAAGAAGAAGAATACAAATATTGTGCTGCAAAAATAAAGTAAGTTACCAACTTAATTAGATAACTATGCATGAAAATATGAACCATAGATATAAAGATATCACATACATAGTTCTATTTTTCAATTAATAAAATATTTAAATAAGTTAATAAATAAATAACGTAAATTATAACTTAGTTATAAAATAATGTTTTGCTGACCTTGTGTTGTATGAAAATATGCTCTAGAAGTCCGAATAGGTTGCAAAAAGTTTCTTGCTAATGAGTTAAAAAAAACTGCCATCATTCCAAAAATTTAATTTATAAATTGAAACAATAATAAAGGAACGAAATAAGAAAACTTTTTATTGCGAGAATTTGAAAAAATATTAAAAATATGATAATTAATAGCGATAATTTGTTATGTTAACCTAACCGAACCGACCGCCTAACTAACCTCAAATATATTATGACATTGATGACATTCTTTATGGAAAATGACATTGATAGATTATGAAAAATTAACTGACAATTGACAATTTGACAGAGATTTTTGTCTTAGACCGGCCACAAATACCCTATAAAGGTGAAAACAAACTATCGGTTTGCCGCGGATTATGGACGCGTCCGATAGTTTGTTTCCACCTTTAACCACTCATCTACCGGGTTCGTTTAGTGTTGTGATATTTTTTTGTGTTAGATTTAAAATGGATATAGTAGGTAGTCAAATTTCCTGATGATTACTGATGGTGCCATAGCACACTATGTACCAAATTACCAAAGAATATAACTACTCTCTAGCGTGAGATACTTGTAGCCAAAGACATTGTATAGTTCGCACCGTAGATATACAGGTTTCTCGCCAAAAGTAGAAGGGGCATGAGCAGTATTCAATTCGTAGGTCTGTTTGACGGGCGGAGGGACGATGGGGGCGGGAGCGCGTCGGCGCCGCCACGCACATTATTGGTAGAGGTAGACTCTGGTAGACCAGCCGCTCTTCCCCTCCCGCACTGCGTTCGCTCGTCTCGTGTCTCTTGGGTACTGTTGCGTACAGATGTTTTATCGTATTAGTAATACATCATAGTGAAAAAATGCCTAAAAAAAACTTCTTTTTCGACAACGCACGATGATTTAATGGAAGGAATATCAACACTGCCTGTGATGATCAATTTTTTTTCCATTTTATTAAATAACTAAAATTTACTTTTGTTTTTATTTTTCTGAAAATACTAGCAAGATAAGTCACAAGGAAAAAACTAGTGTTTCAAAATTCAAAAATTATAATAAATTTTGTCTATGGAAACACTAGTGACAGACCATTCCATTATCAGTTGTTATTGTTATCATCAAGAATAGAAGTAAAGGAGCACCATCTTACATGGGTGTTAAACTGAAAAAGTGGCAACAAAGTATTAAATAGTGGTCCATAAATTGACCAGAATGGCGCTAGTATAGCCAGAGTGTATGAAATGAATGTAGCAGATTTTAATGTCTTTTATGTGACTTTATTGTATTGACTGTTATATAACTTTTTAAAATAATAAAATAATAACATTTTTGCTGTGAATGTCTTTCTTTAAAATTTATACACTGGCTACACTAGCGCCACCAATTTAACGCATTTCAACGGGTCGGACACTTTTAGATAATAGAGATGGTGCTCCTTGTATTCTATCCTCCTTGGTTATCATGCATTAAAAGTAAATGATAGTCTGTGTCTGTGTCTCTGTGGGTTATATTTACGTAGTAACTAATATTATAATCTGTGGATTATATGAATGATGATTGATGGATGGTGTGGTGGCCATTGGTGGTGGTGGTAGCTGGACCAGCTGGTGGCTGCCTGGTAGCTTTTAGAGAGTACTATATTCCTTGCTGGTAGCAAAAGAAAAGAAGGTTCACATCACATATTCACATTTTACATTGATGATTTTTTTACACTACATCTGCTCTGCTGTGCGTGCGCCTTATTATATCAACATGGTGTGATGTTAAATTTTGTGCAATTAATTACTTTATTTCTTAAAATTAATATAAGAAGTAGAATACATTAAGTAAAGTGATAAGGAGGATGTAGTATTTGGCATGGAATCATTCGAAGATTCCAATTGTCTCTCTATGAGCGATAGTTTTTCTTTATACGAACGTTACATGAGAAGTTTTAATGTTGTGAGCAATTTTAGTGAAGGAAAGGAAGTTCCTACGACCACGGAACCAGCTTCAGTGTCGAGTAGCTACGACAGCTCTAGAGGTAGTAACGTAGACTTAACTGTTGCTATAGAGAATAGTAATAAAATTGGTGCAAACGCTGAGACAATAGAGTGTTCAATCCGAGATACTGAAATTCTTTGTGACAAAAAGTCAAATATTGACCTTTCCACGCCTCCACCAGTTCTATTTGAAAGCTCATCTACAACTGTAGAGCACAGTCTTACTGAGAAGTCTGACGCAGCTGAAGCACCCATTTCATCTGAGGACTCAAAGGGTGATTGTCCCAAACAACCTGTATTTATTACTCCCACCATGGAAAATAGTAATAATGCTGTTGACAGTGTACCCTTATTCCTCAATGTTAGACCCACGGAGAGTGTATTTAAACTTCCAATTAGTGAGCTCTCTTTTAATGGCACTATAAAACATGTTCAGAAGCTACAACCAATCGTTGATCCTATCACAGCACTTAGCTCTGCTGGCACAGGCTTACTTGAGCTTGACAAAAACTCTGAGTCTTCTAATACTGAAAACAGTAATATAGCTAGTGACAGAGAAAGTGATGTATGTATTTCGAATGAAAAAAGCACAGAAACAAGTGAAGGCAACAAAAGCTCGGGAGACTCTCAATATGAAGAGTTAAATCAGAAGAAAAGAGATGGAAATTCTAAATGGAAATTAGATCATAGTTCTTCCTCTTACGAGGCTTCTATTGATAGTGGTGTCCGGTCACCTGATATGTTTTCCGAAGACGATGATGAAGAACCAATTGCAGAACCGAATACATTTTGGAACTTTTTGAAAGATTATGAAGCTCACGACAAGAGAAAAGTGAAGAAATTAGAGGTTTGTATGATATTAAATAATTATTATGAACTAATTGCTAAATTGTGGTATTATTTAATAATTTAAATTGCAATACCATTGTTTTCTATTGACAATATTTGCTAAAATACATTTCACTAACACTGATTTTTAGCACTTACTAGAACATCTATATAAAATATATGTTCACTATAAAACAAATATTAAATTATTTATATTTTTAGTAATAGAGAATATATTCAGCAAACAACTTTGCCAATTGCCAATTAAGTAATTTGCTTCACAACTAAATAGTTATTAAGAACTTTTAAGATAATAATCAGTTTTCCAAAAGCCAAATTAATTCTAGCCTGATGTTTTAGTTTCTTTATAGTTAATCCTTTAAATAGCAATAATTCTTTTAATCCTTTTAATACAAATCTATTCTTAAACTAGTTGACTCAGCGAACTTCGTACCGCCTCAAGTAAAAACCCTTTCAATACAAAATGTATTGACGACACATTTGGTCTATTGGCTAGTAACCCTAGCTGTTAACCAAATGATCGCGGGTTCGAATCCTGCTAGGGGCGTTTGTTTATGTGTTAATATTTTACCTTTGTCCTGAGTCATGGATGTTTTGTATTTATAATATGTATGTATTTACAAAAAAAAAGTAATCTATGTAGTATATCAACTGTGTGGTATCCATAATACAAGCATTTATTGGTTGCTTACTGTGGAACTAGATGGTTTTGTGTGGAATGTGTGAAGATATTTATTTATGTATGAGAAAATGAATTTTCTTCATATTTTTTCTTGTGAATATTGTTGTGATAGTTATTCCGCTATTCTGGGTGGAGACAAATTCAATGGTCATTAAAATCAATCCAGCCATTTGTGTGTTATAAATGGTGTAACTAACACGACTTTGTTTTAATAATCCATAGAAAAAGTTATAGATTAATAAAATAAAATTATTGAAAGTACTCATAATAAAATTGATGTACCTATTTTCTACTGTAATAATATTATTTTATTATACTTTCAAAATGAAACCTATATACCTTTTACATTTTCTTTGTTAAATAAAATAAGATATAAACAAAATAAACATCTATACTTCACTAGTCAGTTATACTTTTTTTAATATTTAATGTTATTTTACAAAAATTTTCAAGCATTGAGACATGAATTTATTGATGTTTAAAAGTTATAATGGTATTTATTCATGGTAATATAGAGAGGTTTTAGAGAAATTAGAGATTATAAGGAAATTAAACACAAATTACAAACTGATTAAATGGAAGTGTTTACTGTAGACTCTTTAGAAGGACTACAATTTAATTTTATTCAACTTGATTTCACCGGCAAATCTGTCTGATGCTATATTTTAAAAAAGTTAAATAAAACTATTATCTAACTAAATTATTGTTTAATTTCAGCAAAAACTCGCAGCATTGTCACCTTTTCGATCTAAAAAAACGTTTACAATAGATGCAAGCGAGATGCTAAGGAAGTATTACACATTTTTGCCTGCTTTCACAAATGAGACTGAGGCTTCAAGGGAAACTAATGCCAGAACTCCAATAAAGCGAAGACCTGATCAGGAGTCTTTGAATGTTAGAGAAGCTGACGCTGCAAAAGAGTCAGTTATAAGCAATCAATTGCTTTTCAAAGATGATATGAGTAAACTTAATAAGAGAAACTTTAAAAATTCTGATTCAAAGGATTCGGAGGTCGAACAAGGCAAGAATGATAGTTTGAATGATACAAGTATCATTTTGGAAATGGGCTGTGAAGATGATGCAAGAGAGTCATGGCCTGATGTCTTAAAGTGCAAATATCATGATGTTTAGTAAGTATCTATCTTATTTATTTTATTTTATTAACATACAAAAAAAAACAATTGGTGGTACACAGTTTAGGTATACTATAAACTCAATTAAGTTTGTACCGTACACCTGAATTGTCAACAATAACATAAATTTACAGAATTACAAACAAAAGAAAGAAGTACATATTTGTAGGTAGATACCATTTTAATACAACGAACCTGCTTGTCCCACTTTCTGTACTGCTTTAATTTTTACTTTGCTTAAGATATTATTATATATATGTATTTTTATAAAATGAAATATCGTTTAATAGCTGACAAAGAAATAGAGTTTCTAATGGTTAAGGCTATCCACAAAGGCTATTTCAAAGTCCTCCATAGACGAACTATCCACATTTGGTGTTATAAACAGTGATAAATTATTTTATGATAGTAAAATCAATTATTTTTTATTATTTTTACGAATTAAATCTTCACTTGATTTAATTCTCATTTCAGTTCACTATTATTTATGTTTCACTGCCTTAAAAGAGCAGGGTCCTCCCTCTATATTATTTTATTTATAGTATTTATTTTTAAAATAAAAAACAAGTATTTTATGGTCATTAAATGCTTATACTGTGAATACAATTCATACTTTGTTATGTAATGTATATTAACATAAAATATATGTTCCTTAAAGTTTCTTCTTCTTCATGTGGAAAGTTACTGCTTCTTCCTACTAGTGAAAGTTGGTGATCAGGCTGGAGCTTTCTCTTTGTCTTTTGTTCTTAGGAACAGCTAGGAACGCATTAGCCATCAGAGTCCTTATAGGTTGTGTTAGCGTTGCTCAAGCTAGACTTATTAACTACAAAAAATTGTGGTCACTATAATGCATTGTAAAATTCATTAATACATCGAAAACATAATCTATTCACGTTCTTATATAAATTTGAAAAAATTCTATCAATTGTTTACGAGGTTTATATTTTTGGGTCTAAGTTGAGTTATACTTTCAAATGCTAACCTTGCCTGATTGACGTCTATTAAGATAGCATTATAAAGTCGGCAAAATCAAAAAAAATTTTAGCTCAAAATTTAGTGCTAATTTAGTGCCAAACAATTAAAAAAAGTGCTGTTATAAATAAATAAGCAAGAAAACGATACAATGCTACCTTTTCATCAAGCTAGCAATGTAATAGTCGGAAATCAATAAAATCAGATAATTAGCGTTAAGTTTTTGTAGTCAAAATTAAGTGCTTAATTAGTGCTGCTAATATAGCTAACGACATTTGAAAAAAAAAATTCCATAACTTTAATACACTCAATAAGACTGGCATAATGATCGTCGTTTGGAGGCCTGGGGCGCGCGCGTCGCAGTGTGAGCAAGACAGCGCGTATTATTATACACTAAGTATTATTTATGCTTGCTTAAAATTTTAAAGAAATTATCGTTTTGAATAACTAAAATATATATTTTTAACTATCTACTGAATATTCTGTGTTATTGAAAACATGGTTCGTTTTTTAAAGTTTTGTTGGAAATATAATATATTTTGACTAAAAACCGAAAACTGAAAAACCTAATAAACCAATTCAATGCTGTAATATAAAATTAGTATTAGACTACTTTTGTTAATTTTTATTTTTTAATTGACAGAATAATTTATGCTAAATATTTTTTTTGTAAAGAAAATGTATAAATGAAATGATTATCAAATTTGTATAAAAAAATTAATATGAAATTATTATAATTATTACTTATATTTGAATAATGTGTCGCTTAATAGAAAAGACTGGGATGTCCGTCCCGCTAGCATTGTTGATTACTATTTATATTAAAATAAATTTTTTTATCCTAATTAAGAGCAGGAAGGTCAGTGTAATATTGTACAATATAATATAAAATTGTCTATTGTGGTCTATTACTGAGTTCATGTTATCCATTTATTTTTCAGTTATAACGTAACAAAGTATTCGGAGAAATTAGAATCATTGACTTTGCGCTATGGAGAGAAATATGTTCGTGCTGAAACATCGAGCAGTTTCAATGTTAACACTGGAGGTCTTCCATCACCAAACACTGTTAAGAGACAGAAGGCTCAGCAGAAGTAAGTATATGACAGACAGACTAAATAAATTAGCTTTAGCTTGATTTTAAGAAATGTCTAAAAAATTTTGGAGTATGAAGTGTTTACTTTCAAAATTTGGGGAGATACTTTTGGAAAAATAAATTCTGAAAATTAATGTGTTCTTGCTATTATATGTTTATCTATTATAGACATCAGTGACCACCTTATAACAAAGTACTTTATCTTTACATTATAACATGCTTTATTATGTTTCTGTTAAAGATTGGCTCAACCGACGTCTCTGGGATCTCGATTATCACACATCGCAACTCGTCGAATGGCATTCAGTAGAGAAAAACCACTCACTCTTAAATCCAATATGATACTCGTTGAAAAAACGTAAGTATTACAAGACAAAACACTTTTTCAATGTTTATCCAAAAAAATTTAATTCTATTATTGAATCACAGTATAGTTAAAAATCAATATTTATAAATGATGTCAATCTAACTGCCCCAGTACTTTTAGTGTAATTATCTTCCATAATAATCTTATTATAGGGTATTTCAACAATACCTAGTGTGCAAAGTAATTTCTTTCTTTCTTTGCTGTTGTGTTTTGGCGAGTGAGTAAGGAATGCCAGAGCCCATTACTTTATCCTTTCGTTGTCCCTTATTATTAATTCTACTATGGTCGGCAGCGTACACGCAGCATCAGTGGCATTGCTTGTGTTATAGGCGACGGTAGCCACCTACCATCAAGTCGTCAGCCTTTCTGTCGAGTATCTGTAAAAAAAGAGTAGTTAGAAATAAATTAACACAAAAAAACAGTAGTTAGAAAGTAGTTGTGTCGAGTAACACAAAAAAAAGAGTAGTTAGAAATAAATTCTGGCCTCGGTTAAATTTGGTTTATTCAAGTCTGACGAGTGCATTGTCTCTTCGGCACACAGAAAACCAAAGAGCACCGCGGAACGAAGGAGTCCGCGATTGCGACGCACTCCCAGCAAGAGAACACCGGTGCGAGACGGTTCGGCAAAGAGAAAGGTTAAAACGCCCAAAAGCCGTTCTTCGAGCACAAAAAAGGCCGGGAGAGCGTCTACAGGGGTCCCACAGGCGCGCGAGAGTTTCAAGAGAGCACTGTTCGTCAGTCCAGAGAGCAAAAAGACTGCTACATCGGCTTCGGTCTCGACAGCACCTCAGTTGTTGAGGGCGAGTAGTAGGTGTTCTGTGGGTTCGCCGGACGCAGTGGCCGAGACGCAAAGCCTAGACGGGGCACTGCGCGACATCTTTCTGAAGCGAAAACGCAGCGCCTTGGACGACGAGCCGGACAATCGTAGAAGCAAAGTGGCCAAGAGCCTCTCGTTCGGCGGTGACGCGATCGATCGTTCGCAACAGTTCGGTCTGAGTCGACGCGCGTCGGAATTGCCCGCAGCCAAAACCACCGGACTCAATGAGAGGCACAAGCAGGTATATTATCGTTTCACACTATTCATTCTTGGCGATTAGTCTTATAAAATGTATGAGTAGTGTAAGAATATCATTCAGGCGTTGGATAAGTGATTAGGGTACTTGCCTTAACGCTCTGTCTCAATGGTCCCGTGTTGCGAACCCGCAACGCCCGACGCAAAAACGGGGTGTTATTAGTTTGACGTGTGCGTCTGTCTGTGGAGTCGTAGCTCCCCATAGCTCCCCATTTTTGTTTATTTTTATTTGAAAGCCGACGTGATAGGGATTGTTCTTAGCTATAACTTATGAAGAACTGTTCAGACGTTTGAAGACCATCGGTACATTTCCCAGTTGACGAATTCTTACGGTATTCAATAACATCCACATGTTCGATTGACGTGAAATTCGGTATAGCTACTGTTACTTCGTTGGTATTTCCGTGACATGACCATGTCATCCTTGACCTGAAAATGAAGCATCGAGTCGTCAGCAACTTACAGCTGATAAGGCGTGGTAATGTTGGTGTGATTGCAGAAGTTGTTGTGGGCGGTGTCGGAGGCGCTGCGAGTGCACGGATGGCGGATGACGTCACCGGGCTTCCGCGACAAGGCGGCGGCGCTGGCGCGTCTCACGCGGCGTCTGCTCTCGCTGCCGCCTCACGCGGCGCGACTCGCCGACCCCCGCCTCAACACCTCCGACACGATCCTCAAGTCAGTCGCGTTCTTCTTTCACATCTGTAACTATTAAGAGCGCTTAACAGTTTACGCTGCGCGTCTAATGACCGTAGCAGTATTTTATAATAATATTTATTTATTTTCTTACATTATTAAGCATTCAAATTTCATGTACACGTATTGTTTTTTCAACGAACGGTTTGAATTTGTAGAAGTAACACAAAATATAAAGCACAAAATGTAACATATCATTATTTTTTTAACGCTCATTTTCGACTAAATTAAAAAAAAATCGATTGCAACAAATAAAAGTAGAGAATGTTGTTGTAGTTGGGATGTTTTTTAAAATACATTTCCAACAATTTTTCTAAGGTAAATAGATGACCAATAGTGATTTGATAGTAATATTTAGGAAAACACAAGTTGCTAAAAACAGATAAACAATGATTTTTAAATGCAACAATAAATAAAAATAGAATTATGCTATCCTGCTTCATTATTGTTTTGTTTGTTTTTTGCATGAATCACAATCATGTTCAGAAATTCGTGTAAAAAGCGTTTAAACTGCTATATATACCTTCTTAACTACAAAAAGCAATACCTTTTTAAACATTCCAGGTTAGCTCGACAGTATGTGTTCGCGATAATTCAAGGCCGGTCCATAGACGATTGCTTCCAAGAGGAACAAATGAAGATTTCAAACGAGACCAACAATAAAGTCGTCGGCTACATCACGGCCGCCGCCTATCGGGAGCTCAAGGAGAAGCAAGCGAACTCGACTTTCGCCTCGCGTATAAAGGAAAATGCGTGCAACGATATCAAAAGATGTACCACTGAACAACCACGAAACGCACCCAAGAACGTACTTCAAGACAAATTGCTAAATGTTGACAGTAATTCTAGCAGCATAGGTCTCAGCGGTTTGGACAGAGTGGAAATTTACAAGTCCAATTCTATGCCCTCATTCGAAGAAGCCGCCAAGTTGAGGGCTCGAAGACAGATTAGTTTTGACAACATTGACTTTCCAAAAAGGTGATGTGTTTGTTCAGCAGTGATGTGTTAAAGTGGTGTTATTGCAATAAGCTTTCTATAAGTAGTGAAATTTTTTTTGCAGGGGCAGCTAATTTTAGTTTAAAATTTTATTATTTTTTATTAAAAACACAAGTGCATATTTATATTGTAAAGTTAGAGTCCGAATTTAAGTTATGACTAGTTAAAATTTAGATAATTTTAAACAGCCTACACTCAACGCAAAAACGGGGTGTTATAAGTTGGACGTGAGATATCATCATCTCAGCTGCAGAAAGTCCACTTCTGGACATAGGCCTCGCCCATAATTTTCAAATAAGAACCGTAATGTTTAATTTTTGTATGACGTGTGTATCTGTGTCTGTATGTTTAATCGTAGCTCAAAAAAGGGATGGATCGATTTTGATCCGGTTCTATTTTCTTTGAAAGGTGACGTGATCGGGATCGTTCTTAGCTATAATTTATGATGTTCAGGTGTTTGAAGACCATCAGTCCATTTTCTAGTTGACGAAATGATTTCACTAACTTTGACAGGTTCGATTGATGTGAAAGTTGGTATACTGAAGTATCATTGGTATTTCCATCACATGGTAACTTTGACATGATGGACATGATGTCTGCGGAATACCCAAATACTTAGCAACTTACTTACACGCAGATATAGCATGTTTGGGCTCAATAGAAAGTCGGGGGTTAGTTTATAATTTTAATTATAGCATGTACAATATGTACAAGATACTTAATGAACACATAATTTTTCATTATTAAATGTAGCATAAAATAGTGACAAATAGTAAGTAACTAAACTAATAGAAAATAAACTAAACATAATTATAGTTTGACAAAAACCGCTGTAGCACGCCTTTGCAATGTGCGCTCTCTCTGTCCATCGTCGTATACTTGCATTTGTCTGACGCACAAGAGATAAAATATCCAAAGATTATTCGTGCTATATCTCGTGACATCAAAACTGTTTTGTAAAGTGGGCGAATACTTCAAGAGAAGAAAAGCAGACATGCGAATATAGCAAATTTTAAAATATTGTAAACCGATATCGTAAGATCTGTTCGACGATATCGCTCTCATGTGAACTCGCGCTTTTTCCTCCCGCCTCACCGCATTTCTATGGAGTGGTACAGCGGTTTCGGCCAAACTATATATTATATAGTCCATGAGTGTTTAAATGTTACACCAAAAATAATATACAGCAAAGGATGACAGTAGATTGTTGCACATTTGTACTATTAACTTTAGCATTTTATAAACCATACATTCTAATACTCATAAAACATCAAGTAGTTAGTAAATAAAATAATATATAAATAAACAATTTTGCGAATTGAAAATATTAGCTTTTCTTTTAAAGAAAATTGTAAATTTAGAATTATGAAACTATAAAAATATTTCAATAGGTTTATTCACATATCCCTACCACATTAGTTTTAACATGTATAAGACATGTTAGTTAATTTATGTCTTTAATTAAACTTTTCTACTGCTACTCAATGGAAAAGATTTATTTAATATTGTAGAAACATGAATTTTATTTCCCCTATGAACGTCATTGAAATTTACTCATTTTGAAAACGTTATAAATAAGGCATTTGTTAATGATAAAAAGACAAGGTACCGTATTGTTTTCGCACAAATGTTTATTTTATACTTCGAGTATGAAATGTGTTTATTTGTAATATATCTAATACTGTAGAAGAATCGGTGTTTTTCTCCATTTTAATTTTTTTTTGACAACAATTTGTGACTCAAATATAATGGTCTTAGCTTGTAAATATTGCAAGGGTTCTAGTCTAGAGTTAGTAAAATGTCTTATATCTGCACAGGGCGATTTTTTTGTTAAATATATTTTATCCATTCAATTGCTTCGAAATAATCATGCTTTGCTTTATTTTATTTATCTCTCACAACAGTCTGTCTGTCTGTCACGTTTAAACTGCGCAAATAATTAGATTTTTCTATTTTTTTGTAGTCAGTAATTACTGAATAGATGGCAATTTTTCAGTTTTAAATAATTCATAGTAGATTATACAAACATTACATTAGATCAAACCCTATAAGATTATATTTGTTGCTACTTATCCTCTAAACATGACACTCGTACAGTTCAGCGATATGTACTTGTCAGATATATGCTCTTTAACTTAATCTGAGAAATAACTTAGATTGGTATTTGTATACTTACAAACATTTTTCTACACCTCTGTATTCCAAATATAATATAGTAATATTACTTTTTGACTATCATTCAATTGACATTGCATATATATTTATATTTGTTCTTATTTTGGACATGTTTTTTTTTATTATTTTAGAGTTCAATGTGTTAAGGCGCGTTGGATAAATTAGATAGTTTCGGAAAAATGTATTCTTTTATTTATATTAATCACTTAAACTTAAATGATATATATGCATGGATTCTCCTGTTGTCGTTGTCTCAAAATTAATATTTTTTTCAAAAATTGTCATTACAAGAAAGTAATGTAACTAGAATGCTTCTAAAATTGTTGTCGACTTAAAAATTACAGGTCCAGTAAATATATAAATTTTAATACCAATAAATGTAATGTCTATCCAACACGTTGGGCGAATGTCAGTTTATTTTTTAATATCTAAGTAGAGCAGAATATGACCAGTTTGATATCATAACTTATTCCCTAAAAATGAGCAGGTAGCTCAAGCTGAATTTACCTAATTTTTTTTTTTTGAACGCCTATAAGCTTTGTGTGTTACTCCTAACCTAAGTATTGGCAAGAGCTCAATAAACTTACTTGTATATAAACGAATAAATTATTTTCCTTACTTTGTTTTTTTGTTATTTTGGTTTTCACACGTGGGTTTGAAAAAGAAGGGGCTTTCTCGCTTTAAATGTTTAGGTGTTATATAAAGCAATGGCAGGGCCCACTGCGTTTCACATTGAGGAGATTTCTCAGAGTCCATTTCCCTTTCCCCCCTAATTCCTTATCCTTTATTTATTTATTTATTTATTAGACAATAAGGAATAACTTAAAATCTAACATTGTCCTATAAAACTGTACAACAGATGGCTGAAAAACTGATTGATAAGTTTGACTATGGGATCGAATATGTAATCGCGCATATAAAATTACATGAAAGCGAAAATACAAGTAATCTAAATCTCTGATCGATTAATAATCTAATATTCAATTAATCATAGCAATTTTTCATTAATTTATTTTTAAACACAGGTTTGACAATGTTCTCAGGTAAAGCTACCTATTAACACGAACATAAACTTCATAGTTCTATCGCCGTAAAAGATATAAATCCTAAGTACTCAATACAATTAATTTTCCTAGGGCAATTGCCGTGTTAATATGTGTATTTATGGTGCTACTATGGCGTTTCTTGTCAAATTAACTTCCAGACGACATTTACGTGACGTTCCTGACAATGGTCTACCCAGGTGGACCACGGGTAATACCCGAAATAAAATACTCAATACCTGAAATAAAGAACTTACAGGACAATAAGTCCGTCTATACAACTTAATGAATATAGAGTTCCATGCGAAACAGCGAAAAGTGATTGGTAAGTACCTATCATAGAATAATTCTGTAGCATTATCTAGATACCTAATCAAGGAATAAACGTGTTAATATGAACGATAAGATAATTAGCACAATACTTGATACACAATATGCGTGTCAATGTTATGTTAGAATGCTATGATATTCTTTAACTATTAGAAAATATCAATGTTCTATAGTGATTTATTGTTTTGTTTATAAAAGTGCAACTTTTTTATGAACAATGGGAAGTTCACAGTCTTATCCCGGCTTGACTGAAGACCTTTTAGAAGATTACAAATCGTTAACTTATTTAAGTAGAGGTGAAATTTTACAGTAAGTTAAACTATATTTAGATATATTTCTATACTGGTATGGTCGGGTTAGTTTAGTCCTGGAACTATGTCTCAAACCAACAAAAAGTTTAAATTTTCCGCCACGCTATTATAACTAGAGTTATCGATATATGTAGTTCGCATCATCATTAATAGATGGCTAATATAATATATAACATAATCCCCAAAAAAAGCTGCCGCCAATTTTAAATATTTTGGTTTTTATGTATGTCAGAACCACATTGGTATTGTGGGAATCTGGTATAGATGGAATGAAGCCTTCAATCCGCTTCAATTGGGATTTCAAATCCAACCGGTAGTGCCAGTTTACATTCAACATCCATCCTCACCAACTTTCGCATTTAAAGTATTAGTAATCCAAGTTACATTTATTAACTATATTTATTAAATAAAGAATTTATTTACAATAATATGTACATAATACTTACAGAAATATAACAATTATTAATAAAACTAAACTAAAAATCTTAAAAATCTTGTCGGGCGCCCGCGTCATGGTGCCGAGGATGCTGGCAGCATTTCCTCGCTGTATTGCAATGCTAATGCGTTGCGAGAGGAAGCTGCCAGCTCGTCGGTCACCAGTGTATTGGTAAGCCTTTTCGAAAGCTCTTTGAAAATTTGGCGAGCACTTGGACCCCACGGACCAAGGGTCTCAACTCCGAACGGCATAAAAGTGTTATTTTATTTATTTATTTAACTATATTGAAACTAGGTATTATTTAAATTAAGTCTTGTAACAAACTTTAGAATTTAATGAATACAATCTGTAGAAATGTTATATGGGACTGTTTAACAAATATTTTTTCCAGTATAATGAAGAAGTTTTATACAATCGGCCCTGAAAAATTAGAAGCTGATTATCATCACCGGTTTTCGAAGAAGGAAATAATAGATAAATTCAAAGTATTGAAGGTAATTAAGTACTTAAAATAAAAGTTGTACGCTTGTTAGGATTTTTTATTTGTTTTATTTATTTTCTGTATGTAGTATGGCTTCTGTAATATAGCTAGTAATGGGTTGTCACACTGGGTTATTTCACCAACTTTAAGTGAAGTGTTGATTACTTACTTCTAGAAATAATTTTATGTTTTATTAAATTATGCATTCGGTTTACTGCATGCTTCGATAGGCGATTTTTTTGTTTGGGACTTTTACCGTACAAACAAAGGTATATCATCTCCATCATTCTCGGTTACCGGTGACTTTAAATGGCGGTTAGCCTACTTGACACATGGTGAAAGGGGCCCTTTAATCTATGAAGGATATCCCATAGTATTGAATGGACTATGTTCACTTATTATCAATATTTCCATACTAAATTGGTTCCTTGTTCTTAAATTTTGTCATAAATTTTCCATTATAACGAATATACTAAGGGTTATCCCGAGGGGGGGAGGGGGTAACAAATTGTAAAAAATGGGTCACGTAGTACGGGTACGTTCCCTAGGTATATATTTTTTTACTCCGTAGAAGTTTTGCTGTAACATACCTACATTGCATATGATATTTTATTTCCAGAATAATCCATTCCAAGATCGAATTTTTCAAGTGTTTTCTTCTAAGAATGATGATTGTTTTTCCTTCGAAGATATGTTGGATTTATGTTCGGCAATGAGTGCCGATTGTCCTATCGACGTGAAAGCTGCTTGGGCGTTTAAAATATTTGGTATGCAGTTGTTTTGGTATTTGGTATTCATATTCATTTTTTTCCCCCCGAGGGTTACACCACCCCCGTGGGCCATATATTTATTCAGTTTTACATATTTACATATGGCTTATTAAGTAATTATATGTACATTGAGTGGGGGAAAATCGCCGTTACCCTGGGGTAGGGGTTAGGCAAGGGACCTTGCAACGCGGTCGTCACGCGACCGTGCTGTGACGACGCGTTGTTCACGTGACGACCGCGTAGCTTTTTGTTAGGAACATAGCTAGATATCGCACCTATATTATAGTCAGGACTCTCTTTTTTATACCTGTGTTAGAAGTCCGCTCCTTGGTATGAATCAACGTTCGTATCGAATAAACATCGAAGATGCTAAGCACCAGACTGTAAATACCTTTAAGCCTAGGTAGTTATAGTGTTAGCTTGAGCGACATAGATACGTAGGTACGTCATAATACATAACCTTCGCATTGACATTGCTTGCACAGATTTATCTTTAACAATACAAACGTAGATAGAAGCAAAATACTCATTATCTACCATTGATAGTACAAATACATAGATATGGCATGTAATCGAAACACGGGCCTCATAAAGCTATAGGTACTCGACCCCACAACTAAAATTCCAAGATCAAACACTATGTAATAAGAATAGAGAGAGTCGACAAATATATTCAAATCAGATTCATGTGGTAGGGTGAATGAGATGACTGCTACGCTACGCATCCACACCACATCCAAACGAAACCGGTTATTCACCGTTCGAGTTTTCTTCAGACTGAATGACTCCGCTTATAATAAATATACTTACGCGAACGCGAATACGTAGCGTTGATGGAATAAATACAAAGATCATGACAGTGACTCATATGGTTGTCTCATTCACTACCTTTAAATATTAGTAATAATAGTTTCAATTATCTATGATTTTAATACAATTGACTATCTAATCACTTTCTCTCTATTATAACCATCAATGATTATCAATGAACACGAGTTCGATATTGGAATTTATCTGAAGGGATAAGTATTAGAAGTCTTTGTTGTAGCCCATTTGTTCAATATCTAGGTATGCAATGTAAAACGTTTTTGCTATATTAGTAACCTAGATTTATTAGCTTTATCTTTCATTATTATCCAGATTTAGATGGCGATAATCAAATATCAGCAAGAGACATCTGCAACATAATTGAAAGGTTAACCTCGGACCCGAACAAACACAATCAGTGTATCGAAGATTTCAATAAACTGAATATTGCTAATATCGTAAGAATATTATTTTTTAATTAATTACTGTTTAGTGAAATTAAATAGTCTTAACAACTAGTTTTCTGCATAAATTTATAACTATCTGGTAACTAGTGGTAGGTAATATAATATTTTTCACATGCTCATCTATATACTTACCTACTAATATTATGATGAAGTAAAATTTGTTGTAGGTTGTATGTTTGTATGTAGGGAAGTATATAAAGGTAATCTTCGAAACTACTCATCCGATTGAAATAAAAATCTAGTTGAATATAGGCTAATATTCCTGGCGGGCGAAGCGGCATAAAAAAAAGTGACGCAAAAGGCTTATAAAATGATAGGTAGTTCACTATTCTTTAAAAATTTCTTCTTAAGAATAGCATAGACTTGCAAAGGCAATATCTCAACTGTATCTTTATTGTTAAGACTAACTTTATTACAGATACTGGAAGAGATCAAATTGGACAGCACTGGAAGCATCGGCCTAAGTGAATTCAAAATTCTTTTAACGAGAATCCCAGAGTTTGAAACTTCTTTTTATTTTAGAGTCTAAAGTAAATTGTGACCTTTGTAAAATCTTTATAAATAGGTGCCTAGTCGTCGTATTATCCATGCATAATGAATGCATTCGTCTGATCAAAAGTAATAAAAAATTGATGATTTAAAATAAATTTTCTTTTTATTTTATACCTTTCTATACTTTAAGTCTTAACCAGGTAGGTAGGTCATTTTGCGTTCGTAAAATAGGTCATTGTGCGACGGTGGGGTAACTGGGAAAGTTTCTTTTATGGATTTTTACCTCTAACAATGTCTTATTTGAGAATGTTATTGCAAAAAGTCTAAAACTTTATTGAAAATCCTTTAAATAAATCCTAATAGGTCTGAAAAATCCTAGAGGTATATAGCTTTAACTTAGTTAAGAGTTAATAAAAGTCATGTCATTTTATGTATCTTTTTATTTAAGCTTAAAGTGAGATACTTTTACGTAGGATGTAAGTATGATATTCGCTAAACGAGTAAAACTACACGATTGGCGTTGAAAACTTCATTAAATTTATCTCTTGTAAGCTTGACATGCAGCCTTATTGAACCGGCCGGCGAGACTGCGTTCTGGAAGAGCTGGGATTCCGCTAGTAGGGCCAAGGGTGACCGGTAGTACCGCTGGTTGCTTGTATTTTACGTGGTACATTGGGTAACTAAGATAGACACTGAAAAAGAACCAAGAAAGGCAATTTAGTAATTTCACGGCTTTATTCCTCGTCGTTACATGATATACTTATGTAGGTATGCTTGCATGGGCATTCTATAAGCTCAGTAAAGAGTTCATTTTTTAGGGAGGATCATACATAGTACAGTGTTAACTTGAATGTAAAATTTTTATCATAATTTAGTAATAATATATATATGCGAAAGTTTTTGAAGATATTTCTTACTCAATCTGTACGCTCACTCACTCAAGATGCGTCCCCCAAGTTCCTTAACTACTAACTTATTAGCATAGATAAATAAGTTAGTTATGTAAATGATCGCGCGTTGAACGAAAAAATAATTACATGTGATATCTTACTACCCATGTAATATTTCGTGATTTTTGCCGAATCCCCTCCCCCTTTTCAAACCTCGCGTGATTAATGGACGATCCCTAAGGCAAATTTCATTGTCTTTCACAAAAGCTTGTTATTGCCTAGATTTCCTTTTACTTTATAATATAAAGTTCCTGCCAAATGCAGCGTGAATAATAAATAAAAAAAAAAATCTTACGGTGTCATTTCTGACGGACATTGCCCCGAGAATTCTGGCTCCTTGAAATAAGATACCGGATGATAGGCCTTTGGGTAGCCTCTGTAATAGTCTCTGTGTTTTTGACATGCCTGTAACGAAGAGTTTTGTACATATTATGTGTTAAATAAATTTCTTTAAAAATATATGTACCCCTAATCTACCCAATGTGATAGGTATGAATGTACTAGGTCCGATGCTGATGACTATGCGGATGTCGTCGTGTCACTACGTTCCCGCAACCCCGCCATCTCCCAACGTTAAAAAATTACCAAACAATATATAAAAAGATAAAAAGGGATCCAAAAAAAAAAAAACAATACGGAACTAAAAGATTTGACTTAAGAATGGAGCATTTGCAAATTATATAGGTACCTACATAAACCTTCTTCATTTATCGCTCTTTCCATTAGTGAAAACCGTATCAAAATTAGTTGGGTGGTTTAGAAGAAATTAGCGGGGACACAGATAGAGGCGGACAGCGACCATATTTAAAATACACTAGGTTTTTCCCGCGACTTCGTCCGAGTCCATTTTTCTTATCCGATCTCTACCAGACTTCACAGGATCACCCGCTGGACTAATCTGACCTTTTATATATTAAAAGAAGAAGGTATGTATGGATATAGATGTATGTATGTAAGTAAAGTAATATACGGTTCAGTGGCGCTAGGTCCACTGTATACCTCATAAAATGTCTCTATTTCCTCTTGACGACAATTATCAACAAATATAATATTATTCACCATTTTTGAAAAATAATTTACAAAGAAATAGCTATCATATTAAGATTACCTATAATTTAATTTTACCAATACATAAACTTCAAATTTGACAAGATTCTCTTTTTTTATTCAATACCGCGACATCGCGAAATATTTTACCAATGTCATTTAGATTTATAATACATCAATTTTAAAATAATTAATAAAAATACACGTCATCTTCAGTCTGTTAGTCGGCCCTGTATTTTTTATATTAATAATAAAATAGGGTGACACGGACGGGGCAATCCCACTATTTTCATGGTACAAAGACGGGATTCCTTTGTGGGACGGAATACGTAACGAAGATACACAACAATATCTGAAAATAACTAAGTTCGTCATTTATTTCAGTTGGTAGATTATTATGGTCACAATGTCCAAGTTGCTGTTTTTTTAATGTTAAGGTCGACAGACAAGCTGAAGGTACACTTGATGGTATAGTAGTTATCAAGTAGGTCTTCTGTACGGAGGTGGTTACTTCCGCCAGACGGGCTGACGAAATTGCTGCGTTCGCGGTGTACCCTGCCATTACTTTCCAAATCCTGACCAGAGCCCCCTTTGAAAAGTTTATTTCCAAAGTTAACCCTGCTGGGAATCGAACCAGGGGAACCCTGCGACCTTAACCATTCATCCAATGGACTCATCAAAAAGTTTATTCAGCATATGTGTAGGTGTATAAACGAATGTAACGTCGATATATAACCACAAAAAACTACTTTACTTATTAGTAATTATTATTATTTCTAATTATCTCTAGACAGTCACGGCATTAAAATTCCATGCGTAATTAAAAAGAACTAAGTGCAAGTATACAGACAGGATAGTAATTACGGATAGTAAATTATTTTTATACCCGCTACTCAGGGTAGTTAACTTATCAACTTGATATTGAAATAAAAATACACATAGAAATCGGTTGTTAAATATACTTATTAAAAAATATTTACAAAATATATTTGCACCTAAGTAGGTAAGTATGTACTTAAACATTGTCTCTAGGTAAGTATATTAAACTGATAATACATAAATTCCTAGGTTAACCATATTTAACACAAAAACCCAATAGATACCAAGGAACATATATACTCTATCGAGAATAGATACTGACAAGTGAAATTATAACATATGTAGGTATGCATAAACTTAGTTACGACACACAAAGAAAAATTAATTTTGGTGTATACAAATAATTAATGAGAATGTGTGACGGACAGGCAGTTCAGGCACACGGTCATAGGATGCCAGCTTATCAGCTACAGAACTTAGTGTTACGAGTACCTACATCAGGAAAGTCGCAGTGGCGCAGTCAATCATGTAAAACGAATATGAAGGAAAGGTATAAAATCAGAAATCTCACATTCTTCAATCACGCATCGGAACACAACATCATACGTTGCTATCTTTTCACGGTAATCTTCTGTCTTCTGCACGCCCCACGGGCTACTCAGTTTTTGATTGCAGAGCGCAGTATAAGTAATAAATTGGTCATTGTTATTTAGAATGGACGAATAAGTATATAATGCAACAGAAGAGAAGAGCAAACAAGACTGGACCAAAACCATATTTAAAACTGGTCGTCTTATTTTGGGCCTGTCGCGCAGCACGAGCTGCCATCTCGAATACGTCTTTCACTCCCTCTCTGGTCTTGGCAGAGCATTCGACGTACGCATACGCGTTTATCTCTTTCGCCATAGCGTAACCGTCCTCTGAATTTATGGGTGTTTGGTTAGTCTTATGCAATTCATTAATAGTCGCTGGATCGTTTCGCAGGTCCTTCTTGTTACCGACTAAGATAATAGGTACATTTGGGCAGAACTGTTTCACCTCGGGCGTCAATTTCTCTCGTACGATTTTCAGCGAATTAGGTGAGTCAACCGAAAAACACATCAGGATAACCTCCGTATTGGGATAGGATAGTTGTCGCAGCCGTTCGTGGTCTTCGTGTCCGGTTGTATCCCATAGTCGTAGTTCCACTAGTTTCCCGTCGACTACGATGTCGCCAACAAAATTGTCGAACACTGTCGACTCGTAGACACCCGGTAACTCTAATTGATCATGACTAAACACAATTAGGAGACATGTTTTACCGCAAGCAACGTCGCCGACAATTACTAACTTTTTATGAATAGCCACCATCGGGTAATAATTATAATTTGGATTTGTCCGTAAATCAATGCTTTTGATTTAATTTTGTATTAATTATACACACGTAAAAATACGTTGATTAAGTACTTTGATTGGTACTTATTTAATTAATACTAATAATAAAGATATGTAACTCACTCAGTCAAAAGCTATTGGTGGAGTAATCAAATGGAAATGATTCCTCAGGTTTATATGTTTAGCAAAATCAATGAGGGGAAACTGATTAGGTAAACTGGTAAATCCCCTAAAAAGATATAGGTATTTATTGCCATACAAAATATATACTTATGTATATCAAAATGAATGCCTAATTTTGATTTTTTTTACTGCAATTGAAATTAAGTGTACCATTTCGTATATGTAATAATTTTTACTTTATCTTTAATAATTTATATCCAATAATAACACAGAATAATTTATGTTCAATAACGTCAATATGTGACATTGACAGCTAAATGTAATTAATAAAATAATACTTGATAGATGCGTGACAGTGATATGTGAATTGATTTTGACAATTGACAACCTAAAAGTGTCAAAACAAGAATTTTTATTGCAATTTTATGTTACCATACCAATCCACTTTATTTTCTATATTGTGCTTGTAATTTGTAATTGAAATTTTATCATATTTGTTTTGGAGAAAATGGCTGAAAAGGTTTGAAACTGTATTTTAATTATATGTTAGCCACTCGTTTTAATATTGTTATTTTTAAAATAGTGTACGTACTACTATTTTTGTCTGCTCTACATTTAGTACATTAAAATACATTTTGACGTCCCGGAATAATCTTCTTCCTGCTTCGTATTAAGTTTGTATATTCGCTTTTAAAATGGAATTAAAATATATATAGTTTTGTTGGTTTAGAACTAGAATGCTGACTTGCCTATTGCGTGGGAGTAACATTCATCATATTTTTATAACGCCGCTTAATAATAGACATTGATGTATCACGATAACAATACTTATAAAACAAGAAATACCACCTTAATTTTGACGTTCACTTGAATGTTTATTATGATCACCTCCAGTTTTTCTTGTTTGATTTTTTTTATCTATTTTTATTACCTACACTACTAAAATATTTAGTAGGCATTTTCACCTTAATTGCATAATTCTAATATATATTATATATTCCTAAATTAGGCATAAGTATATGTTTCTTTTTTTATTTAAAGGTTGTCAGTCAGACTTGACAGTCCACTTGATGTCAGGTGGCTACCGTTGCCTATAACACAAGCAACACCAAAGTGCTGGAAGTGTGCCCAGCCCCAAGGGATTGGGATAGGGAATTGGGCTCTGGCATCCTTTACTAACTCATAGAACTGTATGAGGGTTGGTTACTGCTTTCAGATAGGCTGCCCAAATGACTGAAACATAGTGTGCCTAAATCTATAATATATGGCTACTCTTATCATGTGTTATAGGTATTTTAAAAAGTTTTTTTTTTTCTTTGTTCAAAAGTAAGCAAAAGTGATTATACTGTATAAGAATATAACATATAATTAGGTATAATTATTCTTTTATTAATCCATATGAATTTGTCATTAAACTTTTATCTTATCAGAGTTTTATTTGATATTTTAGAGCTAAACATAAAATTTACTGTATCACTTTATTTTTATCAAGTGATAATAAGGGCATCGCATATAACATGATTTGATTTTCTTACTAATAATTTTGTAGTTTCATTATTACTCTAATTCCTTTGATATTATACAAAGAGCATTTAGGCTAGAGTCTGTCTTTCAATTTTACTACAGTTAAGATTTAGAAATTCAATGAAAATAGATATAGTTGTTAAGGAAACGAAAAAATAAGAGTATAATTAGTACCTAACATTAACTACCTACTTAACAGTGCCAATTAGGTCATTACTAATTTGGCTCAGAATGCAATTGATGAAAGTATAGCTTAGAATTTTCTACTTTTAAATTTCTAATAACATTTTAACAATAGTCTTAAAAAACATTTAGATATTGAGATTTTTTTTTTAATATTTTTCATTTTTAATCTTGAACTGCACTTTAATTGTTGCCAGTTTGTTCCACTTCACGCATTTGGCATGACAACCTAAATTATGTAGGACATTGGCTAATATTGCACCATCAAGTAATGGCTGGGCTTACTTGTGTTTCGCAGTCGTTTGGGCAGTACGTCTATTGGCAGTAACCACACCCACACAGAAGACAACCGTGAAATAACAGCATCTGTGCTGTTGTGTTTTTTGGTGAGTGAGTGAAGGATGCCAGAACCCATTGCCCTATTCATTCCTAAACTCTTATCATTAATCCTCCTGTGCTGCTTGTGTGATAGGCGACTGCAGCCCCCCACCATCAAGTTGACCGTCAGCCTGTCTGGTGACCTCATTATAAAAAGGAATCTAAAATATTAGTCAAATACTGAGATTTTATGAAAATAGGTGGCTGTGTTGAAGATAAGATAGGTGGAGAAGATAAGATAAAGATTTTGCTTACCTAACTATTTCTACACATTAATTATTGCATTGTAGTTATACATCTGAGGAAATATCTTAATGTGACGACGGTGGCGCCGCTACGGTGATAGTGGCGCCCAATTTTTCATAGGGAATCTAACATTTTTCCAGAATAAAAAGTATCATATATATTTTATCCAGGTAATAAACTATCTGTGTACCAAATTTTATCCTAATCCGTAGAGCTATTGCATTTGCATGAAAGAGTAACAAACATTCAATCCATACATCCATCCTCACAAACTTCGCATTTATAATATTGGTATTTTATCAAAAAAATTTTTGATCCTTTAGCTGGCGTAATTAATTCTTTAATTTAGATGATAGGTACTGTATCCCCCGATTTTGTTATCATCAGTCTTCTGAATTGCCTCTCACTATGGAAGGAAATAGAAAGATATATAACGAAAAAAAAAACAGCATTAAGGAGTAAAAAATGTTTCAATTCTCTTTATGTTGTAACTAGCTTTCGTCGCCATAGTTGAACAATAATGTACAAATCCATGATGCATAAAAACCCTCCAGTACATTGATTTCTATGAATGGATGAAAAGTTCTGGTTCATTTAATAACAATGTAGATTGTCATGGTTACGGAAGAGTAATTCAGTTTACCTGGCTGGCACTAAAGCTTAAAAGCTATGCTCTCTTTATTTTAATAAGGCATAACAATTTCTATATAGATTTTATTAAAATTTCTTCAAATAGAATTTTATAATTGGTTTTTGTAGGCATTCAATGGTAATCACAGGCTAATTTGAAAAAATAAAATTTCTTCAATCGATGACAGCAAAGTTATATCATGTTACAAACACATGTTGTTTTTGTTTTCGTTCCTAAACAATAATTGAACTTTGATTTTGTAATTTTCAATTCGCCTTTTAATATGTGATGTATTTTATGTTATATTTTTGTATTACATATTTCATATATCAATAGTTAAATAAGGCCATCAATTTATTTTCGTTTAAACGCTAGAAACTTGTACCATTAGGTAAGAAGAAATTATAGATTTTACATTTATCATGACATCGTGTAATTTAGAAATTAGGTTTCATAGATTTTAGGTTTGATTGAAAGTATAAAAATACTACCATGCATTTCCCAAATACAAGCCATCGTTATCATGTTTATTAATGAAATCTGTAAAATTTATATAATCTGAATTTTATAAATATGAAATATTCACAGGAAATTACAGAAATTAAAAAATACTTTTACAACCTATTTCTCCAAAGTCTAAGTTAAAAAAATACAATGGCCTGGTTTTGAATGATGTCCTTTACCCAATCAAAATTTTCGTTAGTTACCTATTGCATTTATCCACAGCGTTTTATAGATTTTACTTTCTATTAAAAAAGTCTTGTTTTAGGAAATATCAAAATTAGACCCTTAATTAGAAAGATTATTAGTCTTTATATAGCTGATCTATTAAGCAAATATTGTGTTTATAGGGCCAGTGCGATAAAATTGCTGGTTTGTAATGGTAATGTCGTGTGCCATGGGCGAGGCGATTCGCGAGCGATTGCCCGCACTATGGCGGCGCATCGAAGACGCCCACTACAGCTACCTCGAGACCGACGACAGTCCAGAGAAATTACAACAGAAAAAGAAATTAGAAGGTTATTTCATTTTTACTTGTCATACTCATAAAGTTATAATTTTCATTTTTCCAGATTAAAAATATATATATATTTTAATAATAATTGTATAATAACGATTCCATAGACAGACACAGATACACACATACACAAACATACAAGTCAAATTTATAACACTCCGTTTTTGCATCGGGCGTCGGGGGACAATGAATACATTATAAGCATTTAAACATTTATGAGTATTTATAAGCATCTGCATCTGCATAGAAAAAATGAAAGTAGCAGATTCCAAAGGGATCAAACTATTCTCATATGAAATAGTTGTAGTTGTGAAAATGCATTTGAATATTTTGAATTATAATGTCAGTAAGGCTAATGACTTGTTTTTGCTTTTCAGGGTATATAATGGAGTACCTGTCATTAGTGCCTCACGATTGCAAGTTTGGTCTACCGGAGACTGGAAAAGTTTTCCAGCGCACTGTACAAGAATTGGCCGAGTTTAGTGCTTATCGAGCTGGACTCGGCTGGGCGGCGCTGGCTAGATATGCTGGTAATCTACTTGCTCAACCCTGGCGCAAAGAATATAAAGTTATAAGGGTAAGAGATTTTATGGTTTCTTGAGCCTTGATCGTTGTAGGTCATCATACCTTTATTTACCTGCATACCAATTATACCAACAAAATATTTAATGGGTCTTAAGGTTATGGAGTGAATAGAAATCATGTATGGAATTTCAGCTTTTATACATGGTTTAGTTTTATCTGTCTCACCAAGCAATAGGTCCAGATTAGTTGTTTTACCCCTACCGAATTCTCCATACAAACAACTGCCCAAGTCCACCTAATGGGACGTTCAAGTATTACGTAACGCTATTTTTTGCCGTGTAAAACGTTACGATGCTTTACAGGGGTGAGAGGGGAGTAGAAGGGGAGTGTATTGTATGTCATTTTTATTTTGTTCTCCCAAGTTGGCAACCCTTTTCGTTGGTAAAAATGGTCACTTGGTAAACTTGGTCTTAAACGTAACGTTTAGGTAGGGTACAGAAAAACGTTACGGTACGGCGCGTTACATGGGGAGGGAGGGTTAAAAAGTCTTCGAAAATTGCGTTACATAATACTTGAAGTGCTAAAGTTGAACCGCTTTCCGGCAGCTATACTGCGGGTATTGGAAGCATGAGGTGGAAGCGCACTTGGTAGGCGCTGAGAGCTTGCTGCAAACAATGGGCTACCGGCCTGCAGGCGCCGGCAGACTCGTGCTGGAGGGACCCGCTTGCCCAGACCTCGCTGCGGCTGTCTCTCGCGACGCGCTCATCGCCCAGTGCGAATGTCAGGTAACTGTCAACTGTCAGCGAACCTGCCTACCTGCCCGTGGCCATTTATACGTATCGTCTCCTAAAGCAAGGCCACGGAGACAATAGAAAGAATGTAAACAAACTTTCAGGGGAATGTATATGACGAAGAGGACAAGCCAAATGCTAGAATGTCGCTTTCATACGTCTTCATGTGGGTGACTACAGAATTGTTGATAAATTAATTGATCACTAAGGAACCATGTAAGGGATGTGTCACCGATTATGGCATCTGTCATTCCCAGTTTGCCTACTATTAGGAAATTATGACTACAACCGAGCAGGTTGCTATGCCCTGCCACAAGCGCGCTAATCCCTGAAAGTTGTTTGGAAACCTATATTTGTTTTCACCTTGTTCAGAAAAACTCCCGTTCACTATTACAATTGTTGTTTTCAGATAATGTCTCAAATTTGGGAATCAGTATTGCAAAATGGCGGTCGCGTGACTTGGACGGAGGTGGCGCGCGAAAGAGCCAACGTGCCAACTTATTTAGATGGTCAGTATTGTTGGTTTTGTTATTATTATTATTTATGTTAAGGTGGACAAACAGGCTGACGGTCCACTTGAAGGTGAAAGACTGTGACGGTTGTCAAACGTGTGGAGCCAATATTAAATGCAATCCTAATTCTAACAAAGGGTATTTTATTTTAAAATATGGTGTCTACTATGAAGTGAAGACCGTAAAACCCGTATTACTAGTTAATAATTGTTAAAAAGTATTCTAAATTTGTTTTCAGGTGTCGAAATATATTCAAATCTGCAAGTTCCTACAACAAGCGCGGCGGAGTCCCATCACTCACGGCACACCACATGCGATCACATCCGAGATGATAACCACACCATCCCATCCATCCAACCCCACGCCTACATGGTACCCACGAACGTGATACCGCCACATCTCGTGTATCCCATGCATCCCGACGTCCCAGTCACTGTCCCGCAATGCACGGCGGTACCCATGATGACCCCGTACGGGGTACCCTATTACTATCCCGTGCAAGCTCCCTACATGATTCCGACCCCTGTGTACGCGCCCATAAAACACGCAACGACAGTACCCGTGAACGGATTCCCACCCGTATCACACTACAGGTACCCGTCGGTACCCACGGCTCAATTGATAGAACTAGACGCGCCAGGGGTATACGAAAACGGTAAATTCGGTCCAGACGATAGATGCAAACGAAGAGAAAGTTCAAGAAGAAATAGCACATCAAAGTCTGGGTTCAGTGAAGTTTCACTACCGAGTTTGCCTCGTTCCGACACACAACCGGCACTGAGCAAGGCGAGAGAGGACGGAATGGGCACATACGAAAGTTGGGACTACGTCTTTAGGAACCTCTCCAGCAAAAACCAAGACCAGGAAACGAGGAGTAGGTTTTCTCCGTCTCTAGATAGAGATTCGAGGACACTAGACAGGCTGGACAGAGAGGAGAGACGAGCGAAGTACCAGCCGACAACTCTCGACTTGGAAGACGGTTTGCAAGCTCTAAACTTGGACAGATCGTATGACGAAGACGCTTACAGAACGGCAAAAGTCAACGAGAATTTGATGAGAATGAAGCAAGAGCAAGAATTGAAGAGGGCAAAATATCTAGCGAGGAAAAGTGCAGAAGCGGAGAAGAAAATCAAAAGGCAAATAGAGCCGGTAGGAAATCCGAAGGCAGACGCTCTGGTTACTAGTAAATTGGCAGCGGACAAAGTGAGATTGCTAACCAAAAAGGATGTGAAAGATAGAAAGGAGGTTCTGAAACAGCAAAACTCAGTGAACGGATTGAGTTCGAATGTAGTTGAAGTGAAAAAAGTGAAGAAACAAACGAAGTGTGTACCGGTCGAAGTGGACAGGCCGAAAAGTAGACCGATGGAGAATGGGACTCATAGTGTAGGACATAGTTCAAAGAACACATCAGGTAAGGGTTGCTATTTAGCCTTTCATTGTTAATTTACAAGCTGTGCCCGCGACTTGGTACGCTCTGTAGTTCGTTTTTTGAAAATTCCCACAGGAGCCTAACATTTTTACAGGATAAAAAGTATTCTATATGTTAATCCAGGTAATATGTGTCCCAAATTTCATCCAAATCCGTTCAGCCGTTTTTGCGTGATTGAGTAACAAACATCCAAACATACAAACTTTCGCATTTATATTATTAGGACAAATTTGGTGACTACTGATCATATGATAACAATAGAAATTATAAAGTTTTCACAATCGCATAGTCTGAATACAGGCCATGACGCAATGGGTATAACTCAATCATACTCCAAGTGCAGAATAGCAAAATTTGACTTCAAGTGGAAATAGGGATTTGCAGAGGGTTCGAAAGAAAGGGTTGCAAAGTTGTTATGTGAAATAATAATACTTTTCTTGAGATTAGATATCAATGCTAATAAACATGAAAACATGTTTTGGATAAATATCGCATTAATTTTGTGCAAATTTCAGTACCGAAGCCCACGCAAAACTACGACCTGAAAGCTCAACTCATAGTGACACTAGACGAGACCGATACGGTAAGGAGATCGCCGCCGAAACACATTCAAAACGGGGACCGAGAACGCTCGAGCAGGACTCCGAGCCGCGAGAGAGAGACGCAAGAGGCGCGACGCGCTGAGGGGAAGCGAGACGGCAAATGGGAGTGCGGTACGTGCACGTTCTTAAATAAGGCGGCTCTAGCCGCTTGCGAAATGTGCGGCAAGTCAAAGAAAGGTCCGGAGATTCAGCCGCTCACTTCCGGTGGCAGGGAGTGTCCCGCGTGCACGTTAGTTAACAGACGCGACGCAAGGTTGTGCGACGCATGCGGGAACAGTCTAGAACACTGTCCCACTTACATTTAGACACTTATACATGGAGAATAGACGTAAGGAGGACTAACTTCATCATCATCCTTAGCATGTGTCTCTCCACTGCTGGTTGTAGGCCTCTCCCTAGACTTGCCATCACGCTCGGTCTTCTATCCTTCGTATCCTGCCGCTTCTCGCGAAGCCTTTCAGGTCTGAAACCTACCTACCTACCCTGGCAGGGGTCCCACGCTGCGTTTTCCATTTCGTGGCCTCCTTTCGAAAAATCATCTACCCCATCGGTATTACCCGCTCTGCGACAACTTTGGTTTTTAGGCGAATTTTAGAATTTCTGATCCTATCTACCAAAGAAACTCCGAGCATAGGTTGCTCCATAGCCCGTTGAATGACTAAACTTGCAGATCAGTCCTGCCGTGAGAGACCAAGTTTCGGCACCATAACTCATCTATAAGTCGGACTAACTTAAACTGAAAAACTGACAAGCCATTTCCTCCCTATCTCAATCCCACTATGGTTGGTAGTGCACTTTCAGCATCTGTGGCGTTGCTTGTGTTATAGGTGACTGTAGCCACCTACCATCAAGTGGCCTGTTAGCCTGTCTGTCGACCTTAACATGAAGAAAAAACTACAACCATTAAATAGAGGTTTATAAATTGGCCAGAATGGCGCTTGTGTAGCATTGGTGAATTGGTATGATTGGCTGGTTGCATGGTTCATGAAAACACCTCATAAAAATGCTACTAGAGCGCTACATCTAAATCCTACTAAAGCATCTCCAATTTAATGGTAGCCAACCGATGCTTACATGTATAAAGTTAATCCTCCTTACCTCTATTGTCCATGGACTTAGGAGCTTATGCGTCTTTATGTTTGTGCTATAGAAAGTAAGCGTGTTAGAGTCATTTGAACCCAAAGTTTAGCGTTCAATCTGTCCTCGACTTTTCGTCATTAGCTAATTGAAAAAATGTACGAATTTCGTCAGTTTACAATAGAGCAATAGTCGTTGTTTTAAAACCGTTCCGGTTGTCTTAATTCAGCTTTAGACTCGGAATACAGAATATATCAGAAGCAGAGCGTAATTGTAAAAAAAAATCAAAAACTATTTTTTCGACCTCCGTAATAAAAGTACAACATGTACTGATATTTAATGTACAGACACAGTACGTTTACGATTTTATTATATGTATTGATTGATTGATTGTGGTTTCTGATTTTTTTCTGAATTCTTAAGTCTTAGTTAAATAAATATCAATTTGCCCTTCATTTATGTATCTTTAACTCTAATATGTGGTTGATCTTTTTTTAATTACGGACTAGTGGAAAATAGATTCAATAAAATTTCTATGATGCATGACGATTTTATACGAAAACCGAGTTGCCAAGTTAAATCTAATCATTTAGTACTTGTAAGTTTTGTTTACGCTATATATTTTTTTATGAATTTAGAGCATAGATTTTTTAAATGATTTTTATAATGATTCTAATTTACGTATGCCGCCTAGTTGTTTTCTTCAATTTGCTATATAAACCCAAAATTGTTTTAAAGTCTAGAATAGCATAAAGTATGAACAAACTCTCTGGATGCACTGGGCGACCTCTCTGGCGGCAGTGACCAACCTCTTACGACGTGTAGGTACTGTTGTTTTTTGTCATCACTTGGTCCTTTAAGAGCTTAAATATCCTTAAATCAAGTTAAGTATTTGGTATACCGCGGTATCATAAACATTGGAGTTTTAATCATTTGCCATACCGCGCCAAACCGTCAGTCAGCGCCGGCCTATATTCGTATTATTAGTTAATTGATATGTTTAATCACCTTAAAATATTGACCGAGGACTGAGAAACTGGACAGAATTTTACAGGGGACACGGAAAAAGTGTTTTGGATTTTTAATCAAAAATAAATATATAATTTCTTTTTTAAAATTTTAAAATTTACCGTTCGTTGATTCGTTAATCGTTTATAATTTAACGATGATTAATATCGTTAAAATATTTTATAATTAGTAGCTCTTGATTTTGTTTATAGTTCTGGTTTTTAACTATGGTCTTGATTGTACTTTTAATTATATATTTTCGGAAGTCGTAAGTAACGTGACTCAAATCGAGATTATGAAATACTTCGCATTTCCTTTGAAAAATAGTAATAGACATACAAATCTTTGAGTTTTGGATATCTTGTCATCTTTTTTATGACATCTTGTACATAAAAAATGCTACCTATAATTCAGTTAGCTGCTCTTAATTTTTGTTCCCCTACAAATCTTATTTTAAAAACATTATGAACATGGATTATTATGAATATTCTAAAAACAAAATAACCAAATCGATCTTGCCATTCTCATTTAATTCGTTTACACCAACGAACAGCATTTCGTTTATATTCTATTAAAATTGCTTGAAGCAACAAAATTTTAAAGCACAAATTATATTAATGAAATTCTAATTTTTTTTCTATGCGATAATAAAACGAAAGTAAATTAACGTTATTTGATATATTAATCAAAAAAAGTATTTAATTGTTGAGGAAGGTTGAGATATTGTTGTCAGAAGGATCTTAAATATTGTATTGTAATATTGTATGAGAGTATATCAAATCGAAATTTGATTGAAAATTAAAGACCTAGACTGGAAAGTCAACCGTCAATAAACTCAAATAATATTACTAAGTTCCGTGAAATGTTTGTTAGAAAATTTTAAAGACCTTTCAATTGAAAAATTGATATTTTTAAAGAAACGCGGTTTTATATACAACAAATGATACCTACCTTAAATTCTTATATGCATTAATATTAGTTACAAGAGTTCAATAAAATTGGCACAAATTAAAAATATATTGGTCGATTTAAATTTAATTTTAACATTAAAGTTATCAATTAATACAAATGAATATTTGATTGAGTAATGTTCTATGAAAATGTGGTTATTTTTTATTTGAATGAAAGTTTACGATCCTTTTTGTATAAATGCTAAATATTAATCGCTACATTTAGATTTTTTACAATTTGTTGTATTATATATGTGTTTATTTTATTATGATGTTGTTTAACATATCAATGATCACACAATAATCCCAGATATGCTAGGGTTGCCACACTTGCTTCATAAATCCGAGGATCTCTAAAACGAAAATGCGTGTATGTTGCAGTGGTTTAAAAAAATAAAAAAAAGATATTTCTTATACTCTTATTTTTTTTCATTAATCCTATGAAAATGGTTATATAAATAGAGCAATAGAAATGTGGTTTATTTCCCAGTAATGGACATTTAACCGAGGATGGAAGAAAAAAGAAAGATTAGTGACTCACTATCCGTGTATGGACCTCATATACTGAGTCCAATGAACTCAGTTTCATTCAGTCGCTTAAAGGACACACTGTCTTGCATACACGTGATCTTACTTTTTGCTTCAAACTACGCATTTACCTGCAAAATGTTTGTTTTCTATTGAATAGTTTAATAAATTGTCAAAAATAATATAAAACATGATTATTAAATTGTTTCCGAATCTATTCAAATGTTTTAAATGAAAAAAAAAAAAAATCTAATATCTTGAAAATTCTAATGTGATTGTTTTAATACATTGTGCTATGTAAAGCAAATATTAATGTTATCGTAATAATAGTGTTCGTTTGTTCGCCTTCTAAAATGCTTTAATGTTAGTCGACATATTATAGTTAACGCCTTTGTTTGATTGTTTAATATTAATAATGATAATAAATAAAAAAACTGGATCTGTGTATATAATTGTTAGGTTTGTAAATAAAAAATAGACGATACATATTTATTTAGTGGGTAGTTTTGGATTTAAACTATGTTGAAAAATTAAATACATTGTAATGTTGTAGCTTAAATTATTAATTAATATTGTGGAGATTATGAGAAACAGTTTGGAGATGTGAGAAGCATTTTTTAGTTAGGGGTGCGTTCAAACAGGTGTAATTTTTTTTATTGACGGCCTCAGATAAAATAAGAACGAAAGATATAATAGAGTAAAACTATGTCTCGCCTTATTAAAACTTTCACTAGTGAAAATGTCGAATAAAATGTCGAAAATAAAAAGCAAGTTGAAATCACATTTCACACGCAAGTAAACCGAAACAAATATTTTTTTAAATAAGTATAATTAAAAATTGAGGTTATGGTTTGAACACAAAATCTCAATACAGTAAACGGCCTACACACACAGGTCTATAAAACCGGCTTCAATGTGTTGTTCGCAAAATTCTGTCTACACGTCTTATTTGGTCTGAGTTGACGTCCCTAATAATATTATCTAATTTTCTTCAGAAAGTAATTTTGCAGTTGAGGATTGTAAATATTTTTCCTATTGCTTTTAATTTATTAAACATCTTAGAAGATAATTTATTAACATCAGTATTTTTCACTTGAATTATTTAACTAAGTACAGGTCAGTGGGAACGCACCAAAATAGTATCTAAGTAATTTTTATACGAAAGAACATGCACAGTGTAATATCGTACCTACAATACATTAATTTAGAGATTATACAGTAGCCAATAAAAGCACTAACGACGTGTGTATTTTTGTATAAAAAGATTTAGTGATTTTTTTTCTTATTTAATTTGAATAAAAAAGTGCTTCAAGTTGAATTGCCTTTAGTCGATTGAAGTGATTGTAAAATTTTAATATTTCTGGAAGTAAAATTAATTATATTGCATATTATATGATATATATATATTATAAAGAATTATGTACCTACTTAATTAAAATGAGAATAAATAACATTGTTTTATGACATTGTTTTATTTGCGGTATAAAAGGTATCTTATAGTTATAGACAGAGGAAAAGCACCACATATTCCTTACTATTCTCGAGTCATGATAATGGCACATACTCGTATGAAGTCTGGCTCGAGTTATAATTTATCGAATCAAAACACCAAAAATATTTGAATAATGATACAAGGACCTGGCTGTAATCCTGTGGGGAAGTTAGCATATGGGGATTTTTTTTTCAGGAAAGTTTAGTGCTACTAAGTAAGTAAGGAAGTCTTACTAAGTATTTTCAACTTGGGGTGGATATACGCCACCTAGTAGATTTTCCAGTTATGACGTCGGCGATAATAGATTGCTGACCTCATTGAGATCATGTACTGCTCTTAGCATTTATAACCTCACCTGCAAGGAGTGATTGCCTTCAGTATACACTTGTAAAAGGAAGCCGTACATATTTTATAATAGGCTATCGAATTTTATATACAGGCGCTTTCTTTTTTATTTACTTGAGATGCAGGAAGTAATATTATTACCAGAAAAACAAAATAACTGTAATAATAATAATTTAATCAACAATAATTATTTACAATTTTAATAAGTAAGTAATAATTTCTGATTCTAGGTAATTTACACTCACCTAAGCTGTCCATTATTTATATAGTCACACTATTGTCTTATATTGTTTTCTATTGCGCGAGTAGTTCCTTCTTAAATTAGTCTCCTTCGGGTAGTTGTAATAAGGGTAGTACGCTCCTATTTTTCTATTGTACACTAAATATGGCGGTGGGTTATTGTACACCCCGTGGTCTGTACTTTTCGAAGGCCAGTTTCTTCTGTAAGCGCTCCTTTTTGACTTCTTCCGTCGCTCCGATTTGTGGTGAAAATGTTTTTTACTCTTCGCTAATTTATCAAATTGCAATTCGTGATTATGTTGCACGTTCGCAATACTTTTGTCTTCATTATTCACTTTTTTAGCTAACACCACCGCGAGCAATATCGATACTAGGATAATCTAAATAAAAAGAAGAAAAAAAAACACCAACGTCAGTTAATATGTATGAAAAATATTGGTGATAATAATATCTAGTAATAAAATAATCTTTTTGAGTAATACTAAGGAGATTACTTAATCAGTTTCAGTTTATTTTCGTATCAACGGTTAAGTACCTACCTACTTAGAAAATATTTCATTCATCATCGATGGGTTTCATAGATATTTAAAAGTAGATATTATTTAGGTAAAATACTGTGCATTTTGCAAATACAAGTAATCATTAATTTATGATATCTGTAAAATTTACAATCTTAGTTTTATAAATCTGAAATATTTACAGGAAATTACTGAAATTAAGATATACTTTTATTACCAAATTCTCGTTTCTGATGTCTGTCAGTCATTGATATCATATTTTTTACAATTATTGTTCTCTGAATACAATCCAGTAATGCATTTACCCGTTTACCTAATAATCATCAGTTTATAATGAAAACCTACCAAGTATTTGAAAACCTAACTTAAATTATGTAGGTAATGATCGAAATTTTACAATTCTCCGCTGGAAAATAATTTTTAAATTAATTTTAGTAACTTAAAATAAAACTTAAAAGAAATTTAAGGGTTTAAAGCAAAATTTGAATTATATTAGGTAATTAAAAAAAATAATAAATTATATATCGAAGGTCAAATGAAGGTTAGACATTATAATAAGTATAGACTATACTTATTATAGTCCAACGATCACCACTTAACATTAACACTCATGATGTTTTAAAGATTTCTTATGATTCCACCGGTTAGTAGGTAGGTACTATGTTAAAATTGTCTTAAGTTACCTTCAACAAGAACAGCCGCACTTCAGTCATTTTTATAGACGAAATTTATCTTAGAATACTTGATGTCATTGTTTCACACGAGAATCTTTGATTTTGTGAAATCGCCTTGAACTTGGTTATGTCTTTTATACTTTTTAGTAAGTGCACTTTCTAACCGACGGTGTTGTCTTTAGAACAGAAACATCTGTGGAGTAGGTAAGCGCTTCAAAAATTTTCTTAAAGATAAATTTGGACAAAAGGTTCACTAAAGCAAGGCCAACTAGACAACGCAAAGAATGTAAACAAATTTTCAAGGGTTGTCAAGATGGCTTCCCATACCATTGAAACAGATAGCGCTGACCGCTTCGTGTGAGGGAAAAGGACCAAGGGCCGGATTTGTTTACATTGTTTGCGCTGACTTCCCTTGGATGATCTGCTTTTGCAGTTGTATAATAAAGGTAAGTATGGACTAAATGTCCACGCATGCTTTCGTTTTACTACTACAGCAAAATCTTTTTAGTAAGTACTTACATCATATTAACAGTGAAATGTATTGAAAAGAATCGTACTTAATAGTTATTATCGCTTATCGGAAACTTACCCAACATTATTATTAACAAGAATCAATGTTTATGACACGTCAATTGATAAAATGATATTTGCTTAATGAGAGCAAGTTAATAACAAGTTGAATCGTTAACAAGAATTCAATCTACTTATTATTACACTAACATAGCGTCGGCCAATATGTTTGTTTATTTCCAAAACAAAGTTGCTTCCCGCCGTCTGATAAACTGATAAAATAATTAATTAGATAAAATGATAAATAATAAAAGTCTTACATCTTGCGCAACGGATTTTAATGTGTTTTTCACTAATGGAAATTAATGGAAAGAAAGAGCGTTAAAGGAGGGAGGTTTTTATGCAAAAAAAATCCGTGCGAAGCCGGGAGGCAGGCCGCTAGTTTATAATAGATGATTATATATAGGTACCTATGATATTTGCACCAATAGATATGAGCGAAGAAATAAGATATACATACTTAAAGTCTCATGACAAAAAAAAGGGATCTATGAATCTACTTATACCGATATCTATAGGCTATAGGTACATCTATAATTATATATCTATATCTATTATGTACCTACATCTATAAATATTATAGTTTAAAGTTAATTAGATTAGATTAAGTTCAATGGATTTTAAAGTTTAACTAAAAAAGTCGAAGCTTCATTACCATTATCATTGTACTTTTATTTCTATTAACCTTAATTTTAAATAGTTAATTATCTTAATAAGTTTCAAAACTATATTTAAGTTTAAATACTTTTAAGAAGTTAAGATACTCTACGGATTTTTTGTTTGCAAACATACCTACCCAGTACAATTAACACGTTGAGTCGGTCGTTACTTTTAACTTGACACAGTGGCACTGATCTTATTGATATGCGGGGCATTCTGAAAGTTTCTGGATTCTGACAAATAATACTTATATTTATTTGTTATTATTAGGTACACAAACAACATGACACACTTTAGGTTAGGTTAGACTGTGCATGTCAATTATAGGCGTACACAGTTTTGACCATAATCCAAAATAACAGTAATATAATACGAGTAAATACAACTACATCATACTAAGACTTACTTTTACATATATTATAAATGCGAAAGTTTGTGAAGATGTATGGATTTATGTTTGTTACTCTTTCACGTAAGAACTACTTGAACGGATTTCGATGAAATTTGTCAAATAGATTGTTTATATACTTACGATACTTTTTATCCTGGAAGGGTAGTAGGTTCCCGAAGGATTATCTAAATATTTTTAAAAAATGGGTGCCACTGTACCTAATACTTACAAATATTTACGAAGGTTCTAATTAAAGACTAGATTAATGAAAAGAAATTATAATCACCAATTAATCATCTATCGTTTAAGAACTTGTTCGTTCGATAATTCTAAAAATTTTAATTAGAATACTAAATTACTTATACTATATTATATATAATCTCTTGACAGGGAGTTGTTAATTTAGTTTGCGGGATTTTGTGGTTGAGGTACCGTGGCATTCAAGATGGAATTCAGGTTTATGATCGTTTTGGTAAGTTTTTTTTTTAATGAGATCCCTATTTTTTTGTTAAGGATGTACCTTAACAACTTTTTTTCCTAGGATGTACCTAGGAAAGTAGGTAGAATTTATAATATTAGAAGGATATTAATGTACCTTATGTACCTATATACATTTAAAAAGGGGTTATAGCTATTCCTTCAGCATGTCTTCTATAATTCCCTAAATAAAGTATTCTCTTTCAAATTAGTTTTTCTTATCTTAAGGTCGTCAGACAGGCTGACAGTCCACTTGATGATAGGTGGCTACCGTCGCCTATAACACAAGCAACGCCATAGGTGCTGCAAATGCACTGCCTGCCATAAAAGGTTTAAGGTTAAGGGAAAAGGAAGGGATGGGGTAATTGGGTAATATTCTAGATAATGTGTATTGTTCGCATGTTTAGTTTGATGATTTTTTACATATACTTAATAGTCAGTAGTTGTTAGATGCGCTTTTGTTATTATTAAAATAAATAAAACTCTTCAGCATAAATTTTGTTTGCAGGTGGCATGTATATGTTGCGCCGTACCTCCAGTTTATGGCAAGCCTATCGGGGTGGCGAAAACGCTCGCAGTAATTGGGGCAGCCAAAGGGGCAGCATTGCTTGGTGCAAAAGCTGTAGCCGCTAAAGGGCTGGCCGCGTTAGCTGCAAAAGGAGCCATAGTCTCAGGAGTAACTGGTAATTATATTCATTAAACTCAGTTCATTGTGATAAAATGAAATATAATTAAAGATAAAAATTGGATTTTTAAATTTTTTTTATTGTTTTATTATTATGGGACAACAAAAAGCAGACATAACACTGCCCACCCAGAACTTTGAAAATATAATTTCCAAAGTTGGTACTCTCGGGGATCCAACCTGAGATCCCTGAGTCAGATCGCTAAGGCAAGTCTTAACCACTCGCCAAATGAGAATTCTTTCGTATTAATTAATTACAGATTAAATAATTAATAATTTGTATTTGTATAGCAATTCTATAAGAATTTAACAACTTATTTTCGTACAGGAGCAGCATTAGCTAAAACAGCAGCGATCAAAGGCGCCGCGTTACTGGCGGCGAAAGGGGCAGCGATAAAAGGAGCGGTTGTCAAAGGGGCTGTTCTAAAAGGGGCATCTTTATTAGCTGCTAAGAAAGCGCTTATGGCGGCGCTAGCTACAGCTTCGGCGCAACAACAAACGGAACCCGATTTCCAGGAAGACACACCATACTATAAAACTTATGTAAGCATTTACGAGTAAAATCACTGTTAAAACTTTTATACTATTCTTAAAATTTTATATTATTAATCTTTTCTTTTACTTAATATGGAAGCCGCAGAATTAAACTGTCCATCTTGGCTAACATTATTAACTGATTATAAATTATTGATTATAAATTTATAGGTATAGGTACAAGTATCAATAATTTCGTTGATTGTCCTTTAATGTTCTTTGTTTTGAAGTAATTAAAATAATTATGATGTTCGTCTTTTTAGTTTAAATCTGTACATTCTTGAAGTCGGATTTTATTTTTTTATAAAAATAATTTTATAGCAGGCTATATTTTATAAAGTTACGTGGACGAAGTCGCGTGCAACAGCTAGTAGAGTAGGATATATAATTTACCCATGTATAAGTATTAAAATGAGACTATCATATATATTCACCATAATTTTCTTCTGCATTATAATTGGTTTGATATCAAGCTTAAGTAATATTTTATTTTTATATTCGTATATACAATACATAAGACCTACTACGATTGTTGTTGGAAATCCTTTGTATTTTGTGTTGAAATATTTCGTACTTTCAAACTAAGTAACCGACATCGCATGTCATCGAGGTAAACCGTTTGCCACAATATATGCCATTGCTTGTAAACAACGATGTTTTATTTATTAGGTACAACCCGAAGAAGGAGTGGCTGTTGATCTCACACCTTCACTACAAGAAAGGGTTCTAAAATTGGCGACTACAATCAAAAGTGCTGCTCAGACCAAAGCGCAGTTACTCAATGATATCATTTTGTTAATGAGTCAACATAAATTAGAACAAACCGAGTCTATGTAGCAGTTAAAATATTTGTCAAGGGTAAGAATTTTTTATTATAATTCAAATAGGAATTAGTTATTCATATGTAATGGTACTCAACGATGTTACTCCCACCACAGTTATCTGGCGCCCTCTATAATGCGACATGTAACTTTCATGTGATAGTATCGTTTTTAATTATGACTAGAACGGATTCAACTGGTTATAATTGAGAAGTTAGTACATATAATGTATATGTTCATATGGAATAATTATACTCTTCAAATTATTGAAGGCCCTATAGGTGGGACTATTCCGGACTACTTGGGCCACTTCCTAATTTGTCATCGCCTTGTGATAAGAGCCAAAATAATCACTTACTTATAGTTTTAATAAGATATAGCTTTTGTTAATAAATTGTGGTTTTTTTTTTTTTTTTTTCAGATTTCCTGTCGTCTGCCTATCAGCCCAACACTAAACCAACTTAAATAACTAACAAGAGTGTTGTTTGTATTTAACATTTGTTAGTTGTTTAAATGTAAAAATATAAATTAAATATAAATTAGTTTATTTTAGGATGTTTTGTTTTTGCCAAATTAATTTCTCAATTTGTACCCATGAAAGGAATCTTTGTTACCATCAATATCCTGGCTACTTGGTATACCAGTTTTACAATCTAAAAACGATAAAAAATTAAAAGAAAATGAACTATAGCCACAGTTATTTCTCGTCACACGTGGCATTTGTGCATTATTGCATAGTACAACCGTAGAGTAGATTCACTATAGTGAATTTACGGATTAGTGAATCCATAAATTAATGAATTTATGGACTAAGTACGTAGAGCGAGCCAGGAATTAAGTCTAGGTATAATAAATAAATTGAATTGATTGTAATGTCAAAATAACTGCTTTTACATGCTGTACGTATTTTTAAATGTTTGGAACGGCTGGACCGATTTTAACGGAACTTTTACTATCAATTAGCTGTCCAGTACGCTATTTCAAAAGCGGCCAAGAAGCCTCGAAGCGTATAATGTAATGGCTACAACATGTTTAATTCATCTCTGAGCGCAGTATTGAAGGTCCTCGAACCAGGAGTACAATACAGCTGCCGCAATCGAGAATCACGTCCAAAATTATGATAAGAAGGCGTGCATTGTAGCGCAGCTGTTGATCAACATAAAGCAGCGAAGTAAACGCAATTTATAAATGAATAACAATGACACGCGAACTGTACGATTGCTAGTTTTTGTACGACCGCTTTTTATGCAACGCACTGAGTTGCTTGTTTGACATATATTTACTTACTTATTGGACCAGTTCGCGTTTGAGAAGCGGTTTGGGCGTGATTACATAAATTACATTCTTGAATTGATTAGGTTAGCCTAGCTAATTTAGAAAAAAGTTAAGTTTTGAACTACCCATTGGTCTAGTGGTAAAGGTTTGTCTTAGCATTTTGACGGGTTCGATTCAAGGCAGGGCGAACCTTAAAAAATATATGGATTAGTCAATTTAGTGTCCTTTCAGATAAAACAAAGCGGTATACCTAAATTTTGGTATATTTTTCTTATTTTTCAAATATATTTTTTCTGTTATTAAATCAACAAAATAAACAATTAAAAAAGAATATGTATTTTTGTCCGTTATTAAATTAGATACAGACTAGCTGGTGCCCGCGACTTCATCCGCATTGAACGATGAAAGGTACCCTATGTCCTTTCTGGTGTCCCAGACAACATGTAGGTATGCAAAATTCATGGTGATCGGTTCAGTAGTTTTTGCGTGAAAGAGTTACAAACATCCAAACATCCAAACATACTTTCGCATTTATAATATTAGTACCTACGGATTAGTACGGATGTAACAGATGCTACAGCATCTAAACATTTAACTTGTTAAATAAAGTTAATAACAGTAATCCTAATAATATTATATGAATGCGATAGTTTATAGGGTTGAATGTTAGGTTTCCGAGGGATAGTCTAAAAATAGACTAAAAATAAGTCAACATTGGTGGCGCCACCGTCGTTACAGCGATAAAGATGTCACGCGAAATAATAATTCATATATTTTAATTTTTTAACGCTTACGAAGTTGCTGGTACGAACTAGTACCTAAGTATTAATAAAATTGTCCGTGATTATCGCACAGAGATTTTGTGTGAGCCAAATGGCAGTTAGAGACAGCGATTATTTATCTTCGATATAACGAACTTGTTTGTCTAGCGAAATTTTTTTTTAAAACTGATATTCTATTGCAATTCCTTGAATATTTCGCATTCTAAACACGACATGCAAATTTCTTTAATTACGCATTTCATTAATTAGTGTTACCTACATATGTACAAGGTATCAATGACTTTTTTACAAACTTAAAAAATACCTATAGTATTGCCTTGTATTGTTTAGCGAAACTTTGTGACATCTAGTTTTAAAGGACACATCTTCGATAAATATGGGATTAACAATTAAGGTACTCCTTATAGGGGTTCCACAGCACTGTTCTTGAGAAAACTTTACTGAGTTATTTCCGAGAAACGGGTATTGATTCAAATCTTTTTGTGATTAAAACACTTACTAGCTACGGGGTTTACAATTCAACGAATGTTATAGATAAACTTACTCTTCAATTTAGATACTATCATTTTGGATGAGGCGCCATGGTCCGACCGCATAATTCGATCGATCGGATTGTGAAAAATTGCTTAAATGGCTACCATTTTAGTGAAAATATGGGTTGTAAAGCTGTGGCTTCGTTATAATCTGTGATCTGGGGTTATATTAAAATACAGACACGGTATCCTTACGAAAAACCATCGGAGAAGTAATAGCAATAGTGAGGAATCTCCCCTTATACCTTATCAGAAGATTCAGAAGCATTGCTCCAATGATCAAGTGGACCTCAGCCAGCCTGCCGAACTTCATAATAAATGAAAACTCAACAGATTTAGTAATTAAATAAAAACTCAAATTAGTAAAATCTCTTATAAAGTCCTTCAACTATATAACATGCAAATAATATTACATCACCGCCTTTATTTTGCTGTTCGCTGTAATTAACAGCTTCCGACGCTGCGCTGGTGCTATTGTTAAAGGATGTGATTGCAATCCTGAATTCCTTGTTTTCAGCACAAATTTGAAGGTATCCGACGTCACTTCGATCCTTTAGAACGCTCTTGTTCCGTTAACAACTGTTGAAGTGGTTTTTTTTACGCTGGAGTGGGTAATGATATTCAAATAGGGCGGCATCGACAACGATTTAACATTGTTAATTGATGTACATAAATTTCGACCAAGTATATAAGTGCAATATTTTTCGTGGTAAGCATTATTACAGTTACAGAAGTGACCTAGCTGTGTATACCTACCCACAACAACTGAATAACATCGCGATGTCTCGATTCACGGTAATGTTCTAGTGAAAAAGGGAAGATCCCTCTAGCATCTATTTTGGAAGAACCCATAGATAAATTTTAATTGTAGATATTATTTGCGTAAATACTTAACCAAAAATTATCTTATTTCAGATTTTCTTTGTCATCGCTTTGGCGTATGAAACTTTTGGAAATCGTGAGTATTTTTTTATAATCTTACAAATTTCAAGTTCATTCGCGTTGGCTTCACAATTCAATAATTAAGTAAAAATGAAAGGTTATCCTATTCGTTATTACCAGGGATATATGGCAACTTGACAATATGGGATACTTATATAATCATTGAAAAAAAAGGCCATTTTTTTACTTACACTTTGGAGTTTTTGGTAATAAAAGTTTTACTTAATTTCAGTAATTTCCTGTGAATATTTTAGATTTATAAAATTCTGATTATTTATAAATTATACGGATTTCATAATAAATATGAAAATGAGTTGTATTTGGGAAATGTATGGTATTTTCATACTTAAACATCTTAATATCCCAGTAAAATCAATAATTTCTTCTTACCTAATGGTACAAATTTCAACAAAGTGCTACATACAAAATAGATTGATTTCCTGTTACCAAAATCTATTCAGCCATTTCGACCTTATTTTAGTGTAAAATACGTAATTGGACCTTATATCTAAAAGCTATCTATTTAGATAGGCGATAATTGAAACTTCTTTTTAATATATTATTTGAGTCTACCTACTAAATCTACATTTTTAAGTGTGCTAACGATTTAGCATCGACTTGATTTATAAATATTGAAGTTTCAAACTGAAAAAATACCTTTATTAAAATAAAGACTTATAGCCCAATATTATTCAGGGATAGAGAGTAAAATATTGAAAAAAAATAATATGAAACTTAGTTTCTGGCGACAACTCCGAACAAACAAAAAACAAGCAAACAAGCTCTATCTATGTGATATTAAATTAATATACTTACAATATAATGCATTTTTTTTGTAAATTGTTACAGCTGTGGAGAAAGCCCCCGCGGATTCACGTGCTGAGCAATCCGGTTACCTGGGTATTGCAGCGGGTCCCATAGCTGGTAATGCGATCGGGCTTGGATACGGTGGTATAGCTGCTGGCCAGGCTCTAGCAGCTGGCCCTGGCGGAGTCATCGCTGGCCCAGGTCTCGTTAGCAGCGGACAGGCACTGAACAACGCCGCTGCAGTCGGCGCTGCACAACTGAGCGCTATTCAAAACGCCCAAGCTGTTCAAGCAGCTCAGATAGCTAACTCCGCCGCCGCCGCCATTCAAGGCGCTAGAGTCGCTGAAGCAGCTGCGAGGGCTGGTCAGGCTAACGCTATTCAAAACGCTCAAGCTTTAGACGCAGCACGTATCGCTAACGTGCAAAGAGCACAGGCTGCGGCCTGGGAAAACGCTAGGGCCGCTGAAGCAGCGAGACGTGCTGCAGCCGGCAGTGCTTTGGAAGTAGCTCGCGCTGTTGAAGCTGAACGTACTGCTAATGCTGCACGCGTACAAGCTGTAGCCATCGCTAACACTAGAGCAATGGAGGCAGCACGCATTGCAAATGCTGCTCGCGCACAGGCTGCTCAAGTTGCCACAACCGCTGCTCAAGCTCAAGCTGTCGCTGAGGCCGTGGCTAGCCAAGGTGCTTTGTTATTAGGCGGTGGAGGTCTCGTATCCGGAGGAGTAGTAGGTGCCGGTGTACCAGTCTCCGTCGGAGGACTCGGTGGACTCGGTGGACTCGGTGGACTCGGGGGACTCGGTGGTTACGGACTTGGGGGCCAGGGAATTGCCGGTGGAAAGTACCTCCACTAAAACAATAGACCAGTAGAACCAATTCTAGCAATTAAGTCTCCATTGTCGTAGACACACGGATTTCTACATCCATTTCGGTTCCTTCCACAGAAATGGTTAGCGGCAGATCTCAATAAGATTTGGACTGGTCATGTAAATAAGTATTCACTTAATATAGAGAAACAAGATGTTTTATTTTCAATAAATCGGCTGCAATATTTTTGGTTGTTGTTACTTTTAACATACCTAATCGTGGACCTCGTCTATCAGTTTGTACGCTTAATTAAAAGTCTGCATTGGATTTCGTAGCAATATAGAATATATGTTAATAAGTTTATTACAAAAATTACTATTTTCTGTCGCTTAAACATTTTACAATTGATATATTTACTGACTTTAAATTTACAAGAAAATTCATAGTATCTCTGCGAGAGTAATGAAGGAAAATAGCCAAAGCTTAATGCCACGAAAGACTAATTAAAAAACACCTATAGAAACGACGACTCTTGTCTTCGCTATATATATATATATATATATTATTATAATTTTTAGTTTACCAATATTTGAAAATTATCATATAAGAAGTGATTAGACTGATCTAAAAAGGTCTAGATAGACCTAGACGTTTAAGCTGATCAAATGATTATCAAATCTAAGATACCTATAATGTATATAGATTGTAGGTATGTATATAGGTACACAAAAAAAAAAATACAATATATGTTATCAACAAAATATACGAAGACAATGATAAGTTCATGGTTTGATTATATTTTAACTTTAGATAAATAGGTCAATTAATAAACTTGTCTGTTTGATTTAAATTAGGTAGGTAGGTACGTACATTAATGGTTTTAACCTTATTTTATCAAAGAAATCGTAGGTTATGAAATCAGTAAACTTTGGACTAGAAACAATGTTATTTGGCCACGAAAATATCTATTTGTAAAAGCAGATAAAAATTTTCATGATGGTAGAACCTCGCCAACAATTTACTGAAACAGAAAGCTAGACACAAATTTATCTAGCTTTGGTTTAACAGCATTCGATTTTAACTGTTCAAACGATAATTTATCGAGGAAGGAAGGTTTTAATGAATCTACTTTTTAAGTTTTTGTAATTAAGTAGATAAACGCACAATCCACGTTCAGCTGTAAAGACTATACCACTACATTCTCCATAAATCTTCAGATCTTCGAGTAGTTTCATCGGGAGAAGTTGGGAGGCGCAACCGCTTTTTATTAGAAGCAATTTCTGCTTCTCACTCGTTTCCCACTACGAAAGAGATGGCTAACTATAATATTAATCCTAATACTAATGAGTTATTATATGTTTCTAATATATATCTATAAATAATATAAACGAAATTGGTTTAAAGGGCGACATCACTTTGCAGATACAGATGACACTAGCCTATTCTACTTTGATAATTCTATTACTAAAATTGTAGCAGACGTACAATATGATCTCAATTTGCTCAATGAGTGGTTTGAGACCAACTTATTGACTATAAATATCGAAAAAACTACTTAATTATTTAATATTTGCGGCCAAAAACAAAAAAGTTCCACCTTTTGATCCCCTACGAATAAATGCAAAATTTATAAATCAAATAATAGTTGAAGAAAAATACATTGGCCTTATTTTGGATAAAAGTCTTACTTGGAAGACGCATATCGAGAAAATTAGATCAAAATTATCTTCCCTAACAGGAGCAATACGACGTATCGCAGGATACCTGAGCAGGTGCGATATGTTATTTATAACACGCTCATTAAGCCTCATGTAGACTACCTAATCGAAATCGGGGGTTCAGCAGCTAAAACTAATTTAAATTTAATCCAAATTGCACAGAATAAATTAATTAAATCACTATTTCACTACTTCTTAGTACTTACTAGCAAAATTTACAAAGAGACTAAAATAATTAATGTCAATCATATATAAGTATATATATATATTACTTGTCTATTAATTCGGAAACAACTTAATAAAGAAATATTTTCACATATTAGTATTACAAAAAAAGGAAGTGTACAAAAAATTAAACTGAGAAATGCGGATAAACTGACATTGCGAATATCTAGAACTAATTATGGAAATAAATGTATACTTTAAGCGCAGCTGTACAACAAACTTCCTAAAAATATTATAAAAGATGCTAAATCAATTAATACTTTCAAAAAAGTTGTTAAAAGAAACCTTCCAAAATAATATCAAAATATATTAAAACAAATAAAACATAATTTTCTAATACACGATTTGATGTCCCTTCCAGTGTTGTATATCAATGTTTCGTTTGTTTGTCATGCATTTCTACCCACTTTTTAAATTATGTATTACTAGCTGGTGCCCGCGACTTCGTCCGCGTTGAACGATGAAAGGTACCCTATGTCCTTTCTGGTGTCCCAGACAACGTGTATGCAAAATTTCATCGTGATCGATACATCCAAACATACTTTCGCATTTATAATATTAGTACGGAGTGGTAAGTTGTAGGTGCTAAACGTTTTCATGTTTTTGTTGTTTATATGTTTACTATTGGTATGCTTGCAATGTGAATTATGTTTTTTACCTATTAGTTTAAGTTTCTCACGTAAGTGAATTTGTAATTCTTTGTGAGAATAAATATATTTCTAAACCTAAACCTTATTATGTTATGAGTTTGTTTGTTACGCTTTCACGCCTTAATTATTCGACCGATCATCATGAAATTTTGTATACAAAAAAAGACAAACCGAGTAGAAATATAAGACAGCATGTAGATATGACTATCATAAACAAAATATGCCAACATCGGGACAGTAATTACAATTAAACACCTAATTGATACTGTACTTTGGTTATATTTTCGTATACCTTCACTGGTGGGAAATCGTGTTATTTGTTATTTTACGTTAACTGATATTATAAACAAAATATGTAAGGAGGTCAATAGTTTAATATTACGTTGATAAAATTTATCCTATATAAACATGTACGAAGAAATATTTCCTATGTTTCGCTGCTGAATTAGGTACCTAATAGAAGATTGAAAGATGGCATTCAAAGTTAGTTTTATTTTTGTTAAAATTAAAATTATATTAAAATTAAAATGAGCTGGTTAATTGATTTTGCAATTACAATTTGTTGTGTTTATTTATGTCATAATGTGTGTTGTTGCAGATCGCTTGTGTGGTGCTCGCGTTAGTAGCCATATGCCACGGTAAGAGTCAATCCTTAATTTAATGCTTAAAAAACTTTGGTCACTAGTCAAATTTTAGTTATATCCATGTTCGAGTGCCGCTTTCTCTATGGTTTCAACAATTCAAGTCCATCAATTCCATTTCACTGTTCCGTTTATATATTGTCTTGTCAATATTCTTCTAATTGAAAAAGTGTTTCATATAATGTATTACATTTTAAATAAATAACATGCGTACCTAATGAATGTAAATACTTAGTATAGGTATTTAATGTAAATAGCCCATCAATTGGTAGCAGAGCGTGGTTGCAGTTCACATATGACAAGTGAAGAAGACAAATTCACAGAGCTAGCTCCCGAAGTAAACGTTTTAAGTCTTGCATCAAAGAAACTCATCACACAAATTAAAGGCACCACACAAAATAACGATAAATACAATTTAAACGATGCGTTGTATTTACCAGAATTATCGACAAACTTAATATCAGTTGGAAAAATAGCTGATAATGGTTACATGGTACTATTTGAAAAGGAAAAGGCATCGATTCTACAAAATAACACTGTGATATTGCAAGCTTCAAGAAATACAAATGGACTATATTATCTAGAGTTTGAATCGAAAGAGTCAGCAAACAATAAAGTCTCAAGACGAATCAAAGATGTGGCAACGTAAATTAGGTCACGATATATAAATTAGGTTTGTAATTAATTAATAAAGGATCTGAAAATGATGGTGTCAAAGAAAATGATGAGAGGATTAAATTTAAAGGAAGTAAAATTGGATACCTGTGAAACTTACAAAAAAGCAAAACTTTCATCTCTTCCATTTGCTAGCCATGATAGAATCTCATCTGAAACTCTAGAAATCATACATACTGATGTATGTGGACCGTTTGAAACTGAATCGCTTGCTGGATCTAAATACTACGTATCATTTATCGACGATTTCACGAGATATAGTTCTATCTACTCCATAAAAAACAAAAGTGAAGTAATCGAGAAGTTTAAAGAATACAAAAATGGAGTGGAATTGTTCACAAAGAAGAAAATTCAATACTTACAGTCGGACAATGGTGGCGAATACAGAAACAAAGAATTTGATAACCTACTGAAAGAATTCGGTATCAAGAGGCGACTGACTGTACCATACATTCCGCAATAAAACGGCGTAAGTGAAAGACAAAACCTGCAGGTTAAAGCAAGATGTTTAATGATAGAGTCAAAAGCGCCTTCATACTTATGGGCAGAAGCAATAAACACAGCCAATTACTTAATATACCGAAGCCCAGCAAAAGTTCATCAATCCATTCTCTGCTATTATGACAGTGTGGTTGCGTAGTGTACGTGATTTTATAAATTAAAGGAACGGATTGAGACGGATGAAAATATATTTACAAGGAAAATTTATGAGATACAATGACAAATTGGTGACAAGCAAATATGTGACAACATATATCCTACAAAAACGAAAAAGTATAATTCAATAAGTATTTACAACAAAGGTTATAAAAGTCCCTACAACAGTAATGTATTACAATTAGAACGAGTAAGTTTTCTGAAAAGTTCGTCGAAAAAAATATCAATTAACAAAAAATCTATCCATCACTTCCTTAATGCTTAAGAAAACGTTGGTCACTTAAATACCCAAATTTTAGTTATCCAACCATTACTAAACATTATGATAGTAATTCCACACATTATACAACAAGAACCAGTAAGTAAGTATTACAAAAAAGTAACAAAAAGTAACACATATCGATTTATAAAATGTCTGTCGACCAGCATTAAGCAAAAAAATAGGTTGATACGTTTCGTAATTCGTAAAACATATTTTCAAGAAATTAAGGAAAATGTAAAATTTGTTTGGAAATGGTATAATTTAATAGTAAGCGTAATTAACATACAAGTTAATTTTATAAGAAAGTATAAGTAGATTGAGAAAGTTGTTTATAGGTGTACCTCAAGGATATGGTCACGGTGGTCACGGCGGATTTGGTGAACAAGGTGGATTCAGCGGCGGTCAAGGCGGACATGGTCAAGGAGGATTCGGTGGTCAGAACGGACAAGGTCAAGGAGGATTCGGCGGCCAGAGCGGACATGGTCAAGGAGGATTTGGAGGTCAAAGCGGACAGGGTCAAGGAGGATTTGGAGGTCAGGGCGGACAGGGTCAAGGAGGATTCGGCGGCGCTCAAGGCGAACATGGCCAAGGAGGATTCGGTGGTCAGAGTGGACAGGGTCAAGGAGGATTCGGTGGTCAGAGTGGACATGGCCAAGGCGGTTTCGGCGGTCAAAGTGGACATGGACAAGGAGGTTTCGGCGGCCAAAGCGGACACGGAGGTTACCAACAGCACGGATATTAAATTAAGTACTGAAATAAAATATAAATTACTTTAAAAATAAGCCTTTTATTCCTACCCTAAGGGGGTGCATTTACAAATTACTTTCAACAACAGATATCGTCTAATTAAAAGATTGACCAAAAACCAAGTGGCTTATAGCATAGAGTAAATAGTACTTAACCAGTTATTTACTCTATGCTTATAGTAAATATTTTATCAAATAAATTAATTCAACTAACAATTGAGATATGCATGGATATTTAAAACAAAGGAGTGCTAAAACGTTTCTTGCTTTTCCTAGACGTAACGTAATGCCTGTGCATTACGGTAGGTAATTGAAATTCTGAAGACGATAATTACTTTTTTATACTTCGACGATAATACTGAACATAACTCATTATGTAATGCTATATGTATCCTAATCGTTTTATAATCATAATCCTAAGTGTATATATCTATGTATATGCCCAAGGCCTATACAATATTAGTGTAGCTATTGTTTTAATAGTGGTAGGTAAGGCTATCTGTATTCCGTAGTTATGAACTGGGCAGCCCGTCTGGCGGCAGAAACCATCTCTTTATAGAAGATAACAAATAACAGTATGTGTTAAGTATTTGTTAATTGTGTTTTGGTTAGTCAGTAAAGTGCTAGAGCCTATTTCTCTCCTTGTTCTTTACTCTATCAAGGTTGGCAACCCTCAAGATGTAGCTTGCATTTACTGGTGTTTATATGAAGTTATACATAGCTTCTCATCTCTCAATACAATTTCTAAAACACACTCCTAAATATCTTCAAATCAACTGACTTACATTTATAAAAACCCCTTCGTTTGTTTTTTCAAATAACCTTATAAATTATGTTTCTTAAATTTTACACCAGTGTTTAAAAGTCAAACCTCTACCATTAAGAGTAATATTTACTCTATGATAATACCTACATATATAGGTTACATAAACTTGGTTTCCGTGACTTCCCCCGTTTTGAAAAATAAAAAATTGACACATCTAACTAGTTCTGTGTACAGAACTACAGCACAGAACTAATGGGAATAAGCGATTATTTTTAGATGATCCCTCGGGAACAGTACTTTTTTACAGTAAAGGTAACAAATGTGTTTTTTTTTCGTATCCCTGACAATGTGTACGAAAATATTCATGATGATTGGCTAAACCTACAGGCAGAGTTCATGAAAAGGTCAGAATGGCGCTAGTACAGCATTGGGGTTTTGGTATGAAAGTACCTATGTAGTTCATGAAACTACTGTAAATGAAGTGCTACTGGAGCGCCACATACGAACTACTTCAGCGCCTCCAGACACTTTATCGTGTACATACTTATAGAGTTGGTTCTCCTTACCTCTAGGTACATAAGGTACTCCCCATGATACGTACATAAGTAAGTCACCTATAAGCAAAAGAAATGCCTACGAGTGCTCTGTCGACTTTGGAAGTATGAAAAAGTCGGCAAGGAACATGGATTCTGAGTCCCTTATTTAACACACCTAGTGCAGGGGTGGCGGTTCGATCGGTGGCGTGCCCAAAATATTGGTTCACCATCCCTGACCTAGAGCATATGTGACTATTAGTCGGCCTTCTGTAAAGGTCCACTCCCTTAGAGTAGGCTCCACTCCACTCCCTGTAAGGCTGTCCAGATTATGTCTGCGAAACACAGTGTGCCCGTCACTATTAAAAACTGTTGCCGCGAAACGCTGTCTGTAGGTTTTACACATGTCAAAAAAATCAAACAAGTCTTGCTGCAGCGAAATTTATTATGCTTTTGTAATCTTAAACGGGGCGTAGGTATACAATTTGTTGCGGCGTCATGTCGTCAATAGCCAATTCAATTTTATTATTGATCGTTAAGTACTTCCGCCTGTGCTTGGCGTAGTCTTCGCATCAGGTGCTTTGAGATCTGGTACTTTTGGCGTATCTGGTGTTTTCGGGAGATCTGCAGGTGGCTTCACACCCCCTGGTAGGTCAAAACCGATCACTGCTGAAGCGAGCATGACGAGACACACCAATATCTGAAATTAACCAAAGTTGGCTACAAGTTATTAAGCGATAACTTTTTCACAACTTTTAGATTTTTAAACAGTTCCACTCGTCTATCATTGCTATGCAGCTGCAAAGCAAGATACGCAATTGTCGGCTGGTTGAGACAGCAAAATGTTTTTTTTTATGTGTCAAAACACACACACACGAATTGCTCATACCCTACCTCAAACACCTCCCCCATGGTTTAGAATTAATAATTGGTAATTAACTTAGCTGTAATCTATTTAAGTTCTACACAATGAAACCCTGTAATTGGAAATGTAGGTAGTAATACTTTATCTATTGTATGTTATTTTGTTTTGCTGTAGGGTTTATGTTGAAAATAAAATAATGTTAAGGTCAGCAGACAAACTGACGGTCCACTTGATGGCAGATGGTTACCGTTGCCTATAACCATAGAGTAAATAGTATAAATAGAGAGTCACACACGTAGCGCCACCTAAAATGTCGAAAATGATGATAAAGTTTAGATGGCACCTTTGTCGATGATGATTATAAGTTGCCATTAAAAATCCGTCAAACTCAAAGGTCTCTGTAGTCGTATATCAGTCAGTCAATTCGTATTATGCACAATAGATGGCGCAGAACTGAAGTTTCTAATGTTATCGGTATCAGGTTGTCAGCAAGTTACGCCACAGGTGCTGGCAAGTGCGTTGCCGACTACAGTAGAATTAAGTATAAGGGTTTGGGATGGGATAGGGAAATGGGCTCTGATGTCCCTTACACACCGAAACACAACTCCACATTATACTGTTATTTTACGGTGGTCTGTGATGGGGTGGTTACTGCCGCTAGACATGCTGCCAAAATGACTGCGAAACGCAATCATTTGGGCGAACTGCGACGGTAGCCACAAGACTTACCAAGTAAACCGTTAAGTTTGTCTGTCAAGTCAAATTCGCGATAATCTCAAAAACTAGGTACTGAACGGATTTTCATGCTGTTTTTACCAATGGAAAGAGTGTTAAACGAGGAAAATTTATATATAAAATTGGCAGAAAAAAATTTCAAACGTGCGAAGCCGGGAGCGGGTCGCTAATACATAATATAATAAAATTTACTTACCACTACACGAGTCGACATGTTTGCAATAAATAACAGGAATAGTTAAAAGCAATTCTTTTATACTTTTCTATTGATTAGAAGTTGATGTTTAGTGACGCAATATATTGCTTTAATTGTAGGCAGCAAAAAGTGTCGAACAATGAACCAATTACTATTTATGTCAATTGGAAAGAAGCTATTATGGGATCACTTGGCATGTAATTATACCTAATGGTTGTATTTAAAATATGGTCAAGCGAGAGTTGGATGGGATTAAAACGGAGGGCCTTTTTACATATTATCTAATTACCTAATTAAATTCAATAAATATTACTCACAGACTCAATACTTATCTATATTAATATTATAAAGAGAGATACATGTCCGATTTTAAAAATTCTTTCAACTATAGAAAGCTACGTTATCAGCGAGAAACATAGGCTATGTATATTTTATAAAGTTACGCTTGCGAAGTCACGTGTAACAGCTAGTGACTTAATAATTTTGAAAAGCCTGTTCAAAATCAAAATATTTATTTATCAATTAGGTTTCTCCAAGAAACTGTTTATGGTCGTCATTATAAATTTAAATGTTGGATGAGTGGTTAGGGTGCTTGCCTTAAAGCTCTGATACAGGGTACCCGTGTTCTATTCCCGGCAGGGTCAACTTTGGAAATTAACTTTTCAAATTTCAAGAGATCACGTTTCAGCGCCATACGAAAATGAACATACATAGAAAAAAATAATGAAATTCAAAATGGTTACACAAATTCCCCAATAAGTACAACCCTTCATATATCGTTCCAAAACTTCTGTCGCCATGGTTTGGAATACTGAGTGAAGAACTTAGTTATATTCATGATTATATTTACTCGACTTATATTATGTGGATATAACCCTTCAACTTTGTTTACAAACTTATTAAAGACAAATATGGACTGTAATTTATTTCTTTTTATTGTATTAAAAAAAATGTTAAGTGGATCGGTTACAGTTAATTTATAACTATGCATAAGACGTCAATCTGTCAGACGGTCTTTTCGATAATAGCTACATTATATGTACTTACTGTTCTCATTAAATTATTAATAAAATAAGTATGAAATAGGTTTTTCAAATAGGCGGATATCCCCACTATATGCTCGCTATTACTGTTATTAATTAGCACTGCAATGCTTAATTATTATCATGTTAAATAAGCAATTTTATACAAAATAGAGAAACTTGACCAGTGTTTTATTTAGCCAAGAGCCTAAGGTAATCAATTCTTTGACTTTCTTTCTTTCTTAAAGTGACGAACCTCTATTAAATGGTTCAATTGAGGATATTAATAAGCAGCTGGGCCAAGTGTTCAGAACAAAACCTGTTTATATACTTCAGCAATTTCACTATTACAATTATCAAATTGTACTAATACAAAGTTAAAATTTTCAGCAAATTTTTGCTTTCCACTTGTTATTAATGGCGAAGTACATACACAAGTGATACTAAGAGGGATGCATGTTGACCCTGGCATCGTTTTTTTTTACAACTATCTTCAAAAGCCTAATGTTGTAGTGAAATAGTGATTCCATTCATTAGTGAGGAATTTATTCGCATACTCTGCATAGACAGCATAGTCAACTATAAAAGTAGGAATTCCATCCCAAACATATTTCTATGGTATGCATTAGATGAAGTCACTAGGGGTAATAATTCCCCATTATTCATTCTGTGTAAGCCTTAGAGAATAAGACATCACTATGAATTGAAATTGAAGTTCATGGGTTTCTAAAAGCAACTTTTTAACTAGTGTTCGCCCCCTGGTCGAAATATGACTATGATAAAGATGGGGAAAAAAACTGTTAAAAAGGTACTGGACAGGTGATCATTAGCTGTTTATAAATAGATAAGCAAGATTTTGATATCCAAAATACCTACTGATTCACTCTTAAAACGTTTTGAGGTTTTTTTTGTTCAAACCACTTACGTAGAATTAGGTACTACCAACCCATCAAAGGTGTATAAGTCGTAGAATAAACCCAATAACTTTAAATTTATTAATTTATTAAAATTATTTTTAATTTATAAAGCATAAACTCAAATTATGACATATATTGTGGTATGTACTCAATTAAATTTCGCCTTTACTTGTGGTAAGCATAAATTGTAAAATGATGAACTCAAGAAATCTTTCAATGGACACCATTTAACCCTTCCTTTTTTATGCAGAAACTCTATGGATTGTTCTTTGCCAACATAGTGCGGATCCTGAAATATAAAATCATGTTTAAATATGAAGTTGCCATGAGCGGGAATAGGATCTCCTCTCCCAGCCAATCTGTCAGAAGAGGACTGGGTTCCTTTACTCACTCACCGAAACACAACAGCACACATGCTATTATTTCACCACCGTCTTTTGTAAGGGGGCTCGTCAATTGAGTATAATTAGTATACCATATTTTAAAGTTTTAAATCACTACAATATAGTTTTTGAATATTTGTCAGGTGTGAACTGTGAAGGAATAGCTAAATTTATTATCTTTTGAAATTAATTTTTATACACTCAAAAGACAAATTTAATACCCTAGAAAAGCTTGACAATATCTAACTTACCACAATCAATAAACTGGCCTCATTAGAAGAACTAATGTGTATTCCCATAACACCTTTTGATGAACAGTCAACATCACCGCCCATCATCACTGGACTTCCAAACTGAATGAAGTGGTTTTTCAAACTCTCCACTACATCACATAACTCATCACCCTTGTTCACATGTAGTATTTTACATGGGACGTCATATAACTTGTCTATAACTAGACATACCTGAAAATTGGACTAATATTTTGGTTTACTCGTATAACATGATGATTTTTTTTAATAAACTGTAGTTCAAGTTTAGGAAATATAGATGACATTTTTCTTTACAATATAGACCATGACTAGTCTTTTGTTGGTAAAAAAAAATGATCAAGTATTTTACACTCTATTTACTGGTATACTTTTTAAGTTCTATCAAAGAACTTTGATTATCATGCATATTGAATAATTTTCTAAATGTGACTTAGGACAGTTTGCTTCCAATATATAGATAATTAGATATATAAAATGATAACATAGGTAGGTACTTCAAAACTACCAATCCAATTTCTTGATCCTCTAAAAGAAGGTGGCTTGTCTTCTAATTGTATGAGAATTTCTTGAATTGACAATATTGATGGTACTTTAATGTCTTTAAAATTATGCTTCATCCAGGAACATATTGTTTGTAAAGTTCTATAACCGCATCCCCAACCCTGAAATGTTAGGACAAAAATTAAACAATCAAAAAGATAAAAAGTCAACCTGAATACAGTTTATAATAAAAATTTGTTAAGTTTCATAATTTAAGAATGGTGATGCAGTATTTCAATTAGAACATTTGTGCACATTGTTTTAAGTGATTAACTTAAAAGCTATAAAATTCCATATAACATTAATGTCTTAATTTGACCCATTTGATTAGTGTGCTTGCCTTAACGTTCTGTCTCAAAAGACCCGGATTCAAAATTCCCAGAAGGGCCTTCATTTCGAAAGTTTTTTTTAATTATTAATATTTCTTATAATACATACCCTATCGTCAAAACCATCACAACAGTAATGATAGTATTCATAACTTCCCCTAACTAAATATGAATCTTTTAAATAATTTAAATTATTAATTTTATGAACATTTAATAACAAAGATGATGACATATTGACATATTCATGTTGGACATTCACATGACATTCTATATCGCGATGACACTGACGTGGCGATCGCTTCATTATTCATTTTTATTGTCTATGAATCCAATAATTACGAAAGTCAAATGTCATGTCAATAGAAAATTAAGTTAATATATTATTTGGTTAATAAATGGTTAAAGTAATGTAATGTAATGTAAATAAAATAAATATCCGTACGTAAACCTCCTTAAGTATTAAAGCGATTCCAAACTAACTTCATCTTGTCTGTCACCCTTTACCTATCACATTTAATCATCGATGTAATTTACCAACAACTCACATTTTTATATAAGTATTGTACCTACAAGAAAGTTGGAGAGTACGTCAACGCTCATTATTGTTATTATATCGTCGACCCCCGTTGTAGGACGCAATGACAGTTACGTACTATTCGGTAATTTATTTATTTATTTATTTATTTATTTATTTAAAAAAGGCTTACCAACTAAAGACATACCTAAACACAGTATACAACACTCACAGAGAGGAACATTACAAGTATGCATTTAAATTATAGGAAAGCACAACATTAATTTTGATTAATTAAATTATAAATGAATTAACAAATGTCAGAGATCAAAAATACAAATACCTAATTCAACTTACATATTATTATCTATAATTAATTAGTAACATAAAATCAATCAAGTCAATAAAACAAAAATAGCAATCAATAATAGAGAGAAACAACTCAACAATGGAAAAATAAGAAAAAATAAGAGAAAATAAAAATTATTTAGCATTACAACGGTACCCTTTTAAATGGTCCGATTCTATTTGAAAAAATATCAAAGTCACACTTGTGAAACATTACATTATAATAACGCAAAGCACAAGAAACCGGTGTATTGCAACCATACTTATTTTTGCTAAATCTTATATAAAACGGTCTATAGTTATGTGCTCGAGCATACATTTTGGGAGTAATGTACTGGTAGTTAGGACGTAGGTATGCACTCGTGTAATGTACGCATTGCATTATAATGTAGCTACATGAAAAATTAAAAAGTTACACTCAATTCTTATTAATATCTTATTAACGTAAAATTACTCAAAAGTGTAATACAAAGATTTAAATCGAAGATACTTAAAATGGGTTGAGCGAACTATACTGTTGCACGCTTGCACGCCAGCTACAGTGAGTGACGGTCGCTTGAAGAGATTGTTTCTGTTGCTTTTACTGCTTTTACTATCAAAAAACTCGGTCGAAATTTTAAGTGTGTTTAGACAAAAGACTCGCATTGCTATAAAAATGTATAACTGTAAATGTATATGTATTTTGTAACACAGTTTCGCTAGTAAGGGCATATCTCTCGATTTAAATCTTTGGTGTAATATGATATTTTATATAAAAAATGGCTCTAATAGCAGTTAGTAGATACCTACTGTAGATACTTAGTCAAAATTAATAATTTTTAATTTTTAATTAAAAAAAAAACCGACCTACAGCGCGTATTTTATGATTAAAAAATTTTCTAAAAATTACCAATTAAAAATTTTTGAACTCAAATATTGTATTTCCAGCTTAACTATTAAGTAGTGATTTTTCCTTAAAAGAGCGTAAAGTACCTACTTACCGTAAATTCTGTTTGCGCACTTTGGTCAATAAATTCTATGAAATATTTTAGCAGATAAATTATTTAAACGACATCGTGCGAATTATGATTCATATTTAATTTGTAAACATTTAAGTACTATAGGTAATCTCTTAATACATACTAAAACAGCTTTTTTCCTTCAGTCATAAACATAAATATACCTACCTAAGTACTGTGTATATAAATTTTATTATAGTAAGTAAGTAGGCATATACCTAAAATGTTTATCTCACCATCAGAGAAGTACATAATTATAAATGTTCATAAATGTTCACATTAAGGGAACAAAAATGAAATGAGGCTGTGGAAGTGTTTGTACAATAAAGCCACCATGTCTCGAGTTTGGTTTTTGAGTAGAGGCCACGGACCGACAAGCGCAGCGCAGGATGACCACCCATAAGGTGGACAGATGATCCTGATAAAGGCCGCAGGTCGACGGTGGTTCCATGCAGCTTCTGACCGGTCTTATCATCTACGTCTGAGGCTTACAAGTTCCAGAATTGGTTTGGTCGTAAGAAAGTGGTAACCACACCGCTATAATAACCCAATTAGACAAATTTGTGCTCCGAAAGGATAAGACCTTATTCGGGACCCGAGAGTACCTCCTGAGAGTTTTAGTATCACCTTGGACGTTCGGTCAATAAATAAGTCAAATAGTCAAATACTAATCGGTCAATCAAAAATAGCCAGTATTTGTTTATAAAATAAAATGGTTTATCTCTGGCCGGGTTTAAAAAAAGCAGGCATTTTGTAGCGCATTTCTTTATTGCCTCTCTCTCTTTAACTCAAAAGAAGCACTTTGTACATTTTTTTCATAAATAATACAATTATTTAGCACGCAAGTAACTAATAATCAGTGCTCTAGTCTAGTTGACGTGACGTTATTGAAATTAAACATTTTATTTTGTGATTTATTTTCACACTGTTTTCTGAAGATTCGTAGCAATGGCCCATTCACATGACAAAGGTTAGTAGGTATTTGTTTAGATTTTACATAATTTCCGATGATTAATGAAACTTTATCGATGTGATATCTACTTAAATATTCGTAAATTTGACCTAGCAAACTCCCTGTTTTTTATGTTAAAGTCGACACACAGGCTGACGGTCTATTTCCAACTTTCGAAATAAACTTTTCAAAATTGGCTCTTGTCTAGATCTAATAAGTAGTGGCAGCGCACACTCCGTTTCGCATTCAATTGGGCTGCCCATCTGGCGGCAGTAACCACTCCCTTATATAAGACCACTGTGAAATAAAAATATATGTGCTTTTGTGTTTCAGTGAGTGAGTAAGGGATGCCAGAGCCCTTTTCCCTATCCCTGTCTATTAATCTCTTAACCTTAAGCGTAGTATTTATTTAATGATTCTCCCTATCAAAAATACGATAAATATATATTTTTTCTATTTACAGTAACCCCTGGCGGTTTCCAGCAACCTAGTAAGTATCTAAATGACATTTACAACATAACATAAAATCAAAATCAAAATATTTATTTATCAATTAAGTTTCTCCAAGAAACTCTTATGATCGTCATTATAAATTTAAATTTACTATCCTGAGAAGAACGAAAGAAACTCAGGATACTATTCTTTTTGTCATCTTTAAAATATAAAATTACAACAATTAGGTACACTTAATACAATCAAAATCAAAGTACATATACAATACTAAATATAGTATGAGCTCCGAATCCAGGCTTTATACATACTTATTATAAAAATAAAATTATAGATGATTAATGAAATAATTTTTTCACTTGATTTATGAAATTATGACCAGGTGAGGGATCCTGAACATCTAAAAAGAGCTATTCGATAAAAAAGCCAGAGCACAGATTACCTAAGTATAATTTAATTATTTTTCATTTACAGTTGTAGATCCCGCTTTTTACCGACCATCTGATCGTAAGTGTATTTCATATCTTTGATAATTATTATTATTAATATTATAATATAACTAAGTTTCATAGTTTCATACAGATAACACGATTTTACCGATTATATTATTTCATCCAGTAGGTAAACTAAATCGTAGTTATAGTCATATAATAATTATTAGATATGATCTATCCCCTGTGTCCACCCGACTTCGATGTCTGTGTATAATAAACGATTATTAATTATATATTATTAATATATAATAAACGTTTTTTTTTTCTAGCAGCTTCCGGCGGATTCCAACAACCTAGTAAGTAGATAATGCCTGAGAAATATTTGTCAGATTAGAGTAGGTAGGTAGGTACTAAAACAAATATTTTATTAATTTAGTAAGGCAATGTGAATGTACTACTTTGGGTTTTTGTCTTTTTTAAAGTTAAAAACGTTACTAATGTATAACTAACTTATGAAATTGCTATAAAACTTTTTTTAAAAAAACTCTTAACTTCTATAGTTTAGGAGAAATTGCAATTTTAAAAGTGTGGTACTAAGTTTTGAAGGCCAGTGTATTTCAAAGCGTCGATCGACTGTTCAAAGTTTAAAAAAATCGCCAATCATATATTACAATTTTATTCTAATTAATTTTCAGTTGTGGATCCCGCTTTCTATCGACCCTCTAATCGTGAGTATAATCCATACTTTAATATTATAAATGTGAAAGTAACCCTGTCTGTCTGTCTGTTACCTTTTCATGCCTTAACTACTCAAGCGATCATTATGAAATTTTGCATACACGTTGTCAGGAATATCGGAAAGGACCTTTCACCCAAAAAAAGTACCGTTTTCAAGGGAAAACTAACGCCTGGCAAAAGTGTAATATAGCAATATTGCTTAGATTTTTTTTTCAACACGAAAGAAATCTCGGGCACCAGCTAGTCTTACGGCTTTAACATAAAACTTCTTTAATTAAGTTAAAAACTGTGAGAATGCCATTGACAAATTTATACAAATAAAATCTTAGAGATAACATTATAATTATTATAAATAAACGTTTAATCCAATACTGTCTACATTATATTATAATATAAATATTTATATTGTCCAGCGTCCATGCCGGAGGGTAATGTTGCAGTATGTGTGGCAATCGCTAAATTTGAAAATTTGATATTTCCGCCTTCTCTAAAAAATATTGTATAAAGATAGAAATATAACAGCTACAGTTATAATACAAAAGCTTTGATTTATTTTTAATGATTTTTGAATTAATTTAAGTTTTCCTGTGAATCAAAGCTTCAGTCTGTTTTGTGGAGGGGGTTGCAATAATGACCCACGTGGGTTATTTGATCTAACTATATGGAAATATTTTTAAAAATACATTTTATTCTATTTTCAGCAGCACCTCCTGGAGGATTCCAGCAACCTAGTAAGTAGATAATGTCTTGACATAAATAACTTATGTCAGTTATAGATAAATGTATAAACAAAAGAACGTATTTATTAATTTCATAAGTCATGTGTAATGTATCTGTTCAAGTAAAATTTATGTCATTGATGACCAACTACTCAAATTAAAATTCGTAGAGCTTAACATTTTGTTTTAATTTCCAGTTGTAGATCCCGCTTTCTACCGACCTTCTCATCGTGAGTATATTTTTAATGACTATTTTTAGTGAGTATATATTAATGTATAATAAACGATTTTTTTTTCTAGCAGCTTCCGGCGGATTCCAACAACCTAGTAAGTAGATAATGCCTGAGAAATATTTGTCAGTTTAGAGTAGATAGGTAGGTACTAAAACAAATATTTTATTAATTTAGTAAGTCAATGTTTTTGTCTTTTTTAAAGTTAAAAACGTTACTAATGTATAACTAACACGTGAAATTGCTATAAAACTTTTTGAGAAATTGCAATTTTAGAAGTATGGTACTAAGTTTTGAAGGCCAGTGTATTTCAAAGCGTCGATCGACTGTTCAAAGTTTAAAAAATCGCCAATCATAGATTACAATCTTATTCTAAATAATTTTCAGTTGTGGATCCCGCTTTCTATCGACCCTCTAATCGTGAGTATAATCCATACTTTCATATTATAAATGCGACAGTAACTCTGTCTGCCTGTCTGTCTGTTACCTTTTTCACGTCTTAACTACTCAACCGATCATTATGAAATTTTGCATACTTACACATTGTCAGGGATTTAGAATCTTTCATCCAATGTGTATGCCTCAATTGAAAGGACATAAGGAAGGACTTTTATCCAGAAAAAGTACTGTTCCCGAGGGATCATAAAAATTAAAATCCAACTCCTGGCAAAACTGTAAAAGCAATAAAGATTGAATAAATCATTGCCCATATATTTTGTCAGGCATTAAATTTTATACCAGGTTGGATACTTATTAGGGGTAGGTAAATGGGCGTATTTTTCAATGCGGACGAAGTCGCCGGCAGAATGCTCATATTATTGTTAAACCAGTTAAAGATTGTCTCTTCACCGTTAGTTGTTTTACAGATAGCAGAATTTATTAAAATAAATTTTATTCTATTTTCACCAGTACCTTCAGGCGGATTCCAGCAACCTAGTAAGTAAATAAATATTATCTTATAATATTACTTACTAGTGCTCTAGCATTATCTACTTTTACTCTCTTAGTAACAATTGATCGAATTCCTACAATAATGAGAGATAATACGTAATTAGTAGTAATGAGAGCTATCAGATTCTCATTAGTATTATTTTTGAAACATGTTTTTAGTGAAATCATATTTATTTACAAATATAATAAATATAAATGAATTTGAAGATTACCTTCGCATGTTCGGCTTCAGGATAAAAAATAATAATATTTCCAGTTACTGAGATAAAACCGAATAATACACAACAATTTGTGAAACGTTCAATTCATAACATAATGGTGTATTTACAGTTATAGATCCTGCTTTCTACCGACCGTCTAATCGTAAGTGAGATTTTACAATTATTATTATTTTGGTTACTAAAATGATACTACTAAGATGATTGCCTAGTTGCCATTACATTGGCAACCGCATAGAGATAACTGAGCTGTTAACATATTGTATTGATCTTGGTTTATAACCGCTTCGTATTACCCTACATTGATGCTATATCTATAGTGGTCCTTTAGGTAACTGTGAAAAATCAAATAAAGTATGTTATCACAGAGGAAAGCTGAATGTTGTACGGTCCATCTAATCTAATGTCATATTATGATAATGAAAAAAAAAAAAAATGTAAATAAATAAAAATATATTTTACAGCTCCTCCCGGTGGATATCAAGGACCAAGTAAGTAAATTATAAAATACATTATAATAAATTAAATATTTCGAATCTTCGTTAACAAAGTTCAATTTGTTCTTTTCAATTAATGAAATTATGACACATTCAGTACTAAATTTTATTACTCACTAGCTGTGGCACGAGACTTCGTCTGCGTAACTTTATAAAATAATAGCCTATGTTACTCGTTGATAATTTAATTTTATATAGTTTATAATCAGACAATTTATTCATTGCAAACAAAAATACAAAAACAAATATTTTCTCTGTATAATATTAGTAGGTATAGATATACCTACTCGTATCAATGACTTTTACTAGAAAAGCTTAAATTAAATATTTTCATTCAAAATATTTTAAGATTATAAAAGATAATAATGTAAAAAATACTTTTCCAAGCTAAAAATATACCTACGATAACAATTTCAAAAGAAATGATAAGATAGTCACTAAACCTAAAAACCTTTTAAACCTGAAAATAAAGGGAAAATAAGGGGAAATAAACTGAAAAGGAAGGGCGCATTCAGGCCTTCCTGAATACGCCCGACGTGAAATGTGAAGAAAATAAATGAAAACAATGATTGAATATATTATGAAATTGTTACATTTTTAATTAACTTTGGTATTTTTAATTCTTGCGAACTTAGTAATTTCATTAATCTTATTAGGGCACACTGCACTATATAAATAATATAAGTATAAATAATTATAAATTAAGCAGCCAGCAGTTATGTTTCCGTAAATGAGAGAAGAGAGTCCTATGGGAATAGGACTCTAGCAAACTCCTTTTATTCTATCACGGTCAGAAACTTATTTGAACGGGAGCCACCTACAATAAAGTAGACCGTCGGTCTGTCTGTCCATATTTACATAAAATGCATGGGTTAGTGTAAAAATAATAAAATATAATATAATTGTTACTATGGTAACTTTCGAGTATTGATCTACAGATTATCGTAATTTTCAAAACACATATGCACAGATTTTGATATGCGCAAATGTGTATCGTGTACCGATTAGAATTAACTAATAACTCAAGCGTGGGAACTACTAAATGGACCAGATATACTTCATGGATAGATTTATAATTAAAAATTTTAAATCTTTGTACAGTAAAATTTACATTTTTGCACACACCTACCTACCACATCTGTTGTGGTCGTGTTAACAAAATAATTTAAACGTGCAGACAGTATTTGCACACTTTTTACAATGAGTTCTATAGAAAAATAAATATTTCAACGGAAACAATTACAGGAAAACTAATAATATTTGCGAGCGAGATACTCACACATGTCTATGTAGGCATAAATTGCCAAATATTGACGAAAGCCAAGGCCAGCCTTCGACGCTATAAAAGATTAAACTCTGAATTAGTTTTCGGTTGTCTTACACTGTACTTCGTGCATATTGTATCTTGACACATTTTTATTAAAATAATCATTATGAAGACTGCTGTGGTATGTATTTAATTTTATTTATTTTTGAAATGAAAACTTCTTTAGGCGCGTTGGGCATTTTTGAGATGGGAAAAAATTACAAACAAAAATACGAAACTTTTCTCTTCATAATATTAATACCTATTACACATTTTATATTTAAAAATGATTTCATCGCGGAGTTTTCTCTAGCATTTTTAACTAGAATTCTTCTCTAGCCTACATCATTTTTATGAATCTCTACAATTAAGCCATGTACCTATATATATTTTTCGACGACTTAATTATATTTTATTATGTACTAGTGGCCCGCTCCCGGCTTCGCCCGGGTTCAAAATAAAAACTGTCCTATCTTTTTAAGTTGGACCAAATTACATATAGTTACAAAGTTTGATTAAAATCGGTTCAGTAGTTTAGGAGTTCATCGAGGAGACACAACGTGACACGTAATTTTTATATTTAAATATAAAGATTTTGCAAAATAGATCCTAACATTTTTATAGGTGCCTATTGATCGAATAACAAAAATGTGGTAAATTCCCTCAAACCGGCTGCCGGACATGGACAATGGCATTGTTTATTCATGTCGTTTTTATTCTTTGAGTAATTAAGTATTTACTCTAAAGGTTAGATAAGCAAATTATATTCGCGTCTCGACAATCATTGTTTGTCCATATTAAAGTAGGTAGGTAATATTTATCGACATCAAAAACAAATACATAATTAGTTCTTTGATTACTAATTTAACAATGGATTTTAAAATTGTGTGTAAGTGAAGCCGCGGTCACACTTTAGTTTATAAAAGCGTGTTACTTACATTATTATGCATCATACATAGGTATTACCTATATTTGTCACTTTTTATCAACCCAAAAAGATTGTTTGTCCAGTTAAGAGGGGATTTTATCAATTCGAGAATTGTCTTATCTTGTCTGCCTTGTTTTTATTGAAGAAATGGACCAGACCACCTAAATAAACAAAAGCGAGCTGTGCAAACAGTGCTTAATCACTTTCAGATGTTCAGTAACTTTACGTATTAATATTATTACTATTAATTATATAGATTCTATTAACTCTTATAATAATTATGTTCAATCCAGTTGCTACGGAACCATTAAAAAGTTAATATAACCTATTAGATAATATGATAAAGCTAAAGAGTTTGTTTGTTTGGTTAAAGGCGTTAATTAATATGGATAAAAAAAAATTGCTTATATATTTATAATATTTATCATCATATAATAAATCATCATACGACCCTGCACAGTGGCGGGAAACTAACCACGCCAACCTAGAAACCGAAACAATAAAACTGGGTCACATCTAGAAATATCAGTGACTACGGATAGTACGGATTATACCAAAATATTTTAGTAAGTGCATATTATAATATTTCAGTTTGAACATGTTTGGGTCGCAGGTATTATAAATCGCAATGAAAATAATGGGACAATATTAAATTACAGTTCGTGACTTTACTTAGATACATTTTTAATTTTTTTTATTAACAACTGTATTAATTTATTTTAAACTACTACGTTTTCAACCTGTAAAGGTGACGAGTCCTGTAAGGAAACTCTTTCTCCACCCTTAAACGATCTATGGTTATCGAATCTTGTTTATCCTGGCGATCCTCACAATATCGACTGTCCATTTCGTCGGCTGTTTCCCACAAATTTTCGCTGCATTTATAGCCTCAATCTTTCCACCACATATTTCGTCATAACATCGCGAACTTCTAATTTTTATGTTAAGTATTTAATAGTTTGAAGTCTGTTTTTTTTCGCATAAACTTCACAACACACAAAAAAATTAAGAATTGAACCAAAAGATAAAAGATAAAATATTCAAAGATATAAATATACAAGGGCTTCCATAGACATTCCATAGGTATTCAATTGATTAATTAGTGTATTTTGATTTTTCAGATTGTTCTCTTCTCTCTGGTAGCAATTGCCTACGCACAAGACAGAGGTTAGTGTCGCTTTTTTTTATTAATTAAGTAGGTAGGTACTTGTTATTTAAAATATACTTAATTAATATTGCGACAAACTACCTTTTCTGGAATGTGTAATAAAAAGGCTACATACTTGAAGCTAAGTTAGTTAGGTACAGTCACTGTTCATATTGAGCAGGTGCTGTTACAAGTCTAAATAAAAAAAGCGTCAACCGCTGAATAGCGTGGGCGTCAGTTATAAGTAGCAAAATTCAAAGCAAAAACAAGTAGCAAAAATATTACAAAATATAATAATAGGTAGGTATGCAATGCAAAATGCAATGTAGGTATATATTGAGGTTTAAGAACCTAAGTACATTATAATCTTAAACGCTTTTCAATGAAAATATTTAATATAATCTCTTACAGTAAAAGTCGTTGATCAAACTGAAGATAAAGGTAACTAATTTTTCTATCTGTACGTACGTGTTAAACCAAATTGTTTATTTATAAAGATTTTACCGAGTACTTCATAAAATTATTTCCTGCATACACTTTTGATTTTGAATTATGTAAAATAAATTTAATTCTCACGTATAAAGATATTATGGCTATCTTATCATTTCTTGTAAAATTGATATTATAGATATATTTTGAGCTTGAAGAAGTATTTTCTAAAATTATAATCACAAAATCTTTTCAATGAAAATATTGAATTCAATTTCTTACAGTAAAAGTCGTTGATCAACCTGAAGATAAAGGTAACTAATTTTTATATCTGTACGTAATTACGTGTTATGTCACACTCGCAATATTAGTTACTAGAGATTTTACCAAGTAATAATCATTTCTTGCACACACTTTTAAATTATGTAAAATAAATTTAATTCTGACGGCTATCTTATAATTTCTTTTGAAATTGCTATTATAGTTATATTTTGAGCTTGGTTAAATATTTTATAACATTATAATCATAAAATCTTTTCAATGAAAATATTGAATTCAATATCTTACAGTAAAAGTCGTTGATCAACCTGAAGATAAAGGTAACTAATTTTTATATCTGTACGTAATTACGTGTTATGTCACACTCGCAATATTAGTTACTAGAGATTTTACCAAGTAATAATCATTTCTTGCACACACTTTTAAATTATGTAAAATAAATTTAATTCTGACGGCTATCTTATAATTTCTTTTGAAATTGATATTATAGATATATTTTGAGCTTGAAGAAGTATTTTCTAAAATTATAATCACAAAATCTTTTCAATGAAAATATTGAATTCAATTTCTTACAGTAAAAGTCGTTGATCAACCTGAAGATAAAGGTAACAAATTTTTATATCTGTACGTAATTACGTGTTATGTCACACTCGCAATATTAGTTACTAGAGATTTTACCAAGTAATAATCATTTCTTGCACACACTTTTAAATTATGTAAAATAAATTTAATTCTGACGGCTATCTTATAATTTCTTTTGAAATTGCTATTATAGTTATATTTTGAGCTTGGTTAAATATTTTATAACATTATAATCATAAAATCTTTTCAATGAAAATATTGAATTCAATATCTTACAGTAAAAGTCGTTGATCAACCTGAAGATAAAGGTAACTAATTTTTATATCTGTACGTAATTACGTGTTATGTCACACTCGCAATATTAGTTACTAGAGATTTTACCAAGTAATAATCATTTCTTGCACACACTTTTAAATTATGTAAAATAAATTTAATTCTGACGGCTATCTTATAATTTCTTTTGAAATTGCTATTATAGTTATATTTTGAGCTTGGTTAAATATTTTATAACATTATAATCATAAAATCTTTTCAATGAAAATATTGAATTCAATTTCTTACAGTAAAAGTCGTTGATCAACCTGAAGATAAAGGTAACTAATTTTTATATCTGTACGTAATTACGTGTTATGTCACACTCGCAATATTAGTTACTAGAGATTTTACCAAGTAATAATCATTTCTTGCACACACTTTTAAATTATGTAAAATAAATTTAATTCTGACGGCTATCTTATAATTTCTTTTGAAATTGCTATTATAGTTATATTTTGAGCTTGGTTAAATATTTTATAACATTATAATCATAAAATCTTTTCAATGAAAATATTGAATTCAATTTCTTACAGTAAAAGTCGTTGATCAACCTGAAGATAAAGGTAACTAATTTTTATATCTGTACGTAATTAAGTGTTATGTCACACTCACAATATTAGTTACTAGAGATTTTACCAAGTAATAATCATTTCCTGCACAGACTTTTGAACTATGTAAAATAAATTTAATTGTCACGTATAAAGATATGGCTGTCTTATCATTTCTTTTGAAATTGATATTATAGTTATATTTTGTGCTTGAAGAAGTATTTTCTAACATTATAATCATAAAATCTTTTCAATGAAAATATTGAATTCAATTTCTTACAGTAAAAGTCGTTGATCAACCTGAAGATAAAGGTAAATAATTTTTAATATATAAGTATATGTACGTCTTGTAAAGATATATTATTTCGATGACCTACATACGTCTTAAGTCACAATAGTTAATAGTAATAATCATTTTTATAAGACACTTTGAATGACGCAAAATAAATTTAAATCCCATGAGGTAATTTGTGACAATTGTCAAGATAAACAATTTTTAGGTGTCCTTGGTATCCTTTTGAAATTGTTATCGTAGGTATATTTTGAGTATTAAGAAGTACAGTGTAATCTTAAAATATTTAACTTAATTTACAGTTAAAGTCGTTGACTGACATAAAATAAACTTAATACCAACGCACAGAGGTGGTAATTTTTAACAATTATCGCGATAAACAACTTATTGAGCAAGATTTGAATATCCTGTATAGTTCATAGTTCGTTAAAGTTTATCAGTGGCGAATGCAATGTTTTTCTTTAGACAGATCGTTGGTAAATATTAAGTAATATACTTACATATTATTTATGTTTAAGTACTTACACAAAAAATATATACCTAGGTATATAAAGATGTTTTTTGTGATGTAGTAACTTGTGTTACATTATGTACCTCTTGTTTTAAATTTTTGCATATACTATCTTATATAAAAATCCATATTAATTTGTTTAATTCCAGTGAAGGTTGTGGACCATGTTCCTGGTGGGCAGAGTGAGTAGATATGACGATCGTTATTATGTTATACCTAATAAACGAATTAAACAGCTTCTTTCAGCTAAATTAACAATGATTAGACAACCTCCTTTTTAACAAATTGGATCGCGATTCTTGCATATTAAATTGAGCCATTATAAATAATATTTACTTTACATTTTGCATATCCTAACTAATATTATATTATTAATGTGAAAGGGAATTCTTTTGTTTGTTTCACGCTTTAACTACTCAACTGATCATCACGAAATGTTGCATACACTTTGTTAAGGATACAGAAAAGGACATAGGGTACCTTTAATCTAGTAAAAAGTAGGTATAAGTATATACTGTACACGATAACGAGGGATCATCAAAAAGAAAAATTCAACACAAAAAGGGGCGCTGACGAAGTCGCCGGCCAAAGCTAGTGATTCTACATTATAATCATTATAATTACCCACCTAATAATAATAAAGAAATAAATTATAACTTATAGTCTGTTTTTTTTTTCACTGCATTGTTATTGGTCCATAAAATCCATTCATCCAATAAGAACGCCCCTGACAATGGCCATCTCATTCAGTACCTACTCGTGTTAAAAAAAAAACGTGTCCGTTTCAGAATTTATTCAGTGGGTATTGTATTAGGTGATTCTTCGTATATTATCATTATTTAACGTTGTAATGCGTTACCGAATATCTACAAAATCTACTATTCCTAATAAGATTAATAATGTTTTCTTTGCAGTTATAGACCCCACTTTCTACCAGCCGTCTGTTAACCGTAAGTAACTATAGTATCAATTTTAAATGTCATTAATGATTTAAGTTAAAATTGCCTAAGTTAAGCAAAAGGTTATTAGTATGTAGGTATGTTTTATGTACCTACAATACACGATACAGACATTATTAATCCATATCTCAATGAACCCAATGAAAATTGAAACGCCTGACATATTCTATAAACTTAAACTTTAAAATACTTATAACCAGCGGACGACTAATTTAATACTGCAAAGTGTACAAACATCAAAATAAACATTTTAAAGTAAATATTTCTATATAAGTATGTCCGTTTTATATTCATAGTATACATTTAGGTTATAATTTTTCAATTTTGGTTAAATTCTACTTTTTTATTATCTTGAAAAACAATAATTTCAATGTTTATTATTTAAGCTAAAATAAATTTCTCTAAAACTACATACCTACCACACTCTTTTTTTTTTTGTGCCCTAAGTATATGAACCAAAATAACACTTACAAAGTTGGCGTTGCTAAAATACCTATTGTAAATTTGGGCCCTAAATTTGTATGTTAAAATATATGCTCTTTCATAGCTTATTTGCTTAATCTTATCTACTTATTAAGGGTAATTTGTCAATCCATATACGAATACCAATGTATTTATTTCTGTCCACAGCGCCTGCAGGTGGATTCGAGAAACCTAGTAAGTAAATGAGATCAACTTAAAGTCAGATGTTTCAGAGAACATAGTAGATAAAAATAACATTTATTTTTCGATTTTTAGGCATTGACCCGGCTTTCGTAGTTGATTCAAATGGTCAGCCAATAGTAGTACCTAACAGACCTAACAAACCAGGCAAGTGTAATTTATATATCTAAGTATACTATATTACACATAATATTATATTTAGATAAATAGATAGATATAGGTACTTACACAGTACTTTTAGTCAGTGACATAATTAGGTGACAATGCATTGATTCAACAAAGTAAATACAATATTGAAAAATAAAATTGCCTATTGAACTTCATTATATTTATTGTAAAAAAAATCAGCTTAACTGTGTGTGACGACTAAATGTGCCTCCCTTCAATCGGCTCCTATGTCGAGGATCCCATAGGATTCAAGGACAATTCTTTTGCATTTTGACTCCCGTGGGATCCTAGACTATCTTTTACCTCTCTTGGCTCCCAAAGGATCCCAAAGTCTACCTTTAGGTCTACCCAGCCTTCACAAGAGAAAATGCAATTGTTACTAATGTTCTAAGATTCGTTTTTATTTAATTTTTCAGGACTTCCTGAATACGCTCGAGGTGGAAAGTGAATAAATTTTATATAAAGTAACATGTTTTTTAATGTTTCCCTCTGATTACTAATGACCCATTAGTAATGGGTCGTTCTCTCTTTCTCGGTGAACCACATACCTAAACTTACAAATGTTTTTTATCTGTATGAATTAATAAAGTATGAATAAATAAATTTATTTCAATATTAAACAAATAACCAAACCTAAAAAAATGTGACCAAAATGTTGGGTACCCCTCAGGGTGACGACAACTTCCTAAAGTGACAACTTCCGAAAACGACAACTTCCTATAACGTCTTTTCTAAAATAGACAATTTCTGAAAACGACAATTTCCGAAAATGACAACTAAAAAAATAGAATAAAAAAAGAAACAAAAAAGTCGTGAAAAAATCAATACTATTTGCATTTTAGATTTTATGCAGGTAACGAAATAGCACCTTTACTTTGAATTTTAATGAAGCAATGAGGAAGTAGCAATTCGAGAGAAAAGTAAAGAAATCGTATTACACTAAAATATCGGCACAAAATAATTTTGTCAAGTTATTATAGATGAATGTCTAAGTATAAAAATGACTACAAGTTTACCCGGGGAATTAATTTAAGAATTTGTCGTTTTAAAATGTTGTGGTTTTAGGAAGTTGTCGTCACCCTGAGAGTTTGGTATTTGGATCAGAAGTCAAACAAATGAAACCTTATATTGATGAAAGTTAAACCTAAGCCCTCATTGAAACACTTTGTGAAATAAAATCACAAGATGAAAATAACATTTTTAATTAAATTGAGAACAAAGTTATTAAAGATACAAACTAATAACTAATAGATAATCAGACTTGAAATAGTAAAAAGGTAATCAGACTTAGTATTGATCACATACTTCATAGACAATAGCAGATCAAACACAAGTGGGATGGGTTCGTGGCAGTTACTTATACATAGATAAATAATCAATAATTTACTTATATCTTATTTTTATCAATATTATCTTTAGTATTTTGAGTATATTTAACAGTCTCCAAAAGTTCGTTTGTATCACATAATAATATGTTGTAAAACTGCTTGTGGCTCTTGGCATATATACCCACAGTTCCTATGACATGCAACACGTATGTGAACAAGCAAGATATAGAAATGTAGGTTATAGGAATGGTTTAAGAAACTGCTACGGTTTAAGAAGTTTGTGGCAATTAATGAGTTAACAATTCAACTAGTGTTCATGATAAGACAAACGCCCTGAAGAATCCAATGGCTGCAGTGCTCTGTCGTCCATAAGTCCGATTCGAAGACCAGCCCCACGCCCATAGCGTTCCGTCGATTGGACGTCGTGTAAACTGGAGTGCGGAGGGTATTCTACAAAAAACGAGTAATCAAAGCATCACTGTAATTAATCGATGCACATAAATAAAGCATTAATAATTATTAATTAATTAGAATTGTAAACAATTCTGGGTACGTAGGACTCTTAAAATTAATTTCATACACCTCAATTTTAGTTTGGCTACATTTATTGTTGATGCATTTGCATAACTCTGTTTATTGGTCTTCAGCGTGACTATCAATTGGATCTTCAGCTATCAAATACATCTAAAACCAGATTTTGTACAAATTTACTGAATGATTATTTGCAAGTACATGATCCGAAGAGAGATATTTCTTTACCCATCTGTTTACTACACGAAAAGTATATTTTATCAATTGTTATCTATGAGAAAAAAAAAAATCACGATTGTGTTGCCTATTAAAATATATTAAAAGAAACTAGCTGCTATGCTGCGTCCTTCTCTATTACACTGTAGGTACGCTTATTTCTTCTCTAGACGCAGCATAGCCGTTAGTGTTTTTTTTTATAAATTAAAGATATTTTTATAATAGGCAACAATCACGATTTATTTTCTCATAGATAAGACACACACAAACTTATAGCACCCCGTTTTGGGGTCGGGTGTTAACATTTTTAACTCGGGAATGATAACTGTACCGATAAATAGAATGGCTGACCTGAAGCTTAAGCTTGTGCACCTCGACGGGAATGATGTAGACGATGGGCAGCTCAGTGACGAGCACCTTAGGGTGGGAACGCATGAGGCAACCCAGCTCCAAGTCCCATCGCGCGCCCTCGAGGTAGAGGCCGCGCACGTAGATGCCCGTCTCCGGCCTTTCCTCCACGTCGTCCACGCCGCTCCACCGAGTGACTCGAGTGAACTGCGTGGAGCGGTCCAGAGGCCACGCGAACATGCGGCAGGCCGTCTGCACGTGCGCTATCAGGTACGACTCGGGGATGTGCAGTCCAGAGAGCCACATCACTATAGGCTCCTCAATCGTCGCCTGTACAACAGAATGTGTTTTCAAAACTGGTTTTTTTTTTACCAGACATACATTATACGAGACGACATAATAACAAAAAATAAACTTATTAATTTTTTTAGCATTATTCTGACTTGCAGTCGTAGGATTGCATGCAGCTTAGTAGTCTAGGAATAAAGAACAAAAAAAAAAAAACCAACCCAGTTGGTGTACTGTTCAGTGCGCGCTATGAAATGCTCCATCCAGCCGCCAAGTCCTTTGAGGGTGTCGGGAGCCAGCTTCCGCCACACCAAGGGTATCTGCCCATTGTACAAACAGTACGCCACGTTGTCCAATATTGCGTCCATTCCGATTTCGCCTGCCAAAGCCTTCACCAGCAGCGATAGGGTAGAACGCATGCGACTTATCAGACGATTGAACCTACAAACACAATCCACTCACAACTGACAATTATATTATCTTTTTTTTTAATTATAAATGCGAAGGTTTGGATAATTGCTCCTCAATAATGCAAAGACGGCTATTATCCTAAGATTTTTTCAGGACGAAATCCTATAATTGTCAATAAATAAAATATTTGTGGTCCAAATTTCATCCAAAACCGTTAGATAGATTTTACGTGAAAGAGTAACATACATACATGCATCCATCCATCCTCACAAACTTTCGCATTTATAATATTAAATAAGGATTAAGTATATCTGAATACGAGACACTAATTAAAAAGCCAGACTGCTAATTATTAAGGGTGTTCGATCGATCGATGTCGACTGATCCATTCTACCATCGATCGATGATCGATCGAATGGTGTGGTAACACCCTTAGAACGAAATGAATGGCGAGTCTAAGGACCTCTCTAGCTCCTGAAGCAGCACGACGCAAGCGGGAGTGATGTTCATCTCGTACTGTTTGCGCACACGCCAAATGTCGTACAGAGGCGGCAACTTGCTCTGCACCTCGGACGCAACTTGACCAATCATCTCCTCTCGACTCATTCCACCGGTTTCGCCACCTTTAGACACTCTTCTAAGTAAATTAAGTTCACTAACTTGCATAAGAAATGGCCAAATCACCCAAACCATTCTTAAAAAAAAATTGAACGTCGCGGGATAATATTTTGGTTTAAAAATATATGCATGGTTACTCACCCTGAACTTTTGCTAAGCAGCGTAAAATAAATTAAATGGTTATGTGAAAATGGAAAAATTTAAACGATTTATAAAACGTATATTTAAAAAAAATCACTTACGTTCCAATTTTGTAACTGTGTATAGCATGAAAAAAATATAAGCGTATTTAACTATGGTCTGTGACCGATAAGAGACATTGTGCTAAATATACACGTATTAACTAATAATTACAATCTTCGCTGGTGATGACAAACAAACTGCGACTATTCATTTAATTCCAATTAGACTGATGGGGCGAATCCTTAGTGCCATATCGGAGAGAAGGGAAATTTTACATTGTTTCATGTATAGAATTTATAGAAAAATGTAGATAAATAAAATACGTTATTTGCGTATTTTACTTATCTTAAAATATGCTTAAAATACGCAAATAAAGTATAGATGGTACATAATATGTAATTTCGAGAGAAAAAGTCGATAGCAATATCTTTTATTATTCGATTGTAGGACCAGACTCGCAGGACATGAGGAGGACAATAATGTTTGTCGCATGTGCGATACATACCGGACTGCGGCTGCAGCTCAATGAGATGCGACCAAATCTCGCGCACCGCCTGACTGAAGTAACCGATCTCGGCGTTGGGATGCAAACCGAACACTTCCGGAGTATTCGCCAGCGGTAGAGTGTCGATGTACTCTGTTAATATTAATGTTCGTTTAATTAATATTACATTAATAAATCGATTAAATGAATAATAAAGAAAACGACATATATATACCCATATATTCTTCCCTCTCCATATCCACCGGTATGATGTAATCGACGTTAGAGTCCTTGTAGAAATGGAAAGGCTGAAACTCGTCGAACAAAAACTCGCCCAAGTACTCGTCCATGTACGTTCTCACCACGCGACGGTCGAAGTCGTCTATTACACGCCCGCCGTACATTACCTGAACGGCATCATTTCACCTCTTATTCAATAACAATATATATTATTCCTCCTAGTTATTAATAAGCGTAGTCATTGCAGCTTAACAAAGATATGTGGTTCAACCGTAGATGGAAACAATACGGTATAGTAGTACCCACGTTTATTTGTCGCATCGTTAATAATTTAACTATGTACATAAGCGGTGTTGTAATGTGACGTTTTCCAAGTATGCTAGTATAAAAGACACGACTTCACGGCGATAATCAGTGTCCCGAGTGTAATCGTTTTCATACTGCTCACGAAGTGAATAGTATGACAACGATTGCACGTGTAACCCATGGAATTGGTATATTTTACCTTACATCAAATGAGTAGTTTTTTTTTTATTTTATGACTTTTGCCGTAACACAGGTTCTTGATAGTAAAAATCGACAAAAACTGAAAAAAATCCTAAATATTAATGAATTTAACATTGATCCGAAAGGCTTTCGAAGTAGAAAATTTGGATTAGTCATCACTACCAGCATATAATTAAATCAGAACTACCTGATTTGATCTGATTTGATTTAAGGCAACATCTTTTGTTTGATACCATTTCCATGGACTATTGGGGCACTGATGATTATTTCAAATTGCGTCTCGTGACGGCAGCCAAGCGTTTTCCCCACAAGGCTATCGGTACTATATGAAAAAGCAGATGGTTCACCTCTCCGAAAAGATATTTGAGCGTGGCCCAAGGCACTGGCGCGGGCGGAACGGTGCGGTCGAGGTAGCAGTGCAGGATCTGCATGCACACCACAAAGTCGGATTCGCTGAAGTCGTACGATATGTTCCAACCAATCTTGTCGTATTTCCGACGTTCCTGGTGAAAATATATAAATAAAATTGTTTTCTCTTGCAATCCGTGACTTAATGAAGACATTAAAATTCATATAACACAAGTAACGCCACCATAGTGGGATTAAGGATTGGGAAGGGAAGGGAAGGGGAGGAGTATCTTTTAAAATTAAAGCACTAAGCAGACAACTGACAGACGTTTGAAATGAAATTTTGGCATGACTTATAATTGCCCTGGTGCAAGAAAATGTCGACTTTAAGGTGACGAACATTTTCTTACCCCGACTATACATGTTCATACCATGTAAGTAACATCAGCCTTTTCTAGTTTTATTTAGATCAGTAGACAAATCACTTGAAATCTTCTCACCTGTACAACCGCATGAAAGAATGCGAGAACGAATACCAGCTTCTTGAAGAGGTGATGTGTGCACTCGCTGAGTGCGTGTGCGCGCATTTTGAAGTACGTGTTGCGCAGATTTAGGCGAAGGCCATTGGGAGGCTCTGTCACCACTATCAAACAACATTAGTCATTTGGACATTTAAGCACAAAAGAAAAATCACACGATCTTTATATTTTTCTCTTAATTCATGGACTAACCTCAGACCGAATACAAATTTTACCAAAATTGTGGTTTGAGCACAACCTAATATCCTAAGCATTAAAGGTGCAATATTGCATAAAATATTTATAGCTTCTAGGAGATAATCGAACAGATTTAAAATTTAAAGGTTTTTCTTAAATTACGTTGTAAAATATGAAAAAAGAAATAAAAATTAGCAGAACTTAACAGTACAGAACTTAAGTTAATTAATAAGCTTAAAAGGTGTCGCTGAAATTTTTAATTAATGTGACGAGAAAGGTTAAAAGGGGGCTTTTTCAGAAATTATATTTCTTTCTATAAATCTGATATATTAATTATTATTTTTCTTTTAACTTTTTTCTCACCTTTTTCCTTTTAATGTAAGCTTAATTAAACAAGGCTAATCATCAGAGAATCCGATGAGGCCATTGCACCAAAATTAGAATTTGAAGAAAATTGTAACGTATAAATGTCAAAAGTTATATATGAATAACATATATCTTTATATATATAAATATATACGTGTCACGCTGAACCGCTTTTGATAAAACTTCGCAACTATGTGTAATTTGGTCCAATTTATTGCAAATTATTTGTTTATTATTTGAGAAAGTTATAAATTACCTTACACCGCCATCTGTGAGAATTTTATGGAACTCACAGATAACTTTTAAAATAAGTTTTACAGAAGTTTTAAGATTGTCCCAGATGGCGATGTAAGATAATTTATCGGCTGGATAAAAAAAATTATAAAGCCGGAAGCGGGACAGCTAGTAAACCATAAAATAAAGGTAGCAATGGCAGTAAAACCTTTAAGTGATCTTTGCAGAATGCCAATGGGGAAGGTGGGTGTTGGGTCAGTGGTGAGCCACAAGCGATACTCCGGGTGCGGCTTCTCCATCAGTTCCAGCTGTTTCTCCAATTCTCGCAGGAACGAGACAAGCAGGTGGCAATTTTGCAAGATCAGCCACTGGCCGTGCGATATGGCGCCTTCTAACAGGGCCAGTGCTGCCTGAAATTGTACATTTTTTTATAGATATAGCAGATTACTGATTAGTAACAGGTGGCCATTTTGATACCCCGTTTTTCTTCAAACTATAAAGTTATAATTAAAATAAAAACAAGATAGCAAAACTTCTTATCGTGTATGTCTAGCATTATGTCAATCAAGTGTCATTTATTACTAAAGTAGCTGGTGCCCGCGATTTCGTACGCTTTGACAAATAAAATTATATATGAGTTATAACGCTTGACATATTTGTCGCTATGGCGGTGGTGGCGACACCACTGTTTTATTTATTTTATAATTTTTAGACGATCCAACGGGAAAATTAACATTTTTCCATGATATACTTCCATCCTTACAAACTTTCGCATTTATAATATAAGTTAGATTGTTGATATTGGTTTAGTTTTTTTCTAATATATAGCTGTGTATATTTACCCCCTCCTGGCCCTGTCCCAGCGAAAGATACTTGAACTTTCCTCCACCAAAGCCGCACTTGTCGGCGAGTTTCATGAGGTCAGCTGTTGGATCTGAACCGGGGCTCAAAATGAACACCACCGGGGTGTACGGCGTAGTCTGTTCGTAAATCATCTCCAAGCTGTCAATCAAACCAGTACCAAATTATTTAACAATCTGGGATTGTTTTTATAATTGTTATTTATGTGATTTTGACGTATAATGTGTATGAGGTACCTGACTTGGGGCGGCGTGATATATTCCTCGCCCATGGTGGTGGTGATGTAGTCGTTCAGGGCGCGATAGATGCGGTCCACGCGGAAGCAACGCAACAGCATCAACAGCTCGAAGGGGTTCAGCTGTTGCCGATATCCGTTGGGAATTTCGCTCGACTCGGGCGTGTCGCTATCGAACCACTGGAACGGTTTCAAACTCATTCTCAGATACTCGTAAATTAATAAAAATTTAAAATAAAATCTTTAAATGCCAAGACAGATATATCTAAATAACTTAATTCATATGAATTTGATATAATACAAAGTATTAGGCAAGGGCATGCAAATACCTATCCACAAATTCAACATTATTGATACATTGATGTAAATCTGTCTAATTTTTTACATAAAAGTTTGATATAAAATTGTGTATTAGTATCTTAATAAATGTGTGTACGAGTAAGTTCTGTAGTATGAACGTGCGATTTATGCCTTATTTTCATAGGGACAATTTTTACACGGTAACAGTGTATGTAATTAAATTTGATCGAAGAAGATAGTATCAGTAAATAATTTGTGTAAAAATGTGTAAAAAGCGCTCTAAACGAATAGTAAATAAGCAACAGCAGTATTAATAATCTTTATACTATTTGCAAGATATTGCCATAACTCCTTTTGTAGGAAATATAAAAAAAAAGTTGAAAATTATACGAATGGGGTACCTACAGCCCAACAGGATTACAGTGGTTAAGGTATGTGCGCTAGGTGTGACCTTGTCCTAATGAGTTACTGCAAGGTTAATAATGAATAACTTGCAGCGACTAGTGTTAGTCCTGGGGACGGACTCCTCTTTATGAGACTATTAAGCATAACATTCTATTATTGTTCTCTCTTATGTCTAAATTGCTTGCAAACAAAATCGTGTCGCGTATGAGTTGTTGACCTGAAAGTTTGCCCGCTCCCCCCTCAACTAAAAAAACCGAATACCTCTTGCCACTCTTCAAGGTTGTGGGTAATGTCGTCGGGCAAGGAAGCGAATTTTTCTGGGAAATCGTTGCAAAGTTTCATAATATCTTGCCATCCCTGAAATACAAATATGTCAAATATATTATGAATTTTATAAGTACTATGTTGTTTCAATATATTATTGAAACAATATTGAATATTAGAAATTAGAAGTGATAGCTCAGAATAGTAGTCGCCGTTTCAAACAACCGGTCGGAATTTGAATCCACGAATCTGTGTCCCTCCCTTTTCACGTGTAAATTGTAATTTAACGATCACTTTCTAGTGAGGATGGCCAATAGCAAAATAGCCTGTGCCCACTATTGGAATTGGAACGCATCAGTCATCATTATCATCAGACTAAGAATCAGTACTATAAAACCCACAAGAAGTAATAGTACAACAAAACTGATTTACAATCTTTTGATATTTTTTGACAAGGAATATATTTATCATTACCGGTCCCGGTATCCAAGTGGCGGGCGACAATCGCTGCGACTTTTCCAGCGACACGTTTCCTTTTATAAAGAAGTCCAATTCCTGCTGCGAGATATTGTTGTCACTCTGTTCCAACTTTATGCCCATTTGGAACGAGAATAAAAGCTTGTGGCGTTCAAATATACCTTTAAGAAGGACAACAATGAAACGAGTTCAGGTTGAAACTATGCTAATTCTGGTATAATACGAATAAACACAATTGAAATTTTTACTTAATAAAATATAACCTTATGAACTAACTTAATGAAGTCATAATTAAGATCTTGTTATAAAAGATGAAGTTATAAGCGATAGAGTCCGACCGAAGCTTCGGCTTCGGCTTCGGCCAGAAATTTACCTTCGGTCGGACACTAATAATCGATTTAATTATCAAATAACACCTTACCAGTGCAACCATAATCGTAAACGTTCTTCGTGAGCATATCGATGATATTTCGCAGACGTTTGTTTAATATTACATTGGGCATCGCTTTACGCAGTGAATACGAGAATACCTAGAATCAACGAAAAGCTTTTATTATCTGACCATTTCCTATAACAGGAGAAAACTTCATTACTATAAAGTAAAGGTCGAACTTTTTACTTCGAGTATAAGTTAAAAGTAAGAGAAAGGTTAAACCTGCAATAAAAAATGATAATACTAACGTCAAGGTACGAGGACAATGAATATTGGTACATCGAGTTGACAGCTGCCATGTCAGACAATACGAAGAAAAGAATGGAGCCTCGTTTGGCCACTGGTCGGTAACCGTCTCGAAGCATCTCTATATCTTTACTTGTTGTCTCTGCCAATTCCAGTTTCTCCATCACCTAGGCAAAATTTGCCGATGATAATCAAAAAATATTATATTTTGTCAAGACAATTTATAAAACCTACGCGCCAGGCTTGCTCTGGCAATTATCCTTTACATTTTGAGGGTTGGTAGTGCACTTAAATCAAACTTTTTCTTACATTGGAAAATCCTCATGGATATATTATTATATTTAGGAACATTTATCGAATTAAAGATTTATCAGTTTTCAAATAAATTCATTTAATTTTTGTTTCGGCAGGTCATATTACAATTGTTAATTTTTGATTGATTTTGTAATTTTCTCTTAAAAGAAAATTTTGTTTGATGAATTAGCAGTTCGCAATGTAATCTTTTTATAATTACATGATGTCAGTAAAACTTTACTGATCTGAAGAAAATTTATTAGATGCAATGTTTATTAACAATTTTGAAACTATTGTTTCTTGAGCTGAAATGTCGGAACTTGTTGTAAAATGGTCAGAGAGATAAAGAAAGTTGGTTGGCATTCACCTCGGCAGCCTTAGATTTGGTGTTTTCCAGCGTGTTGAGCAGGTCGACGTTGTCCAGCATGTTGCCGGTGGAAGTGGCCAGCTCTCGCAGCAGCGAGTCCTCGAGGCCCGACAGCAGGCTGCGGTTGGCGCTCGTCTCCATGATGAGGCTCTCCCGCTGCTCCTCCAGATCCGACCGTTCCGCTCGCACCACCACGCTCAGCAGTTGGTCTTCCAAACCCTGCAAACGATCACAGACTAATCGCAGTCGCGTCTCAAACTTCATAGTAAAATCGTCTAAAACTCGAGCGTCGTGGGGACCTATTGGACCTATTGGTAGAAAGAAAAAAAAGGTTATATGATGTGTAAGGTTCACCGGTGGTGAGAGAGTCTATAGGCTTTCAAAAGCATGGAAAAGCGCTGTATTAAGAAAAATCCTCCAAGTAATCGTCAGATTATGAATCAGCACAATCAGGTATTTAAGCTGAATGAGACTGACGCGCTCGAGTATTAACATGTATCCGTTATCGGAGACACGTGGGTCATAGACAATACAATCTGACGCACTCGAGTAAATCCCAAAAAACCCTCTTGGGCTCCTACACCTGTTTTCAGGGCGGGATTTTTTTAGTTACGTCATCTACAAGCGATAGATACGTCAAGACAGTTTGGCATTTGCTAAAGACTTAAATTTTTCAATGTTAAAATATTCATGCTAAATGTTAAATTTAGCATGAATATTTTTATTCAGTTTTTAAAGTGGAATAATACCTGCACTGTGACCGTATAGTTGATAACGACCGCCTTTGCATAGACCGCTGGATTGAACTGAGGGTTGCCGAGCTTCGTGGTCATGTACATACGGAAATTGGGCTCATAGTCCACTTCGGAACTGCCCAACATCACAAATGTACGGCCACTCTCCACTGCAATTGGATAAGGGATTCATTTTTTTGATCAATATTTTATAAAACAACTAGACCCATAAATAGATATAGAAGTATAAAAAAAACCTTTGATATTCTTTTCCATAACGTTATCAACTACCGGATCAATGTATTCGTTGACATCTTGAAAGAGAACCGGCATGCCGTACTTGATGGCCATCTCTAGTTGTCTAAGAAATTGTGGGTCGTTGAATGAGAGCACCTGAAATTTCATCACCATTAGCTTTTCGAAACCTAAATGAATGAATGAATGAATGATAGAAAACTTTGTATTTAGACTTTTTATAAAATGACGATAATATTTAATACACACAAGAACATTAATATAATAAATAAATGTCTGGCTGTGATTTGCGCGTGATGTGATCATTAATATTATTATTATTATTGAATACGACTGCTTCGAATGAATTTTTGGCCATCTTATGACAAACCAACAACTCATTCACCATAGTTTTCTCTAATCCTAATCCTAATCCTAATATTATAAATGCGAATTTTGAATGTATGGATGTTTGTTACACAATAACGCTAAAACGGCTGAACGGCTTTGGATGAAATTGGTCACATAGATAGTTTGTTACTCACTTAAATCATTATGCGTCAATTAAATTTTGTCGCGAAGAACATAAATATGCATAATAATAACATACCTTTAAATTGTTCTTGGCTTCTTTCTTTTTAATCCAAGTGAGAGCTTGAGTCTGCGGGTCGATGCACAGCGGGAAGCGCGACGCTCGTGTCGTCAGAATACCGTTCTGCACGGACAACTCGTCTGGCGGTAGACCTTCAGAGTTCCACCTGATTTTGGAAACCACATTTCATATTTGGAACTAGACGCAACCATAACTTTTGTTCAGCTCAAAAATCAACGGTATTACACATAGCTATTGGTAGGGGTTACAGAGTTCATACACATCCCTGGCATCGTCCTTTGTCAAGTTTACGTAAATGTGTATAAAAATATGCCTACCCGCTAATCTCGACATCGTTGGTCAAATTCCTTTCCACAGTGAACGGCTCCGTGAGTGGTATACCTCTCTCCCTCACATCCCCCAACCAATCCTCATATATCATAGTCTGGCGGAAGGAGAACGAAAATGGTCCCGTGTAACTCAAGAAAGACGCTGCCAACAAACAGTTCCCGATCAGTCTGGATTGTTCGACGTACAACGCCGCCAGGTCTAAGGTCCACCTCTTCTGTTCGCTAGACAAGCCAGACATGAGTTTGTCCGCAGCGATCAGACGCCGCAACATAATGTCCGTCTCCTCCTGCAGCTCTTGCCTCCGTAGTATGGCGGTCTCGTATTTGGCGTTAAGTCCGTCCAGCGTTCGCTGCAAACGGTCGATTTCGCGGTTCAACGAGGCCAAGTAATTGCAAGCCTCCGTGTACTCTTTTTCTAACGCCTCCACTTTGTCCTTCTTGGGCTTAACCTCTTTGTACACCGCGCAGTATCCGAGTACGGCTATGACGAACTTGAGTAAGCCGTAGCTGGAAAAGTGACCGTTCAAATCAATTTCAAATTAAATGAATTTAATTGACACAATGTTTTATTTTTATGTTAAGGTTTATGTAAACGCTCATATGAGCTATGTAAGATCTTGTCTTTCAACTACGTTACATACCCGGCTTTACTGATTTGCTGCATGGTGTCCAATTTCTTGCTTTTCTTCATGTGTGCCTTAACATCTTTCACTTGTTTCTGAGTGATGAGGTCGCAGTTCATTTCCTGAAGGTTCCTTAGGAAATTGGGGTCTGCCATCATGCCCTTGGCACCTTTCCAACTCACGTCTTTTATGCCTCTTATTATAACAACACATTCACATACGACCTGAAACATAATACTATATTTATAGTTAACTTAAAAAAAATATTATTAATCACGAGTTGAACATTACACGAGTCTGGGTCTGCACTTACATTCTTGTAAGTACCGTAGTAACTAATTGTAAGGACTGTAAGGACAGGATTGTATTAGTAATAACCAATACAATCAAGTCCTTAACATAATAATTTATAAAATATTTTTTAATTCTTAACAGAATTATTAATTAATTACCTGGACCGCTTCGGGGGGTGTAGCGAAAGACCTAATTTCAGTTATGTCGTTCTTGTCGAGATCCGCCAGCGCGAGTCGCGCTGCCTCAAGCGCCGGCAGCGCTGCAGACAGCGCTTCCTCCGCTTCAGATTTCTCCGCAGCGATTACAACGCTCTGTTCAGTGATCTCAGCGCTTTTCACCGCTGCAACTGTTTGCTTCGACACCGCTGCTTCGGTCGCTGTTTTAATAATATCATTTTACAGATTAAGTAATTCAGAAAAATTGAGCAACAAATTAAAATTTGACGCCCTCAGGGGCATTTTTGATATAAGTTTCTTGAAGATATGTAATATCGATAGATGAATTTCTTTCCACTAAATAGGAGATAAATAATAATAAAAATATGTAAGTATTTTTCACCAAATTATACAAAAATGAGAGTTAAGAAAAAATTTCCAGATGAATATGGTAGAGAACTATTATCATTCCAATTTTTTGTTAAAATTTAAATTAATTAATTTTTTTGACTGAATTTAGAACTTGGATTGAAATTTGGAACTTTGGTTTATTTTATAACGTAAGCATACGCTACGAAAGGCTTTTTGAAAATTTCAACTCCGTAGGTACACCGCCGCCGCCTCGTCGCTAGTAACAGATATAATAACTTATTATAAACCGAAAATATATAAATGTTATTTTAGAGGTGGTAACATTTCTTGATAACAAGACCAATCAACCGGCAATAAAAAATATAAAATCTCACCCTTAGTTATTTCTTTTACAAGCAGTTCACATTCTTTCGTTTGTTCGGCGACGATTACCTTCTGAACAGCTAGTTTCGCGTTCAAATCTTCTAACTGTACATTGGCCTCCTCGATTTTAGCCAAACCGCCAATTAAACGTTGGCACTGAAATATTTTATTTTATTTATTATTATTTGTACATAAAAAAAAACTGATTCATTTATTTTAAAGATTTTTTTTTATTGTAAACTAGCTTTCTTATGAACAGCGTAGATGTTAAATTTGTCAAGTATTAATTTGCATTGAATCTATTGAATCCCTTCGACAAATCTATTGAAATGAGAAACGATTCCACGTACCTGAGCAACGATGAAAGCGTCTTTCTCGTTGAGCAATTGCAGGTAGTTGGTGAGAAAGTCCATGTAATGTTTGGGCGTCACGTAGTTGTTGCGACGCAGCCGCTGCAGAAACTCCACCGAGTACTGAGCGACCGACAAGTGCACGTGAACCACGTGCTCGACTATTATCGGGCGAAACTCTTCGGGAATTTTCTCAACCTAGAATTGTATGGAAAACGTTGACCATATGCCGCTTCTAGTAGGTGGAGGCGCGGCCATTTTTTGGTTGTGTGGACAATAGGCTTGACTGTGTAAGGCTGGCATTATAGTTCCTGAAACTACATACCTCTGCAAGGAAAACATTAGCCACAGCCAACAACGCTTGTTTGGGCCAAGGGAACTGCCAATCGATCGTTGTGTTGTTCACGAGTCCGGGAAAATTGCGACATCTATGCGAAACAAAACAAAACATTTTAATAATTTGCATTAAAATACTTTCTTTGAGACTTTAGAAATAATAAGACTGATGATTATGCAATTCTGGAAAGTATACCAGTTTTATTGATTCATCTACAATATGTATTAAGTGATGTTGATAGGTTTCATAGTCACAGACTCAGGCTGCGTTTACGTTACGTAAAAATAGGAAATATTTCTAAACAATTAATAACATGTTTTTGAAAGTATTTAAAATAGTTCTCACCTATTTCTTAATATGTCACCACTCGGAGACATGGATAACACTACATGAAGATTATCAGCGCATTTATTGCAATAAAAGTTCCACACAGCATCCCTGTGGACAATTACTTATTAGGAAATTCAGGAACAAAACTTAAGCTGTAAACACGTTTTTAGTGCCTGAAACTGTCTCACAAACGTCCTTACACACATTCGGCGCCAAAGGAATAAATTGATCATGTTGGTTTCTAAAGAAAAATTATGGATGAGTTTTTAAGAAAACTAATAATATCCCGTAAGTATAGAGTGTAACGCATCAGACTAAATAGGATTGTGAAGGAATTGCTATACCATGCACAGACAAATCTTTTTCTTATATGTTAAGGTCGACAGACAAGCTGACGGTCTACTTGATGGTACCTATAACACAAGCAACGCCATAGGTGCTACAAGTGCACTGCCTACCATAGAAGCATTAAGGGATAAGTAATAGGCTCTGGGCATCCCTTTCTCACTCACCAATCTATGTTCTTTGAATATAATTCACAATATTTTAATGAAATTTTATTATTTTTATATTTTAATAGTTGTGACAGAAATTTTAGATTTTCTCAGAGACAATGTAGCTAATAAATTCTGAATTAGAATCAATATTCGAAAAATGAAAGTTACTTGGCAACGCCATAACCAGCTTCAGCGCTTTCATTCCGACACGCGTTGATGATCGCGTCCTTCTCGTCGTCACTGAACAGCGCCGGGATCATTCCAATCATCAGGATGTTGTTGATCAACTCAAGGAAACCTTCTTCAAGGATCTGTTTGTAAAAGTGACAAAATTTACAATTACTTTAATGGAATAAACTAAGTAAAGTTCCTTTATCTATTCAATTAGATAGATTTATCTCATAAATTTCATTATGAAACCGTATACATTGACACTTATCTTGGTGGAGTCGCGTTTTATGTGAATCAATATTATTTTAAACCTAGTATAAAACTGTAAGAAGAAATTATATCTATGTTAATGTTTACCTGTGCGGCGGTGAAGAGGAAGACTGCTTTTTTGCCGCCTCCATCCACACCCAGTATGTTGTATAAACGCTTCATGTCATCTTTAAACGTGTTCTCGTTGTAGTTTCGAGTTACGGTGATTTCGAACATTTCGCAACCTTCAATTTCAAAATAAATCGACATAGTTTTCATTCTATTTTAGCATTTTAATTAAAAACAATTTACACTTTCATATCAAATAGTGACTTGGTTATATTTTTGGTAGTGTTTATATTCTACTTCATTAGTTTCAGTATAGACAAACTCAGCACCTACGATCGGATTGGGCTTTTTTGCAAATTACTTTATTTTGTTAACTTATTAAATAATATAGCAAAAATTCTTTGTGAAGTCTAAGAATCCATATCAGTTAACTAGCAAATGAATGGCATCAGAATTCTGGTGTCGTCTTGCACCATTTATTTCATTAGTACGTTTTCTGCGAGTCGTCAGAGCGTATTAGTAGATTGTATGCGTTTGTATCGATACAACAAACGAAAGTAGAACCACCTTTCAAAGAGCCGAAAGCGGGAAAAGGGGTGATGATGATACAAACGCATACAATCTGCTAGTACGTTTAAAAAACGTCGTGTGCATAGGCCCTTAGGGTTCAGCTGGTATTCGGTGATTGGTATTAGGTTGGGCTAGAGTTGTACCTGCAGCAAAAGCGGCCAGCCTGCATATAGACTTCTTGCCGGATCCGCCCACGCCGATGATCATGGCGTTGCCGCGATCCATCCGCAGCACGCGATGCGTGCGCGTCAGATGTTCAAGACAATCCTCGAACAACACCACCGACATCTTGCCTATACGCTCCGTGTACTCATCCAGAATCTACACGCGAACATTTATACCGCTCAGGTTACTTAATACTTCCATAATGCAAAATACTTATCATTTACCTACACTTATTATATTACAGACTAGCAACCGAGGGTGGCTGCATCAAGCGAGTCCCGTCGTCGTATAGCTTATTCTTTTTTATTCAAAAGTAATCAACCTTTTCTTTAAATTCAAAATATTAGTATCTATATTAAAATGATATAATTTTAAATTATTCACTAGACAACATATTTACTAACCTCTTGGAATAGGAAATAAACAGCCTCATAGTCTAAAAGATCCTCATAATATCTTGGTTCTTCTTCATCAAGGGCGTTGCGATAGTCACCAAACAGCATTGGATCCCGTAACGCGTATTCTTCCAACTAAAATTTTTAAATAAACTTTAATAAATGTATCAAATGCAAAGTTGCAGAAACTTTCAAGACATCTAGTTTGCATGCATGCATGCATGTGATATGCATTTTTATGTTGTCATGCACTTTCAGTCAAGTAGTGATTTGATCTTTGATAGCGACTTAAATTATATATTTTGGTTTTAAGTCTTAAAGTCTTAAACTTTAATACTTTAATGTTAACCTTAAGACGTTAGCTTTCATTCCATAGGTTTAGTGCAGTGCTCATATGATATTCAAGCGAATTATATCAAAATAACTGGTGCTCCAGTTTCTGCAGCCTTTGGATATTCAGTGACACTCAGTCAGATAACATATTTATAATTGAATTTAAGTTTTCCGGTATGAAACTATACACAGTTTACTGGGGTTTACATTGCGTCCCTCTGTACACTTGTTGAGATCCTTTTATATACAATAAATGTATATACTAACAGTTAACTCTTTCTCCTCCTCCTCCTCCTGTTCCTCCTCGACGACTTCCTCCTCTTTGGGTCCGACTTCCGACTTCTTAGGTTTCATTTCATCTAATTCTGAAAGGGGTTATATTTATTCTCTTAGTAAAGTTATTCATGCATCTGACGCTAACGATGGCTAGCAATTTATGTTGCAGGGACTTTCATCTGCAACATAATTTTCTCTGATATTGAGTTATTGACTATTACTAGTAGAGTTTTCAATAAAAACAAAAGTATAATGATGAATATTTTACGAAAAGCTAATATACTCTTTTAAAGGCGGGGACTTTGTTTTATAATAGGTAAGGATTATATTCACCGCCTTCCTCTTCCTCTTCGCCGATTCGAACGTCCTCTTCGGTGACCACAATCTCTTCAAGAACAACTGGCTCTTCTTCGGGGAAGTACTTTACTATGTGCTCCTTTATATGTTGCCGCATCAGATCGTTATCCTGTTGAACCAATGCAGTTACGAAACTTCACTAAACAATTTAAGAAAGACTTTCAATAAGACATAATAAGTAAAATTTAATAGTTTTAATGCGAAAGGTTGTATATATGGATGTTTTTTAATCAATCACGCAAAAAACGGCTGAAGGGATTTGGATGAAATTTGGCACAGATAGTTTATTGAAAAAAAATATGATACTTTTAATACTCGAAAAATTTTAGGTTCCCGAGGGATTTTCGAAAAACGAACTAAAGTGCGTACTAAGTCGCGGGTACAGCTAGTAAGTATTTCTATAAAGTTTTCTCAAACGTACGTATGATCCGTAGGACGGATGTATGGATAACAACCATCCATGCATCCGTCCTTAGAAAGTATCGCATTTATTTATTTATTTAGTAGGATTGATTTTTAGCACGAATTTTATCAGCTCAGTCCGGGACCGCGTGGAATTTTGCCAGTTTTGACACCACATTGTTACGCCACTGTTCACCAGTAATATTAGTAGAGTTATACCAGAATCTGATGGCATTGGCCAATTTATAAAATGTTCAAAAATCATAATTATTCACGTCTAAACCTCGTATAGGCAAGATAACGAGAGTTTGCACGTGCGACACATTGACACATTGTGCATATACCTCTTGTTTTCATTTTTAAAGAGATTTCAGATCTCCATCCAACAGATTTCATAAACATTGCGAAATTGGTTAAAATATAACCATTTTTTCATCATACTAAAATGCGTTGGTGTGAGTACTGCGAACGTGCCAACTTTAGTTAACTCACCTATATACAAATACTTGATATGTCGACTCCTATTGAAGACAAATAAAAATTAAATAGCATCATGATAGTTTAGTCGAATTTGTTCTACAAATTTTTACATCCTCATTTGCCGTGAGCTTAACTGCTAGTCAAGCGTTCGACTTGTGCGTTCTCCTATCCTATAATTACCTGTACGCTAATGAGCCTGTCGCAGACGACCCTGGTGAATTCGTTCCGCCAGCACCTGACGACCGCTCGCTTCTCGCTGAAGAAGTTGGGCCGCGTGAGGCAGAGGCCGGCGGCTACGCGAGACAAGTCGCGCAGGTTGAAGATGTAGTGGAACTTGGCTGGCGTCGGAGGCAACTCGACAATAATTATCTGCAAACAGTCTCACAACATTCAATCTCATAACTTTGTGTGTTTTTTTAATAATGTATAGTACTATCCATACTAATATTATAAATGTTAACAACCGGTATAGCTACATTATTATTATACATTTAAGTGTAATAATAATGTAGGTATATCGTAAGACCACGTGAGTAACATTAAATATATAAATTCTGATTTTGGGTTAATTTAGTATAATACCTATTATTGAATTTACAAGTAACCCACAACAAAAAATAAACAAAACGTCAATATTGTTACAATGTTGACAACCTACAAAATGTTTAACAAATTTCCGATTCGACCTACCTAATTAAGTTTAACTGGCATTTTTTAAAATAAATCAAAAAATAACAAATATGTACTTAAGAAATATTGGAGGCGCCGGGTATCGATCCCGGTACCTCTCGCATGCTAAGCGAGCGCTCTACCATCTGAGCTACGCCCCCGTTAAAGAAAGCTTCGAAAATATGTATTATACTCATAGCATATACTGACGACATAGCTGTAACTAAAGCTTAGCGATTATGGACTTGGTTTCACATTTAAAGCAATTTTACCTCACCCCACACATAGATAACAATAGATAAATTAAAATTATTTAATTTTTACCTTATATAAATCCAAAGTCATAAATACGATTTTATCCACTATGTCTTGTATCTCCTCTGGGAATATTGTGAAATGTCCTTTCAGAATGGACACATAAATGTGACGCAGTGTATTTTCGGAGGGAAATTGTAGATTGTAAACAGAAAACATGGATATGAAGCGAGGGTCGACCTGAAAGTTAATTAATTCAGTATCTTTTCGATAGTCATTTTTAAGGTAACTTCGAGTAGGTAACAGTCGAGATCTAGTTAGATGGTAGGTGGCTATACCGTCACATATTAACACAAGCTACGTTACAGGTGCTGCAACTGTGCTGAGGACGTTAATAGGATAAGGATAAGGGTTAATTAAGGATAAGGTAAACGATTAGGAAAGGATACGGAAATGGACACGGGTATACCTTATGAACTCACCACTCATCCAAGGGCTCGTCTTTTTTTGTGTAAAGAAATAATGAACGAGAATATACACAAGCCACAGTCAAGTACATGTATACTGCACTTACGTCGTTCCTGCCTCCACCAGCTTTACCCATAGCTGCGATAAAACCAATGTCCTTCAAGTTTTTCCAAGTCAGATCTTTGCCTCTATCATAGAAGCCCTTCCTCTCGAACAGAAGTTTCAAAAGGGCTATTGGTTGTTGTGTACCGTAAGTGTCCACCTAAAACATTCATTAATTTTGGACCTGAATCATTATTTAGTAACATGTATCTAAATTCATGTGCTTGTATAATAGACAAATATAATAATAATGAAACATATCGTAAATTCAAACATTTCAAACGCAATGTTAAGCCAATTCTGAGTATATCAAAGAACCTAATGTTTGTTAATTTTATTTAGTCTAAAGCGAAATCAAAAGGATAAATGTCTTACTCACAATACGAGACAAATTACAAAATAACCCTTATTTTAATATCGATAATAATATTATTTTTAAAAATAAAATCTTGAATTAAAACACTTCTTCGTAAGTAACGGGGAACATACTTTTAGCATAATCATCCACCGTACAATCAATATACAATTTTATTATGTAAGTGTAGGTATATTAATTTTTTAAATGTAACATTGATATTCAAAATTGGAATCACGAAATATAAGTTTCTAAAAAAATAAGTTTTTCTTTTTCAAAAATTCAAGTGATATTTTTATAATTATCCATTTACAATTCTAATAATTAAACTTATTCCTTAATCGTGATGTTGAAAAGAATATTTAAATTATTTGTGATTTGTCATAGTAAATTAGGTTTTAATAGCATGTGTAATCTGACAGTACTGGTTAAGGACTATTTACTCTATGCTGTTATTAAAAAATGTACGTACTATTGGCATGTTCATGTCATCAATGAATACCAGCATTTTCTTTCCAACGGGTGGACCGAAGGTGTCTTTAGTGCGTTTTTCCACGACAGACTCCAAATTTCGTTGTACATCTAAAGACGACGTACGCGATGAAAAATTCATTTGTTGAATTATCTGAAATAATATTTTAAGATAACAAAACGAACATAATACGTGTATAGTAAAAATTAGTAACAAAAAACTAGTACCTCCACGTTGTAGGTACTTATGTTACAGAGGTCAAAAAAGTAGTATTTAAAATTTTTGTCTGTGCGTTTTTGCACGCTAACCTTAGAAACGATTTGAATGCGGTTTTTACCGATGAATTGATAATTATCTATATTAACATAACATAGGATATTTTTATCTTCAAAAAATGTTAGGTTCCTGTGGGATTTTAAACAAAACGAACTACAGCGCGCACGAAGTTGCGGGCACCAGCTAGTTAATGGAATATAACATTTTCGTAAGACCACGAGAGTAACATTAAATGTATAAATTCTGATTTTGGGTTAATTAAGTATAATATTGTACCTATTATTAAATTTAAGGTTTACCCATAATAAAAAGCTCACACCAAAAAGCTAAAGATTTAAAAAAAAACATCAATATTGTTACAATGTTTACAAACTACAAAATGTTTAATAAATTTCCGATTAGAAAGAAAATCATATGAATATTCGACCTACCTAATAAGTTAACTAGAATTTTTTAAAATAAATTAAAAAAAGAAATACTTCCATTGGAGGCGCCGGGTATCGATCCCGGTACCTCTCGCATGCTAAGCGAGCGCTCTACCATCTGAGCTACGCCCCCCATTGGAGAAAGCTTCGAAAATATGTATTATACTTATGCTGACAAAGATTTGAATCGTTATCGTAAAGTAGGTACACAAAGTGAGTGAGATAGCGTTAATGTATGACGATACTAACTGGTGTCCGCGACTTCGTCCGCGTCTATACATAACGTCTGACAAAATATATGTCAGACGTTATGTTTTAACGTCTTAATTTAGTTTAATAAATTTTTTTTATAGCAACGCTTTGGTTTTCATTTCTACAGCCTAAAATTAAATGAACTGTTCGCATATAACATATATATTTATCTTCACACATTCTACACAGCACCATCTAGTTCCACACTAAGCAACTAATGCTGGTATTATGTATACCAGACAGTTGATATACTACATAAATTACTATTTTTTTTTGTAAATAGGGTAAGATGACCTAATGTTGGCACCCTAAACTTTTCTCTAAAAAATAAGAAAACTATTCCATAAGCTGTGTTCCCACAATAAATAAATAAATCTTTATGAATTGCTAACACTAAACAGTCAGATGATTTAAACACTGTCAAACTTTCAAATTTTAATTTAGTCGCAACGAATTGCACGCAACTTTATAAAATATAGCCTATGTTACTCGCTGATAATATAGCTTCCCAACAGTGAAAGAATTTTTCAAAGAATTTTTTTTGTATCGTATTGCTTAAAGTGCCAATAATTGGGTAGTTTCCCCTACATACATATTATAAATACAAAAATCCATGACTCAGGTACAAAGGTAAAATGTTAACACATAAACATTTGCCCCTAGCGGGATTCGAACCCGCGACCGTTTGGTTAACAGCTAGGTTTACTAGCCACTAGACCAAACGTGTCAAATGTTATGTTGGTTTGTGTAAGAGTGTAAAAACTCGAAAAGTTCTTCGCCGATTTTAATTTTTATTCATTTTCCTTTAATTCAATATGTAATTATTTCAGTTGGACCGCGAGTCACAAATACACAGATCAAGTCGCAAGCAAATGATAATGAAACATATAAAATACTATTTGAATTAAAGCTAGTACTTACATATTTTTCTGTCGGAAGTCCATGCAAGTAGTTTGTGATAATAGCAGTTTTTGACGTCCCAGTATCTCCGACAAGAAGAACCGGTCTTTCAACCTGGGTCAAAAAATTGAAGTTTAAATGAAAAATAATACGGGTCTATGTTCTTGGTGATAGCATTAGGATTTTGTTGATATCAGGGAATGGTTTTTTAGTTCACGAATGGATGTACAATATTAATATCCTGAGTTGAGTACGGATGACACATCTCAGTCTGAGCGACTTATCTACCTATAGATATTTTTTTTTAATTTCACCTGTCACATCTGACTTTAACGCTATTCACATTTGTTTTTTTTTTACGGACGAATAGAACCGAAAAGTGTGGTATAGCAAATTAGTGATTATGTTAATGCTTACGCTTTCCATAATTTTGATTAGCCATGTCAGTCGCAGAGTATCAACTGTGGGTACAAGGATCGCAGGAAACTTCATGTCCCTGTCATGCTCGTAGACCGGCACCAGCCACTCCCAAGCCTCCCATGTCAAAGTGGTCAGTTCGAGACAATAGTCGTATAGTGTTGGAAAACCCATTGGAAAGTGTTCTGTAATTACGTCGGCATGTTTATAACTGCCATGCTAAAATATAGACGTCTAAGACAAAAAGAAGTTAGAAATTCAAAGTATGCTTCATTCCAAGAATCGAGCTCCCAGAGAAAAACACCCGTGTGCGCCCATTGGCTAATGTGTGTGACATTTATTACACAAGTTATTCTTCGATTATTTCGTTCCCTACGAGTTTGTTTCGTGGAATGGAGTAGCCACCATGTCGATTTTAGAAATCTTAGAAAAAAACTACATCCATACTAATATTATAAAGAGAGACGATTTGTATGTTTGTAATCAATAAACTAAAAAACTACTGCACCGATTTTGAAAATTCTTTCACCTATACAAAGTTACACGGGCGAAGCGCGTGCAACAGCTAGTTGATGTATAAAGAAAAACATACCACGGCTTCAGTATAAAATTAAATGCTAAGGTATAAGTTTACCTAAGGCAGTAAAAGTTCTTTTACTTACCTGTAGCTACATACAAGTAAAACATAATGTACATATAATGCATAATAAAACATAAGCAATAAATCATTTATTTTAATCCGATTTCAGGAGTTCGACACTAGTTAGGCGAGTCGATATGTAATCATTATCAGAGAAATAATTATTTTTTACTGTGATAGAATAAAGCATAATAATAAAACACATTTACTTATTAGAAGGATAAAGCACTATAGAACGCCAAAACATAACAACATACCTATTGTAATTTCAGGATGATTTTAGTACGAGAATGGCGACTGGGGCTTTTTAGTTTATGACTAGAACGCACCGAGTCCGCCACCCCAAATAAGCCAAAAAATGTACAATAAAGGTGAGTATTGATAGGTATATATATAATTATAAATTACTTGTAGTGGCCTTCTTCTCCAAGTTGTCTTCTACAAGCATCATTGGGCACGCCTTCTTTATGTAGTTGTCAAAGTCGTATCTGCCATCATCAATGATTGCCGCGCCGAGACTGTTATACATCGACTGAGGTGCAAAACAGAATTCATATTGAGACCAATGAGAAGAGAGAATATCTCCTATGAGGACAAAATTGAATGTGAGGAAAGTGACTATTGTTTGATGTGACAGATGTGAAAACAATGAATAAATTTCAATTAACCCCGAATCTACAATAAATTTCAATTTATTCAAGATATTATTAGTTTTGAAGATAAGGACAAACGCCAGTATCACACCAGATCTAATAAGTACACAAATCATTTGGAAGGCATCCCGAGTTTCATACTGTTTTCTTTTCTTTTCAAATTTCGAGTGAATAGGCATTTTCTGGGTGAGCTCGCTTCATCATAGGCCTCATCTTCGCTACACGGCTGGATGCTGGCCAAGAGCAAAACCCATCTCTAATAAAAATTAAATATAAAATGTTGTCCGAGTTTGGATTGAATTTTTATTGAGATATCTCATCGATAAAATGTTAAAAAACCAATAAAAAATTACATAAATACAAATAAAAAAGGAAAACTTAAAAAAAAAGTTCAAAAACATTGAGATACTAATTGGAGGCGCCGGGTATCGATCCCGGTACCTCTCGCATGCTAAGCGAGCGCTCTACCATCTGAGCTACGCCCCCGAATGATAATATTCACAAAATATGTTATTGTATTCTATGAATTTAAATTATTTGCCTTTAAAAAAAAATATTAAAATTAAAGAAATAAACCCCTGACGCCTGACGCAAAAACGGATTATTATAAGTTTGACGTGTCCCAGTTAATGAAAGGATTTTACTAACTTCCACGGGTTCGATTGATGTGAAATTTGGTATACCTACTGTTACTTCGGTGGATTCCCTGGAAATGGTAACCTTGACCTGACGCTGCAGCATCAAGTAGTCTGCGGAATACCCAACTCCTTAGCAACTTACAGCAGATGTAGCGTGTTTGAGCTCAATACAAAGTCGGGCGTTAGTTTATAATTTTAATTATAGATTGTTATAATATTTTAGTATTTATGTCTTCGTCGTGCCTTCGCACGGTCCATGTAACACTTATTTTGTAAGGTAGGTAATAGAGCTTAGAGGTTATATACATACCACCATGAAGACGCATTCGACGACCGTTTTGTCTATTTCAGCGTTGCTGTCCTCTTTGTTCGGCAGAAGACCGCTTATCATGTAGCACAATTGAACAACCTACAAAGTTATTGCGTTAATTCGTCATTTATAATGACGATATCAATGTCAAAATAAATTCATTTTACTCGAGAATGGCTGGACCAATTAGGCTTACCGAAGAAGGTTCTTATGAAAAGAAAAGTAAATTAGTAATCAATTAACAATTATGGGAAACCGGTCTGGCGGCAGTAACCATCCCCTTACAGAGCACCGTTAAATAATAAGCATGTGTTTTTGTACAAATAAAGATTATTATTATTATTATTTATTATTATATGTGATATTTTGTTTCGGTGAGCAAGTAAGGGAGATTTTGTAAAGCCTCATTTTGCCCTGCCCTTCCTAATCCCCTATACTTAATTCTACTAATTAAACTAATTAATTATTAATTTTTATTATTAATTATGGTCGGCAATTACCTCAATAACCTCAATTTTTACTTTACTTTTTGCTTACCTGCGTTTATTTAACTACGCGTGAAATATTGTGATACCATCCTGCTTTTATTTTTTTGGAGACTGGTTTTTACACCCATTCACTACGCATATCAGCATCTTCATCAGTAAATATTTTAATAAGGCGAGGCGTAGTTTGCATTTAGTTCTTATTTTGTCTGAGGTTTGGAATGATATTGTTTCTCACCAAATTGAGAGGCGTTTGAGGCACGATCGTCTTAAGGGGCGTCTGTTGCTGCAACCCAAAGAGGCCGAACACTATGTAGTTGATGGCGCCCGCCACATAATGTTCAAACAAACCAGCCAATTGTTCGCGTTCTTCTTCACTGTTTCGACCACGCAACCATCTAAGACGAAATAACCATATCACTTTTCCGCTGAATAGTGTAATTGTCTTTTAAAAATAAATTCAAATGATTTTTATTTAAGCGTCCAACAATTTACAAATTGTTAAATTAATTCATGAAAAAATAAAATCACTACATTAAGCCATCATATCATACGGATCTAATTATTATATTATTAGATACAGATAATATATCAGACGCACTTATCCCAATAAGGTTGGTATCCCAAATTCTTGGGATCAACGAAGACCATTCCGGCCCTAGAGACGGTAGCCGGCGAGGCGTAGTTGAGATCGCCGACTTCGAACAACAGAGAACAGTATGGCGCCAGTCGGATCCTCTCACCGTTGGCGAGAGTCAACAGTTTGTTATCGTCCATCACAGAGTTCATATTCTCTATCCAGAGCGCGTCCACATCGCCGTCGAACAGAGAGTAACGACGCTCGTTCGGATCGGCCGGCCTGATAGTTTAATTCTTTGATCATGGAGAATAAAGGTAAGGAGGTATGTACCTAATAGGTATAGGTACCTACTATAGATATTAAAGAGATTCATAAGTAGTCTATAAAAATATTAGTACATGTGTTGAAAAATGCATAATTGTATATGGCTATCTATCACTTACCCACTTTATTAGAGTTCTCGATAAAAAAATTAAGAGCAAATTGCTTAGATGAATATTAGATATTTATAAATTTTCTATGTAGGCTCTAAGCTTATTCATGGCAGAATGTGTAATGAGCATTTATTTAATTATTGGCATATGGGAACTTCATTATACTCACATTTTACGCATATATTTCATCTTTCTAACACAAAAACTATTGGGTTTTGATGAAATTATAAATTATGCATCAGAATAACACAAAGGCTATAGTTATTAAAGATACGTGGAAGTCAAATGCTAGCATAACATTAAAATTGTACTTAAATCAGCCATTCTAAAACAATTGCATTTCATAGTCTCAATTCTTCACTCTTTACCATCGAAATACTACAACTATGGAATTTGAGTCACAAATGCCAAAGCGGCATATAAAAAGTATGCCTAAAACGGAATCATGGCGGAGTCTTGCCTTCGCGCGTCAATGGTAAAAGGTAGTAACGACCAAGTTCTACTATTCATTTTAAGGTCCAAAAAGTCACATTTTCTTTAGATGACAGATGTTTGATTGTTTTTAAATGACAGAGTTCATGCTCTACGCATATGTCACTTTTAAATGTTCCATAAAGTTCGTAGGTTTGTATGGCGTGCGAAATTAGAGTAAACTTACTATTTTAAATTACTTACTTTACTTATGGAGTAAATAGCACTTAATTTACTTGTTAAGTACTGTTTACACTTACTATGATAATACACAAATTAAAAGTAGGAAAATCTACATACAAGTAAATATATGTGTAATTAAAAGGACATAATCACATCTACATAAAAAAATGTGCACACTAATTTGACTTATAGTGGGTATCGTTTTGTTAAACATATCGTGACCTGTTCATTTCGCGGAATATTCTGGAGTAGAGACCATCAGTCCAGTCTCTCGTTACAGGATCAAGAATTCCATACAGTTCGATTACTGAACAGGCCTGCGGGTAGCCACACATAAGATAACTTTATGCGCTGTGATACTCGTTAGGATGTAGTTAGTTTCCTATTACATAATCCTAGACGGTTTTTTTTCCGAAAAATATTTTCGTGTCCGCTTCGCCAGACAAATTCCTCTACATTCTCTATAAATTAAATGTTTATTTTTTAAATCATTGCTTTGTTTTCTCTTAAAGGGCACGTCAACTCCTACAAAACCAAGCGGTTAAAGGGTTAAAGACATCAAAATTCTAATGTACATATTAGTACATTTAAATAGTATCTGCTGGTACCCTCAGTGCCGCTCTTGCTAATACAATGGTTTCATAGTTTTAAATACAATCACACTTATACTTAATAAGTAATTGTAAGTTAATTGTAATGTTAGTTTAAAATTAAGAGTTAGTTAAGAGCTCAACTACTACTTTACCTTGGGATTTAAAACAGTGAGTTTTGTTGGTAGTCCAAGGTTAGTTTGTGCCTTTACAAGGGTCTGCAATATGACCGTTTTTCCACCGCCCGTTGGACCCACCAACATCGAACAATGCCGAGTCATCATCGTCTCATACAGTTGAACCACTTTGTCCACCTGACATTAGAAAAAAATTGACCATTGTTCAGAAACCAAGCCACTTCACTTCTTTAAAAAAATCTGTTGTTTATGTCTGTCAGCCGGCCCGCCCCGGAAATTCATTAAAGTTGTCAAAAGTACTATTATATACTCGTAAGTATATCCGTTTCAAATAACTACAAATTACGACGACGAAAAAGACGTCGCCTAAAGACCAAAAATGTTTAGGTTTTGGCATATTTTTACTCAAGCACCTTTTGTCAGACAAAGTCAGACAAAGTGATAAAAAAGACATGACAACCAATTGCTCGATTAAAACAAGTGCAGTGTTAATAAACGCACTGCACACAAAAACAATCTTTCGCATGAAGTGCATCTATTTATCTTATACCTATAGTAAACACTATAGGTATATATTTAATATGTTTTACGCAAATATTCAATAAAAATTAAAAACACAACAAAATAATTGATAGTACAAATAATTTAATGATTATTTAATGATTATCATGTAATGAATTAAATAATGAAATTTAATTTTATTTAATTTAATGCAATTTAATTTAATGATTATCAGTACCACAAATTAATAAAATGGTGAAGCATTGATCGAAGCGTGAATCGAAAAGTCATTTGAATATTTTCATTTAGAGGAAAAAACGTGAAATAAGGAGAAAACCTAGGTGTTTGTGGAGGCTAGCAATCTTCGATAAATTGTGATATCATAGTACAACGTGGTACATTATACGCCGTACCTTCTTGCCTGTGCCGTGACCAGCAGTGGGATGTAACATTGGACGATACAGTTCAATTGATCTATTGTCTATTACAACATTGTGTATCTACTCTATAGAAACAGTGGCACTATTTGTAATGTAGGCACAGACTGTCACCTGATGGTCTAGCACAATATATCCGTCGGCGTTGAGGACATCAGTGACAGCGGCATTGAAGTCGGGATACCCCACGCGCGGACACTCCAGGCCCGGGAAAAGGTCCTTGATCAGACCCAGGAACAGCGGCACATCCTCAAACACAAACTTGGGGTGGTTCATGTCTCTGAAATACACACTCTTATATCAAGAACGCAATTATACGCGGTCTTAATTTCTTTTGAAAATTTGTTCGATCTTGCATATATAGATAGCAAGGCATGTTCGTTTTTGTTCCGAAAATGAAAAAAAAAAAATAGGCTACATAATTATTATCCTAGCTGTTAGACGTGTACTGCTGGACATAGGCCTCCCCTTTACACTTTTCCAATTGGACGGATCAAAAGCAGTCTGTATTCTGGATCGTCAGTTCGATAAAAATTCTTATAAATTTTAAATTACATGCTTCACTCATAAATTTTCAAGTACAATAAAATATCTTTACAATAATAAAAATTAGAAATGGAGTAATATTAATGGAAGCAATATGTGTATGAAACCTGAGTGCCCTCATGAGGACCATAATCTCGCTGAGTCCTGGGGAATCCCTGCGCAATTTTCCGGCCATTCTAAGTACAGCGGTAAGTGCTCGCAGGCCCCAGTCGTAATGCGACTGTTTGGACAGCTGCTCTCTGGCCACTTTGTATAGAACTGTCATTTTCTTTGCCAAAACCTGGATTATTTGTTAAGTGAGTTATTGCAATTAATTGTTAAAAACCTTTTGAAGTGATTCAACGAAGAATCTAACCTTAGCAGTGAGGAATCCATCGGAGAAGAGAGATATCTGACAGATCATTTCCAAGTCTGGCAATATGCAAACAACAGGCCTAAATAAGGCCTTAACAGATTCTGGTAGTTCGGTACGTCCGGCATAACCGGGGTTCATCGTGATGAAAATGCCCACTTTGCTATCCATCGCTATTTCTTGACCTTCGAACTGAAAAAAATAAATAAAAAATATTTCATGCGATATAATTGATTTTAACACAAATGGAAAAGAGTAAGCAGGTAAAGGCTGCGAAAATTAAAATCATTCAAATCAAATTTAAAAAAAAATCAATCGCAAGACTGCATATCAGAAGTGAAAACTTAGCTTCACAAAAAAAGTTTTTATAGTTTATTTTTCCGATGACATATGTCGCTGCGCTGGCAGGTTATAACTTTCTATCGTTACGTTCCTCAACACGAATTACACTTTTCATACAAGATTTTTATTTTCCCCCTTTACGTCCTCTGGTGTTGCTTGTGTTTATTTTGTATACAAAACCACAGTGACGGTGTCTGCGGTGTAAAATTCACTATCTTACTCCTCTGCCCAATTCTCCATACAAACTGCCCAAGCCCGCCTAAATTTATTTATTTATTTATTTACAAAAGAAGTGTAAAGAAGTTTACACTTCAAAAATGTTTGTTATGTTCATAGGAACGGAAAGCACAATTGACCGGCAAAGACACTGACGGTGAATCGTTTCAAGTTCATGAGTAAGGCGCTCCTGATGCACTGCAGCTGAGTGGAAATGACGGACAGCACGGAGATGTCGATCCGGTTGAACTCGTCGAAGCAGCCCCAAGCGCCGCACTGGCACAGACCGGCCAGGATCTGCCCCACGGCGCGGAAGTCCATGCCCTCGCCGCAGTTGGTCACCACGCACAGCAGCCCCAGGGCCTTCGCCAAGTCCTTTGTCGTCTCCGTCTTACCGGTGCCGGCGGGGCCTGAACATCGACGGAAGGACGTAATAGCGTTGAAGTACGAATACATTTATATTAGTCAGTATTACACTATACGGTCGTGTCCTTATCTTCGTACATTCCTAACCCCAAAACCGATCAAAATCGTTTCATCAGTTTGGGAGTTACAATTCCACAGACACATATAGTCGGAGTTTGGTGATTAAAAACAGGGGTTGACATACATGCTAACAATAAATCGAAAATGGAAGAGGTCATTGTAGAATTACCTGCCGGAGCTCCTCCGAGTTGCATAGTGAGTGCCTGCGTGATCGTGAGGTAGATTCGGTCAGTCAGCGGCGTAATCACGAGACGACCGTTCAAGCCCATATACTCGTAACCATACTCGAATAAGCCTGTAAAATGACCGTTCCTATGTTGAATTCTGCATCAATAAGCACACCTCTGGAGACAATTGATCTATCGAGTCATCCATACTGTTATTATTAATGTGAAAGTAACTGTGTCTGTCTGTCTGCTACCTTTTCAGGCCTTAGCTACTCAAACAATCTTCATGAAATTTTGTATTTTAAATATGATTAATTGTATAACAAATAACTCACCAGTGCACTGTCTGATCCACAAATTGTCGTCCCTCTTCAGCCAGTAGAACCTTAACTGGCTCTCCCACTCGAATTCGGCCGCTTCTGTCACATTATCCCTAACGAAGCCCTCGATAATATCGCGCGCGTGAACGTCTATTGTAGTTATAGTACGGAATTTGAGTCGGTCGTTCGAACTCAAGTCTAAAAAATGTTAAGAAATCTTTATTCAGATTAAATCTTCAGATCTTTGGGTATTTGTTATCAAACACTACGTAAACTGCTGCAAGGATTTATATGAAACCAGGCGCCCAGAGAAAACTTAATTCGATATTGAAAACTTTTCTTTATCCTAGAATTGCCTTTCCGTGTGATGATAGTGGACCATTTAGTACTGTATTAGCTATACAGTCAGCGAAAGTAAAACTTCGCTTCTTTCAACAACTACAAGTAGTGTTGATTAGTTACTTTTAGAAATAATTTTATGTTTTATTAAATTTATGCACTCGGTTTACTGCATCCTTCGATAGGCGATTTTTTTTATTATTTTGTTTTTAATGTATGGAACTTTTACCGTACAAACAAAGGTATATCAGCCCAATCATTCCCGGTGACCGGTGGCTTTAAATGGCGGTTAGCCTACTTGACACTTTACTCAGAGATGGTGAAAGAGGCCCTTAATTGATTACTTAACTTCTTTTATACGATAAGTAACAATATTCTGTATTTGATCATTATGTTGGCATAAGTGAAGCAAAAACATTTGTGTATTTAAATACAAATATATTTTTTCTTTATAATGAGATAGTTAAGATTAAACATTACTCTAAATATCTGTGCTAAATAAATAACAGTTTCTAGCGAATAAGAATCACAATCGCCAATCAGCATTTCACTTACCCTGTCTAACCTTGACTACAAGCCCGTCTAGCTGTTCATTCTGTTGCTGGAGGTGTTCCTTCATGGCTCTCTTATTCCCCTTCCTGATCCTCACAAAGGTCTCTTCTGTTTCCGCAGTCCACCAAATGCCGTTCGCTGCTAGACATACCATACCTTGGTATTCGAGGATCCACTCTGTCCTGGAAATTTATCTTTTTACATGAACAAAAGAACCACATCACATATCGATGGTATATCAATAGAATATTTCTTCTTACATACCGCCCGAAATGGACATAGCGACTGAGTGGTATTTAAATTGGTGGAGACTGACCTGGGTACTTTCCAATTTTTTCCATAGTAGAATACAGCCTTTTTAGTAATAAACTTGTTAGTTCGTCGCATTTCATTAAGCACTAAATTCATCCAGTCCTCGACTCTGCCTTCGGTGTAGACAACATTTCGAAAGTCCATAAACTGCAATATTAATTTATTCATAAATTGTACGATTCAATGTACATTTCATCATATATACATATTTTCCTAAAAACAATTTATACACATCGTCCTACTTATATTACCGAGGTCAAAAAATATTTTTTTGAACGTTTGTCAGTTTGTCTGTGCGTTTGTGCACGATAATCTCAGAAACAGTTTAACGGATTGATTTTTGGCTTTAGTCAAATTGAGAGTACTCAGACTTCAAATACCATTTGATAAAAATTTTATGTGCAAGTGTTGATTTGAATCGAGACGTTTTCAGTATTCCCAACATATTGTTCACTTGTAACAACTATTTTGGTAGTGCCCGCGACTTGCTAAGCGATGTAGTTCATTTTTGAAAATCCCACATGAACCTAAAAATTTTTCAAGATAAAAAGTATCCTATATGTTAATGTCACAGAGATAATAATAAACTATCTCTGTGCCAAATTACAACCAATTACGTTCAGTAGTTTTTACGTGAAAGAGTAACAAACATCAATCCTCATAAACATTCGCATTTATAATATAACTCCAATGCTAGGCACAGGTTTCTACCTCAATATGAGAAACTATTAATAATTATATTATGAATGAAGTTCAGGGCTAAGAGAACGTTATTAAAAAATTAAGTTTAATTACCTCTCCTTCAGCAGATATCATTTTGGCGGCCACTGGACGGTTAGTGTGATCTACGTATAGATCTAAAGCTCTTATATTGTCGAACATCTGAAAAATATGGTCGAATAGAATTGAGACAATCTTACAATAATTGACAATACTGACAGGTTACAAAGCATTTCGATGTAAAAAAATGTATTGATATAAATCAACAAAAAACAAATGAAGGCACTAACCGCCCTTTTAAAGGATATCTCTGTGAAATAAATGCACATGTGGTGAGTGACGGCGTATCGCGGAAGCGGGATCGGATTCCGCTTCCGCGATACGCCGTCACTCAGGGCACATACTAAGACGCCAGAGCGTTTGTTAGTTCCACTTATTTAGTTAGTTCCACTTTGTTCCTTAACTTGACAAAAGAGGGATGAATGCCCTCTAGTGTTTATAGCCGCATGCACGCGTTCATCATAAAAACCAAAATGAAATAGCTAACCTTGATCATGTGTTCTTGCACGCAACTGCACTCACTGCTTCCCAGTATGGAGAGTAGTTCATCCGTTGATATGAAGAAGAAACGAGGGAATATACGTCTCTTTGAATCTAAGTACTCGTTCAATGACTTTTGACATCTAAAATAAAGCAAGAAATATCGCTAATAAATTGCCATATGGCGCTTAAGTAAACTTTCCGAAATGATTTATTTTAATTTTTTTTCTTATAAGGAAATTTTTAACCCAATAAAATTTAATGGTAATTACAGATAGTTAAGAAATCAATCGCCGAAATATGATAGAGGTTTCCAAATACATATAAATAAACAAAATTTACAAGAGTTACATACAAAATAATAAATATAAAATATAAGTTCAAACACTTACTTCTGTAACCCCAGCCCCAAGTTCACAAATTCCTCTAACCTGCCAGGAATTGTGCAGCAATCTACCACGTTCAATCTCTTAGCTGTATCCAACATTATCTGTGAGAAAAAATGATTTAATAACAATGGCGTTAACTCAATAAGCGTGTCGTCAAGATAGGAGTTAGTCAATATTCAGCTATTCGTCTAAGACTAAAATCTGTAGTTAAAAAAAGTATGAAGACACCATTTGCTAAAGAATGATTTTTTTATTTTTTATGTAGAACAGTTCTGGATAAGAAAAAAACAAACTATTGATCCAGGATATGACTGCAGTTCTGTGGGAAAGTTTGCGTATGGAGAATTTATTTTTTCATGAAAGTTTAGTACCCTGAAACCCTATTAGGGTACTAATAAACGATGAAAGGTACCCTGATAGGGTTCAACGCGGACGAAGTCACGGGCACCAGTTTACAACATACCAGCTACAAGAGTTACAAACATTCATACATCCATGCATCCAAACATACTTTCGCATTTATAATATTAGTACGGATTGGGGGCGCTGAAAAATAATTGATTTTCAAAGGGGGCGGTAAACTCTGACTTAGAGCAATGACTAAAATTGATTGTTGTTGATTCTAAGGGAACCCTAATGCTTAAAATACCTTTCGAAAAGACCTGTCGATATCGTCGAATTTCTTCGCCTCCTCCGGCAGTTGTTGTCGTATATCGCCCCCGACAAAGATCCCTTCCAGGTAAAGCCACTTTCGCTGAGTGGCCATCCATTCTTCTATCACCTCGGAGATCAATTGCAAACGGCGTTCCCAAGTTTGTACGACATTTAAGAAAGGACCTATAAACCTAAAAAATATTGTTTTATTTTAAATTATTAAATGTACAAATTTTACCCTAGCCCTTATTAAAGCGGGTCTTAAATTAAATCGTCTGCCAAACAGTTCAATTTTGGAACGAACAAAAATTAGGCATAGGTAAGAAAAATTACTAACCATGTCATGTTTAGGGAATAATTTTGGGTCAAAATTTTAAAGGTCATATTGAAGTAAGATTTGAAGATGTAATGATAGTTACTGCGAGGCAGCCATGCTTTGCAGCGTCATGGCGTCGTCGTCCACCTTGACGGTGATCTCGTCGCAAGGGTTGAGAGTGTAGCCTCGGTCCTCGCCTCGGTTGTAGTGGCGTGCCACCGAGAAGGCGATATTAGCCCACGTCTCTTGTACGTCCCGAACTCCGCGCTCTATCGCCAGCTCCTAAAGACGAGTCCGTTGAATGAGTGGTTAGCGGTTGCCTAATGCTTATTTTCTCCGAGATACCGGGTTCGATTCGCGGCAAGGTCAACTTTGTAAATGAACCTTTCAAAGGGAACACTGCGTTTCGCAGGCATTTGGGTAGCCCGTTTGGCTGCACCTCTGACCACCGTAAAATAACAGCATCTGTGCTGTTGTTTTTCGGTGAGTGAGTAAGGCCAGAAGCCTTGCCTATTGCTCTTCTTAATCGCATATCCTTCATTAATAATACTATTGTGGACAGCGCACTTGCAGCACCTTTAGGTCTGCTTATGTTATAGGCGATGACGGTAGCCACCTACCATCAAGTGGACCGTCAGCCTGTCTGTCGAACTTAACATAATAAAAGACCAACAACAACCCATTTGTAAAAAATTGAGAATGACTACTTTTAGAAACAGTCAGTTTTTTGTGAATATTTCCGTTGTTTTAATAGTTAATCTGCTATTTATGGAGGACACAAATTCAATAAATCAAAGATCAAGAAAACCGGTCAAGCCGTTCTTGAGTTATATACATGATGTAACAAACACGACTTTGTTTCATATGGAATAGTTTTCATCAGTGCCAATACTATTTACAAATAAATAGACGTTTGTGAGAAACCCAGAAATACTATCGACTTTCGAACAAAAACAAGGACAGAGAGAAATTGTATATTCGATTTACGCAAAATGTATTTACCTTGATGGCGTGGTTAACGATTTCTTCGGCAACATCTTGGTACTTGTGCAATTCCATGGCAAACATATTTTCAAGGGTGAATCGCTCCGGAGACATATCGAATTCTTTCCCTAAAACGAAACGAGGACAAAATATATTAACAAACACACACGCCATAACCCATTTAATTTTCCCTTAAATAAAACAAATATAAAAGTTAAAAGTAAAGTTGTCATAATGATGCTTCTACAAATATTCTGACTGGCACGAGTCGCCTACAGATTGATAATTAATATTCGCGGGTAAATTTGTGTTACTTTTTCATTCGCTGTTGTAAACATTAAAATATATATTCAATTACTTGTGAATTAAAGAATATATTTGTAAAACAAACCAGTTTTATGCATGAGCTCCTTCCAATGTCTTTCGCGCATAGCTTCGTTTTTCAGCGAGACCATAAGTGGCACCACGTTCTTAAATTGCTTCATCTTAAGGTCTAACATGAGACCGGTGTTGCTCAGTCTAATTACTTTAGGTAGTTTTCTGGCGGAAAACAAGTCACAATTTACAATAACCACTTTAATTATTACTTGAAAGTAAGCACATAAATAAATAAAAGCTTTATTACCGATATTCCTTAAAGAACTGTTCGATTCCATCGACAAGAGCCTGAGGGTTTAAGTTGACCCAAAGCGTCTTCGCCCAAAGTTCTCTGGCGTTCTTCTGGGCTTTGTATATCTTGTAGACCATGTCCATTCCGACGTAATCTGATTTTGCGCGATTGAAATTCGAGAAGTCCGCCAGAGGATTGTCGAATAACTGTTCGGCCGCTTGTAACATTTTCTTTCGAGACTCCAATTCATCAAAGTATTTTCCATATTCCTACAAATTACAAACAAAATTATAAGGTCGTTTACATACATACTTTCACCTTAAGGAATATCTGATTAATGGGAGCCAGGTTCGAGTTCAGGCTTGGTCAAATGCAGAAACTAACAATTAAAAGTTGGTCTTAGTTTGGATGCACTTGATGTTGCCTGTTTGTTACATTGCTCTCATTACAAAAGCCTGGTTCTAACAGTGCTCTAGTTTAGATATACGATTGACGTTATTGTGATGCGATTATTATTTTAAAGGATACTTTAAAGGAAATTCCAAATATATATTTTTTGGGATTTGCTTAATATGTACCTCCATAAGCAAAAGGCCCCTGTCCATATCGTCTCCAACAGTGGACGGTCCTTCTCTGTCAAATTTCTCTACAAAATCGTCAAGTTCCATTAAGAATTTAGCAATTTCTTCAACATTCATTTTGGAGAATTTTTCTTTTGTGTGTTCGAGAGTGTTGCCGCGGAATATTGATGTCTGATAGAGAGCACCCCAAGACGCCTCTAGAGTCTTTGCAAACTGTAGGTCTTCGTCAGACACCTGGAATAATTAATTCTTTTATTATTGTATATATTAATAATAGGCAATAATAGGCAATCATATAAATACATACTTGTCGATGCTTAGTTATAGCGAAAAAAAGTTCAAGAGTATATTTTACGCCGTTTTTGAAATGTAAAAGCCTTTAATTGGCTCTATGTTTTATTCTCACATTACTAATCAAGTAAATTAAGCTGATGGATTTAATTAAAAATAATTTTAAAAATATATATTTAACGACGTCAATCTGTAAAACAACTCACGTCAATATCATGTTGTCGAAGCATCTTAAAAATTTCTTGCATGCCGCGATATTTGACTTCCGCGGTGATAGTCATGGCTTGCACCTGAGTAATGGTCGCCATCACCAGTTTAAAGTCTTCTAGACCCTTAATGTTCATGTTCACCGTCATCCGTAGGGACTGGGATGAAGAGAAATGCATAATATTTACTTTTCAAAATTTATCAGACACGGTTATGTCAAACAGAAAATATCTGAATAATTATAATACCTCAATTTGATTTTTCAAATCATACATATTCATCCTGGTTTTGGAGGCAATACAATTCCCTAGAGTATTTTTCCAGTCCAGCGCATGACCCTGAATCTGCTTTATGATAAGCCTGAGATTTATTCGGACAGCGCCGACGTCAACGAATTTAACATGTTCGTTTAAATCGGCTATAATGTCTTCGAAGAAAAAGAACTTTTCGTCGTATTTGAATATCTGTTCGTATTTCTGCACGTATTTTTCGCAAGACAAGTTCTTGTCAAACGCCCAAAGGTGCTGGTATTTTAACCATCTAAAACCATACAACGTGGTAAATGTATTCCGTAAATTTTCTCTAAATTCTTACTTACAACACAATCAATTTTTCTTTTTAAATTAACAAATATCTAGAGAAAATTATACAAACTTTTGTATATACGAGTTTATATCTTGGGTGAGCCGGTATATGGTGTCCTGTATCAGCAAGGTGATGTCGTTAATGGCTTCGACTCTGAGCACGTCTTCGAAGTATGAGAATACGTAGAACTCGTTGGCGGTTGCGTCGGCAGCGCGTTGAGGCGGACAAGGAAGGCAGGTCTTCTTCATCCAACGTGGAAATGCAGTCAATCTATGTATACGCAAATAGTAGTTTATTTGTTAATCTATACTAATATTATATAGAGAAAAGATTTGTTCGTTTGTTTGCATTGAATAGGAAACTGCAAACACTTCACTTCAAAAACTTTCACTGTTGCGAAGCTATATAATCAGCGAGTAACATAGGCTATATTTCATAAAGTTACGAGGGCGAAGCCGCGTGCAACAGTTAGTATAAAATAAAAAGGAAGCGGATTTTATAAAAAAAATATATTACCTATTAAAGAAATTCTTCATATTGTATCCCAATATGTTGCACACTTCTGGACCGGTCGGTCGCGTGGTAATATCCGGCGGCACCAATACAGCATCCACTTGAAACAAGGCCATCTTTTCGCTCAACATTTGCTGGAACATTTCCAAGTTCTCCAGTGTGAATCTTACGATACATTTGAAAATCTTCTTTTCCCAGTGCAAGTAATACGCCGACATGACAGAAGACCTGCCGGTGCTAGTGCCTAGAATGAGGTACTCAAGCTTCATGAGAATGGGACCGATGCGGTCATATATTCGGGAAACTGCAGAAGTTCGTTCCAAACGTTCGCGTTCCAATTCCACGAAGTATGTCTGAAATTAATAACAACGTATTATAATATCAAATCTAATCATCATCATCATCGTATTAGGCGTAGGACGTCCACTGCTGGACATAACAATAGTTAATCTTTTCTATTTTTATAAACAGGACAACACAGCACAAGACGGATGCCGGCACCATACGTTACCAACTATGCCAGTGTTTAGTATTTTAGTAGTTTAGAATTCTAAAATAAAATCAACAAGTGTACCTTGCAAGGATACAGCCAAGTGTCGTCGGGTTCTTTCGTTTCAGGATCAATATAGTTCTGTGGCTTAACAAACGGAAATAGATCGAATTGCTCCAACTGGTCTAATAAGAAATGGATCTCTTTTTCGACCATCTTCAGTTGTTGATATACCGCTTGCAGGCAACTTTGACCTGAAGTACATATATGAGTAACGGTACTGTGTTTTCGTGTAATCTATGTATCTACGAAAAAGATAAATATGATGTAAGTGAAAATTCCCATCACATCTCATATCCTTTGACTTCCGCCTGATGAAATGTATCTTATATAGGTGTATATGAAACATTGGATAGAAGTTAAACCGTCGCTCGTGTAAAGACGTGAGCGATTAAAATGAACAATAATAAATAAGAAAAATAAAAAAAACCCATAAATAATTTCTGAAAAAGGATGATAAGGATGAAAGTTACATTTTACCTTTGGTGATGTCCTTTATATATTCGCCAATGCCCAATGCAGTCCACGTAATCCTTGTCAGACCAGGCAGAATATGTCTCTCCATGTCCAATAGATGGCGTTTCATTAAATGCGTCTCCGAACGGCTGAGTGATTCCGTGCTCGCGTTGTATTTCGTTATGACATCATTTAAAGCCTCCAACTCGTAATAAATACGAGCCTTTTGCATCGACACATCTCGGATGTTGGAGGGCAGATCGTAACCTTAAAGAACTAGCGGTTAAGAAGAGAATTTATCGACCAAGACGTTCCGTTAAGCGAGGTGATATTCAAATGTCACTGCATAAAATTAAAACAGTAATGAAACAATATTTAACATAGTATTGTTTCATTACTGTTTTAATGTAATCTGGCCATAAGGGACAGCCCTTATGTGAAAAAAGCACATATGAGGTTTCTGGCTGCTCTTTCTTCTAGAGTTAGCACATCGAACCGGCGGTAATTGTAAATAGATATTTGAAATGTGACCCTAGACCATAACGAATGTAATAAAGTCATAAGTTGTCCTTAGGGCAGAATGAAAAGGGGTTTCGGAGCAAAGAAGATATTTCGCTTGATTTTTGTCAATTGACAAATACTTCAAATGCTACTAAGTCGTAATATAAAAATAAAAAAAAACAATTTTTGGTGTTACAAAAACTCTAATTATTATTTTTAAACCAAAACGAGTTTGTTCGACTTGTAATCGCTTAAAAAATAGAAATCATCTATTATATTCCATATATATACAGATATCTACAACCTGCCAACACAATGTCAATTACACAATGAAAAGCGGATTACCCAATTGTTCCAAAAGTTCAGCTTCGTGCACAATATGAAATAAATGTTTGTCGAAATTGGGTTGAAATTCGAGATCGTATTCTTGCATTAACTTCCGAACTGTCAAGTCGCGCCATGTCACATCGGTCTAAAATTCACATACTTATAATATTATTAATTCGAACATAATTATTTTTAACTTTCACTGTCACTGAGCTGAAGCTTACCAATCCTTCTTTTGCCAAAAGTGACATTGAGCTCGGCGATCTGACGTTTTCATAGTGCTGGCCCGGAATTCTCATCAGCATTACTGAAAACACGCATTTTTAATGTAAAGTAAATTCCAAATATTAGTGATAGCTATTAGCTCGTGTGCGAATATCCATTTACTAATTGATAAGTATTAAAAATTAAAATAAAAAAATGCCTCTTACAAGCTAAATTATCTTTGCTATGTGAATGTTTTATTTTATTATAGATAAAATATAAATATAATATGCCATGTTAGGCAAGCGCTACCGATGTTATAAAAAATTGTAGACTAGTTTTTTTTTTAAAAACCATTGTAAATTAATTAAGAAAGAAACTGCTGTCTGTAGCTGTCGCAATATTACTAAACTGCTGAACAGCCTGACTGCGCCATTGTCGTCACAGCGATAAATATATCAGATATTTTCTTCTTATGTTATATTGTTCATTTTTCAACGCGGCCGAAGTCGCGGGCACCAGCTACTATGTTATAATAATGCGACATTCTACAAAATGGGCTGTTTGCCTGTTAATCACATCTAATGAAAATAACCTAATTCCACTCACATGCTTTGTCGCGTCTTCGTTTCTTGGCGAGTTCATTGTTGACAATGTCTGGTGGATGCAACGAAAGAACGGATTCTTTCTTTTTGGCCGCATGCGCTTTGCCAGCCGCAGTCAGTGTCATACCGCGGCTACTAGGTGGCGCTGGTTCTGAAAATGTGTACATTCTAAATTTTTTAGAAATTTTTCATTTTCCTTTACTTTAGTGAAGATAAAACTAATACTTTATTTGTATAGAACTGCTAATTAACTGAAAAAAAAAAAAGTTTTTTTTTTAAATATAAACAGGAAGATAGTAATTGTAACATATAATAGTGATTTATCCGTGATATATTTTCTAATACATTCTGAGGCATGTTTAAAGTATAAAGTTATAAAAACGTCTATTAAACAGACCAATTGTACAATATTTATAACATCATTGTACATTCCATTGTACAACGTTGACTTCATTATAAAAGAAAGAAAATTCAACACAACTTACCATCATCAGTAACAGAGGTAGCTTGAAAGAAGGACAATTAATTAATTTTATTTATTAACATTTTAATTTCAACCACAATTTCTTTTATTTTGTCATTATAATTAACTACATCAATCACTTTACATGACGCAGAGTGAATATCCGACGAGGTAGAAGCACTGACCTGTAATATATATCACTGGACAGGCTGTCCCATACAAATGACAGATAATTTCGTGTACCATTTTGGAACGCCGCTCTCGACAGTAATCAGAACTAATTTTGACGTTTGCGTATTTTTATTCCATAGATATGTATCATAGTGTCTGTTTTATTTTATTTGTTGATGTCTTAGGGAGTGTTTTAGTTTATTTGTGTCCGCTGTAGTGTTTTAGTTTTGAAACACGAGGAAATGTATTGTGCAGGACTAATTTTAGTTCCGGATACTTTCGCTCCATAGCCACTATAGCCTAGAGCGCCAAAATGGCGCCAAAAAGAGCACCCTGTCCAGTGGTGTATATATATATATATATATATATATATATTACAGGTCAGTCGGTAGAAGAGTTCTCGAATGGAGGCCATGAATTGGGAAACGCAGCCTGGGACGCCTTGCGGTGTACGGTGTTCTTCGTATCACCATAAAATTAACATTTTCTATCGCCTAAATAGCATAAACATAATAGAAACATAATATGAACATTTTCTGTCGCCATAAATAGCATTTTTAATTTATAAAGGGAAAGGTCGTCGGATCATTAATTTCTCAATGTCTAAAAGAAAACGAAGCAGAAGGAAAAAAAAATCAGAAAAATCAGTTGAATAATAACCATTAACAAGTAACTTACCGTCTTCCTTTTTAAATACCGCAAGCAATATATTCTTTTTCATAACGTTATCGACGAATTCTGAAGCCTTGTTGACCCAATTGTTATACTTGCTCATTTCGTATTCTCTTATGGTCTTACTGAAGGCTTTATATTGGAGGAAGGCTTCCTTCTTTTGTTCACAATCATTTAACTCGGGCACCTGAAAATTTTTTTTAAAGAATTTGTTTATGTAATTGTTGTTTGAGAAAAGGCAATGTTTTTTGCAATAATTTTTAGGTTACTTTGCCTTAAATTTTAATATTATTTTCTTTAACCGATAAAATAATTATTGTTCGCGCAAGAAAAATGTTACAAAAATATTACTTGTTGGCGCCGTTTGGCAGAAGAAGAGGAAATCAATACCTTTTGAAATTTGATAATTGATTGTTTCAATTTGTTGATGAGTGATCTCGCCCAATAGATGGCGCCGGCGACAGGCGGGTGATTTCGCAGTAATGGTGGATTTTTACGGTAACGCTACAAATTAAAGTGCGTCTTATTAATAGAATCTATTAAACTCAGTTTAACATATAAAATATATAGGACATATAAGTCAATACGTATAAATAATGATTTATATGGGATATATAAATCAAAACACATTTGAATTATTTTCAAATAGGAATTTTAAAAGATTTTAAATTGCATGTTACAAATTTCAAATTGTAAATTTCTCATTATACTCACTGTAAATCTATCCTCTATAGCAGTAATTTCACTGATAAACTGTCTCATAACTAGATCGAATTTAGTTAGTAACTGTCGCGTAATAGTTTCACGCAAATCGAATTCCAGAAACTTAAGTAAAACGTCCAGAGCTTCTTCCGAATTTCTAGAATAAAGTGGGTGTCGTCAAAGATCAATTAATCATGAAACTGACACTAGAATAATAAAATGAAATGATCTGCGTGTAATTTCTTCGAAATGGGCTACCACCAGTGCTCGACTGAATATATAATATATATAGAAAGTACCAATTAAAACATTAATTCAAACGTCTCACCGCAAACTAGAGAATGCAGAGTTGATGTAATTTTTCGCGTCGTCCTCCAGATATCTGACTTCGGTCCAGAAATCGTTCATGATCACATCCCAGTTTTCTTTGTTATCAAACACGAAAACGCTAAAGTCGATCGTGCGGATCGGATAGACGAGACTTAAGACGCGCTTGCGAATGCTGTCGATTTGTGTTGGATCACTGATGATAGATTTCAACTCGAGACCAAAGATACGTTCGAAATCTATGCACACCTGTTGAATTATTAAAATTCAATGATAAAATCAATGACACCTGTATCCGCGCATTCTATGATTTAAAGGTCATACTTTTTGCGCTCGCTTGCCCTAAAAACGCCATGAAATTCCATGAAATGAAAACACCATAAGTACCGTTATAATATCGCCGAGATCCCTGGCTACAGTTCCGATGTAGTCGGTGGTGGTGAAGAGGTAGGGCTGGTCGAACTCCCAGCGCGCGCCTTTCCCACTGAGCTCGATGTTGCGACGCGTCTCCTTGTACAGCTCGTGCCACATCTCCATTATCTTCTGACCGGCGCGGGCCAGAGACAGCACTTTTTCGTTCGGGTAACTAAATCGATACAGTTGTCAATTGTAAACTAGGGAAAAATTTATAAGGACCAAAATTGTAGGAAATTTAATTCCATACATTTTCGGTAATAACCGTTTTTCGTGAAAATTTCAAAATAAACGAGTCAATCAATAAATAAAAATTAACCTTCAAATTCAAGATGGCGGAAAACTCTGCAAAATGTAGACTTCCCGTGGACCTTGGTCCAATGTTTTCCGAAGGAAAATAGCTACTCGGGATTTTTTCCGTGTCAGCCCCATTTTTTGATATAATTTGCATGGGCTACTTAGAATCCATAAAGGGCACCTAGGGGTCGTTTTGATTAAGATTTCTGTATATAACGTTTACTTGTGTAATTATTAATAGAACACCCATACCATGAAGACAGGTACCTGTGTTACTGAGCTGGATGACATAAACTTGCTATTAATGCCATAACCATTGCTCATTTGGTTATGAATGTGAAAATATTTAATTTAATATTTATTTAATTTCATAATTCTTAGAACATAATTATTGTAATATCATAATTTATCTTTTTTTACTCTATTACATTACATTTTAGTTAGACAGTAGTAGAGCTGTTAGAGATCTAATTAATTTGACTGTGAAATTAGCTTGCTTATACCAATAAAATAAACCATATTTACATACTCAAAAAGTTTATGCACATTGAGGAATCTCTCCAGTTTATCGCAGAGGGCCCACGAGATCCTCGCGAAAAGTGGTATCATGGTCTCGTCTGTTCTGTATCCTTTGGACAAAACCCACATCATATAGAGGCTCTCGACTAACTCTGGTAGAATATCGATCACTTGTTCGAGGGGAGAGTTATCTTCTATTACCTAAGAAAATGATGTTGGAAACATTATATGGCTGATTTTTTTAATAGAATATATATTTTTTATCATTAGACCATAAAATATTTACCGTAAAAAAACGCATCAGCGTTGACAAGAACTTGAGATTATCCCCAGCTAAATTATATTCATCTATAAGTCTACTTTTGTAGCCTTCGAAGCTCTGAAAAAGAAACATATTGGGACTTGAACAAAAAAAAATGTTACAAAACGCACAATGTTCGTTTAACAATTTATTTCATTATTGCTATTTTAAAGAATATCTATAAATATATATTTAAATAAAATATATAACCAATCCACAAAACATATAGAAAACGTTTTTTATTATTAATAGTGGGTTTGCTCTTGGCCAACATCTGAATACACTGAAAATTGAATACACTGTTGCATTAACATGTGTCGCCATCTGTTAGTCGATAAAGTCGATACTGCATATATATTAACATTTGATAGACAACGCCATCATACTATTTTCTTTATTGAAACCATGGAGAATAGAGTTATAAAGGCCCAACTCTATACATGAGAAAGTGTCCGTCGAATACGCTCAATTAGGCGGCGCTGTAGTAGCATTAGTAGTAGTTTATATACGAAGAAACCGAAATCTAAATATTTATACAAAATTTTCGGAATTTTAGAGTGATATTTATCGTAATGTCGCGTGGCGGCTCTACCGTCGTCACAACGTCAAAGACGTGGCAGGCGTTAATTTTATTTTTCCACGCGGACAAAGTCGCGAGCACAAGCTAGTTAATAAATGAAACTAAATTCTTACCTTTAGCGCTTGAAGATTGGTTTTCCGGAGCATAGTAAGTATTTTGACGACCATCGGTTGTTTCAGTTGCTCCACTAGCAAAGATATCTCTGCGTCTCGCTCGCGCCAGTACTTGTACTCGGCCACAGTTCCCTCGCCTTGTCTAGCCTAAAACATCATTTACAACATTTCAATTAATTTGCAATCAAAATACTGGGAACAAACAAATGAATGAGCATGTCATGCAAATATATTGACATATTATAGATTATATAGTAGTGAATTTTACTTAACTAGGCATAATTCTTAACAAATTCATCGGAAACGATGTTGAAACTACGATTTTTCCCACTAGTTTAATTAGGAATTCAATTGATTGAACTTTTAATTGAACTACTGAGACTAAAATGTCCCAATAGTTAATTCAATTGAACTGTTGGGACTTTTTAGTCTCAGTAGTTCAATTACATTACTTAAATACGGGGTTATTAAGACGTTTTGTACATTGAGTATAGAGTGTAGATGTCTTCACCACATCACCTTTGCAATACAAGCTGTAATGGTCGCATCAATATGGTTCTCCCACATGTGGACAGCTTCTTCAAGTTGCGCCGTAAGCTCGGGATCGGGTTCCACGAAAGTGACCGTTTGCGGTTTGCTCTCCATCAGAGCCGGTATGCTCGGCATCGGTAGTTGTATTTCACCTTCGACATGTTCTATGGTCCTGGTCCAAGGCCAATCAGAGTTTACCGATTCATCGACGAATAAGAATTTCAATTTACCAAATTATCCAGGTTTTAAAGATTGAACTCATACTTGAACTTCCAAATTAGAAGCGTACTCGTTATATTTAAACAGCAAAGTGTAACGAAATATAATATTACAAAAAATATCCAAGATTTTCTAGAAAACTACTACTATACTTTAGTAAAAATTGTGTGTCAAAATATTTGAATTTATTTTTATGTCAATGTAGACAGACAGGCTGACGGTCCACTTGATGATAGGCTACCGACGCCTATAACACAAGCAACGTCATAGACGCTGCAAGTTCGCTGCCAACCATAGTTAAGTAGGAAATTAGGAAGGAATTCTATTGAGGCGAGACATCATAATATTGATAATATAAATGCTGATAGACAACGGGACTTTATGCATATAACCATAAACAGCGGTCGACAGTATTTGCCTTCAAAGGAGAGAAATCCAATAAAATATATTCACTTCCGGAGCGAAGCGTAAAATAAATAAGTATGAACTTTACGTTTTACAACCTGGAATCCATTTACATAAACTCCAACCATATACTTACTAATGTTTATTAGTATAATTATAAACCCGTTGAAAAGTGTGATTTCATTGAATTAAAGTTAACCAGCAAATTACCATTCCACGGTTCCAATCAAAACGTTTATGTCAGTTATTATTTCTTCAGGCGTAGATCTTTGTTTATCAATGGGTTCGAAATCCACAGCACCCATTTTCTGAGAATAGAAACATTGCAATAAGTAGTTTTTTTTTTTTTTCAATCCTATATTATTCTGTACTAATAGTGCCCGCTACTTCGCCCCCGTTAAAAATGAACTGAGAAAATTAGCTGACATATGTGCAAATGAAGGTAAAAGAAGAAAAATTAAACAATAACATTACCCCCTTCTTTAAAACGGTAGACAAACGTCGCTGTTGTCCTGACAGTTTCGGCAGATCAGCTTGAGAAGATCTCATATTTAACATTCTAAACACAAATAAAGTATTTTTCATTATTACTTAAGTAATCAAAATTACTTTATACACGTTGAAAAATAAAACAATATATAACGCCTGATAAAATATATGAACAATAATTTATTCAATCTTTATTGATGTCATCTTTGTCTTTTTTGACGTGTTGTCATTACTTTTTTTCTGGATGTCAAAGGTACCCCATGTCCGTTTCTGTGTCCCTGACAATGTGTTTCTTGGTGATCGGTTGAGTAATCAAGGCGTGAAAAGGTAACAGACAGACAGACAGATAATTATTTTTAGATATCTGGTGCCCGCGGTTTCATCCGCGGGGAATATTGCCTATCGAAAATCCTGAAATTCTATTTTATTGGCGAGTTTTATTCGATGATTTAGTTTCGAAAATTACCTCCTACATACAAAGGAATATACAAACGTATATTTCTTTGTAATATTAGTAAACATGCCCATAATATCAATGAAACATGCGGATTTGCGTTAACAAACATAAATTCCGTTATAAAGTAATCATACCTTCTCTCTGCGTTTTCTCCTCTCGCAATGTTGGACATTTTTCGGTAATCCGAGGGTCGAAGATAGTTAACCTGTAATGTTTGTAATAAATCGTGAAATAATAGCATAATGATGCGATATGATGTGTTTCAATGCCAGAGCCCATTCCTCAATATCTTGTCTTATTCTTTACCATATTAGGGTTGACTGACACCTCCTGATGTCGCCTGTTCTCATAAAAATACAGAATTTTAATTTCTGCCTATTCGATTCCCATCCATACACAGCTGCCTGAGTGTCAGATACGGAAATTACGTAAACCGACCCTGATATTACCTGTGATGTAGTCTCGTCCATTTGGTGATGACGACCAGCATAAGACAACTTCCGTTGCAAGCATTCGACGTTAGAATCCGGGGGTAACACTATGATCTCACGAAATTGCCTCTCGAACAGTGGAATTGAGATCTGGAATGTTTACAAATTGATTTGTTACAACTTGTAGCTTAAGGTGCAACGCTTTCCTTTTTTCAGCACATATACACATGTAGGTATATTATCGCAACATAAAAGGGCCATTTTTGGAAATTCACAGCTGAGCAGAGAGAGCAGAGTGCAAAATCAAAACTTTTTTTGTCAGTACTAATATTAACTTTATGTATACATATATAAATTGAGAAACCGACATAGCAAATGACGATTTTTTTAGTAATATTGTAAACTAACAAAATTTGGATACAAGACAAAGCATCAACATGTGTTACTAATTGCAAATTGTTAATGAGTGTGTTGTATCATTGAGATAACACACATTATTATTCGTATAATACAGAGTGAATTGTGTTTATTATTATTTTAGTTTAGTTAGTAACGCAACGACCTTCGTTCGATCCGGTCGCCACGAGTCGTCACGTCAAGTTATAATTGCATGAGTCGCAACATGAGTCATGATCCTTTGCAGTTATTGTCAATAGAAAACTTTGCCGACCTCCAAAAGGAATTTCTTGCAGATTGGCCACGCAGCATAACCGGCTATACGTTATTGGAGAGGCAAAAACAATGGAAGGAGAGCGGTATAGACTACGGATTCAAAGTATATTGTCCGTTTGGGAATGTCAAGAATGGCATGGTAGCATTTAACAAGAAGGTGAGAAAACCCCGGTTATTTTTATAAATTATATTTTAAAATGTTCGTAGTATAAACGTATTAATCCTTTTTTACTGTAATGAATTTAATAATAGATTTAAAAGGGATTGGTAACTGACTGTCCCAAGATGAGTGAAAACATAATAATATTGTGACCTACCACTTCCGCCAAACAGTCAAACCTTCGATTGATTGAAAAAATTTACTACAATTTGATATTATTCCAGGGAGAGTGTCACGAATACGTCATCATGTGCCCTAATGACGACACAACTATGCTTGAGGAGGCACTGAGCACTACCAAACTAATAGATTGGTGTCACTTCATTACTGTGCCGTGCACACCAGAACACGTTGTAGACTGTTTGGAAAGAGTGGCCCGAAATACGCAACTTTTCACAGTCCAACGCGGTGATGGTGACAGTGGTTTTGTGATGGTCTTAAATAGCCCATTGTTCGATATCAGGTAAAGATAAACTAGATAAAGTGATCTGTTAAACGAGAAATGGGAATAATTTTGATATACTTATTCATAATTAAATCATTCACAATGATATACAGATAGATGTTAAAGGGAAAATTCATACAAATATTAATTTATTTATTTTAATACTAATAACACCCATTTGCGATTTTGGTAAAGAGGGCAAGAGACAAGATGAAAAATAAGGATGCTTTAATTTCAAGGTAAAGAAGTGGTTACGTCAATTTAAGAGTAGGTAAACATGCGGACCTTGCCAATGTTAATAAATTCTGTAGTACCTAGTTGTCACAGGAGAGCCGACTTTTGACTATAACCTACTACAGAATTTCTTTTTGTTACAGCTGGCCACCAGACATCAGCCTTGGGCCTATATTAAGTGAGCATACAAACTACGTCCAGTCACGCTGGGATCATGACGTACCTGATATAGATTGGTACTTTAAATTACTTATTGAAAATAAATGTGGCTACGGTCTGTACAAAGGCAACGAGCTAATCGCTTGGGTGTTCATTAATGAAGCAGGATTTCTGTTTCATTTTTACACTGTCGAGGAACACAGAAGAAAAGGCTACGGTGAATTGTTAATGAAAATTGTGTGCAATGAACTGTTGAAGAACAAGCGTTATGTGACCGCATATTGTGTAAAAGGGAATGAAAATGTGGCTAGATTATATTCGAAACTTGGATTTCAACGTTTTGGGCCAGTTTCGTGGCACTTTTTAATACCTAAATTTCCGAAGTCTTAAAAAATAAACAAAAAATTTTAAAGCCAAAATACATTTTTTAATATAAGTAAGTACAATGAAACCAAGAAATTTAAATTGTATTAGACTAGCTGACCCAACAAACGTCGTTTTGGCAAATTTGATTGAAATCATTAAATTGTAGGAAATTTGAATAGAAATTTCCGAATTACTTTTCCAATTTTTTTTTCATATGAACCTTCCTTGGACATATATGAATATATGAAAAAAAAATTTGCCGATTTACACAGTTTTTTTTATAGAGGTTTTACCGTGTAACATAAGGACATACGCGCATAATACCTATATAGCTAAATAAGAATTTGAATTTTGAAACTGTACAGAAATGTAGAATATTAAATAAATGCTTATCACTTCCATGTTTAAACTGCAATTTCATTTAAGTGTTGTTTACATTTTTCATGCGATGAACGTCTAATTTGCTATGACATTCATTTAACGTATAAGTTGTTACTTGAAGCTTTGATTTGGTTTGTGAAATTGTTTACTCGCCAATTAGGGTTACTTGAAAAGTAACTAATCAACACTTTACTTGTAGTTGTTGAAAGAGGCCCTAAGAGCAAAACCTCCAGTATACCACACTTAAAAACTTTAATATTAAACTGTCATTCTAATATTAAATATATTATAAAAACAGTGCGTACGTACGAGTGTACCTACTTGTATTCGCCAAACATTTCTGACGATGTTAAATATCCATGCTGTCTCGTCCAAAAGCATGTCCAAAAGCACCTACTCTTTAAAAAATTTAGAGGGTTCCTAGACATTTTCTTTGCGTGATTGAAGAAAATTCTCTGCGTACGTATACCTACACTAACGCAAGTATATCTACACAATACTTACACATAAGTATGAGTAATTATGTGTAGGTAAGTATGCGTGAAATACAAATAAGTATGTTGGCGTCGTTGCAGGGCTTCGCTGTCTACAAAACGAAACTGTATCCGCCCTTTTTCTCTACATGTGCTGTGCCCTTAATACTGCTTCATACTCTAACTAATGTGATGAAATAACGTGGCTATCCGCCTCTGTCTCTTTTTCCGCTAATTTCTTCTAAACAACCCAACTTATTTTGATACGATTTATACTAGTGGAAAAAGCGCTAAACGAGGATATTTTGTGTTAGTGTTAGTACTTATATAAATTGCAAAAAAAGCATAGTGCGAAGTCAGTTAAAAATGAACCAAAGGCTAGTTTAAAATTATGATTTTTTTTTTTTTTTTTTTTTCATTTATTTATTATATATACAGCATAATGTTAAGCTTAGTTTTACAATGGTGTAAACATAAGCTCATTAGAGTTTTTTTCCGCACACCATGCTCACATTAAGAATATATATATGGGAGAAACGAGTCTTTATCGTTGTCAGTCACACCAACACAAATAATTCCACAATCCATGTGTTCACGTTTATTATCAAAACCAGCGCTCTACAAGAGATGTCACAGAATAATACTATAGTCGTTTTTGACAGCTCAAGCTGCGTTTAGATACTGATCGCCGCCACACCACCCCCCCACGGAGAATTGAAGATCAAAGATCGAAAGGACGGGCAAATTTTACCCTACGACCTGAACGCGTTGTATATTTTGGTGAAGATGTAGAAGGTGTAGTATGATGTGGGGTCTGTGAGTGTGATGTAAGTACGTCTGGATGTGAATGAGCAGTCTTAGATGGCGAAATGCCTGAAGGTTGAGGAACGAATGATGAATCAGGAGTGTTGGTAAGGGTGAGAGTGTCAGTGTAGGCAGGTTTTACTCGGTCTATACTCACGACAACTTCCCTGTTCCCGACGATGATGGTAAATGTCTTGTCAGTTCTGCTAACCACTGGAAAAGGTCCTGAATAAGGAGATTCCAGTGGCGGCTTCACATGATCAGCCCGCAAGAATATATGCGAAGCTGAATTGAGCTCTTTAGACATAAAGCAGTTTTTTTGACCGTGACGAGAAGCAGGAATGGGCCGTAACTCTGACATCAACCTTCTAAGCTGAGCGACAAACTCAGAAGAATTAGCAGTCAGCCAGTTAGGTTGAGGAACTATCATCTCACCAGGAAGACGGAGAGGTTCTCCATAGAGTAATTCAGCTGGTGAAGCCTTTAAATCCTCCTTCACGGCTGAACGCAATCCTAGAAGCACGATGGGTAGAGCTTTAATCCACGGCTCTGCACGACACATCAGAGAAGCTTTAAGCTGTCTATGGACGCGTTCTACCATCCCGTTGGCACATGGATGGTAGCTCGTGGTGCGTAGCTTTTTGGTACCGAGAAACGCCATGAGCCTACGGAATAGGTCTGACTCAAATTGCCGCCCCTGGTCCGTCGTAATGCAAATAGGAACACCAAACCTCGCGATCCATCCGTGTAAAAGTGTATCTGCGGTTTCTTCCGCGGTGATACTACGCATAGGCCAAGCTTCTGCCCACCGTGTGAATCTGTCTACAGCGGTGAGAAGATAACGATAGTCTTCGCATACGGGTAATGGACCAACGATGTCGACGTGTATATGACTGAAGCGTCCAGACGGTGTATCGAAGTTGCCTAATGGGGAGACTGTGTGTCGCGTGATTTTATTTCTCTGGCAAAGTATGCACGATCTAGTCCATTGTCGCAAGTCTTTGCGAATAGAGGGCCAGACGAATCTATCTGTGATAAGTCGACATGTGACACGAATACCAGGATGACTGAGATTGTGAAGCTTTTCGAAGTATTTCCTACGAAAGGGTAAGGTAAGAAACGGCCGTGGCTTGCCGGTGGAAGTATCGCAGATGACCTTGAGGTCCGTAGCGGGTAAGTGGATATTTTGTAATTTAAGGGAAGAGCCGTTTTGAAGAAGTTCTTGCAGCTCTTGATCACCTTTTTGGGATTCGGCAAGAGCCGCGTAGTCGTCTTCAAGTGATATGGCCTCAATTCTTGACAACGCGTCTGCTACGACGTTATCTACGCCTTTTATATGTACGATATCCGTCGTAAATTGCGATATAAAATTTAACTGGTTCAGTTGCACTGGGGGCAGTTTCTCACGTCGCTGTATAAAGGCGTAAAGGAGAGGCTTATGGTCTGTGTATATGGTGCAATGCTGAGCTTCCAATATATGTCGGAAGTGTTGCACGGCCTCATACACAGCTAGAAGCTCTCTGTAGTAAGCAGGCCAGAGTGTTTGACGATTGGTTAACTTCTTGCTGAAGAATGCTAAGGGCTGCCAATTTGTGCCAACGCGTTGTTGAAGGCAGGCTCCCACCTGTGTGCTTGATGCGTCAGTGAAAAGGCCTAGTGGAACGTCCGGAAGTGGGTGAGCTAGCATAGTAGCCTGGCTAAGGCTCTCTTTGCAAGCGTTGAAAGCACTTTTCAATTCAATTGTCCAAGGCACGGGTTTGGTACCCTTGAGCCTTGAATCAGTTAAAATATTTACCAATGGTGTTTGCATTTTAGCAGCATGTGGTAAGAAACGTCTATAATAATTGATCATGCCCAGGAATCGACGTAGACCCTGGACAGTTTTTGGAAGGTCATACTCCTGGAGAGCGGATATTCGCTCTGAAGGAGGAGCAGATCCATCTTTTGAGATCCGGTATCCCAGAAAAATCACTTCTTTTGCTCCTAAAACGCATTTTGCAGGATTTACAACAACGCCGTAATCAGACAACCTTTGAAATAGGATGCGCAGATGGCGTTTATGGCTGTCTTCGTCTGGAGAAAATACTAAAATATCGTCAACGTACGGAAAACAAAAGTCTAGATCTCTAACAACCTCATCCATAAAGCGTTGGAAAGTTTGTCCAGCGTTACGCAACCCGAACGTCATATATGGGAATTCAAAAAGCCCAAATGGGGTGATAATCGCGGTTTTGCACACATCCTCGTTAAAAATAGGAATTTGCTGGTAGGCTTTTATTAAATCAAGGGTGCTAAAAATGGTAGAACCAGCGATGTTGTGACTGAAATCCCCAATGTGACGAACAGGGTAGCGATCAGGAATAGTTCGAGCGTTAAGTGAACGGTAATCGCCACATGGTCGCCAAGTGGAATCCTTTTTGGGGACTAAGTGAAAAGGGGACGACCATGGACTCTCAGAAGGTCTTGCTGTACCATTTTTGATCATATCATCAAATTCTTTTTGAGCCACCTTGAGTTTTTGTGGAGCAAGGCGACGTGGACGACACGAAACTGGTGGACCATCCGTCGTTTTAATATAATGTACAGTATTATGCTTTTTTTCTCTATGAAGTCCGGGAGGTCGTGTGATTGTGGGGAACTCGGAAAGTATTTTGCTAAAAGGTGATGTTGTGAAAATTGAAATGGTTTTAATGCTTGGTTGATCAAGTGAGGCAACAGAAGTTGGTGCCGACAGACCGGTAACGCCGTCCACAAGACGCTTGTTACGGCAGTCAGGTAGTAAATGGTAGTGTGCCAGGAAGTCTGAACCTATTATGGGCGTGCTAACATCAGCTGCGACGAATTGCCAACGGAATTCTCGACGTAACCCGAAGTTAAGGTTTAAAGATACGCATCCGTAGGTTTTTATCGTGCTGCCGTTCGCTGCACTGAGCTCGTAACTACTAGCGGGAGTTTTAGCAGGCAAAATTTTCCGTGGGTAACAACAAAGGTCAGATCCTGTATCAATAAGGAATCTGACTTTTGAGTGTTTGTCTGTAATAAATAGGCGGCGACTCGAAGGTGTGCAGTCAGCTGCCGCCATTACTGACTGAACTTGGAGTTTTCCTGCATCCAGCTGCATGGACTAATGCACTTGATTGCCTTGGCTTTAAAGTTCCTATGATACCAGCAGAATGGACCTACAGGTGATTGAGTGCGGCTACGAAATTGCGTTTGGCCTCGGCTCCTGGATCGGTTTCGGCTGCGACTAGGAACCTGCTGGGATGTGATAGCAGCAATACAAGCTGTCAGCTCTTTCATCTGTAAAGCGAAAGCATGCAGTCCCAGAGGGTCGTTAGCGGCTGCAAGGGACGCGGTGGTCGAAATGCCCGAGGCTGTGCTATCCGCAGCTGTAGAGGGAAACCCAATATTTAGAGCGGAAGTAGCGTGCACGAAATTGTGGGCAGTTGTTGCAATTCCAGGAACAACTTCCAAAATTTTATCGGCGTCTGCTGCAATGTTGTCGAGTGAGTCAACCCGGGCTGCCAGCAGAGCTTGAAGATTCTGTGGTAAGCGCCGCATAAAAAGTTGTCGAAGGATACCATCGTCCGTAAGAGTATTACCTGCTAAAGAACGAAGGTGTCTGAGAAATTGCGAGGGTTTTTGGTCCCCTAACTCTGAGTCTATTAAAAGTTTTCTAACACGCTGTTCCTCCGACTGCGATAAGCGTCTTATAATTTCGCTCTTTAAAAATTCGTATCTGTTTGTGGCCGGTGGGTTTGTAATTATGTCTTCAATTTCATCGGTGATTTTAAAATCTAATTTTTCTATAATGTGGTCATATTTTGTAAGGTCCTGTGTAATACCTGCTCTTCGAAAATGTGATTCGACATGTGCAAACCACATAGCCGGTTTTTGGTACCAAAATGGTGGAATTTTAGGCGCGATTGCAGAAACGCCAGGCTCAGTTTTAAAAATGGGTGGGTTGGTATCAGTATGTGACGGCGAGGATGATGGCGCTAACGATGGCTTGTTAAGACTAGCTCGCAGTGCTGCATTTTCTTGTAACGCCGTTTGAAGTTGTGCCGAGAGAGTGTCCAGCTGAAGCCGAAGTTCAGGATCCACATCCGAAGTATGGGCTTCACTGTGAGACATGTTGAAGTTTCGCAAGTGAAGACCGAGTAGGGAAGTGTTAAAATTAGTCAGCTGTGAAATATTAGGAGGGTAAGGTATGAAATCGTTAGTTGGTATGAATAAGTAATAACTTGTTTGGTGTGACAGTGCTCAGTACCCATAAAAAAAAATCACAAGCAATTTATCCCTAACCAAAAGTACCTTAACGTTAAATAAACACAAATAAAATAAAATATAAATAAGAAAAATAGCCGTTATCTAAAAATAACCATTAAGAGTAAAGAAATGAGAAAAAGAAAAAAAAAAATTACAATTATTCACAGAAAAAAAAAGCATATTAAAAAATAAGAAATATTCAAATGTGTTAATGCAAGCAAATACTATACCTACTTACTAAAATTTTACATATTAAAATTATTCATGCGAACACAGTATAAAAATAATGATCAAATTTTGTTAGTACAAACACGGATAAAAAAAAAACATATATTGTTCATATTTGATTAGACAAACGCAAAAGATTGTAACCTGTTAGTTAAAAAAAAAAAATATCACCACAACCGTTTGAAATTAATGTCTAATGGCACAACTTGAATTGCGTGTATGTCCCAGCAATTAGCGTCGACTAAAGTGCGGCTGAAGTGCGCTTAGCCAGCAATGTACAAGGTACCGTCCTGCGACAATTTCTTTCTCTCGTGTTGCTTGTCGTAGTGGAAACTGTCACCAACGATGTGAGGCTGTACAAAGTTCCTAAACTGACTGTATATAGCATAGCAGCTCTTCACGTCGCAGAGAAGGCTGGTGCCTTGTGAATGCTGATGTAGGCGAACATGCAGACAAAAAAGAAACTTCGTTGCAAGTTGCAAACATGCGGGACGTTGGTCGAGACTGTGCACTCTCTCATGTATTATGATTGCAGCGTTTGGGGTGTTCTGAAGGGGTCACCAGTATGGGAGAAACGAGTCTTTATCGTTGTCAGTCACACCAACACAAATAATTCCACAATCCATGTGTTCACGTTTATTATCAAAACCAGCGCTCTACAAGAGATGTCACAGAATAATACTATAGTCGTTTTTGACAGCTCAAGCTGCGTTTAGATACTGATCGCCGCCACATATACATTCAGATATGTATAAATATATACGGACAGATATTATCAAAATACAAACAGATAATATAAATATATACACATACTTAATCATTCCTATTACGCTTGATTAAACCTTTTGTTGACGCTCAAGCATACTTTGTTGTTAGTTTCCTATTATCCGGTGTTTTGCAATCTTACTAGGATTTTTGCAAAAATCTGTTTCTTCCGATTATACTGAGATATATATACACTTACTGCATATTTTATTATATTTGCCTCAGTGTACCTAAATTTTTATAAGTTGTAAAGATTATATAGATACAAATTATAAAGATGATGATACGATACACCAAATTCTTTTGTCTATATTAAACATTAGCATTATATTTCTAAATAGAATATCGTTGATTTCCAGTATCAAAGATAACTTTAGTGTTGAATGATGCGAGTTGCGAGGTTGCGACTGTAAAATGAATCGACTCTGTCATGCGACACTTATTCACCTATTCTTATCTTGTTCAGTCGCCTTTCGCCTTTAGAACGTTCACTGAACCGGTTGACGGTTGATTGGTAAACGGAATTAAGTCGACGACGTTTAAAATGAATCAAGATCCATTAGTGTTAATCCCTGTTGAAAAGTGGTCTGGTCTCCAAGAAATATTCAAGTCCGATTTTCCTAGGAATTTAAGCGCATATTCAATGCTGGAGACACAGAGACGATGGTTGGAAAACGGCACCAAATACGACTTCAAAGTGTATTGCCCTTACGGTGAATTTGCGAATGGAATGGTAGCGTTTAATAGAAAGGTAATTTTATAGTTAAGGATTTGTACATTGCGTGTTTATTATTCAATGTTGTAGAAATGTATGTATACGCAGTGAAAATAAAATAGAGCAGCCGTTAATCTTTACATAGTATAAAATAAAATAATGTACCCCGCCGCATCTGTCTGTCTGTTCCTCCTCTGCCTCCGCATATACGCAACGGATTTTAATGCGGATTTCACTAATGGAAAGGGCGATACACGATGAAGTTTTCCATATACTAGCTGATGCTCGCGACTTTGTGCGCGTTGAAAAATATAAAATAGAACACTTGATAGTGAAATCTATCTACCGTGGAGAGGGTCACTAAATATCACCAAGCAGCTTTACCCAAATTCGATAGATGTCGCGTGACCCTCTCTATCACTTACCTTACTCTATTCTAGACTATAATAGATAGATGGCGCTATCAAATGTATCCCGGGCGCAGCCGGGAACGGGTCGCTAGTAGGATATAAAGTATAATTAATAGATAACTTCCACATTCTAATCCAAGACGGTTGATTTGAATGGATGTGTTGTTATTTTATTTCTAGAAATTCTATAGAAATAGAGTTTGATTACGCGGCTAAGGGGAAATTTTATTAGAAAATAACAAATATAAGAGCTTTTTTTTATAATATATTAATAAAATTTGTATTTATGATTTATAAATAATTACAAATTTACGGATATTTTTATAGGCAAACGTCACAGAAATAATCATTCAATGTCCCTCAGACGACACGTCGAAGATTGAGGAAGCAATGGAACGTACTAAACTGATAAATTGGGATGAATTCATCATAATACCTTTTGCACCACATAACATATCAAAATGTTTGAAGCGACTAAACATCAATCGTCCAATTTACGCCGTGCCTGGAGAGAGAGCTTTTATGGTGGATATAAATAGTCCCTTATATACTGATGTCAAGTAAGTGACATATTTTTTATTATGTAAAACGCTATCATTTTAAATAGTGGCAGGGCACACTGTGACAGCCCGTCTGGCATCAGTAACCACTGCCTTATAGAATACCACCGATAAATAACACAATGAAAACGGTTATTTTCTATATCTACTATAGATATAAATTTATGCAAAAATGAGTTTGTTGTTTGTTACGCTTTCACGCTTAACTACTCAGCCATTCATCGTGAAATATTGCATACACGTTGTCAGAAAAGGATATTACAGTGCCTTTCATCCAGAATAAAAGAACTATTCCCGAGGGATTATCCAAAAATAAAATAAAAATTCAATATCTGTCAAAAATATAAAAGCAATAAAAATTGAATCAATGAATCAACACCTAAGAACTTCTATTGGGATATTATCCGTCTCGAAGGACCATATGCATGTATATATTCAAACATGTGATAATGTTCTACGAGGCTTTTTGCACATTTGATTCTGCTTGTTGATATTTGACTTAGCATTTTTTTAAGAAAGAATAACAATTGAAGAAAATAATTATTATTGTCCAATAAAATATTCGACTAACCTCGTTTTAGGGTGTCACAACCTACACCATAAATTAGCTTAGTTTCTATTTCACTTTTACTCTTATTTGAGCAAAGCTTTATCAAAGAGAACCTTTTGAAAGATATTGACTGCTAAATTACCAGACATTTTTAAATTGCAGTATACCTCCCGACGTTAAATTTGAAGCTGTATTGCCCAAGCACGTGGAATTAGTTAACAGTGTGTGGCCACACAGATATTCAGGATCAGAGCGCTATTTCGAATTGCTGATAGAAAACGACTGCGGCTTCGGATTGTGCAAAAACAATGAGTTGATATCGTGGGTATTCATTAACGAATCGGGCAATCTTCTACACATGTACACTTTGGAGGCGCACAGAAGACAAGGATATGCTGAATTGCTACTCAAATTGGTCGTCAACGATCAATTGAAGAAAAAAAATTATGTGATTGCGTACTGTGTCAAGGGCAACACACAGGCTTGCAAATTTTATGCAAAACTTAACTTCACTAGTTTCGATCCTGTAACATGGTTCTTTTTTAACAAACCTTAACCGCATTCAGACTGCTTTAAACATATAAATAAAATAAAGGCGTCAGAAATCATGACAAAAATATTAAATGTCGTTAGGTACATGAAGAAATCGAGCAGAAATACGGGCCAATCAGTTCCTAACTGTTCAGTGAATTGTTAATAATAAATAACATCTATGAATTGCGTTAAAATAAATAATAAATGCAATTTTTCCATTCATAGTGTTTTGTCAGGGCTAACACTATCAGGCTAGGTTATTCAGACAAAAACACTGACTGAAACAAGTAAACATTTCCTTGACCAACTATAGTATGTATGAGTTGGGTCACCAATCAGAGTGTCAATCGCCGTAGTGTTTGACGGATTTCAGTGTTTATTGGGCATTTAGTTATCAAAAAAATTGTTATTCTGTTTAATTATATAAAGAAGATATCGTGATAATTATAATTTGAATAGTCGTATTTTATTTCTTAATAAGAAAGTGTAATTTTTCAAATAACAATATTATTTAACAATAAAAGTGAAGAAAACGAAAACGAGTCGTGCCTCCATATTTAACGTTAATGTTGAGAAATACGGCTAATAAAAAAAATATATGGGATACTAAAAATACTAGTTTTCAATTGTGATATGATAAACAAGTACTAATATCTAACTTTTGTTGTATCACTATAATGCATATAATAGACACGAGTAAAATAAAACAAACAACATACGTCTTTCAACTTTTGACCCAAACTCATGAGCACTTTTCCCGTGGTGGTCCCCGTCAAGAAGTATTCGGGCATTTTCAGGATGGTCTCCAAGGGGTGGTCTGCGAGTGGAACACCTTCATCCGTTCGCCTCACGAAGTAAACATACTTGCGGTTACGGTGAGTCACGGAAGGTACGAAATCGCTAAAAACAGGCACAAACTTCGGATACTGGATGATGCGCGGAATTGATTTCTGGAAAACAATAATCACATGTTGAATATATTTTTTGAGAAAAATTTCAATTATAATGGACTATCAATTTAAGGGTTTTTATTAGGTGGGGGAGGAAGGAGTGTAGGGGAGGGTCTCCTGTATAGTCTAGAATAAATTTTAGGTAAACGTGTTTGCCATTTGACTCAAAATTGGATTCTTAGCAATCAACTAGAGAAGGATTAATTTTGGTCTAGGTCTCGGGGTTTCGCCCCCAATCAGTTATGTGGTCCGAAAAAATATAAACATGGAGTTTAATTTGGGGATTGTTAGATACGATTGGTATTTTTTCTTATATATCTATTGTAAAACATTAGGTAGGTATTAAATTAGATAACGAATTCCTTACAATGACATTGTAGAATTCCAATGTTCCGTCGACATCAGGATCCAAATCCTCGGGCGCTGCAAAAGTTTATTTAGTAAGTACCGTTTGTTTGTTTGTTTGTTGGTTGAAATAAATAAATAATTATTATAATATCTTAGAAAGTTGTAGACTAATCTGAATAAAATTAATTAAACACAATTTGTATGATTACAGTAGCATTCTTACACCTTTACCTTGTTTGACATTTGTGTTGAAAGTAAAGAAAAGAAGATATGTATATACGTTTGTACGTAAGCCACTTAGGTAATAACGGTACTTGCCTAACGTCTCAGGGGGCCCGGGTTCGATTCCCGGCGGGATAAACTTTGGAAATGAACTCATTTGGGTAGCACGTTTGGCGGCAGTAATCTGGCTCTTAGAGATGACCACCGTGAAATAACAGCATAAATGTGCTGATGTGTTTCGGTGAACCATCAAGTGAACTGTCAGCCTGTCTGTCGAACTTAACATAAAAAACCAACGGAGCATTTATAATAAAATCTGTCTTACGAGGGGGAAAAGTGTAGGGTTCCTCGGTAATTTCAGGGGTTTCTTCTTCGACAGGCATTTCGGGAACGCTTTCAAATTCTGTAACCGCTGCTTCAGGCTCTGGGACTATAAAAATATGGATTTACAATATAGATAGGCATAATAATGGTAGCCACATACGTAACAATATACTTTTGCACAAGTAGGTAAAAAGTAAAGTGTGTGAGAAGATTATTGCGCAAATTTCATATAATTCAAATTGTAAATGTTTGCACCACACTTCACTTGCCCAGTTATATCGTTACGTGTGTGGGTACTATCTCTATATATATCTACTCTATATATATAAAAATTACGTCTCACATGTTCCTTCGCGATCACTACTAAATCGATTTTGATCAAATTTTGTTGTAACTATATATATGTAATTTGGTCCAACTTAAAAGATAGGATACATTTTATAAAGTTATGCGAACGAAGCTAATAACTTATATGGCAAAGTGTAGGTAGATGTCAATGCTATTAGCACTAAGTAGAAGGTAGGTATATACCTAGTTTATCACTATCTGTTCTAACGGAAGACCAGCGCAGGTTTTTCAACCTGTATTATGCTGAGTTGGAGCCGGTTTGTGGCAGGGGACGTCTGTGTTTGTCTTTTTATAAGTCCTTTGTTGCAAATAAAATTTTGTCTTATTCCATTTCGCAAAACATTTTCTATAGGTTTACTATAAAGTAAGCTCCTATAAAAACATTGCTTGCATTCGCGTTTCTCAGATATGAAGTTAAAAAAAATCAGATGTGCAGGCTCAATTGAGAGATTGAAAAATGTAATAATTTGTCTCACTAGTTAATCACTGTTTAATAAATTTGTTTCGGATCACTGACTAATAACTGGAATCTTACCTTCTTCTTCTACGACATCTGTAAAAAAAAAATACATAAATGAATTAGGTAGATATGTAATCAATTGGCATTAAAATAGTACCTCAGAAAGTTTATGAGTAATTCTATCTACACATTGAAGCTAACTTTTGGACATTCCATTCCGTAGGTACATTGTAAACTAGCTGACCCGGCGAACTTCGTACCGCCTCAGAAATATCGTTTCATACAAAATGTACGAAAATTTATTTTCGTTTTTTCGTGAATATTTCAAATGTTTTGATAGTTATGCTGCTATTCAGGGCGAAGACAAATTCAACAAATCAAAAATAATAAAAACAGGTCCAGCCATTCTCGAGTTATAATTGGTGTAATAACTAACACGATTTTCTTCTATATAAATAATATAGCTTTTGAGTGCCTAAATATTAATTTCTTTTTAATATTAACCTTAAAATAAAATTAACACATTACCTTATATAGGAAGTGCAAACATAAAGGAATAATCTACTTAAAAAGTAGGTAAATGGTTTAAAAATTACTAGATTTTTCAAATTGAGGTTTGTTGTTCAATTGATTAAACATGACATAAAATACCTTTCATGCTTTTCATACTCTTCATGCTTTTCATACTCTTCACGCTTTTTGCGCTTTTAATGCTTTTTATGTCTTTTACGCTCTCAACAGGCAGTTCAATTGCCTTTTTCTTCTTCTTCTTTTTTTCTTTGGGTGGTGGCGGTGGGGGAGGTGGTATTACCCCTAAAATATTTATAGTTATAATTTTAGGTTTACTTTTGTCAATATTAACATGAAAATAGAGAAGAATACAAAAAATAATACTAAGTAATTAGTCATATCCTTATCACCATTAACAACTGAGAGACATCCACTTTTACTCATATTAATAATAATAGCATGTGAGTGAGTAAAGGATGCCAGTAACTATTTTCCTATCCCTTTCTGATTTCTTATACTTAATGCACTTGCAACATATGTTTACCTAGCCACCCTGTCTGGCGATCTTAACATTAAAAATATATATTCCTACAATTGCAGCCCGTATCCACTGTGTTTCAGCAACTTTAAATATATCTATGAATTATCTAGTGCAGGCTGTCTAGTAGAGGGTGTCTCGCTAAGGTTATCAATTCTACAAAGTATGGAGGTACAAGAAAATCATACATTTAGGTTACATAAGGCATTTCACTGTCAGTAAATTTGCCAGTTGTTAACTATTACTGAATACCAGTTTGAAATTAAAGCACATTGCAACAACTGTGGTTGTTGCTTGTATTATATATGATGGTAGCCAAGTGTACCTTCAAGTGGACCGTCAACTTGTCTGTTGACCTTCACATAAAAAAAGAAGAGACTAATACTTACTCCACTCAGTAAACTCTATGTCTTCATGTATAAGCTTGTCCACAATTATTTTAGTAACATAAAATGTTCTCTTGTCCAATTTCATTTCATTAGGTGTCAGACTTTCCGTTATGAATGTCACAAACTTCATTTTATTTTCTCTTTCCTCAAACATGTTGTAGAACAATTCCTCATCGGATAAACCGTTAAAAGCAAGAAGACGATCTTTGAACCATTGAGCTCGTGGATCTGTCCTGAGATCCATACCAGTTTCCAAGTCGATAGCCACCAATGATGCATGTTCAGAGCTTAGGTTGATTTCATCTGGTTCATTCATTCTACAATAAGATACTAAGCATGGAGTAGTTCATAACTTTAATCCTTTAATATGGGGGGAACTTCAGTGCCCCCAAGCCATGTAGAGTTTTTTTATATTTGCAAGGTACCTATTGAGTTATTTTATGAACACAGATTAAATTTTGTTTATTAAATTAAATTATATTGTCTTGGTACTGGAAACTGGCTCATAAAACACATTTTATAAAATAATAATTTATAACCTTCCTCGTTTCCATTAGTGACAACTGCATTAACACAGGGAACTGTGTTCTATAATAAGTAAGGATATAACTGACAATGTATATTTGATAACTCATTATGTAGACAGCCCTATTAAGAATTTAATACATTACTCACCATTTCATTGTAATACAACCGTTTGTTTATAAATAAAAAAATAAAATTAATTTTGTAAAATTCTTATGGTACATTATTTCTGTAAACTATGCTGTCACATTTAGCAAATTATTCAGTATGCACGATAAATGTCTGAGTATAAGCATGTAACGACTTAAACTTTGAACATACCTATAAATTCAAAATATCAGTCGAGTGCTATGTGGAGCCATCGATTAATCTGGTTTGAAATTTTTAAAATATTTATAACAGTTTTAATTTAGTATGTAATAATAAAAGAACTTGTACATTACTTAAGCATAGTTTTTAATGTTTGAACTTGTAAATTAATAATACTATACCTTCTTATTATAAATTGTGATAATAGAACTGAAATAAAAACGAAAATAATTAAATACAACAATAAAAGTCAATTTCACTATTGTTAATAATCAGTTTAACTTTAAAGTAATAGCTATCACATATTTAAATAAGAATTATATATAGTCAAGAAAATGTTCCTAGTATCTAATCAATAACAAAGTTTCTATGACGATTGAAAAAAACAATTATACATTTTGTAAACAGAAAATCAACGAACACAAAACAAAAGTATTGTCATGGTAGCGAAAAGTGACAGCAGTTTAAATTTGGCGCGCGATTTTATACATAGACAATTTTTGAATAATAATGACTTTTCAAGAAAAAATATTTACTGTGGTTTTCATAATGTATGGTATTATAATTGTCATAGAATATTAAAAAAACACTTACGCCGTATCAGTATCAGGATAAGACATCCTGCCTAATACGGCGTTGGCTTATGTTGAGGTGAGGTTTATGATTATAGCTAAATTAGCTGGTGCCTGCGATTTCATTCGCGTTGAACGATGAAAGGTACGGATATACCCGATGTGATTGGCGATCCTCCTAGAGGAGTCCTAGGGACACGTGGGGACTCTTTCGACGACCTACTCATGAATCCGTATGATGTCGCAGTGTGCTTAAGGCCAGCCACATTTATGCGTTTTCCGAATTCTTTTACTATATAAAGTGCGGCAAAAGGCGGCAAAGCATTTGAAGCATTCGATTCCGCATTTGGAAAACGCATGTATGGGGCCGGCCTTAATGTGGCTTAGCCACAGAACACTATATACTCACATAGTAGCTAGATAGGCTATGGAGCTAGGTTTAGCTAGGTGAAGAGGTACAGAACTACAGCACAGAACTAGTAGGAATAAGCGGGTACGTCAGTCAGAGCGACTTCGACTTTGAAAGCTCGCTCTCATATAGGCAACATATAGGGTTAAGTGGGGTAATTGCGAGTCATTGGTAACTAAATTTATTTATGTTCAACTTCATACCATTTATTACTCTTTATCAATTAAGAATTTCCATTAAATGTCTGTTATTCAGCATATATAAAGCTATAATTTTATATCGATAATAATTAGAAAACATATTTTGTCAGAAAAATAAGACCCTAAATCAAGTATCATGACTCATTATTACATTTGCCCTGTGAAAGGGCAAATGTGATAATCATATCTCAGTTACATACTAACAGTGAATAGCTTACATTCTGGGGTAATAACAACAAAAAGGCAAACAATTAACTTTTGGTTTTTATTTCACAGAGATCGGATAATTATAGCCAAAGTTATGAACATTTTCTATGATACTATAATTTGTCTTATAATTAATAAAATTTTACTTATTATTCATATTTATTATTTATTCAGAAACATGTTTATTTAAACATGTTTCTGAATTATACACTGACGACACTGGGTAATAATTTTTACCCAGTGTCGTCAAATCCGTTATGTTACTGACCCTCCTATTTAGTGGTGGCTGACGGACACTTTCTCGTGTATCTTTGAAGTTGATCTTCCTTTAGGGGTCCCACGGCCTGTCAAACGATGTTCACTTCTAATTTTTCAATTTAAAAAAAGGCGCCAAAAAATAGACTGGCATCCCTTGCTCACTTACTAAAACACAATAGCACAAAGTGCTGTTACTTTACGGTGGTCATCTGTAAAGGGGTGATTACTGCCGCCAGATGGGCTGCCCAAATGACTACGAAACGCAGTATGCCCTGCCACTACTTTCCAGGTCCAGACCAGAGCCAACTTTGAAAATTTCATTTCCAAAGCTTATCCTGCCGGGAATCGAACCCGGGAACCCTAGAACAGAGCGTAAAGACAAGGGGTGCAAAATATCGTCGTGCGATTTTTTTTACAGATTTTACAGATATAGAACCGAGTTCGATCTTGGTTGCGTACGAGTATATGCGCAATTTAAAAAGAGTTTGAATGCAGTTTTTCTTAATTTAAAAATCGAAGCCTTAAATCCTAAGAACACAAACAGTGATAGACATCCGTAGTGAAGTCTACATAAAAATAATACAATATTTCAACTTACATAATCATTTATTATAAAGTATTTTGGATCTACTCGTAGATTAAAATAAAACTATGCATTTTGACAGGGCGTAGACCATTAGGTCCCGTACACTTAAATACTTATATAAAATTTATTTACACTTACATACTTATCATAAGACCATTTTAAATTTGATAAATAATGATGAAATTAATTAATCTCAAAAAGTAAACTCCCGCAAGGGTTTTGATTTACTGTAGCCATTAAATTCATCTAACTCTTCTATTTTTGAGTTAAATGCATAAGCATTTTTTGTCTGTAAGTTCCCTATGTAACCTTGAGGCGCTGAATACGATGAAGGTCCAGCATACAGCTTGCTGATATCGTTAGTTTGATCATTAATTTGTTTCGCAGAATGTACAATTGAATAATCTATACTTGATAAAACGTCGTTCCTCTCATTAGGATTGTTAATTTGATATCCATCATTCGTATTAATCTTTTTTGGACTACCTAATTCATTTATTTGAAATACATTTAAAATCTTCTGCTGTTGCTTCTCATCGTCTAACTGATAACTAACAGATGGAATGAATTGGAACGATACCAGTTTCTGACCGCTGCTGGTTTGTATTAATTTTCCATTTATTTCTTTACCAATATTATCATTAGTTATAAGAGCAGCATTTGATTGCACTTCATTAAATGCATTATCGTTTTTTGTATAAACATTATATGTTTGATTTTTTTTGTAAGTAATATACTTATTTTCTTCAGTTGGATGTTGTATAATTCCAACAATTTTATCTTGCAAACGTGCTGATATACCATTTGCACTTAAAAAGTTGCTGAGACTCTGCTCTGAATTCTCTTGACTATTATAAGAGCCACTTTCACTGGAAGATGCTACTTGTAGCTTTGCAGGATGAGAATTTCGCAAAGTTTGAGACTGAACTATCTCTACTTCAGCGCTAGATTGTTTCATAAATCCAGAATTAGTTTCTGCATTTTGATTCAAGCCACGTTGCAAATCTTCTGCTTCTAAATTCTTTAGCGGATTCGTCTGAATGAGTTTAGCCGAGCTTTCGGGGTTGTGTAAATGGTTAGTCACTTCTGGAACTGGAAGTTGATACAATTGTCCACTGTAAATTTTATTTTGATTGCCTAAAAACATAGCATTTTGATTGTTGGCTACATTTTGGGACCGTAATGCATAAGGTTCTTTTCGAAATTCAGTTGGTGCTATATTATATTGTGCGTTTCGGATTTGCTGAAATTGATTTTGTGATAAATTGTTTGTATATTTTGTATTGCCGCTATTCTGGTCAGCTGTGGTGATTGTGCTTTGAACTGTGGATATGATGTTTGCCTGGTTCCGGTGGCTTTGAGAATACTGTGAAGATGTTAATTCAGAAATTTGATTAGTGATTTGTGCAAGTTCAGCGCTGTTTATGTTTTGGAACTGTGGTTGTGCCGTTGTTGAAGTCAGTACATTCTGTTGTGCAATATTACTGTAATCTTTTGCTACGTTGAGTGAATCCGCCAGGAATGAAAACACAAGTGCCTGTGAACGAGAAATGTTTGATTTTTTATCAAAAACTAATTTTCCTATAGGAATAAAGCTAGGATTAGTTGTTTTAGTAGCCTCATTAGTTAAAACTAAATAATTACTACTACCGGTATTTAATATTTCTAATTTATCATAATCAGTTTCATTGCAGCTTGTTAATAAATAAGAAGCAATTTTTTCTGGTATTGTAATTTTGATCGAGACCGTTCTTTCAATTGTGTTTAATGCGGGCTCTTTATAAAAAGGTAAATTAACTAGTTGATTATTGTTGTAATTGTTATCAAAAGTTTCAACTGGAGGCTCTAAATCAGTTGATGGTGGCAAAATTAGCCTTGAACTCTTTGATGATATGGTAGGTGCCTGCGGTGTTTCATCTATATTTGATTCGGGTGGTAAATAACTGTCATCAATTTTCTCCTCTTGAATTAATTCATTAAAATTTTCGGAAGTTGCAGTATTTAGAATATTATTTGTGTCTTTGACAATATCGTTTACTGTAATATCAAGTTTTTCTTTAGTAAGTATATCGGAAAATGTTAAATTATAATTATTAGTACTTGAATTATTGGTTACAGTAAACGACGCCGGCTTTTGAATTTCGATATTTGTAGTTGTAAAGAACGGTAATGGTGAACTTGGAGCAACCAATAATTTTGCATTTTGTATAGGTACAACAGTGGGAGATAAGTATTGTCGGGATAATACATCACCATCCGATGGTGGTATATAGTATCTAGAGCTGGGTTTATAAGTTGTAGGTGCAATGTATAGTAAAGAAGCTTGTGTTGGTGCCACAGTTGATCTTAAGCGCCCTGAGAGTGGACGAGTAGGCGTTGTAGGAGGCAAATATGAAACTTGAGGCTCATTTGCGGTAGTGATAATTTGTTTAACAGCTATTGTAGAAGGTTTATTATAAACATATGGTTCTGATTCAGACACTAATCTCTGAGTTAAAGTAGTTTTTTGTGTTAAATAAGGGGTTGTTGCTATGATCACTTGCTCTGTGTCAGGTTTAGTTGGTTTTTCGTAAGTATAAGGAGTAGGATCAGCAATTAATTTAGCAGCTTTTGATGGTTTTACTATCCACGTTTTAAATATTACTCTAGATTTTGCACTAGGGTTACGTGGTTTTGCTGCCTGCACAATTCTATTAAAGTCTGGTGCTCTAGTTGTAACAGTAGGAATTTTGGTTGTACTACTTACCAAATTTTGTTTTGCTTCGTTACCAACTTTGCTAATAATTTCATTTCCAAATTGTTGTAGAGGTGTTTTGTATGTATACGGCTGTGTGCGTGAGTTTTCGTTATAGTTGTATTGTTGTTTGGAATCAGTTTCGAACTGTGACTGCTTCAAAGTTTGTTGCGTCGGTATGATATTCGTTGAATATTGAATATTTTGTCGAATTTGATCATTCCGAGGATAAGCACTGTTTTCAGAGTTAAGAGTTTTTGTAGACCTAAAGTTATTTATTATTTGATTTTGATTGTACAGAACATTATCGGGGTCATAAGTTTGAGTGGGACGTGTATAACCATCACTGTTTGTTTGAGCTTGATAATTCGATTGTATAAAGCGTCCAGCATGTCCATTAGACACGATTTGATCATCTTGGAAATTTCGTGTATTTTGTAAATTATTTTTCAGTCCATATTGATTTTGTCTATGTCTCTGAAATATTTCAGAATTTTGTGTGTAAGAATTAACAGAGTTTAGCGCAGGTACGTATGTCGGACTTATCGTTGATGCTGTAAAAGTATTGTCATTATTAAAAGTATTTTGATATGAATTTAGTTGAATTTGTTTAGCGGGTATATACACATTATTAGGGGTTCTGTCAGGACCGGAAATCAATGCTCCGTTGGGAAACAATTGTCCTGACGGTGGTTTATAATCCTGCATGATGACAAGGTTGCCTCTCAACATTGTTCTGTCCAAAGGATTCTTCATTGGGTGTGTGAGCATTTTCTTTATATCCTTCATGAGTTGGGGCCCTAGTCTGAGATTACCAAACTGTTGGTTGTTGGTAGTGAAAATTTGTGATCTTTGACATTTAACATGCATCCACCAGTCACATACAAAGACAGCTTGGTTAAACAGGGTTCCGTTTGGACAAAGGAATGATTGAAATCCGTACGTTGAGCCTGCAGTACAAACTCGAAATACTTGACAATTGGCTTCTACATCTGCGTAATAACCTGAAATTAAAGAAATATTCCAGATAAAGTACTGTTGTTCAGCTGGGACCATAGTGCGAGATATCTCAAAACGGTTAAAATTTACGTAGTAACGATGATTAGATTTATGAAATCATAGAAGTAAAATACTAGTGTTAATTCCTTTACGAGAAAAGCATGTTTTTTTTTTTTTTCAATTAGACTTAATTCCTCAAGAAAGCATTAAAATCTTTTTATGGATATTTTCATTTCATTCATCCCAGTAACCCCGTTTTTTTAGAACGATTTTATATACCTGGTGATTTTCCGGCGCATGTGAAAGATGTTCTTGGTATGGTACCCAAAGTAGGATAATCACTTCCTGGTTCTCCTGGTACAGCTAATCTTATATCCCATCCGTGTCCATTATTGTGTTGCCCGTTGGTATGTGATGACGATCGGCCGTTCTGAGCATAAGCCCAGGAAATCGTGAAGTACACTGTAAATAAAAAATAAAACAAATTAACTTTTAAATACTTAATTACTTTTGTTAATGTTTTGTTAATTAAAAGTAAAGACACTAATTTTATGTGGTTTTTTTCTTACTGATTAGATAATATAAGATGATTATAAGTATACTTAACATTGTTATATTTTATGTATAGGTACCTATATCGGTAGATAACGAATTATTATTACCGTAAGCACTGTGCTCTGTCAGAACAAAATTATAAATCGATCTCAATTCATAAGATTGTGTCAAATTCTGAACGATAAGACAAAGTTTGAACAATGTGTGTTGTAATTTCACGTATCGCGAGTTCTCATAAAGTTTTTGTAGTGCCCAAGTAATAAGGGTGACAAAAAAACGAATGAATAACATTCGGATACTTGTGATCCCACGGTACGTGCTTCGCGAACGGTTACTTAACGCGGGACCTCCACTACATTACATTACCTACCCAAAAACTTATCATTTAATGTTCATGAGGTGTCGATAAATGGATCTTTATTGAATTTCTTATCTACATTGACATAAATGTCAGATGCAGTTCAATTGATGATGGGAAAATAAAGAATATATGTAATTCAATTTCATGATTTCATTGCCAAAGGGACAGATATTTTGACCCTAAAGTTTCAAATATTTCGTTTTTTACCTACAGTGATGTCCAAGATAATTTCTCATCTAAAGTAAGTTACAGTAAATTTCATGTTGTCGTTGGTGTGCTTTGCCAATCCTAATAGGATAAATAGTAAGAGATGAGGATAGACTAATGGGATTTGGTATCCCTAAGTCCCTAACGAATAAAATGTATCGAAACATAGCAAGCACATCTTTAGTTATTTCACGGTGATCTTGTGTAAAGAGGGCAGCTATTGTTGCCACGACAATTTTACCACTTCACTTTATTTAAATTTATTTTTTTATTTAAATTTTCAATTTAAATTTTGAAATTGTACAATAACTATACTATAGCTCCCAAGATTTTTTAAAAATAATTATATGATATGAACACCCTAATTTAAAATAATTGTATTTTATTTAAATTCAGGTTTCGTTATATAAACGAAAACAACAAGTATTTAGCTAAGTACAAAGCGAAGACTCGACATGTGCTCGACTTTATAATAAAGTCTGGAGTGGTGGATGACTGTAATAATTTATTAGGGCTTTTAAAGCGTAAAACATAATGTAATCCTGCTATACTCAGCTTGGTTTTAACTTTATATAATGTGCTTTCCGTAATGCCACGTTACGGTAGATAAACAAAAATATGTGAATTGGTCATATATCTTAATTTTTTTTTATCGAATTTCGTGATAAATCTGAAGGCAACTATATATTTTTTTGCTAATATAGTCTGTATTTCAATAAGAGTTATTTGAAAGAAATCGTCCTGTTTCACAGATAAGAGATAGCCAGCTAAAGATATATTATTTCTATGGAGATAGCTTTTTGTTTTTCACACTTTTCGGTAAGGTGGCGCGATGAGTTTGGTTTTTGTACTTTTTGTTAAAAAGAGTATTCGGTCCGGTCTTTGCAATAAATAATATTATTTGCACAAATTCAAATTCAAGACCCAGAATAAAAGAATGTTTGGTATTTAGCCTATCGATAATAGGTAATTTTATGACTAAAAATTTTAAGTGAAATGCCTATATTTATGAATATTGAATTTATTTGTTGGATGTTTTTGTTTTAAAAAATGAATATCAAATAAATAAAATATATAGTATGGTATTAATTTTGGTATTTTGGTAAAATGTCCCTTTTTATATTAGAAATATGTATGAGAAATATGTATGATTTTTTACCAAATCACGAATAGGACACGGATAGTTGCTGGATAGGATAATTTTTATTTTTAGCTGAAAATGAAACGAAATGTATTAATTATATTTGTCAATATTCACTATTATGTCACCGTGTCATCGAACAACTCGTTTAACAGGTAGACTGTTAAAAATCATCCGAATGGAATAAATCACAATAAGAAATGAACCTATCCGAAACTCCGGATATGGTGTTTGGTAGAAAGTTTAAAAATTCTTAGGTAACCATTAATATATAAATGTCTACGTTACATTTGTAGGTGTGACGACGTAGGTCAATAGGTGACAGAGGGTTGGTTATTAATGTTATTAGTAAAAAATTCAATGACGCATTCTGACCACAAACAATAATATATTCTAAAATCTTCTAGAGTACCAGTGTTTGTTGACGTTTTAACAAATCACCTATTTAAAGATTCTATATATAATATGCTATTAATTAAATTCGCCTTTTGTGTTTGAGAAGTTTTTTTCAAAGGTTCCATTTACCTCGTGAGGTACATGCTAGGAATCTATGGAATATTTTGTTTAATTTATTATACAGATATACACAAATTTCCTCTTTCTAATGAATCTTATTTGAATACGATAAAGTTCAACACCATTTAGATACGTAGGTTTTAATTACTAATAATTTAACTCAAACAAGGATTGATGAGGCAAGAAGAGACTGAAGAAACTATCACCAAATACAATTCATCGATGATAGATCATTATTTTTGAAAATATTTGTAATAAAAGTTTTGTGTTCTCTTGAAATTATGATATATTTAATATTAGATATTATTAATTTATCTAATATTAAAAAGCATTTAGGATAAACAATAGTTAATTGTTTTGGTTTTTCGATTTTAAATATGGAAAAAAGGTCACCTACAAATTCAAAGTTTGGCGATTTATCCATTAACTCGTTTTATCCAGTAATTTTTATTCCTTCTCCTGACGGAGAGAACTACGACAGACAGTTAACTAATGGTGTGATTACACTATACGAGTAACTGGAGCAAACAGATATACATACTACTTGTATATTTACTAGCTATTGTGACAAAACTGAGGTAACAGTAGCTACTCTTATGAGAAGTTTTCTTATTAGCAAGCAGCAGTCACTTTGTGGACAGGGTTACATATAATATTAAATAGGTAATTATATTTCATAAACTATACTTAAATAAATTATTGAATTACTTTGTGACCCGCTCCCGGCTTTGCCCGGGGTGCAATTTTTATATTACACAATCCCTCCCCTTTATTCCTTTTTTCATGTGTGAAAACCAAATTGAAATCGGTTACTTAAGCGGTTTAGAAGTAATTAGCGGACTCATGCAGGGCATTTTATTTTCATGTATAAGACAAGCTATAATTAAAGTTATAAACTAACCCCGACTTTCTATCGAGCCCAACAGGCTATATCTGCTGTAAGTTTCTGAGGAGTTGGGTGTCCCGCAGACTATTGAAGCTGCAGCATCAGGTCAAGTTTATCAGTCAGGATCAAATTTCATATTAATCGAACATAAAAAAATTATAAATCCCTTCATTGGGGGGGTGATGGTCTTCACAAATTATAGCTAAGAACAATTGCGTTCAGGTCAGCTTTTAAATAACAAAAAAACGGTTCAAAATCGGTCCATTCACACAGACACAGACACACACGTTAAACTTAAACACCCCGTTTTAGCGCCGGACATCGGGGATTAAAACGGAGCGCAGACGAAGTCGCGGATAAAAGCCAGTATGAAAATATTCCATAAATTACAGAGGAAATTAGACCACACAAGTAGTGGTGTGTTAAATTAAATTAAACAGGCTTGTTATTGTATACCCACCGCAAACCTATTCGTTATGATGGTTTATGTTCCTGTTTCTGCCTGTTATTGCATTTCCGCTCAAATTTAAATGTTAGTACAGTATATGGTTGGTTTTCGTAGTAACGATATTACGAGTAGGTAATCGGTCAAATATAACCAAGGGACTTTTTTTTTAATTTATTTTTTGTGACTATGCACAGCACCACAGATCTTTAAGCAGAATCTGTGTTTGCAGAAGTGTTTAAACCAAAAATATAATTTTTAACTAACCAAAAATATAATTTTTAACTAACCAAAAATATAATTTATTACTAATCTCCTCCGGAACATTAAAACCTAATCCCAATCGACAAAAGACCATAGACCAAGGTGACACAAATTGCATATTTAAGTATATAATTATTTTATTTTATTTTTTATGTTAAGGTCTACTAATCTACTTGATGTAAATTTATTATATTTATATGTATACAGATCGATGGCATACAGGTATACCATACACTTAAATATCTGCTGTAAACTTTCTAGGTTATGAAATAAAAGTTTATATAATAAATTAATTTTGAGTGTTTGAAGATGACCATCTAATCAGCTTACCTACCGACCTCTTGATTAAAAAAAAATTTACGACATACCGTCTTTTAAATGGAACCAACAAGAAGAGATCGCGTGTTAATAGGTGATACCTAAATTTGTTTAAAAAAATTGTTACTGACCAACTTCTAGTCTAAATGTTTGTAGACAAAAAAAAAATAGATATTGAATTTTGATTTATTTATGTTTTATTAAGCATGTCTCTTAGATCAAAAATATATTTTAGGAAAAGAATGAAATGATTTGCTCCATAGGGCGGATGGGTGGTTATACACATACAATGAACCGCAGGGTACAAGTTTGTTAACAATATAGTACGAGTAGGTATGTAATGTGTACAATGCAACGAACTTACTCGCTATTATAAACATAAACTTAGACCTCAAACTTTTGCCATTAACATTGTGCGATGTTGTTTATTACCCATATTAAGTACTAATATTGTTTTGTATCTTTAATTTGTAGGCATTACTTGCATACATATTTTTCTATCTAAAGGAGGCCCTAGACGATCATGCGGCATGAACTTTGACTATTAAATTAAAATCCCAGAAATTAAGCAACAAAAATACGTACCAAAAACTAGAAAACTCCTCATTTTAACATCGCATCCAAACACTTAGGTATTCACTGAAACGAAGTCACGAAATCACAAAAAAAGTATATCAAATTTAATTCGCACTGTAAGGCACACTGCCACCAAAGACTATTGAAGCGACATAGTTCACCAATGAAAGTTGACAGAGCGAATGGCTGTTTGGAGACCTGTGTGTATCTATCTACAGGTGCCCTACCAATTCCGTTGTGAATAGAAATATCGGGTTTCGTAGCCTTTTTTATCATAAATCATTGTTAGTACTAGTTTAACATTTTAACTATGCATGACACCATTATTGAGTTCAGTCTAATGAATTTGTTAAAAAATATATAAAAGCTTTCGCAGTCGTAAAACGTCTGTTATATGTATTTTGCGACATTTCTTTTTTAACTGATAAATTAATAGATAATATTTAAATAGTCAAAAAATTAATTATGTTTTCGAACAACATGATAGTCGAGTAATTCAAATATATACTAAGTAAGTATATATAATGGCGCATTTTAAATGAATGTTTTATTAATTTTTAATTCCGGAGTTTTAAGTTCTGACTATTTCTAATTACAGGTATATACATATGTATATACTCAAACAAGTCACTTGTTCAAATGGGGTAAAAAATATATAGAATCTTCTATTCGTTTTTGGCTAACGCTGTGACTTTAGCCAATACCTACTACCAACAGCCAAACTTTCAGAACTTTCAGATAGGACCAGCGAACTTGCAGTGAACATCATTGGAGATTTTGGAGGATTTCGAAGTGTGAAAAGTCGTTCTTAAATGAACAATATATATAAAATAAACTAATAAATAAATAAACATGAAAATATATTTCATAAATAAATAAATATGAAAAGGATAACTTGTACTTATTTGGGAAACGCACGATATTTTAATACTCTCAAACTTAAATATATGTGAAACCCCATTACCATATTAAACGATATTTGTACAGTAAAATCTTTAATTTATTCTGACTTAATGGTACAAGTTTCAGCCGTTAAAACGAAAATGAACTAATGGCTTGATCTCCATACAAAACGGATTGATCTCGTTTCTTTCAGTGCAAAATTGTATGTAACATTAGAATAAAGATTTCGTACTTAATAAAGTGATTACACAAAACACAATACGTTTCTACATATTGATTGTCATGTGAATTAAGGGGAAAATGGTTTTTGCCTTTAACTGTTATTGCACTTTGAATGTAATTATATTGACGTGTTGTGTACTAGACGTAATAAGATTAGCTGATGCAATGAATCGTGGAATTTGTTAGAGATTTTTACAGACAAAACAGTTAAGTATGCATGCCAAGAAAGCTGTTTAATTGACTTACATATAAAAATCACTGGTAAACCCATTTTGAAACGAATTTTAATTTCTAATAGTAGGTAAGTTAAGTAGTTAGTTAGTTTTTGAAAATAGGTATACGTATTAGGTATGTATACATTATTTTATTTTGAAAACGAACTGTATCATAATTCTTTTTGGTTCCTTATTAAAAGTCTAAGTCTTCAGTGCTTTTTGTTTCATATAATACAATTTTTTTCTGCAAAATGTATAAACAAACCTTCCTCGTTTACCGCTCTTTCCATTAGTGAAACGAACTTTACAGTTTACAGAGGGAAAAGAAAAATTATCCCTCAAGAACAGAACTTCTTCTGGATTAAAGGTACCCCATGGCCTTTTCTGTATCCCTGACAATGTGTATGCATATTTCATTGATGATCAATTGAGTAGTTAAGGTGTGAAAGCGTAACAAACAAAAAAAAATCTCCCTTTCGTATTTTTAATAATACACGCGGCTTCGTCCGCGTACTTTGTAAAATATAGCCTATGTTACTCGTTGATACTCTATAGGTTAAAGAATTTTTAAAATCAGTCCAGTACTTTTTGAGTATACTCATTACAAAAAAAAAAAATACAAATCCCTTCTCTTTGTAATATTAGTATAGAATAGTTAGGATTCTAATATTCATATAGTTAGGATTCCAATATCTACACATCATTGGCAGATAGTTCAGGTTAGTTAGAAGTGGTTATATAGAGTTGGATTTCCCGAAACACTTTACTTAACTTATAACTGCAGATGACGTAAAGCCATTAGGGACTTTGATTGAAGCGCTGCCAAAGTCTGGTTGGCAGCTTTGAAGTTCGTAATAACCTGATAGTAAACATCAGCTATAGATACAGGATAGCGTAATCCCAAGATAATGCCTCGAGGGCGAAAAATATTCGAATGAAACAGGACCCAACATCTCTTCGGCGTAAACGAATTTTCTCTGATGCTTGTAATATTCCTTTGTCGTCAAGGGAATAATATAGTATGTATATCCAATTAGTTTTAAAAGGAATAAAGTATAAATATTGACACTTATATTATAATATAATATCCACATAGTGTGAATATAATATTCAGATTAGAAAAATCAATGTTAGTACTAGTATTACACCAAATAAATTATTAATAAAACGCCTGACATCTTTATTGCTGTTATACTTTTGCCAGGGGTCGATATATTTTTGGATGAGACCTCAGGAACAGTATATTTTTCTGGATAAAAGGTACCCCCAATGTATTCCCGACCTGTTCCCAACAATGTGTATGCAAAAATTTATAATGATCGGTTGACAAAAATCATTGCCCCATCCTCTTCCCCCCCCCCCCCTTGCTTGACTAATCGGACTGTCGCTGGGAACCAAGAACCACATGAACCACATGCGGGTACTCCGAACGGGCTCCGATTGTCGAGCTCCATCCATGATGATGGATTTTCCCTTGAAAAAAAAAAAAAAGATAGTGTGCAATGAATGGAAAAATAGACATTAATTTAATAAAGTACAAGTTTTTTTGCTGTACGTGAAACAAAAGGAATATGTAAAGTTTTCTGCATTCGCTTGTCCCGTGTGAACGAATTTCGTCCAACCAAAAAACGTTGCCTTATAAAGTTATTGTGAGAATATAGATAAGTACGAGTACGCATTTGTTTTCACATTATATATATGTGTCCATTATGCCTTTTTTATTGGTAACTTGCTTTGTGTCTTAACAATACAATGTTTCTTTTTTATCTAACTTACTGACTGAGTTAGGGAGATTATGGCGAAGAAAATACTACCAGTTTGTTTGTTTGAGTATAAAAAAAAGGCTTCATTTCTGTTTTTTTTTTTTACATTCTTACTTAAAATTAATTAATGCCTGAACTAAATTTCTTTTAATTTTTTCTTTTATTATTTAAGTAATCGTTCAGACTTAATTGCGCGGTTAGTCAAACCACGCGGTTACCGCAATTCAACCGCCAGAAAATAGAATCGCGCGGCGCCCGCGCGTTTCTACTATGACTTCCCTCAGCGTTCAGTTGCGCTGCGAGAACCACGCGATTAGTACGTCATAACGTTCTTAATTTGGGATATAATGTTACGAATTGACCATGTACATTGTACAAGTCGGTCACTTAATATTGGATGCACCCAATACTGCCTCATTCGTTTTTTTTATGAGCAACCACAGTAAACACAATAAATATCTCTTCGTTGACTTCCATCCGCACAATTTTCGCGATTTCAAATCGCACGATTGTAATCGCGAATTTGTAATAGCGGCAAATCAGCCAAAACTCGTCTATTTCTTAAGTTAAAACACACACGCATACGCACACACACACACACACACTTTGTCGCCAATGAACTCCCTAAACTACTGAACCGATTTTGATAAAATTTTGTTAGTCAAAGCGTGACGGCACGCCAGTTTAGCGCTTTAACCTCATATCATTTTTTGTATCCATGATAATGATTGTGCAAAATTTCATGATGATCAGTTCAGTAGTTAAGGCGTGAACAGACAGATATTAGTAGGATAACATAGGTGGTATCTTCGCTAATTAAATACAAATAAGTTAAATTCAAATTTATACAATTAAGTTCGCAATTAAGAACGCCCTAGACGACAGCATACATAATTAAGAAGTCGTAAAATTATATATTTCCATCCGACCATATCTTTTGATCTCAATACGAAGCCGAAGAATTCGTCTTTAAACATTGCATAATGCATAGAAAATTATCATCGCTAATATATGAAAACGATAACGCGTACATCGTAAATTTTGTTGAGAGAACCGAACGACACAATTTGAGCCTATCAACTCCACGATTTATTGTTGTTACGTGTTTTTATTCGCATTCTATTGGAAGGGCGCAGTATTAGTATGCGGAAGCAATATGTTACGGTGTACCATTTCGTAAGTGTGTTACATTTGGATAATATAAATTCTTTATATTTTATTTTATAAACTCAAGTAAGTAAATACATACTTATGTTACATATGGCGCTACTGTAATGTGGTCTTTAATGCTTTGATATAAGTGTACCTAATGTGTGTATGGCATTGAAGTTTAGACTAAATCAGTCTAAATCGTGTTTTGCCTAAACGCTATAACATAATACTGATAATATGCAAATTTATTTTATTGATTGGCAATATTAACAAATGTAAGAAAGAACTGTCAATGTGTTGTCAGTGTGGTCTCTATATAAGGGCCTCATAGGAAAGCCCAACAACGTAGGAAGGCTATAGCCCAACAACGTCAGATAGTTGAAGTGGCAGTAGGCAGGACACATAGTACGGAGAGCCAAAGGCCGCTGGGGCCGGAAGGCTCTCGAGTGTTGACCACGGACCAACAAGTGTAGCGTAGGACGTCCACCTTATAGGTGGGTACTCCAAGTGCCCGGGGTACGCCAAGTATTTTTTTGTAGCTTTTTTGGGTTTTGGCACCACCACGTGGAACATCCGCATGATGGTAAAGTTTGCAGAACTACGTAAAAAAAATTAAACTGCAATGAGATACTTCTATTTCGTTTTTACTTATATAATAAAGTTAAAAAAGAAATATGGTTATGCTTATATTTTTTACAAAGCTGCGCCATAAACATGATTGATGCAGCTAGTATACAATAATTAACTCATACTTTTGACAATATCTTCGTTTTTCTAGTATTTTATACAATTTATTCAATTATTTATAATACGGAAGGCACTTGATGGTTGCGACGGCAGCTACAACCATCAAGTGTACCGTCAGCCTGTCTGGCGAACTTAACATAAAACAATGTCCAATTACTATATTCTAATTAAAAATAAAACTATAAACAAACGTACTTATCTTTTTCTAATAACAAATTGCGCTATATAAAAATCAAATTAATAACATTGCAGTAATTACATTACTGCAATGTTATTCAAATATTTCCATCTGTCGGCACCAAAACACTCAAATCCCAATTTTTCAAATAATTTCTTCGCTTTATAATTACTTTCTAAAGTATAAACGAGAACAACTTTGTCTTTTTCGAGTAGATCGTTAACAGCCACTTTAGTAATAAATTCAGCATAACCTTTCCTCCTGTGTTCCTTTAAACAATATAAATGGGAGAATGCTCCAGTTTCTATATCGACGTATATCCAAGCCAAAGGCTTATCGTTAGTGGTATACAGGACATACGTCAGTCCATTTATCATTAAACTTTCAAAGTACTTGCGAGATCTTTCACTGTGAAAAGTCCAAGTCTTGTCAACTAAGTCGAGATGGTCGGGTTTCAAAGAACTCACGTAAGTGTTTGGTGGACAACTGTAAAAAAATGCTTGTAATAATTTTCAATTAAGTTTTACTAAGCGGATCGTTTGACAGGGTCAAATAGAACCTGAGAAATATTCTTGAAATGTATTAATTATAACAAGGAGGAAACAAATGTTATTTGAAATATTTACTTAACTAAACTGATAATTTGTTATTAAAATTAAGTTAAATTATTTACGGTTAAATATTTAGAGGTTGATTTTAAAATAACAAATAAAAAAATAATTACTTGTATTTCCCTCATTTTTTTTTTATATAAATTTGAATTTGTGTATTTCACCAATTTTTCTCAATATTTCTATGTATATGACAATAAAAAAATTAAATATATTGTATATTGCATTTTATAATGTTCCCTTACATTATGTTTGTATAAAATATTTCTCTTACCTTATATTTTTATAAGGACTGCTTTCATTTCCAAGAATAAATTTATAACAATCATAACTAGGTTTCAAATTACAGATAATGTGTTTGGGTAATCTCTTCAAAAGTTTTATGACGTTAGAATCCGCTGAAGGAAACACTGTTACCTTTCTCCAATTTATAAGGCTCGTTAAGAGTAAAGCTTCTTCTATTTTGTTTATGCTTTCCATGGGATGTATATAGACTTGATAATAACCACTCTGTAAAAGGGAAACTATTAAAACTAAATAACTCGCAAAATTATGTTATTTTATATTATATTATAATGAAAAATAGGTTAAAGTGTCGTAGAAATTGTGTAAATTCAAGAATATCAATCATATTTTTATTATAATCCTTTGGACTTTTGAAAAATATTAATAAATTACTGCCACCATTGGAATTCCTTTGAAAAGATCCATTACTTATTGTTTTCATGGACAATACGAAAGAATTATAATAGTAAAAGTAAATGTTCCATGAATTTTCTTTTTTATATTTCAATATTGTTTTTAATTTATTTAATGTAAGAATCTTAATATAAGGTTAAAAATTATTTTACATAGTTTATAATCCTACTAATATTATAAATGGGAATGTTTGTATGTTTGGATGCGCACTTAGGTAAAATAATAAATTAAAAATAAATAAATTATCATCAATCACCGAGAGATATGTAAGAGAAATACAATATTTACTATTTGATTTATTGTTATTGAATTATTTGTTAAACTGGTGACTATAAAATCTCTATCATCAAGGGCTCGAAATTTAACTTATATCACCTCGTCAGAAGTAGCAATCATTCCATTGGCGATGTCACCTTCAGGACAATATACTTTAAAACCAATAGCTTCGCTGTGGCTTCGGTATGTCATCTGTGCATCTAAAAGGCAATAAGCGACAGCTCCTCGAGGCCATTGATTTTTGTACGAATCGCGTAATACTGGCCACACACTCCGTGGCATTTCCACGAGAATTTCCATGCTGAAAATATAAGATTTCATTTAGAAAATGCGCAACGGCATTTTATTTAAGTAGTAAGTAATACGCATGAAATCCGTATCTATGGCGCGTTGTACGGTGTTCAAAGCTTGAGGTAGGCATAACCGAATCTAACCTAACCATTATACAGCCGGTAGAACACACAAAGTGAGATTACACCTCTTCTTAGTCTACTCGTAAGTGGTATTAAACGTTGCTGTGTGAGCATTGGATCGTTAATAATCGAACAATTCGACGCTGCAAGGTGTCAATTATTGGATCTAGCTGGTACTTAGGCGCGCCAGCCTAGAGATGAGAGCAGTAAATCCATGTGACGCCTAACTTGGGCATTATAAAGAACAAAGGCACTGCTCCGGTGTCAAATATCTCTGCTATGTTCAACTCTGCTATTTTTTTAAGCTAGAGGAGCCTTTTGTGGACGGAGCGTCTTTTGTCAATATCTTTTGAAAATTTTGTGGTTAGTCACTGGCATGATGAAGCTTGATTCTAGAACCTGGTGTGCCACCTACAGGCATGTGTAACGTGACTTCACGGAATGGCAGTAACCGGCATGCTTGTTTACCAGCACCTGGCATGCCATTTTACAGATATGTGTATTCGCGGCTTAAATCTTCTCCCAATAATTTAAGCTTGGGATAATTTTCAAGTGTTTTTGATTGACAATTTACATGTAATATTCTACAAGCCCATAATAATACTCATATTATTATATATCGTTGAAGTAGGTCACGTCGCGACGCGAGTGTGGGACGTAATATGAGGATAACGGCACATTTTATCAGTTGTCGCTCCATGACAACGGTCAATGATCTGCTTGTATCATTGAAAATATTAAGTCGTGTCAAGTATTATTTATTCATATAATAATATCGTCACTATTCGATTCGATTAGTTAACCTAAAATATAATTATTCAATACAATAATCAATACTTATTCAATACAAGGTGAAATATATTTTTTTTGTTTCAATTGACTGCAATTGCACAAATTACATGAAATATCTTCGAGAAAACTACCAATATACCATTGAATTATGTTATTCTAAATATATACTGTCTTTGCGAGAAAATACTTATTTCCATGCGTTATTCGAGGTAAGTTGCTCTATATTACTAATAAATGAATTGTCTAAAACTTAAAACGAAGAATAAATTAAGAATTTTAATTTTAATAGAATTTAGGACTAATTGTGATTTATGTGCATTCCAGGCATTTAACATTTGAAGACTTGAGTGGATGAAGGTGATAAGTCGCTTAATTTCAATTTTGAGTAAATCGAGGTTAAAGTTTTACTTTTAATTTTTGAGATAAGTCGCCATGGAACTGGTTTTTGTACTAAATTATGATGCAAAGTTGTGTAAACAAACTAAAATATTAATGGTAGGGTATGATAGCAATTAAACACTTGTATTATTTTTTATTATTTAATTTAAAAAAAAAGTGAACATAGCTCCTTCTTCCCTTAACAAAAGTAAACTTTTCTGCACTTTTTGTTTTTAAAAATTAACTGTAATTTCCAAAATATGTCTTAAATCCACGATCTTAAGTTCTATAATCATTTATATGGTCATATTACCTTCATTAATAAAATAAAAATAAAATAAATTAACGCAAAAATGCGACATAATTATCACCTTCATCCACTCACGTCTTCATTTATTTTAAACTAGTCAAGAACCGATTCAGCTATTGACAGCCAATAATAAGCTTCTTACTTCATTTAAAAAATTAAGTTTTTTTGTGTCCATCAAACAAATGCAAACATTTTTCTGACACTTGACAGAATTATATGGCGCCGAATAGATTAAGCGTTAATTTTGAGTTTGACAAGTCGATAGAATATTCGATCGACGGTTTGTTTGACAAGCATTTTAAATAAACTAGCCGGTGCCCGCGTTAAAAAACAAAAGTAAATCAGCAATATGACGAATGACATCTTTATTGTTATTAAACTTTTGCCTGGCGTTAGTTTTCTTAATTTTAAATGATCTCTCAGGCACAATAGGTATAGGTTGGCATATCTAGGAATATAAACAAGTATAAGAATAAAAAAAAAATAACATACCTTCTTAACTTCGTATTGCCGTCTCGACTGTGAGTGGCACGTGCAGTGCACATGAAATTATACAAGGTAGGTATACAACGTTTGCTTTGTATTTATTTAGACTATACACACATCATATGATGATGTCTGTGTTCAACTGCGGACCTAGACACAGAGTAGTAAACATAAATTAAGTGACGTATGGTCCCTAGATATATTCTGTATTTATATGTATATTATGGAATATGGAGAAAAGAGGTAAAGAAAGACTCGTGACCGTACGAATTCACAATTGTCATTACTTACTGAAACGTAATGAATGCACAAATTGAAAGCGGCAGCTTTTGTAACATTTCGAACCTAACTAATGTATTTATTTTCTCGATTTTCTGGGCTGTGGCTTGAGGTTGGGAATTGATTTGTTACACATTGTCCATTCTTTTACTTTAAAATGCTTATATTAAAATAATACAAACTTAGATAGATGTTTATTTATATCGTATTATATTTCAAAAGAAGTTTTGTGTTTTTAATACATCAACCCAAAGATTTAAATCGAGAGATACGCCCTTACTGGCGAATCTGTGTTACAAAATACATATACATTCACAGTTATACATTTTTATAGCAATGCGAGTCTTTTGTTTAAACAAAGACAACATTTCGAACGAGTTTTTTGATATAAAAAGCAACAGAAACAATCTCTTCAAGCAATCGTCACTCACTGTAGCTGGCGTGCAACTGTACTGTAGTTGGTTGAGCGCCTGCGCTCAACCCATTGTTAATAATTTTTGGTGTGTTTTAAGTATGGCGCGGGGAGATTAGGGCGCATCTTTCGATTTAAATATTTGCATTAACCAAACAATAGCCAACTATCCTAACTACTCGTATTAGGTAGGTGTATAGTAAGGACTGTAGTAATGATTTTGAGATATTTCCAATGAACCTAGAAAAAACAACGGACGGAGCGCTGTCTCTGTACAAAGTGAAGTACCGTAATGGCAGCGCGTTTTTATGTGTGCGTGTGCGTTTTTACATGTGGAAAGTGATTCCTTGTTCTTTTTTATCACGTAAGGTGGCATAATTAAATAGTTATTTTAATTACTCATTACGTGTGCATTAATCAACGCTAGCAGCTTAATGGGGGACGCCGAGCTTACTATGGTTTGTATGCGTAGGTGTTAACGTGTACACGTTACCGACCTTACTACGGTGCTTCACTTTATTAGTATATGGAATTCCGTCCGTTGTTTTTTCTAGGTTCATGATAGTACCTATATGGATTTTTAGCTTTCTGGTTTGATTTCAATTTATAGATTTGTATTGTTAGTAACCCTTTTTTTTTCTTTTTTGCTTCAAGTGAAGCTTTAGGTACTTAATTAATCATTTATTGCTTTAATTTTAATAAAACATGGTAATAAACATGGTGATCGGTTGCGTATTTAAGGTGGGAAGCGTAACAAACAAACAAATTCACTTTAGCTTTTACAATATTAATATAATAAGGATGCATGTCGAAGACGTATTCAAAAATTTTCTGGTAAATTTAAGTTACAAAATATTTTGTTTTGCGCCATCTGTCTTTAATTTTCACAAATGTTTTAGTGTCTGAACCCTATAACTTTTAATTAATAATAGCTTTAACAGATCCGTATTTATTGAAAATAAACTTACCGGAGTATTTTAAGGGAACAATGGTAGAATACCTACCTACCTACCTACTGTGGTGCCTATACAATTAGTATGCCTGCGTATTCGACTGCGTTAAATAATAAAAATATAATACCCAAATAACGCCTCACGACGCGGCGACTGTGACGTCTATTGTTTTATATTTTTAGACTCGGGAACCTTACATTTTTGCAGGATAAAAAGTATTATCCTGATCTGTTGTTTTCTGTAGTTTTTAAGTGAAAGAGTAACAAACAATACATCCATCCATCCACACAACCTTTCGCATTTTAAATTACCCATCGAAATAATATCGTATATCTTTGACATTACTCTTTTACCTATCTCCTACTACATATACCCCTTGTATATGTAGTAGGAGATAGGTAAAAGAGTCACATTCAACTATCTAATTATCTTGAATAAATAATTCTACAGTGAGTTATCTTATATATATATAATAAATATACAAGTAACACATAACACAAATATTTTCATTTCAGTTACGCAATAGCTTGGTTTAAGTCGTTTTTTTCTGTGATCTTGTTTATTTTTTACAGTTTTTAAATTTTCAATATACGATGGACCCTCTTGTGGAGTTGCCTTTAGAGAAGTGGCCGGAACTACAAAAGAAATTGAAGACTTTGTGGCATTTGAACGTTGCCGGATATTATGCTTTACATTTATACATGAATTATCCAAAAGTACGAGAAGCTTTTAAATTCAAAGTTTTCTGCCCTTTTGGAGACATCAATAACGGATTTGTCGCTACTGATGCAAAGGTTACACAAACACTATTTACTTATACACAAGTGTTTTAGTAATGGATTAATAATTGTTTATTTTATGTAAAGGTCGTCAGACAGGTTGACAGTCCTCTTGATGATAGGTGACTGGCAGGTAATGAAAGTACGCTTCCGACTTTAGTACAATCAAGGTTAAGGGATTAGAAGTGGATAGGAAAATGGGCCCTGGCAACCCTTACTAACTTACCGTATCATTAGTATACAGCAATCTGTTCTTTCACGGTGGTCTTCTGTAAGGTGTAATAGGATTACTGCCTGCCAGTGTGCCCTGCAAATACTTGTCAGCTTGTCACATCCAGACCAGACCTATGAAAAATTTATTCCTAAAGTTGGCCCAGTCGAAATTGAAGCTGGGACTCTTCAGACAGAGCACCTCAACTTGCCATTCGACCAATAAGTTCGTCAAATGACTTTATTTACAGGGTCCAAGTCTATTTTGTATCATATTTCCTGTAAGTGAAAATACGACTAAACTTGAAGAGGCATTGGTGAAGACGGGTATGATCGATTGGGGGGCCAACACTGTTTGTATAGATCTAGTGTCTTCATGCGTGCTGAGAATTTTAAACAAAATAAAGCCAGCTGTAGGATGGACGAAATACCTTGTGGGAAGAGTGAATACATATTTATTGGAGCAAAATACACCACCTTTTGAAAACCTAAGTTGAGTATGAGCATAGTATTAGCCATTAAAAGTCATACTATAAAGTTACTTATTTTAAGTTGGTCTAGATTGTGTTCAGTAATTGTTAGTTTTAGTGACCCTGTGTTAAGATTTCTTTTATGTATAGTCCACCAGGCAGGCTAACATTCCACTTAATGGTAGGTGTTTACAGTCGCCTTTTGATATAAGCAACGTAACTGCACTGCCCAGATTAATAGCGTAAGGGATTACATGGGAAAGGTTTTCATTTAACATACATACTTTGATACTTTATAATATCTATTTGTACACATAAAATTACAGTAATATTTTGTTTTGCAGATGTCCACCAAACACTTACTTAGCGCCAGTCACAGAAGAGAACATAAAGCGGGTTGATGATTCCTGGCCTTACAAATATCCGGCTTCGGACTTCTATTTTTCAATTTTAGCTTCCAACGGTCTATCCTACGGTCTATATTCGATTGTCGGAGACCTACTGGCATGGCTTTTTGTGAATGAATACAACTTTTTATTGCATCTTTATTGCGACGAACGGTGTCGGAGGAAGGGTTACGGAGAATACCTCATGAAGTATGTGATAAATAAGCAACTTGAGTCTGGAAACGATGTGTATTCTTATATTGCTGAAGGCAACGAGAAGTCGGCACGTTTATTCAGGAAATTGGGTTTTAATACAATAGATGAGAGTGCTTATTTGTATGTACGGAAATGATATATTCGCTCTATGTCTCTTTATGTAACACAAATTGTTCCTACCTTTATTTCCTACTAAGTAATATCATTAGTAGTGTCGCCGATTATTTTATTTTATCGCAATATGTACCTCGGGAACCTAATTTTTTTCCAGGATAGAGTGTATTCCACATGTTAATTCAGGTAATAAACTATCTGTGTGCCAAATGTCATCCAAATTCGTTCAGTAGTTCTTATCCATCCTCACAATATATCGGATTTATATTAGTTGGATCCTAATTTGATTGTAATGTTGGTTTACTTGTTATTAAGGTTAAGAACAATAATTTAATAATATAAATAATAAATATATTAAACGAAGCGATTGTGAGCCGAGAGCCGAGTCGAAACCGACAGTTCGCTATTTTCTGTCAATAGGTGTTGCTGCTTTTTGATGGCTACCATCATCGTCATCATCATCATCATCATTATTATTATTAGTGGATACCAATTGTTAAATCTCATGAACGCTTCGTCCATTCAAACATAGAATTATTTCGGTTCTTCTGTAAAGTTCTTCTTATAAGGTTCTTGTGTACAATATAGATTCGATTCATTGGCGTGTAATTTATTGTATTATAGATACTGTAGTGTCTGTAGTATCGCAGACACGAAGGTCCCAATAGAAGGTCCTCGAATAAAAGATAAGGACATTGAAAATCTTATGGAGATTGTTTTATATATTGCTTGTGACCTTCCTTTGCTATCAACGGTTCAGTTTCCAGTTATGCAAATCGAAACTGCATAATACTGTATATAAATTGACTAGCGACCCGCTTTCGGCTTCGCACGGGCGCAATTTTTTTTTGCACCGCACTGTTATAATATTTTATTAAAGACTAGCGGGCCGCTATTGTGCAATTTCAAATTTTAATATTATAAATGTGAAAGTAACTTTGTCTGTCTGTCTGTTACCTTTTCATGTCATAACTACTCAACCGATCATCATGAAATTTTGCATACACGTTGTCAGGGATATAAGAAAGGACATAGGGTACCTTTCATCCAAAAAAATTACTGTTCCCGAGGGATCAACTAAAATAAAATAAAAAACCAACACCCGACCAAAGTGTTGTAGCAACAAGAGGTCAAGCTTGCTATATATATTTGCTTACATATAGTTTATATTTCAACGCGAACAAAGTCATTATGTATTAACTCAAAAGCGCCCTTATTGTAAAACTTTGAAACTTCATGTATAACATAAGAAAGAAATTGATTTAGAGGTAGAGCGATTTCTCCCCTAGAGCCCGATTAAACAAAAAAAAGGGAAGATTACATCGAACGTTAGATTTTCAATTTCCTTGCGTGTCGTAGGCGTTTCTTGCCGCTTCTTCACTCTTTCCAGATAAATGCAAGTCTTTGATAACGATTTACGACAGACAACACTCATTTCCATACGAGTTATGTATAAAAATTCTTTTTTACTATAAAATCCATTAGGTAATATTTTAAAATGAATAAAAATATTATAGTTGGTTTATTTAGGTACAGAAAAAAAAGTAAACGAGGTCTTTTTTTACAGGTAACATACATATAAAGAGGCTGCAGAACGGTATTATTTATATACAATATTTATAAAAGGCATCTCCGTATGTATGTCTCCTATAGACTCCAAAACCGCTGAACCGATTTTGATGAAACTTTCAGACAGTCTTTAGATTAGTGCAGCGGGTGTTCCTGTGAAGTTTGGTAGCGATCGGACGCGGACGCAGTCGCGGGCATATACTAGTATACAATGATATTGATATTGTTATTAAAATAATATTAAGTAGTGGCAGGGCACACTTTCGCAGTCATTTGGGTAGCCCGACTGGCGGCAGTAACCACCCCCTTACGGAAGACCACCGTGAAATAACAGCATATTATGTGCTGTTGTTTTTCGGTGAGTGAACAAAGGATGCCAGAGCCCATTACGCTATCCCTTCCTTGTCCCTTATCCTTAATCCTTCTATGGTCGGCAGCGCACTTGCACCACCTATGGCGTTGCTCGTGTTATAGGCGACCGCTAGGGTGGATTCTCGGATATGCATTTCCGAGTATCCCCCTTAGGGTAAATTTTTTGGGGTGGATAAACGGAATAACCAGGCGACAGTAACTACGTATCATCAAGTGGACCGTCAGCCTGTATGTCGACCTTAACATAATGTTAGCGTCTGCTATTTATGTCAACTAAGTTGATTGAAAAGTTCTCTGTGACGTTTCAAAAAGAGGTGTTCATTCGTTCAGATTCATTCGGTGGTAAGATATTATTAAAAGGGTAAGTCAGTTGAACGAACGCGATCGCGAAAAGAGGTCGATGTCGTGGGTACTTAAAGTTGGAATTGTAGTTCTGATGTATCGGTCAGTCAAAAAAGTATTGGGACTGAACATAAAGTCAAAAAAGTATGGTTTAATTAATGTACCCGAAGTAGAGAGCGTTAATAATACACAAAATAAAAAAATCTCATTCCATATTAATGTTATTAAAGTTCACTAGATGGAACTAGTAGGGCGTTTGTGAAGTGACCAATTAGAAAGCACATTGTGTTGTGACAAGATGTCGCATTACATGGTTTGAAGACCGATATCGTTGGTTGTTGTTTGTTTGGCATATCATCATCCTGTGTCTTCACTGCTGGATGTAGGCCTCTCCTAAGGCTCGCCACCACGCACGGTCTTCTGCCCTTCGCATCCAGCCGCTTCCCGCAAAGCCTTTCAGGTCGTCTATCCACCTGCCCGCAGGGCGTCCCACACTGCGCTTTCCAATTTGTAGTTCGGGTCATACATTTCATTTTGAGGGCAGAGCCAACATATTATTGATTGGTTCGAAGGTTCGACATGAGATTCCTACAGATATTTCCTCAAAGGGTTCTCAATCAAGACCTCAAGAATTTTCAAAAAATAAGGTTCACACAGCAGTCGGCGAAAGTGGTCTGAAGAATATTTGTGACGTTTAATTCAAACTTATTTATATGTGGAAATCAGGTATTCTTGAACCTGAACTGGCGATGTAGTTGTAAGAGAAAACGATTCACTAATTTGACGGTATGAATTATGTGGTAGTCATAATGTATTCTTTGTTTGCCATGTCACACTATGGTGGGCGGCTGTAGTTAAATAAATTTTGTAACGGAATTTTTATTGACTTGATGGATTCTCCAAAAGAAATGTTTACTGTTTAAACGAGTGCATAAAATACACCAACGTCATTAATAGCGGGCTCGTAAAAAGGGAAAATTTCAATAGGACTCCAATCGTCGGCCCCGATTATCCATTAAATAAATTTTATTCGTGTGATAAGACGCGGGGCGGGCGGGCGGCGGCGGTTAGGCGGGCGCCGGCGAGACGGCCTAGTCTCCGCCCGCCGCTCGCAAAGCGTCGACGTACCACCGCCCGCCCAGCGTCAAGTGCCGCGCTAAAATTACACGCCACAAGACCCACTGATAGTGAATTTCGTGTTTTAACCTCCAAGTGCGAGTGACTCACCGGCCGTGTGCTCAGCGATACCCACTAGTGAGTATTACTACCAGCGAGATGACTTCCAAACGAGACTCAATCATCGGACAGATACGACCGTTATACGGCCATTTTATAGAATGAGAACGGCCAACCTTGAATTGTTCAACATTATTTTTGGTCACTGTAACAAATTACACATTTTTCTTGATACCAATTGTCTCAAGAGAATTTTTCTCGTGTGAAAAATTCAACGTCTTAAAGGTCGATACTTATAAATAGCTGTTAAATTTCGTTAAGACAGTACCGGCGCAGCGGGTTTGTTTGGATTAGGGCCCCGTCTCTCACCATTAATATTCTGTGCGAGTACGAAAACAAGACACGGAATCATGTCAAGGCTTTGACACTTTGTTACAAATATATATTTCATTTTCAATGTTACCTCTCAAACGAGTCTGCAAAAAAATATGTCAATTAGCGATTTGTCACATTCTCAAGTAATTATTAATTTGTATACAATATAATGAAAGATGAATGGTTCGTTTTATGATCACTGCATGCATCTTCAGAGTCGTTATTTACCAACTAAAAATTGACAATTGGCACTGTAGTATTTTAATCCGAAGAGGAAATTGATTCTATCTGAGGTGTATACATAAAGAATTGAGAAACAATCGCCTTGCTTAAGGCATTTGACATGAAGATCATAGGCATAGGGCCCTTTAAGAATTCTATGAATCAATTCTTGCTACGTCTTAACTACTCAACCGATTATCATGAAATTTTGCATACACATTTTCAGGATTCAGAAAAGGACATAGGGGTACCTTTCATGAAGAAACAATGCCGATTTCAAGTTCTCGCCTAGAAATATAAATAAATAAACGCCTGATAGAAATATATGAGCAATGAAGATTGACTAAATTAATGTCAGGCGTTGATTTTAATATTTTTCAACGCTTATAAAAAAGGGCCGCAGAAAAAGTCACAGGCAAAAACTAGTTTGATTATATTAATATATTGCACTTACATATTGACATATCTACAGTCTCCGCTGCTACAATGTGTAGAACGAGATCTCACATTTTTCCTGTGGTCTAATTGAATTTTTAGTGGTTAATTTATATTTTATTTTTTACTGTATCCTTTTAATTTACCAAGTCACCATAGCCTCCAGAAGATACCATGTTGGGTTCAGTTGAGTTATTCAGTCAGAACTGCTTATGTTGGAACATTTTTTACTTATCTGAAAATTTGACCAAATTAGGTTGCACAGTTTTATCGTAAGTATTGAATTTTATAGTAAATATACTTCTAGCTTTTAAATTACTGTGTTACCGAGCTCATATAACCAAAATATTTTTAAAGTTCGAGTGAATAGGCATCTTCTGGGTGTTCTCGCTCCATCATAGGCCTCATCTTCGCTACACGGCTACTAGATGCTGACCAAGAGCAAACCCATCTTTAATAATAAAAAAATAACTTTCATATACTTCTATTAAATTTATTAAAATAAACGTAATTTCTATATAATCACATAAACTTTACCACCGATTGTCCCCCTGAGACCGCGTGGTCCGACTCCCAACCCTGAAAGGGCGTTAGAACAAAAGTAAAATAAAAAGCACGTAATTCGGAATGGCTACTGAAGCCGCGAACGGATGTAGATCCTAAGCCCGGAAATTGCATCTGTCTGAGGGCGACAACCGACAACTCGGTCTGTAATTCGGGCCGGCTCCAATTCAACACTGTTACTAGAACTTTGAGTTCATCTACAAAGCTTCAGTGCTTTCATCACACATTTTTTTATAAAAACCTTTAAATATTAGGTATTATTGTGTAAAAGTGTCTTTGGAAGTCTACCAAAGATATATAATAATGAGCAATCATTAAGCCAGTATTACTCCAAGAACCAGACAAATAATTAATTAAATTATATTCATTTGATTTATTATATAAATTATATTGAAAAAGGGGTGTATGAAATAAAAAATAACACTTAATCTTTTATTTATTTTATTTATTTTATTATACTTATTTATTGCTCATATATTTCTGACAGGCTTTGATTTTTTTAAATTTTCAGATGATCTCATAGGAGCTGAAACTTTTTTGTGGATGATAATTCCATTTCTGTATCCCTTAAACGTGAGGGGAGAATTTCAGGATGATCAGTCTATTAATTAAGGTGTGAAAGAGTAACAAATAAAGAAACAAACAAAGGTAATCACTTTGCCGTTTATAATAATTATTAAATTAGGATACAAGGGCGGCACTGAAAATTTCAGGAATCAAGGAAGTGATACAACATTATTAGTGGAAAAGATATTTATTGTTTTTCGAAGTATTCTCCTTGAAACTTGACACATTTTTCCATTCGATGGAACCAATTATTAAAGCATTCATTCCATTCTGAAGTTAGGATATTGAAAATGGCCGTTTTGTAGGCGTCTACAGCATCTTCAGGTGACGAAAATCGTTGACCACGCAACTTGTTTTTAATTTAGGTATAAAAATCATTCGGGCTTAAGTCAGGGCTGTACGGCAGATGGTCTAATAATTCAATGTTTTCTTGCTCCAAAAACTCTTTTGTTCTGTGGGCGGCATGAGAGCTCGCATTGTCGTGATGATGATCTTTACGGAGTTCAGAGACGACCTGCGGCAAACAAATGCTAGTATACCATTCTGCATTGTCCCTCAAGAGGAATAGTCGCAACATGGCCGGTTTTAGAGACAAACGTGGCCACCATTTTTTTTTTGCAACGCTCCCTGAACGAACAACTTTTGTTGGCTTCAACTCATTTTCGAACACCCAAAGTCGTGACTGGTATTTTATTTCGGGTTCGTATGCGTATATCCAAGATTCATCACCTGATACGACGCTGTATACAGCATTTGAAGATCCTCCGTGGAATCTCTCGAGAGTTCTGATGCACCAAGTAACGCACCAAGAGCGAATGCGGGATCCATCGGGAAAACAACTTTTTTACACCTAATTGTTCATGCAAGATTATTTGTATTTGACTCATGCCAATGTCTAAAGTTGCCTGAATTTTGCGATATGTCAGATGTCGATCTTCCTCAATCAGCTTACTCACGGCATCAACGTTATCTTGGGTGACTGCAATTTTTGGGCGACCTTGACGGGGATCGTCACAGAGCTTGGCACGTCCACGTTGAAATTCCGGAAAACAGCGATAACGATAAATTGTGGTTTTAGATGGGGCTTCATCACCAAATGCAGAAAACATCCGAACAACACACTGTTTTTGTGTTAAACCACTTCGAAAGTCATAATAAATCATTGCTCTTGAATTTTCTCGAGTCAATTCCATTTTCACACTGACTTTACAAGTTCGACAAAACCTTGAGACAAGACCGCGATCTTTTTAAAAAAATAAATAAATGGTATTCGATTAATAAAACCAAGGAGCTTTCGATTGTAAAGACCTTATTATGCCAGGAACAATGGAAATATGCCAATCCCGATACTTTTAGTGCAGCCTATTTATGAGTTAGGATTGGTAATTGGTAAGTACCTATATCATTGAAAAAAAGAGAAGACGTTTTAATTTTGCTTAAAAAATCTACAATTTCTTATGTTCTTATTAACTCCCCAGCGAATGAGTATGCATAAATGCAAGGCTAGCAAAGAGCGTTCCTTGAAAATGGTTTAATATGAATAAGGTTGCATATATAAAAATAATAGGAGAGTATTACTTGAAACCCGTTTAACATAAAGGAATCCTGGGATATTTGGGATGGGATATTTCAATTACAACAAATGGGATATTTCAATTATAAATCTCATAATATTGGCCGAAAAAGATCTAATGTATGTGAAGTTATTCATATAAGTAAAACTTACAGAAATTGATGTTTTTGGTGGTTGCGAAAACAAGTTAGGTATCTACTTACGAAAATGATCAAGAATGTTACTTGAGTCGTTTAAAACTTTTCTGATGTTATTTTGGTTTTATGTTGCATATAAAAATGTGAGTGCTCGTATCTTTTTAGGAGTTTTCTGAAACTGGAATGTCGTAAAATGCTTTGTTCCTGATTCCGTTTTGATGACATACCCCCTACATACCCCGTCTGTTTTTATAATATATAAACGTTTATAACAATGTCTCTTAAGATTTAATTTTTGTATTTTTATCTTATTATTGTCTATTTTATTTACTTTAATATTTATTGTATTATTATCTTATTTTGTAAAAAAACTTTACTTGCCATTTTCTTGATTGATTAAAATATTTATATCTTAGATTGACTGGTGCGTATATTTGTGTATTTGAAACATTTCCTAGTTATCTATTTAGGTTTTTTCTTAAATACAGAGCGACAGACGTCGGGATGCGACTTAGTTTTATACTATGTAAAGATAGACAGTTTATACTCGTATACTCAAATATATTCGTAGGTACACTGTTTTGTTTTGTTTATGTTATATTGTATAAAGTTTTCAGGAAACTTTTGCCACAGCTGAGGTTCTTACTTTCGGTAAACACCTACTACTTACTTTTAAGTTTTGAATTTCTACCATTAAACACACGAGTCATATAAATGCATTCACAGTCTACGTACCATTAAGAAGTTTTAGTGTGCTTTCGCAAAATTAACAATAATTTTCAGTCTAAACGTCCTCTAACCGACAAGTTATATTAAAAAAAGGTACAATAAGTAAATGGTTACTGCATCTGTATTAATTTCTATCTGTCTGTCTGTTTGTTTGTATTAGGCTCATTTAAATTATATTTATGTAACATTTTTAGATGATTATTCAGGTGAAAATCTTATTTTATGAATGTATAGGCTTACCTTACCTAAAATAAAATTGTACATTTTTTTTACATTTCATGTGCCTTTTTTATCCGTTTTTTTCGGTGCATGACTGTTGGCGACGGTGGCACCGCCGCTACAATTTTTTTATCTTTTTAGATTATCCACCGGAAAGAGTATCTTACTTTTTTCTCAATAAAAGGCACTATGTTCTTTTCTTTATACATGACAACGTATAAACAAGGTTTCACTATAATCGGTTGAGTAGTTAAGGCGTGAAAGCGTAACAAACAAACTCGCTTTCGCATTTTAAATTATTGGGATAGAGAAACAGCTATTATTTCGCGCATTATCTGGTGCGGCTCGCTCTCTATATATAACAACAAGATGTGCCGCAATATACGAGTATTAATCGTTTTTATTTGTATCAAGAACAGATGGATGGTGGATTGCGTATCAGACGCTAACTTCGGACCGATTCATGTTATATATAGAAAATGGGATGTCCGAATGGAACCGTTTCTCGTCTAGTCTACACGAGATAGAACAATTCGCGCCATTATATTGGCAACACTACATATACGAGTATCCATCATAATGTAACTACGCACAAACGAAACAGCCAAAATCACTCGATCTCTACAGAGGTTATGTCCATCAATATCTATTTATAATCGACATTTGATTTTGTGAATATGATTTTAGGTTTCCCGTACTTTTTATTATGACAGAATATTTGCCCGTTATTTTTACTATATTATATTCCATTTTGAAATAAATCTGACCCCGTTTGGATAAAAATAAAGTGTCTGGGTATTTGAAAATTTTGGTTAAATTTATTATATTTTGTCTAATTTTAATATAGTGAATAAAAACATGAAAAAGGAAAATGTTTTTCTTAAGTATATTAATTTGCCCGCTCCACTTTTCATAGGTGTTAAAACATTTGTTCAATCTTAATTGCTGATATTGATATTTTTGTCTTTCCTGTATCTCTGACAACGTTATGCAAAATTTCATGATGAAGTAGTCAAGGCGTAACCAACAAACAAACAAAGTCACTCTCGCATTTATAATAAGTATTATTTAAGATTGATATTGAGTAGGGCTTTTAAAGCGAACGGAATTGTTGTAATAGTATTTACCTAGACAATAAAGCCAAATTAAATCATAAAAACTGTCCGTCTGCTTGATAATAGTCGAATTTTTATGTCCCTGTCTACAATGATAGGTTAAATATCTGAATGAATGCTCTCTATTAGTGAAATAAACATATCAAGCCGATAGACGTCCAAATAATAATTGCTGGCGTTATTTGGCTTCAGTGATTATCTGTGTGGTGTTAACAATCAATGAGTGAGTGAAACATATTTCTGTGAAAAATATATTAAAACATCTGAAGTATCGTATCTTGTTAAGAAACTATATTTAAAAAGGTGGTAAAGCAGTTTAACACATGTTCCATAACCAAGACTGATCATTTTAGCAAAAGTCAGCACCCATTTATATAAAACCATAGGTATTTTCCGTGCTGTCCTTCAATTCGCGCTGGCCCTAAAGCGCTATATGTATATAATATGTGTTGTGTGTTTACTGTATACAAACTATAAATATAAAGCAGCAATTCACCCGAAAATCAAACGAGAAGCATTTTCGTTGATTGAATTGGTTACAGAAGGCCAATCATTTAAATGATCAGTTAAATGCTGAAGTTTGGGTCAATAATAATGAAAGCAGTTAAATAAATAATGTTACTTTGGAAAAAAAAGTAAACTTACAACTTTAATTGTTGCAAATTCCCTGAATATCTGGAGTTTTTGATATGATAGGATAGGATTTAGTGTGGCCATTAGGGAGATCCAGATTCATCAAGAAAATAGGCATATTTTTAAATGATTTAAACGTTAAGAATTTTGTAATACATCCTCGTACAATCTTTGAATGTATAAAAAACTGAAATAATAATTAAAATTTATCGTAAATTACAAACTATGCTCGAGAAAATGAATTCAAACTTCAACCTTAGTGCGACGCGACGGTAAGTTAACGCAAAAAATGTGGACATATTTAAAAAGTTTAAAAACTTTTGAAAATAAAAAATATATGCAGTTGTTCTATTTTTTTATGGATTTATTAGAAGGTTTTATAGGTTTATTGTTAATGGACAGTCGGTCTCAATGTATTCTAATCTGAGTTAACCGCTTCGGGTGACAGGCTCGACTTTAACTTATTCTGGGTGAAGTCCGCATTTGACTTTCAAAATATTTGAGACTTTGGGGAGCGTGAATTTCGGATACAGGGTCGTAGGTAACTACAGGTTAAGTTGGGTCAATCAGAAGTTGTCCCATGTTATTTCAATCGACCAAAAATAATATATTAAAATGTCTAGAATGTGCTAGAAGAGAATTAAGAGCATTCATCCATTAGAATCACGCTGAAGTCAAAATTTACGATTTCAGTAGTTTCAGATGTTTGGATTGCAGATAAGACGTTAGCGTCATATTATTTGTAGTTTTATAATCTAGTATATGGTTAAAAATACTTTAAAATAAATTTTCATTAGAACAGTTTTTAAACAGCCCTTTTTTCAACGGACTAGATAAACATACAAGTCATTAAAAATATAAAACAATGTTTTAGAACATAAATCACTCGACATAATAGGATACGTAAAGGCAACACTTACGTATTTTATATTTTTTTTTATGAAATACATCATTTCTCTAATGCGAAGCAATGTTTAAAATTGCAATTAAATGATTGTTTTAAATTATTTTCTTCAACTTTCGTTAGCGAGTAGTAAAATGCATCAGAGTTGGATTGCAATCACGCTCGCTTGTTGTACATTCGTTAATCCCTTCGCTCTCAGATGAGTTGAATGGATGCTTTACACAGAAAACGAGATCCAGTGGAATAGCGTAAAACATTGAATAGAGAGGTCGCACTTTGTCTTCAAATGAAGTATAGTATTTCAACAAACAATTTAATCTTTTCTATAAAACAGCATTGCAGTGAAAATTCTTACAATCAAACATTAATTATTTTAAAAAAAACTTTACACAGTAAAGTTATTGAATATTTTAATTAATTAGTTCTCATTCACCACACGCACATTCACATACATACATTACATGCAATCATATAATCACATCTTAAAATTTTTAATTTACTTTATCATTTTTATTTTTTTCCAAATAATGCTACTATTTGTTTTGTACATGTATATAATTATTGTCTTAATTTTTGTTTGTTATTAATGTACATATTATTATCCCAATATTTTAATCCCCAATATGATATTTACATTAACAGAATAGAAATTATACAGAAAAAATTTCTGAGATTTTTAGAATTCAAGTGTGAGTGTCCTCTTAAAGAAAGGCGTTTCATTGCGGACAATATCTTTCTTATGAAAATTGCCCAAAACATTGTTGATTCTCCTTATTTGCTATCAAAAATAGATCTAAAAGTTCCTTGTAGGTCTGTTAGGATTGCATCACAACTAAGTTCCAGACATTGCACAACAAACTATAGGAAATAGTTATTTATTCAACTAGAGAGCAAAATTGTTTTTTTCTGCGAGTGCCGACTTTAAATCACGAGCGTAGCGAGTGATTCTAATATAGACTACTGAGCGAAGTGAGTGATTTAAAGGCACGAGACATAAAAAAATTTGCTCTCGTGTTAAACATACAACTTTTTACCTCAACAGCGAGAAAAGCGTTACTAGATCAATTAAGACAATTTTAAATATTATGTTTATTATAGCCAACATTTACATAGCCATAGTCACATAAATTATAACTAAATTAACAAAAATATTAAAAGTAGTTTTAAAAACAACAATAGGTAACAGTTTTGTTCGGAACTGTGATGGTCGTATTATTTAGTTGCGTGTTAGATAAGGGTCCTGTCTATCTTAACAGCTGGGCCAACTCTAGTCGGCTATGGCTGGACACACTAATAAAATATTCCTGTAAGTTAAATCGCGTGTTCGAATTTAGAATCACGTTCACATCAAAAATCGATTTTGCTGCGTGTTTTTAGGCACCAAAAGCACTCTTTTCATGCTGGAGAGGTGAAAAACTCTTTCTTTACCAGATCTGTCAAATATGCGGAAACTTGTAAATGGTGTCAAATTAATCTGTAATTTAGTTATTAAGTAAATTTTTTTATAAATCTCACTGTAAGTTTTCATTGAAAATAAATACATAAATTAATTAATAGTGTTTAAAATTTCTTTATTTAACGCAATCGTTTACTTCCCCCATAGGATAGGCAGAGCCTAGTGTGGGGGCAGAAATATTGCTATATGCTAAAACTAAAGTTGTTATTCTGAAATATATATTTTTTATTTGAAGCTTACCCATCATGATTAACCGAGCAGCATATACATATATCTGTAGTGTGTAAGTAGATTTATAACTTTTATAGGAGGAGGAGAACATATAAAATATCGAGGACTGGAATTGCCTAAGTCGAGGTTTGTTCCAGTTGGCTCTTAACAGAGACAGATTCGGGGCGTTGCCAGTTTAAAACCTTCAGGACTGAAGATGCACTAAGAAAGAGAGATAAAAGTTATAAACATGGCGAAGATATTTGGGTATAGTTTATGAAAATACAAAAGAATTTATCCTCAATTCGTTTGTGGTCTGTACTTCAGCTGAAAGAGCGGGCGCCATCAAAATGTCCTCAGAGATTCCTCGACTCGGAGCTATTACATGTCTTAATTTCTCTCCGACCTTGTCCGGACGTGTGGAACGTGCCGCGAACTTAATGCGGCCGGTGGTCACGTTGCTTTATTAGTTTACGTATGTAATAAATATATTGTATCTCTCTTAAATCATTCACTCTTAGTGTTTTAATTTTCAAAAATCCTTTCTAGCGGAGGCTCACGTTATTGAAATAAACCTATGTTCCAAATTTCAGGATTCTAGACTTAGTAGTTTTGACTGTGCATTGATCATAGTCAGTCAGGACAAACGATCTTATACCTTTTCATATATTAGGTAATAATGTATAACGCAATTGTGGAAAGCATAAAAAGCGAGAAAGGGTTTTTTCTCTTACTCCATGAAGTCAAATTGGGTAACGAAAATAACGCTTTTCTGCCTCGCCTTAACAATAACAATTCTACATTTTCGTTGAATTAACTTTATAGATTATTCGTATTGAGAATGATTGACTATGTCGGGTCAGCGGTCAGGGCGTGGCACGGAGGAGATACGGAGTATTTGGCGGTATATAGACAAAATGTATTACGGTCTTAATAGACAAATTTCTGTTCAGACTATTAATAATACTTTAACGTTATATTCTATGAAATCTGTCAATATCCCCCCACGTTTTGTTTTTCATATGTAGTGATTGAGCGATTTCGGCGCGGAATAACTAATTTTAGAAAAGCATTACTTTGACTTTGATATTGATCAACATCCTTTTCACCTAAAAATATGTTTAGTCGCAATAACAATTTTTTTTAGAACTTTTTACATAATTATATGATGAGTTATTTTTTATCTAACACGTCAAAAAATATTTTTTTTACGGGATGGAAAAGTACCAATATGCTCTTAAGATGACAATCTTGTCGCAAAAATATTGGAGATTTTTATTTAATAGGTTTCAAAAAACTCTTTTAAACGTCAACCTATTTTTACGAGTATCAAGGTTTTCGGAAAAAAAAATAGCCAAGATGGCGATGATCCTGCGAAAAAACACCGAAAGAAACACAGGCTATAATCCTTGTGCCATCTTTAAAATAAAATATATAACAATTACTATTCTGTATATAATACTAAATAAACATAGTATGAGTTTAGAATCGTTTAAATCCAGGCTTCATTATCGCTTAAATAATCAGTGATTTTATAATAACCTTTCGAACAGAGTTTGGTTTTGATTACACTTTTAAATTTTTTAGCTAATGCTCTAATTATCCCGAGAAGTTCATTATGAAATTGACCCATAAAAGAATTACTTATTTTACCTATTTATCTAATATGGAAGCAAAAATATCTTATTATATTCGTGTAAAAAAATCTTATCTATAATAAGTACAGTGTTGCAATAAGTAGATATTTACTGAATATTGATAAATATTGTTCACTGATTTTTTGTAGTAAACGAACAAATTGATTTATGGACGAAGAAAAAAAAAGATCTTTTTATAGAGCTTTACAGACTTCGGCACGTGAGTGTAAGATGACCATCCCCTAAACACGTGTTATAAGAGTGAAACTGGAAGCACCCAACCATAAAAGTACCTGGAATACGTTCCTGTTATACAAGTTGACACATAGTTTCTGTTTATTTTAACATTATGATTATTTTAATATATATATATATATATATATATATATTGGTTTTTAGTTTATATATATATAAAATTCTGGTGTCACAATGTTTGTAACCAAACTCCTCCGAAACGGCTTGGCCGATTTTTATAACATTTTTTATGTATATTCGGTAGGTCGGTCTGAGAATAGGTCGTAAACTATTTTATACCCCTAAGTGATAAGGGTGGCCCACCCCAAAAATTATTTATTTTTTGGCAAGACAACGTTTTCCGGGTCAGCTAATATTAGATATATATAAAATATAAGTTTATTTATGAAAATTCAATTTAATGAATAAAAAATTACCTGGTCAATTTAATAATAAATGTAATATTTACAATTTCAATACTGGATTTTAAAATAATATTCTTGCAGATAAATAGCTTCTCTAATTTATTATACGATCTTATTTTTTTCTTCGATTTTATGATAAACTTGTATGAAAAAAATTAAAAATGTGTTCTATTCTATTCGAAAGATGATTATATAGAATTGCTATTTATTTAATCGGTAATGCAGCCTTGTTTTGAACGATTCTAGTTTATGTATACACGAGCTGACCCACGAACTTCGTATCGCCTCAGGGAGAATAAAAACCCGTTTCATACAAAATGTATGAGAAAATTTTCTTTATATATTTTTTCTTTCATAAATATTTTTCCGAAGTTTTAATAGTTATTCTGCTATTCGGGATGGAATCAAATTCAATAAATCGGTTCAGCAGTTCTCGAGATATAAATGGTGTAACTAACACGACTTTCTTTTATATATAAAGAATATACTGTAATTTGTTTAATATATAATAATTGTAAAAAAGTGGTATGCTGAGTTTCTTCAGGGATTTGTTTTCAGAATCGTCATCAAATTAGCTAGTTTTTTTATATTAATTATGGTAATAGCTCTGGGTAGTAGTTTGGTTCTGGTGGTAGAATAGTCATGTCACGTTTTCCACATAAACTGCATAATAGAAAAGTATATTTTATTAGAAAGGTCAAATGCTTTTAGATTTTCGTACAAATATCACTTACATAATGTAATATTATGTATAATGTAAATTTAATGGAAGAAAATGGCGTTGTGAATTTCATAGAATCCACTAACGGAAATGTTTTAGTAATTCACCTCGGAGTAGTCACTTCATTGACCTTAGAAATGAATGAACAAACAAAACCATTTTGAAAGTTTACCTCATTTTGAAAGTTTTTTGATTACGCACTGAAAACAATTGGTCTATATGTTATATTATGTCTATATGCTATACGAGTCGTCTATATGCTACGAATGACTGAAAACAATTGTTATTATTTGACTTCGCTAGGAAAAGTGTATTTAATGATTCGACTTGGAAATTAAAATGCCAGAAATTCCTTTTTTTTTTAATAATTTCTTACCATTTGACTTATTTTGTTAGATCAGCTTTTACTAGCGACTTTATCCGGGTGTAGTTCGGTTGTATTGAGTTTCTTCTTGAACTCTTCAACATTTTGGTATAAAATATAGTCTAGTGAGAATCTCAGCTTCTAATTTTATTAACCTACTAGAGAATTATAGTTTTTCTAAAATCCTAAAGAAAACTCGGCGATGGCATATCTCTATCTGATACGGTTGACTCACAGTAACCATTTCTTTCATTAAAACTTTAATCTCTGCATAAGTATTATAAATCCGTCCTGTCTGTTTCTCTGCTATCTACTTCTAAACCATCCAACGGATTTTATTTCGGTTTTTACTTACGGAAAGAGAGTTTATATACATACGTATATTGATACAAAATACTGTACAGTATTTTGAAAACACTTTTAATAAAATATTAGTAATAAAATATCTTTTTAATGATATATTTTACTTTATACACGAACATTGGATTAAACACAGATTGTGAACCAGAGACGTATCTGTCCCACATCTTAATCTTGCAATTTACATTTCTAGTCTCCCAGCAAATTGAATTGTATCCGCTACGCAGTTTCCCGAACGTTAGATATTTAATTGCTTGCAAAGATATATTATTTTGATGATTTTAACAAATAATATTGAGGCCTTAATTGTTTTATTGATAGAATAAGTTCAATATTATCTTCTAAATTGAATGGTTATTATTTTTGTGATATTAATCAAGTTATATGACCCAATAGATCTAGTGATTAAAATTTTATTTTGCTTATTATATGTTTTACCTTTTAAATTGTCCTAGTTACAACACAATAATGACAAATTAAATTTAAACTTTAAAATCCCAACCCCAAAGTCCAAATTCCTAAATTGACTATACATTTAATAATACCTACATTAAAAAATATTTTCATTTATTTATAGGTATTTAATAAGCTTTAACTTACAATTACAAATAAGTTCACATGAGATTTTCAAGCAAACATAATTCCGTAATTTAAATTATATATTGTGTGTAATAATCCAATCCAATTATAAGGAGATCAACATTCAAAGGGCAAACTTCCGTACGAGACAGTGACATAAATCAAATTAACCCCGTTGCCAAGTTCGCATCACATCACTATGAATAATGAGGCATACGGAGCATCAGTTGTAAACTGGAAGGATTCAAATCTGTCATGCCAAATCAACAATAATGGCCTGAAGAGTGTGGCAATCAATGAGGATTCCATTAGAAGGGTGTCGACGTCATAGTGTTGTACCCAACGCGTTATTCAGTTATTACTGTTATGTTGAGTGTTGAGGATATACGAGTCAATTTAAAATCGTCATTTCTTTATTTTTGCTGGAAATATTTTTACTTCTTATTAATAATAATCTAAACGAGAAAGTTTGTTACTATTCCACGCAAAAACTACTTAACGGGTTATGTTGAAACTTACAGTAATATAGTTTATATAACAGAATATAGATAATATTTATAAAATATAGGAAAATATTAAAGAGTTTGTGAAGATGATTGTTACTCAATCACGCGTAAAATGTTGAGCAGATTTGGATGAAACTGAATCATGTCCCGGAGTAATATATAAGATTAATATATTAATTATAATATAGATTTATTATATTTAACATTAATAAAACTACAGTCTTTAACCAATAAAGCAATAAAGCAATAAAGCAGAACAGTTCATTTGTCTAAAGTCCACTGTTGATACTTAAAATATGCATCAAATTAAACATCATATAGATTTTTGTAGTGAGTTCGTTTCATCAGACTTCTGTGTAGAATATTTACTAGTACCTAAGTGTGTTCTGCAATTCATGATGGAATTTAACGAGTTTGAACTTTGTGTCAATTTAAGTCTATTAATTCTGCGTTTACTTTGCATCATATAAATACCTACTCGTAGATAGAAGGGTTGACTTAATTACACAGACGTGCAGATTTTTTTCTTATAGCAAAAAAATCCGCACACTTTCATCGATTTTCCTCCCTTTCTGCGTTGTCATAGCATCCTCACGGGAAGTTACCCCTAATGAGATGAAAAATATTACAATAAAGAAGCTAGTGTTGTTCATAGTTGCATCCGGCTTTAGCATTACGAGTAAGTAGTATTACAAGAGATTAGTAATGGTAGCAGATATACTGAGCTGCAAAAACTTTGCAAAACATCTTCATTAAATATTATAGAATTGAATAAAGTTGATATAAACATAGGATAAATACTAGTTACGGCTTTGTTTGTGATTGGTTTTGGGTAGGCGTTCCAAAGTAAGACGTCGATGGACGCCAGCCATCACAATTATTCATACAAATTATTCATTTGTAGTTTCTCAAACCAATTTACCATTTTATATTTTCTGTAGTGTTGTCTATACTATTGTTATAAAGAGAAAAGATTTGTATATTTGTATGTTTGTAATGAATAAACTCAAAAACTACTGGACCGATTTAAAAAAATCTTTTACCCATAGAAACCTACATTATCAGCGAGTATTATAGGCTATATTTTATAAAGTTACGCGAATGAAGGCGCGTGCAACAGCTAGTTAGTATATATATTCACAATTCCACAATTAGAAGACAAGTAAAAATAAAAAATTATTTTCATCATGACTGATTTGCTAAAAATATGTCCCTCGTTTCTTCTTTAATACTCACTAGTCAGTTCCAACCCTATTGCGCTTGACGGGGGTCGGGTGGCAGCGGTATATAGATCGGGAAATGGATGTGAAATTCCTGTTTGATCGTAAACGTTTACCGTAAAGGCATTGACAACAGTAACCAACGGAAAAGGTAATTTTGGGGAATCGTGTCTGTGTCGTATCAGCCTTGTGGTTTAGTTACAATCCCAGGATGTACTCGCCTTAATGACATTAGACCCAGGTCGGGCATATTTTTCTACGCTTGCCTCAAAGTTCACATTTCCCTGACAAACTTACTTTTCACACTGTTTGAACGGGAAAATTTAAAAGTACGAACATGAGATTACGAATAGTTTTTCCGATAAATTTGACTCAGCGTGCTTCTCTAACAACAGTTCAACTAATAGTTTTTAAAGGTTCGTGTAACCTTGACATTTTTATGTAGCATTTATTATTGTGTTTTTTTTTTTTTTTTTTTGTATTGAACAGTTCAACTTTCATATAGATCTAATGTTGTTCCTTCAGAATAAATAACGTTTTCTTGAGTCTCCTTTGCATATATTTTTTATCAAGCCATTGGCAATTTGACGAGCAATCTGTCGAGTGGTTAAGATACTTGCCTTAGTGCTTTGTCTCAAGGGTCCGGGTAAATTTAGTTGTGGCAGGGCACACTGATTCGTATTCGTTATTATAGATTGGACATGTACAGTCCGTCTGGCAGCAGTAACCAACCATTTACATTATAACCTTTTGAGTTTATAGCCAAAAGTAAAATAAAAGAAAATATTAATAATAATAATATATTACTTTCATACTTTTTACGAATAAGTTTGTGAAAAGATTAAATATATGTAGTTAGTGCTAAAATATTATTTTAATCAAAGTGTCTTCAGATCTGAATCTTTAAAAATACACCATATGATTTTTTTTTTCATTATATTCTTTAATATTTAAATCTCTCTGTTTCTTCGCTAAATTCTTCTTAACTACTCAACGGATTTTGAAACGGCTTTCACCAAATAAACGAGGAAGGTTTGTGTATAATTATAATGTATAATTTAATTTAGAACGTACCAAATAAACATTTTTCTTTCTTTCTTTCTTTCTTTAGATAAAATTTGCATCCTTGCGTAACTGGGGGGCGCGTCGTTAGTGAAATATAAATAAAAGTGTGGGTTCATTTGAAACTTTTCTTAGCATTCTAACAGTTAACTAAGTAATTTTAATTTAACTTTATGTTACCGTTGAAAACGAACCGCCCACAGCCTTTTGCAGGCGGCTTCCCATCGGATGCGACGCTTTGGTGCAAGATAAACAGAACTAAAAGGAATGGCAATGAGATGAAAATTTCCATTGGCGCTAAAGCCGATATTGCCCGTCGAAGAGCTGTCGTAAACGCGATAGACAGAAACAAATTAAACCCGATATAACATTAACTTTGAACTGATAAACTTGCGAACCCATTAGAATCATTTATAAGATGAATCATTAAATTTTAATTAATGTTTTTATACTAATGATTCAGTAAGTGAAACATATGCATTGTCAAGGGGTAACCAAGGATAACTTTCATCTAAAAAAAAAATACTGTTCCCTAGGGATCATCAAAAAATAAAAAATAAAAAATTCAATGCTTGACATAAATATATTATTATAAAGAGAAGAGATTTGTGTTTTTGTATGTTTGTAATGAATAAACTCAAAAACTGTTGGACCTATTTTTAAAATTCTTTCACATATATAAAGTTACACTATCAGCGAGAAACATAGACTATATTTTATAAAGATACGCGGGCAAAGTTGTGTGCAACTGTTAGTAGTTCATATAATTGAAGATTGCTCAAGATTGAAACAGATTTTTACATATCAAAAAGGGCGTGGACGAAATCACGGGCAAAAGCTAGTGTATTTGGCAAAAACTAAAAAAATATATAAAGCAGCTGTACAATGGGAATTTAAAACGACTATAAAAACATTTATCACATTAAAATTGATAGCTTCACAATGCTGATTCAATGAGGTCTGTGTTCCTTAAATATTCTGTATTCTTTTATTTAATGATAAGTAACGACATTTTTAATTCGCGACAAAATCCTTTACAAGTACCTACTTTTGTTCGCAGCTCCTTCAAAAGTTTTAGCTTTGAGGGATTTCGTTGAAAAATTGTTGGAATACTCGTTTAGGGACACAAAAGCGACTTGATTTTGTGCTTCTGACATCAAAGGTATCTTGTTTTTACTTAGACCGTTGAAATTTATTAAATATCTTTATTTCCAAAATGGACGGATGTATTGTGACGAAAGTTATCATGATTTTCATCATTCCGAGCGACCAGCGCAACTGTGTAGTAGTATCATAGTTTACTGATACATCGGATATCACAAATATGCATGACTAGCGACCCGCCCCGGCTTCGCGAGGTGTTGAAATTTTCAACAATCCTTTCTTAGATACGTTATAAAATAAATCTTCGTTCCATAGTGAATATATTTATTTATTATTTATTATTATTATTATTTATAGTCAGTCACGACAAACTATTTTATATGTATTGAAGATTTTAAATATCTTTTGCACGTGTTTTCGACAAAAACTTTGTTATTCATCGAGGATAATAAAACATTTTATCATTCCACTGAGAACCGTCACGCTGAGTGCCGTAGGAGATGATACTCGGTAGGTCGTTGCCAGAGATAGGACGCCAGGGACGTAATTTATTTTAATTGTAACTTTTTATTTTAATGAGTTGCCCGTCTGAATTTAGTAATCATCTAATTGCAGAATATCATCGTGAAATAACATAAGGGAATCTAGAAATACACCCTCGATCCTCTTCCTATCTCTTACCCTAAACAGTTCCTAGGCTAAGTTATATAGGGACAAAAAAACTACCAACCGTCAAGAGACCCTTTATCATAAAATATAAAACATTACGTAGTCACTGGGTAGTCATAATGAACTAAGTGAGTACCTATGCCAGTCTTGATCTCGAATATGCAAAATTTCGAATAAGAAAACTAAGTGGGTATTCACAACCTCGATTTTAAACTTGCGCTGTATAATTTAGAACTAAAATGCAGCTTGCATTCCGCATAATTCTATACAGACGCCTTATAAAGCTTTAACTAGCTAGAAAATAACATTTCCATAACTAAAAAACCATCTCGGACGTAATGCAAACTGCTCTCTTTACTAAATTTACTGTTCATGCAATCTTCTTAATATACAAAAGAAAGTCGTGTTAGTTACACCATTTATAACTCGAGAACGGCTGAACCGATTTTTATGATCTTTGTTTTATTGAATTTGTCTCCATCCCGAATAGCAGAATAACTATTAAAACTTCGGAAAAATATTCACGAAAAAAATATATGAAGAAAATTCATTTTCTCATACATTTTGTATGAAACGGGTTTTAATCTCCCTTAGGCTGTACGAAGTTCGCGTGTAACGTTTCGTATAAAATTCAATACGAAAATATTACACCAAGTGTGTATTGAGTTTGAATTGAAAAACTTTTCACTCACAGCGAAGACAGTTTTCACAATTAAAGCCGGTTCTAATCTCGATATTATGTAGCATTTTCGACGCTCACTTGGTAGTTCTTGAAATAATTCAAAGCTGTTTGAAAGAGTCGTGGATACCAAAAAAAATTTGTAAAAACACCTTGCGGACATTGAAACTTAGGACAGTGTAACAGCTGACAACTAAATTCCTCCATATATCCCTTACGCCAGTTTTCCTCAGTTATGTTTTGGTCCATTTTCTGTTTTATTCCTCATCATCTCTGCAGTCTATTTCTAATTTAGGTTTCATTACTATTCTTGATATTTTAACTAAAACTATAACCATTAACTATAAGCTTTACATGTATTAATTAACTTGCAAGAAATAAAAGGCTTTTTTATTTTTTTTTTATTTTTATTTTTTTATTTATTTATTTACTATTCTTGTAACCTCTATCACTCTTTTAAGGTCCTATGTCGGAGATCTCGTCTATCTATCTTTGCAAGTTAGCTATATGAGTGCTATGTCGGAGGAGATCCTAATATATTAGGATTTCCTCCGACATATTTATTATAATAACAAAAGTTCGGTTCACGATTGTTACCTCAATACCTCTTCATCGCCCCCAATAGAATAACTAATATTCATACCGACTTTAGTCTAAACAGCTGACAACGTTTAGTTTGAATTAATTCATCAGAAACATAATCTCCATAGTTGACGCGTAGGTACGATGTATACTCATAATGGGTATGTATAGTAATTAGCGAAAAGATACACTTCATATCCAAGAGGAGAATATACTTGTATTAATGATCCGTTAAGCTGACATCGCATACGACATGTTCTCACGCGAGACTGAAAGTAGGACAGTTAGAAAGGGGAGACATTAAGCGGAAGAAACTGTCCTATAGAACGGCGACCGGACGTAAAACAAGACTGTAACGAGAAAGGGATTTACCATAAAGTAGCCAACTCAAAACCATTATTCTTTATTGGATACTATATTAATACACTATGTATGGTCTGGCGAATGTTCTACCCTTTTCGCTAAGTGGCGCTTAATTGAATTGATCTATGTGTTAGTTAGTAGTAAGCGTTTTAGCTATCAGCCATCGTTTTAGTATAAAACTTTTTGATGAATTAGGGTAGTATCATAACATAGTAAACATAAAATTATACATTATGACATGTCACACCAAAAGAGGTGTGTAAAGCTGATTATATAAAGATGTGGTCAACAGAAAACATCCGTAAAACTTTTTTTAAAAACTTGTATGGTAATAATTGTATGGTACAAGTTTCATCTAGTCATTTGACAAGTTGTTCTGTGTTTGACATACACAATGAAAAATTTCCATTTCTTTCTTACTTATCCTTAATCCTACTATGGTCTTAGGTAAGTACAGCCTTTTCTGCTTCTTTTTTTTTGTAAAGAAAAGACGTATTGTTGGAAAATTAAGTGTTTTTGTTTTCGCACTGCAAAGACAAAGTTTCGTAATGTTTCCGTAACACTCGACATTCCAGATACTCTGGTGCCAACGTGTCTGCTTTCATTAATTCGTATTTAATGTTATAATTATTTCTCTGTGCTTTCTCTTCTTTTATTAATTTTCATTGTAAAATATTTTCAATGTGAAAATTAAATGCAAAAGCAAATCACCGACGAATAGCCTGAAATCTCGTGTTTAGGCTCCACCAAACAACTGGGTTTAAGGCTAGTTGGCACTAGGCTAGTCGAGTAGCAAATAATTTAAAACGCGTCTGAACACCAAAAAAATAGTCGAGTAGATTAGTAAGTAGGTCGAGTTGATCCATTTTAGATTAGTAAGTTATTTTAGTCGAGTTGAGTAGCGCGGGCGGTTTACCGACTAAACAAGTCTGAATTTTAGTCGAGTTCATTAGCTACCACGATTTTAACCTAACGACGTATAATATCCATTTATTAATATAAATTGCCATTTGTCAGCCCTCCTGTCGTGGTTTAACGCTTTTCCTTCTTCTCACCTGTTAAACCTTCAGTTAAAATACTGTACAACATGAATGCTTGTGGAATATCAAGTCTCCACAATATTAATAGCCATTACTATAAGCTTTGCATCCCAATCGACTTCTGGACAGTAGCAAATAGTTTAGCTAGTAAGTTACTCGTCACTGTACTAAATTACTATTAAAGTAGTCCAAACAAGGCTTTAGAGAAAATCACCTTTAAGACGTTATGGCAGTGTCTAAATGAATTTATAAATTTACTGTCCCTTGTCAAATTTGGAAAGTGAAATTTTCAATTCTATGAGTACATAAACTGTTCGTACTCTATATGAAAACCAATTTCTAAAAATCGATACTTACGAGATTTTCTGTTAATAAAATGCGGTCTGCGAAGCAAGGCTTTTGTCATGTCGACAGCTTGCCGCAGATTATACAGTGTTGTGTTCGAGGTTGTCGAAAACAGATTATTGTAACTTAGTGGTTACGAAAATATCGTATAATTATAATAATAATGCCCATAGAGATTTTTTCCAGAAATTTCTACTGTATTATTTTAACTGATATTTTATTTTACTCATTGAAATTTTTTCTGTTTATATGTTAAATTAAAATTACAATATTTATATATATATATAAAATAATCCTCAATATTTTTTTCTCATTACATTAAAAGCTTTACTTAATGTGCAGATATAATCAGAATAAAATAAATATTATATAACTAAATAATTATAATTTTAATCATGAAGTTTGAATAAGATAGTAATAGAGCTTCTAATTCTCAATTTTTTAAATTTTCAAGCAGGACAGGACCATAAATGCTTGTAAGGAACAAAAATCAGGCTTCACTTTGTTCTGAATAGCCCTACTGACTAAGCGGCCACAAATAAAAAATAAATAAACACATTACATTAATTATTTTACTTGTTTTTATAGATGAAGATTTATTAGTAATAGGTTTTTTGTGTGACATTTTAAATACTGCACTAGAATAATGCTACTTTAGGAAAAAAACCTTACTGACACACATAAATCAAACATAAATATTTTAAGTGGCAACCCTGATAAAACTTTAAAAGGTTTCTTGTATATCAAAGCGACGTTACGCTATCATTGAGATATTTTATAGAGTGTAATATTTCACATTTAAATTCAATTCACGTTATAAAACACTTTGAGGGAAACTCCGATTACATTTTGCTTTTTGATCGACTTTCAAAATTGTTGTTTTGTTTGTTCCTTCGATTATCCGTTGATGTATTGTCTATTTTGTTTCATTATCATTAAACATTAAAAATATATCAACTAGGTGCCGAGATTTCTACGAGATGTACATAATCCTTATTCGGATATTATTATTATCGGTGGCACAATCATAGTTTAAATGATGGGTTCTCTTTCTCTTCGAGGTAGTGTCCACAATTTTCTAAACAGCGGCGCTTGTCTATGGTCAACGTTTGAAAATGAACTTTTCAAAGTTGGCTCTGGTCTGGATTTGGAAGTAGTGGCAGGGCACGTTGCGTTTCGTAGTCATTAGGGCTTCCCGCCTGGCGGCAGTAACCACCCCCTCACAGGAGGCCACCGTGAAATAACATGTGTGCTGTTGTGTTTCGGTGAGCGAGTCAGAGATGCCAGAGCTCATTTCAGCAAGTGTGACATTGCTTGTGTTATAGGCGACGGTAGCCACCTACCATCAAGAGAATTGTCAGCGTGTCTGTCGTCCTTGACATGAGAAAGGTCATTTTTGTATCTCATTAAAAAAAAAACAGATTCAGAACTAACCTTTATAGAGGTTTGTACTTGGATTTTTCATCGAATAAATTCCAAAGCCTAATCAACATTCCATATAGCGAAGAATTCAGATCAAGGTATTTAGGAAGTTTTCTTCCCGGGTTATTTAAAGTTTTCATCATAATAATGGCAATATCAATGAGTCTGACGTTGGGACCGGGGAATGGGGTTTCTTTATGACGAAAATTATTCTTACTGTATTGTGTTTCAATAGTATAGTAATAATAAAATACAATGACTTAGACTATGAATTTCGTTCTTTACTTTCTATTCATAGATATGTATGGTATCAGATTCAGTGACTAAGCAGGACTAGAAGTTTTGTCATCAAATAGTTTTGTGATTTGTAACAAATGTAACAAATGGTCAAATTAAGTGGCATCATTAATAGAATTTAATCTGAATTGAAGGATGGTTCTAAATAGCAAATATAAAAGGCTAGCCCTCACGTTACGAATAACTTTGCATCATAGGCACTCGAAATCATCAAAAGGCAGTAAACGCGAGCATTCGCTGGAGTCAAGCGGGAAGGTAGACAGTTTCCGAGCGAGTGGACGCGAGGGTAGCTCTAATTCGCTTGGAACAACTCAACTGGCAAAAACCGATGGGTAATTGGGACATCTACCTATAACGGTTAGCGGTTATGTTATGTGTTTACCGATATTTTTTCTGGTATTCATTCAATGTAGATCAAATGTAAACTCTAACCCTAGGCGTATACCAAGACGCAGACTTAGGTCACGCAGTTCAATCTGCGTGACGTACTTAAATGTTATTACAGCGCATACGGAGACACGGACATCATTTGTCAACGGTATATTTTTGTGAACAGATTGTTTACAAAAACCTGTGCTGTGCTGAACTGTCGCCTGTGCGACCTGCGTCTTCGTATACGCTATTGGACGTTTTATCCAGGATTCTTAAAGTTACATTTTGTTGCAATCAAAAGTGGAAGAAATAATATATAATAACAGACCCATATTTATTGTGATTATAATCACATTCTTTATTCTCTTATTTATCCAATGATATTTGTTATAAATAATTGAACAAACAAGTAGAAGAGTCTAAATTAAATATTGATTTTGGTATTTATTGTCAACATAGAAATCAGATTACTTAGGATTGCGTAGCGGCTATCGACATTACAATAAAGGACGACATTTTCATCGATTATGTATCGTATAGATTTTACATCTTTGAAGTTTTGAACTAACAAAAAATGAAGTTGCTAGATACTTACTTGAAATTGTATCAGCATTAAAATAAATCTACCCTATAAGATATATTATTATACTTCGATTAGTTATGACCCTGTAATAATTTTATTCTTTCATTTTGTTCCGTTAGAAAAATCTTTTAAATGTTGCGATGACATCAATTTAAATTTGAGTACCTACATAAACATTTTCTCTTTTGAGTGTAACACCGTCTCTAAATCGCAGCTTTGGGAGCTTCTTAGCCGCTTTAGCTTTGCATTGTAAATAAGACAAAAAGTGTCTGCTTTTGAAACAGTTGTTTATTTCGTCTTACTCTTTTATCATATTTTGAAGTAACTATTACCTTATCACATTTTAAATAGCTTAAACAAACGAATTGATCATTCTAATTTCTTTTCTTATTTCTTGTCTTATTTCTTCCTTGTTCTTCCTTGTCTTATTTCTTTTAGTACTTTAGTTTACATTTCATGTTCAGTGTGTTATATAGAGTCAGGTGATTTAATATATTACCAATAATGAGTAAGCATGAAATACGTTTTCAATGAAACCTCCATAAATTATTATCCTAAGTCATAAAGTACTGAGAACTTGAACTACTGAGACTTTTTAGTTTCGATAGTTCAATTTATTAATGTAATTAAAATACTGAGACTAAAAAGCCCCACTAGTTCAATTAATTGAACTCGTGGGAATAAACCATCCTAAGTCATAAGTAGATACTTGTACGCGATGTCGTGGTACCCTGAAGTCTAATGAATTCTTTAGGAATACATAAGAATATACATTTAAATCAGTGGTAGCTAATTACCTATCTATAATTTTATATATAGATAAAATTGCTTGGAACCGATAATTGATGAATGTTGTGTAGAGTATAACTAATGAATAATGGAGAGAAGTGGTGGAAGATAGCTAGTCTTAATATCCTAATCTAATAATATTACAATATATTATTAATCCTAATAATATTACAAATGCGAAAGTTTGTATGTTTGGATATTTGTTACTTAATCACGCAAAGACGGATTTGGATAAAACTGGGCATCTTTTTTCTTCTTTTCTTGCCTCTCCATTACTGATGGTCGGTAGTCAATTTTTTTAAATCTCTCCTTGTTTTTGCGAGTCAATTCAATTGTTGCACGGTTTATTACCTGGATTAACATTTAGGATACTTTTTATCCGTTAAAAAATATCAAGATCCCGTACGATCGTCTGACAATTTTAAAAAAAATGTTATAAAAAATATAAAAATCCTGTGGGATTTTCTTAATACGAACTAAGGCGCGTACAAAGTGGCGGGCACAGCTAGTATTAAATAAAGTTAGTTTTATTTATCACATAGATATTCAGTTTCGGGTTCTTCCGTTCCCCGCATTGGCACTTAGCTACTCGTATGTCCCCTTGTCGGTCGGAGTGGCGGGTATGGCCACAGTTTTAATGGACATTTGCACTGACACCCTCTACTCAATACTCCTCTTTTTCGCTGCACCGTAAATGGAAAAACGAATTCTAGTCGTTTCACAACACCGACAACACAGATTTTATTCTATAGTGCACACTTATTATTCTGACTACACTCGTATAAAGTTTTAAGAAAATTTACCTAAAATCTATGTATTTGTAGGTACAAATAGGTAAATAGAAATCTATTCAATAGGTAACTTTTTTCTTCTATTTGTCAATAGTTTTTTCCTTTTTTTGTTTGGGGTTTATATGAGCATATATGAGCAATAAATACGATGCTGACAACAGTATCGTCTTCATTGTTAAAATAAGCAAGTCAAGAAATAAAATAATATTTACATCAAATACTCAATCAATCAAATCAAATCAAACCAACTGTAAATCAACAAGAAATAATCAAATACTCAAATATTTACATCAAATACTCATACTAGAAACCATCATCTCCAAATAGACTTTGATTATAAGACAGTCGTGACAATTAGTCCCTTTTTTGCTTCCACAAAAAGTAATTAATTGGGCAAGTCATCTAACTGCCAAGAGGTTGGCAGATGAGATTTATTATCTAAAGAAACACTAACTGTGCTTGTTCGTTACAGCCATTTCTCTAAAAGCTTTTAAGATTTATTCACTTTTCAACAATATTTTCGACGAGCAGGCTTTCGGTTACTTAACTAATTGAATGGAACCTATAAACTTTTGATGTACCTATGAAAAAAGTAATATTTAAATGGCCAATTCACGTAAGTGATTGCTTTCCGGAGACACAACCATTCCTTAACAACAAGCCAGCAGCTAAATTTAATCGCTTGCGATATACACGTGAAACTTTTTAAGTAGTTGCAGAGCATACTGATTTTCTTTTAGGTACGCCGAGGTTCCGACCTGTGTGAACCTGGAACCCGACATGAAGTAATCAATGTTTTTTAAATGCATTACTCAGTATGTACTGGTTTGTACGAACTTTTTTTTCGTTTGTACCTCAACGGGTTCGGAGATACTAAATTTTCAAAATACTCAGAACCCTTGAAGGAATCGATTTTTTTTAAATGCATACGTTTGTACTTGATATGTACTTGTTTGTACCAATTTTCTTTGGGATATAAATTAAGCTATTGAGATATAAATAAAGCTCCACCTGCTATTATTGCTTCCCTGTTAGATTGATGCCTTCCTTTTTTTGCATTATCTTATGCTATTATAAAAAGGGGAAGATAACTGATATTTTATCCGGATTCATTAAGGTGTAGGTAAGTTTTGCATCGTACTGGAGATAAATATATAACAATAATAATATAGTTTATAGTAATAGTTATTGCTAAAAGCAATAAGTGAAATTAAACATACTTTATATTTATAAGAATTAAATGTAAATATTTTGTGAGTGAAACTCACCGCGAATTCAGAATCGCAATTTACAAAATGGACTTTACAGAATCTGGTAGCAGGTTACACTTGTATTGAACGAAATCTCATTGCTTGATGCTCTAAAATCAGCAAGGGTGGATACGCATTTATGCCAAATTATTAATCAAGCACTCGATTAAATTGAATGAAAACACTAGGATACAATTCACAATTAAAACAATAAAGACTACAACAATAAAGACGTAGTTTAAATAACATGTTATTAATTACATAGTGACTTTAGATAGACATAGAATATAAACACTAAACACAGATCAAAGGACTCTTTAAACAAGAACATCTAAGTAGTTACCTACAGTGCGTTACTTTGGAAATAAATGTTTGTACTTACAACAAAAAATGTGTAATATATTTTTCCATTTTGAACCCTAAAAGCTTTTCTCCGGGCACTAATGTGACAGTTAGCAAGCGCATGATGCGATCACACGCTCAGCAAACCTTAGCTAGTTTCGTTTATTCGTGTGAATAAAGTTTACAACGGAAAACAATAGGACTTTTACAACATTTAAAATATTCAATTGTACAAATACTCCACATTCACATTTATCGTACAAATAAATACCTTATCCTTATAGGTTATAACATTTTAGTCAGCATTTGTCATAGCAGAAACACTTCCCCAGTAATCATCTATTCGAGGTATTACGTATGCGCTGGGCGCTGGCCTTAAATTCTACTTTGCTTCCGGTATGTGGATGCTTTTATTTGCAAAAATTCCAACGTAATTTTTCTTGAGTGTCAAAACATCAAAACATTTTGCTAAAACTTGGAATATGTAGAAATTTCATATAGGCAGTTTATCGATTTTCATATAGGCAGTAGGTAATTAGCTTATCATATTTATCAGATGACGTTTGTGTCTGCTTTTTATTATCACTCTTCGGCCTGCATTAAATATCGATCAGCCCCTAAATATTAGTATAGATGTTGTATAGATTGTGATCGAATACAATAATAGAGAATCAGACGAAATGAAGAAAGTTACGTGAAAATTTTTAAGCTGTTGCAGAGCATACTGCAGAGGAAGTTATAGGTGGTTGCGGTCGCTAAAAACACAACAACCAGGACCTTCAATCTTCGTAGGAGGAGAAACCATCGTCCTTTTTTCCGTATAAAGGTTTGCGAAATTTTATTTATCGATTGTCTTCTTTGAATCTATAGATGAAGTTGTAAGCGTTTTCTTAATTATAAGTATATTTTCTTACAATAGTAAGTTAGCACTTGACTTTTTACATTCACTTAGAATTGTCTATGGATTCCGGGCGACGACCAGGCGGAGGCGAGTACTAATTGTGGGCTTTATTAAAGTTTTTTGCGGCGTAAAAGCTGGGAAATGCTTAATGAAGCAACCGCGGACATGAATCGTGTTATATTTATTAAGCAGCTGTTCGTTGCTACAATTGTTTAATATTAATATTCTGCGTATATTTTAATTAAATAATATTCTTTAACTATGAATATTTCGGTTTAAACTAATTAGGCTAGCTAAGAATCAAAAGAGCTATGTGTGGAACTGACGACCACAATTCAATAGTGATTAAATATGATACAAGAGGCTCTGCAGCGATGTTGCATTGACCATCGCTATATCGAAGCTTTAAAGTGTTTATACAATAAATCCACTCGGTTTGAGTACAGGAACAGAGCACACAGTCGATTCCATTGCGAAGAGGTTTGAGACAGGGAGATGTACTCTCTCCGAAATTGATCACTGCCGCTTTGGAAGATGCGTTTAAACTCCTATGAATGCCAAGGATTGCCAAAGACTTGGCATCAATATTAATGGTGAGTATGTCCATCTTCTTCCGTCTTTGTGAAGTCGATAAGATACTCAATATTATAAATAATGATGGGTTTGGTCTTGGCCAGCATATTGTCGTGCAGCAGACGAGGTCGACGATGGAGTGAGTTCACCCGGAAGATGCTTATTCGATAGGCTGCCCATTTTGTGTTACAGAATCGAGAACGCAATGAGCCACTTCAATAAAATATGAAACGTATAGTAGCGAAAGCAAACTAACGATACATGTATATGTACATTACATAGTAACAAAAAATTCGATATTAATAAAGTTGTGCCTAGTTCAGAACCTCGTAACGTACGTGATGTTATATGCAGCAGTCAATTTGTATTCGCTGTGTGTGGTGACTTATTGGGACACATGTAAACCACGCGATTGAAATCGCTTCTGCATATAAGATATTATGAAACATTTGCATGTTATATTATTTGATGTGGGCATACTACTTCATAGTTTCGTGATGATATCTAATCAAATTTCGACTTTATTATTCATTTGAATTTGACTTTTGACTTATTGAAAACCTATTAATTCACTGAAAGGGACAGTGTGCCGTCAAGGGCAGCGTAGACAGATGATCTCATCTGTCCACTTTGTGAATGGATGTAAGAGGCTTTACAGATGTAAGGGTCGCGGGTCAACGGTGGATTTAAGTTGCTTCTGACCGGTTCTATTGAAAAATTATGGGGAAGGCCTATTACCAGCAGTGGACGTCCCACGGAGAGCCCACGGATATATTTCATTCTTTTTATAAAAATGAGTAAAATATTTTATACCAAATATTAATCATTTTTTTTTATATATAAAAACAATAAAATATATCAAATCTATACTAATATTATAAAGAGAAGAGATTTGTATTTTTGTTTGTAATGAATAAACTCAAGCACCAATTTTAATCATTTTAACATATAAGGATACATTATCAGCGAGTAACATAGGCTATGTTTTATAAAGTTACGTGGACTAATTCGCGTGCAACAGCTAGTTATACATAAAAAATAACCTTTTTTAAAAAGTATTATCTTTGGAGGTATTATTTTGATTATAAGGCGGGAACGTTAGTTATAGCTCATTCTCTCAAGGTAGTCTAGTATGACGTGACCACCGGTGCTACACCTCGATCTGAGTTCAATCTGTCTGCCTGTCTTTTATGTAAGATAATGAAGTGTGAATGTATTTACTAATGAATTCAGTCGACATACATTCCTATTTTGTATTTTGAACGTCCACACGTCCGCAGCAATACACCGCACAATAATAAACACCAAAAAGCAATTAACTAGAGGAAGTTAACTGCGTTCGTTCGCGCTTCACGCCGTTTGCACAATGATTTTGCATTAGTTTGTCAAGTTACATTGAGGTTATTGCAACCGTGTGGTTGCTTGTTTATATTCTTAATTTAGAATGGAAATAGTATTTTAAGAGTTCATTTTTTCTTTTTTAATAATAATTCAATATCTGTTTATATCTAAAACTAAGTTACCTATATAATATATTTACAATTTGTATAGAATATTAAGCTTCGGTCCTCTAGACAAGGTCCCAAGCATGCTGGCTGCATTATCTCGTTGTATGGCAAGACTAATTTGTTAACCAAGGTACCTAATATGTCGACCAAACGTTTTGACAGACACTGCTCGTTTACGATTTTATTATATGTGTAAAATAGATAATGCAAAACAGAAGATAATTGTGTATAATATAATATGTCATACACAGTTTCTCCTGAACAATGTTTATGCTTGAACTGAACTGAATTTTGAACTATTCAAAACATAACGAAGGTATTTTAGTATCTCCAGTACGATGCAAAACTTACTTACACTTTAAAGAACCCGGATAAAATATCAGTTATCTTCCCGTTTTTATAATAGCATAAGATAATGCAAAAAAAGGAAGGCATCAATCTAACAGGGAAGCAATAATAGCAGGTGGAGGCTAACACAACTTTATTTATATCCCAATATGGGTGCCCTCAAGGGGCTGTCTACGGATACTACACCCGACTTTTATCATACTTGGGAACAACGTAAGATATAAAAAAATCTTCGCTGAAATACTCGTTCCCTTATTTATAAGCGTGTCTATTAATGGTATAATGAAAGCTAACCAGTGAGGATTAAGTTTCGCTATTGCATCCTTAAGCATATTTCTATTTTTGTTATGGGTATGTGATATACGTAAATGCAAATATGTAGAAAAAATATTTAAAACTTATTATAATTCATATTATAATAATCATATTATAATATATGTAATTTTTTATTTATTATCATCTATATAAATAATAATAATATAGACTATGTAAATAAATTTAAATGTGTTAAAGAGAATTAATCACCAATTATATGTATTATGCGAAGTTGCTAAGATCAGCAGACATAAGTGAAAACCGCATTCAAATCGGTTAAGCCATTTCTGAGATAAGTCTACACAAACGAACAGACTGACAAGCAGATTTTAAAAATAATATAATATATACTTTTCACCTTAGTAACATAAGTACGACGTGTACAAATTGTTTTTTTTTTTTTTTTTGTAATAATATTTAATGTATGTACAAACACGACTCGTTAACGAATTTATTAAATGTATTGATTATTATATGTAGGCATAGGATCAGGGTTGTTGCGGATATTTGCATCCGCATCCTCCGCGGATGCGGACATGGAGCTAGTCCTAAATGTGGCACATTTTTCCCAAGATGAATTGTCATTGTTTCAGTTTTTTAATTTACCTTCGCAAACAGAAACGATAAAAAATTATGATTGTTTGTGAGGACGATACGAGGTGTCCCGGTGTTTCTTGGGAAGTTATAATTATTTATGTCAAACGGAAATGCAAAAGCCATTTGGCAACAAAGTTGACAACTTGCCAAGTTTTGAACTGCGGGTTGTATAATTTTCACCTTGGGAAAGATATATTTTTCAACCAATAAACACTTATTTAATAGGTAACAAAAATGGTTGGTAACTTTATGTGTTAAGTAATATTAAATAGGAAACACGTAAACAATGAAAGGCTTTTAAAATTAAATTCGTTAATTAAATTATTAGTAAGGGGAGAAACAAACAGAGGCGGACAGCTATTTAATTTAATATTATAATTAAATTTATTTTATTTTATCAATATCAATAGATATAAGTGTTTTTGTGATCTATAAACTATAATTCTGTAAAATTTAATTAAAAATTTTAATTAAAAAAAGTTTTAATTTTAACACAAGATCTGTTGAATGTGCGTAAACTGTGTCGAAATGCAGATATTTTTATTTTATTTAAACGAAATACCAACAGCACATTAAAATTTACTAAGTCACCTACATAAGTTATACAAACACGTTTACACTTGCGCACCTACAACTATATGTTACAGCTACGTATATATCATAGCGCTTCAGGAGATTTGACTGCTACCGAATGATATTCCGTACTTTGGGAGCTATATACCTAGATGATAATTTTAATAAATCTTACTAAATTAAAATTGTAAATAATTGTTTTTATTGATATTTCTTAATTAAGTTTCTTTTTTTAAATTAATAGGTGTATTTGTTATTCTTCCACTTGGTGTATGGATCGACTTCTTGTCATAATATACTTGTCATAATGAAAAAAAAAAAAAAAACAGTGTGAAAACTTGAACAATTACTTGTGTATTTTTGAATCGTCAGGTAAGTACATACTTATATACAGAGGTGTCGCTTACCGTATCAGTGTTGCGAGTTCAATGGCTTTTTCCCATCTCAAAAATTGTTCTTTTTTAAATTAATATCAGCGCCATCTCTATTCGCATTGATGTATTATTTCAATTCAATAAGTTTTCGCAAGGATGTATTTTTACGTAACATATTCTAGTTTTTGTGATATTGTGTAGATGGCACAATATCTGAAAATATACAGAGGTGTCGGTTACAAGGCTACTGTAACAGGTCGCGAGTTCAATGGTTTTTTCCCATCTCAAAAATGCCAAACGCGCCTAAAGAATTTTTCACTTCAAAACAATTTTGGGGTGGCCCACCCTTATCACTTAGGTGTATAAGAAATTAAAAAAAATACTTTACGATCTATTTTCAGACCTATCGAATATACACAAAAATTTCATAAAAATCGGTCAAGCCGTTTCGGAGGAGTTTGGTTATAAACACTGTGACACGAAATTTTAGATCCTTATACGAGTATATATATTTAAAAATTACGTGTCACATGTTTGTTCGCGATGAACTCCTTAACTACTGAACCGATTTTGATAAAATTTCGTAACTATGTGTAACTATGTGTAAATTTTTATCTCAATTTATAGTATTTTTTTTATTGCAAATTACTCGTTTATTATATGAGAAAAGGTTATAAATAACCTTACAGGTTATAAATACATCTGTGAGAATCAGTTGTTGTTATGGAACTTATTTTAAAAATTATCTGTGAGTTCCATAAGATTTTTACAGATGGCGGTGTAAGGTAATTTATCGGCTGGATTGAGTAAATATTTATTATAAAAAATTACACCCAGGGCGAATCCGGGAGTGGGTCAGCTAGTATAATATATAGATTAATTAAAACTTATTAGTGTCTTCACTTAAGTAAATAAGATTGGTGTATAGTTGAGGTTCATATGAGCTGTAGGGCAACTTTGTGTATATGGCGGGCGGGCTTTTTGATGGATTACAGAAAAGTTCTCACATCGCTACCCACTGAAATTAGTTTCAGACAAGTTCAGCGTACTCTTGTGCGGGCTTCTATTAACTCATACCTAAGTACATATACGCTTAACCTCTACATGATAGCTGAGGAAATGTGTGATTGATATGCTACACATGCTTACATGTGACGATTGGCATAAATTGGCAGATAATACTTGTTATATACCAAGCACATCATTAAATATTACGGAAGCTTCGTATTAAAAGAGATTTTGGACGCTAATTTACTGTATCAAACAAACATAATTTTTTTAATAAACACAATTTAACAGGACGTAATAAAAACATTTTTAACTTTTTTCTAATAAATTTCAAAGTATTTTTTGTATTAAAATTCTCATTCTTATGACTATTCTAATATTATGTGTAAGTATAACATACACATAATGTTAGAATAGCCATAAGAATGAGATACACAGTAAGATAGGGAAATAGTGAACCACGTAAGTGGACGCTATGATAGAAATAATTCAATATATTCTGACCAAATTCCAGCACCCGGGGGGAATATGGGCTACGCGGCCGCTAAGCCTTGATTCGTGTCCCGGTCGAACCCGGCTCAAATTGCTTTCGTCCCTTTCTGTGTACTAATTCTACCCACATTTCTACTCCAGATGGTATTGTTTTAAGGTTTAAATATTTATAGGAGGCATAGGCATAGGTAAGAGAAACTTATTACATGTATTTGTATCAACATTATTATTTGGGAATGTTCAATTATTAAAATAACTTAAACGTTAAATGTTAAGCTTAAAGTTGCTAAGCAAGTAAATAAGTCTTAACCTTCATGAAACTTATTAACTTATTTATTATGATTTTTTTTTAATAAATTTGCACAGGCATCACTAAGTAGGTAACAAGTGGCAAAACTTTGATTTAGTCCTTTAAAGTGTGTTCAATTTGTTTCAGTTCGGACTCGTTAACTTCCGTTAATTTTCCTCAAGTCCGTAAGTTTTTGGTAAATGCAGTACCTACTATTTACCAAAAAATTACCGCGCCGCGCCGCGAAAACATGTTCATGTTCATGTTCATAACCTGACTTCCAGAACCCAAACCAACGGTTTTTATAAAGAGATCACTAGAAAAATGCAATTTCTATTACTTGTTAACGGATTAACGTTAACTTCCGTTAAATCATCCGAAATGCAACGCTTTAACGTTTAACGAAGTTAAGCTATTTATTAACGGATTAGCGATTAACGAAGTTAACTATTTGATTAACGGTGATTAACGGTGCTATGTCTCCATAATACCTTCAATTTTATTAAAAAAATTATAATTTAATTATCGGTATGAAAGTGATTTATAAGAAGGTGGTAACTCCTCGAACTAAGGAGAAGCTTTCTCCTTAATATAGGCCTATATACATAGATATTCAAACATTTATAATATATTTGTATAATATACAATATCTGCTAAATCTTTAAAGATTGAATATATCTCGTTATTCAAATAACAACCGCTCCATCGAAATTCTTAAACAACTTTATATAATTTTCATTATGACGTGTTTAATTAAGTGCTCCATACAATGTTTTACCATCACGCACACATAATTTAATGCGACAACATGTAATTCCATTAGCAACTCTTTCCACGACAACCGACCAGCTTATGCTGGTACTTATGTAAGATCCTTTATAATATTTTAATATCGGAGCCCGTAAAGGGATAATTGAAATACTTTCGCGAATTGTCGGCACGTAATAATGTTGTCATTTTGGTTAGGTTATACTCTTCTAAAACCTTAGGCATTTGGTTGCATTGGTTTTTATTGTAACAGCTGTCATTTTACATCATATTATATTTCGTCCCAACCAATTAAAGGTTTAACAAATTTAGGGTCGTCAGTCAGTGACGGTCGCAATGATTGTAGATAGCTACTGCGCCTATGAAAAAGGATTAGGAGAGGATAGGGAAATAAGCTTTGGCATACGATACTCACTCATCGAAACACAACTCTTATTTCACGGTTGTTTTCTGCAAGGGGAAACGAAATCTATAGACCTTTGGGGAAAACCATTGACTTTTACTTCGAACAACACCAATTAATTCAATGTGAAACCAATTTACATTGGAATCTACTCAAAATTTTTAATCAGTCCATCGAGTTTCACGCTTCACGAAATTTATTTAAGAAGCCTGGCTCGTTAGTAAAATTCGCCGTGATTTGACGATAAATTGAGTTTCAAAGTCAATTTCAAAGGAAATCACCCTGGGACTGCTCCGGTATTTATGTACATTATTGATACAGACTCTTTAGTCCCTTAATCATATCGCATGTTTGAATAATTAGTGGGGCGTCTTGAAAAGCTTGTGCTTCTAATAGATTGGACTTTTTTATGTACCTTAGCTTCATTATTATAATAAGCAGAGTTAATAACAATTCGTAGATACACCATTACAATACAAGTTAATTTATACAATTACTATGCAGATAACAGATTTGATCTTATGTATATATATATATATATATATATATATATTATTTATTTACATACAAAAAAAAACAATTGGTGGTACACAGTTTAGGTGTACTATAAACTCAATTAAGTTTGTACCGTACACCTGAGTTGTCAACAATAATATAAATTTACAGAATTACAAACAAAAGAAAGAAGTACATATTCGTAGGTAGATACAATTTTAACTCTTTAGCACAACGAACCTGCTTGTCCCACTCTAACATGCAGCTAACTCATATAAGCGCATCCTTGTTGAATTTGTAATGAATAATCTCAAAACTATAGAAAACAAAACTATATCAACGATTATTATGGTCTGTATTATTTATATTTTCCAAAAAATTTGTGTACATACTCATTTGCCTATACAAATAATGCCTCACAAAAATGCCTCACAATAACACAATACACTAGCCGAGCATACAACTCACTCTACTATCTCTATGAGTAATTGTGACAATTGCTTTTAAAGTGTAACCCAGCGTTACCTCAATTTAACAACTGGCACTGCTTCTTTCAGTAAGAGAAAGTTTATAAACGAAATATTGCATTGCGAAAAGTATTTCCGCAACTACGATGCGAGTGTTCCAGGTATATAAGTATTGGGTACATTTACCCACCCGCAGGGAACGGAACAAATTGCTTGTCCTACATCCAACTACATTACATACCATAACTTGGGAGAAAGTTCATACGAGTTTAACTCGTATTGATTATACTTAGTCAATTGTTTCGTAGACATGTTTGTTTGACTATATTGATTGCGAAATCTCCCTTCAGTATATGTAATAGTATTTAAAGGAATAGAATACCATTTATGTACTTTATTCTTGGAGGTCCGTTTTAATAGAAATAATAGTGAAATGTTTTTTAATTATGATTTTATATGTTTGCATAGGCAACCCTGTTGGATTATATTTTGGCTGTTGTTGACCTGTTTGGCTATATTGATTAAGAAGTCAAGAAAACATCTATGTAAATTATTCTTGGAGGTCTGTTTTAGCAGATGGAAAAATAGTTCATTCTTTTTATGGTTTTCTAAGGTTGCAGAGGCAACTTCCTCCATGTTGCCCATGAAAATTAGTGACAGGATAAAATATTGTGGAATCCCTTACTCCTATGCCGAATCCCTAAGGTGGGGCACCCCCAGTTATGATATCAGAATGAACGCCAAATCTCGTCAATAGCCACCGAAAAAATCGTTTCACAAACAAACAAAATTTTTGCTTCAAGTATAAATATTTATGTACAATTTATAATTGATGGCAAAAAGAAAAATATTATTATAAAATTAAAATGTGTTGTTGATATGCTGAAATAATAAGCAAGATTGTTTTTTATGTTCTTTTTTTCTAACAAATGCACATTTTGAATCGCAGCCAAACCCTAAAGTCTAGAAATACGTCTACCATTTAAAAATATGTTAACCATAACAAAAATATGTTTATAGCGTCTTCTCGTCAAACTTTTAGAGACGCGTCGGCGTCTGATTATTGAACAGCGGATGTTGTAATTCTATCATTTTGTTTTTCCATAATGAGTCTTATGATATAGCCTACAAGATCGAGTGTAATCGTACTTGCATTCATATTATAGCTTTTTTATATTTATTATTTCTTTAAAAAACACCTTTGAACGCTTTAACTTTCAAGCAAAAAATATAAAGAAAAGAAGACATTTTTGGACAATAAAAAGAAGAAAAGGTAACAAAATATAAAACCAAAAATTTATGTAAAATTAAAAAATAAATTAATGTAGGTAATTCAAATTTTATGTATTAAAATAAAATATTATTTACAAAGTTAATATTTCGCAGTTGCAAAGTTTCATATTACATTGAAATTCGTAAAATATAGAACCAATCTCATACCGTAACAACTTTTCTTTAACTGTAATTTGTTTGATATGGATATTTACATTTTTTTATATCGGTAGCGAAAAGGAATTATCAATTCATGATGTCCACGATATCCATGATATCAAAGAGTAAATGACGTTTGATGTTATATCACATAAAAAGTTACTAAATGGATTTTGATTATCATTTTTTTTTAATATAAAGATAAGGGGGTGTGAATGTGTTCACCGTGACGTCTGACATGATAACAAAAGCCTACACATATTTAATTGCTAATTGTTTGGTTTGCGTCACCAAAATACGTCATTGCATAGACAGCGTAGGTAAATTTTGGTAATTAGCCAATACATACTTAAAACACTTGCGGCCGTTACCCTTGAATGAAATTATTACAATGATGGACACTTCCCCCTTAATGTGTTGTGCTTGTAAGTGCAATTAAATTATGCTTGTCTATTCATTTATAAATATTCATTATACGATTTATAAAATTTGGACAATCGTTTTTAGCTTATTTTCAATTAGCTTTCCACTTTCTTCGGGAACTGTGTTTATTTATTTGAATGAAAGTGCCGATATTCCTTTGACAACGTGTATGCGAAATTTCATGACGATCGCTCGAGTAGTTAAGGCGTGAAACAAACTTACATTCGTATTTGTACATTCGTTTTTACACAGCGAAACATTTTATTAGCATTTATGATATTATTAGCTTATGAAAAGATCGTCAGACAGGTGATTTGATCGTAACTGGCTACTGGCTACCGTCGCTTATAACAAACACAAGCAAAGTTGCTGCAAGTCATAAATTCTGTCTAGTCTTATCTAGGAGTAGCGCTTCTAACCTGTAAGACTTACTATAAACTAATTTATCCCTTAAACTTACTTTAAAACTACTTATATAATCACATTTTGTTTGTTGAAATTATTTAATGCAAAATTTACCTATTTAACTGTTTAAAATTTATTCTGAAACTTTCTATCAAACAAAAAGTGTTATTAAAAATATGTATGAAAATTAAACGAAAAAAAAACGAACGAGGGGCGAAAAATACCGTATTCTTCAACTAGTGATGCGGGGAAAATACAGGTAAAGCGCAGCAGAGGCAGGAGAAAGACATCCTGGTTGAAGAATTTAAGAGAGTAGTTTGGTTTGAACACTCACTCCCTCTTTCGTGCAGCGGCTTCCAAAGTTAAGGTAGCCATGATGATCGCCAACCTTCATAGAGAAGCAGCACTTCAAAAAGAAAAAGAAGAAGAAAATTATTACAATTCTGTATTTCTTGCAATCCAAATATAAGCTTTAGAATTCGATTTAGTCTATATATTTGTTTTTAAGTATTCAATTTGTTTGAAGTAGTTTAGCGTTTTCTCGTTCGATATTTAAATTCGAAGTTTCCGACCTAATTTCACGAAATCATTCTCTTTGAAGTGTTTACTTCTTTCAAAGATTACACACAATCGCAATAATATTTATTCTAATAACAAGATCATTCGTAATATCTTAATGAGAGATTTAATTCTCGGCTTCTTGGAAATGAGCACATTCGGTATATTTCCGTAGTATTACAAACATCGACCTTGCTATTAAATCTGTTTAGATCTCCTACTGTACTGAGGAAACTTTTATCATTTAATAATTATTATTTTCATTTAAACGTCGTCAGATATGCTGAATAGAAACCCCTCTCCTCTCCTTCCTTCTTTATCCCTTTATCCTAAATCCTTCTATGGTGGGCAGCATCTTTTTTAATGTTAGGAAATCCTCTTGGATACCCGCCAGTATAGGGGACACTGCGGGGTTATGCGGGATTCGTACCCAACCCCAATAACTTTCTAGCGCGACCGTAGATGAGCGGGGTCGCGGGGATGCTACATCGGTGCCCCGCAACGGCTATCCAGTGGCGTTGCTTGTGTTATGGCGACCTACAGCCTGTCGTTTTCCTGACTGAACTATACGTATGTACAAAATCATATACGTTTTTCTGACTGAACTATAGCGTATTGACATCACACATTGCAACGCCCACTCCACTTTCATTCATAAACACTGTGCTCGCAGTTTTTGGACCAGTTTCAATAATTCTTGTTATTTTCCCCAACATTCTCTCTATTTATATAGTAGTTGACTCGACTTGCTCTCTCAGTCTAGTTTCGGTGATGCTGTCTAATACACGGTTCGCACCTATTATAATTGTGATACTTAATTATAATTAAATGCAGTGTTGTGATTGACGCTATAAAGGATGCTAAAAGGTTTGTTGAGTTTTTATAGGACATTTAACTGTCAATTTATCGTCAGTTGAACTGCGATAATATCAAAAGTTGTGTGATCCATTGCTTGCAAGACTACGGTGAAATTTATTGTTTCAATTAATGCCTGCTCTGAGATTTTACCACCTCACTGTGGCTAGTCAACAAACTCATATTCGTGTTAAATAATGATTAAAAGGCCTACCTATGCCCAAAAGCGAGCGGCGATCACATCATCACACCGGTGATGATGTGATTTTAAAAAAAATACTGTTTAATACTGTTTATTTAATTTAAAAAAAAACCATATTTCAATTAATAATCAGTTAGGATTTGCGTAAATGTACCGACCGTAAATTATTTATGAATGTAGAAATGTCTCCAACTTTCGCCTCCCTTTCGCGGGCCGTTCGTCACGCGGCGACAATAGGTATCTGTTACGTTTTTCATCCAACCATTTTGTAATGTAATTTCTTATTCAAATACTTGTTTTTTGTTGCAGGTGTCGAGTTTCGCTGTGACAGAACAATATTCAAACAAAAATGTCCGGGCTCTTATGATAATTGTGGCGACTCAAAAATTGTTTTAAAATTTTTAGTTTTTTTTTAGGACATGGTATTAAGTGCTTGTGTTTGTATAAAGTGTCAACATAACAAAATAAGTGAATATTTTGATATAAATAATATTACGTATATTAATTAGTGTTTTTAAAATTAGCAAAAAAAAACTTTTTTTTGTGAATGTGATAAGTTTGTGCTGGTAAAATGTGTACATAAATATATATAAAAATATATAAAATAATATAAATTCGGTAAAATAGAATTTAAAAATAAATATGTCTTCTCGAACGGGCCAACGGGGCACGTCTGTGGCGGCCAGTCAAAGAAAACACAGGTCTAGGTCCACCACCAGATATGACTTGGAAAAGAAACCGAAGAAGAAGGACATAAGGTCTTCAGGGACCACAAGTCTGGTCTCAATTCCGAATACGATCAAGCTGAGTATGCTGAACAGCGGCCTCATATCTTTCGGTGAGTTACAAAATTTTAAGATACACTATTTTATATTTAAAACAAAAACAAAAGTTTTCGACTAATGTGTGTTGCCAGTGACGACATATGGCGCTGAAACGTGCTCTCTAACTCAAAGAGCTATAAAAGACAAAAACAAAAACAAAAGACAATTTGACACCTCATAAATGTTCTCATTGCGGTTCTAAATAAATAGAAACCGCGTATGTACGTTAGAAATTTTCTTTATACGTTTTTATTTGAACGTTAAAACGAAACCACACGAAACGCTCAAATTCTCCGAGGATTGGGTAACAAAAACAATTCCGGACAAAACGATGACGTAAAAGGTGAAATATGCAAAACAAACCCAGTCTTTTTCACAAAATATTTCTGGTAATAATAAACAGAGGTACGTTACGTGCCATATATTAATTACCAGATGTAAGTAAGTACCTACCTATAGTTTGTAACATTATAAAAGTAACGAAAACAAACGAGACCTTACTTCAAATATAACAATGCAAGTCAATGAATTATCTATGTTAGGCATTACAAAAGTGATCTTCATACTTTTTTAATTTACACACATATTAATCAAAAAACCTACTCACTTTCATTATTGGAATCAGTATCTGAAGAAGATTCATTTTCCCTTGTATTAATTATGGTGTGATATTCTGATTCGTTTGACTCTAACTGACTAAATCAAAACATTCTGTTATAAGTTCTAAGAAGTATCAAAACCGATTCTAGAAGAGTGAATCTTCTGGGTGAGCTTCATCATCAGCCTCGTCTTTGCCACACGGCTAGATGCTTGCCAAGAGCAAACCCATATTTATTTTAAACTAGCTGTTGTATGCGACTTCGCCTGCGTAACTATGTACAATATAGCCTATGTTACTCGCTGATAATGTAGCTTTCTATAGGTGGAAGAAATTTCAAAATCGGTCCAGTAGTCCATACAAATCTTCTCTCTTTATAATATTAGAATAGGTAGTATAATATATACTAGTATAGAAAAGTGTCCCATAGTTAATTTTAAAAAGCACCTCTTCACCAACAATTCACATAAAGCTATACCATAAAAGCTATTAACATACACAGAAGAAGAGCTAACTAAATGTTCGCATGAATGTCTAAGAACATACCAACGCTTGAGAATCCAGTCACGTTTCTGTATATGTGTCGTTAAATGCAAACAAAATCACGTAGGTGGATAGCGAAATCACAATGGAACATTCTCGATCAAAGCCACGGGGATCAGTACACCCCTTTTCAAATCTAGTGCCTTCTTATATATAGCACTGTAACGTTGCCCTGAAATGAGCTTTCAGATTGAATTTTGTATAAAAAACACAACACCACATTGTATCTTTATTTTGGCAACGAAATGTCGGAATGAAATAAAATGTTCATTATCCTTAATCCTTCTATGGTTTGCAGCGCACTTGCAGCATTATCTATTCTACAAAAAATGTCACGACAGCATATGTCTAACTATTACCTATAGTTATGCCACAATAAGTGTTCTTTTATTTTAAAAATTTAATTGAAATGCCGCCGCTAGAAAAGACTCTTTACTTGTATCTTGGTATTAATCTTTATCAAAATAAATATATATCTAACTATATAACTTTAAGGCTTCCGTCTACTTGGCTCCCACGTCTAGGATCCCATCCCATGGGATCCTAGGATTTTTTTTTTTTTCATTTTGGCTCCTATTATTTATTTATTTTATTTTATTAAATGTGGACTTTATGTCTTTCAAAATTATTCAAGAAAATGTACTGTTGCTAGAAACACTTGAGTGTTTAAATAGAAAGTGTATGTGTTAATTTGGACCATTTTCTTTTTTCGTGCAATGTTTCTTTGAAAATCATTTGTCAGGTTTACACCAGATGTTGATGTTCTTGACATTTAAATGTTGATGTTCTTGGCGTTTTAAAACAATAGGAGTTTCATGATAATGTTTATTTTCGATAGTAATTCGAAGAAAAATTTTAATGACATTAATATTAGGCGCTAAACAAGAACTAATTCCATGAATAATGTTCGCCATTCTTTCGCAGTGAACCACTCAACATTGTTTACGTAGTCTGTATTGGAGCTCGACCGGAACTTAATAAATTACACCATTTGTTGGGGGTGGACCGATTTCTTAGTATATCCGTCGCTTCGATGTTTGCCGTCGACATTTATATATGGATTCACTTTATAACTTTCATGTAAAACCCGTGTAAAACCCGCCTCAGAACATTTCAAATAAAACCGACTTTCTTCAACTCGATACCGATACCTTTTTATACATTTGTGAGATCAACTTTTGTTTGATTTACAATCTATGTATAGAGACTTCTGAAGAATACATAGTATTTAATATATATCTGACTCTGATAACACATTAAAAATAGTTTCAGTCAGGGATCCAAATAAATAAATAAATAGAATAGAATAGCTTAAATAGAATTTAAGCTCAGAACTTTTTTCTTTTTATCTTTCTAATTTTATATTTTTGTCTTGTATTGCTTGTCGGATTAGAGGTAAAATGATAAATTAAAGTTTATTATTATTATTATTATATTATTAAACATATATTAGTATTAGAAATAAGAAATTTTTAAACAATATTAAAAAAAACACGAAAGATCTTTAGGAGTTATTATCACAAGAATGGAATCAAATTGTGTCTGAAGGCACTGATCATTGTTTTCATACAAAAGGTCGTCAGGCAGGGAGTACGGGATGCTAGAGCCTATTTCCCTATCCTCTCCTAATCCCTTTATCCTTTATCCTACTAAGGCTCTTGCAGCACCTTTGGTTCAGTAATTTTATAGATTAATGCTTACTTATTTTTTATTTTATAAAAAGAAACAGTCATTACATTAAATGATTACATTTGAAGATGTAGAGTTTTTTAATTATATCTATGAGTAGTTAAAAAATTTATTACAAATTATTATACATTATAAATATTAAATACACAGACAAATATGGATATAATTTTTAACAATATGAGGATTCCATTCCCTGTGTTTTGTACATTTCAAATCACGCATACATACAGATGCGAACGTTTACTTGCACATCTACAAATATTTATTATGAATCAATCTGTGAGGCATGCGCAGGAATACAGAACACACTTGACCTGAATCGACGGACGTCCCAAGAATGCAAGAAAGATGACGTTGGTGTTTATGTATTTGAATTTCCAAGGAAGATACCCTTGAACGCTAGTGTGAATCATTTTGAAACAGCTCACAACATTTTTCAGTCATTAACTTAAACTAGTGTAACTATAAAACAAGCTATAAATAAAAATTATAAACTAGCCCCTGACATTATATTGAGATACTTCTAATGAGCCCAAACATGTTATATCTGCTGTAAGTTGCTGATACTACCACATGAAGTCAAGGTTACCGTGTCATGGAAATACCATCGAATTAAAGAAAGAAATATGTTAGTTTAAAATGTGAAAAATATTTTTTTACAAATTAGATAAAGTCCAATTAGTGACAGTACACGAAATTTCAAATCAATCGAACCTGTGGAAGTTAGTGAGATTGCTTCGTCAACTAGGAAATGGGCTGATGGTTTTCAAACGCCTGAACAGATGTTCACAAATTATAGTTAAGAACCATCTCGATCACATCATCTTTCAAACTTTAAAACCGTATCAAAATCAATTCATCCGTTTGGGAGCTATGATGCCTAAGACATGTTAAATTTATGAGACCCCTCTTTTGCGTCGGGCGAGATGAGTCCGAAGTGGACGTAGCGGTAAGTTGGGATCCGAGGACAAAGCCTCGCTTTGACCCACACATCACCGCTGATGGTGGAATCCGGGGGGGTTTTAGTGGGTATTCTCGGTGATAAGTCACTTCACCGGTCGAGAAAAACACTCCCCCTCGTCGACTGTCCCCGTCGACGAGGGATAGTTCGTAAATGTCATCTCTCCTCCTAAAAAAAACAGGCAGCCGAATAACAACTGCTAGTCAAATAAAACACAGGATATATTTTTATGAGAGAAACAGTTTGCACATAACAGATTATCGAACAATGGACCTTTGACGAATTCGTCTGAATTGTTAGCGACAAAAACAAAAACGGATAATATGTTTAAAAAATCGCCGCCACAAAACAAAAGCTCGTCTGTAATATTGACTGACGTTGAAATATAGCTGGAGTGTCACTCGAATTATACTGTTGTTGACATAAATTCCAAATTTATTTAGATTATTTTGGAACGTTTTCATAGAACCACGGCAGTGTTGTAGTTGTATACTATGTAAATACATTTTATCGTTCTTTTTGTTACTTTTTGCTGCTCCCGGCTTCGCCCGAGGTGTAATTTTTATATATAAAAATCTTCCCTTTCCATATGTGAAAACCGAATTAAAATCGGGTCCACCCATTCTCGAGTTTTTGAAGCATACACAAATCAACTTAACATTTTTTATATTAATATAAATGAAGATGTTATAAGGTCTTTATTGATCAAAATTTACAATATTAGTTTAGAAATTAAAATAAATTTTACAATTCCGTTAAATATTCCACTTAATTTATTAAATGTAAACTTTGACAGGCAGATTGAGAGAACTTGTACTTGATGGCTGGGTGCAACTCGATACCATACCTACCATCCAGTGGTCATAATTTTAATAGATTTACCATGTATCTCTTATTAATAGAAACCTTCGCAATAAAAAATTATTAGAAAAAGGTTGCATTCTAAAACTGTTAGATCAAAGTAAAAAATATATTGGATAAGTTATGAAAAGAAAAGGAATGTGAGGGTGGGGAGAGGGAAGGGGGAGGGGATGCCGAAGAGCGGAAGATCACGTCCTCGAGGCGAAACCCGTGCTGTGGTTTCCGCTATTCAACGAGATAGTAACGAAAAATGTTTTTCGTAATAGTGATAGCGAACAATTTATTGAACAAAAAGTTTTTACGTCCCTATTTCGTTTTGTTCTCGTTTATTTTTGTTCCAAAAATATACAGTTTCCTTTTCTGACTGGGTATAGTAATTTTATAAAAGTTGGTTCAACAAAATACTTACCACTCAATGCGACCTCTATGACACAATTGGCTAGATGCTGACTAAAGCCAAGCCAAGAAATAATGTAAACGACTTGTGCGATGTTATTTTAAAATTATTTTTCGGTAATACCAATTTTAGTAAAAAAAAAATGCAATTTTAAATCTAAAATTTTTACAATTTGCCTCTTCTACCAAGTGACTAATAAAACCGCTGCAAAAGATTATGTATAAAATCCTACTATTTTTTTTTTTCTCATCTACAATTAACTTTAGTTTTATACATTTACAAAACGGCTCAGTTAATTGCTAGCGAGTACTCGGTTCCGGACGTTTCCAGCGGAAACGACGCAAGCAGACATCCGACGCTTTTACCGGTGCACGCACCACTACCTGAATACAGGCAGCTGCTTACAGAAACAGCTTTTCGTCTATATTATTTTTAATTAATAAAGTTAAAGTCTGTTTGTAATGCCAAAATAACTGATTTTTACTAAATATATAAGTATCAAAACAATATATATATAGATACTTATAGCAAAAAATATTTTTAAAACTTGTGTTGTCAGTTTGTTCCGGTTGATCTCCAAATGTTATCCAACTAATATTGTAAATGCGAAAGTTTGTGAGGGCGGAACATACTGTAAGAGTATGCACTAGCTAGGGCAATTTCAAAGAAGCGGTTGCGTACACAGCGCACATACGGCGAACGGACTACCGCTTACATTGTCCCACACCTTATAAACAGTCTACCTTCAGATCAATGTAACAGTATAAGAATTAATAATATTAAAATTATATTAAAGCTATATTATTTAAATTTAGATATCTAAATAATTATAGATAATATAATAATTTATAATATGTATAATTAATAGATCTAGTAGATTAAATTTTAGATTAATTTAAAATGATAGCACCAGATTAAACCTCAGTGGTTTTAGTTAACATTGTTAAAATTATAAATAAATAAGGCATAAATTAAATATAATACGGTCTCTTGTAATATTCGTTTCAAGTTGAGTGTCGCCATTCATTAAATTAGTCCAGGTTTAATGCTCTTTTTAAACAATGCATTCTAATACATTTATAATAAAAGTATTATAGCGGCACTTAGAAGGTACAGCTTTACGATATAAAATTATGGCACAATCTCGCCTTAATTAACAGCTGCGGTGATCTCAGTCGCAACCGCCTTTGTTTGTGATCGCCCCCGGCTTGCAGCTTACACTTCTATAGATAAAACTTTTTTACAAAAATAATATCATTTTTCTTGTAGCTCTTGCATGATAATTGGCCAGAAAGAACAAGGTGGAAGATTTTTCATAATTGTATTCCATATGCATACATATGCGAGGTTTATTTCATATGAAGGGATTAAAGATAAACGATAAGGAAGGGATGAGGTAATGGGCTCTGGAAACCTTTATTCGCCCACCGAAATACATATTGCTGTTATTTCACGGTGGTCTTCTGTAAGGGGGTGGTTACTGCCGCCAAACGGGCTGCCCAAATGACGCCCTGCCAATACTTTCCAAATCCAGACCAGAGCCAACTTTGAAAAGTTGACCCCGCCGAGAGGGCCCTGCCTCTACTTATGTTAATATTATTATTTAATAATTTCAAAATTGTGTATTCCATATTCAAGGTTTCAAGTTATGAAAACCAACGTAACAAATACTCACTGACTACGCTTCCAATTACTTCCACTAAAATGTTACTTAGATCAACTGTCAATAAAATATACGAAAATAACTGTCAATAAATAAATAAGTTTCAATAAAACATAATAGTATACTGTAACGTTTATTAACAGAACATTTATAATAAATTGATAATGCTTTCAACAAAATTCCCCGTAACATTAGCGTGTTAGGATCACATAAATAACCAGGTCCACAATAAGTAATAACTTTATTTTCTCACTCATCTGTTCAAATTAATAATAACTAAACCAATAGGGCAATCTTATGGCGTAAATTCAGACTTATATTTTAACTCACTTTTTATCGTCAAGTTTTTAATTCAATTTACAAAACCCAGTGTACTTAATCAAAAGGCTCAATCTCATAAAGTCAGAATCGCAAATAACCAGATTCACAATACATTAGAAGTACAGTCCCGATCAAATCAAATGAAATTAATTTAATAAAACATAAAATTATTTCTAAAAGTATCAACACTTTACTTGTAGTTGGTGAAAAAGGCCCTTAGCCTAAAAAACTCTCACTAAGTATGTAGAGAACAGAGAACTTATATAGACCATATACACATATAACAAGTAATTTTAAAATCGGGATATCCTGGTTTATTAAAATGCTACAAAAGGAAGTGTATAAGTGGAAAACATCATTTTCTCTCAATATTATCTAATATATCAATACGTTCGGCATTAACTTATAGTCATTTCCATTAAAGATCGATGTCGAATTTTAAAAAAATAATTAAAAATATCATTATTTTTAATATTATAATACTTATTTTAAAGAATACACTAGTAAACTGGCTGAATAAGATAGCTCAGGCAAAATTAATTTGATATAGCGGCGCGTTGCTGATTAATTACTCCACAGGTTTACGTTAATTTATTGAGATCAAGTCGGCTAAAATATTGACGAAAATATTGGCGAAAACAAATTCGTTTTACTACTAATTTGTCTTATTAGCGTTAACAAAATCAATTTTACTTTAGTAAATTTTTGTTTAATAAAAATACATTAATATTTTTATAAACATTTATAATGTACTTCATGTATTAACAATTCTGAGCTCTGAACACCCTACTGCTGTATAAACTACTGCTACTGCTTCACACAGAAAAGAAACCTATAGGTTTCCTTTAACACAATAAAGGGAGAGTGTGAATTTTGTATGTTTCTTTATATGTGGAAGGTAATCTCCGGAACCAAATTCTTTCACTATATGAAGGGTACATCTATTAAGTCTAGAAATCTGAAATTTGGAACATAGGTTTATTTTATAACATAGGCATCAGCTAAGAACGGATTTTTGAAAATTTCTACTCCGCGCGATGTCAGGGGCGGGTCGCTAGAAGGGTATACATCAGTATTCTTATCCTTCCAATCCGGCTCCCGGGCGAAACCAGGGCGCGTCAGTCATGTATTGGGAATACTCGTATTCGTAGCGCTCAGAAGCGTAGCTCCATCGGTCGCTTAGCAACTTCGTAGCAACGGCCTAATCACCGGTCCCTAGAATTCTCTCGAGCCCTTGAAAGTAAGTTATTTGTATTGTATTCTTGTATTTATTAATTTATTGCCATATTCAATACACAATTTAATCTCCGTCTATAGGAGCAAGATATAGGATTCCATCCGAGTTCAGTAGTTACAAAATTTATGAATTTTAAAAATTGCTATTTTATTAAATATGTGGGTGGATCTGTTTTCTGTCCAATAAATATTATAATATATTTTTTATTTTCATTTTTTAAATTCAAATCAATAAAACAGAATGACCACTCGTAAACGAGATAATATATGGAGATAAAATACTTTAATTAGGTTTTTCTTTTAAAATTATCTTTCGTTTGCGACTTATTTTACGAGCACCGAGTGGTTAAGGTGCTTGCTTTATCGCACGCTATCATAGGGGTCAAATCCGAGGGCCAAATTTGGAAATGAACTTTTCATGGAATGGAAATGACCCAAGCCAACTAGGCTTTGGTCTGGATCTGACAGTTACAAGGCACATTGCGTTTCGCAGTCATATGGGCAGGCAGCCCGACTGGTGGCAGAAACCACACCCTTGCTTCTGCAAGGATTTTACTGTGGTCTTCTGATTACCGTAAAATAAGTAAGGTTTCTGTAAGTTAGGAGTTTCCCTATCCCTTCCATTAATCGGCAGCGCACTTGAACCACCTGTGGCGTTGCTTGTGTTAACTACATACGAGATGGTAGCCACCCTATGCATCAGATAACTCACACCTATCAAATCAGATACACATAAATGTGCAATTGTCAAACTAACAATAATTACAATGATTTATGCCTCTTTCATTTTTACAAAATTATCTTATACTACAGTTTTAAAAGTGAATGAAATAAACAGTGTACTACAATGTTTGAAATGTATTAAAGTGGTAGCGAGACTGTAAGGAACGCACTCAACTAAATTGTTACCATATTAGAGGTCTGAATTTACAATGTAAATTGCGCTGCTTTCTTATGCATGAAAATGTACATTTTAAATAACAAGAAGAAATTTTCCCCACTATATTAAGGTGGAAATAGAATAGAATATTTAGTAAATAGTTTAGGTACATTAGTACATAAACTCATCCTGTTTTTGATATCACAAGCGATCTATTTGAATGCTCTCTCTGCCCACTAAATAAGTAATTCTGGTCGTAAATAGACCCCAATCATTTCCAAGGTGAGATAAAATAAAACTGCTTCCAAAAAAAATTTGATAATACAAAGATAACTCGTTCATCATCATCATTATCTCAGCCGTAGGACGTGGACATAAGCATCCCCCATAATATAAAGTGGTTAAACAATTTTCCTTAATACTTTATCCTTAATCCTACTATACTAGTCCTTGCAGCACTTGTGACGGTGCTTGTGATATAAGAGACGATAGAAACCAACGGTAGACTACTAAATCATGGGATTAATAGGATATGAATAACACTAGGGCTAGCAAAATAACCATAAAAATTTTGCGTGACTCATCAAAACAAAATGTTGCTATCAAAACAAATAAAAAATAGTTGAGTGGATATAGTAGTCGAGTTGAGACAAGTTCAAGATAAGTAAATGAGCTCTAACCTCTTTTACTCAACACACCCTAACACAAATGCGGTTTTCTGTAACGAGCAACAAGGATGTGTAATATTTACTTAATGGTTCTTAATTAAACTCGTATTTTGTATCTCGTCTCGTCTGATGGCGAAAGACGTTTATGATTTTATTCAGAGAAACGTAGAGGTTGAAAAGGGCTTAGTAGGAAATTATAAATAAAGCTAACGAAGGAAAAAATGTTTATTTGAAATTTTACATACCTAACAGACGTAATAAGGTGATATAAGTCACGTTATGATATCATACGAATTATTCTTCTTTCGTGTAAGTCTTTCTTATGCAATTTATTTATTTATTTATTTTATTCATGTTTCATACAGGCATTATATTCCTTTGTCTAAGCTACATATATATGATATACAAATATGTCTAAAGAACTATATATTCTTATTTTATTATAACATTCAATCGTTTATAAGCAAATAATAGAACAATATTATAATTATTTTCTTCCCACATACAAACAAATAAACTTACAAACTTTACCTCTTTATAATAATAGTATAAATAAACGCTACTGTCGTCCTTATATTATTTATATACTAATTTATATTTCACATTTGTGACTTAAATTTTTTTTATACATTGGAAACTAAATAAAATTAATGTAACTAAATGTCAATCTGCATACGTTCAAAAAGGTTCGCTTTGTTTGAGCATGTAATAAAAAATATATATGTAAAGCAACCTTGAATGTTCTCAAATAACGATCTTACTGGGTTCGTACACCGATTGTCCAATGCGATAGATTGCCAAGAAATTGTTGAGCGAGTAATACATTAACGGGCCGACAAGACGTTGTTTTGCTCTTAACAGTTGCGATGGAGCGATGTACGATTACATTTATTGAGCGATTGCTTTCAGTCATTACATTGGTAAACGAGACACTTGTTTCTACGCAACGTGAAATCTTAGTACCAACGCTGAACGCATGCGTACCTACTCACTAGCGATCACTTTCACAGATACATTTTTATGGGATAAAAAACATATTAAAAAATCCTCGCATTGAATTATAACATACTAGCTGACGGCCGCGATTTCGTCCTCGTTGAAAAATTAAAATATAACGCCTAAGAAAATATCTAACATCGTTATCGCTGTGACCACGGGTGGCGCCGCCACGGCGACTGTGGTGCCCAATTTTTAATACTTTTATTCCTTGGGAACCTAACATTTTTTTTCATATTAGGCCTATTTGTATTTAATCTAATAATATATATATTTTTTTTAAATTTATGGCTGTATGTAATCTAAATAAATAAATATTAATCCAAATAATAAACTAAGTATCTGTGTGCCAAATTTCATCCAAATCCGTTTTTGCGTGAAAGAACAACAAGCATCCATACACTCTCACAAACTTTAGTATTAGTAGGATTCTTTATTTAAAATTTCTAAAACCTTCCTTATGGAGGTTATTAAAAATGCTTAAATATAATTTAATGGGATACCTTTAATAAGAATCGTCATAATTGTGATACTCGTACATTGAAATAAATAGGTAATTAATAACGAGCGATATCATTTATGAAAATTGGTTATGAATACGTTTCAGTCTTTAAAATTAATATCTCAATACGTTTCGCGCATTTCCTGTATTTATCAATTGAAATCAATTGAAATACGAGTATAGGTAATGTATTTCTCTGTTTTTCACTTGCGAGTTCATACTTGTTTTGTTTTAATAAACCTACACTAGCATTATATTTTATTTGCAGGATACTTATTGGTTACAATATATTTTTAATATACGAGCTTTTGCCCGCGACTTTGCGCCTCTTTTCCTTACGTTTTAAAGCATAATTTATTCAATCTTTGTTTCTGATATTTTATTTTTATTTTTAGATGATCGGGATTGATTTTTTTTTCTGAATGAAAGGTGATGAACCTTAATGTCCTTCGTCCTGTATCTCAGACAACATGTATACAAAATTTCATGATGATCAGTTTTTTTTTTTTTTTTTTGTAAAAGATGGGTTTGCTCTTGACCAACAACCAACTGTGTAGCAAGGATGAGGCCTAAGATGGAGCGAGCTCACCCAGAAGATGCCTATTCACTCGAACTTTGAAAAGATTTGGGTTATATGAGCTCGGAAACACAGACGTTAAGTAGTTAACGCTCTTTCTATTACTGAAAATGTCATCAAAAGCCGTTATGTGGTTTAGGAGGTATTAGAGAACATACATAACAGACAGACAGACGCCGACAATGACTTTAATTCATATTATGTAAGGAAACTATGTTACCGAAGTTTATGCTAACTCAATATTATGTCAAATTGTAAACACTATTATTAATTTGTTCCACTCCGCGACAGTCAAAGAAACTCTTGACCCAACAGCCATACATCATTCAACAAACTTCAGCATGAGTGCTAAATTATTAAGTTCGAAATTCCACTTGAGATCATTAACACCGATTGTGAGCGAAGTTAGTACGAATTAATTTGGCAGTCCTGCGTACCTCTCCTTTAATTCTCTGCCTTCGGAGGTGAAAGCGAGGTACAACCGCATTAATTATACAGACCGCAAATTGTGCCCCTGCAAATGGATTACAAATGCGGTTTCGACCAAGGTGACGTAATTTTACTTATCCCGTTGTTGTTAATTCAAATATCAAATCAGGATAACACCAAATGTCTCTGAGATTTTTTAAATTATTACTTACAAATGAAGATAAATTGCTTGTCGGATCGGATCAAAGTAGCAACAAGCCTTTACTATAACTGCGGCTCGTTAACTTCTCCGTCAAAACATACGAAGGCACGACTTTTAGTAATGAAGAATAAATAAAGAAAATTACAGAACTTTTTTAGGTATAATAAAGATTATAATAATGCAAATTATAAATAAACACTACAAATTCCAAGTTATGATAATAATTAAAATAATTAAAAAAAAGTGTCTAGCGGCCTGTTTAGCCTACAACAGTCTATTATGTCAGCAATAACGTTCAAAAGTTTTTTGGATCACTCATTATTTATCATCGATGTTTATTAATTTACAATTAATAATTACAATTGATAACATGAGATTAAACCTCAGCGGTTTTTATTGTTATCATTTTACATGTTATTTTATATATTAGTCTTAAAATTCTTAAATATTATAAATAAATAAATAAATAAATTTATGGTAAAGGTAGGAAAGTTGGTAGATTGCTACACGGTGGTAGATGGCTACCATCACCTTAAAACTATGTAAACATCTTGGGGTCGAAAGAACCGACCATAAGAGGAGATAAATTAAATTGTTTATATATTAAATTGTAATACCTCAGTAATTATAAGTCTCTGATTAGTTAATTGTGGACATTGTCTATTTTACTGCCAATTTTAATAACATCTGCAAGAAAAATTAGTTGAAATTTAGATTTATGTCAACCTCTATGTAAAATCATCAACATTCAACTCTTATATGCATATGGAAATATATTAATATTTTGTATATGCTCGTTATTATGACAGCACAAAGGGAACATTCAATTTCAAAGTTGGTTTTGTCTCTTACATACAATGTTCAACTCTCCTTTAGAATCACTGTATATAAAAAAAATTATACATAAAAGTCTAATTTTTGTTATCGAAATTGTATCTAATGTAGGGATGTTATAGATATAAAATTTCAGATCTGGATACGAATACGGATATAAGTAATATTATACCAGTTTCGGATACGATTATAGTTATGTAATTGTTTCGGATTATCCGTTAGTTTCGGATAATTTCGGTTACGGATATTCAATTTTTAAGGAATTTTAAAAGTAAAATTTAAATAGGGAATAATTAATATGGTTTTATTTCTAGGTCATTATTTGGTATTACAATCAGTCATATAAGTTGTTGTTAGCTATCTACATAATTTTAAGTTTTATCTACTAAAAATGCAATAACAAACATTATTATTTTTTTGAAAAAAACCTTTTTCAGTTGTTATAAGTAATAATAAAACATTATTATTATCCAAGTATATATTTTTCTTTCTTAGTTTTAAATTTTTTACAATATAAATTTAAAAAAAACAATAAATATTATAAAAAAACTTAAATCTAGAGTTCCACAAGTAGCGGGGCAAGGCCCAAGCTACCGGTGGTTAGGGCTGCAGAGTGAGGAACCTCCTAACAATTCGTGCCGTGTCAAGAAGTACCGCCTTCTGTATCTGACCCTTGATCCATCCATCTAGCGAGAGACTCTTAAGATGTTGGTCGAGGCTCTTCGCTATAAGGCCATTCGCCGATATGACTATCGGGACGATGATTGTCGAATCGACATTCCACATGGCGGTCACCTCGTGAGCCAAGTCTATGTACTTGGTAAGTTTGTCTTTTTCGGCTTTCACGAGGTTTTCGTTGTGGAACAGTAATGTCAACAAGCATCGTCCGGCGTTGGGATCGGTCAATAACCACGATGTCAGGCTTATTGGCGACAATAGTCCTGTCCGTGATTAAAACATTATTATTATTATTATTATTATTATTTCTAGGAACTATTATTCATTACAACACCATCAGTCATCTTTTTAAAAGTTATTGCGTACTAAAGAGTTCTAATGTACAAATAGATAAGGTCGATAGTTTCAAGTAGAGTTTTCCAAGCTGTATCTGCAAATCAGCTGAGGCTACCTTTTTTTAATAACCCTTATCCTAAGTACTACCTCATTAGTAGAAAAGTATCTTGATGCATAATTTTCGTTTCAACGTAGACTTGTAAATATTCTTTCAGCAGAGGCTACCCCGATAAGTAAAGGTATAAAACCCCTATAATTTTTTTAAAAGTATTCAACCGCCTTGGATTGGAAAGAATATAATTCCATTGTAACTTTTACCTACAGGAAAACTTACTTATGCTAATATATAATATTATAATGTTTATCTATACTTCTTATAGATAAATTTATATTACTTCCTTTAATTTCGTCCGTAGGTACACCAAATGAAACGTAAAACTAATTTTGAGTCCTCAATGGCGAAACCGTAAACTAAAGCTAGTATCGCATAAAAGAAATGTTAATCTTGTTCAGTTCTACGTTATACATATATAGTTAGCGGAGAAACAAACAGACGCGGAGACTTTCTGCAATTTGGTTGCAAAATATTGTTTTTTTTTCTACATACACAAAAAATAAATTAAGATCAGTAATGAATTTGTTTGTACGGTAAAAGTCCCAAACATTAAAAAGAAAATAATAAAAAAAATCACCTATCGAAGGATGCAGTAAACCGAGTGCATAATTTAATAAAACATAAAATTATTTCTAAAAGTAACTAATCAACACTTTACTTGTAGTTGGTGAAAGAGGCCCTTACTATTTTACTTTGAACCATGTGAGTTAAATTGTCTGCTTTCTTATCTATAGGTATCAAACTATGCCAGAATAAAGCCTTTAGAGCACGTAGACAATGTTTGGGCTAGTTCAGAAGTGAAAGTGACTCCTGAATAAAACCATCTTCGACATTATGTTTTTAACATTCAAGTAGCGAAATACACGTAGGTAATAAAGCCCGGGCTCTATTTGCTAAACACATAAGTAGACCTAGTGTAATATTAATATGTCGCACACGATGTATATTTAATATTGCCTCGGCGTCTGTGTATGGCTGTGTGCACGCCGAGTAACAATTTACATGGAAACTGGGTGTTTATTTGTCGGGCCGTACCGTAGTCTCGAGAGCCTAAGACCGACTTGAATTTTATAGTTGCAAGTCACAAAATATTAGCGTATTTGAAATATATGCTGACTTAGGTCAGCGTATAATTTTAGAATTTTAGCAAACTTTAGAATTGGCGAGTAATTAAAATTAACATCGGTCAATTGTTTAATACTTTTTGGATCTATCACGTGGGTTTAATACACTCGGGAATCCCTTATTCTTTAAAATATTAGGTAATATAGGTATTTATTAATTATCTTTTCATGTTTCAAAATAATTTTTTTTTGTTATATTTTTTTGTGAGTACTGCTTGCTTTACAAAAATTGCTTTTTTTACTTTTTGGGCACTTTTGGCTTGATGAAAGCATAAGCATTCATTTGCGTGATTAGAGCCTAACTTGTAGAGTAATTTACTAATATTAAGAGAGATTTGTACTTTTGTTTATTTTTATAATTTTTAATGAATAAACTCAACAACCACTGGACCCATTTTATAAATCATTTCACCTATAGAAAGATACGTTATCAGTAGACATCGGATTATTCACTAACAAAGTGCCAAAATATGCACTAAAAACTGTTGATATGCCCAAAATTATGCACAATTCAAAATCAAAAAACCATTTTTACTTTTTATATATTTTAATTAAAGACGGTACAAAAACAGAGAAATATTCTTTAAATTATGCATAGTTTTTATGACAATATACAATTAAGTGTATTTCCAAATTTTCGGGCGCAAATTTGTGACGTTTGTCACCCAGTATCAATTTGTACGCCGAAAACGACCTCTCTACATCAACTGACGTAATTAGACAAAAATTTTAAATTTGGCGCCATTTCTGGAGATACCTGTTTAGGACGACCTGTGCCGTTCATTGTAGGCACTAATGTTATTTATGTCTTGAAGACTCGGGTTGTTACGCAAAATAGAGTCCAACTTTGTGCGAATCTTTTCTGATATTGAATTAGGCGTTGGCGAGTTCGATCATTGTTTCCAGTATTTCTATTGATTTAAATAGAGGAAGGCTTTTTGTTTCCAATTTTTCTATGGTCATCGTCACCTAGGTATTTACTTCCCGCCTGCTATTAAACGAAATATGCACGATTGGGAAAAAAAGGCAAAAATATGCATTAACGCCGTAATTAGAAAGTTATATGCATTTGCATATGAAAATATACAAATGCATAAAATCCGATGTCTAGTTATCAGCAAGTAACATAGGCTATATTTTATAAAGTTATGCGGACGAAGTCGCATGCAACAGCTAGTAGGAAAATAAAAGGAATAATAGGAATAAAATTAAACAATAGAAACAGCATTAATTCTATTATAGGCGGTCAAGGTTTTTCACTGGGTGGTCATCAGGATAAAACAGCGGATAAAGAAACTCTTACGCTTTGAGAATCGTAGTTAGTAAGGTTAATTAAGGCATATGACTTGCAGTAAGTGTCTGTCGTTTGTCAATGGTGGTGATGAATATTTTTTGGACCACACGTCAAGGGGTGGGGGATTCAAATGAAACACCGGAGCTCGTAGGCGCCGCGGCGGCGGCAAACGACTCCCAAACTAATACTCGACTTGCAAAGAAAAATCAAATACAAATTACAAGGATTTAAATAAAGGTTTTTATATAAAAGAGTGACAGAATTATATTGATAAAAATAATTGAAAAAATGAATCTGTAGTTTACCATGCATTGACTTCTTAGAATCATAGATATACAGTTGCGCTATAGGAACTGTTGTGATATATTTTAATGAGAAGGTTGTAAACTTCGATTACAATTGAAATTTGTTGACATCTTTGAATAGCCATTATCTATTTCTTTGGTCCTACTCTACAAATATACACATATTCGTATTGAAAGTACTATAACTACTAGAATTTTTTAAGAAATTAAAAGAATTTAAAAGAAGCCAAATTGCATTTTTGCTAACAATATCTAACACACATGGTAAATTATATAAAAATAAATTATTCATAAGAAGCTTTCTCGCACTTCAAGGAATAATAGAAAAAAAAGGGTGTGGTTGTGTTGTGGACACGTATGTGTAAGTAACGATTTGAGTGTATTATATGTTGCAACAAATTCAAATATACCAAAAAATCTTTGATCCTTTAGCTTTCGAGTGGTGTAATTAAATTTTGGATGTAGATTATAGATATGTAGCTACAGCATCAAAACTGTATCCCCTAGTTTTCATAGCATTGATATCATAAATAGATAGTAGAGCCTGTTTTTTTTTACAAGAGGAATCCATCATTGATACCCATCGGACTCCCGCCCCGAGATGGTATTGGGATAGACCTACCGACTAAACCTCTTGGCATCCTCCGCGTCCGCTATAAGGCGAGGTTTTGAGGTCGGAACTCTTCCGCAACTCCGCCGCGGGGGTCCGTAACCGGACACTGTTCATTGGGACGGCGCACCCGAACTGCCAAAGTGCGCCGTGCCTCTCAGGATGAAGCGGGCGGTAGAGTCCCCATCTACCGCTCTAGTCCTGTCAGGGAGACATCTTCGCAAAAGAATTGAGTCGCTCGCCAAGCGACTCTGCTGCCGACCATAGCTTTTACTACGGCCGGCAGAGAGTAATCCAGTCCAATGGTCGCAGCGATAGATAGTAGAGCCTACATAATTCATGATGACAACGTCTCTCACTTATGTGACAGAGTTCAAGTGTCTTCAAGATAAGATTTTGCATCGTACAGCCGTATCTCGAATCAGTGTGAACTATGAGTTTTCTCAAAAGAAAATTCATACTGATGAATCCATTTTTTTATGAATATTTTTTGCTATTTCATTTACTGTATTGTAAATTATTTTTTTTACTCATCGAACTCTGTCATAAAGTTGATCATTAGGAACGTTTCGAAACAAAAATAAAAAATTCAGACAAAGCAGACACTCGTAATTTGTAACTATTCGTACGCTTTGATGAAGCTATTGGCTGCTTGCCAGCTAATAATGATGCTTTTGATGAAAGTGAATTTTTTTTTTTTTTGTTTTATGCAAATATGTGATGGACAAGTATAGGAAACAATAGAAGTAATTATGCTTATTTCTTAAAACATTATAAGTTAAGAGCACCCTAACCACTCATCCAACGGGCTCGTCAAAAAGCATCATGCTTTTATTTCACAGTGATTTAAATATGAGCTTCTTATACATTTACTTATATGTATTTATTTGTGTGATAATAATAATAATATTTTTGTTTGTTACATGTACCATTTTCGTTCGGCCTTCAACATTTAGGTAAGTTTTTAAATGTAAATAAACAAACATGTTATAAAACAAATTCTACAATGAATTTTTTTCACATACATAGTTTAAGTTATGGTATTAGGTATAGACCTTAGTACTTAGATGCAATTAGATTAGTTTATAGATTTTTAATACATTTCCAGTTATATTATAGACAATTTAATAATTAGATAGTTATGTAGATGTAGATTTTTTTTCAACCACCGAATTATTTTTATGTATCAACAATACGTTCTTACTAGTGATGCATGCTCGAAGCCCGAGTGAAATAAATATAATAATCAGATATTATGTTTGTTGAATTATTGGATCAATAAGGGATAACTCTATATTTAACTATGAGAAATAAATAAATTAGTCTGAGTAAAACGTCTATTTTAGTTAAGAAAAGACTATTGAAGATTACCAAAGAAACTTGTGCATCAGATGGTAAAAAATCATAGATTTCAAAATGAATTTGCGATTTTTTGATAAAATATCTTAAATTGATAGGCAATTTACAAAAATCAAACTATTTAAACATGCTTTATGCTGTCGAGAATTTAGTAAAATTGAAAAAAATAATAATTAAATGGTTAAAATTATTTATTTGTAATTATGTAGGCGTCAAAGGGTCCTTGTGAGTATATAGAGCTCTGTGCAAAGGGCGATTATTTTAAGGCCTTATTCACGTTTTCAGAATTTTCGTCAGATTCTAAATTGATGTCGTAAGTAATTACCGACAACTTTGTGGATTATTTTTTAATGGTAAATGTATGGAAATATAAAAATAGCGGACAGAGTCATGATAAATAAAAGCCCGAAGCTTGCAATACACGTGCGAGTGTAGTTGTCATTACTCTTATATGCAAAATGGGACTTAATAAAAAAAAATGGGACTTACTGCGGCTTAAATATGTGCGTGCGGGCTCGTACTTATATCATCTCATAGCTAGATGACTTACTCTGGACACACTTCAAACACTCATTGTCAGTGCTTCACATTGTCAATGCTTTAGCTCAAAGTTTGAATATATATTAATTACTCTGAACTTAAATTTTCCGCAAGCTAAGTTGCAGCTTCGGTGAAGAATCATAGATTGAAAATCGGACAAACTTACAGGAAATTTCTATTTAAACTTTGTTTTAGGTGGGAACACATCGTTCGCCCTTTTTTATTCGTCTTAAGTTAAATGTATGTCTAACAACTAAAGCTTCGGTAATTAACAAAAAATTAATAAACAATTTTATTATTTCAGACCGAGTGACGTTTAAACCAGAGAGTAAGTTTCAATCGGGTTTGTGCAATACTTATTAGTGTGTAGAGGGTTCACAGCAATGCTTAATGGAAACGCTAGAATAGTACTAATGCTTTCATATGTTGCCGCCGTAGTGTTTAGAACATTATCGATATCATCGCATCAATTACACACAATATATGTATATTGTTGTGTTATGTTATGTTGAACTGTGTTGAAAAAGCTTAGTGGGTAACGCACTTCATCAAATATTTGTCTCAAACGAGTTTACTCTGTTATTTCATTAGGGCTACTAAAAAAACTATCAATTAAATTCTATAAAGCTTATATAAAGTAGAAAGTTGTATATTCAAGTCAAAACAATGTTTAAGCAAATGAAAGTTACAGTCAGAAGTTGAGAAATCTGTAGTACAGTCGAGGTAAGAAAATGTTCGTCATCTTAAAGTCGACATTTGCTTGCACTAGGGAAAATATCAGTCATGCCAAAATTTCATTTCAAACGTCTGTCAGTTGTCAGTCAGCTTAGTGCTTTAGTTTCAAAAGAAAGAGTCTACAACTTCATAATGCAATGAATTTAAAAATTAACGAATGTTTTCGTCGGGGGAATTTACCCTAGCACAAGTTCTTGGTAGTTAGTTGATAAAGATTGATATTGAAAACTTATTGTCAATATTAATTAGTAGACACTGGACTGGCCATATTCACAACACTTTAGGTTCGCAATGTTCTACACTCCGAATATAGGAGCAGATCGGGGCAAAATGACCCTGGAAAAACTGTTCGCAAGACGTGGTCACAGCCTACAACAACAGGGAGCAATTTTCTGAGAGAATTTTGTAAATTATTTTTGAGGTTAAATCCTTTAGCCCACTAAGTACCAATTAATTTCAAAGTTAGGCAAATAGATTCCGAAAATATATTCCGAAATTCAATTTGACATGTTCAACTTCGTAAAAAGTTAGAATATAATATAGCAAATAACATTATGAAAATTCGTCAATTCATGCTTACTTGTGACGTCGTTTTAGGCTAATTAACGCTTGTAGTTTAATTGGCTAAATTGATTAACATTTATGGCTTGTGTACTTAGCTTAGATTTTATTAACAAAAATTATGTGTTAAGGTTGTCGTTTAGGAACATGAATAAACTCATTTTGAATATATATCCTCATCTGTTATTTAATTATGACAAAGATTATCTGATAGGTACATTGATAAATTGCAAATGTAAAAATTGTAATGCAAAAATTTGTAATTTATCTACCAGATAGTCTTTGATGTGATTAAATAACAGATGAGGGTATAGGTATATCTCTTATGCTGTATCTCACACTATATATTTATCTTATACAGTATAATATGTATGGGGTATATTGTTTTACTGGTTTGGTTTAGTATAGGTTTCGCACAATTTTGTTTCGTACGAATTGTGCGAAGAAGTGACTTTAAAATTAAATATATTTTTAGTCGCTGTTTCGCACATTTTAGTTTTTATAGCAGAATAAAATGTAAGTACTGTTGTGTACGACAATGAAATGATTTACTACGTAAATTTAAAAAGTAAACTTGATTTTTTACATATGTAGGTATTATACTAATAATAATCATACTACATAATAAACATTCAAGGTGAAAGGTTACATCAGCCACATCGTTACGTTACAGTAAGGATCATGGATTTATTACTTTAAAAAATCACGTTATGATATTATTTTTTTGCTCCCCAGCGTAAGGAGGTCGCGTCAAGTGAGACATTTAATTATGGTTCCATGATTCTGCATATTTTAAATTAAGATTAAGCATTTACAGAAAATGTAAGAGATTGTTCAAATATTTTTGAATATAAGAAGAGAAATCTTTCAAATGTTTTTTAGAGTCTAATTTAATTACACATCACATGTGACGAGAAATCAAATAAATTAAATGATATAGAAATTTGTGTATATAAATGTATATCTTAATATATAAAAATTACGTGTCACATGTTTGTGCGCGATGAACTCCTAAACTACTGAACCGATTTTGATAAAACTTCGTAACTATGTGTAATTTCGTCCAACTTAAAAGATAGGATAGTTTTATTTTGAACCCGGGCGAAGCCGGGAGTGGGCCACTAGTATCATTATAAATTATAAAGAAAGGTAGCTAATTTTGTGAGTTTTCTATGTTATCTATGTGGAGTACATCAAGAACCACAGAAAGTTTAGTAGGTATTTGAAATGAAATGTATTAGGTTTTGAGATAGACATAAGATAGCCTATTTATATTATAATATATATACTAATATTATAAATGGAGAGATTTGTATTTTTGTATGTTTGTAATGAATAAATGGAAAAACTACTTGACCAATTTTGAAAATTCTTTCATCTATAAAATGCTACATTATCAGCGAGTAACATAGGCTATATTTTATATAGTTACCCGAGCGAAGTCGCGTGCAACAGCTAGTATTGAACCAAAGAAACATATATATTGTTTAATCATTTATTATAATATATTTCTAGAAGAGAGATAAATAAGAAAATTATGTATTATATATGCAACTGCAACTCAGTCTTTTCTTATAATAAAGTATTTCATGCTTTAAGTTGACGGCCTATTTGAAGTTGATGGCTACTGCCTCCAATAAGCGCCAGCAATATCGGGAGGATTAAGGGACAAAATTGGGATTTAAATTTCTTTTTGTCTTGTCTTGCCTTTAAAGGAAATGTACTTTAAGGCTGGAATATTCCTAATCATAAGCTCGGTCCCCTCCGTAATGATATTGTTAAAGCATATATAATATGATGAAAGCTAGAAAGCTCGATAAGAAACAAAATCGTCCTTTTGCTGGATGTTTGCTGGTAGTTTTACAATAATATGTTAACGAAAATGTTGTCGGTAAGAACACTCATCCAAAGGTTCGTCTTTGTAAGTATTTTTGAAACTATAATTATAGTTTGTTTGATTGCCGGCTATTGTCTTATCTAACATTTTACCTGAGTATAGTTTATGTCCAAAGACTTATTGTCGTCACAACGTTTTTTAATAATATCATCATAATCATCAGTCTGATGTGTCACCACTCTTAGACTCTCCCAAGTCTCGCCACCCAAGCCTGTGTGTAGTAAATAGTAGTTGCTCCTTTAACTTGGATACATTTATGCATCCTATATCTTTTTCTCCGCCTGAGTTCATCATACCCGTCAATTTCAAATAATGGATTCTAAGACACTTCAATGTGCACTTGGATCCTCCAAATAGTAGTACTCATAGTAGTATTTTATTTTAATTTACTCCTAATATTATTTTACTCCTAATAGTATTTTATTTTAATGCAAATTCAAATGATAAAACCAAAAATTTGCCAAATTGTTATTCCGACCTCCAAAGCGGCAGTTTTTAATATTCTTTCGACCTTCACAACAAGCAGGTCAATGAATAACTACCGATTGCGCCGAAAGCGACATTTCATAACGACAATGTTATTATGCGAAGTAATTTGTCTTCTGTCAACTACATTGCTAGATTTATATAGGATAATCGAAAGGTTTGGCCGATGCCTTTGATCAAAGTCGACATTCAAAGACATTCAAAGATTTAATTAAATTTAAGTTGACAAGCTATGCAATAAAAAATCAAATCAAATAGGAAAAATAAAAAAGAACCGCTGTTATTTTTACTACTATATAATATATAAATAAATATATGACAGCTATTCTACGAATAGATTTTATTGTCATACTAGCGACCTCCTCCCCGCATCGTACGGGTGCAATTTGTTGCAAAAAAATGCATATCTAGTAAGTTTACTTTCATATGCAGTTGTAATATATTATATATTTTATTGTGTCATTTAACATGTGAAAATGTAGACGACCTTTTTGGAATATCACTGGCCGTTTTCTATTTTTATTTGAAATTACTGTGTTCTTTTATAATTGTCAACAGAGGTAACGCGGTAACAGTCAAGCGAGTTGAATAGTTCTTTGCCATCTCAAAAATGTCTTGTCTGCTTTGGTCAGAGGTGTATACGATATGATCCTTGTTATCATATCTAGTAAGTTTACTTTCATATATAGTTGTCTGCTTAGTACTTATATACAGACCTGTAAATTTTGATAACATTAACGTAACATGACGAGTTCAATGGTTTTACCCCATCTCAAAAATGCCCAACGCGCCTAAAGAAGTTTTCATTTTAAAAATGCCAACGCGATTTCAGCAGGCTTCAACTTTTTCTGTGTTAGAATGATAATTATGTGCGTTTTTACATAAAAAAAATCTTTTACCTTTTTTTGTTCTCTTGAATAAAAAAGTTAAAGAAAGTGCAGTTTGAATGGACGTGCCTCTTTTACATTTCTCTTACAAAATCACTCTTGGGACTATTCGAGGTATCAATCTGGCTTATATTAGCTGCTGTCGCTTTCGTCCGTTTAAACAGCCTTTACTATACCGTTTTAACAGCTATAAAAGTTATGTTAAAATTGTTCAAAACTTGTTCTATATTAGGGTGAAATTAGAGAAAAAAATTATAAAAGAAAGGGTAGCATCAAATCAAGGTTACCATGTCATGGAATAGTAACAGTATACCAAATTTCATATGAATCAAATCTGTCGAAGTTAGTTAAATCCCTTGGTCAACTAAGAAATGAGCTGACGATCTTCAAATGCCTGAACAGATATTCATAAATAATAGCTAAAAACCATATCGATCACGTCAACATTCATACAAAAAACCGGATCAAAGTCGGTCCATCCGTTTGAAAGCTACGATTCCACAGGCAGATACAAATATCAAACTTATATAACACCCCTCTTTTGCGTCGGGCTTCGGGGGTTTAAAAAGATTGCACAGTTTTCAACTTATTCTTATAACATTTAATAAACAAAACAATTCATTTAACAGTAGCTAGTGACTTGAATCAGATAGTTTGAAGGAATGAATAGATTTACGTACCAACACCGCTCGAAGTTTAGCGAAACTGTCAATTTCAAGACTTCGTATAGTTTAGCGAAATAGGATTAAGGTTGGAAGTGTAGTTTTCGAAATACGAAATACGAATTAAGAAACAAATGCAGTAAAATTTCAGAAATAACAGCACATCTGTTGTTTTATTATGGTGAGTGATTAAGGGATGCCAGAGCCCATTACTCCATCCCTTCCTAAACCCTGCTGTAGTCGGCAGCATACTTGCAGCACAAAGACTATATAAGTACATTTGCGTTGCTTGTGTTATAGACGACGGTAACATCAAATGGACCGTCAGCCTGTCTGTCGACCTTAACATAAAAAATGAAAACATTATATATAGCAGATGTTTCATTAAGTATTATTTTATTTCCAAGTAAAATAGTTCACGAGCTCCTCTCCATTCGACAGAGCCAGGACAGCTACGAACAAAGAAACAGTGACGCTTTAAAACCAGGCCAAGTACATTTTTCTCAAAACACTCAAAGCATTTTTTCCGCTCTGTTACAATTTTAATTCGGTACAGTTATCATATTACTTATTCCGCCACACAGAACGTTCTGATTCATTGCATATTCAATTTCGGATGACAAGCACCATTGACGTATCCGAACGTTACCTGACGCCATGTTTAACCCGCCATCTTGTTTATCAATTTTTCATAAAGGGAAATGAGATGAGGTATGTAAGCCGTACATATAAAATTCATTCATATTCTTTAAGTTCACCATGCTGAGTTTTTATGTTTTCTGTGAGAGAGTTGTTACTGCCGCACATATGGGCTACCCAAATGAATACGAAACATAGTGTGCCATGTACTTCTACTAAACTATTGTATGGAACTTAAGTTTTATGGGACTTAAATTTAAAATTCCATGTTTTTATATTTTGTTTAATAAATAAACAAATTAAATAATAAAAAGCACAGCCTTCTGGGTGTGAAAAAACTATTTTCGTATACGTTGTACGTTACCGTCATCTTTCATTCACAAATTAAATCAAAATGCAAAATCGCCTGAGATTGGAATCTGCCTGTGTCGTGATTGTAATCCGGCGGTAGACAATCTTTGACCAGTACCTCTACCATGAGTTTATAATGACCGCATTAGCTAGCGAGAGCGTAAAATATTTATATGGAAAATTGTCAATTTAACATTGACAATTGACGTTCTCGCTATTGAGTGCGGTCATTGTAAACTCATGGTAAAGGTACAGTAGTAAGTTTCTAGCTAGGGTATATTATATAATGTACAATTACCTACACACTAAACAAATTATATAAGTCATATATATATATATATATATATATATATATATATATATATATATATATATATATATGCCAATGCTATTCCTGAATTAAAGCAACAACCAAAAAGTTAAAAGTACAACTTGGTAGACATTTTTCTTTTAATTAAAAGTCTTATTATTTCCAAATAAAAATGTATGTTATTAATATATGAGAGTGTATCTGCCTTGTATTCATATTAATTACCTTGTATTCATATTAATTAATAATCTTGATTGAGATTAATAATCAATAATATTTTTTTTCAGTTAGCAGCAACCCAATTTTAAATTCTTTAAAAACCGAGATATACTTTTTTTATTTCATAATAAAATTATATTGAATACTTACATTTATATAACTATGTTTGTATTTAATATATAATTATTCTAACTTTCAGTTTAAGTTGTTTAAAAAGCAATCTGGTCGTCTAGCTATTTATTGTTTTGTGATTTATGCTCTTTTACAAAAGAATAGATATTTCTCTCTTTATCTCGGGAACGGGTGGAATTTATTAATATCGAATATCTTAGGTACACGTGTTATCCATCATAGTCAACACAATATGGTGTGTCGGAATAAGTTTCTACTCCGCATTTGTGGCGCGCAGTAAGTTTTTTTTTTTTTTTTTTTTACGATGTCAAGGTAGCGCTTGGCCGCGATCTCACTTGATGTAAGGTGCAGATGCGGCCGAAGGTGGACCACGCTTACCTAGTAGGTGCCCATTTACCCTTGACTTGAAGACCCCGAGGTTGTAATTTTGTGGGAACACAGACGCGGGCAGTGAGTTCCACTCCCTAGCGGTTCGGACAAGAAAGGTGGACCTGTAACGCTTCGTGCGTGTCCGAGGAACATCAACCACGAAGGGATGAAACCCCTGTCCGCGCTTCGTGGTCCGCAAGTGGAACGGTTCCGGTTGGATGAGGTCGTATAGATTGGACCACACTCTCCATAGTGCAGACGATAGAAAATCGATAGGCATGCTACTTTTCGGCGATGCTGCAGGCTTTGGAGTTGAGACTCCACAAGGGTGTCGTTGTATCGGTAAAACACAGAAAGAGAGGCTCCTAATCGTTATGTGAGCAATTATTTGAACAATTCGACGCTGTAAGGTGTCAAATGAAATCAGGTTGTATTTCAGGGCTCCGGCTTTTCGTGAATGTATTTAATCTATCAGTTGTGTTGGTCGGTACTACAAGTACTAATATGATGACGTTCTAAGTAAGTACCGATTCAATTCGCTGATTATGCTGGCTCTTAAAATGTCTAACTTTTGAGGTCGAAGTCTTAGTTCCAATGTTTAAGTAAATATTAATTTGCATATAAATAATATTGTAATAAATTGTGGGAAAATATTACAGTACGAATAATCTATACTTCTATACTATTATATAATGCCGTAGAGTTTGTTTGTTTGTTTGGTGGAACACGTTAATCTCAGGAACTACTGGTTCGAATTGAAAAATTCTTTTTGTGTTGGATAGTCCATGTATCGAAAAAGGCTTTAAGTTATATAAATGATTTTAGTATAATTTCAATTTGCGTCAACTAGCGCTACCTGTCAGTGAAAAGTGACATTAAACATAATACTGGCAGACTGCAGACAAAAAGTCTTATTTTCATCCCATCAGATTGCGCAAATAGCAACTGTTTTTTTAAATTAGTTTTTGCGATATCTGATCATATAATAATTACACATACCTATATTTTCTTTTTGAACGCAGACGAAGTCACGGGCACCAGCTCGTTTTAAAAATAAAAACATGAGCTTCAGAAGTGAAACTTCTTTGGCAATCAAATAGATCAGCTGTAGATATAAGAGATAGAGATAAGGAGAGAGAGAGAGAGAGAGAGAGAGAGAGAACTAAACTAAAATAAACATTCTAAATAATTAAAGTACTTACTTTATATACACATTACAAGAACTGTTCAAGAAACGTCTCTAGAACATCGATAGTCTTAAGCTTCACCGGATCGTTACACAAAAGCGTCACACAAAACTCGACCTTGAAATTTTACTCTCATCCCGTGGAAAGAAGTTTCTCTTCCATAATAGTTAAATAAAAGCACATCATTTATGTGTTGTTGTGTTTCGGTAGGAAATTAAAGAATGCCAGAATCCGTTCTCTTATCTCCGCCTTGGACCTTACTCTTTGTGCTGTCAATGTAGGCAACGCAATTACATATTCACTGGCATTATTTGTATTTATAAGTTACAGTAGTGACCTACCATCGAAGAAACCGTAAGCCTGCCTGTCTACCATTATCATAAAAAGTTCTTTTACAAAAATGTTACCTACCTTTATCAGTAACAAGAAAAGAAGCCGACACAATAAACCTACAAATTAATGTGATTAAATTATAACAGAAATTATATATAATACTCTAACATTAATTGGAATTATACATCTGAACTAAGTCTTGTAATTGAGCCAGGTGCAATATTGTTCAGTTAATTGGTAACCCCACCTATGATAGTCCAATCTGCTTATAGAGTTGTAGGTAGGTAGACAAAGTTGATGAAGCAGCGGATTAGTGCAGTGCCGTCATTAGTGCCTAGGGCACGTCCTCAAGTTTACACAACAGCTGATACGCCTGTTGTTTACTTAATCAAAGCTACGGATAATTGAGAACGGTAATTGGACACAGTTGGATCCATTCATTCTGTTGTTATGATTTTATTTATACGAATTGTAAAAAACCAACACACACATTTGTGTAGCAATGAAATTTTTTGCCTGGGGAAATTTTATGCCAATAAAAAAGCCTATATACGAGTAAATTTGCCATGTATTGAACTTGCATGGTTTTTTATAACCTGAATTTATTTGTGAAAACACTTCTGATCACAGTCTGATTTCACAGTTTCAATTTATCAGAGTCATCATCATCTCAGCCACTAGGACGTCTACTGTTGGACATAGGCCATCATCATAATTTTGCAATAAGACCCGCCAGAAGCAGCCTGGATAATATTCAATACAGCCTGCGGCCCTTATCAAGTCGTCTGTAAACCTTGTGGTCTGCGCTGCTTTTGCCTGTCCGTGGCCTCCACCGAGAACCTTCCGGCCCCAGTGGCCCAAGGCTCTCCGTCCGTACAATGTGCCTACTCATTTAACAAGTTTACGCTTGTATATATGATCAAGTCAATAATAATCAATTATACAAGTCTAGCACAAGCATAAAATAAACATGATACGTATAATATGTTAAGTGGCTGAAATTTTCCCTAAAATCGTGTGTAATATGGCTTATTTATTTGCTCTTAGTGGCAGAAACAGCAAACAAATTGGATCCGAAACGTCATACGCTAGAGAGACCTCGTACATTGTAATGGAATTCGCTTAAGTGCAATTTTGCATACGCTGTCGGATTTGTGGCTCACTCGCTTGAAACTAGAACACATTATGAACTTTATAATAAAACTAAACTACGCCATTCTGATATTCAACCATAAATTTTTAAAATAAAGTTGATAACTACTTAATTCTTTATTTCATTCAGTACATGTTCTATAACCAGATAGTGCCCGCGACTTAGTCCGGTTTGAAAAATAAATATGCCTGTCAATGCCTTACATACATTGACGCCTGACATACATTGACATACATTGACTTTTACTGTTGAATCTTTATTTTAAGATATTCCATTTAACCTATGTCCATCCTGAAATGTTATCTAACTATTGCTGATTTTTTTTTAAATCGGATGGGTTGTTTCGAAGATTATCTCCAACATACAAACATACAAACTTTACCTCTTTATAATATTAAGTGAAAACTTCTTTAGGTACGTTGGGCAAATTAGATATGGAGAATTTTGTATGGGCATAAAACACTGAACTCGCGAGATGACATCAGCGTCACCCAAGAAATATAATTCTTCGACTTTGGATGGTGCTATGTTTATGTTCTAGGACTAAATCGTTAGATGGCGATGCAAAAGTATAATAAAATTGCCTTAAAAATATTTAAATATAGTGATATGCATTGTTCGACCATAGATGGCGCTGTGGTTAATTGACAAAAATAAATTCTAATAAAATATACTTCCTAAAAACATATCGCAATAATAATGTTTACAAGTTTGTGAAGCTAAGAAGTTTTCACTTCTGACGTTCAGTCCTACGATTGACTTTTTTTTTTTTAGTATAGAATAATGTTACTTATCACTTTTTATTTGAATCTTGTTGTAAACCAATAGCCTCTACTAGCTTTAGGGCCTCTTTCACAATTTCTGAGTATTGTGTCAAGTAGGCTAACCGCCATTTAAAGTCATCGGTCACCGGGAATGATGGAGCTGATATACCTTTGTTTGTACTGTAAAAGTATGTTAATTATCCATACACACGTAATTTATAGTTTTCATGTATATAATTGCAATCTGTTTGTGTACTATATCAAATAAATAAATAAATAAATAAATAAATAAATAAAAGTCCCAAACATTAAAAAAAAAATAATAAAAAATAATCGCCTATGGAAGGATGCAGTAAACTGAGTGCATAATTTAATAAAACATCAAATTATTTCTAAAAGTAACTAATCAACACTTTACTTGTAGTTGGTGATAGAGGCCCTTAGATACACCGAAACTTTAACAAAAAATTTCATAGTCGAATACCAAGTATCGTTAGAAAGTAAAATGTTACATTTATTAAGTGAGCTAGGTAAGCTCTCAATTTCTTTGAAAGGAAAATACAGATAATATTTATTACCAAACAAACCAAAACATCAACATCAAAATCTCTTAAGCCTCTTCAAGAAAATATAGCCACGCAAAGTCAACAACATACAGACAAATCCATGTATAAAGAAAGCACTTAACATTATTGAAATATAAGGCCTCCAATAATTAAATTTATAATAAAAAAATACACTTACAATTTATATTTTAAAGATTATCTCAACTAATTGGTTGTACAAACTTTTACTAGAGGTTAATAATTTACCCTTGATTTGGTTTTGAGAGGCCTTCACCGCAAAGGTTTTGAAGGGCGTTTTTCTCAAGTACTATTTTGCCATTTGCTAACAAAAATGGTACTTCAATCTTTAGGGATTTATCTAAGGACCGCAAACTATTGAAATTTAATCTTAATTTTGCTTATCATTAAAAAATTAAACTTGTGTAGAGACTGACTGTTTTTTTTTTTAATTTCCGAAGGGGCTTAAACCACCCCCGTAGTCCGTTCATTGTCATCTTACACATACTTTCTTACTTCTCATTTTCATTAAGGACCTCTTTCACCATATGTCAAGTAGTCTAACCGCCATTTAAAGTCAGCGGTAACCGGGAACGAAGGAGATGATACTCGTATACCTTTGTTTGTACGGTAAAAGTCCCAAGCACTAAAAAGAAAATAATACCTAGTACAATACAGTACTTAGTATATTATTATTACGTATTACAAACAAGGTAGATAATAATTCTCACAGTGTTTACTCACCTTATGTTATGTTTCTGGACCCGTACGACACATCCAAACCTACAAATACTTAACTTACTTAAACAATGAAAATTACTTCTGTACTCACAAATAGTTACCCAACACCATTATAGCGCTGCGGCTGTTGCTTGGGGAAGTCCTGTCAATTAGATAAATTGTTAAAATTTAAGAATTTTTCTATTGGACAACACTTCGCCTTGGCGGCGCCACCGTCGTCATAGCGATAAAGATGTCACATATTTTCTTAGGTGTTATATTTTTAATTTTTCACCAGGTTGTTAGTTCATATATATTTAATAAGTGATCGCCCCCAGACAATTAAAAATAAGATTTTGTTGGAGCTTTACAAATTTTTAATATTCATAATCTCTCTTTTATAATTCTCATTGTAAAACAACAATGAAGCCTGCTTCAATGAAGTCTTCAAGTGTTCCGTTTTATTTGAGTTCAGTTCATTTATAATCTTGAACAGTATGCATTAAAATAGTCTGTCTGGTATTAACGACCATCCTCTCGCCAGGGAGGTCGAGCCCTCTCGCCTCACTTTGAACTTGCCTGTACAATCTTTTGTTCCGTCTTCCTTGCTCAAATCTTGCCTTTGATTGTCGATTATATTAAACAGACTTCTTAAGTGTATTGTGTATTCTCGTGAACAATTCAAATCTGTTTTTGACGCCGTTACCTCTATCGTAATTTCTTAATTTATTTTAAGTTTGTTTTGTATACATATAGATAATATACGCGTATATAGTCCGTCATAATTAAAAACGCTATCGATGACTATATGTTAATAATTTAAATAAAATATTACTAAAATAATTGTAAGAATTATACACTCCGTATTTGGTTTTTATGTTGAGGTTGTCAGACAGGCTGACGGTTCACTTGGTGGTAGGGTTTCTACCTTTACCTACTAACACAATTAACGCCACAGATGCTGCAAGTACGCTGCGGACCAAAATAGGATTAGGAAAGGATAGGGAAATGGGCTCTGGCATCCCTTACTCACTCTCCGAAACACAACAGCACACGTGCTGCTATTTCTATATGCTATATTACATATATTTTTAGCATATATTTTTTATATATGCTGCTATTTTACATATATTTCTTTTGTAAAGGAGTGATTGCTGCCGACAAATATAATGACCGAAACTACGACTACCTTTAAATTCTAGTTAAAATTTAGAGTCCATGCTCATGAGGTATTGCCGCATAAATGTTGCTATTTGACGGTAGTCTTCTGTAGCTGTAGATGAGCTGCTAAAATGACTGCGAAACACAATGTGCCCTGCCACTAATTGTAAATTAAAGTCCATGTTCTCAACATTCAGGTTTTTTTCAAAAAAGCCTTTAATTCGTCAAAACAGCGTCGCCTGCGTGCAAAACACTACATAATTATGTACAGTTACTTATTTTTATAGTTTGTCCAAACTATAAAACTTAGAATAAGGTCAAACACAGGTCGTAAAATTGCAACGGCTTCTTTAACTAGAGACAAACATATTATGTCAACTAAATCCTATGTTATTCATTGAACCAACGTCTGCGACATCCATTAGCCCGGCTTAGGAACTAGGATAACATTAATTATGTGTACTTATGTCCGTGTGATTAATTTAAAGAAATCTACTTACACAAAACACTTGTCGTAAGTGCATTGTTGGGTAAATATAACTACGGATGGTTCATTATTTTATGTATAACTAGCGATCAGCTCCAGGTTTCGCCCGTGGTGCAATTTTTCCTCAACAACTTTCCTCGTTTATCCCTCTTTCCATTGAAACCGTGTGAAAACCGAATTAAAATCCGTTGGATGGTTTAGAAGTACTTAGCGGAGAAACACAAATGACGGATTTATAATACTTATGTAGACATTAAAGTTTTAATGAAAGAAAAGGTTACTGTGAGTCAACCGTAACAGATAGATGTGCCTTCGCGGATCATATCACTACATATTATAAAACAAAGTCCTCCGCCGCGTCTGTCTGTCTGTCTGTTCGCGATAAACTCAAAAACTACTGCACCGATTTTCATCCTGTTTTCACCAATGGATAGAGTGGTTCTCCAGGAAGGTTTTGGTATATAATTTGCATCCGCGCGAAGCCGGGAACAGGTCGCTAGTCTATACTAATATTATAAAGAGAGAAGATTTGTATGTTTGTAATGAATTAATTCAAAAACTACTGGGCCGATTTTAAAAATTCTTTCACCTATAGAAAGCTGTGTTATCAGCGTGTAAAATAGGCTATATTTTATAATGTTACGCTGGCGAAATCGCGTGCAACGACTAGTATCTTTTAAAATAAAAATATCACTTTCATTCGGCAAATACAAGAACTTTTCTTTCGTGTAATAGCCAAAATAGTTTCGAGCACCAAATTGTCTTGAGAGTATTGAATTTTATAATACATGCCCCACGAAATTATAACAGTTCAATTTCATTTCGCAGCGGACGAGAACGGCGGAATATCTGAAACGATACCGGACCGACCAGTGGAACTGAAAAACTTTCCGAAGCTCTGCGAGCAGAGGAGGAAATTCCCCGTACTCTACAAGTTAGAGTTTCAGGTAAATACATTTTATTTCCGTCTGTTTTCTACGTCTGTACGCTAACTTTAAAAAACAAAGAGAATGGACGTTTAAAATGTTCGCGACTATTCCGTTTGTTTGTGTCTTCGTCACTTTGAGACTTATTTGTGGTGAACTAAACAAAGCAGAAGGAAGCGTTAATATGTTATTATTTGTTTGAGTTTTATTTTTATCTTGTGCAATAAATTACTTACGCAAAAAATTATAAATTAAAATAATACTTACGGCGTGGACTTTTTCGTTATTTTCGTCGCCTAATTTGAATCCCTACAACAAACTATATTTTAAAAAGTTTGATACGTGCAGATTTATACAAAAATATCTATTTTCTGAAAACAAAAATAGTAAATTACTGCCCATAAACAAACTTTCGTGTCACAGTAATAAAAATTTTGAACAACAATTATATTTGTTTTTACTTAAGCTTATTAATTAACTGAAGTTCTGCACCTACAAAAGTTTTAATCGGCACAATATTTAAGAAAAACCTATCAATTTTAAATCTGTTCGGTTATCTCCGAGATGCTACAAAATTTTTGGTGTAATATTATTTCTTAATAAATTCATAGGTTATTAGGTTATATCTATCGGTGACTTTATTCATCCTAAGATTTTTCTGTCTTAGTCTAGAAGATTTATCTCAAAAAGTTATCGACTGCAAATTGTTTATTGGCTTTATGGTTAGAACGTAATTTTATAAATATTATATAATATTTTTAACCCTTACTAAGTTTCTATTCTCTAAGTTCCTTGGTGCCATGCCAAGTTGCAGCTGCCGTATACAAATAATTTAAAATAATGGTAGTATTTTTCGACATTATTGCGAGTAGGACTATAAATGCAAGAATTATCTATTTCACAAAGAAAAGCTTAAGTAATTTAATAAATTAGCAGTCAGTGAAATGTTTATAAATGTTCATAAAAGAGATCGAGTTAAGTATTTCAGTCACTTATAATTTCGATTAAAGAATTTCTTTTTAATATCGCACTTTATTTAGACTGATCTTGAATTCTTCTTATTATTAAGTTTTCTTATTATTGTATAAGTAAAATTTAATATTACTGTTGTTTTATATTAGAAAATAAGATCTGAAATCTAAAGGTTTTCTGGCCTGACCGGAATGCAAACCTGTGTTCCATGGGTGCAAGTGTCATTCCACTAGACTATCACAGTTACTACGAGTATAGGTATATAAAATGTGATTGCTATATTTTAAAAGAAAATATTATGTCCACATAACAAGTAAATCATCAATTGTGCTCACAGAACACAACATCAATTTTCTGAACTAACTCATAGCGAACAATACGAGTTTACTGTAGGAAAGTTTATTCCAACTGAAATCTCACATATATTCTACAGTAAAATAACGGTTCTGTCACGTTGCGCAATTGTCTTGTGGCTTGTTTCTTTTATTGTCGTCGTCATTTAGAAGAAGCGTACGTCTTGCCGTTGCTCTCTCAGAGGTGTAGAGTTTGTTCGTGGCTTACGAATGCGCTATGTTAACTCTTAAGGTACTTTTGTATCGCGTCGATAGAAGCTGGTTAACATATTGTATTTACTCTATATAATATACGCGGTACATTGACTTGATCAGTGCTCTAACTGTCAGATTGTATTGTTTTCCTAACTAATAATATAAATGTCTTAACTAGTCTAACTAGATCATCATGCAATTTTGTATAGACATTTTCAGATATACAGAAAAGGACATAGGGTATCATCTAAAAATAATATAAAAAATATATGAGCAAAAAAGATTGAATAAATGCTTTTAAAACCTTTTTTGTAGAAAAAAATTGACTAGATACAATACGAAATAAAAATTGAGAAATACTTACTACAATGTCGTTATGTCGCTTACTCCAACGGTTATTCCAATTCCATCTATTAGGTTATTCCAATCAGCACCAGGCGGAAGGTGAGGGCCCCGCGCCGCCGTCCCTCTAAGGAAGGACGAATGGCCTCGATCGTCGGGCGACCCGCACTGGGCTCCGTCAACGTGTCAATTCGTTCTTGGAGGAGAATCGTCTGGGAGTGTCTCCTCAACCTGACGACCTCCTCCGATGTCAAATTCAAGCCGCGCGATCGCGCGTCTGCGACTTCGCGGTACACCGACGCCAGAACACACGCCGCCTCAAAAGAGATGGTGCGGTACACCTTCGAAATGTTTTAATACCTAAGAAAAAGTGGCGCGGATGAAGTCGCGGGCTAAAACTTGTGTTTTATATGACACTAGTTGCGCCCGCGGCTTCGCCTGCGTGGAATTCAGATATTTTCTCGGTATCGGGTTACCTACCTCGTATTAGTAGCGTACGCGTTTTGACCTCGCACTATGACTTCACAGCGCGGTCACGCTTTAAATATATCGTATTATCTCTTTAACCATACGTTCACAACATATGCAGTAAACAGCGAAAATCAAGTGTATTAAATACCTGGGACGACAACTTACTAGTATATATAAAAGTACTTACTCACCCATCTATACACAATGACGTTATTTCACAGGGGTCCTCTGTGATGGCTCTTAGAACTTTAGAGTCAAAAGCGCACTAGGTATTATTTTTGTTTATACTCGTAGATGACAGAAACGACCTAGCACCGTATAGACCTAAGCCTGCTTGCAGAACTTTGTCATTAAAAAGATAAATGATTAGATAATAAATTAACTAAAAAAAATATGTATAACTTTTATCAACCTTTTTAACAATTAGATACCATCATCGTTCAACGTCTAGTCGGAAATATAATATTCTAAACTTGACAATGCCGAACCGAGGTCTCTAGGGACAAATAGTTGGTGAACTGTGCGTACGGCCAACAATCTCCGAAATCGGTTAAATTAACCCGCCGATTATACCCAGCCATACGTGCATAGATCACTTTGATTGCGTTGTAATTTAAATAACATGGAACAGATTATTACGGAGATACACCCACAACATAGGGTATGTTTTGCGGAAGTTGAAATTTCAATTTCTCAGTTGAGGTACGTGTTTATGTTAAGGTCGGCAGACAAACTGATGGATAACTTGATGGTAGGTGGCTACTATTGCCTATAACACAAGAAACGACACAGGTGCTGCAAGTGTGCTGACGACTACAGCAGGATTAAGGATAAAGGATAAGGAAGGAATAGGAAAATTGGCTCTAGCATCCTAACATCCTTATCCCTTATTCTTAATACTTCTATGGTCGGCAGCGCAATTGCAGAACCTATAACGTTGCTTGGTTATAGGCGATGGTAGCCACCTACCATCAAGTGGACTGTCAGCTTGTCTGTCGACCTTAACATAAAAATTATACCTGATAGGCAACCCGCGTATTTGATTGGATCGGTAGGTCATAGACCCTGTAATCCACCGCCAAAATTAATAAAAGGAATTGGAATGTATAATAATAGTATACCTATGTAGACTTATAGTCCTTAAGATGCCTAGTGTGCGAAGACACCCATCAGCGATGACTATTTGCAGATCTAGATCCTTGCAGAGCTTTTTCCGTGATAAAGCTCACGATGGACACAACGACTGGGATGACACATAAAACAAATACGGAAATAAACCTAAGGCGTCGCCCATATCAAACCTACGCGAATATACCCTTATTTTTAAATAAATATTCATGTATATAGAAAGCATTTCGTTACTCATTTGTAACCTTGATAAAATTTCGCCAGCTAATTAAATTTGTCCTTATTATTCCATCGTACATTTTTATGGCGTTAAACTGCTCTAGAAAAAAGATTCTATTTCGAGAACCACAAGACCGCCTACATGCCGGCATTTTAATAAAAACATGAAAATGCTTTGTGAAATTAACACGATGGTTCGTCAGAGCGGAATGTTCATAAACCTACTCACTGTTAAACGAACGACGAGTTTACTGACAAAGGCTTTCTTGTTTTACAGACAGCGGTCAAAGTCGAGACGCATTCGTGTCGACACGCAACGAAGAAGACGAATCTACACAAAAATCAAAACCAAAAAGTCATACCCTGTAAGTATAGGTACCTACCAATATACCTATCAGATATTTTTCAATTAAGTTTAAAATGTCTTCTCTTTTAAATATTTTAATAGACATTATCTTGAGAAAGCATCGATGTTCAGAAAGTAACAGTTATAAGTTTTTTTATATTTTTTTTATTTTTTTATAGTTGAATCTAAATTCTAGTTCATAGCGCATTTTATGTTGTTAGAGTCAATTTTCGCCTTAAATGCTTTTAGAAGTGAACTTTCATTTTCTTAATGTTTTAGGTAAGTAATGTTAAGTACTTTAGATATTTACTGTTCCATAAATATTATGACATTTACGATGACACCAACATTTTATGTAACACGTATTAAATGGATGTCGGTAACCTACTTTCTGTTGTGTATCACGCTTTTACTCAAAAATCTTCTAAAATATTAAAATCATAATCCCAATATAATATTATAAATATTATAATATTATAAGTTTTATTATAATATTATAAGTTATAAATCCGTGAAAAATTATCTAACAGTAAAGTTGCGAAAGTTTATATGGACGTTTTTTACTCGATCAAGGTGCGTCTATTTTAAATAAATTTTATTGATAGAATTTAATTTCATTCAGCAGAAATAATTTATTATTTGAAAAAAAAAAAAAAAAAAAAGAACTAGTGTAAAAACACGCTTGACCTAATGTAAAGCCTAAAATTACTTGACTTTAAGAAAAATTACATACAGAGAAAATTTACATATTTTAATTATAAGCATATAATTAAAATATTATATAAAGTACTTATTCATCAAAATGCAAGGAAGACAACTGATCGCAGATTATTCAGACGAGCACAACGTAATTCCGATAATGTAAATTTGTACGAGGTATATTAATGGGATACTACGACGTAGCGTCGTACGTAGCACGTACATTGTAATGCACTACATGTTTATGTATGAATTTCCCATTCAGGTTGTAGTATTCGTAAGTAATTATTCAACTTTGAAACCAAAGTTGACCCCGCTGGGAATTGAACTCAGGACCCCTCAGACATTAGGCAAGCGTCCTTATCACTATAACGAGTCGTCAACATACCTTAAATAAATATTACTTAATATCACACAAGTATACCAAATACTACAAAATTAGCATAAAGTCCAGGTTTAATTAACCTGAGTTCAAACATTTAATTAAAATTTGGCAAAATATTAATTACTAGCTGGTGCCCGCGACTTCGTCTGCGTTGAACGATGAAAGGTACCCTATGTCCTTTCTAGTGTCCCAGATAACGTGTATGCAAAATTTCATGGTGATCGGTTCAGTAGTTTTTGCGTGAAAGAGTTACAAACATCCATACATCCATACATCCAAACATACTTTCGCATTTATAATATTAGTGCGGATTAGTACGGATTACTCAAATGGTAATAAAACAATTATGAAAAGAGTTTATATAAATATCCAGTTGATTAAAATGCTGCATTTCAACATTAAATGATGAGAATAAATGTAATAAAATATTAAATGTTCCCGTTTCTCTTTAGTGAGGCCATGTTCATTACTATGCAAACCCATCGCTATTCATGTCGAGTACTGAGTACTTACTGCCAGCGCCTTATATGCCTTGACTTTTAATTTTAAAATGTACCACTCCTATATAAAAAATTAAACATGGACGAGTATATTAAAAATAAAAATAAAATATGTTTCAATTAAGTTATGTATTTTTTTTATTTAAGTTTTATTATACGAGATGGATATAGTTTGGAGATGGATAAGTTTATCCACATTTGGACTTGAAATATCGACGTATGTGGGCATCATCCATTTGCTGAGAAGCTACTATCAGGAAATAAACTGTAGAAGTAATTTGTGCGTGAAAGAGTTACAAACATCCATACATTCATGCATACATACATCCAAACATACTTTCGCATTTATAATATTAAGTATAGATATAGAAGTATAGATTAGTATAGATTAGTATGTCAGTATAAAAGTTGTATAATAAATATTTTGTGACCGTTGACAACTTCTCAATTCAATTACCAAGAGATACCCTTTGTCCTATCAATCAGAATAGGAAAAAAGTACGCGTCGCCCGATCAATCAGACGAAGCAGTTGGACCACGCGGTCTCAGGGATCACAACAGAATGTAGAGGAAGTGTTGATTTGTTTTTTGATTTCAACTGAAACAAAAAAATATTTGACGATAGAAAATATCGATCTATTAAATTTCTATGGTACGTAAAGTTTTAAGAAGCGACAGATATTAACAGAATTTTCTGTTGGATTCAATGCAATTCTGTTGAATAAGCAAATTATGAGAATTGAACTTTTTGTTGTGAGTTATAGAGCTGCTGTTTTTACAAAACAACGTCAGACAATCACTTTGCGCCACTACAGCAGCGGCCTTTGTCAGCTACAGACTTATTATCCTTATACCCAATTTGTCCGTTGACAAAGGAAACTTGGAACACTAGAGTTGCGAAGTTACTGCTGTGTGTACTTTTGAGATGATTTACAAGTAGAATTCATTAAGGTAGGCGTCTGACGAAACGTTGTGCGATCATTCGTGAATTTTAACCATAGAGGGTAGGAATCCCACTTACTTTTATCATACAAAATTATCGCTTGCTTTACAAATAAATGAAACTATTGTTGTAGTTGAATTTATTCGTTATTTATTTACTAATTTAACAATAGTATATTTATAACAAATTAATTATTGATTAAAGACAATTTTACATAGCCAATTACCATGTTTGTGAAAAATTAATATACGAGTTGATTTATCCAAAAAAAAATTCAATCAACGAAATTTACATTGATGTTTTATCCAAAAATACTTATAATATTGTAAGTGTCAAAGTGTGTTTGTTTATTACATAAGTTGTCACGCCTTAATTAAGCTGTCACGAACATCATGAAATTTTGCATACACGTTTTCAGAATACGGGTACAGAAAACGATCTTTCAACCATAAAAAAATACTGTTCCCGAAAGACGCGAATAAAGTCGCGTGCGTTTTCAAGGAATAAATAACTAAAGAACATTAAATTTCTTTTTGTTTTATAAACAAAAAATTCGATTGGGGAAGAAGTATTGAAAGTAAATCTCGTAATAGTGTAGCTTTCTGTACTGCTCAGAAATCAATAAAGAAAGTAGGCGAACAAAAGCTACTTACTACGACATGAATATCTATAAGGATTATCTATAGATATCTACTAATATTATATATGTGCTCGTAAAGGGAGAGAGAGCGGACATGTAATTTTGTTTATACTCGTATTATATGGGTTATCTTTTATGGTTTATATATTATATGGTGTCGTCGCAGAGCACACTGCGTTTCGAAGACTACCGTGATATAACAGCATGTGTGCTGCTGTTTTGGTGAGTCAGTAAGGGATGCCAAAACCCATTTCTCTGTGCTTAGGCCTACTATGGTAGACAGCGCACTTGCAAACCCTATAAGCGACGGTAGTCACCTACTATCAAGTGGACCGTCAGCCTGTCTGTCGAACTTGACATGAAAAAAAGGCAGAGAGAGAAAAAAGTGTGTGTGTCAGCTCCAACACACACGACTGGAGTTTACTCCTTATGTACATTTAAAATACATAGATAATTTAAATAATTTATAAATTGCCCATCTGCGAAACCGCTCGCACCTTTTTGAAAATGTTTTACATGATTTCAAAGATACACATTATTTTTTAAGCAGGATGATATTTATATAAGTTACCATTTTCGTGTTCATTGTTAACTTTTTTATGTAAAGTTCGGGGGGTAAACTAACGGTCTATTTAATTGTAGTTGGCTACCGTTGTCCATAAACTCAATCAACGTCATAAGCATGCAAATTCAATGCATTCTGATAAAAAATTGGTTAGGGACAAAGTGAGGCTAGCAAGAGTATGAGCTTTGGCATTATTCAAGCGCTGAACACAAATGCATTGTTATTTCTCGCTGGTTCTTGGTTCTTGGTTAGCCACCAGACTAGCTGTGACTACAACTAACCTATACTACGAATACTGAGTCTTTATACTGAATATATACTATCCAGACAAATATTTAATTACGTTTCAGATTTATTCTTAAAGAAAATATTTTATTTGTTTTTACATATCAAATAAAAATCTTTTCATTGCATTTTAAGTAACTGTAAAAAATCTCAAAAAAAAAACTGCTTACAAAAAAGGCACTGCTTTCGTAGACTTACAGTTTATAGCTTTACCGAAGACAATCTCAAACAAAACCTCTGTCACTTAGAGTTAGAAAAAAAGAGAAACTGCTAACGGTTGGGTTCCCCTGAGGAGTTTAGTGTCACCTAAATTTTCGTAAAAACCAATTTCCTGTTAGGAAAACCTCTAACTAAATGGTGCTTTTGTATTATTTAAGCGAATGTTTTTGAAAACTTTTTTTTTGGGACCATGTCTCAATAATATGTGCGGTAAACCAAGAACTAGAAATTTGCCATTATTTTTTAGCCTTTATTTCTAATACTAAACACAAAATTTTAAATTACATATTGCTTACTTATTATGACACATCGGGTTTCCCGAATAAGCGTAATGTATCCTGTAATAAATCCTGTGACTTCGCACCGATGCGTAATAATTTTTTTCAGCAAACTATATACACAAACCATCTTTGTTTAACGCCCTTTCCATTAGTGAAAACCGTTTCAAAATTCATTGAAGGTGGGGTTTAACAGCTAGCGGAGAAACAGACAGAGCCGCACAACGACTTTTTTTAATTTAAGTATGTACAGATTTGAAATTAGGTCAACTTTTATTGAAAATAATAGTTGATAGCAAATTGAAAATAATAACTACGTGATGAATATTAGTTTTCTTGTTGATTTTATTTAAAATAGTTTAAGCGTATTTTAACTTGAGATGTATTGTATTATTTTCAAATACGAAGCAAATTTAAAACAGAAAAGATATTGCACTCTCTCGACTCTCTTGACAAAAGATAGTCTATAAAGATATATAATGTTTGTAGAAAATAAATAACAGAATTCTTTGTTTGCAGATGATTACAATCGTGTCGTCTTGAATACAGTGGAACGAGAACTCGACTCGGACTATATTAATGCTTCCTATATAGATGTGAGTACTTTTATATTATTATAATAGTAAATAGAAACAGAAAAAGGAAATACTCCGTAACCGCACGTGGTCTTTATAAATTGAGTCCAGTAGACTCACTTTCATTCAGTCGTAGTAATGACAAATATATTATATCTACCTATCACTGTCTATTGGCAGTGGGCAAGACAAGGCAAGAGAGCCGACTCACTCGCCCAAACGGAACACCATATATGAGGTTATTTCACGGTGGTCTTCTGAATGAGGTTGGTTTCTGCAGCCAGAGGAGCTGCTCAAATGACTGCGAAACGTGGTCAGCCATGCCACTACATAAAATACCAATATCTGCAGCACTAATCTGAAGATTGTCTGAAAATTTCATCAAAATTTTCAACGGTTAAGTGGTTTTGGAGTCTATAGGAGACATACGAAGACATATAATACATACACACATCGCCTTTTATATATAAAATACAAGTATAATATACAAGTTTCCTGTCAGGAAGAGCTCAAAACTTGGTGTGTTTTGAAAATGCTTATATTTTTTTACTAAACAACTTATAGAGCCCCTTTCATTTGATACCCCACCCAAAAGGTTACTGAAGGAAAAAAATTTTTTAAACAAAAATTTGAAGACGTCATAACTGTAAAATGTACTAGGTGATGGATATCCACCCAAGTCTGTAATACTTACTAAGGCTCCTACTAAACTGTCCTGAAAACAATTCTGCATACGTGAAGTTCCCCACAGGACTTAAGTCGGGTCCTGGATCATAACTTCTATAGATTTATTATAACTTAAAATAAAGCGTTAAAGAAATCGCAGGGTGCTATATTTACAGAGGCAATTGGATTTTACGAGGTGTAATTTCTGAAGTCGACCCTACGGGATTATTGTGTTCTGTACGTGCCTTTTTCTCGACATGGATGCAAAAATACTTACAGGAAACGTTACACTTAAGTCTTACTGATAAAATTGATGTAACATAAAGTATAATAACAATTTATAGAAATAGAATCAGTAGGTAATAGCAATCAGGGCAGAAGTCATTCCGAACAGGATTACACGAGTATGACTTGCCTGAAAATCGATTTCGTGTGTGGGCTAGAAAAAAATTTCATTTGATTCTAATAGTTAATCCTTCTATGGTCGGAAGCAGCACCTATGGCGTTGCATGTGTCATAGGCGACGGTGGCCACCTACCATCAAGTGAACTGTCAGCCTGTCTGTCGACCTTAAAATAGAAACAATGGTCGTTCTAATGATTGCTTAACCTACTAAACTTTTTTTTTTGTAAACTTATTTATATATAGAGTATAGACTAGCGACCCGTCCCCAGCTTCACATGGATGCTATTTTTAGCTTCCTCGCTTATCGCTCTTTCCATTAGTAAACACATTAACAAAATTCGTTCGGTGGATTAAAAGAAGATTAGAGAAATGCATCCATGCGAAGCCGGGAGGGGGTCGCTAGTAATAAATAAAATACAATTAAACACTCGATTCAATTTATACTCTCGCATCACTGACTCCATCGAAACCATTATTACAAAACAAAAACTCGGTCAACATTACTTTGAAAGAGATAAAAGCCGACCTTAAAGGACTGAATAAATTGATTTACGAAAACAATACCACTCGAAAACAAAGTTGGAAAGGAAATTATTGTTTACAAAATATTTTACGTACGTACAGTATGTACCTACTTTGAAATCGAACATTCTATAATTATAGGGAACCCATCTAATGGAAAACCAATAACTAGAAAACTGTATAATGTATAATGAACAATCAAAACACTTAGCTCTCTTCCAGAAATAGACAGAATTATGAAAAATACATAGAATAGAAAGTTAATAATATTCATTCGTGTATTCGTTCGTATCGAAAATTCGCGACCTATTTTCAAAATAGAACCCCAGTTCGTAAAGTCAAACAAAATAAATATTGAAATATGGCTTTTATTCGTGGATGTCTATGTCACGACTGTTCATCTTTGTTTGTGTTACTAATTGGAAAGTATTATATATAAATTTACGTCTAGGAAACATGAAAAGGCTTTTAAATTAAGGAATCTTAATTAAAATTCATGTCAGCCCTCTTTACTTGTATATTTTAAGAAGACGCTATCTATGTCTTAGTATGTACTTTTTTAATGTAAAGACAGGCTGATCGGTCCACTTGATAAATAGTTCAATAAAATTAAGCGTTCGTTTTAAGTATTCTCACGTGTCATTTACAAACTTATATTATTACTTATCACTAATCCTACTACCTATTAGTCTAAACAGGTTTTACTGTATATGAAGTGGATGTTTACAAAAAGAAAAATGAAATGATTTTAATGAATCAACTTTACAATACCTAGTTTATACATCAGAATAACATATTGGCTATGATTTATAAAGTTACATGGGTGAGGTCCCGGACATAAGCTAGTAATATTATAAATTCGTAAGTTTGTGAAGATGGATGTATAGGTTGTTGTTTGTTACTGAATGGATTTTTATGAATCTTTACAGTAATTGATCTTATGCTACATAATACTCTAATGCTACACAGTTACTATAATTTAGTTAGTTTTGATTAATGGAAAGAACGATAAACGAAAAAAGTTCGTAATATCTATAATTATTTGTAACTCTATAATCATCCATTAACTTAACCCTCTTACGACAGTGGACATTTATTAATCAAATAATAATATATGTAATACATTGCAAGCAAAAGGGACGATGTCACTTCCTTAATAAGTAACATCTACGATGTAGTCCGTGTCACGTACAGACGTAATGAGTGCGTGAAACGCGTCGCAGTCCTAAAGCCATTCATTTCAGTAACAAACAATATAAACGAAGGATCCACATAAAAAATAATTGTTTTAATGTTTTTCTTTTCTAGCTTTCTTCGCTTGTGCTAGCATTAAGTTTCAGTCACCAAGCTTAGACTCATTGAACTATATGTTATAGAAATCATTGCTTAGAGTAATTAAAGGATTAGAGTCATTATTATTCTTCTTCCTGGCGGAATGTTTGTTCCGGAATGTTTGTTTGTTGGCGGAATGGAATAGAAGGTTGGTCGCGGCCTCTGAAAGACTTCATGTAGGTACCTCTCAGTAAGAGCACTTACTATAGTCGATTCAGTGAAGTATGTCCGTCGTGTGAGTGATCGCCTGCGAGAGCGCTGACCCTCTTATTCTTCATTGTATCATTAATCGTTGCGAAAAGTATATTAAGGATTCGTATTTGCACAAGCAACGAAAGTCTTTGTTTGATGCGAAGCTCTATCACGATGGAAATGTTAGATTACAGACAAAGTGAATTGTTTTTTGAATTATTTCTAAAAAGTTGGTGGTTATAAAAGTTAAATTTTTCAACATGATTTTCATTTTTCAAAGAATAAACTCCCACTCGTAAATTCTATTTTATTTAGGCAGCGTTCCATTAAGTGTAAGAACCCTTCCGCGAATAAATTAATTAGAAATGCTTAATGACAATGTAGTGCAGAGAGCTACTGCATGAATGTTTAGTTTAGTTGATTTAAATGTCAAGTAACAAACGAATTATTTGTAGGAAAACCAATTATTTATTAAGAATTTAAGTATATAAACTTGTCTAGCTTATAACAAATTTTGTCATATAACTTGGTTCGTTGGTTAAACCCAGATAAAATGTCGATAGGTAAAATTTAGTTTATTGGTTGCACAAAAAGTGTTTTTATGACTTGAATTCCTCCTGAATATTTTTTGAAATTTTTGAAACTCTAGGCATTCGTTCGTTTTTAACGACATTTGAGAGGTAAAGGTAAAAAGATAGTATGTATAGAGTTTGCTTCGTAAAAAATATATTTTTAAGAACAAGATTAATGTTAGATTTTTTTATGTATATGTCGTTAAATTAGATGACGGTCCACATCAAGTAGCCACAGATGTATCAAGTAGCATTAAGAATAAGGAATTAGGAAGGGATGGGGTAATGGGCTCTTGCATCCCTTACTTCTATAAGGGGGTGGTTACTGCTGTCAGATGGGCTGCCCAATTAAGACTGTCACACTTTCTTTTTTAAATAGCGTCTAACAATATTATGGGACTACATTTTACTGAAAATAAAAAATTAAGTATGAACTCTCTGTATAGAATAACATTGGGAATATGAAGGCGGAATAGTTCACAAATTAATTTTCCAATAATTTAATATCCCTGCGAATCGGGCTTCTCCAATCAAATTACTGGGAGAATATTTAATTGATTAAACAAAATTTGAACTAATTGACACAGCGTACGTTTAGTAAATTGGTTAAAATATAGGAATAGAAACACTATATGATAAATTACAAATATAATATACTAGCTGTGCCCGCGATATCGTACGCGCTGTAGTTCGTTTTTGGAAAATTCCATAGGAACCTAAAAATTTTTCAGGATAAAAAGTATCCCATATGTTAATCCAGATAATAAACTATGTGTATTCTAAATTTCATTAAAATCCGTTCAGCCGTTTTTGCGTGAAAGAGTAACAAACATCCAAACATCAAAACTTTCACATTTATAATATTTATATATTTACATAGTAGATAATCCGTAAAGAAAGGAATTTCAAAAGGAAAGGAACTATTTTATGTCAAATTTAATATATAGTAATATATCGCGAATAGTTAGTCTAAAAAATTCAGTCCAGAATATGATAAATTAATTTTTTAATATTTTTTAAATATTGCATAGACAAATTACATATCAGCCTATAGAATATACAAAGGGTTTTTTCATGTAGTTCGAAATTAAACAATCATAATAAAATAAAGGTTTTAAAAAATACCTTCATTAATACCTTCATAATATAATAACAATTTTTATGACATACACACTCTTTCTTCAATTTTCATTAGTGGATTTTCAAAAAGATTGCGGTTATTGGAATACCATTTATTTTAACTTACCTTTAAAAAGATAACATTCAGCCAATTGAAGTTGTAACGATTTAAGAAAAGGTCGAGAGGTCAATGGGACCCAATCATTACTGAATTAGGGCTGTAGAACGCACAGATTAGGGACTCGTTTAATTTTATAAAGGGTCGTGTTAAAAAATAGCCACTCTTTATCTGTACGCGGCCCACACAATATATTTCACCTAAAGGGTGTCGACTTGAGTTTTATTTATAGCACAATTTGTCAGCACGGCAGCCTACTTCCATCCGCCTTGGTATTGATTGTATCCCTTGGCGATGGTAGCCATGGGTACTATAAGTTACTGATCATATTGATACGTAAACATCAATTATAAGTAAAGTAATAAGTTTGTCAAATCAAAATGAAGCGATTCAATATCAACTTCTCCTGCTTTGAAATATGTAGATATTTATACAAATATACTTCATGATATACTTATCTACCTAGTAGTTAGATAGAAATAATGCTACCTTTTTTGCTTTATTTCTTCAAGGTTTTTTGTGGGCTGTTTTTTTATTATTTTCTTCTAGAGTTCAGTAATGTATTTTAAATATATGTAGGTAACCTATTCCATATCCCACTAACTGATCAATGTACCTGGAATCTCAACTCCTTACCATAAATCCGCTATAGGGAAAATAATGTTGAATCACCTGGTGTGTGTATGAAAAGTAAATTTAATATAGAAAGTATAAGATTTATTTTCTTTTGTTCGCAGAGTATATTAAAGCCAAACGCATACATAGTAACACAGGGTCCAACGGAGGACACAGTAGTGGACTTCTGGCGCATGATATGGCAAGAACGCGCAGCTGCCATTGTTATGCTCACGAAAACTTTCGACTTTATTAAGGTAAGTCTAGTTTTGAATTTTGGAACTTTGTACGTATCAAATCAGCCTACATAGACATTGCTGGGCACAGTCCACCTCCTTTGTTCGAGAAGGTACTGACAACCTTGCTAAACCAATTCTGACTTGGAGTGCAGACTGCAGACCTCCGTCGAAATCCCTATAACACTTGACTAAATAATTAAATGCATTTTTTTATTAAAAAGGATGTTATGATTCCTTAATTTTTTCTCTAATAAAATTATTACTACGTACATATATATTTTACAATTTACCTATTTATGAAAATCTACTTGAAAATTTTCACCCCATTTAAATAAGGAAAAACTGTATGAAAATTTCTTACAAAAATTGATATTTATGCTCTCAAGATGGAAATGGATACGTACTTAATTAATTTTTCTAGTGTTACATTCTGTTGAAACAAACACAATGCGAGCTTTCAACGAAAAATATTTTCCCTGTACAAAATAAAACGTAACACGTTTTATTAAAAATCCTAAAGAATTTTAAGACTAAATGGAGGCACGAGTTCTTATTTAAGAAGTACATGAGATAATCCTTAAAGTGAAAGCAAAATGAAGATGACATTTACATGAATTTCGTTTCATCACGATTATACTGCAAATTTGTCTCCATTTCATACTCCATTTTGTGCAAACTGAATTATGAACGAGCCTACCAACTTTCTCCAACTTTCAGACTAATAGAATAAAGAAAAACTTGCTTTATTTATTGTTGTAGGCTTTCACTGCAATTGGTTTAAGCATACAAGAAATATTTTTACGGAGGTCAAGATAATGTATGGGTTAGATTGTTGGAATATAAAAGAATATTTTAGATACATGGAAACTATAAGATAATTGAATTCCTTGTGATTAATATGGGTACAAATACGGTTGTGAGGATGTAGTAACTCTCAATTCTTTAAATTATTACAAGTTATATATAATATTATATAATATTCACTATAATTTGATGTTACATTTTTTTAAACACCTAAACCAAACAAACTTTGTCTTTCATTTGAACCCTTTTACTTAAACTCATGTTTTTTTTTTCATTACTAGCATTTACATTACAATATCAGTAATGTAAATATAATCACAGTTACCAGTGGCAGGACTCAATGTGTTTGGCAGTCATTTGAGCAGTCTGTCTGGTGGCAATAACTACCTCCCTAAGGCATCGTTTTTGAGATCAATAAATAAGTTAATCTATATTTAATTATATCTTATCCAATAATACTTATAGGTAACAGTTTTTATTGGTATCTAAAAAACATGTTTTAGTTTAAACAGTAAGGTTAAACTACACATTTTATAAGATATTGCAATCCACATTTCATTTAAATTTTGCAATGAAAATATGGACCATGTTTCATTTGAAAATGTTAATCCAGTTTCTCATTTCTCTCGTGACGTGACGGTCGGTAGCAATATGATGGACGCCGCGCACTGCGGCCTGTCCGCTTCGTCGCTTATCCAACCGACGAGACTAGATGAACATTTTCAAATATTTCTCACACTATTCGCCATTCGAAAGTTTTCCCTAAACTTTGGCTTTATGAAACGAGATGCGCTTCAGTAGCTGCGGCGAACTTGTGTGTGAAATTTGAATTTTGAAGTTTTAAGCGTCTTATAAAATTCAACCGTAAAAATCTTAAGTTAAAATATTTCATTACTTTATGAGTTAGAGGGCGTCCATTAATTGCGTGAGGTGTTTAGGGTTGAGCCAAATCTCACCCAATATCACTCGGGTCTCGGCAAATATCACGTAATTATTTTTTTCGCAAGACACAGTATAAAATTGTGAAAAAGCAGAATTTAATTAAGTAAAACATGTTTTACGAATATTATTAGTCCCTATTTAAGTATTTTATTATTCGATTTTCTCACTATGATTCTAGACTATGTTTTTAGTAGTCTTAAATACATCTTAACTAGTCTTAAATAAAAGTAATTAAGCGAATTATGTTTTTTTGAATAAATCCAGCTCAATCAAGCACAGATTAACGTATTTACACTAAAAATACGCATTTTGAAAATGCGGGATTAGGGACGACATCTCACCAGTGGGAGAGAGAGGGGGGGGGGGGGGCTGGGTCGAAAAATCGTCAAAATAGCCTCACGTAATTAATTGTAAAGAGGATATATGTTAGTGTTTATGGTTTTTGTGTTGCTATGGATATTATATAAATAAGATTGATCTGTCTGTCAACGAATGTAAATATTCAAATTACTTTATCTAAAATATATATGTCTTTACTTGTTTAATCCTTTATTTAATTTCACATCAAAAACTTAATATGGTAGCAGAGCGTTAACTGATCCCTGATTTATTTATTATTTTCGTCTTTTACGTGGTGTTAAACTCGTGCACAATAATGACGAAAACAACATTCCACATCGAACCGCTGGATAAGGACTATTACGACACGTGGGCGATTCAAGCCGAAGCCGTGCTAATAAAGAACAAATTATGGAAGTATGTAAGTAATTCTTTACCTGCATCTCCTAGCACTGACGAACTTGAAGGCGACAAACAGGCAAAAGCAGAGCTCATTTTACTAATTGCACCATCCCAGCTGAAAGACATTAAAAAATGCACTACTGCAAAGGCTTTATGGGATAAACTGAAGGATATTCACGCAAGTAAAGGCCCCGCAAGAAAGGCTACTCTCTTAAAGCGGTTAATACTTACAAAACTCGAAGATGATAACATTCGTGAGCATCTTAATAAATTCATGGACACTGTTGACAAACTATCAGAAATGGATGTCGACATAAACGAGGATCTTCTTACAATCCTTATGCTCTACAGTCTGTCCACTGCATATGAGAACTTCAGAGTTGCCATGGAGTCACGCGACACTCTACCCAAACCTGAAGAGCTCAAAATTAAAATAATCGAAGAAAGTGATGCTCGACATCGTGACGTCGAGGTCAGTCCACAACATGTAGATGAAAACGCACTATACGTATCGTGCAAAATCTGCAAGAAATCGGGACGAAAAATTTTTCTAAAGAAGAATCACAAGATTTGCTCAAAATGCTGGAAGAAAAATAAAGACACCAACTCCAAAAGTTCCTATTACGCTGAAGAGTGCTTCTTCACTTCGAACCAAAACGACTGGGTTCTCGACAGCGGCTGTACCTCACATATGACGTATGAACGCGAACACTTCAAAAATATAAGAACAGTTTCAAGAAAACTTAATTTTGCTTCAAAACAGCACTCAACCGAAATTAAAGGAGAAGGCAGAGTAACACTGAAAAATAAAGACAGGATAATTAATCTTGAAAACACTCTGTACGTACCGTCACTTTGCAAAAACCTACTATCAGTGCCTAAAATGACTGAACATGGAGCTTCTGTCACTTTCGTTAAAGACAAAGCACTGGTATATAATATTAAAGGAGATATAGTTATGACTGCAGAGAAGTCTAAGAACAGTGGTCTTTACTATGTAAAAATGCAAAAAGTCGAACGAAACTATGCAGCTTCGCCTGAAGCAGTATCGATCAATACTAATAAAGGATCTTTACTAGACTGGCACAAGAAGCTTGGACATATGAACGACAAAGATCTCCATCTAGCGCTCAACAATGAGACTTATATTGGATTAAATTTCGATAAAAAAGAATCACTCTCCGACTGCGACGCATGTATTCAAGCGAAAATGACTAGTGTACCAAGACCCCCACAGCGAACAACTCCTCGAACATCTCAAAGACTGGAGATTGTACATAGTGACGTGTGTGGTCCTGTCGCAGCTTCATATGGAAAAAACAGATATTTCGTCACTTTTATTGACGATTATAGTAGATATGGACGTGTCTATTTCATGAAAAATAAATGTGAGACACTACACCATTTTAAAATTTACAAAGAAGAAATGGAAAATTTTACTGGAAATAAAATTAAGCACTTACAAAGTGATAACGGCACAGAATATATCAACGATAAATTCAAAGCTTATTTACAGGAACAGGGGATTGCAAGACGTTTATCTGCACCCTATACAGCACATCAGAACGGTCTTGCTGAACGCAAAAATAGAACATTACTGGAAAAAGCAAGGGCAATGCTGATTGATGCGAATGCACCAATGCACCTATGGGCAGAAGCCATCAACACGGCGAACTATCTATCCAACAGAAGCATAAACAGTTCTATAGAAAACAGAACGCCGTTTGAAAAATGGGTACAAAGAAAACCATGCATCCATCACCTCCATATTTTTGGAACAAAAGCATTCGTACTGCTAAAAGGCCGTGCCAAAGGCTCCAAATTTTCGCCTAAGGCAATTCCAGGGATATTCGTCGGATATTCTGAAAATAGCAAGGCATACAGGGTGTATGTTCCAACGAAACGCAAGTCATTTATTTCCAAAGACGTTAAAATTCTTCAAACAAAATTTTATTCCGATTGTAATGGCAATTTAGAACAACTTAAACATTCCGTTTCGATCCCAACTACAAAAATTGAACTTAACGTTGAAAATACCGAAAATGAATCAATTCCAGATCCAGTCTTCAATCAGCAAGTTGATATTACAAATCAAGGTCATGAAACAGATGATGATCAACAAGAATTTTACGAAGCCTCTAATCATGAACCTGATGATGCTGTAGTCGAACCTGAAGATGAACTGGGTGAACACGAAATGAACGAATTGATTCAACACGAAAACGAAGAAGATACTCAAACAGAACCTGATCATGAGCGATATAGTTTGAGAAACAGATCAGCCATACAGCCACCACAACGGTATGATGATTTCATACTGGCAGCTGTTGCTGATGTAGAAAATCTAGTAAAAGATCCAGAAACTTACAAACAAGCCATGGAATCACCCTACAAAGAAAAATGGTTAAAAGCCATGTTGAGTGAGATAAATTCACTACACGAAAATCAAACTTGGGACTTAGTGAATTTGCCTACAGGAAGAAAAGCACTACCTTGTAAATGGGTTTATAAACAGAAAATGAATCCAGATGGCTCTATCGATAAGTTCAAGGCAAGAGTTGTTGTTAAAGGTTACTCTCAAAAACAAGGCGTGAACTACGACAAGACGTTTAGTCCTGTGGCTCGCCTTAGTACCATACGCGCAATCATAGCAATTGCAGCCAAAGAACAGTTAAAGCTACGACAATTTGACGTTGCAACAGCCTTCCTTAATGGATCGGTCAAAGAAGAAATATATGTAAAACAACCTGAAGGTTTTCACGACGGAACCAAACGAGTCTGCAAACTGAAGCGCAGCTTATACGGATTGAAACAAGCACCACGATGTTGGAATTCATGCATTTCTGATTTTTTAAAAGTAAATGGATTTCAACAAAGTGACGCAGATCCCTGCCTGTACATTAGAATTAGAGGGCAATCCAAAGTCTTGATCGGATTATACGTTGATGATGGACTTGTAGCGTCAAATACGACAGCTGCAGCGGATGAGTTCATCAACGAACTTAAAACAAGGTTCAAGATAACCTTTAAACCTGCCTCCTATTTCTTAGGCATGGAGATTACAACTAAAAGTAAAGAAATAACAGTTAACCAACAAAGTTACACAAAGAAGGTTCTTGGGAAATTCGGCATGTTGAATAGCAATTCAGCACCGACACCGATAATCAAAGAAAGTGTGAACGATTTAGAACCAAATGTAGAAAGAAGCTCATTTCCCTACAGACAGGCTGTTGGAGCTCTAACATATTTGGCAGTGGTCACGAGACCCGACATAGCATACGCCGTCAGCAAGGCATCTAGAAACTTGGAGACACCTACAGCGAATGATGTCATACAAGTCAAACGGATATTCCGTTATTTAAAAGGAACCATAGACAAAGGCCTAGTTTATCGTCACAGTAAGGAGTCACCCACAAAATTACTATGCTATTCTGACTCTGATTTTGCAGGAGATCAATCAACTGGACGATCAACATCTGGGATGGTCTGCTTGCTCTCAGAAGCTGCTATCAGCTGGAGAAGTCAGAGACAAACGATCGTATCTATTTCTTCCACCGAAGCAGAGACTATCGCTGCAAGCGAAGCTGCTCAAGAAATATTGTGGTTGAATGGCCTATTTAAAGATTTAATCACACTAGAAAGACCTGAACTCTACCTGGACAACGAATCGGCTGTGAAGCTCTCTCATAATCCAAAGTACGAGTACCACAAACGTACAAAACACATTAAACTCAAGCATCTCTTTGTACGTGAATGTGTCACCAACGGAGAACTCCTAGTGAAACAAGTTCTTTCCAATAATCAACTGGCAGATATGTTCACTAAGCCACTCTTCGGTCCCAGACTAGAAGAATTAAGTGAAAATATTGGTTTGAAAAGAATTTCTAAATAGAATTTACAAATTCTTAAAAGTTCAGAGGATGTAAAGAGGATATATGTTAGTGTTTATGGTTTTTGTGTTGCTATGGATATTATATAAATAAGATTGATCTGTCTGTCAACGAATGTAAATATTCAAATTACTTTATCTAAAATATATATGTCTTTACTTGTTTAATCCTTTATTTAATTTCACATCAAAAACTTAATATTAATGGACGCCCCTTTACCTACTTGATGTTAGTTAGCTAGTATATTTGTGTCCAAAATGAAATACAAAAGACAAAGGAGGAGATGTATGATTATTAATATTTAAGCCAAAGAAGCCACAATAAGGTTGCTTAGAAATCTATCTACTCAATACCAACAAAACTTGAAATGAGCGCTTCTGTCTTTTTGATTTTGATACGGTTTTTCACTAATAGAAAGACCGATAAACGAGGAAGACACTAGGTTATTGAACCCAGTAAAAGTACTGGGACTAAATATTCTATTTCCAATTTGTGAAACCGTATTAAAATCCGTTACATGTTTTAGAACATTCAGCTAACGATCCAACTGACTGTAGGTTAGGTGTAGGTGGCTATAGTCTATAAACGTAAACAATGCCAAGTGCGCTATCGACCTTAATCCCCTTACCCTAATGGATAAGGAACAAGGTAAGGGTAGAGGAATGGGGTTTGAAATCTCTTACTCACACATCGAAATCAGTCGAGTTTTTTATAAAGGAGTGTTTAATGACTGCAGACACGATGTGTCCTGCTACTTCACTTTACAATGAATTTGCATCTATAAAGCTTTGTAAACATAGTTATGTTTTTTTTAGGTGATGTGTGTCCAATACTGGCCCCCGAATAAAGATAAGGACGAAAGGTATGGCGACATCAGCGTGGGTATCGTCCAAGAGGAAGAACTCGCCAATTTTCACATACGCACATTTAGACTTTATAAGAGTGAAAAGGACGTAAGTAGATAATTTGAATTTACGTAGTGTGTAAATAATTATTCCTCAAATAACTGTGTGTTAAAGTTAAATTTTCTGTATTTAACGAAAATAAAAAATACTTAGGGTCACAAAAAATATTTTCGGTGTTTATTATGGTCTCAATAATTTGTGGTTGCGTGGTGTTGTGCGTGCGTATTGAGACGGATGAAAATATATTTACAAGGAAAATTTATAAGATACAATGACAAGTTGATAACAAGCAAATATGTGACAACATACATACAACAACGAAAAAGTATAATGCAATAAGTATTTACAACAAAGGTTATACATCAAGTCCCTACATCAGCCCACCCGGAGACCTTTAGGTTGATAAACGTTTGCGAAACCAAACACGACGACCCTGCCTTCCGGAGCGGGCTATTGAGGTGAAATAACAGCACATTCTCTAGAAGTTGTAGGTGCCAGACTGAGCTCCTCTAGTATATATGCCGGTTTCAAACGGTCAATGGAAACATTATTCGATTTCCCTTTGATTTCGAGCTTAAAAATTTCTCTGCGGGGTTTATTATACGATAGGGTCCCGAAAAAGCCGGCTGCTACGGTTTTCGAACAGAATCATCCCTTACAAAAACGTAAGAAGTTGTTTCCAAGTCTTTATGAACGAAAACTTTAGGCGTTCCGTGACGAACCGTTATCGTAGGTTGCAATTTTCGCATTTGTAATTGCAATCGGGACAAGAAATCTGTATAAACGATTGCATTTTTATTTGAGCTCTCAAAGAATATTTCTGCTTCTCTGGGTAGACCAAGAATCACTACCTTTTTAAGTTGCAGCGACGACTCTGTCTTCAGCAATTGCTGTAGATCAGGATCGGTATCCTGCGAATTAGCTAATGCGGCGAAGTCTATAATACTAATTGCATCAATTGGTCGAGATAACGCATCAGCAACAATATCGAATATAGTGTATGTACTTGTTAGTCGTCAATACAGATCATGGACCAACATTAATAATAAGAACACTTTTTTAAGGTTTTAACATATTTGTCTTTTTTAGGTGGTAGTTGAAGAAAGGTTCCTACTGCAGTTCCACTACACGCAGTGGCATTCCCATACTTGCCCATTCAGTAACGCACTCTTGGAATTCAGAAGACGCGTGAGGGCTGTTGTGGGAAGGAGATTAGCAACTAACCCAGCAGCCGGACCTATGGTAGTTCATTGCAAGTAAGTGTTCACTACATGTGCACTACGAGTATAACATGAGATTCGTCCACATATTTAATTTGTTATAATTCATATTAAATAACTAAAATTACGTCACTACGAGCGTCTCAAGTTAACAGGTGCGAGTAGTGTATCCGTTGAACAAATAAGTAATTTAAATCTCTACTTTACCAATAATAAAATTTTTGGAGCCCTTGGAAACAATTTAATATTTTTAATAAATATTCAATTTTACTCTCGGAGTGGGTGGGAATGAGCCCTTACCGACCTGATTTTGTAATATGATATAAGATAAATAAAGCTCATAAAATAAACTACGACCAAATGATTCCTCGTATACTTACTGAAAATATTTTTAAAATTATTCACGTTTTAGTAATATTTTAATATTTTTAGTGACGGTGGCGGGCGATCAGGTGTGTACTTGGCAGTTGATGCCAATTTAGAAATGGCTGAAGAAGAACACTGTTTCGACGTTTTCGGTTACCTGAAAAGACTCAGACAATCAAGAAAGGGCCTTATAGAAAACGAAGTAAGTTCTAGAATTAATACTGACAAATGAAAAATCTCATACTAATCTTAATAAAAATTATTTTATTAGTTCATTACCATAAAAAAACTAACATTACTAACTAAAAACTTATTTGATGGCATATATCAACTTTTCTGGAACACCTATGTATACTAATAAATAAAATTAAAATGTCTGTAATGTCAAAATAACAGATTTTAACTAAATGTATATTAAAGTATATAGGTACGGTAATTATATCAAAAATCTAAATTTTTGTTTGTCTGTCTGTTTATTCCGGCTAATCTCCAAAACGGCTGGACTAATTTTGACTGGACTTTCACTGGCAGATAGCTGATGTTACAAGAAGTAACTTAGGCTACTTTTATTTTGGAAAAATAAAAAATAAAAATATTATACATTTAAGCAGTGTCTAGTACCGCGCACGGGCCGGGTTCAGTTAGTTCAGAATGTAATGCTGTATTACGAATTTAGTAAAACACGCAGCAAATTTAAAGGATTTATTGTTATGCAAATTCACTAATTCTACCATTTACCTCTGCTCCCGTATATTTTAAATAGCAGAATAATGCAGGAAAATTATATTATTCCTTGTTCCGGTATTATAATTTAACACGTACCTTTGCTACATGTTAAAATAATTGAAGGCCGGAAGCGTAACAATTTATAGAAACTGAAATTCTAAATTACATTGTATGTTAAGGTATTCACATATTATATTATGTATGTACATAATTTAAGTAATTTAAGTATAAGTAAACAAGTATGGATCCTATCATTAAATCGTCAATATGGGATGCTTACTTATAATAAGTTAAGGGATGCTACTAAAAGCTAAGGTAAGGTATTCGAAAGTTATTACTCCACTGTTTTCTACTAACACTTTTATCATTGACTTTAGTCTTTTGTAAGGGGTGCCCACAGTTGCTTAACTGTAGTAGTTTATGATTACTATACATAGTCTTGCCAATGAAAATTGTATTTTAATGGTGCCTTACTTTTGTCACACAGGAACAGTACAAGTTCGTCTACGACACTTTAGAAGAACATGTGGTTTGTGGGATTTCCTGGTTCCCAGTGTCGGAACTATCGCAGAGACTGAAGCAGAAATCGCAACGTGAGCCTGTTACAAAGTTGAACGAGTACCAAAGAGAGTATCAGCAAATCTGCAAGCAAACGCCTCGTTTCACGATAGGAGACTGTGCTGGCGGCCACAGAGGAGATAATCGGGAGAAAAATAGGGATGTCTTAGTTGTTCCACGTAAGTTTAACACTGTTAAATATATAGTTTCATCATCGTCGTCATCGTAGTCGTCATCATCATCATCATTTCAGGCGTAGGACGTCTAGCCGTAGGCCATAATTTTCCTACACGACCGGTCAAAATAGCCTGGATCACGAGCAGTAAACAACGCTGTTCCGCTGCGTTCAGCCAAGTTCAGCGCTTTACGCGGACCGTTCTCACTTCTTAGACAAATTGCGACTTTTATACATTCTCAGTTCAGCAGAGCATAGAAGCAGTTCAGCAGAGACAGTACGCTATGATGGCCGTACACAGCTTATGATAATAAGTATAGTCGGAACGAGAATTTAGGAATTCTTAATTATGGTTTTACTTTGTTTCAGCGGATAACTTCCGTCCCTACCTGACGTCCTTTCAAGGGAACAATTTTACCGACTACATTAATGCAGTATTCGTAGATGTAAGTGCAAATGCTCCATTATACATTTCATGACGTGAAGTTGATTTATAACCTTAATTAATATGAAACGTGATTCGCGTGTTTTATATAACTGTCTTTGTGGGATATACATACTCTAATAAATTTTATTTTTGCGCTATTAAGTATGTTGTGTACACATTGATATTAGTAAAGACATCGTAGTTATTGACCTATCCTAGTGCCGGATTATGCTTGTTGACATCGCTGTCCCGCAAGATGAAAACCCAGTGAAATCCGAGAAAGACAAACTCAGCAAGTACCTACCTAGACTTGGCTCACGAGTCCCGATAATCGTCTCGGCGAACTATCTAGATAGGCTCTCACTGGATTGTTGAATCAAGAGAGATGTACAGAAGGCGGTAGTTCTTGACACAGCACGTATTGTTAGGAAATACTCAGTCAGTAGCCTTAATTACCAGTAGCTTAGGCATTTCCCCGCAACCTGTGGCACACTAGGTTTAAGTTTTTAATGACATTTTTAGAAATATTAATATTGTAAAAAAAAAAAAACAATAAAAAGGTAAATAAATACGTGTAAATATTAATGTTAATATTGCAATGCACACAGGGCTATACAAAACCTCGAGAGTACATAGTGACTGAATGGCCATTAATTAGAACTCAGGGAGAGTTTTGGTCTCTGGTGTATGACTATGAATGTGCCGCCGTCGTCATACTTTGCGTGCCTCCTAAAAATTCAGTAAGTCTTATCGTTATTCTAACTTCCTAATTAATATTATAAATGCGAAAATTACTTTGTTTGTTTGTTACGCCTTCGTGCATACAATCATCATGAAATTTAGTTTATACTTTGTCATGGATTCAGAAAAAGACATAGAGTACAAGATTGAATAAATGAGTATTAAATAAGTGATCTGAAAGCCCAATAAATAATTTATTTTTATTAAAGTCAAATTAGTACAAATGCATCTGGGCATTATTCAGATTAAAAACCGGACATAAGCAAATTTTAGCGGATACAAGCTCTGCTACGTCCGGTTTGAGCCCTTTCAGCCTACACATTATAAAAGAGTTTGTGTATTTTTAATTAAATCCCTGAACCCGAATTTTATATTATTATTTTATTTATGAAGGACAGCAACCACTAGCTTGGCCTAGCCTTTCATCAAATAAATGTAGATCGTTTTGAATTGTACCTCGACAAAAGTTTTACCTAATAAGGTACATAGTACAATCAATACAAACACATATATTTTCTTTGCAGCAACAATACCCACCGTTTTGGCCAGAGGGACGACACTCTAAGAAGTACGGGCCAGTGTTCACGATAGATCACGTATCTCACAATCACTACACTAACATTAAAACATGGATATTTCGCATCAACAAGAAGGTATTTCATTTGGTTTCATATTTTTTATCTTTAAAGACAAATTGTTTAAAAATATTCTGTGGAGGATACTTGCATTATGTTAACTTCTATTAATTGAACCAATATGTTCAATAAGTTCTGTTCTCGCAAGTAGTTGCAGGGCACATTGCGTTTCGCACTCGTTTGGACCGCCTTAGGGCTAGTGAGTAAGGATTTCCCTAATCCTACTATGGTCGAGTGTGCACTTGCAGCACCTTTTGCGTTGCACCTGCAGCCTGTTTGACGACCTTAACATAAAAAATGTGGTAAAAAATTACTCATAAAGTAGCTAATGCTAAGCTAAGTATTTTTAATTTTATAAAATAATAAAGCACTTATAAATGCTTTTACTAATCAATTATATTTCTTGGTTTTCTTTTACCACGATTAGAAAGACAGCGTTGTTTTGAAAAATTTTGTACGGATTTTTTCTTCTCGAGTTCGCAGATATTTTATTAAATTAAGTTTGTATTATAAGAGTGACAACGTTGACTTTTACCGAAAACGAATAAAAATATATTTTCGTATTTTGCTATTATTGCATTGGAAAACATTATATTTCCAAAGATGTTATTTTTCCTTTGCTCGTGTTTTTACGCTTGTCGCCACTCTGTATCACCGTAAATCCTGTTCTCGTGTCATTCATTTTACTTACAAGGAAAAACACATAAAAAAACCTCCACCAAATACTTTTCCTTTAATACGAATTGAACAAACGAAACTTTGAGATATAGCTACATAGTTACGCATATTCTCCGTGTAAGCTCCAGCAATCTTCATAGAAACTACGACAAATCTTTATAGGAAATTCTGTGATTTATGATACATATTGCAAATAATGTTAATATTGTTGCAAAATACACATACTTTTTCTATGAAGTTTGCTCAAAGTATTTGTTTTCATCACAGAATTTAAATATTTCGTTAATTTATTTTTACGAGTAGGTATGCGGATTTGTAATGAGAAGTTTTCGCTTAGAATTCGCTTTGTGCTGAAAGATAATTATTGTAGTAATAAAAAAATTTATCATGGCAAATGTGAATGAAATTTCCTATAAATTTCGGATATTCAGAGATTTTGCAGAAAAAGCTAAATTTACATAATATAATTTCCATTATTTAAAAACTGCTTTTTCTATCGAAACTGTGAGCAAATGTGGAAAACAATTTAATTTTTTGGTCTAGTGAATCTTTAGCGAATTCTACTGTCAAAACGTTTTAGTTACTTAAATTATGGCTTCATGGTGAAGGAAGATGTAATTTTAATTTTTAAATGAACTTCGATTAATTTCTGATACAACCCTGAAATTCTCCTGGCTTTATCTTTAAATCTGTCCCTGCAACAATTTCATTTTATTCATTCTTCATTATTTACTTCAATATTCAGTAGTATTTAAGCGTCCAAATCACTACAATTACTTTCGTAAAAAAATATATCCCCCAACAGATAGTTTCGTTGACTGAGCTGATGGCTGGTGTAAAAGCGCCACCGAAAACTGTACAGTTGTTCCAACTGACGTGTTGGCCAATGGGCCACAAGGTGCCAACTTCAACTAACTCATTGGTGGAACTTATGAATATGGTTGAAAGATGGCGACAGCGCACGGACTACGGGCCTGTATGCGTTGTATCACCGTAAGTGTACCGGCTTTGTACTTGTCAATTACTAATTCACCCCTACGATACAAGCTGAGCTTAGTTAGGGGACAAAATCTAACCTATTTGTAATTTGTAATAATAAATAAATAAATAAATAAATAAGTATCTTCGTCTAATGTATTCCAATTGATTTTAAATAATAACTTTTTCTAGCAAGATATGACATTCTGGTCTTATTTATTCGACACCCAGATCAGAGTTAACTTTGAAAATTCATTTCTTAAAAATTCCTGATGTGCATCGAATCCGGAACCCCTAAGTCAAAGCGCTTATGCAATGACCTCAACCACTAGAAAAATGGGCTCATATGAAGTTTAATATATATTTTTGATGTAGGGACGGTCGCAGCCGTGCCGGCGTATATTGCGCTGCGAACGCGTGCATTGAACAAGTCATCCAGCACGGTGAAGTGGATGTATTCCAAGCAGTCAAAACTGTTCGTCGCCACCGACCGCAGCTTGTTGAAAATATGGTGAGTATATACATTTTCTCGTATAAAACCACAAATTGACGCAAAATCCATTTTTGTTAATATTAGTTACTCACAATAATTTATTTTATTTTTACTTAGACTGAATACAAGTACTGCTACGATCTAGTGCTACACTACGTGTTGCACTACTTGAATAAAGATATGAACGAGAAGAAGTGAGAGTGCGAACTTAAGGACGAGCTCTGGTTCATTGAGTTTGGTCGCGGTGCGGCACTGCCAACTACACCCGAGGAGCATAGCCCGTCGGCAACGTCGCGAGAGAACAAGAGACCCGCGCGGCCGCGTCGAGGGTTGTCTCTGGATCGTTTGCTACCAAACACAACACGTCCGCAGCTGCCGCATGCGGTCACACTTGAAGCTCCTCGTCGGCCGCGTCGGGATCGCCCACCATTGCGTCGTTCAATACGCCTCGAAGACGACGATGCAGCCGCGGAAGAACGCAGACGTGCTTTCGGTCGCGGTCCTCGTGCCCCTTCTTTCGACGAGGGCGACGCTAGCGATGAACACGAAGCCGACCACGAACACGAATGCGAGTGTATTCGCAGTTCACTAGAACACTCAGGACCCTCAGCCGACACACCCGATGAGGATTATGAACCGGAGCTCGCCACCTCTTCGCCACCCATTGACCACCATTTGGAATTGGAAGAACCACGCCCACTCCGTGGTGTCTCCTCAGATCGTGCATTAGTCGACCGCCGCGACGGTTCACCAGCGATTCGCGGTCCGTCACGTGCTCACTCTCAAGGTGTATTTGAACGCCGCCATCCCAAAATCTACAAAGTTGGCCTTATGGATAAATCGAAACGAGCCAGTTCCAGTGCTTTATATGACCGTACAGATCACTCACCTACGGAAGCGTTTTATAACGCAACGGGGTCTACAAGACTCAGCTCTCAGGAGCTCTTTGAGAAATTCTGTTCCGAGGAATTCACGTCGTTGTACGGCCGCGAAGACAATCGACGTCGACGTCCGCCTCATTCCAAGTCGACGGGTAGTAGTGGATCAGATGTAAGACACGAAAGAACTTGTTGTCGCCGACCACCCTGCGGTTCACAGCCTGCTCTGACGCGTAGACACATGTGTCGTGCCCCGCGTTCTGACCGCTCTACAGACTCTGAAGACACTTCACCACGTCCATTAGCCTTACAAGACGACCCACAACTTGCCGACGATTGCTCTCGTTCAGCACCTTTACTGAGTCCAGATAAATTCGAGGCGCGATTCACATTCGATATTTCGGAACGCAGCGAAGCACCGTCCCTTACAAATCGAGACGAAACACCTTCAGATGCAACAGAAACTCGTAATCTTACACTTTATGAGGAACCACATTCAGATCGCACTAGTATTTGTGAGTTATACGATGCAGCATTTTCTTCTCATAGGCCTTCTTTCCGACATGATAGTTGGCGACGTGGACATATCGATTTAAGTACCCTTGATTTTCGTGCAATTGACGATGAAAGTCCACGCATCAGTCGTCGAGAATCACAACGCAGTGCGGAAGAAACACTACGCCAAAATTCAGAAACTCGAAGTTGGGCATCTGATTCTGTTTTCGCAACGCCTGAGAAACGCGGACCTGATACTTCGCCATCGTCCGCTGACACAAGACGATACGTGACGGCACAGAGTGACTCTATTCATGCAGATTCTGCTGCAGCAGACAGCTCAACAATTGCTGACACGACCGTTATAGAAGAAGAACAGAACAGCGTGATAGAGCGATCAGAATATGCTTTAGCTTTGAAACTGGGGCGCATTGAACTAGATGACGTATCCGATCAGCCGGATAGCGGAAAATTGTCGCACGAAACTGAGGATTTGGAGAGTGATAGGCCTTCGAGGCCAGAAAGCTCGAAATTGTCGAGTAGACCGTCTATGCATAAGTTAGAACCAATCGAACCGGAAAGATTGTGCGGTGGAGGTGATGTTGACGCAGGCAGTATGCAGTTTGTGCGGTCAAGACGTAGACCACGCAGCGAGCCCCGTCGCACCGCACGGTGCTTCCCGCTCTGATGGCGCGCAGCGGCGTCGGCACCATTGCCGCGCCGCAGCCGACGCTGTACCCCTCTCCGTCGTGCCTTTCTTCCGCTTGTAATGCACTGCCACCCTCCCTCACATAATCTCTTCGACGAACTAGACGCTCGAACTGTCACCGAATTATTAAAAAGATCTTGATTAAAAAGAACGCCTCTTGATCAACTAAATTGCACCCCTATTCAACGCTATAAGACCATCTGTTTTCGATGTCAATACTCCATTTTCATGTAAAAAGAGAAAATGTGAAATCAAAACAAGGAGTTCATAGGTTCTAAATATTTTGAGATATTTTAATCTGAGATAAAGCGATACAGTAAAATAACCAAAATTTATAAGGGAGATTACAAACTTAATAGGCCAGCCTTGGTGACCTTAGTAGTGTCACCTTACCGACTCCTTAGTAATTTCTAATTCCGATGTTTAAAGGAGGCCGTTGTTTTATTTATTATTTTTTAGCATTAAATAAATAGATGCTAACACGATAGGTCCTTCAAAAATTAGATACATTAATTACTTGAAGATGAGTTTAATTAAAGTGCTCAGAATCTAAATAACATCAATTCTGTCTTTAAATTGTCATTTTCTTTATACCTAAAATGAAATGGAGTATTCGTCAATTCTTTCATCAACAAATTAGACGCTGAGTTCGTCGCCAAACTGGTCAGGGTCCTTTGTACGTATAGTTTAGCGGACTCCGGCGATGAAAATCCTTTAGTTCAGTCTTCGCCCTTTACCAAACCACAAACTGCCAAATTTCTAAATGTCATATAAATAATTTTATACTTCATTTAGTGTAGCAAAGTTTAATTATTGTCAGTAATTTAAGGTAGACCGCGCTTAGGTCGGCTACGTGCGTAGAGCGTAGATTCTAAATCTCTTAGATAGAAATTGATCCCGAGCGCCTCAGGGCTTCGGTAGCAGTCCATGACTGACACAGGGTCATCGTATAGCTGTTATTATTACTATTTAATAACTTGTTCAGTGGAATGCTTGTGATTGATGTCCTCACTTCAGATAGCAAACATCGCATAAATCAGAGTAGAAACATTTGATAGAAGCAATTGACTTCTAAATTAGATAGCTTTAGATTTTAACATTTTTAACTGACTTAACGACCGAATAATTAAATAACTTCAACAAAATAGTATAAATTCTTAAATACTTTTCTTTGCAGTAACCAAAGTAGCTTGTGTGTTTGAAAACTCCCATTTTAAAAATGGTTCTTTCCAGTTGTTAACCAGCAAGGGTAATTGGAAATACGACAATTATTAAATTTATTAATAATTAAGATTCTTAAAGGAGGTCGAATGATTATTTGTTATCTTTTATTTATTATTACAAAAAATAGATTTGAACGTGTTTCATGTGACTGGACAGGGTTGCATTCCAATAACTTAATAAAATTTATAGGGACAGTAGTTCAAAATGTCCCCTAATTTGGCCTGTGTTTTGGATGTAGAGAATTCTAACAGTGTCGACTAGAATGAGGAGATATTTGAGTGGGTTATAATAGATAGAGAAAATTTTATTTCAATTTTCCAGAATTACTTATTCTATAAAATTTAAATTTTAAATTGTAAATAAAAATATATGAATCGTTGGATCTCTAACACTTCGTTTGTTTTATGGGGTGTTTTTTTAAAATATTTTGGTGTTTAAACGAGCATTGGTGTGTAATGGTAGGCTTATTCCAGTACTTAAATTTAATGTTTTCGTTTATCTATCTTGTAATGATAAATAATCTTAAAGTCCTAGCTTACCTATATTCGCTAGCAGTAAATATTAATTTATATGCCATATTGTATAATATTTATTGTGTAAATGTTACTTTTATAACAAATGTTATGTGCCAATTATTGATGAAATCAAATTTTTATTGTACGCTAGCAGAGCGTTTGAATATTTTTTAATATTGTAAAGTTTCGTCCTTTTTAGATAAGAAATTTTAAATATTATTTACAAAATATGTTTACACGAGATGTTTTTTATATTTATCAATTATATATATATTTTTAGAAGATTAAAAAACATGAAACATTGTAATTATTGTTGTTCTTCCAGTGTGTATAATGCCTAATCACATTTCTGTATCATGGACTCATTTCTGTATTATTATTCGTGTAATGTGAATTCTTTTGTGGTGGTAGCCAAATAACGTTGAAGTACTTGTAAAACTATTAGCTAAGAATCCAAGCCTTTGAAAATAGTCTTAATAATAATGAAAATAATTTTGAAATTGGTCTTAACTCGTAGATCTAACTAAATCTAAATACCGAGTGCCCCCAGTTTAGTCGAACTCGGACAGAGTCCGAACGAGTGCCCGTAGTACACCCAGTTGAACTTATAACGTGGGCTACGGGTAAGAAGTAGTCCTTATTGCAATATATTCCAGTAAGTGACACAATAACACAATAAAACACGGTATTTTTTTAGACAGGCCTATATTTGCAAAGTTTTGAGAATGTTTGAACAGATAAAATTGCAGAGTGACCCTAAGTGCACCTTGAGCTAAGTTGAGCTTCTTAAGGCGCCCATAATTAGGGACCACTTCTCAACGCCATATGGCATCAATGGCAACATATATTGATCGAAAACTTTGCACGTCATTATTGCATCTAAAATACGTCCAGGTATACTCAATGTTAACTAAATACTTACTGCGTTGGCTCTAGAATAAATTATACAGAATGACAACTAGACTGAATAAACGGATTATGACCAATTTTAAAGTTAGTTACGTGTAGTTCAAGTTAACTTGACGCGCGGTTCTATATGTGAGTAATCTTGTATAGATACAGTGACGGCGTGTGCGTGATAAGGACGATGCTTATCGCGTCACTGTCACACAAACCAAAGTTATATATTTACATAGAGCACATATAAATGCGCACTAAGAGCCACGCACCAATATGAGTTGAACTAATTATGTATATCATTATTGTAATCATTATTGAAACCGGTTTACACATTCTTCCATAATAGACCCGTTAATTATTTGCTAATTAAAGTTAACTCTTCTTATTCTCTTGGTTTGTTAAATGATTGTTATTGTATTTTAAAGTAATTTCCCTTAATATTTACAGCCAACAAATTGTAACATTTTAAAATATAAAATTCCATTCCTAATTGTTAAAATCTAGATTTTACTTAGATCACAAAAATACTAGCCAATAAATGTTAGATAACACAGACCAAGTATCGATATTTTTTTCGACAAATAAAAGTTCAAAAAAATGGATGCAACTTTGCAATCATTTTGTAAAACTCCACAAGATTGATGTAGATTAGTTTGCTTTGTTAAATTTTATAATAAATTATTGTTATATGTATATTCCATTTTCCTAATAGAATTGCATAAATTAGGAATTATTTTAAGTGACGAATTATAACGCACAACCGTTCAGTCCCTAAAGCGTTAGTTAATAATTAAATTTTAAATAAACGTGTTGTATATAGGTATTATACCTTTTGTAATTCGAAAAAGAAATATTTAAAATATTTTTTAATAATTTTATAAACAAAATAACTCCAGAGACTTGTCTTTATTTAAGGGTCAGATAAAATCCATCGTAAAACTATATTGAGTATTGTGAGTAACCATAGAATCCGGTGCTGGTAAAAAATGAATATTTAATTCAAATTTGAAATAACAGGTTGATTTCTTTATAGTTGGCACATGGATTTTTCTATTGTTTATTTTTTAATTAATATCTTTCATTTTATATCGTTTTTTAAGCGCTTTTAAAGCAATTCTTACACAGTTTTAATACGTCATATACATAATTGACAACAAAGGCACGATAAATATAGTACTTAGTGAGTTTGTCAAGTCCATTTTAATAATAATCTCTACGAGACACAAAAATTAATATAGAAATTTCTTTTTGAATACATAAAGGTATTTTACATACTACAACTTTAGATAGGCAACATAAAATAATAATTATAATCGTATTATATGTGCCCTAAACTTAGTAAAAACATTTTTATAGTAACTTTTTATAGATGGGCTTCGCAAATCTGATCGCAAATTTTATGATTAATTATATTGACATGTAGATATTTTAGAAATATGAATATTTATGTGTAAATTTTTTTTATATTGATAAATAAGTGTGCTGCTGAGAACAAGAAAGGTTTTTTTTTTAATAATAGGTAATATTTTCTTTCCCAGTCGCCATTTTGAAATATTTAACGCACTTTTGTGTATGGGATCCAAGATTGCGTTAAATAAATTTGTATTTTTGTGCTGACTTTTTAATACATACATAATTATGTACCTACTTTACTTTTTTTACTTATATAAATAATTTAAAATCTATTACCGTTTTAATCTTGTATATGCTTTGTTGTAAGTTAGTGTTTCATGTGGACCATTATTCGATGTTTTTTTAGTATTAGTGAATATATTATGTAAAATAACAAAATATTTCCTTTGTGATTGTGTACTTGAATTTATTAATTATATGAAGTCGCTGCACAGACCATCTTTTATGTAAATAAATTAGAAAAAAAAAATATAGTTATGAATAAAAATACATGTGAAGAGCAGAAACACACTATTGGCATGAGAGTTGTTACCTAAATTTAAAAATTTAAATAACAAAAAATAATTCATTTGTATCATGTTTCTAAAGTGTGATCCTGTTCTTGTTTATTATACCAACATTATTGTATACCATATACATAAATATTATAGAAATGAAATGAACAATTATATAACTTAATATTTATTATATTCTATATAAAAACAATATAGAGACATTGTGATTTCAAGTTTTCAACTTCCATGATAATGTAAAATAACTTGATATATTGTTGTCATAAATGTTATTTAAAATGTAATTTAAAAATTTATACATGGAACTTAATGGGAAAATATATTTATTTGTTGTAATAAAATTTGTTTCTTTTTTAATTAAAACTTAATTTTCTATTGATAATATCTATACTGGGCTGTCTAAGGAGATTCAGACTAAGTGGGGCCTGCACTGCTGATTTTTTTAATGTTATATATATGTAGATTAGAAATAAAAACAACGCAAGGAAATCTGCTAAGCGTCTGCGAAGAAATTTTTCAAAGACATGTAAAGAAATACTAAGTTATAACAACTGTGCGAATATACGCAATAAGGCTGAGAATGCAGAGAATGCTTGAGGCAAGGAAAAGCAACAATTTTAATGCGATATAATATGGGTAGATATTCTTTCTAATGAAATTTAGATTATCTAAATTTAATCTAACGTCGTCGTCGTCGTCGTCGCATCGATAAAGATGTCATGTATTTTTTCATGTGTTATATATGTCATTTTTTAATCCAGACGAAGTCGCGGGCTCCATTTAGAAAAAGATAAAATTCCCGAAAATTTCAAATTCGCCCTACAAAATCTCTAATGCTATCCACATTTTAGTGAGCAACACAATTTACTCAATATATAAACTCGAACATTTTCTGAGGTCATTTTAAGCTGGCTAGTTAAAAGCTTGCAACCGCGTGCCGTCCATTTTGAATATTTAACTAACACAGTTAGTGATGGATGGGCGGGGAGCATTACAATTAGCGCAGTAGGTGTATCATCATAATACACCTTGGGCGTTGCTTCTGCATGCAGATTGTTAGTTACTACTAAACAAGATGCATAAAAATTTGTAAAAGATTATAACTTATAAACCTCCTCTTATATACACAGTAATGTGTGGCTTGTCAACGACAAGTAAAATTTATAATACATTATAACTTAATATAATATATATACCTATATAGATAGACGTTGGTACATTTATAATTCATTCGAATTTGAAATAAACGCTCGTAATACAGTCACAGTCCTTTTATTATAAAAGGAACATTGTAGAGCCCTCCTTCGAACGTTCAAGTTTACAGAGTGAATTGACTTTACAAAGGAAATATTAAGCTTTTTTTATTTCATAATTTTTTTACAACTTTAGACAAATTAAATATAAAATCTTATTTGAGTAAAAATCAACTAAAGTTAATCGTTTAAATTCAACTAAATAATAATAATACAATTTAACGTTTTGTAAGTTTGCTTTGTAAAAAAAAAATTAATCACAAACACGACTGCCAAATCCTAAATTGATATATGTAGTTACAGATTACAAGTTACTTATGGTGAGTGGTCTAAATATAAATCGATTTTTTTTAATATTTCTAAAAACTGATGACTTGTTTTTTATTATAACACTGTTATTTTTATTTGTAAGGGTTGTTTTATGTTGCAATGTTTAACAACAATGTTAAATAATATGGACGTGTTTAATTTGCATGCATTACTTGCATTGCATTACATGTTATTTAATTTGCATGCTCCCTAAGGGTTGCGAAACCCCATTCCTACCCTTATCCATAATCCTACTATGGTCGGCATGTGGGTCATCAGCTTGTCTAACTACTTTTAGGTACCTACAATAAAAAATATTCACGAAACCAGAACAAAGAGTGGCTATAAAAATTTCGTATTTATTCACACTGCGCACTAGAGTTTCATATATGTGTTCGAAATAGGATTGTGTACGAAACATGACCAATATAATAAGCCCCAAGAGAAAAGTCAAATATAACCGTACATGAACGGAATTTAATTAACAATAGAGGGCGCTAGAGGTCTAGAAACAGTGGTTGTTCATAAAAACCGCTTTGTTCATTCATGCATGATACCTTGTACAATGTCCACTGCAGGTAAAACGAATAAAAGTTCAGCCAGTACCGAAGTAATGACGTTTCATATCTAGCCGCTGTATCTGTTTCTTTTTTTTTTTTGTGACACAATCTTCTGTCGACTCTGTATACAATGAAAATTCACAAAGTTCGCAATTCACATGATTGAATCAGGAATGAGGAGATCCGTAGACATACGAAAGTTACCGACATAAGCCGGCGGATCAGTAAGTTGAAGTGGCACTGGGCAGGACACATCATAGAGAGAGGAACGGCCGCTGGGGCCAGAAGGTTCTCGTGTGAAGGTTACGGACTGGCAAGCGCAGCGTAGGACTTCCACTGACAAGGTGGACAGACGACCTGATAAGGGTCGCGGGTCGACGGTTTATCCAGGCTACTTCTGACCTGCTGAATCAAATACAGAATTTGTATTGTTGTTCTTGTGAAATGGATACTGACAAAGTCAGCGACCTGGTTTGCTATTATTGGTTATGATATATATTAAATACTAGAGTTAACTCAATGCTTTGTAATCAAGTCAGCAACAAAACGATTATATCGCTTACTCTGGTTAAACTTTAATTACATTGAACGTATAATGTAGGTCAATTGCACCGTGCAAAGCTGGGGCGCATTGCTAGTAGAATATAAATTAGATACGTAGGGATTCAAAAAGGAAACCAGCATGGCGTTGAATTGCTTCAACTACATGATTCAGGTATAAAAGACTCCTGACTACAATTATCGATTTTCCTCGTAAACAATGCACAAAATATATGAGAAAATGAATTTTCTTCATTTTTTTTTTTCGTAAATATTTTTCCGAAGTTTTAATAGTTATTCTGCTATTCGGGATAGAGACAAATTCAATAAAACAAAGATCATAAAAATCGGTTCAGCCGTTCTTGAGTTATAAATGGTGTAACTACTTTTATATATAAGATTGCGTTCCTCGTTAGAATAAAGGATAATTATTACAATATTACAATTACAAATGTGAAACCAATAACTCAGAGGTTCTACTAGTTACGTTGTAGATGCTTAGCTTGATATTAGTTAAGCGAGTGATTTGTTTATAATAAAGTGTAATTTTATATTTTAAAGATGTCAAACAGAATGGTATCCTGAGTTTCTTTCGGGGTTTCTTCTCAGGATCGACATCTTGGCTTTTTTTTCCGAAACACTGGTATATTTAAATTTATAATGACAATCATAAGAGTTTCTTGGAGAAACCTAATTGATAAATAAATATTTTGATTTGATTTTGAGTATATATAATAAAATAAACTTTCATTTAAATAACCAAATTATCAACGGTGTATATCTACAGTTAAACTGAAATTAGATTCTCTAACCAGTTCGCTAACTAGTTTTACCTTTGGTATGTATGTGATGTACCTTTGGAAACTAGCACACGACCGTCAAAGAAGTGGGTGCAGTGGGGTAACTATAAGAGCTCTTTGTAGTGTAAATTTTCATATCTTATCTCCAACTGCATATAGAGCTCTTTGGTAAAAATCTTCAAAAGAATCTCTAACTAAAGCTATAACCTCATCGGAATGATACCGGAATAACAGCCAAAGATTATACTTCACTGAAATTGAACAGCCCGTCTTGCGGCAGTAACTCTCTTACAGAGAGACCAATGTGAATCGTAAAACAGCTTGTGTGGTGTGTTTTGGTGAGTGATTAAGGGATTCCTTATATTCTTCATTCTATAATTGCAACTTACTATAAATTTAATAAGTGACGGTAGTCACCTACCATCAAGGAAACCGTCAGCTTGCCTGCCGACCTTCACAAAGAAAGTTTGGTAGATGTGACTTATGAAATTATGAATTTTGATTCTTCTATTTAAGTTATTTAAGTGGAGAAATTTCGTGACTCACTTGTTCATCTTTGGATGAACTTGAGTCTTCAGCAAGGAATATATATACTGGTCTTCAGCGTCTTAGTTCTATAAACGGTTATATAATTTATAGACTGACATTAATAAACATTTACCTGGAAACCCCTCACTGTGTAACATCCCAACAAACAATATAGGTATCTCTTATACAAGTGTTAGAGTAGTTTTTTATCTCAGAACTAATTGCGAATATAATCACAACACTTGGATACGTTTTCAAATGAAATATATTTCACAGGATTAACTTTATAAAGAACCTTTACGATCCTCTGCAACTCATAAGTTTGCGAATTAATCATAGGCACAAGTCAAGGGCGAAGAAAGGCTGGTTAATGACTTTTAGCTCAGTCTACGTGGATATAAAACCCTACAAACGCTTCCAAAAGTAACTATAGTGTGAGTAATCTCGGTGCCTCGTAAACTCAATTATTGCCGCGAGATTATGATCGCTGTGGTGTTAAGGCGCCTGTTATGATATCATCTCCGCTTTTGGTTACGCTTTATTAACGGTCACTGGGCGGACGGGTATCAACGAGATTACTTTGGCAACAATTGCTAAGGGCTCGTCTGTAGTACTTTTGTATCCTTTTTGATTCAATTGAAGTAACACGTCTTGTCAGTCGACCCTACTTTGCGATAAATTGAGCAATCCTACACTGTCAGACCTTAATACGTTGAAGACCACTAATAATACTCAAAAACCTTATCTGGCAACTACCAAGAATTTTAGTGTTTGTTTTTTTTCTATAACTAGATTTTAATGTTTTCGTGTAAACACTTAATAACTATATTTTATCACTTGTTAATGATTGATGTACTGTCAAGAAAAGGTTCAAAGATAGAAACCAGTCTGCGGTAACTGTCAAGGGTAGAGCTGGTACAACCTTGAAACCTGCAAGCAATTCCAAAACAGCTTTAATACATTTATTTATTTATTTATTTTCTAAACAATTGCGTTATCTATTTCTTGTAAAATCGAAAATAAGGACGGTGACTTATCGTAAATACTTTTTCCTATCGTATCTAATAATTTCAATATCAATCCAAAATCGCTAATACTTTCTTCTCGTATACTTTTAGTTATCTACTGACATGAATAAAAAAATGTAACCAACAAACAATCCTCAATGATTGCCTATATTTTTTTATTCTATTTTACCAGCTTGTAAGCAAAAATGTGAAGTTCAATATAGGTACATACTGTGATAATGTGCTCCAGTGTACTCAAGACTTAACAGAGCAAATATTCACTACGAAAAATTCTTACAGAAATCGATTAACGGAATCGTATGACGACGCATCTCTAAAAGTAATTAAACCATGCTCGTAAAATCAAATAGGAACTGGTTGACGCAATACGTTAATAAACACTTCATTAATTCCTATTTAATTAATTCTATAGACCTATCTGAATAAGTATAAACAGATGACTTTTTGTATTATTTTTAAATATTTATTTAAATTTTGGTTTTGACTTCATTGGAAGTCTTTATACCAGTTTATCTGTAAGTTTACAGTAAATAAACTGTAACCACTTGAAATAAAGATTTACAGTTTATTAACTGTAAACTTATAGATAAACTGGTTTTTCAAATTAAGATAAATCTTTATTTCAAGTGGTTACCTTTAGATACGAACACTGGTATTGCCACTGGCTAAAGTCGCAACTTTACTTTCGAACGTCATGCCCTTCCTAGAGTTTAGCAAAACGTAACACAAGAAGAAACTTTCGCATTTATAAGTAGAGAACTTTATTTAATATTAATTCATTTATAAGTATAGAACTTTATTCAATATTGATTGATAAAAGGTTTCTGGAAATTTTGTTACGGTAGTAACAAGCAAAATGTGTCAAAAAATCAAATCAACCTCAAAAAAGGCATGAACCTTTGAATCCATTAGTCAATCTCTTGTTGGCACTCAGCGTATCACTATTTCTTTTCATATCTACACTAATCTGATGAGGATACAAAATAGTTTGCATATATACTACGGATAATATCAGAATTTACACAATTGATTCTAAAAAAGTCTTTCACTATTAAAGTAAAACTATATTCTACAATTTCTATAAGAGAGTTTTAATCCAAATTTATACATGTGGTTGTTATGTTGCTTCCTAGAGTTTTAACTTCACATCATCAAATATACCTTCATAATATATTATAATGAACGTGTAAGTATTAGTTCAAATTAAAATTTAAAATTTAAAATAAATAATAAATAATTTGTTATAAATTTTAATAAATAATGTCCACATATTCAGACTACAAGCGGTGTGCAAATATAAAAAAAGGATTTAAAAGCAAACAATAATTCTTCCAATATAATTAAATAATAATTTTATTTATTTTATGCTATATTTTAGCTTTAAGACATATTAGCTTGCACCGCTTGCACTATATAGTCTTATCATTTAAGAATTCATTAAGTGAATAATATGCCTTTTCCACCAATGACAGAATGTTTTACCTAAAAAGGATTCGTAGTTCATTTACACACGTCTGCCATTTCATCGCTTCGGACCATTCTTCGTTAAATCGGCCTCGCGAGCACTATCCTCCAATACACCCGAGGGGCAATCCCGGGAAAAATATAACGCATTTTTCTCTGACATCCCACCCACCGATTCGTCTTTCTCATCTGTGGCTGCTTGATAATTTGACGAGTATTGATCTAACTGTGATATTGAATGTGGCACATGTGCTTCTAGTATCTAGACGCATAAATCTGTTCAGTAAACTTTTTAAAATCATTTAATGACAAAAAATAGTCTAATTTTATGTTTTGTCAAATTTTATTCGTCTGTTTCAATGGAAGGAAGATTTACCAATAAAAAAGATTTATAAGAATTTCAGAGAACTTTATAATTAAATTAAAACAGATCAGATTATTTTTAAAATCAAATTATAACAAAAATTATTTACAAATTGTACACAATAAAGCTTGGATCCCTTGAGCACGGTTTCAAGCATACTAGCTGAATTACCTTGCTATATTCTATAATATTTTGCTAACCGACGTAATAGCCAGCTCAAGAGTCCCCAGTTATGTCGACCAAGCGTATTGACAAAATTTTAAAAAAATAAACGGAACCGTTATTGTACTTGTGTATTTTGCAGTTACACCAGCTATGGTAACTGTTCCATGAAAATAGGATGGTGCCAATTTGTCAACGCCGGTTGCATCACACATCTATGGACGACCCACCCATGTTTCATAGAACTAGACATTCTATAAGGTCTCTTGACATAATCACGTACGATTTAAGATGATTGACCTGGTAAGGTAACATTAGTGACCTTACAATGTGGTTGTGAAAGTCGTAGCCCCTCTATTCTATTCGTAGAGGAGTTACGAGTTCGTAGCTCGTATTCGTAGATCTACAGTATATCTACAGACAATACCAAATATGAGCAACATGTATTAAATTGATATTAATCGGAAAATAATTCCGAAAACATTCTTTATTTTAATTTAGATTATGATCTATCTATATATCAAGTCATATCCAAATTCTTTCAAAGACTAATGGGTGCTTTTTCATACATTAAAAAGTTAAACAGTGAAACACTTCTGATGACAGGGGGTCCATGTAATAATGCTTTTCATTGCATTTTTTTATTATATTGAGTTTTTTGGTTGACATTTTACATACTTACTATTTCATGCATGTAATCGTAAATGCATTAAATGGTATTATTCAATTATCTCGCTCAATATTGAAACTTTCATAATTGCTATCCTTTCCAGACTCGTTTGAAGACAAGGCCTTGTTATAACATCTATCTAGATGTGCGAGGTCAAAGCGACAATGACCTGAGAGCGCCTACGTGGCGCTATGTAATACTCGTTAGTGAAATCAATCACCCATATACTCTAGAGAAAATTATAATGAGATATATAATACATAGTTATCAAGTAATTGATATAGCTGTTAACGAGTTCTGTAGATTTACTGGATTTACTTGCAAATTATTTTATTCATTTACTAGCTGGTGCCCGCGACTTCATCCGTCTGGCGGCAGTAACCACCCTCTTACAGAAGACCACTGTGAAATAGCAGCACGTGTGCTGTTATGTTTCGGTGAATGAGTAAGGAATGCTAGAGCCCATTTCAATATCTCTTTCCAATCCTTAACCCTACTTAACCTATCATCAAGTAGACCATCAGCCTGTCTGCTGATTTTAACATAATAAAAAATAGATTTTTTGTATTGAGCTGAACAAATATATTATACAAATAATGCATATTTTTTAGTAATAGCTTTTATTTGTGTATTGTATTTATCAATGTTGTAACGACACAGAAAAGAAATTTACTTTAATGGACCTCTTACTCAAATGTATAGTCGACAGAGCTGTCATCAGTCTTGAAAAATTACTCAAAAGGGTTTCGTCTGAGTAGGTAACCCATTTTCGCCGCAAGGTTCAAATCGTTCTATATTCTAATCTGAGCTACCAATTTATCCCCGACGCCTAAAAATTTAATACAAAAATATATATAATATACTAGCTACCCGCCACCGGCTTTGCATGGGTACAATTTTTTACTCAATCCAGCCGATATATTACTTTACACCGCCATCTGTTAGAATCTTATGGAACTCACAGATAACTTTTAACATAGCGCCATTTATTGAATACATACTCAATCCATCCGATAAATAACCTTACACCGCCATCTGTTAGGAATCTTATGGAACTCACAGATAATTGCAATTGCAGATCGCTGCAATAATAATTTGCAATAAAAAAATATTGCGACTATAAATTGAGATATAAACTATCTTATCTCTCAAGTTGGATCAAACTGCACACAGTGTGTAAAATTTTGGTTCAGTAGTTTAGGAATTTATTTTAACAGCCATTTGTACTTACATTAAAATAATATACACGAGTCAATTGTATATAATATGTAAAATATGTTTATCTAGTGTTATTGGGTAATGAGTACCCCACTAGTCTATTTGCCTTCAAAAACTTAGCAGGTTGTTTGGTGGCGGTAATTACGATATTACATAAAACCACCATGATAATGTGTTTGTTGGACTCATTATCGACTACCACCCAACGGAATTGGGTGATAGGTTGAGTATTACCTCAACCTATCACCCAAACATAGACTAGTAGCAAGAATAGAACCTTGTTAGAAAATTAACCAATTAACTTTTTTCAGATAAAACCGACCAATGGGACAGAAATTTAGTTAGTAAGTCAAGAGTAAGCTAATTATAATATAAACAAAATACAAAAGAGATAATATGTTGATATTATCTCTTAGTAGAAGGTCGAGAACGCCCTCGGAGCGCTTATAGTCAATGTCATTAGTCTTGAATATGGCAACTAAGAAGATATCTTGTTACGTGAGCTTCGCGCTGGATAGAGTATTAGCTGAGTTGCTTGGAATTATGATGAGCACATACACTTAATTCAATATACACAACTTATTAAACAGGAACCAACAAAAACTTGTGGATAACTTAAACTTAACTTACCGTATGTAATACTGTTTCAGTTCAGTTATTTCTCTATATAATTTTTTAAAATTCATTTTAGTTTTTACTACATTTACAACCAACAGTTCGAATAGAATCTTGAAATACTATTCTAACTCTTGCTGAAAGATTTCTTAAATCTGATGAGTACAGCAAATAAACATACAAACTTTACCTCTTTATAATATTACTTAGTATAGATAGAGGAAAGGTAAGCGCAATATTGCAGAATTCGCATAACAATCTGTACATAAACCGAGAGACATTCCTGACGTTGAAACCGGCTAATAACCGTGCCCATGTCAGACCCTGTCGCTGTAGCGTGTGTCTAGAGACCGCTAAAACCGTCCCAAGCCCGGCATTCCTCACCCGACATTGTTTTACAGTGACACTGCATACTTACATCTTCGTGCTGTAGCTGAATACACAGCTAATCCATCTATACTACACTCATTTGAGCATGAGATTTTATTTAAACAAATTTATAACCTAACTAGCTGTGCCCGCTATGAAAATATATGAGTTTTAACGCCTGACATCGCCTGACAAGACGGCGGCGCAGCCACTCTTGGACGACAGTGGCGCCGAAGTTTTTATGTTTTTAGACGATCCCCTAGGGAACCTAAAAATTTTTCAGGTAATAAAACTATCTGAGTGCCACAGCCAAATCCGTTCAACTGTTATGCGTTATTGAGGAACAAACATTCAAATACTAAACTTGTGTGTTCGATTTATAATATTATTAGGATATTAGGACTAGCTTCAGCCCGCGACTTTTTTTTTTTTCATAAGTTATCTACGTACTTATTTTTGATGATCCCTCTGGAACATTACTTTTTACTGGATAAAAGGCACCCAATGTCCTTTTCTATACCTCTCACAATGTGAATGCAAGGTTTCATGATGTTCAGTTGAATAATTAACAAACAAACAGTCTCATTATGTTTATGAATAAAAATAAAGAAAACAATAAAACTAACGTCCTTCATAAAAGCAAAGTCGAAAACAAACTTTTATATTCCTTCCTTTGATTCGCGAACTCTTGCGAAGAAAACTCTTAATATAACTTATGTTGAGTTTCTTCATTGTAAGTTTCGATAGCAATTACATAAAGGTTAAACTCTAATACTGGTTGCCATTTTATTCGAGCTATATTTATTCATCAAGCATCAATACAGCCCACATTTTCACAGTAAAATAAAACTTAAATCTATGTGACAGTCTTCAAAAATGTAAGAAAAGCAATAAGAGGCTTTATGTAGACCATTTACTTGGAATTACCACAGGCGTAGAAAGCCAGCAAGAAATAAAGGAAGTTAACGTTAATCGTTAATCCGTTAATAAGTGATAGAAATTGCATTTTATACGTGGCCACGGATTTCCGTCCGTAGTGGTCCTTCCCTGCTAAGATGCTATATTACGTAAAGAGGTTCTCTAAAAATACTAAGCATACTGTTGACGTAGGTATAAAAATTTCTTAGTAGCAAATGGAAAATATGGAATAGACGAATAGATACGGACGTATAGGTGCATGTTGTCTATTTGCTGTATTCAAAAAATTTTGGTTATTTGGTAGAATCTTTGTATTCTATTCACCTATAATATCAACCATTTCATTTATTCTGTGCACTCTAAGGGCGATTGCAAGCAGCCTCAACTGCCTATCTATGAACCTAAACGCTTTAACGTTTAACGAATTTAACTTTTTTAGTAATGGATTGGCGATTAACGAAGTAATTTATATGATAGCTATTCATCTTAGTAATACCTACTTATCTATGTCAACTTCTTTTCAAGTGTATTTTCTACAAGAAAGTGAGAAGTTGTATCGTAGTATACATATTTTCAGTAGATATTGTGATGAAAACGTCACAAAACACCAACTCGTCGAATGGATCAGTATTATATACTTATCAACTATATAATAAATCACTTTTAGAGAGGAGCAAAGCACGTCCATTGTAATTTAACATTTAGTAGTAATTATATAAGGTGGAATATAAACTGTAGGAATATCTTTTCTTCGGTACCAGTGTGCCATTTAGCATATTATCTAGATCAGGCCGGAGCCTCCAAACAAGGGTCTGACATATGAGTGACAATCATTAATTACCGTTTGACGTCCGGCTTAGTATAAATACATCCTGAACAATCAATGTAGCTGATAATTAAGGAAAACTATTCTTTATTGAAAAATATTACTTTAAAAGCTGGTTATTAGTAAGCAATCCTAACTAGTTGTCTGTCTGTTACTCAAATGAAATTTTGCATACACATTGTCAGGGTTATAGGAAAAGACATAGGGTACGTTTCACGCTTCTGCGTGTTTTCTAACATAAAAAGTACTGTTACCGAGGAATCATCTAAAAATAAAAATAAAAAAATTCAATGCCTAAGAAAAACGAACTCGGATGGAAGTCGCTGATTTAAGCTATATGTGTACGTATAGATATTTCTTAACCAAGACTTGGTCAAATGCATTGTTTCCAAGCCAATCTCAAGAGCATTGCTTCACATAACATAGCTTAGCTTCACACTTCAGCCGACACAAATGTATTTCTGCATTTGTATTCATATCCTCTGACCGAGATACTAGCTGGATTTAGTTAACATATGGCATATGTATGGCATAATATGAAACACAGAGAATGTAGTGTCTTACTTTTACCTACACTCAAAATTATAACTTCTATATAAACAAAGACAATTTTATATTATATTTTTAACTAGTATTTATATTGCACAGTAATTAGTTGGTAAGAATCCATATATTTATGCTAGACAATATTTCCACAAAAGTAAACCGATTAATTTATTATACATTTTCTTGATTTCTTTGATAGGACTTAAAAAAGTATACCAGTAAATAATGGCATCATAAAGTTATAATAATGGCATCATAAAGTTATTTTCCTTAAATGGACTTAGGATAGTATGCCTCCGGTATATTTATACATAGAAGTGGTGACAAAAGGTTTCTGAATAAAGTTTATAGGAAGTTTATAAGTTTTTAGCTAAGCTGAGTTTGAAGGAACAATCCTCTTCCATTTAATAGCAATACAGCAATCACAAAATACCTACAGTTTTCAAAATCTTCAGCTAAGCACTTTATTTATAAGAAAAACCAACGACTAGCGGCTACAGTAGTCGATACAAATAAAATCTATAAGAAAATAAATCCCTGGACATATGTACCCTTTTAGCAATCAGCCCCGATCCTGAGAGGGCCGTGAATTTATTGCTGTGTGGCTGACCCGATGCCCGACGCTGTGTCTAGCCTTTATAGGAGTATACGTGGCATGCAGGCCTCAACCTTTTATAATTATATCTACTAGCGACCGGTTCCCGGATTCGCCCGGATGCAATTTTTTTATACACACAAACATTCCTCGTTTATCCCTCTTTACATTAGTAAAAACCGTATCAAAATCTATTAGCTGGGTTAGAAGTAGTTAGCGGAGAAACTACGTACTACAAAAATTAATTAGGTTATCCTTAATTAGTTCAAACAGGCTGACAGTCAACTTACCTGATGGCAGGTGGCTACAAAAAACACTACAGGTGCTGTAAGTGGGATAGTATGGTACTAACCTAGTATGACTGCCGACCATAGCAGTAAGGGATTATTAGGAAATGGGCTCTGGCATCTTTACGTGCCGAAATACAAAAGCACACATGGTGTTATATCAGGATGATCTTCGTGCCTTGTATGGGAGTGCTTACTGCCGCCAGAAAGGCTGCACAAAGAACTGCGAAAATGTAAATGTAAGTGGTATGTATGCACTAAATTATACATTACAAGTGAAGGTTTATAATCGCAAGAAATCTAAACATGTTCATATGTTTTTATGTAAAGCTTGCCGAAACTTTATATAAAAACATATGAAAAAGTTGTAAAAAATATGATCATTCAAACGGAGGAAGGTTGTGTTATATAATTGTTAATTGAAATATCTATTTAACTATTAAAACACGTATTTGCGAGAGGCGATAAATTGCTGAGTCAGGGCTCACGTCATGCTTGCTTTTTCACGGCTGAATGCTCAAAGGATGCCTATCTATATAAGGATTACGCCGCATTGACACGTTTTCTGGTGAAACGGTAACATAACGTTTATCTAAAAAGTTAATTAATATTTGCCTATTCTCTACTAACATAATTTATTCGAATAAAAGAAAACAATTATCTCAAAAATGTATAGCTAAATAATTCCTATTACGTTATGTATTATGGAAAAAAGCACATATTTTACGTTCTTTATTTTACCGGTTTTAGGCACATTTTTCTATAATTCAAAATTTATATTATGCCAGCCACACACTTGGCCACAACCCGCTTATAATTAGTGGTAAAGAGTATTTTAGATACTCAATATAAATAAATAGAGAACTTTATATGCCTACTTCACGAGAGCAACCGCATTGTCTCTCTAGATGTGAACTCTAATGTAATGCACAATCCTTGTAATTCCTAGTGTAAAGTGATATCCATGAAGAAACTGTGAGTGGCTAATATTTACCTACATATGATTATTGTGATAAATACCTATTACCACCGATACAATTGATAGGGTAAATCTATGCGAAGAGCGCGTCTGGATTCTAAGAATAGAGCGTTCATCTTTATTTTATTTTTGAAACTTTATTAATTTTATTTATTATACTATTACTGCTATTAAAACTGTGTAACAATAGCGTCGTTCAGGTCCACGACGACGAAATCTTAAAATGTTGAATTCTTAAAAGTCTGTAGCGCCATTGTGTTACTCATTATAGGTATATCTAATATTCCTTTTTATATCAACCCTAATATGTGTTGATATAGATACACAAAAGCCCTTTGATTAGACGAATGGAAAGCTATCCTACCTAAACTATCCTAGAATTACTATATTTTATACAACAAAAAAGGGACAGTTTACAATTTCGGTTCTAACGATTTAAAGAAATAAAATAAAATAAAACCAAAAATTAAATAAAGTTTGTGGAGAATTGGATCCCGAGAAACTTACCACCGCTGGAGAGCCGTCTATATGTAAATTAGCCCTATTTAAAATTAAGTTGAACCGCAACGCAAATTAAAAAGAATAAAAAAGGAACAATCAAACTCGGTGTGGTCGGCGCTCATCGACAGCTCACGAAACCTCGTCATCGGGCCTCCAAGTGCTCTCAAAGGCTTCGCGGGTTTACTCGACCACCGACGCTCGTCATTTTAAAAGTTGTAGAAGGGACTAGCGGTGCTTCGCGGGTTTGCTTAACCTCGAAGATCGCAGTTGATACATCGTAGACCCATTCCAAAATTTTATTAAGTATAAAAAAAAAACCTCCTGAAATGGATACGAAGGGACGCCTTAGAATTTTACACTCATATGCAATCTTCTTCGGGAATCTAATTTGCGTATTCCATTCAGGCTCTAAAATTAATAACAGTAAGTCGTAGTAGGTATCTGGCAAAAAAAAGTAATTTAATGGAGACCCACGGAATTGGTATGAAAATAAAAGACTAGACGGATTAACCGTTTAAAAAAAAAATATTACTGAACCCTCCTAGAAAAAATCCTAATGATAAAAATATATAAAATGCTTACATACCGATATTGTCAATCAGAGTCAATGTTACGGAACAGACAACCCTGAAAAAAATAATGTAACAATGTGTAATGTGTGTGAATAGCAAAAAACACTCCGGTCTGCAGTCTTATGATAGGACAGCTCAACTATCGACAATAATCACATAATTATTTTATTAGGTACCCAGGACAACCTCAGTAACATAAGTACAATGTGTACAAATTGTGCGATTTTATGTATAGATCAGATAAGTATTCTGGATACTTATAAAGTATCGAAGATTTTATGTATAGATCAGATAAGTATTCTGGATACTTATAAAGTATCGAAGATAGTGTAAAAGCACAAATCAGTGTAGAAGCCATAAGAAGTACATAAATGACATTTTTCCATTCTAAACCTTACATTTATTCTAAGAACCAAATACTTCAATCGATTTTCACTTTACATTTGAAACGAGCAAAGTTGTAATATTAACACTTCGTTAATACATGAACGAATAATTTTACGAATGGCTCCGAATCGTTGGCTTCTTGTACTCAATCGAATTAACGGATGCCAAGTTGACCTACAACTTCTGTGAAATCAAGATAACTTCCGCTATGAATAAATAAATCGGTGTTCAAGTAACGTCCCTCAACTTTCAAGGACCAACCGCCATAACGCTGTACTTTTGGCAGAGCAAACTGCGACAGACGACTCTAATTTGTTTACAACACGCGCCCCAACTAAATGTAGAGCAAACTATAAATCTTAATGTAAGTGGGAACAAATCAAAGTAACTTTGTCATTTAAAACCACAGAATATTGAACGAAACAGAAGGAACGTTAACGCGAAACTAAATAGAAACTAATCTTATTTAGACTAGTTTACTACTTATTTTAAACGTCGATTTATTCATTTGATACTTAATTCAAAGATGACTACCGTCGCCGTCACATAAGCAACGCAATAGTGGTTGCAAATACTCTGGCAACTTCGAGGATTAAAGATCCTTGAGGACTATAAGGATTAAGAAACGAAGGGGATAAAACACATCAGCAAACGTGCTATCATTTCACAGTGGTCTTCTGTAAGTAAGAGGTCACTGGCGCCAAACATGCACCGAATTTATGACTGCAGAATTCAGTTTGTTCTGCTACTTCTGAAGCTTTTACTAGGAAGCTCTTGTTAAGAAGTCCGGCTAAAATTATAAATGCGAAAACTACTGAACAGATTTTATTGGAGCTCAATAATTTATTTTTTAAACAAGAATAACATAGGGTATAATTTATAAACATACGCTTACGAAGTTGTGAAAAATATGTAGTATGTAGTAAAAATCAGAAACCTCTGTATATTTTCAGATATTGCGCTTAAATTTAATTTAAATAAATTTAAAAAAGATCAATTTTTGAGATGGGGTAAAACCATTGAACTAGCGACACTGTCATGTAATGTAATGTATGTAATGTTTTTTTGTGAAGCTTAGTTTTCACTTCTGACGTGCAGTCCAACGACTGAATATTGGCAACACCGGTGGCGCCATCTAGTGAGGGCGGCGGAAAGTGGATTGATGCCAAAGGTTACGAAAAAACGAAAAGAGAAAAGAGAAGTGTTTTGTTCATTGAGAAGATTGTCTTATATAATTTGAGGGATAATAAGTTTAAAAATTGTAACCGGCGACAATTGTGTTTAATACTTTATTAATAATTACATTGTATTGCAGCTCGCATACTGGTTTAATTGTTTATATGAAATGGGATAATTATGTCATAATCTGTCAATAATTTTATTTACATATATATATTTGACGGATAGTTGGCATACAATTTTGATCGAACGCTTCTTCTGTTTTGTTCTGAGGTAAAGACAAATTGATAACTAGTGAAAGACAAAAATTTTTGAATAATGCATGTTATTATTTTTATTTGACGAGATAAGGAAAAACCAGAAAATCTAGTAGGTACTACGAATTGGGGGAGATTTACGGAACTGACACGATTGGGCAATCGGTTACTTAGATAAGTGCGAATGTTTTAAGGTGTCTTTTGCTGACTATTTGATGGTGCCTCTTAATGAGCACATTTAACGTGCTGCAAAACCTATGAAGAAAAAGAAACTAAGGAAGACAGAATGTGCAGAAATGACAAGCTCTTTTGATAACTCTTTATGTTTTTAGTTTATTTTTTACCAACAGCGTAAATGCCTTAATGCACCTGTAGTAGGGTTCTCAAGGAATATGTACGTCAAGTATTCAGTTTCAAACCGTAAGTACTTTTACTTACTGATGATAATGTTGATGATATCTTTACTTGCTGATGAGTTGTTGATACTTAATGAAAACCCACTTCCTCTCATTATCAATAACTCATTAGCATTCTTCTTATACACTTGTCATTAAAAGAAAATATTATATTTTAATAAGCAAGAGCAACATACGAGTATCTCCGCAAGTTAGCAACGAGCAAAGGACGATCAACCGGACGTACAGAGAAAGATTGATGACATTCTAGCGTAGCAGAAACGATGAATCAGAGAGGGATCACATTTTTCATTTTACATTACTTCCATGTAAAATAAAGTCGTCTTTTTATATGTATGAACATATAAAAAGACCGTGTCTATCTGCATATTTTAGGTACACATTAATATAGTTTTGTTAGTGTAACAATACTCAATAAATTAATGTGTAATCTTATCGATATCTTTAGAAGTATCTTAATATTTAACTCATATCTTATTTTTATACCTGGCTAACATTCAATTCGATATGGTCGGATTAGCGCGCTGCTTCGATTCCCTCCGATCTTTCGCTGACGACTATTGTGAAAAAAAAACATGATTATTTTTAAACATTTAAAAATTATTTAAAAAAAAGCATTAAAAACTAGAAATCCTCAATTGCGTCTGCATTCGCGAATCCCCTGAAAATCCACATATATATTTATTCGAGTCCGCGGATGTTGAACATTCTGCATCCGTTACAACCCAAGTCGTACGTACAGGAATCTTTATAGATTAATAAATGTTGAATAAATTATTAAATGACAAAGATTATTTAATTTGATAGTTTCATTTTAACTTCTTTAATACTTTAAGACTTGCTATATAAAAGGGGCCTTTTGGCATTCTAATAGCATTAAAATTTCAGATCAATGACAGAATATTGGAGAAAAAGTATAAGAAAAATTATAGCAATTCTTTCTATATCTTAAAGAGATTCTAAAAGGACAAAGCCAATTTGCCACAGTTACTTACTTTGTAGCCATTTGTAAGTTAAATCTCTGTTTGACCTACTTTAAATTGAACTTATTTGAACGAACCAAATATGAATCGACCTTAAAAAGTAAATGAGCAACGAAGATTGAATAAATGTTTCGACGCTATTGAAAACGGCCACGAATGAAGACGTGGTCAAAAACTAGTATCATTTTGTTATCTACCCAAGCTTTAGGCTTTCATTTCTTTTACATCTCTATTTATTGAGCTACGTGTAGGGTACAATAATGATTCGGCCCAGTAACACAAGACAATAGGTGTTTTATAAGAGTACAAGAGTACTAAGCAGGTGTTCAAACCATTGTCGTGTTTTCTTTGTATCTCTTCGTTAGTAATATTCCTGTAAGGACATTTCATTAGATGCTAATCGTTTTAATTTCGTTTCAAAAATTGTTTATTCTTTCATGATGATTGAAATTAAATTAAATAATAATGGTGAGGATGGATGTCCACCCACCCACAAGGTGGAAGTCCGCAGGTCGACGGTGGATCCAAGGTCTGAGTTTATGTCCTGAGGCTGAAATGATAAAAAATGATGATGGTGATAGGTATTTATTAATTACTAGCGATTCGCTGCCGGCTTTGCAATAGTGCATTTTTTCTTTGCAAAACATTTGGTTGGTTTAGAAGTTAGCGGAGAAACAGACAGAAGGGGACAGCGACTTTTTTATATAAAATAGGAACATATATATTATATAGGACAGGCTATATAAGGCACATAGACGCAAAATTGCCTACCTATGAGTCTTCTATAAAATGTACTCCGGAGAGTGTGCTCAGGAGTTGCATAAGCTCTTACCGCCTTCCCCTTTTTTCCATCAGAGACCAGACCTACGGCTGATTACCAAGTGCTTTAAAACATCCTTTGTAACTGCACTGGAACTCCCTGCGTCTGTGTTTCCGAGATCATACAACCCAAATCTTTTCAAAGTTCAAGTGAATAGACATCACTCGAATCTGGATGAGCTCACTTCATAGGCCCATCTTTAATTAAAAAAGATACATAAACGTCACACTAACGTCAGCTTTGCCATAGGTAAATGGTACTTTATATTATTATATGTACGAATTGGCGTAAAAACCCCCTTAACTTGAAGCACTCGTCTCCTAACGCCGAAGTTGAAGTGCAGTGTCAATACATCGAGTGCGCGAGAATGAAAGTGCTCCTTTCAACGAAAAACAAAAGCGCACTTAAGTAACTGGCTTCTAATTTTCTCATATTTCCAAGAAACACAATATTATCGACAGAGAGTTTCATCAAGGCCTATAGACACTTGCTGTTGTTACGAGTATGTGAACGTTCCGTCGATTTTATTAGAATATTATTTTACAAATAATTTAACTGTGGTAATCCTATACAATTAAGAGAATTGTAAATTTTCTTTTGACAATTACTTTATCTATACTCTATGTCGTCGACCGACTACTATATCTATACTATCTATACTATATCTTTATCTATTGGTATATTTCTTAGGTTAGTTATAAGTACCTATAAGCATAACTTTAACATGGTTTCAAAGTTTTAGTAATAGTAAAAATTCAATATTTAAAAATAAATACTAAGACGATGAGAACGGTCTTTTTAAGCACTGTAAGATTTTACGAATAAACAATCAGTTTCCTTTTTCACTACTGAAACAATTTTTTTTAACGAATCCTTAAAAAAATTGATGGAACAGCCTGTATGCACTAAAGCAATTTAAAAAAAACGGTTGCGTACACAACGCGCCAATAATAGTGGCGAAAGAACTACCGCTTACATTGTCCCACACCTTATCAACAGCCTACCTTAGTAACAGTATAACAATCAAAAATATTAAATTTATGTTAAAGCAATATTTTTTAAATTGTAATTAATAGTATATAGATAGATTTTATTAATAATTACAAATGATAATACGAGATTAAACCTCAGTGGTTTTTAATGTTATAATTTTATATGTTATTTTATATATTAGTCTTAAAATTGTTAAAATTATTAATAAAAAAAAAATGAAAATATATATTTCTATAATATTATAATATTTACTAAGATATAATTTTTCCAGCTGTTCTGATTACAAAGAGAAATTTAAAATTCTTATTCCAAAGGGAAAACATACAATTTCAGTAGTCAACAGAAAGCATATTTTAATGAAGTCCCTTGTTTGTGTTTTCAAATCAAAAGTTGTCGAGTCAGCCAGCCAGCCAATGAGATTCGTGCCTCTATAACTTCACAAACTTGTAACACCTAAGTACATATACATACGTATGATTACTATTCTGTGATATGATACAGAAAATAACTTATAGTTTCAGTAAATATATTTAACTAAAGAACACTGCCAAACTGACGGTCAGTGCACTTCTCCACTTGTTATCTTATAATATAACACAAGCAACGCCACACGTGCTGCAAGCGCGCTGCCGACCGTGGTAGGAGTTTAAGAAGGATAAGACACAGACTCATTCACAGAATCACAACAGCACACATACTTAAGAAATAATATACATGTTGGTGTAATAATTGTCGAAATAATAATATTAATACGAATGCCTACAAAAGTTGGCAAAATAGAACAACATGTATGAGTTACTACAAAAGTACTCAAAACAAGAAAGTTGGCGAATACGTCAACGCTCACGTTGGTCTTTTGTGAGAGGGTGGTAAGTACGAGTAACTGCCGCCAAATGGGCAATGACTGCCCAAATGACTGCGAAACGCAGTCTAGTAAATAAAAATAATTTCAAATTACGTAAATTAGGAATAATTTTGAAGCTCTTTATTAATATTTGAATTTAACAAGGCTCTGAATTGAGTTACAGTTCAATTCACTATTAAAAAGTTTATTTAAAGTCTTATAAAATAAAGATGATTCGATTCAATATTATTAACAATATTTGCTAGATTTACTTACTAAATAATAATATTCATTAAAGTATTTAAAGCTAATGATTATCTATCTATTTATTCAGTCTGAGTTAAGGACCATTTCGTAGACATTGAATTATCTCTGTCTGTTTCTTCGCTAACTCCTTCTAAACCACCACACGGATTTTAATACGGTTTTCACTAATAGAAAGAGAAAGTTTGTGTAAGTACCTACATGAGTATCAAAAAAATGCATCTATTTTTCGAAGCCAAGGGCGGGTTGCGTAGTTTATCATCAAAGAAATATCAAGTTTAATACGGATTCTGCTTTAAATATTACTATTTAATAAACAGACAAAACTGTTTGTGGGTCCATAAAAGAAGTATAATTTACATAGTGAAATTTCATACACTTTAACTAGACCCACGAGTAATAACTGACAAAATTACTGGGAGCAATGGGATCATAAAGTTTTTGCGGGTCAGTTTTAATTGCCCGCCGCGAATGCACCATAAAACTACCATTAGCTGATTGCCATCGACAGGCTATATTAAATTAATCGACCTTTCAAGCTGTGATAACCTTTAATGAGCCACATTTATGTAATATTTCCACTTGTTAGCTTACCCTATGTTTACATGAATAAGTATACTTGTTATTAAATGTTTATACTACATATGTGAAATATAACTCCACATGGTTTCAATGTTTTTTTTTTTATAATCGAACATGTCTAAATAGGTTTCTTTTCAAAATAGGCTCTGGTCTGGACCTGGAAAGCGGTGAATAAGTAAGGGATGCCAGAGCCCATTTCTCTAACCCTTCCCTATCCCTTATCATGTAAAGAGGTAGTTACTGCAGCCAAACGGGCTGCCCAAAGGATTTTTTTTTCCCAGGGGTTCGCCACACCCACGGGACGTATATTTTCAATTAATAAACGATTACAGCTAATTATGAATTAATTAATTACAACATTAACATTTTTTTTACATATATAACAATAATTATAATTAATTAAATTCTAAGCAACCTCAGACGTAATCGGAAACCTTATTGCCCAAATGACTGCGAAACGCCCTGCCACTACTAGTTTTACTAGTGTACTAGTTGTACTAGTGTACTAATGTATTAATTTTACTAGTGTACTAGTTTTAGATAAAATCTAAATAACAAAATAATATTATATGCGAAAAATCTAGGCCACATTCACAAAATTACTGTCGAATAATTTCCAAAGCCTCGCTGTTGTGATGGCAAAACAGGGAATTCAATTAAAAACACAAACTATACGAAACGCTTGAGTGGGCCTCTGAACCAGCCTCTAGCAAGATCGATACACTGATTATATGACCCCTGTTCCATCTAAGACAATCGAATTAAGTCTGACCCAGTTGAACCCGATTAGAAGCATTAGAAGGTAGGATCGCTCCGGGGATTGTTTTATATCCCACCGAAAACACTTTACCAAGGACCGCGCGGAGAATATGTTGTTCAAATAATCAGTTTGTTAGGTTAGAAAAAAAAAATCATTTGCAAAATGCACAAAAAAGAAATGCTTTGATAACCGTTGCTTGATCAACCGTTTAAAAATAAAATTGTTATTTTTATAAAAACAAAAACCGACTTCAAAACTGTACCTATATACATGTACAACTTTAAGTAAAAAATCGAAAATAATATTTTAATTACTAGCCAAGAGCATTAGGACAATACGTTGATTGTCCTTTAAAGCTTTAATTTCTTTATATTATTGATACTTACTCGTATATAACTATTTACAATTTATAATCAGTTAATTATTGAGTCGGTGTCAGCCAAGGTCAGTATAATTCTGCGGTTTACTTATTCCTAATTTTTGAGTCCTAAATATTAATCTTTTTCCTTTTTATCGAAATCAGAGTACTGTATACTTTTCCATTTTTTTTTTTATAATAGAAAATGAATGTCGCATATAAGCTTTGTGTATCTATTGTATTGAGATCCAATTTCGTACTTAGAAGAGTATTTTTAGTATGGGAGTTGGATTTCAATACAAATAATATACTTAATTATCCCATTTTACAGAACAGATGTATGTCTAACTTGGGTCCTTTGGGTTTTTGGGTTCTCTTATCTAATTACCTACCCAAATCTAGTTATTGAAAAAAAGAACCATTTCTTACCCGAATTTAACAAAATTCGCCCTTAATCTTACAAATTTCTCAATATTTTTTTTCAGCTTTCGACACATCTGTCCTATTATAAGTCTTTTATGGATTTGCATACGAATAGGTAACAGGTTTCATCGCCAAATGTGCCCGGGACCATTCAAATTGCTCACTGAAGAATTCCAAACGATATTGAAAGAACCTCTTTGGGAAAATCAGTACAAATAGACATTGTTGGCGGATGACGCAGCGTGCAATCTCACCTAGCGGATTATTGGAAAAATAGCCTGATCGGAAATGTGTTTGGAATAACGTCTCAAACCCTGCTCGCCAATTGTCCCGTTTACAAAGTAAAACTCCATTATCTTCCTACACATCTTCCTGTATCGTTTTGAATTATATTTGTCGGATGTTCCCTCAAATGGTATCAGGTATGTATTGAAAATTGTAATAATCAAGATATTATACGTTTTCTAATCTCTCCAAATCTTTTAATTTATAAAGTGAGTCAAAACTTGTAAAGTCAATTAAAATAAGTATATGTATTGCTCTATACTGCTATTTACATCCGCTGGCGAACGCCGACATCGTATCATTTGATATGTAGTAGCAACACACAAAATATTTCTGTACTATCTTAAAATTAAATACATTATGTACACATTGATAAGTAATTATCAATATAAGCAAGCAAATTGATAAATAAATTCACATTGAATTTTCACTCGATATGTAAACACGGTCATAAGAATTAAATTTTAAGCGCGATGTATGCGAATTTGTTTAAGACATTCGTGTTATGTTCTATACTATTGATTGAAACTGACGCTAAAGAGGAAATCGTCGAAACGACGCATGGCAAAGTAGAGGGGAAAAAGTTAACGACTTTATTGAACGAGATTACTTATTATGGATTTATGAGTATACCTTATGCCGAACCGCCAATAAAACATTTAAGATTTTTGGTAATCCTTCATTTATATATTAAATTTATTTTGTCATAGTCTATACAATATGTAAGCAAAATACACATTGTTTCTAATAATATAATTATTTTTTATAGCCCTTTGTAGTAATTTTAATTTCCATTTTAAAAATTATAAGATTAAAGAACTAAAAACTATACAATACTAGCTGTGCCCGCGGCTTCGTACGCGAGGCCTTGAGTTTGTTATTAAGCCGAACATTAACTATCACCAAGCGACATAAATTGTTACAAGAACTAAATTTTTTCAATTTATTTCAACTACATACTAAACACTGACATTTTCAATTTATTATAATAAAATTTAACGTGTAAAAAAATTTGTAGAAAAATATATACATAAATCTTTATTTTGTAGCCACCTGAATCTGCGAAAACATGGAATGGAATCCTGAAAGCTACCAAAGAAAAACAACCTTGCATTCAAAAAAACATTAAACTTTTAAAAGGTCATCCCTACGGTTATTGGGGCGTCGAAGACTGTCTTTACCTTGATATTTTCACTCCTTCCACCGATGCGAATAAACGAGCCGTCATCGTATTTCTCTACAACGAAAACTTCATATCCTCTTACAACAAAACCAAAGATTACGGTCCAGACTTTTTCATAGAAGAAGACATCGTCGTTGTCACAATAAGTCACAGATTATCTGTATTTGGTTTCTTATCTTTCGAGGACGAAGTTTTATTTGGAAATTCAGGTTTGAAGGATATAGTTTTAGCGTTAGAATGGATAAGGAACAATATAGAGAGATTTGGCGGTGACCCTAATAGAATAACTCTTATGGGAGCTCGGGGAGGCGCTGTAGCGACTGACCTACTTGTGCACAGTGCTAGAGCGAAAGAATTATTCAGTTCCGCGATTTTACAAAGTGACAGTTCTTGGTCTACAATGTATTTGCATGAGAACGCCCGACAAAGAGCATTTGCACTGGCCGAATCGGTAAATATCGTCTCAACTAGAAGCGAGTTTGTTTTAAAAGAGCTGAACAAAATCGCAGCTAAGGATTTATTGGATAAAGAAATGGACGCTCTCCCCAAAGATTACTTCAAAGAACACCAAAGGAGTTTGCTCGCGTTCGGCCCAATAATCGAGCGAGAAAAAGGCCTCGTAACCGAATACCCCGAGAACTCGTCTGACAAAATAAATATTCCCATTATGATTGGATTTAATTCTCGAGAGGGCTTAGAACCGTCTTTGCAGTATCTCGAGGAGCCGAGATACCTCAGCTTTCTGGAGAAAGATTACCCGTTCTTTATGCCTAAACGAGTAAATTTTCAATTCGATCCACTCTACGAGAGTTATTATGATGCTATAAAAGACATAAAGAATTTTTATTTTAAAAATGGTATCGTTAAAAGTATTGCTGAGTATATAACTTACATAGGAGATATTGGCGCTTACGCAATGGACTCAGCCGTCAAGGAGTATTCAAATAAAACTTTGAGTTCTATTTTTTACTATAACTTCGATTATTATAGTGTTTTAAATGAAAATAAAAACAATATATTAAAACGTTCGACAGTGACTGATGGTACATGGGGCGCTGCTAGGGGGGATGAGCTCTGCTATCTCTTTAAATGTCCAGTTTTAATAAAAGAATACTTAAAGCTCAACCAGCCAATATTAGATGACATTATTTTCTTGAGGAAGCTAGTCAAAATGTGGGCAAATTTCGCAAAATATGGGTACGTATTATTTATATTTAGTCCAGGAAAATGTACTGCCAAAACAAAATTTGGAATACTTAAGGGAATTTTTACGGCTGCGACTATAATCAATTCGGAAATGGAAAAAATATTACGATTTCCAAATTTATTTATTAATAACACTAAAACTATTAAGGTAATAGGATAAAAAGGTACTAAAACGTTTTGTCTTTATATATTTATATAAATACTACCTGAGCCTACAACTTCATACGCGCTTTAGTTGGTTTTTTGAAAATACCTCGGGACCCTAACATTTTTCCAGGATAAAATGCATCTTGTATTTTAATCCAGGTAATTAACTATCTGTATGCTAAATTTCATCCAAATCGGTTCAGCTGTTTTTGCGTGATTGAGTAACAAACAACATACAAACTTTCGCATTTATAATATTAGTAGGATTATTCTTTGAATTATGGACACCGCTGTACAGTAGTAACCGACATGTTTTATATTGTTGTTAATTGTTTTTTTTAGTAACCCAACAGCAGAAGAAGATAATCCGCTCGGTGATTTACAGTGGCCAAGTTATAATATTAATACAAAAGAGTACTTGTATATTGGCCGAGAAATAAAAGTGAAACAGGATATTTACAAGGAGAGATTCAAATTTTGGGATGAATTCCTTAAAAAATGGAGACAAAGAGCCCTAAACGGTATAATTCGTAATTCCAAATCGGGAAATAAACGAGAAGATCTTTGACATTACTTAATCTTTGATTTACCTATTTTTTGTGAGCTGAAGACAATTCAGTGATCTTTAAACTCTTAAATCTGATTTGATGGACTCTTAAAATGTTCTGTCATATCTGAATTTTTGAATATTAAATTATCATTTAATATTCAAAAATTCAGAATACAATTACAAGGAATGAATAAATAACATTACTTCTATTTGAACTGTAATAAAATCCAGATTTATTTTAAATCAAAATTTATTAACAACTAGCAACCCGCCATTTAGGTACTCAATAACACAAAAAATTCAAATTTTTCTCTTCTTAAAAACTTTGCTTTTTTTTTAACGAATATTAAAAAAAAATCCCAAGTTGCTCCAAACGTTTTCGAGTTTTGCGCTTAGCAACACAAAACAACAACAAAAAAGTGATTCATTTTTATTTATACAAATACAATGCAATCCATATGAATCGAAAGCTTTAGTTGCTTATTCGAATGTTGTCCAGTTTACTTTGCCCTTAATAATGTCCATTATTTTCGGTTCAGTATCCAAAACCTATATTCACAATTATAAAAAACTAGCTGACCCGGCGAACTTCATACCGCCTCAAAAAAACCGTTCCATAATAATTTAATAATATAATATTCCATAATAAAATACTTGTAAGTTGCACGATAATTTAAAATGTTATTTAAAATCATAGTTGCAAAGCAACTGAAATCCTTATCTGAAGATAAATCTATCAATGTTTAACAAGAATTAAATAATTATTATCGACATGGGACACTAAACGATAAAGCAACTATAGCGAACGATTACACTTATAACACGTCAGTAATAAAAAAACCCAGTTATGTGATCCAAGTAATCATTAGAAATAATATAAGAAATCCCAAAATGTCCATATTTTTAATTAAAATAGTGATAGTTGTGTGTTTATTTAGCTTATCTAATTGTGACGTGATTATTAATACTAATAAAGGCAAAATAGAAGGAAAACAAGTTGCTTCAATAATAAAAAATGAAAAATATTACTCATTTTTGGGTATTCCTTACGCTAATCCTCCTGTTGGTAAACTAAGATTTATGGTAAGCAATTTATATCAATAAATTTGGACAGAATAAAAAATAATTTTAAATATTACTAAGCAATCCGTTCTGTTTACGTTCCAGGCACCTGAGCCACATTCAGGCTGGGAAAATGTTTTAGAAGCCAAGAAAGAAAAAATACATTGTCCTCAATACAATACACTTGTTCGTAATAAGATGTATAAGGGTTATTCAGGATCTGAAGACTGTCTGTATTTGAACATTCACACACCAAAACTTCCAGAAAATGATGTATCAGAATTCCCTGTTATCGTCTTTCTGCACAATAATAATTACAAAGAATCTTATAATGACTCTAAATATTTTAATCCTGATTTCTTTATGGCAGAAGGTGTAATTTTAGTGACTATTAAACACAGACTTGGATCATTAGGTTTCTTGTCATTCGAAGATGACTTATTACCAGGTAATAATGGACTAAGAGATATAATTTTAGCACTCAAATGGCTTAAAGAAAACATAAATAGTTTCGGAGGACACCCAGATAAAATAACTCTCATGGGAAGTCAAGCTGGAGCTTGTTTAGTTGATATATTGTTACACTCGCCTAAAGCTAAAGGATTGTACAGTGCGGTCATAATGCAAAGTGGTACCTCATGGAATCCATTAAATTTTGTCGGCAAAGCTCGAGAGAAAGCAATTGAATTTGCTAAGGGTCTAAAAGAAGAAGCCACAACCAGTTCGTATCTATTGAAACGGTTAGCAAATCTATCTGCCCAAAAAATAGCAGAAAATGAACATTTGGCTGTGCATGCTGATGAAGCAAGAAGTTTACAGAGACCAGTACTCCCATTCTCTCCAGTAATAGAGCATGAACATTCTGACGCTATAATTTCTAAGCTTCCCGAGGATAGTACCATTAACATTAACGTACCAGTAATGATCGGTTATAATTCCGCCGAAGGCATTAAAATGGCTGAACGGTATTTGCTTAAACCACAATTTTTAACATTTGCAGATAGAGATTTTATTGTAAATTTTCCAAAAAGAGTTAATTACAAGTTTAAATTAAACACTCATGTGTACTACGAAATAGTTAAAAAAATCAAGGACTTTTATTTCGATGAAGGATACGTTAAAATAAGTCAACCAGGAGAGTATATGAATTACCTTGGAGATATATTTACATTGTATTCTATTGATTATACTGTAAGAAAGTACAGTAACGAATCAAAATCGCCTGTGTATTATTACATGTTCGATTACAGCGGAGATTTCAATTTGGTTAAAAATGAATTATTAGAAGAAGCTAAAAATGCAGATGGTATTTGGGGCGCTACTAAAGAGGATGAACTTTGTTATTTATTTATTTGTAATCCTATAAGAGCAAAATACAAGAAAGCATTAGACGATGAGAATTCTGAAGAAATAAAGGTATTGAGGAATATGATCAGGCTGTGGACCAATTTCGCTAAATTTGGGTAAGAATAATTAATATTTAGAATTTATAGGCCCGGCCCACTCATGATGATTTCATTTTTTGTGATTGTTCAATGTTTTGCGTTGATCATAATCCCACAGGTATTATTTGTTAGTTAAATGCTCTTTATTTGAGGGCTACCGTACTCAGTCCTCTGTCTTCCGCATCGGTCCACTGAGACCAACAGTCCAGTGAACCGATGATTGACACTCTGTAGTTTTCCTTTGATCACGACTCTAAGACTCGTTTACCCCAACTTTCATCCGCTACATTCTTCTGTGCGCCTCTTTATTTAAGTTGCTAATTAATCCTACTTACACATTGACCTTTACGAAATATATACATCTAAATACGATATCTATAAACATACATCATAAGATAATCTAAGTACTACTTATACAGCTGTACCATTTTCCCCAAAGAAAGTATATTTCTGAACAAGTACAATTCTTGACAATTACTGCAATGGTTTAACAATGGAATTATCGAAGTATTGTTCAGGGTTAGCTAATAACACTAAAATTAACAGAGAATATTGTAAAGATTTCGTAGTGGCAGGGCAGGCAGGCAGTGCATACCGCAGTTATTAACTTGGCAGGCCGTCTTCCATAATTCCATGATTTCAATATTTCTTGTCTATTTCTAAATTTTACTTTAGGAAGAAAATTAAAACATGTAATGCATTCAATATATAAATTATTTATAAAAGTTCTGTCTTTTAGAAATCCCACGCCACAGTCCAGTGACTTTACATGGAAACCGGCAACAAGAGAGAATAAGGAATGTCTAGTCATCAGCGATGAGTTACAAATGAAGAATAATCTCCATGAAGATAGAATTAGATTTTGGGATGATTTTTTAACTGAATACCAAACAAAGGCAGTTGACGGAGTTGTCGATGATATAAAAGATGAACTTTAAATCATAATTTTCTAAATAAAAGTTATTATTTACTTCCGATTTTTCCACCTTCCTGATGGCTCCGACAATCTTGAATTTACAAAATGATTTAAATGATATCTTGCGTGAAGCTGAAATTCCAGAAGATTTGATTGAGAACATGGTGTTCCACCACACTACTCTCGGGCGGTCCGAGAAATTTAAACGCGCAGTATCCAAATCGTTGGATTGGTCGAGGTAGAACAATCCAATGGCCACCGAGATCTCCGGATCCAAACCCTATTTTTTTTTTAGTGGGGGGACACATGAAACAGAGATTTTGTAACATGTACAACATGTGGTAAAAAAAAAAAACAATTTTTGTAATTTATTATGTTATAAACGACTTAAAAAAATTCGATATCTGTTTTTTTCTGCTTCCTCTGATTTAATTCATTTTAGACCTTGCTTTCGTAGCAACGATAATTAATTAATAAATAATTTAGTTACAAACAGCTATGTGTTATAACCTCATTTTAATCGTTATTAAATAGGCTAGTTTTTCTGCTACATGGTCATTTTTTGGTAGTACATTTTTTTTCCATAGCAAGCTTCTAAAGCTAGAATTTTTTTCGTAACACTTAAAAAATTTTGAAAAATTTAACATTATTCATAAACTGGTATTTACTGTTATAAAAGCATTTTTGTAGTGATGATACATTTGCTAGATGCAACTGTAAACAATTTATTTATTTAAAAAGGTACAATTTTTCTTAAAAAAACACACAATCGGTCATTATTTTTAATAGGATCGAGTTAGGGTAGGACTCTTAGACAGATTTTTTATTGTAAATAGCCGCCTCTACGTCCCTGTTTCGTTTGATCCACGATTTTTGAACTACCTGTATTATTATTTAGGTATATTTCTGATTTGTGTTTTGGTACCAATACTTTAAAAGCGTTATATGGGCGTTTAATTTTCATATTGATTTTTTTCAATATGAAAATTAAATTACATTATGGTGTACACCATAGACAAATAATAATTAACTAAAAAAGATAAGCGTGTAATCATTTTTTGATGTTATCTACGTGTAATTTACTATCAATAGTCACAAAACTTGTTTAAATATGGTTGCTTATGATATAAAAGTGTACATTTGTGTTTTATTTTTACTAGTTTTTGATACAGTAGAACTTGTTTACAGCGAAACTGTCGTGAATTTAATATTAAAGCAGGGTGAACTACAAGGAGAAATTTTGGAAACATTTTTTAATAAACAAGAATATTATTCTTTTACAAGCATTCCTTATGCGGAGCCGCCAGTTGCAGATCTAAGATTTAAGGTAAAAATAAGTGTTTAAAAATAATGCTGACTAAATGATTAAATCCTTACTATAAATTACAATAATACTAAGTATCTACTTTTTTCTGATATAAATACATAATAATTTAATATAATAACAATAACCTTGGAGCTTGAACATGACAGGTTACATAGTTGTTGTTTTAAAAAACACAAAAATTTTATTTGGTGTAACTTTTGCGGGCTCCACCTCGATTAGGCGCGAAGTGTGACTTCCCCTCGTTGCCCGGTGTTGTGATGACCAAGGGGGCTTCACTTCTGTAGCATCTCATAACATCTCCTCTGCGGCACAACCTACCTCAGAGTAGGAGGCCGCTCCATCTGAAACTCTCGGACAATCCCTGCTCGGCTCGTGTGGCCGCTCATTATTTATGTTATTATTATTATAAGCTTAAAATTTCTTATTGGTTTTTCAGCCGCCGAAACCATTGAAACAATGGAGTGGACTTTATGCAGCAAGCACAAATAAACCAACATGTCTACAATACAGCTTCAGGGGCCGAATGAACGAAGAATTTGGAATTTCTGGATCTGAAAATTGCTTATACCTCAGCGTATTCACACCCTCTGTTCACGATTCTGCTGCTGTTGTTGTATTTGATTATAATGACAGCTTTCGTACCGGATTTAATGGCACTGATGTTTATTCACCAGATTTCTTCGTAGAAGAAGGTGTAGTTGTTGTAACAATTAAACATAGACTAGGTCTTTTTGGATACCTTACAACCGATGACGACTCTATGCCTGCTAATAATGGTGTAAATGATTTCATTTTGGGTTTGGAATGGATTAGAGAAAACATAGAAAAATTTGGTGGAGATCCAAATCGTGTCACATTAATGGGAAGTCGTGGAGGCTCTGCTTTAATGAATATATTGCTATACACAAGTAAAGCGAAGGGTCTTTTCACCAACGTCATAATGCAAGATGGATCTGCAATGGAAAGTACATACTTTTATAATAACTCTAGAAACATTGCATTTAAACTCGGCGAAATACTAGATATAAAAACCGATAATAGTCTAAAATTACTGAAGGAATTACAAAAAATTAATGCTACGAATATATTGGAGCAAGAAATAAAAATCTTAGATGAAACTTTTAACGAAGATATTGTTTATCCATTTGCTCCTACTGTAGAATATAATAATGTTGACGCTGTCCTGGCAGAATATCCAGAAAATGCACAAATTATAAATGATGTTCCAGTCCTTGTTGGATTCAATTCTAGAGACGGACTTGATTTAGTTTCATATTTAATTTTGGTGCCACAATTACTAGCAGAATTGGAATCACAGCAAATCCATTTTAATTTTCCTATCAGAACAGGGTTGAAATTTGACAAAAATAGTTCTATATATAACAATGCAATCGAAGAAATAAGGGACTTTTATTTGGACGGTAACAATTTAAGCTACAAAAATATACTTGAATATTCTGTTTACTTTGCCGATGTTTTGCAGAATTATGCAACAGATTTTACAGCTAAAAAACTGTCTTCAGCTCTTAAATCTCCTGTCTATTATTATATGTTCGATTTTAGAGGTGCACTAAATGAAAATAGTGAATTTATCTCTAGATATACACGCATTAGCTTAAAATATTCTGGAGCTACTGTTCTTGATGAACTGTGCTATTTGCATTTATGTAATCGAATACGAAAGACATACACTAAACTTATTAAGTTAGTAAGTGAACAAGCTGAAATCAAGGTGTTAAAGAAAATGATTCGTTTGTGGACAAACTTTATTAAAACAGGGTAAGTTCCCATTACAACTCAGGGTCAGGGTAAAATTATTTTAAAATATTAAGTTTATCGATCCCATATCCTTTAAATAAGCTTCTAAATCAATGCATCCAAGCAATTTACGTACAACATACAATATTCTGATACTCGCTATCTAAACCTAGAAACTTGTTCAATTCAGCAAGAAGCTAGTATTCTGAAAATAAAAGCTAAAAAGTTCGCTCTGATATGGATCTGGCAAGAAATGGCAGAGCGCCTGCATTTCGTAGTAATTTGGACAACCCCTCACAGAAGATATTATCATGTGTGCTGTTGTGTTTCAGTTAAAGAGTAAGGGATGCCAATTTCTCTATCCCTCCTTATCCTTTATCACATTATGGTCGGCAACCCGCTTGCAGCTCCTGTGGCGTTGCTAATGTTATAACCAACGGTTGAACTTACCATCAAGTGGACCATCAGCCTGTCTCACAACTTTTACATAAAAAAGTCTTCAAAAACTGGTGTTGTAAACATTAAAAAGACATTAATTTTTAAGAGAAACTCGCATAAAGTTTGTTCCATTATGGGTAATTAAGCACTGCATATTTTTTAACCAGAAATAAAATTGGCATTTTTAATTATTTTTTTCAGAAATCCGACACCAAACGCAGAAGATGATGTACTTAAAAACATTTCTTGGGAGCCAATGGACAACAGCAGCATCGAAAAAAAATATCTCCATATCACGAAACACCCGAAGATGTCCACGAATCCAATGAGTGGTCGTGACAAATTCTGGGATGACTTCCTCGAGAGATACTCTCAACTGTCAATTGACGGTTTGATTACGGAACGAAGCCGTGACGAATTATAAAAATAAAATAGAAATAAATCTTCTTCAACTAACTAACAAACTCTTCCAAGTTTTTATCCTTTAAATCCTTAAAAACTTCAAGCAATTTTTAAGCAAATTAATTTTATATATTTTTATACTTAGTTTTATTAAATGTGAAGTTAATATGAAAATTAAATACTAATGCAGATAGGTAAGTATTTAGGTAATCTTTGTAGTAAAATAAAGGTTTGTGTATATAATTTTCGGAAAAAAGTTGGGGGCGGATCGACTCTATTCAGTGATACTCGTAGATAAATACGCGCTAAATATTGCGCTCAAAACAAATTTTAACAGAATATTCTATACGAACGAGTTAAACTTTCTGAAACAGTCAGTGACATCTGAACAAGATTTACGAACTATTAAGCCGGTAGTTACAATAGAATAGACACTTAACTTAAATAACTTATATAACACTTTGAATGTTATTCCATAGATGGCGTTAAACGTGCATAAGACTCATGCATGTGCATAAGAAGTATCTTTGTACAGTCTATCAAAGATTTATAATGGAATAAAATAAAATTTAACATTGTACTACTTTTCGTCGCAGTATAAACGAAAAAAAAAACGCATTTTTGCAAAAATCCTTGTACGATTGCAAAGGACCGGATAATAGGAAACTAAAAACGAATTTTGTAATCATCCGAGGTATGTACATACATACTATCAGAATCTTTGCCCGTGTGACGTGTGTATTTCGTTTGTGTATTAAAGAAAACATGTTCAAAAGATAATTACAAATGTTCAATCAAACATTCACAAAACTGGTATGTAGGTACATGCCCAAGTATCAGTTGCTCTAGTGTGAATTTACAATGCCCGCACTCACTTGCGAGATCGTAAAACTTTTATATGGAAAATTGACATGTATATTTTACAATTTTCCATACAAATATTTTACGATCTCGTACGGACGAGTGCGGGCATTATAAACTCATATGACAGCCACAGTTTATAACAGAACCTGACTAATAATAACTGGCCTCCGTGAGAATGAAAATGAATTTTACATTTGACTGGTTCAGTTGATTGTTTTAAAAAGTGGCCTTTGAGTACATTTATTCATCTTTTTAATTGACATGCATAAACATTATCTTAGGCTTCATAAAGGCTTTAAATACTTACTTAAAGTAATTTTCAAATAAAAAGTCATGTTTGGGATGTCACTGTGCTTCCTTTAAACTTAATATCTATTCGAATATTTCGAATATTATCTATTCGAATCACTAAAAACTCTCAAAAAATACTAAACGAGTGTGGCAGTGAAGTCCCAAATGACTTCCTATTTTAAACCGACTATAGTGGAAATCCAAGAAGATCAAGTAAGACAAGTGCAGGTTTGAACCGCAGTCATCCTGGCCTTTTAGTCTTCAATTTTACTTGGTTTTTTGAAGTAGAGCTCGGCAGTAAGGCAACGGTCCATTTGATGGTAGTTGGCTACCATCGCCTATTAACACAATCAACGCGGTAGCGTTTTTAAGCATAAGCTCTCGAACTTGATAGGATAAAGGGAATTGAGGGGATAGTAAAATTAATGTCTCTTACTGACGCACTTGCTGTAACACAACCATGAAATACCAGAAATGCTGTTATTTCGTAGTGGTCTTCTATCCAGTTTATGAACGTGTAGATTTGCTCCATTCGAAGACATGTAAAATCTTGAACCGTCTACCATGCCGACTTGAAATGGAATCAAAAAGCATCAATAATTTAATTTTTTTGTTTAAAGAACCAAACTTTTTGGACAAAATTAATCTGTTCTTCGTAAAACTAAAATCATTTCCATTTTTTAATTTATTTAAATTGTAATAAAATTATGTACACGCCAACATATAAAAAAATGCAACAAATATGTGGAACAATAAGTACCTATTCGTTGCATTTTTTTAAACTACATTAATAATATGACAGTCATATAATCGTAGGTAGATTGCTAAATTTTACCAGTATAAAATATGTTTGTAACTCTGTTACATCAAAACTACATAGTAGGTACATATAGGCTATCAAGGACGGTGCGGTATATAATGTGGCCACTTTTAATATTTATAAAAGTCAATATTAGAAATTAAGTACCTACGAGTAAAATAAAAACTACGAGACGAAGCTTTATATTACTTATTTATCTAAAATGCACCTGTGTTGGTTTATTCGCTTTTGGTTATATAACACCAAACAGGTTTACTTATTACTTCACTTTTGGTTACATAATTGCATCCTAGATCATTGAAAGGCACTAAATTGCGTATATACACAAACCTCCCTCGTTTATCGCTCGTTCCATTAGTGAAAGCCGTATCAAAACCAGCTAGGTGATTTGGAAGAAGATAGCGCAGGAAAAGACAGAGGCGGAGTTAAAATATAGGCAGAAGCAACCATTTTTGAAGTGAAAACTTCTTTAGGCACGTTGGACATTTTTGAGATAGGAAAAAATATTTAAGCATTTTTAATGGGTAAACTGCAATCAAATTTCCAATCAAAATGTATAGAATTATACAAACAGCCAAAGCAAACCAGAGAAGTCATGTCACAAAAGTGATTTTTCAGTCTAAAGCCTTAGAAACACAAATATTATTATAGGTTTATTACAAAAATGACCTTAAAATAAATCAAAGGACTCAATCGAAAACGATAAGAGTCGCAAGACTAATTACGGAGAAACCTACAGAAAGAAGGTAGGAAGATCTCTCACACAGGTTAACGGAATCTCACGAGAAGCCACAAGAAAAAAAAATAATCGAGTGGTTTAGACAGATTCTCTCTTAATGGCTACTAGCCGCAAATGTATCGAATATACAACTAAATAGAGCAACATGATAATATGCAATTAACTCCGTACTTACACTATTATTTAAAGATCAATAATATACTACACGTCGACAAAAATGACATGTGGCTTTCTTTCTAATAATATAGAACACATGTCTGTAAAGTAGGGCATTTTTTTAATTCATTATAACGTGTCTATATCTATATTCTATATCTATACATATGTCCTTTATTTATTTATATATAAAAATCAATTGCCGTACGTTAGTCTCGCAAAAACTCAGAATTTTCCCCCATACCAAAAGTGGCCAAACAAGATATTTTCGCTTCAAAAAAAATATATAACTAGTATTTGCTCGCGACTTCGTCCGCGTCCGAACGTTAACAAACTTCACAGGATTACCTTGACCTAATCTGAAGGTTGTCTGAATATTTCATCAAAATCGGCCACACATTGCCTTTTATATATATATATATATATTAGGGTGTCCCAAAAAAATAAAAGTATTTTTTTTCCAACGCATACCCTCTTATTTTGTTTCAATGATGTCAAAGGTATTATAAATAAAGTTTCACGTATTTAGAACCACGGCAACCCGTGCCGACTTGCATCGAAACATGTCGGTACTTGTTTACTAAGGCGCGCGGGAGCCAACGTATTGATGTGCTTGATGTTGCTTGTTTGTTGATTAGTAAACGCATTGTTTTCATTCTGTCAACATGTCAATGGAGTTACGCAGTTCTAAAAAGGGGATATTTTTAATAGGGGACGTAAAACATCAAATTACTGGTTCAAAACTTCCCTCTAATGGACAGGTACTGGCAGTTCTGTTCTATAATATTCGAGAAGTTAATTTAAGTGTCAATGAAAGCGCCAATCTTACTATTCGTGAGTGCATTATTTACTGGGAAAAGGCACGTATACCAACTAAGTCTTTACCAAACTGTGTTAAAAAACTAGTTAACTTGTACCAAGTTTGGAGAGATTTGCAAAAAAATGCAAATAAAACTCAAGGCGTGTTTGTGCAGCGTCGGCGAGAATTTATTTCAAACTTAAATGATTTGTTTGATCTTGCACACGCCGATGCCCTTAATTTAATGAGGATTAATGAAGATAAGATCTTCCTGCAGCGCCAGAGGGAGCCAGGTCGGCCTGGTCACTTAGCTGGAGTGGATAAAAAACTGGCCGAAAAGGAGGAAAAAGCCTACGTTAGAAACATTGACGAGCAAAAGCGACGTGATAAATATCTGTCATCCTTAACTCCTTCATCACCTTCTTATGAACCACTACAAGAAAATTCGTCTTTTGAATCTGAAATAATGGATTTGCAAGAAAACTTGCCCACCTTTACCGAGAGCACACAGTCTAACACTTCTATGAGGAAAAATTTCATAACTCCGAAATTAGTGGCAGCTTTAGATAGGTGTCAGTTAAGTATGCGAAATTCTGTATTTATTATTGAAGCAACTATTGAAGCGCTTGGACATAACACTGACGAATATCCTATAAGTAAGTCCTCAATTCAAAGAATTCGTACAGAAAAGCGAAAAGAGCGCGCAGAAGCTATAAAAGTTGATTTTCAAAACGAGGTACCGGATACTGTAACTGTCCACTGGGATGGCAAACTCTTACCAGCTTTAGATAGACGAAAATCTAAAGAAGAACGTTTACCGATAGTTATTTCGTACGATCATATAGAACAACTCATCGCTGTGCCAAAATTAGAGAACTCTTCAGGAAACGAACAGGCACAGGCAGTTTGGAACGCTATGATTGATTGGAATCTTGAAGATAAAGTGCAGATTCTCTGTTGTGATACCACTGCTTCCAATACAGGTCGTATTAATGGTGCCTGTGTGCTTCTCGAACAGAAAATGAATAGAGAAATGCTCGTTTTTGCTTGCCGCCATCACGTCTGCGAGTTGGTATTAAAAGGTGTGTTTGAAGCCAAAATTAGCCAAGTCACTACGAGCCCTGACATTCCACTGTTTAAAAAGTTCCGAGAAAACTGGAAAAATGTTGATCCCGAAAGGATACAGAGTTATTAAGAAAAGCTAGCATGCCTAAATGTTTCAGAAATTAACGAACTGCTAGACTTTTACCAATCTGAATTAAGTAAAAAAATTGCTAGAGATGACTATCGTGAATTAATAGAGCTATCAATAATATTTCTCGGCGGAGATAGAGAGAAGAGATTTAAGATTCGGCCTCCAGGTGCCATGCACCAAGCTCGATGGATGACGAGAGCGATTTATTCACTGAAAATAACTTTACTTAGCTCTCAATTTAAAATTTCGAACAAGGACAAGGTAGCTCTATTAGACGTGTGCCTGTTCATCGTGACATCCTACGTGAAGCCTTGGTTGCAATGCACTTTAGCGGTACAGGCACCATACCAGGATTTATGCTTTTTGAAGACCATGAAGGCTTACGAAAGTATCGACAAAAGCATCTCAAAAGCAGCTTTACAGAAGTTCTGCCAGCATTTATGGTATTTAGTAGATGAAGTATCTGTCTTGTCTATATTTGATGATAATGTAGACCAGGAAACAAAAGTAAAAATTGTTGCTAACTTAGCCAAAGAAAACTCATCAGCCTACGGTAAACGCTACATCCCATCGAAGGAAGAACTATGTGGCCCACTTTTCGGTTAGTAGAACTAGTAAAAATATTTGTTTTCTTTTATCACTTTGCTTAGATAACTTATTTCTATCTTTTTCAATTTCAGAGAAAAGCATTGATGATTTTGTGTCAATCAAAAGTAAGGCTGTATTCAATCGACTCAAAATTGATGACAGTTTCCTCAACGAGTGTCCTGCTTCATGGTCAAATAATACCTCGTTTCAACATGCTAAGAAAAAGGTGCTGGCACTGAGAGCAGTTAACGATACGGCTGAAAGAGCGGTTAAGTTAATGCAAGACTTCCATGGCTTAATTACTGTGGAAGAGGAACAAAAGCAATTTTTATTACGTTGCGTACAAGAACACAGACAGGTATATCCGGATTGCAAAAAGCAAACCTTAAAAAGAAAATTTAGTAAATAATGTTCTTTTAACGATTAATACTTAATAAATATTATATACGGGTAAAACAGTGTTTCATTTACTGAAATACGTATTAAGTTCTACAACCTCTCTATGGCTTCCATACTAACTTTTCATTTAAAGTTTGACATCAAGTCGGCACGGGTTATCATTATCCGATCGCCATAATATTTATTATTTAAGTCATTAGGGTCAAATGGAAAAAAAATAAGGGGTATGCGTAACTCCATTCGCAAAAAAAAAATTTGCCCTTATAGCCTGGGACACACTAATATATATATATAGATAGATGTCTAAACTGTTGATTAAGTTCATCGATTACGACTTCTGGAACGCTTCTCACGACAGCGATAAATAAAAAATCATTAGTGCATATAAAAGTGCATTAATTATTACTATATAATAAACTAGCGACATACCCCTGGCTGATGCTTACGTCATAAAATAAACCCATGGATGTCCCAAATTACAGCTTTCTCGACTTAGTAGTTATTTAGATTATTTAAGACCTAATTTAATGATAAAAACCATTATTACCGTTCAACAGCTACAGTAACGACAGAACAGACTTTACCTACACATTGACCAAACATCAAATGACCTATCATAGCCTTGAGATATTGCATTGTATGCACCTACAAACAAAATCAAGGTAGTTAGACTTGACCTGAATTCAGGATAATGTTAGAGATTTTGCTGAATTGATTACAAATTGTTACAATTCTAGAACAAAACTACATTGATATAAGTAATTATTCTTTCGTTGAACAGCACGTTAGTCGAAAGGTTACGGTGTATGTCTCAGGGTCGCAGGTACTATTTCTGGCAGAGCCACTTTGAAAATCAACTTTTCAATTATCTGGTAAGATTTGCGTTTCACACATACATTTGGACACCTCGTCCGGAGACACTAACCACACCCTTAGAGAAGACCAACGTAAAGTGTGCTCTTGTGTTTCGGTGAATGAGTAAGGGATATCAGAGCCCATTACCCTATCCCTCCCCCGTCATTTATCCTTTATCCTACTATGTTCGGCATCACACTTGCAGCAACTGTGGCGAAGTTTGTGTTGACACAAAAAGGAACATTTCAAACGGAACCCTAATGAATAAATCATAATAATAATACATACATTATTAAATAAAACAATTCTTGGCAAACACTGACTTGCTGAAAATGCAGTGACGCGGTGTTAATAGAACCGACTCGTTGTTCGGAAACAGTGTCGTGTAGATTATTTTAGATTTTAAAAGATGTAAACGAATTTTTATGCGATGTATTATATTATTTTGTTGTTTGTATAATTTAAATTTTTAAACTTCTTAACGTCTTTTAATACTTCAATCCTTCAAGTATTAGTAAATAAATTATATTCTCAAAATGAAGCCTAGGTACTTTTAATAGTAATAAAAATCTACACATACAATAAAATCGTAAACAAGCTGTGTCTGTACATTAAATATTTTTTTCAAAAAAACAATTTGTACACGTTGTACTTATGTTGCAGAGGTCAAAAAATAGTTTTTAGAACTTTTGTCTATATGTCTGTGCGTTTGTGCACGTTAATCTCAGAAACGGCTTAACCGATTTGAATGCAGTTTTCACTGATGTATTGAAGCAAGCTTCCCGTAACATTTAGTGCTTGTTTCATTACAATCGGTTTACAAACAAAAAGGTAATACCGAATACGTTCAAAGTTGCGGGCACAGTTAGTACAAAATATATTTTAAAATACTCGCGCTAAACAACCTTGTAATAATTTTTATTCGCCGTTCAATCTAGATATAGTATCGGCCTTGATAGGGGCTTGTTTTAATTAAATTAAACTGTAAAATAACACTCGACGAACTCGTTCGGCCAAATCGTTCCAACTTCTAAGAGGATTGGAAAATATTACGCATTATAGAAAAACACATGGACTGATCAATTCGTATTTTAATTATTTAAAATAATTTAATTATTTTAATTATTTAAAATTTTTGGATTAGCAAAACAAACGTACAAAACAAATTATCTGTTCTAATAAATGAAAATAATTATAATGAAAGCAGTTGCTTTCATATTAGTTTTTACTAACTATAAGTATATATATTATTAGTAGGTATCATACGGTTAAAATATTTATTTAAATATTTGACCGATTTTGAGGGGACTTTCACTGGCAGAGCGATTGAGTTTGTATAAACTAATAAATGTTAATAATAATGTTGCTTGTGTCCTACCATCAAGTGGGCCTCAACTTATCTGCCACCCTTAATAATATTTATGGGTAGTTCTTTGAAATTTAATTCTTCGACTGATTCATATGGCCAAAATTTAATTTCACTTTCAGCTCTGTAACATATGTTCGTTATGAAAATAGGTATACCAAAAACATATATTTGAATGAGGGACTCGTTTTTATAAAGCAGTTTTCAGGATATCGACGTTCAAATATTTTGTGCCCATATGAATCAGAATTTGTTACAGATGAATCAGAAACAGAAATAAAAATGAAAAACTTTATGTAGATAGGCTCTGTATTAAGAAAATAATCATATTTTAACAACAACAATAATCTAAATTATTGAATTATCTAAATTATTATCTACTTATTGACTTAGCTATAACCTTTCATAATTAAAAAATAACAAAATTACAAACTTATTCTAATAATAGCACTTTTGACATCAGTCTTAGTCTTAATTAGCAGTCTTAATTATTAATTAGAATAAAAAATCACGTTAGTGTATTTATTACTAGCAATAAAGTAACAAAAATGAGATCAACTTTAAATTAATGGCATTTTAGACATTACTGTCTTATTAACTTTCAAAGAAACATTTATTAGTATGGTTAACTAATAAGTTATGAAGTCAAAGTTAAGAAGGTACTAAAAGAAATATTTCCTTGGCTTTTTGCAAGGGACTGAGCTGCTTTCAGTATCATCCTTAAAGTCTTTTTCTAGTTGACGAGATCTTGAATTTTTGGAGGAAGATAGAACAATCATATCTTCACCAATGGCGTGAGACTCTTTTGTCCGTTTATCATATTGAGACTTTTTAAACACAAAAATGTCCTCATCGTCAGAATCTGAGCGATCATCCACGCTTTTCTGATGAAGCGTCGATAGGACATCTCTGGTGAATTTTAGAGTTATTAGTTTTTCATCGATTGACGAAGTCTCCACCCAAAAGCTGTCGTCATCGGGAAAGTCGAGGTCTTGTTGTATCCGAATCTTTTCCGGTCTGAATTTTGGTAGCAGATATTTCGTTACGTTTGATCAAAGAGCTACGTATAGCTCTTTCTTCGATGTCACCTTTCTGCTGAATCATCGATAATCGGTGAAAGGAAATAATCGATGAATGTGATCCATTAGTCGATTATTTCCTCTTCTGAATGGATATCACGTTCTTTTAATTTCTTTTTAGCATACCATCTTCGAGTACTTTCTCTGCTTTTCTTCTAGCTAATTTTTGTTGTTTAGGTGTCAAATTCTGAACTGATACGGTTTTACCTTTCCTCTTTCCTTTCAAATATATTTCTTTCATTTTCAATTTCCACAGAGCATACTTGTCTAGATCTTTCTTATATTTTCCATCCTTCTACGTTCTGCGAGTCTCTTTTTCGCCTTCTTTTTATCTGTAGTTTATGGAATTGTTTAACTCCCCCCTTTCATTATTATTATTATAATAACAATTAATACTTAACTAAGATTAAGACATATCAAAAGTGTCATTATGTAGAATAAGTTTATACTCCTGTGATTTTTGAATTATTCAAAAGGTTATAGCTAAGTAAACATAAATAAGACTGGCTTCGGCACGGTCAAAAATTGGCAGGCACTCCTTTTGTGCTGGAGAGGGGAAAAACAAATTTATTTTATGATTCATATGGGGTTTTGACTATATGAATCAGGCACAGAAGAATCAGGATTTTGCCTACAATCATGTATAACTCGCCATACATACAGATTTCAGTATTGTCATTTTTCTACACGAATCTATAACCCAAAAGCATCACAAGAAAATCAGATTAAAGTTTTAAAATAATAAAATAAATTTTATACAGTAGACATTGTAATCAGAATGCCACCTGAACCAAGCACAGATAAATCAGATAGTTACCTTCGTAACAGCGGGATCTAAACCAATCAGCTGCACGTTCGTCTTCTAGTTCGTCTGTTGGACGACTGGCTTCCCCCCGAGAGGGAAACCAGACTCTCACATTATTAACCCGACCAAGTACGGCCAAGTGCAGCTTACGCCATATTAATCAGTATTATACGCCGGACACTTCTTATTTATTCATTTATAAACACACTAATGTAATTATAACTAATACACATTTTTTTTGTAAGAGTACAATTCATTTCCTTTCGATTAAAGTGTAATTAATATTGATGTATCAAAGGGAAAATGCGACATCAACCATTTTGTTCCGGAAAATGGCAAACGGACGCGCTATATGAATCAGAAGAACAAACTTCAAATATTTTTATTTTGTACTTAGACAGCAATTATTTAAAAAATATCATTTGTCCCAGTTAGGAATAAAGCTAAACTGTACAAAAAAAAATTAAAGTGCCGTTTTGTTAGTTGGTTACAGAAATATACCCACAGAAATCGAAAATTTTGTCTCTGAAGAACTACCCTTATAAAAAAAAATGGCACTGTCTAAATCGAATTCCGCATCCTGGATTTTTAAAAATTCGCTAGTTCCACTTTTAAAAACCTTATAAGTTTTTTCTTTTGCTTTTACCTACCATACTATACGCTAATGCTACTTACCGTTAAAACATTAAAATTTGTTGGAGTTAAGTCACAAAAATTATGCATTTTTTTTAATATTTACAAAAATACAAAAAAAACTAATGCCAATTGCTAATTGTCCAATCCTCTGATTGGTCTGCAAAAAAAAAAACAATTGATATTTATTTTATTATTATTCATATGTAAGTACATTTATATTTAGGACAAAGAAAGTTGCATTACTGGTCAATGGTACCCAGGGTAAGCAAGCCACGTAATGTGTAAGTGTAGCGAATTACTTACTTGGCACATAACATTACCGCATTGGAATTGCATACGTAATAAAGTAACGATTTCATGCAACAGATACTTTAAAATGCACACCGTTTTTTATACGATCACATTTTGTTAAAAAATTCGACATGTTTCTTTGTGGAAGTTGGTTCATAGCTTACATAATGTTTAAATTGTAAGAGTATATTATATACTAGCTGGCCCCCGCTACTTCAACCGCTTTAAAAAATAAAAGACAGACTTCTTTATTGTTGTTATAATTTATCCAGACGTTAGATTTTTATTTTTAGATGATTTCTCGGAAGCATAACTTTTTTTCTGAATGAAAGGTGTGTCCTTTTTTGTATCTCACAAAATAAGTATGCAAAAACATAAGGATCGGTTATTTGATGTGAGAAGAATACAGCCAGTTACTTTCACATATATAATATTAATATGGATATTTATAATATATTTCTATAGAATCTTATATTGAACTAGCTGTCTCCCGCGGTTTCATAGGCCGTTAAATTCATATTAACACAGGCATGTAAATACTCGTATATGTAGGCTCTTCTCGGTAGTGTTTGCTTCTTGTCGGGCGGCTCAAAATATTTCTATACTGGAACTTTAGCACCGATTATAGTACATTTTACAATATGTCATTGACTTTTTGAGACTATGTTATGGATATAAATACATAAATTGTCCATTTTTGTGTTATATTAGTTACTTGCTTTTCTCCATTCTCTCAATTTTTTTAGCAAATTACAAGTACGAATATATAATTGAAATATTTAATACAAAATAAATCAGTAAATCTTTTCAAAAAACTGGTCATGGTATAAATGACGACGAATTAGATTATGTCCAATAAACTGGATACAGTGCAATCATTTAGGAACTCGGGACGAACACTTTTTTGTGACAACCTTTAATTAATAAATAAATAATTATTATTTTCATTTACAAATTCAACTCTAGTATACAAATTAACGATACTTAAGATTTACCTATATATTAAAAAAAATAATTTTGGACGCTCCAGTGAAATGTCAAGCAAAACATTGGACAGTGCTGTTTACATTATCGATTTAGAGGGAGAAATCGATCATACAAACAATGCGTATGCGGCGATTAGAATTGGTGAGTACCTAACGAATTTCTTCTGTTAATTTTATTATTTATTTGCCACAAAGTAAATCCTAATCTACACTATAAGGGGAAAATATACTTTTTTAAGTTTAAATTAAAATTTTCAGTTATATAGAAATCTATACAAATATAATAAAATTTGTATTGTTGTTTGTAATGAATAAACTCAAAATTTTTAAAATCGGTCCAGTAGTTATTAAACTACTGGACCAATTTTAAAAATTCTTTCACCTATAGAAAGATACATTATCAGCGAGTAACATAGGCCAATATTTTATAAAGTTACGCGGACGAAGTAGCTTGCAACAGCTAGTATAAAATATAAATGTATTTTAATCGACTACGACATCTTGTGATTACAGTCATATCCGCAATAACCTCTGTCAGTCAATTACTTAATAATTACATGAGAATGTATTACCTATTTGATTATGGAGTAATTTTACTGTGAGTAATTTTTACAAGTCATGTTTTCATAAATTACATGATATTAAATATAACTATCAATAGATAAAAAAAATTGTTTAGTTAAATTCTATTATTTTGATTTTTTTTAAACTGTTTTCCTCAATATAGTTAATTAACCTTAGTAATTGTATATTATAAGTTGTATACAAATGTATAAAAGTTCACAAAGTTATTTTATAAAGTTACGCGGACGAAGTCGGGGGCTAAAAGTAGTATTCAATAAAACATAGCGAATAGTGGATATACTTAAAAACCTAATGTAGTAATGGAACGAAGCTATATACAGTCATATTATATTAGTGTAATATGAATTTTAATATAAGAGTTTATTCATTATAAAGAAAAATACAAAAATACAAACCTTTTCTCTTTTTAAACTCAAAAACTACTGCACCTATATTAAAAATACTTTCACCTGTAGATAAATACATTATCAACGAGTAACATAGGCTATATTATCTTATAAAGTTACGCGGACAAAGTCGCGTGCAACAGCTAGTTAACAATAATACTTTTCAATATTTTTCAGTCAGCAAAGCGTTAAGTCATAAAAATTTATTATATGTGCAATCGAAACAAATATTCGGCTATAAAATCGATACTTACCTATATGACGACATTTTGATTGGTATCTGTTTGTATATACTTAAAATGTTTAGAATTTAGTTGTGAAATGATAAAAATGATAAATAATTCTTGAAATTCGTTTACATTGTAATTTTGATATAAACCACGTTTTTAGTTAAAAATGCCAATATTTTAAAACCAAGCCAACTAAATTTTAAGCCAATTTTTGGTTACATTATCGACCTTATTATACTTATAATATATTTTTATGTATTACTAACGATCCACTCCCGCACCGCACCGAATAAGTTAGCGGAAAATACACAGAAGCGTATCGATTTTCACTTTAATATATCGTATGTAAAAAATAAAAAAATAACAATACCTAAATATTACAAAATACATAAATCTAAGAAGCCGTCGGAAGCGAGACAAGGTCATAACTATCGAAGGTTAGGGTCACACTGTGAGAACCATTCTGATAATATATGCCGTGTCAATAAGTATCGCCTTTTATATCTGTCTGCGGATTCACCTCCAAGCGTAAAGCCTCTCAAGAATCGATTATAGAGAGAATTATTTTCGAATCAACATTCTGCATGGCGGTTACCTCATGAGCCAGATAAGTTCATCTTTCTCGGCTTTCACGAGGTAAAATCCTGTGGAACAGATGATGTCGTTTGACGCTTGAACCGGTCCACGATGTGTTATGTTCGCGAAAACAGTCCTGGTACTATATTACATTACAATCGAGAACGGACGTAGGAATTAATACACTATAATTATTTATATATAATTAATTATAAGGAACTTTAGACTCAACAAGGTGATATTATAGAGCAAGATATTGATGCGAAAATATTGCTGGCCACTTTGTGATGACTAAGCAGACTCGGTGTTGACCTTACTGCCGACCTGAACTTTAATAGGCATATTGAGTCCATTGCTTGTGGAGTATCAACTTCAAAGCCTGCAGCATCGCCGAAAAGTAGCATACCTATCGATTTTCTATCGTCTGCACTATGGAGAGTGTGCATCCATTCTATACTGTGTCTGCGTCTGTGTTTCCTCAAAATTACAACCTCGGGGTCTTCAAATCAAGGGTAAATGGGCACTTACTAGGTAAGCGTGGTCCACCTTCGGCCGCATCTGCACCTTACATCAAGTGAGATCGCGGCCAAGCGCTACCTTGACTCAATTAAAAAAAAACCAAATACACTCCATTAGAAAAATGAGATCAACTGGTACTAATAATATTTCTCAAAGCTTTCCTGAATTTTGGCAAGCTGGAAAAATTGGCCATACTGTTTTTGAGAACAATAGTATAGATAGAGATTTTCCGGTAGTTCTCCGTCATAATAATCTTATAATTTATCTTGTAGAAGTGGATAATTAGACACTTTAAACAATTAAAACATCGGAAAAACTCTCACAAAAAAAAAATGAAGAAAATTCATTTTCTCATACATTTTGTACGGAACGGGTTTTTATACTGAGACTTTATCTAAGACTGAGATGGTACAAACTTCGCCGGGTCAGCTTTAAAACAAATATTTAATTTCAAATTACAAATATAGTACCTAGGTAATTCATTCAAACAGAATCTTTTGTCCACGTAGACAAAGTCATTTGTGCACTACCTAATAAAAATACAAATTGAACAAATTAAAAATTACTTCTCTATTCCTGAAGTCTAATTTTACGTAATTTTAATACCTCAAACGTAACCCACTTACAAGGTGATCTAAGTGTTATCGAATGCATACGATCATTATATTGTTAAGTCAGTTGTTAGTAATCATGAGCCCTCCAGCGTTGCAGCACGCTGGGAGGACCCTCCGCGACATATCACTCTTGACGCCTAATGATACGCACGTCGTTAACATAGAACCATATTGTAATAATAGTGAAATTAGTGTCACTTTGGATATGGAACGAAAAAGTGTTGACGAAGAAATTAACGGTTCGTAATCCTTTTTATTCTTGTTATAATTCCAAAAAAATTTTATGGTAGAGTTTACGTACGACTTTGTTTTGTTTTTTTTTTATTATTATTATTAATATTTTATTTAACTTGCAAACATATGCATGACATAGTTTAAAATAAGCCAAGGCGAACTTGCGTGCATATTGTATTATCTATATGAGCTCGTTTAAACTTATAAATAATCTCGGTTGGTAATTTTAAAAAAACGAAGAATTTTAAAATAATTAGTTGAAAGATGTTACCAATTCATCGTAGGTTTTTTGGTAGGTATCTGATTTTTGGCTAAGAACATTTATGACGAATTACTGGAACAAAAAGTAAATAAATACAAACACAAAACAACAACATAATTAAAATAGTAAATACAAATTATAATGTTATACATAGTTAACAAAAAATATAGTTTAAGAGATAGAGTATATTTATTGAACAATCGCTTACTTAGTTTAACCTGTGGTTTAACTGACATTTTTGACAGTATTTGGGCTGTAAAAAAGAAAATATAATACTGTGTTCAGCGCCATCTTATTAGGTGTTTATGTAAATATATATCTTGCAACTCGCAGAAAAATAAATTTACATGGCTTACATACGTATCAAAAATGATGTAGATACTTACCTACTAGAGTATTGTAGTTTTTCTAAATTTTCACCTTATTCACTATCCTTTATCCTATCTGATCCGCAACGCAACTATTACATTACATTTAGATGTTGCTTGTCTTAAAAGGCGACGATAGCCACCTTACATCAAGCATGGACTGTAATCTTATTATATAGAAAACTTCAGTAAAAATCATCCAATCATTTACAGGATTTACAAAGTGTATCTGCAATAAATATATAATATTATTACTCCTTATTTAGATTACGGATATTTTTTCTTAAAAGTAGTTCAAAAAGTTTGATTTTTTTTGTCGCTCCAACGAGTATCGAAGATCAAAACGTAGGTTTTGTCGTAGGTATATTCATGAAACGTACGATAAAACTTATAATATATAATAAATAGAACTGGAATTTTGTCGAAATATCGTACCTACATTAAAAACTTGAAATAAGTAACTTAACTTTACAATTTTTCCTCATTTTTGTTGCGTAAGATATAGGTACCTATAATACGTATATAGTTACAATTTCAGTATTTAGATGTCAAGATTTTATCGGAGTTCAAATATTAATTTTCAATTTCAATAAATTAATACCTACCAAAATTTTTATTCGCTTTTATAAAAAGTTAAGCCCTTAGTTCAGGATGCTTTATGACTATCCCCCACTTTATCCTACCTAGTAATCGGACAAACAGTTTTCTTTTGTTTTAATTGATACGAAATTAGATTTTTTGTATTTAAAAATATTCAATGCCTATCAAAAACATATGAATAATAAAGATTGAATAAATGTTTTAACACCTGAGAAAAAGAGGCGCAAACAGAGTAGTGCGCAAAAGCTAGTATAAAGTAAATCTGGATATATATATATATATATATATATATATATATATATATATATATATATATATATATATATATATATATATATATATTCTAGGCAAATTAATGAAAATTAATAGACTAGCTGTGCCTGCGACACACACGACCTTAACACACTTAATATTTGTGACGATAAACTTGCTGCTTTTGATAAGGATTCATAATTTTCTTTAATTATAATCAAGTATAAGTCATCAATAATGGTCACGTAACGATTTCAATTATTTTTTTAATAAAAAATGTAGTTTTGTGGCTTAAATATAAAAGACAGATATATGCTATAGACAAATTTCTTGTAGGCATTATTAAGTTCTACGACTTTTTCTATATAAATCAATCATATGTTCTTTTGTTCAACCGTTTTGACCTATCTACTTTGCAAATTCGATTACTACGAAAAAGCTTTTTCATTTTACGGGATAATATGTCCATCCTGAAATTCTATTCTAACTATTGGGAAAGAATTTTTTAAATCGCTTGAGTAGTTTCGAAAATTACATACAAACAAACATACAAATTGTATCTCTTTATAATATTATAGTTATTATAATATTAGTATAGATATAATGATGTTTAGCATTGTGTACTAAGTATACATGGCCGCTAATAAACGGCAAGGTTAACTCTATATTTGTTTTGAAAACCAGTGTCATTGCGATGGTGCATCAATTCAAAACATTTCGCAATGTCCGAAGCTAAATATTGACAATATTACGAATTATACTTCCGTCATGGAATGATGAATACTCGATCGAACTACGCAGTCGAACCACGTGGTCACAGCGCAATTCTGTTTGGGGTCTAACACAGTCTAAGATGTACCTATCTACTTACTAGCATTTTTTGTATACCAATTGGAATGAAACAAACACTTAAATGCTACGGGAAGCTTGCTACAATACATTCAGTGAAAACCGTATTCAAATCGGTTAAGCCGTTTTTGAGATTTGCGTGCACAAACGCACAGACAAACACAAAAATTTTAAAAACTATTTTATTTCACCTCGGTAACATAAGTATAATGTACACGTTATACTTATGTTACCGAGGTGAATGTTTTTTTAAAAAAATATTTCATGTACAGACCGTCCGTCTGTACATTAATGTACCGTGTCTGAGGTTTGCTCGTTTACGATTTATTATATGAATAGAATGTGAAAATAATGAAATATTTAACTGCTGCGATGTTCGCTGTATAAGATAAGATAATATACCCATTTCTACCAAATAACAGTCCACAACTTTACGTCATACTGAGTTTTCTCAAATTTTGTTATCTTTTGCTATTTTTTTTCTCAGTTTATGTTCTCAGTTTAGTGTCCTCACAAACTTTTATAGATCGGAGTGCCGTGCCGTCATTAAATACTAATGGTCCAAGAGCCAATGTCAGGTGGACACCCCTTGGGCCGCCTACGTTTAATGCCGTAGAGATGAGTAGCCACACGAGCAGTGATTGTCCGAGAGTTTCAGGTGGAAGCGGTCTCCAACTCTGCGGTAGGTTTTGCCGCAGAGAAGAGGTTATGGGGTTCTTCAGAAATGAAGCCCCTCGCTTACTGCCCGCTGCGAGAGGTGGAGAATAGGCGGCCTGTGGCGCTTCGCCCGGTGGCAGCGTCGTCATCACAACACTGGGCAACGAAGGGGGACGTGATGTGTGTTTCCGGTACGTCTCTTCACGGAGCGGAGGCCACACTCCGCGCCTAATCGAGGTGGAGCCCGCAAGTGTGCGGGCCTCGTCTGGCTGGGGGAGAAGGTAGCGTGTCTTAACGTCCCCTAACTCCGCCCATAGACGGTACGAAAAAACATAGACGGTACGTGGATTTTTAGTGGGTAGACGTCCAACATACCTCACCGATCCCTCCCATGGTCGGTGGAGATCTGGTTCGCAGAAGACCGGAACAAGGTCGTATGAAGTGCACTTCTGAAAGAGATGGCCGCTTTATCATAGGTATTCAAAGTTCTAAAAAATCGCTTCACTACGGCTTCCGAGGCTCGTAATCGCCTAATTGAGGTACAGAATGAAAGCGTTAGCATTAGAACGATAAGAAGAAGGCTTGCAGAGCGTAATTTGACTGGATTCCAGCCAGCTGGAATTCCAGCATTGACCACAGAACACCAGAGTTAGATTTCGATTTGCTCAACAATACCGAAACTGAACCATGAAGCAATGAAAGAACGTTCTCCTCTCGGAGGAGTTGAGAATAGCTTTAAGAGGTCCTGAAGGATGCCAGCGCATGTACCGAAGCCACGGTGAAAGGTTTGCACAGTGTGCTGTTGGCGAAACAGTATGTTATCTAGAATACGTGGTCAGCAGTCACGTGACCCCGGACAGAATCGTGTTCAGCAGCGTCGAATTCGAATTAGTCTAAAAAGATCCGGTTGCAAAAAGTTTCACTAAATGCCTTTAACTGTTGAAAGCAGGTGCTTTTTGAGATTTTTCCACCAGTCTATTACTTTCAAGTTACCTGGTAACATAAACTTTTAAGTTATATGAGGCTAGTTTGACGGCCTTACCCTCCATAAACTAAGAACAAGATAGTCCTTATAAACTCATAAACACTAGACCCACGATTAAAAATTCTGTGGTATGAACTTTCACTTACTTGTCAGCTGTCATTTGTCAGTTCGTTGGCTGTCATTGTCAGATGTGTCGCTGTCATATCTTGCGAAAATGAAGGAAGGGATTTATCAAAATATTAAAATTCAGCTATTCAATTCAGATTCACTGTGTTTTTGTATGTTATCTAAAGAGCATGTAAAATAAAACCACAACACTGCACACTTTTAATTTTTATCATTTTCTTTAATAAATTTATAACTGTTGAGTTATTCATGTTACGTTGTGTTTGGATTCTAAATATTTAGTAGTATTTTACTAAAAAACGTTTACATACTTACAAAATATTAATTACAGAAACAATAAACTTGTATAAGTGAGTGTGTTATGTAGATTGTAGATATTACCTAACTTGTCTTGCATATTATTATTCGAAAAGACTTCGCACTTGTGTAATTATTCAAAATGGTTTTGGGTACGTAGTTATTTTTTATATTATAGTATAAAAATTGATTTGTGTTGTGATTAAATCACATAGAAACTGCGTATTAGTTCTTTTTTATTAACATTTATTAGTGTTTTAAATATATTATCTAATGCTAGCTGTTGGACGCGACTTCTTCCGCGTAACTTCATAAAATATAGCCTATGTTACACGCTGATAATATAGCTTCCCAACAATGAAAGAATTTTTCAAATTGGTCCAGTAGTTTTGGAGCCTATTCAATGCAAACAAACAAATCTTTCCTCTTTATAATATTAGTACATGAAGCTAAAAATAAATTGGCTGTAATCTATTAAAAATAAATTGTACTTTACCTTAATAACAAAAAAAATGAAAATAAGTGCCTACACATAATAAATATGTAAAAATACTTCAATAATAAAACCAAAAATTTTCTTTCTTGCAAGAAAAGTCACTGACACAGTTTATGTTTCCATGACTAATTAAAAATTTTTGTATTTGGTTTTAATTTTAGTTAATTAACTTTTGTTAATTAATAGTTTTCATTAAAAATAAATACTGATTAATTATTTTTATAATTTGATTTAAAAAAAATTAACTAACTCTAGTAACTAATTTATGACACTTCTTTATTTCAGGAACAGTCAACGGCAAATCAATGCCAGGTAATATTGTAGAGGTATGTAAAAAACCTGGCTTTATTATATTTGTAATTTTTTTGTTTGTATGTAAACCATCGATTGAGGAATGCATTCATGTTAGGTTCTACCGTTTAATAATGAATATTGTGTCTAAATTATAGTAAATTATAGATTTTACATTTGTATAATATAGAATTAATAATTGTTTATTTAAAATTTTATTAATAATCTTGAGGCTATTAAATCATTAGTTTGCTTGCATACCTTCAATAATGACTCAAATGGTTTAAACTTTAATGTTATGATAAAATTTCCACAGCCTCTCCAAATGACCAATGATAAAAATGATATTTTACAATGGCTATGAAAATATGATATGCTCACCTAAGCTAAGTTGCAATAGCTATTTAGCCAATTGGCATTCTTAACATTTTATGTAGTTCTTTGAACTTTCTTATCATATTATTATGCTGATGATAGATGATTTAGAAAGATCTTTATAGTTTAGTTATGCTTGTTGGATCAATGATTCTTGAGTATAGCCCCAATAATGGGCCCCAGCCCATTATTATCAGTCATTGGACTTTGAAACTCATGTTTCGAATTCCATTAATTGATAATAATTCACAGTTGTGTAATATGTTGCAACTAATACATAAACATATTTATAATCAAAAATATTTGCTGGTAAAATTTGATAGTGTGTTTTGAAATTTTTTTTTATTATTAGCTGGTGTCGCGACTTCCTCCACAATGGAAAAATGAAAAAAAATATATAAGTAACATCTTTATCACAGTGACAACCATGCAAAATATTATATTATACAAACATCCATTGATACATCTATCCTCACAAACTCGCATTTATAAAATGGGTAGGATTTTGAAAGTAGTTAGATATTTGCTTATACAAAATATTTGAAAATGAATATAAACAAACTGCTATATAACAAATATAACTAAATCTGCTCTCTCTTATTATAATGTTAATGTATATGTTGAATAATTGTATTGTCAATTATTCTTTTAGCATAAATTGTAGGTCAACCTGTTTCCTTGTCTCTATAATAGAGGGTCATTGCTCCTGTGTTAAACATTTTGAATATTATTCAGATCAGATAATATCTTGCTGTGAAGCAACAGAACTATGGTACTATCAATTTTGTTTATTTACATTTGTGTTTATGCTAATTTCAACTACAAATACAAAATAATATACCTCTTCCTCGATTTCATAAACAGTAGGTAGCTAACCTTACTTTTCTTATAGCATCATACAAAGCATGCATGCTGATATTTCAGTTTTTCTTTTCTATGAGGGTGTTGTTTGTGCCGTCAGACAGTGCCTAATTTATAACATGTAAATGGCACTAACAAAAATTTCCAGAAATAGTTTTGTGCCCATTTTGTAGTTTGCTGGGACTTCAAATATTTTTAGTTAGTAGTGGCAGGGAAAACTGTTTCGCAATCATTTTGGCAACCTCCGTCTGGCATTAGTGACCACCCCCTTACAGAAGACCATGTATGCTGTTGTGTTTCTGTGAATGAGTAATGGATGCCAGAGCCCATTGCCCTATCTCTTCCTATTTGATTTTGATCCAGTCTTTTTTGTTTAAAAGCTGATGTGATCTTCTATCATATTCTGCAATTGAACCACTTGGATTTTTTTGTCAATTTGTTCTATCATAGAACAAATAGTAGAACTAATTGGACTAACCCATCAGGATCGTTCTTAGCTTTTACTTTCAGCCATCATCACATTTCCTAGTTGACGAAGGGATTTCACTAACTTTCACATGTTCATGATGATGTGAAATTTAGTTTATTGATACGGTAAGCTTGACCTAATGCTGCAGCATCAAGTAGTCTGTGGGATACCCAACCCCTTAGCATCTTACGGCAGGTATAGAGTGTTTAGGCTCAATAAAAAGTCGGGGATTAGTTTATAATTTTTAATTATAGCTTGTTCAAGTAAGTAAATCGGTTTCATATTGTTTCAGTCGGTGGAAAGAGCTCGCGATGCGTTTAACCGTGGAGTAACGAGACCAATAGAATGGCGCCGTAAACAATTGCAAAATTTCCTTCGTATGATGGAGGAGAACAAGAAGGCTATGATAGATGCACTCTACAATGATCTCAAGAGGAGCAAAATGGAAGCCATATTGCTTGAGGTGGATTACATCATAAACGACGTCAGGAATACCTTGCACTATCTGAACGAATGGGTCAAGCCTGAACGGGTAAGATTTTCCTTGTTATTGTGTTGCTTTTATTATATTTTATATTAAACTAGCGACCCGGTCCCGGCTTCGCATACTATGTAGTTGTAATTTTAAGAAATCCTTTCAAAGCGGATGATTACGTTATAAAATGACGTGATATATATCGCTGCTTAAATTCAAAAGTACCACAAATCAAAATTACACTTTTTTACAGGAGAGCTAATCGATTTTTTTTTTTATTTTTTTTGTCTATTTTTTTTCTTATTACATATATATCAAATATATGCATATTATACATCGTTAGAAGCGTATTTTTAAACAGCATTAAAATGTTTTAAGTACTTTTATGATAAACTGAATACTAGAGAAAATATAAGCATATAAGTTACTTTTGAATATAAAAAAAATAATAAAAATATACTAAATACGGAATAAAACAACCATAAGTTTTTTGCAACAAACAATATGAAGGATTTTTGCAACATACAATTTTTGATTTGTGGTACTTTTGAATTTAAGCAGCGATATGTATTTGTTCCAAATTTCAGCTGTTCTAATTTCGTCAGGGTTAACAATTTTATAATAGTACTAGTGACCCGCTCACGGCTTCGTGCAGGGTTCAACTTTTATATTTCAAATAATTTCAAATTTCTGTGAAAACAGAATTAAAATCGGTTGAGGCCGTACAGGACAAACATATACATTGATTTATATAAATATATAAAATAATTTATCATATCACATAATATGACTTGTTGCCCTGTCAATTTAATATAAAAATACCATCTTTCAGATTTTCCCAAGGATATTTTACAAATATTTTCTTTCATACAAACCTTGTCCTGACAATTACGAAAACATTTTTTAAAAATCACCAGAATTGGTCGTGTCTTTCTCAAATGAGGTCACGTTTTTTTTTTATGTTAAGTATGTACTTTTTTATGTTCGTCTTTGTAGTAAAACTTTATTTTAAATATCCATAGTTAAATCATTGTCAAATAAATATGTAAACAACTAATTAAGATTGCCTAATCTGCGAAAAGAAACAAGTTAATGTAAAATAAAATCATAAAAGACAACTTGTAGATAACACGAGATAAGTACTAAATTGTGTAGGTATATGACAAACGCTACTACATTGTAGGTAAAAACTGGTTTGCTGACGTTGGAAGTACTTACAATCAAGGCTCCGTTCGAAGTTCATGTTTGCTTGTTTACTTTATTCATTTACATTATTTTCAGACATGCAGCATTATTAACAGTAATAATAATAAAGCGATTTTTATTCTATATCTCAATAAGTAACCTTATTTTTCATCAACTATCACCCGCTTAAATTTTATATGTAATATTACATATATTATACCACTTGATATGATAGTTGCTTGCAGCTTGCTTCTATGTTCATATTAACAACAGCTAAATTAACTAGCTGTGTTCCGCGGTTTCTGCCGCCTTTTAATTTGTTAATCTCTTGAAATTGAAATCCGAAGTGTGATGGTAATTTTTAAAATCCAACTGTAGCTCCAATATTTAACGCGTTCAAACAAACTATTCAACTTTAGTTCAGCCTTTTTTTTTTTTTTTTTTTTTTTTTTTTTTTTTTTTTTTTTCAAATCATATTCTAAATAATTACAACATCTTTCATATTGGACTAAATAGTTTCCGGCTTCCATGAAGATGATTTGTCTGTGTCCAGTATTTTAGTACTTTATGAGTGTCATAAAAATAGTTTTGATTGTTTTAACATGCCTAAAATTATTTTAAGTATTGCGAAAGAGAAATTTTGTAGAAAACCTATTCGTAATTTTACTTTATGAATTCAAAAGTAGTGGCTCGTCCAGGTTAGTAGTAAAATAACTAAAATTGCGATATGACTGACCAAGTAGGCATAGACATCATATCTTATATCAAAATAATTTTTTGATTAATATATAATTATCCATATTAAGTGAAAATTTTTATCGAAATTATATCATCATGATTGGCAAATGACACCAATCATAATGAATAATCTATAATTGTATTCAAATGTGAGGAACTTGCATTGCAGAAACGAATTTGTAAAACTTCTACCAAACCCCAGAACCAATATGGAGAGTAGTATAGACTTCTTCTTCTTCTTGCGATGCCCCTCCAACTAGTGAAGCATTCAGCTTCCAGGCATTCAGCCTGGAAATTGGCATTCAGTCCACTCTCTGATGTTCCTCAGCCGCGACTTCTTTTTTCGTCCAACTTTTCTCTTTCCACCGACTTTACTCATCATCACCAGCTGAAGGAGATCGTATCGCTCATGTCTAAGATTATGACCCAGGTAGGAAACTTTACATCTTTTCACTGTAACCATGAGATTGCATTTTTGATAATATCTTCAAGCAAAACCATTGACCAAATATTAGATACAATACCTATGTAGCATTACCTAAAAAAAATCAATAATTGGAGGCACTCGAAATCTAAATAATCCTTTTAATCCTACAGCCTCCGAAAGGCCTGGTGAACATATTAGATGATGTGGTGATCTACAACGACCCGTACGGTTTGGCTCTGGTGATCGGCGCTTGGAACTACCCGTTGCAGCTGCTCCTCATTCCGATGACTGGAGCCATCGCAGCCGGCAACGCTGTCATCGTGAAACCGAGTGAATTGGCTGTGTCCTGCGCTGAGTTTGTCGCCAAAACTTTGCCCAAGTATTTGGACAATGTAAGTTCTCAGCGTATTTCTAAATCCTATATTTTAAATGTTTACCTAACCGGTGACCGATCTCTTATCAGTGGTTCTAGAACAAACAGACTTCTACTGCCCTATTGTCTTAATAGTGCATAAGATTGAATTATTATTCTCTGAGAAATTTATGAAAAGTTATAAATAAATCACTAGGAGTTCTTTGTCCCTTTAGTATTTAACATATCGAAATTATTTTTTAAGTGTGAAATCAAACAATTAGATTTTCGTTTTCCAAATACTTTACATCTAAAGGTGATAATTTAAATTGTAATCTTCGAGACATTCGAGGTTGTATAAAAAAACAGGAACTTTCACTGGTTAGATGGATTTTTCCATTTGATTTCCGCACAGCGCAAAACAATTTTATACCTTAACGCCTTGATGTAATTGCCAGTTATAATTTGTACTAGTCGAAATTAATTGTAAGTTAAAACCAAATTACATTTGTAAGGATACTCAGGCTTCCGACTCTTGATGTTAATCATTTCCGATACAAAGTAACTGACCACAGCTAATGTTAAACTCTGTATTAATTTTGCATTTATTTCTTACAATGTAGTTCAGCGGTTTAGCTATGAAAATGCAACAGACAGACAGTTACTTTTGCGTTTATAATACTAATAAAATAACTAGTTGGTACCCGTGACTTAAAGCAATATAACGCTTGACCTCTAGTTGCTATAAAACTTTATCCAGGTGTTAGTTTTTTAATTTAATTTTAGATGATTCCTCGGGAACAGTCCTTTTTTCTGGATGAAAGGTACCCTATGTTCTTTCCTGTATCCCTGACAAAGTGTATGTAAAATTTCATGAAAATTTCTTTAGTTACATGAGTGTTGGAGTCTTCGGATTACCGAATTGTCAAATTATTGACGCTGCAAAGCCCCTATTTCTAATGTAGTCCCTTCCAACAACTTTAAGTATATTTTATTAAACACGCTCATGTGATAATTAATAATTTAAAGGACGCCGTAATCGTAGTTGAAGGTGGCCCAGAAGAGACAACCGAGTTACTAAAGCAGAAATTTGATTATATATTTTATACTGGCGGCACTAACGTCGGTAAAATAGTACACGCTGCCGCGACTAAACATCTGACTCCTGTCACTCTGGAGCTGGGTGGAAAGAGGTGAGTAATGAAATTATTATTTTCTTATTTAAACTGTTTTATTTCCCATTTACTACTAGAAAGGACTATTCGAATTTGCTGACAAAATTAACACTGCAGTTAAAATACGTGGTCGTAAAGTACACAGGTCCATAATAGACTGAGACATTGTATCGATGTAATAACGGTTTAACATGTTCATGCATGTTTTAATAATGTTGTTTATTATATTTTGTTTTCTCAGCAAGCATTTTAGTTTAGTCAAAAAACCGCAGTTTACTTTTAAAAAAAAAGCAATTAAAACAAGTTTATGTTTTAGTAATAAAAATTTTGAATTTAAAACATCGATGGAAAATTTATACTGAAATTGTAATATAGTCTAGTAATCTTATAATACAGACCATGCGTCAAATCCAGTAGTTCTGATTTTTTGCTAATGATATTGATCCAAAGAATTATCTAAGAGACCTCGAGAGCCGAAAACAAACTTTTCATTAAATAGAAAAACCTGCGAAATTTTCGACTTTAGTTTTTGGCGATTTTAACTAGTTTTTCTATAATACCTACTCAGAACTAAATTTCTAGACGTAAAGTTTTAAAATATACTAATTTTCCTACAACATGAGACTAGAGCTATCTCTTTATTAGACCCAATAGCTTGAGATAAGCCTTTAAAAGTTTCTCGGAAAGTTGTTAACGGATTTTTTTCCTGATTGTATCGATGGAAGGATGAATTTCTGAGGATGGTTTATGTGTATAATTCATAATATCTTATTTATATTTGCCCAATTAATACGATTTTTGTCAGGGAAGACGGATGCGCTACGCATCCAGATTTTATAAAAAAAAATATAATGTATAACAAATTAATTTTCACTTCTCCAGTCCAGTGTACGTAGATAACTCAGTGGATATTGAAGTGACCGCCAAGCGTATACTGTGGGGTAAATGCATCAACTCCGGTCAGACTTGCATAGCGCCTGACTATGTGTTGTGCACTAAAGAGGTGCAAGCTAAATTCGTCGAGACAGCCAAGAAGGTGCTCAAAGGCTTTTACGGAGAGGACCCTCAGAAGTCGCCAGATTTTTGCAGAATCATCAACAGCAGACATTTTGGGTTTGTTTCTTATTTTTGTAAAACCTTAAGGTTTTATCTGAAAAATCTAACAATGGGATAGTATTAAATGATAAGTTTTAAAATAATATTTTTTATGTTTACTTGTGTTTAATTTTTTATTATAATACTTTTGTTTGTCTCAAACTTGTTTTTTAATAGAAATTAAAATGCTACACGTACTGTCTAATTTCAGACGTCTCCAAGCATTAATCGATGCGAGCAAAGACAAGATCGCCATCGGTGGACGCTCCGATTCCAATGACAGGTTCATTGAGCCAACTGTCCTAACGAACGTCACTGGATCGGACAAGATTATGGAGGACGAAATATTTGGACCGATACTGCCAATAGTTCCCGTTGATAACGCATATGAAGCCATTAAATTCATTAACAGCAGGTAAGCACGGGTTCGTAACCAACTTCATTGCGTGCTCGAAGGGTTCTCTGTCAAATGGAGTTTCTACGTGAATTCGCCATAATATATATATACTCCCAATTTGTATTGATGGCCATATTGATAAATTTTCAAAAGCATCTGTTCGAAAAGTGACTGATTTTTCCAAAATGGTCTGACAAATTTGGTGCACACAAAACGTTAAAACTAATAAAGGGTGTTGAGAAGAAAAGTTTATTTGATAACAAATAAATACTTGTAGATACATATACCAACATTTTTTTTTATTTTAAACTCGACAGATAGACTAACGGTCCACTTGATGGTAGGTGGCTACCGTTGCCTGTAACATGTATAAGCAACGTCACCGTGTATAAGAAAATTGTCTATAAGCCCATCAGTACAAAATCATTACAAGACTTTTTCACCAAGACACCATAAAGAAACATTAACAGAGACCATTGTTCTGTAGAACGATATTATTATTTGTCTGATTCTTATATCCTCGTGTTTTTGTGGTTTGCAAAATATGTCTTTAACCTATATTTCTGTGTTATGTTTTTTTATAGGCTTGTTTATAAAAAAAATTAAATAAAGGATTTCTAGAAAATTAAGTAAATACATAATCAGTAGCATTATATGACCATATTATAAATAAACACATTCTTAAATTTAAAATAATATTTAATTATAATAATTCTATGGATAAATAAACTCAATTAAGAAAACAATTCTTATTATAATTTATCACATATATCTATGATGGTCATGTAATATATATGCTGATGAAAAACAATGCTCTCTAAATGAAATATATTGTTCATTTTTTTCAACAGTGTGTGCACATGTGGTTTTTTTTTTTTTGTTTGAGGTGTGAATCCATTTTATTTATTATAAATAAAATGTGATTATGGTGTTTACTAAATATTTGTTCTGGTGTGTTTTTGTTGGTTTTGGAGATGGAGACATTTTTAAAACTTTGAAACAACATACATAATTATAGTCTGAATAAGTTTTATCATATGGCAATATGTTCAAAGAAATACATAATCTAATACCTAGAAAGTATTAGAGTCGCATTGTTGAAGCGTCCAATGAACCGTGAACGATTTCAGGGAACATCCGTTAGTAATTTACGTGTTCACGACACAAAACAACATTCAGACATTGTTCAGTGAACAAACACGTTCGGGAAGCATCAGTGTCAATGATACAATCATGTTTTACGGCGGTAAGACACATTCGATTATGGTTTGAGGTTTATTTTTTGCAAAAGTTTACGGTTCGGGCGAGATTGATTTTTTTAAATTTAAAATTTTTCAATATTTTTTTTCGTTAGCGATTGACTTGTTCTCACCTATAGTAAGATGAAATTCGCTTGTCCGTTAGTAGGCTATTCACTCTATTCTTTGATGTATATAAAAAAAGAGATTTACACTTTTTTCGTAAGAAATCTTTTCTTTTTCTTTTGTGGTTATTTTTGCAAAAACAAATAAACTTGTTTAAATCGATGTTTGATTTTAAGCTTTTGCAAAAAAGAAACTGTTTAGGCTCGGTTTTGGATTTCTACTTGGTTGTGGTATTTCATTTGAATAAATAATCAATATTTATTTTGTTTAGACATTTCATCACAGTGGTTTAATCGGTTCACATGACTTTTATTCAAGCGATAAAAGGCTTTTGTAGGATTATTACTTCATAGTAAAATGAGAATATGTATAGTTTGTCTCTGAGTTTAAAAGAGTTTAAGCAACGTAACTTCGTTTGCATCGAGTGCATTACAATGCTTATTATTTGTCTTGAGCCATATCGATGTTAGATTAGAACTAATTCTAAAATTGTTTGAAAGTGTGATTCAATTTATAGATAGCGCGAAAAATTCGCTTCCCCAGCTAATTTAACTAATTAATTATTAATAATTTAAACAAATAATAAACAGTGTCCAGCTTCTGGAAATTCAGGAAAGTCAGAGAATTGTCACAAACTTTGTATTTTTTTGCCCTAATTTTAAGAACAGTAGGGTCCAATTTGAGGGAAAATTTAAATATTCTTATTTCACTATATTATCGCTCTCTGTAGGCAGGTGTGAAGCTCGTATTAGTGGAAGACAAAATAAAAATTATTGTTGCTTAGATGCTCTGTGTGGTTGGTGATTGGTACACAAATTGCAACTTTGTGTTTACTGTTTGGTAATGGAGGTGGAGGCTTTTAATTTGAATTTTGAATATAAATATGTAAATGTATGACATATGTAATATAGGAGTATATTATTTAAACTGTTATGACTGCTTGTTCCTTTTTAAGTTTGTTCTCATGAAAAGTTGTATTCATAATGCTACAATATACATAAAGCTGGTTCAAAGATGCTTTAAATAAATCCTTTGCAAGATCGGCATCATACTCAAACTAACCTCTGGTTCTGCTCGTCTGTTAAGACAATCTTAAGTCGCCTATTAATACAAGCAACGCCACAGGTGCTGCAAGTGCACTGCCGACCTTTATGGAATTAAGAATTAGTGATTTAAATGATTAAGTGCCAGGGAAATGTTCTCTGGCATCACTTACTCACTCGCTGAAACTCAACTATTAAACAACCTGTTATTTCACGGGTTTTCTATAAGGGGGTGGTTACTGTCGCCAGACGGACTGCCCAATTCATGATTTGAGAGGTAAAGGCAAGCCAACTTTACCAATCGACTGAGAGCTCGTCAATATTATTAAAAAAAAATTGAATATTTGTCATTATATGATCGCGATTCCTGTAAATAGTTAACAATGAATAAGCAATTAACCCCCGGTAATGGTATAACTAATACGCTCGTATATGTTCACACCTTGTAGAGAGAAGCCGCTAGTGTTGTACATATTCTCAAACGAGAAGAAAGTGATAAAAAGCATTACAGAGAACACTAGTAGCGGAGGGATGTGCGTTAACGACACTATGATGCATATGGCAGGTTTGGATCCAACTTTAATCACTGCTAATTTACAGCTTACACTGTGTCCATTGAGTTGTTTTCTATTTGACACGTCGTTTTAATGTTTCTCTCATGTAGACCTATTGGATAGACGAATATCTTATCAATGCAGCTTGCCATAAATGGGGCCTTTATCAAATCTTATGGGCAAATGAATGTAAAGTATTTTACAAAAAAAAAACTGCATTTAGACTATAACCTCTTGAACGCTAAACTCCTAGTCTGTACAAAAAAATCTAAACTTAAGCGTACGGAACATTTAACGAATTTGTTCTAGTACGTCGAGGCGCATTTAGCGCGGAGGCATATAATTGTTAAGGCGATAGCTTCGCTATAAAATATATATAACTATGTTCATATACACGCGATTATTTAGTTATAATTTTCTGATTTACATGACAGTGTAAATAGAAAATAATATAATGGACAAAGTATTTTTCTAAAACATTTTTTAAAGGCCCAAGTAGGTACTACTATGATTTTCATAAGTATCAAGTGACTAGATAATCCTACTGTGTAATAATAAAAAAATCTTTTATTTAGACATTTTACAGAGAAAACATTTTAAAACGACATTAGTACAATATTTTATTTTAAATTACTTTTAAAAAGAAAATAATGAAAAAAATTCGCCTATCGAAGGATACAGTAAACCTAGTGCATAATTTAATAAAACATAAAATTATTTCTAAAAGTAACTAATCAACACTTTACTTGTAGTTAGTGAAAAAGGCCCTTACTAAAATAACTAGTCACTTACAATTTCCAATGCAAGTGTATATTTGACATTTTTAATCTTATTCAATAATGACCTTTTTTGTCGCAAATGAATCATCTCACTTTTCTCAATCTCCAAATACTTAATTGTAAATATGCTGCTTACAAATTCACCCACTAACTTTCGCTTGTATTTCTAAAGCAACTACATTTTTCTAAATATTTTATCAGGCGTTCATCTAAATGTAAACAAATAAAAGTATATATAGGTATATAGAATATGATACGTGAAGATATATCTTAACTTACTGTAACTTACAGTACGACTTAACATGTCATGATTATGTGTTAATACTTCATTTTTAAACGTAATAAATTCCTTTATTTTTTTTTAGCCTTTTAGTTGACGTTTACATTTAGATAGATGACCTATAATTATGTCCAGAAAGGGCAAATTACGTATTTATGCAACATTGTTGGTACGTAATTGTATCTTTATAGAAGAAAACGAGGTCATAGTGTGAGTTTTTGGCTGTGTTTATGCTTATAACGTTTGGTTTGCATTTAACTTGATTTGTATAGGCGCTAAAACCGCCCTCTAATAGACGTTTTATGAACTAAATGCGTCCATTTAAATGAATCTAAAGGCAAACCAGACAGTTACAGTATAAGCGCTCACAAAAACACTAACTTGACCTATAGAACGTTTATGGGTTCAGAAACATGTGCTATGTTTCAGTGGAAACTTTGCCGTTCGGCGGAGTAGGTAACAGCGGCCTGGGCGCTTACCACGGCAAAGCGTCTTTTGATACATTCACCCACAAGAAGAGTTGTCTTATCAAAAACTTCGCAGCCATTGGAGAGAAGCTTGCATCGTGAGTCTTTTAAAAGTCTTTTTACGCGATACTTAAGACTTAGGTTACTTCCACAACGCACCTGCATTCGCCCTGGTATTGCTTGTGTTCTTCGGCGACGAGGACCATACATTCAAGTGCGTTGCGGACCAGTTTCTATGGCCAGTGGTACGGTGGGTATAAAACAATACCACTAAATAGTGATGGAATAACAAGTAAAGCCTCAAAACTAAATCTTAGAATGTATCACATCTAAAAGGGCTTTTTTAATCGTGAGTCAATAAAAATACAATTTTAATTATGTCGAAATATTATAGAACTGGAACGAGAAAAGAATGATGATATATAAAATAATGCATTAAATCATAATATTATTTTCCTAATCACGTTTCTATTTATACGAATCTATACCAGGGCAAAATGTAAAACATTTTCCTCTTTCCGTTCTTTTAAATTTTTAAGGACCGTTTTCACCAACAGACACCTAAAGGGAACACCTAACTACTATTCGCGGCAGTCCGGCGCTTCGTGTAGGATTGTGAATGTGACTGCCGTGAATGGCCGGCGTTATGTGTTCCCTAACTCTAGGTGACTGTTGGTGAAAACGGGCATAGCAGACTTGTTCGTAGTAAGAGTTTTGTTTGTGGTTTTCAGAGGTCGATACCCGCCGTACACGGAGGGCAATCTCAACATGATCACGGCACTTATGCGCAAACGTTTCGGACCCTCGTTGAAATTCTTACCTTACTTGCTGACCTTCACACTGGGAGCGGGCCTCTCCTATGGAATCTTCGCTTGGAACAAGGTAAAGAAATAGGGCATCATACAAATCATCCCGCTTGTTTTATCCGATTATTGGTAATGTTTATTATACTCATAGAGAACTTATGAAGGTATAGGTAGGTGAGTTAACTAAATTTGACACGTTCACGGTACTCACACCAATGCATTTTTGATATACAGTATGTTGAAAAAATGGTTATATTTTAACCAATTTCGCATTGTTTATGAGATCTGTTGGATGGAGATCTGAAATCTCTGTAAAAATAAAAACAAGAGATGTAAATGTTTTGCACGTGCCAACTCTCGTTAACTTGCCTGTATGGAGGACAAACTCTATACAAGAGAAAGTGTCTGTCAGCATTTTAGTTGCGGTCATTTCGTGTACTACTTAACTAACCATTCGTACCAAAAAACATTTGCCTTTCTGGTCAATTTATGAACCACTATTTAATGATCGTACTTTTTTATTTTATCAAATAGAAGTAATTTAGATAAAAATCAAATAGTGAAAACATCGCTAGAATTTTACGTCCAGAAAACCCTCATGAATCAAAATTCTTGACATACACTTATTTACAGTTATATATTTCGTTAACTTAAACGTAAAGTCATTTTGTTTGTTTTCCATGGTAATGTTTTAAGACTTAATTAATTTTTAATTTTGTGTTCTATATTTCTTCATAATAAACATAATGTAATGTAAATAAAAAAAAAACACACGGCCATCTTTTTTGTCATTCCCATTCATGTTTACATGTGTGTAGATAAATAATTGATAATACATATATGTTACATTGTCGACTAAGTCTGTATTTAGTTAGATTAATAAACACATCAAAATTATTAAATTTGTTTCATTGTAACATAAATTTTTCACATTGTTAGCGCTCCAATTTACCAAGTATTGAGTTCTCTAGGATAACTGGTAATTCTAATTTCTTTTATCTGTTGAATTTATGATATTTGATTTGAAAAGCGACAAAATGCTTTAAAGGAAAAATACATAAAAAAAAAATTATCCATGAAACACATTATTCAATTTAAATAAAAATAATTAAATAAATAATTTTAATTAATATTCTTATGTGGAAAATAAGGAAAATTACAGATATTGTACTGCACGCGAAATTTCATTATGTTAATTTGATTTCTCAATTTATATGCTTACAATATATCAATGACTAGCTGTTACTCGCTGATAATGTAGCTTTCTATAGGTGAAAGAGTTTTCAAAATCATTCAAGTAGTTTTTGAGTTTATTCATTACAAACATACAAATCTTCTCTCTTTGTAATATTAGTATAGAAATATCAAAAACAGTTGTACAGAGAATACAATCGCGTTTCAAAAACATGACTAAGGTAACTTGCTAGTATAGAAAACGTTCAAAAACAATAGAGATTGCTGAACCAGTCAATCAGTGCACGGTGTATTCAGTTTTTTTTTTTTATTATAAGGTTCATCTAACGAGCATTTGTACATTTGACACTTACCAACAAACAGTAACTTTGTTTTATAGAAATTTAACTGCACCTGGGTTGGCCAAACATATGTGGTTTACTGTATATAAACTAAATAACCAGTTTTTTGTGTAATCCCGCAAATTGTATTAAGAATCGCGACCTTTGAACTTTTTATAGAGAAAAACATCTTATCTACCTACACATTTTAATCTTCTCTTTCAGATGGCTTCAGAAGAATTTTAAGAAGAATGTACAAACGAAGAAAAACGTTAAGATGTGATAACTTGTCTCGATTTTAATAGGTTTTATTTAGGGTGGGTTATATTTGTTTTTACTCTTAAACTGATATGTGCTGTAAATGACTTGAGAGGCAATAGTCGCCTGGTAAATACTATTTTTAAAGACATACTGTAAATCTAAAAACAAATCTTTTTTACTGAATTTTTGTATGGATTTATTGTTCCAAGTTCATTTATATTCTCTTTTATTTTATGTGCTGCATTTATTTTCAATAGAATGATTTTGCTTTTTTAAAATATATGACTGAAGGTGTATTTCATTTTTATTGTTATTAATTACCACTTTGTTATTTGCTTTAACTACGAACGATACAATAGGTGCTGCCATTTCACAAATTATCATTTATTTACACTCGTTTAAATAGTGTTGAAAGTGTATATATTTAATTCTTCTTGTGAAAATTAGAAATTTTAATAAAGCAAGCAGAAATTTTTCTTGACAGTACTCGAAAACACGACAAAGTTGTTAAACAGAATGATAACATGCTGTCACAAAGCACCTAATGTATTGTCTAGTGTTTAATTAAGAATTTTATAAATTTTACAGACATATAATATATAAGATTATTAAAATATATAACATATATTAGAAAAGTATAATTATTTCGTACAAGTGCCTAAATAAAAGTGAACTCGAATTATAATGTAACTCGATTTTCGTTTCATTGATTAATTTAAATTTAACACGAAATTCCATGACTATTTCCAATGTGTTAGGCCTTGACATGAGGGTGTTTGCCAATTACCAAGTAATGTTTTTTGAGTAATCTCTGTATGACGTCATACAGACCACGTGACGACGTATAAGTGTTTAGGCGGCAAAATTTAAATATGAATATTTTTTGTGTGTTATCAGGGTACATTGGTACATTTAGAACTTGCATAGTTATTTGTAATTCATTTTCGCTTAGTACTTTTGTTGTGCTGTTTTAGGCAGCCTATCCACTGGGGCGGAGAAGAGTGGAGTGGAATGAAACTCAGGATTGGCAAAGAGATTAAAAATTAGCACTTTTTAAAGGCGGACCGGGGTAGCGGAGCCTTGCGGCCTCTACGCTGCAACAAAGGCCTCTTTTTATTATCTTTTTGAAAAAAAAAACGACACTTATCAAGTTTCTTTTAAACGGAATGTTATGTTGTACGTAATATTTCACATATAACTAAACTAGCTGCCTGCTAATGACTCTTCTCTTGCCGTCTACCTTTAATAGCTCCGCTTCAATGGACAAACCCATTGCTCCGCATTCACTACTCCCTCCCTCTGCGCCAATGGACAGGCAGCTTTACTGTGTTATTCGAAAAGAAAAATAGATGTTTGTTTTGTTTTTGTACTTAATGTTATTTTAAAGGTATGATTAATAATAAATGGGAACAATATAAGGTGCATATTGTATACAATAATAAAAAATTATAAATACACATACAATTTGTTTTATTTTACATACAAAGTCGAAGACTGACTGATGTATGAAACAACTTGCATTGAGGCATGTTCTCTAGTACATAGTACATTATACCTCAATGGTACCTTATGGATAGCTAGATAGATAGATAGCTTATGGAGGCGACTGGTTTTTCATCGTAAGTAAATCTCAGTGTCCAAAACAAATTGCAGTTCGGCCGTTGAGAGAATGCACATTTGACAGTTCATGATCGAATATTCGGGATAACTTTGAGACGACGAACATGAAGATATTTTACCTACCTACATTGAGACTAATAATAGAGTAGATTTATTATTATTTGAACTATACCTACTGAGTGTAACCATTTTCAATATATTTAGATGTTTACAGTTGATTCTTCAAAGAAGCCGATAAAGTAGAAAAAAAACACATCTTTTCGTATTAAAATGTTTTTTAATAGTCATAGGCAGGATATTTTATCTCATTTTGGTTGGTCGTCCAGGGTTAGTCAAAGTAACATTTTTAAGTTAAGTAAAATTTTGAGTCTGTGTGGCGACTGTAAACAGTCTATGGTTCCATAAGCATTTTTACATATTCTATATTTGACCTAAATTAATAGCTAAATTTGACGTTGACAACAAAGGGCTGTCTAACTTTCATTAATCTGTGGTATTTTCAGTTTTTACAGTTTTTTTTTTTATTACTGGCATCCTTACCCTCACTCACATCAATCAAATTCAAAATTTCAAATCATTAATAACAAAATTGTTGTATTTTGAATTAGGAGAACATATTTTATTTAAGGTAATTATCGTTTTAACAAAATTATCATTATTCAGTAGAAAATATTTAACTCACGGAAATGTTTTCATTAATCCAAGGTTACAAATAATTTATTTTTGGTTCTTGCAATACTCATTTACGAACGAAACGAAAGTGCTTGTGATGAGCAAAGAACGATATAGTGTCGATAAGCGAATATTTTGCAGGAATTAGCCAGAATCTTCAGGTATCTACAAAAATAATAAATAACCACCCTCGCATGTGAGGGTACTATGTGGTGGTGCTGTTCTTCTTCCGCTAGTTCAGGTGCTTATTCACATTTGAGGCATGTCTAACTACTCCCTACCCATATTCCTATACGGCGGCCATATTTATAAGTCACGAAAGGCGTTGACGCTCATCTCTATAAGTAGGTAATTATTTGCGTTGTATTATTTTCAGGACCGATGGCGGCAATACGCAAAAAGTTAGTGATCGTGGGTGACGGTGCTTGTGGTAAAACTTGTCTCCTAATCGTGTTCAGTAAAGATCAGTTTCCGGAAGTGTACGTGCCGACAGTGTTCGAAAATTACGTAGCCGACATAGAAGTCGACGGGAAGCAGGTGGAACTCGCGCTATGGGACACGGCCGGACAAGAGGACTATGACCGGCTGCGTCCGTTGTCCTATCCCGACACTGACGTCATCCTGATGTGTTTCTCGGTGGACTCGCCCGATTCGCTCGAGAACATCCCGGAGAAATGGACACCAGAGGTGAAACACTTCTGCCCCAACGTGCCCATCATACTTGTGGGCAACAAGAAGGATCTGCGCAACGATCCCGCGACGATTAACGAGTTGCGCAAGATGAAGCAGGAACCTGTGAAGCCTCAAGAGGGTCGCGCTATGGCCGAGAAGATCAACGCGTTCGCATACCTCGAGTGCTCCGCGAAGAGTAAGGAGGGTGTTCGCGAGGTGTTCGAGACGGCCACTCGCGCCGCGCTACAGGTGAAGAAGAAGAAGAAGACCAGATGTTCCCTTTTGTAGATGTGCTCACGTCGGGAGAACTCTGATTTATGAATGGTTCGCAAACTGCCTGAACACTTACGTTTGATGGGAGCCCATAGTTGGCTCCATAGTGCTTCCTCTCGATACTGACTGCGACCCACTCAGTATTCGTGTGGCTACACTCTCACAAATTGGTACTTGTATATTTTATAGTATATCTATAAAGGATAAGCGTAAATGCCTTAACAAAAACACGTAGTCGGGGGTGATTGTGCGCCCGTCGTCTTCGATGGACGCATTGAAAATTTTTGTGCTATTTCTATATCATAATTATCATTATTATAATCAAAAGTAGCATCTTCCACATTATAGTCCAGTGTTGTCCTACGGAGACCGTTAATTAGTTTTGGTATTTTGTATTTTAATTTTTCAATAAAATAGTTTTATGTATAATGGCGTAGGATGTTTATTTGTTCTGGAGCGCGAGCCCCGTTGGTAATTGAGTCAAGTGCCTGTCAGCTCTATCCTCAACTTGTAGGGCAGTTTATTGTAATATTTAATTGTTTGTGTGAATTCTTAACATCCCTATGATTACATTGCATGCTAATTATTATTTGTTAGTAATAAAGGAACCCATGTTTTAGCCGATCCTTTTCTAAAGTCTTTTTGACTTTTTTAAAAGAATTATTACAGCATTTATAAATCAAAGGTTTAGGATGGGTGGATAATTATTAAAAAAAATCAATCTTCTATGTTATGTTTTACTAGTATTGTAAGTACAAAATTATCTTGCAAATATACATGAATTAACATAATTAGATTTCCTTTTATAATTTAAGAGATTTTGGATCTATGCCAATTACAGATTTATTAATCAATGTGAAGGTTTTAATTTAGGACCTCCTTGACATTTTCAACTTTAGCACTGGGTTTAACATTCTCCCTGTCAATAACAGCTGCCTTTGTTGATAATCTGTGGCAAATTTAGGCAGGTGGCATTCCTGAACCAGTAGCTAGCACCCAGTCCTCATTCAGCAAAGAGTTCACCAATACCTCTGCGTTAATATCAGAGAAGTTATCCACAACATTCTCAATACCTCGGACAAAACCTGTGGGCACAAAAAGTATTATAAATTTTATAGCACAAAGTTTTAACTTATCAGTTTTTAATCACCATTTTATTGCAGCACATTCATTGATAGCGCTAATATTTTATGATTATATATTTGACGGATGTATGTATCTTCAACTTCACATTATAGTTGCATCATATTTGAGTCATTTAGGTATTTTTAAACACAAGGCAAAATACTATAGGTATTATTGTATGGGTAAAATACAAGCCCAACCAATTATATTTATTGTAAGGGTTTAATGGAACTGTCCATAAAATATTTCTAATCTTTTCTATTAGTTAATAAACGTGAATATTAATAACTTTTTACATTTTATTTTATTAGTCATACATATAATAAAATCGTAAAGCTGTGTCTGTACATATGAAAAAAAAAAAACAATTTGTACATATTGTATGTACTTACGTTACTAAGGTCAAAAAATAGTTTTTAGAATTTTGGTTGGTCTGTGCATTTGTGCACGCTAATCACAGAAACAGCTTGACCGATTTGAATGCGGTTATCACTGATGCTTTGATTAAACTATTGACTATAGCATATTTTTATGTTGGAAAAATTACTTAGGTAATTTCTGTGTGATTTGCATAAAACAAAATACAGCGCATAAGAAGTTACAGGCACCAGCTACCTAGTTAGAGTAAATATTATAGTAGTTGTCCTTGTTCCTTATAGAGAAATTTGTAATATACTTATTTCAGAACTAAAAAGTGAATTATTAAACAAATATTCACTGTGGCCATGACAGTAGACTTATCAGAAAGTGTAAACACTGCCTCTCTCGTTTGTATTTTGATGACATAATTCTACTATTTTTCTATTCAACACCCTCATTGCTTCTCGATGAATATCAACATTGCATGCCACATAGATGCAACTCAGCTGGATCCCAAAAAACATTAGCAATTTAACCTCAGATCGATTGAGCTTCATGCACGTAGCGATGATGTCATCATTTCATCATTCATTACGAGTGTGCGTAATGAATGTATGACCAAACAAAAAGTTTATATCGCCAACAATTTAGAATAAATCAACACTAATTAATTAAGAATAAATGTTAGTTTTTTCGTGAATCAAACAAACTTTTTGCAATATTTTTTATTCTAAAACGGATATGTATGGAACTGTGGGGAACTTTTGTGCGGGAAACGACAATACCTAATTAGTCACTGGAGAATCTCGTATCCGGCATTGGTGATAGTGTCGGTTATTTCCATAACATTCATACTACAAATATGTACCTACCTATACAAGTTTCACTGATGACAAAACTTCGCGGGGGAAACAGGGTGGCAAAAGGTGGCTACAGTCGCCTATAATAGGTAGGTATATGACACAAGCAACGCCACAGGTGCTACAAGTGCGCTGCCGACCATAGTTGGATAAAGGATGGGTATATAATTATGGGCTCTGGCATACCTTACTCACTCGCCGAAACAACAACAGAATTGCTATTACTTCACGGTGACCTATAAAAGGGTGGTTACTGCCAGCAGACAGGCTGCTCAAATAACAGAGAAACGCAATGTGCCTTCCACTGCCTTTCAAATCCAGACCGGGGCCAATTTTGAAGTTACCTAATTTCCAAAGTCAACCCTGCCGGGAATCGAACCTGGGACCGCTGAGACGAAGGGTTAAGGCAAGCAACCTAACCACTAATCCAAGGGACTCGTCAAAAGGCCTGCGGAATCCGGAACATTCTAATTATCCTATTCCCAAATCGACTGAAATTCAAATGACCTTACCCAAATCGATCAAATATTGAATGTCAGCACTGAAAATTCCGAAATGCCCTAGCAATAAATTGAACAATATCGTGCATGTTAATACAAATATGCAAAATATGTTACCTGGTTAATTCCGATACGATAAACTAAATAATAATAGGTGTGTATTTTCTTATGTTAAGGTAACAGTCAGGTTGACGGTCCACTTGGTGGTAGGTGGCTCTCGTCACTTTATTTAATAAGTATATATAACGCAAACAACGTTACATGTGCTGCAATGCAAGTATGCTGCCAACCAGTGCCGGATTTAGAGGTCTGGAGGCCTCGGGGCAACAAAAGAGTGGAGGCCCCCTGGCCCCAAATTATTTTCCAAATAAAATGACTATTTTTTTCACAATAATTTATTGTGAAACCAAGTATAGATTCTTTTATTTAACAAACATATAAATTTAATCGGAAACAAGAATTATCTCAAATTAAATTTTAGCGTTAACGAACGGAACCTTCCGAGCTTTTTTCGCCGAAAAATCGTTGATTTCGCTGAAATCCAGTTCCCGAAGTAAATCACTTTCAATTCTCAGGAGAGAAAGTGTTTACTACCTAGTCTGAATTTGAACTTTTTTTCCGGTCTATTGTGGGGGGGGCCTCTTTTGTGGAGGCCCTGGGACTGTAGCCCCGGTTGCCCTCCCCTAAATTCGGCCCTGCTGCCAACCATAGTAGGATACAAGAAGCTAGACGTTTGACCAGTTTAAAAATTATATTTAAAAACCCTCGTTTAACGCTCTTTCGTATTAAAATCCGTTGCGCAGTTTAAAAGATCTATGACAGGAGGCGGGAAGCGACTTTGTTTTATACTATGTAAAAATAAGGATAAATGAAAGTTTTTTTTAAGTGTTATTTATTAGTATAATAACTTAGATTAGTAAAACAGACAGATTGACCGCTCCGGTAATATGAACTGCGGCCATTACTATGAACCTATGAAACGATCGCGTATCGTTTCATAGGTAAATACATATAGATTTTTGTATTAATTAAGTGCATATTTTGTTATCAATACTGTTGTATTGGTTTGGAATACAAAACCACAACGAGATTCAGTTAGATAATATAAAAATATTTTACCCGAAATTTGAGAAGTTGGGAGTAGTTTTCTTTAACTCTTAATTTTTACTATCCAAATGCGTACGAGTATGTCAGAAGTCTTTCAATACTTGTCTGTCTCATCACAAAACATTAGCAAAATGGTACAGTCATGAAAAAAGTAAACCTGGATTTACCAAGGCAGCCTTCGAGGCTCAAAAAGGAAAGAATGTTTGACGAAATGACGAAACTAGGATTGGAAAAAATACATTGGTATTGTAGATATGGGCTATGAAGTGACATTCTACTGCTTTGGCGTCCCAAGCTTTTGTTTTTATGTTAGTTGGAATTAATCAGCATTTTAAAATTCCTTTAGGGTACTTTCTTACTAACAATTTGACAGGGGAACAAAAATCAAACTTATTAGTGAATTATGTTTAATTAATTGTCATGAAGTCGGAGTAAAAGTTGTATCATTAACCATTGATAGCTATGTTACAAATTTTACAATGGAGCTTCTTGGTTGTAATATAACGAATGTTACAAGAATGAAAACCACATTTACTCATCCATCAGATGGCAGTCAAATTATTAAGAAACCAATTAGAAGCAAAGAAACAATTTATAAATAAAGATGGACAAACTATAGATTGGGAATTTTTCGTTAAGCTAAATAAATTACAAGACGGCCTAAGTACATTTGGCAAATAAACTTTAAAAAAAAAAAACATATTTCACAATCGAATTATCAAAGTGAAACTTACAAAAACGCTTAATAGAAATGTAGCGAAGTGTGTTTATGCAGAGAAGATTTAAAACATGCGCAATTTAAGCACTCACGAGCAACGGAAGAATTTGTGCAACTGTTGAACGACACGTTCGATATTTTTAATTCTAGAACTATGACCAATTTCGATTTGAAGTAACCTATATATAAAGGAAACAAATCTGAAATAAATACACTTCTAGAAAGTGTTCGGGTATGTAAAACATGTGTAAAACGTAAAGTCATACATAATGGTAAACCGACTTGCAATAGAATCGAAATGCAAATCTGGATTTCTTGGAACTTTAATAAATATAGAAAGTTAAAAGTTCATTTATGAACGTTTAGTGGAAACTGAGAAAGGTTTAGTTTATTTGCCAACTTACAAAATTTAGTCAAGATCATTTGTAATTTTTTTTTTTTTTTTTTGGCTGCGTTAGAGTGCACTGAGGTCATAATGATAACCCAGTTTAAAGGCATATACCATAAATTACAAACGCATTTAAAATTAAGAAGCATAGAAACTGGAAATTGTGTTCCACTAGATAACATTGCAATACTGACGTGTTCTGTAAGCAGCGAAATAATTAATGCAACTACTTCGTCAGACAGACACGAAGAAATCGATCAAGTTATAAAAACTTTAATCACCAAGTATTTTATAACTTGTACATTTAATAACATAAGTCTTGTAGTGACATTTAGTAACATTTTGTGCATAAAATAAAATATTTTGCTTACAGTTTTTCTCTATACATTTTGGGAATTTTTTGTTACCCTGGCAACATTTTATACAGAGACCCAAATTTTTTTGCATAGCAATATAAACATGTATGAACATTTTGACCGCAGGGCTTTGTTTCCGTGCGCTCCATGTGTCTGTTTTACTAATCTGAGTATAATAAGTACAAAATCATTTTTCAATACATAAATTCTATTTCCCTTTATATATTTCTTTATATATTTCTTAGGCTCGAGTTCACCAACAGACGGTTATTTTTAAACAGCCGATTAAAATTTAAACAGCCGCCCTAAACTTCAGATTAATCATTAAGTTAATCAGATGTTTAGGGCGTTTAACCCGCATTTTAGCGATTTTGAACAAAAAAATATTATTAACCGGCTGTTTAAATTTTAAACAGCTGTTTAAAAATAACCGTCTGTTGGTGAACTCGAGCCTTAATCAATTCAAGGTTTTAATTTAGGACCTCCTCGACATTTTCAACTGTAGCACTGGGTTGAACCTTCTCCCTGTTGACAACATAAGCTGCCTTTGTTGGTAATCTGTGGCAGTTCTGTAGGGCAAGGTGGTAGACTGAGGCAGGTGGCGTTCCTGACCCAGTAGCTCTGGCACCCAGTCCGCATACAGCAGAGTGTTCACCAATATCAATCTTTCCATTAATATCGGAGATGTTATGTACAATACACCTGTGTCATAATCAATGCCTCGGACAAGACCTGTGGGTAAAAAAGTATTAGAAGTTTCATATATGGATACTTGTATTTTCAACTTCACATTAAATCTATTTACTTCACATTTGAGTAATTTAACAAAGCAAAATATAGGAATTTGCAACTAAAAAGTGATTTATTAATCAAATTAATATTCACCATGGCCGTGACACAGTAGAGGTTTATCAGAGAGAGCGAACACTTTGCCTCTCTCGTTTGTATTTTGTTGACACAATGCTACTATTTTTCCATTCAACACCCTCATTATTGATTCTCGACGAATATCAACATTGCATGCCACATTGAGGGTACTCAGATGAACCCTAAAAAAAACATTAGCAATTTAACCTTAGATTGATTGATAATTTTTATGTACGAAGTGGTGAAGCCACTTACTTCATTGATCACGAGTTTGCATAATGAATGATTTTAATTAGTGAATGATAGCAAATATGCATTACGTTCGGCTAATAGATATGTAGCCGGCTAATTTATTAGGACTTTAAGCATCTTGAAGATTCACAGACACCAAAGTGGATCCTAAGTTTCATGTCACTACAAGAATAAATACCCATTAACTTAATTCAATAAATAAAATCTTATACCAACTTCACATTATTAGTAGGTAGGCAATTAAATTCTTCTGTCGTATTCTTTGAATTAAGCTATTATTTTTAATCTTCAATAGCAGTTATTTAGTAAAAAAATAAAGCAGTTATTTAGTAAAAAACATTAATAAAGACTTGCTCGCCACTGACCATTATCCTTGTAAGTACTGTTTACTGTTTTAAATAATTGAACAATGTAAATCAGAATAATTTCTAATCCACAAAGTAAATGAAAAAATCTGCAGAACACATTGGACTGGGATAGGTATGAACCTTCGTCTAATGTGTCGGAATTATAATTCTAAAATCTCTATATAAATTTTATACAATAAATAAAACATTTATATATATATATATATAAATTAAAAACTTACTGATACGGCGTTATTTCGAGCAATCCTTTCGCAGGTTCCATTTCTAGCGCTTCACCGAAGTAAGCGAGGAAATTGAGATATCTTTCATCCCTCGGTGCCATAGAGGTTTTATTTTTTATCGTATGTGTTTTATCAACGTTGTAAAAATTATAATGCAGTTCCTCTTGACACACATTTTTAAATAAAGGTTTCCGTTGAAATCTTTTCATGTATAATTCATGTACAGTATTGCTGTCTAATTGCAAACCAAATCCTTTTTTCTCATTTACTGAATTGATTTGAAGAAGGAAAGTGGGTTGCAAATTTAGTATTGTTAAGGTAATGAACTCGAGACCCATTGCGTTAGTCATGCCCATGGTGTTCACAAACCATGGCATGTTACGGAATTGCAGACAACTGCGACAGTAGGAAATTAACTCAATAACTGCATTCATGTATCGTCGCGGATTATCCATTGTATTTATAATTCCTATGTTCAACATCCTGAAACAAATAAAATGTATTTAAGTGAAAATTTTTCATATTTATCATTATTCAAATTTTTGAGTTTAAAGCGGCATAAAAGATCATGTTTTTCTAAGAAATGTTAAAATTTGTAGATGTGAATATAATATATGTGAATATTGAGAATATCACCTGTTAAAAGACAATTTTCAATACACGATTTATAATATTTGACTCAATATAATTAAATTATAAAGTAACATCTAATACAAAACCTCAAATAAATTTTGCTCTTATTTTCTGTATGAAACTACAAAAAAATAAAACTAAAATATCGATAATGAAATGAATATAAAAATGTTTTAACAGCTAGAATTTAGGTACTATGTACATATATGTAATTATAAATAAATCAAAGACCATAAAATTTTATCACAATTGGACGCAATATGTTTATGCAAGAGCGGTTTGATTAGAGGGCCTTAAGGACCATAGTTACCCAGATTCTGATAGAAAATTATTCTTTGAATTTAAAGTTTAACCCTTCATTTTATAACTACTTAAATTTCTAATCTATGATATTACCAAATGATTTAACCAACTGTTTTTTTGTATACAAGTCCCATTCCCTTATCTCTGCCCACCTCATCTTTTACACCAGTAATACCAGGGGCATTACTTTTATTCATAGATTAAGGTTTACCATCAAATGAACTGCCTGCCTGCCATATAAAATCCTAGATGTTGCACGCAACTTCGTCCACGTAACGTTATAAAATATAGCCTATGTTACTCGCTGATAATGTAACTTTCTATAGGTGAAAGAATTTTTAAAATTGATCCAATAGTTTTTGAGTTTATTCATTACAAACATACAAATCTTTTCTTTTTATAATATTAGTATAAAGTAAGTATATAGTATAGATATAGGCAAATAAAAATAAGCAGTTGGACTGTAAGACATTTTATGCAGAAAATGAATACTTCTTTTATAAATAACTAAATGGAAATAAGATTTAACAACTTTAGTGGTTAAATTTTGTTAAATATTAATTAATATCACTTTCCCATAGATTAAAAAGGCAATTATTGTTTTGTCAATCTCAGGATAAAACTATACAAACTTTTCAGGTGTTTTCAGGTGTGTGAAATTTGGTCCAAGGAGTGGTTCTGTAATTACAGAAGCTGATATATTTCCTGCAGCTGTGAATTCACACTGTCCTGGATCTAGATCTATAACAAGGATAGGTCCATGTCTTAGCTGCCTATTGACATAGTAACGAAGGAAAGTAGACTTCCCCACTCCTTTGCCACCGCAAACCAAACCAATTGATTTTTTATCTGAAAACATTAATAAGTATTATTAGCCGATTTGAAATATATACAGTTTAAAAAATAATTAATTCTCGTTAAAGTATAATTTGTATGAAACTTACCACATTCTTGATTCACAATTTCGTCCCACCCTTTATCTTTAAAAATTTTAGGTGGTGTATTTGAATAAAGGGAACACTCTAAATAATTGGAAGCAGATTGTAAACAGTTCAAATCAAATTTACGTTTTTTAAATAGATTCGCAATTGTAAATGATTTTTCTACAAAATCTATTCTCTGTTTTTTTAAAGATTTCAGACATAAAACAACATCATATTCTCCTAAAGTTGTTACTATGGTCTCAGCTTCAACTACACTAAGTCCTAAACCTGTCAATTTCGCAAACAATCCATAGTAAACATTATCATTTTGTACACTTCTTATACACATTGCATAGTCTGTATATGGTGCATAAATTTCACTGGGTTTATCATTTAGGGTATATCCAAAGACCTCTGCCGTCCCACCCAAAGCCTTAATTTGAACTTTGCCATGAATGAATATTTGACCAGGATATCTTAACACCATTACACAATTATCTCTGCTATAGTATACCTGTACTTGATCATTAAAACCTGAATCATTATCTATTGGTGATGTTTCACTGAGTGTTTCTTCACTTTGTGATTCTTCATTGAGTAAAATATTTGTTATATCATCAGTAGTAACATTTGATACATCATTGTTGACACTATCAACTGTATCACAGCTCAATTCACAAACACTATTATCTTCTGTGGGAATATCAGCTTCCTCAATAACTATTTCATTGTTTTGATCTGCTATAGAATAATCCTCAAAGCCTTTTGTTAAAAATGTTACTCTCTGGTTTTGACTAGGAACATTTTGCATAGTAGCATGTTTATAATTGCCTAAGATTTCATTGAAACTTGGTACTGACATCTCTGAAACTGCCATGGACACAAATTGAGATGATGCATTGATCATGTCAATAATGCTACTATTTGATGTTGTTTCTGTTAATGTTATTGATAAATTATCTGTCTTCTCTACTTCTTCATCAGCAAAATGATCTGTTTCATCTAGTTCTTTTATCACTGTTTCATTACTATGATTATTATTATTTTTTGATTCAAAATCTCCATCTCTATAATCTCTAGAATTTTCCCATAACACTGAATGTAGCCTCCCCATTGTTTTTTTCTTACTTTCTATTTTAAGTTTTTCTCTCTGTCTGATATTAACATTTTCATCTGAATAACTACTTGTATCAGAGTTTAATATTTCTTTGTCTATATTTTTTTTCAGTTTATTTTTAATTTTTTGTTTCTTCGGCTTTACAATGTCTTCATTATTTATAATGTTATCTCCTTCATTAGCCAATGTTGTTTCTCTTTTATTTCTACGTTTACTTTTGATGTGTTCTTTCTTTCCCTGATTAGAGTCTTCGGAAGAATCTTCAGAAATTGTAATGTGATGATACTTTAGTTGTTTCTCTACATTTTTTTTATTTCCATCACTTTGGTCTTTCCGTTTTCTTTTAATTTCACCACGTATTTTTGATGCCAGTTGTCCATCAGCATCAAATAGTATGGAATCTTCATCAGATATCATGTTATCTGACACTGTTTTGTCTGAATTGTAGTCAATTGATTTCAGATCAAGGTCAATGGAATTAATGACTTGTCTATTTCGAAGACAATAACCTCCTACATCAAGAGAAATCTCAGTGCTATCATCAGATGCAGATCGTGGTGATCCTTCCTCACGATGAGGGTCACAAAGAGTTAAATCAACATTATTATCGTTACGTAAATCTACACTATCATTAAATACACTTTCCTGAATAATATCGTCAATAGAACCACGAGTATCTTTAGATGTATCTACCTCCGAAGAAGTAAGATTAAGATCGGAAAAACCGCTTACAGACGACGAATCCTCATCATTGTCCAAATCAATAGAATGCTTAATGATCTCATTATCACTTTGTTTGTAGCCATATAACATTTGCCTCAGTTGTCTCTTGACTACATCGTCAGAATTTTTAGAATCAGAACCTCTAATAACATGTGCCTTTTCGAAAAACTCCATTCTATATCTAATTATCTATTTTTATCAATATTATTATTTAGTTTACTAATATTGTTATTTAATTTTAGATGTTTGAAATATATAAACTTTACATAAGTATCTTATTATTTATTACAAATTACAATTTCCAATCCAATGCTTTACATACTTTATCTATTAAGAAAAAAATACCACACCACACACACACGTCAAGTGTCAAGTCAATCGTTAAACAAAACAAACAGGATACCATAGAATACAAAAATGTAACGTCAAAATCAAATGATTTGATTTGACATTGACGCTGACAATGAAGAGCGGTTCTTCCATAGAAAAATAAAATAAATGGGCTCTTCGATGCCTTTGTCAGGGTTCCCAACTTAGGGAGTTTTCCCCCAAATTTAGGGGGTAAATAAGTGGGATGTAGGGGTTTTTTGACTTCATATTTTTTTACTTTTTATTGAGGAAAATAAATATGTAAAAGTATAGGCCCTGGAAGAATCCAAACTAGCCAATCATATTTGAAGATGTGAGTGGATGAAGGTGATGTCACTTTTTTAATTTTTGAGATAAGTCGCCACGGAACTGATTTTTGTACTAAATTATGATGCAAAGTTATGTAAACAACCTAAAATATTAATGGTATGACAGCAATTAAACACATATTATTTTTTTAAATAAAAAGTGAATTCCTTCGTCCATTATCAAAAGTAAACTTTTCTGCACTTTTTGCTTTTAAAATTAACTATACATAACAACTTTTCCCTTTCTATTTTCCAAAATATAACTTAAATCGACGATCTTAAGGTCTGTAATCATTTACATGAATATATTACCTTCATCCACTCACGTTTTCATGTATTTGTTGACCTAGTGACTTAGCGACATCTTGTACAAATATGTTACAACTACTCTGTGGTTATCGAACGCGCATTCTCGATCTATAATATCGTCAAAAATAAGTTGCGGAACAGATTATCTATCGAAATGTTGCAAAGCATGATGATGGCCCGATTCACATTAAATCGAAATGGTGGATCTTGCACAACCTTTAATCCATCCCCTAAAATGTTAAGTTTATTCAATGTCAACATGTATGATTTCAAAAAATTTGAATCTTCCGAAGAAAACAAAATCATATTTGATGTAATAAATAATTTATAAACAAAGAGTATTGAAAAATATAATAATAACAGCATATGAGTGTGAATCTAGAAATCATAAAACAAATTCTAGGTTGTAAATAAAAGAATAAATAATTGAAAATTTCTAATAAAAAAATTCAAAATGTGGATACATAGGTTCCAACCTAAAAAAAAAAAAAAAAAAAAAAAAAAAAAAAAAAAAAAAAAAACTAATTTGCTAAATGTTCATTTTTTTAATTTTAAAATTATTAGTTTATTTACTGTTTTTTTTTTATTATAAAACAATAACGAATATCTGCTACATTCATATTCATGCATTTTGTTTATTATCTATACAGAATATTATTTTTTAGAGGAATTTTAGGGGTTTTTGATTTTAGTTTTAGGGGTAAATATTTTTGAGAATTGGTAACACCGACCTTTTTATGGTAAGATTTATGAGACTATTCGATATCTTTCTGTTAATAAACGACACGACTTATTAGATATCAGCCTCTGCTAATAAATTCCAAGTCTTGCAAATGTATCAACTAAGAACCGCATTATTATATAACATTTTTGTTAGGTATAAGATAATATGTCTATGTTATAATATAATTGTCATTAACTCTTCACCTGCTACAAATAAGGCTTGGTATGTCATAACTTTATTAATTTTGAATTCAATAGTATTAATAATTATAAACAAAATTTAATTTTTTTAAGTTCCGTATCTTCGACCTTCAGAAAAGAGATTGTCTAATCTGCTGGACGTTTTCAATTAACAATAGATTATAAAGTATTTTACAAATAGCATGTGTATGGTGACTTGGTATTTGAAGTTACTATAGTCTATGTTCGTGTTAAGAATGCAGTGAGTCATCAGTGCAACGGTAGGGTAAAGGTGTATTCACAGTGGAGTTAAAAATCAAACAAATTATATTATAAAACATATGATCTATCATCTTAATCTGTTTGGATAAAAATTAACTTAATTGTCTTAAATAAAAATAAATCCCTTATCAATATATTTTAATCAGTCTCCCTTCGTATTTATTATAGTATTAAAAGTATTTCAAAACATTGTACATTACTCGTCTTTTTCCACTATGAATTATCGCGCCACTTTTATTCTTACGAATGGGTGAGGTATTCGTTTTTAAATTTTAAAATTGAAGGTAACGCACAAACGATACAACCGTTTCGTTCAAAAGTCTGCCTTCAACTAGTCATTGTGAACTTGACTTTCTAATTTTGAGCGACCTGATTGGTTAGGGGGCGTGGCAAGACCGATGGACAACGATGACAGACTATAGAGTAGACTAGACAAAGAAATTGTATTTCCCGTAAATATATACAAAAAAACACATCGTATTTGATTTCCTGAGCAGTTTTGATTGACTGTGAAATGGATGAAATCAGATCCAACTAAGATGAGAAATAACCTAACAAAGTTTGTTAGAGAACACTGTTTGCATCTTGAACTGAATCACGTGAGAGGGCTAGGAAAAATCAAACTCAAACATAGTGTTACGATGTACATTTATATAACCAATAATGCTCAACATATCGCGAGATAAATACATACCATGATTGTATCCAGTTACACAGTTCGTGTGAACATCATTTAAACTACATAAACTGCAAATGGAGGCAATTTAACAACAATTGCTTCCATTTGCAGTTCTCTTATTAAATGTTAGCAGACACATACATACACTTGAGATTGTTCAACAAGGCATGGTAGGAGTCTCGTTCTACAATTCCAAGCAACGTAGGCACTTTCCGCTATAGATGCTTATGCTTGTGTGAAGGTTCCGATGAAATCGGTGACAATCTTCTTCAGGGATGCGTCAGACTCGGGAGTGATCTGCCCATCTTTAGCGATGGTGGCCAACAGACCTTGGTGGCTGGCCTTAATGTGAGCGGTAAACTCCTTTTCGAAAGCGGTGATCTTGCTGGGGTCCAGCTTGTCGAGGTGTCCACGGACACCGCAGTAAATGATGGCGACCTGTTCCTCGATGGCCATGGGCACATATTGTCCCTGCTTGAGAAGCTCGGTGAGTCGCATGCCTCGGTTGAGCAGCTGCTGGGTGGCTGCGTCGAGATCTGAGCCGAACTGAGCGAAGGCAGCCACCTCACGGTACTGAGCCAACTCCAGTTTCATGGAGCCGGCCACCTGTCGGTAATATTCAAATCCTATAGAAGTTGTCCGTGCTAAACATTGTGGGCTGACATTAAATTAATGTCCACCAACAGATTTTGGGTTGCTATGTGCAAAAGTATAATTTTGAGATATTGACAAAAAAGTTTACATGAGGGTATAGTATTTTATTTGAAACTTAGGGGTGTAGAACATAAACTTATTTGTCTTTTAAACATGAAAATTCAATAGTTTATTTATTATTTAGTTAGCAGTAGTTAGCAGTGAGAATCACTGCTCACGACATGCATCACTGTTTACGACAAATAGTGCTCATAAACACTTAAGTTTTTTATACGATAGACAAGGCAGTGAACAATTTGCTAAGATCAAAATGTTGATTTCTCAAAAATATCATTTGATTTTGATTTGACAATGACGATATATTCAATTTATGTGAGTCAATTACATAATGTACTCAGTTATAAATTATGAACACACCTGCTTCATGGCCTTGGTCTGAGCGGCGGATCCTACACGAGATACGGACAAACCGACGTTGATGGCTGGCCGGATACCCTTGTAGAACAATTCAGTCTCCAAGAAGATCTGTCCGTCTGTGATGGAGATTACGTTGGTGGGAATGTAAGCGGACACGTCACCGGCCTGGGTCTCAATCACGGGCAGAGCGGTGAGGGATCCACCGCCCATCTTGTCGGACCTGTTAACCAAATTGGTCATGTTTTATTATGACACAAACTCAAGTCGATGACATTAGTTTAATTTTTTTTATAAAACTATTAGTTTAAACTGAGATCAACTCTATTCATTCAAAAACAGTTATAACCAAATTATTAAAAAATAACTACAGCATACAATTTTGTATGAAATTCTGCAGAAGATATGCTCATGTATATCCTTAATTTAAAAAAAAGACTAGTTTCTATGCTGCATCCTTACTACATACTACACAGTACGCTTAATGTTTCTCTGTCGCACATCTTTGCTTGCTCCGATTTAAAATTGAAAGCTAAGTGGGAATAATAAGTGGGATATAATTACATCTTGGCAGCACGTTCGAGCAGACGCGAATGGAGGTAGAACACATCACCAGGGTAAGCTTCACGGCCGGGGGGACGACGCAGCAGCAGCGACATCTGCAACAATTTCAATTTAACACACGTTCTATACTAAATATTAACGCTCTGTTCACCGGTTTGATTCTCGGCAGGGTCATGTCAATTTTTAAAAGTTGGCTCTGGTCTGGACCTGAAAAGTAGAGGCAGGGCACACTGCGTTTCGCAGTCATTTAGGCAGCCGGTCTGGCGGTAGTAACCACCTCCTTACAGAAGACCACCGTGAAATAACATCAAGTGATTAGGAGGGTTACGACCATTCCTAATCACTTGATCCTTATCCTCCTTGACGACACGTTTGCTCTAATGGCTAGTGAACGTAGCTGTTAATCAAACGGTCGCGAGTTCGAATCCCGCTAGGGGCAAATGTTTATGTGTTAACATTTTACCTTTGTACCTGAGTCATGGATGTTTTGTATTTATAATATGCATGTATTTACAAAAAACTAATCTATGTAGTATATCAGCTGTCTGGTATCCATAATACAAGCATTTATTGGAATGTGTGAAGATATTTATATTTATTTATACTGTAGTCGACAGCGCGCTTGCAACACCTGTGGTGTTTCTTGTGTCATAGGCGACCTTGGCATAAAAAAAATGGTCTCTGTAGCAAGGAGTTAGGATAAAATTTTAAAAATACCTGACGGTAGGCAACAGCCTGCTTGGACAAGTCGTCGTAGATGATGAGGGCGTGCTTGCCGTTGTCACGGAAGAACTCGCCCATAGCGCACCCAGAGTACGGCGCCAGGTATTGCAATGGCGCAGCATCGGACGCGGTGGCGGACACAATGATTGTGTAGTTGATGGCACCTACGCACAAACACCATCAACAATCTTTGTACTGTGTGCATACAGTACTTTTATGAGATAAGGAAGTCATTAGATCACACAAAATGTAACCTTTAAAAAAATTATTTAATAATAAATATCAATTTTCATTTTGTGTTTGACTGACAGCAATGACTGTAGAAAAACAGTTCTGCTAAATTCCACATTTTCAAATTTCATTAGGGCAAAGCCTGCTCCATTGCTTTGCAGAGTAGTAAGACTCGAGTTCACCAACAGACGGTTATTTTTAAACAGCTGTTTAAAATTTAAACAGCCGTTTAATAATATTTTATTGATCACCATCGCTATACTGCGGGTTTAAAAGCCCTAAACATCAGATTAATCATTAAGTTAATCAGATGTTTAGGGCGTTTAACCCGCATTTTAGCGATTTTGAACAACAAAATATTATTAAACAGCTGTTTAAATTTTAAACAGCTGTTTAAAAATAACCGTCTGTTGGTGAACTCGAGCCTAAGGCAACGCCACTTAGGGTCTATTTGGATACAACAGTTCCCGCCCGTGACCTGCAGATCCATATCAGTTAAGTTCTGTGAACTTAAATGAGTTCAGTTCACTCGAAGCAGTGTGGCTACGCTCTTAGTTAAGATATAGTTATGTTGATAAGCCAATTCAATACACTTAATAAATGCTACTTAATGTTTGTAACAAATTAAAATCTTTTTTTGGGCATTGCCTTTTAATGTTGCTTTAAACTAGATAAGTATTTGTAATTGACAACCAAAATGATTGAAGGAGTTAAACTCACCAGCATCAGTAAGCCTCTTCACAATTTGGGCGACGGTGGATCTCTTCTGTCCAATAGCAACGTAGATGCAGTACAGCTTCTTCTTCTCATCTTCACCCTTGTTGAAGCGCTGCTGGTTGATAATGGTGTCAATAGCCAGGGCAGTCTTGCCAGTCTGACGGTCACCAATGATCAACTCACGCTGACCACGACCAATGGGTACTAGAGAGTCCACGGCTTTGATACCTGTGACAAATAAGATTGTATGATAATAATTGGAATTGAAGTCTTTTCAAAGCACCAGTTGATTAGATATTGAGATCAACATTCACTGTTTTGACTCCTGAACTCTGCGTTCTGAACCAATTACCATTGGTTCATAATGCTGTACCAATTTACAAATTTAAAAAAGGTTTAATAAACTAATGCAAAAATATAATCAACTTTCGTATACATAATTTGAAATGTCTTTATATGAATTATTATTTAAAGGGATTTGGGTAAAGTTGGCATCATTTTCAACTTTCCCGGCCACTCATAAAAGTAGCATAATTTGAAAAAGCAGTTCGAAAGTAGCATTTCTGATTATGGAACTATATAGCTAAATAACATCGAAGCTGAGATATTTGGCTTTATATATTACTTAAAAAATCATCTATGTACAGTACTTGGATGTAAAAAAATACATAATTTATACTAATATTATAAATGCGATATGTTTGGATGTTTGTAACTCTTTCACTCAAAAACTACTGAACCGACCCCAATGTTCTTTCTGGTTCATCCAGAAAAAAAAATGGCTATTCCCGAGGGATAAATAAAAAATAAAAAAACTAACACCTGGACAAAGTGTTATAGCAACACGAGGTCAAGCGGTATATTGCTTTTTTTTTAATTTTCAACGCAGACGAAGTCGCGAGCATCAGCTAGTTTGCCATATTTGCTTCATCGAAACTAATTCCTACCGTATTCATTTAACGTGAAATAGATTCACGTTCACAAGTCCCAAATCGTTGAATAGTTCAGCCAATCACAATGCGTAATTCGTTTACCTGCATTTACTCAGAGCCACCTCTTTTTGGAGTGGTATAAACATATCCACAATCATGAATATAAACAATATCAACCGTTTGTAATGAATAAAATGATGATTAGTTTGTACCAAATCACTTAAAACCGTTTTTTCTTGTAAACTTAACTTTTAAATTAAAAAATACCAAGAAATGTTTTTTTGTTTTTTTTTTTTTTCATTTTTTTTATTGTTCTTTAAGATCAACCAGGTGTAAAATTCGTATCTTTAAACGCTTATATCTCTCGTTCGATATAGTTTGGAGCAATTCTTTTATCACATTATAACATGTTTTTGCAAGAACTATAAACGACAATAGGTTTTATCAATAGCCGCTAGAAAAAAAAATGATGCCAACTCTCCATACAAAGTTACCAAATCCCCTTTGGTATCACAAAAGCAATGCTTGACCTTTTCATTGCCATCTAAATGACACTTAATTTAAATAAGTGTGAAGGTATTGCTTAAGGCAAATTCCAATTAAATTTTGATGAAAATTTTTTTAATGACAACAGATAGGCCTACAGTGCACTTGATGGTAGATGGCCACAGTCACAGACACAGGTGCTGTAAGTGCGGCGCTGCTCACCATAGTAGGGTTAAGGATAAGAGATTAAGAAAAATAGGATATGGTAATTTGCTATAACAATTTGTTAAATGTTGAAAATGAACTTACCAGTTTGCATAGGCTCGCGTACAGACACGCGAGGGATGATACCTGGGGCCTTGATGCCGACCCTCATACGTCCCTTGGTGTTAATGGGGCCCTTGCCGTCGATGGCATTGCCGAGGGCGTCTACGACACGTCCCAAGAGCTGCTCTCCGACTGGGACATCTACGATGGCACCAGTACGCTTCACAATATCGCCTTCTTTGATCAGCTTGTCATTACCAAACACTACCACACCCACATTGTCGGGCTCCAAGTTGAGGGCCATACCCTGTGCAAATTAAAACCTTCCTCAATTCATATATTTCTAGACTACTAGATTCTAGGCCCACCAACAGTCACCTAATAATAATATACATAATAATATACATATATGCACTAAACAAAAAAATAAAATATTAGAAGTTTTTACATTACGAACCAATTACTCCATTACCGAAAGATTATTGCAATTGAAAAACTTTCTTTAGGTAGAAATAAATTATTATGTCTTACATGGAATATTTTTTATTATGTAATTCTTTCACATGGATTATTCTAATTTAATTGTTTTATTGTATTAATTGAATTAAATCAAATATGTATAACTGCATAGAATCGATGTATAACTGCTTTTGTATGCCAGATTCTGGTGAAAAGTGCAATCTGTATTACCTATTTTAAACCAACAAATTGTACTGCTTTTTAGCAAATAGATGAGTTTGAGTTTAGAGTTTTGAAAAAAAAGGGAAAAAATTGGCAAATACAGTAGAAAACTGATATAAAGACTTCATAACAACAGATCAGTTACAATGACTAAAGGCAATTAATAGTGCTTATTATGACTATCCGTTTATTACAACCAATTTTTTGGCCCTTTGAAGAACGCTATAACCAATTTTGACTGAATGTAGAAACTTCCAATGTCTCAGTAAAAATCACAAAAAAGCTAATACTGTTAAAAGGGGGTTTTCATAAAAAATATTTTGGTACACTTTTTAAAATTATATAGCAAATTATAAATATTATCAGCTACTACAAACCTTAAGACCAGAAGAGAATTCCACCATCTCCTCAGCCTGGATGTTCTTAAGACCATATACACGAGCGATACCATCACCAATGCTCAATACGCGACCAGTCTCTTCCAAATCAGCCTGACACAAAAAAAATTTCATTAAAAAAATTTTGGGAGTAAAGAAAAAAAAATTAGGTCAAGGGTCAATACTTTTAGAATGCAGTGTTTTAAATTGAAATTATATAATGGATGAATAAAATTTAAATTTTAATATAAATACAGTGATTTTCATTTAAAAAAAAGTTCAAAGAAATGAGAGTTTTTTCACAATTACCTTTGGTGCAGCACCAAGGATTCTTTCTTCTAGAATGGTGGAGATTTCGGCAGCTCGCTGGTTCGAGGATACATGAATTTTGCGGGAGGCCACAGACACCGCTGGTACGGCAACCTTTGAGACCTAAACCAAACACAATCAACTTTTTATTCATTTTTTAATCAGACGTATCACTTGTCTAATGGAATGATTTGAATGTATAAATATTAATTTAATTATATGCAAAGATTTAGGGTTCCATTGAAAACTTGTACTGATATTCTCGCCCTCGGTTACATAACGCCAAGTCAAACAAGAAAATATTTTCTTATTAGATAACCACTCAGTGGTGATTTATACTAAATTAAACTTTTCTATAACACAATAGGGCGATATTTATGGAAATTAATATTTAACAGGAAAATAATCGAATATAAAGTAAAATTATAGACGAGATAACCGGCAAGTAAATTGGCGATTAATTGGTATCATACAAGGTTCTAAAAGTAAATTTAATCATATTTCATACCTGTGTCGCAGCATTTGGGATACGTCTGGCTACAGATGTAGCCAAACGAGCGGAGATCAGCGACATTTTCACTAAAATATATTATTATACAGGCAGACAGAAGGGCCGTGTGCTTCTCCGCTCGTTCCGTCGTTTCGTAAATCCGGAACTGGCCGGAAATGATGTATCGACTACCCATCGACAACCTACATCTTGTTATAGAGTAACTTTTTGTCTCTGTGTGCCATTGACAATTTAATACTAGTCTATGTAATCATATAGTCAATTTTGTTTGTGCCTTGTGAATTATACAGTGTCAGTGTTGTTTTTTTGTAGTATCAGCGCCTTCTGGTGGTATTAATCCGTTATTAAATATTAATCTGTTTCTGTTCTGACTGATCTGTCTGACGTCTGTCGTTTCTTCTTTTCCATTTTTTATTGTTTACAAAATGTTAGAAGTTTTATCAGGTGTAATTTATTTTTAATTAATATTATAAAATACAAGGCCTCCCGATGCAATGGCTATATTTGAAAAGTCAATTCAGACCAAAACTTTAATTGATGATACCGAGAAGCTTGTTTGTAAAGTAGAAAATGCCCAAAATATCAATAAACATACAGTAAGTTTATCCTTATATTATATATTATATGTATTGTCGCAATAATACTAATGTAATAGTAAAAAAACATGACAATGATCACTTTTAGGAGTACCTAATGCGTGTCCAAAGAGGTCCCAATAAAGACGATAAATGGATGGTTTCTCGTCGATATAGGGACTTCGCATCACTTCACGTAAGCCTTCAGCAGGCTAATATAGATCTGCCATTACCACCAAAGAAACTGATTGGAAACATGCAGCCATCTTTTATCGCCGAGAGACAAGTTGCCTTACAGGTAAAAAAGTGACTGTTTAAGTACTCAAAACAATCTTTTCATTTTGTTACATATTTTTTTTTATAATTGAGTCATCTGTATTAATATTTATTTATATTCATAAAGTGATGGCACTTTTAGCTCCAAACATAAATTGTAAATCAAATAAAGTATTTAAATTTGGTAAAAACACAATTTAACATCTTACTGAAGAAAAAATAGTCATTTAAAATCTCACTCTTTTCCTAAAAAAATGGCCTCAGAGTTGCAAAGCTAGTATTTAAGATCAAAAAGGGCACCAACTAATCTTCTATATTGTCATTTTCAACTCAAAATCTGCTATGTCTAAAAAGTACACTTTTGAAATAATGACAAAAAAAGTTTTCCTGAAAAATAAAGGTTTTTTAAAGTATTCAAACAAAAAGTATTTTGTTTGAATGGAACCTACAATAACTTAGGGTTGTTTTACGTAAACTTATTTGTCTTTTAAATATGAAAATTTAATACTTTATTTATTATTTTGATAATAGAGCAAATTTTGGACATAGGTAACAGATTTTAGCTGCTGCACATGATAGCATATTTTATTAAAAGGTCATAATCCAACAAATAGTGCTCATAAGCACTTAGCAGTTTTAAATTTTTTAAACAATAGATAGAGGCAGTTGACTATTCACTAAGGAAAAAATGTTGGAATCTCAAAAAAGTACACATAGCAAATTTTGGTTTGACAACAATGATATGTTAATAAATAAATAAGCAAGGGTATTTGTCAGCAATAATCACTTATCAATTGTACTTTCAAAAATCTTCTAATTTAAATAATATTAATCAATGACCAGCTCCCATCATTTGTGACAAATCTATACTATTATATAAAGCTGAAGAGTTTGTTTGTTTGGTTGTACGCACTAATCTCTGGAACTACTGGTTCGAATTGAAAAAATCTTTTTGTGTTGGATAGTCCATTTATCAAGGAAGGCTATAGGCTATAGAGGCTATAGGGTACCAGCTAGTTAAAAAATAAAATCTTGTTATGTTTGTTATGAACAACACATTGTGTTGCTTGAAGTTGCAATATCATGTAGATTTAATATAATTTAATTTAAATTAGCAGTACATCTTGAGTAGGTACAGTAATAACCTTGTCCCAGATGAAACTTAATTAAAATATTTCTTCTTCAGAATTATATTGAAGAAGTTTTGAAACATCACATATTATCACTATCTTTACAAGTAAGGAGGTTTTTGGATCCCGATCACTATTCATCAGAGATTGCAGGTATTTTTTTTGTACAGCTGCTTTTTTTTATTTTGCTAGAATTCTATCTGTTTTACTTTGACATTTTTAAGTGTAACACTAGAGAGAAATAAATAACATTGTATTATCTCTTAATAACTGTTGAAAAGGTTTTTACAGTTTAATAAAATATAGCTAATTTTAATAATACTAGAGATTAAGTTATCTGTTGTTAAAGAACATCCATTTACTGTTGATAACTGGCATTGAAATGACTGAGTTTCTGTTATCAGTGTTACTGACATTGCACTCAACAAAAAAAAATAAAAGTGACATCCTTTGTCTGAGATATGTCTGTATTTTATAATTGTTACAATTCGTCATTAATTGCTTTATAAGATAAATTTTCGTGTACTATCGTAAGTTTTTTAATTTTAAAACTATATGCTTGCAATGAAATCCAAAGTTCTAAAAATGTTGATTCGAAATCTTATGCTTGTGCATTAATCTGTAAAATTGTTTTAATAAATGTAATTACTTTTACAGAACAAGCCCTCCAAACAGTATCAATCGCTTTGAGAGGAGATGGAAAATACGACCTAAAGGGGCCCCTTGGAGATATAGGATGGAGGATAAGAAAGAAGTATTTTATTGTGAGTTTTTCTTTCTTTTTTTCTTGACTTTGTTTTCAAATTTATTAATTTTTCTTTTAAATTTAAGAAGTGGCATGGCACACTGCATTTCGCATAAACAGAAAACAACTTGCGTGAGATAACAGCATGTGTGCTGTTGGATACATGCTTCGGTTCGGTGAGCAAGCGGTTCGGTGTCAGAGCTCTATCCCTTCATAAGTCTTTATCCCTTATCCTAATATGATCGGCGTTGTTTGTGTTATAGACAATGGTAGGCCACCTACCATTAAGTGGACTGTCAGCCTGTCTGTCAACTGTAACATAAAAAAGTAAAAATGAATAATAGTATTCACAGTTTATTATGTGTTTACTATGTGTATAAAGTTAAAAATAAACAATAACATATAATAACACGTTGGCCCCGCACACATTGAAGATTTTATTCATGCATTCCAATGTGTTATTGGAATTAACACATTATTGCCCTTAAAATAACGGAAGCCCGCCTGGCGGCAGTTGTTGTTCGGTGAGTGAGTAAGGGATGACTTGCAGTCGGCAGTGGACTTGCAACACCAGAGGCGTTGCTTAAGTTATAGACGACAGTAGCCACCTGTCACCTTAACATAATTGTACTTATCATCTTTAATTGAAATAAATATTTTATTAATTTCAGGTGACTGATAGAGTTAATAAGACAAACTGTTTGCTGTCATGGCAGAGCTACGGAGTCGATAAATGTTTATCTAGTAAGGATATGCAGTCCGCCTTTAAGAGTTTACAGAATTTATCAGTAGGTTATATTTTTTATTGTTATTTGTCACAATGACACATACTTCCAATGTATTACAGATTACATATCAGTTCTAAAAGTATATATGATTGAAATCATTACTGTATGATCAATTAGTCTATTTATATTATTATCATTAGTAGACGTTTGAATATATTTTCTCTACATTTAAGATTTTACATTTGGCAACAAACGATTTTGGAATAAATAAAATATTTTAAAAAATACAAAATGCATCAGAAAGGCAAATACGAAAACCAATTTCCAGTGCAAATGAAATTTTGATGGTGCTTCTTAATACATCCGTAGATATATAAACCTGTAGATCTACAAACCGAAGTACAATTTACTTAAAGTAAAATCATCGACCAAAGGACACATATCTGGGAATCACCTGATGGGCTTGGGCCTAGGGCCGGCGATAGACGGGTCATACAACTCTCCCAAGTTATTCCAGCGAACCTGCTAGTTAGAAATATGAACCTTTTTAAATGATTGATTAGAAGTTTGAGTCTTTTTTTTCCTTTCTAGTCCTTTTTAGAAGATCTTTGTTGGTCATCAGTACCAGTATGATGTTGTTTTTAAGTAAAGTTTCACATTGCATGTACATTTTACTTACAGCATCCATGTCTAGACCAAATATTATCAACAAATAATTTAGAAACAGGTGCCTACGTAGTTAGAAAGTTATACGAGAACGGAAGCGTTAGGGACATGTTGTACGGAACCGAGTACAACAAGAATTATTTGTTAAAATATGGCAATCCAAAAATAAGAAAACCTTTCACTTACGGACAAATAGCGCACTATGGCGGACAAATATTGCAAACGTTGATATTTTTACACGAAAAAGGAATTCCTCATGGTATGTCATTTTTTCTCTGATTATTTTTTATGTATATTAAAGGTCGACGAACAGGTTGATGGTCCACTGATGGTTTGATGGTAGGTGGCTACCATCACCTATAACAAAAGCATTGCCACGGGCACTGGAAATGTGCTGCCGTCCATAGTAGGATTTAGGATCACTCACCAAAACACAATAGCACACGTGCTGTTATTTCACGGTGGTCTTCTGTAAAGATGGTTACTGCCGCCAGACTGGCTGCCTAAATGACTGCCAAACATAGTGTGCCCTGCCTCTACTTTACAGGTCCAGACCAGAGCCAACGTTTCCAAAGCCGGGAATCGAACCCGTGAATCCTGGAACAGAGCGTTAAGGCAAACATCCTAACCACTCATGCAACGGACTCGTCAAATATTTGCTTCTTTCTTTTACACGCACAGGCGCTGCCGATCATAATAGGGTTAATGATATTATATCACTGTAGTCTTGTGTAACTGGGTGGTTACTGCCGCCAGACTGGCTGCCCAAATGACTGCGAAACGCAGTGTGCCTTGCGACTATTTATGATTTTTAATGAGTTCGTATACAATATGCTAAGAAAACTCCACTAATATTTCACTTACAGGTCACATACATCCCGGTAATATTGCGATAGAAAACCAAAGAGTCGTTCTATTGGATATGGAGAACTTCCTAACGGGCGTCTCCTGTGTGTACAGACCCTATCTGGTGCAAGTGAAAAAAGCTACCACCGTAGAAGCTATAGACGTTTACTGTTTTGGCCGAACACTGTACGAAATGGCGTTCGCTATGCCACTAGACGATTATTACTGTGATTTTTTTCCACCGGACACATCAGAAGATTTGGGTGAGATTTATATAATTTTATATTAGTTTCTTAGTATTTTTTGTTGCAAAGGGTGGCAGGCAGGCTGATTGTCTATTTGATGGTAGGTGGTTACCGTCACCTAAGGATACAATGAACACCAAGCCGCTGATCTTGCAGGAATTCGTTTACGTCTCACTCAAAGGAGGCCATATTATAACTAGGAAAATTCGTCTTTTCTATACTAATATTCGCTAGTACAGAAAACAACTAGTAATCTTTAAGACGACCCGTAATGAAATTATATAAATTAATAAATGGAATAGAATAATAAAATTCCAGCGATGGTGCTACGCATGTGCCTGTCAAGTGCTCAATGCAAGCATAAGATGCATTCGTTGTCAACTCTCCAGTGTGCGCCTCTCTTTACGGGAACTTTGTATAACGGCATAAGCAGAGGCCATCTCAAGTTTCCTATACCGCTCAAGGACCAATTAAGGAAAGCCGTGGAAGCCGTCGAGTCGCGTTTGAAAGGTGATCACAAATCGGTAAGTTATATGCCAATCCAAATCTTCTATATATATAAAAGGCAATGTGTGTATGTATGTTCCAGTATGTTTCCTATGGACTCCAAAACCAATCCAATTCGCATAGTAATTTTTTATGAATTACAGGTTCGTTCAGAGAAAAGGGAAGTACGTATTCAAGAAATACTCAGTTCAGAGGAAGAATTAAAGAAGAACAAACGGAGAGCGGTAAGTTGTAACACTTTCTCGTGTATAGAGTTCGTCCTTCTTACCTTTAATATCTATGAATGTAACAATGCAATGTATAGTGTTTCCAATCATTAACTAGCGATATTCTCGGTACATAAATCACTACTATTTTAATACACAAATACACTACATACTGAGATCCAATCCACTTCTCCTCTATGTGGCAGCCATTTTTCTTTTTTAGATATTGTCTGTGTGTTTAAAAAAAATCATATCTCTCAGTCATGTTCTTATTGAGAAGGACAACAAAATTGTCTATCGTTCACATTACGAAACATTTGTATATTTAATTACAAAAAACGAATACAATTAAATGTAAAGATTTTGTGTTGTATTTGTGTATTACTGTGTGTGTGAATTTGTAGTGAATGATGGGAATTAATGTTGGTAGAAAAAGCGTTCGAGTATTTGGAAGTCTTCGTCGTCGCTGGCGGAGACAGTGCGCTCGCACAGCCCCAGCACTACCTCCTCACCGACACCCTCCACACCTTCCGCGCAATGTATGTCTTTTCTTACACATCTAGTTAAATCGTAAACGAGACGTGTCTTGCATTAGATTCTCGTAAACGAGACGCAGAAACGTTTGTGTATGCTAATCTCAAAATCGGCTTAACCGACTTGGATGAAATTTGGCACATAAATAGTTTATTACCTGGAGGACTACAGGATACAGGATACTTTTTATCCAGGCAAAAACGAACGACAGCGCGTACGAAGTCGGGGTCACAGCTATATTATAAATATGAATCTGTAAGGATATGCATATGGAAGTTTATTACTCTGTATAGATTGTATAACAACTGTATAGATTTTGATGAAACTTTACAAAAGTGGTAGAAGTTATCTATAATAAAATATATTTTTGTTTATTTAATTAATTAACAGTTTTAAGATTAGTCTTAAAAGAATTTGACATAGATAAGTTGAATATTGTGTGTTTTTATAGTTGGAGACAGAAGTGTCACAAGTCCGATGAGTCCTACGACTCCGACGACACCAAATCCCATCGGAAACGGAAACGGAAGCGACGCACGCGCAGCACTTCTAGGCGCCATTTGCAATTTCGACAAATCGCGCCTCGCGCGTGTCAATTCACCGCAATGAATGAACTTCACATTATTTCATCATTATCATCATCGGCCCGTGTCTAGCTGGTTTTCGAGACACACATTATTGGATATAGGTTCGCCACCACGCACGGTCCCTCAGCCCTTCGCATCCAGCCGTTTCCTGCGATACCTTTCAGGTCGTATGTGCACCTGGCCACAGGTCGTCCTACGTTATGTTTTCTAATTACATTTATTTCATCATTAATAGAGTAAAATTACATTTATTCAGATGAAAGACAAACGTTGTGAGGCATCCAGTGTGGAGTAAACGTCCATACGTATTCAGAAGTCTATCCTCAGTAGTAGGACGTAACATTTCGTTTACTTAATTGGCAAGTTAACTGACTCAATTTCAATAAAAATTTTAGGAGACTTAAAACATGAAGATGCATACGCGTCTCTATGGACAAAAGTTGAACTCAGTTGAATAAATGTAGTTATTCCCTAAATCTAAACGGAATATTAATGTACCAGTCGTCATTGCAATTTACGGAGTAAATTAAAATTATGAAAATTGTTATTGAATTGACGTAACATAATTTGTTGGAGACATTGAACAAAAAAAGCTATTTGTTTTTTATGTAAATAAAAACAGTGATTGAATATTGAACTGTCAGGATTTACAATGCGTTTATAATAAGAATAAGACCGGGCGGGCTCCATATTGTGACGTTTTTACTCGTTAAAGTACGGTCGACAAGAAAATGAAAAAATATGAACATTTATTATTATAATTTATATTGATACATAAATTATTAAAATAAATGCGGCCGCTGCTTGTGGATCCACGCTGCTTTTGACCAGTCCTTTTGGAAAATTATGGGGAAGGCCTATGTTCAGCAGAGGATGTCTTACGGCTGAGATGATGATAATTTATATTAATATTTTTCTAAACAAAACAAACGCTCACAAAATAAATTTAATGTTAATAAAAATGTTTTTTTGCGCTCCGTACCAAATTCTACTTAAATTAAAGTCAATAACGTCACATGGCGCAAGCCCGATTCTATTTTATTTTGATCGCATATTTATGTATTTCTTATAAAGTTTTCGTTTCGACAATTGACTAGAAACCGCTTGTGAGCATAATATTATATTCGCAAAATATGTTTAAGTAAATGGCTTATGTTCTCAAAATATTATATTAGTAAAATATTATATACTTACTCAAAATTTTATAAGTGCAATCAAATCAAAATTAAGTGAACGATTTGTTCTTTATTTAGTTAATGTTTTTAAGCATTATACTATTGTAATTTTGTTTCTAATATTATGGTCTTCTCAATAAATTTTCTCGTTAATTTTTTTAAAATATTGAAATTCATCCTCTGCTTTTAACAATACTAGAAAATGTTAAAAGGTTGGCTTAGAAAAAAATCGCACGACTAATGCGGTTGAAGGCTGGCACAAAAGAATTAATTCCAAATGACCAGAAAAACAACACTCCTCCAGTTTTTATCATCATTGAAAGCAGAAGCTGCAATCCAAAATATTAAACTAGGTACAAAGAATTGCATTCCACTGTCCTGGTAAAAAAGATCGGCAAAATATATTAAAAAAAAATTACAAACGTGATAACAGACTGTATCACAAACAAAATCACATTAGAGCAATGTTTAGAAAAGTTAGCTTCATTAACACATAGATCGCGAAAAGATTATGTTTCATACGTCCAATACGATACGTCGGACCAGGAGTGAGCTATGGAACAAAGTACGTTTTTTCAGCGTAATGGATATCTATGGATGGAGTATAGAAGTCAATTGTATGGATGCAGTAGATTATTATCCAAGTATACTATACTATGGACTATAAACCATACTATATATGGCCCACAATTGTCTGAAATAATAATAATAATAAAAACTTACTATTATTATTATATCTATAACCCAATACATTGCTACTTTATTACTTTTAGGGCTAAAAAAAAGTGAAACCACCTAATAAAGTAGCATATTGTGCTGAATTGTATTTGTATTATTTTGTGAATATAATATTTTGAGAATATAATATTATGCTCACAAGCGCTAGAAACAGTGTGACCTATTACGGACTTTTTGAGATTACTTATTATTCACAGAATGACCAAAATGTTAGTATAAGAGAGATTTATTTTTAAACGTAAGTTTATACTGTGTAAGTTACATATATTGGTTAAAATAGTAGGAAAAGTTTAATAATTTTGACAGTTGCAAAATAAGATTGTAATATATTCTTGTTTATTGATTACAATTTTATTATTCCATATACAATTGTAGTTGAAAAAGTCACGTCTCACTGTACGTAACTTCATTACTCATTTTATGTTTATAAATTATCGGACGGAAACTTTTGTTTAGTTTTATTTGTTACCTCAGATAAAATGAGAACCAAAGAGTCCAGTAGACGGCAGTGAAGCAGGTAAAATTACGCCTTCGCCACAAATGCAATCAAACTACGCCTTATATATTGTGAAAATGCCGAATTTGGTAGTGAGTGTGTAAAAAACCTAAAATAAATTCCTTTGACAAATATATATTTTTAAGGGAGTGAAATTTTCAAATAAAAAACTGAGAGACATAATAATGTGTAATTACATTCTTTAAAAACTTACTCTACTACATATATATGTATTTTTATGTTACACACAAACATTAAACTCAAATATAACCTTTTTAAAAATACAAAATCAAATTACATACTAAGATAAATAACTGAAAAATATTCTTGAAAAAAAATAAATCTCATTCTACAAATAAATTTTGAATTTCAGTTTAACATAGCAATCGCTACAACTTCATGTGAGTAACGACAATCTTATCCTTCGACTAAATAAAACTTTCAAAGACTGTAAGGACTTACACGCAATAATTATAAAAAATGTATTTAAATCATATAGAAAAATCCACTATTTCGCAATAATGAAGTAGACTATACAATACTTTTGACAAAACAGGATTACAGGCGTCATGTTTTATATAAACTGTTAATAAATTTCACTATATAATGACTTCTTATAACGTAACATAATTATTACAAAATAAATGGAAAATGCATTTGAAACAAATATTTATTAAATAAGGAGATTTCTTCTCGAACCTTCTTTGCAAAATTAAAAATAAATTTCCATAATACTCTAACTTATTATTTACATCAAAATTATGACCTTCGATATCAACACTACAAATTCTGACAAGACAGTCACGGCTATAAGCAATTATTGTGAGACTTATCTCAATGGAATAAAGTTGCAAATATATATGTATATATATATAGGATCTAAATGCTCCGTTCTGTAGGAAAAACGGTCTGCGTAATTTTTTTTTTATTAGAAATGTACATACATTATTAAAATTGTAAATCTACACATGTGACATAGTGTTTTTGATACCGAATGATCACAGGAACAATTTAAACTCATCTTCTCGAAGTCAGAAAATATCGTAGACACTTTGAAGGCGTTAAAAAAATCATTTATAACACATAACACACAATGAATGGAGTTATTATCACAATAGTTTAAACTTATAATTAAATATGACTGTACTTATGTATCATGCAATAATAGGTTAACCAACGAAACCAAACGAACCGTCTTATATAGACGAGTGAGACATAATAACATAATCATTTATAAACATAAAAAGCTTAATTTTTTATAAAAAAAAAATCTTCCAATTCATCTTTTACCCAGGACATAAATATAAAATATTCCGGCTTATAAAAAAAATCAGTCTAAACATACTTTCAGCAATTTTTTTTCTCAATTGCTAGTTTCGGCCACATATGTCCATCAAACAAATCGGCTAGATAAATTTAAAAAATAAAATTCGAGCCAGACTAATATTAGCAGCCAAAACGTAAAGCAATCGAAGAAAACAAAAAATATTAAATGTTGCAATATTCATTAAGTTATTTCACAAAACTTAAACAAAGTGCACCATTCTATAAAACTATTATAGGTTATTCCAATTCTATTATATCTTCTAAGTCACTCAAATCGTCTATGTCGAAATCGTTTAGGGTCATTTCACCTGGAAAATAAAAATATACTCGTATATATTAAGATGTAACTATTGAAAAGATTATTGCACTGAGTTTCTCTGGTGGTGGCAGTCAGGTCTGGTGGCAATAACCAACCCCATGCAGAAGACCACAGTGACATTACAACATGTCCTATCGCTCTTGTGTTTCTTTGGGTATAAGTAAGAGATGCTAGAACCGGGATTTGGAAGGGATAAGGAAAATGCCTGTTCCTTGCAAATCCCGTATTCTACTATGGTCGGGAGTACACTTGGAGCCTCTGTGGCATTGTTTGTGTTATAGGAGACGGTAGCCACCTACCAGCATCAAAGGGTTAAAAATTATTAAAATTAAAAACCAATCTCATTTTAAAAAAACTTCAAGCGTTTTCATCTAGCTAAAATACGTGCTATTTCGAATAAACAATTTCTTGTAGTGAGTGTTTAAGATGCTTGCCTTAACGCTTTGTCTTAGGGGTTCCGGGTTTGATTCCCGGCAGGGTCAACTTTGGAAATGAACTTTTCAATGTTGGCTCTGGTCCGGATCTGGTAAGTAGTGACAGGCCACACTGCGTTTCGCAGTCAAATGGCAACCCGTGTGGCGGCAGTGAACACCCTCTTACAGAAGATCTGATAATAGCACGTGTGCTAATGTGTTTCAGTAAGTAAGGAATGTAAGTAAGCCACTGTGGCCTATAATAACACAAGCAATGTGTCAGCGTGTCTTTCGAACCTTAACATAAACAAAAATGTCGTCAGCGCCAGCAACCAGGTATAGGTTAAATTGTCTACCACCCTTAATAATAAAAAAATACTTACTGTCTGCTTTCTTCTTCTTCTTAACTTCTCTGGTTTTTAGAATTAGTGGCGCTGGCGCTGATCTTTTAAGCGGCTCTGTTTTATCAATGTTCCGAATAGTATTTGAATATGTTTTAGTCAGATTGATCGTTTGATTTATCGGACTGAAATAGTAAGATTACAATGTTACCTTATCTGATATTGAACACATCCCGAAATATAACCCAAATCCATTCAACGGTTTACATGTGAATGAATCATTAACTAATTTTACTAATATAAAAAGCTAATAAATGAATAATACTAAAATAGAAAACTGAAGAATTTATTTTCATTTCCGATAATCTCATTAACTATCAGTTGGATAAAAATAACTAATAAAATAAATTCAATATTGAATAATATCAGATATTCCCTTAAAAAATAAATTATGAAAATTTTCGAATTTACCTATTTATTTTATTAAATCACAATTTCAAATATCGATTTTATATCAGACATGACAATAGCACAGACACTTACCTGTCCTTGGTAATGGGAGTTTTGGTGACGAGTTTACCGCAGCCTCCGATGACGATACTCTTAGATGTTCCGACTATGGTCGAACTTTTCTTCAGGCTCGACACTCTTGAATCTGAACCACTTCTATTCGTGTTCCTACTCGTACTCATCGTACTCGTCGAAGGAAAAGAGGTCAAATCGACGGTGTCTATAATGCGTCCGACGGGAACGCCGGTCTTACTTACTAGTAAATCGTGTTTCGACGCTCTCGGCATCGGCTTTGTTGGAGGTGTATTCATTTTAACTTTACTCTTTAGCGCCTCCAACTTCTCTTTGGCCTTTGTGAAAACTGATTTTTTCATTTTCTCTATATCCTCAGGCGCCCCCGTTTGAGAATTTGTGTTCGTTTTCGTTGACCCGGCAGCTGACACTTTTGTATTTGTTTGTTCGTTCGATTTTGGCTTTACGTGTGGCGTTTCGTATGCGTCGGCTCTTATGTGAACAACATCCTTCAATATGTCGAGAGGATCTGAGATCGAAGTTTGCGTAGTTTCTTCATTTTTCGCCAAGGCGACCTTCGATGATGCGGACACTTTCTTCTTATCGTTGTTCGTGACCTGTGCGGTTTTTTTCTTCGGCGCAACGGCCTGATCGTCTTGACCATTCAATACTTCCAAAGCGCCACTTGCCGTTACGCGCAATATATCACCCGGTTTGCATTTAAAGTTTACTTTGGATTTATCGACAGTAGACTTTGTTTTTTTAATGTCTTCCTTGAGGGGTGTCTGCTGCGTTTGGGCAGCACTGGTTGGTGTTGAGATTAGGCGAGTTTGGAGCTCAGGCGCTTCTATCGATGTAGTCCCGGAAAATACTGTCGATGTCGGTAAAGCTACACTTATAAGCGGCGGCGGTGACGAGGAAACGGAAGGCGTCGGGTTATTAATCATTCTCCTGAGTATATTCGACGCTTCTTTGGACGAGATCGCCGAATTTAAACTATCTATCTGCGACTTCGATACCAAAACGAATTTCTTGTTTCCTGTCATGGCGTTATTCGACATTGGAGTCAGAATGTGCTGAGCTGGCGAGCCGGTGACATTGTTTAAATGTGGCAATAGTATCTGTTGAGCAGTCGAGTTGGGCGTCAATCGTGACGAATCAATAACGCTTGTAGGAAATACGGTATTAACGGTAGGAATATGTGATGAAGCAGTTGTGGGATGTAGGATTGTGGGAACAATAGTCTCGTCGTCGTCGCTGTCCAGACTAATCGTGGTCCCGACCTCCGGCAAAGTTGCCGAAGATTTGGTAATGTGACCGGTAGGGACCGCCCTTCCGGTCACGGTACGGTCGTGTCCCAACACGAACAATTCCGGTTGCTGAATGACCGTTCTCTCTCCGGAAGAATTCGCCATATTCAAATTCCCTCCGGTGAGCTCCGTCGTTTTCTGAAGTGGGCCAGTCTCGGTTACTCTGGACGGCTCGGGTGCTATAGGTACGCAATTGTTTTTCTGAAGTGGTCTACGCAAAATTGAAATCACCCGGCGGCCAGTGTTGGTTCCTCCGTACGGCTTGTGTGCTATAGGTACGCAATTCATTTCCTTCACAAAGCTATTGCCATTTCCACCTTTCGATAGAATTGAGTTAATAATGAGCGGTTGTGAATTCTTTCTCATGAGAGGAGGTGGCGAGGGATTCGAATCCACGATATAAAAGTCATCGTCGGGTAGAATGCACTCCCCGCCGGGATCCGGCAAATGATCGAACGCCTTCGTTATGCTCCCGGCACCTTTGAACCTGGAAAAACAAAAACAAATGCTTTATTTTATTAAGGAGTTGTATGTCACGAAGACTACTTAATGCTGCAGCATCAGGTCAAGGTCAGTATACCAAATTTTACATTAATCGAACATGTGGAACTTAGTGAACCTTCGTCAACTAGGAAATGGGCTGATGTTCCGTCCGTTTCAGAGCTACGATACCACAGACTAGACACACACGTCAAAATTATAACACCCCGTTTTGCGCGTGGTACATTGATAGCAAGAAAGTTGCTTTTATCTACTATAACAACCACATGAGAGCCAACTTTGTAAAAGTTCATTGTCAAAGTTAGCCCTGCCGTGAAACCAACCCTGGACCCAAGTCAGTGGGCTACTATCAACACTTGTTGGGGAAAGTACTTACATGCTGACTGGTACGACCTTGGCCGCTTCCTCCGTGGCGTAGCCATTACTATTTGAAGAGGAACTTTCCATTTTGACGACTTTCGGAGCTACAACTGCTTTCATCGGTTCAGCAATGGGTGCCATCCTCGCCTTTTTACTTTTCGGTCCTGGTTTATACGCTTTCGTTGGAACTTGTGGCTCCATCTCTTTGGGAGTAGATTTTTTTGTTGATACATTGTCTCCGGTGTGTATTTTCTTCATAACTTCTTTACCTAAAACCTGAAAACACAAATGAATCAATCAAACTATGATTAGTCTAAGGTAACAAGTGTGTCTATCGGAGCAGAAATTTGTAGATCTTCCATTTATATAAACATTTTTGATTTGTAAATTGTTTATAGTAACAAATCCCTTACCTTAAGTGCAATATCATAAATGGGCCCACTTGAAATAGGATTGCCTGTTCTTTCGTATTCCGCTCTTATTTTGTCTGTGCTGTACTTGGCGGCCAGAACAGCAGCATCTTCGTCCAACATCGGATTGCCCGACAAATAAGTGTGAGCGATTATCTTTACAAAGTTCTCGTTGGTCAATAGGGATGGATGCAAGCTTAAATTTTCATCGTTCTGCGCGTCTGTGCTGTCTGTAGGGTTGGCGACTTCGTTTTTGATGACAGCGGCACACCGCGATTGTTCCTCATCATCACTCAACGTTATACTGTAATTATCTGTATTATTAAACAAGCTTGCGACAGCCCTGTTCACTTCGTCCGTATCCCGTTGACTTTTCTCAACAGCTGGTGTTTGGGATCTCTCAACAACACCACGATTCGGCGTCCACTCGTCGTCGCTAGAGTCGATTATGCTAATGACTGTAGGATCTTGATGACTAATCAACTTTTGTGCAGACAAAGCAGCTTTTCTTTTGTTGGATTGATTTTTCGGGTGTGGCAACACCGGATCTGTTCTAGATTTCTTTTCTGAATCAATAACTCTTTCAAAATCAACGTTGTTTGCGGTTGTTTGTTCTTTCCCTAGCATAACATTAGCGATTTTTCTGGTCAGTTCATCGCAGTGGTTAAGAATTTCCAACTGATTCGTCATAACGATATATCTAATTTTCTTTATCAAATTCGCTAACTCATTTGGCGGGTTCGTATGAATGTTATACTTAATCAACAGATTTGTTATTTCCTTAATTTTGGAATCATCCAAATCGCCGTTTGGCGGTTTTTCTCGAATTTTCTCGGGTGGCTTTTCTTTGCGGATTTCCGGTAATCGTTCTAAGGGTATTATACATTGCTTGAAAGCTATAAATTTATTTGGCCCTGAAGGCTGTTCGGGAGTATCCTCCTGTATTTTTTCCGGTATCGATGTATGTACAGTCGGGATGGGTGTTTGTACGGATGTTGTACTAGTTGGTGGGATCACTAAGGGCGATTGCGCATACTCGTGTCCATGCGGGCGACCCTGCGGCGGTATATTGACGGCCAGCTGATTTTGGTAATCTGAAATATTAAAAATTACGATAGAATTTTAGTATAGTTGACTTAGAACAAAAAAGAAACCTAAGCTTACTGTAACTCTTTGAGAATCGTGTAGTGTTTGACGGACCACACAGCACCATCTAGTTCCACAGTAAGCAACTAATGCTTGTATTATGGATACCAGACAGTTGATATACTACATAGATTACTTTTTTTTTTTTGTAAATACATACATATTATTATAAATATAAAACATCCATGACTCAGGTACAAAGGTAAAATGTTAACACATAAACATTTGCCCCTAGCGGGATTCGAACCCGCGACCGTTTGGTTAACAGCTAGGGTTACTAGCCACTAGACCAAACGTGCCGTCTATTATATGTCGTCCCAGCACCATCTAGCTTGTGCAATATTTGTCCATAGGACTGTTGAAACACAGCCAAGGAGTGTACGTACGCGTGTGCGCTTGCTCCTGCTGGAACTGCATCCAGGCGGCGGCGCGCTCATCCTCGGGCAGGTCGCGCTCGTGCGAGCCGCGCAGCAGCGAGTCGTGCTCGTGCACGGCGTGCAACGCGCGCAGACGCGCCACGCGCAGCAGCGCCACGTCCTGCACGCCCACCGCCACGCCCCCGGCCACACCGAGCCCCGTCTCGTCATACCTACCGTTCACTCATCACTCTTATTGGACACACATGGGAATGAAGCAGCACTACACGTTAGCCACTAGGTGGCGCTGCTTCATTCTCATACAAATTGACGGCGTTCGTCGCATATGTTCTCACCTTTCCACGTAAATTTGAAATGCCGAGGCATAAGCAAGGGCCCTTTTAAATCAACGACGCCGTTGATTGCTCTACTACTTTTCAAATCAATTGTCAAATCATCTGTTATCTAAAGAATATGAACAACGAGTGAGTTTGATAAGCACACAGTGATTTCGTTGAAATCTCGATGTTAGCAAAGTAAAGTTGACATGTTTTGTAAAGCGAAATACTTTAACCAAAATTATTATTATTTATGTGAGGCAAAATCAAAGCGGTGTTTAAGGAGCAGATGATTTAACAGAAAATCATATGGACATGAAAAATCGCCTCAAATAATTAACATACGCCCCACTAACGTATAAAAATCATACTGTACCTATAAAGTTCCATTAGATCGGACATGTTGTAATGTCTGTCAATCTGCTGTTCGTCGACGACGCGACATGCGACGGCTTGCTTATTGACTGCCCGCTCGTATATCTTTTGTTCCATTGTACCCTGTAATGTAATATAATTAACATAAGATCCAGACCAGAGGCTAACTGAAAAGTTCATTTACAAAGTTTCCATATCAGAAAGATAGGGAATCACGTGTACAATGACACTCACAAGTGCGACGAGCCTGTAGATGAAGCAGTCCTTCTTCTGCCCGAACCGATACACCCTGAATATACTCTGCACGTCGTGCGCTGGGTTCCAAGAAGTGTCCAGAATGACCACGCGATTTGCGGCCACCATGTTCAGCCCGAGGCATCCGGCGCGGGTTGATATTAAAAATAATCTGTAATATTAACAGACACATTAAGACAGGTTTTGATTATTTATTAAACATTGATAATATGGGCTCTTCTGATGCCATACATTTGTTGCATTGTTGTATACCTTTCAGAGTACCTCATAAATGTAAACGTATCTGCCGCAAAAAGGATCTTTTTGCTATTAGAACGTATAGCACAATTCATTTATGAGACATGCATGCAAACTGTAGCAAATGATTTATTAAAAAAATCCTTTTCCAAACTAAAAAATTTTCGTTAAAAAGCAGTTCATTTAATCATTTTATCTACTGGTATAATAGTTTAGGTCAATTATAAGTAAGAGGAATTTCTAAGCGCGTTTTATATTATGTACAATTCATAAATATCCTATTTATATTTGCCGAGTTATCGCAGTTTTTTGTAAAAGAAGGCGGAAGGCCGATCTCATTGGACCAATTGTAAATTACCTTATAATTTATTATAAATTACACCCGAACCAAAAAAATCCGAATAAAATCCTAAATACAGGGCGGTTGAAAAAATTACATTTAAGGTATATTAATTATCTATTAATATGTTAACAACTGACTTAGTCTCGACGTTGGTCTCGGCGTTGAACTCGCGACACCACTTCTGGCGGACCTCGGGAGGAACAGATCCATCCAGCCGATAGTAATCTGTGCCTAAACTCCAATTCTTTTTTTTCTTCAAAAAGTACTCCAGTGAATCCATGGTGAATAGAGACGTCGAGAATATTAAACTGAAAAATTAATAAAATTTGTTATATAAAAGTTATTGTTGGAGAGAACACTTTCGCACCGCGTCACACTGCGTATTGGTCTGAACTGACCAAACTGACCATAAGTTTTTGGCACATTATGTATTCAATTTAATCTTAAGTTAATGTTCAGTTTAACTGTAAATTTGAGAAATGATGAAAACACTCACACTTTGTCCCCCAATTGGACGCACTCCTCCAAAATCTTAAAGACCGCTACGAACTTGTTGGAGGCCTCGAGAGTATTAAGCATGTCTCCGCCATCAAGATACGGCAGCCACCACACCTCCGTACTGGATGGCTTCACATCTTCCGCTGCAGCCAACTCTTCAGCAGCTATCTCGTCTTCTATCTTCTCCACTGTAATCGACATAACTATGCATCAGCTTAAGGTCGACGATAAATAATTTAACTATTCTCTCGCAAAAGTCAACCGACGCAGCCAAAATGTGAAACAATGGGGTGGCACATTCGTCAGACAAGGATGGCGAAAGCGAGTAGTGTAGTGGACCTATTATTTATACAAACCACGATGTTTCGACGAATAATTCTTAAGGTTATGACATAACCCCTACTAGCTGAAAATCAGTACCTTTCGTGTCATATCAGTACTCACCCTTAGGTTTGTTGATGTTCTCCCTCGCTCTCGTTTCAAAGTTATGCAAGACTTGCGGATGCGACCATATTTTCTGGAGAGTGTGGAAGTCCTTCAACACACTATGCTTATTTTGTGTTCCCGCGTAATTGTTCATGTAATGTTTGTATAGGTCCCACTGACATTTTGTTAGCGATATGAAAACCGTGTACTCGTGTTTTTTTGGCAAATATGGATACAAGACGGACACCTCTTGTCTTTGAAGACAACCTTCTAGTACTTTGTGGAGAATGTGTGTCCTCGCTTTCATTAGTTTTATATCCTCTTCTCTCGAATCCCTATGCTGACCGTTCATTATGGGATTCTCGAATCTGTGATAGAAACAGACAAATATATATTTATATAAAAGTGAAGCGAAAACTTCGAATTTGTCTCTTTTTTAGTACATATCTGACAAGTAGCGCAAGGCATAGTGCGTTTCGCAGTCATTTGGCCAGTCCGTCTGGCGGCAGTAACCACCCTCTAACAGATGACCACCGTGAGATAACAGCATGCATGTTGTGTTTCGGCGAGTGAGTGAGGGATGCCAGAGCCCATTTTCCTATCCCTTATTCTTTCATCCTACTTTGGTCAGCAGCAGTAACACTTGTGGCTTTGCTTCAGTGTTATCTTATAGGTGACTGCAGCCATCAAGTAGACCGTCACCCTGTCTGATGGCCTTAATATATAAAAAAAATTGGTAATACTCAAAACTACAATACCATTTTGTATAAGTCTTCAAATATTTCAATGGAGCTGTCAAGAATTTTTTACAATATTGTCACCGAACTTATATCTTATTTACCATTGAATAGTCAGACTTCCTACATGCTTGTTCTTTTTTTTTAAAAAAGATGTTAAGATGTGTTAATACCCACAAAATAAAGTGTACAGCGCGTTCATTAAAGTTTTTCACTTTAATGAATAAAATAAATTAAAAAAAATTGCTGCTAAAAAGCTTCAAAAAACACACCTGTTCGAATATTCAGAATACGTTCCTAAAAGGTTTGGTTTGACAAAGTTCACCATGCAATAGTATTCTCTGAGATTGTTTTGTATCGGTGTTCCCGTGAGAATGATTCGCCTCCTCGTTGCGACCCTGCTCATGGCGACGGCGAGGACCGAACAATCGTTCTTGAGCAGATGGCCCTCATCGCAGACAACTACGTCCGGTCCGGGGTCCAACAGGGCTGTGCGGATCTTGTTCACAATTGTCGGACGAATATTATCCAAGAATGGATCGAGCGTTGACAAACTTCTGAACAACTCGTAACCAATTATAAAAATTCCCCCTCCGTTGTACCAATCTTCCAATTGATAGGCGCGTTGGTAGGTCTTCTTCAGTTTGGATAGCTCGAACACCTGTATTTTAATTTTGTATGTTTTCATATTATCCTAAATTAAAGCAACTCTGTCTGTCTGTGTGTTACCATTTCACGCCTTAACTACTCAACCGATCATGAAATTTAGCATACACGTTGTCAGGGATATCATAAATAAGGTACTTTTTATTCAGAAAAATAAAAGTAATGTTCCCGAGGGATCATCTAAAACTATGAAAACTAACGCCTGGAAAGTGTAACAGCAATAAAGATGTCAGGCTTTATATTGTTTATCTTTTTTTTTGTCTTTCAACGCGGACGAAGTCGCCGTCACCAGCTAGTATGTCTGTTTCACAATAAACACTACTGAACGTATTTTCATGAATTTTGGCACACAGATAGTTTATTACATGATTCATTATATAGAATACTATTTATCCTGAAATAATGTGGGATTCCCGAGGGATCGTATAAAAATATAAGACACTAGCTGATGCCCGCGATTAATAATAGTAGACACATATAGCCTTGCGAACTTTTTTTGTGGGGTATGATGAGTACTATAAAAAAAGTACTTTTAAACGAAACATTCTTACCTTAATCTTATTAGTGACTGGTCCGATCCATTTGTGTATCTCATCCACCCAATTGAGTACCGTAGACAGAGGGCAACACACAAGCACTCGTCTTACACCTACTTGGGGATGCGTCATTACCTAAACAAGTAAAATGTCTATTAATAAATAAAACAATCTGAATTCTATGTGTAAGTACGAACGAACAAAAGAAAGACACTGTTTTTCGACAACAAATAGTGAGAATACGCACCGTATGTAAAAGTGCAAGAACTTGTAGCGTCTTGCCGAGCCCCATGCAATGTGCGAGGATGCAGCCACCGCCCGGCTGACCGGACTGGATCATAGACAGAGATTCGAAACAAGCGTCCCACATGAACTTCACACCTTCGTACTGCAAATTTTTACATTCAAAAAGTTACAAATACCTTCAAAAATATACATAATTCCCTTATATAAAGTGATATTATTTTGTCGAAAATAAATTATCGACTATTTTTTCAGTCAGATTTAAGCTATTCATATACAAGTGGTGTAATGTGTATGGGCTTGCGTTTGTTCACTCTAATAGCACAGACAAGAACTGTCTCGTTATAGCGCCACGTTGGATATAAGAGTGGCTCTCTTATATCTAAGTATACTCTCGGACGAGAGTAGACGTGTCAAGAGACTGTCCATTGAGGGAGAAGTGCTACAAGAGGTATAATGATAAATTACCTGATGTGCTTTCATGACCTTAGTGAAGAAAGGATGAATCGTGACAACTGGCTGTTGAGTGACGAAATCATACTCCAAACACACCTCGTCATTGATGACGACGACATTAACATCTTCTTCCACGCCTAGCACTTCACGCTATAAAAGAAATAATCGGGATTTTTTTTTAAATTGTTAATTTAAACATTTTGATTATTACCGGCCACACAGGCCACTAATGATAAGCATTAAAAAAAAAGGTTCATTGGACTGGCACTGTAAATGACAAAATACGACACATTTTTATAAAAAATAGAAAAATAATTAAAAAGAGAACAAAATCTTACCAGTTTATGCTGTCGCGTATTCAGTCTGCGTTTCCTTTCAAACTCTTCCATATTAGCTATGACTGTGCTTTTTGCTAAAGACTTTTTGTCTATCACCTATAACATATGATAACATTTCAAGTTAAAAACGACATGATTCATATAAACGAACCTTAATAAAAATTATGTATAAGTATGGGCAAATAAAAAATGAACTAACTTTTCTGATGTTGCGACGTCCTCTTGCATAAGACTGCGAGTACTTTTTCCCTGGATGCGAAGAATTTTCACCAAAAAGCTCATGTGAAAGCACTCTGAAATTAAATACAAGGCATAAGTTGTAGATTGTTCTAGGCTGCTTTACATTTAAAAAGTTCACACATTTAAAATTATTAACAAACTCTTAACAAAAATGAATTCTTCAGATTTCACCACCAAACAAACTGGATTCTAAACTTAGTAATTTATACTTTCTCAATGTACTATTAATACAATCACATTGCCTGTCACAGATATTCTGTGATGCATGTGGATTATTCAGATGTGATGCCGGGATCCACTCCATCTTGCTTCTCCCTAAGTCAGGTTATTTGCTAGGTATAGCAAGTCTGTTGACAATTTTTTTACTACAGACTATTTTTTTTTTACTCAATAAAATCTTATAGAACATTTTGTTAATGTATGCAACTAAAGGTGAAGTTCAAGTGTGCTTTTGAAGATACCAACAGAATGTAACACTTATTTACTACACTATATGATACACAGTTCAATGATACGCGTGCTCACGGAAATTTTATTAAATAAGTTATATATTCTATTGTCATCTTAAAAAGTGCGCACTGAGTAGTTTTCTGGTGTGAACTGATCTTAAATTTTATTTATTTAGTCCACAGGTTCATCGAGTACAATTTGGCCCAGTGGAATCAAACGTACTGATGCAAATCCACAATGAATGCTGAGGAACCAGCATCCATGATAGATTTCCTTCTCCTACGCAAAAAAGTAATCATGGACCCGGTTTCAATTTATTTTTTTTTACCTCAATTGCTTCTGATGTTCCAAAAACTTCTTGTACGAGCGACGCGATTTTCCACGTGTGTTTTTCCTGTTACGACGATCCCCATCGCTGCGTTTCACTATAAACTCATTCGTTATTTTCGTACGTTTTGCATCTTCAATGCTAAAAAAAATATTTGTGATGACACGTATTCAACTAAACATTCGATACAAATAATATATCAAATTATCGCCTGACATATTATGCTTGAAAGCCATATCTCTGTGGCGACGGTGGCGCCGCCACCTGAATTTTTTATATTTTCAGACAATCTCTCAGGAACCTAACAATCCAGGTAATAAATTATCTGGGTGCCAAATTTCGTCCAAATCCGTTCAGCCGTTTTTGCAGGAGTAACAAACATCCATCCTCACAAACTTTTGCATTTATAATATCAGTAGGATTTTTAAGTATTAAGTAATCTTTAATGATACTAAATATAATATTTTAATAATTTAAAAATAATTTATAGTACATGCCAAGGTTTGGAACTCTCTGCCGGCGTCTGTATTTCCGAGCTCATATAACCCAAATCTTTACAAGCTTCGGGTGAATAGGCATCTTCTGGGTGAGTTCGCTCCATCATAGGCCTCATCATTGCAACACGGCTGCTTGTTGGCCAAGAGCAAACCCATTTCTATAAAAAAAAAACATACCTTGTATCTTCTTGTTTCTTCCCCATTCTCTTGAGAAGCTTTTCCTTTGTATTAACCCACAGTTTCTCTTCTTCCGATGAAGAATCGTCCGATTTTTCTTGATTATGTCTATTATTACCTTTTGATGAACTTTTCTGAAAATTTAATAATCATTCTCGTTAATAAGGTTCATCACTCTGCATAGTCTGATGTTCTGGCAGTCTTCGCACGTATCAGTCTTATAGTAAATTAGCTGGTGCCCGCGTTAATAAATAAATAAAAAACATAGGCAATATAATGCTTGACCTCTTGTTGCCAAGCGTCAATTTTTTATTTTATTTTAGATGATCCCTCGGGAACAGTCCTTTTTTCTGGATGAAAGATACCCTATCTCCCTTCTTGCAACCCTGACAATGTGTATGCAAAGTTTCATGATGATTGGTTGAGTAGTTAAGGTGTGAAAAGGCAAGTTACTTTCACATTTATAATATTAGTAAAGTATGGAGTATGGATATTATACACATATATATTATATGATATATAGCATATTATATATAATAAAGCACGATAATAATTGTTGTAATAGAAAATTTCTAAAAAACTTACATGTTTTTTCTTGATATCCTCTCTTTTCTTATCCTCTTTTGGTGGACTGACTTGTAAGTTTTCATCCATTTCTTTCTTCAAATCAACGGGTGCATTTAGCAAGTTCAACTCTGTTTTCATCATTTTATCTGCAGTCAACATCAACTCCTGTTGTTCCTGGTCCCTTTTAATATCTTTTGATTTAACTAAAAGACTTTTATTGCTTTTGCGTGACTTTGAATCCTTTCCAGCAACATCACACTCTGTATCACTCTCTTCATCGTCCATTAAAGAATTCTTTGCCAGGTGGTTATCTGTTTGACATAGTGGCTGTAATAGAAACATAGATTTATGTATAGCTTGTAACGTTTTAAACAGAAAATACTTAAAATATAACTATGCAAGTGAAAATACATAGATTGTAACAATTATCTATGTTAGGCATTATGACTGATATTGATACTTTTGGATTTGATACATAATTTATTTATTATTTATTGGACATGTAATGCTACACTATATATTTCCATTTTTTTCATTTTTTTTAATTCTCATTTAGTAGATTAGATTATATTAGATTAGATTTAGGTTTAGTACATTGGATGTTGCTTGGAGCTTTTACTTTGTGCTTCCTATAATTGCGGCGGCATCCGCCAAGTGCTAATTATTTTGAACATTCAGGCAAAATATTATCAATCTTTTGATCTGTGGTAGATACGGTAGTAATATTCGTCCGCGCAATTGCGCTGAGCGCAACTCAAAGCGCATTTCCACTCGAAACACTATCCAAAACAGTGATAGCTTATTGTGCTGTGATTTGGTGTAATAATCAACGTAAAAACGTGAATAACCAAAATTCTGGTGTATCATATCACGAGTAGGTATGTAATTAAATGCATGCAAACTACTGCACCGATTTTCATGTGGTTTTCACCAATATGGCCAGCAAATATGGCAAATTATGTTTTTTTTTACATCGAAGTAGTGTAAATAGACAATTTTTTAATTTAAGTAACATATAAAGCCAAATATCTCAGCTTCGATGTAATTTAGCTATATAGTTCCATAATAATAAATGCTACTTTCGAACTGCTTGAAAATGATGCCAACTTTTCCCAAATCCCCTTTAATGAGGCATATAATAACCCCATAATACTTGAAAATTGAGTAAACAAAAAATTAAGAGAAAGGTTTTCATGGAAATTCGATTACGGTTTAGTGTTATGGTTAGTAATTAAAAAACATGTATTAAAAATATTACCTGCTCCAAAGGTATTTGGTCCTCTACACCTTCACCTTCATCTTCTGATGGAGTCAATTCAGCGTAATGGTCAGAATGGTATGTTTCATCCTTAACATTAGTATCTGCAGCTGGTTTCGATTTACTTTCAGCATTAACTTTATCTTTAACAATGCGCTTTTTTTCCCCCATGTTATAAATTCTATTTAGAGACTGTAAGTTGATTAACCTAAAAATAGTGAAATAAAGATTAAAAACATGAACAAATAAAGGCTACTATGTGAAAGTATTACAATACTATTAAGAAATATCTTTCTAAATATTAATAACTACAGGTTGCACGCGACTTCGCCCGCGTAACTTTATAAAATATAGCCTATGTTACTCGCTGATAATGTAGCTTTCTATAGGTGAAAGAATTTTCAAAATTGGTCTAGTAGTTTTTGAGTTTATTCATTACAAACATACAAATCTTCTCTCTTTATAATAATAAGTATAGATTACCTGTCTACTTCAGCATCTTCCTTATTTTTGACACTAATTTCTAAATATTTATTGTAGGTGTCAACAAATTCTTCAGGCAATTTTTGTAATACAACTTGTGTCAATCCATATACCTTTTCATCTTTTGCATCTAAAGGATAACAATGCCATCCATGACGTTCGATATAAGGGACCTCATTTCCCACAGACGATTTCTTACTTGGGTCTAATTTATGCTTGGTCTTTTTACCAATCGGAGTAACTTGCTCATCTTCCAACAATGGCAATGATGGTTCACATTCTAACAGTTCAACAGGCTCGTCATAGTCAATTACGTCAGAACTGTCTTCTTCTTTATTTTCAACATTAAATTCAATGTCAGCTGTACTGTTTATTTTAGAAGGCTTATCCGGAAGAATACATTGAGTTGAATCTACTTCAGCATATTGTATTGCATCATTTACTTTTTTGCTTCTCGTCGTTTTGTGGTTGCTACTGTTGTTTTCGCCTTTGTCTTTAGATTTTTTCTCTTCCAATTTTTCATTTTTAGATACTTGAGTTTCAATGTTTTTCTCTTCCTGTCTATTTTTTTCTAGCATTGTGCTGGTTTTTTCATTGGCTTCTGACCCAAACTGTCTAGTGCTTGTGTCACTTTTTGTTTTTGTTATAATCTCATTTTCAGAATCAGAAGAATCCATATTTTGCGCCTTCTGTCTGATTTTTTCTTTCATTCTTTTTGTAATAACACTAACATAACTGTTTACCACATTTTTTTCTACTACTTTATCTCCTGATGGACCAGTTTTGTTATTATTTTTCATGTCAGTTTTCTTTGGTCTACCTCGACCTTTTTTTTCAATTTTTTTCTTTCTTACCAGTTGACTTTGTTCATTTTCAGAACTACTCTCCATTAAAGTTTCTTTTGCATTATTCAACTGCAAGGGTTCGAAAGTGTGGGGTACTAATAGACTCATATCGTATTCGTTTTCATCATCAGAATCAGGCGCATGTTGTCGACGAACCCTGGCAGCACTTTGACTAAAGACGCCATTTTCTTCATTTAAGGACAACATTAACTTACTTGCGCTAACAAATTCTTCAAAACTGTCTAAAGGAACACTAACATTTTGATTTTCAACTTCTTGTTTAGTGCATACACTATCTGGTAGAATTGATATATCCTCTAAAGAAAAATCTGTCTCTTCTTTTATATTGGTTATTTCTTCTGGTTCCATTTTCACTTGTGAAAGTTCTGTTTGATTAATCATTATATTCTCATCCTCTTGTGCATTTTCTGTTGTGTTACTGCATGGATCATAAGACATCATTGTCTCCATTTGTACCTGTGACACCCAGTTGTTTTCCATGGGATAGTTCTCATCTTGATCTTCGCAATACGATTCGTAATCATCATTGTTCATAACAGACCCATTATCGGAGTATTGGGAATCATTATCTTCAACATTTGAATTTGTACTATCAGCAATGTTAACAAATGCATAATCAGACAATGTGACTACATTATCGATTCTATGGGTAGCTTCAGTAGTTGTTAAAACATTTGAAATATATTGGAAACAAATGGTGGAAAGTGGTTTGACTTTATTTTTAGTTGTGTTGCTTCTCTCATCTGCCCCTATTTGGTTAAAAATTATATTTTCATTTAATAGATTTTGTAATTTAATAAATGAAATGTGTTTTAAAGTATCTGGACACAATGATGACAACTTTAATGATTCAAAATCTTCTGATTGTTTAACTTTTTTAAAATCTTTTTCGAGAGTATAGTTTTCATTTGAATCATTTCTTACTCTTATTCCATTTAAAAATGGAGTATTAATAAAATTATCCTTACATTTTGTTATTTGCATTTGTTTTTTTAAAACATCCAAACACAATACTAATAAAGTTTGTGATGCTGAAGTATTTAATACTTCAGCATTGTTATTTCGGAACACATCTTTTGTAGAATATTTCTTGTGTGTGTCGCGATTAACTCCATCAACAAATTGTATATATTTATCCATTTTTCCATGAAGTGTAGCAGTATCAACTATATATTTAAGCACAGTACGCTCCTCACTTTTTTTAGTTTTCATTTGAGTTTTTATAACATCCAGACACAATAACAACAACCTTTTTATTCGCAAGGTAGGCACCACTGATTGCTCTATGTTTTTGAAAATGCAATTTGGAGAATAGTTTGTATTTAAGTCACTTACAACCACATTAAAAGGCTTAAGGTGGTTTTTGATCTTTATTTTTTTAATAATTTTTGTATCAGTGAAAGTCGGAAGTAGTAACTTTTCATTATTAATTTGTATTTGATTTTTTAAAACATCGAAACACAATGATGATAATGTCTGCAATGTGTGACAATGTAACACTGTTTCTTGGAGTATTTCCTCTGGAACACAGTTCTCGTTAGCTACTCCATTAATAGGTGAAAATTTTTTTCTAATTGTGAAGTCTAATTGATTAAGGTTGTCATCTACAACCAAACCAGAACGACAAACACTAGCGTTGTTTTGGTGATCCATTATTTGCATTTGTTTTCTCAAAACTGCAAGACACAATGATGATAAACTTTGCAGTTTTAAGGTACATTTATTGCATTTTTTGACTTTTTCTTTACTATCATCAACATTGTTAAGATCATTTGAAGTTTCATTTAAATCGCCATTGGGGACACAATTAGGAAAATTATCTTGTTTAACAAAAAAATAGTTACATATTATTTGGTTCTTAGATGCAGTAAGCCAATCTGTACTTACAAATGGAGCACATATTTTGAGAGCACGTTGGCGGAAATATGATTTAAAAAAATCATTAACCATTTTATATGTGACACATGAATCAGGGGGTTTTTTATTTCGGCTGTCCTGGGCTAAAAAAGACTGTGTTGGTTTAACTTTTTTTACCATTATAGATTTATTGATCCAAACTGCAGATTTCCCTTTTATATTAATTTTATTTTCTTTAGGTTCATTAGTAGCAGATGGTTTCTTAGCTATTTTTATGGATAATTCTTTATTAAGAAAAACCGTTTTCGGGTTAAATTTAGGCTTAGCCTTAGGTTCTTCGTCCGGTGTTTCAATAATTTCACAGTCACTGTCATTATTTTCCTGGGTTAGTCTGGGCTTAATTTTCTTTTCTGTTTCTTTATAAGCTATCAAATTATTTGTTTCCAAAAACTTATCATACTCCATCGCCAAATTATCTTCCATTTGTTGCAAGTCATTTTTGGCAAGTTTAATCAGTAAAAATGTCTTTTCAACACAAGAATCTATTCCAAAAGTGTCCTTCACAAATGAACTTTTTATTTTCTTTTCCACAAAAGCATCAGACTTTTTTGTCATGAGTTGGCCCAAGCTAGAAGTTTTTTGGAAAACACTCTTTAAGAATTCACAAGCATTTTCTGATTGCTTTTCTGTTAAATCAACATTATCTTTCATTTTAACGGCATTTGGAGCACATGTTTGTGTCCAAAAGCTTGTAGTTTTTACTTTGTCTGTTTGAGCGTCAACATCTACAAATTTTTTCATTTCTTTAGGATCAATCATCGGTATTTCTAAAGGAGTCAGAGAATTGTTTGCTTCTGAAGCAGTTGAAATCTTTTTTATTTTTAACTGGCTGCCTTGAATTTTTTTTGCTAAGAAATTTTCAAATTCACGTGATGTACCCCATGATTGTGTAACGGAAGTTTCATCAGATTTTCCGTTATTTCCAATAAAGGTAGGTTGTAATTGCTTTTCAATATCTTCTACTTCACAGAGTTCATCATCTACTGTGTTACTTGAAGTTAAAGTACAATCGTTAGATTCTTCGGTGGCAAGTTTTTTTGCTTTTATTGGACTTTTACCTAGCTTAGATTTCTTTCGTTTTAGTTTTTTTACTTCCTGTAAATCTTCATCAAATTCTTCCTCTGATGAGTCAATGTAGCTGCGGCGAGTCTTTTTTTTGCCTGGTATATATTCATCATCGGAATAATAACGGTGTTTTCCTTTCTTTGGTTCATCTTCCTCAGATGAGCCCATATTAGCAAAAGGATCTTCATCTGATTCATCACGGTACTGCAGTGTTTTTTTAACTTGCCTACGTGATGGTCTTGTATTAATATCTTCTAGTAGACTGGAAGCCGATTCTGCATCCACCTCTTTTACTACTGTTTCCTTTATTACAGTATCTACATTATATTCATAATCATCCATCATAGGAATTTTGATATTTCTTTTAGAAGGAGTCAGTGCAGTCTCTTCTAATTCAGTTGCCTTGTCTTGCAAGTTCAAAACCTCACTATCTGCTTCAATTATTTGATTCACATTATCACCAAGAGTACCTTTCAGTTTACTTAAACATTCATTGTCTTCTTCATCGGAGGATTCTCCTTTTATTTTATTCATTTGATCATTGCTTATATCCATAGTAATTTCATTATTTTTGCAACTGTTAGCTTCACTAGCAGCAATTCTCTGTACTTTACCTCGACGACCACCTCTGCCTCTTGGTTTTCCTCTCCTTCTTCCCGATATTTTTGTTTCACCAGCAACAGGTGTGTCGCAAAAAATGTTCTGAGTAGTGTCATCAATTTTCATACTAACGTCATTATTTACAATTTCGGGATCTGTGGATAAATTGAGATCATCTAACTGTGGAATGGTTTCTAGAGATATTTCTTCTGAATTAGGACCAATGCTGCTCGTATTATTCAGTTTACTTTTAGGAAGTCTCTTGTTTCTAATTCTCGATTTTAAGGGTTCTTTAACCTCTACAATATTTTCAGTTTCATTGTCCAGAGTACTTTGTGTAACTTTAGTTCTCTTTTTTCTACCTCTTCTTTGTGTTGTATTCTGCTGAACAATTACCGACATATTATCTGCTACCTTAGACGAGTCATTCTTCTTTTTTCGGCCCCTCTTTTTATATGCATTTTGTGAAATATTACCCTCGTCAGTGTTTTTAAAATTGTCTAAAACATCAAAAGTACTCATGTTCGGTTCTGTAGAACAAATTTCCAAGTTTTGGGTGTCGGGAACATTTTTTATTATATCTAAGTCATCACTTTCATTGCTACAATTGAAATATACATTTGCTAAACACTCCTCCTCTTGTATGTCTTCTATTGTAGATGTAACTTCAATCTCAGGACAGTTATATTTCGAATCCGAAAAACTTGGTTGGTCAACACAGGTGGAGCCATTAAGTGGCAAAGTCAACTCTTCTTCCTGATAATGAATTGATCTTGCTTGGAATTGCTCGAATGCATCTTCAGTTACACCAGTATATAAACTGTTTGTGTCATAATCAATCTCTTCCGACATGGCGACAGCATAACCTACGCATTTAAACTACGGTAAACGTTATTACACATATAACAATACTATTTATTAAACCTTGACGGCTCCTTTAAATACTTCTATTTATGTTTTAAACCTTATTATATTTTTATAGTGCTTATTTCACTTCACTGTTGTTGATGTACATACATACTCAAATCTCTCTCATCTCTCAATTAAGCAAAACCATAGCCAAGCCAAGCAGTGTTGCTAGCTAGAAAAAAAACCTTTTGACAGCTGTTGTCAAAACTCATTTAAAAAACAGCAAATGAATGACTACAATAAATAGTGTAAATCGATACGTCGATCAATAAAATTATTAATATATTTGTAATTTTTTACAATATACAGAACCAAAACATGCTTGTACACATAGTACGCGTATCAAAAGTGAAACTTCAGGTGATAAACGTGACAAAAACGATTGCTATTTTTAATTTTTTGCTGAATAAATCACAACTCTTGATTATATTTTCCATTACAAGTTTTTTCACAATATCCCGTCCCTATAGCTGTATTTTTCTAACACAGGCATTTGACATGGAAGAAAGTTTTTGAGGATAAAATATCAGTAAATTACTTCATATTGTCATTGATTTTTTTATTACTTCCTGCTATGATTAGTCGTTTTAAAACATTAATAAGTACGAGTATACCTTCTTTTGTAGAAACAGTATGTAAATATAAAGTGTCTATTTTCCAGAAAAAAAAAAAAATAGTTACTAACACTTTATATATATGTGATAGAGCGTGAATAGAGTTATCACCAGCTTCAGTTTTAGCGAAGGTTTATGGGACGCGCTGTATATTTTTGGTGCCCTAATTGAAAATTAAAATATAAGTAGCTAATAAATTCACAATATTTTGTTAAATATGGTCATATGTTAGACGCTTCTTGGTATTGTAAAGACGCGTGAAGATTTCGAACTTCTCTTTCGGCTCGCGTTATTGGCAATCGTGAATGTTCCATCTTTACGTAGTATATAATATTACTTCCATGGTTATTACAAAATAGTAGATACCATTGGACATATATTATGTAGATACCCAAGGAACATTATGTTCCTTGGGCTGTACCAACAGCCACTACCCCCCTTGTAGTGGGTGTTGGCTGTACCATACAAATGACAGCTAATTTCGTGTACCATTTTGAAACACCGCCCTCTATTGTCCCGAGACGTTTGGGTGAGTTGGGAGTTATAGTGAAGTGTAGGTAGTGAGCGTTGTGATTAGTGATTAGTATTCTGTGGCTCTGTGTTCATCTAATATTCTATAATCTGTATAATTCAGTAAAAAAATGTTGTGTTGGTGAAAAATAGTAGACTAGAATTTTAAATATTGTTAATTTATATTACATATTTATAAATAAATGTATGATATGATAATATTTTATAAGCAAGGAGTAAACATTACGGTCGAATAATTGCATATTCAAAAAATATTACAAACAAAAGCAAATGTTAAGAATTAATAATGTATTTTCCTATAGGATGGCCCAAAGTTCTCAAAACAATTGGTTCAGATAATGAAATTATTAAACAAATCGTCTCTAACAGGGATAAAATACTTTTTATTACATTATGTGATAATTGTTTCGTAGTATGGTATTGTAAGGTATGCTTGCTAATCAGACATCAAACTATTTATATATTTTTTATATTATTTATCTTATACTCAAATATGTTCCAGCCAACTGTTGCCATTGTATATCACAAACGTGATGCAGATTCTCTGAAAAGGCTCGGCACAAACGTTGGAGTGGAATGGAAACCGGATTCATCCATGATATGTGTTTCGGTGTGTATAATCATTTGTCTGGTAAAACTAACACTTTTGAAACATGCTAATTGCTAAACCTTAACTGTTCATTTTATTTGTAATCGTAAATTGAGCCAAACAGACATATATCCATATTTTAAAATTTGTCCTGACTAACTATTAATTTACAGCCTAAGTAAAATATTGAATTTTATTTCAGACATTAGAGGGACACCTAATTTTGTACAATGTGGAAGGTCTGAGTGATCAAACAGCTTATCAACAGTATGATCCACCAACAGCTAGTCTGAGGAGAGATTCTGCCGAGCTATTTGTAAAGGAAGTTATACCTTCACTAAAAATAACACTTGTGAGTAAATGATTTAATATTTCATTAATACATTTTTACTAAAATTATAAAGTGGTTAGATTTATATACATTCTTTGTCTATTTAAATGTTCATAATTAATATTAGCTAAAGAAAATAATCCAGAAGAACATACATTTAATTGTATGTATTAAATAATTTCTGAAAATTTTGGACAGATTCTAATGCTAGGTTGACATTGTCACAAAGTTTGTAAGCTGGTATTCACAAGCACTAACATTAAAATGGGTAAGTTTGGTTTATGTATTTGGAGAAGCTCTCTGGTCCAATTGAATGCTGCTTTTAGACCTGATTCATAAGTTGGGTTTCAACCTCGAGTGGAACAGGCCCATTAGAGACTTCATTCAACTCGTAAGTGTAATTTCCACAAAAAAAGTTAGCGGGCAGAAGAGTTAAGATGAAATTTCTTTTAGGGTTTTATACAAGCTAAATAATTATTTTATGTATATTCATGTCAACATGCTCCCAACCACAATCGTTATGCATTCATTTTATCTGCTTAGAATACAAATGATTCTTATATTTTTTCAGTTTAAGGAGATTTTTATATGGGACGGTCAGATAACACGCATGTGTTGCATATCGGGTACAGAAATTTTAGTTTGCACAACCAGAGCTCACTTGCTACGATACAGATGGGACGGCAGCCAGAACAGGGACTATTGTCTTGACCTTGGTCGAATACCATTCTCTATCAATCAACAAGTGTCTAAAGGTATATAATAAGTCATCACTACAATCTATATTATATAAAATAAAATTTTGTTAATTACTTATACCATTTATAAGTCAATAATTGTTGGATTTTTATGATAATTGATTAGTTGAATTTGTCTCTACCCCAAATAGCAAAATAACTATTAAAACAATGGAAATATTCACAAAAAAAAAAAAAAACAATTAAGAAGATACATTTTGTATGGAAAGGGGTTTTTAATCAAAATTCGCTGGGTCAGCTAGTCTATATTGATATTATAAAGAGAAAATATTTGTTTTTTTGTATGTTTTTAATAAATAAACTCAAAAAGTACTGAACGGATAGTGTTTTAAAATTCTTTCACCTATAGAAAGCTACATTATCAGCGAGTAACATAGGCTATATTTTATAAAGTTATGCAGACGAAGTTGGGTGCAAAATCTAGTTCAGCTAGTTCAGCTAGCTAGTTCAGCTACACTACATACATCATTAGTTCAATCTTCATAATGTATTTCTATTTTTTTTAAAGTTTTTTTAATAACAGCAGTGGAAAAGTACAAAAAATACTAATGCATTTTGTACTTTTCCGCAGATAAATAAGCGTGAAACATTTTCTAGCATTGATTTTGTATTAATTTACTATGTCATTTATTACACTACACGCTACGCTTAATGCTTTTCTGTCGCACATCTTTGCTTGCTCCTATTTTCAAAGACTTGCAATACTATTTCATGAAATATACTATCGAAGCTATAATTTGAAAATCAGAACAAGCAAAAATGTGCGACAGAGACGCTTTTAACATAGCAGCTGGTTTTTTATATATATATAAATATCCATGAGCATATTTTAATATGCAACACATTCGCGATTTATTTTCCCATAGATAATAAAATTGATAAAATATACTTTTCGTCTGGTAAACATATGGGTGTAGGACGGCGATCTGTCTTTTGATGCTGTAGTATTTGTCTCAAATTTTTTTCAGCGGAACCCATATTGGAAGACAACACACATGTGAATGATATTGAATATTCGCCGCTTGTTTGCGGGTTCGGAGTCACGTTGAACGACGGCCGCGCCGCCTATCTTACTGCGCCAAATCTCAAATTTGATCCTAATGTAAGTTTACCTTTGCGTTTTTTTCACTGGCAATTTGACAAACAGGCTGACGCTCTGTTTGTCTCATCCTATATTGACCTGTACTGCACAAGAACAGAGCGAATATGTTTTGATATTTTTAACGGAATTCTAAAATTGTAGTATCCATTTTTGGTTTGGTTTAAGTCTGTTTGAGGGCTCATGATACTGACAATAGGTTATATGTGAAATGGTTTCTGGAATCTGTATCAGATAAGTTAGTAATATTGATAGATAGATTAGATTATTTATTATTACAAATTACAAATAGGTTAGATTTTGACCCCTACACTGAGCTCAGCTTGTATTGTATGGGTCAATTAGTAATTGACAAGTACTAAGCCCAATCAAGTCAGCATTAGGTACTTTTGTATGACCTCGTGCAGGTAAATGTGTGCCAGTTCTGCAAGTAGGTGTGGAATATGTGTATGTCGTGTACATTACATGTATGTATAATATATATGTCGTGTATGTGTGTATGTATGTGTGTGTGTGTGTCGTGTGTGGGTACAAATCTTTATTCGTGAGTTTCCTTTGATTATGAAGACACTGAACCATTAAATTTCTAAGAAATAGCTCCTTGTCCTCATAACTCAGATTAGCAGCCACTTTGAGACCATGCGCTTAGCACAATCCACAGTTCTGTCCTTGATGTCGCAGCCCCCAACCACGCTGTTGTATAGGAGTGTTTGTAGATAATCAATTGATCGCCTTCCGAAGAGTGTTTTGGACGTAGGCATCGGCACTTTTAAAATACGTCGATTTAAACACTCCTGGTACTAAGGCGATTACAACTTTGTAGACAAAAAGCCCGCGCACGTTGAGTACTTGGCTTTCCTTGTATAATTGGGAAGTTGGAAACTGAAAAGGTTTATGAAAATAGAAAGTTTTAACATCGTGTTTATTTTTGTAAGGCTTTGTTGAACCGATAAATATTTTTATTTTTTTATGTATAAACATTATGGGTCTTTTCTTTTCCTAGTTTATAAACATAAGCCTAAGTTTTTTCCACAATATATTTAACTAGCTGGTGCCCGCGACTTTGTCCGCGTTGAACGATGAAAGGTACCCTATGTCCTTTCTGGTGTCCCAGACAACGTGTATGCTAAATTTCATGGTGATCGGTTCAGTAGTTCTTGCGTGAAAGAGTTACAAACATCCATACATCCATACATACTTTCGCATTTATACTATTAGTATGGATAAGCTACTTATTAATTTTGTTTATTATCCTTCCCCACTACCTTAGATATTGTTGGATACTATGTTAAGGGTAAGAGAAACGTGAAAACGTAAAATAGAATATTTGCGCTCATAAATAATATTGTATTGATAATAAAATACCATCGTATATATAACCGCTCAAACAAATTAGTCATTGTATACTAAATTCCGAAGTCCTAACCGCTTTTGGTATTGCATTTGTGTCATTTTTTTTTTTTGTTCAGATAACTTATTTGTCTTTGGTTTCTCCTTTAATTTCCATATGAATTAAATAGTAACAACTGAGTAAATAAATAGTTTTAAAGCTAAAAGTACATGCAATTTAGTTTCAAATCATTTGTTTATATTTAGTAATGTTGTTAAGTACGCTAAAATGGTATTTCTAAAATGGTATTTCTAGAATTGTAGAGGCTAAAGTTGTTTTGAAACGTGAATTTCTTTCACAATCTTTGACATACAATTGTTAACTTGATGCATTAAATTCATAATATTTTAATATATTTAAAGCAGTGAAGTTTCGCCCACTCGAATACTTGAATTAAAAATATTTGTTTAATTTTTTTTACTAAATATTTGAATTTAGCTATCACTTTTAAATATATTTATATTTAAGTTAATTGTTTAGATATTTTAGAATTATTTTATACATTAAAATAAAGCAATATGATTTAATTTAATGAAATCAACTTTAAAGAGCTTTGAATTTTGAATACACATAAATTAATTTTTATTTTCAGGCAGTTCAAGGCATATGGGCTCCCGGTATTGATGACGGGACGTGTGTGAGGGTCAATCATAAATTCAGACTTATTGCTATCGGAAGAAAGAAGTAAGTTGATTTTGTTTTATTGTTATTTTTTATGTTAAGGTCGACAGGCAGGTTGACGGTCCACTAGATGCTATATGGCTACCGTCGCCTATAACACAAGCAACGTCACAGGTGGTGCATGTGCGCTGTCGACCATAGAAGGATTAAGGATAAGAGATAAGGAATGAACGGGGTAATGAGCTCTGGCATCCCTTATTCACTAACTGAAACATAACAGCACATGTGCCGTTATTTCACGATGGTCTTCTGTAAGGGTGTGGTTACTCTGCCGCCAGACGGGCCTGATAATCAGTGTGTCCCTGCCACTATTTTCTAAATCCAGACCAGAGTCAATTTTGAAAAGTTCATTTCCAAAGACGGCCCCGCCGGTAATCGAACCCGGGGCTCCTGAGACGTTAGGCAAGCACCGTCAAGTTACTGCAGTTTGAAATAAATAAATAAATAAAATAACCTTAGTTTTTATTAATGTTTCAGTTCTCAAGTGGACGTGTTCACGATAGACGAGGCGACAGGTGGACTGGAATTGTCACACACAATGGCACTCAGCTCTAAAGACTTCCCAGGAGATCCGGGCCCAGTCAAATGCATAAGGTGTGCTTTTTATATGTATTGTAATATATATTTGTTTTATATTCTGAAAAAAAAAAAAAAATCAGTATAAACTTTGCTATACACTAATAGAGGGTGTAATAGTTATTTGTGCAACGAGAGAGAATCGAGTTTCAAGATACAAAATAAACGTATAACTTTGCTATTGTGAGAAATAAATTGTGTGCTGTTGTGTTTCGGTGTGAGTTTATAATGGCCACACTCGCTCGTGTTTAGCCTTATTTAGTAAATGTGATAGCTCTTGTGTGTGACGGTCAGATGGACGGCAGACGGTCGCGCGGTGGGTGTGAGCTGGGAGCGAGGCGGGGTGTCAGTTTGGAGCACGTTCGGAGCGCTACTCATGTGCTCGCTGGCCTGGGACTACGGCTTAAGTCAGGACCTAGGCAAGCACAACCCACTCGTCGTATCGGGAATGGTGACTATAACATTAACTACTTAGGCTCAGAGCTCTTGTATTGTAGATCTTAAGTTAGGTTCAGTCTGTATAGAAAAAAAATAACATTAAAAACTTTATGTAGGTACCTACTGTGCTAAACTACTTTTTGGATTTGTATGAAATGAATAAATAACAATATTTAGGTCTTAACAATTATATTAGGCCTTAATAAATATATCTTATATGTTCAGTCACAACAAAGATGTCATTGGATTACTTATTTTGATCTTCAATAACAACAAATGTGTGTTTCTCGCATCTCAAAAGGGACGCAATTTTCAAAATGTTTAACGCAAAATTTTAATTGAAATTTTTTAATACTGTATCTCAAAGCAATGTATGGTTTAAAAATAATGATTTTGAGTAATAATAATAATAATAATAATCATTTATTTCAGATATAGTATCCATATTATCTATTAAGTTAAACTTTTACTTTTCATTTTTGAGATAAGTCGCCACGAAACTGATTTTTGTACTAAACTATAATGCAAAGTTGTGTAAACAACCTAAAATATTAATGGTATGATAACAATTAAACACTTGTATTATTTTTTATTAAATAATTTTTAAAAAAGTGAACATAACTCCTTCCATTAACAAAAGTAAACTTTTCTGCACTTTTAGCTTTTTAAAATTAGGTAACATTTTTTTTAGGAATGGGCAACAGAAGGTTACCAGTTGTGGATGGTGAAAATTGATGGAGAATCGAGCTCGAATTTACTGCAACTCAACTTTGTTAAGAGTCCACTTAGTGTTAGTCCTTGCATGGTGAGTTAAGATTCTAATAGTGTATTAGTGAGAAACAATGAAATTTATGGAAGATGTTTTAAGAAGTAGATTTTGCTCGTTTGAAAAGTATTTAATTTTTATTGTTTATAACACTTCTGGCAGCAGTAACCACCCTCTAACAAAAAAATCACTTAAAAATAACAGTACGTGTGCTGTTGTGTTTCTGTGAGTAAGTAAGTTTCCCTATCCCCCTCCTAATATCGAATCCTTTATTCTGAATGGTAGGCAGTGCATTTGTAAACCACTCATTGGGTCACTAGGGGAAGGTAAATCGCTATTATTACTGGTTAAGTAGTATTTTATCTGTGCTATTATCAAGAACTACATGAATCGTCAGCCTGCCTGTCAACCTTTACATTTAAAAAAAGTGAAATTTGGATAACTAGTTGTTACTTATCAAACATGAATAAATTTTTTTAAAATTCAAAAGTTATAAATCATTTTGTTTTTAGTTACAAATTTTCTCTTAACTGTTGTAACAACTTTTTTTTATGCGTTACTTGTATGTGTTTGTAGTTGCTTAAGAGTGAAAATTGACAATTCCTATAAAATAATTAGTTAAAAAGTGTTTTGTTTCTTTTTAGAGCAACCAAAGTCATTTATACTTACAAGGGGACGATAAGCTTTATGTAAACCTGGAGGACAATCTCACAAAACGAACCAAGATCTCAATAATAGACTCGTCGGCCGACTCGTATCAGAGCGAGAACGGGTCGCTCGATCAGTTGAACCTCGAGTACGACAGTAGCGCCAAGTACAGGGAGTTTGTGGACGACAACGAATGTAGAAAGCAGTGGATAGTGTTGCCATTGCCTGCCACTTACATTGCTACCAACTGGCCGTTGAGGGTAAATATTTTTATGATAAAAAAATACATTGCATTTCTATTACAGTATTGAAAGTTTTGCTGGTTATAGTTACTCATTGGTATATTGGATTTTTAATGAATTGATTATATTATGTATTATATCTTGCATTTAATTAGTGTTTGTAAGTATGAATGTATGATTTCCTCACCAATTGGCTCTGGTCTGGATTTGGAAAGTAGTGACAGGACACACTGCGCTTCGCAGTCATTTGGGCAGCCCGTCTGGCGGCAGTTACCATCATACTTTCACAGAAGACCACCGTGAAATAACAGCATGTGTGCCCATTTCCCTATGCTAATCCCTTATCCTTAATCCTACCATGGTCGGTATCGCTTTGCAGCGCCTATGGAGTTGCTTGTGTTGTAAGCGATGGAAGCCACCTACCATCTAGTGTACCGTTAGCCTGTCTGACTAAAATAGAAGTACTATTAATTGATAATTGATGTAGTATTTGATGTAATGGTGTTGTGTCTGGGACAGTATAGCGCCATAGACGCGGACGGGTTGACTCTGTGCGTGGCGGGTCGCACGGGGCTCGCACATTACAGCGTACCGGCGCGTCGCTGGAAGCTGTTCGGAAACGAAGCCCAGGAGAAAGACTTCGTCGCAACCGGCGGCCTCCTCTGGTGGAGGGACTACATCGTTGTCGGTAAGTGTAGAAATGTAGAGATTGCCTTGTATTGATGTCGCTAATAAGTAGGCGCTCTTCGTTAGTACATCGTTTTAATTTAGCCAACACTTACAACAACATGTTGAAATATCCTTCAAACTTTGCGACGATTCACGTTGCGTCGCGGTTCATTGTAAACTGACCCTATTGGTTCTCATAATAGACCAATAGGGACCAACAGGGGCATGATATTTCAATCTGAGCTTGAGGACTCTTTAAAACATCCTCGAGTCCCCTAAAGTAAGACCTTTAATATGTTGAAGTAAAGACTAAATATGTGTATTAAACTTAATATTGTTTTTTTTTTCTTTTCCTAGGCTGCTACAGTATTCTAGACGGTCACGACGAAATCCGTTTTTACCCACGCGAAGCCAAATTGGATAATAGATTTGCTAAAATTGTCCGCGTGCAGTCTCAAGTGTTCGCGTTGGATGTATTGGACGATCAGCTCGTTGTGTTCGGAGCTGATGCCCTCGTCACCATATACGAACTCACATGTTTAGACAAAGGTCAGTAAAATAAGCGGCCGCAGTGTCCTTCCTTACTTTAGTTGTAGGTAATGTCAAAGGAAGCATTAAAATTTGCCTTTCGCATTAATAATTTGTAGGTCGTGTAAAAGGAATTAAATATTTGGAGGGTATTCACATTTTGAGTAACATTCTTAACTACAAAATTTGTTTTTCTATGTTCCTATTTACTAAACCACAATTGGACATACATATATAGAGATGTTAAATAATGCAATATTTAGTGGACATTTCACTTGAGTAGTTATCAAATCACAGCCACGTGATGCTTCGGCACGTCGCGGCATGCAAAGGAGTGTGAGTGCTAAAAATCATTGCAATAAGGTTAAAAATAATATGTATAGGAAAAAATCCTTTGCGCTGTCAATCAGTTAGCGCTGGCCCTTTTCTAAGGCTTAGCGCTAAGCCAGGTTTCAATTCTCGGCTGGACCAACTTGAGAAATTAACTTTATTATATTCTGCATTTGCCTTATAAATAAATAATCCAACCGGTGACTCTTCAGTGGGAGGGCTACGACTTGAGCCTTTGATTAACAGTATAATATATGATGATTGTATATTGCGCAGTGGGCAACATCGAGATGCGATGCGTCCAAGCGGTGGACGTGTCGGCACTGTCGCACCCGGCGTGCGTCGTGTCGGCGGCTCTATGTCGGCTGCAAGACGCTCCTCCCCGAGCACGACGCGCTTCGTTGCACTCACACCCGGACTCCTTGGTAATAAACCATTATGTTACCACCCTCTATTTCGTGTACATTCATTAAACCACTTTATATTTAGTGCAAATACTTTTATCGTCCGACTAACTATCGTTAGAACTACAATTCCAACTATAAGATGTGCCAACATACGACGACGACATCTCTTCGCGAACGCGTTCGTTCAACTGTCTGTTACCTTTTAAATATCATTCAATATCATACCTTTTCAATCTCACCGAATGAATCTGAATGAATGAGCAACTCTTTTTGCAACGTCACAGAGAGAGCACTTTTTACTATACTTTCCGCCTTAATCAATCAACTTCAGTCGACATAAATAGCAGACACTAACAATTACAATCTTTGTTCTTTTTATGACAGACAGGCTGTCTACCTTTACATCATTATTATCATTTCAACCGCAGGAAGTCCACTGCTTGACATAGGCCACGCTAGTATTTTTTTTAATAGGACCAGTCAGAAGCAGCCTGGATCCACCGTCGACCCGCGGTCCTTATCAGACGACTACCTCTCTTTACAGCAACCCTATAATAATCTATACTAATATTATAAAATAAAGAGAAAAGATTTGTATTTTTATATGTTTTTAATGAATAAACTCAAAAACTACTGGACCGATTTTAAAAAAACTACACTATCAGGGAGTAACATAGCATATATTTTATAAAGTTACACTAACGAAGTCGCATGCTAGTAATTTATAAACGCACCGAACCAAAACACCTTAAGTTCACAGGTCGTTAGACAGGATGAAGGTCCATTCGATAGTAGGTGGCTATCGTTGCCTATTAATTAATACAAGCAAAGTTGCTGCAAATGCGCCGCTGACCTTAGTTAGATAAAGAAGGGATTAGGTGTGGGATAGGAAAATGGGCTCTAGCATCCCTCATTCACTCACCGAAACACAAAAGAGGATCACCATAAAATAACTGAATGTGTTCTGTTATGATTCGGCGAGTAAAAGAATGCACATGCATTTTCCCCTTGTCCTTATCATTTATACCATTAAGGTTGGTATCACATTTACAATCTCTACGTCGTTGCTTGATTTTATAGGCACTGGTAGTCACCTTAAATTGATGGTCAGCGTGCGGCTAACCTTTACATTTTATGTTATATAAAAAACAAGGAAAGTTATACATTTCTGTGTGCCTATGACAAGTATAGTCAGACTCAGCTATTATAGTACCTCAAAAGGGCCTTTAAAATAAATAAATTTAGAAAAAACTCTATTATTACAAACTTATTATTATCTAGCTATGATTATAATATATTTAATGATGTTAAAGGTGATCAATGCTAGTGGAAAATTGATGATGGTCCAGAGGGAAGAGTGTGATGTGGACGATGATAACAATCCGGTGAGTACATACAGATATCCTTGATTACCTTATTCAAAGAGTTAGTTATTTTGTTCCTACGACGCGTTTCTGCGATATTTGATATTTTTTTATCTCTATAGTACAATTAGTCCTTTGGCCATACAGTCTAATGCTCAAATGGGGAAAAAAATGAATTCTTCTATTTTATTTAATATATTTTTTGTAGGTGTCAAAGTTACCCAGAGTTATTTTGACAAAGCATTGAAATGCAATGCAAGTCAAAGTAATCGCTTAAAAGCTTACATTGAAACTTACATTGAAATTATTGAACTGTAGAAGTACTCGTATCCGTATCATGGCTGTCAAAGAAACATATGATATATATTTACCTTTACTTATATTTTACTTTTACTTACATTTACTTATATTTCGTAAAATATCTTCAAAATTTTGTCACGTTTTGTTAAATATTCCATTGACGACCACGGTACGCCTGCATTGCATAGAGATACAATGAATTCTGTAATAATTTGCAATTTTAGTTTTATTTACCTAACTAAATCACCTTTAAAACCTGTATAGAGAGTTTAGGCAACAGAATATTTTAATAGCCAGTTTATGTTTGCGTTCACGCATAATTTCGTATGAAACCGGATCGTTTTTTTTTTGCTTCGAATATCATTACAATACTTACGTGCAACCGTAAGAAAAAAAAACAATTTCGTAATTAGTATTTATTTACATTCATAATTAGTACACACCCCATATTCGTACGTACACTTCGTTGCTTTCGATTACATTTCGTATCACTTAACTTCTATACCGACCTAAGTGTATTTTTACATGAATCTCACATGCAAAAACACACTAGTGTCGTGAGTAACTAAATAAGGTTACCTATACACGTACATAGAAGTTGTTTAAAATATATATACTGGCAGTAGAGTCTGGCACAGATTCTGATATAACAAATCACAAACACCACAATGTCTAATGCAAAATGTTATCATAAAAAATCGAATACAGGGAATACTGTAAAAATGTCATGATTCACAACAAAATATAGAATGATATAATAATAACGTTTTTCAAGTAATAAAAATTTAAATACAATCTTCGTAAAAGTTGGACAGTTTGGATTGAATTGCTACTCAAGAAATGCACTCAAATAGTGTCTATCTCTTGCGTGGCATCGATTTAGGGAGTAACTATATTTATTCAGCTCAATTGAGCTTTTGTCTATACCAGACTGTTTTTTTATATTGACAAAAGCTGAATTGAACTTGATAAATGTAGGTACTCCCTCAGTCGACTGAAGCCATTTTCAGTTTCAAGTTAATTCAAACACATTTTTTGATAGCTGTTACCGTGTGGTTCTCAAAAGATGACTATATTTATATTCCATTTTGATTGAAACAAAAACTAAGAAAACCGGGTTATATAGATAACGTACTTAAGTGAGATTAGCAAATTTTGAAAAAATATTTTTTACAAAAAACATGATTTCACCAAATTAAACATTAAAATATCGCATCTATCCCTAAAAAACTCAAAAATTTGTCCGAATTGTTTTGAAATTTTTAATGCTTGAATATTTTAAGAAATTGTAATACATTCTAAACGATTCGTATCCGATGTGAAAGACTTATGATTTTTTTTCTTAATACTATTATACTATCACGTATATTTACATTTTGAAAAATATGGGCTTGTAACTTATTAACATCTTGCGTCGATGTACATATGACCTTAGTGTTTAGTTCTAATGGTCAAAGTTTTGCCGTTCAAAGAGATCGGCCCGGTGGCCCATCTGCGCACAATGTGCCCTTTAGGTCCGTATGTAGTTCCGTGAATCGAGAACAATGGTGACGGAGCGGGTAAAACGGGTACATCGATGATCGGAGTGATCGGCGCGTCGATTATCGGTGTGATTGGAGCGTCGATGACGGGTGTTATCGGTGCATCGATCACGGGAGTGATCGGTGCGTCTATCACTGGAGTAATGGGGACATCGATGATAGGTCCATGGCCTAAATCAGCATATTGACCAAACGATGTTAGTGGGCCTATGGGGCCAAATGATCCATATTTAGCGATAGGTGCAATTGGAGCAATCGCAGGCTTAGCGATGACGGGTGTTGCGACCGGTAGAGAAACAGAGTGGACATTAGGTCCGGTCCGTTTGACAACCGCATTGAAACCTGTCAACGGATCCGCAGTGTATTCGACCAGGCGAACGTTGCCGTCGGGTTCGACTAGTGAGTAGGCGCCTTTAACTACGTCTCCGTCGCGGGATTCCCACTGTGCCTTATTGTCACCGGTAACTGGGTCGTTTACTGCGTAATGGAAGCCGTAGTTTGGGTTTGGCTGGAAGAAAATAATAATTTACTATAAATTAACTAACTCTAATTAATATTATGTATTAGTATAAATAAAGTCGCTTTTTATGTACGATTTCTTCTTGGGTATCTCTCCGCGAAGAAGAATTACAAAGTCTACGTCTCGCAGTGCCTTGTGTCCCTCGGGTATCTGGGATTGATTATAATTTAATACGAGTAACTATATGGTAACTAAGTTGGTTTATAAAGGTTGTGCAATATTCAAGTGATAGGGAAAGTTATTTGCGTATTACTAAGTAACATCAGTAGCGTGCAAGAATGTTTAACCTACGTTAAGATAATTTGTAAAGACGCTTAAAGAGGAAGACCAATGTTGAATCTGGCAGTTATTATAGTTTAAAAAAAGCATATAAATGAATTAAACCTTTATAAAATTTCCAATGAGTTTTTTTATGTTAAACTTGCGCTGCCGATTTAGTGGGATTAAGGATAAGGGATTAGCAAGGGAGAAAATGGGCTCTGGCATCCCTTAATCACTCACCGGAACAAAACAGCACACATGCTGTTATTTCACAGTGGTATTCTGTAAGAGGATGGTTATGAGCCCCCAGACCGGCTGCCTAAATGACTGCGAAGCGCATCAGCGAAGCGCTGCTACTAATGTTAACTTAAAATCACTTATCTGAGGTGAAGTGGGGTAAATTATAGAGAGTGATGATATTGCGCTGTGATTTCACAATCATTATTGTCATTTCAAAGTCCCAAGAGCGTCTGATATACTTGTTTGTCTATAACCGCTTAATTAGTTTTGGTCATTGATGAGTAGTGAAGAATTAAGGAACTTACGATATTTTCTATTGTAGTTATTGGCATATATGAGAGTCCATAGTGTCCCAGTGAAGGTATCGGTACTGCTGATACTGCAGTCAGCGCCAGGACACTGGAAATCTGAAACGAAATTGTTATTTAATAATAGAAATGATAGGTTACTAAAGAATAAATCTTTAATTGGTTTAGCTATAACAACAAACTTTTAAACATTTTTTAATACAACCTCTTCTAGCCTACACAAACACCGTCAATATTCCTTACTAGAATTGAGTTTTATGAATTAGAGACAACCTTGAAAAGGTGTGCCTAGAAAATATGTGACAAAATATGACAGTATGTTATATTAACTTGAACTTGGTTTGTATCTGGTTGAATCTGTAAAATAGACCTGTAAAACTTGATCTCTTACGATTGAATCTAGTAACATTAGCCACAAGAGACTAAAATGAATGACAAGAGAAAATAATGATTTTTGTCATTTGTCACACATTTCTATTACGCATGGTGTTGTAGTGAAAAGTAATTTAAAATTTACCGCTAAATATGTGTTCATTTTGCACGGGTAATCCAGTGAGCAATCGAAGTGCACTACACAATGTCCGAATTCTTACCAGTTTATTTATACTCCTATAATTATTCGACCCCGACGCGCTCCGGTTTTGTCAAACGTCTCGTTTCCACGGATCGCTTCCTCTGGTGCCTTTTTACGAGCAAATTTGATATTCCTAGTAGTGGTTCATCTATATACATAACCCGTCTGAGTCACCTATTCCAGTCTTACATGCATTGTTTCCATTTGGAGGAGAGTGGGCAAGTCTGGCTTGTATGTTTTTCTTAATATAACGGTCGACAGACAGGTTGACGGTCCATCTGGTGATATGTGGTTACCGTTGCCTAAATAAACGAGCAACGCCACAGGTGTTGAAGTTCACTGATGACCTTAGCAGTATTAAGTATAAGGGATTGGGAAGGGATAGGGAAATAAACTTGGGCATCCTTTATTCACTCTACGAAATATAACAGCACTCGTGCTGTTATTTCACGGTGGTCTTATGTATGTCCTTATGTCTTACTCTTAGGGAGTGGTTACTGCCACCAGGCGGCCTGCTTAGTTTGTGACGAAAACGCATGCAATGTGCCCCTGTCACTACTAAAACACCCAAGCCAGACCCAACTTTGAAAAGTTTATTTCCAATTTTGCCTGATTCGGGAAAAGAACCAGGGTACCCTGAATTAGAGCGCTAAGGCGAGCACTTCAACCACTCGACCAACCACCTCGCCAAACGGAGTTGTGTGCACTCAATGTTATTATTAGATTCCTACTAGTAAGTAAAATATAATAATTTTTGATTCCATGTTACTATTTAAAAAATAATATTAGGCTGTAGCTGTGATACAGAATTTTTTAAGTCACTGCGTCCCTTAAGTGATATTTGAATTTTTCATACAATAGTATCAAACGAAAGTAACAATTTTCTTAATTTATACACATATTTGATATAAATATTATTCAATTTAAAAAAGAAAACAACATTCCCTCTAGTAGTCACTCTTAGTTTCTATCATAATATTAATGGCGAATAAAGATCTAGGTTTTAACTGTAACATATTTTTTGATCTATGCATAATTGAAATACCATTTTTGCCCATTCTTAATCTAAACTTTATCTTCGTCCGTGGACTTACATTAATTTTTTTAAACAAACAAAATTTAGTATCACATTTTTTTTGTAAACCTATACTGTAGACCTTGCATCTGTCTTTTCTTATTCTTCTAGCTCTGTCTAATACACCAATTGTATGGCCTTAAAGTAACCGCTATTAGCTTTTGTTATGTTATAACCATACAACGGACAAGGGGCGAAACTCTGTACACCCTGACCCTGAGCTAACTTTGAAAAGTTCATTCTTAGTAGAACCCCCCGACTTTCTACTAAACCCAAACACGCTATATCTACTGTAACTTACCGAAGAGTTGGATATCCCGCAGACTACTCGATGCTACAGCATTAAGTCAAGGTTACCATGTCATGAAAACACCATAGAAGTGACGGTATACCAAATTTCACATCTACCGAACCCGTGGGAGATAGGGAAAACCCTTCGTTAACTTGGAAATAGGCTGATGGTCTCCAAACGCCTTAACAGATCTTCATATATTATAGTTAAGAACCATCCCGATCACGTCTGCTGCGAGTTACGATTCCACAGACAGATACATAGACACACATACACATGTCAAACTTAATTGCGTCGGAGGTTAATAAACGGTGTTGCCATTAGACGAATGAGTAAGAGATGCTAGACTCAATCCACTATTCACATCGCATTTTTCTATTTAGATCGGTAGTGTACTGGAAACTTCATTATTATCGTCAAGTCAAACGTCAGCCTGCTTGCCGATCTTTCAAAAAAAGCCCTTGTCTGGTACAAGTGATATACAAAATTGACTCATGGCTTATAGAATTAAATAATGTATTTTTTAAAAATCAAACACGAATTATACTTTAAAGTAACCTTGAAGCCTACATTACTGAAAACCCTGAGTATCCTGATGATCTACATTACATTATTAGGTTTATAATATAGTATAATCGTAACTTATTCTTCTATTTACAACTACCGACCCGCTCCCGACTTCGCACGGGTGGAATTTCTTTTCTGCGAATTATATTATATGTAAAAACCTTCCTCATTTAACGCTCTTTCCATTAGTTAAAACCGCATTAAAATCCGTTGATAATGGGACGGGAAGCGACTTTACTTTATTTATGCTGTAGCTGTTATAAAATTTTAGCCTCAGCCTTCATTGGCCTCAGCCTTAAATTGATTTTAATTTAATTTTTATTAGTAAGGAACATAATAATAAATGATCATATCTTAAGTCTATCGCGAAACCTATTTGTTTTTTTTAAATGACAGAAAATTATTGTTATGAATATACTTTTCATCGATAATAAGACTTTGTTATTTATCAGTTTATTTTTTATTTTTTATTTTAAGATACACTGCCATAAGTTAACATTGACTCCCACACTAAGCTGCGCTTGTATCGTGGAAGTTAACTGCGAGTATATAAATTATTCTAACTTCTTTGCATTTGGATTTATTTCACTCGTAATACTTTGTAAAAGGTCATAAATGACTATAAAGTTTGGTGTATTGAAAAAAAAAAAAAAAACAAGTTATGTCGTTGTACATTTATTTAGACATTTCTGTACAAATACTCGATGGTCAACATTTCGTTTTATTTTTGGTAACATTTAACATAATTAATTTCAGGATTAGGACTAGTTTTTCACACAAATATCAGGTACACCCGGTTAGGTTAAAAAAATTGTGACATTATCACAATTTAAACAGCTCCTTATAACAGTACAATGTTACTCTCTTAATATAAGAGATATATTGATATTAAAATTATTAATTCTTCTTTTTAAATACTAGAGTTGTACCCTTGAATAGAGGTATTGGACCTGTCACACTTTTATGCCACATTCCGTTCACTAACTTTTTGCTGAATATCGTGACGTAGCGAGGTGCTCGTTTTAAGGGACTATTTAGGGGTACCCAGCCTCCGTATGATCCTGTCAATGGATCCCACGGCAAACTCCAATGGCCAAGGTTCGCAATTTTTGGTAGTCCAATAGGCAGAGGTGCGAGTCCGTAGTCGGCTACTATAGGGGCTAGAGGAACATCGGCTATCGCAGGCACATTTATTGGTGCTAATTGTGCCATAGGGGCAATGGGTGCCACTGTCGCAACCGGCGCCACTGTAGCTATAGGAGAAATAGCAGCTATAGATGTGGGATGTATGCCAGCACCGACTTTCTTGACGACAGCGTTAAATCCAGTCAGTTGGTCGGCCGCGTAATCGACGACGCGAAGGCTTCCGTCCGGCTCGACTAAAGAGTACGATCCCTTGACAGCGCCACCGTCTCTGACTTCCCATTGTGCTTTATTATCTTTTGTCACAGGATCACTCACTGCATAATTGAAAGCATAGCTTGGATTATCCTGAAAGTATAGAGAAGAACATTTTATCTCTCAAGTAAGGGAAGTCTGTATGCAATAGCTAGTATACTCTTGTGGACTACTGTACTTACAATGGTAGTCACGGGTAGGGCGACACTTGATGCACCTATTACTACTAGCGCCAGCACATATGCTCGTACGATCTGTAATTAAATAGTATATATTATATTCATAAAAATATGTGACATTGGGTTTTGCTGGTCAAAATGCTTTGTTTAAACGCACAATTTATTTGACTATTCATTTAGTGGAAAAATTTTTAGCTTGACTTCATATAAATTTTCAAATATTTATTTATTATTACCACTCTAAGTCGATACATTGTGAAATAGGTTTTCCTGTGAGCTGTTGCAACGTACAGTGATTGGTTATCGAAACTTTTATACCTTATATGTTAGTTTGTAATGGCGCGAGAAGCCAGTTCGGGGGACCGGCACTACTCGTTCCCTGTTTAGTGGCCCATCGCGAGTTATGCGACCTCCGTGGTTGCTGAAGTTGGACTTCGTTTTGCGTGTTACGTTGAAGATAGCGGCTTACGCCCTGTAAATTTGTTTGGTACTGTAGCAGTGTAATATATACAAAGTCTGCATGAGACATTCTGCTAACCTAGTTGCCTAAATATTTCGCCGCACCAGATTGTAAGTAACGGGGTGTTATAAGTTTGACGTATATGTGCTGTGTAGCAATACACACATCCATATGTGTGTGGGCGTATCTCTCTGTGTGTTTGTCTATGGAATCGTAGCTCCAATTCCAAAGCTGACGTGATCGAGATGTATCTTAGCTATAGTTTATAAAGCTCTGTTCAGGCGTTTGAAGATAATCAGCCCGTTTCCTAGTTTACGAAGGGATTTCACAGGTTCGATTAATGAGAAATTTGGTATACCGTTACTTTGGTGTTATTTCCATGGCATGGTAACCTTGATATGACACTGAAGCATCAAGTAGTCAGCGGGACATCCAACTCCTAAGCATCTCTTACAGCAGACATAGCGTGACTTTCCTAATTCCCACTATAGTCGGCAGCGCACTTTCAGCACCTGTGGCGTTGTTTGTGTTATAGGGGACGGTAGCCACCTACCATCAAGTGGACCGTCTACCTGTCTGATGACCATTAAATAAAAAAATCCCTCGCGTCGTACTACAATTTATCAAATTTATCTTTGGTCCTTTGGTCGGCTTGAAAGATGTGTGTCTTGCCCATATAAACTCCACTACGAAATTTAATCAAACATTTTCGGAATACATTTTTAAAGCACCATACTAACCAATCATATCGTTCTGCAAGTTTCCACTGCATTTTATTTGTCTTAAATGCCTAATTTTAAAATACGCCAGATTATATATATGTTTTTATGTTTATAAAAACTTAAATAAGTTTATATTACACCTAAACTGTGTACCTACCTAAAAAAAAAAGAAAATTATTACCATACACAATGTAACAAATATTTTTTTTTGTAATTTATCGTTTTATTATGTTTTGTTACTACTAATATAGACTTTTGAAAGTGATCAACCACTATATACTCAATGTAATTAATTTCAATGTACAGCGGTTTAAAACTGTAAATCGATTGTAAATTATGACACGGTCCATAAAATGCCTTAAAATGGTGTGCGGAATTAAACAAAAATACCAAACGATGATGATATTTTATTAGTGCTCCTATCCTACAACGTCTTAACTAACTTAGTCGTAAATTAATATAAATAAAATGTTTGACTGAAAATTCAAAATATAATACATAAATTGACTGGAATTAAGTCTTCATTGTCGATTTATTGATAACTTATACAAAACAACAGCAACCATATTCTACATTAAACATTCGAGTTCATTCCACATAGTCTCTTCTAATATTTGTCTCCCATCCATGCATTGTCTAAATAATTATTCAATCCCGTCAACGCGGAACCTTTTCCAAGGTCGTATCCGAGACCATCAAGATAACCCTGACCGATGTTTAAATGTTCCCCAATTGAAATGGGATTGGATTTAATGACAGGATTAAATAAGGGCTCAGACAGAATTGGACTCGTTTTTATAATTTGTCCGGGGGCGATCGGGGGAGGCGTTAAGGGTATGGGTCTAATGATAGGCGATGGGATACTAGGCGGAGCTATTACTGGAGTTCTAAACAAAGGTAGTTGAGGTGATTGTAAAATTGGATTGGATTTAACAATTGGTGTTTGGTAATAGGGCGCCTGTAAATAAGGAGAAGACTTAACAATTGGAGACGATATAATAGGATAAGATTTCACTATAGGTGATGGAAAAATCGGTGGCAAATCTGGTAGAGGCTTGACTAAAGGCGCTGGTAGAATGGGTGCCAGCGGAGCGTACGTTTTGGCAATTGGCAGGTAGTTTGAAATAGGTTGTATAGGCCCACCAACTAGCGGTCCGCTAAGTAGTGGTGCACTGGCTAATCCCGCCAGTTTGCTCACTGAGCCAACTGATATGGGAGCAACTGACGGTGATCCCAATACCGGTATGGGAGCTTTGTATATGGAAGGTGCAGCGTGAACCGTAGCCGGGTGAAGACTTGGACCGAGACGCTTCACGACAGCATTGAAGCCGGTCTTATCGTCAGCGTAATATTCGACTATACGTAAGCTGCCGTCAGGTTCAACCAGCGAGTACGCTCCTGAAAAATATAAAAAAAAGTTGATTTTTATTTATACTGACACAGTTAAGAGATCATAAAATAAAAATTTAAGATTAACCTTTAACAACATCTCCGTGTCGTTTTTCCCATTGCGCCTTGTCATCTCCTGTGTGAGGGTCTTTGACAGCATATTCGAAAGCGTAACTAGGATACGCCTAAAACATATTAACAGGTTTTATCATCTGATAATAATCTCAATAAGAGCATGTATAAGCTTTCTCGATGTGTGTGCTGAACCAATGGTTGTTTTATACTGTTAACATTCTAAACCGCTGGTACGTAGGAACTCTTTAGTTTAATCATTAAAAGTTTGAAAAAAAAAAATGGATATTATTCTTAAACAACGTTACATATTTATTACTCAGTTGATTATGTAAAATAATTATACCGCGTGGTATGATTTTCTGTTTTTTTTTTTTAAATTCCCCACGGACCAACTAGTTGGTCTGCGATTTGTTTCGTGGTTGGGAAACGACAATTGTAAATAGAAGTTTATATATTTTAAATTCGTTTGTATACAGTAGATAAAAATGTAATTTGAAAAGTTTTAAAAAGGTACGTACATAATAGTCAACAGTAGCGTGCCCCGGTGCGTATACAGGGCCGCCCCACAGATCGTCTGCTTTTATGGTCGCCGCTACGGACAGCAGACATGTTATCTGCAACATTCGAAAATCAAACGCCACATTAAGGTCCATTAATTTATTTGGATAAATCGCACTTCTTGCAAGCACTCCACATGAAACACTAACCGTAATAAAGGGAATCATGATTGTGACGCACCTAACAATAATAACGCGTTGTCAATAACGCACTGGCACGTGAAGGGCACTTTAGTCCATTTATATGCGCTGCTTTGAGACCTTCATGTCCTGGCACACTCCCACTGGATTGCAACAGGTTTCCTCACACGAGCAGCCTTCGGCCAGTGAAAATTGAGGCAGGATGTACATTTGCATTTACCGGTTTTTTTAAGACGACCAACAAAACAGAATTTGGTGTTAAATAATCACATGTAATGACTAATTTTGGCGCGGTTTTAATAATTGCTCTTTTATTGTTTTTAATTGCTATAATAATAGTTATTTTTAACATAATTCAATAATTCGTTTGAATAGTTATAATAATGTAATTATTTTGAAAACCCAGACTGACTAAAAAGTGAGTACAAGTTTTGAAAAGTTCGTTCATCGTCTGGTATTTAGTCTTAACACTTTAAGAGGAAAACTGGTAACCTTTATGTAGCCCATTATATCTTTAATACAATACAGATGTCGACCTCTTGCATATGTCTCTGTTTTGGAGTTCACTCTTTAAGAATTAATTTTCATATATAAGCCGGTATGCAAATTTATGGGAGTAAAATCAAAATTGTTAGACGTAATGCGTTACGCGTTAGTTTTAATTTTAGCGCCATCTACACAATATCTCTGAAACTATAATATGTCGTAATAAATACATCTTTGCGAAAACTAGGTGACACCGGTAATCATGTATCATAATTATGTATTTTATAATTGTTCGTAAGGAGTAAACTCCAGTCGTGCGTCGGAGCTGACACACATACACATTTTTTTTTTTATATAAGTTAGTTCTTATATAAGGTGGCACACTAAAAATACATTCAGTATACAAATCAAATCATCTATTATTTAATAAACCAAAGCGAGAATATTCCAAAGAGAATTAATAACCAATTCTTCTCACATTTGATTAAAAAATGAGAGAGAGATGTTTGATTGTCCATTTCGCTCAATGCTCAGAATTCTGAGTGTGACAATAACATATCTCATCAATTTATTCTCCGAAATGTTTCTATCACCATATTTCCTCTTAACCATTGAACTCCTTAAAGTGCCATGAGCTAGAAATTGTGAATCGACTGACTGACAACAATATTTGGATGTCTACAAAGTTATCTCGGGCACAATTGGATTTGTTACCACGAAGTTGTATAGTGTGAGAGTGGCAGTATGAATACTTTTGAAAAAGACGGAAAAGTCGTGTTTTTGTACTGTAAGAGTAAAATTAGAGGCGCTACGAAAAAGTACACAAAAATATGCAAGCAACACGGTGGATCCAATAAAAGGAAGGGTTAACTATAGTGGATCAGAAGTTGAAATTACCATGACCCATTTATATTTTTTATAAATTTTTATCTTGTTTTTATCTTTCTCGTAACATTCAAAATCAAAATATTTATTCATCAAATAGGTTTCTCCAAAAAACTCTTTTGTGTGTCATTATCAAAACATTATAAATATAATTAACTACACTAACTGTGTCATAGTTTAAAGAAACTCCATTGATGTATGACCACTTTGATGCAATGAATTCAATTACCGATGCGTTGTTTTGCCCTAATTGCGTTGCACGCATATGCCCCACACACTTAGCGTGGCGGTAGTCGATTAAAAATAAACGTATGAACGGTATTTACTATTATTTCATTAATCGTTAAATATTTTAATACTTTACTAAGTATGCAGATATCGATTGGAGGTGTTAATTGAGCGGTGTTAATGATCCGGTGAATTATAAATTCTTTTTTTTTTTTTTTTCAGTATTAGCATATGAAATGAGTAAATAATGCTGTAATAAAACAGTCGCTAATTGATGTTACAAATTTTGTTACTGTAAATACTGTATCGAAGTTCGTCCGCATATCTTGTCCTTCAAGCTGTCCCATAAAGGTCCTGTCTTTCAAGCTGAACTGAAAACAAACAATATTAATATGCATTCACAAAATTTCGGTTGACACAACAAAATCGGTGATTAAGGCGCGTTAACGGATATCACATTATCTTTGTATAATACTAATGTTTTAATATTAATTTTATGTTGTATTCTTTAGATTATTCTCTTATTGTATATTCAGAATAATATACAATAAGATCATTGAAAGTTAAACTATTGCTACAAAAAACCGACAAGGTACCATCTTCGAAGATCTCTTTTTTATGTAAATGTCGGCAGATAGGCTGACATTTTACTTGATTGTATATAGCTACCGTCGTCAATAAACACAAACAATATGGTACAACAAATCTTAAGGCAAGTGCCAGTGCGCCGTCGACCTAGATAGGATAAAGAGCTCAAAATTGAGAATGTGATAGGGGAATGGAATCCCTTACTCACTCGCCGAAACATTAACACAGCAAGTGTTAACAGTTCATGGCGATCTACTGTAAGGTTGATACTGCCAGCAGAAGTGCTACTCAGTTTGACATCGGAACACTTTCAAAAATAATTAATTAATTGATTAGTCTTATTTAATCTTTTTTGGGTTTAGGCATACAGTTGTCTGCCCGCTACGGTCTTGGCATCTTGCGTTGAAAGCGTATGGTCCTGCAGCGACAGCTCACCCTCTCAGACGCAACTGTCGCGAGCACTCTGGTTATGGTGTGGCTCGCTCGGAGCCAGAGTGTGGCTGCCGCTGCTACCTCGCGACGCAACCAGATACCCAGACACGTCGCGACACACCTTCATGGCAAAGAGAATTATGTTGCCATTCCATCTGAATATCTATCCGTTGAGTAAGTATTGCCATATGTAGTAGTCAATGTTACTTAATTTTAAGTAGGTATACATAAAGTTATATGTTAATATTGAGCATTGGCATTACATTAATGTAAACATCCGTATCAATGTATTTATGAGTTCTTGAATACTTTTAACCAGTCATAAATCGGATAAAATATCGTTCGGTTCTATCTCCAGAAAATTCCCATTACAAATAAACAAACAAATGACAAATTTATACCTTCTTTTAATATTATTTTCAATGTTTGCTGAATTGCAACTAAAATAAATATCGAAATACTGTTGATTTGATATTTCGTTGAAAAAAAAAACTAAAATTTTCTTAATAATCTTTTTTACTCTATTATATGGATCCATTATATATTTTTTACTTTATCAATATATTAATTGCTTCAATATTTTATTTTTCAGCAATTCTCTTCGATGACGCCATTTTATTGGGAGCAGAAAACGATACGACTTTATATGCTTCTGATTCTAACGCCGTATTCTCACTGCCGTTCTGCGTTGTCAATAGAACGGTATGTAGGACCTTAACATCAATTGTAATTGGTACATCAGATTGTCTTTTGGTCTCTTAGACACAGTCTAAAGACTCACATTTTAGACAATCCCTCGGGAACCTAGCATTTTTCCAGGATATAAGGTATCCTATATGTTAATCCAGGTAATAAATCTGCCAAATTTTATCCAAATCCATGAAGCCGTTTTTGCGTGAGAGTAACAAATATCCATCCATACATCCATAAATCCATATCTATCTATCTATCCATCCTCATAAACTTTCGATAATAAAATTAATTGGTAGGATATCGTCGGTGACCAAGCAAATATTACGTAAATAATTATAAAAATATACTACTATTTTTTTTTTAATAATTAATTTTGTTTTAATATGAAATTGTTTTTCTGCGCTACTAAAAAGTATTCAAAAACACATAGCGATTTTTGTACGCGCACCGATCGTTACAGAAATATCTATATCTACAGAGAAGAGCATAGTGCGAGTTTAATAAGTGAGAGAAGTGAGAGAAGTTTCCTTAGAAATACATAAACAAGCATTCATTCTACGGTCATTTCAGCGGAAATTGTTTTCAAATTATTGTTCAGCGTGGATATTAATTTTTGTTTCCTCAATAAAAAAGGTCGTCGGTGAAGTTAGTATTTAAAACAGTCACTGATTCTTGCTAAATAGCAATAGTGGGAATTTTTTTGTCCAAACAGTTCTATCGTAGAACTAATAGTAGAACTGTTTGGAACAATCTACAATATTATAGTGGATACGATTTTACCAGCTAAATAATACACAAATTTTGTCTTCGTTGCCAGTATTTTTTTCTTTAGTAGTAACTATAGAATTAGATCAAATCAAGTTGCAATTGAAATTACTGTTTAAATATCAACTATAAACAAATAATTAAATGTCCTTGACTAAACACACCAATTGTGTGGCCCCTAAAGTAAGCACTATCAGGCTTGTGTTATAGGATAACCACACTATGTGGGCAGGGGGCGAAATCCTGCAATGACGGCTTTGAATTTGTCTCAGACGAGTCCCTTGGAGTATTCCTGGGTTCGATTCTCGGCAGGGCCAACTTTGGGAATTAAAGTTTTCATAGTTGGTTCTGGCAGTTCTAGTATTAGGCTGCGTTTCGTAGTCATTTGGGCAGCCATTTTGGCTGCAGTAACCACTCCCTTACAGAAGACCACTGTGAAATAAAAGCATATGTGCTGTTGTGTTTCGGCGAGCGATTAAGGGATGCCATAGCCCATAGACGATAGCCGCCTGCCATCACATTAACCGTCAGGTCTTAATTTGTGATCGTGGATCGCAATATGTTTTGCCACCACTGACAGCAGTGGTATTCTGTTACAGAGCCAAGTTTACCTGCACCAGATACTTCGTCAACTGCTCCGTCGCAACCTGGGCTACCACGCGTGGGAGATCGCGCGCTCGTGCTCGCAGCTGCCGTACTTCCCGCACTCGCTGGAGCTGCTGCTGCACGAGGTCCTGGAGGAGGAGGCGACCAGCAAGGAGCCCATCCCCGACGCTCAGCTGCCGAGCATCATCGAGTTCGTGCACGAGTTCCCTGTTTACCTTCAAGTCAGTATTGAAACTGTGAATAATTGTCAAGAATTATTTCGTCAGCCAAACAATACGAGTCATTCGTGAGTTTTTATTTTTATTTTTGGATATGTGTACATAATTATATTGTAATGATTTTTTTTTTTTAATTTACAGACAGTTGTACAGTGTGCAAGAAAAACGGAGATAGCTTTATGGGCGTATTTATTTTCCGCCGCCGGAAAGCCTAAGGAACTTTTCCAAGAATGCTTGCAGAGGAAAATGCTTGATACGGCCGCATCATATCTCATTATTTTGCAGGTATAAATTTAGTGTACTTCAACTAAAAGTTCTTCTGATTATTACAAAAGGAATTCTAATTTGCTTACGAAATTATTGATTTTATGAAAGTTCAGTAGGAAAAATAACGGTTTTTTAAACTAGTGTAATTATAAAATATAATTGCAATATAAAGAATAGTCCTGATTCGAACAACTCTCTTTTTTTAACTCGCTGTTTTTTTCACATTACAAAATCTTATATCGATGTTTATTGTCTTAAATTCTTACATAGATTTATATTGATTTCGGGGATAAATAATAGTGTTATATTGACTTTAATAAATAAACATACCTAATAAATAAAAAATGCATTTTTTCACAGATTTACATATGGCGTAAATGATTACAAAGTAATTTGTTCATAAATAGTATTTCAATCTATTAGTTCTTATTACTAACGTGTAACATTGTACTAGTTTTTTTTTATTATGCTTAATTTTAGTATGAAATTTGTCGGATTTTCTTGGTTAATTTATTACTATCATCTGTATTGCTCAGTATAGTAATGAATGGTATGTTATTGTTCAGAACCTGGAGAGTTCAGCCGTAAGCAGACAGCTGGCCACGCAACTGTTCGACACAGCGCTGCAGCAGGAGAGATGGGACTTGGCCAGGGACCTTGTGCGATTCCTTAGAGCTATTGGTAATTTTCGACCTCTATAAAGCACCTCAGCTCAAATAGTTTAAATCCACAAATCATTGGCAAACAGCAAATTTAGTTATTGTAGTGGAACTTGTATTGATATTTTTTTGTAATTTCTTCATTATAATACTATTAATATCGACTACAAATTTCACACAATGGGACATTGTGAAATTGAAAATCAAAATTTATATCCCCGAAGGGCCTGAAATATAGTAAAGTGAATAGAATACCTTCGAATAGGAAGGACATTTAAGTAAAACACCCTATGACCAGTGTGTACTATTAGCAATGTGTCCTAGTAGCAAGTGGTCTCATTATCAAAAGGTTATATTAGCAATTTTGAATGAGGTAATATAAATTTTTTATTCAATTCCATTTAAATTTACTTTATTTACTTGTATTGTCGCGAGCGAAGCCGTGAGCTGAAACTATTATAGTTTAACGATTTCGGTTAGATATTTTTTACAAATGTAATTTAATATCGCATAGGACCAAAAAAATATTGTCTCCAGAACTCCTATTTTTCGCTGTTCGGTTAATATCAATTTTTTTTTTTTTTGGATATAATCTAATACCGAATATACTTGAAAGCAATTTTGTAAGTTTTTCTTAATCAAAATTGCTTTCAAGTATATTCGGTATATTAAAACATTAGTAAATTAACCTAATAATTAAAGGAAATTCATAACATTTATTTAACTTTATTTTCATGTGACAGATCCGAATGATGTGGATTCACCTCGCAACTCTGTAAACGTCCAAGCGAAGTATGGCCAAATTGTGCAGTCGCAAGCGCCCAACGCCGAAGACCTTTCCGTAATACTGGGCAATATGCAGGTAATATTTTCTAATGACTTGCTTGGCGTTCTTGTTAGACTGCGTTAAAAATTGATACTGAAAATTAATATTTTGTGTTATTTTCTGAATTTTGGGAAGAAGAAGGGAATGCAATTCTGCGAAGCACTCTCGTGACATGGGAAAGTATTGAAAAAAGCTTTCCCCTTATTAATATCATGCGCTCATATATGCTAGATATCGTAACGAAACGAAGATTGGAGCTGGCACCTTAACGCGTTTTGAGTACGCTTTCTGTTTGTCGAAACCTAGGCTAGGTTTGACGTTGTTTTTGTATAAAAAGGTTTAAAAAGTGGAGGTGTACTGTGCACAGTTAGCGGGTGGTCGCGGACGCAGCTTCAGCACGACGGTGTCGCCGCGCGAGACGGAGCAGCCCGCCGCCCCCGCGCCGGCCCCCGCCCCGCCTCCGGCCTCGCGCGCCACCGCCACCGTCAAGCGGAAGAAGTCGGTGCCCGCCAGAGCCGACAGGTATAACACCGCTATTCGTCAAATACTCTTGCGAATACATCAAAATCAATTCTAGTTCTAGTAAAATTATAAACTAACTGTCGACTTTCTGTTGGGCACAAACACGCGGAGAAACATACCGACAATTAGCCGAGCAAGGCGAGCACTATTCGCGATTCGGCATTCATCGAATTCGGCATATCCTGGACCCGGCTTTTGAAATCGTAATTGTTATGGCAGGGAGTCGTACAGTGGCACGGCCGAGGAGTTCTTCATCGACATGATGATCCAGCGACACGCGCGCGTGCTGCTGTCATCGGCGCGGCTGCACGCGCTGGGCAAGATGGCGGCGGCGCTGGACGTGCACCTGGTGGCGTGGCTGGCGGGCGAGCGCGAGCGCGCCGCGCGCGTCGACGACGCCGTGCTCTGTCTGCGTCGATTGCACGAGGACTTCGCATGGCCCTATCCGCCGCACGACCAGACGCACGTCGTGTTGCGCGCCGACTCAACAGCCACAAGTGAGACGACCTTCCTATTACATCACCATCTCAACTTTAGAACGTCCACTGCTGGATTTAGGCCTCCCCTTCAATAACACCGGTTAGAAGCAACCTGGATCTACCGTCGACCCGGGGCCTTTATTAGGTCGTCTGTCCACCTTGTGGGTGGACGCTTCCTGCGCTGCACTTGCCGGTCCGTGGCTTCCACTCGAGAACATTCCGGCTGCAGCGGCCGTCGACTCTCCTTACTACATGTCCTGCCCACTGCCACTGCATTTTACTGACCCGCCGTCTTATGTCGGTACCTCATTGCAATAGAGCTATATTGTGTGAAAATGCATTTAGGTTCGATGAGTGGCGGCGGCGAATCGGACAGCCTCTGCGGAGACAGCGGGTACACGAGCCTGCCGCTGCGTGCGGCGCTGGGCCCGATGGCGGCCGGGTCGGCGGGCGAGGGCAGCGTGGCGGAGGGCGGCGGCGTGGCTTTCGAGGCGGGCGAGGGGGAAGAGCGGCAGTACGCGGCGCTCATGGAGCGCCTGCACCAGCAGCAGTCCGAGCGCGGCGAGCACACGGCGCACGTCCGCCTGCGCTACTTCCTGCAGCTCATGACGGAGGCCAGCTGCGTGGAGTGGGCGCTCGTGGTGGCCGTGGCGCTGCGCGACGCACTCGCCGTGTTGCGCACAGTGAACGCGGCGCGCACGCCCGAGCTCACGCTGCCCGCGCTGCGCCGGCTGCGGCGTGCGCTGCGTGATCTGTGCGCGTGGGCCGAGTGCGAGTGCCTCGGCTACGCGCCCTTCATGCTCGCCGTGAGCAACCAGATCCCGTTCCTGACGTCGGTGATCAACGCGCGCGAGCGGCGGCTGTCGATGGCGAACAAAGCGCGCGTGCGCACGCAGAGCGCCTCCGACCTCCCACAACCCGCGCCTAAGCCTCAGGTGAAGCATTACATCATCATTTAGCCTCCTCTTAACTTTGATTTAAATCTGAACCCCTCTTAAAAAACTTCTACATCAGCTATATTTTACTGCTTATCTATCTTCCAGGTGTCACAAGAACGGAAAGTGCCGCAGGCCCAAAAAGCTCAGGAAGTGTCGAAACAATTGGTTCGCAAAGATTCGCCGGCAGCGAGCGAAGTAACGCCGAAGGCGCCAATCGTACAACGTCCTCACGTACCCCCACCAGACGAAACCAGCGGCTGCGTTCTAGTCTAGTTATACTAATAGGTGGGATACCATTTGTCAACCCTTTAAACTAAACCCTATCAATTAGAGAACATTTCGGCATAGATTTTTACATTCAAGAAAAAATGTTAAATTAGTTACACACCAAACCATAGCATAAAATTAAAACGATAGAATTCAGTGATAAAATAAAATTTATGTGATGACCGATAAAACTGCTTGGAAAAAATATTGGTATGGTAATTTTAATGAAATAATTCAAAGATAAGAGTAATTCTTAATAAAATTTGATCCTTTCTAATAAAGAGTAACTGCGTCACGTGATTTTTCTGTTTAATAACATTATGGCGTTTTAATAACATTAGAACAACTTTTGTAGAAAAAAATTGATTTGGGTTTAGAAACGGAATTTTTCATCAAGGGGTTGTATAAAATTCTATTTTATTCATCAATATATTTTTACTAAATTAACTAAAAGGACATCTTTATAATATAGCACTTAATTTAATGCGTGTCATAAACTGTCACTAACAATTTTAAATTCACTTAACGGTTAATAATTAATTTTTCACTGAATAAATCATTTTTGTGAAATGTCCTTTTCGGTGCTGCTGTTCTATTCTTCTCTAGTCTCTTTTAATTTATTAACTTTTCATAGTTTTAAATTCTCTTATGGAGTATTTTATTTTTAATGTTTAAATTTGATATTAAATTATTGATATTAAGATACTAATGTAGTAGAAATATTGTAAAACTTAACGGTAATTTTGAGTGAAAATTTACATTAATTTTATATGTGCAAAAATAAGATAATCGCAAATGAAACTCTACAAATTTGCTATACTAATTAATTGCGTGATTAATTTCATATTTATTTTTCCGTGATATACAATTGGCATTATATGTAATATAATATCTAGGTATTGCTATCCTAGTCGGTGTCTACTCAATTAATATGTCTAAGCCTATTTAAGGCTCTTTTTATAAAACTTTACTCAAAAAGCTATTGGATTCTTAAATTTTGTTTGTCTCTATCGTTTATAGTAAGTGTGAAAGGGACAAATCATTTTCAAGAGACAATTTTGAATAATATTTAAATAGTAGAACCTGCGAATTCTTAATAACATTATGAAAAAATGAATTATATAATAATATGTAATATAATTATACTTAAATTCTGTAATAAGGTTGCTCAACAGACAATTTTGATTGAAAGAGAGAAACACTGCATGAAGTAATTCAATTTGGAGTTATATCGTTGATAATATTGTTTCGAGAGAAGAGAGATCTTTCTACTAATTGATTGTGCTAGAAATCAACTTATTTATACTTCGTTATATGTTTTCTGATTTTGATTTGGTAGAATAAAGTCACAATTAAAATACGTGTTCTCTAATTTACAAGAGAGATGTTTAAAGTTTTTGTAAATGTTTTTAAACATTTCCTTATACACAATTACCTTTATATTGTTATATAAAATAATCCGGCGAATCTCACTCCAAGGTGAGAACAATAACAACACTTACGCCATCTATTGGCAACACCATTGCGAGTTTCTTCCTTCAAGTAAACCTATGCTTTAAGATGCTATACACTGTGTTTCGCAGCAATTTGGGCAGCCCGTCTGGCTGCAGTAACCATCCCCTTGCCGAAGACCACAGTGAAATAACAGCATGTGTGCTGCTGTGTTTCGGTTTAGTGAGTAAGGGATGCCTGAGTTCATTGTCTCATCCCTTCCTAATCTCTCATACTTAAGGTCTTATGGTTGGCAGCGCACATGCAACACCTGTGGCGACGGTAGCCACCTACCATCAAGTGGACATTAACATAAAATAAAGATTATTATGACATCGATAACTCAGTTTTGGAATAAACTTCAATAGTGCAATTTATTCCACCGGATGAGCATTATCTAGATTCTGCTCTAGCTAGCTTACAAGAGATTGGACAAGCTGCGCTATTTGTATAGATTTTTTATTCATAAAAACCTGTCTCTCGGGTAAAGGGATACTGGCTAATGGGGCTGAATGTCCCTCAAAGTAGACTTCATGTCTTGTCTGTTCTGTTCCAATGGAAATTGTCGTCAATTATAAATATACTTAGATAAGTGCGATTGAATTGTTCGTCTTCCTAATGATATTGTATTAAAATACGAAAATCTTATTAGAAACTATATAAAATTTTGTTTCTAGCGATGATGAGTTTGATAAGTTTCTTCTAGCCCGCTTTTCATTCTTGTATTATGTTTCAATTCTTTGTATCTTTAATAAATGCCATCATAAGTCCCTCTGAGTACTGATTCAACTTACTGAGTCATAATAAAATATGATATATAAATATTGTTCTTTCTATTTCAATATTTCGTGTAACAGAACAACTCACTATGTTCTGATTACCTTTATTGGGCTATTAGAGTAGTGATGATGCATCATTAATTTAATAATTGTAATAAAATTAATTTGTACATAATTTAAAATGTATACAGCAATAATTTTTTATTTAATAAATGTTTTTTAGATGAATATTTAACTATATTTTGCTCATTAATTTTATTTTATTTTTTCCTTGTTTGCTCAATTGGTTTAAAATCTCAATGAATATATTCATAGTGATGTGAACTACAATAGATAAATTTATGATTTATGTATAGCAATTGTGTTAAATAAGTTGCAAGTAACAAAATAAGGGGAAAAATGTCTTAACAAAATTGCCTTGTATAAATTATCTGTATTAAAATCCATGTTCCTTGACAGTTGACTTTAAACAGAACTATATGTGAATTTTAATGCACGCTTGTATTTCTAATTTTATTTTTGTGTAAATAAGGTAAACCGATGATTTTACTAAGATCGTAACAATTGATTGTTGCGTTAATAAAATCAATACGCATACCTACTGCCAATCAGTTGCTTGTAAATACTTTAAATTTATTTTTGTGTTTTATAATTCCCAATTAATTCTTGGATTTTAATTGCACTAATTAATGCGTAGCTAAAAGAAAAGAGAACAAGGTGAACAGTATCTTATTGAATCAATGAGTATGACTGCTTCAAGCTAAACTATCAATGGTCGCACATTTTTATAATGCCCATACTGACATAAAAATATGTACAATTTTGAATAAATCTGACGTAACGATTTCTCAGTACATGGCAAGTTATTTATGTATTGTTAAATGTAAAAAAAAATTGTGAAATGTATGTATTTTTTAAATTTTGTAACTGCTTACCTATATGATTTTGCTTTGAGTATTATGGTTTTATTTTTGTCAACATAATGGTGGTACATGTGTATGTAAATTAGGGAATAGAATCGAATTCTTATAATATATATTATAGTTAGAATTATTGTAAAGTATTTATTAAAGAGTATAATATGTTTACCCGCCACTTCGGTGCCAAGTGAATATTACAATAGCCTATTTTAATTCATTACCACCGTGGAAAGACTGGTGTGGCTCTAGTATGAGTTCGTAATGCCCGCACTCGTTAGCTAAACAGTGAAATATTTGAGACTAGAGCCACTGAGAGTCTTATAAAAACCAAATTATATATTCTACTGTTATTAGACTAATTCAATAGAATAAATCATTGGATGTTAGATATAACATGTAGATTGTTAATTATTTTTTTTTTTTCAACATGCATTCCATCGTTTTTATTGTAAATAAAAATTGGCAATAATGTAACATTCCTACAACGTGAAAGGTTTCCCTAACAATATTAACTTAGTCAATTAAGATTGGATAACATAATGTAATATTGTTATATCCACGATTGTGAATGCAGATTTCAAATATTTTTAATCGACTTAATAAAGTGCAAAAATAAATGAAATAAATTTTGAAAAGCAGAAATAAATCATTGCAATTTGTAATTTTAATATTTTTTTTTATGAATTAACGAAACTTGTAGTAGAAATTTTAAACGATTTAAATAAATAAAAAAATTAAACAATTCCATAGCTAATCCTGTGCAAATATGCGGGATTTAGGACTAGCATCATAAACGCATTTGCAAAAGATTCGCATTACATTGATTATTGCAGATACGGTTGTTTAAAGTTTTACATTTGCGGATATCCGCGTTTTAATTATCGGGATGCAACTGTCCAAGTATTGGGATGAAATTAATATGCTGGTTTGAAATTATTGACAGTAAATAGATGATCAACAAAGATTACGCTCTAATAATAGTGCCATAGGATTTACATTTTCGTTATTTAGACACACATATCAAAAGAAATTGAAATAATACACCCTGATCGTGAAACGTACAATTTTATAAAAGTAAAAATAATTAATAACCAAATCTCGTCAATGACTTGTAACATTCGTAGTCAATTAGTGGAAGGAATGTGTATAAAATAAATATTGTAATGTTTAATGTGTATTATTTCTGTAAATCATTTTTACATTTTTAAAGTACAAGAAATAAAATAAGTTGATAAAATCGTAGTTTTTATTTCACTGTCAACCTTTAGCAAACTATATTTTAAAAAAATTATAAACTAACATTTTTTATTTTATTTTAGATGGGTTTGCTTTTGGCCAACAATCAATTCTCGAATTTTCTTTTTTTTAAACTTGCAGAGCTGCGGATGAGCTTAAATGTAACAAATTTTGTCCACGTTCAATTTTTTAATAGCTGTTGAGGTCAAAATCAAAGTCACATAAATGACATACTAATTTGGATGCTTTAAATTAATATATTATGTGTTATACAAATAAAACACAAAAAATAAATATAATAATTTATTATTCCATACATGCTTCACATCAGTCATTGCGACAACAAAGTGTGCCATAAATTCAAAATAAATCGGCTCTATGTCTCATGATATGTTCCCTTGTAGACTGGTTCATTCGATCTGTTCTTCATTTATATAATAACAATTGCATTCATAACATCTTGGAAGCTCATTTTTTATACTATTTGACAGCGTCAAACGTCAAAAGACATGTAATCTGACGTGGACCGATGAATCCAAGTATTAAAAAAAGAACAGCATTCAAACAAAATTACCATCTTGTAAAATTTACTACAAAATTAATCGCTGAACCATCAAACTGTGCAATACACATAAAATTTAGAAGAAAAAAAATAATCAATTCATTTCAGCTACAGATAAAAATGATCCAAGATAATGGGAACATACATGCTCGTCGCTCAACGTTTCAATCATGTAGTAAATACAATAAATAGCGAGAAATTTTTATTTAAGTTGTGTGTATATTTAATCTTTTATAACAAAAAAAAAATACCATGATCAATAATATAATCTTCGATAGAAAAAAAAAATATCTATGCCTAAGCGAAAATAAGTAACTTACTAAAGTTAATATAATATAAACTGTATAAGAAAAATATTTGGTTAATCGCTATTAAACACCACCACCGATTTGGCAGCAGACACCAAGCGACATCTTAGATTATGCAAATAGTTATTTAAAAACATATTATGCAGTGCAGTCGACACTGCACCAGTGTCAAACATACAATTATATAAATACGAGTATATACTCCAAAAAACACAATGTCAAACAAAAAAAAACAATGGGGTAAATACTTAACAACTTTGAAAAAAAAAAATGGACGTGTGGTCCTGAATACTGTAAATATCGCGACGTGTTTCGCAATAACAGTGACTAGACATACAAACAATAGTTCAACGATGTCTGCTGCTAGAGCTACACAATAAATAAATACTGAAAAAATCATCTAAGTATAATATATACGTTTCAACGCTAATATCGATAATAAAGGCGAACGTTAAGTACATAAAGAATGATCTACAATAAAAGCTAGTCTATATAATTAGTCTATATATAAAAAAAAACAATAAATGCAAGGTTATGGTCCTCGCGGCAGCGGCAAACTTTTTTTTTTCGAAATGTCGCGGCCGCTTTTGAGCTATGCAAATAAATTACGCTAGAGAACGCTTTAAACATTGCAAATCAATTAAACTACGCCCCCGGATGGGGCTTCTATTTGAGATAACCTACGAAGTATACTTGAAGGTTAACGGTCTACTATCTAGGTCTACTCCTAAACCAGTTAGAATTAACTACTAGGGCGAGTGCCCACACTACTTGGAACGGGACGATTTAACTCTAACTCAACGCCGTCACAAACCCTCCCCTCCACATATCACATCCAACATAGATAAATACATAAGTAGTAACACTGATAAAATTTAGATTTTCACTCTTATTATTAGAAAAAAAAAATAACACTGGCCGACTATGATGAGCAGTCATTGAGCAATTTAAGAAGCTTGCTTGCAATCTTATTGCACTACTGATGATTTCTGGCGACTAATCAAACATCCGAATGGCAGTTGAAAAAAGCAATACAGTGAACTTCCGGTAATCCGGCCCCTGTCTAATCTGGCGCCCCAATCTTCGCTAATGTTAGATAATGCAACTTACAAGGTTACAACTTGTACGCGCCACCACTATTGTGCTCGATGCCAGTATTGTTTTGATTCTGTTTGCTTAGTTTGAATTTGTTTACTGTTTATTCATTGTGTATTACGTATACGTATGTACCTAGTAATGTCGTCACAAGCCCAAAAGTCACAAGAAAAATGTGATATTTTGGACACCTTAAATCGTAATGAATCTTTCTGTAGTTTAGCAAGTGTAAAAAAACCACGAGAAGATTAAAAATTGACTAGGCAGTACTCCATAATCCGTCAAATTCGATAGTTCGACACTGCCCTGCAAAACGTTTGTCGGATTACCGAGGGTCCACTGTATTATGTATTTTACTTTTATAACAATTATATCTATTAATTAGTCGTTTGTATGAGCGGTTTGTACACTCATGTGTATACCGATTAGTACACAACAGATATAACGCTGCCGCAATACAAAAGTCGATGCGGATGAATGAGATGAGCTATACGTCGGCCAGTGATGGACAAGATTGGACGCAGGTGGCTCGGCCACGGGACGGTGTCGCTCCCAACACAACACAACACAACACAACACAGAAACACTACTCGCATACAACTAGAACAAGATGGACGAAAGTATTCGGCGGAGGGCCACAACAACACAACAAACGTATCAACTAGAAACAGATTACATAGTCTTTTTCGCACACAATGGATGGACATTGACGATTACTTTTAGAAATTTTCTGGACGTAAACATTCGTATCGAGCAATATTTTATAATTGTATAATATTATGGGAATCGTTCGATTCGATTATATAAATATCATCATAAAAAATAACATTGCACACGGTCACTTATCAAATAGTTCCTGTTATAGACCATAAACATATCGGCTATAGGGTTAAAATTTCTTCTGCCACTCTCTTTCACCGCAGTGCGAGTGCGTTTCTTACACGACAGCCATAAATGCGTAATAAAATACACCGGATCCGTTTACAAAAATACTCGAGTTTATTCGACGTGCGATAAATATTAAACTTTTTTTTTATATGTTTGTTTTTTATTTAGCATTAGTAAGGGGATTAAAGTAAATATAGAAAAATGTATTTTTCATTGCAAGAGAAAATATCTCGTTCAGTGAATGGACGAAACGATTCGGACGCGACTTCTTTGGACTTCGAGAAAATTTGTCAAACAAATGTTTGCACTTATCCCGTGAGGTGTAAGAGGTCGTGTCCTTGAATGTGAAGAAGCTTAGAGGTAACTAATAATAAGTGGCGGTAGTAGGCCGCCCAACGAACAACAACAGGCATTTCCTCCAAAACCACTTCTATCCCATCCTCAAACTTGATTCGCGCATCGAGCTCTCCCCGGAGCATTAAAATCAGTCAACTTTAAATTTAACATCAACCATTTAGTGGGCGGCGAGTCTCGTCGATTTACAATTATTATATTATTTTTTGTGTTACACAGAAGCACGATCGCACACTATTGCACAGTTTGACGGTTCATAAATAGATTTATTATCGTGTGCGGTCCGTGCATAGTATAACATTTTTTTGTTATAAAAAAAATCGACGAGACTCGCTCATATAACTTACGATTAGTTAAGATTAAACTTTATAAAACGTATAAATAATTGTTTCGGTCGTCTAATGACCGCGAGTTCACAAAAATCGCCGTGTCGACGATTGATTAATCGATTTATTTATTAGTTGATATCGCGTTAAGTAGTAGCAGACGCTAGTACTACGTCATTTTAATGTACGATTACATTGAACGAACACTTTAAACTGTCGGACGAACATGTTCAATTACAGCACAACTATTGCGCTAACACATTAACCATCGCACGAACATGTTCAACTATCGCACAAGTACGATGAACTATTGCACGAACTTGTTCAAATATTTCAGAAATATGATTAAATGTCGTACGAACTTGTTCAATCACCGCACAAATATTGAACTAGTGCACTAGAGGTTGTAGTGTGGTTAGAAGAGCGTGGGCGTGGCGGCGGTGGCGACGCTGCGGGCAGCCAGCAGAGCGCGCAGAGCGCCAGCGGCCGCCTTCAGCGCCAGCATAAAGCGCTAGAAGTCTCTCGGACGCGTGCGAGTGCTCGTCGCCGCTTTCGGGACGCGCCGCGCGCGCATCTCTCGGTCCACCTGCAACACGACCCGTTCGATGACTGGTTAGCCTCAACGCTCTGTCTCGGGATCGATTCCCGGCTGGGTTAACTTAAAATATAAACTTTTCAAAATTGGCTTTAAAATTGGATTTTTACACCGATGTAAAAGGAGTGGCAGGGCGGCACGCTGTACTTTGCAGTCATGTGGGCGGCCCGTCTGGCGGCAGTAACCACCCCCTTACAGAAGACCACCGCCTGATACAACAGCATGTGTGCTGTTGTGTTTCGGTGAGCGGGTAAGCAACAAAGCTTATTTCTTCATAACAGATCGCCGTGTGATGAACGCGCGTCCATCGCTCTGACTGACTGAATAATTCGTGTCATATAAACGCGCCCTAACACCCGAAAGTTAAAAAGAAGCAAGAATCACCTCTAGCTCTTCGAGACGCTGTGTGAGTGCGAGCTTCTGCTGAACGGCGAGACGCAGCAGCTGGTTGAGCGTCTTCTTCTCGTCCTCGGCGCCCGAGAGCGCTTGAGACAACTCGTCCACTTGCGTGACGTACTCCTCGCAGCGCGCCGCGAACATCGCGCGCAGGCTCGAGAACGTCGCCGCGTCCTCCTTGAGCAGCCGCAGCTCGTTGCGCAGCTTGAGCATCGTCTCCGTCACGATCGTCTTCTCCGTTTCGTACTTGGACTTGAGGTTGGCGAGCGCCGTCTCGGCCGTGCTCTTGTTGCTCTTGAGCACAGTGCGCAGCGTCGCAATCTGTTCGCGCTTCGTCGACAGCAGCGACTTCAGCTTTATCACCTGCTCCTGCAGCTCGCACACCTCCGCACCCCGCTCCGACCCGCCCATCACTGGAACAAAGGCGGACTTACTTTAGCTTCACTGCTAACTACATTTTACACTACAACTGATACCTACCATACTCTTCATTTGAGCATGAAATTTTATGTAAACAAAATACGTGAAAAATTACCAAAAATACACCTTCTAGTATATTTTTCTAACATATAAACCATTTAAATTTATAAGTTTTTTTACTTTAAGACTGTCATTTGACGTAGTCAAAAATGTTTGAAAATCAACGTTTTGAGATTATAAATTTGTTTACATGAAATCTCTTACTCGAATGAATAACGTATAGAGATTTCGCAATAAAATAAGAATGTATAACTACATAATATATAATTCACCTCAATGGCTCGGATTTCAATGTCATGGGAACCATGAGCGTTACGAAACGTCGAGATAACGATTAAGTCCCAATTATACTTCACCGAATACTAGGATAGTGGATAAGTACATTTAATTTTATATTACTTTATTATTAATGAGATTATAAACAATAATAATACTAAAATACCTATAGAGTCTCTTTAAAATATACAAACAGATGATAACAGACAACTACTAGTAAAACTTATTATTATTATTATTATTAAAAAATTTAATATATAAAAGTAATCTAATCCAATAAATAATGACTTAAGTTTGATACTATTAAAAACTACCAAAACATCTAATTAATTCCTTTTACTTACTATTACTAAAAGAAAAACTTACTAAGTTTTGTACTTAATTTTCAAACTTAAAAATCATTTAATGTGAAGTAAAATAAAAACACATTTTAACAATGTGTTGATATTTTCAACAATATATAGAGAAAATAACTACAAAAATCAAATACTACGAAAAAAAACTGAAATCCTTACTGTTTTTTATATAACATATTGTAAAATCAATACACAATTGAGAAGACTCGATTTCACCGAGTCTTTTATATTGTTCAACATAGTCTTCTTCCGTTTACCACACACATAGTTATTATTATTATTGAGGTGTATATTTTTTAGATGCAATACCTCATCCTTCCAAAACATATGTAAATTGACATCTCTAGAACACTTTCTCGATATGTTTCTTATTGCATAGCATTGTATGCCGGCTTTTTGTATGGGCGATGCCAATTTTTCACAGTTCCAACCTGCGTTAGTGACAGTTCTAAAACTATGTTCCTTCTCGTGTTTGGTATCATTTACTCTCTTAGTAAAACCTTCAAAATATTCAGTGATCTCCTTCACTGTTCTCCTAGTGGAGACTGGCTGTTCTTTGACGCAATCATCTTTATCGATCGATTGCAGTTTTGTTAGTAAATTTTGCAAATGTTTCTTGGTTTCGACAGTTTTTAATTTGGTGTTGTTGTGCTCTTTCAATTTCTTTGTAGAGCCGAAAGCATATCTGCCATTGTACAGTAAATTATACAACTCTGGGAAGGGAAAGAAGGGGTTAGACAAAAAATCGTGTGTTAATTTGGATCAATATGGGTTAAAAATAATTGTAAATTGGCATAAATTAGTAATCATGTGTGAGTTAATATGTACAGCTGTTGACAGCTCTCACATATTGCGCTGGCCCATTATTTAAGCACAAAATATAATTTTAAAATTAGAATTAAATTGCTGAACTCCGAAATGAAATTCGATATCAAAAATTCGATTAAAGTGGCGTTTCAGTGAGTGATTAAGTGGTCAACATTTGCCTAGAACGACATAGAGAGATAGACTGAGCGTTCCCTATCCACCTGTAAAGTAAATACGGGCAGAAATTGTGAGAGAGATGAAGCGATCGTGGGGCCAGTAGCAGTCTTTTCTGGATTTTTGATTGGTTCTCGAAGTTACTACAGACCATAGACTCTTTCTATGTCTATGTCTAAAGAGAAGTATTGGCCACACAATCGCTCTCATTCTCTCTCTTTTTAGAGGGTGGTCAATTTCATGTGGGTATTGCTCAGTCCATTCTTTATGTCTACGGCCTAGACATTCTAATTATTGGATTTTTTATTATTATTATATTTTACTTGTTTATGATATGATACTTAAAACCTGAACAACATAATATAATATACTGACAAACCACACAACTGAGGTTTTTTTTTTACAATTTACCACCTTGTTTTACATTTTTAATCTTAACCTCTGTTTACTTTTTTAACTTCAGCCATACATATTAACTCATAAGGATCTCTGTGTTTGAAACTACCATTGGGCAGTGTACCTGGCTGGTGCCTGTTTCTGGTGTCGAGCGCCGTGTCGAGGGCGGCTCTCAGGTGCGTGAGTTGGTCGAGCAGTGTGTCGGCGGAGCGTGCCACGCCACCGGCCGCGCGTAGACCTTCCAACTCGCCTGCCGCCAACGCCAATGCTTCCTCGTCGGCCACATCGGCCTCGGCCGGCCGCGCGTGGCCCGCATGCTCGAGCAGCACGCGCTCCGGCTGAGTGCCATTGATGGCACACACGTGGTGGTACAGTTGCGCTAGCGTGTCCGCTGCAGACGACAGGGCGGGCGCTGCGGCCGCCAACGCGCGTCCGGCACCGCCTGCTAATGTGCGCAGGAGATCTGCATCCGCTCGGAGCGCAGCGCAGCGCACTTCCGCTTCCGCCACGCGGTCGCTTAATTGCGCGAGTTGCGCGCGAGTTAAAGACGCTGCGCTCGCGTCGGCCGGCGCAGCCGCCGTTTGCAACTCGACCAGCGCCGCACCGAGCGCCGCTAGCTCGCTGCCCGACACACGCCACCAAGTCAACCACGCGGCCGCGCGAGTTGGCACTCCACCTTCGACCGTTTCTTCCATCGGAGGGGATTCGTCGTGCAGCGCGTTGAGTGCCGTCAGCCGAGACGCAGCGCGCTGCAATCCCGCTCGCAGCATTGCCGCCGCCGCGCTCTCGCCCTCGGCCGTCGCCTGCGCGCTGCGCATGGAGGCCGCCAGTTGGCTGTTCTCGTTGTGCGCCTGCTCGAGCTGTTTCTCGAGCCTGGAGATCTCATGCAGATGCACCTCGGAGAAGAGATCGGCGTGATGATCGCCCATCGCGCTCGCCAGTTCCGCGGAGTTGGAGCCGCCCGCTTCGCCCTCGTCCTCTGTGCCGTCTTCGGGCATACCTTCAAATTAAAAATTACATTTTCAAAATTACAAAAAAAAATGTTAAAAGCCTTAAAAATACCGTTTAAGTCACCGGTCCCCCTTTTTAATGTTATCAGGATAATATTATCACTGTAAAATTTTTCTTATCTCAAAATTTAGGCTGACATATTTATAAACAATAATCACAAGCCAGTCAGCCATCAAATAATCACAAACAAATTTAACTTTAACTAAACAATTACGTTTTCCGGTTAACAACTAAATTGACAAATGGTTTTTGGGCACTCCATTAACTAAACGAATGCAACAACATATCAACAACACCTAAATATAATGCTATACTGGCCTATACACTAAAATTTGAAACGTTGGCGGCAAACATTTCATTCCCTTAATTATTAGCAAAATATTTTTTTTTAATGTAAGATTGGCAGGTAGGCTGACAGTATATTTGATGGTTCACTACGGTAGCTTCACAAATAAATCCTTCCACATATTTTACCTCGTATACTATAAGCCAAGTTGGTGATATTGTAGGCGGCCTCCCTGCTGATGTGCGCATCGAGCTCCTTCTTGGCGGCGAATTTGGCCTCTCGCTCAGCTTGCAGCGCTTCGAGCGCTTCCGCGAGCTGCCTCTCGGCGATGCGACGCAACGCTGCCGTCTCATCGGCGGCTGAGCGAGCGTTCTCTGCTTCTTCGCGTAACTGACGAACCTCATGCTTAAGTCCTTCGAATTCCACCTACACATATAGCAAAATACACATATTATAATACACCATTTGTACTATACATACAAAACACAACCCTGAATTTAGTAGCTGATAATATTTTTATTTTTATTTGTAATCTCACAGTGAATTCAAAAGAATCACATTATTCATAATGTGATAAACAATTTGTTAATAAATTTTTCTACATTAATATACCATATTATGTTGTACATTAGTATATATACTTAATATCTTTAGGATAAACCTGTAAAGATAGATGGAAATATGGAAGTGAATAAATAATAAAAATATATAAATATTAAACTAGGACACATCTCTGTCAAGACATACTGTAAAAGACATACCTGCGAAGATCTCAAAGCGGAAACTTGCTTCTGTAAAGATATATTCTCGTCTTCGAGGTCTCCGATGTCCACTAGGAGGCGTTGCTCCCTCTGTCGCGCCTCTCTCAACTCCGCTCGTAGTGCAGCCCTCTCCGACTCGCGAGTTGCCTTGTCGGCGCCGAGCTCCGAGCTCTCCGCCAGGAGTCGATCCCTCTCGCTAACCACTCGCTCGAGCTCGTGGCGTAACTGTAAATATTAAACAAGTTAAATACAACTGTCCTATATTATTAAGAACAAATAGCAAGGCAGCCCGTCTTTGTTGACCATCTTATAGGGATCACTGTGAAATGAGGGATATGAGAGTCACTTCCTCTTTATCCTATGAGAATTGGCAGTGCTGTTGCACCAGAATTTTAGCTTGTGTTTATAATCAATGGTTAGTCACTACTATCAAGTGGACCTACAGCTTGTCTGACGACCTTTACAGGTACGAGGGCGACACTGAAAATTTCGGGAATCAAGGAAGTGATATAACATTATTAGTGAAAAAGATATTTATTGTTTTTCGAAGTATTCTCCTTGAAACTTGACACATTTTTCCATTCGATGGAACCAAATATTAAAGCATTCATTCCATTCTGAAGTTGGGGTATTCAAAATGGCCGTTTTGTGGGCGTCTATAGCTTCTTCAGGTGACGAAAATCGTTGACCACACAATTTTTCTTAATTTTGGGGAAAGTATAAAAATCATTCGGGCTTAGGTCAGGGCTGTACGGCGGATGGTCTAATAATTCAATGTTTTCTTGCTCCAAAAACTCTTTTGTTCTGTGGGCCACCACAGGACGCATTGTCGTGATGGAGGATAATGCGGCGGTTGCAGATCTCTTTACGGAGTTCAGAGACGACCTGCGGCAAACAAATGCTGCATTGACCGTTCTTTCGGGTTCGTATGCGTATATCCAAGAATCGTCACCTGATACGACGCTGTATACAGCATTTGAAAATCTTCCGTGGAATCTCTCGAGAGTTCTGACGCACCAAGTAACGCGAGCCGCATTTTGCTTCTTACAGAGCGAATGCGGGACCATCGGGAAAACAACTTTTTTACACCTAATTGTTCATGCGAGATTATTTGTATTTGACTCATGCCAATGTCTAAAGTTGCCTGAATTTTGCGATATGTCACATGTCGATCTTCCTCCATCAGCTTACGCACGGCATCAACGTTATCTTGGGTGACTGCAATTTTTGGGCGACCTTGACGGGGATCTTCACAGAGCTTGACACGTCCACGTTGAAATTCCGGAAAACAGCGATAAATTGTGGTTTTAGATGGGGCTTCATCACCAAATGCAGAAAGCATCCGATCAACACACTGTTTTTGTGTTAAACCACTTCGAAAGTCATAATAAATCATTGCTCTTGAATTTTCTCGAGTCAATTCCATTTTCACACTGACTTTACAAGTTCGACAAGACCTTGTGACAAGACCGCGTTCTTTTTAAAAGATAAATAAATGGTATTCGATTAATAAAACCAAGGAGTTTTCGATTATAAAGACTATTATGCCAGAAACAATGGAAATATTCCAATCCCGGTACTTCTAGTGTAGCCTTCGTACAATGTTTCAGTGGACACGGCGTCTTTATGAAATACTTAGCCAAAATTGGAAAAAGGGAAAGCGCGCGTTGCATGTATTGTGAATGTGATACAGATGATGCAGAACACACTGTTTTCGTATATAAGAAATGGGAGAACGAGAGGAAGGGGCTGTTTCTGAAGACATGATTGTTAACACCAGATAATCTAATAAGTGAGATGTTAAAAATAAAGAAAGCTGGCAGTGCGTCCAAGAGTTTTTGGAGTTGGTGATTAAACCAAGAGGTAGATGAAAAAGCGAATTTGTGAGGCTAACACAGTTACCATGGATTAGGCTTTAACGGCGGGTACATTAATAACTGGGAGACAGGAGAGGTTTTAGCCTGGAGTCCGGCACTACTTAACTGATTAGTCACGCTAATTGTCCAATGAAGGATTTCCTCTCCTTATACATAAAAAATATAGTATTCATATCTTTAAATTTATTACCGAGCGACTGCCCGAAATTCATTTTATAGATACTCGTTTTACGAACAGCTCACTATTGCTGCACATTTATTGAATTCATGTCAGCGACACTGCGCACAATTCCGTGCAATATTTAAAATTTTAAGTTACATAACTAGTAGTATATACACAGCCTACTACTATTATTAAAAATTATTCCCTCACTCAGAAACTAATACATCACGTCTGTTTTAGTGTGCACTTTGTGAAATTGCTGTCTGACCACAAATTAATCAAGGCAAGGTGTGGCATGACGACCGTCGGCCTCATAAATTCAGACCCTTTACGTTCGTTGCCTGAATCGATATTCTTTGGAAAATTCATATTATCTGGAATTTATCGTGTCTGATCTGAAGACATTGGACTAGTTTTTAGAAAAAAGTAATTGAACGCAAAAAATAACTTCGCACATACTCTCGAAATATGTTTATTAAATAGATAGAAATTCCCAAAAAAAAAAATTTGAATAGAATTGTTAATAAAGGAAAAACTTTTATTTACATATTTATCTTATTTTTTTAAAATTTATTTATTTATTTAGATTACATACAGCCATAAATTTAAAATATATATATTATAGATTATATACAAATAAGCCTAAAGAATCACAAAAATTAAAGCCTAAAGAACCAAAAAAGAAAATGAAGAGAATATTCTATAAGTGATAAAATTAATTTTTCAAAAGTAATTCGCCAATTTTCTTTTTATAAGAATTCAAATTGTTGGAAAATATGTCAATATCATTCAGAATCTTATTGTAGTTATACTTACAACGATGAAAGAAGGAATTTTTAGAATGATTAGTTCTACAGTAGGGAATATGAAATGTATCACTTGATCTTGTTCTGAGTTTTGGTACATTGAAGTGAATACAATCTAAAAGTGAGAAGAATCGATGTGATTATTTATTATTTTATATAAGAAGACTGCGTCAATATAAGATCGCCTATCCTTTAAAGAATGTAGTTTGTGTCTTGAAGTGCTTGTTTTATAGTTAGTGAATATATTTCCTGTTTTATAATCTAATGATTTTAAGAATTTATTATGCTAGAACAAATTACGTTTTTCTTTATTCAAATTTACATTTGGGTCATGTTCGAACGAGTTAGTTACTTTTTTATTTAAATTTGGTATCGCGAATGAAAGAGGTGAAATAAGATTGACCTGGTTTCATACAGTGGAGCTCTTATTCACTAAGCGGCCAATTAGTCATAATGAACACAAATCTCATGCATTGCAGTGATAACGGATAATGGCTGGTTTAAGTCATGCATTTTCTACTTCTATTATACAAAAACTACACTCATTGCTACATTGCTTCTAATTACGACGAAAAGCGACTTCAAAAATAATAAACGTTATTGTGTTAAATAATAATTGAGTTTAGGGTGAAGCGGCAAGTGGAAGGGTGGGAGGGTTGTAGGTTTTGATCAGCAGACCCAAAGGCTGTTAAGTTACCCACATAAGTTTCAAAACTTTATTAATTTGTTTGTCTGTAAACACAGAATGACCGTACTATTATAAAACGAAAGTTTGTAAAGATGTTTGTATATTTTGTTATTATTTCTTGCCAGTTCTTTCTTATAATAGAATATGCATTCCAAACCGATAGTAAAATGGTAAAGAATTGACTACGAGACCAAAATTTGGTCCTAAGCAATAAAGTGTATTTTAAATCATGAGTCGCCAATTAGTATGACACTAAGCGAGTGCCCCTATCCCCACTTCATCCCCTCCATTCCACGAACTCTTGGTCCTCCCCTCGTATATTTGGATTGGAAGGGATTTGGAAAAAACTTACGACTGGGATGAGAAAATATTTCTCACTTTCGTAACAAAACTAGCTGACGCCTTGCACCCATTTAGAATTTACTTCAATCTTTAAATTAGATGGCGTAATGCGCGGTTAGTACATTGCTTTGGGAAACCCTGGCGAAGGACATAGGACAAAAAGTTCTGGGAAATGCATTTAAAATTCAACACCTTGGGAAAGGCACCTTGTTTCGTACGTAATTTTTGAGTGACGTAATCTAATCAAATATGATATAAAATTCACATCGATTTCAAGGTTTATAGCCGGCAGTCATTATTGATCGCAAAACTCCCAGCCCATTAACAATACAAATGACCTTTCAATGTTTTAATAAAAATTTTAATAAAAATTAAATAAGAATAGAAGATATATAAATTATAAATTTACACGCCAGACGGGGCAGTGCATGAGGTGGCATATTCTAACTAATGAGAACTGGTTTACATTGACCCATGTCACTTGTAAATAAATAATTTGAATTTGAATTTGAAAAAAAAACCATCGACCCTTGGACATCCTAATGAAATCGCCTGTTCATTGGATGATAAAGCAAGACTCATCACACAAGGCAGTTGACCAAGATCTTGTCCTTGAATTTAAAGCCACCGCACAGTATGCAAGATGGAGTGGAGATTTATTGTTCTACTTTCTTACAATATTCTCAGCATTTGCTGCGATGTCTATAAATATGCTATTTTAAGTTTATTTACTTAATTCAATATTTTAGTTTCACGTCGCTTTAATATTTAGTACATACTATTATGTACTAGTTTATGAATAATAATACTCGTTATAAAACAGTAATTTATTCATTAAATAGCTTTTATAAACTCTTTTAATTGTCATTTTATTTTTATAACCAAGTTGATGACAATCCTAAAAATAATTACAGATAAAACTAAGGGCATCATTTATGAAATTAATATGACATAAGCATCCTGCGAAAATCATTATTAAATCAGTAATTAATAACTAGTGATTTAAGAGGATCCGAAATTCGTAACAAAAAGTTGTTTATACTTACTGAGAGGTATATTCTACAAAAAAGTAGTGTGGATACCTAACAAGCTGCTCTCATACAAACAAGTTCTTATGGTAAGATAATAAGGACATATATAGGTATAGGTATATATGCCTATGTATGGTATATAGAAGAAACGATATCTCTATCTGGCTTAGCAAATTGAAAAAATAACTTTGAAAGAAACTCGTGATCACATGTTGAAAGTTTAAGATATACGCGAAAGCACAACTCAATTAGAAGTTATTAAAGTTACTAATTAGATAAATATTGTGATGTGAATTGTGAACAGATACTAAGAAATCTTATTTTAGATTTTAATTTACATATTTGCAATACAACGTTAAAATTGCTCATTACTATTAGCCTATATCTATTATATGTAGTTGTAGGTATCCCTGTTTATAATATAGTGTCTTATTAAATGTTTCATTTTAAAAATATGTTTTAACTTTTTTTTAAATAATTCGGCGAACTACTGTTATATTAGATAAGTATTAAATCTCAAAATAGGGTAACAATGAAAAGCAATGAAAAGAAAACCATCCTATTTCCCTAAACGGTTAGAAAAACCATATTTGGCTACTAAACCTAACGTTTGGTAGGTAAACTGTCAAACGTCACATGTACTACAACAGCGTTCCATTATCTGTGTAAACATTGAACGAAATCCGATCTTCTCGGATATCGGGCGGAAAATACTAAACCAAACTCATAATAAGATCTCACACATATCCACTATCTATTAGAAAGAAAAATACAATACCTCGCCACTTTCATTCATTTTTTATTTAAAAAAAACCGACTGTCGCATTCCACTGAGAAGTCCACCGATAAATTCGCAAACACTTGGCATGAGCGCAAACCTGTCGTGCATAATTTTTAATGTAACCGCTGCACTGATATTTTGTGCATATTCCAACAAAAATCACACTCCATTGACTAACGCGTGAATATGTGAATCAAGGCCGGCCAAATTAAAAATTTATTTCTGGATCGGTGTTTTTATTCCCGGTTCGCTTACGTTTTTGGGCGGCATTACATCACATGCCCGATAGAGCTTACTTTACTGCGAAGACATTTCTCAATTTGAGTTTAAAGAATAAAGAGGATCAATTTGAAAAATGTCCCTGGATAAACAGAGGTTCAGTCAGTCGGCGGCGGTGTAATCGAAAGCGATGCGTCGCGGGCACTGCTTGCTCGAGGGTCCGATGATTCAGTTCAATTGCTCCATTTCATTGAAACGAGCGTAGGTATAATTCGTCAGATGTGTCTGGGATAAATTATTGCTAAATAAGATAATGATGCACCCAATTACTCACTTAGCAACAACATACAATTTCAACGTGTATTTAGTGCTTCTATAATTACATATAGTAACCGATCAGGGCATTTCCTAGAATTGCTACAAGCTATTGGTAATATGTATTGGTAGTAATTTTTAACTTCCAGTTTTACCAATAGTAAAATAAACATTTCTTAGTTTTAATTACTATGCTTATTATTACATAGTGTAAAATAAAGAGCTTACCGCCGTCTGTAAAATCGCCGGCGGCGCTGCCGCCGCTGATTTCAATGCGCCTTTCACTAATGGAAAGAGTGTTAAACGGGGAAATTTTATATATAATTTGCAGAAAAAAAATTCACCCGTGCGAAGCCGGGAGTGGGTCGCTAGTAATATTACAAAATATTACAAATGCGAAAATGAGTTTGTTATTTCATTTTCTTATTTCACTTATTTATTGTATGCGATGAAAGATTTAATTTGAAGTAATAAATAAATAAAATAAAAACAAAAAATAACACATTCTAAAACTATTTCCCACAAAAAAAGATTTCCCACATGTTGTGCTAAGGGAAATAAGTAACGTCTTGGAATCTTGGGCTAAAACTAGGTCAAATAGAAATCAATTCTTAAATAAATCAGAGTTGTGAACAAACTACTTTATATGAAATCCCTTCAGTTATTCCGCAAGAATATAGAAATTCTATGTATTTCGAAACTATGTTGACATACCCACTCGCGAATTAATTGGGCGCCATTTGACCAATAACTCAAATTTGCTTCACGTAACGAGCGCCTTGTAAACAGAGTGATAACGCTATAAAAAAGCTACACCAAACTTATTTGTATTTGTAATTGTAGTTATTTGGTAGGTTAGTTGTTTGTCTTTTTTTTTTTCAGTATTCAATAACTCAGGTCAAGTAGCACCATAAATCGTAGATTTTTTGCTACTATCATAACAAAAAAATATCCGAAAATTATAATGTTTTCTTTGTATGATTCATGAATATTATAGATCATAAATGACAAAATATGTAAAGCAATATAATGCCTGAAATATATTGACGCCTGACAATATTCTTTTGTAGCCCGCGGCTTCTCTTCCGTGGAACATTTAACTTATGTCCATCCTGAAATTCTATTCTAACTATTGGTGAAAGATTTTTTTTAATTGGATGAGTAGTTTCGAAGATTATCTTCTACATACAACAACATACAAATTTTATCTCTTTATAATATCGGTATAGATAGATTGTTATAGTCTAAATTAAAATAAATTTCTTATTTTTATATTACATTTAGTTGGATAAACAATGTGAGTGGTTGCAATTTTATAATAATTGTCATATCATGGTCACATGTGCATAAAATTCAACATACATTTATTAGAAAACTAAGCAATTAGAAGAGATGGATACAATTATAGTTCTCACAATTGCGAGTAGTTAGATTAGTTGGGATTAGCGGAGAAAGTATAATGTTATGCATTTAAAATAATGTAATCATAAGACGATTTCATAAAGTTTTTGTTTCTATTTTCTATTGACACATAATTTTAACTTTCATTTGTTCATATAACTCCTTTTCACTATTAATAATTATTTGTAGTCACTGTCCTTATTTTTTACGCATTGCATCATCCAAAGAATTTAAAGATATAAAGAAAAAATTGTAGATAAAATTTTTGCAATTAGTGACAAAATTATCATTATTTTGTGGATAATACAGTGCTTTTTTTCTAGTTTCGCTGTTTGAAATATATGTGTCACACAGAGGAAGTCATCCCATACTTTATTAGTCTTAGTTCAGGCTGTTCAAGTCCAAGATTAGAATTAATTGTCTTACACAATCTGGAGTCTTTAGCTTTGTAGCAAACTGATTGGGTTGGTTTTTACGCCGAACCTTTAAGTCTCAGCTGAGACAACAAAATTTTCCATAAGTCATGAGACATCCTGGAAACCCTAAATTAAACTTGCAATATATAATGATGTTGCATAAATTACCTACCTGTTTAGTTTCTCCCTCAAGTTCAAAGATCTGTAACGTAAGAGAGCTTTCCATAGCCGCAGACTCGTTGAGGAGGGCATTTTCTTGCTCTATACCACTTTGAGTGGTCACTTTTTGTGTAGAATCTAATTTCATTAATGCCTGTAAACAGAACAAATTTTTATTATTTTAGTTTTTATAACAGAATTGTAATAATATGACACAAATAAAACATGTATGACATCATAAACATGAAGATTGTCTTTAAAAGATGTTTAATGATATAGAAAATAAATGAGACTTTTACAAAATGTTAAAAAAAATTACTTTAAAAAGTAGTGGCACACTTTAATTCCCTGTCATTTGGGCAGCCAAACTGGCGACAGTAACCACTCTCTTAGAGAAGACCACCGTGAAACAACAGTATGTGTGCTATTATGTTTCTTTGAGTGAATAAGGCATGCCAGAACCCTAATTCTATTATGGCTGGCAGCACACTTGCAGCACCTGTGGTGTAGCTTGTGTTATAGGCGACGGTAGCCACCTACCATCCAGTGGCCGTCAGACTGTCTGTCGTCCTTAACTTAAAAATAACAATAATAATAATTAAAACCAATAATACAAAAAATCATATTAGATTCAGGTCAATTTATTTGGATTAACTGTCATAAAAATGTAATCAGAGCATATTAACATTCTATTGTTACATGCAATATTAAGTCTCCGTCTGTGCAAAATTAATGTGGAGATTTAATGTATGAAAAGTGAAAATAATAAATTATTTCAAAGTAGGCCACTAACCTCATGGGTAATGTCTAATTCGTGTTTGGTGTGGTCATATAGGTTTTCCAATTCGTCACATCTCTTCTGTAATTCACTTTTTTCTTGTAAGAGTACTAAGCCGAGCTGCGCCGACTGTATTTTCTCGCTGCTGGCTTGATCCAACTCTCGGCTGAGCCTCTCGATCTCTGCCTTCAGATCGTCGACCGATACGTTGTTTTCAGCCGTGGCTGCCATCTTGTGACAGTTAAACGGCCTCTTCTTTATTCTTCATAAACAAATTAAATAATCTCACAAAAACAACGACATAAAACGTGTAAACTTAAAAAATGATCCTACATTCTTTCTCTCAGTGAATGCATTTGACATAATTTGTTTGACAGTTCATCATCATATCATTGTTCATTTAGTGTTGCCACCCATCAAAATGATATTTAGGAATAATTGACTTTTAATCAAACGCTTCGAATTTTTTCATTAAGTCCATAATGATCCATAGTGTCGCTACAAACAATTTTTTTAATATTACAGCACCAACATTAGAACGTATAGGTATGTACATAATAGTTCATTTTAAAAAACCCACATGGCTTATAAAGTACTTAACTGGTTATCCTGTTATCATCACACCTTCCTTTGTCAAGCAACCATGTCTCTTTAGAAAGAAGATGGATCAATCAAGTGAAGATTTGGGTTAAATTCAAAACAGTCCACTAATTAAAACGATAACAACACCAGGAGTCTACCTTGAGACCCTGAAAATTAAAGAAAGTAGGTAAATGAGGAGAAGCGAATGGGAATAGAAATCGTCTTCAGGATCCCTTTCTCACTAACCGGAACTCAACAACACAAGTAGTGTTTCTTCACGCTGATCTTCTGTAAGGAAGTGGTTACTGCCACCACACAAGATTCCCGGTTTATAACTGCGGGTCACAATATTCCCCGTCACTTGCGCCCAAGATTTATTTGGTGAAATGAAATAACTATTGTTGTTATAGCTAATAAATTAATTTTTTAGAGCTTTATTGATACCAATACTTAGGGTATGGCTTGTTTGGATGTCTAGATTATATTCTACGTGCTTTTCTAAAACGTAGAAGTTTTTTCACCAACTTCTCTTATATTTACCCTAAATTTAGGGACATATCACCAACTTGTCAACTCCATAACTTGTTCTGTAATCTCTTAACGTTTTTCAGTCATATTTCATGGCCTGGTAGATATTTTATTAGTACCAATAATCAAGTTTCAAAAAATTAGAAACTTTTATTTTGATACGCCTAAAAAATAAAAATATAACGCCTAAGTAAATATTTGAAACAATAATTTATTCGACCTTTACTGCTGTTAAATATTTATGGCCAGGGGTTATGCCTTTTCTTTAGGTATCCCTGAGAATTTGTATTCAAAATTTCGTGATGATCAGTCAAGCAGAGGCGTGAAATGAAAAGAACATACATGCATTACAGTTACTTTCACATTTATAATACCTATTAGTAGGGAATTAGGGATACATATTTACGTATATAAATTTTAAATTCGAAATTTAAACATTTATAAAGAAGTACGTTTCCAATTTCGATTTAGGACAAAGTTGAATAAAACAAAAATCCATGAGTAGGTAGTATGTCTTTATTTACAATAATATTTAATTACAAAATTAAAATAATAAATATGACATACACAATATGTACATTTTATAAACACAGAATCATCCGATCTGCACAAGATACTTAATATAATTATATATAGAGTATAGATAGTTACTTTGGGTTATATTTTTAGGTAAGAGGCAATACCCAACATTTTATCAAACGCTAATGAGCAATATATTTAGGTAATCATAAAAATTATGATAGAAAAAGATATTAAGTAATATTTAGAAATAGACATTTTTAGATAGAATGAAATGATAAAAAAAGCAATACCATAGCATATGAATAAAATAAAGAGGCCACTTCTGCAAGTAAATTCTTATCAATAGAAAAACATTTTATTTGGGATCTCAATGCCTTAATAAACGTAGCAATTGTCAACTTAAGACACCGAGAAAAATAAAACCTACCACACAGTATACCTTTCAAACATATTTTCCTCAATTCAATATATTTTTAATGGCAACCCATGAAAATAAAATAATTATCTTTGAATTTACTAATCATTACAATAACAATATTTTAGACCAATTCTAGGTTCACTCCTGTAGGTAGTTTACTGTAGAAAGTAACAGTACCTGAAGTACTGAAGTGAAACCTAATTTTTAAAAATAAGCAACAATTACAATTAGAAGATAATACATTAGGAATAAAGCACACAATTACATTCTATTGACTACACAACATGACGTCGTTGCATCACAGCCCGTACTTGTTTAAAATCTTTCCAAGACAACTTTTTTTTTTTTCAGAGAATCCTTATTTTTTTTTTAATAATGGCTGCACAACACGCCTCAAATGTTTTAGGCCTGACACAATTAACAAAATAAGCCAGCAAGATAGTAATTTTTTTTATCAGAAAATTATATAAGTACCCATACGAAATAGCTATTGAATTTCAATGTCAGTAGGTACTCAATACGATTAGGTACTTATTAAAATTGTCAATTTACTTCATTGTATACTAGCGAGCCGCACCAGGGGCCTTAGCAAAGATGCACACACTTCGTTGCGTACTTTGGAAACGAATAGAGAACGCTAAGAGAAAGCTTGGTGATTGGTCAACGAAGTATGCAACAAAGTGTGCATCTTGGCTAGAGGCCCTGGCTTTGCACGGAGTTGAAATTTTTAAGAAATCCTTTTTTAGCGAATTAAATAAAACTATTTTTCAAATTTTAGTTTTCTAGACTTAGTATAGTTTTTGGTGTGCGTTGATACTCAGTCAGGACAATTTTATAAATATAGATTAAGACCCATTTATTATTATTTTTTAAATGTGACCATCTCAAGATTACTTTAAAAACACTCGATGCCCATTAAAGTATACCTACATTTTTTCTTTTAACTCTATACAATCATACAACTAAAGCAGTAAAACAAATGCGTACGAACGCAAGCCACACAAGATTTCTAATAAAAAACATACAGAGATCACAATTTGTGAACTAAGTTTTCAAAAAGAAATATCGTGTCAAACTCTAGCGTTTTACCTAAATGGGTATATATGCTTTTCTAAATGCCTTTACTATTAGCGTACATGAGTATGGCCTCTCATTGGCCTCGTTGACCAGACTAACTTCTCTCTCATTGGCGGACTTTAACTAAAGCAAAATATTTTTTGCCACCGCGACCTGGCCGCAAGTGCGCATGTACGCTTATACAGTTTAATGAAATAATACATATTATAATACTTGTATTCGCTAGTTTGACCCCACTGTGTTGCAGTCTTTAGCTGGTCAAATTACTGATAGAAAGAAATCCTTTACGACTTCACATCCCATTGTGTTTATAATTCGAATCAGGGATATCAGCATCCGCAAATGCGGAGCTTTTGCATCGAATTAGACATCCGCATACAATAATCAATGCAAAATCTTATGGGGATATAAAATTGATGCTGATTCGTTACATAAATTTCGAATAATTTTAATTCTATGAAAAACTTACTAAAATTAGTATCACGATTTCTTTAAATTAAAAATTGTCCAAAAACCATATTTTAAAGTAACAAATAAAAAGTGAAAAATTTTGAAGAACATCCCAGATTTTTATAAGGTTTCCTCTTGGTTCTTAATAAATGGAAACTTACATATTATAATTTTAGATACATTTTAAATTTATATTCTTTTATAGTCTGTGCCACATAAATCTGCACTAAAGTACATCTTGACAAGATAGTTAAGAAATTAATGTGAGAAGACAATACTGTAGTGTTGTCCCGCTTTAGCCATTTTGTTGGTAAGAGAAACTAAAGAATTGCCACTTTTTAATTTCTTAACTATTTTGTCAAACTATACAATCTATCATTTCTGACACTTTGCAAGTCAATTGCAAAGTGACAGTCGCCATTTTGTCGTAGCGTTGAATTTATTTGGCACGGAGTCTATACCCTTTTCCCACATAATGTAAAATAAATACACGTATTGCTAACAATAAATAACGTTTTTTTTTTTTTAAATACAAAACTAACGCTAGCATTTTACTGTACTCAAGATAATTATAGGATACATAAAATGTACTTAATCTGATAATTAGTACACATAAATTAGTAGTTTGTCTTGAGTTTAATTATGTTAAAATATTATTATTATTATACTTATTTTAAATACATTATATAAATTTATTATATAAAATATCCCTTTCAAAAAGGGGAAGTTATAATAACCAAAATAGAAATATACATATAATATAGGTGGGAGTTTCAATACATATAATAATTATATACTATTGTTAGTTGAATGAATGTACATTAATTTTTTTAAAGTAATTTTCAATGCAGTATATTCCTCCTAAAACAAATTATTGAAAATATATTTGCAATAAGAAATTATTGGGGATGCCGGATTGTGCTGTGTATATAAACATATAAATATTTCTTGAGAATTTTTACGAATATTCAATTAAAACATAATGTTCTATATTTTATATACACAACGTCATCGTAAAATATCAGGAAAAAAAACAGAGCATTTAAAAAAAAAATCTTTTTCATGAGTGTCTTACTGACAAATACATATTCAAAAAAATGGGGAAGGTCAATTTTTCTTGAAATGATATTTACAAGAGGTTGATTTTATTAATTATAATCATAGTTTTTTAAAATTATTTACTTAAAATGTCATAAAATTAAAAAATATATATATATATATTAAAAATATAATTAAATTAATAAAAAAAATGTCCAAAAGAAAGTCATGTTATTGTCAAAGAAAAAAAAAAGAATTTTCGAGGGATATGAATACATATTTAGTTCCCTTATTTAACAATTAAGTGAATAGCATTACTTATAAAATTGTATGTATTATATTATATTTACTTTATACACCCTAGTAAAGTATATAATATAATATTATATAATAAAACAGCCTCATTAAAAAAATTTGAAAAAAAAATCATAACGTAATTATTTATACGTATTATTTATACGTACATACTTACATTAAGAGAAATACAAAATAAAAACTTACAAATCTACTTAATAACTAAAACAGTACTGTAATTTGAATAAAATTACACAAATAAAAAAAACCCACTTATTTCCTTATTTTGAACGAGTGTTGCCAGTTCATTAAAAAGTCACTTTAAATCCATAGGACGAATGTAAAAAGAGAAAATGCACTGTAACCGTTTTGTTCGCTTTGAGTTTACAATAAATTTGTAGATAAAAATGAATGACCGACTTTTAACAATCTATATGCAGTCAAATAGGGTAGGACACTTAGATAAAAATATCTTTCATTACATTTCCGATGGAATATGTATGGCAATGACTTTAAAATTACATGATTTCTAATTTAAAAAACGCATATAACTATAACACGCGTACTATAACGCAGAACGTGTCGTCATTGTCGAACCAAAATCTGCTATGTGTCACACAAGTGAATATTTCACTGCCTATAGGCATCATATAAAAAAGTGTTAACTGCTTATGAGCACTATTTGTTGAACTCTCGAATTTTCATGTTTTAAAGACAAATAACTATACATCACAACAACCCTAAGTGAGAACTTAAATTATTTTTTTAAAATAAACCTTTATGTAAAAAAAATTCAGGTAAACTTTTATTACTAATATCTCAAAAGCATACTTTTTGCACATAAGCAGATTTTGGTTTGACAACGATGCGTTTTGACGCACTAATCTTTTGTAAAAGGCTTCCATTAAATCTCCACTTTATGACTGCAAAAAAAAAAATTACAACTTCACTAAGTCTCTCATTCATTTTCATCACATTTAATGCACACGAAATTGCTTACAGTGCGATACGTTCTTCAGAGGGTGAATATATCTGTGACATCTGTGACCAATATTAGAAGCGGAACTATACAAGTGTAACTAAAATCGTTCACCTAAACGCAAATGAAAGCTGTATAAGTGTATTGTAGTTACTTTTCGTGACTGCATAAAAGCTAAAAGTTCACAAAGTCTGTCGTCCAGTTTTATCTCTCATCGTATCAAATTCGTAATTAGCGCACAGGAAACGGTTCACGATGCGGTAAGTTTTTCAGAGGATCACAAGATCTGTGACGTCAGCGGGAGGGGGCACGGAGCTGGGACGAAAGTACTTGCAGAGGTGGTCGTAGACGGCCATGCGGGCGGCTCGTTCCGCCCCGTGGACCACGTCGGCTGGTTCGTCCCCCTCGGGGCCCACGTCCCAAGTCTCGGGCGTCGGCTCAGGCACCTCCTCGTACGGCCCTTGAGGCTCGGTCAGGTTCTCGTCAGCGCCCAACACCTGAACAAACACAAGTTATATTAAATCTTATCCTTAATCCTATTATAGTTGGCAGCGTAATTGCAGTACCTGCTACGTTGCTTATATTATTGGGCGACGGTAGCCACCTACATCATCTCAGCTGTAGGATGTCCATTGCTGGACATAAGGTCTCAGCCATAATTTACCATAACCACAGAACCGGTCAAAAGTAACCTGGATCCGCCGACGACCTGCTACCCTTAATAGATCATCTAACTTTAAAAAAAATATATAATCCCACGAGTTTTAATAGCGACATATTCTAACTCATCACCTCAGTTACAGAATGCCCACTGCTGGACATAGGCCTTCTCCATAATTTCCCAATAAGAGCTGTCAGAAGCAGCCTGGATCCACCGTCGACCCGAGGCCCTTTTCAGGTCGTTTTTCCACCTTGTGGGTGGATATTCTGCGCTGCGCTTGCCAGTCCGTGGCCTCCATTCGAGAACCTTCCGGCCCCTGCGGCCTAAGGCTCTCTCCGTACTACGTGTACTGCCCACTGTCACATAAAGATTCTGATCTGCCCGTTTATGTCGGCAACTTTCGTACGGCTACGTATCTCCTCATTTCTGATGCAATCTCTTGTATCGCTGATCAAAACTCGAGCATAGCTCTCTCCACAGCTTGATGAGCTTACGCGGCCTATAGTTAGGGAACACGTTTTAGGGCCATATGTCATCCTTCGTCCAAAATATATGGTTTTGATGGCTTTATGGTGCACTACAACGCAAAACTAAATTATAATACAAATTCGCCTAGATAGACTTACGGCTGCTAGCACTAGCGCGAAGTCCTTTGGCGGACGCTTGGAGGCGGCGGCGCGGCGTCGGGTGAGAGTGCGCGCGCGGGCTGGCCGTAACGCGCCCGATGTTCCGCTGTCTGCGTCCCAGCCTCCGCTAAACAGCTCCGTGGCTAACTTTTGGAAGCGGACCACTTGTTGCTGATCTTGGTGGTCGAGCGCGTCGTGAATGTCGTGACGCAGGTAGTGCAGTGCGTCCGCCGTGCGCCCGACACCTATCATCTCCCTGTAGCAGGCCTCGCGCAGCACTAGTCGGGCCGCGGAAGTGACTTGCGGCAGCGACGGGCGCAGCAATCGCAGCGACCACAGATCATCGAGTCGCAGCCGCGGGCAGGTCGCCGCGCCCGGATTTCCGCCGAACAGATAGTGCGTTTTCTTCACAGAGTCGTACACGAGCTGGTGTGCGAAGCGAGGCCGCGGATCGTTCGGCGTCACGCTGTCGTTCCGATAGACGCACGTCCAAGTCAGATGACGTAGCGAGAACACCCACAGCGTGTTGTACACGCGCTTGTCCTTCTCCTTGCTCATACCCTGGAGAATGGCGCAACATTCAAATGAGAAAAAACATATCTTCCACACTAAATAATAAAGAGGCAAGTTGGTAATTAAGAACGTAATTAGAGCCTGTAGATTGAGAGCTTACGAAAATATGTATTAGGGTTGTTGAAATCAAATGTCATAAAAGTCTTGAATATTGAAGTACACCTATATACGATTATTGTATATAAATACGCAATCATTTTTTAATAATAATTTTTGAAGTAATAGTCAACCTAGTATACGTATAATGGGACAGTTGAACGTAATATTTTATATTCTCGTTTTGAAGCCGAAAAATCAATGGAACCTAATTAGTTAATAAAGTTAAAATATGAGCATAAAAATGAAAACGCATAACAAAAAGCAAAATGTGCGAATTCTCAGAAGCAATCTTTCAAGTCATACCCTATCAAAGCGAGTTTCGCGAGATTATGTCTTTGCCACAAGAACCTTTAGCGCAAGATAAAGTGCCGTATAATACGTACGGATAGCACGAACATCTCGTCCGTGTCTGGGTCGAGCGTGGCACGCTGAGTGAATCCGGCGGCCGGCGGTGGCAGAGGGGCGGCGGCAGCCAACGCCGCACCGCGCCCTTCGGCCGGCTCCCACCACCACACGTCTACTAGGTGCGCCTTGTTGCGTTGTCCGGCGAAGATGTACAGCCGCTTTTGGTGCGGATGGAACAGCATCGAGTGAGACACGCGCGGCTGCGGTGCACTTCCGTCCTGATTGTCGCCCAATAGCAGCTGCCACGTACCGGTCGATATGTAGTACGCGTACAGACCCGAGTACTGTGGGCTTACCGCCTCATCCCTGTAGTATTAAATTTATCTTATTTTAATGCCAGTAGGGTCCGTATTAAACAAGTATCAACCTCTGAAGTTGGTTCGCGTGAGTACAGTCAAACGCGCGTTCCCGCTGATATCTGTTTTAGCTATTGCGACAACTTCAGAGGCCGATAGTGTCTATAATATTATTAAAAGATTCGAAGTTTAGTATTTCACATTCGAGTTTCATGTTTAGTTTGCACTTTGTTCTCCATCATTGATATGATTGATCGATAGCGCAATGCATGGTTACTGTAAGGTCGTTAAAGATCAAGTGCAGCTGCGTTTAAAGGCTATTCTACACTAATATTATAAAGAGGTAAATAATATATTTATAAAAAGTGAAAAATACAGCTAATAGTCTATAATGATTGTTGCATAGGTCCAGTTGTTATATACTGTTTTTGAGGCCATACATACGTGTTGTGAGGCAGCACTCGACCGCCGAATACATAGATGACCTGCGCCCGATAGTCGATGCACATCTGGTGGTCGAAAACCAGCTGAGGGCCGCCAGCAGCCGCTGTGTCGTGCATCAGAAGCGACCACGAACCGCAATCCACCGAGTACGAGTAAAGGTCACTCTGCAATCCGTATCGAAGGACCAAGTCAAACAACGGACACAAGTCTACTATTTCAAACACTAAAAAGCCTTCTAAAACGTTCTATTTATCTTGATATTTAAATCTATCACAGGAACTGTAACTAGTCTGGGTTTTTCATTGGCAGGTGTATTTGGTTAAAAATGCTTAGTTTAGACTTGAAATTTAATATAAAACTTTTAAAAAAAAACGGACAAACCCGATTTTATGTAAAGTGAAATTGTGAATTTATTTCATTGTGGAATAAAATCTCTTTAAGACAAAGAAAGTGCTTTCAAATCCAATGCACCTTTTTAAATGTTGCAACCATTGCATCTTCATTTCAATAGACCTAATATAATATTTAGGCACAAATCCTCATGTTATTTTTTGCAAAATTCTAAGAATTTATACAAAATTATAATTGCCAGAAATCAGAAAAGAAAACTACTTTCTACTATGCTATAATAACAAGGTATACAATAAAGTTAAAAAGTTATTTAAGATTTGCTTAAATTTTATACACATTAGTTTTCAACACAATAAGATTTTAGTGTTCTATAAGATGTTAGGAAATATATACGGGAGAAAACTCACATTCATGTTGCTGGGAATCCTCTGAGCGCTGTCCAAATACCTTCCCAAGGTGTACAGCTTCCTGTGGATCGGGTCGAATACCATCTTGTGGCACGAGCGAGGCGAGGGTCCGCCGACCAGCGCGCTGTGGGCGCACAAAAGTTTCCACCGTTCGTTTTCAGTGTCAAAGGACCACAGGTCGTCCAGATCCGTCCTGCCGTTCCATCCCCCGAACAGGTATAACGTGCCTGAAGAAACAACATGACATATTTGTAAGGCAACCGCGCAGGCTCTTACTACACTCGGCGTCAAAAATATATCCCCTCCGCGAAAATCTGATTCCAAGCTAATATAAACTTTATAAAAATTATACTTTACACAATTAATACTGATATCAAATGAAAACACGTTTAATAACTTTTCAATTAATGTTGGTTAATTTAAATAAAAAACCACGAGGTTTCCAGGTCTGAGTGTTTAAAAAAAGGTGTCAAAACCCGCGGTTGAAGGGTCGCTAGTTGTTCCTGTTCCCTTGGGTATTAAAGATGTGTATAAGGTCAAATGTCAATCATACACTGTCCAAACGTCGAAGAGAACACATCCAAGGAGCTCCAGCAAGAACATTAGGTTTTAAATTAATTTTAAGCATTTTTTGTAAATTTTGGTTATGCATTTATTGTTGTAGAGTTAAGTTTGAATAAACATTTTTCAATTGACCGTCATGTTTTTTCTTTAATTTTTGGACCGAATGAAAAACTCTTATTTTTTTAATTTTCCTAAAAAATATATTTTATTACCTTTCAATTGATACCTTACAGTCATACCCTTACCCTTGATCAAATAAGGTTTAAAGTCGGTTGAAACTATTTTTCGCGGAGGGGCAATATTTTTGACGCAGAGTGTATTAGATTAGCCTAAAGGACTGCCGACGTAATGACAGTAGTACAACAGTGCTTTCTGACTAAAAAAAAGTCATTTTAATTAAATAGTTAAATAATATAACCAACCAGTAGTAGAGTCAACAACGAGCTGATGTCCTCCTCGCGGGCCCGGCTTGTTGCAACAAGTGCTTTCATCGCAAAGTATCTCACGGTCCAAAGCATCATCGCCATTCAGTAATTCTTCCTGTTTATTTATAAAAACATCAGATAATCATAATTCTATCACAAAGTAGCGAGGAATGAGAGATAATTCGTAAGCTTCTAAACATCCGTAAAACTATAGTTAAAGAGAAGGCACTTTAGGGGTCAAAGCAACAGCAACAAGGCACAGGTCTACAGGCCTAGTGCGTAAACGTCATTTCCCCTCCATAAAAAAAAGGTACACACCATTTCATTGGTAGATATTCAGCAGTTATCTAATGAAGATGGACCAGCTCTAATGTATATATATTATGACTGTCAAAAGCTTAAACTCGTTTTAAAAAACCTATGAACAGAAAACATTTTTTTATTATTAAATATAGGTTTGCTTTTGACCAGTATATAGCCGTGCAGCAAAGACGAGACTAATGATAGAGCGAGCTCATCCAAAAAATGCCTGTTCACTAGAACATAAAAATATTTGGGTTATATAAAGCTCGGCACACAGAGTTTTAAAACGTTTTGTCCGAAAAAGAGGGATTTTAATAAGACGAGGATTGTAAACTGCCGTACGTACGTTTGATTGCCCGATGGAAGAAAGGGGAAGGCTGTATGAACTCATGTAGCTTCTGAGCACACTCTCCGAAGTACATGTTATAGAAGACTCATACACAGGCGATTTTACGTATATGTGCCAGGCTCTGCAACTTAGTTCTTAAAAGCGTACTGCCGCCAATAAGCCTCGTAGCTCTAAATTACTAAAGAATTACTAACATTTTCAGGCCTGGAGTCGCAGGGATTGTCGTGTTGCCTGGAAAGCAGGGCTCCATCTTCATTGGACTGTAGACTCCCCTCCACTGCGCTGGAGCAAGGCGACATAAGCCGCCACGTTGGACTGTACGGTAGCCATGACATGTACCAGTCGAATTCGCCTTCTGAAAAGTTCCGTATTTGTATCCAACTTCCATAAAATGAACGTGTTTTGTTTCATCTATTCAATGAAACAAAACACCTTTGAGGGTGTCATGAATCTGAGTCTCAACAAAGTTGCTATTTAATTTAAACAGGCTTGGTTTCCCTTTTGTAAAAGTTCAAAGTGCGTAAAAGGTTGCTTGTGAACATGTCGCCGTAGCATATTGCAGTGAAATTTGAATTAAAAGCCCTTCAAAATACCATGAAAAAATTAAATACTTGGCCATGCCATCCTCCAATTTGCGCTGACTCTAAGTCACTTTTTTACGAAGGTTTAGACCATAGATACTTGGTTTGTGAAAACCCCCTTGAGTACCACGGTAACTAAATCCGTATAACGCCATTTGCCTGTTATCTCCAATGACTTTCAGAACACCATCAAAGGAACTGCTATTAGCAGCCTCATACAATATACAGAGTGATACCAAGTGGGTCTGGTGTTGCAATTGAACCTCAGATCAGTGTACAAACAGTGCCCTAGGTAGTCCCTCGGTAACAATAAATATTAAATTCCCTACTAAGTATGACTGATATAGTTCCTGTAGCTTAGCTATTGTAGCGGTTTGCACTTTGTCATCCAATTTTATCTCTATACCAACGAAAAAATTTAAATATAATTTTAAAATGAGAACGTTTCTCATTATAAAATACTAAATGAATGCTAAATATTTATCAATTAGAACACTTTCTTTTAGAAAATATTAAAAATTTAAATACTAAAATCATTAATAACGTACTCCAGTATTGGCGATGTAATTGTTTAAAAACATTACTAACTGATTATAAACAAAATTAATGAGCAAATTTTATTTGGTATCTATCACAAAACTTTGTATTAGATACTATTTAATGGTGGTTAGCCTGTTAAGGAAAAAATATCTAATTAGCACAGCTACACTAATAAGTTGTTCATCTCACCAGCGACACATTCTTCGAGGATCTGTTCGGCCAACTTATAATCTCCGCTCTCAACGAGGGCATTCCACAAACGCGCCTGAAGAGCTCCTTCTAACTGAACCCCACTCTCTCGAGAGAGCGCTTCGAAAGCATCCTTGTACCTTCGACGTCGCAAGTGCTTTAACACCAATCTTACAGCTTCTTCTTCTTTACGCTACAATCACAAAATACGATTGAACGTTAGAACGTTACATAGCGTGTTGTTGAAGCGGTATTTCACGCTAGAGCTCTATAAGACCCAGATGAGGCCCCTTATGGAGTAATGCTCTCACCTCTGGACTGATACGCCAAAATACCAACTAGATACGTTTGACACATTGCAGAGTCGAATTGTTGAGGATCCATTGCTCACACAACAATGCTTAGAACATATCCTAGAAGGCCTGTTTTTTCTGTTTTTTCGAAAATGTTTTTAAGAATTGTGCTGCAATGTGCTAGGTTTGTGATGAAATGTGCCACAAATAATTTTCAATTATCTCAAAAAACAGAGCTGATATAGGCAAAAAACAAAATAAATATTTTGTATGGCAGCATGGCACATTGCAGTACATTTTCTGCCAACACATTCCGGCCTCCCACCTTTTAAAATATATTAAAAAATGTCATTATCTTAAGCCACATCGGAGCACTGCACTGACCATTGTACACTGTACCGCCTGTAAACAAAGAGAGGCTGTAGCCTCTTGTTGTGTTGGTGTTTTCAAAAAACTTTACACAGTAAAGTGTGGCCCATCCATAGTAGGTTAATAACTATGAATGGGCTACACTTTCTCAGATATAAGTGGAAATTTGAGACAGCTATATAACCATACTGTAAATAAACTTCAACATACCATATTGATTGTGTCCATTGTGTTACCCATGAATATAGGTTGATTAATTCCATGCAACTGTATGTACCAAATGGTATAGTTGTGTTCCGGTCCCCAAGACTGCAGTGGTACTATTTTTATATATTCCACTGGCAAGTTGAGGCCTTCGATTGTCTTGTATCTTAATCGAAATGTTTCTGGTATATTATCTTTCTTCAAACCACTGAAATTCACATATGAAGAGTAAATTTTAAAAAAAGTTAACAAGTAGAACTAGTAATCAGATGAAATGTCTTCTCCACAAAAAGCAAGTTATTCATAGACCTATGGAGGATCTATCTGTATAATCTCCGTCCATCGGTGAATGAAAGTGCTTTTGCTAGGCGACAGGATCAGTAACTAATACAGAACCTTGGAACCTCAATTTAGTTGATAAGATGGTACAACACTTAGTAGGGAAATAGCTCTTATTAAAAATTACCACCAGGTAAGTAATTTCAAATTAAAACATTAGAACCATGTTGCAGGATAATTTGTTTGTAGTACATATAGCTTTATTAATGTGAATTATCAAGATAATTTAAATTTCTTGTTAGTGAAAAAGTATTATAGAAATCAATGTAACATACATATTTGGTGCTAAAGGACATAGTTCAAAAGCAGACCAAGAGTTGGGCACATATATAGAGTTGGGGAGAACGGAAGAACATTAGCAATTGGATCAAATCAGTTAAGTGTTAAGGAAGTATCAAGAGCATACATATTGTACAAGACAATAATGTTGAATCTTCCGATCCAGAATATATACAGTACATTCATAAAATTTATAGATTGTCTTACCACTCAGAACTAGATATCAAGTTTAAAATCTTACTAGTACATAGTATCTTTTCTGTGAGCATGTACGAATGTCTTTTGCTATTTCACATAAAAACTACTTGTCAGATTTTAATGAAACTTTATAATTAATAAGGATATGTGAACGAAGTTGCAGGCGAAAGCTAATTTAAAAAACAAAAATTGATGCACTATTGTAATTAGTAGTCAAACAATATTAACCAATAAATAAATTTTAAATTGGGTGAGTTTAACTGTTATTTTGTTAATATTGTAACAAAATAATGACTGCAATTAGTTAATTATATTTCTGTGATTAGAAACATCATGAATACAAAAAACACAAGAAAAAAATTTGTGTTAATAAAATGAAATTACATTAATATCATTTTATTAACACTAATTTTTTTCAGACAGACAGATAACAGACAGGCTGACTGTCCACTTGATGACACAAGCAACGCCACTAGTGCTGCAAGTATGGTGCAAGTCAGGTTAGGGGATAGGGAAATGGGTTCTGGCATCCCTCATTCACTCACCAAAACACAAAAGCACACATGCTATTTCACTATGGTCTTTGGCAAAAGGGTGGTTACTGCCGCCCACGTGTCTGCAAAACACAGTCATTTAGGTCTTGCTGCCAATGCAGTATCAATATATCAGTAAGTATGATAGTGCACATTAAGCAAATTTAAAAGGTTATACACTTACGCAGTTAACAATAAAGACATGTGCGTGTCATCTGTACCGCCGTATACTTCAAATTTCTTTAAATCGCTGACATGAGGCTTTATGTATTTGCCAAACTTTATAGTTGTTACCACAGCAGGTGAATTTAACTTTAGTGTGATAAATTGGGAAGGCGAGTTGGTGTCGTCTGTAAACCATCTTGAGTGCTGGTCTGAAGGATCATTCACCAAAATATTCCTAGAAAATAAAGAATTGGCGTGTATTGATATTGTAGAAAGCTCACACATGTTTATTTTTAAATGCCTTATGGTAGTACTTACTCCGGTACGCATTTAATAGAATAACTAGAATATTTGTGTATTGTATACCCCAGTTCGACAATGTCACAATTATCCTCCATTTTTCTTCACAATCTTCGAGAAGAATACGAGTGTTTGAAGAAGAATTTTCTTAAAATACACTTTTGTTATTATTTTAACACCGCCCGCTATTGTTCCATAACACAGACTATAATAAATTATAAGATCAATCATAAACAATAAACATTTGAAACGCATTTAAAGAATGAAGTAATTCTGTGCATCTGACACAGATTAAACAAAGTCCGCATAGAGCATTGATTTATAAATGAACATTGTGTCAATTTAGTATTATCATAGAGTAAATAGTACTTAACAGTAACTTAACTGGTTAAGTACTATTTATTCTATGGTATTATCTACTATATATTTTATTTGTGGGACACACGGCCTTAGTTCAATATATTACTATAATCTTTGCCTTAGTTTGGCTATCTCTCTCTGCTCCGATTAGCCTCTGTATAAGGCGCAATGAAAAATGTACTTTAACTATTGGTAAGACAGTTAATTTTCGTAAATGCGTTTTTTTCAAGTAAGCGGTCTTATCCTACGTCCATGTAATAGTAGTTACAGACTTACAGATAAGTCATCGGCATCGAATAATAACTAAAGCATAGAAGTAAGGCTAAAATAAAAACCAATATTTATAATGTTTTGCTTCTTACACCATTGCATTAAAGCCATATATTAAAGAGAGACAAACATACTGCCACTAGATGTTCGTCTGGCTGTTCCGTACCAGAGTTAACCAGAGTGACCTATACAAATTATCCATATATATATTTCACTAGTGTAGCGAAAAAATCGTCATTTTAAATTATTAGTTGTCGATAAAATTATATAATATAATATTATTTAATCTTTTTATCGGACCTATTTAAAAATATAAATATACTAGTCCCTCAAATATAAATAGGTTAATATAGTATAGTAATTATAAAGCATTTTTATTATTTCAAAAGACAATTTACATAAGAAGGCGTCCCAAGATTGTTTAGTACAGATATGTAATTTAGTATGATATATTCATACTAATATTATAAATGTGAAAGTAACTCTATCTGTCTGTTACCATTTCACGTTTTAACTACTAAACCGACCATAATGAAATGTTGTCAACAAGATGTCAGGTGTCATATTCCTTTTTTATTTTTCAACGCGGACGAAGTCGCGGGCACCAGCTTGTATATACATATATAAGTACTACATCAATATAAAAATAAATATGTATTAGTAGCTTGGACATTTGCAATGCTTGCACCATTTGCGTGCTGGTACACTGTAAATTAATATATGTATGTAGGTACTGACAAGGAGGCAGTCTCTGAGTGGGGCGATGACAATGTGGTAACCCAGGTGTGTCTGTTAAATATTCAGCTAAATAGAGGTAATTACTATTTACCGAATCATGAAAAACAGACTACCTCGACAAGCCTGCGCCAGCAGTAGGTATATACTTCACCAGTTGCGCTGCTCATTTTAGCCGAGAAATCTCGTTAAGCTGTTTGCGCTAGTTGGGTCACCAAAAGGATAATAAATAAAACCATTCAGCCAGTAATCAACTAATCTATCAATTTTAATTTCAAAAACGTACAGTAAACAAATATATAAAAGTATATACAGTAATAAAAGAACAAAAACAAATTTATGAATGAACATCATTGTCCTTTAAACAAAATGGTTTTTGTTAAAAAATTTCTAATTTTTTCTACTGGAACAGATAGAGATTTTGTTATATAATGAATCCTGACGAGCAGGTAACATGTGATATAGATTAATCAATGAATGCCGGTGATCGTCGCCAAAAGCTATATCCTGTTCTAAACAGTGGTACGCTAATTTTTTGAAAATTTTTGTAGGTGCTAATTTTTTTACAATTTTGTGTTATTTTTTGCATATTCGTTGATGTTCCTATAAATTTAGTGTCATAACTTCGCAGAACTTTTTCTGTTAATTCGCACACTTCAACTACGTCTTTCGACGGATAAATTAATCCTCCACGATTTTTGACTGATATCAGGGACAACTTTTTCTCATTCTCTATTGTTTCCAAAGTGTCAAGGCAAATTTCACATTTCAAATTTATTTTTATTTTTCTTATTACAAAACCTGCAATATATTCAATCACATGCTTCGAATACTCTGTTAGTGTGCTGGGTTGAGGTATGTAATCATGATCCATATTGAAAGTTAATTCCCCCTCTTTCTCACTGGAAAACTCAACCGAAGGCACATCTGCATGCTTTTTTGGAGAAAAATTTAAAATAGTTATACATTCTAAAGGAACACAATTTCCAGAGCTAACCATTTTTAAATTGGGCATGAACTAACAATTTTTTGTAAGCGACCTGATACATACGCGCTGACGGGTTATTGTTAAAACCACCTAGTGATCCGATTGCGCCAAAGAAGAGTTCTAGATGATCTTGATTCATTTTGTATGTGCACAAGTATTTCAGTGGACTATTTTGATCAGCTACAATACTCATATATATATACTTCAAGGACTCCATACAGGTGATAAATCCCACAAAACCGGTCCTTCGATTTGAATTAACAACGAAAGTGCCATCTTCAAATTTTAATTGCTTAATATAATTTGATGCATATTCAAAGAAAACTTCTATCTCTGGTAAGTTAAAAGAAGCGGTTGCTTTTTTCCAACCTTTGGCACGCATATTCCTACTATTGAAGACATCGAATAAGTTATTAAATAATCTTATAAATGTTATGGTGCCTTCTGCCTCTACAAATTCTGGTATTGCAAGATTTTTGCAAAATTGCAGCGCATCTGCTACTGATGTGCTTAACAATTGTGTCGCCAGACGCACTTTCATTTTTTGTTTGACGTAATTAACGTGGTCTTTTTTTAATTTTGTTCCCAAATGTAATTCTTCCTCTTGTTGAATTTTGTGCAAATTTTCAATAAAATCCCATTTTATCTTTTTACCTTCACCATCAATAATCGTTCTTTTATCACCCAGGGTAATTCTTACGAGCTTTATATTGTGACAGGGATCTGGCCACATGCAAATATTCATATCATTGCATCTAAAATGTGTTTTATTTCTTTTATTGTCAGCAAGACAAAGATAAGCAGCCATTGCAAGATTGTTTGTAGCCCCGTCAAAAGTAAGGGAAATTACAACAATTCCAGTTTCTTTCAATAAAGAAATGCATTGCTCAACTAATGTTGCTTTCTGAGTAGCTGTAATTGAATGTATTAAAAAATAGCCCACTGGTATTTTCCATGTGTCATTGACACAGGTGACCATAAATGTTAGAGCTTATTTAGCCACAGGTACATAGTCGCTATCAATCTCGCATCCTACATTAACGTAACCATAATATTTTCGGCCATTCCATTCTATCAGTTTTCTAATTGCCATCTCATCTATTATAAGCGCGCAATAAAGAGATTTTCCGGCACTCTGCACTCTTAATTTAATGGCCTCTAAAGCTTCGGACGTAAATCCTGGCTCACAATTGATACCTTTATACCAAGAAGATATTGTTTTAGGGTGTGGTAAAACGTTTTCAAATTCCTCTCTGACATAATTATATGCTTTTGGGGACAGGAAATGAAGAGTCCCTTGGCAGAGGATCACCTTGAGTTTTGAGAGCAATTCTTCTTATTACCTCGTTACTTTTAAGGCTTTCAAGTATTAATAATTGTTCTGCATCAATAACAAAGTCTCCAACCTTGTGATGAATTCAGTATGTTTGTGGCGCATTCGTCTATTTTTTTGTTTCAATACATTAATTTTTCGAAGTCGGCGTTCAGCAACTTCAGTTATTATAGAGAGGCGTTTCTTAGTATGGGCAAGTTCAACCTTTACACGCTCTAGTTCCATAGGTAGCGTACCATAGGTAGTAATATCTACTTCCATTGGTATGTTTTCTGAGCCCTAGAAGAAAAAACAATAGATTATTTACAAATTACATAGCTTACATGTAGCATATAAAGTAGGTACTTGCTCGACAACTTACAAGTACTATATACTTACATATGTTATATCCTGTAGAGGTATATCAGTACACTTAGACGTTTGTGCTTGTGAAACACTTGAACATGGAATATAATCTGACTGCATATCTAATTCCTGAAACATTTATTAAGCAATTAAAGCAATTTAATAACATGGAACGTGAGTATATTAACAATAAAAACAAGACAAAATAAACACACAACCACGCCCTCGCGCGCTGCTTGTAGGCCGCGGCAGCACGCACAATCTAGTATATATATATACATGAAGATAATGTAACAAAGTCTTACCGATGATTGTAGTCTTTGTGGTAGTAATAGTGTTGGTACGGCCTCAGGCTTCAACCTCCGCCATTTTGAATCGTCCTTGTTTACAAAGCATTCCAGAGTGAAATGCTTAGAGCATATTCTTCTATTTTTAGGGATCCAATCTTGTTTTTTGATGGCCTCGAGCCATTTTGTTCTATAGTTAACACTTTCTGGAAAGCTGAAAGAATTTTAATACAATTTATTTATTTCTTGTATTATCACATATAATTTTCATTAACTAATATCCATACATATATACATATGTCAACTCATATAAGAGATTATACAAACGTAGATACGTTAACGATTATCAATACAAATGTCGATAAGACGATATTCGGTACAACACCAACATAACCTATACTGTTTTTATCTTTTTCTTAAAATATTACGTAAATTCAAGAAACAGAATTTATTAGTGGTATTTATTATACAAACAAGCTCTCAGTATATTTACTGCATGACTCTGATTATACAAACAAACAAAATCACTAACCGGTGGTAACTTATAAACATATCCTCGTTTTGTTTTCTGGACGCATTAGATTTACATCCTGGGACTGAACAAGACATTGTTTTAATTTATTTGATGCTAGATTTATTATATTTTACACAAATCAGATGCAGAAATCAAGAAACACACAAAAACCAAATAAAAACGTTGTCACTCGTGTCACAATCACATACGTACGCACAGTACAGATAAATAAAGTTGACACATTGCGAAAATCTTTTGTTAACGTTTAGCTAGCCTCTTTAAATCGGTATCATAAAAAGGCACCAAAGTACGTAATGGAACCAACTTTGACGTTTGTACAAGGTACGCCGATCAAAAATAAGAATAAAGTTTATATGTTTATCTCTTTTTGACTTATGGTCTTAATGCAAAAGCATAAGGAACAACACACTATAAATATTGCTTTTTATTTTAGCCTTCTATGCTTTAGTTATTATTCTATGGTCATCGGCACTATCCATAGACACTATTATACTATATATAACAATATCTAGTTCGTGCAATAAATGAAGTTTTCATTTTTGACAATGACAAGACAATTGACAATACCACACCACAGCCGTCTCAACTCTAGTGACAATACCCAATATGCAAAAAAAATAAAATATAAATAAATAAAAGAAATAAAACCAATCAGGGCGTTTAGATACCATACATATATGTTTAAAAATTAATTATTCGTCTGAACTTTGTGTTTGAGTTGCAACTTAAAAATATTTTTATGTCCAGTAAGAAAAATAGAGATAGTTTAAAATGGAGGATGAAATAGAAGAATGTGTACGAAAAAAAGTTCCATGGGCGCAAATGCCAGCAAATGTAAAGAAGGTACGCTAAAACCTATTTATTTCATATACCATTGTTAAGACTTTTTTTGGTACTTTCTAATGTATGCCCTATATTTAATAAATAAGCAGACTGAGAAATTGTTTTTGCATTGATAAGGTTCTATTAACTATTCCATATAGATTAATAGTAAATACCGATAATAATTCTTTTTAGATAATTAATTGTGAATAAATTTGTTTCAGCTTTTGGGTGACTCTCCTAAAGCATATGACAAATTTATATATGAATTTAGTATTAAAAACCAATTACGTTATAGAGGAAGTCTTGGTAAGTTTTGTTCTATGCTAGGGAGGTATAGTCTTACCAACTTAGCCCACTGTAGTAGATCGACATCCAGGTTTCCTTGTTATAATACTATTTCGAAAATATACTAGCTTTATATTCAAAATTTTTATAACATGATTCTAAATCACACATGAAATTGAAAAGATTCAAAATTTTAAGTCCAACTATTCAAATTGGACAAAACAGAAGACCACCATGAAATAACTGAACCATCACAGGACCATCACCCTATCTGTCGACCTTAACATAAAAATAAAATAAAAATCAACATTGCTGGTTTATGAAACAGACATTGATTTTTTTGTTGAAAATATTCTTTATTTATATACTTATCCAAATGTCCATACATATAGATTATTTGTTATAATGATATAATTTCTCATTTCAGTAAGAACAGTTAGCAGAGATGAAAGGAAATACTATGAGACACTTATTCATAACAGTATTCAAAGGCTTATGCTTTACCCATATCATTTGGCGGACATGATTGTTAAAGGTCAACCATCAACCTAATTCTCAATTTCTATCAAATATCCATACCATTTTACTATAGAAAGCTAATAATAGAAAGCTTGTTTATTTTATTTAAGCATAGTTACTAATAAGCATTGGGAGAGGCCTACATCCAGCAGTGGAGAGACACAAGCTCATGATGATGATGATAATAATGATGATGGTGAATAAATTTGAATGAGCAATTTTTGTGTATTCACATATCTCATAAATGGCTCTAATATTTTAATGAAATATTGTATTTAGATAATGTTTTGCTTTTTATATCTACTTATTTTATACATAGTTGTAATTCTTGTAAAAACGAAATTTTACACAGAAAGTTTTTTTATAACTTAACGAGTTGGTTCCCGCTACTTCATCCACATTGAAAAAGAAAATATATGAGTAATTAATTATTTTACGATGAGATATCGCAAAAACAAAATTAACTGCTATTTGCACCATCTGATGAGATGAAAATAAGACTTTTCACTGACAGATGGCGCTAGTTGACGCAAATCGATATTATACTAAATTTATAGATATATATAAGTGTGATGTTATATAGCCTAAAGCCTTCCTCGATAAATGGCCGCCCGGGTACTTAAATAAATATTTAGGTATTGTGTTAACAATTTAAAAGTATTAGTGACTGTTGAAGAACTATAACGAATTTATTGCTAGTGTGCCTATGATATGCTATGATTCAAATTGGGTAATTATGCAATTTGCAATTATTTCAGGATTAAGGATAACTCCATTTATCTACTATGTAGAAGTCGTGGCATTGCTTATAGAATCGGAAAAGAGTTATGATACCATGCCTAACTTTACTGCAGCTGATTGTAAGTGTTTTGTATTGACTGTAATTGCTTTGAATTTTGTCAGGAAAAGCGATATTTTGCGAAACTGAGAATGTAAGAAGAAAATTATGCATTTTGTATTAGATTTCTTTTTCAGATTAACATTTAATCAATGTTAAAACAAACGAAATTGTTTTAGGTCTTCGTCTATTAGGGGTGGGCCGTAATGAGTATTTGGAACTAGTAGCAAAATCTCGTTCCCTGGGGCGACGCGGGCGCAGCAAGGCAATAAGATCGTTGCTTCCGCGAGTTCCCCTCAACATTCCAATGCAGCCATGGTGGAGGGTGGAGTTAGGATACGTTTTAGAAGAAGATGTTAAGGTAAATTTAACCCTATTTATGTAACAGTTTTAATTTGTATATAATTACACTAATAATGAGTACAAGTAAGAACCTTACAAATAAGACATTATATAAAACATTTGATCCAATCTCTCAATAAAGATGCCTTTTTCATGTGCAATTGCAGTAAAAAGTAAGTTCTTTTGTGTCTTAGTCCCTCAAATCGTAGGTATATATATATATATATATATTTTAAAAGGATTTGATTCACTTAAGTTGAAGAATATAAAGTGATATTTTTATATGATTGTCAGCCCTGCAGGCTTCTTCAAACTGGAATAACGCTGTTTTTCAGTGTGTGTCTATGGATTGCTAAAATTTAAAACATGCATCATACCATATTATTACACTAGCCGTGGTAGTGTCTGATATAATAATCTGGCACTAATATTAAGCCTTATCAGTATTCCTTAGGGTTGACATTTAAGTGAAAAGTCACATAAATGAAAGAGTAAATATTAATTTCGCATGCGTAGATAGTAGTTTTGAGCCTTATCTCTGTATGGTGATTTAATTTTTTTACCCATGTGACTAAGCCTTAACGGTGGTGGCTAACAATTAAACGAATGTGTTTTGTAATTTGTTTCTTTTAACAAATAAAATTGGTTTTGCATGTGTTTTGCTTGCGGTTCAGCCTCTGAGCGATAGCGAGAGGGCGCTCATTGACTTGCTAATCGACCGCGGCTCGCAGACCGCCGGCACACTAGACTACAATGTTCTCAACACTTTGTACAGGTAATGTATGCTTTGTCCTCAGAATACATAATCAGCTATTGCAAATGATGCGCAGAGAGACAGACAGACTTCACTAATTTCTACAGGTCCGATTGTTGTGAAATTTGGCATACTGTTATATCGGTGGTATTTCCATGACATGGTAACCTTGATCTGATGTTGCACCATCAAGTAGTCTACGGGAAATCCAACCCCTCAGCACCATACAGCAGATATAGCGTGTTTGGGATTAATAGAAAGTCAGGGGTTAGTCTATAATTTTAAGTTTCTATTGAAAGAATGTGGATTAAATCAACAGAAACTGATTTGTTTATTTTGGCATGCAATTTTGATTAAATGCTTCTTCTGAATTTACTCTGTATTCTGAGGCTTTTCTTCTATTTTGTTTATTGCTTAGCTTTGAGATGACGATAAAACAATTTCAATTTGCCACTCCATAAAATGTATTTCCCAATAGCATGCGGGCACGCTGCGTGTAGCCGTCACTGGCCCCTTTTCTATAGTCAAGGTCGTCTGACATTCTGACGGTCCACTTGATCGTAAGTGGCTACTGTAGACTATAACAATAGCAACGCCACAGGCGCTGCAAGTGCACTGGCGACCGTAGAAGTATTAAGGATAGAAGATTAGGTAAGGATAGGGAAATGAGTTCCTATTCACCGAAACACAACAGGGCACATGCTGTATATTTCACGGTGGTCGTCTGAGCATGAAATAACAGTATGCATGCATAGCTTTGTGTTTCATTTCAAAGGGATGTCAGAGGGTAATTCTCTTATCTCTTACATCCCAAGGTGTTTCTTATGTTCATGTTCATATTAATTTGCCATATTTTAAATGACACGGTCAGGAGAGGTCTCATCTATCTGGACGTGCCCACTACAGCGGCCGACAAAGTGTCGGTGCCTCCTCTAAAAGGCTTCGTCATGAACCGCGTCGCTGGCGATTATTTCGAGACGTTGCTGTACAAAGTATTCGTATCGATCGATGAACATACAACTGTTGCTGAGTTGGCGCAAGTTTTGCAGGTCAGTGTTCGTTATGGCATTATAACTTTAATTTACTGTATTCGTCAAAATTCGAGGGGTATACGTGAAAGTTTTTAGTCAGTTTTAACTTGAAAGTTAGTTTTTGAAGGGATCTAAAGAAAACTAACGCCTGGCAAAAGTGTTAAAAGTGATATATAGCAATAAATATGTCAGGCGTTATATTGCTTCTTTCTTCTTAGCGTGCCGTTTCTCTACGATGGTTGGCGACCATCACGGCTATCTTGACCTTGGAAGCTGCTGCCCGAAGTGCTTCAAATTGCTCAGGGATAAATTAGTACAATGTATGCGCAGGTGGAGAGTGAGTTAGTGAAACAAGCTGTGTCGCTGTATTGTCGACTCGGTTTCGCTCGAAATTTGCATCCGCCTCCCGTCAGCCCCGAGCACCCTTCCTGGCGGGACGCGGTGACCACACACAAACATCAACCGTAAGATACTTCTCATAGAGCACAAATCACAATGTTTGTGCTTGTTTTATTAAAGTATAATATTGATTTTATTATTTACTTTAGTCGAACAAGTATACCTTAATAAGTTCGATAAAAATGTTGAAAATATGTATTACCTTAGTTGCTCAATCTTTTTTAAAGATCACTTATTATATTGAGTGTCCTAGTAATGGGCTCTGGTATTCCTCACTCGCTTACTGAAAAATAACAGCGAACGCGCTGTTAATTAAGGTTTATTATGGTCCCCCACACACATAAGTAATATCAGGATATGCAAATGCATTGTAAGAGAAGAGGTTTTGTGAGCTGTTAAATGCCACCAGTGTAGAACATGATGTGACTGTCATTGTTAAAATGCTACTATAAAATCTTAGGCAGTTTTATAGTAATAGTCTTTATTGTCTATGTAATTCTTGCGTGAATTCTATTTGATGGTTATTTATTTTATTGTTTATGAAATAGATAAAATAACTTAAGTGAATGAAACTTCAGTTACAGACAAATAAACCCACTGACGTTCGATCACAGTATGGACGATGAAACTTTGCAAATGGAGCCGGTACTCATAAAACAAGAGCCTTCCACGTCTAAGCAGGTGCTATTTTTAGTACATTTACTCTGTTTGTTATTATCTTTAAATGGCTATGAGTAGTAGCCTACAGGTAGTCTAGTTGTCTAACTATGTCATTACTGAACTATTACTTCTCACTTCTTATTTTTTGTAGGGTGTGGTTTAATAAATATTTTGAAAGGTTGTATGCAACTGACATCTTTCATACATGCATACTTTTAATCAATGCAGTTTTATAAATATGAAATCTATAAAAATTGTAATTTTTAAATAAAATTACGTTTCATATGGAGATGTATACGATCAAACCCATCGTCAAATCAGCATGATACGATTGGTTTGGTCAAGCTAATCGTATCATGCCGATTTGATGATAGGTTTGATCGTGTACATGGAGAATAGAAGTAAGGAGGACCAATTCCATTCAGGTGATTTTTTTTATTTTAAAATTTACACTCTGGCTACACTAGCGCCACCCTTATTTAACGCCTTTCACTTAGATACACACACACACAGAGAGAGTGCTCCTTGTCTTTATACTCCATGGGTTGTAGCTTGACAGTTTTTCAGTTTAACACCGATATAAGTTAGTCCTCATTAGCTACATTAGCTCTCATTGAGACCTGGTATTAGCTCATTACTAAAAATGTTGTGGTTTTTTTAGGGTTACAAAGATACATCGACAGAGATCAGTACCTCGGTTAACGCCGGTGGGAGACGAGTGGCGGTGTTATTCGACTCGACCCTTGCAGCTTACCTGATGATGGGTAACCTGTCACCGGTGAGTTTAATTTATACCTACGTTTACTCTTGTATAGACTCTTGTAAAGATAAATGAAGACACTGGGTTGAATCTGGAAGCAGCACTTCGTTTGCGGTGTCTGATATTAGCAAAGTGCCGCTGCGAGCTTACTGTAGTTAAATAGGTTATTACAAGAAGTAGTAATTTTGTTGTCTTACTATGCCGTCGAAAGATCAAAATACAATTGGCAAGAATTGATCATAGAAAATTACCTAAAAATTACTACATTTCTTATGTATCTTTGTTTTTAAGTTCAAATAGCAGTCAATTTTATTTTTAAATTAAGTCAAAACCCACACTCCGCCATTGTCGAGGTAGAATTTAGGCCAGCAATCTCCTCTTTCTCGTCTGTATAAGACCATTAACTCAATTCCAAAGAATTGTCGGAAAGGGACTCTGTGTAGTAGGTGTTAATATTTATTTTTTGATGTTGTTACTTATTTACTTATTATTATTTAATTTTGCAGTTTTAGTATTACATAATTTTTTTTTTGTTTTTTGTTATATCCTATGATTTTGTTATACTTTTTCATTTTGATAGTCGTTGAAAATTAATTCCAGTTACTTGATAATATCGTTTGTCAGATTATTTGTTGTTTTGCGAACCAAATAAAAAAAGCGGTCTCTATTCGACGACACTTTTTGATTAAAATATTGAAGTTACAGTTTATGGCGACCAAATAATTAAAACTTAAATCTGGTATCGCAAAAGGCTCGTACACTGGAGTAGATTTAATAGCTCTATAATACAAAAAATGGATTATATGTTGTAAAAATTTAATGAATACATTGTTAAAAGAGAAATAAAGAAATTAGTTACCTTATGGAGTTTTGTCAATCTGTTTCAGGATCTAAAGAGTCACGCGGTCACACTGTTCGAAGTTGGAAAGTTGTGCGATGAAAGTTTGGATAGTTTACTCATGGAATTGGATAAGGTATGTGTTTATAATAATGTTATCTTATAACATGAAATTATGCTTTAACTTGACTTCCTATAGCTTAATTAAACCATCATTATTTCGTAGTACGTCTAAGTCGCAGGCGCAGGTGGATAATATGTGCTCTGGGGGAATTCAAAAGAAAACTCATTTCGCAGGTAGCAGCAGATCCCGAAATAGAGGGAGAAGCGAGACGATATCTGGCCGCAGCCGCTTGCCTCCGTGCAGCGCTGCGGACGCTGCGACCGCATCTCCGCCCCTTAGACTTGCTGCGCTGCGAAGCGCTTCACGCTTTGGGACCCGCTGCGCGAGTAAGACTGCTTACTACTAAGTACAGGTAATATTGTTACTAAGTACAGGCAATTTTTTTATTAATGATATATAGTCACAAGTCTAGAGGTGTTTTTACGCGTAGAAATGTAGCTGTCGGCGATAACTACTCTAAATGGGAAATGAGAATGGTTTCTGTTTATATATAAATTATAAGACATTGAAAGGCTCTAGTGTAAAATTCTAATGTGCAACATATAGCAACATATAGCGGGGCCTATAGTTATAGTAAAAGCTTAATAGAAATGTTGTGATTGGCCGCCGCTCAGAGTGGCCATATCGACGGCTCCGCTGTGTCGAGAGGCGCGCGCAGGATTGGCGGCGGCTTCTTTGCCCCACATCGGGCCTGCTCCGCCTGAAGCCTCTTCGCCCTGGATGCGTCTCTATCTCTACCACGTCGCTGGCTACGGACCGCCTACTCTACTGCTTACCAAAGGTATACAGCCATTGTTATAGATTAATAGGTACTCATAATTTTGAGTAATGTTCAAGACCTTGAATAACGAGTGCAATTTGTTATGCAAAATGATCCCTTGATCAGCAATATATCGCCATTCCCTCGCGCCGAATGTGTATAAAAAGCTGCATTTGTGTTGTCTGTTATTACATCGCAATGTTAATTTTGTATTTTTTTATGATTTGTGTCATTTGTGTGCCGCGTTCCTTTGTATGCTCAACTTTCGAAGAATATTTCCAGAAATATTGAAGGAAATATTCCAGAAAACAGGATATCAGTTAGATTTAAAATTTGTTTCCACCTATTGTTTTAATAAAAGGCTTCAACTCGCAGCTTATTCTTATTGTGAACGTGATTTACTCACAACAATAAATCCGCTTATATTTAGTTAAAAATTGTTGAGATGTAAAGTGGAGATATTGTGTATTTGCAGGCACCGTGTTGCGAAGCGTGCCACGGCCGCTGTTGGGTTTCGCCCGGCTGTCGCTTTGGTGGTGGGGCTCGGAGGCGCAAGAGGGGACGTCGCACGTGGCAGGTGCGCTGCCAGCGCCCGCTGCTCTGGCGGCAGCCAACACGGCGCTGCGACGCGGACCCGTACTGCTGCAGGCGGTTGGCGTGCGTCAGCCGGCGCAGCTCAAGCACCTCGTGTTTCCGCCGACTGCTGACACGAGTCCGGAGGCGACGGCGCTTTGGACGCGCCACGCGGGTCTGCGTCGCGCCGCGCGTCGCCTTCGACTCGCCCACTCGGCCGGATTCGTCACGCTAGCCGATATCGGCGTTCCGGACCTTGGCTGCGCGCGACCTCCACAAGCGGTCAATCTTGGTATGTTAGTCAACTTAATTTTTTAAGGTTTCGATTTTAATCACTTGATTTAACACCTCGTCTTTGAATAATTTAATTTTTGAAGTGAAAACTTCTTTAGGCGCGCGCGCCTATACTTTTACATATACTTATTAAAGCGAAACTTCAGGAAATATGGTTGACAGTAGAAACAAATAATTTTATTTGTTAGTCACAACACCGAGGCTAATTATTTTCCTATATTTCAGTACCGATGAGAAAGAAGAAAGATATATGTGGCATTGCTAAACCTCTGTCAGAAATATCTCTATCGTCGACCGAATCAACGGAGAAAGTCGTTGACGAATCAAAAGCGAGTCGCCTACAATCGCCCATAGAGTCCCACTTTGCTGTCACCCCGACCATAGACAGCAAGACTAGTTCACCGGCAAATGGGTTCACCAGTGTCGAAGGTGGACAACTTTTATGCGAGGAATTAGACAGTCTAGCAATAAGAGATACGAGTCTCAGTAAAGAATCTGTGGCTTGCAGCGACGATTTGGTCCCCATACATTCTTCGTCGACGAGCATCGAAGGCGAGAAACATTCCAAGGAAAATTTAAGGGAATCCATTCCCGATTTGATGTCTATACATTCGTCGTCGGTCAGTGTGGACAATCTAGACGATTTTAAGAAGAGTGATGATAAAACGTTGAACCAGTTGGGCGATCTGTTGAGTCCGGCTGAGGAGTCGATATCGATGTTCACTCAGTTGTCTGACAAGTTGACCGAGATGTCGACCGGCGAGGGTGACAGTGGTGTCGACACGGCACAAAACTTCTCAGATGATGAAACCTGTAGGCCAGAGGTATGTATAATATTATTATAAATATCTTAATATTTATTTATGGCTTACATTTGTTTACATTTTTTTATATTGAAACTTTATATTGAAGTTTTATATATATAAAACTTTTTCGTTATCAAATTGAAAACATTTGATAACGAAAGAGTTTTATTGAATCGGGCAAATTTGCTTGACTCACATATTTAAATGCAAGGCAAGTCTAGCCATGTTCAGCCATTTTAAGAATACGCATTTTAGAGTTTTCTGCTTGTTTTATATAGAATAAATGGTTTAAATTACAATAACCCTTAATGACTTAATTTTTATTTTGAAATTTATTTTTTAAAATTTTAAACCTTTAACGGTCCTTAAATAAAAACTAAAATATTTTAAAAAGATTACAATCTAGTGTCATATCATTTGGTTGCAACTGCTAGCACGTTGTGAATCAATGTGATCATGAATGTGACCGATTGTTTATTCCTTTTGTGTTTTCAACACAAATAACACAATGCGCATGTTTTATAATAATAAAAAACGTATTTTGTGTGCTGTAATATCTCAGGGTAAGTGCTTTCATCTTATAATTGTAAGATCTTTCTTTTCAGAAATGGACCATATTAGACCTGCAGTTTGGAATACCTCTATTTGATGAGGCGCTCTGTGAAAAGATATGTCGGTGTATTGTAGATAGGATTACTAAACCAGAAATGTAAGTTATTTCCCATTGGGAACTGCAAATATCAAATTTGAAAAGAAAAAAGAGAAAATATTGTATACATTGATAAATTTTCTTCCAATAATTCGAATTATATTGTGTATGGGATGCCAGAGCATATTGCTTGTGTTAAAATGCGACAGTACCCACATACCATCACATGGACAGTCAGCCTGTCTGGCCCACCTTTACATAATAAAAATCTAGTCATTGGCTCATTGTTACCGATATTTATTTTTTTATATAATTTTACAGATTGGACAAAATCAAAGAAGACAACGAGTTCCTTTGTTCGGATGTGTTGAAGTTTGTTTCACAGTGTCAGGTTAATGTCTTCAAATCTTACAATTATTATAATATAAGAGAATCGTAGTTTAGAATTACCGACCCTACCGTGCCTGCCGACCTTAATAATATAATAGTTACAAGGACATGATAGGGATAGAATTCTGATATTCCATTATAAAACATCCAAATAAAACAAAATTATGTGCTGATATTTCAAGGTGTTATTATTCATCTTTTGCATTAGTTAGTAAAATTGGCTCTTGAGAATTGTTTTCGGTTAAATTAATAGTGTTTGATATTTTCAGTATTATCCAGGTGAAGATATGGGCATCGTGAAGCGCGGCACATTGGTTCCTTTGCCAAGGAAAAATCTCGCTTTTGAAAATGGGAGTATCACAGAGTGGAACGGCAAATGATGCCTTCTCCCTCTGACGTGCCATATCACCGTATGAACTGTGAACCTATAGATGACGCGACCTCTTATCAATTTTAGCTTAAAGAAAAATAGCGTTTCGTTACCTGAGATTTTTTTTAAAATAAAAATTAGTAATTGTTGAAGTTATATATGTCTGAAATGATTATTATTTTTTTTTCAGTATTGATTTTTTTTTAATGATTCAAAAATATTTATAATTTGTTAAATAATAAATCTAGAATACACAGAAAACGTGAAGTTATGCGAAGCAAATTTAAAGCGATTATTTTTTTACTTGTAAAAAGATATTATATGTTAACGATTGAAAGAAAATCTAATTCTGTTAATGTGATTTTATTTCTAATTATGTACGAAATAATTAGCATTAATCCAAAAAAAAAGTTTTTATTTAGTTGTCATGCAATTTATAACATATAATATAACATATCATAACATAAAACACATTGAAACATAGCGCTTGCTTGTGTAGTGTCTGTGAATAGTCACACGCATGACGTCATACAGCATGCTGTCTCTTTCGCGCGTGGACTCAGTAATGAGTATGACAGAGACCACTATTGTTAAGTATTTTCTTATACACAATTTGTTTCGTTCATTCATTCGACTCAGGTCTCATAATTTACCTACTGTTACTAGCACTGTCATGTGAAAAATACTATTTAATCTTGGATTTTCAACTTTAATGGGCAAATGCTTGGTTACTACGTAAGTATTATTTTGTATAATAATTTACATTATATTGAAATATTGCGAAAACAGTTTTGTAAAAATAGATTAAAATAGAATAAATTTTCATGGCATAATTACTTGTAACAGAATTGAGGATGTTCCGTCCCCAAGCCAAGGAATTTACATTCGAACTGTTACTAATGCTTAAGTTATCGTTGATGTATAAGACAATAACTTGTACATTAACTTGATTTTGTTATTTTATTTACCATTGCGTTGATGATCATTTAGTGGTGTATTCATAAAAGTAGGTATTTATAAAAATTAAGCAATGTTACAGTAAATTTATTAAAAATACCTCTGCTATGTTTTATTTATGATTTATATCCCTTTTTTTAAATAACTAAACTAGAGTCATGATCATCATCATCTCAGGCGCATGACGTCCAGTGCTGGACATATGTTTTATACCTCCCAAATATTTTATTTTCAATAAGATCAGACTTGATAAGAATTAGGATCAGTCAGACCTGATAAGAATTAGGATCAGTCAGACCTGATAAGACTCGCGACTCTTGTTAGCTCGTCTGTTCTCCTTATAAACCAAAGAGTAAGCATATGGTTAAATCCAAATTAGGTAAATTTGGCTATTTTGGTAGTGGGACTCTTCAATATTCCACCAGAAATAATCAATGCAACTATCCGCACAACGCCATCTTTTCCAGCGAACACCATGACCATTGCGTATTGCTTCCATGACCATAAATCTCTCGGGAGTTTTCTGTCAGCAATAGAAGATCACCGCCGTACACTTTTTGTACTAGGTAGTTTGTAAACGAGAATAAAGTGAAAAGGTGTCAGGGGCGTGGGCGTTTCCAAGTCAACAGACATAAATAATAAATCTATGATATTACTTGCGTAATATTATTACATATAAATCAATGTAGGCATCGGAAATCTTAATTTGAATTTGGTGTCTGATAATAAATAGGGCTACGAATATTCATCACTTTCAAAAAGTTAGTGTATATGTGCGCTGTAAACAAAAGTGTCGATTGTAATCTAAAATGTCCAAATGACTTCAACGAATCGTATTAGATTGCTGATGTAATTTCGTTTCCCATAAAATTCAATATTTAACACAAGTTCGCTTAGTTTGTGCTAAATGCCGCTGTGTTAAATGTCCAAAGAGTATAGTAATATATAGGGGACATGTCCCAACATATTTAATTGTTTTATGTACATCATGTACTACAAAAAATATTATAAGATTTACACATGAATTTTAATTTATATAGGTAATAACTTATATAATTGTAAATAATATTTAAACGTAATTATTCCTCCTGTGGCTTTGGCAAATGGTTGTCACATTACATGTCACATCATAATTGCGATTGTCTTGTATTGGATGTCAATGTCTTATCAGAAGTCAAATCATCAAATAGTAAAACTAGAATGTCAATTTTAACAAAATTTCAACTTGCCTTGCTTGCGGCTTGAAATTTATTATTTATTGTGGTTTCAATAACTTGAAAATTCAGCATTTATCAGCGTTAAAGAATACAAAAACTGGCCCAATATAATCCAGGCGAGATGGAAGTAGATCAATTCGCGATGGAACTCTCTTATGCCGGCGAAGGTTCGCGGCTTCCGCTAATCGACGAAACGTCGGCTTTAGGAACGAAAGCGCCGAAAGATAGGTATCAGAAAATGTTCAATTCTTCATTTCTTATCGCTCCATTACCTAGTAATAATTTTACATGTTTTCTGTCATAACTTTTAATGGTCAGCCGTGACCAATCCTAATTTGGCTGTGTAGTTTTTAATACTTTACCATAAAAAAAAAATAATGGTTGTTCCGACTCCCACGCAATTTGTTGTTAAAACTAGTTCGGTTAAGGTTCTGTTGCCGAATTTATTAATTTTGGTTTACCTACAAGTTTGTTAATTTTGTATGATACAAATCAAAAAGGTTGCAGTACCTACTGTTTCTAAATAAACCTAATTTTAATGGATGGATAAATTGAAAAACAGTACCTATATATACTTATAAATAAAATCCTGTGCCCATAGTATAATACTTTTATAAACTTTTTACAGATCTTAATAATACGTTTTTTATTACTTAGTTGTAATATGAAATATGTTAAATAATATATTATATTATTCTGTTTTTACTACCCCGGTTTTATTCTTGTTCTTTCTCATTTCTTGTTGGTGTTGACAAAGTAGACTTTTTAAGTTTCTCTACTATATTATGATATTATTATTATAATATTTAGTTACTACACTATTTATTTTGATACAATATCTAGTAGTGGCAGGGCACACTGCAGAGAAATGCAGAAACCATCTGGTGGCAGTAACCACCCCCTTACAAAAGACCACCGTGAAATAACAGTTTTGTTTCTGTGTGTGTAAGGGATGCCAGAGCCCATTTCCACCTATCTTCCTAATCCCTTATCTTTAATCTTACTATGGTCGGCAACACACTTGCAGCACCAGTGGGATTGCTTGTGTTTATATAGACAAAGAATAGCCTACCATCAAATGGACTGTCAGTTTGTCTGTCAACCTTAAAAGTCTGGTACTTGTACTATTGTGACATTAATATATTTAGACACACTATAATCTGCAATAGCTGATAATATTGGTTACAGTTAAATTTGGGAAGCTATTGATTTCTATTTTATAAACATAATATCTTTGGTATTTATTCAGTATTAAATACTCAAATAACCACATCAATTTCAAATTTATTATATTATTACAAGTAGATATATAATTATTTTTGCACTTTTTAGTTTTAGAAGACACCCTAATAAATTTTTACAATTACAAAAAAAAACATTTAACAAAAACAGTTTGATAGCTTACAAAAATATATTTTGACATAAGATTTTGGTGATTTTTTTTTGTATTTCTGTAGCTCATTAAGTTCCCATTTGTTAGTATCTGTTGCTGATTGATCTCTGATTGATCATTACCTATACATAAACATACAGGTAGGAATATTTAATAATACTTAGGTATTTACTCTTTCTTTGGTAGGTATACTTATCAGGAGGTACTTGAGTATATTTATCAGTAACTAATAGTGTCTTGATATATTTAGTGAAACAATAACACGCTACATGTAGCAAACATTATATGTGTAATTTTTCTTTACTATAAATGAAGACCACTGGAAAAACAACGAATGTCACTTTTTTAGTGACACTGACCTTTTAATCCCATCTGTTAGCGTTTTTGTGTATTATTTTTATATAAAAATCATAATTGGGTAAAAGTTGTGCATTTGTCGCAAAAAACAAGAATGCCCGTGCGCCGAATTTCAAATCAAAATACTTCGTTTTTGCTTTTAAGTTTTTGCAATAATTAAGTACTGAAGTATAAAATTAAAGCATATTTTTCAACTATTGTCAAAGTATATGTTTATATATAGTAATAAGTTGTGGCAATATTTATATAAAAAGAGCATACATAATCAAAGAAATACAGACTTTGAAACTATAAAAAGTTGTTTTTCGCGTTTTAGTCATCTTTTGACATTCATTGTTTTCACTGAGGAAATTGTCTTTAAGTTTAAATAAGTTAGGCACATTACAAGATTTTATTGATGTGAATACTAGATTTTGCCTGCGATTTCGTCCATGCCACTTAATATTATTTTTTTTCAATTTAATTTTTTATTTTCTACGTGATCCCTCGGGAACGGTACTTGGTGTCTTTTTCTGTATCCTTGACAATGTGTATGTAAAATTTCATGATGATCTATTGAGTAGTTAAGACGTGAAAGCTTAACAAGTAAAGAAACAAACATAGTTTCTTATTTATGATACTAGCTTTTGCACGCGACTTTATAAAATATAGCCTATGTTACTCGTTGATAATGTAGCTTTCTATAGGTGAAAGAATTTTCAAAATTGGTCCAGTAGTTTTTGAGTTTATTCATTACTAGCTGTTGCACGCGGCTTCGTCCGCGTAACTTTATAAAATATAGCCTATGTTACTCACTGATAATATAGCTTCCCAACAGTGAAAGAATTTTTTAAATCGGTCCAGTAGTTTCGGAGCCTATTCAATGCAAACAAACAAACAAACAAATCTTTCCTCTTTATAATATTATATTAGTATAGACAAACATACAAATATTCTTTCTTTATAATATTATTAAGTTATAATTGGACATCATGAACTACAATCATGTAGTTTCAACTACTACATGATATGAAACTCACTTCCTGATAAGCTGCAGAGAAACTATGTCATATATAAAGATTGTGAGTAATTTTCTTGCAGATTAACAGAAATTCTAGATCAAGTGGAAATGCGAGTGGAGAGACTCCGAAGGGACACGGCTCGTATTGAAGAAGAAAAAGATGCATTACTCTCAACCCTCGACAGCATTAGACACTCGGAGCTTCTGAATGATATATCTGAATGTAAGTTTCCACCTTATTCTCTTTTGTAACAGCTAAAATTCAAATTTGTGTCATTTAAATTTATGTAATTTGTGTCATTAAAATTACATAGTTTTCTATTTAGAGAATGGAGAAGAATTCAAACTTATTTTATTGAGTTGATATATTTATTTATTTGTACAGAAAGAAACATTACAAGTATGAATTTAAATTATAGGAAAGCACAGCATTATTAGAAATTAGTTAAATAAATTGATCAACAAATGTTAATGATATCAAAAATACAAATATTTCACCTATAATACAATACATATATATATGATAAATGCAAGTAATGTAGGTTAAAGTATTAGTAACGTATAGAGAAATGGGGTTCGGCTTCCCTTAATCATTCATGAAAACACAGCAATACATATACTGTTGATTCACAGCGGTCTTCTGTAAGGGGGGCGGTTACTGTCGCCAGATAGGCTGCCCAAATGACTGCGAAACGCAGTGGTGTGTCGGTCGTGCCACTACTTAAACATGAGTTGAAATATTTGTGTATTTATGTAAGTGCGTGTAATGTAGGTGATAGAGATGACATCACTCGGTACGCAGACCGCATCCTCGCTCGGGCGATGACGGTGGAGGCGGCTGTGCGCACCGATCGGGACACCCAACAGGAAGAAGCTCTGCATCAGGTATTTCGCTTTCCCAAAATAATAGATTATAATAAGTGGTATAATGTTCTCTTAAGTTAAGTTAAGTTACTTCCTCGTTTTTAAACGACATTTTCAACCCCCGGCGTCCTACGCATAAACGGGTTGTTATAAGTTTGACGTGTGTGTCTGTGTTGTGTTGCAATAGTAGCTCCCAAACAGATGGACCGATTGTGATCGGTTTTTGTTGTTGTGTTTTAAAGCTGCGTGATGGTTTTTACGTTGACGAAGGGATTTCACTAACTTCCACAATATATATAAATGTAAAGTAATGTTAATAATATTTACATTGTCCCATAAAACTGTAATTATTTTCTTACGGGTGAATGATTAATATTTCAGGTGAACCTGTACATTGATCAGCTGGTGATGTCTGTGCACGACGACGCAGTGACTGCGCACATCCGATGCCAAACGTTCATGAACGCTTGCACGTCTCAACCGGATCCGTCCGCTTCCACCGATAAGAACTTTGAGACGGCGATACTCGGATGTACTCTCGATGACCAGAAACGCGTCAAGAAACGGCTACAGGGCCTCCACGACTACATCGCTAAACTAAACGTAACATCTTTTTCGTGAGCTTTGCAGGATCTAGAGAATCTTTCCATTGCATGAAGTTCAGTGTGAGGGATAAAGTTGTTCTGGCTCTTTGCATATTGTAACTACTTTATTTTTATTTTGTTTAAATTAATTTATAGTTAAAAAAATTAATTTAAGTATTACATAGACTCATCAAAAACGCATACTTAATGAAAAACACGACATAAAATTAACGCATTGAAGTTTTTTTTTTTTTGAAGACTGAGTATTTAGCTGACAAATATAACAGCGATAATTTTGATGGCATAGAAATACATTTTTTTTTTAAACTAAGTCACGAATATATTATATATTCGTGACTTAATTTATTTCTTGTGGATATAGATATATAAGATTCAATATAAAAAATAAAAAAACCTATTTGAAGCAATAAAATTAGGCTTTTTTTTTTTCAAATATATCAAATAACGATCATCACAACGTAATTTCAAAATGTCGTGTCTTGTGGAACCTAAAAATAACACAACTTGCTCAATTTGGATTTCTATCGTAATTATTACATAGAATAAATATTATGCATAAAATCAGAACAAGTCCACCCTTTGCATAAATTGATTTTTGCTACCTTTGATTACATGGTAATGTTAATAATATTATAACTGCCGTTTTTACATTATTTTTTAGTTATTAGTGAGTAGTAGAAGCGTTTTTGTATACATACATACCATTTAATTGTAATGTTTTTAGTATTTCATCAATCATTCATAATAGCTCTTTTATATTGGCTCAGTTTGATAAAATTTTTTAGATATTTACATAAAATATTATTTTTGTTTTGTTGTTGTGTGGCTACTCCAATTTTTTTAACTAGGGACGATTGGTAATATTCAACTTGAACACTTGGTAATAATATAGAACATGAATTTAAAAAAAAAAATACTACATTCCTGTTCACCTAAATCGAGCTACTTTTTTGTGTATAAAGGCTGTCGTTGGCAAACCAAAATCTGCTGTGCATTTTTTTGAGTTTCCAACATTTTGACACTACAATCTGTTATGTGCAAAATTTAACAATTTATAGCCAAACAAATGCTAGCCAACATTTCTTACAATACTTACAGTTAGTTTTATATTAAAATTATCTATTCTTTGATTGTCCAGGACCAGGATTACTTTCCTCTAAGAAACTTAGGGAAAATCCAGATTTCTGTAGAGGTTAAAAATTATTTCCATTCAAACTATACAACAAATTCACGTACATTTTGTTTATTTAGTTTAGATATGTTTTTAGACGTGAAATTGTTTTAATTTTTGTTTTAATTTTTTTTTTCTAATCTTAATTGCGTTATGTAAATGAGCCATTCGACCAGTTGCGTTATTAATTTATTATTAGTTTTCAATATTTGTGTACGTACAATGTACATAATTATATAATATTACTTTAATTTTACGTCAGCAACGTCAGCATCTTCGTAATACACAATGATACATTTCAAACCTCACATTTATCGTATAAATAGGATTATTTTGAAAGAGGGCTATTATGGTTACTTGCATTTAAGATCTCATATTTTTTACAAAATATTTGCGGTTTGTTCCAAAGTAATGATAAAAGATCATACAGATGAGATTTGAGAACGAATGAGTAGCTTTAACATTTGTATAATAAACTATAATAGCTATTGCCCGCGACTACCTTCGCGTTTTTTGTTTTTTTTTTTGATGATCCCTTGTGTACTATATCTTTTTCCTTGAATAGCAAAGACTCGGACATGGTGTTAGAAGTTTTTTTTTTATATTAAAAAGTACTCGAAAGTACACCAGGGGGATTCAAGAAAAGCAGGCGCAAAAAACTCAAATTAGGCATTTGTTAAAACAAGTTTTCATGGCACTCAAAAATTTAAAGAAAGCAGAACACAAAGAGAGGCTGCATCTCTTCTTCTAATAAGGAGATGAATATTTTTTTAATGATTGGTTTTCAAAACCCTTTTATCATTACTTCGACATAAACTGTAATCAAGGTTACTGCAACAGGTTTAATAAAAATAAAGACATATCTTTTAATAGAATCGAAAATACAGTATACGAGCCTGATTCAAGTGAAAGACCGATTGGAAACTGGCCTTTTGATTAATGTTGCAAATTTAATGTTCTAAAATTTCATTATGATAATAAAATCTTATTGAAAATTTACCTAAATACACAGATATATTGTTTGTGATATACATAGGTACCTTATATGTTTAATGGACGACATGTCAAACGTAATTATACCTATTTTTTAAGTAACTTAAGACGCAAATTGACAACATTTGGCTAAAAATGTTGCCTTTAGCCTTTTATTGTGGCTTCTTTATTCTAAAATACAAATGCGTCGAATACCTCGTATTTGTTGTTTAATGTCTAATAAATGTTGTAACCTTTTAATATTTGACTTTTATTTAGGCCCTTTTCTTTTTAAAAAAATTGTGTCTATATCTATATGTAGACTAGGTTCCTCATGTAATTGATACGAAGGTAGCTACGCCTCTGAATGTATTCCAATCATAGTATGTTAAAATGTTGAATTCTTAAATAGTTTATTTCTAAAATGTGATTTTCTTTCAATAGACAATTCTCTTTTTATTCGAGTGAACGCTATAATATAATAAAAATAAGGTCAACTTATTTTTATTATATTATAGCCATCGCAGTAGTTTAGTACAAATAAACCGAACTATTGAGGCATTCACATAATGTGGCCTGAAGACCTTAGGGTCACCTTAGGACACGCGTCACCAAATTGAAACACAAAATTATTAATTGGTATAAAAATAATTTATTACCTTTTCATATATATTCTAGTTACAAATTGATACAATCATATTTACACAATATGAAATTGATCCGTTCATTTAATTATAAGATTAGCAAGTTATTAAGCAATATTCACATTCATCTTTTTTTTTAATATCAATGGCAAAAAAACACTTTTTAATAGAATTATGAAGATTAAAAACCTATATTAACTACATACATTAATTAATAAAAACAAAAGTTTTTACATTATTATTAACCGCAATTGCACAATAGTATTAACTATCTACTTAAAGTTATATACAAATTAATTCACAGTTAAACTGCGATTGAAATGGTCGAACAAATGAAACTAAAATATTTAGATTTTCACAAGAAGCATTGTTTATTCCGATTCTAAAATACTGACACTCATTTGTATTGCATAAACTCAGAATAGTATATTTTTAATATATTTATGCTTACACTCAGTATTTATTCTAAAATAAGTTGTTTTATTTCTTAGAATATTCAAAGAGAGCGAAAAAATTTAATCAACCGTAATACCTATATTTACGCGTAAGTAATAAATTTTAATTAAAAATTATATTTTAATTTAATTAAAATTTCTTATTAACAAAATTGACTCGACAATTGTTGTTAATAAGGAGGCATGGCGGTTGAGTCGATTTTTTTCAAGTTCAAGTTTCAAAATTGTTCCACAAGAGGCACCACATGCAGTATTGTGATGCAGAAAATTGCTGCCACCGATGCGATGTCTAAAAGATTCTAATAGACATCTAAAATAAGAGACTCGAACATTGATGACGTCATTTCGCTGTTAAATCGCAAAGCGAGTAGCATTAGGGCGAAGAGGTGAGCGGAAGTGCCGAGTCAACTATCAACTGAGTCTCAAGCCGTATAGCGTTTTTGCGCTTTATTTAAACGGCTTTGTGGGCTAGACAAACCAAATAATCAAATATGGTTTTCACAATCCAGTCAAGTAGCCTATCAACATATCGGTAGCGCCATCAGTTTGTAGTTCTTATTCAAGAAATATATTCTTTCAGTGACGTAAGACTTCAATAAAACATAAACATTGCGAATTTCATTTTTACACACTAAGTACATAGAAGAAAGCACTACAACGGAAGTGTTAAATTCTGAATACTACGCACTGATCTATGATCTAAAGTATTCTACAAGCATTTTTGAGAACATTTTTCTTTTTCCCGCCCGGCCGGTGTTTGACGGGCCGTAACAGAATTGTCCCGTTGCTATTGTGATTCGTGAACGTCCCTGAAAATATTTCATTTCAAATTAATTCATTATTTTATTTCAATAGCAAAATGGTTTTAAAGGCTTAACAACAACAATAAAAAATCTTTATTACAGGTATTTTAAACCTGGTCGATGAACCCATCGAGTGGTTAAGGTGTTTGCTTTAGTACTTTGACTCGGGGGGGTCGCGGGTTCGATTCGGCCAGGAAATCAAAGTTGGCTCTGGTTTTGTAAATGTGTTTCAAAGTTGGGTAATATTGGTCGTTTAAGGTTAAAATCGCCAAAAACTAAAATAAAGTCCAAAATTTCGCGATTTTTTTCGTTTTATGACAAGGTCGCGTTCGACTTTCGAGTGCTCAAACTTGGATTATTCAGCAAAAACATCATAACTATACCGGATTTGACGCAAGGTCTGTATTATAAGGTTACTGGACTAATAAAGGTACCTTCATAAATTTGCTTTATTCAAAGTGAGACATCTATGAGACAAATCTTTTAAGTATTCAAATGGACTAATATACGCGGGTCATACCAATGACGGGTGCGGGGCAAGGAGGTAATGCGTGGTCGGCGTTTTCCTCACGCCGCATATCGGAGAGGCATCGGGCGGCGAGAGCTCTAAACACAGCCCCCACGTTAACGTCTTCCTTGACAGACGCTCGCATCAGACGACAACCGAGAGCACGAGCCACCAGCTCTGCCTCCTCACTGGAATTCAGAAACAAATACAAGTATTTATTTATTATTACAATTAGGATCCCAATTAAATATATTCACATACTTACTCTGTCATTAGTAGTCCGTATCAAACAACTATCGACCTCTGAAGTTGGTTCCGACGTTATAGTTCGCGCAAGCCTACAGTCAAACGCACGTTAGACGACAACGTTAGAGGTTAATAATCGTTTGATACTATGTTTTAATATTTTTTATAGAATATCATCTGTTCTCATAAAATCGATTGTCCTGACTGACTATCAGTGCACAGGAAGAACTACTAAGTCTAGAAAGCTGGAATTCGGAACTTAGGTTTATTTTATAATGTATTATATAATGTAGGTATCTGCTAAGAAACATTTATTGAAAATTTCAACTCCATGCAAAGCCGGAGGCGGGTCGCTAACGACATACTTTCTCGGCGAATACTTACGTTATAAACCATTATACCAAATTTCAGTTTTCTAGGCTTTATGTCACTAGTGAGTCAGGAAAAATGTAGTACCTAACCTAATGCTATACTCTTTAAGATTTATCTAGTAGCTATTGATATTGGTCTTGGAGTCCTAGATCGTGCGGCCATAGACTGATAGGTCTACACAAATATACAAATAGTTTAAAAAACACTTAATTAATACTTACGGTCCAACCACGCACTGATCCATCAAATCTATTTTATTTTGAACTATTATAGTCGGTATTTCGCCACACTCATTCTCGACCTGCAAATTGAGTACAATTTAATTGTTTACTGAATTCATAACTGGCGTTAATTACATTCATAATACGTTTCATGTTACCTTTTATATATATTTTTTAATGGATTAAAAAAAAGAAAGATTGGTTTAATATTATATTATTTTATTCTTTCACGTTAAGGCTCTGTTTAAAATTTTATTGGGCAAGAAGGTAAACAATTGTATAATGCATCGTTAGTTCGTCTTTCGGCACCTCAAAATCCTAGTGGCAATTTTATTTATTATAAAAAATATCATTTCAATGCTTCATATTATAGGCCTAAGATTGATACCTTACAATGTGATTTAGATTATCAATTAATATTTTTATTTCTTTTTTAATGAATTTTACATTATTTTATTTTTTTAAATTAATAAATTTTTTATTTAAATAATAAATAAATGTAAAAATATAATTTTTATGATTCTATAGGCCTATTTGAATATAATCTATAATATATATTTTTTAAATTTATGGCTGTATGTAATCTAAAAAAAAAATAAAAAAAAAATTATAATGTAATTACGTGATTATCATATGTTACTTTTTTATACTTAATAATGAAATTAATTAAGAATAACTAAAGCCAACGAGTATTTTTCGAGATTCGTTCTACTTGTATAAGTACAAGTATATACTGTTCTGTGGACTGTTCCAAGAAAAATAAAATTCTCAATATTCGGTTGCTACTGTAACGACTCATATTGTGTATAGACAGAGAGAAATAAAACTACAATTTACGACCATACAACTGAAGTTTAAATTAAAATTAAAATCAAAACATTCACAGATCACTACGTAGCGGACAGTCCGGCGCTCCCTCCCTACCAGTCATAATTTCTATACCATTCACAACATATTCCACTTCGGTTAAACCGTGTAACACTTTCGCTATGAGTATCCCTCTTCCACCCGACGAACAGTTAATCCCTAAAACGTAATCCTCATTTATCGGGATGAAAATATATTTGAATATACGTTCACAAGTGCGATATAAACTTTTGACTTCATCGTTTCCATAATATGTGACCATTGTTAGTTTTCCCGCATTATTTATGTATGTCGCTTGCACTGCTGTGTCTTCCGATGCAATGTTGGCTTTCTGACAGTTTTGTAATAATTTTAAATCATTTTGAGACGCTCTCTTGAAGTCTATGACCTCACAACTGTCCCTGTGTCTCTGGTTCGGAGGCCAGAAGTGCACCGCGTACCATTTCTGTCCCAAAAGCGAGTTTAAATCAAAACTGTTATTCCCAGTTTTATAGTAATCAATGCACAACTGCTCTCTCTTGGTCGTATCACAGAACACAAAAATGAGAGTCAATATAAATGCGCACTTTGTAGACATATTTATTTAAATTTCCTTAAAAAAAGATAAAGTGAAATTACTTCGTGAAATGAGTGCGTTCATAAATGATGCACAAATTAAACTAAACTAAACTTCGCATAAAATATTAAGTGAAGTACATAGATATCTATACCGGATAGTGTAACGCGACCCCACTTATCATCTCGGATTCCGATTATTACAATATACAGGCTTACGTCAATTATCTAAAAATATATAATTAATATTGTAATTTGGTTTAATGGCCTTTTACTTTATAAACAAAGCGCAAATTTTTTAACATACCTACCTAAAAGTAGATCTCATTTTAAATTTATGTTCAAAGTGTTTTGTTGCCGAATAATGATTGTTAAGAAATTACGCATTGGGCTCAAAGAAGCAGCAAAAATACTTATAATCCTTATTGGCGGTAGTAAGAGGGTGGTAAATGACTGCGAAACGCAGTGTGCCTTTACCATGTTAATCCAGGTAATAAACTATCTGTGTGCCAAATGTCATCCAAAACGGCTTAGCCGTTTCTGAGATTAGCGTGCACAGACAAAGAGACCATTTTATTATATGTACTTATATAGAATAGATTATTATGAAATACAGATTTCATATAGAAAAGTAAGTAGAAAACTTAAGTAGGGTGTGTAAGTAATTAGTATCTAACTTTTCCTATCTATTGAGCGAAAATAATTACAGGATTTGTAAACCCAAATTTTATTCTGTATTCATGATTGAGCTCAAAAGAGATTAATATAACCTACCTTTAATTTCCACGAATGCAGTGCTAAGAAAGAGTCTCTGTCTGTAGTCGAGAAGGCCAGAACGCAGGCGTGAGCGCCACGGTAGTACGCCTTCGTGATTGCATCGAATTCTTCCTGACCGGCTGTGTCCCATAACATTAAGCGGACTTCTTCGCCATCTATCCTGTAAATTACAAATGTTCATTTAGATATTAAATTATAACTGGCATCCCAGACTCCTGACCAGTGCTTCTGAAAAATAGAGGGGATGCATATGTCCAAAAGAGGACGTTCTACGGCTTATATGATGACGATGATGAGATCCATAGTTCAATGGGACGAACGCTTAAGTCTCTTTGGGTTTTAAGTAAATAAATAAGTCTTTTTATTATATTCAATGCAGTGATTAGAAATTAAGGTTTAGGAAGAACCGTACTCGATCTGCCTCTCGAGGAAGTCGACACCGATGGTCTTCTTGTAGTCTCTGGTGAAGGTGCCGCGGCAGTAGCGTTGTATCATGCTGGACTTGCCGACGCCTCCGTCGCCCACGATCACCACCTTCAGCGCCACCTCCAACTCCTCCTCACGCATCCTCCCAACATCCGCTGCCGCTGATCACCGCACATTAGGGTTGATGCTTTTTATCCTGGAAGTAAAAGTTAAACATTGAACTGCGAATATTATAAAGTAGCTGTGCCCGCAACTTCGTACTCGTACCTAAGGTACACGCAGTTTTTGTACGCTTGATATTTCGGTATTAACGGTTTCGTTTATAAACCGATTAGATTGAAACAAACATTAAATGTTACGGGAAGCTTGCTACAATATAATAAGCGAAAACCGCATTCACCGCATTCACGCACCGTCTATAATCAATTTCTATTTTAAATTTTACAAAACTTTTTTTACTATTTTTTATTATGATTCTTTTATTTTCATCTTCTACTAATCATTTTCAATTTTTAGCAAACAAATGTGTAAATTGTAAGTATTATTTTTTAATTACATGAAGTGGAGACAGCCGTTAGGTACCTAACGGGAGTGCCGCGCCATGTTCGAGCTAAAAGCCTGTTACTTAAATTAAAAGTGCTTAGTAGACTGCGAATTAAATAAATAATGTAAAATTAAGACATTTAGTCACATGATAAATTGGAATATATTATTAGAATATTTAAATAAACAGTTTTAACGACGTCTCGCGCCGCACGCCGCGCCGCCCGAGAGATTTTATATAATAAAATAAACGGTTAGGTAATATTCAAATTCTCTATTGACGTTCTTAAATATTTATTCGGATTAAATTTGTGTTATTATGATATTTATGTTGAAGAACAAGTTATTAACTTCTTTAGGTATTATAATGATTTTCTTTGGTATTAGAATGATTGTGTTGTTTTTTAAGGTTTTTATTTTATTTTAATTATTTTATTTATTATTTTGAGCAAGGTCAGGTTTCGTGAGAGATATTTTTATATGCCTTGACTGAAAATCGGCGCTGTGTGTCCTTCCCACCGCATCATTACATGCTGAGTCTTTCGGACACACCAATACATATTTTTATTCGCCCGCGTAACTTTATAAAATATAGCCTATGTAACGTAGCTCGCTGATAACGTAGCTTTCGATAGGTGAAAGAATTTTTTAAATGGGTTCAGTTCTTTCTTTCTTTTTTCTTTCTAACAGAAATTGTAAATTTCTCAATCCTTTATGATGATAATATTGGTGCCCGCGACTTCGACCGCGTTGAAATGATGAAAATTAAAAATATAACACCCGAGAAAATATCTGACATCTACATATTTATCGCTGTGACGACTCCAAAAATTTTTTATAGGCGGACGAAGTTGCGTGCAACGAATAGTGATTAATACAAATTTAGGTACTTGTAATTATTTAGGTAATACTTTCATTTCAAATGAAATTTATTTATTGTAAGTCCCCGGCTTCGCACAGATGCAATATTTTTCTGCAAATTATATACCAACCCAGACAAACCTTCCTCTTTATCGCTTTTTTTATTAGTGAAAACCGTATCAAAATTCGTTGGGTAGAGACAGAGGCAGACATTGACTTTATTATATAATATAATATGTGTATTATGTAGACATTTATGATAAATAAAACGAATAGTTAATTGTTACTATTTTTTTCTATAGGACATTTTATGTACATAGATCTAGATAAGAAAAATTAATATTTGTTAGGAAATCATTTTTGACGAAGGACATTTTGTGAACATCTTCTAATGATTCGATGAGAGATCGTCTGTTTGTTTAAATGCTCGTCATTTTGGAACATCAACATTGGAACCAGTTTGAGTTTGACGCCAAGTCTACTTAACCACATCGAGTCATGTTTCGAATAGTTTACGATTATAATTTCAAGGCCAACTGGTTTTTAGATACTAATATGCGTTCTATAAATTGATTTAGGTAGCTAAAGTCACACTTTCATATAGAGACACAGAGTCTTCCAAAAGACTACAGTTTCTAAAGTGCTTTTAAAGCTTTCATTTAAGTTCATTTAAATAGTGGCAGGGCACACTGCGTTTCAGTGATTTGGGCAGCCCGGCTGGACCCGCCTACAGAATACCACCATGAAATAACAGCACGTGTGTTGTATCGTTTCGGTGAATGAGTTAGGGATACGGAGCCTACCTTTATCCTTCATCCTAATATGATCGGCAGCACTTGTGCCATTGCTTGTATTATAGGCAACGGTAGTCCCCTTAGTACCATTGACCTTCGAAATTATTGATACTTATAACCTATTAGCTAACTTATATGTTACTTGCTGATAATATAGCTTTCCAACAATGAAAGAATTTTTCAAATCGGTCCAGTAGTTTCGGGGCCTATTCAATTCAAACAAACAAATCTTTCCTCTTTATAATATTAGTACAAAAGTATAGATTTACAATTTATAATCAGTTATGGCCCGAGATATGGTCTTGAGAAGCTGCAGAATTAAACCTTGGATGGCGACTACTCCAAAATTAACTGATTATAAATTGTATATAATATAGGTATATAAGTATCAATAATTTCGTTGATTGTTGTTTAATGCTCTTTGCTTTGAAGTAATTAAAATATTATTTTCGACTTTTTAGTTTAAGTTTGTACATGTAATAAATAATAAATTTTATAATTGAGTTTATTACTTTGTTTTGTATTTTTTATTTACTTGTGACCCGTCTTCGCACGGAGAAAACCATTTTGAAAATTTGTCCTTATGCGAACAAACCATTTTTTTTTACAAATTATATGAAAAACCTTCCTCTTTTATCGCTTTTTTAAAATCCGTTGGCTGGTTTGAAAGAAGATAGTAGAGGCGGACAGCGACTTTATTTCATAATATTGTATGTGTAGATATAGAAGATAGATAGATAATTTTTTCACGAGTATTGCACTCAAGAAAATTTAAAATATCATATAAATAAATAAATTTAATATACTTAAAATTAAAGCATTGACTAAACACTAGTTGTAATCAATGTTTCAAACGCTACAAAGTCAAAATCACTACAAAATCTTGGTATCGGGCTTGGTTTAGTTAATATGCAAAAATGACAGTTTTAAATAAAGTAAATAACTTGGATCGCTGTGGACAGTGTAGGTATAGATGAGAAAGTGGTACAACCTCGTTCAACCGATTCGAGAGCCAACTTGTTGTTGGGTATTCCTCTATATATATTCACCTACATACAATATCAATATAATACCTACATATAGGTAAGTGCTCTCATTAAACTCTTAAATCTGGTATTTTGCACTAAAATTATAAAGATCGGGGTCATTGATTTGGGTTGCTTCGTCGTGTAAACACGTTTTCGCAAAACAAACTTGTTCTAGCAACGTTTCTTTTGACACAATGTAGGAACGTTCAAGTATTTAATTAAGATAAATGCTATTAACCTGCAAAAAGACAGCATATTGGTTGAAGGTACCATCCACTTGATGGTATGTGGCTACAGTCTTATCATTCACTAGTTAGACTGTACCTTTTACAACATCGGATCAAACGGGACATTCCAAAGACTAACGGGTCAAACGGGCACTTTTTCGTAGGTAGGGTTAAAACTTGTGGGTCCAAAGGGTCTGACACCTATAAATCAAGCATGCACGCATTCAAACCTTTGTAAGTTTTGCCACCATTTTACTGAACATGACAATGGATATCTAATCATCTGACATTTTTAAAATATTTAAAAAGTCACGGTAATATATCTAAGTACTTAGCTGGTTATGAAAAATGATTATGAAAACTTACTTACTAATATTATAAAACTATTATATTCGCAGTGTGAATTCGAATGCGAAAAGAAGTTACGCTTGTACGCCTTAACTACTCAACCGATTATTACGAAATTTTGCGTATCCGTTCTCAGGAGTACTGAAAAGGACTTGGGTACCTTTAATCTAGAAAAAAGTACTGTTCCAGAGGGATCATCTAAAAATAAAAACAAACAATTACCTAAACACCTCTAATAGATAGGTATATAGATAGGTATATTTATATGACACAGTTCTCTTGATGTTGATGGTACCTTGACCCTTCCTTAATTGTAGGTAAGTACCTAAATCATAGATGTATATAAATGTAATAAAGTAAAGAAAACGAGTCGCAGGCAAAAGCTGTAGTAAAGTATAAATAAAGTATAGTTATCATGCTTAACCTAATTCTTCTAATTAGTAAAAAATTCAGATATCGTTATTCTATTTACACACAAATACGAAGTAACAAGGAAAACTAGATGTTTTATTCGATAAGTAACTTGTGTGAAATAGATCTTCTATTATTGTTATCGGCTAATTATGATTTCATTAGAAAGAAATCTGAGAATTATTAAGATATAATCCACATGAGACGGGTAAATAAGCCACACGGCAGCACTGTGATAAATTCTTAATCTCTCACGGAGTATTGTTTCTTTATGCACATGTCATAGCTATATAACAGTGTTATATGTAATAAATAAATTAGAAAGTATATAATATTTATTATGGTAGCACCTGTGGCGTTGCTTGTGTTAGAGGCGACGGTAGCCACAAAACTCGAGCACTGCCAATTCAGGGCAGGATGATCGTTTTCTGATGTCAAGTATTGAGAAATCGTAAATCTTTTTACGTTGACCTCAAGAATAATCTTGAAGGAGTAAGAAAATTAGTCTTTAGACAGCAATACACAGAAATATTTGATGGACAAGAAATAATTAAGTATTTTTCTATGATATGTTTCTATGAAAAAAATTAAAAATCAAGTATTTTACATTTTCATCTTATATTTCATAAAAAAATGTTGAGTTGAAATTGTCAATACGTGTAAAGGAAATAGGTACCTACCTAATATTCTTAACAACATTTGAATTGACGAAATAATTTCTGAGATCCGGCATCCAGTTAGCAACTCTCGAAGTAGCTATTTTCACATTTGACGAACGCAAAATGAAGTAGGTAATAATAAATGAAAATGTTCACCAAATGATGCACACCAAACACATAACATCTAACATTCTCGTTCTGGCATTGATCGAGTAATAATTTTACTTTCGAAGTCGCGTTTCTCTTCTCATCGCCGAGTCGTACTGTGAATTCCGCGTCGTCATGCAACCAGATGAAGGATTCTAGATTATGTCAACTAATACATTCCGTACTTTATTACTCGTACTTACTAGCAACCCGCTCCCGGCTTCGCACGGTTGCAGTTTTTTTCTTTAAAATATTTACATACAGAAACATTGCCCGTTTATCAATCACTCTTTCCATAAATGAAAAACGTATCTAAATCCATCTAATCTAATGAAATGTGATGCTGGAGGCGCTTGCTGAGAATGAATTGGACCGCTCATCGCACTAACATTTCCATCCTGCAAGTACTTGGCATCAAACAAAGACTTTCGTTGACTGTGCAAGTGCGAATTCTTATGATGTTTGGGCATATCATCCCAAATATCCGTCGCAGAGCAGATAACCAATGGGGTAGAAAATTTCTCCAATGCTGGTTATGAATTGGAAAGCGCAGCGTGGGACGACCTGCGGCCAGGTGGACAGACGATCTGAAAGGCTTCGCGGGAAGCGGCTGGATGCGAAGGACAAAAGACCATGCGTAGTGGCGAGCCTTGGGAGAGGCCTAGATCCAGCAGTGCAGACACAGGCTGATGATGAATGGAGAAGAATATATTGTTTTTGTGTTTTTTTTTTACCGTAATAAATGGCACATGTGCCCCATTGTTGTACAATGTAATTCAAATTTAATTGTGATTATCATGGCAATAGCTTTATTCTCTAGCATGATATTGGAGCGTGTTAACGTAATATTAGCTATTAGCAATTGCGGTCAGTGCAAACGCGAATCAAATAACAGGTACAGTTAGATATTGAATTCAGATGCTAGGTATTGACTAAGCTCAGTCATATCCATGGCCGTCGCTTTTTAAATAAAATAAAAAACTTTAAAATTGAATTTAAGATAAAAATTATACTTATTTATATTTTTTGTTGTTGGAATATATCAAAGTTTATTGAGAGTATTTCTCCTTCACACAAACATATAAACATTAAAGCTCTTTCTTTCATGTCTGCTGGTACCTGCGACTTCATCTGCGTTGAAAAATGAAAAATATAACGCTGTGATGACGGTGCCACCGCCTCGTCGCTGTGACGAACCTATATAACATTTTTCCAGAATAAAAAGTATCCTATATGTTAATCCAGATAATAAACTATCTGTGTGTCAATTTTCATCTTTTGAGACTTTTTGTGTGAAAGAGTAACAAACATCTTACATCCATCCTCACAAGCTTTCGCATTATAATATATTTATGTATTAGTAGGAGGATTTATCGTACTGACCGGACCCCTTAGTACAGAATACGGACACACCATTCTGCTAAACAAAATACTGACCAAATAAATAATATCATTTATTTTATATTTTAATCAAACATATATCAATATTTTTTAATTTTAGTAGAGACTGTTGAAACTGGTCAGCCTTTTTAACGCAGTAACTACACTGTTACAAAAGAGCACTTACGGTAAAATAACAGCACACGTGCTGCTATGTTTTGAATGTCGATTGCTATATAAGCAAATGAATAAACGTTAATTTTCTTAACGAAAGTATTGGTATCTATAAAACGAGTTCGCTCAGGCTCGTTGCTCAATCAATCTTGTGTAATACCCATGTCTTCCTGTGTTGGCAGAGTGCGAAGTAAATCCACCGTGAAATCGATATAAATCTGTTTGAGTGACGCAAACTTGCTATACAATTTCGTTTCCGTACTTCCCAATTAAATTTAATCGGCAATTAGGTAAATGATTGGACTAAAAAAAATTATTGCATTATCATAGATTTAAGTTACTTACATAACAAATTGTATATTTTACATATAATTACATATTTTACATATAATATTGCATATAATTTTTTATGCGTTAATTTCATTAATATTTATATGCGGTAGCCCTAATTTTAAGTCGTCTGAAGACAACCTATGTTATTTGATTAACCTTTATTGGTGATTACTGAAATATTAAGTAATGTTTGTATATCGCGGAAACTTACAAGAATGAAAAGAAACGGTTTGTCTAATGCCATCCGCACCAAGCAGCACCATGTTACAGCGAAAACAGTAATACTCGTAGCACGCATAAAATTTTCGAAACATTCCAATTTTCCAGAGAAAATTTTAATGAGAAATCGCTAAAGCTTTGATAGTCTATTAAGACTATAAAATTTAATTGCTGTGTTCGTCATTCCTTAGCGTTATTTAACGTGTAAAATTTTAAACAATAAGCAATCAATAATGCTTTACAGCAGCAGTTTTACAACAAGCAATTAAACAGATAATAAAGTTTCATTGGAAGATTTTTAGTTGAAAGAATATTTTAGTTTTAACGGTTATTTTAATATATCTTTTAATATATTTTTTCAAGGTATTGGTGTGTAGACCACCCCAGGTTTTAAAGGTAATGAAAGTCTATATCGAGACCTATAGTCCAAGCGGCGACCGTAAGCCGTGGTATTCCAGAATAAGTACAAAAATGGACTTTATAACTTTTTGGATATTAGACAAATAAGGAACCAATGGTCTGGCGACCTATAACTTGACCAATTTTTATTGACCAACAAAAGACTTTTTAATCGTGGTCTGGCAGAACTTTGGTCAAGTATTAATGTGCCAGACCAATTCTATTCAAAGGAGGGATAAAAACAAAAATTTAGACGTTTAATTTTTTCTTATACCTAATATAAAAAAATTATCATTGTAACAAATATTTTGAGGGTGGTCTGGCAAACATTTGTATCAAGAATCGGGGTGCCACACTTAAATTTTTATATTCTATTGATCAAAACTCTTTCTAATAGTAAAACATTGTACTTATGTCTTATACATCAATTTTACAAAAAATTTGGAAAAAAATTATTCAAGAAAAAAAAAATTGGTCAAGTTACAGGTCGCCAGATCGTTGATTCCTTATTTTTTGTACTTATTCTGGATCACCACCCTTTTTTACGGTTGCCGCTTGGACTATATAAACATAATGTGTCATATTTTAATAAACACCTAAACGCCCTGTCAGTAAGAAGCATAAATAATATTTTATGCATATACTGATACAAAATGTGAAACAAGTTTTGTCTTTCTCAGATATTGTTTTGAGAAAGTTCTGTCTGTCTGTTGATGGAAAAAGAATTGCAGATAGCATATCATTCAACAACAGCTTGTTAATTGTTAATTACAAATACAAGAACAGACGTTAATACATATAAATATTGCAAACAAGAACAAAACATTAATATTAGCAGATCAGAATACAAAAAAAGACAATGATGTGATTCGACCTCTATTGTAATGAGTCTTTTGTTTTAATCCACATTAACTGACGCGTTACAATACAATTATATGACCTTGTGTTGACGAATTATGCAAGTGTTGTTTATATATGTATACGTAAAAAATGTTTGTCTTTCGTTTTTTCCATTAGTCGGAGAAACAGACAGAGGCGAACAGAGATTTTATTTTATAATACGTACTAGCTGGTGCCCGCGACTTCGTCTGCAACACCTGAGATAATATACCACCGGAAACCTGGCACCCATTTTTTTATATTTTTAGATTCATTTTTTTATCTCTCGGGAACTAGATTTTTAAATTATCCTATATGTTAATCCAGGTATTAAACTATCTGTGTGCCAAATTTCATCCATTACGTGGAATAACAAAGAACCACACATCCTCGCAAACTTTCGCATTTATAATATTAGTTAAATAGATAGATGGGTATGAATATTAAAAAGAACGGATTATCCGGGCACCCAGTGACGATATGTCATTACAGAGCCCGATGTATTACGAAGGTGTTTGGTCGTTCACCTGTTAACGGAATGTGAGGAACACCGCAGGCGATTGTTGTCGACAATCGAGATGCAAGGCGATCGCGCTGCGCACATAATTGTAATCGCATATCACTCATATTAAATTTCTTTTATACTTGCTACTGCTACAAACTACCTATTCTTTCGCTCTCGGTCATTCTAGCCAAGGTGCATGTATTCTGGTCCTTAATAATAATAGTGACTAAACGAATAGATGGGTCTAAAACATTTGCCGTTAGTAGGCTATTTAAATTTTACCGCCTCTACCGACCTCTACAGTACTACAAGGCCAAAAAAAACTTTGGCCCAAAATCTGCCGCCCTAGGCTCCAGCTTATTCAATCTGTTGGGAAATCCGCCACTGGATAAACTTTTAGTAAAAGTTTTAAGAAATTATCTCAAATTGTAAGTCAAAGCCATTCACCATTGGAGTGTATAACGATCTATAATATATCCAGCCAGTTAACTTCCAGGGAAAAATGTAACAATTGGCATAATTACTTTACTAATATTATAAACGCTTATATAGTATTTTTTCGCATTTTGCACGCTTTTTGGTTCATTTTCGATATTTATAATAATGAAGACATCCCAAAGTAAAATAACATTTTCATAGTTATTCTCTGATAAATGTAATAAAAGAAATACATATGTGTTATAAACTTTTTAAAGCAGCAAGCGCTGCCAGGGTCATCAAGAAATCAAGCCTTTTACAAAAAAGGTATCCCCGTGGAATCAACAGGTGCGTGGAAACATCTGCTCGGGGCGTTTCCTTTTTTTAACTGCGTGTTGTGCGATTTTAATGATTCAAACAAAATTCGAATATAAAAATGTTTATTAAATAAAAAAAATTGCAAATACATTTTTTTAAATAAACTAATACAGGCCGCGATAATCCAGTATAGCTAGCATTCAAGCACATTAAATGTTATTGCAAAATTTCCAAAATTTTGTTGAAAATCCTCAAAAAATGTGGGAAAAGGATATTCCAGTGCCTGTCTATAGGATATCCCAGTGCCTGTACAACTAATTGTACATATATAAAATTGGAATAAAAAAAATCAAAAAATTCCCCGACTCATCTTTGTATAGTCTCCATAAATATCTTAGTATTTAGTTCTCCTTTCTACTTTTCCACCGTCGCCACAGTGATAAAGATTTCAGGCGTTATATTATTTTCATGAAGATTAAAAGTGCAGGACTAAGTAGTTTTGAATTAAGTATTTGGTCTATAGAATAATCTGATATTTTTTAGTTTATGTGTATGTCTGAGCTCAAGCCCGACTAGGGCTATGAAAATAATATGTGGGAGGTATATAGCCTTAGCCTGGTTAAAGGTTAACAATTATTCCCAAGAAAAATGCGCTGCTATATAATTATTTAGCTACAAACACCAATAACAGTCAAGTAAATTAACAGAATTACAAAACTTCACTTCAACGCTGCTAATAAAGAATCACGTTAGCTCGACTATTCTTCACATGTAATGTAATTACTTTAATACATGCAATAAAAAAATGTATGATGTCATGTATTGAACAATTTATTACGTAAAAAGCCCTTATTATGTTAAAAAAATTCACACGAATCTAATGTGCGTTCTTGTTTTCAAACTGCCGGCCCGACCAATTTAATTGCCCATACTACCCACTACCGCATTTACTATAGAGTAGTTTAAACCGAATTATGTAATATATTTCGTTATGTACCTATTTAAATAACAAGCTACAATTAAAAATTATAAACTAACCGCCCTTTCTATTGAGCCTAAACACGATATATCTGCTTTAAGTTGCCGAGGAGTTGAGTATCCCGCAGATCAAGGTTACCATGTCATGTAAATAGCGCCAAAGTAACAGTATACCCAATGTCACATCAATCGGACCTGTGAAAGTTAGTGAAATCCCTTTGTCAACTAGGAAATGGGCTGATGGTCGACAAACGCCTCAACAGATCTTCGTAAATTATAGCTAAGAACGATCAAGATCGTGATCTTTCAAACAAAATACCGGATCAAAATCGGTCTATCCGTTTGGGAGCTATGATTTCACACACAGACAGACACACACGTCAAACTTACAACACCACTTTTTGTTTGCGGTGTTGAAACAAACACCATAAAAAATTACTTAGTTGCAAATATTGTTTTTTTTTTCTATTTAGATATCGTCAGATAACCTTCCGTGAAAATATTATCTGATGATAACCGCATTAAAATCCATTGCGTGGTTTAGGAGAAGTTGGGTATTAGACAGGCAAACGCGAAAAGAGACTTAAAATTTTACTAGGTTAATAATAATTATATAAGGATATTGTAAGGAGATAAGGAAATAGGTATAAAACATTACTTAACATACTTTTTATGAATAAATATTAAGTATCTGATCTGATTATTATTTAAAAAAGACTGATCTTCTTTAGTAAGGATATTTCCTATGTTAAAAATTTGTTCCACATTTAAACTCGTTATGCTATGAATTGCTAGTCATCATTTGCAAGTCTCGAGTTAGGTTCTATGAATGAACGGGAGATATGAATCCCATGATGCGGTCACATGCGGTATGATAATTAAGATAGGTAGAAAGATACTTAACCGTAGATGTAGTTTTCTAATGCAAGCAAATGTACCTACTGTTTTTGCAAGCAAAGTAAGTATACTGTTTTTCGTTCTGCTTAAGAATTAGACTAAGTCGGAATTAAAAATACAAAACGTTAGCACGCTTTTAAATTCGGAAAACATTCAGTTAAATTGCTGAATAAGTAATTATAAGATACTATTATAGCTCTTGCTAGCGACTTCGCACTCGCTCTTTCTTCTAAGGGAGTGAAAACATTTATTCAACCCTTATTGCTCAAATATTTCTTTGTAAGGCGTTAAGAAACCTATTAAAAACGAAAACCTCTTAAAAACAGAAATATTTCTAAAAGAGGTCGATACATAAATGGCTATAGATAGATATATCTATATCCGTATAACGTTACGCATATAAAATTTTTAATTTATCGAAAACTAGATCATTCGTAATTCTTTAGAACATATTTTATGATACGTATTATAATTAATATCAACTTTCTTGTAGATATTATAAACACAACTTTATTAATTATAAACCGTTAAAGTGAAATCATAAAAAGTTTCTAAATCGATTCTGAAATGATCCTCGTAATATTTTTATTACTGATATTTTCACTTTCATTCTCTAAGAAAATTAATAAAATAATATTAATAACTAGATGACCCGACAGACGTCGTTCTGGCATTATCAATAGCTATTGGACTGTGCAAGCTGAATTATTAAAAAAAATAATGCGGGCAAATTTTCCAATTTTTCTCTTCATAAGAACCTTCCGCGGACTTCAACGAATATTTTAAAAAATAGCCAAATTATTCTAGCCATTCTCTAGTTTTGCGCTTAGCAACACATTTAGCGTTTAATTTTTTTTTTAAATTAATATAGATTAATATATCAAAGAATCTTATTATAACTCAGTTATAATAGAAATCTTTGAGATAGATGCTAGAGGAGCATGCTAAGGTCCCTTATCGTTACATTTCGACCACCACATATTTTACCACTTATGACATTAACATCTACTCCTTTTCGTTTACCAATTATAACATCTACTCTTCAGTCTATAAAATATAGTTTTCATGTAGGTGCGTCTGTAACATCCTAGTTTGGATGTGGGTTCATTTTTAATCTGCACAATACATGAATTCGAAATTACTAAGAGGTCATCCGACCGTAAATCAAATCTGTCTTTGAAACCAAAAGTTCTTTCTTCTAAAACTCTCACCGCAACTCTTGCAATGGTCTTGTTTTATGTACTTTTTAAAGAAAACTTATCTGTTTAAGGTCTATCTATAGCGTTTACTCCCGTTGTCTGAAACACTTTATAGACTTTTTAAAGCTTACCTATTAGCTACTTCTTAAAGGAGAACACTTTTAATAAAATGTAACTACTCTAAGTTTTCCAGTGACGCATATTTATTTCTATTTTCACTCATTACTTAAGCCTCAAATACGCCAGAGCAACACCGTGCGACGTTGTGAGGTGCGTCATCTTGTTGTATGCTACAAATGGAAAACACTTGCGGCTTAAATAGTATGCGGGAGCCGGTCTGTCGTGCGTATCGTCAGGACCGACCGTAGGCCAGTCAAATTTGGGTTTCACCTCGAAAAGAGAGATAATAAGCTGAAAACTCGTATACACCTTCATTTTGGTGTTCTAAAAGTTGTCTCAAAAGTCTCATAAAATCTCGCGTCTGCGTCGTAAGTTATTCAAGTTTTTCGCGATTATCTCGGTTTATATAGCTCCAATGATGTTAATATTTATAATAAAAATTGTAGAGCATTAAATTTGCGACATAGGACATCATCCAGCTTCCATACATTTTTGGGCTAATTTTAAAAGTCGCGGCCAACAATATTAAACATATTATTATAATAGAACACAATATTTTAAACATTTTTCAATATCTTTCAATCAATCACAACAATCACAACAAATTTTCAATCACAACAAAGTTCTAAAGATTATATTTATATGTAAAAAGTTAACATTTTTGTGACATTTTTAGAAGACATTTTTGTAACATTTGGAGAATTATAAGGAATTATAATAAATACAACAATACTTATTATATTGTTAATTATTTAAGGCAGATCGGAGATCTTAGAAAGAGCTTTGGCGCCATAGTGAAAAATGTTTTTGAAAAATATTACTGGCCGCCCAAAATAGGTGATGTCCTTTTTTCTTAAATTTTTTTTAAGGCATGGCGGCACCTTGCTTCATGTTGTAGACTGTCGTACCTTGTATCAAACTCCTTGGATTTTTGCCACATTTTCTTGCGTCAAAACAAGTTGAGGTGGCCGGTTTCAGAGCTCGCCTGACCGTCGGTGCGTACTAGTCAATTAAGCAGAAAAAGGGGTCAACCTCGGAATGAGAGATAATAAGCTGAAAGCTTGAAATATTTGAATATTGAATAATTTGTATTATTTATTAGTTAATACACTATATTTCGAAGATGACGAATATGACGACGATGAAGAAGAAGAAGAAGAAAATTAGTCACGTTTTATTTGGTATTCGTGTACAACTGCATTATATAATAAAGACATAGGTAATTATGAATTCGATAAGGAGAGAAGACGCGCCCGCGCCGCGAGACTCGAAGCGTGAACCGTAACGGACTTGGACATCGACCCACGGGGAGATTGCCGAATTCAAATACTTACTCTTTATCTATTTCATAAATTTAATAAACTACCATCACACTAGCAGGGACATCCGAGTACGATATTACAATCTAATATAAATAATAATTGTTATATTAATTAATAATATTATTATAATACTTATTATTATTATTAGATTAAAAAAAAAAACTAAGTTTAACCTGTGTGTTCTCCGCAATTCCTCAGCAACTTGAAATAGCGTGTTTAAGCTCAATAGAAAGTCCGGGGTTAGTTTATAATTTTTATTTAATTATAGCTTGTTATAGGATACGGTGAAATCCAGCTCACCTGTTATTAAACAAAATTGTTTAACAATTTTAAGAAACAATAACATAAACCATTTGTAACCATCACCAATAGTCGATAGTGAATTGACAAAAATGTGTAAACAATAATTGTTGAGTTTACATACAATTGATGTTAAATATAAATAAATCTATTTCGGATTATTCAACGGATTATCAGAACAGACTGATATTTAAGGATATATTAAAAGATAATATTATTAACAGGCTGAAATTAAAAAAGTTAAACGACTAGCTTAATAATATTAATTTTAATTTGGATCTTTAATTAAATTTAACGTGTTTTAAATAACGCCAAAGATAATTGTTAATTAAGTAATTACTAACATAAAGGAATACGATGCACCCTTTTGAGTAATGGTGATTTGAGAATATCTTGTTCCATTGAATTTATTAGTTTAGATTTCATGGTTTTCATTTCATTTAATTTACCATGTCTGATTGATCCATATGATCGACCCTATCGATTGATGCCAAAAGTAAAGGGTAATATTTTTTCGGTAATTTATTTATTAAAATATTTATTTATTTATTAAGCTTTTAAAGTATTTATTGTGACATACACACAGAGAGAACTATTTTTTATATTTATATTACCAAGAGAGAGAGAGAGAGAGAGAGAGAGTATAAAGTTAAAAAAATGAGAATTAACCTCTTAAAATGGGGTAGGTATATCGAGCATTTATAATTAACTAAGCTTATACGACACGGTTAATGTTATACAGAAGAATCTATAAATTTGAATGAAACCGTAGACAAGCTATTAGCGGCAGGTATACCTATTCTACATTCTTCATGGGCCCATTATTAATTCCTTACGCCAAAGCAAAAACAACATAACGATGTGGCCTTCAAGCCTTTGCTAACAGACCTATAATGAAGCTTTTTGCATTCAAAGCACATTGTATTCTATGTAAGTAACTAATCTAAAACAAAATATATCCGTTTTTTAGTTACCCCTAAATATACAAGGAATATTTTATTTCAATTTTTAATCTGACACTTTATAGGCCAATTAATATTCGAATATAAAAAAGATTATACCTACTTAGAAAAAAAAAACCAATTAAATAGTGAATGAAGAAACTAATTTTCCTACAATTATTGCTATCACAAATATTGCTATTGCTAAGTTAATATTTTTATATGTAAGTACTTACATGTAGGTATTCATTATAAGTACCTGTACAAAATAAGTAGGTACAGCCAAATGTAAGAGATATACCTATCTGTAATTGCAAGTCTTATATTAAATTAAAATAAAATTATATCTAAATCACAATCTTAAACTTAAATATGGTTAATCTTAATCTTAAATATTGTAAATCACGAAAACTAGTTTAAAAAATAAGTAAGTTACTCACAGAAAGCTCTCGCCGTCGAAGCTCTTTGCACATTCGTAATCATTCCGTAGGTAATAATATATTCCAAAAATGGCACTAACTATTTCAATACGTTTCAAAAACACATGAGAGCACATGAGGTGATTTCACTTCATTCAATACTAGAGACGGGAGAGAGCTTTGACTAGATTCGTGTGAACATCACTGCGGAGTCCAATTTGAAAACCGTATGTTCGCACCTAGGTTTGTTTGGTGACTGGCCGGTTGGCGGGTCTCGCGCAGCCTGCGGGCTGGTTGTGGCGTCAGCGCAGGCTTCACAAATGGAAAGTTCATCGAACGAGGTGCGCGGGCGCAAGTGCTAGCTAGACACTATTATTTGTTATACTCGTCACATGTGAAAACGTCGATGAGCGTGTATGTATACTCGGAATCAGTTAGAATCTCAATATATTATAATTAATTCACGGCAATTTAGCATCTAGGTGACGATGTCTATCTGTTAAAAAGGACTTGCTCTATCAATTATGTATATCTACTTATATTAATATCTATATAGGTATGTATATATTTAAAAAGATAGTATCTCTAGATATCCTTATCTAATAATATCTTCAAGGCGAAAGTGAGTTTGTTTATTTGTTACACTTTCTCGCCTTAACTACTCAACCGATCACTATTAAATTTTGTATACAAATTTTGCAGGAATACATTACATACATCACCATAAAATTGTCAGCGATACAGAAATGGACATTGAATACCTTTCATCCAGAAAAATTATGGTTCATATAGTAATAAGTAGGTAGGTAGGTATATAAGTATATTTCTGTAACATAACATATTATATATAATATTATGTATCTATCTGTACCTGCGTATTCTCTTATCCATGTATTATATTTCATGTTTCTAAAGTTTGTCTACTAATACTTAAGTTAGTGTATTTTAAAAAATGTTGCAACTGTTAAGAAGTTAACAGTTATGTAACAAAGAAATTGTTATGAAGTACCTAATTTCAATTTAATCCTGTAAGATATAGGTCAGTTATTTCACCAGTTACCCAATTTGAATTATCATCATAATTATCATTATTGTTCGAGTATATATTTTTCTTTCTTAGTTTGAAATTTTTTACAATATAAATAAAAAAACAATAAATATTATAAAAAAACTTAAACCTAGAGTTCCGCAAATAGCGGGGTAAGGCCCAAGGTACCGGTGATTAGGGCTGCAGAGTGAAGAACCTCCTAACAATTCGTGCCGTGCCAAGAAGCACCGCCTTCTGTATCTGACCCTTGATCCATCCATCTAGCGAGAGACTCTTAAGATGTTGGTCGAGGCTCTTCGCTATAAGGCCATTGGCCGATATGACTATCGGGACGATGATTGTCGAATCGACATTCCACATGGTCACCTCGTGATCCAAGTCTATGTACTTGGTAAGTTTGTCTTTCTCGGCTTTCATGAGGTTTTCGTCATGCGGAACAGTAATGTCAACAAGCATCGTCCGGCGTTGGAATCGGTCAATAACCACGATAGCAGAACGGGCGCAGGTATATATTTGTAATATGGTACTTCAAATTCAACAAGGTGATATTGAAGAGCAAGTTGTTGGTGAATAATTCTGGCTACTTGGTTTTGTCTGTGCAAATACTCGCCATTAGCAAGATGAGAACAACCGGAAATAATATGTCTCAATGATTCTTCCGGACGGTGGCATGCTCGACAAATGTCGGCCGTACCGTCTTTGACAATATATTTCCAGTAGATTCTCGTCTTGATAACTTCATCTGCTATTGCACAGACAAATCCTTCAGTTCCCCAAAGAGGTCACCAAAACGTAGCCAGTTTATTGAAGCGAGCAGGTCTACATCGAGTCCGGTGAGGGCTCGATAGAACCGCCCGTGCAATTCCGTGCTCTTCCATACCTCCCTGCGATTCCCAGTACTCAATCATTATTGTCATTATTATCATTATCATTATCAGCAATGGTTTCTCCTCTAACTACTTCTGAACCACCCAACGGAATACAGTTTTCACTTATGAAAAGAGGGATAAACGAGTAACGTTTTTGTATCTAAAAACAATTCATTCTGTGCGAAGCCGGGAACGGGTCGCTAGTAAACACTAAGGGCGTTATCATACTAGCGGTTTGCGAGCAGCGAAAACGTTGCGGACGCGCAACTAACACGCCGCGTATGCGCTGCGAATATGTCGCGGACGCGCAACGAAATCGCTGCGATTAGCAGCGTGGACGCCATTTTGAACACTCTCGTGCATGATTTGACAATTGATATTACAGATGCTGATAATATAATATATTTTTCGTTTGTCGTTGCTCGTTTTATTTTTATTTCGGCGTAGTGTTCATTGTTAATATTGTATACGATTTATTTGATTTTGGACTGTAATCCATTGGTTGAAAGTAGTTGATACAAATATAATTTTCAAATTAAATATAAACTGAAATAACCGATGACAATTCAAACTCCAACACTAATTAAAACAATAAAACAATAATAAATTTACTCCTGTAAATTTTATGAAATAAACAACTGACAACAATAAAGATAAGAAAAGAAAAGAATAATAATATGAGAAAGTATTCGTCAGTTACATGCAGCTACCATTGGCTTTTGTAGCATTGGGGTGTGGCACTGTTAGCATTTTATTTACCATAGTTTCATGAACTACGAAATCATACTAATTCACCAATGCTACACAAGCAAAGAATTTAAATCTTTGTACACAAGCACCATTTTGGCCAATTTATGAACAACTATTAAATGGTTGTAGCTTGCCAGTTTTTCAGTTTAACACGCATATAATCTTCTTTACCTCTATTCTAAATGGATTAGATGAAATAAACACCTACACTACAACGATTTATTATATAATGATTTATCTGTTTCTAAAGAATTACCAAACGTAGATATATGCCAAATCGAAGATTATTTCGTTTGCACAGTTGATCGGTGGCTGTTGCATTTTCCTATTCGATACATCGTTGTTGATGTTGATTGCGTTTGTATATTTTTATCGTACCGTATTTATAACTGCATTGATCAATCGCGCAGTTCGTGAATGAGCTTGCGCATATCCGAACCACGGTTCCCAACAAAGTTTTGAAGTATATAAAAATTACCTCTGGTATAGGAATTGCATTTGTAACAACGTCTTCATCGTCTTCAGTTATTGTGGAAGACATGTTTCTCGCACAAGATCCTCAAGAACTGACGATTGACTCACGCTGGCCGCTGCTGACGCAGATATGATTAAAAACAAGGAGCCGCCCGATTTATGCAGTTTGAAATTGCTACGATTGTGTGTAGCTGCCATTACATAATAAAATATTGTTGTAAATTTAAATTACCTAACTAGCTATAAGATATGAATTTTTAAAATGCTTATCAAGTAACCATTGATCAAACAATATATTGAAATAATCTAAATTTGCGATGGTGGTATAGTAATTAAGGCGTTATCATACTAGCGCTTTGCGAGCGGATTCGGGGCGGAGCGGGCGCGCAGCGAATGCGTCGCGAACACGTCGCGGCTGCAAAGCGTGGACGTAGCGGACGCGTGGCGAATTCGCAACGTTTTCGTCGAGTGTTTCAGCGAGTTTACTACAAAAAATACAGTCAGTAACAAAATGGATTCCGACGAGGAAACAATGCTTTTGCTTTTGTTACTTCGAAGACGCAGAAGACGAAAACGAAACCATCGACGAATTTGGGAGCCTTCATAATCAATTAATCGACTGGCAGAGAGCGACTACTATGTGTTGTTTAACAAAAGAATAAAATGTTATCCAAAAAAATTCGTTCCTAGCTGCGAATGTCAAGACCAACATTTTATGAGTTGTTGCATCTGCACAAAAATCATCAATTAAAATCATCATCAAATTTTGATAGGTTATCAAAATAATCAAGCACAACGGCACAGAATACTATATCTTTGGGTTAAAATAGTCTGTGCCTACTCTTGTGTTGTGGAAAGAAAAAAATAAATCGTGACTTTCAATAATTCTAGAAAATTAATAAAAATTCATACTATTTAATTTTATTCACTTGAAATTAGGCAAATAAATAATGGCGAAGTTTTCAGGTGAGTGTTCTTTCTATAAAACAATGAAACTTACATTTTCTATATATGTGTAGGTTATAAAATATTCAATTATTAAAACGTCATGTTTATTTTCCAATTAAATGACCGCAATTTCAATTTTATTTAATTACTAATTTCATTAAATCAAAGCTTCAGTGAACTATATATAGTTCAGAAGCGTCATGTAATTTATCCAAGAGCGAAACCGGTATTTATTTATGTTACTTCCTAACAACTATTATTGTGTGCTAAATTTCATCAAAATCCGTTCAACCGTTTTTGCGTGATCGAGTAACAAACATTCATCTAAACTTTCGCATTTATAATATTACTAGCTGTGCCTGAGACTTCGTATGCACTGTATTTTTTGAAAATCATAGGTACATTCTAAACATATTCAAACATTCGTAACATAGTTGAAAGTATAGAAAGTATCCCATATATTAAATCCAGATAATAAACTGTCTACCAAATTTCATTTAAATCCATTTGCGTTTTTGCAGCAGTTTTTGTGTGATTGAGTCACAAATATACAAAATTTCACATTTATAATATAGTACTTATTTTATTTTAATATAGTGAAGGTAAAATGGGGCAAGGAGATGTATCCAGATGTGGAAGTTAGCACTGCCGATGACCCAGAAGTATTTAAAGCACAAATATTCGCATTGACCGGTGTACAACCAGAAAGGCAGAAGGTGGTTTGCAAAGGGGTCACACTCCGAGACGATGGTTGGGGAAGCTTTAAATTGTCAAATGTAAGTGTGCTATCTATTATTTCTATTATTACTCTGCTTTTGTCTAGACAAACATATTTATACAAAAATCATCATTGTCTCAACCGCAGGACGTCCACTCCTGTACATTGGCCTCCAGCATAATTTCTAATAAGACCAGTCAGAAGCAGCCTGGACCCACCTTCAACCCACGGCCCTTATTAGATTATTGGGTGGAAATCCTACGCTGCACTTTCTTTTGCTTCTGCCCCCAGCGGCTTCTGTTCTCCATTCAGACTTATATGGGGTATCTGTAATATGGGTGTAGACTCAATAAATATATGAGAAATATTAGAAACAGTAACATAAGGATATACAGATACTATCTTACAACATGAGAATTACCTTCATATATGCTCACTAAATGTGTAGTCATAGCTATCTTTTGGGAGGACCATTACTAATTCCAAATGAGGTGAAGAATTTCTAAGAAGCTATTCCTCTTATTGGGGGATTTTCAAAGTTTCTATTTATGAAAAAAAAAAAAAACATCTAAGTTAAAGAAATACATAGTTCAATCTCATTGAGTGTGTGCTATGACAGAAAAAAGATATCTAGCTCAGTATATACTGAGGCAAAGCGCAGTGCTGATTGTGTCACTTGTAATAGTCAGATTAGTATGCTCAATACTGAAATTTTAGTAGTATGGCTTTATGGCTTATGCTAAATGCAGAGTATAGTAATTGAAAATTTTGTTTTATGTACAGTACCACTTGAGTAACATTGATTCAGTCCAATTCGGCTTTTTTTTTTTCGTCCACAGAAAAAAAATCCATGCATACCATACATAATATCTATTATATAATATCATAACGTCCATACAAAACTGTTTTTTTACTATGGACGAAAGCTGAATTTAGCTTATACAGTCTATATAAATTTTTGTAGTTTATTATTGCAAAGAATTTATGTTAAACAGACATGAATAATAAACAATGAAATAATAAATGTTGTACAATTATTTTTAAGGCAACCTTTTTTTTTTCAGAATGCACTTGTGTTAGTGATGGGAAGTAAGGAGGAGGACGTACCTTCGGCACCGGTTGAACAAACTCGCTTTGTTGAAGACATGAATGAATCAGAGCTTGCTACTGCTGTATGTATTTTATTTACATTATTAATATTAAATATTAATATTAAATACACAAGCAACCCTTACCTCCATAAGGGTATGGGGGTAAGGGTTGCTTGTGTTATAGGCGACAGTAGCCACCTAGCATCAAGTGAACAGTTAGCCTTTCTGAGGGTCATAACATAAAAAAGTGTGCCCCATCAGCAAAAACTTGTACCAAAAGTAACCACCCCCTTACAAAAGACCACAAAGAAACAATAACATGTGTGCTGTTGTGTTTTTGGCGAGTGAGTAAGGGATGTCAGAGCCCATTTAGTCTAGTCAACAGGAGCCATTTTGGTGAAAACCTCGTGGAGGTCACCGAAAATTATGGTTGAGGGCTCATTCGATTCGGAATGACATCTAGAAACTTTTTGAGAAATTTAGCAACAAAAAAAGAGGGGTTTAGTCTTTTGCAAAGATCTCGAAAACTATTAAAGATATCCGAAATGTAAAAAGAAGATACTTAAAGAGCAGGAAATTTCCTAAAAAAAGTTCTATTTCCTGAAACTTTACTACCAATATTTATAATTTAATTTAGAAGTGAAAATAGCGCTAAAAACGGGTGATGTGACTTCCGCGCGCGCCGACCGATACGGACACTTGGAACAATAAAAAATATTTTAATTTTATTTTATTTTATTTTACACATTAAATATGAATATTAAGAAATAAAAAAAATTACATACCTTATGGACACTTGAATAAACAAAATTCCATTTCGAAAAATTTCTTCCCGTAATTTTTTTATTAGATATGCTAATATGCTTTTTTATTAGATAAGTTAAGAGTTGAAAGGAAGTGTAGATTTGACAAATGGTTTGCTGTTCCGCAGCTGGACCTACCGGAGGGTCTGATAAACCTGGGCAACACGTGCTACATGAACGCGACAGTGCAGTGCCTGAAGACGGTGCCGGAGCTGAAGAACGCGCTGCTGCAGTACCGGAAGGAGGCGGGCGGCGGGTCAGGCGGCGAGCTGACGGCGGCGCTGAGCGAGACGATGTCGGCGCTGGAAGGAGGCGGCGCAGGCGCATGCGCGGGCGCTGCGGCCAGGCTGTTGCGCGCGCTGCACGCCACAGCCCCGCGCTTCGCCGAGCGCGCCGCCGGCGGTGGCCTCGCGCAACAGGACGCCTCCGAGTGCTGGACGGAGATAGTGCGCGCCTTGCAGCAGAACCTGCCCGCCCCATCGCCGCCACTCTCCGGGGACAGGTGAGTGCTGTCTATTGGACTGAGATTGTGTGTTGTAGCAAAACTGTGGCTTTCTTCTGAGTTGATTTTCAAACATACTAAATCATAGCTATTTTTACATAGATATTGTATAGATTATTATTAGAAAGTTATTTCTTTGAATACTTCTTGAATTACCTAGTTTAAATAATTTGTTTTCATTTCTAGAGGGTCTGTGATCGAGCAGTACTTTGGTGGGACTCTTGATGTGGAACTGGTTTGCTCGGAGGCTGACGAGCCACCTACTCACAGCAAGGAGACATTTCTGCAGCTATCCTGCTTCATATCGCAGGATGTCAAGTATCTACAGTCCGGACTTCGATCTGTCAGTTTGTTACCGAATAGCACTATATATTGTTTGGTTATTTAAACTATAATTTTATTGACAAAAACTTCTTGTTCCAGAAAATGTCTGAACAAATTACAAAGCTATCCCAAACACTGGGTAGAGATGCGATCTACACGAAAACTGTAAGTTATGTTGTATTTACCTTCAAACACAATTATGATGTTATCTTTTTTATATGTCAAATTACTTGTGATTATTTCTGTGAATGAATCACTTTTCCAATGGGTCCCAAATGTATAATATTATTTGCCATTTTGTTTCAGAGCAAAATAAGCCGTCTGCCCGCATACCTGACTGTGCAATTCGTTCGGTTCTATTACAAGGAGAAGGAATCAATTAATGCTAAGATATTGAAGGATGTCAAGTTTCCACTAGACTTGGACGTATACGAGCTGTGCTCGCCCGAACTTCAGGAGAGGCTCGCACCCATGAGGGCCAAATTCAAAGTAAATTTTATCTAAATGCTGTACTTTGTACATTGTAGAGTTTAATTCCGTCTCAATGACATTAAAATTATTTACAGGAAATCGATGACGCTGCAGTTGACTCATCTTTAAGTACAAAGAACAAAAGTCACGGCGATAGCAAAAGTGACAAAAGAAAGAAAGTTTTGCCCTACTGGTTTGACGGTGGTATGTATTACGTTCTGGATAACAATTTTGAAATATGCAAAACTTCTTATGCAGCTATATAAAGTTCTCGTTCACTATTTAAAGCTATTGATAACTATGTATGGATTAAGAATGTACATTATGTATTATAAAAAAGACTAGAAAAATCAATTGTCACATCTCTTGAGATAGCCATGACAGATTTTGCCGTTTTCTATTTTGTTGTGTTCGTAATTAGCAGGACAAGGTTTCTATGAAAGATTTTTTTAGATAATCAACAACTAAAAAAAATAATAGCGTATTATAAAAAAAAATATTTTTTTATATCGGTTCAGTAGTTTATAGATTACCAATAAAAAAAAATCGTCTCGTTAGTTAGCTAGTGTTATCCTTTATACCCACATTTTCGTTTAATACCCGCAACCTGTAGCGCGTAATATCAATGACATTATGACATTATATGAGTATAGCCAAAACACTTTTTTAACTGTGAAATACAATTATTTTCACCCATTTAATTGGTGCTTATAAATGTTCGGTGTGAATGTGCGACACATGACACTAAAGTGATAAATAATGTGCGTATGTCGCAGACGTGGGCAGCAACAACAGCGGCTACTACCGGCTGCAGGCCGTGCTGACGCACCGCGGGCGGTCGTCGTCGTCGGGTCACTACGTGGCGTGGGTGCGCGCGCGCGGCGACGGTTGGCTGCGCTGCGACGACGAGGCGGTCTCGCCAGTCGCGCAGGAGGACGTGCTGCGCCTCAGCGGAGGAGGTACTCGCTCATTCTTACCTCATTCACTCACCATTTGCATTATCGCCTCTTTCACACGTATATTACAACATTTGAATTTGTCTCACATAACAAAAAACTTATTGTAACCCTGTCTGTTGGAAAGGGCCACGCAGTCTCTATACTACATATCCTGCTCGGCTCGATTTTTAGCTGCAAGTAATAAATCCTGCTTATTATATTAGATCCATGTTATTACCTCATTCACTCGTCATACGCATTATCGCCTCTTTCACTCAACACCACGCTCATTATCAATGCTGCGCTGTGCCTTACGGTGGGAATATTGGCTGTGAATATTGAAGTAATCGCCATTTTCAGGAGACTGGCATTGCGCATACCTTCTGCTATACGGACCCCGAATCATGGAACTGCCTGAGGTGGAGGAGGAAGATGAACCGATGGTGACGTCAGAGGAGCCCTTCGGAGATCCACCCACTGCTTTGGCATAGGCAATCTGTCCCTATGAAAACACAGTTTGTACCATTCATTGTCCCATCATTAACATGTTAAGGCGAATATTGTAATGTCACTTAAAGTTTCACAGTTAAAAGGAGCAATGTTTAAAATAAAATAAAATAAAATAAATGTATCAGATTGAGGAGTGGGAGACTCAAGGGGATACGCTATATGGTCTGAGATCCGAAGAGAAGTCGTCCTTCACTCATCTGTTTATCAGAAGTTTTTTTTATTATGTTTTATCAATTGTTTCTGTGACAAAATAAATGTGAAAATCCTGATAATAAACTCGACGAAGTGTGTATGAATTGTGATAGCGTATCCGTTTGATAAATATAAGAAAATTGTTTTCTTTTTTTTTGTTTTCCTTTTTCTAATTTTAATCATCCCCATATTTTCTACTTTTATACAGTTCTTACAATCCTCTAGCGCCAGTTACGACTAAATGAATAATATAATAACGTATTAATACAGTATACCAGTTTTTGTACATTTACAAAATACTTTGTTCTAGGGAATCTAAAATTTAAATGATTGAAATTTGTAGTTAAATTTGATTGCTCTATGTCGATATTTAGGCTTGTGATGTGCCATACTTCTGCATTCGTATCCACGGATATACATGAGGATAATAAATTCTGTTTTCTCCTAGGTAACAGTTGTTTAAAAATTAATGAATTTCGGTGTATTGTATTTTAAAGATAGGCCACTAGTAACTACTTTATTTGTACATAACAAATAAGTAAAAATAGAGTTTTTGCATTTTTATTGCAAATACGAAACGAATAGTTTAAGTAAGCATTCGATAAGATTACTATGTTTAAATAAAAAAAAATAATATAATTAGGTAATTAACTATTTACCAATTACTGCAGAAATACAATTATTATCTGTATAATGTGGATACATTTTTTAAATATTCCGACATTTTTTTTTTATTTAAACAATTGAATGGATATTGTTAATGTGAAATAAATATTTCTTTTTTAATTGTTTAGAAAACTATAGCTTTCTCTACAGCTTATATTTTTTCAATTTCACGCGATACTTTTTTTTTTAAATAGCAATTGGGAATGATTTAACATTTATTTATTTATTTAATTTCTTACACATGCACCTTAACGCTCGTTCATAAGTTATTTTTTTATTATCATAAGAAAAAAGTAGAGTCAGTTTTGCATTGATAAAAATGTTGGATGGAATATAAATTTGCATTTACCTTGCAATTTATTTGTTCTTAATTTTATTGAAGTAATTAAATTTATTCTTTATTTAAATCAGCATTAACCAGGAAACTACTGTTAGTCCGTTACGGGAATACTGGGATTTTTCTTTCTAATAGAGATGCAGAGGTATTTAGTACTACATTCTTGAACAAAATTAGTTTTTTTTTTTCTAAAATTTTTTCTAATTTTACATGAAAAATTTACATATCGGAAATATAATGTTTACTTTAATTAACAAATCAATTAATTGATTTCGCAACCGACTTATAATTGGTAATAGCAAATTTATTTTGCTTTTATCAGTGGACGAAGTTTCCACCATCATTTTCCCTGTTTACATTACTTTTCTTTGCATGAAACTTTGACATTTAAAATCTTATTAGTCCCTGCAATCAATATTGTAAACTCTGGGAAGAATCACAATTCCCCTGAAAATTCTCTATTATTTTGTGATGAAGTTTAGAATTACATAATGTTAATGTGTTAAAGACACTTTAATGCTTAAATAAATCGACTGCCTTTCGAATTACATGTATTTCCACTGCCATGACGTATAAATACTTTTAATACGACTCATTTATCCTTCATCATTAAGTTACAGAGCACAATTTCTACATTACGTTACATATTTATTCTAACTTGAATAAAAGCTTAAGTTAATTATTAATTAATTGTAAGTTTACTATGAAATCGATGTTCTGATTAAATTGAAATGACAAAAAATGTTTCCAAAACTTAGTGAAGGTAGAGTAAAATATGTCTTGGAAATTTGAACTTTACACGCATTTAATAATAGAGTACATTTTTATTAATTTGTAAAAATGGATTACAACCGCTTTTAATAGGAATACATATTTTATTCCGTATGTACTGTGGCCCTGTACAATTTGAATGGCAGTGAGTGGTCCTTTGTTAATTGGTGTCATATTATAATAGTAATGAACAAAGTTCATTTGAATTGGCATTTAAATGCTGCCTAAAACCGCTTGTCGGCTCGTCTCTTGGCGTTCTCTGTAATACATTTTATAAGACTAATATGAATGATAAATAAAATTTAATCTTAAATTTTATTCTTGTTTTTCTTACACACACAATAATTCAATAGTTCATATAAAAAATACGTATTGGGGCGCCATTCAATACGTATTTTTTATATGATTAAGGGTGGCAGGCAGGCTGACGGTCCACTTGATGGTAGATGGTTCTCCTTGTCTAAGGACACAAGAAAAACCAGCAGGGTTGCAGGATGTTATGTTTTTTAGTTCTAACAGTGTACTACTGCAATAATGAATTTTTCGAAAATGCGTGACTAAATATTTTTAATAGTATAGGCAATATTAAAAAATAATAATAAATACATGGTCATTCTCATTGCGAATAAGTCAAAGAATATAGTAACTACGCTATTGGAGTAGTAACTCTCTCGGAGCATAATACGTAAAGCGACGCTGTCGTCGCGTGGCAACGCGTCGTGTCGCTTTACGAGCGTATATTGTGTATATAATTTAAAAATCTTCATTAATATTGTAGTCATATCATACCAGTATTAAGACCACAGAAGATTAAACAAGTAAACAATACAATTTTTCGGACATTTTGGTTTTAATAAAATTTAAAAAATCTAAAGAAGTTTACATCACCCACTTGACATCCAGATTTTGACAATGTCATAGTCCAAATCTTGTTACTTTTTAATAAAAAGAACATAAAGAAAACGCAGAACTTATTTGGAAATAAAGTTCTTTGAAGTTATATCGGCGCTATGAATGGTTTTCTAGGTTTTATAGTTGGCGTAACTTTAGGCCAGATATACTATAATTATATATTGAATAAAATACCATTCCCATATTGGGTTGGAACAGGCTTATCTTTATTTATAAGTTTAATTTTGGGTAAGTGTTTTATCATTTTCAATTATTTTATTTATTTATTTTCCAAAAGGTACACCAACAGCACAAACAAAAAACTTACAATATGTATAGGTAGCATAAGGCAATTTTAAGGTATACACAGATAAACTGCAAACTAGAAATTGAGACGATCAATAACACACGCATGGCAACTAAACGATAAATAACTGAAAGCAAACAAAGACCAAAATCAAAGGCAAATAAACTGTTATAACTATATCTAAATAACAAGAATAATATATAACAAAATAAAACAATAACAAATAGAAAACCGCTCAGCTAAACAGTATAGCCGTCAATTTACGCTTAACTTCCGCCGATTTACAATTAAATATATCAATATCAAATTAACTTTTACCTCTGTGGATAAATTGGATCCAGGCTGCTTCTGACCACCATCAGGTTCCACTGAAAAATGATTGGGGAGAGCCATGTCCAGCAGTAGGCATCCTACGACTAAGAGGATGATGAAATATGGGAAAAGATATTTGTAAAATTTACTTGATGTTTTCAAAGGTATTGGCAACGTAGTATGCGTGCAATTGCGATGCATATCACTTCTTACTTTACCAATGTACTTCGGGAAGCCCGGTCGAGGCGTTATGAAGGCGGTTGTTCTGACCTACGTAGTGGCTGGTTAGCAATTTTGATAAATTTTGATTTAGTTGGTAATATGCAAAAATTTGAATATAACTTTTCAATAAAAAATAATATTTTTTGCGTTCCTTACTTCCCAGTTTGTAAGTAAAATCTCTTTTACTTACAAACTACTTCCTTACTTCCTAGTGTTAGTAAAATAACAAGTAAATATGACTAGTAGTATTTATACTATTTACTCTATGCTAGTAGCCATCTTTGCGCCATATAGTGCAATGAAGGGGAACTAAGGTGCTAGGAGTCATTCGGTTAGGAACTACTATCAAATTTCATCCCTTAACTTATATTAATTATTTCTTTGACATATTTAAATTAAATTAAATATTTATTTGTGCGAACACGTTTACAGGATTTTAATTAAATTTAAAATATGAACTACCCGACAAGGGCATGCATATATTTGTATTTAATTATTGATGGGAACAATGCTCCATTACCTTTTCTGTGAGTTAAGGCTTGGAAGCGTAACAAACAAGCTCACCTTCCCATTATAATATAATTATCTTTAAATTTCCCAGGTCCCATAAGTAACATGTGTTTAAACGCAAAGGAAGTTGTAAGGGTTTACGCGTGCAATACGCAACTCTCGTACAATCTTTCCAAGACTAAATACGAAATGTTGTCAGAGCCTCTGAGGAAAACTTTTCTTGGACTTAGTGAAGAAATTGCCGAAGCAAAAAGCGTGTTTAGGTATGTTTAGTAACGATATTCTATATCTAACTGCGGCTGTACACTCGTCGAGACACCGCTAGGCACGACGAGGGCGAGAGTGTACATGCTACACTCGTTTCGTCTCGTTGTGTCTCGCTTCGCCTCACATGCTCTCAGTTCCGTGTCGGTTTTTGAGCGCGAGTCAAAGGGCCCCGCTTTCGTTCAGTTTAGCGCAACCTTTATAGCTGTTTGAGTATATCAATATGTGGAATAACGAAGCTGAATTAATTTTTTTTGGAAATTTTTGGAAACGTTATTATAATAACAAATAGCGCATAAGGCAACATCTGCCGCAACTTGTAACGCGTCCATCCTCGTGGCGTTTGCAACCGCCTGAATAAACGAGTGTACAAGGTCGCACTCGTCATTAGGCTTCTCGCGCGAGTACTCTCAAGACATGGCGAGAGCACTCACGGGAGAGTGTACAGCCGCCACATAATATCGTGTTATATATATATATAGTTTTATATTATACGATAACTCAGATTAGTTCGTATCGTTGGTTAGGACTAAAATCGGTCAGGTAGTTTTATTTTTGCCCTGTTCCCATTGTGTCAGCGCAAACTCAACTCTATTGGTTGACAATATTGTAAAATATGTATGTGGAGAAAACCTTGCTGTAATTTATTATCTCCCTCAAGCTTTCTACTTATTCAATTCAAGAGAAACACAGAAAAAAGCCACGTGATTGACGCTTGATGTTTTACAATTACAATGGACGCCGGGTGCCGCTGGCCGCTGGTCAGATACTGGCCGCAGGCACAATAAGCATGTGCGCGTCTATTCTAAATTCAAGTAAATATCTACCTCCGTGTATATAAATGTAGGGACTCCAATTGGCCGCACAATAGCTTCGATTCATATGCACATATCGCTCTTGCAAAGATCACATTCGTGTTGCTACCTGCGTTTTTATACAAAAAGTAAGTTTTTTCTTGTGCCTCATGCAGTCAGTCGGATTTTGGCAATGATATTTAAGGTTTTAGTAGTCGTTTTACGAGTTTTGAATCTGAGAAATATACAATCTTTTTTTATTTTCTTTAAAAATTAAAGAAAAACAAAAAAAGAAAACAATACAGGTAGGTACACATAGATACAAACAAACACTAGTAGGTAAAACATTTGAGAAAATTACATAACTAGATCATGATCATATGAAGTTGTGGATTATATGTACTTAGTACTTAGGTAATACAGGCCACAACACTAATATTCTCCCAGAAGTCAGTGAGAAAGATCTCTCTCAGCCCAAAACGCAGTAGTTACCTATTACAACAGTTTGGTTTCATCCAGGCAATAGGCCAATCATAAGCCGGTATGAAGACAAGTAAAGAATAAACTAATAGGCTCCAAATGACAGCCAAACGGTGAAAAATTTTTCGTAGAATCACACGTGAGTCAAGTGTACGGAGGTATATACGATTTACTCTTCATATATCAACGACACTGTAAGTAAATAAGTAGAACGGCTGTCCCCATAAACTGATAGCAGTTTATTTTTTGAATCCGTTACGGTGAACCAGAAATTAAGTTGCTCTTTTGCAAATTTATTAGGTAATCTAAGAACGAACACATTTTTAAAGCTGACTTGCAGTCTCATCTAAAAAATCCAATACTTATATTTTATTTTATAGAGATTAATATACTCAAACAGAGTAAGAAATCTTTTAGGTCGCGAATTATACTAATTCGTTTGTAAGTATCTGTATTTCCGCTAACTTCATCTAAGCCACCCTACGAATTTTAATAAGTTTTTATATATAATTAATTACTATTTAGATAACTTTTATAACAAAAGGCGGATGCGATTAAAAGCGAAGTTGACGAATAGCGAATGTGGTAAAAACTGAGGGTAAAAAGCTAAGTAGACGAATGGATGTCACACCCTGTATTAATATGTTTTGTACAAAATAATAGTGCTGGAGGTTAAATAAAATGACACCTATGTATATTTAACTATTATTCAGTTATCTGCGCTAGGATATCCTTTGATGTGTGTTTATGCGCGAAGTTTATTTAGAGTCCAGCTAGCTAGTGTTTTAAGGAATGTGCACGCAGCAGGTATAATTTCAGTACAAAAATACTTACCTAATTTAACGAATGTAAATTCTTAAGGTAACAGTACAAAATAAATTAAATCAAATAAAGATCACCAAATCCTCTTAGTTCAAGGTACATAATAGTGTTTCATTAAAAAATAGACCCATATACCACTATCTATTGACCCAACGGTCGCTTTTGTGAATGTTTAAAATAAAGCAACGAACGAACCTTAACAATCAATGGCAGGTTGTTAAACCTGCCACTGATAGTCCAATACTTTTAATTCAATATTAATTGAATGTCAATTTTCTCACAGATATTTCAGCGAAGTAGTTGCACCCATTCAAACTGAGCTGGAAAGCGCAGAAGATATAACGGACTACCGCAAGGAAATAAATCACATCGATGAATATTTTCAGTACAAAAATCGCTCTAGCCGCATTGATAAAAAATACTCGTTAGTGAAATGGGCACATTAATTTTTTTTTAATTTTTATATACCTACTTACACCTTCAAAATTAAATATTGAAATAGTCAATATTGACTAATCGAAATAGCTGAATACTTCACCAAAAACGTAGGTATATGTGCAAAACTTGCAAGAGAAAACTGAGATAACAGGATCCCTAATAATAAGTAAGAAGTGATATCTAACTGGATACCAAGTTCTTTCAAAGTTCGTGAACGCCTGTAACGCACAACTTTCTTAAGTTTCTTTAAAATAAATTCTTTGCTACTTAATAACGCAACTTGACGCAAGTTTTCCCATTAGTAAATTTTCGCATATCGAAATTTTACAAAGGCAGTCCAAAATTACCTTTGTAAAATTTTAAATCGACACAACAAGTGTCGCATATATGTACCTAAGTAAAGGTTCTATTATTTCAGATGTATCTGTCATTTCTGTTATTTTAGACGGAGTTACGGATACAAAGAAAATTATCGAAAAGAATATATTAGGAAAATGAAATACCGTTGTCACGTCCAGTTATCGCAAACAGTCGCTATTTGTATGGAAACTTTTTCATCGACTTACCAAAAATGTTGCGACACCATTGGGTTTTACGGTGGTTCTGTGATATTGTGTTGGCCGATGAAACTTCGAGTTATATGCAATATCCTATACATTGCAGAATTTTTGTGCAACTGCGAAAAAGAGGTAAGTAAGTATGTATAAATAAAAATGTGTAGTAAAATTAGTAATCTACTTTAGAATCAATCAATTGTGGCTGTTTCCGTTATTATATATACGTAATTATAATGTATTATAATTAAGAAATATCTGTAAATGATGCTGTTTCATATATTGTTTCACAGATAGATCCGGGTCTCGATGAGGGGTATGTGACATTACAGAAAGCTAAAAAAATATTAACGAATAATATTGATGACATAAAACTTCAGTACAAAGTGACTCCGGTCCTAGAACTATATGATATTCAGGTATTATTATTTATTTATTTATTAATAAGTTACACCAACAGAAAACACAATAATACAATTTTTACATTTGGTCATGGTCTGATGTAAATTCCAATAACAGGTATACACAACATTTAACATCATTATCGACCCTTAAAACTATAGAAAATTCTTATATTAAGTTCCAAAATCATAACCACTATATTCACAAACAAATTCGAACCATAACATACCTATAGATGACATAAGATATCATAAAATATTATACTACACACACACACACACTTTATAGGTAAGTCTTCACGATTGATGCAAGGTTGAAATCTTCAGATAGTAGATTAATACCTATAACTTTTTACTAAATTTCTTGCTATTTATAATATTTCGAGATCTAACATATCAATGTATATTGTAATAAAGTAATAGACTGGATTCTAGGACGCAAAAGAAACTGGCGAACGTGTGATACATGCGTTTCAGACAAAGAACATAACAATGCAATCGGCCATTGTTGTCGTGAACGCGTTCGTGGCTTTGATATTCCTTCGTATCCTCACAGCGGCCGTCAACTACCACGAGCTTTATCTCACTCGTATAGGATATGACAACTCATATATAACTAGTTATTTCAAAAAGATTGATAGCAGAAGAAAAGAGAGGAATAAATGTACGTTACTTCCACTTAAGAAGGTAGGTAAGTTTTTGTTCAATTAAAACTTCTTGATGCGAATCATCAAAAGGCAAGGTGGAATATCTTGGCCACGTGCTTAGACACAACAGATATATGCTGCTTCAATTACCTAATCATGATGGGTAGGTAAGATGTAAGAGAAGAGACATGGTGGGCAAAGGAAGAAGTCCTACGCATTGCGAAACATCGAGAGTGGACTGGAATTGCTTCACTGTAGTGTACGAAATGTGAAATCTAGTACGTAGTCTATTTATATCGCTGTATATAGCTGACACCCCTTTCGATAGTTTTGTATCTATTAAATTATTAATTGCCCCTGCGGCCAGATAGACAGACGATCTAAAGGGCATACAATCTAATTCGCAGGAAGCGGCTGGATTAGAAAAACAGAAGCGTGCATGGTGACGAGTCTTGGGAGAGGCCTACGTCCAGCAGTGGAGAGACATAGGCTCATAATAATAATAATGAAATTCTTAATATAAATTATTAAGAGAGAATAAATTGAAATATGTATATTTTTAATGACAGATGGAAAGAAGCAGATATGTGGACGTGTCCTCCGTAGCATATAGGACAGACGATCGTCACAAACTGCTTACGCAAATACTAAAAGTGATGATGGAAGTTATAACGGCTACCACTTTCGTGATGCTTGATCGTCTTTTCTATGAAGCATTGGACGTTGTGCGTCAGAACGCAAAGAATGGGACTGCAGACCAGCACAATGCACACAATGTCGGTATACAGGTAAGAGATTCTTGCTGCACTTATATTGTTTGTGGTTTAATTTAGAAATTCAAGACAGCATGTCTGAGTTATGTAATGAACACTGCGTTTCGTAATCATTTTTGCAGCCCGTCTGGCGACAGTAACCACCATTTTAAAAAAAACTTTCGTGAAATAACAGAATGTGTGCAAAGGAATTCTAAAATGTTTTTGCCTATTTCCGTATCCCTTCCTAATTCCATATCCATAATCTTACTATGGTCTGCAGCTCAATTGCAGCATCTGTGGTGTTGCTTATATTATAGGCGGCGGTAGCCACCTGGCACCTACTGGCAGTAGGTATACTATCAAGTTAGCCTTCTACTAGTATTAAGCGACCTTAATATAAAAAATATATATGAACACTAGTTGTTGCACGCGACTTCGTCCACGTAACTTTATAAAATATATCCTATCTCTTAAATTGGATCGTACTGCACACAGTGTGCAAGTTTTATTAAAATCGGTTCATTAGTTTAGGAGTTCATCGGCTACAAACAACGTGACACGAAATTTTTATATTATATAGAGATTAAGTCAGTTGTTTGTTCTGTTCTTTTTTTAATTTAGAAATAAATATTATATAAAAATGCAAATAAATTCTTTAAAATAATAAAGATTTAAACGATTGCCTATTTCTAACAGTGATAAACTTTCATCTCTAAAAGTCGTTCTATATACCTATTATAACTCTTCAAAATACTTACCTACAAACATCAAACTCACTTTTTATTATAAGGAAAATTCTAACGGATTGTAGGTGAAACAAGATCAATAGGGGCGCCGGTCGTAGACCTTTACCTACCCTGAACTGAAGGGAATGCTCCCTTCAGTCAGGGTAAGCAATCGATGTAGGAAGTTAACACATATAAGTAAGTACGAGTAGGTTTATACGTACTGGTACAGTTGTTTATTGTTCGGTTATTGATTTATTCTTAGCTAAATGACAGCAACAGGTATATTATTAATCCATAGCCTTTTTGAGGATTTGAACATTTTTGGCAACACCTTCAAATGTTTTAAGACAAAATTCTCAATTTATAGCAACGATTGTAAAAGGACTAAAAAAATAAAGAAATAAGGAAAACAAAGTTATTTGTCTTGTCAATTTCTTTTGGGAAAATTTAATTTACAAATAAAATATCAATCAATTTAATACTAAATTTAAAAATAATATAATATTGAGGCAAAAATAAGATAATTCTTTAATGGGTCAATGTAATACGATTTTATAATAAACTTATAAAATCGTTAGTTAAGTAGAACCTTATATACGGATAGTTAGAGCCCTACTCATAAAAAAATTATAAGTGTTATCTCTGTTTGAAAATATGGTATTATAGAATCGCTGATTAAGATTCTAAGCTACTTTGCTGTAAGTGTTAAGGTATATGTGTTATTTTATTTTAAAAATGACAAATTTTAAAATAAAATAGAGAATGATGTCCGTTTGTTTTTTTTTTTTCATTGTTTCTTCTAAAATTACTACAATCCTGATGAAATTGACGTTCGATGACGAAAGATAGCGTGCCAAATTTTATATTTGTCTTATTATGACGTGCAATATTGCAGATGGAGGGTACAGGAGTACTAGCTACAATTATAAGGAAAATATTAGAAAGCGATTTGGAGCGCGTACATGGGGTCACCACAGACCAACCCTGTTTGCCGCATCCAAGACCGATGCCTTGTTTCTATTTCGTTCACATCTACGGTGGATATCTTTTGATTCTGCTCCTTCTATTGATTAATCCGTATACTATGAGGTTGAAAAGGTTTGTATAAAATGTCAGTTCTAAGCCATATCCTGGAGTATGAATACCAAACGCTTTTTCAGGGTTTTTTTAATTAAATTCTATTACCTAGCTTTTGTTTTGTATTTCTGCTTAATTTCTATGATATATCTGTGGATTAATTGTTATAATTTCAACCTACTATAACATAACTTCTGCTTATATTTCAAATGTAAACAAAAATATTAAGATTTTCACAGTATGTGACTGTGCCAATCCTCTGTAGGTCTGTAGTTAAGCGATTTCAAAGTTTCTTAGTGACTAAAAGGTTACCATAACAGATACATATGCAGCTGCTTCTATCCGCGTCGAGAGAAACAGCGTATGCTGCACCTTTACAATGATATCTTAAAGAAGAGGCTGAAGATGCAAAAGACTCTACGCAGGAAAGCGGTGCAAGCTGTGCGCGCTCATTATCTCTCTGGAGAAACGTTGCTAAGCCTGCGCATGAGACTACCCTCTGTATTCGGATGGTTGAACGTACTGCCAGCGGCGAGAATGACCTGTCTTATATGTGGTGAAACGGAGCCTAGATCATATGACAGTGAGTTTTAATCAATTCAAGATATCTTGAAATTTAGGTCTCGAGAAAAGACCTGGGGGTTTATCAAGATTTAACCTACTTCTTACATCACATAAAACCTACTTCTGAGACCTCCATAAAATTGTAGAAACTGTTCAAGTGCGCGAATTAGTTGTGCAAGAGACCATTCTATACCCTCTTCTTACCTAGCCATCTACCAGCATATAGACCTTCCCAAGAAACATTTAAAGTGCATTTTCCTAGATTGAAGAATCAAGAACTAACTGACGTAGTTTTTACTTAAACCACTCACGACTTATTTTAAATTTTTGTAAATAAAACGTAAATAATAAAAAAAGCACTAAAGAACTTTAGTGGTTTAAAGCTAGGCATCTTGACTGATAAGTCATAAACCTTGTTTGGTACTTTCATTTATTGTACGTAATTATTTCTTAAGTCCCCTAGACTTGGTCGTCGATTTTATATCGATTCCAGTAATTTTTTTTTTTTTGGGACCCATGAAAATTAAAATAGAAAGAAATAAAGAAAGAAAGAATTTTATTCACGCAACACAAAGACACAAACATAATACAAAAACCACAAAACAGAAAACGTGCTATTGTTGTAATTTTATGCAAAATGGGGTATATTATATTTATATTTATAATATTAGTATTATAGATAGATATTAATATTAACAAACATAATTACGTATTACAGATGAGCCTGTATGGCATGCGTGTGCGATATCGAATTGTCCTTTCATCTATTGCCATGAGTGTTGGAGGGAAGTGGGTGAACAATGTCTGGCATGCGATCCAAGTCTGGCCGAACTCAGTGACGTTGATTCTTTAACAGACGACGAGCATCCAAGATATTGAGGGATTTAAATGTAAGAAGAAAGAAATACAGACCCGAATACCAAAACTAGACCAAAAACAAAAAAACGGCGAGATTAGAGACGCATCTATGTTTAAATTCGTTGTAAGAACTTGTACCTAAAGACTGATATTAAAAATGGAGCTTTATGAAAACAATGCCCTTGTGTAGTAAGGTGCTACAAGTAGTTTGTATTATGTATCTTTGTTGTATTTCAGTTTAAAAATCACAAGATTTTTTTATATTTTAAATCACAAAACCGACTGGCGGCAGTAACCACCAACTTACCACAAAAATATTTTCGTGGATTTGTTAACTACTAGAATGTTGTTGTTTTAATTTTTAAGTTATTTTATGTTCACTTATTTAATATTTATTAATTATGTTGTATTAGCATAATAAATAATTATATACCTATAATATATTTTATGTTTTATTTAAAATAACCCATATTCTAACTGTTGTCCAACAGACAAATTGGTGACGAATTGAATATTGTCGGCTACCTCGTTGCACAGGAGAGCGAGGTCGTAAACTTCGTCGCTCGAATCTTGAGGTGTAAAGTGGTATACCAGCTGGAAATACACAAGCAATATTCAAAGAATATCTTAAGTTACCACTTTGTACTTAATAAAATAACAAGTCATTTTTAGCTCGTCTAGTAAACGCAATGAAAAAACTGTGTCAAGAAACCCCGTTCGTTCGCTACAATTTTTTTTGTAAATACTGTTAAATAAATAAATAAAAAGTAAAAAGCCTTTATTACTGCTTTTTTTACATTCCTAATTAATGTCTAATTTTTGTGTTTAAAATTGGCAGAAAATATAACACCCGTATGAAGCCGGGAGCGGGTCGCTGGGATTATTTTATAAAGTAATAGTATTTAGTTTTACTTTACCGTGAGGAATTCGTCATATGTAATCCAGCCGTCGTTGTCAGTATCGGCTGCTTCAAATCTTTCTTTCCTCGCCTCCATTGGTGTGTCGTCGCCGAGGCTCTCCAATATTGCGCCGCTAAAAACAGATAAAACTGGTACACCTATCTATACAGATCACTTTGCCTATCCTATTGCCAAGACGATTTTTCCTGAAAGTTTGAATTCAGGTATCACAAGCAATATAATTCGTCTGCAGGTAGTGCCCCTCCCTTGCAAATTAATGATTTGCCTAATTATACCTTTTTTGTATTAGAAGATATTGAAATAAATTTTACAATTGAATTTTTTTTTTTTAATTATGATACCACAACATCTTACAGGCTTTATTCAGTTTTAATAATTGATTGAAAATTTCTGACTCAACATATTATGTCAAAGTGCATGCTGAAGCACGAAATTAATAAGGTAAACCTTGGTTTTTACATTAGGTACTGAATTCAATTACTGGTAAGTGCCTTCAAAACTAAAACCAAACCCATGTAATATTTTTTTTTAACCTTTAATTTTTTCCATTAGTATATTATGTCATAAGTGTCAATGATTTTGGATAAAAGTAAAGTTTGAACTACGATAATGGCCAATAGTAATATTATTATGGGAAACAAAAAATGTCCCGTGTAGAGCAGTTAGTGGTAACGCGGGCAAAAAAAAAAAACCTGTGTTACTACTGGTAGTAAGATGGGTAGTAAAACGGGTAACGAATGCACTATTTGGGATTGTGTTAAAATGGTACTTGCCTTAATGTCGAGTCGTGAGCGAAAGCCGAATGATAGGATACGAGAACGACATACAATCAGTGCACGATAATTGTGCCAAAAGGAAAAAAAAAGATACTGGCAACTAACAAGTCATCACAGCCCAGCATTCCATTCTCGTGATTGTTAAAAAGAAGGAAGAGGCTATGCAGATTGTTGATAGTGACCTCGTTCCACCCAGGGTACTGATGCACAACCTTCTGACTGCTCCAGCGGCGATCTTTTTCTTTCAGTTCCTATAAATATTTGTATTTATTAAATACAAATAAAAATGTATTATATTAATATGTCAATACATATTATAAAATGGAGCCGCTATTCGCCTCTGTCTGTTTCTCCACTAACTTCTTCTAAGCCACACAATGGACTTTAATACAGTTTTCAGCAGTGAACGAAAAACTGTTTTCAATCACCAATGAACATAGCGATATACAACGAAAGTTTTGTGTTTATAGATTGGAAAAAAAAGTTAGTTATAAATTAGTAGAACTATCAATACTGCTGTTCGGAAAATGTTGACTTTTCCAAATGATTTTATTAATAAAATGAATAGCTAGACAATTCGACGAGGCGCTCAGGGGTGTTTTTAAAAACGATTAAGTATTAAGGACGCCATTAGCAACAAAAACGGAGCAGACTTTTGGCAATCCTTAATTCTCACGTCCACACTTCACAACTATTAGGTACCTTCATTTTTCCTATTCAAAAGGTTATAAATATCAAAAATAATTACACACTCGATTATACTGTCTCTGTTCTTCTAATCTTTTGTAGAACAGTTCCACGAGCCTGTCGTAATCCGTGAGAGGTGTTTTGTCAACTTCTGGTCGCCTTTTAACTGGATCACCTGTTTAAATCATCGATTTATGTTTATACATACATATAAATATTATGCGACTCGTTAGTCACATTTTCCATAAAGTTTCAAGAGTAACTAATATTGAGGTGATCTAAATATTATCTTCGATTACTTAAATTTATGAAAAATACTATACATTTTACTCTGAACAGTATCAACAATAGATGTCTATTGTCTATCTACAAGAAAAAGTCTCATCCAAATCGGTTCAGCTGTCTTGAGGTTTAGTCAGAACAAACTAATAGACACTCAGTCTTACGAATTAAAAATGTTATGAATGACTTCTTTTTTTGGCTAGATAATGTAGGAAGTTAAACAAATCAAAAATTTACCGGTAGCTGTAAAATCCTCTTGTCTATAAAAGCAAATTGGTTTCCGTTTCACTGGATATTCAAAGAATCTTCCTAGTCCAGAAAAGAAACTACAGATTCGCTGACCCATTAATATTGCTAATTAGATAATCAACTAATTTTCCAAAGTACATAATTTGACTGTCAAATGTATTTCATATTATCGTTGTGGTCATGAGTTGCAATTCTCTCAATTTTTCAATGTAGTTATTAAGGTCTGATTGAACCATATTTTTTCTTGAAAAAGTAATCAACTTATCATATAAGAACGATCAGGGGTGGTAAAATGTTCTATCATAAGTACATAAATGAAAATACAAAATAGGTATGTAGGTACATACCAATGTTTATTTTGTCTTTGAAATACTTTGTCTGCTATTTTATTTGAAGTACATACATAGGTAAATACTTTATATAAATATTTAGATACCTAGTCTTTGTAAATGGTTAATTTTTTGTAATTTCATATACTTTTCTTAAATTCAAAATAACTTATTAAAATAGCTTGCAAGCAATTACAGTTCTAAACCTACATACATGATACTAATGATGGTAGGTACATGATAGATGAAAAGTTACTCTTTGTATAAATTCTAGTTAAAATGGCCTAATCTGTGAAATGAATGCAAGTACATATTTTGAAAATATATATTTTTAGTTTTGTATTTAAATACTTTTAAACTATTTTTTCACATCTCTAATAACAAAGAATTACTCTTTACATCTGTGTTATTGCAACGTCAGAAAATAGAATGGGAGTCATATTAAACTAGAGTTTATAAGTTACTATGGACTAAGTCCATTTTAAGAGTTTTACTCGATCGAACCCGTAAACCACAATTTGTATGGGAATGAAGCAGCGCCACCTAGTGGCTAACGTGTTACGTTTACGCGTTCGACGCGTTTGATCGAGTAAAACTTGGTAAAATTCGCGCTATGCCCTCTGGTTAGTAAAATAATGTGAGATTAGTTTGTGAAATAAGAACATCCATTTACTATTCAATCATTTTTATTATCAATTTTCATACAAAAATCGTTTTAAAAATTTAATAATTCAGACAATACACAGTCAGATATTTTATAAGATTATAATCAAAGTAACGTTATTATTGAAGTAATAAAAATAAAGTAAATGAAATAATAAGTCTAAAAAAACTAGGAACATTCATAAAATACTCAGTCTTCAATAACAACATTACAAGAAATGTAACGTAAAAATTATTTACGATGTTAAACTAAACACTGTTGTCCACTGTACTCTTGCTTGGATACATTATAAAGCCAGTTGCACACTACGCGTTTAGTACTAAAAATTAACCTTCTTAGTTTATGGAGCATTATCACATTATAATTTGACTAAGTGTAGAAAAAAAGTAATTTATAAGTACATACATAATTCTCTATTTGATTACTGGTTTTAATCAGATTTTGAAATTCTTAGTTTTCTTGTGAAATTGCGTCTTGAAGACACATATTCACATAAAGACAAAGTCAACTAAATTAAGAGCACTGTAGATTTCTCACCGTGACGAGCTTTGGTTGAGGTTTTAATATTTATTATGTTTGGACAACTTCCAAATTTAAAGTTACAGCTAAAAAGGTTCCGTCGAATTTTAAGTTTTAATTGAAATCCATGTTTAATTAAATTTACTAATTTTTAATTAATCGTGAATCGTAGCTACTAACTACGACTGCTAACGACTAATGTGTACTTTATTAATTATGTAGTTTCAGGTGTTAACAAGGGCTAATGTTTTTAATTCCATTTTTGCAAATTACATTTTCTACTTTTTGCGTGGGGTTGTTTGTTTTATCAATAAAATAATATTGATTTTACTTCTTTCGTGGTATCAATCTACAATCAACTACGTTTTTATTATACATAAAAATTAATGAGTCGCAACCAGAACTTGCCTCGGTGAAGTCTCTTAGCCCCAAACACTTAGTGTGCAAACTACTTAACAGTTAACGCATATGACAATCTGTATTTTTATATATTGAAATTACATTACAATAACAATATTATGTAGAAATCGATTGACTTATATCGTAGGATAAATACAGACACGCCCTTAAATGCGACGGTCTAACTGGGGTCTAATAGACAGAAGCGATTCTACATTTTACAAATTATTGCTAATACTTGGTACATCTATTTTATACTAAGCGCCTCTAGGCAATGAGATTTGGTCTCTAAACTAACTATTTAAACAGTAGACAACAGCTCTTAAACCGGTGATTTAACCACCGTTACATTAAATCAGTCTTAAATTTATTACAAAAGGAGGTAGATACGGTTTGTATTACTGAACACATACGGCGTGACAGACGACCTCTGCGGCGATCACTGGCGATTGAAAAACATCGCCTGCGTGCTCGCTTCGAGGGCTTACATTTATACTTACCTAAGTGTTACACATGTGACATTTAAGACTAATACACATCTCTGCCTGTACATTGTTACGACTTTTTAAAAACATTATCTATCGGTGAATAAATGCTTCAGGATCGCGGTTATACGGCTGTATGTTTTAAGATTATTATTCGATTCAAGTGACGTTGACAGCAACAATAGTTTCTACAGTTGTGTACTTAGACGAGAAACAAGTTTAGAAAAATGATACAATTTTGATACATTTTTGCAACTAAACAATGAATACTTTCAATGTAACGTACTTGACCACATAGTCGCCGCGGCTAAGCCTTTTTGACTCGACTAACATCTCTCATTGGCCAACTAAACTAAAGAAAACTAAACTAAAGAAGAAAGAAGTTTTAAAAGTATGGTATAAAAATTAAAAACACATTAAAAATACCACCTCAAGAATAAATCTTGATGTTTGATTATTAGAACAACTTAAAAAGGAACAAACTATACTTAATTCTATTGAAACTACGATTTAGATCAGATTATACAGATACTTCTTCCAATTATATATAAGGTAGGTATATATATATGAACTAAGGTAACAATAATATCTTATCAAATTTAAATTAACTTGTTCTTAAATACGCTATTTTGTAATGAAATAATGTCACTGTCAAGCCAACGCGGATTTTATAGATAGGCTCTTAAACTAGGCAATGGGGGAATTTTCTTGCAATTTCCAATTTCAATTTTTAGTCTGTTTTTCTCTGATTATGTAATTGTAAAAATCGTAACAAAGCAAGAGAGGGTAAATAGGATTACAATGCTAACAACTAACACTAATACGATCATTATTATATAATTAATTAAGTGTTACAAAAATAGCAAAAAAATGCCTTAATACTTAATTATTATTAAAATTTCAATCGTTATGCTCTATTGTTATTTTTTATTCCTTCATGTGGAAATTTTAAGTTATGCGGGGTGGGTATTAGGGAAAATTCGGTGTGCGGAAACGTATTGTATAAAAATTATATAAGTAAAAAACATCTTCATCAATAATCAATTTAAAAATTTATCTTCAATTTGATTGATTTCATTAATATTATCACACAAAATTTCTCTTTTTTTACAGCTAGCAGCTAGTAACTTTAAAAAAATAATAGTTAAACTTGTGATATTTAAAAAAAGCGACTCGCTACTTTTATTTATTTTGAATAAATAAAAATAAACATACGCCATATTTATTAATAGCGATTGAAACAAAACAAAACCTCCTTGTTGGTAAACAATTTCGATTTGTTTATTTGTGTTTCAAATTTCAAAATACAATTATTATTCACACTTGGTGTGATATTCTAGAATTCGCAAAAAGGAGTCAAATTTACTTCAAGTAGAACGCGTCGTTCATTTTTTTTATATCCCCTAGAGGTTTTGCCGTGTTTCCAAAATTTTAAAAATTTCATGGCAATTTATAATTTTGATTAAATCAATGATAAAAAACAATACATTTTTAAAAAAAAAACAAATATTCGTTAACGATTTTTCTATATGTTGATCACTAGTAAGTCTTCTCACAACAAAACTAAATCAAACAACAAAATAATGTTTAAAACACAAGTGGTTCAATTTAAGTTCTGTCTCAGCTCAAAGCTGCGAAGATTGACTTCAAAGTCTCTGTTAAGTTTTGGAAACTACATCCAATGAAGTAGTGTACAAATAACTAACAATTTCAATATTGTATATTGTTTAATATTTAATAAAATTTAATATAGATATATATATATCGGTTTATCGATAAGTTTAATTCATGAAAAAAAAATTTATAATACTTATCACGTTATATTGTTTAAAATTTAAAACCGAAATATTTCGTTTTACTTCTCTAAATGTAACATTCTTTGAATGCAATTTATGGCCACTGGCGTTTGCTTAGCAAAACCATTTTTCAATAGATCGTAGATTAAGACTCGAGGTTTTCAATGGATTTTTTAAAAATAAAAAAATAAAACAAAATCCACTGTTCAATGAAAAATTACTTAATTAAAATTAATAGAAAAAAAAAAAAAACTATAAATGCATTCAATGCAAATAATTTTGAAGAAAAAAGAAATCTAAGATTGAATTTTTAATAAGCAAATTTTAATTTACCTACTCATAGAGCATTGTTTGTTTATTTTTTCTAAATATTTAGTGATAGACGCGAGTTTAGTGCAAATCTAGAATCGTTCAATAAGTTTAAGGAAATTTAATAACAATATATTACGACAAATTGTTTCCGAGTTACCTTCGCGTATTTAAATATACATCAATCGTACAAACAAAAATATTTCCTATATTCGAACCGACAAGACCTTACAGCAGACTCGTTAGTTATCGAATCACGAATTTAATAGATTATTATTTATATAAAGAAGCTACCAAAAAATAATTCGACAATCATGTGAAAATGATCGTATTGACAAGTCTGACATTAGACGAGAAGAAAATTTTGTCTGAACGAAGTCAAGGAGTAAATGAAAACCTAACCTAAACACTTAAACCTAGAAGCTATATTAGCATGGTCAATAAATTTTCTCACACAAAATTACACTGTTAAAATTTAACGTCTTCAGTCAGTCTTAATTCATTGCGAAGGTTCTTTTAATTGCGAACTGTCCAACACATTTGTGTACTCGACTGTACCCCACAAATATCTCGGTGCTGACTATTAACTAACGCACTAGAGAGCTATCCTAATTACAAGTTCTGCTCCGTTGTAAAAACGCTAAAACGCTAGATCGCAGCTAGGATATCTCTCGATTTTCTCGCGATGAAAAGGTTGTAAGCGCCGAGTAATCTATGGCGCTTACGCGTTTTGTTCAAACCTCTGGAACGCAGTGAGTATTTGGAGCGTGAAATCCTAGTATTTAGTACATTAATATCGTTGGTACTGACCAAACATACACTAATAATCAGTTCTAAGTATTTATATGGGAAGGGTAGGGCTGCATCTCGTTTCAGTCTGTGGTCTCTCCGAACACTTTAGTGATAGGACCACAGAATAAGAATTTAAATACAAACCCAGCGTATTTAGTGTGAGAGAAAAAACCGTTCAATCTTATGTATCGATGATCAATACATTATTTCAAAAGAATATTATTTCTAAGCGAACTTAATACTAGAATGTGCATGATAACGATATTTGCACTAAAAAAAATAAAAAAATGGTTCAAACCATCACACAAGTCCAGTAAATACTCGGTAATTCTTAACTTCATAGTACGATTGTGCGTTACAGACAAACCACCAATTTAGTTTTATATATAATTGATTTATTGATTGATAGGTATAATTCCTTAAGAAGCTGTAGAGTAAAGTAATAAATAAATTGATATCATCATTGAAGGCTGCGAAATTTCTACGAATATAGATTTGTTGCTTAATTTTTTTTTAACTTTAATTTTGTAGTGACAACATGTTAGAAGAAAAAGAATAATTGTAATTGTCTGTAATTACTTCGTGGTACTAAGAAATCAAGAGTTTTGTAAATATTTTTATGGACAGTCAAAAAGGCTTTCGGCCTTATATTTTTTTTTAACACAAGACACATTTCATATTTTTCAGACAATTTAAATCTAAATGGATTATCATACGTATAATATACTTAAAAAGACTACATTGTATTTTCAGTCAAAATTGCGGTTCGTAGCGATTGTTCTTAGCGCGATAAAAACATTTTGCTTCAGTCTTAGACGTTCTTAATAGACTTCGAGATTATGCCCATCGCTTAAACACCAAATTAAAATTACAGAACACATGAAAATGAACACACTGTGGATCTCAAGTATACATTGACGCGTTTTTTAAACTTTCATTTCAACGCGCAAAACGAGCTTACAAATGCACCTTTATCATCGGCTAAAAAGTTAATTTTACTACAATATTTTCACTAATAAAATTTATTTCTCAAACGAATTTAACTAAGAAAATATTAATATTTTTTTAATAATTAATTAATTAATAATATGTAGAGGAAAACTTTGCATTGGCTAATTAATATCTCAAATTTGCAACGTAACGCTATAAAATGGAAAAAAGCTGAGAGGATTATACGTGTTTACTGAAGAAAATCTAACTAATATATTGTTTCATTCACTATTCTCCACGAAAACTACAAATAAAATATTATGCTGCTACAATTCGTGACACACACCATAGTCAAGCGAAACGCTACTCACACAAACATTAATGACGAAACACACACGTATAATAAAAGCAAATATGCCAGGAAGTTTCCGGCATCGACAATCGACTATTTTATTCCCGAATGTACATTTACATCGAAAATTTTGGTTAAACACTATACAACACGCTACTCTTTCAAATTTAGCCATAAATGCGGGTTGCTCAATCAATCAGATTCGACAACCCTCAAACCTTCCATGAGCGCAGTCAAAACTTCCATTCTGGATGGTACCTATAATGAACGCCTACCGTTTTCAGTCCATTCCAACCCACTTTCAACCGTGGCTACGAATGTAACCGAGGAGGAGATTAAACGATCATTTAAATTTGAACATCGCGACGACAATTTATTGATTGACGAAATATTGATCATGAAATCTCCCCAAAGTGTGCGTCCTGAGTGACGGCGTATCGCGGATGCGGAATCCGCCGCGCACGAATCACTCGGCATGACATGAAATGAACATGACCAGTCTGTGAGCGAGCGGATCGAGTATTGGCGTTTTTCGCATCAGTGATACGTGTATCTTAGGGTCAGTTCACCCCGGAACGCGACGCGGCGCAAACTCTTTTTAAGATAGCAATAGAATTTATCACTTATTTACTACACTAAAAGGTATACCTACACAGATCAATTCATTCACGTAGTGGCGTTGTGCAATGCGAAGCCGCCGACACCACTCGCGTAAGGTATACGCGATATACCCTACCTTCAAATAGTAAATATGTTCTATATTCCATTGCTATTTTAAAAAGTTCTCGTCGCATCGCGTTATGGTGTGAACAGACCCTTTGTTCTTCCTGTGGAAACGGGACACGCTTCACAAACGCTCGTTCCCCCTCTCTCTTTCCCCTTACAACCACGAATCGCGGCTCTATCATCTCTTTTAGACAGTCTTCTATTCAGTCTTCAATATTTATTGCATTGTTTCATCTGCCTAGTTATACTAATCTCAGACTCCCGCTTTTAAAAAGGAACCAAGCGAGCAGTGAAAACAATGCAACTGTCAAACAAACGGTTCCAAATAAAAATAAGATATAAAAAAAATGATTGTTGTCATTGACAATTGACAAACATTGTTCGCGATTTAAATACTCAATAATAATTAAACAATTTAAAAATGCAGAAATCAACTTTTAGGAAAAACTTTTGAAGTTACTTTTTTTTAAATACCCTATTCGAAACAATTTAAGTATATCACATATTTAATTTTTCAATAAGCCTACGGACAGATTATTATAATTACGATTACTGTCGATTTATATGTATGTACGTCTTGAATAATTGATCATCGTTATGTATTGCTCTGTCGAAACGAAATATGAGTGCTGTCAAGAAAATGTGTGGCGTCTAAATAGCATAATATAATGTTTGGTCCTAGACTAGGTTAATGTGTAAACCAACAATATTGACTTGGTAACAAAAAAAATATTATGCGAAGCATCTGCACATAGTTATGTATGAGCGACGCCCCTTTTCCGAACAAGCTAAGCTCAGTAGTAATGTAAAGTATAATAATTGGCACATTATAAAAAAAATCACAAATACAATTATAAAATAATAGAAAAGACCTTAGGTCTTAAAAATTAGTAAAAAAAAGTACTCACAGTATCATTAAAAAGTTAATATACCTTAATGTATTGCTTGTAGAAGCACGAGTTTTCGCGCGGGGTGTCCGGAAGAGTTTCGAACAATACCACGAGGTAGCCTTCCGGGGTGAGAGCCACGTCACTCGGACGGTCCTTGTCGTCGAGTCCCGGGCTCTTGAGATCCACAACAGATATCACGCGAAGATCCCAAGTCATCACAAGGAGGCGGTGGTTCTTCGAGTCTGCGACGATCACGCGTCCTTCGTCGTCTATGACTATGCCGGAAGGACGATTCAGTTCACCAATGCATGAGCCTTCGCGGCCCATACACTGCAACACCTTAGTAAAAGTCTTATCGACCACCAACAAGCGGTGATTTTCAAAATCGGAAACGATGACGTTACCGTTCATGGTGAACGAAATGCCTCTGGGGGTAGTCGGACCCTTCAAAATCTTGCTCCCGGAGTTATCTTCGAATTCGAACTTTGTAATGAACGTTCCATCGTTAGCGAACAGCTGAATGCGGTGGTTGCGCGTGTCAGTGACGACAATATTACCGACTGTGTTCACAGCTACATCCCACGGATATTGGAACTGCCCACATTCCTTGCCAAAACAGCCGAATTTCAACAAGAAGACTCCGCCCATTGTAAATATCTGAACCCTGTGGTTGTCTTTGTCGACGACTATGATGCGACCGTAAACATCTGTTGTTATTCCTGCTGGCAGATCGAATTCTCCCGGCCCTGTCCCTTTACAGCCGAACATTGTTTGAAATATGCCTGTCGCGTTAAATATTTGTATACGGTTGTTCCTTCTATCTGCTACAATGATGTTTCCAACATTATCGACGCATAGACCCCAAGGTCTGGACACTTGTCCTTCATATGGACCTTCGCGGGCAAAAGACAACATAGGAATTCCTGGCACGCTACTTCGAGCCGGTTTAAAGATAACTGGCATCCACGATCCCGGCACTGCTTGGCCGATGCCTAATCCGTTCACATCGACGCCGTGAAAAAAATCGTTTCGTGCAATAGCGTTCACAGGTACAATCGCGTTTGAATAATCTGGACTGGATCTTATGCTCATAGGAATACTGACTGGCGGATACGTATGAGCAGGTCGATATGGTGGCGGCGGCAAGGCTACGTTGTAAACTTCGTAGGTTCTTGGCGAATTGGCGGGAGGATTGATAACAGCGAGTGGTCCGATGGAAACTGTTTGGACATCACCTTGATTCCTCAATTGATCAATGAGATTAATGCCTGGGGGATAAAATGTTATTCTCTCTTGTTTTATGTACATATTTTTGAACATAGCCGAGAAGTATTCGACTTGTTGTGTTGCTTTTTCTTTCATAGAAAACAAATCGACAATATCGGTAGTCACTATATGCGCTAGGTTTTCGTTCGTGTGCGCTAAGCCGGCGAGAATACCGCGGAGTGTATTCATATGATCATTGATTTCATTCACTTTCATTTGACGGATCCTTTCCACTTTGTCCAAGAGGTACCTTTCACGATCTTCGATAACTTGCACAAAGCAACGCATCGCTTTCTTTATTTTCATCATTGCTTCGGCACATTCTTTTTCATAAGTCTTATTCATAGCTATGGCACGATCTATGGCCATTCGGATCGCTTGGCTGCCCACCTTGGTCTCCTCCAGCACCTTTTCTATTCCCGAGTGACATTCTTCAAGCGCGCCAGTGATCAATTTATAAGAGTGGTCCTTATGAATCCAAAGAATACACTCAGAGCATAGGATGGCAAAGCATGTTTCGCAGTAATAGCAAACTGGTTCGTTGTGGGTGTCGCAGTAACCAGCCTCCTTGTCGACGCTCCTTGTCACGGAATTCGGTCGAACGCCTATTGGTGATATCTGATTTATTGATACAAGTGTGTGTTCTCTGCGCTGGCATTCACAAATTGCGTTGTGGCAACATTCGTAACAATATATCTCGTTGCATTCAATGCAGCGTGTTGTGGGTGAACGGTCTTCGCAACGATAGCATGTTAGGGACGGAGACGAGGAGGTGCCCGGTGAGGCGGCGCTTGAGTTATCCTCTTTTTGGTTATAACTGTTCACTGTTGTGATACGTGCTGGCCCGTCCGCCCATATATCGTAACGACCGGCATAAGAGCCCACGGGCGGGTTCATGTTCTCCATGAGATTGCAGAGCATGCTTGTCATGGAAAAAGCCTCATTCCGACGGACAGGACTGCGGCTGGGTCCGGGCACAGCCGCTGCGGCCGAAGTGGAGGGCAAGCTCGTGCCCAAACTCTGGGCAAAATTTGCAAATGACGTCATGGTGTTTAATTCATGTGATCTGAAACAAATACAATAAACAGTGTCATGAGTCATCAACTAATTTTAATTTATAATTATTGTCCTAGTCCTTACATGGTATAAATTGAAGTCTCTTTCCGCGTCTGTCTGTTTGTAAATCCGATAACTCTTCTTATACCACGGAACGGATTTTAATGCAGTTTTCACTTAGGGAAAGAGCAATCAACAAGGTTATAGTATATAATTTGCAGAAAAAATCTTTGCGAAGCCGGGGATACAATATATAAAAAAAATAATTTAATGAATATTTCTTCGTTTATATTCATAAGTTCCTTTCTACTTTATTTAAACCCTCCTAATCGATACTCAATGTTTTGCTTTACGACAACTATTGGATATGTAATTAAATAAACAATTTAAATCATTTACATCTATCGATGACTAAATTCATTTCAATTTTTTCTTATTTATACTTATATATTAATTAAATAATGTTTAATAAAATAACAATTTTTATGATGCGATGTCACTGGGTTCGTAAATGATACAAATATCTGCCCTACAACACGCCTACAACTTAAAAATATTAGATAGTATATCTACTAGGGAGGGCCTGGGATTAATAATGTAGAGAAAAGAGTGACAGTAACAATGGCGGTCAGTAGAATTTAGGTACTTCTAAGTATATTGCAAACTCTTAGCACTATATATATTAAAAAAAATTGGACGCCACTGCCGGACGCCGCGGTGGCGCCATCGTCGTCACAGCGATAAAGATGTCAGGCGTTATTTAGGTATTATATTTTTCTATTGTCAGACTTCTATTGATAAAGATGTCAGACAATTTTAATAGAAATTGTCTTACTTTTGTTCAGCGTTATCGTTTTTGTAGAAGTATATTATTTTATCTTTGAAAGGTATAGTTTTTCGTAGAAAAAATTAAATGGTGGCGATGCGCTACCATGGTTGCAAATAATAAACGGTGCACAATAAAAGCTCACTAGTTTTACTTACAATGTACGATTATATTTGTTGGGGCTATTGTGGCTATTCCTTATCTGAAGTAACTAGCTGGTGCCCGCGACTTCGTCCGCGACATCTTTATTGCTATTACACTTTGTGTTAAACACGCCAAACGTAATAATTCACACTTACTGGATTAAATTATAAATGGAATAGTAGATATCTATTTCGGTTTCTTAACTTTTCACGACTAAATCTAAACGGTGGGTGAAATCGCGAGACACAGCTAGTCTATATATTTCCACATTTTTGACGAAGCATCAAAGGGAAACGGCCAAAGACTATATAAGTATATTGGAAACGACACGATCGATTTTACTGTTTTTTTAAATGATGACTGTAATTTTTGAAAATTCCACGGGACCAGTCGGAAATTTGGTAGGTTTTACGAAAAATTGTAAACATATTTAAATGTTATTCAAGAACTAATTTTTGACGAGCTCAAAAGTACTAACGTGGTTAAGGTGCTTCGGAGCATGGTCAACTTTAGAAAAGAGCTTTTGAAAGTTGGCTCTGCACAATGCGTTTGACAGTAGGTCACACGTCTGGTAATAGTAACCACCCCCTTACAGAAGACCACCGTGAAATACAGCATGTGTGCTGTTGTGTTTCGGTGAATGAATAAGGGATACCAGTGCTCATTTTCCTATCGCTTCCCAATCCCTTATCCTTTTATAGTCGCCAGCGCACTTGCAACACCTGTGGCGTTACTTGTGTTTTAGGCGACAGTAGCCATCTACCATCATGTGGACCGTCAGCCTGTCAGCAAAAAAAATGTACACTCTTTGTTCCCGAATCCGATGACGCCTAGCGCTTCAGTTTCTCTCCCTTGAACTAGATGGCGCAAACATGGTCACAAGTCGCCATATGTCCCCGAAAAATGAAAGTATATAATATATAGGCTTCTTTTATAACTAGTCACGAACACACGAGCGATATCGCAAACAAAACATAATTAATAAAATTGACGTAATTTATAAAGATGCGTAGAAGTTTGTTCCACACAATCAAGCGTACACCGTTGAATGGATTTGAATGAAAATTAGCACGCAGATATAGAATTGTAAAAAAAAGAGAAGCGATTTGTCTACAGATTCGTAAAATTGTAGCTGTTAACATACTTATTAAATAAAATAAAAAAAAATCTATAAAAACATATCGTAAATAAATAGTATAAATATACATACTCAATCTATTTCCCAAAGAAAACTTTGTGAATTTAAAACAACACAATTTTGGGTTAAAAAATTTGGCGATTTAAAAAAATTGTGGATAAATGAATAATAGTGATGCAAGATAATATTAAAATATGATTAATTTAAGAAACAAAAGATAGTGTTTTAAAGGGAAAACTATAAAGATCCTTGCATATTGCGGATCTGGATACAAAATCGAAGATAATTTATCTTTGCATTGCATATTTTTGCAATTTATCGCAAAGATATTTTTAACAATTTGTAAGACTCGTAATTATTTTAATAAAAAAAATATAGCAAATTCAATTTACTGCACTTTAAAGGAACAGCTTATTTATTTATTTGCTCATCTTATTTGTTTAAAAAAATTACAAATTCTAAAGTAATGTCAACAATCATATAAATAAATAAAAGATAAAACTTTCAAAACTACATTTCAAAACTCAAAACTACATCCAACGAATTTTGTGGCGTAGCCATCTTTGTTTCGTACACGTCCAAATTAACCAATAAAATTATTTATAGATCAAGTAAATCTGAGAAAATAATTTTAAATTATCAAATGAAAACCACTTACACAATTAATAAAAAAAAAAAATTAAAAACGTACCGATCCGTGTGAGTCTGACTGATATCCGGCCTGTCTGAGGTCAGTGGAGAGACTGAATTGCCGAACTGACTGTCTCAACAAGTAGCTTTATGCGGTGCACATTGCAAAAAAAATGTATCCCAAAATCTTTTGAACGCCCCTACTCTCTAACCCTCGTTGTTTAGGTAACAATTGTAGAGAGAGTAGGCATGATATGCACGACCTGATGATCGAGAGAGACGGCGATAGGTTGCATTCCAAATATTCCATAATTTAGATAAAGAAGGTTTACTATGATTAGGGTTGTCAACATCGTGTATCTATTCAAATCAATAAATAACAATGATTCATTTATACAAAAGAAAAATACATCACAAAAAAAACATATTTTATAATATTTTTTTTCTAAACATGTGAAACCATTCACTGTTATAAAAATATAACATGTATTACGATACAGGTGTATCAAAATCGAATCTATTTTTATTGTTATTTTTTAAATACTTTTTTATACCTACATAGGTAATCCTAACAATATACCTAAATGCGAAAGTTAGTTTTTTTGTTAGCTTGTTTGTTTGTTACGTTTTCACTCCTTAACTACTCAACCGAACATCATGAAATTTTGTAACACGCATCGACTTTGGGGTTGGAAAGTCGATGCTAACACGTCAGGGTTACCGGGTAAACGACATAAGGTACCTTTCATCCAGAAAAAAGTACCGTTCCTGAGGGATCATCTAAAAATATAAATAAATAAATAAATAAACGCTAAAGTTTTCTTAGTCCTTCCTTTTAGAAGGGCGGACGAAGTCACGGGCAAAAGCTAGTATTACTAATAAAATAAGGCTTGAGAGTTTGTTTGTTACGCTTTCACGCCTTAACTAGTTAACCGATCATCATGAAATTTTGCATAGGTACACGACCGCACTCACTAGTCAGTGTCAAATTGACAATTATTATTTTCCATATAAATGTTTTACGTCATTATAAACTCATACTAAACCCACAGAAAAGACAAACAAGTTATAGAAAAAGCAGTAAAATCTTAGCCGTAAGAGGTCCCGAAGCCCTTATTAGGTCGTCTGTCAATTTGTAAGTGCTTTGAGGAATGTTTGAGGATATCTATTAATTGTATGAAATAATGATATCGGAGTAAGTACTTAGGTACTATAATAATTAAATTTTCATAGAATGCTTTGTATTTTGCATTCTTGCATTTTTCCAATGATAAATTCTAAATACTAAAAAAAATTGCACCGTAGCACGTTGCAATGTATTAAAACAATGAGTCATTGTCGCTATGAAAAAAAAAAATTGGGCCAGCCCTGGCGCTTAAGCTCAATCCTGTGCTGGTACTGAGCAGCATACTTCCACATTTCACGGGCGGATGTGTGAATGAGACGCAGAACTGTGTCGCGTACGAGTGAAAGTGAGAGGGGCTGGGAGAATTTGTATTTTGGGTGAGGCACCATATGCGGCGTGTTCGTGACCTTGGGCTACGAGAGCGCGTGAGGCAGGTCCGGACTCCGGAGGCCCCTAGTGGCGCGGCCATCTTATCGCCCCCGCGTAGAACGCGCACACCGAAAACTGGGGAGGGTTGTTGGAAATCAATGAAATTCCCTTGGCCCTCCCTATATAATACACTTATATAGGCTACCATACATACTACAGGGCGTAAACCCAATTCTGGCTTTGTGTTTCTTGAAACAAAACAGAAAAACGCTGACAAAGAAAACAGCTTCCGTCGCTAAACCAACTGATTGATAAGAATGTCTACGTCAGTGAACGGAAAATCATTAATATGTCTTCGCAAATGTTTCAAAATGTTATTAGGTACTAGCTGTTGCACGCGACTTCGCCCGCGTAACTTTTTATAAAATATAGCCTATGTTACTCGCTGATAATGTAGCTTTACAAATGAAAGAATTTACAAAATCGGTCCAGTAGTTTTTGAGTTTATTCATTACAAACTTACAAATCTTCTCTCTATAATATTTGTATAGAAGTACAGATTAAGTAGGTACCAAACATTGAGCTAATGTTATTTGGGACCAAACGAGCAATAATATGTCCCGAAAATAGACACTAATAGACAATAAGAAACAATAAGTATTGAATAGCAAGGTTTTGAATAAAAGAGAGATTTCCTTCTAACGAATGAGTACAATATAAAAATAAACTTCAATTATATTCATATTTCATAGAGAAAATTATATTATTACCTATCTTGGATATAATTATGTATATTAAATAAAACGTATCCGTATTATTGAAAAAAAAAAAAAATCACGATCGTATTTTAATGACAAATATGTATACCGTCCAATACCTACAATGTATTATAAAAGTTTTTAGAAACATATTTATGAACTTGACCAAATGGGAATACCTAAAAATTTCTCACACTTCTATTACTTACATTTCGTTATCTCAGGTACCAAAAAAAAATTTTTCTTTCGGTCCCTGAATTTTTTTGTACTTAGGAATTTATACTTATTTTTAATAGCAAGGTAAAAGAAAGGTGCATAATGGCAATGGAATTCACATTACACCATTAACAAAACGACATGAAATGCTATTTTAATAATTACATAATGTATTAAGTACCTACAACATAGTTTACTTGCATTAATTAAACGATAATTTACTAATGACCGTAAATAACATTTATGAGTGATTCACACTTTAAACGCGTACCTACTATTAAACAGAGAAGTGTGTACTTCAGCGCATTAATTTTTGAACAAACCGAACAGAACTTGGTTAATTTAAATATTATTATTATTCTGGCATTTCATTTACATTTTGTGTCGTTTATTTAATTTAAAAATTTATAATGAGTAATGAAATTAAATAAAATTACTAACTAAAGTAACACTAATTTAAATTAGTCTATGAGTACATCAACAAACACAATGTAAATCTTTATTGTTTTTTTAACATAATAAATAAATTACATAAGGTAATATTACCTAGGCAGGTATAACGACTGTCTACGAGTAGTTAGTCTGTTCCAATCTCAGAGGCGTCGATTATTTGTTCTTCAAAATCATTTGTCATTTTGTTTAGTTAGGCAATTAAATAAAACACAATCAAATCATATGGAGAATTCCTAACAACAAACTGATTAGGTATGTTTAAAACAAACACTAAAAACATGTGTCCATAGACAAATATCCGGTCTTGAACTAATGACTAAACAAATCATGATAGCTTCAAGTTACCGATTCAAATGCACACTGTAGTGTAAAAAATATTATAATATAATTACGTTTTTATCATAAATGCAATGTAAAGAAATATTACGCCTGACATACATTGACGGCTCTATATTAGAGATAGCTGGTGCCAGCGGCTTCGCCCGCGTATAATATTTAACCATGTCCTAATGAGCGCTTACCGACACCATACTACATTATGTAGTAAATCCATTGTTACTTATTGGTCGTATATAGTAATAAAAAAAAATGACATTTCTAAGATATTGTATGTACTCGTAGGTTTGTAAGCAAGCTAATTTCATATCTAGTACAATAATTGTTTTCTAAAATGTGCAGTATTTGTGAAATTTTCGCGGGTTAAACTCTTGTAATTGCCGACTACAAGCCATGAACCTAGAAAAAACAAGATTATTTTTCCTAGGTTCATGCTACAAGCCAATAAAGGATTTGCATAAAAACATCCCATCTATAATCTAAATTTAAAATTGAGTTGTCGATATCTACTATCTATAAAGATTTTTCTATAATAGAAGTATTCCTGATTCCTGGTGCATATTTTTAATATTGCGTGAGTTAAATAAGACTTGCGTCGCAATTCTGCCTTCGGAAGTAAGTTGAGACAAGTAAATTCTCTCAAATATGTACCTATACCAAAGAAAATATACCTAGTAGTAGGTTCAAGTACTATTACTTACTGACTTCACTTGCTTGTACATGGTGTGTCCTAGGATTCAATTTTAATGGTTTTTTTCCTTCATTATAACGAATGCATTATAATTGTAATGACAAAAAATGCATATCAATTATTTTTTTAAAACACTAATATTGTAAATATAGGTATATTATATTGTTGCTTAAAAATTCATGCGGTGTTTCATTACAAGACACCTATTATTTAATTAGCTCATTGCAATGAACGTCATTTTATTAAACTTACCTGTCAGCTTATTAACTTGAATAATTTTTGTTGTATTATTCATTACTATCATGAATATAGAATAAGTATTTATTATTATTTATTTTTTTATTATTCGCAGAAGAGTTGTAATATATACGAGTAACAGTTAACCAGTTACCGCCTACGAATCCTACGATAGACAAATAAGTAAGTACATATATACAATACATAGCAAATAATTGACAAAAACGAACAAATAATCCTTTGTTAAGGTCTACCAAGAGAAAAGTAAGGACAAAATGTTTTGTTACTTTCTCGTATCCATTGTTTACTTACTAAACTATATAACGAATGAATATTACATTTTTTTGTGCATTGCGACGATAAACAATAGGTTTGCATTCTAGCTTCATGAATGCAGTTTTAGAAGGTCAGCGATGCTCAACCTTACGAAATATGACCAACAAAATTGGAGTATAAACAGATCTACACCAATTTTATAATAACCCTGCACTTCTACACTAATATTATAAAGCTCTCGTTTGGCGGCAATCACCACCCCATTACAGAAGACCACCTTGAAATAACAGTACATGTGCTGTTGTGTTTCGGTGAGTCAGTAACGGATGCCAGAGCCAATTTTTCTATCCCTTATCCTTAACCCTATGGTCGGCAGCGCACTTGGACACCTATGGCATTGCTTGTGCTATAGGCGGAGATCTACATTTCTCTTTAATGTGCAGTTAAGTGTGTTGTTGTTTGTACATAAAAAACTCAATTTAGGAAACCATTTTCACCTAACATCCCGATAAACATAGTTCACGACATAAATGATTGGCAATGGATAGACTAATTCGTTATCTTGTATATTTGTCAATAATTGTTAAAATTCTGAAATTTATTGCTTATATATAACTAGCTGGTGCCCGCTAGTTTGTCCGCGTTGTAAAATAAAAAAAATACATAAGTAATATAACGCCTGACATCTTTATTGCTGTGGTATTGTCACCCTATGTCCTTTTCTGTATCACTGAAAACGTGTACGTATAATTTCACGATGATAGGTTGAGTAGTTAAGGCGTGAAAAGGTAACAGACAGACAGATAGAGTTACTTTCACACGTATAATATTAGTATGGATGTAAATGTTGAGAACCACTGACAGATCGAAAAAAAAATGTACCTGCGCCCTTAGCCATCCACAAAGAACGCACAATACTTGTAGTCTCGCTCGCCCAAAACCAAATCATATTAGCTCACACAACACATACAGATAGTGTCACTAAATGCGTCCTAAGACCTATTTAGTATTAGTACCAATGCGAAAAATAATTTGGTTCTTTGCTTTGCGTCGAGCCCGCTCTATGTCGAGCGAAATTGATGTTTTGCTTAGTGCTTACTTTTAGTGCCGCTACGTCGAGACATTATGTATAGGAAGGAAATAAAGATTGCAGCTGACGTATTAGTTTTGCATTGCCATTTGCCATTTTGTAAGTTTTTTAAATATGTTGATGTCGGGTATATTTTTGTCTTCAACAGAAAGATGCTCAAATTATTCCTTCAACTGCTAATATTGAACAGAAATGAGGAATAACAAAAGCAATTTCTAAAGGAATGTCATTTAATTTTATTTCCTTGCAATTTTTTTCCATTGTAAAATCAGTTATTTCCCTAAACAATAACATTTTGGAATACATCCGGAATTAGGGTCAGTTCAAAGATGTTTTAACAAAGACGTCATTTTATTATTTATGGTTTTTTTCTCGAAATTTCTATGCCTGATTGAATATTTAAAATGTTTGTATAAAAAAGTGTCTATGCATTTTTTAACAATTACATTTAACAATAGTTTTAAGACCTGTACCTATACTCCTTTGGAATTACTCAAACTATTTCAATAAAGAGTTGCAGCGTTATATTAGTAACAATTCCAATAAATAACTTTCTAGTAATACTTGGTTAATTTCTCATTTCAATGATTCAAAGTGATTTAATAGAAATTAAATAAAAAGAGTAGGTATTGAAGAAGATAAATAGGACATGGTAATAATAATGTCATTAAATAAGGAAAAATTAAAGGAAAATTAACGTCGAATAAAATATTTGAAAAAAAAAAAAACAAAGAAGAATGTAAAAATCAATTCATATAATTGGCGGAGTAATCGCATAACAAACATACAAAAAAACATACAGTCGAATTGAGAACCTTCTCCCTTTTTTTAAGTCGATTGAAAACTATCGTTGAAGGCACACTAAGTTACAGCTATAGTGCTAAACGTCATAATTATTACTGAATGGGAGACAAATAAAATTCTACATGGCTACTTTTCTTCTCTTTCTTTCTATTAATTTATATTCATTTGTGATTATTGAGTAGTGATCTTTGTTTTGTTTTTATAATATTTTATATAAAAGTACTTAATATGTGTTAAGAATCAAATATCAATACATGTAATACAAACTTAAACGAAACGTGTGTTCATTAAATATATTTTTTTAAAAATACACGTTGGTACCAAGGTTAAAAAAATGTTTTAGAATTTTCGTCTGTATGTGCGTTTGTGCACGCAAATCTCAGAAACGGCTTAACCGATTTCAATGTAGTTTTCAGTTATGTTTTGTAGCCATTAAACTATATGGGTACATAGAAATCATTGATTGTAGCAAGCTTCCTGTGACATTTGGTGTTTTGTTTAATTCTAATCGGTTTACAAACAAAAAAGTTATACGCACACGCGTATGAACACCACGCGTAAGATGGTGCGGGTACAGCACATATTGAAATAAAAGTATTTGAGAATGAGTTTTATAAGTATTTTTATTAAAGCCTAAAATAAGAGCTGCTTTTGTCTGTCAATTCGAATCGACCGAGTCATGGCCTCACTTACTTATCTACTGAACTCGTGTGCAATCATAAACTAGATTTATTAATACCTAGGTAGTTTTACTTATACCTACTATTGCTATACTACATAACGTGTGACCTGCGGACACGCCCGCCTAAAGGAACATGCCTGTCAACTTTCAATGTGTTCGGAAACTATTTAGGAATTTTATTCATTTCGGATATACATAATAAATAACTTAGGTACTTATTATATTTTTATGTATACTAGGCATCGAACTATATAGGTACTATACTAGATCGGTTCTACAGAAAACTAGTAGAATCGACAGAATTCGTGTGGCAGCCACATTACGGCACGTATTGGAAGACGCTACGCCGGCCGGTCGGTCCTTCACTTATAGTTGATCCGCCGACATAATTATAATATGTAAATATATCCACCGACATATAATATGACATGTATATGGCCGATATATAATAATAAAAGAAAGATGTCCAGCAGTGGGCGTATATTAGTTATATGTATAATGACGAACACAATTAGTTACGTCCAAGAGCAAGTCCGCTGCCGAGGGAAGTCCACAGGATTGAGTAAGAAAATAATATTTACTTAGATAAAAAAATAAATGTAAGCTGATTGTCATATAACCATCATTTCGTTAAGAACAAAGTTTTATGAAATGAACTATCTTATCAAAAAGGTGTTTTGAAAAGGCATCTTGTTTTTTTTGAGTTCCATTCTGCACAGCTAGTTGACAGATTTGGAATGGAAAGACCGATTAAAATGTATGTGGATTACAAGTATAACTGACCATTCACTTAGGTACTCGAAATTCTACACCGCTTTGATTCTCTTCTCACTTGTTACAGGACAGTCTGTAGAACATTAGTGATATTTGGGAAATGGTGTATTTCGGACAATAATACTATAATAATTACGGTTCTGTCGAAGGGGACCCACACGGTTCGGTAAAATGATCGCGCACGCGCGTTGTGGTGTTAGGGAAGCTAGACCCTTTATTGCTTTATTCGGATGACTACATGAATCCATAAAATACGACAAATAAGTAAGTATAGAGCCTTAACTATTAGATATTTAAGACGCTACAGTAGCGGAAGTTTTTGTTTCAATAATTTTTAATAAAAACTTGAAATCGCTTTTGCAGATAAATAAATATACAATACTCAACACTTAATTATGTTGAATATTGTTGATGGGGGGTAAAGTTAATTATTTTATATATATTAAATGAATTTTTATGACTAAAATAAGTGTATAATTCGGTCTCTTTTGGTAGCATTTGTAAATATAGGACAATTTTCCTAAATTTTCAATTTTAATTTGTAAATTTAGGAATTTATACAAATACAAAGCCTAAACAAAGATCTTTGCTCATGCACCCCTCCCCCCCCCCCTCCCCCCAATATTGTAGTAATAATAATAATAATAATAAGAGTAGATAATAAGTGAATGAAGAGAAAATAAACCCACTGGGGTGGAGTAAAGTCTGGGTGGAAACTCTAAAAAAAAAGGAAAATATTTGTTTTCAATTGCATACCTTATTACATACCTAATGTAATAGACATAAATTTGGAGTGAACACAGGACAGTACTCATTTCAAAGGCATATTTTACAAGGCCTCGGCCCTTGGTTGACTAATAAGACTGAATCTATTTTATCTATCCTCATCTGCAATCAGCTAAACAGTTTCATTTCAGCCGTAGAATGTCCATTGCTAGACATGCCCCATAATTTTCAAAAAGGGCCAGTCAGAAGCAGCCTGGATCAAACAACGACCCATGGCCATTTTCTTAGAAACTTAAATTTTATAAATAGGATAATTTGATAAACTTCTTTGATTAAAATGTTAACATGTTAAAAATTACATGATGATGTACCTGGAACCATACAGCCAACACCTCCTCACTACTGAATATTTTACACACACCCACACAAAGATATTATATATATTTATAATTTGCATTATTATATAAATGCATGCTAAAAAGCCATTTAATGTGGAGGGTTATGAACTTGGCTGTACAATACAAAAGAAAATTAATAGCACCATTGTTGTTAATTGTATTTATATAGGGAGACAGAGACAAAATTATTACAGAATGTGTAGAAAACAATAATGTCTCCTATTTTCTAACAATAATGTATTTTATGGTTACAAGCCTTGATGCTGGGTTTATTTGAAAAAATTATGGAAATCATGGAAAACACACAGGGCAATGATTGCCAGTTAGCTTGTACACGAATTAATCCTTTTAGTCAATCCATTCATAAGTTCTTTGTCTTAAATTGTAATTTACAGGGTTGACCCCACAATACAGGCTTGCCTGGTGTTGTTCCTCAAATTTTAGTCTTATGATGATAATAAATTATTTGAATTTGAATATACCACAACAGGCAGTGGAAAAAAGGATAGGATAAATTTGGAATTGCAAAAACACTTAACCAAACTTATCAAATAGCATTTTATTTTATTTATCCACATTATCTGAAAATTAATGTATTACCTACACAAAATAAATAAACCTATTAAATTTTGATCAAATTTAAAAGCTTGGAGAATTACATGAAAAAATATTGAAACTGAGTGGGGTAGTAGAAAAGTCAAAATTTATTTAAAAGGCATTAAAAGCTTTCTAGAATATTTTCATTATATAAAAATATGAAAATTCAATTACAAATTAATTAAATATTTGGTTGAGGTGTAGCCTTGGCGGTTGTATTTTTTATAAATACCTAAATCCATAAATCATCAAATTAATTATTAATTAATTAATTAATTATTAGTTATGTCTAGTATCAGACATTAGCCATTGGTAATTAAATAAAACAAAATAACACCTTTCTAATAAAAAATAACACAAAAAAAAACGCTTTCAAATATAGGTATTTATTTAAAATGTATAATTAAACCATTTACGAGTTAGGTACTTTAAAAATACAACATGATTGGGTGTGTACGTAGGGTTTTAATATAAGTGGCCTGTGTGAGATTGCATTAAAGCGCATAAGAAAAAAATGTATTACTATTTTTAAATTAAAACTACTTACCCAATAATCCCGTCTCTTGCGATGTATAAGTTTACACGATTAATGAGGCGATACACATCAGAACTAAGTTTATACAAGTGCGACTAAAAATAAAAATCTTGTTTGCCCTAATACCTATTAATTACTCAGAATATGCATTACGAATGTAGGTAAATTACGAAAGATAGAAGTCGGAATTCAGACATAATGCTGAAAAACACAAAGCAAATTCTCACGTCTTTAAACTGATTAATTTACAAACGATTTATCATTACAATTCCCATTAGAATCTTGTCGCAGTAATTGTTTGTATGTATTTATTTATCACAAAACCACGAAAACATCAGCGGTGAATGAACGATCAATGAAAAACGTAAACCCTTTTGTCTATGGTAATTGAAAACCTGACAACTGCATTATGGGTCATTGCACTACATTACACAGTCTTATGTTTCATATACTTAATAATCCCCATGAAAATAATTCGTTCAATTAAGAAACTGGTAGGAAACCAAATTATTTAATACTGATGAATGGCATGGAACAGTTTTTTGTTTAATGTTAAGGTCATCAGACTAGCTGACGGTCCACTTGTTGATATGATATTATATGGATTGGCTACTGCCGCCTATAACAAAAGCAACGCCACAGTGCGCTGACGACGATAGAAGGATAAAGTAAGGATAACGGATATGGATTAGGAAGCAAGAACAGAAAAGGATATTGGTCCTAGAATCCCTTACTCACTCACTGAAAAAACACAGAACAAGAACAACAGCACACACGCTGTTATTTTACAGTGGTTTTTTGTAAGAGGGTGGTTTCTGCCGCTAGACCGGCTGTCCAAATGACTGTGAAACGCAATACGTGCCCTGAATGATTATTCTTGTCTGTGTATTATTTTACTTGTAATTAAGCTACAGGTCTAAAATAGAATATAATTTGACATTAATGTTGTTTTGACATATTGACATATTATTTCGCGCTAAAATATCTAACAAACAGTGACCGGTAGCCCTAGCCACTGCTTTTGTTTGATTTTAATTTTGAGTGATTTAATTACCTGTTTATTTCATTTTGGTTACTTATTTAGTTTAATGATTGAAGAGTTAGTGTAAAAATTACAATGTCTACACCTAACAAACGACCATCATCGCGCGAATCGGAATCCCGCACGCCATCAAGACCTGAATCTTCGGCTTCGGAAGGGCCCACACCAACAAGAAGGACAAGGTCTTCACAACAATTCGTAGTTCCGGAAACTCCACAACGGCCTAACAGAACGCCGTCACATGGTACAGTGAACTCTAGGACAGAAATATCGGTGATTACCACCGAGGTTATATCCACATTGTTTACTACGCTAAACTCTCCTTTTTTTTTTCAGATGAATCTCCTTCATTTAGACCACCCCGCTCACCTCAAACTCCTAGTCGAAGACGCACTGCATCGCCTGGTTATGCACTGTCATCACCAGGTCATGCCTTACCGTCAAGCCCTGGTATGTTAATCAGTTTAATAAAGCGTGCTGTAAAGAAATTCTTGTGTTCTATAAGATGGCAACCACTTTCCATCATATTATGGCTTGTCACAAAGGGATAGACAGAGGGAAGCGACTTTATTTTATACTATGTAAAGAAGCATTCAATAAGAAAGGATTTTTAAAGCCAGGGACAGGTAGCTAATTAATCTATACATGTATTTGATATGTTTAGAATATGTAATCTATTAAAAATAGCAACGTTTGTAAAATAAAGTATTCCATGTTATACCCACTATTGTGAAAAGGTAACATAAACCATATTCAACAGAATATGTTAGATTAGACATTCAACAAACAGTTGACCCTATCTCCAACCATACAATATATTAACAAATATTTGTTTACTCCAGGTATGGACATGGATTTAAGTTCTCCATTGAACTATGGAACACCCAGTTCCTTGAACACTCCTCATTCAACTGTGAGAGGGATTTTGACACCAGGAAGGCAGAGAGCCGACCTGAGGACCACACACCCTGTGCCTAATGTACCCGCTCCTGTCAGTGCGGTAATTTTACTTATTATGCTACTTTTATATAAGTCAACAACTTTTAATTTAGGTAGCTAAAGGGCAATTTTTGTATTATTCTTATACAAAATACATTGGGTATACATAATGGCAACCACCAATTGAATCTTAATAAAATTATTTTTATAATTATTAATTATTATGGTAATTGTAGTGCCTAGGGTTTATAATTATTAATTATTATGGTAATTATTATAAACCTGCGTCAGGTACAAATTTTAATTATAAAGAACGAGCAGGTGCCCGTGACTTGCTTAGAATGTGCTTTAGAAGGCCTTTAATACTGCTTAAATAAATTTTCATTTGCTTTGCCTAATTTTAATGTTACTTTTAATGGCAAAGCTGTAGGTTTCCCATGGAATTCTCTTTACTTTAAAAGGAATGAATGCTTGCTGTTGAAAATTAAATTATATTTTGATATATTTTAAATAACTTTTTTCAGGCAAACGGTGAAACAGATGAGCCGCAATTAGTGGTGTGGGGTACCGACGTGTCTTATGCTGAATGTCGCGGGAAATTCCTGAAATTCTTAGAGAGATTCGTGGAGAGTACAGCGACGACCAACGAGCCGTTTTATGACCAAAAATTTGAAGAGGTTTGTTACAATATTTACACGCTATAATAAAAAAAAAAAAACTTACAACACGCAAATAAATCAAAATTAATTCACTGAGACTTAAACCAAGTCTTCACTGGTTTAAAGTACAAACTTAGACTTAAAAATAAGAATTAAAAAATGCAGTTACAATTGTTATTGAAAATTTATTGAAAATAATTTCACGCTAGATGACATTAGACTAAGTTTTTCCATATTCCTTTCGACTTTGGATAAGGGAATTGGAATGGGATGGGGAAATGGGCTCTGCCATGCTTATTCACTCACCGAAACACACATGTGCTGTTATTCACGGTGGTTTTCTGGTTCAGATGATTAAAACGCAATGTGCCCTGCCGCTACTTCAGCGAGTTGCTCTTAACAAGTTTAGTAAAGATTGTCCATTTCTCTATACCCATTATGTAAAACCTTGCAACCCCCACCTGCCATCAAGTGAACTGTCAGCCTCTCTTCAGCCCTATATAATAAAAAGTCTAAATTGCTGTATAAAGTTAGGTACTTCAATAATTTGGATTTTAATTAATTAAATTTTTGTGCTTCTAAAAAAACACATTTTTTTCTACTCCTCTCACTAACGAAATATCCCTGGGATTTATTTTCACTAAAGCATATTAGATGTTAAAGATTAAAAACAAATCCCTGTCTTAAATACACTACAATAAATTAATAAGTTCTAAATGTTTTTCAGATCAATACATTGGAGGAGCCATTTTTAGATGTTGATTGTAATCATGTGAAAGCATTTGACCCTAAATTACATCAGCAACTTATCTCCTACCCTCAAGAAGTGAGTTTATTTATATTAATTTTTAATAACTAATTATTTTAATAAAATTAAATATGAAGTGAGAAATTTATGTACTTAGTACTGTCATTATGAGTTGGGCTCATTAACATACTTCAACAAATTTTGATAAAGTTTTCAATAATGGAAAGAGTGAAAAACAGGAAGATCTTGTGCCTTATGTACAATTGTCTTTGAACTTTGTGAGTTTCTGTAACCACTTGAAGTCCACATCCACATATCTTAATATTGCTATTTATTTGCATAATCTGAGGGAAAATTTATATTTCCATATGATAAGTTAATGTGTGAATAAATTTAGTTTATCACGAATAAATAATAATCTTTTTTTTTTCTTCTCTATGTAGTCATGTACAGTTATTTTGCAAATAATAAAACATTTCTTTTTTTTAGCTTTTGCCAGCATTAGATGGAGCAGTGAATGAGTTGTTTTTCAAAAAGTATCCGGCTGCAACGATTGAGCATCAAATACAAGTGCGTCCATACAACGCGCCACTGCGTCATATGAGGGACCTAAACCCTGAAGGTATCTGGTATATGGGCCGAAACATAGGCATATCATTACTTAATATAATTATATATCCTATATTATTATTATTATTATTATTATTATATGTTAATCCAGGTAATAAGTTATCTGTGTGCCAAATTTCATCCAAATTTGTTGAGCCGTTTTTGCTTGAAAAAGTAACAAACATTCATACAAACTTTCGCATTTATAATATAATTATTTAATATATAAAAATATATATATTTTATAATATATTTTTTCATGAGTTAAAAGTAACAAAGTTTTCCCTGTGGCCGCTCAGATATAGACCAGATGGTGACGTTGAGCGGTCTAGTGATCCGCACGTCGAACATGGTGCCGGAGATGCGAGAGGCGTTCTTCCGGTGCGCGGTGTGCGACGCGTGCAGCTCGTCGGAGCTGGTGCAGGGCTGCGTGGCCGAGCCCGCGCACTGCCCCAACTGCAACACCGCGCACTGCTTCCATCTCATCCACAACCGGTCGCACTTCACCGACCAGCAGCTCGTCAAGCTGCAAGAGGCGCCAGGTAACGCGCAGTTACACGCCAGTCAGTAGTTGGCCGTCAGAAGTGACGTGCAATCTTTACTGACGTGCAAAAAAAAGTTCAAATAATTTATTTTTCGACTGATTCATCAGATAGGCATACCTATAGAATCGGCGTGCAAGATGGCTACCTTTAATAGGGATTAGGGATGTACTCTGAGACGTGCACGGCTAATGTCGATCGAATATCGATATTTTGTGATGAATTAAATACTTACCAGTATTAATCATGGATCACGTAATCTCGTCACATCGAGAGTTCTGTTGAAGCATGTTTCCTTATTGAAGTGCATCGAGAAGACAAACTTATGAACTTATATCTTATGTTGAGGATCTGGATTGTTCTTAGCTATAATTTATGAAGATCTGTTCAGGCGCTTGAAGTCCGTCCACCAATTTCCTAGTTAACGAAGGGATTTCACTAACTTCCATGTTCGATTGATGTTAAATTTGGTATACTACTGTTACTTCTATGGTGTCCACGACATGGTAACCTTGACATGATTTTGCAAAATCAACTAGTCTGTAAAATAACCAAATCTCAGGAACTTACAGCAGATATAGTGTGTTTGGGCTGAATAGAACGTCGAGGATTATTTTATAATTTTTATTAGTTTATAAGATTAGTTTATTTGTTGACACTGCTGATCCAACACACACACACACACACACACACACACACACACACACACACACACACACACACACACTTGGTTAAGTTTGAAGACATTTAGGCTAAGTTCACATGACCGCGCGGTACCGCGTGTATCAACTGAACAGGTCAATAGTATACATGTTTGTAGAACTTGTACTGCGCGCTGACGGGCGATTATGTAGACCGGAAACACTGTTTAGTTTAATCTTGTACCGCGCGGTCATGTGAACTTAGTCTTATGGATATGACAGAGATTGAGTGTTCTAAGTGATCTGTGACGGCAGACGACATGCCGGCGGGACGTACGCCATCCACCGTGGTGGTGGTGACTCACGGGCCGCTAGTGGACGCGGTGACGGCGGGCGAACGCGTTATGGTGACGGGCGTTTTCCGCGCGACAACCGCCGCGATTAATCCCCGCCGGGCCACTCTGCGCGCCCTTCAGCGCACGCACATCGACGCTCTGCACTACGCCAAGGCTCATGCCGACCGCTTTCACGACACTCAAGAAGGGTAACATTCATTTCTCGATACAGTCAACACTTCGTCATTAAAATCATTGCCTAACACCCATTAAATCTTTCCATTAACGCTTTCACATTAAATCTTTTCCAATTAGCATAAATTATTTTACCACAGATCGCAAAACCACACGACTATCCACAGATAATTAGTAATTTATCTATGTATTATATATTAAATAAGACAATAAGTATTCATCGACACCCCCATGGATATATGACAAAAATTTATAAAATATGCTTCTTTGTTTTTTATTCAATTATGCGTACCGCTGAACAGATGCGGATAAAACTTGGCATACAGATGGACCATATTTCAGATTAAAGCATAAGATGATTTACACGTAGGTAAAGTTCGCATGGAATAACATTTCACATTTGCTGTCCCCAATAACTAAAGACTTTGTATCTATTAGAACATAGATTTATTAAACTAGATGACGCTTTTCATGTATCTTTATCTCCAACTTTACAGTGAGTGAGTTAATAATGTTAGCTAACGTTTGCATTTGTACTTACAGAAAAGAACATCGTTTCCCTCCGGAACGAATCGAATTGTTTAAGTCGTTGGCGTCTCAACCGGACAGTTACGAACGTCTCGCTAGAGCCGTAGCGCCATCTATATATGAAAACTTGGACATTAAAAAGGGGGTACTTTTGCAACTTATCGGAGGCACCAAGAAGGATTTTGTCGTTGGCGGAAGAAGCCAATTTAGGTAAGCTTATATCATGGCGATTTTATTATATTATACAAAAAAGATTATGGCGTTTATTCAAAAATCACAACTGTAGCCTTATATAAATTCAAAATTACATAAAAAAATACATATATAAGATAGAAGTCAGTTATTGGCCGAAGAATTCATAGTATATTTATGTATTATACTTGTGTAAATAAAGAAGTTTTGTCCTATTATTATGGATGAAATAACAATAATATAATATATCGCACTATTAATGTTGTAGCAGAAGAGTTGGACTTATTTACCTGTTCCATGAGTGAATTCAGAATTTCTTTAAGCATTTTGTGATATACTTAGGTATGACATTATATATAATTTTAGTATAGTATAGGGTTAAATTAAAACTGATATTGTATAGTATCGATAAGGCTACGCTATCGCATTAGGCGTTAATAAATAAATATAATTGAACGTTTATAGGTCCGAGATCAACATTCTGTTGTGCGGTGACCCAGGCACCAGTAAGTCGCAGCTGTTACGCTGGGTGCACGGGCTGGTTCCTCGCGCCCAGTACACGTCGGGACAAGGCTCCTCCGCCGTTGGTCTCACTGCCTACGTCACCAAGGATCCTGACACCAAGCAGTTGGTGCTTCAGACGTGAGTGTACACCCTTACACCCTCCATTGAACCTTTCTCCTTTGTGCCCTAGCCCTATCAAATCTAAGTTACAAATTTGAATGTCCAGAGGAGCCTTGGTGTTAGCAGACAACGGTATATGCTGCATTGACGAGTTTGACAAAATGAATGACTCGACGCGTAGTGTTCTACACGAGGTGAGCATTGTAAACTTATGTAGCTAATGTTTAGTTCAAATAACGAAAACATTCAAAATCATAAAATTATTTATATATTAAAAACATTATAAATTAATTAATAGTTAAAACATGAAGACATATTGGTCCACTGTGGCATCTAAAAAACATGTGTGATTTTGAATGCCTTCATACCCATTCCATACAACTCTTATACAGCTGCTATGCAGCTCTACTAACGCAAAAATCTGTATAACGTGGGCCCTTTTTGCACTTATAAGCCTTTATAAGCGCTTGTACAGCATTTATACAGCCTCAATATGCAGCTTTAATTATAAAAGTTAACTCAAATACAGCTTGTTATGCTACTTGGGATTTATTGTTACATGACAACAGAATTAAGCCATCTGTTTATCTGTTAATCGATACCATATCAACAAGTTGATAATTTTGTTAATAGGTGATGGAACAGCAGACGATATCCATAGCGAAGGCGGGTATCATTTGTCAGCTGAACGCCCGAACCTCAATACTGGCAGCCGCAAATCCCGCAGAGTCGCAGTGGAACAAGAAGAAAACTATTGTCGAAAATGTACAGTTGCCTCACACTTTACTGTCCAGGTACAATTCATTAAATGTTTTGTAGGTAAAATTGTTCATTTAACTAATTTCCTATATTTCCTCTTAAGGGACGCGCCCTGGCTTCTTCCGGGTGTAATTGGGGGAGTTAAGATTATATAAAATACTAGCTGTTGCACGCGACTTCGTCCGCGTAACTTTGTAAAATAAAGCCTAAGTTACTCGCTGATAATGTAACTATCAATAGGTGAAAGAATTTTTAAAATCGATCCAGTAGTTTTTGCGTTTATACATTGCAAAAATATAAATCTTCTCTCTTGATAATATTATCAAGTATAGATAGCCTGTGTCCGTTTTTAATTGTCTAAATTTGAAATGGTGACAGAAGTTCCAGATTAATCATCTCGTCACATAAACAAACTTACAAAACCCTCTCTCACTTTATATTATTATAGATTGGTCATGTCAACCGGTGTGACCTCAAAAACTATCTCTTTTATCTATATTAATCTATTTTCAATAATTATTTCGGTTTTTGTGAAATTTAAGTAAAAAAAGGAATTTTTGAGAAAATTTCATAATTTATCCTAAAGTTATTTTATTACTTTAATAGATCGCTATTACTAAACAAAGAATTCGTAAAAAAATTATTAATTGATAAAAAAATAGTATTTTTAAAAAGCGTGTATTGTTTTTTAGTGTTCAATTAAATATTCCCAAAAACAAAAATCCTTCAAAATTTTTAGTACTTTGTAAACTTCAATACACAACTTTATAACCTCAGCGTGGAAGATCTTCTTGTTTACGGATACGCGGTAGCTTTAAGTGAACTGTTCGCCTGCCTACTGCACTTTATCATGAAATAAACGTATATAATTTCAGATTCGACCTGATATTCCTGGTGTTGGACCCTCAGGACGAAGCGTTCGACCGTCGACTAGCTTCGCATCTCGTCTCTCTCTACTTCTCGGAGTCTGTACAGTCGCAACAGGACGAGGATGTCATTGTATGCGCTTTTCATATTCCTATGATATTTATTTATTTTCCAAAAGGTACACGAACAGCACAAAAAAAAAACTTACAATAGGTATAGGTAACATAAGGCAATTTTAAGGCACGATCGATAACACACGCATAGCAACTAAACAATAAATAACTGAAAGCAAACAAAGAACACAGACAACAACTATTATAACTATATATAATAATTAACAAGAATAAATAAAATAAAACAATATAGGTATATGTGTATTTTTTTTATGTTAAGCTCGTCAGACAGGTTGACGGTTGTTTAACATCACCTTTACTGTATCGCCTCAACATAATGTCAGTATAAGATGTAAGAAAAGTTAATATTTTCAGGATATGGCCATAATGCGTGACTACATCGCGTTTGCAAAGGAACACGTACAGCCTGTGCTAAGTGAGCCCGCCCAGCAAAGACTCATCGAAGCCTACGTTGATATGAGGTTTGTTTTTAGTTTTCTAACGGTACTATGTACTTATTAGCGGTCACTACTCGCTGAGTATTTGTCAAGTTGTAAAGAAATGTATATAATAGATTAGCTTAGAAACTGTTGTGGCTGAAAAAGACAAAAGTTGTATATGTAAGGAGTTTACTTTGAATAAAAAATGGGGCACCGATAAGTGTTTTAAACATTATATTAGTAACATTATATTATATTAGTGTTTCTTTGATGTTTTTTTTTTTTTAAATTAAGAAAAAAAATATATAGTTGCAAACTAACAGTCCGGCTCACTAACTGAGTCGACGTGGAATTATGTGTTTAAAAAACTTCCCATTTTTTTAGAACCTTTGACCAATCGACTCAAAAACGTATTGTAAAATCGTAAAGATTTATAAAAGAAATTAGGATCTTTCTAATCGGCTTTTTGGAATTTCTTTTAGTGACATTTCTTTTATATTATTTTTAAAAATATTGTGCAATATGAAATTTCTTGTGACTACAACAACATCCTTGCTAACAATTTTTATTTTAAATGAGATATAGAATAGTTTTAAAAATACTATTGTACAAGCAGTACGAGTATGTCATAAAGATTACATTTATACTAGTAAGTTACTACTCGTATAGTAATTGCTTATTGCAAACTGTTGTTTCAGTCTATTGCATATTATCAATATTTAATTTCATTCAACACTATTTGATCCTTTGTTTAATGCCATATCGTCTTAGTTAAATCGATTTTTGAAAGTAGGTCTTAGTCTGTGTGTACTGGCTTTATAATACATGCTTGTAGAGCTTATAACTATTTGTATGTGTCAGACGTGTGGGCAGTGGCCGTGGGCAAATCTCGGCGTACCCTCGCCAGTTGGAGTCCCTGATCCGTCTGGCGGAAGCCCACGCGAGACTGCGTCTGTCTCCGGTCGTACAAATAGCAGACGTAGATGAAGCGGCCAGGTAAGCTTTTCGACGGTTTGTGGCTGTTCAATGTTCTTTCTCGTGACACTTGACTGATTGTCTGACTTCATATTTATTCTAGATTATTTCTCAAAATAACATAAAAATGTAGGGTGTCAATAAGGGCATACTGCGTTTCGCAGTCATTTGGGCAACCCATCTGGCGGCAGTAACCATCCCCTTATAGAAGACCACCGTGAAATAACAGCACGTGTGCTGTTGCGTTTCGGTGAGTGATTAAGGGCGCACTCGCAGCATCTGTAGCGTTGCTTGTATTATAGGCGACGGTAGTCACCTACCATCAAGTGGACCGTCAGTCAGTCTGTCTGTCAACCTTAACATAAAAAACAGAAAAAAAGCTTATGCTCGGCGTTGAATGAGTAATACGTATTGGCCACATATTATTATATAAAAGACTATAGTAAGGACAAAATGTCGCTGCAGGTCGAGTCATAAATTATTCTTTGCATAGTAATGTGCACGTGCAGGCAAAAGTTATCGATGAACTGGTCGGGGTCCGCAACAGTAGGTAAACAAGATGCTAACATTACTAAACTGAAGTAGTCACACATAGCTGAAATATTTATAATAAATGTAAGTAATGATTCTGACGATGATGATTCCGATTCCGATGACGAATTTTAATTTATAATTTGTAAATACATAAAATTTTAAACTTCTGTAAAGTTATCGATAACATTATCGACACGAACGCTCTGCAAATCACTACACGTTCCCATAAGGCCTATAAGAGTAAGGGAGCGCGCTTGTACTCCGCTCTACTCACACGTTTTATTGCCGCGCCAGCAGCGAGATTTTGTCCCTACTATATAGTACTTAGGTGAAAATTTTTTTTAAATTGGTCGGTAATACAAATCTTCTCTCTTTATAGTAAAAAAGTATTGTGTTGGTTTGTCAGGCTGCACCGCGAGGCGTTGAAACAGTCGGCCACAGACCCTGCTTCGGGACGCATCGACGTAGGAATCCTCACCACCGGTCTCGGGATGGCAGCGAGGCGCCGTCGAGCAGAACTGTTAGCGGCGCTGAGAGAACACATCGCCACCCTCCCCAAACGGACCGTCGCACATACAGCCCTTCTACAGAACATCAACGCGAATTCGCAGATCGTGAGTACTCTGTACCCAACTTACAATAAGTTCATTTCAAAGACCCTGACAAGAACCTGTTGACACCAAAGTTGATTTCTTCATATTACCAATTAGTTGTAAAATAGCGACCAGTCAATCCACTCTACTTCTTCAGACATTCTCGTCACTTAGTAATGAAAAATAATACTTTAGCTATATTTCTTAACAACTCAAAAATAATGTTCACAAGTTTTCAATTGTGACGTGCAGTCCTACGACTGAACTGGTTTTTTTTAAATATATATAATGTATATTATTATTTCAGACTGTAACTCGGGAACAACTGGACGAGGCCCTTCGAGAATTGCAGGAGGAGGGAAAAGTCATTGTGGTCAACACCACACATGTCAGAGTGTGTTGATTTTTTTTATAAGCATTAATTTCAATATTGTTTTTATCTATCATTAAAATATTTCTTTAAATAAAATAGTCGTTTTTATTTTTTTCTTATAGGCACTTTATTAACTGCCACAACCAATCTGAAAGTTTTATATAGGTACCTATTTATTTTGTTGCTGGCTGTTGCCGGCGACTTCGTCCGCTTTGAAAGAAAATACATGAGTAATATAACATCTTATTCGCTGAGACGACGGTGGCGCCGCCACACGATTATTTAAAATATTTTTAGACGATTCCTAGGGAATCTTAAAATTTTTACTGGATAAAAAGTATCCTCTATGTTAATCCAGGTAATAAACTATGTGTGCAAAGTTTTATCAAAACCTGTTCAGCCGTTTTTCTGTGAAAGAGTAACAAACCTCCATCCTCACATTTATAATATTAGTATATGAGTTTTTAGGAATATGTTATCATATCAAAAATGTGCAAGCCACCCAATGCCGGGATACTCGTACATTAAATTTCATAACTATTTCTGGTAGAGCTATTAATCGAAAGTATATAAATCACAGTTCAGTTTATACATAGTGATTTTTTTCTTTGTTGCAAGGTTTAAAAATAAAACCCAAACAATTGAAATAACTTAACCTATTTATTGTGTATGAAAAACTTTAAAATAACAATTAATCTTTGTCAAACATAACAACGAAAAATTACCTCTTACAGTGCACCCAATACGTGTACATTTTCATTAACCATTAAAATAATTTAAAAAATAATTACATATAGAATAGTACAAATCCATAATAAAAACATAAAACAATGGAGGCATATAATATTGTGATTAAATGAAATATTTAAGAAATTCAAACGCACATCTGAGACGATGGTACAGGATAAGAAACCTGAACATGACTCGATTGTTTATCTAATGTAATCTAATGTAAGTTATTACCTTTCTTGTTATGATGTAAATTACTGTCATTAATATTTTAATTTTTTGAATAAAAAAAATATAATAAACTTAAAATTTCAATACAATGACAATCACAAACGACCCAATTAATATCCACAAAAAAATCAATACGAATATCTGGAACATTACTAGGATAAGGCACAGCAAAAAATTACATATATTTAAAATAAGCTGGTTAGTAGAATCAGTATTAAATTCGTACTCGCCTTTTTTTTAATATAAATATTTCTATTATAAGATATCTAATATTTATATTAAATTTCAACGTCACTTATAAAACAAAGTCGATGAGAGGTAAATGTTTTAAAAATTATTGATAAGGTACTGAATTAATTAAAATGAAAAAAGCATTGGTCTCGTATCCTTAAAATACTTTATTTAAATGAAAATTAATAATAAAATCATAAGTTACTGACAGCACAAAGAAAGAAGGTACGCAACACAAATGAATTGGCAAGTAACGAACAGTTTTCGATTTTCATAAATATAAAAAAAAAACCATATGTAACTAAAGAAGTATAGTTAATGTTGGACGAAAAGAATGGAATGAAGGAAGATATTTAGGATTTCAAAACCAAATAACAAAATCTTTAACTCAACATATATACGTATGTATTATTTGGTATAATTACTAAATTAAATAACAATAAAATAACTTGAAACATAGAAAAAGGATTTTATTGACAATTTAGACAGGGCATTCTAATTAAAATGCAATCTAAATTGCCAATAAAAAAGGTTCTACTCAAAAAAACAATGAGGAATTAGCGGTTTACCATCACTCGGACAACTTCATTTATATAATTTCTATACATGGCTGACATTATGTTTCACGGTTTAATAAAAATCAAAATTTTTAATTTAAAAGTAAACTAATTTCTTACATTTAACATTGTGACCGGGGCTTGAAAAACAGCCAAATATTTCATTTAAGAGTATTTAACTCTATTAATCTTTGAACACATCTGCGTGAGGCGGACTCGATGCCTGAAGGCATACTCGAACATTTTTTTTTAAATTAAAAACCCTAAGAGTTAGTCAAAAAATCACAGGTCAATTATATTTTACATGCAAACGCAAACATCTATCAGGTGGCGGAGTTTTGTGCGTCGTCTACGCGCGCGCAAATCTCGTTCACGTACTTGTTGAACTGATCGGACTTATCGAGATACACGTGATGACCTGCACCGTTGATTACCTGAAATATTAATTATTTTCTTTTATGTCAAGGTTGACAGACAGGCTGACGGCTAATTGATAGTATGTGGTTACAGTCGCCTATAATACAAGCCACAACAAAGTACCAAAGGTGTGTTACCAACAAAATAGGATTTAGGATCAGGAATTAGGAAGGGATATTGTAATGGGTTTATGAGGTGACAAAATCTAATTTGTTTATTGTGTAATATATACCTGTACAAATGTATTGGACGAAGGTTGTCTGTGTTCGATAAGGCACTGCGCGGTGGAATTGTCTACCCAGGACCTGGATCCATAGAGCAATGTGACGGGCAGCGAAGTGGGCAGTTGGCCCACTCTCTTCACCATTGGGTTTTTGGCCCATCCGAATCCATGCATCAGTGTATGAAACGCGCTCTCACCACTACAATTATACAATTTTATTTATAGACAACATAATATAATCTAAAAATATTAATTGTTGAAGTGAAAATTACTTTAGGCGCGTTGGACACTTTTGGTATGGGGGAAAAAAACAGTGAACTCGTTCCGTCACGCTCTGTGAAGTTTGTTTGTATGAATAAGGTTCAAAATTTTGTGTGAAGGCGCCTATATATGAATATATATGTTCAGCTTACATCAAATACTAACAATGTAATAGTTGTGTTAACCGGCATAGGTTGTGTTCGAGACCTACAGCGGCATCTGTTGACTGATCAAGGCAGCGGGTGTATCATCTACCCCACATAATCTTTTAATACATATGTCACCCACTTACCTCACGTATTAATATATAATTGTAATCGCCCTTTGTAAAATTTTATTTAACAATATATCACGTCGTTTATGAAGTCTACATTTCATATTGATTCTTCTTCGCAAAATCATCACCCAAGAAGTCAAAAAGTCGACTGGCTCCAACAGGTTGCAATGCAATTATTGTGGCGATCTTAGTCCACGTCGACGTAAAAAAAAAAATACCGAGCGCAGTGTACCATTGGAAAGTACAATTACAATATGATGTTTCAATATCGGTTTAAAATATCCGGCTCGAAGGACCACTCACCTCGGTGTCTGAGCGTTGCACTGATGAATATACTCCGGTATAGTGGTCTCGGCATCAGGTACATAATTTAAATATTTCCTGGACAAGTCTGGCCTCGTCTTGCTGACCAGCCACTTGCCCGCGGGTCCGGCCGCTCGTACCGCCCATAGAGGGTTCAGGGGTTGAACCGCGAACCCAACTGCACGAATCCATAGAGGCAATGGCATCTTATCATTGATATTAGCCGGCTTTTCTGGGAAGCCCCATGGATCTGCTAAGATTAGGTGCTTAACCCTGAAAAACGAAATTTGACACGGAATAAAATTGTATGCTTTGTTTTATGATTAAATTGTAAAAAATTAATAAGAATAAATAGATACAACTACATTAAATAATATATAATGATTTCCATTTAGGTCGGCTTATCTAAATATATCAAATACTCACCGCTCGGGATACTTGATAGAGTATGCTGTGGCTAAATAACCGCCAAGACTATGACCTAAAAGGATAAACTCCTCTAGGTTGACCTCTCGTCTCCATTGCTCCACTGATTCAACCCATTGGGCTTCAGCTTTCTCAGCATCACATGAAAATTTCGGACGGGAACTACGACCGAAACCTGTGATAGATTTAAACCATAATAAGCATATATGATTAGTCACGGTTGTCAATCGGGCTGCCTACTCTATGATTGCAAACTAAAAGGTTGTAATTTCCAAAAATTTTATCAGATGGCGGTGTAAGTTAAAATGAGAACTCACCTAGTAAATCAAACGCGTAAACTGGTCGCGTGGCGGCGAACGCATCCAAATTGGGACACCAGAGGGCGACACCTGCGCCCATTCCATGCAACATCACCAAAGGCGTTTTCGGTGACTCATCGTTCAACGATATCGTCCATATTTTATCGCATTCGCCCACCACTGAACCGATGTCCACATAGAATCGTTTGTATACAGTTTTTAAGCCTGCAAAATAAACATAATATAAGTATGTATATTGTATATGTTTTTAAATTAGTTATTACAATTATTCCGCGCAACAAAATCATGGACACAGCCAGTATTTTACAGGGACTTTTATATGTTCGGATAATAAAATGGGATTCTTCCACAGAGGTTGTAGGTCCTTTGACCTAAGTATAACTTCAACTATGGCCTACCTATGACTAATTCTATGGTGAGACTACTAATTCCCTCCGCATGGTCCCCGAGAAACCTTGATCTTTCTTATCAGATTTCTAGGGCGGCCGTAGATAGGCGGGGTCGCAGGAACGTTATGACACGACATCTGCTACCCACCACAAAAATTAATGAATGTGTGCTCACTGGGTTTCGAACTCGCAGACCTCTGTATGAAGCCGATATTAAACTACTATGTAAACCGCTGAGCCAAATGTTCACTACACAATGAGAGTGTGGCGGCAAGATTCGAACCGTGTTCCCTTAGTTGCAGTATACCCTGCTACTACTAATTTTATAATTTAGCTTTATGAATAACTTCCTTAACGTTTTTAATCTATTTTACAAAATCAAAAATCCTGACTAAAAACCCACATCCAAAACTTCTAAGTATAAAAAGCTGAAATTTGGAATATAAGTATGTTCATTTTCCATGTAAGCATCCACTAAGCAAAAAATTTCAACTTCGTTCAAAGCCAGAGACAGGTCGCTAGTTTATAATAAGGATTTAGAAAAACTGTTGGCCTGATAAGCATGGGTCAGATGCAATCGCTAAAGTATAATGTTATAAAATTATTATAGCATCATATCTACATATACCTACGACAATGAGTCAATGAATTTTAAATGTAAGATAAAAAAATTGATAACGTTTTAGATAAACATTAATTTAAGATAAGCAAGTTATAGGATCCTGTTGCTATATCAAAATGTATTGAAGGCAATTTAGCTACAAGAGATGACTCAATGTTTGACATTGAATAAACTACTTACTATGATGACTTGACTAAAACAAATACCAGTAATAAATTGTAGAAACAAAAAAAATATAATGACAAAGTGACTTCACAGTATTGAGTACAAATATCACCTACTATTGCTACAAATTTAAGTGCCAAAACCGGTTAAGCATATTTTTGTATTTTTTTTTATTATCTTTAATTTATTTGCGCGTTGCCTCTTTTCGAACAATATTATAAATGAGATACTGAGTTTGTTTGTTATGCTTTCACGCCTTAACTACTCAATCGATCATAAAATTTTGCATATACGTTGTCGAGGATACAGGAAAGGACATAATAGAAGCAATGTTTTTTTTTTTCATCCAGAAAAAAATCATATTCTGCTGTACCCGCGTTCCCTCTTAACTTCGTGGCTAGTTCGTGTGATTTATGTTTTTAATTGCAAATATATAAAAATTAAATAGAACTGTGGTGGTACTTGAAACCATTTGTTTTTTATTATTAATAATTTGATGAATAAAACGGGAAAACATTGACAAATACGCCGTGTATTTTTAAATTTATATAACTTAGCTATTTTTCAAAGAGAACAGGAATTACGATTTAACTATAGTAATTATTTTAAGATATGTTTATCAACTTACATGATAATATCTTCTTCTCGGCATTCCTTAGCAACATTTCCGATTGACGTGTCCAACTAAACCATCCACCAGTCCAACTAAAAATAACTACTAATTAAACATTTTTTTAAAGTAATGACAAGGTGATGAAATAAAGAAAGTAAAACAGGTGTTATTTTTTTTCCAAAACAAGTAAACATCGGTAAAGTAGCATTTGGTTGGACCCACAGTCCAGACATCAATAAAATTCTTGCCACATCATTAGAACTCGAAGGCAAATAAATCAAGTGTCATCAGTTGCAGACAAAAAATATTTTATTTTTTAGGCACTAAATTGGTATGTCCAAATGCTATCTAACTCTCAAATATGAACTAGTTTAATTAAATTGGGAAAAACTATAATACAAAATAATATGTACAATACACATAATTATTTTAAACTGAATTATCTTAAGTTGAATGCTTTCAACCATTCATAAGATCCATTCCCACAATATATTATTTTAAACTAAAGAATTATCCAAAAAGCAAGTTTCATCTTTCAAAGTAATAAAAGTTAACAACTTTTAAACTTTCAATCATAAAGCAAATAGGGTCGTTTTGTTTGTTTACCAGTTATGTTAATACCTAGTTTTGAATGCCTTTTGTTGAAAATATTTTCTTAGATTTTTTTTTTGCAAAAAGCAACTTTTGTTTTGGCTTTTTTTCCTTACTTGGTTTTTGTGCATTAAAACCTTTTTTTTTTCACAATTATATTAAATTTGTTTTTCTATTATTAGGGACAACACATCAATTTTATATTAGATGAAACTTTTTGAATTTTTTTTATAGAAAGCTGTGTTTGGGAAATCTGAATACCACTCACAGTAACATCAAATGTAAAAAAAACATTAAGCAAGTATATTAACTAATAGGTTAAAAATTAAAATTCTGTAAATAGCGTGTATGTAAGGTGTTAATACATCTGCTTGTGCTTTCCATAAAAAAGTTTATTTTGGCAAACATTGTCAAATAAGTCTCTACTTGAGAATTGTCTGTTCTTTATTTTATCTTATTATCATGACCCTCGATGGTTGATGTAAATTAAATTCAAATTAAATTATGTTGGAATACACACAAGCAATTATTTAAAACAATGAAGTTCAGAACTATGCAGCATGCAATCAAACTACATTAAATTAAGGCATGATAAATGAAATTAAATTTAAAAAAATATCAAATATTACCGTATTAACAATTTACACAAAGTGATTTAATAAAAAACTATATAATTAACAAGCTCGTTAAAAAGCAGGCCTAATTATCATTAAATCATTAAATCTTACTTCCATATAATGGATAAGATTCTTCTTGGCCATTTTCTACTGACTGCACTGTAATATAGAAACATTGAAGATGAGTATAACTTCTAAATAAAAAAAAACTATTTTGCATTAAATAACCTTTTCAATAATATTTATTATTTATGAAGGAGCCAACAGCAATATTCTTTTTCTTTGTTACAACCAGACAATGAAATTTCTTAAAATTTAAATAACCCAATACTTATTGCTTTATTTCTTGTAATATAATGTTCAAGGTTATACAATAGAGACTGCAAATTGTACCTCCATTTGCAGTCTATTATTAACTGAGGGCTATAAGGAAGTGGGGGACATTTACGAGTATGTGTTAGTGATGCCTAAGTCTATTCATAATTTATATAAAAATTACGTGTCACATGTTCAACCACGATGAACCCCTAAACTACTGAACCGATTTTGATAAAACTTTGTAGCTATGTTTAATTTGGTCCAACTTAAAAGATAGGATAGTTTTTATTTTGAACCCGGGCGAAGCCGGGAGCGGGCCATTAGTAGTTATTTCTATATATGTGACTTGACTCCTATATATAACTTTCTATATTTACTCTTCAAAACTGTAACCAAAACTAAAACAAAATACATACTTATAGTTTTGTAATCTGGTGTTAGATGGTGTAAAATATAATCCAGTAAGAGGGACATATTGTTGAAGACATTCGAAAAATGTTAATTTGCAAACGAGTTACTAACTGTACTTTTATTATTATTATTTTTTATTCCAAAATAAGATTTGGTTACTTTATGTTCATATTTACTTGCAATAAAAAAGATTTTAAGTATTTTTGAACCTGTCACTAACGACCCCAAGCACTGTCACAACCGTCCTTGGGGTCAGAACGATTGACATTCCCCCCTTTTTTTCTAATTTGCTCCTATGAGTTAACCATTGTACTTTAGGACAAAAATTTAGTAATTATATGTAGACAAATGTACACTTTACAATAAAAATCTTTCTGCCATCTAACTGGTATATTTATAAAATTATGGGCAATCAAATGAAAACTGTCACAACCGTACCCAGCCTACCCGACACACTAATAGTGTGTAAAAAATATGTAAAAAAAATATTGGACCAAACCTATTCCAAATCTTCGCCTTAGTGTGAAATTTTAGATTTATGCACTACTAAATTCTATTAATAGTATAACTGCTGGATGCTTTAATTTTTTGTATTCACAACTTTAGAAATTACTTGATTCTATGCAGTAATTCTAAAATACAACTCTTTTTTGGCGTGTGTCCTGCTTGCTTATTAAATCTGTTTTTTTTTTTAAATTCTCAAGTAACTTAAAAAAAAACTACTTATGTATGTATGAATAGAAAATGACCATGTTGAAATCATACACACACCCATAAATATATCCCCAGGCAGGAAAAATCCATTAACACAAGGCTCTCTCACACACACACACACACACATGAGATAGATAAACATCGCGCAAATTCTACTCAGAAGCAATTTCCCTTCTGCAGTGATCAGTTTTAGTCTTAAAAAATCTATAAATGGAGTAAATATAGCTAGTTCACATGACTCTTTCAAATCCTTGATAAAAAAGCATGCGAGTTCTCTTAACATTCACACTAAATAAAATATTTCAAACTTGCTTATTAAAGACCATTGTTGGCTGCTTTCGTAAATATATATCTGGAATCATAATACAAATACCTAGTTGTAGAAATAATTAATAATCATAGTTTATTTATTATATAAATACATATTATCCTCATAGGGCTACTAAATAAAATAACATTATCACAATATAAAGCAGGCACTTATAAGTAGCCAGGCTGCTTATACCTGGTTCCTATGGTTCCTGGGGAGGCCTATATCCAACAGTGGACGCCTATGGTTGAGATGACGATGATTATAAAGAATGAACACATCTAGATTATAGCAAATTGAATGGGGTTTGAATAATTAATTCCCCATAAATATAAAAATGTCACATTTAGCACCAGTTTTAACCTTCTTTTAAAAATGTAATCTTTCCCCATTGGGAAGGATGCTCCATATTTTTAGATCAAAGTTGTTGCAGATGCGGATTTTTAGAGGATCACTAACGGGAATGTAGATGCAGATTTCAAGTTTATTTAATAGTTTTGCAAAAATTAAATACTGAAATTGATAATTTTAATATTTTTTTATAAAGAAATCAAACTACTAAATATAAATTAAGTAAAAAATTGAAATAAAAAAAAAAGCCAAGCTATTTTATAATTCATTGTGGGGAAATCTGCCAAGTTTAGAACTAGCTTCATATCCACATCAGTAAAAGATTTGCAATGTTTATTGCAGAAGCAGAGATGGTTTGCGGATGTCTAAATCGATTCCAAAGTATCGAATTTGCGGAAACGGATGTGAACATCCGCAACAAACATGCTTTGTATATAAATTTCAAAATGTTGCACACAAAAATATCATGTAGAAATTACTAAATAACATATTGACGGCGAAATTTATGTGCCAAAATTAATAAAATGTTTAATTTCTTTAAAACTTTTAAATTGTTAAACTCATTTATATAGGAAATGTAATAAAATGAAAGTTACAGTAATTGAAATGAAAGTGAAATTATCATTTACTTCACCATCAATATGAAACATCTCAGGATGAGTCGCATAATGCTCTAGCTAGCTGGACTTAGCTTCTTCATAAAAAAAGCAAATGATTGAGGATTCTAAACAGCAGTAGCAATTAACACTAATAATGGATAAATGGTAAGTTTGTCCTTCTATTATGAAAAATATCAATCGTGATTAAATTTTTAGATCTCCGGAATGGTAATGGACATGCTGATAACAAATTGGGTCTCTTGATTAAATATGGACACAAAACCAAAGATTTAAATTGTTAGATGCACCCTGAGCTTCTGAAAACTGTCTGTAATATGTCTGTGTTATTGTAATTGTTATTCAAACAGTGAAAATAATTACTTACGTATGAAATGTGATTCCCTTGGATTTCTTTATTTCTTGAATTATGAGAATACATTCTAAACGAACCTAATTAGCAAAATCAAAGATGTGTATGCAACGTGAACCGCTCACTGCTTTCTACAAGTAACTAAGGCGGGAAAGGTGAGCTCACTCTTCCAACAATGACACATTTTCTGCCACCTGAAGTATGGCAAGGGTGCATCTAACGATTTAAATCTTTGCACATAAATGTTTATAAGGATTGATGAACCCATTGGTCTTAATGCTCTGTCTCAGGACAGGTTTCATTCCCGGCTGAGTCAACTTTGGAAATTAACTTTTCATAGTTGGCTCTGGTTTGGATTTGAAAGTGGTGGCATGGCACACTGCATTTTGCAGTCATTTGGGTTACCCCAGATGGCAGCAGTAATCACACCCACACCGATGGCCACCATGAAATAACAAAATGACTGTGTGCTGTGAGTAAGAGATGCTAGAGCACATTTACCTATCCCTTGTCCTTATCCTACTATGATCAGACACTTGCAGCAACTGTGATGTTACTTGTGTTATAAGTGATACTAGCCACCTACGATAAAGTAGACTGACAGCCTGTCTGTTGACCTCAACATAAAAAAAGTTTTTTGATGTTTTACCTTACTGATCCTTGAAGTAAGAGATAAAAAGTTAATCATAAAATTGTACAATAACAAATTTTCCATTCACCATTCTGACGTAATTGAAATAAAGTAGTGCAATTCAATATGAACAAAATGAGTTACCTCAAGATTCCGATAATGACGTGATAAATGAGTGGCATAAAGAATAGTGTCCAAATGTAATTACATGATGAATGAAATTTTGGCATAACAGACGGGTCAAAATGTTGTTTTTATGACACCTAAAATAGACCAAAGGTTTTATTTTATTAGACAATTAAAGCAAAATTTAATCTAGCGAAGCAATAACATTTTTTTAATGTTATTGCGCAATAACAAAAAGCAAAAAGTGAGCTATTAATTATTTGTAAACAATAAGTTACCTGGTTTCGGTTGTTGTTATATTAATTTCACTACCCATTTGGTTAGGAATCGATTCAGAAAAGACACATTACGTTGTGAAATAAATTATAGTAAAGAAAAAGTTTGCCGCAATTGTTACAACAATAGAAACTACGTACGATTCGACACAAAAACAGTCGCTAAATGAAATGAATGGATTTATTTTTTGATAACTCACTCACAATGACTTTACAGACCATTTGATTTTTATTTAATTTTGTTTTGAATTGAAAATGTTAAGTCAGCTGTCATCTGTCAAGACATAGAAGAAAGAAATTTAATAAAGTTCGTCATCACAAATCACAAACTAAACTATCATAAATAAATCAAAATGGTTTCCGATTTTCATATTTTATTTCATCGAATTTGAAAGATTACTCTTTCTCTTCCAACAACTACTTACATATGAACTACCTACATACAATTATTGGTACCTACCATAAACTAAATAATAGATACTAAATACTAACGTAGTACCTACCTATTATTATAAAAGTTGCAATAGTTGTTACCTTGTTACTATAGCAACGATTAAAGAAAAACAAAAATAAAATATCCGTTTTAATAACATAGGTACCTTCACAAAATGCAAATAACTTCTGTTCAGCCAGTGTTTAAATTAGAATTAAACCATAAAGTAACATCAAATATTGTAACTATAGCTAAATATGATGGAACACACTCATGTCTCACTGCCTCTGCTGGTTATGATAAAGTATGAATATTATTACTTCCTTTGATTCCAGAGACGTCCCCAATGATCTTCTAACAATAAAAACAGATTAACATTAGATATCTTGTTACACAAAATAAAAATGATATTATTTTGTAGATAATAATCCATCATCCACACGGTGGATTATCAAGTGGCCGAGCCCAACGATCGCAGGCTCATGGGGAAGTTTCAGAACTAAATCTCAGCCAGGCTGTTATAGCACTTGCAGCCGGACCACTGAAACCTGATTCTACTCGAGACATGTTGCTCATTGGATCCCCTTCGCAAATACTAGGTACCTATGATAACTATTTCTTGCATTTACTTTATCCTGTGTGAGCACAATATGATACGTAACACAGCTATGCACGAGAAGTAGGTCCTAGTCCATACGATAAAGATAGTCCACTATGAATTTGCAGGAGTTAATATCTTTTAAAAGATTGCTTTCATCATTAAAAACAAGCGATATTTATTCAGAGTTTGAAAAAACCAGAGATTCTATGCCAGAAAAAACCAGAGGTTGAAAAAACCAGAGCCCGCAAGGTCTTCTATGTTTATACTTATTATTAAATATACCTAGGTATGCTTTTATTTGATTGTAGTGAGTTTGTTTTATAATACCTAGGTACCTAGCTTTTGCCCGCGACTTCGTCCGCGCCCCTTTTGCTTATTCAATCGCTACTAAACTTCACATGATCACACTCTGGGCTAATCTAAAGGCTTGTTCAAACCGCAGAGTTATCTGCTACCGCCGTCGGTAGCGGAATCCCGAGGGGTATGCAAATAACGCGCTGTTTAAACCATAGCGGTATCCGCTACGGAGGCGGTAGCGGGTACCGCAGTGTGGTCGACCGATGACGCTCAGTCGCCGTTTTGTCTTGTTTGTTGCACGTAGATTTTCAGTGTAAAGTGTGAAGAAGATGGCAAGCAGAGTACGAAGTTTCGCCGAACACGCGGTACCGTACCTCGTACCGCTCTGGTATGCGCTTCCGCTTTCGCAGCAGCTGCGGAAATCCCATACTAAATACCGCGCGGGATATCGTTTGGGTATTACTTGTACCGCTACCCACGGCGGTGGCGGATAACTCTGCGATTTAAGCAAGCCTTTAAGATTGCCTGAAAATTTCATCATCCATAGTCGTGTTAGTTACACCATTTATGACTCAAGAACGGCTGGAACGATTTTTATTATCTTTGATTTGTTGAATTCGTATCCGCCTCGAATAGCCGAATAACTAATATAATAAAACAAGGGAAATATTCACGAAAAAAAATATTATGAAGAAAATTCATTCTCATACACTTTGTATGGAACTTATAGGTAGGTACTCTTTGAGGCGGTACCAAATTCGCCGAGTCAGCTAGTAAATAAATAAAAGGACTTTATTTTTCATTACTTAAGTATACACATCTACATATTTATATAGGCTCCCATACTCAAGTCACTTAGAGATCCACTGGGTGGATACCTACTTAAGGACACTAGTCTAGTGTCTTAAGGACACTAGTGACTTAAGGACACTAGTCTAGTGTCCTTAAGTATCCACCCACCTGGTGAACTCACCAAAAATTTCTAGGCACTTGACATTTAAACTGTATTTCAGCCTACGATGTCCATGACAACTCGGATTTATTCTTCAAAGATGCTCAAGATGGGGTTAATGTGATAATAATAGGCAATTTCAGCAAGTATAAGGAAACTTTAGCCATTGTGGGAGGGAACAGCTCAATACAAGGACTAGATTGGGAAGGTAACGAGGTTTTTTGGAACGTGGTTAGCGGCAAAGTGTGTACTATGATACTTTTTGACTTCGACAAGGATGGCGAAAACGAAGTGAGTTACTTGCTATGTTTATAATTATTTCTTTCACTTACCCTGCAAATTAATTAACCGTTTGCTCTATTTTAAACATTTTTTTAAAGTAAATAATCTCTATATATATAAAAATTACGTATCATGTTTTTATCTCAATTTATAGTATATTTTTATTGCAAATTATTTGTTTATTATATGAGAAAGAGTTATAAATTACCTTACACCGCCATTTGTGAGAAATTTATGGAACTCACAATTATCTCTGAAACAACTGTGAGTTACATAAGTTTCTCACAGATGTAAGGTAATTTATCGGCTGGATTAGGTAAAGATTTACCTATTATAAAAATTGCACCCCGGGCGAAGCCGGCAGCGGTACGGCTAGAAAAATATAAAAATTTCGTGTCACGTTGTTTGTCGCCGATGAACTCCTAAACTACTGAACCGATTTTGATAAAACTTCGTAACTGTGTAATTTGGTCCAACTTAAAAGATAGGATAGCTTTTATTTTGAACCCGGGAGTGTGTAGCTAGTAAATAATAAAATATTTTATAAAACACACTCAATAAGCATTTATTCAATATTTATTGCTCATAAATTTTTATCAGGGTCATGTGCACACATGACCCTGATAAAAATTTATACACATCTCTACCTCGGATTTTAAACAAATGATACCCACTGTTTGCAGCTTCTAATAGGCTGTGATGATTCTTTCATCAGAGTATTGAAAAATAATCAGTTCATCGTGGAATTAGCTGAAACTGGTCCCGTTATCTGTCTCTCGCCAATCACTGAAGTCAGATTTGCTTATGGTCTGGCCAACGGCACGATTGGAATTTACGAAGAAGGTATACGTTTGTGGAGGGTTAAGGTTAGTCAGTTATTAAATTAAGTTATCGACAAAGTAACTCCATCACAATTTAAATCTCTTGGTACAATTTGGAGATTTCATTTTTACGTAACAGAGAAAACATAGGCAGACGCCTACGTTTTTACCTATAGTCCTAAATTTTTCATAACAATAAATTTACCTAAATTTTGGTACGGCACTGAATATATCATCATAAAAAACAAATTTTTTTATAGTCTAAACAAAATGCGATCTCCCTACAAATATCAGGAGAGAGTTTAGCTTGTTGTTGGGGGAACGGTCGTATAGACTGGAGAGAAGGTATATCGGGAAGAGTTCTGCGACGGGTTCAGATGCGTTCAAATGCTGCTGCAATGTTGTTGGCTGACTACCGTTCTGTTGGGACACAAGACCTTATTTGTGTTTCGGACAGAGGTGAAGGTAAGGGTTTTTATTTTTTATTTTAAAGTTCTTTTTTAATTTTTAAGACATATTACTTACCCAATTTGGTTTAAGTTACGAAAGAAATTACATATTACTGTTTTATTTTATTTAATTTAATTGAAATACCAACAGCACATCAAAATTTACTAAGTCATATACATAAGTTATACATGGTTAAGTATAAGTAAGTACCTACCTACTATTATCTCTATCAACAGTACATTGATTATCTGGCATCCCAACGGTCTTTGACACATCGGAAATATCTTCAGCAAGGCACGATGAGAAAGCTGAGCAGAAAGACAGTACAAGACCTGCTGAAACATTATAACCGTTTTGAAAATCAGACAGTTGAGACAACAGAACAATGACATGTTCTTCGAAAACAGCCAGAGCGGGTTTCAGCGTGGGTATAGGGAGGGTTTCAGCGTAGCTCAAGCCGTCTGCTTCCCTGTTAGGGTACCTATCTGCTATCTTGATAAAAGGATGGTACCTTTACACTTAATAAAAGGGACTCTCATTTACATTGGATTTAAATTACACTTGATAAAAGGGACTCTCATTTACATTGGATTTAAATTGTGAAAAAAATTACAATCACTGTTACCATTTACAAAAACAAGACTTAAGTGTTACTACTTCAGTCACAAAAAGATAACTGGGACAAAAGTAGATTTTCACAGCAGTGAATCTAACTTGATGGAATTTAGTAGATAACAAACTAACTTAAATATTGTAGGACACAGACTTCATAAGAACTTTTATTACCTAAATAACGCTGTCCTTCATATTTAGTTTTAGGCTATCCACCTTACCACGAGAACACAGGCTTGGCTGCATCTAAAAAGCTTCCTTCGGATGAAGATCGTTTAGCTATTACTGAACTCTTTAACAAGAAACAAGCTTTGATGGTAGAATTACAGCATTACGAAGCAAATGCTGCCGGTGGAAGTATGAGTTTGGATAATGATCAATCCACAACAGCGATGCCAACCAATACAAGATTGCAAGTTGCTGTTACGGCTTCTGCAGAAAAGGTATCTAATCTCAGTTCAAGGTGCTTGGAGTTGTCAATGGCGTTGGCCGTCTTGGCGGGGTACCTATATTCGCGTAAGAATTAGTAGGTATATCTCGATGTTTTGAATGAAAATGTTGATTGATTTATATTATGCTATGTTACGTTTAAAGCAAAACAACTTCTTAATTTTTTTGCGTGTAAGTAAATATATAATGTTCGTGGGAATGCAAGCCAATAAAACACCGTTTGGTTAACATTTTTGTTACGAAAAAAAAATATAGATAGGTACCAAATGTTGTCTAAACTAATAGGTAATTCAAACCTAGGTATAGTATTTTTTTTTTTCAAAGTTTTTGGATAAGGAGCAGGCTTAAGAAAGTACCCATTTGACGGCACTAAGTGCCAATTGGGACGCCAGAGTAATTCTTTTTCTTCACATGAATATATTTTCAGAGATGTTTAGAACTGGCCATAACTACAAACAACGATACAATAGTAAGAGCAGCTTTGGTTTTAGCCGAAGGAATTTTTGAAACTGGGGAGACATTAGCTCGACACCCGACGACGTCACAGCTCCTTTCCATACTACAAGTGCCTCTCTCTCCACCAAGAGATGTACCTGTTGATGTTCATATTAAGGTAAACTGTCCACAGCATGTGTGCTGCTGTGTTGCGGCGAGTGAATGCCCTTACTCACTATGGAATATGGATATATTCCAATATGTAACTCAATACGTCATACTCATACAAGTGACTGTACTATTTCTGTCCACTTGAGATGAGATTCCGTCCATTTGAGAATCCCTCCACTTAAAATTACTACTAAGGTTGGCAGCGCACTTACAGCACCTGTGGCTAGTGTTGTCTTTATAGGCAGAGGAAGCCAGCTGCCCATCAAAAAAATGGACATTGTCCAAATATCTCGAGATTAGAAGTTTGTACTTTCATTTGTTATGATATTGTTATAGTTATTAAACTGACCATGATGTAGACTGTCAGCCTGCCTGCCATACTTTACATAAAAATTTTCTCAGTTACTCTCAAATGTACTTAGCTAATATCTCTTAGAAACGGGGGGGACATTGTATGAAATCGCATGAATCCCCCCGCCCCTCGTAACGTAATACTCGATTCTTTTGTAATTTCTTTTTAAGCTTACCCATAAGAATACCTTGCACTGTATTTAATTTCTAATATACTCCCCGCGGGAAAACATAAAAAAAAAAAAAAAAAAAAAATATCTCCCAGATATCTCTCTAAAAGCTGATAATTTTTTTTCACAGGCTTTAGTTGGATATGCAGACAGTGAGCAATATCATATTTTTGAGCTCACCAAACAGTTACCCAGGTTTTCTATGTACACTCTCGCCGAGCCGTCGTTGCTCCGAGAGAAACATACCAGTCATGTTTCATTTCACATAACGGAGAGGGTCCAAAGAATCTGTATATGGATAAATCAGAATTTCCTTTTAGACCATGAAGTGGATGTGGAAACTGAAGAATCAAAAGAGCTCGATATTAGCCTCTTCTGCCTTAGAGACAAAACATACTTGGATATGACTTTTAGTTCGGATGGACTTGTTAAATTTTCCACACCCAACATTGGGCTTGCTGGGAATTTAGTACAAAGTCTGGCTTTATTTTTGAATTTGACTGATTTACAGGTAAGTGGCCATGAACACAATCAATTTTTTTCTATTAAATAGGATTTTTTAAATACATAATAATATTCAAATTATGTTCATAAAATGAATGTTTTATATTTATTTACTAATTGTGTAGGTATAATACTTATAAAAAAGTATAAACAATGTACCACCAAAGACTGACTGATCATCTAAATGTGCTAGCATAGCTTTCTCTATACCACCTTTGTATCCACACCATTTAAAAAAGCACAACATTTACTACCTGGGGTCCAGAGAGGCAGAGAAAATAATGAGTGGTCTTTAATGCAAGACACTTACTTGAAAAACGTCATAACTCATACATCAGTCTTGCTCATGAGTAATTGATTGAAAAAAAAAAAATAATAATATAGGGTCCTTTAATACAAAGATAAATAACCATTTGTGCTGAAATAAACATATATTTCAATAATGACATTAATTACAATGCAAGATCATTGACCATACAGTTCCACGAAACCTACACACTTTATCGGATTAAAGAAAAACATATTATTATGTGGCGGTTCTCTTTGACTCACAGCTTTTACAACTTCCTGGCCAATGACTCCACCAACCACCGCTGCCGTGCCAGAGACAATACCAAATACATCAGTCAACAAATTATCACTTATGAAACCAATCGGAAGCGATAACTCCTTTACAAGTTCATTCCTCATTTTCAATAATATTTCTGTGTCAGTTTTGCGTGTGGCTGGGTCTGGATTTCTATTATATTCATCTCTAAAACGGAGTAAAATCTTCATAACAAAGTATGATGGATCTCCACGACGCAGTCGAGAACGCAGTTCAGGTTTTGTCCAATCAGCGGACAATGCGTTCTGAAGCGGCACATAAATTGCCCTACGCTTGACAGTTATTGAGACAGTTTCCCTTGCATTCTTCTCTGTGTCATCTGCACTACGTTTGACGGCTTTATGTTGGACAATCTCCTCGGAATATTCGTGATCTACGAGATCCGCGAACATATATCCAAACATACCCCAAACATCGCCGCAAAGGAATTTTTTATTGTTGTCCCGGCAAATGTTGTTTATGCGCTCTAACTGTTCTTGTTTCAATCCTGTCGCGCACACAATGTCGAATGTAGAGAAAAAGTTGTCGGGTAATTCATCAACACCTTTGGTTTCAGTCGTGATTGCAACCATTGGGTTCAATGCCTTCGCGCGTTGCAGTGAAGCCTCTGCTCTATTTTCCCCAAGTTTGTTAGGCGGCGTTAAAAATTGAGAATACAGGTCCACTTCGTTGAGGGTTTCATTGTCCAACAAACAAACACTCTTAACTCCGGAGAGAATTATGTTTTTAGCGGTTTCGGCTCCTAGGCCGGATAGCCCGATGATTAACACTTTAGAAGCGCGCAAACGCTTTTGAGATTCTAAGCCCCACAGACGTATTTGACGATCATATTGCTCCGCTTCAGCCTCTGAAAGTTCTACGTCGTTATTTTCAACCATTTTTAATTAAACTTTCACAAAGCTTTCGCCAAAATTATATATCGAGACGGCAATTAATTAATTTGTTTTCTCCGGCCGGCGTGCCTATTCTTCTTTGACAATGACATAGTAAATTTAAACCGTTTTAAACATTGACAATGACAATTCTATATGCAAAACAATTGATTGACGACCACAGAATATAGTACATAAAGTGTAGTCTTCTTTTCTCATCTATGGTGGATTCAAAACGTCATTCAAACGTAAGTCACTGACAATGAAACTTATTTGAGCGGGAAATTCAGACGGGAATGTTCAAAATTAGAATGTAAATAGTTAATTATGGTCAGACGATTTATATTACTGTCTGGCGTGTATTGATATAAGAAAAATAAAAAGATGTTGATTTTAATATACAATAAAATATATACGTTGTGATTTACAGTCCACTGCCCTATTTCCGGAAGCTGAAAAAGAGCTACGGCAAGAGCTAACACACGCTTCCCAAGTTGGAGAAACGCGATCTCGTTTAGCTGCTGAAACTGCAGAACGAGCACAATTGATTACCGCATTATTACCGGCGGCGCAGGATGCAGCGGCACATAATTTGTAAGTAATTATATTATTGTCTATAGCTATTATATTATTAAATTATTCGACAAGCCCTGGGATGAGTGGTTAGGGCGCTTGCCGTTGTCTCAGGCGACCCGGGTTCGATTCCCGGCAAGATCAACTTTGGAAATAAACTTTTCAAAATTGGATCTGACAAGGCACACTTGGGCAGCTCGTTTGGCGGAATTTCAGAAGAAAAGCGTGAAATAACAGGATGTGTGCTGTTGTGTTTCAGTGAGTATGGGATGCCAGAGCACATTTCACTGTCCCTTATCTTTAAACCTACTATAGTCGACAGAGCACTTGTGTTTAACAGGCGTCAGTAGTCACCTGCCATCATCATGTCTATCAATCTTAACATAAAAGAAAATTAAAATTAAATTTATACCACATTCTCCAGGAAAGAAATGTTAAATTGTTACAAGGAAGTAGTTATGTTGAATGAGGAGTTGCTAACGAGTTGTCATGTTCGTCGCGCCACACAAGAGCAAGCGGTCGCTTCTCTAAAAAGACTGCACACTATTTTACAACAGGCTGCTAGATTAAGAGGTAATATTAAGTTGCTAAGCATTGATTGCCTGATTATAATACCAATTAAATGTTGTAATGTTGAAAATTTAAATTTTTATTGCATTTAAATAAATGTAGATTTTTGTTTACAATATTCGTCTTATAATAATTCTGCAATAGTCTAATTAGGGGCCAAAGGGTACTGGAAACAACACATTTAATTATTATAATTTCTTTACAGTTGGAAAATATAGCAAAGCAGTAGTTGCTGCAAGTAGGAAGGCTATCCAAGACGATAATGTTGAGGCTCTAATAAAAATTCTACAAATTGGCGAATCTTAATTACCAAATTTTAGTGAGGATAAAATTTACACAGAATGTAATATTATAACAAAAATCAACAATTTCATCTGTAAATTTTTCTTAAATGCAGTTTCAATACTTTTTTGTGCTTGCGAAGTTTATTCACAATGTAGGGCTTGATGTGCAATAAATAAAAAAAAAAAATACAATTAGCAAGTTCTTTTATTTTTTTAAACAACCAGTATCGAACGTTTTGTTTTGGTTTTAAACAATTAACAGGCCTATAAATACGATAAAGATATTTCTTGTTATGTATGCGACATTATTCATTACTTATCTCTTAATTAAACACAAAAATAAATAATCATGCCAATCTACACAAAAATTTAAAAAGTTCCTAACTAGTAACACTAATGAATATTTTATTGATAATATATAGGTTTTATGAAATTACAATTTATTGAATTGAATTTAAAAAAAAAAAATATTTTTTGTAGTTTAAAAATCTTTCTCTCTCCTAGCCCACAAGTTGCGTGCCTCACTGGGTCCTTGTCTTTATTATTTTTCTAACATCTAACTATACATTATGGTTTTGCATTAAATGATTGAATTGAATTTAACAGTATCCTATAACAACACTTAAATATGTAGTTGTATACTTTTCACTTTTGAAATCTTTACACAAAATTCATTTAGACACATACAAACTATGAACAAACTAACACATTATTTAAATTTTAACTTAGTCAAAAAAAATAAATTTTAAAGTCTAATTTCTTTGAAGGCATAGTGAATATCTTCCACGCTAACGTTCAAAAAGATCGTGGGGTCCACATCTTTCCAGTTCATTGTCAACAGACCGAAAGAGTAGAGCTGTCGGCAGATTTCCAGCACTTCTGCGTATTTCAGTCCTCTGCTGGTGGCGGCAGTTTTGTATGGACGACCTTCTATTAGGAACAGGTCCGAGCTCGTCATCACTACCCGAGAGAGCGTCGTCTCATCTAAACCCGTTCTCTCAACCTGCCAAATTTAAATTCATTTTTATATCAGTTTAAACTTAAATAAAAAATAAAAAAGAATCCCTAGTAAAAAATTGTTAAGACAGTCTGACGGTCCATTTGATGGTAGGCGGCAACGCCAAAGTGATTGTTTGCTTTTATTTGGCACAAAGTATAAAATGAACTCAGATAAAATAAGAACTAAAGAAAAGAGCTCTGTGGACGGCAGAGTGAAGCCGGTAAGACTATAAATATTGAGGTTAGAGCTTGGAACACAAAATCTCAATACAGTAAATTGCCTACGAACACGTGTTTATAAAACCGGTCTATAGTTCTCATTTGGTCTAAGGTAAGAGAATGAAGTGTTCTGACTCACCTCGGCTGCGATGGCCCTTAGTACAATCTTGGCAGCCGGAGCGCAGTTGCGCAGTATGCGGACGTTGGGCTTGACTAGGGCTTCGTCTAGTGCGCGCTCCACGTGCTTCAAGTCGACGCTTTCGTTGGCGGCTTGTGCCAGCCCTGAAGCGGAGGAACACAAGCGTAGCGCGAAACGCACATCCCCTGACGCAGCCGCCACCTTCCTATAAACGTGATATCACTTCTATAAGAACACCTTCTATGAATCAATGGTACGCGTGCAATTGATGGCACGTTCAAAATCATTTGAACTTCCCCAATCATTGATTCCCTCAAGACTTGCGTAGGATTCCAGTCGTATTTCAGTATCGTAATATGTGAAGGGTCTTTAGTGTCGAAATATATATTTTTTAATGTTAAGATCGATAGACAGGCTGTTGGTCCACTTGATGGTGGGTAACTATCGTCGCCTATAGCACAAGCAACGCCACAGATGTTGCAAGGTAATGGACTCTGGCATCCCTTAGCTCACTCACCGAAACACAACAGCACATATGCTGTTATTTCACGGTGGTCTTCTGTAAGGAGGCTAGCCAGCTTTTAGTTACTGCCGCCAGACGGGCTCCCCAAATGACTATGAAACGCAGTGTGCTCTGTCACTACTTTCCAAATCTAGACCAAAGATAACTATGAATTTCCAAATTGACTACGCTGGGAATCGAACCCGGGCTTCCTGAGACGTATAAATACAGTCGAAACTGGCTCGGATTACAGAAATCAGCAGAAAATGATATTACCTTGCAATCAGTTCCATGGCGTTTCTGGTGATGTTGCAAATGTTGAGTCTCGTCTCCACTATGGCTTGCAGCTGTTCGCGCGAGTAAGCTGTGAAGGTGAGCCTTGTCACCCCGATTCGAGACACCACCGGCATCGACATGTTTCTCTCCGCCAGATCCATGGTGTTCGAGATGGTGATGACGATCAGTGCAGCGTGCGGGTTGTTAGTCCAGTTTATCACGTTGTACAGTAGCTTGTTCTTCTTCAAGCAGAGGGCGTCAAACTGTATAAAAAAGGTAATCGTTCATTGAGAAATACTATTTTCATATAGGAGCGTCTTAGCCGTATGAGCCTCTAAGACCCAACACACATGGAGCTACTCAAAAAGAACTAGTTAAAAACTCAAATTTGTAACGAGTTGCTTGAACGTCACCGCCCGTATATTATCATACAGACGACACGACACGATCACGAGTGGCGCGTAATGCGATAGCCACGCTTTTAGTTACTTTAATCATTCTATGGTCAGCAACGTACTTGCAGCACCTATGGCGATGATTGTGTTATAGGTGACGGTAGCCCTGAGTTTATAATTACTGCCGTATCTAGTAGTGGGCGGTTCTTTGCTCTGTGGTTTGACCGAATATGCTTGCAGTTTCATAACATGATTGACGCATTATTGATTGCGTTATGCGTGATTGACAGCATGATGTACATATATTATATACAAAAATTTACCTCATCAATAATGAGTACAGTTGGTTTTAGTCCAGGTTTTGTGGTCGCAAATCTTTCATTGAGTGACTTGCTCGCCTGTATGCAGGAAACTTTTTTACCTGTGAACCGATAATATCTATTAAAACAAATGCTTTTTTTACACCCTTCGAATTTACTTAAAAAAATTTACTTATAATATGTATTATTGTATGGTACTTATATCAATGTATAGTACGAGTGTGGAACCAAAATGAGACAAATAATAGACTAATAAAGAAAATAAGGTCTGCTTAAAAAAAAAATCAACAAATTTCCATAGACAGAAACACATATACACACACGCGTTAAATTTATAACACCCAGTTTTTGCGTCGGGCGTTAAAAACTTGTATACCGTGTATAGAATGAGTGAGTCGAGTTTTATAAATATAGCACTGAAATGTACCTGTCAACTCCTTATGTATCTTCACATATAACTGCTTGGGATCAACAAGTTTCATTCCATTACATTCCACAATTTTGTACTCGGGTAAAGTTTTGTCATCCTTTATGAATTGTAAAGCTTTATTCACAGTGGAAGTCTTCCCTGTACCGGGTATGCCAGAGACAAACATTAAGGCGCTTCTACACTCCATTATGGAGTACGTTAGAAATTCTATCAGTGCTCCTAATTCTCGTCCCCTCCCTGGGAGATCGTCTTCTCCTTTTATGAAGTCTGGAAATTGTAAAAAACATATTTTTAGAGACACTAATCAAGATGTTAGAAGTATCATTATAATCAAAATTTGTAGAGTGCAATATATGGAAATTAATTTTTATTTGTCTTTAATAGGAGTCAGCGTATTAAGTGTTAGATATGAATAATTATGATTTTAAACATTTTTTTTAATGCCATCAAATTCATCAGCCATCAGAATATAGAGTACCGGACGTAAGGTACCTTTCTCTACAGAAAAGTATGTAGTTACTTTTCTGTGTTTCTGAGTTATCAAAATTTCAATATTATCAGTTATGTCCTTTCTTGTATCTCTGACAACGTGTATGCAAAATTTCATGATGATCGGTTGACTAGTTTAGGCGTGAAAAGGTAGCAGACAGACACTTTCGCATTTATAATATTAGTATGGATTATGTTCGACTACAGGAAGGCCAACGAGAAAACGAAAAGAATGTAAACAAACCCGGCCCTCTGTCCTTGTATAAGTATTGACTATGATTAAAGTATAATAATTAATAAGTCATACCATGTGATTTCTCTAAACAGTTTTCCTTCCTTTGTAAGCTCAGTGGTAGCTCACAAATCTTGGGCAGTTCGTAATTACTTTTCCTAGCCGATTGTTGTGGCGTTTTTGCTGGCGTTTTTGATTTTCGCGATGCACAAGACTTATATCTAGAAGGAGTTTCAGGCTTAAAATCGTCATCGCTATCAAGCGAAAACTTTTTAGGCATTTTTGCTGGCGTCCTTAACTTTCTTGCACCACCATATTTACTCCTGACAGGTGTATTAGGCTGAAAATCATCATCACTGTCATGAGATTTTCTGGACGTTTTTAATTTTCGTGTACTCCTTGATGATATTCTACTAGACTGAGAGCTATCATCATCACTGTCAAGAAGAGAGTATTTCCTTGTGGCTCTTCTTTTCTCTGCCTTTGTACCCAATCTCACTTCCTGGCTTGGAACGGTTGGTTTCAGTGAGTCAGTTATCAAAACTCTCCTGCGATACTGTTCTGGTGATGGCGTATTAAATACACTTGGGGAACTTCTGTATTTATTATCGTATTCGCTGTTTTCACTGTCCATTGTTAACTTTCTAGATAGCCTTCTACCAGGTGATGATACTTCTTCATTGAAACATTTTGGCAATCGTACAACACGTCCAGAACTAGTTCGTTTCATTGCATTTTCCGCTTCTTTCTCTGTGTTAGATTTGAGTTTTTGTTTTATAACTAAGGTCGGTACCGATTTATGCTTTTCTATTAATTTCATGGAAATAATGTTTGACGGTTCCGGGGAACTTTTGAATAGTAATTTTGTGCCATTACTTTTGGTTACACTCCAAGTTTTATTTTCCAATTTATTCAATAAAACAACTGGCATCTGCGGTACAAGTGTTAACGTATTTTTAGGTGATGTACTTTTTCGTACGCCCTGACTTTTTTTCCCTGATAAAGATTTCTCCAATTCTTTCGTAACGGTTGTTGTAGTTTTTGGGGTTCTAGGTGTTCTAGTTCCTCTATTTTTATTTGGTATACTATACCTTAAAGCCTTAGATCTTCTTCCTGATAAAGACAAGTCGTCCATAACTTTTATTAAACTACTTGGAGTGTTTGGTGTTATTGCTTTATTGTTTTTGGTCGGAGTTCTTAAAAGAGCATACTCATTCCTTTCTTCCTCAAGGACTGGTTCAAATTTTACTTTACTACGGTTTAAAGGGACAATTCTATATCTGCAAAGGTAATCACACGGGCCGCTACTTGTCCAGTCTTTCTCCTTCGTGGATGTCAGTGTAATTGTACATTTGTTAAAAAATGTCTCTATGGATACTTCACTATGAAACGGCCGATGATCTTCAACAAGCTGAAATGAATAATCACAGTTCCGATGAATGAGTGGTATGCCTCCCGCAACTTGGTGCCAATGACTGACCAATTTATACAAAAATAGTTAGATATATAGCCTCCCAAACTTTTTTTGTGGGTAATGATGAGTACAATCATAATTAGATAAAATAGTACTTAATTAGGTACTTACTTAATGGTACTATTAACAAGTAGTAAGTACTTTCTTTTATGTTTTCGCAGCATACGCCAAATAATTACTAGTTATTTACAAATTACAATACATTATTTTAATTTGCGTATGGATCTCTATTTTTTTAAAAAGAATTTTAAAAATCGGTTCAGTAGTTTTTGAGTTTATGTTCCAAATTAAGAATAACGTAGTTATAAAATATATACTAGTGTACAAAGTTTCTCTCATGACTACGCACCTTTTTGTATACAACATACATACAAAAATAGTGAAGATCCGCAATTTCTCAATAAAATTTTATGGACTGACGAAACTACGTTTAAAAAAGACGGTTATTTAAACTTACATAATGTACATGGTTGGCAAAAAAAAAAACATTTAGTGCATTAGGACCACTCCCGATATAAATTTAAAGTAAATATGTGACCGAAATTTTAAACAGAAAAATAATTCTACATTCGATTTTTCGAGCTCGAAATGGCTGAAATTATTAATAAAAGAAATTTGAATGATTAGTAACATGTCTTGTACCATTTTGAAATTTTGATTAAATGACCAATTGTTAAAATAAATGGCCAAGGGAGGTATAGTATACTTTTTTTTAAAAGACGAAGTGTCAAAGTTGGCTGCAAAATGATGGAATGCAAAATTTATGACTGCACAGTGATTAACGATTTCACAAAAAAAGTGCAAAATTGAAAAATTTGTGATGACAGTCCAGTGTGCCAATTTTCCACACCTTAACTAGTTAAGGTGTGGACAGTCACTTAATCAAGTGACCTAATTTTTTTTCTTATTTTTTTCCAGAATTGGTATAACCTAGCTTATCACCCTGTGTCCCTATTCTTTATCCTTAATTCTACTGTGATGTGATGTGCAGCCATAGGTGTTGCACAGTCGATGTTGCCTATCACCTAGCATCAAGGGGACCATCAGTCTGTTGACTTTAACATAAAAGAAAACAAACCAGTAAGACTTACCTCTTTATCATAGAAATCTATATTTACATCTTTAAAGTAAATTTGAGGCAGGTCTTTAGGCCTACTGTACCACAAAACCTTAGCTTTGAAAGGGTCTTCAGAATTCAGGGGATCTTCAAATAAAGATATAATTTGAGCTGCATGACAGCCTTCTTCTGTATCCGGATTTTCAGCATCAATATCAGATATCAGGACAAAGTCGCCCACAGATGCAGAAACATTTTTAAATTCAAATGACCTGAAATTCAAGATAATCAAGATAAAGATAAGTTAGCAGGCAGACCAACAGTCCAAAACGTTAGGTACCATCCTCACCTATTAACACAAGCAATGCCAAAGGGTTACAAGTGCTCTGCTAATTTTGACAGGATAAAGAGTACAGGATAAGGGGAGATAGGGAAATAAGTTCCACCATCTCTTACATAACACAAAAACACATTTTTTTTTTCATATAGTCTTCTGTAAGGAGTTGGTTATTACTGTCAGATGGTTTGCCCAATTTCAATAGTACAATTATTGTTCAATAGTACACTGAGCAGTACCATTCAGTGTACTATTAGATCAGTGACTAAGGGATGCCAGAGCCTATCTCTGCTTAATCCCTTATCCTTAATCCTATGGATGGCAGTGCACTTACAGCACTTGAGGCATAGTTTGCGCCACAGGCCTTGGTAGCCACTTATCATCAAGTAGACTGTCAGTCTGTCTGTCGACCTTAACATAAAATAGTAATAACAATAGTCTCCCTATAGAAACTCTTTACATATATTGAACTCAAAATATAAGATTCTCAAAACACTTACTTATAATTTCCATTATCCGTTTTTGTCCATTTCACTGCTGCCGCGATATTGGGTGTCATTTTAAATAATGCTTTCGAAGTTTATATATTACAGTAGTTTAAAAGAGGAGACGTACTTCTCTAGACAGCAGGAAAAACTAGAATATGTATCTGCCCTTTAGTACAAAATTGCTGAAAAATATTAACACTAAAAAGAAAATAAGGATGTGTTGTTTGATTCCACCTGTTCAGTTAAATAAAAGTGTGAAATTGTGAAAGAAATGTCAGGTCAGATTTCGCGCTTTTTCTTGCTTCATTCGTTCGTATTGTCAAATCAAAAAGGGCTGTCATGTCGTATCTATTATTTAGTTTGTGGTCATGTCCAGTGTCACAGCATTTTTTTAAATATTTGATACAGTATACAAACAGATTGCAATTAAATACTTGAAAACTATAAATTACACGTGTATGGATAATTACCTAAATTGCACTCCTAAACAGCGTACTTAACTTGTTTAATTTAACTTAACTACTAATGGTCTTAAATCTTAATTAATTCTTAATTTATAATAACCTTCTTAATTTCTACTTAAATATTAGTCTTAAACTATTTTTTAATTTAGAAAACCTGCCGTCAAATATATCAAAACCGACCTCCCACCCGATAACCATATCATTATAACTTCGACACATCCTAACCAAGGGATTGTAATAGGATGTGGAAAACTGCCAAATGCTGCCAAAACCCAAACGAAAAAATGCCAAATTCTTTCCATATTTTTTTAAAATGAAATATAAGAACAAAAAAGAAATAAAAAATGTATTATTTAGTATTATTTCTACTAATAAAATTAAACAATCACAAAATTAAAAATTATTTTTATTAAAATAAGTTGATATGTTTTATAACGTTGACAAAACGTTTTTTTTTGCCTTCGGTAATGACATTTAAAAAAAATCCTTTGCTAATAGGGAAAATTATTCTCATAAGTGAAATCCTGCCAAACTTTACTAAACGTCAACAGTATTTGCCAGAGGTTAAATTATGAGCTCAATCTTTCCAAAATGACAGGATCCTGCCACATATGGTCACACTGGTCATGTCTACTAAAATGTCTTCTATGTAGTTTATGCTGCTCTGTGGTTCTTTTAACCTCGTGCGTCTGCGTGCCTCGATTGCCTGTTTTTTTGGTAAATAACATAACATTGCATATTCTTTTGACTTTCTTTTAATTAAAATAAATTATAATGGAGAAAGTAAAACGAAAAGATTCTCGCGGAAATACATTGTCTGATAAAATATCAAATGCTTTGACTATTAAACCGAGAGCGGACATCGAAGATGATCATGTGTTTGGGACAAAACCTAAAACTATAACAAGTTCAGAGCTCAACTTTTCAGAAAGTGAGGACGAAGCTATAATTAGTGATTTTCGCAAGAGAAACGTCAACTTACTTAGTGAAATTAGCAAAAAGTACGATGGGCAAATTGTCTCAAAGAATGATATCTCTGAAGAAGACGATGAAAGTATCTCTGAAGATGATGTGGATGAACACGTAGACGAAAAGATGGAGGCAAATTTAAGTGATGAAGGCGAAAGTGACGATTACAGCATTCTTAAGCACCAAAAACAATCTGAAGGTACCGAAAGTGACAATGAAGAAAGTGATGATGATGATGGTGATGATGATGACAATAATGATGATGAAAATGGATATGACATTAGTCAAACGGATGAGCCTCCTCAAGAAGATTTTGAGCATATGAGAAAACAAAATGTATCTGAAGAAGTTAAAAAGGGAAATTGTGTTAGGAACCAATTGCTAATATGGGAAAGTCTTTTAGAAATGAGAATTAACTTGCAGCGGTGTGTAAACACAGCTAATCAAATGCCTATGCAAGATGTTTATGACAAATTAAAACAAGAGAATGAATTTTTAGAAGAATGTAATATTGCCAAGGCTAATATAGGTGAAGTCTTAGATAAGTAAGTTATCTAATGATTTTTTCCACTTTTTAAAAATAAATTTAAATAAAAAGAAATAGTCATGCTACCATCCATACTGTATGTATACAGATGAAAATTTATAGTGTTCAGATTAAATCCTCTACATGTCGATAAACTAACTAAAAGTGCAAACATAGGTATTTCACAAATTCACTCAAGTAAAAACATAACTTGAGTCACATTAGACATGATTGAAATTCAAACATGCATCTCCCAAGTCAATTTGAGCACACACCTAATTAGATTAGCATTGCTTTGATGATTATATTTTTGATGTAACGAACTAGAACTAAATGCATGAAAAATGTAGTAGATTATAAAATGATTCACTTGATGGTAAGTTGCTACTATTCCATAAGCAACATAAGGGAGATGCAAGTACAGTTGGGGTAAGAAAAGCTTTGACACCTTAAAGTCTATGTTTCCAAGCTTATATAACCCAAATCTTTTCAAAGTTTGAGTGAATAGGCATCTTCTAGGTGACCCCGCTCTATCATAGGCCTCATCTTCGCTACATGGCTAGATGCTAGTCAAGAGAAAACCCATTTCTAATAAAAAACAGTCAGGGTAATTATCAGACATGCCAAAATTTCATTTTTAACTTCTGTCAGTTGTCTGCTTAGTTCTTCAATTTCAAAAGATACGACTTGGTATGAATTTGAAAATTGACGAAGGTTATCGTATCTTGACTTTACACTCACAAATCAATTGTTTCTATATTATTGTCTATATTATAACCGCACACAGTGCTTATAGATGGAATGTATACAGTAAGCCTATATCCATATCTGAATAGCTATAGACAACTGGTTCTTTCTAGGTTTTCTTCATCTCTCAGATGATTTTATTTTTCAATTTTGTGAACAACATTTTGTTTAATTGATATATGGTTAAATAATGTCACGTAATAAATTATTACAATAATAATATATTATTTTAGCAATATAAATAATATAAATATAATTCAAAAATTGAAAATGCCACAATAATTAATGTTTTCTATTTTAGACTAATTACACTACGAAATTTGCTGCTTGAAAAATATCCAGAGACAAAACAATTATCTTCTAAGAATAAACAAAAAAAAGTGAAATCAGATAAAAAAGACGAAAGTGATGAAGAAATTCCAAGTGATACAGACAATGAAGAAATACCATCAGATACTGATGAAGAACAAAGTGAAAAACCTGATACGCAAACTAAGAAAACTGATAAAACCAGTTACACAAAAAAGCGTAAGCTAGAAGACTATGAAAAAGATATAGCACAGGCCCATAAGGCTTTTAAAACGTTCAGGGATATGACAATACAAAAATGGAATGAGAAAACAAGGCTAGCGACAGCTGTGAACAAAAAAAATGCTCCAACAAACCCAATATTGCAACAGATTTCGTACATTCTATCAGACAAAGATAAACTGGTTAGACGAACCCAGTTGAAGAGATCTGAATATGACATAGTCGGATATAAAAAGCCAACTGTAAATAATTTGAATGGAGATAGTCTAAAAGTGAAGGATAGGAAAGATGATGATGAGTATATTACGGATATATTTGATGACAGTGATTTTTATCATCAACTGCTTAGAGAGTTGATAGAGTGTAAATCGGCTGATATATCTGATCCAATTCAATTGAGTCGACAATGGATAGCTTTACAACAAATGAGAAATAAAATGAAAAGGAAAGTGGATACGAAAGCAACAAAAGGAAGAAAAATAAAATATGTAGTTCATAATAAATTAGTTAATTTCTTAGCTCCAGAGAAATCAATGGTTTGGACGGATGAGAGCAAAGATGAATTATATAGTTCATTATTTGGAAAAATGTTTGAGCATAACAATATTGGTGTAAATAGTTAACATTTTAAGTAGTAATAAATGAAATATTTAATTAAGTGAAATTATTTTCGAATTTTACCTCTTAGCTCTATATCTTTAATTAATTAAAAGTTAATTAACTTTTAATTACTATGGTCTCTTAAGGTAGGTAGGTATAGCTGGGCAATATTTCTATTATTGTCAAAAATATAAAAAGAAACTAAACAATACCATTACTTATTTATTTTAAATAAATAAATAGTTTAGTATTGTTAAGTAGTAAATTAGCCCTATAGTGAAGTTAGTATTTATTTTGTATTTTTGGCATTATTAGGCAAAATAAATTGCGGAAAATTTCGTAGGATTTCATGAAAGGCGGCGGTGGTTATGATATTAGCTAAGAACAGTAATTGCAACCTTATTTATAGTTGCAGGTGTATTGTATCATCGCGAATTTATTTATTTGCTGCGTATCATATCATTTAATTAAATTGAACTTTATGTCAAGGCAATAAAGTTACACATATTTTCAATATTTTGTATTTTCTATCGATTTCCGGGAGCGCGATTGTCAAGCACGCTCGATGCCCGTGAGGTGTTAACATTTGTGTTGTAGGCGTTACGAAAATTGGGCAAATTTAAAAATGCATAATTTAACAAGAATAAACAAAAAATTAAATGATTTATTATTTTCTGTCTATTTTGAGGTCGACAGACAGGCTGACGGTTGATGGATAATTTAATTTAAATAATAAATGCTCTTCATGTAAATATTGCAGTTTTTAGAATTAACTTTTTAAATTACTTATTAAGCTATAATGCCAACTTAAATAATAAGAAGTAGACATTTATGAGCCATTCTTTGTGGCCACTACGACCTTCCGACTTATCGCATCCAGTGCATGTATGATTACACATATCTACCTACTTCACTATTAATTTTGTTATTCTATAGGTAAGTATATATTTGTATAAAAACGTAGATATTAAGAGCTGTGAATTTGAAGACATAATTTTTTATGGTGTATGTTTATTTTAAAAGTTCTATTAAATTTTTAAATAACTTTGTACACGTGTATACCTAAATATATAAAAAACATACAACAGCAGCATTCGTAGCATATACTAACAGCACTTTAGCATGAAGTTGCTTGAAATGTATAATATTCCACTCGATCGAGCCCCCCTATATTGAACTACCAGTGTGTACAATCCTCATTCTGTTTCAGTGTAGGTACTTCGATAATATCCAAAAGTAGAAGTTTAGCTGTGACATACATACCTACTTATCATACGAGTAACCTCTGACTAGCAATGGGTTATCTCGTGTGTACTTTAAACAAGACATTTGAAACAGTACCATATTCCAACACTTGTTTTTGATTTCATATTTACAATTAATCAAAATAAATTAAGCCACCCGCATTTACCTACCCATCAATTTTGTTTTTTTTTTTAATTAAAGGAGACAGAAAGGAGATTATATTGATGGTAGGAAACCACCGTGAACATAGATTACGTTTACTATTTTGCACATTAGTTAGATGATTAGGTACCTATACTTATTGTCACATAGCATGAGTACGGTGATGTTTGGTACCTATTTGAAGTTACTAGTGTAGAGACGTAGCGCCCGCCGATGAAATTGAAAATTAAAGAAAACTACCCCGTAAAACGTGTCCCCGTTGACTGAGGCGGCAACTGTGGTGACGGGCCTGAAGCCGAGAGAATCTCTCAGTAGCACACCTGCTGTCATTTCACGGTGTTATACTGTAAGGTGCAGTCATTATACTGACAAACAAGGACCATGTATAGGTTTACTAACTTCTTGAATAGTAGGTATGAAAAATCATTTCTGAGAAGGACGAAACTCTTTACGCAGTTTCAAGTAACTGGTGGGACTTTTTGTGTCCCAGTAGGTATAGTAAGTATCAAAAAAATCTTTTTGATGACATATGGCGTCTCTTACTATGGGCCTCGTAAGAAATCTCAACGAGCTATGGAGAGGGCTATGCTCAAAGTTACACTGCGTGATCAAATCAGAATTGAGGAGATACGTACGAAAGTTACCGACATAAGCCGGCGGATCAGTAAGCTGAGTGGCAGTGGGCTGATCACATAGTACCGAGAGCAGACGGCCGCTGGGGCCCAAAGGTTCTCGAGTGGAGGCCACGGACCGGCAAGCGCAGCGCAAGAAGTCCACCCACAAGTAGGCTGGTGGACAGACGACTTGCTAAGGGCCGCGGGTCGACGGTGGATCCAGGCTGCTTCTGACCGGTATTATTGGAAAATTAAGCTAAGCTATAAGGCCATTTTTCGACATTATGTTTTTGTTATTGTTCGACAACTCATGTGTACAGTAAAAACTTAATTAAGTTTAATAGTAGGTACACCTAAAGTGTACCTACCACCAATTAAGTATTTTTTTTTGTGTAAATAAAATAAAAAATATATTAAATTTACAAATTAAAGGGAAGCTAGCTCGTAGTTTCATAGTTTGAAAAACTATGAAAAAAGTCCTTGCTCGCATATTGCATCGAATGTAGGCATTTATCAATTCCAAAGTTGTGTTGTCAATTTTTTTTTTTATTAATAAACGTTATCAACCGTTTCTTAAACAATTCCGTGGAAAAGTATCATAGTAATTATTATTCAAACGGTTACCTTATCAACCTTTAGGAGTGAGAGATATGATCTGATCTGGGCGTATAGCACCGCCCGCCCGCCCGATTGTCACAAGACCGGACGCCCATCAGTGTTGACTGACTCCGCGGCTGAAACAAACGCCTCCATACTCTTCCAATTAACATAAGAACAATAAATGTTAATAAAATAAAGTTGAAATTATTCTGACCAGATACACTAAAGGTTAAAAATTATTGTGAACTTCTTTACTTTTTTTGGGAGTGCAGTGAAAAAATTGTGGTTTACGATATTTTCTTTTAAAATGGTAAGTGTTATATTTTTATAATTAAAGTATAAGGGGTCGTAACAGTTGTTGGTATTAGAATAAAAGTTTTATGGTATTAGTATAAAACATATTTAGTGTATTAATTATTACTTATTAATAGTTAATTAGATAAACTTATTTTTTAACTTGAAACTTATTGATTAGCCGCATAAGTTGTACTTTATTATTACATACTTATTAAAAAGAATATTATATAAACTGTGTGAGGCGTTTTAATTTATAATTAGTTTATTTATTTTTCGTTTTATTTTGCTTGGACATTAATGATGATTTTTATTCCTTATTAACTTTTTAATAATTGTGCAGATAAAATAATGCAAATGAATAAGTACGAAAATGAATATAAAATGATGTATAATAAGTAATTTTTATATAATAAGTGTTCTGTATACAAAAATAAGTACATTATAAAATATGCAGCACCTAAATACGTAATTTAAACTTATATTTTCAAGTTATCTTTTTAAGTTAACAGCATCGTCTGCACTATGGAGAGTGTGCGTCCATTCTATACGATCTAATCCAACCGGAACCGTTCCACTTGCGGACCACGAGGCGCGGACAGGGGTTTCATCCCTCGTGGTTGATGTTCCTCGGTCACGCACGAAGCGTTAAAGTTCCACCTTCCTAGTCCGAACTGCTAGGGAGTGGAACTCACTGCCTGCGTCTGTGTTTTACAACCTCGGTGCCTTCAAATCTAGGTTGACGTGAGAGAGGTGTTATAAGTTTGACGTGTGTACCGTGTATCTGTGTCTGTCGCATCGTAGCTTCCAAACGGATGGCCCGATTTTTATTCGTTTTTTTTTTTGAAAGCTGACGTGGTCGAGATGGTTCTTAGCTATAATTTATGCAGACCTGTTTAGACGTTTAATTATGGCTTGTAATAAAATAATCTTAGTAAGATCTTTAATTCAGAAAAAAGAATATTCTATAAAATGTAGGTATACCTACCAGCGAACTGAAAAGTATATTATTTCGATGCTACTTGCCCACTCCACTTTACTTCATAAATCCATGACCTATATACAATATATCCATTGCATAAATAACTTATAAATAACTTATACCCATAGATTTAGTGATTGATCATGTTGTCACGTCCTGTCGTCAAAACTCGTCCGATCTTATTATGTAGACGCATTGTGAACGCAAAATTGCTTATCGCATTTTCGTCAATATAATTCCTATCATAAAGTGGTTACTTATTGATTTTCGCACAATATTCGTATGAGATTTATAGCACACATAATATAAAATAGAGTGCTAATAAATGCCTAATGGAAAAATAGTGCGTTGGAAACAGCTTGGATATCGTTGTAAAAGCATAGAGCAACTGCTTCACTTTACAACAACTTTAGATTTTCCAATTCAAAAACTAATCGTTAGTATTTCGAGCGAGAATCTTATCTTAAATTAAATAGATTGACATAGACATAGACTTGCTTTTATCTGTAGCAACACCAAGACTGACCTACAGTGTAATGAAGGAGGAGACAAAAGAAAGGAAAGATAGTCAAAAAACAAAACGAGGGGACAATTTTTGTAATTGATATGTAAGAACAATGGGAATTCTCCTATTCGTGTCACTTTCATTTCGTTAAATGTGATAACAGTGTGGGAACGTTCAGGGGGTCACTGTCAAGGTGAAAGCTATCAATTTGAACGATTAATTAACTTTTAATCCGCGCCTGGAACTTATATTTACTAGTTATTTAAAAAAAACACACAATTAGGCTCGAGTTCACCAACAGACGGTTATTTTTAAACAGCTGTTTAAAATTTAAACAGCCGTTTAATAATATTTTGTTGATCACCATCGCTAAACTGCGGGTTAAACGCCCTAAACATCAGATTAATCATTAAGTTAATCAGATGTTTAGGGCATTTAACCCGCATTTTAGCGATTGTGAACAACAAAATATTATCAAACGGCTGTTTAAATTTTAAACTTAAATAAATTTAAATTTAAATAAAAAAATATTTTTATGTATATACATAAAATATTTTTATGTATATACATAAAAATATTTTATGTATACACATAAAAATATTTACAGACTATACAGACTGATCTGATCAATCCATATGGGGTTGATCGGATGTTAACATCACTAAGGACAAATCTGAAACCATAAGAAATACGAAAATTTGTTCTTGGGAACTAAGGCTTAGATTTTTGCATTCAAACTTTTTTTAAATATACGCAACTAGGAATCAAACCAGCTCAAATCTCTGTCAAAATCGTAATTAATTTTATAACCTTAAGTAGTTGATAGTGAGGGTCATTCAATAAAATTCGATATATAACCTAATTTAAAATGTTTACAATTTGAATAGCTGGCAAAAGGTATTATAATGAATTGATATTTGAAAAGGTCACATTAAAAACTGTAATTTAAAAAAAAGTTTGAATGCAGCTTTTCTTAATAATTGAAAAATCGAGGCCCTATAGTTTCTAAGAACAAAATTTCATATATCTTATGGTTGTCCTCACTGCCCCATTTTGTTTAAACAGCCTGTATACCAAAAACTATATTAATATAATTATACTAATATATAAAAACCTCAATTATCTACTTATGCTCGGTAGCTGAAGACTTTCATACAAGTTAAAATTTAAAAAAAAATCTTTTCTCTGGATGCTTACGTTATAAAATAAACCTAAATTTCAGCTTTCAAGACTTAATAGCTTTTAGGAACTATTTATTAAGTACCAAAATTATAGTATTTTTACACATTAGAAAGTTCGCCAGACAAACCTTGTTTGATATCTATTTGTATCCATTAACTCCTTTGGAGGCTGTGATGCCTTAATTCTTTGTATTAAATTGAGTCAGTATGACGCAACTATGTCTGATAACAATTAATTGGATGAAATTATTGGCTATGTTTGTTACAAATGTTGACCGTTTCTGAGTGACGAAATTTTTGACTATTAACACTTAATGCCTGCGAATTTCCAGTTAATTAGTGAATTCCAGTTAACTAAATTTTAACTCTCTAGCATATGAAAAAAGGATTTTTTTCACTTAAAGATAATCTTTATCCTATTTTTAAGTGAAAAAAAAAACTGGCTTTTACATTTCTTCGACATCATAAAACCTTGTCTTTATAATTTCATAACTATCTTTAAAGTTTGACTTAGTTCAAGGGAAATTTCTTCAAAACACTTAGGCGTCCTGAGGTAATTTTCTAAATTCAATATTTACAAATGTATAATATAGGGGTGAGGTTGTATTTAAATAAGATACCCATATTGTAAATATACATTATTGGTAAAGAGCAATTAAATGTCAACAAGTAAGTATGTATATAAACAAAAAAGTTAAACTAGTTGATAAACATTCTTGTGATTAGCTTTAAATTGATATGAAAAACAAATATGTAAGTATATATCATTTCGTCTTACAATTGTTTATCACGACAATGTCAAAAAAAGCACTAAGTCTATTTATAAGCACTAAGTATTTATGAGCTAATTTTTTATATTTTTTTATTTATTTATAAGAGTAAAGATTGTCAATAGTTAAAAAAAGAACAACGGTTTATATTTACCAACTAATATAAAAACATATGTATTTTACGTTATTTATAATGAAGTTTTAATGATGAAAATAGTGGTCAGCGGACAAGCTGACCTATAAAGGCGAGCAAAATGTCCTCTATCGTAGTAGTCGTAGCAAAAATTCGTAGCATTTTCGTAGCGTTTTGTAGCGTTGTTAGCTAAAATTCTTTTGTTTTTCGAGTGTGGCAAACAAAATTTGAGCTATTTTAATATCAGTTAAGCTTGACCTCGCCAAAATGGAACAGTGATCTCTCTGCTTAATCATTTTGTATCCAACTTTTATTTTTCACAAAAGACATTTGTTTTTGTAATATATAACTCTGTGACGCAGATACAATTGTCCGTAATTCAAAATCTAATAAAATCAATGTATAATAGCAATGTGGACCGACAGCTTCGCAGCCGACTTCTCAGACGCAGAGTCAAATTCCTATTAGGCCTGCACATGGTGTTATTTGATGTCTAAAATTGATAAGAATAAAAAAATAAAGATTATAATGTCTACTTCACAATATTTACTTCAACGGTGAAGGAAACATTATAAAGAATGACTAATCGTTTCGTTTTTTAATTTAAAGTTCATCAAGACAGGCTGACGATTCACTTGATTGGCAGGTGGCTATTTTCGCCTATTAACACAAGCAACTCCACAGGTGCTGCAGGTGCGCTGCCGAATTTATAAGGATTAGGAAAAGAATAGAGAAATGAGCTCTGGCATTCCATGGGCATTCCTTACTCAAATACTACAGCACACTTGCTGTTATTTTACAGTGTTCTTCTGTAAGGGGGCGGTTACTTTCTCCAGACGGGCTTCCCAAATGACTCCGAAGAGCAGTTTCCAAAATTGGCCCTGACGGGAATCTAATGTGTTCCTTGTGAAAACTATTTAATAATAGTAATAAAATCTTCAGGAACTATCAGAAGTTAGACTTAACACAATGGTTATAATAGTGAAGAAACTTACAGAAGTCCACAGTGAACTAACAGCATGTATGCGGGGTGATGAAATAACAGCATGTAATGAGTAAGCCATTTCTTCATCCCTTCTTAATCCTATAAATGGTTATAATAAGTTAATTAATTAATGCTGCAGAATTATGAATGCAACAAAAATTAGATCCAATCAGAAGGTACACAGCATTCTCACAGCATTCTGGCTGCATAGGTTTTTTTACATAGGAAAACAGCCAGTACCCTAATCCTTTCAAAATGCGCATTACCCGCCAGTGATATAGTTGTGCAAGTTCTAAATACGAATACGAACAGCATGTATGTGGAATTATCTGTTATTCGGAAGGTCGGGGTCTGACCTCTGATAGTAAGACTGGGGCATCCATGTACGCGGTATTTACGTAAATATCCATCTAGTTTCGTTAAGTCAAGAATAAGAAATACTCGCAACCTCGGAAAGGTTCGCGTGTGATGTATTTTATTCTATATTTAAATTTGTTTTAACTTCTGAATCTTATGTAATGTGCTAATGTGTAAGGTAATTTTAATTTTCTTTTGATAATATTAGTTAATAGATATAAATTTTATGTAACAAGAAAAAACAACTGCCTGTCTCAATTTTCAATTATCTATTGATACAAGATGGATGACATAGCAGCAAAATAACCCCAAATTCAAATTATTTTTTGTCTGTACATGGGTGTAAAACCAGATATCATAAATAATACACCGTCCCAGCATGTACTACCACATTTGGTGTGCAAAATAAATATATATCACATGTCAATTCAGTCAAGTCAAACAATTAATATAAACAAAAAAAAAAAAACCACAGACAAGAAACCACTAATCATAAAAATCCAATAAACCTAAGTAGCAAAACTATCAACAAAAACACACCGTCAACACAAAATCAGTCAAATGTAAAATTTAAAATGCATCAGAACGTGTCATTAGATACTATAAATATGTTTTATGTAAGGTTGTTAGACAGGCTAAGGACCACTTGATTGAAGGTGGCGACCGTCGCCTATAACATAACAGCACACATGCTATTATTTCACGGTGGTCTTCTATATTTCTAGCCTCTACTAACTCAATTTCCTAAACTAACTAGCTGGTGCCCGCGACTTCTTTCACGTTGAAAAATGAAAAATACGCCTGACATCTTTTATCGCTGTGATGGCAGTGGCGCCCTTCTTTTTTTTATTTTTAAACGATCCCACTTGAACCTAACATTTTTCAGGATAAAAAGTATATGTTAATCTATATGTTAATCTAGGTAATAAACTATTTGTATTCCAAACTTCATCATACATCCTCACATCCTTTCGCATTTATAATGTTAGTAAGATATATTGGAAAGTATATGATCTTTAAATAAATTGAAATGAAATATTATGAAAAATAAACTTACTAAATGCACAAGAAATACAATATCTTGTCAAGCTGAAGGAAAACACAAGTTAAATGTAAATGTAATGTAAATAAAGTTTAGGTAAGTGTAAAAAACTGTCATACAGCTTTAATATGCTGTGAGACAACAAAATTTAAAACATCTAGAAATTCTATGTTGACTTCAGCACTCGTATGCACCTTTATTTATATATTTTCTCTTTTTTCAAATTTACTATAGTGTAATTGTTTGTTTTCCCTAAAAAAAAAAGTAACAAATGCTTGTATTTCTTGTGAATTTAGTAAATGTTTAATTTTCACATGATTTTATTTTAATTTATTTAAAAATCCATTATAATTTCCAATAGGATATTTAACTAAACGCGAAATGTATTATTACTTTTAAATTGTTTACAATTGCGTTGCAAACAATTTCTCATCGTGCTTCCTACTATACTTACGTGTTTGTATTAAGTTGATATGTGACGAGATGTGTCGATAACACGCTCGCCACTAACGATGACTCTATCGTAAAGTTTCACTGACAGCTTTTTGCTACGCCCCCACTACGTACTCGTATATTAAAAAGGTCTTATATACTAGAAAGTCCTAATAACACATTGAGGTTTTAAAATGAATCTAACTAAACTATAGATACGTAATAACAAATCTTTAGGGCATATCTTTTTATCAAAATCCCATTAGTATTATAAGTCTGACGGTCCACTTAATTGTAGGAAATGGGATCTTACCTTACTCACTCACCGAAACACAGCATAATTATAATATCCTGTTATTTCACGGTGGTATTATGTAAGGGGGTGGTTACAGCGGCCAGACGGGCTGCCCAAATGACTGCGAAACGCACTACTGTCACTACTTCCTTTTAAGATGTATTATCTATATCTTTTAAGATTTTTTTAAGATTACTATCTAGTCATACGACTAATCAGAAATTTAAATTTTGAAACATTACTTACTAACTTATTTACTTAATGACTAAGAAGATTTTGTTTTCGAATCCTCAAATTTTTTTTATTTAAAATATTGGTTTCCAAATTAACATACGTGTGAAATGTGATTCCGCCCTACTTTTTATTTCTTGAAGACTAATTTTTACACCCTTTCACTACCCCTTCACTCTTGAATATTTTAATGTAAGCAGTTTCATTGCATTGCCGTGTATGTGCACGGCAAAGGCGCAGTTTTACTGGCTTCACTCTGCTGTCCACCAGGGCCTCTATCTTTAGTTATTATTTTATCTAAGAAATGAACATACTTTCTATTTTTAAGATTATTACTCTGAAACAAAGGTTTTTGCGTCGTAGCTTTTTAGAAAATAGTAACAATATAGATGCGGTGACGTAGAAGTTTCTATCCTACGAACTTTGACACGTGGGGGTTAGTTGACCTTCTGAGGTGAACTTTCGGTGTCAGAACGTCCGGACACACGTTGCAGGATTCGACAAAACAACAATAATTGTCGCTTGATGGCACCCGATAATAAAATGATTGACAAATAAAGCGATAAGATGTTGTGTGTGCTACGAAGGGCAAGGGCGAATGTCTTCAACGCGTATAAGGTTAAACATGTACGCATAAACTTGAGGATAATAATGAGTATTAGTTATTTTTCTTTCATTTATTTTTACTGTCAATATTTTCTATTCACAATGTACTTTGTAATATAGTTTTTCCTTATTATAATAAAGAAAGCGCTTACTTGATAATAAAATTTAATGATAACTAGCTGTGCCCGAGATGCAGCTGTACGCGTGGTATTCCGAATAGTGAAGTAACTTTATTGTTTATAAACCAAGTTGTAAACCGATTGGAATGAAACACTTTATGACGGGACGGGAAGCTTGTTACAATACATCAGTGAAAACCGCATTTAAATCGGTTAAGCAGTTTCTGAGACTAGCCGCTTACTGACAATTCGTACAATTAATACTTAATATATTTTAATAAACTTTAATATATTTCTCATTGAACATTCGGAAACCAACAAAAAAAAGGTGTTGTGTAGCGTGGATAAACGCACACACTAAATTATTTTTTCAAATTAAAAAAAAAAATGGAACTTTACCATTCGTAGTACGAAGTTGGAGCGGAATACTAGTACATTTACTTCAACCTGAACCCGTTTGTAGTATTAAACAAATGAATTAAAAACAAACACATATACCTACCTATGTATCCACTGCTATTCACTCGGTTATCTAGCAGTTAACGCGACGAGGTCATAGGTCTGAGACTTCGTAATCGCATGTTTTGCATCCTAATGTACCTGCGTTACTTGTACACAGCGAAGCTTCTAGCGTACTTGATACAAAAAAGAAGAAATATAAAATAACTATTACGGTGGTAACATAAATAAAAAAAAGTGTGTCTGTCAACTCCGACGCACGATTGGAGTTTACTCCTTACGATTATAAAATTTAAATTTTCACAATTCGAACACGCTGAAAGAACAACATTGTTCTTTTTTTAAATAATATTTTGTTGATGGCGCAATATCTCTGAAACTTCAGATATATTCATAGTTTGCCTCACATTTAATTCCCTTCTATTTAATTTCCCTTTTGTCAATACAATAACTTCTTTAAAGAGGTTTGTCTGTCTGTCTGTTACCTTTTTACGCCTCAACTACTCAACCGATACCTTTCATCCAGAAAAAAAGTAATGTTCCCAAGGGATCATCATAAAACAGAAATTCAACGCCTGACAAAAGTATAACAGATATATTAGGCGTTATATTGCTCATATATTTTGTCGAAGTCGCTGCCACTAGCTAGTATAAGAATAAAACGTCATTCTAATACGTATAGTCATTTAACCAACACATTATCAATTGCCAGCAAGTAGAAACGGATCGATTTCTAATTAGAAATCCCGCAGCGGGACTTAAGTACCTCAACCGCTTGGTATATCACTTTGTCCTTTCCTGTTCTTCTATTAATGTAAATGCCAAGAAATAAACTGTAACATGTGAATTGTTTTTAATTGTTTGTCATCTATTTTACTTTCACATTTATTTTATTTAAAGGTACGCTGTAATCGCCGCTGCTATGGCGACTCTCTATCGTAATCCTAACTAACATTATAAACGGGAAAGTGAGTTTGTTTGTTGGTTACGCTTTCACGCCTTAACTACTTAACCGATCATCACATATACCTACACGTTGTCTGGGATACAGAAATAGCTAGCAATTTCCAGTAGAAAAAGTACTGTTCCCGAGAATCATTTGAAAATAAAAATTGAAAATTCAACGCCTGACAAAACATATGAGAAATAAAGATTTAACACTTAAAAAATGGGCGCAGAAGAAGTAGCTGGCAAAAAATTAATGCAAAATTATAACTCAATATTGTGTATTGAGAATTTAGATAAATAATCAAGAAAATTAACAAAGGTAATTAAAAAGTAGAGAAATCAAAAATAAAATACAAAAGAGAAAAATTAAGTAACAAAATAAATTAAGTGCATATTTTAGAATTTGTGTACTTAAAATGGATTCCGAAATAATTCAAATAATATTTATACAAAAATTCGAAGGTTTAAGAGAATGTATGTGTAAATGTTTTAAGCAATAACTACACTAAACTGTACTAAATGAATTTTCACAAAACTTTATTTTATTAAAATACAAATCATTTTGTCATTCAGCCGCAGAATATTAATTTGCTATTATTACCTACTATTTACTTGTCAAGTTTTTTGCAATAACATAATAAAACCAAATTAACATATCAGTGACCTATAACATTTCTATGTAAGTAATTACAGTGTTGTGTCTTCGTCATTTTTAATGAGGACAGTTCTTAATAATTGTCTTTAAAAATATTATTTATGAGAAAATTATTATCACTGTTTTCGAGCCTGAGGGCTCGAATTACTAAATGATAAATCCTTGGATGTGTTACGAGGGGTGTCGGAAATCAAATCGTTAACATTTATTATGTACTTTTTGTTTATGAATTTATTTGTAAAAAAATCTATAAATAAAGATTTTCCACACTTCGAGGGATTTTGTCTTTGCGGAAAAAACTCTTCGTCTCCGCAGTCCATTTTCGCACTTGGTTTACCGCAAACAGTTTATTTTCTATGCAGACCCTAAAATGCAATTGTAGGCCGAGACAATTTGATATTGTTGAAACTTCAAAATAGGTTAATACTCGTTAATATTTAATAAATAATTAAATAAAAAATATTTGAAAAAATATTTTATTGCCTGCTGCATGAAGGCATTTCTACGAATTAAATTTCAATTTTACTTGAATAAAAAAAATTCTGTTTTGTTTCAGGAATAATAGCGAGTAAAATTACATAAAGAAGATCAAAACTAAAGCGCCCAGGAAAATGTCATTATTAGTTAGCTGTTATGATTTTAAATGTATTTTCAAGATGGCGACTCTGAGTGTATGTGTATATGAAATGAAATGAAATAAAACTATAAAATTCCAAAATGAATATAGACGAAAAAGTGTCCGGTCCCGGCGGGGCGTCGCAAAAGAACTGGACTCACCTGAACACGAGTTATGACGATCTTCCTTTGGATATGCAGTTTAACACGGGGCATATGGTGTCTATAATAGTGTACAGTGTATTGATGGTAGTCTCGGCTAGTGGCAATTTGACAGTCCTAGTACAATTAGTGAAGCGACGAAGAGCAGGAAGAGCGAGCCGACTGGACACACTTCTCATGCATTTAGCTGTGGCCGATCTTATGGTAGGTAAGACTTTTAATTCAAACTAGCCACTAACGCAAACTGTTTCTAGAACGTGACAGTCATTTTGAATAATTTCCTAAGGGTCGGATTTTTACGTTTTTACGCGCCATTTTTCTCTTCATAAGGGAAATTTCCTCTGTCAGTCTGCCCATCTTGTAGGCAGTACCGGATTAAGATGCGCGGGGCCCGTAGCAAATTCTATCAAGAGGCCCTTTTTGCTCTAATTTTTAAAAAATATAATATAAACATAATTTTATTTAAACTTTTAAGTACATAAAAAAATAACATTTGAACAATATTTTCTGAAATGTTCATTTCAAAATATTGAAAACTAGCTGGTCTATGTCTTTTCTGGTGTCCCAGACAACGTGTATGCAAAATTTCATGGTGATTGGTTCAGTAGTTTTTGGGTGAAAGAGTTACAAACATCCATACATCCATACATCCAAACATACTTTCACATTTATAAGCCCGGAGAGGCATGAGTACGCGGGGCCTCCATTGCGCGGGGCTCGTAGCAATTGCTACTTTTGCTACGTAGCTAATCCGGCACTGCTTGTAGGTGGACGTCCTATGCTACGCTCGCCGCTTCCGCAACCTCCACTCGAGAACCTTTCGGCTCTCCGTAGTATGTGTTCTGTCCACTGCCACTTCAACCTACTGATCCGCCGGCTTATGTCTTTCTTTCTTACCATGGATCTCCTCATTACTGATTCGATCTCGCAGTGTAACCCCGAGCATAGCCCTCTGCATAGCTCGTTGAGCATAATTGAGCTTTTTTACGAGGCCCATAGTTAGAGAGCACGTTTTATTGCAACATGTCACTGGCAACATACATTATTAGAAAACTTTTGTTTTGAGGAATTTTGAACGAGAAGATGTCCCGCGGAGCTTCCCAAATGTTAATCTACTAATAATTAACAATCCAAATTATTTATAGAAATTAAGTAATTATAAATATTATATCTTATATAATATCAATTTTTGAAACAAGAAGCATGCTGTATTAGCTGACCATGCGTTTTGACAAAATATAAAAGAGAATAACCTTTACAAATTGTACCTATATAATTAACTACACAATCATTAATGTATCAGTAGTATTGTATAGGTCACGTTTCTGATGATGCCACTGGAGATAGCTTGGGCTGGAACCGTGCAGTGGTTGGCTGGAGACCTCATGTGCAGAATTATGATGTTCACGAGGACCTTCGGCCTCTACCTGTCAAGCTTCGTGCTCATATGTATCGCTATAGACAGGTGAGTTATGATTTTGCAAGTTTAAATACATTTGTGTACTAAACTAGACTATTTGAGGAAAATTTTGTCTGAATTATATTTAAATTTACTCATTTTGGATAGAATGAATTTAATATTAATAATTTGCATAATTATGATAGTTACATAATTATCATTATTAACTTTAAAAAATCTAGCAAGACGCATTTCTTGTAGTAACGGAACTCCAATTTACATAAATAAAATTGAATAACTCCCGTATAATGTTTTCATGCGTTTAATTATTCTGTTTCTTAATATGTATGTATATAGATGAGTATATGTAGACTTAAAACTGTTCATTGCTCTACTGCTGCATATTACCTCAAACCAATAAAAACTATAGACAGAACTTTGCAACAAAGTGAAGCCCGTTTTATAAACATGTGTGCGTAATTAGGCAGTTTACTATATTGAGGTTTGGTTTTCCAAGCCTCAATTTTTTTTTATTGAAAATATTAGTCTCCAAGTTAACTTATCAGTGTGAAATGTGATTCCATCTTTCTCTTGTTTTTGAAGACTGGTTTGACATCCTTTTATTACGGAATTTGGCATTTTCGTTAGGAAATAAATATTCAAATATTCAGGTAGTTTTTATTTTTATATAGATGACCCTTGAAGACGCTACGAATGATGCGAATAAACTAATTTTGAACTAACTTATACAGATACTATGCGATCCTGAAGCCATTAAATGTGGCTTGGGAGGCCAGAGCGAGAAAGGCACTACTTTTTGCATGGGTCTGCGCGACCCTTGCGAGTCTACCTCAAAGTTTCATTTTCCATTTAGAAGAGCATCCTGATGTCAAGGGGTATGTATTTATGTATTTTTTTTCCCATTTGAGCTACATTTTTTTCCCCATTTGAGCATTGGGCTGTATAGCCAAAAGGACTAATTGTAAAGACTAATTGTCGGCAGCGCAATTGCAGCACCTGTGGCGACAGTAGCCTCCTACCATCATGAGGACTGTCAATTTCTCCGTCGACCTTAACATAGAAAAATCATGTATATCCGTGTGTATGTCAGCAGTGTTGTAGAAATGAAACATATAGCATAACAATATTAAGTATACAATAACCGCCGCAAAATAGCATAAATAGATGCCTTCTGGCAACACTTCTGACGGAGTCACGATGAAAGTTAAATGTGAACGATTTTCATATAATTTTTCATTAACCGCTCACTTCAAACAAATTATCCATTTGAAGCTATATATAGATATTCGTATGAAAACGACTGGCCATAATTGAAATGTCTAAACTGGATTGGAGCATGTTGTCATCCGAGATACTTACAAATTAATTTACAACTTACTTTAAACACTTGAACGAGTTTCACAAACTACCATAGTAATTCTATAAGATATAAAGCTAACATATAATGCGTTTTAGTATTGATCTATACTTGTTTTAAACAAATACATACACATATATAAACGCGCGTATTTTGGTGAAATACATATACAAACACATGTGATTAGGCTGATGTAAATGGTCGCGTTTGTAACTCTATATATTATTATATAGTGACATAATATCTTATTGGTTGACGTATAGTGTGTGGCACATACATTGTACTTAGAACCATTCACAGGTCGTTTGCACTGCAAAAAAACGTACACCGTTCATACGTTTAAACGAATACTCACCGGACTTGTCAAGTAAATCGAATGAACTTTAACGTATTCGGTTTTCAGTGGCACATAGTATAGCGCTCTATTTCACACGGCACGCTGTTAATACGTTTTTTATCGAATAGCAAAAGAACAAGTGTTGTTTCATCGTTTCTAAGTTCATCGTAGAACTTTTCAAATGTTATAGTACGCATGGATTCTTGATTTTTAGGATGTACCCAAAACCTTCTGTTTTGTCGGCGGCGAAACCGAGCGTGGATCCATATATATATAGATGCATAACATTCAGTATATATTTATAAATTACTAGCTGTTATAGTTTCGGAGCCTATTCAATGCAAACAAACAAACAAATCTTTCCTCTTTATAATATGCATAACATTCATAATGAACAACAGTATATATTTTTAACTTTTCAGGTACTATCAATGCGTGTCATACGGCTCGCTGCCAACAGAGCGACACGAAATCGCTTATTTCCTGCTGAATATGACACTGATGTACGTGGCTCCTTTGATATCAACGCTGTACTGTTCATCGGCAGCTTTACTAGAGATCATACGAAGAGCAAATACGGCTAACGGTAAGTATTTTTTATTACGAGTTGACGTGAAGTGAAGATACCCCGTGTAGGCGGTGTAGGGATAAACACAGCACCGGACTGCTTATATAAAAAGGGGTAGGTTTATTCAAATCGTCTGTACTTACGTAATATTTTTATTGATTTTTTTATAAATTACTATCTGTTGCACGCGGCTTCACCCGCGTAAGTTTATAAAATGTAGCCTATGTTACTCGCTGATAATGTAGCTTTCTATAGGTGAAATAATTTTCAAAATCGGTCCAGTAGAGGAAAGTAACTAAATGTAGGCTAGTGCTTTAGTATGGGCTAGTGACAGTTCTTAAAAACAAACAATTGAAAGACGCTACAAACGACTATCTTGTGTCATATTCATTTCCCCTAACCTCGCATTCTACTCAGTCCGGCGCGTCAGTCCGGCGCGAGCTGAGGTCAAGATAGAACAATGTTGTTTCGCCGTAGTTAAAATATTTCGTAAGGTTCCTAAAAGTATGTTATTTTATTGATGAAAATTATATGTTTAATTAACTGAAATTGTATGTTTAATTTGTAGATTATATGTATAATTTTAAAATTTTTTGTCGTTTAATTGCTTCTGATGTATGACTTTTCATTACAAACAAATATACTCTCTCTCTTTTAATAATATTAGTAAAGTATAGATATAGTCGTAGATAAAAAGTGGTAGGTTGCTACTGTTTGCCTAAGGACACAAGCAGATCTGGCTGCCGACCCTATAGAAGTTTGTTGAATTTGACAAAAGATTGAAAAACGTGATCGGGATCGTTCATAGCTATAATTTATGACGCCTCAATATATATACTATTCAGGCGTTTGAAGACCATCAGCCCATTTCCTAGTTGATAAAGGTATTTCACTAACTTCCACGTGTTCTATTGTGTGAAATTTGGTATACTAGTGTTACTTCGGTAATATTTCCATGACATGATAACCTTGAGCTGATGCTGCAGCATCAAGTAGTGTGCGGGATACCGGATACTCAACTCCTTAGCAACTTACAGCAGACATAGCAACTCAATAGAAAGTCGGGGATTTTTTTTTATTTTTTTTAATTATAGCTATTATATACATTTCAGATAAAATGCGACGCAGTGGTGTCGGTATACTGGGCCGGGCTAAGTCTCGAACACTCAAAATGACTGTTACAATTGTGATAGTTTTCTTCACGTGCTGGTCTCCGTATTACTGCTATTGTATGTGGTAAGTGAATATTCATATAAATATTTATATGGAATGCACAATAAATACCGCAGACAGAAAATACGCAATCATTGGTACTGAATACTGAAATGATTGCATTTGTGCATATAACTGAGGTCTAAGATATAGGCTCGGCATAGTTTAAACGCTTATTGAAACATATTGAATCACTTATTCAATATATTTACCTAAATATGTAAAATGGTTGTGATACTTTTTTAAAAACTTTGTAAGTTTGTTAATAAATAATAATAATAATTAGATATAATTATTATTATTTATATTCAAAATTTAATATTTGGTATTTTAATAAAAGTTAGGAATTCAACTCTTGAAGTTGTCGCCGGAGTAATGCTGCGGAGACCATATAGCTTTATATTTTTCAAAATAACATTGATCTCTTGTCTTCCCAAGCAATTTAATAACAATCTTCTATGTGCAGGTATTGGATAGACAAGGATTACGTGAAAAATGTGGATCCGGCATTCCAGAAGGCGATGTGGCTCTTCTCCTGCACCAATTCCTGCGCTAATCCCATTGTGTATGGAATCTTCAATAGAAACCGCTGGTCTTGGAGATCAGGACCTGTGAGTACTAATCTATATTAAGATAATAAAAAGAGAGGGCGGAGGTATTTTAGAAATAGGGTTCCAGGGATCTTTAGGGATAGGTAATGTTAGAAAAATTGGATATAGTATCATTAGAGAAAAATAAATTATATTTAGGTTTATATATTCTTTATTCTCAATAAATCTAAAAGTCACCAAAATTAAAGAATATTTGTTCCTGATTTTTAAAAAAAACACGTCAAAACATTTAAACATTTAACATAAAATGTTTCAATAGCTTGGATCTATAGGTATTCTTTAAAAGATTTTGCCTGTTTTATATGCAAAGGTAATTCTTTAAAAAGTTGTGCTCCCTCAAAAGTAACCATTTTTTTACCACATGTTGTTCGTACCTTTGGTAAGACAACATGGCTTGCTCGCCTAGTTATGCAGTTGGAAATATCTTTTTGTTTATGCAAGGTAATATCAGAATGAATTGATTTATCTATTTACAATTTTTATAATTATTCACACACGGAAAGCATATTATTACGCCCGTTCCACTTATCCCTACCAGTACTTAAGGATTAGTTATTTATCGGATGTTTTGTAAAGGTATTGCCAAAAATAACAAAAATAAATTATACTTACATTAAATTAAGCAGATGAGTGACGCTGTAATAGACCATAGCTGCAAGTAGTCCCTTCCTTCAAGTAGACCATCAGCTTGCTTGTCGATCTTTAGTATAAAATTTTTATAGACTCTTATTTAAATATTTGTAGACCTTTAGTAAACAAAATGTAGCCAAATGTAAGGGGGGCGAATAAGTCTCAGCCTTCAATAGTATTTCAGCATAAATGAGTATTTTTTTAAATATTTTTAGAACGGTCGCTGTCGCAACGGCAGCATGAGACGCGGTTCGCGTCTGCCATACGGCGAGTCGATGGAAATATCGGCCGCTACACTGGCCAGGGCCAGAAGTTCATTGAACAGCGAGAGCAACGGAAGACGCGACTCCGCATTCGCCGTACTCATAGGCAACCAGAAGCCGACCAACAACAACAACCATATAACCAACACCCTTACATCGTCCAACTTGCTTATAACCGACAAATCTACCAATTAAATTAACCTTTTAATCCAGTAAATGTACGAGTAAATTATATTGTCCTCGTAGTAAAAACTTGGTTTTTGACTGACTTTGTACTACGAATAAGTAAGATTAGGTATATTTGTGGTTTAGGCTGGAATTATAGCCTTGACATCCTTGTAGAAAGCGCGTGTGTGTCGTTATTTGATGTTAGATACAGAAGACTAGCTGACTGCCGGCGTTCCTCGGCACTTATTGTCAAGATTCGATTCTCAAGATACCGCGTCATGCCGAAGCATTTAAGATTTTCAGAGGGCTAATTTCATACTTGGTTTTCAATATAGAAATCCACTTCTTTCCATAATTGTACCTTTATATCATAATTTTGATAATCCTCACATCTTCTAGGACAGAAATAAATATATCAATCATACCTACCGCTAATAATTCATGATCACATGCGTCGATCAATATTGTATTGAGTCCATACTGTTCACAGTATGGACTCAATACAATTGATTGTCAAGCAAGTCGCAAGCAAGTCGACAATCACGACAGTACGCGACTTTCCAGCCTTATAATATATGTTTAAAATCGCAAGTTAGTAAATTGTGTATATAAAAATGGATGGAGAGTTTACTTGACTTGCGTTAAAATAAAAATATAATTAATTATTTAGCCATATACTATCAAGTTGACCGTCAGCTAGCCTGACGACTGTTTTTTTTAACTCTCAAAATCTCTCTCAATCTAAACATGCTGTCAATCATAGCTAACGTAACCTAAGTTATAAGTGATTCGTTACTTTGGACATGTCATGCGCAATAGTTATATTTGTTTTATCGTAGAAGTAAATGGAAATAAGTACCATATATTTGTTATTCAATTCTTTAGTAAAAGTACCATATCTACACATTTACCAACGTTAAGTTCAGTTATTATTAACAGTTCTTAAATGATTTTTTTTTCTAAAAGATTACATCTTAAAATATATGTGTGTATTTATAAGATGAATGCTTATAAGTTAGACATTTTTTGACATATTATACGTTATAGAGCTAGTGGGTTTTATTGCTTGTTAATTTTTTACAAATTTAGATTTCCCTGAATGTAACATTCCATGCAGATTTTAGTTATAAAATATTTTTAATAATAAGACTGATTGCGACAAATGCATTCTTACAAGAGACGATGTAATAATTTTTCAGCTAAAATATTAATTATTAAAAATATCGTCAAAATGAAAGACACCAATTATATGGCCCACAAAGTAAGCAATTTTAGCTGACCTTTAGGCTTGTGTTATGAGATAACCATAGAACTTACAGGGGCTTAAATCCTGCACACCTAGACTAGAGTCTGGGTGTGCACCCACCCAGACAATTTTGAAAGTTCATTTCCAAGGTTGGCCTTCTCGGAAATCGCCCTGAGCCCATTGAGGTCCTCTTGACCTTTCAATAAAATTTAACTTTTTAGTAAATTTAGCATTCATTTTTCTTACCTTCTAGGGAATATATCCTTGGTAAGAAGCCAAAAAAGGTGTAAATCACGATCGTTAAGTAATCTAAGTTAAGGTCTTCTTTTAGTTCTAGTTGACTCAATTGATACTTAGCATACGTGAAATCTTTCACACAGTGGCAGGGCATAATTCAGTTATTACCCCTTCACAAAAGACCACTGTAATGTGACAGCGTTTGTCCGGTTTTTTCGCTGCACGTGTAAGCGACCAGGTACGGTTGTACCCTTAGCTGACATAAATGTACTGATTTATTTTTCTTTGTGCCTACTTTAGATGATATTTTATTTTTAGTTAAGTAAACAACATTGTTGGCTGTGAGGTGACATAGACTCAGGTCCGTTTAAATAATGTAACGATTTTGTACCAAATACGAATCAATGCAGTTATTTTTGTTAAATAAAAATTCTCGTTTTATTATATGTGTTTTATTTCTCGTTAGCAAATTATTAGATACTTTTAGACTCAGTATCGTGTTTTCTAAATTGGAAGTTTTCCAAATTTAAATACACAAGTTTCACAGGTTAATTAGCTTCGTCTATTGTGTGACAAATTTACCTACTGTGGTCGTAAAGAAACAAATTTTCAATAATTCGTTCACGTTATGAAGAGCTAGAGAAGCCATATTCTTTAACTTCATAGACTAGAGCAAATCCTAATTGCTGATATATTTTTGTCAGTCTTTGAATTTTGAATTTTTATTTTTAGATGAATCTCTCCAAAAAGTACTTTTTTCTTTATAAAAGCTACCCTATGTCTTTTTCTGTACCCCTGACAACGTATATTATTGATTACTTCGTATTAACGTACTTAATTATTGACCATATTGACCAAATTGCAAAATTGCAATACGATGTAGTATACGATTGGCGGCATATTCGTCTTTTCTCTTGCTTTCTCTCTCTCTGTGTGTGTTTGTCCGTCCGTTTGTATAAAATAATTTAACAATAAATTTTCTTCACATTGAATTTATTAAAACAATTTAACATCAAACTATTAAACTTTTATATAACTTACTAATTACATGTGAAATAATATGATATGATTGAAACATATTGCTGATTGTGAAACAACAGTATTAATACAACAAATACCAATATTTTGTGTAACGTTACTGTGTTTCTAAATCACAAAGAAACATTATACATTATTATCGACTAGAGGCTAAGTATTAAACATTTATTCGTTTTGACTTATCTTGGAAATTATCTAATGTAAAATAATAGAAATCTTTCATTACAGAAAAGCTGTATGTTTAAAATTAACAGGCTACTTTTGACAGTTAATTTTTGAACGTTTAATTATTATGACAGTTGTTAAAAGTAGTTCAACAAATCAAAAGAAGCCTATTACAATGACAATGGTGACCGATAATACTTATTCTTAATAATAATATTACCGGATTTAAATAATACATTAAATAAATACGTTTACTTTAAACCTATTTTATTATAAGGAACACCTAAAAACTATGTATTTAACAGATACGCATCGCTATTGAGAACCTAACGCTCTTACAAACTCAACAATCGTTCATTAAAAAATCATAACAATTTTAAAATAATTTAAAATCTATTTATTAACAAAGAAGTAGTTTTTACAACATAACACTTTAAGTGTTAAACTTTTAAACTATAAACTGGAATGCAACGGAAATATAGGAGATTGGAAAATAATATAGAGTTTAGTTAAAGGATATGAAATATATAAATAAAGATGATTACGTTTCAAACATTTATTTATAACACTGAGATTATTTTGTCGTAGAAGTACCAGGGCTGTGTTCCTGCAATCCTTCGGCCAAGGCTGATTTTGCTATAACCACCGTTCCACTTAATTCCATTCATTCGAGCATATTTTGATCCCGACAAGATTTGATCATACCTGTTCCAGGTATTAAAGGGCCTCTCATCGCCACCATTGATCCGACTAACTTCTCTTTCATTGCGCTGAGTACACACAATGAGTACAATATGTGCTTACACTGATGTAAATAGAATTATTCTACCTACATCAAACTCTATTGTTTTGTTTTGTTTAGTTTTGAATTTTGTAGGATATGGATGATCTTAATACGGTTATCTTAACATTATGGTACTTGAATATGCTACATTTTAACCTTGCGGATATTTTCTGCGAGACAAAATTTATAAATCAATCCTATCGAGCATATTATTATGAGTAATTATAGTGAACACACATCGTAGTCGTATTTGCTACGTTTTATACTCTTCTAGGGATTTTCATATTTTTTTAAAATGTTATGCAATAAATTTTACCACATTAAATCCTAATTATAATATCATAAAATACATTTTTCTTTACACAGATCGTCCTCAAAATCCGTTCCACGACATCTCAAAATGTGTTTTTAAAAATGCTTTTGAGAAATCATGAGAGCGGTTTTAAGTACAGTAATAATGATGATTTCTGCACTTAATTCTGCACTTACAAAATGGCACATGAAGAACACATTATTTTTATTTGTATATTATTATGTAATATTCTAATTCGTGCTAAATTAGATTGCACATCTAGGTACACTAACATTTAATACTCAATACTTAATACACATTTATAAATACACTTTATTACGTAACTACTATACAACACAACTACAAAATATCTCGAAAACTTGTAAATATTTTCCAAAAAATGGAAACTAAAATGGCTTCTTTATCTTAATTTTACTCCAAAATTTACTACGATAGAATTTGCATTATAACTCGTATGAATATCTTGTATAGATGTTAAAACTATTATCATTTCAATATAATATATTTATTTACGTATTATTAATGATATAAAACTATTGCATTTTGTCAATTTTAACATCAATCTAAAAGACTTCATGAAATCTTTGAGTCTTTTTGAGAAATTCCCATGTAAAGACTATATATACGTTTCGGGATGGGACGATATTGCCTCCGATTCATCGCCAAGCCTTTCATCGCTGGCCGAATCCTCGCCGGCCATTTCATCGCCGGTATTATAGAAAGTAATACGCAAACCATTCAACAAAATATACAGTAAAATATATAGTTAGTAGGTTAGGTTTGGTTGTATTTAAAAATAATAAAAAAACAAGGTGGACGGCGGCGATGAAATGGCGGCGATGAATTGTCCTAGACGGTATACGTTTAACCCTAACATATTTTATGACACACAACACTAACATATAATCAGAAAAAGTTTTTTTTTCACAAAATATCATTAATTATCATATTGTATGAGTAAAGATCGCAAATTCATTTATATTATTGCTATTCATTATTGTCGTGCCACTAAAATATAAAGTCAACGTTATTTTTAAAACTATATTTTTGAGATGTTTCGGTATAAAATACGACCTTATTTATTAGCTCGTTTCTCTATGGTCGTAATATTTTTATAAATAAATTATTTAGTTTTGGTTCATCGATTTAACTAAACTATATTAGCGGCACGATATGATGGCCGTTACAATAGTGACGAGAAATATTTCGTTATAATACTGCTAATTTTTTTTTAAACAATACGAAAATGTTTTGTTAAAACGACCATCATAACGTGCCGATGATTATTGTAGACGCCATTGGCTACTTAAAATGAAATTTAAAATGGAAACATTCAAATGTCTCCTTTCTCCAACTCAGTCAGTTCATGTGCTGGCGCCAAGTCTCGATCGTTTTGAGCAGCTCGTGTTTTATCAATATCGCTTTGCGATAAAGAAGTCACTATGATAGCTCCCAATGCATCGCAAACCACATTTATTGTTGTACGGAAACGGTCACTGAAATTTCAATATTAAATATTAATATTCAATATTGAATCTAAATGCAAAGTAAAGTTACATTTATAATACGCTACCATTAAGACAAATATAATGAAAAATTAAACACAAAAGCGTATTTGATTGATGGATTATATAAATTTAATAAGTAAGAACTAGGTGGTGCCCGTGACTTCATACGCATTGAAAAAGAAAATGTATAAGAAAATATACGCCTGACATTTTTATCGCTGTGCTGTGACGATCTTTTTTTATAATATATTTTTAGACGATCATATGGAAACCTAAGCTTCTCCAGAAAAAGTATCCTACGTGGTTAATCCAGGTAATAAACTATCTATGCGTAAAATTTAATTCAAATTTGTTCAGCTGTTTTTGCGTGAAAGAGTAACAAGGCTCAATACATCCATCTTCACAAACTTTCTAATTTATAATATTAGTAGGATACTCACAGCAGCCAGTCGACTGCCAAAATAATGGATACGTCCTCGGCTGGCAAGTTGACTGTATCCAGTACCATCACCATGGTCACCAAACCGGCTTGAGGGATACCCGCGGCGCCTATACTAGCTGCCGTTGCTGTAACACTAAAATAAGGACAAAAAGTTTTTTTTTTTAAGTTATACTTTCAAATATGGAACTTCTTTATAGGTTATAATGGCATTTCACATCTTACCTCACAGCAACAATTTTTCCGAACGACATCTCGACCTTTCTGAGTTGTGCAATGAAAATCGCAGCGACAGCTTCGTACAGAGCGGTACCGTCCATGTTGATGGTAGCGCCAATTGGTATTACGAAGCGAGTGATGCGAGGATCCAACCCCATCTCATCACAACACCCAATAGTTATTGGCATTGTTGCTGAACTGAAACAATTTTAAACTCATTAATATTATTTAAGAAAACATAATAATTAAAAGGAATAATGAAAATATTTACATCTTAACAATTTAAAGAACAACAACACTTGGGAAATTGTTTAAACTTTCCAAAAATTATCACACGAATCAGATGTTTTATAAAAAAAAAAAATCTACGAGGAAGAATTTATTGAATTATGCTTACCTGGAAGCAGTACCGAAAGCAGTGGCCATAACTTGTCCCATTTTGGCGATGTAGCGACAAGGCAGCTTCTTTGTGGCCAGTATGAACAGTACACTCAAAGTTCCAAAGCCATGTAGGAACAACCCGAGCAGCACTGTCATGAAATACAAACCAAGTCTACCGACGAGGTCTGAGAACGAATCGATTTCCATAATTTTGGCCGTCACCAGGAAGAATACGCCGAGCGGTGATAACCTGGAAAAAAAATCACACAACTCATTCTTCTACCATCTTGTGAGAATATTTTATGATGTTTTAAACACTTTTAAATACTTAGTCAATATATATTTCAGAGCTATGGTGGGCTATGATTATCATAGCTCAATTTTTATAATATTTATTAACTTTTTAGGTTATCGAGAAGCGATTTCATTCTATATTATAATAACTTTATGAGACTATGGCAACGATACTGCAAAAGTTCACTTCTTTTATTTTACTTCTGTACTTATTATATTTGCTATTACATTACATTCTTTGCCATTTCTATTACATTTTCAATTAGACTAAGTTATATAAATACAAAATACAAATAGTTTATAGTTTATTTATAGGGAAATAAACGAGCAACCACTTAAAGTCATATCTGTATGTGTTGTATGTACATATACTCGTAGGACTACAATGTATCCAAATATAATAAGAATTAATCTTTATTTATTAGTCTAACTCTTCAATACAATAATGTGCTTGTGTCGACTCTGACATTGGCAACTGTATAAATCCTCGTGTCGACTTGTCTTTGTTTATTTTTGCAACCCTATATAATATTGAATAAACTACATGAACTTACCAAATAACCCATCCTGTTATAATCATCATTGCTTCAGAGAGAGAATGAAAGAAATTTTGCAAGGGGCGACTTTGTTCACCCATCTTGCCCAGGGTGATTCCAAGGATTATACTAAAACAGACTAATCCTAATACATTGCTGCCGCTTTGGTAGTCTCCTTCGATTTTATAAGTTTCCAAATGACCTGAAATTTATCAAATATGTTGATAAAAGATCACTTATAAGGCTAGTGTTATGGGGTAACCATACAACGGGCAGAGCAGGGGACGAAACTCTGCACATTCAGACCAGAGTCAAATTTTAAAGTTTATTTCCACAAAGTTGGCTGTGCGTAGAACCGATTTAGAGCGCTAAAGTAAATACTTTAAAATATTCCATAAACAAGTTCATCAAGTGGATTACTAACACGATTTTTTCTGTAAATTTAGATTTGGTCAGTCATACGTACAGAAAAATTAATATATTTTTTAATATCTCCATAAGTGATTTAATGCAAGTCTTTTTTTAAGTAAATAATTTAAAAAAATATACCTACGTGGGTAGCTTCTCACCTTTAATGGCTCTCGAATCAGAAGCGTCGTAAGTCAATCTAGTTCTATACGATGCTACGGTGGCTTGTACGATGTTCTCAGGGAATACATTTCTGAAAAATGAAACAAAAGGTATAATTTAATTATTATATATATAAAAGTGTGACAAATAAAATAATCTGTATCTTCTGTAACTATGGGGTAAATATAACCGATCAAAATCATTAATTAAATATGTAATTTGTAAAAAAATCCAATTTCTTTTATCCTATATATGATACACTTATACAAGGACACACTGCGTTTCGCAGTCATTTTGGTTGGCAACAGTAACCACCACCTGATAAAAGACCACCGTGAAATAACAGCATGTGTCCTGCTGTGTTTCTGTGAGTGAGTTAGCGATGCCAGAGCCCATTTCCCTATCCTTTCCCAATAAATTAATCCTTGTGTAGTCAGCAGCGCACTTGCAGCACTTGTGGCGTTGTTTGTGTTATAGGTGACCGTTGCCACCTACCATCAAGTGAAATGTGAGCCTTCTGCCGACCTCGAAAAAAAAATTATTAAAAAAAAATCATTTCGAAACTGCAAATTTTCCAATTTAGTTTATTCGAATAGGTATTAGATAGATCGATTGTGTTAAAGCTATAAATTTACTCTGAGATAATGAACAAGAATAAAATTTTATTGCGCTACATTAACATTGCATTCGATTTGCATATTTATGTAAATCATTTTGTAATAAATCATTCAAGTCGTTGATGTTGGAGTATTTCATTTGTCGGTACCAGTTGACCTTGTGTATGCTCTTCATCTATTAAATCACAAATAAATATATAATATAAATATTTACAATAAGTACTTAATCTGGTTTAAGCCTAAAATGAATACTAAAGAAAAAATACTGTCAGTTGTAGGACTTGTAGGACTGAGTTACTTGACTACTCGCCGGAATTTATCTCGCCCGAACCGGCGGCGAGGTGGTAACAGAATTTTTTTTTTGCTACAGATTCTTACAATTGCTATTGTATATTACTGGTGGATAATATAAATCACGAGAGATACGCCAATTTATTAACGACTAGAATTTGTTAATGAGACTTAAAAAAAAAAATCTTCTGAATGTACAAAAAATAATAATAATGTAGATTAGATTAATAATAAATGATTTACCACAGACGTAACTACATCAGTGGGTCAGACGGGCACTTAAAATTGGGTCCAACGGGCACTTTTATTCAGCGGGTCAAAACTAGTGGGTCCAAAGGGTCCGAAGCTCAAATCGAAAATGATTCGTGAGAAGCGGCTCTTTATTGAAGTGCTAATATGAGGTCGAAATAAAGGCGACGTTGTTACTATGCACCGACAATAGTTCAAACGTCCAATGTCACCTGGCAATCTTCTCTGAGCCAATTCAACGCTCAATTCTTTGGTGGATTATAATTTCAATTAGGGTTGGCGTAACAGAACATATAATATGAAAACTTATATCACATAACTAGGTGGTGCCCGCGACTTCGTCCGCGTTGAAAAACAAAAAATATACGCCTGACATTATATCTACTTTTGCCAAGGGTTTTATTTTTATTTTTATTTTAAGATTTCTGGTGTCTTATTTAGCATATGTCCATGCTGAAGTTCTATTCGAACTATTGGTGATTTCTTTTTAAAAATCCGATGAGTATAGTTTCGAGAATTATGTCCTACATGCATACAAACATAACATACAAACTATACCTCTTTATATTAGTGTACATAATAAAACATAAGCCATAGAAAGCCTGACATCTTTATTGCTATAACGCTTTTGCCAGGCGTTAGTTTTCTAAATTTTAGGTGATCCCTCGAGAACAATACTTTTTTCTGAATGCAAGGTACCCTGTGTCCTTCCTTGTAACCTTGTAACAACGTGTATGCAAAATTGCATGATAATCTGTTAAGTTGTTAAGGCGTGAAAAGGTAACAGACAGACAGAGTTACTTTCACAGTTATAATATTAAAAGTGTGCACTAGTATGGATTTGGATGTTTAGGTATATATTGGCAATTGACAGCCCTAACATTTCGTATGTAGGGCGTTGTATAAATAACCGGTGATCTGATGAAGAGTGACGACCAGGGAACCGACACCCGCAACACTTCACTGGGATACTAACACTGTGTATGTACTAAAACAATTGCCCCATACAAACATTATATTACGTGTGCCGATGGAGTCACGAAAATCTAACTGACGCGCTATATTTTATTTTACCATAATTAGATTGTGCACCTACCAGCTGACCCGGCAAACTTCGTAGCGCCTCAGAATCAATAAATTAACAAAAGTATTAACTTATTAGCTGAATTAATTAATGAATAGTCAAAATAAATTAAGTGCAGTAAATTAAGTTCAGTAAAAACAAAACTATATCCATTTTAATTACATTTAAATGAATCTGATTCTTTATTGAAGCTAATCATAATGAATCGCGTAGCATTGTTTTTGTATCTGTTATTGTGTTTTTTTCAGTGGTTGTGGGGTTTTGTATGTTTGTCTGTGCGTTTGTGCACATTAATCTCAGAAATTATTCAACCGATTTGAATGCGGTTTTCACTAATATGTTGATAATAACCTGGATTAACCTGGAAAAATGTTAGGTTCCTCAGGGATTTTCAACAGCTAGGTTTATCATATTTATATATTACTATATAAGTAGGTATATAAATTTTATAAAATAAATTATAAATTAAATAAATATTTATAATTTACTATTCTTTTTTTGTATTATTTTTTTTTGTACTATTCTTGCCTATAGATAGACTGTTTTATAATTATAATATATTCCCAGACTTCGAAATGGGATTAATAACTCATTTCGAATAATATAACCACAAAATTTAGAATAATTTAACGAAAATATTTCAATGTTTGTACTATTTCTGTATTTATTAGCGCCGCATTGTTCATTTATTTTGGAAAATAAATGAATAAATAAATAAAAAAATTAAAATTATTTTAATTGCAAATTAAAATAATTTTTATTTTACATTCAATGCGATAACTATCGCAGATCTTTGACCCTACAGCTGCATCTCGAATCCAATTGGTTTACCAATTTATTTCAATTTGTTACGTGCATTGTGCCATATTATTATCTTCCTAGGTATTAAACATACACACACATCTACTCGTATATATAAATAAATATTAAAGCATGTCCAGCGAGTTCAGTGAATTTCCCCATACTAAAAGTAACCAAAGCCCCTAAAGAAATTTTCACTTCAAAAATATATAAATTCGTATAGCATTGACAGCATTGGGGGGCAAAGTTACTCGCGTCCATGGGCTTTGACTCTAGATACCCCATACGTGTCCCCTGGGTAGTGCTAAATGAGTGACATCTTCTGGTCCCTGGCCCTGACCCTGAAAATTGTCTCCGACTGGGGTGACGCTAACTTGGTCAGATTCAATGAATCGAAGACTCAAGTGTGTCTTTTTTCGGCGAAACGGAGTCCATTCGACCTGAACCCCTGAGTGACCGTTCCAATCACAGACCACCTGCTACTCCTCGGTGTAGACCTTACTGCCGATCTGAACTTTGGTAGGCATATCGAGTCCATTCCCAAAACGGCTGCCAGAAAATTGTGCACATTTTCCAAGGTTAGGCGGTATTTCACCGCGAGACAGCTCCTTGACCTATACAGAGCACAAGTCCGATCTTGCATGGAGTACTGCTGCCACCTCTGGGATGGGTCTGCCCGTTATCAATTGGCTGCACTGGACTCGATTGAAAGGCGAGCTAAGAAACTTATTGGCAACGACACCCTTGTGGAGTCTCAATTTCAAAGCCTGCACCATCGCCGAAAAGTAGCATGCCTATCGATTTTCTATCATCTGCACTATGGAGAGTGTGCGTCCATTCTATACGATCTAATCCAACCGGAACCTTTCCACTTGCAGACCACGAGGCGCGGACAGGGGTTTAATCCCTTCGTGGTTGATGTTCCTCGGTCACGCACGAAGCGTTACAGTTCCACCTTCCTTGTCCGTACTGCTAGGGAGTGGAACTCACTGCCTGCGTCTGTGTTTCCTCAAAATTACAACCTCGGGGTCTTCAAATCTAGGGTAAATGGGCACATACTAGGTAAGCGTGGTCCACCTTCAGCCGCATCTGCACCTTACATTAAATGTGATTGCGGCCAAGCTCTGCCTTGACTCAATTAAAAAATATATATATATATAAATAAGAGAAATCCCTTTTTTTATTAGAATTCTCGAAATAAAATGATTCAGTTCGCAATATGTGATCTATTGAAGTTGCAATGATTCATCTCAACATAAGTAATGGCGAGTTTGCGTGACCACTTAATGTAGGGCACTCAGAAAATTTAAGTACTCATGGCTTGAATTGTAGTGAATAATCCCAATTCGTTAGTCACAAGTGTGACACAAACTTTTATAAACGTATTTTATATCATATTAAAGAGTACCTATGAAATAAGGACGTTTTTAACAAATTTGGAAAAACTAAATATCAATATTTTTTTATAAATAAAACTGTACTTTAAAGTTGAACTTTGAAAATTATTTTAGTACAATGAATTTTTTTAAATTTTTTAATTTAAATTTTTTTTTAATTGCTATTCAAATATCTAGTTATTGTTTATTATTTCATGTAACAACATTATTAGCAAAAAAGTAATTGTTTGTTATTAGCAAAAAAAAATATAGAAAAATTTAAATATTTCAAAAAGTCATAATGGTTGTAAATAACCTCAGCTATGACTCACTGAAAAGTTTACATCGTTTTGCCAAAGACGCAAATATAGCTTTTATTTTACTTACACGTTTTAATACGGAACTATATAGATAGTATAATTAATGTAGGTATAATAATGTATTATGAGTCAATTTTTAAAAATTTAATTTTTTTTTATAAACCTAGTACTTACTAATATTATAAAATGCGAAAATGAGTTTGTTTTTAACACTTTTGCACTTTAATAATTTAACCAATGACCCTGAAATTTTGTGCATAGGTACAAATGTTGTCATCGGTCTAGAAAGGGCCAATTTCAGGCAAATGAAATACGATAATCTTGTTCTATTTATAAATGTTATAACAATAAACATATAATATATTATTTGTAAAGAATGCAGTTGCAAACACTGAATGAATGCCAAGGATATTATTGTGAAATTTTCTATTTTAACATGTGCGTTACGTGTAGGTATTATTTATGAATTGTGTCTGTGTTACTCGTACAATATATAAACCAAATTATAAGGTCAGTGGATTTTGCACATAGTATAAAACAAAGTCGCTTCCCGCCGTCTGTCTGTCTGTATATACGCTTAGATCTTTTAAACTACGAAACGGATTTTAATGCTGTTTTCACTAATGGAAAGAGAGTTAAAGAGGAAGGTTTTTATATTATATTACTTGCAAAAAAATTATAAATTATAAATGTTATGGTAACTTTGTCTTTCTTTCTATTTCGCTTTTACGCCTTAACTACTCAAAGATCAATGATAAAATAATTCGGAATTTAGCAGTTGTACACAAATAGAAACAACTTAATATGTACTTATGTATGCTTTTTTCTTAGTTTTGGTCAATTAATATGTATTTTAATGGAAGGTTATTTTAAAAACGGGTAAAGTGTAAGTAGGGTATAGTTCAGGTTTAAAGTGACAAATATAGAAGTGTTAATTTGTCATCAGTCAGACATCAGTGAACAACCGTAGCGTCAGCCTTTCGGTGTGACCTGAACCAATAAAAAAATACGTCTCTTACCTTATCAAATCCAATAAAGTGTCCGATGTTAATGTGTCCTTCATAACGAGTTTTGTCGCGTTCGGTTGCTTGTAGGCTTCAGGGTCCTTTCCAGGTTTGATTGTCGTGACTAGTGCTATACCTAGTATTACTGCGCAGATTGTTGTCGTCATATAGTACACTATAGCACGAAGGCCGACCCTGTGGAACAGATCGGAATTATTTATTAAAAAAACTCAATTAAGTCTAAAAATAATGTTAATAAAATGTGATTACTGATGTAATTATTTTATTCCACAATTATATATATTGGATGGAATTTCGCCTAAGACATTAGGTTTAGCGCACACACTTACAGTCTTACTAATAAACTTTTACACACAGCTTATACATTCATTATAAAACAGACTTGACTAATAAAGATTTTTTTTGACATAAGGCTTGTATACGTCTGTTATAACAGTCCGTTTTTACAAAGAAAACTTATACAGGGCTTATACAGCCGTGGACCCTTGTTTAAGCGTTGTATAAGCTCAAAATGGCGGACAACGATCAGCTGTTTCGAATTTGACTAATTACAATTCACAGATATTTAATCTACAATGGTCCGCAGCGCACATGCAGCACCTGTAGCGTTGGTTGTGTTAGAGGCAGCGGTAGCCACCTGCCATCAAGTAGACCGTCATCAGACCGTCTGACAACCTTCACGTAAAGAAAAGATAACAGCCGTACGTAATTTTTTGTAATACATTTTGATAATCTAAAAAATTCTCCTGCATTCTATGCATTCCTGCATTTTTTTATAAAAAAAAAACACATTAACTCAGAAATCAACTTACTTGCCAGAAAGGCTCAAGTCCAATGATCCTATGGCAGACACAATTGATGAAACCAACAACGGCACTATTAGACACTTCAACATTCTCAGGAACAGTTCACCGGGATACTGGAAGTACATAACGTCCCGCCGAGACCACTCGATTCCGGAAGCCCGAAGCCCCCACCCCAAGAGGGTGCCGGAGACCACACCGATCACAGTCAGCATGGTCAGGAGGTTCTCCCGCAGGAAACTTGTACATCCTTCCCGTCTGATTCGGAGCGGCATTGTGGATTACTCCGTGGTTTCTGTAAGAAAAAAAAAATTTGGTTTTTGTGTCTTGTGAGACTACAATATTAGATGATATTTAGTGAGATCATTGATCCTGTAGGCAAAATAAAATCAACGCCTGGCAAAAGTATAACAGCAATAAAATTGTCAGGCGTTATTGCTCATATATATTTTGTAAGGAGTTATATTTTTTATTTTTCAACGCGGACGAAGTTGCGGGCATCAGCTACTATTTAAAGTGACTAAAACCTTTTTCTTTCTTTTTTTTTTTTTTTTTTTTTTTCATTTAGAACATACATTATTTTGAATCCTTCGCTTCTCTCTGAATTCAAAATAACGCCCTCAAGGAACAAAATATTACTTTTTCTTCTTGTAACACAAATAACTTATTTCGTCTGGTAAACAGATGAATGAAGAACGACCTATCTTCGTATCGACTATTGAAGGGCTAAACCGATTTTAGAGGGATATTTAAAGAACTTTAAAATACTTTTAATACAATTTTTTAGGACAAATGGATAAAATTTAAGCTCAGTGTGCGAGCTAAATCGATTCGCAATTAAGTAATAAAAGTATATTATAAAATAAAATGTAAACTAAATAAGATACAATAAATAATTTATTAAATGCACACATTCATTGTATAGTAGGTAAGTAAGTCTGCACATGGTAGAAATATTAATTGCTTCCGATACTTTAAATTAGTATATGTGCATTTTATGTTTATGTACGCATTTAATCAATTTAATTATGCAACATGATATCATTTATGCGACAGCTTTGTACACGTGTTATATACATTTAACTTTTATATTACAGGAGTTACCTCCTATAATATAGGTCCTGAATATTACCTACCTCCTGTAATAAATTGATTTTCTTTTAAACAGTAAGATAATAATGTAGGTAATGTAAAGACACGGCTTGTTTACTATTTTATTATATGTATAGATGCTGCAATACTGTTGATTATTTAATATCTAATAAACTAGTTGGCAGCTGCGTTAGACGATAAACAATGGCACCTACGACTAAATTGACCAATTACAAATCGCTGCCGTCTAGTGATTTGTCTACGCCGTCCAGGAATCATTTTTGAACCTACCTTGGTCGGTGTGGAAAAAATAAATCTCTAGCAAATGTAAGACACAAAAGCTTAAAACGCAAAACAATGAACTTCAAACTAAAGCAACCATTTGGTCGAGTCGTTAAAGTTGAGTCAGAGCGCTAAGGTCCTGGGTTCGAACCGCACTTATAGCATAAAAATCTACCGATCTTAGCATAAAAATAAAATAAATATGTGTCCAATTAAGATGAAAATTTGTTTATAAGTACATGTAAAATATTTATTTAAGTAATTAACCTTCAACGAGTACTCAACCTACGCTTATCTACATGTAATACGTAGTAATTCTTAGTATTAACAATTCTAATTTATCTGTCTGATAAATTCTCAGATGAAACTTTATCTTCGGATAAAGTCTTGACATTTATGAAGACATTACAAATCGCGGTGTTCCATAGCAATTAATGAAACTGCCTTGCTTATAAAATGCATCTACTTGTAGAATAAAGTCGCCTCCGCCTCTGTCTGTTTTATGGGCTAAACTTCTTCTAAAAGACCTAAATCCAGGGAAGTCGGGGTTAGTCCCTAGTATACTCCTCTGTCCTCCTCTGACAGTTTCCTCGCTTACTTCTTTTAAAACACCAAAAGATTTAGATACGGTTTTTAGAGGATGTTTTGTGTCTATAATTTGCAGAAAAAAAAAATTGAATCTGTAGCATCGCCAGAGGCGGATCTCCAGTAAAAAATAAAACATACTACTTATAGAAACAAATTACACTTATGTATTTCGTAAAATTTTATATTTAAGTGTAAGAGTAATGAAAAAATATCGGTAGTTTTTCCTTGTCGGTATAGGCGCACAAGCACGTGGGATCAGCGCCGGCCCCCGCACGGATGTAGCCGCGGAAATCTTGATTTAGCGGTATAGTAATCAATCCGCGGACCCCCCTGTCGCTCACACGCTAATGGCTGCACGCTGTGCCCGCAAAGGGGCCCGTTACGTGTCAAGTACCACTTCGGCTTTTGTCCAAATCTAACGAACTAAGACGGTCATCCCGATTGTTTCACTTTCCTTGAACGTAATTTAAGAGAAATGCAACCGGGTTTGAATCCCGGAACGTTTCGTGTCACGAAGTCCCGGGAATTGTGGAAAATTTTGTTGTCTCGTGTCCCGCCGACTTTAGGGTGAAGACTCGAGACAATGTACTTGTACGTACATAATGAACATTATTAGATTACACTCTGGTACTAAAACACTTTTTTTTTAAAAAAAAAGCCTAGTTTATTAAATTAACAGTCTAATTTAATTAACTGATGACGGACGAATGGAGTGTCTATTCATCAGTCATAGTCATGTTATGTTTATTAATTATTGTTAATATCAGCCAAAAAATGAATATTATGTATTTACCAGAATTAAACATACGATTTGTTTTGACTACAAATAACGTTATAAATAAAATCCCTTTTTTTATTGATCTTGACCATTTTAATTTTATTCGTTGAACTCTCGAAGTCTTGCCTCTTGTTCCGGGACTTTGAAACTGTCGAGGTTTTCCAAACATTAAATGCAACGCTGTCTGTCCCTTTGTATATACTCTTCAATCTTTAAAACTGAGCAACGGATTTTAGTGCGGTTTTCACCAATGGAAAAAGAGTTAAAGGAGGAATGCATATATAATTTGCAGAAAAAAATTCATGCGAAGCCGAGGTCGGACCGCTATTAAAATATAAAACGTAATTCAAACCAGAACAATGAAAATTACAGATATGCAATCAAGATAGTGAGCAATAATAAATTGAATGGAGGAATGATATTTAATTATGCACCTATTAATTTTGTCGAAGGAGAGTTAAAGACAATTTAGGCCATATAACCACACAAATGGTTTTTGTATGGTTGTAGCTCTGGAGTGGACAGCTTCGCAGTGGACATCTCTGATACTTAGCCTAGCTTAGTGTTGCGAATCAATGGAACGACCGAATGGAAGGGAAACAAATCAATCAATCCAGCGCTAATTATGTGACTATCAAATAAAATATTTAAAATATTTAGTATATTTTTCCAAGTAAAGTTTCCAAGTTCAAGAAACAATATTTTATTATGGAAAACATTCTCTATCTATATTGATCTATAGAAATCCTACCGGGTGATCTAAGTATCTAAAGACTGAATGCAATAGAGCTAAGAAAATGCTTATCCCCACTTGTCCTCCGCCACCAGAACAGCATCGCGAACAAAAAGCTCAGTTAGAGTTTGGATTTTGACCCAGTTGCGATACGCCACGGATTAGCGTTGTCAACGACGTATTAGTTACTACCTATTCAAATGATATATTTCTCATGTGGAATAATTATTTTTATTCATATTTTGTACATTCCCTGCGAGGTGCCACTTTATTACAGCCCTCTGAAAAAAATAATTGCATTTTTTCAAATACAAATTCAAATCATTTATTATAAGTAACATGGGTCAATGTGAACCAGTTATTATTAGTTTGAATATGCAAACTCATGTACTGCCACGTCTTGCGTGTAAAATCATAACTTACAATATCTACTTACTTACTTACTTACTTAAATAAGAATTATATAAAACGAAAAAAAAAAAAATTTTTTTACATTATCGTAATCAATTGTAAAATATAATTATATGTCAAAATATTCCCTAATACTATAAATACATTGGTCTAATAGCCACATGGTCAGTTTTATTTTAAATAAATTTCCCGGTATTTCCCTGAGTGGACTGGGTAACTTACGTATTGTACATTTTAATAGAAGAATAATATGAATTTCGCCTGCAAATATCTAAATGCATTTTTGGATGTTCCAAGAATTTCAGAAGATATTAGTCTTCTTTGACATTATGTATTAATTTTTTTAATATGTCAAACACACTCTCTATCAATAGTTAATAACTACATATCGAAAATATATCTTTCAACGACTACTATCATTTCATTTTTTTAAGTAAGTATATGTCGACAAACAGGCTGACAGTCCACTTGATGGTAGGTGGCTACCGTCGCCTTTTAACACAAGTTACGCCAAAGGCTCACTGCAAGTTGCAAGTGCACTGCCGACCTCAGTAAGATTAATGATAAAGGATTATAGAAAGGAATATTTTTCTCTGTTCTATGGATCATTGAAGCAATGCATTGTGTATGGCTGTTACATTAATGTACTTAATTATTTCATATTTAATTATTATATCTAAATAATTTATAAAGTATAGTATGGCGTTCCGCGAGTCACAGACGTGCTGGCTGAAAATCATGGCTGCAGGTGCCTGTCTAGCATTTCAGCAAAACGCTGAGCCAGTATCCCATTCACTGCCGCGAGAACACATAAATCTTTTACATGTTTTTTTATTAATTTCTGTCCATTATTTTTTATATCTTGTACTAGAGTCTTTCGTGCAATAAATAAATTTCTTTCTTTCTTTCTTCTTTCTGGATATGGAAAGGGATCACCAAGGTATTCTGTAAGAGGGTGGTTAATGTCGCCAGACGGGTTGCTTAAATGACTGCGAAACGCAGTGTGCCCCGCCACGACTTGCCAGATTCAGACCAAAAGCCAACTATTAAATGTTCATTTCTAAAGTTGGCCTTGCTGAGAATCTGAAACAGAGCGTTGAAGCAAGCACCTTAACTACTCGACGAGAGGACGTGTCACTCACCTATCCATTAAAATAAAATTTTAAAAAACATGCATTCAATTAAAATATTAGTGTATTGTTACTTCACAGCGGGTTGGTGTCCTATACTCACTCGCCGAAACACAACAGCACACAAGACATGCTGTTATTTCACGGTGGTCTTCTCTAAGGGGCCACCCCCTTAGACTGCTAAGCCAGACGGGCTGCCCAAATGACTACGAAACGCAGTGTGCCCAGCCACTACTTTCCAATCCAGAAAAGAGCCAAATTTGAAAAGTTAATTTTTAAAGTTGACCCCGCCGGGAATCGAACCCGGGGCCCCTGAAACGTTAGTCAAGCACCTTTTCCACCCATCCAACGGGCTCGTCAAAGTGTAAGTGTGAGTCATAGTGTACGTCGTCGCCGGCTATTTATATATTTTATCACTGGCAAGTTTTTGGCGAGCGTCTAATTCACTGTCTTGACATTTCTTATGTAGGTATGCACAATTTATAAAGTGTCGATAATACTGTAGTACTAAATTGAGACAATTGTCTTAAAGATGATGAGTATACTAAATTAACTCATAGTGAACTAATGGGATGCACCCGTTAATACAATACACTACAGTAAGACACATTTCCTGCTACGCATGGCGAGCAACACTACTAGTGTAGTGTTGTAGTGTTGTAGTCAATTACCTACACTTTTTCAATAATAATCAGCCAAAGCCATTAATAGCAAGCAGTCAGTTTTCATAATAGGCAAAAAAGTTTGTGTATATAATTTTCAGAAAAAAATTGCATCCGTGTGAAGTCGAGAGCGGGTTTCTAGTTTTTAATAATTTAATTATCAATAAAAATATGTACATTCGATATTACTGTCAATATGTAATTCTAAACACGTGTAGTCTTTACTATAGTAAACCCGAGGAGACAACGCAAAACAATGTAATCAAACCCGGCCCTATGTCCTTTTCCCTCACACGAAGAGGCCGGCGCATTCTGCTTCATGTTCGAAGCCACATCGAAAACCCTTGAAAGTTTGTTTATGTTCTTTGCGTTGTCTCTTTGGCCTTGCTTTAGTTGCTGCCTCTGGTAGATAGATACTTTTAAAATCTTCCAAGAAAACAGTCTAATCATACTAATTTAATTAATTTATGTTATTAAATTAATAATTCTGTAATATTAATTAATTTAACGCCTTCTGTAACTGTCTCTTGATCCAGCCATCAAGCGAGTCTCTTGAGGTGTTGGTCAAGGCTCTTCGCTATGAGACTGTTCGCTACGACTATCTTGTCTCGGCTTTCACGAGGATTTCGTGAGGATGACCGCGCGAGCCCTAGGATCGGTCAACAATCATGATGTCAGGCTTATTGACGACAAATAGTTCATCAATGGGGCCACTGGGCTACAAGAGCCTCGACGTGTGTAAAAAAAATTCGTGAAATGTTATCCACAATCTTAATTAAATTTTTAGGTCTTAAGCTAATTTTTAGGTTTAATTTTTGAGTTTATTATACAGCCTACGAGTTTAGTGTTTAAGATTTTATTTTCTAAGTGCATTACGTCTGAATGTGAGCTTTTGACACAGGGCCCATCTAGGGCAAGCTACGACACTGTACGCTCCCAGTAGAGCGTTATTGCAACAACAACGATATTTGTTAATTCATGTAGTGCCCTTTTACGAATGGAAGTAAAACGGAAGTTGAAGCTTTCGCAGGCAGATAACAGCATTAACCATAACGAACTGTAGCGAACCCAATTTGCATCAACAAACGTTTCCGTTCATCGCCCGCCACCGCCGCTTGCCAAGGCAAGTAACGCGACAGAAACATGTGGATGCGACATTGTCGTGAGAAATTTTTACATAATTCTGTTCATCAAGGAATGGAAGACTAACTTATTATCCCTAAAACCATAGTTTCCGGTTATTTTATTTCCTTAAGAAAATGTCTATGTCTATGTCTAATTAGTTCTCAGTTTAAAACATGTTCTTTATTGCAGCATAAAATTTGCTTGTTTGCTTATTATACGATTTATGCGGAGTTTATTTGCAATGTCGATAGCCACCAAGACCTAAACGTTCCGTCAATTGTCAAGTGCATTTGCTCTTAAATACTATGACAAACTCCCTCGCCATCCCAATGCACTACTTAAATGGCGTACAGCTTCCTAATTTACACGACCGATCCTAATAACGCGCTTTCCCATTTCAGAAGAAGACTTCGACACATCCTAACGGCGCTTGCTGATGATGACCACACCCAGCTTACCTTCTAGGCGAGGTAGGACTTTTAAACTAGCGTGACACGACTTTACTATCGTTCCTCCGAGGACCTATCTGCTCACGCCGCTGATTATGCAAGTGGAGCTTGAGGGTTAACTAATCCCTTATAGTTTTAAGACATTTTTGTTTGTAAGGGCCGGGGGCATATCGCCCCCAAGCTCAGTGTGCTGCCGACCTCAGTAGGCTAAAGAATATAGGGAAATGGACTCTGGCATCAATTACTCACCAACTGAAACACAACAGCACACATGCTGTTGTTTAGGGGTTGGTTACTGCCGCTATACAGGTTGCTCAAATAACTGCGAAACAACTAATAAAATAACAAAATCCATACAAATCTTTCCTCGTATTAAATTTTGCTTAATCTGTCACTTGCAATTTCCGATATTAAAGCACCCTTTTAAGATAATCATCAGCAATTATGTTATATAACAGACGCCAGAGCAATATATAAAGGAAAGAGCGATAAATGAGAAAGGGTTGTGTGTCAAAAAAAATGCATCCGAGCGAAACCGATGGCGGATCAATAGTTACCTTTTACCTACTTTTAACCTACATTAAGGGATAAACTTTAATTGTATTGATATCCATTCCTAAAAATATACTCAAAAAAGTATTAGGTATTTCCTAAAAGGTTATGTAAATCTTCCAATTTGGTAGATTTTGACTCCTAACAGGATGGGATATATAAATCTTCCGATTTGGTAGATTTTGTCAAATTGTCTAAAAACTATGAGTACAAAATGAAAATAATATACTAAATTCATAAAGTCACCGACCCATGTAGATCAACAGGAATTGTGTTTAACACAATCGAACCTGATTATGTTTATTAGCATAACTATTTCGGTAGAAACGTATTATTACATTAAGTAAATATATTATAGACATGTTATTATAATCATGAAACCGGAAGGTTCTCTAGTGGAAACCACGGACCGGCAAAGACAGTGTAGGAGGTCGATCAACGAAATGGACTAACGACCAATAAGATCCGCAGGTGCAGGCCGGCGTACCTCCACTTTTGGGTAAGCCGAGGTTCCGACAGGGAGCGTAGCTCTCCCCGTGCTGGATAGTCGTGGCGGGGCACCGAAGTCGTGTCATAACGTCTTCGCGACCACCGCCCATCTACGGCCGCGCTAGGAAGTTGTTGGGTTTTAGCCGGTAGAAGTCCGGCGACCTCCTGCCGGGTATGCATGAGGATTTCCCAACGTTAAAAAAAGGTGCAGGCTGCTTCTTATCGATCTTACTGGAAAATTATGCCCTGAGACCGCGTGGTCCGACTGCTTCGTCCGATTGATCGGACGACGCGGTCTTTTTTTCCTGTTACACCGATTGATCCGGTTGATGTGGGAGACCTATGTCCAACAGTGGACTTTCTACTGCTGAGATGATAATGTTGATCAAAATCGTCTAAATTAATGATAATTAAACTATATCGCACCAGCGATCCGCTCACGGCTTCACTCGGGATGCAATGTTTTACAAACACAAACCTTCCTCGTTTATCACTCTTTCCTTAGTGAAAACCGTATCAAAATCCGTTGGGTGGTTTAAAAGTAGAAAAGGAGAAACAGACCGACGCGGACAGTTTCGGCGACAATTGTAAAATATTGTTTTTTTTTTTTATTATTTAAATAGAAACTTGATTAGGTTTAGGTGTTATTGCATGTTAACGTTCGGCTAAAAATTATCTACACTGAAGGTGAAAACCGCATCAAAATCCGTTGCGTGGTTTAGGAAAGAGACTTCAAATTTTATACTATATAAGGAAAAAATGACAGAGATATTCTCAAATACATAAAGCTTGCAATAAAAAGTGTATTTTTAAAAGTTTCATTTTATTTTTAAACAAATGCGCGGTTTCTCAAATTCAGTTCTCGTTCTCTTTTAAATTGCTTTTTAAGGTTTGTAATTATATACAAATATCTATAATATATCTTATACATATTACAAAATAAAGTTCGACCTCTGTTTGTTTCTTCTACACCACTCAATGGAATTTGATACGGTTTTCACTAATGAAAAGAGCGTTAGCAAGGTTTGTATAGGTATATAATTTGCAGAAAAAATTGCATCCGTGCAAAGCTGAGGTCGGACATAGGGGTGTAGTTATAATACTGAATGTGCTCCATTGCTCAAAGTGTTTGCATTCTTTTGAAAATTTACATCCAATGTCTTTTAAGTTTTAATTCAAATTTATTGTGTGATACATAAAAAATTTATTAAATCTGATTTCATATTTTTTCAGTAGCTTTTCGGATGACGCTACTGAAACTGAACTATTTAGAATTTGTTTGTAAATTAAACTGCGCAATAGCAAATGCATTGTTAGTTCCAAAAAGCAAAAGAAACTAAGAAATCTATTCATAAATCCACTCACCGTTTATTGTAAAAACTGATTGACTTGATTGCATTAAGCACTCAACAATGTTCATGTGATAAACACTGCATAACTGAGATCGTGTGAACGCGAGTCGGCCGCTAGGAAACGCGTGCAACGCGCGTAACAGTCAATGTGATACTGAATTTGAGATTAGATGCAAGTGGACATCCTCGGATGGATCCTGACGAGTGGGGGGGAGTGTATTGTGGAGACGAGAGGGGAGGGGGGAGAGAGCAAGCGATTGATCTGCGGCAGTTTCCGGCGACATTTCATGTCCTGAATGAAAGCCCCGTAAGTAGCACGTCCTACGTTCATAGTAAATGAACTATTGCGTGTAACTTGATGAACTGTTGTACGTTTTCTTGTTTCATCCGTGCAACCCATTCTAAGTCCTCCGACGGATTTTGATACGGATTTCACTAATGGAAAGAGCGATAAACAAGAGAGGTTTGTATATAATGTGCAGAAAAAAAAATGCATTCGTGGGATGTCGAGAGCGGAGAGAGGGTGCTAGTCACAGATCTTCGGAAACGCATTTCCGAAAATCTGTGGTGCTAGTTATAACTTTGTAGTATAATTTATAATATTGCTATAAAAGCCTTAAATAAAGTGAGATTTACGAGAGACAAAAAATTATATAATATCTCATGAATTATGTCTGAGCATCCAAAAGGGTTTACAAGTATTAAGGTTATTATTTATTTATATTTATAATTTTTTTTTTAATGAATTCTTTTTTTTAACTTGTCCGAAATCAGCTTCCAGAGCTATAATTTGATGTAGAATTATGTTTAAAATTAATAAATACGTCAAACATGAAAATTACATTACATTGAAATACACAATTAATATTATATGAAAAATACTGTATTGCAAAATGAATTTTGCTACGGAGGGGTCGTGTAAGTGAAGAATGAGTATGGAATTTCGAAGAGTAGAGGAATGAGTGCGCGTAGCGTTCGTAGACGGTACTACGTAAATTTCGTAGTATTTGCTACATGGTCTACAGCTTTCTTTTTAATTATTACGATTTGAGGCGGAGAGACTGGCCGCTACGCCGAACACTGAAACTAGCCTACATTATATTAAATATAATAATATATCACTAAATATTTTATTTTTTTTGTTTGTGATCAAGAGGACAGATTCTCAAAACAGTGTACCTATACATAAACAGAAAAAGAAGGAAAACAACAAACATTACTGAATAACAATGTAACTAAATGGACAATGGATTGACTCGAATATATTACTTACTAGGTAATCTACTCGACTTATGTTTTGGTGTTCAAACATGTTTAGTTACTAAATTACTTGCTACTCGACTAAATTACTGGCCTAGTGCGAACTAACCTTAAGGGATGCCAGAGCCCCTTTATCCTGTAAAGGTTGCCAGTCTGCAAGGCGCACCTATGGCGTTGTTTGTGCATCATCAAGTGGAGCGTTGGCCTGCCTGCCGACCTTTACTTAAAAATCTATGTTGTATTATGTTCAAACAAATAATTAGCGCCTTTTCTTCTGTTCATTACTCTTTCTCTGCTGTAAGTCCCGGGGAGAAAAAGATCATTATTGAGGATCGTGGTCAAAAAATCCCAGTTTCTACCACATCATCCACTCTGTTTCATGGCACTTTTTACCATAACGCATAAGTTACCATAAGTTGAAAGGAAAAATTTCGGTACCTACATGTAATAAAATGGCGACAGCTACATTAGTTATTTTAAAAACGAGTTAAAGAAAATGTCCTCGTAACTTTTTTTCTATATAAAGGTCAGAACTCCCACCAAATAAAGCCTCCTGATGCTTATAACTTGTCCCAACTTGTAAAGAGTATCTTACTGGTATTCTCAATGCGGCTTATAAGTAGGGTTCCTCTTTGCGATCTTCCTAGAGAGAGAGGAGATATCAATATGTGTATATTTGCACCCAATTTGAAATTGGCTAAGCGGTTAATAAAACGTTTTCAATATTTTCCCATATTGAATTTTGTTAGTGACAATGTATTTATGTTCTAGCCCTCATTGTAATTTCTGCTACGTGGACCTTAAAAGTGAGTTTGCCCTCCAATGTAATAACAAGATATTTAAAAAAAATGTGTTAGGTAAATTGTGTCAGGTAAATTACTGTTACTTGGGTGCAGTGTGTAAAATTAAGTACCGGTACTTAAAAATAATTAATATAAAAATTGCGGAACTAAACTACTTATATTCGTGGAAGTAAAGTGTAATAATCCGACAAAAAGATAATTCAGTCCAACAAATTCCAGTCAATGACGGTATGGTTGGCTAATATCAGGTATCAGACCCATTTTATAATGGTCTGTTAATAAAACACGATAGGAGCGTCTCCGTTACAATTGATTGAAATAATTGTTGCAGCGGCCTTAGTGCTGGTGGATGTTTGGTGCAATTATTGCAACATCCGTATGGCATTAGGTACGTATTCAGTGTCGGATCTAAACAATTTCATGAGCTATTAACATTTGCGGTGTGTTCATTTAAATAAATATTAACTGTGACCTGCGACTTCGCCCGCAATGACATTCGACATAATTAAAAACTTCTTTATGAAAAACTTATTACTTACGTAGGTAATTTTTTTTATGTTCAAGTCGGAAGATAGGCTGGCAGTCCACTTGATGGTAGGTGGCTACCGTCTCCTATAACACAAGTAACGCCACAGATGCTGCAAGTTCGCTGCCGACTGCAATAGGATTAAGGATAAGGAATTGGGAAGGCATAGGAAAAATGGGCTCTGGCATCCCTTACTCACAGTGAAACAAAACAAAACATTCAACCATTCAGCACACATTTTTATATACATTCCACGGTATATTACTGTGGTCTGATCATTTCATTCCCTTTAAAGCTTGCTTTTTTAGAGTCCCCAATTTCAAATAATCTGTGGCCCTAATTTTTGTTTATAATTTGACATTTATCAATGTCGTTTGACACTTTACTACACATGTCAAATGACATTGACACGATATACAAGTCTGGCTGGGTAAAATAAACATGACATTATTTCTTAAAAAATAACTTTGGTGTTGTTTAGTTTAGTATTTATTTACGTTAAGTTATCGATGCAATTGCATGTACCAGGTTTATTTTCGACTACTTATAATACTAATTTATTAAAATACTGTGAATATGGCTGCAAGGAAACTGTGGGGTGAATTTGAAGAAGAAGAAGAACGTGATGAAACCGTGCTTCAATCGGTCAATTTTAATCCAATTATAGAACTAGGCATGCAAAATATACCAGAAATCCCTATTACGGTAAAATCCTCTCCAATCGAGTTGCCGAAGCCCAATTTGATCACTCACACGATACAATTGCACGCGTACGCTCAACAGTTGTCTGCTATTCTTGAGGAAACAGAGAACGCAGTTTTTGAGGGAACGAGGATAGGTGCTATGAGTTTACCACCAATGCCTCCTGAACCACCGCAGAACTTGGAACACACAACTATGTTGCCAATTAATTTTATGCCTAAGGAATATTGCGATTTCTCTTTAGGCAAAGGACCAGTTATTCTACCATTCACAATGGAAAGCCATCAGCGCGCGCTACGGCAGTGTGCTGCAATAGCGTTAGGGCATGTTGGTATATCAAAATGTACAAACACTGTCCTCGCCTCTGTAGCCGATGCCTTAGATCACTTTATGGGAAATATGTGTAAACTAATGAGAACCGTGGCAGATAGAGACGCGAGTGGTCAAAAATCGGGATTTCCCGATATAATATCTAAAGTGTTTGCAGATTTGGATATTGGAAATTTGCATGATTTTTATAAAAACCGTGTAGTTAAGTATCACTACAAGGTAAAGAAGAGATGTGAAGAATTGACCGCTCAATGTGAAGCGTTAACTGTTGGTGATTTGGCTCCAGAGTTGAAAGTTGAAGAAGTTCCAGAACTGCATTTTCCTGCCGCCTTAGATGGTGCTTTCACTCCATCTTTGGAGCCTGGCTTTCAAATGCTGCACAGCCTCGAACTGGAGCAGCTACAGGGAATTGATTTATTAGAAACGGTTACAAATGATGATATTAAAGTGGATTCGTTGGATTTTTCTCAGGCTGAAGTGATGAAACCTTCTTTGTCTCCTAATGCTAAGAAGAAGAGGAAATAAAAAAAATTTTAATCAATATGGCTTTATTTTTTCACAATATAGTAGATATTATTACTTTTTTAGTTTGCATACAGACTAACCTTGATTCCACTTTCAAGAATGCTTATTCATACTAACTTTGAAATAACTTGAAAAACAGGGATTTATATGCATCCTAGTTATTTGTTTGCACTATCCTACCAATCCTACCATGAAACACTTGCTTCATAATGTTTGTCAATTACCAACATTCATGTTAGTGAATGAGAAAGCAGAGGTGTAAAAATTAAAACAAAATCAATTCTGTGGCCTGGTGCTAAAAGGGCCAATATCTATATTCCTATCTTTCGGTAATAAGCATTAGAACAATGAACAAGAATTGATAGTTATAATTTACATGTTATATTGTAGTATTACTAAAATATCTTTTTGTTATTGTTAGGACAAATAAATATCATTCTTTTTCAACAACTTTGCTGTTAAATCCCATTTTTCACAAAAAAGGACTTTGGCCCTTTTAGCACCAGGCCACAGAATTAAATTTTATTTTACCTACACTTGTTTTATGCAGTTTGGTGGCAGGAACCGCCACCCCTTACAGAAGACCACCATGAATTTACACCATATGTGCGGTTGTGATTCAGTGAGTAATGGATGCCAGAGCCTATTTCCCTATCTCTTAACCTTAATCAACTATGGTCGGCAGCACCAATGGTGTTTCCTGTGTTATTATTCCCTTCAATTAAGCTTTTAAGCATCGTCATATTATTTTGTTACTTAGCTCAGGGGATGATCGGGCAGAATACCTTTATAAGGTAAAAGTCCCAATATCTTAATTCAATATTTCATTAAAACATCAATATAGCACCAAATAATTATTTATTAAAATACCAGATTGTACACAGCCTAAAGTCATAAATGATGTTATGATGACTAATATCACAACTATTATTACTAGAGCAACTGGAGATTATCATATATTCCACAAAGAGTTTAGTAAGTTGTAAGCTTTGTTATGGGACAAAATAAGTTGAAAATATGAGAAAGTTGATTTTCGCTAACAATTTATTTCCATTGATCATACAGCAGCCTTAAAGTAACTCAAGCAATAGTAGCCAATGTGAGATTTTCCTTAGAAATAATTACCTTTTAAATAGGACACAATAATTAATTAATTGCAATAATGTATAGAAAATGCGTGTTATATTAAATTATATATTATATCAGACGAGTACAATCCATGGAATTAGTACTAGAAATTGATCACTGTAAATTGGTGGAGATTAAGAACACCAAAAAGTTAATATTTTTCTGTATGTATTGGACGACATTTATATTCAGAAGTCACATAAAGAAAAACCTTGACCAAAAAAAGTACAAAATTAAGACATTAATTAAATTACTTATTCAACATTAGACATTATACTATAGAAACAAGCAAAAAAAATCCTTTTAATGCTTCTGATACCTCTGAAATAACTCTGAAAAATTCAGCGCAATCAAATAAAATAACTTTATTCAGTTATCCTGACAAATACCTAGAAATTACATTACTTACATAATAATAGCAATTAAATAAGATATTACAAATAACTTAAAACGAAAAGAACTTAAAGTAAATTCATTAATGGAATGAAGATTAAAAATGTTCCTCGACTATAACAAAGACAATCATTTAAGTAGGTATTTCTTGACTTTAGGCAACACTTTACTTAAAGTAGTACCTACAGAAAAATATTACATTAAAAATACACAGTGTGAATTCCTTTAATAGTGTGAAAATTCTTTTCTTTCTTTCTTTTTACAAATATTTTAACTCCATCGGATCTTCTCCCACGATTTTGTCAGTGTCGGTTGTAAAAATAGCAATATATTATATAAAATGCAAAATCATAATCAAAATTAGCAGATCCCGAGACATTTTTCAATAATCTCTACATTCAGTGTGAATATTATTAAAGAATTAAATATTTCAATGCAAATGGTAAACGAAAACTCCATATAAAATTATATGTGAATGTAGAATAAAAGCTCTCATCAGCTATAAGACTTAATTTTTTTTCAACTGAATCATTTAATGAGATTTTAAGCAAAATTAGCTCAAAGTTAGCAGAGTCTACAGAGATGCCTCAATGGTATCAACCGATTTATAGGACTTAAAGAAATATTAACATTATACTTTGATAGATATGATACAAAAATTTAAGCTTTAAAAAAATAGTAAGCTAGGAGTTTAAACTATTTAATATTATAAACTAGCAGACAAATTTACATACACATAACTTCAAGCTTCATTTGTTGACTGGTTCAGATACAGTCTTCTTTCGTTTGAATAGCAGAATATGAGGTTCTGAAAACATAAAATGTATATATTATTACTATTCATTTAAAATTATTATTAATATTACTTAAGTATGTATTTATAATTTATTCTAACTTTTTTCCATGAATTATGGCTGCCAAACATGGTCTCTTAATTGGAAGATATATGAAAGCCTTAAAAGTATGCCAAAACGGAGTGGTGAGAAGTATGTTAAACATAAAACCAAAAGACAATATTAGACTTGTAGATATCAGAGAAAAAAGTAAGACCTATCAGATACACAGTGAAGTTTTTAAAATGGATATGTATTGGACACACAAGAGTAAGAAAAAGAAATGGTCGAAATGGTACATTGTAGCTTCATACCATGGTAATTTAATTACACTATATGTACATGGTGCCTACATGTGCATGGTAGCCTCGTGATGGAGACTAGAAAAAAAGATGGGAAGATGAAATCTAGGATGTGGCAGGTGCATTATGGACTGGTGGGGCACAGAAGTCGTGTCATAACGTTCTCGCGACCCTGCCCATCAATGGCCGCGCTAGAAAGTACTTGGGTTTTATCCGGCATAACCCCGCAGTGTCCCCTACACTGCCGGGTATCCAAGAGGATTTCCCAACATTAAAAAAAAGGTGCATTATGGAGAAAGAAGGCAATGGACAAAGGATTGTGGTGAGTTCTAGGGAAGGCCTTTGCCAAGAGGCAAGCTGACACACAAAAAGAAAGCCAAATACTTCTTAAAAAATAAATTTAAACTATAACTTATTAACAACAATCTCCATATTGTTGTACAAAATGTTAAGTAATATTGTAAAATATCAAAAATATATAAGATATACAAAATAATTGTTGAACCAGGTCCCTTGCTAGGGGTATCTGTATAATTCCCCCAACTAATGTCTATGTTATAAGTTTATTCGCAAATGTGAATGCGGATATTCGTTATATCACTAATAGGTACAGCCATCAGCTAAGCTCAGAATATTGAATGGTTGCCACTACGATACCAACTCACCTGGTTGATGCAGCATGTAATGTACCCATCCTTGACTTTGTTGTACTCCTATGTTGCGCCACTCTTGTTCACTCATCAATTTGTTTTTGGGTACCAATTTTACCAAATCTTTTGGGAGAACCACATGCCTGTAACATAACAAATAAAAAATGTAAAACTGGTCAACTGTAAAATGTAGTCTACATTGAGTTAATGTGAGTGAGTAAGAGAGCCCTTTTCTCTATCCTTTCCTAATCCTACTATGTGGTAGCGCACTTGCATATTCTGTGATGTTGCTTGTGTTAAAGACGACGGTAACCATCAAGGGGACTGTCATCATGTTTGTCGACCTTAATATTGAAAAAAATTCAAATAAAACTTGCTTGCTTGCTGCTACTTACTTGCTACTACTTGCTGTTACTTGCTCTAAATATTTATTTCAAGTATGTACCTAAAAAACGGCAAGGGACGCACTGAGTGGAAAGCTTTGGAAGAGGCCTTTATCGTAAGACAAGTTGAAATTGTTGGTGTTAAACAATATAATATACTTTTTTTTAAAATTAACAACCAATAAAGGCCATTTTTATTTTTATTTATTTATTTTAACATTTTTGTTAAATATTCAATATAGAATTTAAATATTTATTAAAAAAAAAAAACAATAGCCTCATAAGGCTCATTACAACTAAGGTGAAGCGGGTGTTGAGCTTTATCAATGGGGGCTTGATCAAGTCAATTGGATGAAGTATGAGTGTCATTTTACATGATGATTATGTACCTATGGCTTTAATTTTTCTTATGATGTGAGAAATCTTCAAATGATACCCTATGAAAAGTGCTGCATGTTATGCGAAATAGTAGTTGATATAAAAAAAACAAATTGCAAAATTATAAAAGAGATGGAACAGATGACAGCTGTTAAAATAGAATATGTAGTTCAGAGTACATAACTGACGATTATAATAAATCATTTACCGACTTATTAGGTATTTGTAACCTAGGTTTTGGTATTTTCTATTTACTCAATAGGAAATAAATTTTCTGAAACTGAAACATAAATTAGGTATACCACACAAGTACTACATAAATAAAATAATTTATTTCATGTTCTGATCCGATTTTGACAAAGATGAGGTATGCTTGACTTTTGTCAAGGTAATTAGACTCGATATTCCGAATTTATATCGGACCAACCATTTAAACGATTCTATTTTTAATTCCTTTAATAATTAAATATAACGATGAATTTACCTGTATTCATGAGTCTCGTCGTAATATTTTTCGGAGTAATATATATCTTTAGAAGACATTTTTTGCTGTCAATATTATGTTGTTTTCAGTGTTCCACTAAAATTCCAAAGCAATAATCCAATTTCTCACTTCACTGATCAAGAACAAAATTATCACCACAAGAGTAAAATAAATTCCAGAAACTTTGTAACCTCAAACAAATCTCTTTGAAAACTAAATAACGATTTTCGTTTTTAAAATTCGAACAATGAAATATAATTTAACTTAATTTGTAAAAGATGTTATGGCTTAGTTACAAGAACTTAAATTTTTCACTGTAGTAGGGGAGCCCAAGAGGGGATTTTGGGATTTACTAAAGCGCGTCAGATATTGCCCCACGTGTCTCCGATAACGTGTATGTGTTAATCTGCCGGTTTGGAGGGTTGGGTTGATGGGGGTTGGGGTAAAAATTTAAATACTACTCGAGCGCGTCAGATTTTCTGAGGGGATGTTAAGTGAATCCAAACTAAGCTCCCATGTAAAATACAGACGATTCGGATGTAACATAAGCTCGTGGCAGCTTTTTGAAAATGCAAAAAGATTTTTGGCGACTGCTATTTTGAAATACTCGAGCGCGTCAGATTTTTATACAGACGACTCAGCTTGAATTCCTGATCGTGCTGATTTTTAATCTGACGAATATTTGGAGGATTCTTCATAATACAGCGTCTACAAGCTTTTGAACGCATGTAGACGCTCACCCCACCGTTAAAAAGGAAAACATCATATAACCTTTATTTCTTCCTACCATCTAATCTTCAAAATCCATAGGTCCCCGCGACTTTTGTGCCTCCACATTTAGGATCGTGGGCTCCCCTACCACTGGCAATTGTCTATGATTGAGTTGACTAGAACAAAATGAAGGACTGATTATAAAATATAACTAGCGTTTTACAATTTCCTATGTTAAATCAGTTTTCGTGACAAATTGCATTTCTTTCATTTTTCTTGTGCAAAGAATATAACTAACAGAGTACTTTAATTACATGAATAACTAATCTCTAGCGAATTGCTCTTGTGTGACCTTGGTGTATTGCACACACTGACCTGTAATCACGGACTTAAAACTTTGTTAAACCCTGTAATATATACCACTGGACAGGCTGTTCCATACAAATGACAGTTAATTTCGTGTACGATTTTGAAATGCCGCCCTCGATCGTCCTGAGGACTAATTTTGCGTATTTTTATTCGCATAAAATTTGCGTATTACGTTGCGTATAAAATTAGTGATGTATAATTACTAATTTTAGTTCCATGGACAATCCTACCTACAACACCAAAATGGTGTTTTCAAATAGGCATAAAAATAATTTGACAGCAGCGTGTCCAGAGGTATTACAGGTCAGTGATTGCACACCACACCAGCAGTGTCCTCTCAGAGAGTATATATGTTCCTTGGTAATCTCTAAACACAGAATACTATATACTCACAAGGAGCCACTAAATACAAAATCCATTGTATAAATTAATCACTGCATTTTCTTTACAGTCGAATTCATGGATTTTTATTTCCGTGGAAAATTGACAATTTGTTTATAACATTTTGATATGTCAGGGAATATTTTCACCTTTTTCACGAATATTGTTCGATGGTGCTGGAACGACCTAAAATGTCTACAAATAAAGCTACTCAGAATTTGAGTCTGACAGCAGTTTTTTAGGCGATAAAATTAATTTATTATTTATTTAATACTTAAAATAATTTACTTTGGATTTCACACCAAAAATTTATTTCCAGGTAGTTAAAAGCATCATGGTTTCTAGTTCTAACTCAACCAAGCTGCTTGCTTGACCATTTAGTAGTTACATATTAGGTATGTGAAGTGAACATACTTATGATGGAATAAAAATATTTATCACATCATGATGGACAACTCATTAAAGGTATTCGAATTAGAATAAAATAAGACTGCTTATATAATAATTTTTTTAATAACTATTCATTCATTGTACACAATAACAAGAGCATAACATTAATAAATTATTATATGTATAGATATACAAACTTGAAAATAATACAACTTTAGTAAAACAATTTTAAATTGATTCCTTAACGCGTTCACTTACAGTTTCCTTTTGTTGCGCATGTAATTGCAACATATGACGTTTTAGATGTGAGGCTCGCCTCAATCTGAGGCCACAGATGCAACAAACGTGTGGTTTATCCTCAGTATGTATCACAAGATGTTGTTTCAAATCACTTCTTGCTATAAAAGCTTTCCCACAAACATTACACTCGAATTTCTTTTCACCAGTGTGACATCTGAAACACAAAATATTTCAATCATATTATAATATAAACTATAGTAATTAATAAGTGTCTGTTATACAAAATAACTGCCTTTTACCAAATGTATATTTTATGGTAAAAGGCAAGGTAGGTATATTATATGGTACTTATAACACAAACTAATTCAATAGTAGAGCTGCATATCAGAAGTGGAAACTATAGAACATTACTGCTATGACTTTCGAACACTTTATCCAACTTAACAAACTATTGAAGAAGTTTAGCTTATGATGAACCAAAAAGTACATACTAATTCAGGTAGATGGCGCTTATTTCATACAGTTAAACTGACTGAGGGTGTCGCTCACAGCACAGAGCGTGATGGCCGAGTTCAATGTTTTTCTCCTTACTAAAACTGCCTGCGCCTAAAGAAGTTTTTACTTCAATGAAATAAGGCAGTTAATCAATATAGTGCTAATGAGGTCATATTGCTGACATGAGTACAGGGTACTCAGTTTTCTATCTAACATACCTGACATGATATTGCATATGACCAATAGTTCGGAAGCTTCGTGGACACAAAGTGCATTTGTAAGGGGTTTGTCCTGTGTGTTTTCTTCTGTGTGCAGATAAACCTGCAGACTGTGCAAATGATGCACCACAGATTGTGCATGTTAAAGGTTTCTCACCCTGTAACCATTTACAACCATTTACATAAGACGAAAGGTAAGTTAAGAGATGCAGTACACCATTACAAAAAAATACCAAGTCTCCATGGATCCCATGTATGCTAAAAAAGTTATTTAAGGTCAATCAAAGGTCGAAATTTTCAGTTTCTTCAGATTTTTCTTGTAAATGGTAAGTTTTTTTTAAAAAACTAGATTAGACAAAAGTTGTATACCATAAAATTATCTACAAAAATTGTCCTTAAACTTATTTTTTACAAGATCCCAAATAATCTTATTGACTCATCTGAAATTCTGTCTAAGATTAATGTGGTTACCAATATTTGGTTACTAATTAATTTAATGTACTTACTGTATGTGTTCTTAGATGTACTTTCAAATTCTGAGCCAATGAAAAGTTTTTATTGCAGTGTGGACAAGAAAATGGGCGCTCTCCAGTGTGTGTCCTCAAATGTGTTTTTAAGCGAAACCTGTAATCAAAAATATTTTTGTTTAGAGCACTTCAAAAATGGCTATGGATTACGATTAAAAATGACTTGTCTTTGACAAGCCCATTGGATGAGTGGTTTAGTTGCTTGCCTTAAAGCTCAGGGTTCCTGGTTCAATTCTTGAGTCAACTATTATCGTCAAAACCCGGCTCCAATAAAGAATTTATTTTCTTTGGCTAATTTTGGCATTGACTACACAAACAACAAGTCAATAAGTTTAGTTAAATTTGTTCTTAATCGAGTCAATTTTAAATAAAAATATTTGTACTAACATAGACTAAGTTAAATCTAACTAACAAAATGATCAGACATAGTTGAAATGAAGAGTTTATTATTATTATTATTACATTTAATGATATTGCTCACAACGAAACTTACCTAGAAGACATTACTTTGCCGCACGTGAAACATTGCTCCTTCCGATGTTTCCTTAATTTTACATTTGTCTTTTTCTGAACTGTGATTTCAAACTCTTTATCTTTTACATTATTAGAGTCTGCATGTAGAAAATTAATGTCATTATCGGAATCATAAAATTCACAAATATCTACAGCATCACTTACGTTTCCTCTCTCCACAAGCATAGCTTTAAGTTTTAAGGATGATTGTTGACACAATGTTATGAACTCTAGGCAATTATTTAACCGTTCTAAGCATTTTGAACATATTGTTTTGGGCAATCCGTCATCTGGTTGTACCTGAATTTCATGTAATCTAATATGTTTATAATGTTTTTTGGAGATCATCTATTGTGTATATTAAATACTTTATTAAGTATTATAATAATGGCAGTGCACTGTGTTTCGCAGTCATTTGGGCAGCCCATCTGGCAGCAGTAACCACCCCCTTACAGATGATCGTGAAATAACAGCATGTATACTGTTGCGTTTCAGTAAGGAATGCCAGAGCCCATTTACCTATCACTTCCTATGCTTATACTTAGTCCGATTGTCGGAATGGTGTGCATAAATAGCAAATGGAAATAATAATCTTACATTAACTCTAGCAACAGTCATAATTTTCGCTGGTAATCTTAATTCTTCATTATCGAAAATATTCAATAATATTCCAGTATCTAAACAAATTCTACATTTATCTTCAGTCATATTGCAGAAGTTGTAACTATTACAGTAATGTTTAAATTTGCAATTGCTAGCAACTAGCAAACAATACAATATTCTATCATTATTTTGCTTGTTTCTTTCTTATTTTGTAAACAATATAACAGAGTAAAGTATATTTTAGTAATATGACACTGACAGTAATTCTATATAATTATTTTAAAAAGTAAGATAAACGCGTAAATTTGAAAAAAAAAAATGTATTTGATCTGTGGTAGACTATTTCAATTGTTCCTTGATTTCAATCATACCGTTTATAATGATTTTGATTATGTGCATATGTGTTTCATTTATTGGTGTATAAGATGAATTTTTTGTTAAAAATAATAATTTACTTATTGACACAGACTACTTAGGATGAGTCTTGAGTAATGCCATAGTATATAGTAATACTGCGGATAAGGCGCGTGATATACGAAATATTGTTGTAATAAATGAGATATCTTGTTTTGATCATATAGGTACCTACTAATTTCTCTCCGTTCTGGCATATTTTTTTATTACTTACCTTTCAAATGTAGGCCTTGTTTACGGTTAAGAAGTCAATAGTCACAAACCACTAAAATTGTGACAGCGGTTTGTTCGCATTCGCAAAAAGACAACATGTACAGTTCAACACACTATTCTTTAACAATTATTATAAAACCCAACCAAAAAGTAGATCTATTGAGAAGTGTACCTAGTGTTAATGACGCATAATACAATATACACTTTACTACAAGTCAACAACAATTTTATTTTTATTTACAACACATGGTACATCATAACAGGACTAATCTTAATTCGACGTATCAGTTACCAATCGATTGCCCAAATCAATTTGACAAATTATAAAAATTACAAAATTTACAAAAACATGCACAAGAAATTATAAGAATACTTAATAAATGAATTGAATTGTACATTCAAAATGAAATTGTATCCGTCAAGTAATTGACTATTCGTGTGTAATCGGCTTTATTTGATCTTATGAACACTGCGCTGCGGGAATGATAACTTCAATTACATATTTAACTTAAATCACGTTGTGTTTTTTAAATAATGTCTCAAGTGAAATTGTACCATTTTTCACCAAGCGGTCCTTCTAGGGGCGCTTTATTTGCCGCGAGGGTTATCGGAGTACCGTTAGAAGTAGAAATCGTGAATTTATTCAAAAAAGAACAATTGAGTGAAAGTTTTTTAAAGATTAATCCTCAGCATTGCATACCAACGTTGAATGATGACGGTTTCGTATTATGGGAGAGTCGTGCAATAACGTGCTATTTAGCCGATAAGTATGGAAAAGATGATCAATGGTACCCTAAAGATTTAAAGCGTCGTGCCCTTGTTAACCAACGTTTATACTTCGATAGTTCCAATTTATACGTCAAAATCAGAGCCATCTGTGTATGTTTTTAAAGTTTGCTTGCTTCTTAATTTCATTATCAAAGATTCGGCTGAGATTTCTTTGCTTGCATGATGCAGACCGAAAACTAAGATATGCCAGAACTAAACTAAGCTAAATATATGTCCGTGCACAATGCACACCATTAACTAAGCTTTATACTACTAGCTAACCCTCGCAATAAGAAAACCAGATTATAGGTATTAAAGTGCTTGCCGTCCACATTTACATATGACATATTTATTAGCAATATGTACATTGTGAAGAGTAAAAAAAAAATCAAAACCTAAATAAATGGAGATGTTAATGAGCTATTTATACCACAAATGTAATAATTTCATATTTAATTTTATTAGGCCAAGGGTCATCTTCACGAAAAACTATAAAATTTAAATAGAATATACCACATTCTACAGTCCATTTGCTATACAAAATGAATAAAAAGTTATTGACTGAAATTAAATTACATATGTACTCTATGTACCTTATGTAAATTAGAACTGTTTCTCCTGGTTTATTCAGTATATTGAGTTATGCCACATATCTTATTTGAATTTTTAAATCAGAGCAGTGTTTCATGACTTCATAACCAGATCTTTTACTAATTGTTGGAATATTTAAATATTCATGAACTTTTAAGGCCGCCCGCACATTGAGTCACTAGTCGCGGCTATTAAACGTAAAGGCGTTTTTTCATACATTTTGTATAGTATCAACGCAAACCGAGCGCGAGGAGTCGCCCGAGCTCGATACTTGTGGCACAATGTGCGGGCCAATAATATGAAAAAAATTACCTTTAACCTGGGAATTATAGAAGTTTTCTTTGTTTCAGTATCCCATATTATTTCAAGGTGTAACAGAAATAAAAAAAGAATTAAAAGATGATCTCAACATCACACTTGGTTTTCTAAACACCTTTTTAAAAGATTCCAAGTGGGTAGCTGGTAATGACCCCACTATAGCTGATACAACCATATATGCATCTCTTGCTGGTTTACTAGTAAGTTGGTTGAAATAGTGCAACATTTTTAACAACTCTAATAAGTCACAATTTTATAATTATTTATTTTAAATGTGATTTAGTTCTTAATTTTAATCTTGAAAAATTTTAAATGAAATTTTACAGGCAGTCGGTTGGGATTTGACAGACTACCCACATATTGAAAGATGGACAAAACAATGTACTACCCTTGTTGGTTATCAAGAAAATGAAGAAGGAGCAAAGATATTTGGTGAAGCGGTTAAGAAGAATCTTAAACACTGAATATAACATATTTTATGTACAAATGCTTATTATTATATTTTTATAAATCTCTGTATTACTTATGAAACTTTAATACTAATTGCTGCTCGTTCCTTACTCTTCGTTTTATTACGACTTCAGATTGAAATCCTTGTTTAGACATTATTTCTATGACTTCCTCTGGAATGTTTTCTTCTATTAGTAAAATATAGAATGTGCCATCCGGGGTTAACTTCTTTGGTATCATCTCTAGCAGTCTATCGGTGACTTCTCTACCTTTGACGCCACCAGCCCAACTAGCTGTAATATCCAAATTACCACATTCTTTACTTTCCGTTACCACATAAGGTGGATTAAATATAATAATATCAAATATTTTATCAACAAAATTCGTAGCTAAGTCCATGTTTATTGCATCAAGGTTAACCTTATTAAAATATGCTGTACTTTTGGTCATTATGCATGCTTTAAAATTAACATCAGTACTTAGGCATACACAGTTCTTGAAGGCCATTCCGAAAGCTGTTATAACAACACCGCTGCCAGAACCAACTTCCAAACAAAGACTTGGGTTTTTTAATTTCAGATAATCCAAGTCTTTTTCTAGAGCGTCTATTAGCAGGAAACTGTCTTCGGATGCTTCATATACATGATCATAATCCGCTTTGTCAATATGATTTTGATGTGGTGTATCCATTTTTATTAGTCAGTTGATTGTGCTTTCATTGGAGGCAAGACCACTTGTACTCTGTTCAGGCTCTTGTGATAATGACTCCCGTACTGTTGTTGGCTGTACACTCTTTTCCTTCTTTACCATTTGCCGAATTTCATTTAACCTATCCTAAAAAAAATGTTTACAATTAGTTGTCTTAGCCATGGACTTTATTAAAGCTAATTTGGCCTAGTTATAAAGTGACTTAACAAGGTTCAATGTAATGATAAAAAAGACTATAGGAAGGCCATGGAGAAAACACAATGAATGTTATCTAGTTAGAGCAACCATTAATAGAAAGGTGACCAAGTGTTGTCAAGATTGCTTTCGTGTACCATGAAACTGATAGCATAGGCACTTTAACACTGTGAGAAAAGAACAGAAAAACTCGGTATGGTATAGGTTTGTCTACATTGTTTGCATTGTCTCCTTGGGTTTACTTTAGTCTGGGTATATTGATTTTATTTTTTGAGATGGGTTTGCTCTTGGCTAGCATCCAGCCATGTAGCAAAGATGAGGCTTATGATGGAGCGAGCTCACCCAGAAAATGCCTATTCACTCAAACTTTGAAAAGATTTGGATTATATGTTTTAAAGCTCTTGGTACAAGATGAGGATGGTAACTAGCCATACGTCTGTCAGGAATTATATTAATTTTACTCACTTGTGATGCTTGCAAAATATTGAGGACAACAGTCACTTTGTGCTTGCAAGCTATTAGTTTTTTAACATAAGGATCTAAGTCTGGATGATTGTTGAGTGCTTCACGTACTTTTTGCAATCCCTCATTCAATGAATCTATTTGTTGTTTTAATTCCAACTGAGATATTCTGAAACAATTATTGAAGTGACAGTTTCATAAAAGTAATAGTTTATTACCAGTGGCTTTTAAATACCTATTGTAAAAATATTTTTCATTCTTTTTTTTATGTTAGGGTCAACAGACATGCTGATGATCGGTTTGCTGCCGAACACAGTATAGGATTAAGAAGGGGTAAGGTAACGGGCTCTGGCATTCCTAATTCACTCACCAAAACACAACAGCACACATGCTGTTATTTCACAGTGTTCTTTTTAACAAAGGTTGAGCTTAGCTAAGAAACAAAATTTGCTTGGGTATATGAAACCGAATGGTCTCAGCGACAGATCTCAAATTTTACATGTAAACCTTCAGGTCTCGTCATTAATCATTGCTAAGAATGTCAAGTCTCAAAATAAATTACTTATTGGATTTACATAGACAGCAATGTAAAACAAAAACAATGAATTTACCTGGTAGCCCTAACTCTATCGTCCAATTGATCAACAGTCGGTTTTAGAAGGCCAAGCAACCCCTCAGCGAGGGTATCCCTTGTTGGATTGTCGCAAAGATTACCAGTATTTTCGTCTGCGGATGTTGTTGTACTTTCGGTGTCATCCATAGCGTAAAATACTCACCATATATTGTTAAAAATAACTTAGCACCAAGTAAGATCAGTATTAATTATATTAATTAATTCAGTGCACAAAGCACAAACTTAATAATCTTAATATATAGAATAAATTCAATTCACAGACTAACTAGTACGCTAGCGCTTCAATTCAATGAAGAAAGTAGAATAATAATTTATAATTATCACAGAATTCACACACAGAAAAATAAAATAATCTTAGTGAGTATATTGTAGTGATTCTGTGGGAAAAATATTTAAAAAAAATTGACACAGAAGAGCAATTGATCAGTTGGCCGTCACAGAATACAAAATCATTAAAATCTGATAACAAATGACAACGGAACTTATTTCAGAATAACATGAGCATAATAATAATAATATTGGTTACCTACCAACTATAACCATAAAATTTTAATATATACGTACCACTCACTAAAATAAACTAAGAGAAATGATCGATCTGTCCCAAATACTTATTTAAAAAATAAATTGTAGACGGATTTGTTATCATTACATCACTTACTTAACCTTACTAGGCTATCTAAACTAGACAGACAGACGCGGCGGAGGGACTTTGTTTTATAATATGTAAGGATGTAAAAAACATCCAGTGTTGAATATCCGCTCGACTGTATTTTTCTGGCAAATTAAGAATCTTTCGAATTAAAATTCTGACGAATTAGAAATCTGTCCAAAAAAGAATCTGTCAAATACAGAAACGACCATTATACTCGTAACTACTTTGTGGTAGGATAGTAACAGAGTCGAGTAGGTAAGAAAATCAACGCGGGCTAAGAGAAAAATTAGTTAAATTATTTAGGTATATATAATAATAAATAATAATGAGGTTAAGTTAAGTTTTATATATCATTATGTTACATAATTCCCTTATACGCCGAGTCGATTCCCTTTCCGTACGGACTCTAGTAGGTACTTAACTCATTAGACTGCCTTTTCACACACATTTTCATGGACGGATATTTATTGTCATAAATTTCTCTTTCTTGTTCTTGCCTCTTCAATCCGGAATGTTGTCTGTCAACTTCCTGAACCTGTCTTTGGCAAGAGCCAACTGCAACAGTTTTCGACTGAGGCAATTTTAGTCTAGTCCCGGATGTTTCGTTTTCTGTGTTTTGTATTATTGTGATTAAGTATGTCTTTAGCCTTTTCAAATAAATAAATAAACCACAACTTTCTTCACCACAACCACAACCACAACTTCGCCTAATGCGTCTCTTTCCTTCCCCCTTACATGTCTTACCTATGTCAAGAAAATAATCACAGAATTATAATCAAAAATGAATATTAATTTCCTACTAATATAAATGTGAAAGTTTGTGTGGATGGATTTGTTACTCTTTAAAAATAATACGTGAAAACAGTTTTAAAAATATAAAAAAATTGGGCGATAACATATAAATAGTTAAAGAATTTTACACAATTATATAAAAATTTATTCTCTACATTGTTAGGTAAGTAACTTAACTAATTAAACGTCCTTTACATAATTCCACCTCTTTCACACTATTAAAACAGTGTATTAAAAAATTAGGTATTTAGTTTGAGCAATCGTTAGCATTCATCGCTTTCTTCAGTCCTTATGTATGTAATCTACTTTTTGCTTTTGCAATTACTGATTATGCATAATATTTATTAGTTTTTTTTAAAATATTTCTATACTTAGATACCCACTAATGTATAAGTTTTATTTGTGCTTTACCATGATGACTAGGTACAGTTATCCAATGACTCAAGGACTTATAAAAAGTGTGGATATATCTGTGGCCAGTCATACCTACGATTTAAGTAAGCCTATCGTCCAATCCATGGTGTATGGATGTCATTTTGCATGACAAGTATGAATGTTAGGGCCGGCGCTGACTGACTGTATGATACGGCAAGGCACTCTTCTTCATCCCGCGGAATGCTTAGGCACGCAAAATACGCAAAATTCGTATGCCAAAATGTGCAGCCGTGTCGTGCCGAAAACTATTCAGATTAGCATTGCGTTACTCCGAAGTCGGTTGTGGATACATAATTTTTTGTGAAAATGATTGTTCAGGAATTATTGATAAAATAACTTGTTGCTGAAGGGATGCTGTGGCATGCCGAAGTATGTCACGGAACGCTACGACATATTAGTGTTGAAATAAAGAAGTGTGTGCTTTACTGGCACCGGCAGTAAGCGCCGGCCTTTGTATACAAAATGACACTCATACACCGTCAAATTGGCTTGATCAAGCCAATTGTATCACGTCAATTGGACGCTAGGCTTTATCGTGAATGGCTGGCAAAAATGTCATCAAATTTACTTTAGGCCGCACCTAAAGTAACCAGCTCATTACATACATAAATACGAGTTTTCTCTTATTCAATAACATGTTAAGTATGTTAAGTATATCGTCCAGTTTAGTTCTTAGTCCGGTTACACCAAATTTGTAGCTCTTCAGTAGCAATGGATCAGTTGTACGAGACACATAATTTACCAATGCAACGCCTCACGCTGTTGATTATTGACACTGAATCTAGCATTTTTATACGTCCTTGAATATAGATAGGTATTATATAATTATTTGTAACTATTATCTAATTCGGTGTAAAAATATCCCTAAAAATAGGCTAATATAACAATGCCGTAATTATTTTATGTTTATAAAGATTCCATAAGTTTTCGCATTTGATTTTTTACATGTTCGTCCATATTGGAATAGTCATGTAATGTGTCTTCAATCATCTCCACCATAATGTTGGGCCACTCCAGTTCTAGAGTTCGCAGCCGTTGTGCTGCACCACACGCGAGTTCGATGGCGTGGGAGAGCTGGCCACGACCACGAACGCGCCAGCTCATGTCCTCCTGCAGTATCATCATGTTTAATACAAACAAATATTAATACCATAAAAAATAACACTATTGAGGATTAAACAAGTACTGTTTTTTTAAAAATCCATTGATCAAACGGAGCGATATTTGTGTTTGTCCAATTCGGAGGAGTTGAAATGAAGGCGAAATGAACATTTCGATCGATTCATTAGGTTGCAATCTAAGTACTTAATTGTGCTTTGTCATTAACAATAAATACAATACTACAATACAAGAGTTTCAAAAGGCGATTATTTAAAAGCTTGAAAACACAACACTGAGACGTCGCATCGCAAGAATGCGCCACGGTACAATGTTAATCATGAGTTGTACTCTGTAATCTACTAATTATATAAGATAATCTAAGTTGTACTCTGTCATTTTGAAGATATATTCGATCTTGAAGAATTAGGGACACCGACTGATGGCGGTGCGACGTCGCATCTTATATTTCTCCTTATTGCGATGCGACGTGGCACCGCAGTGTATTGATTTCACCTTTACCAGATATTGTCGGAAGAGGCTCAATAAATATACTTACTGCCATCGTCTATTAATGAGTCGTAAGTTTTTGTTACCTGGGAGACTTGTCCTTTTTTGTACTGCAGAGCTTCCTTAGCTATGACGTCACGTAACGAGGGATCCGCAGCTCGAAGCCATGCTTTAGCACTTATTGTACAGTTTCCATTTCTACCGAGTCGTGTCAGAAGGGGTTGTAGCGGTGCATCGGGAAGAGCCCTAAGCACCGTCTCACTGAGTCCAGAAAAAGTTCGATTCGCGGATTTTGTTTCATCATCAGTTACCTACAAAAAGTTTGTCAAAGAAATACTAAACACAATTCAGGTAGGTATTCAATTGTTCAAGGTTTTTACTGAAATTACCGGTTCATCGTTTATTTCTTTCAATCCCCAATGAGCCAGTCTGTACACAGCATATTCACGCCAGCTTTTGGCGTGTATTGGGTTCCCTTCCGGTAAAATTGTTAGACCCATTACTCCACGTAATTCCGCCAAGGCATGTAGTTGACCCAACCACTGCAATCCTGTCGCTCGAAATGATATATGGCTTACGTTGGGAAATCTGTGAAAGTTTAATTATATAAAAAAATTCAGTTTAATATGCTTACATTCAGAATATCGTTAGCTATGATTGTAAATCAGTCTTATCAGTAGCCACTCTAGAAATACAGTAGTGACACATTTCCAATATCTGCCCGTTTTTGAGTTTATTTTTTCTTTTGTAGAGTTTTTAAATTAAAAAAATATAAAAACGACTTAATTATTTTGGGTCTTCAATGTGGACTGATAAAGTACATTATTTAATGCCACAAGAGCCTCAATCTATTACAATCTTTTTTGCTGTCGCCGAAGCTCCTTGTCAGAGATGATATGTATATCATCTTTGGCAAAGTTACCAACGGTGTTAGGTACCTATCCAATTCTGATGGTATGCATTATAATATAATCATTGATAAACTTACTTGGTTTTCAGTTCAGGAAGCGATTGGGCAACAGCATTGAAATGGACGTAGTGAAACGCGGCACGCGTCACGCTGCGTGCTCGATCCCACTCCCAATCGCGACCGAGACGACGAACGGCTCCCGCTCCCCAAGCGCTCACCACACCCTCGCACACTTCCACTAAATAATCAACGCCTAAGAAAGGCGATTCGTCATGTCACAAATTAAATACTACATTGGCAAATATTACAAGTAACCCATAACCTATGTTACCTTGTTCTCTATCCTTCGTCATTGGCATAGGTTTTGGTACCGGCTCAGAAGACTTCAAGTTAGCCAAACTCTTCCCAGTTTTAACTCTGGCAGTGGACGCTCTGTTTACCGATGAACTGGTTTCGTTTCGACGCGTTATCGTTGCGCTTCTTATGCTCCTATTGCTCAGTCTACTGTTGATGGAGCCTTCACGTCTTAAAGTTCTCGAGTTGTGTTCACTTCCCGACGTGGAAGATGTGGCAATGGAGCCCATGTTAGTACCAGTTGATAAATTGCTTGTATTCTCATTTTTATCGAAGTTTTTTGGTTTCGATCGCCTGCTTTCCGGATCACACACCGACTTAGATCGTACCGTGCTAAAGTTTGATCGTCTTCTTAAAGCTGTGGGAACTCTTCTAAGCTGTCTTTTTTTTGTTTCATCTTCACTGTCACTACTCGATGAAGGTAATGAACTAAAAGAAGAGTCAACGAACGGTTCTACGCTCGAAATGCTTTCCCATCTTTTAAGTACTGGTTCTCCAGTTTCAGTAAGTTTTACACTCTCCAGTGAAGAAATTATAGGTAGTAAAATTGGAGGCAATCTTAGCTCACTGCTTGTGGACGTAGAATGCGATACATCTGTATCTTGAGAAGCACTTCTTTCTGAAAAGTTTACTCTTCTTTCAGAAGTTTTGTTAACTGTAGAACTTCTTTGTAATCTTCGTACGGGAGACATTTTGGAAGCACTTTCGGAAGATGTTTTCGCGTCACTGTTGTTTTTGTGGTCAGAATCTTCGGCGTTCACTTGTTGTAAGGACGCTACTACATCAGGGAGATTGGATATTTCCACGGTTTGTGTACCCCCACTTTGGGTCATTGTAGCACATGACGCTTCCAGCACAAACTCTTTTTCCATTTCGACATTTTTAGTAGAATTAGTTGAAACGGCGAAGCATTTGTTTTCTGACCTAGAAGGTACAAAACAATATTGATTTCATAATCTATATCTATGTACTCATAAATACGTTTATCCTGAAATTTGAAATTTGGAATATAGATTATTTTATGACGTAAGACTCACTCAGCTAAGAAAAGATTTTTGATTTTTTCTACTCCGCAGAGCAGGGCGCGGGTCGCTAGTTATTTATAAAACTAATATTACTGTATGATAATATTAGATATGCTCGTAGGTAGGTACCTGAGCAGTTCCCAATTAGTTCGAGCGTTATGAATAATTTGATCTCGACGTGCCGCTTGCTGTGCTGTTCCACCTAAAGCGCAATAAGCCGCATGAGCTTCTTCTTTATTAGAACGCCAAGCCATTGCCGCTCTCCGAACCTTAAATGTGCAAGAAAATCGTTTTTTTTTATTAATAATAAGTATAATAATAAGTAAATAATTTGCAAGACCGTGGCTATAAATAAAACCAGATGATATTCTCCTATTGCTCCAACATGATTAACTAAACGCTTGCTGTGAATATGTGAATTATCTCGTGAAATTTACAAATTATTAAATTAAATATACCTATAACATACCTAGTGAAATAATATAATTTTGTGTGAAAAGTCAAAAAGTTGATAATAGAGTTTAAAAGAAAAAATAAAAAGGCACAATTCTTATAACTATATGGAAAATCGTTATTTTTAATACAGATACCAATAAGTTTTTATAATATTTGGTCACACTTAAAAGTAGCTCAAGTGAATTACTTAGGTTCAAATTTATTGCATTACCTACATTACTTACTTGTTCAGTTATGTGCATGTTAGTAAGCGTTATTAGATTTGGAAGATATGACACCAGAAAAGGAGTACAGTCTCCACCTAAAGCTACTGGATTGCCATCTAGAGATATTTCAATAAGAGTAGTAACTTCTGCTAGAGATGACATATCTTCCACACTGAAAAAAAAATCAGTAACAGTTATATTTTTTTACCTTACATTATCACGGTCAGTCCATATTCGTACCTTACCTTTGCAAGTCGTTGTTGCCAAGGTAGAGTTTCTGTAATTTTGGTGTATTCTGAAACCCAAGCAACTTTCTTAATCGGTTTCTCTTCAAATTTAATTCCCTTAGTGAGATCATTCCCTGCAAATCGATTTGTCCAATGGATTTGATTTGATTACCAGCCAAATTGAGCACTTTTAATTCGTTCAAATTGGATAAACCGCCAACTTTTCCTATTCTGTTTCCGTGCAAGTCTAAAACTTCCAATTTTACCAAATTAGTTAGTCCTTCTATTCTTTTAATCCTAAAAGGGAATATTTATTGTTTTAATACACAATCACAATTCCTTTATTTAACAACTATGCAAGTACTTCTGAAATGTTTCATTTATTTACCTATTTTTACCCATCAATAGTACCCTCAAACTGAAAAGCCTTTCTAAAGAAGTAATTTTATCGATTTGATTGTCATAAACATCAAGGAACACCAATTTCCCCAGGTCTAGAGGAGCGAGTCCTGTCAAACTGTTAATTAAATTGTGTTGTAAGGACAGTAGTCTCAAGCCCGGTTCCCCGACTATATGAGGGATTGATGACAGTCCTCTCCTGAAAATTAGACGAGTTTAGACAGCAGACATTGATCATTAATAGTAAGAATGCATCGTCAACTTGTAGGTTTGTTTACTCAAGATTGTGCAGCATAATGTTTTTATTAAATTTTGCTATAACCATATTGCCACAGTTAAATCGTGTCATAAATGCATGAAACTGCTTTAAAATGAATTTTTCATGCACTATACAACTATTACAAGAGCTCTAATAGGTAATACCTGTCGAGACATATTCTATCTGGAAGCCGATCTTTCTCCTGTGGAGTTCTAAACAGCTGAACTCTTCCCTCACCTATTGCTTGTAAATTAACAGCATCGTCTTTACCGTCTTCTTTATTCGTAAAATCATTGCTGTAAAGTTTTTTCAAATTTAATTTTGAAAATCCAATAGGAATCAATATTTAATTTAGAACCCGAATTTATTTCATATCAGTTGTTTTGAGAGGGATTAAGTTGCAATTCCTACTTATAACAATAGAACTACCTAATTATAGTATAGCTATAGAATTAATCTTGAAATTTTAACGATAATTATGTATTACACACTAAGTCGATGCCGGTTGTGATAAAGTGGAGTTCAGTAAAACATGATATTTCGTTGCATACGAGCTCATTGAAAGAAACCACGTGAATCGTGTAGGTACTCAATTGGGAATCTATTTAAACGTAATGAAATATTTTAACGTATTTAACGTAACGTAATGCATTTAACAGGAATCCTACCTATATATAAAATATTACGGTTGAAGCTCAGAGAAGCCCAATAAACTGTCGCGAAACCGTAATTAATGTGAATATCCCTATGTTGCGTGTGAGGTGGAATTTTAAGGACATTGTTCATTATGAACATTTACCGCCAAGAAAAACTATTGAATCGGTATTTTACTGCCAACAGCTAATCAGATTAATTTTTTTTAATATTTATTGAAGTGAAAACTTCTTTAGGCGCGTTGGGCATTTTTGAGATGGGAAAAAACCATTAAACTCGCGACCTGTAACCGTAATGTAACCGTGTAAGCAACACCTCAGATATTCAGACATTGCGCCATCTACACAATACCTCTGAAACTAGAATATGTTATGTAATAATACATCCTTGCGAAAACTAATTGATTTGAAATAATAATGCTAATTGAATCAATGCTTACAGAGATGGCGCTGACAGTTTAAAAAAAGAACAATTTTTGAGATGGGAAAAAACCATTGAACTCGCGACCTGTAACCGTGTAACCGACACCTCTGAATATAAGTAGATAAGTACTTTCCTGACGATTAAAAAAATACACATGTAAGTAATTGTTCAAGTAACAAAGCGGCACAAGGCGGCCTACCTGCGAAGCGATTTTTAATTAGTATATACCTACTCAATAAAAATAAAACTTGAACGTTTTGAATCTTTATAAAAAATACTAGCTGTTGCACGCGTATTCGCCCGCGTAACTTTACAAAATAAAGCCTATGTTACTCACTGATTGGTCCAGTAGTTTCGGAGCCTATTCAATGCAAACAAACAAACAATCAGACGAAGAAACTTTTCCTCAATCTAATAAAAAACTAAAAAAACTAAAAAAAAAAAACAGTAAGTATACCTAATACAATTATTTCTTAATGTGCTGTTAATTTAATATCGAATAAATGCGAATAAGCCAAGAAGGGATGTACACCTATTCATATTTGAGAATGTTGCAATACATTTGATATCAATCTTATGATTTATACCTGCTTACCCAGAAAGTGTTGTATGTGATCGGTGAGCCAAGGCAACTCTTGGATCTGCTATTGCTGGTTTTATTTGTAAGAACATGCGACTATCTCCAGCAGCGGCCGAGTCAATACGTGCTCCCCCAGCATCCAATGACTGCGCTGAACGGCCCCTATTTCTAAAGGCCGTCTTTCTCAGCTATTAAACAAAGAAAAAGGCGATTACAAAATAATGGTGCAATATACATCTTTGTTATATTTGTGATTTCCTTACATTGCCACGGCTGTATGAAATAGGCATCTTTAAAAAATGACTTTAATTATATAATAAACACTTAAAATCTATTTAGTTATAAATTGGCCCCATTGAATCAACAAAATAATAAATTCGTAAAGGCAGTTTTGGTCCATTTTATCGAAATCAAATCAAATGTAACTGTTGCCTAGTAACAGTAATGAAATATAATAGTCATCTATAGTTGTAAACACAGAACACCTTATACTTAGTACAGTATTAGTTACTCTATGTCAGCGTGTATCAGCGTGTATTATTAAAGTAAACTAGGCTGCGGTGGCAGAAACTGACCTCAAGAAAACTACAATATCAAATTATTGTTCAGCATCTCGTTTGTTTCCTGTGTACAACGAATGTTTGGTATAATTTGATCTTTCTTTCCATTCTCACCACTTAAATAAAATAATTATTATCACAGAACACTATATACTCACAAGGAGATTATTAACGATGCTTCTGTATTTCTGATTGGGATTGTCATTGTCAATGTGACTCATGTCTGACAGATATAAAAGAAAATGTAAACTCGCAGAAAACAAAAACAAAACAAACATCACCGAAAAGAAAGAAAGTCAAAAGACAGAATTGGAATTTGGAATAATAAGTATTAAGTATTTCACAAATATATATATAAATAATTTCTTAGAGAATTTGTCGGGCTCAAATTGAACCGCATGAGTAATAAATTCCGAAAATTTACGCTCTATTTGTATAGAACTTTATCAAGTCTTTCTCCATTCAATTTCAAGATGGTTCGATATTTTCCTAACAAATACGAAGACTATAAGTCGAATGTGGCAGTGGATATTGACAAAAACGAAGTTAAGGCTCAAATTGATGAGCACATTAAGAACATTATTAAGCGTTTGCAGCCGTCTCGGGTCAATGTTGATGGTGGTCTATATGTCGGAGTGACGGGGGTGGCTTTTATGTTCCATTATTTGGCCAAAAATCCATTGCTATCTGATAAGAAACAAATTTACATTGAAAAAGCGCTTGAATATTTGAAGCCAGCGCTTGAAGTGTCCGCTGGCGATAAAACATCATTTTTATTAGGAGATGCCGGTACTTACGCGTTGGCTACTGTACTTAACACTGAAGTAGGTGACGACACAGCTGCCGAAACGCTTAAAAACTACAAAGCGCTTTATAATAACTATACGAATCCAAAATTTTTGAAATGTGGTGGTGATGAATTTTTTGTTGGAAGGTCTGGTTACATAGCCGGCGCTTTGTGGTTGAGTCGCGAGTTAAAAACCGAAGTATTTACAAAACAGGAGCTCTATAAAATCTGTGACGTCATAATAGCATCTGGACGTGATTTTTCTAAAAAACATAACAGTCCTTGCCCACTTATGTATCATTATTATGATACTCAATATTTGGGCGCAGCACATGGTATAAGTTTTATACTGCAGATGCTGTTGTCCGTTCCTGGTTATTTAGAATACAACAAGTCTGCAGCTGAAGATATCAGAGCTACCATTGAATATATTGCCTCTCTGCAATCTGAGGAAGGAAATTGGCCATGTTGTATGGAAGAAGTTGGTTTATCGGAGCATAAGCTCGTACACTGGTGTCATGGTGCCCCTGGTACTGTTTACTTAATGGCCAAGGCTTACAATGTCTTCAAGGATGAGAAATTTTATGATGCCTGTATCAAGGCCGGGGAAGTTGTCTGGCAGAAAGGTTTACTCCGTAAGGGACCTGGCATTTGTCACGGTGTAGCTGGAAATGGTTATGTCTTTCTTCTGCTATACAGATTGTCTGGCTCTGAAAAATACCTATACAGAGCTAAACTATTTGGTGACTTTATCAACACTGATGAGTTTCTAAAAGATGCGAGGGTACCAGACAATCCCGAGAGTCTTTATGAGGGGACAGCCGGTACTGTTTGTTACTTGGCTGACCTTCTCGTTCCTGATAAAGCAGAGTTTCCTTTCCAAGATGTTTTCACTGTGTATTAACTTATTGATTTTAAAATTATGAAATGTTACTGTCTGGTCTTATTTATTAAAAATTTGTTCATTTTATGTAATAATAGTCTGTAGTTTTCCTTTGAATTTATTATGATCTGTTGACAGTAATGGAGTGTATGCTGCAATCAAATGTAATTTCCATGTTCAGTTGAAATGCATTCTCGTTCAAAATGGTTTTACTAGCGTACAATTTCTTGCTAACTTTAATTTCAGCCACAGATATATCTATGATAACTGATATATTTAAATACAAGAATGTAAAAAATCAAATTTATTTTCATTGCAACACAAGACAAACTGAGATTTCTGTTCAGAAAATTTTAAATTACAATAACTCCATGACAAACAGTTTTGTAATCAATAATGACAATCAATATTCTATACCATTTTCTGATCAAAAACTCGGTATTGTGGTGCATACGTCTTGTGCTGGCTGGTCAGAAATTATCAAAAGTGCCAATATTAAAACTGCATTTAAATATCCAAATGTGTGGCTCTTTGTTACGAAAAATTTGTCTGCAACAGTTCATACATTAAGCACCTATCCTATCGATGTGGACTCCGATGTTCTAATTGCGGTTAAAAGAGATAACATTACTGAGTTATTTGAATTATATTGTACGGGATTTAGTAACAATGGTGTGTGGATTACAAAGAAAACAGGATATTGGAATACTAAGTTGATATTTGAAAAAAATCATCGGTTTGATTTAAGAGGCATCATGCTTAAAGCTACAGTAGTGATGATACAAAAACTAAAAAAAACAACTTTAGAAGATGTCCTTAAAGAACCATCAAAGCAAATTGTCAATGATCCAATACATAGGTTGAAATTTTTTACCCTTTTAAGTTATATGGGAGATCTGTTTAATATCAGGTAATTAGCGTACTTAAAATATATGAAGTAAGTAAATATAGCATCATTAAAAATATATGCACTTAACAAACTTATTAGATGAGGTAATACCTACTTGGGTCTAATGATTGGCAATCGATTTTTTTAAATTACATTAACAACTCAACAAGGAAATACGAGATTAATATAGCCTTAGTTACTCGCTGATAACGTGACTTTCTATAGGTGAAAGAACTTTTAAAATCGGTCCAGTAGTTTTTCTTTACATTATAAATATAAAAATATAGATAAAGCTGAAGAGATTTTTTTGTTTGACATGCTAATCTTTGCAACTACAAGTTGGATTTGAATAATTGTTTTTGCATTTGATTACTTAGTATGAGCCCAATTATTTACTAACATTCCATTACGCTATATGAACTTATTGAACTTAGGAGTCGAGCAAAAAATGAAAAAAATAGATTGTTAATGTCCGCGCCTATCTGCTTCTTCCTAATGGTTTTGATATGGTTTTCCATAATGGAAAGTGCGATCAACGAGGAAAGTTTGTGTACATAACTTGAAGAAAAATGCATCCGTACGAATATGGGAGTAGGTAACTAGGTACATATAAAAACAGGATATAGAAATGACAAAAAAATCTGCTGTATAACCGATGATTTTATCAGCCTGTCTGACGAGTTTAACATAAAGAAATGTAATGTTTCTAGTTATTATCTAGAACGCACCAATTCATGGGGCTATTGGAAAAATGGAAGTTTCGATGGTATGGTGGGAGCTCTTCAGCGACATGAAACAGATATTGGCGGATCACCTGTGTTCTTCAGGAAAGATAGGGCAGACGTCGTTGACTATGCTGGTGCCAACTGGAATTCAAGGTTGTACATACATATTTAATCGCTAAAGCTAAAGTACCTACACACTTGTAGACCATGTTGCGCGATTTATCTAAAACGATTTTAGAGTGATGTTTTTAAATTATGGATTTTCTTTCCTATCACTGCCACAGCCTATGGCTGCCATCCAAAAACCGGTCTAAAAGCTCGCTGATGTCGGTCACCGGTGACCGCCATAACCGTCATTATGTTTTTTTTTTCAGACAAACTTTTATATTTGTGCATCCCAAACATCCAAGTGGTTATTTGAGTGTATATTCGCGTCCCATGTCCACTGTGGTGTGGTACTGCATTATAGGAGTGTTGAGCCTAGCCTGGGCCGCACTGTGTATTATACTCAAAATTTTGAACAATAAAGTAAGCAGAGACTCAACAACGAGCTTTGCTTGGTTAGCAGTATGGAGTGCTTTTTGTCAGCAAGGTATGAAGCTGTAATGTAGGCATCTCTTCTTTGAATAACTATATGTTTGATTTTAGGTATCTAATTTATACTACCCATCTTCCAGGATTATCTGTCACCAAAATAGCGACTTCTGCAAGAATCGTAATTTTTATAACATTCTTGTTCACTTTGACTCTGTACCAATATTATAATGCTACAGTTGTCTCCAGCTTGTTGAGAGACACACCGAAGAACATAAAAACCTTAAAGGATCTTCTTAAAAGTGATTTAAAGGTTGGAGTAGAAGATGTTCTTTACAGTAAGGATTATCTCAAGGTACGTTTTTGAAGTGAAAACTTCTTTAGGCACAGGCCGATGGTCCACTTGATGGTAAGTGGCTACCGTCGCCTAAGAACGCATGCAACACGGGGTCGGATGCAGGTGTGCTGCCGACTTTACAACACAATTGCTTATTGTTAGTGGGTGAAAACACACATCTGGTTTAAGACAAGATATTTTGTTTTACACATTGTCGAGACAAGATAATGAGCCGTATCTGTACATTAAATATTATTATTAAAAAAAATAGTTTTTAGAATTTTTGTCTGTTTGTGCACGCTAAGAAAAGGCTTAACGAATTTGGATGAAATTTGGCACAGTAAGTTTATTGCTTGGATTAACATTTACGATACTTTTTATCCTGGGAAAATGTTAGTTTCCTGTGAGATTTTCAAAAACGATATGCAAACTTGATAATATATTAATTGTTTCAGTATACAACTGATCCCACAGCAATTGAATTGTACAAAAAAAAGATAATGGGCAAAAACAAGTACAACTTTTTCACGGCCGAAGTAGGCATGGAGTTGACAAGGCGCGGTGGATTTGCTTTCCACGTGGACTCGGCGACGGGATACCGCATCATGAAGGAAACGTTCACGGAGAAACAGCTGTGCGATATTCAAGAGGTGCATTTGTATCCACCTCAATACACGTATGCTGTTGTTAGGAAAGGATCACCTTATAAGGAACATCTTGTGTATGGGTAAGTGGGTATAAAAAGTTCATAACTTTAAAAAGATACCTACTTGAAATATGTAGGTGTCCGCGACGAAAGATATAATACCGGTCGCCTGACATCTATATCGCTATGACGAGGGTGGCGCCTAATTTTAGGTCCCGTGTATATTTTTAGGCAATCCCTCAGGAACCTAACATTTTTTCAGGATAAAAAAAATATCTGAGTGGCAAATTTCTTTAAAATTTGTTCAATAGTTTTTGCGTGAAAGAATCCTACTAATATTAATTAGTAGGATTTTTGATCAAAGATTTACTAGATTACCTAGTTCACTATTGATTTAGATCGGTTTTGATTTAAATAAATAACACTAGACTAGTTTTAATGTATAGTGAAGCGATAGGTAAAAATACTTTCGTAAATCATAGTCTATCTAGGATTTAAGTGAAGACATTGTTGTAGGATACGACGCATGTTCGAGTCAGGATTAGCAAGCAGATTGAAGTCAATATGGGATGAAAGTAAACCACCTTGCGTACGGACACCAGACACGAGCTTGTTTGGAGTTTCCATTCAAGAATTCTCTATGGCCTTAATAATCCTTGTCTCTGGAATGATGTTGGCAAATTGCATTCTACTGTGTGAAATTTATGCGCATAGGACATTTAGCAGACAAGGTTTTAGTTTCAATAAATAAAATTAAAGATGGAAAAGCTCACTTTTTTCTTTAATATTACCGCTTTAAGATGAATAGTCAATCCTAGAATTTAAGTCTAAAAAAAAATCATTTTTTTATATACATTATAATTAAAAATGCTGACATTTGCCTTATAAAATGATTTTCTCGATAGAAAAAAAATATTTTATTAACTTGATAAATATTATTTCAATTTTTTTTAAATGGCATATGTAACTACACATTGTCTAGGGCTGATGTTAATACATTTTTAATAGACTTTGTAGTTACGAGTAATTAATGTTTAATTAATACTTTTGACACTTCAAATGTCCAAATGTCCAAACATTTGGACGTAGAATTTCATATAAAAAACTTGTTTGTGAATATATTGAGTATTATAAGTGTGTTGTGTATAGACAGAAGATATTATTATATTATATTATTGTATAAATAAAAATCTGTGAAAATATTGCAAAATAAAAATAACTCTAATATAAAAACTAGAAAAACGAGAGGCGTGCATTTTCGGGACGCACTCTCTTAATGTTATTTTTTAAATAAAACAATAAAAATCAAATAATCAATTTGTTTATTTGGGTACATAGCTGCTTCGCATACAGTATTGTTAACAACAATCTCGTGGCCGTGAAAAACTAAGTCCAAAATTCCACTTCACAATACAATACCGTCGCTCAATACATTTTATTTATTATTAAAATATACAAGCTATATAAACCATTTATACAAATACGTTATAATATAAATCAAGCGCGCAAATTCGCTACTTTATAAAATAAAACTCAATGCGACTGGAATACTCTTCTGTCTTTGTAGGCAAAAGACGAGTACAATAAATAAAAAAAAAAAAAAAAAAAAAACATTTCAATATGTACACAATATTTAGTCTATTTTTGTCTACAATAGCTATGTGATGTATTGTAACATTTGTAACCTCCTTCGGGGTTACAATTATCCTCGGAGATTATTTGTATTATTCTTCGGGGTAATCTCGTCTAGATCGGGGTAAGATGGTTTGAATTTTACTTAGACAATAAAAGTTACTTGTGCTTTGCACTCGGCGCAGTGGTTTTATAAAAAATACCAAATAAGATAAGAAAAATGGATAAATTTTAAGAATGAAACTCATTTTGTAACTTACGCTGTCAGATCTGAATTGTATTTAACAAATGAAATTTTTTCAATAAATATTAAAATAGGAAATAATAATTGTTCTACATTTTATTCCAATATTTTGTAACTATAGATGTCATTAACTGTTGATATATGCATGTATTAATAATTAAAAAATAACGAACATTCTTTGCGACAAAATCTACACAATTATAGCGTTTTTTTTATAGCTATAATTTTTTGTATGTGATGTAATTTTGAAAATGTTTTTTCATTAAGTATTATTTTTATTTTTTCGAATTGAGCATATATCAAAATTTAGATTTAATTCTAATTTATAGATCTATTTTACTTTATATTAAATTAAAATTATAAAATTATTATTTAAAGTATAACCATACACAGATTGGACTTCTTGTTTTAGAAGTAGTATCAAATTGACTTCTTTTTGCCGCATGATTCGTCTGTATGCAGTTAATGTATTGTCATGCGAAATAAAATCTTAAAGTTTGATTGTTGTTTGAAAATTAATCATCATCATGGTGAAAATACTTTTTTATGGCATTGAATCACATTTACTCCGTAATCTAGAAAATATTGCAAACCAATTAAAAATACATTTAAAAGAATCTATTGCCATTGTGACGGCACAGGTAAAACCTGATAGCTACTACTAGTGTACAAATATTTTGACCAAACCAAAATACAAATATTTTACCCGCACTCTTTGAATTTAAATAATGTAACTCAAAACAAATGTTTTTTTTTTTTAAATACACAATTATAATAGTATTCAAAATAGAAACACTGCTTTAGGTAATATCGAACACGTTCCAACCAGAAAAAATGTAGACCTTTGAATACAAATATTAGAAAACCTTACTGGTCTTATTGGTAGTAAATAGTAATAAAAATCGTCTTATTAATATTTAAGTGAATTGTTTTATATACTATTTTACACGGATTAAGTCACTTTCATTCTAAAGCTTGGTAATAAAGAAATGTTTACACATCTTTTACTTTAAGCAATACTACAAATCAGTATTAGTAGGAATTCTAAAAACATTTTATCATTTAAAAACTTTCATATGCTGTCTTTTTAATTTAATATTTAACTAATTTCCAATGTAAATAAATAAATAAAAAAAAATATCAACTCAAAATCAGTTTATTTGAAAATACATTTCGTAAAAATCTATCAATTTCTCTTCAGTAGGTACAGCACAGTCATTTAAAGTAAGAAAATTTATTTGTCTCTCGCTTACAAAATAAGTGTATTACATTTGTAAGCCTTTCTTTTACTTTTGCATTAATTAGAGCATATAGTCTTCAGTTCACAAATTATACAGATATAAGCCTTGTTTCGTTTCCTGACAATATTTTTGTTTAATTACGTATGGAAATATATGTATTTACTGTGTAAATTTGATTGAGGATTTTACTGTTCATTAATATCAAATGGATGAAGAAATCCGATGGTAAAATAGAATTTTTTTGAAAAAAAAAAAAAAAAAAGTTTTCAATTAAAATTTAATAGAAAAATCAATAAATGCTGAAATATTTATTATTCATAAGACTTTAAATTAACAGGGGATCAAAACGAATACGTTTTTGCGTAGAAATCACCAACTAATCAAAATATATATACATATTAATTATTTATTCATGTAATCTTATCACAAAAAAAAATCTTGAAAAAAAAAAAAAAACCCATGCAAACTTTTAAAATACGAATATCTATAGATAAATATCGTTAAAAACTAAAATTTCCTACTTCGATATATTATAATCCAGTTAACTTGACAATTTCGCGAAAATCTTTCATAGGACGCTATCATAACATAAGTTAGATCCACTTTTCCATTATAACCTTTGTTCGACCTAGTCTCTTGAAGTACGTGTTTACTTATACTTGGATATTCAAGTCAAAATATATCATAAAACAATTCATAATTAATAAATTATTAAATAAAAAAAAATAGTAATTTTTAGTACAATCAAACATCACTAGTACCATTAGTGGTACTGGCGACACCAAGTAGTATCACTAGTACTATTAATGGTACAGTCCAATGGTACTAGAGCAATTATTATTTATGTAATAATTTTCTATCACATTCGACGCATTAATTTAGTTATTGATTATTATTATCAGTTATTATAATGTTCAATTTATATATAACGTCGTTGAGTTTGTAAAAAGTACAATGGCATAATTTCGATTACTTAGAATCAAGATATAAAAACATTATATTTTCGTAAAATGTTGAAATGGCTTTTTTTAAATTGTATTTTTCCAAAATGTGGTGTTTGAATAGTGTAAAAAAAAAACAACAAATTTTTCTTTATTGGACATAACAATGAAAAACATGAAAAATTTCTGAATATCTCAAAAAATGAGAAAGTTTCAAGCTGTCAAAGCTATACTGTCTAGCTATATATTAACAAAATGAAGAAATCATTTTGAAGAAGTTTTTGAAATGTTACTTTTTTTAGTTACTATAGTATACTTCTTCGAAATATATTTTTAGTTGTGATCAGTAATTTCTGAATTCCATTACTTATTATACTATACTTATTTAATAAACGATCTTTACGGATTGTGTTTTTATTGAAATCAAAATAGTTGGTGTTAAATGATTTATTTAATTTTTTTTTGTGTAATAATAATTCTAGTAAAAAAAAATCTAGTACATACGTAAAATAAATTATACTTTTCGAGAATAGATCCAACGAAGTTGCTACATAGAATGGTAATGTTGTCCCTTAAATCCATCTTGAGTACCATCGATTGTTTCCCGTGACGTCGGCATGTGATGTGTTATGTTCGACAAGCGATGTACACAAAAAAAAGTATTTGAATTGATAATATATGAATATATAGTAAAGAGGCGGGTTTTATATAGTGTACAATGGTGGTTATAACGTGTTTCACCGCTCCTCCAACATTACAGTTTCCTGTGGGTACAGCTTCAGGGCCTTCAGTGTACTGTTGCGAGATTCTGTTGTTAGCTGAAATAAAATATATTAAAAAAATTTGAGAATTTCCCAACACAATTTTATGTCTTCAGTATTACACACATTGGCTGTGATTTGGATCCAAGCTTGGCTATAAATTGAATGGTCAATAATTTGTAACCAAGGTAGTATGCGGCCACACATTGGCTCCAATATATTTTACACTAGCCAAGAGCATAGACCGTCCAATAGTTTCCTAACGAACGGCAGCTATGGCTAACGAAAACTTCTTAACTTCTGCTGCTTACAAATACTATTGTTATTTAACCCACGTTAGGCGAACAGTTAAACCACCAAGGAAAAAGCGATGGTGCATATGCCTCTTAGGGCCTCTTTCATCGTCTCTGAGTAAAGTGTCAAGTAGGCTAACCGCCATTTAAAGTCATCGGTCACCGGGAATTTTGAGCTGATATACCTTTGTTTGTACGGTAAAAGTCAAAACAATTAAAAAGAAAATAATAAAAAAAATAATAAAAAAAATTCGCCTATCGAAGGATGCAATAAGTAAACAGAGTGCATAATTTAATAAAACATAAAATTATTTCTAAAAGTAACTAAACACCTTATTTGCAGTTGGTGAAAGAGGCTCTAAGCCTCTTGTTCTCTACTTTTAGCTTTATTTGCTTCGTTTTTTGACGAATCCTTCTAAGTATTCTTCGATTTTGGGCGCGCCATGGCTACTTTCAAAACTTAAACGGCTCATAGTTTACAAAGTTTATGAGGAGCTTTTTAAATTTATTATATCAATAGGTTAACTATTTAAAATGCACTTCAGAACGACACCTCATTTATGACTGTAGCACGACAAAGCGAATTTTTTTCTAGTCACTTGTATGCGATGACTAATAACTTATGATAAGGTTCCTTGTCAAAACCAACACACCGCGGATTGAATGTTCGCTATTGGACGCAAGGTCATGTTTTTGTCCAATATTTGTCCAAGACCGATACTCACACGGGTGCGTTGGCTCCAAGGCTAACTTGGTGCAATATATGCAATGTGTAGCAAAGTAAAAAAATATGAATAACTCACGTCTCTCCGAGGCCAGCTTGAGATCACCTTGTAGTTGTCTTGTGGATAGCCCTTTGACGCGAGGTAGTCTAGTAACGCCTGGAATTTTATAGGAAATATTAAGTGACTATTGTATATAGGGAAATGAGCTCCAACTCCTCTCTGGAAGGGAGTTACTTTTTTATTATTTTAAGGTCGACAGACAAGGCTTATCGGTCCACTTGATGGTAGGTGGCTACCGTCGCTTAAAACGCAAGCAACGTTAACGATGAAATGAGCGAGACGCAATGATAACACTTGTAAAAGCAGTTGCGCCGTATTGTTCGCAATGGGGAAAATTATTTCATCACTAGCTGTCCCGCTCCCGGCTTCGCTCGAGGTGCTTTTTTTTCCGTAAAAATTTTCCCTGATTATCTCTCTATCCATTGGTGAAAACCCGCATGAAAATCGGTGTAATAGTTTTTGAGTTTATCGCGAAAAGATGGACAGACAGACGCGGCGGAGGACTTTATTTATTATATGTAAGGATTTTTTTTACATTTAGCATATTATTGCTGTTAACATGTTGAGTACAAACACTTTGAATTTTTTTAAATACAATTTATTTTTATTATAAAAAAAATACAGGAGTTTTCCTCGTTATACATGCGTACCTGTAGCGTGTCGTCGGCGCTGAACCGCCTCTCGAGGCATTCGTCGTGCGGCGGCGGCAGACGGACGCGAATGCGCGTCACCTCGCCCGCACCCGCCGCCGGCTCGCACGGCACGCGCTGCGCCGCCTCCAAGCACAACGCCTGCAACACCCACAAACACACTTACCGTCACCTCACACCAAAACGCCACTTCACGTACTCACCCCCAACTGCGTACCTTATAGCGTAGGCAATAAGTCCTATATTCTATTGCACTGTTTCCTAATTAAAGGGTAGGCGCGGCAATCTCTTGATTAATTTAATTTTAATGAATTTAATCAGCAATAAAAATTTTGTTTAATTTTATTTTTAGTCGATCAGACCGCTAATACATTAATAGCTTTCTCCAAATTTCACACTTCTCCACCCGCGTAATTTTCTTAAAAAGGGATCCAATGTTTTCGCTTCACATATTATAAATTGAAGAACAGTGTAAAGGCCACCATTCACGGTCACTCCATTTGGCAGCGCTCCACTCCATCCACTCCAAATTCATGCATTATCTCATGGTGAATGTAGAATTTTGTATGATAAGAATTTGGATGTCGTGATGGAGTGAAGCGCTGTCAAATGGAGTGCCCGTGAAGGAAGTGGCCTTATAGGAGTATGCATTGGCAGAGTTATTTGAGTTACATACCTCTTTCTTGGCTTCCTCAATGCGTCTCTCGGACTCAACTCGTTCCAGCTCCTGGGTTTTCTCAATTTCTATCTGTTTCTTTACTTCATCTTTCGCTCTGTAAACAAATAAATATACTTATAGACTTATACATCTAACTTCAATGTAAGTTCTATTATTTGTTGATAGACTTAAAAACTTAGACCCTGTATAGTTTTGTTTAAAAAAATTACGATGTGACAATTAGCATTTTGAGCATTTACTGTATTGAAACAGATTATTATATCAGATACTAAAATGGCAATTTATTTATGGACGGTATCAATGCTAGGCAGATCTGAACAATTGTCGTGTTTTTTTGTCTTTTCCTCATGCGAACTCGAAAGGACGTCACAGGTCGAGTGGTCAAGGTACACTCACTCAGAGGTCCTGAATTTGATTGTTGGGAAATGAACTTTTCAAAGTTGGCTCTGGTCCGGAGGCAGTAATCACTACCTCACAGAAGACCACCATGACTTAAAAAGCTAAATGCTAGACTCGCCTGTCGGCCTCGAGGCTGCGCTGGTAGGCCTCGTCCTGCTCGCGCTTGACCCGCTGGCGCGCGTCGCGCTCGTGCTCGAGGCGCGCGTCCTCGTCGCGCTGCGCCGCGAAGCGCTCCAGCGCCTCCACGAGCCCGCCCACCAGCTCCGCCACGCCCACGTTGCCGTTGATCACCGAGTAGATCTCCGTCGTGGAGCGCACGCGCATCAGCACCACCAACGCCGGCAGCCGCTCCACCGGGATGCTGCGCACCGTCATCGCCGCCACCGGGCCCAACGCCGCCGACACGTTATTCAGCAGTCTATCACAAGATCATAAGTTGCTTTCAGGGGTTCTTAGTAGTAACGGATTTACCGTTAAAACGAGATTCCTCACCTAATATTGTTGGCGGGGTGGGTGAGATCCCAGCCGTAGACGATGAAGTTGGCGGCTAGCGTCTGCAACACTGTCTCGCAACCCAACAGCTGAGCGCAGAACACATTTGATAGCACTGACTGCTCGTGATGCAAGTACACACCCAGCAATTTTCTCTGTGAACAGTACATCAATATTTATAGTAACAATTGTTATTTATTTGCGATGACCATTGATAATTGTTTTACCAGAGAACATTTAGTTTATAACCGACCGATATATATAATATTTGGTGTGCAAATCTTGACATCTTGAATTTTCGACAACATTTTGACCAGTCGCCGAAATTTTTATTACGACCGTATAGAGAATGACAGAGAAACGTTGCGTGCGTCACTCCATGTGACATACGGGGATGCCGAGAGAATCCTGTTCAACGGTGGTCCTTCGAGCTGGATAATTTTTTGCAATATGTCACCTCTCTGGCCGGTTTGAGACACGCCTCCTTGATCGCATCTTGGAGAGTGCCCTCATAGAACTGGGGCACATTGGGGCCGTAGCGAGCGCGGAATCGAGCCGCAAATTCTGCACAACCCGCTGCCTCGTCTGCCACCTGCTCCGACACTGAAATTTACCAAAATTGTCTCGTTAACACTAGTTTTCTGGAAAAAATCTTCAAAGAAGGTATACTGTACTGTTTGTTTACATGATGTTTCTCTCTCTTTATTATAATGTTAAAAAAAAATTCAGTGTTTTTTTAATTTCATGAGTAGGTATTTAAAATGAACTCACATTAGTTCTAACAATGTCCTTTTCACAGTCTTGCAGACCTTTGTATGCACTGATTTCATCGATAGGTTCATACCTATTAGTACTTTTTCGGTATAAATAGTGTAGGCAGTAGTGTCCTTTCGAGAAAATTTATCTTTGAATGAATGTGAAAAAAAAAATATTCTGGATTATTTGTTCAAGTTAAGGTATTTTCACCTTATGATAACTTTTTATCGATGTGTAATCGATAACCAAGGGATATATAATATCGTGAGAGCTTTGTATAAAACAGTATAATACCTATTCAGTTTCCGAATGACGAAAACAATCTTTACTCAAGTATGGCCATGGAGACAATGGAAAGAATGTAAACAAACTTTCAGATGTTCATAATATTTTTTTTTGTAACAAAACAATAGTTAACTCGTATATTTATTATACGTATTTTATCTAGTAGCACAAACATTCATAAAAATTCATAAAAACTAACCAAGTTTTGTCAACACCACATTCCTGTACCATAAAATTGAAATTTTTACATGCGGAGAAAAAGGACAGCTATACATAATCACTTGTTGTTTTCAAAACTCACTATGGGTCAGATTTTTTTTAAATTGTTTGCATTGTCTCTGTGGCTTTAATTTAGGATATTTTTGTATTGGATAAAGATTACTTACTCAGCGGCTGTAACCGTTCGGACTGCACAACATCCACAAACATATCCTCATCTGCCGTGAATCCATCCGCATCCGCGTTGTCATCAACCTCTTCGACAGAACTGTTTTCACTATCTGAACTCTCCACTATTATCTGTAATACGGTAACTGATTTTTTACTTCTTTTTTTCTCAACGAGCTATGGAGAGTTTCACTCATTTAAAACGTTATATTTTTTATGCCCTACTCAATATAAAATTGTACATAATCAAAAATAATAGCAGACGATACTATCTAGTATCTACCAATTTAGATATTCATAGAAAAAATATATTGAAATAGCTAACTTGGCAATTAATATACGCGATGTACTCTTGGAAGATTCACAGATACACGTCATACAAATGAAAGATACATAGAAAATAAATAAGATTTGTCGTATGCACAACACTCACCCTCTTATATTCCTTCTGTTTGTTGTTTGATGAGCGTTTGAGGGTTAACTCGTGTTGTGGTAAGTCCAGCCCGACCATTGCTAGTACTGTATCATCTAGCCCGTTCACTGATGGCCACCCTGTCCATGTCTATAGAAAAAAAATGGGATTTTTAAAAACTTTTTGCTATAATCGTTAACGAGGTACACCTGGTATTAAAAAAAATATCATATTAAACTATGTAATATTATTTTTTATTGGATAAATCATCCAAAGTTGTCTTACTAAGGAATTGATCTGTTATTTTTTTTTATCATGGGCACTGAATACACAACTGAAAGTTTGAAGCAACCAAACGCAAGTCAGTATCAGTAGATCAGTAGAATTTTCTTCTATATAAATAAAAAAAAAAAAAATCATATCTCATAAAAATCGTATGACGAAAAATCATTCGAGAACGGCACGACCGGTTTTTCTGTTTTTTTATTGTGTCCATCATTTCCAGAACGATATTCATTAAAATAAATTTTTTAGATAATCCACGGGAAAAGTCTGAAATTTGGATGATATTTTTACATGAAATTGAAAGGGCAACGACTCGGCTAGTTTTAAATAAAAAGTATGTACATTGGCTATATGCATTGTAAACTGTGTAGTTTGATGCATTGAATGCTTATGGTACCGTTGGCAATGGGGATATCTGTTGAATATTTTAGCATAATGTAAAAATGTAAACACGATGCTTTCGAAAGAATGACATTAAATCTCTTCATTTAAAATTTAAACTTCAGTTAGAATAGAACGCATGTTACCAATGTAACCGATTTTCTCATATTTGTGTAGACGCATAGATTTTGAACTATGATAACGTAACATTTATTATTGCATTTAAGTTATATGAAACTGCACACTTTGTTAAATTTGACTAATCACCGCGGGTCGTTGTCTCAACCGTTTGGACAACTGCCAGACTAGGCAGACGGCAAACAAAGAAAATTTAATTCATAATGTTGTCTAGCCATTGAACGACCAAAAATACTTCATCTAATCTAATCCTGTATACATTGTAGTCCTACTATATCAATAATTTATTTACAACTGGAACAATCGAATCAGCTCCTTTATCGGACGTTGAAGTGTCATTTAAAATGTAACTTTATCAAGTAGAATTTTCTCATGATGTTCCATATTTTCTGTTAGAAGAGGCTTAACGTTAAGGTATCACATGAAAGGCAGGCTGACGATTTACTTTACTGTTCAGATTTACTACACGAAAGTGAAACGAATAAAGAAGGACTTGTGTTCTAGAAACGTTAATCCAAAGTTTGCACGCGTTTGTGGGATTTTGACCCATCTGGAGTATGCAGTGACATCTTATCCAACATAATGACAATAGCTTATTCTTTATATGCCGATCGACAAGTTGCGCATTTTCATCTCATGTTGATATTACAGCCGATCTTTAGTAAATAAATGTCAACTGTTAGAAAGGGCTATTATTTCATATTATTCTGTACTAATATGAAAACATAACTGTTTCTAGATGTTATTATGTACCCTGAAATAAAATAAAATACTAGCTGGTGGCCACAACTTCATCCGCATTGAAAGATAAAAAATATAACGCCTAACAAAATATATGACATCTCAATAGCTTTTTGCCAGACGTTCTTGATTTATTTTCAAAATAACGGATACTCTTTCTAAGATTAGTTGTTTCATATTAAAAAAGATCTAAGATTAGTTTCATATTGTTTCTAAGATTAGTTTCATATTAAAAAAAAAAAACTTACCTGATATCTGACAGGTATGTCGGTCAGCGAATAGATGTCATTCTTTACCTCTTGTACGGTTTTGGTGCCGGGGAACTTGAGTGTATAAAACTTTTCATCCAATTTGATGCGTAATGTGTACGTTGCTGTCAACTTTTCCGCTATTCTACATTTAAAAAATATATTTGCTAAAACAATCTTAACCATATCATACAATAACTCACTTTGAGGATATCACTAATGATCCAGGGTGGTTGCAGATGCAGAATTTTCAACATCCGCAGATGCGGATCTTATATAATATAAAAAGATGAAACCACACATTCATAGTTTAGTTAAAAACATCTCCACTATAAATAAACGTGCTTTGGGGTGTCTTATTCATAAATATTCAATAACAATTGATTTAAACTCATAAATTCATAAATAAAGACAAGAGATTTCCTGCTAATTCCACATGATGATTCGATTTAATAAAATTACACTTTTGCTAATCTTTGAAAGGAATCATTACTTACTCATCATCGGCCATTAATCGATCGGCAGATTTGAGCCTGACGAGCGCATTCGGGGGCAAGTTCAAACTGTCTATCGTCGCTGCGGAGGTCGCGCGTGAACCGCCCAAACCGGAGATCAGTTGTTGGCACACGGGCACGTTGCATACCTTTTCTAGTTGTTTCTTTAAATCACCTACAACACGTGGAAAAACTTAGCACTGAGCATCACCGAACAAGTAAAGGCTTGAATAATGAAAAAAATTATTATACATTTTTGGTAGTAAAATTTTAGTTTTGAAGTGCTCTTTCAATCGAATCAAATTTAAATCGTTTATTTCTCAAAAATAGGATAACAAGATCAGTTTTTTAAAGTCGAAAAACTACTACCGTTTCGGTAAAGAAATGGGGAAAGAATCTCCATCAATAATTTTTTTAATTTTAATTTAATTTTATTTATATTATGAAAACAGTTTCTATAAGATTAATAATAATAATAAGCTTTTCAAAGTTGGTTCAAGTAGTGGCAGGGCACACATGATTTCGTAGTCGTAAATTGGGTAGCATGTCTGTCGGCAGTAACCACTAGCTTCGGAATTTTTTCAGAACAGCACATTTGTATATGTTAGATAACAAATATTGTATGTCAAATATTTAATATTCATCAATGTTATATCTGTATATTTTCTTAATAAAGTAATTATTTAAATTTATTGGTGTACATTATCCATTATTATAGCGTCATTCAACATATAACTTCGCATCATTTTGGAGTTTCATAATAAAAATCATTACACTTCCTTTAGCTAAAATTTATATTAGTTTTATATTGTCAGAAATTGAAGACATCTTATTCATTTGATGTGATTCTCATTAATTTTTAGACTTCACCGCATGTCAAAGTAATTATAAGGAATGTAGCTTATGCCTGTTTGTTTATTATTTTTAAATCATTATTTTTAAACACTCTGTTGTTACCTATATAGATAAAAATAAACAATATTGTATAGTCTATCTGAATAACTTTGAATTTTAGTTTAACTTTGAAAAATCTTCATTTTTATTTTTTTTACTATAATGTAAAATAGATAATATGAATGCCTATCAATGCCATTTTTCATTTACTTGTTAGTTATTTAGTTTATTAAAAAACTACTGTGCCCCACGCAAACAGCTAGTACTAGTTAACTTAATATTTCACAAAATCATACTTACTGACAGTAGATGTGCCGAGAATTTTTATTTCGTGGATTTTATTATTATAATGGATTCTCAAGTCTATCATACTGTGGGAGTTTAGACTAGGTGATGAGGTCGAAGCTTGGTTACTGTCTTCTTGATCTGAACAAAAAGAAAAACACCAGTGAGCCATTTTCTAGCAATATTCTAAAATTACCAATGACAAGTTTAGAACATTTCTAAGTAAAAAAGTTAAATGATTTATAAAAAAATATTTTTCTGGTCACCCCTGCTGAGGGTTTTGGTCTTAATATTAACATTAACTTTGGTAATACTATTTGCGAAATATATTAAAACAAAGATATTTTTACATACCTGGCGGACGTATTTTTGGTATTATCACAGATATATCGTCGTCTATCATCTCCACATCGTGAACATCATTGTTCGTGTTCTGTGCTGTTGAGGTGCTGCTGGTGCCATCTTGGGGCATCACCCGATTTATGGCCGACTGGAGAGAAAATAAAGTTAAGTATTTTTTAAAAATAAATTTGTTATTTTAATGTTTGAGTAAAAAAATAATAATAGTAGGTATAGTTAACCAAACATATATAAAAAAGACTTATTGTGAAATAATTTAAGGGCATCACTATTTAGTTAGAAGAGCTAAAAGAAGATGTTTGCAAGGGCTCAGCATTGCATGTTCGTGTAATAATCATGTCCATTTTAAAGGAGGCTGCACATTGGCTGCTATTGCTTAAGCTATAGTAGCTCACTTTCGGTTGTTTAGCAATAATTTTAGCACTAAATTATTGCTTTTTAGCAATAATTTTAAATTTGAAATAATTACTATTTATACATAATATATTTTACTTATTATAGTCTAGTTAAATGGGCACAACGCGCCAATGACATTTCCACAGAGCTCTTATCGCAAAATCTACAGAACCAGGTATGGGATTGTTACAGAGGAATTTGCATTACAATGAGATGCTGAATTGATTTGTTATTTATACTAATCTCCCTAATTTCTCCCAGGCAGGGCCACCAGGAAACCAGGCCACCAGGAACCAGTCTAGTACACCAATAAAAATATAATTTAGTCCTGACATTGTTCATAAACAATTATAAGCATATTTCTTTTAATGTTAAAGTCGGTAGACAGGCTGACAATCCACTTGGTGGTAGGTTGCTACTGTCGTCTAACACAAGCAAAACCACAGTTTAGGTTTATATAAACTAGAAACCAGATATAACAATTTCTGTTATAAGGACAGATCGGTTATAAGCTAATGCAGAGTCGTTATAACTGATTTTCAATGTACCTCTTCTCATAAAATATGAGGTGTGGAGAACAGATCACAACTAGTGATACTCTAGTCTTGTAGACCAATAAGGTTATAAATACTTTAGTGTTTTTAATTTATTCTGCTTTGAACCTCACAGACATACACCAACCCACACTAACTTTTTTATTGTTCAGAATTAATTTTATGTAAATCTTATGTTGAGTCTATTAGAATTTACCAGCCCATCAGCTTATTACTGATAATAAGACAGTCTAGTTTTAACATCAATTCCAGTAGCATGAATCTAGAAAGTTCTTACTAAGGCTTACTAAGAAATCATACTTCTCTTATATGGTTACTAAAGAGTAAACTATATGTAATTAAAGGAAAAACAATTCAACTTTCTCTTAGAAGACTACTTCAGAAATAGATTTTTTTTTGCAAAAATATACATACCTAATAATATTATAAAAAGGTTTGTATGTTTGATCATTTGTATGTATGAGGTAATCTTCAAAATTACTCATCTGATTTAAAAAAATTCTTTCACAAATAGAATAGAATAATTTCAGGATAGACATAGGCTAAATGTTCCACCAGCTATCTAAAAATGAAGGTCCAACGCTTGGCAAAAGTGTAATGTCAGGGTCCATGTATACCAGGCATTAAGTGCTGTAGCCATACTATACCTATCTTTTATTTTTCATTGAAGAAGGAATCGTAGGTGTATCGTATTATATTTAATTTTCATATTATGTTAATGTCAAGAGTTTTTAATAGATTTCAGTGCCTAATAAGTATAATAAGTATTTTAGGGAATTTAACTAAGTTAGTTTTGAACTGTTTTTGAACATTATATTAACAATGGAATTTGGTTCATATATTATCATATATTATATAGACACTTTCTTATGAAAAACTTACTAGCAGGTCCCAGTTTGATTCTTCTAAATGATATATTGCTTCTGCAACATCTTCTATGGCTGTTATTCCCTGAAACAAAAGGATTTATTTTAGTTTTTGTTCTAAACAAAGGACAAAGGAAAACAAAGGACATGAGTTAAAAAGTTTTTTCCATTACAAGGGCAATTTAAATTTCATTGCTTATATAGGAAATGCTATAGTATTAACCTTGTAACGTATAACGTAGTAGATTTGACATAAGTCCGCACTGACGAGGCACAAAGAACTTACGGTGATAAACATAAAAAATAACAACATTAACAAATATCATTTTTTGTACTAACAGGGCACAACACAATAGAAAACTTATACAATTTTCAAAGAAAAAAAATGTTGAATATGATCTGTAAATACGATAACAATATGATAAAGCAAATTTCATAGTCACTGTTGTTATTATCACATAACCTGCACAGTTCATGAATCCTGTTATCAGGGAAAGTTTTTTTTTACATATTAAATCGTAAGCTTTATTTACCTGAAAATTTGCTAAAATCTCTTCTCTATTTTCTGCCATTCTGGTGTATATTGAGATTAAAAATATGACATTTGCAATTGCAGACAATTCACTCAAACATTGACCATAAACTAACAGACAGGGATACGAAAACGAAACGAAATCAAAACCATACCATGTAAACTACATTGCCAACTACTAAAATATTTTGAACATAGACAAATAAAATGTTGACATTTATCTTTTCTTCAAATCATCAAATCACATAAGTAAAACAAATTTTGTTTTTACAAATTAATTATCGATAGACAGGCAAATAAAAGGAAAGATTGGAGAATACAACATAATCTTTATAATATGGCAATATTATTACAAATGTAAAACGTCATTCAAACTGACGCGTTAGTTTAAATTTTATTTATTTGTAATTAAGTATAGAACACTATATACTCACAGTATCTCACAATTCTCTGAGTTTGTATGTGTCATGGAAATTTTACCTAATTGGATAATTAATAGATAAAATTTAATTGGTATAGGCATGGTATTTTCGACATTCTATACTTTACAGACAAAGCACTATATACACCTACTTACATGCAGTTTTGTATTCTCTGCATATGCATAGTACATTCCTTTCGTATATTATTCTTAATTTAATTATTTTAAAAAATCTTCCTTATTTTGTTTAAAAAAATGTTTTAATAAATAATTGCACTAAGTTTGTTCTTTGATAATTTTTTTTTTAAATTTTGAAATTAATATTTTATGCGGTAAAAAAATTATAAGCAAGGTGTCTTTTTGTTGGACCCAGTTCATCCAGTTGGACCCCAGATAGCGGCAAAGCGCTTGCCGCGTTTCGACCTATTTTTATAAATTAATAATAAACTACTTATATACTTATTATTAATAGAGTTAAACTTTAAGGAGTCAAAACTTTGTTTAAAAATTTTTCTAAGCTTTAAGAATATTTTTTAGGAATGTCTAACATTAATAGTTTTTTAGTTATTTGCGAAAATTGAACCCCTTTTTTGAAATCTTTTTAGTTTACTTTTGCAATTGTTTATCTGCGCTGCGGGTACTTTTTTGTAGACGTTATGACGAATCAAAACAACTATAGCACTTATTTTTACTGGCCGTAGCAAAAATTATAACACGTTTTTAAAGTTGTGAACTACATAGATTAGTGTTTATAATAATTTTATAAAGAGGTAAAGTTTGTACATTTGTTTGTTTTATGGTTTGAATGAAGGAGGTAATCTAATCCGATTTTTAAAAAAATCTTTTAGCGATAGTTAGAATAGAATTAGCAATTAAAAGCTTGCCAAAAATATACTGTCAGGCGTTATAAGTACTGCTTTACATATTTTGTCAGGCGTTATATCTTTTATTTTTCGCGGGCACCAGCTGGTAGTAAAATAAAGCAATAAGGATAGTACGAGTATGATACAAAATCAGTCAGTCAAGAAGCGCGCAAGCAGCTTGCGCACGCGCTTTCGCAAGACTTGCGCCGAAACACGCGGGAAAAATATTTTCTTTCATTATTTAGCGGTAAATATTTTTTAAAAAACAATAATGTATTATTTAAATTTTTGACGTCTTATTATCAAATGATTAAATGTATTGTGTAATCTATGTATAATTAATATTGTAAAAAATTAGAGCAAAATGTAAACACAATACCAAATTGTAACGCGGTAATATTTCATTTATTAAAAAAAATAATGTGTCTCCGCACTTTTATAGTAAATTGAAGTGTTAACAGAAAAAAATATATAACTTATTTCAACAAATTTTCAGTCGGAATCATGGCTTTTTCAGCCACGTGTGCACGCAGCGTGGCTTTTCTTGCATTATTGGTAACGATACAAGCCCTCACTTTGGATGAAGGTAAGTGCTTCAAATAATAATTTTTAAGCATGGACATCTAGATACAAGTTTTGTAAATTAAATTTCAAATTAATTTTTTTTTCTATAAAACGAATATCGATTTGCGAAATATAAAAGCTGATAAAATAGAGAAAAAAAAAATTTAAATGAGATATATTTTATAGAAAATTATCATCACTTTATCATAAACTGAACTAACTGCTCCTTTAGGGCTGTAATCACTCCCGCAGAATATCTCTGTAAAATAATGTGTAGGTGTATTTTTGCGTTTCGGTGGAATCAGTAAGGATTTTTGAGACCTTCCTCTTGTTACCTTTTATCGGCAGTGTATTTGGCTTGCACCCATGGTCCCCTTTGGTATTACTTGTAATATGAACCCACTAAGCTCGAGTGGATTGGACTTTATCATTTTTTTTTTGAAAATTCTACTCCGTGCGAGCTTTCGAAGCCTGGGGCAAGTCGCTAATATAATTTAATATAAATTATAGATAACCAAAAAGTATAATATTTATGTAAACCATATGCTTAGGTAGTGTTTCAATCAACACACATTATTTTCGGGCTCATTAGTGAGAGACTCGGACGACTTCGAAGCTATATGAAAGACCAAAACATTGAACATGTTATTTCCAAAATGTGATCTGTTTAATAAAATAGAACACTACGAATACTGATCGATATTTATCTTCTGAATATACCAACTTCACGATCTCGCAATAGTGAATGTCTAGAATATATTCCTTTATCTTGGACGCCAGCTAGCAATTATGGAAATAAATGGTACAGTTAGTATATAGTCTAAGACTGCACTGCATAGTCCTTAATTGAATCGGTCCATGTGAAAAGGATCTAAGTCCAAAACACCTAGTCTAGTTTTGAGAAAATCACAAAAAATCTGTTCCCTCAAAATATTATTATTGAAATTTTCTTTCTTGCATATTTTTTTGTAACTACATATTGCCGTGTAATTAAAACCAAAATACGACTTGCATCCTTTTAACATGGACCGATTCAACTATAGGCAGCCCATCTATCAGATCAATAACCAGACAACACGTGAGCTTTTGCGTTTCATTGCGTTCGTAAGTAAGGAATTCCAGAACCAATTCCCTTATCGTCAACACATTCCTAGCTTTTTATCCCAAATTCTCCCCCCTATAGCTACTTTTTATTCCTGATCAATACGCGGTATCCATTCTTATATGAAATCTCTGTCTGTTTGTTACGCATTAACATAAAAATATAGCAACAGACAACAACATTTGTTATCATGTTATTTAAAATTTAAAATAATAAGAGCAATAAATCACAACACATTTTTCTAGATTTAGTCAAATGAAGATTCGTGCACTTGCTACTTTATATGGCTGGGTGAGCTTCGCCTCCACAGAAGTTTGCTCTTTAGCCATATTTGGACTTTACTCCTTTTTTTTATAAATACATATTTTTCTATTCTGTAGCTATGTTCCGTTATTATAGGTTTTCACATAAAATATGATGTTGCGACGCATCTGTGGCTTATTTCGCCATAAAGTTCGCCGCGATTTATAAATGGCTGTCCGTCTAAAAATAAAGACTGGGGCACATCAGTGACCCCACCAAGTTTGATTGACTTGTCACCGTTAAATCTCTTTTAACACGCTTAGTTAGCTGATAATTTTGAGTAATTAATCTTCAGTCACGTGACACCAGTATGTGACAGAACACGTCGACAAAACTGTAACTGAAAACAAATAACTTATATTGCTCTCATTATAGCCAGTGTATTTAAAAAATATTTATGAATTAGTTCAAAATTATGAAATGAGTTTTCAAAATTAACTCAAGCGTATGAAGCTAATTTATACTTGAAAATTGATTTTCAATAGTTGATTACGGCTATTTGTTGAAGGTGCCTTAAGTCAGTAGGTCATCGGACATATGTGGTACTTGGCCACTCGTGATCATAAAGTTTGCCTTATTTGGAGGATCATTGTGATTTGCGCAAGAGATAATGCAAGCTTCAACGGGCGTTGGAGTACCTACTACGAGTAATAAAAGAAAAATATAATTTTTCGTTCACCTTTGATTATATTTTTTACTAAGTTCATAATTTTATTTATTTAAGAAATAGCAACAACAACTACCTTATAACTTATACCTTATTAGTTGGTGCCCAAAACTTCGTCCGCGTTGAAAATAAAAATAATAATAATTTAGCAATATAACGCCTGACATGTTTATTGCTAATACACTTTTGCTAGGCTTAATTTTATATGATCCCTCGGGAACTGTATACTTCTTTTTAATAAATTTCAGTTTTTTGTTTCCACACAAACTTTCATTTAATATCTCCAAAAGGTTATATTTTTTTATGTATGACCAATAACTAACGAGTAGTCATATCATGGAATTACGTAGTATGGTACTGTCCTTTTAATGTCTGTTTTTTCTTCGGTCGTATAAATTTAATACGTTTTGATGTTAAAATAATTAAGTATAACGTTCGTAATAACGATTAACCAACATTTCCAGATGTTTTTTAACGCGTCTGGAAATATTAAATCTTGTCGTTCATTGTTTTTTAAACCCAATGCTACGAGGCCGTATAGAATAAACTTTGTGGACACAATATTTTCCTAACTTTATTGCAATTAGATCAGAGTTAACATAATTCCAACATTTACCATAAAAATTAGTATTCCTGTTTATTTATTTTTGAAAGATGCGATATCTACGTATAATATTAAATCAGTTTGACTAATGCTTGAACATTCGAATAAGTAGGTAACCCAGGTCCTAACAACTAATGACATCATATTACTCCGCCACCTACGCATTAGAAGTTGGATTAATTCACCTTGTGTGCATTTTGTTATTCAAGAAACATTGCTAGGTAGTCATATTGTATGTAATGTATATTTATATATTAGTCTTAAAATTGTTAAATATTATAAATAAATAAATAAAATCTATATATATATCTACGGATTCACCCAACGGATTTCTATAAGGTTTTCACTAATAGAAAGAACGATAACGAGGAAGATTTTTGCAGAAAAAAACCTTCGTACGAAGCCGGGGGTCGGGTCGCCAGTATTACATGTTTACATAGATAGAGTTTTACAATGTTATGGATTGACCTATAAGGTATCCTTACGGTTTTAGTAAATCTGTCGTCTGTCGTCACACAACGCGTGAAAGAGTTACAAATATCCATACATCCAAACATACTTTCGCATTTATATACGGATTAGTACCGATTTTCAAGTTGCAAATAAGTATTAAATGATTTGTTGGTTTATTTTCAATCGTTTGATTTTGTAATTCTAAACTTTCTTGGGAACATATATGTTGATACACACATATATATATATATATATATATATATATATATATATATATATATATATATATATATATCTATGTATGATCACGCATAACTTTTTACAGAGTTGTCCGATTTTGACAATTCTTTTTTTATTGGAAAGGGTATACACCGAAGATGGTCCCATATAAATAAGGAAAAAAAAAATCCAACCCTAAGGGTAGCTAAACAGGGGATGATTGATTGTTCACTCACTGATTGTAATGTATGACCACGCATAATGATAATTCTTTTTTTATTGGATAGGGTATACCTCGAAGTCCCATATAAATTTGGAAAAAAATAAGGGTGGGAAAATAGGGGTGATTTATTGTTCACTTACAGATTTTAATGCGGAGTTGTGTATTACAATAAAAAAAAAAAATGTAATCAAAAAATAAGCATGTAGTAATTAGTAGATTATTGCCACAAAAAATTATGATAATAATAATAGCAAAAAATAATTTTATTTAACCTTAATAACTAAGTTCTTAAACTAATGTAAGTATACCTAAGTAATTTTGCTTTTTAGTTTTTTCGGCGGTTTAATTTTTTGTTAAAAAGTTTTTCCCTTTACTTTTAAACCATTTTGTAAGTGTGAGTATCTTAAATTAATTAATTAAATTGGTGGCCTTCTGTTACGTCTAAGATATCTACACATAGAAGATGAATATATTTACCAAAAAATGATCTCACTAATTATTAGCAAGCAGCAAGTATGAACTTAATTAACATTTTATTAACACTCTATTCGTAAGATAAGATTGGTAAATCTTACGAGATATAGAGATCGATTTTCTGAGTCTTCTGAACACAGGGTAGTATGTGCTTCTGACGAATTTTGATGAATTTGTGAGAAAGGTCGTACTTAGTAGTACTCGTTTAATTAGTTTACTGAGTTAGGGCCTCTTTCACCATCTCTGAGTAAAGTATCAAGTGGGCTAACCGCCATTTAAAGTCACCGGTCACCGGGATTGATGGAGCTGATATACCTTTATTTGTACGGTAAAAGTCCCAAACATTAAAAAGAAAATAATAAAAAAAAAATCGCCTATCCAAGAATGCAGTAAACCGTGTGCATAATTTAATACAACATAAAATTATTTTTAAAATTAACTAATCAACACTTTATTTGTAGTTGGTGAAGGAGGCCCTGAGTTTATTGATAGCTCTTTACAACTTTGTTCAATTATACAACCTTTTTAATCTGGGGTTGCTCATCGTATAGACTAGAAGATACCTCGATTGGGTTTTCTAGCTACCTCGGCAAAGCAAATTTGACATTAATCCATTAATTAAAAAAAAAAAAATTTAATGTAGAAAGTATATCACCTTAGGTATATATGTATACAGGATTTACTTATTATATTTTAGAGTAAATAAAAGTCAAAATAAAACACAGAATAAAACACGGTTTTCCGCTATTTTTCAATTTAACGTCAATTAGGTACTACGAGTATGAAAAGTTTAATGTCTAGAAATATGTTGTTTAAAATTAGCACCGAAAAAACTTGCGGTATACTCATATTTTGATATATTTACGTAAATTATAGATTCATACTTATATTATACTTAGATATAATTCTTCTGCACGAGTGTATGCAACTGAATTCCTTTTAAACAGTTGAGCGGACGATCGGATTACACATTTTATTTCGGGTACGGTAAGGACGAGGTCAGGCAGGATATTAAAAAATGTCGCACGGATGCAACCTTTTCTGCAAATTAAGTCGTTTATCACTTCTTGCATTAGTGAAAACTTTATCAAATTCGTTGGGAGATTTAGAGGAAGTTAGCGAAGAAACATAGAGGCGGATTACGACTTTATTTTACAACTAGACTGACTCGCCCCGGCTTCGCTTCGGAGCAATTATGAGTTTAGTATACATAATACTTGTATACCCTATGTCCATCTGGAATAATGTACCTTTCAAAAAGTGAAAGAATTTTTCAAATAGGTGCAGTGGTTGCGTAGATTAATCTTCACATATAAACGAACATACAAAATCCGCATCACTTTATTATATTAGTATAGATATGTAGAAACCAAAATGAAAACGTAATTATATGAAAGCTTCAAACACAGACAGTCGTACTTGTGATAATGCATGCCTACTCGTGTATCAGGAACGAATACCTTTGCGCTCAATTCACAAAAGCATTGATCGGCTTACTGCTTTGCTTTGTGAAAATACAACCAAATAGACGTTTACTCTATGAGCCTTATTATTATTTTTTTAAATATATACCACAGTTTTATAATTGATTGGGCTTCATGTATATTTGTGTATGCATTAGGTATGCATTAATAAAATAAAATGCATTATATATAGGTCCCCATGTCTCGTGATTTAGAAGGATTCTACTTTTAACTAAACTTAAACTTAACTAAAAAAAACTGCCACTTTGAAAAGTTTGAACTTTGAAAGAGCAAACTTTGAAAAGTTCATTTCCAAATTTATTCTGCTAGGAATCGAACCCGGAACCCCTAAGTCAGAGCGTTAATGAAAGCATCTTAACCTTCGATCAACTTTGATTATTCGTAGACAAATCATTAAATTCGATCACTACAGATTAATAGAATAACTAACTACAAATTTTAATATTTGCATGCTCTATTCAGGTAAAATATACTTTGTACTATTGCTGTTATGTGTTTATGCAAAAATCAAAATATATATCTAGAAAATATGTATTATCGTCAATTGGATGTATATAATTTTTTTGATTCAAAGGAATGTAGGACAGTTGCACTGGATTTCAAACGTCAGTTTTTATCAAGCTTTTAAGTGTATCTGTGGTAACAATATATCATTGCATAAGAGCTAATGGAATTGTAGTGTCAACAAGAACCAGTCGTATCAACTCGCGAAGAGTGGGGTCAGGATCGCTAGGAACGTCCACCAGGAAGACCATACAAGGCGAAACACTTTTTTACCGACCAACCGCACCGTTACCACATCGGTTCATTTGTGACATCATCAACATTACACTACAGTCGCCAACGTGTTCATTCCAAAATTGTATTCATTATACCGTTGTATTTGACTAGATTGCAGTCAAGAAATACAAATCAAGAATCTAGAGTGCTTACTGTTATAGAATCTTCATATAGATACAATATTACAATTGTGTAAGTATTTTATAATGAATGAGTAGGATATAGGTAGTAGGTATTTATGGGTACTTCAAAAAGCCACTTGTACAATTTTTTAAATATTATCAAATACCAGTTATTTTGGCTTTTGAAAGTGCTTCTATAAGATGTACTTCGGAGAGTGTTCACAGGAGCTGCATGAGCTCATACAGCCTTCTCCTTTCTTCTATCGGAAATTTCAGACGTAAGGCAAGTTACCATCCTCATCTTGTCAAAATTAATCTTTCTCGGACTAGTTTTTAAAAACTCTTTCATAATACGCACGGCCAAGGATTAAAACTTCCTTCCGGCGTCTGTGTTTGCGAGCTCATACAACCTAAATCTTTTTAGTGAAGGCATTTTCTGGGTTAGCTCGCTCCATCGTCGGCCTCGTATTTGCAACACGGCTACATGCTGGCCAAGGCCAAATCCATTATTAACAAAAAAAAGTGCTTAAACTAATATTTCATTCTTTAACAGTGACCTCTGGCTTCACACGGATGAAATGTTCCAAATTATGAACACAAATATTACTCGTTTATTAGTTATCGTAGAAGGTTTACGTTTATTGAAAATCCCAAAGGAACTTATTACATAACATTTGTCAGATAAATAAATAATGTTATAAATGAATATTTTATTAAAATAGATACTTTTTCATGTTTGAGGATAATGTTGCAACATTTTAAAAACAACATAACTAAAATATGTTGTGTCAAGCGCGGCTGCATTTACCAAACGATCTGGCCGAGAGTTATTCTTAACCCGGATGACAAACTGTGTTTGACTCACAGGTTCAACGTAGTTTCTATCCTAATATCATCGCGTTCTTTTGTTGTTATACTAGCGTCCAGCCCGGCTTCCCTCATATGCATTGTAAAATAAAAATGCTTCAAATTCAAATTCAAATTCAAAATATTTTTATTCGAAATAAGATTTACAAAATCGCTTTTCGACGTCAGAGAATGGCACAGAATGGCTTAATTTTATATTTAAAAAAAATTAAAAACTTAAACAATTGCTTAATTGTAACTATACTAATTGTTTATAAGTACATATTATAAAATAAAGTCGCTGCCCATTTTTATTATAAAATAAAGACAATTTTAATATTCATAAAATACTAGCTAAACCTAGCCCCGCTTCGCTGTGGCTTGTTATTTTTTTCCTTTTGTGAGTTTTTTTTGGTTCGTCTCGTTATTTAGTATCGCGTGTAATTTGGCAAGTTCTAAAGAGAAGCCAAATGGAAATCAAAGTTAAAATGGCAGTTGTAGTGATTTAGCAACAGCTTTATCTATTAATTTTTGTAAACCAAACCGCGCGTAGGTTGAAGAACTCATCCGTTATCAATAACAATTTACGAATTCAATTCAACAGCAATTATACCTATTATTGTTATCTATGTGAACTTATGACATTTGTTACAATTTATTATATTTAAAAATATGTCAACATAATAAATTTATTTACTACCTACAGATTAGTTTTGACAGTTAGGTATTTCTCAATGTTCTATTATTCGATTTTTGTTTCTAACCTCTTATCTATTTGTAAACAGATTAAAGAAACTCTTATGTATGGAAAAGTTTTCAAAGAATTTGAAACAATAAAAAATAAAAATGTTTACCTAAATGTGCTCTCTCACCGGGAAACATACGCCTGTAATGTAAAATTTCAGGAATGCAATTTTTTGGGTAATTTTTCTGACTCTCCTCTTTATAAGAACCTTCGTCGGACTTCATATTTAAAAAAATAGAATTAATCAATTATTTTAGGCATTATTAATTATTTAATTAAATCATTAATAATTTTTAGAAGCAACAAACAACGTCCTTGCAACTGCTGACTCAGTTCGAGAAAGCGGCGAGATAGCACTTGTGCTTCGGGGACCGCATGGAAAGAATAACAGACGAGAAGAATTACTGCACGTGAAGGGACCTGACGACATTTCATTTTCTATGTACTACAATCGCAGAAGCAATAAAGGTGAGATTTAAAAAAAAAATACTATCTATTGTCTTCCTTGTAAATTATGTAAATAGAGGAAGAATACGGTACGGTCCTACATTGCGTAATAAACAAATGGAGTAAAATAAAATTCCAATAGTAAACAGAAAACGAATTGAGCTCTAACATTAAAAGTTTTAAGATTTAAATTTGAATACAACCAAAACTAAATTTGTTTTGAAAATTTAAGTAGAGGAAGGAGTTCGAAGTAATCTCAAAGGAGCAGCAGATACTCGTACAGTTCGGATAAAGAAAGTTTACATTTTGCATTATAATGCTTCAATAGAAACTCTAAATAAAACTATTAACTCTAAATAACCTATAATGTTAGAGCTATAAAGTTGTACAGTTACTTTGTTATCACAGTTTATCCGGTTTTGTAATTATCTTTAATAGGTCAAAGTTGTGGTTTTTATATTATTTAAAAGACAATGGTTTGCTATAGCAAGTTATGGGATACAAGTGAAGCAATTTTACATATACATTATTTAAAAAAAAAATTGAAATAAACTAGAGTTGAATTTTCTCTAGATTGTTATCAAGAAATCTATTTAAGAAGAAATCTATTTCAGAAGAAATTTAAACGTGAATTTTCGGCCCTTTTTTAGACTGATTTAATTATTTAACTTTTACAAGTAAGTATTTATAGATGGCCAAACAAAATAAAATGAAATTAAATTATCACCGTGCACCGGTTCAAAAAGCCTGTTTTGGATGAATAAGAAACGTTTCGAGATCGTAAAATGTATCACGAAACATTATTTAAATGAAAAAACTCTTTTAAATTATGCAGTCTGTTTCTTTTTCAATAGTTACATAATTAACGTTTTGCCTACATGTTTTACCATCTGTCGATAGGATCAGTGACATCTGACGCTGATGATAGACACACAATTTTTATTTATACACATTATACAATTTTATTAATAACTGTTTAAAATTATAACTAAATCCTTTTTTTGTTCGAAAAATTTTTAACTGAAACATCCTTACACTGAAACTGAATTTTAATTCAAAATATGCACAATTTGGATTGTGCATATATTTCAAAAATATTTTTTATTTTTCCAGTAACCCTCGAGTCTCTCAATGGCGGTCATTTGAAGTCCGTTTCATGGGATCTTGGTTCACACGCAAAAGGAACTTTAACTCTTGTGGCCTCAAATCGCAGAGTTAAACTGAATGTTGGATGTGCCTCTTTGCATTGGCACGGTATGCCGAGCAGACATGACCTAATGACACTTTTGAGCAGTCAGAAATTGAAGTTGGTAAGTGTAGGATCCAAAATGTATATATAAATATACGCCTTTGGCCAGACTTTTAAATTTAAGGCAGTGACAACACATTGTGTAAAAAGCCGCCATAGGAAATGCAAGTTCGATTAAGGTCGGGAATTTCATACTGAAACCGATTGTTTAAATCTGTCAGCCCGATATATCTACGAGTAAACTGCACAGCCCGCCCGTCTGGTAGCAGTAATCATCTTCTTACATAAAACTACCGTGAAATAACAGCACGTAGTTATGCTATTGTTTCTATAGGTGAGTAATAAATGTTAGAGCAATACTAAGGTTGGCAGCCCACTTGCAGCAACAGTAGCATTGCGACGGTTGTTACTTACCATCACATATGAATGAAAAAACTAGAATGAATGAAAAAAAAAATTACATGAAAAGAGAAAGTATATCTTTAATTAGAAAAATGTAGTCCTATAGCTCGTTGAGCGATGTTGAACTTTCTTACTAATATAGGTTCATAAAAATGTCAACTAATAATAAATGACAGATAACTAATTTTAACTATATCCAACAGTATCACGAAGACAATTCTCCAGTCGAAGTGTTCAGTACAGAGAAGGCAGCACATGATTCAATAAGTTGTGATATCAGAGACGATATAATTCCTCCAGCTTTAATTGACGAACACGAAACCGATGTGGAAGAAGTCAAAGAGTTCATACGGAAAGATGCTAAGAGACAGGAAGAACAAATGCAAGGCGATGACTACAGAAACAACAATATAGATGCAAACGCAGTTATTAATGGAGTGCTCAAAAACACAGGTTCTGATAGAGGTGACATTCCCTCAATCGGAATAGAATCTTGTGATGGTACGTGATATTTAAACATGTTTATTTTGATATACATAGACATAGGGAAGGAACATTTTCTTGGCTTATTATTTTTATACATAGACAGAGGTAATACTTTTTTGACATTTGGTATATATTTATTGTAACGTATTCAATAATGGTGTTGTCAGTATTCATATACGACTTAGCTAATTGAGTAGTTTAGGCATGAAAGTATAAAAAACAGTCAAACTCAGTTCGCATTTATAATATTAGCTAGGATTGTGATAGCAACTTAAAAACATTAAACTTAAAACAAATGTTTTATTTATTGTTTTTCATACAATAAATAAAACAAACAATACATTACATCGTTACCAAAACGTATAGAGGCGACAAAACGATCTAAAATTAAAATTTTCTTAGTGTCCTTATCACAACCAACCGGTAGATAAGTCTACCAGGGAAGATAATGGTAGAAACAAGTAGACTGTGCGACTACGAGTATCTACCGTCAAATGGGTCATCAGTTTTTTTGCACCCTTTATAATAAAAAATAAATAAAAATTATAAATGTAAAAGACAGGATAAACCAACATCTACTGTGATTTACACCATAGAGTTGTATGGATCTATACTTTTAAAAAACTTCATTATCACGATTATTGGTAGATATATTCCTGTTGATTTAGCACCTTTTGTTTTCAGACGAAGTAATCCGTCAATTACAATTACTGACGAAAACAATTGAGACTCTTCGCCGTGAGATTGCCGATCAGAAAGGAACCATTGATAATCTCCGTGGACAACTTCGTCAATGCTGCAACAGATTCCAACAAGATCGTTGCACTTCATCTTCATGTCATCCTGGTTACTAAGCTTTTTCTTTGTCTTTTGTCTTTCTTTTATTTCTTTACTTTTGTGTAAATACTTAATATTTTGTCCCTAAGTAACGATTTAATGTCAACTTAGGTAACTTTCACATTGTACCTAAATCCTTTCGCAATGTGTAGGTATAGTTGTGTTTAAGTCTTCGCATTCATTTTTCCGTTTAAGGTAAATCAAGCAACTTGTTTCGTGTGGGTTTCCTTTATTAAATGCTTCGTGAAACAATACATATCGCGTTTTATTTATATCACCTCTCGTCCATTTGTGAACGTTGTTGTTTATAAGGCAGTGTCGTAATATCGTCCCACAGAGTTCCGAGTTGCACCCACGTTTTGTGATTTTGAGTTGCTTGATTGGCCTTAAATTGTTGAAGTATTAGCTGACTTATGATTATTAATGTTTGCTTGCAAAATGTTTGTGGGGTGACCGGTTACTCTGTGGACAAATATTACAAGATTCACTGCTAACTAGTAGGTTTAATGCAGATATGTACGAAATCTGAAAAGCTTTAGCAATTTAATATTAAAAATTAATTTTCTTGTTTTTTTTTTTAATCGGGCTAGTGTTACCCAAACAAAACACACCAAAAATAACAATAAATACATTAACACAAATACATTAATATTGTTACAATGTTACAACCTACAAAATGTTAGAAAGCAATTTTCATATGAAGATTCGACCTACCTAAAAAATTAACTGACTGTCTTAAAAAAATAAAAAAAAATACAGGATCGATAGGTTGGTTGGAGGCGCCGGGTATCGATCCCGGTACCTCTCGCATGCTAAGCGAGCGCTCTACCATCTGAGCTACGCCCCCATTGAAGAAAGCTTCGAAAATATGTATTATACTCATGGAATATAACATTAACAACTACTGTATAAATAGTATATCGATTACGTGTTGATTACAAAACTAATTTTAATACGTTGAGTTACGGATAAAGATAATGTCCGATTGAAGTATAGGTAAAATTAACGAACTTTGCTAAATAAAGTTTAAATCACGATCGGGATTACGTATGTAGGATTTTTTTATTTCAGACGCCTTGTTTAGAATTGACATTCATATACTCTATGAAGAGAGCCGATTACAAGTTTGAATTCATTAAAATGTGTATACAAAATAAATTTAGGTGTAGAATGCCGGAACACAGCGACTGGGTTTGAATGTGGGCCATGCCCTGCTGGAATGCAAGGCGATGGCCACCGCTGCGTTCCTATCACTTGCAGCAGAAGACCTTGTTCACAAAGTAAGTAAAGACTCTTGTCAAGTGTGTAGGTATCTATGAAACTTTGTCTATAATATAACTTAGGTAGAACTGATTAGAGAAGTATTAGATACTGAAGGATATACAAGTTTTTTGTATCGTTAATATTTCGAGATTATATATATATATATATATATATATATATATATATATATATATATATATATATATATATATATATAAATTTATCTTTATATTTCACAACTAACTTCTTCTAAGCCAAGCAACAGATTTAGATACGGTTTACGCTAACTGAATGATAAATGAGGAATATTTGTGTTCATGATTTGTAGATTTCTTTTGGTGACATTTATCAAATAATGTTTCAGCTGAATACTGCGTAGACACAGAGCAGGGATACCATTGTGCGCAATGTCCGGGTGGGCAAACTAGTGACGGACAGACCTGTCATTCACCTTGCAGCGCTAGACCTTGCTGGGGAGGAAGTAAGTATAATTCATCAGACATCTCATCCAGGAATGTCGCAAGAAATGCTGCATAATTTATATAAAATAAAGTCGCTCTGTTTCTGTCGCTTTATCCGCTAACTCGGATTTTGTTTGATACAGTTTTCAGAGCAATAGATGAGGAAGGTTTATGTAATTATGTTCTAAATAATTTTCAGAAAAAAAAAGAGATTTGTGCGAAGACGGGGACGGGTTCCTAGTCTAGTTGTAGTTAGTATAGTTTCCTAGTCCTAGTCTACCTTTGATCTTTGATCTTCTGGTACTTTCGACTGAAATTCCCCGAAAAAATATGGGGTTTACCTACGGGTTTCCAATAATTCTACTTATGGGTTGATTTCCTACGATTTGGTGGCAGCTTCTTATATAGTTCCTTTTTAATTTTAACATAGTTATCTTTAATATTTCACAGATATTTTATTACTCGCGATATTAATATACGCTTTCTATCTGGCGTACTACAATCCTTAAAAAAATATGGCATGATTTGTGATAGAAGAAGCTAGTGTTTAATAATTATCCTTTTTTATATTATACTATTTTTTTATATTATTATATATTTTTATATATTTCTATAAAGATATAAATCTTTATAGGGGTATCATGTCAAGATTTACCTGAGGGAGGATATCGGTGTGGTTCTTGTCCGTCTGGCTACCATGGCGACGGGAAGAACTGTTACAGAGACTCTTGCCAGCGACATCAATGTTTCGAAGGTAAATTAGTTTTAAATTAACAACTTTTATAAGATATTTCCAGTGAGAGCGAATGCCTCATAACAAAGGTATAGTGTGTGTAGCAAGTGATGACATATGGCGTTAAATCAGGGTCTATATGGGCATTGTAAGAAAGCTTAACGTCGTCGATCAACGGGCTTCAGAGAGATTTATGAAAAGGGTTACCCTGTGAGATCCCCTCAGAAATATGGAGATAGTGACATAGTAATGGTCCGAGTAGAGACCACCAACTGTCAAGCCCAACGTTGGGTCCGCCCACATAAAGGACAGGCAAACTAATAAATGCCGCGGGTCAAAACTGGATTTTAAACTGTTTCAAACTTGTGCATATAGATAATTAAGGAGAGGCCTACGTCCAGCAATGGACGTCGGCCTTAATTTATGATGATTTTTAATATTAAATTTCAGGAGTGAGATGTGAAGAAACAGCATCAGGCCCACGCTGCGGCTCCTGTCCTGAAGGATATCATGGCGACGGACAAAGTTGCTCACACATATGTGACGCTCGACGTCCCTGCGGAGATCGCCCTTGCACCCCCATCTCATCAAGTCCATACTATTCCTGCCAAGATTGCCCGAGAGGATATGAGTGGAATGGTAAGAAATAGTACGAACAACCACCTAGATTTTACAAGTGCAGAGTAAAATAATGGATTCACTTACTCACTGAAATATCACAATAGCACACAATATGATGTTATTTCATGGTATTCTTCTGTAAGGGGGTTACTGCAGCCAGATAGACTGCCCAAAATATGACTGCAAAACGCAATGTGCCCTGTTACTAATAAATATTATAGACTATTTGGCAAAATCGGTATATTTCGGATCGAGTGAGCTTTCTTCTCTCGCTATCTTCTTGTTCTAGAATGTATTTAGAGTATTCTTATTATAGTAGAATATATTCTTTATTCGGAATTAATGTACTAGCAAGAATGTCATACATAGTAAAAAATTGAGAATGAAAATACCTTTGGAAAATACAAGGAATCCGCAATATAAACTAATGAGAAAGTAGAGCCCTGTCTATAATGAGATTTACGAGACTTGCTGAACCTATACGGTTTACATTGTATTACTAAATTACAGACACACAAGAACTTATTGGACTGCAAAGTTTCGAGACGAACTTTAAGTGAAGGCAACTTTACGGAAACCGCTTGTTAGTTTCATGATTAATTATGCAAATTCTCATTTCTTGTGTTATCTCAGCTTAGTTTACCAAGACATTTCGACTTAGAAAAGTCATTGGCAAATCGCGAAGCCAACTAGCTAACATAGCTAACATTTGACAAGAAACTTAATTGTAGATTATTGTTACATTGAAATAATGGCATCTAACTAATATTAATCTATGTTAAGGCTTTTTGTAATAAACACTTTAAATCAATAAGCTGAACAAATATAATTTTATTAAGTATTTACTTATATGATAATCTCAAAGGAATGAAAGCTTGAAGGAATTGAAACGATAGTTTCAAACTCCATGATAATTTATTATAGAGATGTGGTTGTTATTGTTTTGACAAATGGTTAAGAAGCTTGCCTTAGCTCTGTCTTCGAGCTTGCGAGTTCGATTCCTGGCAGGGCGAACTTTTTTATGTTAAGGTCGTTGCGTAGCTAATTAACAAGAGCTATCGCCACAGGGGTCGATCATAATAGGATTAAGTAAATGGGATTACGAAGACATAGAGAAAATCTTGAAGTACTACTGCGCTAAATCTTGAAGTAAATGTTGGCTGGTTGGTATTTGCTGATGGCTTTTTCTGAATTTCAAATATGTATTCTTGTGTTTCTGCATTGACAGGCTATGCGTGCGTAGACATTGACGAATGCGACCTGATTCGTCCCTGTGACGAGTCAGTGTCGTGTCGCAACGTGGAGGGCGGATTCACGTGCGGTGCGTGTCCGCCGGGATACTCCGGCAGCCAAGGCTGGAGCGGCGCAGGCGACGAAAGGCGGCGCGAGATGTGTACGGATGTTGACGAGTGTGCTGAGGGGATTGCCAACTGTCCGTCGGGACGACTTTGCGTCAATACACCGGTAAGACGATTATACTTATAATACTATACTATAAGACTAGTTTCATTAGTTTAGTAGACTAGGGTGAAGAATAGGGCTCGGCTTCGCTCTCATTTTTTTTACAGACACAACAATACGCGTGCTTTTACTTTTCTTATCACGGTGTTTTTTGTAAGGTTTGTAACCCAGCGAACTTGAATGCAGAGATATATTATTTCGATGTAACCACCCCCTTAGGTTACTGCCTTCAGACGGGCTGCCCAGTTTATGCTCATAATTCAATCGACTTTAAAAAATAGTTGGATACTGTCGCCTATAACACAAACTAAGTTGTTATTTTATTTCCAAATTTGGACTTGTCGGGAATCGAACTCGGGACCTTAAGACAAAGCGTTAAGGCGAGCACATTAACCACTTATTTTTAGAAAGAAAGAAAAAAAATTATTCACGCAACACAAATACACAAACATAACACAAAAACCACAACATAGAAATTAATAAAAAACAGGTAATAGATGTGTGTGTCTTCGCGGCAGTGAAACGGATACTGGGCTCAGCATTGTACTGACAAACACCTGCAGCGCTGATTGGCTTTTAGACCATGTTTGCTTTAAGACCAAGATGAGTGTGATGTTTCAGGGTTCGTACACATGCGTGCCGTGTGGTGGAAGGTACTACATGAATACTACGCGACCTTGTTACTCGAACCACGACTCATCGTCGTTGGTCGCCCGCTGCGACCCCAACTACTGTAGGCGTTTCAACGCCGTCTGTGGCTACGGATGGCGATGCGTTTGTGCGGTAAATGTTCAGCTCACTTATAGACTCGTATTGTGTAATTTTACTCAAGACAAAATTTTGAGGATCAAGACACATTATTCGTAAACGATCGTCAGTTTCTCCATAAAAGAAATATTTGTACGGGATGTCGTATGCATGATTTAGCATAAGAGAAATGCAACTCCGGCGACCGGCTGCCTAAAACGCGATCGGTTGTCGACGGCCATTAACGACTGAACGATGCTGATGGTGGTTAAATGTATCTACCTTCACGTGCTTCCAAGGTCAACGCACTTCTTTCGACCCCAAATGTAAATAAGATAAATGCAATATCTCATTTACATTTCTTGCATGTTTATTTGCAACCGAATAGTCTCAACACTTAGGTAGTATAGTAAGATACTTATTATCAATCTGCAATGTTCGAAAGGCAGATCATGTGTCTTGACCCTAACATATCTCATCAGTTATCGTTCGTGTGAGGGAAAAGAACAGAGGGCCGGGTTTGGTTTACATTGTTTGCGTTGCCTCCTTGGCTTTACTATAAAAAAAATCTAAAGTTGTTGATATTATGTTGATCTTTAGTTTTTTATTTATATATTTAGTTTTATATTTAGTTTTATATTTATATTTTGTAATTAGACATCCGCAACCTTATCAGGCTTTACTCTATTTACGCTTAATGTGTCGAATGGATTTTAGACTGGTTTCGCGGGTAACGGAACTGTGTGCGGTCGTGACAGAGACTTGGATGGATACCCAGATCAACAGTTGGATTGCTCCGATGAAAGATGCAAGGCAGACAATTGCCCTCTTGTATCCAATTCGGGACAGGAGGACGCCGACAATGATGGATTAGGTGACGCTTGCGACTCTGACGCCGACGGCGATGGAATTCCGAAACAAGCGGTAAACTTTTAACTAGCATTTCATCAAGTCGTGAAATATTTACTTACAGTAGCATAGAAGTTATTAAGAATTTCAAAAGTAAATGTATCATCTGAAGTAATGAAATCCATTTTTTCAGGATAATTGCCCACTAAAATATAACCCGGATCAATCAGACCGTGATGAGGATCGCAGTGATCATCACGGCGATGTGTGCGATAACTGTCCACTACGTTACAACCCTGGACAGGAAGATGCTGATGGCGATGGATTGGGAGATATCTGCGACCCTGACATGGATAATGATGGTTGGAAAGCATTTTGAAATGTCACCATAATCCAAATGATTTAAGATATTCTTTTTTGAAGTTTATCATGTAAACAATAATATTGGAAATTTTAAAAAAGTACTAGCAGTTGTTGCTTAATCTAGATTTAAATTTATTTCTAGCATTACTAACATAATCTTAAGTGAAAAATCATTACTAAAATTTACTGATACTTAGTTTGTTGAAGAATGTAAAGAGAGATAAAAAATAAAATGTAGGTATCAATAAATTTTTAAATTAACGTAATATAATTTTATTTTATTTTTAATAGAAAATGCAAAATAGATTTTTAATCCTAAACTAAACTAAATAAGAAAAGTAATGTAAAAAAAAGAGATAATATGTGATCGTGAGTGTGAGTCAAAGAAAGAAATGGTAAAGGAATGAGTCATCAAAGGTGGACCGTATAACAATTTCCGTGTTCAAGCAAATATATTTGATTGTTATTAATATATTCTAGGTATACAGAATGAGATGGACAATTGTCCATTAAAGCACAACCCACACCAAGAGGACGGCGATGGCGACGGGATTGGCGACGTTTGCGACAATTGTCCGCGTGTACCAAATCCGCGACAAGACGACACCGATCGCGACAATGTCGGAGACGCATGCGACAGCGATGTCGATAGAGACCTGTAAGTGCTCATAGAACTTACTACCTTACTTACTTAGTTTTCAGTTAATTTTAATATAGTAAAAATTATAAGTAGGTATACAATAACTAGCGAAATAAGTAACGGCAGACGTTGACCCGAAAAAAATCTGTAACCGGATCACAATATCACCTACCGGGCTCTGGATTATGGAATTATGGATCTAAACCATCTAGGTAACCACTCAAAATACACACAATTTTTTTTATCAAAATAGGTTTTAATAATCATCAAACTTGTTAATTCTTGCTACTGCTAATAAAAATACGTGCGATAACTCATTCGATTCGTCATGATGTTTAGAAAAATGTGCAAACATTTTAAAACCCGCAGATAAACAATTGCAAAAGTTATAAACAATTTGAGTTTTCAAAAAAGGGGTTTAGTTTTTTGCAAATAACTTAAACAATTTTTTCACGAAACTATAAAAATTAAACTTCTATAAATAAAAGTTTTGTATTTTTATTTACAGAGACGGTATACAAGATGGTTTGGACAATTGTCCTAACATTGCAAACAGCGATCAGCAAGACATAGACGGTGACGACATTGGTGATGCATGTGATGATGATGACGATGGCGATGGGATTCCTGATATAGAAGATAATTGTCCCTTGATTCCTAATCCTGATCAAAGAGATGCAAACCGTGAGTTTTTTTATGTATTTTTTAAAGATCGAACAATACCTACCGAAAACTAACTTTAACTTTGTTGTTTGCTATTGGCAGAAATGTATGCTATTGATGGTAACTAATATTTTTTATGTAAAGGTCAGCAGGCAAGCTGATGGTAAATGGGTACCGTCGTGTTAATAAGTTAACACAAGCAATGCCATTGATGTTAATGTGCTGACGACCTTAAGAGATAAGGGATTAGGAGGGGGATAGGAAAACCCTTACTCGCTCGCCGAAATATAACAGCACACGTGCTATTATTTAACTATAGTCTTCGTATAGTAAGGAGGTGGTTGTAGCCAAATTTATGATTGAGAAACAAAGTGTTCCCTCTACCTGGCCCTGCCAGTCCCCACTCTTGTTTTTGTTGAATAATATTATTTTTGCCTTGCCATCAGATGACGGTATTGGTGATGCGTGTTTTAACGACAATGATGGTGACAATGTTATCAACGAACTTGACAATTGTCCCAACAATTCCAGAATACATCGAACTGACTTTAGGTATGAATGAAGTATTTTTATAATAAAAAATGTTTTTTCTAAATATTTGTAAACAGGATTAAGTACAAATCACCAACTTATGTAAAAGGTATTAAAAAAATTAGAGAAATTATTGAAAGAAATTAAAGAAAATTAATTGTATTGAATTACGTTGATTTCATGATGTCCTGTTATTTATAGGAACTACATAACAGTTCGCCTGGATCCCGAAGGTGAGTCCCAACAGGACCCGAATTGGGTGATAGCGAACCAAGGGGCCGAGATCATGCAGACCCTCAACTCTGACCCTGGACTTGCGGTTGGTTACGATACCTTCAACGGAGTGGACTTCGATGGAACATTCTTTGTTGACACTCAGATCGACGATGACTACGTTGGCTTCATATTTGGGTCTGTATCGCTGTAATAAAGCTTTATTTTCTAGCAAATTAAGTATATATTTAGCAGGAGAGTGTTTGTTTTCTAAAAAAATTATAATATGTGTAGGTAATGTTAATATTGTCTTGGTAATATATTTGATAAATTTATAAGGTTATTTAGAATTTAAAATATTAAGATTTTTATCAGCTAATTAATTACGCGTCCAATATATCAATAGACCTTTTTTCATCGTTGGGAAATCCTCTTGGATATCCGGTAGTGTGGGACACATGCGGGGTTATGCCGGTTTCGTACCGGCTAAAACCCAACGACTTTCTAGTGCGGCCGTTGATGGGCGGGGACGTTGACACGACATCGGTGCCAACCACGGCTTTTACCCATAGGGATTAATGCATTTCAGAAAGTAAAATGGATGAAATATTTTATTTTTATTTACGGTGCAGTTTCCAAAGTACGAAACGCTTCTACGTGGTGATGTGGAAGAAGAATACGCAGACCTATTGGCAGATGACGCCATTCCGCGCTGTCGCCGAACCCGGCATCCAGCTCAAGGTGGTCAACTCCAACACTGGTCCTGGAAAAATTCTCAGGAACGCTCTTTGGAACACAGAATCCACTCCTGATCAGGTATACCCACACCAGTGACTAAGAAGCATGAAATAATGTTGCAATAACTTTATAATATTATTTTAAGGACACGATTTTAGGATTTTTAGGACTAATATTCTTTTAAGTTTGTTCATACACTAATTTATCAAAAAATATCGGGAAAACTGTGTATATAAAAAAAAGTTTTACAAATGTAATCTCTTATTATATGTTTCTGATTTTTCATTCATATCATATATTTTACTAAGTTTAAAAAGAAAATCAATAATATAAGAGGATAAAAAAATTATTAAATAATCTTGTTTTATGATAATCGATGTTTGTGCACAACATAGAAGAAATATTTTTTTTTTTTACTAACAACGACTAACAATGGCGAATATGGAAAGCTATATTTTTTGAGAGGCAAATAAAATTGCCGCCATTTATACTGCTAGTATATTAAAAAAAAGACAATGAGACAGTGTAAAAATTTGACAGCGATTTCCTTTATTATTTTTTTAAACTAAAAAGAACACAAAGACAAGTTCTTTAAAAAATACAATTTAAATTATAAAGGTGTTACCAATAATTATATTAATGTCCAAATCAATAACAATATAGGTTGTTTGTTAACTAAATTAAACTTTAAAAATCAGGTGTCGCTGCTCTGGAAGGATCCTCGCAACGTGGGCTGGAGGGAGAACACAGCGTACAGATGGCGCCTCATCCACCGTCCAAAGATTGGCCTCATCCGTCTCAAGATATACGAGAACAATCGGCAGGTCGCCGACTCCGGGAACATCTATGACTCCACCATCAAGGGAGGCAGACTTGGCGTCTTTTGCTTCTCGCAGGAAATGATCATCTGGTCCAATCTCGTCTACCGGTGTAACGGTAAGCTGAATTAACTTAACTAAGCAACTTACTCGTATTAAACTGAATTAACTTATATACAAATGTAAAATTCTTAATTGGCTGTTTGGTATGTTTTTGTTTTTTGTCTGTAAATTGTATGCGGAGAGCTGTGGATTTTGAGTAAACGTATAAATAATAAATAAACTATATACAAAACAGAAAATCCATTTTTTAATCTTTTTAACTGGTTACTAAAAGCGTCTGTTTCGTAACCAATGTACATATTTATGTGTCTGAAACTTCGATTTTTTTGTATATTATGTTTCATACTAGTACAAAGTATGCAATGTGCCCTGCCCCTACTCGTACTAAATAATCTCAGCTACCAATCAAATGTTTTTTTAATAACTAGATACTTTTTTAAATGACTAACATGACTTTTTTTTTCAGATAAAATCCCAATGAATTTGGTCTCAGAGTTATCCCCGAAACTACTGAAAAAGATCGACATAGATCATGACTTTGTGTACCTGTAGACTTAGTCATAGCATTTGTATTATGATAAGTTTAAAAGAATATTTAGTTTAATAGTTTTGTGTAAAGCTAATTACAGTGTATTAATTTATTGTATTGTTCGAGATAAGACGTTTTGTATTATTTACGTTTTTTTTTAATGAAAAATAATGTATAAAATTTACGAAGTACAATAAAGAATCCAATTCGAATGAATGGTTAATACGCACAAAGCCTAATTAAAATGTTTGAATAATATTATTGAAATTTTTATTCCCCTATTCAATTTACATGACAGCATACGCCTGCTTCTCTTGAGCGAAAATTTAAAAAAAATCTTATATAAGCTTTCTTAGGGTTAAAACTATATTAACGGCATTATGATAACTACTGCGGTTCTTTTTAAAAATTTAATTTACAAAATTAATTTACCATTAAACTAAATTTAACAGATCTATGGGAGACCTAGTCCAGAGGTAAGGCAGGCTTATTACAATAAGGATGATATGTTTATGCACTCTCTTATTCAAACTATTTATATTTTGAATGTACCACTTTGACAGAAGTCAATCAATTGAAGTTTTTAACATTATTTGTAAAGAAAGTGCTTTTCTTGATAGAAGTCTGTTACAAGTCTTATTTACATTAATTTTGTAGATAATTTATTACAATGTCTGGAATTTCCGAAACTATTTTTACTAATGACTCACCTGAAATTGTTAGTGCAAATTCGCCAGAAAATAAAACCGGCGTAGACTGTCAAGGGTGTGAAGAAGAATTAGAGATTGTACAAAGTATGGAAAGAGTTATGGTAAATGATGACGTAGTAACTGCAAGAAAAGTGGAAGAAGGGTATGCTAGTATGGAACCATATATATAAAAATTAATAACAAAATTAGACAAAAAATTTAGTGTTGTAGTTTATTGTTAAAAACCAAACTCTATTTACAATTTAATAGAATGACTATTTATTATTTACAATAAAAATACTTATTAACTAAAAAGAACATTCTATATGAACAAAACCAAACCGACAATAGTAGTATGACACCTGTGACACTTATCCTCTTTTTCCAACCCGCGCGCAAAGAGTATCTATATCGAACGCTCTTTGCGTTCGCTACATCAGCCTCCCCCGAGACCTTTAGTGTCGATAACGTTTAGGCAAAAATACCTGACGACCAGAACGGGTCGTTCTAGGCTCAACGATAGGAGGAATAGGAGCAGCAGGAACTACTACTGGCGTTGTTACAACAACCGGAACGGGCGATGGTTTAGAACTACCTGATTCATCTGTAAGGATAAACGCAGGCTTCAACCTATCTATTGATACTGAAACGATATTACCGGCCATATCTATTTTGAAATACTTATCGTTTCTTTCTAATACTTTAAATGGACCAGCATAAGGTGGTTGGAGCGATTTGCGTACAAAATCTTGCCTCACAAACACATGCGTTACAGTTGATAAGTCTTTAAACACAAATACCTTCTGTATGCCATGTCGTGCTACAGTTGTAGGTTTTAATTTCTTAATATGATGTCTTAACCTCGCTAAAAAATCGGTGTAATCACTGGATGTGTTAGGTGTAGGATTAAAGAAATCGCCGGGAAGTTTAAGTGGTTCTCCATAAACCAACTCTGCTGTAGATGCCAACAGATCTTCCTTCCAAGCACTGCGAATACCCAGAAGTACTAGTGGAAGGGATTCTGTCCAGTTGTCATTTGCATGGCACATAATAGCCGCTTTTAATTGTCGATGAAAACGTTCCACCATACCATTAGATGCAGGATGATATGCGGTTGTTTTAAAATGACTAAATCCGGTTAGCGACGCAATCTGACTAAACAGGTGAGACTCAAATTGCCTACCCCTATCTGTGGTTACCTTGTCAGGGCAACCAAATCGTGCTATCCACGTTTCTATAAATGCTTTTGCGACACTTTCCGCTGTTATATCTCGGATGGGTATTGCCTCAGGCCAGCGAGTAAATCTATCAACGGCGGTGAAACAATACTTGTAACCATCAGAAATCGGCAATGGGCCTATTAAATCTAAATGCACGTGTGAAAACCGCGCTGGTGGGGGCTTAAAGTCGTGAACGGGTGCGTGAACGTGTCGAGAAACCTTAGATTTCTGACATGGAATGCACGTACGAGCCCAGCTGCGACAGTCTTTTCTAATTCCCGGCCAAACATAACGTTCAGTAACTAATTTAATAGTGACCCTAACGCTAGGGTGGCTAAGACTATGAAGTGAGTCAAAAATAGTTCTTCGGAATTCTGGTGTTATGTAAATCCGACTGACAGGGCCAGACACATCGCAGAAAAGTTTAACATTACCAAAGCTCACTTGTTGTAGCTTTAAGGACGAACCAACTTTTAGTAACTTTTGTAATTCTGTGTCTGTGATTTGGGATGCCGCTAGAGCGCATGGGTCTAGTCCGTCAGTTATAGCGTTGATTCTCGAGAGCGCGTCGGCTACGACGTTGAATTCACCAGCAATGTACCTTATGTCTGTGGTAAATTGCGAAATGAAATCTAAGTATCTAAATTGCCGCGGCGTACATGCATCAGAAGATTTTTTAAAAGCGGATACAATTGGCTTATGGTCAGTCATTATGAAGAAAGGTTTCAATTCTACCATATGACGAAAATATTTAACTGACTCATAAATCGACAGAAGCTCTCTATCATAAGCACTATATTTCACCTGCGCTGGTGTCAGTTTTCTGGAAAAGAAACCGAGCGGTTGCCAGTGGCCTTCGACTTTTTGTTGTAATACAGCACCCAAAGCAAAATCAGAAGCGTCAGTAACAATGGCTAACGGGGCGCGTGGGTTAGGATGAGCTAAAAGAGCAGCATCAGCAATACTCTGCTTACAAGCACCGAAAACTTTCTCTAACTCTGGAGTCCAGTCTATAACGTTATTACTTTTTACAGAAGATCCACTAAGCAGTGCATGGAGAGGTGCCTGAAATTTGGCTGCATCAGTAATAAAACGTCTATAGAAATTAATGGCACCTAAAAAACGTCTAAGATCTTTGATTGTTCTAGGACGGGAAAAATCTTGAATGGCCTTGACTTTATCACCAATGGGCTTTGTACCCTTTGGCGAAATCAGAAAACCCAGGAATTCTATTTCCGGAACGGCGAATACACATTTATTAGGATTTAATAAAATACCGTGATTGCTAAAACGCTCAAACACCGTCCGCAAATGCTCCTGATGCTCCTCGTCGTTAGCTGAAGCCACTAAGACATCGTCGATATATGGAAAACAATAATCAAGACCCCGTAAAACCTCGTCCATGAACCGTTGAAAGGTCTGAGCTGCATTTCGCAATCCAAAACTCATGAAAGGGAATTCGAACATGCCGAACGGTGTCGTGATAGCTGTTTTGGGAATGTCCTCTGGCGCAACAGGAATTTGATTGTACGCACGCACTAAATCTAATTTGCTAAAAATTTTGCAATTAAAAAGGTTGTGCGAAAAATCGCCAATGTGGCGTACTGGGTAACGATCTGGTACAGTGCGCGCATTGAGTGCTCGGTAATCGCCGCATGGACGCCAACCCTTGTCCTTTTTAGGCACCAAATGTAGAGGAGATGACCAAGCACTTTCAGATCTCCTTGCTAAACCCGTGCGCTCCATATCTTCAAACTCCTGTCGCGCTATTTTTAAACGATCCGGTGCTAGTCGTCTGGGTCGTGAAAAAACAGGCGGGCCGGAAGTAGTCCTAATAAAGTGCTGTGTAGTATGCTTACGAATACACTCTTGCGGACTGCCAATTGGCCGCACTATATCAGGATATTCTCCTAATAATTTATGATAGGATGATTTGCCTGAAACTACTTTGATTTGCGGGCACGTACAAGCTGATGCAACAGAGGCGGCTGATGATAACGAAGTCGTATTATCTATTAACCGTGAGTTTCGTAAGTCTACTAATAAATTATAGTAAGATAAGAAATCCACTCCTATTATCGGCTTGCTAACATTTGCAATTACAAAACGCCATGAAAACGTGCGGCTTAAATTAAAATCAAGGGCTAAACTCAAATAGCCGTAAGTAGCAATAACAGAATTATTCGCAGCAAAAAGTTCGTAATCAGTCTTATGTCGTTTTTGTTTACTTAGATAACTTAAAGGATAAACACACAAATCCGACCCAGTGTCAATCAAAAATTGTACTTTAGATTTTGAGTCAGTAACGAATAAACGACTAGACACCGAATCACACTCGTCACTTTTAGAAACACTATTATCTATATAATTATCAGTCGCTTTAAGCGACTGCTTTACTAGTTTTTTGGATAGCTACAAGGCGAAATACACTTAGCTGCTTTGTCGGCGAACATGAAGTGGTACCAGCAGTATGGCCGGCCGCCATCAGCACGGGAGTCGCTTCGGGAGTGGTTGCGACGTGCGGGGCGGAACTTTGCTGCTCCTTTGGTATTTCGACGGCGCCCCGTCGACGACCCGATAGCATCGAGCCTTGCAGTTAGGGCTTCAATTTTCTTATTTAATTCATCAACAGACGAAGACGGCAAAGTAAGTGTTGAAGCAACACAAACGTTGGGTGTAAGCGTGTGTAATGTGCTTTCGTAAACTTTGTCAGCTATCTGCGCCAATTTATCTAACGGTGTACTATCGTCTTGCATCGCCATCATACTCTGCAACATCGTTGGCAGGCGGTTAGACCACACGGTTCGAATGAATTCATCAGGATAACCAGTGCCAGCTAGGTAACGGATATGCCGAAGAAATTGGCTAGGTTTTCTGTCACCCAATTCCTCGACTGTCATAAGCTGTTTAAGTTGCTCACCGCGCGATGCTGATAATCGGGTAATAAGTGTTCGTTTCAAGATCACATACTTGTCCGCCTCGGGTGGAGCCACGATTATATCCTCAACTTCTGCCGCATATTTATGGTCCAACATCGATATCACATGGTAATATTTTGTGGCGTCCGCAGTAATTCCGGAGAGCAGAAATTGCCCTTCTAACTGTGCGAACCATAATAATGGTTTGTCTGGCCAAAAGGGCGGCATTTTCATACCGATGCGACATACTGCCGAATCGCACTTATTTGCTTCCGACATTGTTTATGTTTGTTTTCAATTTTCCCTCCGTGTTCAATAAAACTTGGGGTCACCACTGTAGTTTATTGTTAAAAACCAAACTCTATTTACAATTTAATAGAATGACTATTTATTATTTACAATAAAAATACTTATTAACTAAAAAGAACATTCTATATGAACAAAACCAAACCGACAATAGTAGTATGACACCTGTGACACTTATCCTCTTTTTCCAACCCGCGCGCAAAGAGTATCTATATCGAACGCTCTTTGCGTTCGCTACAGTGTCAATCTTAAAAATTTTCTGATGTTCTGAGCTATATTTATGTCCTTACCATCTATTTCTACTTATGTAATATAATAGATTTGAAAGTAACTTAGATATAAATGTTGTTTCCAATTTCAGCTTTCTAGACAGTATAGTTTTGACTGTGCGTTGATAAGTCAGTCAAGAAAATAATTTATAAGTATAGATAAGTATGTAGATAGAAAGTTGGCATATTTCATTCCAATTAGGTAGAGCCAATTTCGAGATGCTGCCCGAATTACGTTCAGGTACAAGACGTCTTCTCCTCTTCTGCCTCATCGTCTTAAAACCAAAGTTTTCGACCAATATGTGTTGCCAGTAACTTTCGGCTGAAAAATGTCCAGCAGTGGACGACCTACGGCTGAGATGATGATGTTTCCGCCTGTCTAATAATAAAATTCAATAATTTTCATTCTAGAGTTGAAGATTTATATAAAACATCGATAAGGAACTCAAGACAGTCACTGCAAGCCGGGCCTAGTAGCTCCAAGTCGTCAAAAAACAAAATTAGACGACGAAAAGTTAAAAATGTTAACACTCCGCGATCTATACTTCCAAGGGCATCGAAGTATAAAGCGAAGATGTTAATAAAGAAGATAGCTACAGGTCACATTTTTTGTTCTGAGAACGTACCATCTATCTATTCCAAGACATTTGGTACGAAAGGGTCGCAAAATAAGGCAAAAAGTAAAAAAAGTAATCGTTATCCGCAAAAAAAGGAATAGACCTTTATGAGAAATTGGTGACGGAATTTCCTGTGAAGATTGTCGTTATCTTTATTATGGTGTTTATATTTATTAATAACATATTAATATTTAATAAAATTTATTTTTAAATTAAAAAATATTTAATTTTTAAAATAACTGTTATAAAATTGAATATTATTGTTCATATTCATTGTTCATAAATGAACAAGTGCTAAAAAAAGCACAAATGCAAAACCACGTCTTTAGTAATTATTTTTTTTTTTAATGGACACTTGGACTTATGGCGCTGCTTGTGTTATAGGCGACGGTAGCCACCTACCATCAAGTGGACCGTCAGCCTGTCTGTCGGCCTGTCTGGTACAAAAAATTAACTGTGAAACAAATCGACTAGAGATAAGTAACGAAATAATACAACATATATATCACAAATATATTTATTGTAGGTACTTATTGTACAATATAATGTTCAATTATATAGACAAAATTCTATTCTAGGTATCACTCGGAGAAATTTATGAATAAAATAATTAAGACAACTAAGGATAATTCATTCTACTTAAAAACATGTCGTCATTGCAACATATTTAATAGTTAATGTTAGTAAATATTAAGTAGGTATCAAATGTTGTGCTTTCAAGATTTAAGATTTTCAAGCGACAACCTTTAACTATACTAGGCCCAGGTTCTACCGTTTACTAACCACTTGTGAGTCCACGTAATACCACCATGTACTCGTGGTAGAGTCCGCACCAAATAACTATCGACGTCTCAAGTTGTCGCAAGTTGTCTAAACATCGATGCAAGTTGCGTAGCAATATCTAAAAACAGGTATCAGTGGGAACCAACTTTAGCGTTGGATACTTGTTTGACACGGACTAAGTATACCACTGCAGATAAATATTGCTTAGTGTGAAGTTAAACAATCAAAAATTTAATATTCCCCTAAAAAACCAAAAATTTACACAAAATTTTTTTTCTTGAAAGTTGTAGTATTGTGTTAATAATCTCAAACTATTGAGACAAGTGATAAGACAGAGGTTCTAAACGGTTGGTGGCGAGGGCGCGGATAATCGTAAACATTTCATTTTGGTATAAAACGATACTATGACAATTATTACATGCTAAAAATATATTTACATTTTTAAAATTGATTTAAGTATATCTTAAAATTCTGTTAAATATTAAAATTACAATTCATTACTTAAGTAGTGCACAAATAGATTATTATGATATAGTCTGTTGGTCGAAGCTACCTCAATCTCCATTGTAAACCAAGCCAAGCGTTGAGGAAACTACAAAGTGTCTATAGATGACATTATTATTGATGGACAAAGTACAAATGTACGATATGCATTTTGGCAGCTTATATTGGACATTAAAGTTGTAATGAAACTTGAAATTTTCAATGAAGATAAAAGTTAGTCAATTAAATTGATTCATAATTTGACTAACAAGCTTCGACCATAAAGTGTTTTAAAGGTTTCTAAGTATTTTGTTTAAAATTAATTACATTTCTAAACTTATATTAATACACATCAATATTGCTGCTTAATACAAAAACAAAAAAAAAAAACAAAAAAAAAAAAAAAACGAAACAACAAAATACAATATTACGAATCCTCAAATCTTAATTACATGCAGTATAAAGAAGCGGTTACACTTTGCAAATATTTAGGATTTGGTAGTTAGAATTCGTTTTATTATTCAAGTAAAACTGTGCAAGTTTTTAATGGTATTTGGGTCGTTTTTAAAATTTTGGTCTAAATAAGGTTTTTTTTTATGAAATGAGAGAGTTGCAAATGCGTTGCGGACCTTAAGGTCTGCATACATCCCATTATACCCAAGGTATGTATGCCAGAGTAATATAAAAGACAATTGAAAACTGGTAACAATATTAAAAGTGTACAGTACACACCGTTATAATAAACGTCGCGACCGGGAATTTATTGCTTTTTTTACTGTTGAGTTCATGAAGAACCAAGTCATTGACGGAGTTGATTACAAGGCTAATCTTTTGATATTATGTTTGCAAATGTCCGAAGCGCATTTTGAATAAAATACTATTGTCATCATCATGAATATTATCATTTGAAAGTCATTACTGCCGATTAATAGCAGGTTTCATTTGAATATCAACTTTAATCAAAGTTAATAGCAATTATAGCCGAACAAGAGTTTATTAACATTAAGATTTTCAGAACCTCAAAAGGGGAGATTAAATAAATCAAGAGACCTTGTATATTAAGGGAGCTTTTAAGAATATGGTCGTTCTGTTTAGGTAAATAAAATCAAAACTTATGATGATAATAATAATATGCGTCCTTGCTTTGAAGATTGTTTAAACTTTAATATTAAAATCAAATAAAGATAGCTTTTATTTTTTAATTGTTCTATTGAAATTATGGTTAACGATATTAGATTTTCTATCATTTATTATGTTCATTTCATAATTTGTTTTTATAAGAGCAACATATAATTATAACATAGTTATGTGACAAAACTATATCTCGAATTATTTTTTAACATAAATTTGGGTCACTGAAACTTTTTTTTTATTTTTTTTATTTAAAATAAAATAAATAAATATTTAGTAGTGAGTAGTTTTATTTTGTTGTATTCAAAATTTTAATTGACAATATTCTATATATTTTTATTACATTTAACTGTACTGAAAATTAATGAAAAATAAAACATAATAATTTGGGTTCACAGTATTATATTATGGTGACTTCTCATAGGTGTCGCTGTAGAAACCCTAACCAAAGCACGGTGAGAAAAATTTTAACATGGTGTCTTGTCAATTAAAATTTTATATAAACTGTGGAAGTTATCAACAGGTTCTTTATACGTAGACACCTTATACTAAAAATTTATTGCATAATTAAAATGGCTGTAAAATTGCGTTTTTCACAAAAAAAAGACTATTTGGTATAAATGAACACACTGTGATGGTTGAGGGATTGCATTTATAATTACATCAATAACAGGCTCACGTTATGTTAACATTATTGGTTTTATGCAAATATATTTTACGTATACAATTATAAAATAAATATACAAAACATATAGATAGAAGTAAAATTGTAAAATAAAATGCAATAATATTTTCGCTATTATCGCTTACGCTCACAGCGAATGCGGATAAGGATAAATGTAATACGCCATAAGAAAACTCCATTTAAAAAACGGACATCTAAAAAGCACTGTAATAATAAGTACAATTTATACAACAAAATCTCACTATATTAATTAAAAAAAAAAACTACATCTTACAATAATTATTATCGTAATTACATTTAATAGAATCTATTACATTTAAATCTATTACGCATCAGTTCATTTATAATACATTACACTTTTGACGTATTTACATTGTGAGCTATATTTTGTATTGTCACGCGTCATTCCCTTACACCGTGGTCGATTGTATCGATTAATTATTGAAATAAAATTGTTAAATCGAATCATTTTTTTTAATTAAAAACACCATTGAAGGGGCAACACACGGAGAGATATATCATATGTATTATGCCCCCCTTGTTGTGAACAGATGCATTATAAATTTCAAAGTTACACTACTTTCTTACTATAGAAATGCTGTTAATAGTTATTTAATAGTAATATATAATATAATAGTTAATTGTTTGTAAAATCAGCAGTAAGAGATATGTTATAATGTAAACTTGTAGAGTATATTATTCAAAATGGGATATGCAAGATATGTTAAATGAAAAATGATATGTTAAATGTACAAAAAAAAAAACTCGACAACAATTTTATTATTTGAAAATCGACAATCTCCACGGAATCAATATTTCTAATCTTTCTATGATACGCAGAGAAAATTATTATTAACATTTTTAAATAAGAATTACTACATACATATAGTAAAACCAAGCAGACAACTCAAACAATATTAACAAACTCTGTCCTTTTCCATCACAAGGAATCCATATTGAAAATTTGTTTACATTTTTTGCGCTGTCTCGTTAGCCTTGCTTTAGATATATATTTCTATTAAATATAATTAAAAATGTGAACAATCAGTTTCTATTAATATAGCTAATTGTTTTTTATTATGACTATTATACGATTTGGTACGTATTCTAATACAACAAGGGTCATTTCTGATATGACACGTTTCATTTTAATAAAAAGTGTCAACCCTATTAGGGTGAGCGAAATTCAATACATATTTAAAATACATTGTCAAATAATTAAAAAAAAAAAAAATGTTGAATACAAAAACTGTATACAAAAATCTAGTATAGAAAAAATAATTAGAAAATCCACAGCGATTTCATTAATATGATAAAATAATTTCATATAGGATGTAAAAATAGTATGTAACAAAAAAAATAAAACAAGGAAATAACAATAACATTGTAAATTTGTAAAATACAGTCACAATATAGCGAGACGAGTTGTAAATTTCTTCAAATTTTTACAGATAATTGAAATTTTAACTCGATAATAATAACTTCATGATTATAATGTATTCACTAAGTAATAAATGATAAAAAAATATAGGATAACTTTTAGGAGAAAAGATAAAAATCTTTTGACAGGCTCATATAAGACCAATACATATTTGTGTTCACATTAAAGGGAATATTACATATTAATTTACAAGGAGTCAAACTTAAAATCAGCAATAATTTCATTAAATTTTTAGATATAAATAGATAAAATTTTTTAGACGTTTATTAGATAAACACGTTAAAAAAATAACGACATTTAATAAGAAAAAATAAATAATAGAGTGAACTGGAATTCAAATTGAAAGAAACGATAAAAGGTATTCTTCCTAAGAAGAAAAGTTCTTTTTTTAATGAAATTATTGAAATAAATATTATGTTAGATATATTATAGAGATTTGTGAATTTTATATTATATCTATGCAGAACCATCCTGAAATTGTTATATTGATGAGACATTCACTACATAATTATGAATCACTAACATCATACCTTGTGAATATGCAGTACGTCAATTAAGATGGCTTAACCGGTGAACAAGGGGGTTCCGTAAAGGCCTTCAAAACATTAATAGCTACCTACGCATCTTAACGCAAATTAACATATATTTGGTGTTACGCTATTATAATTATGTAGTTATGTAATGTTTAATATGTATTTCAGTCGCTATTAAATTTTATTCGTAAATAAATTTTCATATGAGGTTCTATGCGTACAATGGCAATGGTTACCTAAAAAGATTAATGGCAACGATGATACTGACCTGATATAAGGGAAAAACTGTTGATTGACACAACAATCTATTTGTGGCCAATCATATTCAGACGCTTGAATTTTACTAATAAGTGGTAAAACATGGCTCTAAAAGTAAATTATAGCCTTATTTTTAATTTTATAAAGTTTCATGAATAAATTACGTTTTTCAAGACTTGTAAAGCAATAAACTAAGTAATGAAAACAATGACTTTTAAATTAGTTTCGTGAAGGTCGATTTCTAGTTTGAATATACTCGTAGAATCCGTTCAACATATCCAAAAAAATCCTTCATATATCAAATTATATAAAATTTTTCATATATGTAAAAAAAAAATATAACGAAATATGTAATTTATTTAGAGCCATCTATTGCCGATTCTTAATAAAAAGGTCGTAGATACAGTCTAAGTTGAATTATGCGTCTTTGTCAAACTGTATACTTGTTGGTAGGTGTCGTTGAATTAAAAAAGGTCTAAGTACTAACATTGAACCTTAATCTTCCTTAGGATGTTGACACAGGTGAAATTTTTTGAAATAATCATGTGTATTTCCTCTTGTTTTGGGTTCTGATATATTAATGATTATGTGGTTATATTCTGATATATATTAATGATTATTCAGATGATGTGGTTTCTGATTCAACACATGGTTTCTGGTCTTGCAGGAGCGGGGGTGGCGGGAGTGGGGGGAGGGGGATCAGAGCGTTGACGCGGCAGTTGCGACGAGTCTAACACGATGGACGGACGTGGCGGCAGAGACTCGCTCACCATGTGTGACATTGACAGGTCGCTCGAAGCGTTTGTCTCACCTGTATTAATTTATCACATCAACACCAATCATTATGCAAGTGAAACTGGACGATAGGCCCAGTAAAATGTCAACACTGCGGTCGATTTATTATAGTTTCTCTATTCTTACCAGAAGGCTGCCTTGGAACTGGTAAGAGGACTTCCCCACAAGAATCGTCCCCTAGTAATGGTTGTAGAGGTGACGGCAACTCGCGACTGTCGATCGCTGATGATCTCCTCAATGAGTGTCTATCAAAAAGTAAAAAAGTATAAATAGGTACTATTATATTACTAATAACATACAAAAATATTGTTCGCTATATCACGTCTATTAGCTAAAACAGTTCTGCTGAGGGCCGGCCTCAAGGGAACTTGCCAAGGATTTTCTTAAAAACTGTTATTATTACTATTAAGCTGACTGGTCTCACCTCTGATGCGGCAGTCTTCTGTCGCCGACGGTAAGCAGGGAAGTAGTCTGCGGTGGTATCGGCCTCTGTTCCTCGCCGTTCCCACACACGCTGATGCTTACATTCACTTCTCCAGCTTCCGCGCCCTCAGCCTCCTCCTCATATCTATCCAGGACAGACTCCATTTCTAGGCTACAGTCGGGAGGAGATGCTCTTATTAACACGCCGGGATCATACAATAGGAATTGCATCTTTTAGTAAACATTTACATGGCGTGATAAGAACAAATCTTGCTGACACTTAAGCGGTAGCGTGAATCGTGAAAATACATCCAAACAAATTACGAACAGAATTTTTGACGTGATTACGTCTTTAAATTTACTTCCATTCTGGGAGGCAATTCATAAAAACTGATGATAACAAAGTCGGGGTATACAGGTTGATGCTGTAGCTAACACATCTATCATCTACATACAAAATTTAATGACACCGCTCGATAGCTAAAGGATCACAGAATTTTTTGGTACATGTGGTATATTCGAATTCGTTGGATCTATATAATATATTACTACCCTCAATGTAAATATTAGATACACGTAACGTACACTTATTCACGTAAAATACACGGCCGTATTCACAACATAGCCACACCCCATTTTGTTATCATCTTCGAGCACTCGCAACAGTACAAAGTAGCAACACAATGCTTTAAAACGATCATTAGTTTTTCAAAGAAGCGTTTGAGTATTCGGCAGTTAGAAAATAACACGGCATGAAATCAAAAGGGCATTTAAAAATAGCTAAATTACGTGACAGTTACGTAACAGGCTTGAGAGGATTATTAATTATGATTTTTTACTTATTGTAAACAAAAAATTATGAACCTTTTTCCTAATATTACCTAATTAAGTTTCACATAGCACAATAAATAATATTAGTAGATATGTTAAATACAAGAATTGTCTATAATATAATGGTGCTTAATTAAGACAAAATATAATAAAAAGACTTTGGTGTTGTATTCAGTCAGTCACAAGTGTAATTAGTGAAAAAAAAAAGTGAAAAAGAGATAGAAATTACTTTAGACAAATGTACCGTCTCTGAATCAAATTTTCCATAATAATGTAGTCATCCTCCTCGGCGCCCCTCAAATGTTCTTTCTCCATGAAGAGGGCGAATTCCGGATTGGACATTTCGCTTGCGTGTCGGCGTCGGACTGAAGGTGACGCCGCTCTCGCAGGCGACAGTAGCCTCGAAGGAATTGGTGTCCTGTAAACAACATGAAAATAAAAATAAAAAAGAATCCTACATCTGTTTAAATGTGCATACAGACACATTCAAACACCTCACACATTGACATATTGCTGTGTAGCACAAGACCATAAAGCCAGTAGTATAACTCGCTTTTTTCTGTAAAGATGGGTCAGCAGGCTGATATCCACTTGGACTAAGTGGCTACCGTCGCCTAATAACACAAGCAACTCCATAGGTTATGCAAGTGCAATGCCGACCTCGGTAAATTTAAGGACAAGGATTAGGAGGGGATAGGGAAAAGGGCTCTGGCATTTCTTACTCACTGAAATTTGCTGTTATTTTACGGTGTTCTTCTTTAACAGGATGTTACTGCTGCCTTATTATAACTGCGCAATGCAGTGTGCCATTACTAATTTCCTTAATTAAATACCAATTTGTGAATTCCTTGAAATATTATACTCATTATACTTTTTGTAAGTTAGGGTCAGTTCACACCGAAATGCGATTCACTGATGCGACACGTATTCACTGAACTGCGTGCCTTTTAGAAAGGTACACAATAAATAAGTTCCAAGTCGCGTTTCGGTAGGAACTGGTGATGCTTATTCGTGCAATCCCCTTACCTTGGCGTATGTGGTGGAGAGAATAGGCCATAAACTGTTTCGAGTTCGTCAGTGATGCTGGTGTATTCGTGCATGGCCAACAACAACGACCTAGGAGCACCTCCTACTCGGGTTCGACCGGAACCTATGCCTGTAGCAGGCGCATTTGCCTCCCAACCAGACTGACGACCTATAAATTATTAAAGTAACATTGAAAAAGCTTGAGAAGACTTGTTTTCGTTTATTCCACGTCAATATACTTTTATTTATGAGGATATACCCAAATACTTTCGGAACTTATGCGCGCTGACGTAAGACACCATGAACATACTTTTATTTTCATTATAATAACTATATTATGATTTTATATTAATTGAAGTAATACTTCTTTTGGTGCGTTAGGGTAAAAAAAAATAGATTTCGAATGAGTTTATTCTCATTCCAGAAGGAGAATTATAACTACAGCTATCATTCTATTAAATTAGGTTATTGACAGAAATGTTTTATAAAAGTATGTATTTCTTACCAGTGGCAGAATTGTGAAGTGAACTAGCATCGACGGCGGAATTTTCGGGCTCTGAATGCGTTTGACTGAGCTGACGTCTTGGAGCGAGGTGCTGAGTGGACATTCCTCCCATTCCGACGTCGTTACCACCTTCCGAGCGTCTGGTGAACATTAGTAACATCTTCTCCTTCACAAAGCTCTCGAAAAATATCTTATCTAGTGTTTGTGTGGAAGATCGAAGGCATGCCTTGAAAACTGCGGTTTATGAGCTCGAGGAAAATTTAAATTGTATCAATAAATAATTTTGACAGTGTGTTCCTTCCCTATATACATTATAGTTTTGACTGAGCTATTTTATAACTAAGAGACCTTTAAAGCAAAATTTCAAGTAATCGACACTAAGGCGATGAAATATTTAATTAATATTGTAGCAAAGATAAGTTGCAACAAGTCCTAAATTATTTTGCGCGTTTGTAAAAATTCTTTAGTCACAATCAAAGTGAAAACAAAGCTTTTTCTACGCCTTTTTTTTTAAAGAAAAACGATGAAAATCTGAGCGATAATAATAGTTCGCTAGAACTTTGACTACTATGAAAGAGAAACGAAAGTGGGCCAAGCTTTGGTGTTTAACCTCAAGTGTAGATGTAAAGAGAATCGTGGTAGTGGAAGGTCACACGTTTCAACTGAAAACTCACTATCACAGCGATGACTTGTTTTAGAAGAAAGGGTCTTCATTTAATTTTCAAAGATAGCAAAACTTCGTCTCCGACAAAACTTCTTACCTTGTGTGCAAATGGTACAATCAGCATGAGAAAGTTTTAGAAAACTTAAAAATTGATTGCGGCCGTTTAAGAGATTGTGAATTAGGATAAACTAAAACTTAAACAAAGTAAATTATAATAACATACGTACGAGTAGATGATTTTTATATTAGCAAAATTATGCGAAATTATTGTGTCAACTGGAAATTGTGATTTTAGAAAAAAAAAATATATATAAATAATCTCCTTATATAATAGAGAAATCATCTAAAATAGGTTTTATTTGAAAATGTTAATCAACTATACAAAGCAAAATCACAGTGTTAGCAGATATAAAATGCCTCAAAGATTATTAATTTAGGATTCTTAGAAATTTAGAATTTAAGAGTAATTCAAGAATAATTTAAATCAGTTTATCATTAGGATCTATTATATGTTAAACATATAAAAAAACACATTATTTTTGAATGTCTTTTCCGATGCTGACTGTACCTCTCAGAGTATTTAAGTGAGTATTTAAGTGAAAGTGATTAGATAGATTCTGCAATGACAACAGATGTCAAATTTAAGAGCGTCAACTAACAGATTTAAAAGTCTACTCAAAGTTATTAACTGGAAAGTTTTAAACGCAAAAGCTAGTTAAACTTTTTAATGATTAATTAGTTGAAGTGAAAAGGTTCACGTTAATTTTATAGATATATAGTATAGAAATATAACAATTCATTTGATGGTATTTACCGAGTTAAGGATAAGTGGTTCTAGTGAAAACTATTATTACTTAGCTATACAGTAAAAGTATTTGTAAAACTCCAAAAATTTTAAAAGTTTTGATATTTTCTACAGAATTCACAGCCAATAGGTATACTAGAATGGAATGCAGAAGCCATCTAGGTCATCTAGGGATCAAGGTTTTGATTTTTATTAAGTCAATCTAACTTTTCAAAGTTGGCCTTAATCTAGGATTAAGTAGACTATAGGTAGATGTTCACATAGTGAATGTGAAAAGAAAAAATGTTTTAAAATTTAGTATTCCACTTATTTTTGGGCTCAATAGAAAGGCGGGGTTTAGTTTATAATTTTTAATTATAACTTGTTACTGAATGAATTTTACCTTTTAATACTTTTACAGTGTCATGTAATACTTGCATAAAAACATCACATCATTATGTATTAAAGCAACGTATTTGGAGAGTTTGTTTGTTAAAGACCATCAAACGCATAGAAGATATAATATTATAGTACTTATCACATAAGATAATAATAATCAATACATACCTACTTGATCTGTAAGTGAATAATAGTGGTAATAGTGCGAAAGTGTAGGTAAATGGTCACAAAACACGTGCTCTCTACGGACGTGAACGTTTCAACAATGTTAAAGTATTTCATTATAAAAATGATCTACATTTACAACTAAATATGTATAAATACATAGCTAGGTATATAATACAAGCTAAGCCAAACGCCATATCATCACTATTTGACTTACTGTTTCCACAACCGTCTCCTAACAGATGCAAGAAAGTAATAAAAAAATAAAAATTAAAACAACCACATGGTGTATGAAAATTTTGGTTGTTCGGACAACATATTTTATTTTGCCAATTTCATGTGTGAAAATGGTTGAAAAATCGTGTACCTTTTTTTTTTTAGTAAAAAAAATAAAATTATGTCCATTATTCAATATAGTTTTGAAATTCAAAGGTTCTAGAGTTAAAAGAAAATTTAAATTTAAACATTTTTTTGATAATAATGTTGATTAAATGGTATTTTATTTTTCAGAGCAATTACAACTGCACATTTAATAAAATCGTAAACGAGCTGTATTTTTACTAAAAAAAAAAAAAACAATTTGGCAACAAATAATTTTTAGAAATTTAGTGTGTTTGTATGTGCGTTTTTGCACACTAATAATGTCAGAAATGGCTTAACGAATTTGAATATGCGGTTTTCACTGATGTATTGTTTGAAGCATCTCGTAACATTTAGTGTTTCAAAAACGGTTTAAAAACAAAAAAGTTATACCGAATACTTCGATATCAAGCGTACAAAAACCGTGCTTACGAATTTGCAGGCACAGCTTGTTAATTAATAAATATAAATATGATAAGCAAGTTTCAATGAAAAAAAAAAAAAAACATTAATTTTAAAACACAAAGTTTTCTCTAAAAACATACCTAATTCAAATTCCATTGCGGTTAACGTCGACTTACGATCAAGATTATGGATTTCCCCATTAGCTAATTAAATCTCAGGTTAGTTAAACTGTATTTAAAATATTTTCAGTAGAAAATCAATTTCTACTCTCATTCTAATATTAAATATTTTTTAAATTCTAAACCTTTTAATTCAAAAACTTCATGAAATTATGAAATAGATTTTATAATAAAAATAAACCAATAAGTATTTTTGTTTCAATAGAATCAGTCAATTGTATGTATTAATATTAAATGTACACTTTAATTATAATAAAGTAAATAATATTTCATTTAATTCTAAGTTATATATATTTACGTATTATACAATAGGTATAAAGCTTCGGTCCCCAAGCAAGCTCGTTGTTTTAATATTAATTTTTAATTATTTAATCTTAAAGGAAAATATCTTTTAAAATGTTTGTGTGTATCTTTTGTTAAAATCTTTTAATTGAAATGGACACAAAATTTCAACCATTTAATTTAATGAAAAAACAAAAATATAATAACAGCTGACATGCTTCAAAATTAAAATTATGATCATGATATTTCTTGAACAAACATCTATAATTTTATGAATATAATTTTAATAACCCATTTTCTTATGATTACGTAAATAAATTTATCTCTTACAAAAACAGAGCTTAATCAAAAGCGTAAGGATTGCCTAAACAAAACTAGACATACATGGTTAATTAATTCTGTTCGTTCATTATTCATCGAACCTTGTAAATGGTGTAAAAGATAGCAAATTTGATGTTCTATGTTTGTTAATTGACACTAATTTCTGTTTTATTTTGTTAGGACACACATCAAGGAATAACTGAAGCATATTGCATGAATTAAGCCTAATGAAACTAATCATAATAGTATAATCGTAATAATAATAAATAGACGTTTAAAAAGGGCGGATGTTATTATAGTATTTTTGACTCAGCTCAGCTGTCTTTTAACTGAGACAGTAAGAAATCGGAAAATACAAAAAACTGTATTTTTGTACAACATTATTAATTTTGCGTCGTGTTAATATTATATGTTGACACTCATGAGAATACTTAGATCTATAAAATAAAATCTTCCACTAAAAATTACACCTATTTAAATATGCTTCAGTTTTTGTGATTATCTACCTAGCATAAAAGTATTTTTTACAGTATTTTTTAAGTTTATAGCACATTTAAAATACCGTCTAGTGTTGGCTGTAGTACGACGCGGACCAGGTGCTGGCAACGGACGCAGACTGAAGGCGTCTGCTGGTCCTTCGCGCACTTCAGGAAGAAATGCGTCGTCTGTCGATGATGGTACTAGATCGAAAATAAAAATCATGTATAATTTATTTTATGTAAGGGTCGAGAGACAGGCTGACGGTCCACTTGATGGCAAGTGGCTACCGTCGCCTATTAAAATGCCTCGTATTTTCTTATAAAAAAGTCTTCTCACCTTTCTTCTCATCACTAGGTTCAGTCTTGTTGCTGTCCGATGATCTTTGCCTAGCCGGAGTAGAAGTTGGCTGTTGTCGGACTACCGTCACATCGGGACCTGCAGCACTGCCCTCGGACGAAGTCGATATTGAGTCGCCATCTCGTTCTTTTTCCACAAGAGCCTCGGCACCCGACTGCGGCATTTCATCCTAAATAATATAATAGTAGAAATATCAATCAAATAAATTTTTGGATATTTTACAATTTATTCCTTCACGTACTCGTAGTATGGATAAACCATAGACATAGACATTGGACTGAGCATGAATGCGTGATATTGACCACTCTCTGGAAAGAGAGAAAGCGATCGTGCGGCCAGTACCTATCTCTCTCCTCTCTCTCCTTTAAGTCTGTAGTAACTTTGAGGACCAATCAAAACTCTAGAAAAAGACAACTACTGGCCGCACGACCGCTTCGTCTTTCTCACACTTTTCTGGCCTTATTTACTTTTCAGGTGGATAGGGAACGCTCAGTCCATCTCTCTATGCCTATGGGATAAACCTACGACTTACTAAGTTTCTTTTTAATTTTTTAAAAAATTTTAAAAAATTCATCTGATTAGTCTGTACCAACTGTACAAACCTAAGACGTTTTAGAGATTACTTAGGACAAACCACAATAAGCTTACATTCAAACCCCCTGATTCGAAATCAATTAAATATACATAGTATAGATTTAAACAATATCACACTAATCGTAAGCCAACAAATTGAGTATCATGAAATAATTGAGAGTTGATTTGATTTTGGGCGATACTCGTAATGAAGCATAGGTTTAAATAAACGTTTCTAAGGTCATACGATGTCTAGTATAATATATATTATTGATATACATGATAATATATACACACTATGATTGCAAGGAATAAAAGTTGTTTGCAGCGTCTAAATTAAAGAATATATTAAGGATTAGATGCAGATAAGTATTTACTGGCATCACGACAGAGGACTGTAATTAAGGCTCGAGTTCACAAACAGACGGTTATTTTTAAACAGCTGTTTAAAATTTAAATAGCCGTTTAATAATATTTTGTTGATCAAAATCGCTAAAATGCGGGTTAAACGCCCTAAACATCTGATTAACTTAATGATTAACCTGATGTTTAGGGCGTTTAACCCTCAGTTTAGCGATGGTGAACAACAAAATATTATTTGTGTATAGATACATAGGTACTTAAGTAAACACTTTCATTTGCTAATTAAATTTGACTTTCATTGTCGTTAATTTCAAAGGTTATCTACATCCGTCATTAAGTGATAAAGTTACTTGAAGTATGCTTAAAACTGCGAGCGCTTCACAATTTGTAGATAATTGACATAATTTAACGTACTTTTGCTTTGTTCTTGTGAAATTAATAAATCACAGGAGCACTATAATAATATATTTTCTAGCATAGAAAGTGTTTTGTACTCGAATTATTTTCCATTCCATAATGTAGGAAATAAAATATGAAAATGTTAATTTTTGCATTAAGTCTAACAGTAATTAGAAATAAAGATGTATTAATTAAGATCAAAATATAAGGCATTGACGTTTTAGAACAATATTGAAAATATTCGCAAACCAATAAATTTTACACAATAAATTTTAGCGCGAAGCGATAAATGATTTAAATGCATAGTATTATAAAGCGCACAATTCCAACAATATAAGCCAAACAAAAGCAAATGGTGCTGATTCGGACTACATAGGTACCGATAATTTGATATTAAACTAATTGCCAATTTACCACTTGCATGTGGCTTTGTTTGTTTTGGAAGCAATTTTTTTAAATTTCTTTATTTCTACTTATTTTCGTTCACTGCCCAAAGTAACAAGGAATTATAACAGTTTTTTTTTGTATATGAAGACCCATACATTAGACCATCCATGCAGAGTTACATTCACATTTACAATATTAATTGTAAATGTGAATTTAACTCTGTTTGTCTGTTACTCTTTCACGCTTTAATTACTCAACTGATCATCAGGAAATTTTGCATACACGTTGTCAGGGATACAGAAAAGGACATACGGCAACTGTCAACATGGCAACTGTCATATTCCCTAGGAATTATATAAAAAAAAGAAAAATTCAATTAGGATAAGACTGCAAAACCGTTCCAACCGATCACTTGAGTTTTGAGTGAAATTTTTCATATAGGTTGTTGTCATGTCAGGGTTTCAGAAAAGGATACAGGGTATCTTACACTCCGTGCGGACGAAGTCCTTTTGTTTGTGGATCTTTGTGTATATGTGGATGTTAGTTTAGGCAGTGTACACGGATCAATGTCTACTGGAAGTGCTTACTTCGGAGGGCTGCGAGGCGTGCTCGTCCTCCTCCTGAACGGGTCGCACGGTGAAACGCGCGGCTCCCGTATCGCTGTCCGACAGCACCTGTTGCCCACCGCATCGAGGTTTAACAAGACACATCCAGCTGGGAGCTTAATCGGTGGTACAACGTTTCGCGTTTTGCGAATTTGATATTAAAAAATAAATAAAGAAAAGTGGCGAATTCAACTGCTTTTAAGCAGTTAAATTTATTTAAATTAATTTAGTTACATAGTTAATTAAATTTAGTTAAATCAAGAGTTTACTTTCTAGCAATTTCTACTAATATTGTAAATTGTAAAACATTTGTAGGAAATATTTTTTCCATACCATATGAATTATTATTAGTTTATGACTTTTATAAAATTTGATTTCGCTACTAAAAAAGACGAGAGAAACTACAAAATAAAATATCAACGTGGAAATTTATTATAGGTTACCTAAGAACCATAATATTTTAATTTAAAATTTAATTGACTAAATTTTGATATCAATATTCTTTTAAGTATAAAATGTACTTATTTAAGCTTTGATACCGGAAGAACTTTTTGGGTGACCTAGTCGTATAAAATTCTTTAGTGGCTTAATTCCATGTCAGTTGGTAATTGGTGAAAAAAATCTAGGAGTTCACCATTGTTCTTTATTCAAAGCAAAGATAGACAGCAAGATAAAATATTATATATAATGACGTCATACCACCAAGTATGCGAAAGCAACATATCACCATAACATACGTTACATTTAACAAAAAGAATTAAATTAATAATGACATTTCAATATGAATGTTATAAGCGAGTTAATTGTTGACAATGGTCAGTAAAGTTAACGAATAACACCAAAATTGATTAAGCAACTATTTTATTAGTGTAAACAAGAAAAAGACATAGCATGAACAGCATGCTGAGAAAGCATTAAAACTAAATTTCCGCCGAATTAAAATAATCTTAAGTATATTAATTTCCGCAGATGGAAACAAAAAGAAAGATACGGTACGTTCTTACACTACGTAATCGACAAATGGGCTTCATAAAACTGGGTACTTAAATACTCATTCCTACAACAACAATTCCAAATACCGACCACGTGTAATAATAGAGAGAGTCAACAATATATTGAAATTTTTCCACAAAAACTGTGTCCATATTTTTAATGTCTGCAAGAGTCTTTTGATCGACTGAATGATACTGAGTTCATTGGACTCAGTTTATGAGATCCATGCGCGGATAGTGAGTCACTAAACTTTCTTTTTGCTCTCATCTACTTTAATTTCTATATATTTTTCTAATTTAAATTAATTAATCGCTAAAAATATTAAGATCTTACCTCGGATCTATCGCTAGCCGTTCTAAGCCTTGATGCACCGGCTTGAAAACTTGGCGGAGGTGGGCCCAAAGTGTCGGTAGACCCTCTGTTGACTAGTGATGGATGTGTGGCCATGAAGCGGTGTATCACAGCCAAATGGTTCATGGTTTGTTCAGCGACGTCTTCTAACTTTCTTAATCTAAACTCTACACTCTAAAAAAAAGAAAAGTGTATACGTAATTTCGTGTGTAGCAGGAAGCGCGTGCCATTGATTTGACCAATGAGCGCGCGTGATGGTAGAGTAGGCTGTCACATTTTCCGAGAGGTTGATACTGTCAAAGACACCCAACAGCGATCAAAAAAGACGAAAACTATATCAAAAAATTTCAACTAATATTTATTGAATTTTACATTGTATTTTAAAATAAATTTATATACTCCATATGCTATTTAAAAAAAAAAAATTACATTTTGTATCAAAAGTTGCACAATTTATGTTTCAAAAGAGCAACGACAAGTCAGGGCCCGACTGCAAAGGAGTTTCATAAGTTATAAATTAAAGTGAAAACTGCACAGTCACTCAGTTACCGGCGATAAATAAACATGAACAGTAATCCTACAAGTTAAAATAGAACCCGAGCACTTCGCTAATATAAATATAGCGACCCGCTCTCGGTTTCGTATAACAAACTATAATAAACAAAGTTTTTAATGTGAATACGTTTTTAAATTTGCTTTTATAATGGGAGGAATTTCATTGTTGCACGACACATAGTAGCACATAATACGTACTTTTGACACAACTACGTCTGTCGGGGCAATTAGTTGTTAATAATTTCATTAGAGTCTGTCAGGAAAGACAACACAGGGCCTAAAAGTGTCTTATTTATTTCGGTGAGGTCCTGAAATGGTCCGACACCCTGGATTCGCACGCGTACTTACGATATACTTAAGCATAGGTGTTAGCACAGTCTGTTGGTTCTTTTGTGTATTTTGAAATAATTTGATTCTGTAACAGCTAACGAACCTTTTTATCGATCACAATATTCATGAAAAACATTTATTTATTTAACATTTATACATATTAACATGAATACGTGTACGTTACAAGTAATTTTTTCTTTGAGTGTATTATTCGTATATTATCCTACACTATCAATCCAAAGTATGATTGAAATGTTTGAATTGTCAGCTAGGGAGATTTAAATGGGAAAAATAAAAGTGGGGTTTTTATGTATATTCGGGCATTTATCTCTTCATAAAAACCTTAATCCCTTAAAAAAAATATTGCCGAATTAGTTTTCAACCGTTCTCGAGTTTTGCGCTTAGCAAACACGTTTAGCGATTCATTTTAATTTATAATAGATATAAATCCAGTAGTGAATTCTTTGTTGATTTACTACCAGTGTTCAGATTTTCCATTATTCACTCAAATACTTTAAAAAAAAAAAAAAGAAATATTTTTATAAAGTTGCCGAACTATAGGTACAGATAACACCGAACAGCCAGCTAACACCCATATCTCTGGAGAAATCTTTGAATTATTTCTCAAGTTCTTGCTTGACTTATTACGGTACACTTTCTTAAGAGAACTATCGTGCAATTCCATTTACATATAAAGTGTGTACATACTTAAGCAAATATATTCATAAAAGTGCCGCAATAAATTTGTCTTAAAGAAAAGGTTGTAACATGTAAATATATTACAGCTAGCGACCCGCACTCGGCTACGCTCAGAATGTATTTTTTTTTTATATTACTTACATACAAACCTTCCACGTTTATCCCTCTTTCCATAAGTGAAAACCGAATTAAAATCCGGAGGGTGGTATTTGAGTTTTAATGAAAGAAATGTTTACTGTGAGTCAACCGTAACAGATATGCCATCGCGGAGTTTTCTTTATATTAGGATTTTAGAAGAACTACAAATACTCTAGTACCTAAATCATTTTTTATGTATCTTTAAGGTTTAGCCTACGTAAGCCATGTTTTTTTTTTAAATTTATAATTGTAATAATTTTAAAAGCTAATAATATAATACATGTAATGATATCACTAAAAACCACTGAGGTTTAATCTTGTGCTATAATTTTTTATTATTACTAAAATGGATTTAATATTTTCCATATATATATATAAAAACTTCGTGTCACGTTGTTTGTCCGTGATGAACTCCTAAACTACTGAACCGATTTTAAAAATTCTTTCACTTATAGAAAGCTACGTTATTAGCGAGTAATATAGGCTATATTTTATAAAGTTCGCGGATGAAGTCGCGCGCAACAGCTAGTCTATCTAATATACAATTAAATACAATTTAAAAAATATTGCTTAAATTGAATTTTTAATACTCTTAATTATACAAGGTAGGCTGTTGATAAGGTGCTGTTAAGGTGATATAAAAGGTGCTGATGAGGTGATAAAGTGCAATTTGTTTGCAAAATATTGTTTTTTTTTTTTTTTTTTTTCTATTTACATAAAAACTTCATTAGGTTTAATTATATGAAATTTTTGAATTTTTGTTTGAAAAGTTAAACAAAAACACCACATTGAACGGCTTTTAAGTTTTAAGTCAAAGTTAAACATTGAATCTACATTTATACAAACAAACTCCTCGACTGTTTTAAGCTTTGATTATGTAAATACATTGTTAGCGAATAGCGATGTTTGCTTGCAGTTGACAAATTTTCCTCACAGTCAGACGCTGTTCTCCGTTTAAATTAGAGTAATGAGTGACTATGTCAACTAATTTAGTTGAGATCTAAACTGACTAGATTGAGTAATAATAAATGTCTTAGGGGCTCTTTCACCATCTCTGAGTAAAGTGTCAAGTGGGCTAACCGCTATTTAAAGTCACCGGTCACCGGGAATGATAGAGCTGATATACCTTTGTTTGTACGGTGAAAGTCCCAAACATAAAAAGAAAATAATAAAAAAATAAAAAAAAATATTTCTAAAAGTAACTAACAACACTTTACTTGTAGTTGGTGAAAGAGGCCCTTAGGGTAATAGGTTTAATCTCTATTTGACGACATTTAATAATATTGAAGATACACTTTTAAAGTAGTATTAAATCAGCATGTGATTAATTACTACTAAAAACTACTAAAAATTAATTTATTTCATTTAGTGCAATCAAAACAATCAAATAAAAAATGAAAAAAAAAAAAAATCATAAAAATCCTTACCGATTATAAAAAGAAAATTTTCAGCTTATATTAGCTGTGAAAATATTTTGTACAAATACATATTATTCCACATGAATTTCAAAAGTAAAAAATATTTTGTTACAAAAATGTCACTGAGGTAAGAAATATTTTTATGAAATACAGTGGATGGTATATGAGGCATATGTCCAGCAATAAAAAGCCTATGTCTAAAGGTTAAATTGTGATAATGATACTTTATGACAACCGTACCTGTACTGATTGTATTTGGCAATTGGCTTTCTGGTACAAGTCTTCCATCTTCGTGGAAATGTGTTCCACTCTGTCTGTAGTGCTTCTAACTCTCTCCTCCATTGAATTGGACAATTTGATTTCCTGCACAAACACATTTCGTTGTTAAAGTAGTTCGGCCTCAGCTTTTACATATAAAAAGCTCTGCATATGTGATTCGGCGAATGGAGTAAAAGTCTCAACGAATTTCAAAAATTAATAATTAATAATCTTTGGTCTTAATAATTAAAAAGAAAAAAGCCTGCATTGTGATGCTAGAACTTATTCTCGAAAAAGTAATTTATTCAGTAATTTTTAGAAAAAAATCTATCACAGGCTATTTTAATATTTTTGAAAATGTTTTTGAATATTCAAAATCCTAAAAAATCACAAAAATAGAGCATTTTGACTATATTGTTCCTTAAAATATTAAAATAGAGCAATATATATATCCTTTCATTCATAAAAACTTAAAATGTCTAACGAACCTTTTTTAGCATAACGCGTTTTGTTTGTGTTAAATTAAGATATAAATATTTTATAAACAAAATGACGCACTATATAATTTTAAATACTGTCAACCTTTTTATTTCTTAACCTAAACGTAATCAGTGAAAGTTTAGAGCTGTTCGCAACACTCAGTTCAAGTTTTACCTACAGTCTTCCAAGACCACATTTTACTTATGCTAACACGAACAAAGGAAACCTTCTAACATTTTGAACTTACCTGTTCCCTAAAGTACCCTTCAACACACTCTTCTTCAAAGTCGTACAGCCTTTCCATGTCCCCTTTCTCTAAGAACAGCTTAAGTCCGTTGTCGTACTGAAACCTCTTGTTGGAAACATTCCTCGTTACCCACTTGCAAGTCGCGTAGATGTGGCAGAAAATTATTATTGGAGGTGGCAACACTGGCTTTTGCTCGTATTCCATCACAACAGTGAATCTTTGAAACATCCACACCTGTGAAGTTACATTTAGAATATATAAATTTGATATTTTTAAAGAAACCGGATACAATGACTTGGGGTTATAACGACAGAGCAGTTACAACGATTAAATGGCAGGATTCTTGCCGAATCCCAAAGTATAACGAATTAATATTGCTTTGTCGACTATACATTTGTGTAGTCATACAAGTATTGTATGACTACAAAACTTCATTCGACTTCGAAGATAAGTAATATCAAAAACATTAGTTTTGTAATATATATTATCCTTTAGAAATTTTTTGCTAACCAAGTCTAACGACTTTAAAAAAATATTTACTTAATATTCACTTAACAACTAAGTTCAACACAAGACAACATCAATACGTGCCATGCGTTCATTATCAACCATTGATTTAGTTAAAATGTATAGTTAAACTATTTACTTAAAATTAAATATATTCATTGAGGATAAGCAAAAAAGAAAGTAACTAACTGCAAATAATAAAACTATATTTCTTAAAGCCACCTGAAATTTGAAGCCAAGTATGGTGAAATCGCGCCTAAGTATATGAAACTGCAAACTTCAGAACAATTATTGAATGCAGTAATTACTTTACAAACTGTTTGTTAGTAGAAATTATTGCACTTGCACCAACTGAACATTATTACATTATCATTGTGGCATTTCAGGTGTCATTAACTGTTGGGCTTGTTTCAGAATATGTACTTAACAATTTACTGTACATGCATCGAAATAATATAACGTGCATTTTTAAGTTCGCTGACTGTATATGGCATAAAATTATATAAAAAAAGAAAATTCTATTGATCCAAACTAATCCATACAGTTTTTACTTATTACCCACCTAATGAGGTCACTGGTATATAAATTTTTAAACTGCTAATGTGATATTAGTCATTACTAAGTACTGTCGTACTTTCTTGTCGTCTTCTTTCTTATAAAAACCTTATAGAATCTGCATTCCGTACAAGTAGCGTCGCGGTTAGGACTTTGTATAAACAGAATGTTATGGAAATGGCATATAAAGCCAAACGCCCTGGGATTTTTATTACCTTAGATCTTATATGAGAATGGACATAGGATAAATATTCCAATAGGGCACCTAAAATCTAAAATAATAATCCAAAATGTCAGGCAAAATATTTTGAAACAAGCTCAAATGAAAAAGAAAAAAAAAATATAAAACAAATAATAAATAAAAAAAACCTGATGCGAGATTTCATTGACTTCGTTAAATATATTATTAAAGACGGCAATGAGGAGATTTATGAGCAGTATATTGGCGACAAGTAGATAGATCGTCATCGCGACCGGCGAGATCCACCTTCCGGTGACGCATTTCCTGTCGTTTATGTCCTTCCCACACACCGGATCTATGTCCGGTGCGAACACCTCTCCGTACAACATGAAGTAGGGTTGGAAGAAAATCTACAAACAATTGCAACTGTCAAAACATAAAAAAAAAAAACAAAGAAATAATTAAAAGAGGCAAGGACTAAAATAATAGTAGTTATACTACAAACTCGCACTACTAACAGCTCGGCTAAATAAATTAAAATCTACCTAAATATTGGACTAAGATAATAAGTCAAAATATATGTATATATGTGTAAATATGATAAAAGAGATTACTAGATTTCGTTGAAAGGGAGATAAATAAGCATACATTGCTTAGGTATGTTTTTTTTTGCGATTCAATAAAAAAAAAATCAACCGTATGAGTCGCGCTATGAAGTATGAAGGAAAATTTATATTTTGAAGATTTTAATATTACCAAAGAAATAATGCATCACAACAAAGAAAATAGACACTTTTTAGAGTAGGTATTTGGTGTTTTTATTTTAAAGGCATAAATTGTGACATATTGCCTTTATGACTAAAACTATATAGTTTGTCAAAAATAAATACTCTTATGTCTTATATCATTCACAAAATATTTAATATTATTTTCAACAAGTCATTTCATTCGTATATAAAATTTTTACAAACTTGCTATTTATCAAAATGTTACAATTGATTTACGTGTATACCTACTCAATATACATTTTACGAACTACTGTAACAAAAAAAAAAAAAAATGTAATCAAATCTCGCAACAAGCAGTCTACATACAACGAAACTACAACAGCTAATAATAATAGTGCAGGACTGTGTCGGTCGCAAACCTGATGCGACACTCCGTTGACTTCTATGAAGATGTTATTGAAGACCGCTATGAGTAGGTTTACGAGTAAGATGTTTGCTATGAGAAGGTATACACTCATGACTACGGGGGGCACCCAGTGGCCTACACGGCACTCCTCAAGGCCCGGTAGCCCGCAAGGTGGGGCCATCTGTTCAGCGAACACTTCCCCGTAAAGCATGAAGTATGGTTGGAAAAACACCTGGAAATGTTAGTATGTTTGGAGAACATTGTTAGAACACTGTTAGATAACCTCGTTGAGTGTCTGAAAATTCATGTAAGAATCTAATAAAACATTAAAGTATTATTTTACTGCAAAGATGGCTTTAGTCAGATTATAGGCGAAGTGTTTCTGAGAGAAAACTAGTTCTAACCGAGTGAGAAATAGTCATTAGTTACGAGCACTTAGATGACCTCATTGAGTGTTTTTAAAATATAAAAGTATTATAGAATTGCTGACTAGATGGCTTTATTTAGTCAGATTATTGGCGACTGTTTCTGAGCGAAAACTAGTTCTAACCGAGAGAGAAATAGTCATTAGGAACGAGTACTTAGACAACCTCATAGAGTGTCTGAATATGCATGTAAGAATCTAATAAAACATAAAAGTATCATAGAATTGCTGACTAGATGGCTATATTTAGTCAGATCATAGGTACCTAAGTGTTTCTGAGCGAAAACTAGTTCTCACTGAGTGACAAATAGTCGTTAGGAACAATCCACAATCAATAATATAATGTAAACGGGGGAGAGTCGGGAGCAAGTATTCCTTCAATGAATTACAAATATAAATCTTTCATTAGTGCAGACAATTTTAAACCGTATTGAATACAATTTAGGTTTCTTTATTAGGTATTTTTGTATTCTTTACTATTACAAAATTATTTTCCTATAATCTGCCATTAACCTTAATTCGCAAATAATACTTTTTCCAATACTTATTTAGCGAAGATACTGTTAGGTGTAAGCCACACACAATCAGAATGGGATAATACGTTACATTTAGAACCGTTTATTTTGATTGGAATTGTGATATCCCAAACCTCAATTTAGTTAGAATTTAGTCCGAACATAAATCAAAGATAAATAAAGTCAACTCTTGAACTAATTATCTTATCGTAATGTTATAATAAATCTGTGAGTTAAATTATATATCAGTTTTTCTAATCGAATATACAAAAAAAACCGTTTTGACAAAAGAGAAATATAATGAGAATCTTAAGAGAAATATAACGAAATTATAGTATTTCAAGATTAACGTTCATAGGTTATAATTGATCAAGGAGCGATTATGAAAATAAACGCTTCTGATTTAGAACTTAACACAGAGTAATATAATAATTATATTAAAAAAAAAAACTTACATCTCTTATCAAATACCAACTGGCGTCACTGTCTGGATAAAGTATGGCTTGTCGAGCCACACCGAAAGACATCAACACCACTAACAATAGCACCACAAAATATATCATGTTCTTAACCATCTTACCCATCATTGTGACTAGAGGACCTGAAGAGAAGCATTCAATTTTAGTAATGGCAGCACACTGTCAATAATGCAGTGTGTCAGAAGTGACGGCTGATCTGTTGGCGGAAGTAACCACCACTTTACATGCACTGATGTATTGACATATTATTGTTGAATATGTGATAGCCTATACCTCTATCCTGTCCTTAATCCCATCATGGTAATATTTATTATTTATACTAATATAAGTCACGTGTCCAAAATGCTAGGCGGCATTGCTTTGCTGAATGGCGAAGCTAATATAAGTTTTTGTCCAAAGAAGAAACCGGCATTTTGGTCACGAGTGGCCGTATATAACCTCCCAGACAGACCCTTGAAAATCTCCAATGCGGCCGGTCCTCATGGTCTAAGTGCCTTAATATATTGTTTTATTTTATGAAATAAATTATTGAATTGGATATTTATCAAGACAAATATGTAACATTCTTAACATTGTTGCATCCTACATTCCCAAAGAAGTAAATTTCAAAACACTGGACAAGTTTAGTGTAGACCAAACTGATTGTAGGCCAAATCTGCACCTCTTGTCTAGGTAGCATATTATGTTACGAATATAAATGAATTTTTAAAAATAAATAAATACGCTCTCAAAATCCCTAAACTGCATCATTTGTTGGGCAATAATAATAATAAATATCTACTTAGGAGTAGGCAAGTCACTTACCTAAGTACTTATTTACACCCAATATATTAAGTATCCTTAAGTACCAGTAAATAATATCAACGCAATATATAACTCTTCCAATATCCATTGAGCTTTCTCTAAGCCTTAGTGTAAGGCCTACGAGGAAGAATATAATGAAACCAGCGTCGTATGTGTTCCACATATTCCAAGCCCATACACTGAACTTATGTCTGAAAAGAAAAGAACTTTTAAGTAATATTCAAATATTAGCTGTGTCCGCGACTCTGTATGCGCTGTGGTAATCCTACAGCAACATAACATTTTTTTTTTTCAGGTTAAAAGTAATCCAGGTTATAAACTATCTGTGTGCCAAATATCATCCAAATCCAATCCGTCCAGCCATTTTTGCGTTATTGAGTAACAAACATCCAAACATACAAATTTTCGCATTTATAATATTATTAGAATTATTAGAATTATTATTAACTATTATTAGAATGTCTGGAAAATAACAACTTGAATGAAACATACCATTTTTATACAGGCAAATTAAGAGCGTTTAATAAGTTTATTTAACTTAGAACGAAACACAGTATGTAATTTATTATTACGGCAGTATGCCCTGCAGTAGCAGAGAGAAGGAACATCAAAAGGAAAGTCCTTCGAAAAGTTCCTTTTGAAAATTGAAGTATCGAATCCAGCCAGAGCGCTAAGGATAGCACCTTAACTAGTCGACCAAGAGGGTCTACAAATTAATTAATTAATATTTTCTGAAACTATTCATGTGTGGGAATGGCAATGGTCTGAAAGTCATCGATTTCATTCCTACGAAAAATGAGTTGCATATGCGCTCGCTTCAGTTATTTGTAGGTAGTTTAAAATCGGTCAATTGAAAAATAGGTCATTTGAGATACAACAATCGAATTAATCCACAATTACGATTATATTGTTATTATTATTCTCTGTGGAATTATTGGATAATCAGTTGCATTATTATTTTGAATGTTAAATATGCTGAAGTCTAGATTAAATATGACTATATTCAACATAGCCATTACATGATTTATTATATATTTTAAATGTTTTCAATGAAATCGTCAGTTACAGTAAATTCTACAAAATATCCTATATTTTGTATAGTGTAGGCATATTATATATATTTTACTTTTCGGTGTTTTTATTTTAGTACTTTGCAAAAAATTAAAAAATGTATATAAAAAATAAAACTCCTTGGATTTTCAGCAATTTTACTCTCTCAAGTAGAAATTTATTTGAACATTGCGACATACTATGTATTTGCGGCTAAAAATTTCGTAATCCTCTTATCAGTACATATCCAGTCGCTTATCCAGTCAGTAAGTATATTAGGTTTTAGAATCTTTCATTGAATCAGCAACCTTTTCTACAGTTAGCAAGCGCGGAGGTGGATTCTACGAAAAAGTTCATTATCAAAAGCCGCAGTCGTCGTTCGTATGTCGCTATGTCCTTTGATAAATGTCGTCTTCGCCACGATCGGTAATTTATTGTTTAAACTTGTCATTTGTTATCGGGACTAAAGTAGAAATACTAATTCCTCTAACTAAACCCTCGCCTAAGTCGGACAATAATAATTAGTGCTTTTCATTAGAGGAGATTTAATGTTGATATTAAAAAGTGCAAACTCAAAATGGAAACGCGACTTTGATAAAACATAAAATAAAAGCGGCGTTGTAAAGCATGTCAACATTGTCAACACAGAGTTCGTGAACGTTCTAATATGAGTGAAATGAACACTGGAAAGGAACAATTACTGCACTGCCTTCCGTTTTCACAATGGGCTTGTAGTTGACAACTTTATATGGGACATACCACAGACTTCACAAACAATTGCGGGAGACAATACGTGAGTTCACAGAGAAAATAAAAAAATCATTTTTAAGAGCCTAGCTAGACCATACATTAAACTCTAACTCAGGAGTCCAAGTTCAATTCTGAACAGGGCCAACTTTGGAAATGAACTTTTCTAGGTTCATTTTTAAACTCAATCTGGCAAGTAGTGGCACAATGGGTTTCGCGGTCATTTGGGCATCCCGTCTGGCGGCAGTAACAACCCCCTAAGGCCACAGTGCCGTTGTGTTTCAGTGAAATAAATTTATATTTATTTATCAATTAGGTTTTTTCAAGAAACTCTTATGATCGTTATTCGTCATTATAAATTTAAATTTAGCAGGGTTTCGTAATAAAAATCAAATATGATGACGATCATTACATTGTGTGAGTAAGAGATGATCCTTAGTAGACTAAGGTCGACAGCGTCAGTCTGTCTGACGATTTTAACTATAAAAAATAAATAAAAAAACTGGAACGACTGTAATTTTTTTATCCTTATGACGAAGCCAATATTTGCTGCCTTCCTTTATCATTTAAACAGCTTATCATCTTCAAAAAATAAAATTCCATTTGGCTTCAGAATTTTGTTATTTTCATTTGAATTATTTATTTACTGTTTACTCATAAAGTACGGTCAGCAAATAGAAATAGGCTCTCAATGACAATAAAGTATGGAATAATTTTTATTTCATACTTTATTTTTAAGTTTACATTGTTTAAGTTGTTTGGATTTATTTCTCACTTCCATATATTTTTCAATTGTACATCAATAACTCAAATTTGGCAGTCGCGCAGACTGCCAAATAACAAAGAATTTTTCAGATCAGTTTTTTTTTAATGTAAAATGTACGTATTTAATGTTTGTTAAAATAACGCAAATAATAAAATTAATGTACACATTATTATTTCCTCAAAAATTATTAATCGATTTTTGGAACGAAATAAGAGAAATAATAATAAATTAAAAACTAAAGCTGACACTGAAAAATTTATTAATATTTAATGATAAATATTAATTATGTATTAAACTGTATTTTTGGTGCTGACACTACAACATGCTGAACCGAGTGGAAAAATGATGAAAACATTTCTACATTTAATATTAAGCAGGTACTTAAACCGTTTTGATGGCTAAATGGAAAAAATGTATAGGGGTTCGAGACACGAAAATAATGGCTTAGGAGTTGAGCAGTATAATCGAAAACAAAATGGTAAAATTTTGTGGACAATTATATAACTTTATCAACTCGTAGACTCTTAATACCTTTTGAAACTAAAACACTAAGCAGACAATTACAGATGTTCGAAATGAAATTTTGGCATGACTGATGAATTGTCTTGGTGAAAGCAAGGTGACGAACCTTTTCTTACCTATTCATGGTGTATTCAGAAGTTATCAACAGACTTGTAAGGGTAAGGATCGGGTCTATACCCGATCTACAACATTCAGTATTGGATTTGCAAGGTCGTTACGACATCCGTACATCAACCAACCACAATCTGGGTCAGAGAGCACGTATTGCGGTATACCTCTAAGTAATATGTGAAATTCCGATTTAGAAAGAAAGTGCTTACAAGGTATGTATGCTGATAGCAGCAATTTATGACGATTAAATTTAAAGTTCCTTATTTTTTATTTCATTTATATGTGGGATACAAACAGAAGTTATATTACAGCATAAGTAACAATATTAAAAATAAATTAAAACAAAAAAGAACTAACAATATAAAAAAGGCAAGAAAAAGAAAGGCAAGGATAAAAAAATTAAAATAAACTCAAATAATACATTTATTAAATTATTAAATTCAACATTCGATCTTAGCTAAGTGAGTATTAGGTACAGCCAAAGGATTGAAAAAAAAAAAAAAAAAAAAAAAAAAAAGATTACACTTGATTTTGTGTATCCTATATTTCGTCCTATATAAATTACCTTACATCGCCATCTGTGAGAATTTTATGGAACGCACAGATAACTTTTAAAATAAGTTTTTAAACAACTGTGAGTTCCATAAGATTCTCACAGATGGCAGTGTGTATCGGCTGGATTAAGTAAAGCCCGGGGTGCATTTTTATAAATCGAATGGTTTCATCATATCATTCATTAGCATTTTATATTATTTAAGAACTTGACGTGTGTTTTGTTGACATAGAAAAGAAAATAATATTTCGGTTTCTGAAAAAGTTGTAAATGCTATTCTCCGTTTGATGTTATTGGCCTTACTACTGACTCGTCCTTTACACTGGATGATGTGTAATAAAAGTTATACTGTTTCCCATTATTCGCATATAGCGAAGGGACATAGTAAAATGCATATTAAGAGAACCAAAAGTTAATAAAGCGTATAATTTGACTTACCTAATAGCAACAGGTTCGGACGTAATGATTTCCCTTATCTTCTCACATAAAAACGTTAATATATAACATATAGAATAAATTTCGGGCCAAGATGGCGTCAGAGCCATCTTGACTAATACTGTATAAGTGAACATCAATAGGAACAATATGTAGGCAATCTGAAATAGAAATATAACATTAAAAATAAAGTAATGTTGGGTGAGCAACATTGCTAATGATCTTCGTAAAAAATTACATTGTATATTCAATTACTTGGAGGATAAACTACAAGATACGGTTAAATATTACTTTTACAACGATTTTTGTAGCCTAAACCCTAGGCTAATTAGCCCTATTAAGGTATCAAAGGCTGCTGACACATTTTGTATCACACTTGGCATAAAGCTGTCATTTCTCCCTACTTTTTAGTTATAGTAACTCTTTAACAGGTGTATGCCAGAGCACTATACAATGGCAGAGGTTTAAAATAGGTACCTACCTAAATATATAACTTTTTCTATTGGTATGGAATATGTTTTTAAAATTAGTCACGATAGAAAATAATTTAAATAACAATAAATTGTGAAGTTCTTAATTCACGAAGTCGCTGTTCCATACAATTTATTTATAATAATAAACTTTCTAACGTCATCACTTCTCGGAGCATCTATTATCGTCAATTGGAAGGCTCTGTGAGCAAGCAGAAATCGTGACAAATTTGATAAATTGTTATACAAATTTTTATGACTAGGGTCTCCCTCGGAGCGAATCAAGGCCGCAGACAACGATGAATTCTTTTAAACATTAATTTACAAACTAAAACGTTTATTGTTTGGAGATGGCACTAATCTTTGAAAGCAAGTTTGATTAAATTATCTTTTGAAGCTAACAATGAGTACATTGGAGAAAGATTTTCTTGGAAATTGAATGGTTACTCAGGTAGTTACTAGAAGGCAAATAAAGGGCAGTAAATAAATATAATTGTACGTTTCACTCACCGAATCGGCCCAAAATTTTGTTATAGGCGCCGTGAAGAACTCATAAATCTTCTTCCTGAGTCGTAACGGCCTCATTCTTCTGTCTTCGGGAGTGTGATGTTCAGGCAGTTCTCTGTACAACGGCTCCCACCCTATTTTACCAATTTTTCCGTTCTGATCGACACGGGTCTCGCATTCGGCCCCTGAGCCAATCAACGCCTGCTTGAGTCCAGACAAAACCATATAACATTATGTTTGACCGTATTAGGATCACATCAAATATATTAAAGTTAATCTCAAACATGTTCTCTACTTTAAAAGTTTGCAATGCAATGATGGAGAAGTACAAAAAAGTGTAATAGAAAAATAGAGTTCAAGCATACAGAGTTAATATATTTTGTAAAGACTAAAAATTTTAGAAACAAAGTGATTAAGGTGTTTCAAGCAGAATCTTGTACAATGATAACGTATATATATATAAAATTCACAAAAACATAAGCTGTCAATCACAAAACACATTACGCCAAACCAGATTAGTCGTAGACACACACGACATAGCATTTTTAAACGTTGAAGAGCCAATATTACATTTATCTAATTGCATCGAACAATTTATAAGACGCTTGGTTAAAAAAATTTGACAATGAGACACAAGAGGTTTTAGTAGATAAAGTAAAGAAAGACATACTTAAGAATTTCGTTCGAAATAAGAAGAGAGCTCCAAGGTTACTGTAGAGTTGCTCAAATGAAACGACAATTAAAATTTTATTACAACCATTCATGTGACACCTCAAGATTTTAACGTAAATTTTCAATTTAGATTTATGTAATCAATCTTTTACTCCGTCTTTAGCATTGGGTTATAATGTACTAAAATACTATTAATTCTCTCACGGCAAAGCAAATTGCGCTGCATTTGAAGGTACTTGGAAACTGTTCTAAACCTGAACTAAGAAAATTATATTATAGGAGTTACTCCACATTAATAAGTAAATATGGCAAAAACACTATATCCAACCTTCTAAATATTACGCCATTCGGCGACAGACGAGAGTAAAAAAGCGGCAAAATTGTATCTCTTCTGAGTTTTTAAGAGTTTAGGAGTAAGCTCAGAATAAATAAATAAGTATAATAAATAAATATCTTCACACATTCCACACAGCACCATCTAGTTCCACATTAAGCAACTATATGCTTGTATTATGGATACCAGACAGTTAATATACTACATAGATTACTTTTTTTTGTTGTAAATATATACATATTATAAATAGAAAACATCCATGACTCAGGTACAAAGGTAAAATGTTAACACATAAACATTTGCCCCTAGCGGGATTCGAACCAGCGACCGTTTGGTTAATAGCTAGGGTTACTAGCCATTGGACCAAACGTGTCGTCCAACTCTTCTGAGCTTACTCTTGGAAGCTTAGAGTCCAGTAAAAACTGGTTCACTTATAGGCAGATAGACGCTCTCATCAGTTAAGGGTTCTGCACTTTTCTTAGGTTTCAACCTCACTGAACGGGTAATTTTTAATTTGCTATTCATTCATTTAAAATTAATGACAGGTTTATTCCAGTTCATCCCCAAGGTTGCCTATTTTTGCATTTCAAGTGTCCATAGTTCCGAATTCGTGGGTTACAAGTTTTCAAATTTCAAATGGACGTGTTGTATTTTAACTATTACCACCATGATGCTACAAGAAAGCTTGCGACATATTTAAACTGTTTATTTTATTTGGTCTTTTTAAAGAAAGACATAAAAGTAATTAAAAAAAAAAACACATTTATTATGGGCGCCATTAATGCGACTTCAAAAAGTCAAATAGCGTATTAAAACAAAAGTTTTGTGGTGTCGGACCCTTTGGATCCACAAGTTTTGACCCACTGCTGAACAAACTGCTATAGGAGTACCAGGAGCCCAGGAGCCCAGGAGCGAGAACATACCTATGTTATCAAATTTTCGAGGCTTTTATTTAAAATCTAGTACTTAGTACATTATATCACAACGGCTCCTTTAGAAGGAGCCAGATTTCATTCAATATTTAAGTTGTCCTCTGAATTGTATCTGTCAGGTTTATATTCGGATGACAGATAAATTTCAAGGTGACACATAAACGGATTTAACACAGCCTATAAAGAGCGGCGCGAAGGCACTAAAGAGCTGACTAAAGGGACGAGAGTACATGAAAACGAAACGAAAACCTACTTTTACGGTAAGCCACAGACGAATTCGCTTGACATTTTTGTTTTATAGACCTTGTAACACGAACACAATCAATTGAATATTTTAAAACCCAATATGATTAGTACAATGGTATACACAAGTGATTTGATTACAAATGATTATATATATATATTATATATTTATACAATGAACTGAAGTTGAAAGTGCTAGTAATTTAATATCTAGTATTAACTATAACCTAACAGTAATTGGTGTTAGGTGTGGCGATAAAACAATTTCTAAGAATTAAGATCCATTTATTTTAGTAATCACAGAGTGCCACTACAAAGTATTTCTAAGTGCAGATTTGTGTTCGTATCACATTTGAGCACGGATAAAGGCTGTATCTATCTACCTTAGTAGATTTACTCGACTGGCCGGGAGGAATAATCTTCTTGATAGAAAGCGTACGCCTTTTTGCGATGCCCACCTACGTACGCAAAAAATCTTAAATCAATTTGCACTTTGTCATTATATTAATACTTGACACAAACATGTACCATAACCTGTTAATATTTCTTATTTACAACTGTAACCAGGATTATGATTATTTGTACAACTCTCACATTAGATTTAGCATCTATATTTTCGAAAGCAAGATGAGAAGCAACTACACACTAAAACAGTACCTCGGCATCGTTCGGATCTTTGGTGCTTCTGTCGTCCTCCATACTTTCATTTTCTAAATGCTCCTCCTCTGTCTGCGGCATCAGCTGAAGTTCTTCTTTGGACTTGAACTCCAGTTGTGGAATGTACAGCGGACACAGCAGGCTCAGAATTACCTTCAGACATGACGACAAAGCCCATGGCAATGGAAACGATGCTCGTTCGATGCTCGCTATCAATTTACTTTGAATTTAAGCGGTACATGCCACGTTTAACTATTCGAAAAGGGATCGCAACGCCGAATATACGATTCTTTTATACATAGATGACTTTAATTAAAATTAAATAAAGGCAAATAATTCTTAATGGTTTCGCAGTAGTGTATAGTCGGCGTCAAGGAATCGCATGCGGATCTCCAAAATATTATAAAGCGGCTCATTGACACACAGACATCGAATTTTTGCCAGTTACTGTTTGGCTGTTAAAAGTTAACTGGTTCTAACATTGACGCTACTGTAAAACGTGCCTATGATAAGTCTGTGCGTTAACAAGGTGAATGGCGATAGAAAAGAAGTTCCAAATCGAATTTCGTTCGTATCTACCTTCAGATTAGTGTTCTTTCTTGTTCTCAGACCACCCATCCATAAGTCGGCGAGAATAATTTGAGAACATGGATGAGCTAGCAGGGCACGATGGTTTGCTGCCACAGCAAGACTCAGACAAGTCTGTCCCGACCAGTTCTGGAGTTCACAGGTCAGTAGCTGTTGCGCTTGGTCATCGTCTTGTCGATAGCAATAATCTAACAGCTCCAGGGCTAAAACAAGCAAATTTAAACTTCAAAATACTCAGTTTCAGTCTGCTGTCAAAGTTTTAAAAGGGCCGTGATTAATAGATAAACTTGAAAGTACCTATGTAATTTATTGAACGTACGCACTCTGGTTTTATTAATGTAAGTATTGCAATGAATACAATACAAGGTAAACAAGGAGTGTTCATCCCCATATATATCAATTTCAGACATATTAAGCATTCATTAAAAATAGGTGCTTTTTCTATGTTAATTACCTATTTTCTAAAGTTTTTAGGACTCAAAACACAAAGGGGCAAAAACACAAGAGTTTTATTTTATTAAAAAGAATCTTATTTTACTAGAAGAATTGGTATTGTTATATACTTTTTTAGGCTTAATAAATTTTTTTAAATAGTTTTCTTACCTTTGGTTTCAAACTCTTTTCCATAATGTCTCAACTCTTCGTAAACCTCGGTTTCCATATCATCCTCGGCTGCTTCATGAGCCATAGATTTATAAAGCTTGCAGGCTGCCAACGATTTAGCTAACGCTTCTTCGCCATGCGTCCACATCAGTACAGCCATTTGATGTCTTTTCGTTAATACGGCCCACATCTAAACAAAGTTTCGATAATAACATTAGCTGTTACTATTATAACTCGTAAAAGAAAATAAAAGAAATATTTTTGCTATAATTAACAGGCTAAGATTAATTTTAATAGATAAAATACTTTCTATAGCTATATTTTCTATAAATAAAATATTACCTAATATTGCGATTAGACCTGGTTTAGCTAATAATGTACTAGTTTAGATACATTCTAATGTAATTATTCATTAAGAAATAGTTAAACCTACGTTTCAGTATTATAGGGACCATTTTGTAGTGAGCCTTTTGCTCTTTAAAAAAATAATTCCGTTCTAAGAACACTGAAGTTTAATGCATACTAAACTAGAATAGCACTTGTAACTGTTATAAAAGAGTTAAGAGAAAGTTTGTCTTTCAAAAATGAAAACGATCACACACTGCTTGATGCTGAATTGAGACTGTATATTTAACTAAACCTTTTTGAAATAAGATATTGATTATAGAAATTGTTGAGGTAATTTTTCACAGTATTATTGCATCATATTATCTTGTTACACAAATAAACTAAGAATAAATCGGAAAATGTTCATCTATTTTTTATGATAAAAAGCGCCCATAATCGTAGGCAAAATAATCGGGTTGGACAAAGAGAAACAAAAGAGTAGAAGTGCTGTTTCATGGTAGTCTATAAGGGTGGTGTAATTGCTGTCAGAGGGACTGCCTAGCTAGGTTATGGTTATGGTCGCCGAACACACTGTGCCTTGGCATTACTAGATATTTAAAATATGTCTTATTTATAGAATATTTCTTTTAAAAAATACATATTATTAGAACAGTTTTCAATTTTCATGTAGCTCATAAGTGAACTTTATCCATCTATAACTATTATTAAACTAGAATTCCTAATATATCTTCAAATCCATATAACAAGCTGAACAGCAGGAGCTGTTGTAACCGTAATGGGTTTCACTTAATGAAAGACGTGAATCATTACAGGAATCTGTGCAAACTTGCCGATTGAACTAAAAGAATAAAATTGCTGAGTTAGCACCAGACGCGTTTTAGCTGACTTCATGTGTAATAAAACCTTATTGTCTCTAGATTAGAAATGATTCTTTGAAATGTGTTTTATAATTTATTTTTAACCTTATAAACGCAAAACACTCCTTTTTTTTTCGTCAATTTAAATTAACGGCGAATCAGTTATACCTACATATATAAATTAGGAGGAAATATCAGAAATAATTTGTTTAATATTTAGCTAACGAGTAATATACAGGTTTCACAGTAGACCGTTGGCTTTCAGATCATCGACTTCTAATGACGGAACATTTTACAACACAAAATTTGTCGTTGCGTTCTTTGGCCTTTTCGTATTATTAAATGCTTGCGTATGAACGTACATATTTACCTACCAAGATGGTCAAATGCGAATGAACTTTTATGCACAAATATTTGTAATAGTGTATTCAAAAGACGTTGACTCCCTTTATTTCTAGTAATTTATGCATGTAAAAACATATTTATTTTCGACTAATGACCCGCTCTCGGCTTTTGTGAGACTAACGCAAGGCGATTGATTTTTATATATATATATATATAAAGAAGATTGTAGGATTTCTATCCTTGTTAGAGAATTTACATAACCCTGCCGATTAGTAAGGCCGATGGTGGATCCAGGCTCCTTCTGATCGGTCCTTTTGGTAAATTATGGCGAAGGCTTATGTCCAGCAGTGAACGTCTTACAGCTGAGATGATGATGACGGATTTTGAAAACAAAATATGCCATTAAAAATGTTCAATATAAAAACACACAAAGCCATCATGCTTGGGACCCTACCTAGGGGACCGAAGCTTTATCTATCTTCTTTATATATTATTATATAAAAGTCTCGTGTCACATTGTTTGTAACCAAACTCCTCCGAAACTGCTTGATGACCGATTTTTATGATTTTTTTCTCTGTATATTCGGTAGGTCTGAGAATAGGTCGTAAACTATTTTTTATTTGGCGAAACAACGTTTGCCGGGTCAGCTAGTATTATATAATATGTCAATATACTTAGAATTAAATGAAACATTATATTTTGTATTAAAAAGGTTCAATGATTCTTAATTTAATGAGATCTTTAATGTCATCATTAAATTAATCATACTAAGGGCCTCTTTCACCAACTAACTACAAGTAAAGTGTTGATTGGTTACTTTTAGAAATAAATTTATGTTTTATTAAATTATGCACTCGGTTTACTGCATCCTTCGATAGGCGATTTTTTTTTATTATTTTCTTTTTAATGTTTGGGACTTTTATCGTACAAACAAAAGTATAATTATCAGCTCCATCATTCCCGGTGACCGGTGACTTTAAATGGCGGTTAGCCTACTTGACACTTTACTCAGAGATGGTGAAAGAGACCCCAAGAGAATCATACCAGTAACTCGTTGAATGGGTAATCGAAGAGCGCCATCTCTGTGGTGACCGGCATGAAGCCAGTAATGAGCGAGAGTCCGCCGGCGGCGTGACGAGAGAACGAAGCGCTGTTTCGGTGGACATTAGCGCTCTTGTTCATCACCTTGGCGTAGATCGGGCGGAACTTTCGTCTCGTGTAAAGACACCTATATAGAATAGAATAGAATATTGTAGCAATTTTATTTGTAGCAAAGGAATATAAAAACATACATAGGAAACATATAGAAACACATTACACAAACGTCCCCCGCCACAATTCAGCTCCAACTCAGCATAATGCTGGTTGTAAAAACCTTCCGCTGGTCTTCCGCATATATATATACAAACATACATTATAATAACTCGGCGCGTTATTTTTTTTTATAAATTCATTGCAAATTCTAATAATAATAATAATCAAGGGACATGGATTACAAAAAGTTTTAATAAACTTTCGGGTACAACTCCGAAATATTAATAGTATTTGTACGACGTCAAATAAGAGAATATGATTAATATAATATTAACAATAGTAAAATCAGCCTTTGTAACGGGTTTGTGGTTTGAATAATAAATTAAGTATCTAGATAGAATTATTAAATCCACCTTGAGGACCCGACTTTGATCGAATACCATAGTACATTAAAGTTATTTTTATTTTGATAAATGGATCTTCATAATATACATCGATTAATAGCTCATCGTTATAGGTTAAAAGGTTATTTATTAAGTACAAGCTTTTGCCTGTGACTTCATCCGCGCACGTTTTTCTAAGGTATTATCAGTAATATAAAAAAAGCACGCGAAATGACTCAATCAGTGGTAAAATTTCATGCTATCAAATATCAAGGCCGGCGAAGCCACCGGACACAGCTAGTGAGTATTATTTATGCTTCAAGAAATATGGAATTGACAAGTCTACATAAGACAAAAGACCCAAAAAGAATACTAAAAAGTATACCTACCACAATGTTCAAGACATTAAGAATTTATTTTTGTAATCCATCTCGTTCCAGTATTTTTGCCTGTTAAATATTTACACCATATTAAGCGATTCGGCGAACGCTACAGAAAATATTATTATTACATCAAAGAAACTTTATCAAATGAAACGTCGCAAAGAAATATCATGTTACCTCTGAATTTGTGTCTACGTCACCGTCACGTGACATGGCAAGACTTAAATAATATCCATCAAAAGTAACCTTGTTTTTTATATTAAGCCAACGAGCCAAATTGTTATTTTATTTTTTATATTTAGATCAAATTAATGTGTGTAATTGAAAAAGTTGTTGTCGCACGCGACAGTGGTTGGTCGGTGACGCAACGATCTAGCTAGTGGGAGTAGTGTCATACTTTTCAGTATAAAGAATATTTTTTTGCCTGACGCGTAGTATCTTTTCACGCCTTAACTACTCAGCCGATCATAATGAAATTTAGCAAACACGTTTCATCCAAAAAAAACACATAGGGTTACCTTTCATCCAGAAAAAAAGTACTGTTCAAGAGGGATCTAAGAAGGATCATCTAAGAGGGAAAAAAACTAACGCCTGGCAAAGCGGACGAAGTCGCGGACACCATAGATAAAAAATAATTCAATTTTTCGCATCCATCTTTTGTTGTAGCACGAAAATTACATGAATTCGGACGCTTACATGACTGTGTCGGAGAACATTGAGTAAAAATGTAAAAAAAAAAACGGCCTTCGCTTCTCCATAGACAGATCTGGAAGTTTGTGACGGAATGAATACGGATTTTCTAATAGAAATTAGGTAGGTGCCTTAGCTTTAACACGCCGTAAAAATATTTATTGCTTTTTTAAAATGTTTATTATCTTAGCATTGGTGGTGTTTTGTTTCATTTAGATTTGATTAAAAACACAAACTTTTTTTGTTATAGCGGCAGGAGCTACCGCCGCGCCGTATCAAATTATCAATTATAGCCTTGACGTAAAAAAACTCGTAAAATGGTATTTTTATTTTTTATTTTTTTAATTTATGTAGTTTGCCGTTTAAGAGTTTAGAGTCTAAATGTATTGTGAGCTAAAAACATATTTTTTTTTGTTTCTTTTGTAAAAAAAAAATCCCTCCATTACTATCTTCAGCACTGTCAGGAATGAGTGACAAACATTTTTACATGACCCATCTAGGGGAAAGGGACTGTACCTATAGTGGACTATGCTTTTCATTATGTTACATTTACCCAGGCGGTGCAGCCTGGGAAAATCATAATATGCTAGAACGTTAGCAATATATAAACTGTATATAAACCTGTAGGCTCCACCCATCAACTTATTGATGACCAGTCCAATATCGTGAAGTGTATACACATAGCCTCTCGGTAGATGTGGCCTGACATCCCTCAGGATATATCTCAGCGTGTTGCCGGGTCCACTTTTTGTGTTGTACAATTCTTCGAGTCGTGGTATCGTTAGGAATTTCCGCATGGACACTCCATTCTCCAGAAGTAGTTTCACGAAGTCTATACGGTCGTGTTCAAGTGCTTGCATCATCGCTTCGTCTAAAGCACCTGCGAAAAAACACACAAAACTTAACAACAGTTTGATGTTACTTAAAGATATTTAAACGAAAGGTCATTAATGTGTAATTGACCCAGATGGTCTATTCCGATTTCGAATTTAGTAACAGATAACTATATGTTACTAAATTCCTAAAAATGTTAACCTTATTGACTATTAGATATTAACTTGAATTCAGCCGAGGGGCTCAGCTAGTATAGCTTAATGGTCGAATTAAAGAAGTCTTTGGTGCGGCTGAACATTTTCGGTAACCTTCAAAATTAGTCCTATGGGACCGGATGGGATAACGTTTGGGTTATATTACAATTCTACACACCAAAGCTACGCTCCCTATGTGACTTTAGGGATACTTTATTAGGGATTTCGCGAGATATGTATTTACTCGTAAAAATACTATTATTATGTTTGAAGATACATACAGATCGCCAGCAAAGGATCTCTGGAGACAAAACCTTTGCGTCTAAATCCGCAAATCCATAAAAATGATTATGATTTCGTATTTTGCAGTAAGACGGCAATTAGGTCAGTGCAAATGTTGAGCTACGAAAAATTATTGTCTGCACAAAGTGGAAAACTTAATTTTTAAACACGTCTTATCAATGTAGTTCATTTCAGGACGAGTCACGTTTTTCAATTTCAATTTCAAATTAATATTCGGATTTACACCCGTTAGATACGATTACATGGAGTAGCGTTTCTCTTCTGTTTTGCGGTAATGTCATTCCTTGTTAATTTATGTAGGTAAGGTTGACATAACAACAAAATAAAGATTTCAAACAAAAATTTACGTTGACGTTATCAAAGATAGCGTATCAATAAAACATTGTCGTTAAAAACGTTTAGTTGGGATTTAGGTACTTGTTTTGCTATTCCTACGTAGTTTATGTAGAGGTACCAATATAGGTACGGTTAAAAACAAAATAAAAACACAAAATTTACGTTAACTGTTATTGAAATTTTTCAGTTATCATAAATTACTTTTAAACCGTCCTGGATTCAAATCTACGTAATTCTCTTTAACACTTTGGAATACTTTAGATAATGACTATGAATACATCATGTATGAATAAAATGTAAGTAAAAAGTCTTTAAAATACCTACATGTGAATTACCTACATTTAAAAGTGAATTTCAAAGTTAACGAACGTATAATTATGAAGTTTTTTGCATAACCAGCAGATAGCAATAAAAATCATGACTCATGGAAAATTTTAGACAAATGATTTTTTTGCAGTTAGTACTCCGCCACTGCATCACTCGGTTTCAGTGTGCTTGCAACTTGTTTAGGTAGATTGGATCGACAAGTCCTTATGCGCATTGCGTCTCTTTACATAGAACGTAGGTAAATACAAAGTCCTTTCGAATTGTTTTAAGGAAAACATGAAATGACACCTTTTAACAAAAAATACTTTTGCAAATAGAGTTGAAGATTATTTCAATTACTAAATGATAGTCAAAGTAATTTTGATTCACTGTAGTTTTTTTTAATATACTATTCATTTATTGTAATAATTTTCTATTTATTACAAATTAGCTGTTGCATGGGACTTCGTCCGTGTAACTTTATAAAATAAATCCTATATTATTTGCTGATAAAATCGATCCCGTAGTTTTTGAGTTTATTCATTACAAACACAGAAAATACAAATCAGAGAAGATTATAATATCAGTATAGACTAGTGACCCGTGGCGGCGCCACCGTCGCCTAAGCCATAAATATGTCAGGCGTTTCTCAGGTGTTATATTTTACATTTTTCAACGCGGACGAAGTCGCGGGCACCGGCAAAAGCAAAAAAGTAAGGCGCAAAAGTTGAGATTTTACCCTCTCACAACGGCGAACTTTTATGCAAACCCACCTAATACTACAAATAAAATTAAATCTTTCATAAAGTGAATTTCAAGAAAACAGCAAATGTACAGAAGATCCCTAGAAGTGTACTTAAGGAATTGTAAGTCAATAAGTAATTCATTTGGATTCCCAAGAGACACACACCCATTTAAAACCCGAAACAGCGAATGGAAAACGCTCACATAGTTACGACAAGCAAAAGTGACTCGTTCAAATACCTAAGCTTACTCGTATTTTACTGGAACAAAACACCTGATGTTAGTTTGCCCTTAATAAATTAAAAGCAATATTTTTCTTAGTAACTAAACCAACGTATGTTAACATCATAGTACAGTAATATACTTGTGATACTACCTATTATTAATACTAGGTTTTTATTAAGTCGTAAAATATAATCAATAGAAAAATATAGCGTAAAATAAAGCGAGATATCGTGAGATGTGAGAACTAGGTAGTTGCATTGATCAGTTAGTATAATATAAATTATTACAGTGGTTACTCAAAATAAAAGTTGGCAGTGGTTAAATAATCTTTATGTCTTGTTCCACTAGTTAGTACAATGAAAATCAAGATTTATAATGAGTACTGTGAAAACGAAAAATAAGAGCCAAGTACTTATCAAAACAGATAAGAGGAAGACCTTCTAAAGCCAAACAAGCTCTTGGTATACATGTTCCTTTTTATACTAATAGTTAATTATTTAAAGTTTAATTATGTGATTTTTTTACTAGTTCAAGGAATCGAAGAATCTGCATTCCGAACTAGTGGTAAATTCAAAATAATTTAATATTGTTACAGACCTGAAATTCACAATCAATTCAACAACATTAATTATTTCTTTTTTTATGTTTAGTAGTTAAGTAATAAAAAAACTTTCGAAAAAGTTGTTTTTCCTTTTATCACTTACAATACTAGTACCTACCTAATTATAAGTAAAATAATTCATACACCAAATCTAAAAAAATTCAAGCCAATAATTACTAAGTGAGACAGAGAATCTAATAAAATTAAAATCGTCCACTTAAGACACTCGTCTTAAAATGTCTAAATTGGACTTTAAATGTGACTTAGGAGCTGGGTAGAAATGTTGTTCCCTCGGGGTACAAATTTATTATTCTATCTGCCCTGTTCATCAATATTTTAGGAGCATTTAAAACCGGTAACAGCTAAGAAATAGAGTCAATGTAATCGTAATGGACCTTAGTGTAAGGTGTACTGTTTGCAGCAGTTTACAGCAAACACTCCCAGAAGTGTAACATCTTTACATAGTACTAGCTGTGGCACCTAAAATGGCGAAGTCGCGTGACTTTGCCCGCGTAACTTTATAAAATATAGCCTATAAAATGTAGCTTTCTATATGTGAAAGAATTTTCAAAATCGGTCCAATAGTTTTTGAGTTTATCTATACTTAATATTATAAATAGGAAAGATTTGATTGTTTGTTTGTTTGAATTGAATAGGCTCCGAAACTACTGGACCGATTTGAAAAATTCTTTCACTGTTGGGAAGCTATATTATCAGCGAGTAACATAGGCTATATTATATTTTTTTTAAAATTAGGAATCCTTACTAAAACTCTAATAATGTAACCCAATGTGTAAAAAATGACCTAAAATATTCCTTACATCGCGTGCGCTGAAAAAACTATTGATGATAGAACAAAATAATGTACTACGACTTTGCAGAACACACCATTATCTACAAAAAGTGTCGTGACAGCATATGTCTAGCTATTATAGTTATGCCACAATAAGTGTTCTTTTATTTTAAAAATTTAATTGAAATGCCGCTTGGTATTAATCCTTATCAAAATAAAATACTTCATATTCAAGACTGCTTCAATACCTTTATATAACTTTTTGAATTGTTTAATTCGGACATTCCATTCGAAAGATATCACGAGTTTAAAAATGTAAGTATTAGAAAAAAGTCGCGTGGTCGCCGCTCACCCCGCTCACCATAATATGCGATGTAGGCGTTACTGGAGTACTGAGGGTTGTCAATGTCAAGAAATAAAATGCGGCGCGGTCGTGTGCGGAATCGAATAATTTTCGCTTGAAAATATTTTGAATTCGCTTTAAATTCGTTTAGTAGGTAATTAAAAAATTAACTAAACCCATTTTTTATATTATTTTCAGTAAGTACTGAAAAAAAGAAACCTGATGATATATAATTTGTAGAAAAAAATTTGCATCCGTGCGAAGCCGGGAGCGAATTGCTAGTTCATTATAAACATACAAATCTTCTCTCTATAATATTAGTAAATATATTGACTAGTGTAGATAATTTGAAGTCGCTTTCCACGTCTGCCTGTATGGCCGCTAACTCCTTCCACGCAACAGCTTTTGATGCGGTTTTCACCATCAGTTAGGTAATTTATATAATAAAACCCAATTAACACAGTTATTTTTTAACTAGGTGCCAAACACTTTAGTATGGCAAACAAGAATCGGTTTGCAATAAATAACCTTCTTTGAATGAACTAGCGATCCGCTCCCGGCTTCGCCCAGGAAAAAACTTTAACTGATAGTAACTGACATTCGCAATCACTGGCTTGAAAATTTCGAAATGGAACCTGTCACATACACGCCCGCCAGTCAAATACAGTCAAATGTCAGTTAGTTTTTAAATGACTGTTACTTTTTTATAGCATTAACAAACTAGTTGGTTACTTGGCGATCTTTTATACAGCTAGTGCCCTACAGATTGATACTGATATTAATGCAACGTTTTTAACCCCCGATGCAAAAACGAGGTGTTATAAGTCCGTGGAATCGTAGTTCCCAAACGGATGGACCGATTTTGATCTGATCTGTTTATGTTTGAAAGCGGACGTGATCGAGATTGTTCTTAGCTATAATTTATGAAGATCTGTTCAGGCGTTTAAAGACCTTCAGCCCATTTCCTAGTTAACGAAGGGATTTCACTAACTTCCGACTAACGAAGGGATTTCCACTAGACCACGGTGGCATTGTCAACATGGTCACCTTGACCTGATGCTGCAGCATCATGTAGTCTACGATAACGCTTTATAATAGAATAACTTTATAATTTCTTATAATTGAAATCATTTGTGACATTATTTCAATGACACATCGTTAAAATCATTGTGGAGGAGTTAAAATAAGTTAGTATAAGTAAAGAAAATCAAGCTTTTTATCAGATTTTATATTTGTTAGGATGTAAAAATAGGGAATTTGGTCTGTGGTTTGACACTTCATATTAAATTTTAAATGTTAATATTACAATGTAGAAGTGCGTTTAATTTTCAATTGAAAAGGAAGTAATGTGCTACAAATGGTTTCTTCTTAAGTCAAAGAAATCAAAGAGTTAGAGCGAAATTATAAGACCAAGTCATCTATAACGTAAAAATCCAGGACATAAAAAATACAGGACAATACAATTTACACGTCATTGGTTTTTGTCGATGAAATTCTGTAAATACTCAACTTTTCTTCTGAGCACTTTTTTTTTGGTCAACCTGTATATACCTAAATAGGTAAAGACAGAATAGTCCAGTACCTTTTTCTCTTCTGTTTGTCGACTGAGTTTCTTTTATTATTTACTAGCGACTCGTCTCCGGCTTCGTCTGAATTGAAATTTTCAAAAAAATATTTCTTGGCGGATGCTTACGTTATAAATAACCTATGTTCTAAATTTCAGCTTTCTAGACTTAATAATTCTGGTAATCTAGCTTATTTATAAAAGTCTATTTATTAAAAGATAAATTGTGTGGATTTGGTTTCTTTGAAATGTTACCAACTAAGAATGCTCAGCCAAAGACTATATAAGTATATGTGCTCAGCACAATGAGAATCACCTCACATGTGAGCATTGGTTTATTAGCGATTATGGTCTAATAATGCCACAAACCTGGTGGCCATTCTTGTCCGTACACAAATATTTCCGATCTCGCAATATCCACACGGTTCCAAGTGAGAGCCAATGACAGCTGTTCGCTGGCCGACAGGTGCTGGGCTCGGAACAGAGCTGTCAGAATCACTTGATCCAACTCCTGAACCTCGCCGCCTTCCGCACGCTCTTGAATCCTGAAGACTGTGATCTGAAAAGAAAGATACTTTCAGGAAAACATTTCATAGTTGACTTTTTATAGTTGGTCTGGATCTGACAAGTGGTGGCAGGGCGTAATGCGATTCGCAGTAATTTTGGCAGCCCGTCTGGGGGCAGTAACAGGTTTGTTACTGTCTTATAGAAGACCACTGGTCGAGCATGGTCGACACGACAACACACTGGCAACACCCGTGGCCTTGATTGTGTATTAGACGACGGTAATCACATATGTAGCATCTAGTGGACCGTCAGCTTGTCTGACAACTTTTACATTTAAAAAAATGTCCACACACAAACACACACACAAAAGGTACATACTTAATGGCTAGTCTAAAAATAAATCATTTCAGAGCGTGTGCATGAATAATAAAAGTCATTGTTCGAGGAAAAAATGGGTCTATTCATTGCATTTGTTTTCATTTTAACAGACACCATAGCAACGACATAATACAGGACGTCCCATGACTATGCGAAATGAAGGGAAAGTACCTTAAATATCGCAGATAGGATATTTTGCTGAAAGAAGACTTTATGTTATTTTTAAAAGTTAGTAATACTGCATTGAAAGATTTTCTAAAAATTACTTGCTTCGTCTGGGAATCGAACCGACTTAAATGTGAAAAAAATTAAACACCCGTATTTTTATGATGCCAATCGAAAGAATGGACAAAAAATAATAATTCTTCTTAAGTAACATAGTATCTTAAAAGAAAGGAATAACTTAAAATGTTTGATTCAAATTTCAAGAATATTATTTATTGCCGACGAAGCAAGTAATTTTTAGAAAATGCAGTATTACTTACTTTTAAAAATAACAGTCTTCTTACAGCAAAATATACTATCTACGATATTTAAGGTACTTTCACTTCAAGTCGCATAGACTTGGGACGCCCTGTATATTCATTTTAATCGTTTTAAATAGTAACTATTATCTTCATTGATTTCTGTGAGCACATTTAGTAGCAACTGCAGTAAAAAAAAATCGAAACTAAATACTTTTTAGTCAAACTTAGCCCAGTATTGGTACGCCAAAACCTTTTGAAATTATTAAAATGTGTTCAAAATTTTTATTCCCACCAGCTTCCCTTTGTACTTGTAATTATAATTTATTTAATTGTTTATAATATTAAATATTTTAAAAAAGCCTACAGCTTTTTTATTAACTGCTTCGCTCTCGGTACAATCAATACATGACTCACACAATAAAAAAGTGGTCATTCTAAAGATTGTCATAAGTTTTGCCCGCGTTTTTTTAGGCTGTCGTTTCGTCCTTTTTATACGAATTAATGGTGACGGTGAATACAACACTTAAAGGTTGATTAAGGTTAACCACTGGTTGATCAATGTTTCAACTTAGTTCTGGAAGTAATTAACGTGCTTCATATGTTAAGATTTTACATTCGACAACGGATGAGAGCGGGCTGGTGATGATTTATATGGAAAAGAGCCGAGAAAAAAAAATCTTATTTATGATTATTTTATTCATGATTTAGCAACAAACCAAAAAGTCTATGGAACTTTTAAAATTCAACTGACCTGCCTTTGAATTAATATTAATCAAAATCGCGATTAAAGAGCTCCCTCTTCTGGTATAATTTTCCTCCCCGCTAGGTGCGGGAGGCATAATGAATTGGTTGAATTGATGGGTGTAGCTCGTTAGCGATTTTAATGGAAGCCCCGAGGCGGTACAGAAGATGGGTGTCTCTCTAGGAGCCATTTTGGGTCCCGTCCTTTTATCTTTTAAAGTGAAAGTTTCTATACACTCTCGTTTTACGTTTTGGTATATGACTTTTATTGCAAGTGTTCATATTTACATTCAACCAATAATTGGATTAATATGAGGACCTTATTCTAACATTTATCCAACCAGGGTAGGATAAAGGTTTCACTTAGTATTTCTTATGTTTATAGGCGAATGTATCCACTTATCATCAAGGGAACTGTCGGCCTTAAACACCGTTTAACGTAAAAAAAAATTAAAGAAAATATTTATACTTATATATAAGAAAATATATCTTTTTATAATACGCATAAAAATACATTTATTATATATTTATATAAACTACCATGTATTTTTGACGACAAGATATCAATCAGTGTTAATGGTCGAAAAAAAAAATATTAAAAGTAACTTTGATCGAAATAAATATGAAATATACCATCGATTTAATTGTAGTCGCGATCACTATCGAAAATGATGATAGTGAAATTATATTTAACGTTAATTAGAAAAGCATTCACAAAAAAAAACAATAACAGCGCGTGTGACATGAAAATGTCGGTTAGAAACATATTAAATGCTTTTCGATTTTATGATAACAAAGTTTTTTTGGTATTGCAAGAAGAGGTCCTCGGACCAAAAGCCATAAAACAATATAGGTATAAAGCTCAGACCAAATAAGAACTAGACTGAATTTTGCGGACAACATAGTGAACCCGGTTTTATAAATAAATTTAATATTAATGCGTAGCCTGGTGTTGCCGTAATAATTCATTTTTATATTTTCATTGAAAACAAGCTGATGCACGCGACTTCGTCCGCGTAACTTTATAAAATATAACCGAAAATTCGGCTTTTACCTAATTATACTAATCCTTTTAAACCAAATAACATAGCGTCTCTATATATTCACTAGTACTGTTTTATACAAAAAAATAAATATAAAAGGTCATTCATTTTATCCATTTTCCTTCACTTTAAATGTATTCTTCGTCGTAATGAATGTAAAAGTAAGTCAAGTAATGTCCTTGTTGGAAGTTGGCGTCGTTATTTCTTGAATATAATTGAAACGTATTTGAATAACTGAAGAAATTTAATTGGGCTCTTTTCTTTTAATTTTGAATATAAGTTTTCATGCTATGTAAGTAACTTAATAAAAAAGTAGTAGTGTAAAACTATACAAATATGCCTGTTTTTTTTTAAAAATGTTACTCAAATATTTTCTTCGGAATACCAAAAAGTTTTTTTTTATAAGCTCATCTTAAGTAGCACAGGGTTCAATTTATACATACAATAATACAAGCCTGCAACTTCGTCCGCGTTTAATTAGAAACCTTTCACGTTTAATGCGCTTTCCCGATTTTACATATAAATTTTTTGTAACGTAAATTTTAGTTCTCTTTTTACATACTTTTGCATACGCCATGAACTTGTGCGAGACGTGGTGAAATATCTCTCAACATCAATTGGGGGTACACCACCACAATTTTCTTAATAGAGTTGTAATTATTTAAAAGGAAGAAATAAATGATCTAACTTTGAAGGTCGTCAATTGAATTTTTTATGTAGGTAAGTATTTCAAAATCGATTCTCTAAATGACATGTCTTGGATATACCTATACTTTTAGTCATAAATATGGATTGGTCTTTTAAACTGCGGGAAATCGTAATAATTACTCGTATATCGTGACGAACGAACGAACGAGAGAACGCTCTTCCGAAACGAAAGAGAGAACGCTAAGAGAAAACCCGGTGATTGGTTATTGTAACGTCAAACATTTATTTTGACGTTACAACAACCAATCACCAAGCTTTCTCTTAGCGTAAACGCCTGTAGAAAGCAGTGCTTTGTACACTTGGCTAGGCCCCTGGGTACTTGGGTGGCTGACTACGATTGTCTCAAATATTGGTAATTTAGTATATGTGATTTTCAATCGGATATTTTTGCACTTTTTATGTGTAGCACTAAAATCATCTAATCGCTTATATACAATATTTCACAGAAATACCTTTAAACTTAATATTTTAATATCCAAGCTTGAAAGATAACATATAATTTATAAATATAGGTACGTGGACGAAGTCGCGAGCAAAAGTTTGTTATATTACTTACTTAACATATTTTTTACGCACGCAAAAAAAGATTTTAAGTTTTCTGTTTAAAAATGAAATTAAAAAAAAAACTAATTTTTGTTTGTTTTTCTGCGGTTGTCGCCTTTCAATTTCTTTCTTCATCATTTTTTGGTCTTTCAACTAAACTTGAATTGGGATTTGAAATACAATTAATTCGAATTTTATTTAATTTGCTTTTTGTATGTATAGGGACGCACACGAAGTCGCAGGCAAAATATAGTATTTTATAAGACATCCATGGCCGCATCTTAATAATGGTAAAAAGTGCGTTACAATAACGAATTTTCTTGAACAATAAATAACTGTTTATTTTTTACCTCTTTTTCATTTTAAAATCTTTTTTACAAAATTGGATGACTTTTTAATTTTTTTATATCTATTTTAAATCTGCCTCAAGCACAAAGTAGTATGAAGCGAAAAGTCCTTTTAGCTCGTTAGACCTTCGGGCGAAACAAGCAGCGAATATGTCTTTTTGATGTCGAAAAACTGCTGACAGACGATGATTCAAATAAAATACTTAAATTTATTCAATTGTTTGCAGTAATACCTTAAAAGTCCAATGCTCTCTAGAAACACGAGGCAAAAGGATTGTTTCATAGCGCTTTCGATAAATTGCTGTTCTTTTTATTTAACGGCATCAACGGCCAACGCCTTTGTAATGCCTTTTGTAATGGAAAATTCACTGAACATCAGTTAATTTGTGTGTACTCACAGATAACTACGCTTAAGGTGCTATCAGATGTTAATGATTTTTGGTCTTTTATATTTTCTTTTTTATTAGTGTTTTTTTTAATGTAAATGTCGTCTGTCTGACTGTCCACATGATAGTAGGTGGTTCTATTAACACAGCAACGTCACAAATGCTGCACGTGTGCTGCTGACCTTAGGAGGATTAAGGACAACGGATTAAGAAGGAAGGGATAGGGACCTTTCCCTATGCCCCTTGGCTCTGGCAACGCTTAATCCCTAACTCATAAACATTCAGTCTGTGTCTAGGTTTGATGTGTCTTAAGTTTAGGTCTCAGTCTTTTTTTGTTATTAAAGATGGGTTTGCTCTTGGCCAGCATCCAACTGCGTAGCCAAGATGAGGCCTACGATGGAGCTCACCCAGAAGGTGACTATTCACTTGAACGTTGAAAAGATTTGTCTTGAAAAGAAGTCAGGGTCTATGAGGATTAGGTAACCAGTGTGGTGATTCAAACGACCTTTAAACTGTTTAACAGATTAGTAGTTAAAAAGTTTATGGTGATTTTAAAACCTTAAATAAAAAATGTTTTTAATGAATAATCACGTATATGCGAAATGTGCTTTTGTTCGTATTATATTAGTGTTGATTTTTGAAGGCAGTAAATGCGTGACTTACCAAATTTTTCTTGCGAGTGCACTGAAGCAATTCGTTGTACAAGCACTCCGCCTGTTGTAAGCCGACTTCGAAAGTCTTTTGGATCGTGTTTATGAGATAATCTCTCATTGATTCCAGTACAGTCTGCTCACCACTTTCAGATGCATACCTAAAAATACAACTAATATTGAAGATCACATACAAAACAAAAATTAAGATAACAGATTTCCATAACAACCATTGTTCGAAGCAATGAAATTAACGTAGAATCATAAGTAAACTAAAATGCACGGTATTTAAATACATTCAAACTTAAATATAACTGTTGCACGCCTAACTTTATAAATATAGCCTATGTTCCTCGCTGATAATATAGCTTTCTACGAGGGCGGCACTGAAAATTTCGGGAATCAAGGAAGTGATACAACATTATTAGTGGAAAAGATATTTATTGTTTTTCGAAGTATTCTCCTTGAAACTTGACACATTTTTCCATTCGATGGAACCAATTATTAAAGCATTCATTCCATTCTGAAGGTGGGGTATTCAAAATGGCCGTTTTGTAGGCGTCTACAGCTTCTTCAGGTGACGAAAATCGTTGACCACGCAATTTGTTCTTAATTTTGGGGAAAGTATAAAAATCATTCGGGCTTAGGTCAGGGCTGTACGGCGGATGGTCTAATAATTCAATGTATTTTTTCTCCAATTGCACCTTAAATTACACTCCGGGCGAAGCCGGGAGCAGGTAGCTAGAATTAATATAAGTAGGTATCGATGATACCCCATCACCAAATTACACGATATTTTCCCAGTATAATTTCTTTTTACCTAATGGTACAAGTTTCAATCGTTAAAACCCCAGTGCCCAAGTTTGCAGTAGATTTAGAGTGCAGAGCAGTGCAGACTCGATTTGGAAATCGAAATTGATCAAAAAAATAGATAGAAAAATTTCTAAAATACTGCAAAAAGATTGCAGAAAAAACAATCAAAATAAATCTATTTAGTAAACTAAATTCAATATAGATAAAAAAGGTCCTTGATTATGTCAGGAGGGGTACCGATCATTCCCCTCTCCACCCTCAACTATAAAATTAGCTATAATCATATACAGCCATTTATATAAATAAAAATATTAATATCGATAATATTGTAAATGTAAACATTAAATTACATTAGAAGTATGTTATCGTTGTAAACATAAGGAAAATAAACTACTCCTAAGGGTGGTGTAACCTTTAGGGGAAATATATATATAAAAAAAATCGTTAAAACGAAAATAAACTGATGGCGATCTCCATACAAAACTGATTGATCCCCATTGTTTACATTCTATTTGAAAGAAAATTGGGCGTTTGAATTTCCTCAAGTTCAATTAACGCAAACAAATCCTTCAAATTAAAGTCTCTGCGTAGAAATAGTTCATCAAGTGAACCAATATTGGACTTGGGATGAAATATTGTGCGCGGAATAATGGCAAATATTGGATGAGAGAGATATTATATTGCATAACGTATGGAAATACGGTATACTGAGAAACGTGGAGAATTGCGTATACTAATCTAGCGATTAGAGATTTAAAAAATAATACTATTTCACAGAAAAGTGCCGAGTTTATAACCTTTTAAACAATACTTCTAACTCGTTATACTCCCTGTAGACCTTCACCTATAAAAAACTTGTCAATCGCAGGACTACAATTCACAAGTGTGACGTTATTTTTTCGACGACAATTGTAGCTGCGCTGTCACAATTATAACACGCTATCGTTTCGTTCCTCAACCGAACTACCTTTTCATACAAGATTCTTATTTTTCCCTTTTAAACCATCTATCTGGTGTTGGCTTGTGCTTATTAAACCACTGTGCCAAATTCTCCTTACAAACTGCCCAAGGCCGCCTAGAGAAATTTTCATTTCACTCCAAAAATCTAAGTCTTGTAAATATACTCGTACGTACTTATGCACAAAGGCGATAAGGTCCGCCGCTCTTCCGCTGCCATCACAAACCACCACTGGCACAGGTGGCGTGTCTGTCACGTATTCCAGAACAGCTCGTACCGTGTTCGTGCCTCCTTCGATCACGAGACACACCACCGGTGTTGAAGAATGCGTGTCTGTAATGAAAAACAAAGGGAAAATCAATTATTTTGAAAGCCGGTGCAAAATTGCCTTATTCATACCTTTTTTGGAGTTACTATGTGTATATTCATAACTGAGCAAACTTTAATTTAATGCAAAATCTCTTGTGATTATTTACATTAAAAAAAAACGTTGACCACACCAAAACAAATATTTTTCTTTTGACATCTGACAAGAGACTTAACATCCTATCATGTAGGGCTGAAAATGTACATTTTCAGACATGATTTTACGAATAAAATAACAAAAAAATCCCGCAAAACAGACTAATATAATTTCCATTACGTTTTGACTAATACATATCAATTATCATCAATACATATAATACAATCGTAAACGAGCCGTCTGTAATCGTAAACGAGCCAATCGTTCCTGAGTTGGAAAAAAATTGTTTTTACAATTTTTATCTGATTGTCTGTGCGTTTATGCACAATTATCTCAGATTTGAATGCGATTTTCACTGATGTTGATGTATTGTAGCAAGCTTCACGTAACATTATTTAATGTTTATTCCAATCGGTTTACAAACAAAAAAGTTAAATTAATTGAAAAATACGCGTTACTTTAGAAACCGCGTTTCGATCGATTTACCTGAAGGTTAGATTACCACGCACAGCTTTTCTACTTTAGTTGAAACTTGAACATTGAACATCGAAACATAAAAACTGAATTCTTCAGTACTTGCCAGTTCCATCCTAATCCTAATCCTAATAATAATTATGTGAAATATGTCAGGCGTTTTATATATATTATATTATATTTTTAGTTTTTCAACGCGAACGAAGTCGCCGGCAGAAGCTAGTGTTTTCTATAAATACTAAGTACTAATATATTTTTTACTTGTAAGTAAAATACACTAACATAAATTTTAAAAGCATTAAATTTATGCACAAAGTAACCGGAAAGCATTGAAATATCAATGGGATTGAACGTGAGTCGAATACGAGTTAAATTTCCGTTCAGCTTTGTGGAAATGGATTACAAATGTTGTTCTTTTTTAACTGCGACCTTTTAAAAGCTTTTATACTGAACTTTTATTGTTATTATAATTATATATCTGTGAATTGATTGTAGGGGATGGGTTCGTTTAATATAAAAATAATAATAATAATAATGAAATTTTGTATACATGGATACATAAAGTCACAAGTTAGGATAACTTTGTATTAAATAACAATTTATTTAATCTCCAGACATAAAAGTTAGGTACTCTGTTACTTGCGAGTTTTCAAGTATAATGTTAATATTTTTCGATATCACGTACAATGTAAAACCCACAGACATCCTAATCTCTTTTTATAGCCATTATGGGATATTATATTACACTAAGTAAGGACGTACTTCGTAGTTTAAGTTAAGCTCAGAGTGTTTGATATATTTCTAGATAATCCCGTATAAGGTATATCCCAAGTACCCGATGCCTTATAATGATTGATTTTTACGAGTCTCTTAACGACTGTCTATTTATTTTATTTTATTAATTTTTGGGACATTTATTTGTGTCCAGACATAAAAACAAAAATATAGTAAGAAAGGCAAAAAGTTTTTTTTGCCTTTTTTACTATATTTATAAGGCTCTGATGATTATCTTAGGCTCTGAACTTACCATTAAGTAGACCCACACATTTCTACAGACCTTTTGAAAGATAAGTCAACAAAATGTAACATACTACGACAAGAGGGAATACTACGTCCAACATATGTATGTATGCTATCTTAATCATAACAATGACAAAGTATGCGTTTTTATAAAAATGTGAATGTTTTTTATTCATTGTGAAAATTTGGTTTGTTTGCCATACACATCTAAGGGCCTCTTTCACCAACTACAAGTAAAGTGTTGATTAATTACTTTTAGAAATAATTTTATGTTTTATTAAATTATGCACTCGATTTACTGCATCCTTCGATAGGCGATTTTTTTTTTATTATTTTCTTGGTTTGGGACTTTTACCGTACAAACAAAGGTATATCATCTCCATCATTCCCGGTGACTTTAAATGGCGGTTAGCCTACTTGACACATGGTAAAAGAGGCCCTAAATCCGGCCATTCTGCTGAGATCTGTGATATTATTCGTGAGATTTCGATAAGGATCGTCCAGCCTACGGGAAATTTTTCAACAAAAATTTTGATGTTTTATTCAAGAGTTTTCCTTTGTAAGTAAGAACACTCGCGTATCTCGTTGAAATATAATTAAGGAGTCCTAGCGCGATTTGGTGCGAGCTTTTTGAGCAATCTTGAATCTTGAACTGAATTTTTTTTTATGAGTTAGGTATTGTAGCGAAGTGTCGCTCTTACAGAAGTACATACTTACCTACTTCGTATAAAAAAAATTCAAGATTTACTTCACGTTATGAAATCTCATCACATTAATAAAAAAATAAAAAAAATAAGTAGGTAGAAACGTAATGTTGTGTTGTTGTATAGATTCAAATACCGCTAAACCGATTTTAATGAAATTTTCAGGCAATCTTCAGATTAGGCCAGCGGTGATTCTGTGAGGTTTAGTAGAGATCGGATAAAAAAAACATCTTTTTTTTTTCTCCCTTTTGTTTTGATAATGTTGTGTAATGTTTTCCTTAGATTTTTTTATTTAAAAATTAAAATGAAATATTCGAGGCCTGAAAAAATTATACTTAGAGCAATATTGACTGAATAAACTAAGAAAAAGGGGCGCTGTTGAAGTCGCGAGCGAAAGCTATAATAAAAAATAATAAATTACAATTAATAAATTCTATTAAACTGACTTGTGTAAAGTCGCTCACCGGCTCAGTTCGTTTGATACCGTCAGTAAAGATAGCGAACAAAATAAAATACGAGCCGACATATTTGTTGGCAATCGCGCATGCCGTTGTACGCTCATGGATGTCATCGGGGCATTACGAGAGCGAGGGGACGAACGGGAGAATCGAACGAAGCGGCGCGGTGGCTTGCTCGGCGCGATGACGCCTTCCATTCAAAGCCGTTGAAGCAGTTCAGTGACGTGTCCGACGCGCGGCTCGACGAACGCATGCGTGTTGTTTGACTTGTTTGTTCAAATCAAATGAATGAACATTGACCACCAAAATGGATACCACATTCGTATTCCCGCGCAAACTAATAAGAGAGTTCATCAAGATGTACAAAGATCTGCCTTGTCTATGGAATCGCAACTGCGGCGCGTACAAACATAAGCAGAAACGTCACGAGGCCATTTCGAAGCTAACCGAATTCGTGCAACAGTCCGATCCGACAATAACGCGAGTACACATTTTGAGAAAAATCGAGAGCCTCCGCTCGTGTGTCAGAAGGGAGCATAAACGAGTCATTGAGAGTAAATTAAAGGCAACGGATCCAGATGACATATACGTACCGAATTTATGGTATTACGATTTGTTCTCGTTCCTGTTCGAAGAGGAGGACAATAATTTTAAACCGAAAAACTACGTCGTGGAAGTCGAACCTAATAATACGGTATCTATGCTTTGATTATTAGCGCCATCTGTGTTTCGTTGTAAACATTACAAGTGAATTGTTATGTTCTGTTTCCATTACTGCTATGTGTATTAGTTGAAACATACAATGCTAGAATTCATAAGTATAAAGTTCTACATTCTCATATTTAGTGAATAATTAGCTCACATAACCCGGTGTTTTACAAACTGGGTACAAAAGGACCCAGTCGTCGAAAAAAAAGAAAAGAAACCAATTGCTATTAACTGTCTCAATTAAATAAATTTAAATTCCGATCTTAAATCTTAAATTAAATCTTAAATTTGACTCTTTCTGAAATATTTATTTGTCTACAAATTCAAAAGTATAGATCGTCAAACAATAAAAGTAAATGAATCTACAACCGGTTCGGAAATATATTTTTACTGCGAACAAAACGGAAATAAAACTCCGTAGCGTCTGTTTTTTAAATTAATCTTTGTTTAACAAAAATAATAAATTTTAATATACAACCAGTTGTTTTTCAGCTTTTTGTCGGACTACAATTTTTTTCCCGGCTTCCAACGAGTACAATTTTTTTTGCAAATTACGAGTATATGTATATGCAAATCTTCCTCGTTTAACGCTCTTTCCAATAATGAAAACCGCATTAAAATCCGTTGCGTAGTTTTAATTTAGATATACACTGAGCATAGCACTATTTTCTTGAAGTTTAAATTGTGGAAGTAATTATTTTTCTTACATTTGTAAACATCTTATAAAAATAGGTGTAGCTGCAGACAAGATAAATAGATCATTTTTAAAACGCTGGACGTATAAAATAAAAATCCATCTTATGAGATATATAGGTTACTACAAAATAATTTACAATTTACTTACAAGGGTGCAATTTTTGGGCAGCAATGTACTTTTCAAGCTTCCGTCTCAGCACAATCTCTGCCCCATATCGACCGACGGAACCATTGTCGACTAATAGGAAGTAAGCGTGTCTGTTGTTGAGAACTGCTAGTTTTGATCTGAAACAAAATATTTTTAAATAAAAAAAAAAAACGTAGTAACTTGGGAATTAAGTATATATTTTTCGTTAACTCTGGATAAAAAGGAGATCGTGTCAAGATTTGTAAGACGAACGCGATAATCTTATTTTAGACATTTATTTAGCGCATAATCCTTTTCTTTTTAGTCATAAAATGTATTTAAATATTTTGTCATGAAGAAGGTTGAAAAGGGAAGGCGTAATCCATACTAATATAAATGTGAAAGTAACACTGTCTGTCTGATCCCTCGGGGACACTTATTTTTATTCTGGATGAAAGGTACCCTATGTCCTTTCTTGTATTCCTGACAACGTGTATGCAAATTTTCATGATGATCGGTTGAGTAGTTAAGGTGTGAAAGGGTAACAGACAGACAGACAGACAGACAGAGTTACTTTCACATTTATGATATTAGTATGGATATGGTTAATTCAACGCGTATGAAGTCGCCGGCACCGGTTAGTATGAAATAAATTGCTACTCGTAAAATACAATCGTAGAGCAGATTTTCTTTATACATTCGAAAGTAGTTACAAAAAAATTTTGTCTAAATACAAATAAATAATCTCTTAAATTATATTTACAACATGTATAATATCCGCCTATATGTTTTTTTGTGTGTAAAAATATACCTAAAAAGGTAACAAGGAGCAAAAGGCCGCTCGACCAAAAAATTACTCGTCCGACCGGCATCCCTTTTTGCTTCCCACAAAAAGGTTGCCATTGTAAGGCATATTTGACGGTTCGTATATTCAGTACTGTACCTAATCCGGGATTATGATCTGTGTGCTGGCAATCTGTCGAGATAATTTATTGATTGAGCCGCTCTGTCTTGCGTTAAAGTACTTGTACTATGTATTATGGTATTCCGTGGTTAAAGTCTATTTATTACGACCACCAATAACGACAACCAAAACTGCCGACCTTTATAATGGTCCTACCTTTTTTTTTAAATTTACTGTAATATCAAAATAGCCGATCTACAGTGCTTGGTAGTGGCAATAATCACTGTTTTCTGCAATCATAAATTAGGCAGCATGTCTGGCGGCAGTAACCACGTAAGTACTTAACAGTACGTGCTCTGTTGTGTTTCGGTACTCGTAGTAATACACGTCAGAGCCCAATTTAGACCCATATCTCAATCTATGTACTCTCTATTTCATACTTTTCCACTTGCAATATGCGATGGATGGATGGATGGATAAAACAGCCTGCAAACCTTTATATAAAAAGAAGCAGAAAATAATCAGCCGGTGTAACCACCCTGTTACAGAAGCGTGAGTAACGGATGCCATAATCTATTCACCTATGTTCACCTATGCACCTATGTTAGCGTCTGCTATTTGTGTTGACTGAAGTTGATTGATTAAGGCGGAAAGTATACTAAAAAGTGATCTGTGACATTGAAAAAAGAGTTGCTCATTCATTTAGATTAATTCGATGAGATTGGAAAGGTATAATATTGAATGATATTGAAAAGTTATCAGACAGTTGAACGAACGAGTTCGCGAAGAGTAGTCGTAGTAGTATGTTGGCACATCTTATAGTTGGAATTGTAGTTTTGATTATCTGTCGGACGATAAAAGTATTTGGAGTAAACATAAAGTGGTTTAATTAATGTACCCTAAGTAGAGGGTGCTAACACTATGTTAACCTATAGGCGAAGATTACCACTTACAATCAAGTGAACTGTCTATCTGTTTACCGAACTTTATCATTAAAAACCATTTAAGGCTCAAACGGTGTCTTAATTTGAAAAATATATTATTGAATAAAAACATAAAAAATATATAAAAAGGAAATTGTGATATAAAAAAAAAACAATGATTGAATTATTAGGGTTTCTATTTGTTTTCAACAAATTGTACGTGTTGCCATTGGGACGCGATCCGCATAAATGAAATCTTTGTAGCAATTTGCACGTTTATAATTTAATATTATGTTTTTACATTTAAGGGTCAATGCTTTTTTCTGTAGATTCTATAGGTGTATTTTATATTATTGTAGGTGTCATAAACATCGAAAAGGATGTACCTACAAAGACTAATTTTAGCGTAATATAGATAGGTATTCCATTGTTTCCATTGAGGACAGTATAAGTAGAATAAGAAATTGAAAAATATATTATTTTGACTCAATTTAAAGATAAAAAAAGCACATCTGCGTCTCTTTTATCCGTATAACTGTAGCATTTATTTTCAACGTATATCGTTCACTCTCTGCAATTGCTTCTGTCGGAAACTTTCCAGAGATATTTTTAGTTACAACATCTGATAACACGTTAAAGCGAGGTCTTATCTCGATTTCATATATGAAATATTAAATCTAATTCTATGTGACAAAACATATAGTTACTGTTATCGATAGAGGCTATGCGAAATAAATAGTTTAATTTTCATTTTTGATATACCTACTTTAAATATTATACACAAGCCTTCCTCGTTTATCGCTCTTTCCAATAGTGAAAACCGTATCAAAATCCGTTGTATTGGATGATTAGAAGAAGTTACCACACTGAGGTTGACAGATATACATATATCCACATGGATAATATACTTCTAGTACTAGTTGTTACACATTAGCTTTTGCTTATGCTTATCCCGAAGGTACATATTAACAAAATCAATAAACACTCTTATGATTTAATAAAGCATTCTTAGAATGGATAAGTTATTTCGAAGATTACCTAAACAAGGTCATTTAATTGTATGTAATAGTTATTAGTTTAGTATTAAAAAACAGATTTTATTTTATTTAAGAATAGCTAAGAAGAAGGCATAGCTGCAAAAAGAGGTAGGTCAGACCACACTGCGTTTTCCAGTCATTTGAGCAGCCCGTCCAGCGGGACATATGACCACCGTGAAATATCAATAAGTGTGCTGTTGTATTTCGGTGTGTAAGTAAGGTATGCCAGAACCCATTTCTCTATCCCTCTCCAATCCCTTATACCTAGTCCTACTCCACTTGCAGCACCTGTGGCGTTGCTTGTGTTAAAGGCGACGTGTTAAGGCTACCTACAATCAAGTGGACCGTCAGCCTGTCTGTCGAACTAAACTTAAAAAAAAAATTGTTTCAGGATTCACCAGAAGAAGAAGCCGCGACAGATGAAGACGACGAACTCCCATTTGAACAGTCAATGGAGAGCTATCATCCACCTGAATTCAACTCAAATATAATAGAAGTACCCGAATCTTCTTCCAAACGTTATCAGCCTTACGATGATGAAAAGAATAAACGACATTGTACTGAAGTCGATGACGAATATGATGCTATTGGTAAGCGGTTTGGTGATTATTTGTATAATTTTTGACCTAAATTTTACTTTGCAATTAATAATGGACGAAATATAAGGTTGGTGAGGTCGCGCATTGCATTTATGAGAAAGTCGACAGGCAGGCTGATAGTTGATAAGCTCAAGCTTCGCTATTTTTCATACCGCGCGCGATAATACTCCTGTTATCTTTCTCGGTCTAGGAAATGACGATCTGGAGTGATGGAAAAGGATAGAACATGAAAAAATACGATTCCGGTTCAGCCCACTTCACTCACAAGGTTCAATGCCTGCGTCACGATAAAAGCGATAAAAATCATGATAAAAGCGAGCGAGTTAAGACTTGAATATTCAATGAGAGAAAATGCCATTTTCATTTGAGAATATTGATATGAGTAATCATTAGTTTAAATTCAATTTGCAGGTATAAATGTCGCAGCGAAATTACGGACTATATCACCAAACATGAGAATACTTGCCGAGAAATTGATCAACGATGTACTGTTTCAAGCCCAATTGAATGGATTAACTTCCTCTACAGTCATTTCAACACCTGATCCGTTTAAGCAAGATAATGAGAGCATTTTATAGTAATTATGTTAAAAAAATGTGTCATTAAAAATAATTAAATTTAAATTAATCAAAAGATTTCTTTTTCTTTTGTATTTTATTGCTCAGTCTTGAGAATATAATTCGTGCTGAGCGCTTCAGACAAGGTTCAATTCAGTTCATAAGCATGGATATAACGGACACTAATTTTAAATTCTATTTTTCAGGAATTGATATAATAAAAAATGTTTAATTAAATGCGTATCTGAATCCATTGATCTGAATTAACATTAAAAGACCATTTGATAGCAGGTATACAATAAAATTAAATATAAAAAAGTGAAAAGCTCCCAGTGAATATATGGGTTTCCAGAATTTACTATATAATATTTGCTACATGACAAACAGATCTTTGTTCACATGTCAGAGGAACCCTAGCTGGTAGGACAAAGAACCCTAAGCTAAGAAGAATGTTTTCTCTTTTATAAAACAGTGGCAAAGTTTGTTAAGGCTGTTCTCGGTAGCTTTAATTAATTAGACATAAAGCAGCATTCACGTACGAAGTTGAATAATTAGTGATTTATCACTTTGAAGGTCTAACGAGAGTTAAACGACTTGATATGTGTCACTTTCCTTATGCAGAGAAAATTCATATTTTGCACATATTATACGAATGATAAATTGGGACATATTTGTAAGGTAGCTGTAGGGTTCTACTATTAGAATAGAAGGCTTTGGTTAAAACGGTAGTCTTCTGTAAGGGAGAAGTTACTGTCACCAAACTGCCAAATAACTGCGAAACGCAGAATGTCCTGTCATTAGACCAGCAGAGTCCACTTTAAAAAGTTCAATACAAAAGTTCAATACAAATACCTAAATCTAAAAATTCACTTTTGTGAGCTGTTGACGATACAGGGGTTTTAGTCAAAGTAACAATATAAAACGACAACGAAACGATAACGAAATTCGAAAGAATAAAATGTATGGTATGTATCACGTGATTTAGCGACGGCATATGTCAATTCCATACATTTTATTGTTTTCGAACTTCGTTATCGTTTAGTTATCGTTTTAAATTGTTACTTTGACTAGGGACAAAATACATTAAAAGTATTATTTCCCAGAGAGTACTTGCCTTTATTGAATGAAACATTATTAAAAATTTTACACAATATTTTTCAAACAAGCATTTAAACGAAACGACAACATAAAACGGTACATTACTGTCTGTTATCTTTGCTAACACAAATTTAAAGGGCAGTTTAGACGTCAAGGGCTTTAAGGACTTAACCCCTACGCTTATATGGAACAAAGTCACCTAATTTGTGAGTGTTCTCAAGGAAGCTAATAAGGAAAAAAGTAAGACCTTAACTGCTTACCTAACCTAACTTAACCAAAGACCTAGTTCACGTATTAAATAAATTATGAAATCTCTTCATTTAATAATGTTCAATATCTCATTTTAAATTTATTTTCTCCGTGATTTTTACCCAATTCATCATTTTAACAGTTTGATTATCTTTTTTACACTTACCTCGGCGAGGCGATAGCATGATATGGCACGTCCCTTCCTTTTCCAATAAGTTCGTTAGCACCCTCAACTATACCCCACGGAGCGATACCAATGCTGACCACTCTGCCAGCGCGTTGGGATCTCTCCAGTTGTAGAGCATCACCCACTTGACGAGTTACACCTGGAGAAGAAAAATATATATAGAGTGGACATTCAAAGTAAATGAAAGGTCACATTTTCTGGGCGTTGCCTGTAGAATATTTATTATCACTACATATTATAAAACAAAGTCCTCCGCCGCATCTGTGTGTCTGTTCGCGATAAACTCAAAAACTATTTTCATGATGCTTTCAACAATGGATAAAATGGTTCTCGAGGAAGGTTTTTGTATATAATTTTTAAAGCGGACGAAGTCGCGGGCACCCGCTAGTTATGTAATATAATATTATCAAGTTCATATTATATGTCTGAGATGGAAATGGATTTCGATCAGTGTTGGGATCCACGATGGTGCACGAAGAACAGTGAATCATAATGCACATAAATGATAAACAACTAAATAAAATAAAAATGTTTTATAAATATGAAACTTTCTTTACTTTATTCAATCAACCAAAATGACCTTTAAAAATTTTGGAAACGAAAACAATCGCTACGAGTATAACAAATTTGACTAAACTTGATACTTTATTGTTTCAACCGAAACTTCATTCTCAATTAAACACTTACCTGTATTGGTTCCACCGGTAAATATCCAAGCGCCTGTTGTCTTCGCAGCTTTGAGGAGTCCTTTCCTCAGAACCTTCTTAAGTTTAGGCTGAAGGTCAAAATTTGCCTTTCCGCCTTGAATTGTAATCAGAAGTTTGGGCCTTTCCAGAGCCCATTCTCTCGTCAGAAGTTGAACTATGAGATCTGGTCGAGTGTCGTGGGCAAGACGTACATACTAGGACAGAAAAAAAAAAGTTGCTATGAGTTTTTGGAGCAGGATGTCTAAAACATTAAAAAGCTAAAGCGAAACATCCAACAACAACAAAATACTTTTTAACAAAAGTACATAAATATGCATTTATAAACAAGCAATATTGTAGATAATTATCTCAATTCCGAATATGACATATTATTATCCTAAACTAAAGCCCTAAACTAGAATCAAAAGTGCTAGAAATTCTGTAATATGAACATGGTGTGCTGTAAAACCCTAATGAGTTTGTGTTTACACCAATGTTAAATTAAATTAAACATTATATTGTATTAATTAATAAATATAAATAAAAAAATAAACACTTCATTGCCATAGAAAAGGTGTGCGTAGGAATAAGAAAAATAGAGTTAAAAATAAGTGAACTTAATATGTAACAGTATCTATATTATGATTATAACGTACAGAGTTTAAATAACACCATCGCAGAAAACTAATATAGGTAACTAGGTGTTGCACGCGACTTGATCCGCGTAACTTTATCTATCTATACTAATATTATAAAGAGAGATGTGTATGTTTTTAAATGAATAAACACAAAAACTATTCGATCTATTTTAAAAATTCTTTAACCTACTCGTATTATCAGCGAGTAACATAGGCTATATTTTATTAAAAAAAAAATAAAAAAAAAAATAACGCGGGTGAAGTCGCGTGCAACAGCTAGTAAAATATAAGGGTACAATATAAAATATAAATACAATAAATACCCTTTTATATATTTACCTGCGCTTTCGTTGGATGTGGTCCACCTTGGAACTCGACAGTGCCATAAGCATCGGTTGGGGCTGGTTGAGTATGGCGCGCAGGAACCCATGCATCACCAGGTGCCCCTGTGTTCACACTTGACCCATGCGCAGTCTTACTAAGACCACACCAACATCTGTTAGAACAAACATAAGTAATATTAATGTCATTAAAATCTTATTAATATCATAAATGCGAAAATTTGTGAGCATGTATGGATTTCTGTCTTAGTAATAGGTAGAAGAGGTATGTAAGTGGAGTGAGCGCTGATAGTGTGGAAGATGTGTACTTTATGTAATAATTATAATTATATTAAATAAACAAGAATATTTATAATATAGCTTCTATATTTTGTACAACACATATTTTAGACAGACATACAGTGACAACTTATAATATTATTTAGTTCATAAATTATTTAGTTCATAATCATATTATTTAGTTCATAGGAATATTTACTCCAACAGTTTGTTCCTCAGTAACGCAAAACCGGCTTAACGGATTTAAATGAAATTTGGCACATGGATAATTTATTACTTGGAGTAACATATATTATAGGATACTTTTTATCCTGGAAATTTTACGTTCCCAAAGGATCCTCTAAATTTATAAAAATATGGCGCCCAATCCCTTTAGCTGTTCTCGTGTGAAAGAGTAATAAACGTTACTACATTTATTAATTTTGATGCCATACGAAGTTCGCCTGGCCAGCTGATCTATACCCACTTCACCAGGAACATTCGCCTGTAATGTAATGTAGATAGTTTTTACAATTTTTGTCTGTTTGTCTGTGCGTTTGTGGACGCTAATCTCATAAACGGCTGATGTATTGATGATTACCTGGATTATACTATAGGATGCTTTTTTTAACTATAGGTTCCTGTGGATTTACAAAAAACGAACTACAGCGCGTCAGAATTTGCGGGCACCAGCTAGTGCTGAAATAATGTAATTCCATTTTATTGGGATACTAGCTGACCCGACAGATGTCGTTCTGTCAATAGCTTTTGGACTATGACAGCTGATATGTAATTTAAACCAAAAAAATCCTTTCTTACCGGATTTTTACGTTATAAAATAAAATAAATCTATGTTCCATATTTTAGCTTTTGAAATAACAGAGAAAAACCTAGATAATTTAGGTTTAATTCAACATAAAATTGTACTTAATAACAAAACAGATAATCAGAATAGATTGACAATTTGACATGTTATGACACTACAGTGACAGCATTTAGTACATTGACATCTATGGTCAGAGCAGTGCCATGCCATTGAGTTTAATATCACATCAGCTTTCTAGACTTGGGAAGTTTCGGCTGTGCGTTGATAATCAACGATTTCATAGTATAGATTTGTATTTTACTAGAATACTATGTACTAAATGAAAAATGGTCAGTTTCTATGAGATACAGGATTTGTCATAATTTAGAATACTTTTTGTTGCTATAGCAATTCTACATAAAGAAATAATAAATTAAAAAATAATAAAAATTAAAAAAAAAATGGCCTAAAGAAAGACAAAATAAGGCTAAATAAATACTGTTTAATTGTTTTTAAGAATACAAAATACTGGCAGAAATTATTAGAAGTAGGTAAATTTAAATAGTGACAGTATCATACATATATTTTCTATATTATGTGAACATTCATTTTAAACTGGATGTAATTTTTTAAATATTATTTTCTTTATATCTTGTAGTTTTTAATACTTACACAAAATTATCAGTTATTTTTTTCGAAAAAATAAAATTCAACATGGAGGAAGCAGATAAAAAAGATGATAGTGTTGAAACTTCAACTAACAAAAAGGAAGTTACCGTTAACAAGAGTGACGAAGAATTGGGTGACGATCAGGTTTCAAACAGCAAGAGCTCAGTTCAATCTAGTTCGTACCAGGCGAGTCGTACGGACATCGCAGAAGAGAAATCTGACGACCTCAAACGAATGGGTCGTGGAAGACGTCACAAGCGAAGGAGATCTAGGGTACGGCGTGGAAGAGTCTCAAAACGTAGAAGACATGTGGGAAAACGCCAACATGGGAGAGTAGAATCTAAACGCAAGCCAAGAACACGAGACCCTAGGGACGTGATGGGATCAGCAATCACTCTCTTCAGCAAAGCGTCCCAGAGAGGTCGATGTACATCCCCCGTCTGCAAATATTGCGGACACCGCTGTTGTTTGAGAAGGTGATAAAAAGTTGTTTTGGTTTGATTAAAATTTTATTCAAATTTCAATGTCGTGTTTTTATTTCGTTGAGTCAAAGTGTGAATATGTAGATCTCTTGCCAGATGGAAGGGAGTAAGAAATAGGAGAAGTATAAGAAATAGGAAGAGTATGCGAAATAGAAGGAGTATAAGAAATAGGAGGAGAGTGTTAAAAAATAAGAGAAGAATAAAAAATAAGAGGATTCGGCGTGTTACGATTAAACGAGTGGCGAGAAGAAAAATAAAAATTTCAGGTGATGTTTAACTAGCTAGATTTAGATAGTAAGCTTCTCACGATAGTAAAGACCTCAGTACAATGTATTGTGTGAAACGCTAGTGCCGCAAAGCTTTTAAAAACTTTTGTGCTTATTCTTTTACATTAACTTACAATATTTTCAGACGTATTATATAAAGGTCAAATATTTTATGAATTTCTGAGTATTTTGATGTTTTTATTTCAGGAGAACAAGACAATTTATGAGAACATTAAAGCTTATTTAAAAAAAACTCACATTAAAATAAAATTCAGCGAGTTCCTATTGAAAATATAAAATAATCAAAGTATTATATATATCTATATAAACATTTTATAAGTAAAGTCGTTTCTAAGCTAACTTTTAAATAAACCATCCAACGGATTTTGATACGCTTTTCACTAAAAACTATAGCTTTTATTTTATTGGGTAAAAGTATCTAAATACAATTTTTCAAACATTTTTTTTTCTAATCAACTGTACGTTAGAGATGACTAATAGCTAAGTTGACTAACAGTGAATGTGGTAAAAAGTCAAGTAGAAATGGCGTCAAACCAGTTTATAATGCCAAACCTTTATAGTTAGTATTGTCTTTATGTTTAAATAATAAATCATTTTTAAATAGAAATATTTTTATTGGCACAGTAAAAACACAAGTTGGATCACGAAGTAGAATATTTTCCCCTCTCTTCGTCGCAACTAATGATGTGACTGATAGTAACAGCGAACAGCCACTAGACGTATACTCCGAGGTAAACATATAATATACTAAATGGTGCCTGCGACTTAGTCCGCGTTAAAAAAAACATAAGCAATATAACGCTTGACCTTATGTTGCTATAAAACTTAGACCAGGCGTTAGTATTTTATTTTATTTTAGATGATCTCTCGGGAACACTCCTCTTTTTCTGGATTAAAAGTACCCTATGTCTTTTCTTGTGTCCCTGACAACGTGTATGCAAAATTTCATGATGATTGGTTGACTAGTTTAAGCGTGAAAAGGTAACAGGACAGACAGACAGAGCTAACTTTCACATAATAATATTAAAAGTAAGGATAATAAGGATGCAGAGATGTGAATTATTTGAATTACATATAGGGGTTTGATTATTTTTATTTTTATTGCAAATACCTATTTTATTTTGCCTTTGAAATATTCTCACATTATCATATCATAAATTCATAATAAACTCTATTCATTTCTGGATTAGATAACTCCACAAATGATACATGAAAGCTTAAGAAAACTTACTTCTTGGAGGCAAAATGTTCAAACGGAGACTTTAATGAATTACTTAGCAGTAAGTTAATGATTTACTTAGCAGTAATTTGTTGATTATGTTAAGAAAAGTAACTAAGTTTCTTCTATTGAGCCCAAACACGCTATATTTGCTGTAAATTGCTGAGTAGTTAAGTGTTTCGCAGACTGCTTGATGCTGCTGCTTGATGATTAGATCAAGGCTATCATATTACGAAAATACCATCGCAGTAACAGTATACCAAATATCACATTAAACAAACCTGTGGAAATTAGTGAAATCCCTTCGTCAACTGGGAAATGGACAGATGATCTTCAAAAGTCATAACTTTATATCTTTATAAACTACGAGCATTACTAAGAACCATCTAGATTCTAGATCTCGTCAACTTTCAAACAAAAAAAAAAACGTCGGTACTAAATTGGTACATCCGTTTGGACACACACAGATACACCCATACACACATACACACACATACACACAAGTCAGACTTATAACACCCCGTTTTTGCGTCGAGCGTCGAAGGTTAAAAGATGTACTTTTCCAAGTAGCACTTTTATGTGTCATTATAATTAGTTCCTCAATTTTTGTTGACACTAGCGACCTTCTCCCGGCTTCGCCCGGAGTGCAACGTGAAAGAATACCTATAATTGGTCTAGTAGTTTGAGTTTGTAATGAACAAACAAAAATACTAAAATACAAATCTTCTGTCTTTATGATATTATCTACCTAGTACTCGTACTTATAGATAGATTAATAACTTTTACTGTTTTGCGTTAGCATTGTCAGAAATTTAACCTTTAGTTCATGGTGATGTTTGATTTGTAATTAATATATTTTTTTCCGTGCTTATAAGATTGATATTTTTATTTGCTGATATATTATTAACGATTGTTCAACACATTTGCTTTCAGACTCATTATCCTGTAAATCCTAATAAGGATCAACTTATGGAGGAATTAAAAGAAAAACTTAGAGTTGCTTGTATTACAGGTGAGATTGATATAACTAAAAAAATATTCATATTAAAATAAAAACTAGTTATATTATAAATGCGAAAGTTTGTATGTTTGAGTGTTTGTTACTAAATTACACAAAAAATGCCTGAAAATATTTGGATGAAACTTGGCGCACAGATAGTTTATTACCTAAATCTTAATAATAAAAAGCGATGTGTGTATGTATGTCCCCTATATACTCCAAAACCACTGAACCGATTTTGATGAAACTTTCAGACAATCTTCAGATTAGTCCATCGGGTGTTCCTGTTAAGTTTGGTAGCGATTGGACGCGGACGAAGTCGCGAACATATACTAGTTAACATATAAAATATGTACTTTTATCCTGGAAAAATGTTAGGTACCTGTGGGATTTGCAAAACAACATCGCGTACGAAACTTCTATATATAGGTATGTTGCATAGATATATATTATGTACCATATAGTTATGTATCGTATAGTTATGTAACATATAGCTATGTTGCATATATCATTTTGCCTAACCCAATAGAAATATTTCCCAAAGGTATGGTGACATGTGTGAACACCGATTGCTGGCGATTGGCATGTCACCTAATGGGGAGTAAGCTGAGCATGACGCATGTCACAAAATTCTGGCATGTGTATGGTGATACTTTAAAAGCAGTTACAATGAAAGAGGTATTTTTATTTATTTATTTAATTTTTATGTAACTTTTTAGTAGGTGTATCCACAACACTCCTAAGAGGGCTAGAATGGGTGCACCTTGTGAAAGTATAACACATATAATTATGCCAAAGCAAAGAAGTATCAACATAATATGTCAAGACATGCCTTTTTATAGTAGCAACGTACGTTCGACTACGTTCGTTCTAATACATTCGACGTCACATATTAGACATTCAGTCCCCGTCAAGACCGCAACAGCAAGTTTAGTGTGCGTGAAAAAGGCTCGGCGCCTATTATCGGCATCGGCAAGGAAAAGGATCCTTCGGCATCCCTACCCATGTAGGGATGCCGAAGGACACACAGCGCACACAGTCGGAAACTATGCCTTGGCATGCTGCAACGTCCTTAGGGATGTCGAGGCGTCTCGACATCGTATTTGTAGCTCGCGTCTCTTCGCGTTCTCTTCAGGGAAAGCTATCCCCGAGTGTTGCCTCGGCGTGCCGAAGGATGCCGAAGCATCCCGAAGCATCCTCAAGGCTGCCGACGCGGCAGCCTCAAGCGTACCGAAGCGGTATTTTTGTTACTACGACCATATACAATGTGTCCAAAAAAAAGTGCTCAGACGAAGAGATAAGACAGTAACATACATGCTTTTTTTAACAAACAGACAGCAGAAAATAAAAAGCCTGATCAATATACTACAACTGGCCAAATTGTGATGCAGGAAGAAGACAATGATATCATTTGATGTGCATACCTATACGAGTAATCTGTAGTCTTTTTTACAAATTTTGTGATTAATATGACAATACAAATTGTAATGTTATTTATTTAATAAAAAAAATCTGCGTCTAGATGGACAGACGACCTGAAAGGCTTCGCGGGAATCGGCTGATGCGGAACGCAGAGGACCGTGCATGGTGGCGAGCCTTGGGAGAGGCCTACATTCAGCAGCGGAGATGATTATGATGGTGGTAATGATGATGATGATGATGATGATGATGATGATGATGATGATGATGATGATGATGATGATGATGATGATGATGACGTGTGTATGTCACTGAGCTCCTACTAAACCATTAGACCGATTTTGATGAAATTTTTGTGTTTTCCGGTTCGGGCAGGACTAAGTCTGTTCTGTCCCCTAGTTTAGTACCTATAATATATAATCTGCCTAAAAGGAGAATTCCAAAAATCGAATTAGTCTAATATTTTTATTTAAGTATATAAGGTCCAAAATAACAATGAAGTTTATAAAGTGAGTGACTTTGCTAAAAAATTACTATTCCTGGGAGCGGTCACATTGTCTCAAATTCCCGTATGTTACGACGGAATCCATTTAGTTTTATTGGTATACGATCAATCACTTGTATTTGTGAGTTTATCTTCCCGATTTTTGGTTACAATCATTGAAGGGGATCCACGTGCTCAATATATCAGGGATTGGGATGAGAAGCATTTATTTGCCTTTGAGGGAAACGTGACAGAGTGAAATTCAAAAATGGCCTCTTTACATTTACATTCTCACCTTCGTCAATGTCGTTTACTCGTATATATCGATATGTAAATCCATTGGTAGGTTAGCAACGCAAGAAGTCTTTGTTCAAAATATCGAAGTATAGCAATATCTAGCGACTCCCCACGGCCGGTGTATAGGCTTGCATATCATCATTAAGGCTCAATGACCTATAGGCCAGTCTTATCATCTATGGGCACGATAGTAAAATTTCTACGTAGTAAAAATAATCTATATAGATCCTGAAAACTTAACAAACATTTATGGTTTAAAAATTACTTAAGTAATAGAGAAGCCTCCTAATACAAGTGGGAGCGATTCAAGTGGGAACTTGCTGTGCAATGCCGAAGCCATGCCGAGCTTGCTGAAGCTAAAACGCTCTCTCTCTGATCTATATTAAAAATCTTATGAAATACTAGTTGTTCCACGCGACTTCGTTCGCGTAACTTTGTAGCGTGTACTTTACTAGCAACAGCTAGTAATATTATAAATGCGAAAATTTGGATGTTTGTTACTCAATGATCACATGCAAAAATGGCTGAACGGATTTGAATGAAATTTGGCACATAAGTTTATTACATAGATTAATACTTTTTATCCTGGAAAAATTTTAGGTTCCTGTAAGATTTTCAAAAAAACGAACGAAGTCGCAGAAACAGCCAGTTCATACAACAAAGTTTCTTATTTCCATTTCCGATGCACGAACTTTTGTTACATTTTTCGCTTGTATTCGAAAAATAGCTTGATATAGAAGTGGAGGCACGTTGATGTCATTCACACCAGTTACCACTTCGCTCAACTACTCGTACATAGTAACTCGATGTTAGCAACCAATTACTTACACGTTACAGTTTCGTAGTTAACAAAATGTAACTATGTAATCAGTACACTAGTCTCTTCAATGTGATGATGTGATGATTTTGTGTCATATTTGATACGTTTATTCGCTAAATGACAGAGGTCACATTGTTTATGATCTAATTTACAATAATGGGAAAATAGTACATTAATATGAGATATTGCGTTCCACTGCATTCCTCGTAGTGCACACTGAAGTCTTTCTAGTATACTTGTATACTACCAGAGACTAAGTAGTAGTACTACAAGTAGTAATACTACATAGTATGGTATACTGCATTCTAATTCTAGTATAATTGCGAAAGTTTATGAGGATGAATGATTCTTAGTCTTTTACACAAAAATTACTAATTTGACGAACCCGTTGGGCCAGGGCTCTTGATTTCAGACTGCAGACATATTCAAACTTTCCCATGTTATTGAAAAAGTCATGGGTTGGTTGCATCTATAATGAAGTGACATGGCAACATCGTTCCTCGTTGCATTGGTGTCTTGCTATTTTAAAATTAATCTGTGAACTAACTACTGCGACCGCCATATTGTTTTCGGAGCTTTTTTTAAAGGGTCACAAGCGATATAAATAGTATATGGTTCTATTCATGCTTTTTGTAAAAAGTGAACCAGTGAAATAGCTTATTGTTACACCGTAATGGGTAGGTTTAAGATAATTTATTTCACTCTGAGAGAGCTTTAAACTTTAGCCCCATTTTCTTCCATCTCTGTCTAGTTTTTATTCCACGCCAGTCACCCGAAACTCGAATGTTGCCAAATTGTTAAACGAAGCAAATATAATAAAGATACTGCGGCTTGTACCATTTTCTGTCTAATGTGACACTGTAATGTACTGGTTTACTTTTCTCGTCTAATTTATTTAATTAAAGCATACCCTGTTCGTTAATTTCGTAAAATGTTTTTGTGAATCAAATATGCTGTGTAGGTACTCTGGGATAATGGGATATTACAGTGAAATGAAAATGAAAATTAGCCTTTACTAAATGTATATCAAAGTATATAAGCTACTTATGTTATAACAAAAAAAACCATTGTTAACTATTTTTTTTTATGTCTGTCTGTCCGTTTGTTCCGGCTAATCTCCGAAACGGCTGGATCAATTTTGACAGGACTTATACCGTCAGATAGGTGATGTTATAAGGAGTAACTTAGGATACATTTATTTTAGATAAATAAAAAATTTAATTTTATTATAGATAAGCAGTGTTCGTCCAATACCGTCCGCGCCCTGTACGCGCGCTGCAGTGAAGCGTGGCCGGGTTCAGCTAGTATTTTATATAACACCCGAAACATTTTTTATCATCGTAACAAAGTCTTTGGGTTTTTTCATTACGTCGTCAATGGACTGTTTATTACGACACATTTTTTATCCCCAGTATATCAGCCTTTTTATATCCCGTATAGAGAGAGCTAAGAAGCTTATAATCAAAGGGGGATTTTAGGGTGTAATCAAGTTGGCGTCGGAGCTCATTGGTACTTTGTGCTTATTCCGTTTTAGGAATATTATTGTTATTTGATGTCGTCTATTTATGCTTTCTGCGTGGGGAAAATATGAAATATCTTTTTTTTTGGTGATAATTCGAGCTTAGCTCCTTGGAATTCAATATGACAATATCTTACGGATGAATTTGCAAATTCCCACAAACACACACAAACATATAAGATACACACAAATATCTTTTTCGTTTATTTTAATTTTACTGTTTAAGTTTAAGACGTAATCGATATTGTTATTAGCTATGGTTTATGAAGATTGATTCAGGTATTTGAAGATCATCAGCCCATTTCCCAAGGGATTTTAGTAACTTCTACAGATTCTAAAATATGATATACTATTTTACTTCGGTGGTATTTCCAAGACATGGTAATCTTGACTTGATGCTGCAGCATCAAGTAGTCTGCGGGACACCCAACTCCTCATTCACTTACATATTATATTTTTATTATAGCTTTTATTATAGCTTAGATAAAAGTCTATTAATACCAAAAATGACAATGTTTGTTACAGTAATTTGATTATATTGACATAGAACTAGGTCGTATTATTGGCTCATAACATTATTCAAATTTGCTCTAGCTAATGGGAATATTAAAACTCAGTGTTCTTTACAGTAGGTATCCTATGAGGAGTTCGGTAGGAGAACTAAATTTGCATTCATAGTTCCTACAGTTAACAAGCTGAAATGGAAATTGTGGAAACTTTGGTAAGTCCGACAACATAGTGAGAATCATAAAACAGTTTAAAATGTTTGCGACTAACATAACAAGACTTAATCTTCTAGTCTAGTTTAGTCTTCTGTAAGAGACCTTTGTTTTGCAATAAGCGTCTGCCATCTTACTATGTTCATAAAAATACAAAACATAATTTTTTTATCATTAATTCATCTTAAAAAAAAATAATATTTTGATACTTCTTCCTCCTTTCTAAAACTTTATCTTTATTACAGAAATTACTGGAATTTTAAAATCATATAAAATGTTAATTTATTTATTGGAATTTTTCAGAGCCACGGGGTAGCATAGTGTATTTATTAGTGTTCATAAAAACCTTGTTCTTATGAAGAGAAAAATAGACCGGAAAACGTATTATTATTCTTTTTCCCATCTATAGTTCCTACTCGTAGCTTCGAACATTTCAATCAAACATCGTGTATGTCGAAAACCACAATACCATTTAAATTATATATCAGTTGCCACAAGTAAAAAAATACTCTAGGATCCCATGGGAGCCAAAAGGCAAAAGAATTATCCTAGAATCCCATGGGATCCTAGACATGGAAGCCAAGTAGAGGGAGGCCAGTCGAAAACAACGTTTGCAAGGTCAGCTATTGTATGGAAAGTTTGGTGTGGAAATGTGCATTTAACAGTGTATTTAAAAACAAAGTTATAAAGGGTATTAATAAAGGGTAATAACTAAGGGTATTAATATTTTGGAGAAAATGAGAATTACTTACACATGTTCGTCTTTTGCGCTCGGTACAAAGTAGTTGCAATCGCGTTTCTGAAAAGTTGTTTCGATCCAGCTGCGCGTTGTTTTCTGAAACAAAAAAACAAGATTCTTTTGAAACTCAGGCTTACACAAAAATTATATTTTCTGAGAAAAACAAAAATAGAAAATAGTGCTAAAAAAAATCTTTCTTGTCACAGTAATAAAAAATTTCAGCGATGATTATACTTTTATTTTTAGGCATATTGATTAACCTTAGTTCTGTACTAAAGTTTTATTCGGCTATTTTTCACATTTTACACAATATTTAAGTAAAACATTCCAATTTTAAATCTGTTCGGTTATCCCCGAGAAGTGCCGAGAAACTATAAAAATTTGCTGTTCAATATTAATTTTGGTTTTATTTTTATAGTTTTAAGGTTAGATCTTATCTTAACACTAAGTCCCTTAGACAACTGTCTCTTAAGAACACAACTAAGAATTCTCACAAGGATAATGTAAGAATGCTTATTGGAAAAACAGTAAAAGTTATGTTTGTGCTTCATTTTTAGTAACTATTACGTACTAGAAATACCAGTATATTTTATATTTATTACACTTTGAATTTTATCGCCTAAGGTGAATTTTTCTGTTATAAATCCAATAAGATGTCAAGTTGTTTCCTTTGTACTCGATAGAAAGGAAAGTCATAAAATAACTTTCTATGTTGCAAGGCGAATAGGAGACAAGATATTTTTATATAGTGGCGTCTTTAGACAAGTCATGGTTGTCAATTCAGTTTTATCTGTTATAAAACAAAACTATTTGTTTAGTAAAAATGCGTTTAAAAAAAATAGTAATCATTAATATTTTCCTAATTCCTTTTATTAGATATGAAAATGTATCATTTGGCGTAGGTATATTTTAGAAAAAAAAAAAAATCTGTCGCAACTACTTAACTGAGGTGTAATGTTGTGGTATATTTTTGGAATCAATTCTATTTATGGACTTCTTTCATTTGATAGGTTTCCAAAGAAAAACTTTTTTTTACAAAAAAATGTCATAACTGGAAAATGTATCATACTAAAGACTCTTACTAAACTTTTCTAAAAAAAAATGTCCATACGCGAACTTCCCCACAGGACTAGTAGTACTTACTGTTTGTCAGGATTTCAGAAAATAATATACACTCCGCGCGGAAGAAGTCGCGGGCAAAAGCTAGTATATAATAAAAAAAGACGCTTTAATTTGCAAAAAAAAAATCATCCGTGCGAAGCTGGAAGTGGGTCGTCGTCACGTCATGTCATGATAAATAAATTGTAAAATAATCCTGCTTGTCCTTAACCTATGGCACAACCCTAGCGTCGAATATGTTAGAAGCATTAGGCTTTATTGGCTGCTAGCCTGTACTGTGGGCCTCTCAGGCCATTGAATAAATTCCAACATTCACCTGAAAATATACTCTGAAAAAGGTTTCTCTGTGTACTTTTGTAGTTATATACTTACTTTTATTTGTTATCGTCGGTTCTGTTGTCATTAGAAGTTAATATTTTACACCAAACTTAATAACCGTGATGCTGCCATAGTTAATAATAACACAGTAAATAGTGTTAATTTTTTTTTATAAAAGACAAAAAATAAGCCGCTTTCAAAATATGGTTGTTACAGTATAAACATTTTTACGATACCCTTTATAAAAAACCTTTTTCACATTTAATAAAATTCTATTAATTATTATAACTATGAAAGTAAAACTGTTGTTGTTAACTGTTATTTTATTTTACGGCACAATCACTGAATTGATTTTGTTGCAGTTTCATATGATGTTAACTTGAACCCCTCAGAAGGGCAGAGGCTACTTGCAAACTTTACACACAGGCTAAATTGCTGGAAAAATTTATGCTAAATAGAGGCAACGAGAAGTGCAAGGAAGCAAGAAAATATAGCGCTGACTAGACTTCAAACACAGAAATTTACAACTGTAATTATAATTTTACCGCGTCTCGCCTCTCTGTAGGCTTATAACGTTATCTACCCACGCTGCTTCTGCTGCATTCAGGATTAATTCAAATTCAACGCATATTTCCTTGTTTAGATTAATAAACCACTGAATTTTGTTAAAGATTAAGCAAAATTCTGTGAAAATATCTGGTTGGATGTTTGCAGTTCTGTTATGTCTAAACTGCTGAAAATATTTTAAATACTGCCTAGCACGGAGATAGACCGTGTTCCGGATTAACAAATAACATCTCTATAATTTAAATGTAATTAGCGACCAATTTGGAGGTAGGGACCAATCGGCGAGGCCAATCATTATCGTTCCAGACTTTCCCATAACCACACTACAGATGTAACCACCTTCTGTAGTGTGGCTGTAAATAATCCTGTATAGTGGACTGTAATAAAAGATTAATTCATATAAATCTCGAATTGTTTCGTATACGTAGATTTCACCAACGGCGATAATTTACCCAAACTCCTTAGCGCTTTTTCATGGAATCCAAACTCTGATGATATTAGATATGACACTGTCTGAGATATTAATAAAACTACTGTTTTACATTTGCAATTCTTATCGTTTCCAGTTCTAATAAAATGATATATCACAGTGTGACAGTGATATATATATTACGTATCTACATAGATATTAGGGATAACCATTAACCGTTTTAGGCGACAGTCAGTTAGCGACGTTTAATCTTGATCCTACATTGTGATTCCCTTGGGTATAACAGTTTCTAATAGCGATATTCCGAGCCACTATGAATTTTGATTTTCTATACATACATATTAGATTTCGCACTGGAAGTGAGTGAGGGGAGAAATTATTGACATATAGAAAGCCGTTAAAGCTTGCGCTACGGAAATCCCTATACACAAATATATTTAGTATACTATTACATCTTAAGTGCCACTGTTAGGTGCAGGCCTCTCCTCAAGTTATGGGCTATAGTCCGCCATGTTAGTGCATTGCGAATTGGCAGGATTTAATACGATTAACATTTCCACGCGACTTTGTCCGCGTAACTTTATAAAATATAGCTTATGTTACTCGCTAATAATGTAACTTTTTATAGGTGAAAGAATTTCTAAAATCAGTCCAGTAGTTTTTGAGTTTATTCATTACAAACAAAAATACAAAAATACAAATCTTTTCTCTTTATAATATTAGTATACCTACTTAGATTGAGAGCCTACTCAATAACGCACTGGTTTCGTCGCGATGTTTTCCAGATGCAGTCGCGATGTTTAGAAAGAAAGAAAGAATTTTATTCACTGCACGCAACACAAAGACACAAATATAATACAAAAATCACAAGAGAGAAATTAAAAAATAAAATAAAAATCGCGTCAGTGAATCGGATACTGGCTCAGCATTGTGCTGAGATGCTAGACAAGCGCCTGCAGCGCTCATTTTCAGCCAGCACGTGCATAAGTTACGCAGTTCAGGTTATCCATAAATGTTCTACAAGTTATCCATAAGTGTAGGTACTAATGTATAGAGCGATAAACGAGGAAGGTTTGTTTTACAATTTGCAGATAAAAATAGCATAACGTGCGAAGCCGTGTGCTAGCTAGCTAATTAAAAAAATATTTTAGTATAACTTTTTCAAATAGATATATTTAATTTTAATTCTTAACATAACAAACAGTCTATATTAGAAAACATGTATCTTCAAAGCATAACTTCTAATTGCAATTCCCATAAGACCAGTAAGCCGCTGAGCCAGCCATTATTTCTGTAGAACTCTAGTTGGCCCCTTTCTGTAAACACAACAGATGTATCCTACACCTACTAAACATTTACAGTAATTACTTTACGACCATTGAAAACATCGTTGGTTTCTTTTATATTCTCACATTAATTGGAATAAATTTAGAGAGTTGTTATTAGTGGTAACAAAAACATTCCTTGAAATAAATAATATAAATAGATAAATTTCCAAATACTTACATAAACATCGTCTTATATTAAGCGGTGACGGTAACCACACTCTTACAGGTGTGACTATATAATAGAACAGCAATTATTGTGCTGTAGCCTCGGATAAAATAAGAACTAAAGATAGAGACCGCAGAGTGAAGCCGATAAAACTACGCCTTCGCCGTGTACATAGGTTTATATTTCTTTATTCACATTAAAGTTTAAAGCTATTTACATGAGAAAAATAAGAAAAGACTTAATTAAGAAACGAAACATCAAACAGCCAGACAAAAGTTATACAATATTTGTTCCGGATTGTAACAAAAACACATTAAAACATTTAAACATTTAACATAATATGTTTCAACAGCTTGGATCTATATTCTCCAAAAGATTTTGTCTGTTTTATATGCAACGGTAATTCGTTAAAAAGTTGTGCTCCCTCAAAAGTAAGTAAGTAACTCAAAAGTAAGCATAAGTGCTCAAAAGCATTTTTTTACCACATGTTGTTCGTACCTTTTGGTAACACAATTAAACGCAACAAAAATGCAATCAAACTACGCCTCGTCTTATTAAAATATTTACTAGTGAAAGGGTGTAAATACCAAATTTTGTTTATTTTAAATAAAAATATTGAGGTTATGCTTAGCTTAGAAAACAAAATCTCGATGCAGCAAACGGCCTACGAACACATGATTATAAAACCGGCTTCACTGTGTTATCCGCAAAATTCTGTCTATAGTTCTTATTTGGTCTGAGGCTGTAGCATAGCTTCTTACCCTACTTGAGACTCTACTTAAAATATAATAATTCAGATTGTACACAACAAATATCTATGTTAGGCAGTTCAGGTAATCTTAACCTGATTTAACTAGGTATATTATTATCATAGGTGGTCCCACTGGTTCACTGTTACGATACATGTACATCATTAGGTCTCAACTTTCCATTAATGTTATGCTATCTGAGACAATAGGTGTGAGACAGGAAGATGTAATCTCTCTGAAGATGCATTTAAGCTCATAAATGGCAATTACTTGGCATCAACATTAACGGCTAGTATATCACTCACTATGGCGAAGTCGATAAGCGACCTCAACATGATGCTCGTAGGCCTCAACTAATATAGTTCAATGGCCTCAACCGAGTTGCTTTTCAGTTTTATCGGCGGTTTAATTTTATGTTAAAAAGTTCTTATCAATTGTAACGAAGTTTGCTATTAATTGGTGCGTGCAATAAATTAGATAAACAGAAAACTTATTTTCAGTGAATAGATTTTTGCTATTAGAATGCACCTCAGTGTGTTCAGAGCACAAAAGGTTCTGTTGTAAAAGATGAACGAAAGATAAGATTTGTTCAAGTCTCTCCATTCACGTGTAAATGAGAGGGTCGCAAAACTCCTTGAAAAAGTTAGCAATAAAAACTTACAAATATGTAAATCTTGGGTTTTTGTCGACCTCGTCTCTTTACAAGATTTAATAAATCTTGGAATTACTACTTTCATGAATGGAACATGAAACTCAAATCAGACAGTTAAATACTTTAATTTGAGACTAGCTGTTGCACGCGACTTCGCCCGTGTAACTGTAAAATATAGGCTATGTTACTCGCAGATAATGTAGCTTTCTACGGGTGAAAGAATTTTTAAAATCGGTCTAGTAGTTTTTGAGTTTATTAATTACAAACAAAAATAAAAATCCCATCTTTATAATATCTTTATACGAGTATATATATATATATATATATATATATATATATATATATATATATATATATATAAAAATTACGTACCTAGCTACATTGATTTATGCGAACTACTACGATTACTACATTGATTTACGCGGCATGCGATTAGATCTCTGTGTTACCAAATTTGACCATTTATCGTAGTTACATAGAATTTGACCATTTATCGTAGTTACATAGGGTAGAATGTAGCGAAATTTATCTACTGTAAAACCATTGTAACCTATATTCAGCAAATAAATGATTATTATTATTATTACATAATTAATTACATTAAATCTATTCCTGACACAGGATATACGCTTCAACGATGACGTCATTACATATTAATGTCTAGTTTTAATGGCTGACAGTCAATTTGATGGCAGGTGGCTATCGTCATCTGTCATCACAAGCAACGCCACAGGTGCTGCAAGTGCGCTGGCAACCTTAGTAGGATTAAGGATATGGATTTAGGAAGGGATCATCATCATTATCATCATCATCATGAGATCAGATCAGGTCAGAACGCTGCCGTAGATGAGGGAGGTCGCGGGGACGTTATGACACGACATTGCTGCCCCGATTAATAACCAGACAGAATTCATATATAAACTTAGTGTGCCCTGGCACTACTACAGATTTGAACTGTCTTTACATACTAATGTTAATAATAACGAAGTTTATACAAAACCAAACATAGTTGTTCTAACTCTCCTACGAGTATAAACACTAAGAACTAAAACTTGTACAAACTAAAATAAGTAAGTAATAATTGTAAGGATAAGTTTGTTTGTAACGCTTTCATGTCTTAACATCATCATGAAATTTTGCATGACATCTGTATGCAAAATTGCAATTTTGCAAAAATGAAATTTTGCATTTTTGTATTCTTGACATATAAACATCAAGAATACAAAAAGGACATAGGGTACCTTTTACTCAGAAAATAAGTACTGCTCTCTTAAGGGCGAGGACGAAGTCGCGGACAAAAGCTAGCTGTTTTCATGTTTTTTAATTAACAAAAAGTTTGATTTTCCTCCCCTCTTAATTTATAGAGGACGAGTGACAAAGAGCTTGGAGACAAAAGGCTTATCTGTGACAATTCGCAGGTAAACTTTAATTAGGTCCCTAAAGAATTTCTTCTCACCAGAGATTACTAATAAAGATTGCTTACAGTATGACAATCATTATGAAAGAATTTTCATTCATCCATCTAGAAAAATGCTATGCAGAGATGTGCTCATGAAGTCGAGAGCGAAAACTAGTATGTTATAAATACAAAGGTTGATACAGTATTTAGTCATTCAGTTATAAAAAGCGCAAGATTTTTAAAATGTTCACAAAAAACTACTGGTTTCATTCCAGCACACCGATCAATAGTAAATCCATGAAATATTTTATTGAGAACGATAAGACGTTCCCAATTCAAAACGGTAAGGTATGATGAATTATTGGCATATACCTACAACATTATGCGTATAAATAAAAGACGAGGTTAGATCTCCTTTTAGATGATGCGGCGTTTGAAGCAGTTACAATTTTTATGCTAGTTTATTCAGTCATAAAGGAAAAGCATCATGACATAGCATAATGTTTCTATAAAGCTGTTTTGCTATAAAGAAATACGTTTATAATCAAAGGAACTGTCTCAGCTCTTAAAAACTTAATGAAAACCAATTTTATAATACTAACACGCTTTCTAAAATATCATTTATTTAATACAGTTACGAAATCAAGGAAAAAAACGTATACAAGCTTTGTATAAATAAAAATATAGTAGCCAAGTGGTTATGTTTCTAGGCCGCCTATGAAATGAGGCCCGACCGAAGTAAGAACCTAAATCTGGCGTATCTGAAGCCGAGTTTTTGAGCTAGCTGAACTTTTCGATTCATTAATATTTAGGTTCTTAATACTTAGTCTAGAGACTCCATGTGAAAGAGAGTATATATTAGTTATTAGAAAAAGAACTAAAGGGTTACTATTAAAAAAAATTGTTGAATTAACGACGTCGATAGATAATATATTAACGATCACAAATCAACGAATTACTTACTTATATGTATTGCGTTTCCTATCAATGTAAGAATAATTATGTGCTAATATATTTTGAAAATAAAATACCCATATTGTTACACATGGTAGACAATATATAGTTCTGATGGAGAGAGGACAACTAACTCTTCAGACCGCTGGGATATACGAATATTTTTTCTCTTGTCTCAAGAGTAAGTATTAAGAGTAAGTATTAGCATACAAGATTAATTTCTAGACAAAATAGAATATGAATTCCTAGACATTGTTAGTACTAAAGAAATTTGAGATGCTCCAGATTCTCGGTTATATTATCTTGAAAGTTTTACGTTAATATACTCGTAGCTCACAAGATGTTACAGTATGTACAGTACATAACACCAGTAGGGACAAATCTCATTTCGTGTTCAGTCCTTACGTAAGTCGTATACCTGAGTTATACGAGCTGAAATGTTCAGTTAAATGTTTCATATATTCTCATTTCTCTAAGTTCTAAAATCTGACTAAAAGGCTCAGTAGTCCGATGTTCTAAATCATTGGACTACTGAGACGAAAAAGTCTCATCAGTCCGATCATCGGACTGAGTAATCGGACTACTGATACTAGGCCAAAATTACTGTTGTATGCGTTTGTATTGTAGACATCTGACAGAAGCAATCGCTCGCATTCAACATTAAAATACGCTTGACAGGGATACGAAAAATCACATAAGGTAATTATATTTCATCAAAGAAAAGTGCTGTTCCCGAGGCATCATCTAAAAATAAATATAAAAAAATTCAACGCTTGACAAAAATATATGAGCCATAAATATTTAATAAATTTTTTAACATCCAAGAAAAAGGGGCGTTGACGAAGTGCGTGTAAAAGCTATATAACCTATATTTTTTTGGTAAATTCGACATTGCGAATACATAAATTTTACAAAGAAATAATATCGGCAATGACTCTAAGGTTAAGGTTAAATGGACTGAAGCTTTTAGATATATTATATTACAATAAAGTTTCGGAATGTGAGAAATCCCTTAACTCGAACTCCGGACGTAACCGCACTAGTAAAATGTCGGGACACGACGGAAGTTATTGTTGCCGCCTCTAAGGAAATCCGCTTCAACCTATTTGTAACACTGCGAATAATTCAGTAGATAATTCACAATGGACAACTTAAAGCAATTAGAATTATTTTAAAGGCTGTATCTAATTAAAAAAAGATATTCTTAAATAAGTAATAAAAATAAGATATTCTTAAATAAGTAATAAAACTGAATCCATGAATTTTAATGGAACTTCACATTAAATATACTTTCACGACTAATGTATCGAGTCTATTGGTCGAGTTTTCAAGGTGGCCTTAGCGCTCTAACTCAGTAGTCCTTGGTTCAATTCCCGGTATACTTTTCAAAGTCAATTCTAGTCTGGCGTATAGACTGGCAAGGAACACTGCGTTTCACAGACATAAATTGAGCACCTCATCAGTGTCAGTAACCACCCCCTTACAAAAGATCAGCGTGAAATAACAGCATGTGTGCTGTAAGTTCGATTATCGTCGCTTAACTTTGTAGCAGCCGCCTTGAACAACAATCGTATGCTCATTCCGAACCGTGGAGGTTTTAAGCCAAAACGTTTTAAGTATGTCTGGTCTTCGACGCCCTCGTATTGGTGCTTATTTCTCTGTTATTAATAGTGTTAATAAATATATAATAAATAAAAGCGGCCTTTTATATTGTCGTCGTTTTAGCCTAAATTAAAAGCTTTCTGTTGTTGATGTGTTTGTAGTTTACGAGCAAAGTATCTAAGGCCCGAACTGCATGTTACGACTTCTGTGCTCAACAGCATCTCGATAGCAAGTAGTAAAATATACGACTGCAATTCAATTTACGACTCAGTACAGTTACTTCGTTAAGAAGTTTCGTTAAGAATAAATAATAGTTTCGTCACGAACAAAATCGCAGATTTATTCTAAATAATACCTAGCGTATGACATTGTTTTTCATTAGGGTTTTTAAATAAGTAAGTTCAAATAAAATGAAATCATATACCTAAATTTTAATGAGACGTTACTTTTAAAGTGTATTTTAACTTGGTTTAGGTAAATTCGTATACATTTCACACGGGTCGGAGTTCCTGTTGTACGAGTAAGTGTAACATCTGTGTCGTCTCGTCGCATGGAAATTGAGATGTGTAATTAATTACATACAATTAAGGCGGCTCCCTCAAAAAATTCGTTTTTCTAAGAAACGCTAATGTTTGTAGATGTGATAAAAAAAATTGTGAATATAGAGGATATCATCTGTAAAAAGACAGCTTTCGAGAGAGAGAGAGAGAGAGGGGGAGAGGAGGTATGACATTAAATATTTCGGTGGCTTCCGCATATCTGGAGGGCTCATTTCCGTTGGCAATATCCTTGATGAGTTTAATTTACATGGTTCATTAGTTCTAATCAGCCGCGCCGTTAAGTCTTAATAATATTACGGTATTTTTATTCTCTTCACACATCCCTGCTCAACTAGGGTACACCGTTATTGTACCTCACTTTATATAAAAATATTAAAATATATAAATTACTAAGACACTTATTTATCCTTAGGTATAATTAATATTTAATTTAATAGACAAGTTTTTCACAAACCTTCATTAAAATTACACTATTTTAATTATCATTTAAAAGCAAACAAATATACAGTTCACTGTGCATAGGTACACCATTTAAAGTACTCTTAATAAAAATAAAAATAAAAATATCTACAATGTTGCATAATTTAAAAGTATCAAGGGTATCATTGATACTTTTACATCATCAAAGGTATCATTACTGTAAACAGATGTCAATGGAGCGCCATTATTGTTAGCGCGTTAGATGTTGGTGAACTTGGAGATTTTTTTAGGAATGTTGACGTAAAGACTTAGTAAGTACTGGGATGTAATCAATATTAAGTAAATATGCAATTTTTCTATTTAATTTTTATAAAATAATTATAAAATAAAAAATAATTATTAAAATATTACAACCCAAAAGTGAAATGTATAATTTGTTAAATTTTTTATAACTTGCATAGATTTGTATTTCATAAATAATGCACACATAAAATAAATTGTGGTTAGTTTTCATTTTGCTAACCATACCGATTTTACGTTCCTCGGACCAGTGGGGAATATGAAAGAGTCGGGTGAATAGGGAAATTTTTGTAGGTTTAATTAAAATTAATGAATTCGCCCAGGCCTATGGTATGGGGCCTAAATCAAGTTTGTAATGTATTAATTGGTAAATACATCGAGTTTTTTTTTTTAAACATTCCGCAATTGCAAATACTATACAATTCAGTAATAATTACCTATACGCTCGCCTGAAAGCTTATATTACAAAGAAAACTAGTGTTATAGTAGCGTAAGCTGCTATTGACCCGGGGAAAGCTCGATCGATTTGCAAATAAAATATGGATATTCATACAGCAGCGGTCTGGGGAATATTGGCTCGTAAACACTCTCCACACGTATCACAGTAATTGTAACTAACAGTATAAAAACTCAAGGATATTTAGAGGGCAGTCAAAAACCAAGCAGACAGTCTGGCTGCAGTAATCACTCCCTTTCAGAAGACTTTTGACGAGCCCGTTAAATGAGTGGTAAGGATGCTTGCTTAACGTCTCAGGGGCTCAGGGTCGCCGGGGTTCGATTCCCGTCGGAGTCTTTGGAAATGAACTTTTCAGAGTTGGCTCTGATCTTTATTTGGAAAATAATGGCAGGGCAGACTGCGTTTCGCACTCATTTGGGTATTAGTCTGGCGGCAGTAACCACCCCCTTACAGAAGTCTACCGTGAAATAACAGCACAAATGCTGTTGTGTTTCGGTGAATGAGTCTATAAATATAAGTATAAGCAAGGCCGTGGCTGGCATACAATTATGCAGTCGAGCTTGATAGGTATAAGGTTTCCAAAATAGGTAAATTATTAGTAGATAACCTACTGGTTGTTAACCACATTAGCGTTCATAGTCTACAAGTTCAATATATTATGCAGGTCAGAACATGTGGCTTAGAAGGCCCAAAACTATTTTGCCCGACAAAGGTCTTTTCTATGCAAAACTCTCGCAAACTTATGTCATATATCTGATAGTTACTATACGCTGTTTGATGGTCATATTGTTAGATCATGTCGAAGTATTAGCATGAATGTCCCTTTGAATTCCTTGACAGTACTTTAGGAAATCCAAGTTTTCCCATGTTCTACCCTTCAGTAAAATGATTTTTTTTTTGTTACTATTTCAGTCAAAAGAGAATATTATTCCGTCATAGTGAAAAATTCGCGTATATCGACACCCACATCTTTCCCACAGTAGTTTCATGCTTTTATATTGTCACTAACTTTTGCCCGAGCCTTTTTTTCTTGGTTGTTAAAACATTTATTCAACCTTTATTGCTCATATATTTTTGTCAGGCGTTGATTTTTTATTTTAATTTTTTAGATGATCCCTCGGGAACTATACTTTTTCTAGATAAAAGTACCTTTTTATGGCTATGTACTTTTTTGTGTGTCCTGGATAACGTGTTTGCAAAATTCCCGATGAAAAACAAACGAAAAAATATGTGATCATCATTTCAAAACAACAAATTGAAATTGATAAAATGTTGGCCACAAATTGGTCTTACTAAAGATAAACAAAGCAATGTCCAATATTACTTTTGAGGGTTTTATGTAAGGCAATAGGTAAAATAACGGTTTTTGGTTGGCTATTTCATTAAAATTGGCCTTAAATTCTTACCCATTAAGTTCAAATTTATAAATCTAAAAAGGAATTAGCATCCATTCCAGGCTCTTAAATTTAAGAGCGTCATTAAGTAGTATCAAATTAATTCCATGTCTTCTCTTCGAAGCTACAATTAAACACTTAATGTAATGAATTTTAAAACTTTTATTTATTATGATCATTTATAATAATACAGTTGTTTCAAAAAGGTCGTTATAATAATTTGATAGTCTTTATAAGCACACATTTAAAATGTTCCAGTCAGATCAAGAGCCAATCTCAGTTCATTTATTGTTTGACAAATTCAAAATAGTCAAAGTAATCTAAAGTGTTAACGTTATGTGAATAGCAACTTCTCTATGTAGTGTAGATATAGTATTTATGATATGGCTTATAGAAGTGAAAAAATTTGGGGAAGAGAGGCTCTGTTTTGTATGTGAGTCGTACCTACACATCGCCGCACGGGTTGGAATGGTTTGGGAATAGTGGCGTGCCTAAGGTTGCGAAATGGATTTACTCAATATTAAGAAATATATATAGAAAAGAGGTATAGAAGGGATAAATTTTGCTCAACTTTTTGGTTGTTTTTTAAAAGTCGACTTCACAAGTTCAAATTGTTGTTAATTCTTGATAAAATTATTACAAAGATATTACTTATAATAGTCCAAGCGGCGACCGTAAAAAAGAGTGGTGATCCAGAATAAGTACAAAAATGGACTTTATAACTTTTACGTTGTTAGACAAATAGAGATTTTATTTGGAAAGTTTTGTCATGCTTCACTTTTATTTTTTAAGGATTGGAACTCAGGGACTGTCTCAAAATAAAATAACAATAATTTTGGTTGCTAAACCAACATTCAACATAAAAAATTCGATAAGCAAAATTGTTTTAACACTTAAGGTAATGAAAATAAATACTACATTTATTTTTTGAATACCACATAATTACGGGGAATGTCAACGTTTTATTTGCTTCCCTTATATGATTATTCTAATCCTCATAGTTAAAAATGTCAGTTTTTACGGGGAAAAGGTAATATAATATATAATTAACGCAATAACGCTTGATTATAACAAAAAATATAATATAAAAAAGATTTTAAACAAGACAAGTTGTACGAATTTAATTAAACCAACCGTAGCAAAAGAAGCCTACATTATATTCTTTAAGGTTTTACGGTCTCTCCGGCCAGTCGACGTGGTTTTTATGTTTTTTAATAAAGGTTGCAATACCACCCGAATGAGACTTAGTTCTACAAAATTAATAGAAAATCGCATTTTTTATTATGCTGTACTTACTTAGTCCGTGATGGGAATTAATTTGGACCGCATAAGTGCTTGCAGTATTGAGTAACATCACTCAATAGGTATTCTTTTATAGGTGTTCAGATATTAAAAAGGTTGGCCCCACTCATAATTTAGCAGCAATAAACCAGAATATCTTAACAGCTAAAAATAAATTACAAAATCTTTTGTTAAAAATAACTTTTGTACAAACAGCTGTAGAGATAAAATCCGTACTTATAAAATACGTATCAGACCAAGGAGAACGCCGACTAACACCTGTAACTTCCTCCGTGAAGTAACGCGCTTGTAAAGTACACCGATCTCTATCTATCTAGACAAGACAAGACTAATATGTAGATTAAATCACTGTTAAGTGCTTGATAAAGTGGAGAATATCTGTACCGTAACCGTTATTTTTAGCGTATATTCAAAAGACTTTAAAAAATGATATTGATTATAAAATTACAATATAAAGATTAGAGTGGCAATAAAGAGTAACTAAAAATTTCAAATTTGCCATACAACCTAGTTGGTTATATAAATCTTCTCTCTTTATAATATCTAGATATATAACCTAGATATTATAAAGAGAGAAGATTTGTATGTTTGTAATAAATAAACTCAAAAACTACTGGGCCGATTTTAAAAATTCTTTTACCCATAGAAAGCTATTACAACTAACATACTAGGCTATATCTTATAGTTACGCCGGCGAAGTCGGGTGCAACAGCTAGTAGTTTATAATATAATAAGTACTTTTGTTGAAAAGAGTACGTTCGAAAGCGAATCTATCCAGTATTATGATTGTCTGTGTTGAACAACGTTGCGGCAATCTAGTTCAGCTAGACTCGAGCTCATTTGTCACGTTAATGCAAACGACGAACCCGCACTGTCTACATGCTCATGAGGAGTATGTAATGAATTACTTATTAGTCAAAGCTAAAATGTATGGCAAAAATAGTTATAGGCTGACTACGAGTATCAACATGATGGTAGGTTAAATAAAAGCAACGCCGTAGCAGTTACAATTGCGCTGCCATTGACAACTGAACTCCACTAACTCTCAACTGGAAACTAATAAAATGACTCCAAACTCATTTTGGGTGTCCAATTCAGTCAGAAAAAGACTGAAATACTTTTCAATAATAGTTCTGAACTTAATCAATAGGTGGCGCTAGCGGAGCCGCGTGGAAGTAAATACCGTCAAAATGAAAATTTCAGCATTTTTCAAAATTCGAATACGGAAATCTGCGCCCCGTCGACCTTTGTACGTGACTGCGCATTCGAAATTTTATTATTTTTCTTTTAAATTCACAATTTTTGTCGCTTGAAATTTAGCAATCTTTTCAGATCGTTGCACAATGTTTTTATTGAAGCAACATTGTGGTCAGCTATTTCTATATCTTGCGGTTATAGGTTGGTTGATACCTTTATTTTACGTATAAAGATCGTCAGACAGGTCGACGGTTCACTCGATGGGAATAATAGGGAACTGGGCTCTGGCATGCCTTACTCACTCACCGGACACAGCATTTCGCAATCATTTGGGGAGGTATCTGTAAGGAGGTGATTACTGGACTCCCCAAATGACTGCGAAATGCAGAGTGCCCTGCGACTACTTTGAAAAGTTAATTTTCATATTTAACTCTGTTGAGAAATGAATCCAGGACCCCTAAGAAAGAACGCTAAGGCAAGCAGATTAACTACTCGACCAATGGTCTTAAAATTACATTTAATAAATAATTTTTTAGGGTTCTAATTGAGGGATCTAAATGCAAAATTGAAAAAAAAAATGGATAATGGCGGATTTGCATTTAGACCTCTCAATTATAAATTGTAGCTAGAAGATGGATTTCATATAGAAATTTTTAAGTGATGAAAAGCACAAAGGGAAAATTTGTAATTCCACAAATGTGTACGTTGAGTTTCCACCTAGAGTTCAATATTGCAAGCTGCCATTAAGGAAAGGGGTTACGTGACTGCACTTTGAAGGCAGTATACGGGTTCTCAATTTGTTAAATCAAACGATCATGGTTCGTTAGTGGACGTCTACGAAGCCACTCACTCCGACCTTACTGGATGGCGGTGCCTAATAATTCTTGCATGACTTTATTTATAACATACTGGCCAGTACTTTCAGTGCTAGTTGATAAATTCTTAGATGGGGGTAAAGTTCTTAGAGAGGTAAAGTTTTCAGAGCTTACCATGGGGGTAAGAGAGAAACTAAAACAAATTTTAAAACTTTGTTTTGTATAATTTCTAACTTTCGGGACATAAGTCCGCGTTTCTTGGGATAAGTATTCTACTTTTTTCCTAAGTTGTTGTATTGAATAGTTTTACTTATTGATTTTTGGATGATCTCTTGGAATAGTACTTACATAAAAAGTAACCTTATACATACTTTGGTGCAACATTGACAAGGTATATATGAAAAACATAGTGATCGGTTGAGTAGTTAAGGAGTGAAAGTGTTACAAACAAACTAACTCACATTTATAATAGGCCAGTAAGAATGAACAACTAGAGGCCACCTTGATGGTAGGTGGCTACTGTCGCAACACAAGCAACGTCACTGGTATGCTGCAAGTATGCTGCTAACCATATTAAGACTAAGGATAGGGATTAGGAAGAGATAGGGAAATGCTGCCCTCACAGTTACAACCGCTATAAGGAAAGCTGAGGACTGGATAGATGGAAACAGCTGGTGACCGATGTTAAAGCGAGAACGACCTTCAGCAATGCAGAAAACGACTTTGATTGATTGATATGATTATTACTATTACTTATAACTAGCTGGTGCCCGCAACTTCGTACGCGCTGTAGTTCATTTTTTCAGGACAAAAAGTATCCTATACTTAGTTTAATCCAAGTAATTAATACATCAGTGAAAACCGTTTCTGAGATAGCGTGCACAAATGCATAGATAAAAAGACAACATTTCTAAAAACTTTCTTTGACCTCTGTAACATAAGTACAGTGTACATTTTTTATTAAAATAGCTTTTAATGTTACGATTTTATTATATGTTATATATATATACGTTATCAGTTATTATATTATTACAATGTTCTGGTCGTTGGCCTTTTCGTATGAGACAGTAAGTTATAAATTATAAGTATTATATTAAACATTTATTTATTTATTTATTTATTTATTTATTTATTTAAAAAAGTCTTACCAACTAAATAGATATTTAATCACAGTATACAACACTCACAGAGAGGAACATCACAAGTATGAATTTAAATTATAGGAAAACACAACATTAATTAGATTTAGATTAATTAAATTATAAATGAATTAACAAATGTCAATGAGATCAAAAATACAAATACCTAAATCAACTTATATATTATTACAATCAATCAGTAACATAAAATCAATCAAGTCAACAAAAAAAAAAATGGGAATCAATTATAGAGAGAAATAATTCAATAATGGAAAAGTAAGAAAAAAATAAGAGAAAATAAAAAAAACATTAAACGCACATTAACTGGTATATGTCGTTTGTGACGTCATTAGATGCGAAATACGTAATATGGAGTTCGTGTCCAATGACGTATCGAATATCGGATGGTCATTGAGTGAAGGGATGGGAATTCGCACCGAGTGAACTCATAACATTAAACCTGAAACATGAGTTATAAAATCACATCAAAAAAATCCATTTGTATTTCTTTTCTCTTATTATCTCGTGTATTCAATAACTTATTTACTTATTATGAAATTTAATGTCACATAATCTTATTATAAATTTTAAAATATTCGATGAAGTTCTTAAGAAGATAAAAATTGGAAGAATTGCCCTGAAATTGTATCAGTGAGAAGCAAGGACCGAGTCACTAATTAAAAAATAAAACCATTTCGAAGAACACATTTGTTTGTGCAATAACAAGTTAACAAAAAAAACCATTCCAAAAATATATATCATATTATAGTTACACTGACAACACAACGCCATTTTAAATAACAAATAACATCTTATTTGCATCTTATGTTTGTTAATATAATAACAACACGGATACAGTAAATGCTTTCGTATATATTTAAAACAGAGATATATTATGATTTAAAATAGAATTTTTAAACAAATTTTAAATTCACGTTGACTCGCGAAATATCAAACACACAGCATAATATGCAAGTATTCGCGTATACAACGCAGGTGCGGCGAAAGTAGCGGCGAAGCGCGCGATTCACTCGCGATCAGGGTAAGTTCAACCAGTTTGAACTTGTCGCTAGCAATGATGGCACGTTTTCATTATGTCATTCAATACAGAGGAGTTTATCAGTGAATCAATAAAAATAAAAGATTATCGTCCTTCTTTTCAAACTCTAACAACACGTCGTACTCGCGCAAATGCCTGGCGGTCAACGTGAACACGAGCTCGCCACATCCACAGCGACTGCACCCGCCACCGCGCCCGCGATTACTATTTGAACAAGCACTTAGGCAAACAAAGTGTAACAAAGTGTTTACACAAGATTATATCACTATGACATGGATGAACTTCTACCGTTATTAAATTTAAATATTTTCCGAGAAATTATCCCTCTACAATAGAGACGTCTCTATTGTAAAAATTGTCAATCAGTTCGCCACTGCAAGGGATGACATTATAACAGTCTAGCGTCAATGGCTGATCTGACTAATAGGCTAAAATTAATAGCCTCGTCTACTTCACATTGATCGCACATTAGTTTGACATATTCTACATGTGGAACACTAATTATCCAGTTCCTGAACGGTGCGACGTGTCTACGTTGTATTTGTAAACTAATTCATTAACAATCTGGGGACCGTTGGAGTTGATGGGATTAAGTGACGTCATCAATCTTAACAAACTCGCATTTAATTAAACTTTGCTTACACAAACAACGTTTAACGCCATTGGTAAACTTTTTACGACATTCAAACAAGGATTAAATTTGAATTTTAGTATTGCGCAATTTCATTACGCGATAACAGAATTTAATATGACGTCACTTTTGACGCAGCAATTTTCTCTTTTGGAGTTTTGGAAACTTTAGGCTTTAGAAAGAAACTTTTCAAGGTTGGTTCTGGTAAGAAGTGGTAGGGCACGTGTTGTTGTGTCTCGGTGAATGATTAAGGGATACCATAGCCTACATTTACCTATCCCTATATAGTTAATCCTACTATGTGTATATATAGGTTATATATAGGTTGTTATATATATAGGTAACGGTAGTCGCTTACCATGAACTGTTAGGCCTGACGATTTTTACATTAAAAACCTTGATTGGACTGATCTTAGATCATATACTGACTAATCAGGTTCGTGCATGCTTGCTTTGTTATAGGCGAAGGTAGAAATCTATCATCAAGTCGACAGTCAGCTTGTCTGACTACCTTTACATTATAAAAAAAAAAACGAATATACGAGGTATTGAATGTTAGTATGTATGTCTATGTGTACTGAAGTGAGTTAATTTGTTGTAAGTTCACTGTAACAAATTAAATTATGAAATACTCATAATTGAATTCAAATAACTACAAAGTTCGACTAACGAATTGATTTAGTTTGTCAATACGTAATCATGTTTAAACAAATGTAACAAGCGTAAAACTTGGTAAACTTGATTATAACAACTCAAATAAAGTAAAATTAAAGCAAACAATTCATCTTTTGATTAAGACATGTAACTAATTGGTTAAGGACTTCAAGAAGTTCATTAAGAGAAAATAATAATCTCACTGCTTTGTACCAAATGTGGGACCACATATACAACAAGTCAACAATGTAGAAATATTCTTCACACAATCAGAGACATTATTATTATATTATTTATCTAAGTTTTAATACAACTCTGTATAGAATTGAAATTAGGCGACGCTTTTTATCTAAGTCCTTGTCTTAAGAAGATTTTTGAAAGAATATTTTAATTTCAACTGTTCATTATTTTGTGACGTATCATTTGGTTTTACCAAATGTTTCATAATACCGACAACTAATATTATAAAGGGAGAATAAACTCAAACATTATGTATTGGGCCTATTTTAAAAATTCTTTCACCTATAGAAAGCTATATTACCAGCGAGTAACGTACGCTATATTTTATAAAGTTACGCGGACGAAGTCGCGTGCAACAGTTAATAAGTTCCTATAAAAGCTAGTGGATAATAAGTTCCGTTTATACTGGATAATTTATGACACTTTACCTATCGTATTATCATGACCGCATTTGACAATTTAAAAAAGTAATCGACTGTCGAAATGATATCGAAGTTCCAGCATTCCTAATAAATCCATTTGAACGTTTAGACTCGATTGAATTGCTTCAATTCAGTTGAAAGCACATACGGAACTGAAAATGTACGAGACTCAAAGCGTTACTCATCAAACGTTAACAAATGACAGAAAAACTGAAATGGTTAAAAAATTGTAATAAAAGTCAGAGATAGACTGACGGTCTACTTGATTTTTCGCCATAAGGATAGAAAATGTGCAGCAGACCTAGATGGCATAAGGATAAGAGGTCAGCATGATAGATTTAGACATAATTTTACAATAACATCATGGCTAGATCATTTATCGGCCATGCAATCTGTGCAAAATTTCGTTCAAATATATATGAGAGTATTCCGTTATTTACTGGTTGAACTTTGACGTACTTATACTTGATAACAATTAATACTTACTTATACTTACTTATACTTGATAACAATTGATACTTGATAACAAAACTTACATCGGGACATAGCTTATTTCTCAATAACTATTCAAATATCTCCTCCATTAATCGTTGTAATTGAATAAACAGAAGAGTACTTATTTACATCTAGTAAAGACGGTCTTCTTAAGTCTGTCTTGAGAACCGGTGCAATTTTCATCTCCAGCAGATTGCAGTTTGCATAAATAAATTCACAACAGTTCGCGAAACTTCGTCATAATATTTCCAATATTTCAGCGTATCTGTTGGAATTTATATTGGTCTCGTAAAATAACTTCTCGGTTATCAGTTTTTATAGGTTTCATCTTATTAAAGTTTATGTATCAAGGAGTAGTTACGGTATAAACTTCGACTAAGTTTTTTTATGTCTCTGGTTAATAATATACAGATAATGTTAGGAAAAACCAAAGAATTGCATAAAAAGATATACTTAACTCAAATATCGACCACTATTAATCGAACAACCCTATACATGTTTTTTTTATTAGAGATTGGTTTGCTCTTGGCCAGCATCTAGTCGAGTAGCTGAGATGAGGCCTATGCTGGAGCGAGCTAGCCTAGAAGATACCTATTTGGGTTATATGAGCTCCGAAACACAGACGCCGCTGGCAGGAAGTTCCAAACCTTGGCAGTGCGCATTATAAAGGATGTTTTAAAGCGCTTGGTCCAATGTCAATCGTATTCAAATTCACATCAATAATAAAATCTTCCGGAAAAGACATTTTTTTTATAAAAAAAAGTGACAAATGATGACACTGATAAATTATACCTATATAAATTATAAGTAGGTACTGTTTGATTTCTAACTTTGTAAAAGACTGTTTCTTAAATAATTAATGGGACATAAATTATATTTGAGACTTTTTATATAGAATGCCACTTTGAAATAGTAGATATAGTATATTAGCGTTTATATGGGTATGCTTAATTATGTTTTCTATCTTGTAGTGTCGGAGTCGTTGTATGGGATATTTTATATAGGCGATGGTAGCCAACCATTGACTAAAATCTTGCCTGTACCAATTATACATTACAATAAAAACAAAATTAACAAATTATAAGAAAATAATCACTAACTAATGGCGTTTTTCCTCAATTGGCTCATTCACGATAATCAGCTGTATAAAATTACACGTTGTCAGGAATACAGGAAAGGACACGGGGTATATTTCATCGAGAAAATGTATTTATTGTTCCGAAGGATCATCTAAAAATATAAAAAAATGTGGCGGCACCACTGTCGTCACAGCAATAAAGATTATGTCATATTTACCTACTCACATATTTTCTCAGGTGTTATATTTTTATTTATCAACGCGTACACGAAGTAATCTTTATATATAAAAAAGTTAAGTTTATTCTCGCCTTCCCCTTTCTTCCATCGGACATACAGACGTACGGCTGGTTACCATCCTCATCTTGTAGAAATCCCTCTTTTTCGGACCTAGCGCTTTAAAATATCCTTTATAATGCGCACTGCTAAGGTTTGGAACTCCCTTCCGGCGTCTGTATTTCCGAGCTCATATAACCCAAATCTTTTCAAAGTTCGGGTGTATAGGCATCTTCTTGGTGAGCTCGCTTCATCATAGGCCTCAGAATTGCTACACAGCTGATTGTTGGCCAAGAGCTAACCCATCTCTAATAATAAAAATAATAATAATAATTAAAAAATGTTAAGTTGGTTTGTGTACGCTTCAAAAACTCGAAAACGGATAGACCGACTTTAATTCAGTCTTCACATATGGAAAGACGGATAAAGTCGTAATGATGGGGAAGATTTTTATATATAACAATTGCACCCCGGGCGAAGCCGGGAGCGGGTCGCTAGTGATATAATATGTATTTAAAGATGAGAGATTTAAAAAGAGAACTTTGATAAAAGATTTAAGTCATATATAAAAGAGAAAAAATAAAATAAAGTTCAAGCTTTCAAAGCCATAGACTAAAAAAAACAAACTCTACACTTCACTGATTTATCCTATAGGCTTTACGTATCAAAAATTCCATTGTATTGCCGCTTTTTAACCGCTCCGGGAATAGCCAGGGGCACTAAACAAACAGCGTGGCTTGAAAAATATAAATATTCGTAGAAAAATGCTACAACTTCAATCTCCCTTGGGTATAACGTGTTAGTAAATGGCCGGGAAAAATACCCAATTGTTTTGCTTTCAGGTTAAACTCATGCAACGGACACGTTTCAATGAAAATTTATGGTTTTGTAGTTTCGTTATATTGTGTACTTATTATATGTATACGAGTATAATTATGTCCATTCTTGTATCCCTGACAACGTGTATGCAAAATTTCATGACGATCGGTTAAGTAGACATACAGAATTACTGTCACATTTATAATATTAATATAGTATGGATTAGTATGAATATGAATTGCAGAAAAAAAATGCAGCATGCGAAGCCGGGTGCGGATCGCTAGTTTAACATAGTACAAATATTGTAATGTAATATTTTTAATATCAACATGGTCCTTAGGATTCCCCTTTAGATAATTATTAGTCCGAAAAGCATGATTCCTGGGAATCTTAATTAACTGTTATGTTTGGCCAGCCTACGAGAACCTTTGAAGCGGTATCTGAGCGACATACTCGTACGTAGTTGCATTCAGTACAAACTTCTATTAGCTGTACTTAACAATCAAAATATTATATACACTATATGCACGTGGAAATAACCGCTAACAATGTACAATATAACATATGACAAGTTCAAGTTATGACTGTTTTGTAAACACACAGTGGAACTCGCACGATGAATTTAATAAGTTGGAAACTGTTTGTGAACTTACATTTGAGAAAAACGTGGCCAAATAATACGTTATACGAGTATCTTTTATTTGTTGGAGTTGAAAAATGAAAAACATATATTCTAGAATGTATATACAGGAGATCGAAATTGATAAATGTCTAAATTTTGAAATAGACTCTGAGGCAAGGGTATCCTGAGTTATTTGCATAACATCTGCGGACACAAATTGCAAATTTTATTGCTTCGTTATCCTTTTTCCAAGTAAAAATAAAATAAAAATTTACATAGGCACTGAAAGGCAACATAACAATAACATTTTACGGACAGTTCTAACCTAATATGTAATGTTAAAATGCGAATGTGAATTTGTTTGTTTGTTACGCTTTCACGCCTTAACTACTCAACCGATCATCGTAAAGTTTTGCATACACGTTCTCAGGGATACGGGAGAGAACTTAGGGTATCTTTTTAACACCTAAGAAAAAGGGGCGCGGACGAACTCGCGGGCAAAAACTAGTAGATATATAAATACACAAGTTGCGAGAATGCATGTTTCTCGTCTAATCGCGACATCATCCAGCCGTGTAGCGAAGATGAGGCTTACGATGGAGCGAGTTCACCCAGAAGATGCCTATTCAATCGATCTTTGAAAAGATTTGGGTTATACGATAGGGTTAGCAAAATAATAAGCAATATTCATTTACAAAGTTTTTCAATGTGATAAAATTTGCTCTTTTTTTGATTGCTTTTTTTTTATTTTTCGCACTGATTACTATTTTATTATTTCTAATTATTATACTTACATATTATAAAACAAAGTCCCTCACCGCGTCCGTCTGTCTGTATGTTTGCGATAATCTCAAAAACTGCTGAATGAATTTTCATGACGTTTTCACTAACAGAAAGAGCGTTAACGTGGAAGGTTTTTATATATAATTCGAAGAAAATATATGGCACCCATACGAAGTCGGAAGCGGTTCGCTTATAAGATATTAAAAAATCTGGGAAAAGAATTAATCACAATAGAAGATTTCCCATTACCTTTCTGAATCATCATTAATGCTACTTCTCACATAATGTCCGAGACGTTGTGTCTGAGTGTCTGTGTATGACTTTTTTTATTCAGAGGGATCACATCACATCTGGGCCTTAAATCTCAACTTCTGGGTTCCGAAACATCGCACTCGAGTTAGTCGAGAACTATGGTAAACTGTAATGCCACTGAAAACTTTAAAGCCATTTTCTGTCAGACTATTATCTATTCAAACTGATAAAACACTTGACATAGGTCGGTTAAAATATCAAAACTTTGCCCATGTAAAATATCCTGACTGTCCACTTCATAATAATGTTGCTACCATCTCCGATGAACTCAAGTAACGTAGTTGGGGTTTCGGTGAGTGAATACTTATAAGCGATGCCAGAGCTCATTAATCCTTATGAAGTCGGCAGCGCACTTGCAACACTTGTAGCGTTGCTAGTATTATAGGCTACTCTTCAATATCTTTTAGTAGTTGACATTTATCTTTTGTGATTTTTAGTATTTTAATTTTATAATTTTCCAGCTATTTGTGGGTATTTTGCTTTATGCAATCTGCGGCGTGGGACCTGTAACTCAGGTATTTTTTAATACCTACCACGGGCACCAGGCTCTCACACAGTTACGAGTACAACCACTGCTTGTATGTAACAATTAGGTTACTTTGACTGTATAGATATTGTGTGGAGGTAATAAATGCATTATTATTATTATTATTATTATTATTATAGCCACCTACCATCAAGTGGACCGTCAGCCTGCCTGCTGAATTTAACATTAAAAAAAATCTGGTGGGTACAATCAGAAGACAGATAAAAGAAATTTTCTCGCCATACTCTATAAAAAGCAATTGATATATTAATTGTTATTTCACGATGGTATTCTATGGGTGTGAATACTGCCGCCAGACGGGCGGCTCAATTTGTGATTACGAAACGCATTGTGCTCTGCCACAAAATTTTTTGTTGAGTCGTTAATTGTATCAAGCAACAAGGTCAATTAGTAAAGTTCAATGTATTGAGCATGAGCATGTATTGAGTTGTTGGGGCTGCCTTGATTCTGCAGTGCACCGGGAATGTTCGCGGAGGCAAGAGTAGATTGTTTTTTACCATTTACCATCATACGCAAACGGTGCACGTCTCTGCCTCTGCAGGGTGAGAGCCAGTCTCAATCGCGTCTTTAGCGGGAAGGCTTGACTCTCTTTACATGAACCATTGCTTGATGATACATGTGGAGAGAGGCAAGTCTTAAATTATAATAAATTAATTAAAGTTATGTTTATGTATATGTGTCTGTAATATTTATGTGTACCTACTAATTATAGATTCTGTAAGATTTTTACTAACACTTTGGGTCTAAGTAACCAGATTAAAGAATTTTTGTTATAATAATTATTATAAACTTTGTTATTTTGAGACCAGGTTAGTTCTTGCTTTGTTTATATTTCGCAGGAGTTATTAGTCGCCACGCCTCGTTGGCCTACGTCATTTCGCCAACAAAAATAGTCACACCTGTATTAAGGAAATCCGCAATGACAATAGCTTTTACACAGATTAGATACGTGTATGAAGTGATTTGAAAGTATTACTTCAACATGAGAATGATGATTTAATACAGGAAAGTGATAAATGACTATTAGTGTCATAGAATATTTCTAGGAACTTCAACATTACATAGAGAGCTTTAGCCACTAAGAAATAAAGTCTAGATGATTTTGTACATAATTGCAATATTTTAATCATGGAATTTAAAAACTCTCATTATTGTAAAGCAATTTTTAGAAAAGCTATTCTTTTCCAAATATTTTATTTTGAAAATTTCATCCTTTTATTTGTCCAGTTGGCAATTAACTAATGAGAGAGTAAATAGTGTTGTTGACGTATAAATTTTATTAAAAATAAAAATTTATTATTCAATAAACATCAAATCAGCTGTCAATTTGCCTACCAGCCTTTACATTTAGAAAAGCAAAATCAGAATGTCTCACGTTAATTTTATGTAAGTAAGAAAAATCATTTATTTATAAGCGATCATGTTGAGGGAGACAGAATGGTATGTATGATATTTGACCCAAGCATGACATGAAATCACAATAACAATATTACAATAATTGTTGTTACTTCCTTGTGTTCGTATTTCACGAAGACAAGATGTGTAGGTACTTGAAATTTGTAGATTCAAAGAAATAATTATATAATTTGTATTTCAGTAGCTTTTTCCCGCGACTTCTTCGGAATTCCTCGGGAATACTGCTTTTTTTGAACTCTATATGCTTTTCTGTATCCCAGACAATGTGTATGCAAAATTTCAAGGCGATCGGCTGTCATTAAGGCGTGAAAGAGTAATACGAAGAATATAAAATATCAATAAAATCAAAGATACACAATTCGAATGAATTAATGATAGCGATAAATTATAAGGTGTCATCCTCAATTTTGACTCATCCTTAAATTTTTAAAATTCTCAATCTTATTAATAACAAAGATATATTGTTTCGATGTTTTCCTTAATAAATCGGGGAAACGAAAAAGACAGAGAAAGAGTTTACTAAAAAACTGAGATTTTAAAATTAAATCCGATGACCTCATTGATATTATTATCTTTCTGATAAAGAGACCGTCTCCTATATACTCGTAGGTGGGAGCTACACCTCGACTGATAAATTTTGCACTACTTTTTTCCGAACCGAGACTGTTTCATTCGCGCATTGACCACCGACGTAGGCGCACGCGTCTAGTATATTTGTGTGTGTTGGCACATCATGTTGCTCTACCTTATTGTGTGTGCGTGTGCCACGCTTGCGTCGGCACAAAATGGACCTCAAGTTAATACCACACAAGGAACAGTAGTGGGTCACACAGCGTCAGATGGGACTTACTACGTTTTTTACGGACTCCACTATGCAGGTTCAACATCGAATGCCAACCGGTTTAAGGTATGTTGACGCATTGAAGATTACATTTTAGTAAACATTTAACATTACCGCTAATTATAGATAAGACTTGTTAGCGATTACGGGTAAACATATACGCCTTGTTCTTATCAGACTACAATATCTATCTATGTATAGATATCTATACACATTATTAAATTAAGTCGCTCTCCGCCTAGGTCTGTTTCTATGCTAAATTCGTCTAAACCACTCAACGGATTTTGACAAAAAAGAGCGATAAACGAGGAAAATTTGTATATGTTTTTAAAGTTAGAGTGAATAGGCATTTTCTGGGCTAGCTCGCTCCGTCATTGGCTTCGTCTTTCCTGCACAGCTAGATGCTGCCCAAGAACAAACCTATTATTAATAAAAAAAAATCATTTTCAGCAAAAAAGTTGCATACGTTCAAAGCCGGGCACGAATTGCTAGTATTACATATTTAGAATACCACTGCTAGACACAGACGGTTTCTTAACGTGAGGATAAAAGTTTTAACTTAACCCATCATCAAAATAATCACTTACCGATTAGCAGAACGTCAAAAGGGTTGATGATGAACATTTACAATTTTTTTGACCTGTATTCATACTAAATTGTTAACATAACACTAGGTACGAGCTTAGCCGGATATTTATAGCCATGATTTGTAATAACATAAACATCATTATTTAAAGTTGTAAGCAAGCATTCTAAGTTTATATTTGAATCATATTTTAAAAATCATAGACTTTTTACTTCTACAATTATTATTTATTGTTGTATCGAACAGAGAAAACGTTTAAACTTGTTACGGATTAGTTGACATATTTATTTTATTCTATGTTATTTTATTTATTTATTTATTACACATAAAAAGTTATTTCAATAATATTATGTGATAATTTATAATATGATTGTGTATAACTATCAAAGAATTCAAAAATTGTTGTGCAATAGTAAAAACACTAGTTGTGGCCCATACATAAAATTACATCACACGTTAAGGGGACCGGAAGGCTGTAAACGTAAAACTAAAAAAATATCTATCTTTACTCTATTAAGGTTGCACTGTAACAAATGTTGCGCGTTGGTGGCAACTCGAACGTCAGTTTTAGGTGTAAATTTTCAAAATATGTGACGTCACACCAGGAATGTCCCCAAAAATGTGACCGCGACATGTGACAAGGACGGTGGAGGAGTAAAAAATTATGAAAGTCGTGTGACGTAATTTTTGAATAGGTATTTAATTACATTGATAACACACATATTTATTACTAGCTGTGCCCAGGGGTTTCAGTAGCATACAATTTTTTGGTTATATTTTTACAGTACTCTGTTTGCTTAATCTCAGGTTACATTGAACTGTAGAACAATAGGTAGGTATAATGTCAACAATAGGAACCAGTCTGTAAGTAATGAGCCGCGGAAGGTTATGTTACAAAAAGATTATAAATATAAGTTCAATTCAGATTATATGTAGATAGGATGTCCTTGTATTATTCAGGCTCCAAAAATACATGGACATTATATTTTAGACATTATTAGGCATGGACGGCTCGCTGGTTTTTTTCCATCTTCCCGCACATTTTAAAATTAAGAAAATACTTGAAATTATAGCTTCAAAATATGCTTTCATAACAATTTAATTGTAGTTCGTATAACTTCACACAATAAAATCCATAACCAAAAAATAACACAAACTAGTGACAATAAGTATAATAAATTAACTTTATTGTAATCAATAATTTGATCGTTAAAATGTAATTTTTTAATATTATTTCAATAGTAGGGATTTCTTGTAACTATATCCTCAGGAAAAGCATTCTAGGAATTCATTTATTTGTATTGATAAACAAAGATTACGATATCTTATCCATTGGTTTATTTTAAAATGATATCAGTGCATGACACTTCTAAGTCGTCGATAATGATAAATATAATAAGGTGAAATAATATAAGGTAAAGTCTTAAGTACTAAAATTATGCATGCTTAAAAAATTATATAAGAAATTTATGATTTGTTCTGAAAAATCACTTCCGAAAACAAACCTGAAATCTTGCTGGTGGGGAATTTAAAAATATCTTAAGTAAAGCATTATAATCGCTTGTTTACAGGCTCCGACGCCGGCGCCCATTTATCCAGGACTGTTCAGTGCCATTGATAACTCTGTGATCTGTGCGCAGCCAGGACCCAACGGTCTTGTTGGAGTTGAAGACTGCCTTGTACTCAACATTTATACCAGTAACGTTAATACTCTAAAGCCTGTCCTTGTTTGGCTTCAAAGTGAAGAATTTACAACGACAGACAACAACATCCATTCGTTCAAAACACTCGTTGAAGCTGGGTTTGTAGTAGTGAAATTGAACTACAGATTGTCCATATTTGGATTTTTGTGTCTTGGTGTAAACGAAGCACCAGGAAATGCAGGCCTTAAAGATGTCATTCAAGGTTTGCAATGGGTTCAGAATAATATAATTGGATTTGGCGGCGATCGAGATAACGTTATGCTGTTCGGGCATGGATCCGGGGCAGCAATTGTTGATCTAATTACAATGTCACCCCTCGCTCAAGGTTTGGTTCATAAGGCATTTTCTCAAAGTGGCTCTGCACTTTCTCCTTGGGCTATAGCTTACAATCCAGTACAGAACGCTCAAGCAGTGGGCGATAAACTCGGTTACGGTGGAAAAAGCAGAGCCGATTTAGCACAACATTTGGCAACGACAGACATACATGTTTTGATTAACGCTCTGAACGGTTTTGATTTGTGGAATAACACAATACTTTTCCCACCGTGCATTGAAAACCGTAACTTGAACTACTCTCTCTTAACTGATGCACCGATTAATATACTAAGATCTGGAAATTATAGTCATATTCCCTATATAGCAAGCTATGTGACAAGGGAGGGAACGTTGAGAGCACCACAAGCTCAAACTTGGGTGCCAAGGATGGACTCTCATTTCGAAGATTTCCTTCAAGCGGACCTTCAATTCTCATCCACTGCGAATAAAACGTCTGTAGCTACAGCGATCCGTCAGTTTTACTTTGCTCAAGACGCGATAAACATGGGTTCCATAGAAGATTATTTAGATTATCATGGTGATACATTAATCCTTGTGTCAGTTATAAGAGGTGTCAGAGAAAGAGTTTTAACGTCTAGAGCTGACGTCAGATTGCTCGAATTTGCTTACAGAGGCACAAGAAACTCTGATTGGCTATTCCCTAACATACAATTCACTGGCGTAAGACACGGAGAGATTCTGAAATACTTTCACAAATATGATTTAAGGTCGGAGACTGATAATAACGTCGCAAATTCACTTGTCAATCGACTTATAGCTTTTGCTTTAAATGGGTGAGTTTATTTTACTACGTTAATTGTATGTAATTGAAAAGTATTATTAAAAATAGGCATACATATAATCACTTTAAACTTATGGCCCCAAAACCAATTAAAAGTGCAAAGGCTAATACTTTTGTTTGACGAATTATCTCCATAGTAAGTTAGTCGACAAACAATATTCTCTCTTGAAATTTTCACTAAAATAATACATTTACTGATGACAACCAAAAAAGAATTCATTTAAATTATTCATAAATTCCGCCGCAACTTTATTTTAAAGTGTTTCTTCCTTTTTTCCAGCAACCCAACTCCAACCAATTCTACTCAATGGTTGCCCATCGCTACAGCAACGAGCCTTACATACTTACGTTACTCTGGTAGCGAAATGCAACCCGGAATATTTGTTACAGCCGAAGAAACAGTTGTCAACCCTCATACTACAAGGATGACTTTCTGGAACAATATCTATGCTTCTCATTATGTAGCCCCCACTGCTGTAACGTCTGGAGGAACCATTGTTACAAGTTTAACTTTTGCCATTTTGTTATGTCTAACATTAGTACGTACGTTTTAAACAGACTTAGCTACATAGTTTTAAAAAGTCATAACTATGTTCCTAATATTGTGGCATTATAATCGTATCTAGGTTTTAAATAAACATGTTAGAAACACAAAAATGTGTCACCAAAGAAAATATTACCCCCAAAAGATTATACAGCACTTAAGTGTCTAGACCCCTTAGACCTCAGCCTAAGGTAGTGACCACTAAGGGTCGCAATGTATTATTAACACTTTTACAAAACTATTTTTAATTTTAAAACATGTATTGGACGCTATATATTTTTTTCTAAATTAAAACCTGATTATATGATAAAACTCAGCTCAGAAAGAGTCTAGGTAAAATTTTAAAATGTTTTTTCGGTATTTAATTTTGGCGGTCGTTATGTTAATTGGTCCATATATAAATTGGATAAGTGTTTTAGTTATATTTTTGAGTATTTATAAGATTAAGGAACTATGTATCGATAATATAAATTGACAGCGCAACAGAAGTTGTTCATTCTTTTTGGATAAATTTCCACATATCCGAGACATGATCGCTAGGCAAATAGAACTTACTTTCTTTTTAAGTAAGAGTACTTTGCTACATCGGCATTTATTACTTATAAGTTCAATATTCATATACACAAAATCCAGTGCCATTTTTTAAAGTTTGATTTAAAGCAATATGTACGGTGTTACTTATTTTAATATTAATGAATCTAAGGATTCATTCACGTACATAATCCTTACAGAATATAGCAGACAGTTTCCTGTAGTCATAACTCAATAATTTATTTTCAGCGACGTTAAATATACTGTAAATGTGGACGAAGATGAAGAAAAAATCCCTATAGGTCAAAGGTTTACTATAATGTGAATGCTCGTACGAGTGACTTACTTTGGGTGCGACATTTAACAATGTCCAGTCCACTTTGCGCGTGAGGCATATATATACTTAGCATTTTGTGACAGTATATCGTTGAATACTTTGTAAGACTAATGTTTATTCTATATAAATAGATGTTAAGTATTAATGAAAATTTAAGCTAACTTTAAAACAAATACAGATGTTTTTAATGCAATAACATTTTTTTTTCTATTTAATTCATTTACAGTTGCAACATGATAACACTTACGGCTTTCAAGAGAGCTGAAAGTTATTTCCAAATATTTTATACGTACTTGCTGAATACCAATTAAATTATTGAAAAAAAAAAATTGTTACGTTCCTGTAAGATTTTTAAAAACGAGTTGCGGACTGCAGCTATTAAAATATGTGTTAAGTACAGATTGCACAAAAAAAAAACAGTACTATAAAAGAATACTATAAATTTTATAAAACAAAATGTCTTGTTTTAGCCATAAAACTAAAACATGTTTATGTAACATGTTTAACTAACTTATTGCGATTTTTTTTCTCAAAAGAAAATCATTCAATCGTGAACATGAAAAGTGGTAAGTACCTAAGTATATATTATATACTATACTATATTGTAAACACAAAATATGTATAAATTATCCAACTTCACTGCTCGCTGCAAATTCCCTTTTATGTCTTCTATCGGCTGAAAACGGGTGCCTCGAAGTGGTTGTAGAATTTGAGCTTTTGAAAAAGAAAAAGGCGCTTGAGCCATATCAGGGAATACGGTGATTATTCCAAAAGATTTGTTGAGTTTTCGGCCAGAAATGCGTTCACAGTGATAGCCGTGTAAGTTGGCGCGTTATCGTGGTCCATGAGTTTTCTTTCCACAAATCTGGTCTTTTTCGACGAATTTGCTCTCTCAAACGTCGAATAACGCCCAGATAATATTCCTTATTTCCTTACCTTACCTTACCTTACCTTACCTTACCTTCTCGCAAGAATTCCAAGTGCACGACACCCCGACAATAATAAAAAAACTGTCATCATCACCTTCACTTTTGATTGAATAAGTTGATGGCCGACCAGAGTCTCTTGAATTCACTGTACCACTCATACACATGTGTTTTTGATAAAGTGGATTCACCGTAAGGCTTGAGTAACATTTTCAGCACTTCGGCACACGAAATTCCATTTGCAATTCAAAATTTAAGACAGATTCTTTGTTCGATCCATTGGAAAAATCGCAAAACACACTTGACATGAACTGACAAAATAGCGCTCTGTAAATAACCTAAATGACATATGGCGCTCAAACTCCTCACGAGTATAGAGGACGGTTGTGCCGACATAGCGACAAAAATAATTTCGACAATTTAAATAATCAATTCCCGGTACTTATTTGACAGAATGTATATATTTCACTCCAAACACAAATCTATAAAGTAACATCCAAATATTACAAACAATCTCATTTATAATAACTGTAGAGTCCATTTGGTGTGGTTTGTTTATAAATAAATTTAATACAACGAGCTCCCCGTCAAGTAAACTACTAATTTTACGAAACAATATTCCACATATAATGTAGTATTTAAGAGATTACGCTAGTTAGTACTAGCGCAGAGATTGTTTTCTGGATAACATCATGTGTGCTATAAATTTTGTATGCTGCATTAGACCTCAAGCTATTCAAGCCAAACTAGCCTTTATTGCTAACGCAATACAGTTCTCAAATATATACGTATTAACCTATTTAAAGTAACTCTAAATTTGAACTTAACGTACTGTTGTATGCAAACCAATGAATTTTATTTGTCCTGCCCATGCCACTTCAACTTACAAATCCGTCGAATTATGTCGGTAATTTTCGTTTCTCTACGGTACGGATCTCCTCATTGCTGATTCGATCTCGCAGTGTAACCCCGAGCACATTCCTCTCAATAGCTCGTTGACCGATGTTGAGTTTTCTTAAGCGGCCCTAAATTAGACACCAGATTTCAACGCCATATTGGTCTAAAACCCACTGGCACTGACGAAGTTTAGACCAAAATATTCATATTATGTTTGGTATTTTGCGACAGGCAAATGATTTTATCTAATAACCCCAAGTTATTCGACTGGGCAGCCAAAAGAGCCAATTGGCTCTGTACACTTTGTCAGGAATGTTTATCATTAAACAACATGCTTATTTCAACATAAAGAACTGTTTGTATGACCACGTTGACTATAATCAAGTTTAAAGCGATTTTCATTAGTTATTCTTTGTGATACTTCCTATTATTAAAAATAGATTTTCCCGGTGTTTAATGTTAGATAAGTATCTAGCACAAATGCGGTCATGGGCGGTAAGTGCACAATTAATGATAATTTCCTAGACAATACCTCACTGATGAAATATCCAGCCGCTCCCGTCACACGGTACGTATTGTTCTAGAAAACGACTTTTTATCATGAATTGAAATATCGCATTAGAAATTATCATAAGTAAGTAAAAGTAATTAAGAAATAAGAAATATTGTGTTATGGATACCAAACAGTTGATATACTACTCGTACATAGATTACTTTTTTTTTGTAAATGCATACATATTATAGATACAAACATCCGCGACTCAGGTACAAAGGTAAATGTTAACACATAAACATTTCCCCCTAGCGGGATTCGAACCCGCGAACGTTTGGTTAACAGTTACCAACCACTCCGTGTGCTGTTTCCAGTCCCGCCATCGGACGCGTCCCCAGGTGCGGATAGGGGAACGCTCCCCAGATATGGGGAGTGCCGGCTGCGCCCGGCGCGGACAAAAGCTGGCTTGTGGCTGCCTGGTCTTTTCAAGGACGGGCATTGCACGGCCACATGAACCCGTAGCCCCGCACTAACTGGGGTCGGGGACCCAGCGCACTAAGCATTGGGCCGCGAGGAAGTCATATCGTAACCTCGCATTATGCGGGTCTGGCGTACTGAGCATCGGACCATGTGGAGGAAAACCACTATAAAAATTACCCCAAACTCAAGGTCAGCGTGCTGAGGGATTGGATGGCTGGTGGGAATCCAGTCTCGAGCGCGGAGGCAGGCTTCGGCCTGCGCTAGGAGGCACCGAACCGCGGGCGGTATAACCCGCACCTTGGGGTTATACCCCTTGGGGAAGGGCTGCATGTATTTTCCCTACCTTATTAAAATGAAATGAGTCGCAATAAGGTGAAAGATTTGTTCATCGATCCCGCTAACTTACGACGGTCTCCACCTTACGACGGGCAAACCTAGGAATCAAGGATCCTTCATTGCCCCATGCATTGCCATAACACTAAAAAATATATAGAATAATACTCTCTAATGCCACAATGTCTAAAGTACACTCATTGCCGATTTAACTGCTGATTCAGTCCACTTTGCTGTTTCATATATTATATTCATTGTAATCTTATAATCTTTATTGGAAAAGTTAATCTCTCATATTGTACAGATTTACAAGAATAATGTCATCGAGGAAAAAGTCTTCGAAAATTGATTTCGCGTGATCTCTTAGAAAAAAAAAAACAATCTTGAAAAAAAAAAATGTCTCGAGGAAGGATCTTTAGTGGATATAAAAAGGAAACCATTTGTCTGATTGTTCACAGTTGATTGGTGATAATCTGAGAAAAGTTGCTTGTGTTACAGAAGGAATTTATTAGGTGAGTTACAAAATGATACTTTTTAAATAGTAAAGCGATATTTAAGTGTGTAGCGTGATGAAAATAAAAATTAGACTCACATCTTTATATTTATATAAAAAATCAGTTTGTGTATGTTTGTGTCCACAAAACTAAAAAACTTTACTTAAAATTTGTACATAACATTGCATTTTAGATCCAACGGAAACGAAAATTCAGATTTTTACGATCTAAGTATTTCAGATACTTATTCTTCAGGTTCCAATGAAGAAAGTGAATGGTTTATTTTATTTAGATGTGTGAAATCTAAGAAAATTTTAAAAAGTATCAAGATCACTTGTACTGCTAAACGCAGATAAATTGTTGTTCACAATCTTCATTGACTCGCTTTGTTATATTTGAAGTAGTGTCTCAAGTGTTTTTGTTTAATGATACAAATTGTATAACTGATTCGTTTTCTTTTAAAAGAAAATTACATTTAATAACAGAATAAGAATAAAAATAATTTTTATTTTCATCAAAGTATATATAAAGACATACATAGACAACATATAGAAAGACAAATACAAATGTCTCCCGCCACAAACCGGCTCCAACTCAGCATAATGCAGGTTAACTTCGATACATTATCATATTCTGTCTATTTCCAGAGATGAAGATCCTCGCAATTGCCGCTCTATCAATTCTGGTGAGTGCGATAGAAGCACAGAAATACACCGACAAGTACGATGGCCTTGTACTGGACGACATTTTGACAAACAAAAGACTTCTGAACACTTACATCAAATGTGTCATGGATCAAGGAAGATGTACACCAGATGGAAAGGAATTGAAATGTGAGTTGCTCTACAAGTCAATAAAAAACAATTGAGCATTAATAGTTATAAAAAGAGTTTGAAATTAAGATTTTCCTTGCTTCTTAAAAGATAAGTGTGCTAAACAGAATCAAGAGTAATTCACTGGGTTGCAGCGTGTTATGTTAATATTAGCAACCCACCCCCGGCTTCGCACGGATTTGAAAATTCAAACTTTTAGCGGATGCTTACGGTACAAAATAGACTTATTAGTTTCTAGACTTATTAGTATTGGCTGTGCTTCATTAACGCAGTCAGGACTAATAGGCGCCAGTTCGACATATTCCTACTAAGGTGTCTCCACTGGTAGGAATAAGATGAAATTTTTCTTTCACCTATCCCTACTATGTAAATGTACTATGAAGATGAAAAGCCTTTTAGGACAGTATAGATAAATATAAATGCGCAAGTGAGTTTGTGTGTTTGTTGCCCTTTCACGCCTTAACTATCCAACCGATCATCATGAAATTTTGCATATACGTTGTCAAGAATACAGAAAGTAGTACAGAAAAAGTACCTTTCATTCAGAAAAAGCATCGTAAAATAGAAATGTTTAAAAAGTCCTATTTCCTTTATTTTCCTGATTATTACCAAGTTACTGAACCAGAAAAATCTAAGAATCTCTTATATAAGTATATATCATATATGGCTAAGTAGTAGGTATTGAGTCAAAATTAGTTTCCGACACTACTTATGTAAGTTACGACCAATACGACCGCTGGAGTGGTGTTAACAGTGATTTGTACCTGACAGAATACCCAGTGATAAACTTCCAACAATACATAACAGGTTCGTAATTACAGCTGTAATTAGACAAACTATTACTATCCTTACCGTCTTTGCAATAGTGTCGAGAATTGTAAATCCTCAGAGTATTTGTTTGATGGAATGATAGTTCATCAACTCTCAGCTGTCGAAATGGACGTACTTATATCATTGTTCGTAAACTAGGAAACCTAGCAAAATATATTATTTAATCTATAAAAATAAATAAAATTTCTAAATAAAGGCTTATTCAAGAAGCTCACATTGTTAATAATGGGTACAAATTATAAGTTAGGGAAGCTAGAAAAAGTTGCCACAAAATATTTACAATACATGGATTTCTAAATTTCTTATCTATTTGTCTGCCAGACGGGGCAGCCCGTCTGGCTTCAGTAACCAACCATCCCCTTACAAAAGACCACCGTGAAATAGCAGCACTTGTGCCGTTATGTTTCCATAAGTGAGTAAGGTATGCCAGAGCCCATTTCACTATCCCTTCTTAATTCCTTATGTTGAATCTTACTATAGTCGGCAACGCATTTGTATCACTGTCATAAAAATTGCATCCGTGCGAAACCAGGCGTTAGTCGCTAGTTTTATATATTACGATGAAACTCTACATGCATTTATAGCTTTATAGTACCGAACATAGATTTTCATGTTTTGAATTAACCGCAAAAATGAAAGCCTCATTGATTTCTCACCGCAACAACGTGTCTGATGTGGGCAGAGAATGAAATTTTAATCACGCTGAAACCACATCAGACCATGTCAGATAATGGATAATGGATACACGAAGTCTCCCAATGTAAATACTATATTCCGACGCATTAATGTCAGCCGAGCCTAGTTTCAACATTAGTGGTAGAGAGACTCATGATTATAATATTTTTAATTGGCTCAAAAAAGTATTGTGCGTTTGGCATAGTAAGTAGTTCCCAAAAGGATAAATCTGTTTGGATGTGATTTTTAAGTCGCTCTCCGCGTCTGTCTGTTAAATACTACACCATCCAACGGATTTCGGATTGGTTTTCACTATGGAACAATTGTGTATATAATTTACACAAATTTTTTTAGTACAATTATTATAAGATATGGTTTCAGATTTGTCCTCACAGACCCATTTAGATTGATCACCCTATTATACGTATAAATTATTATTCGCTGTACACTTTTCTATACTGTTCGCCAATAAGTAACCTTACCATGTGTTTACAATGACCGCATTCATTAGCGAGAGCGTAATATATTTGCATGAAAAATTGTCAATTGTCAATGTCAAAGTGACATATTATGCTTGTCAAGTATTAACTATGTAATACATCGAAATACTACACTAATGTAATAGTACAATGGGTCCGTGGTAGTTGTCTTACACTGCTTTATTAGGTTAAAAGTTAAAAATTAATTAACTTTTAAAAATACTTACCTCTTTCAGCACACATTACAGAAGCCCTGCAAAACGGCTGCAAAAAATGCACGGATGCGCAGCGAGTCGGAATTAGGAAGGTGATTACTCATCTTCGTGATAATGAGGAGGAATCGTGGAGGGAATTAACGAAGAAATACGATCCGAAAAGGATTTATGCGGCCAAATACGACAGGGAACTGAGGGCACTTTATGGAAGATAAGGACTGAAGTGTGGATACAATTTTAGAAAATATCTTAAGATGCTATATAGCTAGTAACTGGAAACGAATCTGTACTAAATAATGTTTTATTATATATGAGTAAATCGAAAGGCTTTTGTTTTTCTATTCTTATCAACAAATCTATATATATAAAAATGTTATGTTGGTTTGTGTATGCTTCAAAAACTCAAAAACTAGGCGACGGATTAATTTGAAATTTTTACACAACATTGCATTTAAACAGAGGAATAATCTTATATACTTTTTTCCCCCAAAATTCCAACGGAAAACGATTTTTTTTAAATACATAATTTTCATACATTGACCGTTGTTTTGGCAACCATGGAACGTTGTTGACTAAGCCACATCGAAGCGTGGTCGAGTTCAGCTAGTATTCTATATGTTGTAAACCACCCAAAAGATTTTGATATGGTCCCTAAGTAATTGAAAGAGCGATAAACGAAGGTTTGTTTATATAATTTGTACAAAAAAAAATGCAACCGTGTGAAGTAGGGAGCAACTATTAAGTACTTACTAAATTGCTTTTAACTTTTATTTATGGAGAACTATTTAAACTTTAAGGTTTGAGCAATCACTTTTCTCAAAAACAATAAACTAACTCGAAATCCTATTACATTTTCAACTTTGTTATTGGCTTTTTACAAGCTTTTACAAAGTTGACATCAAACTTTGTCGAGAACAATTGAAATTGAAACAATGTTTGCAGAAAAAATACTTCAGCAAATATTGGCATATCGAAATAAACTGTCTTTCTTAAGACTAGTCCTCGTTTATGGTTAAACCAAAAAGCTTGAAATAGACATCAATAGATTATCGAAGCTTAGACATCATTTCGTATATTTTATTTCACGGCTTTTTATGCTTAACATTGCACTAATTCGTAATTTAATTAAATCCAAAATTGGTTATTCCCGTAAAGGAGCCATTGTAATTACCAAAGCGAATTTGTGTTCAGTCATCACGTAAAATCGCGTGATAATAATAAATGAAAACAATGGGCTGCCGTGGACCGCATATTTTAATTTATAATTACATTAAAATTGAGGGTACCGCGCCTTCGTATTGGACACGATGAATCTGAAAGAGGTTTGAAATATTATAAAACACAAAAGTTCAGATTTAGTTCAGATTCCTCCTTTAATTTTCCTTATTAATGCATTCAAAAAAATTCCACCTAATTTTATTCTATTAGTATTTCTAAAGATAAGACTGTTTGACGCTCCACCTAATGGTAGGTGGTTACCGTCGCCTATTAACCCAAGTAACTCCACAGGAGCTTCTGACTCAGCTAGGATTAAGGTGAAGGGATTGTTAGGAAAAGATAGAGAAAATGAACCCTGGCTTCCCTTACTCCCTCACCGAAAAACAACAAGTATGTATGCGACACTCAGTGCGCCCTGTCACTACTAAAACCCTTTAACCAGAGCCAACATAAAAAAAATATTTGAAAGTTGGCCCTGCAAGGAATCGAACCACTCGACCTTAAATTCTTATTCTCGTTAAATTCTTAAGGGTCATTAAGCTCTTATTTGAAAATTGTGAAAATTGGAAAAAATCTCTAAATCTAAGTATTTAGGTATGTTGTTCTTTAATGAGCTACCAGTATATTTATCTGTGCCACAAGACATCATAATACACCTAATAGATAAAAGGCCTCAAATACAAGCAAATCCTGACACGATTGCAACCATAAAATCCATTTAGCACCTGCTCCAAGCATCCGGAACGCAAACAAAACAACTTCTACACATAAATACTAGCTCAAAACGGCTCGCATTTATGAATTTATCATGTATGCACTGCGGTCGTCTACCATACTCAACCAGTGTAACTTGACCCGCTGAAGATTGAAACTTCAAATCGTGCATTGCCTTCTATATGATCCCTGCTAAGTTAACGCCATTGAGAGGTCTATTTACACTGGTATAATTTATAAAAATGCAACTGCTATTTAACTTTTAAAAAATCTCAACCACTCTGAATACAGAACTCATGATTTTAGCCGATGTGCCTTAATGGTGAAAGCAGGTTGTTTTTATAGGATCGTAAAAAGCAATGTTTCAAACGGTTTATCTGGGTATTATACATTGATGTATAATACCCAGAATTTGATGGGAAATGTAAGGTTATGGCGCTAATATTCCTCTCACAATACGAGGAACGCGGATTCGAATTGGTAATGAAAACAGTATGCCGAATTAAGTTGACTCAAAAGCCTAAATTATAGTTATAGTTTATTATATAATTTACTAGTGGCCCGCTCCTGGCTTCGTCCGGGTTTAAAATAAAAACTATCCTATCTCTTAAGTTGGACCAAATTACATATAGTTACAAAGTTTGATCAAAATCGGTTCAGTAGTTTAGGAGTTCATCGCGGAGGAACATGTGACACGTAATTTTTATATATTAGATTAATTTTACAAAAATAAATATACTACTATCATTGAAGATTATTTTATTTTATTTTATTTGAATACACATTAAAGATAATGTAGACAAGAACTACGTATTAAAAATGTTTATGATTACATAAAGCATTTAATTAAGTATGCTTCAATTACATAAGCAAGTAAAGCATACTTACAATTCACTAACCAAAATATACCTAAAGGAATTGCCGGGCCCTAAATTTTCACGAATTTTGATAGAATGATTATATTAGACTTGCTATTATAAATATAAGGAATTTACAGGTTAATCCATAAATTACTTTAAAACATATTAGTTATTAGGAAAATTTACAGTTAAATATTTAAATACAAATATTTGTACTGCCTTGTCAAGTAGAATATACTTTATACTGAAATTACTGTACTAATTATGAATTATGATCCTGTAAACACGTGCTTGTTATTAAATATTTATTTATTTATTTAATATAACTATGACCTCGAATTCGTAGGCGCTATAGTTCGTTATTTGAAAATCCCACAGGAACCTAACACTTTTCCAGAATAAAAATCATCCTACACGTTAATCCAGGTAATAAACCATATGTGTGCCGAATTTTATCCAAATCCGTTCAGCCGTTTTATCGATTGGAATCTTTAATATTATAAAACAAAGTTGCCCGCCGTCACTCCCTCTGTATGTATGCTTTAGATATTTTTAACTACGCCAGATTTTATTGTAGTTTTCACTAATGAAGAAAGCATTAAATGAGGAAAATTCTTATATTATAATTTCTAGAAAAAAATTGCATGCGTGCGAAGCCGAGAGCGGTTCACTAGTCATTAATAATTGCTACAATTCTGAAAACAAGCAGACAAGGCAGACGGTCTACCTATCAACTGCAGAACGTCAAACAGAAACATAACGAAATTACAGCTCTACATACGTGGTGGTGTGCGTATCGATTGGATTTCGCCTTGGGAATAATTTTCATAGATGATTTAGCCATTTCAAGGTAAAACGCTACACAGTACATTATAACGTTACTTGTTAAATTAACAACTGCAGGAATAATTTATCAAAGCACATAATTGGTAAGCGAGTTGAAGGATATATAAGGGAGATGTTGCTAATATTTTAGATATTATTATAAAATGAAGTCGCATTCCGCGCCGGCCTGTTTCTATACCTTTTTTTAAAATAAATATTTAAGAAATAATAATTAGCTGTAGCAAGGCACAGCGTTTAGCAGTCGTAAATTGGGCAGTCCGTCTGGCTTCATCTTAAAGAAAACACTGTGAAATAACATGTCTGCTGTTGTGTTTCCGTGAACTATTAAGGGATGCCATACCTCATTTCCCTATCCCTTCCTAACCCTTATTCTTAATCATACTAAAGTGTGCAGTTTGTGTTAAAAGGCTACGCAGCTGTAGTAGCCACCTACCATCAATTGGACCATCCTCCTCTTTGACGACCTTTACATAAAAAAGAAAACTATGTTATTTTTAAGGATACTACGATACAACAAGTATTTGACCTCTAATTTGGTTTGCTTCATTTGCATTGTATCTAATTAGAACGTTAACAAACTATGCAAAACAAACTAATCCTAAATTATACGAACCCTTTTCTTAATTGAATCACGCTTGAATATAAGTCCTACACACAGTTAGGAAAGATGAACATAACTAGAAGAACCACTGTAAATTGACCTCAACTATTTTTTTTTTTGTCAGCATGGATCGGGTATAGACTTCAGTCCCCGAGGCAGCATGTCGTCATTAAATACTTATTGCTTTCATAATGCATAGTCCCTTTTGAAAGTCATACACTAATCCGAGATGAATCTCACTCAGTATTTAGTCGATAGCATCACAGGCTGTACTTATATCATATACTTATATATCAGAGAGTTATTAAAGAAGGGATTCAATTAAAATTGACTTCGCATTGTAGAAGTTTTAAAAGAGAAATCAGTTTTATATGATGGTCAGGTTATCAGTTTTTTATTAGGTACTTATTTTCGTTTTAAAGATTGGAACTTGTCCTTTTAATTTTCGAATATTATCATTTACAAAATCTGAAATATCCAAAGGAAATTATTGAAATTAGGAAAGACTTTTATTACCAAATTTTCCAAAGGGTAACTTAAAAAAAAAAAAAAAAGAAAGAAAAAAGAATGGCCTGGTTTTGAACGATCTCCTTTACTTTTGTATCGACTTTTGTTGGTACTCTTTGAAAAGGGTATAATGAAGAGAAAACGTTCAACTTATTTCCAAGGCACTAATTATACTCTTAACAAGATTATACTCGTACCTATCCGATTCCATCAAAAGCACAACAAACTCTATGAGAATTTACATTAAATCACCCCGCCTTTAAAACTTGTTAAAGTTTCCCCCACTGAAGCAAACGACGAAGTTTTCCGGTTGTGTTTTTGCTAAAACTGGTTCAAGTTTATTTTGAGAAAACCTTTTTAGAACGTCATTAATTAAACATTAAGTAAGACGTTTTTGTTATTAGACAAACGTGTATTAAACACACATGTCAAACAGAGTAAGTATGTCAAGTGTCTTATGGAACAATACAAACAAATTTATCAGTAGACCGATATTTCTTTACTGAAAAACGAAAATAAGTTGCTCATACTTTGGTTAGTACTTTTTCTTATGACAGACAGACTGACACAGTCAACTTGATGGTAGATGGCTACCGTCGCCTGTAACACAAGCAAAGCCACCGGTGTTGCATGTGAGTTACCGACCAAGTATAAAGGGTAAAGGATTAAGGAGGGATAGGGAAATGTGCTCTCTTACATAAGAAACTAAATAGATCACACATTTTTTATATACTTATCTATACTAATATTATAAAGAGAAAAATTTGTATTTTTGTTTGTCTCAAAAACTACTGTAACTGTTTTAAAAATTCTTTCACCTGTAGAAAGCTACATTATCAGCGAGTAACATAGGCTATCTATACTAATATTATGAAAAAAAAAATATTTATTTTTGTTTGTAATGAATAAGCTCCAAAACTACTGTAACTGTTTTAAAAATTCCTTCACTTATTGAAAGCTACATTATCAGAGAGTAACATAGGCTATATTTTAAAAAGTTATACGCGGACGAAGTCGCATGCAACAGCAGTAATATAAAAGATAACAATGAATGTATAAACATGTTAATATAATTAGAATAAACGCAGTTTTGCGTGTCCGCCACTAGATTTTCGTCATGAAAAAAACATTTAGGTGAGTTCTTTGTTCTGCGTACTTACATAATATACAAAGCTATGTCTGTTAACTCAATTTATATTGCTAGCCGGTGGCGTTCTACCTTAATGGGTTGTTAAAACTGGGAGACAGCTTTTAGTGTCCCATTAAATAGGACTAATAGAGTGAGAAAGGAACACAAAAATATATACTTAGTTCCTATAATGTTATGTATAAAATCATATATTCCCTTAGGAATTAAATATCAAATAGTCAACTCTTTATAGGCCCAAAGTATTGTCGTCTTTAGGAAATCTTTCCCCAGTACCAATTGACTTTAATTTAATGGTTGCAATATGAAAGAAAACCCATGAAAAACTCATTAAATTTTATTAAAAATTAAAATAAAAAGACTCGTAAAAACATTAATGAAATCACAAACAAAGCCTTAGAGCTTAAAAGACGCTTAGATTAAATAACTGCAAATGGGTTATTGTGTTTGTTGCAAGAGTTAGATAATTCCATTTCCTATTCCACTATCCTCCCCCATACAGATTTTATATATTATTTTAAATCGGCGGCGCACTTGCTGCCTTTACATACCGAAAACATTCCATAATTATTTTTCGTTATTTTTATTTTGAAATTACATTTTATTTTTGAAAAAAAAAAATATAAAAAATCTATTGAATTATTTTCAGCAACATGATACGCATCAACATGATTCTATTCAGCAACAGCAATTCGTAAATTGGAAACTGAATATTTTCAAAATAAACTAGAGTTTACAAAGATTAAATATCTGTTCTAACTAAGTAATAAGAATGAGAACTAATAAAGGCTCTATACATAAAGAAATTATTTATCAGTTGAAATACATAATATAAAAAGCATTCTTACAGTAAAGTTTAATTTTGATATTTCTATTTCTGAGCTATAATACGTTTAACAAGTGCAATTACACTCAATTCTCCGAAGCCAAGTGTTGGGGGGAAACGCGTCCTTGGTGTACATGAGAAAGTTATTTACTGCCTCCATACGAGCGTTAGTTGCATGAAAATAATAAATTTGTTCCAAAAGAACGCGCGCTCTAAGGAAAATCGACCTAATTTATTCCTATATAAATTAGGTTTTTCCTTGAAGCTAGAGCAATATCTAGAACGGGAGCTCTAACAAGGACCGAAGGAAGTAGTATTAAAGTAGGCTGATCTTGTCTAATTTATTCTTGGGATGGGGCGTAATTTTTATAGGGTTGTATTTAATCACGTATCAGAAAAAGTATTTTTATTAAAGTATTATTATTTATTATTAAAGTAGTCGGGAGTTGGATATCCCGCAGACTAATTTCTAATATACTTGATGCTACCATATCATCTAAATTAGTGAAGTGTTAACTAGGAAATGGGGTGATGGTCTTCAAACGCCTGGACAGATCTTCATAAATTATAGCTAAGAAGAATCCCGATCACGTAAGCTTTCGAGCTACGATTCCACAGAGAGATGCACAGATACACAGACACACACGTCAAACTTATACCCCGTTATTGCGTCGGGCGTTACAAAATAGATAACACTTATCACGTATTTAATAATACACATATTTATGACTAGCTGGGCCCGCGTCTTCGTACGCGTGGTATTAGGAATAGCATTCAAAACTTTGAGTTCAAGGATTATATTCTCCTGTTATATATATATCCATCGAAATAATATATATATATATATATATATATATATATATATATATATATATATATATATATATATATTGTATATATCATATAACTAGCTTTTGCTATCGATTTCGTGAGCATGTACATATTTATAAATTATGTATAAAGGCTATATAATATAATATATATCTTTATTATAAACGATATTGCTGTCAAGTTTCATCAAATTTGTTTCAGTAGTTTTTGTGTTACAGTAACAAACATCTATACAACATCTCTCCTACAACGACCCGCCCTCGGCTTCGCATGGAGTTGACATTTTCCAAAATTCTTTCTTATCACACGCTTACCCAAAGGATATAGCAGGATAGCCTTGTGAAAAGTGCCCCCAAAGCCTGGGGTTTGAAACTATGACCAAATGATACTTTATATAGAGATAACATGATGTACAAAAAAGATGGCGGTGTAAGGCAATTTATAACTCTTTCCCATATAATAAACAAATAGTTTGCAATAAAAAAAAAATACTATAAATTGAGATAAAAACTATCCTATCTTTTAAGTTGGACCAAATTACACATAGATACGAAGTTTTATCAAAATCGGTTCAGTAGTTTAGGAGTTCATCGAGGACACACAACGTGAGATGTAATTTTTATATATATAAAGAAATATTTTATATAGAGAAATAATAACAAAAAGACGGAAACTGCAAAAACGTTGAGTTGTATGTGAAGGTTAATTTTGTGGCAAGTAGTCGATGAAATTGAGCGAGATGATTGGGTAGACCCCGAGAGCGCTTTATTTCACTCAGTAGATCTAACATGATTCAATTTTTGGTAATAATCGTTGTGCCCTACAAATGAAATTGTACATCGCCTATTCGATTTTTATATTTTTATTTAACTTAATAATTTATTAGATAACAAATGATACATGTATATGTACAACATATTATATAAATGAACAAAATGAAAGAATATTAGGTCAATAAAAGTTATCTCACTGATATTATAAATTCGAAAGCTTGTGAAGATGGGTGTATGGATGTTTGTTACTTGTTCACATAAAAACAGCTTAACGTTTATTTTCTGGATTAACATATAGGATGATTTTTATCGTGGAAAAATGTTAATTTCCTGAAGGATCGTCTAAAAATATAAAAATATGGGCGCCATCGTCGTTGCATCTATAAAATTAACTACTGAAGAAATCGCAGATTTTAATTTGCAAAATTTTTTAATTTTAATACTTAATGTTAATTTTTTGCGAATCACAAAGGAAAACTATAATACATTGTGCAGGTGACCTAGTTTTTCGACCTCCCATGGCTCTTAATTGATGTATCGCCAACCAGATTTACTCTGATTTATTGTCCGATGTAAATAACACTTTGTGAGAACCTATAGCAAAATCTTTGCAAAATAATTGGTCACACAGATAGTTTATTACCTGGATTAGCATATAGGATACTTTTAAACTGGAAATATTTTAGGTCTCAGTGGGATTTTCAAAAAACTAACTGCAGCACGTACGAAGGTGCGGGCACCAGCTACTGTATAATATTTTCTTCACATAAATTGTATTTTTATGTGGTAACAGATGACTATATTTATAGCCTTTATTTTTTTTTATACAAGGACTCCAATGAGGCAGGCATTAAACAATATCGCAATGTCTAAATTAATCAGCACTTGGCGTACAGGAAGCACAACCTGCACCAGTAAAATCTCCAAGCAACATCCAATGTACTGAGCCTAAATCTAATCTAATGTAATCTACTAAATGAGAATAAAAAAAAATTAAAACAAACACAAGCTTTTCCCAACAAAAAATTCCAGCAGTTTAATTGCTAAATAATTGAGTAATAAATTTTAATAAAACGCTTAAACATCTGTCACAATTTCAATTATCTGAAAAGCTTGAAGTTTTCAATGATAGTGTGAATGAAACGCTTTAATCACACGTAGAGTTCAATCGTTCATGAATCTCTCAAGCGAAGTCATCAATTAATATTCAACATCGATTACATCACAGTTGACCGATTGTCAAACATGTTTTCAATGATTGATTGATAACGACGAAATTATTTTAGGAAATTTTTTAGAGAATGTGTTTTTCTTTATGTTAAGGTCGACAGACAGACTGACAGTCCACTTGATGGTAGGTGGCTACAGTCGCCTATAACACAAGCTACGCCATAGGTGCTGCAGGTGCGCTGCCGACCATAGAAAGATTAAGAATAAGAGACAAGGAAGGAATAGGGTAACGGTCTCTGGCATCCCTTATTTACTCACCGAAACACAAAAGCACATAATATGCTGTTATTTCACGGTGGTTTTCTTTAAAGGGATAGGTTAAAGAAAAGAATTATCTCTTACAAGGAATATATGTTCACTCGCATCTTTAAAAAGAAACTACTTATACTTAAAAAAGCATCTTTAAAAAGAAAAACTCATACTTCGTGTACTCAATAACAGATTGTGTCGTTAATTTAGATAGTATAAAGCAATTGTAGTTGTTGTCTTCGCGCAGGGATACTCAACGAGGCAATCGAGCGAGAAGGTCCCCGCAAATAACCACTATAAAGCTATACTAAGTAAGATATAAGATCTTACACGAGGTTTAGTGAAGAGGGTGGCTCTAGTAATTTCAGAGGTAACAATAGAGCATCTCCATTTCGTACACCTTTAATAATTTAGCAATGGCCTCTCAACGGAAAGATAATGTTTCTGTGTCAATTTCTAGATAGCAATTAAGGGTTTTATACAAAGTTGGTTTCTTCTCGTGAAATGAACATAGCGTGTTTTTGAAGTAATTAAATTTAATTGATGATGTGGAGGATAGTAAGATTAAATATTTCATTGGAGTAAGTGCGTTTTTTCAACGCCGACGAACCCACGGATATAAGTAAGAATTTTTTTACCAACAAAGGAATTTAAATAAAAAAAACATGTCTATACCAACACCTAGTGTCTTACCTGGATTACACGTAGTATATCCAGATGAAAAGCACTTAAAAGCGTCCTCAATAAATTAATACACTCAGGTATATACAAACAAGACCTGAGCTATTACTTTTAATATTAAATTTCATAAATAATATCACTCCAAATCCGCAGCGATATGATATTTCAGCAAAAAAATATATTCATCCTAACGCGTTCTCCAGGGTGCAAAAGTAGCATGAAAAATATTAAAATTTCACGAACTAATTTTCAGGCAGAAACTAACTTTGCGTCGGGTGCCAAATTGGGTTAAGTGTGAAAGTTATCCTGATAACGATTCAGGTGATTTAGATTAAATTGGCGAAACGTGAACATTCAACATGTGCAGGTGATTTATATTTTATAATAGTTAGTTTAGTACTGGCAGGGCACACTGTGGCTCCTTGCGTGGCAGGCGATGCTATGCTAACGTTCTGTGAGCACGTTATGTCGCGCAAGGAAGCGGGAAGAGGATCCCTCTCCCAGCCAATCCGCCGGAGAAGGCTTGGGCGCAGGCGGCTGGCCTATATCCGCCGCCTTCAACCCTGACCGGGACCCGGGCGGTGGTCTTACACTACTTGTGTTGCCCGTCGTAAGGTGCCCTGAGATGGCTGGCGTACCTCCACTTTCGGGTACGCTGAGGTTCTGACAGGGAGAGTAAGCTTCCCCGCGCTGGATAGCCGTGGCGGGGCACCGAACTCGTGTCATAACGTCCCTGCGATCCCGCACATCAACGGCCGCGCTAGAAAGTCGAGGTTTCAGCCGGTACGAATCCGGCATAACCTCGCAGTGTCCCCTACACTGCCGGGTATCCAAGAGGATTTCACAATGTTAAAAAAAGGGCACACTGTGGCTCTGTATAGATCATCATGAAATTTTGCATACACGTTGTCAGGGATATCGGAAAGACATAGGGTACCCACGTCTATACCTATACAGAAAAAAAGGACTGTTCCCGAGGGATCATCTAAAATAAAATAAAATACTAACGCCTGGTCAAAGTGTTATAGCAACAAGTGGTCAAGTGTTATATTACTTATAATTATATTTTCTACATCATTTTTCAAGTCCCGGGCACCAGCTAGTTTAAAATAAATTATCTATTTTTATATTATTCCAACTTTCTAAAGATTGACGTTCACATTTTTTTATAAAATCTATTGCCAATGTATTTTCAATAAGCTGTTTGAATGGTGTGGCTAACGATGCCAATTAAAGGTAATATGGATGGTTTGTGAATGAGCATAAAATTTTACTCCCTTTAAAACTGCTAATTCAGGATCTTACCTGGAAAAATAAATAACAATGTTATGAAAATATATTTGTTAATCATATAAAAGAGCAGTACAAATCTTAACATTTATTATAAATGCGAAAGGGAGTGTGTTTGATACGTTTTCACACCTTAACTACTCAAGCGATGATCATTTTCTGTATGAAAGGATCGAGCATGTTTCAGCTTCATACTAGTGATGTGCCGGATCGTTAAAAGTGTATATCCGCGGATACGGATACGCATATTTGGTGTCAAGATCCGCGGATACGGATACGGATCTTTCTTACTCAATGTCGGTGCGCGTGACCTTGAAACGATAGTTGACGCCCCCACTTGACGCTTGCATTATAAAGGTGCCAAATATTTGATTTTAAGAAATAAAAAATAATCTGAATGGAACTTAATAGTTTTTCATTGCTACCTAATCACCTATATATAGAATTTCAGCTATGAATTAGAATTCAGCTAAAATTTGATAAGGTAAAAGATCCGTAAAAAGATCCGCCAAAAAGTAACGCCATTTCGCTTTTACCCCACATAAATAATTAAAAACAATTAAATATTGAACCTTCAGCGAGGACCTTCAACTTTCCCGCAACGTATTCAGGCGTACAGGTTGAAGTGAGGCGCGAGCGAGAGTCAGGTTGGTTGCGTTAACATGCTTATTCAAACGTGAGCAAGCCATCTGGGGTTATTTTGTGACACGAAATACGATATTGGAATATTTTTGAACAAATGTATCGTAAATAATAGAGTAACATGAAGGGCCCTTGCTCCATTTCTGTTGTTCAAGTATTCATATAGTTGATTTATTGAGGCACGTTGTGTTTCGCAGTCATAAATTCGGCAGATCATCTAGCAATAAACACCCTCTTATATAAAATACCAGTGATCTGTGAATAATTGACGATATCCTTGACCAAATGGTTAAAGGCTTTAACGCTCTGTCTCAGAGGTCATCAGACTCGATTGATGACCTCTAAGACAGTATTTATTTAGTACTGAAGTGAATTATTAATATAGTCTTGATAAATATTTTCATAAGAGTTACTCTAGTCAGTTAATTCATACCTTTATTAAGTCATAGACGGTTTGTACCTTTTGAAACTAAAACATTAAGAAGACAACTGACACATGTTTGGAATGAAATTTTGTCATGACTGATAATTGCCCTGATACGAGCAAATGTCAATTTTAAGGTGACGAGGGTTCTTACCCTGACTGCACATATTCCAGCCTTATTTTCTTTTATGTAACTTTTTTCTACGACGAATGAAGAGAGTTGTGAATTTAATTAAATAACTACTATGTAGTTTTAATTTTAATCAACCGCATCTGTAGCAGAAGACAGGAGCTCAGGTTTCAGAAACCCTTAAAAGTTTGATGAAGGTTCTGACAGCTATTCCTTTCGTGAAATTAACAATTACCGCTTAGTCAGATTTTGTCGGAAACTATCCTAATAAACTGTTTAAATAATACTCGTAAACAGGTTGTTTCAATAGGAAAATAATAATTTTAAGCAAGAGGAATATTGTTACACTAATTTGATGTTGTATTGTTGTATCATATATTTTATGTAACTATAAAATATATGATTGCTTAGGTATTAAATATTTTTATCTATTCACATTAAATGGTAATGTTAAATTTTTTAAATTATTAATTAAAAAATCATTTCAAAAATTATTAAATTCTTAATTATAAAATAAAGTCTCTCTCTGTATGCTTATCTGCTACTCCGCTTAAACCACCCAACGGATTTTGATATGGATTTTCCTTATAGAAGGAGTCATAAACGAGGAAGACTTGTGCATATAATTTACAAAAAAAAATGCACTCCCGGGGGTGGGTCTCTAGTTTTCAAATAAAATTAAAAATATATGTTAGAACAAAGCACGTGATGTTTGATTTTGAATTACATACTTGATTATACAACGTATGGTGTAAGATTAGTTAGTGTATTGCAAGGTGCGCGATAAGCTACCTATTGTATTCTATAAATTGTTATAGCTATTATTGTAAACTGGGCTACCAGTACGATGGTAATAAGTACCCAGTAGGTCTAACATGAGTTTATACTTTTAACTACTCGCTAGCGAGAGCGTAAAATGTTTTTATGGAAAATTATTAATTGTCAATTGACAATTTTCAATATAAATGTTTTACGCTTTCGCTAGCGAGTGCGGTCATTACAAACTCATACTAGACCAACAGTTGTTGAATCATGATGCCGACAATAATCACCCCCTTGCAGAAGACCATCATGAAATAGGTTTTTTTTTATATATATATATTTATAGGTCTTTTGAAATTTCTTTGTTTTTGGAGCTCTTATACGTATTCTGTTTTTTTTTTTTTTTTTGTTTTTTTTTTGTTTTTTGTTTAGTAAGTACGTGACCTCACCATCGGCTCTAACGGAAGACCAGCGCAGGTTTTTACAACCTGAATTGGAGCATTATGCTGAGTTGGAGCTGGTTTGTGGCGGGGGACGTTTGTGTTTGTCTTTCTATGTATATGTTACCTATGTATGTTCTTAAATGTCCTTTATACCATCAAGTGGACCGTCAGCTTGTCTGTCGAGTTTAAAATAAAAAAAAAATTAATAAAAATATTTTCCCTTAATTTGTTGTTCTGTCAGACATAACAGTCACATGTAGACCTAATAAAAATGTCAGAAAAAAAAAAGAAAAAAAAAAGTATTTTTATATTGTCAGTTACAATGGTAACACTAAACTTGTATGGGTGGAGTTAATAAAATCGAATTGTCATGTACTGGGAATGATTTCGAGAAACATCTTTCTCAAATAGAAGGTGAACATATTTATTCTGTGGCATTACGTCTGCCAACAATTTTGTTTGTTCATAGATATTCTAGCAAAATGTCCCTCCATATATTTTATTTAACGCTTACGAACGGCAAATCCCAAATTATTCATTTTGTTTCATGGAGCTAGAGAATTGTGCGAGTGTCATGTTAAATGTTGTTTTCTGTTATAACATTTATATGAGATATTTTAGCATGTACTTATTATGAGGTAGACAGTGAGACGTATTCATTATTATTACGTATCACACGTATTACGAAATCCCACCAGGCCTACAATGAATGTACTGTTTTTTAAAAAGCAAAAATTTCGCAAATAATGTATAAACTTGGAGCTTAAATAAAGAATATTATTACGATACATTGATTATGATAAGAGTTTATAAAAGAGACTAATAATTAAGAAAACGAATAATGTTTACTTTATTGTACAGTTTAAGTTGTTATTTTATTTATTTATTTATTACTAGCTGAAAACGGCCTAAAACGCGGCCGGGTTCAGTTAGCTACGTCGTGTGCGTGTGGCGCTCCCCTTCTTAGACAAAAACTGTGACAACTCGGCAAATATAAATTAGATATTCATGAATTATACACATAAACATCCCCACAAACTCCTCTTCCCATCGATACAATCTGGAACAAAATCCGTTCACAACTTTCCGAGTCGCCTTAAGTAGGCGACATGTCCTTAAGGTTCCTTCATACAAACGTAGAAAGATTATTACTCCGCTGTTTTATGTTAAATTTACAAAAGTAAGGATGATATCGATTTATCTTGTCCTTAACTAGGTTCGTTGCTATACAAACTATAGTAAAAAAAAGTATTAATTTAAAAGATAGGATCCTTGAAAAATCCATATTTTAACACAAATTTTAAAGTCACTAGTATACAAAACCTCCAAAATACTTTAAACACGAAATAGATACATGCAGTAATTTTATGTGCTGTATGAGACAGGATGCATTTTAGGCACACCCACCGATGAATTCGAGCCGCCGACTAGTTTAACCTTAAGAGAAAAGCCTCAAAATAAAGATTTAAAGAAATCTTTCCGAGTCTACACAGACAGAGAAATATTATTATCAGAAAATTCGAAGGCCACGAAGGCCCCATCAAATTACAAAGCATTAAGATTACTACTTGTAAAGTAAAATGAGTTAATTACTTTTTGAATTTATTGATAGAGATAAATTTATGTCACTTTTTGTATGGTGCCAATTTTACAGTAGCAACCCTAGTTGTATCTACCCTGTATAATATATTTTTTGATCTAAGCAACAATAGTAATTTATCATATTCTGATATACTTTCTGTCTATTCTATTTTTCTATCTGGCGAGAGTGAAGCCTCGGAAAGCAATTACTTATAGTTTCAAATAGAACACAAATGTAACATACCTACTGGATGAGAATCTACTTGAGAATCTTACTAAAACATAATTCAAGAAAATAAACAGCGACTTCATAATATAATATAGCATATTTACGGCATCATATTAAAGCAGCAGGTGTTCAGATAATACAATCTTTATATGCAATATCCCACTGCAATCTAGTCCAGGTGACATTTCATAAATCCGTTATTAGTTTGATGTCCGTTAATAAATCCGTTATTGGTTTTTGCCGGATACGGCTATTAATATATCATCAAAATCAATTTCAGATCTCAGTAGAAATACACATTCCGGTTAGGGTCGTTTCGACATGGTGTCGATGATGGTTAAATTTCAATCAGAGAGCGCAGCACTAGTACATCTAAAAACTATAAATACATCTAAATTAGCTAACTTTCTTTTATACACACATACAATACACATATATACAACATATCTTTACCTATAACATGTAATAGAATAGATACCCTGATAGTCCCGAGAGCGCCATTAAAAGTTTTATAGCAAATACATCATTACCTGCCTGTGCTCTGTCTGACAAAGAAATTGGATAACACAAAAAATAGTTCACACACTTTGTCTCAGCGTCTTTGAAGTTTTGCCAGATAAAGTTTTTCACTTAAGATGAAAAGTTAGACAAGGGAATAAATAATAGTGTTTTGAGAGAGTGTACAATGATATTCCCAATTCAATTCCAAATGGCCAGTTTGATGACCAGGGAAAAATCGATTGTTTATAAAATTATTTATAAAATAAGATTTGTAAACTAAACAAGAAAATAAACGACTGTTGAATAATGGAATGACTGCGCATCGGAAATGGCTGAAACTTCGGTGACTAACTGTCAAAAGATGCACAACTACATTCATTAGCCTTTATTGACGAGAGCTGCCATTTTCATGTTGATGTCGGAAACTTTTCAGACCACCCGGGTATATAATAGAATAATAATATAGGTCAAATTATCAGAAGATTCTTGGCGAACAATACCATCATTATTCTTTCACACACACATTGGGCGGTCTTGGTACGACGATATTTTTATGACATTTTTTTTTGCTAACGAGTTTTACTAAATACAGAAAACAGTTGTATAAATTCATCAATATTATAGTACAAAAGGTTGAACAGTGACTACAAAGTAAAAATTAACCATATCACCATCATCTTCATTTCAACCGAAGGACGTCTACTGCTGGACATAGGCCTTCCCCATAATATTCCAATAATAATCCCATAATATCCCGGCCTGGATCCACCGTAGACCCGCGGCCCCTATTAGGTTGTCTGTCCACCTTGTGGATGGACGTCCTATGCTGCGCTTGGCGGTCCGTGGCCTCCTCACGTTACAATAACCAATCACCAAGTTTTCTCTTAGCGTAGCGTAGCGTAAACGACTGTAGAAAGCACACATGGCTACGGGCCCTGGCCTTCCTTCCTCACCCACCGAAACAGCATACATGCTCTAATATTCTTCATAGTTGATTTGTTCCTCAGTTAGGTTCAGTAGGTGATACTTTTTACTATATGTTGACACTACATTCTCGCCATTTTCTTCTCGTGCACTGTGAAAATTGTGGGCCATTTAAACTCAAGATTTCTTTGAATGATATTCTTTTTAATGTTTGAGACTTTTACCGTATAAACAGAGTTATATCAACTCCATCATTCCCGGTTACCAGTGACTTTAAATGGCGGTGACTTGACACATGGTGAAAGAAGCCCTTAGCCTACAAAATTCCTCAATAATTAGGATCAATGCAAAAATATTTTTTTAAATTCGACTGCTCTAATTTCAGAGTTTAATGTGATCAACCAAGCAAATTCTTCAGCTTTATTATACGAGTATTAGTAAAGATGAAGAATCAGAATTCCAATTGATGAAATTAATTTGAGTGAATGAATTTCGGTCCTGAACAAAGAGAATTAGATAACTTGTTATTTATTTTCAAATTACTTTAGAATTAAATATAACAATGGGAAAATCAATACTTTTGTCAAGATAGAGTTTCAGTTAAATCCGTTTAAGCTATTGGGTGTGTCAACGAAGTTGGTAGATGGGACTTGGGACGCAATTTTCTAAACAATTGGCTTTATAGAAGCCAAGTATATTTGTTTCGTAAGATAAGGAATCGAGGGAAGCAAATTGAGGATTATTGGAGCCTAGATTTCTCAGACTTTGTTCTATCATCTTTAAGGCGAGGTCTTATTTCAATATGAAATCAGAAATCTCATTTCAGAAATTCATAGGCAATGCAGTTTTAATTTATGACGATAGTGATGGCGCAACTTATCTGTTATCCTTAATGGGCATCGCACTTGCAGCACTTTTCAAATGTCAATTTCGTCAGAGAAACTGACCGTCCATTAATAATAATAATAAATAAATAAATATCTTCACACCAGCGAACTTGAATACAATTCCACACAGCACCATCTAGTTCCACACTAAGCAACTAATGATTGTATTATGGATACCAAACAGTTGATATTACTACATAGATTACTTTTTTTGTAAATACATATATATTATAAATACAAACATCCATGACTCATGACCAGGTACAAAGGTAAATATTAACACATAAACATTTGCCCCTAGCGGGATTCGAACCCGCGACCGTTTGGTTAACAGCTAGGTTTACTAGCCACTAGACCAAACGTGTAATTTGATGGTAGGTGGCTATCGTCGCCTATTAACATAAACAATGTCACAGGCGCTGCAAGTGCGCTGCCGACCATAGTACAATAAAGGATAAGGAAGGCTCTATGGCCAAGGTGTTGCTTGTGTTAATAGGCGGTGGTAACCACCTACCATCAAGTGAGGCGTCAGCCTGTTACTTATGTTCATTTAAAAGGCTAGAGGAATTGAGTTAGAGAGAGGCAGGATAGTGATAGTAGAAATTTGTTTTTAAGCCTAAGATTTTATTGATTAGTTACTTTAGAGAAAATGTTGAATATTTACGGACAAATTGGCAGAATTACACTGTGATTATGGAAAGTGGTTTGCAATAGACTGTTTGTATTATTGTTCAAAATTAACAAATTACTACATGGTATAATCACATAAAAAATGAGTACAAAATTACTAAATGAATTTTTTTTTAACTAATTAAAATGCACATTTGCAAGGCATCGCTTATCTAATGTAGGAATGTGAATATAGTTAATTTCCTTTAGTTAAGTTAAGAGGCCATGACCCAGCCCGACCTTTAGACGAGCGTTGTAACTTACTACGAAACGTGCTTCTATTACAGACTATAGTGCTGACTTTATTTATTTAACAAAAGTTTGTTAACAACCTCATTAAGTTGAAAAAAAATCAAATAAAAATAAAGAAGATTGTATCGCAAACGCAATCCGGCCTGTCCTTTGACTTGACTAAGCCAATTTTAGCCATATTTTGTGTAAATTCAATTTTATGCATAATCACAATAAAAAAACTCAATGTTACATTTGAATTTGGTATCTGACATTATGAATATTGATTGAGTTTTATCATTTTCGTGCTAATCATTAGTGGTACAGACGAGATACTTACAGAGAAGAATATTGCTGTCATAGCATTATTCTAAGTCAATACAAGGTATATGAAGACAAATACAAGTTTTAAAAGTAAAACAAAAGGTCATCTGTTTGTGACAAAAATAATAAAATATATGTATAAAAGTTTTTAACAAAAATGGTCCAAATTTAAAGCTGTTTGACATTGCAACAGAACTTGTTAAGTTAAAAGCAGTTATCTGCCAATATACTTACATATATGCCAGTACCTAATCAGCTTGTACGGCCTAACGATAAACTTGTAAGTAATATTAGAGCTATTAGTATTCTGTACAACAGTGGTTTCGCGGAAGACGAACCATCGACGTAATGTCTTCATTAATTTTAACAATCTTTTCATAAAAGGAAACGACTACAAAAAAGAAATCATTTTGTTAGAAAAAATATACTTAAACCATTTTGCTAATAGGAAAGTCATACACGTACCCATTTCCTATATTGTTACAATAGAATGTTTTCTTGACAAATTATAATTAACTAAAAACGCTTTAGGATTGAGTTTGTTTAAACAAAAGGCAATGCCTAGCTACTCAAACTGTTTAAGTATATTTTCCAACAAAAGCATGAACCAAATCCAGCTCTACTTACTTTATGCGGTCGTCAAATGTTATGCTAATGTTAGTTACTCTAGAATTCGCTAGCACTTAACAAGTACAGTAATAAAATGTACAGTCAGCGACATAAATAGTTTTATTAAATTAAAGCGCAAAAGCAAATAAATGTGCCATAAAAAGGTACACGTAGAGAAACAAGCCTTGCACAACTTAGATGACATAAAGCATAATATTTTCTCGTAGTAACCTTATTACGAATTTGTATTGTTTTAGACAAAGTACATTTGCAGTTTGCGGCAAGGAATTCAGGTAGACTTATGACACTCCAATGATGTTTAATGGCTACTGTAGCCTAGAAATAATACAAATGTGATATGAGCGGTCATCGCTGTCATCGGAAGGGCTGCCCAGCTTTACATTTTATTTGCGTAAAACCTTATTGACTTAATATAGTAAAAATTTCATCCCATAACACTGATTTCTTTATTTCTTAACTAACTGGTCCCCGCGACTTCGTCCGCGTTGAAAATTGAAAAATATAACACATGAGGAAACATCTGACATCTTTATCGCTGTGACGTCGATGGCACCGCAACGATGACAGCCCAGTTTTTTATATCTAAAAAAAGTATCCTATATGTTAATACAGGTACGAGTATACAGCTCGTAAATGTGTGCAAAATTTCATACAAATCAGTTGAGCAGTACCTTTGCATTTACGAGTATTATTAGTAACCAATTACTATAGGTTACTTCCTATAGTACTAATTGTACTAGATGTATTGTAAGTTTTATTTTTTTTACCGACTGTACATACCTGAACTAATTGAGTTTAAGAAACCTTCTTCTGAGGAAGATAATTGCGACTTTTTAATGAGCTTCTTACGTGTATATGCATGTACCTAATAATAAACTTTCATAGAACTTTTAACATTTCCGTTTACTTAGCTAATTATTTAGAACTAGTTTTCGCCCGCGACTTCGTCCGCGCCTCTTTTTGTTGAATATTAAAACATTCATTCAATCTTTATTGGTCACAATATATTTTTGTAAGGCATTGAATTTTTTATTTTTTATTTTTAAATGTTCCTTCGGGAACATTTTTCAGGAAGTCAGGGATTCAGAACTCATAGTTCAGAATCCCTAACGTGTATGCAAAATTTCATGATAATCGGTTGAGTAGTCAGGGCTTGAAATATTAACGAACAGACAGACTCACTTTCGTGTTTATTTAGTAAGTACGAGCGGAGATATTTTATTTGGAAATCACATGCGCAGCGTGGAACGTTCACCCACAAGTTCAACTGTCGATCTAATAAGCGCTGCGGAATGCCGCTGAATCCAGACTGTTTCTTACCGATTCTATTGAAAAATTATGGTGAAAGTCCAACGTCCAACAGCAGAAAATTTTTGGCTACGTATAAAAATGTAAAAAAATTGGAAAAAAAGTTTGGCTATTATGTAGGACCAGCTGTGTCCGTAACTTCGTACGCGCTGTAGTTAATTGATTGAAAATTCCACTGAAACCTAACATATTTCCAGAAAAAAGAATCCTACATGTTAATCTAGCTTCAGCAGTTTTTTCGTGATTTAGTAGCAACAACCAAACTTTCGCATTCATAACATTACTATCTGTGCCCGCTACTTCGTACGCGCTGAAGCTCGTTATTTGAAAACGTCGTTTGTCGTTTGTTCAGCCGTTTTTGCGTGATTGAGTAACAAACATTCAAACATTCGCATTTTATAATATTATTAGGATTCTAATACACTTGAATCCAGTGGGTTAAGCTCCAGCATATAATTAATTCGAGATGAATAAGGGACTACTTTCTTTATAGGTACTATTGCATGAAATGGCCGAAAATTTCTAAGAAATTTCAACAAAGCATTTCTAAGAAGCGACCAACACAAGACGATCTTTAATTTATCCCTCACTGATGTTCAATTTCACCTTATATGACCTGTACATGTTAAGTATTTACTAGGGTTTGCATACAAATTCTAACCCTGATTTGCATTCAATAAGAACCGTTATCCTTAAGCTCTCAATATGCTGAGACGTCGTCAACTGTGGAATAAAATAAATGTAAATCCAGAGACAGATCTTTCGCGAATGGTAAATTATTTCCATCTGTTGGAAGATTTTAGACCTTGCGAGTTGAAATTAGAGATTGATTTTCTTTGTGAAAATCCAAAAGATATTTAACACATTGTTTTAAATATATTCCAACTGTACATAATATATCTGATGCTTTACGGTGGAAGCGGTGATGCTTTACGGCTTTAAATTTCTTCGTATGTGTCCTAAACACAGTATTTATTTAGTACTAAAGTGAATTATTAATGTAGGTTTGACAGATATTTTCATACAATCTTTCTTTTATATATTTTATCACTGTAAAGACGTATAATTTTTGAAAATTTTAATAGTAAAGCGAAGTGTGAAAGTCTCAAGTGTATTCATTGAGTCTAAGGAAAATCTTAGACTCGGGTTATATCTTTCTTTTATATAATATTACAAAATTTGGTTATTTTAATCTATTTTGGCGTATTTGTGGTTATTTTCTCCGATGTAAAGCGATAAAATGATACCGAATAATAAATGTAATTTTGCCTAAATTTATTGGAATTGTTTTATTGAAGTCTGAACGCTCACTCTGTTCTTTATATATGTTTGTACTGTTACATAAAATGAAATTATGCCACAAATGAAAAAAAATAACTCACTCCAAACCCAAAACTAAGACAAAGCTTGTGCGTAATTTTAAATGCCGAATAGTAAAAGGCGAAAACTAGTCCCTTTTTAAATAAACGAGGCCCTCAATTGCTATTTCGGCCGAGACTACGACCGAGGAAATTAAAGAAAAAACCTATTTCTTCCGATTACCTACCACGGCCCAGGAAATTAAAGAAAAAACCTATTTCTTCGGATTACCTACCTACGAGTACATGTATTTTACCATTTTAGAATCTATATTAAGTGGGCAATTTTTTTAGATAGTTCGACCACGAAAAATGCCAATAGAGAAATAATTCTTAACTTACTTAAATTACTTTGATAATATCATAGACTAGTTGTTGTACGCGACTTTGTTCGCATAACTTTATAAAATATAGCCTATGTTACTCGCTGATAATGTAGCTTTCTATAAGTGGAAGAATCTTAAAAAACGAACCAGTAGTTTTCGAGTTTATTCATTACAAACAAAAATACTAAATTATAAATCTTCTCTCCTTATAATATTAGTATGCCAAGATATATTGGGTATTAGTTCATAGTAAATCATAGATACTCATCTAAAATCGGACGCCATTTTGAAATCAATTACAGCCAGATTAGGGATAGATTAATTTGAAATTGATTTCGTAATAATATCAGTGTTGAAGTGCTTAGATTTCCATTAACATGCTTTGAAAAAGGATTTCTTAATTTTGCACTAGTGACCCGCCAATGGTTTGACTTGACATTTTCACCTATGGTGTGGGAAATGCCAAGTGAAAATCATTAGCTAAATCAGTAACCAGTAGTCCGAAAACTCTTGATGGTAGAAGACTATTTCTGCTACCAGAAGTGCTCGCCAGACTGATTGCCGCAGTGAATTCTGTTTATTTTGTACTTTATGTATGTTTTTTTAGATATTTTTTTTTAGATAATTTAGATAATCTTTTAAGAAAAAAGAAATAGTAAAATACTTTTTCCTTTATGTACTTTTCTGTATAATTGAAAATGTCTTTGCATAATTTTATGATGTTTGGTTAATGGCCTGTTGGTAAGAGTAGTTAAGGCGTGAAAGTGTAATAAACAAAGAAACTCACTTTAGCATTTAAAATATAGGATAGCTATGTTAGAGGGCTGATACAAATAACACTAGGTTAACCTAGTACATACACGTAGCTTTTCACGCAAAGTTCGCTAATTAGGAAATAAAATTAGGTACCAAAGTTTGGCCACAGAATGGAAAACAATTATTGGGACAAACTATAAGAGCAAAATTTTAGGAAGTGAAGAAGAATTTGCAAAAAATATTTTACGTTACACTTAATACTATAGATGCCAGATAATTAAATAAACAGAGAAGATCCTCTAATAGATTAGCAGGATATAATCGTAAATTTAGAGGGACTCTGAATGGTGGGGAAAAATGGATAATATCACTTGAGATGTCACAATAACAAAAAAACTGGTCACAACAATGCTTAATTTCCCAGATTAACACGAATGTAGATTGTAATGGTGAAGTAGCAATAATGTTTATAGTCTTAAGTCGTTATTACCACAATGAGAAGCAATGTATCGAGGCGCGACTATATTCTTGTCTGTCTAGACAACACTTAACACTACAAAGACAGATAATGTTACAGACACCACTTGCTGTCTTTCATTCAATTTACATCTAGATGAAACGAAAACATTTTAGCAAAACATAAAACACGTTAAAATATATCTGAAACAAATTAATTTAATACAAAAACAGTCTAAACTTTCAAAACGTAGTAGAAAGTAATTACTTGACATATATACTTACTTAATGAAGGTTAGATTTCTTCGTTATCAAAAACACCGAGTTTATCGAATTAGTTATATTTGTTGAGTTAGAGTTTAGTAATTAGTGGCAAGGCACGATGAGTTTTGTAGTCATTAATTTAGCAGTATTTCTGGTGGCAGCAAGCACCCTCTTACATTAGAACACTGTGAAAAAACAGAATGTGTTTCAAGTAAAGGAGTAAGAGATGTCAAGCCTATCCTTTCCTAATCCCTTATTCTTTATTATATCAGAGCCTACCCACACGGTACGGTGCGGCGCCGCACCGCATAGATTACATCGCATTGGTGGACACACTGTGGCGCCGCAACCACAACAACGTCGCTACCGGGCATCCCTAAGCGCGGTGCGGCAGCACTCCGGCGCACAACCTCCCCCGCCTCGTCTCGCCTAGCGAGCGTGCGGTGCGACACCGCATCGTGTAACATGCCATGGATATTTGTACGTAGGAAGCCGCAATGCCACCGCTCAGGCGCCGGGCCGCTGCTGCACCGCACCGTGTGTCTCTGCCCTTAAGGTCGACAGCGCAATTTCAAAGCCTTATAGCGTTGCTTGTGAAATAGCCACAAGTGAACCGAACGAATATTATGCAAAAGATTCTCTTTCTATCAAAGTTCTATTAAAAAAATTAGACTAACTCTTCTAACTCCAAGAATATATTTTATGTTACATATTGTCATCTGTTACCAACATACAAAAAAAATATGTAAATGGGAACATTACAAAATACACAATAACAATAAAAGCAACGGTCTCGTAGACCAGCCGAAGTTGAGAATACAGATTTACAACTTTATTTATGAGCTGAAAAGTCCCAAATTTATTGCAAAGGTCAGTCTCATGGGAGATCGGCAAGAAAATACGTATACTCGTATATCTCGCAGAAGAAATGCCGAAAATGAGGTTGTATTATTTCCTTATTTCACTCACGATTTTATTTCAAATTTTTCCATTCGCGAACAAAAGAGTAAAAGTTTTTTATTCCAGCGAAGGCACTTTTTTTCATAAAACAGTCTCGAAGGGTCAGTCTATGAACTTTACGATTGTTCTGAGTTCCGAGAGATATGACTTGTGATAGACAACTCTTGAATCTAATCAATGCTTAGTTTTCCCAAGAATAAGTATGTAACTTATAAACTTATAACTTATAAATATGCGTATTCTCTAGTAACGTTTGTTTGGTTTTAGAGAGGACAATACTGTAGTATAGGATCACGTTTTCATTAAATTTTCGAAATAAAGCTAATTCGGTTATCTAACTCGCCATCTTGTAAAGCGCTATCTGATTAATTGTGATATTAAAATGTAAATTATTATTTTAAGAGAACTTATTGCTGGGATAGGTCCTTTGTTGTAAGAATCCAGAGTACGGTCTATATGCTGCTAACTGAGTTATAGTCCGAGAGCTGGTACCAATTTTTGGGTAGGTATTTGAGGTAAGCTGAAAACTTATCCCATATCTCTCCTGTTATACCCCAACACTGAGCTGCAGACCTGGCTGGTGAGTAGCGGGGCTAAATCAACCCCTAAATTTTTAAAAATATTATTATTATTTTTCCAAAAATATGTTTGAGGCAATATGCAATTTTTATGTTGTAGTTTAATGTTTAAAGAATAAAAAAAAATAAGCCGATAAACGCTCTCTCTCACACTACAGCTTGCCTATAGCGCTACTCACTCGCACCTATGCATAATTTGTTAGATCACCTGGCAGGTAGAAACCTTTTTGACAATTTTATTTTTTAGTTATAAATAATACCCTATTAAAATTTCAAGTTGCCCCAAATACATTTTTTATATTTTTTTGAAAAATATTTTTGCATGCGTCTGGCAATGTTAAAACCCCGACTAAATCGTCTGGCTTATTTTTTTTTTATTCTTTAAACATTAAACTACAACTTATAAAAATTGCATATTGCCTCAAAACATATTTTTGGAAAAAAAAAATATATTTTTAAAAATTTAGGGGTTGATTTAGCCCCGCTACTCACCAGCCAGGTCTGCAGCTCAGTGTTGGGGTATAACAGGAGAGATATGGGACAAGTTTTCAGCTTGCCTCAAATACCTACCCAAAAATTGGTGCCAGCTCTCCTACTATTAGGCATAGCATGTTAATGAATTGTAATGTATAGTAATATAGGGTAATGTTGTCATGTTGGCGTGAAATAAAATGTCTAGACAAACCTAATAATGGTTTACAGACATTGTTATCATCTTGTGTACAATAAATATAAAATGTTACAAATTTCATCCAAATCTAGTCAAGAGGTTTAGCGGTAAAAGTAATTAAATATCAAACGAATATAAGGCATATTACATTAATTACAAAATCATTAGTGTAGATAACGTTGATAATGTTAAAAAAGAAAAGTTACATAATTATGAAAAAATAAAAAAAAAATCTTCAATAGTTAACTGTGTAATATTGATTTTATATTGATATATTGATTTGATTTAAATAATTTCATGGCAATCCAAGTGATGCACAAAACAAACAAAAACCCTTATTTCATTGATCAAACATTGTTCATTGAACTAATTACAGGCGCGCAAATAAATCAATTATTTAAAGTGATTCCATAACATTATATGTTAGCAAAGTGAATTGCGGTTGCTTTGAATAGAAACTAATGCTTTTATTACGATTTACGTATTCATTTTATGAATAATTTCCAATATGATATGGGTTTAAGCTGGGTTTAAGTAATTAAATTCTCCAAATATATAATTATAAGAAACGAATTGGATTATTGAAGAATTAGGTATAGAAGTTCAAAAGTTCTTTCGTACAAAGTAAAATGGGGATTTTAAAGTGTATTAAATAATGTTTACAGCAGTAAACCAAAAATAACAATTCTTCTTTATTTAGATAAAAATCTATATTCATATTATAAAGAGAGAAGATTTGTATGTTTGTAATGAATAAACTCTGAACTACTGAACTGATTTTAAAAATTCTTTCACCTATATAAGTAAAGCTACGTTATCAGCGAGTAACATAGACTATATTTTATAAAGTTTCGCGGGCAAAGTCGCGTGCAAAAGCTAGTCAGGAAATCCAGTAAGAAGGTCATAACGCATAACTAATTATTGTATATGAGCTCTTATGAGCTTATATGAGCTCTTATGAGCTTATATGAGCTCTTATGAGCTTATATGAACTCTTATGAACTTATATGAACTCTTATGAGCTTGCTTATAATTTTAACGTATACAATCTCGTAGATACGTCACTTTTTCAGCCTTCATTGTAAAAATATTTGATTTTTAATGTTATTTTTCACCGATTTTTCGCAATCCTATATACCAATTAGGCCGGTTGCCCTTCTGAATAATATAAAAGTATTTTACAGTTTCCCGAGCGTGTTGTTATTCCTCCGCACGCCATTTATCGCATAAATTTTAATAGTTTATAACGTTTTTGCGTTTTGAATTCCATTAAACGTTTACATTTACTTTAGAACTAGCTATTGCACGCGACTTCGCCCGCGTAACTTTATAAAATATAGCCTATGTTACTCGCTGATAACGTAGCTTTTTATATGTTAAAGAATTTTTAAAATCGGTCTTCTCTTCTCTCTTTGTATATTAGTAAGTAAAGATAAATTTGCAAGTATAGCCAAAATCAGACATGCACAATTTCAGAAGCTTTCACGTCTGACCACAAAGGAAACATTATATTCCAAATGAAATTTGTAGGATTACACATGCGGCTGTGGTCGTCAAAAACAAGAACATTGTTGGTGCATTAGGTTAGGATTATAAACTTTAATGAAGAGGAATAGAATTTAAAATAATTAGACAACATGTACATGAAAGGGGCTGGGCTAAATGTTATTTTTTTTTTTATGTTATACATAAACTCACTCACAGTTAACTTGATGGTATATTATGTGCTCGTTGATAACGTTCAAACCAATGCTTTGAAAGACAAGAAATATCAGAAGTATTACGAATCCCTAACATTCGTTATAAAACACCACAAAAAACGTATTGTTATTTCACTGAGGTGCTTGTGTAGGGTGGTTACTGCCACCAAAGGACTACTCAGTTTAAGTAGAATGCGCTGTGTCCTGCCACCATCCTGCCACTGTAAATGCGACCAAAATGTCTGAAAGAAATTTAAATTTTCGAATAACCGCTTAAAGTTGCAAATCGCTTGTAATTTCTGCAATTATTTTATAACTTATAGGCGAGTAATCAAGGTTGCTGAATCAAATGGAAACTTTTCACGTTCAATTTGAACGTAGTCATAAAAACGCAATAAAATGACGTGTCTAAATCGTTAGACGATTTGAATGATTGGTTACTATAACTATACAGTACATATATACGAGTATCATTAGATAAGAAAATAATATTTTCAAATTAACGATAAATTCTTTACTTATATTGAGATAAAAAAAAAACTGCCACCGGAGAATAGATGTACATCAGATATTGTGTCACATACGAGAGTTTTAACCTTGGTCGTTACTACCTTTTACAATCGTCCGAAGGCAAAATTCCGCCATGATTCCGTTTTAAGCGTATTTTTTAGTACCTACTATAATAATAGTAAGCGTATTATTGTAGTAGGTAGATTAATTATATATTTAGATAAAAAAAAAACTGCCACCGGAGGATAGACGTACATCAGCTCAACATCTTTCATATTGTGTCACATACATAGTTTTAGCATACCACGCATATTACAAATCTCTCTTTCATAGAATGAATTGGTTCGCAGTCTACGCCATATCCAATGATCTGTCAATGTCAGTTTCCTATATTTATAAAATCAAATAAAAGTCCACTTATTCCTCTGGTGTGGATTTTTATGTATCTATCATTATCTGGCGCCGGTTTTCTAATAAAATGTATGGAAGGGCTCACCGTGATTTAAGACATAGGAATTTAGCGACTGTTGAAATCTCCGCCGTCCGCTGTCGCTTATGAATAAAATTAAAAGTTTTAACGGATTGGGATAAAATTTAGCATACAGATTATTACCTAGATTAACATACTTTTTATTCTGGCTTGGATAAACTTTAGGTTTCCGAGGGATTGTATAAAAATATAAAAAACTAGCTGTTGCACGCGACTTCGTCCGCGCAACTTTATAAAATATAGCCTATATTACTCGCTGATAATGTAGCTTTCTAAAGGTCTTTTTTCTAAGGGGTTTTTGAGTTAATTCATTACAAACATACAAAAATACAAATCTTTTATCTTAATAATATTAGTATAGATCGGGCGCCACTGACGTAGCGGCGGCGCCACCGTCGTCACGGCGATAAACATGTCAAATATTTTCTTCATTTTTTAACGCGGACGAAGTCGCGGGCATCAGCTGGTCTATTCATAAAAATATCCATAAAGTTATTTACTTGTACCACAGGCCATGGAGAAACAGTTCGTATGAAATGCAAATACAAGGCCATCTATTTTTATAATTCTCAAGTAAATATTTAGTGCGTTCACTTTTTAATATAGTTCTTGTGGATTTATTTAAGAAACTGTGTACAATCGAAGTAGATATCTACACTTCATAAGACCTTGATGGAATAAAGGATAACACGGAAAGTGAAAATGTGAAAAAAAAAAAAACATTCCAATTTAGCGAGTCTCTAACCTGTTGCATACAGTTTTATATAACTCAAATTTAAATAATTTAGCGTTAAGTATAATTTTACAAATATGAGTTAACATAATTATAAACAAACAAAATGTTCCCATATAATGAAATCAAAACAGTCCTTGTTCATCAGAAACAAGCTGTATCAGGATCGACGCCGACCCAATCAATATCTTAACCTACTTAATGAATATAAAATATATAATTTCTTCCAAATATAATCCGTACTAATATTATAAATGTGAAAGTAACTCTTTCTGTCTGTCTGTTACCTTTTCACGCCTTAACTACTCAACAGATCATCATGAAATTTTGCACACACGTTGTCAGGGTTGCAAGAAAGGACACAGGGCACCTACCTTCCGTCCAGAAAATAGTATCTACTGTTTCCAAATGATCAACTAAAAATATTAAAAAAGTGGCGGCGCCACCGTCGTCATGTCAATAAAGATGTCAGTCGTTAAGTACTTACATAATTATGAGTAATAACTCATAATTATAAACTTAAAAAAGTTTAACTTAAAAAATTTCATAATTATGAGTAATAACTCATAATAATAATTATGAACCTTTTTTAAGGTGTTGTATTTTTAATTTTTTAACGCGCACAAAGTCGCGGGCACCAACTAGTATCTATATAAATAAAAATGAGTAGGCTCGTTAAGACTCTAACAAAAAGAGGATTGTTAGAAAAGACCAAAGTAATTGTACAGGTCTTAACAGACCAAGACCAACAACAAACATTAAAAGAAATATTAATAATATAGGAAACCTTATAGAATAATGTGTCTGCTCCGAGCTCCACATTTTGATTACAAAGATCGTATGCTTATATAAAACCCAGATTACATCGCGATGCGCAACCTCAATCTTCTATCATTTCGTTGATTAAAAAACTTCATGTCCATACAATCTCTTTGTATTCGTGTTTTGATAGTTGTATTGCTATTATACACAACTATCTATGAAACTATTATCCACTAGCTGGTGTCCGCGACTTCCTCCGCGTTGAAAAATAAAATATCTAATCGACACCTAAAAAAGAGGTAAAGTTTTGTATGTTTGTACATATTATGTAGCTGGTAATATACGAAACTACTTATCCGATTTAAAAAAATTGTTTCACCAATAGTTGTAATAGAATTTCAGGATGAACATAATATCGGCGCGGCCAAAGCCGCGGGCACCAGCTATCTAAAAATAAAGTCCGAGGATTAAAAGGATAGTTTTTAAAATCATGGCCAACCCTTTAATACAAAACCGTGATAATTTTATAGTGTGCTAACACATGCGAATCCGACGTGTAAAGGCAATTAAAAAAAAATTATATTCCTATCTCATCCCGGATTTCATTCTGTACCTATTAATTCACTGTAAAACTGACATCAGTCATACCGGACGCATTTACTGCTTACACAATTCCGTTTTACGATCCTACATACTCGTATATTTCCTTCTAAAAGAAAAAGTATAATTACATAAATGCTAGACCGTATACCCTAAATTTATTTGTAAAATGTTGTAACGATATAATCTATACTAATATTATAAAGAGAGAACATTTGTACGTTGGTAAACTAAAAAACTCAAAAACTAATGGGTCGATTTTGAAAATTCCTTAACTTTTTTGAAAAGTCACGCGGGCGAAGTCGCGTGCAACAGCTAGTATTATCTAATTTGATTGGCAGGAGTATAGAACTACAAAAAAAAAACTTTTTTTACAACCTTTTTTTATAGGTCCATATATATGGGCAGGAGCTGAATTATATGATTGGTTGATGTACCTGAATAAAAACAGTTTGACAGGCTGACGGTCCAAAATTGATGCTAGTTGCAAGTGCGCTGCCGACGATAGTAGGATTAAGGATAAGGGTTAAGGAAGGAGTAGTTAAAATGGGTAAGTTTAAACCACCGCATATATCTTTAGGTTAGGTCAATACGAAACATATATTTACAGTGTATCAAATAAATCAATCCAGGATTCGCACATAATGAAAATCACTGTGATTTAAATGCAATTTATCATAATAATATACTCAGCAGTGAAAATAGAATTGAAACAATTTTGTTAGTGCAACAAGCCGAATCTGCAATGTGGATATTATTTTGATATAACATATCACGTAGGCATCAAGTTAATTTATTAGAATGTTAATATTTGAGAATTGTAATTTGATATTTTTCACGAGTAACCCATTTTTTAGTTATTATGCAATTGTATGCATAATAACTAAAATATTTTTTATTAAATTGAAATTTGAGACGTTTCACGTGTAACACAAAATTTGCCAATATTTTGCTTTTACAATGAAAAATGAATTTCTAATTGTGTTGCTAAGCGCAAAATATGATAACGGTTGGTCCATTTTTTTTTTTTTAATATTCCTTGAAGTATGTGAAAGGTTCTTATGAAGAGAAAAATTTGCCCGGAAAAACTATCTGTACAAAACCGGGTACGGGTCGTTATTATAAGTTACAATTACAAAGAGATTGATAATTTATAGAACAAATTTTAAAGAAATTCAGTCGCTTCGTTATTTTTGTAAAAAAGAGTACATAGAAAAATTAAAAACAGGCAGTCTGACTGGCGACAGCAACCACTCCCTTACAGAAGACTATGGTGAAATAACAGCACGGTTATCCCTATCTTGTTTTCCGCTATGCTTATCAAGTTAACAACAAGAGGAGATGTAAGTGTCCTACCGACCTTAATAGGGACAATCTATAATTAAAATTATAAACTATCCTCCGACTTTCCATTGAGCCCAAAAACATTATATCAGCTGTAAATTGTTGAAGAGTTGGGTATACCATAGACAATGCTGCAGCACTGTCTGCGGAATACCAACGAAGTAACAGTATACAAAATTTCATATCAATCGAACACAAAAATCACGTGACCAGTTTTAAGTTTTTTTTTGATCGCACATGTATATAGTGAAATCCCTTCGTCAACAAGTAAGTGGGGTAATGGTCTTCAAACGCCTGAACAGAACTTCATAAACTATAGCTTAGAACCATTTCGTTATATCTTCTATCTAAACTATATATAGCTTAAAACCATCTCGATCACGTCAGCTTTCAAACAAATAAAAGCGAATCAAAATCGGTCCATCCTTTTGGGAGCTACGACTGCATAGACAGACTATCATGGCCTCAGTTTTAAACTGATGCGGTGCGCAACACCACTACTAAACTGATCATTAAAAACTCGCGTGTCATCTTATTATAATTTAAATATGAAAACGTCACTTTAAAATTACAACACGCCACAATTCCATCAATCATACGACACGCCATGTAATATAATTTTAAAATAATATTTGTTTTAATTAACTTTGTTTTCATCCATTTGGGGAAGATAAGAAAAACACATCGTTCAAAAAAACACGTTTCAGTTCGGACCACTGATTTTTTAAAATAAAAGTTTGGACCCATTTTTAAATGACCGTTTGACCCGGTCATGAATAATAAAATAAAATATTGTTCTGTGGATCAGAACAATATTTTATTATATTTATTTATTAATTTTTAGTGCCTTTCTGACCCTTTACTATTAAACAATTGCAAACTATAAAATGTACAGCCAGACCTGCTTAAAATTTCAATTCACATCGCTAGTATATCATCGCTAGGAAATAGTAAACAGGAAAATTATATACACACACACCTTCCATAAAATAGACTTTAACTTTTACATTAGCTATTACAAAAAATAAACTTCAACCACACTTCATACTACTCCAATATAATATACTAGTCTCGTACGAATGGAGGACAGATGTTTTAAAATAAAAAAAATGAATGAATGATTTTTTTATATCTCTTAAAATTTAGATAATGATTTATTATCACAGGAAAAGAGCTAAAAATTTGAAAAAAAAAATCCGCTTCATTGGTAGTAGAAAAAAATAATTTTCTTATTTGTACAACTTGAAAACTTAAGTCTTCAAGCGTTAAGCGGCCAATCACTTAACCGCATATATTATTCAAAGACCCAAGGAGAAACAATATTGTTATACCTAATGCCTTAGTACAATATAAGGTAACGTCGTATATTCAAAAAGCAAAAGGTATTTTAGTATTTTTGGTGACTGTACATTTTTATGATATTTGTATTTTTGAATGACACTGACGGATCATCGAAAAATAATAAAACAAATAGACAGATCATAAAGAAATAAGAAGCATTAAAGATATTTGCAATGAAAATTGAATTTAAGTTTTAACGACTAAAAAAATAGCGCGGTCGAAGTCGCGGGCAAAAGCTAGTAATCGAATAATTAAAAGTTTCTTGACTATATTATTACTTTTGAAAAGAAAAGCTTTGTATTTTTAAAAACAAATGCGAATGACGTAGCTATAAATAGAATAGAATAGAATGGAATAGAATAGAATAGATTTTTTTTTATTTGTAGGAAAGGACATATATAAGCATACAATAGGCATAAACACGATTTATGGTTGACTAGCTGGTGCTCACGACTTCGTCCGCGTTGAAAATTAAAAAAAAAGCAATATAACGCTTGACCTCGTGTTGCTATAACACTTTGGCCAGGCGTTAAGTTTTTTATTTTTATTTATCCCTCGGGAATAGTCCTATTATTCTGGATGAAAGGTACCCTATGTCCTTTCTGGTGTCCCAGACAACGTGTACGCAAAATTTCATGGTGATCGCTTCAGTAGTTTTTGCGTGAAAGAGTTACAAACATCCATAAATCCAAACATACTTTCGCATTTATAATATTAGTACGGATTATTTAAAGAATTTCCGGTTTTCAGATCTCAGACAACTTTCCAGAGACGTAGCAAGCTTTCTTTACACAAACTGGGTCTGTTGGTTAGTAATTACGATGCTTTTAGTCTATTTGCTTTCACTATAAACCGGTGATAAAGCCTTATATCTAGTTAATTTATTACTAGTACTAGTTGATTATGATATTAGTTAATAGTTGATAGATGAAAGTGTATATTGTTTTGCGCTCTGCCCATAAACATTTTAAATACGTATCTATATATGAGTACTAATATATAAAGCTGAAGGGATTGTTTGTTTGGCTGAACTCGTTAATCTCAGGAACTACTGGTTCGAATTGAAAAATTCTTTTTGTGTTGGATAGTCCATTTATCGAGGAAGGTTTTAGGCTATATAACATCACGCTTTGAAAAGTGACATTAAATATAATACTGACAGACTGCAGTGACAAAATGTCTTATTTTCATCCAATCAGATGGCGCAAATAGTAACTGATTTTTTATTTATTTATTTATTTATTTATTTTCCAAAAGGTACACCAACAGCACAAACAAAATACTTACAATTTTAAATTTGTTTTTGCGATATCTCATCGTATAATAATTACTCATATATTTTCTTTTTCAACGCGGACGACGTCGCGGGCACCAGCTATATCGTGTTATATATATCGTAGAGAAAATGCGTAACAAAGTTATAAGTATTTCATGAGTGAAAGAAAGGAATCAAAAGTGTAATTAAAGGCACGTTTAAGTTAAAACCTCTCAGGTATCAGAAAAGGAAATCATTGTGAAGCACTCGAATCTACAAAGCTATGACTTCATATAAAAATAGAAGTAAAATACTTAGGCACAGACAATTTGGCATCACACATGAACGTTTAAGTTAAAGATCTTACTGTATTTTGGAAAACCGCCAACTGAAGAATATCAGCATTCAGCACATAGTGAAACTATGTACCTAAGGCACATAGTCATGCTAAAGTGCAAAGAGACTTATCTTTGAAGGCATAATCTGAAGTTCAAATAAAGTTCAATAAGTTAATAAGTTTAATAAGTTCAAAGTTAGTTCAAATAATCTGAAGAAAAAATTATGTTCAATAGTTCATTTTATTTAAACTAAAAATCACCTGTATTGCACAATACAATTCAACATTAGCACTGACTTGTGACTCATTGATCAATAATGTTATCATTATTATTAAAATAAATTTTATAGAAGGTCATCGAAGAGATAAAGGTTTGAATCTCGCATAAAAAAAATATTATTATTAGGTTTCAAATACTTTTTACAATTCCGTTGACTTTTAAGAGCTTTCTTGAGAGTTCATTTTTATTGATTTAAGCTTTGTTCCGGCCCTGTAATAGGCCGTCCTCTCGATGATACGATTCTCTATGAAAAGGAACTTTGAAGAAGTCAGAGCAACAAATTCTCTAACAAAAAGTCCCATACTTTCTGTTATGTGTACCTTATACCGTACTAGATGGACCTGTGACTTCGTCCGCGTTCTAAATTAAAAAAATTGAGCATTGAGCATTGAAGCATTGTATTGCGTTGAGCAATATTTGATTCATCACCACATCAAAAGCTTATCTGTATTTAAAAATATAAGATAAGCCCTATTTTAAAATTAGTCATGCAAACATCTATTATCTCAGTTAATCTTTACGAAAATAGCAAATCTGTAACAAGTATTTATCATTATCTATAGCATTTTAATATCGCATATCTAACATAAAATATTGACGATACGTTTGGTACTAGTGGCTAGTAAGCCTAGCTGTTAACCAAACGGTCGCGGGTTCGAATCCCGCTAGGGGCAAATGTTTATGTGTTAAAATTTACCTTTGTACCTGAGTCTTGAGTGATGGATGTTTGTATTTATAATATATATGTATTTACAAAAAAAAGTAATCTATGTAGTATATCAACTGTCTGGTATAACTCTTCTATAATACCCTAACAGAGAACTACAGACCTTGCTGGGGAGTAGTTGTATTGATCGCCTTGCAGGTATGAAGCCCCAACCAAAATGATCTGTCTTTTTTAGAATATTTATTTATAATTATAAATAATATCCTGTAAAAATTTCAACTTGCCTAAAATATTTTTTTTTTCGATTTTTTTTGAAAACAGTTTTACAAGCGCCTTGAAAAGTTAAAGACCCGACTAAATAATCTGGCTTAATTTTTTTTTTACTATTGAAATATGCGATTTCAAAGTATGAAAATTTCAGATTGCCTCAAGGACATTTTTTGCAAAAAAAAATAGGTTTGAAAATATAAGGGTTGTCCCGATTTAGCCCCACTACTCCCCAGCCAGGTCTGTTAGGTCTGTGTTAGGGTATTATCTACGAATAAATAATACTCGTAAGTATTATATATAAATAATAATAAACACTGAGCGTATTTGATGAATTATTATATTGTTATAATAATAATAATAATAATTCATCAAATACGCTCAGTGTTTTTGAAGACGTGGAAATGACCTAGTCCTAGCTTCATAGCTAGGTTAACCATTATAAGCACAACAAATTTTCAGTTTATTCGTTACTCGCTATTGCACACGACTTCGTCCACCTAACTTTTTAAAATATAGCCTATGTTACCCGCTGATATAGCTTTCTATAGGTGATAAAAAATTTAAAATCGGTCCAGTAGTTTTTGAGTTTATTCATTACAAACAAAAATACAATACAAAGAGGTTCAACAAACTACAAACTCTTTTAGTGTCCAACCGGAGTTGTTTACAAACCACTTCGCGTCATAAAGAGTTAAATGGATGTAGTATTTTGGCACGCAGGTCAAGAGTTGAAAGCATAAAAGTACTCCATAAGGGGACCGAGACTTGGATATGTCTGGGCTGACAAAAGTAGGTAGTTAAGTAAGTACCGCTTAGCTTTTAGGAGTGTCGTGTTCATGACGAATTTTGTAACACAGGAACCACACGACTGTTTTATTCCCTTAAAAAACATGCCATGGACAGATGGATATTATGGAATATAATGGAAGTATTATGGAAGTATTACTACTCCTGTGTTGCTACAGTGGAACTGACGTGAATTATTCTGAAATTTGTTAAAATATTGCTCAACTTTAATATCTCGGTCTTTATTCAGTAAAACTGTTTGTCAGAGCTGTTTTTAAGTAGCTTATTAGACATCATCTTAATCAACTGCCAGGCAGAAAAACGCGGATCTTTTAAACTCAAAATTTTTTGAAAATAAAATACAACCAGTGAAAAGTTTTTTAAAATCGGTTAAGTAGTTTTCAAGTCTTTCCATTACAAACAAACATAAAAATATTAGAAACATACAAAAAATCAAATCTTTCCTCTTTATAATATTAGATAGAAGAGTGATTGCATACAAAATCTATTATTCATTATTATAATTAAAATTGATTGCAATCGCCTCAAAGCCCTTATCAAAGGTGAAAATATTTTCTGACGTCATATGGATGTATAGGACCAAGTAAGTTACAAGAACATAGATAGGTTATCGATTCATTATATCAATTCTAATCAGGTAGGTATATATTATATGTTGTGAAGTCAAATACGCCCACAGACATTTGTTGATCGTCACTAGTTCTAGTTTGGATCCTACAACATGTGGTACTATCTGTGTTTTTACGTTATTCTTTCGGTTGTGCGTGCGCAAGAAATCAGTCCAACAGTAGTGACTGCTCAAGGACCGGTTGTGGGCTCGTTAGCTTCTGATGGTGATTACTATGTCTATCTTGGTGTGCCGTACGGAGGATCTACTTCTGGACAAAACCGTTTCAAGGTAGATATTTATTTATTTATTATTAAAACACTATAAATTTTTTATATAAAGCTACTTTTAAACAAGTCAATTTTCTACCTATGTGACGCAAAAATGTCACATGTGGTCTATTTGTGACGCAAAAGAAAATAGAAAAACTTTTAGATTCATTTGATTTCTTTCCTTGAAGGGAAAATCGTTCTTCAACTTGTTATACATATTTTTATATGGCATGTTAATTCAATTTATACTTGATTATTTATTAAATTAATTTTCTCCTTCATTATTTATTATACTTTTTTATAATATGTTCAACACAGTATTATTTTTTATTTCGAATAGTTGAAGACAAAAAAGTCCAGTAGTCATGTTTTTTTCTAAATTATTTGGGAACCAAGTTTTCTTTTTATTTTTGTTTAATCCATTTAAAAGTTTTTTGATTTCAATAAAAAGTAAATTGAAAACAATTTAGATTGCCTTCGTGAAATTAGTCATTTAATAAAGGTATACTCAAGGCAACGACGTGTTGTATTTTATAAAACCAACACACACACACCCAAAATCAACAATAGATATCTATTTTCACATGTTTTGATAATAATTATCAGGTTCATTTGCTGAAACGAGATAACAGCAGTTTTCTTGTTATTTTTTTCTATTAGGTATAAATATGGTTTATATTATTTATATCGTAATTTCATTTGTTCATAAAATACATTTAATAAAATAAAAAATAGAAAAGGCGTTAGTTTTCTTATGATAATTTTAAATGATCCCTCGAGAACAGTACTTTTTTCTGAATGAAAAGTACCCTATGACCTTTCCGGTGTCCCTGACAACATGTATGTAAATTTCACTATGATCGGTTGAGTTGTTAAGGCGTGAAAAAGTAACAGACAGTCAGAGTTACTATCACATTTATAATACTAGTTTGGATTGGTATGGAAGTATTGATGTAAAAGGGAGTGCAACGTGTTTAATTGTTAGATAATAAGAGTTAATAGGAATCAAATTAGTGGCCGTTATTATATGTCAAGGTTCAACCCAGGGTGAAAATTTTACATATAAAAATCTTCCTCGTTTATTCCTATTTTCATATGTGAAAATCGAATAAAAGTTGCCATTTTATCGAATTACTATTCTCAAGTTTTTGAAGCGTACACAAACAAAAGATAGATGGGTATTATTCCAAGGATTAATATTCAATTTTTCTTACAGGCTCCAACGCAGGCGCCATTGCGTACGGGAACATTAAATGCAACGCAGAGAGTGATATGTGCACAATATGACACGCAACTTATTGGCGTTGAAGATTGTCTAACAGCAGACATTTATACAAGTGATGTTAACTCAACGCAACCTGTAGTTGTTTGGCTGCAAAGCGAACAATACGCAACTACTGACAATGCAGAACAATCATTCAGAGTTCTAGTGGAAGCTGGATTTGTAGTTGTTAGACTTAACTACAGATTAGGTGCACTTGGATTCTTGTGTCTACATGTACCACAGGCACCAGGCAACGCGGGCATTAAAGATGTTCTTCTTGGATTGCATTGGCTAAACGAAAATATTGCTAGGTTTGGTGGTGACAAAGACAATGTAATGTTATTCGGGCATGAATCTGGAGCTGCTATAGCGGATTTAATATCACTATCACGTAAATCCGAAGGTTTAATTCACAAAGTATTCGCCCAAAGTGGGACTGCATTATCGCCCTGGGCAGTCGATTATACTCCAACACAAAATGCCAAATTTTTAGCGGAAAAACATTCATTTGACTACGAAACTCCAGAAGCTTTGGCTGAATCATTTGTTGCCCTTAATTTGAGCACATTGGTTCAATTGCGATTGGATTTTAGTTTTAGGAATAATGCTATAGAATTCGGACCTTGCTTAGAAAGGGAGTCATTGGAAAATACCTTCCTCATTGAAGCACCAATTGACCTGATTAGGTCGGGAAATTTTAATCATGTACCATATGTAACGGGTTACACAACCAAGGAGGGAACATTACGTCTTCCACAATATAACGCTTGGTATACCAATATGCAAATAAATTTTAGCGATTTTGTTCCTGTCGATCTAGAATTTGAATCGATCGAAAATAAGACAGCTGAAGCGAATATTATACGCGACTTATACTTCGGTACAAGGGGTGACGTAGTAGATCAATATTTTGACTATCATGGAGACATTGCAATAACAATGCCAGTGATTCGAAATGCAAAAGAAAGAGCGTTGACATCCACCGCTGAAGTAAGATTGTATGAGTTTGGGTATATTGGAACGGAGAACTCGGAATGGGATGATCAGATTACATTGACCGGAGCAAAACATAGGGACGTGTTAAAATATTTATTGAATCAAGAAGTGAGAGTAAACACAACTGATACGACAGCACAAACTTCACTTGTTGCTCGAATGGTTGAATTTGCCAGAACTGGGTAAGAGTTTTAATTCATTAAAAGCCCTCTCATTAACTGATTTCATTAAAATCAGTAATGTTTTTGTGAGTGTAGAAAATTACTGCCATAGTAAAAATAGTAAAACAAACAAAAAGATATTTTTTTTATAATCAAATTTATTAAAATGAATAACATAATTTTTTTGCTCCATGAATTTTTATCTGCTATTCATATTTAATGAGATATATGAGAAAATAGAAAAAAAAAAAATTTTTTTTTTTCACATTTTGTTTTTAAAAATAATAACAAGCAAGGTTTCACAAGCAAGCGCATAGTGAAATTACCATTTCTTATTATTAGACGAAATTTCAACAAAAAATCTATCTTACTTCCAAATTTACTAATACAATTTTTTTTATTTTTTATAATAAGGTTTAATCTCGTGTTATCATTGGTAATCATTAATATATTATAATAATAATACTGTCTTATTCTGTATTTAGATCGCTTAAAACAGCTTATTAACTTAATATTAATAGATTATATCCTATACTTTTATTGACGGACAGGCTGACGGTCCACTTGGTGGTAGATGGCTACCGCCGCCTATAGCACAAGAACCGCCACAGGCGTTGCACCCGATGTTCATTACCTTTGATCATTTCTTGCATTTTTCCAACAATTGATGTGCAATATGATTTTCTCAAAGGGCTCCCTTTGAGAAAATCATATTGCACATCAATGTAACTAAATTCTTGCAGGCTTAGCAGTACAACCGCAATCCCCGATTTTGCTATCTGTCTGTGTCCTTCTAATCTATCATTAAGTTAACATCAGCTTGTTAATATTGAATTATTATTATTTATTTATTTTTCAGAAAACCTGAACCCGCCAACTATACCGTTTGGTTTCCCATAACAGCAGCATTAACAAGATATTTACGCTATGCTGGAGGCAATTATAACAACACTCCAAATCTATATACTATTTCTGAAACAATATTAAATGATCCTCGAGCCGAAAACATAACATTTTGGGAAGATATTTACAGATCGTACTACTTCCCACCCGCAGCACCGACTTCGTCTAGTAATGTCGTTATAAGTTTTTCTTTAGGAATCATGCTTTGTCAGATACTTCATTTATTTTTATATTAAAAATTAATAAGGAATTTGCCTAATTAATTAATTATTTATTTCAACTGAAGGCCTGGTTTAACCAGAGTGCTTAGAAATACATATAAGCGCTTAGATGTGTCTTACAGATTCACTGCCATCACGAAATCACTACAGGTGCCACCCAGATTATAACCTCAATTACCGTGAACACAACTGCTGTGTAACCATGATAAATGTAGAAAACACAAACGTTGTGTCCGGTAGCATTGAAAGTGTAATAAGCAAAATCAATTGCCCATGTTCGAAATAAGTAAGGCAAAGTATAAAAATAATATGTAAGAAATTATAATTTACCGTTACTTGAGTTACTAATTAAACTTTTTCGTGTTAAAGTTTAAAAATAGTACTTTAAAAAAGTTGAAAAGTAGTAAAATATTTGTCTGTAGTGTATTTCTGCATAGAATGTACATTTTATTATGTATCGTTGTGTTGAAATGAAATAAATAAATGTTAAAATCAATTATTGTTATAAATTAATTATATTACTTAATTAAATTTGGTTTCGTATGTTTACATGAAACTATGTAAGGTTATAATGATATATGTAAGTATACATACTATGAAAAAATGTATAATAGCCTAATAAACAGTATACAGTATATGTACAATACACAGTAGGTATAGATAAATGAATGAATCTATAAATAAATAAATTATTAAATTCGATTTCTATCGATCTATCTTTCCTTTAATAATTTTATTTAATAAGAGTTGCGTAAATTAAATCCTTAAATTAAAAAACCAAGTAATGTAATAATATAAGTAATGAATCCAATTAATTGTAACTTACAATTTCGAGAACCTCAGCGAACTTTTGTATGTCAAAATTACCGTTTCACTTACCTGAAAAAAAAAATGGCATTGGTTTAGTTATAAATAACTAATAAAATTAAATTTACTTTTATAGAAAACTAAAAAAATTAGTAAGCAGTTAATTTTGTAACAACAAAATACTACAACCCTCCTCTTTCTTAGAGAAGACGGTGCGATTTTGTGTCTCTGAGCGTGAAACACCACTATCCCTGGTTAATATAATAAAAATTAAAAAAATCAACGCCTGATAAGAATATATGAGCAATAAATATTGAATAAATGTTTAACAACTAAGGAACAGGAGCGCAGACGATGTTGCCGGCAAAAGCTATAAATTCTATAATTTCATGATGGCAAATGGGAACTTTCCCACAAGAGATTTCCCATTTGTCACAGAGGTGGTGAGCCAGTGGCAGCACTTCGCCTATAGGGGGCAATAGAGACTCTGTTTGATTTTCGCCTAATCAAGATATCCAATTGTTTATTAACTGGACATATATGTACTAACAAGAATTTAGTCTAAAATGTTTCTACCAAAAAGGACTACTTAAGCCTAAATAAGTACTCATACTTTACAAGGATTACAATATAACTACAAACACGTCATTGTAGACGTCAAATAAGAATCAAATCAAAAATATTTGATATGTAACTTTGTTATCAAAGCCGAGACAATACCAGAATAATCCGCTCTTATTTTAAATATTTTTGTACTAGCGATTCGCCCCGATTTCGCACAGGTACAATTGACTAGCTGCGGCTGTACACTCGTCGAGACACCGCGAGGCACGACGAGGGCGAGAGTGTGTACATGCTACACTCGCTTCGTCTCGTTGTGTATGCGTTGTGTCTCGCCTCGCTTCGTGTGCTCTCCGTTCCGAGTCGGTTTTTTTGCGCGAGTCAAAGTATCTCGCTTTCCTCGTGAGGCGAGGCGAGTGCGTCACTGTACACTCTCGCGCTACGTTCAGTTTACCGCAAGATTTCTAGCCGTGCAGACGTTTGAGTATATCACAATATGTGGGATCGTTTGAATTATCAAATCGAGACAATATTGTGGGAACCAACCAACACACCTGTTCCATAAGGCAACAGCTGCCGTAACTTGGCGTTTGCAACTCACTGAATAAACGAGAGTGTATAAAGTCGCACTCGTCACTCGACTTCTCGCGCGAGTATTCTCGACGAGACATGGCGAGAGCACTCTCGGGAGAGTTTACAGCCGCCATAAAGTGAAATTTAAAACTTAATTTTTAAAGATACAGCCTCAATCTTACGCTCAATATTATGGGTCAGCGATTCAGTGTTCATTCCTTATCTCTTACGCTTTCCTTTAGGTTTTGTTTTGTTATATAGAATACGAAATCCGTCAAGTGATTGTCAGCCTATCTAAAAAAACTAATTTGAAACAAGAATCTCACACAATCTATACATTTTTTTATATACCTACCTAACTAACGTCAGGCCGACGACGGTCTACTTAATGGTAGGTGGCTACTGTCGCCTATTGACACAAGCTATAGATAAGCATAGGAGAATATACTATCTATTATTCACTTACTGAAATACAACAGCTTTTGATAGCATAAACAACATTCTATGTTCAACTTATTATAAAAAGTATCAATAATATATGGCCCAGCATTATTTTGTTGTTTAAATTACAGTTTTAATTAGTTCAATACTAACCTTTTTCTTTGACTCCTTAATTGTTTTCTGCGGATATGCAGATGTGTAAAGTATAGTGTGAATTGGCGCTTCCGTGGGAATGCCCAATGACGTCATATTTGCATCTCTTATTTTGATTTCACTTTATACGCAATTATGTACAACTTTTATAAATCACATTTATTTAAAAAAATGTTATTCATATACGATCGATATTAATTCATATACCGCAAGGAATAAAAAACAATATCAAGACCGTTCAATGTAAGCTGAGAACCTTGAACTAAGTTTAAAAGACTGAAGCGATATACGAATATTTGTATAAAATATGTTCACTAATGCTACAAAGCACTCGTCATTGTAATTTAAAAAAAAATGTAACAAAACTCAAAATTAAAATACACCCTTTATGCGTACAAATCCTGCAAACACATTTTTATTGCAATTAAACTTCATAGAGTAATAATTGTATAGAAAAACGGAGGCACGTCGCATCAACTAAGAGACTACTGACTTTCCAACGTTATCATAAATATAACTTTTAATGCCCATACGACATAACTTTGATATAGCGTTCTCATTTTTCGAAACTAAATATGCTATTTTATATACCGTAATCGTCGTTCCGGTATAATTGTTATTATTAGTGGTACCAAAACCAAATGCCTTGATTACCTACTATAAATTGGGTAACCTATAGTAACCACGCTGTTTTTACACGATGATGGTGTTTCTGTAATGGGTGGTCACTATCGCCATACGGACAGCCCAATTTACACTGCGAAACTCAATGTCTTTCCACTACTTAAATATTCCAGACCAGAGCTAACCATAGTAAACCAGACGGGCTGCCCAATTTTTGGAAGAATTCTCACTAATGGAAAGAGGAATAAATGAGGAAGGCTTTTATGTATAAAATATTACATCCCGGGTGAAACCGGGAGCGGGTCGCTAGTATATTATAAAATAAAGTCGCTATCCGCCTTTGTCTGTTTCTCCGCTAACTTCTTTTAAACAACCTAACGGATTTTGATACGGTTTTCACTAATGAAAGGAGCGATAAGCGAGGCAGGTTTGTGTACATATATTAGGTAGGTTTTTTGCAAAAAAAAAATTGCATCGCTAATAAAGACATACGTGATTTTTTTGCAGAAAAACATCAATATATGCGAAGTTGCGAGACATACTCGTAGCATTATATAGTTAATTTTATTAGACTACTGAAACAGTAGGTTATCATTCTCATTCATAATTTATCTACCTTGGAAATATTTAACAATTTATTTCTTGCAAAGGTCAGATCAAAAGGGATGTATGTCCGGATTAAATATCTGACGAAGGGTTAAAGGTCAGGTTTCTTTAATCAAGTCATTATTCAGAGGACTACGGTCTAAAATAAGATTTATTGCCCAAAAAGTTGGAGTAATATGACCTGAAAATCATATCGGAAATCAATCTATTTCATTGTTTTTATAGTTAGAACTGCGCATTATATACTTGAAATAAATTGAGAAAATAAAAGTAGTGAATTAAGCAATATTTTTTTTGTTTTTGTTTTCTTATAAAAACGTCAACGACAAAAAATAAAATTAATAGTTGATTCTCAGTTACGAAACATTTTTTTCTTATTTGACAAATAGTTGTGAACAGAGAAGGATAATTTTTCTCTTTTTGAAGCCAATAAAAAACAAAGTTTAAAAAGAGAAAAATATTTCTGTTTTCACAACCAGTAACGAAACCGAAAAGTAAATTTCCTGTTTCATGACTACTAAAATGGATCAAAGGGGAGAAAATCCACAAATTTGTTCATGGCCAGCTATTGAGGGGCTTTGGTAAGCTTTTCTAAGTAGCTAAACGCGAAATTAGCATTAGCTGGACTATCTCTACTTGGGTCATGTTGTCACTTGTCATGCTACCTAAACATGAGCTATACGAGCTGCTTCAGTTGGTGATGATGGGCAAAATGGTGACTGAAAAAGTTACTGAACATCAGAGAGTGGACCGGGATAGCTAACAATTAATGAGATGGAAACAAAAAAAACCATTGAACTCGCGACCTGTAACCGTGTAACCGACATCTCTGTACTTTCCTGACGATTCAAAAAATACACACGTATTTTCAAGTTTTCACTTCTGTCGGCACTCCCGGAGTGCCACTGTTTTTTTTTTATGTGGATGTCGTCTGCACAAGGTTATGTCGTTGATCCGTAAGACTTACTTATCGAGTGTTGTAAATGCGGGACTCAAACAATTTGTTTAATCAAGGGGCCGACAACGTGTGTCTGTGATGTGTTATGTTTATATAAACAATATACCTATATGATGTTGTATATAAATACGTTATTGACACAAACTCGACACGGTTTTGTGACATTCCACCGTTTATAATGAAAATATAGGTTCAGCCAAAACCAAAGAAACTAAAAAACATGTAGATTACTTGAATTTGTATTTAATTGATTTAAACATTTTGTTGTAGTATGGAGTACTATGGTTTAATTTATTTTTTACTAGGTGGTGCTCGCGACTTCGTCAGCGTTGAAAAGGGCAATATATGAGTAATATAAACGCCTGACATCTGCGGCGCCAAAACGGCGACAGTGGCGCCATTTTTATATTTTTAGGCGATCCCTCGGGAACCTAAGTGTACAAACACAGTGGGAGCGGCGCGGACGGCGGAATCCGCAAGCGGGTGTCGTTAACAGACAGGTTCTTCTGCGTGTGAACATAGTAACAGCGGCGCGGATGCGCGGTATCATAATCGGATTATTTTTTAAATATTTTCATAAGTAAAACTGATATTATTTTATAGGCATACAATTTAAAGTACAAAGTTCGTCGCGTCACATCATACACAGCCATGATATCCAAGCAAATTTTGCTTTGTAACTTAAAACGCGAGAAAAAATGAACTCAAAAAGCAAAATCTAATGCACAGCTTACAAACTTCCTGCATGACAATTTGAAATAATAAGCCTGCATATGGATAGTGTCACGTGACCATTAAAGCGTTTAGTAACATCATTTAAGTTTCTCACGGAAGAGGACACTGTTGCTAACTGCAATATTGTGGCCATAAGAAAAGCGAGTCTTACAGTTATTTATGAAATCTTTTAACATTATGCCTCAAAACGCGATCGACCTAATCGTATATGTTTTGTAACCAAGTACTTGTAGAATATTTTAGAATTGTCAAAATGTTTATCTTTACAATTGACAATTAGTAAAGTGGTACTGCTCCCACCAGACGTAGTGCCCAATTAAGACGAATTCTGCATAACGCATTGTGCCCTGACACTATTTAAAAGTTTAATATCTAAGGTTGGCCCTGACGGGAATCCCCAATTAAGTTTTAGGGAATAAAGTTGGAGAAATCGAGACCTATAAAGTGAAGTTAAATTAAGTTAATACTCGACCAATAGGTTAGTCAAATTACTCAAACTAGAAAGAAGCGCCAATATTGCTGTTTTTGTGGCCACACCAAACAGTCGATGGATCTAACTTTGCCTGCATATATGACTTAACGTAAAGCAGAGTGCTGATGTAGTTTCCGGGAGAAGATAGCGTTTTCATAATAAAATATTTAAAACTGAATTTTTTTTTTTACAGTGTTCAGAGCAAACACTGTTTTGTTCTGGATATTTTTGAAGGACGCTTCTTATGCTACATTTGTCCTTCGAAAATATCAGATGGTTCAAATGATTGAGAAGCTTCTTTATTTGACACTTCAACATCTTGGATGGCTGCTAATGATAACTAGTCAATTCTTTCTTGTTCCGATTCCTTATATGAGGGGTTACTAAATTGGTTCCGACTTCTCATAAAGAACATTCTTGTTCCGTTGATTCCAAGTACTTTTTATGAGTAAAAGAACTTAAAATTGTGTCCGCGAGACTAACTTGTGGGTTGTTAATGGTTAAAAAACCGCATCAAATTCATATGCGTGGTTTAAGGAGGAGTTAGCGTCCATACACACACGTGGAAAGCGACTTCAAATTATACTATGTAAAGAAGATAACTTTGCTCTACTGAACTAGTTCACAATTATTATGTCAGTTGACATATCAAAGAGAAATCAAATTTAGTATAGCTCTCAATGTAGGTTAGCCTCTGTCCCTGTGGTGCTTTGGGTACGTCAATAGATTAATGTGGGGTACCTACTATTCCCGACTTCCGAGCACACCACTTTAATAAAAAGGGGTCGAGAGAACAAAGGAATACAAAATCGAGTTTCAATAGACATTGTAATACGCAAATGCTGCTTTTTATTCCATTTTTTTAATAAAAAAAAAAACCTTTGAAATTTATTCACTGGCTTATGTTATTAACTTTATGGGATTAGAGTTGTATGCTCCAGAGAGTATCGGCACAATTACTCTCTTTTTATTGAAACAAAAATTACAAATTGTATTCTAGATTTCAAATAAAGTTTCGGTGCAAATTTTTCTTCTGTTAAATGGCATAATATAGGCTTGTTTCGCCAATAAATAGAAGATAATATATATTTTTAAAAATATTATATACTACCTACTTATATAATTCATATGTATTAGAAGATAAACAAGAAAAAATATTTTTATGAACAAAAAGAAACGAGTTATGTTGAAATGATAGATTCAGGATTTTCTTATTTTTGGATGTCCTATTCTCTATCTCAGACAATGCACGTTGTTAGGGATACAGAAAACTCCTTTCATCCAGAAAAGAAGTATACTTTGTCATCTAAAAATAGAATATAATCTAAAATTAACGCGTTAATCGCGTTAATCGGTTGAACGCGTTAATCTCAGGAACTACTGGTTCGAATTGAAAAATTATTTTTGTCCATTTATCAAGAAAAGCTTTAGGCTATATAACATTTTGAACGCGGAAGAAGTCACGGGCACCAGCTAGTGTATTATAAAATTCAAGGCTGAGAGATATATGCGCAATAAAGATTGAATAAATTATTTCTCACTAGCTGGTGGCCGCGATTTCGTCCGTGTTTAAAATGACATTGAGAAAATATCTACCTACATCATTATCGCTGTGGCGACAGTGGAACCCAATTGTTTATATCTTAGGCGATCCCTCGGTAACCTATATTTTTTTCCGGATAAAAAGTATTCTATATGTTAATCCGGGTAATAAGCTATATGTATGCCAAATTTTATCCAAATCCGTTAAGCCGTTTTGCATGAAAGAGTAAGAAACATCCATACATCCTCATAAACTTTCGCATTTATAATATTATTACTATATATTTTTGTCAGGCGATGATTTTATTTTATTTTACAACGCTTAAGAAAAGGGGGCGCTGATGAAACCTATACAAGTATACAGCCGTCTACCGTCTAAAGAATCAGTAAGTAAGCCGCTTTTCTCATTAGAAAATTTTTAGGCAATAAATATTTTTAATTAAAACATAACCCATTACGAGTATAAACAGAATAATTACAAGTGGGTAACTAAGGGGGCGTTCAGTTCAAATATTACGTAATGCAATTTTTGAAGATTTATAAAAAAAACCCTCCCCCTACCCTTCTGTACCCTTCCTGCCCTTACTAAACGTTATGTAACAACCAAGTGATCATTTTTACCAACAAAAAGGTACCAACTTGGGAGAACAAAATAAAAATGACGTATAATACACTCGAGGAATTCCCCTCCCGCCCCTGTAACGCATCGTAACGTTTTACAAGACGTCTCCTCAAATTGCGTTACGTAATACTTAAACGTCCCCTAAGTTATAGTCTTCAAGTTAGAGTCACCTGATGAATATTGAATTCAATTGAAAGTGAAGTAAGTCTACTTACTACAATAGCCATGGGAAGCAACCCCAAGGTCTACTCATATTAACACGTAAATGATAAGTAGCAGTTGTCGCCTGAAGACGATTTTAGCGTCTAGTTCAATTTTATTCACGTGATAATAATATAAGAAATATTATATGACATTAATTTAACAAATTCTTATTTATGTAGATTAAATAATTTCGTCAATAGTTTTGCGTGAAACAATAAAAAAACATCCATACATTACGTAACAAACTTTAATATAAAATAATAATTAACGAAATGTGTCTGTACTTATTATGTAAATTATAAATATTTAATTATTTAAAAAAAAAATCGTACACGTACTTTGACCCCGCCGGGCAAGATCTCTCGGGGACGAAGTTATGAAGTTCTGCTGTGCACACTCCAAAATGTATGGATAGGAAACCAACAGGCAAGAAATTTTGAGCCGGTGTTCTAGACTCTGAAGCTTGGTTTCAACCAGAGATTATCACCGATGTGCTTGGCCCGACGCTCTATCGAGTCGAGTACCTACTGCCAATTGGTATTTACTTGCATGAGTAGATACATTGTACAGATACATTGTACAGATAGATTGTATAGCTGTCCGGGTGAGAAGTACCGCCTGATCTTACTTAAGTCTCCAAACTTTTTTGCAGCGGTTTTGCCTTGTACTCAACAAAGCGTCCGAAGTTTAGGTTTGAATCCAGATCCGGACCAGGGAGCCCGATATGATCTGTAATCGGGACGGATACATTCTAGAAAGTGGAGTCAATGATTGGAGAGACTCTGTTTGCAGTGAATAGACAAACCTGGTTGCATTCAGAGATATATTCTTGTTAATGTATCTCAGGTTGCATTAAACTCAACCAGGTTGGCATTGCCCCAATCGGATCGTTAGTCCTTAGTCCTTAGTAATAGTTTTATGTAAACCGATTGAGTAGCCGATGAGTAACTTTCACAATTACAAACTTGAAGTTTGAGACACCGTAACTTAAGATGAAACCTTTGTAAAGATAAATAGAGACCAATCCTTGAAAACAATAAATAAATAATAATAGTACAAAATAAAGTTGTACTCAGCCTAGCAATGATAAAAATGTAATTTTAATTTATTATATAAAAAATGCCTTCAGCTTCCCACATACACGGACATTTTTTGTTTATCGTTCTTTCAATTTAATTACAAAATAAAATTATAAGCAAATGGAGACCCATTTTCCATATCTAGATTTCTAGAAAGATACATAAATTTATCATTCATATATTATCAGTGGACACACAATACGAGTATGTCATTGTTAGGTATACAGAGGTGTACCCTTATTACTAACAGCCTACATACAGTTCACCGAGTAATTTCCGGACTTCGTTTAAAGAAAACAAAGATTTAAACATTGCGTGCAGGTAGTTAGTTAAAAACAACAAAGACAAACCACGCCCGGGGCTATCCCGTGACCCACAAAGAATTTATGGTCCCGTAAAGCGACCGTTCTGGCTGCTTTCGCATTTAGCAGCGCCTTCTCTATCTCAAGCCGAAGCTACCGAAGTTTGACAACGTCGCGTGGGAACCTTACGGGAGACCCTGCGAGTATTACGAGTATGATATCGATTATTGTGTTATTCATTTATATAGGTAATTAAATTATATATACTTTAGATTTTCTTGTCGATTCCTTTCAAAAGGTCTAATCGAGTCGGCGGATTAACAAAACATTTTTCATTTTTGTACATGTAAGTATGGTTGTTTTATTTGCTATAATTCCTACTTATCTTACTATTTTACTATTAGGTACTTTAAAATATCAAATTTATTACAATTTTAAAGTTAAATAATAAAAGTTTATAGTTGTCTTATAATACAAACACGCTCGCTGCACTCTCTGGTTACGCTTTTAAAGTCCTAGGACTAAACGTCATAAGCAACCGAAAAGAGGAATCTAATTTTAGTGCGGTAGGTAAGACTCCGTATTTTAAAATGAGCAGCCCAGAGTGCTGTGTTTATCTCTTAACCGGTACCCTTTGAAGGTTTCCCCTTTTGTAAATAAAATATAAAAAATACTTTTTGGAAAAAGCCAGGTAAATATGTCAATTTTCAGTAAGTTAGTAAGGTATCATCTAATGTATATTTCATTAACTTAACCTGGTTATATATTTTTTGTTTATTCTGTAAAATAAATTAATAATTCTCAGTCTGTGTTTTCATACATAAATAGTAGAATTTCCATGTTTAGAATATATTTAAAGGTACCTACGAAATGGGTTTATGGCAAAAGTTATCTTATAAGTTATTAAAGTGCACTAAATTTCCAATATAATGAGATAAATTGCAATTTTTTTTAAACCTAAAGCTTTTAATATGCTTGAGATAATATATGAATTTAAAGAAATTACATAAAGATTCAGGTTTCATTTCTTTAGTTTCGCGTGTAAATCACGGTTCCCCGTTTAAATTATTGCGACGTTGCCAAATTTAACAACATAGCTTGAGACAGAGAAGGCGCTGCATTTAGTCAACACTTAACTGATTATTTTCATTTTTAGCCAAGCAAAAATCTATTGTTTAGTTGTTTTTGAGGATCATTTTGTTGCCCGTACATGTCTGTCGGACTGGCCAAGACCCTTTTTCTTAGTACAGGTAAAACGAAACTGTAATTCTAACTGTAATAAAAAGATTCTTTTAGAATGTGGTCCCATAGTTTGATACTAAGTCAATGATTTCTATTGAAAAATAATAATAATAATGGAATTTGGCAATGTCTACATCTCCACAGCGTAAGTCAAGTAAAGTCTTGAGTTCCAGGCTAACATCATCATACGCTTTCAATTTAGAATTATACGACTTTTATAGCTACATAATAAATAACTTTCACATATAAATACATAGTAAAGTAAAGTGGGAGTCTTTTTTATGAGCCTAAAAATATACCAAAGATCACTTACTTGTACCGGCTTGTAACTTATTGTGTTAAAATTTAGACTTTTAAAAAAACAAGCTATAATTAAAATTATAAATTAACCTCCGACTTTCTATCGAGTCCAAAAATGCTATATCTGCTGTATGTTGCTGAGGAGTTGGGTGCCCCGCAGACTACTAGATGCTGCAGTATACAAAAAAAAACAAATGAAACCTGTGGAAAATAGTGAAACCCTTGGTCAACTAGGAAATGGGCTAATGGTCTTCAAACGCCTGAACAGATATTCATAAATTATAACATTATAACATAAGTTAAAAATCATACCGACCAAGCCAGTCGTCAGTCGTCAACCTTATAACAATCCCCATCATTCGAAGGTGATTCCACTACAACAAGTTTGAACAGTCTGCCTGCCTGTCACGCTTTAAAATATAATAATAAAAAACTATAAAAACTAATTTAAATAATAAAATACTGAATATTTAGCCACATTTAACGAAAAGTTTCGTGCAAATAAATGTAACATGTTGCATGCACTACATTTGAATTTTTAATAAACGTATAAGCGACTATGCATACAATAGCAATACAAGGCTTCTTTTTATGTTAAACCAACGTAATTATAGTAAGTCAATGTGTTATAAACTAACTGGTAACTGTCGTATGCGGTTTTCGTACGCTTGGTATTTCGGTATTCGATATATATAACTTTTTTGTTTGTGAACCGATTGGAATGAAACATACTCTAAATGTTACAAGACTCTTGCATTATTGAAAACCGCATTCAAATAGGTTAAGCCGTATCTGAGATTAGCGTGTAAAAACGCACAGGCAAATAGACAAAATTCTAAAAACTGTTATTTAATATAATAGTATAATAAAATTTATATAAGAATAAATTTGATTTGCAACAAAAGACATGTAAATACATACATAGCTAGATATAATATAAAAAGACAAACACAACCCTAAGATTTCAAGGTATTTCAAGGTACTATAAGAAAGTATAGTCACTGCCACCAGACTGGCTGCCCAATTTATATGACTATAAATATATATTATTATTATATATATTATTATAATATATATTATTTTATATTCATGCCAAAGGGCACGTATGTTATGGTCCAGACTTAACTAAGTATAATATTATAAATAAGAAAGCGAAATTGTTTGTTTGTTACGCTTTCACTTTCAGGACCATAATGAAATTTTGCATACACGTTGTTACGGTAACTGATGGTGAAAACCGCATCAAAATTCATTGCGTGATTTAGGAGCAGTTAGCGGATACACAGACCAGACAGACTCATTCTCAAATGTCGTTGATATTATCAATTAAATTAAAAAATAAGACATTTCTGGTTAAATGTTTATCTATTTATTTGTTTAATAGCTGTTGTACGCGACTTCGCCCGCGTAACTTTATAAAATATAGCCTATGTTACTCGCTGATAATATAGCTTTCTATAGGTGAAAGAATTTTTAAAATCGGTCATTACTAGCTTTGTCACGCGGCTTCGCCCGCGTAACTTTATAAAATATAACTAGCCTCTACCAAAATACTTATATAAACTTTGCCTAGCCTATGTTACTCGCTGATAATATAGCTTCCCAACAGTGAAAGAATTTTTCAAATCGGTCCAGTAGTTTCGGAGCCTATTCAATGCAAGCAAACAAACAAACAATCAAATCTTTCCTCTTTATAATATTATATAATAGATACCTAGTATAGATTATAGTATAGATGAGGCGTCTGCTGCGTAAGTAGGTATAGGTCACGTCTGCGAGTTGTGCTTATTGTAACCACTTAATTGTAATAATAACATATATAGTTCATTACAATGAATGAACGATTTCTTAGAACTCGATGTTGTAATTCAATATTTGTTTATATAAACATTGAAACCTGATTAAAGGCGACTGCCGAAAGCCTACTAAGGTTCAAAGGTTGTTGGCTTTTAAGTGTGCCATTAAATAAGATAACTTTTAAAAGGGTAAGCCTTTTTTATATAATGATTTTGATTCTTTTGTGGTAGATTATAACCTTATTATCTACCACAAAATAGTAGATATATCCGCTAAATCCTCCTAAACCATGAAACGGATTTTTATGCGGTTTTTACCATCAGTTAGTAATTTTTGACGGAAAGTTTATATATTAATAAAACCTAATTAAACGCACAAACGCACGGAGAGACGCCGCCGTGTAGTCTGCTATCACTAATTTTTTCCGAAGAAACTCTCTAACTGATGGCGAAAACCGCATCAAAATTTATAGCATAGTTTAGTAGAAGCAAACAGACTGATACAACTTTGATACTACGGAGAAGAGAAAATAAATTAAGTCGTTCCCTAATAGCTGCGGCAATTTGTCATTTGATAATATTGAACCGGAGATTCGGCGATCTATCTTAACGACGCGATCGGCCCATGAAATGCCTGGAATGAACAGAAATTACCAATACTTCTAAATTCTATTTATAATAAAACCAACTGTTGTACGCGACTTCGTTAGCGTAACTTAATGAAATTATAACCATAGGTTAAAACCATAGGTTAGACGCTGATAACGTAACTTTCTATGAGTGAAAGAATTTTTAAAATAGGTCATGTTGTTTTTGAGTTTATTCATTACAAAAAAAAAATACAAAACTTCTCTGTTTATATAATAATATTACTAGTTAGATAAGATTTTACCAAATAATACTTATGTCTGTATAATTGAAGCGAAATATGCTAAATATTTTTAGTATTTTATTTGATTAACGTGTAATTATTAGCTACATAATGATCCATTCCATTCATTCGTTCGCAAGATTAGGCTAGGCATGAACTTCATTCATTTTGCCATTCACGTTATAAGAAGAAGTATTTTTTTTTATTTTTATTAACCATCAAAATATTATTGTTTCCTAATTTAAATGAAATGCAAAATTACTTTAGTGTCACAATTGCTATTCAATTAAAAGCAGGAGTAAGTAAATTTTCAATTCTGGCCCACGTCAGGATATGAGATATTTTATTAATATAATAATTTTTTTTAAAATGATAACTTTATTATCCAAAACAGTTAAGACGCCTTCTGTTGTTCCTAAACAGGTACCTTAATATGAGAATATAAATAAATTGATTTTCATTAAACAAGAGAATAATGTTTTAGCTGGAATCAACGTGTGAATGTGTACACGCTATATATTTATTTCAGCGCGTGTTCGGAAAATTTACTGATTAAAAAATATGGACATAATCCGTAGTAATATTATAAATGCGAAAGTATGTTTGGACTAGCTGGTGCCCGCGACTTCGACTGCGTTGAACGATGAAATGTCCTTTCGGATATCCCAGACATCGCTGTCCTGTCCGCGTCTGTTTGTTTACCACTCAATGGATTTTGATACGGATTTTTGCTAATGGAAAGAGCGATCTACGAGGCAGATTTGTGTATTTAATTTGCAGAAAAAAATTGCATCCGCTTTTTATTATGTATAATAAAATTCTCATGTAGTAGAGAAAAGTTGAAACTTTTTGAGCAAGTCATCAAAAAAATATTATTTCATACTTAATGTTCTTTATAACCTATGTTGTCAAACTGACCGAGTTCAATTTTTGGTCAGTCAAAAACAACGTGAAAAATTTGTAATACCTGTGCTAACTGCAAAGTAATTTAGTTAGCATAACCAATTGACCGATAAAATTTTTTGATATTACATAAAGTTTTTATTATTATTATGTGTTTACAATAAATTTAAATAAATGCAAATTGATAGGTACCTACTAACATAAAAATAATACTTAACGACAATTAATAAATAAATAAAATATAAAGGCGCAAAAATTTCCAGACAAAAGCTAAAGAAATCATATCTTTTTATATATTTAGGGTCAACCGGGGCTATGTCGTCTACGGGGCTAAGGCGTCAAATCCATTTATCGTACGAATCGCGTACTTTAGAACAACTCGTATCATATGTTTTCTATCTTTGGCATTAAAACTTCAAAAAGTCACCAATAAATGTCGTGACCGAGGCCTTTTTTTGAAATAATTCGCCATCTTTAATCTGTCATTTCGTTCGGACACTTCCTGGTTGCCAACACGTGATTGTGAATCGTTTTAAATTACAGTTTCTTTAAAAGTATCTATGTTTCTGAACTGTAAGTACTGTTATTGTTTTATTGCTTTACATATTGTTTTGATTATTTTATGTAAATAGCTTAAGATTCTGAGACAATATGCAATTTAAAATTTGTAGATTATGTTTTTCTTTTGGGGCTATTGCGTCCGTCTTGACGGGGTGATTGCGTCAATTGTATCGCAATAGCCCCATTGTCAGAGGTTCTAAACTTTTTATTTTATGGTAATAGTGGTATATATATATAAAACAACCCATACATATGAAAACGAGCTCAAACTAGCTAATGGTCTGCGAATTATGGAGAAGTACGGGTTTTGCCTTACGTCTAAGGAAACACTGGATTTAGTTAGCATACACGTGAATCACAACAATTACTTAACCCCATTTAAAAACAACCGACCTGGATATGATTGGTTTGCTAGTTTCAAAAAGAGACACAATTTGTCCTTAAAAAAGATATTAGTAAAAAAGACGAATTTGAACTAGATGTCGGCAGAAGGAATCCAGAAGTTCACGATTGGATACTAGTGCGATTTACAACAAAAAAGTCAGTGAAGTATTTCGTGGGGAACATCATTTCTGTTAATGAAAATAATATACCCAATGTGAAATATTTGAGAAAAATAAAGAACAGTAGGTTTATGTCTTTTCACTACCCAGACGTGGAGAATATATCAGAAATTAAACATTACGATGATATTGTAATGTTCCTTAAGAAGCCTGATATATCTCGCAGAGGTCATGTCAGGTCAGGAAAATTTAAAAAATTACAATATTCAGTGATGTTTCATATATGTATTGTTTGATATATGTGGTGGTAATTCTATTTTGATATACATAAATACTTGACTTTTTTTGTTTCGAATTTGAAAAGTTTTGTTAAGTTCATTTATTCACTGAAAGTGACAACAAGATTCCATTATTTAATTAATCTTAAGAAAACAGCACTGATTTTTAAGTATTGTAAAAGAGGACTGTAATTTATTGATAATTAACAAAAATATCTCACGCGTTTTTTATAACTCTATATATAGTTTTGTACTGATCATAAGACTTGTAATTGTAAGGGCAAAATACCGCCAGACTCTTATTCTAAAAATGGTCCATAACTTGTTTGATTACAAATTTAAATAAATAAATACCCGAACCTATTAGAAAAAATATTGGGTACTCCTGGAATCTTGGATGGGGTGAATGCGTCTACGGAAACAAGGAAATTTAGACGCCATAGCCCCGAATATTTTTGCTTGACTAATTATCCTTAACTTAGCGCAGTATTTAGTTTACAACGTAATAATTAGCTACGTTACTAGTACTTCCATAAATTATCTCTATTTAAATTGTTAACAGCTCTTCCAAGCACATAATACTAGTGAAAGACGCATTCGCCCCGCCATGGGTTATTGCGTCTAAAATCCCCAACTTTTGTAGAAACGTCATTTACGAGTAGAAGTTATTCAAAATGCCATGAAATTGTATTAAAATATAAAATTTGATACAATTTCCTAACATGTATCATAAATTATAGCTTATGAGGGTGTATAATATGTTTGTTATAATCAAATAAATATGACACTAGAAGTATTGTGACGCCTTAGCCCCGGTTGACCTTAATTATATTTTTTGTCATTCGTGTTTGTTGTTTCTCAGAAAAATAAATATGATACAAAAGTTAATATAGTTCACAACTTATCAAACATAAAGACCTTCGTTTGTATTACTTACCTATTAATTATTCTCACATTTTTTTACATTTAATTAAACATTTAATGTGGCAATTAAGGCGCGCTTTAATTGTTGACCAATTAAAATTAAAATGACGCTCGTGGAAGCGGATAAATTGCATTTATTTATGTAATCTTCTTTGACAACAGTAACGGACACTCGGTTTGTTAACCTTTACCATAAGATAACCTACAAAACAACCGATTCTCACATACGTTTCGCACATAATTCCTACAGTAATACAAAAACGCGCAAAAAAAAAATATAAATTTTTTTTAAGCGCCTTAACTCACCGTTTTAACTTCACTGTTGTTCGATTTCGCCGTAGACATAGCCTTTATCATCCTGCTCGAGTTATCCAGAAGACACTTTTGGATACTCATTGCTCCTTTTTTTTTTTTTTTTTTTAAATAGCACAATACAAAACTCAACACAAAAATTCACATCATTGCCACTGCGAACTAGTAGCACGTCACTTCACACAATTGTGCCAACACAACGCGTTTACTATCTGGACACATAATATAAATCACAATATTGTGTAGATGGATGACCGTGTTAGGTTATATCCATTGATTTGACGTAAGAAAGTTTTGTTTTAGAAAATAAAAACAGGGGAAGCGCACCCGTCTCGGTCGGGCCTCGCAACTCGACTGAAGTGAAGTGTGGCTCGTGTTGTCTGCTAAACGCAGCTGGTCGCCGCCCGAAGCGACCTCAGGCGAACGTCATTTGACATACTCGTAGCTGAACAAAGAATAACTGGGGCTAGCTTACCAAAGCCGCAGCCACACCTTGCATCAAACAAAGGTCAGTCACAGATGTTAGCCAGAATACATTGAACTTGATCTTTCAAAGATATAATCGTAGCAAACATGGCAGAATGTAAATATAACTAACATTAACTGTTTACAGATTTTGTACAACAAGTAAATCGGGTTTTTTTTTTAAATGAAAAATTAACTAAAAAAGTTTTTATGGTATAATTTGTAGTAAAAAATTCGTCGCAAAATAAAATATCATCAAAGTTCATCAATAAAAATCTATTGTTGTGCGTTAGTCTCGCAAAAACTCAATAATGGTTAGACCTATTTTAATTCGTTTTTCATATAAAAATTGCATCCTGAACGAAGCCGGAAGAGGGTCACTAGTTATTTGTACAAGTAAGATTATGTTTGTTTATGATTTTTAAGACACTATAAAATTATTTTACAGTCATTTAGTATCACCAAAAATTCTATTTTAGTTCGACCATAGAATCATGTTAAAATAATTTATTAACCTTTTTATTTATTTACTCATTACTATCGATAGGCTCCCGACTTAGCACGTGTGCAATTAGTTCTCCATATCCGTACTAATATTATAAATGCGAAAGTATGTTTGGATGTATGGATGTTTGTAACTCTTTTACGCAAAAACTACTGAACCGATCACCATGCAATTTTGCATACACGTTGTATGGGACACCAGAAAGGACATAGGGTACCTTTCATCGTTCAACGCGGACGAAGTCGCGGGCTCCAGCTAGTTTAACGCTCTTTTTATTATGTAGAGAAAACCGCATTAAAATCCATTGCGTAGTTCAAAAGATCTAAGCGTATGACAAAAGGGACAGCGGGAAGCGACTTTATTTTATATTATGTAAAGATTCCGCGGAAGATTTTATTACATACTAGCTGGTGCCCGCGACTTCTTCCGCGTTCAAAATGTTATATAGCCTAAAGCCTTTCTCGATAAATGGACTATCCAACACAAAAAGAATTTTTCAATTCGAACCAGTAGTTCCTGAGATTAACGCCTTCAACCAAACAAACTCTTCAGCTTTATAATATTAGTATTAGTATAGAATTATAGATAAATATTTTCATAACACTGACGAATATTCAGCTCAACACATTCAAGTAAAATTTGTAACCTTACAAGTATATTATTATGTTAGTCACCTGTGCGGCATAAGCCTCCGCCACGCCGCGCCTCTCTGACCAACCCGTTCGGTTTAACCCGTAGCGGGTTAAGCTTAACCTAATTATTATTGTTATAATGTAATGTAAGCAAAACTGGGGGTTGTACCGTATTCATCTCATGACATCTCATCACATTAAATTAAAGTATAGGTATTAAATTACCAGCATAGGTAAGGGTTAACAGAGCCCATTTCCCCAACCCTTCCCAATCCTTCCTTGGTACTATAGACTATAGTCGACGACCCACTTGCAGCACCTGTTATTATACTGCTTGCTTGTGTTATAGGAAACGGTAGCCTTCAAGTGAACCGTCAACCTGTCTGCCGACCTTAACGTAAAAAAATTCTTAGTTCATCCTTTACTAATATTCCTAACTCAACCGATTAAAATATTTTCATTGATTTTGAAGCTGTTTTGTAGTGTATAAATATGAATACTTATTTTAATTATTACATAGAAATTTGTCAAATAAATAATGCATTTTTATTAAATATTCTCTGTAAACTGGTTGGTTGCAATGACACCGAAATAAAGATAAGGGAGTTACGGCTCGACCTATTTCTCGATTGAATAAAATGGAAATACTGCATTTATTTCCATTTCAGGAACATACCAGCCAAATAGTTGTAGCGTTAATAAAGTTTAGAGGAAAAAGAAACTGATAGGACATAAGCCAGTATTATTTACCATAATTTTTCAGTAGGACCGGTCAGAAGCAGTCTGGGTTTATCGTTTGAATCGGGGCTCTTACTAGGTCCTCTGTCCAGCGTAGGCCGTCTACCCCACTAGATGAACAGACGATCTAGTAAGGTGTAGTCATAGCAAAAACCAATTTGGTTTTTAAAATTCTTGAAAAAGAATCCTTGAATTAGATCGCGTTAAAATATAATTGAACTAATAATAGTAGGGCGTGTTAAAACGACGCATGACCCATTAAGCTACCGGATAAATTCCCCCATAAAAGCATTATCTCTGTTTGCATATCGAACGCGAGAGAGAACACGTTTTGTACTCGTATACAGTATATTTACATTAAACGTAATATTCACAAATAAATTCTCTCAACGTAAGGTAAAATTGTAAAATGAATATGACCCAATTCGTTAAGCATTGTTTTTTTTTAGGTTTTTTTTTTAGTAAACGAACCCTAATTAACCTAACAACATCCATACATGAAGAGTGTGAAAAATATGCAAGAGTATTACATTGATAATTAAGTATCAATAATTGAAAACAAACGTTTCTCTTTCCCAACATAAAATAATGTGGTAACAAAATAAGGAATACTGTTTCGTTAGAGCCAATTACACGTACAAGTTTAAACCTTATTGCGTACGTAATAAGAGGATGAAGCGACTGATGGCCTATTTTAGCAAACAACCTTGCGCAACAAGTCCCTAACAACTCACGATATTTTCTTACTTTCCCAAAGTAAACATTATCCGACAACGATAAACCAAATCCGGATATTTTCTCGTACTATTTGCCGTTAGGGAAATTCCATTATAACATAAACTCCGTTGGTTACACAAACATTGGAATCGTTGAAAAGCAATTTTATAGATAAACGAAGAGGATTTTTTGTCCCTTAGATGATCTAATTAATTGTTTTTGGTTTTTTTTTTTTTGTTTAATATAATTTACAATAGTGTTTCATTTAAATTGGAATATCTTCCTTGTGCCTGTTTAGGTTTAGGAATTAAAATATTATTCTAATTTTGACATCTCAAAACTATTCAAGAAAGCAAGCAAGAAGTTTTTTAAAGGACAGCAGACGCAACGGATTTTGATGCTGATTTCACAATCAGTTAGATAATTTTTCATGGTATTTTTATATGCAATAACCTAATTAAGTTTACTCGGGCCGAAGCCAGAAGCGGTTCGTTAGTAAATATTGTTTTAATAAGCGCGCAAAACACGAAAACGGCTGAACAAATTCTGCAAAATTTTTAAATTTTAGTACGTCTGAGAACGGTTGTTATAAAAAAACTGGAAAAATTGCCCCGAAAATTGCGTTCGTAGGAGCTTGGGGTGGGTCGCTAGTGCATATATAAAATAGGGATATTTATACGAACTTGTTCAGACAAAAATGTACATATTTTGTCTGACAACAACTTTAACTTTAACAACAACTCCATCATCCGTTTACAATATGTTATTATCTTAATACATAATGATCAAGGAATTATTATACTTATTTCCAACGTATTTAGAATATACATTGGCTTGCACACATAACAGATAATGGTAATGCGTCAGATTGTTTTAAAATACCTACCATGTTAACATAATTAACACGATAACGTATAGATAATTCTTCTCGGCTTATCCTTGAGACTTTTACATGGCTAATCAGTCATGGAATAAATTGTGTAAACTGTCCTCAGACAGACTGACTGAAATATATGCGCAAATTTTAGTTTTTAGTCCAATACGCTGCTTATTATTTAGTAATTTTTGAAGTGAAAACTTCTTTAGGCGCATTGGGGTATTTTTGAAATGGGAACTTTTGAGATGGGAAAATACCATTAAACTCGCGACCTGTAACTTTGAAACCGTAACGTAACCGATAACTCTGTATATTTTCAGATAATGCGCCATATACTACCACTGAAACTAGAATATGTTACGTAATAATACATCCTCGAAAAAACTAATTGAATTGAAATAATATATCATTATTTCAATTTAATTTTTATATTAAAGAAGGCGCTATTTTATTTAATGCAAGCCTTGTATCATTCATAACTATCGGAAGCTATTTACTTATTTACTGAGAAAAAATTGGTTAAAATGCCCTCTGAGACCGCGTGGTCCAACTGCTTCGTCCGATTGATCGGATGACGCGGGTTGTTTTTCCTGTTGGTCCGATTGATCGGACGACGCGGACTTTTTTCCCGTTGGTCCGATTGATCGGACCGATTACTTAATACAGAAGCCTTGAAATAGCAATCCATTACTATGTTTGATGTTAACCTTTCCTATAAATTATGCATTCATTTTAGGAATTGTGACATGTAAGTATACTTAATAATGTAAAACCTACTTCAAATAAATTAGTATTATTTATTAGTAAAAAACCTATTATAATTTATTTTTACGGCATTATATACTAAGTACTTTTCTAAGAAATTGCTCTAAAATAATTAAATAATTTGTTTCGCGCTATCTTTTATTGACCATTTTTAACCACCGAAATCCGACGCAAAAACAGGGTGTTATAAATTTGACATGTGCGGCTGTGTGTCTGTCTGTGGAAATGTGGCTCCCAAACGGATGGACCGATTTTGATCCGCTTTTTTTCGTTTGAAATCTGACGTGATCGGGATGGTTCCTAGCTATAATTCGCTAGATTTCGCTAATTTCTACGAGTTCGATTGATGTGAAATTTGGTATACTGTTACTTTGATGGTATTTCCACGACATGGTGAACTTGAGCTAGTCTGCGGGATACCCAACTCCTTAGAAACTTATAGCAGATATAGCGTGTTTGGGCTCAATAGAAAGTCGGGGGTTAGTTTGTAATTTTTAATTATAGTCAATGAAATTATACTGACAGTTTCAGGATTTTTTTCGTGATTTTTTTATAATAAAACTATGAAGTTTCAGTAGATCATTATTATTGAACGTAGAACGCTTTGATAATATACTATCAAAGCATTCTGTCAAATTGTATATATACAAAAGATTGTATATACATTCTGCCAAATAAGTACCGGGAATTGATGATTAAAAAGCCCACTTAAAGGGATTGTCGAAATTATTTTGGTCGCTATGTCGGCACAATTATCCTCTATACTCACGAGGAGTTTGAGCGCCATAGGGCATTTAGTTTATTTACAGATCGCTATTTTGTCAGTTTATGTCAAGTGTGTGTTGCGATTTTTACAATGGATCGAACATAGAAACTGTCTTAAATTTTGCATTGCAAATGGAATTTCGTGTGCCGCTGAAAATGTTACACAAGCCTTACTACGGTAAATCCACTTTATTAAAAACACATGTGTATGAGTGGTACTGTGAATTCAAGAGACTCTGGTCGGCCATCAATTTATTCAATCAAAAGTGAAGGTGATGATGACAGTTTTTTTTTTATTATAGAGGTGTCGTGCACTTGGAGTTCTTGCGAGAAGGTGAGACAGTAAGGAATATTTGGATAAATTTTGTGTTTTATTAACCGATTCCCGGTATTTTCTTGACATAGTAGTATATCTAACAATGTGTTGTTATCAAATCGATTTCCTTATTTTCAAGTATGGTTTACATGAATTCGGTTATCATCACACAAATGGGTGCTTCATTGCCTTTGATATTATCAGTCTTTCATTTGATTGTATCTAGATAATCAATAAATTCAGCGCGGAATTTCGCTTTGTATTTTCTTATCGCTAGTCTTAATAGATGTAGTAACTGGATTGTTGTTGTTGTTGGATAACATAACAATAACTATCAAACAAAAACTTGCCCAACCCTCCAGCGCCATCTTTACTTTACAAATCAAACCTTCATAGAAAGTTAGTCGTTCTAGCGATGTGTAGCGATATGTAATTAGCGATGTATAATTTAGTTTTAAAGTAGATTGTACATTTTTTAACAGATGGCGCCAGGTATGAGTTTCAAATCACCATATTTTTTCATATGGCAAGGTTTGTTTTGATTATTTTTTGTTCGTGCCGTTCTTTACGTAGTTACGTACAGAGTTCATAGCGCACTATCAAAAGTATCAAAACAAGTCAAGTTTGTTATCGTTCCATACGACCGATAAAACTGTCTGGTATTTTGACGTCTTCACTTTCGTAAGTTATACTACAAATTTTATTATTCTTACTTGAATCTTATTCTAACTATTAAGTAACATATTAGTGTAACAGACATTTAAATTAGTATTTTTTTTTTTCAAAATTTTATTGTTTCAAACTAAATAGTTTCAATTTTTATAAACAACTTCAGTAGGTAGGTTGTTATGTGTGTTTTTGTGATGTAATATTGAATCTACATTAAAGTACACTATATTTGCATGATTAACGGTAAAAATTAGTTAATAGGTACTTCCTAGGTACTGTTTTTAACTTTTTGCAAGTTTATAATATATTTTTTACTTACCTACATATAATATATTTTTACATATAAAAGTCTCGGGAAAAGCCGGGAGAGGGTCGTTAGTTTTTTGTGTTTTGTATTTTTAATACCTAACATTTTTCCAGGTTAAAAAGTAGGTTATTTTAATCCAGGTTATCATCAATACATCAGTGAAAATCGCATTAAAATCGGTTAAGTCGTTTCTGAAATTAGCGTGCACAAAGGCAGAGACAAACATAAAAATTGTAAAAACTATTTTTTGACCTCGGTAACACACCTAAGTACAAGGATTATAAAATAATTATTGTGCTGACGTAGGTTCCACATTGGCATTATAATTTAGTTGAGTAGGTATTATGGCGTATCATAGTGGTGAAAACAATAAAAATACTTATATCCTTCAATTTAAGCTGTGGAACCATTAACAACCAAAATTCTCTAAATCGGCAATATATGACGCTGAATAAATAAAAAAATCCAATGCCTGGAAAAATTACAACAGCAATAATATAAACATTTCTGCTTATATGCGTCATGATGCTTATTATTTTGTCAGTCATTGTATTTCTTATTTTTCAACACGAACGATGTCGGGGTCACCAGCTAGTACAATATAGAATATATATTTTGCGGTATATCAAAACAACTGGGTTTTTTTTTCCATTTTACAGATATTTTACAATGAGCCCGTTAAAGCCGAATCCAGCAAAAGTATTACTGCGAAACGAAGTGGCTTCCCGTATAGCAGCTTTATCCAACGACGAAAAAAGAAGGCAGTCACAGATTATTTTCGAAAAGGTGCATAACAAGCTTCTGTTTCGATATTTAAAAAGAGACAATTTTTTTGCTCGTCTATCAACAAAATTCCTCAGTGTCTACCAATGTGTATTGCCAGTGATGACATTAATATGACGCTGAAACGTGGTCTCTAACTATGGGCCTTGTAAGGTGATCTTGATACTTTTTAACCCCCGACGCCTGACACAAAAACGGGGTGTTATAAGTTTGATGCACACACATCAATTCATATGTGGATATGAATATGTCTCTGGAATTGTAGCTCCTCAACGGATGGACCAATTTTGATCCGCTTCGATTGATGATCCGGTTAAAAGATTTCACTAACTTCCACAGGTTCGATTGAAGTTAAATTTGGTATGCGATATACTCGACTCTTCAGTAACTTACTGCAGATAAAGCGCGTTTGGTTTAAGCTTAATAGATTAAATATTTTCCTATACAGGTAATAAACCACTCGTACTACAAAACGTCAAAAAGTATTGCTCTGTACATGAGCACTGACCAAGAAGTGGACACAGCTCCATTAATAGAACACGTGACGGCTAAGGGAGCTGCCGCATTCGTACCACAATATGCCGGCGGTGTCATGAGGATGTTAAAATTAGAGACTGGTGATCAGAAACACATGGAAATAACTAAACATGGAATAGCTCAGCATTCGGGAGAACAGAAGAGAGAAGACGCTTTAGATACTGGTAAGGTGTTCGTCGATTTCGTCGTGCAATTTAATACCATTTTTATTTATATCTTCAACAACATAATAAATAGATACGAGTATGTGTCAAAACTTATGAGCGGTTTAAACTAAAACTAACTACTTTGCTCATTTGCATTCCGCTAATGGCTATTATCTAAAACTATGTATTACGACGCCCGCGTGGCTAACTTCTTCAAGTACCCCATTTAAGGCAGAACTTCATCAAAAGCTCTGGTAATATTTAAAGTGATATAACACAAATAAACCTAATAAATGATTATTACTGCATCTAACTTTCTAGAATTCAACTTTAAATTCCTAAAAAATAAACTGAAATTAATTTTATATGTAGTACAATTAATTTAATTCCTAAAATGTGCAGAATTTATGACATTTTCGCGGGTTGAATTCTTGTAATTACACTGATTTAAAACCAATAATATATTTAATTTTCAGGCTTAGACCTCATAATAGCACCAGGACTTGCCTTTTCCCGTTCCGGTGCAAGGCTTGGACACGGCGGAGGCTATTACGATAAATATTTGGCTAAGCTTCGAGAAAATCCAGTCTCTGCACCCAAGGTATTTTTTTTTAAAGAAAATGTTACAATTAGTGAGCCATGTACAAGAGTTCGTCATTTCGGCTTTACGGTATATTTGAATCACTGTATTATATTACTCATATATTTTCTCATTTTTCATAGCTAGTATAGAATATATGGAAATGAGAACTGAACTGATAGTTTTTATCTATTTCCTTTTTTAGACAGGCTGTCGGTCTACTTGATTGTAGGTGGCTACCGTCGCCACACTCAAACAACGTTATAGATGCGGCACATGCTTTGCCGACTTTTGAATAGAATATTACATCTTAATATAACTTACGGTGACGGCTCCAAAGTCACCTAAGGACTGAACCACACCCATCTCGAGAGGAGTTTTAGTGCGGTAAAAGTCCCAAAATAAGTCTATACCGTCTGCATTGCAAGCGGCCACATGTGACACTTGTCATAGGGTATCTTTTGAAGATTTCTACTCTCGTAGAAAAACCCTAACGAAAAAAATATTAGTCTTAAATTTTGTTTCAGGTAATGGCGTTGGCGTTCAATTGTCAAATAGTAGATGAAGTACCAATAGATGAACGAGATCAGAAAATGGATGTTGTTATAGCAGCAGACTAATATTATTCAATGAGAGTAAATAAAATAAAAAAATTTTAAATAAAAATTATTTTTGAAAATCAATTTATACAATTTAAAAATTGTCTCAAGAATTTTATAACGAAAATATATTAATTTCAAGAGCTTAACTATAAATCTTAAACGAAATGACATACACTCATAGGTAAATAAATTACAACTTTTTTAATTTTTAATACACAGTAGGTAATTTACATTTAATTGATTTCATTTAAATTTTTTGGAGTTTAATATATTTTTTAAAGTTGCATAAAAATGTGAACTCACTGTTTCGTAATGTAAACGATAGACAATATTGTTGCCTCCAAATAAGCCTATTTTTATCCCCTCCCTCCAATTGGCTCCCACGTCTAGGATCCCACGTTTTTTTTTAATCTCAGTAAGACCAAAACTTTATGATTTTATGATTTTTTTTATGTTATGATTTTATGATTTTAGAAAATAGGTATCTTAAGGGGAAAAAATGCCTGTCATATTTATGAGAAATGTATTGTGATATAGTTGCAATTTATCGCTACCTAGAATATCGCTAGTCCATGACCAAACACTGTTGATGTAACGTGGATGTAATCATATTATAATTTAAATAAATAAATACAAAACAAATTGTCATTAAATAAAAACAAATGTTTATTATATTATTTTATTTATTTCATAAAAATATTCTCTAACGACTAAAATATTTTGACAAATACCGTGTGCAAAAGACATGATATTGAGCCCTTTATAATTTGAAAAATATGACTTTATTTAATTAAAATTATTTGCAAAATATGTTGCTTTGTCGAGTTATATATTCGTGTAACTATTGTGATTTTGATATTTTGACCCAAAAAATTTAGACCTAAGAATGTCAAATAGATACCTACATTCCAGCGAGATCAGCGCGGCGTATAGATGGCGCCAGTCGTAGCATATAAACTATTACTAATAGATAATAAACGATACTAATCTTGTTCTCTGATGTGAACAATAAAGGTACAATATAGACCCAATAGATTAATGTTTACAGCTTTTTTCAAGCTGTATTTGTGTATAAAAAGTGCTTAACTTTTCTCATAGATGTTACTAGCAGGACCATGTTGAGTGGTTAAGGCGTGAAAACGTAACATACAAACAAACTCACTTTCGTATTTACATTACACTTAGGTGAGGTTTTTTTTAAATATTTAAAAAATTAGGGTACTCATATAAGAAATATAAATTATTTATAAATATTTCAGTTTGATAATGAAAATTACATAGACAGTCTTTCTATAGGGTCGGAGTAAAATAGAATTGTTGATTTCTATGGCGCTACGAAGGGGAAAAGAGTTGCCAACAGAGGGCGCTATCTCAGCGCCATACAAATTTGTTATAGTGTATTTTATTACATAAAAAAATTAGCTCATCGAATTATAGACGAATTGACTGACAGACAGACAGACGAATTGAAATACTTTATTAAAATTTACAATAAAAAGTTTATATATACCAATGTACATATAGGTATTATCACTTATTTTACTATGAGTAATATAACAAACACAATTCTTGTGGTTAAATATTTAATAATAAATTCCCATTGCATTCCACTATATAAAAAAATATATTATACACCTTTAAAAGTTAGTTTTGTTGTGGTTGAATAATGCGAGAGTCAGGTCATGTCTGTAACTATTAAAAAATGCCTGACGAAAAAATATGGCGTACCATGTGATGCCACAAAATGTAAATTTATTTACACCATATTGTTTTAGTTAAAAAAGTGCCATCTACCAATCACTGATTGAACTTGAAACTTTTTTTTTAATTTTACTAGTTTTTCACACCGTAAAGACACGCCACTAAATCTTAGATTTTTACGTTTAAACAAAATTATAATGTTTTTTGCAATTTACTACTTATATACTACTACATATCATATATTTTTAGAAATTACTTTTACACTTTTACTAAACTCAATTACGGTCTAGGCTAGGAGGGATCAAAGACGACCGGTTTCTATACCTACTTTGAAGTTTCCATAAAAAACTTATTTTTTATTAAATATTTTTACCAGATCGTTAAATATTATCTAAAAGACTCGATATACCTATATATTTGGTATCAAATCTCACACATACATACATTAAACAATGTTATTATAAAGAACCGACGTTCTTATAAAATAATAATAGCAAATAAATAATACATCATTTTTATATAAGATCATATTTAAAGAGAATCACGAAAATACAGTAATTATATTTATCAAAATTTATTGCATCAAAATGCAACGACCTATTTAATTAAAGATTTCTTTTTGATAACCTAGGATGGGCCTGTGTCTGGTATAGGTATTAGGTTTTTATAAGACAATGGATCTACTTATAAACGTTCTTTCATTCTCTTACATAAAACACTCAACTCAAAACTAATTTTATTTATACTTAACACCTAATTAATCATTAGATACATTGCTATGAAAAATGAATATTCGATAGTGGAATTCAATAATTAAATAAGTTGTTGCAAGGGTCGTTCTATTCTAAAATAAGCTTATTGAATTTAAAAAGTACTAATTCATAGTGTTGTAAATAAAACCCATCGTGAGTAACAAAATAATTCTAATTAAAAATTTTAAATTAGAACAAGTCCTGCAACTTATTTTTTAAGTAATAAAAATATTTATAATTATAAATTTATATAATATAATTGTAATATTAAATTATAAAGTAAAAGGAAAATAAATGGTACGAAGGGGAATTGTAATCTGACATTCCTTCCACGCACCGAAAAACAACACACATTTATATGTGATTTTATTAACTTAGCCTGGGTTTGAAATAACTTATTATCGAATCCGTTTAACGGTTTAATTATGATTGAGTAACATATTTATATCAAAATATTTTTACAATTTTTTTTATTTATAATCAACAAAAACAATAATTAGTAGGAATATATATAGGTATAGTTTGTAACATTTTAAAAGTAACGAAGCCACTTCAACAAAACTATAAGCTATAACTATAAAGCTATAAAAAAAATGATATTGGGTGAATTATTGGTCAACTTATGGTCAATTATGTAATTGACTCGCATGAGCGAGATATCATCAAATTTCTATACCTGAAAGCCATTGTATTGTTGAATACAACAGTTAACTTAATATCATAAAGTTTCCGGAGATTGTAGGGATGTTTTTGATAATTCTTTCCATTTTTTATAATATAACAGAATAATTTTAGTCAGTTAGATGAAAATAAATTTAAATCAAACGAACTTCAAAATCTCATCATAATCAAAATAGGTATTTTGATTAAGATGTGTGGAATCAATCTTTATTGACTTATATTTGTTACGTATATTTTAAGTAGGCCCCATTTTTCTATTACTTTTAAAATGTTACTTACTATATCTTTATACAAAGGTTATTAAGTATTGGTAAAGTATAGGTTTTTTATTACAAACAATAATTACAAACGTGTAATTATTTAAGTGGCACATTGTTTTCCTTTTTCCTAGTATATATAAATGAACGCAACTGTACCTACCATAAACAAAAAACAATAAAATATTTCTCCTCCGATAGTAGGTATACCTTACTCAACGGAGTACAGCTCCAAAGAATCTTTGTCCTCTGGACATAAGGAGTTCAACAGCACCAACAGCTGCCAGCAAAAATAGAAGCGCTACTATAGCTAAAGCAGCTCGACATCTTCTTCTGCGTGTCTCGCCTTTGGCTAATCGTCTTGATAGAGCTTCGCCGCGAGGTCCGTCCAGTGTGAAGAGGGCGCTTGCAGCCTGGAAATTAAAAAAATCAACTTAATTAATAAGGTAGCTATATCTGCGTTAAGTTAGTATGGATCAGGTTCAACAACGTATTATTTCATGGTCGTATAAATTTATAATGTGTGTTTTCGTCTCACAATGTACGAGTATACAGTGTCCCACAATTAACACACTAGGGGAACCCCCTTTTCACAGACGTAATGTTGGTACATAGCCAAGGATAGTGAGATACTCATATTCATATACCTATAAATCATTTTCCATGGCTAGTATTTTTTGAAGTAAATGAATATATTATAACATTTGAAATTTCAACCTTAAAAGTACTGTGAAATATTATGTTTCAAAGAAACACTCGTAATGGTCCGTTTATTTTTACCAGTATAGGAAATATTGCCAAGATTATGAAGATTCTGAGAAGAAATCCCGTAAGAAACTTAGAATAAAATAAAATAAATAAACACTTTCTTCACAACGATTTTATACACATATAATACTAAACATAGTATGAGCTCAAAATCGTTTAAATCCAGGCTATGCGATTCTATAACAACCTTTCGAACAGAGTTTGGTTTTGATTTATACAGGGAGCTCTCTAATTGGCACATAGCAGATTTTGACTGCACAATGAATATATAGCTGTTTTACCCATATTATGTACATCCGTACTAATCAGTACTAATAATATTATACATTCGAAAGTATGTTTGGATGTATGGATGTTTGTAACTCTTTCACGCAAAAACTACTGAACCGATCACCATGAAATTTTGCATACATGTTGTCTGAGACACCAGAAGAGTTTATAAGTTCTCATAGGATAAAAATTAAATTTAAAATTGAAAGAAAAAAATTAAATAACAATTATAAGTGGTTTTTTTTTGTTTTGTGATACTTTTCTGTCCGCATAGGTTTCGCGTGAGAGTTAATTTCAAGGCGCAGTTTAACAAGTACGCGTCGCCACCATGTCAAAATAACAGCATATCTTGTTAAGCCGCATGTCATAAAAATTTTATTGGTTTTAAATAAAAACCATTGTGCAACGGTAGCACTGAAAGTGAGTTGACGGAGGCAAACATAGCATGTATAACATGTCATAAAATACAATTTGCAATTGCGAAATTTAGTCCAAGATAAAAACTGATTGGTATGTTTAAGGTTACACGCGCACTAGACGACTTTCTTTGCGCCAAATTTCAATTATTATTTGCAAAGTGCAATGCACTTATATTTTAGAATTCAATGCAGGCTTAGGCTCCATAACTTTTTTTGGGTATATAAAATCGATGGGTCCTGGCTTCACCCGTAATACTTCTAGCTGGTGCTTGAGACTTCATCCGCGTTGAAAAATAAAAATATAACATGATGGTAACCTTCAGGATTACTTAGTGTTGTCTCTTAAATCTAATAACTGATTCATAATCCCATCACGATGACCCACACTGGTGAACCTTAAGAGTAACTTGCTAAAGAATTTTGGTTCCATTGTTACTCTTATCTATAAATTGTATCTCGTTGGTAAATTTAATCACTGAAGGTATATAATTTAATGTAATATCTATGTATATATATATATATATATACACATTAGAATCGTTTTGAAAATCAAACAATAAATTACCTCGAAAGATAATTTAAATGAAAATCGGCCAAGACCATGTGAAAAGTCACACAATCTGAAGACTCAATTATTCTATTTTAAATTTATGACGACATTATTGCATTTATGTGTCATTTCGATCTTTACGGAAGGTCAGTTTAGTTTTATGCTAGTAATTGTTATGACATTGTGACTATGTATATTATTGTATATATTCAACCAATGTACTTACATGAAAACTTAATGTATCTGCTTATGTTAAAAAAAGAGTTATTTACTGTGGCAATATTTGCTAAGACAAGGGTAATTGACATTGTTATAACACAAGACATATTAACAAGTTGGCTATACACCAACAAGGCTCACTCTATTCAGTAAATCTTTTTTGTCAATACATACGCTATACTAATAAATAAAATTGAAGTGTGTTTGTAATGTCAAAATGACCACTTTTTACATGTTTATCAAAGTATATAAGGTGCTTAATAACAGAAAAACAATTTTTTTAAATTTTTGTCTGTCTTTTCCGTCTAATTTCTGAAATGGTTGGACCGATTTGGGCGAAACCTTTGAAACTGGCGAACGAAACTACACTTTTATGTTTTTTGTTATGTTTTATCTATTTTTATACAAATGTCTAAAAATTAATGTCTAAAATAAATTAAAAATTAATGTCATACGCTATCAATGTCTAAAAGAAACAAAAGAGTAGCTTACTTCTCCAAATTCTGTCTTATTATCTATTTAATATAGGTATTATATTAGTTATGTCTATGTGATGTCATTTTCTTTGATTAGATGAAATGTGTAGTCGTTCGATTCAATTAAACACAATAAAATCGTGACTAACCATAAATAGTTGCATCGGGTCTGATCACAGAGCAAAGAATCGCCGCGCCGTCCGCTACTAGAGACGGCAATAATAATAATATTCGTGCCGTGCAATTGCGTTGAGCGCAACTCAGGGCGCATTTGGCCGCCAATTACTATTTGCACGTTGTGGATTAAACATTATCCAAAAAAGCGATATAAATGCTTAAACTGCTGTTATTTCGTGTAATAATCTAAGTAAAAATGTAAATAAACAAAATTCTAGTTTACCATATCACAAGTAAATAATTACATGCAATTTTTAGAGTTAAAAATGCAAGTCGAGATTTTCTTGAAACACAAAACCTATAAACAATGCGAAAGCCGTGCGTGTACTGATGTGAATAAACGCTGAACACACGCTTGATTTGTGTGAAAAGCGCGCTGGTAGAGACGGTCATGCCGTTTCTATTAGCGGGCAGCGATTCTTTGTTCTGTGGATTTGATGATGTTATATCGAACAGATGCTTCAATGAATACAAGACAACCCAAATATAGTGGGATTAAATGTAATTGTTAATGGCTCGGTCATGATGATACCTAAACAAATTTAAATTGACCAGTTTCATTGAAATTATTGAAACTAGAATCTTTACGCAAATAATACTCCATTGCATATTGCTCTTTGTGTAAACGGATACAATATTATTTAAAATTAACATTTGTATATATTTAAGTCCACATTAATTTGTGCCGCCTACCATCAAGTAGAACGTCAGCCCATCGGATGACCTTTACATAAAAAATATTCGTCTATTGACAATTTATATACAGTATATTTGTTTTGTTATCCTAATTAAATATTTATAAGTTTGTTTTTTACGCTTAGAAGTTTTAACTACTCAAACAATCATCATGAAATTCTGCATACACGTCGTCAGGGAAACAGAAAAGAACATAGGCCACCTTTTATCTAGAACAAGACAAAATTGTTTGCGACGGATAATCAAAAAATTAAAAAGCAAAATATATATAAGCAATAAAGATTGAATAGATGTTTTAACAACTAAGAAAAAGAGCGCGGACGAAGTCGCGGGTAAAAGCTAGTTTATTTATATAACATCGAACAAACTAATCTTTGATAAGAGTCTTAAAAATTTATAGGGGTAGGCGTTACCCATAAAAAGTAAGATTCGCTTACGTATTTCCGTTTAGACAGGAAAGAAATTTATATTTAAAATATTTTAAAGTCGTACTAAAAACAGTTTGTTTATGACGTAATTCTGACAATATTTAAGCGAATTCTGTATAAGTGACGTGTTTGTTTTATAAATTAGCTCGATTTGTATTAATATGGGGGCGAACCTGTCAGTTCAAGGTTAATGGCCTCATGGAATCCGACTGCCCACATCATGGAAACTTCACTTGAAGTGTAATAAAAATATTAAGCTTATAAGTTGCATAGTTGCCTTTTCATCCAACTGCTAGACCACCGATAGGCGGTTGTGTGGTCAAAATATTAAAAATTTTCTTATTTTGCTTTTGAATTTTTTTGCAAGTCTGAGCACTCCTGTTCTACTCTGTGGACACGCCCCACTTTTTATATTCTCTCGATCGTGGACGACCTCTCGGGATCCTAACATTTTCCAGTATAAAAAGTATCCTATAATATTAATCCAGGTAATCAGTGTACCAAATTTTACCCAAATCCATTAAACCTATTTGCGTGAAAGAGTAACAAACATCCGTACATCCTCACAAACTTTCGTATTTTATAATATTAGCAAATATTACTAGGATTGTAATGGATTGTATACATTATAGTGATGATTTTTAGTCGTGTGAAAATGACTATGCTTGCCAATAAATATGATGGAAATGCATTTCTATAATCATATCAATAGTCTATGCTTATTCAAATCTCATTTACTTGTGCATTAATGTTTTTTACCAATGAAGAATTGACATTGCAAAAGCGGCATCCATCTTGTTTTCAACACAGACTAATGCATTTATGCAAACTCTTTCTATTTGTTCTTTTGTTCAAGGAGTTCCACACAAGTCATTTGTAATCTATTACCTACATTCAAAATCGATCTATCTTTTGTCTCTAACACCTATTATTTACGCCATTGCAACTGTTCTAATGAGACAATCAGTCATGGCGTCCGACATCAGAGTAGGTTTCAAAGTTTTGCCCCCAGACATTATTGATGAATTGTGCCCGAAGAATTGATGATGTGGTAAATATATATCTCGTGTGAATTTACAAATTAGCTATTTGTTTTTTACAAAGTCATTTATCATTTTCGGTGGTTGACATTGCATTTTTTTTATATTGTGTGGATCGATTTGTAAAATCTATTACATATGACGATAAAACTTTTAAGTGGCAGAGCATACTGTTTCGCAGTTATTTAGGCAGGCCGTCTGGCGTCAGTAACCACCACATTACCTTGAAATAACAGTATGTGTGCTCTTGTGTTTCGCTTGATGGTAGATCTGTCTGTCTGTATGTTCGCGATAATCTCAAAAACTACTGAAAGGATTTACATGCAGTTTTCACTAATGGAAAGAGCGATAAACGAGGTAACTTCTCCTAAACCATCCAACGGATTTTGATCCGTAGAAAAACAGTTATTTTATAATATGTATAGATTTTACAATATGTACATATTGTACGTTTGGAAATATATTAATATATAAACTGAAATATAATTATTTTTATTTTCTAAATTCGACATAATATATGCAAATATGACCACTATGCATTTTTATATCTGCGTATCATTTGCAGTTGAAGTTAACAGATTAAAATAATTATTAAATAAATGAAATCACCTTTCTTATATAGCTCATTCTTATAAATGCAGTTCCGAAGTAGGTTCGCGACCAGTTTCATAATGAATATAATAATTGAAAATTGGTTTCACGCGGCGGTTACACAAATGTGTTAAAAAACAATTATTTATAATAATATGTTTAACAACAAGACTGGTAACAGCACGTAACAGTATGAAATACTTATCACAAATTACAGTAGGAAAATTAAGTTACAGTTAAATTTGAATTTTATTGCCATTTCAGTAAGATATACTTTGGAAAATGTTATTTCAGTCAGATCATATTCAGTACAATTTGTTTACAAGTATTTATACTAGCGATGCTCGCGACTTCGTTGGCGTGGACATCATCTTACGATATGAATATATAATTCATATTTTATTTAAGTATATTTTAAGCATAATATTTGATTGAATACTTTGAAAATATTACTTGGAATCATAGAATTAGAAACTGTTACTATTGTCATCTGTAGGTACTGTATTTTGACGATTTCGTTAGATGAGTTTTAAGGGTGCTTGCCTAACGTCTCAGGCGATTCTCGGCGAATGAAGAAATGAACTTTTCAAAGTTGGCTCTGGTCTGGATTTGGAAAGTTAAGGCTGATTTTTTAAGCGTTTGGTTTTTAATTTGAAAAACAAACACAAGAAAATTTTAAAATATATACTATTTACATTGGAGTTAAAAATCATTACTTGCCATTTATTTTTTAAAGATTATTTCATGTAAATTTTGGCCACGACTACGTCTTAGGTGTTCCATACGTGAAGTCCAATTTTGAGTTACTTTTTCAAGTATATCGGCTGGTATATTACCTATAACACATGTGATGTTGTTTTCTAGTGCTTGAATCGTTACTGGTTTATCTGCATAAATAACAGATTTAACGTACCCCTACAAAAAATAGTCCAAAGGCGTTAAATCGTACGATCTAGGCGGCCAACTAACTGATACAAAACGAGAGATGGATTTCATTAAATTCGTTGTGGAATAAGTGCATCGTTTCATGTGCGATGAAAAACCAAACAGCAAAAACATCACTCTTTAGTTGCAGGGCACACGCGTTTCGCATTCATTTATTGGGCAGCCCGTCTGGCGGCAGACACCACCCCCTTACAGAAGACCACCGTAACAGCATATTAGGTGCTGTTATAATTCGGCGAGAGAGTAAGGGATGCCAGAGTCCATTCCTTCCTTATCACTTATATTTAATCCTTCTATGGTCGGCAGCGCCTATCGCGTTGCTTGTGTTATAGGCGACGGTAGCCACCTACCATCAGCCTGTGGACCGTCAGCCTGTCTGTCGACCTTAACATGAAAAAAATCATGAAAGAGCCACAGCCTTCTTTTTTAAAAAACTGGTTTCTTTACAGCACTAACTCTTCCACTACTAAGTCAAAATGTAAACTTCGTAATGAAAACGCTCAGGCCGAAACGGCCTTTACTAATTAAACGTTTCATATAGAGTTGGAGTATTTTTATGGTGCTGCTTTATAAGTGTTCGGGTCTTTCGGATTTCTGAAAGTTACATGTTAATTATAACTCCTTGGAAATATTATTTAATTGCTCGTTGCTACACACTGATCAGTCGACGTTAAATTGATTTAAAATTGGTTATAAATCACTGAATAATTTGTGTTTTTTACAAAGTGAGACCTCGTTAAATGTTTTACATTCATCGAGATTCGGTAAATACTTATGTGCCAAGTTTAAGTGTCAAACTAAATAACTATGTTTATTAATTTTACCTTGTATTTCTTTACTTCATATTTTACATAAATTTGATTTACTTATATAACTCTTAAACAATTTAATTAGTTATATTATATAAAAAATTTAAAAATAATCTAATAAGCTTGGGTTCCCTTAGGCATGCTGGCATGCCAAGCATGCTGGCTGCATTACCTCGTCGTTTTGTTTATTTTATTTTTATTTAAACGAAGTCAAATAGCACTTAATATTTAGCTAATATTATACAAGTATAATACATAAGTATACTTTGAATCCTACCAACAATAACGAATTTCTTTCTTATATTAAAAATAAATATAAACTTGAACTAAGTAGTCTAAGGTCCTCTTTTACCAACTACAAGTAAAATGTTTATTTAGTTACTTTTAGAAATAATATTATGTTTTATTAAATTATGCACTCGGTTTACTGCATCCTTCGATAGGCGATTTTTTTTATATATATATATTTTTAATGTTTGGGACTTTTACCGTATATCAGCTCCATCATTCCCCTGTGACTTTAAATGGCGGTTAGCCTACTTGACACTTTACGCGGAGATGGTGAAAGAGGCCTTAAGTGTTTAATATAAAATACTTTTCATCGATTAAACAGACATGAACGTTTCCTACTCGGATCTTCGTCTATAAAGATAATTTTAGAACTAGCCACCAATTCTTCTCTCAACAATAAAAGCAAAATGATTTTCATTTAAAATTAATTAAAAAATAAATATTTTTATAAACGATTTTAATTATTTTCATTACACAAGTAGAGTACCTAGCTGCGATTTAACTGTTCACATTACAAGCTGGCTTACCTAATTTATAAAAATTCTACATTACAAGACTCTTGATTCCAATCTTGTACAAACCATATTCATTCATATTTTACAAAAGTTAAGGCCGCATCAGAGAGCATTATCGCATATAACTGTCATTCGTACAAAATGTTACAACAGTGACAAAGCGGGAGGCTACACTTGATAAATGTTTAGCACTGAAAGATATATAGATTCGCTAATTTGTGTCGATGGCAACTATACGGATACTGGGATTAATCTAATAGACATTAAGATATATTTTTTTAAAATATTCCTTCACTCTTTATGTTCCAGATAGGTATGCATTAAAATGCCCAGATAGCATATAATTTTGTGTAGATACGAATGAGAACAACTAAAGACAGTGGGCCAAGCTGGGCCCAAATATGAAGAGGAGTTAGGAACCAAAAACACAATTTGAATTTGGACATATTTGAGTTAATAAGGCATCACTATAACAAAGTTATCACTTAGGTAGTAGTATCACTGGGAGCATTGGATTAACAGGCTTTTCTAAGCGGTGGCCAAAGGGAGTAAACCTCATATTTCATATTAGATCACAGTATGGTAATCAGGTGAGCTTTTAAATAACCTTTCATAAATACAAAAACATTTTGCAAAAGCAATTTCTCTGCGTCAGCGCATTTCATACCAACATGAAGTTGACACTGTCAAGAAGTTGTCATCTGTCTGAACATTACGATATTTCAAAATTGAAGTTTATTTTGTTGCAAATGTATTTATCAATGATCTTGTGAAATCTCAAGGAGATTTGTAAAATATTTTCGTTGGTGCAAGATGATTAATTACTTATTAAGTATTAGCTGTTGCACGTGACTTTGTCCGCGTAACTTTATAAAATATAGCCTATGTTACTCGCTGATAATATAGCTTTTTATAGGTGAAAAATTGTTAAAATCACTGGGCCGAGTTTTTGAGTTTATTCATTACAAACATACAAAATACAAATCTTCTCTTTTTATTCAGTATTAGTATAGCTGAACCCGCGGCGAGTATTAGGTATATCTAGCATTTCGCTGCGGCCTACGCATGAAGCGCGCAACTAATAAAATCAAGTAAAGTTTATCCCATAAAGGGTAGGAATCATACTTAAAACGTTCATCCAGGGGAAAATAAAATTTGTATTTAAATCATCGCGCCGATTGGCACCGAACTTTTTTAAAATTTTAAAATTTGTTTTTTATTTGTATACAGAATTTATCTCAATCACATGGTAAGTGAAGATGAGGTCGAGATTTAGTTAGCTTGCCTGTTAATAGTTTTTTGTTTTTGAAGAGTCACAAGTTGTGCCTACACATACTTTCCGAAGTACATCTTATAAAAGACACATAGACTGGCAACTTTGCATCTATGTGCCAAGCTCAGCATATTAGTGTTTTTTTTTTTAAAGTGTACTGTCGCCAATAAGTCTCCTAGCTCTGCGTTCAACCGAGTCGAGTACGGCAAGTTGGTATTTGGCTGAGCCATCCCAAAGCTGGGAACAATACTCCATGCAAGATCGGACTTGAGCCTGCGTAAAGTACCTACCTTGAAATCACAGTTCCAACACTTGGACCAATATATTGAGCCTTTGGTTCTCGCAAGATCCATTATAACTCAAAGCAAGTGTAAACAGTAACAATTTTTACATTATGACAACAGCGACATTAAGTCGCGTGTAAGCGTGAGGTTATTAATTAAACAGTTGCGAAAATGTACGCAGAAGTGCGACCGGGCGTCGCCGTGTCAAGATCAAAACCCCTACCAGTAGCGATAGTAACGGCTTATTGTAATTAACATAACTCTAACTTAACTTGACAATATTGTAATTATTATATTTGTCCAAAATTGATTTTAACGACATCAGTACGAGTTTTTAATCTAATACGAAAAGTTTGAAACAAAAAAATCCTACATCGTTATTTTGTCATTTATTTCTAAGTTCTAATTAAATGTATGCAGTTGATATTCTGTAGTCAAATAAATAAATAATACATAGATATATCAACTCCTTTCGAATTTATCATTGGCTTCGGTCATCATCATCATTTCGGTCAATTGTTAACGAGTTATGAACGATTAACTATTTATAACGATAATTAACATATCGAATGTTATTAGTAACATTGTTATAGTTTTTTTTTAAATATTTTTATGAATCTAAGAAACCAATAGTAGGGGAATTCAGTTTTACAGGACTAGTTCGGCGACGCGGGCATGTACTTCATATCATGGGTACGGTAATCTAGGCTTGCCAAAGGTGTGGTGTGACATGAGAAATGAGACTCGATAATTGCTCAATTATTTACAGATGTTCATATAGAAGCATTTCTAACAATGTATATAACCAACATCAAAGTGTAAACTTATCGACATTTAAGTGTAATCAAATCAAATCAAATTAAAATATTTATTTATCAATTAGGTTTCTCCAAGAAACTCTTATGATCGTCATTATAAATTTAAATTTACCAGTTTAAATTTACCAGGGTTTCGGAAAAAAGCCAAGGTGACGATCCTGAGAAGAAACCCCGAAAGAAACTCTGAATACTATTCTTTTGTCATCTTTAAAGTATAAAATTACAACAATTAGGTACACTTAATACATACAAAATCAAAATACATATACAATACTTTTTATGCGCGTAAATTAAATTTTCATAATGTAACAGCTAAAATATTTATTTCTTTGTACTTTTCTCTGAGAGAAGACTGCGGATTTAGTTGATAGATGGCTCTAGTGGCCCTTTTTTGTAAAATAAAAATAGTATCCCAGCATTACCCCAAAGAAGAATCCGATAACATATTATACTTTGGAAGTAGCTAAAATAGACAATCCTAGCTGTATCGACATCTGTTAAGCGTCGAATCTGCTTAACTGCATAAGCCGCAGAGCTAAGCCTTTTACTTAGTTTCTCAATATGTGGACCTCAATGTAATTTAGAATCTACTGTAACTTTTCACTACCCAAAATCATATTCGTTCCAACATTTTTAACATTCGGGGTACTGAATTTAACAAGTAAAATAAGCTTATAATCAGTTTTAAATGTAAAATAGTCTAAATATAGAAAAAACCTAACCAAGATATACTGCGATCTGCCGTTATATAAGGTTATAAATATTCTCTTACAGAAAATCATCTTGCAATAACATCACAAATGTATTTTGGGTGAGTAAATATGTTATGTCAGAGTACAGTCGGGGAACGAAAACCATCGTCAGTTTTCAAATTCATTCCTTTATCCAGTTGTAGACTCGTAGTTTGAACTTGATAAGTTTGAAATGATAACTTGATAATTTAGTACCTTTTGAAACTAAAGTAGTAAGAAGACAACTGACAGACATTTGGAGTGAAATTTTGGCGTGACTGATAATTGCTGGTGCAAGCAAATGTCGATTTTAAGATGACGAACCTTTTCTTACCCCGACTGTACATTTGCCTGTACATATCCTTTATCAGGGATGGCCAGCAGCGCACTTGCGTTTACCCTGATGTCGTTTGTGTTGTAACCACACTACCGACAAAGACTGTTTATCTGTTGTAACCGCACTTTTTTTTAAATAAAACTCCTTCATTAAAACCAAAACAAGATACAACATTTAGAACAAATAGAAAGCTTTAACTCATCTCAAAGTCGAGTAGAGGAAATGCAATGTTACGTCATTCTGACTTATGTTATACCTAAATGCAAAACGCATAAGTTATAAGCGGTAGCGTTTGATGGAAAAATTTGAACACTGAAGTCCGAGTAAAATCTCCATTAACTAAATCGCATAATTTTTACGATCTTCGTATAGATTTTATGAGTTCTAGTATAGTATTCTCATTTTGGTTCTAAAATTAAGGCTGACTATTGGAATACAGAAAACCCACACTAATGGTTACCGATACCTATGAGAAAACTCTAAGCTGTTTATCGCCACGTATCAGTGTTATACTATTAGTATTTAAAATAGTTTATCTGGAGTAGAAAATCCAAAACAATGAAATGCTTGTTTGTAAACTTAGGTACTGAAAATTGTACAACTTTTCTTCTTCTTTTTATGTAAACGTCATCATACAGGCTGACAAGTCCACTTGATGGTAGATGTCTACCGCCTATAACACAAGCAGCGATTTAACGATTGTCTTCTGTAAGGCTCATTAAATGACTGTAAAACGCACTAAACCATGCCACTTCTTCAGGTATTCAAATAACGCTATTTAAATCTATCTAGAATAAAGGCCACTATTTAAAGAAGAGTTGGCTTAAATAACATCTAGATTAAAAGCGTTATTTTTGTTCCAGAAAGTTTCTGACTCCTTTCCTTTTGGAATCATGTTATCGCTATTTTTTGTTAAATTGTACCACACGAGTTGATATCAACTTTGGATTGCGCAATAAGCTTTTAATGGTTTCCTGTGAACTTCGGAGTTTATGGATTCAGCAAAGCACTTTTAACTGCGTAATTGTTGTAATTGTACTGCACTAAACATAAATGCACTTGTTTAAATAAAATTAAGAAGTAGTTTTTCAACGAAACAATTAATTTTGTTTACGAGCATTTACGAGGCACTTAATTCATTTATAGTGAATGGAAGGGTAAAATACACTATGTTAACACACTAATAATAAATTGGTATAACATAATACCTACACATACATATAATAATAGTTCTGGGAAGACAATACATTGTGTATGTGTGTATATCCTTACAATGTGTTCTTTATGTTAAGGTTGACAGATCGGCTGACGGTCCAACTTGCTGATTGCTACCGTCGCCTACACAAGCAACGCCACAGGTGAGGCATGTTCGCTGCCGACTATAGTAGGATTAAAGATAAAGGATAAGGAAATGAGCTTTGACATCCTTTACTCACTCTCAGAAAAATAACAGCACAAGTGCTCCTATTTCACGATGGTCTACACTGGCGACTATAGTAGAATTAAGGAAATAGGCTAAGGGGCCCTAGTCAAAGTAACAATTTAAACGACAACGAAGTTCGAAAACAATAAAATGTATGGGATTGACATATGCCGTCGCTAAATCACGTGACACGAGTACATCCCATACATTTTATTCTTTCGAACTTCGTTATCGTTTTTAAAATGTTACTTTGACTAAAGCCCGTCACAAAGCTATAGATAATATATATTAATATACCGTGCTATAATATACATACATATATTACGGTATACGTTGATGACGTCGTAGAAATATATATTATAGCAATATTTGTATAGAAAATATATCGTAATATGCCTTGCTATAATTTTATATATATATATATATATATATATATTTTAAGGTTTTTAGTTTTAGGTTACAATGTTTGATTTGGTTTAGATAAGAGAAGGAATTCGTTAATAAAGATAACTTTATTTATTTATTTAAAAAAATAAATTATATTAATATATATTATAGCTACGTGTGTGACGGGCTTTAGGCCCCAGGGGCTATTTCCCTAATCCTACTATAGTCGCTAGTGCAAACCACCGTAACATTATTTCACTGTGATCTTCTGTAAGTGGGTGGTTACTTCCGTCAGACGGGCTACCCTAAAGCGTTGACTGTGATAAAGAAACATATTATTTTTAATTTATACCTATATGATCTTTTTAATATTGTGTATCTATCCGATTTATGTAAATAATGTTCGATGTTGCCACTGCATTTTGTGTTGCAAAACATCAAAGTATAAAAAGGTCGCGAAGTGTTGACGATCAAGAGAATGGTTTGGTGTCAAGAAGGCCAGCTTCTAGGGAACGAATTGTTACTAATATTCGTATAGTGTAATATTACTAACAATTCGCATAACTGCTTTTAAGGGCCGTAAAACTAATAAGTATCTACATAAAAGAGGAACTTTAGATAAATCTGAAATTTTTAATTCTGATAAAAATGTTAAGTTGGTTTGTGTACAATTAAACTCGAGAATGGATAGACCGATTTCAATTCGGTTTTCAAATATGAAAAGAGGGATAAACGGGGAAGGTCTGTATACGTAAAAATTGCACGGTCTATAAAGTTACATGGATGAAGTCGCGTGCTACATCTAGTGTTAGATAGTTAAATTAAGAGTTTAAAACTGAAACTATTTTAATTATGTAAAAATCTAAGAAGAATATATAATAATGTTCAATACTTTTTTGTTTTTGCTAATTTCATGTGTAATTTCAGATAATTGCATATAAATTCTTAGGGAAGACAACAAAGTCTTACTATCGTAGGTATATAGATAGGGATTTCAAATACACTACAGGCAGGATGTTCTAACTACCTACCAATTACAGAGAATTATAGTCGCCATTATAAGCGTGGTTTATGTGCATCCGAAGCCTTGGCACACTTGATTTGTGTTCTGATATTTGCATATTCTTTACTTTAAACTGTTATACTTGACATTGGAGTATCTTCAATTACTGAAACTTTTATTAAAAAAAAAAACTTCGTTAATCGTTATTTTCTTTAAGGATAACTAACACTTTCTACATACTTCATAAGTCTCAAGTAGTTTTTAAAATTTGTATGATTTGTGGAGCGTTTTGACACCGGGAAAAAACATAAAATATCAAAAGTATGCCAATGTAAAGAAAAGTTTGTTTAATCAAAATGTTTTGTCAGTAATCTGCCTATGCCTATGTCCCTATCTCTATCGCTAAATCCAAAATGAATTTTTTTCGATATCTGAACGCAGCTCCAAATTTTTTTTTTCTACGGTTAGCATCACTGATTATCATTCTCTCTCTTTGCTCGAACGCATCGTCTAAGAATGTGTCAGTGTGATGAAAAAAATCGACAAATGTGCAAGTATTTTCACTGATTTTGTAAGCCTGATTTTCTTTTAAAAAAAGTAGGGCTATCGCAGTTTAACTTTGATCGTGCTTTTTCTTTAATTTTTTGAGCTTATTTTTGAATATATTAAAGCCATATTTAGACAATAGAAAGACAAACTTAAGTTGATGTTATGGTTTTTTTTTTTATTTCTTTTTTTTGCCAATATTTAAAGAAGTAGAGCTATTTTAATTTCAAAATTGACCCCACCCCGTTCCACCGGTAGTGAATTTCATTAGTCACGCTTATCATGCTAAAATATTCTGTTATTTTGTCTTATATTATTTACACTTACAAAATATTAGAAAGGTCAAGAGTGCGATTTGTCTGTATTATTTAACCTACAATCATTTTTATATATAAAAAAGAAACATTGAGAAAATATTTATTTTTCAATTACGCCGACACTGGAGGTCAAATGAATGACACTAATGTTAGAGTAATTATATCGAAAATAAATACCTAGGTAGGATAATAAAGTAATTGGCCATTTTAAGAAAAATGACTATCATTAATTAGACTATGGTGACTTAGGTCACTTTTGAGTATGACTGGATTATATCATAATATACAACGAGATAAAGCCTAATCCTAGCCTAATCTAAGCCTATATATCCTAATCCTACTATTTTTATAATTGCAAAAGTTTTAATGTTTGTTCAACGGCTTAACTGATTTAGATGAAACTTGGCACACAAATAGTGTTAGGGCTTGCGAGAGCAGTTCTCGGAGGTAGTGTGGACTGTATAAGGTTTGATGGAATAACCCAACACATTCCCACCCCCTAGTTTATTTTGTTTGTTACGCTTTCACTCCTTAACTATACTCAACCGATCATCATGACATCTTGCATACACGTTGTCAGGAATACAGAAAATTACATAATGGAACCTTTCACCCAGAAAAAGTACCGTTCCAGATTATGCAAAATAAAAAATTAAACGCCTCACAAAAAAATTTATATATAGGTAATATCTTTTTTTGAGAATAAATTCTTTAAACCGTAGATATAATATGTTCGTTTTATAAAAATTAATTAGTACCACCTAATCTAGACAAATTAGGTAAATTAATTAATTAGGTAATAAATTATTATACCTACTAACACAAGGTAATAAATTATTATATAATAATAATTCAAAATAATTCGTTAATAGCAATCTGGTAGACCTATTGTCTACCAAAAAATATGATTTTGAATTTCATTATGCTATAGAACAAAAATATGAAACATTATTGCTTTTATATTCATTTGTTTTTCGAAAAAGTAAGCGAACGTGTGCACTACCTATATAAATGAAATAAAATATAGAGATAATCTTCCAGTGTAAATTTAAAAATGAAATAAAAAATAGTACAAAAACTAGGCTGTAATAGTAAATTACTTGCTAATTCTGGAACATTAACATGTGTATTAAAAAAAAATGTATAAGATATTTTCTTGTATACCTATAACTACTTTAAATTTCATCTGGTTATAAACCTGACGCAACAATTGCCTGCGGCAAGGCAGTTCGCCGGTCACAAGCCTTTGCCGACTGCATTATTGAGTTTTGTTGTGTATAAAAAGCCTAGCTGACTCTTATAAACAAGATTCCAATGAAATCACAAAGAAAACAGCTGTTGAGCAAATAACACCACATTTGTTTACTTCAGCTTTTTCTTTATGCCGTACTAGCTGGTGTTCGCGACTTCGTCCGCGTTGAAAATTTTTAAAAAAAGCAATATAACGCTTGACCTCGTGTTGCTGTAACACTTTGGCCAGGTGTTAGTTTTTATTTTTTATTTATCCCTCGGGAATAATCCTTTTTCTGAATGTAAGGTATCTTATGTCCTTTCTGGTGTCCCAGACAACGTTTATGCACAATTTCATAGTGATCGATTCAGTAGTTTTTGCGTGAAAGATTTACAAACATCAATACATCCATACATACTTTCGCATTTATAATATTAGTAGTATAGATTCTGAATACATCTACTGTATATGTATATGTTTTTGTAGTAAAACTATACATAAGTATATCAATTTAAATATCAATATCAAAATATATTAATCCCAAACTTCATTGCATTAATAATAATTTATAAATAGTATGTTTCATTTTATTGTATATTTTTTATTATAATTATCAGGTTACTTTAAATAAACTAAGGACTAGGTCTTAAATAGTGGTAGGGCACATTGCGTTTTCTATGAGCACACAGTCATAAACAGCTCGTCTGGCGGCAGTAACCAACCACCTTGCATAAGACCACCGTGACATAACGACATGCGAGCTGTTGTGTTAAGACCTAGTCCTTTTTCCCTATTCCCAATTTCTTATCCTTAATTTTATTATGGTGAACAGAGCATTTTCAGCATCCGTGGATACATGTTGCTTGTTTTATAAGCGACGGTAGCCACCTACTATCAAGACAACCTGTCTAACGGCCTTCATATTAAAAGAAAATCACATTAAATTTTTTTTTTTTTTTTTTATGTTAAGAACAGCAGACAAGCTGACTAACACAATCAACGCCACAGGTGCTGCAAGTGCGCTGCCGACTTTAATAGGATTAAAAGTAGGGGATTAGAAAGGGACAGGAAAATGGGCTCACATCCCTTATTCACTCACTGAAACACAAAAGCACACATGCTGTTGTTTCATGGTGGTCTTCTGTAAGAAGGGGGTTGATGCCGCCAGTCGGCCTGCCCTGCCGCTACTAAATTTACGACAATGTTTCACCAGAAAATCGCTAACTTTGACTTATGTCATCACAATATAATACCCTATAAATAGGTATACAAACTATTATCCATATGAACTAAAATGACATCAAACTGACAACTCAATACAAAGCTTTATTGTGTCGTGAATTCATTTCATATCTCTTATGATTGCGAACATCAGTAAGTACTTTTCGCTTTCTCCAGGTGATATTTAGTGAATGTCAGATATGACAACATTAAAGGCGGAAAGTTATTTATGGTTACGCAACTAAGTATATTTGTAAATGTGGGTAATGTAATTGTGATCTCTTGCAACTGTGAACACGGAACTTCAATTATCTTCTTATTTATTGAATTTTTTCTTCTCTATGATAATTTCTAGCTCGTCCTACAGAATTGAAAGATAATGCACATAGTAAAAGCTATAATGAAAATATTAATTTAGCCCCCGACTTTTTATTGAGACTAAACACGCTATGTCTGCTGTAAGTTGTTGAGGAGTTGGTTATTCTTTAAACTACTTGATGCTGCAGCACCAGGTCAAAGTTACCATGTCATGGAAATATCACCAAAGTTAAAGCATACCAAATTTAACATCAATCGAACATGTGGAAGTTAGTGAAATCCCTTCGGCAACTAGCTGATGGTCTTTAGACGCCTGAACAGCTCTTCATAAATTATAGCTAAGAACAATCCCGATCATCGATCCATCCGTTTGGGATGGACTAATCTTTATATGTATATAAAAATGTTATGTTAGTTTATGTACGCTTATAAAACTCGAGAATTGGTAGGCCGATTTTAATTTGGTTATCTCATATGGAAAGAGGTATAAACGGGGAAGTTATTTATATATATAAAAATGACACCCCGAGCGATGCCGGGAGCCGGTCTATATCTATACTAATATTATAAAGAGAAAAGTATTGTATGTTTGTAATGAATAGACTCAAAAATTACTGAACTGATTTTAAAAATTCTTTCACCTATAGAAAGTTACATTATCAACGAGTAACATAAGACTATATTTTATAAAGTTACACGGACAGCTACATATATATAAAAAAAGAAGATGTTATGCTAATTTCACGTTTATATACTTAACATAAAACTCAATGAATCATGAACAATTGAAACTTCATAAAAAAAGTCATTAAGCACATTATTAATAAATATTTAATGATCACTTTGAAAGCCCTAATTCACATGTTCAAGATAAGAATCAATATTATTTAATGAACACTTTTAGATTAATAAATCCATATCGTTCCATCGATAACGGCTTAATGTCGACAGTCGACACCCATTTGTCGAGAAAAGGTCTCTAATAACATATTGCTAATGTCGTTATTATTAGTCGATAAGGATTCAAATTTATTGCATAACATACTCGTATTCCTACTTAGCAATAGTAATTATTTATTTAAAAAAAAGTTATAGAAATTCAGTTCAGAAATATAGATTATGTTTTCATTTGTCCCTTTATTACAGTTTTCTAACTTTCTATGACATATATTATGTACTAGCAACCCGCTCCCGGCTTGTCATGGTAACAATTTTTTTCTGCAAAATTATATAATAATTTATATGTATATATAAAAAAATTAACGATCTTTCCGTTAGTGAAAACCGTATTAAAATCCGTTGCGTAGTTTAAAAAATTAAAGCGTACATACAGGTCTATAAATTAAAAAGTTTAAACCTTAGATAAAGTCTAAACAATTGAACTCGCAATTGAACTAATGGGAATAGACCTACATACTGTACAGTGTAAGAGACGGCTGGAAGCGTTTATATTTTATACTATGTAAAGAGATAACGATTTTTATAAAGATAAAGATATAAAGATATAATAAATAATAAGATATAGAGATAAAGATAAAGATTACAACATTACCCTAGGTGAGCCGTCATCCCATTCAATAAAAAAATGATTAGAATAAACATATTTATTCTACACTACCTAATGGACAATCCTGTCCTGGTTCTGAGCATTTAAATAATATAAATTATATTAGAATATTTATAATAGAAGTTTCGTATGTTGTAATTAATTATTTAAAACCTTTTATGCACGTAGGAGGACACTTCATGGATACACAAATTAAAGTTTGACGTTTGATTGAAATCTGGCTAAACGCCAATATTTGCATAATCTTTCTTCTTCAAAATTTAAGCCTCAGGTGAATAAATTTTGCAATAGAAACCAGCGAAATACATTAATAATGTCACCATAAAATTTATTTTTGTTCTTATAGCGCGCTATCTATCCATTATAGTATAGTTTGGTATTATCTTTGAAACTGTTGAGGATAAATGACGTACTAATCCTAATTCCAAATCCCAATAATGTTATAAATGCGATAATTTGGATGTTTTGATGTTTGCCCCTCAATAACGCAAAACGGATTTATATAAAATTTGGCACACAGTTTAATATCTGGATAAACATATATAATACTTTTTAATCCAAAAACATGTGTGTACGACTGGAGTTTACTCCTTACGAACGATTATAAAATACATTTAAATTTTCACAATTCGAACACGCCGAAACAACATTGTTCTTTTTTTAAAAAAAATTGTGTAGATGGCGCAATATCTTCGTCACCGTAGTCCGATAAAGATGTCAGTATTTTTAATATTTTAACGCGAAGTTGCGGGTACCAGTTTAGGTTTTATTTTAAACTAGCTGTCCCGCTCCCGCCTTCGCCCGGGGTGCATTTTTTCCCGTAAAAACTTTCCTTGATTATCCCTCTATCCATTGGTGAAAACCGCATGAAAATCGGTGCAGTAGTTTTGGAGTTTATCGCGAACAGACAGACAGACAGACGGACGCGGCGGAGGACTTTGTTTTATAATATGTATAAGGATTTTTATAGTACATTTTTTAAGTGCATTAGATACATCTGGTAACAAGATGCTTATGCTGATAATCTTATGTCTAAGAGGCTGATGCATAAATTTATGAATAATTCTACGTTCTAATTGTTTAGGATTTCCAATCGGATGCGTCCTGGTTTCGGGAACCCTAATGTAGGCAATAATCCAGGATTCGAAAACACCCCCGAATCTCAACTAGTAACACCAGTTACTCAATTCTCACAAGAATTTTTCACATTTGCGTGAGTGAATGTAGTTCAAGAGCGTAATGTGGCAACGCGGATTGTTTTGCATATCACTTCACAAACCCACTTTTGCGATAAATTTCGACCTTATAATCAACGAATTACGTTCCATTCTGTTAAATTTCCATAGCAAACACCAAGGTGGCAACTCGTCTCGAATGTAAATAAAACAAATTAATATTGCCTGATGGTACATAAACCTTATCACGATTGGCGTAATGACGGTAGTCGCTTGCTGGTCGAAGCCGGTTCGTAAATCTAGTGTTTTTGTTTTTTTTTTTACAAAGTGATAGTCCACGCATTTAGTATGAGAGATGTTGTAATAAACTGGACATTAGACCGGATCATAATATATGTGGCATGTCATTTGATTTCATACTATTTGCAATGAAATCGAGAAGAACTATTGAAGAAATTAATTTCTATGCACATTATTAATACAATTGGCTGAATTCACTAGAAGAAAACTCAAATAAAGTGACTCGCCTACTTTGGCGAAGTATATAGTATTATAGTGACATGGCCAAAAAGCCAAACATTCGACTAATAAATACCAAACTTTATTATTTCATATCCGGATACAAATATTATTTATCCCATTAAGCTTAAAAAGCCACACCGTTACTTATGTTAAATAAGCAACGGTAACCTCCTACCATCAATAATATCGTCACTTCAGCCCGCCTGCCGACCTTTATAAAATGCAACTGCATGTCTAATTGTTACTGCCAAATCGGTCATTGCTAAAGAGACACGTGACTACAATTATAATTTTTATATATTCCGTAACAGTACATTGTGACTCATTTTGACTTAATCAATCTACAATTGACTAAATAAAATTTGCTTTGAATTTCATATGAGCCTGCTGAATCCTAGATATAAAACTCTGTATATTTTTGTTATTTTGTTTGACTGTTTCTTAATAAAGTATTTTAAAAAAATAAGACTCAATATCTCAATATCTGAAAAAAGAAATGCGCCCAAAGGAACATTTAAAAATAAAAATCCAACGCCTGGCAATACTTTGACTATCTTGACCTTGGAAGCTACTACGCGTAAGATGGAGCGAGTGCTTAAAGTGCTTAAACCAAGCATTAAAAAACCAAGCATATAACAGCAATAAAAATGACAGGCGTCATAATTGCTCATATCATATATTTTGTCAAGCGTCATATTTCTTTTTTACAACGCGAAAGAACTCGCGAGCACCAACTAGTTAACCATAAAATTTAATGTTGCGAAATCACAGAACTAAGTTACACCATAACTAGGGATTTCCGTTTCCAATTAACCCTCAAGTAACTTGTTCAAGTGTATTTTAACTTAAATTACTCTTTGTTCATAGATATTATCATCTCGCAGCTACCTTATTATATGAGTTACAGAATTTAATTAAATACATTCAGTAGCTAACATTAATCCATCTCAAACAGTAAAATACGATAATATGCTCGTTCCTATCTTTTCACGAGGGTCTTATTTAAATTGATGGTCATCATCTCAGCCATAGGACGTCCACCGGTGGATATAGGCCTCCCCATAAGTGTCCAATAAGACCGGGCAGAAGCAGCCTGGATCCACCATCGACCCGCGGCCCTTATCAGGTCATCTGACCACCTTGTCAGTGGACGTCCTGCAAATGGACGGAGACATGTATGGACGGTGTAAATTGATGATTATTGGTGGAAATCCTAACTAATATTATAATACGAAAGTGAGTTTGTTTGTTACACTTTCACGCCTTAACTACTCAACAAGACATCATGAAATTTTTCATAAAGATTATGAGGGATGGAGAAAAGAACATAGGATATCATTCATCAAAAAAGAAAGTATTGTTCCCGAGAAATCATCTAAAAATAAACATTTCAACGCTTCACTAAAAGACATAACGAACAACAAAAATTGAATAAATGTTATAACATCTAAGAAAAAATAATTTAAAGTTAAGATAGATAATTTAAGTAATTTAATTTAGAAATTTAATTTAACTTAAGATGTCGCATCTTGTCTTAAAGTTACAAATTGACTAACAGATTAGTCAGACAAGATAATAAGATTACAGTGTGTTCAGAAAAATAGGAGAATAACATGATAATAGGGCATTAGATAATTTTTATTACTATTCATAGACATTTTGGACTGAAATGAAACTGAAATGAAAAGGTTACTTTGGAAATTTTAATAATATTTTATGTGTGCCACATTATACATTGAAGGTACCTAGTAAAACTCAAACCTTAGAGCCATAATCATCTTTATTATTTTGATTGACTTTAATAGGAATTTCTCAATACTCACTTGACATGTAGTTATAGAATCGTGTAGTGAGACGAAATTGAATTCCTAATTACAATAGCCCTTGTGCCCTTTTGTCCTTCTGCCCTTTATTTAATACGTGAGCAACTTCAATTTATCAAACGTGTACTTATCGTATGGCAAAATTATTAATGATGTTGCGGTGTATAAATTCAACAAATAATTATAAACATTTTCTTGTATATATACCTTATCTTTTATCGTAAGTTGTGACATTAATTCTTGTTTTAAGAGGGTCCAGAACAGAGTGTTTAGGACTATTTATAGTGTCCTCGCGACTTTGTAACTGTATAATATATGAAATGAAATTTATTTTACAACATTAACAGATGCTAATCTTATAAAATAAATTTATGTTCCATATTTAAGCTTTACTTAGTAGTTTTGGCTATGATTCATAGATAAGTAGATATCTTTTATATAAGTATCTTAGTTTACATCTACATCGTAAATAGAGCGAGCAGAATAGTGAGAACAACCCAAAAAAAAATACTAAAAACCTAAAAAGTTTAAAACGACTGAAAAATCACAGTGAAATGAATTTTCAGTCACGCAAAACTTGGAAAATACTTTTTTTTAAGTACGTATTACTAAATTGATGTTAAACAATTCTTACAATACGAATGAAGTCGCCTAATTTTCTTGGAAACACAACACTTCTTTATGGTTCAGCACATAAACATATCTTTGCATAAAATACGATAGCTTTATCTTATGTTACACATGGCAACATTATAGCTGTGTAGAGTATAATATTTTTTATTTTCTGAAAAACATAATTTATTTTCTCATTTGTTACTACTTTATTTTTCAACGCAAATGAAATTATACAAATTTATTTAATGTTATATTTACTAACAACTTTTTTAATTAGTTAAATGAAAGTACCTAATTTAACAAGCAGATAAACACTTGACCACGATAAATTTCGTATTACTGCATACAAATTTTTTTATCTACGAATGCATCTACGAATATTTTTAAACATTTCAAATCATCATGAGGAACTATGACTAGTAATAAGCATCACACATTCGTAATCCAATTGTCAATTCGCGTGGTAGCTATAGTCCGTACTAGCTCCCAAAAAAAGGAATCTATGCCTAAAACTCGGATGTTATTACATTATTTTTAATATAATCATGGTGAAGTGTACATACCAATAATGACATCTCAGTGTTCTTGGGCATCATAGTGACGTCTCCTGGTCTGACTCCAGGTCCGCAATAAGGGAGCGATGGCCCCCTATTAGGAATCCGCGGAGGATCGTGCAGAGCAAGCAAAGCGGCGTGGAGACGAGCTCGTGCGGCACTTATGCCACCGGCACCTCGAACGGCTGCTTCCACTACATCACCCACGTCTTTCTCCCATCTATTGAAGTATAGAATAAATTCTAATTTATCTTAGCAAAAAGTTTCACCTTAGCATAGAGGTCTATTGAATTGAAGTTTGTGCTTCGTTCGTCCCGATATTTTATCCCACATTCCAAAACAATTTTGTTCCATAACAATATTCGCTTCGTGGATTGTCTTCCTGGTAGCGTTGACGCATACAATGGCGAATTTGTGGATGTGGTTGTATTCCGTGGCAGTTTGACTAATTATAGGATTTAGATACGTAATAAGCTTTTGATGGCACCTTGAATGTGTTTTTCTTAATTTAAATTTTAAAATGTTGATTACCTATTTGTATTTTGTATTATGTGTAGGATTTTGTTTCAGTACTGTACCTACGAGTATGTTTCTATTTTGTTTAAAATTCATTGTTTTTTTGGTGCTTCAAAAACTTTACTGTAGTCTCACGATCGTCGTTCACGATTCACAATTAAGCTATCAAATATATTATATTTTTTATATTACCTGCAACCTCCTAAGCAAGCTCTAATATCTTCTTTCAGACTCCTCGAGAGGGTGCAGACTGGGCTATTGTCAGAGTCAGAAGTGCTTTGAGATCCATTCTTGTCGGAATCGGAGAGCCTCCTAGTTGGCTCTACAAAGTGATCGATCTTTGGTAAATTTGGTGAAACCCGCCCGTGGCTCCCTCCGCCACTGCCATAACCTAGGAAAATAGTTACATTTTTTTACTATCCACTTTGAGTGGTGGTTAATTCAACATTGAATAATATGTCTGTTACAAACCAGATTTAAATGAAAATACAGATATGATATTTTCTAACTGTTTTATGGGACCACTAACAATGCCTTATTCAAGGTTATGAAGGATTGCAGATTCTAGCAGTTCCAATGAGCACCGTGTTACAATGGTGTTACATGGTACATGTGCAGTGAGCGAAATACTAAGAAGAACTAAGCTAATAAATAAAAATGTTGACCTGAGGAAGTAGATGGAGCTCGTCTCGGAGTACGCTCGGTTTCTGTCACATCGCGGTCATCCGCGGTGTCCTCCAACGAATCCACTATTATCACTACCTCCTGTTCTTCCTCTTCAGTATAAATTGGGTTAGATCTGAAAATTATTTTTACAATAAAAAAAAAAGAAAGAAAGTATTAATAAAAATAAAACATTTATTAATTAATACACAAATTATTAAAAATCTCTAAATTTTATATTAGTTTTTAAAGTTTCTTAGAAAAATTAACCATAAACATCATCAAGTAATTATTAAATTACGTTTAGTATTAAATTACTTATTTAATACTAAACGTAGCTGATGTAAAATATACATTAGCTATTTTAAGAATTAAGGAGTTTTTTTGACAACCAAATTAAATGAGGGCAAAAACCGTGCAATAACATATATATTTATTTATTCTCACTTTGAAAATTATGCTAATGGCGTCGCACATAACAACGTCGGTAACATATAAATGACGGCCACCAATATGCAATCTTACGTAGGAATGCACTAACGCATACGAATGCAAATATTTCCTATGTTTTGCTATCACGTATGCAATCTAGATACGCATGTTGCATGCGAAATTTTCTTTGAGTCAATGACCAAACAGTCTTGACTCCGCGTTATCAGTACAGACAGGAGTTATAGCCATAGGTAAGGTATATTTGCTATGCAAAATTAGTGCTTATTTCTGTAGAATTACGTATCATATCATATGAATATATTAATGAAGTTCTTTGCAAAAGTTGCACAAATTTGTAACGTAATTTTTTTTTGACGTCATATTTATTTATATTCATTGAAATCGTTGCTGGACATATGATTTCTATTTAAAATATTAGCATTTTAATAAGTCATTAGCATTAGACATATACATAATATCAAAGGTAATCAAAGGTACTTAGGTACGGTCAAAGGCTTCAAGGAGTAAGAAGAAAGAAAAAATACATTTTATTCAAAATCGTACACAAAATGCACGCAGAAGTTTTTAATGAGTACAATTTCAATGCCAATAATATCGTACTTGACAGTGCATGCACAGTGCCGTAACATACCAGCGGTGCCCAAGCACAGGGCGCAGGACCTGAGGCATATATGAGTAATATAGTCTATATTTTATAGTTACTCGGACGAAGTCGCGTGCAACAGCTAGTATTATTATAAAAAGAGTTAGTTACCTGAGGAGGGGTGGCGGCGTGTCGTCGAGGGCTCGCAGGGGATGTGGGGCGGGCGCGGGCTCCGCGGGAAGCGCGCGCCAACCGCCGCACGCGCATCCTCCCGCCTCGCACTCGCGTCGCCCTCCACCCTGAACAACAAATTGCACCATTTAGGTACTCATAATAACCTCACACCAACAGTAAGTTTGGATTCTTATGTTATACAAGTAAGGTAAGCATCAGAACCAGAAGCTGCAGAAGGTACAATTAAAAATTTTAAAACTAAACCCTGTCTATCTATTGAGCCCAAACACGGCTATATCTGCTGTAAATTGCTAAGGAGTTAGGTATTCCGCAGACTACTTGATGCTGCCGCATCGGGTCCAGGAACCATGCCATTAAAATAATACCGAAATAACAGTACCTATACCAAATTTCACATCAATCGAACACGTAGAAGTTAGTGCAGGAAAAATCAGTCCGCGTCGTACGATCAGTCGGACGAAGCAATCGGGAAATCTCTTCGTTAACTATAAAACGGGCTGGTCGTCTTCAAACGCCTGAACAGATCTTCATAAATTATAGCTAAGAACGAGCCCATTTCCTAGTTGACTAAGGAATCTCACTAACTTCCACAGGTTCGATTGATGTGAATTTTGAGAGTAACAGTATGTTACTTCGGTGATATTTTCATTACATGGTAACCTTGACCTGATGCTGCAACATCAAGTAGTTGCGGTATACCCTACTCCTCAGTAACTTACAGCAGATATAGCGTGTTTAGGCTTAATAGAAAGTCGGGGGTATAGGGGGTAACACATTTTAGACGTGCAATTTGTGGTCAAATACAGTGATGAGGCTCAACATAGTTAATAATTATTATACTCGTTTGGTGGTCTAATGGAACAGCATTACCCAATTTGTGTCTCAGAGTACTTTACACTAAAATTACTTGTCATTATCATTAAACTAAATACCGCACAATCATCCTTGAAAAGATGTCCCAACACTTAACCACGCATTCCTACAAGCGCACCAAAAAAGTTGATCAAGCGTTGTCTAACCAGTACGCAATTTTTTTTTAATTAAGTCATGCCTCCGAACGCTACACGAGTGTAAAAAACAAGTGCTATTACCAAATCATTTGATTAGCCGACTTTTAGCCGTAGGTATTTAAATTAGTGTTAATAGCAAAACTTATGTATTACATGGAATCTTGACAATCTGTAATCAAACTTGGTCTAACTAATCAGCCATTTGGTCTTTATTACTGTATAGAGCAATATAATCATCATTATCACTACTCGTACATGGAGAGGAAGTCCACTGCCTACATAGGCCTCCCTAAAACTTGTCAATAGCGTTGTCCTATCAATCGGACCAACGGGAATAAAGTCCGCTTTCTCCTATCCATCGAACTAACGGGAAAAAAGTCCGTGTTGTCCGATCAGTCGGACTATTTATCTAGAATAGAAGATTCGTCAACTAAATACTTGGAATTTTGAGAATGACTCCTGAAAGATTATAATTTCAAATAAATTCAAATTCAAATATTGATTCTTTCGTTATATTTTTTATATTTATCACCTGTAGCTATATAGATAGATAAATGCTGCTGTGTACAAGTACGTCATCATATATTCAAGGTAAGAAGAGCAACACATTAGCTTAAAATCTTGATAATTCTTATCTCAATTCATAATTAGCCGTTTTGTTATGTAACAATGGTACGATGAATATATAAAGGTACGTCTCCAGTGCCAGCGGAATGTTAATACATTTTAACAAAAAGTTTAGTTGTCCCGACTTGATAATCGTATTTATAGGAACATTTTAATAGTATCATTTTATAGACTCGTTTGGTCTAGTGGCTAGTAACCCTAGCTGTTAACCAAACGGTCGCGGGTTCGAATCCCGCTAGGAGCAAATGTTTATGTATTAACATTTTACCTTTGCACCTGAGTCATGGATGTTTTGTATTTATAATATGTATGTATTTACAAAAAAAAGTAATCTATGTAGTATATCAACTGTTTGTTATCCATAATATAAGCATTAGTTGCTTACTGTGGAACTAGATGGTGCTGTGTGGAATGTGTGAAGATATTTATTTATTTATTTATTTATTTATTTATATCTGTAAGGCAATAAATAACCACCCAAGGCAGTAAATATTTTTTAAACACTACATTTTAATTTATTTGCTAGTAAAAGCAATAAGAGAAGCTTAGGTATAGAAGCTCATTCGATGGTATGTGACGACTAAAGAATGCGAACAACAGTGGAAGTGCTAATCTGCCATTAAAATTTAAAGTGACATACAGTACGAATTACGATGTTAATTTTACTTCGATATATTTTTACGGATTTTCATATTTCAGTGTCTGATTCGAAATTTGTTTTATATTTGATTTAATGATATAAAATTTAAAAACTTAAATTCAATTTTGTTTATTTTGTCATTTATAAAAAAAATCTATTCATGTATCACTAGTATATAGTATAGTAAGAAATAAAGATACTTTATTGTTTAGTCCGCTTTTTTCGTGGCCACACCTTCATGTTACTTTATTTCCTTTGCACGTTCTACTAAAGCATTTGTTATCGAAAGGAAATCGCAACTGTGTAATTCTATTTGTATAACTAATCAGTAAAAATGTGTTTCTTTAGTTAATGAGGTTTTTAACAATTCAATTATTACGCTGAGAGAACTTACATTTTATGTTGTAGCAATATTTTTTTTCTAATATATTACGGGACAAACGGGGCATACAAATTAGGACGTAGTGAGATATTTTTTTTGAGGGACACAATTAAGTAGGACGAACCAGGCATAAACAATTTTTTCCATGTCAGGCATTGGGTATCCTGAATATGAATGGTTAGAAATACTAACAAGAAAGAAATGTTGACCAACTGTTGCCGTTAAGTAGCCGTGGTGTCCTACTTACCATCCCCGTGCAAATAACTGGTTTGAGTAACATTAATAACGCCGTTAAGAAACAACAATTAACTTGACGGGTGTCTAGCTAAGTTAAGTAACGTCTAATTGTTTAAAGTGTACATGAAGTTATTCAAAGTGTAAAAATATAAAGGGTACTGTTTAATTTTTACACAAGGAAAATTTGGGCAACATTTTATTTCTTTCTTCTAAACGATATGTGTGGATCTCTTGAAAAATTTGATTTAGAAACTAACTGCTGCAAGCGACTTCGTCCGCGCAACTTTATAAAATATAGCCCATGTTACTCGCTGATAATGTAACTATATGATAGGTGATTTTTTTTTTTAAATCGGTCTAATAATTTTTGAATTTATTCATTACAAGCAAAAATACAAATCTTCTATCATTATAACATTAGTATAGATTACTCATTTTAAGTAAATATAAATTATTACCTAGGAAACAATACAATCAAGGTGAACTCGTGGTAGCTAAGTCTAAGTGGTGATGAACTCAATGTAGGCCCACGCTTTAAATATCAATATTTATTTAGTTCTTTGTGCATTTATTTGATTAATTAATTGAGCAGAACAAGGCAAATAACATAAAATCGGGTGGCCTGTTGTCATTTTTTTTTGTAACCGAGAAAATTATAAGGTAAAAATTTCACATAAAAAACCAATCAAATATTTGATCGCCAAATCATATCAATTATTATAATGAGTGCCATTTTTTGTGACAACTTAATATTATATTTACTGTTAAATGTTATAATAAGTATACTAATTTATTAAAACATATGAAGTTAATTATTACAATAAATCAAATTATAATATATAGTAATCTATATTTATAAAATCGTTTGTTCTGACTTACTAATAATAACGCACAGCCAAAACTAATAAGCCTTTTTTAACGTTGAGAAATCCTAATGGATACTCGGCAGCGTAGGGAACATTGCATCCTGGCCATATTGAGCTGAACCGCCTCGGAAACCCAACCGGCTCAAGTTACTGCTAAGGCTGGCTGGGATAAAACTATTGATGGTATAACGAGTATCGACGATAGAGGGCCAAGTCAAGATACTTCCTCATCTTTTCAGTTTCAGCCTTTACCAGACCGTCGTTATGCGGGATAGTAACGTCCACCAAAAGCACCCTCAACTGCTCCTGATTCATCAACGCTATATAGGGTCAATTTGTTTAAAATTTTTAAAATTTTAATGGTGGATAGCGATTGGCCTCAATCACACCTAACAAGTACACGCGTGAACCTGAACCATATATATAAAATATATTTGAAGTTAATCAAATCGCATAATTCATAAGTTACAACATCTGACAATTCATCAAAACTAAGAAACGAAGGCCCATTGCAAACATAATGTAAAATTAACGATCTCACAGAATTGAGTGAAGATGTGAATTTTTAATGACTGATGTATTTCGCACCGTGCATTATTGCTCGCGCACACACGGTCGCTGCGAATATCATACACAATATGAAACACTTGTTATATTCAAAGTTTTATAAAATATCCATCAAATGAAATAATACTTGTTTTTTTTTTAATCTAAGAATACTTGTAACCTTTTCATTTAATTATAAAGGAAAAGCAAGCCATTAATCATCTTGATAAGAGATGATTACCGTGTTCTATGAATTTATGGAATTTTCTAATAAAATTTAATTTAATTTTTATATAAACGCAACTGCTGACACAAAATGGCTTCAAATGTCTGAACAGTGTATGAAACAGTAGTGATTTAAATAACAACATACTTCGACTGAATATACTGTTAGATGCAAATTTTCATACAAAATTATGCCTAAAAGCTTACCTAATGTGAATGCTTAAAGAGCTACTCAGAAAAAGTCTGATTTACTATCATTGGATTTACTTAACATTGTTTGTAGCGTCATATGAAACGTGAGTATCCCTGTCCACCTTGCGATAAAGACAGAAGGCTTATTCCCGAATCTATGTTTATTAAAAATATTAATCTATGAATTAAAAAAAGGGAAGTCCACCTTTTTAATTCTAGAAAAATCTCAGAAAAATCTACAGTCAGCTAGTAAAAACCTTGTAAAAAAACCTTGTAAAAAAACAATAAAAAAAAGGGGCTTTGATTAGTTTCAAATAAACTAATAACCTTTATTTCGAAATAATAGACGCAAACTATTATTTTTTTCGTATAACTAGGATTTTCTTATTTTTTAAATTTTATATTGCATAATGACTAACGCATATTGTGTTTTACAATATTCTAATCCCAATTTTTTTTAAAGGTTAAAAACGTTCTAATAATTATTATGTGTATTCAATATTATATAAATCATTAAGTTGACTACTGACTAAAGACTACTGTTGAAATATTATAATTTGCTCGAAAATATATTCGCTACATTAAGAGACTGTGTGTATCACATTTAAAGTTACACAATACACTTTTAGTGTAATATAATTATACATACACGCTTTGATTGAGATGTAACAAAGGTTTTTTTTGCTTTATTTGTCCGAATATTGATTGATTCGTGATTGTATAGAATGAATTAATATATTACAATAACAAAAGGCTTTTAACGATCTAACAGACTACATGTTAATTCAAATCTAAGTTTTAACAAGTCAAAATCTTTAGTTTGGTATTAAAAGGATTAGCTGGAAGGCTTTTTGAGATGGCCCGATTTCACCATACTCTGTTAGTATTTGTCATCGCTGTTAAGTCATTTAACAGATGTTTACAGTATGCGAGTGACAGCGCTAAATGATTTAACAGCGATGTCAAATACTAACAGAGTATGGTGAAATCGCGCATAAGTAATTAATAATTAAATAATTTATTTTAATATTAATTAATATACCATAAATTTGAGATAAGAGAAATTGAGGTAAATGATAAATTCGAAAATATAACCTTATTTTCGAATTTATCATTTACCGAATGTTACCATTTTAAACATTCGTTTTAATTTTTTTAAAAGAATGAAATATTTGAAAAATACTATGTATAAAAATAACTAAATTATATAAAAAAACGGAGAAAACTTAAGTAATTTGTTGTGGATAATATTTTAACTACATATAGGTATTATAGTAATGCATGTTATAGTAAGGTATAGAATGGTATATTTTAATATCCTAATTAATATTATAAATGCGAAAGTATCTTTGTTTGTCTTTTAGTCGCCTTAACTACTCAGCCGATCATGAAGAAGTTTTACATACGCGTTGACATAGGGTACATTTCATACAGAAAAAAGGTAGGTATTCTTGAAGACGCAGGCAAATCTACCATCATTATATACTTCATTAGTAATATGCCATAATCAGAAGTCCCTTTAAGTTTTCTTGTAACGGAATCAATATTTAAAATCGTGACTCGACATTAAAACGATACATTCAACGAACGAATTCTTTAATAGATGTTCTCGCGACTGACAGAAAGGTGTATAATATTTGATAATGGACATCAAGGTTATGTACATTGATATGTGGTAAAAGCCTTGGGCTTAATGCAAAGAATACAATGTTTGTGCTAATGAACAGATTACTTAACTAAAATTAAAATTAAGGATAAATTATTTTTTTTTATTTAAAAATATATACTTACTGATAGAATTATTAATATTTCAAAATATTTTTATTGGTGTCCAAAACTTCTATTTCGTAAATCGAAAGGAGGAATCTATTTTGATGTGAGCATATCCGAACTTCCGTTGAATCGATTTTAACAATTCAACTAAATTTATGGTACAAGTGTAAAGAAGATAAAGCATGAATTTAGTTTAATTTTGTTGTTTAAGTATATGATTTCCACTCTAGTTCGGTCAACCGGACTGTTAACCGAACTACTGGGAATAGACCGTATAGATGGCTAGTATCAGTCAAAAGTATGATCAAATATTCAGTGATTTTCAAATTATATAGATGTCTTATTCTCATCTATCTATACTGATCCATAATCTGTCTTTCTGTCTGTCTGTTACCTTTTCACGCCTTAATTGCTCACCGATCATCATGAAATTTTGCATATACATTTGTACTGATCCCAAGGGATTATCTAAAATAAAAAAAAAAGCAAGTATTATAGAAACAAGAGGTCAAGCGTTTATATTGCTTATTTATTTTTTAAGTTTGGACGCGGACGAAGTCGCGGGCACCAGCTAGTATTATTATTTAGAAAGAAGTTTTTTATGTTTGTAATGAATAAACTCAAAAACTACTAGACCGATAATAACTTTTTCAACTATAAAAACCTTTATTATCAGCGAATAATACAGCCCATATTTTATAATGTTACGCGGAAGAAGTCGCGTGCAACAGCTAGTAGGTATACTAATATTTTTTAACACAAGTAAAACCGCAAGGCAGAGGCACAATAAGTATAGAGTAAATCTAATAAAGTCTGCTTTAACATCTTGACTCTTAACAAAAATCATGCCACATTTATTAAGACAACTCAAACGAAGAAAGTACACAATTCGGATAAGTCGTGTTAAGTATTAAAATAAACAGGTAATATTAGGTCCTTACATATGAAAGTGGCGGACGTGGTTAGAACTATGAGCAATGCTATTCTTAATTCTAATAAAATTCTTATCAGACCAACAGTTAAGGGCCATCTTAATAAACGCTAAACGCTCATCAAATTAAACCTATGATTAATAATTACAATTTATTCATAGACGCCACGTCCACATCCAACAGAATATTGAAGGCAATTAATTCGTAAACATTATGCGTTGACCCCAATTTTATCCTGTTGTTTATTAAGAAGTGTCATCGGCACATTTAAATAACTCGAACCTTGGATAGAATTCCACTAATGCGAGGTATTTATCAAGTATTTTAAGTGTTATGTTAATTTTATCAATATCATCGAAACACTACCATCAACACTTCTGCCTGCTACCATCAGTAGAACACACTATATCTTTATACATAGTATCATACCGCCTGTAAAGTTTGCTTAGATCTTTTAAACTACGCAACAGATTTTATTGCGGTTTTCACTAATGGAAAGAGCCTTAAACGAGGAAGGTTTTTATATTTTAAAAGAACTGAATTACGTACGTGTGACTACGTAGTATCATCCTCGTAATTCGAACATAACTAAGCTATGTAATATTTATTACATTGCTCGTTCATCCACTATCACACAATGAAAGAGGTCGATAATTAAATTATTCAATGTATGTAATATACAATAGGCGCAACTTGTTTGTGCTTAGTTGTGTCATGAGGAACTAATTTTTATGATCGCACGACTTAATTGGCACTTTTTTTTTTATTTGTTACTTTTTATTATTATCTTCTTCATATATTATAATTTGAAGTCGCTTAAATCACGCAACGGATTTTGATGCGGTTCACCATCACTTAGATAATTTTTTTACGGAATTTTAATATCCAACTATTATAAATAATAAATAATAATAATAATAATAATAATTAATATCTTCACACATTCCACACAGCACCATCTAGTTCCACATTAAGCAACTAATGCTTGTATTATGGATACCAGACAGTTGATATACTATATAGATTACTTTTTTTTTGTAAATACATACATATTATAAATATAAAACATCCATGACACAGGTACAAAGGTAAAATGTCAACACATAAACATTTGCCCCTAGCGGGATTCGAACCCGCGACCGTTTGGTTAACAGCTAGGGTTACTAGCCACTAGACAAAACGTGTTGTTATAAATGTAAAAGTAACTCTGTTTGTCTGTCTGCCTGTGACCTTTTCACGCCTTAACTACTCAGTCGATCATCATGAAATTTTGCATACACATTATCAGGGATACAGGAAAGGACATAGGGTACCTTTCATCCAGAAAAAAGTACTGTTCCCGTGGGATCATCTAAAATAAAACAAAAAACTAACGCCTGGCAAAAGTGTAACAGCAATGCAGAAGGCGTTATATTAATTGCTTATATATATATTTTATTTTTCAGCTAGTACCACTTAATTAAGTTTTTTCCTGGGCGAAGCCGGAAGCGAGCCGCTAGTATACACACACGCAAGGACAGAGGACCGAACACGATCCTCTGTCCTTGCGTCCTCGGCGTTTCCCGCGAAGCCTTTCAGGTCGTCTGTCCACTTGGCCGCAGGACGTCCCACGCTGCTCTTTCCAATAGGTGGCCTCCATTCGAGAACTCTTCTACCCCATCGGTTATCCGCTCTGCGACAGATTTGACCGGCCCATTGTCACTTCAACTTTGCTAATTCTCTTGACTATGTCGACAACCTTGGTTCTTCGGCGAATCCTATCCACCAAAGCTCGCTGAGCTCCGCCTCATTCATGTATTTATTTTTTTAAACTAAAGCAACGTGTCGCTTGATACAGAGAAATTGTCTTGATCTCCACAATACACATTTGTTCTGACGAAATGCTGTGACAAGATTGAATGACATGTTCAATATTACTGCAAAGCAGTGTGTAGTTAGCACCAGCAGGGCTCACTGCGCACTCATGAACTACTAGCCCACCCTTTTGAAGAATACCACCTTGAAATAATATAATGTATGGCCTGTTGTATTTCGATGAGTTAGTAAGAGCTCTTTCTTCTGTCCCTTTCCTTAGTCCTTAATTTCTTTTTACCAGTCATTTGGGAAGCCCGTTTGGCATCAGTAACCACCCCCTTTCAGGAGACAATCGTGAAATAACAGCAAGAGTGCTATTGTGTTTGGAGGTTTAAGTAGGAGTAAATAACTCCTAGGGTCTCTTTCACCAACTACAAGTTAAGTGTTGATTAGTTATTTTTAAAAATAATTTTATGTTTTATTAAATTATGTACTCGGTTTACTGCATCCTTCGATAGGCGAATTTTTTTTATTATTTTCTTTTTAATGTTTGGGACTTTTACCGTACAAACAAAGGCTCAGCTCCATCATTCCCGGTTACCGGTGACTTTAAATAGCGGTTAGCCTACTTGACACATGGTGAAAGAGGCCCATAATCTCTTATATTTAATTAAAGTAAATATGGTCGGCGTTATTTGCGTTGCTTGTATTATAGGCGACGGTAGCCACCTACCATCAAGTGAACTGACCTTCATATATTTGAAAATATATATTCTACAATTTTATCGCTAATAATTTCTGTTTGTCGGCTCATCATTAATTAAAAATATGGTCATCTTAAATTTTCTCTATAAAAATCCACCCAAACTATCACGTGACAGTGATTAAGCGGAGCACCGTGATAATGGTAGTGATCGGGTAGCATGTTCCTTAGTAAGGAACGCGGTCAGTCGGTTTCAATGTCACTTGTATAATGTGCCGTAACCGAGTACCGAGTGAAAAGTGCTGTAAGGTTGCGTCAGAGGAGGACGGTTTTAAACAAAACGGAACCAACATACGCGTTTTAAGATGTGAATTAATGTTATTCACAAAAATAATGTAACACAAATATGACTTTCATATGATTTTATTAAAAATACTCTCCTTTATAAATATTTATAAAACAAAAAACTGTTTTGCTCAATAAATAAATGGTATTAACAAGTCCCTTACCATGTCTGTTTGCACTCCTACTTCTTCTGAAGTATTCAACAGATTTCGATGCTAGTGCTAGTATTTATTTGTTGATTTTCTACATAGGGAATAAGGTCTAGATTCTGCAATCAAGTCAAAGTTTTTCAGGCACTTAGTTAAAATAATTGACTTAAAATTAAAAACCTAATTTGACTACATAAGACTTAATTTACAATCAGGAATGGCTCAAATTGTAAATCAATGTATTTCCTAAATATAATAATTATTAATAAAATTTATTTTTAAAATGTAAAATTTATATAAAGTTGGTCTATATTGCATACACTCATCCATTCTTGCGGTCAGTCAGCTGCGTCTGCGCACACAAACTTTCTCCTCTTTGTTTGCCGGTGTGCCGAATTGCAAAGTATGTCGTATGTCAGATGTATGAGGTTGCTTATCTCATACAAATACATAACTAATATGTTTTTCATTTTGTACAATAATAACAGAGTATGTTCTAATAATGAAATACCAACTATTGGTTTCCTATAACGATATTCATTTATATCAATAATAATAAGAATGATGGGCAGCACGTTCACCATCCTCAATATCACTGCTGATATTAAGATTGCTCAAAAATTTTCTATATAAGTAAATTTTAAAAAATAATGAATCCGAATGAATCACTTTATATACCTATAAGGTATATCACTATATATTTTTCATCTTGGGGTGGAACGGGCGGAAAAAATAGAATACTTACAAAAACTTGAAATAATTTCAAATGAATTGTGTAGAATATCACTTAAATGGAGTCTTAAATGGAATTGTAAATATAGCTATAGTATGTTTAAAGGCCACATAATATTGTCGTCTTAAGAGATTATTGCAAAAGTATTCCTAATGCGATATTATTCAAATACAAAGATGAATTGAATTATCGTGTATATTTACCACATACACTCACAACATAGTCCGAGCAAATATTAATGTATGGTAAAACACCCAAGGTGTTAAATATTTTAAAACATCAAACAGTACGCACGTTTTCATGTAGAGGTCGCTTATCAAACAAATACATAGCAAATTATTCAAAAATCGAATCTGAACGAATGTACAATGTGGCTAGAAAAGCAGTCTTATGTGTGGATTTTCATCTCTCTCTAACAATGTTATATTTATTGGAGAATGTTATTGCAAAATTACTAAAACTTCAAATGCTTTAAAAAATGTGGGAAAAGGATATCCCATCGCTTGACTAGGTACCGTAAAGATGTGTACATATATATATACATGATATAAAGTTGTAATATTTTTTTAAAAAATACCGTATGACATTTGACGGGTGGACCAAATCGGCAATATATTTTTTAAATATTCCCAGTCCCAGAAATAATAAGTCCCAGAATAATAAGTCCCAGAAAGGTTCTAATCAAGAGAAAAATTTGAAAAACTGCCTGGAAAAATGTAAAAACTACAAAACCACATTATTCCTTTTCCAGTTTTGATAGAACGCCTGTCAGTTCCAAAAAGCTTCACGGTGGTCACGTGACTAGGGTCAGCTATATTAGTTGTACTTATATAAACATCGATGTTACAATTACAATATCTCAGTAGGGTTACTTACTTGTGCTGATTAGCGGAAGCAAGAACGTCAACATTAAATGTTTTATTTTTACTTATTCTTATACACAAAGTATCAAATATTTGACACCGCTATGTTATGAGTGTGGTGTTTCAGAGTTTTGTAAAATAATCTTTAAAGTTTATGTTAATTAACCGATTGGGTTGCGATGATTTGAAAACATCGCGCTCAAAGTCGGTGTATAATTTTAGAATGGAAGCGAATACTGTTGTTTTAACTCTATATAAATAAAACATTATTATTGCAATATAACAGTTTTACAGTTTTTGTAATATTTTATGGACTAGCTCTGCCCGCGAATACGTTAACATTGAAAAATAAAAATATATTTTATTCTTTATATTTAATTATTCTTTTATTTTTATAAACGATCCTAACATTTTCCAGGATAAAAAGTATTCTATATGTTAATCCAGGTAATAGACTATCTGTGTGCCAAACATCCAAATCCGTTAAGCCTTTTTGCGCGAAAGAGTAACAAACACCCATACACGCTTTCGCATTTATGATATTATAATTAGGATTTAGGAATATATTGATAAAAAAGTCACAATCTAGGGTTACTTTGTATTATTTTTCGATAATATAAAAAAGAATAGCTTCACACCATTACATGGCCTTCGAACGACTTCCGAGGAGTTATAGTATTATGTAATAGTCCCAACGTCAAAGCACTCTTGATAAAATGGTCATGGGAACATAAAAATGTGGAATGCGGGAAAATCGTTGAACTTTCAAACAATGTTGTTACGTAAGAAGAGCCGCAAAACTTTGAAAGGTTTTTTTTTAAATATTTTAATTTATTTATGCCATTTTTTTTATTCTTCTACACTTAAGAAAGTCTCGAAGTCGAAGGCGAGGATGAAGTCTCGGGCAAAAGCTCTAGTAGTTTAAAATGAGAATTTTATAATGCCTACATATAATGAATTGGTACGTTAAAAAAAATACTAAGTAAGTAGTGTGAATTTTTATATGTCTTTATAGTACTTTCATTGTTTTAGGAATGTAACGGTCAAGTTTATGACATAAACAACTTGACCGTTGACATAATAAAATTATTATATATGTTAATTGGCACACTAATACTATATTTTATATAACTATACTAGCTGTTGCACGCGACTTCGTAAGCGTAACTTTTTATAAAATATAGCTTATGTTACTCGTTGATAATGTAACTTTCTATAGGTTAAAGAATTTTTAAAATCGGTCCAGTAGTTTTTGAATTTATTCATTACAAACAAATATACAAGTCTTCCATAGTTGCAGTTACAAAAATCCATAGTTACGAAAAAAATTAAACGAAAATGTATTTTTTTTTTCATATACGTAATTCAACCTTGGCATTATCTCGTTCTACCAGGCTTGAATTTCGCAAGTCGAAACATAGATTATATCCGAAAGATATATCGCTTAGCCATATTTAGAAAGCATTAGGCGGATAAAAATAACAAATACCTTTAATCCTTTCCACACGACGTACACAAAGCATTTATTTAATTAGGTTAAACGAAAAATATTATAAATAAACTGCAATCTGAATTATAATCTGAAATATACTTATATTATAAATATAAAGAGAGAATATTGTTTGTAATAAATAAACTCAAAAACTATTGGACCGATTTTAGAAATTCTTTCACCTATAGAAAGCGAGTGTAAGTTAAGCGGACGAAGTCGCGTGCAACAGCTAGTCGATACATATAATAAAATCGTAATCGAACGGTGTGTGTACGTTAAATATTAAAAAAAAATTGTACTTATATTGCCGACATCAAAAAATAGTTTTAATATTTTTTTATGTGCACGCTAATCTCAGAAACGGCTTAACCGATATGAATGCGGTTTTCACTGATGTATTGATGATTGCCTGGATTAGCATATAGGATACTTTTTATCCTAGAAAAATGTTAGGTTCCTGTGGGATTTTCAAACAACGAACTACGAAGCCAGGAGCGGGTCCCTAGTTTATATATAAAAAAATCATTAAACACCTTTCAACAATGGCTTCAACGTCACGCCTCATTTAACAGTATATTAACAAAAGCAAAAAACGTGAGTTTATAAGTAAAATAGATTAGTAAAAAATTATTCTGATTCGTAGCAGCTAGTCACGTGACGACGTGTCGATTTACGCGTAGCAAGTATCTGTACAAATATTATATACAAATATTTATTAGTTAAACATTTTTTATTACATTTTGCAATCATTAAATGTCCATAATGTGAACGCTACCCATTATTTTATTATTAGTCAATAGTAGTCTAATAGATTTGTTTGGCAGTGTAGCGAGGTAGTGTTTACATTTGCTACCATTATAAACCCCCGACGCCCGACGCAAAAATAGTGTGGGGCTTATAATTTCGATACACGTATATACACGTTATAAGTTTGACGTGTGTCTGTGGAATCTTAGCTCCCAAAAGGATGGACTGATTTTGATTCGGTTTTTTTTTTGTTAGAAAGCTGACGTGACCAGAATCGTTCTTAGCTATAATTTATGAAGATCTGTTCAGCATTTGAAGACCATCAGCCCATTTCCTAGTTGACGAAGGGATTTCACTAACTTCCGCATGTTCGATTAATGTAAACTTCGGTATTATTTCCATGACATGGTAACCTTAACCCAAGCAGTCTACGAGATACCCAACTCCTTAGCAACTTACAGCAGATATAGCGTGTATAGGCTCAACAGAAAGTCGGGGTTTAGTTTAAAAAAAGGATGGCGCGAATTACGAAACTTCGCCTGTCACTGTCACCGGATGGAAAAAGATTTTTTTTAATAACAATTTGGGAACAATGGAATTAAAACAAAGAAATGCGTTTTGTATAATTGTTGTCGTGAGAATATATAAGCAGATTCAGAACACAATGGGTAAGTTGTTACTCTTATTATAATGGGATGAAATGGCGAATGAAAGTTATGGCCAAATTTTATTATTATTATTATTGTAACAAGAAAGTCAAAAATGTTTTTATATTTAATAATAATAATAATAATTTAATTTTTGCAAAAATCTTAGGGCTTCTTTCACCATGTGTCAAGTAGGCTAACCGCCATTTAAAGTCACCGGTAACCAGGAATGATGGAGCTAATATACCTTTGTTTGTACGGTAAAAGTCCCAAAGATTAAAAAGAAAAAAAAGAAAAATAAATTCGCCTATCGAAGGATGCAGTAAACCGAGTGCATAATTTAATAAAACATAAAATTATTTCTAAAAGTAACTAATCAACACTTTACTTGTAGTTAGTGAAAGAGGCCCTTAATGAAAAAATTTATTAATGGTCTATGTTTAGTGAAAAGCTCATATAAAAACTTACGTTACGACAGATGGTGTTTTGAAAAATTTTGCCTTATTCAACACACACATAACACCGATTCACTGCAAAAATTACACCGCGTTCTGCATTTCATAGTTTAAGTAGTTTATACACACAAAAAAATATTCACAACTGAAACAAACCTTCCGAGACTAATTTAGAAATTCTCAACCTGAGAAGAATATTAGTAGGTACGATAATTTTTAAAATTACGAAACGGCTCGCCGCGGCGAACTACCGCGAAAAGTCTAATTCAAACTTGATTAATTTGTCGTGGAAATTATCGTGCAATTTTACTTTCAATATTGATTGGAAATATTGTTAAGAAAATATATCTTTTAATTGCTAAATTATGTTCGGAATCCCTTGTATTTAGAGATAGTTAGTTGAATTAATAAGTGTGTCAATTGAACGAATGCGGGCTGTCAAGTCGGATGCGCGTGCGCGCGTGTATTACGCAATGATTGTATTGCTTGGCGCGTGTTGGCGCAGCGAGCGAACCGTTGAAACTGAAAGTGGTTCCAGTTCCAGACGTCTCTTCGCCCCCACTTGATCTGACGGTAGTTAGGTAACAGATGATTACCATTAAACCCTTTACATAGACTACATACGAAACCCACATCCGCTGCTATTGAAGATTGTTTTGTCACGTATTGCAATTGCAACTATAGTTTCCGCAAGAAACCGCGCTAGTATATTGTTTTGAAATAATTTAAAATGTTATTGTTATTGTATTTCTCAAGTGCAACCTCCATACAAATCTATTTACAACTACGAGTTGGTTAACTACGTTGACGTGGTTATATAAAATCGTATAAAAATTTTATGTTAAGATCGTCAGACAGGCTGACTGTCCACTTGAAAGTAGGTGGTTACCGTCACAAGCAACTATAACATAGGCAACTATAGGGACCAAAAAGTTATACGGATGGAGATACCGTGGTCTTTTGACTAATGCATCTGACAAAAATCGGGGGTTTTTGTATGGAGATCAGGCCATCAAGTTTTTATTATTTTAGTTTTAACGATTGAAACTTGTACCATAAGGTAAGAAGAAATTATAGATTTCATTGGGAAAATATCGTATAATTTGGTAATGAAGTTTCATAGAAGTATAAAAAATTTGAAGGTATAAAAAACTCTTTTTAATTTTCTTATGTTATTCTTATTTACAAAATCTAAAATATTCACAGGAAATTACTGAAAATAAAAAAAAGACTTTTATTACCAATTTCTCCAGTGTAAGTTAAAAAAAACAATGGCGGCGACCGAGCGTATAGTATCGCCGAAAACCGAGCGTTCGAGTGGCCGCGTTCAAGTCACAAGCTGCGGGAGTCGGTCGAACTCGCTATAGTGGCCGCATCCAGTGGCTCAATGTACAGGCGAGCTAAAGGAAAACATGTTCGTACGCAGTGTCCATTTGCTTACGATTTCACAACGTCTGCCTATAATACAGCTAACTTGTGGGTCGGTCGAGCTTAAATTGGAAACTAACTTCCTTAGCTACTAAACACGGCAATTCAAACTTCCACTGTGAGGGAATTGAATCAATAAATTTTAAAACAAAATTTCTTGTTCAGTCAGAAACAGATTGAATGTATAATATCAATTTAATTGATATTTGATATTCTTTTATTTTTTACTAACAACCTGTCCCCGATTTACAAGGATGCAATTTTTTTCTGCAAATTATATCTGCACAAACCTTCCTCGTTTATCGCTCTTTACATTAGTGAAAACCATATCAAAACCCGTTTGGTGGTTTTGTAGATGTTAGTAGAGAAACAAGAGAAAAGAGACAGCGGCTTTATTCTTTTAAATGTACATTTAAAAAAATATATACGTTTGGTCCCATAACATCAGAGTTACCTACCTGTCGCAAATATGTATTTGTCTTTTCTATGTTAGGGTTGACAGACAGGCGACTTCCACTTGATCGTAGGTGGCTACCATCGCTTATAACACCAGCAACGCCACAGGTGCTGTAAGTGTACTGCAGACCATAGTAGAATTAAAATTATTCGAGTCCAATCTGCCATACTCTGCAGTCGAACTACTTGGATTTTTTGTCCAATCTGTTCTATCGTAGAACTAGTTGGACTAAACCAATTCGGAATTGTCCTGAAGGTAATATTTGGGAATTACTAAATTAAGGATTACTTAAATTGGGAATTGTATGTAAATTGTGAATTAATTTAGATCTACTTACCTACTTGGCGATATGCTAAAAACGTTTCACAATAAAAACTTTAATGTTTTACCCAAGTGTTATGGAAGCTAGTTAACGATATGACAGTTTCCTGCACATCATCTGAAGTCGCATTGTTTTTATCATCTCAAGTAGTTCTCACGGATGTACAGTTCATTGTGAATTCGCCGTGGTATACACTTGATCGATCCCAAAGTCTTTGTTGCTCAACATTATAATGACGCTAAATTAACTGACGATTCGAATAATACTAAATGATATTTTTTTTAACTTTTTAAGACATTTATTTGCAATATTTATATGAAATAAAGGAGTTACTTATAAATTATAAGACTAAATTTTTTATAAATGTAATGTATTAATTCTCAAATTATTTTTTTACGCATTTGTAGTAGGTATATTTAGATTCCAGTGAAATTTTAGATCAGGTATACGAATTGGGCATTTATCTGGTCTCCTGCCTTATGAGCCTTTTCTCCTTTCAGTCGTATTGGAACAATACAAATATTGGTTATGTATTTATATAAGTTTTTAAAAGTTCCAAATACCACAACCATTTCAGTGAATCCCACGGGAAGCCTTGAATTTAAGGCTATGACCATACCCCGATAATTACACACATGTCTGTGCTTCCGAGCTCATATAACCCAAATCTTTTTAAAGTGCTAGAGAATACGCATCTTCTGGGTGAGCTCGCTCTAACATTTGCCTCGTTTTTGCTGCATGGCTATATGCTGGCCAAGAGCAAATCTATCTACGAGTATGCTAATATTATAAAGAGAGAAGATTGTATGTTTGTAATGAATAAACTCAAAAACTACTGGACCGATTTTAAAAATTCTTTCACCTATAGAAAGCTACGTTATCAACGAGTAGCTTATTATATAAAGTCGCGTGTAGGTACTAGTTATTAATAAAAAATAAAAATAAAAAATTGCTAATATTTTAAAAATAAAAACCCAATTGCAGGTAATGTAATCTTTAATGGTCGTAAATTTCCATCACATTATATTACAGCTTACACAGCATTTATTGTTGTACATAAGCAGGTACATATTTTGATAAGTACGTTTTACAAAAAATATTTGTGTTACTATTACAAAAAATAAAGTTATGCTCGTGGATGTATGTATTATTACATCCAAATAATATACATACATAATTATCATAATATATCATTATTACTCAATATTTTTATAATTATTATTATATTGTATTTGGCAAAATAGATTCTCTAACTTTTTTATGACTACTTGAAAACCCATTTAACACGACATTATTGAGTGATTGTATATTATAGTACATTATTGGGTTACTCTTTGTATTAATCTTTCTGATAAATAATTGGGATTTTGAAAGCGACGACTACTTTCTTGACGAGTAGCTATTAAAATACATAATTTGGGAGACTAGAATGAAATAACACTTAATTGTAATATGGCTCAACTTTATTTTAATTAAACTTTAAGAAATAGCAAGAAATATGAAGAGCTGGCAAAAGAGTTTGGTTTAATAACGTAACCGAGATATATTTTTAAATTCATCACAAATATTATATTTAAAAAGGCTTGTTTGGGAATACTTTTAGCCCAAGTTTAGTGAACACGTTTCATTGTGATCAGATCATAGCAAATATATTATTTTCCTTATTCGTGTATTTCCCATAAATAAACTTGGAAAGAATATTTGGTAAATATTCTACTTTGAAACGGCGTATCATATTCAATCTATTAAGAAAATATAACAAAATGGACACGAATATTTTTAAAAATAAAAAAAACTAACTGCATAATACTCTCAATAATTTTTTACAACTTTAAAAATGGGACCTAAGTACAGTTTACCTATTACAAATAGATTATTTTTATTTTTTGTAAAAATTTCATTGGGTTCATCAATAATTAGGCGTCGAATTAAATGGGTTTTTATTGCACGGATAAAATTTATAATTAGCCACGCGATTTTAAAGTGTACATGAGCTTGTATTAGAGGCGTGTAATGAATACGATACTATAATATATATATTAATCCTTCGCTATGTTTTATGGGCAATAGAATTAAGACTAAGGCTAGTCTAGTATTATTTGTACGAAATTTGACATTTTCGCTTTCATAACACGATCAATCACGCATCTTCATAAAATTGTAATCACCTAGGACTTTGATTTTAATGTTCATAAAGATCTATTTACTAACATTTTAAAAATAAATGCATTGTTATGCGTTATGTGACTAATTTTTTATTTGAAAAATAAATATCATTTTACTTTTTAATCAACCAACTGCAATAATCCAAGCTCTTGCAACTATATCACACGTGCTATTATAGTTAGTAAATCTATATTATATGTACATGCGCACTATTTTAATAAAATTCTTAATAATTATTTTTTGGATAAAAACCAACTATATATAATATATATATATATTTTAGGAATCAATAATTTACGTGGGGTCGTATATATTAAACTAATTGAATTAAATTCTAATTATTTGTTTTCTGTTTTTAAATCTCTAAAAGGTTTCCTTTTTAAATTTTTAACTTTCAAACGTTTTCAACCTACACCTATATTACCAATCCCAACAATTATTATCTTAACACTAACAGACAATAAAACAATAATTACAATCAATATTACATATAATAATAACAGCGAACATCTTGTAATTCAACATACTTGTGACTAGATTTCATGAGAACGCGTTCGCCATTTTGCGCGTGCGCAGGCCTAACAACAAAATGGCGTCCGCATATTTTTTTTTACATACTATGTTCGTTTTGAATCTACATACTTTAATGTACACGCATAGAGTAATATTAAATTTCTGCGAAATAAAAAGTCTAATTTGGCAGTAAGCAATGTTTAAACATCTTGGAATTTCCATCATATTATGTGCTCATATTTAATTAAATAAAAATAAGCCTAATTCTGTGTGGAATTTAATCTTATATCTAAACAGGAAAATTGAACTCATTATACGAGCGAGATAGTTCACTTTAAGATAATTATTTAGAGTTTTTTTTTTAAGTTGTAGAGAGAGTGAGACAGTTTAAAAGAGAGTTAAGGGGAGTAATTTTATGAGTTATTTTGCGAGTTTTAAAAATACATTCTAGAGACAGTGTAATTATCTTATAAATTTATATTTCAATAACATGCCTTCTAAAAGTTGTACAATCCTGTTTAGGTATAAGATACATATTATTATGACAACTACAATTATAAGCTTAAAGAACAGTGGCGATATATTTGTTGAACGCATTATGTGCAACTTAGAAAAATGACATCAATTAGAAAAGAAATAAATTAATTTCCTAACATAATTTTCTAGATATATATTATTGACCTACCAGTTTGGAAATAAAATCATTTTAAATAAATCACGTTTGGCTTAATAAATTAACTTCAGTGTTCTAAAAATCTTCTTTTTCTTCAATTTAATTTTAATTTACCCTCCTTCCCTCTCTTCAATTCAATTTAATTTTAATTTACCCTCCTTCCCTCTCTTCAATTCAATTTAATTTTAATTTACCCCCTCCTTCCCTCTCAAAAAAAATTGGTCAACTAACATTTGTATTAGTTCGCCGTTGTTCTTTAGCCTGTCAAATGACATGTAATATAGTTTCTAAGATGTGTTGTAACATAAAAGCTCCTATAGAGGAATAATGTTAATATATATTGTATACTTTGCCACAGAATCATGGTTGATGGTAATTACTTACAAAGTATTTTATGTCTTGAAAATTAATAAAATCTATACCTACACTTGTGCGCATTTATATTTAAAAATAAATATAAATATATATTCTTTCAAATAATATATATATATATACACACACACAATTTCATTCAGAGTATATCAGAGCGAAGTGAATCGTACCGAATAAAAATATAAAACGCAAAGGTTTTTTTTTAAATGTACTCAAAATAGAGTAATATATATATTAATAATCATTAATCACAAATTTAAAAAACTAACATTAGGTAAATATTCTCTTGGAAAGAAACGTACATTGCGATAGAACATCAATGAAAATCAAAATCTTGATAAAAAAAATCACACACTTTTCGTTAGGTTTGCATTTAACATTTCTTATTAAAACGAACAATTAGATGCCCTCTTAGGATTTTCGCTTCTATTCTTATCCTACATTAAAACTACTTTATCACATGTTTACACGTCCATATCACAATTAACGCGTGTCAGAGAAATATCTTGTCACAATTGTGACCAAAATCAGGTTTGACCTGTGTCTGTGTTTTAATAAACTATTTAAATTTTTCAAAAAAAAAAAAAGGTCAAGATTTTTACTTATTTCTTAAGATTTTTAATTTTTTTATTATCATTTAAATTCGAAATTATTTAATCAAAAACAATTCCTTGACGTTCTTCTTTGTTTGTTCAAAAAAAATTATTGGAAAATTTTTTGAAAAAACAAATGAAAACATTCATTGTTGAGATAGAATTTTTATGATGCGAACAGATAATTATTTTCATGAGACCACGGACCACATAACATTTTTTTTTTTTAATTAAAACAATTTTAAAATGTTATGCTAAAGACAAAAACAGGACGGGTTGTTAAAAACAATAAAAGTAGGGCTATGCCCTACTTGTGCTAGGCCTTGCTAGTCAAAAGAGGAAACACGTACGAGTATATTCTCTGTAAACACGCGATAATTCTCTATACACGAAAAATTCCATAGATTTACAATTAATTTTTGAGCCATTAGTACATAGAATAATTACATTTTATATGACATGACCACCTGAACACATTCTAACCCTGTGTTCGATAAATAAATTCAATACAACGACATCACAAACACACACACACACACACACACACATACGAGTATTAATTACAATCTTGCACATTCCCCCAAGGAATCGATTTTAAAATAATTTGAATACAAAATGGACGCTACGACAAAATGGCGGATGGTTATTATGACGAATAAACAATTGAGTTTTTTTTTATATGATTGAGACTTATTGTACATTCTTAAGTGTGACTAAAGATGATTTATTACAATACGTTTGTAAAACGCATGCATAATTGGCCAAAATTTAAAAAAAAAATTGCATTAAAGTACTACTCCTTTAATGCTATCCTTAAAAGCTCATTAAGCTCACATTACTTTTAAACGAAAGTTAATATTATTGAGAATACATTAACTCGTGTGATAGTTATTGGTGTTAGTACATATAGAGGCTTCAAACCTTTTTTTTTTCCATTGGGACCTCTGGGACACTTGATTTTCAGATCACAAAAAAAAACTAATATAATCAATAAATGTGATGAACAAATCCATAAATGTAACGAACTCTACTAATATTATATTGAGAGAATTATTGTATGTTTGTAATGAATTAACTCAAAAACTGCTGGACCGATTTTAAAAATTCTTTCACTTGTATAAAGCTACGTTATAAGCGAGTAACGTAGGCAATATTGTATAAATATACGCGGACGAAATCGCATGCAACAGCTAGTAATGTTATGATTTCATATCCTTTAATGAAACATTTTGGAAAGAGAAAAGAAAAAAATACATTGGAATAAATCTCAAATCTTCTTGTTATCTATACTTATTATCGATTTAATAAAATAATGACTTAAACAGCGTGTATGTGATTTTAAAATAATCCACAAATTTATTAAATACTAAAAAAAATAATCCATACTAATATTATAAAGCTGAAGAGTTTGTTCGTTTGTTTGGTTAACGCGTTAATCTCAGGAACTATTGGTTCGAATTGAAAAATTCTTTTTGTGTTTGATAGTCCATTTATTGAGGAAGGCTTTAAGGCTATATAACATTTTGAACGCGGACGAAGTCGCGGGCTCCAGCTGGTAATATATAATATCAAATTACAACGTAAACATCAATGGCCTTTACGCATGCGTTCAAACAAAATCAACGCACTCAAAGCATTCTTGAATCATCTATTTTTTTTTTAAAGCATATCATTGGCACATAGTTAATTTAACCGTCCACTCTACATAATCGTCGTAAATGTTATTGCAATAGAGATCGATATCCACAGACTTGTTTCAGTCAATTGGGTCATCTATATCATTGTTGTTTCTATGTAAAAAAACTAATATAGACTTTCAATGTATTATTGAGTAGAGGCTTAACCTCGTTAAGGTTATTCTACACACTTATATCCATTTAATTGATATAATATATTTTTATATTTTTTAACAATTACATTGAAATCGTTTTAATCTAAATCGAGCCAATATGCGTCTAAAGGCGTTTAGAACTAAAATCATAAAACAACGATGATACGAGGCCGTAGAACAGAAAGGAACTATAGTCCGGTCTCGGAGCAGGAAGTATTTCGTACGATGAACAGTGGTCACAAACCTTTTTTTTTTTTTATAAAGTGCGTATTTATATAAAGTACAGCGGCTGCCATAACAACGGCTAACTTCCACATTAAATGTGACAGCGGTTATCGTTGGCGAGTTAGTTCTCCTCGCTTTCGGCAGATGGCGCCGTAAAAAAGCGAATATAGATAAGATCAATCCTTGAAGCGGATTGCATATTGTGTAAAAATTTCATGTCAATCCGTCAGCTAGTTTTCGAGTTTTTGAGAGATACACAAACCAACGCTACATTTTTATTATTTATATAAATTTAAAAGAGAAAAAAATCTGCATATATATATTTAGAACATTTATATGTTCATTCATTATTTTATATTTAGAACATGGGTGCAGACCACACCCATGTTCTAAATATAAGAAGAATTAAAAAAATATCTAAATATAACCTCACATTTGCACATAAAAAGGTTTGCAATTCCTTAAAACATCGGTCACTGCATCTGTGCGAGCGCGACGGTAATAAATTAACGCGGGAGCGACAGAGACAGATAATAACAGGTTACTGTACGAAATCCTTCCTGCTATGCGACCGTGCATTAACAAATTGCGCTCGAAGACACTTCCCAGTTGTAAAACAAACTACTCCGCACGTATGCCCGTCTCTTTCTAGCGTATTCGAATAGAAAGAGATGGCTTATGATTCTGAGAGCGCGACGCCAAACACGCGTCACCGTGCATCTGTCTCTTTCCATCAGTGCGATTGGAACGAGACAGCGCTACACCTGAGCTCCTTACGAGTATGGGAATAAGGTTGATAATCTCACAGCTTGTCGACGCCGTGCATGGTGAGGAACGAGTGTAGATCTCGCGGCACATGCGCTGGGTTGTATTTAATCCTGTTCGAGGCGAGTGCGGTCGCAGCCAAACACGACAATCGTGGATTTATTGCTGAACGGACGAGGCTTTCTGCTGGACCTGAAGTTAGATGTTTTCCGTTAAAAGCGCAATTTTTAACCTAACTATATTGAATTTCAACCAATAAGAAAAACAATTGAGTTCTTATTAAACTTTTCTTTCGAGTCGACGTTTTTATGAACAAATAAATACGAAACAGACATTACTATGGAAAGTTCAATATTTCAGATTTAAAATTGGAAAGTTTTTCTTAAATATTGTAATAAAATATGAAAAAAAAAATTCAAAAGTATCCGATTAAAACTTAAGTACAGAATTTAAGTTAAGCTATACTTACTAATATTATAAAGAGAGATTTGTATAATGAAAAAACTATAAAACTACTGGACCTATTTTGAAAATTCTTTTCACCTATATAAAGCTACATTATCAGCGAGTAACATTTGCTATATTTTATAAAAAAAGTTATGCGGGCATCAGGTAGTAATGATAATAATAATGATCAGCTAGTTGATAATAAACTTTTTTTTTTTCATAAAAAAAAAAAAATTTATAAATCTGACCGATTCAAACTCTTTTAAATATTGTCTATTATGCGCTGTATTTTTATTTAAGTTTCATTTTTATTCAAACAAATCAAATAACGCATTTCTGCTAAGTGCTCACATTAAAGACATGCAGATTATGCTATCGGAAGAGAAAGTACATTTGAACCCCTATTACTATTAGTGACAATGGAGTTTTGTTGAAAATAAAATAAAATACTAACCTCCCATTGAGGCGACCAGCGGCGTGATCCCACTGGAGTCCATGGCGTCCACGTGAGCGCCTCGCACGAGCAACTCGCACACGACTCCGCAAAGCGCTTCGCTCCACTGCTCGCGTTCTTCTAATACCACATTATTTCAGACAACATTCAATGGACAAGTTTCTATAGATTATTTTTAGTTTACGCATTTTAGTGCGCACCACAAATTACTTATTAGTGCGTAGTCCAGGTCAAGTAATGCAAAAATAATGCAAGAATTTTAATTTCTAGAGATATTTTAATAATTCTTTCAAAATTTTTGTTTTTATAATTGATCCATAAAAAAAGAAATTGAAACAACTTCATTATCACGACATTTTCACTATGACTACTTTCCATCTGAATCATAAACAAGGTTGCAATTTACAGAATGTAAAAAATAAAATAGGGATTTTTTTTTAATTGTTAGCTTCGTAATACATGCTAAATTTAGCTTATTGCAGATTTGTGGCTTATTTAAACATACCATAATATGTTTAAACATACTTTCATCGAGGGTTTTACAAAAGGAAATTGATCGAAAACATAATCTGGCAGCCCTAATTTCGGCAGCCCGTTTGGCGACAGTAACCATCCCCTTACAGAAGACTACCGTGAAATAACAGCATGTGTACTTTTGTGTACCCTAACCCTTCCCAATACCTTATCCTATTACGGTCTCTAGCACACACTGTGGCCTTGTTTGTGTTTATTGGCGACGGTAGCCACATACCATCAAGTGGTCGTCGCCCTATATGTCTTTCTTAACATAAAAAAAGACAAATATCTGCGACTTGGTGAACAGGTCTGTCAGCCTTGTCTTTAAATATTTTACGTTTTTTACATATTTTGTCATGAGTCATATGTTTTAATGTTCTAGGCGGACGAAGTCGCGGATACCATCTAGTGTTCGATTAATATTGGTAGTACCGATCTTACCGGGTAATAGATGGTGGGAAATGAGAGCGATGTGTAGGGCGGTCTGCCTTTCGTCGTCCGCTGCGTCCACTTCCAGACCACATTCGAGCAGAAGCTTTGTGGTTCTCATGCAGGGGAATCTGCATCATCATAATAGCATATCATATTATAGTACACCTGGTTTTTGAGGTGATTAGTTCATCTGCCTTATCTATTGTATAAGAAATACTGCTAAGTGCTCATGAGCTCTATTTGTCGAACTGTAATCTCTTTATAAAACAATAGCTCGAATGTGTTATGTGAAAAATTTGCTTCATTATTAAAATCATTAAAAAAAAATTCAGTTTTCATGTTTAAAAGACCGATAAGTTTACGTATAAGTTTGAAATAAAATACTATATTTTTTTGAATAAAACTTCATTTAAAATTAAAAAATTAAATAGTTTTGTCCATATAATCTTTTTGCAAATAGCAGGATTTTGGTTCTAACAACTATGATATATTAAATTATAATAAGTGTGGAACGCTCGAAACCTTTAATCTATTTCATTTAATTCCTATTAATTCCTAATCCACTTGCAGCGCGTGTGGCATCGCTTGTTTTATAGGCGACGGTAGCCAAGCACCAGCAAGTCTTAACGACTTTAACATCTTTTTTTTTATATATATATATATCTATGACCAATTTGTAAGTTGGCACTTAACATCAATGTCTATGGTTAAATCCAAACATAAAATTAATTGGTTTTTTAATATCTTCTATACTATTATTATAAACAGATTTGTATGTTTGTAATGAATAAACTCAAAAAGTACTGGAAAGATTTTAAAAATTCTTTCACCTATAGAAAGCTACATTATCAACGAGTAGCATAGGCTATATTTTATAAATAAATAAAAAAAATACGCGTGCACCAGCTAGCTTATTATAAAGTGATACAGGATGACGCCAGCGCTTTAATGGATAGGTTAAAAGAGACAATGTGTAAATGGGGAAATCAAGTACTAATAATACTAACTGGCACACGTCGCTGGTGTGAAAATCGTCGACGGGCGTCCTGTCAACGGCGAGATGCAAGAGGGTTTGACCTGTGCGCAGGCGCACCTTGCGCAGACCGAAAATGGCGCGGCGAATCAGACTATTACAGTCATCCTGCTAAAAGAAAATATCAAATGTTAGTACTAAACATCGATCTTAGTGGCATTTTGATGCGAGTTTTTATTTATTTTTTTAAGAAGAAAATTAAATACATTTTTAGAAGTCTAAAACCGCGTTTTTTCCATCACGTGAAATTATCTTAAACAGCCAAATCTTTAACTCTAATCTACTGACGGGCCGCCGCCCTGGCTTCACGTGGATATTTTTCTGCAAATTATATATAAATACCTTCTTCCCTTTAATGCTCTTTCCATTAGTGAAAACAGCATTAAAATCCGTTGCGCAGTTTAAAAGATCTAAGCATACATTCAAAGGGACAGACGACTGGATGCGAACATTATTTTCAGAATAAAGCTATCGAAGTTTGTATGACAAGTTTATTCAATAAAATTTGAACAGTAGATATAAATAAATACTGTAAATCATCGAGTTTTTCATCGAGTTTAAAAGTGGAATAATTACAGCACTTTGTTCATAAAATAAAAATTGTTAAACATTCCCAGCGTGTCCAATCCTATATATTTATTTTATTAGGCAAAACAAACAATTACATCACGTTTAATAAATTAGAAAAAAAAAAAAGAGAAACACTATATAAATGTATTATAGATAATAGTGCAATCAACGACATTTTTCACGAATTAGATCAACAAACATTTTGAAAACTTTAAAAACTTTTACGAACTTCTCTCTAAAGTTACTTTTATTTAATTGACTTACTTCATTTCTTTGGGGATTGTCGAGTAATCTTGCAGCAACCGCGACCAGATATAGTGCAGTACGTATGTTGCTTTCATATTCGTCCTGCAAATGGAGATTCGTTCTAGAAAAAGCTATGTAATACTAAAAATAGCGATTAGAGTGGAAAATTTTGCGACTTACTGTCAATGCCTCGGGGTCGGGATGCGATTGTGGTTTCGCTAATCTTTGGTTACCTCTTCTTAACTCTTCAGCGCACGCTTCCAAAACGTAACATACCTGAAAATATTAATATTATATGAACTAATGTAGAGTATCTGTGTCTATGTGTCTGTGTCTATATTGTTTGCATCAATTCTTGTACCTATTATTATTATTGATTACTAGTTGGAACGTTCCATGGTTACCATAACAAGGGGCAACGTATGAAAGTTATGTTTTTTTTTTATAAAAAAAAATCGGTATCCGTTGGAATTTTGGAAAAAAAAAATTCCTCTGTTTAAATGCAATGTTGTGTAAAAATTTCAAGTCAATGGGTCAATTTTCGAGTTTTTGATTAAAACACAAACCAACACAACAAAATTAGATATATAAATATATATACTTAGATTTGGTTTGTAACCTGCGTCAATCTTGTACTTGTCAAAGTCTGGCTGCCATAATATCATTGTAGAGCCTAAATTAAAAAATCTACAAGGCAGTAAATTTAAGTATGAATTTATTGCAAATGTTGTCTTGGCACATTATTAAGAATTCGAAATGTTACCCTATTCAAATTCAATGTCTCTATATATACTTATATATCTTAATGTGTGGATTGTGGATTGAAATTGTGGAGAGAGATGGAGGAGGCCTTTACTCGTCGAGAGGTCCTTAATATCTAGAAGAAAAAAAAAAAAAAAAAAAAATTTTTTATTTATTAAATATGTACTTACTTATAAGAAAAAAAAAATTGTATTGAATGTTATTAAGGAAATTAAAGGCTTTTTTATTTTTATTTATTTTATTATACCCAATCTCTATCTATCCCAATATACTCCTCCTTCTTTCTTCCTCCTGAAGAAGGAAAAGTTCTGTCGTATGTATAAGACTGGCAGATTTATATGCTATTTTAGCTTTCACCATTAAGAGTGATCTACTTATCTTAAATTTACATATGAACAACAAAAAAACTTAAAACACCTAGTAAGGTTTACCGCCAAATAAAATTTTTAGAATATTACTAATAATATATTATAAAAGTATTTATTATTTAGATGTAAATACCGTATAATATAATACAAATATATAAGTGTTTACTTTATAATAAGACAACTAACCTGTTCCAAATGCAACTCTATGCCGATATGTATCATTTGTGAAAACACTTGAGCAAACCTAAGCAAATCCTTCACCACTGACACCTGAAAACATTATAACATTTTATTATTCTTGTTCTAATCTATTTTTTAATACCTAAAGCGTCTACTGGTTTTTAAAATTGACGGCAGTGACAACTCTTAGAGAATTCCTTTTGAATGGAAATGGAGAAAAGTGAAGAATGCCAGAACTCATTCCAATAAGGGCGTTATCGACCATAGTTGGATTAAGGATAAGGGATTAGGAAGGGATAGGGCAATGGGCTCTGGCATACCTTACTCACTCAGCGAAACACAACGGCACACGTGCTGTTATTTCACGATGGTCTTCCGTAAGGGGGTGGTCACTGCCGCCCGTCTGGCTCCCCAAATGACTGAGAAATCCAAACCCCCAGCTAACTTTGAAAAGTTAATTTTCAAAGTTGACCATGCCGGGAATCGAACCCGCGACCATTGGAATTCTGTCCGACGCACTCCGCGTCGCTCTGGATGAAAAGACACTTAGGCTTACGAAACGAGCGGACTGACGCTCATTAAAGTTGCTGTCGCCCGTCACCGCTTCGTTGGTTACATAATCGCAGCCTATCCCCTCCTCCAAACTTTATCCGTCGCTTGCACCTTATTAATGGAGGACGTTTTAGCCATATACAAGACCTGGTTCTGCTGACGCAGCAGCAAGGCGTGCCTCCACAGCGCCAGACATCGGTCGAAGCGAGCCTCGTCCGCGAAGACGGCGCCGCGGAAGACGACCGGGTGCGGCAGGTCAGGGCAACCGCGGCCGAGCACCCGCTCCCTCACGGCCAACCCCTCCATGTGGAGGGAGTGGGGCGAGCTCTGCAGTCGCTCCACGTCCTAAAGTATTTCAAACGATCACACTACACACTGCTCCGTCAATATAATAAGGGGACTTTCAAGTACGTTCAATTTTTCCTTGTAAAACGTTACGATTTCAAACGATCACACTACACACTGCTCCGTCAATATAATAAGGGGACTTTCAAGTACGTTCAATTTTTCCTTGTAAAACGTTACGATTTCAAACGATCACACTACACACTGCTCCGTCAATATAATAAGGGGACTTTCAAGTACGTTCAATTTTTCCTTGTAAAACGTTACGATTTCAAACGATCACACTACACACTGCTCCGTCAATATAATAAGGGGACTTTCAAGTACGTTCAATTTTTCCTTGTAAAACGTTACGATTTCAAACGATCACACTACACACTGCTCCGTCAATATAATAAGGCGACTTTCAAGTACGTTCAATTTTTCCTTGTAAAACGTTACGATTTCAAACGATCACACTACACACTGCTCCGTCAATATAATAAGGCGACTTTCAAGTACGTTCAATTTTTCCTTGTAAAACGTTACGATTTCAAACGATCACACTACACACTGCTCCGTCAATATAATAAGGGGACTTTCAAGTACGTTCAATTTTTCCTTGTAAAACGTTACGATTTCAAACGATCACACTACACACTGCTCCGTCAATATAATAAGGGGACTTTCAAGTACGTTCAATTTTTCCTTGTAAAACGTTACGATTTCAAACGATCACACTACACACTGCTCCGTCAATATAATAAGGCGACTTTCAAGTACGTTCAATTTTTCCTTGTAAAACGTTACGATTTCAAACGATCACACTACACACTGCTCCGTCAATATAATAAGGGGACTTTCAAGTACGTTCAATTTTTCCTTGTAAAACGTTACGATTTCAAACGATCACACTACACACTGCTCCGTCAATATAATAAGGGGACTTTCAAGTACGTTCAATTTTTCCTTGTAAAACGTTACGATTTCAAACGATCACACTACACACTGCTCCGTCAATATAATAAGGCGACTTTCAAGTACGTTCAATTTTTCCTTGTAAAACGTTACGATTTCAAACGATCACACTACACACTGCTCCGTCAATATAATAAGGGGACTTTCAAGTACGTTCAATTTTTCCTTGTAAAACGTTACGATTTCAAACGATCACACTACACACTGCTCCGTCAATATAATAAGGCGACTTTCAAGTACGTTCAATTTTTCCTTGTAAAACGTTACGATTTCAAACGATCACACTACACACTGCTCCGTCAATATAATAAGGGGACTTTCAAGTACGTTCAATTTTTCCTTGTAAAACGTTACGATTTCAAACGATCACACTACACACTGCTCCGTCAATATAATAAGGGGACTTTCAAGTACGTTCAATTTTTCCTTGTAAAACGTTACGATGCTTCTTGATCTTAAACATAAACGTTTAGGGAGGGTACAGAAAAACGTTCGGCGCGTTACAAAAATCTTCAAAAATCTTCAAAAATTGCGTCACGTAATACTTGAACGCTAACAGAAAAATGGTGCTTGGGCTATTCAATGTATGGAGAATTTGATAGTGGGTAAAACAGTAAATTCGTTTCGGACTGACATAAAACATACTTTATCCTGACGCCACGTTTCGTCTAGTGAAGGAATAAAAATGTGTGTCTGTGTGTATATGAATGAGTTTTGCTAGCTTAGTTATTAGTTTGTTAATTTTCTCAATTCACAAATAAATAATCAATGGATATAAATATAAATATAAATATATTATATTAATATGTCGTATTGAGGCATATTGCAGCCTGCAACGCGTAACGTGTGACATGTGACATTTGATTTTACTCCCATAAATTTTCACACCCCCGGACTTATATATGAAAAAAAATCGATTCTTAAGAAGTAAACTCTAATAAAATAAAAAAGTGACACTCCGGGAGTATCGACAGAGGTGAAAATATATGTACATACTTATATACAGAGGTGACGGTTACGGTAACAGTGTCGCGAGTTCAATGGTTTTATTTCCCCCATTTCAAAAATTCCCAACGCGCCCAAAGAAGTTTTCACTTCAACAATTAATTATTACGAGTGACAGAATATAATAACTCATAGATAAAACTATGAGTTATTATAGAAGATAGTTGAAATACCTCCAAAGTGGTGCTCTCTCTCCAATTGTCGTAAGCTGGTATCGGGTCGGCAGGTTTCTTTAGTAACAGTCCATAGCGCGTGTCGTACCGCATCGCCATCGCTCTGCGCAAGTACTGATACGCCATCTGCAAGTACACAGTCGAACTCATTTATTCATATCATTTCACTTCTTGGCACTATTGGAATCTTGGCATCTCTCACCCTTAGACAATAATACTCCTTGTCGTTGGCGAATGAAGCGCCCAACAGTTCGTAAGCCTCTATGATTTGCAATCGAGAAACACCGGGCAGGGTCACTAGTATTTCCACTACTGTGTGGCGAGCTCGTTCAGCTGCGCACTGTAGTGGGGTCATACCTGAAGATAATGCACTTTCATTTTAAGGTAAACATCTTTAAAACAAAAAAAGATTTAAATTTATATATACTAAAATAAAATATATAAAGCTGAAGAGTTTGTTTGTTTGGTTGAACGCGTTAATCTCAGGAACTACGGGTTCGAATTGAAAAATTGTTTTTGTTTTGGATAGTCCATTTATCGAGGAAAGCTTTAGGCTATATTACAACATCACGCTTATTCGATTTGCGTCAACTTTAGCGCCATCTGTCAGCGAATAGTGACATTAAATATAATACCGGCAGACTGCAGTGACAAAATGTCTTATTTTCATCCCTTCAGATGGCGCAAATAGAAACTGATTTTTTAAATTTGTTTTTGCGATATCTCATCGTATTTTCTTTTTCAACGCGAAGTCGCGGGCACCAGCTAGTCAATAAATAAAGGTTTTTTTTTATGTTAAGACGGGACGACGTACACTTGATGGTATGTAAAGAGGGTGGTGTTACCGTCAGACGAGCTGTCCAAATAACTGCGAAACGCAGTGTTGGCCTTTTCGCAAAAATTTAAAAAAAAAATCACCCTTAGTTTACAATTTAACCAACTGTCATTAAAAATATCAGGTAGTTTATTATAAAATTTATACGATTTTATAATAAACCACCTGAGATAATCAGAGGCTTACAAACAAATTCAAAAGTGTATTCAAGACCAATAATCTCCTTTCGAAGAGCTTTTATTTATTATTAAATCTCTTATTATTTAAGCGACAATGAAGCCTGGACTTAAGCGATTCGGAGCTCATACATACTTATGTTTATTTAGTACTGTATATACTTTGATTTCGTTTATAATTAATTGAAATGATTGTAATTGTTGATTTTATTTTATTATTTTAAAGAATTGTATCCTGAGTTTAATTCGAGTTTTTAACACTGGTAAATTTAAATTTATAACGGCCACCAATGAGTTTCTTGTAGACACCTAATCGATGAATATATGGTGTAATATTGTTATGGTGACGTGAAATAAAATGTCTAGACAAACCTAATAATGGTTTCCATACATTGTTATCATCTTGTGTGTTAGGATATGTGTTAGATGAAATTTTTTTTTTTTTTTTTTTTTTTTTTTTAATTTGATCAACTGTGCCATCAAAGGTCCAAACCACTGACCGTTTTCATTGGTGAGCATCTGCGCCTGATACGCAATGAGGGCGCGGACGACAGTCGGGTGGCCGCATTCAGCCGCGAAGTGCAACGCCGTCGCGCCGCACAGTGCGCGCTCGTCCACTCGAGCGCCACAATCTAATAGAAATTGCACCTAAAATATAACATTCCCAATGTACATTCTACACAGTTTCAATACACCATATTTCACTGTGTCAAATTTAAATTCACAATTACGATGGGTTGCGGGTGATAAGCGTGAAAATGTCGTGAAAGTTGAAAACTGTCTATTTAGATTATATAATGACATAACACATGCTTGTGCGTCTTGCTATTTTGAAATTGACTTGTGGCGTCTCAAGCTAAGTACTGCAGCCATATTGCTAAATATGGCGTTTTGGCAGCTTATTTCAACGGTTTATTTTGATTTGTTAATTAATGAAGTTGAATAATTTTGAAGTTCTGTATCGCCCGATACAGAAAACGTAAATTGAGTCTAATCCTTCAATTATTCACGTAGTGAAATAGAACAAAAAAGAAATAATCTATTTTATCCTATTCCAAGTAGGAATCTATACTAATATTATAAAGAGAGAATATTTTTATTTTTGTATGTTTGTAATGAATAAACTCAAAAACTACCGGATCGATTTCGAAAATTCTTTCACCTATATAAAGCTACATTATCAGCGAGTAATATAGGCTGTATTTTATAAAGTTACGCGGACGAAGTCGCGTGCAACAGCTAGTAAGAAATAATTAGGAGAGTAGTTTCTTTATCTAACATGAATTCTAATATGCAATCATAGTCGTGAAACTATTTAATAAAATAAATTTAAGTACATAATATCGGAATTAAGAATGGAAGCGGTTGACCCCACAACTAACCTATAGCAATAACTTGTGATAAGGTTCAAACAATGTAGGTAAATAAAATCATTGCCAAATACAACAATAATGAAAACAATGACATATTGTTAATAGTGTGACAAAGTGGTGATAACAATTTTATTATTAACTTCAAAGTAAGGGTCATTCTGAGTAAAAACAAATACTAAAAAAATATAGAAGTTAACCATCAATAATAACAAATTATACTTTCATAAATTACATTTATGTCAATGAACCCAAAGACTATTATGTATTTATTTGAATCTTTAATCAATAAACTGAAATTTTGACTTTTTTTTTAATATGAAACAATTTATTTTTTCTTTTCAGAAACTCTTTTTCACTCTTTTGCAAAATTCAATTTTTTTTTTTTTTTTTAAATTTCTGGTAGAGAACAACTGTTTTTTAATTTACTTTCATATTCAATTGAAGAAAAATTTTATTTTACAAATAAATGTAATTTAAACAAAAGGATAGGTAAATTACAGTAGATTTTATCCTATCTCAGCTTTTATAATCTAAATCGTAGTGAACCTGATCAACCTATCTAGGACGTTCAATAGGTAATACACTGGGCTGGTTGAAGCTATAAGACTGGTTGTGCTACTTAGTTAAAGATTTTTGCCCTGTTATTTTTTATACTGTGATAATGACTACTTACGACTTCTAAGTGTCCCTTGTACGCCGCTATCATGAGACATGTGTTATTATATTTGTTCGCTTTGTGTACGTCTGCTCCATGCCTGACGAGATATTTAACAATATCTAGTCTGCCGTCAAAACAAGCCGCGCGGAGGGGTGTACTCAGTGTTTTCGTCGCGTGGTTTACGTTCGCACCGGCGCGAACTAAACGCTTCACAATACCAAGATGGCCGGCGCCTGCTGCACACCATAATGCCGTTGCACCTGAAATTTAAAACAGTACACTTATTTAACATCATTATCATCAACAGCTCAAATTGGTATTGCTTGTGTCCTTAGGCGGCGATCACCTTTTTTTTGCGTGGGAAAATCTACAAACCAGATCCCCACCTACCATGGGGAAACCACATGCACCATGTGGGACTTCTACTCACTAAAAACTCACTAAAATCTATTGGCGGGGGACAGGAATCGCTGAAATACGCAACCTTCTCCCCCCGCCAAACGAGGCCCGTACTCACCTCTTGCAGCGGGAGGCGACTACCACCTGCCAGTCCGCGAAGGCAAATTATATGTCTATTTTTTAAGGATAGCTTATTATATCCATACTAACTTCTCAAAAAATTATCACATATAATGTGATATTTGGAAAAACTATTTGGATGGATACAGTATTAATCATTATCAAATTAAATACGTTAGTCACGATAAGCATTTCATACACATTATAACATTAAATGAATATATTAGGAGTTATCGTTAATTAAAAACTATGCGCAAGGAAATAAACGCGAAACGAAATTATACTGTAATGTATTGCATACCAAGTTTACTTTGTTTCTTATTATTAAGAATTATGTAATTCTTTTATCTCGTATTTTATCAACTTCATTGTTATTATCACAAATAAAGTTATCTTATCTGCATGTAAGTTATGAGCATATTCATTTACACACCCTTTATTTATTAATGCTACTCATATAAGTAAAGTCTAAAACTTTTTTGCGTAGCCTTGTCTTCGAAATATGCCTTCGAAGATTCAGCGTTAGATCAATTTGTATCAAATCAAGTTGTTCCATAGGATTTACTGGCAACTAACTTTTGATTTTAAGGACTAAGATATATTACCATTATATACACTCTCTGACTGCCTTTAGTTGAAAAATCTTTTATTATTTCTATGATCTCATATAGATATTATTCAGGGTCAAGTCCCCGTCCCTACATATGGGAAGTAATCAGTTAACTGATAAGGCTAAGCGATATGAAGATTCTACTATCACCAATAAATACAAAAGCAATAAATCAGAGATTGCGTTCTGAATTCGCGAGACTACTCACATTTAAAAAACAAAACAACAAAGGAACATCGGTGTGACGTCATTCAATAAAGTTGAAAGTAAACATTCAATTCATTGAACAAATTAAACTACCCACTGAAAAAGTAACAGCACAATTGGATGATTTTATTTTTCCCGCGAAACTAATGCGCACATTAGGTACTATTAGCGAATTCTTGTAACGTTTTATATGAGTTGGCGTTTGTTGTGACTTTTGCACCTGTGACTATCAACTCTACAATCACGAGATAATAAAAGCCGATGATTCCGAAGCCAAAAGGACCAATCTGAACTGTCCAACGCTAACATTAATAACATTAATAAAATGATTGCGGATCTCGTAAGCGCTTTGAGTATTTCGACATAGTGATAGAGGGATTTTCTTTGGTCTTGGCAATAATTTGTATCAATTTTTAATATTTTATGGTCAAACAATAAAGCAATTAACTCAAGCTACAACCTTAAAAAGAGCAACAGATGACGCTTAAAGTGTTTCTTTTGAGATTATAAAGAAAACTTATTGATATATTTTTTAAGAAGTATCAAAACAACGCTTAAAATAAACTATATATATGTGTGACATATAGTCTGTTTATTTAACGTTATCTATTTATACTGTATATACTATACTTTATACATAAATCTGAAGAGTTTGTTTGTTTGGTTGAACGCGCTTATCTCAGGAACTACTGACTCGAATTGAAAAATTCTTTTAGTGTTGGATAGTCTTTTTTTTATATAAAAGATGGGTTTGCTCTTGACCAACAACCAACTGTGTAGCAAGGATGAGGTCTAAGATGGAGCGAGCTCACCCAGAAGATGCCTATTCACTCGAACTTTCGAACTCGGAAGTACAGACGCCGGCAGGAATCAAGGAAGGCTTTAGGCTATATAACATCACACTTATAATAAAATTATAGTGTTTTAATATATCTATAATTTGAGTATAATTTTGATTTGGGCCAACTGTAAGTGAAAAGTGACATTAAATATAATACTGGCAGACTGCAGTGACAAAAAGTCTTATTTTCATCCCATCAGATGGCGCAAACAGTAACTGATATTTTTTATCAACGCAGACGAAATCGCGGGCACCAGCTCGTATATAATATATAAGGAAATAATAAAACATAGGAAGACTTGAAAGGATACGAGGAAGTACTGTAAAAGTAGACTTCCAGAAAATTGAAGGCACACGTTACCGAGAGAATGGCTATCGCTAAACCTTGCGACACAGCCAGTGAATGTGAAGATCACGATGAAAAATCTAACTCATTTTAATAAACACAGATGACAATTGAAATACTCGAACCAACACAGGGTGTTACTATTGCTACCTATGCAGATGATATGGCAATGGTAAAGGAGTAGTAAAGGAGATGCTACGGCGAAGCGAAACTTCAACAAATCCTCAATGAAATAAGCAGCTGGTTTGTAATAACAAAAAATGGCGTATAAAAGTTAGTACTAATAAATCAGTGTAAGTCACCTTCACACTGCGAATAGAAACTTGTTCTCTTGTTAACCTTAGTAGTAGGGTGGTAACCTCAGCGTGATACAGTTAAATACGCAGAAACACATTGAAACAAAACGCAAAGAGACTGATTGCATGATATAGAAAAAAAAACTCGAGGCAATTTGAATTTATGAACCTAACACCGTGAGAAACTATCATCCAGTTGCAGAAACGATCTTTAAATTATAAAGTCGCCTTTAAAAACTAATGAATCATTGAAGTGTTGCACAAAGCTACATTAACGTCAACTTTAATGCTCCATTAAAATTTAACTAAAGAAGTGTCAAACAAGACCTCATCTTTATCTTTAAGAGAATAAGCGTTGCACAAAGCGACATTAGCGCCATATTTGCTCTAAAGGACCTTTCTTTGATAGTTTGTTTTTATGACGGAAGAAGTGCCAATTAACTTGTCATTGGTGTAATATTTAACAGATTTTAATTAATTTCAGTAGTTTTTACAGTGTTTATCATGTCACCATCAAGTTTGTCTTCATTATTTATTTTGTTTTCATGACATTTGGTCATTTATAAATTAGTTTTGAAAATAAAGCAAAGCAAATTTATAAAAAAGAAACGGTAGGTACCACCGTAGTAATGTCATGATTATGTAATGTTTTTTTTAAAATTTTTTAAAATTTTTAAAACAATAGATACAAATAGAAAAAAATAAAATAAAAAAGATAATACAATGCACGTCATTATTTACGTATTTAAAAATATTTTAATCATTTATTATTATTTTTAGATATAGATTTGATATAAATAAATTGGAACATTTCGTCAAGCATACTTTCAATTTAATTTTAGACAAATCTTCCAATAAATTATTGAACATAGAAAATTTTGTGGATTGAAATTCTATTGGTAATAATTCTCGGTAGAGAATCAACCTAACATATATACGAAGCACTGAAAAAAAATTAAAAATGGCTCTAAAACTAGATAGTTTTAGAAAAATATATCTTAATAGGTAATTCGCGTTAAATAGTTACACTTTACGCTTAATTGCAATAGCATAATTTAATCTTAACATCACCAACAAAGAGACCTGGATTCGATCCAAATTTAACTTGTTTCATTTGGAATGAATAATTCCCTTCCTTTGTGTACAAAATGAATCCAAATATAACGTTATTCTTCTAAATATACATGGCACTGCGTACAAGTAATGTCGGCATCACAAAAAAAAAACAAAGTCAACGTACGCAAATTGTTGACAAAAATGTGAGAAATAATGACATTGCCAACTCTGCGAGATTCACTGATTCACAATTTCACACTTCTCTAGATTCTCGGAAGAATTTTTCTCAAAGTTTTTAACGACTCCACGAGCTTCCCAGATTCAGTATTGTTATTTTACAGTGCAATTGTAAACTTTTAATAGGCGGGAATTAGAAATACGATCTGGCATTGGAGAAGCTTTTGAATATTTATTAGATAGTGACATAGTATTCTTATTTTAATAAAATAGAACAGATATGTATGTAGATAAATATGTACAAAAATTGAATGACCGCAAATTTACCACATTACGGTTTTCGAAAACTTTTTATGTCAATTATTGATTTAGTTTCGTCCTCTTTTGTAGATACACACCGCCTACATGTTTTATCAATTAACTTTTGATGTCTTAAAACGATTATAAATATTTACTCTGTGAAGGAAATTTCAACACTTTTAATTTTTTATAGTTTAAAGTTTTCCTGAATTATTTGATAGGTATCTTAAAACGAATACTATTATTATACACAATTTACTCTATGATACTACTCTCTCCATACAATTTTTTTTTTTATATAAAATTAATTTCGACCCTTTAAACGAAATTTTCACAGATTGAACTCACTCTGGCCGAGACAGGGTCGCTGTTATAAATCTATGATACTAGTACATTGATATGTGTCAAGTTTTGAAATATGAAACACGTTGCGACAAAAGAATTGTCAAGTTTGTGTCTATGGGATGCTGTGTGTCCTACCCTACAATGTATCAGACAGAATACTTAAAAAAAGCCCAAGTACGTAGTTTTCTGCCTGATAAATTGAACAACTATAGAATATATGTATACTCCCAATAATACATATGTTAAAAGCATTAATTAAGAATTATGTTGTTAAAAATACACTCTATTCCTCAGTCGTAAGAACACATGCACAAACATATTGAGATCACCGACCGAAAGACACACAAAGGCCTTGACAATGACTCAACAATAACTAACATAATGTCAATGAATCTTTCCTGTAGGTTAAAAATCACATTTTTCATATATATGTATTAAAAAAAAAGTTTGCTTACCTTCTATAACATATTCATCGAATTTAACTGTTCCTTCTGTCTCCAATCTGACTGGTGGTCGAAATTTCTCAAGGAGTATCCTAACAGCACCTTCGCGGCCATGTCGGGCTGCAGTTATTAGTGGAGTGCATTTTACACCTTCACTACAAACATCCTGAAAAAGAAATTGAACTTTAAACTTCATTAGACAATTTATAGACGACTTCTTGTATAGACAAATTGACTCAACAAAAGCTTTTAACTTTGAAGTCTCATTTCAAAGAGATTTTATATCTCAAAAGTGTTATCTAACTACTTTAACTAATTAACACATTAACTAATTACTTTTAATGATTTGCTTTGATGCTATCGCCTATTAACTATTTTCTCTAAATAAAACAGAGTTGCTTCAATCTGTATATTTACATTATAATGTGAATTTCATCCTGAAGTTTTATATTATGTAGATGATTTAAATATTCTTATCAAAATTAAGTATAATTTAATTAATTGCATCATGTGATTAGCTCAAGAAATGATGAATTGATGGCGCCATAAAAGTTTGAAATTTTGAACATCATTATTTTTGTTATTAATTTAAATAATAATTTTGTTTTTCAAATGGTTGTAATCTACCCAAAATATGACTCATAAAATAATATACAAAAAACATATTTTTTTAATTTAGTATTGGGATATATATTAAGAGTATGTACTAGTCATATTTGTTCAGTAATATAAAAATTATTTTAGAAGTATATGTTAATCTTAATTTTTAGTATTCTAATTTTAAGTAAGTAATTCTGTTAGTGCTATATTGTTTTGGGCATGGATATGCCAGAGACTAAATTATCCCTGTAAAAGTATTATTTTGAATTCATCTTCATTTAGTCATTAAATACAGATACTATATAAACAGGCTTATATAATTGTCTTCAGTAATTCTTTGTATTACAATTTTCATTCTAGATCTATTCCTAAACATTTTTTCCTTGTGACTTTAATTTCTCTACTAACAAAAGGCACCAATTAAAAGACAATTTGCTCTTGAATTGTAGGAAATAAAAGTTATTAATGGCAATAAATTACAATCCTTGTTTGTCAACACAGCTAACAGTAAAGTCTTAATAGTAATTTATTATGCCAAAATGCATATTACATGTCACCAAATATAATGAATGCTCAATACCAATGTTTAAGTATGTTTAAATTATTACTTTAAATTGTTTCTGTCTCAACTATCAAGATTGTTATGATTGCATTATTATCATATGTTAAATAATGTTAACATTTTAGTAAGTAAACAGAAATCGAAATAATATTTGGAAAGAAATAAAGATGGGAATAGTTCTTTTATATGCCTTTTATTTATAAATTAGTTTTTCTCAATACTCCAAAACAACAATTTGTAATTTTTTTTAAATTAAGAGTGGCAGAAATGATGGCCCACTTGACACACAGGTGGTGACATAAACAACACCAGATGGATTGCAGAGGATGCCGACCTTGAGGGAATTTGTTTGAGGAAGCCCATACTGCAGTGAAATGGAAACACTTGATGGATGGATGGTGTGGATGCAGCACAAGGACTTCTAAGGTGTTCTGAGTGTCACTAAAATATGTTCTTCTTCTTAAAGTGTGTACAAAGTGTAAACAAATACTTGCAGATAACTTTTATAATATAAATAAAATAAAAAATAAAATAAATAAAGCATCTGTGTCCCCTCTGGTATTGCTTGTGTCCTTAATTGACATAAATTGTTCTGTAATGTGTAAGCAACACTGTTTTGTTTGGACATGCTGTGTACACGTGTTTTGGGCCTCTGTCTAGTTCACTTCAATGTAATCATATCTATTCAATGTATTTAATGACAGTGTCCTGTTTTGTGTTCCTTAATAAATAAATAAAAAAAAAATTAAAAAAAATATTTTATTTTTTATTAAAAAAATGACATTTAAATTTTCTAAAAAGCTTAGAGCATAATTACATAGTTACGAGTAATTTAAATTTTTATAGAAATGTATTTTATTTTGCAAAAAAAATTATTTGTGTTAAAATTAAAAAAAAAAAAAAATCATTTTTTAACAAATTTTATTTTATAAGAAACAATATATTTATAAAACCACAGTTTTATCTGGATGCAATTGAGGAGTTGGTTATACATAATATATAGAGGCTATGTCCATCTGGTTTTGTGGACTTTTCATGAAAGATTAATAGAGTAGAAAAAATAATAGAACAAGACATTGAGCTTGTCAGTAAGAACATTGGTAGATTAGATTCAGATTAGGTGTCAGTGGACTGGACACCAAAAGAACTGATAAAAGTTATTAATGGATATGTTTATGTTTATATCTATAAAGTCTATAATTTCAATGTTGTCCATAATTCAATGGAGAGGGAGTTTTTAAATATTATAAATATTGTGATTCTTTAAAAAATAAATAAAGACCCTTCTCCTCGCAACTACAATCCATTCTGTCAGGTTTTTATATTAATTTATCACTTGCATTAAATAATATTCATTTATTCCAATTTATCTCTTGCTTTAAATAATATTCATTTATTCCAATTTATCTCTTGTTTTAAATAATCTGAGTGATTTTTTTATTTAAACTTGCTGGACAGGCAATGAAGTCTTTTAATTCACCTATTCCTCATTAAAACCAACCAACTTTTGCTCTAAGAAAGGTCTGATTTAGAACTTCGTGAAATAGGTTTTAGAACAGATGATTAGAATATAATTTTTCTTTCCTAGTTCAATAACAGGACATTGAATTCAAATTTTGAAAGAAAAAACGTAGTGCCAAACGGAAATAGCGCTAACCTTTACATAGATTGCGTGTTATCAAGGTTACCTAACAGTAATAAAGAGATACGACGACGCAAATTCACCTATGAAGGCGCACAAAAATAATTTAATAACGCACACGCATTCGCACACAAAGCGCAAAAGGCAACACACTATCTGATTTAAACGTTAAAAATAGAAAATAACGTGACTAAACGAGATTTTTTTTTTCAGAGTACACATAGAAAAATAAAAACAATTTCACCGAAAAAATATATGTTAAATTTAATTTTACTGATACTCACGCTGTTCAAAATATCGTCTATTTCATCAGTGTTCTTTTCATATAACAAAGCGTAAAGGGTTAAGGACATTCCATCTCTAGCTGCGAAAAACACCCGTTCCTTCAGAGAAGTCGATTCATCATCAAACGATAATTTATCCTCCATAGTCACTATTGAAGTCCGAAATCAAATTAATATATTTGCACACAAAACACGCTTTTTATTTGTATAAAATAATTAAACGAAAACGTTTTAGAAACTAAGAAAATCACCTTCCCATAAAGAAATTTGGGAATCTACTACAAAAATACAAGTTAAAAGTGTTGTGTTCGTTTTGTCAATGTCAAAATTGATATATTACAGTCTTAGTGACATTTTTCCTATGTAATATTAATTTACTCTATAGCAAGGAATATAGTACTCTCTAAGCGAGAGGCTCTATAGTATAAAAAAAATCGGTGTTAACCGAATTAACTCAAGAACTGTGTTCAAGTAAATTATATCAATTTTGTTAATTAAAGATATTTTTTATTTTCTGAAAATATGTGATTACTAAATATTAATATCTACGTACTTCCCATTCTATTGCATACATTTTAAATAAGTCATAATATAGTCTAACAAAGGAAATCGGTGTTAACCGTGACACACAAATAATCAACTAAAAGAACAATGGTTTTGTAAAAATTATTGTAGTTTTGTTACATATTAAAGGTAATTTTTATGTTACTGAAAGTATGTGATTATTACATAATATTAATACCTACTTTCTATTTTTATTGCATAAAAATTCGTTTTGCAACTTAACTTGCAACTTCTGCCACGTTTGTCCAAGTGGAATTATTTTGACCAATAGGAATGGGAAAGGGAAGACTTCTCATTTTGACATTTTCGTTTCGTAAGCTAGTTTTTTGACGTGTAACCTGTCGCGTTTTCTCTATTTACAAAATTGTTTAAAATTTTAAACATTGTCCTAATCTACATAATTCGCTCATAATGTCTAGCGGTCAATGGGAAGTAGTTGGAAAAGGCAAGAAATCGCAAAATGGAAAAGTGAAAACCAACAAAGACGACGAAAAGAAACCATTCAAGAATGGTCCGAAACTTGAAGATGTTGGTAAGTGTACTGAACTTTAATTTTCTTTGTTTTCTTTATGAATTTTATTTATATTCGCTACTCGTTTTAGTGCCCCATTCTCAAATAAAATCATTTTATGCGGGCATGGAGATTGACGATGATAGAAAACCACAAAAAGAAAATAAAAAGAAAGAAGGCGATAAGAAAGGCAAAAAGCAAGATAAGAAAGCGGAACCTGCGAAACCGAAGCCCCCTAAAACTCTTGAAGGCGCTTTAGAAGCGGTGAGTCTTACTTAATTTCATCCAGATCGTTAGCTGTTAATAGAGGATACGGAAGAAACAATTCATTTTATTGAGAATAAGCAATTGAAAAAAAAATGCATTTAGTCTATTTAGTTAAAAATGCCTAAGTAATTAAATATTGACAGCAAAGTGCCAATACCTTCTAACATAAACCAAAATTTTACACAAAATAAAAAAACATTTAGTTTCATTATAACTTTTAAATTAATAAATCAATTTTAAATATAGAAAGTAAGTATAATAACATGGAAGTTTTACAAAAATATGTAAAAATCGATTTTACAGACATTAAAATTAAGATGTCAATTTCTAAAAAAATGTAAGATAACATTGTGTAAGTGCAAGAAAATGTAAATATAAAAAATATGTATTGTATTGAGGTATTGCCGTACTTCACAGTCAATATCACAATTGTGCACAAAAGTTGCTTTTATAATAAGGTACCATTTGATAAGTCACAAAATATAAGGATAAAATAAGGCCTGGTTTAAAAAAATCATTTTAGAATATTAATAATACTTTTTGATAACTGTATATACTAAAATGTTTTATTACTTCTTTATACATACACATAGATTACTGACTGGACAAGTGCAAAAAACATTTTGTAATATGCCAAAAAAAACTTGTAGCTAAGATAAACTAAATGAACTAAATCTTTTGTTTTTCAGCTTGACTCAACTGAACTATCCAATATTATTATAACTAACAGAGTGAGATTTACAAATGCACCACTGGTTTGGTTGAAAGAGATTGCTACCTTCCTAAACTCCAAGACTCAGATTGATATAGAAGATCCAACATTCTCCAACTATCCTGAGACATATCCTCTGTCTATTCTATCTGGCGAAATCAAAGGTTTATTGGATACTGTCATTCAAGATGCAGGAAAAGCAAATGCCCAATTATTTTACGAGGGCACCCTAACCGCTTTGGCTAATGATATGACTAGAGGTAAAAGGTTACTTCTTATTTTTTAATGTTAAGATTGACAGACAGGCTGATAGTCCACTTGGTGATAGATGGACTATCGCCCATAACACCACAGGTGCTGCAAAGTGTGCTGTCAACCATAGTACAATTAATGTTAGGGTTAGGAAGGGAGAGGAAAATGGGTTCTGGCAACCTTTAATTTCTCACTGAAAGGTCTTCTCCAAGGGGGTGGTTACTGCTGCTATATGGGCTGCCAAAATGCAGCTGTCCTGCTATTACTAAGCTAACTTTATCACCTAAGCAACACCATAAGGGGTTGCTAGTGTAATTGTGCTGGACTATACAAATAAACCCTACTCAGTGTCGGCACATAGTATAATGTGAAGTCATTCTTTTTCTCTGGCTGTCAGTATGTGTTGCGCTAATCTCGGAAAGTTATGAACGGATTTTGTTCATGATTGTATATATGGAAAAATGAAATCTGATGATGGTGTATAACTCATGACCTATTTATATTTGCCAAGTTATCACGGTTTTTGTCAAAAAACTGAACCGTTTTGCGTGGCCTGGCTAAGCTAGTATTGAATATGATGTCAATCAATAGTCATAGAGCTTGAATAGCAGAACTTATCTACATATATTCCCAATCATTATGTGTTTATAATACCCATTAATAATATTTCCAGGTCAAACTGCAAATGGGCATAGAGTGCTTCTCCAACTTTTAGCGCAACATTTTCCAGATTTCTCCACAATTTCCATAGCAAAAAGTGTCAGCCTAAGAAATTCGTACCAGAACAGGCCAGCAATTGGTCTCTCTTTGCTTTGGGCATTCGGACAAGGTGGCCTCAGTGATTTTTCTGTTGGGATGAAAGGTAAGAACCTATGTTTAAAATACAGATTTGTCAATAATATATTATCTAATTTCATCAATATAAGTTCAGTTATTCATATAAATATAATAGACACTATTAAATTTATTTTTGCAATAATTATAATAATAGGCCAAAATGCCTATGCAATTTTTAACACTACCATACTGTAGTTTAAAAAAAAATCTACATCTGTTTAGAATAAGACTTTAAAATAGATATCTGATGAAGTAATTTAATCCAGCATCCATAAATTTTACAAATTTTTTATTGACATCAAAATGTAAATATACTAAGAAAAGATTTCATAACAAGCAAGAAGTTTTTATATCGATTAATTGGCCACCTGCCCTCAAGGTGACTGATAAAAAGATATTTTACTGATAACAGATCAATATACAGAGAGAAACTTGTGTAAATACATTGTTAGTGTGTGTCCTGAGTGACGGCGTATCGCGTATGCGGAATCCGCCGCGCACGAAACAAGTACTCGATCCGCTTACTTGCAGTCTATGGCTCTAGTATGAGTTCTCTCGCTACTGAGTGTGGGCATTATAAATTCAAACTCATACTAGAGCCACTGGACAGTTTCAAACAAAGCTGAGTATTTGTTTCGTGCCCAGCAGATTCCGCTTCCACGATACGCCGTCACTCAGGTCAGGACCACACTTAATGTATACATGTGTGTATAGGAACAATCACAAGTTGTAATTTAAGACTTTAGATTTAATATTCTATATACTTTTTTTATGATGGTTGTCAGACAAACTGACGTTCCAGTCCACATGATGGTAGGTGGCTACCCTCGCATATAACATAAGCAACGTCACAAGTTCTGCAAGTGTGTTGCGGAACTTATTAGGATTAAGGATAGGGTAATCCCTGTCCTTATTCCTATGAAGCGATAGAGAAATGAGCTCTGTTATCTAAGATTTACTTAAACACCATTGCTCGGGTGGTTAAGTTGTTTGCCTTAGTTTTCGAATTCAATTCCCGGTGGCGCCGACTTTAAAATTACCTTTTTAAATGAACTCTGGTCTGGGTGCGCAGAGTTTGCCCTCGGTCTGTTGTATGGTTATCCCATACACAAAGCCAAATGTTTAGTCTTTACATACAAATTTAACTTCATTCTGATTTTTGTTACAGCTTGGCAAGACCTATTCCTACCCTTGTTAGAGCTTAAGAATTATTCCAAATATGTCGTTTCATACCTATCTAATGTTCTGGATCAACACACGCTGACTGATAGTACAAGAGTTACCCAAGACCAACTGTTGGCCATGTTCGATTTGATTAGCAACAAGAAAAATAACCTGTCAAAAGACCTACAATATGACCTCATTAAGCAGTTAAGTAAATATAAGGTGAGTTAGTTAAACCCAAATGGCAAGATTCGAGATCAAGCTTTTGTTTATGGTCTGTGTTGGATTGTTATGATAAAATCTGAATTATATGCATAGTTAATATTTTTTTTTGATATCTGACTTATAAGTAATTATAAAACTTTTATTTAATATGAAGAATTATTTGTTTTAGAACACCTGTGTTATATTATAGAATATTATTTACAGTGAATATTTATTTATTCTAGAATTCAAGTGTCATTCAAGTATATTTTTGTAGTCATTTGATACAGTAAAAATGCTCATATAGGTCAATAATTTTTTAGTCAGATATTAAAATATGTACCTAACCTAATAAAATAAAATAAAGATATTGTCTCATCTAGGATATATATTTCAAGAAAAGTGGTAACAAATTACAAGTGACTTTCAACCAACTAATGAAGAAGCTTCCGAACCAATACCTCAGCGGTTCCAATTTGGATCCGTACAACAAAGTGATACTCGAAAGCCTTATAGACTGTTTGAATCTGGACGACTCTTGCAACGAAACTTGGAAACAATTGTTCAATAGGTGCACCAAACAATCGGCGACTCTACTCGATTATATCAGTGAGTATTATTTAAATAACTGTTATTTATCCCTATGCCAATGCCTTATCCTCAATCACACTATGCAGCGTCTGTGACGTTGCCTTAACATTAAAAAAAAGATTGACAGGGTTGACAGAAAGGCTGAAGTTTACCATCAGCCTTTCTATCGACATTAACATTTAAAAAAAAAAAACACTAACAATTTTCCGGGATAAAAAGTATCCTCTATGTTAATCCAGATATTTGGCACACAGATTTTTGGGAGAAGGAGAATAAAACTTCACTATTAATTTTGAATTCCTCATGCCACTCATAAAACTTATATTATTTACCAACTTTTTCCAAATTTCATATGTCTCCTTATAATATTAAATAGGTAATTATTGAACATTTTATCTTGTCGATTACCATAATATTACATAATACCATAACAAATCAATATTTTAAATAATGTGTTGTTTTAAATTTAGACCAGAATTGGTCAGAAGTGAGCCCAAAACTGAAGTTGAAATCGTTGAAGAAAACTGTTACGTTGTACAAAGAAGTTTGCCGCGATGCTTTGAAAGGGAAAAAAAAGGACGAGACAGTGGTGAAAGCAAACAAAATATGCCAGGTGAGTCGTTCATATTTTATATTTTTCCCAATTAAATTATGATTTTTTTTTTCTTAAATTGACTAAGCAAAACCTTAAGCATAAATAAAGTACTAACGGGGCGCCATGTCTGCGTTATATCAAGTCCAGGTAAGTGCAGACAGTTATGTACTTGCAATGTCGTCTTACCACTTGCCCTCTAACACTTTTATCATTAACCTGTATTGAGGAATCCTTCCATGAGACGTTCCATGAACATATTGAGGAATCCTTCCCTTCCATGAACAATATCTTTGCAGTGGTACTTTGTGAAAATGACCCCTCATTGGCAGTGACTGCCTTGCAGTGCAGTACTTTCGTTGTTTTTTATGTTGGATTTTTTTTATTTCGTAACTTATGTTATATTGTCACTGTTGTTATTGTGTTTACAACAGTTACAAAAAAATGCCTGTTATTTTTAAGATTTTTAGAACATCCACAAAAATAAATCAATATTATCTTTGGCAATTCGAAAGTGAACTATTTCCAGCCACATTCAGCCACATGCCAACAAAAATCCGTTGATAACGTTCAATAATTTGATAGTATAATAAATACCTTCGAAGAACTACGTTTTTTAATTTAAAGCATGGAAATAGATGTTAGGAGGAGGAGCACGAGCTTGCTCTATACATACATGATATAGTGACCGTCGGTACAATCATTTATTATTGAATAAGTGGCGCTGTAGTACAATTTTATTTACGGTAGATTCATGAACTACGCAACTCATACCAAACCACAATGCTACACAAGCGCCATTCTGGCCAATTTATGAAACACTATTTAATGGTTGTGGCTTGACACGTTTTTAGTTAACATGGAGAATAGAGCTCCTCCTTACCTCTTTTTACCATATTACAAATTACGGTACTATTCAAAACTAACCAGACTTATTGGACTGCAAGCCAGCAACAGATTTTCATGATCAATCAGTTCTCGGTCGTATAACTCGTCAGATGCTTGAGAGAGTTGTATCGTGAAGCCCTTTGAACGTCAGCTACCGCTCCATGGGTGGGTTCAGCAGCGGTACCTACCCTCCCAAACACATAGAAAAAAAATATTTTCAGTCATTTCCTCCCGATTGAAAATTTGTCATATTATAGTTAACATAATATCTTGAAGAAAAAAAAAGTCAGCTGACTATAAAATGGTGGATTATTGAACTTGAAAAAAAAAATGTCATCGAGATGAACCAGCTGACATCTTGCGAATTATTGCTGGAGAGGAAATGACTCACGAAATTTGTGCCTGGTTTGTGGACCATAAGTAACCATAAGTTATACTGTGCGTGCGTAATATTGGTGTCCCTTATAGCACAGACCATAAGTACCATATCAAGTATATAATCTGTATCGTCTATTTTTGAAGTGAATCTTTGCGCGCGATGACTATAACGGTCACTGACGTTTTTTATCGTTTCTTGTAACGATTCTATCGAGATCTCTACTACTCTACCGCTTTACTAATATTTGATCGCCAAAAAAGTTCCACTTCTGACACGCGTACTCTGAACACGCGCATGTACACGTTTAATTGCTCTGTGTAGCATCCCTTCACTGATCCTTCAAATTGACACATTTGATAATTCTTTCTTTGTGACCTGTGGCATTGAACAAAGACATGTTGAGGTTGAATGTGAAGGAAGAAAAGGGAGGAAATAAAAATACTTGTGCGAAAAAATTTAAAGAAAATAATTATTCTGCTTTGCTTTGTTTCTTTGGATTTTATTAAAGTATGTTAATTTTCAATATTTCACAGTTCTAAAGTGTGCGAGTTATGTGAATCGTAACCGATTTTTTCACACGGAATACTTGTTTGGGCGTATAGGTAAAGTACTAACAAAGTACGACGGAAGGCATTCACAGTTTATTTGCAATTCGTTACTAAACTAGTAGAACAGCTTTGATTTTAGTTCGTAGAAAAGAAAGTGTGTGATTCTAACTGTAAAGGTGTCTGCTATTTAATCCGTTATTTCATTCGTTCATCTAAAAGCGATTCGCGTAACTTTTACTAGGATAGTTTGGAGCTTTGGAGAGGTAAAAACTTCCCTTTTTAAATTTGACGTTCGAAAATCAACAAACGAAATTACACATTAAAAATAGCAAATAGGGGTTCTATTTTTAAAAATAGAAATCAAGTACCTGTGTGCCTCTTATCGAAATTTAAAATGTAATTTTTAAGTGGTGAAAATATTGTGTAAAATGGTGATTACAAATAAATTTAATTTAGTAATTTTGATTAGTTTAGTTATTATATTATTAAAATTTTAATATAATACATATGTATCTAATGAAACTTAATAAATAGGTTCAACATTCATAGGGAGTCTCCAATTCTCCATTAAGTTAGATAACCAAATTTATGATAATTATATATTTGAACTCTCAACTTTTTTTCTTTAACTTTGAATTGTTAAGTTTCAATTATTCTAATATGCATTGTACTTAGGTATTATGTAGTGAATGTATTCACAATTTTCTTCTTTTCTTATATTGAATTTTTGTAATTGAAGGTAACTAGGTATTTTATAGTTTAAAACTTTTATTAGATAAGATAAAGTTGAAACATTTAAATGCACACACATATAAAATGTATTGTTTGTGTATGACCATTGACCCCCTATCATTGTACAGAAATGATAAGAATTCTGATCAAAACATCAAAAACAGGTTATCAAGTGGAGATATAGAAATAAATTGTCAACAATGTTTACATTGTGACTACTAACATCCATACAGTGCATTATTTCATGCTATTACTATGAATTTAGAGTAGGTATATTTTACCCTTCAATTTTTGTAGTAGCCATCTACTATCAAGCGTACTATCAGCCCGTCTATCAACCATGACTTGAAAAAATTAAGTATAAATGTTCTTATCCAATTAAATTTAAATGTAATGACTAATATGTAAAATAATTTTTTTTAGGATATTCTAGACAGAATGACAAGTACTAGAAGGTTCCCTTGGCTGTGGGCCAGTTTCTTCCTGGTGCTGGCAATAGGAGGACTGGTAGGTTACGACGTTGCAAGAGTCGGTGGCAACTTCCCCAGTAAGTTTTTCAATATATATCCTAACTGGCTTTTGTCCACGTTTTCGGCGCGTGTCTTTATAAAATTTGTTATTGTGATGAATTAATATTAATTTAAAGTTTCATGAAAATTCGTTCAGTAGTTTTCGCACAAAACAGTAAAAAATACCCATCCATTTAAATTTTGATTCTCTTATAGAACTATAAACATTTCACTAAAGAAAAATTTTTTAGCATTTCAATTTAAACAATAGTATTTTTTATGGTTACTTATGAAAACTTAGTGGTTGTAGAATTTTTTTACTGAACTCTTAAGATGCTATTAACTTATCTACCCAAAAATTAAAACATTATAATTATGTTTTAGTTAGTGTCTTATATGGCTTTTTTCATATACTTACTATAATTATTCTTAAAATAGTTACAGTACTAGATCTTTCCTTGACTATATCAACTGATAGGGTTTCGATTATATAGACTGATATGTTATCCAAAATGAAATATTTACCTTTATTTACAGAGAGTACAACCGGCCGCTTACTCAATGACGTAGGTCTATTAGAGCAAAGCCAACATGCGTGGCAGAAGACTTTGTCAGCATCGGCTCGCGGCTATCTTTGGTTGGAAACTAACACACCCATATACTACTCGCAAGCGTCGGAATTCGCGAAGCCCTACGCTCAGTTATCGAAAGATGTGTTCATTATAGCACTGAAGAAAACGGGCATTCTGTATGAGAACATCAAAGATTACATTGTGGAGAAAACTCCGGTCGTCTTATCGACCATAGATCACTACGCTCCGGGATTGGTGGAGAACGTTCAGAGTTATACGGCAGCGGGATATGGGACTGTCAAAAAGTATTCGGGCGATTACTATACTTTGACAGCTGATTATTTGAAGACCAAAGTCTTTGTGTAAGTCTATTTTTTTTTTTTTTTTTTTTAATGAAAAAATGGTCAAGAAATATTGTGACAATTAATTTGATCATAGGTAGAATAGAATAAAATAAAAAATAGAAATTTGAATAGAAATAAAATGATTAACAACAAACCAATTGGGATCGGGTTATCTTCAGTGAGAGGGTGGATACTGCCTCCAGTCGGGTTCCTTAATCTCCTGCTTAATAATTATTCTGCTACTACTTTGATTATTCATTAAAAAGTGCTGAGTCTCTTTTTTTTTTACGTTAATTAAAGAATGCCGGAACACAGATCTGTGTTTGGGCCTTTCGGGCATTATTTGGAATAAATGTATGAAATGTCAGAATTAATGAATAAAAGAAGCATTTCAACATGATTTCAACTAATGTTTTGACTTTACTTATCGCTGACTTTTGTACTTATCTAAGCAATTTGCATTCAAGAGATTAAACAACAGTTTATAAAATATTTACTAGCTGATTTGAGTGGAAGACAATCTGTTATATTATGTAATTTTTTTTTGTGATTGTTTATTTTTATATAGTTGCAGTTAATTCAATTAGACCTGTTTACCTTTATCATAAAAAAAAAATCTTATATAAAAACTGCTTAAAAAACTAATAGTATTTATAGTGTTTGTTTTTATCTAATTAGATACCAATATTATAAAGAGGAAAGATTTGATAGTTTTTTTTTTATTTGTTTATTTGCATTGAATAGGTTCCGTAACTACTGGACCGATTTGAAAAATTCTTTCACTGTTTGGAAGCTATACTATCAGCGAGTAACATAGGCTATATATTATAAAGTTACGCGGGCGAAGCTGCGTGCAACAGCTAGTTTTTAATAAATTCACAAGTTGTTTTTATTTTGTTAAATTTCAGCGGTGAATGGGCACCGGAAATTCTTCACAATAAGACACAGAGCGCTCTCAATGTGACCAAGAACCAAATGTCAACGTATTTCCACTGGTTCAGGGAACAAGTCCACGTCTACTCGGAGATACCTTGAGGTGACGCACACTCGCACGAGTGACGCACCCCAACACACATTCACAGGCGGAGGTGTGTGTTTTGTGACTTAAAAAATTTAAAAGAAAAAATAAAATCACACTTTACCCCAATTACCCCCCAAACATTTTTTCATATTTTTTTTTTTTTTTAGATCTCATCGCCCTAAGAGTTAATTTATTGAGTGTAAATATGCTTTCATAGAATTGCAATACATAGTTTGAAATGCCTCATACATTTTTAATTGGACACAAATTAAATTGGATTTTTCAATTTACAAATGATTCAAGTGAAGACTTAAATTTTTTAAATTAAAATATATATATTTTTTATTATTTATTTGTTGTTTTTTTTTTAAACAATAAATACAATAATATTATGTATAACTTAACAAAGTTGTCTAACTCCATCCAAATACGTGTGCTGTGATTAGGGTGAATGTTAAGACTTTTCTTAAAATGTCTTCTTTTATTTTCTTCAGACTCATCAAGTTTTAAATGCACACAGATGATACAATGTTTTTTAATCTTGATTTTTTTTCTCGATTATCACATGCTTACTTAGATCATTTGTGAACTTAAAGTATCCCAATAGTAATATTACAGGCTTTTAAAAAAAATTGTAATAATGAAATTAATTATTTTTATTCTTTTACACTTTTAAATTTTAAAGTTAAAAAAAAATTTTTAGTCCATCCTACCCCACAGAACATTTTTATACTATAGAATTAACATTCTCTAGTATGTTTACCCAGTGCAAGCAAATCCGTATACAAAAGACAGTGGTGAAATAAACATACGAAATTCGCTACTTCTATATTCTATAGTAATAGATTATTCCGCGTGTCACCCTTTACCCCGTGAAGTAATTACGTGGGGTAAGAAAACATAACACATCTCCGCCTGTAAATGCTCTTAACAAATTATTTTCTCATCGACATAAACATCTGCCTTGAAATTTTTAACCAAATAAAATATATAATCAATTTATTTAAAACAACGAAAATTATAATTTATGTATACATTCTTTTTCTAACTTAACACTCATGTAAATAAGGAATATGTATTTATTTTTAATGCATAAATGGTTCTAAACTAGCGACCCGCCTCCCGGTTTCGTATAGGGTGCAATTCTTTTCTGCAAATAAAACCTTCCTCGTTTAATTCTCTGTCCATTAGTGAAGACCGCATCAAAATCGGTTGCGTTTTTTAAAAGATTTAAGCGTATATACAGAGAGACAGACAGACAGACAGGGGGGAAGCGACTTTGTTTTATATGTACTATGTAAAGATGAAAACTGTTCAATTTTACAAATACATATGAACTAATGCTTTATTTATTTGTATTAAAAATGAATAATTTTGCTACACCAAAAAGCTTACCACAAAGATTATATATATTTTTTTTGTTTGTCGCATCTTCAGTGACGTCATTAATAAAATTAAATTAAATAGATTAAGTGACCCCATAGAATTCAAAATTGATAAATATTTTTTTTTAAATATATTTGTAAATGTCACATCAAGACAAATGTTTTCCATAGAAATTTGTAAGTAATTTGCAAATTTTAATTTTACTATATCACAGTATTTGAGTCTTTAGTGGATGTTTATTAAACATTTTTGGATTATTTTTTGCATTAAAATTAATACATATTCCTCAAACGAATTTCGATAAAACGCAATAAGAAAATCATATCAGAACTAACTAAAATGTATGTCATGACAATTTTTTAAAATTTAGTATTAATCGGTATTTAAATGTACACATACATACACATTCCTTTCGCGCATTTAATTTGGTTTTTTTTTTTTTTTTTACTTTATAGAGTTACCTACAAGAATTTGTGTCCAAACATGTTTATTTATAGCATATATTTTGTAATTTATATTTCTTTTTGTGTATTTGTTAAGTATGACTTTGTATTGAATTCTAACTTAGTACAAGACTTTGTTAGGTTTGATACTTGTCGCACGGCGGTCATTGTAGTACAGTGTTTCTCAAAGTTTGATGTATGTTAAAATTTTGATATCACAAAAATTTTATTTTCTAATATAAATACTTCACGGTAAATCGGCTTGAAGATTGATTATTTTAAAATTATTGAATTTTTTCTCTCTTTTGTTTTGTTGATTTGATTTGATTTTATGTTATTGATTAATTATAATAATATGTAAGTTGTTCTCTCTAGGTATTTTTCATCCCATTAATATTTGTTGATTCATTTATAATTTAATTAATCTCAAGTAATGTTATGCTTTCCTGTAATTTAAATTCATACTTGTTATGTTCCTTTCTGTCAGTGTTATATATTGTGATTAAGTATGTCTTTAGTTGGTAAGCCTTTAAAAAAAATATTAGATAAAAATGCTAAGGGACTTTTGATTTCATAGAAGATTTGGCTAAATTATTAAAAAGCAAAGCTAAGGCTACGATCACATTACAAAGAGCCTCGCTTAGTGCTAGCAGCCAAGCGACTCGCTTAGTGACTGCTCCTAGTGTACAGACGTATTAGTAGATACTACTTTAGCGACTTTCTAAGGCCTTGAGCATGAAAACTTTAGTAAAAAAAAGATACGTGAAAAATTACCAAAAAAATGCACCTTAAACTTACTAAAAATTATAAACGTTATACCGAAAAGTATATTTTTCTAACTAATAAACGGTATAAATTTTTATATGTACTTTAATTCTGTAATGTATTTATAAATTTTTGAAAATTCGCGTTTTTTTTTTGTTTACACAAAATCCCTTGCTTAAATGATTTAAAGTACAGTTAGTTAGCGAGTCGCTTAGCGAAATAACGTGTTTGTAAATGGAACAAGTACTAATTGCTGCTGTTTTAAAGTAAATCTATTTTGAATTGTATTAAATTTAAGCATTGAGTTTTTTATGGTAGCCATTTGTCTCTAGTACACGAGCGTAGCTCTAAGCTTGGCACGTATAGTGTGGCCAAAGCTCTAAGCTTTGAACAATAATTATGAAATGGTCTACTGGGGAACACAGTTTACGAAGAACATATCAAGACACCAAAACTTTGAGAAACACTGTTTTCTATATGACATCATCAGTGCACGCAGTAAACAAATTATTAATAAGGCTGTATGCTCTTGAATATTATTTTACATTATATTATTAATAATCGTCCTATTTTTTTACTCATAAAATATGTTTTAATTTTTTATTTCATTTTTTTTTCTACGCTTACACGAAACTAACATTTTCACTGATACAAGTAAAATAAAAATGCATTTTTTTTTTTGCATTTAAATTTTATATTCATTTATTCATCTAAGTCTGAAAGAGTTTCAAAATGTCTGTCTTAAAATTCTACTAATACCGCAATATTTTTATGTATAAATTATCTTATTCTAAATTAATTTAATTTATTATTTCTTTTTTCTTTTTAAATTGTTAGTTGTTAAATATAAAAGTTTTCATTAAAGTATTTAAATTGCTATAAACTTAAATCAATTAGAAGAGGTTTGTGAAATTTAATGAGTTTTTTTCTGTTTATTTATACACATAGATGATTTGATATGAATTTTTCATCACAAAATTGCACTCTTATTTTTTTTCTTGGGTATTTTTTTTTTTACTTTACATAAAAAATACCTAGGTAAGGAAAAATAAAAAGTATTCGGTTTGGTGTCTCACTACGATTAAGTACCTACTTGTATTTGAGCCTAATTAATTTCGTAGATTGCTTAAATTTCTATAAAAAAAATTGTGTTACAAAATGTAAATAATTATTGTATTTTGAAAGGTGTCACGTGTTTAGTGATTGTGTTTGAGGGTTTATGAATCACAATAAAATATTGTTAGTGATAAATTGAGTGGTTTTATTTCGTGCTTTCTGAATTTCTACTTTTTGTTAGTAGAAGTCAAAGAAGGCCTTGTATCAGTAGTCCTATGATCGGACTGATGAATGGATGAATGGATGAATGGATGAATGGATGAATGGATGAGACTCTGTGGTCTCAGTAGTCTGACGATTGGCCGATCCTGGCAAGTGAAAGAAGTGACAAATGTCAAAAATAAATCAATCTATACTAAATACTAATATTATAATGTTATCTATACATAATTGGAGTTAAATGACAAAAGTACCTAAAATTTTTTACAATTGATGGTTTACTCCTTTACTTTTACTAGTATTTCAAGTATTTGTTTATAATAGATACTTTTACCCAGAATGACCTCTACTTTGACTTTGATCTATTCTATACATCTATACTTACTAATAATAAAAATTAAAAAAGAAATGTATTTTTGTTTGTTGAATTAACTCAAAAACTAATTGACTGATTTTAAAAATTCTTTCACCTATAGATAGTTATCAGAGAGTAACATAGGCTACATTTTATGAAGTTAGGCGGACAAAGTCGCGCGTAACAGCTAGTGTTATAGTAAAATCGTAAAGGAGCCAGCCGTGTCTGTACATTAAATATTTAAAAAAAAATCGTTCATGTACCTACTTATGTTAAAAAACCGAGGTCAAAAAATAGGTTTTTATTTGTCTGTCTGTGCACGCTAATGTCAGAAACGGCTTAATCGATATGAATGCGGTTTCACTGAGATATTGTAGTAAGCCGAGTGTTTTGTTTCATTGGAATCGGTTTACAAGCCCTAATAACGAAATACCAAGCGTACGAAGTTGCGAGCACAGCTAGGGTAGTAATAATTTATTAGAAATTCTTAAAAAAAACACTTATTGTATATCCAAAACGTTCACAAAAAAAATGATTAAAAAAAGTAGTAATTAAATAGGTGCGACTTCGGCTCGCTTGATAAAAAAGGAAAATTGAACTCTCCGGCGGGGAATCGAACCCCGGTCTCCCGCGTGACAGGCGGGGATACTGACCACTATACTACCGAAGACTTGTATTGGCTTAGCTAATTTATGGTATATATATATCTTTAGATTAGAACTATTTCCTACATGTTATTTTGACATGAAATAACGCCTATTTCCATACAGAAGCAATTCAGAAAAATGATAACAAAATCGGGGAATAGATTTTTATTTTATCAACTACATCTAAAATGTAATTACACCCTTCGCTCAAAGAAAATAATACACGTAGGTATTCAATTCACGTAGAACAGACGGCCGTGTCCACGACACAACCACCCACACATATTTTTAATTATTTTTCCTTTATGGCTAATTCTGTTCTATTGCTTGTTTGGTTAAAAAAATGTTGATTCAATATTTTTGTACCTATTAGTTTAATTAAATGTCTTTTTAAAAAAGACATTTCATAATATTCCTATAACAGTACGAAACCAGTTCACTGAATACTTTTTGTGAGTCCGGCAAGATCTTTGCCATGGGAAATAAATAAAATCTAGTTAAATATGATAAAATTAATAAAACAATTATGTATTTACTTATTTATTGACTTTTAACACTCGACGACCGACGCATAAACGGGGTGTTATAAGTTTGACGTGTGTGTGTGTATCTCTGTGCACTCCTGTATCTGTCTGTGACATCGTAACTTCAAAACGGATCGATTTTGAGATAAGCTTTTTGTTTGAAAGCTGACGTTTTCGGAATTATTCTTATCTATAATTTATGAAGATCTGTTCAGGCGTTTGAAGACTATCACCTCATTTCCTAGTAAACGAATGATGTGAACTTTGGTGGTATTTCCATGACATGGTAACCTTGACCTGATGCTGCAGCATCAAGTAGCCTGCGGGACCACAAACTCCTCAGCAATTTACAGCAGATACAGCCTGTTTGGGCTCAATAGAAAGTCGGGGGTTAGTTTATAATTTTAATTAATGTTATTTCGAGATTTCAAACTCCACCTCCAGATGGTAGCCAATGTGCGTCATCCCTTAGTCTATTCCGATCTTATTCCTAATCTTACAAAGGTTTGCAGCACATTTGATTTCTTCTTGGCGGTTTTTATTAATTCATTGATAATAATTTACTTTTTTAAATATCTTTGAATAGGCAGAAATACGCCATATTCGAGTATATGTTCGTAAATATTTTTGTAAACTGAGCTAGATTAGAAGTAGGCAAGGAATCTGAGATATAAACAACAGCTTTCATTTAAATCTTTATTTTATAAAAACATAATTTATTAGATATATTATTAAATAACATTAACTTCACTTGCTGAAAAATAACCTATTTGTATTGTCATAAATAGCTTTGGCCAATTCATCTATGTCCTCATTGCGAATTGCAGCTAATATTTCCAAAACTTGCCTGAAACAAATGAAACATTAAATTAAAAAGAAAAGCAATCTTCATTTTACATTATACTAGCTGTTGCACGCGACTTCGTCCGCGTAACTATATAAAAAGCCTATGTTACTCGCTGATAATATAGCTTTCTATAGGTGAAAGAATTTTTCAAATCTGTCAAGTAGTTTCGGAGCCCATTCAATGCAAACAAACAAACAAATATTTCCTCGTTATAATATTAATATAGATTGGTTGGCAGACAGGCTGACTTTACATAATTTATATTCATAATAAAATATGCTATAATTAGTCGTCCAAGGACCAATGCGGGCGGAAGTCGACTTTTTATCCCTCGAGCAAAAAAAAGGGTGTTGTAACTTTGACTTGTACATCTGTGTGTCTGTCTGTGGCGTCATAGCTCCTAAACGGATGGTACGATTTTGATCAGGGTTTTTATGTTTGAAAACAGACATGCTCGAGATAGTTCCTAGCTATGATTTATGAAAATCCATTCAAGCGTTTGAAAATCAAAAAGTGATTTCACTAAAGTTAGTTCTCAAAACAAAATTTCCCATAAATCGAACATGTGAACTTGTTTGTTTGTTTTGTAGTTTTTAATTATAGTTAGTCAATTTTTTTTTAATTATAGCATGTTTAAATCAGATTATACATAAATGTACGGTGTTTTAACTTACACAATATTGACAGGTTCGTTCCGTCCCTTGACTTGTTGGTTTGATTCCGAGTCATATTTCTCCTTTTTGACAGACGAAAACTTGGTGACAACGTGACAGAAGCCAGGGTGCGTCTGCTTCACCTCACACCAAGGGCAATCTGTTTCAATCATCAAACGATCTTGTGGAATTTTAGCAGCTACCTCCAAATTTTCTCGAGTCCGTAGCGAACTAAAAATGTGAATATATATCCTGATTACAATTCTGTCTGTCTGTCTGTTAACTTTTAACGCCTTAACCACTCAGCCGATCATCATGAAATTAAGCATATATACATTTTCAGCGCTACAAAAGATAGGACGTAGGGTAGGTACCCTTTTTTTTTCATTCAGAAAAAAAGTACTGTTCCCAATTGATCATCTAAAATAAAATAAAAAACTAACACCTTGCCAAAGTGTTTATAGCAACAAGTGGTCAAGCGTTATATTGCTTGTATTTTTTAATATTGCAACGCGGACGAAGTCACCGGCACCAGCTTGTATTAATAATATAATAATTGTTATTGCATTCCTATCAGTATTCCTATCTTTGCATTGTATTGTTGCTCGTGTGTAAAGACAACAATAGCCATCAAATAGAGAGACAGTTCTCTTGTCACACATCCATACTATTATTATTATTATTATAAATGTAAAAGTAACTCTGTCTGTCTGTTACCTTTTCATGTCTGAACAAAACAACTGAACTGTTAGTCATAATATTATACACACTAAAAGAATATAATAAAAATTCAACACCTGGTATAACGTCAATAAAAATGTCAACCGTCATATTGCTCATATATTATTTTGTCAGGTGTTATATTTATTTCTTTTCATACCATCCATAAATTAAACATACCATCCATTTATTCCAATATACAATCCCAAAGCCAGAATCTTTTCTAGTGCCTCTTGTGTACCGTCGAACGAATGCACAACCCCTCCGACAATGTGGTGACCGTTCCTTGTTAATATTTCAATTAAATCATCGGCAGCCGCTCGACAGTGTAAAAATAATGGTAAGTTGTACGCTTTGCTTAGTGGTAGTTGAAATTCAAAGTATCTAAAATTTGTATGCTCACATAATAATATATATATATAAATAATACAATAATTACACATTTATAGTAAAGGGTCTTTCACTAAAGTTGGTAATTTTTTTAATGGCTAAAATATAAATTCATCTCTTAATAAATAATAGCTTATGAGTTATTCTTATATAAACTGACTAGCTGATGCCCGCGACGTCGTCCGCGTTCTCTATAGCCTATAGCCTTCCTCGATAAATGGACTGTCCAACACAAAAACAATTTTTCAATTCGAACCAGTAGTTCCCGAGATTAGCGCGTACAACCAAACAAACAAACTCTTCAACTTTATATAATAGTATATAGATTCCATAAAAGTTTCATCAAATTCAATTCATTTATTTATTCATTTTAAAGTTCATGAACTTTTTTGTGGGCTAAATCGCTAAATGGCTAATTTGGATGAGGTTTTCACTGATATATTTATGACTACCTGGATTAAACTGTAAGATACTTTTTATCCTGTTAGGTTCCTGTGGGATTCTCAAAAAACGAACATCACAATATATGAAGTTGTAGTTAAGTAATAGTTATACTTACTTAAGCTGATTTTCCTTATTACAAAAATGCAATCTCTCATAGTCCAAGCCACACTCCCCAATTGCAATCACCTTCTCCTTATTATTCTCTATTAAATTCTTTAACTCATTCAAGTATGTATCGGGATCATCCACAAACTCTTTACACCTGGTAGGGTGACATCCTACCGTGGAGAACAATCTTGCTGAAACAAATGTATATACTTTAAATAAAAGTTGCTAACTAATATTATCATAAGAAAAGAAAGTAATCACAGGGGCTAAATTTCTATAAACATTTTTTGTCATGTTTTTGAATGTTCCTTCATTTTCCAGTTATTTGAGCAGCCATCGTCTTACATAAGACTACAGTGAAATAACAGCACGTGTGCTGTTGTTTCGATGAGTGAGTACGGGATGCCAGAGCCCATAGTGTCCCGTCCAAATCCTACTATTGTCGGCAGTGCACTTTCAGCACCAAATGCCACTTGTGTTATAGTCTATGCTAGTCACCTACCATTAAGTGGCCAGTCAGATAATCTGTCGACCATAAAAATGTATAAATATTTTTTCTTTTTTTTTCCATTAAATCTGCAATAAATAAATAAAACAGATACATACAAAATACAGATATATACTCACAATCACTAAATGATAGAGAAATTGATTTTTTACTGTCCGTCAAACTTCCACCAGTGATAATGATTTTCTCCATTCCCCCATCCCAACAGCGGCTAAGTACTTTATCCAAATCGGGCTTATGTTTCTTAGATCCATGATACATTTCATCGGTAATATTTGCGCCGATGTCTGGAAAATATACATTATTATTATTACGAAATTTAAGTCTTTTTTTGGAAAACAGTATTATAGATACTATATTACTTACCTATGTATTTCCTAAAAGAAGTCATTCTCTTCATTAAATCAAAAATAAAAGTTTCAAAACAAATGTGTATATTATTTAATAAAAAAGTAATTACGGCTAATACAGTTTTAAAATGGACAATTATAAACAATTAATATAATCCTATTTTTTTGGTAAGTAAGTATATTAATTAAATAATATTAAATAAAGGATTTATAAACAGAAAATAAATCAAGCAGAACCACCACCCACAGTTCTTCTCATCACACGCCCATGGACTTTGCAATCTTTGCATTTGCAGATATATAAAAAGTTACTCTATGATTTGCAGTTGGGTTTCCGGATCTCGATTCGATGTAATCGAAGATCGGTCTTTCATGTTCCGATATCCGATCTTTCGAATCGATTTCTCGCCCCTCAGATCGATCCGTAGATCGCTAAAATGTAAGTATATCGAAGATCGATCCAGCTTATGCATTGATTTTATATACAAACTTGTATTTAATATTGTTTTTTATACGATATACATTTTATTATATTTTACCTAGTCTAGTTTTTCTTCCTTTGTTGTCTTTGTTCAACTTAGGGTTTCCGATCTCAATTCGATGTAATCGAATATCTAATTTAGCATTTTCGTACAGAGTATAGCATGAAAACGAACAGCTGTTTACCATATAACGTATTTTTAGTATGATTTTGATTGGCCTTATTAATTAATATTATTTTATTATTTCTAGATTGTAATGATATTATTGTTCAGCATTATGACTGGTCTTCATGCTTTGATGTAACCTAATATAATCTATGTTTTTGAAATATGGAATAGAATGTAAATTCAATGACCACAGGGAATCCCACAGAAATAAATCGACATCTAAAAATAAATGTTACCTATGTGATTTGATGGATGAAAATTGCAAGTACATTTTTTAAGTTTTACAATATTTTTAAAATGTGCTGTTAAAATGTGTTGTTTTGCATTCTCAAAAAGTACTTAACTTAACCTAGTTAACCTCTTCTGACGAAAGATCGACCTTCAAGATATCGATCTTTTTTACGCCGATTTTTCACAGATCCATCTCGTTTCCCCCGATTCGAATCGATCTATGAGATCGATTTTTCTGATATAGATCGGAAACTATTGCAGTTGCATTGCATGCACGACGGCGGAGGGACTAAATAGTCTAAAAATAAATAAATAGACTAGACCAGTCCAAGGAACATTATATACTCTCTAGCGAGAGTATAGTTCAGTCAGTCCATCAGACACAGCCAAATAAATATGTAAATAACACCCGTCCGAAGTTAAATAAGTCCGTGCACCCGTCACTGTGTAGTTCTGACATTGACATGTGATGAAGAACAGATTTTCTAGAAACTATTAAGTATATTGCAAGTAGCGATCGGAGAAATTTTAAATTGAAAAATGAATGAATTAACAGAACCATATGAATTTTACAAATGCTAAATCTATACGAATATTACTTATAAAGAGATTTATATGTTTGTAATGAATAAACTCAAAAACTACTGTGCCGATTTTACAAATTCTTTCACCTATAGGTAGAAAGCTATATTATCAGCTAGTAGCATAGGCTATAATTTATAACGCGGACGGAGTCGCGTGCAACAGCTAGTATTTATATAAAGTAAATAGGTGTCTACAAAAAATAAAATAGATAATTCATATCTTTGGATTGGATATAGGATTAAAAAAACACGTGTTCTAATAAAATTATTATTTTTTATAATTTTCTTTATATAATATACATATATAATTATTTAATAGGTACTTAGTTTACCTATATTTCTTCTCTCCGTGTGTGATTGAACTCCTAGGCGGCTGAATCGATTTACCTATATAATTTTTCTTGTGTGTATTTTTAGAGGCAAGTTAATTGTTTCAATTCACAGCCCCTATACGGGACGGGTTCGGTTCGGACGGGACAACGACTGTTGGAACCGCTAATATAATAGATAATTAGAAAAATCTAGTTGCGAAGCGGCAGCACCGGCGGAACATTGACATCGTGACTATGCACGTGTTCCAAGAGAGCTTTTCTAAAAATTACTAGTTTATACATATGAGAACACTCTAGGAACTTGTGTATATTACTTTCGTTTGTTATTGATAACAACTGAAATATACAGCGTTTCTCTAAATCCTTAAGCATATTACAAGTAGCCACTAACAAAAGGTTTAACAATCCCTCCTCTGTGTTCGGGAGTACGCCTAAATACAAATACTCCTTTAGGTTGTTCAATGTACTTATATTTGCGTAATTCATGTCAATTTCATATATATTTGTTACGTTGGCATTGCTTGGACCCGAAATATCATTTCTGTCGTTTGACATAGTTATAAGTTTATGTCGCCAGAACTCACTGGAGATGGCTAAAATCATTTTGTGCGCGTCCAAAACTCCATCTTGCGCTCGCAGTTGTACATCTATGAAATCAGTATCATCAAATAAAGTAGAAAATGTAGTAGCACTTGGCTTTATATCCAACTGAACGCTGATATCAAATTGTTCCGCCCTGGGAATGTTTTGTGAAACTACCCTCCAATCATCGTTGTCACTTTCAATTGTCTTATGAATGTTAAGCACGTTACTTCCAATTTTGATAATGTAAGTTAAAGGATCGTCGTGTTCAATTTTGGAGAATTGAACAAGCACGCAGTTAATTTGCTGATGCTTATCCGGCAGTGGTGGTGGTGCGGGCGATAGGTGACCAAATTTGATTTGTATAACTGTTGAACGACATATAATGTGTGGTTTACCATTGCACAAGCCTTGTCCGCTGTATATCAAATTTAATTCGTTCCATTTATGGAACACGACTTCTTCGTTCATAGAAGAAGTGGCACTGTAAAATAACAAAAAAAAAAATGCTATATATGTAAAGCCCTGCTTATTGTGATAGGTAATCGTAATAAATGCGACTGTGAGGATGGATGATGTATGGATATAGGTGGTTCTTACTCTTTCACGCAAAAATAGCTGAACTTGAGTTGAACGGATTTGGATGAAATTTGGCACACAAATGTTAGGTGGATAATGGATAAAAGTTAGGTCCCCGAAGGATAGTTAAAAAGAAATGGGCACCATTGTCGACGTGACCATCGTCACAGTGATAAATATATTTTCTCATGTGTTGTATTTTTCATTTTTCAACGCGGACGAAGTCGCAGACACCAGCTAGTGTGAACCCTGTTTTAATTTCGTTTGTTTTTTTTTTTAAAATTTAGGACTAAATAAGATGAATGAAGTCAAGTATTGGAGTCAGTATTTTTATGTAGTGGAACTATCCAATAATAGGCAAAATATAAACTTTTTCAATATGAAGACCATCAGCCGACTTCCTAGTTGACGAAGGGATTTCACTAACTTCTACATGTTCGATTGATGTGAAATCTGGTACCTATAGGTACTGTTATTTCGGTGGTATTTCCATGACATAGTAACTTTTAATTTAATGCTGCAACATCAAGTAGTCCACGGGATACCAAATTTCTTACCAACTTATAGCAGATATAGCGTATTTAGGCTCAATTGAAAGTCAGGGGTAAGAACTATGTGGTCTAATTGTCAAGTGAGCAAGCTAAGTAGGTATGTAGTTATGACCTACCTTACTAGTAAGATACCTTACTAACTTACCTTTACAAAACCACAAGTGGATTTTAAAAAACTTACCCCGAATGTCCAAGCACTCTGTTATTCATTTAATATCACCAGTTTTAATTTTGATTTACTTTTGTAAATTTTTATTTGAATGCAATCGTCAGGAGACGCACTAACGTTTCGTGAATGTCATATTGCGACTGATAAAATTACGCCAATAATGATTACTTATCAAGGCGCGATATAATATTTTTACATCCTACAGGATGATTGTATGTTCAATTTACTTCAATGAATAATAATTTTAAATGTTTGGAGGTAATATCTCACGCATAAGGTTTTAATTAATTAATTTTTAATAATTAAAAATTTATAATTAGAATATATAAGTTTTTAATAATGAGAATTTTATTTTTTACAAAACAGTTACCTTTTTCCATTGTCATTGTCTCATCATTTTTTTTCGGAATGTGTACAATTACAAGAAACGCTATAGCGGGCGCATATACACCACCGGATCTTGATAAAATATAAAATTACCACCGTCCACCTACTCCTCTAATTATATTAGAAGTATAAAAAAATCGTCATTTTATAAATTAATAATAAACCTAGAGATTTTTACGTTTTTGTTTTAAACTAATTCATTACTATAAATTGGAAATAAGAAATGAATTAATGTTAATGTACACAATAATATTTTGTAAAAGTTTGAATACTTACATGGGTCTTTCAAGGATTATTGTATAACGAACAGTAGGTATTCAAAAATTTTAATCATTACTTTTTAATTATTTATGCGATGATGTTTTTTGTGTATGGCGATCCTGAGATTTCGCACCATCTAAAAATTTTACTAGGATCGTCCACTGAAGGTAAGAAATTAGGGTATGGAAATGATAATCTAACATCACTTACTCTAACCTCCTTAAAGAGGAAAAAAACATCATGCTGTATGTATTCATTAATGTATAAAGGCTAAGCTGATAATTTCGGTATTTTAGTTTTATTTAAAACTTGCTTTTGCCCGCGATTATCTATAGCCTAAGTACATCCCGAATAATATGAACATTTGTCAAATGATTTTGTTGCTAAGTTTTAAGTATATGTTACTGTGGACAAGGCGCGCGTTGCAATAAATTCGTCAGATTCTGGCAGGTTAGTTGATTCGACTTAAATTTCATAGTATACTAGCTGTTGCACGCGACTTCGCCTGCGTAACTTTATAAAATATAGCCTATGTAGCTTTCTATAGGTGAAAGAATTTTCAAAATCATGTATGTTTGTAATGAATTTATTCATTACAAACATACAAATCTCTCTAGATATAGATTTATTTTTCCAAATATATTATTTTGTCTACCTATAGGTGTACATTCGGTACCTTAAGAGTGATTCGCATCTCCACTAAGTCATATACTAGGTGTTTTGAAATAAAACTGCATTTTGGAATGTATAGTTTATTGAATATTAAAACAAAACAACATTTTTGTGTTATACACAATGCTAAGCCATTTTTCAATATAAGTAAATATTAAAATATTTAATTTATGTTTCTTAGTTTCTAAATGCAGCACAGCAAGCTTTTTAACTACCGGAACCCACTTATAAATGTTTTGAGTCAAAGTTTTAATAATGCAGATAATATTAATATTTAACATCAATACGAGAGAATGAATTAGTCTATAGTTTATCTATGTCAAAGAAATGTGCATAAAAAGTTCAATTTCGTCACCTCTACCACTTTATGCGAATTATTTTGCGAACTGTATCGTTTGTCATACAAACTGTCGCTAAGTGGACTTGCGTATGCGTTTCATAGTACGAGGCTGTTTGTTCACACAAAGGTTTAATATTAAATCTTTTATGCACATCTATAAATATAATTATATATTTGCTATTAGCGATATTATAGGTAAATAAATTATAACTATTTTAATACACTATATTCTTAGGTCCAATCCACTTCCTCTCTTGTTTTTTCTTTTTTGGTAAAAATTACATCTCTCAAAGTTTTCGTATTACTGAGATAAAAGTAGATTTTTTCTTATGGCAACAACATTGTCTATCGTTTACATTACGAAATGGTGAGTTCACAATTTTTAGAATTAAAAAAAATATATTCAACTCCAAAAAATTATTGCAAATAAACGTAAATTACTGCAAAAACAATCTCTTTTTTTTTTTTTTTTTTTTTATAATATTTGTGTATTAAAATAGTTATAATTTACCTTCAATATCTAACAGATATAAGTAAGTACATGTATGTGTCAAAATATTTTCTTTCACTCCCCAGTTACCGCGAAGCGAGTTAAGCTATATTATATTCCCACAGAAAATAGATAACTAACATGAATAATAAACTTTTTATTGTTTGACAACATCGGAAACGAGCGAAACGCCGCATTTTATATAGAATGTGGTGGAAGTGTCGTTGGTCGATTGACGGAACAACTGAGAATGTTGCCAGGCGACGTCTCCAGTGCCACCTTGCAATTCAGCCGTTAACAGGACCGATTTGAAGCAGTTCTTGCGTTCATAACGGAATGACGTATCTGTATTTATAATTCGAATTCGAACTATATATTATTTATCATAATAACACATTACAATTTAAACAGCAAACCCCGGTCACCACACTAGGCGAGTATAATATAACGTTGGGTGTTTATTATTATTAACTTTATATATATTTACATAATATATATAAGGTATCCAATAGTTTTGTTAATCAGTCATCAATATAAGTTTTAACGTGTAATGGCGTTTCATTGTCATGTAATAAGCTTTTTTTTTTAATAGCACACAAAATTCACGGAAGCAAATAGCTTTCTGTCGAATATTATAATAGAATAAAAAACTATAGAACAATATATGATATTAAAGGTTTTCAATTCCAACCAGTTTCGTGTCATTTAAATTAATTTGTAGAATATCTAGTCCTAACTAATATCTCACTAATTTAAAAGTCCTGAAAATTAATTTTAATTCATTTATATATTTTTTTTTTTTCATTTATTCTATAGCCTATATTCATGGCATGCAAGATTAAATTGAAACTGTTATCCTATGGGCCCACATTAATTAATGGGATGATTTCTGTCTAGGAAATAGTTTAGAGGCAGTTTTGACTGGCTCTTTAGTTTATACGACAATTTGGCTCTTTAGTCTTACTTAAAAGACTTAAATGCATTTGACGACACGTTTGGTCTAGTGGCTAGTGACCATAGCTGTTAACCAAACGGTCGCGGGTTCGAATCCCGCTAGGGGCGAATGTTTATGTGTTAACATTTTACCTTTGCACCTGAGTCATGGATGTTTTGTATTTATAATATGTATGTATTTACAAAAAAATAATAATAATCTATGAATTATATCAACTGTCTGGTATCTATAATACAAGCATTAGTTGTTTACTGTGGAACTAGATGGTGCTGTGTGGAATGTGTGATGATATTTATTTATTTATTTATTTGTGTGCTTCTGTGTGCTTTTGGTAAGTAAGAGACGCCAAAGACTTAGCCTGGTTTTCAGCTACTCTTCCCTTATTTTTTTTATCAGGGTCAATCTTGGTATTCCTGTGGTGTTAGCCACAGGAAATACAAAAATACAAAATTATTTATTAATATTTGTAAGCCTAAGTACAAAAATAAGTATATAATCTTATTAAGTATAAAAATACTTGTATCAGGAGACCCCCGCTACTCCAACATTTCAATCTTAGGCTAATTTAAAATAGAAAAACTATTTGTAGATGCTGTAGTAGAATAAAATGTGTGTGTGTGTGTGTGTGTGTGTGTGTGAATGTGTGTGTGTATATGTGAGTAAAGTAGCATTATATTTATAAGTTAACAATGTAGCTTTTACATTAGTCCCATCAAATAAGTGTTTAGATAATAAATATCGAATATATGCAGTTATGTTAAAGTAATAGCCTTTAATGAAGATGACTTACCTTTTAGTTCCAACGATGTGGCTTCGCCTTCGTCAATTTTCACCGTCCACAGTATTTTGCCATTCTCGTACATTTGACACTTGACAAACACTAGAATTGAAACGAACGTGACGTCACTGTTCGCGGTCGACAATCGCCACGAAATTGAGCCGACACTTTCGTCCTCTGAAAAAAAATATTAAGGCTCACATGGTCCATAATAATATGAAATTTCCTCAAGTCCAAAGTAAAAAAAAGGAAGAGAAATTAAACAAAGGTAGGTACGTCGAGAAAGGCTACAAATGAGAAATTTAAAAAAATTAAAAAAAAAAAGACGCACATATAATGTAACTTTAGAATGCCATCTTATATAAACATTACTGTTATATATAATTATAAGGGCAGAATGTATATATATATATATATATAGTTCCTGTCACTATAAAGTTATAAAGTTTGTAAACACACATTCAGGGGTTGGCAACCTTGAGATCAAATATATATATATATATATATTTTTATATATATAAATTAACTGATTATAAATTGTAAATAATTAAAAATATAAATTACAATTATAAATTGATTATAATTGTATATAAGTATCAATCAATTATTTCGTTTGATTGTCCTTTAATGCTCATTGATTTGAAGTAAATAAAATATTATTTTCGACTTTTTAACTTAAGTTTGTACTAAACTTAACTAAAGTCGTGAAGTGGGGGGTTTTTTTTTTATTAAAATAATTTTATTTTTAAATTTTTAGTAGAAAGTAAGTGTATATTTATTCATGTTTATTCAAAATTAGCGTAACAAGTATACAATAAAAAAAACAACAACAACATACTGGCGATTTGTGAATCTCCTCCTTTTTTGAAGTCTATTGAAAATAGTCAACATCCCTAATAAGGTGAAAACAAACTTACCTATTCTAGCCAAGTAGACCTGTTTCCAGTCGGTCTCGTGTTTCCTGAACATGTTCGTGCAGGAGTACACACCGGCAGACCATGTCGCCACCTCCTCAATATCAACATCCTCAACTTTCACCACATACTTGTCAAGTGTTGTGCAGTATCTGATGGGACGAATTTTGTATTTTCTATTTACAATGCCATTCTAGTCAATAATTTTAATCTAGACTAATCTATACTAATAATCATATTTTAGAGAGAGAAGACTTGTATGTTTGTAATGAATAAACTCGAAAACTAGTGGACTGATTTTGAAAATTCTTTCACCTATAAAAAGCTACATTATCAGCGAGTAACATAGGCTATATTTTATAAAGTTACGCGGGCGAATCTAGCAATAGCTAGTCTTATAGATTTGTATATTTAAAATCTCGACACAAACTTTAAATTTAATGAATCATAAAATCGAATCGATATAAAACGAATTTTAACCGATTATAGTGAAATTTTGCATACACATTGTCAGAGATACAAAAAAGTAATGAATGTATTACTTTAGAAAAAAGAGAAATCATCTGAAAATTAAAATCACCGTCTGAAAATATTGTAATAGCAATAAAGATGTCAGGCGTTATAATGCTCAGATATTTTGTCAGACTTTTTTTTTCCACGTGGACGAAGTCACGGGCACTAGTTAGTAATCTATATACATATTAATATGTGAAGCGAATAATTTGGATCAATTTTTAAGAAAATTTCACACACGGAGGAGTGGGATATTTGGTATAGGTACTTAAAAATTTACAATATTGAGAAGCTAATATTTTCATATAATATTGTTTATGGTCCAATTTCGACCACTGGGCGACCTCTAGTAATAAAATATATTTTAGAAATGTCACACAGCGCCATCTAACAATATTCTAAATTTTTCGATACTAATTTATCTTCATGTAAATACAAATTTTCGAAATTATGTTTTTTTTTTCTGACTATTAAATCTTAGAGCCTTTAAAAAATAAAAGTAATTAGTAAGTAATTTTATGCGAAAATCGGTCATTTAACTATGTATCTCGAAATATTTCAGTACAAAAATACAATGATTTAAATTTATGAATCTGTTTTTATTTATAATAGCGATATTTATATGATATTTATAAAAATTTAGGTTTCGTATATTAATATGTCTACAAAACACGAAAACTAGCCGACGTATTGTTTTGAAATTTTTACACAATATTGCATTTTAATAGAAGTACAAAACTTAACCTCTTCAATGTTCGTAACACATTTCGGTCATTATTTTCAACAAATGTATGAAACAATGTGAAAATTCATTAATTTGTACTTATTGTGACTAATATTATCGGCATTCAAGAGTTTTTAAGCAATCCATACTAATATTATAAATGTGAAAATAACTCTGTCTGTCTGTTATCTTTTCACGCTTTAACTAACTACTCAATCGATAATCATATAATTTTGCATACACGTTGTCACCGATAAAAGAAAGGACATAGGGTACCTTTCATCCAGAAAAAAAAAAAAAGTACTGTTATCGAGCGATCGTCTAAAAATTGGGAGCAACTGGGAGTAACATTATTATTCATATATTTTCTTTTTCAACGCGGACGAAGTCGCGTGCACCGGCTAGTTTAACAATATAAATGAATGTAAATATACGAACTGTACGGTGCAAAGTCCTGGCTCAGCAAAACGGAATATATGGCCGTCTTGTTTGTTTGCTATCTCTCCTCGTTCCAATCGCCATTGCTTCGAACCCGATATTCGTCCGACTCTCTCATACTCTGTAGGCTTTCTATTGGAAAAAAAGATCATATATTTAATCACACAAACAAACAAAACAGCACACACGCTGTTATTTCGGAGCAATCTACTTTGAGGAGCGTCGATCGACTATAATATAATTATACATAATACTAGAGATACACAGTCACGTACAAAAAAAAAAAAAAAATTCAATAAGTGGCGTAACGCTTAATCTGTAGAGTTTCTATTAATTATTACTTTTTGTTTGTTTACAAACAAAAAAAAAATTTAAAATAAAACTCACACTAATATCTTGGCGAAATATACAATATTACGATAAATTTATAACAATTTCCAATAATATGAAATTTTTATTTAAGCGTGCTAGATTTTTTAGTGTGATTTTTGGAATTTCTAAAGGAACATTAACTAAGGTCATGTTATGCGGTTGATCGAATTACTAATACAAAAGAGCACCCAAATGTTCAAGTGGAAGATCATTTTGCTGAGGACTTTTTTTTTCTAGTCGATTGTGTATCTAGTATTAGGGTTATAGTCGATCGACGGCGAAATCCATTCGAATGGCCTTATGGGCTGCCCCGTCTGGCGGCAGTAACCACCGTGAAATAACACCACGTGTTCGGTCGTCAGCAAAGTATGTCAGAGCCTACTCTTATCTCTTACTATATGATGAGACGAATTATAGATTATCAAATACGACATTTGAAAACTAATATGAGTAAACTTTCTATTCGTTAAATATCTGTAACAAGTGGTCAGTTATTAATATCGTCAAATTTGAAGCAAAACCGTTGAAAATTAAATATTAATTAATTCCAAAAGAAAGTGTGAATAGATCAGATTAATTCAGATTATTCAATGAGGTATCATTTGGAGAGAAAAACTTTAGCTTTGAAGAGAATCCTTATAAAGATATGTCGTATTGAAATGTGTTCTTTAGAAAAATTTGATGATGGTCACCTTTCAACAAGCATTTGCACCAACTCCTGTAGACACCTCTTCGCCAGGAACCGTCTCCTGGCGGCGGACACCTGACGCTGTCTGTGCTCGCGCAGCAATATTAGGGCGTTTATTAATTCCACCGGAGTACACAGGTTCCTTCTTTTTAACACCTGCAAAAAAGTTATTAACTAAATACACTTAAGCCTCTTTTAAAATCAAATCATGCTGACGTAGCCGATCCCCGTGTCGCAGGAATATCCGGCTCGAAGGACCATTTCGAGTACACCGGGGTGTACGTCAGGATCAAAAAAAACAAAAAAATGTCCGGGCCGTCTTGTAAACAAATACGTTATATTTGTAATTAAATAATTAAATCATCTTGTTGCGACAGTTTTCACTAACACGATTTGCTATAGACTCAAATTTACATAAAATCACAAGTGAACTAAAATAATCCTCCTCTGTAGACTAACATTATTTGTTGTGGACTAAAACATCACTTATTGTGGACTAAAATAAGACTCCAGCAGTGACAGCCAAGTGGGTCAAATGCTTGGCAGTCAATATGATGCGCATTACTTCGAATCCAGATTGTTTCGCATGTTTTTTTTTAATAATTGAAGAATGGCAACTGCCCAAATGATTGCCAAACATCATTGAAAAGTTTGTTTCCAAAGTTGGAACTACCGGGAAACGAGCCCGGAACCTCTGAGTTGGAATGCTAAAGCAAGCACCTTAAATCACTCGATCAAATGGCTTAGTCTCACATGACTAAACACTGCTAGCCTTCTAGACACGTAGGTTTCTTCTCTATGGTTTCCTTCACCGGTAAAACACATGACTTGTTATAGAAAAACACTCGCAAAGCAGGTCTCACGGAGACAGGAAAAGTGAATAAACCCAAATAAAGGTGTTCGCGATACCTGATGGTGGTCCATTGTGTATCGCCAAGTGACATCCTGCACATCGTCCCTGGAGACGGCGATCACATAAGATATTTTCTTGCCCCATCCGTGGCAGTACAACAGCGGAGTGTTAAATTTGTTCTCGCAGGGGTCCACGTGCAACCACTCGTTGGATTCGTGGTCAAATATCTGCAGACAGTTTTCGATCAACAGAAGACAGGATAGCATTCAATAGTATAGTATATTGGGTGGAATGGAAAGGTTTCTTCACATATAGGTCACGGTGAGTGGTTTCTTCTCATATGAGCAACACCATGAACGATGGAGACTTCGATAGACTCGGGCCCAGGGTATCCCTTACTCACATATCTGCTGTTATTTTTCTGTGTTCTTCTGCCCAATTTATGATTGCGAAATAATCATCCGCAGTGTTATAATCTATATATATAAAATTTTCATGTCACAGTGTTTGTAACCAAAATCCGAAACCGATCCGGTGTGACCGATTTTTATGAATTTTTTTGTGTATATTCGATAGATCTGAGAATAGGTCGTAAACTATTTTTTATAACCCTAAGTGATAACGGTGGCTCACCCCAAAATTTTTTTATATGACAAGATAACGTTTGCCGGGTAAGCTAGTTTTACATAAAATTTTACATTTATTTTCTATTTTACAATCATTCATGTCGCAGTCCAAAAGCATGTTGAAAATAATAGTTCTACCAAATACAGATATTTAGTGGGATTTTAACGCTCAGCTCAGTTTTTTTACACTCAGTGTATCTATTAAGGCAAATATGACCAAAGTAAAACCACTGAGACAAGAATGTAAACAAACCAGAGTATGGCAGTAGTATGCTGAGTTTTACAACAGTGTTTATGTGCTAACCCGTCGGAAATATTTTGGCACCTCAAAATAATGCATTACCCCTCGCTACGGTTGGCAATGGACAAACAATATTTTTTTTATTTATATTATAATTTAATAAAAACAGTTTATGTGGATGGTTTTTTCATTTAATATCATGTCATATAAGTATGTCATTTACATACATACAAAGGAAATATATATGAGGTCCTTCCAGCGTAATCTATTTCATGGTACAGGAGAGAGATTCTGACATTTGATCATCTTCGATTCGTTACGGTGCTAGATGAAAATACGCGTTAACTATTTGTTTTATTAAGTAGTACACGCTTGATGAGGCGCGTCGTGAATCTTCGTTCACGCATTAACGAAGAAGCTTAAAACCTTAGACACAATATATATAAAGTTCATAATAGAATGTGCACTCGCGTAAGATGGCAGCACCTGGTGATCCCTAGGCAATACTGTACGAGTGTGCAAACGTACCTCGCACCAGACGTGATCAGTGGTGTCGTATATGAAGCGCGTGTCGTAGCGCAAGGCTCGCAGCAGCAGAGTGAAGCAAGCCGCCCATTCGCCGCAACGGCCTCGGCGCGTGCGCAGCAGAGTGCGCAGCGTGTTGTGGCGGGCGAAACGGGCCTCTCTGCCGCACGAAACGCATTTCGACACCTGTGTGCGAATCCCCACTTATCTATCTATCTATCTATCACTGCGTACACCACTCAATGTTTATGACACGTCACCATCGTCACCATCGTCACAATCTAAGCCGTAAGTGTACACTGTTGGAAGTAGCCTGGATCAACCGTTGACACTTTTTTGTCAATGGTTGATATTAAACTTATATTAAATTTATCTATTTGTGGACACGCTTGTGGAATATGTGTTTTTTTTTTGTCTTTTTTCTATATTTTTGTTTTTATTTCTGTTTCGTGTCCCAAAAATTAATAAAATAAATAAAAATAATGACCGTCCACTAATATGTCTTTGAACTTGAAATAGACAAAATTACGTCTTTAGGGGTTTTGAAACAAATGAGTACCTCTAAAAACTTACCTCTATCAAACAAGTCTCATTTTCGACTATACCCATTTCTTGCCTCACAAATTGTGTAGAAAATCCACACTCTTTACAATGAGGTGAGTTCATCCAAGTGAAAAAATCTTCTTTAAACCATTGCATCAACTCGAGGAGTAGAGCTATGTCGTAGGTCATGTCTTTTTCTTTTATTTCACCTGCAATCGGTTGTGTAACATATATTTGAAAAGAAACCAATTTAAACAAAAAAAGCATTTGTCACTCGTGCATATTCGTGCCTGCATGTGAAGTAAAGAATAACCCATCACACTTGTGTAAAGTCAGGGTATGAAAACCTTCGTCAGTTTTCAAATTTATTCCTTTATCAAGTCGTAAATATTTACGTAAATACCTTTCGTTTAAAATGAAACATTGGCATGACTGATAATTGCCCCGTCGACTTTATGCAAATGTCGATTTTAATGTGACAAACCTTTTCTTACCTCAACTGTATATTCATTTTAAACATTGCCTACTACATCCAGTCATACTTTTTCATAATATTAATGTAGATTTTATTAAGAAAACATCAATTTACTTTATTTAATTATAAAATCTATTATATTTAATTATATAATATATACTTATAAAATCTTCTGTACTCACTGACTAGTGTGTACAGCCAAAACTATAATACTAAGTCTACAAAGCTCAAATTTGGGACATCCTAAGAAAGGATTGGGTGGGTCGCTAGTATGACATATACCTATGACAAAAAAGATATATGGAGGAGTGAGAGTAGAGGAATAAAATACCTGATTTTATTAATTTCTGATGGTCTCTTATCCTGTGTATGGCTTTCATTTGCAGTGTACTGATTGGTATTTGTTGGCGAGCATATTTCAACAATTCCTCATCTTCAAACTTCAGCATATCATTAAATAAACCCTGGATTTTTCTTAGAAATGGGTTACCGGTGTCCTGTAAATGATTTTATTTAAAAAATAATTAATTATAGATGTACATTTACTACACTGAATACTGATAAATAAAATGAATAATACCAATACACTTTTTATCAATATTCAGGCAGAATATTGATTTTATCACAGATACTTATAAATATTTATGTCAAATTTGCTTTTTCCTTTGGCTTAATATGTAAAAAACTATTATATCTATGCCCTTCTAACTTATATCCTTTCCCGGGGATCAATCTATGTCTAATACAATCACAGTAATGGTTTCAATAACGGTTCAGTAAAGGGGCCTCCCTTATTCACTAGCCCATTTCTCTATCCTTTCCTAAACACTTATCCTTAATCCACGGTGGCAACGGTAACCACCTACCATCAAGTGGACTGTCAGCCTGTCTGACAACCTTCACATAAAAAAATTATCTGCTCATTAGTCATCAGCTCATTTGATTCGACCCCCTGATAGAATTGCTGATTTTTTGGGCATCTACTTAATTTAAAGATACATATAAAATATTAAAATACACTTTGATTTCGAAAACACATACCAATATATGTATTTCTGAGAGATTATCTGGAACACTTTCTGATTTAAAGTCATTTTTCTTAACACAACGCATTGTTAAATAGTTTCTATCAACGGCACCATAGCATAGTGTTAATTTTCTTTCGATGACAGCCTCAGCCACCTTCAACTTGTTCAAAGTATTTTCTTTTGGATATGTCAGCTCACCTTCAATCTAAAAAGACAAAAATATATCATCATCAATGTTTATACAGATGCACAATACAATACACAAAGAATCAAAAGAATACTTTCTTTTACTTTTAATTTATTCACAAATGTCAATATACCAAAAATAAAATTACTCCTTAATGCATGTAATATTATATTATCTAATGTATGCATATTATATGTATATATTATCTAATGTAAATTGTATTAAGCCAAAGAAATCTTTTGTGATTAAAAAGGTTGTCATATAATATATTTGTTGTTTTATTGTGTATGTAATCCAGGACAGGGCCCAGCACATCACTAGTTGCAAACTACATAATATGTATTTTCTCGATTAAGAAACAGGACCTAGCCAAGATGCAAACACTTTGTTGCATACTTCGGAAACAAATAGAGATCACTAAGAAAAAGCTTGGTGATTGGTCAAAATGTTATTGGGACATTACAAGGTCCTGGTTCTTAATCGAGAAAATACATATTATGTAGTTTGCAACTAGTGATGTGCTGGGTCGTTAAAAAAGTATATCCACAAATAGGGACCCGAAAATGGATATTAGGTGTCAATATTCACAGATATGGATATGAACCTTAATTTTCTTACTCGCACGTGACCTTGAAACGATAGTTGAGTTATATACTATTGGTATGGTAAGTCACTACAATAAATGTTTTAAATATAAAGGTGCCAAATATTTGATTATAAGAAATAAAAAATAATCTGAATGGAATTTAATATTTTTTCATTGCTGCCTATTCACCTATATATAGAATTTCATCTATGAATTGAAAATTAATAAGGTAAAAGATTCGTCAAAAACTAACGGATATGAATCTTTCTTCTCCCTCAGGCGTGGCCAGATCTCCTGATTTTTTGGGGGATTTACTGATTCTCCCAGAATTCTACTGATCTACTGATTTTAACTGGAAGTCTACTGATTTTTTCAAATACTAGTTTCACTTTAAAACATGATTATTAATAAAAAAAACCTGAGTGAAATGAAACACAAAATTATCATGGTTACATTGGCACTATGAAAATGTCAACAAAAAATGGACTTAACGGGATGGACACAACTAATATTAAAATATTAAATATTAATATTCAACTAATATTAAAATTTGAATCTTGCTCCACAGTTAGCGTCAGCGAAATTTAAATTGCTACGATTTTAATATGAGATACATAACAGTAAAATGTATCTCAAGAACAATATATAACTAAAAAATGCAATGTTATTTTAATGCCTGATATTGTTTTATTTAATAAAAGTGCATCTACCGATTTTCTGAAAAATTTCCCCATACATATGATTTTTTCTAGTGGCATCCTCTGATTTTATAAAATTGGACCTGGCAAAACTGTTTGGGCAGCCCTTCTAGCAGTAGTTAAACCTTACAGAAGACCACTGTTAAATAACAGTATGTGTGCTGTTATGTTTCAGTCAGTATCAGGGATGCCGTCAGCCATATGTCGATCTTAACAATAAAAATAATATTTTGATGTTATTAAGGAACATTACGCTCAGATCTATAGAATAGGCTGTTTGATGTATACCTATTAATAGTATTCAATATTTAAGCTACAATTTACAAAAAGATTTAAAAAAATTAAATAAGAAATGTATTCCGATTTTCCGTATGGCTTAAATTCGTCGTGACGTGGAATTTAATGTACTTACCTCATTAAAACCCAGATATTTCAGGTAATCTGAAACCGCTTCTGCTTCTAACTCTTCTTTCAGACCATAATGTTTTATTGACCACAAGTCGTAATCGTGAGGGTTTTGTAGAATACCATTGATGAGCCGCAACACTTTGTACAAGAAATTTTGGTATCTTAAGGAGTCGCCGATATTTTGCTCTATTAGAGCTAAACGCGCCATATCCTCCATTTTTATTTTCTGGTAATTGGTAACTAATAAATCTTGAATATATTCAATTAAATGTTTTAATCTATTTCAACCCCAGTCTCGTAAAACCATATTGACTTGTCAATTTAATCAATAACATTGAATCCAAGAATCAATATTGAATTTGTGTTTGTCATTATGTAATGACAGTAGCTTGTTGTCATTGTGAACTGACGTTTCGTTTTTTCGTTCAAAAACCGTATGAAACATTATACTTACATAGAAACAAAAATAAGAAATAAAGAATTTTATTATAAAATATAATTTTTTTAACTATTATTGGAAAATTATGATTTAATTTAATATTTTCATAAAAAAATAATAAAACTTTTTGTTTGACCAGTCGTGTTACCATGGAGTTTCAAAACAATACAAAAAGTTAAAAAGGTGTTAATAATACTCGTTTGAATATCAGAAAATATTTATTAAACAATGACAAAGGCAATGGTAACAGAAAAAAAATTTAATGGTATTTTTCAATGATTTATGTAAATAAAATTAAAATTTAGGTTTTTATTAAAATTTTATTTATCTGTCAAATATAATATCGTTTATTTTCTAATCGGGTTATACTGCCATAAAAAAGCTGAGACAGGCCCTGGATGTAGGTGTGCCGGACACGTTGACCTGGTATCCTATATTTTATCCCCTGCCGTTAATGCGAAAATTTGCGCCACACGCAACTTACAGTCTTCACCAAGTCTTCACTCAACCCGGAGGCTAAGTTGTATGTATAATTTGAACGTACAATTTAATGCTCGGCAGATCATGTCGACATTATTACATGACCCAGTGGGAGTGTGGCGGAATTGATCAGATGCAAAGGCATTGAGACCACGTTAGGTACATGGTTGATTACACTCCCTTTGGGCTTTAATGTGTGCGAACCACACAAAAGCTTTCTATGAAGTAGCTGCTGCTTTAAAAATCGCCTCATGACCAATCCCATAATTATTAAATATTATCTTGAAAACATAACTTACTTTGGTGCCCTGGTACAAGGACAAAATTATGGGGGATACCTAAGTCCAGCAGTGGACAGGCTACAGCAGGGATGATGAATGTGTTTGTAAGTATTAAATATGAAATTTGTATATTTTCTAGAAATTAGTCCTGGTTCTCGCAACTGGTTACTCCATGCGCGGTACGTGAGAGGAGAGCATGCAGTTTGCTTGGAGTTGGCAGATGATTTGCAAAAGCAATTTGAAAATACGCATAGATATGCTTACTATATTAAGGTCGGTTATAGGACAGTTGATATTTTACCTAATCCTTTTATCCTAAAACGGTGCCCCTTGTACTCATGCCTGTAGGATTATGTGAATATACTTAATACTTATGTGTGCTAACCGAATATAAATGATAAGTCCTGTATTAACTCTTATGTATATATATGTAACATTTTGCACTTTACACTATACGATATACATGTTTGGCTTACATATTAGTTTATGGCACACTTGATTCATCTATTGATTTATTACTTATTGATTTATGGGACTCGGAAATGACTAGGAGCCTCTGTATCGTGGCTTTTTCTCACACAAATACCGGGGTTGCTAGACCTCCTCTTTGGACTTTCATGTAAAAGCAGACGAGAAGGCTTACGGGACCTTGATGGTGATAGGATTTGCAAGGTCGCTCCTAAACTTGACAGAAAAAGGAATAAGGAGCGGATAGAGGAATGGGCTTTGGCATCACTTACCTACCTACCTACCTACCTACTCACTCACCGAAACATAACACTTAGTCTAACTAACCTTTCACGGTAGCCTTCTTTAAAAAGGGGAGCAATATTATTTTGCAGGGATTGGTGCTAGCAGACGCTGGTCGTCTTCAGGAGGCCTTAGAGAAATTCCACAGTTGTATCAGACTGTATCCCCATGACCCCGAACCGGTAAAACAGGTTGCTAAATGTCTGTAAGTTTTAAAAATATCTTACTATTGTTTAATTAGTACCTAATGATAAAAACTACACACTTCTTCTTTGCCTGGCCCTTTCCCATTTTATTTGGGGTCGGCCCTCCGTATCATGTTTCTCCAGGCAGCTCGGTCCTGGGTCGCCTCTTTGTTGACTTCGATTTCCTTGATAAAAAAATGATAAAAACTACACACACTTCTTCTAAAAGTTCTTGTTTACCAAACACATTTGGAACATAATAGCTCCATTTTAAATTGTTGATCTAGCGTGGAGTGTTCAAATAAGTTTTTTTTTTAATGTTAAGTTCGTTAGACCGGCTGACGACCTACTTGATGATAGTTAGCTCCGTCGCCCATAACACAAGCAACGTCAGAGATACCTACTGCAAGTGCTTATCCTTAATCTTACTATGGTCGGCACCGCACTTACAGCACCTCGGCGTTGCTTTTGTTATAGGCGACAGTTGCCATCTCCCATCATTTAGTGGACCGTCAGCCTGTCTGACGACCTTTAGACACCAGCCAGCAAGTCCAGCAATAAAAAAAATAACGAAGAGACATTGACTTGTTTACAGGTTTCGACAGGGACGCTTTCAACTTTCTCTGGAGGCCTATTTAGAGGCTGATAAGTTATCGAAACATCCCGACGCTGATGTTTATTGCGCCATGGGTAAGTTTTTAAATAGGTTATATTTTAAGTATCGGGTGCTCCGATTTTCTTTGTCACAGTTGGCATATTTGAAGGTAAATACAGGCTCCGCGCAAATGCCTGGTAATAAGAAATGTTGGACAGGAGAGCAAACCTCTGTCTTTCTTTATGTTAAGGTCGGCAGACAGGCTAACGGTCCGCTTGATGGTAGGTAGCTATCGTCGCCTATAACTCAAGCAACCCCACAGGCGCTGCAAGAGCGCTGCGACTACTCAGTAGGATTAAGAATAGGGGATTGGGGTGGGGAGGAAATAAGCTCTGGATGCCAGAGCCTTATACTTCTCACCGAAACATAACAGCACACTGTTAAGTTTCTGAGATTAGTGTGCACAAACGCACAGGCAAACAACAATTTTATTATAAGTAATATATGTATGTATGATGATGAAGCTGAATGCGCGTGGAATCTTGGCGAAACTGAGCGAGGGATAGAGTGGGCGCGATCCGCAGTGCAAGCGGGAGGCGGAGAAAGGGCTGGTGCTCTTCTGGCTCGGCTTTTACTGGCATGCGACGACATTCAAGGTGCACTTACAGCTTACGACCAAGCATTGACGTAAGACTTCCTTATATTATTATTATCTATATCCACAGTTAGGTTAGGTATGCCCAGTTGAATCTGAAGATGCAATCATTCATCCCTACTGATAGTAGAACCTATAATAGGGAAGCACTATTAACGATACTAGATAAAATCTGAACTACTTGTAAAATACATGTTTTATTAAAATAAATGTTATAAGACCTTATGCTTTAGAAGTTGAAAAAAATGTCTTTAATGTTCATTTGTTGCATCAGCGCCAATGCTTGCGGGGCCGACACCCTTGCAGCCGCTGGAGCGCTTTGTCTGAGAGCTGGCGACCCTCGACAAGCCTTCCAACTTCTAGGGGCCGCGTTGTCCCAACAACCCACTCAGCACGCAGCCGCACTCGCGCTGGCTGCCATGATGCTTCAGCATAGAGACTTGGAAGCAGCCCTGGCGAGGCTCAAGGCAGCCTTGTCGGCTCATCCCACTTGTGTCGCCGCACATACTAATTTAGGGCTTGCGTTGCTAGCGAAGAAGAAGTTTGTAGCTGTAAGTTGTTTCCAATACTCACAATCTTAGGAAGATAGCTTATTCATGTATATAATTATTTATATTCATAAATGTGAAGGTCAGCAGGCGGGCTGACGGTCCACTTGATTGTAGAGTTACCGTCGCTTGTTGATGCAAGCAATGCCCGAGGGTTTACAAGTGTACTGCCTAACTTGACAGGATAAATAACAAAGAATGAGAAGGGGATAGAGGAATGGGCTTTGGCATCACTTACTCTTACACCGAAACAGTGACTATAGTCGTCTATTAACTCAGGCATCAGGCAATATCATAAGAATTGCAACTGAGTCTGTAAGAGTATGACTATGGACGTTTGAGGGGTTGCCAAGAAAATCATTGTGTAATGCTTATTTTCAGGCCTTGAGTTGCCTCCATAGAGCAGTGTGGTCAGCTCCCTTAAGTACTCGAGCTGCTCACGATCTCGGGCTCGCTTTGTTAATGTGTCGACGACCAGCGTCTGCTTTCTGCAGATTGGCTACTGCTGCGGCATTGCAACCTTCTCAGCCCTATACAGTAAGGAAAGCAAACTGTTAGTTTCTAAAATACCATCTTACAAATTTCAACAATTTCATCAGAGTTTCTTTATCAACAATTTTATCACTGCTGACATAGTCCTTTCACATAGAAAATCAAAGAATCACGACTAGCTGCAGCTCATTAACTAACTGTTTTGCCACGATATTTTCCCAAGAATCTCAAGCAATTTTTTTAAAATTAGAAATGGGTTTGCTCTTGGCCAACAACCAGCTGTGTAGCAAGGATGAGGCCTAAGATAGAGCGAGCTCATCCAGAAGATGCCTATTCACTCGAACTTTGAAAATATTTGGGTTATATGAGCTCTGAAATACAGACGCAGGGAGGGAGTTGCAAACCTTGGCAGTGCGCATTATAAAGATTTAAATGTTTTAAAGCGAAAAAGAGGGATTTCGACAAGATGAGGATGGTAACCAGGCTACGTCTGTATGTCCGATGGAAAAAGAATTTTCGCACACATTGGCTTCAGTGTTGTGCATTTTCCCTAGGTCATCACAAATTATGCATCAGCTATTATAAGCGCCTTCCTTTATGAACATTTTCGACTTTTCTTGCAGAACCTTTCGAGTACATTTTTAACCTCTTTTCACTTGTATTTGTTTTTAACTTTCTCTTTCCTTTTCCCTTACATTTGGCAGTTCTTCTGAGTTTTCTTAACTAACTCCTGAGATTTTATATGTTTATTTTATGATTTATAAATAACATACTTGCGTCCAATTTTGGCCACCTAGCCGAAAGATACTAAAATGTTACGAAAATATAAAATATATGGTATTTACTGACACCATGTATTGGCTGCTGAACTAAAGGTTATTAGTTTAGTGAAATTTTATAATTTATAATACAATAATATAGAAAATTCTAGGACTTACCTTTTTCGTAGTGTGTGCAGACTGAACCGTCACGCGTTTTGGAACTAGGGGGAGAATCCCCATATAAGATTCAGATGTATACATTGGATATATTTTTTGTAGATTTTTGTATTTTTGTAGATATGATGGTCGGAAATGCCGACTAGTCGGTATATTGCCATTTTTTTGAAATAGTTCATATTTTCAGGTTCTTCTAATAGGGGTCGCGTTAGAACGTCTCGGTGATGATAGAGCTGACGCAGCTTACATGAGAGCCTCATCCCTGGCGCCAGGAGATCCCCTCATCAGGTTGAATCTGGCCGGAAGACATGCTCGTGCTGGAAGGTTAACCGAAGCCGCAGAGGAGGCTGCGATTACTGCGCAACTGCTCCAGAGGGATGAGAAGCCTGATGCTCAGGTATGAAGGTGTCATAAGGACATTTAATTGGCTATAATTATATAAGTAGGTATAATTTAATCCAAATTTCCATACTAATATTATAAATGTGAAAGTAACTGTCTGTCTCTCGCTCTGTCACCTTTTCTCGCCTAACTAAGTACCTACTCAATCGACCATAATGAAATTTTGCATAGACTCATACAGAAAAAAGTTCTGTGCCGTCCGAGGGATCATAAAAATAAAAGTCCAATACCTGGCAAAACTATAACAACAATAAAAATTTAATGATTATATAAATCTTCCGTGAAAAATTATCTATCTGATGGTGAAAACCGCATCAAAATCTGTTTAGTAGTTTAGTTGTGGAGTTGGCGGATATATACAGACAGACGCAGAATATATCTACTATGTAAAAATTATTCTGAATACTTAGTATTTGTTTATTTTTCAGTTGGCGAGTTCTTTGGCCACTTTGTTCGCATTACTAAGAGATTGTGGCGTAGTTATGAAAGACGAGCCTAATATACCTCAACTTGATGATCATCTTCCGTCAGATGTCGATGATAACACAATTGATCATGATCAGTTGGCTTCTGATGAGGTTTAAATAAATATGCGTCTAATATAGAATATTTTTTGCTTTTAATATGGACCCATCAGTTTGTAACATTTTAAAAGTACCTACCTAACAAAAATACCTGAGACTCTACTTAAAATGTAAAAATCCAAGTATATAAAGATTGTACATAACAATTGAATTATTACGATTTAAGATATTAATTAATTTTTTAATTATCTATGTCCACAACACTACAATAGTGATCTTGATACTTTTTAATATTTTACTATTTTTCACACATTTAAATCAAAACACCTATTCATTTTCGTCATTAGAGTCAGTAACTCAAAAAGCGCAAAATCCATAAATACAGTACAGAAATATCGGTACCGATTACATTTTCATTGCTTCGGTGTCGAATCTCTGGGTCCATAGAATCCCAACGTTCTTATATATTTTTTTTTAAATATATTATCAAAACGTTTGATCGACATAACGAGCTATTCCAGAGTTGGCTATGACCTCGATAGAGTTGGCCAATTAGCCTTTCAATAAAACGAGGTAATGTTGGGACATGTTTGAGACCCTTCCTAAGGGACCAATGCTTAATTATTTTTTTATATATTATTTTCATAAATTTTTACACATGCATGCATAGTTGATTAACGTTATTTTATTATATTAATAATAAAAAAATATGCATTACTGGTATTAATATATGTATTATATTAATAATAGTACATACTATTTTTACAGAATTACAAAATTAAAAAATGGTATTATTAAATAAAAAATATCGTAATGCTTAATACGTATTCAATTTGACTTTCTGTGTAATTTCATTACATGTTATGTTACCCTATAAAAGATATTATCCGATATGTTTTTATTGGTTTTTGTTTAGATTAAATATCAAGTATTTTTCCACTTGGGTTTTTACGCTACTAGGTATATTAAGTAATAACGATAAATATGAAGCTGTTGTTACTAGTTTTATATGCACATATTTTTTTTGTATTGAAAGTTAATAGTCAGAAAGAGAAAGATGTAAAACCAGAGAAAGAGGTAAGCCAAAGACCAACAAATAAATTTCAGCTTTAGGGTAACAAGTCAAATGATTTTCAAAAATTAAATTGGTCACTGTTGCTTGACTGAAAAAGAAAGTATAATTAAAATTATAAACTAAACCCCAGATTTTCTATTGAGCCTAAAATGTTACCTATACTCGTAGACTACAGATATTTTGAATTTCAGAAAGATCGTTTCGCCAGTTTGGTCATTTTGCCCCCTTTAGTACTTGGCTATGACGAGCTTTACGAAGACGATAAACCAGAAGAAAAACATTAAAAAGAAATCGACCAATAAATAAGACGCCAAATAAAATGAGAATGAACTTATTTTAAAATAAAAAATATTTTTTGTTAAAATAATCCCTTACTCACTCACCGAAACACACTGCTTGTTACTGTGGCTACGGCCGCCAGACGGGCTGTCCAAATGACTACGTTTGCACGATTCGAAGAAATGAAACTAACTATAATAAAAGTTTGTTGTTTTTGGATGCTTATTTCTCTAATAAGGTGTCCAGTCCTCCCCGTAATACGAGAAATAAATGAAACAAGATGTTTTAAATTTTTCATATATTTATATGGAATTACGGTAGGGTGTCCACGTTTTACGTATAACACAATGAAATGACAAAACAATGGAACGATGGAGTGAGTGAAACATTTATAGCCGGACCTGATGTCCTCTAGATTTGCCTCAAGGCACTTTAATTTAGTTTTCCGTCTGAAAATATTGAGAATGCTATAAATATGACGACACATTAATTTGTAAATTGTTAATATTATATCTATGATTTCAGTTTATAATAAGTAGTCACCTATCATTTGATTTACTTAAATGACATTATAACGCCATATTTTGTACTCTTTTTGGCTAATTTTCAATTCAATTAGCAAAGCAGTAAACTTCGAAAGCAAGTAGGCTTAAAATATTTTCGAATTTACGACTTTTTTAAACAACATTTTATTCATTTTTTTTAAAGCTATAAGAATAAATAGGTAATTTTATAAACATTTTTGTAGGTTTGAAGAATATAAGATATTTTTTCTAAGTTGAGTCTTTGACGAACCATTTTATTGCACAGTTTACGAATTGCTCAATTATTGAACAAAAGTTTGAGAGATTAAATTTCATTGCATTATACTTTCCACTGCACCGTATGAGGTCGGTGTAGAGCAATATTTTTAAATCTATGTTTAGCCCTGGCGAGAACTGCAAGCGCGTTTGCTTAAAACCCTTTTGCTCCGTTAATACAAAGTCTTGAAAGTTGTTCATGAGAATATTTTTTATTGTACTACTCTCTCAAACAAAAAAAAATTATGCACAAATTTTAGTATAAGTACTAAACTATAACTGTTGCCAAATCTTGTACACTGGCAACACTGCCACTCCGGTGAAAACAATCCTATAATAATTGATGTTTTGAGTGCAGAGGGCGATTAAATCATATTGTGTCATACAAACATTGTGCAGTATAATTTATCGTCGAGGGCTCCACCTTATTTCTGTGCTCTGTGAGACTATAACCCACAGAGTTTATTAATTTTTGCGATATATGCAAACCTTAATAGAATACTTTATCGAAAATTCGAAATATTTTATGTCGCCTATATATTACACAATATTATATAGGCACATTTTAATAATAAGAAAGTATTTTTTTACAAGGAAACATTTGCTGAATCACGTTAAATATTTTTTGACTTTTAATGAGTGTCGATACATAGAACACATAATCATAGAGTCACACCAAGACCGGCAAGGCTAAAAATTTATTGCTCTATATTTAAATTATTTGCTTTTTAAACAATTTCGAGCAGTCTATGCGTCATTAGACTTACATTACGGTGTTTAAAGGCGCCGCAGACGATATAAGTTTGGCAGTTTTTGTTGCAATTAAAATAAAAATACTAGTAAACATTTTTTACTGTTACTTGAAAAATGAAAAATGTCATGACACTAGATTGAATCTTGACAGTTATCGTTAGTTTAACTTTGGAAGACAAGTGAGCACTCATAGATATAGAGAGAATAGACAAAGCAATACCGGCATGAAGTTGACCACTCTCTAGAAAGAAAGAAAGTGATCGTGTGGCCAATACCTATCTCTTTCCTCTCTCTGTCTACGGTCTAAAGTAACTTCGAGGACCAATTAAAATCCTAGAAAAGGACAACTACTGGCCGCACGATCTCTTCGTCTCTCTTACAGTTACTTTACAGCTGGATAGGGAACGCTCAGTGCATTCTCTCTATGTCTATGTGAGCATTAAGAATCTTCCATTAGAAAGAAAAAGACATTAAGAATCATTAAACGGTTGTCTATATTTCTTGAGTCTTGAAAAAAACAAGTTATAGAAGAATATAAATAGGTTAATTAATTAATAGAAGAAAAAAAATGGAAGGGTAATTTTGGAAAAATAAAATGGAAGGGTAGGCGATCTAATTTTTAAAGCAAAAAAAAAAAATGCGATGAGAGCGCTATCTAGCCAACGGAAACAAAAATTAAAGACACTTGTTCAGAAGTTTATAAATTTTAAACACCGTAAATTCAGTTGTTGACAGACAATAATAATCATTATATTAACTAACACCATCTCAAATTTTGTATACAAAAAGCAGTTACACATTTTAATAATATAATATTATTTAATTATGTATTGTATTACTAGTAAACGTAAGACTTCTTATTATGTACAAACTTAAAGCGATTTAATTATTATTTATTTATTGATTGGAATTAATTTGGAAGTCGGTAAACGGTACACCGGCTCTAACTAAAATATATGTATTTTTTAATATTTACACTTATAAACAATGATAAATTTGTTGGTTACATTCTCGCAATTACACTTTACACTATAAAGGTACTTGGACACACAGCGAGGCTAAAAACATAAATTTGTATTATTAAAAATAGGACGATCATAAAGGATATTTTTTCAAGGCCAGACTCAATTTGAAATTGTGTGTCAGCGTCACCGACCCGAGTGTGACGGTTCACTTACGTTTACTTCTCAGCAAAGCGCGCCTAGTTTTCACTTTAAAAAAATACACTTCCATGGACGGCACTAGATGATCTGACATCATGGTATATGTCTCGAAGAAAGAAGAATGTTGGTAGGCACGAGTAAGGTCTATCCACGAATAGTGAATCTAGAATTTAGATTTCTAAAATAAAAAAAAAATTACCCCCTTTTTATAGTGATCAAATTTAATAGTGCAGTTGCAGATTTTTATTGGCGCGTTAAATTGTCATTCTATCCTCGCTGTGAATCAAAAGCCCTTCAATTGTTTGACACATCACGTGGTTGGCAATTCGCTAAATTTTACCGTACATCAGTGATTTGTAAACACATCAGTAACTTAATGAGATCACAAGAAACTGTAAAAATATACATTAAATTGCATTGCCAAATCGATATTTATTAATTAGGCGCTACGGTCGAAATTTGCTCAACCCAGACACGCAAGACAGTTGCTAAGGAGACGCGTTCATTTCGAGTTTATTAAGGCTGATGTCGCGCTATTTATGATATTTTATAATTAATTCCATATTTCATTAAAGGGGCAGGATTGAAAATTGTTGATATTTCATAAAATTAAAATGAAAATTTCGAATTGATTAATTTCAATATTTCAACGCGTCACCTTTCAAAGCTAAATGCCACAAAACAGTATAAAAGTTTCTTTTACCCAGTCATACTTAATAACCTATATCCTAATAAAGTCTGAACACTATTCCATACCTCTTTATCTTTAACGATTACTTTTATAAATGCACTTCTTTTTTATTAATTATCTATGCTACCAAGTCTGAAATTTACAAAAAAAAAGTCAACTGTCAGTAAAAACTCTGTGCTGTCAAACGTTGTCTGTAGTAGAGTAGTTATTCTGTGGTGATTTTACGGACATTGTCATTAAAAACTAAGTTTCTCTTAACGAGTGGAAAATATTAGCTTAAAATTATAAATAAAAAAGAAAATCAGATATCGAATACTCGAAAAATACTGAAAGAAGATGGCCTTTGTCTCACATTTTGTTGGGACTTAAAATATAATATTTCTTTGGTGTTGTGTTCTGATTTAAATGGACGTTACATTTATTTAAACTATTAACTCAGCGATTTGTGCAAACATCGCCACATTTAAAAACACCTGTCACTTTACATTTACATGTCATTTTTACATTTAAAAAATAATGCAACATCTGCACAAACCGTGAAGTGTAAAAAATAATGGCCTATATATATATATACAAGAGCTTAAATATTTACACGGAGTCATTGAGATCATTACATTACTTATTGTGTAAAAATGACATAACGAGGTATTACACATTTAAATTAAAAAAAAAAATAAAAAATAATACTTCATTAGACTGGTTTGGTTTACGTGACCATACGATGAGGTAGGGTTGCCAGTTTGCGTCAAAAAATTTTTACCTAAAACACTCCCTCTTTTGAATGTTACCAAAACAATATATTTACAAGTTATTATTATTGCACGTATAGTTTTACGATTGCACGCGGACAATACTACCGTACGAAGGTTCGACTCTTTGGTTGTTTCTAGTCCGCTTGTGTGATGCGCACTTTGCTAATGTGCTGGAGATTGCGAACGCGTTTCATCCGAACCGCTCCTTGACAAGAAACATGAGTTTCTTCTTGCCTTTGTACTTGAGTTTGATCTCTTGCAGTAGCCCCGCGAACTGGTGTGGACCGTCGTGAGCCAGTGCAAACGTGTCGCGCGCTTTACCTGAAAATAATAACATATCCTTTACTAATATTATAAAGCGAAAAGACTTGTATGTTTGTAATGAATAAACTCAAAAACTATTGGACCGATTTTAAAAATTATTTCAATTATAGAAATTTACATTATCAACGAATAATATAGGCTATCTTAGACTAATATTATAAAGAGAGAAGATTTATATTTTTGTCTGTTTGTAATGAATAAACTCAAAAACTATTGGACCGATTTTAAAAATGATTTCAATTATAGAAATTTACATTATCAACGAATAATATAGGCTATCTTAGACTAATATTATAAAGAGAGAAGATTTATATTTTTGTCTGTTTGTAATGAATAAACTCAAAAACTACTGGACCGATTTTAAAAATTATTTCAATTATAGAAATTTACATTATCAACGAATAATATAGGCTATCTTAGACTAATATTATAAAGAGAGAAGATTTATATTTTTGTCTGTTTGTAATGAATAAACTCAAAAACTACTGGACCGATTTTAAAAATTATTTCACATATAGAAAGCTACATTATCAGCGAGTAACATGTGCTAAAGTCGCGTGCAACAGCTAGTATTTTATAAAGTTGAGCGGACGAAGTCGCGTGAAACATCTAGTTTATATTGCACCCGTGTGAAGCCTGGTGAGGGTCGCTAGTGCTATACACGTTGCTATAATATACGGGCCGGGCTCTTAGTGTATATAGTATGATGAAAAAGGTGTAAGTACCGAGAAAGTCTACGAAGTCTGCGTAGTGTCTCGGCGAGATGTGCGCGAGTCTCGCGTGCGTGGTGGAGGCGTAGGCGCGCAACGCGGCCTCTAAGAGCGGCCGCAGTGGCGTTGGCGGCCGAGGGGGAGCGGGCCGCGCGCCTCCACGCGAACACCCCGCCGCAGCCACGCAGCAACGACGCAGCACGTCCGACTGACAAACATTAAGTACTCATTCAATGCGGCTGTACAAGCAAAGGCAACTATTATAGCTATGATAGCGGAGTGGGCCTTTATTGACAATCAACCGTCCGATTGACAAATCAAATCCTCGGGCGCAAACGGTTGGCCTGACCGGGACCCGGGCGGTGGTCTTGGCGTCGTATGGCCGGCATACCTCCACTTTCGAGTAACACAGGCCTCCCCGCACTGGATAGCCGTGGCAGGGCACCGAAGTCGTGTCACAAAATCTCCGAGATCCCGCCCATCCCGGTACTCCCCTTGACGTTCTATAAACAGCGCGTTCCATTGCTCGTACCGTTGTGAAATTGCTGGACTGGATTCGAATACTAGATCAATGTAAATCAGCCGTTAAGATGTTGTTAACTTACGAGGACAGGCGCGCATTGCACATTCTTCACCAAAAGCGGCAACATCGCTTGCAACTCGGCTCGGCCTAGCGAATGGGCTAGCGCCACTGCCCAGTGGATGTCCGCTATGGCTGGATGGCTATCCTGGAATCATAATACACACTTTAAGTATGGATGGAAAAAAAATAAGTAATTAGTAATACAAATTGCATCCCTTATATGTAAAGGATTGAAATAGAAATAGTTTATTTTTGTATGGAGACTGTCCGAAGCTACGCAACCGAACGACGCGCTACAATTTTCATGCTTTTTTTGCACTTTAAATTTAATTTATTACAAATGCACGCTTTAAAACTAGTGCGCGTTCTGCTACCATAGTGACCACTTTCTACCAAAACTAAAACCAGTTTAACAACCAATTTCTGGTGCGTACTCATAAACCAGCCATATACATATTGTATATATACCAATATACCGTTTCTTACATACTACACGTATAATTAAAAATTGTGTTTATCTAATAAATATTTTAATTTTGTGTTCTATCTCGTCCTTTTGCAACCAAATGGAAAATAGCACCACCATGTAGTGCAAGCCCATACATGGTCCTTCGAGGCGGAGAGTAAAAGACAGTTCTCGTTATAAAATTACACAATTACATTTACGTACCTGGTTGTAGTGCAGATGTAGATTGCGCATCGCGAGCGTCGCTAGGCGCATGGCGCGAGCGGGCTGACCGCGCTGCTCCATGTAGCGAGCGACCGCGAACAGTTGACTCGAGGCTAGCGCACCGCGAGCGGCCGCTTCGCCTACGGCCGCGCAAGCAGCCTCGAAAGCGCCCGCTGAGCCCTCGCACACGGTCAGCGCGCTAAGCGCACACCCGGGCGGATCTTTCGCAGCGCACTGTAGCGCTAACGTGCGCGCGCAAGCGCTCAACTTCTCCTGTTGCTCGAAACTGAGTCGCAATCGCACTGCGGTGCCGGCCGACATCGCCGCAGCGGCGACCGGCCCCGTAGCTTCGGTCGGCGTGAACAGCTCGTACCAATTCTGCATTATGGACAGCAGCGCGTCCAAGCCCAGTTCTGTAGCGCAAGTGACTAGCCAGCGGACCATCTCGCGGCGTCGCCAGTTCACCGACGCGAGTGTCATTCGCAAAACCTGCGGTCCAAAATTTATATGGACATTTTTATACAGAGGATATTTTTCGGTTTATGAGTAAAGGATGTCAAAGCCCATTTCCCTATCTCTTATCTTTAATTCTACTATGGTCTGAAGTGCACTTGCAGCATCTGTGGCGTTGCTTGTGTTGAGCTTGTTGAGTGTAAGTGAGGGTAGCTATCTGTCATGTAAACCGTCAGCCTGTATGACGATCTTAACAAAAAAAGTCAGAAATGCATAGAAACAGCAGTTGTTGTTGCAAGTTGCGTTGCAATAGCTAAAAACATGTATCAGCGGGGACGCGCGTTTGACAGTACTTGCGCGAACTAACTCCAGAACCAACTTCAGAGGTTGATAGTTGTTTGATGCAGACTCTAGAAAGACAACGAAGAAAAAGAAAGCACCTGCAGTCCTAGCTCGAAAGCGGCGGCCAACAAGTCGCGGTGGTGGTGCGGCGCGTCCGGTGGCGCCGCGTGACGAAGCGCGTCTTGAGCCAACCGGAAGAGCTGTGCCGCCGAGCGAATGTGCCGCTGCGCTGCCGCCAGCGCCGCCCGTAGTCGCCCGGGATTACCGCGTGCGGCCGCTGTCGACATTATCACACGTTATGTTATACATTGCTCCTTCAAAAATTACTACCCAATTGTTACCTAAATGACCTATAAAAAAAATTAAGAGAAAAATACTACTAAAAAGTAGCATTATACAAATTAAAATAAGGCATAAATAAAAATCCACACTCCATACTAATTTTATAAATGTGAAAGTAACTCTGTCTGTCTGTCTGTTACCATTTCACGCCTTGACTACTCAACGGATAATCGTGAAATTTTGCATACACGTTTGTCAGGATATAGGTTAAAAAAAAAGTACTGTTCCTCCGTGGTATCAACTAAAATAAAACAAAAAACTAACGTATGGCCAAAGGGTTATAGCAACAAGAGGTCAAGCGTTATATTGCTTATTTTATTATATTATATTTATTTATTACCTAGTAAGGCAATAGTAATAGTATACATATTAGGTCATAAAAAACAAAGCATTAAACAAAGTTGTATGTTACCAATTAGAGCGCTCGCTAGAGTGGCTTGCTGCTGCTCGGCGTGTTGCAAGGTGTGCCAAGCCCCGGCTCCGCCCGCCGCGCTCGCAGCCGACGCGCCTGCGTCCAACGAGTACGCCTCTTCGACCATTGGCAGTCTGACGAACAAACAACCACTCCATATATTCCATGCTCAACTTAGCTTCAACAAGGCTGCGACAAAGCAGCTTTTCAAGAGGCCTTCCAGCAGAGAAAACGGTGTTGTTGGCGCAAGTTCATTTTAACTTAAGGCGATTACTTTCAAGATTGATCTCGGCTGATCAGTTGTATAAATTAAAAAGTTTACGACCTTTTAGGTCTCGTATGTATCAGTTTTATTAAATGTTTTTAGGTCACGAAACCATTATGGATGTGGTCGCATATAGTTTCGATATATTTATATTTTGATGCCGAATCTTTAATTACGGTAAAGATAGTTTTTGTGTTCGACTTTCCTGCTTTAAATACTATATTTAATAAGCACCCTTCACCACTACTTTAGAGCGCGATATCACCAAGAGGTGTAATGTGCGCATTTAAATCGAAGAAGTAAAGTAAGGCCAACAAAACAAGACAAGGTTGTCAAGATGTCTTCCTATACCATGAAACAGTTTACACAATAGTATCAATTAGTTCTTCTTCATACGTCGAAGGGTGATAATATGGTTTACCTCATAGCTCGTAATCCAACCCTGTACGCCAGTTCCGGTTCAGTGGGGAGCAGCGTGAGGAAGAGGAATCTCGCGAAGGTGTGCGCCGGAGCAGACCTCGGATGGACCCTGGCGCCGAGACACGACGAAGGTCCACCCGACAGCAGCACTCGTGCTACTCTCCCGCACACCAACGCAGCGGCTTCTCCTTCCACGCGCTGTAGCTGCGCTATTAGGCGCTCTTCCTGAAATTTAATACATCCTTCATCAGGCAGATATTTATTCCATTTATGTAATTTGTATGATATATCAAACAACTATTGACATTTGAAATGGTTGCAATAGCTAAGCTGACTGTATCTAATATATTTTATTTATTTATTTAGATTTAGATTATATACAGCAATAAATTTAAAAAATATATATAGCCTAAAGAATCATAAAAATTATATTTTTACATTTATTTATTAATTAAAATAATTATAATAATAAGAAAAAGAAAAAGAAGATTATACTTATATTCTATAAGTATAATTTTTTTTTTGTCAATGTCAATGTCAACAAACGGCCCTCTAACCTCACACGAATTGGCCGACGCTATCTGTTTCATGGTATAGGAAGCCATCTTGACAACCCTTCAGTTTTTTGGGTGGTCTCGTTGGCCTTGCGATTTTTTTAAGTAACAATATGATTACTATTTTTTTAATTCAACCGACCTGTTTACAGTACCGCTCCTGAGCGTAGAGTCCACTTGGGAGCATCCTCTGCATGCCCAGACCCAGGAGAGCCGCTTCAAGGGCCAGGGCCAGGTATGTCTCTTCTGGGTTCTTGCTGCCAGCGACAGGCACATGTTGATATCTACCGAAAAATTTATTATTTTCATTATTGTGGAATTCAATGTGTCGTGGTATTTAATCATTTAAAATAAGATAAAACATTACCTCGGAGGAAGACCAGTGTTGGGTTCTTCGTCGATGTAGGTGTGTAGTCTAGGCGAAGCTCTCTGGTCGTCGGGAGCGAGGCAGGCGTCCGCCAGGCACTCGTAGACGCACCAAATAGCTTCCAAGGTCCATCCGGTCCAACATCTGCTGTCTGCACAGGTATAAAATCATAGTAGCTCTTCTACTATGTTATACCAAATTCCAACGTCCAATCACCTAGGTTATTTCTTTAGAAATGTAACTGTCTATTAAGATTGAGCGTATTACCCCGGCCGATACAGCGCTGTCTTCTACTATGTTATACCAAATTCCAACGTCCTATCACCTAGGTTATTTCTTTTAAGATTGAGCGTATTACCCCGGCCGATACAGCGCTGTCTTCTACTATGTTATACCAAATTCCAACGTGCTATCACCTAGGTTATTTCTTTAGAAATGTAACTGTCTAGTAAGATTGAGCGTATTACCCCGGCCGATACAGCGCTGTCTTCTACTATGTTATACCAAATTCCAACGTGCTATCACCTAGGTTATTTCTTTAGAAATGTAACTGTCTAGTAAGATTGAGCGTATTACCCCGGCCGATACAGCGCTGTCTTCTACTATGTTATACCAAATTCCAACGTGCTATCACCTAGGTTATTTCTTTAGAAATGTAACTGTCTAGTAAGATTGAGCGTATTACCCCGGCCGATACAGCGCTGTCTTCTACTATGTTATACCAAATTCCAACGTCCTATCACCTAGGTTATTTCTTTTAAGATTGAGCGTATTACCCCGGCCGATACAGCGCTGTCTTCTACTATGTTATATCAAATTTCAACGTCCTATCACCTAGGTTATTTCTTTAGAAATGTAACTGTCTAGTAAGATTGATCGTATTACCCCGGCCGATACAGCGCTGTCTTCTACTATGTTATACCAAATTCCAACGTCCTATCACCTAGGTTATTTCTTTTAAGATTGATCGTATTACCCCGGCCGATACAGTGCTGTCTTCTACTATGTTATACCAAATTCCAACATCCAATCACCTAGGTTATTTCTTTAAAGATGTAACTGGCTAGTAAGATTGATCGTATTACCCCGGCCGATACAGCGCTGTCTTCTACTATGTTATACCAAATTCCAACGTGCTATCACCTAGGTTATTTCTTTAGAAATGTAACTGTCTAGTAAGATTGAGCGTATTACCCCGGCCGATACAGCGCTGAGTGTGTGAGAGGGCGCAAGTGGGTCCGCCCGACGCACAGGCGCCGCTGTCCATGTGCGCGCACACGAGCGACAGGCGAACGCGTTCGCCGCAAGCGCCCGAACACGAGTCGGGGTTCGAGCACCCGCCTCCGTTGCTAGACGACGCCTCCCCAGCGCCCACCTCCTGCCATCGCTGCTGCGCCACTTCCTGGCGACCGCGCAACACATATTCATCATCGTCAATAAAAAATGTGGAAGTCCACTTCTCGTTCCATTCCGTGCAAATGCAACGGAAACGTGTCACGGCTTAAGTTGTTAAAGCAAAAATAGAGAGAATTTTTATTCCAAATAAAACAAGAATATTTTTATGTTTTACTCGTAACAGCAATCAATAATTTGTGGAGTATACATCAGTAGCGAAGCCACGTTAAGGTTAATAATAAAGGTTTCGTTATGTTAATGAAGAGATATATTTCCATAAACTAATTAAAAAAAAAGTTTTACCTGTCGATGCCTCATGGCCCGGGCTGCACTGACGGCCAGTCTTAGAGCAGCGGGAGCGCGCCCGTGAGCCCTTAGGGCTTCGATGCGGGCTCCAACAACTGGCAAGTGTTCTGTTCACAAATATCAATATTACAATATTATAACCATGAAACACAGTGTGTATCGATCTTCGTACTAACAAAAATGTTTAAACGGTCAATCAAAGAATGTAATTTAGAATCATCAATAAACTATCATATCTATCAAAAAACTTACCATGCCACAATGGTTGTCCAAGATCATTATATTTAGGATAAGGTTGTAACGTGTGCAATCCTCCCCCCATCCCAGAACCTCCAGCTTTCTCAGGTTTCTCGGGGTCGTAATATTCATCACTGCTGAGAATGTTCTTTAAATGTTCATTCTCCCACGATATATCTACCGCATCTAAGGCTCTGTAAAGTCAAATTTTGCTGTAAACACTATTATTTCAATCTCTTTTTTGGCATCTAATGATTCTTGTGGATGTAAATGATAAAAATAACACTAAGAGACAGAATCAGGGATAAGTTTTTCTGACTTTCAAGTACAGTTTATCCCCCTCCTCCAATTTTTATAATCAAAACATTTTAAAATTTCATATATCTAATGCAATTTTATTGAATTGTTAATTTTTACAGCAAAAAAAAACTGATGTTACAAAAACGGATTTAGAATTTCGTTAACAAAAAAACTACTTAAATTCTAATTAATTACGATTTTTTTTTCTCCCTTACAAGTAAGTATTTAGTCTTGGTTGTTGTTCTCTTTGAGTAAATCGATTCAGATTCAATGAATAAATAAATAAATAAATATCTTCACACATTCCACACAGCACCATCTAGTTCCACACTAAGCAACTAATGCTTGTTTTATGGATACCAGATAGTTGATATACTACGTTGATTACTTTTTTTTGTAAATACATACATAATTATAATAAATACCAACATCCATGACTCAGATACAACACATAAACATTTGCCCCTAGCGGGATTCGAACCAGCGACCGTTTGGTTAACAGCTAGGGTTACTAGCCACTAGACCAAACGTGTCGTCAACTGTCAATCAACTTACTTGTGGAATACAGTACGAGGCGTGAGTTGCCCAGTACTCCTTTGGTTGTGAAGTCTTAATCTCTTACTTGCTTTTCTATATTCGCGTTCATAACTGCAAAGGAAACATTAAATCAATACAACACTCGTACAACATATTAGATGGGAATTTATGGGATTTCCCTGAGCAACACCGGGGTATTCCCCTAAAACATGGGTGGCCAACCTTTTTGCCAAATTTTCCAAAAAATATTATCTAGCAAATTTTGAAGGGAAATGAAACAAAACTGAGAATCAAATACATAATTTGTTTATTCCCTAAAACTTCAACTTTGTGGTCATATAGCCGAGATGTTGATAAGAGGAATAGGCCCTAGCAGTCATTAATCACACACCGAAACACAACAGCACACATGCTTTCATTGCAGGGTATCATTTTTTAAGGGGATGGTTACTGGAATCAATATAGCAATTATTGCAAAGGCAAATTAGCTGCACTAGAGTCCAGTGGTCGAAATTCGAAATTATCAAATGTGAATGTGGCGTTAGTTTGTGTTTAATGTTTGTTTTAATTAATTTAATGTATTTCTAATGCATATTACAAAAAATATTAGCTTCCTCCAGTATTTAACCCATATAAACTTTAAGCCCGCGCTCACTTTGGATGCGTTTTCGTGCGTGGAAAAACGTATTAATACGCACGAACAATCCAGTTCTTCCAAATACTATGGGACCGTGCGTATAGTTATAACGTCCAAAAACGATCCAAATTTGTTGGGATTTTTACCAAACATTCGTGCGTTGAACGTATAAAAATGATATAGACAAGTTAATTAACTTGGTTTACGGACATAAATGTTTTTCCTATATTGGAATGTTTATATAATGACTAGGGTCATTATATAAATCTTCCATTATATGATTAAATTCACCTAACTTTTCATCATATACCTAATGGAATTTCATTTCACGATATATAATTCATACATAATCGTCGTAATATCCAATTTAGAAGATGATTTTCTTGAAGATAGAGGTTATGCATAATATCACCGAGGCACTGCCTATTTGATTGAGAAAAACGTATTCAATGTGAGCACTTAATTCGTACGAACAGTATTCGTAAGTTTACGTACGATACGAATTCGTATCCAAATTTCGCACTTCCCCGTTTGTGCAATTTTAAACATCATGGTATTAGATATTGTATGAAAAATGTATATTTCTTAAAAATATATCCGTACTTGTTAGGCCTGGGTTCGTCGTCTGAACTCTCGGAATGGGATTGTACAACTTCTCTTCTTTGCCTCTCTCTATCTCTTTCTCTTCGATCACTGTAAAATTAACTTAGTTAATTACAAATTACAACTTAGCTACAAATAATCAGTGACCTATAATGTGAAGCTTCGATCGGATGCAAATTTTTTTTCTGCCAATTTTAAATACACAAACCTTCCAAAATGAAGAGTAATGAAAGCAAAATGGACTGTATGATATTAATATATTAAAAATATGTACATAATAATAAAAATATAAAATGACAAGTTATTCTCTTATATATGACATCAATCGAATTGTACTAATATTTTGTTGACAGTCTAAAAACCAAATTCTTTTTAAATTATTTAAAAAATACAATATAAACTATATAAGGAGTTCGTATCGCTCTTTCCATTAACGAAAACCGTATCAAAAACCGTTCTGTGGTTTAGAAATTAGCAAAGAAACAAACAGTGACTTTATTTTATAATATGTATGAATAAGGATATAAAAAAATATTATAAAACATACCTATCTCTGTCTTCTCTCTCCCTCCTCTCCCGATCTCTCTCCTCTCTATCCCTAAACCTCTCTCTATCTCTATCTCTGTGATCTCTGTCGCGATCTCTCTCGTTTCTTTCTCTTTCTCTTGCATACTAAAAATTAATTTTTATTTAAATTTTAATTACACGTGTAATCTCTATTTCATGTATAAATTAGAAAATTATTTTCCAAACATAAATGCTTAAGTTTCGAGTAGGTATAAATTATGTATATTATTAATTATTAAATTTTTTTCTAAATTTTTAACAGAGACAATGTGTAACATGTAGCTGTAGATATCAATAATTGGTAAGGAAATGTAAACGTGTTTGTATAATTTATGTATGTGACTTAATGTGAGTAAATTTTGATGTGCTGTTGGTATTTCGATTAAATAAAATAAAATAAATATAAAAGGCAAATATTATGTGACAATATATTCTGTAAATTTATTCTATATTGTCAGTGGTTGTTGGTGTTCTAACAACTCCACAAAGAACAGAATAACTATGGCCAGCAGTGAGATATATTATGTATACTAGCTGATGCCTGCGACTTTGGCCGGGGTCTTTATTGCTGTTATACTTTTGCCAGGCTTTTCGATTTTTATTTTTAGATGATCCCTCGGGAGCAGTACATTTTTTTCTGGATCAAAGAGACCTTAAATGTCTTTTTCTGTATGTATGACAATGTGTATGCAAAATTTCATTAAGTACAGTCAAGTGGATATTTAAAGTGAAAAGGTAACAGACAGATAGACAGAGTAACTTTCACATTTACGATATTAGTATGGATGTAATGTAATATAAATTGATACAAATATTATGTACTGATAAAAAAAGTATTGGTTGGACAATAAAGATGGGAAATGTTGATCGAGAAACATACCAATGAAAAAGACCTATAATCTGGGTCTTCGGTGGGACAGACTTCCACCGCTGACCACTTGTCCAATAACTGTCTCCACTGCATCCTGTGATTTTTATTACTTCCTGGGTCCAACACTATGCTGACCCATAGAGCGCCTAATTGTTCCCAAAGTTGCCTACATTTTTCAGTCATCGGAGTGTTTTGGTTTCTCCACAGCAACAGACGAGGGTCAGAGAGGAACTGTTCAGTCATGAGCATAAGCATTCTTGGACCGTTCGAGTCTTGGGCGCGTAGCATTTCACGCACCTGAAAAAAAAAAAAATTATTTTTTATTATGCTTTTTAAGATTATCATAAATTAATTTATTTAAAACAGCAACATTCTAGTCTTGCACACTTAACATACAAACCCTATCGCTTAACATCTAGGTCCAGTGTGCAAGCCAATTAAAGTTGAACATATTATTCAATTTGGTACACAAACTCAAACAAATTTTAAAAATTAAAAAAAAAAATAGAAAAAAAAAATTCAAACAAATTGAGATGAAATGTTTTGAACGATTTGACTTGCCCAATAAGAATTTGATATTTGAGTTTTTTTTTTTTTTTTTTTGAGTTATCCCAATCTGAGGATCTTGGGTTCGATTCCTAGCAAAATCTACTTTTTCAAATTGACTTTACTCTGTTTTAACTTCAATGATCAGTTATTATCTCACAAATTTTCCAACTGTTTTTCCTAATTATACCCAAACCTGCGTCTACTTTTTTTTTCTAGATAATTTCACTTTCAAGAACATTTTATTAACTTCTGTTTTAACTTAAACCTAAAATGATTATTCATAGCTGGGCGATTCATAGGTTCATAGGTTGACTATTTATTCATAGGTCAACTTATTCATAGGTTAAAACTAAAATGATTATTCATAAGTGGGCGAGTCAAAAGAAAATATATGTATTTATATTATGAAATGTATAAAAAGTTAAAACAAGTTAGGCCATATTAACGCCCAATGACCTTAAACGAACTAAAACAAAACAAGGCACAATTTATGGTTTTACCAATCTGTTATTAATAAATTATTTCCTCAAGGTTATACATATAACTGTATAACTGTCTTAAACAGTACAAAGAGCCTTTTGAAACTACCAGATGAATCAGTTTTGTTCATATTCTTATAACGCTAACACTATTCACAGCACAAAAAGTACTTTGTATATGAATCTTGACCTTACCTTAGAAAACAGTGAATTGAGTTGTTTGTTTGCATTGTAATATGTTCCCTGTAGTAGATAAGCCCTCACTTGTTCACACACCTGAAAAGAAAAGTCCAATTACAAGTTTTTACATTGACATTATTCTTTTCAAGATTATTTGGCTTTGCAATGTTAAAAAAAATGTTTTTTAATATAAATAACTGCGAATGTAACTATCTTGTCTGTTCATGTAATCACATTTTGAAACATAAATTACTGAACTGATTTCGTTTAAATTTGCTATGAACGTAACTCGTACACAGGTGAAGCACATGTGCTACTTTTTAACTTTTAACGCAGGATAAGCTACTATAGAGTCAATTAGCAGTGACAATTCAATTATAATACACACACAAATCAATTTATGAAAAAGTAGGTAAAATAGTGAATAGTAATAATGGTAAAAATTATCAAAAAATATAATTACTGTTTGGAGTATGGCTCACTGTCCAAAATCGAGTGTCAATTTTAGTAAGTATTAAAGTAGGACATTTTATGTTCATTAAAGATTACATTACAAATTTTATCTGTGACAGTAAATAAGGTCGGTTAAGATAAATCATGGCAATGTGGTTATTTAATATAAAATATCGGATTGTATACATATCACACCTTCGGCAAAACAAGGTGAACTTAACTGCACTTTTTGTAATTTTACAGGAGCCATTTAAAGTTTATTTTTTGCATTCAATATATTTTTCTGCTTATATTGCTTTGAAACAATTCTTGTTTTTGCATCAAATAAGCCTCACACTCTTGTGAATTTTTTTAAGTAACTTAATAATGTTTTTAAGACACTTAACACATTTAAATTTTTCTTGTAAGTTATGCCCTTGTCTTACCGAAGGTGCGATATTGTAAACAATGTTGAAATTAAAACACGAAAGCATGTTAATATGGATGCTGAGTATGCTACTCTTTGAAGAAAGAGAATGATCAAAAGTAGTCTTACCTGTTGCTCGTCTAAATGCCAAGCGTGATGTGCATCAGGCGGAGGCCCAGCCGTGGGATCGGGGGCCCCACAAATCCTGTTTATAGCCGACTTGGCTTGCAACACTTCGTCAGCTAACCTCTGTGCGGTCGGCAGTACTTCTGTGTGATGTTCGGCTATCAAATATTGGACGAATTTCTGGAGCTGCTGTCTCTCCATTTGCAGTAATGTTTCTGAAATTATATGTACATTTTTTCTGTAGCGTATCGGTGAAAGAATTTAATTTGAGTGCCTAACATATATTTAATTTAATATAAATTAATTTAATTTTACAATAACAATGATAAGACAGCTTAATAAACGATTGATTGCGAAGGTTGCACAAATCTACCTTTTTTAACTTTTAGTTTTTTTTTTTTTTTATTAAAAAAATCAGCACCAAAAATGGCCCGACTATTTTTAGTTGTTTCTGACGCGCCGACATATCCTCTAACTTAAATTGTTTATGTTCATACCTGATATAGGAACTCGTAGGCGCACAGAGTCCGCATTTCTTATTCTGTACAGAGCGAGGGCAACCACGTGCTGACACCAAAAGATGTCGCGCGCTTCGCAGCTGCACGTCACTCCTGTTATTTTGCATCTGGAAATATAAATAAAACTAATAAGATACATTACTTTTTTTATGAAAAGGGGTGACAGACAAGCTGTCGGTACCCACAAGATGGTGACAGCTATAGTTTTAAGTCTAAAATTTAAACTCATGTAATGTAGGCGGATGTAACCAAGTGCGCTACCGACCCTTATATTTTGCATCGACACACAACACATTGCCGCACTACACGGGCTGCCAAGTTTATCACTGCAATGTAGAGTATAGTCGGGGTAGGAAAACTTTCGTCAGTTTTCAAATTCATTTCTTTATTAAGTCGTTGACTCTTAGTACCTTTAGAAAGTAAAGCACTAAGCCGACAATTACTGACAGACGTTTGATCGCTGATAGCCTATCGACAGCAGTAGTAGTGATGCCCAAAATTAATCTTAGTCTGCTGTCTTGTCTTGGTCTTGAGCAAAATCCCAAAACAAGACCAAAATTGGATCGGTCTAGTGATGCCAAAAGGCATCATTGGACATATAGACTAGATCCAATTAGATACTTGAAATAAAAGTATTTTTTTTATTGGCACCTACACCAATTTTATCAGAATATCTGTTGCTAGAATATGAGGAATATTAGTATTTTTTTTAATACCAAATCGTTAAAATTCTTTATATTGGCGTACCATAAGTTCAAGAAGCTTTAAATCATTGTTAAAAAGCAAAGGTGACAAAGGTCCTAACAAAAGCTGTACATTGCCCTTTCTGATAATAAAAAGTTCTTTCAGATGTCTCCAACAATAGCCCCCCGAGCTCTTTGTGAACCCTTTATTTATTTTCATTGTTTCCCGTGAAGTAATTTCAGCTTTTTATACTTCAAATAAATTACTTCCCTGTTATTTTTGTAGCGGATTTAAAAACATTATTAATACATAGTATAAGTATAATATGATACTCCATCATATCAACTATTTCCGTTTTGTCTCCAACTAGTACACCTCTACTGATTGCTGTCCTTATGGTTTCTACATGTAGTTTCACTATACAAGCCACGTTACGTACGCAGTTTGATTTATAAATTTATAATTATTTCAAAATGATAATGAATGTGCGCAGGACCGTAAATACATAAGGTTATGCTTATTAACCCATAAAATCCCATGTTTTATGGATTTTAACCCACTAAAAACTTTTAGTCCTCTTTTAGTTTTAAAGTCCTTTTTTAAAGCTTCTTTTAGTCCTCAGTCCTTTAAAGCGTGACCGAGTTATTGGCGAATGTGAGTTGCTCAGTCCTTACAGACAAATTTTAGCGCTAGCAACTCTTACTATAAAGTCATCGAAATACTACAACTATGGAATTTGAGTCACAAATGCCAAGGCGGTACTTAAAAAGTACGCCTAAAACAGGCGGAGTCTTGCGACAGATGACCGAGTTCATGTATTATGTCACTTTTAATTGTTCCATAAAGTTCGTAGTGTTTGGTATGGTGTGCGAAATCCATAGTTGTAGTACATTGATGTATAAAGTGTTTTAGTGGCCGCTTGTGCCATCGATGGATCGAACAGTGAACCTGCGGGGACAGAAACCGTCGCCACCAGTAAAAGTTGCTAGGCAAGTGTTTAATAAAACGCGTCGGGAGATGCCAGGTATACCTATGATTATACTCGTACCTAGTCCTTAAGAGGGTTTCGTATTAAGCCTCTCTGTTCTTCTAAGTTATTGGGAACAGTCATGTCGCTTGCAATTATGAGCCTTATAAAATTTTATGTGTTTAACTGTGACCTCATCGACTTAACCGCCTAAGCGTGCGTTTATCGAACAAAAACAGTTGCTTCACGTCCTTGCTTATATAATTATTTTATACTCAAACATTGCATTTGCAACATTCATCAGTTACAATCCAGTGGGGCGAAAACTTGGTTCATTAGTCAGGTAATCCAGGTAGACTTGCAATTCTTAGTATTTTCGATTTAATGAGAGTTAAAGAAGAGTACCAATCTTCCAAGGTACGTCCTATTAACCTACTAACCAAACGACGTGCACGCACAAAGGTCGCAAGTTAATTGCCTCAAAAAGATTGGTCACTATTGATTGCATGTAAATGTTAATTATAGAGGTAGATCTTAAAGCATGGCGCACTTTGGCAGTTCGGGTGCGTCGTCCCAATGAGCAGTGTAAGGTTTATGGACCCCCGCGGCGGAGTTGTGGAAGAGTGTTCTTCCGACCTCGCAACTTCGCCTTATAGCGGACGCGGAGAACGCCAAGAGGTTTAGTCGGTAGGTCTACCACTCCACTGCCATCACAGGGCGGGAGTCCGACATAACCCACAGGTCTGTCCCGAGGCCGGTGGGTATCCATGATGGATTCCTCGTGTAAAAAATGTTATATCGTTTAGAAAATTCGACAGAATATAATTATGCGAGCATGTGATATTTTATTAATTAATTAATTGTAATGTCAGGAATTCTATAGATAAGAAAGTGAGTTTGTTTGTTTGTTACGCTTTCACGCCTTAACTACTCAACCGATTATCATAAAATTTTGCATCCACTTAAATAGGGATACAGAAAAACACATAGAGTAGTTACCTTTCATCCAAAGAAAAAAATTTATATCTATGGGATTAATTAAAAATAAGAACAAAAAATTCAACGTCTTCCCAAATGAGCAATAAAGATTAAATAAATGTTTTATCACCTAAGAAAAAGGAGCGCGGACAAAATAAATAATATAGGTAAGGTAAGGTCTGCCTGTGTCCGGTTTGATATTTATGCCCTTTTCGTAATGTTGCTTTTCGCAATTCGGTTTTATTTTAACTAATAATATACCTAATAAGGTTAATTAAGGTAAATACTATAGGTGAATAAGGCTAAGGCACATATGTATCTAATTCATTCTAGTGAATGAGGTTAATGTGTGTGTCTTACATACCTGTCGAAAGATACTGTGACCTTGTAAACTTTTTCTGGCTCGGAACATGGGGCAGTCGCTGGAGTGCGTACTACACCGCTCAAGTGAAAACCTGGAAACAAAAATTGTATGTATGAAATAACAATTTACAAGTTATATAGTAATACCATGTTTAGGTTAAAGTCGCGGTGGAAAACTATGTACATTTTTTATGTGCACGTCGGCAACAGGCTCACTTGATAGGTGGCAAATAACGGCTAAGGCCTTACAAGTGCGGAGCCGATTTTGAGGATAATCAGTATAAATACAATTTAATTAGATAAAAATCTTACTTTTACAATCAAGTCCGAGAGAAATCCGTATTTTGGGCAGCTTACACGGCTAATGCTGTTGCTACGAGTATATTTACAATCTACTGGCGACCCGTCCCCGGCTTCGCACGGATACATTTTTTTTTCTGCAAATTATATACACAAACCTTCCTCGTTTCAATGCTCTTTCCATTATAGTGATCAAATCGCATCGAAATTCATTAGGAGTTTAAGAAAAACAGACAGAAAAATGTAGGTAAATGGTAGCAACTAGTATACTTCTAAAATCTGTAATATGCCTTAAAAACATTAAGGCATATCTTTCTTTGATTATTTAATTGATAATAATATGGACTTTTGTATATAATAATGCATATTTTTCTTTAATAACGGTTGTATTTGATTTAGTGTTTACGTATTTCACTTCTGGCTCTATTTCTTAGTTTATTTTCTAGTTCGCGTTCGAATTAAATTAATAAAAAATCTCAAAAAAAAAAACTGCAGGCAAGTGTCTAAATTCTATTTTTGATATATAAAACCAATGTTCGTAGTAAAATATAATTCATTTTCCAGACGTTCAATTTTCCAATAATTGATAAATTATCGCTCGATAAAAAAGTCGTAATCGGAAACGCTTTCCACACTACATCGAACTAATAATATAATAGCAATTAGTTTTGCGAGAATGGATGTATGAATGTTTTTACTCTTTCATGCAAAAACTACTGAACGGATTTTGATGAAATTTTATAGTAGGTAGTATAAATAGCATATAACCTATTTATTACATAAAGATACATAAACGAAGTGTTCGGCAAAAACTAGTAATACGAGTAAAATAAATAAATACACTTTATGGCCAAAATATAGTTTATACAATTTAAAAAATAATTTTTGGAACGCAAAACTAGGTATACCCATAGATAACGGAAACCATTACTATTAATGGTATACCTTTACCTTACCGACTAAGGTCGGTAAGGTAAAGGCAAGGTAAGCCTTGGCCTTATGAAGTTAATGTATAAATATCTGGCATAGGAAAAGTTCAAGTAGCCAGTATTATGATAAATAAAAATGTTGTGAAAGAATGACAGATGTCATAAAAAAACTAATAGTTATTATCAATGGACAAGTGAAAATAGATGAATTCAATGTCGCAACAAGCAGCAGTCACGGCTCTGGGTGTTACATTTTCTCTTTTTCTGCGCAAGAGTACAATGCGCCTTTTGTAATGGACTGAGCTGCGAATAATGTTGATCATGGACACGAATAGAATCTCGCAATAGGCCAAAAGTCCAGGTAACCAAGCCTGTAAACAACATTTAAAACAGTTTTAATGACGCAAGTACGAACCTAATTTCCAGCAAAATAAGTTGAGTAATGAAAACTGTTGGGGTTAAAAGATTGATCTCAATAAATAATTGAGATCAATCTTAGGGTTGGCAGTCTACTAAATCGAGAAGAAACCATTGAAGGCGATGGCCCAGTTTTACCACATTTGAGAATCAGCGAAATTCATCCATCAAATATTTATGAATTTTATTTTATTTTGAAGAAAAATCCTATAGCAATAAAGAAAATAACAACATACAACTGAGCTTTAATAAAGATATTTTCGGCAAGTGGAAAATGTCCAAGTATGTAAAATTATCATTGTAAGATTTGGGTAATCTATAGTACACACCACAGATTACTCAACAACAAAGGCGTAATATGTTAGTGACAGCGAGACGTAGAACAATTTTATCCTTCTTCCACGCCTTGAATCATGTAGTCGCCGCAACATTTCAGACAGCAGTCTTGGACAGTTGAGTTCCGGAAAATAAAAACAAGCAGTAACAACGTATAAGGTAAGTCTGTCCTACAAGAACTTAAGTCGTAAGGCTTACAAGAATCATCATTGTTTGAAGGAAAGCCATACCATAACCATAAACTTTCTCTGTATGCTCTCTATGTGACTCTTTGCAACATACTTTGGGTTCTTATTATCATTCACATATAAAAGGAATAGGTAAAGCAATTATTTACGTCATAAATGTATGCTATATTACAGTAGCGGCTCCAGCAATGATCTCTGAGATACTCCTGAGGGCACGCCTATGCAATAAGATCTATTACATAGTCATTGTTAATATTTTTTTTTTTATAATTTTTTTTATTAAAGGACTGAACACTTAACCTTAGTTCCGAATTTAAAATATACTTCAAATAATAGGAATGACTAATAACGTTACACAACAATTAAAAACTACATTCTATTTGCATTTATTTTACGAGTCTAATATTGCCAATATTTGTAAATAACCATTGCAATGCCAATGGAATTTACAAAATATGAACCGGATTGGTTTTAACGATGTATTTTCCTACTGATTGCAGTGTGTTTCAAATATCCTGTTGTCGTTATGAACGAATTTAAAATACAGATGAATTTAAAATCACTAAACAACTGACTCTTATAATTGAAAGCCATAATTGAGAAATTTCGTAAGAGGGAGAAAAATCACCACTATATATGTTTCAATTACTGAGTAAGGAGTGTATAAGAGCTAAGAGCCCACATCTCTCATATATCCTTCATTCCTTCACAGGAATGGAACCCGGTGACCCGTGATACAGGTATTTCATAATATCGTATCACGGGATGCGAGCTCTTCTTACACCCTCTTTTGTTCTGTAATTTAAGTTATATTTTTATGTAATTTGTGGAGTAAATAAATACATTATTAATATCCCTATCCCCTACTAGTTTTGTAGATATTATTTTGACCACAATTTGACACTTTGCACAGTCGAATTTTTCGGATTGTTCACGATCCACTTGCTTACACAACGACGATTAGCACCCCCTTAGTTTAAGAGATATATAGCCTCTCTTTATGTTTTCTACCGGCTATACAAAGGTGGGTCCAATGAGTTGTTCTAATTAATGTCTACCCCGAGTTTTTGCCACCATACTGCGCGCAATAGGTAGATACGGAGTTAATCCGCATTACTTGTATAAGGTGCCGCTGCGCACAGCCGGATGAGTAAGAACTTTATTCCGCTGACGCGCTATGGAACATTCTCCCTTCTGTGGTGTTCAGTTTGTTCAGTTACGCTCCCTGTCGTAACCTCGGCGTACCCGAAATTAGAGGTGCACCGGCTATCTCAGGTACCTGTACAACTCCTGGTTTTGCTAGTAACCTTAGACGATTGTAACCACCTACCATTAAGTGGACCGTCAGCCTGCCTGCCACCCTTTGTAATATAAGAAATAGGATAAGCAAGGTGTTCCTAAGCGATGGTAATTTCGTGAACAGTGCCGCCTTTCAACTTTACTTTCATTTACTTCGCATTAAGAAACTTTTTATCAAAACAAGTATTGAAATCTGTAATTTCCTTAACATGTGTAGTCAAAACAGTTACAACTTTAAACCTTCTTCGAAATAAAGGCGAGAAATAAAAGCAGACGTAAGAAACATCTTATTTTACAGTTCTTAAGAAATTGCTGCTTCGATTGTATGTTTTTATTTGCAATGGCGCAATAGCAGTTTTATTAAAAAAAAGTTTTCAATATGTGAGCGCAACATATGCACCCTAGTTTCAGAACGTCCGTGTTTTTATTTGCCGGGGAACCGAAAGAATGCTTCTAGCCAAACGATAGCAATTCGTCAAGCTTTGAAATTCGAACGCGGTGTCTGATCTGATGCAACTCTTTATTTATTTTTTCTTTGTTGAAGGCATATTTTATTTACATCCAGCCAGTCACGTTCGCACGTATTGTGTATTCAGATAAATTCGAAGAATACCTACAACTATTGGTATAATCGTGATGCTTAATACTTATTATACATCGTGTCATAATAATTAGCCAAGTATCAACAAAGTGGGTATCTGCGACTGTAAGTTTTTTTTTATAAGGTCGACAGTTATTGAATGTTTCAAAATTGTAGGTATCTAGTCTGTATTTAAAATTAGTGGCAGGGCAAACTGCGGTTCGCAGTCATTTCGGACACAAGACAACCGTGAAATAACAGCATGTACGCAGTAGGTGTTACTCTGTGAGTGAGTAAGGGATGCCAGAGCCAATGCCTTATCCTTTCCTAATTCCTTATCCTTCTATGGTCGACAGCGCACTTGTAGCACCTGTGGCGTTGCTTGTGTTATAGGCGATAGCAGCCTGTCTGTCGACGTTAACATTAAGAAAAATTCTGATGATGGTACAATTATTAATGGAAATGGCAAAGCGCAGCGCAGAGCATTTTTCACTGTCAAACTAATTTATGGTTGAAATACAATAAATTAAAATAACAAATATTCTTCTAAGCTGCGTAGCTCTAGGAAAACAATTCAAATTTAATTCAACGTTAGGAACATTTATAATATTTTTATAGCAACATCCATTTTCAATCCCCCTTTTTAATCGACTGGTTTAGTCAATGTAAACGTGTGAAACTCAGTTAAGAAGTTCGTTTAGTTGGCAAAGATATAAAGTTGGCTTGGTGACTTTAAAAAAAGGTCAAGATTTCAATGAAAAAGCCTACAGGCCGAGAGACTGTGCCTTTCATAAAAAATAATCAATTACTCGACTACACGCTACAATAAATCGATCGATTGGCGAGTGTGCAAATTCATTGTTCTGTGTAAAAAATGAGGTTCGTTTCAAAAGGGATTGCAGCATTTGGTTGCGAACAATTAGCATCTAATTTCCCGTTCTCAATGCCTTTGCCAAAGTATTGTTAACTTAATATCGCTAAGTTTAACTCGTTTTTGAGGATTTTATGAGGTAACTCTTTCCAAATTTGTAATTCTTATATATTTGATCTGAAGAAAAAGAAACACGTCATAATTAATCACAGAAATAATTAATCAAAATAAGGTTTAGATATTAAATATTCATTAGAGCCTGCTTAAATCTTTCCTTGGCTAATAATAATTACTTTAATTATGCATTCTTTGACTTGACCTTATTGAATAAATATATTTAATGAGATCAATAAAATACAATGAATTGTACACGTATCTATTATAATAAATTGTATTTATTAAATCACTAAATATCTAACAGTATTTGATTGATTACCATGAAATTTGGCTCGTATGTACATTTATTTTACATAAACATGACCAACCAAAATAACTAAAGGTGTTTCCAGATTTTTTAATTGATAACACAAGGGCTTGTTAATATCTAATATAAAATCTGTTGACAGAGGAGAAAAGGTATTCAATTGTGTTGTCTTTTGTCTTTGAAGATAGTTAAAATTATTCATAAAAAACTTTAAGTTGTACCTTGACATTAAGATATTTAATCAATTTTATCAAAATTTACTCCATAAAAATGAGTGAGTTTTGAGGGAGTCAGGAACATTTCTACACCACTGGTCCGCGTCCAGAGACGGAAACTAGGTGGCACTTCAAAAAAAGAATGGAATGGTTTGATGTATTTGAAAGGCAATCTCAAGCGTGTTGGTACAGCTGTAGGGTTTTTGCGATTCGTTATCAACAAAAACGCGTATCGAGTTCGGTTTTATTACTTTTCACTGTCGAAGTGAGGTTGTTGAATTGAAAGTTGTAGGTGAGTTTTATCAATAATCGTACTCTGAAACTACTGGACGTATTTAAATCGAGATTCTATATGTAAATTTGATTACATAAGGTTAGAGAAGTAAGTACTTGAAAACGCACAAACTATAGCAAGCAAACTATAAACAACGGATATAATGTAAATTATCAGGAGTTCAAAACATTATTTTAAATAAAACAAATAGTTAATTCATAGTTGTTTTCAATAGTTTTCAATAATTAATAGTTGTTTGACGATACGTTTTGTCTAGTGGCTAGTAAATCTAGCTGTTAACCAAACGGTCGCGGGTTCGAATCCCGCTAGGGGAAAATGTTTATGTGTTATCATTTTATCTTTGTACCTGAGTCATGGATGTTTGTATTACAATATGTATGTAGGTATTATATCAACTGTTTGGTATCCATAATACAAGCATTCGTTGCTTAGTGTGGAACTAGATGGTTCTGTGTGGAATGTGTGAAGATATTTATTTTATTTATTTATTTATTTATTTAATAGTAGTATGCATTTTATCTAGAAGGGCAACCATTCATAAAAAGAATCATTAAAAATAATAAAAATGTGACCAAGATCCTGAACCACCAATGATGAATGAGACAGCGCCGGCTGCTTCTGACATTTTTATGTGCGAGGGAAAGGGACAGACATACATAAGTCGGGTTTGTTTACATTGTTTGCCTTGTCTCCTTGGCTTTACTTTAGTGTTTTAATAGGACACATTTCGTTTCGCAGTAAATTGGGCAGCCCGTGTGACGACAGTAACCAACACGTTACAGAACACCAGCTTGAAATAACAGCATGTGTGCTGTTGTGTTTCGGTGAGTGAGTAAGGGATGACACTTCACGTTTCCCTATTACTCCCTTAGCCTTATTAACCCTCCTAAGGTCGGCATACTTGCAGCATTGCTAATGTTAATAGGAGAAAAAAAAAACTAAGAATCCTCGTTTTTTTCACTAGTTCTTGCATTAAAATATATCGCAAAATATTGGGAATTCAATACTTGATATTTTTCAATTTTAACCGCAGTTAAATTTCATTTGAAATTTTAGTTAAATACATGAACATGAACATCGGGAAGTGATCAGTTATTAGTAGCTCGCCCACTAACCACATCTGTTAACTTATTAGTCAAACAACTTGTATGGTGAACCAGTCGACCTCATAATGCTAAACCCGATAAACTGGCTTGCTTCGCCCAGTTGTATGCAACAAAGCAAGGTTTTTACTTACTCAATACACTATCTTCTCTATAGATGGGATAACCCATTAAACAAGACTTACAGACCATATCCTGTATGGATGAAATGTACCAAAATCTCAATTATTATCTCAATATGTATGAAATGCACCAAAATCTCAATTATTATGTCAATATGTATGAAATGCACCAAAATCTCAATTATTATCTCAATATGGATGAAATGCACCTAAATCTCAATTATTATATTAATATGTATGAAATGCACCAAAATCTCAATTATTATCTCAATATGTATGAAATGCACCAAAATCTAAATTATTATCTCAATATGTATGAAATGCGCCAAAATCTCAATTATTATCTCAATATGGATGAAATGCACCAAAATCTCAATTATTATCTCAATATGTATGAAATGCACCAAAATCTCAATTATTATCTCAATATGGATGAAATGCACCAAAATCTCAATTATTTTCCCTCTGGCATTAATTCCTCACTAACCGAAACACAACAGCATTGGTTCTGTTCACGGTGGTTATCTGTAGAGGGTGGTTACTGTAACACAGCATTTTATGCAACTATAATACTATGTTTAGTGTTCTTATACATCTCACTAATCTGAGATATACACATCCATATTATAAATGTGAAAGTAACTCTGCCTGTGTGTCTGTTATCTTTTCACGCCTTAACTACTAAACCGATCATCATGAAATTTTGCATACACATATTCAGAGATACAAAAAAGAACACAGGGCACCTTCCATCCAGAAAAAAAGTACTGTTCTCGAGGGATCATCTAAAATAAAATAAAAATTAAAAAAGAAACGCCTGGCCAAAGTGTTATAGCCACAAGTGGTCAAGCGTTATATTGCTTATATATTTTTATTTTTCAACACGGATGAAATCACGGGCACCAGTTAGTTATTATAAATAAAACGAAGTCGCTGTTCGTTTCTGTCTGTTTTTATCCGCCAATTCGTACATCTAAACCAACTAACGGATTTTAACTAATGATAAGGGCGGTTTGTGCACATAATTTTAAGAAAAACTCTTTTGGTTACGTTTTTAAACCATTGAATATATTTAGACGAAAATTGGCTATAGCTTGAAACCTGGGAAAGGATTTCAGCAATACGCGTTTTCGAAATTTAAATCCTATTCGGAATAGACAATACGACATTAAGGGCAGTGAAAGTGCTGCAAATTATAGAGCTGGTGCCGATGGTATTCTAACACGCAAAACTGTCAGATCACTCGTATATTACACAACCTACGTAATTTCAAAAGTTATATTCTAGAGACACGAAATGGAATTCGACCCAATTTCATAAAACATTTATGTTGTTTTTGAAAGACAATTGTTCTTATTATGTGGAGTACGCTGATGTTTTTTTCTTTAATGATGTAGTAAGGCCTACTGGCTGACGTAGCACTTGCGACTGCCGTTGCATATGCACATAAGGAAACTAGTAAAGAATAAGAGAAATGGGCTATCTTGCATACAATAATTGCAATACGCAACATCTATGTACTACTTAATTTGGGCGAGCTAATAGAATAAAATTCAGGTCAACAGCGAGTTCAAGTCGGTTTCATTGTGGATGCGATGCGATGTAGATACAATAAAACAATTAAACTAAAGATATAACAAAATAATAAGAAATATTATAACTCTAGCAAAAATTGCAATTAACTATTCAATAAGACTTGTATACTTCCAGTCATTATTTACGAATGCGAAACTTACCAACCAAACAACACAGAGAAAAACTGAAATGTTGTCACAGAGCCATGGAGACAAACGTGACAGGAATAAAGAAACAAGACAGAGTCAGGAGTAGTGCAATAAGAGAGAAAACTAAAGTGGTTAAATTCTTTCACGAGTAGACCAACAGAAGTAAAGGTGATCAAAGACTGACTGGTAGCCCAGAGATGGCAAGCGCAGTAGAGGACGCCAATTCTTGAATGGAGTCCACGAATTGGAAAATACAGATGGTCAGACGACCTGAAAAGCATTGCATGAAGCGACTGGATGCGAAGCGTGCGTGGTTGGGGGAGGGTTACATAAATCAGTGGAAAGACTAGGACTAATTATGATGATAATGAAGCCGCGGCGTGTCCATCTAGTTAACAATAAACAAGAGGAAAGATAAAGACGATGTCTACGTTTGCCTACTAAGCTTTCCTGTGGACTTTACGAGGTTCTTATGGAATCGACTTGAGCAGAAGCAACTTTAATTTTGATATAATTTAAAAAAAATAATAATAAAGTGGCTGATAAAATAAAATAAAAATGGTTTGTAGAAAGTTGTCAAAATACTCATCGGATCACAATTTTAAACAAGGACTACTTTCACGGTTTTATTTGGTTGTCGAGGCTACGCCATAATTCACACTAAAGACCAAGTGAAATCTTGAAACTAGTTGAACCGGACACTAATGAAATTAATCTTGGACCGATATATTTATCGATATAATAATATGAATTAATACATGTCTTGTTGCGGAACGTTCTGTACAATTTTGTTCATAAAAATTTCATATAAAAAACACACAGATTGGGTCGAGTGATTAGGGCTCTGTTTCACGGATCCTGGGTTTGTTGATTGGCAGGGTTAACTTTGGATATGATATTTTCAAAATTGGCTCTAGTTTGGATCTGACATCCAGCCTGTCTGAGTAATTTGAGCAGCCCGTCTGACGTCAGTAAGCACCCCCTTACAGAAGACTATCGTGAAATAACAGCACATGTGCTGCTGTGTTTTGGTCAGGGAATAAAGGATGTCAAAGCCCATTTCCCTACCCTTTCCTAATCTTTTATTCTAGGTCATAGGGTCGGCAGCGCACTTACAGGACCTATGGCGGTGTTGCTTATAACTAGCGACGGTAACCACCACAATAATTGGACCGTCAGCCTGTCTGAGTACCTTTATATAAAAAAAATTATAATCCTGATGTATACACCATTAACTATAGGTGACAAAACATTTTTAATTATTAAACATTATTTAAAATATGTTGCTTAATAAAATAGATCAGATAATAATAGAGTATATTCAAAGAAACTTAGGAGAATCAATATAACAGGATTTTACTATCTTCTTAAATTTAATATATTATCTTCTATGACGTCATTTTAAGTATTACAACTATGTTGTATCTAAAAGCTTACAAAAGCTTAGATAGGGCAATGTGGGAGACCATCGTATAAACCCATACCTGAAAGTGTACCTTCATCTTTACTAAGTATTACCACTACCTTTACCTTAACTAATTACCTGCGAAAATTATTATAATTTTTCAAAAATGAAAGTCCAACAAATCACAATTGCGTATGATTTTAATTAACTTTAACTCATAAATATTGATTGATCAATAATAAAATAAACATGAAAGGTACCTACATAAAAAGTTTATTTCGTTTTCAGAATCCAGGGCGTCATAAACCGGTCGAAACTGGTAATTTTTGGGTAAATGCCATAAATTTAGCAGTAATAACAGTACGCGTTCGGGCGGCTGCATGCTATTCATTTTTATTTATGATGCTACTTGTTTCACATTCAGACAGTTTATAACTTTTGTGCACGATTGTATTGTGATTTTTATTTTTTTATATATTTTAGCTATCCATGTTGCGTCGGCTGTATTTTATGGTTCTTTGTTCCAGTAATTTGTAGCTTTAACCATATAGAGTAAACTCTGCCCAACAAGACTAAGAATTTTACAGAGTACACACACCTGTCTCGCTTCAGATCGTGATTCTTTGGGAAAATCATTAACACAGTGCAAGTATAGGTATATATTATATTAATGAAAAATTGTCCTAGGCAACTAAATATAACAAAATAGTATAATAACTTATTTTCGCTTATTCTGTTAGTGGTCTGTTATTTACAACGCAATTAGCAGCGAAGTTTGTAACTTGATAACACTAAAATTCGTCAATCAATCAATTAATTATAGTTTCTAAACAAAAACAGAAGGAAATCGTTTCAAAATAAATTGTAATATGATGTTATATCACACTCTACACGTTTATCGTAATTAAAAAAAACAATCTAAAAATAGATTACATCAAATAATAATATAAATAATTAATCCTATTTTCTCAAGAGCTCAATTCAGATGTCCCACTTTTAGCAGCGGCCGGCATGTCGCTGTGTGCGTGTAAAAGGAGTTCCATACACAACCGGTTTGTTTACATTAATCATTGAAGCTGTGCGCTTGTGTGCGTCGAGACGCCGGTCTACTAGTGTGAGTCATGTCGTTTTACGTCACTATGTTTACATCCGCGCTAATGTGAGTGCGGTCGAACTGTATAGAACGGGATTGAATTGTGTCTGTGTGCGTAGACACGTCATGTCGAGTCGGTAGCGAGGCACGTGCGCGTGTGGGTGTGTTCGCGTGCCGACGTGACGTCACAGAGCATTTCGTCACGCGACTCTGTGTCAGTGTGTGCGTTTAATCGTATTGTTTGGGCGTTGGTGTGAGCGTTGCAGGCGTGTCAATTCAATGTTACATTTTTGTGACCTTAACCGCCAGGTACGATGCAACTCGAAAGCCTTGTCCTTTGAAACATATCCACAAGGAGACCTTACACCTAATCTTCAAGGAATTACTTACTGTATTTATACAAATTTATCGTTTTCTTATTACTTAAGTATATAATTTGATTTTATAACAAATTAATGACTTAATAAACAAGTAGGTAGCAGGTGCCCGCGACTTCGTCCGCGTTGAAAAATGAAAAATATAACAACTGAGAAAAATATGACTTAAAACGCCTGTGACGACGGTGGCGCCATTTTTTTTATATTAAAAGATAGACCAAACACCTTACTGACAACTACTCGGATACTTATAATTTCTGCTAGCAACCTATTTCATTAGGACTCCATAAAATAGTTCATAAGTCCCCTTTTCTAGGATTAGTCTGACAGTTGTTCTGTGTCATTGACAATAGTGCGTCAAAAATGTCATCAGGCGAAACATTATTAGTCTGTGATATTACTTATGAATAGTAATCATTGACTTAATGTTTAATATGGTTTGAATGACGTTTAAATATGGTACATGAAAACAAACCGGTAACATTGTCATGACCAAAGAAGATCTAATGTCACTACGTTTTAGTTAGGGCCACAAACTAGGTATAGAGATTGCTCACTACAAACAAATTGATTTAATTAAGACTTACTTATATGTAGGTAGTTATCTAATGACTGTGTATTGTTTTGTTAAGTTACAATATTAATACGTTCACAAAGCATTGAAAGAACAGCGATTGACAGATCACAAGATAGCTATAGTTAAAAACAGGAGTAGAATTGTTTATAGTAATGCATATAATTTGTAGATAAAAAATATATAAAAAACCATCAAGATCAAGGATCGGCATTGATCTAAATAGACGATTACCACACGAATCGTTGTTTGAAGGGAAAATACTATAAAAGCATTTATGATGTTATCTCCTTTGGACAATTAAAGTTTGTATATTAGAAGTTACTACTTTTGCATTTAAATATTAACATGATTAGAAAACAGCCATAGATTGTACATTAACTTAAAGTAAATTAATTAAATTAAAATGTTTCACAGTACTTATGCATTCGTTTATGGACACCCTAACCAATAGCTACATTTGTTGGTAGCTTTTTCGTGCAGCTAAAATATTCAAATAAAGACACTTGCGACAGTTTAAAAATCGAACCTTTCTTTCATTGTAAAGATTGAAAGTTCAATAACATTTCTTGAAGTGGGTAGGTAGACACACTTTAGTATGGGGTGAAGAGAGAGATGGGTGTTGGGTAACAAGTGTTAGCGGACGAAGCACCATCTGTGACTGTTGCGAATCGCTCCTGGGGGATGTATTATTTACTTTACAACATTTGTTTACGTCTCTTCGTTAAAAATCAAACCAATTTAACACTTATTACCACCGAACTAAGGTTGAAATCAATAAACGTGCACATTACACAGAAAATTTTATTTTGTCAGCAATGTCGTGAGTTACGATATCTAAAACGCAACTCGGGAATTGCATCGTCAAAATTTACGGTTTAATTTTTTTGGGGCGGTTAATAAGAAGTTTAATATTTATATCAAAATTGTATGCGACAATAATATTTTTTTTTGTTTTTAAACACCAATATACAGATGACTAACGCGAAATAAAAGCACATGTGCTGTTGTAATCATGTACGTGAGTTAGGGAAGGGAATCAACAAGACAGGTTGACAATCCAGTTGGTGGTAGGGTACCTACAGCCGCCTAACACACCTACCTATAGTAGGATAATGGATAAACGTCAAGGAGGGATAGAGATGGGATCTGGTACCCCTTACACAAATACTGAAACACAATAGCACGCATGCTGTTGTTTCACGGTGATCTTCTGTAAGGGGTGACTACTGCCGACAGACGGACTGGCCAATTTATGATTGCGAAATGCACTAAGCCCTGCCACCAATATTGAAAAAACTAGATTCCCCGCCGGGAATCGAAATATGGTCCCTTGAGCAGGGTTGTTGCGTATATTCGCATCCTCATCCACAAATGTGGACCTTTCGCGTCGATTTAGACATCCGCAAGCGTATACACACACTTCTGTCTTAACTGTTGACAAATTACTCCATGATGTAGGTATTATGAAGATGTTTCAATTTTTTTATTTAAATTTAAATTTCAATCTTTTGTTTCTGCCTATTTAAAAAAAATTGAAATCTGCACCCGGTTTTGCGGATTTGATTCTCTGAAAACCCGTAACAACCCTGCCCCTGAGTTACAATCCTCCAAGAACAGCTGCCAACAATCCACTCTTACTAGAACCCGCTCATAGTTCTCTTGATACACCAAACATCAAACATTGCTAGGTAATACTAAAACTCAGATATAAAATCGAGTTATAAACTTAACGTAAGGGTTCTCCGTTCAAATAAATCCAATACTCCAGTAGGCGTACTACACAAACGCAATCGCTTTCTGAACACACCTGCTTATACACAGGTGCCGGAAGTCTATTAACACTTACATCTATGAGTAGGTATACTCGCAACTAAAAACTCTTTGTTTATATTGTGTTTATAATCGTTGGGTAGTCGACATGGTTTCTGTCGAAGACTATTAAAGAGCTATTTAGAATTGTAAACTTAGTTTGGTACAATCCATACTAATATTACAAAATGTCTGTCTGCTGTTATCTGTTTGTGGCGCCGATTTTTTAAATATTTTTAGACGATCCCATAAAAAGTATGCGATGTTAATATAGGTATTAAACTAACTGCGTGCCAAATTTCCACCCAAACATACAAACTTTCGTATTTATAATATTACTGTCTAAGTTAACGCAAATCTAATTATTTATGAAAAAAATAGAGTTGTTTAGGAACAAATTGCATAAATGTGTACAAAGCACGCAAAGAAAGTTATCTTTCTGCCCCGCATGACAGCTGTTTTTCAACGGACTCCATTTGCAGGCACATATTAAAGTGAGCTGTATAAAAAAGTAATGTCATGTAAATGACCCGGTATTAGCCGCATGCTAAATAGCGTCCGGACGTACAAATTTATTGTTTAAAGAGGTTTTTTTTACAATGTCAAAGTAAATGAAAGGAAGAAAAAACGGTTTGTGCATGCGGGCCAGATGGGCGCGAGTTAGGGTGACAACGTCTTGCTATATACGCAGGATATGTCCGTTACGTGTCGATGGTTGCGATTATCTTGTTACTGTTAATTTCTTTCGCAATACCTGCTGGTGGTAATTGTGTAAGAAGGAATAGCGAATAGGAATATGACATTTTGTTTGCAAATACTAAAAAACGATCGACCGTACGCGAACTATGAACTTCTGTAAGGGGTTGGTTTCTGCCCAGTTCATGATGGCGAATTGCAGTCACTGCTATTTACATTTGGTGTGACAAAAATTGAGAATTGACTTCTTCTTAATAAAATAACTAAACATTTTACTCGTTCTCACAAATTAATGAGAAAAAAATCAACTACACCTTCTATTATTGAAGCCTGGGTTCCATGTATTGTTTAAAGTAGTATGCAAAAACGAATAAAATCCATTGTACTATTTTTCAACAATCTTTCGACAGTTCTTAACAATTGTTTTCAATATTTCCGTTTAAATAACTCAAAGAATACATTATTTTGTCACACTTATGAATAAAAAAGCACTGCGCAGTTCAATAAACACTTATAAAGGGTTAATTTTTTAAAAATGAACCCTCATTTTAAAATTATTCAATTTTAACCCAAAAAAATTAGTGTTTTTTGTAATGGGGGGAGGGGGAGGGGAAGAGGAGGAGGGCAGGGTCTCTCTGATACAACACCCCACCTGCGCAAATGTATAGTTTCCAAGATATCCATGGTTAAAGGTTGAGGTTATGTTTGTACAGCTTAGAGTTGTGACACTACTTGTGAGTGCTGTTGTGTTTTAGTGAATGAGATGGGATGCATTTTCATATACATTATTAGAACCTAACCTAACCCAATTCTTTCCTCCAAAAAATATTGCGGTAAGCCAACTCGACGGTCCATAATCTATATTTTAGCCCTTATTTTTGTAATACTTTTAGAAATATTATTTAAAGCAGACCATAAAAAAGAGCTGCTATCGTATATTATACCTATACGTAATAATAACGGGAACTTAATAATATTTGGGCTTGTATTTGTATCCCAGTAGTAACTCTGTCTTTACCTTTTCACGCCTTAACTATTCAACCGATCATCATAAAATTTTGTATTAACGTGGTGAGATACAGAAAAGGACATAGGGTACATTTTCATTAAGAAAAAAAGTACTATCATCTAAATAAAAATCCAACGCCTGGCAAAAGTACAACAGCAATGAATATTACTCATTATATTTTTGTTATTTATATTTTTTTTAATTTTTTAACGCGGACGAAGTCGCGGACTCTAGTTACTGTTTAATATTTTTACTGTTGTTTGCGAAATTACAACTGTAGTCTTGAAACGTGCATTTTAAAGAAATGCAGCATTTTCGCGAGATATTCGAAATCGGTTACAATAACAATGTTCAGTGTTTTAAATATTTATTGTCAAGCTCACCTGTATTTCTTGCAATAATAAGAAAACACTGCAATGGCACATACCTGAAACGAAAACAAACAAATTTATAACAATGAACAACAAAGTAAATCATAATCTAAAAACAATTCCATGAACTATCAGAAAACAATACGCAACCTCATTATCATAACATAATTGCATATTTTGTTATTATAATGAAATTTATTATTGTGATAATTTCGCAATAGCAAATACTCTGCATTGGGGCTCTAGTCAATGTACCTAACAATTTAAAACAATAACGAAACTATAACGAAGTTCGAAAACAATAAAATGTATGGGATTGACATATGCCGTCGCTAAATCACGTGACACGAGTACATCCCATACATTTTATTCTTTCGAACTTCGTTATCGTTTTTAAAGTGTTACTTTGACTAAGGCTCCTGTTTACTGATCTATTGTTTATCCAATTGATTATGTTACTTATAAGAATACATTGAGACTATTAGAAATGTCAAAATCGCAAAAAATACTACATCCATACATTCCTTACAGAATGAGATTGAAAAATATCACATCCATATTAATTTTATAAATGTGAAATTAACTCTGTCTGTCTGTTACTTTTTCACGCCTTAAGTACTCCACCGATCGTCATGAAATTTTGCATACACGTTTTCATGCATACAAGAAAGGACATAGGGTACTTTTTATTCAGGAAAAAGTACTGTTCCCAAAGGGATCATCTAAAATATTACGTGTATATTATAAATATAATTAAATATTAAGGAATAAAAAAAATATTAAAGAAGACAGCAATTTGTGAAAATATATTTTTACATTAGTATTAATTTATACTTATTTAGTCTTTTTTTTTCATATTTAACATAATAATATACGATTTCATCAACTTCCTAAAACGTCTTTCACAAAATATACAATTTCCGAAAACGATGTATATCTATTATATCTAACTATACAATATACAAATAACAAAGTCGCTGTCCGCCTCTATTTGCTTCTCCGCTAGCTTCTTAACCAGTTAAAGAATTTTGATACGATTTTCACAAAATAGTGGAAAGAGCGATAAAAGAGAAAGCTTTTTGCATATAATGTGCAAAAAAAATTGCGCCCGTACTAAGTCGGAAGCGGATCGCTTTTATTAAAAAAAAGATAAAAGATTTCTGATATTACATCACAGAGTTCACATTTCGATTCACATCTTACATGAAATCCCTGTTCGCTTATTTGAAACAGTGATATTTAAAACGCAATAGTTGTTCTAAAAGCTCCAACTCGAAATTCTCGTTCTGTATTTGCTTGTACGATTTCAAATCTCAAAACTTGTTTCGAAATCGCTGCCATCCATGTCTTGTTCACACGACTGTCTGTGCCCAGAGTACTCGATATCTGTGCGACTGTCAATCATTTTTACAAACTGTTCGTTGTCTTCACACGAAAACAAAACTAGTTTACCCTAAGTAAACTAATTGGAAAATATTAACAAGAAATCTGGCATTTAAGCATCATTTAAGTATAACGCAAAATAGGTTCAGTTAAAAGAAGTATAATAGTTGATGGATAATAAGAAAGTAACCAAAGAAACAACACTATACTTATTACTCTTCTATTCTTATCTAAAAATGACGTAAAATTTCATTAGGTAAATAAGTATTTGTGTTAGGTTCTCTTACACTCCGTCTCAAAATACCATAAAAAGGTCTTCGTGTCGCAACAGAAAAGAACATGTTTAATATAGTTATATAAATTGTTAATTTTTTTCAACAGTTTACCCGAACAGTTAATCTGTACCTCCGTTGTTTTTTAGTAAAATCTTTTCTGGATGCCTCGATTGGAAACTTGTATATATTATACTAGCGACCCGCTCCGGGCTTCGCTCGGGGTGCATTTTTTTTAAATAAAAACCTTCCCCGTTTATCTCTCTGTTCATGTATAAAAACCGAATTAAAATCTACCCATTCGTTTCAAGTGGATTCGATTATATGAGCATGCAGTCGCTAAGCAAGTTTAATCAATTTTTTTTTTTGTTTATGATTTTTCGATTTTTGATTAATATATTTGATTGATAAATTACACATCTATTTACGTCAAATATAATTAATTGATTAATTGTTTAATATGATTGTCATTTAGGTGATAGTATTAAATGCGGTTTTTGCAAAAGTTCTCCATCAAGAGCCGATCACTTAACTGCTCCGTCTATTTATTACCCATTGAAATCCAAAAAGTGAATTAAATCTATAGCTAGTCATAATTTAGTGAGAGGGTAGTTTTGCACCTGTGTTAACCACTTGCCAATGAGCGATTTGTTGCATGCGTGCATGGTGCGGCGCTATGCACGCGATTCTCGTGTCGATGTCCGGGCGGTTGGCGCGAGTTGGGTCCAGCGATTGATCTGAGGAGTCAGCGAACTCTCCCCGCACCTAATTTGAATTCGCAGGGTATTATCGCGCGGGAACTCAGTAATTGGATAACAATGAGGGCGCCGGCGCCTTCCCCCATACTACTCGTGGTCTCCCAGAGAGCGGGTGTATCAAGCCATATTTTATGGTGCAGGACTAGCGACACATGTTCTTGATATTAAATCTTTAGCTTTACAGGGCGTCGTTCGCTTGGCAAAAAACTTCAAAATTTTCAATTGGCTGCTTTCTTAAAAACCACATTATTTTTCTTTTAAAAAAAAAAAACTAACCGTGCGTAGAATTAGTACAGTGAATAACAGTGGTCTATTTATCTTAAGTGTTATTATATTTTTTAGAGATTTTAGACGTGAACAGAACAGATATGAGTTCATGCAGGAGTTCCTTTCTTCCATCGGACATACAGACGTACGGCTGGTTACCATCCTCATCTTGTCAATATCCCTCTATTTCGGACCAAGCGCTTTAAAACATCTTTTATAATGCGCACTGCCAAGGTTTGAACCTCCCTCCCTGTGTCTGTATTTCCGAGCTCATATAACCCAAATCTTTTCAAAGTTCGAGTGAATAGGCATCTTCTGGGTGAGCTCGCTCCATCTTGGGCCTCATCCTTGCTACACAGTTGGTTGTTGGTCAAGAGCAAACCCATTTTTTATAAAAAAAAAAGTATCTATGTACAATTGTCGACAAAAAACCTGGCAGATCATCCGGCCAAATTGTGGCCTGTACTGCAACTTCAAATTGCCAGCAGGGTACCATTTCTTCACATTTTTTTCGTTAAAAATTAGGTAGTTATATGTTTGTATTTTTTATGTTGTATAAACGTTTCTCTCATTCTGTAAATAGGTCGTTATATAAACTGAAATTAATTTAACATATTTTTGTAAACATTTTCGACTTTTGGATACCAGTGAGCTTGGATACTTAGTAACGGTTTCTTTCAATGGGAGAAGAGGTGGAACAATAATTACAGAGGGAGATGTTTCATTGTCACGTACAAACGCAGAGGGATTTGGTACAACGTATAATTCAGCAAGATGGCATGACGCATGCGCGCCGCTAACATCGTTATGTGGCCAGTGCAGAGGGCCGGCACTACCTCTACAGATCAACGCGAATACCTCATTCCAAATGAGTGAAACACAGCACTAATGTTCTATGGCGTCACGTGCATACCAATGTTTGTATAATATTATGTTTGTATAAATGTTCATGCGTGAGTGACATCATACTTATAGAAAAGTATGGAGAAAAATTTGAAATATAACCAAAATAGATCACAAATGTATAATATATTAGGTCCTAACGTAAAATTAATATTATTTGTATAATTTCCCTGAATCTATGATCAAACATTTTTAAGTCAATTAAAATATAGTGGTATTTTGACACTTACCTACTTCTATAATATATTTTATATTTTTATATCTCTCACAGACGGTACAAGGCTACACGTACCATGATAGCCAAATAAATGCATATTGAAAGATTTTCCCTCTCGTTCAAAGATGTGTACAAGGTCTTTTAGGAAAATTAGATTTATATTCAAATTTCGAATCCACTATTTCAAATCCATGCATTAAATAAAAAAAATTCAGGGTAACAAAGCTTCAATATGCTTGCTGTATCTGAGATTAACCTCCAGTAGAGAGTATTCCGCAAATCCCTCCCCCGTATTGAGTCGCCCAACACTAGGCAGCATCACTGAAATTCTATTACGCGTTTTATACGCGGGGTGCGCCTTAATGCGGCAGAGTGGGGGTAATGTTGTAAAACATGTCCAGTGTTACTTGAACCGCGACACACTAACCACCCCCCCTTTTGGGTTTTTATTAAATCCAGTCAAATGGTGGGGGTTATAATACGTTCGTGTTGCTGTGGAATAGTAAAATCGGTGTTTCGCATAACTGGCGAGTTCGGGAGGGTGTTTCTCAGTTGGGACGATTCGTTTCGCGCAGTTTACTTTAAATTACAACAGTATGCGTTGGAAGGGTGTTTTTTTTTTTAATATTTATTCCTGTCTTGGCTTGACAAATTGGTCAATATTAAAATAGTGTAGGGGCTTAGTTGTATATGTAGGTACATCAAAAATTGACTTAAGAATTAAATCTGGGGTTGAGAAAAGTGAAAAGGTGCTTGACATATTACAGTAGACTTCTGCATCAAAACATATACATATACAAGTCCACACACAAACACACACACACACTCATAAAAAAAATGGAAAACAATCCTGTGTGTACCTACACACTCGACCATGATTAGGCCATTGCTATTGCGGTTATCAGCTGTTACGAGCTGAACTCTGTTAGTCTTTTTTAAACGTGCTTGATAAATGGTAATTATTGCGAAAATTCAGCTCATAAAGCACCATACACACCTCACTTTTGTGTTATAGTATTTAGGTGAAAAGCAAACAGCAAAACGTGATGAACAAAAGGTGTCTCCACACGAACGTGCTCCTAACAATCCGACCTCGAACCGAATCCATTCTAGAGGATTAGAGGTAGCTTATGTCCGATCACGGAGGACATTAATGCAGAAACACGGACCTTTTAGGATAGAAACTCTAGGTACACTAGCACTCAAATGCCTTGGAAATCTAGATTTAGTGCTCACATTGGATTAGCATATACATACATGTTCTGTGTATAACTAATTACTAAGTTTATGTAAACGTGTAGGTTTTATTTATTAATATTAATATAGTTAAAACACAGATAAGTTTACATTACTCTGACCCTTATAATAACGATGTAATGAGACTTCTTAAAATTTTAGAACCCAAACATAAGTTTAAAAATCCTAGAACCTCCATATTATAATGAGAGTTCTAAAAATGTTCCAGTCCCTTGAGTCTAATACGCACAAAAAGCAGCTTTTATGTATTTAATCAGAAATTATCACCTTGTAATCTGTGGACACGAAATAAGGCCTCACACACACTAACATGTATTTCCACAAAATATTAAATGGCATGATATATGTAGGTATACATTTTTAAATATAAAGTCAGACGTACCTCTGATTTGTAAGCGAAAACTTTTTCATATCAGACAAAAGAAACAATTCGCCTATTGTGGTAGAAGTAAGCAATACTGTGGGTTTTGTTTGAAGAGATATCCCATAAGTAAATGGGAATGTTAAGTCGAACAGGCATTGTCAAAACAAATAAGTTTCAAAATGAAGCAAGGCTCCTTCATTGGTTGACCGTAAAGCAACAAGATCATGATCTTCTTTATAGGTCAGTTAGGTAGGACAGAAAACCCTTATGTCCACTCAGACATTAAATGAAAATCTATCTGGTCCGAAAAATATATATTCAAATACCTATGTGTGTGTTAGAGCGTTCCAAACGGTTATCATTATCACGTTTGAAAATAGAACGCACGCGAACCAAGCAAGCGAGTAATCGGGGAAGAGCTTTTATATGACGACCAGTATAATTTGCCCTGTTAGTTTATATCCTCGTTCGTTTCTATGGCCGGTTTTATGATACGCGGCGGGGGGGCGTGGAGGGTCTATATATGGCAGTATTAGTTTAAAGGCCCCAAGGCACGAGCACACATGTGCCTGAACAGATAAGCGGCATCCCCACTCGAAAACTTGTTTAGACAGAGCGATAAGTTTGCTGTCTGAAGGGGGCGTACGATGGTTTTCGTGAGTATTGCTTCACTAGTCACGAACATAGAGTTGATAGGTCAGTAAAAAAATACCATTTTATTTATTACTAGCAACCCGCCCCGACTTCGTCTGTGTATATAATCTTAACATTTTTTAACTTTAAGGAGTGTTAAAGATCGAAAAGTTTTTTGAAGACATGATTGATTACATTGTAATTCGTTGCATGTTTGTTACTTAATCAAGCGTAAACCGCTGAATGGATTCGGATGAAACTTGATATAAGTTTATGTCCAGAATTAAAAAACAAAACATTTTTATCTCATTGATTAGGTAGTTACCATAGAATTTCACAACTCTGTTACAGAACTAGATGGCACCTCGCATTTTAGAAATATTTAGATTTTAGAATATTAGTAGTATTTATCTTACCAAGATTCATTCAACATTAGAATTTAGAGTATAATAGTGAGAACCGCATCAAAATCATAGTTTAGAAGAAATAATCAAACAGATGAATTTTATGTCTGTTGGCCAACCATAGTGTGATACGACTTATCATAGATAATATAAAAAAAAAAAAAACACAATGAATTATCAACAATCGATGTGAGATTTCGTATTGTGTGTGCATTTGCAAATGAACTAAAATTACATAGATTTATTAAACCAAGAACAAAATTTGTTTAATGTAAGGCATCATTCAAGTAACCACTGAAGTTTAGTCCGGTTTACCATTACAAAGTGTAGCGAACTCCCTTGGCTATAAGGCTTAGGCCATAACATAAATTCTTGGCCCTAATTCGTCGAGCAAAGGGCTCGACACTCAAGGGAGAAATAGGGATTGCTCGTGTACTCCTCTTAGCTATTACTCTTCATTATGATGCCTCATTTGATACAGAAACTATGCTAATTACGTATTTCCACTTTGAAAGCATTATTTCTTTGACTTTTTTATTTATTTATTGATACTAGAATGAATCTGTCAATATTATTAAGAAAACAGATAATTTTGCATTATCACTCATAGAAAAATCGTTTCAAATTAAATACTGTTAACGATCAGATTGCCACCATTATTATCCTATTGATAAAAAAAAATGGTTTGAATTTTTTTTCATAATTTTTTTAATTTGTAATATTCTAGCCTTAATTGATAGAAAAGTTAAAATGTAATTATTGTACGATTATAACATTCGTTTTAATGGTCAATACAATTGATATTAATTATAAAATTACTCACGTACAATATCAAAACTCAGTAAAAATTATTTCCGCCAACTCCCGGTCCCTATCGGGCGAGTTCCTCATTTGTCGTCAGAAGTAGACATCACTAGTTCAAAGATCGATATCAAGAGCCGATGGCGCCAATGTATGCTCCCCTCAGTGAACCAGCTAAGCTGGACCTCTCCAATATTAGATAGCATTACTCCTGCGGCGTCGAGTTATAATAGCGGTTAGGGGGTGAGGTAGGCCAATTTTAAATTGGGGAGGCATCAGTTGTTCCATTTAAGGAATAGGGATCGTGAGATTCGTGAGTCGTCTGTTGAACTTTACATTATTTGAATTAATAAACAGGAAATTGAGATGTGTTGAAAAAACGATTTTTCGTTCCCTCGTTGTTGGTTAGTACAGAACTATTTCTTTTGAAATTCCACACTCATTGAATAAAATATCTCGGATATTACATCCTCTATCTGTTATTTTATTGACAAACTAGCTGTCCCGCTACTGGCTTCGCCCGGGGTGCATTTTTTCCCCGTAAAAACCTTCCCTGATTATCCCTCTATCCGTTGGTGAAAACCGTATGAAAATCGGTGCGGCAGTTTTTGAGTTTATCGCGAACAGACAGACAGACAGACGCGGCGGAGGACTTTGTTTTATAATATGTAGGTATATAAGGATTGACACTTTAAAAAAGAAAACATTTTTTTAAATATATTAGATAAAAGTTTACATAAATAATACCAAACAAATTGCCTAAGCTAAAAATGTCTCAGTGTCCGGGTAGGTCACCCAGATTCTATTTAGAAAACTATTTTCGAATTTACTAAACAAGAAATAATTATTTATTTCTGTATGGCTTCGATTGATGGACACATTTTTTTTTACTATTATAAAATGATTAAAAATAACAAAATAGTTTTTGAACTACATAGATCATAATAAACGTATAAAGTGTAAAATATAGAATTATTAATATATTATAAGTTACAATTAAAATTTAAATTACAATGTTGTTTAAATTAAGCAAAAAATCTTTTGAATTACGAATTGTTGTTACAAATATTATTAAAATTTAAAATTAAAAAAAAAAATCACATAAGATTCCCAATGGTTTCAAATTTCAAAGCAATTTAAATTAATAATGGCATGAATGTATAAGAAAATTCAATCAAGCGAGCTTGTACTTCAAAAACCCTTCGATATCCTCTTGAGAAATGAGTTGGGATAAATAACACCCCTACCGTGTGTAGTGAAATATTAATAACTAGAAAACCAATTAGCATATGTATATCTTAGTTTCTATACAAGAAGATTTAAAAAATATATATTTAAAAACAGAAAAATCAGAACACCCTGATTTACTTATTATTCTTCAGACCATATGAAAACCATATTTTATAATATGTTTATATAGATATTTTTGTTATATGTACTTCAAAAATAGTTTCCACTTTTAGCAGCTAAATTATATATGGTAGTGGGAAATTTCCCTCCATATGAACAAAGTTATAAAATTATCTTCCTCACTTTATAGTACATATTATACATATTACAGTATATAAACTAGTCAAATTGTGCTTGTCTGCTACATTTAATCATAAGCACGTTCCTTGAATACCATTTCTATACACGCCATCAATAAACCCTTATCCCTAGATGGCTGTAAAGGCAAGCTATACGAAATTAAATTAGGTTAAGTTCGGGCCCTTTGAACGACCTGAGATTAGCGAAGATTAGAGCTCCCCAAAGCGGGTTTAACTATTTATACATCTGTTGTGTAGGGTCTTGAACAAGGATCAAGACATACGTCTATATACTTTACGTACTATTCAAGCCAATTAGATTGAAAAGTTCTTAGTAAAAGAATTTAGCCTTATTGTATCCTTTGTATCCTTGTATCCTATTGTATCCTCCTAACCTCTGCAAATAGACGGATGTCTGTTTGCAGTGGTAAAAGCTACTGTTATATTTGCTAAGACAAGGACTAACATCAGACCGAACACAATTTTTACCAAAATGAGTATAATCTAATAATCCTTCTTCCTGACTGCAGGTCCTGTGGGAGAGTTTGCGTTAGATTTTTTTTTTCAGGAAAGCTTGATACCAGTCTTAGTATTTTAAACTTAAACTTTAAGTTTAATTTTGAATGTCATTTTCTAGTTATAACGTCAAATCTTCAAATTGATTTTTTTGTATATAAAAAAAAATTGTCTTTAGAAACCTATTGAGTGGGGTATCAAATGAAAGGGCTCTATGAGCTGATTCCTAAGATCCTAAGATACACATTATTACTAAATGAATATTATGTTAAACAGAATAGATTAGATTATAATTAAACTAAATATTAATATTATATCAAATGTATGTTATTTCTATGCATAATCGACTGAATTTCAGTACAAATACGAGTGCAGAACTGAAAGAGCTTTAACAACAGGCCAATGGGCTTCGCTCGTCGGTATCCATTTTGGAGAGAAACACGACCGCAATCCGGAAATACCGTCACAAACCGACATACCGATCATTCGATTGATGTTTATATCCACTAGTGCTGAGGACATTCAAGGTTGTAGATATTAAAACCTTTGATTAATGTCCAATACGGTACAAAAACCAAAACATATGTTTTTTGACGTGTATTGTATACATGTCGGGAATACAGTTTCTGTAGTTATTAATTTTTTCGTCTATTAATTCGTCTATTGTGGCTTATCGCTGCTTTATTGAATTCAAACAGAGAAAATAATATTAGTATGAATAGTTGCTCTAACTAATATCAAGTATTAATTTAAAAAAATGATCTACTGAATGTGCGTAAACTGTGTCCAAATGCAGATATTATAGACAGAGCTTCAGAGACTTGGCTGATGATATTCCGTATTTGGGAGCTATAGATGTTAATTTTGATAATCTTACTAAATTAAGATTGTATGATAACACATAATAATTATCATGCAAGCTTTTGTATTTAATATAATTACTTAGCAAGTTAAGTAGCGATTGTTTTGTTTGTTTGAAAATATTCGTGTAGGTAAACGTTGGAATCGAGAGGTTGGAAGTTGCATGCAACTCTTATATTATATTTTCTAGTTCGTGTTCTATAAGAAGTCCATTTCCATTGTAATTTATTGATATTGACAGTTTTTCATAAATTGTTTGTTGTTAAAAATTATTTTTAAAATAAAATATTTTTGCTCAAACTGCTCTGTTATATATGTTAGTTACAAAAAAAAAACTAGAAAATTCTTTTAGAAACAAATTGCTACAGAGCCCTATTTTTGTTTCATTTATGTAAGTATTTTTTTTATATTTCCTTGTATTTATTTTTTTATACTATGTTTTATACTATGTAAAAAAGTTAAAGATACAACGTTATAACTGTCTTTTTATTCAAAGATCGCCCGGTAGGTGGTAACACTGGTAATTTGTAAGGTGATAGATTTGTGTATTTGCCTAAGTATGCCCTGCATTTAATTTTGTTCTCTTAAAATGTTGTAGTTTGGAATCTATTTGCATACCAAGACTCGAATAAATAAAAATATTATTATTATATGAGAATACGTATGATATCATGTCTTAACCATGCAGAGGGGGGACGTATTTTGTATGCTATTCACATTGGGTGAACGCTTTCAAATGCAAAACGTCAGTACTTTTACACCCTGGCGTGGACAGGATGGGGTGGCTGTAGTGTTAAGGCACGTTATACATTAGCGATTTAATAAGAAAAAGGTCTAAAAATGGGTCTAAATTTAGAATAACTTTGGTTTACTTAAATTTTATTACGTCGTGCATTAATTTGTTACAAATTCAATGCGATGTAAAATTAGTCTAATAATTCTATTAACGTAAATATTTGTAAAAAAAATTATTTAAACAATAAAGTCCGCTTTAAAACACTTAATCATGGACACCCTCCGGCATTAACAAACAGACAAGTTAAATGTAAACTGGGCAATTGGAATTAATTTTAGCGATGCTGCTAGCTATGTGTATAGAATATATATTTTCCTTTCAACTCAACGTAAATTATAATCATTAATCTGGTATGGTCAGAAATAATGAATTCAACTATTATTATGTATTGCATTATTTCATCCTAGGGTAACCATGTAACCACTACTAAACCACCGATTTGTGGCGTTAAATTTTTTTTTTTTAATTTGTATCAATATTTGTATCAGTTTATATCTCGTACATAAGATATATGTATATTATATATCTTGGTGCTGGTCATAACCTTCGCTTCTGTAAGGCCTAAAGCCTTTCTCGATAAATGGACTATCTAATACAAAAAGAATTTTTCAATTCGAACCATTAGTTCCTAAGATTAACGCGTTTTTCTATGTTAACGTCGACAGACAGGCTGACGGTCCACTTGACGATATAACACAAGCGACGCCACAGGTGCTGCAAATGCGACGCCGACCTTAGTAATATTAAGATAAAAATTAGGAATGAGATTAAGGATAACCACAATAAAATTAAGGAAAGGATAGGGAAATGGAGAATATTGTAAAATAACACATTTAAACTTTAATAGAACTAGTATCGAAATTTTGGAAGCAGGCGTCAATCTGTAGTATACAAAAGATATTATCTACACCCTGAGCCTCTGACGAGACTAATGACAGGTTAATGTACCTGGTATTTCTGACATGTCGCCCGCAATGAGTCAAGTATGAGCCGGAACAAAATAAGAACAAGTTTAAAACAATAGGCAGAACCTGTTTCGCGTGTAACGGAGCGACCGGTCTGCGTTTTCGTTTGTTGTGAACCTTGCTCCGCGGTAATAAGACTTCGTTTTAAATGATTTCAATTAGGAAGGAATAACCTTAGCCGAGACTTTTATTGAAACTAGTCTGGAGCGATCCGATCGAATTATTTAAAATTAGATACTGAACGTTTGAATTCCAATATTCTATTTGTATGCATCAGCCAGTACATTTTTATTAAATCAAAATATAATAAAATTTCTCAATACATATGTAGGTAAAATTTTTGTCACAATCATCAGAATGCGGATTTTATGAGCTAAAAAACAGCACAGATCAAGTATTAATTTTTAATTAAGTGCAAAATCAAACTAAGACACTAGTCTATATTTAATTTTTATTTATTAGGTCTATATTAGTCCAAATTTAAGAAAATCATTTAACAAGGAATAACTATACACTACTTATTTATCTTCACAATGAAAACGAACTGGTCTTCAGCACAATATAAATTCATAGAAAAGATATACTTAAGTATTGTTGATGTTTATTTACACAAAAAATTCTTACAAATTGCTTGAACATTACAAAAAAAAATTAAAAGAATATGTATGGGATGTAGTATAAATTTTATTTTTAATATTTTTAAAATTACCCAATAAAAATAAGGATATAATTTAAAAAAAAAAGTACAAGAGAATTCGTTCTTGCCTACTCTAAAGTACCCGCAATAACATGAATTAAAAGTTGTTCTTAAAAAAAAGTTTTACTTCGCATTCTTCTCAATTGTCGTAATGCTGTCTTGAATAGTCCATTTCAAAAACCACCCCAAAAGTACCTACCCCTATTGTAGTAGAACGAGTAGAGCACAAAATAGTTCTCAGTAACTGAACGCCGAATGCAAGTACATATTATGTGCATCTGTTAATCTAGACACCGGAGCGGGTTTTGGTTGGGACCGCAGGTATAGAGAAGAAAAAAAAAAACTTGATGAAAAAAGTACAAAGCTTTCTCTCAGAGGGGGTATAACAATCATACTTTTACTGTTAGGAACTTCCAATTTGTACCTTATCGTGTAGTCAATAAGGTCTTGAAGAATGTAAACGCATTTGTGGTATAACACCGCTTCGCAGGGGTCTAATGACACGCGAAGCTTTTTGTGGGGTGGTTTTTTTCGACAGACTTAATTAGTGTTGGATTGTTTTTTATTTAATTCTATTTTAATCGATGTCTGTGGTTATTGAGTTCGGCGGAGATTTTGACTTCGGGAACACGATTTTGCTATTAAAAAAACGACCAAATAGTCTGTGATGGGGAGTCTCTTCAAAATGAATCGCTTTACTAGATACGAGTACACGCACTAATTTAGCACAAGTACGATTGACTAAACCACTTTTCTGTTGAGAATGTGTTATTTAAAAACAGCGTTTTTTTTATTATGACTTAATTATCACTGCGACTTTATGATGTTAAATTTAATTTACAACTATACAAAACATCAAAGTCGCAGTTTACAGAAATAACCCACAAGAAGTGTTTCGGACGTATTTTTTTTGCCAATTATATACTTACAAAAATCTTCCTCGTTGGTCAATTAGTGAAAACCGCATCATAATCCGTTGAGGAGTTAACGGATATACAGAGACAGACGCGTAAAGCGATTTCAATTTATACCATGTAAGAATAAGGATTATATAGATAGGATCACTCCAGACCATAAACCAAAATATCCCATAAATAATTACTCGATACTTTATTGTATATAAGTTCACAGACCACCTAGTCTTTAATATAAGTCATTGCAGTATACTCGTCAGGTTCAAGTAAATTGTTGCCAAATCTCCAGTGAACTGGCCAAGGCACATTGGCAGAGACATCATCTGTTGTGCCAAGTGGTATCGATTGGCAGCCCTACGAGGTATCGTGCCAAGACGTGTTCTGTATTTGTTTTCGTAAATTACCATAAAAATATTATAATGAAGTAATTAAGGAAGAAAGTGTGCCATTATAAGTTATTACTTTTAGTAATATCCGCTTGTATATAAAAAAATTTCAAAGCTAATTTCAAGCGTTTTAATGTAAGTATCGTTCAATTCTTAAAATAAATTTATCCGTTTCTTTCCCTGAGATCAATAGACTGGAAAATGATCGCGTACGCTGTTACATTTTTTAAATACATATTCTCTATGTAAGCGAATCGTTGAAAGTAGATTAAATAATTAGTCAAAACTAGATTATAAATAGTTAAAATCATTATTCGATTGACGAGTTGAAATAAACAAAAATGTTAATTTAGATGTTTTCTGTGTTTAAAATATTATTCTACTAAGTATATGTTTAATTTTGAATGCGGATGAAATGTCCATAACTAAGAATGAATACCTACTGTTGATAGTTCAGATCAATCGAGCTGATCTGATGACACCTTAACGTGGGCGTTCATCGGGGAGAAACTGCATAGTCTAGACAGCTTTCTGACCGGCGGCGGCTTAAGCTGATATTCCACGTATGTAATGTACCCTTTGTGTGTATGTATGTATGTAACAAAATGTATAAAAAAATTAAGAGTACAAATCCAATTGAAGTTTTGTCAAAATATCAAGAATTTACTCTCAGCATATAAATGAAAAAAAAAATAAAAACATAATAGGCTGTAACAACAATGTATTTGGAATTTGAACGATATCTCTTAGTGTCGCGTCAAGCTAAGCCATGAATCAAGCGAAATGTTAACGTTTATCTCTGACCTCCCACTTGGGGCGGAGGTAAAGTTTTTAAAGCCTACTAAACCACATTGTTGTTCGCTGTTACACCGACAGAAGTATCTATGTATACCTACTTCATATGAAGGGTGAGTTAGTTCTTAGCCTTTTTTTAACTTTGGGAAATCCTCTTGGTTACCCGGCAGTGTACAACGTCTTTCTAGCGCGGCCGTACCCTGGGCAAAGCATCAAAAAAGTGGTAAACATAATTCTACCAATAAAACTAGAAATCGAACGTTTACTTATCAAAATTGCGTCGGCTAAATTACCGGTGGGGAGGGCAGGTAAAACCGCAGCAATTTGTTTTATTATTGATACAAAGTTATTGCTGTAAATTATACATGATTGTATGTGTTGGTGGGTCGAGAGGCCTTAAGTCGCGCTCGAGGGTTATTTATACTTTTGATTACTTTGAAGCTGTTAGGACAGAATCCTTTATAATTAAAAAAAAAAAGTTATATCAATGGGTTCAGTTCAGGCTAAGTCGACAGACAGACGTCTCCAGTTCTATTCTTTTTAAAGTGATACAAATAATACTTATTAAGTTATATTATTATATGAAATTTAAAGTCTTTTCAAGAGCTATCTGTAGCCTGAAAGAATATATGAGAAATTGTAAGAAGTTTAAAAAAACTCGTTTAAATATTATATATATTCGTTTAAGTTTCTGTGACATGGTTTTAATAGTTTTATAGTCCGATAATAAGTACTTACTTGTTGTAAATCGTGCTAATTTTGGAAAAAATCTTTCAATGCTTGATTGTACTGAATCAGTTTCCAGGTAAAAAGGAAACCTAGTAATTTGTACTTAAAATTTTAAGTCAAATACATATATGCATACCTACACTGCAGAGAGATCCATGACCTTGCTTCCGTCAAGTGAGTGCTGAGTGCATCAACAATAAATTCAAGACATTATCAACAAAACCATCGCAACAATACAGCTGTAAGCGGTAATAATCGACTTCCGTTCATTTTGAATCCGCACCTATGCGTTATTAAGCATAGTTCAGACTATGACAGTGTTTAGTACAATTGCAAAATGCTAAAGCAAAATAGCAATTTAATCTTATTTAATCTACATTTTATTATGTGACTGCCCCAATAAAGATAACAGTATGAAAGTAGTCTAATGACTAAAATGATGACAATTACGAGTGTTCGTGGACTAGATAGCTAACGTTAATGACATAGTTACAAGTGTATTTTGTTAGTAACTTTTAAAGATAAACTATTATAGCGATAATGTTTTATTTTTACATAGAAAACGATTTGGCCAATTTGGTCAAAATTACTTAGAAATATTTCAAAATTGTTAACTTATTTTGTAATGTTATCTTATGTACGAATATATATATATAATGTTTATTGTATTGTCGATGCCATATACCTTTAGATTAACCATTAACGTAATAATAACGATAGTAAATACAAATTTAATGTCCATAAAATAACATGTGGATTGAAAAAATTGTATACACAAAATATAAAGAGTAATATAAATATATGTTTAGTTAACTGTCTTTGCCTGTCTATAAGTCTCTTAGTCATCGGTCTGAAAAATGTAACTTTAGTTATCTGTTGGTGCTAAAGTAAATAACAAGGATACTGTGTACTAGGCCTTATAACTAATGATAGCTCTGACCCCGTGGATACCAGGTGTTATTGTTTTTGTTTTAAGGCCCCCCAAATTGTTCAAAGCATCACAATGGAGTATTTAATTTATAATCCTTAAATATGAGAATTCACCATAATGTATGAGTATTTTGGCCGCCAAATAGATACCATAAAAAATTGCCAACACACTACGTATTATCTTCAAATAGGAATGATTGTAAGTACTTAGGTTTTACTGTATAGTGGAAGAAAGAAAATGTTTTTTTAACCTACATATTGGAAATAAATGTGATATTACATTTAATTTTGTCACATGTCACATTGTCACATAAAATAGGTAAAGTTTTTTTTTATCTAAATTAGTTTAAAAAAAATTACTTAATTTTAATTGAAACTTAAATTCAATAGTCTTATAAGTAAAACCAAATAATGAAGTCTACTAGTAAGTTACTGACAAAAATATATCGAGTCTCAATATCTTTTTCTTAATTAACTTAAAGACTACCTTTAGTTAAGTTAATTGTGTGGCTTTTCATGATTTTGAAGTCGTTCGCAGATATTCAAGTGATTTTTCTTATTTTTTAAACCTCACGAACAATTTATCTCGTCGCGATGAAAATATCTGTTTAAGATAATATTTAAGTAGGTAGGTACGGTACATATTATGTGTAGGAGGCATTACATAAATATTTTTATCGAATGGATCCAACATTTTTAGGTCGATGGCTAGATGTGGAACAGCATACGATATCAGAAACATATCAGAACGTAAATGTTGAAGATAAAATGTATACTTCTATACAGTCATGAATAAACTAAAATCTAAAGTTTGTATTAAAGTATAGTTACGAATATGAACCATTAATTTCTGCCTTATGTTCAGAAACATCTTCGCAAATCGAAATTTTGTTAAATGAAATACTATTAATATTATAAATGTCAAAGTTGTGGGTATTTTTGTCAAGCGTTGATTTTATTTTATTTTTTATCCTTCGAGACCAGTATTTTTTTGGATGCAAAGATCCTTTACTAAACCAAATATTTATTTTTGAATATCTCAAATGGGACATTTCTTTTGGGACACTTTGGGAATAGACTTACTGACAACGTGTACACAAAATTCCTCCTAAACGTAAAAATTTACATAATAAAAAAGAAGAAGCTGTATATTCATATAGGTATGTACTACAATTACATACAAAAAATGTCACAACTTTGTAACAGTTTGGTTTCCGACTGTACCAACACCCACACATATACATGATGTGATCAATATATCTTTCATATGTAGCGGTAGGCGACACATGTAGTTCGCTAACTTTGACACATCGGAGGCATCGATCACGCAAATGGAATTGAGTTATATTACTGAATCTCACTCACACTAACAACTCGAGATATTCCACAAAGAAAAACATTCAATGATAAACTGTGCGCCTCAAATTCAAATTATAATAATTATTATCATTATTATACATTATGAGCAAAAGGATAGCAAAAAGTGCATGCAATTGTGAATTTAAATTAAATGGCGGGTGAAACCGCGGGGCAAAGATAGTTAATTACTAACCCACTATGGACTAAGATTTTAAATAAATTATTATTATAAAATTATCCACATATGTATAAAAAAATGGACCATAGAAGAAGAAGCATAGATAACAAAACATACATAGTTGCTTTTCGACCGCACGTATATATGCAAAGCAAAATAGCGTCAATACGTAGGATGTTATGAACAGACAGACAGTCCTAACAAAAACATATGGCCATGACCGTGAATTAACATTAATAATCAGAATACACCTAGGAAATTAATTTCGATCAACACTTCAAATGTTATTGCCGCCTTCATATGCGTCATGAATTGTCACGGAAACAATCTCTGTCAATGTCAACCGATAGCTCAGAACTTACGAAGTATGTAACTAGTTTAGTTAGTAATCTATGCTAGCCGGTGCTAGGACATCCCATAATAACTACGACTATAAATGCGAAAGTGAGTTTGGTATGTTTGTTACACTCCTAACTACTCAACTGAATTTTGCATACATATTGTCAGATATAAAGAAAAGGACATAGGGTATCTTTAATCCAAAACAAAAGTATTGTCTCCGAGGGATCATTAATAAAAAAAATTAACGCCTGACAGATTATTGAGTAGTTAAAGACTACAAACAAACTTACTTTCGCATTGACAATATTAGGATATGTAATAAATATATTATACACCTATATGCGAGCTTATTGGTGTGTTAATAAATAAATGAATGAATAAATAAGACATTGACATAAAAATATAATAAAATCGTAAATATGCACATAGTCTTTGTCTGTTTGTCTGTGCACAGTAATCACAGAAAACGCTTAACCGATTTGAATGTGGTTTTCACATATGTATTGTTGCAAGCTTCCCGTAACATTTAGTGTTTGTTACATTCCAATAGGTTTACAACCAACGAAGTTATACCGAATATCGAAATACCAAGCGTACGAAAAACGCGCGTACAAAGTTGCGGACACAGCTAGTATCGAATAAACTTTCATATTTCTTTCTTTATTTAGAAGAGTTTTACACCTAATGTTTACATTTATATTTGAAGAACATTTTAGATAATAAAGATAACAAATGTTTTTCCGTCTGTGTAATAAGTGTCTGTGATTTCGCGCATTTAGACCTAAACGATCTATTCTTCGCTATCGTCTACAAAGGAAAATCAGTTAACCGCGCCACGGCAAGCGGCGAATCAAAGTGAATAATGTTCAATTTGGCCTATTATTAAACAAAAACAACAAAAAAATCCTCCCATTATTTCAGCTACAAGAAGAGGCAGAACAAAATCAGGTTTCTCCCGCCAAGATGGATTCTTTGGATCCACATTATTAATGTTGTAATCTGGCAGAATGATCTATTAACTTTTTAATACTTGTTGCATCATAATAGTGTATAATATCCATCACGATGCTCGGAATTGTTGGCTACAGTGAATCCATTTATAATTGTCATTTGTAATGATAGGTTTATTTAGAACTACATTGACTTAAGTAACATGTAACATCAAAATACCTTTGATGGTGAAGTTGGTGTGAGGTCGAAATTTAAAAATATCATTTACTAGCTGGTGCCCGCGACTTCATCCGCGTTGAAAAATGAAAAATATAATACCTGAGACAATACCTGTGAACTGAGAATTGGTTGCTGATGTCAGTGGTGCCGCAAAGGCGACAGTGGCGCCCATTTTTTAAAAAAATGGGTTTTTTACGTTAGGTTTAATTAGGTTTAACCTAATTTTAGTACAACTACGCAAAATTCTCTAGTCCACATAATTTTATGTACTTATCTCTTAAGGTTTAGCCTACGTAAGCCATGTAAATTTATTTTTCGGAGACTTCAGATTATACTATGTATGTATTTAACGATAACAAATTACGACAATAATATTAGTAAGTAATAAAATAAAGAGTAAATTTAGTGAATTATTTAAAAAAAGAATAAAAACGAATCACTATAGAGAAGGCGCGTGCGGTAACAATATAATGTTGTCTTCCTGTCGTTTGATTGGAGCTAATTGTGGCGACCTGAACCTTTTACCCTCTTTGTCAATTGACAGAAACCACTTGACCCCTCCCTTGTTCGTAAAAATAGAAATTATCTAGATGCTGGTCCGTGAGAGAAAGACCGAGTCGGCTTCAAAATAACCGCTTCTCTCATACATATAATAAGTCATTCATATTCTTTATTCCTCCGGAGTCTTAAAGATCACGCGGAATTAGTGTAAAATTTATTAGTTTGAGAAATTTCTCTATAATTTTTATTTTTAAAGCGAGAATGTATATTAAGAAAAAATTTAATTATGCTTAGATAAATCGTACAATAGTAGAAAACTTTGTTTTTAATCAGTGATTAACTTTTTTTTTTAAAAAGTGGAAAATTTAATTTATTAGTTTCTATATATGTAGTTAGTTAGTCCTTCCTACTCATATTAGGATATTTAAATATTAAAATCGTCGATAAAATATTTTAAAATACATAATAAGCTAGCAATCCACCCCAGGTTTCGCACAGAAGCAATTCATTTCTACAAGTTCTATACACAAACCTTGCTCGTTGATCGCTCTTTCCATTAGTTAAAACTAGTGATGTGCCGGATCGTTAAAAATGTATATCAGCGGATACCCAGTCAAGATCCGCGGATACGGATCTTAACTTTCTTACTCGGTACGCGTGACCTTGAAACGATAGTTGACGCCCACCACTTGACGCTTGCATTATAAAGGTGGCAAAATGTTTGATTCTAAGAAATAAAAAATAATCTGAATGGAATTTAATAGTTTTTAATTGCTACCTAATCACCTATATATAGAATTTCAGCTATGAATTAAAAATTAATAAGGTAAAAGATTCGTAAAAAAATTCGACAAAAAGTAACGGATACGAATACGGATATCCGGCACATCACTAGTTAAAACCGTATCAAAATCCGTTAGGTGGTTTAGAAGAAGTTAGCGGAGAAAGAGCCAGAAGTGGACATTGAGTTTATTGTATAAAATATGTCTAGATATAGATAAATATAGTAAATATATAAATCGTATACCTACTGTATTTAGTAGTGGCAAATCACACTGCGTTCGATTGGTCAGTCAGTCAAGTTCAGCATAAGTATATTTGAAACTCATGTGGCGTTGCTCGTGTTGATAGGCGACGATAGGCCTACCAAAAAGCAAAAAAATAAAAACGAAAAAGTGTGGACAAACAATTTTTCTACATTTTATCTGCAGTTTTTTCCAGAAGCAACAAAATGGTACGTCTAAAGGACACGCCGTAATAAAAATTTACATTTAAATAAGCAGTAATAAAAGAAGAATGACACTCTTGAATTTATATACAGCGTGACCAATAGACTTAAGACCCAGCACAGACGTAGCTATCTATAGTTATAAACTAGCGACCCGCTCCTGGCTTCGCACGGGTGCAATTTTCTCTGGAAATTATATATAAAAACTTTATTGCCATTAGTGAAAACCGTATAAAAACCATTCAGTAGTTTTTGAGATTATCGCGAACATACAGGCATACAGACAGACAGACGCGGGCGAGGACTTTGTTTTATCTATATTATAAAGAGAAAATATTTGTATTTTTGTTTGTAATGAACAAACTCAAAAAGTACTGGACCTATTTTAAAAATTCTTTCACCAATAGTTAGAATAGAATTTCAGGATGAAATATATTTCACGTGGGAGAAGCCGCGGGCACCAACTATCGAAAAATAATTATCCAACGCTTGTTAAAAATATAATGTCAGGCATAATATATATTTTATTTTTCTACGCGGACGAAGTCGCGGGCACCGGCTAGTAATATACGGCTTTAAGAGTGCACGAATTTACGAATGACAGACGTACTATATTTCGATGACTAGTGCGAAGCCAAAGAAAACAAAGCGGGTAGTTTGAAAGCGACATAAGAAAGCCAACTAAATGCGTTATATTGCGTAAATCTAATAGTGTTGATTAATATGTCAACCGATACGGTTTCTGTCTGGTCTTATTTTATGTACCTATAAATTGTCTCATCATTATCGGCCGACAAAAGTCCACTGTTGGGAATGGCTTCGTTATTGAGCGCCACACTTTGCATCTATCTTATGTCAGCCTCTCTCTTAAGAGCATCCTGTACAAAAGAGTGAATTCAGTAATATGTAGATATTTGAGAGAATTTGTTGTCTCAACTTACTAGTACTAGTCAATACTAATCTATACTAATAATATAAGGAGAGAAGATTTGTATTTTTGTATGTTTGTAATGAATAAACTCAAAAACTACTGGACCGATTTTTAAAATCTTTCACCTATAGAAAGCTACATTATCAGAGAGTAACATAGGCTATATTTTATAAATTTACGCGGGCAAAGTCGCGTGCAACAGCTAGTCTTTAATAAAATATCGAAGGCAGAATGTGACGCAAGACATTCGAAAAATTCGTAATATTTTAGAAAATCTTTACAGATGGTAGTTATACTAAACCCTATTTTAGTTTCACATTATAGGTAGGATGTTTTCATGCAAAAACTTTATGGGCTTGTAGTCGGTAATTCGAATATTTAACCTCCAGTTGAAACTGTAATATCCGTTGGATGGTTTAGAAAAAGTTGTCGAAGAAAGAGACAGAGAGGGGCAGCGACATTATTTTAAAATACTGCAACCAAAAAAGGTGCTAGCTATTTTACCATAATGAATGAATTATTTTATCGTTTAATCCCATCACATTTCGCTTCCATTGAATACTATCTTTTTCTTATTATTATAAAAAAGATAACGCAATTTAACCACAGCTGAACTTTTCAAACGATTATCGTTTTTCCGGTTCAGTATGAAAATCTGTAGCAGATATCAAACAGCAAATTACAACTCGGAAACTAGTTCTCCTTTGAAGATACAATTATGCATTTATGCAATATTTTAACCAATCAAAAACCTTCCTTATTTCGTCCACATTAAGAGTCTATCGAAGTTTACAGATTGGTTATTTGCTTCTAAAACGTGGAGGTGCTTTACAGGCAGGGCTTTGTAATAGCTCCGCTATAGCGAGAGCTTCCTCGCCTCCTTGGCAGTTGTTAAAGTGGACGTGAAAGAAGATTCTGTTGGGTGTATGTGAGGTCTATTTACGATGGTACTCAATACGAGGTCGTGCGACATAAACGGTCTTGTGTAGACACTATGAAACACTGTTATTGGACAGAAGAGCATTCAAAGCCCACGTTTGTCTGTCCGTCAGTCGGCTCAGTATTTCTTTGTAGCTATGAATGGCGATTGTATTGACAGATGGTTTTTTCACAGTAATGACGTTGTTGAACTTTCAGCAAAGACTCGCTCAGTTATTACGAGGAACCGCGACATGATATCTATCAGAAATAGGTATATTTTATAACCTATTGTTCAAAAATATATTAAACTTTAAAGCATTTGACAAATTATTTTTTAACTTCGAAATATGATAAAATTTTAACTAAGCTGTAATAAAAAAATATAAACTTTAGTTTATCAGATTTCTGTTATTTCTGTCCCCCACACTAGGCTCTGCCTGTCCTATGGGGGAAGTAAACGATTTTCTATTGAGCCCAACCACGTTATGAAAGTTGCAGAGGATCCCGCAGACTATTTGATGCCACATCATGTCCTCAAGATTGTTGGCATAATAACGAGTAAAATAATAAAAGTACTGGCTGGATACAAAAATATAATAGACATAGATGACTGTCTGTTCCGTCTGACCTTTCTAAATTGTGAATGACAAACAATCAATGAACGTCGAACGAATTATAAGGATTGAATGTTACAATTTAGATCTGTCAAAACTTGTTATGATGAATCATTATGTAATATGCTTGCTTGGCAAGTTACAGCAGTACCCAATTGATATGGTTTACCGATGTACCTGCGCAGAAGGCGAATTTTTAAAGCGTGGGAAATGCTATCGACCAATCCACACACTTCGCGGCTTTTTTCAATACCGCTATTGGTCGCCAGCTGCCGCCATGTTAGTGTGCACCGCTTGGCGTGTTACGCTCGTGCGACAGAACTAATAGCTGCATTGTATTATGAACTTTATAGGTATTGTATCCAAGGTTAATTATTGTACGTTTTAAGTATTGTAACGATTAACGTTAGAGCCATACTTTATTTTCTGTATAAGAAAAGTCTTAAGTGTACTACTGTATAACCGTCTTGCTGCAAGTAACAGTTTAACTACCTATGTATCAACAATTCTGAAAAATGATAATATCAACTTGTGGATTGCGTTGAGTAGAAACATTTTTCTGTGGACGCGCGAACTTTGAACAATCTCCCTTTTGAGGTGTTTTCATCTAGGTACAGTACAGCTAGCTGAAGTTTATTTGAGAGAACAATAAAAAAATTAGACGGCTGTGAAATGGACATGTGAGTCGGGCTATGTTTAGAGCAGACGAAACGGCGAGGACCAGTTAGTATAAAATAAAACTAAATCTAGAATTAGGAGAAAACGAGCTTATATAATTAAAAAGTACCTAATTAGGTAATTTTGATTGCTGTAATAGGTACTTGCTTAGTTGTAATGATGTTGTAATTTAAACTCTTTTCGCACAGTTATTTTACGACAGTCTTCCGTAATGTAAGGTACATTATGGAAGATAATGTACCTTACTCAAGCTGTTAACGCCTACCTATCCGAAATGATCTTAAAAAGTAGTTTTAAACTTTTAATTCTAAGAATAAACAACCGACAAGACGCATAGAAGCGAGGTTCTCAGGAAACTGGTTACGAATTGAGGATATCAAAGATCATCACGCCGCATGATTCACGCTGTAATAAACGTCTGGGTTGCCCTTCTGGGAATATGTCACGCGAGACAAACGAAAATGTTGCAATATGAAAAAAAAAAAAATTAGTTACTAGCAACCCGCCTCCGGCTTCGCACTGGGTTGAAATTTTCAAAAATCCTTTCAAGCATCCGCTTATAAAATAAATTTATGTTCCAAATTTCAGCTTACTAGACTTAATACAGTTTTGGATGTGCGTTGATTGATAGTCAGGACTAACTATTTTATAAATGTCCTACTAACTAGGCTAGGCTCAACGCTTTTCGATGAAATTTGGCACACAGATAGTTTGTTATCTGGATTAACATATAAGATACTTTTTATCCTGGAAAAATGTTAGGTTCCCGAGGGACCATCTAAAATATAAAAAATTTGGCGCCACCGTCGTCACAGCGATGAAGATGTCAGGCGTTATAATATAAAAATTTTTCAACGAGGACGAACTCGTGGGCACCAGCTAATAAATTATAAACTGCTTTAACAGCTACCTAAAGTCTTAGTAGTAGTGTCAGTTGATCATTTAAAAAATTAATGCATCACAATCCCGTTATGGACGACAAAATCGATTCCGATAAATAAATAATTTATGACAAAATCGCCACTGCCTCCATAGTTCAATGTCTATTGAAAAATTCATTCCCTAGTTAGTTGTTTGCGCTGCGTTCTGATTTCAAATTTTAAATTTATAGGGGAGCGGCGGACATCTTGTCATTTAAAAAAAGGAATTAAATATTCAATAATCCTTGTTTTCTTTTTTTAATTAAAAAAAAACTAAAATATTTAATTAATTTAATTTAAATAGTATTAAAAGTAAGCGAGACAATCAATATACATTTTATCAGATAAACATTTAGATTAAAATATTACATGGGCTGAAAAGTCCCGGGCCTACCCCATAGATTCACCTCTTTTTCAGTTAGTACTAACCTTCAAAAGACAGCTGTTAAAATTTCATGATATTCTATTCATTAGTTTGTGAGTTATTATGCTAAGAGTGACGCTACTTTTGTTATTTTTAAAACAATGGATCAAAAACAATTTCGTGTTTTAGTTTTACACTGCTTCTTGATGGGAAAAAATACCGTTCAAGCGAAGCAATGCCTTGAAAAGTGTTATGGAGACTCCGCTCCATCAGAAACAACAATAAAACGTTGGTTTGCTGACTTTAAACATGGTCGTAGAGACAACGATGATGCAGAACGCAGTAGACATCTAAATGAGGCGGTAACACCAGAAAACATCAAAAAAATCTACAAAATCGTTTTGAATGATTGAAAAGTGAAGTTGCGTGAGTTAGCTGACATCGTAAAGATATCAAAAGAACGTATTGGCTTTATATTGCACGAGCATTTGACTATGAGAAAGCTCTGTTCAAAATAGGTGCCGCGTTTGCTCACTGTTGACCAAAAACAAGAATGTGTTGATGATTCTGGGTAGTATTTGGCCATGTTTAAACGTAACAAACCGGAACTTTTGCGTCGATATGTGACAATGAATGAAACATGGATCTATCACTTCACTCCGGAATCAAAACGATCATCATCTGAGTGGACTGCAACTGGTGAACCTCGTCCAAAGCGCCCGAAAGCACAACAATCAGGATGGCTTCGGTATTTTGGGATGTGCGAGTGGTGAAATATTCATCGACTTGAGAAGGGAAATACCATCAACAGTAAATATTATAAAGCGTTATTGGAGTGTTTGAAGGCCGAAATTGCAAAGAAACGACCGCATATGGCAAAGAAAAAAAATTTTGTTTCATCAAGACAACGCACCGTGTCACAAGTCAAACAAAACAATGGCAAAACTACATGAATTGAACTTCAAATTGCTCCCATATCTACCGTATTCGCTAGATTTGGCTCCCAGTGACTACAGGCTGTTCGCAGACCTCAAAAAAAAATGCTCGCCGGTAAGAAATTTCGGTTTAGTAGATTCGCATGAATGAAGAGGTTATCTCTGAAACGGAGGCCTATTTTGAGGCCAAAGATAAATCGTTCTACAAAAGTGGTATTGAAATGTAAGAGCGGCGCTGGAATGATTGCGTTGCTCTTGATGGAGATTACGTTGATGAATAAAGCTAATTTTGAACCAAAAAAAAAACGTGCCTTTGTTAGGCCCGGGAATTTTCAGCCCATGTGTTCCCTACTATTGATTTTTAAAGATTATGATCATGGCTGTATAATACTGCAAACAGAATGTTCAATAGGTACCTACTAAACTTTGTAAATTCAGTAGAATTTAAAATACTTATATACAAATAAATATTAAAAAACCAAGTATCCTTAAAAGACTTCCTCTATATTTAAACGAAAATTAAACACAAAATAAAGATATCAAAATAAAAAATCGATATGATCCCCTATTTAGGAGGTATCGATTTCGTGACCGGTTTTCGTTATCGAGTTTTGAATTAGACTCGAGACAAAGACGTTAAGTTTTGAAGTATAAGCATACTGTGTTTCAGTCATAAATTATAAAACCCAAAATGTGCGAGACGACTACTAAACCAAATTAGACAACCCCTCACAAAAGACCACCGTGAAATAACAATATGTGTGGTGTGGTGTTTCGGTGAGGAATGCCAGAGGCTATTTCCCTATCTCTTCACAATCCCTTATCCTATCAAGGTCGACAGCGTACTTGCAGTGCCTATGCCTATGGCGCGTTGCCTGAGCCTGCTGAACTTTATATAAAAAAGTTAAAAACATAAATTCTAGTTGAATAATATATGCATTTATCGTATATTCAACATTCAAAATATGGTAGTAGAAGTATCTACCTACTCAGTGTAGGTACCCTCTTAAAATTTATTTACATGAATTTATCGTTTATTTTGCATCACAATTAAATGGGTCCAATCTGTATAAGTAGGGTTCACGTTATTCAATACATATTCACGAAACTTGCATATCTCGTTTGGTAACTCGCTCTAATGGAGCCAACTTTTTTTTTTTTCGTTTATACCTAGATACTTTTATATGACATTAAAGAATTCATTAAAGGTCGATGGACAGGCTGACGGTCCACTTGAACGTAGGTTGGTTACCTAAGTAGTACGTATAAAGGATTAGAAGGAGATAGGGAAAAGAGACGCGCTGAGCGAAGGAAGAGTGGATTTGAATTGCCTCGGTCGAGCAGCTTTGCTGACAGAGACCGGTTCAGGGATTTAACGGCCAACCTTCAGGACTAAAGAGGCACTGAGAGAAAGACACATATTCTGTAAAGGGAACTGCATATTCTTTAAAAGAACTGTATATTCTGTAAAGGAAACTGTATATTCTGTAAAGGGAACTGCATATTCCTTAAAAGAACTGCATATTCTGTAAAGGAAACTGTATATTCTGTAAAGGAAACTGTATATTCTGTAAATGAAAGGGAAAGGGAACGTAGGTACTTGAGTCTTCTGTAGTGGTTATTGCCGCCAGACGGGCAGCCCAATTTATGAGTGAGAAGCGCAGTATTTCTAGGAACATACCTATTTCAGTCTGTTTTTAATTCGAGTGGGCGTAACTGTTGATAGTAGTTTGTCTGACTCAGATTATATGGGTGTGGGAAACAAGACATCACAAATGTATGGAACACGTTTATCTTAACAAACTTATTATGATTCATATCGGAAACGCTATCTTGACGAGTTCATCCATCGCCCTAAAATTGGACGTAAGCCAGTGCCTAAAACGGACTGCGGACACGATCCGACTATATGAACCATTATCTTTTATGCTTTTTACCGCATTATATGGTCGCATTAGTCCGTTCAACGTACTCGGACGTGACGCGGCCAAACTATAACACGGCCTCTCCATAAAACATATACGATACGTGGCCAAAGCGACCCTACCCGCTGTACAAAATTACCAGCAATCACCATTCCGATGGCCAGATAAGCACAAATGAATATGCAACGACCATTCCTCTCACATTCGGGCACAAAAGCCGACCCAATAAAAATAAAAAGCGTGCAATTAATAATGTTTATTCCCGTCCGTTACTCAGACTGGGCGACGTTTAACAAACGACGTCTGCATAGATTAATGGGAGCCAATCCCAACTGTATGCTGTATTCTCGTGCATGTGCTGTAAACGCAGAAAAAAATCCGGTTGCGCAATTCATGTATAACGGGACTCCAAGTTATGATAATGCTCAACCGAATCTCAAAGCGATGGTTCACTTTATAAACAAAACTATCTCCGAGTCAATAGAATAGTTACATTTTTACAAAGCCATTAGACTAGAGTAACTACATGTGGCACATAACCTCTAATTTACAATAGTATTATAATATATAGGAACAGGAAAACTTTTTATAAATGGAGTTTATACTATGTATATATGTGATTGATTGTTCGTGCAAAATCAATTAGGTATCTCCAAGAAACTCTTATGATAGTCCATGAACCTAGAAAAAACAAGGATTTTTGTTGTTATTTCTAGGTTGATACTTAGTCTTTATAAATTTAAATTTACCATGGTTTCGAGAAAAAAGCCAAGATGACGATCCTGAAAAGAAACTCAGGATACCAATTGACTATTATTTTTATGTGTATAGTTAAATTAAATTTTCATAAAACAGTAACATGTAACACAAAATATGTAACAGTTAAAATCTTTATCTATTTGAACTTTTCTTGAGACTGGCGTATCTAGTTGATAGGTGGCTCTAAACTTTAATAGCACTTTTTTTGAAGAATGAAAATGATCGAGGTAGGTTTTTTTTATTGGAAAAAGGTGTAATGCATGCCGGACATGTCCGGTAACATAGCGGTAAGGTTAGGGGTGGGAAGAGACCGGGCCACAGGAACCTCTCTAGAGCCCTAATCTCCTGAAACTTTTACGACTCGACGCATGAATAATTCCCGTGAGGAAGAGCTATCGATCGCACACGTAGAGGTTTTTATTTATACGGCGCGGGTGGGCGAGGCGCATATTAGTAAACAAGCGCAGGCGCGTCGACACTCACCGACTTGTAGCACGTTCTCAACGAAGCCGGCCTCGAGCAATTTGAGACCGCGGCAGAAGGCGATGTTGCGATGGTCGTCGGGCGGCGCCCGCGCCAGAGACGAGTACATACAAATGTCCCTTTCATCTCGCGGGAACGACCAGTAGACGACACGACGCTGAACCGGCTCCGGTATACGCTCATAGCGTTCCTCGATACGCTGGAACGGGATAGATGCGGCTACTATCTTCGCAGTGATGTCGAGCAACGTCGGCGGGGCACGCGGCCGACAGCAAGCGCGCGGCGCGCATGCAGACATTGCGCTGGCACGGCCGCTCGGAGCGGACTGACGAGGGGAGCTGCCTACACCCCGTGCTTCACCCCTCCCCTCCCGCCTCTAGCGGAAGAACCGCGCCCCGGGGGATGAGCGTCCCGAATCGACACACCGCGATAAATTATTCATTTGGCAGGCATAATGTGCGATATTTATTATTAAAAGTTGGCATTTTTGTGTTATTCTTCCTGGGCCTCGAATAAAATCGATGTTGAAAACCATTCGCTTATCATTTATTTATCGCTCTTGATTGCATCGTTATTGACATCAGTCAAATGTGAGTATAATAATTTATGAATTACTCATCGTTGCGGTTAATTTATTTTTCATAAAAGCATCATTTACTTCTTTTATGTAATTTAAATCAATATTTCATATCAATTGTGACACTTCATTTAGGAAAAATTGTGTTAAAATACAACTTTTGTTTTAAAAATTTAACTATTAACATAAAACTTACCAAATCAAGATAATTCCTTTATTAGATAAAAATCAAAAAATGAAAACTTTAATTATGGAAATTTGTATCAGATAATAAATTATTTACAGAACGATAAATTAAGAAGTTCATCGTTCAGTAAGTGAATTTTATGTGAATAAAACACTTACCTTATTTTTTTAAAATGATACTTAACTGAGTGTGAATAATAAAAAGTTTTCTATACTAAAAATGTAAATAGGCTAAATTGAGTTTACGCTCGTAATCCATTCGGGCCGTACCTCCTCGCATTACACAAACGAAGGGGAAAGGCCCGGAGCGGGGCGCGGGCGGGATGCATTAACAGCTGATGGCGGGGGAGAGGGTTGAGGTGGCGGCGGCGCGGAGGGGCGACGACGTCAGGTGTCCGACCTGTGCCGCCATGCTGCTCAGCTGAGATTCCGAGACGCGTACATGGAAAAGCGCTGTAGCCGCTGACTTGTACACTAAGAACATTGACCTTTTGTTTATCTTTTTTTTCTTAAATAATAAGCAAGGACAATAAGTACTCGCATACTTTTACTATGCGTAAACAATAATAGAATAGTATTACGTTCTGTGTATTATTTATTTTTAGAATTAGGTATTTTGTAAATGGTGTTTTTAAAGGAAACTGTTGATAATTGGGTCCTATTCCTATTATTATAATGTTATCTGTGATTTATGTATTGTTTAAGTATTTCATACCTACCTAGGTAATTGTCTGCATTTTTTTTACATAATATCAAAAGATAATAAGGTAATTAGTAGTTACTTACTTGTTACGTTTAAAAAAAAATTGTTCTGGAAATAATTTCTTTTGGATAAATTTTATTTAGATTCTTAAAACTAAAATATATATAAATATGTTGATTTAAAAATTATATATTTCGTGATGCGTAGCTAACTATACATATTTTAAATCATCAATTGCTAAAACAAAACTAGCGAAATTGAAATGATGTCACGTACTTATATTTACGAAGTTTAAATATGGAACTCGACAAGGTCATAGAAATCTAAAATTTGTAGCAGCTTAAATCGCTTTATGGTACAGTTATCTATGTCTCGAACGCAGAGCGAGGAAATCCCGTCGACGAGTTTGTGATTCTATATATACCTATATAGATAGTTTAATACGTACCTACATAAAAGTATATGTCATATTGTTATTATGTTTAGCATACAGCTGATCACTGAAAGCGAAAATGAAATGTCTGCAATTATGTACCTACATACCTAGTCATAGTACACGATTATTGTTTTATACATGTCTACCCACTATAAAAATAAAACTATAACTCACTTATAATCATACATAATATCGTACTAAGTACTTAACTGTGCCCGCGACTTCGTACGCGTTGAAAAATGACTTTCTATAGAGCCTAAACACTATATCTGCTGTAAGTTGCTGAGGAGTTGGTTATCATGCAGACTACTAGATTCTGCAGCGTGTAGGACCTACCTATACCAAATTTCACAATCGACCTGTGGAGGAAGTTAGTGAACTCTCTTCGTCAACTAGGAAAATAGCTGATGGTTTTCAACAAACGCCTGAACTGATCTTTATAAATTATAGCTAAGAACAATCCCATCATCTGATCTCTTTTACTTTTGATATGTACTTTCTAAGTGTTTGCGACACGTCAAACAAGCTATCAAGATTCGCAACCCAATTGCAACAATTTTTTTATTATAAAAAAACTATGTTTGTCAGCGGAAGGTTACTCTGTGTCGTAATTTGTTAACTTTTGTTATTGGCTGAAAGGTCTAGTTACCAGGCCATAAAATTTAAAAAAAAATGTTATTGGCGGTGCGGTAGCCCCTTAAATGAAATGACCTTATTAAGCTCAAAATTATTAATAGCTCAGTAGCTGGAATCGTGAGTAATGCACGTTAAGCTAATGACATATATGGCTAATGCATTTTTTATAAAGTGAATGGAAATCTTATTATTCATTAAAAAACAGTACACTTACATTGTATATTATTATATCATGCAATAATTCTGAATTGTATGTGAATCAATCGCAGAGCACTATTTACAAGTAGTGATAATGTAGCTAGCATAAGTCACGTTACATCATAGAAATAATATTATTTAGGTAAGTATTAATATTGTGTATCCTTACATAATATAATTCACTTTACGCTTTCCGTCGTCGAAGTCCGTGTCTGTCTGTCTGTCTGTACATCCGCTAGCTTTGATATCCGCGGATTTTGATGTGGTTTTTACTGATGGAAAGAGGGATAAAAAAATTGAATTCCGAGTGAAGGCGGGTGCGGGTCGCTAGTATATGTATATGCGACTTCGTCTGCGCCCCATTTTCTTTAAGGCTGTAAAATAAAACAAAATCAACGCTAGACAAAAATATAAGAGCAATAAATTTATTCAATCTTTATTGCTCATATTTTTCTGTCAGGAGTTAAATTTTTTATATTTTTAAATATCCTTCGGGGGCTGTACTTTTTTATAGATGAAAGGTCGCTTTATTCTTACTATTGTTTTTGAAAGAAAAAAGCCTAGATTATGATGATCTTTAGAAGAAATTTCGAAGTTAATGGCAAGGCACACTGGCCATTGCGTTTCGTAGTCATTTGGGCAGCCCGTCTGGCTGCAGTAACCACCCCATTACAGAAGACCGTTACGGTGAGTGAGTATTCTTGATCCTGTTAAGATCGGCAGATTAGCTTAGCTGTCGATAGCCAACTACCATCAAAGTGGACGGTCACCCTGTCTATAGACGTTAACTTAAAAAATAAATTATTTTTGTCTTCTTTAAAGTACAATAATATTAGTAAAAATTATGTTCCCAACTAATATTTGTATGAGACATGTACTTACTAGCAGAGGATGCGTGATGTCTCTAAAATTTTAATTCGTATTAAAAGAGTGTGCTACAATAGGTTATGTAGAAATATTTGATCAGGCTCCAATCGACCGGCCCTCGCAAATGAAACAGTGGGTTGAATGCGATGATTCATTCATTTGTTTCAGCTCTGAGTTTGGGGCGAGCCAGGAGGTGGGTCTGGGAGGTGGGCGCATGAATGATAAAAAACCTACGCGGTTTTATTACAGTCTGCCGCGAAGCGATGCGCACGAATCTACGATTAACACGTTCATCGTTTAGAAAACGACGTTTTAATTTAATAGACTTTTCAATATTATTTACTGAAAAATTTAACAACAATAAATACAATATTAAATCCTTATTCTTTACATATTATAAAACAGTCGCTTCCCGCCCCGTCTGTCCCTCTGATGTACGCTTAGATATTTTTAAACTAGGTAACGGATTTTAATGCGGTATTCCCTTCCTTCCCTGATTATCCCTCTATCCATTGGTGAAAATCGTATGATGAACGGGGCAGTAGTTTTTGAGTTTATCGCGAACAGACAGACAGACAGACAGACGTGGCGGGGGACTTTGTTATACTCGTAGAATATGTAAGGAAGGAAACACATAATATTATTTTTATAGTTTCCAAAGTTTGTAGCTATATAAGCGTGGCTTAGCCATGCCACGGATAAAAGCCTATTATAACCCAAGAAATTAATTTTTTTTTTAATAAAATTCGATTATCAGTTTTTGTTTTTTAATCAAATTGAAGTCTTAGTCCAGTAAAAATTATTGACAAATCAAAATTTGTGTCACTTATTTTTTGATATGTTTCTTGAAGATAGTTAATATCGATGGCTGAAAAAAATTTTTGATTCCACCATGTAGAAGGGATAGAGAAAAAAATTAAAGCATTTATTTTTTCCAAATTTACAAAAATGGTAAAATTAAGTGGCAAAAAGAAAAAAAAAAAATTAAGTGGCAAGACACATTGCGTTCCCTAGTAACAAACTGGGCCAGCACAGCAAGACTGGCGGCAGTAACCACCTCCAAAAAGAATACAACAGTGAAAAACATGCTGTTTATCAATAAGGGATGCCCAAGTTCATTTTGCTACTACCCCTGTCACTTACCAAGGTCGGCAGCGCACCTGCAACTCTTATAGGGCTAACATAACTTGGTGGTCAACAGACAGTACCTACCTGGATATAGGTAATTAATTAATATATTAATTATAGGTAACTATTTAATATATTATCCTTTTTAATTAAAAAAATATATGACAAAAATATCAAAGACGCTAAGGTACCTAATATATTTTAATGAGAAAAAGTCATATCTTTGCCTTACAAAATATTATAGATCTAAATATTTTAGATAATAGATATCTAAGATATTTTTAAACTAGGTAACGGATTTTAATGCGGTATTCCCTTCCTTCCCTGATTATCCCTCTATCCATTGGTGAAAATCGTATGATGAACGGGGCAGTAGTTTTTGAGTTTATCGCGAACAGACAGACAGACAGACAGACGTGGCGGGGGACTTTGTTATACTCGTAGAATATGTAAGGAAGGAAACACATAATATTATTTTTATAGTTTCCAAAGTTTGTAGCTATATAAGCGTGGCTTAGCCATGCCACGGATAAAAGCCTATTATAACCCAAGAAATTAATTTTTTTTTTAATAAAATTCGATTATCAGTTTTTGTTTTTTAATCAAATTGAAGTCTTAGTCCAGTAAAAATTATTGACAAATCAAAATTTGTGTCACTTATTTTTTGATATGTTTCTTGAAGATAGTTAATATCGATGGCTGAAAAAAATTTTTGATTCCACCATGTAGAAGGGATAGAGAAAAAAATTAAAGCATTTATTTTTTCCAAATTTACAAAAATGGTAAAATTAAGTGGCAAAAAGAAAAAAAAAAAATTAAGTGGCAAGACACATTGCGTTCCCTAGTAACAAACTGGGCCAGCACAGCAAGACTGGCGGCAGTAACCACCTCCTAAAAGAATAAAACAGTGAAAAACATGCTGTTTATCAATAAGGGATGCCCGAGTTCATTTTGTTACTACCCCTGTCACTTACCAAGGTCGGCAGCGCACCTGCAACTCTTATAGGGTTAACATAATTAGGTGGTCAACAGATAGGGAAATAGTATCTACCTAGATATAGGTAATTAGGTAACTATTTAATATATTATCCTTTTTAATTAAAAAAATATATGACAAAAATATCAAAGACACTAAGGTACCTAATATATTTTAATGAGAAAAAGTTGTATCTTTGCTTCACAAAATATTATAGATCTAAATATTTTAGATAATATCGAGACTTGACTTAGATCTATTATTTTAGGTACCTACTTATTTTCGTGTCACGACCGAATTCAAACAAAATGCGAATTAAGATAAATATTTTGACATGTCAATCTCAATCATAGCTTGTATTAAAAATTCTTTCAAAAATCATTTTTCTAAATTAATAACACAGATAGCTTATAGAACTGAAGTTAGTATACTCTTTAGATGGCAAATAGTGAATCGATATCGGTTCCCAATTTAAAAGTGTATGTCCCCGCCATTTTTGCCGGATCTAATGAACTATTAAACTGCAATTTGCCTGCGCGATGGCTGCTAGATGTTCGCTCCGCGCACGTATTGATCGTGCCGAAGGGGGCCGAGTTCTCAACATCAAGTTCTGCCAAGTCACGGAATGTATTGCTGGCCATTGTGGCGAAAAATGGGGGGACGAGATCGGATACTGAGCGCCGCCCGCTTTTGAGTCGCTAGAGGCGCGATTCAAACGTCGAATGTTTATGGGTAGTTCTTCAGAGACAAAATTTTCGATTTCTGTGGGTATATTTCTGTAACCAACTAACAAAACGGCACTTTAATTTTTTTTTGTACAGTTTAGCTTTATTCCTAACTGGGACAAATGATATTTTTTAAATAATTGCTGTCTAAGTACAAAATAAAAATATTTGAAGTTTGTTCTTCTGATTCATATAGCGCGTCCGTTTGCCATTTTCCGGAACAAAATGGTTGATGTCGCATTTTCCCTTTGATACATCAATATTAATTACACTTTAATCGAAAGGAAATGAATTGTACTCTTACAAAAAAAATGTGTATTAGTTATAATTACATTAGTGTGTTTATAAATGAATAAATAAGAAGTGTCCGGCGTATAATACTGATTAATATGGCGTAAGCTGCACTTGGCCGTACTTGGTCGGGTTAATAATGTGAGAGTCTGGTTTCCCTCTCGGGGGGAAGCCAGTCGTCCAACAGACGAACTAGAAGACGAACGTGCAGCTGATTGGTTTAGATCCCGCTGTTACGAAGGTAACTATCTGATTTATCTGTGCTTGGTTCAGGTGGCATTCTGATTACAATGTCTACTGTATAAAATTTATTTTATTATTTTAAAACTTTAATCTGATTTTCTTGTGATGCTTTTGGGTTATAGATTCGTGTAGAAAAATGACAATACTGAAATCTGTATGTATGGCGAGTTATACATGATTGTAGGCAAAATCCTGATTCTTCTGTGCCTGATTCATATAGTCAAAACCCCATATGAATCATAAAATAAATTTGTTTTTCCCCTCTCCAGCACAAAAGGAGTGCCTGCCAATTTTTGACCGTGCCGAAGCCAGTCTTATTTATGTTTACTTAGCTATAACCTTTTGAATAATTCAAAAATCACAGGAGTATAAACTTATTCTACATAATGACACTTTTGATATGTCTTAATCTTAGTTAAGTATTAATTGTTATTATAATAATAATAATGAAAGGGGGGAGTTAAACAATTCCATAAACTACAGATAAAAAGAAGGCGAAAAAGAGACTCGCAGAACGTAGAAGGATGGAAAATATAAGAAAGATCTAGACAAGTATGCTCTGTGGAAATTGAAAATGAAAGAAATATATTTGAAAGGAAAGAGGAAAGGTAAAACCGTATCAGTTCAGAATTTGACACCTAAACAACAAAAATTAGCTAGAAGAAAAGCAGAGAAAGTACTCGAAGATGGTATGCTAAAAAGAAATTAAAAGAACGTGATATCCATTCAGAAGAGGAAATAATCGACTAATGGATCACATTCATCGATTATTTCCTTTCACCGATTATCGATGATTCAGCAGAAAGGTGACATCGAAGAAAGAGCTATACGTAGCTCTTTGATCAAACGTAACGAAATATCTGCTACCAAAATTCAGACCGGAAAAGATTCGGATACAACAAGACCTCGACTTTCCCGATGACGACAGCTTTTGGGTGGAGACTTCGTCAATCGATGAAAAACTAATAACTCTAAAATTCACCAGAGATGTCCTATCGACGCTTCATCAGAAAAGCGTGGATGATCGCTCAGATTCTGACGATGAGGACATTTTTGTGTTTAAAAAGTCTCAATATGATAAACGGACAAAAGAGTCTCACGCCATTGGTGAAGATATGATTGTTCTATCTTCCTCCAAAAATTCAAGATCTCGTCAACTAGAAAAAGACTTTAAGGATGATACTGAAAGCAGCTCAGTCCCTTGCAAAAAGCCAAGGAAATATTTCTTTTAGTACCTTCTTAACTTTGACTTCATAACTTATTAGTTAACCATACTAATAAATGTTTCTTTGAAAGTTAATAAGACAGTAATGTCTAAAATGCCATTAATTTAAAGTTGATCTCATTTTTGTTACTTTATTGCTAGTAATAAATACACTAACGTGATTTTTTATTCTAATTAATAATTAAGACTGCTAATTAAGACTAAGACTGATGTCAAAAGTGCTATTATTAGAATAAGTTTGTAATTTTGTTATTTTTTAATTATGAAAGGTTATAGCTAAGTCAATAAGTAGATAATAATTTAGATAATTCAATAATTTAGATTATTGTTGTTGTTAAAATATGATTATTTTCTTAATACAGAGCCTATCTACATAAAGTTTTTCATTTTTATTTCTGTTTCTGATTCATCTGTAACAAATTCTGATTCATATGGGCACAAAATATTTGAACGTCGATATCCTGAAAACTGCTTTATAAAAACGAGTCCCTCATTCAAATATATGTTTTTGGTATACCTATTTTCATAACGAACATATGTTACAGAGCTGAAAGTGAAATTAAATTTTGGCCATATGAATCAGTCGAAGAATTAAATTTCAAAGAACTACCCTTATGGTACCAAATATATCTGGCCGAAACGCTCGACAACTACGGGTAATTTTTTTTAAAAGCAATGATTGATGACTATAAAGCCTCTATGATTAGTTTGTAATCTATTCTAAATTAGACAAATTACAGTTCTGATTTTAATTATATAGTGCGTGTGCTATTGTTATTATAGATAGTCATTATATTAGTGCAGAAAAAAAAATGACAATATTCCACATGAAAAATGAAAAAGTTGTAAATAGGTGATTTCTATTTATTTTATATATAAATTTACAGTTTATCCAGTAAAGGAAAAGCATACACGACAGAGATACAATAAAATTAAAGAAAAGTATAGAAGATTTAACAAATATCTATGAATAATAGGATAAATATATTTATTAAACAAATTTTTATATCCTAGTGCACATTTGTTAATTAAATTTAATTATTAATTATCTATCTGACCCTCAAGACGTCGTTATGTGAAAGACTATAAGACCCGTGACAACTGATTTAAAAAAAGTTATTAAAAAATAGCCGAATTAGTACAAATGTTCTCGAGTTTTACGCTTAGCAATTTGCAACACATTTAATGGCTATTCAAATAAATTGTTAAATTATTTTACAGTAAATAAATTAATTATGATAACATAAAAATAATTTAAAACTATATAATATGTGTAACATCCAGACTTGGTTTCGCAGAATGCTATTACTGTGTACTGACGGTGTTGCTGGTGTTGATTTGTTGAGCAAGTTAATGGCCACCTTTGACTTGAGGAGTACCTACAATAATTTTCATAACACTATCGACTAAATGCTTATAAAAATAATTAAAAAAAAAACTGGGGCTAAAAACTTGGCCCACTAGACCTCACGAGAAAATAAGTTTTGTTTAAACAGTACAGCATAAGCGCCATCTATAGATTATGATTGATAATTTTTCACCAAACATTATATTGTAAATTAATACGTATTTGGTAGATGGCGCAGTCAACTATTTTATTCTACTTACAATTTAGTTTCATGGAATTTGCAAGATGGCGCGGCATTTGGTAAAACAAAATTATTGTCAAAGACTGTTGTTTGGGTGGTTTTAAATAAAAAATATTGTTTCTTTACAAGTACTGAGATTGATTCGTGAATAGAGGATAAACCAACAATCAAACCTTAATATTTTTATGATTAATATTTATTGAAGTATTGTATTAACATACTTAACATATAAAATTATAATTTAAATTTTTAAGGTAATGGAAGTTCATTGTATCGTATTGGGTAAGTCAACTGATTCCCGCGGTCCCAAGAGTAGAGCTCCTGTAAAATTGAAAATAAAAAATTAGAATTTGTTGTAGCGCATTCAAATTAATTTCGTGTTGTGGTGCCCGCGACTTCGTTCGCGTTGAAAAAACATCTGAAGTGTTTTATTTACCTTGTGTGTGTGATCATATCCCAGCTGCGTTGTCTTTCTGAAAGGGTTTGTGAATTGTAGCGACACCTCGATCGGTTTATTTAAGTATAAATCTAACGCAACGCTAACTTTGCTCTCGCGTTCTGTTGACGAATCAAGTGCGTACAGTACACCACAGACTATAAACATTTCGCCGACCTGAAAATTAATTCATAGTTTAATAGAAAGAAACATAAATTTTCCCACAAAATATAACGTATGTAAGCAACTATATAAAAAAATCAACTAAATTAAGTATAAGTACCTTCAGATCTTTTCAGATCTTTTCAGATACCTACAGTCTACACTTAATTTAGGTCCCACACTAGATAATTAGTAGTATGTTAAAAAATATAATTCCTAAGGGCCTCTTTCACCATGTGTCAAGTAGGCTAACCGCCATTTAAAGTCACCGGTAACCGGGAATGAAGGAGATGATATACTTTTGTTTGTGCGGTAAAAGTCCTAAACATTAAAAAGAAAATAATAATAAAAAAAAAATCGCCTATCGAAGGATGCAGTAAACCGAGTGCATAATTTAATAAAACATAAAATTATTTCTAAAAATAACTAATCAACACTTTACTTGTAGTTGGTGAAAGAGTGATATTGAATAAAACATATCAACAATATTTTAATTGAACTCTTACTTGTCTATGATTGAGCGAAATATTCCAAAGATAATCGATGTTTAAATCATCCTTGTTCGGGTCGAAATTAAGCTGAAAATAAAAAAACATTACCATGAATATTAAATATAAAATATTAAAGACGATACTGTTGTGTGTTCTCAGAATACAAAACAAACAGGAAAAACAGAAGCTACTCTAAATAAAAATTGTATGGCGTGCGCTGAGTATAAAAATAAGATAATATTGCGTCTACATTCAAATTTAAGTAGGTATTTGACTGCAGCTCCATTCATCAGTCAAATAATCATAAGTATATGCAATATCTTGTTTTTATACAGCGCACAAAATAAAAAAAAAATCAAATATTTTCTCACTAATATTAACAAAGAGAAAATATTTGATTTTTTTTTATATGTCTATTTGTAATGGATAATCTTAAACTGATTTAAAAATTCTTTCATCTACACTAAGCCTAATAGTCACGTGACCACCGTGAAGCTTTTTGATAGAAAAATACTACATATATCAGATTTATCAGCGAGTAAAATGGGCTGTATATTTTTTTTCTTTTCAAAATATTAGAGATCCTTTTAACTTTAAAAATTATAAATATTATCAATTAAACTATTTCTCACTTTAGCAACAGCTGTGTTATTGGAGTTTTCTATGGAATAAATAGCCCACAAGCCATTATCGTCAGCACTAAAATCCACCTGGAAAGATAAAGGAATATGTCAAACATTGATTTAAAATAGCTTAACACAACATCGCCACAAGTGCTGCAAGTGCGCTGCGACCATAGATTAGGAAAGGGGGGATAGAGAAATAAAGCGTCTGAGATTGTTGCTATTTTTTTACAGCGCCGATCTAATATTTGATAATCTAGACGCATGACAGGATTTCTAAACTTTAGAGGCTGAACTGGCGGAGCGGTGTTAGTCCATACTGATATTATAAAGGTGAAAGTAACTCTGTCTGTCTGTTACCTTTTCACGCCTTAACTACTCAACCGATTGCATACAAGAAAAGAAAATAGGATACCTTTAATCCAGAAAAAAGTACTTCTCCCAAGGGATCATCTAAATTAAAATAAAAAACTAACGCCTGGCCAAAGCGTTATAGCCAAAAGAGTTCAAGCGTTACCTATATTGTTTACAATTTTTTCTTATTTTTCGACGCGTACGAAGTCGCGGGCAACAGCTAGTATTTAATAATTATTTGTGATTATAATGTTAATATTAATTTTACCTACCTGATTATGTTGAGCACTGTATAAGCGACCGTCAGCGTATGGCAAACGAACGGATTTGATCCGACTCTGCGTCAAATCGTAACGGATAATGTCGCCCGGTTGACCGGACTCGTTCGCTTGGTAGAAAAAGGATCCGCTGTAAACTATGTGACCGTTTCCCTGTAATTACACAGTAAATTAAAAACAGGTAGGTATATTTATATCAAATATATTATCAATAAATAATCTGACCCAAAAAGCCGGTGCAGCTAGTGTGGATGCGGCTATTTGTCTTGTTATTTCCAAACAGACGTGTGATGTCTTAAGTCAGTGCGAATATAATAAGTTAACAATAAAAAATACTTGTGACGTGATTTCCATATTACTTTTATGGCGGCGGTTTAATTCAATGGTAAGTTATTATTTCATTTATTCTAATTTTTAGAAAGTATTTTAGTCTGAGCCCATTTTGTACTTTTTTTCCATCAATCCATAGGGTCAATCATAAGAATCAAATCTCTCTTACAAACATGGATCGTCTCTTACCAACATTACCATGATTTTTTTTAATGTTAAGGTCGGCAGACAGGCTGACGGTCCACTTGATGGTAGGTGGCAAATAAAATGATAAAATAAAATGATAGTTAATAAAATTAAAGAAAAACCATGCTTCCAGCCAATGTGATTGCAAATTAGTTTGTGCAATTAATCTTATAAATGCAAATAATCTTACAAAGAAGGGTTTCTGTAGTTTGTGAAATTCATCTACATGATCCGCCTTGAAGCTCGCTTTGGTTCTGTACTCCCTCAGTCTTTCTACATCGTTCTCTTGCGTTGTCCACAACTTCTCTCTCTGGAATATAAATAGAGACACATGTATTACGATCATACCACGTACCTATTTCTCTTAGGCTTATCAGTAAAAAAGGCTTATTATCAATTTATTGACGATTTCTGTCCAAAAATGTTTTTTTTGCTGACTATTTTTGAGGTTTTTACAACGAATTTTTAACCTGGCTTTCAGTGGCGTTTGAGTCCCTTAGCCATGCTCCGAACAGTTCTTCCTTGTAGCGGTGGTACACAGGTTTACCAATTGCATATAGCTGGCAATCTGGAAATAGTTAAAGATATATTATTGACAAATATTTTTAAGTTTTTACTAAACTTTTTTAATAATGTCCTTATTGACTTATTGACTGCGGTAACCAACCCCCTTATAGCAGAACTACTTACAGTTTGATTGTTATTGTTTTGATGTTTTAACATGTCGAATAAATAATTTATATTTAGACTAATAGTGTTGTCGCCGAAGTTTTTTTCACAAACTTCCTTTAACAAAGTCAAAAATCCATTTCTGATTTTCACATCACGCCAAACTTGAAGAATATACCTTCACTGAGGATATTTCTTGAGAATAAGCAAATGTCATTGTATTTAAATTTGATTTTGATACATCAAAAAGAATGGTTCAACTTACTGGTGTTTCTCCTTGGCTTGTACGAAGTGGTGGAGTTCATAGTGGTTATGAGAACATGGGCTCGGTCACATCGAGGACACGAAGGACAACGCTGTACTTGACAAAGCTCCTCGTATGACGTTAGCGTCGGGGGACGTGAACCAAACTCCATGGGTTGTTGGATTTGCACGTTCTGGTGAGGGCCGGGATCTAGATGAAGATTTATAGCTTACATAAAATTTTCTCATAATAAAATAAATCGTAGGTATTTGAATTCTGTTAGAAGATTGGACAACATTTGTACTCTTTCATTTCGCTAATAAAGACTTTAGATACTCAATTGTGAATTATAGCATTTACAATTAAAGTTTTTTTTCTGATATTTCAGTAGTCAGTCAATAGTCAGTAGTTCGTTCGCAATTAGAACCAAACCCTATTTTTAACCTTGCGAAATCCTCTTAGATACTTCGTTGTTATGCCGGATTCGTACCGGCTAAAAACCAACGACTTTCTAGGGCGGCCGTTGATGGGTGGGGTCGAGGGACGTTATGACACGACTTCTGTGCCCTAGCGCGGGAAGGGCTACGCTCCCTGTCAGACCCTGTCAAAATATAGGGTTCCTAATTCTATTATGAAATTACTAACAATATAATTAGCTTACACATTAATCGGATATGTCCTTTAACAGTCTGATTGTTCAATTCGTTTTTGGCCACACAGCTGAACTGTTTAATGTCGTGGTCTCTAACTCCTGGAATCTCCAACCTCATTATCCATCTCCAAGGCTGTTCGGTGGTAGATACTTCTGTTTTGTACCGCGTTCCTTCAAGTGTAACTCCTTCACTCTCCCAAGCTAAGACCGGTTCTGGCCATGCTTGCACCTGTAGCAAAATTGATCTTCAGAAATTTCGACTCTATTGTTTTGTTATATAAAGTTTAGCAGGCGGGCAGGACCATCAGACTTATTGCCGACCCATACATAAAAATATATATTTATATGTTTTTATTGTAACTCTCTTTATATACGAAATTTGACCCTAACATGAGCTGAAAAATTTCTCTTTCAAAAAAAGTACCAAATGTCGTTAGAAGAAACGGAATTATAGTGGAACTACTACGAATCGCAGCCCTAAGTTTCAGTACCAATAATCTAGCCTAATGGAGGGTTGACAAAGCTGTTTTAAGATCATACTTACTTCACATTCGATTTTAGCTGTTTTGTTGTAAATATAAACGATATTGTTTTGAACACGTATGTAAGGACTAACTGAAAAAAAAAAACACAAATGATAGAATCAATGGACAGCAAGTTTTAGTCACAGAATCGAATTTCTCTAAATTTGATAACTTTGAGCGAAATAATTGGTCATTTTCAATTTGTCTCTTTTTCATGATGGGTGTTTGTTTCAATTTAATCCTAAATCAATTCAGTTACAGTTACATAAGAGTATCATAGTAGCGAAACTGAATCGAAAATAAATTTACCAACTTACAGTGGACTTCAACATCTGTTGATTGGTTGGCAGATGGCAGCATACCATTATTGGCTAAACATACATATCTTCCCGTATGCCACCTCGATACATTCGGGATATTTAATACATGGCCACTCACTGAGGCGTCGCGCCATGAACCCTTAAAATTGAAACATGAATTTGAACAAAAACTATTAGGATGAGTTTAGATATAATGTGGGTCTCTAGTGCCCACATAATTTTTCATAGGGGATTACCTGAATGACGGCTGTTCCATCTGCTCTCCGCCATTCCACCGTCGGTTCAGGACGACCCATTGGATTACAACTTATTCGAAGAGTCTCTGCTTCTCGAACAATAACACGAGTATGATCCTCTGAAAGAGTGACCAGATATTTTTGTAATTAAAGGTACTGAAAAAATTATAAAATCTTGCATTTATGGTCGCGAAAATGCTAAAATGTAACACAAGAAAGTACAAAGTGTTTCACTATTTAAGCACCCACTTAAAATGCTGATTTGATTTGCGTTTCCAGTGTGGTGGTGTCCAATTGACTCTAACTGAGAAAAATATTAAAAACTTACGAGCAAACGTTGGTGGAATAAACAGCTCCTTCTCCTTTGTATAATTGTATATAGAAAGTCCGGGTCGACCGGCTGTACCATCTCGGCCGTCGTTACCTCGCTGCCCCTTTGGACCTATTGGACCTTTGTCACCCTTGGGACCTCGAAGCCCTGGAGGACCAGGTGCACCCACTCTTCCTTAAATAAAAATTTAAAATTGACTTTGTAAGTAGTATTTTACAATATTTCCATATCAATTTTGATTGTGGAAATGTACATTATACAGTTCTTGATTTCGCATATTTAGGCAGTTTTGACAGTTTATTCGATAACCTTACTACTGTACATAGTTTGTTCGGTGAGTCTAACCCTTCCTAATCTTAATGCTTTTATGGTCTATCTATGTTTATGGAAGAATTAGATTATATGTCATGAGCAAATGAGCCTAGAATACAATTTCTAGAATCATTTCATTTAAATTATATAAAAAAAATTAATATATCATTGCATTTCTTCTATGAATTATATCAGTGTCAGAAAGGGAATAAACTAAATTAAAATAAGCCTACCATCCTTTCCATCTTTGCCGTTTTTCCCTGGACTGCCGTCTTTTCCTGGTATACCGTCTCGACCATCTTTACCCGGGGCACCATCAGCTCCATTTCTACCAGATAAACCATCTAGTCCAGGTTCTCCAGGCACACCATCACGACCATCTAGGCCTGGATTACCTGGGAAACCACGCTCTCCTGGAAAGTTAAACAATATTGTATTTCCATCACGAAAATAATTGCTAACATTGGCATTTCCCTCTTTTGGTTTTTTCTATAAAGATTTTATTAAATTCCCTTTTGGAGAATTTATCAAATAATATTTCCGTATATTTATGAAATTAAGCCTTTTGAATACTCGTAAAGGCGTCAAGTACATGTTTTATTGTTTTAAAGTTCGGATCCACAAACCTGACTCGATTGTCACCAGGTCATTTAGACCATGTGCAATAAATTTATAATAACAGTGCAGTAAGTAAATAAGCGTGCAATTGATTTATTCATTTTGTAAAATGACTCAACACATTTACCTTTTGGACCAGGTGGTCCCACCGGTCCCCTTGAACCGGCCTGTCCTGGAATTCCCGGAGCGCCAGAATCACCTCGATCACCTTTAGGACCAGGACTACCAATTGGTCCTTTCGGTCCTTGAACGCCAGGTGGACAATAATCTTGAGTAGCTTTGCAAAAACCTTGCACCACCTTATACTAAAAAAACATTTAAAATTTTTCTGTAAAAAAATATTATTGCGGGAACTATAAGTTAATACTGTAATGATGTTTTGGTGGAAGAAGACATTAGTAGTACTTAGTATATTCGGTACCTATATAATTTATTTCGGTTATTATTTGTATAGGTTGGTTTCGATATATTTATTTTTAAATTTTTTTTATTTTTATTTCACTATAGAACCTATAACAGTTAAAGTCGTCTTTATAAGTAAAACGATAAGTAATATATGTAATGTTCAAATACAAAGTAAAAAAACTGTAGAAAAAGTTATAATTAAACACATAAATAATAGTCAACCTAAGGTCATGGGTCATGGGTCATGGGTCATGGGTCATGGGTCATGGGTCATGGGTCATGGGTCATGGGTCATGGGTCAAGGCACCTTGTGTACCAGAATATCTTTTAAGGGCGCCATACTTACAGGAACCCTCGAGTAGCTAGTCAACCACACCCAAGTATCACCTCCAGGTGCAGGCCCTTTAGCACCAGTTCGTCTCATTTCTGCCGCATCTTTTTCTTCTAGTTCCTGACGCATTTTAGGATTGAAGAATTCTACGTGCGGAGCAACCGTATTATCTTCTTGTACGGGCGATGGTTTCTAAATCGAAATTAATAAAAATTAAAGAATATTTAATTAAAATATACAGTTAAAAGTCTTGACCTGAGAGAGATGACTTTTCAATAAGCAAAAAATTATGTTATCTGCCTGGTTCATTAGTTCGTATGTTAAGTTTCAACTTGTTCTCTCAAGCGGTTTGTTTACACGAATTTTCGGGACAAACTTTAATATCGTGCAGTCTAAAAGTTGTTCATTTTGGATACATTCTAAGTTGACAAAAGTTTGCGGGAACTCGGTCAATCATTAAAAAGTGGACAGCTAAATATTTACGTGAGTGCACGTCCCTCGAAAATGATCCACGTGAAGGACGACCTAAAACTTTACCACACCCGAAACTGACTATATAAGACAATTATTTATGGACAATTATAAATAGAAAAGTATTTAAAGTCGCGGACGAAGCTGAAGGCAAAAACTCTCGTGTTTATTAAAATAAAAACAATATAATCAATATTAGATGAATTTTAAGTTATAACTTGAACTTGAACTTTGAAATGTATTTTATTGATGATAATATATCATTTTCAAAACAAAACGGATATCAAAATTAGTTCCCTTATTAAAAATTGATGGTAGATGGTCACCTTCGAATTAAGACCAAAATACTGTTCAACATATTAATTAATAATGTTTATAGAATCTTTTAATGTTGTTATAAAACTTTTTACAAGAAAAAAAACGTACCCTACTTACAAGTTTTGCTTCTCTCCTATCTCTCTTCGATTTTTTCTCCCTTCGATTGATTTCCCATAAATAGGCTTCAATTTTCCCTTCAATTTCATTCTTGAAAATATTTCTCATTAAACTTTTAGCCTCTGAATTTCGAATTTCTAACACTTGTTTATTTTCAATGTAACAATAAGATTGCACTAATAAGGATATTAAAGCACATATTAGAGCTAGAACCGATAGTTTTCTGCAGCATTGCGAATTTATGTCACAATCTGTAGTCATTTTCTTCTTTTCACTTCCCATTGTAACATCTTAAATCACACATTCACATTCACTATTCTCATCACTTTCAAACGATAAATGGTCATAAGTAACAATAATTCATCAACTATTTTAACCATTTCCGATAATATATCAAAAAAAAATTTTTTTTAACACAACTATAGTTTGAGTTATTTATGTACCAAGAATACTTATCAGAACTCAATTCGGACCAATGTGGTCCTTCCGGTACAGTTAGTTGCACAACAGTCCTGTTCCAACGACCGATAAACGACAATTGAGTGAAGTCGATTTGAATACGAGTAAATGAATGGTTTGCCCAATAGACAGTCCTACATGCCCTCGGCCACATGTATATATTAATAATTTTAACTTCGTTCCTGATTCTATGTTCATTAATATTTTCAAGACTATTATTTTTTATATAAAAAAGCCTTTTATTTCTTGCAAGTTAATACATGTAAAGATTAAAGTTGAATGGAACTGTTTAAATATTAAATTTAAACTTTAACTTCTGCAAGAACCCCTCCGCAGGTAAAGGTCTCCTCCTATTTTTTATATAAAATACCTTTATAACTTTACATAGTATAATTTGAAGTCGCTTTCCTCGTTTGTCTGTCTGTATATTAACTAACTTATCCAAAAGCCACGCAAAGAATTTTGATTCAGTTATAACCATAAGTTTGTGGAAGTTCGTTCATGAACATTTCATGGATTTTTTAAAACCTAATGAAGTTTTTATTTAAGTAGAAAAAAAAAACAATCACAGATGACTAAGTCGACGAAACTGTCCTCGTCTGTCTGTTCCTCCGCTAACTACTTCTAAACCATCCAACGAATTTAAATATCTACGGTTTTTACTAATGGAAAGAGGGATAAGCGAGGAAGGTTAAAAAAAATGCATTCCAAGTGAAGCCGGGAGCGGGTTGCTAGTACATATTTTAAAATAAAAACGCTGTCCGCCTTCTGCCTGTTTCTGTGCTGACTTCTTTTTACTCACCAAAAGGATTTTAAAAGCGATAAATGAGAAAGGTTTGTGTATATTTTGGGAGAAAATTTCTCTGGCAACCCTTACCCATTCGCCGAAACACAACAGCACACATGCTGCTATTATTTTACTGTGGTCTTCTGTAAGGGGGTTTTTACTGCTTACTGCCGCTAGTGACCCTGCCAATACCTACTTTACAAATTCAAACCATAGCCAATTTTAATGTTCAAACGTGATGGAAACACATTCACAATTAAAAAGTTATAAAATGGCTAAAATTTCTAGAACCTGTCCTAAACGTCTATCATATATTTTGCTTATAGTTTTTTTAAAGAGACCTTAATTAAGAATGACTTACAAGGGCCTCTTCGTTCAATTGAAACTTTGAGAACGAATATTATTGGGCTGCTCTCGCTCCTCATAAATTCTATTGGATATGTCCGATTGGACAAATTGGGAGTAGCCGTTATATATGGAAGATGGCTTTTGTATTCATAGTTAGGACCTTTTAAAACATTCAGTTTTTTTGTATGTTTGCTTGTTTAATATTAAAAAGAGAGAAGATTTGTATTTTTGTATGTTTGTAATGAATAAACACAAAAACTACTGGGCCGATTTTAAAAATTCTTTCACCTATAGAAAACTATATTTTATAAAGTTGAACGAGTAACACAGGCTATATTTTATAAAGTTATGCGGACGAAGACGCGTACAACAGCTAGTAATGGATAAATTAAAAAACTACTGTAACATGGGATATATTTTATTTTCTAACTACATATTTATAAGTATCCATCATTATCAATAAATAGTTCTCAAGGTTATATGTCTAATTATTATAGTTAAATCACAATAACCGTTTTTTCTTCAAATTAGTCAAACAATTTAGAGTCTTTCTTGTATCAATCCTTATCCCAATCAAGGTAGATTATATACGTACAGTACATATAAATTTCTCTTTAAATTATTTGAACCGTATCTTTCGTTTAATTAATTATATTGTATATTGTCACAATATGCTTTAGTATATTTCTTTTAACAATTTAACAGTTCAGTTTTTTGATCATTAAAATCAATTATACAATATATTACATTAACATTAAGCAAAATTAATTAATTAACTAACTAAATGATAAATATTAATTATATACAAATTAATATATACAAAACTTAAAAACTCACTAATTATTTTCAAAAAATAATTATAAATAATTTAAATATATTAATCTATCTGCTTTAGTATATGTTATAATGTATAGTATATGTTAGTAGTCATTATAATAATTATGTGTTAGTATCATCATGAGCCAATCATAATAAATTATGATTCTCAGGATCTACAGGTCATCCCAAAGCGTTACCTAAAACTATATATGTAGTTTAAGATGTTTAATGAAATTACTCTGCCGTTGCTTCCAAAATATTATTATATGCTTACATATTGTAGTACACTAGCAGAGCAGAAAATCTATGGAACAATAAGACTGATAAGTGTTGCAAAAGCTGTTGACATTCTATCTTATTCTCCTGTCTATCAATTTAACAAACTTCCTGATATATATTAAATAGATTCCATTGCATTATTGTAGCGTGAAGTTCCTGCAGACTGCAAACCATACGCGCATGCGCCATTGAAACTAAGTCAGGGCCACGACCTGGTCTGCCAAGGTCATTCCTGTTTCTAGTACAACATCAATTGACGCGACGCCTTCTTCTCGAAGTGCACACGAGTTTATTAATAATTTAAAAGGTCTAGTAATGAATTTAGTGCCTCCAATAGCAACTGTAGAAGGTAAATAACTTCACACATACCTACTTATTTACTTACCGTCACTAGATATATTCTATAGTGACTATCACAAGAATTCTAGTTCTATTCTATCACAAGAATTATCACAAAGGACGGATAAATGTGTTTCCTAATATTATTATTTTGTTAAAGCTACGTAAAAAGTATTGCGCTATCGTTTCCTTCTGCAGTGTTAAAAGCAACCAACTTACTTTATTAATTGCGTTTTGTCGTTTAATCTATGAATATATCTAAACAAATATTTGTAAGTATGTAATAAGTAAACATATCTAAGTATAATTTTTAATGGAGAAATTTTTTTATGCTGTCAAATTCTAAGGCTGTCGAAGCCGTGGAGCAAACATATGTACTTAGTTGAATATATAAACCAAAAGCATCTGTATTAAATGAAACAAATTCTTAAAAATAAATAAATAGCCACAGATATTACAATTGCAAATAGATTTTCCTAACCTTTGTTCTATCGTTTTAAATTTGCTTAATTAACTAATTAATACGTCACGTTGTTTGATTAATTAACTTAAACAATCGGATTATCGTCTTTTAGAGTTAAATTGGTTCGATGCGCTATTATGTTAGCCTGTTATAATATTTCTGTAGGTTTTGATTTTTTTATAGTAAGCTTAGGTATTCGTTCAACATACTGATTAGTAACAAACATACTGACAAAATAAAATATTTAGGTAGGTATTTTACAAAAAATAATATGAGCTAAAGAAGCAGTTAAACAGACGCTTCTTTTTATTTATTATAACGGTGACTATGCAAGTTTTCTATGGTGACGAATTTCAAAATGGACAAAGCCATGGTGCACAGCTAGTATTAATAAAAGTCTCCAACAATTATTTACTTTCATTACAGTTTTATTATATACTATATTATTTTCATTACCTTGTCTTTCAATAATAATAATATATGAATTTATAGCTTCCAGTATACAACCTTTGGAGGACTATGATGGACCAAGAGCTCCACTCTTGCGGCAGGTGTCTCTTGATGAAGAACGCAGAGATGAGTGTCAGGGACACTGGAAGAGACCACAACTTGAAGGTGACGAGGAAGAGAAAGGCGTGAGATTATTCAGAGCGTTGTTGCTCATGCATCTGAGGCTTGAAGAGTTGAGGCCACCGCCTTGCATATTAGCAGCGGCTAGGCCTGATCCAAGGTAACTTAATTTTGTATTTAATAATTAATTAATTATTTTTTAATAAACGAAAACAATTAAACACGCCCTTGTCGGATAGAACATACTTTCTACTATAACTCCATGAACTATACACAAAGGTCTATGCACACGACGTTTTTTAAAAGATCTGAAGACGCGCGTCGAACGCAATCAGAACGCTCAGCAAACGCGCAACACTTACATTTATATCAATACAAACTTGCGTTTCATTTCCGATTGTAACGATAGAAATGCATATACCTACTCGTAATTCGCGTTAATGACGCAAAGAGAAGGCGCTTATTAAAAACGCTTAAAAAACGTCGTGTGCATAGGCCCTAATTGTTGAAACACATAAAAAAAGTCTCTGTGATTTTCAGAGGTTGGTGGTTGTATTGGCGAGATTGGAGATCTTTGGAGCGGGCGGCTAGAAGGTTCAGAGAAACGAAGGCACGAGGAAGACTCGCGGCAAGAGCGGAACATATTCCTTTACTGAGTCTCGATGAGGTCGCATTTGAAGATATTATGCAGGAGATATGCCAGGTACAATAAACACATGACATGAACTATTCTGTTCATGTCTGTTCTGTCGTGTAGGCTTCATACTACAAATTGATACAACTGTCTTTATAGTGTATTAGCTGTTGCACGTTTAACACCAAGGGATTTTCTGATTTTTTGAATTTCAAGTTTTAACACCTGAGTAAAAGAGGCAGTCTGACGGGTAATCGGGAAGAAGTTACGGGATAAGGACAAACTTTTAAATTCAGAATGAATTTTTAGGCATGTGCACACATAGAGCAGCGAGCGCTAGTGGTGCTTGCCTTTCTGTGCGAGGTGTGCGCACGCGCCGTGAGAGTCGGCGGTTGGTGCAGGGCCACAGATTGGTCTGTTAATCACGTGGCACAATTTGCCACTCCCTGGGCTATAAGACACGGGGGCTGGGTGAGTGAAAAGTGATATATTCAAGTAATTCATGATAAAGAAAAAAGTATTGCAACAACTGCTAAGCTTGATATAAATAATATTTAAACCGCAATTATTACTGTGACTAGGATTATTTGTGATGTGACATGCATATTAGTAACTGCAAAAGTTACAATGCACATTAACAACCATATTTTATTAAATTTTAAATATTATTTTGTCGTGTTCAGCTCCAATGTTTGAATGGAGCGGCCTACCTTATCCATAATTGAGGCGTGTGGGCAATAACGCTGTATATAGGGTTTTCACATGTTTGAGGAAGTAAAAAAGTAGTTTATTTTATACTAATACTTTTGATAATACAGCATCCGCTAAGAAAGACTTTTTGAAAAATTTTAACTCCTTGCGAAGCTGGGGTCAAGTCGCTAATATGTATATATTTTTAAAAAAAATGCATGCGTGTGAAGCCGTGGGCGGGTCACTAGTAGTCACTAAAAATAATTACAGAAAAAAAAGGAATATTTGATTTTTCTTACAGAGCGCAGTAATAGAACGGTCAGTTGGTACTCGCAGGGAAGAGAGCACACTTCTTGCCGGTGCGGCGGTCGCGGCTCTACTGGCATTTTTACTTTTCTGCCGTACGCGAATTCGTCACGCACTTCTTTAACTACCCTACAAAGCAACTTAAATGTGTTCAGGGTTTTTGATTGGTGCCAAGTCAAAGTTGGTTCATGTGAGGAAGAGAATTTATTTTGAGATAGAACGAGCTCAAATGATTGATAAAGGCGATTGGGTGCAGCAGTTTTCAATGACGAAATTAAATATAAATATTATATATTTGTAGTTTAGTATTAAGAAAACTTCGTTTTATTCAATTAATTCAATGTTAGTAGTATACTTACTGAATTTTTTAGTAAGTATATATCATAGATATCGGATACCGTGGTATCTAGTAAGTATGACGTTTGTAGATTTTGACAAAGCTCAATGTAGCACAGATTTTTTTAAAATTACTCTTGTGCATTTTTGATTGTCATGAATTACGTCATATACGTTTTGTTTTTAACATTAGAGAGAAAGAAATTCGATGATATTTATGTATTTTGCAAAATATTTACACATTTTTCTTTTTAATGCAATTTTGATTAAGTATATGATAAAATTCTCTCTTTTGATACGTCCTTACATCGTCATATGCTTGTTAAAAATTCCTCCACACTTCTGTCTCTTATATTTTTACAAGAAAAATTTTAGTTAATTTTATAGAAATTGAATGGATAGCTGAATACACGATAAAACTATGGTATAACTTTACGTTGGCCTAATGATTATATAAAAATACTATTTTTAATATATCGATGTCCGTATTATATATGTATATGTACGAGTTCCTTTTTTATTGTCGAAAGTAATGAACTGATTTAACTATTAGTTGTTAGTTCTACCTAACTAATTACCTAATTTTACACGGCGATTCTTGCCTGAATAAAACTTGTCACAATTCAATTTAAAGCCGTTCAACTTAGTTATAGGTACTTCTTATTATTCGATAGACTTCTTTATCCTTGTTAAGACTTTTTGAATAAGAAATGTTCCAGACTTTTTGAGCATTTAAACTACCTTCTTTTGCAGTATAAGTAAAGTATTTTTTGGATAAAAAAATATGAAGCATTTTTGGTGGCTGGTCCAATTCTCTTTTTTGTAAATTTAAGCTGGTCTGTATTTGTTCTAAGAAAACTCAGAAAAAAGATTGAGTAATACTCTTTAAAAATATGTTAAATTATTTAGAATGTTTTAAATGGATGTTGATAGCCACACATAGCAAAAACAGCTGAGCAGTAAGACTATTTGTATTTTACTAAACTAAAATAACTAAAACTTTATTTTATATAAAAACAAAACTATTTCTACTTACAATGTGTGTAAAATGTTTCACTGTTAATTATTTAGTGTTCATATAGGCCTTTTTAAGGGTCGTTGCTCTTGGCAGCGTAAGCTCAATCAAGAAGGCCAGTTGTTAATTTTTCCTAAATTAAAAAAATTGGGATACGCAACTATATTTATGTATTTCAGATATTATTTTCATGTGTTGAAAACAATAAATATACTTTAATTGTACGTAGTTTTTTTTATTAAATATTTTTTTAACTTTTGATAAGAAGTAATGCAGGTTGCATATTGAAAAATATTTTCATGTATCAACTATGGCTAGATATTTGTCAGTCCAAAACAGATGGAGATGATTCACCTTTAGGTGGCAATTAATCGTCTTCATTTACACCTCGGATTCAGAAAAATGTTTTGGATTCTCACACCTAGCAAATTTCGCTTCTACGTTGAGAGGATAAGGTATAAAATAAGTAGACAACTTCGATCACTATTTTATTATTTTTATTGTAATTTTCATAGTAGTTTCGTCAACGCTTGGGCACGTTTGGGCTCTTTACAGACGCAAAAATCATATGAATACTAAAAATTACACCATTATAAACATTTAAATGTTCAAAACGAAACGTATGATAATAAATATCATAATAAAAACTATAACAATTCATATCAACAATTATTAAAAGCTTTGACAGTACCAACTTTATTATCGTACAATAATAGCGTAATTATTAATTATTTATATAAGTGGGATTAATTCTTAAAATCCATTGCTGTTCGTCCATTAAATCATAAAACAATAATAAAAAACTATCACATTAAGAGAAAAGTTATTTGAGATGATTTTTTGATTCACCACATTATGATACAATATTAAAGCCATATCGACTAAGGCTTAGAACTCACGGAGCGATTTTCACTCGCGCCCACTGCAGTGACAGAACAGCTGTTTTATTTCTAAAAATTCATGAGTTTATGAGTTCACGATCGGAGTTTTGTGTGGTTACGCAAATGTCGTGGTTCGCGGGCGATGATCGCAATATGACGGATTTCCGTCAGCGCGTCCGTCGACCGATCGGCGGGCGACCAGCGGCGGCTGCAGTTGAAAATCGCTCCGTGAGTTCTAAGCCTAACAATTCTCAATCATGATAATTTTTTTCTTGAATTATACTTATTCAATAATTTCTAATCAAATGCTTAATTTTTTTTTAACTAATTTACTGGTTCATAAAATATGTCGTATCTAACATGTAACATTTATTTATAAAGACACGAACGAAGTCGCGACAAAATCTATTTACTTGATATAGGAAAAATAGAAAAATAATATAGGAAAAACGTGATCAATGGTGTTATATGCATTTAATGGTGTTGTAGGTAAAGTCACTTTGTTTTCCAGTATTGTGTTGTGGGCTGTGAAAAATAAATGTAAATCGAGAGGAGTAACAATGGATTTTAATATAAATTTAAGACAACCAGCGGATTCATTATAATTGTAATATACTGCTAAACAGGATCACAACATATCAAACTAAAATATAAGTAATCACCAACAAAGAGCTTCATTTCCCGTATATATATAATATATATTCTCATTACAACATGATGAAAATCCCTAAAACTTATCTACTTAAATAATAACATTTCTTTACTTAAATATGTATAATTTATCACTATTAACAATCTACGCTGTCATCCCGATTTCGAGTATTATAAAGTATATACGTTATATTATATTCAAACGCATAATTATTGTAATATTAAATTTAAAAAAAAAATTTTTTTTGATCAATCTTTTATATTTCTGTCGGTTCCATTGAACCATTGGTAACAATAATTATATATTATGTATAAATACAATGTGTACCTAAATAATTTGCATTTCAATCAAAGCGAATTCGTCTACCATTATTATGATAGGATGAAGTTAATTTTTTTTCTAAAAAAATTTAATACTTGCCAAATGTTAAAAAAATATTTTTGGAAATACATAATTAAAAATATTCAGAATATTTTCTAATTTTCCTCGAAAGCGAGATGAAGCAGCTAATAAATTAAATTGATTAATATCAATTTCATTTCACTTTTTTCATCACATTCTGAAAATCTGAAAATCTGAAATATTCGATGAAAATTTAAGAAATTTTAAATGTATTTTATGATATTTTGGAAAAAAAAATATTCAACATTTTTACTTACATACTTATGCTAGCCATACATCATCGTACCTATTGGACGATAGACTGATCGTGTAACTCTAGCATTATAATCAGGGAGGATTAATTTATTGTGTTTAGAAATTTTTGTAAGTTTGAAAATTTGATGCAATGAAAAAAGTAACATGTTATTTTAGCGTCTGCATTAACTTCAAATTTTTTTTATAAAAATCATCATCACTCTAGTAACAATTCTCTACATGGATAATCATATTTAAATCTGTTAATAAATATTTTTAATTTTAATGATTGCGTTAAGCCTAATCTTAAATTACTAAGAAGTAAAGGATGTCGTGTTAATATTATATTCAGTATTTATAACACCGATTATACTCGATGTACTAAGTATTAAAAATTATTTTAACATACTTTTTTTAGAAATTCAATGAAATCTAGCTCGCTTCGTGCAATTTGGTATTGAACAAATGCAATATTTAATGTATCTACAATGACATTGATCAGGCGATTTTGCACCCAATGATATGATAATTTTTTCGTTAGAAATTCGCCCAACCTTTACACCTAAAACAATACTGGAAGGATGGTTAATTTACAAATTCTACTTACAATATTCAAGAGATAGAATAGAAGTCACTATGCAAGTACTATAAATACACGTACAATATAATGTTGAGGTAATAATAATATAGCATGTTATACGTTTACTGGAAATCTACAATAAATTTTTCTATGAGATTTATTTTCACTCGACTCGTCAACAGATGTCGCCTCTATCACAACTTTCAATACATTCGTACTATTATGACTAATTTAAATGGAAATATCTGCGGAATTAAATTTTCACATACTAGACGAAATATTATTACCTTAACTATATATGTGTATTTTTAGGGTAGCGTAAGTATATATATATAACAAATTTGTTTAGCTTTTTAGACATTACATAATTATGTAAAGTTAGCGTACACTTCTGGTACTTGGTGCATTTCACAGTATCCTCTACACGTAAAGGTATATTTCACTATAGGTTTAACAATAACTGCTTCCTACATCAGCCTATACTTATCTTCATATCACCGCCACCACAAGAATACTTAATTATATAAAGGAAAATTATTTGTAGTATAAGTAGGTTATAAGATAAAACTTTAATTTCAATATGGTTGTACACTTCATATTTATTTATATTAAAAGAGCGGAGAACGCGAAGTAATTATTGAAATAATGTTTTTCATATATTATGTATATAGAAAACAGAGTGATACATTTGCAAATCAAGTAGTTACATTTAAAAATGGCGGACATTTAATCGTAAAACGGTAACACTAATTGTGCTCTCAATTAATTATACATACGAGCCAACACATAAACATCCACAGGATGACCAACTTGACCAACCACAATCACAAACTTCAGTCCACACACACACACCTCCGCGTCTAGAAATATTAAAAGCGAGAAATAAAATTCATTCATTGCACATTTTTGTTCACTATTTGTTTTATATTAAGCAACGCTGTAAGGGAGTCCGCTCATTAGAGAAGAGTCGTGGCGGCGCGGCGTCGCGTCGAAGGCGCCCATAGGCGTGTCTTTTCTAGTTTCTATGTAATCATATGGGATGGGCGTAATAGCGTTTTAAGGGAAGCGGTCAATAATATCGAAATCTTCTCGTATTTTTTACAATATGTACAAACGAAGCATTGAATGCGTCACGTTTAGGTTGCCCTGGCGATTAGAAGGAAGCACCGCCCCGCCTCGACTCCGCCATGCCTCCGCCTCGACTCCACCATGCCTCCGCCTCGACTCCACCATGCCTCCGCCTCGACTCCACCATGCCTCCGCCTCGACTTTTCCATTGAGCGGACGCCCCCATAAAGATCAGAAATTGAATTATCTTTTCAAATACTTACTTAATGTAAATTTTCAGTTCTTATTTTGAAAATAGACGTTAACATTTAGAAAAGTCTACATATAATTCATTAGAGACGTTTGAAGATAGATGATACATTATAATGTCATAAGCATGCTCTTATCACAGATTCACCTATTCAATTTCGATATGTGAATAATATGATCTTTGTTTATAGAATTTGCCTTGGAGATATAACCATTTAACATTTTGTTGCCTTGGGAGGTTTAATTTAGTCTTTTTGTCAAAGACATGTTGTTAAAAATTCTCACTAATTCTAATTGCAAAAACTGAGTTTTGGATTTTTTGTTTTACATTTTAAACTTTATTTTCAATAATAACACACAAATATTAATTTTAAATAAACATTATTTATACACAATATGTAGTCCGCACCGCCTATGCGCGTAATACCATTACTCTACGTGAAAAAATATAAAAATGGTAAACACGTTGGGCCAAAGCGCATTTTTAATATCTTTTTGTATTGTGCGCGTTTATTTTTACAAGATTTACAGTATCTACCATTTGAGCTTCACAAATGGTCTGAATTATTAAAGCTTAATAATATAATACCTTTAACTATCTATTCTAGTCTATTATTGCTATGTCAAATAGGCGGGTTAACTTTTAAACAATATTATTATGTGTAGTTCAAATAAATACTTGGTTTATTGAGTTATTACTTTGATTTTTACAATAGTGACATTTAATTTTATTGTTTAAGCAACTTATATTTCAGTAGAAGGGGTTTTAAGGGTGAATTAATTAATTTCAAAAATGTACATCGCTTTACCTCTTTTTTAGTTGACCGCTGGCTGACGGACCACTTTATGGTAGGCGGCGACCGTCACCTATTAACGCAAGCAACGTCGTAGGGTTTTCTATTGCGCTACGACCTTAGTAGCATAAAGAGTAGAAGGGAATAAGGAAATAGGCTCTGGTAACTCTTGTTATTGATATATTTTGTTATTTCAACTGCAGAATCTATTCATCGCCACTTAGTAATATCCAACAGTCGGACAGGCAGTTGGAAGGTAAATTTGATGGTAGGTGGCTACCGTCGCCTATCATGCAACGCCATTAGGAAAACAACAGCACACATGCTGTTATTTAACAGTGTTCATCTGTAACTACTGCTAGACGGGCTGAGAAAATGACTGCGAAACGCAATCCCTGCCACTATTTAAAAATTATGATTATATCGTCGAAAAATAAAAATTGGCGATAAATAGATAAGGCAGATTTCTGCCAAAACAATATATATAGATCAATAAATAATATTATGATATTAGTGTGAACAAGTCAGCTTAGTAGCAAGCTATAGAAGTTTAACGACAAAGAGTACATAGGATATTGATGGACGGTTGATAATTATTTTTTGAAGGTTCATTAATAAGAATTTTAGATATTTTTTAAAGACATAAATAATCTTAGACAATACATAAGTTTAGAACAACACTCATTTTTATGGTGAAGTCGATGACAAAATGAAGGATGTAGGTTAATTAGCTTTAAATTAGCTTACAAATTTGATGAAAAAATAAAAATAAAATTGTTCTTATTTACAGACAAAACACTTAACAATGTTATCCGCCCCTAAGTTGTATACTTTAAGAATTGACTATATAATTTAAGTTAAATCCAGTAGTTACTGTTAAGATAGTGAAGATTAAACGAATTAGAAATTCAACATTACAGAGTTAACTCTAATAGTGTAAAATCTAATAAGAGCGGGACATATGCACACTGAGATCTAAGTAGTTGGGATCTAATTCTGCAAATAAGATTCAAAATTTAAAAAATTGATTCTAGAATTTTTCTAGAACTAGAAATTCTTCTTTAGGTATTTCTATTTTCTTCACATTGCCTCTTTATGTCTGAGGATGAAGTACTTACTAAAGGTACTAAGGTAGCGAATGGTTTGATAGATACCTTAACAACATCTTAGTATGATAAAGGATAAGTGAACTCTGATACCACTCAAACATTCATGATGTTACTTCACAGTGGTCTTCTGTAAGTTTTGTCTGTAGCAATTTTGTATGATATTAATGTTCCGAACTTGTTTGCACAATTAAATCACTACAACTATGGCTATTTAGATAGATGAGAGCGAATTTTTTTTTTTAAACTTTTATCCATTAAAAATACAATTATCGAAGCTAACAATATCAACTGAGCTCCTACGAACTCTTAGGCACATTTTATGGAATGCTATTATTTAATAAAAAATTCCTAGCCACATTTGCCCCGCTCTGAACCATAACCACTTCTTTAACTAAATGTGTATTTACATTTAAATACTTCATTGCGAATTCAACAAAGTTACAAAGAGTATTTATTTCTTTGTAAATGACAGCTCTTTTGTATTTTGTTTTAGAGTTTTTTTTTAATATTTTAAGTCCTAGCAATATTTGTAGCATTTTTGACAGGATTATCTTTGAACAGTCGAGACAATAAATAGTCTCATAAGTTACAAAATACATTTATATTTTTATGATTTTTGTACTATTTTTATTTTTGTTACAACAACAAACTAATTCAAATAGTGCAAAAGCGTTAAACGCCATCTTTGTTTTTCTCAAGTGATGTTAAGAAAAAAAAAAATGCTTTTTTTTCTTTAATTACCACAATCAATGCTAGGACTTTTAATTCGCCCCATTAAAAAAAAAAAACGATTAGATTTTATGTGACATAATACCAACTGAATACAATCAAATGCTTATTAGATACTTTTTACTTTTTTACAAGTTAACGAAATCTATATTTTCGTATTGTTATTTATAAATATAGCACGAGTTATTGTATTTGTGTTAAGGTGCGAATTACAAAGAAATTTATTTACGTAATTATATTATGAACGCGTGTGGACTCCTGTAAAACATTTGTCTAAGCTTAAGCACAGTTTAGTTTGGTTAACGCTTTCCATACAAATAGGTAGAGCGTGATAGGGGGCGTAACCGTTTGTTCACACCAGTACACGCACGGCTTTGTGTTCCAAGACTGGCATTTTTTTACGTGATAAAAGTTGCATTTAATTACTCACTTGTGATTATGATACACCATAATTTGCCTTATTCATGATTATTACACCAAATCACAGTACAATGAGGCATTTCTATCGCTTTTTTTGGATAATGTTTAGTCCACAACGTGCAAATAGAATCTAGCGGCCATTTTGCGGTCAGCGCAATTGGACGGCACGAATATTATCATTACTGCCGTCTCTAGTAGCGGACGACGCGGAGATTCTTTGCTTTGTAAAATTAAGGATTAAAAATTTTTGGCAATAATTTAGAATAGTTACGAAATCTTTTTAAGAATTAATTTATATTTATAAATTAAATAATTTTAATTTTTTACTTGACATTTATTTAAATATCTTTCTCATATAGTTTAATAAGCTAATGATAGATCGCATCCAGCGCCATCTGTGATCTTTTCTCAGTGACACAATAGCAGCAGGAGGAAAAAGGCCTAATATGAAATCCGCACCTTATCACATTACAAAGTCCGATAAAGTAATTGTGTGGCCACAATTCTAAAACTTTAGGTATCATTAAGCGCCACGTAAATTTTATTTTTCGAACAACTAACATTCATATAAATAACTACAGTCTCTATAGATGTCTACTTACTCGCACTCTTCAGTATTTAAATACAAAAAAATCGAGTCGCTATTCGTCGACTCGACAACAACTACAATCATATTATACTTTATGTTAATTGCTTTTAGGTTCTATTTAGAATGACACGATTAAATCGAAAACTTCTCCGAATTCCATTTTCCACTCTTGTGAATTCCATTTTCAAATTTTCGTACCTGTCATTTATTAAATACGTGCCAGATTAAATAGAAAAATAAAATGTTACTGTATTTTTTGTTTATAATTACTCACTCATTTAAAGTATTTTTTCCAAAACAAAAAAAAAACATTAATTGGACATTTTTTGGTGCTCGTTAAGTCTCTTTTGTACTAACAATAATAATAATAATTTACTATATAATAAGCATTTATTATTAATAATATATATAATCTAAAAAAAAACGTAAACTTAACTTTGAGCAATATAATTCTTTCATAAATTTTGTGCTACGACATCAAAATCGCTCCAATTTTCCACTAAAAAAATCTATAAAAGAATGCAACATGCAATTCACAACACTAAGGCTTGATCTGTACTTCGATCTATTTATTTCCAAATTATGAAATATTTACAAAAAATCAATTAACAATCTGTGCTAATAAAACATAATAAAAAATGAAACAGTAATACGAATGAGGTTTCAAATGAGGTTTGAATACTTTCCATCAGCTATAATGTATATTCACTCGCTCGGACAATGCAGGTATCCGTATTCCAGTCCTAAGCTGACAGCAACAAATACGAAGTAAAGTAGAAACATGGTGAAGCCCAAGCCTTTGTTCATCTTCCACCTGAAGCATGCGATGCTGAGGATCACGAATAGAAGCATCGCGAAGAGAAGAACTATACTGCACACCATTCCTTTTGAGTTTACTCGGACCGGTTCGCCATTGATCAGCCCATATAACAGCCACGGTAGAGGTAATCTGGAATAGAAATAAAAAAGGGATTTTAAAACCGATTTCAAGTTAGAGCTTGGTTTAGGAAATTAATAATAGTCCCAATCTAACCCTTTCAGGGTTGTCTTTGTGATAAAATAAGTGCATTTTGGCGGATTTGGGCTATCTTTCCATCAAAAAGAAAGAAAAATTGTTTATTTGGTTAAGTCATATCACAAACGAAAAAAATTTGGCTTATTTACAAACAACCTATTAAATAAACAATAGAAGTACCAAAATATTCCTAGCTCAGCATGTTTTAGTATGAGTCACGACGCTGATCTTACGATTATGTCATGTTATAATTTAGGTAATACACAAAACATAATATAATATAAATATAAATAATACGAGTATAATACGTCCTAATGCAAAGGCAGCAGACCTTCTCCTCAATGTGTAGCTATAGACATACACTGCGCGTCGCAGTCATATTGGCACTGGGCAGTTCCTCTGGCGAGAGTAACCACCTCTTTAAAGAAGAAGAAGACTACCGTGAAACATGTGTGTTGCTGTGTCAGCGAGTGAAAGCCCATTTTAATTATCCTTAATCCTACTAAGGTCGGCAACACACTTAGCTCCTATGGTATTGCTGGTGTTAATTAGGCGACGGTAGCCAATATCCATCTTTTTACCATCAAGTGGACGGCCAGCCTACAATGATAATTTATGTTTTTCATACAATACTTGGCATTAGCCTTTTTCTTTTTGAAAAAGAGAGTGTTTCATAGAAAGTGTGTATGTTGGTGACAAGATTACTTTACTTATCAAATCATACATGTTTTTCAAAGAAATCATTTGTGCAGATTACAATTCTTTCTTCTACCAACTTTAGATACTTGAGGATCAATAGGACTTAGCAGTAGAATGTTGTGTGAATAGGCAAAAACAACAATTATCCAATGGATACTTATTTTTACATAACAAATTGCGTATAGAAAAATCACACAAAAATAAAAGGCCGAGAAGTCCTGCTAACTTTTATAATTATGAAAGTCAACAAAGTCATGTTATGTCACGTTATGTTGACCCAATATTGCGGCTAAGGCATACAAGATAAATATCAGAGTACAATCTTTCGGCAATGTAGGGGATCGATTTTAAATAACAGGTCAGTAGGCCTACTGTGAAACAAAAGGCCTTGAAGGTAGAAGTTCATGAGAAAATATGTTTAATACTATAAAAAAGATTAAATGAGAAAATTTATAAAAAACTAAATTAACCAATAATTATTAAAAATGTTATCTCAATAGAAAAATTATTTATTTATTTATAAACGAGTGGTTAAATTACACATGAAATGGCGACTAATGTCTTAAACACTTAATAAAGTGGTGTAGCTAGACAATAAAAACCATAAAATTCAAGGCGAGACATTTCTGTGTGTTAGTCTATGTTGGAATACGCCGTTATAGATGTAAAACATGATATTTTCAGATTATAATACTTAGTTTGTGTTCAAAATGGACGCAATATATTCAATATTGCTCTCAATATAATTAAAGTTCTTATACAGTTTAATTTAAGATTAATTTAAGATCAAGATCATTTTTTTGAAGTCGAAAAATTACATTTGTGCCAAACTTAAAAATATTAACAATTATTTAATTAATGGTCATTATATATTTTACTACGGTTTCGGAACTAAAAGTAATCAAGACGATGACGATCCTCAGATGAAACTCCGAAAGAAGCACAGGATGCCATTCTTTTTGTCGTGTCAACGTAATATAAGTATATAATATAATATTAAATTTCAACACCAACTTAGACTCATCCCAAATCCGTCAACAATAGAAATGAGAATATTTCAATTCTAAAACGATGTTACATAAAATGTCAATTTTGGCCAAGTATTTCGTATGTGTTAAAAATAGGACGGTCGCGGTAAAACAATGGGCCAAAAATAAAACCTTTTATAACGTAGGTGGTTTATTTATAATTATACGTTTGAATTACCTACGTGGGAATATCTCTTAAAAAATTATAAATAGTATTAATTTGTATATAATTTATATTTATAACTTTTCCCTTTATAATATTAGTATAGAAGTATAGATTCATTATGTACATATTAATTTTAAAATTTATATCAAATATATAAAACTAAGTTATATATTATATATGTCACATTTACATAGTATAAAATAAAATCGTTTTCTGCCGTCTGTCCCTCTGTATAAATAGTATTGAGTCTCTTTGATTCTCATTTATAAAAGTTCGTAGGGCATCATTCTCTGGAACAAAATTAAGCTACATCTGTCTAGTAATCTGTGCAAAAATTATCACCTAATTTAAAAGGTTGACAAAAAAAATTTATTTATTAATAGTACTACATTATTGTCCAGACAGGAAATAAAGCATTTTGTCGGCTGAGCAATTTAAAAGGCCGAGGCGTTAGTCGAGGCTCTTTTAAAAAACAAAACGAGACCGTCGATTGCCATTTCAGCAGAGATTTGTGTAAATTGGGAGGATAATAAGCAAAAAATCCATTTCTTACAACGAAGGACTCATTTTCATTGTATGACAACTCCTAAATGTAAAAATATTGAAACTATTCCTTAATTCAGTAGGTATAGAATTTTCAGTATACTGTCGAAGTATGAATATAACCAAATGGCGGTCGCCTTCTTCTAACCTAGTTGGTGACTCTTTAAAACTGTCCAGCGATTTCTATTATTGTATTCTTGGCGTTTAAACAAGAGTCTGTTGACGATTTTTTTTTTTATAATAATGAAGCTATTTCAAAAGAAGTAGAAAGTAAATATGTTTCCACTGCACTGCCACAAATAACTTAATTTGTGATAACTATTGACATAATTGTAATCCATCGGTTAGCTTTAGATTAAAATTATGTTAATATATGGAGGTTAGGAACATTTATTTTTAGTCAAAGCAACCTAATCACATCTGAATAGTTAAAATGCAACCATGGGTGTTCCGCAAGGCTCCATTCAGGGTCCTCAACTTTTCTAGTCTTAGGACATCGCCAATCGCGAGATTGTAATGATTCAATTTTACAAATTTAGTTATTGTAATAATGCTAAAGGTACTTTTTAAGACAGATTTTATAGTTCTTAAAAGTTGTAGTGTTGGCCTAGTAAAACTAGTGATAGCCCAGTGACTTTAATACTCAGGAATTATTCTTGGCGATTTATTATTTAAGTATTATAATAATTTCATTAATTATAAATCTCGTTAATCGATGGTCTGATAGGTGACTATCGTCGCCTATAACACAAGAAATGCTACAGGTGTTGCAAGTGCGCTGCCGACTATAGTAGGATTAAAGATAGGGAAGATAGGGAATGGATAGAGAAATAGGCTCTGGTATCCCTTACTCACTCACCGAAACATAACAGCACACTTGCTGTTATTTCACGGTGGTCTTCTTTAAGTTGGTGGTTACTGCCGCCAGACGGGCTGTCCAAGAATATGAAATTAACAGGAAATTTCTTTAATTTGAATTCTCAAAATGTCTTCGAATTTAATTACTTTTGTGTTTTAGAACCAGATAGTTACCTATTTATAATTACATCACTGCGGATTACGACAAAAAAGGTGCGGTAAAACAGAGCTTCTCTTTTTTAAATATACAATTGCATTTCTCATTTCCAGGGGATTCGTTAGTAACTGAAAATTTGCTTGTAGTTCCCGTTTATCCTTGGGATTTGGGTCACATGAGGATCGCGAGCTCTCCACAACCGAGATAAAATGAATTTGCCTTGCGTTAACCACTTTATGTAAACTTCGTTTCGAAAATTCAACGTCAAATACTCGCATTTTTAAACTTTCTTTTTACCAACTGTCATTTTGTTTACATTTTGTTTGTGGTTTAAACAATTGATCCATCACCCTTACGAATTTCATAGTTTCAGAATATAAGTAGATAGAATGATATTTCTTTCCATTTAATGTCAATAAGAGAAAGGTCACCGTATAATTGACCGGTGTAAGTAGGTATACTTATAACACAGTAGAGAAAAATATAGTAAAATTCAAAACCATTCAAACGGGACCATCAAATAAAATAGCGCAGTCCACAAACATCCATCCCAACACCTTTACCTTTGTTAAGTGCAAATATTTTACGAATCTCGACACAAATACGCTTTAAGAAATGCTGTCTCTAAATCACCATTTCAAACATTTGTGGCAAGTCTGACCTACATTCGAACACAAATCCTTTTCAGTTTGTTTCGTTACTTGAGAGAAGGGGATGCAAGGCCATTCAAATGTATATCGAATGAGTTCTGAATAAGTAAATCCAATTGTATTAAGTAATTACAGTTAAAGCTAGGAGGTTCATTTCGAAAGGCGAGGGTCGAGAGAACGTTATTTTGATACCAGAGTTACCAAAGCACTATTTTTTTTAGTATTTTTTGTTCTACCAGACTTTACAATAAATGAAACAGTTCTCCAACGCGTCAAAATGGCCCGGACGATGATGAAAACCATCAAAAAAATGCAAGATTGAATATCTTGGCCACGTGCTTAAGCACGAAAGATGCCTGCTTCAATTAATTATGATGGGTAAAGGTGGAAGGGAAGAGACGCACTGGGCGAAGGAGAAAGTCATGACTGAGAAATATCCGAGAGTGGACTGGAATTGCCTCGGTCGAGCAGCTATTCCAGTTGGCTCTTGACAGAGACCGGTTCAGGACGTTGACAGCTAACCTTCAGGACTGAAGAGGCACACACACACAGAGAGAAAGACGTTAATTAATAACTGTTATAGACTTCTTATTGGTTTAAGGTGGAAATAAACGCTATAAATATTAAAAATACACATTGTTTAATGAAGAAGTTACAAGAAATAGACAACGCAATTACTTTGAATATAATAGAAAGTAAAGTTTTCTGAAAAAAAGTAGCCAAAACAATCCTAAAAAGAAATCCCAAAAGAATTTCAAGATACTATTGTTTTTGTCATCTTTAGGAGAATTCAGGCAAGTAGGCATTCATCGAAACACAACACTTTGTTGTTATTTCACAGTGATTTTCTGTAAGGGTGTCTACACCTAATTTATGAGTGCGATAAGCAGTGTACCCAAATCTTACACATCAATACTTGGGGTTGAAGTGGACAATACTATACTAAAAATAAAGGGATATAAAGGAAAATTAATAGAGAATACTTTCCACACTATTGGATGCAATGTTTTATCCACTGAACAGATAAAGTCCAACTTTGTGTAGCAAATTGCCATCGCACTTTCTAAATCACGGATTCAAGTGGATCCGGCGGGAAGTTTCACAAATGGATGTGGGGTGGAACAATTTTTCAAGATTTTTGTCCAATTTCATTTCGAAAGTTGCCAATGTGTACGTTTGTTCTCTTCTAACATTTGTCTACTGTTTATTGTCGAGACAGACCTAACATTTTTCATATGAAATGACGACAGACAGATTGACAGTTAGTTACTTTGGTGGCAGGTGGATGTAACTGAGTATAGAGTGGGCTCGGACATCTCTTCATTTCACACCGACACACAATAGATCTTACGTATGTCATAGTGATACATGTTAGATTGCCTGTCAATGTTTACATAAAGTAAATCATTATCATCATCATGAATTGTCGTTGTCCGCCTCTGTCTATTTCTCCGGTAATTTTTTAAACACTCCAACGGATTTTGATACGGTTTTCATTAACGGAAAGAGTGATAAACGATGAAGGTTTCTGTGGCAAACGTGCGAGGACAGAGGCCGGTCTAATCTATTTAAAATAATTAGCTGTTGCACGCGACTTCGCCCGCGTAACTTTATAAAATATAGTCTATGTTACTCGCTGATAACGTAGCTTTCTATAGGTGAAAGAATTTTTAAGGTCGGTCTAGTAGTTTTTGAGTTTATTCATTACAAACATACAAATCTCTCTCTTAAGAACCTATAGAAGTATAGATATCTATAATCCGCCTGTTTAATCGTACAATCGAACTATCTGAAGCTTATATTCTTGCATCTAATTAGAAATGTAGGAACAGCAGGGAAGTCTGAGTCAATCTGTAACTTGTCTAGGTAAAGTTCGTGCAAAAACTCCTCCGAGGTTTCATTAAAGTTTCAAAATAGACCGACATTAAGGCCGGCGCTACCTTCTTAAGGTCGGAAGTGATACGTAGGCATTTGTTGTTTAAAGGTCAAGGTAAAAGGTTTAAATTGGGAGCAAAGGATTATAGTCTTCATTCGAGCGTTTACTCGACGAGGATTTAATGATTAAAATTTATAAAGGTTTAGAGTTAATGATGTAACCACTTTTGAATTCAAATTTGTTTAATCGATAAATTAAAATTTTCGAATACAATTTTCAATTTAAGATAAACTACTTATTAGTATTTTTAGACACAGAAAAGGACATAGGGTAACTCTCATCTAGAAAAAGGTACTGTTCCCGAGGGATCATCTAAAATTAAACAAGGTTAAATAATTTTGTGGCAGCGCCACCGTCGTCAATAGTCAAAATGTCATAATAATATATTGTCATAATATTTTAAAATTTTTCAATGCTTAAGAAAAAAGAGGTCGAAGTTGCGGGCAAAAGCTAGTAGTGTGTGTGTCTAATGGTCAATGACATATAAATATTAAAATACACAAAATAGTAGATAATACACTATACGAGATTCATTTTGAATTTTGAATTTTATGTCACCAGACCCCAAAAACAAAATATCCTCTGTTTCTCTGTTTCGCAATACCCTATCAATCCCTTTTATTTTATACATATATACATGAACATGGGTATAGCCATGAATTTTATTGAAATACCATTGGCACTTATCACACATTCGAGTTAGGTTATAAAATAGTTAGGTATAAAATAGTCTCCCAAGAGCATCCGTTGAACACTCTGCACTTTGTATTGGCTCAGTGCCAATGGAAATGGCCGGCGGACGGGCAAGATGGCAAAATGGCAGCTCTATATTAACATTCTTATCGAAATTTTCTTCACGAAGTCTTCGGTGGGACTTCGACAGTTATATGAAGACTATGCGAAGCGCACAGCACTTTGGGTGAGCAGATATTTATTCAATTAAAAGTTCTCGCACGAGGCGTAAGCCAACTTAATTTTACATTAGTTCGTAGTGATGACATGAGTACAAGGGAAAGCCGTTGTAGTTTCACGTGTACTGTCTGTTTAATAAATCAAATCTCAAATACTACTGACCTTAAAGTTACATATACTTATGAAAATAGCGACCCGCCCCAGGCTTCATACGTATTCATTTATCTTGCAAATTATTCCCAGTTTAACGCTATTTCCATTGGTGAAATCCGTATGAAAATCCGTTGGGTGGTTTAAAAGAATTTACCAGATTAAGAGACAGAAGCGGAGAGAAACTTCATTTTATAAATCCTTCCCTTATCTTAATATATAAAAATTACGTGTCCCATGTTCCTCCGCGATGAACTCCTAAACTACTGAACCGATTTTCATCAAACTTTGTAACTATATGTAATTTGGTCCAACTTAAAAGATAGGATAGTTTTTATTTTGAATCCGAGCGAAGCCGGGAGCGGGCCAATAATATTATATAAAAATTACGTGTCCCATGTTTGATCGCGATGAACTCCTAAACTACTGAATTGATTTTGATCAAACTTTGTAACTATATGTAATTTGTTCCAACTTAAAAGGTAGGAATAATTTTTAATCTCAATTTAAAGTATTTTTTTTTTTTATTGCAAATTATTAGTTTATTATATGAGAGTTATAAATTACCTTACACCGCCATCTGTGAGAATTTTATGGAACTCACAGTTGTTACGGAAAGCTATGTGTGAGTTCCATAAGATTCTCACAGGTGGCGGTGTAAGGTAATTTATCGGCTGGATTGAGTAAATATTTATTATAAAAATTGCACCCCGGGCGAACCCGGGAACAGGTCAGCTAGTGTATGTATATAGATTTGGTTAATTTGTGAGGACAGTATTTACAAAAAATCTGGATAAAAATATTTTCGGGAATTTATACTTTAACAAAAAAAGAGCTGTTTAACTTTGTATAAATTTGTAATAGACAAAACCGGTAAAGACAAAACCGGTTGTAGCACCTGTGGAGTTGTTTATGATAATTGGCGACGGTAGCCACTTACCTTCAAGTCGACCTTTACGTAAAAGGAATCACAAAGCTGCTGACTAAAGAGCCTAACATTTGCATGATACTTCATTTGTCTACACTAAATGAAGTATTGTAGGTAGGTAAATCAATGAAAGTTAAAATTATCAAGTCGTAACTTGTGCAGTTTTAAAATTGGCATCAACTTTGCTATCCCTTCCCTCTGTGAAGATGTTCAAAATGTTACGTCAGCACGCGCAGTGAATGACTCTTCAAAACACTTATTTGCTTCTTCAAAAGAACTTTGCCTTTTACAAAATTTAAGCACACGTGACAAACGAAGCTTGCATTTTATACGTAACTAAACTTTTCTTAAACAAATAGTATGTATGTAAACGAACATTTTTAATTTTGGCGCGACGAATTTTTCTTAAATGTATTTACATAGTAAGTTGATATTTAAGTTTATTTTGATGACGCAAACAGAAGTTCGGTTATTAGTCTAGGGCCTAGGGTTAAACAGATTTTGAAAAATCGAATTAAAGAAAAAATGTTAGCAGTATGTGGTTGGTCGGAAAATTTAGTATAAAGTAAACGAAAAAGAAAAGGAGAAAACTCGGTGGAAATTGCGGAAGAGGAGTGGGGAAATAGTCATTGTGATAGGTGAATAATGATTTTTACGATTTCCGACTAAACTACCGGAAAAAGTCGAGGTTGTAGATTATTAAAAACTAGCTGGTGCCCGCGACTTCACCCGCATGAAAATTATATACTAAAACCTTCCACGAGAATCACTCTATCCATTAGTTAAATACAGCATGAAAATCGATACACTAGTTTTTGAGTTTATCGCGAACAGACAGACAGACAGACGCGGCGGAGGACTTTGTTTTATAATATGAAAGGATATCTGTTACTTTTGAATACACCAAGTTTCAATTTAACCTAAAATTTATGGAGATTAACTATAAACAGAATAAAAGACTAAATGCACATTTTGAAAATTGTTTTTTATAAACCGACTGTGGTATAGATCTTATAGGTACAGATAAAACTTACCCAACAGTAACATCAAAAATATTGCTGCCCACAGAACTGGAGACGGCCATGTCTCCGAAACCCTTCCTCGCCACGATGACGGATGTGATGAGGTCCGGCACAGAAGTGCCCGCGGCCAGAAGCGTTAGCCCCATCACCTCTGGAGGGACGTATGCGGTTGCTCCGGCCACATTCGCCCACCACACCATCAGGTACGAGAAAAACGCTATCCAAACTATCGATCCTATAAACGTTACGGGGAACAGACCTTTCCCTGCAAAAACAAAATTGCTATATTGAATTCTAGGTCATACACGAAATTCTAGATAATTAAAAGTCTTCTCACGAAATGTTAAGTAACATAAGTAACAGAAGAGATCACCCAATGAACATCGTTTGGCTCTTTCATTAATACAAAGCAGTGACAGGGCACACTGAGTTTGGCAGTCATTTGTTCGGCCAGCTTGGCAGCAGTAACCACCCTCTTACAGAAGGACATAGTGAAATAACAGCATGTGTGCTGTTGTGTTTCGGTGAATGAGTAAGGGATGCCAGAGCCCATTTACACCATCCCTTCCTTATCCCCCCTTATCCTTAATCCTTCTATGGTCGGCAGCGCACTTGCAGCACCTAGTGTGTTGCTTGTATTATAGCCATCAACCTACCATCAAGTGAACCGTCAATCTGTCTGTCGACTTTAACATGAAAAATGCACTATATTAATTTTGTTGCAAAATTTGTTTGCAAAAGTTGCAGCTGCACACTTAATTAACTATAAATAATTTTATCGAAAAGAGACATAATCACAAAATGTTTCATATTTAATACTAGTATATGCCCGCGACTTCGTCCGGATCGCTACCAAACTTCACAGGAACATCCGCTGGACTAATCTGAAGATTGTCTGAAAGTTTCATTAAAATCGATTCTTTGGAGTCTATAGGGGACATACATACACCCATTACCGCCTTTTATTTATTAAAAAGATTTATGTATACTTTTTACGTATAAAATACTGTATTTTTATTTTATACAGAGTACAATGTGTAAGATGATTGACGATGAGTGAATGTCATAATGGTATATCCTCTCGATAAGTTCAGTGTGTGTTGGTTAAAAGTGTTGGTGTACCTCTCGGCGTTCTCGTGTCCGGGAGGGTGATCCATAACGGGAAGACAATGGGTGCGACCAACAAATAAGTTAATCGCTTTCGGAAACCCGAAGGCCACGACATGTCCAATGGCGTCGTGTCATCCTCGAGGTCACCAATCTGAAATACAAACAACTATTGAATTCTAACTGCTTATACTCCGCGATTACGTTCAATATATTTATGACTCTCGTTAATAAATATTCAAAAGTAATTTTGGGGTTATAATGTTGCGGCAAAACACTGCAACTAAATACATTTAAATAGTATTGTTAACAATTGAATCGATACTGTTTCATTGAGAGAAAACTATCCGCTATGTTTTGTTATTTACAACAAAAGCGAGACTGCATTTAAAAAAGTTTCCAGCCAGCTCGTCTGCGTAATAACAATTCTTTGCTGTTAAACCTACACTATAAAAAAAAAAAAACTTTCATTTACTACAACCTTCATTGTATAGTTATCAAAATGATTGTTAAAACCGGAGATTGAAAATACGTTGGGTGCTTTAAAAGTTAGCAGAGAAACAGACAGAGGCATTTATAAAATGTATAGATATTGTTACTCGTAATTACTAGCGGACCGGCCCCGGTTTCTCACGGATTTTTATCTGTAAATTATATATACAGATAAAAAGCTTCCTCCTTTAACGCTCTTTGTTTGTTTTTACAGCTTAAAGAGTGTAGTTATATTGTTTTTATTATATGCTAGTACAAGAGATGCACTATTTCGATACATATTAACCTAACTACAACTATAATATAATATGAAATGACGTACTACATAATATTAATACCCTACTCAAATACGAATAGAAAAGTTTAAGGATTCGGAAACGTTTGTCGTCCAAGCTTTCAGATGTCATAAGTTCGTTCCTGTCCAGGGGATGTACGTCAAGGAGACGTCGGCGAGCTTTCAGTCGAGAGACTCGCATGAAAAATGTAAGGAGGGTGTGAAAATTGTATTTCCCATGAGGCTTCGACACTTTTTCAGGCTTATTGAACTGTCATATCTTTATCCGATTACGGACCCGCTGTAACCTTTTTTTTTCCATTTGTAAATATTTATTAATTTGTAAACTTTTATACTTGTTCAAAAGCTGATAATACTACGACTTGATAAGGGTCACGGATCTACTATATCCTGCTTGTGATCTGTCTTACTGGAAAATTATGGGAGAGGCCTATGTCCAGCAGTAAAGCTAGGTTGAAATAAATTAGTGTCTTATAAATGCTTATAATGAAATAATTATGTAGGTATATGACTTACCAACAGAGACTATTAAAAAATATGATGTTTTACTCGATTTTTTTTCATCTCAATGGTGTTATAAAAAATAACTGCACTGATAAGTAATATAAAAAAACGCAAGTCGGCATGTGCCTTACCTCTTCTATAGCATCTAACTGTATTTCACCTAACCCTCCGTTGGGTAGATCCAAAGGAGTTTCCTTGGCTTGCGTAGCGGCTGCTGCAGAATGCCTCGCGGCTGTCGCTCCTGCACCACCCGCCGATGGCCTTGTAGCCTCAAGCAGTACCTTCAGCGACGCAATTGCATGAAGCTGCGTCGCTTTCTCGTCTACTTTACCTGCGGATATGAACGAAGTGAGCCTTAGATCATTGGCGTACAAAGTGGGGGACAAGGGGAAATGTTTCAAAGAGAGGCACAGAGGGGAATGGTAGACACGAGTCTATTTTGATCAAGAGACAAAAGATTTTTGGGTAAAATATCTAGGTTAGAAAGTGCATTCACATACAAGCTGTTTACATTTTAAACATGTTGCCATGATAATATTTAACAATTTATTTGGGCTTATTGTAAGTTTGCCACAAAGCTAATTTGCCACATTTTTGTATATTCCATACATTGAAAGTAAATTCGCTACAATTCTAACTTTTATATTAATATTGCAGAAAGTAGTGTCAGCAAACAACAACCAATTTGAAGGTATTTAAAATTTATTTCTTTATTATAGAACTAGATGGCGCTTTTTGTATCAGATCGAGCTAAGGCTTAGGTGTCTCAATGATTTAGTAACAATTATATTGTTGCGATAATAGCTAGTTGCTAATTATCAATCATATATTTTTTTCTTATCAACTAAGATTTTATTCCTAAATACACCTACTTGATAAAACACTTACATATAAAAAAATACTATAATAATAAACTTCGGGAACTCTCACCATTATACAAGCATTTCTGATACAGTCTCAATGCCCAAAAGTATCATTCTTTAATTTTTCTTAAATAATTTAAATCAAGTAATTCAAATCAGCATTTGCGAAGATTACAGACTACATCAAAATTTACGAACTTTGCCACTTCTGCAAATATCCTTAAATAAATAAATATGAACACGATTTGGAATATAGAAATAGCAGTGTTTATCGCTTTAGAACAAACAAGAGGCAGGTTTAGAACACAAAATGCAGTGCGAGTTGTGGCAACTTGTGCAACCGCGTGCAACTTTTGAGCAAACGTCATGCATGGAGTCGGCGGCCATTTTGTACGAAGTTGGACATGCCGCAGTGCATTCCGTCAGTATGAATGCCACCGGAGATAATGGGGCGATATTAAATTCTGCCATTGTTTTTAGAGTTGTCTGCTCACAAACTTTACTTACCTGACGTTGTAATATGAATTCAATTCTCGGCTGGTATATTTACAACGAAATTTGTATATGACACTGTCGCAGTATGTAATAAGGATATATGTGTTTATGTATATGTGTATATCTTAATATGTGAATGTATATCCCGTAATTGGCTGTTAGTTTTATTTTATTTTTGTCTGTAAATTGTACTATTTAAGAGCTGTGGATTTAGAGTAAATAAATAATTAAGTTTATCTATTAATAAAATATAACTCACTAGCTGGTACCAGCGACTGCGTCTGCTTTGAAAAATGAAAAATATATAAGCAATATAACGCCTGACATTTGCATTGCTATTACACTTTTGCCAGGCGTTAGTTTTTTTTTTTTAAATTTTAGTTGTTCCCTACAGGAACAGTACTCAGGATGAAAGGTTTGTTTGTTTGAATTAAAGAAATCTTTTTGCTTTTGGCTATCGTCACGCTATGACCGCTAATGAAAAAAAGGGAGCCGCCCGGACTGGCGCATTAGGTCCGGGGCGCTGATTTATCACTTTAATTTTAGGCTTTTTTTTATTTTAGCACGTTATAACCAATAATTTTATGAGTTATTAACACTTGTAAAAAACATATACTTACATATTATAATGTCTGATTAAGTTATATTTATATGTATGTATGCACTTTGCATGAATCACTCGATCGTATCAACCGGAGTAGAAATAATATTATATTTGACAATGCCTACTAAAATACATTTTCACACGTCGACTATTCGAAACGAACGATCTACGAACGAAAAATTAAAATAAAACATTAATGAATATTAATTAATATGATCGGTTTTATTAATTTTAAATAATTTAGTATGTTTCAATCACATAACCTATTAATTGTAGAATAATTATTTAAAATATGAATTGAAAATACCTGTAGATAGAAAACTCTACAAGAGTACGAGAGATAATATAATATTTGTCATTGACATTGGTTTTAACATTGACAGAAGAAAACTGAAACATTTTAAACAAATGAAATTTTAAAAAAAACTCTTATAGATGTTGGTTTGATCAAGACTCGAACTTGAATCTATCGTTTCGGCAGCCTAACCTTCTATCCACTGGGTTATTATTACTTTTTGGTGCCTACAAAAGCAACATTAGCACCTAATGACACATCTGCCTATTCGACACGATATCATATGAAAAAAAAAAAAACTGACCTACGAGAGAAGTACGAGGGGAAATTAGGAAAAATCGACCACAATTTCCGCACTTCCTATGCGACAAGGAAATGAGAACGTATGCGATAACGTTAACTGAAGATCTCATATCATAAATTAAAAAGGGGTGAGCGTTGACAGGTGAAAAGGGGAACATTTGTCTATTTGAAAATCGAACGTCGCTCGAATCCCAATAGGGTTCTTTCAAAGTCATAATGCAGATGAATTAGGCTCGAGTTCACCAACAGACGCTTATTTTTAAACAGCTGTTTAAAATTTAAACAGCCGTTTAATAATATTTTGTTGCTGTAACCGTCTGTTGGTGAACTCGAGCCTTAATGTTTAACACGCGGTCTCAGGGATATTTTGTTTTGTATCACACTGAAGTATGTCATGGACTTGACCTGACTGCTTTGGACTTGAAGGACCTGTTTTGGAAAACTCAAAGAAAAATTGCGGACTTGACTTGACAAACTAGTCTCGGGATCTGCTACTTTTGATTTTAATTTGAATTTTGCCTTTTTTGGAGTTTACTCCTTAAGAATCGATTTTCATATATAAGCCCGGGGTATGAAAATTTATGGGAGTAAAATCAAACGTCACATGTCACACGTTACTCGTTACAGGCTACAATATGCTTCAATACATATTAATATAATATAATACATATAATTATATTAATATTAATGTGTTTTAATTATATTTATTAAATTATTTATTTATCGTTCGTAAGGAGTAAAATCCAGTCGTGCGTAGGAGCTGACACACACACTTTTTTAAATTGCTATTTTTATAAATGAAGAAGAGGTTAAAACATAGTTCGAATAAGGGGTAAATCTATACAAGCTATTAAAATTTAGAGTGAAATGGAATGATCTATTAAATAGAACATTAAATAGAACATTCCCATTTAAAACTTCAACACAAACTGATGGTAAATACTTGTCCTTAAATGCGGCGGTATATAGGTCAACACCTGTCCGAGTGGGACATTTGATTTTGTGCCAAAACACTGGACTTCCTAAAGAAACTAGAGTACCTACATTTAATAAAGGAATTTTTAGATCGTGATAGTAATCACATATATTTCTTTTCTTTTATTATTTCAATCATTATATAACAAAGGGAGAAATCGTTCTGGTTTTTTTTTTTTTTGAAAAATAAAATAAATTCAATGTACAGACACGGCAGATTTTATTATATTATTATTTAGTTAAAAGTTTCACGAATATCAAGCTTTTATGTCTTTTATGACAGCCTGTGTTGGTTGAAGATCGTCTTCTATTCATTAGAGAGAAGGCTGTTTCTAAAAATGGCAACTCATTATGCGGTTCATTATGTAACGGTAATTAAGTTGTGCAACCATTCCAATTAACTCCGCTAGTGTCCGTGCTGCGGCCTGTCTCTGTGTACTGTGTAGTGGGCGACACACAATATTATTCTACCAAATAGACTAGTTAGCTTCTGTATAGACATAACATCTTTTATTCAGCCCCTAAGAGAATTATGCAGTCTTTTAGTAGTGGCAAGGCTCAATGTGTTTCGCCAAAAATGGGACAGTCCATCTGGTGACAGTAACCACCGGTTATAGAAAGCCGCATTGAAATAACACCACTTATGCTTTAGTGTTTACAGACAAACCGTCATTGAATAACATTGTGTTTTAGTAAACACAGATATGTTACTTACGGGTTTGGTAGACGACCTTGTACAAACATTTTTATACGGCTTTTAATATTTATTTTAATTTCTATATTATATAAATGAAAATTTGAAATTTTTAATCACGCATACATAAAATGGGGCCTGAAGTTTGCACATTTTTTTTTACAAAGACCAATGTAAGACAATCGTAAGAAACTAACATAAAGAGTTTCTTTATATGTTAATACGTAACACAAAATCAGTCTAAGCAATTCCGTGTCTGTGCGAACCGAGAAAATGTTTTCCTCAAATCATAGTACGATCGTAATCAATATCTGGTGCCGGGCTGAGGTTCGCGCCAGGGTTACAACGCCACCCTTTAGCCCTACGCCCTATCAGTAGGGCTGTCAACACAATAATAACCAAATAAAAACCTAAATAAAATTGCCAGAACACAAATGTGTTATGAATCATCAACTATTATGATATCTATGAAAATGACTGGTGTTCAGTACTTTATAATTTAAATTTTTATTAAACTGTTGCTTTTGTTATCACATATAAAAAAATAGATAATTGAAGATACACATACAATTAAATTAGAGTTCATAACAATATTTAAATTAAGGAATATAATTTTACTTTCTGAACATAAAGTCTAGTTAGGATTTTCAAGTATCGAATGGTTTGTTTCATTCGTGGGCGTAAGGGTTGCTATACATATAGTCGGGCCGGCACATTTCATTCAGCAATTTTTGTTGAACAACAAAGCCGACTCGAAGTACCTTCTAAATATGTTCGACTTTCATTCGGCTTACCCGATCAGCAAAATCACCCGAGTTTTGTTTAGTATAGGTATACACTGCGCGCCTTTCTGCAGAACGTTAATCTACATATACATTTATATTCGTGTCGACCACCCGACTTTGCCGACACGGCTATTTGTGGAACGTTCATCTACACATATTCTATTCTACCGCCCGGCTATGCCGGCCGACTATATCGCTGCTTAAATTCAAAAATACCACAAATCAAAAAATTCCAAAAATGTTTTTATTGCAAAAATACGAGTACAATCACAATCCTTCATATTGTATGTTGTAAAAAGACTTGTGGTTGTTTTATTCCATATTTACTAAATTTATACCTATTCAAAATTAACATATGCTTATATCTCCTGTAGTATTCAGTTTATTATAAAAGTACTTAAAACGTTTAATGCTACTTAAAAATACGCTTTGTTTTTTCGATTAGCTCTCCTATAAAAAAGTGTAATTTTGATTTGTGGTACTTTTGAATTTAAGCAGCGATATGTATAGCAACCCTAAAGCGACGCAGTCATCGCGTGTAAACGTGTCGACTCCATTATCGCTCTTATTATCGCTCTTTCTACTAGTGAAAACTTTATTAAAATCCGTGTTGGGTGATTTAGAAGAAATTAGCGGAGTTGAGTTAGAGGTGGTTTTTACTATATTTTATTATTGTATATAATTTATATTTTATTTTTCTTTAAAGAACTGGCAAAGCGCTCGATATACACACTGTATAACAAAGAGCTGTGGATAGCTTAAGCTGCAAGCAGCTTTATTGTACAACATACAATATAAAATGAACGCTTTTTCGACGAGTATGAATAAAACGAGGAAAAGTTCCTAACATTGCCGGACCCCTAGCCAAAATGCAAACACTTCGTTGCGTACTTCGGAAACGAATAGAGAACGCTAAGAGAAAGCTTGACGATTGGTTGTTGTAACGTCAAAATAAAATTTTGACCAATCACAAAGTTTCTCTTAGCGTAGCGTAGCGATTACGACTGTAGGCAGCACACATGGCCACGGGCCCAGTACTATGTCGCAAGAATCTAAATTTTTAAATATTTTTATATTAAATTTTATTTCTATGCCTAATTTAGGTACTTAAAAATTTAGTATATAATAAATGTTTTTTTTTATGGAAAAAAAGAATTATCAAAACCTAGAATTGAAAAAACAAATATTTAGAAGTAAAATACAAACATAAATGAAAATTTGAAGCCTAACAATTATATAAGCCAAATAAAAAACACATTTTCCTATTGAAACTATTTTCACAGGTTGCAGACACTTTTTATATGCATGCTATTATTATAAATGTAAAAGTAAAATTACTGGACTTTACTTTTAATGAAATTTATTATGGGCTAACTTAAGCCCTTTGGGAAGAAAGTTTGTCAAATTTTAACTCGCTACTGCCAAAAAGTTTAATAATCAAATTTTAATATAATATTATTTTAATTAAAAGACCAATATTAAGTTTGATAATATAACATTAGATAATTAATTAATTTGTTTTCTATCGAGAAATCACTAACACAAACTGACATGGAAAAGTTTCATAAGCGGTTTACATACGTATGTTGGCAACCCTATGTGGGGGATTCACCGGTCTGTGTGCTTTAGCTACACATACGTGGTCGCAGTGCTCTGTGCAAATATTATGTTACATTACACCGGCGTGATACATGTATTACTTAGCAGATTACAATTTATTTACCCATTTTCTATTTATTCAGATTTTCCGTAAATATTGACTCACAAACCATAATGTAAAATAATAATCTGAGGGATATTAATGTCATACCTACTTGTTATAACAGGAAAATAATTCTTCATCGTAATTGAGGCGAAGCCGGGAGCGGGTCGCTAGTTATTTAATAATATATCAACTAGGTATGTCCTTTATTTAATAAGGTTTACATTTTCATTTAATTTTTTTTTAAATGTTTACATTTAAAAAAAAATTGACATCTAAATTTATGATATTATAACACAAACATGGAAAAAATGAGACCGAAAAGCAGGTGATCACCGGTGATGCAAGCAATGATGATCATGATGCTGATGATGGGGCGATGATGATGGCCGCATCCGCAAGTTATAGTAATGTACTGCACATGATTTATGGAAAATTTAGTACAGTAGAATTACTAAAAATTGTGAACGCTTTCTTCTTGGATCGACGAACCTCTTCGTTCTTGTATTGGAGTCCGATAATGGAAATCTCTCACTGTTACCCTTAAACTGAGCATTTTGTTTGCTACCCATACGATTATAATAAAAAAGACGATAAACTTAATGATTATTATTACAATATAAGTGATAAGAAATACGACAACAGATTATAATATTAAAAAAGAAAAAAGGATAAGCTAATAAGCCTGCATTGAAGTTAGAAACATATAAAAATATTTACAATATATTAAAATTCTAAAAGTCAGTACACATTGAATGTTGGATATAAAGGTGAGATATTAGTTTAAAAAAATATTAAGTAATAATTAAACATGTAAATTACTTTATCCATTTTAAACTTACCTTTTGAACGATTATACCCATTATTTATTTCTAATTTATATTTAGAATCATTAATTTTATTTTCGCTCAAAAACTAGAAAATTGTGTTAAAAATAGAAAATTCTAAAAAATTTAAATTAGAAGATTTTCATATGTTGTAGGTATACCATATCAGCATAAATAGTTCTCTTCAAAGTTATTATCATTAATAGCCGTGATAGACATCTATCTTAAATTGATATACTACTGAAAAGTAAGTAAAATAGTTAAGGATTTAATAAGTAACTTTATTTACTAAATTTTTTATTTATTTATTAAGAATTCAATAAATAATGAAAATTTAAGAAATTATTTAAAAAAAAATTGACTAATATTTTTTATCAAAGATCACGAAAGTTAGTACTCTAATAAGTTTTCTGAGCGAAAATAAAGCTTTGAATCTAGATTTATTTAATTAAGCTGGTACTGGGCGTGATCTGTCGCATTTTCAAGCTGCCAGATTAAGTGTTTGGTGAAGACCTTTTTGTCTTATAAAGCGTGACGACCAATTATCTTGTGCTACGCTGGGATATTGTTGAACTAACGAGTATAGAACATATATATTTACTACACTGGACCGTCTAGTCTTTATTTCATAAAAGCAAGGTCAGGTACTTTTGAAGATATTGAAGATTTTCTAACCGACCCTTTTTCTTTGTGATCCAGTGTATTTTGTTTTTATATTTATGGTGTCAGCCTGGTTACTTGATGGTAGTTAACACTATCTAATAACCTATGTTGAAGGTAGATAAACTAAAGGGATAACTGTTATAAGGCCTCTCTGTGATCCCGGGTCTCATATTTGCCACGGATGGTGGAACATGGGGGGTTTTTAGTGAGTTTATAATAACTTTTACATTACCTAAATAAACAAATTAAGTTTCAAATTTATTTTTACTCAAATATATATTTTAAAGTTTCTACTATTTATTGTGTCGTGACTATTAAAAGGTTGAGGAGAGGTCGCTTTAAATTTAAATTGAAAGACAAATTTGACGACAAAGTTGAAAATGGCATTACTTTGTGAAATCGGATCAAATGAATGGTTCTTGTATCATCAGAAGTGGAATTGGACACGGAGCCGAGAGCAAGCAATTTAAATATTCAAATGCATCCCCGTTACCAAATCAAATACGACGCATGGGCGTTGGAACTCTCACAAACACGCCGTACGAATTTTAAAACCAAAAGAAGTTGTATGAAGAGTTGGATAGCGCTGATGCCGCGCTAGAGTAATTTTTTAATAAAAGAATTTTTAACTCAGTTTCTAATGTTTTCTAAACTTTAGAAATGTGTTTTAAAAAATACTAGTTTAAATGAAATTTTTAGAAAAAAAATTCTAATTATTTTCCACACGAAATCACCATTAAAATATTTTATTATTATTAAGAGTGACAGGAATATCGAGGCTCGAATTGTCTTTATTAGATGGTTACCGTCTCTCCAAATTGTTGTGCGTGATATAAGGAGATGAGGATACGGGTTTTGTTCTTTCACAGTGTCTTGTGGTTACTGCCAAGTTTGTCACCGCGGAACGCTGAGTGTTCCCCCCTCTATGAGTATTATGACTATACTCGTCAGTCCAACACAACCCAGTCAGAGTTAGTGAAAGCAAAGCGCGGGTGCATACCTAACTCACCATCGTGCATCGGATCGATGGTATGTATCATGAGCTGCAGCAGACCGTGGCGGAACTTTGCTGCTGGCGGCGGGCCCTTGCTGGAGCCTGCTGTGCCCGCTGCTGTGGCTGTAGCTGTGTTGGTGCCCACTGATGTCTCGCTCGACGTCGTCGCGTTGCCGTGCTGTAGAGAAAATTATTTTTTTACACCTTGAAACGTATAAAAATGTTAAAAGAAAATTTAAACAAGTCATAACTGTCATAACATTATAGATTTTACATTTAAATTTCTCTACAAAATGACCATGGACTAGAGATTTTTTATGAACGACGAGGCGCTCCTAGTTAATTAATTAATAGTTTATATTAATTAACAAATTAATTAATAGGACAATCCTGGCAAATATATTATCTAAGTTACAATTACGTTTCTTATAAGTTTCTTTGTAAACTTTAAAAATTCACAAAAGATTTCACGCATTTAAAAGTACCAAATTCACAATAGAATTTTTACATAGGGATTGGGTTTCAGAAAGAACAAAAACCCACTGAAAAGAGGCAGGTGGGAATGAAAGCATTAATCAAGTTGAATACCTGAATGAAAATGACACAGGTCCGAGATAAATGACCTGGAAAGCACTCCCCTGTGTACGAGACGGTAAGAGCCGATTTGAACTTTTTAGAGCCGGACAGAAGTGGCAGATATATAACAAATAGTCGTATGTAGGGTATTTTGCTAGACTTTGTATGTATTGGCTACTAATTGGAAGCAACAGGGGGGATGTATTGATTTTTGTTACTCTTTCAAGCGAAAATTTGTGAATGGATTTTAATGAGACTTTACAGTAATGTAGTTGATACATTAGAAAACCCAATCCTTACATATTATAAAACAAAGTTCCACGCCGCGGTGTCTGTCTGTGTGTATGTTCGCGATTATCTCAAAAACTACTGAACAGATTTTCATGCAGTTTTCTTTGGTAAGAGCGTTAAATGAAGAAGGTTTTTATATATAATTTGCTAGTCAGATATAATTTATAAAGATACTGACCGATATAAACGATAAATGAAGTCGCGGGCATAAGCTAGTATGATAAATGAGAAACTTTGTGAGGTTGGATGTACTGATGTAGGTTACTCTTTTACACAAAAATTTGTGAACGGATTTTCACGAGATTTTACAATTATATATTTTATACATACATTAGAATAACACATATCAAAATTACAATTATATTTCGTATTTTTTTGGAAAAACTAAGCAGCTCTCATTCCTATTTTTTATCTATATTTTGCTTTGATAGTTTGGTTTGGATAAAATAATAGATTTTTTTAAATTCCAACGTTCGAATGGTATCAAGACAGCAAGCACTAAACTACTTAAGATGGTTATGCATTATTTGTAGCAAAACGTTTGGAATTAACAAAGCACTTGACACAATGGCTCGGATAAGGAGGTCCTCTTGCGTCTCGTATTAACTGTAAGGACGCAATTAATATCCCTGTCCCTCTCTCAAGGGATTTGTGTAATCTGTACTATTTAAAACGATGGTTTTATTTTCATTTTAATGATAAAAGTCTTCAGTTCCGTTTACACAATAGAAAAGCTTTTGTATCTTCTTAATTATAATTTTACAAATTTAGTGCTTGCTGTCGTCGCCACTGTCGCAATGTCTGAAGACCAAGGTCTATAATAAGTGCGCCCTGCCAGTAATTACGTATGGTCAAAGAAAATATAATTGTAGGTACGTTTGTTGCTGAAACGTTGTCTCTCACGGCAGGACTGGTCCAAAAGCTCAAATTCGCTCAACGAGCTTTTTAGCGGATTTCTTTGGTGGATAGAATCAATCAGACATTTCAATTTTATTTTTATTAGTACAGATGATGATTACCATGAAAGTTAGCAGGTAAGTATAAGCATTTTTTTTTTAATTTTAGAATTTTAAAATTTAATTTAGATTGAGATTACTCTGTTTTCAGAATCTAGTGTTTTGTATACAAAAATTGCTTTTTTTATTTGAGTGAACTGTAAATAGTGCACGAATGTGAAGATAGCAATGTACCATCTTATTGTCCGAGTGTTGTGACCTCATGCAGGTCGTTGAAGCGTTTTAGGTCAATTACCGACCTTGCTGTTATGAACACAGAACAATTTCATGGCTGTGACACAAAATTCCAATTCCTTATTTTGTTAATGTCACTTTGAATGCAGAGTAAATTAATTACAACTAATAAACAACTAACTAACTATAACCACTGAAAAAAGAAATAGATTTGCCCTCTACCAGTGGCCAATAGTAAAATTTTAAGGTACTTAGTCAATAGTTTTCTTACGATCAATGACAAATTTATTTTTTCATTTTATAAGTAGGTAGTTCATTAATAATTTATTGTATCAAAAATATTTGATTTGGTGATATGCATATACATTTCTGAGGTGACAAGATTTAAAAAAAGTATACAAAAAAACCTATACTTGACCAAAATCAATATTTGAATATTAATTATTTTGAACTCGTGCTTTCAATACTTTCTTATTTATAAAAATAATTATATTTTTCTGTAACAAAAATGTTTTTAATAAATTGGAACCGTTTGTAAGATTTTCAATTGCCAAAAAATTATGTTGGCTTTCAAATAGAGAAATGAATGAAATATTCTCAACATTGTAAAGAGAGAAATTAAAACGGAAAAAGCACACTTAACCCGTTGCATTTAAAGGTCAGTTTTCCGGGTCAACCACAAGCAAGTCCAGGCCTCGGTCTATTGTTTCGATTTTACCACATTTTATACAATGGACGACTTTTTCTAAACTAACTACTATATGTACAATCACCACAGGGGAATGTTGAGCCATTTGTCACTGTTCTTAATTTGACTGTATTATAATTTTAATATTGAAATTCGTTATCAGTTGTGTACCCGAAGTAAATTAAGAACAGTGACAAGTGGCTCAACATTCCCGTGTGGTGATGGCACCTACACAGAAAACAATATGTATATTTATAAAAATAAATAAATTTAAATTTTTTCTTAAGTGCCTTTGGATATTTACCAAAATTTAAAATTATGTTTATATTTTTTTTGGATTTCTCTTTCTCTCTATACTCCCCGTTTGCCGTTACCAGGCAAACAAGGTTATCAGGCAATACTTGCTGTGGCTTTTAAATAAACATACGTAGAATATATAGAACACTATCGCATTTATAACTTTAATAATGAATTTGCGATGGGTATACTCGTAATTTGAAATATACAGTCCGGCGAGGTATAGCAATAATTGCTCTGTGAACGGTTTTACAGTTGATGGGGCGGAGTGTTATTGGCTGTCCGGTTAGCGTTGGCTTTTTAAACTATATTGGACGTTTTAACAGCTCCGGACATGTTTGTGCAATTACTTAATAATTGCTTTGACTGTATACGCTCACGGAAATAAATTTAGACAAGAATTTGAGGGGTACATATAAGCACTATTCTCTTAGGAAATGCGCTTATTTATTTAAGAAGAATGTCTTAGTTTGAAATGAATTTCCAAGCCCTTGTCAAAAACTATTTCTACTAGTAATAGCTTCCCGCAAGCTATACACAACCTTCCTCGTTTATCGTTCTTTCCATTAGTGAAAACCGTATCAAAATAAGCTGGGTGGTTTAGAAGAAGTTAGAGGAGAAACAGACAGACGCGGACAGCGACTTTAGTTTATAACTAGCTGTTGCACGCGACTTCATCCGTGTAACTTTGCAAAATATAGCCTACGAGTATGTTACTCGCTCATAATATAGCTTCCCAACAGTGAAAGATTTTTTCAAATCGGTCCAGTAGTTTCGGAGCCTAATATTCAATTCAAACAAACAATCAAATCTTTCCTCTTTATAATATTAGTCTAAAGTCTAATAGATATGTAAACTTCAGTTTATATAATTGGAGATTTTGTTTTTCATTTGTAATATTTATTTATTTTTTATTATTTTGTATTTGGCCATACTATGTACAATCTCATTTCTAAAAGATAGCCTGCATTGAGTTATCATTAAATAATTTAGACAATTTAAGCCCAATGTTTTTTTTTATATCTTATTAAAAAAAATCATTTTTAATAGATCTTAGATGCAATGTTCATTCTCGTAGTAGTGTCAAACATTTGTTTAAAGTGAAAACTTCTTTAGGCACGTTGAGCACTTTATGAAAACATATTGAACTATATGGAGAAAAAATATATTGAACTCGCGCCGTTATGCTCTGTGAGTGACACCGTCAGTGACGTTTAATTGTATGAAATAAGCGCCATCTACCCGAATTAGGAAGTACTTATTGATTCATAATAAGCTTAATTTCATCAAAAGTTTGTTAAGATGTTAACAGATGGCGTAGTTTTCACTTCTGACGTGCAGTTCTACGACAGACAGTTTTTTTAAATTTTAGCCTCAGGCTACAAAAACTGTTCACACTTCTGTACTTATTTCTCATAAGAAAAAGATATATTACTTATTACTCATGGTACCTTGCCGAGTATCCTTGGAAACTCTATAAAAAGTAATTAAACATTATTATTTAAATACTAACATAATTATAAACAATAACAGTTAGCTCGCCCGCTTTATACAAAGGATAACTAATTGTCTATAATTAATTGGTTCACCATGCTCTAATAAATCTAGGGTTAATTATTCACTTAAAAATGCAAGAACTTTATATAATGGAAGAAAGAGGGTCAGTATATACTACATTAAATGCTAAAGGAATTAGGTTAAATTATGGAAAAAACACTAAGTATAATAGTTGATAGCATTCGATGAACTTTGATTAGTAGATAATTATGGTTTATGGCGGTTAATGGCAAATTATTCGAATGAATGATACCTGTTAATTGCACTTTATTTCTCAATTGCACTTTATTTCTCTATCTTATGAAAAAGGTCGTAGTTTTGTGAAATACATAGTTAAAAGACTTTCACTAGTAGTCACCAGAATGTTAGTACCCAAAAGTTCTAAAAATAATTATAAATCCTCCAATTTCTGTCAAGTTGTGTCAAATCATTCCTTTGAGCATTCCCATAGAGCCTTAAAATATCTTAGAATTTTTAAAATACATTTAAAATAAACCATTTTCGAAAAACAAATACCTACGCGACTAATACCTTAATTGTAGACATCTAGACATCGAGATTAGCACGCTAAGCAGAGTTGGATAGCAACTTTCTACTTGCAGAATTTAAGCTAGTTCCCCCAACACGTTATACCATTAATTTAGTTGGAAACTTGGCGTTTACGCGAATTAAAACTTTTATTAGCACATGCTCTTAGTTCTACCCCAATGGTTAGTTGGATAGAAATTCTTCGAGTCATTATCTTTATGTAAAATGTAAATTCATTACATCGAATTTTTTATTTATACAGATATGCAACTTTATAAAATGTTTTTATTTTTCTCTAAACACTCCCTGAAAATTAAAAATATGCTATTTATTTCATGGTTTATTTGAAATCTAATGTGCAATTTAGTTTTAAATTTGGATAAACTTTGCATTGGCATAGTGTCATTGAATTAAGCCGATCCGCTCGCTGTGTCCAAACCGCAAACGCGTGGCTAGTGCCGCTACGATGACAGATGCCCTAATTTATATTACGAGTATACTCAAGTCGCGTTCACTGCAAATAAATTGTAAATTCAAAAACGTGCTGGACTGCTAGACTTAACTTATACCTACTGCAAGTGTCGACATAATATGATGATGAATCAGAGCGATTTTCTCATTTACTCACTTCTATCTTGATACTAACACGTAGTAAACTAGACTCTTGCCCTTCCGCAAAATTTCCACACTAAACGTGCATTTCTTTGGAGATCACGTGAAAAAATATTGTTTTTTTTTTTTCAATTCCTATTTTCACTTAGTTGCTGAGAGACGTGTAGTTTCGCCTAGCTTCTTTTAGTTTTTATGCTTACAATATGGACTTATTTAAGCGAGCGACCAATTCTTACAGGGTCGGCAGCGGTGTGTCCTTAATAGGTGATGGTAGCAACTACCATCAAGTGGACCTACCATAGCTTACCATCAGGTAGACGCCTGCCTGACTCACTTTATATTTTTATTAAAAAAAAAAATTAGCTGAACTGTTGGAACTTCGGAATAAAAAGTATATCTAAAGCCTCTTGTATAAATTTGTAATTTCTAAACCAGAATAAATTTTAACTTTATTATTACTAATAGTTATAGATTCAAAATAGTGCAAGTCCATTATGTTGTTTACTCAGCGGTAACAATTTTTTTTTTCTATATTATGACAATGCAATTTTATTTTTCTAGCCAGATGAATAAAACCTCTGGCAAATAACAATAAAATGTTTTAACTAGGTCGAGAGTTGTGCTCAGCTAGTTGTATAAGGCGTACTCTTAACATTTTTAACACCACTACGAGTGTTTTGTAGAGCGACCACTAAGTTTTTACCATATCATTAAAATAACACACTTTGTATGTTTTTCCAACTTGTTAACTATGCTACGGCTTAAACAATTGAAAAATATTTCAATGTTATTTAATATAGAATTACTTACTATATGGCTTTGTGTTTATTTTGACTTAATTTCAATATATTCACTATTTATGATTAGACAAACAAATATAATTCAGATATTTAAGGGTTAAAAGTATGCTAGATTTTCCACTAAATTGTCTAGCACGTGCTTACAAGTATTTTTCAAATCGATCAAAATGTAAATTTTGTTGAATCTTTATTAAATTTATTATTGTTGTATCAACATCATTTTCTCAGTTATAGGAGTCCATTACTGGGTACAGACAACGAGCGTTGTCTGTGTCGTTTCGAGCACCAGATTTAGATACTTTATTAATTTTAACAAATTAATAATTTACAAAAACATACAATCACTCTAAACAGAAAAATTGAAATTACTAAAGTTCGACGAAGAAATCTTAAATGACTTGCTACTGGGACGAGTGAGGCTTTCATCAAAGAACCTTTGTCGAAAAGGTCACAGATGACTGCGACACTAAACAAGGCGGAGGCACGACACTTTTTAATTCGACACAATCCACTACTGCTTTTCAACTGCCCGGGTACTGTATTCATTTTGCAAAGGCAAACCAAGACACGGTGTCGTCACGTGCCGTCGCGTGCCCAGCGCGGTGTAAAGCTTGTAACATTTTAATTTCGAAATGTTTGCAGAGAAACTGCGTATATGTTTCATCGTCATCGTCAGCCTATACCTTAACATTTGTAGTAAGTAAGTAATAAGAAGGCATCTATCTTCATCATGTCTTTAATTGTTAGTGTCGTCTTCACTTTTTTTTCAATAATTTAACTCGTAAACTTTTTTAATTTAAAAATAAATAAATTCCAGACCTATCTTAAAGAGTGTTAATAAAATTAATAAAATTAATAATACATTATTGGCAATTTATCAGTTTCATTTTCAAAACATATATAGGTCTTTGTAATTGAGCGCTACCAAACTCCGTCCTGTGTCTATGAAACACGATCTTAATTTTAAACTTAGAATATAGAACAAACTTAGAACATAGTTTGTTCTATATTCTAAGATTTTAAAATGAAACAAGATTTAATACCATCTAAATCGAAGGTTTAAAACCTTCTAGACCATAAATAGTATACGCTTACACATTTTTTATAATGCAACTTATAATGCAGCGTATTCTTTTAAAATGCAACAGACCATAAGAAGTAACAAAATTGTGTTAAAATTTTCAAATTACATTTTTTCAACAAGCAATTTGATTTCCTACGTTTAAAAAATTTGTCTTAATTTTAAGCTCGGAATTGTTATTCCAAAAGTTTCGTCCGAATGAAGTCGTGCAGGAGTGCAAAGATTTATATTTTAGTACTCCGAGTTTTAAAGTGAAGATTTAAGTAGGCCGCACAGCAGCTCAGCTGTATATTCGCAACAAAATTTATAATCCCCGCTTTGAAAGACAGGCTGACAATGCTGACATTGCTCATGCTGACAGTGGCGTGCCTTGAAATAGGACTCCTGTTTCAAATTTTGTCAAATGGCCCTTCCACCAGACTGTGAAGAAGCCCAAATGAAGGAAAAATACTTTTTCTAAAAGAAACAAAAAAGCTCGCATGTTTTTGGAAACAATGCTACTAAACTCTAAGCTCTTAAACACTAAACTCGCAACCTATAAATTAAGTAAGATTGTGGATAACATTTATAAATTTCTTACCCTGGGCCCATAGAATTGATATAGTTGATACGTCGGTAGGCTACGTCCCTGCTCGTAAAAGTTCAAGTTTAGTGGATAGTTTGAATTTTTATATAATGTTTTTATCAATATTTTTATGTAACTGTGGTACCACGTACACGCATTTGAAAAAATCTTTCACTATTTGAAAGACATTTTATTTTGTCAATAATAAATACAAGTTATGTAAGTAGGTTAATAAAAAAAAATCCTTGACACAAATACACATAGTCAGGCTTAATAAATTATATTGAAGTTATGCACTCATTATAAATAATAATAGCAATAATAGAAAAAAAAATGTCATCATTTAAATAGTTCACTATTGTTTTTAGAAGTCCTTTTGTATTATTTTCTTATAAAAGGCCAAATAATGTTTTGAACTTCAATCAGAAATATCCTGATCACGTTAAAGATAAGTAATAAAATAAGTATTTTGTGACTGTATCATTTAGTTTATGACGCTGTGTCATATTGTGATAACCCACAAAATATTTCTCAGTTGGTCCAGATTGTGACCCGCAATGTGTAATTTTATTCCAAATCTTATTATTTCTAAGTCCTCGCCTTAATTTAATTGCATTAATTTAATTTAATTAATCTAATTATATTAATTGCATTAATTTATTTGCCTTAATTTAAGTTTTTAATTGCAGGACATAGTATGCCCCTTTGCATTAACTTTGATTATGTACGCATTTTGTTTACTTACATTACAAAAATTACAAACGAAATTCCGCCCTCACAATTTACCCTGTGTACACAAATAAGCTCAGTGCGTATAAACAATGAGTTACATTATGCGTTTGAAAATGATTAATTACGTGTCAGTAAAAACGAACGGTAATATATTCCTTTGTGTTAACCATTCCCCATTGTTTGGAGGCCGAGATTGTATTGACAGTTTCAGGTGAAGATATATGCAAACATTGTTTGTCGAATTGCTTGGATTTCATTTAAATTATAGAATAGAATGGATTAGAATGGATTGGAATGGAATGGAATGGAATAGAATGGAATGGAATGGAATCGAATGGAATCGAATGGAACCGAATGGAACCGAATGGAATCGAATGGAATCGAATGGAATCGAATGGAATCGAATGGAATCGAATGGAATCGAATGGAATCGAATCGAATCGAATCGAATGGAATGGAATAGAATCGAATCGAATCGAATGGAAGCTTCGGAAAACAGAATAATTAAAACATATTAGTTACTGTCTTTATGTATTTGTTTTTCAACTCTGTTTGAAAACTATGACTCCAAAAACGACTCTGTTGGAATTAGACTATTTCAGGTTATTTTTTATTCGAATTCTTTTGCACTTATTTCCACACTAATAATTCAATAACGATAAACGATTAATAAAAAAAGCGATAAACGAGAAAAGTTTGTGTATATTGTATAATTAGCAGAAACAAATGCATCCGTGCGAAGCAGGAGGCGGGTGGCTAGTTTTGAAAAAATACTGTCTATATATTTTTTTAAATTTCTCTTTAATACTAAAGAATGTAATGTTGGTTAATAAATATATTAGGCAGGCGAATAGCAGCCGAAGAGAAGTTGTAAACGGCGCTCATATCGGTAGGAACGGAAAAATAGATGGGAAAGTAGGGCGAACCCGCAACCAAGCCGCTGAGGAAATGAGGTCGTAAAGAGATTCGAGCGAAGAATGTCATACGTAAATTTAGCGGAGTAAATGTAATTAAAAAAGTTGGAAATCACACAGTACTCGTAGGTACCTATATCTTTCTCACTGAAACAAGTAATTCTCGCCGTGACAAATTGTAACCTGAATTTTCTAGTAATCGAAAAACATTTTTTTTCATCACACCTATTCGAAAAACGACAATTAGCCGAAACTAAATTCAATTTTGTCTCAAATGGAATTTGAGTTTTCTCTCTTCTGATTGGTCCGAGTTGTAAATATAAATATTTAATTTTTTAACGATACGATTTCGAGACGCAGCTCTTTCCTTCTCTCATAGGTGTGTGTAATTAGGGGCTAAAACATTTTGTTCTCGGGCGGCGTATATTGAATTCTTCTCTACGCTCAGGGCGTTGCTGCAGGGTTCTTACTTTAGAATCTTTCGCTTTATGAATTCAAAATAACGCCTTCGAGGAACAAAATATTATTTATTTATTTATTTATTTATATTAGGGAAACATACAATATCTCGCTACACATTATAAATATACATACAAGAAAAACACAAATCAGCAAAGTTTCCACTAAATTACTAAAACATATTATAAATTACAAGTCACACAAGAACATTGTATATGTATATGTGTCCCCTTGTAACACATACAACTGTTTTTTAATATCTCTGTAAAATTAACAAATATAGTATAGTTTTTAAACAGGATAGTAGTCAGTGATACTAAAATTATTAAATTCCAGAGAACATTCCAAAAAGTACTGCAATAACAGTATTCAATTTTAGTCTTAATATTTCTAAACCAATACAGACCTCACTCAGTTCGTATGTGTAAAAATGTACTGAAAAATACGAAAAATCACATCAGTAAACCTACATAATCGTCTGTCATGTGCGAAGGAAAACATTGTAGAAATGAAAACTGAAAATTGTTTACCTTCTACTTCAAACAAGCGTATTACGTTGACAAACAAATTACGACTTTATGAAGCGATTTTAAGGTACATTATGCCCTGTAGCATGTTAGGGCTGGCAGTATCGACTTTTTAGATTCAAGTACTGTCTAGACAGATGCAATAACCAATCGGAGACGAATTTTAATCTGAACACACAACCCCTGCTAGGGCTCGAAAAGGGTTAGGATTTGTAGGATTAATTTGGTGCCATTTTACGTGTAATTGATAATTTCAATTTATATGTTAACTAGCTGAAGCCGGCGACTTTTGCAAGGCGTTCGATTTCTTAATTTTAGATGATCTGTCGGGAACAGTACTTTTTTCCACATGAAAGGTACCCTATGTCGTTTCCGGTATCCCCGAAAATGAGTATGCAAAATTTCATGATGATAGGTTGAGTAGTTAAGGCGTGAAAAGGTTAAAGACAGACAAACATACAGAGTACTTTAAAATTTATAATATTAGTATGTATTACAAGTGCAAAACTCTATCTAAATTTCTAAATCTAATTAATAATTAATTAAAAATTCTTGCGATTTGTAAATTCTCTTAATAAATTCAAATTTTCATCCGTTACTTTGTCGCAATGGAAAAGCCAAGAGTAATATTGCATTGGCCAAAACGTCGGTGCACCTTATACTAATATATACCTACTGGCATAATTAAAACAAAAAAGGAATCGGCGCTTTGAAAATAATGTTTCAGCGCTTGTTTCAGAAATAGACAGTAAAGTTATTTATTTCTATATAATATTGACATCATCATCAAAATTATCAGCCCGTTTCTCTCCAGTGCTGGATTGGATTTAGACCTCTTCCAATGCCCGCCACCACGCACTGTCCTCTGCGCTTCGCATCCAGCCATTTTATGCGATGCCGCACTCGCTAGCGAGAGCGTCAAATATTTAAATAGAAAATTTACAATTTGACATTGACAGTTGACAGTTGACAGTTTTACATATAAATGTTTTATGTTCTCGCTAGCGAGTGCGGTCATTGTAAACTCATGGTAAAGGTACTGGTCGCAGGGCGTCTTCCAATTCGTGGATTTTCTGATTGTTTCTAGTGTGTCAACAAATTTGGTTCTTCGGCTTATTTTTTTATATTTGACATAGGTACTTATAATATAATATTTCTTGTTTGACAAAAGAATGCGTGTTTAGAATGTGTGGGTGTATGTAATTGAATTCAAGTTTGATAACAAATCATCAAACAACACTCTGATTTGTATTTTATAAGTAAACTAGCGACCCGCCCCTGGCTTCCTCGTTTATCGCTCCTTTCATTAGTGAAAACAGTATAAAAATAAAAATCCGTCGGCTGGTTTAGGCCACCTACCATCGAGTGGACCGTCAGTCTGGCTGACCACTTTACATAAAAATGCGTATATTAATGGAGTTGTTATAAAAAGTTCATTATTAAATCACTATTATAAACTGTTTAATTGTAAACTATTTTGATTTTATAAAATATGGTGTCATTCTATCAATGTTGTCAATATTGTCAGAATGAAATGTTTACATGTAAAATATAAAGTGACAAATCTGATCTCAGTTAATTTATTTATACTATAGTTTATATTATTATTGTTATAGACTAAATAATTAGTTTTATCCATAACCAGAAACCAAAAATACTTTAAGTTCTTCCGAAAGAATAGCGCTGTGAAATATGAGCGAAGCACGTAAGCGGACATAATTGATTATACTTACACGAACATGTTAACCATATATCATATAACGAAAAGGGAATCAGAAAATGAACACAATAGGGTATATACACGGAATAAGTAATTTATCTGTTCCGTGGGCATATATTTTGGTATATTTCGCTAAATTTTACTTCCTTCGAGGGTCGTCAATGTATATAAGAAAACAGATCATGTGACCCTGAACCGTACAGATACAATGCTTTTATTTGAATCTAGCGACTCTCTCAAGGCTTTGCACTAATGCATTTTTTTGCAAATCATATAATATAATACACGAATCTCCTTGTTTATCGCTGTACCAACTCAAAATCTTCAGTAGTTCCTTGTAGTTATTTCTTAACTCATAGCGGTCTTTAATTTATTTAGAAAGGTCGCAGTTTTAAGTTCATGTTGAACTGGGGAGATTAAATTTTCAAACAGTCATGAGAACTAACTTGTATATTACTGAACTGCACTTTCATTGTATAAGCGCACAAATTGTATGTTGAAGTTTGTACAAAGGCTTGTCATAGCAGAGGGATAAGTGCATAATAGATGTTGTCGATACTCCTTTGTGCACTAAAATATCTTGCGTAGAACAACAAAGTTGTATCAAACTCTGCACTCTGCACTAGTAAGTGCATTCAATGGGTTAATTATAATATTAATTGCTCGAATTAGCAATCAAGGAAGATGTTTATTTAAATTTATATAATACGTTTCAAATAGTTTTTAGAGCTTTCTCCACTTCCTTAACTTAGTTGCCTTAAGGCGCCCCCCTATGCTACGACTTCTACTTAAGGAATTATAATTGACTTAGGTACACCCGTCATAAAAGCGTTTTACAACTTTATTCAACAAATTTAAATTTGTTTTTAAAATTAAATACAATTAAATATTATAAATGCAAAATTTTAAAAATTAACTAACATTCTCAAAGCAGCTACGATTTTCCTGTAACAAAGAAATATTGTTACCCTGTAATCTGCACATAATAATATGCAGACTATGTATGTATTTTAGTCAAATACAGAACACGAGGCTTAAAAGGGTAGGTAATTAAAATATATTGTTCAACAAAGTAATGTATTATTAACTGAAAATTTAAACTATTAATTTTAGTTGTGATAAATTTCATAATAAAATATAACAAAATTAAGAATATATTGTGCATAATATAATTTTTCTCTAATTTTTTTGTCAAGAGAAAACCCAAAATGATTGAAGATAAACTTCAAAGTTACATGTAAGATGAATCAAAAGGCTTCTCATAGGAACTCTCATAGGAACCGTGTCATGGAAGCTATATCATCGTAGAACCAATAATCTCCTATGGATTGCATACATTTTAAGCTGTCCCGTTTCTCAGACATTTCAATCAAGATTTCATTCTAGCTACTTAATGACGACTGTACGTGTCTTTATGGATTCGTGCCAGTTTTAATTAGGTTAAGATACTTCTTAGCTAATCATCATTGAATTCACAATTCAAAGACACATCACTTCAAAGAGCGGAAATACTAGACTGAATTTAATGTCATATAACGAAACAATTACAAACGTATATATTTTCTGGTATAAAGCTACTAGTACAATGTTGGCGTCATGCCAAGCTCCTGCAATTAAGAGAATATCCCAAACAGTGCTTTGAAACTATGTTATTCTCTAATTACAGCACTATTTTTTCCTCGTGCTATTGAATGAAGTGAATGTTTTCTAATTTCTTTACAGAATTGTTTCAAAACGTCACATCGAATGAGATAGATTTAAAAAACTACTACCCTCACAAGCTTACATATGATTCTGTCATTTATGTACACAAGAGGTTTTTAAAAGGGAAACAAAAGAAGGTCGAATCAGACAAAGTTGTAAATGTAGATTCCGTATCAAAGGAAGGGAAAAAATGTGTTGCCGAAAGTCTGCAAAGAGAACATAGCTGTAAAACATACGATAGAGATGTTATCAATATGGGTTCCAGCGATCCGATTTTACAAAAAACAATAGAATTTGCTAAGAATATCGCTCCCCTAGCAATGCCATCTAGTCAGGAGAAGGTTCCAGTTTACAAAATTAAAACTTGCAAGAAACACAGAAAGAAAAATAAGAATTCGCCAGAACCATCAACTAATAGAGCTCACGAGAAGTGTGTGATAAATAAATTAGAAAAGAAAATGGAAACATATAGAACAGAGAAACGTAAATACGATGATAATTTTGTTCTGAGAGAACCGATGAGTCAAACTTCACAAAGCAATACTATGGATGAAATAAATATTAATCAGTCTCTTACTTGTTCCTCTTCTATGTCAGAAAACATAACTCGAAAGAAATGTAATCAAAGCCGCAATACAAATCTAATGGACATGAAAAAAATTGCGGTTTCAGAGTCTTTTGAAGCCTTAGCTACAGAACTAATGGACGGCTCTGGGGATAATAAAATAAAAATCCACTTAATGAAAGATACTGATAAGCGTTTATTTAGAGAAGACATTAAAGGGCCAATTGTATCTGCAGTTAAGGAATACCTGCAAGAAGTAATAAACAAAACAGAGAATAATGATGATTTAACTAATGTACAGAAAATGGTAAAGCGTAATACACATGTCTTGGATAGCATTTTGGAAAAATTAGAAAATATTGAGAGAAAAATTGATAATATATGCAAAGATAACATAATTGTTACAAAATCTTGCAAACCTAAACCTGTTAAACAATCTATTTTGGAATCTTTAGAGGAAGATATTTTCGACGCTAACACTAAATTGGAAGAAGTACATCGACCACAAAGTGCAGAAAACAGAAGAGCATCTAATAATACTGTTGTTATTTTAAGCCCTATCAAAGAGAAAAGAGAAAAAGCAGGAGATGGGGAGGCTGTGATATACTTTACAGATGACGCAGACGAAGTAACACCCAAGACTTCTCGTACGACTCTACTAGGCGACAAATTAAAATCAACATCAAATGTTCCTTTAGGATCAAAACCAGAACGCTCCAATAGAATACCAGCCAGATTTTGTTGGACGGATGCTGGGAAGAGACAGTAGCTGTGTTTATTTTTTAAAGCCAATCATCTTTATCTATAGTCTAAATTTTTATAATAAATCATCTTTGAATTTTAGTTATTTTATAAGTAGTTGTATTTTAATTATGTAGTCTTATTAAATCATTAATTTTTTTGGCATTTTTATTTCTTTTACTGTTGTGTAAATTTAATATTAATTTAAAAACTGTCTGTTATGGTCAATTGCTAAATATTAAAATTATTATTCAAGCACATTTTATTTGCAAATTCAATCTGACCTCATATCGTACTTCAGGTAATTTCTACGAGTATGAGTAAGAGATGCCAAAGCCCTATCAAAGTCTCAGCATCATTTTATAATGATGCAAATGTTTTTATAGGCGAACAAGTGTCAACAGCCTGCATGCTAGTATTTATGTTATGAAAAAATCCGATGCTTATTATTTTAAAATTACATAAATTGAGGAATTTATTGTTTTTTCAATACTGTTATAATTTGTCTCGTGTTCACGAGAAAAGATAAAATAAGAAAGGAAAACAACAGAGATGAGAAGTACCTATTTATTATCTTACAAAGTCTGAAGCATTTCAAAGCGAGGAAGTGCAGCAATAAGACTGGATTTCGATATGAATAAAATTAATATTTTATGTTAATTATACAATTAATTGATTAACGCCAAGAATGATATGCCTAGTCAATTTTCATACAATTTGAATGTTGAATGTTGTAACCCCACTTTGCCACCGATTCGGAGGAATCCGGAGTATTTATCGATTCAATGCAAGCCGCCTCTCGCTTCGCTTCGCTTCTAACTGGAGAATTGTATCCAATGAATAGTTAAACGTAAATTGTTGGATGCAACATTCAAGCCAAAGGTCCAAACAATTTATTACAATGATCTTTATTGAAATGCACCAAAAAAAAATTATGCTTATACATCTCAGACTAAATAAGATCTATAGACAGAATTTTGCGGTGAACATAGTGAAACATACTAAATATATGTTTACAGGCCGTTTACTCTATTGATATTTTGTTTTGTTTATTTTTTATTAAAAAAATTAATTTCTAAGTTTACTTACGTTTGAAATGTGATTCCATAATGCTTTTTATTTTTTGAAACCTGCCTTTTACAATTTACACCCTTTCACTACCCAAATCGACATTTTCACTAGTAAATATTTTAATAAGGCGAGGGGTAGGATTTATCTTTAGTTATTATTTTACATGAGTTACACATAATGCCTAACAAAAAGTTATAGAAACGTTATAATATTTTTATTCTTTCCATCGTGAGAAATGGAGAAGCACAGATTTCTTGTTGTCCATTTTAAATGTGAATTAATAGCATCAGTTTTAATTATTGACTTTTATTATTGATATTATGGATATTATAATGATTCTGATAATTGAAAAGTTAAATTAGTTTATGAGAGAAGACAGCTTAAGTTAATATATATATATATATAGCCTAGCAGTGTTGGTAATTAAGGTGAAAATTTCAAGAAAACTGTCGCCATTATCTAACGAAACTTCCTTTTGTCGCCGCTACGTCATGTTCCTTCGCCTAATAAATTGAATTTCATTATAATTAAGAGCGGAACCAAACTGGTAACAAATGGTGATAATTACCATTACATCATAAATCATTGCATTGTCTGTCAACTTCATAAAACCTCCCGGGGCCTTCCGGTCTCTTAGTGTGTGGTTCTATGGCGGCGAACAGTAATATCTAGATATTATGCATATCTATATTATTCTAACTAATATTATAAATGCGAAGTAACAGAGAAAGGAAACGATACCTTTAATTCTTTTATTTGAAAGTCGACAGACAGTCTGTCAAAGCTGGACATGCCTATTAACACAAGCGCCACTTGGTGCTGTAAGTGCGCTGCCAAACTAAGGTCGATAAAGGATAAGGATAGAGAAATGGGCTCTTGCATCCCATAATTAGGATAGGATATGAGAATATTTTTAAGAACGAGTCTACAGGCGCCTTATTAGGCACTCTTAGTTCTTTTATGTAAAGGTCGGTAGACAGGCTGACAATTCATTTGATGGTTTGGTGTTGCAAGTGCACTGCCAAACTTTGAATGGTAAGGGAGTAGGAAGGGATAAAGAAATGGATTTATTACACACACACTTATTTCAAGTTGGTCAGGTCACCTGTAAGGGGGTTGTTACTGCAGCCAACATGGGTATCCCAATTTATGACTGCGAAACGCAGTACCTATGAAGTTGGTTTAAACTAATTTTGAAGTTGGTTTAAATTGTGATATAATATGAAACCAGTCTAGTGCTTATATCCACTTGGTAACCGCACACTTTAGCAACTTGAACATAATGCCGTGGCTTGAAACAATATGTAGGGAATTATATTAGAGGAACCAATCACAAGCGCTCTCCCGACGGAGTTCTTAACAGAATTTCGCCTCGTATCCATCAGGAATTCATGAGCAACCTAATTAATCTTGTAGCTGAAGGGAAGGAGTGACTTGCATAAACATTTCTGCATATAAAACATCTGTGTTACACAAATTCTTGGATATCGATGATATTAGGATTTTAAATTTTTTCTATATACTTGCCCTTTAAAAAGTTAATATTTTTTTAAGATCGACTCGCATAAATATTCTTGTCGGAGTGCTTCTCTGAGATAAAAGCAGCATCAGGCTATCATGAATAGTCGAAAGCACGAAATTTTCGATGCTTGTAGTAACCGGTCGTATATTCCGATAATAAACCATGATACAATGTAAAAGTGAACGGATTCCTGAATGACGTTTCCACAGATAGACGTTAGTTAGTATCAGGAACCAATTCCCAAATCTGGCTCAATTATATTCAATCACTGGAAAGGAATGCCCCAGCCCTGTCATCGCTAATTTTTTCGATCAAGCGCTTGGAGATTTATTTAATTATTTAATGTTAATTGCATACTTAATAACTTTTTTTATTAAATGCATAACAAATGTTTATTGCAGTAGACTTAAATATTGTCTCTCACCTTTCAAATAAAATAACTTCCTTATACATCTTCATGAGACAAAGAACTTCATTCTAAGTTCTCAGCCTTAGCAAAAGCGAGAATAATTTTATATGACACATAAGTTGATAGAAACCAGAATTGCATCTGATTCAGCTAAGATGGTAATCGTTCTCCGAATCGTTATTTTAGTAGTTAGTCCTTGATATTATGCGAACTCTGCATGGCCCAAGCAGCTCAGCTCAGTAAATACGACCTTAATATGACATCGCGGAGTTGGATTTCCCTGGCGCTTTCTCGTTACATAATCCCATATTATATTTAGCATTAAAGTGTAGAGTTTCCATTTAAAATAAGTGGATTATTTTTCTAGATATCATCACATATTCAGATCAGACAAGAGTGAATTACTTTTGAGACGTAGAATTGCTTAATTTGTACCAGAAACATAACCTTCATATGACTTAAGTATGTAGTTCACTTTAGAACAATTGTGGGAATTTATTATTTTAAAAGTTGTAATATTAACTAATTTGTATTAAATAAGCTGATCATGGTTCACTAAAATTAGTAAATATTTAGGATTTTAGTTTTAGTTTTAACTAAAAGAAAAAGCGTTAAACGAAGAAGGTTTTTATATAGAATACCTATATGCACCTGTACAAAACTGGGAGCGAGCCGCTAGTAGTGTATAGGTATGTTTCGTTTACTTTCCTTTTACCATTTATCGTAACAGAGTCGGTAGCGAACTTGCAGTCTACCTTCAGACTGTCTGACGCCATTTTCCATAAAAAATATCTTCACATATACATGTACAACAAAACCTCATGCCACATGATGCAAGAAAATCAGACACGAAATGATTTATTTGATTTTTCTAATATAACTTTTTTTACTTAAAAAAAATTAGGTCTACATATGTCTCTGGTAGTCCCTTGTGAGCTGATGACGATGTCAAATATGATCATCTCATAGTGGGTCACTAACTTAAATGTTATTATTTTCCTGATTTTGCAAAGAACAACATAATTATATATTGGGTTTAATAAAAATATTTTATCGATATGTAATAAAAATCTTAAGAACGAACTTATAATGGAATAAGCGTCGGGCAAAAAGCTAGTAGAGTACGATTCAAGAATGAAAAATATTTATCTAAATTTTTGCATGTCGCGTACTGAAACCGTGCTGGCACTTCACAAAATATCGATTACGCAAACCCTCATGGGCCCCCACTTCTCTTTGCACAGTCTGATAGACCCTTTGTGAGCTTTTTCTTGTGTTCGTGCTTTTTATATCCGATAGACGAATAATATTGTTTCTACGGCTGCAACTATCTGAAATATTTTTTAACAAAATTGTTTTTTTTTTTCAATAGTTATTTTATTCGAATTGTAAATTGGCTCTATTCCATTCTAATCCATCATTAAAATCCATTAATAGATTTAATTCCGCATTTTATTCCACTCTAATCCATTAATGGATTGGATTCAGCTTTTAATGCCGCTTTAATCCATTATTGGATTGGATTCAGCTTTAAAATGCCGCTTTAATCCATTATTGGATTAGAATGGAATAAAAAGCGGAATCCAATCCATTAATGGATTTTAATAATGGATTAGACTGGAATAGAGCGTAAATGCAAGTTTCTTTTGAATTTACTTTAAAAGTACTACTGAGAAATGAAATGTATATGTGCATATATGTTTAATATAAATATAACGTGTCATTCTGTGTCGTGCAGTATTAAGTAATATAATATTGTTGTATATGTGTATTTAGTTTAAACTGTGTAAGTATAAATGTAATGCATGCGTCCGAATTCTATCTACTTGATTTTAAGTAATTTTTTTAATATAATTAATAATAATTTACTATAAATAGTTATTTAAAAATAGTGAAAAAATAAGCCATAAATATAATTTAAATTGGCAGCCATTTTGAATAAGCTAAAACTATATTTTAGACACAATTCATTGCGCCGCGAAGCGTTTAAAAATAAATAAACTTAAAAGCAGTATTACTGACAGCTTAATTTAAAATATAAAAAAAATGCCCTCATACTTAACAAATAGAAAAGATTACTATTACAGTCGAAATACAACAGCAATCCATTTTAAAGGAGGTATTCTATTTAAAATTTAAAAAAGTCAACTGTTCGATTACTTTTAGCGAGCTGGCAAAGTTAAATAAAGTGATACAGCCTTAAAAAGTATTAAAAAAAAAGTGAAAAATGTGCTATATATAGGCAATCACTCACCAAAGTCTGAGCGGCTGTCTGGTGCTGTAAAAACAGGCTTCAGTCAGTTAAGCCAATAAAAAGGAAAGATTTACTTTAGGATTACTTAAGCGAAGAGTGAGTTGGCCGAATTCTACAGTATTTTAGGTTGACAAAGAAATTTAATAATGTGAGACTTATATAAGGATGTGTTTACTATTTAAAATTATATTATTTATATTAGTTAAGTTATTAGTAAAATTTATATTATTTCATATAGAGATTAGAAAGAGTCTCATGTTGACGTTTAAAATTTGATCAGTGTTTGAGTATAAACTGTGTTTTTTTTAGTTTTTTCATTGAGTTACCTACTCATATGAAAAAGATATATGTTTAAATAACACACGATCGACCCAAGTTTAGTCCATTGTTACAAAACGCTGATTAAATTCATCAGGATTACGCTCAATGATTTCGAGATTCCGCTTTGAATTTCCTTTTGTTAGGATCTTGCCGAACAACCCATCTTGCTGACACGTTTTTGAACCCTCAAACGTCTGTTAAAATTGATTGCACACTGTCAAAAGAAATGTAAGGTCTCTGATAAATATTAAATTGTAATTCTTCATGTAATACCAATTTATCTTCTTTTTCATTTAAGATGGAGGTAGAAGTTAGCCAATAAGCAACCGTGGAATAAGGTGGAGCATCAGTCCCTAAATTCTGCTGGATGTCACATCCAGCAGTAGACATTTTTTTTTCAGACAGAGGTGCTTCATTACAGCACGTAAGTACCTACTTAGCGCGTTCTTTTTTCGAATTTGAATAAATTGAGAAAGAAACTTTCAATGATTTTATTTGGACAGAAAAGGCAAATGTTACAATATCAATTTAATAACTAAAATATTAGTATTAAAATTTATATTTAAAAGAAAACAGTCATTGTTTAGCGAGAGATTTGAACAAAATAAAAATACAAGAATAATATGAAAGAAGAAACTAAAAGGCTATTTGTAAGCTTTCTCTTTTATGCCGGCCAGTCTTTGTCTCGTTGCTTTGAGACATCCATTAGGTAACAATGGGAAGGCAATCGGATAGTTTTTAGGCTCGAATATCATTGTGGTATGGTGCTAAGATAAAAAATGGAAGCAAATCATTTAGGTGTATTACTATAAAGCAATATTTTATACAAAAAAATGCAACATTTTTATACTCTAAGCGAAATCCTATTATGTAGGATACTCGACGGTAAGAAGAACGTTAAGGTGAAAATTCATTTTAATTATAATCATATCTCACGAAAAAATCTCTGGTCATTGGCATTTTAACAGTGCATTTTCGGGTTAGATAAACGATTTCTCATTAGGTTTTTTTGTTTATATTTAGATAAAAGGTTTATTAGGTTTATATTTAGAAAAATCACTGGCAAAGAAAACATAATATAGCCAATTTTAAAATATATTAAGAATTCTAGCATTAATTAACTAGATATAACCATTAACTAGAACTGTGGAGAGCCGACAGCCGCAGCCGACAGCCGACGTTAAGAGCGATACAAATTAGGATACTATGGATCCCAGTCCTTAGAGACGACGTACCCAAGGTTACACTGAGCTTCTACATTTATAAAAAAAAAAACTCAATCTTCATTAATAGCTAAAACTATTTAAAGTAACGCAAACAATAGTCCCATTTGAGACAATACATCTTGCAAAGTAATCATAAAAGGTCAAAAAATGAAAGAGCTTTGTATTACGTCAGACATATGCTTCTTTTGTTCGTATCGTGATTCGACACAAATTATATGGACCTTGGCATGTTTATTTGTAGTGCAAATGTTCTAAAAGAACTGAAATTATTATTATTTTTTTTTACAATAAAGCGCGTCAGGCAGGCTGGCGGTCCACTTAATGGTGGTTTGTCGCAAAAGGACAGATTCGCGAAAAGACAGAATCGCTAAAAGACAGATTCTCAAAAGGACAAAGTAAGTACAAGTAAGCACGAAAAGAACAAAAACAAGAATATAAGAACTGCTTTATTAATAACACCTATTTTAAAACAACTATTATTTTAACATATTTTTTAAATAATGTTATTTTAATTATTATTTTAAAAAATTTACCTATTTTCAAACAATTTTGCAGGTGACTTCGTTTGCGTAACTTTATAAAATATAGCGCTACTCCCTGATTTAAGTAACTTTCTTAAAGCTGAAAGAATTTTTAAAATCGGTCCATTAGTTTTTGAGTTTTTTTATTACAAACAAAAATACAAGTCTTTCCTCTTTATAATATTAGTATAGATGATGTATATTTGGAGGAAATAATTATATCTATCATCAAACACCACTGATAAACTTTCGTAGAGTTGTCTACGCCGTAGCTTCGTTTTATGAATTGACGTAGCGTGCATTCGTAGAATTCTTAAAGTTGCACAGGTCAAGGTAAATCTTTATGTAACACCTATTGTTTAATTTTTAAACTATCATTTTATAACCTAACCTATTTTATTTCCAATTAGAATATTAAGTTGCTTTTAAGTTTAAGTTAAGTTAAACTTAAGTTTAAGTTGCTCTGTGTAGCGAAATGCCTTTTTAACAAACAAACTTTATAGTATGAATAATAATAAATAGATATAATAAACAAAAATATAATAAAATAATATAAAGTAATTTCTTATGTGAGTTTACTATGTAAGCAATTTATTACCCAAACACGTTTTTAGGCCACAAACAAAATGTTTTACAGCCGAAAATTAACCCAAATTCGTAACCCCTCCTACGAAGCGAACAAAGTTGCTAATCGTCCATCGAGAACATTAGCGTAATCCTAACGATCGAATCCTGAAGTGCACGTGATTTGAGCACGCGAGCGTTTACGTAACACTACATAATTATACAAACTAGCCCTCAAATGTACGAATAAGTTTTATCTTTTAGGATAGCTTACACATTTTTTTTATGAATCCCTACAAAACTATATTTTATTATACATACTGCACTTAAAAGAATTTGCCTTAAACAAAAACGAATGGGAATTAACCTTTTTAACCTTAATATATGAATAATTTGTATTAAACTGTCGTAATTTTTTATCTATTTTTCTGTGAATTATGTAATAACGGAATGTAGTAAATAATTAATTTAATTGCTTATAAAAGTTGCTTACATTTTTTCTTTTAAATAGAGCGACGTTTTTTATAATAATTTGTTACAAAAAATGTAATTCTATCAATATTTAAACTTGGTAGCCCTTACAAAGGTTGTGACCAATCTCTCAAAGTAAATATATAGAAATAACGCTGAAACAAGTTAGTCATGAATGGCTGAAATAGTTTAGTCATGAGCTCAACGTCGCTCAACGAGTTACGGAGAAGGCTATGCTCATGGTTACACTGCGACCATGAGTTACAGAAGATCCGTAGACGAACAAAAATTACCGGCATGAGCCGGCGAATCAGTAAGTTGAAGTGGCAGTGGGCAGGGCAGGGCACGTGTAGCCTTGGGCCGCTCTGGGGCGGAATGTTCTCGAGTGGAAGCCATGGACCGGCAAACGCAGTGTAGGACGTCCGCCCACGAGGTGGACAGACAGCCTTATAAGAGCCACGGGTCGACGGTGGATACATGTTGCTTCTGACCGGTCCTTTTAAAAATTATAGAGGAAGCCTATGTTCAGCAGTGGACGTCCTACGGCTGAGATGATGGACACTAAGTATTATGTGTTGTTTTGTTTCGTTCTTCGCGTAAAAGGTGAATTATCCTTTTATTGTAAAGGATCCTAAGTTGTATTTTAATGTTAAATGTTAATCGCTAAAACTTAGCTATTACTTCATTCAGTGAAGACGTGTGATGATAATTTTAGTAGACCAAGTTTAAAGAGTGCCACTACATCAATGCCATAGTGCATGTGGTAAACTATTAATAAATCGTCAAATAATTTTCAATAATAGTATTTAAAAAAATTAAATAATTTCATTGCGTGAAAATATTTTTGTTAAGAGCTAGGAGAATTTGTGTTTTGGAGAACAGATTATAATCTGTTCTCCCAAACCCATCTATAATTATATATTGGGTTTACCTATTAATATCGTATTGTGTGAATTTGTATAGATGTGTATGAATTCTGTACAAGGGTTGTTGTTCAACTGTATTGAGATGAGGTATGTAATATGTGAATCAAAGGATATTCTATCAGATTTAGTTAAAGTAAATTTATATTTATTTATTTATTTATTTATTTATTTATTTATTTATTATGAGAATCTGATAAAAAATACTTTTCATTATTTAAAATACATTCACATACATCCTGTCTATTCTAAACATTGTAATCAATGGTATTGTTAACAATTAACTATACTATTATACAATATAAAAATTATACAAGAGGTATGTGACTAAAATTGAAAGAAACAGCAAAATCAGAAAGTCGTAATTACATACATGTCTTGATCCGCGTATGTAAATTATATTGAAAAGGTATAATTTGCGTTTTTTTTTTCTATTGAGCGAAAATTATGCAGTGATGTATTAATTTGTATCTACATAATATATTTTATTTCAAATAAAATTTTGAGATTCTCAATCATAATAGAAGAGGAATTTCTTAAATGCAACATAAAATGTTTTGTTACTTATTATAAAATTAAACAAAATTATGTAGTTACATAACTTAGATATCATTTTGTGAAGAGAAAAAAAATCAGACGACGATTTCAGTTAATTTTGACAGATCTTTTTACGGTTTGTAAAACCACTTGTGTCTTTAAAAAAAAGGAATTTTGCTACCGTTATGAGACATTTGACCTGACGATGTGGTTGTCTTCTCAGATGGGACGCTGATAATTCATGGTTGCCATAACAACGTAACTCAAACAATTCTCCTTCACCATAAACATAAGAAATTAGACCACAAACTCACTCTTAAATTATTGGTAACAAATATTATTTATTGTGTATATTTAATTTAGGTTTTATATACAAATTTATTTGATTTTTTGAGCATAATAAATGTGATGAGCTAATAACTGAATTTTGTAATATTTAAAAACAAATTAGGTAATGTGGATTTGACTAATGTGATGTTTTGTCGTGTTTTTATGAAGTAGGTATCAACATGTACAAGGCTCTAATTGATTTCGACACATATTTGGTATGCACTTATAATTTTTTAAAGGGACGCATCATGAACGCCTTCAAAATAGGTTAACGGGTTGAAATGCTGCCAAATGTGCGTCAAAGTTTCGTTAGCATGCGAGGATTGCGCGGGCGAGCTTACCGTAGGCATCAGTTGGTCAGTACTTCTAACTCTCGTCACCTTATTCTTGTATATGAGTTTCTTGAGTGCCCTCTCGAAGGTCTGATTCCACCTCATAAACAACACGTACGCTCCGTACAAGGAGAACAGCACCAACGCCTCTTGCCAATAGATCTCGCTGTCGCGGAAACAGTATATCAACACAAGGAGGCTGATCGAGTAAAAGGTACAGTCACGAAACAACGGCCACCATGTCAACGTGAGGGTGGTTCGCGAGAACAGCGCGCACGCACCTATCACGAACAAAATGTTGAACACGGCCGAGCCAACTATCGTTCCTATGCCTACGTCATCGAAGGAGACAAACACGCCTATTATTGAGGTGAAGAGTTCGGGCGCCGAGCCACCTGCGGCCATAAAAGTGGCTCCTGCGACGTCATCGCGTATGGCCAGCCGTTCTATGATCACGTCCAGGGATGGTACGAAAAATTCGTCGCAGACAATCGCCAGCGCGACGAACATGTATCCCATGCCGATGATGTGTAGGAATACGGCGCCGGACCTCCGTTGTTCTTCTGTGAACAAGTCGGTGGGGAATAGCGGAGCTTTCTCCTCGTCTGGCGTCGGGGATGGCGATGGCTGGGATACGAGCTCGGTGAATAGCTCGGTGGTGTTGGGATCGCCGGCCCGCGCCGCTGCCAGCAGCGCTAGCAGCAGCGCGCCACCCATACTCCCGTCCCGGGGGCTTGGAGCACACTGCCGCCAGTGCTATCGCGTACCCTCTCGCCTCACCCCTCGGCAGCGCCGCTCGATACCGCCGCACTGCGCCGCGACGCCGCCCGCCCGCCCTGTCCTGTTCCCGCCTTTCGCGATTCGATTCCGCAACAGCAAAGACCTCAGCCTCGCAGCCCCTAGCTCAAACGCCAGATGCGTTCATTTCAAAAGAAAATTAAACTGCACAGACAGGCGCGCAGCACAACTGACTTGTATCCATAAGATAAGAAAAACCAGTTATTATTTTCTATGTCATACGATAAATTTTATTATATAATAATTATACAAATTATTTAATAATATTAATCTAATTCATTACATAATTACATATTTTCTGTACCAATAATAACTGAATGCCCTCATACTCACGCCAGATGCGTTCGTTTTAAAAAAATTAAATTAAATTGCACGTAGCAATCACAGATAGGCGAGCAGAACAACTGTGTATCCACAAGATAAGAGAAACAGTATATGCCACTAATTAAACAGTTAGCAATCACAGACATGCGTGCAGTACAATTGATGCAATCAATATCTAAAGATAAACCGTTATTATAATTATAAAAATTATATAATCTAGTACTAGCAACGCGCTCCAGGCATCGCCTAGGATGCAATTTTTTTGATTGTATTTTGTATTGTCTATCTAATTATTGCATTTGCAAAATGTTTTTAAAAATAGTAGATGAATTGTACCAATACAGCTTTTGTATTTAATGAATGACAAGATACTAAACATGATTTGTATTCATAAATGAAATTATAATTGAATTCTATGATCTACTACATCTATCTATAAGTAATTACTAATAATTATAAAGAGAAAAATGATTTGTATTTTTGTATTTTTGTTGTAAACTCAAAAACTAATAGACCGATTTCAAAAATTATTTCACTTCTAGAAAGCTACATTATCAGCGAGTATCATAGGCTATCCGTACTAATATTATAAATGCCAAAGTATGTATGGATGTATGGATGTATGGATGTTTATAACTTTTTCAGGCAAAAACTACTGAACCGATCACCATGAAATTTTACATACACGTTGTCTGGGACACCAGAAAGGACATAGGGTTATCTTTTGTCGTTCAACGCGGACGAAGTCGCGGCCACAAACTAGTATTTTATAAAGTTACGAGGACGAAGTCGCGTACAACAGCTGGTCGTAAATGTTAAATAAACAGTACATACATAGTAATAAGGTAAATAGGGTGCAATTTATGTACCTACACCACATAGTAATACCCGTAGAACATTCGGCCGTTCCCAAGAGATTATTGGGGATTGTTCTTTCGATATATTTTTTTCCCGGTTCTACCGAACATATTTCACCAGACTAAAATTCATATATCATCATTATATAATGGTGCACGCCAATCGTTTGGTACATTTGATCCCGAAAATTTTAAGTTTTTAGTACCTACTATCGGGTGAGTTTTCCTAAGTATTAATCCCAACTAATATTATGAACGCGAAAGTGAAATTGATTTTTGTTAACGCTTTCGCGTCTTAACTACTCAACCGATCATCATTAAATTTTGTATACAGGACATTTTCATCCAGAAATAAGTTCCTGAGTCATCAAAAAAAAAAAGTGAAGAATAAGAACTTAGACAGAATTTTGGGTACAACATAGTAAAGCTGGTTTGATAAACATGTGAGGCCATATAAATTTAATTTTTGTTTATTTTATTGAAAATAATGGTTTTCAAGTTAACTTACGTGTGAAATGTGATTCCATCCAGCTTTTTATTTTTTCGAGTCTATTTTTTACACTCTTTCAGTAGGCCATTCGGCATTTCCACTAGTAAATATTTTAATAAGGCAAGGCGTAGTTTGATTGTATTTGTGTGCGTGTAACCGTGTATGTACATGGCGACGGCGTAGTTTTATTGGCTTCACTCTGCCGTCCACAGGGCTCTATCTTTAGTTGTTATTTTATCTGAGATTAGAACTTGAAAGTAGGTATCAATAGGTAAAATTTTATTAAAAAGTAGTTACATATGATTAACGGTATTTTTTTAAATATAGGTAACGTTAGTAAGGTTATTGCTTCTTCATAAGCAGCGTATACAATAATCATAGAGAATAGAGGTAAGAAGGTCTCAACGAGTAATGAATGTGTTGTTCTTTAGTCATTGCTTTAACCGCTCTATCTAACTAAACTGAAAAACTGTCAAGCTATAACCATGAAATTATGGTTCATAAATTGGCGAGAATATAACATTGGTGTTAGGTATGAAACGTAAACGTCGTCGTCACGATGGTATAAAAGTATGAAGTTGCGTAGTTTATGAGACCACCGCATATAAAATGTTACTACAGCACCTCCTATTTTAATGGTACCGACCAAAAAAAAAAAAAAAGCTTCACGGTGGTCACGTGACTAGGACTGACCGGCTTTTTTTCCCATGACAATTTGTGTTGATGTTTTAATTTGTTCTGTGGTTGATAGCTGTCAAGTATAGGTTGTCAGATGACTGATTGAATATATTGTCATTTTGAATTATCTTTGTGTGTCACAGTTGTCACTTAATTCCTATGACAATTTTTGTCAAATTGTCACACGTAACGTAAGGTTTCCGACCGAACCGTTAATAAAAATTGATTTTTTTTACTAATTATATTAGGTAACTTATAAGATAAGTTATAACAAATTTTTAGTTTCAATAATGTGGATCGATGAAGCGGACGGTTTTGCTGAGATTTTCAAAGGCTACTTGCCTTTTTACGTTTTAGTTTTTCTTCCTATATTCTTTATTATATCTCCAGTGAAACCAGTGGCAGGTTCCCATGAGTTTTCCGTATACAGAATGCAACAATACGATCTACACACCGTCCCTCACGGTAAGTTATAAAAATAATGTAACATTTAATTTAAGAATTCTATAATTCTAAAAAATAATTGCATTTTGAGGTTATCTTATACTTCGTTTTATATTTAACCTGCTTACTATGTTGACAAAGATATAATTCGTTTAAATGATCTGATAAGATAAATGATTTAGAACCTTGTAAAGACATACTTTAATAAAATTTCTTGACAAATGAGATCAATTTGCTTTCGACAAAGGCCCAGGACTGACGGTAAACAACTAAAAACTTACTCCTTTACAAAAAAAGTTGATTTTCACTAAAGTAGTTTGTACTGTACTAAAGTAGTTTTCAAGTTTGTAAGTATTTAGAAATTACCTACTTGTAAAATTAAAGTATAAAATATCCATTGACCCTTGTTATTGTAATGAGCCTCTCGGTTGAGTTGTTAAGGTGCTTACTCTGTCTCACCAAGTTCAAGTCCTGGCAGGGCCAAATTTGTAAATGAACTTTTCATAGTAGGCTATGGTCTGTATCTGACAAGTAGAGGCAGTGTGTGTTGCAGTCATTTGGGCAGCCCATTTGGCGACAGTAATCATTCCCTTACAGAAGACCACCATGAAATCACTGCACGTGTTTAGTACACCACCTACCATCAAATGGACCCTGTCTGTCGATCTTAAAAAGATAGACATGCTATGTAAGGCAAATGTTATGCATTTTTAAGATAAACTAACTTGTTTGAATTTGTTATCCAGGTTGCCGCAGTGCCAGCTTCAATCTAGAAGGGCGTTCCCTCGCCTCTTGGAGTACATCCCGTCACTGTGTTGTAGCTCGAATTCAAGATATCACAATTGACCAATTTATGGAGATCAGAAGTAAAGCTGGTGCTCTTTTGTTGGTGCTGCCAAAGAATGACACAGTCTTAGCGCCTGAGCAGAAAGAGGTGAGCAATAGTTAAGGCCAAATGTAGCCTTAAGTTAATGAAGTTAATGAACTTATAGCCCATCTCAATTATAATATTTTTACTAACTATTCTCGTAAAATATTGTGTTATTTTTGACATTGTTTTTTCTTCATATAAAACTCAAAAACATAATTATAATGTATTCATAAATCAGTTCTAGTGTCTAAATATACTTTTATTTCTTTGACACTTAAAAAAAATTACTTGTATTATTCACACATTAGTCCAACACCAATTAAATAAGAATAGTTCTATTGTTGCACATTGAAAGTGACATGACTAGGGGCTGGCCTCAGTGCTTATTACAGCGGCGCGGACTTAGAGACCTAGAGCACCCTGCATTTACAGATCCCATAGGTATGCAGACATATTAACTTTAAGAAAAGATTGTTTGAAAGTTTTATACCTCAATTTATAATATTAAAATCAATAAGATTTATTAAATGACCTTAGAAATAAGTTAGATTTTAAAAAAAATTATATGTTCTATTTGAATTCGAGTTTTGTAGAGTGTTAAAAATTAATATATGTTATCTTCGTGATTATTTATTTTAATGAATGTTGAAAATATTGCATCTTTATTATTAAATCAAAATGGAAAACCATATTAAAATTTACCTTAGTGGAACTAATAAAAATATTCACTCCCTTTTCTTTTCTAGGGTCATTCTGTTTATAAATGGCGAACTTGTTTTGCTATTTAGAAACAAGTACTTGTTTCTGAGTTAATGGTAAGCGGTTGTTATTGATGCGCCTTGTCAATGGACAGAATGTAGGTCACAGTTTCTAGGTTGTACACTTGGTAAAGACAAACTTATTAGATTGTAAACATGCAAGCCTTATTATCATTCGTTACCGTAAAGCTAATAATAGGCTTAACTTATTTGATCTGAAATAAGTCAATTTGTTAGTGTACATAGTGTGGTATTTTAAAAGCATATTTGTTATTGATTTAAAAGCATTAAAAACTAATCTTTTCCTTGGGATTGGAGGCCTAGTTTACTCTTGTGGCCTGCCACTGCTAATAATTTAATTTCAAACTATAAGATTGGAACACAAAAACTTTTAAAGTCAACAAAAATGATTCAACTATAGCTACTTTATTGACCTTTTAAACCACTCAATCAACTTTAAAGTCACATTCGCCATTAAAGTTTTTTGTAGGAAATTTCTTTCTACTATTATTAAAGGGAAAGTTTGTGAAGATGTTTCTTACTTATTTACACGTAAATAGCTTAGGTAGATTCGGATGAAACTTGACACATATTTAGTTCATGTACTAGATTAAAACATTAGATATTTCTTGCTTTTAATAAGTTCCCATTAATGTTATTTATGTTGTGTAAGAAAACTAACAGCCACACGATAAACTTGAAACACAGAAGTATGCAAAAGCAGTCAGTTTCTATGGGATAATATTCCAAACTTTCATATCCATAGTAGAATTATGTTTTTTTTTTAATTCTATAGAACTTAATTTTACATTAAATTGTCATTGATGGCGTAATAGACAGCACAGTTAGTCCAAGAACCTTTGGGGAAGGACACAGTAATATAGGACACTAGCGACCCGCTCGCGGCTTCGCTCGGGTGCAATTTTTCTGCAACTTATATATAAAAACTTTTCTCGTGTAACGCTCTTTCCATTAGCGAAAATCGCATAAAAGTCCATTCAGTAGGTTTTGTTTTATAAAATAGCCTCTGGGGAAGGCCTGATGCTTATGTCCACGAATCTACTAGAAATTGGTAGCTAATATTTTTTAATATATATAAGAACTGTAATGTTTCTCAATATAATTTTCAAAATTAAAATTTACAGCATATAGAACTGTTGGAAATGGCGATGTTGCAACAAGAGATAAACGTTCCTGTTTACATCGCGCAGTGGTCGCCTGAGTTCGAAGACATACTGAAAGACCTGCAGCACAGTTTTATAACTGATGAGAAATCCGGCACTGCCTTGGAGGCCATGATGAATTCCGTGGCGTCTAATGGATATCAGATTGGTGAGTAACATATCCAGATATTTAACCTCAGCATTAGTTCACACAGAAAGGTATAGAACTTTATGTACCACACTAAAAGGTACTCTGCGTCGTAGCGTCCCGAGACAGCGCGGATGCTATTTTAATTTTTTCAGGATAAAAAGTATCCTTAATCCAGTTATTAAACTATCTGTGTGTCAAATTTTATCCAAAACCGTTAAGCCGTTTTTGCATTATTGAAGAACAAACGTTACTCTCAACAAGCTTGATGCTTAATTTTGAAGCAGTACATCATTCGTAAGTTCAGCTCATCCTACTAATATTATAAATGTGAAAGTTTGTGAGGATGTATGGATGTTTGTTACTCTTTCACACTAAAACGGCTAAACGGATTTGGATGAAGTTTGGAACACAGATAGTTCTTTGCCTGGATTAACATTTTAACTTGGAAAAAAGTTATCCTGGAAAAAGGGATCGTCTAAAAATATAAAAAATTGGGCTCCATTTTTTTGACATAATAATAAATGATGCTCCTCGCGGTCATACGATACGAGCGATGCATCTTCGCGTCGCGTCGCGTTTCGGTGTGAATATAATTAATATTTATTAAGCTATATGCATTTTAATAAGCTATGTTTTATTTATGTTAAAGTCGACAGACAGACTGACTGTCCATTTGCTGGTAGGTGCTACCGTCGCCTATAACACAAGCAACGCCATAGGTGCTGAAAGTGCGCTGCCGACCGTAGAAGGATTAAGTATAAGGGGGGATAAGGAAGGGATGGTGTAAATGGGCTCTGGCATCCCTTACTCACTCACCAAAACACATAAGCTATTATTTCACGGTGATCTTCTGTAAGAAGGTGGTTACTGCCGCCAGACGGGCTGCCCAAATGACTGCCCTGCCATTACTTATGTATGTGCCTATGGTTCATGCTCAGGTTTACACTGCAAGATTGAATCAGTGTTGATTTCTTTCTTCACAGTGGTGTCATCACCGGCCCCTTATAAGTTGGACTCGAAGCCGGTGACACTGCATGGAAAGTTGACAGGACGCTCAGGATCAGCTCAAACCATAGTAATAGTTGCCCACTATGACTCTTCATCTATTGCACCGGTATGTCTGTTTTTCTCTATCCATCTATCAAATTAGTTTCTTTCCTAGTATATTATGACCTGGCATATTTGTATTTAACTGACCCGGCCACGGTTTGTTGTAGCGCGTTTTTTTTTTTTTGTTTCCTTTGCAACTTCTCTTCTAGACTTTTGAAACTCTAATTATTATATTAGTATAGAAACAGCGGGGACACAATATAGTATGTAGATAATATGATAGGTTTTACCTCAATTTTTTTTTTTTAATATTAAGGTCGACTTAAAGAATGATAACCAAAGAAAGATTTTCTATGGTAATTTCAGGATATAACATTCGGTGCCGATTCGAACGCATCAGGCGCCGTGGCCGTTTTGGAGTTGGCCCGAATTTTCTCTCGACTGTATTCCTCAGTGGCCGTCAGGGGAGCGCCGTCTCTGTTGTTCGTGTTCACGTCCGCAGGACACTCGTTGAACTATTTCTCGGCCAAAAAGTGGCTCGAAGAACAATTGGACACAACCGATGCTGCTCTATTACAGGTACCTTTAGTTTTCGTTGGCCCGAGGTCACAAGCAATACTGAGATGAATGAATGTTCCGCAGGGCTTGTTAAGATAAGGAGATGGTGGAGTGGGCTCTGTGTGACTTCACTGACATGTGTGAATGTGCCATAATTATAATGGAGACTTGTGTATGTGTATCACACAGGATGTGTCGTTCGTGTTGTGCGTGGAGTCAGTGTCGCGCTCGACGTCGCTGCGAGCGCACGTGTCGAAGCCGCCTCGTGCCGGTGGTGCCGTGCACTCGCTTGTGTCGCGACTGCGTGTTCCGCTCTCTCACAAGAAAATCAATCTCGCCGACGAGCTGCTCGCCTGGCACCACGAGCGCTTTAGCATCCGACGTATGGCGGCCTTCACGTTGACCGCTCTTCAGGTGAGTCCAACTATGCAGTCGATTGAATCCATGCGGGGTTGTGAATGTGACTGCCGTGGATGGCCGGCTTAAATAGAAGCTAAAGTGTTCCCTAACTCTAGGTGACTGTTGTTGTAAACGGGAATCAGTCATCTATATCTTTATTGTATTTTGAATGTTACCAGAGCCACAAGGATTCCAGCCGAAGTAGCATAATGGATCGGGAATCGGAAGAGTCACTTGAAAATCTCGTGACTAACATCAGAGTGACAGCCCGAGCACTCGCCTCCCACATATATAACCTCACCGATGATGAGGATACTACTGAGGATGATGTACTCTTCAATGATGCACTGGTATGTGTCGACTCTTTTCATGTGAATCTTGATAGTTATTTTTCAAATGACTCATGCTTTTTTTTTTACCAATCCTAACTAACATAAGTGCGAAAGTTAGTTTGTTTATTTGTTTGTTTGTTACGCTTTCACATGAACGATGAAAGTGAGTAATTATTTTGAGAGTACTCAAACTACTCAACCGATCATCAAGAAATTTTGCATACACATTCTCAGGGATACAGAAAAATACATAAAATAATCTTACACTTAGAAGTTACTGTTCCCGAGGAATCGTCTAAATCTAAATCAACGCCTAAGAAAAATGTACGAGCAATATAGATTGAATAAAAGTTTTAACATCTAAAAAAAGGGAAGGCACGGATGAAGTCGCGGGCATAAACTAGTAAATTATAATTAAACCTAGAACATCTTCTAATTTCATATTTGTAATTGAGAGGAGATCTCGCCTTGAAAGTTTCAATGTTGAATTTCAGAGTGTGAAAGTTTCAATGTTGAATTTCAGAGTGTGAATGAAGAATCAGTCAGACATTGGTACAAATATTTGTCTTCACAGCCGAAGGCACCACACATTATAACCACAGCACCATCTCCTAATACAGGTATGCATTTTGACGCATTCATTTGTTCATGTACAATCGCGGAAAGAGAATGTTCTGAGTTTTCAAAACATTTTTATGTATGTTGAATTGTAAACTAGTCGACACTTCATTTTCGCAATAATACTTTGAGAAACAGTTATAAAATAATAACTTTTTAATTTGACTTATATAATATATATTTAGATTACTCACTTTTTATAAATACTAACATAAATCAATTTGTAATTTATTTGTGGAAACGTCTATATCTATAGAACCCTCAATGAAGAAGTTTCAATTTTTTTTAAGGATCAATTATAAATATTTAAGTAAAATGAAACAAAAATGTAAAATATCTCTTGAAATGAAAAAGTTATGCGACTTTAAAGTTGTGCTTGCAAGAATAATATCGTTCCAACGTGTGACGTCACTTGACCTAGATGACGAACTAATAAGTGACGATCTCGGATAGGTCAAATGACGTCACAGGCGAGTCGTTCCGCACTATCTATCTATTTCTCAAGTCGTTTATTGATTGATTGATTCTATGTATATTTTAATTCCATTACGTTTAATATAGTATTAACAACATAATGAAACTTCTTCATTATACGCTCTTTAACCGGTGTCGCTTGCAATGCGATTATTGTGACGAAATAAATCCACCCGCCAAGGTACTAACTTTAATTCCTAAAACAAAGCAGGGTTGTAAAAGGAGCTATGATGATTCGTTTTTCAGGTGTGACTGCAGCCTTAGAACGCGCTCTATCGCGGTATATGGATGTGTCTGTGAGTGTCCACGCAGTCGATAAAAGGGAGCCCGAATTCGCCTTATACGCGCCCATAACCGCAACACTGTTCGTCTTCAGGTAATACAATTTTACATTTCATTCCATTTTAATTATTTACATGTAACACTACACTCTCGGTTTCGTGGTAGTGATTTCATGCAATCGTACGGAATTGGCTCACGACGTCATGACCGTCATTCCGCCCGTGACGTCATGACATGACGTCTTTAGCGTCGTCATGGGAATAATTTTTTAATGCCGGGCGCTGAGTGACTGTATGACACGGCACCGCACAGCGAAATGATTTTTTGCCTGAACATATTATTTTTAACTTTATTGCAATGATCATAACACTCATATTCCTTTATTTCAATACCAAGAGGCCATAGCGTTGTGTGTTATTCCACGTAATGCTTCGGCACGTGGCGGCATGCATAGGAGTTTTTTTAGACATTAACAGAATAGTAAGAAATTTAATTTGCCTGTTATTCAAATTTTTTCTGAGCTATTCCACTCAGAAACATTCAGAGCCGAGTTAATACTTAGTTTCTGTATTAATAATGTTATTGTTTCTTTTCAGTGTGAAACCTGCTGTCTTCGACCTCATACTGACCGTAGCGATTGTAGCGTACCTAACAATAGTGTATTTCGCTATACAATTGTTCCCCAGTTTCTACAGAGAGTACGCAAACATGGTTACGGGGAAAGCCAAAGTGAACTAGACTCTAATCCTCACTGATAAAGTCACTATTACACGCAATAAGAAGTTTAAGTTGAAAACGAAATATTAATTGTGACAGTAAAAATATGAAATCGGTCAAATCCATGAAGTACCTAAATCGATTATTTGAAGAAAACATTTAAAATTTATAGTATAAGTATATATATAAAACTAATATTGTATACAGGAGATTGTACACTTTAGATTTGTTGGCTTTGGATTTGACTAGTTTTTAATAAATTAACTTCTATCGGCTGTGATTAATAAAAATGATAAAGGAAGGATGTAATTTAACTAACTTTGAAAAAATGTCAAGTAAAAATTTTGTTTTTATTTGACATTGCTTATAATTTTTTTTTTTTAAATTTGATTTCATCTAATTCAAACTTTACCGTCACAATTACAATTTCTTTGAATCTAACTACAAAAATTAATACAATTAAATACACATTTTTGTATTTAGTTTGCGTTTTCAATTGTTTAAAATTAAGGTGCAACCTCAATAGCTCACTTCTCATAAAAACATAAACAAATTTAGTTAAACAAAATTGTAATTGATTTAATATTTCAATGTAAAATTACAACGCAATAACTGTTACATATGAATTAACATGTGTTTGTGCAAATTAAGATTTAATTTATTTATAAATTTATTAGTATGAGAAAAGTATGTAATGTTGCACCTTGAGGCTACATTTGTCAAGACTATATCTCTCATTCGTAAGTGAATGTGCTCGTAATTAGAATAAAGCAAAAAATCAAAGACGAACAATTAAAATAAAGTAAATTACAATCACAAATTCTCTATAGCAATAAAGGAATATTTGTAATATTTTTATTGTAGCATACTGTATAACATATGAAGCCTAAAGGCGCGTTATAAGGGTCATTTGAACAACAAAAATGGTTTGTTTAGACCAAATTTATGGGTCATTTGAGTCTACTTTGATGATACAATTATGTCATTAAAATTAACTGTCACTGTCACTTTTGACATGTGTCATTAAAAATGAATGCTAACATTTCTATGGTGTTACGGTATTTGTTTTAGTATTAAAAAAAAAATGGTACCTATCGAACCATTTAAAGTTGTTATTAAGTACATAAGCATATTGCATTGTATGCGATTTTTTACGCAAGTGGTATTTAATATATTTTTTTTGTTTTTTTTATTCATGCATAGAATTAGATATACTATGACGGTTATGTAACTTGTGGTGAATGTTTTTCTTACACGAAATTAAGTAAAAAAAGAATCAATATAAAATTGGCAATATTTAGATATTATATTTACAGTTAAGTCATATCTTATTGCGTGCAAGGAACGAAAAGCGCTCAGCAACTTTTTTGGTCTGCTCTTTTGTATGAAATTTGTATGAGTTTCTATTCTAAAAAAAAAAAAAAAAAAATAATTCTTTAGGGGATACGCTAGCCACTCACTATAATACCATTACAAATTTTGTTTGGTAACTTTTTTAACAAAAAAATAATAATAATATATATCCAAAAGTTAACGAAATGCTTAATTTAAAGCCCTCTATAGGATATTTTTCTAAAATACCATTTTAGCGTAGTTGTGGTTTTCTATGAATAATCTTAACGACCCTCGCTTGAGAAGAGAGATAGGTACTGTCGGCACATTCTTTTATAAAAGTATTCTTTCCAGACAAACAAAACGTAAAATACTGCTTTAATTAAAAACCTAAAATTACAACACCAAAAAAAAAAAAAAATATTGTAGAGAATTAAGTAAATACGACAAAGTTATAGAGGCATATAAGAGGTCAAAATTAAAGACCCCAAAATCCTCAAGTCGTAATAAATATTTTGTACGAAAAATTTGCTGCGCACTTATTGTAAGTTCGGTATGCGGTGTTTCTTCACTTTGTAAATAAACTATTCACGAAATATATAATTTTCAAGCTTTTCTTATTATGACACTGCAAATAGATTATGATATGGATAAAATGACGAGTTTGTAATACCAGTTACATAAAGTATTTTTGGTATTGTTAAGAATTTTGTTTTATGACTAACGTTGTTAACGCGTTAACTTGACCGTAACGGTTACGGTAAAGTTAAGTTTATCCGTAAGTTAAGGTTACAGTTAACCTTAAGTTTTTTTACCCTTTTGTTGGAATACCCATTTTTTTTTTATTAATAACTTCTATATGTAAAAATATTTGTTAACTCAGAATATATAAGAGACAGTTTAATAAAACAAAATGGCGGTCGTCTTTTGGTTGCACTTTAAAACTGTGCAGCAATCTCTATTATTGACCCCTTGCGACATGCGAACAGTAAAGAATCGATTGGTGTACTCTTTTTAAAAAAAAAAAAAGCGAGTGGGAGGGAAATATATAATAAACAACTGGTATTACTTACTGTGCAATGGTTTAGTTTACCGTCCTACAACAGTTCCTTTGAGATGTTTTATACTAATTTACGCAGAATGTGACGCCGATGTTGTAATTTCACTTTTTTGTATATAGTAATTCAACTTTATCGCCAAGTTGATAATTTGTTATCAACTTTACCGCTAAATTGCTAATTTGTGGTCAACTTTACCGCCAAGTTGATAATTTGTGATCAATTTTACCGCCAAGTTGATAATTTGTTATCAATTTTACCGCCAAGTTGATAATTTGTTATCAATTCTACCGCCAAGTTGATAATTTGTCATCAACTTTACGGCTATAGAAACATTGTCGAAAATCAATTGTATGCCACGAATCTTTTCAACAGAAATTTAAATAAATCTTTACTCCATTGGCGTCACCGTTTATCGAAGCTATATTTATTGGTGTATTGAGTAATGATGATACTTTTCATAATTACTCCCGCCAGAACAACATCCAAAGTCGAGTAGAAATCAACTTTATTGTGATACATATAAAGAATATATTTGTTTAATTTATGAACCGAGTTTGTTGTGTTTTAACCATTACTATTTATAGTTTGAAATCAATTTAATGATAAGCGAATCTTAGACAAGTTCGAATGTCTATTTGGATATGTGTGTGATTGTCGTGGAATGGAGCATTAAAAATGTTATAAATAAAGTAATATTTTTTAATTCCTTAATAAAGTCCCAAAACTAGTTGAAAAACAACAGCACAAGTGCTTTTATTTCTGGTCTGTAAGAATTAAATAACACAAAGAGAAAATACCTACAATTACTATTGCAAAAGGTTTTAACTGTCATTGGATGTGATAACAGATCTTTTTACTTCTGTGAGTTATGACAAAAGTAGACCTCACTTTTTATACGAGTAAATAAAAACTAGTAAATATAGAAAAACATATTTATTTGTACAAAATAACAATTATTGGAAATATAAAAAGCTACCGTCAGTTATACACATATTTATTACTTATTGGTGATTAACTTTAGTATAAAAAACCAATCGTACATATTACCATAGAGTAAATAGTACTTAATTAATTTACTCTATGATGTTACTTATTATTCCGTATTACCCAATAAAAAAACTGTACCTTAGTAAATAGTGAAATCACATAATTATAATTTCAATTATTACATCAAAATGAGATCGAATTTTGATTTTTTTTAAAAAACCGAAAGTCTTTATGTGTGATGAATATACATACAGTGATGTATAAAAATTACAGTTTTTTTTTTTAGATATATCTATCTAAATTCAAATTGTAGATATCCACGAATTATTATATTTTTATCCCTCATAGACTTCAAGGCTCGCAGCTCCATTAATGTCTTTTAGCTCGTTAGATTTAAACGTTGCGACAATGTTGATTTTTCCGAGTTTCTAAAACAAAAAACACAAAATGTTATAACTATTTCATATATGAATGGATCGACATGGACCAATATAAATTAATTTAAAAAAAAATCATACAAAATATAGTAAGTTTTAGTGAGTACTTTAACACACCAGCGACCTGCACTCGGCTTCTCATTAATTCAGGTTAAATTAATTTTATTATATTTACTAGAACATTATTCTAAAAGAATAACCACAAAAGGTTGTCAATGAAAGTTCTATTGAAAATTTTATGACTTTTTCTCTTGTAAACATTCATTTTTATTACTTATTTATACTGTCTTAACAATCATTGATTCAATTAATGGGGTCTGATGGAATAACTTACTTTGGGCTGCACGGGCAACTCGGCTTTGACTGAGGAATGTGGTTGCGCGTCGCCAGCCGGTATCCGCAGAGTGCGTCCGGCAATTCCCGATGACGTCACACGAAATTCGCAAGCCGTCAACGGCCGGTCCAACGGATTGATGAAAGACAGCACAGCCGTCGCTGCTTCGTCTATCACCAGGTCGTCGTTGAACTGGTGGAAGAGTTTTCATTGTTTTATTTAGTCTAATGTCTAGTATAGTAATTCTACTTACTAATTGACTAAGTATAATGATTATTTAAGACGAATAATTTCCTTATTTTTACCCCTTTGAATGGTGATTTTATATGAAATTGCCTGATGAGATCCAACGTTAGCATTACTTACTGCCTTAATCGAGGACACGGTTATGTTAGTCTTGTAAACTAAGATGTAAGAGTTAATGACAGTTTTTTTTTTAATATAAGAGTTAATTAAATACTCACTTTGATATTAATATTGGGCTTCAACACCTGGAAGTCATCGTCATCAGCCCACGACTGCTTGGTTTCATCAACAATAGCCATCGCTGAAATCTTCATGTTGCAATATTCTACCAGTTTCGGAAGATAATCTTCCTGCTTTACCAGGATACTGATTTGTTCATCTGAAAACATTTTTTTTAAATATAAAGGTTCCTATAAAACAATCAACGCCACAGATGCTATAGGATTAAGAATAAGGGATAGAGAAATGGACTCTGGCATCCCTTTTTCTCTACGATCAGCACAAATCAGATTATTCGTGATTTAGATACTTACCTAAGTATTTATACACACAATAGGATCGCTTAAATTTGCAATAAATTTCAAGGAAGGTATACTTATATTTATAATAGATTAAAAGGAAGGACGTCCCTAGACCGATGGTGCTTGAATGGAAAATCTTTGTAGGTGTGGTGTTTATTAAGTAACTACTTACTTATATTCCGGATTAAATATTTATAATTATGATCCTTATTTTTTTTTAAATAATTTATTAAATGCTAACACCAAGGGAAATGATAAAGAAAATTATAGTCTATGTAATCTATACCAATATTATAAAGAGGAAAGATTTGTTTGTTTGTTTGCATTGAATAGGCTCCGAAACTACTGGACCGATTTGAAAAATTCTTTCAATGTTTAGAAGTTATACTCGTATTATCAGCGAGTAACATAGGCTGTATTTTATGAAGTTACGAAGTCGCGTGCAACAGCTAGTATCAAATAGATATGGGTGCAGGTATTTTTGTTAGAAGACCATAGTTTTTATTCATATTCTTTCGGGAAATAAATAAATCAGGACCCACAAAAAAAAAATTACATTTACGAGACTGTAAACTTACGTTTGTGTGGCCCAACGTGAATTTTTCCTTCAACCTTTTTCACAATATCCGCTCTAACTCCATTGTAGAACACGCTTGTGGCCGACAGCACTGCTTTGATGTTACGTGGCTGAAAAAATAATTAATAAATATAAGTGTCTTCTGCTTTTTGCATACAGCCGCTTCCTGCGAAGCCCTTTAGGTAGTCTGTCCATCTGCGCTTTCAAATACTGACACGCTCGAGTAAATCCCAAAATCCCTCCTTGGGCTCCCCCTTTTTTAACATTGGGAAATCTTCTTGGATACCCGACACTGTATCCAAGAACTGTATTTTGGGACACTGCGGGGTTATGCCAGATCATCAAAATAATATATCTGTGCCGGATTCGCACCGGCTAAAACCCAACGCTTTTCTACTGCGGCATTTGATGGGCAGGGTCGCGGGGATATTATGGTTATTGAAAAGTCTTTGACTTGGTTAAAGTTACAATTAAAAGTCGTCTAGCTCATGATACATTTTATTACAGAATGTGAATACAGTTTTTGAATTACCTTGCTTGCTCAAGAATAATTGTTTACTACCTACATATATTACAGTTATGACACGACTTCGGTGCCCCGCCACTTTATGGGCTCCCCTACTAAAACTCAAGGAAATAAAACTAATCTTGATACTAACGATTTGAAATATTGACCATCTGAAAGTCTGTCCTTTTGAAAATCTGACCCTTTGAAATTAAAGGCTATTTTCAAGTATTGTGTTACACTCTCAGTAAAAATAGATATAAAAGAAATATAATATGTACCTCATCAGAGTTATTGTCTATATCAACCGTGATTCTGAAATCTTTCCCAATGGCAACGGTATCAATATCGCGAAGCTTGAACGAAATATCATTCTGTAGATTACTGGCGATTGCGTAGTATCTGAAATAATGTTAATTAATTCTTAGTTACATTTATTTAACGTTAGGTACATGTCTAACAATGGACACTTGGCTACGATGATGAGATGATCTTGCAAGTTATTTAATAAAATAATTTAGGTTGGCACTCCATTAACCAGGTAACCAAACTTAACTGTAGCCTTAGAGACCTTTATTTCAGAATATTACGAGTATTTTACCTCTTGGCCCTCTCAGAGTACCGGACTCCGTTCATGAGAGCGACTCTCTCTGAAGCTGTTCCCTCCCTGTGCTTGTAAATAGACGTGATGTCCTCGCGATCCTCGTCCCCGAGAGGATCAAATATGAATGGCTTCTTTGTTAGAACCATACGGCCAATGCTGATGTAAAAAAAAAGAAGGGTTATATTTACTAGGTATGGTAATACCCATTTATCTTAATTGATTCAATTTTTTTTAAACGACTTATTGAGCTAACTATTTATAGATATTTGTGAATCCTATATTAGATTACTTGAAATATATTTTTTAATTAATGGAAGATTTTAAAACTTGTGTAATGTAAAGATTTGTATTTTTATTTGTAACGAATAAACTCAAAAACTACTGGACGGGTTTTAAGAATTCTTTCAACCATAGAAAGCTACATTATCAGCGAGTAACATATGATATATTCTCTAAAGTTGCACAGACGAAGATGCGCGCAACAGCTAGTTGTTATAAACAACAAATGTCAGAGGAAATAAATCGTGTCTCTCTAATATTCAGCAACAATAACTCGGATCTTTAAAATTGTACAGTTTAGGAACATTTTGTCAAAACACTTACTGGTAGTTATTGGTGTCAACCATCGAATATCCAGTCTCCGATTCGGGATCTTTCCTCCACCTCATCAGGTCGGCGTTGACTGAAGCCAGCATGAACTCCACATCGTAACCGACGCCGATGACTCCTTGCTTTATGGCTTCTACAGAGGCCGGACCGCATTGGTACATACCTGACGATGTTTCTTGAGGAGTTGCGTCTATTGCTTGCCATCCACCATAGCCTGAATAATCAAAATTCACTATGTAAATTATTTATGGTACAAACACAAATGTCATACACAAGCAAAAGTAAACTGACTAAAAGTGCATTGCCGACCTTAATGCAAGCAAAAGTCAAAAAGCAAAAGTAAGGGATGCAAATGGCAATACTTATTATACACAGATACATAGTTTAAGCTAAATCCATACACTGATATACTTAGTGTTTATACTGCAAGCGATATTAGGTCTTTTGTGCATAAAATTGTATTTTTTTATTTTATTGTGCAATTAATTTACAAAGGAAGACGCCTACTGTTGTCATGTTATATATAAATAGGTAAATATAAAATTAAAATACAGAATCAAAGTTTGTGAATCAATTATTTCATGTTATATAAAGACTACTAGCCTGTGATGAACTTTAGTGTCCACAAATTTTGGAAACTGTTTCTTTTCCCAGCTTTGAATTGATTTTATGGTCGAATTTCCACCTATCGGCAAACACTATGCAGTATGAGTAAAAAGTACACACGTTATATACTTAAACAGTGTTGTTACTGGTAGCCTTTAGTAACTCATCTTGCCAGTATTTTGGTATTTCTGTTGATGGTTTGACATTTTTTCGTAATTTTTTTTAGGTTCACTACTTCGAAGCCACCATTTACCATTAATTTGACGTAGAAAAGAAAATTATATGTATTTCTAGAATTTGTCATAAATTAATTTGAAATAAGTTTACCTGGCGGCAAATCTGGTCTCGCCATCCACACGTCGTTCCATACATGGTAGTTCCAGATGGAATCTGCTCCCTGAGGGTTGTTGGGGTCGTAGTCCAGCTCTTCCATAGTTTCAGTGTAATATTTGTCCACAGTCAGAGAGCTGTTTGCGTCGTGAGCTGACACCAAATTGGAAACGACACGAGACGGAATCCCAAGAGCTCGACACACTGTTGATAATAGCATTATAATGTGTGTTATTTCATTTTCTGAATATGACCTTTAGGATAAAGGTTAGGATAAAGTTTAGCTGCGCATTTACAACCCCTATGACAAGTTACCTATTATGAAGCGAACTGTCAGCTTGATTGACGATCTTCACTTAAAAAATACGATACAAATTGATTTTAACTTAAATATCCCAATGCTAAGTACATATAAGTATACTTTTATATTCTATAGGAATTTTGTCATAATTTACGTGCTATTTTTGACAATAACAATTTTAATAAAACTATTAGAGAAATCTGGTAAAATTAAATGTTATTATTAAAATATGTTAAGAGTTATCGATATTAAAAAATAATAATAACAATGTTGAGTTCAATGTTTGATTTATTAACATTTATTTAATTCAATCGGATAACCTTTGACTTGATACACTTTGACATTTACTAAATTCAGTCGATAACCTTTGACATCTTCTCAACCGAAAGCAGCCTGGATTTAGTGTCTTATTAGATCCTCTGTCCATCTTGTGGGTGGACCTATATGGCTTAATCGGCTGGGTTAAATCGCATGACCACAATTTTCGTAGTCTACGGATCTCATTCATGATTCGGTCTCGCATATAACCTATTATCTCTCTTATTATCTACCTACATAGTTGAGCGACATTGAGCTTTCTTACAACGATTGCAACGAAGTTTACCTGTAGTAACAACGCCAGCAAACACCCAGCACTGTCCATAGGGCACTTCTTGTTGAGTCTCCAAATACTGAGCAAGAATGTCTGCGGAACCAGTCCATTCTGAAGGTGCTGTACCGTCGTCGTATTGTCCGTCCCAACGACCGATAAGAACACCAGCGTCGTCGTTAGAATTCACGATGCGGGATATTGTGCGTGTCAATTTCACCGGATCACCACGTCTGAAAACAGTCGTGAGGAATAGACATTTAAAAAAATCATGCGAGCCGCAAACATGATGATGATTCTTTTGATGGTAGGTGGCTACCGCCCGCCGCCTATAATCACAAACAGCACCAGGAGTGGGAAGTGCGTTGGTGATCTTATTGGGATAAAGAGTAGATAAAAGATAAGTGAAAAAAATAAAATTAATATAGCATTAAACCAAGGACAAGGGCATAAGTTTATATCTACATATAGAATGTTTGGTTCTAATCATAAATTGCTGTGCTTACTGGTAAAACGGAATTTCGGCTCTGTCCAGCATGAACATGACAGCTGGTAACACAACGGCGTCAAATTGGCCATACAACCAAGGCTTGCCGCGAGTAGTCTTAATCGGACCGACCCAGACCTTGCCAATGTCATTTAGTACATACTCTTGAAGTAGACTGCAATCTTCCATATAAGTCTGGTCATCTGGGAAAAAGATTACATAATATTGTAGCTTAGACTATTATTAATATGGACCATTGTAACATGGAGCCATTTGTCACTATATTTTTAAGACATTGTATTGTGTTCTTTAGTGATGAAGTCAAAATTGTTTTACAGTGCCTGTGCTCTAGTACCATCTATGGTGTTGCTTGCGTTATTAGGCGGTGCAGACTGTCAGCCTTCCTGCCGACCTTTAATAATAAAAAATAACTAGTGCGTTAATGTAAACAATGGAACAATTCATCAAAACTCGTTCAGTAGTTTTTGCATGAGAGAGTAACAAACAACCATACATCCAATTTTGCATTGTGGGATTGTATCTGTGATGAAAATGGATCCTATACGGTAATCGGAATCGTTCTTCACAATGGATGAATCCAGGTATTGATGTTGTCTGACCGAAACACTTTTTTTTAAATTATATAATCCTTTAACATTACAAATAATATTTTATTGATAAAAGAATACTTACCAGGGTTCCACGGGTTAAAAAGTATGTAAATGTCGTGTTCAAAGTCATAAATCTCGCGGGCTTGGGAATTCTTCTGCCTCGTCACCACTCTAAGTGCCCAGCAACCAACCGGAAGTGTCACGGGTGTAGATATCTGGAATTTTTAGTTATGAGACATAAGTAGACAGATAATTGACCCATAAAATCGTTACAACTTACGTTACACGCCAATGCAATTGATATTTGCATAATAGTGCATAATTTGTAACAAGATCTCTCCGTAGATGACGAGTAGGTACAACGGGTTTTATTTAACCTCTTAGAAGTTCACATAAAATCTATTCTTAGCTCAGCCCACGGCGTATAATGTATAGAATATATACTTATTTCTATTCGACTGTTCCCAACTTAGACTGTATAATCTTTATATTTTGCCTTACTAAATTCTACAGCTGGAAATTGGACAGCCAGTCTGACGGCAGTAACGTTCGACAGATTCTCCTTTATTCTTATAAAAGACAGCGCGCACTTGCATATTCCCTATGTTGGTGGCCATTCAACATCATGTAGCTAGTCCTAACTAATATATTCATATAAAGTGAGTTTGTTTGTTACGCTTTCGTGCCTTAAATATTAAACCGATAATCATGAAATTTTGCATACACGTTGTCAGGGATATTATGGACATAGGATACCTTTCATTCAGAAAAAGGTACCTACTGAGATCACTCAAGAGATTTTTCATATAAAAATTAAAAAACATGTGACAAAAACGTATCAGCAAATAAGATTTACTTATTCCATCTATAAGATGGTTTTAATAACTAAGGAAAAGGAGCGCGGTCGAAGTCGTGGGGAAAAGCTAGTATTCAATCAATATAAATAATCTAAACATGCTTAGAAGAATTGAATAAAGATTACACGTTTTACTAATTTCTTAGATAACCTTTGATATATTTTACAATTTCAAAATGTAATCAGGTAATTTGTACACTTAAAACGACTTAGCTCTCATGCGCATAATACTTATGCAAATTTTATTTGAACTAAAACTTACGTGTAAATAAATATTCATGACACGAAATGTAAATTTACTTAAATAAATAATCGACCACCTTTACCTTTGAAACCGAAATACTAAAAACCGTCCAATCATTTTTGTTTTTTTATTTTTATTATATTTTAAGGCCGACAGAAAGGCATACGATGACTGCCCACTTGATGGTAGGTGCTTCAAGAGCCTACAGTGGGACTAAGGAAAGGGATTCATTATTTTAACGGATATTAGCACAAAAAATCAGTCAAAAATTAAAAACTGAAGGTTTTTGTTATGATGCCTGGTTTCTGTGGACCCATTAGTCACTGTTAAAAGTTGAAAAGCATTTTCAAATAACAAAATATAAAATTATCTACACTAATATTAATATATAAAGACAAGAAATATTTTTGTATGTTTGTTTGCAATGAATAAACTCAAAAACCATTTAAATGATTTTAAAAGTTTAAAAGCTACATTATCAATAACGTGGTCTGCATATTTTATTTTAAAAAAAATTCAAGATTCCTAAGACAATAATGTATTGAATGTATTACAATGTATCAAAACATTGCCTGTAGAAGTCATTATACTTGGCGTACGCTGCAAAAACTTAAGTATACTAAGAACAAGTACATGTTTATAGTACCCATCATTACCTACAAAACAGTTCGGAAGGCTAACTATTACCTATAGTTAAATCACAATCGATATTGTTCAAATTTGTCAATCAAAACTTATGTAAGTACTTACTTCAAAAGACAGTGTATTATCCTGAACACTTATCAACTTGGCACTCCAAGAATGCTTATCAGCAACAGCATCATTACGTAAATACATTGAGCCCTGTGTATCCATTTGTGGGTTGTCACCTGTAATGCATATTTAAACTATTTATATTTTATATGGACCAGTGTTTTTATATAAATGTCGACAGACAGCTTGACGGCCTTCTTGATGGTAGATAGCTATCATCACCTTTAACGCAAGCAACGTTATAGGTGCTGCAAATGTACTGTCAATCTTAGTGGGATAAAATATAAGATAATACAGGGAAAACTGCTGAAACACAACAGCGCACATGCTGTTATTTTATAGTGGTATTCGATAAAATAGTGTTTACTAGTAAATAAATGATTTGAATTTACTTCCGCAGACGGTCTGCTCAATTTGTAATTGCTAAACGCTGTTTGTCTTGTTACCAGTACTTACTTCTAGTAAGTAATGTTTTCGATTTAGGGCCCTATAAGCTTTAAAATTATTAATAGGAAAAATTTGATCGATGAAAAGAATTGAGCTTAGAGTTTTCTACATCTTCATTGTACACTTATGAACTGAGAAGCTCGTCAGGCGACAGCCTGAGTGTATCGATGTGGGTGTGTAGATCTGGATCAATTACTGAGTATTTCCTGTTTGTTAGCCGATGAATGAGATATTATACACTAGTGATTTCCATCAGATTTTCTCTATCGTTGAGTAGATGAGTACTGGTGTGGAAAGTGAGTGTCGAAATTTCCTGTGGACCTACAATCTGCTCGATGTATACTCGTAACCTCAAGAAAACAATTACCTAGTTGTGAAAGAAAGTGGAGTTTGTAAGACTCAATTAAGTAGTCTATGTTTAACAATGGACGCTTATGGGCAGATGATAATTTCTTAAATTGCTCCTAGACTAAGTTACTTAAAAAAAACCGTACTATACCTAGCGTAAATACAAGTTGAATAAGATCATTGCTTTCATCGTAGTTTCTATTGAATCGAATGACGCCGTTAAAGGGTTGTCCACGGCGTACAATTGTCGCTGACGGAGCTTCATCATTTACCACCTCGTACCTTTAACATAATAAAATTAGATATACAGAAACAAAAGAAGCCAAATCATCAACAAAGTCATGTGTTTATTCAGTAAGTGGCTAAGAATTAAGACCAGAACAATGCACTGCTCTTCTTACAAGATAGGTATAACGTATAAATAACACTGTCAGGACATAGAAATTGACTAAGGCTTTTATTGACTGTCCATCCAGTTCTTTGAGAGAAGTAGTGTTTCCAGTCACTAAATAGGTACATTACAAAATGGCCTAATTATCATTTTAAAAATGAAATTTTTATCCAATTTTAAAATTGGTAATGGAAATTCTTTGTCTACACATATAACAAACCATATATGTAAAAACACATTTCAAGTTTTTGAACGAGAAAAGACTGTAACTTTTATGTTATGCCACTCTATTTCTGAGAGAAATTCAAAGGCTAAGTAGATTTCAAAGGTTGTTGTATCATGAATGATTCCTTCCTTGAACATCCTGAACCTTGAAACACCCTCATATTGAAAATAGATCATTAAAAAATATTTAATTTGAAGAAAGTTAGGTTTTCACTATTTATAGAAAAACTAATGTGTGTACGTGTAGTGTACACAATACTTAAGTATGCTGTAACGTTGAGAAGGTACTTACTTGTTAGTATTGTGAGGTTGCGCATTCTCCTTCGGGTAAAAATGTACCACATCCACGGTTAGAGGATCCATTATTTATCTGTTTATAAAATTAATATTAAAACTTTATAAAATTGTTACTTTTAATTAATAAATAATTAAACTAATGACAAAGACTGTCAGTAACGTTTTGAGGTCTAAACCGCTGAATGTTCTGTGTTGCGAAAATAATACTTGAAATAGGGGACGAAATATTAAATTATTTCTCAAGTAAGTTTAAAAAAATCATATTATAACATAAAGTCGTCGTGCGTTTCTATTTCTCCGTTTACTTCGTCTAAATCACCCAAATTAAAATTACAGTTTTCACTAATGGAAAGAGCGATAAGCGAGGAAGGTTTATGTATATTATTTGCAGATACAAATTGCACCCGTGTGAAGCGGGGGGCAGGTCACTAGTCGCGGGCACCCACTAATCAAAAATATATTTTAAAGTTTTATTATAATGTGCATTCTTCTTCGAATTTGGTATTACAAGTTAAAAAATAAATAAGTAGTAAATAAGTAGTTGTTTTGGATATCGATGGTTTGCAAAGTTTAAACGTATCTTGAAAATATTGAAACCATATATAGGGTATATTTTTAAAAATCACTAAAAACAATGAAATTATTAGAATACCTTTCGAAGTAGGTACTATAACTTTTACATCAAATAAATATAAAAACTGCATTCAAATTGAAGAACAGTTTTTTGAGAAAAAAACTAAGAAAATTTATAAAATAAAAAAATAGAAATGGAATATAACATAAATATTAAAAAGTTAGCTTAATGATGAAAAAAAAAAAAACAAGAAATAATATTTCAATAAATTTAGCGACATAATTATTTTACTGGCGCAATAAGATTTAATGAACCCCATATGCATTCCATGCAAGTGTCTTACAAGGTTATCGGATAATCCAAATGTCCGTATCATTATGTGGTTATACGTGTGATTCGATCACAATAACATTGTTCTATGTAGTATTTATTATTGATATGTATCGTTATATGCTGTTTAAATATTCAAGGCTAGCTCGGTTAGTTTTAGACAGGCACTTATTAGGTATAATTATATGTTAGGTTTTCCAAAATAAGCTTTGTATACTTCATTCGCCTGTAGTGTAACGTTACATATTGGAGCATTACATCACAGTGAGGGACGAGAGCCAACCTATACATATAATAAATTGGTAAACGAGTCGTGTTTGTACATGAAATATTTTTTTTTTTTTCAAAAAAAAATATGTTACCGAGGTCAAAAAAATAGTTTTTATAATTTTTGTCTGTTTGTCTGTGCGTTTGTGCACGCTAATCTCAGAAACGGCTTAACCGATTTGAATGCGATTTTCACTTATGTATTAAACATTACCTGATTTAAACTAGGATCCTCTTTGTCTTGAAAAAATGTTAGGTTTCTGTGGTATTAAAAAAAAAAAAACGAACTATAACGCGGACGAAGTTGCGGGCACCAGTTAGTCTGTAATATTTTGATACGACTTGAAGAAAAAAAGTTTATACCGTGCTGTTGTCTTTATATATTTTTTAATTATAACAAATCTATACCGAAATCTTTCAAATAGGAACATTATTTTTCCCTTATAACCAAAAGAAGGTTTACACAACTTGAATGTTTTGAAGGTCAAGAACAGTTGGGTTAATTTATTATATGTAGTTTAAAAAATTTAATTATAGAGTAAATAAAACATAAAACTGTACATTGTGATCGATGATCACACGGATCTATATTTTCAAGGTAAGTCTATTAATGCATCAATGCAAAACCGACGCTTATCTCATCCAGAAAGTGAGTAACACGACAAAATAGCATTTTATAATCTAATCCCTGTGCCAAAACTAATTATTTTCTATAGCTAATGAAAAAAAAAAAACTATTTTTAAACTATGAGAATTTGTTTGTCTAACTATATGAAAACAGTTTTGACATACCTACTTTTTCACATAGATTAAAGGGAACACACTAAAATTATTGTATTGAAAATCAAGGGTGTGAACGGGATCTCAAGGCGCTTGAAGTCGTCAAGCTCTCGATGTTTTGAATGAAAATGTTGATAGATTTAAATAAGCTATATTGTGTTCAAAGTAGAACAGATTCTTAATTTTTTAGCTTGTAAATATTTTCAATCGGCGTACCCGCTTGGCACAGACAGTCATTTAGAGCATCGTCAAAGTTAACTTTACACAAATTTTCAAAAGCTTCGTTCTTCCCTTTAAGTTAGTAAAACAATAAAATATGGCGAAAATACACAGTTTGGTCTTCCATCTTAAAATATTAAAAATGTAAAATATTAAAAAGTAAATCTAATTTAGAAAGACCAGTTTAAACTGTTAGCTTTCAAATGACATAACAATAGCAAAGGTGCGAATGACTATTTTGTACGAATGACGAATGCATTTCAAAAATACCACTAATGTAATCTGCGATAAAGAATACGCAATGACTTTTTACTAAACCTATTACTAATAAATTGTATTCATGCGATTTGCCTATTTGTGTTTAAATAACGAGAAACTTTCAAACTTTTTCAATATATATTGTATTATCTCTTTAAAAGATAACATTATATACATATATCTCTAATAATTACAATGTCTGCTAAAAGTTTTATTTAAAGTATTTTGCTGTTACTTTAACACTTTAATAGTATATTAAAAATACATTTAAAATGATTTGTGCAATACATTTTAGCATAATAATATAAAAGTTAGAAGCACATAATTTTAATTAATACCATGAACGATTAACTATAAAAATAACATTACTATATTAAAAAAAACTATTGATTAACAATAAGACTTTAAATGTTTTCATTCAGAATACATTTTTAAATCTGTTTATTTAAATCGCAAATATATGTATTAAATTACTCGACAGTTGGATAACTGGTGTCATTGGATATAGGCCCACATGTTTTATAATATTTTAAGTGTGATAAAAAATGTTATTTCATAATTTCAAACCAATAAGAAAACTTTTTCATCACAGTCCTCTCCGATCACTAATATGCAATTAACCAATAATGTTCATTAAATGTCCAAAGTACACTTACATAAAAGCCTCACTAAGCTTAACAAGTGTCTCTCCACTGCTGGATGTAGGCCTCTCCAAAGGCTTGACACAACGCACAGTCTTCTGTTTTTCGCAACAGCCTTATAAGTTTATTAAACAATCCAGCCTTATAAGTTTATTTATAAGTTATAAGAAATAAATATAAGTTACTAGCTGTTGCAAGCGACTTCTTCCGGATAACTATATCATTACATATTATAAAACAAAGTCCTCCGCCGCGTCTGTCTGTCTGTCTTTTCGCGATAAACTCAAAAACTACTACACCTATTTTCATGCTGTTTTCACCAATGAATAGAGTGGTTCTCGAGGAAGGTTTTAGTATATAATTTTCAACGCAGACGAAGTCGCGGCACCAGCTAGTAAAATATAAAGAGTCGACAAGTCAATTTAAATTAATCAGCGGATGAAACCGCAGGACATAGCTAGTAGAAATAGCTAAAATGTGTTATTTCAATGTCGAAATATTTATATGAAATTTCTAATAGAATGCGTATTTTATTTGAATTAGCTGGGCATAATTCCAAACTTCAGGGTATATATTTATGCAATAAAAATAATATAAAACAAAAATACGATAAACCTGCAACCTCAGATAAAAAAATCCTAAACATAATTTATAGGTAAATCATTTAGTAAATCAAATATTTACGTGAAAATGCCACTATTATAATCATAATTTAAATAATTTATAATGACATAACTATTTTACCTTAAAATAAAACACGAATTGACCACAGCCTTAAGTAAGTAATATTTACTTAATTATTCACAACACATAGAAACTTATAATTTTTTCTCGGAACTCGCGATCGCTACGTACAGTGCATAAAAGAGACTATTTCGATAGAGGCCCACGCAGTCGGCGCTCGCGCAACTGAATGTGTGAGATGTTGGACACGCGGTGTATATCATGTTCTTGGCTCTCGAAGAAACGGATGCTCTGGCGTCATTAGGGTGACCATGGCGTTTGGGAAATAATTGAAATAATTGAAGTCATACATCCACTGTACTGTAAGCCGTGGTTAAGCCCGAGGAACATTTAGACCGTGGTCCCCATGGGAGCAATAGGAGGATAAAAAGTATGGCATTTGGTGTATGGCCCAAGTTCATACGAACGACTGATGTTATTTAAAGTGGTGTTCCAAGTTAGACGCCATTATCTTCTTCTATATACTTATTACTTATAATATAAAAATCGATGTGTATATCTGATAAATCTGATAAACAGATTAAGTAAAAGGACAATGTCGCGGTCTAAAGCTGGTAATTCACTCTGTTTTATTATGTGTTCGATCATTTAACTCTGTTTAATCATATAATAATAAAACTGATAATGTAAAAATCCCTAATATTTATTTTCGCGAAAATCGAACCCCAAGCGTAGATACGTATATAATATTTTGTAACAATCCATCAAATTAATTACTGTTAATGTAATGCATACAAATGACTTTTTATGGTCTCCCTACAGGACGATTCGTAGTAATCGTTGTATAAATAAATATCTTCCTAAACTTGTATCTATTTAACTATGTCGCTCGTCATCAATGACCAATTGTAATACTAACAACATATATACTGTGACGTCATTAATCGTCATTGACACTTTGCGGTTAATTTACGGCATCATGGTTGCCAAGAATTCATGTGAAAGAAACTCTGTCTGTCTGTTACCTTTTCGCGCCTTAACTACTCAATCGGTCATCATGAAATTTTGCATACACGTTGTCAGGAATGCAAGAAAGGACATTGGGTTTCATAAAAAAAAATACGATTTCCGAGGGATCATTTAAAATAAAATAAAAAACTAACTCCTGGAAAAGTCAAGCATATACAAGAGGTCAAGCGTTATATTGCTTATTTTTTTTTACAACGCGGACTAATTCGTGGCTCATTCATTTTTTTTTTTAAATCTATTTTGCAAAAAAGTTTAAACTTTTTCTCTTTCATTTGTAGTCGCACAAGGTCACGACTGCATTGGCATTTGGTGCCAAATAGAATTATGTCATCTTTTTGTAGTGTTTACTATGTAAACAGCACGTCTGCTAGTACAGCGATCAACTAGGCGAAACAGCATTTTATTCAATATATATATTTTTTAATTTAAAAATAAAATCAACAATACGAAAAAATAATATCACAGAATTTTATCAGCACATCTGCAAAGATCTTAAAATCTGCAAAGATATAAAAAGTATAGAAAAAAAAAAGTATAAGTATCATAATGGATTTTAAAAAAAAGATGAGGTAAAATAAAGGCTTTCACGATAATAATATTTATGTTTTTGAAAAAATAATATTGCTTGTATTGATCATTTAAAATCTAAATTTGAATACATCTTTTTATATGACTCGATAACTCGTCAGATGCTTCATAGAGTTGTATCATGAAGCCATGTGAACGTCAGCTGCCGCACCGTGGGTGGGTTCAGCAGCAGTACAAGTAAAAAAAAAAACAAGTAAAAAAAAATACATTTTCAGTCATTTCCTCCCGATTGAAAATTTGTCATATTATAGCTAACCTAATAAACTTTTAGGTTTTTTTTTTCTTGAAGAAAAAAAAGTCAGCTGACTATAAAATGGTGGATATACGTCAGTCGATCACATGAACTGACGTTCACAGGTCTTCATGATACAACTTTCTCAAGCATTTCAATGAGTTATCGCTGGAGAGGAAATGACTGACGAAGCTCGTGGACAAGATGGTCAGTCATAAGATTACAATATTCCTAATTTGGAGTCTACTCTTATAGAAGTGGCAGGTAACACTGAGTTTCGCAATCATAAATTGAGAAGACCTCTTTACAGAAGACCACCGTGATATAACAGCATGTGTGCTAATGTGTTTCGGTGAGTGAGTAAAGAATGCCAGAGCCCATTTTTTTATATTCGCTAGTAATCTTTAATTTAATTTAATTTACTAAGATCGGTAGTGCGCTATTGCAGGCACTGTGGCTTTGCTTGCTTCAATAGACTCTCATCGGGTGGACCATCAGTATGTCTGAGGTTTTTACCTACATAAAATAAAAATCATTTTAAAGATTTTTATTAAAGTTTTGAATGTGTACGGGGTTTAAAAACCAAATACGAGTTTAAAAAACTAAATGACATTTTAAATGTAAATATTATACTCGCACGTCTATTTGTATAGGTAATTACCTATATGTAGTTTAAATTAATCTTTTTCAATATACAAGAAGTACAATGACCTTGTTATCGGTTTTCGATTATAATATTTCGTATAACAGGAAGTGTTTGACTATATTACATACTGATGATTTTCCTATTAAATTAATTAAACACATACCTACCTACAACGAATTTGAATTTCGTAATAAACAATTTAATTACATTATAATTTTTTTTTGTCATAATCATGTTTTTGTTGTAAAGTCGGGGTACGAAAACCTTCGTCAGTTTCCAAGGTTTGGAACTCCCTCCATGCGTCTGTATTTCCGAACTCATATAACCCAAATCTTTTCAAAGTTCAAGTGAATAGGCATCTTCTGGGTGAGCTCGCTCCATCTTAGGCCTCATCCTTGCTACACAGTTGGTTGTTGGTCAGAGCAAACCCATTTTTATAAAAAAAAAAATCAAGTCGTAGTCTCATAGCACCTTTTGAAACTAAAGTACTAAACATTCAACTGACAGTTGTTTGAAATGAAATATTGGCATGACTGACTGGCTGGTGTAAGCGAATGTTGACTTTAAGGTGACGTACCTTTTCTTATCCCGACTGTACATATTTTATTGTTTCATCTACCTTACCTATTCAGTTTATTTATTACTATTTCGTGTTAGCGACTTCGTCCGCATCATAGATTAATTAGTAATAAACATTTATTTGAAATTTTTATTCATTCTTAGGAATAGTACTTTTTTCTGAATGAAAAAATAAAATAAAAAGATAACCTGATCAAATACACGAACACGAACAATTTATTATTAAAAGCTTTTTTAAAATCACAACTTAAGCTTAAAAAGTGGCTTTGGTTACCCCAAAAGCCGTCACTATAAATGAAGCCGGAAGTGGATCGCTAGTTAAATATATAAAAAACTCACCTCTCTACACTAATGCAGAAATATAATGTTAAAATTAAAATTAAACTATTTATATTTTAGTAATTTGTTCAGAATAACAGTCTATTATTTGAATCAGAGATGCCATAAACAATAATGAATATCACTTTGATGTTAAATGTGGCGCCTACTGGCAAAAGTCCAATTTAATTTGTTAAAATCGCGTGAATTGCAAACAAAGGTGGAAAATGTGGGAATTTATGTTTGTCACACCACATTTCTGTTTTGAATAACGATTACATAGGCATATGTGACACGTATGCAGCCATATTTACCTAATATACGAAACAATTTAATTAAATAATTCTATAGGTATAAATATATATTCAGTTTATTCATAACAGACATACAAAACTTCTCTCTTTATAATATTAGTATAGTTGAAGTTGCTGTCTGTTTCTCCGCTTACTTCTAAATTACCCATTACATAAAGGTCATTAAACAGGGAAGGTACGAGACATGCGAAGTCGGTGACGGGTCGCTAGTAACATTTATTATGTAAACGTAAACACTACTCTATAATTAGAAAATTAGACGTTGTGGATCAGTCTATTATTCAGTCGTAAATTACCTATTCATTATTTTTGTCTACTTTGTTTATACATATATGATTATTATTTATTTTGATCTATTGATCTATGAAAATAAAGACTGACAAAAATGTCAAAAATGATAAAAATCTTGCCATTGATAATTGATCATTTTGTTTATTGCATTCCAACTCTTGTTACAAGTTGTTAATTAAACCAAGTTAAGGTTTCCTGTCGAATTATTTATATAAAAAAACCTGACAAAATCATCAGAATTTAATAAAACGTCGTTAGATATGTCTATCTATTAATAAAGTATAAAAGAGGTTGTTTTTGTATGAACACGCTAATCTCTGCAATTATCAGAGATATTTGGAAAATTATTTTTCCATTCGATAATCGAATACCTAAGAAAAGTTTAGGCTATTCAATATCACGCTACGGACCTTTAAGAGACGAGCAAAAATAAAAGAAGTCAGAAATTGATGTTTTTCCCGGCTTGGGATAAGATCCTCACAGTGCATATTTCTTATCCAAATTAATGAGAAAGAACTCCACATCTTTATGTCTGATTATTTAGATATTTTAAAAGTAATTAGTTAACATTTCCCACGATAATTACAGTAATATTATAAGTATTCGTTGATAAAAAAAGCAAGTAATTATGTATTTATTCCCAAAACTTTTGCGAAAGCTGCAAAAACTGACGGATCGGGTCCAACAAGTTTTTTAATTATGTAAATTATCTTAAGTCGACACAAAGATGGTTAAACGATTTCGGCCATTGCGAGCAAGTGTTGACGAACAGCCGGGCTGGTCCCGTTCAGTCTCATTTATTGTGACATCGACCATTTTTTTTTGTGTGATATATATTATTTGTAATTTCTTTTAGGAAAATGTCGTCAGACAGACTTGCTTAGTAGGATTAGTTAAGGGATCAGGAAAGAATAGAGAAATGGGACCTAAACATACCTTGCTTACCGAAACACAACTGCACACATGTTGTTATTTCACTGTGTTTTCTGTAAGAGGGTGGTTACTGCCGCCAGATGTGCTGCTCAATTTATGACTCTGAAAAGCAGTGTGCCCTGACAGTACTCATGTATTATATCCACTGCGAGGCACAGGTTTCTCCCCTGGGGGCCTAGCTAAGGTTGGTGATTGGTTGTTGTAACGTCAAAATAAAAGTTTGACCTTACAACAACCAATCACCAAGCTTTCTTCCTAGCCAAGATGCAACTGTACTTTGTTCATTTCTCTGTAGCTACAGTAATGTTCTCTGCAATGTCTGTGAGAGTCCATTGCGTCTGTGGTTGTATTCCACTTTTCTTAGTGGAAAAAATAAAAAAGATATATATTTGAAAAAAAAAAAAAAAAAAAAGATATATATTTAAAATAAAGAGATATATTTGAGCATCTAAATGTCGCTTAATATAGTTTTTAAAATTAAATACTCAAAATAATCTCCTGTCACAAATTCAAAATATTTATAGCAGTAAGCACTCGTACCTATCTATATAATTATGTACTATGTACTCGTACGTTTTCAATAATAAGCTTTCATTACTTTAAAATATACGCGTAGCAAATAAATAAGAGCGAAACGAGAATAAACCTAACACCAAAACTTGCTTAACTAGTAATGTAGACAAATTTTGATTTTTTTTTTTTAAATTTATTCCTAAAGTTTATGTAAGAAATTGCAAATTAGAATGATTGAAAGTTGATTTTCTGTATTTTATTGAAATTATTTTTTTATGTTTTAAATAATTTGCCAAATACTTTGTATCTGAAGTAACTTAGTTCCGCACAGATTTTGATGTTATTTTGTTGCCATCATACTAGTACATAAATAGCCAAAAGAGTCGGAACGAAACAGACAGACGAATTTCTCTTAAATCTATTACCAAATTGATAATTTTATGTAAAGGTGCAAAGGGCCAACTCAAAAGGGATCTACAACATAGATACAAGATATTTTTATTACATCTACAAGAATTTGCAATCCAATGACTAGTCTCTGAATGGAGTGAATTCAGGTCAATTAGTACAACATTTTCTCTGTAATTACTTAATATTTTTCCACTTATAAAATACTTTTATTTTATTAATAAATGGTATCCAACACTGACTGCGTAACCAATTATTTTATTATTAATTTTCTGATTTATGATGCATTATTATAAAGAAATTAAAAAGACGCACCCGGTTTCTCTCGGATGCAATTTTTTTCTGAAAATTATACATGTAACATTTTAAAATATGTGTAGATGTAGATTTAAAAAATGTCTGGTCGACTTTTAATTATTGCATTTTAATTATAATATATTAAGTAGTTGTTATAAGCATCGAAAATATTATATCTTTGCAAGCATAAGTAAACAATCAACTTCGAATGTGAAAATTCTGTCATCTTCACTTTTTGTCATGTATATCTAAACATATACAAAATAAATCCTCTATCCGCCTGTATCTGTTTCTCCGCTAACTTCTTCTAAATCATACAACGGATTTTGATACGAAAATAGTGATATACGAGGAAAGTTTATCACTAAGACAGAAGACCGTGCGTAGTGGCGAGCCTTGGAGAGACACAGCCTGATGATCATCATGATTATAGCTCCCATCTAAAACTTACAGATATTAGTAATTTTTTTTAAATTTAAATAATGTGACGTCATAGTCAACAATTTTATCTTTTGTCTGGTACCTACTATTACGTTTTAAACTATTACATTATAAAGATTAAGTCACTACAATGATACAGCATTGATTCTTATTATTTCCCATATAAGAATGAATTCTTCAGATTCTTTCACATGAATGACAAAGTAAAGATCATTGGAAAGAGTCGATGCAAAATACCTATATGATTATTCAATTAACAAGCAATAATTAGTCACAGTTCGTTATTCGTGATGTTCGAGTGGCGTGCGTGAGATCCGTTTACGCAAGTGCCATCATGACTGTTAGAAAATTAGTCATGAGTTTCGTTTTACATGGCGCCATTAGCCATGGTAAAAGTATTTGTCAAAGATTTGTTAAAATTAAGTATTTGTCTAGATTCAATGAAAAGTTGAATTCAATGAAATTCATCAAGTCGAACAACAAACTCTCTATCTGCTAACAATTTTCAAAAAAAAGTAATAGTATTTCTTTTTGTTTAAGGCATGATCCAGTCTATTCTGGTTCCTGTTTCAGAACGTCGATTAGTATCTAACAATCGTTGATATTTATGGCTACAAAGTATAGGTGTTCAATGTTTATTGAAAATGACAACTGCATAGTTAAGATTAATATTAAAGGACAAAACAATCATAAACAAAACAATCACATTCAATGATATAGACCCGAAGGCAAACGTTGATGGTATAATTCGCACCTATTTCTCGTAAGGAAAATCTACAGAATGGGGTCAAATCAGTATAAGAAATTGACGAACTAAATACAACTTTAATGATGTACATTTAAGAGTTGTCTTAAGAGCAACAATGTTTTGTAATTGCAACATGTTACATATTTAAATGAATACCTATTATAATTAAATTAAATAAAACAAATCATTTCCCTAATACATTTTTAGTGTTAAGGTCGACAGACAGGTAGACGGTGGTCTTCTTAAGGGGGTGGTTACTGCCACCAGACGGGCTGTCCATAATGACCTAAAACTTGAAAGTACGCAGTAGTAAATATATTGCTTAGTTTTTGTATACAGCAGTGTACAATATATACAAATAAAAAAGGTCGCTCTGTCAACTAGTTAGTTAGTTAGTTAGAAATCTGGAGGCTCTATTTGCCTCTGCCTGTTTTTTCTCTAGCTCTAGAAAGAACGGTAAACGAGGAAAGTTTGTGTATATAATTTGCGGAAAAAATTGAATCCGTGCGAATCCGGGGACCGGTTGCTAGTTAGTTTATAAGACCACTTAAAATTTGTATTTCTATTGTATAATACTATTTCCAATTTCCAATGAAATAAATAGTTTTATCTTAATAACAGATTGCCTATTTTAGGGAAAAAACATTTTTTTATTAGAGATAGCGTAGATAATTTGTATGATATGTTAATACAGTAAGTACATAGGTATTCTCACACATTTATCCTGTTTTTTATTCTTAGTATGTACAATATAAACCTCTCCTTAAATGAACAATCCCAGATCACGTTCTGAGAACGCCTTATCCAATAATTACAGTAAAGAAATGAGTTATGACCCAACAGACACACCAACAATTGGCAGGATATATCGAGTTCTTGACATACTTGTAAAGGGAAACCTTAAAACAAATTTACATTTGCGGTCACCGAAACATATTTTAAAAACAATTTTTATGGGTGAAACAGCTTAAAGAGACACACGAACCGCAATTGGTAATTTGTCAATGGCTACAGAGTTCACAGAAAAATGTTGACTCAGTTTTTTGACGCTGGATTCAATTTGATGACGTAATATTTTAATATATCGAAGCCACTGTGGTCTTCAATTAGGTCAAGGTCGTTTTTTGTGCAAGTACTTATTATGTTATTAACTTAAACCTATTATAAGTAATTTAAAATTGAAGCATTTATTTCATGAAGATATATTATATTTTTATAATAATATACTAAGTATTATATTGTTAGTTGATTCAGGGGTTTTTTTTATAATGTGTAACTGTGTAATATACATCTGAATTTTTCTGACGCATATATCCAAATACTTTAAAAATTCTTAATCTGGAAATAAGATACTTTAATTTTATCTTTATTATAATTAAAATAAAATTAATGATTTTATTTAAAATACTATTTAATATGCTTTTTTGTTCAATTTACAATTAATATCCACTATTAAAATAGAAGGAAATTTTCATTATTCTACAGAATTTAAAAAGATTAAAAAGGGGTAGGTATCTGCTAGTTTTTAAATTAATATGACATAAAAAATAAATAGAACAATAAAAACTTATAAAAATCATCTCTGCTGCTCATAAATAATAAAATAATCGGTTGAAACAGTTATCGAATCACAAAATACATGTTAACTTTAATGACACGTAACTCGTATTTTGTCATATAATATTCTGTTTGGTAAGTACAGTCAGTTACAGATATGATGTATCCAACAAAAATTTTTAAACAATAAAGTTTTACTTACATCGCATCACATTATAATTATTCTAATAGTGTTTAATCTGCCAGAGCTTTAAAACAGAAATGTGCACATTTTTTAATGTTAAGGCCGACAGACAGCTATCAAATATCAAGCTATCAAGTAGACAGACAGGCTGACGGTCCACTTGATGGTAGCCACCTACAATCAAGTGGACCGTCAGCCTGTCTGTCGCCAATAATGCAAGCAACGCCATGCAAGAACGATCAAGGCTAAGGCTAAGGAAAAATTTGTATTGTTTGTACTTAGGAATAGGCTAAATATTCTACGCAGCCAAAGCCGCGGCCACCCAGCTATCTAAAATAATAAAGATCTAATGTCATGCGTCAATGTAGGCCAGAGAAACAAAAGCTGAAAATCGTAGATAATAATTGTGACTAAAAAGAAAATTTATTATTTTCTAAATTGTTCTAGAAGCATCGTATTAAATTAAAAAAAAAAAAATTACTTCGGTTTGTTCGTGACTGTACTTGCTAGAAAAAAATAAAGTCTTCGTACATTCATTCCTCTTTAGCATATCAATATTGAATTCATTTTAATAATGTATCTTGACTGGACAAACTTCATTCATTCTACATTCATTCTACTTTCATTCGCATTACAACTTTGAAACTTCCAAGTGAAATATGTTGAAGATAATTTTACTTTTATGCTTTCTAACTTTATGTTACGGAAATAATTATAATTTAATAAATATGTTAATATCCTTTTTGACTTACGACGACGCACCTTCTGCCTTACTGGTGCCTTATTTATGTTGGAATCGGAGTAAATATTTTTAACTTATTATAAAAAAAAAGAAATATTAAAAACAATTTTATCGTATCATATAAAAGGATAAAATCAATATGTATTTAAAAATATACGAGTATATATTTTTTGTCTGTTGTTTTTATATGTCCCTTATTCTATTCTATTCAGGGTAAATTATGATTTATTTTTTTTTCAGATTCGCTAAATATATTAACTAAAAATATTAATGCAGCAGGTATTGGAGTGGGTTACTCATTCCAGAATAACAGAAGTGAACGTTTCCTACAACATGTGGTTATATTAGCTGACTTGTCTTGTCCAAGTACTGACACATTTATAATTCAAGTAAGTGTATTTTTGGCTAAGATACAGCCCAAATACATAAGTTTTTTTTTTTGTAACATTAATATTCTTTTCAAATGAAACCGTGATTTATTCATTAAATAAGTTTTAAGTTTACTATTTTATTAGGTATTAGAAAAAAAAATAGCCATGATCATAAATAAATAATTATTATATAAATAATACTATAAGCTCAGAATAGTTTGAATCTAGACTCCGTTATCGCTTAAAGGTAATACCTACAAACACTTGAACAGAGTTTTGTCCTGGTTACACTTTTAAATTGTTTATAGATGCTTAGGTCAATAATTATTCCGGAATCTTGTGGAGACGCGCTTTTCAATGAAATCCTTTTTCATAACGTTTTGATTGACAGGAGAACTCGCGTGTGCGCGACTTTATTTACACGCGAGTTGACTAATAACCAATATTCTTAGGGACTGTTCAGACGTACCACAACCACACCACAACCACAACAAGTGGGCGGGCGCTAAATGAAAATTAATAGGTGTATTTACACGGACCACATTTTGCCGTCACTATCGACCGCGTGTGTGATACCAACCACATCGCAGCCACGTTACAACCACAATGCAACCGCAAGAAGCCACAGCGACACTATTCACACGTAAACCAATGTTTGACAACTTTTTGACGCTGTGATGTGGTGCGGTTGTTGTACGTGTGAACAGAGCCTTAGTTGCGAACTTATTCGGTAAATTGATTTGGAATTAATTTAAATCTGCTAATGGCTTCTAGATTGGATTTTAATCGTGTTGTGGCAAAAAACATTGCGCACCGTTTACAACATTTGTAGTAACATGTACCTAAACTTATTTGAATTGCGCAAGGAAAGCTGTATAGTGTTGTTTCTGTTATTTCTCTCCCGAATTATCCTTTATACCATGTAAAATTACTGACATAGTGACTATGTCAGTAATTGTGCATTAATTTTACACCTTAACTAGGCATTTGAGGTCTAGTTGCGCATTGTCTAGTAACTAGGCCTTAAATCGATCCAATTGACGACGCTAGTGTCGACGCGAGTTTTATTTTCTTATTGATGAGAATCATTTTATGTACCTATATTATTATAAATTCAAAAGTATTTATATCAGCATCGTATTTAACATGGTTGAATTTATCATAAATTTTAAATAATTTTTTAACGGAGATAGATAGAGGCACCTGAATTGTGATTATTATACGCAGACGATTTCAAGCCTAGTCTAAAGGTAGTTTTATATTAGAATGTAATTTACAACAAAAACATGGAGAAATCTAGATACTCATTGCTATATGAAATTGTTGCAATAATGTGCTTTAATTGAATGAGCTCAAAAGCTACATCTAATTAAAGCAAATTGTATCATATGTCTAGGCTAACAAGAACGGTTATTTCATGTCGCCATATCGCTGGATGCTCTTGGATACAAACAACACCAACTATTTAAAAGTATTAAATGAAATTGATATACTGATAAACAGTGATGTGGTTATTGCACGAAAAATGGAGAAAGAAGTTTATTTGTTCATAGAAGGTAATGTGTGATTTTCAATATTTTTAAATGCTAAATTGTATTGTAGCTTGTAAGTATTGTAGCTACATTATCAGCCAGTAACATATTTTAGAGAAAATATAATTTATTATTATATTTTATAATTATAAGCTATATATTATAAAATTGCGCGGGCGAAGTCGCGTGCAACATCTAATACCTAATATAAATGCAATACGTTTTCTTTTAGCATACAAAATAAATGAAAAATCGGAAGTTATTTACACGCCCAGATCAACATGGCGACCGGTTGAGAGCCGTAAAAACTATATTCTTACACAAAATGTTATTTTTTCCGATAAGATAAAAGCAGAAGACAAAAATGCATCAAACGAAGCGATCATTTTAACGTCTGGTGATGAAAAAGTTTATATAAAAACGAATCCAAAGTCAATTACAGTAGACAGATTTGGAGTTATTGAATATTTTAAAGAGTCCAAAGTTCTCTCATCGAGAAGGAAAAATTTAAGGCGAAATGTGTTAGTTATCGCCCTTGTTATTACAGACAGTAATGAGACGAAAAATCATTTGAACGATAGACTGTGAGTATAAAATCTATATCTAGTATATAATTTTTTTTTGTATGTTTGTATTGAATAAACTTAAAAACTACTAGACCGATGTTGAAAATTCAGTTACCTATAGAAAGCTACATTATCAACGAGTAACATACTCGTAGGCTATATTTTATAAGTTACACGGGCGAAGTCGCGTGCAACAGCTAGTCTTTATATATAAAAATTCAGCATCCGTATGTTTGTGTCCACGAAACTTAGGATGACAGGGACACTAGGAAAACAGGGATGATTGATTGTTCACTCACTGATTGTAATGTATGACCACGCATAACTTTTTACATAGTAGTCCGACTTTATTGGTATAGGGAAGTATACCCATATAAATTTGGAAAAAAATCCTACCCTAAGGGTGTGAAAATAGGGGTGATTATTGATATATATATATATATATATATATATATATCACAGAATATTTATTATGTAAATAATAATATTATAATAAAAAAATAAAACTAACAAAAAAATTAAACCGCCGAAAAAACTGAAAAGCAAAAAATAATAAATTGTATAATTTTGAGTCGGCACCAAACAATCAATGAACAAATATCACTAAATTACCTTCAATTTAAATAAATAACCAAATCAGATTTCACGTTAACAATGCAACGTGAAATCTCCAGCGATAAACGTAATTTAATTTTCTTGTTTGGCGCCAACTCAAAATTACTTAGGTATACTTATTTACATTAGTTTATTATTTTTTGCTTTTCAGTTTTTTCGGCGGTTTAATTTTATTTTTGTTAAAAAGTTTTTGAATATTTTTAGTTATGTTTATGTTTTTTTTAGTTATATTGGAGTTGTCTTCTCTTTTTTGTAAAATCTGTGCAATGTTGTAGAAATAAACTTTGTTCTTCTGGTCCAATACTTTTTATATTTTAATAGTGACCTTCACTAATTAAACAAATAGGTTATTTAGTGAAGGTCATAGTTATCAGATATTCCATTAATTGATTTAGATAGTGATTAATGATGTCAAATTCTTCTGTAGATACAATAATTATAATATTTATTGTTGTTTTTTTTTTAGAGTTTTTAATAAAATATTATACTATTTTATTTAGTTATTAATTAACTATTAAAATGAGGCGTAAATTTAAGTTGAAACAATTATTTAGAACTAGTAAAACATGTTTAATATAAATTCTTTTAGATAATTTGAATAACAAATGGTTGATCTTCAGTTAAAGATAAAATTAATATGTAAATGCATACAATAAACACTTTATCAACAATTCAAAGTGAAGATATCTTAATAGTATTTTTAATATAAACCGTAATTATTTCTGAGAATGTTATATACGTTAACTAGCGACCCGCCCAGGGCTTTGCGCGGCTATCCGTGCAAAGATATTAGTAATTTTTGTTATGTAACTCTAAATACCGAAGTACAACCTGGCTGTTCTCAGAATTTTGCTTTTCTCAGATTACTTCAATACGATTCTGTGACAAGGATATCTTATGCACCGATAACAATTTGCTTAGAAATGTTAAACAGCACAGAAAAAGTCATATTCACCAATACTTGGGGGTACAGAGACAAGGATGGCAACTGGCAGGGACTAGTCAGACATTTGATGAGGAAGGAGGCAGACTTGGGTGAGGAGAATTGCTTTGCTACTGTGTTCACTCAATATTGAAATGGAATACATATACATCCTGTCAAAATATATTATTAATTATTTAATTAGATATTAAATCTTCAATAAAGCTGTTCTTCATATAACTCAACACTAAAACTCATTTATTTGATGTAAATTTAAGCAAAAAGCTGTTATGAATACAGTCTTATAATCCTACTAACTTTATAAATACGAAAGTTTGTTAGGTGCGTTTACACACAAATATAACCTCCTAATTTTAATGAAGCTTTATATAATAAGAATACATTGGGCCCTAGTCAAAGTATCAATTTAATTAAAACGTTAACGAAACTATAACGAAGTTCGAAAACAATAAAATGTATGGGATTGACATATGCCGTCGCTAAATCACGTGACACATCCCATACATTTTAAAACGAGTTTTAAATTGTTAAGAAGCTACAAGTCGCGGTCGCGAATCTAAGCTATAAGAAAGAAGGTCGCGGGCAGAAGCTAGTCATTTAATAAATATTCATTATTTTATTTTAATATGCTGGTACATAATAATAATTCATAAAAATTTTTTTCTGAAGATTTGCGAAACAACTATGGAAGTTTCTTCACCGTGAAAAAATCTTTTCGGCCCGAAAATACATTTGCAATTATTAAAAATAAAAATAGATAAATAAATGAGTAGGTATATTAATTTGGTTTCGTCGCAGGTACTTTGACATTAGTTTCTCCGGAACGCATGGAAGTGATTGAATATTTGGCGGCTGCTGGGTCCACTGCAGTGAGGTTCGTGTTCAGGGAACCTCCTCTACCCTATGTTACCAACATTTTCACTTTGCCGTTCACTGGGGCTGTTTGGTTGGCATCTGCAGTTTCTGTCTTGGCTTGTGCTCTGTTCCTCTTTATAGCTTCCAAGTGGGAGAGTTCAATGAGCATGGTAAGTCAAAACTTAATTAAAACATAATGTCCAACATCGAAAATATCGTTTTAATTGATGTGCATATCTATATTTATTTATATATATCTATATCTATATCTATATCTATATCTATATCTATATCTATATCTATATCTATATCTATATCTATATCTATATCTATATCTATATCTATATCTATATCTATATCTATATCTATATCTATATCTATATCTATATCTATATCTATATCTATATCTATATCTATATCTATATCTATATCTATATCTATATCTATATCTATATCTATATCTATATCTATACTAATATTATCACGTATAGAAAGCTACATTATCAGCGAGTAACATACTTTCTAAAGTTACGCGGGCGAAGCCGCGTGCAACGGCTAGTTTAACACATTTTTCATTGTACAGGAAAGAGATCTTGACAACTCTTGGTCATGATCACACTTGGTCACCTTTTTATGAAATTTTATGGTCCTAGATAAAATACGTACTACTTACTAGTAAAAATGCGTGTTAACTATTTGTTTATAATACGCTATGAATAGCGTAACAGTAATTGAAAAATGTTATTATTTAAAATCCCAATTGTGTATTAGGAATGTAAAGCTTTTATGGATTTTCTGGTTCTTTTGTGGATTCTTTAGTATAAAGTTAATGTCTGGCCACATATAATCTGCGAAATTGAATCATAAATCATTAGTATCAGTGTAAAATGTTTTATTTCAGCACCCACTACAATTGGATGGTTCATGGGCTGACGTGCTCATTTTAATTATTGGCGCTGTTCTTCAACAAGGGTGCACTCTTGAACCTAGACGTGCTGCAGGTAAGCTCCAAATGCCTAACTCTTCAATTATGTCTATTAAAATTATTTACACCACTGTGAAGATATTTTAGATTCGTGAAAATTTTAATTTCAAAAATGCCACAATAGTAATTATAAAAATAAAACATATAAAAATATATATAATTAAAAAAATACTTGTAAAAATATTTTCCTAGGAAAACCCTCTTGCAGAAGACTACTGTCAAAAAAACAGGATTTCTTATTCCTTAAGTTCCTTATAACCTACAACTTAAGAAAAAATATTAAAAAATATGTTACCAAAGTTTTAAATACTCGGACATTAATTCCATTTAACTTATAACAATCAAATCAGTTACACTAAACTAGTTAATTAATAAACTTAACGTAAGTACCATATTAAGGATAAGTGTGCAGAAAGATTTACTTTTATAGTTTCCACCAATATTTTTTAAAATAGGTATTAAAAATTTTAGAAAAAAAGATTTCAAAAAAAAATTTTTTTTTTAAATAAAGATTTAGATTACTTAACACCACACAACACTTTATTTCAAATTTTTGCTGAAATTCTAAACAATAAGAAATTTTCAACTTCTTATAACTTTATAACAAGTATGACCAATTAATTACTCATCTCGATATGTTTCAGGTCGTATTGTAACTCTGTTACTTTTCATTTCTTTGACAATTCTTTATGCGGCTTACTCGGCGAACATCGTAGTATTGCTGAGGGCTCCAAGCTCATCTGTGAGGACTCTCCAGGATCTTCTCACTTCGCCCCTGAAACTTGGAGCAAGTGATTTTGAATACAACAGATATTTCATGAAGGTAACATGTAACATCTTTTTAGAACTGTATGATACTTCTTTTAAACGTTTAAATAAATTCATGTAAATCAATACTGATAATATATCAGAAAACTTAACACTAAGTGCATAAGTTAAAATCGAAATATATAATATATATATTTCGGAAAAAGATATGTGCTGAAGCCTTAACTATCACCCTTTGTAACCTTTAGCTCATGCAAATTATTGAGATAATTGCACTCGTGGTACCTCGTAACCAAAACATAATATATTATGATAATATATGTAATTTTATGAAGATGTTTAATTTTTTTAATTATTTCAAATTTAATAATTAAAAAAAATTAAGATAAAGACTATTTAAATCATATAAGAAATTCAACCATAACAGCATGTAGTGTTTATATAATCTGTTTATTGATAAAAAATTAACGATTTTGTTATTTTGTAGAATGCAAATGATCCGATCCGTAAAGCTATTTATAATAAGAAAATAGCTCCCAAAGGGAAGAAGCCTCAATTCTTCAGTATGAAAGAGGGAGTTGAAAAAATTAGACAAGTATACTATTTAAATAAATTTTATCTTATTTTTAAGAAAAGACACATTTAATTATACAATGAAGGTTAACTTTTAGGGTCTATTCGCTTTCAACATGGAACTGAACCCTGGCTACAGACTAATTCAAAAAACTTATCAAGAAGGAGAGAAATGTGATCTTGTTGAAATTGATTACCTGAACCTAATAGATCCTTGGTTGCCAGGACAGAAGAGAGGACCATTGAAAGATTTATTTAAAATTAAGTAAGTTGCAGTTTTTCAAATTACAATGGTAATGATTTGGAAATATAGTCAGGAAGGCCCTGCAACCAAAAATCATCTCTTAAGTAAAGCATGAATGTATCTATATATGGGCTTTTTTTATATTAAGATCGACATACAGGCTGACGGTCCACTTGATGGTAGATGGCTACCGTCGCCTATAACACAAGCAACGCAATAGGTACTGCAAGTGCGCTGCCGAACGCAGCCCTGTCACTACTTGAAATAAATATAATTAATACCTACTTACTTAAAGAATTAACAAATTAAATTGAGTACCTAACTAAGCTTTAATTAATAAGTACAAGACAAAATTTAATTACAACGCAAATTGTGCTTTGGGTTCAAAACAGAAAGAGCCTTTGTCATAAATAAATTTAAAAAAAATATCATACATCCCAAGAAATATTTACTTGCCAACCTAAATAAATGTTTATTTATTTTTTTTATTTAAAATAGTTTCATGAAAATACGAGAGAGTGGCCTCCAAGCAGCAATAAGGCATCGTCTTCAAGTACCTCGACCAAGATGTTCTGGTTCAGTTGCTACATTCAGCAGCGTTGGTAAACTTACTTGTTATTCATATTATACGAAAATATTACGCCTCACACCTTGCAAGATTTATGACTATGCTACAATATTATAAGGAGAGAAGGTTTGTATGTTTGTAATGAATAAACTCAAAAACTAATAGACCGATTTTGAAAATTCTTTCACCTACATACCTTTTTTTTACCAAAGCTACAAAATCAGCCAATAATATTGGCTATATTTTTTAAAGTTACGCGGGCGAATTCGCGTGCAACAGCTAGTATATTAGGTATAACCTTATATTATTATTCTATACTTGATTATATATTAGAAAATCATATCAACATTATTTTGCAGGCATAACAGATATGTACCCAGCACTTTTAGCAACTTCATACGGGTTTATGATGGCTCCGGCAGTGTTAATTATAGAAATTTTATATCATAGATTGTAAGTAATTTTTAAAAGAATTTCATGTACGTAAGCTATTGAATTTCTTGGCTTTTTTTTTTTTCGAAATCCTGGTAAATTTAAATTCATAACGATTAGAGTTTCTTGGAGAATATTTTGATTTACAAAGAGTGACCAATCCAAATAAGTCAGTGAGGATCAATGTGTTTTGTACTGTGTAGTAGCTGTATCTAGAAATCGAAATGGGTTTAACAAATGATGAACACTTCACAGTTAGATTTTAAGGAAGTTTAAGGAAATTTTAAACATAGTCAGTGCCCGCGATTCGTACGCGTTGAAATATGAGAAAATATATAAATGTGTAATATAGCGCCTGACATTTTTATCGCTGTGACGACAGTGGCGCCCCGCCAACCGATTATTTTATATTTTTAGAAGTATCCTATATTATTATGTAAAGGGAATAAATTTATCTGTGTGCAAAATTTCTCACAAACTTTCGCATTTATAATGAGTAGGAATTTAACGCGACATGGCACATAAGTGACATTTTCAAACAAAATCAATGCATTATAATGTACTGATAGGATATTAAAAATACAATTTTAATAAAATTATTATTTTCTGTTATTATTTCTTATTATATTTATTATCAAAATTGTTCATTATTTCCTTACACTTATCAACTACTACAATATTTTTAAAAAATCCTACTTTTTTACAGAGATTTTACCGGGTTCGATTACTGGCTGCGTATGATTTAATTAAAAAATTGAATGCATTTTTTTCTTAATTAAAAAACAAAGCCTTTATTTTCTAAGAACAAATTTTCGTATCTTTTATGATTTTAGATTTGCCTCACTGACCCATTTGGATTAATCAACTTGTATACTTCCCGAAAATGACATTAAAATTTCCTTACAGGATGATTGCAAGAATGAAACGACAAAAAAAAATGAGGGAAGAATTTTAGATTTGCTTGTATAGAATTATACTTACTTCTCACTTCGCACTTATTTAATAAATGTACTAAATAATATGCACAAATCGTAACAGATAAGCTGGCGTTTGTAGAACATTTCAGAATGAGTAAGTGAATATTACTATTTGGTAGATGAGATATCTACCGACGTCGATTAAGGCCAGTTTCCCTGCAAAATATGATTGTCTTAAGGTTTTAAGTAAAATAAATATATCATCAATAACACCTTTTTTTTAAACCCTTTTCAAGTCATTGTCAAGACAGAAACACAATAGAAATAGACTCGATCTATGCTTTTTTTTTAAAAAAAAAACCTTTATCTTTTCGTTTTTCTTGGAAACCACTTTAGATAATTATGTATCGTGGTAATAGGTAGCAATTGTGAAAAATCTAGTTTTAATACATATATTCCGTACGGTCGTTTAATAAAAATTAGTTATATTATAAACTTTTCTTTCGGCCATTAATAAAGTCATATAAACATGTTTTAAACATTACTACCAAACGAATCTTTGTTTGCTATTGACAACAATAAAATATTTACAACTGCTTTCAATAGTGACAGGTCACACTGCGTTCCGTATTCAGAAACTGTGTAATCCCTCTGTAAGAAGGTGGCAGTTACTACCTCCTTACAAAAGACCACATAATATTTACACTGTAAATATTATGCATGTATTTTACTAGCCGCCTACCATCAAGTGAATCGACCTTAACATAAAAAGTTAAAATAAAATAAAAATTATGGTCAATGGTAGTTTTTCATCAAGTACCTAGATTTTTAGTTTTTATAACAATATTTTATGTGTGTTGCTACCTATTACTCAAATAAATTAACTGTAACGTCAACATACAATGTCACATCAAAATTTGAGAAAATTTCCGTGTAAATAAATAAACTCAACCCACAAACAAACACACAATGTCTACACAACGAGGTGAACGAGGCCAAATGGAGTTCTTCCAAAGAATAATGAGAACATTTAAAAATCTCGACACGAAGTTGGACAAAATACAGGAGGATGTAAACAAACACGGGAACGCTTTATGCGATCTACGAATCATGATAGCGAACATGTCTTTGAACAAAATACAAGATTCCAGTGCTTGCTCTGACGAAAAAAGCGAAACAGCACCGCAACAGCTGACCAGCAAGAAGAACACACCTTTACATAACGAAGGGTGCCTTCACAAAGAAGGTATTGTAACCAAAAGAAGCAACGCTATCCATCCCTTACCCAGAAGTAACAGAATGAAATCAAAAAGCTTTATAGGAATCAATAATGTTGCTAGAAAAATGACTGTTTCAACTGATTATCGTGGTCCCAAAACACATAGCATGACTGGGAAACAATCTGTCCCAACTCATTTACGTGCTCACGGAAAAACAGGATCTCCTGGCAAAGTTAGTACTCATAGAGAAGCAAAAGTTGTAAGAGGAAAGTGTTTACCTAAAAAGTCGGGCACAATGCCCATTTGAAATTTCTAAAGTCGTTTACAATAGTTGTGCAACAATTGGTTTTATTATAACAGACATATCAAGTCAAACTAAAAAGGCATAAATTTTCGTATACATATAATTAACTGAATAATACAATATATATATTTCATGTTTGTTTAATTTATGTGGTATATTAAGTGTTATCTAAGTGTAAAATTTAGGAAAATAAAATAAGATAGTGTGTCCGGTGATGGACTCGCGATATTATAGGTACATATTACAACTATTTCAATACAAAAACATAACTCAAAATTTGTCTATCTAGTTATGATCTGTTTTTAATTAGTACTTTACAATATACAAATGGTTTAAATTGGTATTTCACAATTTATAGGAGTGTGTCAAAATCGCCTCAGCTCAGCGTGTATTCGTAGCATGAGCTACGACGCTGATCTTCTGCGGATGCCGTTTTATAATATGCAAGCTGGTGCCCGCGACTTCGTCCGCGTTGAACGATGAAAGGTACCCTATGTCCTTTCTGAAGTCCCAGACAACGTGTATGCAAAATTTCATGTTGATCGGTACAGTAGTTTTTGCGTGAAAGAGTTACAAACATCCATACATCCAAACATTACTTACATACTAATTTACAATTTCGTTTACTTAACCTTCATAATACACAATAATAATAATAATTTTTATATATATATAAAACAAAATAATGAAAAAGTCATAGGGGAACATAAATACATAAAAATAATGGCACAGTTAAAATTGCCATTTATTATACGATTCAAATAATTCAGTCGATAATTTTGCAATGCCACCTTATAATAAACGGTTGGCATTTATACAATTGCAGGTTTCAGTTTTATTCCATTGTTATATGATTTAATGCGGCCACTTGTATTTTCTTTCTTCGTAAACGCGAGCTAAGCTTACATTTATTCGAAAAACGAGTACCAACATGAATTTAACATTAAAATTGTGTTCGGTCCTTTTCATTGCAATGTACTCAGAGGCCAGAGACGAAGATACTATAGGGTTCATAAAGAGTTATATGAAAAATGAAAGGAATCCAACTCAACTGTTGTTTTGTAACTTTTGTTGGAACAAATGTAAGTATTTTATGTACCTAGTAACTTCGTTTTTTTTTTATAGAAGCCTTTTATTTAAGAAAACGCTTTGTATATTGATATAGTTGAATATATTAGGTATTGGACTTGGTGTCCTTCGATTTATCTACAAAATTAGTTCAAATACGATTCACTGTTTTGCTTAGAAAACCAGCAGACATAAAGTTTTATTTACCTAGATTTTATAACATCAGAAAGAATGGAGAATACTCTTCATTGTTTATAATTTTTCTATACTGATATTATAAAAATAGAAGATTTGTATTTTTGTTTTTAGAGAATAAACTCTAAAGCCACTCGACTGATTTTAAAAATTCTTTCACATATAGAAAGCTATCGGCGATATTATCGGCGAGTAACATAGGCTATATTTTATAAAGTTACGCATACGAAGTCGCTTGCAACAGCTAGTAACTTATATATTTCTTATAACATATAAATAAATTAATAAGGCTATATTAATTTCTAAGTGCATAATTTAATCAAAGATTCCCAAATTTTTCAAAAATAACTTGGGCTGAATGGCATTTTTTAAAGGTTGATAAAACATATATGTAAAAAATATTTAGTCATTGTACAAAAACAAAGCAAATTAATTACAAATTAAAATGTGTTTTTATATTTAAAAAAATGTTACTTTTGCTTGATGACTTGAGTTTTTTTGTATTCGTGTAAGTATATTTTTCTTTATAAATTCAGATTTAAAATTAAAACTTGTAAACGCTATCTCTGAAGATGGAAATCGTTTGTCAATGAAAATGGAACATAACACCAATTATCAGGACCACTTGTTTCTCTTCGTGTTAGATCTCAACTGTCCAGGGGCTAAGGAAATTATTTACATAGTAAGTATGTGTACAAAATATATATAGGTATCTACTCGGAAAGTTACCTTGTATAAAAAGTATTTTAAAACCGTTCAAAGGCAGTATATTCTACTAAGCAGTTTATCATAAACAATCAGAATAAAGAACATACCAAACAAAAGGCGTGCACTCTTCTGAAATCCTTAAATAAAATGAGATTTGTCATTAACTATTTTTCAATTTATAGTAATAATAAAAGTAAGGAGTTTGTTTGGTTGTTTGATGACGATAATCTCTGGAACAATCATTTGAATTTAAAGTATATATTTTTGCATTTCATAGCCTAGTCGTTGAGGAAAGTTATGGGTTACCTATCACCACGCTATGACCCTTAGAAAGTGAGTAATATGAAAAATTCAGAAGGAACGTTAGGCGAAAATAATATTACCGAGAAGAGCCGAAATGTGCATGCCATTGTCAATTTTAATTAAACCGCGTAACACAGCTATAGTGAAAAACAATCCCACAGGGTGGAGTGTGGGTACTCACTAGTAGGAAACATATAACTTAATTTTATGCATGAATACTCCTTCTACTTTGTTCAGTATTCTGATTCTGAGCATTAACATCGTGTGTTATACTCGTATATGATCTTTTACCTTTTCATTACGTGACCTTATAAAACATATTTTAATTATTACTCTTTCCCACTGCAGGCGACTCCACAACTTTTATTTAGTTTCCCATTTCGGTGGTTGGTACTGCACGATCCTGCAACCGCTGATAACGATACCTTCGCCAGCATGATTGCTTTAATGAAGGCTCCAATTCTTGTGGACAGCGATTTAGTCTTAGCCGAGAAAACTTCATGGGGTTACCAAATGACTGAACGTAAGCCAAGTGACTAAATAATAAATATCAGCTTACGTCAGCTGCATGCCAGTTATAAACTTTTAAACACTTAAATTGCAGTGCACAAAATAAAATCCAATCTTTCAATGATTTTTACACCACGAGGCTTCTATAATAGTACGATAATCGACACAAGGCCTAATAGAGAACTCTTCAGTAGAAGAAAAAACATGATGTTGCAACCGATGACGACCTCTATAGTCATATCAGACAGTAACTCTTCTATGTATCATATACCACGAGAAGATAGACTGTAAGTTGTAAAGATAGGTCAGCTAGATATGTATTTCATTTTCGTTAGAGTATTTGTTTTTTAATATTTCGAAGGGAGCCTCAAAATGACGCTATAGGTAAATCAAATTGGATGAGTACAAAGTTGGTCTTGGAAATGTTTAATGCTACGCCTCAAATCATTTTCACATTCAGTTACGGATATCAACACGAAGGAAAATGGACTGGAATGATATCGGATTTGATCAACGACAGAGCTGATATAGGTATGTTTGTACTATTGCCTACCATGAAGCAAGCAGACATTGGACTTGTGTGAACAAGATATATATATATATATATATATATATCAGTGCAATATATATGTCCAACAACATATATTTTGCACTGATATAACAGGAAGTAACAAAAATCTCCTGACCATGCCCTAGCGTTGCCAAGACAACATTCTAGTTTGACTGTGTAACAATATCGCATACCATAGTACATAACATATTAACAGCAGCTAAATTAGTTTAGTGTATGCTTATACTCATGCCTTTACGTGATAAGTCAATGTATGTGTCTTGTAACAATAAATATTTGTTTCCAGGGACTAATTGCTACATAAGCAAACAGCGAATGGAGCAACTGTCTTTCACAGATGCAATAGCACCAATAAATTTGTTCTTTATATTTCGACAACCGCCTTTATCATTCGAAGCCAACATTTTCGCTTTACCATTCAGTATCAATGTTTGGCTTTCCATAGTGGTATCCGTGATAATATTCATTTGCACCATGTGGTTGTCTACCAAGTGGGAAACGCAAGATGGTGCGGTAATAATATGATTTTCATCACAAAAATATTTTCATTTTAAACTTTTATGAAACTTTTTAAATTAATTAATATTTTTTAAATTATAGTCTGCAACTCAACTTGCGACTGTAGGTGATTCAATTCTTCTTACATCAGCAGCTGTTGCACAACAGGGATGCAGTTTGGAACCGACCAAAGCTTCAGGTAAAAATGTCATTTAAGTAAAGATGTCACAGAATAGACTGCGGAATAAATGTTCCAATTTATCTTGTAGATTTTGTAGATTTATAGATATATAGATTTGCAGATAAAAATTCTGTCAGGTAATTACGAATCGTAAAATAAAAAAGTAAAAGTGTATCTATACGAAGGATACGAGTAGCTCTGTCAATTCGCAAAAGAATAACTGAACCTATACTGGACTTAACGGATAGTTTGGATTGGAAGATTCAATAAGGCTTAGCTTAATGCAGTATACTATTTTACCTTAACGTTACCTTAACGTATTTTACCATCTATGGGTATTTGTTCATACATCTGGCCATTTTTATTAACCTGCGGTACTACTTCAGTGTGACTTCAGTTATTTGAAGTGAACATTTGATTTACGTGTAAGCCGTAAGGCGATCGTCGTCGGTTCACTGGACTAATGATAAACCTACTTTCTTCTGTGTTCATTGTTTAGGACGTTTAATGCTGTGGATATTCTTCACTGCTTGTATGGCTCTGTATGCAGCATTTTCAGCGAACATCGTAGTCTTGTTGCAAACACCGTCCAACTCCATTAGGACTTTGGAGCATTTGGCGAAGTCTAAGATGACTCTAGCTGCTTTTGATGTAGATTACAACCATTTTGTTTTTAAGGTTGGTTGATTGAATATATTTTACACTCACTCACCTTAGATTTCTTTTTCAATGATAACAAAACACTAAGTAACTATAATACTCGAGGAGTTAAGTAAAGCATCACAGCAGCATCAAACATTTGTTTGGAAAGTGTCACTTTAGATTTCAGATTCTGAGCTTTAATAAGTGTGCGTTGCACTCTGTCCAATAGTGGGCTTCTGTTAGTGATGATAGTTTGGTAGGTTTACCTATTTCTCCCATTTTCTTGAAGTTATTTTGTAACCTAGGCTTTTGTAACCTAAGCCGTGGCCACCTCAATTGTTTGGTGGTCAGGTTTGAGTTTTTCAGTCACTATATTCAAGCTTCGCTTTATTTTATTTTTTTATAAAAATACTGTTAACTGTTATAAAGTAACCTTGTCAAGCCTTACAGATATTTGATGACGATGTTCGAGTAGAAATAAGCAAGAAAATCTTAAAGGAAGGTTCAAAGGACAAACCAGAATTATACGGTTTAGATGAAGGGATCGAAAGAGTGAGACAGGTTCGTACTTAGTATGCTCGAGTTCTGATAAATTCACTATAATTGAATATCAATATTTTCAAATTGAGAATCAAACATGTTCCTGGTATTTTCAGGGATTGTTCGCGTTTCTGGCAATTTCAGATCCAGTGTATCATAAAATCACAAACACATTCAGCGAAATGGAGAAATGTGATTTAATGGAAATAGATTATGTCAACTTGTTCGATCCCGTAGTTCCAGTAAAGAGGAATTCGCCATATTTGGAAATCGTCAGAATCGCGTTAGTAGTACGAGTAGCATCAGAATTATATACAATGCGTTCTACAATTTCAAGTTTCTATAAATGGCCTTAAAAAACAAAATGTTTCTTTATTTTGTTGTGCAGTTTAAAACGCCTTCGCGAAGCCGGCTTCAAGCAGATAATAGCGAAGCGCGTTTATCCAATGAAGCCATCGTGTTCCAACAAAGGATCCGCTTTTACCAGTGTGGGGATGCAGGACTTCAAGCCGGCGCTAGTCCTCCTTCTTTGTGGAAATCTACTAGCCGTCGCTATCGCCATACTAGAGACGATAGTTTTTAAAATGTATGTAATTTTCTCATTCAAGAGCCCATTGCCAATCCCTTCTTTATTCCTTATTCTTCACTTTTGCAACTTGTGCAAACTTGACACCTTCCATCTGCCTGTCTCTCGACCTGGTCATAAAAATAATAACTTAGAAATAGAAAACATTTATTTGCATACACATGATACTCACGAATAAAGATAATAAAACAAATAAAATGCATACATTAATTTTTTTACGTTTGAATGAGAATACATACTTAAATAAAATCCCATTGAGTGTGCGCCATGGCAGCAAAAAGTTATCTGGCTCAGCATAAGCTGATGCAAAGCACAGCGCTGATTTTAGGCCAATCGTCTTGATAGTTTCACGCCGACGGAATACGTGTCGTTACGTTATAGCAGTTATGTAATCTTGTAGGAATTTACTACATTCTAAAAGCAACAGTACACCACCTCTGATTAAGTCTTCCCCAGTTATCGCTCATACAACAAAATACTAAGGAACAGACGGCGAGAAGCGACTTTGTTTTATGTTATGTAAAGATTAATTAATCATCTATTGTACATTTCGCTTTACTAATGGTTTAGTTAGACGATAGAAGCGAAATTGTTTCAACCGGGCGCGTCACGAAATATCAAACACACAGCATAATTTATGCAAGTGTTCACGTATACAACGCAGGTGCGGCGAAAGTAGCGACGTAGCGCGCGATTTACTCGCGACGTCACGTTAGTTCAACTTTGAACTCGTCGCTAGAAACGGCTCGTTTACATTATGTCGTTCAATACAGAGGAATTTATCAGTGAATAATTAAAAATAAAAGATAGTCGATCATCTTTTTAACCTCTGACAACCCGTCACACTCACGCAAACGACTGACGGTCAATGTGAACACGACCGCGCTTTCTACGTGAACAAGCATTTATATTTAACTTTATTATTTTGTTACAGTAGTGTAATGAAGCAAAGGCACAAAGTGCTAAAGAATTAGAAGAATGAAGAAACTGGATCCTTTTAAGAATATCATCAAGAATCTACGATCACTTATTGATATCAAGTATTATATAAAGCACGCAACTTCGCCCGCGAAACTTTTATAAAATATAGCCTATGTTACTCGCTGATAACGTAGCTTTCTATATGTGAAAGAATTTTTAAAATCGGTCCAGTAGTTTTTGAGTTTATTCATTACAAACATACAAATTTTCTCTCTAAATAATTATTGGTATAGAAGTATAGATATATACGCCTGTTACGCTCGTAAATAAAAACCACAGAATCGAATTTTTATAAAATTTGTCATTTAAAATAGCGAATATATAAGTTCGTATATATATATGAACTTTTAAATCAAAAAGGAAAATATCATTGTCATAGCCTCAGATTAAAAAATAATATTTGTTCATTTCTAACAATGTCAACAATGAACAATTAAAATTGCCATTAATTACTCGTTTCAAATAATTCACTTGGAAATTTTGCAATATCTCCACCTGTAGATAATGGTCGGTCGGCGTTCCTACAATAATATCAAAATTAACGGTTTCTGTTTGATTCCATTGTTCCATGAACATTAGATTTAATGGGCCACTGGGACTATCTTTATTCGTAAACGTGGGCTTACAACTACAAGTAAAGTGTTGATTAGTAATTTTTAGAAATTAGTTTTATGTTTTATTAAATTATGCACTCGGTTTACTGCATCTTTCGATAGGCGATTTTTTTATTTTCTTTTTAATGTTTCGGACTTTTACCGTACAAAACAAAGATATATCATCTCCATAGACAATTCGACAAACGGCGATATTAAATAAATAGAAGTTTCGGCTTATAAATTGTCTATTTACTTAAGTACATATCTCTGGAAATGAAAATAAAATAAAATATTAAAAAGCTTTTTTTAAAAAGGTTTAGTTCATTTATTTTCGTATGCCATCATTTGCTATTGGTGTAAATCAATCGAAATACCTAATATATCTTCAAGATCGCTGTGTAAGTCTTGAGTGAGTTCTGATTTATTGGATAATAAAACCAATAAATAGTTTTCAAAAAATTTATTTTCTTATTCCAATACAGATTAAATAAATTAAGGAATTTTTCATTTTCAATGAAATGCAAGTCATTACTTTTTCTCAACAAAAATCAGATTTATTTTGCTTAAAATACCTTCTACATCGATTGCTATTATTTTAAATTAGTGCATGGACAAAACACAAATATCTGAACTTTATAAGTAGGTACATACAGACAGCATTTTTTTTCTAACCCAGAACTATTTTATTTATGAGGCTTAAAATTTCAAAAGCAGATATATAAGCAAGTACTTAAACAATAAAATCACTTGGAAATGTACGATTGATATTTTATAATAATGAATAAAATTTAGAAACACGTCGTGTTTAGTAGAAATTAGGCTATTTTAAACTTAAACGAATTTCTCCATAAAAAAATGCATTAAAAACAAAGAAAAATAAATTAAGTATAACTTAATAATCCATTCAATTTTAGGAGAATTTTGCACCAATGTAGTTTTGCTTTTTTCTTCTTCTTAAATTTATAGAAAATCACTTGTAAACAATCAATACGTAGTTTTATGTCAATCATAATAAGGTGCTGTATGTAATGAATTTAAACTTTATTTATAGTGACGTTTGGCAGAGTATCGCTTGCAATACTTTCTTGTCTATTTTTTCTTGACGAGATAAAATAATAATCACATTTTAAGGGAAGTTCAAAAATGAATATTCTCTACATTGATGCATCTATCTCCCTTAGAGAGTAACTACATTTATTCGGCTCAAATCAGCTTTTGTATATAGAAAACAGCAGTTTCGTGTGCTACTAAAAGCTAAACGGACGCTTACAGTAGTACACACTTGATAAGGCGCGTCGTGAATCCATTCTGACACTTTCGACATTCTGAACCTGAGCCCTTGTAATTGTGAAAAAACTAGACATATCGAGACAATACACATTCTGAGACACTGTACATTCCGAGACTAGACATTTTGATAGACTGGTCATTTTGGAACAATGGTCACTCTGACACTTTGGACATTCTGAACCTGAGCCCTTCGTTTGCGCAGAAAAGAAAGTACGGCTCCGACGATTAACGAAAAAGTTTAAAACTTACAATAAACCTTAGATGCAATATCTATAATGTTCATAATAGAATGCGCACTCGCGTAAGATGGCAAGCGGCGCCAACTAACATGGCGGCAGCTGGCGACCAATAGCGGTACCGGAAAAAGCCGCGAAATGTGTGGATCAGTCGATAGCATTTCCCACGCTTTAAAAATTCGTCTTCTGCGCAGGTACATCCGTAAGCCATAAATCAGTTGGGTACTACTGTATATCCGTTGAACCGCTTCTATCGACCGCGTACAGCGCTAGATGACTAACAAGCGATTACTCTACTGTGAATTCGGACCGCATACAGCGCTAAATGCAGCGGAACAGCGCTGTACAACGACGTTGAATGTAGTTACTCCCCCTCGTGAGTGTTCAGTTCGAGAACTGTGTGTCCTCGGAGAGCGTTTTCTGTTGAACTTGCGCGTTGAGATGCTCTATGAGAGCAGCGATGGACATCTCCCCGTGCACTTTGTTGTCGCGAGTGCGCACGTTCACTGTACCGGAGTTCTTCTCTCGCTCGCCGACCACTTTAAACACAAAAACATATTTATTTATTTTTTAAATAAAGAAAACATTAATAATGAATGAGAAGTAACCAGAGTTGGAATAGTGAATCAACATAACTCACCAAGTATGTAGTTGAACTGAGCGAGTTGAGCATTCCTCACTTTCTTGTTGAGCGTGTCGCTCGCGTCGATGTCCACTTCCGACATAAAGCCGGCGGCGAACAACTCCTTGTTCACCTACAAAACAACACAATGTACATTATTTTACGTCGTTATGAACTCTATAAAGATTTTATTTAATCTTTTCTTAAAAACAACCTAAATCAAATCAAAAATTCTAAAAAAACTATTTTTTTGACCTCGATAACATAAATACAACGTGTACAAATTATACGTTTGAAAAAATAATTAATGTACAGACACGACTATTTAATGTACAATATAGGCTGATGGTATATATAGTTAGTTACCTGTACTGCGTAGTCATCGAAGGCTGGTCCGATGGGCACGATGCAAACTTGACGCGGACTGAGCCATAGGGGCCACTTGCCGGCGTACGATTCAGTCAAGATGGCGATCATCCTTTCTACGGAACCAAGGATGGCTCGGTGTATTATAACCGGACGTTTTCTTTCACCAGTCTCGCTGGAAAACCAAACTCAACATCAACATCAACTTCAACCTTTTAAGGCTGCAGTCTGTTTAAAAAAATTCTCTTGTAGAATGATAAATAATAACAATGACTATACGAGAGAGAGAAAAAAAAAACAGATAATTGACAATACTTGTGAGGTCTTAATTAAAATGGAAAAGTTCAAGACGTTTATATAAAAATAGTTATGCACTTAACAAATTTTGTAATATGTTATTAATGTAAGTATTGAGTGCATGAACACAACTCAAAATCCTGCAAGGCGTGAGAGAGCTATATTTAACTCTATAGATGTTTAAAAAATACTTGATTGTTAATGTTAATTGTTAATTGAATTGTTCTTTGCCGTTAATATTTTTGTAGATAGGTATTCTTTTATTGTAGATTAGAAAATAATTAGCATTATTAGCACAATTTTTATATATATATATTTTATTATAGATTATCACAGAACTATTAGAACCGTATGCATTAGGGGCCCGTAATTCTTATCTGATATCAATGCTCATACTATGTTTTGTGATCAAATATTGTGTAGCACGTTTATATTTATATTTAAATATACATACTAAAATATAGTAAACATGTGGCTAGTGGCTAACCTGACATAGGACAAGTTGAACCGCTCCGGTTGCTGGAAGTCGAGCTGTATTGTGGCGCACTGATGCGATCGTCGCAATGCGTCCTGGATTGTTATGTCTATCTTCGGACCGTAGAAGGCTCCGTCGCCTGGATTCAGACTCCAAGGACGCCCAAACTTGTCCAGGGAATCCGCGAGAGCCTGGACACAACGAATCATCAGTTCAGTTCATTTATGTCAAACTTGAACCTGAACACGTTTTGCAAATCAATTTTAAAAGAAACGTCGAAAAATTCTAAAAACACATCAATGTGTTTAAGATGATATCAGAGTTGCTCGTTTAAACTCTGTTTAAAAAGAAATAAAAACGGAAAAATATAGTCACTGGCCGGGATTATATGTCTGCTTTTTAAGCAGAAATAATAATCTCGCTCAGTGTCCACAAATAAGTCGTTTAAACGCTGCATTGACGTTGAGTAAGATAAAGTGTTTCCATCTTTCTGAGTTTTTGGTTTTCGATGGTTCTCGGGCGACATGCACAAAAGAATAATGGCATAAACATGGGTCAGGTTTTTACTTACCTTCTCAGCTTCGTCCCACACACTCTTCTCGCCGAGGAACTTGTCGGGCCGAGTGGACAACTTCAGTTGGAAAGTGAAACCAAACGTCGAGTACACATGCTCCAAGAACTCCAGACAACCCATCTGGAAATGGAAAGGTATTAGATTTGTAGTAAAATCTATGTATAATAACTTCAAGATTATTATTATTATTATTATTATTATTACTAATAGAAGAGTTGACCAGTTCATTTATTACGTAAGATGATTTTTGATAGTTTTTGACCTCCTCCTAACCCTATTATGTAAGAGAATATAAGAACAGACCGTCCCCCTCCCCCCTATATAATATTTTATTACGTAAGAATCTAAAAAATAAAAAATCTAAATAATAAAAAATAAAATCTAAAAAGTTTAATTTGTACCTACAAAGGTACCTATTAGTAATTTTTATTTTTTGGTAGCTGTAATAATTAACTTTGGTTTTATTTTATTTTAAAGTTTCTCTTAACTTCAAGACTATCAAGACTCCTTCCCCACCCCTTTGTAAGAAAAAATAAAACATGCCCCCCCCCCCTCGCCCCTAAATAGTCTAACGTAATAAATGAATGGCCCCTAAGTGGTGTTATGTGAAAAGTTGAAAGGCACTCTCACAATCTCGTCGGCGATGTGTTGCGGGGCGCAGAAGATGTGCGCGTCGTCCTGCTGGAAGCGACGCACTCGGGTCAGTCCGGTGAGCGCTCCGCTCAGCTCGTTGCGGTGGAGCACCCCGAAGTCGGCCAACCGCAGAGGCAGCTCGCGCCACGACCGCAGCCGGTTGTCGAATATAAGGCTGTCGGACACAAATTAATGCACTTAAAGTGGCGCTTCCACTTTCCGAGAGTGGGAACTCAGTAATATTCGTATTCGTAGCCTCAACTTACTATAATGCGAATAATAATAATAATATAAAATTTTGTTCAAATAATAATAATGCAGTTGTGAATTTATGTGGTCTGACGATTTGATTGAATTTATATTGTTAGATGTTATGTTACTTTGACTTGTATAATTAATTGAATTTTAAGTGAACACTCTGATTTTTATGTTATTGTACTCTAAATTTTTTTTTTTAAATGCTGAAGTTTCGAGTAGGTGTAAATATATAATTATCTATTATTAATTGTTCTAAATTTTTAACAGAGACAACATGTAACATGTAGCTGTAAATACGCGTAGTAATTGGTACGCAAATGTAAATGCGGTTTTATAACTTATGTAGGTATGTGACTTAGTAAATTTTAATGTGCTGTTGGTATTTCGATTGATTGAATAAAATAAAATAATCGAAGACAAATTCCAATATATTAAAAAATCCTTTATAAATGATAAATATTGGTATTCCAATTTTAAATGTACATTATAACTAGGATGTTTTCATCGAAAAACATTATTCGCTTTTAGTCAGTAATTACAAGAATTCGACCTGCGAAAATGTGACAAATTTTGAGCATTTTATAAATTAATGATACAGCTTTTTTTTTTTTTTGTTTCGATGCAAACCTTCATATTATATCTCAGGAAAGTTATGTTCTTTTATGTATTGCTACGACCAATAACTGACCAACATAGTGTTGCTTGTGTTATAGGCGACGGTTGCCACCTACCATCGAGTGGACCGCCAGCCTGTCTTTATAATAACAAAACTCACCAATGTCCCGGACAATTCATGGGTTTCAAGGCGTATGTTTCCTTCTCCACTTCAAAAGAGAACATATTATCTGCATAGTGGGCCCAATGACCGGACTGTTGCCACAATTTGCAATTGTACATATTCGGAGTCACCACCTCCTGGAATCCACGAACCCTGAAATAAATTGGCATCAAACAATGTATTTTTGTATTATTTATTAAATAAGTGACTTTAGAATTATATATAAATGAAGGACATTTTTGATAGACCAACAAATAACTAAAATTCCTTTTATCTATTGTCACACACACATTCAAACTCAGTTGTAATAAAATAAATGAAGTTGAACAATATTCTAAATAACATTTTAGTATAGATTTCCATATTACCTGTATTGTTCTCGAATGAAGTTAACGAGAGTGTTGTATATGTGAGCGCCGCGCGGTTGGAAGAAACACGAGCCCGGCGACAGTTCGTGGAAGAAAAACAGCTCTTGCTCCTGTTATTACAATTACCACGTTAGGATAACAATATTATTATTTATTTAATTAATTGCATAGGTGAACAACAAATAAATTTCAGCAGTTTTTAATAAAAAAAAAAAATTGGGAATTTATTGTGAAAGGACGGTACCTAATGTTTTATTCGAAGTATTGTCCATCGCTTGCACACTACTTTTTCCTATCTTTCTGTTAGCATACGGATTGAGTTGAGTTTTTCGAAATAGGTTTTGACATATGGACGAGAATTATCATGCAGGAGAATTTTGTTTCCCACGATTTCTTCCTTTTTGGATTATCATAGTGGATCCATTTTTCATCACCAGTGACTATACGGTGCAGAAAACCCTTTCTTTTATTTCTCGGCGTCAGTTCATATGGAACCCAATTTTCTTGTTTTTTGTATCATTCCCAATGATTTCATATATATATTGTGTGTGTGTGTGTGTGTGTGTGTGTGTGTGTGTGTGTGTGGTGTGTGTGTGTGCGTGCGTGCTTGCCTGTGTGCGTGCGTGTGTGTGTGTTCAACTATGGAAGATCAGATGCAAACGTTTTAACTTGTATTCTTGATGTTACTGTTTTATTTGTATTAAATTGTTTTTCTTTAATTGCAAATAAATTATTATTGATTGTTTGATTGAATAACACATCAACATTGATCAATGACAATTGTTTATTTTTCCCCTGTGTACCATATAAAAAAAAAAAATCACCTTTTGTTGCATTATGAAATATGTCTTGTCTTGTTTTAAGAGTTAATTACAATAAATAAGTAATAAAATTAAATTGTTTAATTTTAATACTTCAGTTGGTTGTCGTTTACCTTTCGGAATAAAAGAAAGGCATTTTTATCATGTTTAGACGGCGGCCACTTACTTTCAAGGGAATGGTCAACTCGCCCGTCAATCTTTACAAAAAAAAAAAAAAAAAATGAAATATGAGAGAACTTACCCTTCCAATTTTTCTGTGGTCCCTTTTGGCCGCCTCCTGCTGTATTATTTCCCACTGCTTCAACTGTTTCGGTTCCGGAAAGGATATACCATAAACTCGTTGGAGAGTTTCAGCGTCCGCCTTACCTTCCCAGTAAGTTGAAGAATTCTGAAAATTGAGAAAAATATAACCAAAATTGGTAATATGTTGATAATAAAGAGTAATTTAACCTCAACTTTAAACATTATTTAAGACAAAAAGTAAAATGACAAAACCACAATATGCATTATTCTAATCTAAACGGATACATTATACAATAGAGGTTTCATTAATGGTCCATTTAATTAAATGTAGTATAACTGCCAACTTAGTCAATGCTATATATTCTAACAGACCACAAAATAGAGAGTTTAAGTTCATAGAAAATCTTATAATTAAGTAATATGCAAAAATTCCTATTATAGTATATATAGAATAATATAAAATTAGTGTAATATAAAAATCAAAGATTTGGTTAAAGATAAATTGAAATCAAAAGATTTTTAATTTACTCAAATTTAAAAAAAAAAAAAAAATTTTTTTTAATTTTAACTGTCAATTGGCAATGAACATTAAAATAAGCCAAAAAAAAAAAAAACCAACCTTAGTCACTTTGAGCGCCTTGATTTTCCCAGTATGTCTAACGTGCGGTCCTCTGCACAGATCTATGAGTGAACCGCATCTGTATGCGGTCGTGGTCGGAGTGTTCACTTTCTCTTTCAAAATTCTCACTTTGAACGGATTATAATCGAACATTTCCAACAACTGCTCCTTAGTCAGTTCGAGACGCTCAAACGGCTGCTTCTCTTTACTTATCTTCTTCACGAGACCTTCCACCACATTAAAGTCTGTCGATGAGACCTGAAAGTGAAATAGAAGCATTCAGAGCATATTAAAAATACATTGTAGTAATCAGTAATGAAATATTGATTACATTTCATTATTAATTGAATTTAAATCTTCTTTCTGTTTCATACAAATTACGTACCATTATGTCCTAAATACTAAACATTTGAACAAAATTTTAAATATCCTTTATATAAATTTTTATTTTGCTCTAAAGAGGACTTCAACAGTTTTGTTTACACAATTATTTCGCTATTGTACTATGTACATTAAAAATGTAGGTTTACTTACTCCTTTTTCAGGATAATGCATGTCATAATAAAATCCCTCTTCAATTGGCGGACCGTAACATAAACAACCACCATATATCTGAAAAGAAATATAAAACATTTATAAAACTGGCTGCAATAGGTCATGGCTAGTAAAATAATTATTCTATTTTTTATTGAAAGATTTAATTTGTTACCCTAGGACTGGGATAGTCTAATAGGGACGAACACTCTGCTGCTTTTATTTATGTTAAGGTCAACAGACAGGCTGACGGTCCATTTGATGGTCAGTGGCAATCTTCGCCTATAACACAAGCAAGGATACAGTTGCTGCAAGTGTGCTGCCGATTGCTGTAGGATTAAGGATAAAAGACTTTGAGGACATTCTCGAATTATCTATTCAAGACTTCGAAAGCTGAATGGCATCCATTACACCTCTCAATATAAAATATATAAAATTAATGTTTTCTATGGACAACAGCTGAATTGAGCTGAATAAGTGTAGTTACTCTCTAAAGATGTCTACAAGGACAAAGCCAGGATGATATATAGTACTTTAGGAAAAGAAGGAAGGAAAAAAGTATCTTACCCTTTCCATAGCTTCACCCAGCATATGTGCTGAAGAATGCCAGAAAACAGCTTGGGCTTCTGGGTTGTCCCAGCGCAACAGTTCTAGCTTGCAATCGCCTTCCAAAGGTCTATCCAGGTCCCAGAGCTCATCGTTCACGCGTGAAATAATCGAGGAGTCTGCCAGACCCTGGCTGAAGGGGAGATTGGTTTAGTCATAATAATTTAAAAAGTAGTTCTTGCAATCTCATGTGCTTGTCACAATTTTTAGATAAATGCAATACCACACAATCCAGCCACAGGCTCTTATAACTTGTTAGAGATTGAGACACCTTCGACTGAGAGATTTTATTGAAAATCAACTAATATTTTCTTATTTTTGAGTTTATTTATGGACATGTCTGTAGCAAGTAGCAAAAGGACTTAAAGTAAGCTAAATTAATTTCACATAATACACATATTGTATAAAAGGTTTATGTAAATAATTTTAATACTTACTATTGTTCCCAAAACTCGCTTGGTAGCAAAAATAGTTTATTATACATTACACAATGAAAGTGTAATTTTTATTGACACTTTTAAGCATCTTTTAAGCATTGCCTGAAGTTCAATAAATTATAGTGTACAGAAGGCCTAAGAATTTCAAGTTAAATCATAAATATAGTGCCTAAGACTGTAGTTTATATTCAAATATTCTTGATTGGTGGCACTTTAAGTGGTGAAAAACTAAAGTTAAACTTTTGGATTTTTTTTTTCAGTTTAAATAGAGAAAAAATGCAAAAAATAAATAAATAGAATTTTATTATAGCCCAATTGTGAGGTTTGTGAGGCTGATATATAAGTATTTAGCGTTATTTACATAAGTTTAGAGACCATAGACAAATGCACAATGCCACTATTTGATATTGTGACTCCTTATTGTGAGCATCCTTAATTTTTATCATGTATATCACAAATTTCGTAACTTTCCATACCTAATATATTTAATGCAATAATTATTATATTATTATTACTAAAACTAAATTTTCAAAAAAAAAAAAAAAAAACCTTTATTTAACATACCTGATTCCCTTAGCTACATCATAAGGAGTAGTTTTCCATGCCTTAGCTTCTACCGTCTTCCCATCAGGCAAAGAAACAACAATACTCAAGTCCGGTTTATTTGCTAACTGCTCCAAGTATTGGGCTTTGTACTTATCCCATAGATCTATACGTTTTTGAATATACTCTGGCCAAGGATTCAGTTCTTTAATTGGAGGAGTATTATCTACATTCTTCTTTTTCATCATTTTTGACTGCAATAAATAATGAAAGATTAGTTTGTTTATAAAATATCATCTAGTAACTTTAGTTAAATTAATACCATATTAAGCCTGCTTCATAAGTTAAAGCCTATATTTTTTCATATTTAAAAAAAAAATTTGACCCTAATTCTTCCATCACATGATAAGGAAAAGCACAAATTTTGACAATGAACACTTTCCAAGGTTCTAATTTCTTCGGAAATTACGTCCAAGTATATATCTTATAGAAAAAATTATTTTAAATAAAATTTATACCTAAGTAAAGACATATTATTGGGATACTAGGTATATAAAATTATAATGGCATAAAAAGGGCAACAAAGTCAATTTAAGAGAAAAAGTATGTCCTATGTTCTAAGAAAATAATTATGATATAATTTCAACTATATTTGATGACGAAGTACTTCCTACAAACCCATGTGGCATAGTTCTCTTTGAGATGAATAATACAGCTTCTACGCAAACCGAATAATTGTAACATCACTTAATTAATATACAACTATGTGTTTAAAATTTATAAAAGTCTAATAAAATCCTGCCTTTTCATTAATATTTAGATTCTTTAAATCTTCTACAGCGGTATCACCCATTTCTATATTTTCTATTTCATCACATCAATTTTCAAACGTGTGTGTTTCTGACCACAGACCAATGAAAAATGACAATGATGATGAGTGAATACAAATGTCAAACAAATGCAGTGTAGGAAGGGAAGGAAATGCTATAAATCAATGTTGCCGCTTATTAAATACATTCAATATAATATGAAAATTAATGCTAAATAAACAATATCTTTTAACAAAATAAAAATATATATTCTTATTGAACTGATTAAAGGTTTTTAAAAATATTTTTTAAATCTTTATTTACTAGGGAGCCATAATCACTTATGGCTTAATATTAAGAAATAAAAGTAAGTAACTGTGATGGTTATGAAAATGGCTCTAAAACGAACTAGATTTTTTTTGTTACTAAAAACGAAAAAAATTTTTTTTATCAAAAGCACTAGATCTAATGACAGTCGCCAAAACGGCAGCACTGTTAGAAATTCTATGTGTAAATATTGAACTATGTCCAAGCCTCTTTGTAAATTCTGTGGTTAAGCCTGAAAAAGACGGCAATAACGGCGGTGTTGCAAATGTTGCAATAATAACGAATACGTTGTACGTAACATATTTGTGTTATTTCTATCTAGTAGTTTTTATTGTATAATTATGTATGTAGGTAAGTTTTCAATTTAGTTGCTATTTAATTAAACAAACTACGGCATTACTTATGAAGTACCTACCTACTTAAAGATTGAATAGATTAAAAGAAAATGCACAGTATGGTGTTTAAAATATTTATTTCAAATTTTCTGTTCTAACTCATTTATAGGTATTTACAATAAAGACATGTTACGAAAAGCAGATCATTACAATGTATAACTTGAGTAAAAGATGCTACACTCCATTCCATATCACATTCAATCCGTGGATTCAATTTTAGGTGGATTTGACTAATAGTGGGAGGCAAGGCAAGACAATAAGGAGGCAAATTGACGCCTAAAATTGATTTTCCTAGCAATCAAGGAACATAATCTCTAGCGAGAGCTAGCAATCCACGAGACTGATTGCACTATTTGATTCAATTTTGTGTCATTTGGACTAAGGACGCTGACCCCATTATTCTAGTAGATACCACTACATTAATAGTCACTGTCGTTAAACACATTACTTAAAAATATACAAAATAAAGTGAATATTAGACCAGGTAAATGAGTGTTTCATTAGTTTTTTAAAATCCAAGATTATAAAAAAAAAACTTAGCAAATAGCATAGAGTAAATAGTACCATAGGTATTGCCAGTATAAAAATTAAAGAAACACCAATTTTTATTTGAATCAAATTATTGATTACCTATCAAATATCAATTATTAAAAAGCGTATAAAAATGCAATTAGTATAAATTGAACTTTTTTTATTTAATTTTTATAGATTAAAAAAAAAAAAATTAGCGGACAACCATTTTGTTATTCATTGAGAATGCAGGTACGCATTAAGGCGTTGATAACAGAATATGGGTCGCAATTGGAAGCTGGCCTGCGGTCCTCCAAATAGCCTTTCTTGCCTTCAGCGACGGAACGAGGTATTCTGATACTGCAGGTGCGATCAGCAATACCTATTTAAAAAATGGCTAGGTATTTTTTGAAATCAAACATAAAAGGAAAAGTTCGAAAGGTAGTTTGATATAAAAGGAAATAAAAATACTCAAGGCTAATATAAAAATACTAGCTTTTCATGACTTCGTCTTCGTATCTTTCAAGCTGAAACTGAAAATACATATTCACAAAATTCATTGGCAAATCGGTTGGGCGGTTTTGGAGATTAGCGTGAATGAACATAGTGATATGTTATACGTGATTTCCAACGAAGAAATCATTAAAATCACAAATTATTAGACACTAGCGACACGCCTCCGGCTTCGCATGGATGCAATTTTTTTCTGCAGTTTATTTTATATACCTACACAAGCTTTCCTCGTTTATCGATCTTTTCATTGATGAAAACCGTATCAAAAACAGCTGTTTGGTTCGGAAGAAGTTGACGAAAGAACAGACAGAGGTTGAGAGCAGCTTTATTTTATAACTAGCCTTTGCCCACCACTTTGTACGCGGGTTTTTTATATTACCAAGGGTGACAGGCAGGTTGCCGCTCCACTTGATGGTAGGTGGCTACCGTCCCCTTAGTTTCTGTAATTGGCGGGCATACACAGACAAACAGGCATTTCTAAAAACATTTTTTTACCTAGGTAACATAAGTAAAACGTGTACTAATTACCATTCTTACCTGAGCTGAAGTTATTAATATTGGCTGTTTCATGAAGACCAGTCAGCCTCTTTTCATTGTCCTTGCCACCGCGAGGATCATAAACCTTTATGTGTTTCATGTGAGCTTTAGAAAGCTTTTCAATAGCTTTGTTTATTTCACTAAAAAAATAAAAACTATTTATAACGAAGTCTTTATAGTTGGCTTTAACTTGGATAAAAGTAAGCTTCCGATCTTTATAGGATAAAGGATAATGAAGTGAGAATAGAAGAAAAGGTACACACATTAAAGTCTAGTTCACACATTGACAATAAGGAATTTTGTACGAGAAGATATCTCGGAGCTTCCTAACGCCGAGACAATCCCCGAGCTTCCGAATTCATACTTACACGATGCCATTATCTCCACGCATTTTCTTTGTTGAGAAATTTGTGTGTGCACCGGATCCATTCCAATTTTTCACCGGCTTAGGATCAAAGGTGACTATTACTCCGTACTCTTCGGCCAGTCTGTGCAGGATGTAGCGGCAAATCCACAAATCGTCACCAGCCTTTACACCTATGGATGGACCAACTTGGAACTCCCACTGGGATGGCATCACCTCAGCGTTAGTGCCTCCAATTGGTACTCCAGCGTAGAGGCAACACCTGATTTAAAATGCGACTAAGTGATCTATAGTAACGTTTACATAAACAGAACTTAAACATAGACATCAGTGATATTTGTTCTTATGAACCATACTAACCTATGAAATTATATTTTATATAGTTTACTACCTACTTATTATTAAGAGTAGGTATTAGGATGAGGCTTTTCATGTATTTGTCATCACGCTAAGGTTTTGTTTCGGTGATTTAGTATCTAATAAGTTTTAATTGGATAAGATTTTACATTATCGTGTCAGAACTCCGAATCCGAAGATGAAGTTGGTTAAATAAAAATTGATTCCTCTTTTTACCTGTAATGAGCTCTGACAAGATCTCTTGCGAAAACTTTGTTGGCTCCAACGCCGCAGTAATACGGGCCCTGTGGTGGCGGACACCCGCCCGGTGGCCAGCCGAAGGGACGCATATCGGCATCTAGCAGCGTATACTCTTGCTCAATACCGAACCAAGGCTCTGCGTTCTTACATTTGTCAAAGGCCCATTGACACGAAACCCGATTATTAGTTACTGTAAAATAAGTGCACACCTTTTAAAACACGAAAATTTATACTAAGTAATATAATAAAGCCGAAAAGTTTGTTTGTTTATTTGAACGTGTTTAGCTCTGGAACTAGGCACCAGAGGGATTTAATAAAAAAAATTTGTTTGATTTAATTAGGTACGTAAACTTATTATTATAGTTTTTTTCTATTCTAGATTCTATTAGATATGAATCTAGAATTTAAAACCATTTAGCATATATAAAAAAGTATGTCAAATAATCATAATCAAAAATAATCAGCAATCAGATTTACACCAGCAAAAATACGCTTATTGATGCTACTCTGCTTTCACTGCAGTGTTGACCATGAAACAATGTTTTAAAGTAGTCAAATTTCCGCAACCAGTTGCAGGACTTTATGGAGAGTATGAGAGTAAAAAAAGTGTTTATAAACAACCTGTCGGTTCCATGTTATGTGTGAAAGTATCGCATATGACCAGAATATGTTTTCCGCGGCGGAATGGGTCTTTGTATATTTTACGAGCCACCAGATAAATGTCAGAGGTTGTGCTGTCTGCTTGTCCAGTCGAGCTACCGTCGAAGTTCCACACCGGTAAATCTGTAGACAAAACAACACAATTATTATTACACAAAAAGGTCAAGGTTATTTGTTCCCCTCAGGACTAGAACCATCCATAACGAGAGGTGTTTTAGAGTGTAGAAATCCCACATAACCCTATGCGCATTTGCATTGCAGACGGCATTTGTTCATAGAGTATATTTTTGGTAAGGAAAACTTCAGAAGCTCACCTTTGGGTAGGCTTGGAATGAAGTTCAACGTGCGATCTTTGCTTCTCACGTGTTCACCGGTGCCGTCTATCCACACGTACGTAGCTATCACCATGTTTCCTGGTATATGGAGGTTGCAATATCTCGCAAACAGTGATTTCGTGAGAGCAGCATTGGCTGAATTTGATAAAACTGGCCCTGACAGTATTCTTGGGTTGTCTGTTGATCAATAAGAATTTTTTAAAGTGAAACTTTGCTCGCGATGATTGTAAAATTTCATGATTAAATATTGTGTGATGCTTCATTGTAACGACCGCGTGACGCTTTTTGTGACATTTGAGTTTCTGCATAACATCTAATATTATAATCACAAGTTGAAAAACGTCTTAATTCATACTAAATTATTGTTAAAAATACGTGCACTTACTCATTTGATTCGTAATGCCCGCTATTATAACAATTAAAAGTAGGTACTAAAAGTTGATAATCTTGTTTAGTATAGTTGTCAAATTAAAAATTATAAAGCCCCGAATTTCTATTGAACTCAAACACGCTATATCGTTTGTATATTCTCTTGATGATGCAGCATCAGGTCAAGGTTACCATCGAAGTAACAGTATAGGAAGATATGTGCCAAATTTCACGTCAATCGAAGTGAAATAAATCCCTTCGTCAACTAGGTAATAGGCCGATGGTCTTCAAACGCCTGAACAGATATCTAAGAACCATCCCGATCACGTCAAATTTCAAACAAAAAAACCGGATCAAAATCGGTCCATCGCTTTGGAAACTACTATTCCACAGATCAATCTTATAACACCCCATTTTTGCGTCTGGCGTCTGGGGTTAACAAGTAGTGACTAAAATATTACCCTGGATCTCTAATTTCTCTTCGTTCTCCGCGTTGTCCGCCATTTATGTTTCAAGTATTAAATCTGTAAAAAGAAAAAAAGTGTACTTATTCGATTAGCTTAAATGAAAATTTAGAGTGTTGAACAAATTTTTATTGCATGGGCTACGATTTCAGTTAAGTACTTATACCTTCTATTGTCATTTTTTTAAGTATATAAATATATTTAAAAAAAAAAGAATCGGTAAAATATTTTTATTTTACAGTTACCGTCAGTTAACAATACTTTGAGAAAGAAGAATCCGACAAGAAATGTAGATATTCTTTTCAAAAATAAATTTGTGATAGAAGCACTAGGTAATTAAACAGTTAAATAAATGTCTAACAGTCAACACCGAGTATCTCACCAATCAATATAGATATAGAAACATCCCTATAGTTGCCTAATAAAATTAATTGCATTGTAAATAATTTCCACTTTCGAAAAAATCATTGTCCTTTTAAATGGATTCAAAGAATAAAATCAAATTTCAAATAATATGTTCAAATTAAAGTAATTTTGTAATTTTAACTTAAGTAATCAGATAAAACTTAATTATAATAGCCAATATTGTACTTGATAATGATTATTATAAGGATAGTTAGATGTAGTTTGAAACATAATTTTATTTAATACAAATAATTAAATAAAATTATTTACCGCAAAAAGGAATAAAAAATAATTAATTTACTAATTAATTAATTAAATTACAACCTCAATTAAAAAAAAATTACTTACAAGATTTGCAATTTTGTTAACTTATCCTAAACTATACGCAAGTAACTCTTCCGTTTATTATTTATTAAATAAATTTAATTTTTCTGAAAGAGACGAACTTTTTAATGCACCGTCTTATGTAGTTGTATTCTAAAGTAGGTATTTCATCGAAATACCTTACAACGACAAGTTTTCGTTAACTACCTAGTTGCATGGTTGGTTCGACTTAAAAACACACAAGAAATAAAGTTATAGTCTCTGATAATTCAAGATAAGTACCTACGAGTATTACTTAATTCAATCGAGTTTCAATTTTTATTAAAAAAAAAAAATGAAGACATCGTGAATGTTATATGCGTAAAAAGGAATTTTGAAAAAAAGGAAACAATTAGATTTCTTTGTTGATTTTAAAAAATATACTTTTAAAAAATGAGAGTAAATAACAGAGTGCGCAAAGCAAATTAGGTTTACTTATTATACATAAATATGTAATTTATTTAAAAGAGTAACATGATTTCCATTCAACTTAAACCACCAAGTCCAAGCCCTATAAGACACATAAACTGCTTCAAAGTTGAACTACTTAGATCAAGTAGTTTAGAGCAGAGTAGATTTTGAAGTGAACTCACCAAATCCAGAACGCATCTCGTTTCTCGGATATATTCCCACTAGTTCAATTGATTGAACTATTGGGAATTTTTAAACTCAGTAGGTAGTTCAATTAAATTAATTGAACTATCGAAATTCGGGTTCGCTGAGTAAATTGACGAGGCTCGGCGAGTATGTGACTTCAACGAGTGGTCTAGTGGGCAATTGGAATTTAGGTAATTACCACCGTTTGGTCATTTGGATATCATTAAAGCATTTTGAATTATTGCAATGTGTAAAGTTTATTCATCCGAATACTTACCTATTATAAATGCTAGTGTGTTTATTATAAATGCCACATTGGGAAATGTAAAATAAAGCGTTAATTAAATTGCAGTGCATAAACAGATTATTTCTTATATGAAACCTAATTATAATTACTGATATGAAAAACTGAATTAATTTCCTTTCATAGCATAGCACAGCAAAACAGCTTAGGGTAATATGCCCTTAGAAACTTTTATGTCACTTTTAAGTTACCCGGTAACATAAACTTTTAAGTTACTTTTATGTTATATGAGGCCAATCTGAGACGTAAATAAAAATTAATAATTAACTCACGTGCGTAGTGAAAAGAATTAGGTTTACAAAAAATAAAAAATAAATACAGAAACAAATTAACTTCAATAAATGTAATTTTATTTTCATTGTTTGGTACATTTTTAGCCTCTAAAAATAGCTACAGCATTTCACAGATAATTCTATTTCTAAAAGCACTTACCCACACACCAAAAATTCGATATCCATAGAGTTTTTTTTTTTTTTTTTTTTTTTCATTCTATCAAATTTCAATAATTTACCTAAATTCATTTGTGCGCGTTTAGATATGACTCAATCGCATAAAACCAGATTCGAAAAATACCAGAAACGCAAAATAACATATTTTGTATAGTCTCAAACAAATTTCTAATTGTTAAAAATAACTAAAGTTTCTTCCGGATATTAACAAATTAAAAATACGAAAAATACTAAAAAAAATGAAAGTTTGCATTAAAGATTTTATGTCTGTTTATAGACGTATCACTTCATCCCTATCAAAATATCATCAATAAAGATAAATATATAGAAACTAGCTGGTGCCCGCGACTTCGTCCGCGTTGAACGATGAAAGGTACCATATGTCCTTTCCTGTATCCCAGACGATGTGTATGCAAAATTTCATTGTTATCGGTTCAGTAGTTTTTGCTTGAAAGAGTCACAAACATCCATACATCCAAACATATTTTTGCATTTATAATATTAGTACGGATATAATGTGTAACTGGGAAAATATTCTTTTTAAATAGAATTTAATAATAAGCTAATAGATACTTAAGTTTATCTTATTTTCTTTCTTAAGAGGAATTAGGACATTATAAGTTATAATGTTCTTTAAAGTGACTAAGCGCGCACAAATTAATATAAATAAACCATAAATATCTCATTTTGGAAAACACGTTAAAGTGAAACACTACAAATATAATTAACAGTTTTTATTATTATTATTTTTTTAACATAAAATAATATTAAATTGTGACATTTGAGTTAAGACGGTAATACAAAAATACAAAATATCGATGGAATGTGAAAAGTATAAAATGACTAAGTTTATTCACTTATTGCTTAAATATACAAACTTAAGCATAATATAAGTAGGTAAGTAAAGGATGCACTGAGTACTCTCCCCATACTTAAATCTATTTTATTCTAAAAATCATTAAAAGCGTCTATGAATTACGTCAACACCGCAAAAGAAAAAAATAAAATAATTTAAGGTTTTTTGAAAATAAAGACAAATACCATAACATTTTAAATTTTATTTTATTTATAAGTAAGTTTTTATTTGGCTTTATAACGACTTAAAACCAGGTAATAACTTACTTATACAATAGTTAGTTATGCCTCCTCCTTTCTGAAAACTGTGTCCTATAACTTAAACATCTAGATTTCTATATCTGACAATTACAATAATACAATATAGACAATTTATTATAATAATTTCGGCAAACGAAAATTTAAAATGATAACACAAGACTCAACCTCAGCCATTTTTAGTGTTATCATTACATGTATTATATTATTAGCTTTTAAAATTGTTAAAATTATAATTTAACTAAATAAAATAAATAAATAAATAAAACATAAAATATAATAAAGCAACACTACTTGAAATTTGTCTAATTATTTTTTTTCTGACGGTACCTACAATGTAATAATATTTTGTTAAACATCTTTATTATTTATTGATTTAACATCAATAGTACATTCGAATTAAAAATGAAGCATCAAAAATATGATTCTATGATTTTTTTCGACATGAGTTATAAAAATTACACTAACATGAACATTATTTTTGTATATTGTAAAATATACAAAAATAATGCGTTTATAAATGTATAAGTATAAAATAAATATTTTTTTTTTTTAAATGGCAAGATGGTATCACAAAAGAAAAGCAATTGAAACCACAAAATATAACAAACATGTATCACACACCTTTAAAATATTATAAAAAAAAAAAAAAACTTTGTAAAGAGTTAATGGGCTTTTGCTCTGGCAACCCTTATTAACTCACCGAAACACAACAGCACCGAACAATATGCTGTTATTTCACGGTGGTCTTCTGTAAGGGGGTGGTTACTGCCGCCAGACGGTCATTAGTTGGACGAGGTCTAGGTCAGGCATCTTGAAAGAACCCATGGTTAATTCGTAATAAGAAATGTTAGGTCTCTTTAAATGTAAATACTTAGTGGCAACACCAATTTTTTTATTTCAATTATTTTAAATTAGTAAATCAATTTAAAAATAAAATTGTGTGTGTGTGTCAGTTCCGACGCACGACTGGAGTTTACTCCTTATGAACGATAAATAAATAAATTAATAAATATACTTAATTAAAACATATTAATATAATACATTATATGTATTATATTTTATTAATATGTAGCTGCTTAAATTCAAAAGTACCACAAATCAAAAAAATCCAATAATTATTTTATTTATTGCAAAAATACAATCACAACCCTTCATATTGTATGTTGCAAAAAGACTTATGGTTGTTTTATCGCATATTTAGTATATTTTTATCATTTAATATGTTTAATATTCAAAAGTAACTTATATGCTTATATCTCGTCTAGTATGTATTCAGTTTTTTTTTAAAATACTTAAAACATTTAATGCTACTTAAAAATACGCTTCTAACTGTGTATAATATGCATATATAATTATATATATCTAATAAGAAAAAAAAATTGAATAAAAATAATTAAATTTTTTTTTCGATTAGTTCTCCTGTAAAAAAGTGTAATTTTGATTTGTGATACTTTTGAATTTAAGCAGCGATGTATTGAAGCATATTGTAGCGGGTAACGCGTAACGCGTAACGTGTGACATTTGATTTTACTCCCATAAAATTTCATATCCCGGGCTTATGTGTATAAAGAGTCGATTCTTAAAGAGTAAACTCCAAGAAAATTTATATATCAGGTTAAAACTTAAGCTAAGTGTAAAAGTGTAGACAAAGTTACAATTAATGGAATCACATGTAATCGTTCAATCTCCAACTTGGCTCCTTGCAATTGGGGGATAGAAAAATAAATAAATGTCAAAATAAATAAAAAAAAATTACTGATACATTTGCTTATATTATATTACCTACGTTATGTGAATGAATTTTTGGCAATTACACTTTCCTTGTTTGTGTCATTTTCATGACTTTTATCGTCTAAATGTTTCTTTGTCGTGGGACATTCAAAGTTGTTGCACAAGGATTGAATCTGAAAGATGAAATGAATAAATTATTTACTACAAATTATTTATTTTAATAAATAGCAACTGTTATCGCGTTTACATCGTCATCTTCACACACATTCCATATAGCGCCATCTAGTTCCACAGTAAGCAAGTAATGCTTGTATTATGGATACCAGACAGTTGATATAATTCATAGATTATTATTATTATTTTTTAGTAAATACATACATATTATAAATAGAAAACATCCATGACTCAGGCACAAAGGTAAAATGTTAACACATAAACATTTGCCCCCTGGCGGGATTCGAACGCGCGACCGTTTGGTTAACAGCTAGGGTTACTAGCCACTAGGCCAAACGTGTCTTAAAATATTATATTATAATTTTACAACATACTAACTGTTACACGCGACTTCGCCCGCGTAACTTTATAAAATATAGCCTATGTTACTCGTTGACAATGTAGCTTTCTATGGGTGATAGAATTTTTAAAATCGGCCCAGTATTTTTTACGTGAAACAGTAACAAAAATTAGTATAGAAGTATTATAGATATAACTTTATAAGCAAATAATATTATTATATAGCGTTTTATTGTTTAATATAATTTCACTTTCAAGTAGTACATTTAATAGTCGCAGAGCACATTGCGTTTCGCAGCGTCATTTTGACAGCACATCTGGCGACAGTAACCACTCGCTTACAGAAGAACACCGTGAAATAACAGCATTTGTCTTTGGTTGTGTTTCGGTGAGCGAGTAAAGGACGCCAGAGGCCATTACCATATCTTTTCCTTGGCCTTAATCCTTCTATGGTCGATAGTGCACTTGCAGCACATGTGGCGTTGCTTGTGTTATTGGCGACGGTAGCCATCCAGCCATACATATATATACTATATAATGGTCAACGTATGAAAATTATATATTTTTTTTTTTTTTTTTTTTTAAATCGGTATCTTAAAAGTACTCTGTTTAAATGCAATTGTGTAGAAATTTCAAGTCAGTCCGTCGGCTAGTTTTCGAGTTTCTGAGTAGTACACAAACCAACACAACATTTATATTAATATAATGAAGCACACGATACAGGCTTGCATGCCTAGTGTGTGTCTTCATAGCCAATAAACTAAATATATATGTTCCTGTAAATAAATAAATAAAATAAAATAAAATAAAATATATATGTCTTTGTACTCAATACAAAAACAAATAACTTTAAACCTAGAGGCACTAAGTGAATGAGGTAAAATAATGACCGTATAGGAGAGTATTGGAGCTGCGATGGCCGTCCCACCGAGGACGTCCCACCAGTGGTGCCGGCGATCCCACACGCGGGACAAAGCGCAACAGACTCCCGCGCATGCGATCAGCGCCTGCGCACATCGCACGCCGGGACCTCCGCCTCCTATGCGACGCTCCAAGTAATACTGAACACATTCATTATTTTTATATGATAACTAGCCCTGATAGCTTCCCAAGAGTGAAAGAATTTTTCAAATCGTTTCAGCAGTTTCGGAGCCTATTCAATTCAAACAAATAAAACAATCAAATCTTTCCTCTTTATAATATTAATTAATTTATATTATTTTAATATAGAAAAGAGGCAGGTTTGATTGTATTCATGTTTGAGAACATGAATACAATCAAACCTGTCCAACTGAAGTTGGAAGCTGTAAAGTATAAGCGTGAAGCAGGTCGCAATACAAATTCACATGAAACTGAAATTTTAATGAAAAAATTATAGAGATAGGCTTATTCGAGCTGTAAAAAAATTGCACTATCAAACATTTAAAAAAAAAAAATTTAGAAAACCTCCGACGACCACTTCGGCCGGCGACGAAACCAATGCTACATAACCGGTTACGTGTGAATGATTATTTTTCTTGCTACGAAACCAGTTACGTACAAAGAATATTTTTTTCAATAGGCTTCCCGACGGAATAGCGAAATAAAAGTAGCCTATGTCCTTCCCTCGGCCTTCAACTATCAGTATACCAAATTTTATCAATATCTGTTGTTCAATGTTAAAATGTTAAATACTCTTTTCTAACATGACTGGCTGATTTTATAATATCATTTATAAAAACATAATTTGTCTGGACACTTAAGTACCTATTGAAGTGTCAACTTGAAAAAATTCCCGAGTAACATAAGATTTTCCAGGATAAAACCTGTTACAAGCCGTGTGTCTATTTTCAACACTACGAACTATTATTCTTTATTTATAACTATTTTGAACGGATTGAAAAATATCAAATTTTGAACTACTCACTGCTAAAAATAAAGCCGCATGGAAACCGAGTGAGGTGTGACCCGATGGAAAACTCTTGTTCGATTCCGTCAACCAGTGAGCCTTCGTACAAGTGTATGACGACACATATTCATTGCTGGAACAATTCATTAGTGACTATTAACTAATGTAAATATAATATAAAAAGAAATATATAATCTCCTTAAAACATGAAAATCTACTTTGATATTGAGGTGGTGTTACAAAGCATTAGCACTATTCTTACATAAATATAGAGCATTTTTTTAAGAAATATTTCAGAATTTGTTATTTAATGTGTCAATGACACAAGTTTATAGCAATTTTAACTGGCCGTCTGGCGGCAGTAACCACCACCATACAGAAGACCACCCTGAAATTAGCCTTTTTTGAAATAAAAAAAGTTTTCCAAAACAGGTCCATCAAGTCCAAAGCAATCCTAAATATATTTAAATAAATACATACCCTTGACATGTCAACGCTTCTTCCGGCATACAAGTGTCAAAAAAATGTGGTCGGGGAGAACCGATGAGTATTTTCAGTATACGAATAACAATTAAATTGAAAAGCATTCCATAGAGGTACTCTTTGTACCAAAACAAAGCTTGTTGTTTAGGCCAATTGTTCGTGTTGACATCTATATGGTATTTTCTTTCAACATATAACATCTGAAATATTAAAATTTTTAAATTAAATTGGGTACTTAATACTTATACATATATGGTTTTAAATTCTTAAATGAGTTGGAAATCTGAAACACCTATAGAATCTATAGAAATAACTTAGGGATGGCAATAACTTAATAAAGTAAATATTTTAAAAAGCCTAGAACATTATTAGAACAAATATAATGAAAAATAATAAACAATATGAGACTATTTACTTTCCTTAAATTTATAAAAAAGACAAGTTAAGAAACCTTTGCAGTGGTATTAATTTGTATTAGACATTCTTATCTAGAGCACAACATTGGAGATTACATTACAGATGTGCTCATGTGATATAAATTATGCATAATATAGAGAAACCTTGACTTCTCTTGAATTGTGTCTTGAATATGTGTACAATACAATATATTTCTTTAGATTTAAATGTTGAAAATAGTTTCTTTATTATTATTTGACAGTACATTACAAACCACATATATTTTTGAATAAATAAAACATTCTTTTATTTGTTAACTCTATTAGACATAATGTTTTCTAAATATCAGAATTAATTCTAAAATATAATGCTATTGGGGATATCTAGTTCTCCCTCAAAATTTTTTAATTTGCATTATTTAAAACACTAGGAATTTAATATTGTCATAATCATTGATTTTTATGTAAATTTCCATACACCCTTTGATAATGAAGATAGCATGATAGATGATTAGTTAGGATTTAGTTAGATTGTTTTTTAGGAGGTGATATACACATGTGCTCACCATGAACCGATTGGTTCATGTCACCATGGAACATGGAACCAGCTGGCAATACCAGTTTAAAAAAAAACTTGATCAAAATAATAAAACAGTATTAATTGAAGTTTCTGCTAAACTTCTATCAATTTTTCTTTATGTTAAGGTCAAAGACAGGCTTACGATCCACATGAAGGCTACCGTCAACTAAAACACGAGCAACTCCACAGGTGTTGAAAGTGTGTTCAGACCATAGAAGACCAAGAAATAAGGGTAAGGGATTAGGAAGTGATCGGCTCTGGAATCTCTTATTCACTCGCTGAAACACAACAGCACACATGGTGTTATTTCACAGTGGTAGTAAGAGGATGGTTACTGCTGCCAGACGGGCTGCCCAAATGACTGAAACGCAATGTGTGTTGCCACTACTAAAATGACATATGTAATTTTATACTCACTACAATAAGAGGAACAAGAATAGTGGTTGAAAATAACACTGGCCAACTTAAAGTGTCTCCTCCGAAAGCATGTGAGAGAGCTGGGTCATTACAACGGAACCCAACTTGGCCACCTGGCAACGCCTTGAAGTGAAGTAGCATGAAAATTATAATGACTGAAAATATAAACAATACTTTATTACAAAAACGAAGTTGATATTTTAAATAAAATCGTAATAATTAGAACACAGATCATCATCATCTCAGCTGTATGACGTCAACTACTGGACATAATTTTCCAATAGGATCAGTCACAGCAGACTGGATACAATCTCGACTCGACAGAGCACCGGTACCATTCTTTTGAGACAATTGAGTATATTAGGTATTCTATATTAATTCTAAAAGAATATTTAATACATCTATATTTACCAATTTTTCAACAGTTAATTAATTAACTAAGTAATATTTATTACTGCTAAGTAGAAACAATAATAAGTATTTCTAAAATACCTAGTCCTAATTATAGTGAGTGAATACTTAGGTAGGTACATACTAAAAAGTATATAAAATTTCGTTGGATTACATAAATAATTTAAAGAAAAAAAAAACTCATTAATTGTGTATTAAAATAGATATTTGAACTTACTTCGTTGCCACCGGTTCGTTCGAACCCAGATTGATTTTATTTTTTTCCACATTCTTAATAAAACAAAACTTCGTTGTTTCAATTTACCTAAATGTAGTTTAAAATCACTACTTTAGCGATTATACTATTATAAACAGTAATGCTCATACAGCATTACTGGGAAGATGATATAACAATGTATTCGTGAAATCATGAATAATTTTAATAATTATCATCTCTAATAGCTACGTATATAGAGGGCAAGTCAAATTATTTTTTTTAATTTTACGTTTAAATACATAGGTCATAAGAAATCGTAGTTAATAATTTTATTAAAGATCAACGTTCCTTTCAGAATTCTCTGATAATTCAATTTAATAAATCAAATCCAATACAACGAATAATTTCTTTTTTTTTATATTATATAAATGTGATTTGTGGAATGTTTTTTTCTACTCTATTGCCAAATGCAAAACCATCCATCCATCCGTCCGTCACTGAGGTTGAGACATAGAGCATTGTTTTTGTACATACTAAACAAACTAGTTTCATTTATTTTATTCATTAAAGAGTTTTAAATATTATTACGGAAGCCCAAACGAATTCAATTTTCATTGACTTCTATATAATACAAGTAAGAGGTCAATATCACAAGTACTATTTACTCTATGGGTCACTAAAGGACTATAAACTATATATGTAGTCTGAGCTAATCATTACTGTATGTAAATAAATAAATAAAATAAATAAAAATAGCCTTTATTCACTGACATTACATACATACACTTTTTAAATTAATTTTAAATACTAACATCGGTAATCTGTAAGTCAGGCTGTCCCTTGACATAGGCCTCCTTCAGGCTTTTCTATATCTCTCTACCCCGAGCAGCTCTCCTCCAGTCTTTGGTTAAATCTTCTTCTCATCGTCTTATTGGTCTGCCCTTTCAACGCTTCCTTCTCTGGGTTACCACTCGGTGACGTCCTTCGTCCATTTGTCTCTTCCCGTTCTCACCATGTGACCAGTCCACCGCCACTTCAGCATTTTTACCCTACTGATCACATCTGTGAGTTTTGTTCTTTCTCTAATTTGGGTTAATCGCCACTTGTCTTTCAATTTAATTTTCAACATGATCCTTTCAATTCCTTGTTGACATACCTACTTTTAGTTTTTGCAGATTTGGTTTGTGAATGACCAATATTTTTCTGTGGTACATACATTTACATTAATTATGTATCTACCACAGAATAAATGCCTTTCAGCGGCCTATGGCTTGACCTATGGCAATGACAGAGCCAAATGACAGTTGGAATGGAAATAGCGGTAAATTTAAAAACTGTCACTGATATATCCTTTAGCCGCCAGTCGGTTGTTGCTTCCTCTTAAAAAAAAAAAATACGAGTCGGGCGCTAGGGGCACGACAACTACAAAACCAAGCGGTTAAAGGGTTAAAAAAGAGCAAAATGATATGGTGTTTTTACCCTACGTCACACATGTTTTTGTTACTCTTTCATATCTATGATGATGATCTCTATGATTAACAAACCAGCAAGAAATCACCAAAGTTTCTTCATTCAAATGAATTATCTATATTAATAAATTCAATGTTTAGCTTAATTATTTCCGCCACTTTAAGATCATATTATTACCCGGTCGTTAAATGGATGGATGCCAGTTAAATGTCAGATCGTGTGTTACGAATTAAACTTTACAAGCTGCGGGAATTATTATGAAATATATGTATTTACCTGAATTCTTAGCGTTCTTTGTTTAAATATTACACAACACCTATTGCTTACATTGCTTACATCTATAGGTAATATTTGCAATAATGCCCAACATCGTGTAACGCACACGATTTTAATATTAGTATAATCTGTCCTACTAAGTAATATTATAAATGCGAGTTTGTGAGATTGGAGGATTTTTGTTTGTTATTCTTTCACGCAAAAATGGCTAAACGAATTTAAATGAAATTTGGGACGCAGATAGGTATCTCGATTAACATATAGGATACTCGTACTTTTGATTTTGAAAAAATTTGATGCTCGAGGGGTCGTCAAAAAAAATTTGGCGCCACTCCAGCCGTGGCGGCGCGGCGCTACCCTCATATATTTACATTTACATCATTAATAAAATAATGTTGGTGGCGAATAGTAATAATCCACCCTAATTACAACCACCGGTGACCGTGATTGTGGCGATTTGGAAAAGTAATCCCATTTGCCATCTCTGGTGGTGAACATGGTGTTGGCGAATGGGAACCATCAATCAAAAAATAAAGGTATTATTGTATTTCAAAAATAGATTTAGTATACAACAACACACATAGTAGATATTACTCTATAAAAGTTAATTAATGACCCCCAAAAAAGAAACTTGTTTGGGCGGCTGTCTCTCTGTTTTACAGTTCAAATAATATAAGAAAACAAGCTAAAGGGAAGGGAATTATCGTCTTTATTTACGGATCGATCAAACAAAATAGACTTGTTCTGTAAAGTCAAACAAACTGAAGACAAACAGAGCCCGTTTTACCGCTAATCTTCGTCTTTTCTCGAATTGTTTACTTTATTACACCTGCCCCAATGTTTGGTATCGTTAAACTTCCTTGTATTTTAGAAGTAAGTAGGTAGGGGATTATTTTTACATCGATAATGTGACTTTTTTATTTTTAAATATATTTAAAATAAAAAAACGACCCTTTTTTTGGTAAGTGTGGGTACGTATGAGCATTAAGGTACCCACTGGAAATTTGACTCGCCCGTTTGTCGAGTGGTTAAGGTGCTTGCCTTAACTTTGGAAATGAACTTCTGGATCTGGCAAGTAGGGGCCAAAAAACTGCCAAACGTAGTGTGCCCTACACTGCGTTTAGCAGTTTTTTAGGCAACCCATCTGGCGGCAGTAACCACCCCCTTACAGAAGACCTCCGTGAAATACCATCAGTTGTGTTGTGTTATGGTAAGTGAGTAAGGGTTGCCGGAGCCCATATTCCTATCCCTTATAATTAATCCTACTAGTAGTCAAGGCACCTACCATGAAATGGACTATGATGACTATCAAATGAGATAACTCAGATAAAATTTTGTTGGCGGAAAAAATACTTAAATCAAATCGTGCCAACATTTTATTTCGAACATAGCTTGACACATGATGCTACGTCTCAAATATTAATGTTGATAAATAAACATCTTGTCTATCTTACGAGTGTAAATACATCTTGCTTATGTATCTCAAACATATATTTAAATAACATACATCTAAATATTCTCAAGTAGTAGTTTACGTAATCAGCATTGCCAAACTTCCATAAAAGCATTAAGCGTCGTCTTATCAGTCGCCTATAAAGTGGGCCTCCGAAATTACCCTTCATTAATACTAAGCCGTGAGTCCACTAGTTTATCTGTTACTACATTCGCGTTATAAATTAATAACGATTACGACCTATGGTTAGCCAACATCCCGACTAGGATTTTTAAGTGCGATGTGCCGCGGCCACACACGAAGCGGCATAAAAAAAAAACGAAAAAATTAAAAAGTTTGTTGACGTTTGCCGCTTTTATCGCCCGAGTTGTTGACGTCCGAGAAATCGTTTTGTATTTTTTTCGTAACCCCCTCAGAGAACTACATATATGGCTTTAATCGAACCGCATATAAGCTAAAAGCGACGGGAATATTCCTTCCATCCATAACTATGTTTTTTACAAATATAATTTGGGATACATTTCTTAACAATAAAGTATAATAACAATAAACGTTCATTGTTATAAAAAAGAGATAGCAAAGAAATCTGAATGTCCTAGGCGTGCCGTTATGGTTAACAAAACAAAGTCTTCTTATTAACAATGGGTTCACCCTAATGTAATAAAGCGTCTTGAAGAACAAAATGAATAAATAAAATATTATGTAGGTAGCTTTATTTTTGTTAACTGTACTCTGTACTTAAAACTTTTTAAGTTTTTGGGACAAACCAGGAATCAAATATTGTTATGGGACAAACGAGGAAATTTTTAGAATGTGGGACATAATATCGGGACGAAGGAGACATAAATCTTCCCGAGAAGTAACAAACGCATTGATTCCCTCATCTTGTCCGTTATTCTTTATCCTATAAGGATCGTAGGAATCTATTATTATAAGGGGTGTTTTGGAGAAAACTGGGAAAAGGCTATTTATGATTCATTTGACCTAATACATTATTTTATTTTCCAAAATTTAATATTTTTAATTTTAATATTATCAAATTAAACTTAAGTTGTGGCAGGGCACAGTGTATTCGGGCAGTCCGTCTGGCGGCAGTAACCACCCCCTTACAGAAGACCACCGTGAAATGACAGCATGTTGGCTGGCGTTATTTGTGTTAAAAGGCGACAGTAGCCACTTACAATGTTGTGGATGATTAGGTGAGGTTGTATGACGACATTTATAGAAAAGTATATTTTTTTTTATAACAGCAAAATGATTTATCATTCCCACGTTCTTCTAAGTGATTACATGAAAATTAATGACCGCCAGTAACTTTGTCTATTTTATTTATTATTAGATTAATATGTAAAATAATCTACATTATCAATTACGTAAGTAGGTATATTCACTATTAAAGTAATAGCTTGAACGAGCCGTGAAGCCAAAGTGCTACTTTTAATGCCGCGATAAAAACAAATGGATGCGTTACTTGTTACGAAATATACAAATAAGCTTTATAGTGTGAATCATTTTATAAGATGATATGTTGCACTATACTTTATGTTATATTACATTATATTGGATGGTACAGTCGCAATGAAATTTATTGAAATAAGTAATAATTTAATTATGTTGAAAGGGACTGAGGTTTGAGATATAAAATCTATAATATAGATAAATCGATTGATAGATCATCATACTTATATATATTATTATAATATATTTATGTATATAAAATATGTGTGTTTATATATAACTATAGGTACATTAACCTATTGATACTTTAATTGAATTTAAACTTTTCTTAATTGGTATTTTTAAGAAAAGAATGTAGTGTTAAATGGAGTCTATTTATCGAACTAAGAGAAATACTTACCAAGGAATCCGATAATAAGATATTAAATATCAGTTATGAACTTTTAAATAAACCTACTCTACTTTTAAATATCAACTTTTAATTTTTTTTTTCAATTTTTTAATGAGTAGATACTATACGTTATAAATTATGAACTCGAACCTAGTACAAAGTGGTCCGTCAGCCTTGCAGCTACCCTTTTAACGTATAAAAAATTATTCCTATAAAATAAAATTCCTTCGGCAATGAATTTCGTCTCCTGACCTCAAATGGGCGAATTAATTCACATTTTGTAAGACTGTTTTTAAAATGTGGTAACAGAACTTATCAGTAATTTCGACCACAAAACTAGTTTTCAACACATCTGTACCAAGCATACAAATGTTAAGAAAAAGGTGTTTAATCCGTTCATTCACACGTAAGTGAATTAAGATGTATGAATATGTACAGTTAGATGCAGAAGTGAAACTGCCTAATGCCTGCCGCGTTGCACCCACGCTGTTCAAACTTATATCGACAATTTACAATCACCAGATAATGTAACGTAAATATTCGTATATACATTTATCGTATGCTTTAATGTCTATAGGAAATTGTTGCCCACTCAAAGTCAACTTTTAGCTCTTCTGTTGTTCTAGGCGCAAGAAGTCGATATATATTTTATTAATTGGGTAGCCCTTCTAACAGCATATGCCATCCTCTTACAGAAGAACACTTGAATTAATAGCATATAAGCTGTTTTGGTGTATAAGTAAGGAATGACAGACCCTTTGGTCGATTATGCGGACTCAGGGATCACGGGTCCTTTCGCCCCAGGTCCACTTTGAAAATGAATTTTTAAAATTGACTCTGGTCGGGTACGGAGAGTTTCGAACACAAGACTAGAAGTGCTATATAAACTTATTGTCAATCCTAATCCTATTGTCAATTTACTTATCGACACCCATAGACACGGTCAAAGAAGCTATCAAGCTTATAATCTAATAATAATGGGTACCTACGCGGACAGGCAACACTCAACCTACGATATGAGTTAATAGATAAAATGGTGGGCCGTGATCTAGTGTTATTTCCCGAAATAACAATTTGTTCTTGATAAAAACCAGCTATCCTACGCAAAAAAATGTTGTCCCGTCTTAATATTCTTATTTATGGAACTTAAGTACATGTGTTAGTAATAAATATAGATCTATAGTAGTACCTATGTAAATTTCTAATTTACATAATTTAATTAATTTAAAACATTTGGTTGAAATGTTAGCTAACATTTGTTCGTGGTATTCCCAAAAGTGATATAGAAATATAAGCAAGAGGGATCCTTTATATCTTATTTTTATAAACTATTTTAATTTGTAGAAATAAAATAATAGCAGAAAGTTTAAATCACAAACTCTTCATTTTGACCACCCTATTGATTTTGTTACGGTTTTAACTAAGTAATGGAAATTGCGATAAACAAGTAATTTGCAGAAAAAAATGCACCTGTGCGAAGCCGGGAGCGGTTCGCTAGTTACTATTACATTATACGTTTAGTTTTATACAATACACATTATAGAGATATTACTGATCAAAGATTAGCATCAGATAGTGTAACAGAAATTATATGGCAATTTTGTGCGGGAACAGCGACGCTTTGATTACGGTTATTACGATGAAAGTTTAGATTGCAAAATCTAAAAGCCAGCGAACACAGTTCATCAGCAAACACGTCCTGTTTGTTGAGTAACTGGTTTTATTTAAAATTATATTATTTTATACTTAATAGCACGCAAAGTATATATTATTCTACAGATAACAAGTTTCGAGAATAATTATTTAGTTTATGGTACCTATCTACTTGCTGTCTGAAAAGATTTTTTTGGTATTTTTTTTTAAACGAAATGTGGCTGACGGTCAATTTAATGATAGGTGGATATCGCCGCATATAACACAAGTAACGTAACGTCACAGGTGCTGCAAGTACGTCATGTAACGTAACGTCACAAGTGCGCCACCGAGTACATTAGGATTAAGGAAAAGGGCAATTGGGAAGTGATAGGGCGCTGGCATCTCTTAGTCACTCATCGAAACACAACAGCACACCTGCTGTTATGTCACGGTGGTTTTCTGTAAAGAGTGGTTACTCCCGCTAGACGGACTGCCATGCCATATCCAGACCAGAGCCTACTTTGAAAAGTTCATTTCTAATGTTGACCCTGCTGGGAATCAAACCCGAGAACGGACTAGTTAAATTTTCTGTAATGCTCATACTTTACATTACATATTATAAGCTGAATTCTGAATGTACAGTAGACGTGATTCGTATTGTTGTCAACCAAAGTAAAATACATCAAAAGCAAATTATTACCACTTCCGTTAAAATTAAATTATCATTATCATTAAATTATGGGATAAAATGACGCCTTAATGTATATAGGTTATTATTTTCTAGGCTACCATAAAGTTCACAGACAAGAGCCTGTGGAACAGGTACATAGTGGTTATGGATAATTTAATTTGCATTATTCTTGTTATTTCTTTTGTTATTTTGTCAATTATTGTATCGTCAGCAAAGCAAGCGGTAAGTAAGTGTCGATAATTATTACCTCAAATTTAAACAAAATACGTTGTGTCCATGTGTCCATCGAAATAATATATCATTAGTTCGCTGGTTGTGTCGTATGACAATGCCAAATTTGACACAATAGCATTCTGGAAATATACCCAGAATGGATGGCGACCAAAAAGCACACCTCTTCTATATTTTCTACTTAGCTGTTGCACGCTACTTCGTTATAAAACAGCGTTATTAAATACAGCATATGTATAAAATAGCTTTCTATAGGTGAAAGAATTTTTAAAATCGGTTCAGTAGTTTTCGAGTTTATTAACTAGATACAAACAAAATACAAACATAAAAAATAGAAAAATACAAATATTTTCTCTATTTAATAATTAGTATAGATGTAACTTATTGTACGACGGCTCCATCTTCGTCACAACGATAAAGATGTCTGGCGTTATTACTTATATATTTTCTTTTTCAACTCGGACGAAGTCGCGAGCACTAGCTAGTACTCCATAAATCTATCGGCTACTACGGACCGAAGAACTAAGAACTAAAATATTGTAGTTTTTTTAACGTATTAAGGTAATGTTTTTAGATGATATCTTAATACGTTGCATTAAAAAAATGTACTTAAATGATGTTCTAGCAGGATTCACAAAAGGAAAAGGTTATGATTAAATATGTCAATCCTAAGTATACGAAAGACATGAAAGTGACATATGGGCATTTAGAAGAAAATGGACAGTTCTGTGTTAATTTATCTGTAACTACTCTTCAAACATTCGGTAATAATGTGACGGTAAGTTAGAATCATTTTTAGTAGTGGTCAAGACACATTTCGGTTAGTAATCATTAGACCGTACTGTGGCAGTAACCACTAACGCTGTTTGTCCACCGCTGCCGTCACCGAGAACAAGATTATATATCTGGTCGAGTTCAATACGACGATGTGACGGCGATCGTGTGTTCACTGCGCCGATATCGGTGGCTCAGATAGGGTCGAGCCACACGGTGCGGTGCGGCGCCGTACCGCATAGATTATGCCATATTGTTGTTGTGGTTGCGGCGCCGCAGTGTGTCCGCCAATATAGCCTATATGGCGTAATGCGGTGCGGTGCCGCACCGTACAGTGTGGCTCGGCCCTTAGGCCGTTCGTCCACCGCCGCTGTCACCGAGAACAGTACCTTTACCACGAGTTTACAATGACCGCACTCGCTAGCGAGAGCGTAAAATATTTCTGTTTAACTGTTAACTGTCAATGTCAAATATTTATGTCAATGTCAAATGTCAATGTCAGCATAAAATATTTATATGGAAAATTGTCAATTTGACATTGACAGTTGACAGTTTTCCATAGAAATGTTTTACGCTCTCGCTAGCGATTGCGGTCATTGTAAATTCATGGTAAAGGTACAGTACCTGACCGCACTCGCTAGCGAGAGCGTAAAATATTTATATGGAAAATTGTCAATTTGACATTGACAGTTGACAGTTTTTCATATAAATATTGTATACATAACACTTGCTTATCTAAATTTAAAATATTTTAAATTATGAGTAGTTCTATAAGGTTTTTTGTCACTAAAAGTTTCTGAACAGGGATTTACAAAAGTAAAAAAAATATACTAAAACTGACAACAAGTTTTTTATGGCACTTGTGCAATGCGTTGGTTATGGTTTCAGCTGCCAGACATTCTACCGATTTTATGACTGTGCAGCTCCACTGTGACTTGCTATTACTAAAATCTATTATAAAAACAGTTAAACCACGTGATCTCTTTATGATTAATGCTCGACACTGGATTTTGTGTGATATGAATTTATATTTTTACAGATTCGCGGTGTGCTTTCAAGGGGTAGCAACTTTACGATAGAACGAAAACTATGCCATCTTACGAATTTCGGTTGGATGAAGACATTTATAAAAATGTTCTCAAATGTGCGGATCGACTGTCCTTATCCATCGGTATGTATACATAATGTTTAGTTTTTTTTTTAATTTATTGCTCCTCTAAATTTCGGCAAATCTATCCTACTGTTTTATATTTATATAGATTTAAACCGTTCTTAATTAATACTCATATAAGTATTGTTGTTATTTTATTTTTCCCAATTTGATTTGAAACTTTCTGTGTCTAATTAAATATGATTGATTCAATACACTTATTTTTCTTCCCAGGGTGTGTATAACTTTGTAAATACAACATTCCCGCCGAGGAATTATCCACTGCCATTAAGTAAGGGGTATTACAAGGCGAAGTTATTATGGTTTCTGACTAGTACTAAAGAAACTATAATTGATTTGGAAATGGTTTTCCGGGCAAGGAGATAACAATATTTATTCTTATTTTAATGAAGCAATTATATAAATGAAACAAATACTAAACGCTTATTTAATTCATAAAATGTTCCAATAGGACAGGTCAAAAACAGCCTGGAGCTAATGTCGACTGTAAACTGCTACAACTGAAAATTTATCTATGTATATACTATAAGTATATAAAAATATATGGTCTAATAATGATCTAATACCATATATAAGAATTCAATTAAAAATATATTAAATATACCTATTATAAATAAAGTATATTATCTAAGTAATATAAATTTTATATATTAACGAAGTTATGAAATGCGGAGAAATTGTAAAACTTCATAATTTGAATATTTATATCGTTTGATAAATAAATTTTCGCTAATTTTGCGATGACGGATTTTTCCGTTTTTCTATAGAACCGTTATGGGTCGATAAAACCATCGATGTGTATAAAGCGAAATGCATAGAAAGATAATGTTTTTTTAAATATTTTAGATTGCCACCAAATTACCTGTATCATTTGTGTTTTTCCTACCAATAGGAGTAATTAAAAAAATAATTATTAAAATCCATTTATTTTCAGGCAACTGGACCCATAATAACTAATGTATAAAAATGTAATATACATTTTTTTACATTAGTGATTATATCTAGACAGTTTCTACTTACTTAAATAAAATAAAAGCAAATTGTTTATATATACATTATATACTAACAGTAATAAGATACAAGACGAAAGATAAGAGAAAAAATATTAAGGGGGTAGTTATACGAAGTTGCGAGGCTCAAAAAAGACGTCTTTTTTTATAGAAACAGTTTTTATTTATCAATTACAAGTGATGATAATTCAAATAGAGCCTACTTTTAAGAATACAATAGCGCGTCGATCATGTAAAAATATTGATGTGCACCGCTTCTGTAGAAGTCCCGAACGACCTCCAAAAAAAAGGCGCTTGACGGTGATCTCCATTTCGGCGGTTTGGATTATCTGAAATAAAAAAATATGGTGGATTCTTTTAAAGGATAGATTAATCCACTACTATTACAAATTCGATCTGTATAAATTTAAATTAAATAGGCTCATGGAATAGAAAGCTGTAGTACACACAGTATTTCATAATATACAACAGTATTTCAAAATCATATGTACACCTCTACTGATTAGTTCTGCCAAGTTTTATGGGATATTAATTAGTTTTTTTTTTAACAAACGGAGAAACCTTATGACAAATGCCGCATGCAATGCAAATGGCATAAGGTTATGTGGGATTCTTACCGCACTAAAACTACAACTCGAGATGAGTATGGTTCAGTCCTTAGGGGACTTTGGAACCGTCACCGCACGTCAGGTATTAATTAGTACTGCCCGCAGTGCTGTATGGTAAATGTGACATTCAATAAGTACTCGTAACGGTAAGTGTGGTCCAAGTGAACAGGATGCAGCGTTCAACATATAATGAGACTTTTTATACCAAAAAAGAAATATATTTTAATTATAGCCTAATTAGAACCGATTCCAGATACATTGATTGCAATGAAATATTATTTGTATTTTAGTCGGAAGTTGAAAGGTTCTTTAATTATTCATTTTTATTTTTAGATGATCACGCAGTAACAATACTTTTTTCTGGATGACAAACACTCTGTTCTTTTCTGTATCTCTGACAAACAACGTGTATACAAAATAGCATGATGATCGGTTGTGTAGTTAAGGCGTGAAATCGTAACCAATAAACAAACTTACTTTCGCGTTTGTAATTTAATAAGGTAATCAAGGTAAAGTTTATAGGTGATGGTAGCCACCTACTGTCCTCCTACGGACCTCCTCACAAACTTCACAAAATTATTGATCGCTAGAAATACAAGAGAATATATATATATGACACACACACAATGACTATAATAAATAGAATATAATTATTAACATGAATTTCATAATGACAGACCATTAAAAAGGTTTGATGTTGATATGAAATTATTTTATTGGTCAGAGATGTATACCATATTGATCCTTGTTATCATATCTAGTAAGTTTACTTTCATATGCCTAGTGTGTGTCTTCATAGCCATAAACTAAATATATATGTTCCTGTAAATAAATAAATAAATAAATAAATATGCAGTTGTCTGCTTATTGTTCTTTTTTTAAATTAATTTAATTATTATCAGCTACATCAATCAATACATAATTATTATCGCGAGTTCAATGATTTTATCCCATCTCAAAATACCCAACGCGCCTAATGAAGTTTTCACTTCAAAAACACATTTCCATTTTGTAACCGCTTCTACTTAGGATTTGTGACATACAGCAAATTACGCTTCTAAAATGCGATGTTAAAATGCACAAGTTGGTACACATTTGTAAACTGTATGTAACATGTTACGCTCTCCTATATTTATGTTTTTACAGCTGCCGTTAGTATAGTAAACTTGTGAAATTTAGCATACAGACATAAAGTAGGTAACAAAACGATGCAGGTAACAAAAGAAACAAGCCTCAATATCTATTCATTTAAATTGGATTAAGTGTGGTGGTTTGTGGACTGATAATGATAATGATGACTATGAATCTATGTATTTATAGATGCAGGGATATAAAAAAGGAAGGGAAAAAAATATTCACTTTATGAAAATATGTATGTAATGGTGAATTAGTAACGTCATTTATTTGATAAGAATAGTATTTAAAAAGTTAATAGCAACAGAACAGAGTGATGGCTCACTACTCGTAAGGGTGAAATGGAGATAGGCATTTCGTTAGAAATATTTGGGTTGAGACCTATTTCAAATTAAGATCAGGTCGCGATATAGCTTAGTGCGTGCTAAAGCGTGCTTTTGATGAAAATAAAATATGCATTTCCCATGCAACCGATCGCTAGAGGCTGAACATTAACGTTTATAACAAGACTATAAAGTCTTGTTGTCTTGGTAACATTGTTTACGTACTGTGATATGCAAACGTTCTTAATTTTCGTTAAGAACGTTTGCATATCACACGTTTGCATCGTTAAGAACGTTTAAGTTTTAAGACGCTTGGAGTTGCCAGACCTGACCGTTTCAGGCCTAACACTTATCTGCCTTGCCTTTTCGTCAGGTGTGTTACAGCGTTACAGCGGTTTTCTACGATGTGATAAAAATTTCAGATATTTTCTTCTGTGTCGTATTTTTCAACGCGGATGAAGTCGGTGACATCGTACTAATGTGGTTTTAATTGAACTTTAAAATTGAATTTCATTGGTTCAAAAGACCCACAGAACTAAATGACATATTTTTAAAATTAGTATGTATCGTTAATTGGAAACGGACAGGGCACTTGTGTGCACGACTGTAATGTTAGGGGACAAGAGAAGCATGCTTCAGCACAATAACAATCAATTACCTGTATCAGATCGGGCACGCTTGAGCTTGAGTGTACCAACTGCCCACATTCTGCCACTGTTCCTACAATGTAATACAAAAATACAAGCTCTTAGATTTCTTTCGGAATAGTCAGATAATAAATTGTAATGTTATTGTTTTCTAACTAACGACCATTCTTCTGCAAATTTACTTAATACATAAACTGCATTTCATTTTGGTTCGATCTGTCATAATTGTAAAATTTAGTGTCGAGATTAAACCTCAGTGGTTTTTAGGGTTATCATTTTACATGTTATTTTATATATTAGTCTTAAAATTGTTAAATATTATAAATAAATAAATATATAAAAATAAGATAAAAATATTAGATCCATGATAAAAATAGATAAATAAAAAAAAAAAAAAAAAAAACGAAAAAAATATTGAAGCCTGGATGCAGCTAAATTAATCCAATATCTTTCAAGGCAGTAGGCGTATACATTCACGATGCTATTTATGCGCCTTCGCTACGCTCGTGACTGGTCTCTTTTTCTCCTATTTGCGCCATTTTATACAGAAAATGCGATCGAGTGTAGTCTTGAGGTAAATTACGAGAAGTAAGGACAAGGATACATTTAGTTCTATTATAATAATTCAAGAAATATTATCTTATTAAGGTGGCATTACATTTCACCGTATTTCCAGCAGTTCTAATTATGTTTCGTTTCTATAAGTTGCTATGTTGTTTTTTTAATTAAAAACGGTGGTAGGCAGGCCGACGAATCTTTTTGGATAATAAGTGCCGCAGTCCATAGTCCGGGTAAGTACTAAATTAATGCGTACTTTGGAACGATCTCCCTTCTGAGTTGTTTCCGCCTAGATACAATATGATTTTTTTTCCAATGAGTCTAGTTTAGTTATAGCGTTATAGTTTCCTACAAAACTTAGGCGACGGTATCCACTTACCATCAAGTGGAACGTCAACTTGCTTGATAATATAAAAAAAAAGGTATAGGTACTGTGATACTTCCCTTATAATTTTCCCCTCTACTTCTTCGTGTGCCTTTCCAACTTGGAGAGGTTTGGAGAGGTCACATACATAGTCACATATACAAATAAGACCAAATTGTGTATCTTACAGTTGCGAAGGCTATGAGAAAGGCTGAGCACAGGGTGGAATGGAAACAGCTGGTGGTCGATGCCATCAAGGCATTTCACAGTGGGCACGACCTTCAGCAATGAAGAAGATGACTCTGTCTATCTATCTATCTATTTATTCAAATAAAGGTACTTCGCTGCAACTTCTATCTAATTTTAAGTGTCACTTTAATAGAGCCGAGTGAGATAACCGAGTGAGATTTTATATAAATTAAAAGTAAGTACATTAAAAGGTATGAATGCAACCTATGTGCTATGGGCTTTAGATGTAGGCGTTAAAAAATTTATAGCTCAGTGAATATTCGTCGCATGGTAACAATTTACATTGCTGTTTATTTGTATATATTTCTTTCTACCTTTTTGAATCTAATTTTGAATAATAATTTTTGAATAAATAATTTTGATGTATTACATGCATGCATCTTTATCGGTTTTTGGTTACGCTAATTCAAGTTTACACATCTCCGGAAAGTTTCCAGATGTTTTAGGTAAAATGTGTGTGTTAATTGCTCCAAAGAGTATTCTAACTTCTTTCTCAACTTTCTTCTCTAAAAAATATTTCTCTTCTATTCTCTAAGAAAAAAGCTAGTAGGTTCTCTAAAACAATTTATTAGAGAACTTAATTAAAAAAGTATCCAACAGAATTTTATTGGGAATTATTTTTATAAGTAGAGATCAAAAGAACATATTCGCTAGTATCTATTAGTTACAGGAAACAGGATTAAACAGCTAATGTGCTGTTTACTTTAAGCACAAGCAACATCATTTCTACTAACTCCATTAAATTAATTCCCTTCAAATAATAATTTGTGTTACAAATTACATGCACTCAATGAAATCCCCATAACACAACCCTAAGGACAATAACCTGACCGAGCCCGCATCAATAGCACACTCCGATACATTTTATTAAAACAAGGGCATTTTATTTAATAAGTTAACACCGAGGCTGGGCTAGTGTTGCCAGTATGGGAACCGAAAATACATTCGTTAATACACTTCAAAATAATATAATTATTAATTTTATTAGTATTCCTATTTACAGATAATAATTATTATAAAAATATTTATTATTACTAGTTTTTGATCATGGCTTCGTCTGCGTCAATAGATTATATTTAAGATTATACTAGCTGGTGCTCGTAACTTAGTACGCACTGTAGTTCGTTTTTTTGCAAATCCTAATAACATTTTTCCAAAATAAAATATTTGAATCCAACTATTTTATTTTGATAACTCAATACATCAGTGAAATTCAAATCGGTTAAGCCGTTTCTGAATTCAACAGTCAAAAATTCTTAAAGCTATTTCATTGACCTCGGTAACATAAGTACAATATATACATTTTTTTAAAATATTTAATGTAAAGACACGGTACGATTTTATTATAACATGTAAGTATAGATTGCGAGATATCAAAAGGAGTAAGCCTTTTAATTTTTGGTTTTTGTTTTAGATAAAAATTAAATAAGAAAATCTGCTTAACCCTGACATTGTTATCGACTTGTGTAAGTGAATGTACACAGTCGAATATCCCATAATAAACAATGAGGTTCTAGTAAAATTTATTGCTTGCCTAGATTTTAGTTATACGACTTAAACCGGTCGTACAAGTTAGGCGAATAATTATTATTATCGAAAAATCTTATACGGCAATCGATTGAAAATCTTGTCGCAATTTATTCATTTGGCATTTACATGGTAACTGACCTTATTTAGGACGAGTGTTATCTCTGATATTACCTAAACAGAACCTAGTATTACCCGTTGGCCAATTTATAAAAAAAAAACTTATATTATTGGAATATCTTCAATCGTAGTCTTAATTATCAGTAAATAATTGTATAGAGCACCTATGAAGTTTCCTTTCTTATTCTTTCTCTAGAATACTAGCTTTTGCACGCGACTTTGCCCGCTTAATTTTTTTATAAACTAAGTATAGCCTATGTTATTCGCTGATATATGTAGATTTATATAGGTGAAAGTATTTTTAAAATCGGTCCAGCAATTTTTGAGTTTATTCATTTCAAAAATACAAATATTCTCTCTTTATAAGATTAGTATATAATAGATATAGATGTATTACGCTTTTCTGTATCCCTGTCAATGTCTATACAAAATTTCATAGTGATTGGTTGAGTAATTAAGGCGTGAAAAGGTAACAGACAGACAGACAGTTTCTTTCAGATTTATAATATCAGTATGGATATATAATACTTACTGAATATTTCAGTTGCGTCTTTTTACTCTCAGCTCATTGGTATTTAGGTAAAATGTTTTTGCAGGAACATTCTTACTTGATGACCTGAATGGAATCCCTTTGTGTATTAGGAATTTTAAAATGCAAAGCTTTCGAGAAAGAATTTAAGCCTTCCACTTTACTGGGTCTACGTATAAATGGAATAAATATGTAGTTACAATGCCTTTGTAATATGGAAGAGATTTTTGAGCTTATTATTTTGAACGCTTGAATTCTTTCGCAACAATTCTGAAGGAATATAAATTTTTTTAAAAACTCACGCCCTCTCTTTATGATAAATATATACTTAATAGGGCTAGGCTTAAGTTAGGGTATTGACAACGACCTGAGTGCGTAGTGCGAGTTTTACTCGATCAAACGCATCGAACGCGTAAATCTGAAATTGTATGGGAATGAAGCAGCGCTACACGTTAGCCACTAGGTGGCGCTGCTTCATTCCCATACAATTTCAGATTTACGCGTTCGATGCGTTTGATCGAGTATATCGTTTGAAGTTTATAAAATGAAACAAATTATTTAGAAATTGTCTAATAATTTATTTTCTCAAACCATCTATTTACACGAATTAACATACAATCCTTATGTCCACTAAATGCGAAGGAATGTCTTCGTTAATATAAAGTACTTAGGTACAGTTTAAGGAAAATATCATTGTCTCGAATCTCGGGGAAAACGTTCCCAGAAGGGGACAAATGACAAAATTTTACAAAAGAAAAAAATAGGGGATATGTGTCATTCTTTCAATGTTAACGGAGTAACATAAAATATATTTTAAGGTGGGGTAGAAATATTTATGTAAAATTAAAAAAAATGTATACAGTTAACTTAAATATAACTTATCACTAAACAGGTACTGTACAGCAAATACTGTTAAATATTACGTCTAAAGTTATTTAAAAATATGTGTAAATAACTTATAATAAATAATAAATAACTTATAAGTAGTCTAAAGTTCAAATAGAGTCGTGTTGGAATTTCAAAAAAATTGCATTTTTTTCACTTATTTTTATAGGTATTGATTTGTAAGTAGAATAATTAAGTAGTTATATTGATTTGTTTGTAATACATACATTGCTTAAATAACCAATTAGCAATTCATAATTATTCTAGTATATTTATTTATCTGTAATCCGTTTTTGTACTATATCTTAAACAATTGTGACATAAAATTGAAATAGTTTTTAATATTTTTTTGCGAAATCTGAAGTTAACTTAATCCGAAGGCGCTAATTAATTAACTTTATTATATTTTTCAAAATATAATAGATATATTTATAATATACTAGCAAACCGTTTCCGGCTTTGTATTGATACAATTTGTTGATCACTCATTCCATCAGTGAAAACAATATTACTAAAATTAGTTGGCGATTTCAAAGTAAGCGAAGTAACGGACAGGCGGACAGAAAATTATAGATATTTTAAATTCTATTTCAAAACTTTATCTTTTCTTTAGTTTATTTAATTTTAATAATTTTTTTTAAGAAATATGAATTAGAATATTGCTAAATATTAATAAATATGTTTTATATTTAATACTATTGTTGCTAAATGTAGACTAGATATTTGGGTTTATGGTCGTTACAACTTCAAATTTTTTTAATTAAAAAACAAACACAAAAGTCGAAGATATTTAAGACTTAATTTAATTATTATACCTACTGCTTTCTTCAAACTATATTGAGACGCTAAATTTGTCTAAGTGCAAAGCTATATACATACAGTACCTTTACCACGAGTTTACAATCATCAAGAGGGTAAAACATTTATATGAAAAACTGTCAACTGTCAATGTCAAATTGACAATTTTCCATATAAATATTTTATGCACTCGCTAGCGATTGCGGTCATTGTAAACTCATGGTAAAGGTACTGATATAGAAGATATAGTCTTTTTATTACATACTTCTATAACAATGCAAGTTTTTAATGAAATAATATTATATTCCCAGACATCTTAAATTTCTTATACGAATCAATTACCTTAATGTTTACACAAATATACATTTTTATATTGAAATATTTTTTAATTGACAAGTGTCCAAACACTTTAATATTAGCTTTTGCATTGAAAACATAATAAAACTACTTTTATCTAGATATCTAAATTAATTTACTAAAAATTGCAATATTTGAAAAAAAAATTTCATCATTTTCAGACGAAAATGTAATTGACGACATATTTTCAGAATGCCTTTTAAATGAGCATTCAAAAGCTAAATTCACTAAACACTGAAAAATATTTCTAAATACTTTTTTAAGCAGAGTTATTGCAAATTTACAAAGATATGTAAGACGAGCCTCCATTCAAACTGTTAAGATCTTACTGAGTAAGATAAGAAAGAATGAACCTCAATTGATTCTAGAAATGACTTTTAAGTAAGCCCTTAGCTTACACAGCTTGAGGCTAAGGTACCACAACGTGGGGTCCGCTGGACAGCAGTCTTCGCACCGACTGGTGATTATTGCCGTCACTGCTCGATATGTCGCTCGTACTGGCCACGGTTGGCTGCGAGAAGTTCTTGCAGAGTACCAGAATCTGAAAGAAGAATTTATAATTATTGAGGTTATGTTTACGTACTAACGACCCGCTCAAGGCTTCCCCGGGGTTTATATATAAAAATCTTCTCTGCTTATCCATATGTTTACCCACTCTCGAGTTTTTGAAACGTACACAAACCAACTTAACATTGTATAAAAATACTTCGTCAGCGTTTAAAAAATAAAAAAATGTATAAGCAATTAAACGCCTGACATCTGCATTGCTATTCGACTTTTACCAGGCGTTAGTTTTTTATTATTTTAGATCATCCCTCGGGAATAGCAAATTTTTTCTGGACGAATTTCCTGTATACCTGACCACATGAGTGCACAAATTCATGATGTTTGGTTGAGTATAAGGCGTGAAAAGATAACAGACAGCAGACAGAGTTACTTTCGTATTTATAATATTAAATTATGGATAAAATTTTGTTTATTTTTGCGGGTAGTTCTAAGTAAAGGCGCAATAAAAATACAAATAGAGCGCTGCTTGGAATCAACTTATTCTATAGGTATAAGAAGTAAGTTATGGGAAAATCCTGTTAAATTAAACCTGCTACCAAACATAGGCGTTCTAAAGCAAATAAATGTAAAACAGATGTTTCAAATTCTTACCGTGTAAAGAACTGTTAGCAATCCGAAGAAAGTGCCGACCAGCACGTCCCACCAGTGATGACGGTGGTCAGTGATCCTCGTCAAAGAGCAGACGCAGGCGTAGATGATGCATAGCGTCTGAACCAATGGCACCATTAGGACTGACCGGTTGTGCCAACTGAACGCACGTCGTTGCAAATACCACTGCGAGCAAAAAAATGTACCTTTAGATTAAGAAGTCAAATGACTGCAAAACGCAGTGCACCCTGTTACTACTTACCAGATTCAAACCAGGGCTAACTTTTGAAAAGTTCATTTCGAAAATTTGCCCTGCCCGAAAATCGAGCCTGAGGCACAGTTTTAAGCACCTTAACAAATTTATTTGTAATGAAAGTAAAAATAGTAAACTTACAGCCAAAAATAATCCACAATACACAGAGAGAGATGCATGTGCAGACGGGAAGCTTCTGCTTGAGTCGATCTGAAGGTACCTGGAGTAACCTCTGTTCTGGTTGCACGTATAACTGCTGATGTATTGAGTCCTGTATAATGAAGTATAACTTTTTAGTATAAGCATATTTTATCAGTTTTTAGTAGATTTTTATATCAGTAATAGACAAAGTCCAAAATTGAAGGCCCAAAAATCAAAAGAAACCTTCTGACAATATATGTAATATCGGCTGAAACAAATCGTAGAATCAACCCTATGCATAGGGGTCAAGACACAAGGCAATGCTTTCTTATAAAATTTCATGAATCCTTTCATGTTTGTGTGCACGAGCTTTAAAAAATAAGGCTTTGAAACTCACCCGTTACAAGTTCTAGCTTCTTCGGGGTCACACAAATCGAAGAAAGTCGGTCTCGGAGAACCGACTACACACTTCACCACCTCCAGTATGGTCAAGTTGACAATCGCTCCGTAAATATAGTCCCGGTATATTAGAACCGCCGTCTTAGCACTTATAAGCAACTTGTTTTTCCTCATTGAGTATTCATCTTCTCTGTGCAACGCTGACTCCACTGCCCACATCTAGAACAATTAGATGGTCTAATTAATGACAGCTGATTACCGTTGCCTTTAAAGACAAGCAATACTGCATGCACTGTCGACCTCATAGAATAAGGAACAAGGTGCATTTTTTTTTTAATAAATAATATACGCAAGCCTTACTCGTTTATCACTCTTTCCATTAGCGAAAACCGTAACAAAATTGGTTGATTTAGTTGAAGGTAGCAAAGAAAGAATCAGAGGCGGACAGCCACTTATCCTGATTGACGATCAATGCGCTAGTTCATTTCTGCATTTCTGCATTTTATCCTTCCGGCATTGAATTCAATATAATTGCAAAGGGATAGCAATAGTTAAGTAGTTCCTAGTAGAGACAAAAATTAGAATTCAGAAGAAATTCTTCAATACTTACAATAAGATATGGCACAATTATTGTAATAGCGGCGACTAGTGAGATGGAGACAGTGTCTCCAGTGTGTGGAAAGGAGAGAGCAGGATCTCGGCAGATGAACCCGCTTTGACGGCTTGGTAGCGCACCTACTTCTAGGAGTAGACATACTGCCGCCACTGTAACAAAATATACAATAAAATTAATCTCATATACCTTCAAATTCAAATTCAAATTCAAAACATTTTTATTCGAAATAAGATTTACAAAATCGCTTTTCGACGTCAGAGAATGGCAGAGAATGGCACGTTCACTACCACGGTGTGCATTCCTCTGTGGAGAAGAACGGCCAAAGAAACTCCACAGGAATCGCATCTTTTATATTTTCATTTCTAAAAAAACATATTTTTTACTTTATTTATTTTTACATTACATTAATTGTAAAGTTAATATTATTCTAATTCATTATGCTGAGTTGGAGCAACCGTAGACCAGACGTCATTATCTTCCAAATAATCATCTACTTTGTAATATGCCTTAGAATACAGAATCTTTTTAATTTTATATTTAAACTGGCAATCGGACAAATTTAAAATATCATCTGGTATTTTATTATAGAAGCGAATACAGTTACCCATAAATGTGTTTTTTACTTTACTCAGTCTAAATTGTGGTTGCATATATATGCTATGTGTATTGTGTACCTTATATATAGCTATGTGTATTGTGTCCATGTTGACATTTAAACATTATTCAAAAGCAATATACTTACAACTCACAATGTTACATAACCGCGTAGTGGTCAGTTACAACATGATGGTTGTATGCAATGGATAGATACTACCTCTATGTTGTAATTAATATAAAATACAATAAATACATCAAGATTTATATAGCACTGTGGCGTTGCTATATAGTATAGGCGACGATAGCCACCTACCTATCATTAAGAGGGTCTTTCTCATACAATTCTGACTATGACTAAGTACGCGTAACTTTATAAAATATGTTACTCGCTGATAATGCAGCCTTCTATAGAAGAAAGAAATTTTAAAATCGGTCTAGTAGTTTTTGAGTTTATTAATTACAAATAAAAATACAAATATTTTATCTTTATAATATTATTAAGTATAGATGACCACTGACTCGACATTACGAGTGTAAAACCGAATCGATCACAAGTCAATACACATATTCTTTTTTCAAATATTCATCATTTGAAACTGAGTCGCATTACATTTTATGACTCGTTAAATCCTCTACCATTAAGTTTAACAATAAATGTAATAACTTAACGAGATGATTGGTATGAGATAAATGGACTTTACATTAACTTTTATGAACCGTCAACTAATAAAATAAAAAGATAAAGAATCACCTCTCATAAATAAAAACACAATTGGATTCCGAGTCTGTAATTCTTCTTTTTGTTTTGAAATTTAAAAATATCTGTAGAATTTATTTGGTTACACACATTTTTAGTGTTATTCATTCATTGTGTACCATTCGTCAAATTGACAGTTATATTTATTTAAAATATATGGGATTTGGCAGAAAAATAAATAATTAAGGGGTTTGTATACCAATATACTTATATAGTATTGTTTGTAGCAAGGTACGAGTAGACTGACGGTCCATGACAGTAAGGGCTATTGTAACAAGTAACAAAAACAACGCAAAAGTGCACTGCCGACTACGTCAGTACCTTTTGACGAGCCCATTGGATGAGTGGTTAGGGTGCGGTACCGGGTTCGATTCCCGGCAGGGTCAACTTTGTAAATGAACTTTTCAAACTTGGCTCTGGTCTGGATCAGGAAAGTAGTGGCAGGGCGAACTGCGGTTCGCAGTCATTTGGGCAACCCGTCTGGCGGCAGTAACCACCTCTTTACAAAAGACCAATCCCCAATTATATAATACGATTAAAGGTGACATGGCCACCTATCATAATGTAAACCGCCAGCCTGCCTGTCAACCTTTATATTTTAGTGTTTTAATACTAGCTGGTGTCCGCGACTTCGTCCGGGTTGAAAAATAAAAAATATAAAAGCAATATAACGCTTGACCTCTTGTTGCTATAACACTTTGGTCAGGCGTTAGTTTTTTTATTTTATTTTAGATGATCCCTCGGGAGCAGTAATTTTTTTGGATGACAGATATTCTATGTTCTTTCTTGTATTCCTGACAACGTGTTTGCAAAATCGGTCGGTTCATGCGTAATCAGTTTAGTAGTTAAGGCGTGAAAAGGTAACAGACAGACAGACAGATACTTTCACATTTATAATATTAGTATGGATGTCTTGCGATGTGCACTCGCTTTAAAGACGCCTTAATTTAATGCCAAGGAGGCAGCCTCTAATCGTTTATCGAGTCAAACATTAAGATACGAACTCCGCTGTAATGTATAATAACATTTTTATTCTTCCTGTCGGATTAAGATCAGTTGGTCGTGGTTTATGTATATTGCTTCCGTGTGTCCATTCATGTCTCTCCCGCCCACGAAATGTTTCTCAGAGAAATCTTTTTAAAGTTTCGTAAAACGATTTCATTATGATAACCTGCATTCGCATAAAGCGATGTTAAATTTATTTTGAAATGTTACATTTACACACGCATTTATTAAGTTATCTATATTAAAACCGCTTCCTCCGGTTATAGCTTCCTCGTCTATACTTATAGCTCATTAGTGAAAAAGATATCAAAATCCGTTAGGTATTATAAAATAAGTTAGCGAAGAAACAGAGAGTAAGTGATCAGTGTCTTTATTTTACAATATTGTAATATTTTCATGGTAGTGTAATATGACTAGCAATTTAGAAAAAGGTTGCTATAATTAAAAGTGTTGGTCAATATTTGGGGGGCGACTTTTACAATGAAAAACAATGCAAGAGGCCTATATATTATACTAGCTGTTCCACGCGACTTAGCCCGCTTAACTTTATAAAATATAGTCTATGTCACTCGCTGATAACGTAGCTTTCTATAGGTGAAAGAATTTTTAAAATGGGTCTAGTAGTTTTTCAGTTTATTCATCACAAAATTTTCTCTCTTTATAATATTAGTATAGATAATTATACTATATATAAAGTTATATAAAAGTTAAAACTATTTTGACCAACAATAAATCATATAGTTTTCTTTAAAGAACTTAAAAAAAAAAACAAGTTAACTTGTTTTTCGAATATGGAAATTTCATTCAATGCGACTCGCGTTCTTAATCACCAATTCACACCTCGTAAAAGTAGCTTACAATGAGCGTGTGTAGTTAACTTAAGAGATTAAGCTATCTGATAGATAGCGACCAGTGTGTGCAGTGTCAGCAATAAATCTCTCGACATTTAACTTGGCCCCGGAGGGTTAAAGATAAGCTTAGAAAGTCAAGAAGCGTTCAGTGATTTCAAAGGGAGATAACACTGACTTGCAGTGAGTTATGCGTTCTATGACGCTGTATTGGCTATTGAATAATTTATGTCGAATAAATTTTTCCATTTATCTATTATTTTCTTGTGGGTGGCATAGTTTTAGTAAAACTTCCTGGTTTGGTTTCTTTGCTTTAATATTATATTGAATATTACTATATATCGAATTAAATAATATTAAATTAGAGAAAAATAGATAAATAAATATGATGTAATACTATTTGATTTTAAATGAAGTAACCTGTTTAGGATTTTTTAAAAAAATATTTTTAATCCTGAAATCTCAAAATTAGACAACAGTGATTCTGTAAAAAATATTAAAAACTAGCGAATCGCCAACCCCTGTTTCGCGCGGATATCAAAATTTTCCAACTTTTCTCTACATAAGAACATTCCGCGGACTAAAATATTATATCCCTAACATTTTCCAGGATAAAAAGTATCCTGTATGCTAATTTAGGTAATAAACTATCTTTGTGCCAAAATTCATACTAATCGGTTGAGCCGTTTTTGCTTGATAGAGTAACAAACGTCCATCTATACATCCATCCACACAAATTTTCGCTTTTATGATATAAGTAGGATTTTAAAATGTATAATAAAAAGCTAACTGCACTGCAGTCAAGCATGCAGATGTTAAAGTAGGTCGTACTTAGTCCTTCTGAACTACACAAGTATAATGTTACAAATTGCGTTCGTAATGCTGTCTGTGGTCGGTCCGTGTGAAACCACGTTGTATTCTAATGTAATTCCTGTGGTAATACTTTATACCTTGTCCACACGTAGTAATAATAGGATAATAAATAACAGGATTTACACGCGTTAGAAAGAATTTTCGGAACGTTCTAAACTTAGTACCTTAAATGTACATTATTCAGATAGGAAAATTACAATTATTCTTTCTGCTTATTAAATTAGCAGGCCTCCCTAATTGAGGCCCCTCCCGCAGAAGACTCGGCCTTCCCCCTGACTGGGACTCGGGCGGTGGTCTTATGGGAGACTGCCGCTCGTTGTAAGGTCCCCCGAGATGGTCGGCGTACCTCCACTATCGGGTACGCCGAGGTTCTGACATTGAGCGTAGCCCTCCCCGCGCTGGATACCCGTGGCGTGGCACCGAAGTCGTGTCATAACGTCTCCGCGACCCCGCCCATCAACGGCCGCGCTAGAAAGTCGTTCGGTTTTAGCCGGTAGGAATCCGGCGTAACCCCGCAGTGTCCTCTACATTGCCGGGTATTCAAGAGGATTTCCCAACTTTAAAAAAAGGCCTCATTAATTGAAAATCCCTATTTAGTATTTATTAGTTATAGTTATATAAGTTTAATAGTTGTACAACATGGTAAGGTAAAAGAAAGAGGGCCGGTTTCCACTTGAACCTGTATCTCCAGCAATGGATAAATGCGCACATTAGCGTTGGTGAAAATCGGCTAATCTGTTGATTGAAAATGCTAACACGATAGCAATTAGAGTGGAGTTTCACTGTGTTGACAATGGAATTTGTAAGTCATAAGTTTTATAAAGTTTTATGTTAAATACTCGAAATTGTAATGTATGTACTGTTGGTGTATCTTAAAATAAATTAAAAAAAACCTAAAAAACTACTGGACCTATTTTAAAAATTCTTTCACCTATAGAAAGCTACATTATTAGCGAGTAAAATAGGTTATATTTAAAAAAAAAAAATCCGGGCGAAGTCGCGTGCAAAAGCTAGTAGTATACTAAATTCTAAATGGCGCGGCGACTCGTTTGTTGCATCAGTGAAACGGTACCCTAAATTTATTTCGAAACAACTTAAATTAATTATCATATAAAATATTCGTTCGACCTGTTTTTCTAAAGTTTTCACCTGGTTTTCACCTATCAACTAATTGATTTTAATATGTCTTGCATCTTATTTATTACCTTGTTCGTTACTTAGACGCTTTCAGCCGAGATAATTTTAATATATTAACTATAAGGTATTCTATAGAATATCCCAACAGTAGAACAGCATTCATCAAAAGACCAAACATTGGTAGGTCTTTTCTCATGCATGCGGAATACCTACATGTTTATGTTAGTTGATTTGCTCCTTAACTCCTTAAGACCCAAATCCTATTATCTAGCTAGCTAGCCCTAGTTTAATTCTATTTTCCATAAGCGCTATACGCTTTCTAATATCCTCATATTTGTATTGGAAGGGCTTTTTATTTCTTGGTAGTGGCATGGCACACTAAGTTTCGCAGTCATTTGGGCAGCACACCCCCTGATAGAAGTAACCACCTTCTTACAGAAGACCACCGTGAAATAACAGCATGTGTACTTACTGTTGTGTTTCGGTGAGTGACCCCTTATCCTCAATTCCACTATGATGGGCAATCCCTTGAAACCACATCCCTACTCTCCTGGAGCATCTTATAATAAAGTTTTTATATATCTAATACTCTCAGTCGCAATCAAGCCCCAGAGCCCAACGGTACTTCCGTCGTGTCTGGCGAATGTTAGGGCCATCGGATTAGTCTGGCTACTTAAATTTAGGTTTAAAATAGTGCGCTACATCAAAATATCTAAAAACTAAAATGAGGCACTCTCAAATTAGGTAAATTAATATTTTTTTGACCAACTTTGAAGTGTCTAGCTAAAGCTCGGGGCCACGGAAAGAGTCTGAAAGTTCTGAACAATATTTTATACAACATATATAAAAAGCAGCCATTCCAATTTAGGATAGATAAATACGATTTTTTTGTATTTTTACCACCTCACCGCCTACCCAAATTAGTCAATACCCATACGTATATAAGTATATAAAACAGCATTCATACCTGAAATTCCAGCCATTCTAAAAAGAGGTACTTAAGTCTGGGGCCACGTAGCTCTTAGTATATAGCCATTCGTATCACTTGACTATAACTTTAACTTACATTACATAGTACTGTCAGAAGTCAAGTCACAATCATAATTCATAAGGCATATATAAATTACTTCAATAATTTAATATAAGGTGTCAAAGAAGCAAATACTTCTCTCGCGCGGAAACCTTTCGCATTTAATTATTGCGCAATAAACGAGATACAGGTGCTTAGTGGAAATATATTCATATTTTAATTAAGTCGCGGTTAAAGTGGACAGATTACTTAATTACATACAGTAATGACTGTCACTAATTAATAAAAAGAAATGTTACTCGTCTATGAAACAAGTTTCTAACTAGTTTAGTTTAGATAAATGTGTCTAACTAAAACATCCCCATTGAAAGTTCATTTGAAATTTACTCGAAAAAAGTAAATAATAAATAATGCATAAATAATAAAGAAACTTAATAACAATGGGGTTTTCACAATGTCTACACAACAAGATATTATACATTGTATGTAGGTCAAAACAAATCGATTTGTCAAAATACAAGTCGATAAAGAAGGAGAGCATGTTAATTATAATTATAACAATGACTAAATAACGGTAGACATGTTTTGAAGATACTCAAATTGGAAAGAGAAAGCAAGACAAAAAATAGTCGCGTGGGCGACAAATGTTGTAGGACGTGGTGCGTTCAAAAGCGATTTCTTGCGAAACTTGTAGTATATAAATATAATATTTAAATAAATATAAAATATAAGTTACGTAAATTTATAAATAACTAGCTGGTGCTCGCAACTTCGTCCGATTTGAAAAAAAAAAAGCAGTATAACGCTTGACCTCGTGTTGCTATAATACTTTGGCCAGGCGTTAGTTTTTTTATTTATCCCTCGGGAATAGTCCTTTTTTTCTGGATTAAAGGTACCCTATGTCCTTTCTGATGTCCCAAACAACGTGTATGCAAAATTTCATGGTGATATGTTCAGTAGTTTTTGCGTGAAAGAGTTACAAACATCCATACATCCAAACATACTTTCGCATTTATAATATTAGTATAGAGAGATATAGATTATATAAACATAAATAATTATATAAACATTAAAATAAAATATATATTATAGTATATATTTTTTCATTAATAGGTGTACGGTTTTAAGTCTCAAAGACATAACATTCAATCTTAAAACGTCTCAAAACGCTAGCCATTGTGCATTGTTCAAATGGTAAGACATTTGTCTTAGCACTCTGAGTCAAGGGCGCCGGGTTCGATTCTCAGCAACTTTGGAAATGATTTGGGTGTGCAGGATTTCGGCCCCTGTCCGTTGTATTCCATAATATAAGCCTATATATAAGTGCTTACTTTGAGGGTCATACCATTTGGTGTTAGTCTTGTCAGTCACCTCTTGCAATGAGTCCACGCATCATATTTTCTATCCAACACAATGCAAGCATAACTTGTCGTCTCTATTAACATTTTTTAGATTAATTCTCTACAATGTGGGTGTTAACCATTTTTAATGAGTTCATCAGATTTATTGTAATTGACTACATACTAAATTTTGTAGCGGAATTTTCTTTAGCGATTTTTTAGTTTCATTTTATAATGAATCATTATTGACATTAAATTAATATTTGTTTATATTTTAACTAGAATGGATACATTAATAGGTAGAGACATGAAAAAAGTTTTTTTTTTTAAATAGTCACAGTAATTTTTTTATATGGGACGATCTTGATAATTACCTTAACAGTTATTATACATATGCCATCGCTTGCATAATGAGGAGATTTTTTGAAAGAAGACTCTCAAAACTGTATAGGTTGTTAAATCATCCCGACGCCCGACGCAAAAACAGGGTGTTATAAGTTTGACTTGTGTATCTGTGTGTCTGTCTGTAGAACCGTAGCTTCCAAACGGATTTTGATCCGGCTTTTTTGTTTGAAATCTGATGTGATCGGGATAGTTCTTAGATATAATTTATGAAGATCTGTTCAGGCGTTCGAAGACCATCGGCTTATTTCCTAGTTGACGAAGGGATTTCACTAACTTAAACAGGTTAGATTGATGTGAAATTTGTTATACTGTTACTTAGGTGATACTTTCAAGACATGGTAACATTGACCTGATGCTGCAGCATCAAGTAGTCTGCGAGATACGAACTCATCAGCAAATTTCAGCATATATACAATGTTTGGGCTCAATAGGAAACCAGGGGTTAGTTTATAATTTTTAATATTTCTTGTATATATGTATATTGTATGTATATTCGTGATTACTTGTTTATGGGCATTCCATTACTTAGTGAAAACTATTTATGGCTTTTTGTATCCGTCAGCAAGTGCTTAAGAGGTGTTTCCGTTTTTATGATACTTATTATATCTTCAACATTAATAATACAGATTATATCTTTAACAAGTAGCGCTTTAAGGTGTTAAATAATAAATGTATAATATATAATTTATGAGAAAATCTCGTAAGTATAAGGTTATATTTAGCCTTATACTTCGAAGGGAAACCGATCATCGGACTTTGTAATTAAAGATCGTAACCTAGATTTGCTATTAACTAATATTTAGAACCAATAGCCCTTACAGTCTAATCGCATTAGCGTATGAAGTGCTCTAGCAAACTTAAACAAAACAACTCACAATACAAAGCAAGACTCTTCCGCTAACGCAATAAAGTTGAAATTTGAACAGTTGTTATATTTGTACTACGAAACGAACATTGCTCGTAGAAACGGGCCAGTAAGTACAGATATGCTAATTTAATAAAAACACCCAGTCATATAAACTTATGTGGTAACGGTTCCGCGATTGTGTGGATCGGTGTACATTATGTATTAGCGTGGAAACATCATTAATGCATGAGATACATTCAAGTCGATGGCTCGTATTATGAAATGAATTTCAAGTAATTGCATCTTGGTTATGTTTTGTCCTTGTCTCTGAAAGTTGGTTTGAAAGAGAAGAAAATGCGTAAGATGCATCGATGTAAGATGCGAGTTCTTCTCGATATTCAATAAACAATTCTTCAGTCTGTTTAAAAGTAATGTATAGTTTACATTTTATATGAAAGGTTTTATATTAAATTAAAGATCGCCTGTCATCCTTCACATAGTTCCAATTATAATTTATAAGATATTTACAGTTAAATTAAACACTAACAACTAAGTAATTGAGATTGGATATTTTAAAACATAGACCTTTTTTTACTTATCATTTTATAACTTCATGTACTAATGAAAGATTTTTATGATAGCGTTTAACGACAGCTATTTTATGATAGCCATTTAAAAAATGCAACTATCGTTTTGAAAATACAAAACCAATTGCACTTATAACGTTATTTTTAAAAACCACACATTTTTAATTGTGTGAATTATTAAAATTTTAACCTATTGCATGCTCTCACTTTTCATGAGAATATGTAATGGACAGGAAGACAGCTATATCGTGTAAGAAGAAATACGGTATAGGATAAGAGATATACAGAGAGGGCTTTGATCGCGCGATCAAAATGGACAAGTCACCTTCTAACCTCTGCTGTCGTTAGGCTACCAGATCATAGTTACAATTTAGTTACCTAACTCATAAAGGTCGGAGCTAACCCGCTATAATATTCCTAACTGCCAATTTCCTACACCTAGAAACATAGGAGCATGTAATTTGACTGTGTACGCGGTGTTGATATTGCAATTAACCTGGTTTAATTTTTATACTGTCTACAGTTGCGTAGCTTGTCCTAGATGGGCACTGTATTATGTCCAAGGGACGACTCTCAGGTGGAACCTGACTGGAATATCGAGGGTAAACTAAACTTTTAAACTTGAGAAACCTTAAAATTAAAGTGAGATTGTGGATAGCATTTTACGAATTTTTGATTACACACATTAGGGGTCACTGTAGCCTGGGATTCCATATAATTGATACGGCGGTAGCTACGACCCTGACTGTTTATATAAATATTATTAAAAGAGAAAGAGAAAGAAAAAAAAAATAACTACTTTAAAATCCACTGGCAGTGGATAGATGCGAAAGATAGAGCACCGAGTGTGATTTTGTGATGGTGATGATGATAATAAATTGAAGACTAACAAAGTTTTGTGTTATAATCGCCTCTGCGGGAATTAGCCGTAATATCTAGCCGTATGTTTTCACCAGAGTATTGGATCGGACACTTGCAGTCTATTGCAATTGCAGTTATACTGCCCCAGTTTACTACAATCGATAGAAAATGAGCACGCTAACGCATTGTTTATAGGCTTTTTCTTCTTTTGCCTTACATTACCTATTTGCTATAAAATAACTGGGTATTAGTTTATTTTATTATAAAATAAAATAAAATAAAATAAAATAAAATAAAATAAACGTGTAAGGAAAAAATGTGTTTCAGAATGTAGGTAAAAAAATCTAGGAAATTTTTCTACTTAAGAATCTAGATAGTTTATCAGATTGTAACATTTATTTCATTTATTTTATGTCGAATAAATAATGATTATTTTCGGATTTTTATTTCATTTACGAGAAAAATTTCAGATTTTTTTTTATCGGAAACAATTACTTTACAATACCAATACATTTAAAGCAACACTTCAAATACAAAAAGGGAAAATTGAGAACTTAAAACGATAATTTTTAATTATAGTAAAGTTTGTACTTTAGCTGTAAGAACTGCTAGTTGTTTCAGTCACTATCATCCGCTGAATTTTCTATAGAAAACTTTTGAAAATCTACATATCATGGAAATAATATATCTTTGCAAGCACTTGTTACATATATGTACATCTACACATATTAAAGCCGCTGTTCGCCTCTGTCTTTCTCCGCTGACTTCTTATAAACCATCTAATTCTATCCACCCAGATTTTCTACGGTTTTCATTAGAGCGATTTTCACTGGAAAGAGCTTTAAACGAGTAAGGTTTGTGTAAATAATTTGGCTATCGTCGCTTTGGCGGTAGCCATTTTTGGCTATACTACGATTATGGATATAGAAATGGGCTCTTACATCCCATACTCACTCACCAAAACACAGCAGCACACATTCACAACAGTTATTTTACGGCGGTTTTCAATAATGGGGTGGTTACTGCCGCCAAACGGAGCTGCCCAAATGACGCAGTGTGACCTGTCACTACTAATAGCGTTGTACTAAATAGTAATGTTCTGAAATTGTGGACATGTCTCAACTCAAATAAATGATAATGATAACGTTGGGTACCTTTAAAGTTATTACACATTTCCTTCAACATTATTACTTAAAATTGAAACCTATTTAGAATGATAAATGGTTATTTGTCAAGATTAATATCACTATTTGCCAATACAAGTGGTAGCAAGAGGCGGTCGCTGTCATTGTGGACTGTTGGCTGTAACTGGGTTTACAGTTAGATTTTATGTTCGGGAACCAATTTTAATGCTGCCCCTTTAAAATAACTAACTAAGGCGAACCGCAAACTAGTATGCGGTAGGTAGTACGTAATTAAACTGTAAATTTCAATAACTTGGAAAGTCTTAAATTTACATTTTTTTATTGTAATCAGGGTTATAACGCCAAGGAAATAAGCTGTTTACCGTAACAAGATAAATAATAAGAGTTTAAAACAAGGATAAAGTGAAGGAACTGATTATTATGGAGTGAATCGATTAGCCCATTGTATGAAAATTTATGGCAGTAAAATCAAAATTGTCACACGGTATGCGTTACGTTCTATTTTTGAATATTTAAAGTTTCAGAGATATTGCGCCATCAACACAATATTTTTTTTTTAAAAAAAGAACAATGTTGTTCTTTCGGCGTGTTCGAAAATTGTGAAAATTTAAATGTATTTTATAATCGTTCGTAATGAGTTAACTCCAGTCGGAGCTGACACATGCACATTTTTTTTACATAGGTACTTATTAGGTATTGTGAATTTCAAAAGGAATATAATTCTATTTGTATATTTACAGATGTACCACATAAAGTCGGTTTATAAAATGATCATTCAGTATTCAGACAATTGTAGATGGCGTTGAAAAAAATTTTGAATTTACAAAAAATATGTCATAATAATGTATGACAAATAGAATTTCACAATCAATACATTTAAATTGAAGATGTGCTAAATTGAAAAAGGCATCAAAGCAATTATGTTTAATAAATGAAACTAGCTTTAAGTTCTTATGGGAAGTAATTTGTTTTAACTTTTTTTTTAATATATCCCACTATAGCTAAACTAATACTTATGTAGTAATAGTATTTATGCAAAAAAAAAAAAAAAAACAAGCAATCTATTTAATATGAACGCAGACTGCAATCTCCCTTAAAGAAAATGCCTTCTAGCGACAAAGTTAAATATTTCCTTATTATTATGTGTAATCGTGCATTATTTATTACAATAGCTTTAGGGTTTGTAGGAGTTTGCGTAAACTTTCATTTTGTCAAAATGTTGGTTCCAATTGTCGTTAGACTCGACGAAACCCATCTTACAAATCTATATGGAAATTTGGCGAGGAAGAATATTGCATTATAAATTACGACAGGCCACTTTTGTTATTACACCCGTGCGAAGCTGGAAGCGGTTCGCTTGTATTTTATAAAATACTTCAAATAATATTGAATTCAAATTCAAAATAAATACAGGTATTTCAAATAATTCAAACCTCTGTGAAAAGGGATGGGACAAAAATATATAATCGAGAAATCATAAGAGCAAGAAGCTGAAGTAGCACTTATAAGGGAGCTTGATTTATGTAAATTCTTAATGTAACAAAAGCTTTCTTCATGTGAGCTTTACAAGCTTTATAAGTGGGGCTTAGGTACTTATAACTCGTTAATTGCATCATTTATATATTATTTAGTCTTTCGAAAGCTTTCACCAATGTAAAACATTTTATTATTAGCTAGTGTTGTTTAGTATTTATTACTAAACAATAAAGTAGGTAATACAAGAGTTTATATTTGTGCAGTAATTTTAGTTTTGCAAAGCCCATCAGAATTATTGATTACTAGCTGGTGCTCGCGACTTCGTCTGCGTTAACATAGGGTACCTTTTATCCAGAAAAAACAAATAGACTATTCCCGAGGGATAAATAAAAAATAAAATAAAAACGCCTGGCCAAAGTGTTATAGCAACACGAGGTCAAGCGTTATATTGCTTTTTTTTTAAAAAAAAGTCGCGAGCACCAGCTAGTAATGCATATAATAGCCGGTGGTTTTAGGCTCCTTCTGACCGGTGCTATTGGAAAATTATGGGGGATGTCCTACGGCTGAGATGATAATGATAAAAATAAAATAAAGGGTACAATGTTAATATTATAAATAAAACTGAACTTAGTTATTTGTGAACCGTTAATTGTGTCTAACATTGAATTAATGTTAGCAGCTACATAAAAACCTTTAAAGGAAGTGTAATGAACAGTTGAAACAATGAAAGTGCCACTTTACACTCTTGGAAACTGAAAAGTCAACAGGCTATCGCGCTGTCATCGTTCTCAAAACTACGACATGTACAGTCGATGTCACAAATGTTTAGACTTAAGTAGAGTAAGGAAAAAAATCTAATTTTACATTTAAGCCTCTATTCAAGAGTAGTTGTGTTCTATGATTGTAAGGAATTATATTGTTCTGGTGGTTCAATTTTTCAATAATTTTTTATTTGATGAAATGTGAATCCTATACTTAACCAAAAAGGCTGTTGTCTAATGATCGTTGTCTGTTTAATGCTACCGCATTACAAGGCGACGACAAAAAAGCCGTATTTTAAAATTTAAAACATTAATTAAATCTTTAATGGTTACACTGTTACACTATGCAGCGTATGCTCAGCCGCCAACATGGGAGAGGCAAGTTCGAATCCCGGTCATTGTTATATGTGTTGTGTTATGATTTAATTGTTAGGTTATGCACATCGAAATTTGAAACATTTATCTTTTTAGAAGGATAAAAATATGCAATTATGCAGCGCATATATCACTAACAAACAAACAAATATTGATATTTATATATTAGGTAGTAAGATTTAATGGCTGATACAAATACAGATTACCGTTGGATTGTTACATTTTTTTACTGACTGTACACATAAAGTTGTGTGGAGATTGTGTGAACAGCAATTGAGAATGCTTCTTCCTGGGTGGTCATATTGTACTATACTAATACCAACAACGCACCGCAAGACATCCGATACCTTCATATTGTTTACATAAAGATGACATTGCATTGACGCGGATGCTCGGTTGCGCGAGGTACACTCGTCGACACAAATTCAGAATACAGCTACTTTTCTTATTATCTATAAGAAGACATCGATGGTATTCTCCTTTTTTAATCAAAAATCTATTTTTTAGCTACCGAAAAGCTCTATTAGTATTTATTTACAACGAAACCGTTGTTGCGTTTAATTAAGGTTTACATTTTTATTGCAAATACTAAGCGATTGGCGATAGCTGGAAAGTACTATACTTTCCAACTATCGCCAATCGCTTAGGCGATACCCAGATAAAAACATAATGAGTATAATGCATGAGGCTTTGGCATAAAGGAACGTTGGAATAATTTGTATGTAATTGTTGGATTTCTGTCACCGATTTACAAAAGCACATATATTGTGCTTTTGTAATAGTTGTAATAGGTGGTCATCCAGATAGGCTGTTCAATTTATAACTCCGATATATGTGATCAGAAAAGTAAATTTCACTTCAAACGTCTTTACCAAAATCTGCCGGTTACATTTACCACTAACAAAATCATCTTAAAATTAAATCATGCTTCATGTCTCATTAATATGTAATGTGAACTCAAGACCGTCTAAAGGTGTCATCCGAGTTGACCGCAATATGGGCGGTCAAATAGTCTCACGTTTTGTTTAAGAAATCTGATACCATTGATCTCACTGGCTCTGCTCATGGTCCGTCACGAAATATCTTTGCAAATGCAACTGAATACCTTGTATTATATTCAATATTGTATAACAAAGTATTGTAACTTTAGGTTGAATTTAATTTAATCGTATTTGGCATAAAATTTTGTATATAATAAATAGATTATTCAATTGGTAGCCCATCTGGCAGCAGTAACCATCTCCTTACAAAAGATCACAGCGAAATAAGAGCATGTATGATGTTGTGTTTCTGTGAGCGAGCAAGGAATGCCAGAGATCATTATCCGATCCCTTCTAATTTCCTTAACTTTTATTCTATTAAGGTCGGCAGCACACTTGCAGCAGCTATGACGTTGCTTGTGTTAATATAGGCAACAGTAGTCATCTACCACCAAGCAGACCGTCAGCCTGCTTAACGATCTTGCCATAAAAAGTCACTTTCTGTATTTGGTTTAAAAAGTCTATACTGTTACTATAAATGGTAATAAAATTAGTTAGTAGTAAGGCTAATATGTATACTAAGAGAAGCAGTCAGAACAGAACTATATAAATACAAATTAGAAAGAAATTTATAAAACCTTTGTATTAAACAAAGTGCTATTGTAATATACTGTACTTGTTAGAGTGAGAAAGATTTATTTTAATTTAAACGGACTTGATTTATTTATTTATTACAAAGAAATCTATCAACAAGAATAAACAAACACATTTATATGATTTATATTTGCACGTCAGTAATAGGTATTACATCTATCTACAGCTATTACATTTTTTTTCGGTTAAATTACATTCCAATCTGTTATAATTTTAATTTATTATGTAAGATTACCATCTTATAGGTCTTCATAATGAACTAAGTCAGTACTTATATATCATTCTTATTTCACTTGTGATTGCGATTGTACTATGGATATGAATGTTATCAAAAAATATTTGGCTTATCTAAGGATACAATACGATAAAATTGACTTCAGGTCATTAAGAGAAAGACTCGACTCATTATGACGAAAAATATAATCTTAGATATTTTCTATACAATTTAAATAATCTTAATAATATAATAAAATCGGTTTTATTGTTTGTGCGTTTGTGCACGATAGGTATATATTGATAGAACATACGAACAGTCATAATGAAGTAAATAATTACCTAGTAAGAGTATAGGCAGGTCTATAAGTAGATGCCATATGAAGCTGTGGCGATTTTGCATTTCTACAGGCTCCGGTATCCGCTCAGACACCCTCTGAAATCAAAATATTACGTTTATAATTACAAATATATAAATTAATAAGAAAATTACAATAACAAATTAGAAATAGTTCAATATAGTTAAACAAATTAAATATTAATTAAACATAAAATAAAATTAATATTTTTAAAATTTATTTAAAATTAATAACACAATAATAATTATTTAATATTAATTAAATATTAAAAAGGTAAATTAATTACTTGTTAAATTTAGTTTAACATAGTTAAAAGAAAATATTAATTTTGTTCTTTACATTACTATAACATTATATTTTACAAAAACATAACTGTAAGAATACTTAAGAAGAGTAGGTATTGTATAAGCAAGAGTACCTATCATTTGATATATACATCATAGGTTCAAAATTACAACTACAAGCTAAGTACTTCCAAACTATTGAACAAGTTTTAATTGTATTAAAAAGAGATTTGATATTTGAAATTCATTTCATTCAGTGATTACGAAAAATATGGTTATTTCTATGACGTCATTGTCCCTTTACAAACCAATCCAATTTGTGGAGGAATAAGGCGCCAGTAATCTCATAAATAAAATACATTTTGAGACCGACCACTAACAAAGCATAAATAATGCAACAATGTGCAGAGCTCTTTGGATTTTCTTCACGGATCCAACTCGCCTTTAATATTAATGTTGGCATTCAGAAGCTATTTTCTTCACAACATGTTTAGCCTCTTTTCTTTAGAAGTACCTACATACATTTAAAAAAACATTCTAGCCTAATATTTTAATCGCAATAAATCAGTGGAATTTCGTTACTAGGCCATAATTCGCGATATTTACTATAGAGCTATTCTATAGTGTTAAAACCTTTTATGACTTGAATAAGTCTTTGCTTTCATATAGTGGGAGGCAATTTATTATAGAAAAGTAATGATAAAAAATACACTTTGAATAGCTATACAACTTTCATTTACATCCAAAATTTAATTACACCACTCGATTGGTAAAGGATCAAAGAATTTATTGGTATAATATTAACCATATATATTATATATGGTACTTATATTCGAATTCGTTGAATATCGTTGATATATAAGCTCATAGAAAATTTTACTCGTAATTAAAACACAAGACCGTGTAGAGCCGTGTCTACAACACAACCACCTCATTTTTTTTTCTCTATGGACAGGAAATCCTTTATGGACATTTAGCCTGTCTAAAAGCAGATAAGTTGTGCCGAACTCTTACCAGTTATCCATGTTTCGCACCGACCGCTATAGCCTTGACCATGGTAACTTTGTTTGCCTTACAGGTTAGCTTTCTCATCTAACTATTTTGTTTTTAACATCAACCACATAAACTACTGCCAGTATTCTTTATCTTTATTAGATTGACTAGCTAGTGTTAACAACACATTAAGATGTTGCAACTATGATCATCCCACATACTAGTTACTGAAAGACATTTTCCTTTTTCATTCTGACAACAGCTAAAGAATGGATCTAATATACTCCTCTCAGCTTACGACCAGGTGCAGCCCGCTTCCAACTGCATTCTAGTAAGAATATAGATAGGTCATAGACAAACTGAAACAAGCTGTGAAGTGGCAAAAAGTACGTACAGCTGAAAACAGTTGTAAGAAGTCTCTAGTAGTGGCTACTCGATAGCCGCTTGACTTCACTGTGAGAAAAAGAAGTGAGTAATTTATGGCATCCATTTTGCAGATAATCTGACTTTTGTAGCAAACGGATGTGAAGTAGGTACAGTACCATATATTGCATAATTTCTTTTAATAATTAATATCACGCCACTGTTCTTTGCCGTTATGGCCTTCGATAACTTGAACGGGAAATTTTTTTACAATCAGATCAAAACTGTATATATAATATTAATATTATTAAAATATTTGTTTAGTTGTAGCTTTGTGGAGACGTGCTTTCATCTCAAATTGACTTTTTTTGGAATATGACTAAGCTTGCTTTTGGATGAAAGTGCCTCTCTTTTCTGTTTTCTGTCTTCTTCTTTTGTTTTGTTCTGTAATGTGTAAGCAACACTGTTTCGTTTGGACATGCTGTGTACACGTGTTTTGGGCCTCTGTCTAGTTCACTTCAATGTAATCATATCTATTCAATGTATTTAATGTCAGTGTCCTGTTTTGTGTACCTTATTAAATAATAAAAAAAAAGCTTATGTAAAAAGAAAATACATTTATTTAATAATAATAATAATAATAATAATAAAGCCTTTTATTAATTCCAAAACTTTTCTTATAGTTACATTTTTTTTTCTTATTAAATAGTTTGTAGTTGCTATTTCTTTGTTTGGACCTCTCTTTGGGTGTAGGCCTCCTCCAGCTTCTTCCATCTATCTTTGTCTTTGGCCACGTTAATCCAATCACTTCCTGCTGTGTCTATAAGGTCATCAACCCACCTTTTGTACGGCCGGCCGACCTTCCTTGCCCCTGTAGGTCCTTTCCAGCTGGTTGCTAGTAAAGTCCATCTTTGGTCTCTGCAGCGGGCTATGTGTCCTGCCCATTGCCATTTGAGTTTAAGTGCATGAATTAACGCGTCCTGCACACCAGTTTCCTGTCTTATTAGTTTATTCTTTATTTTATCTTTTTTCTTTATCCTAAGTATGCTTCTTTCCATGGCTCTTTGGGTGGTTTCTATCTTTTGTTTTATTTTGTTGGTGAGGGACCATGTTTGACATCCATAGAGAAGACTAGGTAAAAGACATGTATCCATCACTATTTTTTTGAGTTTTGTGGAATAACATCCCTTTAATATTTCTTTTTGGGACCAGAATTTTTTCCAAGTTATGTTTATTCGTCTCTCGATCTCTTCCTCGTTACTGTTTTTCGTGAAGGATACCTGCCTCCCCAGATATATGTACTTGTCAACATAGTTAATATTTAAGCCCTTAATATTTATTACATTTTGACGGCTGTTAGTCATAACTTTAGTTTTTTCCGCATTCATCTGTAGACCTACTTTAATGCTTTCTTCATTTAACTGATTTAATAGCTCATTTAATTCTTTCGCAGTTTCTGTCATAATAACTATATCATCGGCAAATCTGAGGTGACTTAAATAAGAGCCGCTAATAATAATTCCCTTCTTTTTCCAGTCAATTTTTCGGAATATATGTTCGAGCACTGCAATAAAGATTTTAGGCGACAACGGATCTCCTTGTCTGACTCCCCTTTCTATCTTTATTGGGTCTCCCCTTCTTTCCAATTTGACCCTGCTCGAGCTATTTGCATATATATATTTGATAATGTTGATATATTTTTGGTCTACGTTTATTTGTTTTAGTGCTTCCCATATTGAGCTGTGGCTAATACTATCAAAAGCTTTAGTGTAGTCAACGAATGCTACATATAGTGGTCTGTTAAATTCTTTATATTTTTCAAAGATTTGTTCCAAAGTTTGTATATGATCAGTTGTACTGAATCCGGCTCGGAACCCTGCCTGCTCCCTTGGTTGAGCATCGTCGATTTCTTTTGATATTCTTTTTAAAATTATTGAGGAAAAGAGTTTGTAAATACTCGCAAGCAAACTGATAGGTCTATAGTTGTTTATGTTCAGTGGGTCACCTTTCTTGTATAGCAGTATTATATCAGAGGTACACCATTGTGACGGTACTGTTTCTGAATCTAGTATCATATTAAATAAAGGTGTGAGATGATGAGTGAGAACTGGTGCTCCTAGTTTCAGAACTTCATTTGTTAAACCATCTGGACCCGGACTTTTTTCGGCTTTTAAATGTTTTATATAGTTAATTATTTCTATCTTCCCAATTGGATTGACTGTTTTGTTTGTGCTTATTGTTATGTTATTTTTCGGTTCGTCAGATGTATTTTTGTTTTCTTGTTCTTTGTATAATTCCTTATAAAACCTTGTTGCGTGATCTATAATATCTGTCCTAGATTTAGTTTCTACATTTTTGCTTTCCAGTTTCTGTATCCATGACTTACACAGGTTAAGTTCCTTTAATGCTCTTTTTGTACTTCTAAATTTTGTCATATTATCTATTATCACCTTTTGTCTATTTATGCTGTAGTCTTTTCTTATTGATTTTTTTGTTTTTTTGTATAGGTCGGTAAGTTTCTTTCTGGTTTCTTTGTCTCTTTCCTTTGAGAACATCAGTTTCTTGCGTTCATTAATAAGCTGGATTGTATTTTCGCTGAAAATTTTGTTGGTTTTCATCGGCTTCGTCATATTTATCAGTTTTACACTTTCTTGTATGGACTTTTCTATTTTGTTATAGTATTCTTGTACGTTTGATTTGTTTGTTATGGCTTCTAGCTTTCTTGTTAGGCTTTCGACATAGTTTTTGACTTCTTGTTCTGTTTTTAATGTTTTAGGTAAAGAGTTGAAGTTCTTGCGATTTTTTCTAGGTATTGTTAATGCCAGTGTTGCTCTCAGTGGCCTATGATCTGAAGAAAATTTTATGTTATTTAGGACTTCGTAGTTTGTTATTAGTTTTGGGTTATTTGTTAGTAAGAAATCTATTTCGTTTTTAGTTGTTCTGTCTGGTGATATCCACGTCCATTTTTTGTTTAGTCTTTTTTTGAAGAACGTGTTCATAATTGAGAGTTTATTTTCTAACGCATATTGTATAAGTCTTTCACCTCTTGCATTACGTTCATCATAACCATGGTTTCCCATAATAAGACTTTCTTCCTTTTTAGGATGTCCTATCTTTGCGTTGAAATCTCCCATTACAACGATGTTGTCTTCAGCTAAGAAGTGTGCATTTCTTATATCATCATAGAATTTTTCAATCTCATCCTCGCTTGCCTTTTCAGTAGGGGCATATACCTGAATTATAGAAAGATTTAGATTTTCTAATTTAAGTTGTAGAAGTGCTACCCTTTCTGAAATTCCTGTAAAATTTGTTATATTATTTTTAAGATTCTTTCTTATTAAAAACCCTACTCCGTGCAAGCCTTTTGTTTGTCCAATGTAGCAAAGGATGTGACTTTCGTATTCTTCTATGTTACAGCCTATTCTTCTTATTTCGCTCAATCCTACCAAATCATGATTTATTTTTTCAAATGCATTGATTAGTTCTAAGTATCGTTCGTTTGATGCAAGTGATCTTACGTTGTAGGTGCAAATCCTTAGGGCCGTTTGTGTGTTAGTCGAACTTATTTTTTTAGCGAATTTGCCTTTCTTTGGTTTTATGTTTTCAGGTTTTTGTTGTGAGCTCAGTTGTTTGATTTTTGTCCATTCCGTTTTCGGTGACTTTTTTATTTTATTTAGTTTAAACTTTATATCGTTTCGATCATTTTCTTGTGATTTTGAAGTAGCTGGAGGGTAGCGGTCGGTCTTCCCCACGGTGACCGCTGACCGGCTTGGGGAATCGATGTTAGTATTTTGTGTCGAATGTTTTAAGTCGAATTTCGAGGGGTCGCTTGTTAATTGTTATTGACTAGTTGTTCCAGGGTGTGAATAGGTTCTCGGACGACTCATAAATTCGAAGGCATTCATTTTGTTAATTTTACTTGGTACCTTTTGTGTTACTTCTTCCTGATTTACATTTATTTAGAGTAATTTAATTGCTTACTTTGTGGACATCGTTTCTAGTATTTCGAAATTTAAAAATCACGCAAAAACGGATGAACGCATTTGCATGAAAATAAGCACACAGATAGCTTAGTACCTGGATTAACATATAGAATACTTTTTATCCTGGAAAAATTTTGGTTCCCGAAGGAACGTCTAATAAATATTAAAAAAAAATACATGTCAGTCGTTGGACTGCACGTCAGAAGTGAAAACTAAGCTTCACAAAAAAAAAAAACTGTACCACATTGATCCTTGTTATCATATCTAGAGTTTACTTTCATATGTAGTTGTCTGCTTAGTATATACTTATATACAGAGGTATTGATTACGGTAACAAGTTGCGAGTTCAATGGTATTTTCCCATCTCAAATTTTTTTTTTAAATTTTAAATTAATATCAGCGACATCTCTGTTCTCATTGATGTATTATTTCAATTCAAAATTCAATTAGTTTCTAGTTCTAAACATATTCTAGTTTCATTAATATTGTGTTAATGGCGCAATATCTACTGTCACGAATTATACGGCGCAATATCTGCGGTGGCGAAAATATACGGTTACAGTAACAAGTCGCGAATTCAATGGTTTTTTCCCATCTCAAAAACTTTTCACTTCAAAAATTCGGCGCCACCTTTCACAGCGATAATGATGTAAATTTTTTCAGGTGTTATATTTAAATTTTTCAATGCGGTCGCAGTCTCGTATAAATCGTTATTTAAATGGCCTCATTGCCATACTCTTGTAAGTACTTATTTTTATAATTATAATAAATATTTCGCAAAGACATTAGGTATTACATATCTCAAAGTTTATCTCAGGGAGTACTAACATGATAAAACTCTGTGCTCGAGGTTCTTGAACAAAAAAAATCAATCACGTTCGAATGGAATTTCATAACTCTTTGAAAGTCTGTTACAACGGGAAGTAGTTGACTAGAAATTAAAATAAATATCAGTTTTATAACGAGTCATGATTTTAAAAGGGAACGGACACATTGATGGCTTGTTATAAAAACATGACAAGTCACGAACTGTTGAAAAGTATACACAAGAAAACATTTCTCACAATCTTGTTAAAACAGCGTTCGTTATTTATAAAGTTTCGTTAAAAAAACTACATATTATACCGTTACCTATTGCAATCACATGAAAAATGTCTTTAAATAACTTTACCGTTACAGAAGAAAATCTTATAAATTCTATTCCAACTGTGTCTAGCTAGTCTATGCTGAGGACGCGTGTGGAATAGTAATTTGGCAGGTGTCGTTTTGCGTTTTGCAATCAATTTGCAATCCAATATGGCGAATGCGGATGACGTTTGCTGTCAAACCATATGAAGGCTGTCAACTGTCATTGACTTTGAACTTGCAGAGGTACGTGAACTCTTTGCAGAAATTGCGCATCGGAATTATCCCTTATGCCCTATAAGGATGTAGATTTAATTAAAATAATATGAAATGATTCATTCAATTTTTAATACACAATCAATTCGCTGGGGATTGGTTAGTGTTATCTGTAAATCTATCTATATCTATCTAGACTTATGTCTCTTGTCCCTTATAGAATATCGAATATATTTCATAGAATTCCATCCAAATTTGAATTTAAAGTATTCAAATTTGGATGGAATTCTATGAAGTTCTCATAATACCTACATGATACCTTAGACCAAATAAAAACTATAGACAGTGAAGCCTGTTTTATAAATATGTCATTGTGTGCGAATACCATCGATGTTTTGGGCCTTTTCCATACAAAATAACACTGGCAAAACCATCCTCAAAATTACACATTTATTTGAGCACCATGGTTTACGACTAAATTTTAATACAAATTTTATAATAATTACGAGCCCACTGGTCGAATGGTTAACCTCTGTAACAGGGATCCCGAGTTCTATTCCCGGCAGTACTGACTTTGGAAATGAAATTTTTAAATTTGGCTCTGGTCAGGGTGTGGCAAGTAGTGACTGTGTTTGCAGTCATTTTTAGGTAGCAAGTCTAACGGCAGTAACCACCCCCTTACAGAAGATTACTGCATTATTACCTAATACAAACTTAAAATAATTTGGTATACTTACTGTAAAATCTATTTGACGGTAAATATGTATAAATATACATATAGATTACATACACGACCAGTTTCGTTGTAAGAATGTACTTTGTTGTCGTTAAAACCATAAGTCTGTCGTTGGTGAAAAGAAAATTTTTATTATAGTTTAATTAATACCTACTAAATTATTTATTTAAGTACATAGTTCTTGGATTTTTCTTCTAAAATAGGTTCCTGAATTTTATAATCATTGTGCCAGCTTTTAGATTCGAGGCGCAATTTTCTTGTCACAGTGATTTTATTGTTACTTTGTTAAATCGTGCTACTTTCTAAAATATCTAGCAATGTTTTTAAAGTTCAAAACAAAACCTTATCACTATAGGCATATGAACTACAATGGACTAAATATGATGCATATAAGGTTAGTAGCTACCGTCGCGTAAAACTGAGACATATCAGGATTATTTGAAAAAAAAAACGATTTTTTTAAATATTTTAAAAAATATAACGCACATATTTTATGTGACTTAACCCGAACAAAGTACGTTATAGCATTTTGTCCCTAATGCCTTTAGCACATTAGCATTGAACCATTTAGACTAATTTAGTGAAACAGGCGTTAGCTCCACGTCAGATAAAATTTTGCTCAGAGTGACCACTTATCACACTCACCACTTATCAAAACTTTTTGACTTGTTTTATTTTTTGTTTAAAAAGTAACTTAATTTTCTAATCTAACAAAAAATAGTCAGCAAGCGAAAAAAGTTGAAATGCAATAAAGAGTTGTTATTTGATTTAATACGATATTGGAAATGTCATTACTACTCCTAGCGTAGATCAAAAACTATTTGTAGCCATCAAAAGCGGGTATTGAAAATTTAACGGTCATATTTTACGTCCATTACATTCTAATAACTCTAATAACGTTGTAATAACGGTCATTACCTCTTAACAAATGGATGCCGCTTCAAAGACCCTTATCGACTAACTTCACGACGTACATAAATAACTGGTAAAGGTTAGGAGAGGTGAATTTGTGCACTTCGACCGCGACTAGCTTTTTGTATTAAATTCATATCAAACGTCATCTTTATGCTCCACATTTTAACCATTTACCATCTGGCTCACGGTTCGTCGTTAAAGCCAACCGACCGTCCAATTGTGTTGTGTGCTGTGGGAATAATTATTGCAACAATTTTAATGAGTGCGAATATTTTATTACGACCACTATTCCGTTACAAAGCTGGTTAAAACAGTTTGAAAATGGAATATATTTCCCCATAAATCATTCATATACCTATTTCCTTTTAGGTACTTGTAGTACTTATTATTTATTCTGTGCTTTTAGACAATATTTTTGGCTCTTGCTATACAAGCTGATACATATATAAAGTAACTCCATAGGTACAGTTTTACTCTTAATTAAAACTGTAAAACTGTGCCATAGATGCTGCAAGTGCGCATCTATGGCACAGTTTAAAAAAAACCTTAAAAACATTAACAATAAGGGATTTGAAAGGAATAAGGAAATGGGGACATAACTATTTATGTAAATAATAATAATTAACAAGTGAAATAAAAAAAATAATTAATTAAAATATACACGCCTCTAATTTAACAGAGAGATTCCTTGAATCTCTGTTAATCTTATTAGGCATCAAATAATGCCTAGGTGTTGTGTAAGAATCTTATTAGCAAATTGATCGTTGTCAATTGTCTTCTTGACTGTACCTACCATTGTTAAAAAAAAAAACATATTAGTCCCAGGATTGCATGTCAAAAGGGAAAATTTAGCTAAAAAAAGTTTAATAGTTTATTTTTTCGACGATCGACAATGTCGCTGCGCCGGCATCACGGTGGTTTCTCATATAAAAAAAAACCAGTGACGTTTTCACTTTTAAAAAAACACAATATCCAGGTGCTATGTACAAATAGCTAGATTAACTAATAACAATTCCCATTATCCCGTCGCGCTATAATGCTTTTAAATGCATCTCCTAATTGAGTCGGCCTTGAAGATATGTGGTACATTCTGTTAACACTCATTAGTTAAAATTTAATTGGTAGGGTTGCCACTATGTGCTCTATATTTAGACTACTGCCCGCAGTTATTGTTAACTTGGCATTTCCTGAGATATGCGACCCTAATATGATGGCGCCTACGATTAAGATTCTTGAGTGTGCAAAGTATTTGAAATCTTATTCAATAAACGATAGAGTTCTAAATGTTACAAATCCTCTTGACATATTTGAGATGAAAAACTGCGGCAACGGAGGCGACGGTGGTATTATTGACTTGAGGGATAGGAAAGATAGGAAAGTAGTTCCTATCATCCCTGTTATTTCGCAGATAACTTCATTTCAGTTTTTCTTTACGTATCCAATATATTTTTATTTATGAGTTGATTGATAAATTACTCCCAATCAATCAACCACACAATGACGATTTGCTAGTAATCGATTGTTTTGTTGATTTATTGATAACAAACATGCCATGTTCATGTCCGACATAAAAATAACTCATACGTTTCGTTACGCTCCATCTGTACTCGTAATAACCGGTTTCTAAAACGTTTCAACGCTATTTAACGTCAACAACCCGCAATCTGTTATCATTCCATTATTTATTTGTTACATGTGCTCGTAACATGTATTTACATTGTCAGGTTATCCATTATCTAAACTTGTTAAACAAATAGACGAAAAGTTCCACTTTGTTCAAGAAAGTTCGGAAAATCAATTGGTAGTTGCAAAAGTGAAACTCCGAAGAAAGAATATTTTAAATTAAAATTTTACTTAAATTTTTTTTGTTAGTTTTTAATATACTATGTAAAGGTCAGGAAGGCTTATAGTCCAGTTGACAGTCAATGCCTACCGTCGCTAATTAACATATACAAGGATACAAGTGCTCAGTATTATAAGGTTCCATAATTACACGGTGACCTTCTTTAAGGGGGTGGTTAGGTGGTTACAGTCGCCAGACGAGTTGCCCAATTTATGACTGAAATGCAGTAAGCCAACTATTATGTTGTTTGATTTTATTGTTTTTTGCTTCACGAGCTGATAAAATATGTGACAAAGCATTGAAAATATTGATAAAAAGATAAGTACCTACTTTGATAAGAAAATTGCAAATTATTTCGATAAATAAAATGTAGGTACATTGTACAAGGTTTGCTTACTAATTAATCAATAATGCAATACCAACCACTACAAATATTTAATTAGCAAATTCATTACAATATGGCATTCACTCGTCAAATATTGGACTCATTGGATACAACATTGGTGCCATGACTACCTGATAGAACTGATAGGCGTTTGTTTCACCATTGGATACGTGAATTGTATTGTTAAAGTCGATTGCGATTTTTAGTCGAATCAGATACGAGTGTAATTGATTGCAAAAAAAAAATAGCAACGATAAGCAATAAGAAATGGTTTTCTATAAATACTTTTCCTGGTAGAATTTTTTTTTATGAACTCATGCAGTTTCATCTGATTCTAAAACATTATTATTTTAATCAATCTACCTATGTCAGCGATAAAATATTATACTGGTTAAGTAATATTTTAACGATGCTTATTTTATCTTATCGATGATTTTATTATTTATTTAGTTATTTATTTATTTATTTATTTTCCAAAAGGTACACCAACAGCACAAACAAAAATCTTACAATAGGTATAGGTAGACTTAAGAATGCGACTAATAGTCGGTTGTCCCTCTGTCGGTCCTAGTGGAAATAATCCTTAACAGCGCCCACACGTCTAAAACGCACCTGCCTAGTTGTTCATTCACAATGTCCCCCTTTTTCGTCACAGAGGGAAGTTAGAGTCTACTTTCTTCTTGAGTACTTTGCAACATTCTTGCACAATATTCTAGTATTCAAATGCATTGAGCATGCCTAATAATATCTAAGTATAAGTAGGCACATGAAAGTATAAGAACAATGTTACGTACATCTTTTTATTTATTCCTTTAGGAATAAGTATTGAACTAATTTCATTTTCTCTGACTTTATTCTAGTCAGTTTGTTAATTAGTCACGATATAGCATAAAATTGCTAACTGACATGTGAAACCGCAGCATGTTTTAATGATCACGATCACGAATTTAAAAGATCATCTTTTATCTTGATAACAAAGCATGAATATAATAATATTAAAAAATATATATGATTAATAATTACTTGTCTGAGGTTCCATACTACAAGTAAGTACCTACAATATTCATGCAACGCTCTACTGGGATCACTCCATAATCACAAACAGGAATATTGTCGCAAATACTCTGACATCGTGGTTATTGACTATTGGCCGATACCAGCGCCGGACAATGCTTGTCAACATAGTGAAAGCTGAAAAAGATTAAGTTTACCAAGTAAATAAACTTGGCTCACGAGGTGACAATTATGTGGTGTGTCAATTCGACAATCAACGTGCCGATGATTCTCGCGGCCAACACCTCAAGAGGCTCTCACTAGATGGCTCACTTTTAAGGTAGGTACATAATAAATACACAAGGCAGTATTTCTAGAAAAACTAGAGGTATTTCTAAAACCTTTTAGAAACATCTACCATTGTATTCAATACATTTTGACAAAATGGACACTAGAATAGACAAGCGTGTATTGAACTGACTTTTTGCCACCTCTTTTGCTTATCAAAACATTTGAAATCCATTCCAAATTTCAATAGATGGAATTGTGATTCTGATCGTCACTTGCGTGACTTCATTCGATTGTATTCAAAACAAAATTCAGTATGTAACGACAACCGTTATTTTTTAAATTGAACATGTTTTTCTTTAAGCATCAGCTATTGAAAATATCAGCTAATGGGCAACCGTGAAATGGTAGTCACTTGAGAAGAATGCTTAGCAATTTAAGTTATTATTGTAATAAGCTGACATTTGACGAAAACTAAAAAGTAAAGCGTAAATCCTAAACAAATATTGAAAAAAATTTCCGTTGCAAAATGTAACTTTATCTTAAGTTTCTCTTTTTTTATATAAATGTCGTAAGACAGTAGAAGGTAGATGTTAAATGTGATAGGTATGTTTAAATTTCTTGTAACTCTTGACTTGAATATTTTTAGTTCTTTGGTTTTTCTTGGTACTGTTATGAGAATAAATCAAGTGCCTCTTTAAAATGAAATTTATTTATTTATGGCGAATACACCTTCACTTATAATAAGTAACAAAAAAAATTATGTTAAAGTCGACAGACAGACTGAGGGTCCACTTGATGGTAGGTGGCTACCGTCGCCTAACACAAGCAACCCCAAAGGTGCTGCAAGTGCGCTGTCGGTCCTAATAGTAGAATTAAGGATAAGGGATTAGGAAGGGATAAGGAAATGATCTCTGGCATCTTATTTACTCACTGAAACACAACAGCACACTTACTGGCATTTCATGGTGGTCTTTTCTGTAAAAAATAATTCCTTTAAAAAAACTATAATGAACTTAAAAATTCAGTAAAATTTCACACGATTTAATCATTGACTTAGATCACGTAGATCGTACATTAAAAGTGGGCGGTGTCTGGAATTATGCATCTGAATAGTGAGGGGCACTCATAAAAAATATTTGAGTTAGATTTGAGCTAAATGAATTTAACTCATGGGTTCATGTCGCGACAATAATATTGGTTAGAAAGGGTTATTACAACCTCATGTAATCCCATGCAATAAATTAAACTCCCTATACATTAGATAAGCTAAACTTAATGCATTATTTTTTTAAAGCGGTTACGCTTAAAATTTTTATCAAGATTATCACGAAATCTTGTTAAGTCCAAATGTTACAAATATGAAAGTTTGTAAAGGTGTTTGTTGCTCTTTCACGAAAAAACTACAGAACGTATTTTTACGAAACTTTACAGTTATACAAATTATATACATCAGAATAGCACAAAGCACAAAAGCCCACACAAATAAATCTTAATAAATTATACAAATTTTAATTTATAGTCTCAAGCCGTTAGACATTGCCAAAAAAGTGTTTATAAAGATAACTAAAATTGATGTCAGGAATTCAGAAATTAAAGAAAGTCTTTGTTTATCATATCATGCATTTTTTTTGTATTTAGGTAACATCGGTAACATTATTTTACATCATGAGTCGATAAATGCGGGTGTCCCATCACTATACCCAAAATGGTACACGCTATTCGTCGGTATACCACGTCTTGACGTAGGCGTATAATGCAGTTTCTTGTCAAGAACAGTGGCTGTCTTGTGTATTACAAGGTTAATTGTAGTATAACAATGGTGTTACGTAAAGAATGACTAAAAACTGTATCAGTGATTAAAATACACATTGTTATCAAATTATATAATATTGAACTAAATTATAAGACATACAAAAGTCTACTTGGTCTATAGGTCATAAGTCGTATTTTGATGTCTTAGAATAGAGTTCGACAAAACAATTTCGACCACAGGACTCCTCAGTCTTGTGGTCGAAATTGTCTGTTTTATTTATCCTAAAACAATACAAATATATCAAAATTTAATTCACGTTGCCATGACGACGCGTTTGCACCCAACTTTATTACTTAGTCGCTAATAGAACAGTACCACATAAAATATATCAATCGATTTTATGTTTTAAATCCTTTCGAATAAGGTTTTAAACAGCTGCAAGTCATTTGTTAGACATTTCAATACCACTGCTGCATTTGAGGAATGCTCTTTTAGCTCTTACTCTTGTAGGAATAGGAAAACTAAAGGTTTTTGAAAAGGTCTATCTATATAGCATTTTATTACACTATGAAACGACTGCGCGAGGCGCCAAAAGTGTAATTTTATTATTTGTAGCGAGTACCTAATTGTGGAAAATTAACAAAGTATAAAGCCCGTCACAAATGTAGCTATAATATACCATAATATGTATTATACCGTGCTATAATACATATTATGGTATAGAAATATATATTATAGCTGCGTGTGTGGTCACTCCAATATTTGTATAGAAAATATATCGTTATATGCCTTGCTATAATTTATATTAATATATATTATAGCTACGTGTGTGCCTAGCTTAATTCTAAGCCAAGATTTCAAATAGCTTATTTTTGAGCGTTGTAGTTATACGATTTTCCAAGTGTGCTTGAATAGGTATATGGATACCCAAAATCATCTGAAGATTATTAAGTTTTCAGAATTATTAATCACAATTAATTTTTTTCAATTGTAAATTTGATGATTTAACAGATTTAACTTATAAAAATGTTATTAAAAAAAATAAAAAAAAAACTTTTCTCTAACATGACAACGAGATGTTACGATATTAATTTACCACGTAACTTCTAACAATCGAGTGTAATAAGTTAATAAGAATTACATCTCTCACAATGGAAGTTAAATCATTCTTTTTAATTGTCTACAAGCGTGAGCGGTTCACTCTGCTCGAACACTTTACTTGTCTTGTTCGAGATCAATTAGTAAAGTTTTTGGACGATCTTATTTTTATTTTAACACTTAATTTAATATATTTTCATAAATTAAAATATTATATCAGTAATTTAAATTAAGGGGCGGAGTAAAAGAAAATCAAATTATAATCTTCATTAAGCTGTGAAAAGTGATTTATTTTTTATTTTTTAACGCTTTCAACCCTTAACTATTGAACCGATCATCGTAAAATTTTGCATACACGTTGTCAGGAACATAGAAAAGGTCACAGGTTACCTTTTATCTAGAACAAAAATACTATTTCCGAAAGATTATCTAAAATTAAGACTAAAAATATCAACCGCTGACATAAATATATTATGAGCAATAAATGTTTTAACACCTAAAAATGGTGCGTGGACTAAATGCGGACAATAGAAGGGCCAAAACAATGTATAATTCATTATTAATAACAAAGCTATATTATAAGAATTAGCAAAACAAAAATAACTCAAATAGAACAATTCAACATTGTAAGTATTATTTGCTTAAATAATTTAACACAGCAACAGACATCCATTCTGCCCTTTAGTTCGATTTACGTACATTTCAAACAAATGTAGGTAGGTACCTACTACGGTAGGAATCTCGTTATGCAACATACGTAACTATAAACAATCAAAACCAGACAGGATTATTCTGTATTTTTTATGTTCTTCTACATTATGTTTTAAATATTTAAAAGTTGTTCGTTTGTATCATTTTGACATGTTATCTTCAATATTTTATTTCCAACCCCGTCGATTCGCAAGTTCCAGGGCAAAATAAAATCAAAATGGTGCCTTTTGAATTTTTTTTGTTAAAAAGGTTGTCAGAGAGGCTGGAGACAGGCTCAGTCAGACATCTTAATAGATTGAGAAAAGGTTTAATTATTGGATACAAGTCCGATCTATTTCAGAAGACATCTCTTGTCCAAAATAATTTTACTCTTAACTTTAAACACTTTTAGCCCACCCTTTTACGTGTTACGCAACAATTTATGTGGGATATATCAGAAGAAGGGAGCTGGTAGGTATATAAAATGGTAATGGTAGGAAAAATAAAATTAAACAAAAACTGTACTAATCAAGTTCTAGAATGATGTCAACTAATAAATTGTTTAAAGAAACAAAACAAAATTAGAACTATTTTAAGCTTAACCAACGATTTAGGTACTCATTAAAAAGTTCATGTTATTATTGCAAATATTGAGTGAGAATAATCTTTCTATGGAATAATTTTAGTGAAACACCATATTAACTTTTTACTTAGGTAATTTACTAAGTGGTTTTTGAATTTGAAACTCTTTAAAAATAAATATTTTTGAGAATTCTTAAAATGTGTGTATGTTAAGTCGTATTTTAAGGAAACTTATCATCAAAGAGAATACAATTTTTAAACAGTAAATAACCTTGAAATCGTGTCAATCATTATAATTAATTACAACCAATTGGTGTTCTGCGTAGGCGTCATTTAGCAAAAATAGAAATAATTGTAAGTTTATTATGCCTTTTATCTAATCTAACTGGTAACAATAAAGCCTAAAATTGTCATAATGACATAAGGGAACAACCAATAAGTACTATAATAATACCAAGTGGCGATTCTATCTTCTCTGAAGTGTATTTAAATTTCCTATTATTAATTAAACTAAATTAAAGTATTTAGTAAAGTAATTGGTTTTCGAAACCTAATCTGATTGTGAGGTGTTTTATTTTGAGTATGATTTACATTCGTTTTATCACGTCGATAATATTTAAGATAATTGATTTTCAGGCGTCATCTTGCTCATCGCGGATTGATTGCAAGACAAGACGACTTTTATTTACAATTATTATAATTGTCATTTTGTATTGAATAGCATTTGCAGTGAATGTTACAGAATAGTCCTGCCAGCAGAGAGAGGTATTATATGTTTACGTGTACCCGCCTATTTTTAGCCAGAACTCAGGACGTGTGGCGGCGCAATGAGCCTCGTAAATCAATTAATCAATATAGTTTCAAGTATTTAATCGGCGAGAACAATGCATTGTTTACATAACTCTCGAACTTGTGGATTCTGGAATCTCAGGCTTAATAGCAAAGCAATCAATAAAATGACACTTTATATGAAGATAACCTTTAACAGTTATATTCTGGACATTTTTATACATAACCCCGCCTTCCGGATAATAATACCCTTTAGTTCTTAAATTTATCAAGAGATGGAGCGAGCGAGCAATAGCCATAATTCTCTAAAAGATTAGACAGATACTAGATTCAATTAGGTACTAAATGAAATAAAACAAGACACAAGAAAATGCTAATTGAAAAAAAAAAAAAAAATATATATTTTTTGGAACCCAGTTCCAAAAATCGAATTCTAAAATCACATTTCAAAAATAATGTCACCATTGAAAAAATAGGATTTCTGTAAACGTCTGCAATGTGTTTACAAATAAAACAAATTGAAATGGTCGTTATGTTATGCACAAGCCTTACACGGAAATTGAACCAGGAAAGTCTCGGTCGACATACGGCCACCGCATTCGCTTGTTAACAACGTAAACTACACGCGTGAATTAACTTTCTCTATAACCTTTATGGTTTTCCATTGCTTTGATATTATTCAAAATGAAATTTTGTATTATTAGATAAAAAAAATTTTTTTCTGATCTGTGAATACTTTTTTTACGGAACAGTTCTTAAGGAATCAATACATTTAATATGGACGTAACCTATAACCCAAGCAACCCCACAGGTGCTGCAAGCACACATACTGTTATTTCACGGAGGTGGTAAGTGGGTGGTTACTGCTGCCAGAATCGCACTGCTAAAGGACAGACACTGAAAGAAGTAAAAGGATTTTATGTTTAAAATCAAATTACTGTCTACTAATATAAAGAGAGTAGCACGCAATGATAATTAGTAATTAGGTCGCGCACATCTGTTAAATTATGCATTTAAAAGTGCGTCACACTTGACATCCATTAAAACAATTTCCTATTTTTGTTCCTGACACCAACGCATGCGCATGAAAATTACTTTCATCGCCCTCATTAACATCACAAGTTAATTAGCCAACTATAAATAATTATGTAACCACGTGTTAGCGTAACTTATTATATAACAATTTCAAACTATTCAAACAAACAAACAAAACAATTCAAATACAATGAAAAAGTATTAATAATGAAAGTGTGATAAAAACCTCTAAAGTGGTAGGAACTAAACTATTATTTTAAATCTATTATTTTAAATCAGATTAAGTTATCATTGACAGACACATGGCTCAAACGTGCAGTTTCTATTTAAAATAAAAGACAGCAGACGAGCTAATGCTTTACTTTTTGTAGATGGCTGCAGTCGTAGGCCTAGGATTAAAGCAGGAACACAATAAGTGTTAGGACAAACAAAATGTTAGGGACAAAATGAGGAAAGGAAATGGGCGCTAGTATCTAGGCTTTTTAGGCCATAATTTAAATATTTAAAATTTTTGTGAAGTATTTTGTATTTATTAAATCTTTTACTTGTTTTAAGTTTACAAATATAGAAACTTTTTACTTGAAATATTGTATTTTATTAGGAGAATTGAAAGAATTTTTCAACTAGCATTCATATGATTCACAAAACATTTGAATGGAAATGGACACTTGATTGTAAAAGATTCCATGGAATATCAGCACTTGTGCTATAATAATTTGTTGCATGTGTAAGGGTTGCCGGAACTCATTAAATTTTTCACCTTTTTCCGTATTCTTCATAAAATATTCCTTCCTACATTTTTATGATCTCTTCACATAGGCCAGGTCATTTTAACATTTTTTATTCATTAACAAATACGACAATAAACCTCAGACAAACTTCAATAAATCATCCAAAATCCCACTCGCTATTAAAAACTTTGTTTATATGTAAACAATAATTTATTAAACATCGCATTTACATTTATGATTTTTATTTACGACTCCCATAAATGCATGGTCGCAACGCTACAACAATTTCGTCCAACACCGTTGTTTGTGTAAATTTATCATTTAATAAAAATTTAAAATGAGTTGAAAAATACTATTATAATCCAAAGTCCCTCGCCGCGTCTGTCTCTCTGTATGTCTATCCGTATTTAATATTATAAATGCGAAAGTATGTTTGGAGGTATGGATGTTTGTAACTCTTTCACGCAAAAACTTCTGAACCGATCACTATGAAATTTTGCATACACTTTGTCTGGGATACCGGAAAGTACATAGGGTACCCTTCATCGTTCAACGCGAACGAAGTCGCGGGCACCAGCTAGTATTCTATATGTATGCTGAATCTTAGCGATGATCTCAAAAACTACTTTTCATACGATTTTCATGCGGTTTTCACTAATGAAAAGAGCGTTAAACGAGGAAATTTTCTGTGTAATTTGCAGAAAAAATTACACCCGTGCGAAGTCGGGAACGAGTCGCTAGTAAGATATATTACTGTAAAGTTTCATAATACGTTCTATACATTAATATATATCCATCCCCGCAAACTTTTGCCATTACCTATAATATTGGTGGAATGTGATGATTTTAATCTAAATACATATATTTTTATGGCGAAAATGGGGCTTCATATTATAATCCGATTATTTTAATGAAATACCACTCGGTATATTAATAATATTATTAATATACCACTCGCGCCATCTATCAAGAATTTCCAGAACTAACGTGTTTTTGTTTACCATGGATTTAAATAAAAATTGTAACAAACATCTTCATGAGCTTTCATATTAACTGGTGAAGTATTTTTCAACCTGATTAGTAGTTTTTTTTATTATTAAACTAATCTAGCAAGTAGAGGAGCGCACACTGAGTTTTGTGGACAGTCCGTTTGGGGGCAGTAACCACCCTCTTACAGAAAATATGTATACTGTTGTATTTCGGTGAGTGAGTTAGGCTCGAGTTCACCAACAGACGGTTATTTTTAAACAGCTGATTAAAATTTAAACAGCCGTTTAATAATATTTTGTTGATCACCATCGCTAAACTGCGGGTTAAACGCCCTAAACATCAGATTAATCATTAATTTAATCAGATGTTTAGAGCGTTTAACCCGCATTTTAGCGATTTTGAACAACAAAATATTATTAAACGGCTGTTTAAATTTTAAACAGCTGTTTAAAAATAATCGTCTGTTGGTGAACTAGAGCTTAAGGGATGGCAGAGCCTATTTCCCTATCCCTTCCTAATCCCTTATCCTTAATCCAAGTATGGTCGGCAGCACTTGTGGCATTTCTTGTGTTATAGGAGACGGTGGCCACCTACCATCAAGTTGACCGTCAACCTTAACGTAAAAAAAATTACCAGAAAACTTATCCTATTTGTTTTAAGCTATAAACATTTTAACAATCTAAAACACACGTTAAGCTCTGTATTTTGAAGAGTTTGTTATCGCACTTGAATGTTTTTAAGTTAACATAGGTCAAGGCGTGTCGATAACTTGTGAACGATGCAATAATCGACTTCAGGAACTTTTTAAATGTATTCTTTATCTTTGGAAATAAGAGGTTGGTGTGAACACAATAAATTGGCTGTTTTAAAAAGTCTTTCGGACTATGAAAAAAAATTCCTTAAATTAACCCTGTTCTCATTAAATTTAGATATTATACTTTTTCTTGTCTAGTCTAATACAAAGATTTATGTTTCCTTTTAGAGAAAACTAAAATAATTATAGATGATGTAATTAAAAATATAATATATATAGATTATGTTATGTTACAGATTATGTTAGTAATGAAAGTAAATCATACTTAATCTAATATATAAAATTATCGTGTCACGATGTTCGTTCCCATACTCCTCCGAAACGGCTTGACTGATTCTTATGAAATTTTTTATGCAGGTCATTTATGCATATTCGGTAGGTCTGAGAATAGGTCGTAAACTATTTTTATACCCCAAAATTTTTTTATATGGCAAAACAAAGTTTTCCGGGTCAGCTAGTATCTACGTATTAAATAAAAAATTTAAATATGATGTATATTTGTGAATAACTTTTATGAATAGGCTACCTATGTTTTATTTTATTGTTAAAATTATTAAATATCCGTTCCACTTTATTGCACTAACAATGCCAAATAATTTATATTAGAAAGTGTTCAAAGGACATTATTAAGGCCAGCGAAAGTTATTGCGAATAAGTTTGATTTAATTTATTTAAAATGATAGATCAATTAATGTGAATAATGACAATTAACGTGTTTTTTTTGGTAACGCTGACTGCTATAATAACAAAAAATTCACCAAATTGAAAAAAAAAAAAACGATGTAAGACAGGCTAGCAATACTTGACATTAGGTGGCTACCGTCGCCACGGGTGCTGCAAGTGCGATGCCGACCATAGCAGATAAGGGATTACAAAAGCATAGGAAAATGGGCTTTGCATCATCACAGATTATTAACATTAATCCTTTAACCGCCAGAGTCGGATTTATCCGACAATTGTTTTCGTGTCCATTTCACCAAAGCCGTATACTTATTAAAAAAAATTTAAAAAAATTACGAGTCAAGCGCTAGAGGGGCACAAGTCCTATAAAACCAAGCTGTTAAAGTTTAGTTAGTTAGTGTTATGTTTAGTTTTAAATATTTACTATAACTACATTATCTGTTTACTATTTAGAAGAACGATTTGTATGTAAGTATATTATAAAGTGTGAATAATACCATTTGAATCTAATAATAGGAACAATCGTTTGTTAATTGAAATTTTATCGTTAATAACGATAATAGTGAATCACTGTTAAATTATTTATGTCCAAGTTAATAAATTCTATAAGATAATAAATCATATAGTTTTATTGTAAGTAGGTACGTACTCTGCTTGACATATTAAGGGAGAAACGTTTTAAAATATTTATTAGGTATTGGTTGTTTTTGAAATGATAAAATATCGGCTTGGCACGGATGCAATTTTTTTTCTGCAAATCAATTAAACAATTCCCTTATTCCTCTATCAAAAGCGTAGTTTAGAATAAGAAGAAACAGACAGACGAGGTAGTTTCGGCTACTTGGTTGGTTTGATCCAATAGTAAAAACCGTATTGCAATGTATGTCAAAGTATAAGTGTGTGCATAAATGGATAATTATGTTTAAAAACTAACCACCAACAGACGGTTAGTTTTTAAACAGCTGTTTAAAATTGAAATAGCCGTTTAATAATATTTTGTTGATCAAAATCGCTAAAATGCGGGTTAAACGCCCTAAACATCTGATTAACTTAATGATTAATCTGATGTTTAGGGCGTTTAACCCGCAGTTTAGCGATGGTGATCAATAAAATATTATTAAACGGCTGTTTAAATTTTAAACAGCTGTTTAAAAATAACCGTCTGTTGGTGAACTCGAGCCTAAGTGCCTCTTTCACCAACTACAAGTAAAGTGTTGTTTAGTTACTTTTAGAAATAATTTTATGTTTTATTAAATTATGCATTCGATTTACTGCATCCTTCGATAGGCGATTATTTTTTAAAATTATTTTCTATTTAATGTTTGGGACTTTTACCCATACAAACAAATGTATATCATCTCCATCATTCCCGGTTACTAGTGTCTTTAAATGGCAGTTAGCCTACTTGACACATGGTGAAAGGGGCCCTAAGTAAAGTTTAACAAAATTTCCAGTGAAAAAATTTGTGCTAACATTCGCCCTTTAAGATAGAATGGGTAAATGGGTATTGTCTTTGCTTTGTCGTTTAAAAATGGGGTATGTCACGTCACGTGAATACGTGTACGTTATAAGTAATATTACCTCTGAGCGTATTATATATAATATATTGTCCAACGAACTCGAATATACCTACTATATATGCCAAAAAAATCTAAGATCCTTTGTAATTATAGCTACAGCATCAAATTTATCCCCCCATTTTGTTATAATCACTATGGAAGTAAATTTAAAGACTTATTCACGTCAAAATTATTTATATTACCTAACAGTCTGTACGCACTTACAGATAATACCTATTACAGGAAGTTAAGATAACAAAGATCCTAAATTCTTTGGAAGAAACTCTAACATAAACATAAATTTTATTAAAGGTAGGCAGCAATTTAGACTGTTTATTTGCTGGTAGATGAATTCCGTCTCCTATTACCACAATCAATGGCATAATGTTTACAAGTAACCTGCCGACCTTAATAAGATAAAAATTAAGGGATTAATTCGTAATAGATATACCTAATACATTTCTGATTTATATAAATTGTGTAATTACTTAATTAATTTCAGTGATATTTTTTTGGTTTATTATTTAAAAAAAAAATGAAAAATAATAATAATAAAGCAAACTTCATAGTTAAAATTACATTTTTTTTTTAATTAAATAAGTAGGTACATAACCAGTACTATATTATTAATTTATTATAAAGCCTATATTTTACATAAGTTAATATTTTTGTGCATTTTAATTTATAAATTATAATATATACGTAGTAGCTCATATTCTAATAAATAAAATTCAAATATATATTTAACTAGACATATCAAAAAAAAATTATATAAAAAATAAATTGATATTTTAATTTTAAAAAATATAACATTTCGATTTCGATTCGTCTACTAAACAATTAATTTAAAACCTAAAAGTTTTAAATTCTTTTCAAATAGTTTAAAAGTATTTTTTTATTTTGTTACAAACTAGTCGTTATTTTAAATATAATTTAGTAATTAACGATATAGAATGTTAACTTCGCTTAAACAAATTCATTTGCGGACTTTACTCGTAACGAGTTCTATAGATAATATTATGTTTTATATCGATTTGTTTATTATATTATTTTGATAACGCATTCAACTTCGCGCACATCTTCACAACATTGTAATGAAATAAGCAGTCAGTTAAATAGATAAATTTACTAAGTACTTATATTTGTATTTATTATCAACTTATTACCAAATAAATAATCATTTTTAATGTAACATTCTAATTATCGTAAAAACTCACCAAAAAACAGCTATGAATTAATCTGCCAAAAATATTCGGCGCATGTTTTTTCCAAAACCAAAAAACTTAATATTTACTCTGTATCAAAATTAAAAAATAAATAAAAATAAATAAGAAAAACACACACAATGCACAGGTCTATTACAAACGAAAACAAATTTTCTTTGGATTTTTTTTTTAAATGTAAACACTCGAATTCGATTATTTCAATTTCAAATGTAAAACGCTTTCGATCATAAGTATATTATCGTAATATTATTGTTTCGTTTCAACTCTACACGCGTATCACACAATGTGCAGTCGCCGACTGACTAAACTGAACTGAACTGACTCGCTCGCTCTGCTTTGCTTGTATAATTTTGAACAACCTATACCTAGATATACGACCGGAGTAACTGAAAACAAATTGGGTAGTCCTACACCCATTACGGCACTTTACTCAAACATTATGGGCCAATTTATCAATTTATGTTATTTAAACATTCGCATTTTGTTGACTGTAATCAATAAGAACGCTAAAAAAAACCGATTTTTTTTGTCTGCAAATTATATTTTAAATTTTAAATATTTTAATGCGATCTACATTTCAAATTTAAATATTAATTGTCTTTTATCAATGAATGGAAAAAATTTCAAATTTTATGCAAGCCACCATGTCGCCACTCGACACGAGATAGCGCTACGTGATCAATATACTCCTTCAGTAAAAGAAAAAGGTTCTACTCGCCAATAGATGGCGCAGCTAGTACATTTGTTTTAATATTTAACTTATTTTCTTATTAATTGTTTCTTTTTAAGTTATTGCTTGTTATAACAGTATCATTGTAAAATACCACTAATCAATTATAAAATAACTAACTATTTCGAACTCTTATTCTTAGGTATAAAAAAGCTTTTAATAGTTCAATTGAGTAAGTAAGTAAGTAATAAATGGATAACTTAATAATTTTCATTGTATTAATAAATGATTACGGAGACACAAATGCTTTTTTTATAAAAATAAATAAATAACGATAATAGTCATTATCGACAAAATTATTGTTATTTATTTAATAAAAAAAATTCGTACGAAAAATTTATAAACTCTATTAAGTCTAATGAGTTTATAAATTTTTCGTACGACCTTTTAATGAGACACATATTTGAAAACAAGTTTTGATGGCGGACCAGTTACATCTAAATTATATACGCGCGAAACCTGTTTGAGCAACGAACTCTGCAATTATAGTCCAAGAAGTTTCATATTTTTGCGTAAAGGAAAGAGCTTTAAAATGAAATTTTATATTATTCTTTTACAGTTGTTTGAATACTTAATTATTATATGAAAATTTTTCGCATTTTTTTCAAAATGAGTATTTCAATTTTTGTTTTATTTTATTTTAATTATGTTTTTTTTTTAAAGATTATTGTTTACCTAACTATTTACATTTTGGTATTGCGTAGAAAACTATATTGATGGAAAAATGTTTATTTGTTACTTAATATTTATTTTAAATTGAAGATACATTTGTACATTGCAACTGCGGTTTTCTGTCGTTTTCTTTCCTGTTCAAATAGCTACGTACGAACTGGTAGAAGAATAATTTAATTTTATTACTTGTAAAGAGAAATAAATAAATATCAAATATTTAGTATATATTTTAGATTTAAAAAAGTGCGTATGTCAGCTCTGACGCACGACTGGAGTTTTCTCCTTACGAAACGATAAATAAATAATTTAATAAATATAATTAAAGCAATATATTATTATTAATATATTATTTAGTATTGAAGCATATTGCAGCCTGTAACGCGTAACGTGTTACATGTGACATTTGATTTTACTCCCATAAATTTTCATACACCGGGCTTATACAATATGAAAGTCGAACTCCAAAATATTATAACTTGTGTAAATCTCTGTAACAAATCTAAATCTATTTTGTGTTATAAAAGTACATTCTACTATCGGTGATTCATTGAAAGTGTAAAGTTTACATTGAATTAACTAAAACATTTTTGAAATTAAACTCCTCGTTGTATTCGAATTCGTCGCAACCATATTATCCTCGTGACTTATACTTTCACAAACATGGTACTATATAAACACGTGACACGATGCACACTTTAAAACAATGACTTTGTGCATACAGTCATACGCCACTGAGGCGCTGACGTTGGGGCCACTAAACTAGCAACTATGAATAACTGGAGTATAATTAGTGAATTTTTAAAATTCCCTTTGTGCATGTTATAACTATACTAAAAGTTCTATAAAATTTATGAGATATTTGAGAGTTTATGTAATAATATGATTCAACTTTGTACGTTAATTGAACATGTAAAAATTAAAATTGTACTTCAGACAATTCCGAGGCTGGCTAAGATCTCTTTATAATAAATACTCTGAATTAATACTCTGAACAATTACAAATCTTACAGAAAATTCAAAAGTCAACTGAATTCGCAAATACACTGGAGAATATGCATAGTTTTAATTATAATGCACGAAGTTACTAAATACTTACTTGCTTAAATTAAAATATAGTAAAAAAAAAAAAAAAAAATTTTAAAAAGCGGTCCCATCGTATTTAAGGCTCATGTACAAACAGAAAATATTAACATTTTTATGTGGCTATTAAAATTATTTTGTGAGGTTAAATCTATAATCTGTATAAATCTGTATTTCTTTGCTTGTCTGAAATGAAAATGAAACGACTACGAAATCGCTCGTTTCATTGCCTCTATTTAATGATAGAAAGTACACGCATATTGTTAACTTACTACGTTCTTGTGCGAAGCGATTAGTAATTATTTAACATTAACGGTTGCGTTTTGCCCTATCGCGTGTTTTGTTCCTGTTTTTATTTGAAATTTTCGTTTATTTGTAAGATTTTGCCTATTTATACTTTACAATATACTAAATCTAAACTTTAAAATCTAACTGACTATCAACGCACATCCAAAACTACTAAGTAAGTCTAGAAAACTGAAATTTGGAACATAGATTTTATAGCGTAAACATCCGTTAAGGAAGGATTTTTAAAAATTACAACTCCGTCCGTAGCCGGAAGCGGGTCGCTAGTAGAAAGACCTTTATGTCTTACCCATTTTTTTATCATATCATAAGGCCAGTTTCATAATTAAATACTCATACTCATACTCATATTCATACTCATACTCATACTCATAATCATACTCGTACTCGTACTCATACTCATACTCATACTCGTACTCGTACTCGTACTCATACTCATACTCATACTCATACTCATACTCATACTCATATACTTTTTTAATTGCTTACAACAATGAGATTGTAATTAAGCTCCATTTTCCTGTGCCCTTCGCGACCGCGTAATAAAATATTAGTAAAAACTTTATATGAAATAAGAGGATGTTCGCTAGGCAAATAGCAACGGTAAGCATTGTCACAATGGAAGCGAGCCGTGTCGGCTTTGTGGTGACAGGAAACGGTGCGTTGACCTGGTATTGTTCGCCAGCCAATTATCGATTGCCTTAACACGGATCTAACTTATATAACGTCTGTAGGTCAAATGTAGACAATTTATTTATACGAACTCTCTGTTTATTACCTAAATGAAGATTGTACTATGAAGATATCATGGGTTCATTTACGGTCTCGAGTATCACTCGTTCAAGAGGTGACCGAAGTAATATACCTTGTAGGCATAATTCTTCTCTATTCTTTGATTACTTTTGAGATTTGTACTAAATAAGACATGCATCATAAAGATAGCAATGCAAGACTATATATACGTAGACTATATGCCTAGACAGATTGACATCTTTCTTGATGGCAAACTGCGCATGAAGTAATAGTTAAAAACTCGGGGTAATTGGAACAACCAATTTGATTCGAGGCTGCGAGGTGTCAAAATTAAATGTAGATCCATTTGGCTCGCCAGCATTAGGCTTAACCTGTCCTATGGGAGATAGTAACCGAGTATGTTTGTATGTTTTGTACAATAATATGTTATAATAAATCAATTTATGTAGGTACTAACAGAAAGCAATAACATATATTTTTATTTTATTTAACAAGTTAACATAATAATTTTAAAATGCGTGTGTGTATACAGCCCCATTTATAATAATTTTGATAAATGGTAAGGTATTTACTTAAGGTACCTAAGGTAAGGTAAGGCAGTAGGTACACATGAACCACAGATAAAAAATTATAATATTAGTGTAATAAATTATGTTGCGTTTTTCTTATAGGAATAATCATAACTCGGAATGTGCGAGGGAAATTTAAGGTATTTCAAAAAATATCAATTTATCTAAGTATACTAATATTATAAAGAGAGATTTTTAATTTTTGTTTGTAATGAATAAACTCAAAAGCAACTGAATCGATTTTAAAACTCTTTCACCTATTATACAAAGCTACATTATCAGCGAGTAACATAGGCTATATTTTATAAAGCTACGGACGAAGTCGCGTGCAACAACTAGTAAGATATTATTATATCAAGACTCACTGCATTCCGCAATCAAAAATTGGAGAGCCCGTCTAATCTAAATATTTCTGTCACACATAAAAATATTTCGATAAGTGATTCCACAGCCCATTCCTCTATCCTCGCCTTGACCTTAATTTTAAAAACTCTTATTTTAAGATAAAGGATCTTATCGACATTCTAACATCTTTCCTTGCTCTACTTGTCTATATAGGCAAAGCATCTACTTACCATCAAATGGATCGTTAGTTTACTGACAAATTTTGCTTTAAAAAATAATAATTACAACCAAATATATTTAACGGAAAGAAGAATAGATGCTTAAACAAATTATTTGTCAAAAAACCAGTCTCACTTACTGTCTGCGTTCATTTTTACCTCATATTTATAAAATACATTTCCATCCACTTTAACTCGTTACAATAAGGTTTGATTTCGCTTGTCGCGGACACAGAAAGCGTCACACAAAGGCTCTCAAGGAAATACCAGACGCGGTCGTGGTTGTATTGGAAATTGTTTGCACGTGTTTCATACGGTTAAGTTCGCCGCGAGTAGCAGACTTAAATATTTGCATATTGATTTGTTTATTTACTTATTAAATATTTTTAGATATGAATATTGTAGATTCCTAAGTCAAATCATCATCAAATTGTACTTCTGTACAGATTTTGTATTTTCTGACTTGGTATAGTTACACCAGAGGTCTTAGAAATAAGAACTGTTTTAATAGTTTTGTTTATGAACTACGAGAAAGAGGAAGGTAAATGGGAGTAATTAGAGAAATTTCATCAGAAGAAATTCTGTTTTCCGACTGCAGATTCAGAAGATAAGATAAGATAAGAAAAGATGTAAACATTTCAATTTCAAATCATTCTATTTAACTCAAATTTTGCTATATGTTCTCACACAATTAAATATATAGAATAACACATTATATACTATAATAAAAATTCTTTCATAATAATCCCAGTTTATTTCGCCAAAGTGAAGTATTATTATTATTGTACAATAATCTGTATTGGTCATAAAAGTTGCTTCATTATTATAAAACTGCAGTTCTTCGACGTTATTTTTCCATTCGCTTAAACATTAAGATATTTTGATAATATTATATTTTAACACAACAGTTTTTGATATGCCTTTAGTACATAAAGGTATTGTAGGGGAGATTCATGAATTTTTGATTAGATTTTGCCAGTCAATGTGTTTCACATGAACAGTTTACTGTAATGATTACTTTTATGTAGAAATGTAAATGTATTTATAGTAATATCACAACGTCCTTTCAAACCTGTTGAATTAACGATATGTTTGAACTTTGAATATAGATTACCTGCTTAATTAAATAGAGATTATTTGCTACTGGTGTAAGTAACATGCCACAATTACTTTTTCAAGATTTGTTCAAAGATTAGCTCCGAAGTTACATAAACGGTGATTCCAAAATAAGACTATCCTAACTATATTAAAATTTACTCTATGTAAATATCTCTCAAATGGAAAAGACAATTAAAATAATTTGTAATACAAAGATATCCTAATTAAATCTTCATAACAGGAAAATCAAAAACTTAATTTCGTAATTTAAATTATTTATTGTTTTATAATTGATGCAATTGATAGATGTTAAAAATTATTAACTTACTAAAAGTTTTATTATAAGGGGTGGCAGACAGGTTGACGGTGTATTTGATGGAAGGCGATCAACATACCATCAACAGAGCAAAAGCTATACCAGGGATATTGTGTGGCTGCCATCATCATGACGCCAATTGGGATTATTTTTACCAATTCAGAAGATTCAATAGAAAGTGAGCAAAATACTGATAATATATATCAGTCACTAGCTGTTGCCCGTGACTTCGTCTGCGTTGAACAATAAAAAAAATATAAGCAATATAACGGTTGACCTTTTATTGCTATAACACTTTGGCCAGGCGTTTGTTTTAAATTTTATTTTAACTGATCCCTTGGGAACATTACTTTTTTTCTGGATGAAAGGTACCCTATGTCCTTTTTTGTATCGCTGACAACGTTTATGCAAAATTTGCATCGGTTGATTGTTTTAGTAGCTAAGGCGTGAAATGTAACAGACAAACAGACAGAGTTACCTTCACATTTATAATATTAGTATATCCAGTATGGATTTATTGCTCAGTTTGCATCACGTCACATGTGTGCGTAAATGTATTTAATTCAAGTAGCAAATATAAATTTGTATTAGTCATTTGCGACCTTAACATTATCCATATTAAATATGTGACTACTCGTAAGATAACCGAGTTGTTTGTGAATACATCGCCTTTACAAACAAGACAAAATTAGCTACTAATAGAAGTCGTGATAAGGCAAACGTTTAAAAAGTTTGTAAAACAAGAGTAGACTACCAAATTCGCAGAATAAATAACAGTTGAGTTGGAATTTGTCATAAAAATTCCATAAAAGCGAGAGAGAGATAGCAGACACTTTTACTTATACTTAGAGTGACATTTCGATGTAACACAAAGCTTAGAAAAAAACTCCCAAGTTAATACAGGAATTAACGATGTCGTAATAACACTCACAGATATATCCAAAGTAGATGTTGATGACATGTCTATAGTAAAAACACCTTCACTAGAAGCCCCCACGGGCACAATTTTGCTACCACGTTTCGGCATTTTAAAACACCCAATCACTTTATAAGTGCGCACCATTTTGACACACAACACAAAAATGTCACTGTTCCTTTAAAAATAAATAAACACTTAATTAAAAATCATAATAAGCATACGACAAGCGGTCGGTTCGGTCAGCGTGCGCTCGCGCAAAACTCACGCGAACAAATGACAGGTTTAGGTCATAACAACCTCTGCGCCGTGAATCACCCGCGCAACCTATTGTATACCTGAAAGGCCTGAGAAAAAGTCCTTTTTTTATCCTTTCTGCTTCAAAATGACGGTGTAATGGATGACGTAAAAAAATTATAGTGGGATGTATTGTCAGTCGTAGGATAAGTAAGGAACAACCCGTATAAAAATGACGTCTCTCTTTTTACCTGAATTCATTCACCCTTAAAAAATCGGCTCACGTCTTATTTCTACCTGCTGAGATTTTTTTTAATAAACTTTTTAACTTTAATATAATATTTATGGTTAAGCTTTTTATAATGACAGTTTTTTTAGATGTTAAGTTCATATGGATAATATTGTATAATATTTTCAGGCATCTTTTTTTTATTAATATTTTATTTCTTCCTATAATCTCTACTGTTTTGTATTTTTCTCGAGTTTATAAGTTTTGCGACTATGTCTTAATTTCACAAACAAATGGATTTCATAGTAGTTAATCTGGAATTAATCACTCAATTCCTGAACAAGGAGGTAGATACTTTATTTAGTAATTCTATGTGGGTTCTACTTATCTGAGTGCGTGCAGCCTATTACATATTACATACCCCAAGTATTTATGGTCAAGAATGTGTCAGTGAGACCATGAGTAATAAGAAAAATTTCTCGTGGACCCACCAGTGGGTCTGAGCCATGGACTAGGTATGTATTAAAATAATGTAGGAGATATTTTAACAGGAAACCACGAATTTCTGTTGCTGTCGCTAGCCATTATAATGATTAAAACCTACGAATAAATAATACTCGTATTATTTATTCCTAGATTAAAACTTATGATCAGTCTTTAGTGCCTGACGTGAGCATGGAAAACTATAATATAAAGTTGGTAATTATTATTAGAATAAAAATAAAAATATTCTTATTTTTAGATAATCCCTCAGTAACTGTATTTTTTTCCTGGATCAAAGGTGGTACCTAATGTCCTTTTCTGTGTATCTGAAAACGTATGCTAAATTAGGATTATTCCACTTCGTCCCCGAGGGTTGATCCCCGCCTCATTATTTACCTACACTATAGTGTCTTTCGTCCCCATCACAATTTTTATGTGTCCGTCGTCTCCACGCTACCAGTGGTTTTAAAGTACCATCAACAAATCAAATGAAATATACTTTACACGACGAGTAGTAGTTAAGGCGTGAAATCTTGACAAACAAACGAACAAACTCGCTTTCGCATTTATAATATTAAAGATCTTGGTCGACAACAAGCTGAATAGAATAACTTGCTAAAAGCGAATTAGCAACACGCGATTTGAATTTCAAATTTTATTACGAGGTAAAGAGAGAGTTTCCATTGCGATTACTAACGCCAAAGGACGTTGGCTTTTGAATTGTTTTTTACTGTGTAGCAATGGATTTATTTACCTTATAGAAATATAAGGTATATAAATCCTTATATTACCTTATAAAGAAATGAATATACCTTATAAGGTACATGAAAATGTGTAAATCTTATTTAATTTTTTAAACATTGCTTGTTGATTAGGCTTAATAGGAATAGGTATAATTAGAACACTCGCAGTAGTTGCAGTATATATAAAAAATGTCCGCCTCCTCTTACTAATTCTTAACCTGGAAGCTTTCATACTGTTTTCACCACTGGACAGAACGAGAGAAAAGGATGTTTTGTGTATATAAATTTGCATCCATGCCAAACATACAAAATAAAATGTATAAAATAAAAATAGTTCCTAATTAAATTATCCACTTGACATCACTCAGCATTTATTTGAAATATATTGCAGTGACCACATTTTCGAGTAAGTAATGTTTTTTTTTTTTTTCATGTAGTTCAACTAGATTTAACTAGAACTGGACACAAAGCTTTTCAACATAATTCTATTGATTTATGTTGAAAAGTTCTTACATTTATAGAAATTTTAATACTAACAAACGAACAATGTGCTTATTGATTATTTACCTGGCGATTAAAAATTGATTAAGAAATATAATTTTAAAAAAACCTACACTTTTTCATTTAACATAAAAACATAGGACTGCTTTTATAACTTTTCTATACTTTACAGGAATAATAAAATAGTTCTCATCATTTACCTAACATTTTTTGAATGAAGTCAGTTAAGCTGGCTTTAAATTTGAAATGAATGTTCGCATCATTGCGACATATTGCGATTTACTAGGTCAAGTGGTTGATTGACAACTTTCTCGAGTTGAATATGATTGAGTTCCATATCAATGCAACGCCATTTATCAGCAAATGCTATATTATTTCACTTTGATTTATCTACTACTTATACATAATTATATGACTATTATACTAAATTTTACGGAAAGCTTGGTACAGTACATCGCGAACTAACTGTTTGACTGTACTTTTAACTCAAACATTGAGTAAAAAATTCTAATAAAAATTATTTTTTTCACTTCCCTAATATAAGACAATGTAAGTATTTAATTTATTTTCCGTTTATTTTTAATAAGAATATTTAGTGTGCAGACACGCCACGTTTACCATTTTATTATACATAATGCATATTCAAACTATGCTGCTGCAGTTATCCTTGACTTTTAAATTCCAAAGAGAATTTTTAAATAACGATTCTACTCAGCCTGTTTGACCTCAAATTTTACTAATGTGCATTCCTTTTTTTTTATACACTTTAAAATATATTCGCGAGACTCGGGCGCCAGTTATATCCGTGTTCTTATGCTTCCAAGAAGCACTGAACCAATCGCTGGTGACTCACTAGAGAACAATGAGAGTAATTTAATCCCAAAATTATCATTTAGCATCTCCTCCCCGTAATTATTTAACATTTTAAAGAACTCTGAACGTATTTGTGTTTATCCTCGTCTAAATAGCTCCGATCTGACTTAAAAAAAGTAATATTTTATTTGGCATAGGAATTATAAAACAGTTTCAATTTAATTTTATACTTACAAGTATTTTTATACTTAATAGGAGGTCCCCGCCACGCTTTTTGTACCTAGGCTTAAATAGATGAATAAATTATTTTGTATTTTTTTTGTATTTGTATTTTGTGTACACAAATAATAATTAGGTATACGAGAAATAATATATGATTTAAAAAAGTTTAAACATCTCGATCCTTCGGTATAATAGCGTTTTAATTTTGATCACCTCCATCAGCCAATCTGGGTGCAGCAGAACGTAACGGACGTCGTGATCGCTCGAATGACCTTCAACTCTGAAGTGCATCTGAGGGAAGCAAACAAATCATCGTTACGTTGGTACAGTCACCTATAAAATGTGTATGTATCTAATAACTACACAATTACAATAGCATGTATCACAGGAAAATCACAATTTTATTATATCTAAATATACTGTTATATAAAACTGAAGAGTTTGTTTGTTTGGTTGAACGCGTTAATCTTAGGAACTACTGGTTGGATAGTTCATTTATCGAGGAAGGCTTTAGGCTATATAACATCACGCTTATATATAATTTTAGTATAATTTCGATTTGCGTCAACTCTAGCGCCATCTGTCAGTGAATAGTGACATTAAAATATCATATTGACAGACTGCAGTGAAAAAGTCTTATTTTCATCCCATCAGATGGCGCAAATAGCAACTGATTTTTTAAATTTAATTTGCGATATCTCATCGCGGACGAAGTCGCTGGCACCAACGTTATTATATAATACAGTTTTTTCTGAAAGTTATATACAGAATATAAATTCTGTTACAGATCGTTATTGATCTTTCCATTATAAAAATCGTATCAAAATCCGTTGAGTGGTTTAGAAGAAGTTAGAGAAGTTAGAAGAAGAAAGAGACAGATCTGAGGCGGACAGCAATTTTATTGTACTATCGATCACATAAATAGGGAGTAAGCAGTAGGAATTTGCATTAAGGGACATGGTAAATGGGTAATGCATGCGTAACTCGCGTACAGAAAAATAAACAGCACAAGTGCTGTTATTTCATGACGGATGGAGATGATGCGAGACTTGCGAATCTTCTTTGCCAGCAACAGTGTTCCTTGTTTAGTGGCGAGTTCAATAATGCTAATGTGACTTTATAAATTCAAATTACTGATTCATAAAAAACAATCAATCATTTTACATTTTTCTATTGTTATAAAGTAGGAAAATCCCATGATAAATATTGTGTATATAATACCAATATATTAAGTGTGTTTTATATAGGTACTCATAATACTGTAGAATACCTCTTTCCATAAAGCTACATGGCCCTTAATGAATACTGAATGTTTTTTATTAAATTTTTATATTACAACAATTTAATCTAAAAATATACTATATTAAAATCGCAAACAAGTCGTGTTTGTACATTAAATATCAAATTAATATAATTAAAAGCAAATCATGAGTTAGTTTAACATTTTATTAGTTTATTTTTAACTAGCGATCCGTCCCAGGCTATACGCGAATGCTTTTTTAAAATTATTTACACAAACGTTCCTTGTTTATCGCTCTTTCCATCAGTGAAAACGATATCAAAATCCGTTCGATGGTTTAGATAGAAGTTAGCGGAGAAACAGACAGAGGTTTAAATCTACTTTATTATTTCAGTAGCTGTTGCACGCGGCTTCGTCCGCGTAAATTTATAAAATGTAGCCTATGTTACTCGCTGTTAATGTAGCTTTCTATAGGTGAAAGAATTTTCAAAATCGGTCCAGTAGTTTTTGAGTTTATTCATTACAAACATACAAAAATACAAATCTTCTCTCTTTATATAATTAGTATAGATAATATGAATTAGCTATAATTATGTAGATTACTTATAAATCCTTACAAATTATTGTTTTGGTTAGTAATTCTTGTAAATATGTACATATTATATGTACACGTCTGATGCTGTAGAAATACTACAGATACTATTGATTAAACTAAAACCTCTTACCTATATTGATGACAGCATATAACCACATACCATCCAAGTGGATCGTCAGTCTGCGTGTTGGTTTTTTTTTTAATTTTTTTTATCAATTCCTGAGTCATCATTTGAAAATGACGTTCGCAGTAGAGTAGCAAATAATTGTATGCACCTTGTACGCTAATAATTTATTGTAGTAACTAGGCGGTGCTCGCGACTTCGTCCGCGTTGAAAATTAAAAAAAAGCAATATAACGCTTGACCCGTGTTACTATAACACTTTGGCCTGGCGTTAGTTTTTTGTTTTTTATTTATCCCTCGGGAATAGTCCTTTTTTTTTCTAGATGAAAGGTACCCTATGTCCTTTCTGGTATTTCAGACAACGTGTATGCAAAATTTCATGGTGATCGGTTCAGTAATTTTTGCGTGAGAGTTACAAACATCCATACATCCAAACATACTTTCGCATTTATAATATTAGTATTAGTATAGAAGTATATATATAGATTTTGTGGTCAACTTACCGAGATAGGAAACTGCTGTAGCCTATGGTTATAAATATAATAATAAAATAGGTATAATACTATTTATATATGCATTATCTTGCATACATGTATGTAGTAGGCATTGACTGCACACACATTCCTTGTGAGTTAGTTAATGTGGTACTAATTTTTATTTTATTTTAAGTATATTATTTACTTAATTGTAATAATTTTACTTGTGTTTTTTTTTCTGTTTTACTACTTGAAATAACATAACAATTATGCTCACCATAGGTACTTTCTTCTGATATGCCACATCTACTTTGATATGAATATCTTGAACTTTGAAGAAGACAGACGCCGTGGCTTGAGATATGGGATACGAATTTGTCGGTTGGCTAAATATACCCTGTGGGAATAGTTTAAAAATCAATTAAACTCAATTAAGGATTTAATTATGATAAGTAGTCATACATATTGATCACCATCTTGATGACATGCAAAATATGACACCACCACCTTGATATGCATGCGTAATGCATAAGGTCAGAAATTGTATTTTTTTTTCAATGTGGTAATCATTATGTAAATTTTGACAGAATGCTACGTGTAGATGGCGCCGCGGTCGCATACCATCTGAATATCTGAAGCAACCATTAAAAAAATACATTTTAATGTGTGAGCTTTCAAAGTGGTTTGATTGGAGTACGAAAATATTGAAAAAGAAACAAATAAATCAACTTACCAAACCAAAAAGTGGCTGTATACTCTTTGTTGGGCAGTTAAAAACAGGCCAGCCGGTTTGGCGGCAGTGGCCAACAGAAGACCACCGTGAAATAACAATACGTGTGCTGTTATGAGTTGAGTAATACATTTTTTATGCAATATAATATCTCTTATTGTTAGGCGACGATAGCCACCTACCATCAAGTGAATCATCAGTCTGCATTATCTTTACATAAATAATAAATAACTAAATGAAATATAACCTCAAAATAATAGTAAGTTGCACATTGGTCTATCGATGTACCTCGATACTTAATACAGTAATGAAAATATTTAGTCAGCTTCCATATCCTCTCGATTGCGTCCGCGATTATTTGTTCAGCATTTATGGGAATAGGTATTTTTAGACCGTTAAGTGAAACTTTTGCCTCCCATGCCAATGATTCGCGACAATCTGTGGCCAAATTGAATGAGGGTATATCGTAAGTTAACTATTTTCAAAGGCGAGCACGATGATATTACGAAATGATTTGCAACTGAAGAGACTGTTAACATTGTAAAATTATTTACAATAATTTTTCTATCGTCAACAAACGGCTGAGCTTTAGTAACAATTGGCTTTACGTTGTTCATGATGTTATTGAACCAGAAGACTTTCAGACAAAAATAGATCAAATTTAAAGTCTCCAACAGCGTCAACAACTTCATCATCTCGTTCTATTTATTTGCCTCATTAAATAACCTTATTTTTCCTTATTAAGTCATTCTTTGCGAAGATTCGCGACCGTACATAGCTCTTTTAACATTGGAAAGAGCTTGACGAAAGAGGGAGCGAGTGCTAACACTAAACCATTCTCTTAAATTCTTCAAACAAGATGTTTATCTCCTGCCTCTGCTACATTTTCTCTGTATATTCACTTGGATCACTAATTTATTCAAAGCAAAACTTCAACATTTGTTATTCTAAATAACCTACGGGGATTATTATTCGGTTAACTCTATAATTTTTTTTTTCTTATACGAAAATCCATATTGCATGCATATAGGAACTAATTACAATAAATATATAAAACAAAAGTATAGTCATGTTTTTTTTCTTCATTATTTTATGTTAAGGACGACAAACAGACCCGCGGCCCACATGATGATAGGTGGCCCGGGTCAAGAGGGTGGTTACTACTGCCAGACGGGCTACCCAAATGAATGCAAAACACAGTGTGGTCTGCCATTACTTTTAAAATAAACCTTACTCTATAAAAAAGTAACAAATAAGAAATAAATTAAATATAAAAATTTAATATTTATGGACGAAATAGATATCCTGCGTCCGGGGCAACCATCAGATTCAGAGTTTGAAAATCTCTCCGCTCTGTTAATACATTCAAGCCATTAAAGATGGTTATTAACTTTAAGTTAAAAAACAAACAATTCAATTCTGCTTATGGTCTTATAGCTTTACTGTTTTTACTTACTTACTAATTCTTTCAATGTCTGCCTCGAACCAAGTTTTTCTTTAGCTTTGTTAACAACATAAGCTACTACGTCAATAGCTTGCTCTTCGATTCGTTTCAATTCCGGTTTGTGCATTTTTATGATTCTGTTTACTGGTAAATTCGACATAATTGCAATTATAATAAATTTATTTAACAAATTTGTTGGTGGCGATATAGTGAGTGACAGCAATTGACAATAATTTCACAGAACATAAAAAGTGTAAACAGAAAAAAAATATTAACAATCAATTTTGATATTTATGTTTATTTCCTATATAGCCAACAAATTAAATGCACATGGATAGTTTAAAAATAAATAAATTAATTAATTTTTAAATTTACTAAATTTAATTTCCTTGAATCATCATCATCAACATCTTCATTTTTTTGAATTTTTATCTTCGTACTTATCTTCGTTATAATATTCCTCGGAAATTTGGTTTTCAAATGCAAAAATAATTTTTTGAAATACTGTGATACCAAAAAAATAAAATAAGTAATGGTCCTAGAGTAGAGCCCTGTGGAACACTAATTACAAAGCGATTATAACTTGTTTTTTCAATCAGATAATAATTGTTTTCTAAACTTACAAATCATTTGTGAAGTGTGACTCAAACTGTGCTGTTATTTTGTTCATAGTGTGAATTTTATCGGCCTAATATTTTGACACTATCTACATGCAATAACATCGCATCTCATCTAATGTGAATGATTCACCTTGAAGAATGACGTTTTTAATGTTTTTTTTATCTAAAAGGAAAATATTGCAAATATGCAAATAAGTTTAGTAAAACTATTGAGGTCGTATATGAAATAATGACAATTATATATCCTCCTAGTCACGTGACGACGTGACGCTCAAAAATTTTTTTTAACCAAGGTCACATTTTTTTAACCTAGGACATTTTTTTACTAGGCATTGTCAAACATAAATTAAAACACTAATACACGTATACACTTGGCGCATATACACACTTACAAATAGACATATACGAAGGCGTATATAATACCTGTTGCACGCGAATTCTTCCACATAACTTTATAAAATATAGCCTATGTTACTCGCTGATAATATAGCTTCCCAACAGTGAAAGAATTTTTCAAATCGGTCCAGTAGTTTCGGAGCCTATTCAATGCAAACAAAAAAACAATCAAATCTTTCCTCTTTGTAGTATTAGTATAGAAAAGAGATCATTATACCATTCTTATCCTAAAAGCATAGGTAGTAGACCCAGTCACCCAGTATTTCATGCGTCACAATGAAAGTATACCATTAAATGGACGTAAAACACTGTATGACTCAGAACTTACATTACAACAAACTGTTCAAGAATATTTTAAGTACTCGACTAAGGCTTTAAAAGTATTACGAAAACAATGCTTGAATTATCATTGTACACAATTAGTGTTAAAATAATAATCCTTATCAAATCAAAGATCAAAATTATTTATTCATCCAATGGTCAGGAGCGCATTTGATTATGCGACACCATCTAATAATATCTGCTTCTTATTTTCTTCAGTATTTCAGTCTTTTCATTGTGACTGATAATATTTAAATTATTTAATATAACCTCTATAACCTTAAAAAAAAAGTTTTATTATTGTTATAACAAACACCTTCACAATAATCTAAATCACAACTTTTAAAACTTATTAAAACATATTACATATATTCTATAATCTCCAATGTTACATGAATGACCTTTAAGTACAGACAGCTTTGTAACAATATGTCATAGTAATCATTGTTATTCAGAATGCTCATCTGCGTGACTCATAGATATACAACATATCAAAGATATAAATTAAAATCATACAGGTACATACTAGAAGTGGCTTTAAAAGCAAATACTCGTAAGAGATCTGTAAACTATTAGGCTCGTATCTATTGTGTATGTATACTAATTGATAGTTGTCAAAGAAATTTACACGCTAGATATGGCATTTTAGAATAACAATTTATATTACTTTATAGGTACATTTAATACAATCCTTTAAGATTTTCTCGATCCACAAATCGAGATTATTTTGAATAATTGATCGATGGTAATGATTGATATATACACGATTAGAAATAACATGAATATACCTGTATTTTTTAAATATTAATCATGATCTTTTTTCATATTATTATTAATTTATTCTATTTGAAATACTGTATTACTTTATAGAGTTATAAAAATATCGACAAAATTAATTAAAATATCAATTATAATATTTAAATTTTTTTAAAATTTTTATTTATAAATTAAAATATATAATATTTTTCTTTATGTGCCTTGTTTACTTAGAAATATATTAAATGATCTCTTCAACGTTTCTTAGAATTCTCTAATATAGCAATTATTAACCCTGTTTTTAAAAATTGTAATTAACGAAAACCACGAGCACAAGTCACGTGTATAGAAACACGTGTCACAAGTGAAATTTCTTTGACAACAAATTTATAGTAAGCGGTAAGAAACGTTACAAGAAGCGTCACGTGATCGTTACACTGAAGCGTCACCAACCTTGAAATTTTATTCTGATCGCGCGTAATGAAAGACTAATTACCAACAGATTATCAAAGACTATTTACCACTTAAAATTTATTTTATTATTTATTTATCATTTAAAAGACTATTTACCAGCAGATATTCTTTTGCCCAATTTCTAAACGATTGCAGTCGTTAGTAGAAGATAAAATGACATATAAAATAAATATATATCTAAAAAGATGTTAAGAATTTTCATTATAAGCCTTTAACCGCTTAGCTTAAACATTATATAAGTAGAGGAATTTGTCGTATATATCCAACTCTGGCGAAATGGACATTGAAATAATTGTCGGATAAATTCGACTCTGGCGGCTAAAGGGTTAATCTTCTATCTAATCACATCCATGTTATTACAATCGGTCCATTAATCTCAAAAATCTCTTATCTCGTCTAGCAAATACTTATATATCTCTGACAACAACTGTAAAGTTGCTCACACGCAGCCGAACTGTCAGTCGCGTAACATGAGCAGAAACATTTGAACGTTTTTATCAACTTAAAACATCTCGATTGCTTGGACAAGGACATCTCGATCTTGAGTGACTGCTTGACTCCTCAAATAGTTTGACCTATATTATTTTCACTATGGGTGCACTAGACTGTGTCAGCAAAAAAGAAAACACTGGCAGCATAGAAGTTATTTCTGTCACAACGTCATCGGATTCAAATTTGAATGTACCGGTAAGTGTACCTGTTTTTTAAATCTTATGTTATTCTTATAAAATTCTAATGTTATTTTATGTATATATAATATATTCCATCACAGGTTCAAAAACCTTTTTTTAAGAGGATCAAACTTATGTAGTTGTCATTTGCAAATATTTTTTACTAACAACAATAATTAAATAATAAATAGGTACACATTCATTTAAAAAATCATTTTCACGTATTTTTTGTCAGCAAAATAGTATGATACTCTGTAGCTATCAGGCCTTAGTACAAAATTATTTTTTGATAAAGGATTAGAATTAAAAAATGGACACTTATTTACATTATACATTAAATGAATAACTTAATCTATTGAGTATGGAACTAGGAACAACAGTTCAACAGTTACAATTGCGTTTTTATTTTGCCGCCATTACTGTTATTGTATATGGTTTAATACATGGTTTAATACATTTAACCTACACTGGTATAAATAAAATAAAAACCATAATATTTAAAAAAATCTAATAATAAAGTTAACATTTAAATATTTTTTGTCGTATTATTGTAATGTTTACTGTTGAAGTTTTAAATTTACTGATACAGTCTTCATCTCTTTAACAAACCATTTACGTTTAATTTTGGATGCGGACGGAATGAACGTGATCATGTGTAAATAAATCAAAAAAGAAAAAAGTTTTCATTAATGACTGAAGGCGTCATTATATTCTAAGGCGCTTATGACATTATAGAATCGTCACGAAATATTTGTTAGCCACCGAAAGTACACAGAAATACCTTCATCCAAATTTATAACAATTCTTCATAACCAGTTACGAAAAGGGAAATATTCTTTATTGACTTATCATAAGTAGTTATTAAACAAGAATTATTTTTCTACTTTTGTAACTTTCCTACATTTATTTCTGATCAAGTGGTTTGTATACTTACATATTAAAATTTTGAATGAGTTTCAAAAGAAGATTCTATATTCTGCATTGAAAACCAGTTTAGACAACAGAATTATTTTTCTTCATTCGAAACCAGGTTTCCAAAAAAGAAAAATAATTCTGTTGTCTAAACTGGTTTTAAACCTTTGGTTTCCAAAGCGGGCGAAGCTATATTTTTACAATGAGTTGGTCACGTGAAACCCGATAGTATCTTATCTTAGTGCCCACGCTGTCTACCACTTTATAGTTCTTAGACCCAATTAGACTTGACCGAATAATTAAATACTTGGCTCGCTTCAGTAACCTGCTATGAGCCTTAATTGAATCATCTTTTGGTAGCGCATTTGGTAAAGATATTGTTTATACAATACAACAAAATAAACATTGAATTTTTTTTAACCAGTCAAACCTATTATATATATATATATATTCTAGACATTCTGCATTCTAGACATGATATCTAGGTAATGTTGATTATGGAACAGAGTTAGAATTCGAAAACGGTTACAGTGATTTTGGATGAAACTTAGCCTACAGATAGACCACCAATATAAAATAACATTTAGATTCATTTTATACTAGTATGGAGTACCGGAACGAACATTTCCTTCTTTTGTTAGGAATGTATTTAAATGTGCCAATTCATCAATCTATGCGGTTTAATTTATTGTTGTGAACATGAAGTTTTAACTTAATAAATTCGAGATTGTTTTTCAAAAATATTAAAGAAATTTTAAGAAAACAGAGAAAGAAACAGGCAAATAAACAGAGAGTGACAGGTAAACGACAAATTACTTTTTCCATAGAATCCTGCTTCTAAAAAATAATTCAGAAAAAATGCTCTTGTATTATATTGTAATTCACTCAAATTTTGAATATTTTAGTTACAATGTTATATGTGATAATTTTGTAACAATATTAATTATATGAAATTATTTAATTATGATTTTAAAGCAACTTATTGTCAGAGCCTGTAATATAATCAAAATCAAAATCAAAATCAATTAGGTTACACAAGAGACTCTTATGATCGTCACTATGAATTTTAAATTACCAGGGTTTCGGAAAAAAAAGTTAAGATGACGATCCTGAGAAGAAACCTCAAAAGAAACTCAAGTATTTTTATTAGGTAAATCTTTTTTATTTATTTACTAGCCGATGCCGCGTAGACTTCATCTTAACTTATCTTGTAAACAAAAATTACTATTATAAACTAAACAAAATAAATAAAATTTGTAATGAAATATTTAGCCTATGTCCATTCTGAAATTCTATGCTAACTACTGGTAAATCCAGTTCTTAATTGAGGTCGGATGTGTAGTTTAGAAGATTACCTCCTACATTTCCTGTTTTCCGACCTTAACATAAAAAAAAACGTACAAACAAACATACAAACCTTACCTATACCTATTAGATGAACAATTATACTGTAGAAAAACAATGCAACTGGTTATAATATATTTACATACTTACAAGGTTTCAAAATAATATAATTAATTTTTAATTTAAATCTAATAACAAAATAAAAGACAAACACAGTTTTTCTTTGTTGTAGCATATGTTTATGTTATCTGCAAATTTAATAAGTTATAATTATATAGATAACCAATGATAAAATACAAAATTATGATAATATTTGCACTATATTTAGATTTTTATCGATGATACTTAATCGTATTATTATGGAATTTTTATTGTTTTATCTCAACAAAAATATAAGTTTTCTATTCGGTTAAATACATGATAACTGAATACACGTAACTCAAACTTCCGATTTCTACAATATACTTATAATATAATCATGTAATTATAATACTGTGTGAATTACAAGGACTCGAAAATCCAAACAATACGAATCATTTACGAGTATACTTTTTTATAGCTATTATTATATCCTCTGTGAGGTTATTCGCATAAGGATAGATTCTCAAAAAGACAGATTCTCATAGCGACAGATTTATACAAGGTAATTACAGTATTGAAATATATTAAACTATTAAAGACAGAGAAAAAAGTTCTAAGGAGAGCTCGTTCGAAAGAAAAATCGTAAACTGTAAGAAAATTAATTATAAATTGATTTAAAAGTATTAAAAAACTTTTGGTAATTAATCATTTCATTCCAGATCCCATTTCCCAGACCAATCCCAATTCCTTATCCTTAATCCTTGTATGGTCGGCAGCGCACTTGCAGCATCTGTGGTTTTGCATGTGTTATAGTTATAGGCGACTGTAGCCACCTATATTTCATTGTCCTGGGGTTTGACTGATATTACAAATTCCCTTAACTAGTGCGAAAATTACACTAATGTTTGTATTTGGTATTAGTTTGAAATAGAGCTATATTTCAAGAGTTGCCCACAGGACTTAGTCTTGCGTCTGTCCTATCGGAAACGAATAAGTATTACATTTTAACCTATATCAATTTTCTCGAATACCTATTCAAACCTGATTCAATGATCCGTACTTCTATACTTACTAATATTATAAATGCGAAAGTATGTTTGGATGTATGGATGTTTGTAACTCTTTCACGCAAAAACTACTGAACCGATCACCATGAAATTTTGCATACACGTCGTCTGGGACACCAGAAAGGACATAGGGTACCTTTCATCGTTCAACGCGGACGAAGTCGCTGACACCAGCTAGTCTATTATACTTTAATGCTTATCAGATAATTATATTAACAAATTATCAATAATGTGTGCATAATTATGTTTGCATTCAAATAATTATCTGTTTCCTATACACTAGTTAGACACAAGCAAACTAATAACGAATTACTTGAAGCGTAATTACAATTTTGTCTATGAATATTTACAAAGTTTAATTTTATATTACAATTGTGGAACTAAACATAATATTTGAAACGTACATACAAACGTACACCTCCAATTTAATTACTTACTGTAATTGTTTGTTACTAACTTACTAGCTCAGAATACTAAAGGAATCTTAAGAAGACTAGGTATAGCAAAAAAAGCAGAGTAAAATTAAAAATTGTTTTTGTACACGTTTCTATTAAAAGAAATCGGTTAGTGCCGGTGTTACAAATTGTCGTATTTATTACTTAGGTCATATGTATCAGGATAGAAGAATTCCACCAAGGCCATAGCTATTTTGCTATGGCCATAGGTTCTTCCTGACTGTTATCCGAATTGAATTCAAAACAATCTATGTGTATGTTGAAATGAACCTGGAAACAATAAACTTTTGAAGATCTTTAAAAAGAAAATTACTTAGCTTAAATTTAATTATTGTACTTAATAATTTAAATAATTTAAATATTTTTTAAAGAAAAAAATTTAAATTTTTAACGCGAATATGAATTTTATAAATAGGTAAAACAAATTTTCATTTCTTTTTTGTCATTTTTCTAATTAGAATCTTTCGTCAGATAATTAATTAGATATTCTCGTACGATGCCCCGATTACTCCCGTTAAAAACAGAAATGCATTCCGAGAAAAGCGCCACCGGTGTTAAAACTTCATTAGTTATTCTACTCGCCGGCAGGTGGCGGTATAATACTGAAGCGCCACCTGTCCACCTCTAAAGAAAACTATCTATACCTAAGAGTAGTCACTTTTTTTTCTCGAATTTTCCTTTCGTTATATTTAATTCAGTAATACCTATATAGTATTACTATCTATCTTCTTTATATTAAAATAATGTCGCTTCCTGCCGACTTTCCACGCTGTGGTCACGTGGTTTGACTGCGTAGTTCGATCGATCGGACTATGTGAACTTTTTTGTCCAGTTGGTTCGATTAATCGAACCACCAGGAATAGCAATAACATATGGTTCGACCAATCGGACTATAGAGACTTTTTCTTATAGTGTCGCACTACGAGGACTACACGGTTTTTAACCTCTGTAGTAGATCTTTGAAACTACGCAACGGATTAAAATCCGGATTAAACGGATTAAACATTAAAATGTTATCACTAATGGATATAGCGTTTTAAACGAGGAAGTTTTTCTATATAATTTGCAGAAAAAAATTGCACCCGTGCGAAGTTAATTTGCTTTAGCTATCGATTTAATTGTTGTAATTCCATTTGTGATGTAGATGATTGATATGTAGGCTACAGCATCGAACTGCATCCCCAAATTTTGTTATCATCAGTTTTCTGAATTTCCTCCCACCATTGAAGTTAATTTAAAGCATTGAACTATATGTTATTCTAACTTTAAAGACATATTCACGTCAAAAGTAGTCAAAATAAATAACGTGATTTTACAGAGACTCAATGGTAGGAAGGAATCTTTTTGTGTAGAAGTTTCATTATAACTTTTACTTCTACAAACTTCATTGACTAAATAATTCACAAGAAAATAATGCGTTAACTTTAATGAAACTAGGTCAGAGGAGTACATAAGTTTATTGAGAATCTCATGTATACTATTCGTCGTCATTTTCTGACCACTATACGTCATGAATTGTGACCAACGAGCATTAAACCAATTGGTTGATGCTTTGTTTAATGCTCCGTGATTGTGACGTTGCATAATTCAAACTAATAAGTATTTGCGTCAAAATATTAAAATGTGTTACACTTTGTTTAATATTCTTGTATTCTACCTGATTAGTCAATGGAAAGGGACCACATTATAATGCGGTTTATAATTTCTATTGTCAATTCTAATGCTGAGAGGGTTTTCCTACAAATTACTCACTGAATTAAAACCAAGAGCACGTACGTCATTTGCAACATTCAGCTTTTGTATTAGGTTGTGTTCAGTGACATTTTTAATATAATTTTTATAATAAAAATAAAAATACTTATTTATTAAGTCAAAAATATTTGAATTAGTGAAATGGTGCAAAATAATTTGTCGTTTAGAAACAGTTTGGAAGCTGTAAAGAAAATGTCTTCTATAACTAGGACTACAAGCACACTTGTAAGTTTTCAATTTTAACTGTTTCTTTCACCAACTACAAGTAAAGTGTTGATTAGTTACTTTTAGAAATAATTTTATGTTTTATTAAATTATGCACTCGGCTCACTGCATCCTTCGATTGGCGATTTTTTTTTTATTAATTTCTTTTTAATATTTGGGACGTCACATATAACACAAGCAACGCCACAGTTGCTTTAAGTCCTCTGCCGACCATAAGACATTATAAAGGGACATTCAATGAGTGAGTAAGGGGCAATGGAATCCCTTACTTACTATCCGAATACTGGTATATGATGGTGGTCTTCTATAAGAGGGTGGTTATTACCGCCAGACGGGCCGACTTTTATTTCATATAGACTTAATTTCCTCGTGAAACGCTTGAAAATGTGGCTTTTCAATTCTCTGCCTGCTCACATTTAATTATTTGTTATCTATAAGGAAGAATATTGCACAAATTGTATTTTGTATATAGGCACGACGCAAAACAAATTCTGACTAACTAACATTTATCAATAAAAATGCGGTCAAAATTTTACCTTGTCGTTATCTGGAACACGACGGTAACATTTATGTTTACGCCTTTTTTTACTATTGATATTAATATAACTAATCATTGTGATAAACATTATAAATATAACATCAAAGGTAAAGTAAAAAGGGACTTGTCATTTACGATGAATAAATAAATAAATAAATAAATAAATAAATAAATATCTTCACACATTCCACACATCACCATCCAGTTCCACAGTAAGCAACTAATGCTTGTATTATGGATACCAGACAGTTGATTTTTTTTAAATACATACATATTATAAATACAAACATCCATGACTCAGGTACAAAGGTAAATGTTAACACATAAATATTTTGCTCCTAGCGGGATTCGAACCCGCGACCGTTTTGTTAACAGCTAAGGTTACTAGCCACTAGACCAAACGTGTCGTCAAAGATTCTAGAGTTGTACTTCAGTACAACTCTAGAATCTTTGAATCTAGAATCTAGAATCTAGAGTTGTACTTCCAACAGCAGTAAACGTTTATTCATCGTTATATAAGGGTCTACTCCATCGTTCCATCTATACCTACTTCTACACTAATATTATAAAGGGAGAAGATTTGTATTTTTGTATGTTTGTAATGAATAAACTCAAAAACTACTGGATCGATTTTAAAAATTCTTTCACCCATAGAAATCTATATTATTAGTGAGTAACATAGGCTAATTTTATAAAGTTACGTGGGCCAAGTCGCGTATGCTCCATATTATGTACAATGTATGTAACTTCGATTTTGTTTAATATTTTCATATACTTTTACATAAAGTAATGCCTTATGTTTTAATTTAAGATCTAATGTGTATAATATAACCTACATTTTGTTCATATACTTGTATACAATAAAAGTGATTCAATAGATAACTTTGAAAGATAATTCAAAGTTATCGATTGAATCATTTTTACACGTAAAGTGTAAAAATGATTCATTCGATAACATTTTTACACTTGCAATCCAAATGTTGATGAAGTGACAACTGACACGAATATTACCTTAAAAATTGTTAATGAATTTGTGTCAAAAATAAACTTGGAAAGTGTTAAGTTGGAGCAAGTAGTGATTCAAGTTGATGCTAATCTGTGTGACTCTACAATGGAAATGAATACGCCGTACAGCGAAACTCCTTTGGTATATTCTGCTTCTTCACTTTCGCATTCATTTACTTCTAGTGTTTATACGTTATATTCATTTGTATGATAATTAATATTATTCATTCTCATAAATATTGTAAAGGAAACGTACTTATCATTAAGCTAGAGTCTCTTTGCAAAAGTGTTCCAGCATATTTCAACTCATATTTATCATCTACTGAATTCTTAATTTTTTCTATATATAGATTCTTAATTAACCAGTCAGTGATTTTGAATACTCATTACTGAAAAATGACCAATGAACGTATTACTGTTAATAATAATATTTTTTTAATTTTGAAAATTTTCATCCATGAACTCCATCAATGAGCTAATGTTAAAAAAGTAATATAACATTTGAAGCTTCATTAAAGTTTAAATATTTTCGGTGACTAACTTCAAGACAAGATCAGTCGTCTGTTAAAATTAACCGGTAGTCAAGACTTCCTATAACTTTTTTATTTTTACCTTTTTGTGTTAACACACCTTTTTGTATTTGACCTAATTATATTTAATGTTAATTATGGCTCTGTTACTGTGTATAAATTAATACTTACAACAGAAACTAACACATTCTGATTTCTTACGAGTATAAGCTAGTTAAACCTGTAAAATTAGGTTGCCTTGGACCTTCAGCTTAATATTAAAATTGTTCTGTAGTCTATGTTCTTTATCTATAGTATATAAATTGCATTCATGCGAAGCCTGAGTGAGCTGTAGTGTAATAAATAAATGTCATAAAAGCGGATAATTTTACTGTCAAATTACTTAATCCGTCACCAATTTCACAGTTCACGCGAGTTCATGGTCATAAAGAGACGATGCCAACGAACCAAATTAACTGACACGGTTAAAGTAATTGATACTCTCTTCACTTACTTTTGAGTTCAAAACACTTTATCGAACATTGTTTTTATTGTCCAATATACCTTGGATCTTGATGGGTGGCAAAATGTTCAACATATTTGGCAATTCAAGTCGCTGGGCCAGAACGTGTCTGGATTTTTACGTGAGTGACACTGAAGCTGTCAAGTTAATTGGAATTTTTAAATAATTTAAATAAATATATTTATGGTAACATTGTACAGGAACAGTTGATAAACAAAGTTGATAAATTCATTATGCAGACGTTATTAAACTCAGTTGAACAAGTTGATAACTTTAAAGTTACTAGTTGCGACAATTTATACAGTAAAGTTGACGTTTGGTGCAATTTCTTTAACAAATTATTCTTCAGTGTTCAATCAATGATTATCTTGTTGGATGAATTTAATGCCATTACTTCTTAAACGAGCAAGTCAAATAAATATGGACACGACAAACCGCGAGAAGTCTCTCTCTGAGAGATGAGATCAGTTGACTTGAACTTGGTCTACATATATAATAATAGTTTTTTGAAATGACATATAAGAAGAAAAACGTCATAACTCGCTGTTAGCTAGTTTCCGAAACTAAAGTGACGGAAATTAGTTACAGAGTGTCTGTAAGACGACAGAGTTGCTTTAAATAATTCTTTTATAGTACTTATTGTTCTCTGAAAGCAATGTAAAACTCTTGGTACTAATAAAGAAACTAAAAAGAGTGTGGGTGAGACATTACCTTTAATAAAAAGTAAAATATTAAACTAAATTAAACATTAAAGACTCTGTAGTGAGCTACGTATTTCGGTACAATTCGTAGGTATAACGATAAAATCAACTAAGTTTGTGAAGGTTGTTGGTAAAGGTCATATGAATAAATTAGAGTTTCAAGTCCAATGAAGTAGTTTAAAGACTTATACATTAACTATAGCAGTTACACCAAAGACTATATAAGTATGTGTTACACGAAGAAAACCATTGTGTTTCAAAAAAATTATGTCCCCATTTTGATATCACAATAATATAGAAGAAATTTAAGTCAATATTTTTAAAAGAGAAAAAAAAACGTTATTCAAGTTTTTTAAGTACCCTTAACCACTCATCCAAGGGGCTCATCGAAACTTTTAACTGTATAAACTCTATTTGATAAGAATAATTTTCGTTGTCGCATTAGTTTTATGCGCGCTCCCGTCCTTTTTATTTGCTCATTATACTAATTATAAGCTTGTTATACGATTCCACTAACCACGAGTATAACCCAGTGCTGACTTACTACTAGGGTTGTACACAATTATTTCCAAGGGTTTGAACTCGTTCATGTATTCGCGCAAAACCATCCGCTTTACACTGAGCCATCTCGCCTTATAACTAGGCTTGTTAACTTAACTAGCTTAACTTAATCCAATTATAACTACGCGCTTTCAAGTCGGTTTATCTACTGGGTCGAACATTGATATTCCGTCTATTTTCATACAATTACATATCGAAATTCGAATCACTGGGTCTAGTCATTGGGCTGATGCAAACGCAGCATAGGGGTGAGGCGATAAGTTCAGTCGTTCCGTGCACGAAGGGCAACAAAGGTCACGTCTGAAGGTCTGAAGGTCAGCCGTTTCGTACAAGGTCACAAAAGCCTTGTACTGTTCGTTTCAATGACGCGCTTCGGTGAATTTATATAATTTTTAAAATTGATTTAAAATATTTATAGTAAATTGTTAAAGTATATATGGCTAAATATTATGATGATTTTACTAATTAACTATTAAATTATTTTATTTAAAAAAAAATTACATTGTTACCCAGTTCAAATAAAAATAGTTTTTAGAATTTTTTTCTGTTTGTCGGTTTGTCTGTGAGATTGTGCACGTTAATCTCAGAAACGGCTTATCTGATTTGAATGCGGTTTTCATGGCTGTTTTGGTGATTACTTAGATTAAACTATAGGATACTATTCATCTTAGAGACATCTTAGGTTCCTGTGGAGACAGCAAGTTTGTTATGTTTAAAACACTTTATAATAAAAATTATAAATACTATCAAAACTACACCTACATTACTTCAGGCATGTACATTCGGGGTAGGAAAAGGTTCGTCACCTTACAGTCGACATTTGCTTGTACCAGGACAATTATCAGTCATGCTAAAATTTCATTTCAAACGGCTGTCATTTGTCTGCTAAATGATTTAGTTTCAAAAGGAACTAATAGGTTAAGACTTGATAAATGAATGAATTTGAAAACTGACGAAGGTTTTCGTACCCTAACTATACTTCAGTTTTTAGTCGATCGCACCTAATCTAAATCTAAAATGTATAATTAAATAATCATGAGGGCTGTCTTTTGTATTATAACAAATGGTATTTTGAAAATTGTAATGTATTTTTTTTTTACAGAGAACCGACTTGGAGGCCCATGATGTGTCAAAATCAAATAAAGGAATGCAACGTCACAGTATTCTATGGCATTTCTTAACCGACCTCCCCTTACTTTTATTAGGTAAGTACTTTTATATTATACTAGCTGGTGTTCGCAACTTCGTCCGCGTTGTAAAATAAAAAATATATAAGCAATATAACGCTTGATCTCTTATTGCTAAAACACATTGGTCAGACGTTAGTTTTCTATTTTATTTTAAACTAGCTGTTGCACGCGACTTAGTAAGCGTATAACTTTATAAAATATAGCCTATTTTATTCGCTGATAATGTAGCTTTCTATAGGTGAAAGAATTTTTAAAATACTTCCAACAGTTTTTGAATTTATTCATTACAAACAAAAATACAAAAATACCAATCTTTTCTCTTCATAATATTAGTTTAGTATATATTATAATATGTTATTAAAAATATACTTGCCTCCTACTTTTTTTAAATAAATACTAATTGCGGTTTTGACGCAGAAGGTCACATATTTTTTTAAAAGCACAAATATTTTTAGAACATTTATTCATTTCATTAGAGATTTTATTATACCTTTTTAGGATCCCTTTATATGGTAGCCTTACACAAAAATGAACTCTACTAACATGTGACAGAATGTAAATTCAATCTTGATTAATTTTAGACTCTACCGTGAGATGGAAGAAGTTATAAAAAGTTGAAAAATTCATTAACATTCCCGAAGATTTTTTTTCCGATTTTTTTTATAAAAACGTTTTACTAGAAGTATAACGTTTTTATACATCTCGAGAATTTCTCGAGAAAAAACGTAGTGTGACACCACTTTTTCTTTTGGAGTCATTAAAAATGGATTATTGCTAACCCTTAAAAAGGGAGAAAAAAAAACATAAAAAAAAAAATTAAAACGTCTGAGACACGTGGGACTGTGTTGGATACATATGGCTCGCCTTTGCACAATCGCAGCGGAATAAAAAATAGTAAAAAAAAGCGATCAAGTTTTACTAAAGCAAAACAAACTTTCGAAAAGTACGCTGAACTCTGCGTGGAATAAATCCAAGCTTATTTCGAAATGTTTTGTATGTTTGTTTTTGTATAAAAAATTGTATCACACCCGCTTTAACCGCGTATCTTTATAAATTTATCGTATATGTTATTCTGACATTATAAACTGTATTACTGTAGAGTTTTCTCAAAATACGTTCAGTAGTTTTTTGCTTGAAAGAGCAACTAAATATCGATACATACTGTTTCTTTTAAAGTAAAAATTTTATATATATACAGCAAAACCATTGTACATAATAAAAATCAAGGACATAATAAATATTTTATGTAAATCGGAAATCTCGTGCATACAATATTTCAACATGTTCCGGTTGTAAATAAAATATACTTAGTATTTCTTTAAACGGGAAATTGCATTTGATAAGAAAGTGCTAAAAACGAAACAGAAACTTTTCTAGTGACGTTATTTCTCAAATTAAATGAATTACTTAATAATATGGGCTTCTTTAGCCATGTGTCAAGTAGGCTAACCGCCATTTAAAGTCACCGGTAACCGGGAATAAAGGAGACGATATACCTTTGTTTGTACGGTAAAAGTCCCAAAATTAAAAAAAAAATCGCCTGTCGAAGAATGCAGTAAACCGAGTGCATAATTTAATAAAATATAAAATTATTTCTAAAAGTAACTAATCAACACTTTACTTGTAGTTGGTGAAAGAAGGCCCTAAAAAGTTTATATAGCATCGATGGTTTATATGAATAAACGAACAAAGCAATCGTTACGGAATTAATTGAATGTCCAATGTAATGCCGCCTTTTTTGGAGATCTTGAGTTAGAATAGAATTATAATTTCTAAAAGACACAAAACCCTAACGTACTAATTATAGGTACGTGATAGGAATCATGACAACATAATCAAATTATGTAACATTTTCTGAATAAAATTAAGATAAAGTCCAACGTATAACATTTTTCAATTTTATTTAAATCTATGTTATTTACATGATTACTTGATATTACATTAATATTCAACACTTTCTTGTAATTAATATAAAGCGCGCAGACAAATGTGTAATAAAGTTCAGGGTAAGCCGTCTAATAATAGGTCTAATAAGGGCTTCACATACATAATATATTATGCATTATATACATGGCATAATATATTTTTATAGATTATACAGCCATAGGTATATTAACTAAAAATAATTTAAATATATTTACAAATTGTACATTATATTAAGCTTCGGTCTCCTAGGTAGCTGATTGCATTGCTTTAACTTGTTTATTTTGTACTAGCTGGTGCCCGCGATTTCGTTCGCGTTGAACGATGAAAGGTACCCTATGTCCTTTCTGTTGTCCCAGACAACGTCTATGCAAAATTTCATGGTGATCGGTTCAGTAGTTTTTGCGTGAAAGAGTTAAAAACATCCATACATCCAAAGATACTTTCGCATTTATAATATTAGTACGTATTAATACGGATAATAGGTTTCAATGTTATGGCGTTTTACCTTATTTAGCTGACACCATAGGCATCGTCCGTCGATGATGAAATGCCCGCTGCGTTTAATTTCAACATAGTTCCGAGTAAAAAAATTTAATCTTTACTCCTTTATGGGCAATCGACTTAATGGTCGTTATCAAGCGTCACAATCGATTAATGTAATTAAACAAATGATCCGGTAAAATTTTAATTATTTGGTACAACTTTTTAATATTAACAAGAATAATGAGATTATCTTCTTACAAAATCTTTTTTTATCAAACAAAATAAATAGTCATGAGTTATTTGGAACTCTTATGTGAGGTTTAAATAGAAGGTATACTCTTTGTTAAATTGTATTAAATAATTGCAGAATAATTATGTTTTGTAAATATATTAATTGAGCTAGTATATTAATATACTCTAATTTGAAAATAACATTAAACTGAAATTCGGCCCTTGCAGCGCCATCTGTTATTCAGTAGCCGTAAACACTATTTTCAAATATATCAAAACAATAACTTTTTCAAGAATTAAAATAAATCAAATTATAATTATATTACACTTATAAATTTTTAAAATAATTGCAAAATAAAACTGGGCATTGTGAGATATGCGAATTTTTAATGCCACAACTTACTCGGGATCTTTAAAATGGAACTTTTTGTGGGGATCACATTGACTTACTATATTACAATAATTGGGGATCAATAAAACAGATATCTTGACTACTACAGATAGTATTAACATATTATATATCTACGTACGTAGAAATGTAGCGAACCCTTGTGCTGTACAGTTAGGACTGTTCTTATTAGGGCTGTACTTATTTAATGCCTATCCTTAATATTTACTACCAAACTGCACGCAAAGAAGAAGGATTTAATTCCCAATGCTAGGATATGGAGTCGTGTAGAAATATTATCCCATGGATTCACTGGACTGTTTTAGAAACTACCTTCGTGAGATATTTCTATTCATTGACTCCTCTATGGAACTGCAAATAAATTCTCTGCTGAGTAGGCAGATTAGTTGCTTTCTTTCTATATTGATTTTATCCACTTATCATTCAAGTGGGAAAAATTATAGGTAACAATTTCTTGCTCCGCAGTTTGCTGTCTTGTGACAGTGCATGTGATCCAATGTTGTTCTCGGTAATTGTTAAATAACACATGATATTCAACGTGCCATCATAAACCTTATGTTGTACCAACTGCTTTCGCTTTGTATATAACTAGCTGGAGCCCGCGATTTCGTTCGCGTTTAACGATGAAAGGTACCCTATGTCCTTTCTGGTGTCCCAGACAACGTGTATGCAAATTTTCATGGTGATCAGTTCACTAGTTTTTGCGTGAAAGAGTTACAAACATCCATACATACAAACATACTTTCGCATTTATAATATTAGTACGGATAAGGACAAATTTATAATACGAATAAGTATATCAGTAATATGATATAGACTAGAAGAGTCATTGTAAGCCTCCGTTTTCTAAGGACCACCAACATAGGTGTTTATTTCTTTAGTAGACAGACGCATATGTCCTTCTTGTATAATGTCCTCTTTAATAAGTGAAAGTTTCTTTTATAAATGCCGCAGTTTTAGAGATTTAGATGTCGGATTCTTTATAATATTAGTAGACAAAAGCATAGTCTGTTAAATATTTAGAAAGTTTAAATAATTTTCTATAATCGTACATTTTATTTAGCCATTATTGCTGATACTAATATTACACGTAACACTTTTCATGGGAAATAACTGAATGTCTGACATTCACTTGTTTGTTTAAATGCATAAAGAATTAAGGACAAATGATTGATATCAGATTTTGCTATATAATGGCTATTGTACACAGCACGCGTACTCACGCATAGAACCACAATAGAATTTGATGTTATTTAACGGCGGTCTTCAGTAAGGGGGTGCTCGCTTAAGTCCATGATAATCGTATAGAGTTCCAATAGCTTAGTATCATCCGGGCGGTGTAACCCTATCACAGTACTAATACAGTGCACCGACAGTAGCGGCAGATCAATTGCATAACATTGAATTGAGTATTGCGTGTCCCTCCATGCTCCTGGGTCCACGTGTACTACAATGTGAGCTGGATTATGAGAACAATGGCATCATTTATCGTAGCGTTATTCTGTAACACTTATATAAGAATCGCTACCAGTCTAAATTCTCGTTAGAACGATAAAATTATGTAAGTTTTATGGTTTATTTTGTTCTTGCAGGCAAGCTATAAGTCATCTATCAAATAAGTTTCGATATAAACTTTCAAAGTTTGAAAACTAGCTATAATTTGAAAACCGTCAAGCTAATCGAAATAATGTATAGAACATATTTTATTTAGAATTTAATGAGGATAATTTTTGCCTTTGAAACTTTTTTGTATCTTTGAAACTTTGAAACTTATTAAACTTTGAAAGTTGGTTTGAAAACTTGCTATAGCTTGAAAACCGTCAAGCTAATCGAAATAATGTATAGAACATATTGTATTTAGAATTTAATGAGGATAATTTTTGCCTTTGACATTTTTTTGTACCTATTAAAGTTTTCGAAAAATACTTAAAAACCGTTCACGGGTTCCAAATTTTACGATGTGTGTGTGTGTGGGGGGGGGGGAGCTGAAAGTGGAAAGGGGAGGAGAGTTGTGGGTTTTGATAAGCAGACCCAAAAGTGTAACCTACACAAGTTTCAAAACTTTATTAATTTGTTTGTCTGAAAACATAGAATGATCGGGCTATTATTGGGAAACTTGTATTATATGCGTTTTGTATCCGTTTTCAAATTGGTGTATTAATTTTTTTTTTTTAAAAAAAGCGTTCTGAATAAACCACCGAATAGAGATAGATGATTGCTTTTAGAATTGAACCATAAACAATGCACTTCCTCTCCTTCATACCGTTTGTATTTGTTCGAACGAATAACAATTTTGACCTAATGTCCTTCACAACTTTTCACTTTAAAGAAATATCGTCTACTCCTCGTTGTCAACGATTTTTAGTTACAGCGGCCATCACTTTGAACTGGACTTTGGATTTACTGGATATTGAACATGGATTATAATCTGTAGATTTTTTTAAAATGAATATCTATAAATAAAAAATATTTCTTGTATGTTACACATTGAATTTAATGTTTCTTTTCTCTACGAACGTTGGCGACTATCTTGGTTATCTTAGGGCCTCTTTCACCATCTCTGAATAAAGTGTCAAGTAGGCTAACCGCTATTTAAAGTCACCGGCCACCAGGAATTATGGAGCTTTTAGCGATTATGGTGTGTTGAATAATACTCCAGTCGTTGTATGTACAGGAATGTTTGTTTATTAAAAATTGCCCTATTTTTATACAATTTTTTACATGGTCACGTGACGGTGTGTGACAGAGAAAACAGTTTGTTGAGTGAGACGGACGATGTTGCTTCACGAGTCGCGAGTACGCATGCGCTCTCGGCGGTGGTGCGAGGTTATAAATATAGGTCGCGTAGTGCGGTCGGCCATTTTCTCGCCGGACGCCGTGGAAGAAACATCTCGTGGATTTCGTGTAACTCGTGGACAACATTGCGAAAAAGACGACTGCGACGACTGCTGCTGCCTTCTATTCGAGTAATTGTTCTCCGTTTGGTGTCCAGTGAAAGTGAAGTGAAGAACACACGTTGATCGCTAACATAAACTGCTCTTGTCAGAGCTATTCCTATATTTAACCGCTAATGGTTGTGTGTGTTTTATTTTCCTATACCAAAACACGTTAATCGCTAATATAAACAGCTCTTGTCAGAGCTATTTCTATATTTAACCGCTAGTGGTTGTGTGTTTTATTTTCTTATACCTAACATGGATACGGTAGCTACAAGCTGATATACATTTGTTTGTACAGTAAAAGTCCCAAACATTAAAAATAAAATGATAAAAAAATATCGCCTATCGAAGGCTGCAGTAAACCGAGTGCAAAATTTAATAAGACATAAAATTATTTCTAAAAGTACAAGTAAATCAACACTTTACTTGTAGTTGATAAAAGAGTTCCTTAAACTTAGAAACTGCTGCAAAACTTAGAAGTTCCTTTTATCACTAATTGAAAAATACGGTATCTTTCGTGCCTGAAATATTTATCGCTCTAACTAAAGCATCGCAAAATCAGAAGTTGTAGGAAAATGCAATTTTTTTTTTACATGTTTGTCGAACATTCACTTTGCAAGTTCAATCTATTAATGTAATATAAACCTTATTTTTAACTGTTGTCGTGAAATTTACAACCGGTCATCGGCCAATTTATCACCCCAAAGCGCGTTACGAACTTACGAGTTCAGTCAGGAATTTATTCGTACTTTCTGGTCAAGAAATACTAAATAAATAAAATTGAAATGTCTGTAATGTCAAAATAACCGCTTATCACTAAATATATAATATATATCAAAGTATATAGGGGTACTTATATAAAGAAAAATCATATTTAAAATTTTTGTTTGTCTGTTTGTGCCGGATAATCATCGAAATGGTTAGACTGATTTTGACGGGACTTTCATTGGCAGATAGCTGATGTTATAAAGAGTAACATAGACTACATAATTTTTAGAAAATTTATATATATATATATATATATTTAACAGTGACTTTTAAAATTAATGAACTTATAATTTATCTTGCTTAAATTTTCACTAAAGCAATTTTCTTTTTGTTTCAGCATTGGTAACGTTGATATTATTCGAATTGAACATCTTACCAACAACCAAGTCTGGTTTCTACTGCAATGATCCAGCACTTTCGTTTCCATATAATGGAGAAACGGTTTCCAAAGTCAGTCTATTCCTGACACTGTTATTATTGCCGTTGAACATCGTAAGAATATTTTTAAATAATCTATATAATAATATTAATAATATCTCCTTTACAAATCAGAACATTTATTATATTTATAGAAAAAAATGTTAAAAAATAGTTATCTATAAATGTCACAATACTATTTTAAAATAAATATTTATTTAAAATATGTAAAATAACGGTTCACTTGATGGTAGGTGGCTACCGTCGCCTATAACACAAGCAACGCCAAAGGTGCTGCAAGTGCGCTGCCGACTATAGGAGGACTAGGCTAAGGATAAGGGACAGCCTGTCTGTCGGCCTTAACATTAAAAAATATCTCAATAAATACAATAACGACAGAATTGTCTCAAAATCTTTTTGTTTTTCAGATCCTCGCCTTAGAATTTATGTTGGACCCCTCTGGTAGCAAATTCAAAGTCAGAATATTGAACGCAATCAAAAGAACCTTTACACTTTATAGAAATTTTCTTTTTGGTGTGTTCATGACTTTAGCAACTGTGGAGGCGTTGAAGATCGTAACTGGTTTTCCTAGACCAGTTTTCTTTGCTCTCTGCGAGCCTGATACAGCACGCAATTGTACAGGGTGTGTATATAGTCTGTTCAAAAAGTATCGCGAGTATTGTGTTTTTTCAAAAATTATTTATTTATTCATGATCTATTTTGTCCCCTTCAAAGTAATCCCCACCAAATATTATACACTTGTGCCAACGTTTTTTCCAATCCTCCAAGTACTTCAAAAAATCATTTTTGTGATCTTGTTCAGCTCCTTCTTCGATGCCGTCTTTATCTCCTCAAACGTAGCGTAGCGTCGTCCTTTCATGGGCCTTTTCAGTTGTAGGAACAAGAAAACTCACAGGGGGCCAGATCTGGGGAATACGGTGGCTGCGGCATTATTAGTGTGTTGTTTTTGGCCAAAAATTCGCGCACAAGCAACGATGTGTGAGCAGGGCCGTTATCATAGTGCAAATACCAATTTTAGTTCTTCCACAAATCCGGGCGTTTCTGGCAAATGGGCGTTCGCGCAAATTGCGCATAACTTGCAAGTAATATTCCTTATTGAACGTTCTACCCTTTAGCAAGAACTCATTATACACCATGCCCCTGCGCGCTTTTTTCGGTCTTGGCTCGTGCGGCAGCTTCCATTGGGATGATTGAGCTTTGGTTTCCACGTCATGAGCATAAACCTATGATTCGTCACCAGTTATGACCCTCTGGAGCAATTTTGGGTCGTCGCGGACAGAGTCGAACAGTTCCTTAGCAATGTTAATGCGATGCTGTTTTTGACCGACATTCAAAATGGCCGACCTTGTCGCTATAAGTAAGAGACATGAGTATCAACATAATGCCACAAAAAAAAATATCGAAAATCGAATATACGTAACCCGTAGAAATTCAAAATTCGCGATACTACTTGAACAGAATATTTTTTCGGAATTGACGCAAACAAACTATAATCTGCAGTAAGGCTTACTAGGAATTTTTCTTCACAGTTCCGAATACGTAAGCACATTCACATGCACATCAACACAATACTCGACTTGGGTTCAAAGTGACGCTTCTCATAGTTTCCCATCAGGCCACGCTGCACTATCGGTGTACAATGGATTACACATGGCGGTAAATATCTGATTATATTATATTATTATATATTAAGAAATAATATAACTTTTTAATACTTATTTAAATTTCAGTGGTATATACAAAAGAGAATATTCGATTGGGGTAACAAGTGCGTATTTATAATTCCATTCAACCAAGCGCTATGCGTAATCTACGCAGTAAATACCTCTATGTCAAGAATCACAGACAAAGTGCACCATTGGTGGGATGTTCTGGCTGGTGTGATAATAGGACTCGGCTGTGTATATTACAATGTAAGTAGATTTAGTATGTATTTAACTTTGGTCTTATTCACTTAAAAGTACACAGAGACCTTTGAGAAGACTTAGAGGATATTCGGAGCAAAAACTCCTGCCAGTGGAAATTCGGCAGAATGGACTTGTTGGACTATTCTAATCACTAGAGGTCGCCCAGTGATTGAAAATTGACCATAAACAAAAACAAAAAAAAAAAAAACAGTGGCACTCCGGGAGTGCCGAGAGAAATGAAAACTTGAACAATTATGTGTTTATTTTTTGAATCGTCTGGAAATATTTTATTGTGCAGGAAATACATACTTTTAAATGAAGTGTTTTTTTATTCATTATTATAAACTACTACTACCCACTACTAGTAAAAAGAGTAAGCTCTTAGTAGCTCCTCTATACTGAAAATGTTGACGACCTTTTTGGAATATCACTGGCCGTTTTCTATTTTTATTTGAAATTACTGTATTCTTTTATAATTGTCAACAGAGGTGTCGGTTACGGTAACAGTGTCGCGAGTTCAAAGTTTTTTTTTCCATCTCAAAAATGCCCAACGCGCCTAAAGAAGTTTTCACTTCAAAAATTGTATATACGAAGTACCCAACATGTGTGCATATGTTAAACACGCGGTAGTTTGTATAATGTTAATTTTAATTAATTTAATGTATTTCTAATGAATATTAAGTATATAACAATATTAGCTTTTCTCCAGACCTTCTCCATGTGCTCGTTTTTACCAACATAACCCCGGCCATTCACGACTGTCAGATTCACAATTACATTGAATGGCCAGCTTAAATAGTAGTTAGGTGTTCCCTAACTCTAGGTGTCTGTTGGTGAAAACGTGCAGTAGGTATACCTACCAAATTTCAAAGGGATATCAAGTTTGGATTTTGATTATACAATTTAATGTATTTCTAGTTCATATTATATTAAAATATTATCTTGCTCCATCCTTACATATTATAAAACAAAATTCTCCGTCGCGTCTGTCTCTCTGTCTGTTAGCGATAAACTCAAAAACTACTACACCGATTTTCATGCTGTTTTCATCAATGGATAGGGTTGTTCTTGAGGAAGGTTTTAGTATATAATTTTCCCGCGGGGTGAAGTCGCGGGCACCAGCTAGTATTTTATGTACCGTATTTCACACTCCTCCATCTGAGCAAATTTCTTATAAAGAGTTCCAAATTGTTGTTTTGAATTGTGATTATGCGTTTAATATCCTAAACTTATTTTTCAGGTATTCGTTCTTAACAAAGATTATAAAAGACCCGAAGACTCGGAGACAGAAGAAATCGAGAATCCAAAAAGAGAATTACTGTCTTAACTTGTAAATTTAATAAGTACCTACTTCATAAAATATATTTTGCTACGTCATTATACATATATTATTCCATATATCTATATATTTATGTGTGTATGTTATACATGTGAGATCATAGTATAAGACATACGGGAAAATCTTTTGATTTTACGTATTTGGTATTGTACAGTCGGGGTACGAAAACCTTCGTCAGTTTTTAAATTGATTTCTGTATCAAGTCACAGACTCTTAGTAGTTTTTGAAAAAAAAAATCTCTAAGCAGACAACTATCAGACGTTTGAAGTTAAATTTTGGCATGATCGATAATTGCCCAGAGGGCCTAGTGCGAGCTTTACTCGATCTACACGTTAGCCACTAGGTGGCGCTGCTTCATTCCAATACAAATTGACGTTTACGCGTTCGACGCGTTTAAACGGGCCCTCTAATGCAAGCAAATGTCGACTTTAAGCTGACGAACTTTTTCTTACCCCAACTGTACCATATGACCGTGTCCTTTGTAAAATAAATTAAGTATTTCTATCTAATACAGTTCCGTCCTACAATATTTTATCGACTAAGCTATAATACAAATGCTTAACAATTTGCAAAGTGCAATGAAGTGTTATCTGACTTAAGATTTAAAATTTAACTTATTTTTTAATTAAATTTAATAGCTAGTTGAAGAATTCAAAGAAGATTAATCAGTTTATTTTCATTTTAATGGTTGAAACTTGTACCATTAGGTATGAAGAAATTATAGACTTTACTGGGAAAATGTCGTGTAATTTGGTAATGGGGTGTCATATTAGATATTTAAGTTTGAAAGTATTATATTTAAATATCCTACAATTTATTTATGAAATCTGTAAAATTTATAATCTGAAGTTTATAAATCCGAAATATTCACAGGAAATTTCTCAAATTAAGAAAGACTTTTATTTTATTACCCAATTCTGCAGTGTAAGTTAATAAACAAAAAACAATGGCCTGGATTTGAATATTTTTGAATGACTGCACTTAGAAGTTAAATTATTTATTTTATAATAAAAAAAAAAAAAATTAAAAAAGTATTAAAAAATTACTGTAAATTAAATCAGTATTGTTATTTAGTGTGTAGTGTATGTTTATTTTATTACGTAGTATTTTAGTGCGTTGAATAAAAATTTGTTGAAATATTTATTGTGTTATTTGACTACCGATAATGTAGGTGTAAAATTTATTGTTTCCTTATAAGCGATAGATGGCGTTGAACAACGAACGTTATTTTAAAGGATCTGTGATCTGTGGGTCATATTTTCAAGTTACCCTAAAATATAGAGAAGACACAAGACCTACAAGACGTACCTAGTGATAGGATGTGTCAATATGAAGATAGATGACGGGGTTCCGCCATCCCTTACTTACATAAGCATATAGCACCTTTTTGGGTGATCTAGTGAGCGCAGTTCCTCTATCCTTACTTTTAGACAAAGCCTATATGAAAATTACAACGACTTGATTACAATTGATTAGTATTATAGTGTTAACGACGACATCTTATAAGTCACACCTAAATTTCTGCAAGTAGCCGAGGGATCCAGTTAGTACCCCAAGCGACAAAAAAATGATATAAAAATAGTACTTATAATTCTGTTAGATACGTTTTTGCTCCAGCTTTTTTTAGTCAAGTGTACCTTCCTTTTGGTTTCGTCATTATTGTATTGACTGTACCTTCATGCGTTGTGATATATAGGGCGTAATAATAGGTATTGCCCAACATCACCAACTATGTAGGACTATTAGGGATTATTACCGAAATAAGGATGCCCATACATCGATTCCCGTGTGACGTGCACTTACGGGATGGTAAACGATCAATTTGTTACAGTATGTCAAGATCCTGTATCTCATTATAAATGCGAATGTGAGTTTGTTTGTTTGTTACTTAAGTTTTCACGCCTTAATGTTTTAAAGAAGTTTAATTAGTCTTGTCTTATGTAAGGAATGTAAGCAGCATGAATTCAATGAAGTAAAATTTTCAACGCTTAAGTTAATGGGCCACGGATGAAGTCGCTGGCAAAAGCTAGTTTTAAATAAATTACTTATTATTATCGTGTTTTATCATCTTGCCAATTAAGGTGTTAATTTAGCCAATTAGATTTATCCGAAGAACCGAAGATTACAGGCGTATCACTGTTACAAAACGACAGGTAATAATAAAAGGATATTTTAATTTATATTTAAGATATGCAGTACTCAAAATGTCCTACCTACACGTCCTAAAATAAATAATAAAAGTAGAAATCCTGCTAATCAGTAACCGGTAAGGAAGCATATAATTATGTATAGGCCAAAATTTCATGTACCTACCTGCTATGACTCTATAACGAATATGTATTATGAAAAAATCTAATTCTAAAATTCTAAAATATTCGAAAATAAAACGTATGTTGTAAAAATTCGAAAATAGAACGTAACTTATACTGTGTGACAATTTTTATTTTACTCCCATAAATTTTCATACCACGGGCTTAATATGAAATTAACTCCAAAAATACTATAGCCTAATTGCTTTCACGTTATTAATTACTATCCACTTCTAGAAATTCTAGAAATTCAAAAGTGTTTATTTATTGAATTAATTAGCCAATTTCCACTTATCATTTTAAACAAGTTACTGACAGCTCTTAATGATATAATAATGACGGCTGATCAAAGAATATAACAGTTGTGCGATAAGAGAAGATAACTTTTGACTGGTCTATTTGTAAATATGACATAATAACCATTTAAGCACAACTAATTCTGTAATCATAAGGAATTTGGGTTATAACTATAACGTCAAAACTTAACCTATAGTAACGATATAGTCAGTCAAATGGAATCGTATTTAACCACTTTATTAATACACTATTTATATATTATAAACATCAATGATTATATAGCTTAATATTAGCCTAAAGACGTTAGGTTTTGTATAGTTATTTTATCTTCAACTATACCAAACCTAACTTAAGTTTTTTTAACGATTTTAAAAATAAACTTCTGATTGCTGTTTTACCAATTATATATAGTTCAATGTGTTTTACCTTAAACGAATACGCAATAACATGTAGATATACGCTCTATACTTGGACATTTAAATTAGACTAAAATACCATTTATGGACAAGGGTCTTGATTCAACCTTCTATTGACCTAAAGACACATATATTCCATTTTAAAAGTCTGCTTGAAGTGCTTCTTCCTAATCTGGTATATTAATTTTATAGTGATCCAATGTTTATAAAATATTGATTTTGAAAAGCCATATTTCTCAACTTTTTTAAGGTCGCGATCTAAGTCTACTGCAGGTTAACTAAGGTAGGCAGCGCATTTGTACCACCTGTGGCGTTGTTTCTGTTAATAGGCGATGGTAACTTACCAATATTACCATCAAGTGGTCAGTCTGTCTAACCACCTTTACATAAATAAATATAAACTTATATATGTGTGTTTAAAATAATAATCCACGTTATGTTATTTTGAAATATGTTTCTAATATTTGTTTTTTGTATGTCATGCATTATTTATTGCAAGCGTTGAGAAATTGTGAATTTTCCTCGTGACCAATATTTATTAAAACGCCAACAACGAGATAGTAAACTTTTGTGTAATGCTAAGCCGGAAATAAACGATGCATTTGAGTCTCTTTCCCAATACTGACTTCTTCAAATAACTAGAGCACATACTGTTGTTTTGATTATATTAGAAATAAAATAAATTAAATTAAATAATAACCTTTTTGGTCGTTAAAAATGCGATACAAAGAAACGGTTGTTGATCGTTGGTTTTAAATTGCGAATCACCCCGCGTGAAGAGGAATATGAGTCATATAGTAAAGCAACTGGCAACACCGTTGAAACGCGACTTAATCGATGCAACCTGTGTCATACATAGGGTTTCCCAACGATTATACTACTTACGGCCCCTCACTTCGCGTCTCCCCTTAAAAATAATGTGGCAGACGCTTGTAGTGCTACGGAAAGTACTGAATCATAAGTATTAGTACTAGGTATGTATAAAAATCCTTAATAAATAAATCACTTGACGCGATGTGGTCATGGTTCGTTCATGTTAGTAGGCGTTCAAACTTATTTTAATTATATGTATATAATTAAATATATCAAAATATTTTGAATGTGGTTGATTTCAGCCTGACAGATAAGATAAGATGTAACTTATAAAAATATGCATGTTACCGTTAGGGCCTCTTTCACCATCTCTGAGTAAAGTGTCAAGTAGGCTAACAGCCATTTAAAGTCACCAGTCACCGGGAATGATGGAGCTGATATACCTTTGTTTGTACGGTAAAAGTCCCAAACATTAAAAAGAAAACAATAAAAAAAATCGCCTACCGAAGAATGGAGTAAACCGAGTGCATAATTTAATCCGTACTAATATTATAAATACGAAAGTATGTTTGGATGTTTGTAACTCTTTCACGCAAAAACTACTGAACCGATCACCATAAAATTTTGCATACACATTGTCTGGGACACCAGAAAGGACATAGGGTACCTTTCATCGTTCAACGCGGACGAAGTCGCTTACTCCTGCTAGTAAAACATAAAGAGGCCCTTAGTGTTCGTAAATTAGTTGGAGTGCAAATCAACTTCTTAATCTGCAGATTATCTTGCTATAAGATATGGCCATAGATTAAAATGTACGTAGGTACGTTTAGAAATATAATCTTTTTTTAAATAAATTTAAAATATAAGTCAAGTTAATCTCGTGGTAGCACAAGATGAATCCCCAATAGTTTTTAGTTCTATATGTAAGACATCAATTGTACTAGCCACTAGGTATATGACGTATTTTCGTAATATAATAGAAAATATTTTAGTTAATAAAAAAAAAATTGAGTATATAATTAAAACACACCGGCAGTTCACAGTTAGTTTAACAGAAATCAAAATGAATTTAATAAGTTATGGTATTACATTGAACAACTATTAGAACATGTGGCAGCGGCGAACGTCAAAAGTGCATTAACTGTAACTTGATATGTCTAGACTAATTACAAACGGAACATAGTATTTAAAACAATATTTAATCTTAAATGTAACCAAGAGTATTTTGTTTTCATTGCATCCATAATAACATGAACAAGTTATTTTGAGGTGTAACTATTTTGTTAGCCACTACACTGGTATGCAAAAAATAACATTTAGATTTTACCAATATTAAAAAAAATCTTTAGGTGATATAGTAATGTTGATAAATCTTTTTTTCATACAAACATTATATTATCATGTCTATAAGCTAATCTATACTTATATGTATATAAAATCGTCTGCCAAAGACTTAACGACGCATAGCCTACTAACAGCTGAAATTCGGAACATAGGTTTATTTTAACGTAAGCATCCGCTAAGAAAGGATTTTTGAAAATTTTAACTGCATACGAAGCCGGGGGTTGGCGACATTGTATAATACCTATCCTATACTTAAAACAGAAGGATTAACGTAAACGATATTTCAGTATAGTTTACCTACTTTTAAAAGCTGTGAAATGTTTATTTTAAAACATCCACAAACAACTCGCTAGTGACATTTTTATTTTGGGCATTTAAAAGCTAAGCGATACTTAAAATATATTTTTTTTATTTTGTGCACATCAGGAAAATAAATGGTTCGCCCTTTGTAGCTAATTATAATTATATCTTTTTACCGCCTCTGGAACTTTCTCTGTGAGGCGTAAAATTTACCCCAACAAGTGGAGCTTTAGCCTACGATTCATTTCTAGGTATATTAAATTATTAGAAAAACTTTTGAAAGTTAGCTATTAAAAATATTTATATGATAGCTTATGTTTTGAATAAATAAATGGGTACTTAACGAATATGTTACTAGCTTTTTTTTGTTATGTAATCACTACATATTATAAAACAAAGTCTTCTGCCGCGTTTGTCTTTCTGTCTGTTCGCGATAAACTCAAAAACTATTGCACCGATTTTCATGCAGTTTTCACCAATGGATAGAGTGGTTCTCGAGGAAGGTTTTGATATATAATTTGCATCCGTGCGAAACCGGGAACAGGCCGCTAGTCTTGAATAAATATGAATTCGCAATGGATTGATATAATATATCTTTAGATTTATCCTAGTCAATTTTGTTAGAGAACTATCGTAACATCGGCCATTAGACATCATACTGTGGACAATAAGCTTAACTAAAGCTCAAGTAAATTTAATTTAAGCCTGCATTGTTTACAATAAATTCAATAAACAATGGAGAGTTAGCGGACACAAGCTTTTTGAATGGTCGCTTAAATTTATTTATTCTATGATAGACTATTTATTTATGTGCCAAGAGTCTTATACTTTTGTTAGCCTTCGGGACGTTAACGAGATAATCCTGTCTTATTTAACACACAATGTTAGGTGACGAACTGAGGATCTGTGGAGTAGAAATTGTACTTGATAGGACTTCATATAAATACTAGATTTCGTTCGCAACTTTGTCCGCATATATTTATAAATTATTATCTGGTGCCTGCGACATTGTCTGCATTGAAAAAAGAAAGTATAACACTAGAGAACCTGGTCGCGGGTTCGAATCCCGCTAGGGGCAAATGTGTATGTCAAATTTCATCCAAACCAGCATTATAGTCGTTTTTGCGTTATTGAGGAAAAAAACATCTAAACATTCAAACTTTCGCATTTAAAACTTCCTTCTTTTACTATTTATTTATTTTAATATTAACATAACAAAACTTAAAGCACTATTAATGTGTACAAAACATAATAATGCAACATAATAATAATTTGCACCTTACATTACAATTTTCGCCTGCCTGCCTTCCTTTCCAAAGAAAAAGAAAAATATATATTATAACACAGACAAAACCGATTTACATCACACTGAAGTTATGGCGCATAAGGTCGTCTCCACAGTTTACTCTGTCCCACATTACACTTGAACTCGTAGTCGGCAGCGTGGGCTGTCCTAGTCAAATAAACAGACTGACATCCTGACACATACACTGATCATTCATAAATTGCTTCCACAAATAGATTTTAACGCTTTCGAAATTGCCTCCAAACCGAGCCGACTAACTTACTAGTCCTCTAATTACAATGCAAGTCTCATCAAAAGCTGTTCAGCCGCACAGACAACGAAAAATAGATTCAAACGTATTGTATTCAACAGGTAGACTGCGCATAAAAATTATTGAAATAAAATTGCTTTAAGATAAAGAAGAAAATTTAAGTAGATTTAAGTATTCGTATAGGTAGACAAAAAAGAAAAACAAAATCACTTTATTTAATTATTTAAATATGCGTACAAAAGAACCGAGCTGAGTACATATTCGTAATGCTTATGGTAATGCAAAAATAGAGTAAACTTGTTAATAAGCTTTTAAATTTATACATAAAATAATATTAATTTTTAAACTTCTTTAGATTATTTTTTATTAAGAATGATGTTTTAATATGTATTATATACTAAATATTATAATTTTAAGATTTTTATTGTAAAGAATAGATAAAAGGAAAGTCTTGTAGATAGAATAGTACTTATTTTAAAATAACCTACATAATTTATTATAAATTTCTATAAATAATTTTATTATTAAACAATAAATGTCATTATTCGTATGGAAAACGCTTATTATTTTAACTTTATTTACTTGAAAAGTTGTTAATATTCAATGAACACTTTCACACCCTATATGACCATTAAAATTGTTATAAAATTTTATTAGGCAGTTATAATTGTGAGCAAGCAACTTAATAAAACTTGCAAACGGCTGTGGTTACACTTGGGCCTAACTTAAAAAGTAATTAAGTTGGTCGTCAAGTAGACAGACGCAGTAACCATCCCTCACAGAAAACCACCATGAATTAACAGCACGAAGGGACTCCAGAGCTCATTGTTCTGTCCCCTTGAATCTCCTTCGACAATGTTATAAATGGAATGGTAATTTGTTTGTTACCCTTTCACGCCTTAACTACACAACCGACTGTAATAACATTTTGCATACACGTTTTCAGGGATATAGAAAAGAATATATTAGGATACCTTTCATCCAGAAAAAGTACTGTTCACGAAAATAACAAATCCAAAAAATATATAAACTGACAAAAATATATTAGCAAAATAGATAAATATATAAAATAAAATGTTTTATTTTAACACATAAGAAAATGGGGCGTGGACAAATTCGTGTTTGTGAGTAATCAATAATTTATTTGTATGAGGTTGCATCAAGTACACCCCATTATAGACACAGCCTATATGAACATTACAAAGGAGCTCTTATCAATGCTATGCCAAGCCGAGGGCCGTTCAGCTTCGCTTCCGTTGTTTGGCTAGCTTTCTAGTACTGTATCCATTGTTACATTAGGATTTGAAATACGATGCAGAAAATTTTATGAGCTAGATTGAGCTATTGTAAAATTATTGCTCATTTCTCTTCGAGTTGTGAATCGGCTTATGTATAGTTTGCCAGTTGAAATTACTGTATATTTTAGAAAGATTTATCTAAATAAGTACATTTACGTTTAACATTATTATAATGTCACGTTTACATTATTTTTATTTCTTTTGAGCAGGAAAACTGACTAGCTTAAAAACAATTAATCTGCTGATTAAACTGTGTGTATATTAAACAAATAAGTGTTAGAAAATAATGTAAAGGTTCATTGCCTCCGAAGCTGCCATAGATATATTTTCGGAAGTAAAACGGCAGTGCGAGGAGCAATAGAGCTTCTAAATATAAACTAGTGGCAACAGTGCATAGTTACAATTATGAGAAATTTATAAAATATCGTATAACTAATATTATAAATGCGAAAGTGAGTTTGTTACACTTTCACGCTTTAACTATTTACTCAACCAATCAGTATGAAATTTTGCCTACACGTTATCAGGGATATAGAAAAGGACATAGGGTCTAAAAATAAAAATAGTTACCCCTTATAAAAAATATATGAACAATATATTATGAAGATTAAATAAATGTTTTACACCTAAGAAAATGGGGCGCAGACGCAGTCGCAGGCAAAAGCTATCAAAAAATTCTTTTGATTCTTTAGCTATCGAATGGTGTTATTAATTTTTGGATGAATAGATAATTATGTAGCTACAGCATCAAACATCTACAAATGTGGTAGTTCAATACGATATTATATTATTATTATACACCCATGTAAAGGCAATTAAATTATTTCATTTGATTTGAAACTGTATCCCCCGATTTTGTTATCATCAGTTTTCTAAAATGCCTCCCACTATGGAAGCAAATTTAAGTAAAGACATATTCACATCAAAAATATTTGCACCATCGCGAAATAAGATTGCCACCCACTTTCCTCATAATTACTTACTTAAGTACCTATTATACTATTTTTTTGTTAAGTTTGTACAATGGAAACGATTCTATAGAGTCCATTGACTACTTAGGAAGTGGGCGACATGAAGTGTTCTTTACAAGTACATGTCCTCTCTAGGAAAACAATAGACGAAGCTGCGGAGAGTGCTGCAGGCTCTTGTCTGTGCCGGATTCTATATCTATACTTTAAAAAAGATCTTAGATCTCAATTGAATAGGGACGCATGTCTATAAGATGTAGTCTTTGATGTTTACTGGGCTCAATAGGGTCGAGGAATTTATTTGCACAAGTTATAGAACTTTCTCTTTTTCACGTTTTAAACGGTACATGTCGTCTTTTCAATTAATTTTATAGCAGACTAGCAGACAGACTGATAATCGCTAATACAAATTAGTTGGAGTTTTACCGCTTACCATAATTTGCCAAAAACAATAATTTGGGCTGTATAAGTAAGTAACTATATACTTGGATTGAAAATGAAACTCCAAGAAACTCCAAGAAAAACTGTCATCATTTGTAGTATAATATTTTGATGAGGAAGTTGTAACTCATGCTCTTGTTTACAAGTGACGAAATGTTTATCTAGGTAGGTAGTTATTTATATTAGGCAATCTGCATTGCTCTAAACTCCGCCGTACCTCTGACATTCACCAGTTCTGACCTTGAACTTGGCTAACGTTCAAGAGCGAGGATGTGCCAAAACAGAGGGGCGGGAAATTGGCTAATGGGTGGACCAATTGTAAGCCTTCCGCAATTCTCTGTGTCATTTAAATCGAGTGATTTATTATCTCATTTTAATATTCCCGAAGGTAATCACCCGTTTTGCGTAGTAAAGTTAGAAGGGAAAAAACCTACGTACGTAACTATATTAGGTAATGACACATTTTTATGTGTGAGTACACTTACTATTAAAATATGGACTATTCATTCACTATTTCTAAATATGCCCACCATATAATATTTATGTGGAAACTATTTAACAAATATTTTTAATACTTATATTTAGTGTAAAGCCGGGGGCGTATCGTTACTACATACCTATTATAAAATAAAGTGGCTGTATGCTCCTGCCTGTTTCTCCCAAAGATGTGTAGCGAACGGAAAGAGCGTTCGATATAGATACTCTTTGCGCGCGGGTTTGAAAAAGATGAGATGATGATAAGTGTCACGGGTGACATACTACTATTTCATAAATTCTAACTTCATAAATTCAATAAAATTCAAATTATTATTAATTTAATTTATATTTAATTATAAATTATTAAATATAAATTAAATTAATAATAGGTAGGTATATATAAAAGTAAAAGACACAATAAATTTAGATTATAAATTGAGGCTATATAATATATAGATATTACGTATTTAAATCGATTTAAATAGTTTTTCTACATAGTCGTATTTAAGACTGAACAACCATTTTTTAATCTTAACCTTAACTTTACGTATGATATAATGCTTAATTTCACAATGTTTAGTAATTTTGTTGTAAATGCTTAATTGTACATACGGATTAAAACGTTTCGCAATTTGGCAGAGGAACTTTAAATACACGCTTTTTTACCAGGTCTGAGTATTCACGAGAATTGATAACTTGTCGGCTTGGTTTTTCTCATAGAATGTTCTCATTTCTCATAGTTAATTAGTATTTTTATTGTAAATAATAAATAGTCGTTCTATTAAATTGTAGATAGAGTTTGGTTTTTAGCAATAAACCACAGATGTTAAATATATAGAATATACAGTTAAATATCTTTAGCTTCCTCGCTAACTCAACTCCCTCAAAATCACTCAAAATCCACCCAACGGTTTGTGATACGGTTTCTACATATATTACCATAGAGTAAATAGTACTTTACTTTACTTTTACTTAATAAGTACTATTTACTCTATGTTATTACAAATGAAAAAGGAATAAACGAGGAAGAATTGTGTTTCAGAAAAAAAAAAGGATTGGGCGAATTTGTAGACGGGTCGCGAGTAATAAATAATATGTTTTAATTATTTGCTATAATTATAGATAAATAATAAAATGTGATTATATTATTTTCTTTGGTAAATAGTATGCCAATAATCCAAATACTGATTGGTAGCGCCATCTGTACACTGTGTAGGTACTTATAATGTTCACTGATATAGAAAGAGCTATTACTGAAATTATAAGAAATTGTATAATTATTTATTGGATATTGAAATGTATTTTATATATTATTAGTTTAATAAAAATAAAATTTTATTGGTTAAATATAATTAAATATTAAGAAACCAAGCACAGAAACTGCAGAAAAAAAATCTTATTTTGTGCAATATACTCATGTCACTTGTCATTCTCATCTCAAGTCACTTGTCATTTGTCAGTCAAGCACTGTAAGTCCAGTCAACTTTTGAATTTCTGTTATTAAAATTAACGTACTTTTAAATGTTTATAATAGCAGCGATTACATATTTATTTGTTCAATATAATTTGATTCTTTCTAAATCCAATATTAACTTTGTGCTGTTTCAGTGGCTAGTAAAACGTAAGCAATAATGGATAAATTAAATATAAGTGATGAAGAATACATATCATTTCTTCGTAGTTTAGGCGTCGAAACTTGTATGAGGTCTTTCGAATGGATGAATGATGATCCCGATATTTCTTTTATATTGCGATTTTTGTACACCAATTTGGATGCAAATAACGCTTTAAGCGCGCGAGAAGAGTACAGGTAATTTTTCTATTACTCTAGCTCTTTTTTGTGTAAAGGTAGGAAGGCTGGTTGGTGCTCCTATTGATGGTAGTTGATATCAATCCAGTTGATATTAAAAAAATACAAAATGGAACCTTGATTGGATGAACTAGCTATAACATTATTCCATTTCTTTATCTTAAAGATACAATAATTTACTTTCCAGATATGTAGAAATTGAAAAGAAAGGCCAACTGTTATCTCCTGAGGATTTAAAAGCGGAGGTTAATAAGATGCAAGAGGAATATGAAGATATTTGCCTACCAGGAAACTTACAGGACATTGAAGATGTCAAAATGGAAATAGGTTTTCTAAAAGAGAGATTAAATCTACTGTCCAAACAAGAGGCCGAACTAAATAATCTACACCCACAGAACGAGTTGGTATTTGTAATTATCACATTTTTTTTACCTAGGCATATTTCAAAAGAGGCACCAGATTTATTTGTAACTTCATAATATAAATATGTTATGTATTTTATACAATTTCTATATATATTTAAAATTATTCAGAGTTGAAGCCTTTTTTAAATTAATTAAAAAATTACACCATCAACCTGTCTGCTGTTAATGTATTCAAATAGTAAAATAAATAGATAAATGTGTTATGAATGAGTTTATTATAACTTAATTAATTTATATTTTCTAGATCAACAAATGAAGAACTTAATTTAGAACAGACAAGATTGAACTCGGTAATACAACAAAGTGATGAGGATTTGACTTCCTTGGCTAATCAATGTCAAGCGTTAGCTGAAGAGAAGGAAGCCATTACGGACGAAGTGGTCGACATAATTACCAACAGACTGGACATGTACAGGAATAGTAAAACAAATCCGGTGGGTAGATATTAATTTTAATTATTAATGTCTTAATAGTCCCATGGATGATATCACATGGTGGAATTTTTTTTAACCACAGATATTGATACTAAGTACAAGTATAATTTTAATACACCTTTTATTTTATTTTAAATAAGCTATAATTAAGAATTATAAACAAACCCTTGACTTTCTATTGAGTCCAAACACGATGATTTGATGTAAGTTGCTAAGGAGTTGGGTTTCCCGCAGACTACATGATGCTGCAGCATTAGGTCAAGGTTACCATGTCATGGAAATATCACCGAATTAACAAGCATATACGAAATTTCATATCAATTGAACCTGTGGATGTTAGTGAAATCCCTTCGTCAACTAGGAAATGGGCTGTTGTCTTCAAATGTCTGAAGGCTTTAAGCTTAAGGTGAGCTTTAAGGCCAAATGGCCGGATAATTGGCCTCGTTGGCTCGTTACAAGTTGTGACACGTTCAGCACCTTGCAGCAGTATTTATAGTAACACTCTTTTCAGAAACTGGTCTCGTAAATGCCGAAAATTTAGTTTTCGTACATCACAATTGACCATTAAAAAATTTTGAGTATTGAAGGTGACATTTTCATTGGATTTATGTTTAACTTGAAAATTTTATTCCAACGTATTTTTGATTTTCAGGATGTAGCCAAGAAGTTTTTCACATTTGGCCCCTTCGAGTCATACAGACAAATGCAAACATTGTTCAGATCTGATTTTGATCTATACACGTCCAGGAAGTTGGTTAAGAAACAGGACATTCATAACATCAGGGAGTGGAACTTGGCTTTGATCGAAGCAAGGAATATGGAAGAAAGGTATTTTAGTAATTAGTTTCTTATCATATTCTATATTATCTTTGCTTTAGTACTGTAAAGTGATTTAATAAGGAAACTATGTATATTGCACAAATGTCCTTAAGGTATTCTCAGAATCCTTAACAGATTCTTTTCTTTTCTTTTTAATTTGTTGAATTATGCTTTAATTTTGAATTATTCTATATATTTTTTTCTTTTCTTTTCCGATTGAACGATCTTTTTCGTACAGTATTAAAAAAAATTAAATTTTGCACAAAAATAGGTTTCTTTTCTTAATAAGTTTTCCTTCATCGAGATTTTTTTTTTTATGTTAACGTCTTATATTTATAGTAATGTCTTTATACTAAAATCGTCCAGAAAAAATTCGAATGGAGCTGAACATGTTTATGTGAACTCCCCTATACATGGCCCTATTAAAGTCTGCAAGCTTTGCAGGTATATAATATAAATAGTGTTTTAATAGAATATATAGGTCAAATATTCATAAGTTAAGCCTCCTTTCCTTACCATAAAAAGGTTTCGTTAATTATTCGTTAATCGTTAATTCGTTAAGTGTCTTTATTAAATTTTTATAGATTGACAAACGCGATCTGCACAAACATCGAGTCAAAAGTGGACTTTCACGGGGAACAAGCGAAGCTTGAAGTGGTCATGGATTACTCCCCTGTACATCCAAGTCAGATCGCGTAAGTTGTACATTTGTTTAAACGTACATACTTATTTTAAATTTGACTGCGGCTGTACTCTCTCGTCGAGGCACCGCGAGGCTACATTCTACACTCGCTTCGTCTCGTTGTGTCTCGTCTCGCCTCGCCTCGTCTCGCCTCGTGTGCTCTCCGTTCCGTGTCGGTATTTGTGCGCGAGTGCGTCACTGTGCGAGTGATGAAAGTAGTGCCTTAAGGCTTAGCACGCACTGCGGTTTCAGACAAACAAAAAAATGTAACACAAAGCTTCCTATACAAGCGCACGCATTGGCAACTTTTTTCAGTGACTGATTTGAAAAACGCAAGACTGATTATATAAAACGTAACTTGCTACATTTTGATCGCGGTTTGTAAACGCGCGATTTTTTTCTAGTAATAGTATGGGGGCGCACGCACGGTGGTTAACCGCATTCGGTTTTTTATTCAGATCAGTATAGAGACAGAAATATTAAGGCTATAAAACCAAAACTATAACACACTCTGCTCGCCAGAAATCCATGATGGTACTGAAATAAATTTAAGCCAAACACCAGCCACAATGCGTTTTGCGGTTTTGCGTTTTCAGCTATTTCTCAACCGCTTGCGTTTAATCGCAGTGCGTGCTAAGCCTAAGTCCTTTAGTCCTTTAGTCCTTTCTTCTATCCCTGACAATGTGTATGCATATGTGTTTTAGACATTTTTTTTTCCATATATCATTCAAATCCGTTCAGTAGTTTTGACGAGAAAGAGTAATAGAAACATACATCTATTCATCCTCATAAACTTATATTAGTATTAATGGTATATTACTATTTTGTTTTAATGTTCGTGTTTTAGAAAACAATTAATAGAAGTGCAGGGCCAGGTGGAGTTGTTGGAACACGAAGAAGAAATTTTTGAGCAGCAGTTAAACGATGACATCAAGAAGTTCGTAGAAGATCAAAGTCAGGCTTCGTTCGAAGTGGCCCGGTCGGCCACATTTGCCGTTAGAGAGTAATTATTTCATTTGTTTCATCAATATTTCAAGGAATGTTGATTCGGAGGAGTAATTTGACATTTTCTGAGTTGCAACTTTTTGATTATACAAAAATAGTGATGTCACCTAATCGAACTTATAAAAAAACTTTCGGTTTAATAAAACCATAATCAATGTTTTATAGAACATTAATTAGTTTAAAATTAATATTAATTATTATTTAATCGTATAAGTAAATTATATTTTTTGCAAAGTTTCTTCTATAAGTCGCAATTCTTTTCGATTATATTAATTTTTATGATGAGAATATTTTCATAGGTGACATAAAATTATCAAAAAATAAACAAATATGTATTGTGTTATACTATTTTTTAACTTCACATAAAAATTTTGAATTGTTTTTTTTTTTAAATGAATAAATCATTCCAAATCGACCTAGTCATTAGTAATCCTGCTTTAAACGAAATTTGAACCAAAAAATAACAATAAATAATAGGAATGTTAAATCAATAAAACAAGATAGAAAATATTTTTACCGTAAAATAATTATTATAACTATTCAAACAAAATCGATATTAGTACAACACTACGAAGAAAACGCTTTGGTGACATAATTTTAAAATTTGACATTAAAATGTGTCAAATTGCTCCTTCGAATTATGGAGCAAACTGTGAGACCAAAATTTCACATTTATCACTTTATATTCACTTTTCAGACAAATGCACTCGGATGTGACATTGTTGTGGGACATTTGTGGGCAAATGTTGGCGTTGGACAGAGTCCTCTACTACGCGATGAGAGAGGAAGTGCAGACGTTGCAGGAAATGCTGCAGTTTGCTGCACACTTCCGACAGCACGTCATAGACGAAAGTGACGCAGTTTACACTAGGATTGTGAGTATTTTTGTAGCACGACTATAACCATCAATGTATAACATCCTATCTATTTCGCACGCCATACAAAACACTAGGAACCTAATGGAACATTTAAAAGTGACAAGTCAACACATATACATTAATAAATAAATATAAATAAATATCTTCACACATTCCACACAGCACCATCCATTCCACAGTTCCACAGTAAGCAACTGATGCTTGTATTATGGATACCAGACAGTTGATATACTACATAGATTACTTTTTTTTTGTAAATACATACATATTATAAATACAAAACATCCGTGACTCAGGTACAAAGGTAAAAAATGTTAAAACATAAACATTCGGGATTCGAACCCGCGACCGTATGGTTAACAGCTAGGCTTACTAGCCACTAGACCAAACGTGTCGTCATTGGACATTGGAGTTTAATATGAATAGTAGAACTTGGTCGTTACTAATTTTTACCATTGACTCCGCCATTATTCCGTTTTAGGCGTACTTGACATGTGCCGCTTTGGCATTTGTCACGCAAATTCCATTGTTGTAATACTTCGATGACTATAACGAATTAAATAAAGAAATAATCCTTTGGCCCGTCTCACATGGACTCGATGGCTACTCGAAAAGAAATAGTTAAAAACTAAAATTTCATCGCATAATAAGGTTTATGTTTCTTTATTCACATTAAAGATTATAGCTACTTACATGAGAAATTATAATAAAAAAAACTTAATTAATTAGATACATTGAACGGATAGAAAAAAAAGAAAAAAAAACAAACTTAATCACTTTGGCTTGCTCGTCTGATTGTGCAGTTAAAAATATCTTTTTGTTTAAACAAAGTAATATCGGAATGAATTGATTTATCTAATATCTTTCGAACGCCTATACATAATATATTAAAATTACATAATTGAGTTAAATTCATAAATTTTGATTCTTTATAAATTTGTTTAGTAAATGTTAAAATAGGAAAAATAATAAATATTCAAACCTTCTCATCCATGCTAATATTATAAAGAGAGAAAATTTGTATTTTTGTATGTTTGTAAAGAATAAAATCAAAAACTACTGGACCGATTTTAAAAATTCTTTACCTATAGAAAGCTATATATATTATCAGCGAGCAACATAGGCTATACTTTACGCTAGGCTATAAGTTACGCGGACGAAGTTGTAATTTAAATAAAATAAGTTGTTATATATATGTAAATGAAGTTGGTTTTACTTCATTCAATTCGAATTTCCCGCGTTGTAAACTTTTTAGTAGGGTAATTGTTTATAATTTTAAAAGCGGCTACCTACAACGCGGGAATAACACGGAGGTATTTTATTGGATTGTAAAACGAGACGTGTGAATAAATAATTAATAATTTAAAGCATTTAAATAAGTACACAATAATATAGAAATAATAGCTTTTAATGTTGTTTCTCTTTCAGAGCAACGCATTTCGGTTTTTATTTCTACAGTACAAAATAATACTTATTACATATATATATATATATATATATATATATATATATATATATATATACATATAAATAATTGTAAAAATTAAGATCAATTTTTTTTCGTGTTTCAGGTGTCAATGTATGAATTATGCAAAGAGCACGCAGACTGCGAAAAGAGATTGCACAATTCGAAGACAAATAGTTTATTTATTCGATCTGTTGAGTCTATATTAGGAGGTGATACCCAAAGTGACACTTCAGATTCATCAGAACTTATACAAGTACTCGATAACAAAATAAAAAGAGCCAATGACAACTTCTTGGAAGATTTCACGAGGAGAGAAGGAGATTTAGATCGCTTGTGAGTATTTAAAAAAAAAAAATGTTCGAATAAAATTATTTAAATAAAGTTATGGGCGTAGATGGAAGCAAAAAAGTAAGACACAGTACGCTCTTATTATAAATAAGTAATCGATAAGTGGGCTACATACAACCTCACAAACTACATACAGCTAACAAACTAGCTGTTGCACGCGACTTCGCCCGCGTAACCTTATAAAATATAGCCTATAATAATTTATATATAGTATTCTACAGGTGAAAGAATGTTCAAAATCGGTCCATTAGTTTTTGAGTTTAATCATTACATACATACGAATCTTCTCTCTTTATTATAATTTCTAAAACATAATATGAAGGCTTGCATCGAAACAAAAAATTGAAATTAATCTTGTATCTAGTATAATTAATTTCTAAAATGTACAGAATTTGTGACATTTTCGCGGATTGAATTCTTGTAATTACTGAATAAAAGCCAATAATGTTTTACGATGAAAACATCCTAGCTATAATGTTTATTCAAAGTTGGGACTTCAATAGTTAACAACTATAAAGTCTTTTGCTAAAATATTGGAATATCTTGCGTCGCATTCTGTCTTCGGTTATTCGCCTTATGGTGAGTTGAGACAACAAATTCTCTCAAATACCTATTACTGAGTTCCCACGCACGTACAGCGCCACCTTAACGCGAATCTAGTATAGGTCTAATAGCTCACGATTAGTAATAATACAATTAAAAAGGGCTTCTTGTAATAACTTACCCAGTGTGGCGTCCACTGGGGAATTGCGCAACGCCATTTGGGACGGCAGTACGCGAAAACCGAACGCACGCAATAGGTGTGTGGCGGCCCTTATGCATAGGCTCACCGCACACTTGCAAGACGTTGACAGGAAAGTGAAGAATGTGAGCGGTTCATTGTACGCCACTGCTAAGGTAACTTTTATTATTATTATTATTATTATTATTATTAATGTAATTAAAAAGAAAAATATTTTATTTATACTAAATGGTGCCCGCGTCTTCGTCCGCTTTGAAAAATGAAAAATTTTACACTTGATATAACGCCTGACATTTTTATTGCGACAGTGACATTTTTAAAAAAAAAAATAAAAAAATAAAAAAAAAAATTATCCCATATGTTCAGTTAATAAACTATCTGTGTGCCAAATTTCATCCAAGTCCGGTCAGCCGTTTTTGCGTGAAAGAGTAAAAAATATCCATCCACCCTCACAAAATAATATTAGTAGGATTAATAAAATCAGATTAAGTGTATGTTTTTTTTTTTTTAATATTTTTTCAGAACGAAAATAACATCTCGAGAAAGTTGTGGCAATGGTTCTTGACAGATAAAGAAAAATTCCTCACTGCTGTAACGAATATAAACGATGATACATTTGCTCCCTAAAAAAAAATCTATGGTTTTGTAAGTCAAATATTTTCTATACTGAAATACTAAGTCTAATTTTCTATTAGTAGAATAATAAAAAATAAAAAAAATTTAAAAAAAAATCTTTTATTTTAAAGTATATGTTCACTAAACATCTATAAAATATAAAATAAATAAATACTAAAAGAAATTATCACAATATTTTATAAGACTATTATTACAACCGATAAATTCCTTAATACTTTTTATCTCTATTTAAAAAGCATAACATAGAATGAAATCAGTAAAATTTTGATATATATAAGAAATTAGTTTTTAAAGAAAAATATATACAAATATATATATGGAAATATATATATATATATATGAATCTTGTAAAATTCAAACGTCAGTCATGTTTTGACTAAATATTTTAAGTATTTATTTTTTAATCAACGTCAAAAATGCCAATTTGTTTTTTTTTTTATAAAAATATTTTTTACATTTAAACATACTAAAAAAAAGTAAAAATAAATACATTATTTTAGATATTTGTATAATTATTTTTTGATTATGGACGTTAAATAACGTACACATAATTTTACTTAACAAAAAACAAAAAATACATTTTTTTTAAAAACATAGTTTGAATTTCAATACTCTATAACAAAAAAAAAACAACTGGTTTTTGTTATAAAAAAATACTTTAAATATCCATTTTCGGAACTTCGTAATACTTCCACATGCACAGACCTTAACAAAATAAATTATAAAAAAATATTCTAATTAAGTTTTAATAAATATATTTAAAAAAAAAATCCTGTAAAGAACACCTATCATTATAATCATAATTTTGCGATTATTCAAGTAGAATTTATGATTGTATAAACATTATGGATTATGACTGATTACAGTCATAATGTTATAATGACATAATTATAACACTATGACTGTGATTAGTTCTAGCTAAAAATTATAAACTAATGCCCGACTTTCTATTGACTCCAAACACTCTCTATCTGCTGTAAGTTGCTGAGGAGTTGGTACATGATGCTGCAGCATCAGGTCAAGGTAACCATGTCATGGAAATACCACCCAAGTAAACAAGTATATCAAATTTCATATCAATAGAACCTGTGGAAGTTAGTGAAATCCCTTCGTCAAATAGGAAATGGGCTGATGGTCTTCAAAAGCCTGAACTTATGTCAGCTTTAAAAAAAAAATATATCAAAATGGGTCTATTCGGTTGAAAATAGGATTTTCGAATTGTAAATTAGGAAACTATAATTATAATCTCGTAAAACTATATAAAAAAAAAGTGTTAATTTAATGCCACGTAGGTCTCGGCACCTTTCTAAGTAAAGTATCTTCGGGGGCGATGTGTATTGGATTGTTGAAGTCCACCTCAATATTCTCTGGTATCATATCATAATACATTATGTTATTATGCTCGTTGGCGTTGGCATTGGCTGAAACAATTAATAGATGTATAGATAAATGTGGTCTCGCATTCTTTACTCACTCACTTAAACACAAAAGCACAAATGCTGTTATTTCACAGTGATTTTCTTGTCTTGGTTTCTGCTAAGGTTTATGACTGAAACGCAGTTTATATTCACACAATTATTTACAAATATTTTATTGTGTTATAGTCGTAATCTGGTGTCTCAATGTGTTCTGATTTGTGTACTTAAATTAATTTGATTTAATCTGCCCACTAATAGCATTGTTAATTTGTTAATTAGTATGAAAGTTACCTGTGATATTAAGTCCCGCTATAATATCGTCTAAATGTCGTTGGTCCAATGTGGCTGTGACCGTGACGCGATCGCGATGTAAACTCCGCCTGTGACGCGATGATCGCCGACTCACAGTAACGCTGCTGTTGCGATTTAACAGCGGCAGAGTGAATGCCATTTCCGATAAGGGCGTGTCGTCTGGACCGAACTCCTGGAATTAAATCTTTCATTCATTACCTGAACGTTGGTGTTGCTATAATTAAAATTTTAATACTATGAAGTATGAAAAACAAAACATGCCTTTAAGTGTTTTTTTTTTTTTTTTTCATTATAATAAGTATATTAACAATAATGTATCTGTTCTATGATTCCAATAATAAAAACCTAATTATCTAATTCTAATATTTTCAATGTACCCAAAATAATCCATACTAAATTTTATTAATATAATCGGGCAGTCTACAATTTTGATAAAATCCACTCATTTTTAATTTACTAGACATAAGTCTATGATATACTAGGTGATGCACGCGGCTGCGCTCTCGTGGAAAATTTAGCCTATGTCCATTCTAAAATTATATTCTAACTATTGTTGAAAGTATTTTTAAATTGAATGAGTAATTTCGAACAAAATCTAACATAAGCCCCCGCATATTGCTCCTGACCGCCATTTTGATGACGTAATTTCGTGACACACTCAGTACCTTGAGCACATGGCCGGCGAGTTTTTATTTGCTGATGACGTCACGTGAATGTTTATGTGACAAAGTTCCTGTACATTCACAATATGTATATAGTTTGTTAAATAATGTGACGGGTGTGTAATGTTCTCACCAAACACTTCCCGCTGACGCAGTACGAAGTGTTTCTCTTGCTGCACGAAGTTCCCAAAGGAAACCATCCTTCGTGACCGTTCACCAAATAGAAGCGATGGGAGACGCGTTCGTCTTGACACGCTATTCGACACGGACGGTCTGGTTCCTCTGTAGTAAGATTAATTCGGACTATACATTCCAGTATAAAGCCCCCCACAATGTGGCACTTATGTCGTCCACAATGTGGCACTTATGTGGCCCAAAATGTGGCACTTATGTGGCCCACAATGTGGCACTTATGTGGCCCACAAGGTGGCACTTATGTGGCCCAAAATGTGGCACTTATGTGGCCCAAAATGTGGCACTTATGTGGCCCACAAGGTAGCACTTATGTGGGCCAAAATGTGGCACTTATATGGCCCACAAGGTGGCACTTATGTGGCCCACAACAATGTGGCACTAATGTGGTATTTGAGCGTCAGTTTAAGGCGAGTTGTTAGCAGAGAAGTTTTTTTTACTAATTCCAACTGATTCAGCAAATTATTTTTATACTTATAGCATTTAAAATAGCAGAGAAGTGTTACTTTTCGTCGCCTACTTTGACATTTTAGAGAGTAAAATTACAAATTTGTTAAAAAATACAATGCATAACAGACCAGGGCAGGTTTATATACAAAGGTCAATTTTCTTAGAAATTAAACAGTAGGTAATAATAATAATTAAAATATAATATTAGTAGCACATGTGCTGTTATTTCGCGGCTGTCTCCAATAATCCAATGGTTACTGCCCAACACTATTCATGTACTCGTACTTACTAAGTTAATATAGAGTAATTTTAAATTGTGAAATTTACCAGAAGTGGGTGATATTTGCATGCCAAGTCCAGATAACCTTCTAACCCTTTCTTTATATTTAGTGCAGACCATAGTCGCGTATTGGAATGGCGTCTTCCTTTGTGTGCAGCCCTGAAACAATTTAACACTACTAACTTTAAGATCACAAAAAAAAAAAATATCTCCATGTAAAATTTTTCATGAAAACATTTTTTTGTTAATATCTCAATCAAAAATATACTTGATATACTAACCAGATCTGCCCGAGTGGGCTCGGGTCGACACAGCTGTATGCTGGCTTTTCGCTTGTCGCGCACAAGACGGACTCCGCTGCCGCCCCCTATACAGTGGTAATGGCAACCGCTTGTAGGCCTCCACTGCGACCCCACTGCCCTTCGCCAGTTGCTTGAAGTCTTTGTTCTGCAAAATTATAATTATCAAAGATTCGTTTTACTTCCAATTGGAATTAAAAGAGCATTTAAAGAGGAATTCACATAATCAATCTTGATTATGAATTTATTTAGTTAAGACAACGACAGACAACTTTCTAAAAAATAATTTTTGAAGTTCTTCTTCTCTCTTTGACTCTAGTTCTTGGGTTGGTTGGGAGGACAAAAAATTGGTTGGATTTTGTTTGTTGGTGGCGGGGGATTTTAAATTGATTTGTGTGGTTCGGTGAGGATGGATACTGTGGCCTGTGGTTGGTTGCTGGAGTGGTGGAAGTGGAACTGGAATATTCTTCTGGAAAATACGATGGAATGGATTTTAATGAAAATAGTAAAAGGAAATTGGTCTGGAGTCGAGTCCTGTCTCCAATCTCCAAACTCTCTAATTCCAGAGGGGGGTGGTGGACTGGTGGAGGGAGTGGAAGTGTAACTGGATTCTGGAAAAAATAATGGAATCAGTAAGAGGAAATTGGACTGGAGTCCAGTCCAGTCTCCAATTCCGGAGGCGAGTTCAGAGTCCACACTTCTACAGCCACACTAGACTAGACAGATAATACATAAACGAGTTTGAGCAGGAACAATATAGAAAATAAAAAATGAACTTACGACGTAACACTGTAAGGCGTTGCCGCTTGTAGTTGTAAAGCCTCCCATTCGCAGTCACTCGGTTTCAAAGAGAACTCCGTATCCGATGTGGACGAACAAGTGAATTTCTGAAAAGTTTTATGAAGTTAAAAAAAGCAGAGGATTAGATTCACCCGATTTGTATTAGCAAACCGCCCAATTTTTCTCTTCATTATTAGAAAAAAAAAAATTAAAAAAAAATGCCGAATTGGTCCATCCGTTCTCGAATTTTGGGCTTTTAAGCCCCTAAATATATTAAATATTTTGAAATAATATATTTATTCATATTATTGATTGTGTAGGTCGGCATTGTATCTTTGTACATTTCAGTATTTTCCACGCGAACTAAGTCGAGGGATTCAATAATTTCTAAATCAACTAGTTCCTAAACAACGAGTTCGTTTAATCTTACTTTGTCGGACTGAAGTTAGAAATTTGTGTGAATTCCGTGTTGTGGTGGCCACACGACCAGATAGCCGAATTTTTTTTTTAAGTTATGTACTTGTCGGCTTTCGTACCTTGTTCGTTACTAGACTGAACGTGTAAATCCCGGTGTTGGTTATTGTACCTGACAGGTGCCCGATATGCAAAACATTGGGGACATATTGGAGCAAGCGGTTCCGTCGGGAAGAGTCCAACCGCGCGACTTGTAACCGCCTCCGCGAGTATCGCACCAAACTGCGCACGCGCTGCTAACGTCTGCAATTACAATCAATGTATTATAGTTAAGGGTATCTATACGATATCCATCAAAAACCGACGTCTTGCGGTTCATTTATTGGGTAATCTGTCACTTATGAAAACAAGTTTTTAATTTATATAGGTAAATAAATCCATAAACTACAGTTTATTAACGCTTGAAAATGAAAATTATCTTTTTTACCTCCTCTAGTGATCTATTTCCCAAAAGCATTTTTGAAAAAACGGCTAAAACAGTGTCTATTTCGATAAGTTGATCTGAATAATTAGAGCATTTAATAAAACAATAAAATTCTCCCTATAAAGTATAAAGTATAGACTCCCTATAAAGTGTATTTTAATTTATTGTTGCAAAATATTACAAAAAAGGCCTAGACACTCATTAAAAAAATTAAACCATTTTTATAAAAACTCATTAGAAATTTGCCTTATTGCAAATACACAAGGCTCAAAATGGCTTCGCTTTTGTATGTTGCAAAACATGGTCCTACTTGATTGGACTGTTTGTACCAAGCAGATGTACTTGTCCACAACTTCGAGTGTTGAATTCCAAACTGTTAGTTAGGTGGGCACAACAGGGACATTAGACATTTGACATAAATTCAAATCCGGTCATAACATTGAAATCGCAACGTGAGAAATGTATAGGCGTCCTTAATACCCGGGACTACGGTGCAATGAAAGCGGAATAGTGTGGCTGCAAGGTTATATTGTGAAGCGCATGCGCAATATAGTGTAATGTATTCGATGGTGTGATTGGCTGCAGCGAGCTTCGATTGAGGATCTAATAAATAAATAATAAATAAATAAATAAATAAATAAATATCTTCACACATTCCACACAGCACCATCTAGTTCCACATTAAGCAACTAATGCTTGTATTATGGATACTAGACAGTTGATATACTACATAGATTACTTTTTTTTGTAAATACATACATATTATAAATACAAAACATCCATGACTCAGGTACAAAGGTAAAATGTTAACACATAAACATTTGCCCCTAGCGGGATTCAAACCCGCGACCGTTTGGTTAACAGCTAGGGTTACTAGCCACTAGACCAAACGTGACGTCATGTAATGAATGTAATGAAATGTAATGTGACGTGTGTGATGAAATATTAGCAAGCGCTATTGTGCAACGAGGTATTGAAACTACCCTTAAACCTTTTAAATAGTGTCGGGATGAAATTTGGCACATATAGGGTACTTTTTATCCTGGATCAATGTTAGGTTAGTGTGGAATTTTCAAAAAATAACTACAGTACTTAGTAAGGCATAGCTATCCTGTAATATAAATTGTGTTCTCAGTTTATATATTTAATAAATAAATCCTCACCATCAGAGTCGATCCTTTGAAGTCCAGTCCCGATGAGATCTGGGTCCACTTCCCTAGCTCTTCGGCATATTTGATCAGCGAATTCTCTCACAGTCATTCGCGGCACATTATTGCACTAATAATAAACATAATGACATTCAGATAAAGTTAAGAGTATATCAAATTAATTTCAAGTCTTGTACAAAATAATATTTTTTAGCTTATACAGCTATATGGTAAACACAAACTAATATAAACTAAATTACTGTAAAGTTTAATCAACATTACTCCAGTAGTTTTTGCGTGATATCCATTTTCACAAATTTTCGCATTTATAACATTAATAAGACTCTGAATTATTCCTCAATACCAAAAAGCACTTATGCTGTTATTTCTCGATCCCAATAAAAAGGGTACGAGGATGATAATGTTGATTAATTTTCACAAATTTTCGCATTTATAACATTAATAAGACTCTGAATTATTCATCAATACCAAAAAGCACTTATGCTGTTATTTCGCGATCTCAATAAAAAGGGTATGATGATGATAATGTTGATTAATTTTCACAAATTTTCGCATTTATAACATTAATAAGACTCTGAATTATTCATCAACACCAAAAAGCACTTATGCTGTTATTTCGCGATCCCAATAAAAAGGGTATGAGGATGATAATGTTGATTAATTTTCACAAATTTTCGCATTTATAACATTAATAAGACTCTGAATTATTCATCAATACCAAAAAGCACTTATGCTGTTATTTCTCGATCCCAATAAAAAGGGTATGATGATGATAATGTTGATTATTTACCTGATGAGCGTTACAGGATTGATACTTCTTATCGTGACCCGGGCAATAATTATTTCCATTGTCGTGCCTAAAGAAAAAAATTACAATAATAAAAGTATCTGGAGACTGTTGACAACTTTGACTTTACTGGACGTAAAGTTATATATTTTAATTTATACTTGACGTTAGACTTTAAAAAAATTTATAAATTCCAATTTCGAAACTTAACTTTTATAAATTTTGGAGATGTTTTGTTTTTAGAAGACCTATTTAAAAAAAAATTCTAATAGCTGTATACTGCGGTTTGACCTGACATTTGATTTAATCTATTCTCTCTCTTGATATTGTTAGATTTTACGCTTTATTCTTTTTGAATTTTTTTTAAATACTTGGCTTATAAATTTCCATGCATTTTATGCATGGACTAATGAAGCTTTATTATTATTATTATTATTATTGTTATAAATTTCCTTTAAATCACTGTGCATACTTTCAAGTTCACAGGATTTTTAATTTGATTTTTTCTCATTATGAAAATGAATATGAAGAATTAAAAAAAAAAAAAAATTAAAAAAATTAAAAAAAGACCTGGGTCTGGTACAGCGGCGGGTAGCAATAGCGACTCCAGCGGCCGCTGGGGCTCTCGCGTCGTCTACGAGGCAAGCAGACGCGCACTCAGACCACTCGGACCACTCAGACCACCGCGACCACCAACCACGTCTTGTCGCGCGCCCTTCGCGCTCCACGCACTCGCCTCCGCGACAGTACTGCACAAACACCACTTTATTGTTTCTGCGCTCCTACTACTTTTGTGTCTCAATCAGCTAGAAAGGTTGTATCACCATGTCCTCCCCGCATTTGGTGCCCTCCAAAGCTGGATGCGAAGTCCAGGTATACCTCTCCCTCTGGCAGTGCAAGTCCCTACAGATATCTTCTAAATTTTGAACTCCTGAATGTCGACTGCCGCGACCGTATTTTAACATGCCTGAAAAGTTTACAGGATTTTCCTTCAAAAGTTATTCAAAAATCAAATAATACTGTAGTAAGCAATTAGGGCGATGAAATAATTATATTATTATTTAGTAGGTATTTTTTATTAAATAAAAAATTTAAAAAAATACGATTACTAATACTCAATAATATCCATTAATTTTTAACTTTTTCGAAATATAATCATACATAAATAGAAGTTATTTTTCATTAATTAAATATTTATTCTTAGGTACCTTATTAAATAATTTAACAAGAAAACATTTCATGAAATATTTTGTTCTAAACGATTGATCATTTAACACAAAGTATTTTTTCGATTGGTTCTAAATTTAAATTTTGTTAAATGTTGTTAAAAAGAATAGATAGTTCTGATAGAAATGAATAACTATACATAATTTATGATAGAAAAGATATTTACAGTTTAGGGGCTGTAATAAATAAAAAAATTACATTGTTGGTCGGCATCGAACCTCTCTCCAGGCAATATTCCTTCAGCACTGTGGTCCAACTGCCCTGCTGAGTTTCCATGGTCGAGTAGGCACCGAGATTGTATTGTACTGGAAATAAATCTTATTAGATATCTAGCTGTTGTACGCGACTTCGTCCTCGCAACTTTATAAAATATAGCCTAGCTGATAGTATATCTTCGCAACAGTGAAAGAATTTTTCAAATCGGTTCAGTAGTTTTGGATCCTATTCAATGCAAACAAACAATCAAATCTTTCCTCTTTATAATATTAGTGTAGATAATAGATTACATTAACAAAATAATTAAACACTTAATTACTTCTTTGAATCATTGAAATTGCTCTAACTGTTTACCTAACTATTAATTAAGGCGAGATCAGCCGCAGGGAACAGTTGATTGAAAAGGCTGATCAAGAGAGGAAAAAAATCAGACAATACTTATATAAATGTTATCCATCGTATTGTATGAAATGTCTACGAAACTCTACTAGATTTTTCATTATGTAGAAATAAAATTTCACAACGATATTGGTTGAGATCTAATTTTGTTAGAACAATGTTCTCTATGTCTCAACAAATTGTTATTGTGAAAAACGCAAACGCCAACACTGTTAAAGGAGAATGCAATCCATCATATTTGTTTCAAGTTATTGCTGTAAATACAACCATTAAGTGTAACTGGGTTTCACAAAGATTTAGAAACAATCTAAACCGTTAGATGACTTTTATATCATTAGATCATTACGTAAAAGAAAATTTCTATTTGGTGTGTAAATTTGTTTAAAGTTTCGTCACAGTAAAACTCAGGGGTACCGGTTCGATTCCCAGCAGGGTCAAAACCCTTAGGAAGTGCCCTATTACCATTCCTATTATAGTCGGGAGAGCTCTTCAATAATTGTCACGTTGCTTGTGTTATAGGCGACGGTAGCCACTTAGGTACCATCAAGTGGACCGTCAGCCCTTTTTGATGACCTTAACATTAAAAAAAAAAAGTAAATTTTCTGAGCTAGTACTAGTAAACAGTCTAGTATAAAATGACTTATCACTTACTCAAGAAACTTTTCTAAATAGTTTTTGCTGCATTGCGACCACGTAATCTTCCCGCTGCCAAGGGTCGGACTCATTATGTAGGCACTGGGGTCGCAACCGTTATCAGCCAGTGGTCCATCATGACGCATACCTAAACTGTACACAGAGAATGGATTTCTATCAAAAATAGTAAAACACTCGTTTGGTGCAAGTAACCAGCACCTGGCAGAAGAACAGCCCAAAAAAACGGCGCATATAACATTAGAGTCTAATACTATTTTGACGACACGTTTGGTCTAGCGGCTAATAACCCTAGCTCGTAACCAAACGGTCGCGGGTTCGAATCCCGCTAGGGGAGAATGTTTATGTGTTAACATTTTACCTTTGTACATGAGTCATGGATGTTTTGTATTTATAATATGTATGTTTTTACCAAAAAAATAATAATCTATGTATTATATCAATTGTCTGGTATCCATAATACAAGCATTACTTGCTTACTGTGGAACTAGATGACGCTGTGTGGAATGTATGAAGATATTTATTTATTTTTATTAAATGGTAGTTGTTTTTCTAGAATATTTCTTAAAAATCTTTAAATTTCACCAGTGTTCGGGATCAATAGTCAATAAGTGATTTAAATTTAAATTTATTAATACTATACTTTTGCTGGAATACAATTTAAAGTAATTAGCTGTACAGTTTAACTAGCATTTAAATTAAAACAAATCATACTAACTTATGTCCAATTTCATGAGCCACCACGTAGACGCTTTCGAAATGTCTACCCTCATTTACTGTACAACTGCTGGTTACCGTACACATTCCAGCAACAGGAGCGAGGCCTGTAATATTAAAACATTTAAAATATAAACATTAAACTATAGCTGTACAACCAGGAAATTTAGCTTACTAAGATTAATGCGTCCCATTCGATATACAACATTAAACTTTAATGAAAATATTGGCATTAATATGCAAAGACATAACATAGATTATGTCATGGGATATTTAGTTATATTCTGCAGTGAATACATATTTTAGAGACAGTTGTGCCTACGCAATCTTATTTATTTACTTTATAATCCAGAGATGCACTTATTAGATAAAAAAAAATCATAATAACTATTTCTAAAATCAGAGACAATTTATTACTACCAACTTTTCGTCAACAATTTAATAAGTAGGTACTAGATTTTCTTGTACATTAAAAAAGATATATAATATTTCAAAATTCTTACCTACAACTTGGCTGCTCACTTTACCATTTTTACTAACAACGTACAAATCTAGTCCAGTTAATATAAGGGCATGATCCCAATGCAACGGATCATTGTCTCCTTGTGGATTTTCTAATCTTTGCCATGTACAAAAATTACTTAAAAATCTATCAATGTCGTGTGGTCTTTTCAAATTCACAGGATCCTCATGGAGTATCTCAAGTCTTTTCAATATAAAATTAACAGGTCTTCCCAATGATGGGTCATTGTATATTAATTGTACAGCGTTAATCATCGCTAAAACGAATCTGACTAGATCTCTCTCAGTGTCTTTAGGAAAGTTGACAGTCATGTGCTTATAAAGATCTCTGTCAACAAACACAGCTGTTTCCACAAAAATTGCTGGCAGAATTGATCTTTTCTTTCTTTCGGTTCTAGGGAAATGTTTCTGAATGAATTCTCCTATTGTCTTGTTTCTATTGGATATGTTAAGTTTAAGCTCCTCTAAACTATCATTTGTAACTTCAGTCGATTGCACATTTTTTTTTCTTCTGTGTTTAGTCCAAAGTCTAACAGGTTCTGGAGTATGTGAAGAAATAATTTCATCTCTTTCTATGCATTTATCTTCATCGCCATTTGGTTCTTTGTTTTCAGTAGAACGCTTAACTACTACATGAATCTTTTTATTGTCTCTGTGAAATCTTTCAGGCAACGGATGTATGAAATAGAGACCATTGTCACCTTTAACTAATCCTCTCTGTGAAGGAAATAAACTTTTTAATCGAGGTGTTTTATACAATTTAATATTATTTAATTTATTTAATTACAGGTAATTATAAAAGTTGTAAAAGTTACTTCAAGTATTGTTTTAAATATTCGAGTATATCTTATACAACTTTTTATTCACTCACTTATTATGAATAATCCACTATAATAAAAAATAATAATTGGAATATATCTTACCACTTCATTACACATATATAAGGCAGCATTAGGGCCTCTATAATAACAGTGATCGAATTCGTCTTCCGTAGACGTGTCTGGAACATTTTCAGTTCTGTTGGACCACCTTCTCATAAATAGGAACTGTGAATCGAGGAAATTGTCTTTAGCAGTTGGTTTTAGGTCCAAATGTTTCTTGAGACTGTTTAGGTCATGGTCCTCTTGAATTAATGAACGTTTCTGACGTCTTGGCTGTTTCGTATGCACTATTTCAAATAGTGCTTCTGTTAATAAAAGAAAGTTTAAAATTGAGATTGAGGGATAATTCGAAAAGTTCTTTTCTATAGTTGTGAAACTGTATAGGTTATTATTTTTTATAAAGTTTAATTACTGTAGTTTATAATGAAATTGTAAATCAATAAATTAAAACTTTGTTTACAGAACAATACAATAACGTTTGTTTTTTAGAATGTTAATCCTAAATAATCTATTTAAAACATCTATACTAATATTATAAAGAGAGATTTGCATTTTTTTATGTATGTAATGAATAAACTCAAAAACTACTCGGCAAATTTAAAAATTCTTTCACCTATAGAGAGCTACGTTATCAGCGAGTAAAATAAGCTATATTTTATAAAGTTACGCGGGCGAAGTGGCGTGCAACATCTAGTCATAAAATAAAGTCTAAGTTCGTGTGTGTCTGTTTCTCGGCTAACTCCTTCTAATAAACCAATTAACGAATTTTGATGCGGTTTTCCCAATAGACCGATAAACAAGGATGATTTGTGTATATAAGAAAATTACATCCGCGCGGAATCGGGAGCGGTAGCTAGTATTCTGTAATTCCTGTAAAATTTGATATAACTTACCATTAGGATTCGCACCGAACAAAAATGTTTTCTCTACCTCCGTCAGATGGTTGAGTAATTGTTCTGAATTATCCTGAAATAAAAAAAAAAACGAGACTTTACTCTCACGAAACCAAGCGGTAAGATACACATCAAAAATGTATTCACACCACACTTCTGTTTTTTATTGTATTGGTTTTATATCGGATTTTAATGTAGATGGTTTTTGTGATTTTTAATGATACGATTTCAATAATTAGAAGATGTCACGTGTAGGTAATATTGATTAGATACTTTGATTAGTTATTATGAGGAAAAATATGTGTGGCCATTTTTATTTTCAATTTATTGACAATCCTAATTTTTAACAGTTGAACATTAAAAATTAATAAATATTTAAGTTAGGGCCTCTTTCACTATCTCTGAGTAAAGTGTCAAATAAGCTAACCGCCATTTAAAGTCACCGGTCACTGGGATTGATGGAGCTGATATACCTTTGTTTGTACGGTGAAAGTCCCAAACATTAAAAAGAAAATAATAAAAAAATTCGCCTATCGAAGGATGCAGTAAACCGAGTGCATAATTTAATAAAACATAAAATTATTTCTAAAAGTAACTAATCAACACTTTACTTGTAGTTGGTGAAAGAGGCCCTTAGTCCAACTTTTTGACAAGTTTCTTACGATTATTTATAAGGAAATTTAAATTTAGAACTAGATTCTTTTCCTTCGGCTAACATGCTAATAGTTATTCTCTCCGATACCTCCGCTGCGTTTGCTGTCCTATTTTGCGGGCAATTTAAATGCTCAACTAATTCCGTTATCAAATCAAATCACAAAAGAGAAACTGCGGAGACTTCTTTTCCGGGTTCTTCCTCGTGGAAATGGCTTTCAGAAACGGTGGTGGATTAATTTTATATTATTGTGTTTGTTGATCTATAAATAATTGTAAAAGTTTACATACTCTTATGTAGATAAATAAATAAATGTCAAATTAGAATGATCACTTCCGCCAGTCAGAGTCCTATTTATTATTGCAAAACGCAGAGTGCTTTACAATGGGGTTAACAGTTCAATGGAAATACAAATAACAAATACAAAATCACATTGTAGTTAATTTTTTTTAGTAAAAATCGGAATTAGGTGGTGCAAAAAATCATAATACTTAAGTGTTAAGTAAAAATTTATGGGTATAATACATATCATTAGTTAAGTAGGTAAGTATGATTTTTGCTACTAAAATCTTTAACAATTTTTTTTTTATAAAAGAATACTTTAGTTATGAAAGAAATCATAAGGAAGTAATATACATATATATATTGTGTTCGACATTGAAGATCTGAATAAACTTATTAACCTTGCGTTACTACTAATTACAGACTGAACTATTGTCTTAGCTCGATGACTGTTATGAGAGGTAGCCTCGACACATAATTTTTGACAATAGTTGAGTTTCGCACGGACCCTCTGATTAATCGGTTTTTTGTTGTGCTCTAAGTGACAAGCGATTAGAAAGCAAGTGGAAAGTTATTAAGCAACCCGTTTTTATATTGAAATTTTAAGGTGTTTTACATAAAATAACTTCAACCATTAACAATTAATTAGCAGTGGCAGGACACGCTGTATTTCGTAGTCATTGGGGTCATTCTGGCGGCAGTAACTTCCCCCTTACATAAGACCATCCTGAAATAACAGCACATGTGCTGTTGTGCTTCGGTGAGGGAGTAAGTAATACCAGAGCCCATTTACCTTCCCAGTCCCTTATCCTTAGTTCTACTGTAGTCGCCAGCGTACTTAAAGCACGTGTAGCGTTGGTTGTCTTATAGGCGACGGTAACCACCAAGTGGACCATCAGCCTGTCTGTCGTCCATAACTTTAAAAAATCTTGACCTGTCATGAACCTGTCATGTTTAATGGTCGGGTTCGTAAAGCAACGCGCTCGTCACGTGACTAGTAACGACCGCGTTATTACGTGACGACCGAGTTGCTTTATCGGTTGGGTTATATGATCAACTAGTTCTTTTTACTTGGACCACACTCTTTTTTTTGTGTATTGTTTGTATACCATAAATTAACTTGCAATGTTTCGTATGAACAGATTTCTGTCATAGTATTTGCTTTACTATACAATTAATCATTATTTTATTTGAACTTATTCGTGTATTATCGATATATATGTATTATATATTTAAAAATGTATATTCTTAATTAATAAAGTCGAAAAATATTAATCGGTAACTGCTTGTCATATTTATCATCTCAGACGTAGGATTTCTAGACATAGCCTCTGCTAGATATCATGAGAAGGTCCATAGGGGAGGTCCCGCCTATTTATTGTTATATTTATACAATCAATCTAATATAAATGTTAAATGATTTATTCGAAATAGATAAACTTGCAAACCATTTGTCCATTCACAATAAAAGAATCTTTGAGGTTTTAATACTTTACTTTTGAAGACGGCATATCTAGTAATTACTAGCTGTTGCGCGTAACTTTATAAAATATAGCCTATGTTACTCGCTGATAATATAGCTTCCCAATAGTGAAAGAATTTTTCAAATCGGTCCAGTAGTTTCGGAGCCATCAAGCAAACAATCAAATCTTTCCTCTATTATAATATTAGTATAGATAGCCTATGTTACTCGCTGAAAATGTAACTTTCTATATGTGAAAGAATTTTCAAAATTGGTTCAGTAGTTTTTAAGTTTATTCATTACATACTTTATAATATTAGTAATAGAAAAGTCGATTAGTTAAGGTGCTTGATAAACTATTTTAAAATAGTCAATCATCGAAAATAAAACATAGAATTATCGCTTTTCTACACATTTAGCAAGCTTCCGTTGTGTAATTATTTAATTTTCCACTAATTTCCAAGCCAGTCATTTCGAACGCGAAAGTGTATAATTTCTTCGCGGCTACTATCTTAAATTTTGAATAACAATGAAAGTGGACAAGTAACAAGTGGAAAAAGTGGTCTGCTCTAGTTATGTAATAGTTGTTTTTTGTTACATGTAGATTATTTTATTAGTGTTTTAGAGTTTTCAAATAAAAATGTTAACAGTATGCAAAAAATAACAGCATATAAAATATATTTTTAACTTTTATTTATCAATATATCTATTGATGTCAATTGAATTCTGCATCTGCAATTTGAAAATTGCATTGTTTATGTAACTTGTATGCTGTTAAAAATCCTATACTACAGAAAAATCTATTACATGAATTGACACTAATTTTATGATAATTGAGTCGATGCACTAATTTTTTATATATATATATGTTTCATTAAGATTATATTAAAATATAAAACAAACATTAACTTTTAACTTAAAAGAAAAATTGTTTAATTATGTCGATTTACTAACTTATCATAATTTTTTTCGCTTAGAACCTTTATTGAGTTCAACAAGTAACAACAAGTGTAGAAGCTAAGTTCTACGCGTAGTTCGAAACCCCTTCAAAAGCAGGCATTATCCGAATCGTAGATCGCTCGCCTTGACTCTTGGTTTGTTCCGTCGGCATTCCGCTTATTAGTGATTGGTCTCGCCTCAAACCTTCGCAGATATTTGTCTATCTTTCGTACAAATAATAGTTAAATAGCTAAAACTATCTAAGGTTTTTCATTCACCTTCGCAGATATTTGTCTATCTTTCGTACAAATAATAGTTAAATAGCTAAAACTATCTAAGGTTTTTCATTCACCTTCGCAGATATTTGTTTATCTTTCGTACAAATAATAGTTAAATAGCTAAAACTATCTAAGGTTTTTCATTCACCTTCGCAGATATTTGTCTATCTTTCGTACAAATAATAGTTAAATAGCTAAAACTATCTAAAGTTTTTCATTCACCTTCGCAGATATTTGTCTATCTTTCGTACACATAATAGTTAAATAGCTAAAACTATCTAAGGTTTTGGAATAGGTTTCAATATTTTCCCAATCTCCTTCAAGAAAAGAAGAAATGTCTGGTATATCACGTATTTCTATTGCTAAGCAAGTGTCATTGCAATTATACTCAATTATAATTCTATCACAATTGATCTAACGCCTTTGTCGGGAGTTAAACGTAATTATGCCGATACGACTCGTTGCCCAGCCGAGACGAACGCAAATCTTGATCCGTGTACGTTCAAACAATGAAGGAAAACAAAGAATTTTTATACAGCAACTTAATTATTAAAAAAAAAATTTAAAAAATGTTTCCGAGCCTTATGTAAAGTCCCTTATGCCGTGCTAAAGAATCGCTGGTTGTTTTATGTACAAGTGCTCATAAAAGCGTTATGAGGGTTCTAACACAGTTGGCAATCACACATTCAACGCAATCTAGAAACATAATTATGAAAAACTTTCTAAAACTGTTTCTCCTTATTCTTGAACTTAGGTTTGTAGACTGTGGCAGATGTACCGATTGCAATATTTGAAATTATCTTAAAAATCCAAGCAACAAATTGAAAGAGTTTTATTTGTGACTCTTGTTCTACATAAGTCTACTCCAGAGGGGGCTATTAGTAAATTAGCCTTGCAATACAACGAGGTAATGCACCCAGCATACTTGGAACCCTCCCAAGAGACCGAATTTTGACTATATATAGTATATATATTATATATACCGTAAGAACATACGAATAAAAGTGATTTAGTGAATGGCTTATGTACCTACTGTGTTAACAGTATTAATATTTATAAAATTTATGGGTGAACCCTTGTGCGTGTGAGTGTACCAATTTGACAGACATTATACTGTTTATTAACCGAGTAATATAACATACAACCTTGCATAAACAACATCTTCAATTTGAATAAAAGTTAACTAAATTAGGTTTTATATAAAAATAACTATTATTATTTAATTTAATTGTTTATTCAAAATCGACAGTTATAGGTACCTACTTGCTTGATGTTTTAATTTACGAGATTAAAATTCCGTATAACTTATATTATATATTCTTAATTATAACAAATATCTGATAGTTTTTAAATTTTTTGTCTCGATACACAATAATTTTTATCCTAATTATTAATGCTAAAGTAAGTTTTTTTTTTGTTTTTGTGTTACGCTTTCACGCCTTAACTACTCAATTAACTATCGTGAAGTTTTGCATACATCTTGTCAGAGGTACAGAAAAGAACCTTTCACACAGAAGAAAGTAGTTCACAAGTAAAACTAAACGAAATATCTATAATAATATTATACAAAGTTATTGTCTTGTTTAAATATTGTATACCTAAATTACAAATACATTTATTTTAAAATCCTAATACGCTCACTTTTTAAACTTGTTCTAGAATGGCGTACGGCGTGAATTGTTTTCGATTGTTTTTAAATGTGCCAATGCATGGCTGGCCGTCAAAATTGGCTTCTTTTTTAGGTCAGCTTGACGGCAGGAGGTAAATGATTAAAAAAAAGAGATTTGTTTTTTTATGATTTGACCTTCAAAAGAGCTTTTTACTCTTTTGTTTATATATAAAAATTTAAATATAATTACATGACAATTTTGATTTTGAAATTCCATGACTTTTTAATAAAAATCAACTTACTCTGCCACTAAGTACTTTAGTTTAAGGGCCTCTTTCACCAACTGCAAGTAAAGTGTTGATTAGTTACTTTTAGAAATAATTTTATGTTTTATTAAATTATGCACTCGGTTTACTGCATCCTTCGATAGGCGATTTTTTTTTTAAATATTTTCTTTTTAATGTTTGGGACTTTTACCGTACAAACAAAGGTATATCAGCTCCATCATTTCCGGTTACCGGTGACTTTAAATGGCGGTTAGCCTACTTGACACATGGTGAAAGAGGCCATAAATCTTTTAGATTTTAGGACTAAACTGTAAAAACACAACACAACCTATATGTAAAATATAACATGAAGTTTGTTACATACTTATATTATTAAAAGTTCGTTTCAAAAATGTTTCCCACATTATTAAATATTTTAAGAATTGTATAACTGTCAGTCTCGCTGAACTGTTATCATTGGTAAGCAATATTATTACATCTATGACCATATAAGTACGAAATATTGTAGATTTTAAGCAGTAAGTAGGTCAGGCATACAAGTTTACTTTGGCCGAGTGCCAAAGCTACTTGTTTAACTTAATATCTACTTCCTTTCTCATAGCGAATGCTAATTTATCGGTTAAATAAAATTTGCAAAGAGATTACGGCCCTGCAACTATATCTAGAAACAAATCTATCTAACCCAATAGATTTGTTTCTGTTCTGTTATCTGTTATCTGTTTCAAATTCAAAGATTTAGACAGCGCATTATAAATGCATTTATGTACATATATAACCACTTTTTTTTCAATTAAATTTTTTAACTGAAAATATATTTTCATTGAAATAACAAAATAGTTCATGTTCAGAAATCTACTATTTTATGTTGTAAAAAATATACAAAACACAATAAAAATATAAATGATATAAGTATAACTTTGAGTATAACTCGATTGAGTTCGCATTTATAATATTAGTTAGGATTGTAAAGAAATTTATCTTGACATTACTGAAACTATGAGGCATTTAAAAATTACCAAACTAATCAAATTTTTTTTAACTTTGGGTTTATGCTGGATACGTTGATACGTTGATCCAACCTGGATTAGTTATAAAAAAGCATATGAAATTATTGTTAGACACACACGTATTCAGGCTCCGGTAATTACCTATGTTACAACCTTATTATTACCTACTCATTTTTACATAATGCAACTAATTAGTCACTTCTTACTGTATTATTGCAATTACGTGTGTTATGTATGTGAGCAGATTATCTAGTATGTCACCGTGACATAGTATAACTAATGTTGAACAGTAATACAACTCAATTTTTTATAAATAAATATACAAATATATGTGACGTCGTTTTATTTATTACAAGCCGACGACTTCGTCGGCGTTGATTTATATATCTAATAGAAACTTTACTCCTTGAACGCCCTTAAACCGCATTAAAATTAAAATCCGTTGCGTATCTGTGCACAGAGGGACAGACGGCGAGAAGCGGCTTTATTTTATATTATAATATTATATGTAAAAATTTTACATTTGAAAATCATGGGTTGGGGAAAAAGTGATTTCGCGGCAAACCGAACACGTTTTCTAAAAATGATAATAAATAGGGAGATAGAGTCTTGGAGAGGAAACCACCGTTAAATCGCCCCTTGAGCCAGCTATTCCCAGGTATTCTATGATCGACCTTGGAATAAAGCTACCGCAAGATATGGTTGCGGATGGCTAAAGACCTGGTGGGATGACACTCAACAAATTAAGAATAGGCATTTTTAATTATCATAAAAATACCAACGACCTGCTTCCGCCTTCGCCCGGGGTGCTATTTTTATATATAAAAATCTTCCCTGTTTATCCCTCTCTCTTCCCATATGTGAAAACCAAATTAAAATCGGTTTACCTATTGAATTTTTGAAGCGTACATAATCCGACTAACATTTTTATATACATATTATATTAAAAAAATATCATAATACAGAAGGGACTTTCTGTTTGAATTTGGGGCACTTGTTGGGGCAATTGAAATCCAATAGCACATGCATTGTTAATTCACTTATGTGTACCTACTGTGATTACAATATTGGCATTGATCAGTGCCGACGTCTTTTGCAACTTAACTGTCTTTCTATGAACAACTATTGTGAATGGGAACGTTTTCATAATTAGTCTCTATTTCGTGCGACTGTTTCTTTTATGTGATTATACCGGGCTCTAAGCCGAGCCCAGATTTTAAATTGCTCACTCATTATGTTGGGTTCGCATACTAATATTTAGGTTTCAACTTCCGAATTGGAGTTAATAAAACGATTTATTGTAAGTGATAAAAGTTCAACGGTTTATATTGTATCGAGTGTATATATTTATATTTTATATGTGTATTTGTAAATTAAGGTTGTTACTTTTTATTAAATTTCTAATTTGGGCGATATAACATAATTAGTTAGTTAATAATAAGTTAAGTAAGTAAATAAGACAAGATACGACTTTGTGAAATAATAGCTCCAATGTCTTTTCTCTTTTCAAGCAAGATTTATAGTTAATAAGGGTCAGTTAATGAGTAATTTGTACAGTAGTTAAAAGAAAAGTGTCTTTTCAGAGCAACTCGATTTAGTTTTTATTTTAACAATCTCAATTACAAAGTGATTATACATTAAGATGTTCAAGACTGCAGGGCTCAGTGTGCCCTCCTGCTATTACAATACTTACATCGGATCATTATAATTGTAGAGTGTTACAATATGTATAAGTAGGTACTACTATAGTTTAACAAAGTGAAAACAAACCGGTCAAAGAGAAAATGCAATATATCTGCATCTCTAGCTGGCGAAATAATTTTATACTTGCGTCTGGCTTAAGTAAACCCCAGTTGGCGAAATATTCCAAATTATGCATCCTTTTCTAAAAGTTACTTAATTAAGAAATAATATTCATGTTAGTGTAATATTAATTTTCGAAAAAATAATATTAATACGAATGCCTACAAAAGTTGGCAAAGAGAACAACATGTACGAGTCACTACAAAAGTATTCAAAACAAGAAAGTTGGCGAGTACGTCAACGCTCTTACAAATATATCGCAAGTTCACGTTTTAAACTTATACTCGTACTAAAATTTTGATATAGACGATAATTTTCCGTCTTATTCTTGTTGCAAATAACTAAAACATTTCTTTTGCCATTTAATGCATTGCAATAAAGAACTGTGAAGACGTTTGTTATTTAATCACACATAAACCGTTAAAAGGATTAAGATTATACAATATCATGGGTAATATAATGTGCTTTATTTCTCGTGAGATAATAAAATCGCAAACTCGCTACGAAGGTTGGTGACCATCATAGCTTTATTAACCTTGGAAGCGACTGCACGAAAGAGGAATCGAGTGCTCATAGCAAAACCAGTCTTTTACATTCTTCAACCAGGCTTTCTTTCTCCTGTCTCTGCTACGTTTTCCCTATATTTTTCCTTTCCTAGTTGATAATTTTCGCCCCTCATCAAGTGCCCGAAATGCTGCAGCTTTCTCTCCTTTATCATTCTTGGAACTTTGATTTTCTTCCTCATTCGACGCAAAACTTCAACAATTGTAAGTCTTCGCACCCATTGTATGGTAAGTATCAGGGGTCATATAAGCAGACACGGCGAGATACTTATATGGCGTAGTCGTGGTAGAGGAATTGCGAAGGTTTTACACAGGTATTCGTAGGTTATAGACAACATTGTAAAAATAAAAGCATTACAAAGAAAATTAGAACATATAATTTTGTAACTGAAGAGTCTATTTCTTTTATGCCACTCAACAATAGATTAAAGATAAGCGGAACTTGATGTCAGTGCATAGAGATACATTTTAGAAAGATGTTTATTCTCACAAGAAATCATTAGAATATCTCAAGATAAATTTGATGACCCTACTACTCCTAAAGTATATTGATTCATGCAATTTTCTATTACATATTTTTGAGTTAGGTGTATAAAATCTAGCGATACGAACATTGACTTCCTTAGGATACATTTAAAAAAAAAATATTTTGTAAAAAATATATTGTCTGTTAAGAATATCAAAGAAATAATTGCCTAGGTAATAATTGCGCCTATAGTTTCGTAAATACTTAGGCATGTGGAATTGCCTGTATTTATATTTCTCATTGGCCTGAGTTTGTAACTTTAGGCCAATGAGAAATATCTCAAAAGTGAATTTACGATATTCAAAATATGTGAAATTAAAGACCATAGCCAGCCGTGGTCTTCAATTCAGCTTAACCGTAGGACACAATTAGTATAACAAATATTACGAATCAACCTTCCAAGTTTATGTAAATATAATATAAGTTATTTGATTTGAGGATCGTATGTTTGACATATTCAATTATTCATTTATATGAACTTACTTATGTAACTTTATAATAATATATTTAGTATTTTTTGGTTCATTCAATAGACAAGGGTATCAATCAACTCCTTGGACGAAGTTCATATAGCAGTTGCGACACTAAAGACCGTGTCGTTATGGCCATTGAACATTATCACGTTATGCGTAGGTGGTCTAATTAACTATTTAATGTTGTATGCAACGTTTTGCTCCACATATTTTTGCTGATTACGATTAAAGAAGAAAATACCTTGCGATTTCATTAGAAACCTAAAATTAACCTAAAATAATTCAAGCATCTCATCCCACGTTATATTATCTAGACGTGCTTTGACTAAAGCTAGTTAAACTTTACATGTTTTAAAGAATATTCTTTAGATAAGATCGTGAGTGCAAATAGTTTTAAATTGGTAAAGGTTTTTACTAACAAAATGGTTGAAATAAACATTTTTTATAGGTTTTTTTTTATGCCTCATTAGTGTTCCCTTGTCTTGCCCTGAGACTGGACGGAGTGGAAACATATCGTAACACAGCCACGAAATTCTTGAGGACACGAACTTCAGCATTGAAGTGAGAAGAAGAACATTTTTTATTATATAAGTAATTTACGCTAATGTGCTTATCCAGTGTAAACACATAAATTTTTGGTATCCTTGTTCCTTGTCGTTACAAATATATGTATAATTTCTAAGATATCGATCGGAGTGAATTGTCGGAAGTGTGGTTTCAAGTAATAAAGAGTTACTCGTACCGAACCTAAATCAAGGTTCATAAATATTCCATCAATAGATCCGCACTCGACCACATTGTATCAATGTGTAACAAACTCATAAATATTAACAATGTTGTGTCTGTCTGTTCGTTCCGCTAGCTCTGTCGACACTTTCCAACTTCCAGCTCGTGTTAATGACACAAAGGGTTTTTGTTTTCGGCAAAAATAAAACACCATGTATAAAATTTTTCAATGTTTTCATGTTTCTATTGAGTGCACATAGCTAGATAGCTCAAATCGAATTTAAAAACTAGATAGAAATATCTAGTAGTGACAAAGCATACTGCGTTTCTCAGTCGTAAACTGAGCTCGTCTGGCAGCAGTAACCAACACCTTACAGTAAAACTGCTGTGAAATAACAAGTTGTGTAAAAGATGGCGAAGTATATTTCTTAACCTTCTCCATATATTTATTCTTTAATATACAGATTAATGTACCTAAGTTAAATGTACAAATTTAATGTACCTAAGTTAAATTACATTGCTTGTAGACGACGATAGCCACTTACTATTAGCCGTTAGCCTGTCAAACGCAATCTACAAAACCTTTGTATAGGTTAAAGACAGATATATTGTGGCGATATTTTTGGACAGTCAGTCAGCCTCTTTACAAACATTTAAGTAGGTAAGTACATTAAAAAAATCCAAATATATTTTAATTTAGTATATATAATAATTTATACAATTTTCATGTGCCTTCTTAGTATCACTTTAGATGTACATGAACAGTACCGATGTTATATGGAACTCTTTTCGATGTTATGGATGCTATTGAAAGTTGTCTATCGCTACTGTGTAGTACTTGGTTAGGAGGGCTAAGTAGTAAAATACGTGTTATACGGCTGTTATACCGCTTATATGCTTAAAATCTATACTTATAAAATTAATCACTGGCTGACTATTAACGCATAGCAAAAATAACTGAGTCTCGAATTAGGAATATAGAAATTATTTTATTACGTAAGCATATGAAGGTTTTGAAAATTTCAACTCCGTGCGAAGCTGAACGTAATGAAACTGAACCGAATGAAAGTCGAACATATGTAGAAGGTACTTCGGGTCGGCATTGTTGTTCTACAAATATTGCCGAATAAAATGTGCAACCCTAACAAAACTGATCTAAATAATTTAGACGCGTGTCTATCCAAAATATGAACCATCAATCATTGTTAAAAGTAACTTAGGTAACCTTCGCAATTCACGGCCAACCGATATTATTTTTCATATTGTACGTCACATGACAGTTAAATGGGTGCATACACACGATATTTCCGTCATTCGTCTAGAGTGGAATGGTGTGGAATGGATTGAAAAAGAAGAGTCAAAAAAACGTGTAATATACATAATGTAGAACACGAACTCATGAATATTTGTTTAATGTACTTAAGTAACTTCCATCGACTTTTTTTATCAGCCATTTCATTTTAACAGCGGCAGGCACATTTCGTTTTGTAGCATCGAAGTACTACAACTATGGAATTAGCATCACAAATGCCAAAGCGGCACATAAAAAGTACGCCTAAAATGGAATCATGGCGGAGTCTTGCGTTCGCGCGTCAATGGTAAAAGGTAGTAACGACCAAGTTTTAATATTGATTTTAAACTCTAATGTGTTGACATAAAGACACATTTTCTTTAAATAACAGATGTTTGGTTGGTTTTAAATGACAGATGACAGAGTTCATGCTCACTTTTTGTATGTAACTTTTAAATGTTCCATAAAGTTCGTAGTGTTTTGTATGGTGTGCGAAATTTATAGTTGTAGTATATTGATATTTTGTAGTCATAATTTGAGTTGCCCGTTTGCCCCTCTCTTACAGAATACCAAGGTGAAATAACAGCATGTATGCTGTTGTGTTTCGGCGAGTTAGTTAAGCCATGTCTGAGCCAAATTGCCTATCCCCTCCTAATCCATGATCCTCTGTCCTACTAAAATTGGCACATCTTGGTTATCTAAATTGGCATCTGTCTTCAAGCGTCAGCTTACCTGTCGACCATTACACAAAGATTTTACCTACGCAAGCGTAGAAGTTCTTTCTTTTCTCTTTTAAGAACACCATAGTAGTAACTATGTAAGCTACGAGAATCTCTAATATGAAGAAATTGTTCAAAGTTGATTGACTAGTTATTGAGTAAGTTATAACGAAACAAAAGAATTATAACGCTAGCAGCACACACACGTTATGGTTCTAATAAACAAATTATGCGTACAGATGAAATACGTGATATGTTATAATTAAAGCATTTTGTAACGAGTCGAAAGAAACGCAAATGGTTTTATGGTTATTAAATGTTTAATTGGTAGTTTTTTATGAAATTTTATTACGAAATAACGAACATAGTAGAATGATGCCATGGTAATAATTTACAAATTATATTAAATTTGAAAAATAAATGGTGCGCAGTGGGTATTTATTTGAATAGTTTTTAAATCAGTTAAACAACAGTTATTTGTTCAACTAGAGAGCAAAATTGGTTTTCCTGCGAGTGCCGACTTTAAATCACGAACTAGCGAAGTAGTCTAGAATTGATTCTAATATAGACTACTGAGCGAAGTGAGTGATTTAAAGGCCGAGATATAAAAAAAAAATTGCTCTCATGTTAAACATACAACTCTTCACCTCAACTAGGTTATCTTTAGGTAAGAAAAATCAATTAAGACAATTTTAAATATTATGTTTATTATAGCCAACATTTACATAGGCGGCGGAGGACTTTGTTTTATAATATGTAGTGAAGGAGGGTAAAAGTTTTCTATAAAAGAAACAAAAAACCCTCATATTTTAGACACAATGCATTTAAACTCTAAACTTTAGAGTTTAGTGTAGGGCCTAATAATATGAGAGATTGTAAATAGAATTGTACAAATTTTTACATGATTGCGCTACCGCAAAAAAAAAAACCATGTAAATTGATACTGTTGATACAGCGGTACCTACGAGTACGCTCTTGTTATGGACCCATTAGCAGGCACTCCGTGTAAGTTTAAAATGACGTGACGACCCTTCAATTATGTCCCATAATAAATATGTGGTATGTACTGGCGTCTGAATGACGAATTTTTTTTAAATTAAATATGTTAAGAACAGAAATATCAATGAATATTATAATTCACTAGCAACCCACTCCCGGCTTCGCCCAGGAAAAAACAATGACTATAAAAATATACTTAAAATCAAAACTTCATGTTTATGTAATTGGAATTTATTACAAATTACGAATCGTACAAAATGATCAACATGTTCGATTGTTGTCGATAAAGAGTAACAATTACATTGATTTGTTGGTAATTAGTTGAAAGATTGTGTCAAAATTATAATTTATCTACAGTGTGGGCAACAAAATGCAAATTTGAACCCTATTTGTATGTTATTTAAATTGTAATTGTAAACAAAAAGAAAATTCAATCACCTAGCGGTATCTGTTACGAAAGAATTTTGTCGTGTGCCTAAATTAAGGAAGGTGGCCATCATTTTGGTAAACATTTTGGGAATTAATAACTTTAAATAAATAAATTTACAGATTAAAATTGAATTATACGTAAATTCTTCTTAAAAGAATAAGACAATGGGTTAAATATTTTTATTTCTTTGTCGCTTTGTGTCACAAATTGATTTTAATTTGAAATTATACTACAAATAGTAACTTAAAATATAAAAAAATATTCAACCTACTGTTTAATGTGTTATAAATAAATCTGCTTTGATTCAAGCTACTGTTAAAAGAATACATGTTTTCTTTAAAGTAAATGTGTGAGAAAGGATTACATTTCTTATAACTTATTTTTTATGTATTTTTAAAATACACATCTATTTTTTATGTGAGAAGCATAAAGGGTTATGTTCTATTTTATAGTAGATGGTTAGTGTCACCATCTAATACCATCAACCATGTGTGAGTGCGCTGTTAACTACTGACGTACATACAAGGACAAGGTAGGGTAGGGGGATCGAGATCTCCCATTTTACAATATACTAGCTTTTTTTCCGCGAGTTTGTCCACATGTCTCTATAAATTTATAGCCAATATTATTAGTGAATTCATCAAAATCCTCACAAACTTTCGCAATGTTTAGCAAATACAATTATTTATTAAACCAAAATTTTATTAATCTTAATTTAACTGACTTGAATATTAAAATTGCATGTCCTACATTTCTGGGAGTGTGGTCACACTACTCCTCCGCGACACGAGATTCGTGAACCGAATGCAGTCACGAATTGCCATTACGACATTATACTCAAGAAGTTGTATCGATCCGCCTCGCTATTGAATTGTTATTATTTTTTGTTATGCAAAATAGATATGTTACCTACATTACTATTGTGATCTATATATGTATTATATGTATGATATTGTAAAAACAAGAGAGCATAATGCAACATAGCCTTGTTCATGCTAACTAAAGTAAAGCCAAGGAGACAATGCAAACAATGTAAACAAACCCGACCCATATTGAGTTTTACAAGATGGAGTGATTATCTCTTGTCCTTTTCCCTCGCACGTAAAGATATCAGAAGCGCCAGACACTATCTCTTTCATGGTACAGAAATGCGGTCTTGACAACAATTGTTCACATTTTCTTGATTTTTAAGATCTTTTTAAGTGCCCAACCTTACTAAATAAAATACACACTACTAGTAAGTATGTGTTAACTAATGTAGTTGTTTTATTAAAAAAACCCTTGAAAAATTGTTTACATTCTTTGTGTTATCTCCGTGGCCTTGCTTTAGTAAAGTGAACTAAGTACTCGTATTTTAATTTAAAAAATGTCAGACTTTGAGGAAGACTGAGATTTAGTTTGACACCCAGGGCCGTTGGGTTTGGGACTTCTTTTAACCCATTTCTAAGGCATCATACTTAAAACATTTCAAACTTTTATATTTGGTATTTCAACTTGATAACCTTACAACTCGTTACTTATAGGATAAAAGTATGTAGATATTGTCAAACATACAGACGAACGACATCCCGTAGGGTGTTTTTTCTTAAGGGCTCATTAAAGATTTCTCTTCACGAGGAGTGAAACTCTCAATAAATGTCCGATGATGACTACTGAATTCGAGATTTCTTTGAATTTTTGGTAATCCTATATTTAAATTTATATTTTTGGTTCACAGTTCTCTACAAGATTTAGTAATTAAATGTTTATTGTGAAAAAACATAGATATTTTCTAGAAATTTTTATCAATCAACTTATTTTAATTAAAAATATTCATATTTTTTTATTTCACTAACACCGAGCCGACATTAAAAGCAGACAAGAGAATTTTGAAAGGTCGCTTGCCACTTCTATTGTTATAAATTTTATTAGAAATATCAATGTTGCTCTGTTCGTGGCTTCGTTGCAATGCAATTGATTTTGATGCAACATGATCGATATTTTGATCGATATTTAGAGAAACATTTTGCTAGGAATGCCGACGTTTTCTTCCGTCTGCCGACACACGAGATGCAGTCACGCTTTGCTTAGCGTAAAAATATTTTAAAATTGTTTTCGTTTTATTGCTACTTTAACTAACATAGTTACATGTAGTCACACAAAGCGGACACTTTAGAGGAATAGATTGTTAATAAATAAAATTGTTAAGTTTATGCCAAGTTATACCAATTAAAATACTAAGGTCGAAAATTCATGTGATGTACTTCTTTAAAAAAAGTATAGAATAATTAGATATTGGGCAAATATTATCTCCAAAAGATCTTTCAACAAAGAGAGTAAGCAACAAAACAAATATATCTTTTAAAAATATTAGTTTCTTAAAGAAATAAAGAAAAATCCTAGTTTATCGCTTAAAGTTAAAAGTAGAATATTTGAATCATGCATCAATATTTTTTTTATATTATAAAAAAAAAGCAGCCAAAAGGCGGTATCATATCAGATCAGACTATACAGGAACAAGAATGTCTTCCGGCGGCGTCTGTGTTTTCGAGCTCATATCACCCAAATATTTTCAAAGTTCGAGTGAATAGGTCTCTTCTGGGTGAGCTCGCTTCATCATAGGCCTCATCTTCACGGCTACACGGCTACACGGCTAGATGCTGGCCAAGAGCAAACCCATCTTTAATAAAAAAAAGGGTAGCTTTAAAAGAGCTTGTAAATTTTACGATGGCTTTAAAGGAAATAGGCCTTATTAACCTAGTTAATATGAATACTTACAGGGAACATTCTATCTGATGCGTGTAAGAATTTAACAATTAAGAGGCGCACTTCATACATAACAACGGAAGAGTAATGCAGTTTGCATGTGCACCGTGCTTGGTTGCGTCCCCGCATCGGGTTCAATGACTTAATAGTTGTGATGCGTACAGCCACGCAAGGAAACCTGTCCTTGAGCGAAGTCATGTATTTAAAACTGGAAGAGTAAAGAGTGTTACTCCTATAAACATACCCTTATGATTTTGCTAAACACCTAGTAGAAGTGGTAATCACAGAAATTGGTTCAATGCTGAATGAATCCTACTAACTATGTATTTGTATATCCTACTAATATTATGAAAGGAAAAATTCGTGAGGATATTTTTACGCACTAATATAGTTTATACATCAAAATAATACATAAGCTTGTAAAGATTATTATAATAAGTACATTGTTTAAAATATAAAGTTAGACATCAAGTAAGTCGAAGAAATTCCTGCTATCTCAGAGATTCCTCAGCGTACATTGTATAAGACTTACATGAAGATAGTCCACCAAGCTTTGTATGTACAAGACTTTTAATTATCTCTAAAGATATGTATGCCATAAAGATATTTCAAATGCTTCAGAGTTAAATCGATATTCACGAGAAATAGTCAGGAGAATGCGATGTTTCTCTTCAATAAAACATATCAGCGGTAAATAAAATCAAAAAAGTTCTATCGGGATTTAAATCAGTACCTTATGTTGTGCACTTAAATTTGGTTTTATAGCCATTTTGATATTGCTACTTCATTGTCCTGATTATGTCTCTTACATATTAGGATTTTCTCAGTTTACTATTTCAAATTTTGAAGAAACGACTTAAATATCGTTAATTTCAAGACCCAATATTTTTTGTGGTTACAATAAGGTGTATTCGGATCTTACCTTGAATGAATTGTTAGTTTTGGTTGCTTCAGGTATTGTCTAAGTAAGTGTATTCAGTTCAACACTCTCGATACGTAACACTCCAAGTGATCTGGAGTTTAGAAATTGCACTTTCAAAGATACGCAACGGTTGTTCCGAGATGAGTCGTTGCGATAATTTTGTATATACCGCATCCTAATCCGACATCGGATATGTTTAAGCTTTCCATAAACTTTCTTTGTAACCAAGGCTTATGAGCATTTTAGGTCACTTTTCTTGACACTAGCTTTTGAGACATTTGAAGTCTTTCGCAGATCCGCAGTTTGTTAGTGCCATATACTATAGTTTAAACCTCTTCACAATGCCCTGCAGTGAGACTTAATAATTTTGTTTGTAAATATATATACACAGATTCAGGTACAGATACTGCAGTAACTTTTGCAAAATGTTTCGAAAGTTTACGTTAATCGTTTATAAACAGCGCTCAGTAGTGATGTTGCTGTAATATTTTACTAGTGTCTCACGAATTTAAGGAAAATTCCCTTTAAAGGCATTATACGATTCAAAATTAATTTTGTACGTAATTTGAGTTCGTGATTAATTTTTGCAAATTTATCCACGATCTGTGCCTCGAGGGATAATTCAATCATATTTCCAATATTAGTGGAATCAGTTCAAACACGTGACATAAATGAGCATATATTTCTAGCATTGAAAGGAATAACAGCATTGGATTCCCTAAACCATACAAAAAAAAAAAAAAACTAGATTTAAATTGTAATAACTACAAATAAAATCATCGTAGCTATATATGTGCTACTGTATGTAAATCAATTTAAAATGATAAGAATACACAATATCGAAGTTAATGGCTTTCTATTGTTAAGTTGGAAGCAGATATTGCTTTTTCTAAATAAAGTTATTAACGAATTAGTAAAAAATTTTCAAATGAAACAGGGAAGCAAATGGATAAATTTTGCATACTTATTAATAAAAATATAGATATAAACCATTGATGTTTTGTATGAGATAGCAGTAAATGATACAAATCTCGTGACTGCATGAACGACAACCAAATAAACCTTACGGTAACCACTAAATAGTCACAAAATTGTATTTGGCCCAAATATTAAACAATTCCATTGTCATGAGGCCGACGCGCTCGCTTGTAATTTTGACGGTTTGCTGGTCATAGAAATTATTTCGAACTTCGCATGACACAAATGCTTACAAGCGCAATTTGAATAAAATTAGACAAAAAGATGACTCTTTAACTATATAATGACGACTTGTTGCCTTTCTTGAAGACATTGACAGAGAAAATGTCTACTTACACACAAATTACTCAAAATTATTTGTCGCTTATTATGTCAAAAATATAAGAAACCGGAGTGACAAATTAATTAGCGATATTTCTTAATTTTGTGTTCTGAAGGCCACCACTTTCAAATATTGAGTTTAAAAAAAACATCAAAAATTGCAATCAATAAAACTCAACTCGTCAAGTTAAAATTAATTATATTTCAGAATTATTGTTAATAATGACATATTTGGAATTAGAAAAATAGTTAGTTTCTTGAAAATCTCACAGGAAGCTAACATTATTCCAGGACAAAAATTATCTTACAATGTTATTGTAGGTGTTAAGCTATCTGTTTGATAACAAACTTTATTAAGATTAGGATAAATCTATTACAAAAATATTATGTATAAATATTATTGAATTTTAAAACTCGTAGTTGATTTTGTAATCTTCTCTGATTACATTAAACATTTAAAAAAAAAATGAAATTCTCAATCAATGAGTCTTGCGATTCGCGATCGCGATCACAAATCCGCTAAAGAAAAATTGACAACAAAAAAAAAACTTCATCATAAAACTGTATTGAAGTTCTTACATTGGTTTTTGTAGATGCAACTGATTATATAACTTTTTTACCAACTACTGTTCGATAAACTTTGAAATTTCGATTTATTGTACACCTTTTTTGGCAAATTATGTTTTATTGAAACGGTTTTAAAACTTCTATTGTAATCCGATTACATTCCAGTAGCCAATGCATTAAGTAAGTGATTTAAAAGTGCTTTGGCATTCCCGTTATCCGATGATGTCAGGAGTTGTACAATATTTACTATGCAAGCCTCAGTGGTAAGATATGGCGACAGAAAAGTGTATGTATGACCTTGGCCAAAGAGGGGGACTTGTCCTATTAGGGAAAGCCTCCATATAGTCGTATTATAAAATAAAATCGTTGTCCGCCTATGTCTCTTTCTCCGCTAACATCTTTTAAACCAACCAACAGATTTTGATACAGTTTCCACCTATAGAAAGAGCGATAAAAGAGGAAGGTTTGTGTGTATAATTTGCAGAAAAAAATGTACCACAGCTGGTCGCTATACCACATTTGGAACATTTGTATGCATTATAGAGTCAACAATGCCTTTTTAAACAACTTTAATTTATATATTTTTAATTTTCTAACAAATTTTTCAAATGTTTAGCATTTCCTTTAATAAAAAGAAATGCTAAACATTTGAAAAATTTGTCATAATAATGAGCAATTCGGCTTAAAAACACAAAAAAAAAGGAACAAGAAATCGCCTATAACACAAAGGCTAGAAAGAATTATGTGTATATTTATTATGATTACTTCATTATGATTGTAGGTAATATATGCGTAACTATTACCTATTGCTATAACTATTTACTAAATAGCATACTGGTAAAACACTGGATTATAATAGGTAACCACCTGAAAAAGAATTAAGGTTTCGATACTCCGCATTTCGAAAACTTAACCAAGTCAATTTAGCATAAAGTAACAATAAAACGAGTGAATTGTAACGAATTACATTATCTTGGGAGTCAAAGACATTTTATCCATAAAATTAATTATTTTTTTGGTTCCTGTGATTTAATTGTTTATACTACAACAAATAAAATGGAAGTGTCCACTTGTAATGTCAAAATAACCACTTTTTACTAAATGTATCTTTATCAAAGTATCGGTATACACCGATAATAGGTATACCGATACCTACGGTAAAATTTACATTTATAACAAAAAAAAAAAACACAATTTTCAAAATTTGCGTCTGTCTGTTCGACTGTTTGTTACGGATAATCTCCGAAACGGTTAGACCGATTTTTATGGGATTATCACTAGCAGATAGATGATGTCGTAAGGAGTAACAGCGAAGCGTTCGAAGCCAAGTAGTTCGAAATAAGAACTTATATCCTGGTGTGGCATTGAAAGAGCGAGAGTTCTGAAATTACGAGGGTTCTGATGAGATTATGAGTTTTGTCTTGGTGAAGAAACCAAGACCGTGATCGGACTCTAAGCTTGAAGAATCCAATATGGTCACTGGACTGTTCGCTTGCTTATCTTCTAAAGGGCAATCTTCTGGGTGAGCTCGCTCCATCTTAGGCCTCATCCTTGCTACACAGTTGGTTGTTGGTCAAGAGCTAACCTATCTTTTATAAAAAAAAAATCCAGAGTGTATATTATCTGATTACAATGACGATAACAATTAAGTAACGTATAATTTCCGAAAGAAAGACGCGAATTCCCATTAAGTACCTATGCAAAATGAAAAAACCGAAGTAAATTACCAGTAGGAAGGCAACAAAATAATTCGCAAAACTAGATACCTACTCACAATATTATCGGACATATTAGCAAAAACTTTTATTGCAGCGACTGCCTGTAGCCGTTTTCAATTAATGTATGAAGGTAACAAAATAAAATACATTTTTGTATACAACCATAAGTATAAGTAGGTGTACGTACTGAGAACACTATAAAATGATTTATAAGAAAAATAACATAAATCTTCTCATGAAACGAATCGATTTATGTTATTATTTAATTACGAGTATATCCGGTCATACATGACATAACTTTTAATATTTAAAATAAAAAGTTATTTATTACTTGTAGTAAATTTATTGGCTAAAAAGTAAGTGAATCGATTAAATTATATGAACGGCATAAATACATAGCAGAGCATTCTGCTATTTTACTAACGAAGTTTTTGTTCGCGTAAGTTGAACAAAAAAAATATTTGAATTTTTTTGTGATTGATGATTTTTTGTTAACAAGTGCTAAGCTGATTTTTTAGGATAAATGATAAGGACAAGCTAGAATTACGGAAATATCGGAATATATCAAAACAGAACAGCACATATGTATCAAAATATGTATCATAATAAAATGCTTTAATTTTTAAGTAGTGCTTCTATTTTTTTAAGTATTGAGACATGAAAATTAATTAAATTGTTTTATTAGTGTATTTAATGTACTTTATGTCCTTGCACGACAGTCTTCCATAACTAGAGCAAGTAAGCGTGAAGGCGCTTTTAGATTTATCAATACATTATCTTGATTTTTCGCAAGTGTTTTCGTCACTGCGTGAGTGGATGGGAATAACTTCATCAGAGTAGGCACTAATTATTTTGAAACGGCTGGGGTTAAGAATTGCTTAGAACAATTAGGATTGGGAGAGTACAGTAACTTTAACAATGTGCTTTAGACTGGAGAACAATAACAACTACATTGGACCGCAAAGAAAAAAAGGTCGTTTAGAAAATCATCAATATCTTCAAAAGCTAGCTAGCTAGCTTTAAATGAAATAAAGACTAAATTAAAGAACATTTTAATGTGCTTAAATAAAAATAAAATTTATTTAGTTTAGCTTTAATTTAATCCTTATTTCATAAAGCTAGGTCAGGTACTTTTGATGATATTGAAGATTTTTTAACCGACCCTTTTTCTTTGCGGTCCAGTATATATTGCAAAGGAGTGCTGCTATCTCAATGCACATTCGAAGTGCCCAAGAAGTGTTAAACAAAGTATTGCAAGAGTTCTTTTTATATCATTTTTGTACCTATATCTATTCATTTTGATGAGTCTATTGGTGGTGAAGTCAGCGTTAGAGCTCTGACTCAAGAATTCTGTATTCAATTCTCGGCAAAGCCAACTTTGCAAATTAACTTTACAAAGTTGTCTGGTCTGGGTGTGCAGGGTTTCGTTCACTGTCTGTTGTATGTATGGTTATCCCATGACATATGCTTATTTTGGAGGTCATACAATTAGTCTTAGCTATTTATTACCTTTTTATTTATTTATTACCTAAACATAAATTATATAAAAAAATAGTTAAACGAAATGAGAGAAAGAAAGTTTGCTAATTTAGTCTTCATAACTATTAAAAACAAACAAGTTTCGGAACACTTGGGAGATTTGGATAAACATGAACATAATATCAGATTGTCTGAAATTGATTGTCTCGTATTAAAGAACTGGTGTAAAGATTATATTTGAACCTAAGCCAAGTCAAGGCTAAAATATTGTTAGGCAGGTTATTCGTTACATAGGCACGATCTTAAACATTCCAACATTGGAAGGAATATTAAAAGTTCAAATAGCAAAAGGCCACATTAAATCAGAAATAAACGCGTTGGATTTAAACCTAGTAGTTAAACAAAATTACTATTATGTGAACATCTTATAAATAATGTAAAAAAAACCCTACCTGTCTCTGATTAATTCCTCAAAATCTTCGTTCTTCGAGACTTCGTGCGAGATGAAAAATTTAAAATATAAAACTTGAGAAAATATCTGACATCTTTATCGCCAATGTGGCGCCCAATTTTTTATATTTTTAACGATCCCCACATTTTTTCAAGATAGAAATTATCCTATATGTTAACTCAGAATCCAGGTAATAAACTATCAGTGTGCCAAATTTCATCCAAATCCGTATCCGTTTAGTAGGTTTGAAAAAGTAACAAACATACATCCATCCTCACAAACTTCCGCATTAAAATTAATAATATTAGTAGTATAATGCAAAATGTCTGGTATCGGGGTATCGGTCATTTTTAGATAATATCCAATGCCGTTTGATAAATGTAAACCTCTATACCGGTGTAACAATGTTATACCGCTATAGAGAAATATTGAGTGAATTTCAGTTAAGCTATTATAAATTACTTTTTTTTTTTCAAATCTTAAACATAAAATAAAAATAATAAATGAGTATATTCTTACATCGTTTCCAAATAGCTGTTGACTGTTGACATCCAAAACCGACGAGAATGTTGCCACCAAAAGCATTCGCGTCCAATACATCACGACAATTTTATTCACTATTTTTAGGTAAATGTCAAAATTAACACATTTTAATTGATTACATTTTTAATATAATATCTTTTATTATAAATAAAATTACTAATAATTATTATTTTAATTCATAAATTTGTAAAAAAAGGAAACTAACTTTGACACGCCAAAATTCCGCACGGATATTTTATTTTTTTAATATTTTTAGGCAAAGATACAACAACATTATGCCTCTACATTTTTTTAAATTAACGGTAAGTACATTAATGTTCGATTTTCGAATTTGCAATGTCTCTTTTGTTTGCAGGCGGCAAGTCGTGTTGTTATGCGGCCAGCAACTGCGCGGTTGTGCACTTGATTTGGATTGTGCTTAGAATGCGCAGTGTTGGATCTGTAACCTATCGATAGAAATGAAAATTATATTTATACAACGATTAAAACCTAATTCTGTATCTATATAAATTCAAACGCTATATTCTTTATATGATGTCACATTTTAGTCTATGTAGTGGCTGGTCTATGGATAGCTTTATTACCGCCATAGAAAAAAACAGGCAAAAAAATTCATAATTAAATTTAATATTAAGATATCATTTTAAAGATTTGATTGTTAAGTTTTGATGGAACAACTGCGTAGTACTTAATATTATAGTAATATTAGTTACTAAGCACTAAATTAAAACTCCCTTAATTTTGGGAATACTGTTACACAAGAAGTAAATAATAGTTTTTATTTTAAGCTGAAATGTATAAAAAAAAATCTTATAAAAAAAAATTAAAAAAAAAATTAAAATAATAAAATAATAAAATTAAATAATTAATAAAATTAAATAATAAAAAATTAATAAAATAATAATTTTATTATTAATAAAATAATAAAATTAAATAATTAATTTAATTTTAAATCTTTATAAAAAAAAATGCCAAAATAAAACCGAATGTTGAGTTTAGAAAAACAACTTATATTGAAACTATTAGCAATTTTTTCTTGTAACAACTCGATAACAGTCTCGATGACTGTCAAGCCCCAACACTAGAGCGCTACAAACAAAATTTGCTGTAACTATTTTCTAAGCTGTCACCGATTGTTATCATGACGAATTAATTGCTATGATAGTTTTTTTTTATTTTTCTATTTCAATATTTACTCCGCTTATAATCTTTATATAACTTCTTCGTCTTCGTCCCAATATCAATTTCTACTTATTTTTAAAGTAATCCTTCAGTAAAAATGATGGAGAAGCATGAATTATTATTATTTTTTGTCGTTAATTATAATCTATATCTGTAGCTGCCTAAGTCAGTCTAGGCTGATACAGTACTGGCTTCACTACTAGGCAATGTACCACATATGCCCACTTTGGTTTGTCATAATTTCAAATGTATTCCAAGACCCTTTATGTTGACCTGATTTTCCTTTTGTTTGTTTCTTTCATCATTAAAGAAAGTGCTCATTGTCTGTAAACATCACATGAAATCAAAAAGTACTAAGAAATGCAGACGTGACTGGGATTGTAACCTACGGCTACCATATAGGCAGCCGAGCGATCCACCCACTGGACTGTCATCGTTTCACTAAATTAGATTAGTTGCACTAACATGTATAACAATAAAAAAAAAAATTGTTTTAACATATCTAAAATGTAATCTATTTATCGCTTGTTTTCACGTGTAAAATATAAATATTCGAAGTGTACAATTATTGACTATTGTTAATATTTTTGTTATAAATTTTAGAGAACAATGTCGAGTAATATCGAGTAACATGTTCATTTAGCAAGAGAGACTCCCTTTCCTCATATTAGGATAATAAATATGAGGCAAATTAAATTAATAAAATATTTTAAGTGACTACCTACAAGGAAAATATCTGCTTTTCTACTTTGTCTATACATCAAGAAAATGAATCGCTAAATGTGTTGTTAAGCGCAAACCTCTAGATCGGTTGTATTAATTTGGCATTTTTTTTCCAAATATTCATTGTAATCTAAGGAAAGTCCTTACGAAGAGAAAAAATAGAGAAATTTCCAGAAAAATTGCATCCACATGAAGCCGGGAGCGGGCCGTTAGTTAAAAATAAATCTTTTGCAGATTAAACTCTTCACCTATTGAAGTATTCTAGAATTCAAGTCATTTATCTAATGTCATACATAATGTTTAACAGTGAAAAGTGGCGATCCACTATGTGGCAAGAGTTCCGCTTCGATAAATACTCTCTCGCGTGAATTAGAACAGAGAATAGGTGGAGTCGGCTCACTTATGAAATTTTATTTTTAAAATAATATTATATAATTATATTAGTCAAAAAAAGGTTGATTTCTCGCTCTGATTAACAAGCTGACTGAACGTGTTTTCCTTTTTATGTTTAAATGGTTTTTTTTTTAAACTAATATGTGCAACAAAACCAACCAATTAATTTATAATACTTAGTTAAGTCTTGTTAAGTGCCAATAATGCTTGTAGTAACTTTAAGTTTTAAGCTTAAATGTATGTATTTAATCAATCCACTGTTCTAAATATCTAAATAATAATACAAAGTTCAAAATGCATTGCTGGGAATGCGACAGTAGAAAATCATAATGAAGTTAATTTCTTTGATACAGTAATAAAATTTAATGTTTGTAGTAACTCTACTCCATACTCGTTTCTGTTCCAACAATGAACAGATCGTATCCGATATGTCACTTGTGCTTCACACTCTGTCTGTCCGACCTATTGTTCCTTCTGATACAGCCTTTCCCCTCGATACATATATATATTTCTCTGTCATTCAGACTTTTGTTCGTTACAAGGAAGAATAGATATGCTAACTTGGAGAAATTGTAATTAGACCTAATTAGTAAGTGTTAGTGTTAGTTAGTGTAAGTGTTAGTGTTTTATTATATTTTATTCTTATTATTTAGATATAGTTATAATAGTTTAAATGCCTTTGATTTTGATCTTTGTTGCTTGCTTTCAGTTATTTTTTATTGTTTAGTATAGTTTAGTTTAGTTGCCATGCGTGTGTTATCGATCGTCTTAATTTCTAGTTTGTAGTTTATCTGTGTATGCCTTAAATTAGCCTTTTGTTACCTATACCTATTGTAAGTTTTTTGTTTGTGCTGTTGGTGTACCTTTTGGAAAATAAATAAATAAATAAATAGTAATTAATTAGTATTTTAAGTTCATTGGGCTGACGGTCCACTGGATAGTACTTAGGAACTTATAGTCGGTTATTATAAACAACTCCAGTGCTGCATATCATTACCGACTTTGATACGATAATGGATAAGTGTAGAGGAAGGCATAGGGGAATGGTCCCTTACTCATTCAAGAACAGAAAAGCACATTTAAGTCACTGCTGCCAGACGTGATACCTATAGTTTATAATTGTTTGTTCTTACCTAGATTTCAAGACACTTTTGGTTTCACTGACATTTTAGGTTTATTGCATACTAGCTTTTGCCCGTAATTGCCGTAGCTTTTGCCGATAATTGTGTCGAATTGACTATAAATTGTTTTGAACACGATTGACTTGTATTTTTGTTAAAATTGTTTTTTTGCACGCCTTATGTGCTAGAATATATATTTATCTATCTATCTATGAACAGGCAAAACAATGATTTGAACAACTAATATTAATATTAGTAATACTTTTTGTCGTTCAATGTTTCTGTTGATTTGAAATACCTTTACAAAGAGAGAAAGGGAGAGAAAGACATGTGATCTCCAACAAAGCATAAACATAACTACCGCTAATACTCTTTTGTTTCGTTTGAAATTTAATTAAAATGAAACCCGCATTCATTAGCTTCCATGTAACCGTAATTATACCATTGTTTGTTTGTATATTTGTCTGTCTATAGGTTAGTGTTACAATTAAAATGGATCGGAAGGAGCTGAATCATCATTTAACGGTTTTTTGGATTATTTTTAGAGACCAAACTACATAATTATATTATATCGGTGTTTCGTTAGTTTTTTTAGTGACAGAGTAAGTACGTTGAGTTTCCAAAATCATAAACTGGACATCAAAGTTTTCATAGTTGGCTTTAGTCTAAATCTGTCAAGTAGTGGCAGGCATTTACGTTTCGCAGTCATCTGGAAAGCCCGTCTGGCGGCAGTATCCACCCCCTTACAAAAGACCATCCACTGCTAGCCGCTCTTTTGGGCTTATGTTCCACTCGCACGTGGCAAACCAATATTTTTTAAAATACCTACAAAGAATTCCCCTTTCGCACGAGTATGAATTATTGAATTCCTCGCTGCCACTAATACAAAAGTACAGATAGCAAAATAATAACAAATATTATCAACAATTTTTGATATCCAGCAACCATTTGCTGAAAAGAATTAAATCTTCAAAAAAAAAAAAAAAAACTGACGTGGAAAGGCGTAGGCACTCATATCAAAAGAAGAAAATCACCTCATGATTCAACGTAAGAAAAAGTGGATTATTTAATATCGAGATGGTCACCACTTTGTGTATTATATAAGCCGACAGTTACTGTGATATTTATTATTAGATATCCCAAAAATATATTATACTAGCTGGTGCCCGCGACTTCGTCCGCGTTGAACGATGAAAGATACCTTATGTCCTTTCTAGTGTGTGTCCAGACAATGTGTATGCAAAATTTCATGGTGATCGGTTCAGTAGTTTTTGCGGGAAAGAGTTACAAACATCCATACATACAAACAAACTTTCGCATTTATAATATTAGTACGGATATTATATATTACGGATTAATCTTCAAGGCCATTTGCCTTGAACCCTTTTTAGACTTATAGCAATATGTGAAAACTCTAAATACAATACATGAAGAGACATCGCAACGTTAGCAATTTGGTAATATAAATTCAAGCCACGAGTTGCTCGAATCTCGAATAAATTCGTGTTCTTAATATGTAATGCCAAAAACGGAAAGTAGTTTTCTATGTTTCGAAGCGAAAGTTTTGAAAGTAATGAAGTCATTTTTTTTAGATACTTTGAATATAATTATTGTTAAAAATATATACAGCACTGCAATGAGAAGACAAAAAAATGTGTTAACGAAAGATGATTAAACATTTTCGTAGTATTTGTACATATATTAAAAACCACTTTGTCACTAAAGATACATACACCTGATAATTAAAAAATATATATAGGAAAGTAATTATAAACAAAATTAAATTCACAACTGAATGTTTTAACAAATGTTACCAAATAACAACAACATGGATTGTTGGGAAATGTAAATCTAACTTTTCTTTGTAATAAAATTAAGTCTTTTTCTTATTACTGTAAATATAATTTATTTAATATTAGTATTAAATATCTGAAATAAAAAGTTATTATACAATACATACTATTTTCGCAGTTAAACTTATTATTATTACTTATAAATAATCGGTAAGTTCCCATCAAGCCATCTAATTATTTCGCTACCTTACGCTCTGACCTAATCAGCGGTAGCTTATAAGCTATAACTATAACTTATAAGTTGCTTAATTTAAAGCAAAGGTTAGCATCTACCGTTTAGTTGACTGCCAGCCCGTCTGCCGCGTATAATCTTAAAATAGTGCAAACCACTTAACTTGATATTGCCTTATATTTTATTAATGTTATTAGTTGCACATCTAAACAATATTGCTATAATAGAAGTAACAGGCTATTTAATTATTTTTGTATTTGTTATTAACATGGCTATTATTTTACCAAAAAAAAAACTACTGCATTTTTCGAATATATTATATATACTAATATTATAAAGAGGAAAGATTTGTTTGTTTGTTTGTTTATTTGCATTGAATAGGCTCCGAAACTACTGGACCGATTTGAAAAATTCTTTCACTGTTGGGAAGCTATATTATCAGCGAGTAAACATAGGCTATATTTTATAAAGTTACGCGGGCGAAGCCGCGTGCAACAGCTATATTTTATAAAGTTACGCGGACGCAGTCGCGTGCGTCAGCTAGTATTATATAAAGCTGAAGAGTTTGTTTGTTTGGTTGTACGCGCCAATCTCAGGTTCGAATTGAAAAATTCTTTTTGTGTTGGATAGTTCATTTATTGAGGAAGGCTATAGAGAACGCGGACGAAGTCGCGGGCACCCGCTATTCGACAACAACAGACGTTTTTATTTCTTATTCAATCGAAGACACCACGATTTCTTGCTCCTGAAAAATTAATTTTTAGTCATTATGCATACAGTAGGTATCGATAATATTTTTCAAACTAACATATGGACAGAAAAAAAGTCTCTATACGTTTCTTAGATAGAAATTAAAACTTACATTAAAAATCGTCTCATATAACGTCTGCTGCATGTAGACCACGTTTGGGGCTGTTTCTTAGGATCGTATTGGCTTCCCATTATAAAACCTGAAGCTTTACATTTATTTCGGGACCCATCGTGGTTTATACCAAGACTGAAAAAAATAAATAAAAAACATAAAAAATAAACAAATAATCACTAAGCAATTTACGCTTGTATTATGGATACCAGACAGTTGATATACTAAATAGATTACTTTTTTTTTTATAAATACATACATATTATAAATACAAAACATCCATGACTCGGGTACAAAGGTAAAATGTTAACACATAAACATTTGCCCCTAGCGGGATTCGAACCCGCGACCGTTTGGTTAACAGCTAGGCTTACAGCCACTAGAACAAACGTGTCGTCAAATGGTGCAAAAAATTAAATAACAAAATATCATCATCATAATTATATCAGCCGTAGGAAGCCTACTGCTGGCCATCGGCTTCTCCCATTATTTTTCGAATGGACCGATCAGATCCTAAATTGTTAAAATAATTAATTATTATTTTGAGCTTATTATTTTAAAGAATAAATAAGAATAAATAATTATTATTTATTTATTTATTTAAATTATATACAGCCATAAATTTAAAAAATATATATTATAGATTATATACAAATAGGCCTAAAGGATCATAAAAATTATATTTTTACATTTATTTATTAATTAAAAATATATAATTAATAATCAAGATGTTAGCTCACTTGTTAGTGTCATTTCAAAGTAGATTTTAGTTTAATTGTATTGGGTTCGCTTTCCGGTTAACAACTGATCTCAGATGACGATGTTAATGATTTTAGTCTAACCTTCTTAACTAAAACATAATACAAAGTTATCTAAACATATAATAAAATAGTTAACGAGCCGTGTCTGTATATTAAATTTTGTCAGTTTGTCCTTCCGTTTGTGCACGCTAATTTCAGAAACGGCTTAACCGATTTGAATGCGGTTTTCGATGATGTAATTACAACCTAGATTAACATATAGGATACTTTTTAACTTGGAAATTTTTTAAGTTCCTGTGGAATTTTGTGTGTGCTCTTGTTATTGAGTGTATGTGAATTCTATGGTTCTGTGGTCTCGGCAAGGAAATCAATTCATAAATGTGTAAATTCATAATTATTATTTAATTGTTTGTCTTGTTGTAACTGTCTAGTACGATTTTATTTTTGTATATTGTGTTCACGTGTAGTAGGTTACATTCCTAATTAGTTGCTGTATTTGTATGTTCTTGTTTTTTTTTTTAATTTGCTTGTACATGGAATTGTATAACAGTTTTGTGAACTTTAATAAAAAAAAAAAAATAAAAAAAAAATATGTATAAAATTCTAACCTGTGTCCTATCTCATGAGCAAGCACATACGCCATGTTTTTCGGCCGCCATTTCACTAGAGTACAGCTTCTGTTTATTGTGCACATACCGCTCATGTAACCTCTACCTGAAACAGTTTTGTAAAATATTATAATAAGAGTATACGGTAAACATTACAGAAGAGGCATAACTAAATACACACATTGGACATACATAACTAAATACAGGCATTGGACGACACTTTTGGTCTAGTGGCTAGTAACCCTAGCTGTTAACCAAACGGTCGCGGGTTCGAATCCCGCTAGGGGCGAATGTTTATGTGTTAACATTTTACCTTTGTACCTGAGTCATGGATGTTTTGTATTTATAATATGTATGTATTTACAAAAAAAAAAGTAATCTATGTATTATATCAACTGTCTGGTATCCATAATACAAGCATTAGTTGCTTAATGTGGAACTAGATGGTGCTGTGTAGCATGTGTGAAGATATTTATTTATTTAAATATCCCCTGGATACAGACTCATTATACTAATTATAAAAATTAAAAAAAAAATCACAAAAAAGGTATTGATCCAAAATCATAGAAGTGGCAGGATCTGAAAAGTGGTGGCAGGCCATACTGTGCTTCGGAGACATTTGGGCAGCCCGTCTGGCAGCAGTACCTACCCCCTTACAGAAGACCACCATTAAATAACAGCACATGTGCTGTTGTGTTTCGGTAAACGAGTAAGGTATCCCTATCCCTTTTCAGTCCCTTATTCTAAATCTTCTATAGTCGACAACTTACTTGCAGCATCTGTAGAATTGCTTGTGTTATAGGCTATGGTAGCCATCTACCATCAAGTGTCTGCCGGCCTTAACATAAAAAAGGTCTTCGAAGCTACTCATTCGATTTAAAAATATCCCCAATACCTAGTTAGAATAGATTTGCAGAATCGACATAGGCTAAATATTCCACGCGGGCGAAGTCGCGGGCACCAGTTATCCAAAAATAAAGTTCCAACGCTTCGCAAAAGTTTAATTTCAGGGGTTAATTAAGTTTAATTCAAGTCGTGGGCACCAGCTAGTTAATCACTAAATCACTTGCCTGTACTACTCCTAACCCTCTGTCCAGCGCTGTTTAAATAATAGAAATCCAATCCACTTATTAAAATCGAATAGTACCATTTCTTCTTAGTTAGTTTTTTATCACTTTGCACCTGGCAATAGCTCTTCAAATAGTTTGAAGAGTTCTCATCCATGCTGACAGAGTTTGTCCTGTTTCTTAAATAATTTACATCAATTATGTTAAATTTAATTCTCTGGTTCAAGTCTGCATGTCGAAATATAGTTTCCACTTCATAAAAGATTCTTCTGATCGCAGTTCTGAATTTCTTCATTTGTTTCTCTGCTATCAATGAGTCCCTGAGCGCTTTGTCTACGTTCACTACAATTGGAATGTTTATGTCTTGAGCCATAGTCAAATACTCGACGGATGAAGACTCCTTTGAAGGCAATTCATCTGATCTGATTCGCTGAAAGAACATAGAGTAGTGTTTATTCTGTGCAGCCACAAAAATGTAAGGTTAGGACAATCCAGTTTTGAAATGACCCAACATTACAATGTATAAAATGGCAGATTGGACGTAATATGGGAAAGTGGCAGATATCCTTTTAATGTTGGCAGCGTATTCGCTATCCCTAGAAAACCAGACCAAAAACAAGAACGTGTTGATGATTCTGAGTAGTGTTTGGCTATGTTTAAACGTAACAAACCGGAATTTTTGCGTCGATATATGACAATGGATGAAACATGGATTCATCACTTCACTCCGGAATCAAAACGAGCGTCATGTGAGTGGACAGCAATTGGTGAACCTCGTCCAAAGCGCCCAAAAGCACTACAATCAGCTGGAAAGGTTATGGCCTCGGTATTTTGGGATTTGCGTGGTGTAATATTCATCGACTATCTTGAGAAGGGAAATACCATCAACAGTAAATATTATATAGCGTTATTGGAAGCGTTTGAATGCCAAAATTGCAAAGAAACGAACGCATATGGCAAAGAAAAAAAAATTGTTTCATCAAGACAACGCACCGTGTCACAAGTCAATCAAAACAATGACAAAACTACATGAATTGAATTTCGAATTGCTCCCACATCCACCGTATTCGCAAGATTGGGCTCCCAGCGACAACTGGCTGTTCGCAGACCCCAAAAAAATGCTCGCCAGTAAGAAATTCGCACGAATGAAGAGGTTATTGCTGAAACTGAGGCCTATTTATTTATTTATTTATTTATTTATTTATTTATTTATTAAGGTACACCAACAGAAGTCACAACAATACAACACAATAATACAGTTTATACATTCGGTCTTGGCCTGATGTGAATTCCAATGACAGGTATACACAACATTTAACATCAATCACCGACCTTTATGATTATAGAAAATTCTTATATTTTGAGGCAAAAGATAAATCGTTCTTCAAAAGTTGTATTGAAATGTTAGAGCGGCGCTAGAATGATTGCGTTGCTCTTGATGGAGATTACGTTGATGAATAAAGCTAATTTTGAACAAAAAAAATCGGTTTTTTATTTGTTAGGCCCGGGACTTTTCAGCCCATGTTAATAAAAGGATTAAAAATCTTAAAACCAAAGTGCAACGTACCACGTTGCAGTCATCGTGGGCGACAAATTTCTCAGAAAAGCGTCAGTGTGTCTGTGACTGAGCATTGTATCAATTAATGAGGAACACATCCAGCGCTCATAAACAAGGGATCGTTTGTTGTATTAATTATAAATAGAAAAAAGTACCAGTTGATCTTGAATGATTGTGGATAAAAAAACATTGATGGTGCTCGCGACTTCGTTCAGTAGTTTTTGCGTGAAAGAGTTACAAACATCCATACATCCAAGCGGATGTATGGATGTTTGTATATAAGCGGGCCTTGCATAGATTTTTTTTCTGCAAATTGTACCTATGTGGGTACAAAATTTTCTTATTAAATGAAGTTGATGTTTGTTTCCTTTTATAATATGTTTAGAATATATATAAATTTAGTGGATTAACAAAATTAGGTTTATACAGGCTTGATGATGATCATGCTGATTAAAGATCAAAACTTTTTAATTTTTGATCACTTGTAAAAATATTTAATAAAGATTGTGTGTGCGAATTAAATGTGATTTTAGTTTTTTTTTTCTTTACGACACGACCAACGAAAGAAGCAGCTGTTGCTGTAAATATGCTGATTCATCTACGAAAAAAAAAAACCTATTTCTGAATGATAGGTACGGTGCCCAATGTCCTTATTTCAAACAAACACACAAACTCACTTTCGCATTTATAATATTACTACCTGTGCTCATTCGCTTTTTTAAAAGTCCACAGGAATCTAACATTTTGCGAGGATAATAAACTATGTGTGTGCGAAATTTCATCCAAATCTGTTCAGCTGTTTATGCGTGATCGAATAACCAACAAACATACAAACTATCGCATTTAAAACTAATATTATTAGGATAGGATATGCATTTTATACATAAAGTTATTACAGTTTAAAAATATAAATTTAGAATTTTCATTTAAAGGTAAGCTTTTTTTCTTAATTTAGGTACCTGAATTGTGTTTTATATAATATAGTCAGTAATGCAATCGACTTGGTTTCCTTCAAGCTATTTTGATATAATAATCCATTTTTTTTAAATATACGCACAAAATAAATTATAAATTCACACACCTCACTAACAGCAAGCTTTAAAGCTGCTAAGTACACAATAAGTGAGCACAATATCATTTCGACTACACTCCTCGTGATCCAGTGCTTAAACTTGAACTAAGTTCAGACACATAACACTTAGCTCAAACCATCAATTTCTATATGTCGGTCGTATAACTGTGTGCAATTAGTCGAGTGATTCAATGCTTCGTTGGTACAGTCGGAATTAAATAACTGGTCATATTTATTGTAATTAGTGTTCGCCTACAGGTCAAAATTAGACTTTAGTAGGGAAAAAACTTTTCCCCATTTTGATCTTTTATATTTAGATAACACTAAATCTCACATATAGCTTTTAAACTAAAAATCATGAAATATGATCTCCAGAATTTTTATGACAATTGTATTAATGTATTAATGTATTAATATTAAGTACATAGAAAAAATATTTCTTCAATATTTTTGAGAGATTTTCAAAATCTTAGCTGAATATTAGAGATTACTCAAAAATACGATTCACAGAAAAATCATTATATCTATTATACTTAAAAAAAATTCTTAAATCATCAACATAACTAAGTGAAATCTGCATTAAATTTCGTTGGGTGGTTTTGAAAAACTTAGTTGAGAAACAGACAGCGACTTTGTTATATAATATGAATGTATATAAGTATACTGTAATTTAAACAGATAGATATAGAAGTCTTATAACATTTCAGTCGTAAAGTATTCAATGAATATTATAGTTATTTAATTTTTTGCACATTATTATTGATGTCACATAGATATTGATAGGCATATAGATATAAATTTAAAAAAATATATTTTATTCGCTCTGCTGACTATACTATTTGATTTGCAATGTAACGGTCCGCGTAATTGAAATTTGGACAATATTTGTGTGACAATAAGATTCATACTGACATTTCACACAATATGCTTACCGGATCATACAACCGTTATAAATTTATGCCAAATAGGAGTTCTGTTTTTTTATCAAACGTGATTTTTTGAAGGGCTACAGATGTGCAGGATGTCCACTTGATGGTAGGTGGTAACCGTCACCTCGACCTCTCCCAAGATTCGCCAAAAAACATTGTCCTCTGCCCTTCGCATCCAGCTACTTCCTGCGATGCCTTTCATGTCGTCTGTCCACTTGATCGCAGGACGTCCCACGCTGCGTTTTCCAATGCTTGATGGCCTCCAATGGAAATCTCTGCGACAGATGTGAATTCTCTTGGCTCTCGATATACGACTACTTTGGTTCTTCGACGAATTTCAGAATTTCTGATTCTATCAGAATATTCGGAGTTCCGCTCCATACGTCGACATGAGGAGCCATGTTTCGGCAACATACGTCATTACCTATTTACAATAACTTATATACGCTGTGTAAATCCACAGAATGTCACGGGTTATGTGCCTGATGCTTCCAATTGTTTATTGATTATAGCAAATTATTTTGCATATAGACACAATAGACATATTACGGTCCATTTCACATCATTTACATATACAATTGGATATAGTTTATTCGAATTTCAAAAGCAATTTTAAACTCTTATAAGGAAAACTAGCTTTTTCTCGCGACTTCGTCTGCGCTCCTTTTTATTAGGTGTTTCATCAATTCATTATCATCGGCTAAGCAGTTTTGGAGTCCATAGAGAAAATACATACATACACACAACGATTTTTTATACATAAAGATATAAGATCCGTTCAGCAGTTTTTTTCTTTTACTGTGTTTGAAAGTTTTTTTTTGGACAAAAATAAAATAAATATAAAAATGGTAGGCGACTGTACTGTCCTTTACATTTTGACAATACCACACATTCAATTCTTGGAAATATTTAAATATCAAACACGCTATACTAAAAAAAAAATTATCTCAGCTTCTTTGGTGACCTTAAGATTGTCTAGATTTTTGTATTTGTTTCGCCAATTTTTTGCGTAAACAAGTTCAGGGCGATTCGAGGTTATTGTGATAAAGACGGATGCACTAACTAAAGTAACTCCTTCCTCATGAAATGTGTTAATTTTTATATAAGACTTGCCATCATTACAGAAGAATATTTCACAAAATTAAATAAATAAAATAAAGTAGTAGTATTTAGTTATTGGATAATTTTTTCGTACGAATGCATTTTTTTTCTGCAATTTATTTACACAAACCTTCTTTGTTTATCGCTCTTTCTATTAGTAAAAACCGTATCCAAATTCGTCTATTGATGGTATAGACGAAGTTAGCATAGAAGCAGACAAAGGCGAACAGAGACTTCATTTTATAATATACTAGCTGTTGCACGCGACTTCGTCCACGTAACTTTATAAAATATAGCCTATGTTACTCGTTGATAAGGCTTCCCAACAGTGATGGAATTTTTCAAATCGGTCCAGTAGTTTCGGAGCCTATTCAATGCAAACGAACAAACAAATCTTTCATTTTTATAATATTAGTATAGATGTGTAGATTGTGTGCTGTTCCCTATCCTTATCCTATCCCTATCCTTAATCCCACTACGGTCCGCAGAGCACTTGCAAAACCTATGGCGTTGCTTGTGTTATAGGTAACGGTTGCCACCTACCATCAAGTGGGCTGTCAGCCTGTCTGTAGACCTAAAAATTTAAAAAAAAAATGCGTCTTGTTTATTTATACGTACATGTTTCTGGCTGTTTTTTTATCAAAGCTCTCATTGTTTCTCTACGAAACTGTGTCATGATTATTTAAAAAAAAAACATTAAAGTTTTATCAGCGGTAATTCCAGAAAGCACTCAACAATGTTTGGCGTCTAATTTAGAACATTATTCATTATTTATTGTAATGAGTAGGACATGTAACATTGTTAAATATCCTCATGATGTAACGACACTGTCATGACATGGCATTTGAAGTCGTTAGGATATAAATCTCTGAATCACAATTCGATCATCAATCGACATTGTAAACACAAATACTATAACAAGGTATATTGCTTATAACAAGGTTTTTTTTATTGGAGGATTAAAATTGGAGGTTGTACCAAGTATGACCAAAACAAATAAATAACCAAAACTATATTGAGTATCTATAGTAAAAGTTTAAGTAATGTTCAAGAGAATCGAAACATTAATTAGGATTAAGATTTAAATTTAAGATTGAAACAAAATCAACAAATATTCTAGAACAAACAGGTCTATTGTTTTTTTATTTTAATTCCCACATTAAGTTGAAGTCGCACTTAGACATCATAATATTTTCATTTATTTATTTCCCTTCTAGATAAACAACTTATCATTTACATAGAAGCAACAAAAATTGCTATTAAATTGTGAAAAGGCGTTTCATAGGGATTAAAAAAAAAATTAAAAAAAAAAGTTCCTATTTCAAATTTTATTTACATTTTTTATTTAAAAATCAACAGTAACGACTTAAATTGAACACACTGACCGCTTTGAATGTAACGTCAACATTATAGATTTGTTCTAATTCATTAGAACGAAAGTATATAATGTCATATTTTCTTAAAATTTTCCTTTTTTTTTTCATTCGTTATACTAATTAGTTTTCTTTGAAAACTTTATTTAGTATCCTGCGTCGGCGTCGTAACTGCTTTTTCTGTTGTCATATTGTCCTGAAATGAGAAAAACGTTATTTATTAATATTTTATTATTAACGCCTGTTAATTTTTTACAAGCAATGTTACAGCGAATGAAATTAGTTGAAGTTTATTGGCAGGAAATCATTATTATCATCAAATTGTCAATTTAACATAAGTCGCTAAACATGTTTTTTTTTTTTTAAATATACTTATTTAAACTGAGTTGTTGATATTTTATCAAAATGTGCAAACATACAGTTTTCTAATGTGGTTCTAAGTAAGGTACATACCTCCGTTATTTCCGGCTGTAAGTTGCAAGCTTTTCAAGATCTCTTCCGGGATTGGCGGAGGGGTTGGAAGGTGGGCGCCTTCAGCATGGTAACCATTCTCATCAGCAGTATAGGTCACCGAGTAGGTCTGGCCATCATCACCGACGTAAGAGTATGAACCTTGAACTTGAATAGATCCTTCCTCGGGCGTGGCTCCGGGAATTACGCGGCCTGTATCAGAGAATTATTTCTGTTGCTTTCATACACTTCGTTTGTCTGGTAGCAGTAACCAACTCATATGAAAGATCACCGTAAAATAACAGCAAGCACCTACGATTATAAAAAAAAGTAAACGACGCTAGAGGATACTATTATTCCCTAATTTTTTATTCTTAACTCTACAAACACCTGAACCAAAATTATTTATCATATTTTTTTCATCCACAAAAGCTTCTGCGTGGTCTATATTTTTTAATCATAAAAGGTAGGAGACGGATCAACGGTCCAATAATCATCTACCACAGGTGATCATCAGAGTTGATAGAAGCATGAATGAAATTTTTTATTTGAAATTCATTTACACGAATTCCAAATGTGATTGCATCTTAATCTTGTAAACATTTTGGGAAGTATAAAAAATGGAATTACCACGCTACGTTAATTGGGTAACAGAGCGTGCACCACGAAATAGAAATTATAAACGAAAAATTACTTAATAAGTCATTTAAACTCTCTTCACGAGTGACTTATGTAAAAGAGATCTCTTGATTGCATTAGTCTCAACAAATCAAGTCAGTTGTATCCTTTCACACGCAAAAGTCAAATTACTCGACTCTTGCGCATACCCTATTATAGAACTGTCGTTGATTTAACAAGCCATAATAATATTGTGCGGTCTGTTGATCAATCACCTGACATTAATCAGTCCCAATCAATTATTCATCAATAACCACTTTTAAAAGCTACTCGTACTAAGACTTGCAAAGGTTAAATAGAATACTTTTTTTAAGTTATCTTGCTACATACTTACTCGTGTCATAAATACATTCATACTGCTAGCAGGTGCCGTTCAAAAATAAAAAAATTGACAAAATATATATGCAACATATCGCTTGTCATACTTCTGCTTTTATACTTTTCCAGGCATTAGATTTTTATTTTTAGACGATATCTTGGTAACATAACTTTCTTCTTAATGAAAGGCTACCTTTCATGCAGATAAAAAGTACTGTTGCCGAGGTAACATCGAAAATAAAAATTCAGCGCTCGACAAAAATATATGAGTTAAACTTTTTATTTTACAAACTTAAGAAAAAGGGGCGCGGACGAAGTCGCGAGCAAATGCTAGTGAACTAATAAGGAACAGTCAAATACCTTATCTTAAATAACCTAAATAGGCTGAACACTTGGAAAAATAATTATGTGGTTGATGTAGCTTACCTTCCTGTTCAGCTTTAGTTCCGTCGCTGGTCTCGTAGGCATAGTGAAAACCTTGCTCGTTGACCTCACTGTCGTACCGCAGTATTTCTGCTTGGTTCTTTTCAGTTCCTGCCACAAAGTTTTGTGATCTTCCGAAGGGTGCTTGAAGACCCGCACTAGCACCGCTAGAAGAACCCGAGTTAGGTGGGAGGTAAACGTTGCTGTCCAGACGAGCGGCGCTGGCAATCGACACCAAGGTTATGATGATGAACTGGAAAAAGAAATTTTAATGTGTTCATTTGAATACATTTATAGTCTTATCATTTGTTCGTAATCGGTTATTGTTTTGATATATTTATTGTTTAAACATGTGATAAGTGTAAACTGTTGGACATAGACCTTTTTGATTGAGAGCCACCACACTCGGTTTTCCTTCCTCCCTACCCCCATGGTTGGAGAAATCTCCTATCTTGGGGGAACTCATAGTTTATCTAGCTTTGGCAGCTATCCCATGGGGCGTCTCTACCATGGTGGGATGATTGCCAAGATTCGTCTACCGACTGCAAAGCCCATCTGACATGTCCTGTCCATTTCTGACTGATTCTTTGCGCTTTATATAAAATATCATCTATATCTAGTCAAATGTTACAAATTATCATCAATTTTCTTCAGAAACCCAATAGTAAAGCCGTAACGATTTTAACTGTGAAATCTATTACAATTAATCTCCTAAGTTGAGTGTACATAAGTATGCCTTCGTTAATAAACTCAGACATACAATTTTACAATATTTACATCGAAAAATCTAAAGTTTATAAAAAAGAAAGTATAAAGTTATTCTATGTACATTATAAATAAATGAATGAGGGTAAAAAAATAATAATTAATAGTTGTGGGGTATAGCGGCTCTGTTGTCAAATCCAAGCAGTTTCGCTGCAGGCTTGAATCGTTGGTGCGTTCCTCGAATACACATACTGATAGCACGACTTAATGATTTATTTATGATTAAGACCGCTGGAATAATGTATTAAGTAAATAAATTAAATAATGCCTTCGTTAAGGTCTGATTAATAATTTGATTGTATATTTCATACATTTAAGTAATAAACAACTCCAATGATATAACAAAAGGAATACCTAACTTTAAAAAAAAATATAACGTTTAAGCAGTATCTTTGTGAGATTTTTGCATTAAACAAACTATTCCTTAATAGGTATTTTAATGAATTGAAATTGATTTGGAATCTAGAAATGAAAAGATCCATATTAATAAGAAAAAAGTAAAAAGTTCTTAAACGAGTAGAAGAAAAAAATTAAGCTACTAAGCCTTATACTAATGAAAACAATTACTACAGATACACAAATATTTAAGGATAGACATAAAACACTGCACAAGAGCACTAAAAAACGTGACATAGGAATAGAAAGGCACTGTATCACTTGTATAATTTGTTGAAGGCACATGTACTAACAGATTTCATGGTTGATTTGTTGAGATGCTTCCTCGAACGGAGATGACAGATAAATGTGATTCAGAGTGAATCTGCCGACCATTTATACTAAACGCACCTATTCGATATTTGAATATGAATTCGGAATTCCACGTTCAAACGTTTAACCCTTCACGTGCACTCGTAACATCGAACGACAGAACGACGCAGTTACAGAACGTCTTAAGCGACAAATTACCAATTTCATACAAAGATTTGTAGAAGTCTTAAGCATTAAGGTGAAAGATGTATGTGGAACTTTATTTACTCGATTTAAAAGAAATGACCTCGAAAAGGTGAAGCTGCGGGAATAACCTAGTTTTTGATAAATTAATCGTATCGATTGCATTTTTTTAATAATTAAATAATTGGGAGAGAAATTTTATGTTCTCTATAAATCTATATCCATTTGTGGATTGAAGTGAGAGGAAGGTTCTTATGAAGAGAAAAAAGATTGAAAAATTGCCTGGAAAAACTTAGAAACTTCATTTTCTTTTTCCTCATCCAAAGTTCCCAGCTGAAAATTCAAACGTTTCAATCAAACTTTATAGAACGACGTCTGTCGGATCACTTAGTTTTCAATTAAATGAATAAACTTATAAATTAATTATAATTATTTCATTATATTGTTATCATCGGGTTTCTTTTTTTTTTTATAAAATAAATAATTTTTAATAGGTTTACTAAGATTTAAAAAAAAAAATAAAGCTAATAGAATTCACAATTATTTTTTCTGTAACATACAACATTCTTCCATAGAATGGGTCTTACGATCGTTAAAACGAAAACGGAACGTTTCAAATTAGGCCCGCAATCGCTTCAAGGACTTAGTTTAGTTGGACGTAAAAAAGGATTAATTTCATTAACTTTTTCGTAATTATTAACTCACTGATTAATGTGCATTCAGTACACCTTGTTAAGGCGGTCTAGACAGATGGTAGTTACGTGATTAGACAAAATTGAAGATCTCTTTGATTATGCATGGTCTCATTATGTGTCAACGCATATGGACATGCAAGTTCCAGAAATAGTGTTTTGCCGTTGCTTCTGCCAAGAAGGTATGCATGGCAAATTTTGATGACACAATTATATAGGTTTATGCAACTACGGAGATGTAAAGTGGAGATGTGAACTATGGTGATGTAGGTACAGAATTCAACCGTTGGAGCCACTGTGTTCGGTCCAGAAGGGCTGAAGTTTTATTCAGAGGACGTGCAAACTGTGAAATAAACCTCGTTTCAAAAATGATAGGGAAGATAGAAGGGAATCGTAAAGGTGGAAGAAAAAAGTTGTCATGGCTATTTTATTATAAAAAGAAAATTGGCGAATTATTTTTGAAAAATTAATTTTTATCCCTTATAGAATATTCTCTTCTTTTTCTTTTTTGATCTTATAATAATAATAATTTTTTTAAATTAATAGATAAATGAAAAAAAATAATTTTTATGATTCTTTAGGCCTATTTGTATATAATCTATAACATATATATATATATTTTAAATTTATGGCTGTATGTAATCTAAATAAATAAATTAAAAAAAAATAGTAATATCAGAGAATGGACCGGTGTTAAAATTGTTTCGTCTCGTGAAGAATAACAGATAATTATTTGAAAATAATTATCCTTCAGTAATGGAGAGACACAAAATGAAGACGAAGAGGTACTTCCATTTTGCTATTTTTTCTAAAGTATATTAAGGTCATCAAACAGGCTGAGTTACATTTGATTCTTTTAGATCTTTTTTCATAGGCCTATAAGGACAAGTTCCACATACAATAGGCACATAAATATTGGAATTAAAGTACCAAAAATCAAAACTATAATTGAGTTATTTTTTATAAACTAAAATTTAAGTAATTATTTATAATAATGACGCCGAATTTTAGATGGCTTCAAAAGACGATTTCAATTTGAAACATATCAATTAACTACTTGGCCTCTAATATATTTAATTACCCCTTAGGCTCGAGTTCACCAACAGACGGTTATTTTTAAACAACTGTTTAAAATTTAAACAGCCGTTTAATAATATTTTGTTGTTTAAAATCGCTAAAATGCGGGTTAAACGCCCTAAACATCTGATTAACTTAATGATTAATCTGATGTTTAGGGCGTTTAACCCGGAGTTTAGCGATGGTGATCAACAAAATATTATTAAACGGCTGTTTAAATTTTAATCAGCTGTTTAAAAATAACCGTCTGTTGGTGAACTCGAGCCTTAATAACTTAAAATTGGCAATGTTTTCTAATTTTTTTTTTTTTAACATATCCTTGATATTAATAAAACTTTTGACATTTGAAATTGAACCGAAATAAATCAATATTATTTGACGATAATGTATTCTAATGTGTTTATTGCAGTTTAGACTAGTCGCAGTTGTTTGTTAAAAAAATTATAATTACTTAGTAATTGCCATTAGCGGAAGTTCTCCTATAATACAAGTCTTTCCTCCACGTGATCTGTTCTGGGGCTCTTAATTGTCTAGGAATGTTGTCTGAAATTTTGCGGTTGAGGTTGGACCCAGGTGTGGAAAAAGGAAACCTGCCGAAAATATCTTTCAAGTGCAGTGTCACATACCCTATAACTCCTTACCCAGATCCTCTCCCCCTATCCTTTTATTTTTAACTTAATATCTGCTTGTACACAAAAGTTTGTGTTGTAAAAGGCAATGTTATTTTCTTTATTGCTGTAAGGTTTTTGTTCAAATATAAATTAAAATAAATAAACATTTACGCAGTAACCTTAAATATTTTAATATTTTTAAATTAATATGTACATTCTCATCTGAATGGTCACTAAATGTAAATAAAAGTGTCTCGTCAAAATCGGTTTCACTTTTTCGGAGATTTGCTTATACCATCGAAATACATAATATATCTTTGCAAGGCTTAGACCTTGCAAAGGTCTAAGTCTTTGCAAGGTCATGTTTTTAAGTATACACCTCTGTTGACTTAAAAACGGATATTTTTGTAACGTGCAACTAACAATATGAGATTAAGAAAAAGAAGTTTATTTTTTAATATTTCAGACCTTTTATAGAAATATTAAATTATTTTAATAATAATAATATAGATATCGGTTTACTAATTATTTTAATTATATTTTAAAATATTTCTTTATATTATTTTATTAAAATATTACCTTGAATAGGTACCGTGAGAGAAGTATTAAGCAACCGAGAGGCCCTTCTTAGTGAAGACGTATTGACCTTTACCGTAATTGATCTAGATCTAGACTTATTTTATAGTCTAGACTGAACAAGTTTACAATAGTTATGTAACTAGTGTTATGGAATTGTCCGTCAATTATACAATAAGTCACGACTTTATGTTAGCCCAACATTATAACATCGGTTCGAAAGTTCGTAATGTTAGAAGAAATGATGATAGATTGACTTATATTTTTCAATTACAATATTTTCATATATCAATAGTGGATTTTACGTGCGGCCAGTTGTGTTTAATACCTAGGTCTCTTCTGAAAGAAGAAGTCAGAATGTCTTGCTGGAAAACCACTGGGAGTACTGCTAAGGTACACAAATATTTCTGGATGTCGAGGAAATTGTATGTCGATATTCAGTTAACTGCCTGATAGTACAATTTTTATTATGCCAGCCAAACACGATTAAGTCTATCGTCAATTGACTCGACTTGATCAACTCAATATGACGGTGTATGGGTGTCATTTTACATGTCAACTATACTTATCGTGCAAAATGATACCCATATATACCGTCAAGCGAAGTTGACTTGATCAAACCAAATTTAAAAAAAAAATTAAAATAGACATCCATGTCTCGCATTAAAGAGAGCCTATCAGGCAATTCTATTAAACATATCTTGTTATAATACGACCAATAAATACTAAAACTGTCCCGACAAAATCTCGACTAATGGCAACACAGCACGATTAAAAATGTCACATTACAGTCCATGAAGTGAAACACTTTACGCGAAAATCACGACTACGAAACAATTACAATTTCTCATGACGACGTTATCTTGTCCTAATCACCGCATTCTAAACAATACTATATGTTGTTGCAACTAGGTCTAAATTTCTTTAAAGAGTCTGTACTGTTCAAAAAAGCTCACCTCTTTATAAAATGAGATTTAAACTTTTGCCTTAAGTTCGATTTTAGAATGGCCTTTAGACATGTGATATTTATACAGGATATGATCTGCGTATTCCGTAGATAGGTTACTCCTGAACTCCACCTACTAGATGTACATAATAGTAAAATATGTGTATATAGATTTGAAATACCAAATCTTACATAAAAAGGATCTTTAGATAGTCATGCATGACGTTGGTCAAGCTAACTTCCCACTCGAGGGTACGTGGCTACCGTTTCCAATAAACATTTAAATGCATAATGCTGCTGTGACTTTAATAGGATAAAGGATAAGGGACAAGATGAACATTGGGGTGTCGTTATATGCTAGGCAGTGGTGGGCAAACTTTTTCCACGAGGTGCCAGAAAAACAAAAAGAATTTACGGTATATAGATTTTGGTTTACAATCGATACAATTTACGGCAATTTTAATTTCGCTAGCATCATGAATGAATTATTACGAGTATGCTTCTACTTTCTACGTATAGTCTTTATTTGTGGCGACCAGGCTCTAATACTCTACTTTAAAAAGATTAGTTGTTGGCGGGCCGGATAAAAGCTCTTGGCTGGCCGGACTTGGCCCGCGGGCCCTACTTTGTCCACTACTATACAAGAGCATCCTTTAACTACGTACAAACACAACATTTACCTATACTGTTATTTCATGGTCGTCCACTGTACGGAGGTTGTTACAGACTGATCTAAACATCAAGTTTATGACTATGGAGTCAGGCTAATAATCCCTTTGGTTGTAGGTGCCTACATTCGCCTATGAGAATTAAAATAAAATATGCTAATGAAATCAAATATTTTATTCAAAATTCTTTTAATGCAAAATATACATAATTAGCGACCCGCACCCGACTTCACACGGATGCAATTTTTTTTTCTCAAATTAACAAACTTTTATCCTTTATAGCTCTTTTCATTAGTGAAAACCGTATCAAAATCCGTTTAGTGGTTTTAGAAGAATTTAGCCGAGAAACAGATACAGGTTTTTTTTTCTGAAGAACAATATGTATCCTTTTGTGGATGAAAGTGCCCTATGGCATTTTCTGTATCTCTGACAATGTGTATGCAAAATACAAAAAAAAAAAGAACCTACATAAGAAACAAGCGTATATAATTCGAAGATTATTAATGTTTTTAAATTATATTAAAAGGTGATAGTATTGAAAATTAATGAGGTCGAAACTCCTTGTAATGACGTATAAAATATATTTGCATAATTATTTTTATAACCCCAATACAATACAAAGAAGGCTTTTTATAATCAAGTATGCGCGGGCGAATGTTACCGATCACGAAGAGGAAAGTGCGCATGCGTGCACTTTGTAGCTTAGTACCGTCTCAATGTCAGCCAGTGGGATGGGTATAAAGAAAAACGCATACCTAACGATTTAGTAAGTTCAGTAACTAATATTATATAATTATAATCTATGGTCTCATTAGCAACTGGACAATTTACTGGATATATTCACAAAAGAAAATCCGACATATTTTCAAACGAAAATATTGTTTTAAACAAATACAGAATTAATTTATTATATAATTTTATATTTATATAAGTTACTTATGTGTTATATTTACAGCAAATTAACTTACATTTATAGTAACCACCCTCTTACAGAAGACCACCGTAAAATAACAGCACGTGTGCTTTTGAACGATTATAAAATTTAAATTTTCACAATTCGAACACGCCGAAAGAACAATTTTGTTCTTTTTTTAAATAATATTGTGTTGAAAAAAAGTAACTATAACGCATAACGCAACGCATTCGTGCTCTCATTCGTGTGACAATTTTGATTTTACTCCCATAATTTTTCATACCACAAGCTTATATATTTATATATATTGATTCTATATAGTATACGCAGTTACCTTAACCTAATTATAACCAAAGAGATATAGCAATCCAAAGTTACAATACATAATCAATGAATTTAATGGAATGTTGTGAGCCGCCACGCGTCTTTGTTGGGTATATCAGGACGTCAGATGTCCCTTTCTGACGCCCTGACGTAATTTACGCAATGTGCGCCGTAGCGTATGCCCGGGCACGCCTCCCATGTGACAATGCGATACGCCCTGATGACTCTGGCCGCCACAACCCGCTGCGGTCGCCGCAGCAGGATCGCGTTACGAGTGGACAAGGAGTCCGCCCTGATGGGCGATCCATACAGGGCCATCGAGCGTACCAACCCCGCAAAGAGACGGCGGCATCCTCCCTTAGGTCCTACTAAATTTGGAAATATTCTGGACAGTGTCAGAGAGGTTTTTACCAATTTGGGAGTCATTCTTGCGAAGTGCTCCCTGAAATTCCAACGGCTATCGAGAACGATGCCGAGATATTTCAGCTTCGACCCGATGCCAATGGTGACTCCGCTCACAATAATAAGAGCGTTTGGCGTTGGCGCCTTGCGAGGCCCGTGGAAGCAAATTGCTTTGGACTTTTCAAGGGCCACCGTCAAGCCCAAGCGCCTGATGCGCGCCACCACTTGCACTGAACTTCGCCTAAGATTTTGTACAAGTTTTGATAAAAAAAAAAAAAAAAAATTGTCTGTAGTATTTTGCACTCGTATATTCTTCAAAATAATAATAATTATTATATATTTTTGTGTGCGACGAGCCTTACTTTTATAGTTCAAAGATTAAAAGGTCCTTGATATTATTCTTGTATTGAAAAAATGTTTTACATTCCATTAACTCAAGTTATTATTACTTCTTTTATAAAACGCGAATTAAATTTTGATCAGTTGATTGATGGACACTGACCACTAGTTTCAATTACAGTCCGTGTTAGGAGATCAAGGTACGATCAGCAAAACCATCAAATAAGTAAATCTAAATCTTAATATTATAATAGGCATATACCTTAATTTTTATTACCTTTAATGCGGATTATTTTTTTATTTTACCCAAATAAAATGGGTAAGATAAACGCACGAAACGTCATTTTTTTATACCTATTTTATAATATACCGAATCAGTAATGAGGAGATTCGTAGGCGAACGAAAGTTACCGACAAGCCGGCGGATCAGAAAGTTGAAGTGGCAGTGGGCAGTCCTTGTGGCCGTGTGTCATATTACTAGTAGTAATATGTGTCATATTACTAAAAGCAGACGGCCACAAGGACCGAAAGGTTTACGAGTTTAAAATCCAGTCCTATTGGAAAATTATAAGGTAGGCATATGCCCACCTATGGACGTCCTACGACTGAGACGACGACGACGATGATGTTGAGGTATATTTTTTAAATGAAAAGTTAATGTTAGACAGGCGAACGTGTTCTAGCGTTGACGGGTACGGTCAACTCCAAAAGTGCTACAAGTGCGTTGCTTTAGTAGGATAAATAATAAGGCATTTCGAGACAAGAAAATGGGTTTAATGGAAATTATGGTAAGAGCGATAAACAAGGAAGAATTTGTATATCTAGAGTGAAAATGCACTTTTCACTGCGAACTTACTGGTACTGTACTGGAATCTAGATATCGTAATAAACCTGTCATCGGCGTGAAGTCCTCCAAAACACTTAGCGTTAATTTTAATTAATATTGGCCAACATCATAATTATTATTATACAATTTACATACAAATAAACGAATGTAAACACTTTCAAATAATATTGCGTGCATCAAAATTTCAACTTTTGGCATTCTGATTGACTTGTAAAAATTTAGTTTTGTTGCTCGTCAAACTATAATGTACTTTAAGGAGATGTGAAAGAATTTAATCTAAATTAGCAAGTAAATAAGGATTGGAATGAAGTAGCATTTGCTATTTGACACTAACTAATTCTTTTTATTAATATTAGTTAATATTGAAAATAACAAATAAGTTTTTTGTTTGTTTGTTTTTTTTTTGGAGTTCAAAAGCGTTTTGTTTTAGTTAACATATACTAATACTATTATACAAAATATATATGAAAATCATAGGCAATAAATGCGAAAGTTTGCGAGGATGGATGGATGTTTTTTATATTTTAACCCAAAATCTATAAATAATAATTATTTAATGAAACTTTACACTATGATGTTGTTTTCAGTACCTGGCCAAAATATTAGACCACTCATTTAAAAATGTCGTTTTTACCAACATTCGACCTTTCAATACTTCTTAAAACTTTAAAAAAAATGTTGATCAACTTTGTATAAATTTTGTTTCATTATATTTTTTCAATTAAATTTATTGAATCAAAGATTTTAAATCTAAAAAAAGGTTTATTTCTCTTTGGACTAATAATATGGTCAGGTACTATATTATATCTACATCGTTATATGTGAACCAAGTCGCTAGAAAAATCTTGTACATAAGTAATACTTACATAATTGCAGAAAATGGCATTAGCATTATATATTCAAAATATACTTAGCAACAATAAAAAATGAATTCACGCAAAGTCTGGCGCCTGTATATGTTCATAAATATAATATTGAACTCAGGTCAAGTGCCCAGATTACGTATGGCACAACATATATTATAATCACGTACTTGTGTTATATTTGTATATAAAGTGAAATGAAATTCAAAGAGATTATTTAATTTTTGTATTACGTTACATTTGCAATAGTTACGTCAGTAGACGTTTGATGGATTCATATTTGACTTTGTTCCTATTTTTATAGAAGCATAGTAGTTAGATTGTTATTACAAATCTTTCCTATTGATTTAGTCGATATCTATCAAAAGAAAATTATATTCTCAAATATTTAGGTCAGAGTTCTATCTTAAATGACTGCAAATAAAAAAATATTAAAAGTGCTCATAAAGAGTTGGGAAATATAATATTGAAGATGTAAGAAACAATTAAATTTGAAATGGTGAAGTTATCACAAAAAAAATAAAACCTTTGTATTTGTAAATTAATACAAATTTAAAACTAATTTTAAATTTATTAGGAAAATTAAAATGACTCTCTAATAATTTTTTTATGTTCTATTTTTGCGAAATAATTACAATTTCCATCACTTAGCTTATTATTTTTTATATTTATTAATTTTTCTATGTTTTTTTTTTTTAATGGCATTAATGACATTAATGTATAAATTTTTATTTAATTTCTGAAAAGTTTCAAGTAAATATATTATAGATTATAGAATTATTAAACAGTAAAAACGAATTATTGAATTATTTCGTAATGAATATCTCTGAGCTTTAAAAAGTATTTTTCCGAAATATAAAGTAACATAGTTACTTGTATTTATTGGCGACACCATTTATCCACTTTCAATTAAATTGAACTATCAACTAGTCTAACAAAAAAATCATTATTAAAAAAAAAACAATTAACCGTTTAAAAATAAGTGGACAAGTGCCCTAAGGATCGTTTCTAATAACTAACTATCTATGATATAAGACAAACAGTCGGACAAATTGCTTAGTAAATAAATATGAGTAAACTCGATAAATTAATAGTTCACTGCAACTGTTAAAGGTATAAATATGTCGCAATGTAAAACGATCGTGACTCGATTTTATAATCGATGCGTCGCTGATGATTGGTAGTAGATTTTAGTGTTGGGGTAACATAAAAAAATATTTATCGATAATAATAATAATTTATTAAAATAATATTTTAAACAATTGAATTACAGTGGTCATAAGTTATAGTTGACCCCTGGTTTACCCCCACACAAAGCTGTGCTTGTATCGTGGAAGTTAACTGTTAGTACATAAGCATAAATCTATATAATTATATCTAACTAGCTGGCGCTCGCGACATCGTCCGCGTTAAAATTAAAAAAAAAAGCAATATAACACTTGACCTCGTGTTGCTATAACACTTTGGTCAGGCGTTAGTTTTATTATTTTTAATTTATCCCTCGGGAATAGTCTTTTTTCTTCATGAAAGGTATCCTATATCCTTCCTGGTGTCCCAGACAACGTGTATGCAAAATTTCATCTTGATCGGTTCAGTAGTTTTTGTGTGAAAGAGTTACAAACATCCATACATTCATACATCCAAACATATTTTCGCTTTTATAATATTAGTATAGATATAGATATAAGTATATTATAGATATAGAAGTACAAATAACTTATAATAAATACATTTTAGTATAATAAGAGAACATAATTATATAAAACATAGAAAACATACCTATACATTTAATAAACATAGTTATTGATGAAGCATAAAATAATAATTTAAAGTATCATCATTACCCACAAATAAATTCGCAAGGCCCATCTTACTATTATAGTTGTCAATAACTTTTTTGTATAAGTTATAGTCAATCAAAACACGGGTAGAAACGAAAGATGACATTCGTATAGTGACATCAATCCATATCCAACTAAATAGTTTAAAGTTATTAAAGTAAATTCTTTTTTTAGTTTTGAAGTTACGACGGGTTAAAAAATGCTTAAAGATAACTACAGATTTTTTTTAGTTTATAATATTAGTATTTGTTTTTGTAGCAGGCTGTTGCAGCCATCAGCTATTTGTACAATAATAAAATAAGATTCAATGGCATTTCAGTTTCTATAAATAAAAATAGGCACAAAGTATCGATAATTATTTACTAAGTAATTCCCATCTATATCAAAAGTACGGGCTGCGGCCGCAGACGCACCTCAACAACATTTCAGACGAATGACCTTTCACACGATCGCCTTCTCAACTTTTGGTCCGCAATTTCAAATTTCTAACAATTTATTCATTTAACGACAAGAAACTTCTCTAGGTTAATTTTTAAAGATAATCAGTCCGTGATATTGTTTAATAATTTATTTACTTCCAATATTGTATAAAAGATTCATAATATTTTAGTACTGATTGATATTATAGAAACCAAAATTTAGGCACTTATTTTTTTCACATTTGAAACACAACACAGCACACAAGCTTAGTAGGGGTGGTTACTACCGCCAGACGGGTGGCCCAATTTAAACTTATGAACGTTTAAACTCATTGTGCCCTGTCTATACTATAAATATTATATTTAGAGTAAAAATATTTAAAAATATATTTTAAAGATAGGGTAAGATATTGTACGTATAATATAGGTCAAAATTTACTTTCTTTAAAAATTTTCAATAAAGACATTGGTCTCGTCTTTGCTTCATGGCTAGATGATGGCCAAGAGCAAACCTATCTTTAAAGTGGAAACAAATACTAAAAATATTCATTGTTTAATGAAGAAGTTACAAGAAATAGACAACGTAAATGCTTTGAAAAATATATAGATTATACTTTGACGTATGAAAGACAAATTTTATTGTTTAGAATTTTCGTTCAAGTATTAAAACCTCCACAAAAAAAAAAAATTGAACACAAGAAGAATTTGACCTTTATTGAAAATCATTTCGAAAACGGCTTATTGCGTGCATATGAATTCTGCACCGATTAATAAGTTAATGTCAGTTAAAAAAAATATTGTTTTTTTTTGTAAACTAATGTTCCAATGGTTTCTATGGTATTTCTAATGGTAAAAACAAAAAAAAAACCACAATTTTCAGGCCTGCCTGAATGCTAGCGAGCTGCCGGTGGCGCCACCAACGCTTATATAAAACATTTCATATAAACGCAAAAAATATTTTCACTGTTTTCCAATATTCTAAAAAAATGTAGAATAAAATAAATTCAATTTTGAAGTTGGTAAACTCTGACTAGAGAGTCACACCAATATTTGGGTCACAAGTGCGAATGCTAAATTACGTAATCTTATCAAGTAAAAAGTGAATCATTCAAACTACAGACATTTAGTTGTTCGAGCGATGTGTACATACGAATAATGTATTAATAAATTGTTGGTGAATTTTAACTGTTTAGAAAAGCGGGACGTAGACAGGTTTTTTGTAATATAATAATCTTGATATCTTGATGATATCGTCACCTATAATCTACAAGGGAAGATCGCCTTTGGATGAGTGGTTAAGGTGCTTGCCTTAACGCTCCATCTCAGGGTTACCGGGTTCGCCTCCCGACAGGGGATTTTTTATGTTAACGTTGACAGACAGGCTGACGGTCCACTTGATATTAGGTGGCTACCGTCGCCTATAACACAAGCAACGCCGCAGGTGCGCTCAAGACTATAGAAGGATTAAGGATAAGGAAGGCTCTGGCATTCCTTATATCACTGTCATATCACCGTGGTCTTCTGTAAGTGGGTGGTTACTGCCGCCAGACGGGCTGCCCAAATGACTGCGAAACGCAGTGTGCCCTGCCGCCACGCACTGCATTGCAAGCTCGTCTGACTGTACATTTTATAGTTTTTCATTGTTTAATACTAACGGGTCAGAAATGCACTAAAATTAATAAATAAACTTAATAAAATATTTTTCTGACCCACAGTGGGTAAGATGGGTACTTAAAAGTGGGTCCAACGGGCCCTTTTATTCTGCGGGTCAAAACTAGTGGGTCAAAAGGGTCCGAAGCCCACAAAATACGCGCTGCATGTTGACGTCTTGTACAGCAGTGGACATCCTACGACTTAGATGACGATAATGAAATTTTTATTATACGTTTTTTATCTCTCCTAATAGAATATTAACAGCACACGTTAGGTATTCTCAATAATGTTAATAAAATGTTTCACCAATTAATGAGTTAATTAAATTATTCCCTGGAACATCGATAATAAATAATATAAGACATGTTAACGCAATGATTAATTAAATGTTAAATGTTAAACACATTTCACCGTGCCTAACTCAATATGATGTTAATATAAAGCCTAGATCATCAGATGTTACCTAACCCAAGTCTTAAATATTGCAATTATATGGCTTAGGTATTTGTGCATATGAAGTTAACGATCCGAAGTCAATAAAGGCTAAATATCGGTTAAAATTCGGTTAAACACTTTAAAAGTAACAAAAACACTTCAAAACATATTTCAAACAATTTCAAATATTCACTAAATAGTTACTCTTTTCGAATATAGTCTTCAATTAATAAAAAATATTATACAAATATACTTTCAATATCAAAACAGCGATATTTTTGACGGCAACATAATTTGCTCCGTATAGTTATAGCGTATAGTACCTTAAAAATTGTCATTTAAAAGAGCTTCTTTTTTAATGGAGCCTTGCACTAGGGACAACTAATTTTAATTTTAAATCTTTATTTCTAAAGATTAAAAATTTTAAGTTGGTTATAATTCTTAATAATATAATTCTTAAATTTGTTCTTAATTTCTTATGAAAGTAAGAATACATTAACTGCATAAATGTACTGTGAAAACATAGTGCGTATACTTATTGATTTAATCTCGACTTTATTTGATGCAGAAAAACTCCTAAAAGAATCCTCTACGTACTAAGCGAATCATAAAAAAAAAAAACATTAGTTTCCAATCGGACGGTCTCACGATGCATGATCTAAATCCCTGAGACATTGTTTGTATTGTTTTGTAACTGCCTTGTTATTTTTCATACACGTATTTCGACTGTAATTACCCACGTTCAAAGATTATGTTACAGATAAAAAAAAATTTAGAGACGAGAATAATACCTAAGACAATCTTGCCTCTTCGAAGGAAAAATATTTTTATCTATAAGTCTATCGCTAATTTCTTCTAAATCATCCAAATACTCAATATCATTTCAATATCATTTTATACTGTTTTCGATAATGAAAAGGGAAAATTTGTGTACGTATATAGTTTTCAGAAAAATGCATCCATGTGAAGTAGGGGGCGGGTCGCTAGTGTAATATAATATGATGTACTAACATAACGCATGTGCATAATCATTTGATACTAATAATTGAGAACAAAAACAAAACAATCGACAAAGTTTACTCTGGACAGTTTTATTTCTCCAGAGAAATAATAAACGTATATGTTAAAAAAGAGTCACATTATTTAATATTTAAATACAAAATAGACCTATATGAACGGATAGATGTATTTTTTCCATGCTTCGTCCGACTAATCGGACGTCGCATACATTTTTCCTGTTGCTTCGATTGATCGGACGACGCGGACTTTTTTTCCTGTTGGTCCGATTGATCGGACAACGCGGACTTTTTTTGGCATTTCTTTCCCTGTTGGTCCGAGTGATCGGACGACGCGGACTCTAATTATTCAATGTGACGTGTCTGCGTAGAGTTTTATTCTATGATAGTTCGTGAAGACTGCACATGTTTCTGAGGTCACAGATGAGATATGAGAGTGCACAAGGAGACTGTACTGATTAGAAAACAATGTGTAATGTTACGTAGCCACTGGGTATTATTGTGTTTGGCAATATTTTTATTATTATTATTAGCAACTTATGACATACTGTGATCGTAAAGTAATACGAAATCACAACCTATACTGCGTACTACTTTTAATTTTCGTAGAACATAAAAGAGCAAACCTATATAATGTTTACATGGTTTGAATCTTTTTACAAGCCAGGTGCCAAGATACTGTATTTTATATGCACATAATCTGGGCAGTCCGTTTGGCGGCAGTAACAATCCCAATGAAGAAGCAGCGCGTGCGCAGGTATAAGAGAAATCAAAGCAACATCCAGTGTGAGATATATTGGGGTAATTAAATAAATTTTTCAATCTTATCAAAATCCAACATAATTTAAGCCATAAATAAGCTAATAGTGAAATAGTTAAAAAAAAAAAAATACCTACTCTATAAATATCACTAACATAATTTGTTTTCTTTTATTTCAGCATATAAGTGTAAATTGTCTTTGAAATGAATGTAGTCGACCTTTCAATTCTAAATTACTCCAAAACTTGTAATTTTAAAATAATAATTGTTGAATATCATTATAGTAGCTTAGAGCAATAGTTTATAGCCGAAGGCTTCTTACTTATAAAGAAGAGCAATCATTTGAACAGGTAGTGATTGCAGTGACAAGAGGGAGCGGGGTTGAGTATTTAAGTATTTATAAGTAAGTAACTACTTACTTCTAAGATTGCTTCTCGCAATCATCGTGATATCTTTTATAGTAAAAGGAGATAACTTGTTTAAGAAAATTAATACTACTTGGCTATTGAGACGTTACGTTATTCTTGACTTAAATTTATTTAAAATCCTTAGATTAATAAAAAAAGGTTAAATATTGTTATTAATTTATTATCAAAATGATTATGAAAAATTTCTTAGTAACTATTATTGAATGATTGAACTTATAATTATTGAATTTATGTTGGTTAAACCGTTAATAATTTTATATATTATTCGGAACATGATGATACTTTGAGCATTGAGAAAAAATAATCGGCCATTTACAGTTTTTATTCAAAAATACTATTTGCGCATATATTTACTAATATTTACTGAATTTGCTCCTGCATTCAGTGATATAATTATACTTAATAGACTAGTGCGCCATTAACTTTTTTGTGCTCATAAAGTGCTGTGAATCGTTTTGTTTTATACATAATTTAAGTATATTCTGTTTCTCTCCATGGTTGCATATTATTTAATGGTTGAATGCATATAATTGGCTGTATATTGTATTTGATGTTACTTTGCACTTTCATTGGTGCAGTGTGTGCCTCCTATAATTGCGACGGCATCCACCAAGTGTTACTTTTGTTTATAAGTATGATTTTGATGAAGATTTTGTTTGATGCCTGCCTCGTTGGAGGCTTTGTGATAATAAATAAATAAATAATTTATTAAGAACTATTTTCTTTGTTAGTGTCCGAATTGTCCGTGAAAAATATATTAAATTTAAAAAGTGACAATTCGGACAAGTGTCCGAATATTTTGTGTCCGAATCGTCAGTAAGCCGTGATTTGTACACTTTATCTAGATATAAATCGCGAAACCAAAATCCAACATAAAGTGTTTTTAAATTAAAAATAATAATAAAAAAAAAATAATAAATCGCCTTTGTTGCAGTCGCCCAACCACTCGCTCCGCTTATTACACAAACCGCTATGCTTTATACGAGTACAACTAGATCAGGGAGCATACCCATCTCTCGCTAAATGTCACAGCCTTGTGCTTAGTTCCTTTTAAATTATTGTGACCACTATGACTGGAAACTTATTAAATGAAACTTTAATATTTCCTTGTGTAGGTACATAATATATTACTTATACCTACATAACGACTTATGTTTAATTATAATGTCTTGTGAAGTTTTGGACATCGTCATTTGAAATTAACTTCAAAATTAATATGTAGAGTTTTACAATTTATAGACTCTCTTAGTAATTAATTACAGAATTTAAAATATGTTTTTTCTAAGTAGGTCACTTGAATAGTGGCGACGGGGCAGTCGTTATGTACTGTTGTGTTTAATGTGAGTACTCGTAAGAGACTCCAGGTTACATTAAATACTTAAATAATCTTATGGTCGAAATATGCGTTATGAATGATGTATCATAGTTACTGTAGTTAGAGTAATTAATTATTTAAGATAGCTTCTACAACCGCGTGGACTTATTGTCCTTTTCTGCTGACGCGATAATTAAACGACCTTCTTATTTATTTATTTACGGTTTACAAGTAATTAATATAAAATAGTTAAAAATTTAAAATTACATTACACACAGTACATATTTTAAAATAAGTATTTTATATTGAATTAGCTGGTTCCCGCGACTTCCTTATCTGGTGTCCCAGACAACGTGTATGCAAAATTTCATGGTGATCGTTTTAGTAGTTTTTGCGTGAAAGAGTTACAAACATCCATACATCCATACATTCAAACATACTTACGCATTTATAATATTAGTACGGATAGAGTAGAAGTTCGCACTTTTTGTAGTCACACACACGACACCATAGCATCATTTTTGTACTCGTTGTACTCGTAAAAAAATAATACACTTTAAAACGTTACGCGGATGCGAGTTGTTTATTTTTTTTTATCTTTTATCTTATATCGTATTGACCCTGCATTGGTCCGTATCGTGACAGAATTGAGACTTAAAATATGATGGTGTGTAATGTTATACTTGCACACATAAAAGTTCATGGGCGAATTTAACATGGTTCATTTAATAGATTCCATTTGAGATGACATCTTACATCTTAATTCAATAATGCGAATTCAATCATATGGCTGTTATGTATTCTGCGACAGTCGTACTACGTCATTGATGAGACTTTAAGAAAGAAAGATTGTTACATTATTACATGTTATTATTACACTAGCTTGTGCCCGCGACTTCGTCCGCGTTGAACAATGAAAGGTACCCTATGTCCTCTCTGGTGTCTCAGACAACGTGTATGCAAAATTTCACGGTGATCGGTCCAGTAGTTTTTGCGTGTAAGAGTTACAAACATCCATACATCAAAACATACTTTCGCATTTATAATATTAGTACGGATATTATAAATTTAAGTCGCTTTCTGAGTCTCTATATTTCGCTGCTAACTCCTCCTAAATCACGCAAAGGATTTTGATGCGATTTTAACCAACAGTTAGATAATTTTTCAGGGAAGTTTTATATGTATATCTATAATAAAATCGATCACCAAGCGGCTCTGTCGCAGCGACAACGTAGCGAAGTCAGATCCAATTTTCATTTCTCTGCAAGAGTGTGCTGTGCGCTATCCTCGGCGCAGGGAATCGAACCCCTGAGACAGAGCGTTAAGGCAAGCACCTAAACCACTAGACCAATAGGCTCTAATTACTTATACTCAAGCTTTTTTTTTGTCACTTCTTTTTTTGGTAGCACGCTAATTCTCGAAAGTTGTAAGACCATAATTTTTTGTGGAAAAAATATAAATAAATAATTTTTTTATTGTTTAAAAACATAATATCTTTAGTAATAAAACGTGAACTTATATTTAGGTGAGTAACAATATAAAAAAGCAACTCCACGTACCCCCACAAAAAAAGCCGGGCTTATATTTATACTTAAATATAATCCCAATAAAATAAAATCCCATACACTATTTTTTTACTACACTATTATATATTATTAGCCACTTGATTTGCATATGTGGTGCGTTAGTCAGGTACTAGAATCTTATTTCACAAACAAGCGCTTTGATTAAGTAAATTCATAAATGTTACAAAACTTGTGGCAACATAATTATTATGATACATCATCGATATCTTTAGATATTAATTGACTGAAAGTTGTTAAGTAAAATTTATACATAAAGCAGTGTCTGATAACCTTTTCGATACTTATGGGTAATGGAATGCTATATTTTAATATCCCTTGACACAATTCAAGGCATTTCTATCAGTTTTGCTGAATTTAAGAAATTTAGCAACAAAAATAATATCTTGTGAAAATAAATTTATTTTCTCCTTTGTTTAAACGATAACAAAGAAATTAAAAGTGTCCAAAGATATATTGAAACTTAAAAGAGTCATAAATAATCTAATGAACTTAATTACCAGTGGACAGATAAAAGTTTAAAATACTAAGACTTCATTATAAATAAATAGACAGTGTAAAAGTCATATATTATAACATGTTCAGACTTTTGGATAGCAAACAAAAAAACTAAAATTTGACTTTGGGTATACAATATTAATAATAAATACCATCAGGAATAATGCAAGCGCGTTGCTAACCTAGTATAGTTTAAGAAAGAAGGCTAATACCTGTTAGTTATGGGTTTAGATTTATGCAGAGTTAAAGACGTATAAGTAGTTTTTATATGAATTTATATTATAACTTGAAAATACAGAGATGCATTATAACACATAACAAAAGACGAGCTTATTTTATTTTGTAAATGACAATTAATAATTCACATATTATATTAATCAACAGAACAAGTAGACTAATCTACAGTATGAGTTTTCCAGACGAGTTTTCCAGAGTTTCCCGCAGTGTTCCTGTATCGACAAAACTATTGCAGGCAAATATAGTCTAGACAACCAAGGCAGGCAAACCTGTGAAGCAGAACTATTCAAAATAAAACGATCGTTTGATGCCAATGTTATATCAATTATATCAGATATACCGAGTCATTTTATAGAAATGCCGTTAGCCTACATGCAACCATTGGATGAGTTCATGATACTTATTCAACCATTTTAATTATCAGAAAAAAAAAACTAAGATTATTCTAAAAAAAAAAATGAAAAAAAAAATGAATAGAAAAACAGAGCATACAAAGTAGACATAAAAAAATCCTTAATCAGGATTTTTGCAATAATACTACCTAAAGATTGGAACTTGATGATTAGAAAAGGCTTTCAGTAAAAAGTTTTTCGACAATTAGAGCGGGCGCGAAATAGATTTTTTTGTTAAAGTTTTGGGTATTATTTGCCTTCTATTTTTCTATGAAAATAATATAAATATTTTTTAATCGCAAAAGAACTTTTTATGTAGTATAATAAAAATATAGTAAATTATAAGGCTTTTAAAAGCATTTTTCAGTTGTTCAGTGTCTTTTTTTAATTGTATATATATTTTATATTTATTTATATATCCTATTTTATATTATTTATATATAATATTCACATTAATAAAAGCATATGTGTTTTCTCTAACCTCTTCCTAATCCCTTTTATCTTTAAACCCACTATTGTCGGCAGCGCACTTGCAACACTTGTGGCGTTGATTGTGTTATATGCGACGGTAGCCACCTACCATCAAGTGACCGCCAACTATAAAAAAAAATCTTTCCAAAATGACATCATCACTTTAAAGAAAATTTAGTATAGCATCATTACAATTTTATTGTCGTCATCATTTCAAACTGTTGGTACAATCGTAATTATCTTCAATTACATTAAATACAATACAATATAATAGTGCGTGGGCGCACCCGCATTATATTACGGCACTAAACATGTTCCTGTATAGACATATGGACAAATTACACCTGTTCAGTTTAGATTAATACGCCGGTTAGAATAGGTAATCTATTGCGATGAATATCAAATTTAATGGAATATTATTTATTAGTACACTGTTTAAATTAGTATGAGTAGTATTTGTAACGCAGTTAGCAGTTAGAAAGCCAGGGCGTGAATTTCTCGGCCGTCGTAAGGGCCCCCAATTGATTATATACAAATAGGCATAAAGAATCATAAAAATTATATTTTTAAATTTATGCATTAATAAAAAAATTTAAAAAAAAAAAACCGGGTACGCCGAGGTTCCGTCAGGGAGCGTAGCCCATGTCATGTCAAAACGCCTATTTACAGCCGCGCTAGAAAGTCGTTTGGTTTTAGTTGGTAGGAGTCCGGCGTAACCCCACAGCGTCCCCTACGCTACGCTGCCTGTAGTATCCACGAGGATTTCTGAATCATTTGAAATCCGAAAACAAATTACTTATGGCAAACTTTTTTTTTCTAATTATTATTGTAATCCGATCTAAACTGATAAAGAGACTGTTCACTTCCTCCCGTCGCACAATGTTACTTTTGCAAAATTTAAAATGTTACAATGTTAAAATGTTACTTTTTCAAAATGTCAAAATGTCGCAAATATCACTTTCACTTGATGTTAGGAGCAACCGTCGCCTATTGGTATACACAAGCAACATAAAAAGTGCAACCCTTACCAACACACAGAAATATAACCCAGATGTGCTACTGCCCAGTTTAGTAATGAATGTTTTAACTCGGTTTTCACATATGGAAAGAAGGATAATAGGGGAAGGTTTTTATGTCTAAAAATTGCACCCCGGGCGAAGCTGCAAGCGGGTCGCTAATAATTTATAAAGATACTAGCTGGTGCCCGCGACTTCATCCGCGTTGATCGATGAAAGATACCCTATATCCTTTCTGGTGTCCCATACAACGTGTATGCAAAATTTTATGGTGATCGGTTCAGTAGTTTTTGCGTTAAAGAGTTACAAACATCCATACATCCAAACACACTTTCGCATTTATAATATTAGTACGGACTTACGCGGTTAAAGATAAGATGAAGTTGCATACAGAGCATGTCTACTTATAACAGCGATGTTTTTTTCTGTAGTCGTCATAACAGGTTATTGAATCTGAATGTAAATACATTTTTTATCCTGAACGGTATTTTGAATCGTATAGGATTTAGGATACAAGGAAATATCTTAGATACTATTAGATGATTATAAAAAAGCTGCATGGATAAACGTTTAAAGTCTGAATTTATTGGTATAATTATTAAAAATTACATTGAGCTTACAAAATGTATTACACCCATTAAAATGTTACAGTTTCTAAATTGCAATTTTAAAAGGCAGTGATTTATGAATAAATTATTTAAATTAGCTCTATGTTGTTAGCCAAAATTGTGGCTCGTAAAGTTCAATTTACCATTTAGGTGGTGTATGTAAATTAATAAGCTTAATTCTTGATAACATTACACAAGTCGAAGTCAAATTAAAACACTTGAGCCGTTATTACCATATTTTTTTTTATTATTTTAACGTCTCCTCTTCCACTGTTGGAGTGATGCCTCATTTAATTATTTTTTTTAATCAGTGTATATCGTATATATCTATTTATAAATATTTCTCCTAGAAGACCTTTGTAAATTTCGTACCATCTAAAATTTATTTAATTGTAACTCTTCAAAAGCAATTATCTATCCTAATTAACATTTTCCAGACATAGCCGAAAACACAAAAACAAAAAAATGGATATAATACTTGCAAGTATATTCCAATAATAAACAAAGTTAAAATATATGATTTCTTATTTTTAGTTTTGTTCCTGTAAGCGAAAGCAACACTGTTTTGTTTGGAAATGCCTAGATCACTTCGATGTAATTTTAGCTATACCATATAATATTCCATGTCAGTTTACTTTTTTGTGTTCCTTATTAAATAAAATAAACTAAAATAATTGTGAATGAACTATATAACTCGACCTGTTTCATTTCTAAAGGAATTGGTACTCGTACCACACCCCGGAAATTCTCTACAAAACTATTAGAAAAAATACACACGTAACTAAAAATAGGCAAACCAAAATAATGTAATTGTTATGCAAATATTTTCCTTCCTCTATCGTTAATACACGTAGGAACAATGCTGTATATTACACTTTGACATAACACTGCGTATTACTCTTGTACACGACAAGCTTAACAATACTAAATAAATGGACGGGTTTTATAAATTTAAAAACAGGAAAAAACTATTTAGAAATTATCTAAATATATGAGAGATACGCTAAATTGTGTAATATTTTTGTATTCTATTTTAATAAAGACCTTTAATACAAAAACGTAGCCTCCAACCGTTAGCTTCAAAAAGAATGTTTAAGATAGCTCAGCGTAAAACGGAAATAGCATTGCTATTGAGAAAATACAAAATACTCTTGTTAAAGTGGCAAGTAACGTAGTTTATACAAACGTTTACTTAAAAATTCAAAATTAAATAAAGGTTATATGAATTCTTTCGAGTGAACACATTATCCCATGTATTGAATTATAACTGACCTCAACACAGACTTTGGAGAAAGTAAGATCCGTCTATTTATTCAAACGGGTCTACCGCATAAGCAAATCTTCTAATATGAATCAGCCGCATCCTTGACACATGCGTGGGAGCAACAATAGTATAGTATAACGCCAAAACGATGCTCTATACAAAATAATTAACTACTGCATTGTGATTGGCTGAACGAAGGACTTTAGATTATAAAACGTATATTATAGCTGGTAGCGATTTTTTTAAAATGATAAGTAAGCAAACAATTTTCTTATTCATCTAGATTACAATACTAGGTTTGAATCAAGAGCTTTGTATAAAGCTTTTGGGTTCCTATTTTATACACTTCTTATAGAAGTGCCAATTTTATAATTTCCCCCGGCGGTTACTCCACCCTCGTGGGTCATTTATTTTTAATAAGCCATTTCCCAATACCATATGTTTAATCCTACAGCCAATTTGGCACCCCCTCACAGAAAACCACCGCGAAATAACAGCATATGTGCTGTTGTGTTTTGGCGAGTGAGTAAGGGATGCCAAAGCCCATCACCCCATTTTTTCCTTAATCCTACAATGGTCGACAGCGCACTTGGAACACCTGTGGCGTTGCTTGACATCTTATAGGCGACTGTAGCCACCTACCATCAAGTGGACCGTCAGCCTGTCTAGTGTCTGTCGACCTTAACATAAAAAAAGTCCATATACTATTAGGGTTTAGGGAAAAAATCATGATGACGACTATGTAGATGAATTAGTAGCATATCTTCAATATGCTAGCTAGCTTTTGCTAGTTCTATCTAAGTGAATACATCTGTACTTTAGTGTGAATATCATTGTGTTTGATTTATTAGTATAAGGGCCTCGGTCGGCCCTTACACTAATACTGGTTTACTGCATCCTTCGATAGGCGATTTTTTTTATTATTTTCTTTTTAATGTTTGGGACTTTTACCGTACAAACAAAGGTATATCATCTCCATCATTCCCGGTGACCGGTGACTTTAGATGGTGGTTAGCCTACAGACTCACTTTACTCAGACATGGTGAAAGAGGCCCTAATAATATTAAATTAGTAATCAAATATATATTTTTTGCAGTTCATTGCACGTATTTTTTGAACAGTTCACTTGGAACCGAAACATATTTTTTCATAACTTCGTGCAACCGTGAATCTTATTGATGTTGAATTGATAGCGATCAGAGATATTAGGATGAGTAGTGAGGCAACTGACAATGCTGGCCAATCGACCGTGCTATATGCAATACAAATTGTTTATTGCGAAATTAAAAACACTTGCAGATGCTTTTTATAGCCTAAATAATTAGTTTACCGTGATCAATTTTATAATCGTACCTATGTATGGCATCATTTATCTGTATACTATATGAATACTATATTTATAAAATTGCTTATCCCGAACAGCGCACAGAAAACGTAAAACATCCGCTAATAAAGAAAAGAGATTTGAAAATATCAACTTAGTGCGAAGTCGAGGGCGGGTCTATAGTTAGTTATAAATTTAATAAATTTATTTAGAGATATGAAGAAACACTTTTTTATTAACTAATGGTGTAGGTACGTGGTAAATACATCCTTTTAGAATAACAATCTAGTCATAATACTGAATAGCAATTAGATTTTAGCATAAAATACCAAATTGATTAATAACTAAGAATTTGTGCATTCACACGATTCTTATCTATATCTATACTAATATTATAAAGAAAGAAAATTTGTATTTTTGTATGTATGTAATGAATAAACCCAAAAACTACTTGACCGATCTTTTACCGAAAGCTACATTTTATCAGCGAGTAACATAGGCTATATTCTATAAAATAAATCGGGCGAAGTCGCGTGCAACAGGTTATCTATATTAAAGGGTCCTTTATAAGTAGCACTCACTTCACTAGATAGGTATAATTTATTGTCACTAAACTAATTCAAAAGGTTTTGACTATATTTGTGATATTGAGAAGCTATACTATGAGATATGATGAAGATATTTCGTTTTGTTTATTTAGAGAAATGAAGAAGTCTATATATGAGTGTAATAAAAACGAATGCTAAACATAAATATCATTTATTAATTGAAAATGACATTTATTATTTAAATGAATATCTTTTGAAATAGTGATATACTGTTATAGCTTTCTGGTGTCTTTGAAATTCGTTAAATTCAATAGATGTATTTCAATAGATCCGTTAAATTGCAATTGAATGGTTTGAGTATTTTGAAAATCAACTAGCTAGGCATAGGCATATACAGCCTTAACAGAAGACATTTTTATCCGTTACCTTTCAACCGATTTCATCCCTGACAATTGATTCATACGTTATCGACATCGCTTCTTCGTTTTCTCTACAGCTGCACATGTTTATAGGCGATATTAACTACTATGGGTCGCTGTAGTTTTTTAAGAAACTAAGTTTTATAAAAATTATAGAATAGAATTTTCGTCTCCCTTCATACTTTATAAATAAAACATTTATTTATTGTAATTAAACGAATCTAAAGTAGGTACACTCTATTAGATGTGACAGCTAAACTGTAATTGCCAGCTAGGAACTTTGGATAGGATAAGGAAAAATTGAGTGTTTTGGTTTTTTAGGGCAATTTCTTTTTCTAATTTTCCTCTCCACTAGTTCTGTATTTAACGAATATTAATAAAAATATCTAATTGATCCAGCCGTTCTTAAGTTTTGCGCTTGGAAACATATTTAGCGATTAATTTTTATTTATATAAATAGATTAACCTTTTTAAAATAAGATATTTTTTCTTTCATGTAATTATATTAAACGAATTAATAAAAAAAACAAACAGCACAAGTACATTGAAAGTTCAATTTCAATCATATCAAGAATCCGGAACCTTTCCAACTCATCCGACCAAAAATTTTAAGTATCAAACTGCATGATGGCTCATACTAACCGACATCCTACGAGATGACCTTGACATTGGTGTTCTAACAATCATCCAACTATATAAACCGCTGTAAGTACTTCGATAAACATTCATCGATTGATATCTGAAGTAGCAACATGAAATTGGTGCGTTCAAAAACAGTGGTTTTTTTTTGTTATTTAAGTCACGATGCATCTTTTGCGAAAACTAACAATAGAGCGATTTCAAATAACTCAATAGAATCTGACATCATTTCTGGTTCACGAAGTGTTACAAATTGTGCAATTTTTGATATTACGGCCTTATGACATCAGTTTACTTTAATTATAGTTTTCAATTATTTTCATAGCTTTTCTTTAGTTTAAATGATCGCTTTCTAAAGAAATTTTAATTGGAGATTCATTTGTTTTTTTTTTTTTAATATTATTTGGGGAAAATTTCGTGTAAAGGTGGTAAATAAAATAAAAAATTTGAAAATTTTGGTATTATGTTACATTAGCATCAGACATAATATATTTGACTATATTGTTCACATGACGTTTGACCTAAGTAATTAAATTATGTTTTTTTTTTGTACAAAACAAATCAAATTATGTGAATTTAAGTTGCATCTGTGTTATTAATTATTAATTTAAATCTTATGAAATTTTAATGAATTTATTTTTGTGTAAAAAAAATTATATTAACTACCATTCAGTTAATATAATTTTTGGTTAATACAAAATGCAATTATTTTGCTTACATAGTAACTAACATTTCCTCCCTAATGTTCCAGATCATCTTAGCAGCTTTCGTCGGAGTGTGCGCTGCGGGTGCCCTCCCTCCTCAATATCTTCCTCCTCAATATCGCACCGCCCCCTCCTATTACGAAGGGCAGTACTCCGCAAGACCGAGGGCTGCCTTGGAGAGGAATGCTGCTATCCTGAGATCCGTCTCTGATGCCAACGAACAAGGATTCCATTATGCTTTCGAAACAGAGAACGGTGAGTGTATTTGAAAATATGTTTTGCTCATTTTTGGGACAAAATCGTATCTAACTTAGATGCTACTCGTAAGTTGAACCTGTTTGAATGATTTTCTGATAAATATATTTTATTTTAGAGAAGTTTAATTATTTATTAATTATTTAATTGCAATAAGTTTTAATTGTAAATTGTAAATTTATAGCTAGATATGCAGAATTATGTATTATCAAAATGAGGTCAGCAATTTAAATTAAATATTAGAGTTAGTTGCATGAGTACTATTAGTATAAATTTATCCAAAAATGACATAAAAATGACAAAATATCCAAGAATCACTTCTCTTCGTTAAAGGACTTTAAGATTATTTTACGTTCTTTATTAAAAAACAACAAGGTGTAAACAGAAACTAACATAAGTTTAACTGCATACTGACTGCATAAGTCACTGACATTTCTTGGCTACCGGAATTGACTGTTATAAAACAAGTACATAGTTACAACGACAACATTTATCATAACTTAGAGTCAAATGAAGCCATTAGTTAATCGAATACAATGTACAATTAGAATTCATTGATAACTCCACCCACTCTTATCCATATATTATTATAAAGCAGGTATACACAAAATATGACCTTTCTTGTTCTATTTTATTTTATTTATAATAGAACCAGTCATAATACATAAATTAATAATTAAAAATCCAAATTTGTAATTGAAGAATTATACAGTTTTCTAATTTATATAATGAATATTATATACTAAAGTACATAAGTCAAAACAATACATAACTAAAAATCCAAAGCGAAAAATAAAAATTGCTTTCAGTCATTTATTAAAATAATTTTATTTATTTTTCAATTTATTGAAATTAATGAATTGCTTTTTAATACAGTTTTTATAATAAAAACATTTCTTAAAAATATATATTTCATTTACTTTCATATAAAAAGAATATTATGATAACTATCAGACAATCAAACAAAATTACAAAATTAACATTTATTTAATTAGTAAATCAAACCATGCTTATTTGAATATTAGATAATCACAGTTTCAATTACCATATTTTGTACACAAATCATAGATTTTTAAAGTGTAGGTAGACCAATACCTCACCGGTCGGACAAATACCTATTTTCGGATATTAGAACCCTTAGTAATCTGCATAATAAATTATAAATTTTCAGGTATTCAAGCAGAGGAAACAGGTCACGAAGCCAACGGTATCCAAGCTCAAGGAGGCTACTCTTACACTGGTGACGACGGCCAAGTGTATAGCGTGAGATATACTGCTGACTCGAACGGCTTCCAGGCTCAAGGCGCCCATATCCCCACGCCTCCTCCTGTCCCGGAAGCCATCGCTAGGGCTCTCCAGGAGAATGCCAGGGACGAGGCTGCTGGTATTTTCGATGATGGTAAGTTTTGCACAAGACAGACAGCTTTGGTTTGAGCTCTATCCGAAAAATCCCGAAATACTTTGGTAAAATAACAAGAAATTGTTTCGGCTTGGCAAGATGTTGAATGGCCGAATTAATTCATACAAAATGAAATATTTGATGGAAAGAACTATTTTTTCAAGGTAACTTATTTTACAAGAAATTCTTTATTTAAATGAATGTTTAAACATACAATAATTAAACATAACTAAGAGTAAATTATAATTATTCATTCATAATTAAAATGTCACAACTTTCTATTTAAAACCTTTGCCATTTTTTTAAATGAAATACAAAGAGATCATATTATTGAATAAAAACTGTAACACATCATCACAAACGATTATAGACGACGGTAGCCACCTACCATCACAAGTGGATCGGCAGCCTGTCTGTCTAACTTTACATATAAAAACATTATTGTCTTCTCAAAGTAAGCTACCAAAAATATAAATCTGACTGTTCACTAAAGTAGACAGCATTCCTTACCTATACTTAACAGTCTTGATAGTATTAAGGATAAGGAGTAATTTGGGGTTAGGGAAATCTCTATTCTTTATACCACGCACAGTAAAAAAACAGCAATTATAAAAAGCAGTAAAAAAAGCAGTAAAAAAAGCAGTAAAAAAGCAGTAAAAAAGCAGTAAAAAGCAGTAAAAAAGCAGTAAAAAGTAGTAAAAAAGCAGTAAAAAGCAGTAAAAAGCAGTAAAAAGCAGTAAAAAGCAGTAAAAAAGCAATAAAAAGCAGTAAAAAAGCAGTAAAAAGCAGTAAAAAGCAGTAATTTTTTTTTCACGTTGGCCTTCTGTAAAAGGGATAGTTAACGAAGTATGCCACTACTAATTAAGATGTTACATGTTGTCATACCTATATGAATAATAATAATAAAATGTCTTAATAGTTGTCGCTTACCAGTTATATTTTTACCGCAAGACATTCGTTTTAATAATATTATGATTCCATACTGTTATATATATGCTTTTGAAAATTCGATTAATTATATATATTTTTTATTATAAATATTCATAAAAAATATTTTTAACCAACTTTTTTTTTTATTATGTTCTAAGCCACCTTTTTTATTAAGCCTGGTTTCTGCATGACAGACGTTTCTCTTTACATTAACCTTATAATTATTTTAAACTTTTTTTTTGTTTATAGAAAATATATTATATAAATAATCAATTCTTTATTTTATGATGGGCAGACAGACTGACGGTCCACTTGATGGTAGGTGGCTACCGTCGCCTATAACACAAGCAACCCCACAGGTGCTGCAAATGAGCTGCTGCCTACAATAAGGATTTAGGATAGGGGTTTGGGAAGGGATAAGGAAATGGGCTTTGGCATTCCTTGCTCACTGACAGAAACACAACAGCACATGTGTCGTTATTAAATATTTTATTGCTGTTTATGTTCCCCATAAACGCACTCTGTGTTCTTCCTTCCTACCATCTTCCTCATAGATATTTATGTATTTTGGACCTGAATTGTAGTTACATGTTAAAATTTAGATAACTTTAATGAGATATGATTCTATGCTATAAAGATTTCGAGTTTGAATTTTTTTTTAACTCGCATTATCTGTCAATAAAAAAAATATGTGTACATTTTTAAATTAATATTAATTTTTTTTCTTTATCTATTATTATTTATTTTTAAAAATAATATTTAAATAATATTTAATATTATTACCCACTTTGTTCTAATTTCATTAACTCTGGTTACATTAACTTTATAATTAATTTGATCTCTTTTATGTTCAATGAAACAAAATAAAAATACTATAAATACTTTCCCCCACCAAGTAGGTGAACTAAAATCTCTCACTGAGTGACTAGCCGAGAAAAATCAATTATTACATAAGGACATTTCTTTTACAGGAAGCTACCACGACGGAAAATACGGAAGTGCACCAGGAGTAGTCCTCGCTCGTGCTCAGCAACAACCTTCGAGGCAATACCTTGGACCCCAAACAGGTTTCAGATCCCAATCTGGTTACCATTATTAAGAAGACTTAGAAGAGAAGTCAGCGTGCCATTATGATCTTATAACTTTTTTAGTATTATATTTGTATACGATGCAATAAAATTTGTATAAACTTGTGTATAAATATTTGTTTCTTTTTTAAATATGTTTCTAGATAGCCAGAAAATGACAAATCAAAATGTATTTTTTCCCCTTTTTTTTAGAAAATAATATTTATATCCGTAATAGTTTTACTGGGGATTGGCTGAATAATGTTGTTCTTTGAATGAATATTGCTAATATTTTTAGACATGAAATTTTCTAGATCGTTATAGAAAATATCAAAATATGAAAACATAAATATTGGCTATAAAGTTTCTTCACACTGGACGATCTGTGTTCACTAATTATGAATTATATATATTTATCACAGAATATTCCATTATGACCCTTGCTTAGTGTAAAATAGAAATTTTTAAAAATTTAAATTTTTAAACCTTTGAAATGAAATCAATGAAAGAACGTAAAGAAAAAAGAAAGAAATTGGTGTTCAAAATATATATTATATAAGAAGTAATTCACTACATATGAAATATCAAAAGGACGCAACTCAGCTTAGACTATTACAGCGCTAATTTTCAGTTATCGTCGTGATGATGACTCATGAGAAAGATCTCCTAGTTTTTTCAATTACTGAGACTAGGTACATGCAGGGCACACTGTATTTCGCAGTCATTTGGGTAGCCCGTCTGGCGGCAGTAACCACCCTCTTACAAAAGACCACGGTAATCTTATCTTCCTAACGATTCTAAAAATAAGACAGGTGTTCAAAACAAAAATAAAATATTTTGTTGAAATATTTTATGATAAAAATCCTATTGTTAGTTAAATAATAAACTTAATTTTAAATTTCAACTTCATACAGTGAAATTTTCGACTTATCTATACATATAATAAAATCGTAAACGAGCCGTGTCTGTATGTTAAATATTTAAAAAAAATGTATACGTTGTACTTATGTACACACCTCTAAAATAAACAGATTAATTGCATTGTTAGACGCTTTTATTATATAAACATAATAGATGAAATGTTGGTACATATTGACGGTCGATATATATCTATCTCTTAATAATGAATCGCGCCTCTGAATAACGTATGAAAGTGTATCATTTCGTTTATAGCCTTAGTGTGTATTAGACACGCCTACTGTCAAATCAATAGATGCAGAGCCTGGCACATAGACGAAAAATTTCCAGTCTATGTGTCTTTTATAAGATGTACTTCGCAGAGTGTGCTCAAGAGCTGCATGAACTCATACCGCCTTCCCCTTTCTTCCATCGGACTTACAGACGTACGGCTGGTTACCATCCTCAACTTGTCGATATCCCTATTTCGGATCAAGCGCTTTAAAACATCTTTTATAATGCGCACTGCCAAGGTTTGGAACTCCCTCCCTGCGTCTGTGTTTCCGAGCTCATATAACCCAAATCTTTTCAAAGTTCGAGTGAATAGGCATCTTCTGGGTGAGCTTGCTCCATCTTAGGCCTCATCCTCTACACAGTTGGTTGTTGGCCAAGAGCAAACCCATCTTTTATAAAAAAAGGGTAGCTTTAAAAGAGCTTGTAAATTTTGCGATGGCTTTAAAGGAAATAGGCCTTATTAACCCAGTCAATATGAATACTTACAGGGAACATTCTATCTGATGCGTGTAAGAATTTAACAATTAAGAGGCGCACTTCATACATAACATACATAACCCAGCAAACGTTGTTTTGTCAAAAAAAAATTTTTTTTTTTGGGTACAACCTATAGTGTACAACCTATTCTCAGACCTATCGAATATACACAAAAAAATTCATAAAAATCGGTCAAGCCGTTTCGGTGGAGTTTTGTTACAAACAAATCTTAGGCCTCATCCTCTACACAGTTGGTTGTTGGCCAAGAGCAAACCCATCTTTTATAAAAAAAGGGTAGCTTTAAAAGAGCTTGTAAATTTTGCGATGGCTTTAAAGGAAATAGGCCTTATTAACCCAGTCAATATGAATACTTACAGGGAACATTCTATCTGATGCGTGTAAGAATTTAACAATTAAGAGGCGCACTTCATACATAACATACATAACCCCGCAAACGTTGTTTTGTCAAAAAAAATTTTTTTTTTGGGTACAACCTATAGTTTACAACCTATTCTCAGACCTATCGAATATACACAAAAAAAAAAAATCATAAAAATCGGTAAAGCCGTTTCGGTGGAGTTTTGTTACAAACACTGTGACACGAGAATTTTATATATAAGATTGGGCTGGTAATAAATAAATCATTCGTCTAATGCGAGACGTCGACTCTAAAATGTTCATATCTCTATCCGAAATTCGCTCTAGTTGTTCGCTCATCGAGTGCATCTCATTACCTAATATTACCTAACGATGCCCACACTGTATCGTACGTTACATCCACTAAAACTGTGGACATAAATTTAATACAAACTATAGCTGAAATTATTTACTATGATTATAATATTTTGCAGGTCTTGGCTCCATGGCGAAGTTAAATTAGTTTTTTAACACTAAAATGTTTAAATTTGAAACAAATTAAAAATCTCTATAAATCTATAAATAATTTAAAAAATAAAGTCGGTTTCGTCTATTTTTCCGTGTCCGGGGTATCGATCTATTTTAAAATATGTTAATTAATTATTTTAATTAGATTTTTTATGAATGAGTATATTTTAGTAGTAGGTATTAGAAGTACAAATCAAATTATAAAAATATTTAGAAATATATATAAAAAAATATTTATAAAACTAAGTTCAACGTTTATGTGTCGTAACCATACGCAAGTGTGACTTCGAAAACTAACTTCTTACACAGGAGTGCGTACGAAATTTCTCGCTATAAAATAAGATGAGTGAAATTTTCCATCGCATTCATTCTTTGAGTTTAGAACCGTCGAGTTCCTTGTTCAAAATGAAATTGGTACGTTTCGCTATCGTAACTTTTTACATTGTTTACGTAAACATAATTTAGAATAATTATTGTGCGCTGTGATTGTGATATATTAATTAATGTTTAAATTTGAATTTTAATGTTTCTTTTGAAGTTATCTGTGTGTTCACTATATACCGTCACATATATATTACTGAAATAAATACTCATGCATCGCATTTTTTATTAAAAGCGTTTAATTTGCTTTAAATTTATTAAAAGTGTTTAATTTATACGAGATAGGGCGAGAGATAGTTACCGTTACCGAAAGATAATAGTGTGTTGAAAACCTTAATAGGTTTGCAACGGCCTAATAGTAATAAGGCAGCATACCTGCATTCCCTAATGGATAAATTGATTATTATAGGTATGTTTTAGACTGTGGCATGCCTTATCCATATACAAAAAAAAAATAACAGTACACGTTCTATTATTTCATGGAGGTCTTTTAGAAGAGAGTAGACTCCGTCTTGTATATGACTTTTTTTATTAAGTTATTTGTTTATATCTTATTCCAGTTCACTCCTGTTGCCGCCATCATAGCCGTAGCTTCAGCCGGCCAAATATACAATAGCCAGCCAAATGAGCAGCACTATGCAAACGGCGCAGAAATTTACCAATCAGCGCTCGAGCTTCAACAACATGGCGGTTTCGCTGACCAATCGGGAGCTCTCGCAGGTCACGAGTTGGCCTATCAAGCCAGGCCGTTAGGAGAGAAGACCGCGAGGATATTGAGTCACCAATCTGAGCATAATGGACACAGCTACCAGTACGCTTATGAGACTGAAAATGGTAAATACTTTTATCTTAATTTTTTTTGTTCTTAAATTTATGTATACCTGGGTAGAAAGATGGTCGGCCTTCTAATCCTAACGCTTTCATGCCTTAACCGATCATCATGAAATTTTTCATACAAGATCTCAGGGATACAGAGAAGGACATTCATTAAGAAAAAAAAAGTACTATTCCGATGGGATAATTGAAAAATTAAAATTCTAAGCCTGACAAAAATATTCATATATTCTATATGGATCATACTATATAGAAACGAATCATACCTTCAAATCTTTACCATTAACTTTTGCAGGTATCAAAGCCCAGGAAGCCGGTCAAGTGTCAAAGGGCACCCAAGCCCATGGCGCATACTCCTACACAGGGGACGATGGTCAGATCTACACCGTCACTTATACAGCCGATGAAAATGGCTTCCATCCACAGGGAGCTCATCTTCCCACTCCACCTCCCATACCTGAAGCTATTTTGAAAGCACTCGAGCAAAATGCTAAGGACGAAGCTAGTGGAATCTTTGACGATGGTACGTAACTCTATTTATTTGTTCCTCACAACCTTGATCACGTTGTAAATGGATGCACTTAAAGAATACTTAAGAATAAAAAATTTCTTTAGTAAAAAATACTATTGCTTCACTATCAGTACAGTGCTGTTATAAATCACCGTGTGAGTAGACTCGTCAGAATGCTTGCATTCTCCTGGTATTATTGTTGTTTATAGGCGCCTAGCATCTTGTGGTTTGAACTACAGTTGGAGTATTCATCATTATCATCCCAGCCTTAGGACATTATCTATGGACATAGTCCTCCCGCATAATTTTCCAGTAGGACCAGTCAGAAGCAGACTGAATTCAGCGTCGACCCGCAGTCATTGTTATTATTATTCTATACCAATTAAGTTGAGTTATGTTGAGTTAAGTTCCTATCCGAATTACTGTTATAATAATCTACGAATTAATTTATCCATTCAAACTGTTTTAACTGTTATCTATACAAGTAACCTTGCGAACTTTACATTAAATGATGTTACTTTTTTCTTAGAATTCTCTCGTTTGGCATTTTTTAACCTAATCATTATCTGACCAATATTCTGATAACATAAATAATAAAATAAGAAAATCTAGTAACAATTAGATAGTCTTAAAATATATCAACGCCGAAAGAAAATAATGTATTTATCGAGATATTTAAAAACTTAATTTGTTATTTTCCAGGTAACTACAAGGAACAGCGCCAGCCGTCTGTCCAGAAGTACCAGCAAATCGATGCTACTTATCAGCAGAACGCGTACCATTCAACGCCTGTTCAAGTTCCAGCTGCTGCTGGCGGCAACTACCATTATCATCAGTAATAACTTTGCTATAATAATGATAATGTACAGTCAACTACACAAATTATGATAACATGTTTTTAATATACAATAGGTAATTTCATTGTAATTCTAAAAGGCTTGAAAGTAGATACAATTAATTTTGCATTCAATAAGTTAAATATAAAGCAAGATTCTGTTTATTTTTGAATGAATGGTCAACTTGTAAATCTTTTTAAACAGCCTTCAAATTCTTTAAACCATAAATTGCATCTACCTAAGAAACTGTCATAATCATAGGTATAATAAATCTTCTAGTTTACTTTTGGTCAAATAGATGAAATAATATCTCTTGCATAAAAATATCTTCTTTAACACATCCACACCACAATTCACTCAGAATAACTTTACGTCTTCTATTTAAAAAAATATATAATAGCCTTTATACAGAATAATATTTTGAGCATTCTGAATTTATTCTCAAGTTCTGAATAGTATAACGTAAGTAAATAAATACACACGTAAATATATTTTAGTTTATTTATAGATAAATGTAAATTTTTAATTACCGTCTTATATTTGTAACATTACCATCTTATTACCTTTTTCATTAAAATCTTGTTATGAAAAACTAATGTTGACTGTACCAAATCGCTAGTCTATTTTTTGTGCATTATTTGTTTTCGAAAAAAAAAATTGTTATATCAATGTAAATGTTCCTGTTTTTTGTTATTTGTTTTTTATGTATTACAATAAAAAAGTTGAAAATATAAAAAATGTATTCCTATGTATTTCCTATGTGACATAATTCTTCAGGCCGTTTGACGCCAATAACCATTCTATAAGTACCTATATGCGCGGCTATATATCAGTGCAAGACAAGTTGGAACCCCATTTCCTTATCCTCATCTTGTCCACCCTATCCTAAGGGCATAGGCAGCATTTTCATTTGCGTTTGTAGGTTACAATAGATACCTGCTATCATTGAACTGATAAGCCTGAGCCAGTTTTCTTTACAAAGTAAAAAGTTCAGCAATGTTCAAAGATATTTCAGGTACATATATAAATACTATAGGTATCAAATTGATCAAAATTAACTTAGTATTCATATTTATCATTACAAAGTCCCCCGTTGCGTCTGTCTGTCTGTATGTTAGCGATAATCTTAAAAACTACTGAATGGATTTTAATGCAGTTTTAACTAATGGATAGAGCGTTAAATGATGAAGGTTGTTATATATAATTTGCAGAAAAAAATTGCACCCGTACAAAGCCGGGAGCATGTTGCTAGTATCAACATAAATTTAAATGAATCATTGTTAAAAATTATGTTCTAAGCTGCCTAAGTTCTATTATGTATAGATATGGGAAATTATTTTTAAGTAATGTCAGAATTTTGGAACTAATAGCAAAATTTCTTACCACACTATATATTTTTGTGAAACCTTATAAATTAAACTACTTCTTGTAATGGTTGAATCAATGACAGGCATTATCTCCCTGAATCCAGGGTCAGAAGACAGGATCTCGGTTCCAGAGAGTCGTCGGCCTGCCGAACTTTTGACTTTCAGTCTATTACAGAAAAACCTGCCTAACTTTTTCTGTCACTTGATTATTATTTAACTATATTAATTTTTATATTAATATAGATATAATATAGATTAATTATTAATATAGAGAAGCTATTTTGAAACCCACGCCCCATTTACTGTTGTTAAATGTTAAAAAAAAACTAATGAATCGCTTAGTCTAAAGTTAGATATCCGAAGTTAATTCAAAATTCATTGTCTTTACAGTAATAAATCTGCATTAAACGCACCTATGCATGTTTCTTGCCTACCTACGTTTATAACATTACAAACGCATCAAAGCCCACGTATCATCCGATCTATTGTAATAGATTGTAATCACGACATTCCTGTCTTTACTCTTCTAGTTTGCAAAGGTCTCTTCCACTTTGACCTACTAACATTACATCCATCTAGTTTTGTAATGGCCCCGGGCGGGCAAGAGTATACAGTTTTTTGATACATTCATTATCTAACCATGCAATATAACAGGTGGGACAGACTACACAATAAAAAATAAAAATTATATGTAGATTTGAACCGTCAAAATAAATAATTACGGTCTAACTAATGGCACTTGTTAATTGGATGAAGTCATAGTTGAGTTTTGTTTTTCGAGAAAGGATATTAAGTTAAATTTCCTTTAAGTTAATTTAACTGTTAAAGTTAAAGAAAATCTCAAGGAAAGATATATTTACACTTTACTAGTAATTAAGGCAAAAGGAAATTTAGTTTTCTAATAAAAAAAAAATTAATTTAATAATAATAAACTAAACTTCATTTCGACTATGTCTGATCATTATTCATTCATAAAAATTTAAGTTTTTGGCATTTTAATGTTTACAAATTTAAGATTTGACAAATTTTATAGAGATAGTATAATTTTATAGTAGGTATATAGTGTTTTAAAGATACAAACAATTATACAATGATCATGACATATTTTCTATAATAAAATGTAGAAGAAACATACTTCATAACAAATGGTTACGAGTAGGTATTATTTAATTTATTGTTAACATTAATCCAAATGAAAGTGACAATCAATATAATACAAGTGGAAAATATTTGTCTGCGTTCGATACGCCTAATCAAGGACACCGCATATAATTCCAATAGGATATCCTACACAATTATATAAAAATTCTTAATGTCTATTCAGAATTAGTCACTGACTGATGATTATTCATATTACAATTGAGAAATTAAAACTATTGTTCATGCCGAATAAGGTCAAGTTGAACTTTTATAAAAACTTAGACAAGATTCATTCCGGTGGTATTCGTGAAGGTTTAATATTTTCGAAAAGAAAATTCATAATTTTGTAAATAAATGTAATTTAAATTGAAAAGATTACGCCTATTTTATTTTTGAAAATTTATCAAAAGAGTCTCGGATTATAAATAAATTGTAAACCATTCCCTGAAGTAAGTATAGGAGAAAAAAAAAGCGAAGCTTAAAAACATTTAGAGAAAAAAACCGGAGACAACAAATGAATGCTTAAGTAATATTTTGTCCCTCGGGATAATGAAATTGGAATTTTGGTGACTATATAAAGAAATTTATGAGTTTTTATTACTGTTACATACCTACGCCACATTAATAAAGTTGCAAAAGTATACAACTTAATAATTTTAACCTTAACCGAACAAAATTAATATTATACTCGCCACATCATTAGACATTTGACCACGAAATATGTGAACATTAGCATTGGATTTAATAAAATCACATGTAGTGTCTTTTTCGCTCTCGCCTAGTCTAAAAATCTCTATGTGTCCGTGTGTCTGACTGTGGCATCGTAGCTCTCAAGCCACACGTTTTTTGAAAGCTTAAGTGACCTAAAAATTAATAGGTATAATTTATTATGAAGATCATTTCAAGCATTTAAAGATGAGCAGCTCATTTCCTAGTTGACGAAGGGATGTTACTTACTTCCACAGATTTTATATATGTAAAATTAACTGTTACTTCAGTGGTAGGTATTTCCTTGACATGGTAACCTTGATCTGATGCTGCAGCTGCAAGTAGTCTGGGTGTATCCAATTCCTCAGCAACTTACAATAGATATAGCGTGTTTTTGTTCATTAGAACTTTAATTCATTAGAACTCTTAGAAAACATTAACTTAAAAAAAACATATATATTAGTACTAGCTGGTGCGTCTTTGCCGAAGGCTATAGTTTTGGTAGAACACAGGTACCGGCCATTACGAAATACATTTCAAGCTCTCACTTTTAAAATAAGATGAGTTAATGAGCCACTGCCAAACTTAATAGTGCATACATTACTAATCATGCTCACTAAGTTATGGAAACTCGAGTATCAATGTCAAATTTAAATCTTAAACTAGTTTTTGTTCTAATTTAATATTAACTTGAACTTTTAGAACTGTAGGTATTACTTTTTTAAGGTCGCAGACAGGCTGACGGTCCACTTGATAGTGGTTGGCTACCGTCGCCTATAACACAAGCAACGCCATAGGTATTACAAGTGCGCTGCCAACTTCAGTAGGATTAAGGATATGGGATTGAGAAGGGATAGGAAAACGGGCTACGTGCTGTACTGTGGTCCTCTATGAGGAGGTGGTTACTGCCACCAGACGGGCTGCCCAAGTGACTGCGAAACGAAGTGTGCCTTGCCACATTACTTACTCGGTATTAACGACATATTAGACTTGCATTTAAATGACAATCTAGCATACAATTTTATATGCAAAATTGATTTTTTCAAGTGTTTGTCTAATAGCATCAAAATTGCGTAAATCAACTACTTAATGATATTATTAATAATAGGAATCTTAATAATGTTCATAAGTAGTTACTAGTAAAATAATAGTAATTACAGTACCTACCTGCTTATAATATCAAATAAATGATTTGATTTATAATAAACTCTCAAAATAAAGTTGATTGCCTATCTCAGAGTATTGTAGGTGCACCATAAGAACACGTGACCATAAAAAATCATTCTCGGATTAAATATTATCTTCGTGGTCGTTCTATTATCTCCCAATACTGTATATTAAATGTATTTTGTTTATTTATAATGATAATTATCAGCAGATATGCACCCACCTTTGGACATATAACAGCATGTACTTATGCGGTTTGATTTTGTTGCATAGAAACGGCTAAGCCCATTCGCCCAATCTTACCTTCTCTATTACTGTTTAACCTATCTATTTGAAAATTCCAGTTTTGCTTGTGATTATAGGCGATGGTAGCCACCTTATGATCCGTTAGCCTGCCTGCCGTCCTGTATCATAGAAAAGCTCTCATAGCCTCTGTGGTGATATCAAGAATTTCTACTCTCGATATTTTTTTAAAATATAAATTCTTTACATTTTCTTTACATAGTATGAATTGAATGAAAATGATTTACTAGGGAATTAATAAAACTATCTGTTACGGTTGACTCAGTCACCATTTTTACCGAACGCTTGTATTTTTGTGCCTACAGCAGTCGTGCTTTCGTCGTATACCTATATTTTTCCGCACAGGGCGATGGTCTCATGCCTTATATACACTTTGATGTAGGATCAGTCCTAACTTTTGGAAACCTTCAAAAAGGTCGCTGCAAGTTTGGCCAGTTGGTCAGCTCTCTCGTAATCCCCGAACCCCAGTCCCTCTTATGCAGATTTTTCTTAAAAGCGTACACCAAAATGTGGTATGGGTTCCGGTCCCCTTTGAGCTGCTCCATTGAGGATCGAGATTCACTGAGTATGCCGACCTCACGTTCGTTACCAGAGTTTTTTTTACCTATCCATACATTTTATTTTCTTCCTTTCAATATCAATATCAAGATCAATAATTAACTTATCATGATAATATTACATATCAAGATCAATAGCACACTAGACATTCGTTTGGCTTATGTTTCCTCGTTCGATGGTGGACTACTTATTTTTCATCATGATGGCAAACAGGATGTCTTTTTACAACAAAAAAAAAACTCAATTAAAATAAGATCTTTTATATGGTTTCATTTGATTTGATTTGAGAAAAATCCTTGATATATCAACAAATTGATACATTAAACTTACGTACATCGGAAATGAAAGCAATTAAATTCTTAATATCAATTAGTTGTAATGAGCTGTAAACATAAATTTATTCACTATTAATTCGGCTGTAAACATCATTAATAACTAAGTCAAGGTTATATTTAAAAGTTACTTTTATAATAGCCGGCCTCTTCTTTCATCTAATGTATTCTTCTTACTAATATTATAAATGCGAAAGTTTGTGACGATGTATGGACGTTTGTTACTCTTTTATGCAAAAACGGCTTAGGTGTAATTTGGTTCACATATAGTTTATTAAGTACCTACCTTAATTCATTTATAGGATACTTTTCATTCTGGAAAATGTTAGAGTCCTGAGGGATCGTCACATTAGTCACAGGGACAAAGATTTCTGATATTTTTTCAAGTGTTATATTCTACATTTTTCAACGGACGAAGTCGCGGGCTTGTATCTAATATTTCCATTTAGTATTTGGCCCACGTTTTCATACAATTTAGGTACTGTTAAAAATTATATAAAAGTAGACAAATTGGTCTAATAACAAACTACATAATATATAATTTAAAAAAATCTTAAAAGGCAATGTCTGGGATCTTAAGTATACGATGTTGCGTAGTTATAAATTTAGTAGCCTCTCTGGGGGTAATCGTATTTTCCTGTGCGTCACGGGGAATCTGAAAGTATTGAAAAAAAAAATTAATAATTATCAGTCAAACTGCAAAACAGAACAAACAAAAAAAAAATAAGAATAAATAATATTTTTATATTGGATATATACAAAAGTTCACCTTAAAGTAACAGCATATTTGCTGTTATGTTTGGTTTAGTGAATGAGTTCCTATTTCCTGCCCTTACCCTTTACGCTTATCCTAGTCCTTTGTCCTTAATCTCAATAAAACAGTAAAGCATTTAAAGTTTAAAGTTTAGACTTTGATTTTACATAAGATTTTCGAGTCATTGCATAACACTTCGTAACAATGCTTCTTAAATGAGTTTCAATACGTTAGGACATCTTTTAATGCTTACAAATTTTGATGTATTGTCTCTATAAAATTTAAAATTGACTATGTTTTATTCGCTGGTCATTGAATAAGAATAGTGCAATATTTTTTTTACTATAATTAGTTCTAGATAGTGAAAACTAATAGAAAGTCTATGAACTAAGATCTGTTATTGAGGAAGTTTTGTAGATATATATATTAAAGAATAAAATGAATCAACACAAAGCCGGGAGCGGGTCGCTAGTTTATATTAATATTATAAAGAGAGATTTTTTATTTTTGTATGTTTGTAATGAATAAACTCAAAAACTACTGGACCGATTTTGAAAATTCTTTCAGCGAGTAATATAGGCTATATTTTATAAAGTTACGCGGGCGAAGTCGCGTGCAACAGCTAGTTGTTTATAAGAACGTTTTCTGATATTATTAAATAAATGTCGGTCTGTAGAAAATTTCATTCAACACAAGAAAATTTGTTGGATTTGCTACGCATTATATATCAAGCGAGGACAAGCAACCGCAGAAATTATATTTTTAGTTGACCACAAGAGTTATTGACACCAAATCTTACAAATGTGTGGTGTTAAATTTACTTACTTTAATGTGTGTGTGTGTAGTGTGTACTTTGCTTTGTATGTGTTATTTTTTATGTTAATAACACAGACTACCGTCAAACTATATGTTAATACATAGGCTACCGTCGCCTATAACACAAATAACATCACAGATGCTGCAAGTGCGCTGCCGATCTCAGTAGGATTAAGGAAGAAAAAGCTCTGGCATCCCTTACTCAATCAACGAAACACAACAGCACTTGTGCTGTTATTTCACGGTGGTCTTCTGGGTATGGGAGTGGTTACTGCCGCCAGACGAGCCGCCCAAACGACTGCGAAATGCAATGTGCCCCCTTGCCACTACTTTCTAAATTCAGAGCAGAGCCAACTTTGAAAAGATGAACTTTCCCCCGCAGGGAATCGAAACCCCTTCTGAGATGTTAGACAAGCATCCTCACCACTCATCAACAGTTCATATCAATAGTTCATCAAGTCATCTATTACTTCCTATATTAATTTAATTAAATCAGCTACTCTTTAATTTATTAGGGTTGAAAACTCATTTACACACCCTTGATAATACTTCTGTATACGCGATACAGTATAATATAATCGACAGTCAGAATAAACATCCAATGAAGTGGATATCAGCCTGCCCACCACCTTTTCCTGTAATAAATTTAAATTGTTACTAACTGATTTTTAATCTACATTGCTGCATATTGATTTGTTTATGTCAACATCTGCAAAAAAAAAATTAACCATCTGCATCCTGTTATAATTGAAATGAACAATATGAATTTTAAAATAGTTTCTTGTACTGTTATTTCAACTAAGTGTGCAATATCGAATCCGATGCAATTGCATAGCGTGCACTTATTTATACGGAATTGCATTCAGATATAACGGGCCTTTAATCGAGCCGTAATTCAATGTATTATGATGATTCAGAGAGAGATATATTGGGTGTCTATGCCTTCAAAGTCAGAGACGTGCATTCCTGTCTTGATCAGATCTATATAATTAATAAAAAAAATCATATACCCTTATCCTGTCCCTGAACTTTTATAGTATCTGGGTCGGCTGAGTGACATTTTCGTTGATGTGATTTGTGTTTCTAGTCGATTGTAACCACATACCATCAATACTTTACCGCCATGTCGCCCTTTAAAATAAATAAACACACAAGGAGATACTCGTATAGGTAAATAGCTGGCCACAGTTAATGTAGATTTACATATGGGATACTTTTATCCTAAAATAATGTTAAGTTCCGGAGAGATCGTCTAAAAATTTTTTTTTTTAAGTAGCCGTTGCACGCGACTTCGCCCGCGTCACTTTATAAAATATAGCCTATGTTATTCGCTGATAATGTAGCTTTCTATGGGTGAAAGAATAGATTTTTTCAGATTATTCATTACTAACATACATAAATACAAATCTTCTCTCTATTTACAATATTATATAAATGAATGCCACTGTAGCCATAGTGGCGCCACCGTCATCACAGCGATAACGATGTCAGGCGATATTTGGGTATATATTTTTCATTTTTCAACACAGACGAAGTCGCAGGAACCAGCTAGTACAAACATAAAAACATAATTATATCCAAGCAATTATCGTATCTCGTAAAGTCAACTGAAATTAATTTATATGAACTCAGTGAGTTTCAGTGAGTGAGTAAGTGATGCCAGAGCATATTTCCCTATTCCTTCCTAATCCCTTATCCTTAATCCTGATATAGTCGTAGGCGCACGTCTTTGGCTCATCTATAGTTTTGCTTATCTGACGACAAATGGACCGTCAGCTTGCCTGACGACCATAACATTTTAAAAATCCTAGTCCTAGCACAAACAATATAACATTATAAATATATATATATATATAAAATACCACGAAATTTAGAAAAAATATTACATTATCGACATAAAAGTAATGACACAAATCCAAAGTGTTTGTGATACTAAACTAAAGTAAAATCGAACATTCGAATGTGAACTTTAACCGAAATATAATTAAGCATGTCTAATATGCAGCTCAATGTACATTTAGAAGGAAAAGTGGTTAAGTGTGAAGTAATGTTACAGACGAATTCTATATATAAACGCGTCCGTGTGTGGATGCTTCACACTCGAGCTGTAAACTTCGACCCGAGAACACAATAAACATGAAATTGGTGAGTGTTTAGTGTGTCTGTGAAGTGTGTGTGTTAAAGTGTATTTTAACTAACTCATAATTTATAAAATCATAGTTATATTAGTGTGGCGGTGAAGGAATTTGGAGCTTAAAATATATTTTTTCAAAAATATCATTAATCATAATTATATTATTATAATATGACACCCTAATATTATATATTTTTAATAATATATTATTATTTTAATAATATTTAACAAGCTTCATATTATTCTGCATAACACTTATAATAATATTATAAAAAATTAGTAAGAATTTTTTTTAAACTTCATTAAAATTGTAAATAAAATATGGATGTTATTACTATTTATTAAATATATATGAAACAAGCTTTTTTTTTTCTATTGTTAAAATAAAAAATACTATTTACTTTATTATTATTATTTACTATATTAACCAGGTAATAAATAATCATCAGTAAAAACCGCATTCAAATCGGTTTAGCCGTTATTGAGATTAGCGTGCACAAACGCACAGACAAACTTACAAAATTTTAAAAACCATTTTTTGACCTCGGTAACATGAGTACAACGTGTATAATTTTTTATTGTGTGAAAAAATATTTAATCTACAGACAGACACGCTATGATTTTATTATATTTGTATAGATTCCCACTTCCTGTCATTTACTGTGTGTAGGGTGCTTCAAAATATTTGTTTTGTGGGTGTTTTGTTACTAATTATGAAACTGATTAAGTATTCGTTTGTATTGTGACGCAACAGCTGAAACAATGGTGCTGTTCTGTTACATAAAATATGATCTCTTCATAATACTATGTCAACTAACTTACTATATTTCCGGCTGGAAGCTATCATCAGCATAACACCACCGCTAAATGGAATGTCTGCCTGCCTAACAGTTTAACATAAAATATTCCGAACCGAATCTTTATTGATGAGAAAAAATAAAGTCTGATACTAATCCTAACTAATATTATAAATGCGAAAGTTAGTTACGCTGACAATGCCTCGTACCTCCTCAAGAGATCTCGCTGGTACTAGGACCTCAAGAGCGGCTAGCTGTGGATGGCTCGAAGGACCCAATTTGGTGGTGCTAAATTAAAAATGCACTATGTAAAATGTACATATACTGTACAGTGTACGTATGCTCATGTACAGCGGACGCTTTTGCTCTGGCAATCACTATAGCAGTCTACTTTAAATGAAAATCATTTCACAGATCATCTTCACCGCCCTCTTCGGCATTGCCGCCGCTGGATACGCCCAATCACAGGGTGGTCAGCAATACCAAGCCCAGGGTTACCAGGAACAGTCAAACAGACCACAGGCCAGCTTCGAGAAGAACGCTAGGATTATCGCCCTTGATGCTGACGTGAAGGAAGACTCCTTCAGATACAACTACGAGACAGAGAACGGAATCAAGGCTGAGGAACAGGGTCATGAGGTGAGTTTCACTATATTGGAAATTAATGCACCATGTATTCCAAAGACCACCAATATTATCAAAGATAATTTGCAACGACCCTCTGTACTTACTTATTCATAAAAAATATCTATACCTAAATACCTAATGAATAGTTACGATATTATTCACCCCAGATTACCGGTACCTGTTGATTTTCGTAATTACTTTAGGAGTTATAATATTAAAATTAATAAAAATACCTTCAGATATTCTTCTTATATTTGAAATTGTAAAACATATTTAAAATTCATAACCTATTATATATTAAAATTCATAACCTGTCATTTTACAAGTAATCGCATAAATCAACAAGTTTAATTATTACACAAACTCCATGGTTTCTACCATGGAGATGTTCCAATTTTGAAATGAACTTTGCATCACATTTTAACCCGGCCTTGTAGTGAACGGACACTGCCCTTTTGAGATTATAAATCTGACCTAACCGTATAGGTCATGACGTTTGTTAAGTAAACTATTTAATAAAGCCCCACAAAGTGCAAGGTCTTAAGACCTTAAGGTCTATGGTTTTCATATTATATTATTATTACACGTACTAATAAATCGTTAGTTCGTGAAGAAAATTGAATAGTCAATTTAACATTAAAACAGAAATTAAATAAATCGTACATTTAATAAAATTTAATTAATTTATTACGGGATTCCTTTTTGAGATTTTATAATTATTGCATAAAATGAAAACGACATTTAATAAGAAGTTTTTTATGAAAAAAAAAATAATAAAAAAAATACATTATTATTATTTTCAACAGGACTAAGTGAAAGTATCGAAATAGAGCTTAGTGCACACTCGATGCACAAATACATACTTACAAAGCCTTTTCGATCTCTATTTAAAAAGTATGAGACTAAAAAACTTAGATAAAAATATTTAAAAAAAAAAAAACTAATATTAGCTTAGAATAACATAGACAACACATCCCGTGATTTATACGTAATCGAGTATTCTTAATAAATTTTTGGTTAGACGTTATTGTATACATAGCCTAATCAATGACCCAAGTTGTACCGACTTGTCACATGTCAGATGGACTCAAACATTAATCACGCATTACGTAAGTAAACAGTTAGGAAATTTTATTTATGAATGACATAACTATACAATATTATTATTTAAAAGTAGCTCTGTCTGTATGTTTGTATTTCTCCTATAAACATTTGAAACTAATTTTGTATGCATTATTGTGGTTGGACCACCATTGGACCAGTTGGACCAGAAGATCACCATGAAAAAAAGATTTTTTTTGTGTTTCAATGCATGAGTTAAGGGAGCATTTTCTTAAGGGGAAGTCCCTATTTCAATTCGGAAACGCATTGGCTGCAATTAACATGCAGTCGCTTGTAGGTCAATGGTGAAATCGCTCTGACGATAATTTAGACGCCATCATATCATAAAAAATAAACACAGCTAACTTAAGTTCATGCAATGTGAATTGTGGCTTATTATGAAATACAATGCTTCAATGACTAACTATGAAATTTATAGAACGAGTCTCTTGGAAAATTGTTAATATGTTAGCTCAGAGGTCATGGGTTCAATTTCTGACATGTTTAAATGCAAATGAAATTTTCAAAATTGATCTTGATGGCAAATTTTAAATTCGTCTAATTTTAATTAGACTAGAGAGTCGTAATTCGTCTATTTCTTTTTGGTTGTTGACTTAAAATTTGTTTTAATCGTTCTAGGCTGACGGTATCGAAGCTCAAGGCGGTTTCCAGTACACCGGTGATGATGGTCAAGTGTACTCCATCAGCTACGCCGCTGGTCAGGGTGGTTTCCAGCCACAGGGTGCTCATCTGCCCACCGCTCCCCCTACTCCTGAGGCAATCCTGAAAGCTTTGGAGCAGAACGCTGCTGATGAGGCTGCCGGTATTATTGATGATGGTAAGATTCCTTTTATAATACATTTTTATAAGTAACAGAGAGTATTATAAAAGATACTTTTGAAAAATCAAATCTGTCTTGAAAGTAGCTCTAAAATTATTTTATTTATTTTGATAGTTAGTCGTCTTATTATTTTCGCGCTATTAATTAATTTGAAAACTGGAGTTACTTATTTTTCCATTATCCAATTGTGACTTAACAAAAAATGCTAAAAAAAAACATTTTTTTTTTTAAATGTTATCTATACTAAAATTTGTATTTTTGTTTTTAATGAGTAAATTCAAAACCTACTGAACCGATTTTAAAAATTCTTTCACCAATAGATAGCTCCATTATCATAAACTATATTTTATTAGAGTAACAGCTATTAAATACATATACTTATTTTACAAATTAAATCCAAAATTTATTGAAAAACTTTCTTCTAAAGCTAATAGAAACAAAAATAAATATCATAAAATATTTTTCTGATGATTAACAATATATTAAAGCATCATCCATCGATAAGATGTAATTGTACTTACTAACTTAGTACTAGGTACTAACATTTAACCTACAAATTTATTGCTAACATTTTATGTAACGTTAAGATATGAGATATGACTAAGAGAACTTATTTTGTCATATTTAAAATTACTAATAAAGACTGATTGATCACTTACAAGATTTAACTGAATTCTAAAATTAATAATTGCTTCAAAAAGTTATTTTTTATAATCTTTTTCTATACATTTTATTTCAATTTTCTAAATCAAGTACATTCTTTGTTTCTGAGTGAATACAAGAAGATTTTAGGAATTGTAACCTATTAACTAACTAACTATGTAACTATTAATTCAGAGTTCTAAAGTTCCGCCCACTGCCTGACCTATAGCGACAGCCTAGCCCCGATTGCAATACTATAGCGGTATCGAGCAAATTGTCGTGCGAATATCCTAATAGGTCAAAGATTAGTTCATGAACCATTTGGACACTCCTTTGAAGTCATTTCAACTATGGGATTTTAACTAATATAATGTTTCTATCCGGTTACTCTCTTTTTTTTCTTGTATTTATATGTGGATAGATTTTAATTATGTAAAAGTCGTCAGAAAATCTGACGGTCCACTTGAAATTAGGTTGATGGTATACTTGATGGTACCATCGCCTGTTAACATCACAAATTCGCTGGCGGCCTTAGAGATTAGGAATTAGGAACAGATAGGGAAATGAGCTCTGACATTCGTTACTCACTCATCGAAACACAGCAGTACACCTGCTTACATTAAGGTCTTCATTAAGGTGATGGTTACTGCCGCCAGTCGATTTGCTAAATTAATGATTGGAAAACGCATGTCCCCTCCCCTGCCACTACTAATACAGCCAGAGCAGAGCTAACTTTAAAAAGCTCATTTCCACAGTTGGCCTTATTGCTTTATAGTCAACTAGCGACCCGCTCCCGGCTTCGCACGCAGGTGCAATTTTATTCTACAAATTAACTTTCTCGTTTAAAGCTCTATCCATTGGTAACAATCGCAATAAAATCCTTTGCCTATTTTAAAAGATCTAAGCGTACATACAGAAGGACAGACGGCGGAAAGCGACTTTGTTTTATACTATGTAAAGAATCATTAAAAATACATACGTAAAAATACATTAAAAATATCTTTTCACAGTCTATAGTCATTGAATTATGTACATATTTCGTAAATAAAATTTAGTTTAGCGTTAGGTGACATAGAGCTCTATAAAACAAAGAACAACAAACATACGTAAAAATACATTAAAAATATCTTTTCACAGTCTATAGTCATTGAATTATGTACATATTTCGTAAATAAAATTTAGTTTAGCGTTAGGTGACATAGAGCTCTATAAAACAAAGCTTTTTAAGTTCAACAATCACACATTAACCTCAGATAAAGACCATTAATTCATATGAATGCACTGTAGTATGAAAAACTAAAAATTCTCAAAAGGATCTATTCTATGCAAGTGGCATGCATACAATGCTATTATGGTACATTCAAAAGACCTGCAAACGTTTCAAGGTGTGAAATCATATCTATTGTAGACAACAATGAACGTGTGAATACAATTTTGAGATTAAACGGGACATTCTCAGGAATTTATTTCGCGTGTACAGTGCACCTAACAGATTTGTACTCTATTGTATTGAATATAGTTTCGCCTTGTAATGGCTATCCGAGCAATTTTCGCAATGGCTTCTCACGTATCGAGAACTCAGAAAATTACAAAGAAAATAATATTCAAGAGGTGTGTTACCTATACTAATATTATTAAGAGAATAGATTTACATTTTTGTTTGTAAAAAATAAACTCAAAAACGATTTTAAAAATGCTTTCGCTTATAGAGAGTTACATTATCAGCCAGTAACATATACTCGTATTAGCTACATTTTAAAAAGTTACGCCGACGAAGTCGCGTGCAAAAGATAGTTTATTATAATTCGTCAGGATTATTGAATTAATACAAGCGACCCGCTCCCGTCTACACACGGAAATGAAATTTACAAAAAAAAAAAAATCTTAGCGGATGCTTACGTTATAAACAAACTAATGTTACAAATTTCAACTTTCTAGACTTTGGACTTTTTGTGTGTTGATAAAATCACTGAGGACAAAAATTTTTATATAGGAAACAAAGTTGCTAATAATTATGTATTGAAATTTAGTAAATAAATATATTCAAATAATAATATTTATTAAACTATAAATAGAGACATATTATATATAAAAGACATATTCAAAATCAAATTCAATATAAACAGTTTATGTTAACATAACTTTTGTGGTCACTTGTACCTAACCACATTAAAGACACTGCATGACCTTTCTCAATCTTACACAATGACCCCTCACTATGGGAACTTTACATGTAATGTAAGTTCAACTTTACACAATCATCCTTATTTACTTGTTAATAGAACATCATTTCATTTACAATAATTCGATTGTATTTGAGATAAATATGTTAAATGCAGGTGCAATTTTGTTACAATAAAAGCTGATTTTACATTCTATGAATCGTAATAAATATTGCACTATTGAACTAAATAATAATTTAATACATTTACTTAAAATATGTAAAATTAATCATTAATAATTAAATAAGAGAAATTATTACTGATAATACTCGTATTTTTTGACATTGTAAAATTACTACGAGTATGAATCATATCAAGACAAAATAAAAATAGCTTCGTTGTGTTTGTGTCCACAAAACTCGAAAACTAGTCTATGGCTAAACTTAAAATTTGTACACAAGATTTTAATTTAACAAAAGAGTATTTTTTTTTATGTACTTTCTATTTCAAAATTCTTAATGAATCAAAAAAGAGCCACAGGGAAGCGTGGCAGGGTTCAGCTAGTAGGTTACAATAAAAATGTAATATTGCTATACAAAATTAATGTTTACTTAATTGTTAATTTCAGGTCAATACAAAGCTGACAGTCACGGAGCCGCCTCCGCTGGTTTTGGCCAACAGCAAAACTATGCGCGCGCGCAAGCTTCCTCTGGCTATAGACAATCCTACAAATATTGAGTACTGAAACAGTTGAAACCAGTATTTAGTAGTATTTGGTAATATTGGAGGAGTCTGCGTAGAAAAATATTACGATTTCTATATTTTCATTGAAGGCTGAGTGTCTGCATACTAAATTTAATTCTAACTAGGAAGAAGCGAGGCTGTTATCCTAAGTTCACTTAGTACCTGATAAGTACAGTCAGCAAAAAAGTCAAAAATAATTAAACGTTAAAACTTTTTGAAGGCTGTAACGTGCAGACAAAACATACAAAAGTATATGAATTTTAAATACTGAAAAATATATTCATATATAAAATTACTTTTATATGTGGCTAAAAAAATATATTCATATAATATAATCGTACTATTTGTCTACTCTCTATTATTATTATTGCTATTAGTTATTATTAAATATTACTAATTATTGTAATAGTCATAAAGATTACCAGTGAGAATTGTGCGATGCAGTTATTTATTCTGTGAATAAACTATTCATTTTTATATAAACTCTTTTATTATTTACTTAAAGGCAAACGTGTTCGCTCACCTAATATCAAATATTTAATAGGCTTTCACTTTGTAATAATAATAAATACACCAAACAATTGAAATGGCACTTAATCAAAATAAGTCTTTTTAACAAAATTACATGAATATTAAATGTCATAGTGCCATACTGCGAATTAGGCTAATTATAACTTATACCCAAAATAGAAAAAAAAAGGCACAACCTTCTTATTTTTAATATAAAAAATGTAATTATGTATACCTTCGACTATAATAACACACTAGCAAGTTCATTTATTATCAAAATTTAAGCCTGCCAGGATTCAAACCAGTATGCACTCGTCCAATTATATTCGTCATCTATTTACATAAATTTAAAAAAAAAATCTCTAAATATGTTGCTAAGCTCAAAACTCGAAAGCGGCTGGAACAATATAGCATTTTTTTTTTAAATATTTGTTGAAGTCCTGTGAAGGTTTTTAGGAAGAGAAAAATTGGAAAATTAACAATGTTAATTTTGTTGCAGTAATATTTGTGACTCTATCCTTCTTTTAAATTGTATCATTTGGACGCCACATTCAGCGTCTGCATTTAAATTACGATAAATCCAACCGTAACATATCATTAGATGAACAACTCTCGGCTGCAATTCACATAGCTATTATTGAGCAATACAACTAAATTACACCAAATATCAAAACTGAGCCTTGGCCTAAAAACATTAGCGTCGGTGTAATTAATGTTAAATATGCTTTTATTTTTAACTACCGCTGCGGTCGTTCTTCGGCTGCATTAAATTAAGACTTATTAACTATCGCTTTACACCAAGCGGGTTAAAGAAAATCGTATATGAATATTTGTTGAAGCTCCTTTTTTATGTTAAGGTCGACAAACAGGCTACCTATCTGTCACTTTGATGGTAAGTGGTAATAGCCATCTACCATCAAGTGGATCGTCAGAATGTCTGACGACCTGTTTATAAAAATGCTGCATTTATTATAAATGAAGAGTAATTGTACTTACACAATTATATACGAAAACATTTATTTACTATTCCCAATTTTTACTGATAAAATTGAAGAATCATAGTCGAAAAATATATTTTCATTTTAATTGTATTTTTTGTTGACGTTTTTCAATCACAAATTGTGTGTCTAATAACAAAAATTAAATTTTCACATTGGATCGCATATTGTAAAAGTGACTGCCAATATTTTTATAAGACTTTTGATTCTCATATATTTAAATCCGTACTAATATTATAAATGCGAAAGTATGTTTGGATGTATGGATGTTTGTGACTCTTTCACGCAAAAACTGCTGAACCGGTCACCATGAAATTTTGCATACACGTTGTCTAGGACACCAGAAAGGACATAGGGTATCTTTCATCGTTCAACGCGGACGAAGTCGCGGGCACCAGCTAGTTCTAAATAAAAACGCGCATTGAGAAAGTTGAGAACAACTTATTTGTTGAAGTTTAACTCAATCAGATTGAAGTTTGCACAATGAAACTTAACCGATTTCTTTTGATTCAACCGTATTCGATGTAAGTTTGTTAATTAAAATATGACATGAGAATATTTGAGAATACTATTTATAGCATAGCATTGAGAAAAAGAAATGCCTTTTTGTCTATTCTTATAATGAGAGATTTCGAGATTGATATCAGATTGAAACCATTGTTTTGTGTTTGCACAAAACTTACCGCTATAGGTATATTATTAAAAAATAGCATTATCTATAGATATGATAGAGAAATTATAACATAACGATTCTGATAAAATATTGACATATTTTCCAACAATTTGAATTCTTATAAAAAGATTACTTTGGCGAATTACTTTTAAAAAATTAAGTTTATCACTTATAGAATATTCTCTTCTTTTTATTTTTTTGGTTTTATTATTATTATTATTATTTTTAATTAATAAATAAATGTAAAAAAATGTTTTTTTTTATGATTCTTTAGGCCTATTTGTATTATAATCTATAATATATATTTTTTAAATTTATTACTGTATGTAATCTAAATAAATAAATAAAAAATAACATTTTAAAAACAAATACCTATAATAACGCTTATAGAGTCCTGATTCTGTGGCTCGTAATGCTCATGGTATGTAATTGATGGTAGACCATAGATTTTTGAATGCCATTGATTGCTTAACCATTCTCACGTGAATCAATGCTTCAAAATATATGCTAAATTAACAAATTTGGAAATTATAAATTCGTTGTATGTAGGTACTTGTGTTGGTTAAAATGAAATTTTATCACTAATATTTTTTATTACATATATTATTAAATAAAAAATTAAAAAAAAAATATATTGTGCTAAATAATAATTTTATTACATAATATGTACATAAATTCTGAAAAATTTTAATGGTTCTCTTTACATAAATTATCTTTATAGTTATTTCAATATTTAAGGACCTTATTATATAGATTCCAGATATATATATAATTATTTTCATACATTTCATGTTAATTATATTAAGTAAATAATATTTGAAAGAAAAAGGTAACATTTTTTTTTATTTGTAATTTCTATTAGTATTGTAACTTTAAAGATGTTACTTTTTTAAAGATAAAGATTGTACTGTTAGAGACAACTTTTATTAAATTCATAAATACTGAATGCTTCGTTTTGGTGTGCCAGTTTTTTTAATGAATCACGACAAATTGTTGAATCAATTGATGATACATCAAAATAATTTATTTTATGTATTCATCAATTCCTACCCATAAAATTTATACTTGTATTAAAAAAAACCGCTAGATATATTTTGTTCAGCGCCATCTGACAGTGAAACGTTTGTATCGTTTTATGACAATCAAATAAACAATCATTTTGATGATAGTCACAATTGTGCAGTTGAAGTGTTTTAAGAACAAACATAGTAAAAAATACATTTTTTTAAAAGTTTTTTTACAAAATCTGTATTAGAATATTGCTGATTATAAAGTTTAATTAACAATGATGACCTAGGAAACGAATGATGAAATACATAAATGACTTTGCTTTTAAAATGCTTCAATATCTGGATTCTGTAAATGAGGCCCTAATAAGCATTCGACCGAAATTAATAAATGTATCCAGTATTCGGATTAAAGCTAGTTTGGTGGCTGGTAGACCCGAGGATAGCTGATGATGATGAAGACGATGAGGGGATGGTACCAGATCCACCCACTCCAGGCCTGGATACACCACCTCCATGAGTTTCGGGGTGGTATTTACCTGAAATAATTAAAATGAGTATATTCATTCTCGACATTGATATTTAATATTCTATTTTTTAAATAAAAATCAATAATAATTCGGTTTTCACTTATGGAAAGAGGGATTAACAGGGATGGATTGTGTTAAATGTTCGTGTGTGTAAAAATCGCACTCCGATCGAAGCCGGGAGTGAGTCACTAGTGAAAAATAAATAATCATTAGTGCAAATATCCGTACTAATATTATAAATGCAAAAGTATGTTTGGATGTACGGATGTATGGATGTTTGTAACTCATTCATGCAAAAACTATTGAACCGATCGCATGAAATTTTGCATACACGTTGTCTGGGACATCAGAAAGGACATAGGGTATCTTTCATGAACGCGGACGAAGTCGCGGGCCAGCACCAGCACCGCTAGTTTTTTTATATAATATAAGCCGCTAAGTATGTACTTCATTGTATATTTTTATAATTAATTTCTCATAAGAGGTAGGAAACTAAAAAAATTTCGTTAAAATTTACTAGTTATAAGCGCCTTCATCAAGTGGACTGTAACCCTGTTACATTTCTACATACAAATATATTATTTACATTAATGATTGATATATTCCACATACCATCATCAAATATACCAGCGGCTTCATCCTTGGCGTTCTGTTGTAAAGCTAGAAGTATAGCTTCAGGTGTGGGAGGTGCAACAGGAAGATGAGCGCCCTGAGGCTTGAAGCCTCCTTCGCCGGCTGTGAACGTCACAGTGTATGTGTTCCCGTCGTCACCCTTGTATGAGAACCCGCCCTGGGATTGCACCGTGTTACCAGATTCTTCTGCACGGATACCGTTTGAGGTTTCATAACTATAATGAAAGCCTGAAAATTTTTAATATAATAACTGTATTACGAGTAGCCTTTACAAATACATATATCTCAACATATAAGAACCACAGGTCAGGATGTGTTCTCATGCTAATCTTAGAAATTGCCCAACCGAATCTAACCATTTAAAGATTATAGAAATCATAGAAATGAACTTTTCAATGAAAAAAACAATATCAAAAACTTTTCTTACAAAAGGTTTTAATGTCACAATTTTTTTTAAGGTTACAATAACCTCAAAAAGGCCTATAAATAAACAAATACAAAATTTATGTTTTGGGTTTATATAGACAAGACAGTGTTGAACTATGTAACTTCTTTATAATAAAAATCTACCTAAAGTCTAAATAAATCGACTCACCGCTTTCACTGACTTCTTGTTCCTGCTTAACAATGACGGCATTCTTCTCTATTTCCTGCTGAGGTCTTCTGTTTCCTGTGTCACCTGAACCACTTCCGATGATGGTTGAAGATTGAGAGGTTTGGAATGACTGACTTTGCGAAGGGCCAGACGAAATCGACCCTTGAGGTAAGTATACTCTCGAAGGCAACAGAGCAGCGTTGCTTGCGGCAAATACGACGGAAAATATTAGCTGAAAGAGAGAATTTAGGATGTTTAAGTCGATTAATAAATGTGGTGTGGTTATCTATAGTATATTCTTTAGTTATTGTTATATTTTATTCTTTGGTTTGGTCATCATTATTATTACAGTCACTGAAACCCACTGTTGGACACTATGTTGTTTTGTTGTTTGACTATTTATTTATTTTATTTTAGGGAAACTTACATGCATTATTACATGATAACAGTTTGAATAGATAGCTTACACCTAATAAAAAAAATTCCACTTATAGACTATGTACACTATGTTGGCTTAAATGAATAATTTTGTTACTATCATTATATTATAATAATGCTATATAAAATTGATTTTAAATATATGACGTGTTATACTTAGTGACAGTTAATGACTGGTGGAACCCACTGAGTATTTATCTGAAATCGATAACCAACACTTTATATTAAACCACTGCAAGAAAACAGCACTTGTGCTGTAGTATTATGGCGTGTCAGTGAAAGATAAATAAATAAATAAATAAATAAATAAATATCTTCATACATTCCACACAGCACCATCTAGTTCCACACTAAGCAACTAAATGCTTGTATTATGGATACCAGACAGTTGATATAATATATAGATTACTTTTTTTTTTTTTTGTAAATACATACATATTATAAATACAAAACATCCATGACTCAGGTACAAAGGTAAAATGTTAACACATAAACATTTGCCCCTAGCGGGATTCGAACCCGCGACCGTTTGGTTAACAGCTAGGGTTACTAGCCACTAGACCAAACGTGTCGTCAAATATATCATCATCATAATCATCTCAGCCGCAGCACGTCCATATCTGGACGTAGGCTTCTCTATAATTTTGCAACATGACCTGTAAGAAGCAGCCTGGATCCACCGAGCAGTAAAAGATGCCACATTATTCCCAACTTTATTCTATCAGCATCTATCTACCATCAGGTGGAACTTCAGTTTGTCTGTCACAACTTAATATATTTAACTTATTAAGTAACCGAATGAACTCTTCCGTATGATGTATTCCGTGGCAGTTTGACTAATTATAGGATTCAGATACGTAATAGGCTTTTGATGACTCCTTGAATGTATTTATTGTGTGTTTTTCTTAATTTAAATTTTAAAATTTTGATTATCTATTTGTATTTTGTATTATGTGTAGCATTTTGTTTCAGCACTGTACTTATGTATCTATTTTGTTTAATATTTATTTTGTGTATTGAACTAGAAGTCTTTAAATATTTATGTATATTATAAAAAAATATATATAATGACTGTTTGTTTCCTGAATATAGAAAAAAAAAAACTCTTGATTAGTGTCTTAAGAAATAGAAATAAGATTTTTTTAACTTAGGTTAGATCGATTTAAAGATAGATATTAGTATTAGTATATTGGTATATTTGTATCAACACGAGTACTCACCAATTTCATTTTAATTTGTCTTCAGCTGAGTACTTTAAGAACTACTTTAGGAATTGCACTGTGACTTCTTGACCCGCACAACGCACTTTTATACTTTACAAAAAATCACCGATATCATATTAAAAGCGGATTTTATCAGATGGCTCGGGTAATAATCACGACCTTGAGTAGTTAATTGTCGATGGAGAAGGTTTTAGGGGACGAATTAAAAGGTCCACTTACAACTTGCGACCTTTTTAAAAAATCAGAATTTTAATTCAAGATAAATTAAAGATATTACTTGAACAAATCTTTGTATCTTTCTTATTTTATATTTAATAGGATTTGGGGTAATATTTTCATCTCTATACTTTTAAAAGAGAGAAATTTTGTTTAAAACTTGTAAATCCTATTCGGCCTACGGTGATTTTCGAAAAAAACTTTTTACTGTTTATTTATTTTTATGATGTGAATGTTTATGAAATTATTAGTAATGTCCACAAACTCATTTTTTTAAAATAAAATAAAATGGAATTTTAAAACAATAAATAAGATACAAAAAAAGTTGTTTAGGGCATAATGCGCAAATACTTTTTTTTATTTCTTTGTCTAGACTACAGAAAGTTTTACAAGCTTGCCTTTTTTTTCTGCACTGATGAGATATTTTATAATATGTTGTTTGCTCATAATATTGACTAAAAGTTCTTGGTAACTATGTAAATTTAATTAAAATTGTGACCTAAAAGAAAAAAGTAATTATTTTTGGTATAGTAAACCATTATATATTTCAAATATCATTGGTCGTTATAACAGGCATTATATCCAATATAGTTGCTGATAGTCGTATCGAATATAAAAAGTTTATCTTGAAAAATCGTCGTATAGTATAAAAGCGAACGTAGCAACAGAGATCGTCTTGCATTCGCTAACAGAATTATTTAAATTGTTTTATACACACATTACTATCAAATCAAAAGTAACTACTTATGCACATATTTGGCTGTATTCTTATGTGGAATTAAATACGCAGTGTTAATACTCGTATTGTATGTCTGTATAATATATTCCATGATTCACTTCCTTGAAATTCAGACGAATTTACAGACCACTAAGCTTGATTTTTTCACTTGTAAAGTTATGTTGTATGTTGTCACATAATGATATGTGACCAAGCAAGAATAATAAATAAATAATAAATAAATATCTCACACATTCCACACAGAACCATCTAGTTCCACATTAAGCAACTAATGCTTGTATTATGGACACCAGACATTTGATATAATACATAGATAACTTTTTTTTGTAAATATATACATATTATAAATAAAAAACACCCATGACTCAGGCACAAAGCTAAAAATTAAATGTTAACACATAAACATTGTCCTTAGCGGGATTCGAACCCGCGACCGTTTGGTTAACAGCTAGGCCCACTAGCCACTAGACCAAACGTGTCGTCAAAGAATGAAATAAACAATAATAAATAAATCAATAATAAACCTTTATTTGCACAAACACGTTACCATGCTACTTCGTTCATGCTGATCTCATCACCATCTGGTAGTATATTAGTTTATACACACTTGTACAAAAAAAATTGGTTTGATTTCATTTGAATGATCGACAGATAGACCAACGTTTCATTAGATGGTTTATCGTCAACAGACCTGTGCAATATTAAAATGGTAAGGCTTATCCTTACTTATTAATGGGATAAACAGAAAGAATTATGATGAATGGTGTACAGCATTCACACGGAATACCCAAACCATTGTCTCAATCTCGCTATAAAATGGGTCTACATGGTTTGCAGTAGCATGCTCTGTTTTACTTATGTCATAGGCGACGGTAGCCACCTCATGTCAAGTGCACGTCAGCCTATCTGATGTCTTTTACTATATAAAAACACGATGGCACTGACGCCAAACATGATACCAAATAGCCTATTATGTCATTATTTAAACTTTTAACCAACTCATTGGTTTTTATGGTGATCTCCTATGTCCTTGAAAGGTCGCGTATCTATGTAACTCATAGTTAATTACTGTACATGCGAATATTTTTTTATTACATTACGATTAATTTTGAAAATAATTTATCATCGGAATATAATTATTTTTTAATGACTGGGTTTGATGCCTCGCTGTACCGAATTATGACTATAAGATGTATTTAATAAATAAATAACGTAAAACATCACTCAACGTCTAACGAAAAAAATACTGTAGCCAAAAAATAAATTAATTAATGTAGCGAAAAAAAAAAAATTAGCTAATGAAAGTCCAGTCAACTCTTCTGAAAACTTCTAGCAGTGACCTACACCAGTCGCTGCTTAAATTCAAAAGTATCACAAATCAAAATTACACTTTTTTACAATAGAGCTAATCAAAAAAAAAATCTTTTTTGTCTATTTTTTTCTTGTTAAATATATATCAAATATATGCATATTATACATCGTTAGAAGCGTATTTTAAGAAGCATTAAGTACTTTTATAATAAACTGAATAATAGAGGAGATATAAGCATATAAGTTACTTTTGAATATAAAAAAAATGATAAAAATATACTAAATATGGAATTAAATAACCATAAGTCTTTTTGCAACATGCAATATGAAGGATTGTGATTGTATTTTTGCTATAAAAACATTTTTGAATTTTTTTAATTTGTGGTACTTTTGAATTTAAGCAGCGACCTATTACCTGCCTATGTCATGAGTCCATCATACCTACCTACCCTACTTTGTGTGTGCACGCAAGTATATTATGTACATCAGTACATATCTACTTGCTGCATCTACCGAGTCGATCGGTTGTAGTCTGTATTGGGAGAGTTCAAGTCTGAGCATATCTGCCTTAAAATATTCCTGAATGGAATGAAATGTGATCTATATCATTTCAGGTATCAGGTCAGCTGTATCGGAGTTTAGTCCGGACAAACTAACGAACAAAATTTATAAATTACTTTTATACCAAATGAGCTTAATAAAAGATTTCTAATAAATTTATCTCAAATTTCGGTTTATTTCATAACATAGATTTTTAATTTTTGCTTCCTTAACAGTGACGTCACAGGTACATAAACTCACAATCGCAATAATTCGAACTTCGTTTGCAATATTATATTTCATTATAGACATTCATTCATTCGTCAATACATCCATAAATCCTGCTGGGAATAGAACCGGGAACCCTAGAACAGAGCGTCAAGGCAAGGCAATTTTGGGAACCACCCTAACCACTCATCCAACGGGCTCGTTAAAATTTCTAAAGTTTCATCAAAATGGGTTGCTCTTAGTTAAAATATTTATTCAATATTTATTGCTCATTATTTTTGGCAGGCGTTGAATTTTTTAAATTTTATTTTTAATTGATCCCTCGGGAACAATACTCTTTCCTCGACGAAAGGCACACTGTATCCCTGTCAACGTGTACGCAAAATTACATGATGATCGGTTGAGTTGATCAGTTAAGACCTGAATGCGTAATAAACAAACAAACAAATTATCGCATATAATATTAGTTAGGATTGAAGATATTTTACTTAAACTTAACTTTCCATCCGTTGTTTTAGTACAACTTGTTACGGTTTTCACTAATGGGAAGATGTGGAAGGTTTGTGTGACTATATTACATAAAAAAAAGCCGGGAGCGGGTCGGTAAACATGAATATTTTAACTAAGCCAAGAACTAGATTAACCATGTCATGAGTTATGCGATAATTGAGAATACTTTCGTTGCATGTAATATTACTGTTACTTTCAACGGAGGTCTCGGTCGAGGTAATTGGGACGGGGCAATGCACTCGAAACTGGTTTCCTCTGAATATACGTCATACTTGTTTATGGTTTCATTTCCCTTTTTAAGTACCCTATACTTGATTATGAATTTAGAATATTATCATGATAACAAATGTTAAGTAAATATTTATGCTATAATAAATGTTAAATTATGTCCAACAGTGGAAGTTTTAAGGCTGATGTGATGATGATAAAAGTGTTTTATTTCAGTAGAAATAAAAGTTAAATGACGAATCTACCTTTTTGACAGTGTTTACATCGACTGATGTCCACCTCAGAAAGTTTAGTATTTATATGCCAACATTATCTTATTATCATTCTTTATTAATAAAAAAAGCGTTTCTACGTTTTAGTTTTACTAAATACCTATATTTGTTTTATTTGGTAGAATTATCTTTAAGAAAAGAGAATCTCGAAAATGATAATAAGCTGTGAAAATTGTGCCCCGCGGCTTCAACCGCTTTTAAATTTGTCAGTGTAAAAATCTTCTAAGGTTTATGGTATAAATAAAATAACTCAATAAATTTTACTTATTTATTACAATGATCAAACACAATAATGGTGTTACTAGTAAATGTATCCAGATTGCTCATCGAATGCTTGCTGCGGAACGCTCGAGAAACCAGTTGTAGATATCGGGGCCAAATATTGGCGAGTGACTGACGTTTGATGTGAGCCTTGGTGGTATTGACCATCAGATCCACCAAATCTACTAGATGAACCCACACTTCCAGAGGAACCACCGAAGCTTGAAGATCCATGAGGAGCTAGGTATTGGTTTGAGTATTGAGCACCTGATAGTGGTACACCGTACTGGCTACCCTGATTTGCCAAACTTTTACCAAACTCAGAAGTCCTACTTGATCCAATTCCAAATGAATTATGACCAGAAGATCCATATACATGACCCGTGTTACCGAAATTAGATGATCCAGTTCCGGGGAAACTTGCACCAAATCCAGTATTGCTTTGTCCTGTTTTACCGCTTCCAAATCCAGAGCCAGAACTAAAACCTTTTGTTTTAAAACCTGACGATCCGGAACCAGAGAAGCTGGAACCGAATCCTTTAGTGCTGTGACCGGTTGTACCAATACCAAATTTATTGTCAGAAGTTAAACCAGTAGCACCGAAACCAGATGACCCAGGGAAACCACTATTGAATACTTTAGTTCCGGAACCAAATGATTGAGTTCCGACGCCAAATCCGGTCGTGCCCTGACCGACCGAATCAGAACCAGAAGATATTCCTTGAGCAGCTGGACCACCAAAACCAGTATTTGCACCAAATCTTGAAGTTTGATGACCGGGTGTACCAGAGAAATCTGTCGAACCAGTCTGACCGAAATTACCAGAAGTTCCCGAACCACCAAAACCAGTAGTGGCACCAAATCCTCCATGACCTGATGATCCAGTTACACCTTTTGAGCCAGTGTGTCCAAAACTACCAGAGTTTCCGGAACCACCAAAGCCTGACGTACCATGACCGGATGATAAGCCAGTTGAATCATAATGTCGGAAACTACCAGAAGTACCCGATCCACCGAAACCAGTACTTGAAGTTCCATGAGCACCATTTCCAGTAGAACCTACTCCATAATTAAAGCCAGACCCGCCATGACCACTCGATCCACTGAATCCAGATCCAAATCCACTTCTGGACGCAGTGTTGAATGTAGATCCAAAACCTAGAAAAATAAATTTAAAAAATTAAAGAATACTGTTAACTTAACTGACATCTCTGACAGGTTTCAAAGGTATCGCCCTGCTAGCTTTTTTCACTGTGATGTTAAAGATCCTCGTTTATTTATTTGTATTATAATAATGATTATTATCTGATCAAATGGTTTTGAATCAAAAATCAAATTTCAAAAGTTACAAAAGTTACTTGTATTGATAACTTAATCTACTTAAATAAGTATTAACAAAAAACTGTTTTAAATATTTGAAATGTGAAAACACTAATAATTATGCAATTAAAATTGCAGTACCGTGCATTCAACGTGTGATTTGAATAATTTAAAAAATATTATTATACAATTATGAAATCACTTTGAAACAATTTTGAAATTCCTTAACATCTATCCTCACTACTTTCGCATTTACAGTAAACAGCTTATGATTTATAAATTTATATAAGTATTAAGCGAAAACCTTTTCAAGTAAAGGGAAAACTAATCTCTTAACTTATCCATTATACATATCAAACAGATGGCCAAACAAATCTACATTTATTTTCAATCTTTTTTTATCATTAAAAATGTACAATATAATCATAAAATTAATTTAATACATACCACCAACACCATGTCCAGAACCTAGTGATCTTCCATGTGCTAGACCAGAGCTGAAAGATCCACTGCTGTCGATTCCAGTGGGCGGTAGATAGCCACGTTCAAGGTGTTCTAACCGGCCTGCTGTACAGGCTGCGATCACAGTAGCTATGATGAACTAAAAGAGGTATATTTATTGTCATTAATGTAAAAAAAATTACATCCATTTTTTTTTCGAGTAATTAATTGTTATTTTAAATAATTAATTTAATAAGTCTCCTTTTCTGAAGATTGTAATGGTATTGTATAATTTTTTAATTAATTCATTAAATATTTGATTTGCAAATAAAAGTGTGTTGTTTGCAATGTCAAAACAAGTGAAGTATGAACAAATCATTAGTGTAATATAAGGCAATGAAACATATATTTTGTGAAAATTGGTTAACGTTCTTAATAAAAAAAAAATGCTCTAAAACTTAAGTGCTAGAAGATAGGAAATGATCGGTAAGGATAAGACAAGTCATATTACCCTTTTGAACCTATCGGTAGAGCCAATCTTATCTGTAATGGTTTCTTTTGTTGAGATAGGTCACAATGCTCTCAACTTAAAACTGATATACACTTGGTTCTACTAGAGTAAATTTTGCATATAAAAATTCTAGCTGCATATTTTATTAAGAGGTTGTAGTTCGACAAATAGTGTTCGTAAGTACTTTGCAGTTTTTATATACGAAAGATAAGGCAGGCATATTGATATTCATTAAGGTCAAAATGTTAGAATCTCAAAAAAGTGCATATAAAGATTTGGTTTGACAATGACGATAAGCAAATTAGTTATTGCATTACAATTTTCGCGTATAAGCCCGGGGTATTAAAATTTATGGGAGTAAAATCAAATGTCACATGTCACACGTTACGCGTTACAGGCTACAATATGCTTCAATACATATTAATATAATATAATATATATAATATAATATATATAATATAATATATATAATATATTTACATTGACATCCATTGATATTCATTAGTGAATTGCGAAAATTAACAAATTAATAAAGCTAACATTTAACTTCATTTACTAATCTATGTATTTTATAATCGTTCGTAAGGAGTAAACTTCAGTCGTGCGTCAGAGCTGACACACACTTTTTTTTTTTCAAATTTATATCTAGTTTCTAATAATAGATGAACGTTAATGTTAAGCGAAATGTCAAATGCATATACTTAGCAATAAAAATGATGATCCAAAATTTAAAAAAAAAAAAGTAAAATTACCAGTTTCATAGTGGCTCCTAGATACGACCAATTGTAATGCTCAAACGAAACTGTGATGAACCGAGACACACTGACCTATTATATAGTATCTGACCTGATCTTAATCCTGATCGTCTCATGCATATATGTGACGTAAGTCACAGTAGCTTCCAAGCTTCTCAGATCACTAGGCGTTTTTGCTTCTGCGTGTGATGGGCCGACCTCGTATATCAAAACCGAGGAGAAGTGATCAGATACGAGTATGTAAGCATCGTTATAATTATTTTTAATTTATAATTACATCACGTAGGATTTTTTTCCTATTCATTATAAGCATGCATTTAAAAAAAAAAAAAAAAAAAATCAGCTTAAATTTTTTTAAGCGTAAAATAATTTAGTAAGTATTATATGTTTTTCAGGTTTTCAAATATGTATGTAAAATCGACAAAATGGTACTATCGATGTTCGTTAAAAAAAAGTAGGGCTATCAAAGTAACTCCGATGACAGTTGAAATTAGATCTCGCTTTTTGTTTAATTTTTTGAGCTTATTTTTGAATATATTAAAACCATATTTAGATGATAGAAAGACAAATAGAAGTTGATGTTATGGTTTTTTTAATATATTTTTTGCCGCAATATTTAAAGAAGTAGAGCTTTTTTAAATTCAAAATTGATCAAAGTAACCCCGTTCCACGGTAGGAATAGAATTTAAGAATAATCAAATAGGAGACAAGGGAATCAGCTTACAAACTTATACAAAACATATTCTATATACCTATATAAAAGGCGATGTGTTTATGCATGTATGTATGTATGTATGTATGTTCCCTATGGACTCCGAAATCGCTGAACCGATTTTGATGAAATTTTCAGACAACCTTCAGATTAGTCCAGCGGGTAATCCTGTGAAGTTCTAGATGTGTCAGTTTTTAACTTGACTAATTTATGATATTCATGTCGTATATTCAATAACTAAATGAACAGGTCTTAATATTGTTTTCATCTCTTCATTGACCTTTAAAAATGTGATTTACGGATACAGATTCATCGCTAACGGCTTTGTTATTGTTTACTACAATCGGATCCGATTATTCATTCACAAAATTTTACTAGAAACTTTTTAAACTGCAACCTATATGCTCACTAGAAATTGGAACCTCTAGTCTAGTTGGTAACAATTACATTAATGGAGCAAGTAACCAACGGAATCGCCTATGAAACCCTCAAGAGATCTTCTAAACTCTGGTGTTTAGAGTCGGTACAAAATGGAGAGTCTATTTGAACTTTACCACAGTCAAAAATGGACATCGGCAAAATTTGATACAGGGCATGTAAGTCAAGCTACGACTTTGCCTGCGATTATCCGATTTACCTCATCATTAAACGAGTTACTAAACTACCACTACCCTCGGGAACACTGTGGTGAAGGGGACACGGGAACCCATCGATAATACCATCAAAAGAAAACTAGATATTTGTATAATTTTTAGATATTGCTGTTTTTTACTACACGCTGATGACTTGAAAGTTTATAAACAGATAACAGCTTTAGATGATTGCACTAAGTTGCAAAAGGATCTTGATCGTTTGAGTAGATACTGAACTGAAAATAGACTGCATTTAAGTTTATCCAAATGTAAAGCAATAACTTTTACTAGGAAAATAGTATATAATTAATTATAATTATAATCTGTGTCATATTATATTGAAAAAAGTACCAGTTATAAGAGATCTGTGGGTTTTTCTTGACTCCAAACTAATTTTGAATCAGCATATTCAGCATATCTGTAACAGGACTTTTCAGTTCTATGGTCTTGTCATAAGAACTTGTTCAAGTTTTATATGTCCAGAAATTTACTTGTATCTGTATAAGACTTTGGTTTGATCACAACTTGAATACGCCTCGATAGTTTAGAATCCCTTATATGACAAGTATTGCCAACAGATTTAATTAGTGCAGCGTAAATTTCTTAAAACACTTAATTATAAGTGCTTCCACTCAAGGTTGCCATATGTTGATGCATTAAAGAAATACTCTATGCCAAGTTTAGAACAGCGACGATTGCTCATGGATGCTATGTTCTTGTATAATGTTTGTCATAACCGCTATGACTGTAACTACTTAATGAATAATATCGTATATCGATTGCCAAGCAGTTCGCAGCGTATACGAGTTGCCTATACGCATAGACTATTTATGCCGAAGCACTGCAAAACTAACGCCGGTGAACGTGCACCTTTATTTCGTATTATGCACAAGTACAACTGTTTGACGACACGTTTGGTCTAGTGGCTAGTAACCCTAGCTGTTAACCAAACCGTCGCGGATTCGAATCCCGCTAGGGGCGAATGTTTATGTGTTAACATTTTACCTTTGTACCCAAGTCATGGATGTTTTCTATTTATAATATGTATGTATTTATAAAAAAAAAGTAATCTATATATTATATCAACTGTCTGGTATCCATAATAGAAGCATTAGTTGCTTAATGTGGAACTAGATGGTGCTGTGTGGAATGTGTGAAGATATTTATTTATTATTATTATTATTATTTATATACACGTGTTGATCTATTTTCAACTAGCTCACACAAATATAAAAATAATATTGTTACGTTGTTTTAGTTTTATGTTGTTGTTTTGTTCTACCTTGTTTTTGTATTTTTGTGTATTCTTGTTTATAAATATGTATAGTTTTCTCTGTATAAAATTAGTTTACCAATTCGTGGAAAATGTCGTTGATTGGACTGTTTCCTTTATTTATGTATATTTCTCTTTTTCGAATTTACTATGTACGGTGTAATTGTTTGTTTTCCCAAATAAAAAAAAGAGACGTGATTATTCCTTGATTAGGTGTCTAGGCAGAGACAGCTTTTTTGACACGACTTCGGTGCCCCGCTGAGCAGAGACACCTAATCAATCTAACCAGATACAAATATAAACATTAACCGAATTCCAAAAGCACTTTACGCTAGTGAAATCCATATTTAGTTACAAGTTTCATAATTTTGAAATTAATACTAAGAAAAATCGTCCCAGAATATCGTTTGACCCTTTCATATACAAGAATAATTAAAAATCATGATTACAAAAAGCTATTTTTTTCTTCTCATATTAGTATACTAGTTCATATACTAGTTGCTTAAAAAAAAATACAAAATCGAGAGGCGATTCTTTTTTTATTATTTTTATTTTATTATTATATAAATACAATATCCAAGGCTATTTTTTGTTAGACATTTAAAAGTTATGTCATTAATACGAACGCGATGTACTGGTAATTAATTAGTCTGCGTTACAAGATTGAAAGTAAGGTTCCGCCGACTTACCTATTACCTACAGATCTTCAGAGAACCATTCATATTATATTTTTGCTAGCTTTTGCCCTCGACTCCATCCGCGTGTCTTTCTAAATTAGAGTCTACAAGGGACCCGTTCTCGACTACATCCGGTATGAAATTTTTATATATACAAACCTTCTCCGTTAATCCCTATTTCTAAAAGTGAAAACCGAATTAAAATTGGTCTAGCCTTTCTCAAGTTTTTGCATGCTAACGCACGGCGATAGAGCTGGTAGCTAGTTATCTTATCATATATAAAAATCATATAATAATTAGCGACCCGCTCCCAGCTTCGCACGGATGCAATTTTTTTCTGCAAATTATATATAAAAGCGACTATGTTTAACGTTCTTTTCTTTAGTTAAAACCACATTAAAATCCGTTGCGTAATTTAAAAGATCTAAGCGTACATACGGAGCGACTTTGTTTTATACTATGTAAAGAAGAAGATGTTATATTCTGTGATGCATAAATAACATTATTGCTGTAAATTTTCGTGTAAATCCGTTAAGTAGTTTTAACTTACATCTATCCATACTAACAAACATTCGCATTTTAAATGTTATTTTTCAAAAAACTATTTCAAAAAGTCATAGATATACAAAAAAATATTACTTTTCTACATTTATGTCTCCTCGCTATAGCGCGCTCTTATTTAGTCGTAATGTATACGGTTGTACTTGTTATAATAAACCCTAATACTGTTTTTAGGGATGACAGAGCCCATTTCCCTATTAACCTTAACCTTATTTTTATTAAGGCCTTCCTTCTGGCTTTTTTTTTAACGAGTAGTTATCCGCTTACAGATTCCCTACCGCTGGCTAGGGGGAAGGGGTATGTGGGGGTCGCCCAGCACCTAATCATAGCGGCACAGGGAATACCCACTAAAACTCCCCGGTGTCCTCTTGCCCTTTGAGCGGGATGGACCGGACTCTGCCGGGGCAACAACTCCGATCCAAGTTCGGCTTCTGTCTAGCAAAACACACGTGACGACGACAATTATTATATAAACAAAATATTTAAGAGATGGGAGTAAAATAATTGACATATTTTTTTTTTTATTTTGATTGACGGATGGATTCATGCGCATTTCTGTAATATTTCAGTATATAATTTTTTTATTGATAATACACATTTTTTTCGCTGATCGTTACTAATGGAAGCAAGACATAAATCAATTAGCTTGCGTTTTTTGACGCAAATTTTTTAATAATTTTATTACACTATCACGATTATTGCAAGCCTTCCATATATTATATGAAACGGATATGATTTGGTATTGACAGCGATGTATCACATAAAAAATTTGCAGAAAACGTAATCTTTGTATTACGAGTAATCCTCTACAAGGTACCTACACTAGACTGGGTGACCGAGCTTCGCTCGGGCCAATGAAAGGTTTAAAGTTTTTTACATATAAGAAAGAAAGTCTATGAAATATTATAGAAAAAAAAATCAAGAATACTTGAATAAATAATTCAAAATATTATAAAACGAGCAAGCGGTATTACTTTTGTAACCGTTCCTTTAAAAACACTACCAAAATAACGAATTTTCTCGAAGATAAGACCCTGACAGATCGATTTCGGGTTATCCGGTCCAAACGCCATCTGTTATCCAGTAGTGTTATTAAGTAGCAAAAAAAAGAAAAGAAAAAAAGTATTAAGTTCGTTCACTCGGCGCTAGATGGCGTTAGCTGTAGTTAGCGGTATTACTTTTGTAACCGTTCCATTAAAAAAAACTACCTAAAACGAATTTTCTCGAAGATAAGACCCTGACAGATCGATTTCTAGACCTAAAAAACCCCTAACCCTAGATTTTCGTCAAAATCATTAGAGCCGTTTGCGAGATCGTCGTGGCATACAAGAATTCCTCGTTTTAAGTGTTATTAGATATATGTTGCAGCATTCTTGTACTAGTTAGTAAGTAATCTTAAGTTATCTTTGTACTGAGTAATAATGTTTACTTTATATTGTAACAAGCTTACAATATAAAGTTTGTAAGCCGCAATAAAACAAGCATTAAATGTTACATAATAGTAGGTATAATGAAAACTGCTTTCAAATCGGTTGAGCCGTTTCTGAGATTATCGTGCACAAACAGACAGACATTATCGTACATATACTTATGTATACATAAGTATACATACATAGTTATACATTTTCTAAGACATATATAAATTTCTTTTCTTCTAGTCCTTGACTTGAATTCACTATATGACCTTGAGGTAAAAAATTTGCGTGAGGTCATAAAAGGTTTGCAACTTTGCGGTAATTTCGCTTAGATACAGATACTCTTATGACATACAGCTCGTTAGCAGTTGTTAGCCCAGTTTCGTGAAACAGATTCGTTATTAATGATATAATAACACACGAAATGTTACTCATAATTCAAAGAAATAATCGTTTTGTTGTCATTTGCCCTCTGTTTATTAATTAAATTAAAACTTGTTAAAATAGCCGTAAAGTGTATTTCAGTGAGGAATTTACTGAGACATATATAGTACTATGTGACGCAGTCCACCAAAAAGTTCGCTAAAAAGTTACCTTGACATACTGAAAAGATGTTAAAAAGGCGTAATCAATTTCTAAAAAACCCTTAAGAAATACTATGACAAAATAATACTTAATTGGGCGGACCGTTAGACAGCACCCCTTTACAGAAAACCATAGTTAAATAACTATACGTATGCTTTTGTAGTCCTTGCTAAAGTCAACAGCACACTTGCAGTATATCTGGTCTTAATAATTGCTTGCCTATTAATATTTAATAATTAAAATAATTAATTAAAATATTAATTTAATAATTTATTGTGGTTAATTTTGCCTATTAAAATAGGCAAAATTAACCACCTACCAGGCTGCCTCTGACAGGCTGCTTCTGCACTTTTAATTGACATAGGTATTCCGCCTTTCTTATCAGTAGATAGCGGGCGGTGGCCAGCCTCTCTCTTGAGATCATAGAACCTGCAAGCAAGGTAGGGTCCGCCCAAGAGCCGTTTCGACCGTAGTTTGGAGTCACTACAGAAATGCTCTCCACTTTAAGTTACTAAAACTTAAAGTTACTTTAAGTTTAAGCTTATCTCTTTTTTAAAGTTTAATAGCTAGGCTTTATAAATAGGAAAAAGTTTGATATATTCGAGTTTCATTTCTGCATGTGAAATGTTTACACTTTTTATTCAATAGATGACGCTACTTGTACTTAACAACAAATTAGTTTGACGGTTCATTAACAGATGTCACCAATTAAGACTTACAAAGTACTTTGTAACTGAAATTTACAAAGTACTTTTTATAGTACCAAGGAGGATAGGAACCTCAGGGCGTGAAATAACAGCATGTGTGCTGTTGTGTTTCGGTGAGTGAGTAAGGAATGTCAGAGCCAATTTTCCAATCCCTTTCTAAATTTGGACATCTAGTGGATACTATATTTAAACATATATTATTATTACAATTGCCAGTCATCTAAACTTTATAAAGTTACTAATTTGTTCAGCAGTAAGTACCTAGCTATATTTTTTTGTGTCTAGTAAATAATATTTCCAGCACGAGAAAGAAATCTTTTTGAGGGAATTGATGTCCCAACTACAAAAAGGTAGCGCAAAAATATTATATTGGTAAGACTAAGAAGCTACTAAAACTAGGCACAGAATTTCAAGAAATCGGTGTTCACCATTTTATAGATGAAGTAAATTATCATATCAAGCAAACTATAGATCGATCTATGATGTTCTCAGATTGTGGCGATCTGTAGATTGGTCCTGTATCAACAATCGGAGATCGGTGTACAAAAGATCTATCTTTGATTAAATCAAATCTAGATCTGAATCAGTGTCAGTCGTCTATTTATTTTGTGGTTATGTTACAATTTATTTGAACCGGTATTGTTTTATTAAATTTTTGTTTTAGATGGATTTGTGCTAAAAATTAATGGAAACGAAAAAGGTATTAACCATTAGTTTAGAGAAAGCTGCGAAAAATCAATGTGATTTTTTAAATTTAAAACATATTTAAAAATGTTTTAAATAGATTCATAAAATAGAATATAAAGTAATTGTGTTTTTGTATGTTTATTAAAATAAAAGATTGTGATATTTCATATTTATCTTTTTTAGTAAAAAACTTTTTTTTTTAAATAAAAAACCTTCATGGTAGGTAGGTACCTATACTATGTTTGGGAATAATTTTTTTTAAATATACATGTTTCATTATTAAAGTAGAAAAAACATAAATACCTAACCTCTTTAATAAGGAATGAAAATACAGATAAAATATGTAACCAAGGTATACTATTTGAGTATATAGAACAAGATTTTATCAATCTGTCTGTCTGTCTTCCAACTTACTGTATAATATAATTTTATATAATTATATATTTTTTTCTAGTGTTCAGCAATTTCATCATAACTACAAGTTTATATAGACTTCGTGAATATTCATTTGCAATAATTAAGTATTTAATATTTCCATAATTAAATAATATGAAATTGTGGTGTTTTAGTATATTAAAATAAACATATTTTTTTTGCTAATAACATTGTACGTTTATTTCATTTACTTCATATTTACAGCACTTAAAACTAGTTGTACATTTTTTTACAAGTTTTTCATTCTTACAGACTAGTACTGTCCATTTGTTTGCTATATAATATAAATATAAAAAAATAAAGAAAGATAGTCGTCATCACAGAGCATCGCAAGATTGAGATCATCGTAAGAAAAGAGAAAAGAAAGTTGATATACGAGTATCTATTTTTATATACAAATACTAAAAATAAGACATCTAAATAATAATAATTTATGAGTTACATCACATAAACGGTTCACAGCAATAAATTGGTAAATTTAATCTTCTGAAGATATAAAGTGCATAGGAAATAAGTGCAAGAAGAAAAAAATCGTCAAACACTAAGTTATTTGTGAAGACATGGCAGCTAAATAATATTCATAAAATCTACAGTTCCTAAATATATTATTATACATTGCTATTTCAAGTGTATTAATATTTTTACATATAAAAAAATAATATAGATAGAATTTTAAAAACATATCTATTGAAAAATGATATGTCAACAAAATTGTACTATATTTTTTTCTATTTTATTTCAAACGTATTTTGCTATTTGCATTGTTTAATATTGGTGTAAAAAAATCGTCAAATTAGCTCTACTGGATTTAGTAATGGTATCCGGACTGGGCGTTGAAGTTTCCGGAACCGGATCCACTAGGGCCGGCGTTAGGAGTGAGGTATTGCCGCGAGGGGGCGCCACCGGATGGTCTTGAGCCTCCGAAGTTGCGAGCAGGGGCACCATATTGTCCGGATGGGGCACCGGAACCAGATCCGAATCCGGAGTGGCCGAAGCCAGCACCGCCTGCGCCAGCGCCTTCACCGTGGTAAGAGCCTGGAACAAAGAAAACATAATAATATGAGATATTTCCTATGACACTGTACGACTTGACAGGCAGACCACGTGTGGACTAGATATATTGAAGTTGTGTCATAGTAATTGAACAACCAAAAGGTATAAAATAAAGGAAAGGAATAAGGTATAAAAAATTTCGTGTCACGTTGTTTGTCGCCGATGAAATCCTAAACTACTAAATCGATTTTGATAAAACTTCGTAACTATGTGTAATTTTGTCCAACTTAAAAGAGAGGTTAGTTTTTATTTTGAACCCGGGCGAAGCCGTAAGCGTGTAGCTAGTTATAGATAAAAGGGTTTGAGATCCTTCAGAACTTACTCGTTGAAACACCACAGACAAGTATAGACTCACTGTTGCTTCAAGATGTTCTTCGGTTGGACGATAGTATGAGTAACTAATTTAATAACAATTTATTATTGTTCAAATATGTAATTGGATTACTTATAGTGTATCGTCACTTTATTTTACGAAATATTCAATTTCCAATAAAAATATAAATATTTTTCAGTTATTCCATAATGAGACTTTAACGTCTATAATATTTTTAATTGTATCGCAATATTTCATTACATAATATTACCTAAAGGCAATGTAAGGTCCCAAGAAAACATTATACCTAATTATTAACTATTTAACCCCAGGAATGGACAACGTAACAGCCCACTGCAATATGTTGCCAATGAACTATGCTAGTTTTTAGTTGTGCAAATTATCTATTACATTACAGCACAGATGATACTCATTACATAAGTTAGCTAATTTGACCTAAAACAATGCTTAAGCAACATTATGATTGCTAAGTTTATCTGTCAATCAAAGTGAGTGATTATAATCTACTGAGAAATATTTTAAATTGGCACTAACGCTAGTGTAATTCCTTCTCTAGTGGCTAGTAGGTGACAGTTATTAATTTTAGACTAATAATATTAAATATAAATAAATGTTTTAATAGTGTAATCCAAAATACTGATGGCATTCTTAGTAGAAATTATTTGTTTAACATTACAAGTAGTCTCTGACGAAATGTGTGAAGATTTTTTACTCGTTATTGGGTTAGAATGAAAGTTAAGCTTAATTCAAAAAGTTCAATGCCGTGTAAACTTGTATTACTAGCTTTTCTCAGCGACTTCGTCTTTGTACATCGGGAACAATAATATTCCTTTACAATGTGTATGCAAAATGTCATGATGAAATAATAATAGTTGAATAGTTAAGGCGTGAAAACGTAACAAACAAAAAAATACAGTTTTTATATTAGTTATTAAAAAGCTATCATTATATTTAAATTATACTGAAATTTACTAAAATACTAAAATTTTGTCTGTGACATATTGATAATATAACCATGATTTTTAACTATTATCTACAAAAATTTTGTTAGCATTTCAAAATTGATTATAATTATACCCTGAATATTATCTTGGACGATGCTATCAGCATTATTTCGTAATGTAAGGACATTTATCGAAAAGATCAAAATGTATCAACCAAGTCTTTTGTATAAGAATTCACATAGCCTGTTACAATATTTACTTTAGCGTGAGAACTTACATTAAGTATAGATTTTAAATTCGCCTTTATTCTGTTACCAACAGAGGTCACGTTGCAATATAATTTTTCAATACTTAAATAACAATTTATACTTGACGTTTTGATAGTAGTCTGGATATGTTAATAGGCACATCAGTTGAAAATGTAATTTGCCTGTTGTGTTTTATTAATTAAAATTACTAAAACAATTTGTATAAATTATATTTAAACACACAGTTACTTTATTTTAGCCAAAATTACCTATTTTATATATCATAAAACCATTCTAGACCTATTTCATCGACTTTAGAATTTATATAGATAAGTATATAGATATTACATACATAATATTATAAAACAAAGTCCTCCGCCGTGTCTGTCTGTCTGTCTGTTCGCGATAAACTCAAAAACTACTGCACCGATTTTCATGCTGTTTTCACCAATGGATAGAGTGGTCCTCGAGGAAGGTTTTAGTATATATTTTACAAAGTTAAGCAGGCGAAGTCGCGGGCACCAGCTAGTTTAGATATATTAGTTATAGGTATGTATGAAAAAATCTGAACCTCGTGAATTTTTTAAAATTATATTTGTTTAAAAAAAATGTATAAATCCTTATGCCTGTCTGCTACCTTTTCACGCCTTAACTACTCAACCGATCATTATGAAATTTTGCATACACATTGTCAGTGATACAAGAAAGGACATAGGGTACCTTTTATCCAGAAAAAAGTACTGTTCCCGAGTGATCGTCTAAAAATATAAAGAATTGGGGGCCACTGACGTCACAGCGATAACGATGTTAGGCTTTATTAGTCATATATGTATTTTCTTTTTCATCGCGGACGAAGTCGCGGGCATCAGCTAGTTAAATTACAATTTTAATGGTTTCATTGTTAATTAGATTGGCCATTCAATAATATAGGATTGAAATATTGAAATTCACAATGTACCAGAGATATGGGGAGCTCTGTAAGCGTTACATTTATTGTACATATACTAGTCAAAATTATATACGAGTGGATAAGTCTTATTTGAAATTGAGATAATAAAGCTAACGACACGAAAGACGCGCTTTAATAAATGGGTCAAACACAACTGAAGGGATTAAAGTTACTTCACTCACTTCATACCAGCTACACAAATTACTAAATAAGCTCGGAATACACATCAGAAAGTTACGAAACATTACATTATCTGCATGCAGCTTTATTACGGTAACAGACGTCATTAATCTATGTTGGGATAACTGCAGATCCACATTAGAAACGAAGGTTTGTTTGTATCACTTATTTTCAAAACAAATAAGGAATGCAATAATTTAAAAATATATTCCAATTTTATTGGACGACGATTTATGTGATTGGTATATGCATTCAAATAATATATCTTTGTATATGTATAATTATAAAATGCCTGTTTTTTTTAACATTTCGAGATTGTTCGGTGCTTCGATAAATTAATGTCCAATAAAACTCCAAATTATTGGCGAAAATGGGTATTTGTTAAGTTTAATTAGAATAAGTATATCGTGCTTTCTTTGGGATATGTAATTTTTTAAAGAAAGTTAAGAAAGGAGGCGTTAAGAGAGGTGGTTGTAAAAGGTAAGGAGATGATAATTTTATAAAGGTCAGCACACAGACTGACTGTTCAATCACCGTCGCTAATTATGACAAGAAATGCTATAGCAAGTGTTCTAGCGAATTTAGTGGAATAAAGGATTAGAATAGAATGGGCTTGTTACCCCTTCTGAACATTCATTCACTGAAACACAAAAGCACACCATGCTGTTATTTTAAGGGAGTTTTTATGTAAGATGATGGTTAATATCGCCAAATCCCACTACCCTCTATATTACTGCAATATGATATTTCTATAATAACGCATAAAATGTGCCTTGGCCAAAATGCATCAAAATCTGTTGCGCAATTTAGAATTTTTATTCTACCAATGTAAACATCTCTTGCAGTTAATAAATTGGGAATTATTTATAGCCTTTAATTAATAAAAATTTACGATCTGTTTAATTAAAGTGCAATCATTAAACATCAATAATTGAACAGCTCATTTAACATTGCAAATATTTTAATTGCTTATTGTACATGTATCTCTTTGTTCAAAAATGTTTACGAGCTAATAAAGAAGCAAGACAAATAACTATATTCGTATGTCTTGTTGATTGGAATGAATCAAAATAAAGAGAGAGAAGTATTTGCAACAGTTAATTAATTATCGGAAAACACTGATCTACACAAGATGATGGACCAAATGCATACTTTAACTGTGTGTGTAAAGAAATAGCTAAGAGTAAACACTTCAATGGTATAATAAGCCTTAAAGTAATCACTATTATAGGCTTGTGTTTTGGTCGGACTAGGGGCAAAGTTAACCCTGCTGGGAAACAAAACAGTGAGCCTTGAATCAGTGCACTAAAACGATTAAGTACTCGTCCAATGGTCTCATCAAAGTAAACAGAAGCTAACAAAACATTGAAAACTGTTATTTTGTGTAATTGTGAATACAATTCAAATGAACTGTCAATAGAAAGAGTAACCTTTTCAAACGCTCCGCTATTTCAATCGTCAAATGCCATCGGTTTAACTAAAGTTACGCCCAAAACATTACAGCGTGAGCAGACTCATGTTACATTAAACAATATCTGCCTCTACAATCTAACTCCTATAATGACTGTGGTTTTAAAAGAGCTTACATTATTTTTTAAAGACCTGTAAAACATTGATGGAAACTCGCAGAGGAGTCTTAAATAATGCAAGAGTCTATAAGTGTAAAATCAAGAATTAGTGAGGGATTATTTCATAAAAGAATAGTAAATCGTGAATCAAAACTTAACAGAAAGTTAGAATAATTATATTTTCTTATAAAACAATAAAAACAAACAACAAAAGATTTGGCTAAGTTTTGACTGATTCATAAGTGGTATATTTACGTATAGTGTATATGGAGGAATCTGTTCTGAATTAGATTCTATGAATTGAGCAAAACGTTGCCTTTGTGGTAAACTTTTGTGGTGTATGTTGATGATATTATTATTAAGAATATTTTTGATGATATTGACAGTAAGTGTTACATATAAAATTATATCTCCTTTTATAGTACATATAATGTTTAATAATTAATTGAACAAGTGTGACCTATGATCGCACATTGCACTAGTGAACTGCAACTGGTCACGACAGACTGTTGCAACTGTATTACTTGTAAGATCTAACGTCATTTTGTAACTCATCGGGTTATCTGCAGCCGGATAGTAAATTATATTACTAATGTGACAAAATTTTAGGAGAATGTTCGGATAATTTTAATAATTTACCTAGTGATTGTTTGAAATGAGAGTTGCTCAGATAATACCTGCCAATTATGGAAATCTTTACTTTTAATGAGTATTGAAAATTCTATTCGAACAAAATTAATTATAACCTTAACTAAAGCTTAACAAAGTTATCTTATAGCTAGCTTCTTAATTTTCTTAATAATTTTCATAAACCTTGGTTTTAATATTAGTTACAATAAAGCGACATTAATGACTCCTTGTACCTATTTTTAGTCGCCTTAATTTTTAAAACCCTTAAAAGTTTCTCATTAGGTTAGGTTATATTAAAAAAAGTATTTTGTGTATCTTTTTGTAATAGCAGAGTGTAATAAATTTTTCTGATTGAAATAAAAAAAATATAGGATTTAAAATTTGGTTCTTGGCTAAGCATGTAAGCTGTCATTAAATTAGTGAAGAATTTGCGCTATTATAACATTAGTTCGTCCATTAAACATAATTTGTGGTCACTCTACAAGACAAATGATTGTCCGCACTACAAGGTTAACATGCGGCTTATTCGTAAGATTAGTTTGAACATTTAACTATGAACTTTATTACTTTTTGTACACTCTGCTCCAAAATAAAATGTGATCTACAATTTTTTTTTTTGTAAATTTAAAATATATGTTAAATAAAATATCATATTTTGAGAATTTGACTTATTAATTAAGCGTTATGCTCAAAATTTCAGTTTAATGTGGCCAATTGAGAACTTTTATAAATATATATGGTCTTTTATCTGACTGTACTCAATTTTTCGGTTGCTTTTAGTAATTTGTCTATGTGTAGGCACATTAGTAAAGATGATTACAGTTTTAATGTGCCTCATTTTTTTTACTTTATTTCATCGTCCAAATTGAATCATTACAGTTCACGGTCGTATTGTTCATTACATATTTTTTATTAATTCATATGTCTATGTAATAAATATAATTTACTTTAATTAAATATGTAATTGAAAACACGTTCTGTTTCCTGGCATGTTTTTGGTGGTGTTTTCCTTGCTTTGATTTGTTTTTGTAATTTAAGTTTTGCTTTTGATGATTATATCATCTAAACATATTTATTGCTTATTTATTTATTATGCATTACTTTATTTATCATCTAGGAAGTTGTAACCGGATTTGTCTTTGTAATGGTTGTTTTAATATCGGATATTTTTATTTATATTTTCAAAACTTATTTAATTTATTAGGCATGACATCGCGAATAGTTTTTTATATTTTTCCGATATATAAATAATGTTGATAGTATTAAAAATATACCTACATGTTTTTTTACTGTGATATTTGCAATGCACAATTGGGAATAATTTTTCTTCGTTAATGTTAGAAGGCTATTTAACTTGTGTGACTTACGGGCATTTTACGCGGAACCAAGTGCTTTTTGCGTATTATAAGAAATGTTATATCTATAGATAAATTTAAATATTCAATTATAATTTTTACCAGTTATGATGAAGTTGTTATAAATAAACAATTTGAACAGATCTATCATTGTCATAATGATGGATCTGTTAAATTTGTTTATTTATTGACCACGATAATGACGTTGAGGAACATATTGTAGAAGAAGAAAAACAATATGAAAATAATTGTAAAATATTTGTGATGTAAGAAAATAAATTTACTCACCATCATCAGAGATGCCAGCGGCTTCATCGCGAGCGTTCTGCTCCAAAGACTTAAGGATTTCTTCCGGGATCGGAGGTGGGGTTGGCAAATGAGCTCCCTGTGGCTGGTAACCGTTCTCGTCAGCTGTGTAAGAGATGCTGTAGTCTTGACCATCATCGCCCTTGTAACCGAAGCTGCCGTGAGACTGAACACCGTTGGTGGCAACACCTGATGCATCAGCGCGAATGCCATTGGACGTTTCGAAGTCGTACGAGAAACCGTCAGCGGTAACCTCGCTGTTCTGTCTCAGGATTTGAGCGTTGGCTTCGTGCGAAGATTGCTGACGGGTGCTGTATTGACCAGCGCCGGCGTTGTAAGCGTTACCGGCGTGTTGGGTACCGAAACCGCCTGCACCAGCGCCCTGACCGAAACCGGCTCCAGCTCCATGGCCGAAACCAGATGCAGCACCGCCACCATGGCCGAAACCGGAACCAGAACCACCGCTACCGCCGAAGCTGCCAGAGCCGAAACCACCGCCAGCTTTGAAACCGGATCCTCCCGCGGCAGCTCCGAAGTTTCCTCCGAAACCGGAACCAGCTCCTCCTCTAGGCGGGAGGTACGCATTGTCGAGGCGGCCAGCGGCACACACTCCAAGGATGGCGGCAACAACCAACTATAATAAAAGTATAATAACCATAACCATGACCAACTATAATAAATTATTAATAATAATAATTAATTCTGCGAACCGTCTAAGAGCTAAGAGTCTCAAACAACAACTCAGTAGACTCTCGCTAGATGGCTGCATAAAGGGACTTTACAGAAGATGGTACTTTTTCACACGGCACGTATCGTCAGGATGTTCCTGACTCTGTAACCCTATCCACCGGTAGCTTGGGCTTTGCCCCGTTGCTTGCGACACTCTAGTTTTAAAAGTTTTATAATATTTATTGTCTTTTATATTATTTATATTGTAAAAAATATTTACTGTATAATAATAACAAAATATACTATATTTTTTTATAGCAAGAGGAATAAATGACACATTTAATTAAAACTGTGTTATTATTATAATTTACAATTTGTTTAAACTTTCTTTGGTTTTTCCTAGAAAAATTCGCATTAATCTTAAATATATTCTGTATAGATACAATTACCAGTGTCAGTTAATTTTAAAACGAAGCTTAGATAGAAAAGAAATGTTCACACGCAAATGTTTAATATTGAAAATTACAAAAATATATTAACCATTTCAAAAAATTTTAATACTCCATTTTAGTGACAATGAATTATTTTTTAAAGTTAAATTTAAATTTCAAATTTCAAATCGTTCATAAATTATCTGGCAAATTTAATAAATTTGAATCTATTTAAAGAATTCATTTTAGAACTTTATACCCTCAAAAAAAACGTCTACTTACCAATTTCATTTTTCTAAATATATATTTTTTTTAAAGATATATTACTAAATCCTAAAGGTACTGTATCGTCCGCTGGCTCTCGTTGAACTGTGATGAGTGAAGACGCACCGTCAGATTATATAGCTGACTTCTTACCTTATAGCGTACCTACTGAAAATGGTATCACGGTCACAGCAATGTTGCAGTGTATCATTCCATATCGATTGTAAGGTTACTCTTCCTTGATTGTGCTAATGTGTAACAATATTGAGAGGTTTTTCTGTTTGCATTTCAACATCCGGAATCCTAGGAATCAAATTATAATTATTGTTTGAATCGTGAACTCTCGACTTTGCCGGCCAGATTTGGAACTCGTTAAATAACTTTGTGTTTTGAAATCATTTAAATAAAAAAAAAGGTCATTGTTAAGTGTTAAATTATATACTAATAGTTATTATTATTATTTATTAAACTATTTCATATTATTTATTAAACGAGACAATAGAGACAGAAAATCAAAATCATTTCAAATTGAGTTTGATTTATTAAACTTAATTTAAGGTTAAAGAAAATTCTTAATCACAATTGAAGGATTTTTTATTAAGTTTTTTATTAAATGACATAATTTTATTTGACATGATAATAAATCGAAAGCTTCATCACAATTTGTAATTTTAATTTGAATAATGCTACCTATTCGATTGCTATTGCACATTGCTAATATTTTCGGACACCTTTTTTTTCTAAATTTTCAGGGAATTTTCAGTCCCTGAAAGAGATTTGTACTAATACCGACCAAGCTTCTCCAACTAAGTTAGCACAGCTATCATTATTCATAGGAGCTTTATTCGTTTTTTCGAACTCGCAAACACAGACGCATGAACACTGGCATGAAGTTCCAAACCTTTTGCCAGTGCGCATTAAAAAGGACTAGCTGGTTCCCTTTCTGGTGTCCCAGACAACGTGTATACAAAATTTCATGGTGATCGGTTCAGTAGTTTTTGCGTGAAAAAGTTACAAACACCCATACATCCAAACATACTTTCGCATTTATAATATTAATTTTAATATAGATGTTATTGATTTCAAATATTACACGTGAGTTGATTAATCTATACTTATTAACAATATTATGTTTATTTGTTAATATATAAAGCTGAAGAGTTTGTTTGTTTGGTTGAACGCGTTAATCTCAAGATTCAAATTGAAAAAATCTTTTTGTGTTGGATAGTCAATTTATAGAGGAAAGCTTTAGGCTATATATAAAAGTCTTATTTTCATCCCATCAGATAGCAACTGATTTATTAAATTTGTTTTTGCGATATCTCATCGATAATAATTACTCTTTTTTTTTTTTTTTTTTTCAACGCGGACGAAGTCGCGAGCACCAGCTTGTAACTCATATTTTTAGATTTTTTTTTGCACACTGCGCTCCCCTACAGAAGACCGCCGTTATGTAAAAGCATGTGCGCTATTGGGTTTAGGCTTGTTAATAATGTCAGAGCGCTTTCAACACCTTTGCTTATGTTAATTAAGACGACGGTAGGCACATACCATCAAGTGTACCGTCAGCCTCTCTGATAAAAAAATTATAACTATGTTATCTAAACATTTTGTAAAGAGGATAATTAGAGCAGCCTCAACACCTAATAAGGTCAGCAAAAAAAAGGCATTAACTTTTTTGCTACACTTGCAATAATTTTGACATAACCAATCACTGTTTAGCATATGACATTTAAACTGTTGCTGCTTCAATTAAAAATCATTGGTTTTGATAGTAATTAATTTGAACATGATCCGTAAATACAGATGCGATGTGAAGACATGAAACATTCATTAATTCTTTGAGATTTTTGCGCACTTGTTATTATAGACTATTAAGGCTAGTTCAGACGAGTAACATTTTTGTCTTCAAAAAATTAAAAATACCTAATATATTTTTTTTTCTTTGTAATGAATATAATAATTATGTATTTTTAATATTTTAGGTATGTACGTAATTTACTTCGACTAAAATATGGTACCTACACCTGAACAATACTTCTGAAAAAATGCACAAAATTACCCAATCTAAATATTATTTAAAAAAAATATATTATTGTTAATATTAAAATATCTGAGGTATCGACAATATTTCTAGATTAATTGTTGTTACTGAAAAGATAGGAAATAATGATGTTATTTTACTAAGGTGGTCTACCGTGAGAGGGTGGTGACTGTAACCAGAGATGCTTATATACTTGCACTGAAACGCTGTGTAATTTCTTTTTGTGAACTATTATAATTCTAATTGTATTATTGTTATTGTAATTCTAACTTTTGTTTTCTCATTTTGTTTTAAAAATCTAACCATTTAGATGTAAGTAAATTGTCTTTTCAATCTTATTTTTCTCGGATCGCAGTCTGTTTGAGCCTTTACTTTAAAATGAATATATTACCAATCGGTAATACCTCTCACGATGATAAATACATTCCATCGTAAAAAATCTATTTGTATAAATTGTATTTAAAATCTATTAAAGGTAATTCGAAACACTTAAATAACGAGATAGGTTTTAAAATTATGATTTGATAAAATCCATATACTTTTATGTATACCAAGGTAATTTCTATTTATATTTATCATAGAACTAGCTGTTGCATGCGACTACGCCTTTTAATAAATATAGCCTATGTTACTCGCTGATAATGTAGCTTTCTATAGGTGAAAGAATTTTCAAAATCGGTCTAGTAATTTTTGAGTATATTCATTACAAACATACAAAAATACAAATCTTATTTTGATTTTTGAAATTATAACTATTATACTTATAAGTATTAAAAAAAAAATTATTTCACAGACAATAATTTATCTTTACTTATTTATATGTGATACTAGCAACCCGCCCATGACTTTCCTCGGTAGTTAAAAAAAAAATTCCGAATTGGTCGGAGACGTTCTGGAGTTTGACGCTTAGCAACACATTAACTCTAAATAAATATAAATAAATTTGTCATTTTTAATTAAGTACACTTCTTACTACCTCTTGTAACGTACATGTAACGCACGCTTTATCCATAAGAGATCTATTAAGAATTATCTGTTAATAAAATTAATCTTGAAAACAGTAATTCCTGTTAGCTTAGTCTTGCGCGAACGCTCCATCATTTTCTATTTATTTGAGCACACAGCGTTTCGCATTAATTTGGTAGCCCATTTGGCGGCAGTAACCAGTACAGGAAGCCTTCCTTGTGTGCTGTTGTGTTTAGGTAAGTGATTAATTGATGTCATAGCCCTATTCCCATTTTTTTTCCTAATCCCTTATCGGCAGCGCGCTTGCAACACTGTGGCCTTGCTTCTAACTTAGGTGACGGTAGCCTCCTATTATGAAGTGGACAATCCGTACTAATATTATAAATGCGAAAGTATGTTTGGATGTAAGGATGTTTGTAACTCTTACACGCAAAAACTACTCAACCGATCACCATGAAATTTTGCATACACGTTGTCTGGGACACAGAAAGGACATAGGGTATCTTTCATAGTTCAACGCGGACGAAGTCGCAGGCACCAGCTAGTCCTATAATAAAGATAAAGAGAAAAGAAATATTAAAAAAAAAAAATCGTATACGTTTATGCAGATAGACATAAAAATAACATGGCTTACACATAGCCACTAAATTGTTTACCATAAAATTCGCCATCACCTGATGAACATTTATTTTATTAAAAGGTTGCGAAATCGTTAAATTAAAACTTTTTATGGGAGTTCATTGCACACGGCATTATTTAGTAAGTACCTAACATCATGTTAGACGTCAATTTCTATTAAGAAATAGTAGGTAATACGCCACCGATAAATAAATAATAAAAATTTTAAAAAAATTAAATCAAAAATAGTTAGTATATTTTGTTTTATAGCGTAACTATTAATACCATTTCTTTATGGGTAACTAGCTATTGCACGCGGCTTCGTCCACGTGAATTTATAAAATTTGTCTTTTGTTAGTAGCTGATAATGTAGTTTTTCATATGTGAAAGAGTTTTTAAAATCCGTCCAGCAGTTTTTGAGTTTATTCATTACAAACAAAAATACAAATCTTTTCTCTTTATAACATTAGTATAGACTAAATAAATAGAGAAAAACAGTTTATAGACAAACGAAAAAGGACATTTAACTGTTTATCTTTAGTATTTAAATTTAATCACTTATTATTTAATCAATTATGCATAAAAGAAAAATATAAGTTTTTCATTTGTTTAAGACTTGGCACTTACTTAAAAATTAAACTAATAAAGAAAATCCATTAAAGTGTATTAAAATGGTAAAGTTACTTTATAGTCTACTTAGCGGATGCATATAATCATTACAAAACCGTTCATATTGTTCTCACGTTGCGATTTAAGCAAGTGCTGTTACACAGACTATTATCTATTCTACTTTTAACAAAAAAATACGTACACAATTTGTGTCGCGCAAAATGTTTGTAAGATTCTAATGGTGAAATGGGTTTTTCTTAGTTTCGAAGATTACCCCCTACATACAAACTGACATATACACACTTTACCTTTTATTAGAATAGATGTGAACATTATTTTTATTTAGACAAGATTTAAACTTATTTAAAAAAAATTGACTGATGACCTAATAATCCAAGCTATTTCTAAATCCAAGCTACTTCTAAATTGACCTATTTGAAAGTTATAAGAGTGTTTTATGTCTAGAAATGGACGTCCTAATGTTGAAAAGAATGACACACAATTTTAATAGTTTTTAAAACAGCATTTGCAAATATTAAGATATTTTACATTTTGAAATAAATAATTATGCCACTGGTATTACGCTGCATGGAATTATCAAACATATATTTGAATAATATAAAGTTAAAAAATGTATTTTACCGACACTACTTACTATGACTTAACTTTGCTTATTTGGAATCACGGAAACAAGAGGGAAAGCTAATCTGAACTAAATATCATGCTCGGTGCGACAAATTACAAAACCGTGTGTACACATATAAGAACTATCGTGGGTAATTCTTGTCCACAGAAGGATGGCAAGGCATTAAATATAAAAAGACACACAGTTTCCTAATGTTTGTGCTTTACTAAAATTATAATTTGTTAGTTATTACATGCAGTTATATGAAATGACACATGCTGGGCGAATTTTCAATTATTTTATGGGTGTTAATTTCGTACACCCGCATTTTGTATGGTAGCTACTTACATGTCTACAGCATATTTTTCTAGCCCTTATTATAACCCTGGAGAACCAGGGTTCAAGCTCTTAAAATAAATTATAAAATTCTATTCTAACTATTGGTAAAAGATTTTTTTTAATCGGATGAGTAGTTTCGAAGTGAACCATTAAAGAGTAAAACTGAAAACCATTAAAACTAACCCGGATTTGGAACTTGCGTTTACAATGTCAGCAGCCATGTTAACGACCTACTAAGCTATTACTTCTAAAATTCATAAGTAATTTGAACACGTAGTTTCAAACCACAAATCCTTACATTTTAGTGATAACTCTGAATGTCTAACACTAACTGTTTAACAATAATCTATCAAATATTGACTTGTTTGTAGAATAATCTAAATTCAGAAATATTGTTAAAAAGTAATTCGTTTAGGGCCTCTTTCACCAACTACAAGTAAAGTGTTGATTGGTTACTTTTAGAAATAATTTTATGTTTTATTAAATTATGCACTAGGTTTACTGCATCCTTTTCGATAGGCGATTTTTTTTATTATTTTCTTTTTAATGTTTGGGACTTTTACCGTACAAACAAATGCATATCATCTCCTTCATTCCCGGTTACCGGTGACTTTAAATGGCGGTTAGCCCACTTGACACATGGTGAAAGAGGCTCTTAGTAAAATTAGGTCTAGAATTCTATTATTACTTTATTAATTGTTATTATGACTGTTAATAAAATAAAATAAATAAAATATTGTATCCGCTTAAGAGGTGTCTTTAGGATCCGAAAAAATACGACGAAGACGGTTCAACATAGCATTTGGTTCAAAATACCTACACATTCGTTTAGCAACTTCTTTGTGCGTTTGTATGTCACCTTCACATCACGAAAACGGTTTAAAATGTCACCTGCCATCACTCCGCATTGCTGGAGGCCTGCTATTAGACAGGATGCTGATTAAATCTTTGATATACATACATAAATTCTTATTGTTATTGCCATGAATTTTCATAGCGCACATATTTTATAATGTGGCGCAATGTATTCGCCTATAAATGGTTCACTCAAATTACAAGTCCTTATACGTTAAACTTATGCTTTTCACAATCTTCGATTTAAGTTATAAATTTGGAAAAAGATTGACTAAGATCTCTAGTTAATTAATGTTTTAAAATAATTTAAGTCCTTAATTTTGACTAAACGTTGAATAAATTAGTATTATTTTTATTAACAGCTTGCTAGAGCGAGCTAGTCTAGGTCTTGTACCTAATAACTTGTTTTTGAATTGGTTCAAAGATTTAGCTGACATCACCTCTCTGGGTATCCTAACCTAACCATTATGTTAGAGATAAAATGGTAAACTGGGTTCAAATTCGCCCTCAAGAGTTAGATGATAAATAAATAAATATCTTCAAACATTCCACACAGCATCATCTAGTTCCACAGTAAGCAACTAATGCTTGTATTATGGATACCAGACAGTTGATATACTACATAGATCACTTTGTTTTGTAAATACATTCATATTATAAATACAAAACATCAATGACTCAGGTATAAATGTAAATGTAAACACATAAACATTTGCCCCTAGCTGGATTCGAACCCGCGACCGTTTGGTTAACAGCTAGAGGGTTACTAGCCACTAGACCAAACGTGTTTCATAAATGGGAATATTTATTTAATTATAAAGGTTTAGGGTAGTCAGCGTCTTAAAATTATTGGCAACATACAAGTTACATGTTTATGTTACCTAATTACACTAACTTTTTTATATTGAGGTCGATCTACGGACTGATGATCGTCTATAACACAAGCAACGCCACAGGTACTACAAGTGCGCTGCCGCCATATTAGTATTAAGGATAAAATGTTGGGAAGGAATAGGCATTTGGGCTTTGGCAAACTTTGAAAAGTTCATTTCCAAGTTGGTCTTGCCGGGAATCGAACTCGGACCCCTGAGACAGAGCGTTAAGGTAAGCTAATCAAGTTAACCAACCAAGCTTCCTTAATGAGACATTCCTTTAATGGGCTCGTCCATTAATTAATTACTTAAGTTATGATGTCCCTAATTAATTTATTAATTCATTTTATAAGTAAAACTTTTCGAAAAACTCAAAATAATAAATAATCACGATCCTTTCATATTTTATATTATTTGGTGATTATTATAAAAAACACACAAGCGATCAAAATACTGGCATGCAAGAATGTTGACTGCATGTCCCAAAGGAGAGTAAACGATGATTTGAGTTGATCCATAACATCGTCTCAGTGAACGTAGCCTACACCAGTCCAGTTACAACAATCGGCTATACTAAAGCTTAGTACACAAGGGTACATATTTGCAACTAATTTTATTTGTGATATTCTACATATTATATTTTTTTGTGTCTACTCAATATAGGTCCTTCGAGCCGAATATATATTTTGCTTTGATTGCTGTAATTTTAAAACAATATACTGCTTATTATACAAATAGTGTAAAGAAAGGAAGAATGTGGACTTTGCATGTGTATATTTTATACATATAACACGTATTATGCACATGTATATCAAAAACAACTCCACCAATTTGAAAATTTCTTTCACTATTTGTAAGGCAAGTTATTCCAAATGAACATAGGCTACATGTTATCATATAATAAGCCTACAATTGATTTTGGGCGAAACCGGGCGCGACGGTCTAATCCACACTACCATACACTAATATTATAAATGTTAAAACAACTCTGTCTGTCTGTTTGTCTGTCTGTTACCTTTTTACGCCTTAACTAAATAAAATTGTATTTTTTTACCTTTTCTTCGCTAAATTAGATTAATGTAAAACAATAATTTCATTGATTTGTATAATTTACTTAAAATTATACATTCATAGACAAAATTTTTCATCATATAGTGTGTTATCGTCTTTATACAAAAGACCAGACCGCTCAAGGATGCTCACCGCAATAAATTTCGACTAGTACTAATTATTTTGATTCATATACTTAAGGTTAGTCTGCAGGCTACATACATATATAAATTACCCAAATACTTATTAATTGATTTATTCTTGTAAGTTGTGGAGTAATGAGTATTATTTTTTTATTAACATCAAATAAAAATCATATTTGAAGAATGTAACGTATGAAGAATTGTTAAATGATACACATAAAAACTTGATTGATGTCTTGGTTGAGGCATAGAGTAAATAGTACTTAACCAATAAAGTACTATTTACTCTATGGTTGAGGAACATGCGTCAATGGACCGGAATTACGGAAGTGGGAGAGCTGTTCCGAGTGGCGCGTGATAGAGAGGTCTTTTCGAGGGTAAACCTGTTAAGGCGCTTAGAGAAGAAGAATAAGAAGCTTTTGTCAGTCTGCGCCGCTTTTTCTAACTTATTAAAAAAAATTATTCAATCTCTATTGCTCATCTCATATATTTTTGTCAAGCTTTAATTTTTTTTTTAAATGAACATTTAGAAAAAGTAGGTAATGTTTCTGCATAAAATAGTTACCCAATAATCTTTTCTGTATCCTTGGCAACGTGTATGCGAAATTTAATGATGATCGGTTGAGTAGTTAAGGCGTGAAAGCGTAAAAAACAAACAAACTCACTTTCGCATTTATTAATATAATATTAGATTAGTTATTAAAGATATTTTTAAGTAAAATATTGAGTTAAAATTATATTAAATCACTATAAATATAATATATGTATTTTATTGCTTTTACATTTATATCATCAATAACACTTATTGTTTGATACACCTAAATTAATAATTTATGTAATTATCTTCCTTTTTAATAAATTTTATTAAATATTTTGTCTTATATGCCAAAATAGAATTTTTTAAAGTCCTTTATGGTAGAATTACCCAATCCCTAGTATACTTAGAGCGGCCTAACTTTGCACGTCTGCTCGGATGATCTATCATTTTTATGGCTTATAATAAATACTACTTACCCAGGCACGATGATTACTAGACTCATATAAATTACAAAATAAGGCAATACCTAAATGTATGTGTGAAGTTTCCTTTTTTTTTAAATTTGTTAGTACATGACGGTGAATTTCACCGCTTTAATACGTCAAGAGATTGGTTGACCCAAATTAAAGCCTAATAGTTTTAATGGGACAATTGGGCATTTTAGAGGAGAATTTGAACCAATTTATGATTTTTGATTAATAGGTTGATAAATCAAATCAAATCAAAATATTTATTTATCAATTAGGTTTCTCCAAGAAACTCTTACGATCGTCATTATAAATTTAAATTTACCAGGGTTTCGGAAAAAATGCAAGATGACGATCCTGAGAAGAAACTCCGAAAGAAACTCCAGATACTATTCTTTTTGTTATCTTTAAAATATAAAATTACACTTAATACATATGATAAATGAAATGACTTTCTATTAAACAAATGTTAAAAAATAATAAATAACTAATTATGTAACAAATCATCATCATTATCTCAGCCTTAGAAAGTTCATTACTGGACATAAGCCTCCCTTGTAGTTTTCCAATAGGGCCAGTCAAAAGCAGGTTGGTTCCATAGTCGACCCACGGCCCGTGGCCTTCACTTGAGAACCTTCCGGCCCCAGAGCCAGTCGGCCCCTCTCCGTACTACATTGATGTGTCCTGCCCACTGCTACTTCAACTTACTGGTCCACTGGCTTTCGCAGTGTATAGCCCCCTCCATAGCTCGTTAAGCTTTGTTAAGCTCTTTTACGAGACCCACAGATAAAGACTACAGTTCAGCGTATATCATCACTGGCAACACACATTGGTAGAAAACTTTTTATAAAGGCATATGATAAGATAATTATCTTAGATCTTTCCAAAAAATTAATTAAACTTCTATATTATACAACTTTCTAAATAACAATAAATGAAAAAGTTTTTTTATTATTACTTATTTTATATTATAACAGTAGGTCATCTAAAACGTTTTCGTATAGCGGCCTAGTACCGAGATACGTTAAGCTGGCAGGATTTCTACTAGGTAGTCCATGACATAGTACCTAAGTCATGGGATAACAGTAAACTCTGTCTGCGGTTTGTCGTGGGCTTTCAAACCCACAGCTAACTGCTGTTAATAATGAATCTTTATATAGTTAATAATAATCGGCTCTCAATAGAGGTTGTTAAAATGAACGGTAATAAAAAAGTTACATTAATTTTATAATCATAAACACAACAAGCTATAATTAAAATTATAAACTAATCCCCGCCTTTCTATTGAGTCCAAACACGCTATATATCTGCTGTATGTTGCTGAGAAGTTGGGTAGACACCTGATGCTGCAGCATCAGGTTACCATGTCATGGAAATACCACCGAAGTGACATCAATTGAACCTGTGAAATTTATTGAAATCCCTTCGTCAACTAGGAAATGGACTGAACACTCTTCAAACGCCTAAACAGATCTTCATAAATTACAGCTAAGAACCATCACGATCATGTCGGCTTTCAAACAAATAAAAACGTATTCAAATTGGTCTATCCATTGGAGAGCTACGATTCCACAGACAGACACACACGTCAAACTTATAACAGCCCGTTTTTGCGTCTGACGTCGGGGCATAAAAAGACATACTTACAACCTAATGAGTATGCATGTATGTAAGAGTCTCATCGTGTAATTTAAATTTTATGTATAATTTGTATCCTAACTTCTATTAATACTTGACTGCTCGTAGCTATTTGTATGCAACATATTAACATATTAATTGATCTGCTAATCTGCTTTGCTAAATAAACGTCAGTGTTATGTTTATGTTATTCACTGCGAATTGGGATTATTTAAAACTGTTTTCCATAATTTAAAAAAAATAATAACAATATTCATTATAAATAAATCAAAAATCAATACCAAAACTTTTATTAAATAGAATCATCAAAGTTTTTATTATGCAAATAGGTTTCAAACAAACTTTTTGATTGGCATCATATATTTTATAAGGGTTTAGGAAAAAAATAGTTGAGACGATGACGACCCTGAGAAGAAACTCAGGATATCGTTGTTTTGTCGTTAAGTATTAGTAATCTACTAGATTCAGATCAAACGTATCAGTAATCTAGACTTCTTAAGTTTTTATTATCTCTGACATATTATATTATCATTTACTAAATGTTCTAAACTCAAAATTAAAGTGGACTATAATATGTATAGTGAACGCATTATTGGTATAAAAATTATCCAGTACATGGTCTATCTATTCATCTAAATCAGATCTAAATCTGTAAAACGGCTTAGGAGTGAATGTAAACATTTGAATATTTACAACGTTTCATATTTAAAGTAATTAATTTTACAATTGTGATTGACGTTAAGATATTTAACGGATTAATTAATGATATATTAATGATTTATGGAAGTCCATTACATATCATCAATACATATACTTAAGGCATTTACGTATTACAAAATTCAGAAGATTTTGGCATTTTTTTAAATAAATGCAAAATCAAGGTCAAGATCAAAAATAAAATAAAAAACGGATAATTTATAAAGAACTGTGTATTGATAGTTTTTCTATGTTCATATCACTTCTAATTAAACTATAAGTTTAACAATGAAATATTGTGTACAGCCTTTTTCTTGTTCGGAAGGAATGTCGCCCTTTAGGATTTAGGTAAGATACTACTTTCAATAAACAGACCACCGCTAGATCACGCTTCGCAGTTTAAACATTAAAATTAATAACGCAAGTTCAGAACCACCGTATAATAAAGCACGGAACATCGATCTACATATTGATGTTTCGCAAGTGAATATTGTATAGAAAATATTCGACTGTGAACGACTAGACTTGCGTTTATAATGCAGTTGAAATTAGCATAATGATTTACAGCGTATCTTCAGTGTAATAATATCCTTGCTAACTAATCCTTGCTAACTTTTTTTATTATAAATATTAAAGTAACTCTGTCTGTCTGTTACCTTTTCACGCTATAACAACTCAACCGATCATAATGAAATTTTGCATGTAAGGATAATTTATCCAGAAAAAAAGTACTGTTGACCTTAAAGTATAAAAAAATATCACTGTTACTTCACTGTTGACAGGAGTGTTGCCGATTTTTTAAAATATTTTTAGACTATCCCTAACATTTTTCTAGTATTTAAACTAGTAACTAAGTAACTACTAAACTATCTGTGTGACAAATTTCAAACCAAAAAGGTTCAGCCATTTTTGCCTTATTGAGTAACAAACATACATTTACACAAAGTTTCCCATTTATAATATTAATAGGATTTCAGTTATAAATTATTTTTTAAAAAAGGTGCATTCTAAAACCGCTCGTCTGTCTCGCCCATAACGCACCCGAGGCGAAATTACTCCACCTTGCCATACTAAGCACGACCTATTACAAAGGCAGATGAAATAAATTGCGTAAAAGCCTCTTGTGTGCAGTCATCTTCCTCTTATCTCGTAATGGATTTATCTAGATAAAGATCGGAATCACTTCATAAAGCAACTTTGATTTTTGTTGGGCGTGTTCAGTCTGACTAGATTCATTTTTACTTTCTATAAAACATCTGAGGAGCATTCTTTTTAATGAGGATTTTATTTCTAAACGCCCAACACCGATAAAATCTATTTTATATTCAGTATATTATTTATTTTATATAAAGTTGCAAAAATTTGTAAGGAGGATGTAATTTGGTATTGATTCGATTGGGAATTAGTAATTAAAATATTATTTTAATACAGTTCAGGACTGAAATCCAGCAATATCAGCACTCATATATAATACATGATGGAACCTCTAAACGGTAAATGTAGATTTTGTTTAACACCAAAATATATGATCATAATATATTTTTGTTGAAAATAATCCTATATTTTGGATTCTTTGTCCAATGCTTCATTTATATCTTACTTCTATATCTATACTAATATTATAAAGAGAGAAGATTTGTATTTTTGTAATGAATAAACTCAAAAACGATATTATTTTTCAGCTATATTATCAACGAGTATCATAGGCTATATTTTATAAAGTTACACGTACGAAGTCGCGTGCAACAGCTAGTCTGTTATATATCTGCGAATATATAAATTAAAATGAATCTCTAAATGTGTTCCTAGGAGAAAAATTCAAGAATGGCTGAATCAATGTATTATATATATAATTTCGAGGAAGGTTCTAATGAAGAAAAAAGTTGTAAAAGATGTCCGGAAAAACTTAAAAACATTTTTTTATTCCATTTTGACAGAACGACGTCTATTCGTCAGCTAGTATATGTATAAAAGATTTTTGATTACTTTTAACATATTATTATTTAGTTTATTAATATTAGAGCCTCTTTCACCATGTGTCAAGTAGGCTAACCGTCATTTAAAGTCACCTGTCACCGTGATAAATGGAGCTGATATACCTTTGTTTGTACGGTAAAAGTCTCAAACATCTCAAATCGCCTATCGAAGGATGCACAAAACCGAGTGCATAATTTAATAAAACATAAAATTATTTCTAAAAGTAACTAATCAACACTTTACTTGTAGTTGATGAAAAGTATTAAAATAATAATTAATGAAAACCATTCTCTTATATCCTTGAGAATGTATCAAGGATATTCCCATTATTTTGCTGATGTCACTGTTATGATACATCACCTCTCTATCCGGTGTCTATTATAAGTTCGTCCTTTCGCTAAACGCGAACTCATTATCAATACGCAATAATAATTATAATAACATTTTATCTATATGCTGGTATTTTCATTGAAAATCAATCACAAAATATGGAGTGGAGTTACAAATTAATATTTAAATTAACAAAACATTTAAATAATAAATGAAATTATACAAAAGTATAAAGATACAATCAATGTTCAATTTTAATTTCGGCATATAATATTGGAACGTTGTGATAGAAATAATATATTATAATAATAGCCTGCGACTTCGTCCGCGTTGAACGACGAAAGGTACCCTATGTCCTTTCTGGTGTCTCAGACAAAGTGTATGCAAAATTTAATGGTGATCGGTTCAGTAGTTTTTGCTTGAAAGAGTTACAAACATCCATACATCCAAACATACTTTCGCATTTATAATATTAGTAGGTACGGTTAGTTTATTATATTATTTATTTATAATTTTAACAATTTTAATGCTAATAATATACATGTAAAATGATAAAACTAAAAACCAACTTAGGTTTGTGTTATCATTTTGTAATTATTACTAAAGTCTAATTATATATTATTAGGAACTGTTACTTATATATGTACCCGTTGATCTTTGCTTTATTTATTGAACAAGTTCTTAGTCGTGTATCTCCGAATTTTATTGTGAATTAATGTTTCTAAATAATGTCTTAATTTCATTCGATTTAATACTTTTAATATAAGTTTAATACTTAATCTTATTTTTTTTCTAATTAGGTAATAAAAATGTTAAAATGATTCTTATTAAGTAAGATATTTTCAGTATATATAAGACAGAAATTAATAGTTCACTGTCATCTGGATCTGGCAAGTAGTGGCAGGGCACGGCAGTAGTTTCACAGTCATTTGGGCAGCCAGTCTGGCGGCAGTAACCACCCCTTTACAGAAGACCAACGTGAAAAAACAGCATTGAAATCTGACTACTATATCAAATGCTCCATTGTCTTAATATATAGAGATAGTATAGAAATCAATGTATTCAAATTATATCCATACTAATATTATAAATGCGAAAGTATGTTTGGATGTATCGATGTTTGTAACTGTTTCACGCAAAAACTACTGAACCGATCACCATGAAATTTTGCATACACGTTGTCTGGGACACCAAAAAGGACATAGGGTACCTTTCATCGTTCAACGCGGACGAAGTCGCGGACACCAGCTAGTTTAAAATATAAAGATTAAATTACTTATCACATGGTCAAAGAAGTAGGTCATTTTTTATGCAAATTATACAACTCCAATCAACTATATCTATATATATTTGTTATCATTATTTATTGCAATTAATCAAAACAAATATACAGATATGTCTTAACGATAAATGATCCATATCTAAATGTCAAGGTTGCCAGTTTAACTCTTCTATTGTGGTCTCTTATGTTAGTTCTTGACCTGTGTACCGTACCTTTAACAGTAACAAAATAACACACTAAAAACATTTGATCTTCCTGTCACTTTTTGAGTTGCTAAGCAAACCGTAAAGGTCTATAGAAATCATTTGTTGTATAATATTTGATCATTCAATATCATCTGCTCAAAGATAGATCGTTTATACGGAACATACTTAGCATAATTATAGGACAGATCTATGAATAATTATTCGTAGGGACAGATGAATTTAATTTGATAAATGTTTACAAACATAATTATGCTGTATTGAGATATCTTCTTTGTGTGAGATGCAAGTTTAGTAATTCACAAAAATATTCCAATCCTAATCCATATTAATGTTATAAATGCGAAAGTAACTCTGTCTGTCTGTCTGATACCTTTTAACGCCTTAACTACTCAACCGATCAACATGAAATTTTGCATACACGTTGTCAGTGATACAAGAAAGGACATAGGGTACCTTTCATCCAGAAAAAAGTACTGTTCCCGAGTGATCGTCTAAAAATATAAAGAATTGGGCGCCACTGTCGCGTGGCGGCGTCACCGATGTCAGGCGACTCATATATTTTCTTTTTCAACGCGGACGAAGTCGCGGGCACCAGCTAGTAATATAATAAATGCGAAAAATTTTATGTTTGGATTTTTTTATGTCTGTTACTAAAATAATAAGACCAGAACGGTTGAAGAACGGATTTAGATGAAATTTTGCACATATATAGTTTATTACTTGGATTAACATATACTTTTTATCCTGGAAAAATATTAAGTTCAAATATTTTTCTGAACTTAAACTGAACTACCTGCTGAACTTAAACAGATAAGATTTCTAGATATAGTCTGGTTAGAAGCAACTTGGATCCAAAATCGTTATCATTGGTGAATATTGGTTCTTCTTACAACTATCTTATAGTTAACTATGGCAGGTATACGTATTAAAGTCAACTATCGATGTATTAAGTCATCGATAGTTGACTTTAATACGTATACCTGCCATAGTTAACCTTGAATATTTTAATTCCGGATGAGAACAAGTAAAAGACCCCTTAAGGCCCAAAGCTATTAAGGTCCATTACAACATTCTTAGAATTCATACTAATTATTAAATACCAGTCTTCATTATCTGCAAATGTGAATTGGTTTCACAAACTTATATATGTCGTTATATCATCTTATGTAGTCATAGTAAGTGTAGTTTGTAAACCGCAATATGTAGTTGGTATAATTTTACCAAATTGGTTTCATACGTCTTCGAATTGAACGAACAAAAAGTCGGACTGATAAAAAACGTGTTGCGTAAGGTGATGAGAAAAATTCTTATGATGGAAGCCTATTAGTATTTTTTTTTTATAAGAAGCGGCAGTCAGGCTGAAATTAATTTTTTGATGAAGATTATAGAGGAAAGAAGAATATAGAGGAATTGTCTGTGACAAGCATCATGCCAGCCATAAACAATCAAGCCTATCAACCAGCATGATACGATTAGCTTGATCAATCCAATGGAAGGTGTATGAGTGGCATTTTGCATGATAGAGAACAACTATTAAAAAAAAACTTATAAGTGGAACAAATTTTGGTACCTACAGCAAGGATCAATTTTTTGGTTATTTTAGACAATACCTTTTTTCTAATATCGGTAGTGACATAGATATCAAATGCAGAAATAGAATCATAATTTTATATTAATATAATCCGAATTATTCCAAAAAAATACCTTATTTTAATTAATTTATCTTATAACTGAATTTACTTCCAACCTTAATAGCGACATCTATGAGTTGTGATTCTCACTAAAAAGCTCGATCGCTATCTTCGTTGAAGTCTTTAAGTTAAGCTCACGAGTGTGAACATTAATTTTAGATTAAGCGAAGTCAACTAGATGGAGCTTTTATTCTTAACATTGTGTGAGCTTTTATATCTAGCATCAATTTTATGATGAATGGATTTTTATTATAGATAGTCTCATAAAATATTAATTCTTATGATCTCTGTATGGTTTTAACATTTCGAACCACAAGATATTTCTTCCCTTGACTTATCAGCCTACATAGCTTTGTAACTATACACATAACTATCTGTATCACGCGACTTCGCCCTCGTAACTTTATAAAATATAGCTTATGTTACTTGCTGATAACGTAGCGCTCTATAGGTGAAATAATTTTCAAAATCGGTTGAGTGGTTTTTGAGTTTATTCATTACAAACATACAAATAAAAATATAAAGTTAAATTAAAAACCATATTTTTATCAAAATAATATTAATTTTAATAACTTAAAAATGTAGATTGTAATTTAGGCACTTATTATATAGCACAATATTTAACCTCAATGGTACTTGCCTATTAATAAAAAATATTATAATCAGGTATTATAAAGTGTTTTATAATACACTATTATTAAGTACATATGTATTTTCTATAATTATTTATTTATTAAATTTATTTTTATGATTTTTATGTTCTCAGAAAGAAATATTTCTTGAAATTAGGTCAAAGGAATTCTTTTAAAAAAAGACACATTTGCTTCATTTGTTTTATTAGCTCGTTTTGTGTTTATAAAGCAGTAATTCATTTATAGTAATATCCAATTTGCGGGTCGAACTTTTGATTTCGAGAAGGGCCACTGAAATTTTCTCCTTTTACCTTAACGAATGAGCTTGGATATGACGGAGCTTTAACGCCTTTGCCTACATTTGGACCTTGCTGTTTAACTTGTTCATTGTTATCAATTTTATCAGATGGATAAAAATATCTATCGTTTACTGAGCCTTCACTTAGAAGGCTTTCAGTCTGAAAGTTTTTACCATCATTGGGTCTCGGCTCTATAGGTCCTTCGTCATGTGACTCTGTTTCAATTGGTCTTCCGTAGGCATCAACATTTAAACCTCCTGGTCTATTTTCTTGAAATATTGTGTTATTAGGTCTAAAAGTAGTGGAAGGCACATTGTCATGTGTAAGCTTTTGCGGTGCAGAGTCGAAACTAGTAGAAGCTGTTGTATCAGTGTAGCTAGTAATCCTAGAACCTTTCAATGGTTCAACAGTTGCTGGGTAGTGAGATAATTGGCTGACATCTGTATCTTTTGGTGATGAAGCAGATTCAAACTTTACAGAGCCTCGTAAAGGCGTCAAAGTTGTTGATGAACTATATTCAGCCGGTTCTTGTGTTGTAGAGTGGGTATTTTTATTTTCTTCATAGCTATTGTATCCCTTCTGACCGGGTGTAAATGTTTTAAAATTTGTTGTAGGTACTGATGTGGTACCGTATTCAGGACGACGCGATGTAGAAGTTAAAGTTTCCGAATCTGTAACTTGTGACCCGTTGTCGTTTTCAAGATATTCTGGGCTCTTAGGCTTATTTTTGTAGTGCGAACCGCTGCTGTAGTTATCATTAACATCTTCACGATATACATTCGGTGTCATGAATGGTTTTCTTTTGTTCTCTTTTGTGGCCGTCTCTTTACGAGAATTATGTGATTGTGTAGTTGAAATCACTTCTCCCATTGATGACCGCATTTGGAATGCATTGGGTGCAGGGAAATAATTGTTTTGCGGTGGTTTATACTCATAACCGCGTTCTAAAGGTTTATTAGTAATTATTTCTTGGTAAGGGCGATCAGTTGTAAATTTTATGACATCTTTATTATAATTTACCGTCGGGTCTCTATTTCTTTGTTCATAATTTGTTTTATAAGTATTTTTAGGTTCTCCTTTTGTTGGATTGAACCCATTAATTTTATATGTTCCAACATACTGGTTTCCATTTGTTAAGTCCAACTCCTTAGTAGAATCAGGTATATTTTTTATATTTTCAGGTTTTTTATCAATTGGTTTCCCTTGTTCTAGTGGTCGATTAATGACAGAACTCTTTGTATCATCTTTAATTATGTCTGATGGGGTAGCTAGGTATTTGTTTAATTTCGAAGAGGGATACTTAGAATCCAATTCAATTTCTGGGTGTCCGACTATGTCTGAATAGTTTTCTTCAACAGTCATTGGTTTACCTATCTTACGAATAATAGTTCCATTCTTAATCGGTTCGTTCTTATTGTGAATATATTTCGAAGGTACGAAATTTATAGGTACACCACGTTCATTTTGATCTTCTTCTATATTTTTTTCACGAGGCTTTGTCAAAGTTACAGTGTCAGAGTTCTTCGTATTGATCGTGTCTAATTTTTGTTTGCTTGACTGTGGAATATTAGTTGATGGTCTTCTATATACTGGCTGCAATAAATCGTAATCATTTGCTTCTTGATATTTCTGATGTCCATGTTTATCTGCATTGTAAGATCCTATAAATGATTTTCGTTGTATTAACTGACATATTTGTATCCGTAAATATAACGTGCTTTAAAAAAAACTTACCATCATCAAAAATACCCGCTTCCTCATCTTTAGAATTTTGCTCCAACATTCTTAATATTGCTTCAGGAATTGGAGGTGGTGTTGGTAGATGATCACCACTAGGACGAAAGCCATTCTCATCTGCAGAATATGTAATGGAGTAAACCTTCCCATCATCGCCAGTGTAAGAAAAACCTCCCGTAGCCTTTACTCCATTATTCGCAGTCCCAGATTCTTCAACATGGATACCATTAGAAGTGTCATATGAATATTTAAACCCATCCGGGGTGATGACATTTTCGTAATTATAAATCACTGCATTCCTATCACTTGTCCTTTGAGGGCTCTCTGAATGATCCGTATGGGCAGTTGAATAGTATGGTTGTATTAATGATTTAAGGGGATACTGAGTATTATCAGTAGTGGCCATAAAAACAGATTGCCTTTCTCTCAAAGAATCACCAATATTTGAAGGTACATTTGTTACACCAGGTGCAGAGGTAGTAGAATAGGCCTGATTGGTTGTATGTAGTAGTTGTGTTGGAGATTGGGTACGTATTGAAACATCAGTTGGTTTATTTTCAAAAGCAACGTTTGTTGATCCAAAAACGGGAGCAGATGTTAATATTCCTTTGTTGCTAGGGTATGTGGAAACGATAGGGGGATGAAAGGGGCTAGGAGTTGATTTTGTTTTATAAATAGGTGGTTTATTTACAGAATCAGGAACTAACTCACTAGGATATGTTGAAGGTATTTGATTATTTAATGTAGCACTTGGATAGTTACCAGTGAACTGAACTGGTGAAATAGGCGCTGCAGTTGTAGAATAATATTCAGGATGAGAAAATTTATTAACAGTTCTTTGGGAGTAGTCATAAGAAAGGGGTTTCTGACTTATTTCCGTAGCGGGAAAGTTATTTTCGTTTGAATTAAATTGATTCAAATTTTCTTTTGCTGGAATATTTGGAAATCCTGTCTCACTTGACGAATCTATTTTTCTTATTCCCGGTAAAGAAGTTTGATGAGGCAGTTCTTGATATATAGAGGTTGGGTAAGCTTCTGAACTTGTAGATGAAAGGTTAGTTACATAATTGTTGGGCATTATTGCAGACTGTTCAGAAAATTCGGATGTTAATATTGGGAAAACGGTATTGGGTTCTTTAGATAAGTTTGCAGCTTCCTTTCTTTGTTCATCAGATTGGCTTATGTGCGTATCTGGATAACGTGAGATTTGTTGTTGTTGGTACTGTTTCTCCACGTTATTAAATTGATTATTTTGTTTAACAGGCAGGTAGCTATTTGATGGATAAAGTATTTTGGAAGTGTCATGAATATTTTCCAATTTGTAACTATTATTAAACGATTCAAAGGTATTTGGGTGAGATGGTTTTGTTCCAGGATTTGTAGGAATAGTTTGTTGGTGATTATTTTCTTGGACATTTAAATCAGAATAAAATGGATTATTTTTGGTTGCTAGTTCAGAATCATAAATAGGAATGTCAGTTATTTCAAAAATTGGTTGTACTATTTGTGACCTATTCAAAGATTGTCCGAACACTTGATGATACTCAGGATTGGTAGAAGGATGAGGAAGTTTTGACCCAACATGTTCTTGATAATAATTCACTGGCCCAGTCGTAGGAAAATTGGATGTTGCAGCTGCAGTAGTAGTTTCATAACTATCAACAGGAAAAGTAGTGGTTTGACTGAAGGCATATGAAGTTGTGGTTGAAGGAAATCTAGGAGAACTTTGAAAATATGTGGCAGGAAATGGCGTTGTTGATACAGTTGCTGTTTCTAATCCTCTATTGATTCCCAGTTCAATCCTTGGATCGTCTAAAGTTGGTAGACCATTATTTGCAGTTTGTGTGAGCCTTGAAGGGAATTCCAGGGGTGTTCGAATATCTCCCGGACTTCCACCAGAAAATTTTGATCCAGGTGGTGGTAAATATGTCCGATCCAATTTCTCGCAGACAGTGAAGCCTGCAGTCACGAGAAGTAACTGTAAAGCAGGAAATGAATTAAATCTAGTGTAATAAAATGTTAAAACCGATATTATATAAAAAAAAAATGTCATCTTTAATTATTTTCTAGAAAACATGATGTTATTTTATAAAATATAGTTTTTGGTTCTCTTAATTAGATTTTTAAGTTAGAACATAGTCTTATGGTAGGAGCCAATAAAAAAAAAGCAACATTAAATTCGATTCATGTAGACAACCGACTGATATAGTATTAAGAAACAAGAAGGTATTAAGCAAATCAGTTCCGGCACCATTTACTCAAGCACAGAAATTCATTTGATATGCTGTTTAAAGCACATGTGCTGTAATTGGACGTTGGTCTTGTGTAAGGGGAAGGACATTGCTGTCAGAACAGCTACCCAGTGTATAACTGCGGATGGGGAGTGCAATGTATTCTGTCATTATGGCAAATTAATATAAATTATATATATTTAGTTTTGATTGTACATGATTTTAAGTTTTAAAACTTTGATGAATATTATGTTTTAAAATTAACACTTTTTATGACTTTTTACACTATTAGTTCACTTATCACTTTCACTTCCTTAAAATACACTGCAAGCCAAAAAAATACCAACCAAGACTTTCATCTTGGACGATGCATCCACAAGAGGGCTCATTGTTGATGTGTGCAATAACCCATCAAAAAATGTTATTTATACCATCCTTAAAATTATCATCTAATAGCTATTTAGTACGTGACGACGTGACAGACGGACAGATCAGGCGTGACAGTACCTTAATTATTGCTGTCAAACACCTAACCAAGTTATTAGGAGTGTTTATTTTAATATTTCATAATTTTATTGTTTGGATCTTTAGCCTTGACATTTTGGTGGTTCCGAAGTGTAATTATAATGACAACGTTACGCGAAATAGTGACAATAAGGGTGTTACCATTATGAGATTTTTGACGAATTAGAGAAAAGGGTTGAATTTTTAAACATTTATACGAAAATTCTCTTGCAAACAACAGTAAAAATAAATAAACAAAATAAATTTATCTTATATAAGAATTACTAATTTTTAATCCGCAACTACGTCCTTGTATTCCTATAAATTATAACCTATGTTTTATACTTAAATTATGTAGAAACTAAAGCAACATTAGGTCAAAATCCGCTCAGAAGTTTTGTAGTGAAAGATACACCATACATTCGTCCACACAAAGTTTCGTACATATAAAATTATTTAACCTGAACCTTCGTTTGCATATTATATTTAATAAATTTCGTGAAAATCCTTTTAGAATAGTATTGCGTGAGAGACTAACAAGCACCCATAACGACCAATCTTACAAACTTCTTAGTATTTTCTATGTTAAGAACAATAGACAGGCTGACGGTCCACTTGATGGTAGATAACTACCGACCAACACAAGCAAGCCTTGGGTGTTATTAGGAAGAGATACGAAAATGGACTAGTTTACCTTACTAACTCACTGTAGGGGGTGGTTTATTATTAGGGAAGTGGTCTTTTATATGGGGGTTGTTTATGTACTTCTCTTAAGAATTGGGCCACATCTTCAAAGGAACAATTTCCTCTTCCGTCCAATTAATTTGATGACTCCTCTCAGGAACTGCTTATCAGTGAACGCACGCAATATTATATGAAATTAACATAAATGTATTATATTGCGAGTACAAAGACCTATATAATTGGTCCATCAATCGTGGAAGAGGTCGCATCACACACGATTAGATAATAATAATCGAAAAGTAATCAATAGGTCTACAGCAATTATTTTTTGTGAACCGTGAACTGTGATCCGATTTAAGGCCAAGCAGTACACCATATTTTTATAAATAAGTTTACTATGATTAAATTGCACATTATCAAAAACCCAATCTAAGTTATATATATATTAGAAGAAAATTAGATATATATATATATATATATATATTAGAAGAAAAAAAAAAACACTTTTTAATACTTTTTCAGACAGATATAAGACTGCACATATACATATACAGTCGCCTTATATATAATATAAAAATATAAAATACCCAAATATTGTAAAAACCAACACCATATCCATTATATGGCAAACTTAGATTGGGTTTTTTATTACCTTATTAATAATCTACCAACAGATTTAAAAAAATAATTAAACATAAAAATATCTTTATGTACATATATAAAAATTACGTGTCACGTTGTGTGTCTTCGATGAACTCCTAAACTACTGAACCGATTTTGATAAAGTGCAACATTGTGGAGGACGTGTACCATGTTTTGAAGAAATGTGTCCAGAACGAGAGAGTGCGTAGGCTGAGCTTAAGTGGCCAATTTAGGTTGCAAGTAGGTGACCTGAACAGCGCACTGGCTTTCCCGATGATGCCAGGGAGCTGTACTATATTTACCATTATAGATTTAGTATTTAGTATAATTTAGCTATGTATATAAGACCTTGCCCAATGAGACGACATGTCCCTAAGGGAAAAGCCTTAAATAAAGACTAAAAAAAAGGATTCACTAACAAGGATAAGCTGCATGTAACAGTGAGACAAGAAATTTAAGCGTAGCACAATGGTCAAAATTGTATCTACCTACAAATATTACTTCTTTTTTTGTTTGTGTTTGTTTATAGCACTAATTTTGAATATCTTTCTGTTATTGTCGACAACTCAGGTGTACGGTAGAAACTTAATTAAGTTTATAGTACACCTTAACTGTGAACCCCAATTGTATTTTATTTGTGAGAAAAAAAATTCTCGAGAGAGGGTCAATAATTCAGGGTCATTTATAAAAACAACATTGTCTTGGAAATTAGGAATGCTAGGTTAGTGGAATAAATTGGATCTGTTGTTTCATACATCATCCGATCTCTTCCCAGGCACGCTTAATAGGGTTTAGGCCGAGGCTGCGTGCTGGCCACTCCACACGTCTATCGGTCACATCTTGAAGGTAGTCATTCACGATTTGAACAAAATGTTGCCGGTCATACATAAAAATAGCATCCTTACCCAAGTTGATCATAAATGGACCAACATGTTCATTTAAGATTTCTTCTACATATTTCTCGCTGGTTATAGAGCCATTTTCTATAAGCACCAGCTCTGAGCAACTCTACACACACACAAGTAGGTACGGATCAACCGCCATAAGATACTCTTCGATACATGCTTGTTTGAATTGTTCCTCTGGTTTTATATAGACCAGAATCATCTGTTGACCTTCTGAGGAAATTAATCATTGTTTAACGACTAAAGGATTACGTGCGACATTTATTCAAATAAATATAAGAAGCTCTTTAGACAAACGAAAGCCACTGACAAAAACTGCCGGATAAGTAAGTTAAAGTAGCAATAGACAGAGGACACCTTGTATGGAGAGCCGATAGGAAGTTTCTCTAGACCATGGACTGGCAAGCGCTATATAGATAAACGCACAATATGGACAATATTGCTGTTTCCGACCAATCCTATTGGGAATATAAAGGGGATACCTATGTCGAGCAAACGTCCTGTGGCTGAAGTAAAGACGACACATTATTCCTCGTAACCAACGTCCCCTTAACAAACTTATGAATGAATCTGTGATGGACAAGTTATAAAATTCAATCTCATTTATTGACTAATGGTGATGCAACTGTTTATTTTTTTTCAATGACATTGTTTATAAGTTATAACAATATAGACCGTTTATAAGTTGGTACCTATTAAGTTAATATACTTACTATACAAGATAATATTCGCATTGTTCTCTGCGCTTAAAAACAAATTGAAGAAAAATGGAATGTATAAATCTTTTAATATCTACCAAAAACAAAAATCATTTTCTTGTAAAGGGATAGAAAATAGAGCTGCGTATAGTCATTAGGTGAACTAGAATTTTTTTCTGAAACTCTGGGAATAACAGAATGATTTTTAAAAGTGTTTTCTAGTAAAACCTATTTAAATAAATAGGATTTACAATAAAATACTTCTGAATGTAAATAAATTAGGTTCTGTACACACTCTCCGAAGTATATCTTATAAAAGACACATAGACTGGCAACTTTGCGTCTATGTGCCAAGCTCTGCATATTAGTTTTTTTTAAGAGCGTACTGTCGCCAATTTATAATTTTCTATTCTATTCTAATATCATTTAAAATAGAAATACAACCTACTTTTTTCTATTTTACAATACAAAACTACAGCTAAGGTAAATTAAAGCCTCTCTGAATACATTTGCCACGCTTTCGGGGTGGAAAGATGATTAATTGGGCTCTCGAGATCGTAGCGCAAGAGGTCCTTTCAGCTAGCTAGAAAATCTCGAGATCATTGGAGAACCAAGATCATTGGAGAACGTAAAGTAAGCTATTCTGCGAAAAATACATTGGTATCTCTTTTTTATCTTCTTCTAATAACGGTGCCATCTCGTACCAGAAGTTGGAGATAATCCGCAGCCGCTTTGAATAAGAATCGTGTCCTCATCCTGAACGCACTCGCGGAGGTCTTTAAGCCAAGACGTTTTACGTCTGCCTGGTCTTCAGCTCCGTAGTATTTTATCATGTAGTATTAATTGCAAAAGCTTGATTTGTATCTATCGTGTCATAAACTATTTATAAATGTTATCTTAGCTTGCCTTGATCATAAAATATCAGACCGGTCCTTGGCTTCTTTCTCTGCAGATAATATACATAAACCTTCCTCGTTTATCGCTCTTTATAATAGTAAAATCCGCATAAAATCCGCTGGGTGGTTCAAAGTGAGTTAGCAGAGAACAGACAGAGGAGGACAGTGACAGTGATATATAAATATCATTGGGTTAGACTTGTAACCTTTTTGTAATAATGTCCATTAAAGATAATTCAGGAAACCTGTTCTTCTAAATTTAGGAAAAATATTTTCAGTAATCTAGATATGGTTACAAAGTTTTGATGATGCTAATTTAAAGTATTTAAGCTAATTTTAAGTAATTTAAAGCAAATTTATACTTAAGTTGCTGGATAAAAATAAAAACAATAGTTATTATGTCCTTATTTAATATTAATTATTAATAGCGATATCCATTCCTTGAGTCGTAATCACCATTTCGGTGTCTGTTTCCAAAATGAGCCTCAGTCCTTTGGTTAACCTTGGGGGGTAGATAAGCGTTACTAGCTGGACCTTGGTTACCCCCTTGCCTTCCAAACACACCTTGGTTGCTGAAGTTTTCTGCTTGATTACCATAATGTTGTTGGTTGTCATATCCAGCAGCGTTCGTCACTACTGAATCCTCATTTCTATAACCCTCACCACGAGAAAAATCGGATTGGTTGCTGTCTCCATATTTCGCTTCATTGTATGAACCTGTATATTAATTACTTAAAGTTAATTAATACTGTTATGCAAGAATATCTTGAAAATTTAAAACTGACCCCAATCGATCAAATAACTAAAAAACTCATCGACATAATATTTTTCATTAGTATGTATGCACTGTCAAATATTGCTACACTTTTACTTCGACACTTCCGTGTAGCAAGTCAAAATTAATTATTTGAAATAAATTTAATTTGATTGAAGTTACCAACCATCATCATAAATTCCAGCTGCTTCATCACGTGCGTTTTGCTCCAAAGCTTTCAGAATCTCTTCGGGAATTGGCGGCGGTGTTGGCAGATGATCTCCTTGAGGAACGAAGCCGTTCTGGTCAGCTGTATACCTGAAATAGATTGAACTTAACACTGATATATTTGCTACAAATTACTGTGAAATAGAGTGTGTCCTGTCACTACTTAAACCACCATTATTGTTCGCCATTAATGAAGAAAATTAGAATTACCTAACACTGTACACTTGTCCATCATCACCCATGTAAGAGTAGCCACCCTGGGCTTCCACTCCATTAGTAGCTACTCCATTCTCTTCAGCAACAATCCCGTTTTCGGTTTCATAGGCGTATGCGTAAGATTCTCCATCATTCTGGGCATCTTGGCGAATAATTCCTGCATTACGTTCAAAAGCAGCTTGAGGACGTTCTGGGCGGCTTTCAGCATTGTTGACTCCGTAGTTGTTCTCATTTTGATCAAATCTATTAGAGAAACCGCCGTCCTGTGAATATCTACCATTTTGTGGATATTCTTGATCTTGCCTAATGTTGTTCGGATTTCGAAGGAAGTCGAACTCGTTTGAGGCTTGTGAGTTTGGTGGAAGATACGCATTGTCTAATCTTGCTGCATTAGACAAGGTGAAAAGAATTGAAATGGTTATCTGAAACATTAAATCAGTAGTAAAATGATGGGACGTCCACTGCTTAATAGCCTTACGGTGGATCCAGGCTTCTTCTAACAAGTCTTATTGGAAGCTTATGGGGAGGCTTAAATTAATTGTAGTGCAATTTTAAAATTTAATGTAACTTTACTGTAACTAAAGTTTAATGATTTCCGTGATAATTTCATAATTTAATAAAAAATTGGAATTGATATTTTAAAATAGAAGAAAGACATTATCAAATAAGGACATTATCAAAATATGGACATTATCAACTTGGGTGATCTAAAAATTCTTTCGTATAGCGTCTTAGAAACATACAAAGCTATGTATTTAATTAAATAATATTTTCTAACTCACCACAAACATGATTTTTAAGAAGTGAACAGATGCACAAACCATTTATTACTATACCAATGTTATGATGTGTATTAATATTTATAGTTTTAATGTGCGTATATCGATCTAGTTGCCAATGAGCAGTTATTGTATAGATCGTGGCTGGTTATTGCTTAATAGTTGATAGTAAAGTAATACACGAAGATGGAACACATTTAATTGTTTTGGATGTGTTTATGCAATAGTTTCAATTACTATTCTAAAGTTAAGTTAAGTTATACTAAAAATAACACGCGATATTCTATTGTTTCTTGATCAAATTTAATTGACACTCTACTTCGTAGATTTCAAAGAATTCACTCAGTCGTTAGAGTTGATTCTAAAATTAATCTATTTTATATCGAAAACAATATATCGAATACCGTGAAATTTAATATATACTGAGTACAGAAAAGGGCGTGGGGTACAACCCTTCATCTAGAAAAATGTAATGTGAGAGATCAATTACATTTTTCGTCTAGAAGGATCATCTACAAAAAATAGCAAAAATATTTAACAAAACGTTTAAAAGTCTTAGAAAAAGGAGAGCGGACAATGTCGCCGGCAAAAGCGAATGTTTTATTATGTTTTCCAGTTTTGTGCAAATTGAATTTCGCAATTTATTCTGAATAAATGAGTAACAGTAAATGAATGAATAACTAAATATTATTATTTAATTAAAAAAATGCATATAAGTTTGCAAAACATTTGTAGCGTATTTAGGGTTAGTAATAAATGAAAATGATTATTGTGATTGTAATTAATTATGTTTTCAAATAAGGGTTAACTTAACTAAAAAGTAACTTTACATTTTCAATGAGAAAATTTATTATTAAATTAAATTCGCTTCATGGCTCCATCTCGCATTATAAAACATATCAATAACTCTTCTTTTAACGGTCAGCTTGCCTCTGTGCGTTTCATTATTAATATAGACAACACCAAATGAGAAGACAGGCACATATATCAATAGATGTTTATTTATTCTTTAGCATACCTACAAAAATTACAAATTAAATTTATAACAAAATTTGTGAAGTATAATAATTTTTCCAATATCGAAATTTTTAAGTTATTCATGCAAACTATAAAAAGACAATTGCATATTTTAATTGCAAATCTTACTTTCTCATAGTTCAAATTTCTCAAGTACTGTCTCAGGGGTCCCGGGTTCGGGTAAGCCATCTTTTGAAATAAACATTTTATGGCTCTCTGCGTATCCAGACAAGAAGTCTGGGAGGCATATAATGGGATGGTTACTGCTACCAGACGGATTTCCCAATCAATGACTGCAAAGTGTGACCTGACACTACAATAAAATATCTATAAATATATTTAGGTAGGTACATTAATGAATCCGTCACATTGCATCGGTTCTAAACAAATGTTATAAGGAGTCCTATTTCTATATTTTATTTTGGGGACTCAAAACATAAAAATATCATGAATTGTAAAGATACAGTTGTAATGTAAAATTTACTAATACAAACATTACGACGGTATTAATTAAACGGCTGGCATATCTATACAATTTATATTGACTGAAGATGTTCTAAATCAATTAATGACCTTGCTAACGAAATCCAATCTTAGCCGTTGCCTTTGACCTTATGTTGTTCAATAGAAAATTAAAATCGAATTAGAATATCGAATTACTTAAAAGTGCAATTGTGAGCCCTAATTTCATGTTTTTGTAGGCAAATTTTAAAATTAGTTTAATATGAAAATATTGTTGGGTACAAAGCAATAAAATTTATATTCCGTCGTAAACAAATAAAATTATTTTCTGTTAACGCCGAATAAAGTACTTATTTTTGCTATTTTAAAACGGGCCAGTCGGTCCATATATTTGTACAGACTACTACAATCTTTGTAGTTTTGTAGTGGCTGTTATGGGTAAAAAAAAAGTGCTCTGGGGCATCCTTTTAATGACTCACCCTAACTCAAATCTTCTGTGAGATGTTTAAACTACATAATCTTTCCTCCTCTGAGCTTCTAAAGTCAAAATACTAACCTTTTCGACCTTGACCCGTTTCATAAAATTGAGCATTGTTTTGGCTCAGAAAATGACCAATTTTCTATGACATTAATGTGTAATAGCTTTATTATATGATCATTATGTAAAGAACAAGTGAATCTGTCAGACGAAATTATCAAGGCACGCAGATAAGACATTAAGTACGCTTTATTCTTACTCAGATTTCGTTTAAGCGTTAAGTATATATACTGTGTTCATTTTGCCATTCATACAAAAGATATCAACGCATTCGCAAATTCCAAGCATATGTATCTTATATTCCAAACTACTGTAGCTTTATCGACAAATGTTTTAAACATGACAAAATCATGCGAGATAATTATAATTAAAATAATAACTATAGATCAATTGTTATTGGCAAGTTCTGAAGTAAATTAACTACAGACTATAAGACATTTATTAAAATTGTGGACACTTTTATAGCACCTTATTTTTATAAACATTTGGGACAATCTCGAAAACCCCTGCATATAATATTCGGAAAACATATTTCATTGTTTGAAAGGGTACATTTCAGATCGAAAAAGCATTAAATAAGTATACATAATGAATTTCATTTGAATCCGGGCGAAGCGTGGCCTAAAATTTAATGATTTACCTTTCACATATAAACAAACTTACAAAATTCGCTCTCTCTTTCTTTATTATTTCAGTATGTGTAAATTTCCACCGGTTCGCAATGCAGATTTCATGAGCAAGAATCCAGGAAGGTGCTCTTTCATACTATAATTTTGTGATATACTGAAACCCTAAACCAATACAATCAGCCTGAAGTAAATTATTCTAAACTTCTTATGGAAAACAGCCTTAACAATAAAAATGTCAGTGTAATGTAGCTAACAATCAATAACCCAACATTACTGTTATTAGCGTGGCATCACACCGCTCATTTTAAATTATCTGCGACTTTTACGAGTGCACGGTGTAGTTTAACCAAATTGATTTGGCAACTGAATGATAATATTTTGCGTTCATTTTTAAATACAAGTTAAAATTCAATGATCTCCTCATTTCTGATTCGATCTCGCAGTATAACCCCGAGCAAAGCCCTTTCCATAGCTCGTTGAGCGACATTGAGCTTCCTTACGAGTCCCATAGTTAGAGACCATATTTAAAAGTATATTTAATAGATATTACAATTTTTTTTTGTATGTTCATTTTTTTAAATTATTATTACTAAATGTGGGTTTGCTCTTGACCAACAACCAACTGTGCAGTAAGGATGAGGCCTAAGATGGAGCGAGCTCATCCAGAAGATGCCTATTCAATCGAACTTTGAAAAGATTTGGGTTATATGAGCTCAGGAGTTCCAAACGTTGGCAGTGCGCATTATAAAAGATGTTTTAAAGCACTTGGTCCTAAATAGAGGAATATCGACAAGATGAGGATGGTAACCATTTGTACGTTTGTATGTCCGATGGAAGAAAGGGGAAGTTTTTAACAAACTTTAAAAATGTCAAACCTACTAATAGACTAATCATCCTTTTAATTGTATATACTGCTTAAATGTGTAATGTTGTTGGGTTGGCAAAAATAAATAAATAATTCATTTAATATACACACATTTTGAATACTTAATACACATACTTACTGTTACAATTAATATAATTTAAAAAAAAATGTTATCATCTGCTACAGTTTATTTAATTAAAAAAATTTTTTTTGACATATTTATAATTATATGTCCATATCCTATCATTACATTTTATTAGATTTTAAAACATTTAAACACGAAAATTTCGCTCTTCATTTTGGTTATTTTATCTTATACCTTATGAAATTTGAAATATTATAAATCTTATCTTATATCTTTTAAAATAAACAAATTTGTATAATATAATTACTATAACTAATATATATTACCATACTGTTAACATTCGGAATCCTGGTGTGTTTAATATAGCTTATTTCATTTTTTGTTGGATTGAAGAGCGGCTTACATTTCTTGTCAGTATTCAATTATGGAGTTAATTTAAATGCGAACGATATTGAACATAATCACAAAATAGATAATCTGTTTGTTCACTTTTCTCTACTAATGTACCCAATTTTTTGTTATATAAATGTTGTCAGGCAGGCTGACGGTCCATTTGATGATAGGTGGCTACCGTCGCCTATAAACAAGTAAGAAGTGCATTTCAATTGTGCTGCTAACTTTAACTATAACTTAAAGATATAGGAAAAATTGTAACATGCTGTCATTTCACGTATTTCAACTTAAAAACAAAGTTACGGAGATTTTTATGAAGTCTTACACTATAAGACCCATTTTAAATATTTATTAATTAAATTTAATAACAGTAAGGGACTCTTTCACCAACTACAAGTAAAGTGTTGACTAGTTACTTTTAGAAATATTTTTATGTTATATTAAATTACTGAATCCTTCGCGGCAGGCGATTTTTTTTTTATATTATTTTCTTTTTAATCTTTCGGACTTTTACCTTACAAACAAAGGTATATATCACCTTTATCATTCCAGGTTATCGATGACTTTAAATGGCTGTTAGCCTTTAAATAATAATTTAACATGGATTACTATGTCAAAAACCCTAATTAAGTTGAAAATTTAATGCAGATTAAGATTAACTGGCACTAAGTTAAGGCTGGTAGGTCGTTAATAAGTTATAAAATGATTAATATACGTGGTAAGTCAGAGCAAAGTTATTTGCTATGGCAGAGGCGTTGATCACGTGACCTGGTCACGTGATCAACGCTTCTTCACACGGTCTTTGTGGAGTTGCAACAGAGCACAGATTTAATGGAATCGCTTTTAAATATTTGTAAGTCATTTCGCCAACACTATGTGATTAACTTTAATGCCTATAGGCATAGGCTATTCATTGTTAACAATAATTGTTATTAATGGGTCTATCTGTATTTCATTAGAGAAGTAATTTTATTGTTTTGGTTTTTTTTTTTTTTTTAAATTATTATACATCTTGTTAAATTACTTGAAATATTGTTGTTATAGTACTTACTAGCTTTTGTCCACGACTTTGTCTGTGCGCTCTATTCTTAAAACGTTTATTACATTTTTATAGCTCATGTATTTTTGTCTAGGGTTAGTTTAATTTTTAATTTTAAATGATATTTCGATAAAAGTTTATTTTTCTGGATGAAATGTATGTGTGTTTTTCTGTATCAAATAATACATAATATACTATTGGCGATTTGTTTAAAAAATAAATACATAATTAATGTATTACCTAAATAAAATTAATAAAAATTTACTTTATAGTTTATATGCATTTAATTCCCTTGTTAGATTAAATATTAAGGGGCGAGAATTAAGCACATGAAATACCATTTAACAAATCTTGCATTAAATAATAATAATAAAAATTGCAAGTAGTCGTAACCTGTAGTAACAGAGAACATCCATCCGTACTTTATATAATATTATTATAAAGTATGTTTGGATGTATGAATGTTTGTGACTATTTCACGCAAAAACTACTGAACCGATCGCCATGAATTTTTGCATACACGTTGTCTGGGACACCAGAAAGGACATAGGGTATATTGTTAATTTCATCGTTCAACGCAGACGAAGTCGCGGGCACCAGCTAGTACGAAATAAATTCAAGATAAAAGAATATCCCTGGGGGTATCACAGAAGATGAAAATTCGTTTTGTAAAGTGTACTATTTAGTACAGTGTATAATTTGTAAATTATAACAAGTATTTGTTACAGCGTAAACTCGTGAGCTTGCTCAAGTAAGGCTCTGTTTCTTTATTACAGTTATTCAGGTTAAAGGCAAAGGATGCAACATCTCTATAAATTTTAATGATATAGTTTTACATTTAGGCCGCGTTCACACTTGCTATTTTAATAATAATAAATTATAAAATAAAATTATCTTTTAGGAGTTTACTCCTTAAGAATCGATTTGCATTATATATATAAGCCCGTGGTATGAAAATTTATGGAAGTAAAATCAAAATTGTCACACGAATGCGTTATGTTATGCGTTATAGTTACGTTCTATTTTTTTAATATTTTAGAATATCTAAAGTTTCAGAGATATTGCGCCTTCAACACAATATTATTTAAAAAAGAATAATGTTGTTCTTTAGGCGTGTTCGAATTGTGAAATTTTATAATCTTTCGTAAGGAGTAACTGACACACACAATTTTTTTTATGTAAAGGTTATCAGACAGGCTGACTATCCACTTGATGGTGGGTGGCTACCGTCGTCTATAACTACCTTAGTAAAGATTAAGGATATCCCCCGATATGGCCGGCGTATCTCCACTTTCAGGTTCGCCGAGGTTCTAACAGGTAGAGTAGCCCTCCTAGCGCTGGATAGCCTTGGCGGGGCACCGATGTCGTGTCATAATCGTAATGCCCATCAACGGCCGTGCTAGAAAGTCATTGGGTTTTAGCCGGTAAAAATCCGCGGCATAACCCCAATGCAGTGTCCCCTACACTGCTGAGTATCCAAGAGGATTTCCCAACGTTAAAAAAAAGGGGGCGTCGTTCTAGTTAAGATTAAATACACTTCGAAGTAGAATATTTAGGACACTTTAACGTATGTTTACCTAACATAGCCCATTGTTACTCAGTAGTAGCACTAACCCATGTGATCGCATCTTTAGTGTTGCAAGTAAAACGTACCTAAGTTTCCTTTCTAATAACCCATCGTTGGAATCAGGCAAGTTTGGTTCTGATTGTGATTACATGTTTTTTGTTAACAACTCGATCGATTCAAACATTATTAATGCTAATGTAGCCTTATACATCTTATGATTCAATGTCGTTTAAATTTACTTATTCTTTATTTGAAAGATTGAATTTCTTGATTTTAAAAAACAGTTAATCACTATCATCGTTATAATGATCGATAAGGACTTCTATTATCATCATCATTATCCAGCTGAAGGACGTTCAGTGTCGCACTGAGACATTAGGATCCCCATAAAGCATATAAATTCACGAGTAAACCTTAATGACTGCAAAACGCATTGTAACCTGTCACTGTTATTATAATAATATATTATGAATCACGAGGTTACATACACTAGAACGTATTAGGTGCGGGTACATCGGGTACATTAAAAATAAATATTGATAAAAAAGCAAAAAGCATCCAAAAAGCTACTATTTAATTACATACAATCTAAAGAAATGTGGATGCTTTTCTTTAGATCGAATTTTGTTGATTCGTGTCTCATTATGAAACTCTATAAAAGGTATTAGAAAATTCTATAGATAGTTGCCGAAGGTGCTTATTGAGGCGTTATTCATAATTCCTTATCAGTCACGAGATAATACTTTTTTTAAATGTTTGAGTGGCGCCAGTGTACCTTTATAAGTTGAATTAGTAAGGAAAATAGAGATAGAGAGACAGACAAATGTAGAGTGAGAAAAATATCTAAATTAGAGCGGTTCGATTATTAGAATTTATATTCCAGAAATAGCACTTTTTAAAAGAACAATGGCCTAAGCTGAGGCAATGCTACGCTTATAAACAAATCGCTAAATAAACTTAGAGCCAATTTAGAAGAGATCATTTACACAAAATTAGCCCAGTCGAGAATCGAAACCGGAACCTATGAGTCAAAGCGCTAAGACAAGCACCTAACCACTCTACCAATGGGACCGATACTTATGTTTTCTACAGAATTCATGCATTCCCAAATAAATGACAGGTCGAACTCTTTAAGAAAATCCAGAAAACCTCCTTAAATTTGATATTCTCTGTCAATTATAAAATGTTATTTTCTAACAATGCAAATACAATGAATGTAACAAAATTTATTATAGCAATTTCATTTTACGGTCACGAACATTTGTGACTTATCTTAAATATCATCAAAGAGACATTTCAGTTTTGTCAACTACTTTAATAGGAAATTGAACTATCTATATAAGGCGTGGTTTCGAATAAGCATAACAGCATTAAAGCAAGATTTTTTTAACACATCCTATGATCATCAACTATATGATGATCTTATAGGCATACAAGGTAAAGGACAGGAGCTTAATTTTAAATTAACTACACAAGTATAATGTAATCATTAAAATATTGCACAAGCAATGGCTTTAGTTAACTCACGTCAGATAACAATCTCAGTAATTTTTAAAAATAATAATCAATTATATTCTTATTTTGAACTTTTTATTGAAACTTTTCAATTGAGTTATTTATATTTTTCCCACTGTTATATAAGACCCAGTGGGCCATTCAATTTTTATTTATTTTAATAAGATAATCTAATTTGATTGATAGATTAATGTTTTTTTTTTTTTCGTTATTTTACTTCTATTAACTTATTAAAAATTATATTTGCTATTATTAGTCTATCGCTGGCAGACTGGGATATTACTTAAATACTTACTCTAAATTTTATTGTGACGAGGTGATCGTGGTAATCTAAATACAGTTTTAATTTTCTGATAATAATTTTTATTATGATAGTAATAAATATTAAAAAAATTTAAAAGAACTCAAATGAATAGTTGGGAATCACGCCCATTCCTACTATGTGACAACTAGATGGCAAAAAATGAACTTCAGTAACTTTTCTTAGATTACTTATGTACTTAAAAACTATAAATCCTTGAAATCCACAAGTCTTGGGCTAACTTTAAAGACTTAGTTGTACATTTTTGTAGGCTTTCAATGCTTTAAATCACTGTTAACATTAATTAAATACTAGTAGTATTGAATGTCAATAATGATTATTTAGAAAATCGAAGTAAAAAAAGGTTATATAGTTTGTAATAGAAATATTTTGCGTCCACTCGTTAAATCGCTGGTTGAAATGAAACAGCTTAAATATGCCTTAAATGTTTATTTATCACACAGTGACTGAATATTGCTACAACTTGATACACACCTAATAAAATTATTATTTAAATGTATGTACAAATTATAATTAACGACTCCATAATATTTTTTTATATATTTTTATATGCAAACTTAAATTCACTATCGATTCCTTTGGTTTTATTTATTAATATTTGTATCCCTCCTCGGGGCTGAAGCTAGGTGGTTGCCGAGATCCGGGGAAAGATTGTCCTGGTCTTGCTTGATTCGGTGATCCAGGCTGAGCTTGGCTGCCTGACTGTGGACGGTTCTGACCAGCATTCTGTCCAATCTGTCCCTGGTTAAACGAACCCTGAGAACCTTGGCTCTGGCCAGGGCGGTTATACTGATATCCAGACTGACCTTGAGCACCACCAGCAGGGAATTGACTCGATCCTTGATTGAAGCTTGAAGACGGACCTCTAGAACCACTTGGACCAGAGGATCCAGCATTGGGTGCATCATATTGAGATTGTCCAGGACCTCTCGGTCCTTGACCGCCAGCTGATCCGGAAGGAGCAGGGGCGCCATACTGTGGTCGCGGAGATTGACCTCCAGCTGGTCCTGAAGGACCTGGAGCACCATACTGTGGTCGAGGAGATTGACCTCCTGCTGGTCCGGAAGGAGCAGGAGCACCGTATTGTGGTCGAGGAGATTGACCTCCAGCTGGTCCTGAAGGAGCAGGAGCGCCATACTGTGGTCGCGGAGATTGCCCTCCAGCTGGTCCGGAAGGAGCAGGGGCGCCATACTGTGGTTGCGGAGATTGACCTCCAGCTGGTCCTGAAGGAGCAGGAGCGCCATACTGTGGTCGCGGAGATTGACCTCCAGCTGGTCCTGAGGGAGCAGGAGCGCCATACTGTGGTCGCGGAGATTGACCTCCAGCTGGTCCGGAAGGAGCAGGAGCACCATATTGTGGTCGAGGAGATTGTCCTCCAGCTGGTCCTGAAGGAGCAGGGGCCTCATACTGTGGTCGTGGAGATTGACCTCCAGCTGGTCCGGAAGGCGCTGGAGCACCGTATTGAGGTCGTGGGGATTGACCTCCAGCTGGTCCAGAAGGAGCAGGGGCGCCAAATTGGGGACGTGTTGCGGGTCCTTGAGATGGGAAACCTCCCGATCCAGATTGCGCATTAGGTGCTCCATAACTAGGGCTTTGTGGCTGATACTGGTTAGTCTGAGGGAATCCATTAGATCCCGTTGGGGCGTTGGGGGCACCATATTGTGGACGAGGACCTTGAGCTTGACCTTGCGGCCTATATGCTGAACCGCCGGCATCATACTGGGGAGATACTGAATTGTCTTCATCTGGATTGTAAGCACCTGAAATAAGACACCGTTGTAGTAAAATATGATTTCAAAATATTTTGTTAATAAGGGAGTAAGTGAATTCTTGTCTTTATTTTCAATTCAATTTATTCTTAATCAGATTACATTTTTACTTCCTTGTAGTCCAAAACTCCTACAGAGACTTTTTAAAGTAACATTTGTAAAGTTATATTATAATAAAAAAACTATATATAAATAAACAAAAAAATGTGCAAAAAATATTAATATAATATTGATTTATCTATTAATTGAATTCGTACTAATCTAATCATTGCTTTTATGGTATTAAACGCAATCATTAAGGAAACTTTCATTTAAGATTTTAAACAACCTCGCAGTTAATTTGTAGAATTTAAGAGTCATTTAAAAATATTTTGGAAATATCTTTTTTTACAAATATTAAAGTATAAAAAATTACCTTCTTGTGTACCAGCGGCAGCAGCCCTTGCATTTTCTTCAATTGATCTCAGAATCTCATCGGGGATAGGCGGAGGTGTGGGCAAATGGTCACCTCTAGGCAGGTAACCGTTTTCGTCAGCCGTATACTGAACACTGTACACTTGACCGTCATCACCGGTATAAGAGAAACCACCCTGAGCTTGTACACCGTTAGTAGCGACACCAGACTCTTCTGCAGATATACCGTTGGAAGTTTCGAAACTGTATGAGAATGTTTCGCCATCATTTTGGTTTTCGTATCTTAAAATCTCAGCATTTCTGTCGGCATCGGCTTGGGGACGTTCAGGTTGCTGACGACCCTGGGCTGAGAAAGATCCCTGAGCTCCTTGACCTCCAAAAGAAGAACCTTGTCCTTGACTTGCCTGTCCAAAACTCTGTTGACTTCCTCCCTGGTTGTCAAAACTCGGTTGTCCATAACCTGGTTTAGAACCTGAAGGAGTAAATCCAGCGCCAGCAGATCCAGGCTGACCAAAGCTGGGGGAGCCTTGGCCTTGATTTTGTCCAAAACTAGGTTGACTGTAACCTGGTTTAGAACCTGAAGGAGTAAATCCAGCGCCAGCAGATCCAGGCTGACCGAAGCTGGGTGAGCCTTGGCCTTGATTTTGTCCAAAACTAGGTTGACCGTAACTGGGTTTCGGTGCACCAGATTGACCATTTGAGCCAAATGATCCCTGTCCACCATTCTGTCCGAAAGAGGGCTGGCCGTAGCTCGGTTTAGGTGCGCCGGGCTGTCCGAAACCGGAAGGTCCAGCGCCACTTGGACCAGATGGCCCAAATCCTGATTCTGAAGGCTGTGCTCCCGCTCCCGATGGCCTACCACCAGACAATCCTGATTGTCCAAATCCTGATTGTTGTCCTGCACCGAAAGGCGTGCTCAGGGAACCAGGGGCGCCACCAGCTGTTGCTGCATTGGCCGGTGGTAAATACGTTCGGTCCAATTTCGCGGCATAACCGCAGGCTATCAACGAAAGGACTATTATCTGAAAATAAAACAAAAAAATATTAAAATTTTTTTGAAGACATATTATATTTATTTGACAAATATTGCTGAAGTAATTTACTCTCATTATTAATAATAAATATATTAATCTTTAATGTTGTTATTAGTAATAATGTACTGTGAGAGCCTATAATTAAGTCCCAAGCCAAAGGTTAATGTGTCTAATTGCTTAAACCTTCCGAATCATATTTTATTGTTAAATTTATATAAATTTATTTTATTATTACCAGCTTCATGTCTAAAGCTGTTGATGATCCAAAAGATGAGTTCCGAATGCTTTCGATGTAGTATTGCAACCTATTTATATCATGTCTATATCGTTCACCTCTGTGAATTACCTAAACAGTACTCACGGCCCTAACCTTTGACTGAGGTTGCATCTGTGTGAGTGACTTGCTTCATTTCTACTTCATAAGCTAATTACATTTTTGTTTAACTGGCTTGTGTGCGTGATGTGCTCATATCAAAAATTATTAAGTATGTATGTTTATTATCAACACGCAACAAGGGTGGTACGCGTTATGTTATTATGTATTTATTTTTCTCAAGAGGACAAAAAAAATTAAGGAAATTAAAACAATTGTAGTCAAATTTATATTTAAATCTAACAGTTGCTATAGATGTCATTTTATGAATAGAGAATTTTCGTTTGATTGGGAAATCAGATAGAAAATCGAAATATTTGCATTAGCATAAAAAATATTCAGAAAAAAAAAATGTTCTCGTATAATAATTGAGACAGTTTCCGAAATACAGAGAACTGACTTCGAATTGCAATTTATAATTTTAAAAACAATTAGGAACTACTAAACTTCTCAATAACACAAGAAAAAAAAACATCTTGGTTTTATCTTCGTCGGCTATCTTGGTTTTAAAAATCGTATACAAATCACATTCATTGAGCTATCGGAATTTATTTATTTTATTTTCCTAAGGGCCTCTTTCACCATGTGTCAAGTAGGCTAATCGCCATTTAAAGTCACCGGTAACCGGGAATGATGTAGATGATATACCTTTGTTTGTACGGTAAAAATCCCAAACATTAAAAAGAAAATAATAAAAAAATTCGCCTATCGAAGGATGCAGTAAACCGAGTGCATAATTTAATAAAACATAAAATTATTTCTAAAAGTAATTAATCAACACTTTACTTGTAGTTGGTGAAAGAGGCCCTAAGTATTGTCTTTTGCTCGCGACTTCATTCTTTCTCAAGAATTATTTTATCAAATGCAAGAAGACTTTTTTAGATTACTGGAAATCGCAGTGTGCCCTGCCACTATTTGCCAGAACCAGACTAAAGCCAAGTTTGAAAAGATCAATTTTAAAGTTGGCCCTACCGGGAATTGAACCCTGGACCCCTGAGCGCAAATACAAGCACCTTAATCACTCTACCAACATAATTATAATTCAAAATATAAATTTCTTGTCAAAAAAAAAGTATGTGTCCGACGCACGACTAGGATTTACTCCTTACGAACGATAAATAAATAATTTAATAAACATAATTAAAACATATTAATATAATATATTACATTATATTAATATGTATTGAAGCATATTGTAGCCTGTAACGCGTAACGTGTGACATGTGACATTTGATTTTTAGTCCAATAACGAGCTTATATATTAAAATGGAGTAAAATTGTAATAATAAGACATCTTTGTTTAATATAAATTTGTTGTTATAACGTTAATATAATATAACGTTAAATAAATATAGATGATAAAATTAATGTCAGATATATGTGTACATATATAACTATTATGTGCTCTATAATTATAGATATCTGATAGACATTGTTAGCACATCGTCAGATTAACAATCTATGAATCTAAGCGTTAATAATGCATCGTCACGCATATTAATATCAATGCGAATTCAGGTGACGTTTCTCATTTCTTGTTTTGAAATGAGCTTACTGTGAGGATTACATATTTATTGATTCACTACACTTATCCGTACTAATATTATAAATGCGAAAGTATGTTTGAATGTATGGATGTTTGTAACTCTTTCACGCAAAAACTACTGAACCGATCACCATGAAATTTTGCATACACGTTGTCTCTGGGACACCAGAAAGGACATAGGGTACCTTTTATACTTCAACGCGGACGAAGTCGCGGGCACAAGCTAGTCTATTATATATTTGTAATAGTTGCATCAATAAAAATATATCATGTTTGATTAATCATTTTTATATGATAAAGTATAATATGATGATGTCTAAAAGGTATGATAGGATAAAAGATAAAGGATAAGAAAGCGATCCTTAACATCCCTTATTTGTTAATTCGTGGTAAACTTCAGGTAAATTGTGAAGGCTGTAAGCTCTGTTACTGTTTAAATTTTGTGATTTAAATCAAAACTTCTTGGGTTCAAAGTACGTTCTGTTATGTTCTTTAATATATTAGGACTAGCAACCCGCTCTCGACTTTTATAAATTTTTTTAAATTTTTTTAGACCTCAATTTTTAGACTTTTTTGAAAATTTTCCTCGTTTTGAAAACCGTATTAAATCCGTTGTTTGGATTTGAAGAAGTTAGTGGAGAATAGAACTTATTTAACGGTAGATGTGAATAAATAAATAAAATTTCAGATATTTCTTGACTATTTCAGTTTGTTAATTAACATTTTTAATTTTGACACAATCACTATGATAATTAAAACATTTTTAGAATACATTTTGTAGTCAGAAAATTCTCTCTCATTATACATTAAAGGGGCGACAGATTGGCTGACTTGTCAATTGGTTATCGTCGCCGAAGAGCACACACAAAGTCTGGGGCAGAACACTTTTTAGTGGCATCCGATATCTGATGGCAGTAACAACCGTCTTAAAAAAAACTTATGCTTTTGATGAGTTAGTAATAGCAGAACACACTTCCACTGTCCCACCTTATACTCCAAATTCTATACCTATTCTCTAATAGGTTAGCAGTACGCATGAATCCCTATTGATTTTGCTTAGACAACCAGCTTGCATGCCACTCTTTACCATAAAAAAGATACACCATCCAAACTTAGAACATACTAATTGGTAATTCTTGAAAAATATAGAAAAAATAATATGCAAATATTACATGGCATATGGTTTATTTTAATTATGCTATAGAAATTAAAAGCAATACGAAGGATGGCGCAAATAGTATAGGAGCTAAGTCGTGGGCTAAAACTTGACCAAATCAATAATTTGATGGCTTGCGGGCAGGTCAGGTCACGTGTTTCACGAATTCGTGATCCAATATTTATTTGTAACGTCTTCGAATAAATTTATTTCGCATAAAATGTGACGTCCTTAAATCATAGCTCCAAGCGCAGTGCAATCATTTTTATAGTAGGTCAACTGAGCTGTACCTGCAGAAAAAATATGGAATTGTGTTGTGTTAGTAAAATTTTTTTAAGGGTGCCAAGAAATTGCAAGAAAATGTATTTAGAACTAGCACTTTATCAATTCACTCTGTTAAAAGAAAAAGAAAAATTCCAAACCATCACAAGTTTCATCAAAATCGGATGAGTTGCTTAGCAATAAAAATGTAAGCAGATAGAAAGACAGAAATAATTCTTACAAATTTTTCTCTAATACATCATTCAACTAGCGTTCATATATGATATTTCCCTCTTTGCATCCTTCTAAAGCCTCTTGCTCACTTGAGGTCATCAGTCAAGAGAACAGCTGATCGAATCGCCACTGGTCTCCACTCTAAAATTCACATATACCAACGTATGGGTACGCCCATTTCCACAAAGCTCACTGACGTTTTTGGGTTAATATGTCGCCTTTAGAGAAATGCCAAGTAATTGTCCTCTCCATAACTCGTATAGCAAGAGTTTTACTTGCAATACATACCAGAGGATACTTTACGTTTGTATTAACGTCTCAACGTATCAATTGTACCCATTTGATGTAAAATTAATTACATAAGTAGTTTTTAGTGTTATCATTTTAAATGACTGTTAATTATATTATTAGCTTTAAAATTGTTAAAATCTCTTTTTAATATATAAAAGGCGATGTGTGTATGTATGTCCAGTATAGACTCCAAAACCGATTTTGATGAAACTTTCAGATAATTTTCAGATTAGTCCACCGGGTGTTCCTGTGAAGTTTGGTAGCGATCGGACGCGGACGAAATCGCGGGCAAAATACAAGTTATAAATAAATAAATAAAGTTAAGTATAATTTTTTTGTTTGTTCTATAATTTTTTTCTATACAGTTCATAAATCTATTGAGTACCTACTGATCTTAATAAAAAAATTACCTAAGTTCAGTAAAGAGAGAGCGCATAATGAAACTATTATTTCTTTTGAATTTTTTTGTGATTTTTGGGAGTGATTTCAACAAAAAATCTATTATACCAAACTTATCCAACCGATTTCAGTGATATACCTATATATTGATATATGTCAAGAATGCATATATACGCTTTATTTATATAACTTCGGTACTTAAACTCCAAAGTTATTGGCGATGAAGTTGACGAAGTTTATCGAATGTTTATGTATTAAAAATAAGAATACTCACTAACTTTTTACACCTTGTTCTTAGATGATTTAACAGGTCACTTAAAGGCACTTAAAGGATAAAACTCGAAATGATCTTATGCTTAAGTTTTAAGCAGCTGCAAGTTAAATTATTAAAGACATTTTACAATAACTGGAAATTACAAAATAGTTATAAAGAAAACTATTTGGTAACTATTTAGTTTAAATAATTTTTATTTATGTAAAGGTCAACAGGCAGGCTGATGGTTGACTTGACTAATGGCATCTTTTACTTACTTACCTAAACACAAAGATGGTCACGATGGTCTTTTGTATGTTACTGCTGCCTGACCTGCTACTAATAAACAAGAAAGGCGATTCTAACTCGTACTTAAAATTTTCATTATAATCTATTCTAATACTTATATTAGAATATTATGGATATTTTTTTTATTAATGTCAAAATAAAGCACGTATGTCATGTCATACGAAAATGAAATGCATCCTTCAAGTATGCGCTTCAGGATAATATTCTCTTAATAATATTCTCTTGATATAATATAGACAATCCCAATTCTTATTTACTCGTTTTACTTGATTCTAGGAAATAATGATCCAGTTAAAATTAAAATTTTTGAAAAATAATAAATAGAAAGCTTTTACATAATATAACAAGAATATATTCTCTTATATAATCGATAAATGCTTTTCATTATAAATATTTGCTTTGAATTTCAATACTAACAAAAGTTTTATGGTGTGAAAAAGGGTCTTAAGATAGCGTTTTCATTAGACTCAAATATTCACAAAGTCACGAATCATAACTGTTAAACATTTGTATTTGTCTTAAAGTTTCTCTGAAATAAATATATAACAGTTAGTGAATATTATAAATAAAAAAAAATATGTCAATCATTTACTTATTTTTTTATAACTTTGACCTATCTGCATTAATTTTAGTGAAAGTTTCATATAATGCACAACGTGTTGTAAGCTATTTTTTCTATCAATGAGTATAACATAGGTCAATAAAAAATTGCATCCCGGGCGAAGCCGGGAGTGGGTCTCTAATATATTTTCTATTCTTCTACGTAGAGATTTCGCATTATAGTTAATTTTAGGACAATTTGTAATTAATTAATTTAAAATAAAATTTATTTAATGAGGCATTAAATGGTCCAGATTAAATTAATTATTGAATTGGAAATTTTCAAATATTCCTTTTTTTTAAAATTATTATTTCCCCTGTTGATTACACCACCCCCACGGATTCAATTTTACAACTTTTGAATTATAAGAATAAAGAAATTTATTTTAGAATAACAAATTTAGTTTTAACATATTTCTGTCCCTCAGCACTAGGCTCTGCCTAGTTGTTTATTATTATTAATATTTAAATTAATTTAAAGCTAGGTTTTCAATGTTCAAGCTAGGTTTCTTGTTAAGGGGGTCGGGGGCTCACATGTCCCCCGGCGAGTCAGGGACGTTTTTTTTTCTAAATATTCTATATTACATGTCTTTATTTATTATGTATTAAATTAATGAAATTAAGTTCCGTCAATCTTTATTATTATCTATTGACATCTACGCTATTTTCGTACAATTTTTTAAAAAAAAATCTGTTTTAGTGTCGTCTGTCATAATATATTTAATGGCATTTTTTATTTATTGTTACGTCCAACATTAAGTTGTAGAACAATATTTTTAGGTAACTACTTAGATTAAATTTAAAAAAAAATATTTATAGAAATTATTAACAATAGTTTACTTGGGGTTACGTAATCTAAATATTACCGAATGGTGGTATGTGATGGTGAATAATACTCATTAAAAAAAATGGTCTTCAAGATGGAATTGAAACTCGCACGCAATCTGCAGAGCAATAAAGCTTAGTTTAATATCTTTATTACAATTTAAAATTTCGTAGTTAACATTGCAATGTAACGTATTAGAACTAACTCTGATTTGTGGTGTCCCACAAGGCAGTGTTCTAGGACCTTTGTTGTTTATATATATGAAATGTTTTAATAAGTTTGTTATAAGTAAATGTGTAAACAAATTGATATCTTTAGTATGTAAAATATTGCTCAGTTTATGGTCAATTTACTCAAAGAAAACTTGAGTTAGTGTATGGATAATTATTTAAGTATTTTCAAATATAACACGAAACAGATGAAAGGCTGCATCGATTTCGTACTTCCAGTTGCATTGCAACCTTTACAAGCTGCTTTAATTGACTTATTACTTACTTATAATATTAGAATATTAATTACGCTATTAAAATCTGCATATTACCATTTGAAAATGCATACCTTTCAATTTCATTTTAACTGCCTTTATTGCCTTGAAATCAAATATATAATACTGATTTATTTTTCAATAAGCCATATTGGTAAAAGATATCGCTGTGATATGTCCGTTTAGTTCTTTAGAAAAAATATTTTGATGTGGTCCAAAAACGTCTACCTATGTCCATATAATATGTGGACTATATCGTCAGTGTCGTATTCTGTCCCCCACACATTACCAACTTCAGCTTACTAATCTGTCAATATATTTTTTTATATATTATAAAGGGTGGCAGACAGGCTGACGGTCCGCTTGACGAAATGTGGTTACCGTTGTGATACAAACATCACCAGGTTGGGTGCCGGTGTGCCTTACCTTTTTCATAATAAGGCTGTTTTCAAAGTAGTTTTTTTATGTTAAGGTTATAAATATTACAATACAGTAAACAGAATGTTTGACAGCCACGGTCAATTTACTCATATGCAATAAATATCACAATTATTCACATAATTTGATAATTTTTATGTATCAATTGTTATCAAGTTTACATTGAATTGAATAATTTGTATTCGTCAAGTTAAGGCCGCCAAGTTTGGATGATAAATGGACTATTTGAAATATCTTGTTAATTGAACCGACTACTGATGAGAGGGGTTTATTCGCTTATAAATTAACATATTCATTTGGCAAATGATTATTACAGCTTTAGATATAGACTAGACATTAGCCGCGTCCATATCGGCCGAACGTACTCGCGAGGCAGCCTCGCGGTTTTCGCTCGCGAGCCATGGCTCGCGCGGAAGTGTCAGATAAATAACCACTATCCCGTATCCCGCGGAGAGCCTCGCGAGGAAGTCTGAGCAGGAATTCTCGAACATTCAAAAATGGACAGGCGTGTAGCAAAAACTTCTATTATAACTTACTAGCTATTACACACGACCTCGTCCACGTAAATTTATAAAATATAACCTATATTACTCGCTGATCATATAGCTTTCTATAAGTGAAAAATATATTAAAATCGGTTCAATAGTTTTTGAGTTTATTCGTTACAAACAAAAATACAAATTTTTTCTCTTTATAATATTAATATAGATAATAGAATTCTTTGATGTGGAGTTGAATTGTCTTGCAAGCTAAAACACAGCGTCCACAAGCACAGCTCACCCCGAGGCACCTTTGAGCACGATCCGTTTACCAACAACAGCTTAAGACACACTCGGCCGAGCCAAAGTCCACCACCGACCTAGCATTTGTTGAGCGAGGCTGCCTCGCGAGCCTATGCGGCCGGTGTGTACATTCCTTTGATTTTTTTAATTAAAAAATGTGTCATTTTAATTTAATTTTAAAGTGAAATAGCGATTTACATCCACTCTTAAGGCAAAGCACGGCGTGTCTCAACTTATAGGATCGTGGTAGGCTTGCTCTGTATATAGTTATTTACTGTGGTTTTTAGACTACTGGAGCAAACAAGTGAAGCGTCTGCCTCACCACCGCCCTTTCTCTTTAAAATAAATTTTGTCAATGCAGTTGCGTTTATAAAAATATCTCGTCGTGAATTTAGTAAAAAAGTTTCCAAACGAAACATCGACTAACTCTGACGTGGGTCTATAATTGACGCACAATGCGTTACTTAATGCCCAGATGGTAAATAAAATGTTTGGTAACGTTTGTGGGTAATTTAAACGTAATTAAAAATTTAGTAATCCATCTATCACATCTATTGCACGTGAGCTTCGTGAGGCGGCAGGTTTTTATATTAATTTCAATTCAAAACTTTACACCAACCGAGATATTTTGTTTGACTCTATTAATGCTATATTATAGTGACTGTTATAATTTTAATGTTCAAAAATACACTAATAATTTATTAAACATCATTTCCCAAGTTGACCCTGCCGGGAATCGAACCCGGAGCCCCTAAGACAGAATGTTGAGGCAAACACCCTAACCACTCAACCAACGGGCTATTCAAATTAGGGAGAAGCCTGTGGCCTGCATTAGAACGTAGTATATAATCGAGTAGGCTGTATACTTAGTTAAGCTAATTAAGTTAAAATATTATAGAGAACCCGTTAATTGCCTATGCCTATTTTTGGCGTAGGTAACAGTTTATAATCAGCGTAGATAATTAGATCTCTCTACCGTTCTCAGGCTCATCTCATTTAATTTAATTCAGATCACATATCCGTCACAGCCTTGAAAGCAAATTCTGTTACAAACTTTATTAGTAGTTACAGTAATGTACTGAGCTGCCAATCTAGAGGCCACCATGGAAATTTAGCACCTGTGCTGTTGTGTTTCGACGTGGATGTAATGCAATAAAACCTTTCACTTATTTAGCTTAGTGCTGTCTACCTGCTTACCGTTACATAATAAAAATATATGTTGCAGTGTTCTCTTACAATAATCCATGTTGCAAAGTGTTTATCATAAAATGCCATAAAATAAACATTTCATTTTTATTTAAAAATATTAAAAAATTTAATAGCAAAAGAATGAAATGATTAACCGCCCGGTATAATTTACTGGCACTAATTAAATAATTAAAATTGAGTACAGGTATAATTCGGGCGAATTACGAGTATAATAATATGAGGCTTTAAATTTAAGTGTAGTTAAATAATAACTTTATCAAATAAACTTAAGCAATTTAAAATGGCCTGGCTAATAATAATATTGTTAAAAAAATTTTTTTTCACTATGCATCCTAAAGTCTATACTTACTAATATTATAAAGAGAGAAAGAAAATTTGTATGTTTGTAATAAATGTAACCGATTTTAAAAAATTCTCTCATAGAAAGCTACGTTATCAGCGAGTGACATTTTAAAAAGTTACGCGGGCGAAGTCGCGTGAAACAGCTAGTAATTTATAAATGCGAAAGTTAGTTTGTTTTGCTTTCACGCCTTAAATACTCAATCGATCATCATGACATTTTGAACACGTCAGGGATGCGTTTGTCAGGGGACATAGGGTGACTTTCATCCAGAAAGAAAGTAGTGTTCCCGAGGGATCAAATAAATGTAAAAATAACAAATTAAATGTCTGACAAAAATATATGAGTATTAAAGATTTAATATTTAAGAAAAAGAGCCGCCGACGAAGTCGCGAACAAAGGCTTGTATTATAATTATATTTCTTAAGTAGTAACAAATATATTTCTTAATTATTTTTTTTTATCATAATTACTCTTTAAATTATAATTAAAAAAAATCAAATTTTAATACACAGTTCAATTTTAAAAAGGTGTCGATCCGTGTCGAAAAGGAAAAAGATAGAATTATATATTTACAAAATAATTTATTACAATAATACAATTGAAAACAGAAAACACAATTCCATGATTTCTTGTGGAATTTTTCTCGTTTTTACAAAATAATATTGTTAAATATTATTTTTATCTCGTATATATAAATCATAAAATCTTAAAAATTAAAAAATACAGCGTACCTATAAATGGCGATGGACCTAATCAGTAGTCTCTATGTGCGTACGAGCCTGCATACACACATTCATGCCACAGTAAGTCCATATATTTCCATAGTAGATTTTTGCCATAGTATACCACCATTTTCCTTCAAATAACCAATGATGAATCCTATGAGCTCTAACATAGTAACGCTATCACATAATGTCTCTATGTACGACAAGCTCATAGGATGAACTTCACACTCAGTGAAATGTCCGCCCTTTTTATAGTATCAAAATAAAATTATTAATTATTATCACTTTATTATTATTATTATATAATTTTAAAACTAAAACCCATACATTTAAGTAAATTTTGATATTGGCAAGCGGCTTTAACAATTGAAATCAATGGCACATTAAAATTTAATAATGATATCCGCTATCAGCGTCAAAACTTGGAGGTTTTCTAGGTCCGCCAAATACTTCGCCCTTACCAGCCACGCTTTGACCGGAGTGGAAAGATTGTGCTGTAGCGCTCTGACTTCCAAACTGTCCTGTTCCCTGTTTCTGATTTGAAAATTGACCAGGCTTAAAACTTTGAGGAGAGCCTAAATTTCCTAAATTTTGTGCCGACAAATGAGATTGTTGTCCAGAATCTTGACTGGGTCTTCCAGCGTTGTTAAACTGAGAATTACCATTAGATTGGATAGGCTTGGAGCCGAAACTCGCTTGTGCGCTTGCTCTGGAACCTTGACAACAGGGATCTTGTGGTATCTGAACACCAAAAGGTTTTGAGCCACGAGTCCCTTGATTAGTACTTTGAATATTAAATTGAGTTTGAATTGGCTGCGCGTTATTGCCATGTTTACCAAATGAGGACCCGCTTACAGGCTGACCAAAAGAGGTCAAATGAGAAGCTGCTTCCTGAGTATCGAATTTATTTGCAACCTGAGGTTCAATAGCTGATTGAGAAATGGATTTTGAGCTTTGATCTTTCTGACCAAACTGACCTGATGACAAATCTGGATTTGACGGAGCAGGCAATGTTTGAGCTGGTTTGTTATACTCATATATTTCTCCATTGTACTGCTGGCTTGTTGATTGGCCAAAAGAAGAATCTCCGCTATTTATATTCCCCAATGGCACGTTACTACTCTCGCTTTGGAAAGAGTTGGTTTGACTATTGTGATTTACATTTTCTGGAGTATTTTGTGATTTTGTAGTTTGTGAACCAAAGGTATTTATTCCAGATTGAATAGGTTGAGGGCGTCTATTGATTTGAGAAGAAGTTGTTTTCATCCCAAATTGATTACTTGGTTGTACATTAAAGCTGGTAGCTGTTGTAGGTAAGCTAGGTGTGAAAGACGAAGCAGTAGCTTGGGTGATACCATTGTAATTATTTTGATTTTGTCCTGCTATTTGGTTAGGAGAGGTGAGTGTAACAGACGATGGTTGTTTAGAATGGCTCTGGATTTGAGAACCATGAACAGTATTAGAGAATTGAGCGTTACTTGAAGCCGATAATGGAGAACCATGTACAGAGGGAGTTTTAAAAGGTTGTGATGGTTGATTATAATAATAAGAATCATCTTGTCCATGACTTTGACTAAAATCAGGACGTGATGTACTTGGTGAGGAACGAGTATCATCATGGTTTTGTCCTTGTAGTTGATTGAAAGGAGCAGTATTTTTCTGGTTGAAACCAAACTGAAGGTTGCTGTTTGGACTGGATGATATCTGGGAATTAAAAGGAGCAGAAGAAAATGCTGAAAGTTGTCCTGGTTTATTTTTTACTGAACTCTGACTCTGGCTATCAAATTGAAGTTGTAAATTACCATCATCAGTGGGTTTTTTGGTACCAACATTGTGGTTGAAAGATGATCCTTGAGTTCCGTATTGAGTAGACGAATCAAAATTTTGGGAGTTAAATGAACTGCCTGGGAATTTAGATGTTTCACTATGAGCAGAACTCGTATCAGATTGAGAGTTCAAACCAGTAAATGCAGACTGTGCTGATTCTGGAATTTTGTTTTGAATTTCTGATATAGAACCAAATTGTTTATTCTGATCTTGTCTAGAGAATTGAGAGCCGTGTATATTATTCTTAGTTGAGTCTGAAGATAATTGTCCTGGGAAAGCTTCGGATTTGAAAGAAGCAAAAGACGACTGGGTAGACGCTTGACCACTTTGACCACGGTTATTACCGTTGATTTGGGGTCTGCCATTAGTTAATTGAGATTGGAATGAAGTCTGGCTCGGAGTTGAGGGTTGAGAGTTAAATGAAGCAAAAGACGAAGCAGATTGCGTAGGTACTGGTACATCTTGGCCACGACTATTACCGTTGAATTGAGGATTGCCGTTTGTTGGTTGAGAATGGAAACGTGTAGACGAAATGTGGCCAGGAGAAGAGGCTTGAGAATTAAATGAAGCAAAAGAAGAAGCAGATTGAGTAGGCGCTTGAGTACCATGAGCACGATTGTTACCATTGAATCGAGGACTGCTATTAGTTAATTGTGGTGTAGGGGCTTGAGAATCCAATGAGGCAAAAGAGGAAGCAGACTGCGCTCGAGTTGATTCACGTTGATTTTGACCGTTAATGTTGAATTGAGGAGGTCCATTAGTTGACATAGAATATCTTTGATTAGATGAAGATTGAAACTGACTGTGAAATTGTGGTCCATTGTTAGAAACAGAACCGTGAGAGTTCAGGTCCGATTGAGACGATCCTAATGGAGTACTTGGAGCTATATTCGAAGAAAGAGAACTATGATCTTCACCTTCAAAGCCAGTCTGGCTTGGTTGATTTGGCTCAACATTAGTCAATTGTTGGTGCCCAAAACCGCTAATCTGTGATCCGATACTGGGTTGAGATGAAGCAAAAGCTGAAGATTGACTCCGATGTTTATTAGTGGATGACAAGGGCCGAAAATTTCCATTAGTACTTCCACCATTAATAAATCCAGTAGAACTCTGTTCGGGTCTGTTTTGTTGACTGGGAGGTAAATAATCTTTTATTGATTTGTTACCATCATTTACTGATGCACTAGCACTAGCTGATTTATCATGGAAACCACTATGCGCTGCAGATGCTGCAAAAGAATTAGGTCTTCCAACATTACTTTGGCTTATGAATGACCCGCTAGCAGTCGCATCTGAATGTCTATTGCCAGATTGATCTACTTTTCCATTGTATTGACCAGAATTGTCATTTTCTGCGTAATCGCCTCCGGCATTGTATTTCTGAGCATCGTATGAGCCTGTAAATAAAAATGAAAGTTGTAAGTCATTTGTCAACACTCTCAAACGATATGTGAACTGCGATACATTTATCAAATAATACAATAGGGTTTAACGTTAAGCTGTGACGGTTTAACGGGAAGTGAATAATATATTTTGTCGTGTATTGGTACACTAACTTGATAAATTCTCTAGACTATTATTATAATTAATTTTATTTATGTCACTAAAGTTACTAATTTTATATAAAATTTTAATCGTTCCATTTTTATATTTATCGATTTAATTAAAAACCCCAGGAAGTTATTTATTACCACAACACTATGAAGGAATTCTTGAATTCTACTATTCTACTCATTAGGTGAGTAATTTTTAAACAGGATGTGTAATGTATGCAATAAATTGTAGTATATATTATATGCATATATAACCGTTATTTCTGGCTTTAATTGTAGATAAAAATAATTTTTGTTTTTTTTTTACAATTATTTTAAGTTTAGACTATTGCATTTTTAATACTCATTTTAAGAACTGTAACATCATTTTTTTTTGCTTTGTAAGCGGAGAATATTAGTGAATTTTACATGATCATTATTAGCATACTTTTATATTACAAAATATATTATAATGCTGTTAAATAATATAATATAACTTTGTAAATATTAATATAAAATTTTTAATAAATAATATTACCCTAATCACTTTTGCCAGTTATTGTTGCTCTTAAGTTTAAAGGTAAGTTTTGTTATTTTATTTTGACAAAATCACAGTGTAATCTTTTTGACTTATACTAAAATAATTTGATTTGGTTTATTTTTACATGATTCATTCAGAAATTTATGATAAAAAATAATTTTGGCATTGCTTTTTGTAAATGAGAGATAATAATGAATAAGGGACAAATATAAATTTGTACCGAAGCGAAGACCGAAAAATGATTAATTTTTCAATAGCTTAAACAAGTGTATATATGTACTATATGTACTAAAGTACTATTCTCATTTATTTTTGTTACTATGCTCTCAACCCTTAATATATTATCTATGTTTGAAATGATACGGGTACACCGTCATAAACGGATAATACTAATTTATTTTATATTAATCAAAATGACTAAATCATATTTCAATTAATCCACTTTTAATATATTCCAAATAACTCACCATCATCAACGATCCCAGCAGCTTCCTCTTTTGCGTTTTGTTCCAAAGATCTTAAGATCTCTTCAGGAATCGGAGGAGGAGTTGGCAAGTGATCACCTTTAGGCTGATATCCACCTTCATCAGCAGTATATGTTACACTGTACACTTGACCGTCATCACCTTTATAAGCGTAAGCTCCCTGAGCTTGTACACCATTATTTTCAACACCATTTTCTTCAGCAATAATTCCATTATCAGTTTCAAACGCGTAGTTAAAACTCTCTGGCCCAACTTCGCTATTAAATCTCAATGTATTTGACGCTCTTTCTTGTGCAGCTTGGGGTCTTTCGGGACCTTGGTCATTGTGTGAAGAACTATGAGTTTGTCCAGAGCCGGGAAGCTGTCTAAAACCAGCCACAGGCGTACTTCTGAAAGCTGCCTCCCCAACTTTAGAATCAGCTGATCCATAAACAGTTCTTGGTAAACCTAGACCGCTTTCTCCAGGTCCAGACGCCCTAGTACCAGCAGACGCTGCATCAACAACAACTCCTTGGAAATCATTTGTATAGCTGCCTTTAGGAAGACCTCCGAGACCTTGATTGAACGAGTTCCCAGCAAAAGGAGTTTGAAGAGATCCAGGACTTCCTCCTGCTGTTTTAGCTGAAGCTGGTGGTAGATATGCACGATCTAATTTTGCAGCACTACATACCGCTATGTAAGCGGCTATAAAGATCTGTAAAAAAGATAAAACATTTATTTACCTAACTGTTATATTAGCAAAGCTCTATGTATTCCGATATCATGAACTCGGGCAGGAAATGTGGTGGAAGAAATCACTCTCTCAAAGAAGACCACTAAGTAATAATGCACGTTATCTGAACCCAATTCGCTGTTTTTACTTTTATCCCTTATTAGCCTTACACCTATAGTGATGGCATCGTGTTATAGTGATGGCCCCTGATTGTAGTCCTAGGCAAACCGAATTATAGAATCCAGTGGATATTCAGACGGCTAACCAAAATATGTTACAAGAAACAATGTTTGATTAGAGTAAACAATAAAATATTTGTTTCACATAGATGTGTATTATTTTCAAATAAATATTTCTTCATATAAATTAATCGTCCTTGCTAATAGTTTTAATCAATGACTTTGTATTATTAAAAAGGATTACCAATTCCATAATTACTCGTATTCACCTATACGGTAACTACGTTAATACAAAACTACAACGATGTTCCTATGTTCCTGTGTCCACACGTACTGTTGTCTTTTTATAAATCTTCAGCTTTTTATACCTCTTCTTAAGATGACTAAAAAACGTGCTCATCTGAATAGACAATCTTATGAATGCTGCGGAAAAATACATGGGATTTAACTTTGAACCGTTATGACGACGATTTAAGGTCGAAATTCCTTGTAGTGTTATAGAATGCTTATGTGTTAGCTTGTACAGATGGACGCATAGCAAACCCAAGTTCAAGAGGCAACGAAAATGCGATAGTTTAATTAGAGAATAAAGAGATATTGTCCAATCATTTATTGAATGGACATATTTCTTAATTTGCACGCAAAGTATTGTAACACTTCAATATTAATTGACAATAAAAACTATCTATTGTTTAACCATTACATTTATTTAAAAAGTTAATACAACGCCGTAATTAAAAAAAAATATTATTTTTAAACTAATTTTATAGTGCTTACATAATACAGTTTCATTAACATATTTCAAGTAAATATATTAATAATAATTCCACATTGGTGCTTTTAAAATTATTTTAAATTGTTGTTAAAATTTTCATAATATTGTTGTTAAAAAAAGACTAAACATGCTTAACCTATTCTTTATTTACCTACTTATTTATTTTAAATATTTAAAAAAAATTAAAAAAATATATGTATAAAATACGTTTTTATTACTATATTTTATTACTAGCTTTTATTTAATTTTTCAACTAAAATTCAAATTAATATAAATTTTATATTAAAAATCAAAATATGTATTTCAGTGAAGATTGAGTGCGTTGTGTTTCGTAATCAAAAATTGGAGAACAAATCTTGTGGCAGTATAGTACCTACTTCTTCATAGATCAATGCGAAATAATAGGTCTTGATAGATAATGGAATAGGCTTTGGCATCTCTTACTGAAACCATACTAGCTGTTATTTCACAGTGGTCTTCTGAAACGAAGAAGTCTCCCCAATTTGTGACTCTGAATCCTACTACTCCCATTACTGAAAACTACCGCGAAGTAATGCTAACGCGATCCTGTGGTACTAGGTACTAGAGGGAAGGTTTTTAGTGAGTAAAAATCTCACACTATCAGTCACTTGACCGATGTCTTTTAGAAGATTTTCCTCTTCTCTCTCATTTAAAATTTTTTTTTATTGAAAACTCAAGTAAGAATAAAATATGTATACTGATTCTTGTTGTACAGTCAGTTTTACACAGAAGGTTTCTACTCTGATAAACTTTAGGATTACAATGAAAAAATATGAAGTTCTTGTAAATATTGTGTGACAAGCTAAAGTTTTTTGAATATTATAAAGCTCGTTAATAGAAAATAATAAGAACGAAAGAAGATCCTTTTACACTCAAATGAGACTAATTTACTTAACACTTTTGTATTTAGGGAAAGTATGTATGGATGTATGGATGTATGGATGTTTGTAATTATTTCACGCAAAAACTACTGAACCAATCACAATGAAATTTTGCATACACGTTGTCTAAGACACCAGAAAGGACATAGGGTACGTTTCATGGTTCAACGCGGACGGAATCGCGGGCACCAGCTAGTAATAGATAATCAGAAACCCAATGAAATATTCGTATTTTTAAACAGTATTGTATTTTACTTATGGCGGGACACACTGCGTTTCGCATTATCTGGGCAGCCTGTCTGGTGGCAGTAACCATCCTTCACAGAAGACCACCGTGAAATAACAACATATTATGTGTACTAATATTATAAATGCGAAAGTATGTTTGGATGTATGGATGTTTGTGACTCTTTCACGCAAAAACTACTGAAACGATCACAATGAAATTTTGCATACACGTTGTCTGGGACACCAGAAAGGACATAGGGTACGTTTCATCGTTCAACGCGGACGAAGTCGCGGGCACCAGCTAGTGTGTCATATAAGGCGAAGATAGCCTGTGGAAGTTAAAAAAAATGTAATTACATAACAAACAAGATCATATTGATCTCATATTAAACCCGGAATTATTATGACAACCTGACTCAATATTCACTAATTACGACAAAATAAATATTTCAATGGCAACATTCAATATAAGTAATTTTTTGCATGAATCGAGTTTATTTCGACATTAATATAAATAATTCCTTTACCTCCGGGTCGCAGTTCATCAAATCGTTTATTAAAAATATTGTTTTTTATTATACTTATGTATATACTTATTCTATGTTATGTAAGACAATTATGTTAAGTTTATTTATGTCTTCAAAAGCTATAGGTATATGTATATATGTTACTATATATATTATATTGTGTTGTATTAAGATTTTTTTTATTCAGATATTCCTAAGGCGCTTAATGGCGTCAAATGAGTACAAGACTTTCTTAAGCTTACTTCTTAAGCTTGAATAAAAAAGCTTGAAAAATATATTATATATAAATTACCAGATAAATATATATTAAATGTAGACTATATTTGGTACATTTTTTTTTCATATCACCAAAGCTTCTATAATATTTAACATGCTGTAATCAATTGAACTCCCAATTAAACTAGTGGGAAAAGATAGATTGGATTAACCACCTTTTCTTGTTTAGGTTGCAAGTAGGTGACCTGAACAGCGCCCTGGCTTTCCCATTATCTGATGATGCCAGGGAGCTGTACAATATTTACGATTCTAGATTTAGTGTGTAGTAATAGTTTAGTATAGTAGTATCTAGTATAGTTTATCTATGTATATAAGACCTTGCCCAATGAGGCGACATGTCTCTAAGGGAAAAGCCTTAAGATTTAAAAAAAACACCTTTTCCCACCAGTAGGCTTTTACCATCAGTCTATTTGATAGCCTAACATAGATAAATTTTGAGTCGCAATACACAACTAAGAATTCAAATTAATCCAATTAGAATGCACGCAAGAATAGTTACATCTAGTTATGACATGCATGTGTCAAATATAGAACCGGTCAAAAAACTGCTTAGAGGACGTCGACCTTTGACTGTATTAAAATGACATTGTTTAAGAGAAAGGCTTAATCTTGGCGAACCCGTTGGATGAGTGGTTAGGGTGTTTGCCTTAACTCTCTGTTCCAGGGTTCCCGGGTTCGGTTCCCAGCAGAGTCAACTGTAGAAATAAATTTTTCAAAGGTGGCAATTTTCAATTTTCAAAGCATCCTAGGACTTCGAATATTTGAAAAAAAAAAAAAAAAAGCTGAGTTTTCCTAGCCATTCTCGTGTTTCGCGCTTAGTAACAACATTCCGAGATTTTTTTTATTTATATAATAAATAATTATGAAGATATATAAAAAAGCCATAATTAAAATTGTGCCCAAACAATTTTTATATAATTTTTATAATTTTTATACATTTTTTATATTTCTGAGGAATTAGTTATTATATCGCAGACTACTAAATACTGCAGCATTAGGTCAAAGTTATGGAAATACCACCAAAGTATCAATATGTCTACCAAATTTCACATCAATGGAACCTGTGGAAGTTCCTTCATCAAGTAGGAAATGGGCTGATTGTCTTCAAACGCCTTAACAGATCATCATAAATTATAACTAAGAACCATTTTGAGCACGTCAGCTTTGAAAAAAAAAACGAATTAATACACAGAGGCACACGTCGAATTTACAACACCCCGTTTTTGAGTCAGACGTCGTGGTAGACTTCTACAAGACACAAGTAAAATTAAAAATATAAATGAAAAATCTTAACTCCAACATAATCATCCAATATATTTAAAATCATAAAATATTTTTTTTTATAAAAAAAATGCTGTCAACTACTGAGCCTTGCTCACCCATAGAAACCTTCAGTTAGACCCATAGACTTTATTTAACAGTGGTTAAGTTGCCGCCAGTATGTCATGTATTTGCAATAGTTAACTTTATCAAAGGCAGACGAGCACGCGAACGATTAATTCTTAGTTTTACAGATTTTTTATGTAATTTATGTATAATTTACTGTGATACAAATACAAATGGATATCTTTTGTATTATCTGATTTAGTTTTTTCTCTGTATTTGTCGCACATTAAAAAGTTACGTAACCAAATACTTGACCACGATCAAGATTTACATACATCATCGAATTATCACGACAACACATTCAACATAATTATAAATAAATAATAAGTTGACATATTTTTTAAATAATAAAAAAAAAATTATGACTAGTTTGTGCGTGACCATTTCGTAAATTTATAACAGAATTTTTTTTTTATTTATTTCTTTATTTTTTTTTAATTTAATGAACGGCAGACATGTTGAAGGTGCACTTAGCAATGTCAATGGTAAGTGCAATGACCACTTACCATTGACAAGTGGTAATGTCAATGGTTAGTGACCATTGACTTACCATTGACAATGGTCAATGGTAACTTGACAGCAAAGGCCCGTCAAGTTGGGGATCATATCTCCTAGAAATTATTATAAAAATTTAACACAAGAAAATATTTCTTAAAAATACTATTTTAAAATGACTAACCACCTTGAAGGTCTAATTGATAGTAGATAGCTAATAGCTAATACAGCAACCTAATAAGTAGTGGCCACTCCACCGATCTCCCCATGGTCTTTGGTCCCCATGGCCCATGGTCTGATTCGCAGATTTATCCACGCAAAAAAAAAATACACTGCGTTTTGCAGTCATTTGGGCAGTCCATATTGAGGCAGAAAACTTTCAGTTACAAGAGACCAATAAGGGATGTCAGAGCCCATTGTCTTCCTTTCCTAATCTCTTATACTAGCGACCCGCTTTCTGCTTCGCCCAGCAAAAAACTTAATTAGGTTTTATTATAAACATACTAGCCGGTGCCCGCGACTTTATCCGGGCCCAGAAAACGTGTATACAAAATTTCATGGTGATCGGTTCAGTAGTTTTTTCGTGAAAGAGTTATAAACATTCATAAATACTTTCACATTTATAATATTATATAGTACGGATATAAAATTCAGTGAAAATCTGTTAAGTGGTTTAGGAGTTTCAAATTGTAATAGCGACGCAGAAAGTGATTTCAAATTGTAATATGTAAAGATGCTTGAACGTTCTACTTTCCTTTTTTATGTAAAAGGGTGGCAGATGAGCTGACATTCCAATTAATATTGTATGTGGGTAATACATACTATCGTCGACTAAATCCACATAAGATACAAGGTGTCCTAAATTAACAAATTTGCTAGATACCTTTGTTGAGAATACTAATTCTACAAAGTATATATAGATATTTTTACCTACATTTTCGCGGTATTCACTATTTTGATTTTGATACGATTTTCACTAATGAAAAGAGTGATAAACGTTGAAGGTTTGTTATATATAATTTGCCGAAAAAAATTCATCCGCACGAAGCCGGGGGCGCATCGCTAGTATAGTATAATCTAATCTTCATTAACTAAACAAGATCGCTAACATAGATTGTAAACTCAATCGTATGATGAAGTTGTTAATTTTTTTTTATCAGTTCTCAACATATTTATTAACGAGCAGTTTCAATTTCGTCATGACTGGTTTAGACGCGACATGACGATTCGTTAAAAGCTTATACATTATTCACATTTCGTTGTAAGAACGCTTTTAGAATTAAACGTTGAAATAGTAATTTCTGAATAAATTTGTTAAATAAAATGTTGAAACAGTAAGTGTTGTGCGGACGATATTCTTTATTTAAATAAATATTTTATATAATATTATATTATAAATATTTATTTATTTAATACAACGAAATATGTTGGCAATACATATCTTATTCGATATCAACCCATAAATTATTCAAAAAATGAACGCTACACCATGCGAAGCCGGAAGCGGGTAGTAGATTATAATTTACCTAAAAACAACGAGAATTTTTGAATTCCCTTTTGATATTTTTTTTATAAAATACTGGATTTTGCCCGCGACTACGTCCGCACCCCATTTTTTTATGCATTACTAGCTGGTGCCCGCGACTTCGTCCGCGTTGAACGATGAAAGGTACCCTATGTCCTTTCTGGCATCCCAGATAACGTGTATTCAAAATTTCATAGTGATCGGTTCAGTAGTTTTTGCGTGAAAGAGTTACAAACATCCATACATCCAAACATACTTTGGCATTTATAATATTAAGTACGGAAGTACGGATTTATTCAAACTTTAAACTTTAAAACTTGATTTTTTTACTTGATTATTAATCGATGATCCCTTGCGTTCCCCTCGAAATAGTGTGTTAAATTTACTTTTGGAAATTTGCGGTTTTGAACAAACAAACATTAATTAAAAAAGATACCAAAAAGCAATTTTTGAGTGCTAAAAATTTATTTCTTAGGAATTAAAGATAAGTAAACAAAATTTCCCTTCCGTGGGATACATCAGTTCGAAGCTGGGCTTTCCCGATATCCTTAAAAACCTAAACCAGGTTTTTAAGTCAACCAAGAAGAGATATATTTCGGGCCCTCAGCAATAATATTAAAATCATGTATAAAAAAAACCAACAGACGTATTGTAATCAACGTCCATTCTTATTATTATTTTATCAAAATAGAATCGTCTATCTATTCTATTGGTTAATGCACTCGACAAATTTCGTGATCGAAATGGCGGATGAGGTTACAATAGTCACAGAATAATTTTACTAACTACTCTACAATGTGTGTTTATAAAATTTGTTTCAATAAATATAAACTCTAAGTTGCATTCAGTAAGGTCGATATTTATCCCATTGTAAATTTTACGATATTTTCGGGTCCATTCAATAACCGTTTAATGCTATTATTCATTGTAACATTAATTAGAAATGACAGCGTATGATTTGGTATATCAAAATAAGCACTCGATGCCAAGAACCGAAGAGCTTTAATACTATAAAGATCTAATGAATAGTAGGGCTCTCGTTTAATTGGACAGTAATAGAGCTGCTATGAATGTAGCAGTAAATTTTAGATTTATGTAATTTTAAAAATGTCTGGAACTTTTTTTTTAATAAGCAGTAAATAGGAACTTTATTTATGGCAACAAATATATACAAAGTACCTAAGTACCTATTTTTGATATTTTTTTCGTTGTTTAGGATGAAAAATGCGGCGGTTAAAATATAAATATATTTATAAAATAGCTAGTTATGTTACTCGCTGGTAATATAGCTTCCCAACAGTAGAAGAAATTTTCAAATCGGTCCAGTTGTTTCGGAGCCTATTCAATGCAAACAAACAAACAAATCTTTCCTCTTTATAATATTAGTATATAGAAGAGTAAAACATAAAGGGTAAGAGGATAGGCTAACTGCTGTTGTAGCCCTTTCTCATGCATAAAAACATGTATTTTTGATAGACTTCTGTAAAGACGGTGGTTCAGTTTATACCTACAGAACGCAGCATCCGCTACTAAATATTTAAATAAAATTTTAAGTATTCAAATATTATTAATTTTTATATATTAATAAACAGCAATTACGACAATTCCTTCCTTAGTCATCCTTAGTCCAATGGTTGGCGTGTTTTTCTTCATACTTAAGAAAGGTTGACTTTCTAGAAAATGCTTGCAAGTAAAATGTAATTTTATTGTTGATGAGAATATAAATTTTAATTAAGATTTTAAGAGTGCCTTCGTATATGTTAGCTTGAAATTGGAACTATTTCAGACTTGTATAAAAGGCTTTATCAATAGTAAAAATCTAGTCACCAAGTCACCTAATATTTCAATATCTTAAATGATTTGGAATGATGTCACTTTTAGTTTCCTATAATTGGTGCTTTTACAATTGCCGTATTTCTCAGTCTCTCTGCAACACGGATTTAAATTCGATTACTGCCGATAACATCGATATGCATATCGTTTGTTTTATTGCGATGATGCTTTTTAATTAGCTGTGATTTATTGGGTACACAATTGTTTTTGTCCTTGTTACAAAATGTTTATTGATTGATGTAAATTGTGAATTATTCTCATCGTGGGTGGTTTGAGTCCAGTAATTTTTAATAGCCAGATTAAACCACTCTTAACTAGGAAAGTAATTCGGATTCATTCAGATTCTAAATGGGACTAGAATTTCCATTTGATTTTTTAAACGCGAATATAGGGCTGACATACATTGGCACCTGACATTATACTTTTGCCAAGCGTTGGATTTGTATTTTTATATATAGCTAGTGCCCGCGGCTTTCCCCGCACATCATGATACTGTATACTTTACGCCGTGAACGACGTCATAAAGAAAAAATATATACCTCAAAGATTGTCATATACTTTTAAAAAGTTTCATTAACGGAGTCATGTAAAATTTGTAGCGTGTCGCTTCGAAATCTTTGTGCGTACCTACCGCTATTTCACAATGCGTTCTCACTTTCGCTGTCGACAGGATATAACGAATAAATCACCAGATGACATCATTGTGGTGCTCAACAAAAGCCTACAAATGTATGACTTGTCGGCAAATATCATTTACATGAGCTACGCTTTTAAAGTGTCATAGTGTAAGTACTTACAGCTACTTTCATCCAAAAATTAATTGAATGTTCTCATTTATGAATTCTATTATCCTTTTTAAACATAAATATATTAGAATGTCCTATTAACAAACCAAAAAGGTGAGACAGTTGTTAAGAATTATTTCCTCTGAGTTTCAGATTTTCACTGCACGCAGTGCAATGGCAGTCAGTAATAAACCTATTAATAAACCAAAAATGTGGAACAGTTGTTAAGAAATATTTCCTCTGAGTTTCAGATTTTCACTGCAAGCAGTGCAATGGCAGTAGGTAAAAAACCTAGGAGTATTAATAAACCAAAAATGTGGAACAGTTATTAAGAATTATATCCTCTGAGTTTCAGATTTTCACAGCAGTTGTTAAGAAATATTTCCTCTGAGTTTCAAAGTTTCAAACGCCAGCACGTCTGGCGGCAGTGACCACCTCCTGACAAAAGACCTTGAAATGAGGACTTGTGTACTGTTTTGTTAAGGTGAGTAAATAAAGGATGGCAGAACCGATTTCGCTTCCCTTCGTTAATCCCTTATCCTTAATCTTAATGTGGTAGGCAACGCACTTGTAGCACCTGGCGTTATGCCTGTGTTATATGATGGTGGCAACAGTAGTCCACCATCAAGTGCTCTTGTGGATTCGACCTAAATAAAATCGCTCTTATTTTCTCTCTGTTTCTTTATAACGTCTTTTAAACCACCCAAAGGATTTCGATACGGTTTTCACAATGGAAAGAGCGGTAAAAGTGTTTTTTGTCAAGCGCCAGTTATAAATAATAAAATTCCAAACACCATTAAAGAACTTAATATTAATTTATTCAAGAAGAAAATGAAGAAATTACTCGTCGACAAATGCTATTATGATATAAAAGATCATATGTCTGATAATTCGTTGTAACAATTAGTAATATCAATTAGCTTTATTGTTTTAGTGTACTTACTTAAAATATTTGCACACCCTCAAAGGTTAGAATGTAGCGAAATTTATCTACTGTAAAACCATTGTAACTTATATTCAGCAAATAAATGATTATTATTATTATTAAACCAGGCAAGTTTTTGTATGTCATTTTCGGAAAAACATGATATCCGTGCGAAGCAGGGTTCGGGTCTTTAGTCGTAAATATACCTTTGATACCTTGACGTAATACCTTTGACTTTTAAATATTCAAAACCAAAACCGTTTTCAACTATCAAAGGACATAGCGTTCATTAATGACGATCACAATTTTTTTTATCGTATTACTTAACTGGTAGGCTTAACTAAATCAATTCAATTCATAGAAAAAAAAAAATTATAATGTTCATATTATTATTGATTTATTGAACAAATAAAACGAAATATTAAAGTTGCTTATCAAGTCATTAGATTTTGACAAGAACCGCTTTTTAACGGTGTTGTGGTTGGTTTGTGCTGTACGTGATTGTATAAATTAAAGATACGGATTACGATGGATTAAGAATTATATTTTACAAAGAAAGTTATTATATAAACATGACAAATTGGTGACAAATTAATATAAGTGACAACATACATATGACATAAAAATATATATAAAAAGTATTAAAAATAAAACCAAAAAGTATGTATAACGCAAAAGAGTATTTACAACAAGTCGCTACATCAGCCCCCCCGGAGACCTTTAGGTCGATAAACGTTTGGGAAAACAAACACGACGACCCGATCTTGTTCTGCGTTCCGGAGCGGACTGTTGAGGTGTAACAACAGCACGTTCGCTAGAAGTTTTAGGTGCCAGACTGGGCTCCTCTAGTATATATGCTGGTTTCAAACGGTCAATGGAAACATTATTCGATTTCCCTTTGATATCGAGCTTAAAAAATTTATCTGCACGGTTTATTACACGATAGGGTCCGGAAAATGTCGGTTGCAACGGTTTTCGAACAGAATCATCCCTTATGAAAACGTGAGAAGCTGTTTTCAAGTCTTTATGAACGAAAACTTTTGGCATTCCGTGACGAACCGTTATCGTAGGTTGCAGTTTTCGCATTTGAAATTGCAGTCGGGACAAGAAATCCGTATAATCGATTACATTTTTACTTGAGCTCTCGAAGAAATCTCCAGGTAAACGCAATTGTTCACCATACACCAGATCTGCGGTGGAAGCTGAAATGTCCTCTTTATAGGCCGTTCTTATACCTAAAAGTACAAAAGGCAAGGCTTCCAACCAATCTTCACTTTCATGACACTTGATCGCTGCTTTCATTTGCCTGTGGAATCGTTCCACTAAGCCATTGGCTGCAGGATGGTAAGCCGTTGTCATAAAATGTTCAGCTCCTATCATCTTCGCCAAACGTCGAAATGTGTCAGAAATAAATTGTCTTCCTCTGTCCGTCGTGATACGTTTTGGGCAACCAAATCTGGAAATCCATCCGAAAACAAATGCTTGAGTGATGGTCTCCGCTTTGATATCGGCGATTGGCATCACTTCAGGCCATCTCGTAAAACGATCCACTGCAGTCAAGCAATATCGATAACCACGACACAGCGGCAGGGGACCAACTATATCTATATGTATATGAGCGAAACGTTCGGATGGTGGAACAAATGTTTTTATCGGCGAATGTACATGCCTAGAAACTTTACTACGTTGGCATTGTAGACATGCTCTTGCCCATTCACGACCGTTTTTATTTATTCCGGGCCAGACATAACGTTGAGTAAGTAGCTTCACTGTCGTCTTACCACCAGGATGACTCAGTCTATGAAGCGAGTCAAAAGCTTCACGACGAAACTCAGGCGTAAGATACGGACGAGTAGTTGAGCCGGACATGTCGCAGAATATTGCTGCTTCTTTGGGTAGACCAGGAATCACTACCTTTTTAAGTTGTAGCGACGACCCTGTCTTCAGCAATTGCTGTAGATCAGGATCGGTGTCCTGTGAATTAGCTAATGCGGCGAAATCTATAATACTAATTGTATCAACTGGTCGAGATAACGCATCAGCAACAACATTGTCCTCTCCAGATATGTGCTTTATGTCTGTTGAAAATTGACCTATGAAATCTAGATATCGGAATTGACGAGGCGAGCATTTGTCTAATGGCTTTTGAAATGCAAAAATAATTGGCTTATGATCTGTATGAATTTCGAAAGGTTTAAGTTCTAACATGTGACGAAAATATTTAACACCTTCGTATATTGCCAACAACTCTCTATCATAAGGGCTGTATTTACACTGAGTTGCTGTTAGTTTTCTTGAAAAGAATCCTAACGGTTCCCATACATTGTCTACACGCTGTTGGATAACTGCACCAATTGCTAAGTCTGATGCATCAGTAACCAGCGCGACTTTCGAGTTAGGATGAGGATGAGCAAGAAGTGTGGCTTCTGCTAGACTTGTTTTGCAGATCAAAAATGCTCTATCTAAATATTCGTTCCAATCTATTTTCGTCGAGTTTTTTAAATTTGGACCTGCTAACAAAGCATTCAGTGGTTTTTGCTTAAGCGCTGCTTGTGGCAGAAAACGTCGATAAAAGTTAATCATGCCCAAAAAACGACGAAGTTCTTTAATTGTCTTGGGGCGTGCAAAATTCTGTATGGCAGTTACCTTCTCTGGTAAAGGTTTTGTGCCATTGCTAGAAATGTTGTGTCCGAGAAAAGTTACCTCTGCCTTTCCAAAATTACATTTTGCTGTGTTGATTAAAACACCATGTTGCCGTAGTCGTTCAAAAACTTGTCTCAGATGACTTTCGTGCTCTGTCACATTTACTGACGCTATCAAAATGTCATCTAAATATGGAAAACAGAATTCTAGTTCGCAAAGAATTTCATCAATGAAACGTTGAAACGTCTGTGCAGCATTTTTAAAACCGAAACCCATAAAGTTAAATTCAAAAAGACCAAAAGGCGTCGTTATTGCTGTTTTCGGAATATCATCCGCAAATACTGGAATTTGGTTATAAGCGCGTACCAAATCCAGAGTGCTAAATACTGTACAGCCATAGAGATTGTAGGAGAAATCTGCTAAGTGTCTGACTGGATATCGGTCTGGTATAGTACGAGCATTAAGAGCACGGTAATCACCACACGGCCTCCAACCTTGGTTCTTTTTGGGGACCAAATGTAAAGGTGAGGACCATGAGCTGTCAGATCGATGCGCGATACCTGTATTTACAAGTTGTTCAAACTCACGCTTAGCAATCTTGAGTCGTTCTGCATCTAACCTCCTTGGGCGGCAATACACCGGTGGACCAGGAGTAGTGCGAATATAGTGAACTGTATTATGTTTCACCTTTGGTGCCGAAGTATCACCGGCTGGACGGGTAATCTCTGGGTACTCTTGTAGTATGTGATGAAAAATAGATGTACCTGTAACTGTTTTAACATGGCACACAGAACAAGATTTTGCGGATATACCACTAATAGAAAGCGTTGTAATATTGTCAACCAAACGTTTATGCCTAATGTCTACCAATAACCCATAAAATTTTAAAAAATCTGCGCCTAGGATAGGTTTTGTTACATCTGCTACAACAAATCGCCATGAAAAATCACGACGTAAGCCTAGGTCGAGCTTTAAAGAAATTGTACCATAAGTAAAAATTGTCGATCCGTTTGCGGCGCATAATACGTATTTGTCCTTTTTAGGGCGTGCACTACGTATAAAACTAACAGGATAAACACATAAGTCTGAACCACTATCCACTAAAAACTTCACCTGTGTCTTTTTGTCGGTCACGAATAAACGGGCTGAAACATTTTGACAATCGCTGGCCGTCATCAACGACTGCCGTCGGCATTTCCCTCATTGAAACTGCAAGGCGAGTGACACTTACTCGCGCGCGGGCCAAACTTGCTGTGATACCAGCACATACCACCACGTTGTCTTCGATTGCTGCTCCGAGAACGGGAACGGCGCCGGCCTGGGTAGCGCCCTCTACTTGAAGCATGTGGCCGCGCTGTCCTCTTTAATTCCGCAATCTCGCGACTAAGACCGTCGACACACCGCCGGAGTTCGATCATCTCGCTTGACGTCGACGGCGTGGACACTTGGTGTATCTGCGGTTGCACTATATCTATCACTGTATCAGCGAGCTTAGCTAAGTCTTCTAAACAGCTTTTAGACTGCGAGGCAATTATTAACTGGACGTGCGATGGCAGACGATTTGACCACAAAGATTTTATAAAGTCATCAGGAACGTCTGGTCCAGCAAGGTTTAACAAATGACGCAGGAATTGCGAAGGCTTGCGATCGCCAATGTCTTCATTGCTAATGAGCTGCCGAACTCGCTGCTCATTGGACGACGATAAACGTGAAATTAGCTCATCTCTTACCTTATCGTATTTTCCTGTATTGGGTGGGTTTTTTACAATGTCTTTGATTTCAGCGATAATTCTACAATCCAAATTTGCTATTACATGGTTGTATTTTGTCGAATCCGTAGTTATACCAGCTAAGGCGAATTGGCCTTCTAATTGGGCAAACCACAGTGCCGGATCTTCTGGCCAAAACGGTGGTACTTTAACACTCACACTATTTAAAATGTTCGGACGGCTATTTTGTTCCATCGTTATATTTATTCGTATGTAGTGTGCAAATTATATTAAAATCACGTCAGATTATCACGTCGGAGTTACCAAATTTGTGGTTGGTTTGTGCTGTACGTGATTGTATAAATTAAAGATACGGATTACGATGGATTAAGAATTATATTTTACAAAGAAAGTTATTATATAAACATGACAAATTGGTGACAAATTAATATAAGTGACAACATACATATGACATAAAAATATATATAAAAAGTATTAAAAATAAAACCAAAAAGTATGTATAACGCAAAAGAGTATTTACAACAAGTCGCTACAGTGTATAAAGATAAAGTTGATATGACAAATAGTTTATAAACAGTACATTGACCTAGAGAAAAGAGATTAATTATAATATGTATTTAACATAGCAAAACTACAGCTTTATTCTTAACAGAAGCGTCAATAATATATAAATGAATGCATACTATATTATTTTATAGGTACTTTTGAAGAATTATAATTTCTTAGTAAAAATTGGAAGAAATTAAATTTATTGAGACACCAAACGATGGCGCTTTAATTTTTTTTTTAAACTGAAGATTTTAGACTTTTTAAAATGTTTGAGTAAACAATTAATTTTTAAATTCAGAAATAATAAAATGGATTTATCATTATCAGCAAATACAAAAGAAACGATTCAATAAAACATAAACCTTTATACTCATTTTGTTACATATTTAAGCTTGTTTTGTTAAATGTAAAGTTTTTGTAATTTGCAGAAAAAATTGCATACGTGCCAAGCCGGGTGTGGACCGCTAGTTAGGAATGAAAACTGATTTAAGTTACATACAACTGTAGATATGTTTTCATGAACAATCCCTAACTTGAAAGTGTAATATCATAGATTATTATGAATCAAACCTTTATTGTTTGTTGATAATAATTATGCATGATGTTAAACTGAGTTTAATCTCAAAAACATGAACGACTTAATAACATGGCTTCGCTTCTAAATAGAAGCATCGTCCTTGTAATTTGCGACAGAGGATCGTGTTCGCATATTTTATGCAATAAAATTGAAAATCACGTTTGTCGGTTCGTGGTACAGTTAGGTCATGCACAAAATTAGTTTGGACGAGTCAAGTGGCTTAACTTAGATTGCAAAACTTCATACTTAACCAATTATTACAAAAGGTTCCATTATTTTTTATGTTAAAGACGGCAGACAGCTTTATGGACTGTTCATTAGATTGTAAGTCGCGAAAGTCGTCTATAAATACACAAGGAATACAAGAAAGATGCAAGGGTGCTTCTGAGACAGCGTTATGGTTACTGCTACCATTCAGGCTGCCTAGTTCATCAATGCGGACAGTCTATTATCTGGTTATTTAACTTATTTACAATTAAAATTATTAACAGTATTTATTTATATTATAAATCATGGAAATTTGTACTTTGATTGGTTATGTATATTACTTTTAAGTAAATTCGTGCGAAGGCGGAGTTAAACTGTAATTAATAACCAACCAAACTGGCGTACGCATCTACAAAATAATTATTATAATAGAAAATGATTACATCAAGTATGATTACGTGTTTGAAACGTTTTTGCCTCACTTAACGTGTGAAATATACCATAATCCACACATCATAATATAATTTTAATAATCTCAATCAAGGACTGTGCCGGAGTTATTTTTTTTATAATAAGAATCATCAGTGTCGACGAGGTAATACCGGATACTGTTTTAGATATAGATATATAAAATGATATATTAGGTACAAATATAGTAAAATTATTTAGGGTTTACTGCATCCTTCGATAGGCGAATTTTTTTATTATTATCTTTTTAATATTTGGGACTTTCACCGTACAAACAAAGGTATATCAGCTCCATCATTCCCGGTTACCGGTGACTTTAAATGGCGGTTAGCCTACTTGACACTTTACTCAGAGATGGTGAAAGAGGCCCTTACCGATCTAAAATTTTTACTTGAAGGATAAAGTTCGCCTATTAACATAAGCAATGCCACATGTGTTGCAAGTGCGCTGTCGACCTTATTAAGATTAAAGAAGGAATATAGGAAATGGACTCTTGCATACCTTACTTACTCACCGAAACACAACAGCATAAATGCTGTTATTTTACGGTGGTTTTCTGCAAGGAGGTGGTTACAAATGACAGCGAAAGGCAGTTTGTCCTGCCACTGTACTTCCCAGATTCAGACCAGAACCAACTTTGAAAAGTTAATTACCAAATTTGACGCTGCTGGTAATCAAACCCATTACCTCTGAAATAGAGTACTATAGTACGGCCAATGAGCTAGTCATACCTATCGTGGCATGTAACCAAACGTAAAATACTGTACACAAACTAGAACAACACTTTCATGACACAATTAGACAATTCGATAAGCTTATTTTGTTTTATTTATTCGAAAAACAAATAAACAAGTGAATTAATTTGTATGTAATGTATGTAATGTAATGTAAAAACTATACAATAACAATATATCTTTATCCAAAATTAAACAATAACAGCCTACAAATTTATCGTGATACATTGTTCAGAAGTTACAATAAAACTTGTTAACACACGAGCTACCTATTGCGTTAAGATTTACCTTTACGATTAAAAAGGCGGGTTCCAAAGCAATAAATCCATACAAATTTAAAGGTAAGATATAATCGTGAAACGCCATCTCCTTGTAAGGAGAAATTCAAGTTAGTCTTTTGTTTTAAAAAATTAGAATCAATTTTTCCAGATTAGACAATTACTCAATTATTATCTGTGCCTATATAAATTATATAGGTAAGCGCATACCTAAATTAAAGCTAAAAAAGCTACTCGTAAATACATAAAAGCTGTGATAAATGTTATGATTTGGGTGTTAGTCTTAAGAGCGTGTACAAAGGTACACTAGCGCCACACATTTAAAGAAAAGCGTATTCCTCTACTTACTCTTGGTAAGTATGTCTACAATTTTTTAATATCCTTTACAAAGTTTCATATTGAGACACGAAGCAACAAAATACGATCTAAAGAAAAGCGTATTCCTCTACTTACTCCTCGGTAAGTATGTCTACAATTTTTTTAATATCCTTTACAAAGTTTCATATTGAGACACGAAGCAACAAAATACGATCTAAAGAAAAGCGTATTCCTCTACTTACTCCTCGGTAAGTATGTCTACAATTTTTTTAATATCCTTTACAAAGTTTCATATTGAGACACGAAGCAACAAAATACGATCTAAAGAAAAGCGTATTCCTCTACTTACTTACCGAGGGTCCTGTCCTGATTGAGCCGTTATTAATAATTCCTTCTCAGTCACGAGATTATATTTTTTTAATGAGTGGCGCTAGTGTACCTTTGTACGCGCTGTTAAGGGAGACCACGGCCCCGGGACGACCGGATTACCTCCAATTTCGTGTACGCCGAGGTTCCGACATATAGCGTAGCCCTCCCCTCATTGGGCAGCTTGCGGCGGGCGGTTTGCGGTTGTTGCCTACTACGGCCACGCTAGAAAGTCGTTGGGTTTTAGCTGGTAGGAGTCCAGCATAACCCCGCATCGTGCCCTTAGCTGCCGGGCATCCATGACGTTAAAAAAATGACGTCTACTGGGCCCAAATGCTTATATGCGCCTACGAGACTGTGTATTAGGAATGATGGCCTAATTACTCTAGATGACATCGTGTGGAAACTGCGTATCAGTCCTATTAGACCTATAATATCTGGATTCTGGACGACATGCTTGCAGCGAACTTGAAGAATGCATACCCTGCACAATTAATGTCGCGCGTTTAATTTCGGTGAGTCAAAAAAATACATTATACATTTTTTTTTAATCAAAATTGATCACAAGGTTTCCACAATTAATTTTGATTTTATAATAGTTTTATTTTATATATTATATTTATATTATATATACTTATATTAAATATTGTATATTATACTAGAGCGACCCGCCTCGGCACCGGAGTTAAAATTGATGTCTCCTTATTTACAAACCAATTAGAAATGCATCAGATTAGCCAACGTAATTTGCAAATGAATAACTATGATTTTTTTTTTGATCAATTTCATACTTTAACCAATTTTATTTTACGCCTGAATCGCCTTGTCAAAAGCCTAAATGCATGTCCATTTTTTTTTATTACGGAACCTTTATTTGCACACGATTTCCGTATACCTACGCATCATCGATTTTTTTCCCTCAACAGACGAAGGCATTAATTGCCTGTTTGCTGTTTTTACACTTTCGAATATCCGGATTTGTGGTGATATCATTTTGTGTGGTAGCAAAAATGGATATTGATTCAATAGATGTTTTTTTGTCTCTTTATTAAGACGATACTTTTATCGAATAACTAAATGTTTTTTTATGATATCTTAACAGCTGTAAGCTCGGTGATGATAGGTGGAACATAAAAAAAAAAACAGGAGGTAGATACGCAAATACGCTGCTTACCCCAATAGGATTAGGAGTTTTTCATGTTTCATGTTATTTTTTATGTTAATATCGTTAGACAGGCTGACGGTTCACTTGTTGGTAGGTGGCTAACGTCACCTAATAGCACAAGCAACGCCACAGGTGCTGCAAGTGCGCTGCTGAAAATAATGGGATTAAACTCTCACAAAACACAACAGCACATTATGATTTATGCTGTTATTAAGCAAGTGCGCTACCGACCATAGTAAAATATAGGATAAGGATTTGGAAGGCATAGTGAAATGGGCACTCAGACACATGACACATTTCATGGTGGCATAGGCTTCTTCAAGCGCGCCTTAAACAAATTCCTGCAGCGGACTTATACCGCCCCATGTTGTTGCTTGTGCTTAGGCGATATTAACCGCTTACCGTTAAGTAGACTGTCAGTCTGCCTGCCATCTTTAGGTGTAATATAAAAATAAAAACACCCCCACTTCATGTTAAGAAATGTTAGAATCACATCCCTTATCCTAACTGGGATGGCATCCCTGTTTATGTTAATTGGCGACGGTAGCTTTAACATCAGGCTACAGGCCAAATTAGATTAAGAAAATCATTAAAGACAAGGTATAAGGTATAAGGTATTGTTCTTTTTTAGAGTAACAAATTGTTTAGTAATGCGATATTTAATATTTGGATACAACGCACGCGAATACGTAATGGTTGTTAATTTTAATGTAATAAGCTATTTTGCCACACATTATGCAACACACAGTATCGGCACATACAGTAATGGACCTCGTCAATATTAAGGAAAATTCAACCCTTCATATTCCTATTTCAACTTTCATTTTGATTAATAGATTTCAAGGTGAATTTTTTATCACCCACGTACGTAATAAATTAGGTAGGTATCATAATAATAAAAAAATTATAACATTGAAAAAAATTTAAATAAGTACCGTACAATATTTAACATTTTTATACTGTAATAATTTAAAAATATTTAATAATATTTTTAAACAAATGTATTTTCGTTAGATACCTACCTACTGAAAACTCTATATGCCGTGTCAACGCTTAATTTCATTTAAAGTATTTCAATTTAGGTTAGATAAGTACTGTTCCTATTTAAGTCAAGGACGTTTGGGAGCTTGTAAATAGATTAATATCATAATTATTTATTAAAGTTCATCTAAGAAACAATAAAACAAAAACACTGGTATATTTGGCTATACCTACTTTGGTTTGACGTCACTATGCTGAGTTTGAAGTGTCACCACAAGTACATAGTGTATTTTGTTCTCATTAGTCGTATAAAACAGTGGGACCATGGGCCTGGCTGGAAGGTAAATTTACATATTTTATTATCAAAGGAAAAATGGTTTTATGTATTAGTAATTAGTAACATAAAATATAACATAAAAACTACTAACGCCATCTGTGACAATTCTCATTAACTAACTTTTAGTTTACATATTAAAATCATCATTGACATTTTCTCATGGCTTCTTTGCGTAAAACAATAATCGATCAATCAATAATTACAAAAGATAATTATAGATTACATTTCTAGAATTTTTGAGACTTTTAATATTTGGTAATGGTAACCCAAGTTGACTCCTGTCAATGTCAATTTGTCAACTTAATGTCAAATGTGATTAATGACAAGAAACGTCGATTTTTATGATAATTTCTAAAAAACATTGCTTGACAAAGGTTTAATTTAAAGGTAGAAAAGAATCAAAAGAATCAAAAGTATATGTACCTTCTTTATTCTGCACAAAATATTGAAAACGCAGGTTTATATTATACACTCAGCGGTCTTCTTTATCTATGACCGTTGTTGAGCGAAATATTGATTCAACAAAACAAAGCGAAGAAAAGTCTCGAATAATTTATTAAAAGGTAAATAGGGTGGGTGGAAGTGGATCTGTTAACGATAATTTAACTCGCAATCGTAATAATATGGATCAAATGGATAAAATTTTAGAAGTACAAAAGCAGGTGCGACAAAACGTGAATGTGTTGGGAAATTATATGACAGATTTGCAGAATTGGGAATTAGAAATGAAACGTAAAGAAGCCGCTATTCAAGGGAAATTTGAGCAGGTTTACTACTTTTTGTAAACATTTATAATTATAATACTTATTTATCTTTTTTTAAACGTAATTATGATAATCTTGACTATCAAGTTGTATAGAAAAATGGCTGCAGGCATATTTCTCACATTTGTTTGGAACTTAATAAAAGGAGGCATTTATTAAATTGAATTTAACACTAAAAGTATACACCACCGTCCAGTTGTATCAGTTGTTCAGTTAATTTACTATTTACAAGGGGTCTAAATGCAAATACACTACTGTCCAGTTTTTTTTTCAGAAGTTTTGACTGTAGTCGAAAAACATGCTTTGATAGCTTTTCAATTCAATTCAATTCAAATATTTATTGCGAAACCATAATGTATAAAGGTGTTAGAAACTAATTAATTAATCTAACTAGCATTTCTAGATTCATTGCAGGAATAACTTTACAATTTTTTTTACTAGTAGGATTATTTAATTAGGTAGGAGTGTTTTTCTAAACACTCTAACCTAAAAAACTAATCTTTGGGAAGTCTCAACAGTTTCAAATTACTGTGACATGAGACAACTCACAATCAAAGTTCCGGGACGTTCCACGTCTTTGAGACTAGTGAATAAAATTAAAATCGAATTTATTTTTACCAAAACAAAAGGGATATTAATAAAATTCAATATTTCAATCAAATCCTAACATTTATAATGTTATATATTGTCTAAACAAATAGTATGTTTAATTCTTATAAATCCAGGTTCAATATTTGGCAATAATATTTTATAAATTTAAGTAAAACATGCTTAGTAGTTAATTGGCTGTCAAATAATTTTCTTACTGCAATGCATATTATGCATTGTTGTGAGTGAAGTAGAATTCAAATACTATGTTGTCGAGGCTAATGCACAGTACATCACAGTACACTGTGAGAGGGACACAGGTCATCAATAAATATATTTTAACAACATAAAATCAACAAATAATTTTCAGAATGTAAACCAATCAAATATTGAAAAACTTTGGCTGTGAGCAGCAATTTTCTTTACGGTCCCTATTCTCCTAATCAATAATAAACTAATTTACAGGATCTACCGCCAGTAAGAAGCAAAATAAAGAAGGAAAAACCAATAACAGTGAAAAAGCCTCCTGAAAGACGAATTGCTTCAAACGATTACAAGGCTTGGGATCAATTTGATGTTGTAAGTTATTTAATGTTTTATTGTGTTCTTCTAATAAGCATAAATCCTGAGCTTTAAGATGTAGTCTTCGGTTGATTTAAAGCTATTTGGCATCAAATTTTGGATTTTACAGTAAACTATATGCAACACAGGCTGATGACGATACAAAGAATTTTTTCAGATTAATACAAATAAGTTATTGCCACATCAAAATGCTTCGCTTAATGTTACACCGGTGGGTCTAGCATAAGTTTATAATGACCACACTTGCTAGGGAAACTCACACTAGACTCACAGGCTCCACACAACAATACATCAAGGCCACACCATGTGCTTTTAAATAAGAATTCTCTTGTGTTTGAGTTCTTTTGTAGTTATAGAATTTATTGAAATTAATTATAACATAAAATACATTACTATATTATAACTACATTATAATAATTATTTTTTAATGTGAATATGTCATGGATATTTAGTGCTATGACATTATTAGTGACATGCCTTAGTATAATGAGTGTAAGGCAAAATAGATAGAGAGTTGAGCTCTGTCATACGAAGCACACAGGCGGTATTTCCACGGTGGTCTTCTGTAAGGAGGTGGTTACTGCCACCAAACAGCCAACCTAGTTAATGATTCTGTCACTGCATAGAATAAAATATAATATTTGTTTGACTTAGGACAAAGCGTGTGAGGATTTAGACATGGAAGCCGTTGGACCAACGTCTTTAGATTCAAAGAAGAGTGTTGAAGTGAAGAAGGAAAAAATGAGAGAAGAAGCCCAATACGAAAAACAAAAGGTAAGAATTACATAATAACTATATAACCATATAAAATAAGGTAATTGAGCACTAATAAGGTTGCGATCCTGCAATTTAAATGTTTTTATCTTAAAACTCTCGAGCTACTGTTATACTGTTAGCATATAGTAAAATATATATTTGCATATTATTTATTTTTATTGTTCTATGGTAAATATTGGTTTGGTTTTCTAAATATAACTTTATCTACGTACAAGCTGTTGCCCGCGACTTCATCGGCACTCCTTTATCTTTAGTTATTGAAATATTTAGTCATTTAGTGTTGAATTTTTTATTTTTATTTTTAAAGAAACAGTATTTTTTATGAACAGTCATTAACAGTATTTTTTATCTCGATAAAAACTAGGATACTATGTTCATTTCAATATCCGTGATAAAATTTCATGATGATCAGTTGAGTAGTTAAGTTTTGAATGTGTAACATACAAACAAATAAACTCGTATTCACATTTATAATGTTTTAATTAAGATAGTATAAATTCTGAGTTTGGTTGGAGTTGGTGGAAGGAAGTCGCACATAATAGGAGACAACCTTTAACCCTTTAACTTTAACCGCTTGGTTTTGTTACTAGTTGTCGTGCCCATAGCGCCTGAATTGTAATTTTTTTTTTTTATAAAATGATTTATAATAAACATTATACAAGTAGGCGAGAATTTGTCGTATATATATTCGGCTCTGGCGAAATGGACACAAAAATAATTGTCGGATAAATCCGACTCTGGCGGCTAAAGGGTTGACCGTCTATGTTTACAGGGTAACAACTTCGTTAAACAAGAGAAGTGGGACGAAGCGATAAAATGTTACACAAGGGCCATAGAATTAGTTAAAGATGATCCTATTTACTACGCCAACAGGGGACTGTGCTATCTCAAGAAAGACAAGTATGTATCATTTAAATATAACACAGTTTTATCCCGTGTCTAAAATTAAATCAAAATCTCTATGATATTTCTAACACAAACCAGAATAATAAACAATAAGATATTTTTAATTTTATATATATAGCAAAATTGTTAAATAAACCCAAAAGAAACTGCCTTAGTACATACACACACAGCCTATAGTATAGTTTAATTCGAATTTCTCTATTCTATATAGTCACTCAACTTTTATCCTATGTACGAATTTAAATAGCCTATTAGTACTAGGTGAACCCTGCGGCTCAACCTCCCATTCCCATTCTATAAAAAGTATATAAAAACAATCTTCCGTTTAAATGCAATGTTGTGTATAAATTACAAAATGTATCATCAGCTAGTTTTCCAGTTCGACTTAATTGAAAGGTTATTTAAACGTGCTTTCATTTGATATCAGTATTAATAATGTATAAAGTATATAATTTTTATAAAGTTTATATTAGCTTGAATCGGATTTTCGCGGAGGGGCGATATTTTTGACGCCGAGTGTAATATGGAAGTTAATTTTTTGTAATAAAAGACTAGCTGATCCGTCCGTATACTAATATTGTAAACTAATTGGTGCCCGCGTCTTCGTCCGCGTTGAAAAATAAAAAAAATATATAAGCAATATAACGCCTGACACGCATTGCTATTACACTTTTGCCAGGCGTTAGTTTAAATTTTAGATGATCCCATAGGAACGGCACTATTTTTCTAAGTGAAAGATACCCTATCTATATCCTTTCCTGTATCCCTGACAAAGTGTATGTAAAATTTCATAATGATCGATTGACTAGTTTAGGCGTGACAGACAGACAGACAGACATGTAAGTGTATGGATTTTTACATCTATATATACAGAACTGTTGATCGCTTATTACAGTCTGCATAACGCGGAGAGAGATTGTACAGAAGCTCTGAAATTAGACCCAACTTATGTGAAAGCTCTGCAAAGGAGAGCAACCGCTCGGGAAAAGCTCGGATCGCTTAAAGCCGCTGCAAAAGATTTTACGGAAATCATTAGATTGGAACCAAATAATTCAGCAGCTAAGGAACAATTGCAGCGCATCACAACTAGAATGGGCACTAAAGGGGTAAAACACAATTATTCTATTTAATTCGTATTAAATTAATGAAAAATTAATTATACACTTTCCAATAATTATCATTTTGAAAATATATTTCTGAATATACATTCTAAAATGAGAACTTTTGAATCGATAAAATTTTTTTTGTTGCAATTAAAAATTATTGTTTATATACTCGTATATATATATTATTTAAAATTCTGTTTTTACTTTTTACTATCAAGTCACTTTTTTGTTAGGAGTGTATTTTAAAATACATTAATATCCTAACTAAAAACATATTCTGTTTACTTTTATGTGTTGCAATCGATTTTTATAAGTTTAATGATTTTACTTACTTGTTACATGAAATTTATATCAATGCTTACTGTAAGAAAATTAATAAATATTAAAAGGTCTATTTTACACTACTACTTAAATCTCTCGGGATCTTTTTTATTTATATTTTTTTTAATTTAATTTTTTTTTTTTTGTTTTTTTCTCTTATCTATATCCCCGATAACGTGTTTATGCAAAATTGTGTCAGTCAAGTAGTTGAGGCGTGTAAGCGTAACAAACAAACTAACAAACAAACAAACTCAACAACGATATTTAATATGCCAAAAAAATAACAATAAAAAATTTGTTAAGATTAAATAAATAAATAATAAATATCATCACACATTCTGTGTGCAGCACCATCTAGTTCCACATTAAGCAACTGATGCTTGTATTATGGATACCAGACAGTTGATATATTACATAGATTATTATTATTTTTTAGTAAATACATACATATTATAAATAGAAAACATCCATGACTCAGGTAAAAAGGTAAAATGTTAACACATAAACATTCGCCCCTAGCGGGATTCGAACCCGCGACGGTTTGATTAACAGCTAGGGTTACTAGCCACTAGACCAAACGTGTGGTCAATAGTATTATAAATTTCAGGTCAATTCGAAGTCCTCGCCGTCGCCAAACGAAAATAAGACGATATTGGACTGTGTGAAAACTAATGGCGATTTGACAGCGAATGAGTTGAAAAAGGAAATGGCGATCAAGCCGGAGAAGGAAATGACTGAACTTGAAAAGTGGGAAAATGGAATTGGCGAAGATGTGACAATAGTTAAAACATTGAATAAACCTCCTCACTTGAGATCTAAGGTGTGTATGTGTGGGAGCAAGTGTGCTGACATAAAAGCACATGTGCTGTTGTGTTTCGGCGGGTGAGTGAAGTATGCGAGAGCGCGACTATCCCCATTCCTAACCTTATCTTTGATACTTCTATGATCGGCGGCGCACATGATGGTGGCGACGGTAGCCAACTAACATCAAGTGAAACGTCAGCCTGCATGCCGACCTTAACATGAAAAAAAAAAATGTTAAAAACTGACTAATAAGTGGTCACAGTGCTTGCCTTAACGCAATGTTTAATGGGTGTCGAGTTCGATTCCCAGCAAGGCCAACTTTGGAAATGAACTTTTGTCTGGATTTGGAAAGTTAGTTTCGCAGTCATTTTTTGCAGCAAGTCTGGCGGCAGTAGCCACCACCTTACAGAAGACCACAGTGAAATAACAGCACATGTGCTGTTGTGTTTCGGTGATCGCTTCGTTATCCCTTATCCTTAATCCCTACAATGCACTTGCAGCACCAGTGTTATAGGCGATGGTAACCTACCATCAAGTGGACCGTCAGCCTGTCTGTCGAGTTTAACATTAAAAAAAAAAAACATGACAGTCGTAGGACTGCAAGTCAGAAGTGAGAAATTAGCTTCACCTTAGCTATAGCTAATTTTTCAGTTTAAAAAATAGTTTATTTTTTCGACAACAGCTGTCGACAGGTTATAACGAGCTGTCGTTTCATATAATATTATTTTATAAAATATTTCTATTTTCCTTTTAAACTAAACTATAACTTTCTATAAAAAGAAAAAAACCCCCAAGTGACGTCACGCTCCGAGAGCGTGACGCGTGACGGTCCGAATTATCTGTTTTACCGTCCCACCAAATTCACTTCAAAAATATATATATATATCGCTGCTTAAATTCAAATGTACCACAAATCAAAATTACACTTTTTTACAATAGAGCTAATCGAAAAAGAAAATCAATTATTTTTTGTCTATTTTTTTTTTCTCATTAGATATATAATATCAAATATCAATATAAATAAGTAGCATTAAATGTTTTAAGTACTTTTATAATAAACTGAATACTAGAGGAGATATACTTAAGCAATATAAGTTACTTTTGAATATATATATAAAAAAAAAATGATAAAAATATACTAAATATGGAATAAAACAACCATAAGTCTTTTTGCAACATACAATATGAAGGATTGCAATAAAAAAATTTTTGGAATTTTTTGATTTGTACTACTTTTGAATTTAAACACCGATATAATATTGCTTCAAATGAAATGAATTGTTTTAATATGTTTTTGCTTCGTTTCAGATGCCACTAAGAGCTGTGCCAATAAAAGAAATAAAATTAGGAGACGGTGAAACTAAACCCGCTGCTCGTGTGAAAATTATCGAAATTGAAAATGAATTAGATCGCAAAGAAAAATGTGAATTAAAAGAGACTGATTGTGAATTAATCAATGGCAAAGGAGACCATGTGAATGAGGAATCAAAAAAAATCATAGACAATACGAAGGGTTATAATGAAAAAATGGTGAAAGATATCGGCACAACGGAGAAAGTTAAAATGACTGTACCGGTTAATAGTGTACAATTTATTACAGATTGGAAAGATATGAAAGGAAATGATTCGGCCAAAAGTGATTATTTAAGTGTAAGTAATTAAGTAATATTTATATTTCAGTGATTATGTTTTTTTTTTTTTTTTTCTTGTATCTCGCAAACACTTAAAAATGATGCATCTCTTTGTGTAGAATAAAAAAAAAAGAAACAAAAAAAAACAACACCCTATAGTATTATTTTTTTTTGTTCAAATAAAAATTAGATGTAGGTTTTCTAAATATATAAATTATAATCTATTAGATATACCTATCAATAGATTCATTTTAATGCCCAACGCAAAAACGGGGTGTTATAAGTTTAACGCGTGTGTGTCTGTGTATGTGTGTAATTTATGTGTCTGCTATGAAAACATAGGTCCAGGATGAATGGACTGATTTTGATCTGGTTTTTTTTTTTTTTGTTTGAAAACTGACGCTATCGAAATGGTTCTTTGCTATAGTTTATGATCTGTTCAGGCGTTTGAAGACCATCAACCCTTTTTCTAATTAACAAAGGGATTTTATTAACTTTCAAATGTTCGATTGATGTGAAATTTGGTATACTGTCACTTCGGTGGTATTCCCATGACATGGTAACCTTGACCTGATGCTGCAGCATCAAGCAGTCTGCGAAATGACCAACTCCTCAGCAACTTACAGTAGATATATATATATATATATATATATATATATATATAGGCTACTGATTGGGCTCAATAGAAAGTCGGATGTTAGTTTATAATTTTAATTATAACTGAATGAAGACGTGAGTGAATGAAGGTGAATGTCGCTATTTTGGGTTTTTACATTTTTTTTTATTTTTTTTTTTGCGTTGATGAGGATAATATGTCCAAAATGATTACGGACCTTAAGGTCGTCGATTTAAGACATATTTTGGTAAATAGAAAGTTGAAAAAGGTGTTATGTACCTACAGTTAATTTCAAAAAGCAAAAAGTGTAGAAAATTTTACATTTGTTAATGGAAGAAGGAGCTATGTTCACTTTTTTTCTTTAAATTTAATAATAAAAAATAATACAAGTGTTTAATTGCTATCGTACCGTACAATTATGCATCATAATTTAGTACAAAAATCAGTTCCGTGGCGACTTATATAAAAAATTAAAAGTAAAACTTTAACCTCGATTTACTCAAAATTGAAATTAAGCGACTTATCACCTTCATTCACTCAAGTCTTCAACTTATTACCATTTATTTTTGGGCGGTCTATCTCTGATTTTGATTTGATTTCTTTGATTTGTGATTGATGATGATGATGAAAAAAAAAAAAAACAATGCACCAACGCACACTCATTGAAATTTGAATAGAGATTTTTGAATGTTTCAGATGATAGATCCATCGAAGATTCCATCGATATTCACAAATACGTTAGAGATTAATGTGCTCACTGACATAATTCATCTTCTCCACAACAACACGAATAAATATTCAGAGAAAAGTGTCAACGCTTACTTGAAGGCGTTCGCTAAAGTGAAACGATTCTCTACTTTGATTATGTTCCTCACTTCTGAAGATAGAACGAGTGAGTATTATATATATATACTAGCTGGTACTCGCGACTTCGTCCGCGTTGAAAATTAAAAAAAAAGCAATATAACGCTTGACCTCGTGTTGCTATAACACTTTGGCCAGGCGTTAAGTTTTTTATTTTTTATTTATCCCTCGGGAATAGTTTTTTTATTTTCTGGATGAAAGGTACCCTATGTCCTTTCTATTTCTTTTTAAAAAGTATAATCCCATTGCCATAAATAATAGTTGTCTTTGTTCCAATTAATTTCAGTGCTAACGAATCTCCTGAAACACTGCAAGTCTGTTGAGAAGTGCACAGACGAGGAGTTGGAAGATTTGAAGAACAAATATGAACTCTGAAGTCACACAGATAAAGTCTTTATTAGCTTGTGTTCAAATTGTAGCCTTAAATTTAGTTACCATACATAGGAGGCGTTAATTTTTACAGATTTTCATAATGGTCCTGTCATACGCTTAGTAATACAATTGTAAATCGATTTTGGTTTAATTATAGTTAATAAAGGGAATGAAATTGAATTTTTATATTGAAATTAAAATGCATTTTTATTTAATACCTAGTAAGTGACCCAGTGAATATTTTATTGGTCAGAGGTGTAAACCATATTGATCCTTGTTATCATATCCAGTAAGTTTACTTTCATATGAAGTTGTCTGCTTAGTGCTTTAATTTCAAAAGGTACTAAGAGTCTACCACTTAATAAAGGAATGAATTTGAAATCTGACGAAGGTATTTCAATTTTGGTAATATTCCATTATCAAAATTGATTTGATTGTAACTCTTCATATGTGATTATATCTATTTTAAAGTTATTTAATTAAAATTGATATTGTGATAAATCATATAAAACGACAAATGTAGTAACTTAATGGAATTCTAAAACTAGTTGATGACTATATATATATATATATAATATATATAATTTTTTTTTTAATATTATTTAGGTCGACAGACAGGCTGACAAAATGGTAGGTGGTTACCGTCGCCTATAATAAAAGCAACACCACATGTGCTGCAAGTGCGCTGCCGATTATATTAGGATTAAGGTTAAGGGATAGAGCCCTTACTCACTCACCGAAACACAACAGCACCTGTGCTGTTATTTCACGATGGTCTTCTGTAAGGGCGAGATTACTGCTGCCAGACGGGCTGCCAAATAATTTGGAAACGCACTTGGCCTGCTACTATTAAAGTTTTATTCTAAATAAATATTTTATATCGTATTTAAATAGTTTCGGACATTTAACTCTTTATCATTATTTGCTTACATACAAACTTTACTCCAAGTTTGTCTGGACATTCTTTTTAAAATGAACTAAAAATAATTTCTTTTAATATTATCTGTATATTTCACTTCCTTTCATTCCCTCAACTTAGAGGCACCCTATTTAAAAATTCGAAATTTTTATTAGAAATTTGATTATACCTACAGATTCAATCAATGTTTCCCCTAAAATTCAAGCTACCAAATATCAAAATTAGATAATAAATCGTAACAAACGGTTACTTTTGAATTAATTTTCTAAAAAAAAAAGAAAAAATAATAATACACTACTTGGAGGATAAATTATAATTGATATGGCTGCAATTCTAAGTCTTCTGTAGGGATAATTATAAGAGAAACCTCACGAAAGGTTCTCTAATGTCACGACAGATTATTGTAATTCCCGCTGGTAAAGAAATGTAATATAAAAGACATATTTTTCTGACTATATTTTATTTTTTATTTACCTATAAGTACATAGCATGTTAATTGTTCAATTGAGATCAATATTAAAGTTAATCAGTCATAACCAGTGCCATTATTTTGTCTAGGATGTCTAAATTGGACTGAATAACAAAATTTACTCTTTCCTTACTTACTACTGACAAACTATAATTTTCTTATAAGTGAAACAACCTATGGATGTGTTTATTTAACGAACTAAACGTGTTTCGCTTATTATATCATAGAACAAATGGGTCTTTCATCGAATCCGGCTACAATAGACTTAAAGCTAACCGCAAATTTTTGTCAATTATGAAATCAATGTTAAATGAACTTTTTTATTTTGTCTTATCCCTTAAAATTAAAAGGATAATTAACAGTCACTGTTCTTATAATGGGAAATGGATAGAAGGATTAAGCATTAGCTACATAATTTATACACTGAAACTAGATTCAATTATTCTATAAAATTATAAGCACACTATTAAAAATTCCGGGAGTGTATGATATTTAATTTTATAAAGTCTAGCATTTTAGAATGAATTACTTCTCATTATATTAGGAAAATGAAGCAAAAATTTCTATCGTAAGCTGGTAATTTCTATCGTAGCCCATGTCAAAGTTAATGCTAATTTTCACATTATTGTAACTAATAATATAATATCTAAGTAATCTACTCATGTGATAAAATTATTTTTTAACTTGGCAATATACAATTTTGCTCTTGGCTCCTGGCCTATGAAAGGTCTGTTGTCCAATCATCTCGCTATTGACCGCCCATTCTAATTGATTCTGGCCGCCACCCACAGAATATTTGTTCCCTTAACATATTGTATTGTCTCTCCCAAGTGTCTACTAGATATTATTGGTTTTAGGGTACCGTTAAGAAAAAACCTTAAACAATAGTTCTACTAATATTCAATTCAATGCGAAAGATTATGAGGATTGATGGATGTATGTACCTATGGATCTTTGTTACTTTTTCACGTAAAAACTACTGAACGGATTTCGATGAAATTTGGCCCACAGATAGTTTATTACCTGCATTAACATATAGGATACTTTTAATCTTGGAAAATATAAAAATGGCACCACTATCGCCGTGACGGCGCCACCGTCGTCACAGTGATGAAGGTGTCAGGCGTTATATTACTCATATATTTTCTTTTTCAACGCAGACGAAGTCGCAGGTACCAGCTAGTAAGTAGAATACCATATGTACAAATAATAAAATATGTAACATAAATAATGCACAAGATATACAGTTTTACAGTGACAGTACACTTTTACAGTAAACAAGGTAGGTACATTAAATATCATACATTAATATTTGAAGATTTGACACCTCAATTATTATCTCTTAAATGTCCTTTTGAAATTTCATCAAGTACGAAGTGACCTTGAAAAATTTCGACCAATTGAAGAACCACGGAATAGATATATTTGTGTTGTCGCTCTGTTTATCAATAATTTCTTTATGTGCACAATTAATGGCGTCCAACCAATGTCGTATCGTGGACGTAATTCGTTTACGATTGATTTCTATTGTGAATTTGTTATGGATAACTTCATCGATTTGGTGTTATTGTGTGTAATCAGTATAATTAATTAAAATAGAATATTCTCTTCTTTTTCTTATTATTATTATTATTTTTTTTAATTAATAAATAAATGTAAGAATATAATTTTTATGATTCTTTAGACCTATTTGTATATAATCTATAATATATATTTTTTAAATTTATGGCTATATGTAATCTAAATATAAATAAATAATAAATAAGTAAATAAAAAATGCTTTGCAGTATGAGAGCGGTAGATATGACTGTAGAGAAATTATTTTGAATTTAAAAAGTGAAAAAAAAAAGAAAAGCATTTCATTTCCATAAATTCAAATGAAAGTACTAAGTTGAAAACAACGCAACAGCAAGACAATAGATTTTTTTAAAGACTTCTTAAATAAATTCATTATAATCTAGAGTTGTAGAAACAAAAGCGACAAATCATATTTTGTGAATAATTCACTCATTTATTTGGCGAAACAAAAAGTAAGTAAGCCTCAAAGAATGGGGCCGATACCTGGTTTGTTGGATAGGCACGTCAACCACCGAGGGGGAAGATTTACTTATGCTATAAAAATTTCAATGGGCGAGGGAAACTTTATTATGACTTTATTTGATTTTATAAATATAATAAAACCTTATTAAGTTATTATGTAAATTAAAAAAAAAAATTGTAACCAAGTAGCCGAAAAATAAATTTACATGGCTTATGTAGGGACGTACTAGAGAATTGTAGTTCTTCTAAAATCTTAAAGAAAAGTCCTCGAAGGCAGTCTATTTAACCATTTGTTTCATTAAGACTTTAATATTATAAATCATTCGTCTGTTTCTCCGCTAACTAAGTACTTCTAGACCACCTAACGGATTTTAATAAAGTTTTCTTTATTGAAATAGGGATAAGCGAGGAAGGATTGTGTATGGTTCATATAAAAAAATTGCATTCTTGGCGAAGTCGGGAACGGCTCGCTAGTTTTGTATTATAATATCGCATTATAGTGTCATTCTCGAACTACGTTGTGAACTATATAGGTATCAAAGAAGTATAGCTTGTACTGGATGCAATGCCTTATAATGAAAACGCAATACAAAGGGGCGGGCAACGCAAACTTTTCTAATTAATAATTAGTTATAGCCTTGTTAATGACATTTTAATGAATATTGCGCTCAATTATTGTGGTACCCGAGAGAGAAGTTATGTACCTATTGTTATAATTCAGGGAGTATTAACCATTTTTTCGGTTGCAATACTATTTTGAATATTTCATATATAAACTAAATGTCACAATTATTTGATATTTGACATCTATACTAATATTATAAAGAAAGATTTGTACATTTGCATGTTTGTAATGTATAAACTCAAAAACTACCAGACTGATTTTAAAAATTCATTCACACATAGAAAGCTATATTATCATCGAGTAACATTTTATAAAGCTACACGGACGAAGTCGCGTGCAACAGCTAGTATATTAAAATTTGCGGCGTGCGGAGTGCCAGTTTTTATAGATCGTCAAACACATTCAAGCTAATTGAATGTTTTACCAGTTCGGAAAACTTGTTCTACGGGGAACAAACGTGAAACAAACCTCTCTAGATGTTTTTTTTTCAATTTCACATACTAGATGTTTCAGTAACAAACATGTTAAATAATAATAAACTCAGGAGAGGGCACTGATGATCTACAAACGCCTGAACTGATCTTCATAAATCATAGTTAAGAATCATCTCGATCACATCAGCATTCAAATAAAAAAAAAGGATCAAATCCGTTTGGGAGCTATGATGCCACTGATAGATACACAGATACATGGTGTTTTTCTTTATACCTACTTGTAAAAATGTTTATTAATTTCAGACAAAGCAAATTGGTCGAGCCATTTTTTTTTTGTTTTTGCAAAAATCATAATGGATTCACAATAAGGTGATTTTCAATGAAAAATAATATTTGTATGTCTCAAAACTTAAGTTGGGCTCTTATACTTACCTCTCTTTCTCAGCATAATATCAGATTCTGTTTTATAATGCTACTACTCGTACTTGTCCATATAAATCTATTTAATTCAGTAGAGCTGTGCAGTTTTATTTATGACGTTGAAAGTTTTAACAGTCGCTGCTAAGTAATTATAAAGTTTCGCATACTATTTTAATTTCTTTGTATACAAAGATACACAAACGCTTTATTGTGACGTTAATGTTGGAAACCTGATAGTTAGTTTACACTATAGCCTATCGCCCTGTGCCTGCTCGGCGTTTATTTTTGGGACATATGTATGTAGTTTTTTGACAATATAAATTTAAAATTATTAAGCTCTACTAAACACCACTAAGCTTAACTCTATCTTTTAATTAACTTACATTATCTGTAGTGAAATAAACTACAAACTTGCCTAATCATGTAGGTCTAATCTTACTTAATCTGTTGGTATTAAGTTGTGGTGTGTTAATAAATAATAAATTGTGCTTAGAAACAAAGACTTGAATTGAAAATCGGTTATAGTCTAACATTTGTAAGACAATTAATTAATAAGTTATTATACAAAGTTAAACGCAAGACTTGCAAGGGTTCATACTCTTAAACAAATCTTTATTCACTGGAATTGTATAAACAGAACAATTCGAAAAGCGCAAATCCGAAGTCAAATTTACAATATTAATTAATATTATCTCCATTCAGCATGATTAATGATTGTATCTACAAGCATCGAAATTCAAACCTACAATTTGAAAGGAAGATTGTTTGAATTTTCCCTCAATTTACTTAAGACAAAGATTTAGCAGACGAATTTGATATTTCTATTTTAATATTATTAAATGTTAAATCTTGTGATGATGTTTACATGTCTTTGTATGTTTTGACGAGCCCATTGGATTAGGTCCATTGTATTGGTTAGGGTGCTTGCATTAAAGAGTAATTAACTTGAAATTCGAATAAAAATAAGGTGGATTTTTATTCTTTAGCTAAAAAAAAAACGCAGTAAATATATATATTTTTTATAGTACGTAAGTAAAAAATTTTTTTTATATAATTATACATAATATTATTAATTTCAATGAAATGAAAGATCTTTTGTAAAGATTTAAGTACATAGATATATACACACAAAAATGTTGCCAAAAATATAAATTAATGTCTTACGAATGTATAATGATCCATTAAACATCGTTTTTCTTATTAAATTCCCATCAAGTTTCTATGGAAAGCCGTGACCTACATTCATTATTTTTTTAAATGAAACGTCCTTCTTCACAATCAAAGGAAAAAGTAATTAATTTAATAAATCTCTGGAACGCTAGACTGTTTATCGACAAAACACGGTAAGAAAACAACTTCATCTCTAAATAATGTAAAAGTTGTTCTGTGTGTTGGTTTTTTTTTTTTTTTTTTTTTTTTTTTTAATAAAAGATGGGTTTGCTCTTGGCCAACAACCAACTGTGTAGCAAGGATGAGGCCTAAGATGGAGCGAGCTCATCCAGAAGATGCCCATTCAATCGAACTTTGAAAAGATTTGGGTTATATGAGCTCAGGAGTTCCAAACGTTGGCAGTGCGCATTATAAAGAATATTTTACAGCGCTTGGTTATATTTAGATTTATAATTTAGTTCTCCAAATTATATGTATTACACTTACAAACGTTTATACACGTGAAATTTACGTAATTATTTCAATGTATTGACTAAAAGCATATAAATCTCAATTTAAATTGGATTTAGATACTTAAATCTTTAATTTTTTTCGAGTATTTTTTTTTGAAAAAATTCATAAAAGTGTATTAATATTATACATTTAAATTATATTTACTTACTTAATAATTGCCTATTAGTCAAAATATATAAAAGATATAAATATATAATATAAAAGTAGGTTAACATTTTTTTTTCTATACATCATATTTTTCATTTACATTTTTCAGGTTTACATCTTCTGTTTGCAAGGTTAATATCAAAATTTCTCACTGTAATTTATGACAGAAATATAGATTTTTAGCAAACGCAGGATGATTGAATATTGAAATATTCACGTTTCCTTCAACAACAGATGGTTATTATCACAGAGCAATGTAATATTATATCTTTATAAAGCAATAAGATATTTTACTTATTTCTACAACGAGTCTCCATTTCTCTGATCTCCCAACATTCTTCATCCCTTCTTCTTCCTTATACTTTTTTTGTATTAATTATTATCCATCCGTTATCCACATTTCTAGATATAAAAGCTTCCCCTTGCTACCGCATTAAGTTTTAGAACTAAATTGATTCTAAATTGGGAAGAGCATTGTCATAACCTGACAACACTGTATTAACCTGGCAACCCCCGCCATCTTACTTAATCTGTGTCATCTACTGTCAAACATACGTGTTTTATTGCTAATACAATAAGCATCTTTTAATTGAACTTTTAACTTCGTGTTTTAGTTTATGAAAAACGATTAACACGTGTACTGCTCGTCGGAAATATCTTGGCGACTCGAAAGAATGCGCCTCGTCCCTCCCGCGTCGCATCTCCGCCCCGTCAGTACCACAGAACACTATTACTCTTAGCAGAGGTCAGTACCGTCGCCAACGCTAGCGCATTCGCACGTGTATTATTCCGAATTCCGTATTCTTTCCCTCAATTATGTTTTCTGTTAATGTTAGTTAGATATTTAGTTTTTGTTGACTGTTTTGTTTTTAATTAATATAGATTAGACATTTTATTTTCGTTACGTTTAGTTTTTGATAACTGTTTTTTTTTTAGATTAGACATTTAGTAGATTTAAAATTTATTTTTTTAAACACTTTTGTTGCCGACTGTAGCGTGTAATGTAGCATTCTTTCGAGTCGCCAAGATATTTCCGACGAGTAGTAAAGCCCAGCATATGTAGACGTAGACTTAACACATTTTAAAGCAACGCATGTAGTATTTTTTGAATGATACGCAGATATATTATTATATTATAGCAACGTGAACAGTTGTAGTGTTATGAATATATTAAGTTAGATCTGGGCGATAAGGATCTCTCTTAAATAAGGACTTGATGAGATCATCGCCAGGAGCGCACCCGGTTACCTGCTAATTTAACTTAACCTATTACTTGTATTAACCTGCTACTTCTGAAGTAAACATTGTTCTGTGAACGTTACCATATAGCGAAGCTAGTTATTATTAAAATATTCAAAAAATGTACAAAAGTCTTCCAACGCAATGTTCTTCGTTTAAAATTGACCTTCAAAGCAAATAAATCCAGCAGAGTCTGTTTTTATTTATTATTTTAAAGTCAGTTACCCCGTTCCTAAAAGCTCACCAGCGGCGTTATCTTCCCTCAAATAAAGACGCCTGCTGAATGGTGAAGTTCACAGCTCGAGTAATTAGTCAAAGTCCTGAATGAGATTGTGAGTGAATGCCCTTGAGATAGTCCAATAATGGTTTGCAAATGGGTTGCAAAATAGGTTCTCTTATATTTAACAACATTACCTACCAAAGAGTAAAGAAAGACAACCTTTAAAAGCTTGTCACGAAGGGTTATCTGTACCTAATGTAACATGTAGTCATGTTATAATTATGTTATATTATATAGTTATGTTATTATATGTTATATAACATGACTGGGCTCTTGAGATACAGCTCAAATACAGACATATACCTAACATATCTAATATGGGGAAAGAGTAGTGGTCAAATAGAGCTCAATTTTTAGTCTCTTTTTTGTAGAGGTCGTTAGATAGGCTGATAGTCCACTGGATGATAGGTGGCTACTGTTGCCTATGCCACAAGGAAAGTCACAGGTAATACAAGTTCATTGCTTACCATAGCAGAATTAACTTAACGAAGGGAAGTCTCTATATTTGTTTCTTTCGTAGTTTTCAAATGGAATATGAGGGAAGAGATTTCGACTTATTTTATACTAGCTGGTGCTCGCGACTTCGTCCGCGTTGAAAATTAAAAAAATAAATATAACGCTTGACCTCGTGTTGCTATAACACTTTGGCCAGGCGTTAGTTTTTTATTTTTTATTTATCCCTTGGGAATAGTCCTCTTTTTCTTGATGAAAGGTACCCTATGTCATTTCTGGTGTCCCGGACAACGTGTATGCAAAATTTCATGGTGATCGGTTCAGTAGTTTTTGCGTGAGAGTTACAAACATCCATACATCCAAACATACTTTCGCATTTATAATACTAGTAAAGATCTACTTATATACATATTACAATGTAAATAAATTTCGAATTCTAAAAGCCACACATATCTTTAAGATAATCAGGCTAAATCTAGTCATTTATAATTTAAAAAAGAATTCACAACGTCAACAAAGTCATCCACTATAGGAACATAAAATACACAATATATCACTTGCAAGCAGTTGGAAAGTGTCATCATAAATCGTACCTGGTCTTCAAATAGCGACTTTAATTGAAACATTCATGTCAGTACTGTATACTAGAACTATGTTGCTAATGGATTCACTTCACTGTAACAAACATCGATTAGATATTTTCAGATATACTTATCTCGATTAATTTATGAGTAAAAAAAGAGATATTTAAATTGACCTAATAATTATTGAGAGACTTTTTATACAAGTAGGCAAAATACAAATTACTTTTTCCAGCAAGTATGGAAACAGTAGCATTTGCACTAAATATTGGTACAGATCATAAAGCGACTTTCAAAAAATAGCTTTAAAAATTTTTTTTTTTACCCATGAGGTTTTGGCCAAGAGATTTAACCTTAAATAGCTTTGGAAGCCATTGAAAACAAAATTAATTTCGTTGACAAAAACGTAAAAAAATAATTACCTAATGCGTTTTATATCCTAGTGGAGAACATTTATAGACGGACCTTGTATGCTTTTTAAATCATACTTCACAGATGTTACATAACAAAAATTGTCTCAATTTAAATAATCTTTAAACGTTTAATTTTAAAATAAACACATATAATGATCAAATTTTAATTTTTTTTTTTTTTTTTGAGAATGATTAAATAAATAAATATAAATATCTTCACACATTCCACACAGCACCATCTAGTTCCACATTAAGCAACTAATGCTTGTATTATGGATACCAGACAGTTGATATACTACATAGATAACTTTTTTTTTTGTAAATACATACATATTATAAATATAAAATAAATTCTTTTAGCATCCTGGGAATAATTTTGACATAATTCCTCTGCGAATCCAGTCCAGCGTCTTATTATTTTAATGATTCGTAGCTTCGTGTAGTCGTAATACATGTAACTAGTTTATGACCCGTAAGGATAGATCCTGTTATGGCGTCCATTAAATCCGCAAATAATTACACTAATCCTTTTTGTCTTCCATTGTTTGTCTTTGTCGAGTTAACATTATTTTTTATGCTAGGTTTTTTACTTAGCAGTAATATTACACAATTTTAAATGATTTTTAAATTGTGTTTGTCAAACGCTTTGTTCACAAGCTATGTTGCATGATAACTGTTCACAGTAGTTACAATGAAGTTATATTCATCTAAAGTAAACTAAAGTTTTTTTTTATGCAAAGGTATTCAGACAGGCTGACGGTCCACTTGATGGTAGGTGGCTATCGTCACTATAGTACGATTAAGGATAAGGGAAGTGTTGGAGAAATGGCATTTCACACTCATAGAAGCACATTAACAGTATCTATGCAGTTATTTCAGGGTGGTCTTCTGTAAAGTACTGATAAAGAGTAAGATATATTAACTATAAAGTACTAATAAATCTAACAACTAGGTATTTCAGTAGGTACTATTTCAAAGTTTCGCTTTCTCTTCCTTCTCACTTAAGTCTTTTTTTCCAATTTTATTTACATTTTTAAATCATCTTCATGAAAATAGAATAAAAATTAAAAACTATATTCACAATAATAAAAACTCACATTGATAGTACGAGTATATTTATCAAATTTTATAATTCCACGTAGAGAAATCTGAGTTTACATTCCATAATTTACTAAATAATATAATATATGACAAATATGTGTATATACATCAGTTACATTACATGAGCAATAAAATCCAATATTATATCCAAGAGAGATAAACATTTCACCTAATCAAAACAATAAAATAGGAGTGAATTCACCTCTGAAAGGCCGCTACATTAGCATAATTCATACGGCCATAGATCAGCACTAAAATCCAGCGTAACAAGCGCTGAGGGTAATGAACGGCCCTCAGGGGACATAGGAGGCATCGAGATCGGGGGAATAAAACGGAAAAATCAGCTGAAACCGTGTAAAAATGTTAGGGAACATAGAATAAGAAAATGTAGAGGCGGCATGATTAGAAATTAATTTTGGTTTATATTTAGATTGTGTTCCAATAAATAAACTAAGGCTCGAGTTCACCAACAGACGGTTATTTTTAAACAGTTGTTTAAAATTTAAACAGCCGTTTAATAATATTTTGTTGTTCACAATCGCTAAAATGCGGGTTAAACGCCCTAAACATCTGATTAACTAAACAGCTGTTTAAAAATAACCGTATGTTGGTGAACTCGAGCCTTAGAATCTTATGTAGAAGAACTTAGGAACTCTAAATGTAATATTTATGGAATAGAAAACAATAACTTTAATATTTGTTTTAATGATTATTAAAAGTATTTGAATATGGTAATTAAAAAGTGGACACTTATGCCACTGGAAGAATACACTCCAAAAATATTATTACATGACCGTAATTACTTGGAAAACTTGATTAATTTATCAGACAGCTTTGATGGGATAATCCAACACATACTAAGTAGGTGTTAGATAACCTCTTTTTTATATACACAATTTTACTGAGACGCTACGCTTCAAAAACATGCATATATTTAGCTCCATCTTGATTTCTACTTGCAATATAATTCCGAACACCAATTGTTGTATAATTTTTTATTTGACAATTCTAAATTTATAGTTGCAAAAATTACACGTTCGACATTTACATCTGTACATATTATAATATAAAATAAAATAAAACCACTGTCCGCCTCTGTCTGTTTCAACGTTCTTCTAAACCATCCTACGGATTTTGATAATGTTTACACTATTGGAAAGGGCGATAAACGACGTAGGTTTGTGTATATATAATTTCCAAAAAAAATAAAATGCATCCGGGGCGGGACGGCTAGTATGAATTAGAAATAACTAGCTGGTGATTGTGACTTCGTCCGCGTTGAAAATTAAAAAAAAGCAATAAAACGCTTGACCTCGTGTTGCTATAACACTTTGGCCAGGCGTTAGTTTTTTTTATTTTTTATTTATCCCTCGGGAATAGTCCTTTTTTCTGGATGAAAGGTACCCTATGTCCTTTCTGATGTCCCAGACAACGTGTATGCAAAATTTCATGGTGATCTGTTCAGTAGTTTTTGCGTGAAAGAGTTACAAACATCCATACATCCAAACATATTTTCGCAATTATAATATTAGTATAGAGTATAGAAGTATAGACTATCACTGTTTGGCTGTAATAATGTTTTTTTTTTTGAGATACTAATATAGAGATTTTAACATGAAGCTCTTGGGCTGTCTATACGTTCATAAGATAATATCTTTTCAAATTCGACAAAAGCATAATATATACTTCTTTGCGAGAATTGTTGCCTAATTCACGCTAACTTCGGAGCAATAATGTTATATTGTGAAACCGACATTTTATCGGCTCTTACTATCGCCTGTTATGCTTTGTTATGATTTAATTAACATTATTATTATCATAATTTTTATTATCACAAGAAATATTTATTTATAATTTTTTTTTTGTTTTTAGCTAAGTTACTTTTAGATTGTATATTTATAGTGTATTAATATTTTTAGGCTCGAGTTCACCAACAGACGGTTATTTTTAAACAGCCGATTAAAATTTAAACAGCCGTTTAATAATATTTGGTTGATCACCATCGCTAAATTGCGGGTTAAAAGCCCTAAACATCAGATTAATCATTAAGTTAATCAGATGTTTAGGGCATTTAACCCGCATTTTAGCGATTTTGAACAAAAAAATATTATTAAACGGCTGTTTAAAAATAACCGTCTGTTGGTGAAATCGAGCCTTTTAATCTCTTATAAAGTGTGTAGATACTCTAACGTCGATAAAGAGACAACCTGTTATAGATTTTAGTGCACAATTTTTGTCAAGGTAATTTATTCCTGTGAGATAAAAGTTCAATTTATTAAAGTTTATTACTTATTAACTTAAAGAACTTTTTTTTTTAATATTAATTTTAATAAGACTGCTTCTTAACATATCAGAAGGTGACGTAAAGGAGTAACAAGAACAGCTAGTTTGTTAGGGAGAAATCCATAATTAAGTTTTTTTTAATAAAAAACAACATTTTGCAAAACCGCGTCTGTTTGTTTCATTCTGTCTGTCTGTTCAACAAATTTTAATTCGGTTTTCAATTATGGAAAGAGGGATAAAAAAAAAAAAAAATTATGCGTATAAAAAATTACATCCCGGGTGAAGCCGAGAACGGGTCGCTAGTCTATACTAATATTATAATGAGAAAATTTTTGTATTTTTATATTTTCATTTGTAATGACTGGTTTTATAGAAAACTACATAAGCGAGTAACATTGGGCTATATTTTGTTACACTCGGACTAAGTCACGTCCAACAGCTAGTTAAGAAATAAATCGAAATTAAGTTTATATTAATATTTACATATATTTCATTAAAAAAATATTTTAAACATTAACAAGTAAGGTTTATATTTAGATTTCTATGATTGTGTCCAAAATTTAACATCATTGATTTCGTTTGATCGCTTGAACCTTTTAATAAGGTTACTTGATCCGACATAAAGGTCTCTTAGTACTTACTAATTAAATTGGATTTGAAACCACTTTTAGAGTTAACGTCTAGTATTATTAACCGCTAAGTGAAGGTTGGGTTGGCTTTACATTCTAGAGACGTGCAAAGCCTCCGGTGATATCTGAATGTGGGTTATGCGATAAGATTTTTCCCTTTGCACCTTACATTAATGTTATTACTGAAATAATATTTTCAATATATCTATGCTGTACATATGTTTGAGCGTCTGTTTTTTTTTTTTATATTTGATACAGTACACAAACAGATTGCAATTAAATACATGAAAACCATAAAATACATGTGTATGGATAAATTATCCAAATTGCACTCCTCAACAGTGTACTTAACATGTTTAATTTAACATAGCTACTAATGGTCTTAAATACTTAATGTTTGTAATGTATTTTGTTTGTATGTATTGTCAAATGTATGATACTTAAATTGCCTTTTGTTAAAATTTAGTCTATTCTATTTTATATTTAAAAATAAAGTCTCAGTCTGTTCTGTCTGTTTTCCGCCAACTTCTTCTATAAATCATCCAACCGATTTTGATAAAGTTTTCACTAGTGAAAAGAACGATAAACGAGGAAAATTCGCTAGTGTATTTTAAAATAAAAATAGCCAGTAGTATAATTTTTGGCCGAGATTATAATAAATATATTTACATTTAAGCAATTTTCTAGCCAGTTACCATTTTTTTTACAAAAATAGTTAAGTAATCGTTTACAAAAACAGCGGCAGTGGCTACCGTCGCCGTAATCCACAAAAAAAAAAACACCAGATGCCATCTGCATCTGTTCTTAATAGGTATTGAAAGTTTACTTTTTCTGTAAAAAAAAAATTGTAACTGGCAAGAAAATTGAGACTTTGTAACAAGTTATTTACAGCTACAAAGAATCTATACTTTGAATAAACTTTTAACGCTCAACACTTTACAAATATTCAATACTAGCTGGTGCCCGCGACTTAGTCCACGTTGAACGATGAAAGGTACCTTATGTCCTTTCTGGTGTCCTAGACAACGTGTATGCAAAATTTCACAGTGATCGGTTCAGTAGTTTTTGCGTGAAAGAGTTACAAACATCCATACATCCAAACGTACTTTCGCATTTATAATATTAGTATAGATTATTACTATACTGTAAAATTTTATTAAAGCATAAAATACATTTTAAAGCCTATGGTTACTGCCTAGCTATGTTCCTGTTAAAATGTAAATAATATGTATACAATAGTTACTGGCTTAAGAAATAAAGTATATTATTTATATTATTATTATTAAAAAAAAAAATATTTAAAGACCTTTCAAATTACGATTTCTACGTATGTTTCTATAGCGAATCATTTTAAGTCGTCAATGTGGTCGAATTTTAGCGATTTTTGTCCTTTTTTGTACGTGTCAGAGCATCAAAAGGCATAATCTGTGTGAAGCCAACACTGTTTCGACACTTGTGCGATGAACGTACGGTGCGTACCGGAACAAACCGGATTATACGAGTATGTACGTGTACCGGAGTTAAGCCTACACCCGCAAAATTTACTTATAATTGGGTCACATTTACCTACTCTTTTCTCATATCCGTAGTTTTACAATAAAATAACCTTTTCACGTAATTTGCTTGGCGACCCTATTATCTTGTTAAAAGAGAAAGCTGGGTTTATGAAACGCAATACCTTCCTTTCAAATATGAAAAAAATTGGGACAGTTAAAATTTAGGACAGGTTTTTTTTGTGTTTTATTTTGGTAAATCATTTTTTATATAATAATAGTCGGTAAAAAAAAGTTATGAATTAACATTTTTATGCCAAGCAAAATGGCGAGGGAAAAAAATTCGAGTGAAAAATTTAACAGAATTGCACAAACAGAGAAAGTTGTGATTTTATGAAACGTAATATTCTTTTTTTGAAATATACTAAGACCGTGAAAAACAGTACACAAAATTATAACTAAAACTTAGTTCAGTTATAATAGCTGAACTAATAGGTGTTTTTAATGCACAATTGAGTTTCTATGTTTGTTACACGCCTTAACTGCTCAACTCGTTTACAATTTTATAATATATATAATCTACTAGAAGTAATGGTGTCAGAATTGTCTAGTCGTAGACAAAACCGTAGAATGCAGATGATCACGAATAGGAAAACTTTAAGTGCAATGTCTACAACTCTCGGATTTGGGGTACGTAATGACAGGATTCTCAAACAACCCCTCAAGATCCTTTGTCAACAAAGTGACTATGCATTCCGTTAAGATGGCGGACAATTCCGCAGAAAAGCACGAGATTTGTCTCGACATAAAAGAGTTTTTAATTTGAATTTGTAATTTATTGGATCGAACCAGGTTTGAAGAACAAAATCAATCTATTATACTTTTTTCCATTAGAAATTGCGTCAGATTGACTGTTGACTTGATGTCGTAAATTAAAAAAAACATTGCCTATAATATAAACTATAGCCAGCCAGTTACAGTTTATTTATAGGTATAAACACAACCACCACAAGTAGGGTCTAATTTTGATGTGAGACGAGGCCCAATGATATATGTAAGTCTTGTAAGTATATCTTACAAGTAGACAATAGTTCTGAAATTTGTCCATAGACGCAGTCACGCGCTTAACAGCTAGTAGTTCGCAAAAACATTTTTTTTTATTGCGAAGTTTAAAGTAATAAGTAGGCCGCACTGACAGTTTAGCATAACTCATCCGTACTAATATTATAAATGCGAAAGTATGTTTGGATGTATCGATGTTTGTAACTCTTTCACGCAAAAACTACTGAACTGATCACCATGAAATTTTGCATACACTTTGTCTGGGACACCAGAAAGGACAGAAGGGTACCTTTCATCGTTCAACGCGGACGAAGTCGCGGGCACCAGCTAGTAAATAATAAACTCATAAAAGTTTAAATGTACCTAGTTCCTTACTTATCCTTAATCATTCTATGGTCGGCAGCGCAATTGCAGCACCTGTGGGGTTGCTCGAGGCGATGGTAGCCAGCCACCTACCATCAAGTGGACCGTCTGCCTGTCTGTCAACCTTAAAATAAAAAAAAAATCAAAATTCATTGTATTTTTTCGGTCTGTCAAACCATTTTTCAAAACACCATACATATGTTGTATGTCTTACAATATGTTTTCCAGGTGCTGGTTGAAAACCATCATGGCCTCTTATGACTTCAATCAAATCTTTGATTTTCTGGAAAATAAAGGAACCGTATCCTTTTTTTCGTAATTTTTTAATCACATGTAACCAAATGGTGGTGTACCATTTATCGTTAATTAAGTATTAATTAATGATTAACTTAGTATTAGCATTAACTTAGTATCAACTTAGTATTAGCATTAATTAAGTAATTTAATATTATTGGACAGAACATTCAAATTATACAATTTCAGTTCGAAAACAAATTACCCGAATTACATTACAACGATAGCGTAATTAAATTTGAATCACTGTAATTACAGAACCATCTCGCACTACTACACAACAACATTGTAATTCATCTTTTGATAACTCTTAATTAAGTTAAGTAAATTAATTTTATAACGGAATCTGTTTACCCATGTCTATCTTCTTTGCAAAGTATAAAACAAAGTCGTTTATCGCCGTCTGTCCCTTTGTATGTACGCTTAGATCTTTTAAAGTACGCAACGGATTTTTATGCGGTTTTCATTAATTTAAAATGCGTTAAAGGATGAAGGTTTTTACTATCTTTTTGGGTCAAATTAGTTATAGGGATTATTAAATAAGATGATGCCTTAATTTGTATAACAATTTTCTATTATGGTGTATTTACTAACATAGTTTTAAGTTAATTGTTACTAACCAATATGGATCTGTGTAATCCGAAATAAAATTATTATTATTATTATTATCTTGTATCGTTGTATTATTATTATTATCCAAGTATATATTTTTCTTTCTTAGTTTTAAATTTTTTACAATATAAATTAAAAAAAACAATAAATATTATAAAAAACTTAAATCTAGAGTTCCGCAAGTAGCGGGGCAAGGCCCAAGCTACCGGTGGTTAGGGCTGCAGAGTGAGGAACCTCCTAACAATTCGTGCCGTGTCAAGAAGTACCGCCTTCTGTATCTGACCCTTGATCCATCCATCTAGCGAGAGACTCTTAAGATGTTGGTCGAGGCTCTTCGCTATAAGGCCATTCGCCGATATGACTATCGGGACGATGATTGTCGAATCGACATTCCACATGGCGGTCACCTCGTGAGCCAAGTCTATGTACTTGGTAAGTTTGTCTTTTTCGGCTTTCACGAGGTTTTCGTCATGTGGAACAGTAATGTCAACAAGCATCGTCCGGCGTTGGGATCGGTCAATAACCACGATGTCAGGCTTATTGGCGACAATAGTCCTGTCCGTGATTATGGCGCGATCCCAATAGAGCGTGGCATGACCATTTTCGAGAACTGGCGCAGGTATATATTTGTAATATGGTACTTCAAATTCAACAAGGTGATATTGAAGAGCAAGTTGTTGGTGAATAATTCTGGCTACTTGGTTATGTCTGTGCAAATACTCGCCATTAGCAAGATGAGAACAACCGGAAATAATATGTCTCAATGATTCTCCCGGACGGTGGCATGCTCGACAAATGTCGACCGTACCGTCTTTGAGAATATATTTCCGGTAGTTTCTCGTCTTGATAACTTCATCTGCAATTGCACAGACAAAACCTTCGGTTTCCCCAAAGAGGTCACCAAAACGTAGCCAGTTTATTGAAGCGAGCGGGTCTACATCGAGTCCAGTGAGGGCTCGATAGAACCGCCCGTGCAATTCCTTGCTCTTCCATACCTCCCTGCGATTCTCAGTACTCAATATTACTGGTTTGCGCCAGTTCTCGTGAGATAAGCATAAGGGAGTGAAGTGTTTGTCTACTGTCACAACATCATGATGTATCCCGCACTCGATGTTAAGGAAATATTTTCTGAGACTACATATTTCTCGGTTATGAAGGTCCTTGGCGTTCAAAAAGCCGCGGCCCCCCAATTGCCGAGGAATATATAGTCTCATAACAGACGAGCGCGGGTGTAACATCCTGTTTGTGGTGAGCAGTTGACGAACCCTTCTGTCCAAGGCATCTAATTCAGTCTGCGTCCATCTTAGTATGCCAAAGGAGTAGGTTAATAAGGGCATAACCCAGCTGTTGAAGGCGCGTACCTTATTACCACCCGACAAAAGACTTTTAAGTACTTTTGTTAGGCGACAAAAGAAGCGCTCCCTCACCCTCTGTTTCATGTCCCTATCAACGATACCCAATGACTGTGACATACCAAGATACTTATAGGTTTCGGTTTCAGAGAGAGATTTAAAGGTCATTTCAGTGAGTTGTAAATTAGACGAATTTACAACTTTGCCCCGCTGTACATGCATGACCGCACACTTATCTATACCAAACTCCATATGTATAGAGTTGCTAAAAGTTTCTGTTATTTTCAGCAACTCTAACAGATCCTGGCGTTTGGATGCGAATAGTTTGAGATCATCCATGTACAGTAGATGAGAAATGACCTCTCCCTCTCTCCGCAACCGATAGCCTAGTGTTGAATCCTTCAGCAATGTGCTGAGAGGATTCAAGGCTAGGCAAAACCAAAGCGGACTCAGGCTGTCGCCTTGAAAGATGCCTCGTTTTATACTTATTTCGTTTTGCGGATCAGAGACGCTCTGTAGACTGCCTGGTTGATGAAGAACAGTGGTCCACTGCCCCATGCACATGCCCAAGAAGGATCTTAGAGTTGAATCAATTTTATACAACTCCAAAATTCTCCTTAGCCATGAGTGGGGCATCGAATCATAGGCCTTCTTATAGTCAATCCAAGCCGTCGACAGAGTCCCTCTGTTCCGCCTAACATTTTGACAAATGGTCATGTCTATGAGGAGGAGCTCCTTAGTACCACGGGACCCAACTCTACATCCATTCTGAGCTGGGGCCAAAATATTATTAGCAACTATGTGCGAGTTAATTTTTGTTCTCAGAATGGATGTGAATAATTTGTACAATGTTGGTAGACATGTGATGGGTCTATAGTTTTTAGCTTCCGTGGTACTGCCGGATTTGTGGAGCATGAAGGTGTTGCCAGTTGTTAACAGACTAGGAAGGGTACCGAGATCAAGGGCTTTTTGAAATTGCATTGCCAAACATTCGTATGAGCATCGAAACCATTTAATCCAGAAGTTGTGCAATCCGTCCGGTCCAGGACTTTTCCAATTCTGGGCCGTACGAACAGCACAACTAACATCATCGGGGCTTATGGTAACAGCCCCCATGGGTTCGATGGGTTCACACGTCTGCTTGACAATGTTTATCCAATCGCCCTCCATGTGCTCGTTGGAAACCGACCAGATGTCACGCCAAAAGTTTACCATAGCATTTTCATCTGGAAGCTTCCCAACTTCCACACGGTTATCTGTTCCCTCCCATTGTCTGTATACCTTCCTTTGGTCACTTTGGAAGAGGCGGTTCTGAAGAAATCTATCCACGCGTTCTTTGTAGCGGCGTATTCTGTTTGCCCACGCATAGACTCTCTGCTTCAAGAAATCAATACGTTCTGTGACACAGGCCATGTATTCTTTAGGTCTAATGTTAGTTCCTACAAAAGCTTGAGTCACGAAACGCATGACTCGAGGTCGTTTATTACCCTTCTTGAAGCAGAGCAACTTTGCAATGAGAGTCCTAAACGTACTGATACGTTTCTCGATACGAATCTGCCATGTAGGGATGCTTGAAATATCCCTCTTTGTGTGAGCAGTGTCTAAAAATCTCACCTGGGCAATGCGACATACAGTGATGGCCCCACAGTATAGTATCGAGAGCGTATCAGTTAGGTCTTTGCTGTCCTGTATATACGAGGACAGCAAAGTGTTTACGGCTCCCATTAAAGCAAAGTTACGTCTATTCGCAGGCAAACGTGGTAAGCGCGGTCTATACTCGCTTGTGGAACGATATCTCAGAATCGTCTCCTCCAAAGTCCTCCTCAATTGCTCATTAACCTGGGTACTTACGAACTTGTTCGTACCATCTTCCTCTCCGTCAACAAGGTCTATAAGCGTCATCGGTTGTGGTGGTGGAACCGGTGTCAACGCCGCAGTGGGTAAGACCTGTGACGGTTCAGTTGTCGCGCGAACAGGTAGTGAGTCCAGGCGCAGCCTATCAAGTGCAGACTGGTCCAACAGTTGACACCGTTGGATAGCTCGCACTTGATCTGACAGTCGTTGGGCGGTGACGGTGACGGATGGTTCAAGGGCCTGAAACAAAGACAGCATCCTGGCACGATACGACGTGAGGTTAGTTCCCCCTTCTGTAGCCCCGTAATAGGCGCGCATGCAGTTCTCATTAATGGTCTGAGTCCATCTCATGCGGCGCACTACACCACCGGTAGCGGGGGTCGGGCGCGAGACGGGTTGTCTCGCAGGCCCCAAGCGTGCCGGCAGCGGGGGTCGTCCTCGTCGCGTAGGTGGTGGCGGCGGCGAAGGCGGCGTCGGTCCGTCATCGTCACTCGACGTGCTCTTATCGTCAGCGGTCAAAAATTCCTCCGCCGAGGAGCACGGAGATGACGAGACGGGCAGTGGTCTTGGTTGTGCGCTTTGGTTCGCTGTGTTTTTCTTCCTCTTTCGCAATATCATTTAAAATTCATTTTATTTGTATAAAATTTTTATATTTTCACATTTCATATTCACATTTGGTTTGGTATTGACAGATCAATTTGTGTCATCATAATATTAATTTGGAAGCAAAAGCCCAAAGATGATATTTGTAATCCATGTTTATATATTTTTTATATTTTACACTATTTCAAATTTCTTGTTTCAAATAAAATTTGTCGAAAAACTTGATTAATAAAAATATATACAAAATTATAAATGAGATTGGAAAAAATGACTTGACACCTGACAGCGTTTTTTATTATTTTATTATTATTATTATTAGTATATATAACTAGCTGACACGGCAAACTTTGTTTTGCCATATAAAATGTTTTTTTGGGGTGGGCCACCCTTATCACTTAGAGGTATAATAAATAGTTTACGACCTATTCTCAGACCTACCGAATATACACAGGAGGACCGGAGAAGTTTGGTTACAAACACTGTGACACGAGAATTTTATATATAAGTATATAGATTTGCAGAAAAATATCCATGCGAAACTCTGCTAAATTTAAATTAATAATGACCATCATAAGAGTTTCTTGGAGAAACCTAATTGATAAATAAATACTTATTTTGATGTGATTTTGATTTTTGATACTGGCTGGTATTGGATGGAGGCCAAAGGCGAAGGATCGAATTTGATCTAGCTTGTTTAAAGAAGTCTATTGTCCAATAGTAGACGTTTATGGGCTGATGTTTATGATGACAATGAACTTAATACAATGTTTTTCCAAATTACCCACTGAAACCGCAAATCGACTAACTCACAAGTGAGGGTAAACCGGCAAACAGTCCCGACAAAGTCTAATTTCGTTAATATTTACAGAAGCATTCATTCCCAATCCCTGCCCTGACTGGAATAAATCTACAAATGTAATTATTCATGAAATCCAGTAATTATCTAGAGCCAACCAAAGTAGAAAATACTGATAAGCCCAAGACGTATTAAAGTGATTACCACACAAGGAGTCTGGAACGACCGATTATATTAACTGATTATAAATTTAAATTAAGTTTTAAAATTAAATCGATACATAAAAAAGTGGCTGTTTAAACTTTAACTTTATGTTTATTCAAAAGAAATAAGGTTTAGCGGTCATAAATTACAGATATCTAAACTAAATACTTACATGCAAAGCACCGTATAGTTTACTAATGGTTAACTAAAATTATATGCACATTTATATCATTTAGTAAACTAAGTTTATATGTGTTTTAGTATTATTTGTCATGCGTTTTGCTTTCAATATAAATGTAGAAAAATTCTATTTATCTAAAAACAATATATTAATTTAACACGACATACAGATTTAGAAATTACAAATTAATATTTTGTCAATGTAAATGAATATTTATTTATTTTAATTCACTTTTTATTCGGTTTATATTTGTGCTTACATAAAACTTTATTTTATTAACAGTAGTTCTACGGTGGAACTAAATATAATGAATATTACTATAATAGACCAATAATTCTAGCCGGTCAAAATTACATTTTATTGGTTTTATTAATGTAAATGAAAAAAAATTACATATGAAAATATAAAATTAATAACATAATTATAAAAAAATATCATTTGTTTACATTGTCAATTTAAAGTTTCTAAAAGTTTTGCAGTCAATAATAATTTTAAAAAAAATTACTTGCGGCGTGTCGTTGTTCGTGTGGCGAGTGTCTCAGTCACAAATCCGAGGGGGCGAACAATTCTCACGATGACTCATTAAGACTGGGCATAAGAAAGTGCGACGGCGCGTAAGATGTCGATTATAGCTGTTCACGGAGATTTTTTTCCTTATTTAAAGTGAAGGCTTGATGGTTCACAACATGGGATTTATTCATTTAATTTGTTAAAGTGAGAAATAAGGAATACACACATTTAATTTTGTTTTCGTACTATATAACTTCAATAATCGCTTACTCATATATATAACAATTCGGAAGGGTTTCCTTAATGATTTGTGCTTTATAAAATACTAGAGACCTCCTCTAGGAGGTCCTCTAGTATAGAGGAGAAATGAAAAAACAGCAATTTGACTTTAAAAATTTTAGTAAAAAGAAAATTTTAATAATTTTTTTTTATTTATTCTATAACAAAAAAAAAAAAATTAAGTTGAACTAATTTTATGTGTCTACTATTTGAAAGTGCATTATGCTTGTAAGAATACCAAGCGTCTCTCACTAAAGAGTTGGGCGGAACTATATTAACGATAGCAAATTTGTCTCCATGTTTACATTAAATAGGCCAATATAGCAGCAATTTCATTACCGAGACGCCGAGGAATGACTTGTTATACCCGTAAACGTCAATTGGAGTAGACACTTCTTTAGGCGGGGTTTATTTATTTATTTTTTTATTTTATATGGGAAAACAAACAACTACACCATACCTTATTATCTAACAGCAGATGACTTGCGACCAACTTGCGACAGGCGAGAACTTTCTATCAATATGTGCAATACGAATATCACACTTAATCGTGTTTTTGGTATCACGTAACTCATAACAAAGGTGTGGTTTGCGATAAGGCCTCTTACGGACAATAACTAAAATTAAAGTGCATCATTTCTGTATGGAAGCACACGCGATCGCAAGTCGTCTGCTGTCGTCTGCTGTTAGATAATAAGGCAGCCGGACCCGGGTGCTCATGGGAGAGACTGCCGCTCGTCGTAAGGTCCCTTGAAATGGCCGGCGTACTTCTACCTTCGGGTACGCGGAGGTTCTGACAATGAATTCGGAGCGACACGCTCAGTGACGCTCAGATAGAAATTAGTGTAAATCGTGTTAAAATCCGTTGTTCAGTTTAAAAGATGTAAGCCATACAGATGGACAGACGGCGCGGATATTCGACTTTATTTTATACTATGTAAAGACAATGTAGATTATATTACACTAAACTATATTACGAGTAAAACCCTATTCAATTTGAACCAATGAGTGTTAATGAATTCATGGGTGAATTAGATATTTTGATCACTTTCACTTTCTCTAAAGAAAAATATCGCTAGGAATCCTTATTGGACCAACGTGGCAATCAATATTTCAAACCTCTCTGCAAAAAGAGACAAATGTATAATATCCAAATTATAATAGCAAAAGTTAGTTTGTTACGCTCTCACTCCTTATACTAACTACTCGTTCATCATGAAATTTTATACATGTTGTCAAGGATACAGAAAAGGAAATAGCATACCTTTTATCCACGAATAAGTACCGTTCCTGGGGGATCTTAAAAACTAATATACAACCCCTGGCAAAGCTATAATATAATAGCTATAAAGATTGAATAAATTATTACTCATATATTTTGTTAGCCAATCGAATTCGCAGCCACTAGCTAGTCTATACTAATATTATAAGGAGAGAAGATTTGTATTTTTGCATGTATGTTATAATGAATAAACTCAAAAACTACTAGACCAATTTTGAAAATTCTTTCAGCTATAGAAAGCTACATTATCAGCGTGTAACATGAGCTATATTTTATAAAGTTACGCGGGCGAAGTCGCGTGCAACAGCTAGTTCTAAGATAAATATAAATATAAATTACTTTTGTATACATAAAACTTAATGCTCTCAAGGATCATCTAAAAATTAAAAATAAGTATATAAACAAAAACTAGTAATATATAAAGACTGACACAGTACATTATTTATTGTCAAAAAAGGGCATGTGTATATTCATCAGATTGAAAGTTATCCATTTCCCTAGTAAATCAACTAGGTAAACAGGTTTTACATTAGACCTAAAGCCTAACGGGACGATATTCCACAGGTCACTTTGACCTTTTTGGTGTTATATTTTATAAGGGTAAAGTTCAAACCTCGAAAAATATTATTTCGTTGTATCCTTACACCTACACGTGTATTGGTTTTCATTCGACATTAATCTTTATTAATGTAAAATGGGTTTCGCTACAATAATAGTCAATAACTGGAATGTATCAGACGTTAATAAATTATGATACATCTACGAGTATATTATGTACTACGACTGGACCAGACTACACCGCTGTGTGAGCAGAACTAGGAGACTAGTTCACGAAATATTATCTTTGGATATCAATATTTAATCATAATGTCATTAAACATTGGTATTCTCCACAGTTCAGTAATTATCAGATAAAAATGTATCTACTATTAGATGTTAAATACTAATTAGTAACTAAAATTTACTAATAGATTATATTTTCTAATTAATATAATATTATGTATTATATAAAACTAGCGACCCGCTCCCGGATTGGCACGTGTGTAATTATTTATATAAAAACCGTGTGGGTGACAGAGGATAATAAAAATTATATAATTTTTAATTTTAGCAAAGAGTCGAATGCAGAGACCTTATTACGAGTGCCAACTACAACAAGGCAGCATACTTATCTGGACAATAAAAATACAATTCCATTCTAGAGTCGCTTTCTGAATGCAAATCGTCGATTAACACAGAGACAGTTTCATGTTTGAACTGGTTTCAAAATTTCTCCTTGGACATTTGACTAAACATTTCAATTCGAATTCGAGTTAGGGCCTCTTTCACTAACTACAAGTACAGTGTTGATTAGTTACTTTTAGAAATAATTTTATGTTTTATTAAATTATGCACTCGGTTTACTGCATCCTTCTATTGGCGATTTTTTTTTATTATTTTCTTTTTAATCTTTGGGACTTTTATCGTACAAACAAAGGTATATATTAGCTCCATCATTCCCGGTTACCGGTGACTTTAAATGGCGGTTAGCCTACTTGACACATGGCGAAAGAGGCCCTTATTTGTGTAAGATAATTTTGACCTAAATATAATATTTACGAAATATTGATACTCGCTAGTAAATTGATTCTAAGTAAGAATAATTTTAATTGCTTTAGATTTATGCGCGTACGCTTCTTCATGTTTCTTCTGTATTCTGGAATCTCTGGAAGCTTTCTTGTGGTTTAAGTATAAGAAACTAATCCTACCGCTGCTTGAATATTTTTCTTCTTCAATATTTCTTACATATACATATAAGAGCAATCACTAGATTGGGTATCTAGTAATAAGTTACGATATTGATAATCGTAAATAAAGCAATAAATAGTAACTGAGTACTTACATACAAATAATACGATATCTCGATTATTCTTGAATAGGCACTACGCTGTGAGTTGTGATGTTCGATTCTGTACAGATTACATTGTGTTCATGATTTAGGCCAGCTATTAAGTGTATTATCTTCCAATTCCAAAGACAAGATATGGGATTGATTAAATTACCAATAGAGCATGTTCAATAATAAAGGTACTTAAGTTAAGCTATAGATATTCAGTGTTTATATTTTATAGATCTCACTGTGTGCCCCTAATACTAATACAGGGTCGGTTACGATCTGTAGAGAACCTGAATAAAGAGACATATTCTTTCGGAATATATTTCTTTTGAGGTAGGAAAAAAGATCAATTGGTGTGTCTGAAAATAACTGAAAAAGAAATAAATTTTGATTATATTATAATTTATTTTTAAAAGTTAGAAAAAGTGTTGGTGTGACTGGTTCAAGTCATTTCACCTGAAGAAGGACTTCTAGTCAAGCAGTAACCATTAGGTAAGTAAATAAAAAAAATGTTAACATTAAATTATCAACATGAACTGATCCAAGAAGTCTGTATAAGCTAATTTCATGCTATAAAAACATTCTATAAAAAAAAAATGTAACCTATCAACAGATGGCGCTGCCTTTCTCATTTTGTTGTCATATTAGAGTCTCATTAATTTGTTGTTGTGAGCAAAAATTGTTTTATTTGTGGTTAGAGTTTACTTAAATTATCTATTTTGATAGAGCAGTTCATCATCATTGCTGAACATAGGCCCCCATAACCTTCCATAAGAAATTAAGTAAGAAATTATGTCTTACTGGACAATTCTTAGGGAGGCCTTTGACCAGCAGTGGACGTCCTATAAACACACACGCACACGCGCGCGCGCGCGCGCGCGCGCACGCACGCACGCACACACACACACACACACACACACACACACACACACACACACACACACACACACACACACACACACACACATGTACATATGTACATGCACATGCATATGTACATATGTACATATGTACATGCACACACACACACACACACACATGTACATATGTACATGCACATGCATATGTACATATGTACATATGTACATGCACACACACACACACACACACACACATACGTGATTATAAGTATGTGTTTGCATATAATGTGCATATATAATGTTTATATAATATAAACAGCTGATTAAAATTTAAACAGCCGTTTAATAATATTTCGTTGATCACCATCGCTAAACTGCGGGTAAGAGGTTGAGGTTTTCAATGTAGAAAATATCAATGGGAATTGGAGGATAAAGTGATAGGAATCAGGGGTAATCACTAGGCTTGCAGCGATCTTCGACCTTCCAGTGGCTTTCACTTACACTTCACTCGCGATTTGTGAACTGATATGGCGATTAAGTGGATTGTCTTAATTTAACAGCGAATTGCGAACACTTCAGCGGCTTATAGTGGACTGTGTCGAATGTGTAGGTAATTGTCATTTTCTACGAGTGTCGGGGGGTAGAAAGGGGTAGGAATAATAGGATTTTCTGAAACCAAGCCGCAATTTAAAAGAAACTCAGTCACAAAGCTCACATATTGCACAGATTATAAAATAACAAAGGAAATTGAACTGATACTTGCGACGTCAGGGAACTATTATCTTGTTAGACAATAAGAGGTTATAAAATTTATTCGCAGTGTTCTTTACTATAGTCGTGTTATAGGATTTATATTCTAGTAAAGCAAGGGTTTTCTAGTAATAGTATATTTATCAAAATACAGCTGTAAACATTTTTGTTTTGCGCAAGTGATGAAAGAAGATGATAAAAGCGAACATTGTTAACTAAAATGATAGCAGGTCACATATCCGGGCACTGACAAATGAGGGACAGCCTTGAAATTTTCATTTTGTTTATTTTTTCCCATCTACCCACCCCGGAGTGATCGTAATTTATCAACGGTCCACGCAGCGTATGTGCGGTTTAACCACATAAATTAGGGACTTAAAAATTTGCGGCCCTTAAAAAATACCTACTTACGAAAAATTATTTGTATTATTTAATTATTATATTTTTAAGGGACTTAAAAATATGCGACCTTAACAAAATACCTACTTACGAAAAATTATTTTTATTATTTAATTGTTATATTTTTAAGGGAATAAATTTTTTAAAGAAATGCCTTATACCTAGAGGTGAAAAATTTGACTAGTGCATGTCTGATGTATTTTTCAATTTTTTTTTGTTTTATTGGTGGAAAATACAGAAAACCACCATGAAATAACAGCAGGTGTGCTGTTGTGTTTCAGTGAGTGAGTAAAAGATGTCACACCCCTTATACCTTCCTAATCCGTTAATCCTACTATGGTTGGCAGTGCACTAGTTGCACCTGTGGCGTTGCTTGTGTTATAGGCGACGGTAATCATCAAGTGGATCGTCAGTTTGTCTGACGACCTCCATATATATAAAAAAAATAAACATAATCTTACAAGAAATATATTTTCATAACTATATTAACTATTCATTTAAACTGCCTTTTTAATTGTAATTTTTTTTTGTAATTTTTCGGTCTCTGATACCTTTTGGCAAAATAATAGTAACAATATTTTAATGAATAAATAGTATATTAAAGTCATAAGTTCCAAGTTTAATAAGACACAGTGGTTTACCTTACATATATTTTTCCAGCAGAATTATAAACGGCGTCGCGTCATATTTACCATTACTCTTAATAAAATGAGGACACTCTTTAAAAAAAATGTATTTGCGCCACCAAAAGTGAATAAATGTTGAAAGTCACGTGTTCTGAACGAATTTATGAACGTCATTGTATTTTTTTAAATATTTTTGCCTTATTTTTTTCAATTGCTTTCAACATGAAAATTGAGCTTAATAATGTTTTATCAAATTTGAATTTCCTGCGGTCTAATTTAAATATATATATATAGTTTGTTTAAACTGAAAAGTGGTCTCTCACGGCAAGACTGGTCCACTAGTTCAACCAGCCAGCGAGGGAGAGACCTATGATCCTAGCTTATTTGAATTCAAAAGCTCTAGTACTTGAAAGAAAGAAAGAAATAATTTTATTCCTAAGACCACAAGACAGCAATTAATAAAAAACAGGTAAGTGAATCGGATACTGGCTCAGAATTGTGCTGAGATTCTGGACAAGCACCTGCAGCGTTCATTTTCAGCCAGCACCGTAAAGTCAAAAGGCCCAGTGTCTTATATCCGATGAACACATTGATTATACTAAATTTTATTTTTTAGACATTCCTATATTGTATGGACTTCAATTATATACTCGTATTATATATGGATAGTATAATTAAACTATTTTTCATTGGTAATATTTTACATGAGACTATAAGGGTGTATTAATAACAACTGAAAGCGCTAAAATTTATATTAATTTTTCATACTAAGAAAAATAGCGCTTGAAGACATACCTACTATGATTACTATTAATGGTGTGGACTTAGGTACGAAATGCTTTCGTTTTCTATTTTAGATGTTATATGTCAACCATTTGAATGCGAAATTAAATAATATATTCAGTTATTTATCCTATATAATTGAAAATGCGGTTCTTATATATTAGTTACTAGCTGGTGCCCGCGACTTCGTCCGAGTTGAACTATGAAAGGTCCCCTATGTCCTTTCTGGTGTCCCAGACAACGTGTATGCAAAATTTCATGATGATCGGTTCAGTAGTTTTTGCGTGAAAGAGTTACAAACGTCCATACATCCAAACATACTTTCGCATTTATAATATTAGTACAGATGAAAAGCGACTTAACAATCCTCTTGTAAATTACACGCTGCTGTGTAAGTTGTACAAATTTACACGCTGATATCGCATTCTACTTGTTAGTTCTTTGTTGTTTATCAAATATCTACTCTACAACTTTAAAACTTAATGATCGTCTAATGTATATTTTCTACTAGCTACTACCCGCGACTTTGTCCGCGTTAATAAATAAAAAAATAGAACACCTTAAAAAAAATATCATAAGTATCATGAGTAATTAACGACTGACATCTTTATCGGCGTGACGACGGTGTCGCCGCCACTTTTTTATATTTTTAGTTAATTCCTTGTAAACAGTACTTTCCTTCTAGATGAAAGGTATCCTATGTCCTTTCTTGTATCACTGACAACGTGTGTGCAAAATTTCACGATGATCGGTTGAGTAGTTAAGGCGTAAAAAGGTAACAGACAGAGTTACTCTCAGATTTTATAATATTAAGTTAGTATTAAGTATGGGTTTTTAACTACATAGTTTGTATAAGTAACGGCCTGATAGAGACGTCGTCCGACTTCGAAATTGACAAATAAAAAACACCATAAACCCAACCGTGTAACTGTTGAAAAACGCGAAAAAAAAAAACAAGTTTAGCGGAAACAATGTAAACCGCTCGGTGGGCCCGCAATAACAATAAACGCGTTGAACATAACAATAAACGCGGGGATAAAGTTGCAGGCGGTCGCGAAACGTGTCACTATAAATAGTTGCGTTAAAAAAACACTACTCAAAAAATTTGTTACTAGCTGGTGCCCGCGACATCGTCCGCGTTGAACGATGAAAGGTACCCTATGTCCTTTCTGGTGTCTCAGACAACGTGTATGCAAAATTTCATGGTGATCGATTTAGTAGTTTTTGCGTGAACAAACATCCATACATCCAAACATACTTTCGCATTTATAATATTACAAGCTGGTGAAAGTATGTTTGAATGTATGGATGTTTGTAACTCTTTCACGCAAAAACTACTGAACCGATCACCATGAAATTTTGCATACACATCGTCTGGGACACAAGAAAGGACACAGGGTACCATTCATCGTTCAACGAGGACGAAGTCGCGGGCACCAGCTAGTAGGTAATATTATAAATGCGAAAGTATGTTTGGATGTATGGATGTTTGTAACTCTTTCACGCAAAACTACTGAACCGATCACTATGAAATTTTGCATACACGTTGTCTCTGGGACACCAGAAAGGACACAGGGTACCATTCAACGTTCAACGAGGACGAAGTCGCGGGCACCAGCTAGTAGGTAATATTATAAATGCGAAAGTATGTTTGGATGTATGGATGTTTGTAACTCTTTCACGCAAAAACTACTGAACCGATCACTATGAAATTTTGCATACACGTTGTCTGGGACACGAGAAAGGACACAGGGTACCATTCAACGTTCAACGAGGACGAAGTCGCGGGCACCAGCTAGTAGGTAATATTATAAATGCGAAAGTATGTTTGGATGTATGGATGTTTGTAACTGTTTCACTCAAAAACTACTGAAACGATCACCATGAAATTTTGCATACACGTTGTCTGGGACACCAGAAAGGACATAGGGTACCTTTCATCCAGAAAAAAGGACTATTCCCGAGTGATAAATAAAAAAATAAAAAAAACTAACGCCTGACCTAAGTGTTATAGCAATACGAGGTCAAGCGTTATATTGCTTTTTTTAATTTTCAACGCGGACGAAGGCGCGAGCACCAGCTAGTGTTTAAATAAATAACGTCATCATAGGATTATCGTTTGTTTAGAATAAAAAGAAATACTATTTACTTATATAATTATATTGTTTTAAAACGCCATAGAAAGTTTGTTCAATGATAAGACCGATAGCCGATAGTAACCTATACTTATAGGTAAGCTATGAATAATTACATTTTATTAAATGATGATATTCTTTTTTTTTAAATCAAAACATCCTTTTATAGAAGATCACCTTGTAAAACAGCACTCATGCTTTTTTTGTTTGGATGAGTCATAAAAGAATGCTATAGATATATCTTATCATGTTATAACAAGTGAACCCATCAAGACTTGATGCTATTTTTATAAGAAAATTGTAAAGAAAATGTTGTTTCCTTTGAATGGAATTTATATAAAATTGCAATACATAATTTTTTTTCTTCAAAGGCAAATTATGTAAATGAATAGTGTTAATTTTCTTTACTTTTTACTTGTCTGTTAATGCAATATATACGAGTATAGGGTACTTGTCACTTGTAAGGTATTCGCAGCAACATCAACATATGTCTGTATGCATCGTCGGAATATTGTAACGTATTGCAATCTGCATACAAATGTGTATCACAAATTTGTTACAAATTGTATTGGACACAATCACGCTATGCATACCATTTGAATTTGCTGAAATAACTTTTTAAAGTGCCTTCTCCCATATTAATACAATCCCTACTTGCAATAAAAGCAAATTGTTCATTTAATATTATTAACTATTCAAGTCGTTAGCACATAATTTTTTAATATTTATATAGAAATTATTAAAAATTTCTGAAGTTAAAAGTAAATTACTATCTGAAAAATTCTCTAGCTCGGTTCAGACAGTCCTAGGTTCACTCGCTTCAGATGCTAAGATGCTAGGTGCTAGACTCTATGAGATATTCATCCTCAAATACTTAGGTCTAAAATCCTCGTGGGATTGTCCAATATACGGAATCATTTAATTAAATTATTGGCCATACATTTTAAGTAAAACTATGAAATCATTTAAAGAAATTACGTCAAAGATAATTCTTAATTATAAGTAATCCGATGGATATTTTGAGTAAAAGTGATTTATCTTGAACCATTGTATTTGTAAGTTTACATTTTATGGTTTTTCCTTTCATTTGATTAATAATGTTTGTTAGATAGATGATTTTTTTTAGGATTTCATTCGGTTCGAATCCAGGCTATGAAATGAATATTTTCAAAAAGTTTTCAATGCAGTTTTGCTTTTTTAAAAAAATAAATTAGTAAAACTAGTAACATTTTGTCTTTTCATATTAATGTTGGCAGGCACTTGATTGTAGGTGGCTACCGTCGCCTATAACACAAGCAACGATACAGGTTCTGCAAGTGCCCTGCCGACTACAGAAAGGTTAAGGATAAGGGTTAGGAAAATGAGCTTTGCATTTAGATTACTTTGCCTCAAGTTAGAGTAATTATAGTACTTTCCAGTATTTAGAGTAGATACTTTGGAAAAAATTCCACCCTATATATATACAGACAGAAGAGAGGTTGTGAGCGTTAACCTGTACACCATTAGAAGTAATTTTTGTGTTTAATTTTATCATCACCTCTCTTAGTTCAGGTCACTCACATACACTTAAATAGAGATGTCACTACCCTCCGAGCTTTTAGTCACTTCACGTGACAGACAGGGAATACAGGTCGTGTCTGTATTCTTATTTGAACTAGGTCGAAGCACTTGACAGTTGACCTAGAAATGCAATCCAGTTAAAAGGTGCATAATAAATTTCATTACTCGAGTGCTCTTATGGCTGATTGTGATATTGAGTACTGTTGCGTTGAAAATTAATTAATAATTTTATATTTTTCATAGATGGTTCAACTTGGAGCTGAATTTTAATACTGCAGGAGTGGTGCTGACGTTTTTAAGGGTACTGGCAGTTCGGTTGATCAAAATTGCCTGAGATTGCTGACGAACATCCACTCTCGGGTACGCCGAAGTTCCGACAGGGAAAGTCGTTGAGTTTTAGCCGGTAGGAGTCCGCCATATCCAGAAATCCATGAGGATTTCCCAACGTTAAAAAGTCTAAACTAGCTTTAAACTTAATCTATTATAGGAATATCTCTAAAGTTAAAACAAATGGTTTTTTTCACTTGTGGCGACCTTCGAAACTTTTTGGAGCTTTCCGTTTTAGTTCGTTAAAAATCATTCATCGGCGAGCTTAGAGCTGCCGAAAGCATGTGCTTGCTTAATATTATTATATTTCGATGTAAATAACTGCGCTCTGTAAATTGTATAATATATAGTCACTATAGTATATATAAATCGTGTAATAATATGTGGCGTTTATTGCCTTTCACCCACACGCTTTTTTAACTGAAACACGTATTGTTTTTCTCTGAATATTCGTCTCTGTTATAAAAGTGGGAGCTTAGTGGAATAGACTCGATAATCGAAACTGGAGATTCAATCAGATCTGGAGGGTGTTACAGCCGGATGTAGAGAACAACTGCTTAACTCACTCGATCCAAATGAAAATGCAATGTTTTTCCAATTATAATGGCACACATTATTTAACAATTTATTTCTTTTCAAATACTTTAAACAATTATGTGAATTGTCTCAAAATTTTATCAGAGTATGTCTTAATTATGATATTTTATCTAAAAAAATTTTCAAAGTATGATATCTGCGTTGAATATCATCAATACATAATATAAAACAAAATCATCGTCTGCTCCTGTCTGTTTCTCTGCTTACTGGCTATAAAGCTGGTAAAGAAAAATCCTTTACACGCTTATCTAAAAAAATCAGCACACATGCTGTTATTTCACAGCAGTATTCTGTAAGGGGGGTGGTAAGGGTGGCCTCCAGAAGTTTTGCCTAATTTTTATTTGCGAAACGGAGTAGATACGCCCCACTAATGCCCACCTGCCGACTTTTCTCGTGAATCTTCTATATCTATAGAATCTATATATACATATTATAAAACAAAATTGTCCGTTTTGTCTGTTTCTTCGCTAACTTCATCTAAATCATTCAACATTTTTTTACGGTTTTATTTAACTAATGGAAAGAGCGATAAACGAGGATCGTTTTTGTATATAATTTAAAAAAAAATCGCATTCGCGCGAAGCCGGGGGTGGGTCGCTTGTAAATATATTAAAATAATTAAATAAAAATGAGTATTATGCCTGAAACAGTTATTATTTTACTATGTCAGAGAGATAGGGCCTCGAGAAGAAGGCTTTAGTAAATGAGAACGCAAATGTTATCATAAAAACATAAGCTTTGCATGTTGAATTTTCTATAAAGAGAAGTGTCATAGAGGAAGTGTGATAATGTAATGTCTCATGAATGGTTTAAGTTAATGGCTCGCAGGCGCCAAATTGTGCCTACGACAAACACTAGCTACTGCACGCGACTCCGCTCATTATAGTTCAAAGTTTATAGACACTCTGATATCATTCTAGATTGTTATTTGTCTCACTGTGTTCAATTTTTCAATACTATGATGGCATATTATTATATAAGATAATATCTTATATTCAGTCTCTTAGGGTATCATCAAACAAAACCGTTTAGAAGTATTTCAGTAAATAGTAAAGAAAATCTAGTTTTTTCTAGTAAATATTTATATATACGCTACGAGTATAGAAAATGTCAAGTTGGTTTCTGTTACGCTTCAAAAAATCTGGAATGGTTAGACTGATTTTAATTCGGTTTTCACATATGGAAATATGGATAAACGGGGAAAACGGGCACCCAGGGCGTCTTATTATTGACGATTTTTGTACTTTATAATGTTTTTCTCGCTTAAAACATGACTGAACCATGTCAACCCTTCGCCGTAACGCGAGTCCAAGCCCCCGAGAGTTTGTCCCAGCCATTTAGCACGGTTATCACAAGTTTCCAGAACACTGAGTCTCCAGCAATTAACCGCTTAATTATTTCAAAAGAAAATATTGCGTCCATTTTATGTGTACCAAAATTTAATCTTTCCGGTAAATATGTGAACGCTTTGAAACATTTTAAAGGTTAGATTAAGTAATTATAAAAATGTAAAAATTCTTTTCATTGAAAGTGACCAGTTTTGAAATCCAATTAGTTACTTACGCGATCCAAAAGGAAATAAAATATGAAACATTGTGGTTAAAAAACAAAGTTCGCTTGTTTTAATAAACAAGTGATAAATTATTAAATCAGATCTTTTTTACTTTCTATTGTAATAGATTAATTTATCTATTCTCAGACATGTCTGTTACTCTGCAAATATTAGGTATGTAGGGTGGAATTTTCTAAGCGGATAAGAACCAATACTTATATAAATTATACTATCGCGTACAATGGGAACATTTATACATATTGAATGCTAAAAGAGAACTTATTACATCGCAATAAGAACTTCGCTGGATGACAAAAGGACTTTGCAATGGTTTGCTGGACTAGTGCAAACTTTGCGGCGGTCCAAGTCACAACCGCATCGACGAAAGGGGTATAAGCTCCGCATATTATTAGAAATACTCCTGGCCGCCATTTTATGACGTAATATCGTAACACACTTAGTACCGTTAGCAACACTGGCCTTCGAAGACACGTATCGAAGACCCGTATTTTTGGGGATTATATAATTTGCAAAAGTAGGTATTAAGTGAAGAGTAGGTGATGACGTAATTATGTCATCATCAATAACAATTGTGTCAATAGATTATGTCCACAGTAGATGATGACATTTAAATTTGAAATCAAATTGTGTTCTCCCCATGTATATAGCTTCAGTATCGTTCAGACTTCAGAACGACTTTTGATATACCTCTAAGCGCCATTGACTGGTTCTAAGGTCGCCGCATTTATTGTGTTATTTTTATACTAAGCACAGTGTTCGTGGTTGGGATTATTTTTCTATCAAAAACAGTTTTTTTTAAATTGCCTCACATTATATGCTCAAGCTAATCCAAGCATAAAGTATACTGGCCATACTATGGTGCGGAACTTCAGCAAAATGTTAATGAATTTGTGCGGCGGCGTGAGGTCTAAACTAGGGATGTCTTGCATTCGAATGAAATATTGACTTAAAAATTCAGTGTAATTTCATTGCAACATTTTACGGAGGAATTAAAATCTATATAATGTGTGTATTTCTTAGATCCTTATTGGCAAATCACTTGCATGAGCCACCTACTTCAGAATTCACATTACATATAGCTCGGCTTGTATTTAAATTATATATGTTTGAAAATATTAATAATTACTTTAGGAGTTTCCGCTCGTTGCCTCTCACTTGAAACTAGACAAAGCAGATTCGCTCACGCGAGCGCCTCCACTCACAATCCATTAGACACGACACGTCGAACGAGTGAACTAAAACGATTCCAGACTTCGGAAAAATAAACGATTGTTCCCGCTTTCCCAGCGTTAACTATAGAAGATGGGCTTTGAAAAGCCTCTCTCTAGATTTACTAATTCCGCTTTTTAAATTTGTATCGGGTGTTGACTTTGTTTGTTGTTAAAAACTAGGATGCAGGTATATCAGATATTTTTAAATTATTTGGTACTAATGGTTCTAAGAAAAGCGAATTTGTATTTCCACTCCAGTACAGCACATAACAGTCCAGTTATCTTTTCAAGTGCCATAATGGAATGAGTGCTCATAATTCTATCTTCCCCCTGGATTTGATTTTATAACATTCAACATGGTAGCTACCAATCATCTTGTTTAAATAAAAAAGATATAAATAAGCTTTAGAAATTTATATTTAAAACCTTAATGATTCTAATATATTTCGAACTAGCTGACCGAAAGAGCCTCATATTATAAGCCTATTCCACATAGAAATTAAGAAGAAATGAATTTTATTCACAATTTTACTGTTTATTTGGAAAAAATAAATAAAGCAAAATTCATTATTAAAGTACAATTAGCTCATTCAAACCGGATTGTAATATTGATACACAGCCACAAAAAACCTATCTCGCTAACAAGGCCGCTGAATTTTACAATGGAATCTTTTCAAAAATGAACAAGTGAAATATTTTTGGTACATTTGGTTCTGAATTTTTACGTTACGCCTTAAAAAAATACCCAATTCGGCTCGCACATACTTTATTGTCGTAATCAACATACAAAGCAAAGGAAACAGTGGGTATTATTCCAACACACCCAGGGCTCGGTTTAATTAAACATAGAATAATCGTCGGAAAAGGCATCTACATTTACGTAGACGCATATAGAATACAGTACAGCCTTTTCTTGAACCTTTTGTTCACGACTATTAAAAAAAATGGTTGATCAACAAAAAGTAACTACACTAACTTATTTTCTTTTACAATATAGAATAATATCTACTTACTTGTTAAGAAGTTTGAACTTTTAAGGAGTCAATATTCAAAGTTTTTGGAAAATTTTGACAAAAACTGTGATGTGTGGATTTGTCGCAGGCAAAGTAACGAAAAAGGGTTTTTTATTTATATTAAATAAATGTTTATGTAAAATACTTAAATTAGAAAGACATCGATACTTGAAACAAACATATTATGTTTTTGAGCTTTTTCGTGGCATGACCTATTATTTTCATCTATTCCACTAAGTTTAACTTCAAGTTCATCCATTTGAAACAATTGGAAAAATTACCCCAATTATTTCAACTATATTAATTTTCTATAAAAGTTTGAATTAATTGGAATAATTATATTTTTCAATTTAACTAAAATAAATCTATTATTTCACTATTCACATATACAATATAAATGTCTAAGTTAAGGTGTGATATTCAACAGTTACTGCAGCCATACAAGCTGTCTGGCTTATAGTTATTATTATTAATAATTCAGTAAAATTTCGAAATAATTTTGCCAGAGTCCATTTCCCTAAACCTTAACAACCTCTGGCGTTGCTTGTGTTATACTCAGTAGCCACCTACCCTAAAGTGAATCATTAACCTGTATGACGGCTTTAACATAAAAATTATAATAGTGGACTCTTACTGTCTACTGTCTATACGGTAGCATCTTTAGTGCAGTAAACACTTGCTATGGGAGATATAAACAAACCTCAATGGTTTCGCACTGGCAAGAGAGTTTCTTCCTTGCATTATTCACAACGCTACACGTTTACTTGTGTATGCAGCAACACCTTCTGGTAGACGACATGTGGTTAAATTAAGTAGCACTGTTTCAGTAAACATTTCTCTTCAAGGAACTGCAAGTTTTAAGACTGAATATGAAGCCTGGCTTTGCAAGCCAATAAATCTTGCAAGCCAAAATACGTGTTTATATAATTTTAATTTATATATAGCAGCTATATAACAAAGTAAAGTAAAGTATGTTCTAACCGACAAAGGCATGCATATCGTAAGGTTGTTCGTATTATCAATTTTTAGTAATTGATACCTAGTCATTGATACATAGTCATACCTATCGTAAGCGTAGTTTTAACTTAGCAACTAGCAACAATGTGTGTTAAGCGGTACTTGTATTCTGTAAAGTTGCTAATTTAGTCTTTAAAGAGTAATCAAGAATTGGAAGAGACCGTTATCTGGAATGGAATTAAACTGACGTCTCAATTTCTTTCTAGAATTGAGTACATTGTCCGTCGGGGCGCGGACAATCGGCAGACATCTTACTTTTTACAGCCCAACATTTCATTTTTATCCCGGAGGACTTCGGTTTGGTGTATGGTCTAAGGCACAGAAAATAGGTATCATTTTGGTGTCTACACCAAAATTTTTTTTTATGTTGTCAAATTTCACACAAATCTATTCTATCCTTCAAGTATGATTGAGTTTACAATTTTTTTTTCATATTACACTCAGTAATTAAATTAAATTCATATTTATAAAATAAAATAAACATTCGAGTTTTTATATAATACATTAATTATTTAGATAATTATGTATAATGACTTTCGAAGGGTTCTCTTTATATTTTATTTATTTATTTATTTAATAAATTACACAAGCAGATTGCAATTACATGAATACCCTAAAATACATATAAATATAGATTAATTGCTGAACATCCTATACAGTGTACATAGCATGTTTAACTTAATTACTAATAATTTAAATTTCTTACTTTACAATAATATTAAAACATTAGCACTAGTCAACAAATTTTATAAGAATCTCCTAAACCTATTTAAATAGTAACCTTAATCTACTTTTGAATAAAGAAATCTTAACATTTTAACATCCGGACTGCACCTTTAACATTTTCTGCACCTCTAAGGGCCTCTTTCACCATATGTCAAGTAGGCTAATCGCCATTTAAAGTCACCGGTAACCGGGAATGATGTAGATGATAATATACCTTTGTTTGTACGGTAAAAATCCCAAACATTAAAAAGAAAATAATAAAAAAATTCGCCTATCGAAGGATGCAGTAAACCGAGTGCATAATTTAATAAAACATAAAATTATTTCTAAAAGTAACTAATCAACACTTTACTTGCAGTTGGTGAAAGAGGGACTAAGTAACTAAAATCATCTGGCACATTCCGCTGAAAGTTTTTGTATTGTGACACACAGAACAATAATTCCGGATCTCGGAATGTGCGTAATGCGCGCCGTTCCTTAAATTGGATTGATGTAATTCCTCCCTTATATCCTCTTTTTGTTACGATATATACGTATAGGGTCATCGGATATGACGGATGTTTTTTCTCCGCTCGTTAAGTGCTCAGCGTTTGTTTGACTCATATATTTCTATTTATTCGGGACCTCTAATGGCTCGTCTGTACCTCTCAAGGACACATGTATTAGGGTTGAGGTCACAACGACTGTCCTTTTTTTGCACGTATATTCGAAACTTAAATATTAGCTGAGTCCAAAACAGACTTTTGACGATTTCCAGGAAAGTTCCAGGACAAAGTAAAAATGTATGTATTATACAAAGACTGTTTGTTAAGTCAGCGAAAAGTAAAACCTGACTTATTTATCTTTGACCAGTTCTATTTTGTTGACTTCTACAAAGATTTATAAAAATTATAGGGAAAAAGGACCAATAGCGGTAGTCGGCGTGTATTATTATCATAATAATAAATATTTACTGCAGCCAGACTCTTACAGAAGACCACCGTGAAATAACAGCATCTATGTTGTTGTTTCAGTGAATGCCAAAGCACTTGCGGCGCTTGTAGTGGTTACTTGTGTTATAGGCGACGGTAGCTACTTACCATCGAGTAATCTTCTCTCCATATGTGGTGGCAGGTATTAATTTAATTTAATTTATTTATTTAGGCAAAAACAGTCACACACAACATATCTTACAAAAAATATAAACAATAAGACCTATATTACCATGGATTAATATAAATATTTACAAGCGGTGGTACAAATCGTCACTTCAAAAAGAATAAAACAATAACATCAATAGTGTAAAGTGTTACAAGTAGGCACAAATTAAAAACGTAATAGCATATTTTCTAATATTTACAAACGGTGGTACAAATTAAACATATTTTATATTTTACTTTTCTATTCTTTTTAAAGCAGCTATGTTATTGCGCATCACTCAGAAAAATTCTACAGGATAGAATAGAAACAGCTAATGACAGATGTCCCTTAGCTATGAAGAAAACGACTTTGATTATTCCAGTTCAATCACCGACTCTGCGAAAAGTATTTAAGAAGTATTTCCCAGTTAGTTTTTTTTCTTGTCTATCGCCATCTGCTATTTTTATCTCCTTACCTCTATGTTCCAATCTGACTCTGCTGATACTTTTATCTAACTGCATTATTCTGCATATCTTTAGAGCTTTCCCAATATGGAAACAAGTGTGTGATAATGTCGGAAAAAGTTTTCATTATAAAAAGTTAACATAATATCTATGATAAAAATATATCACTGGGCACCTTGTAATGTCAAGTTATAATACTCAAATAAAAATGTGGGAGAATATTCATATTCAGTTCATATCATTTCATGACATTTCCTTTTTGTTGAGCAAAAATATTCAGAGCCCGAACATTTGCGTGTAAATTTGCGACTATCAAAAACAACGTGAAAAAGTGCATTGTGTTCAGCGAGCGTGGAAGTCAGTTCCTGCGTTTTGTGGTTAAAACTGTGTTGAAACTGTGGCAACACCTTGTTTTTACGGTGTTGCCATGCAGTATTTATTCTGTTTTATTATTTGTTTCTAACGACAACTACCTAATGATTCTGCATCTAATCTAAGCATGAGCTTTTTAATATGCTACTTAATTTCATTTAAAAATTAATACATAAATAAAATCCCAACTAATAATTATTATAAATGCGAAAGTAAGTTGGTTTGTTGATGATGATGATCATCATGTAATTTGCATACTTACATGTTGTCAGAATAGGAATATTGGATAGTGTCCCCTACACTGCCGGGTATCCAAGAAGATTTCCCAACGTTAAAAAAAGGTACCTATAATAAGATTAGGATTTCGATTCTTTCAGATGTTCTTTACGCATTAAGGCATATGCTTCATTTGGTGGTAGATGGTCGCCTAGATGCTTGCAAGCAACGCAATAGATGCTGCAAGTGCGCTGCTGATCAAAGCGGGATAAGGGATTAGGATTAGGGGTAGGGATAGGGAAATAGGTTCTGGTATCCTTTACTCCCTAACTTAACCTAAACATAACAGCATATATACAGTTAGTTCATGGCAGTCTTTTGCAAAGTATGTATACCTACTTTTTGTTTTGGCAAATTTAATATCAATATTTAGAAAAAATGTACCTTAATCAAGACCAAAGTAAATAATATACATATATATTATATATGAAGGTATGTGGTTCAGTGAAAGGCGCGTGCCAACTACGTTTTACGAGTTAGGTTTATCGTTCTGTTTATTCGTACTAAAGTTTGTGAAATGCTTTTACAGCTCATACGAAGAAGGTCGTGGAAGATTGACTACTTAACATATTTAGCGGACACATATATTTCAGGATTATTACTTCAAAATGAATAAATAGTAAAATTAAATTACATTTGGTTTGCAGTTAGTATAAATGGTAGGACACAAGTTAAGGGAGAGTAACAAAGCATGACTTAAAATTTTATTCAAAGTCAAAGTATAATCGATACTAATCTAATATTATAAGGAGATAAGATTTGTATGTTTGTAATGAATAAACTCGAAAACTACTGGGCCGATTTTAAAAAATTTTTCACTTATAGAAAGCTACATTATCAGCGGAGTAACATAGGCTATATTTTATAAAGTTACGCGGGCAAAGTCGCGTGCAACAGCTAGTATGTCATAAAAAGGTACCTAAATTCGACATTACAAGGAATAAGCTATCTCTTAAAAATTTAAGATTCAATATTTCTAAACTGAAGATGTAAAGATTACCTAATATTTAAATCTTACTTACCATAATATTGTGTACTAGCTGGTGCGCGCGACTTTCTCCGCGTTCAAAATGTTATATAGCCTAAAGCCTTCCTCGATAAATGGACTATCGAACACAAAAATAATTTTTCAATTCGAACCAGTAGTTCCTGAAATTAACGCTTTCAACCAAACAAACAAACTCTTCAGATTTATAATATTAGTACATATATAGATTTCTTCGTAATATTAACATATATAAATATAATAATAATAATTTTTTTCAATAAAACTCTCCCATTTTTTTTGTTATTTTTTTATATGTTGCGTCATCCCCTCACCTTAATGTTTACTCCGGTAATTGCTTCAACGAATTCTTTTCAAGCGGAAAATCAATCTGAGGAATACGTTTAAATACGAGTAAGTATGCTGGGGTCTTCAACTTGAACGGTTTCATTATAATCAGACGGTGGGTAATACCAATATGTACCTGGCACTTATTTATATAAGGAAATAAATTTATATAAGGAAATAAATTTATATAAGGAAATAAATTTATATAAAGAAATAAATTTATATAAGGAAATAAATTTATATAAGGAAATAAATTTATATAAGGAAATAAATTTATATAAAGAAATAAATTTATATAAGGAAATAAATTTATATAAGGAAATAAATTTATATAAGGAAATAAATTTATATAAAGAAATAAATTTATATAAGGAAATAAATTGATATAAGGAAATAAATTTATATAAGGAAATAAATTTATATAAAGAAATAAATTTATATAAGGAAATAAATTTATATAAGGAAATAAATTTATATATAAGCAAATAAAATACTATAGGTATGTTAAGATTTTGGTAATTGTTCTCAATGTGTGTCTAGCAGAAGTGACACACCCCTTACAAAATATCACAGTGAAATAACAGAATTGGGAATTTGGAAGTATAATATGGAACCCACAATACGAGAAGCATATAGTTATAATTGAAAAAATACATAATAAATTCTTAAAATAATTAAATTATAAAAGAGGAAATACATTCACTGACTATAAAACAAGCGCTTCAAGACACAAAATATATTCTTTAAAGGATAGGCGTTCTTATATTGACGCAGTCTTCTTATATAAAATAATAAATAATCACACTTTTAGAATGTATTCACTTCAATGTACCAAAACTCAGAACAAGATCAAGTGATACATTTCATATTCCCTACTGTGGAACTAATCATTGTAAAAATTCCTTCTTTCATCGTTCCAAGTATCACTACAATAAGATTCTGAATGATATTCACATATTTTCCAACAATTTGAATTCTTATAAAAAGAAAATTGGCGAATTACTTTTGAAAAAATAATTTTATCACTTATAGAATATTCTCTTCTTTTTCTTAAAGGATCATCTATTCAATAATTTTTGCTTGAACATACATCCATCGTCACAAAATTATTAGTAGAGGATTAATGAGATTTTTTTGAGCCTAAAATGAAGTAACATTTTTTTATTACATTTGGTTTATTAGGGCAAGAAGTAAGTGTGGAAATTCCATTTTACCGTCCTCGTTGAGAATGTTAAACAAAAGTGTTTGTTTTTCTCTCTGCCCAAGTTACGAGTATAAGCGAATCCAACGTATAAAATATGATATTTTTTAATACCACATTTCATGTTAAAATGGTATAAAAATACTTAGGTATTATACTCGTAGATTATGTTTGCGAATAACCGGTTTACAAACTAAACTGCGAAAATTATAACATTAGAACTTTTTACCAAATCTCTTGAAAAATAATAGATCTCTTAAAAAACCCATAAAGTTCTTTATTTTGGACACTAAATTGTGAAACAATAACTTTTTATTATAGATAATTATTCCGTAGGTTACTTAAACTTACAAAAAAACTATCGTTATAATCATAAGCAGAACCCAAAAAAAATACATTTTAATAAATTTAAAAATATTTTGATACATTTTAAGAAAATACATTTTTACATTTAGCCGATTAATGCTGCTCATTTGGTACTTTTTGTATGCATAAACATAAAAACAGATCTCAAAATTATATCTCAAAACGAGCCTGATTATATCCAGATTTAAATACATTATGGAATTATTTCCATTTTCAAACAAATTACATATATAATTTATGCTTGATTTCATTGAACAACTTGACATTAGGTAATATTCGCTTAAGGGTTTGTGTAAGATTTAATTTTCACTATGCACACTATAATTTACGGCGATAATTTACGTCCAGCTAAAACAAGGCTTTGTGCGAGCTTCACTGCCGTCTGATAACAAGAGCCATTCGTTTTAACGCAGTCGACTACTTCCGGTTTGGCTACGACGCCCCTATCTTACATTTATAACACGACCTATGTTGCATACGTAGGTATGTGAGATGAAAGATAGCTGTAATTCTTAGTATACGCGAATAAATTTATAAACACTTTTGCTTTCTGGAAATTTAAGATTAAAAATGTAACAGCTGACCAAACTTAATTCGATTATGTTGGTATACATAAATTATTTATCTATACTAATATTATAAACAGGGAAAATTTGTATGTTTGTAAATGAATAAACTCAAAAACTACTGCACCGAATTTAAAAATTTATTTCACCTATAGAAAGCTACGTTATCAGCTAGTAACATTAGGTTATATTTTATTAAGTTATGCGGGCGAAGTCGCGTGCAACAGCTAGTGTTTTATGTAAAGGTCGTCAGACAAGTTGACGAACCACTTAATTGTAGGTGGCTGCAAGTGCACTGCTGACCAGTAGGATAAATTACTTATTAATAATAAATTAACTACAGTCGAATAAGTTTTATCAGAAACTTTAACTGAAGTGAGTTTGTTTGTCACGCCTCTCTATGTAAGAAAGTAAAGTTTCCTTCACTTGATCTGTCCATAGGCCTCGTTATCTTTTTCAGATTATCGCCAACTCTTCTTGACCTGTCAACTTGTCAGACATATTTTATATCTGACTAACGACCCGCCACCTGTTTCACATGGATGAAAAATTTTATGCAAATTACATACACAAACCTTCCTCGTTTATCGCTCTTTCTATTGGTGGAAACCGTATCAAAATCAGTTTGATAGTTTAGAAGACATTAGCGGAGAAACAAACAGAGGCAGATAGCGAATTTATTTTTTATAATATACTAGCTGTTACCACGCGGCTTCGCCCGAGTAACTTTATAAAATATAGCCTATGTTACTCGCTGTTAACATAGCTTCCATCTTTAAAATATAAAATAACAACAATAACACTTATTTAAAAAAAAAAACATATCACAGTATATATACAATACTAAATATAGTATGAGCTCCGAATCGCTTAAATCCAGGCTTCATTATCGCTTAAATAATCAGTGATTTTATAATTTTTAAGCCTTTCGAGAGGAGTTTGGTTTTAATGACACTTTTAAATTTATTTATAGATAAGCCATTTTATGCGTTCCAACATTCGCTAACGCTACCTCTTATGACTTAAACAACAGCATAATTAATTGTGTCGCGTCTGGCATCATTTTTGCCTGAAGCACGTCTAATGAGCAAATTTGTCAGCCAAATAAAGATTTTTTTTTCTCTTAAGGGAAATTAGTTGGACGTAGAGATATATAACACCGCGTCTTAGATCGTTCGCAGTCTAGTATTTCTGCTCATTAAAAATTTATATTATTTATGTAGGTCGCTGCTAAAAAAAAACTGCTGTTATTAAAATAAGTTAGTATGACGAGATCGTGGCCTAGAAGTATTGTAACTCTTACAAAAATGTGCTAGAATTATACTACAGCACAATTACATTATCTTTACTAATTATTTTATCTCTAAAAATAATCTAGCTAGACAGATGCAAGCAAAGTATTATATTAGTTATCCCCTTAAAAGCTAAATTGTCATGTCAGACAAGGCCTTCTGCTTGTGAACCAAGCCTGGAGTTGCCTGGAGGACACGGTCTTTTCTAACCCGTTGTCCCGATTCCCTATATATATATTATATAAATACAGTTTAATTTCGCAAATTTATCTATTTCAGAGAAGCATCCTTTTTTACGACGAGGTCCCTCGAACCTCGTCCGTCGCGTAGATATATATATATATATTCCCCACTGCATATATATATATATATATAATTTGCGAAATTAAACTGTATCTTTTTTTTATAAACTTTAAACCATAGCGCTTTTAGTCCGAAAACCTTAAAAACAACAGCCTTACAAACAAAAACATACAATACTAACTTAATCTAAATAACACCCATAAGAGGCCGTTTGAACTGTCGTTAGATCGAACCACCAGAAGCAGAGCCTTGAATGAAAAGTACGAGCTTAGCTGTATATCGTAACTGGGATCGTATAATACCGAGTATTTCATAAAAAAAAACCTAACCAGATTTTTTAATACATGTAAGTAATTAGACAGAATCTTCTGTATAGTATTACATAGTTGGAAACCACAGAGCTAGAGTTAATACCACTCTTAATACCACTCCTGTGGCCTGTCCACACGATTAGAACAGTCACTAATGCAGTTTTAATGGTCATTGCAGCTGACTTAACAGAATGTAGTCGTCGTTAGGGATTTGATACACAATTAACGATGTGTCTTATCTACTTTCTTAAACGTAAAAAATAATTTTATCTATGAACGCGCTAGTGCCCGCGACTTCATCTATGAGTAATTATTATACGATGAGATATAGCAAAAACAAATTTAAAAATCAGTTGCTATTTGCGCCATCTGATGGGATGTAAATAAGACTTTTTATCACTGCAGTCTGCCAGTATTATATTTAATGTCACTTTTCACTGACAGATGGCGTTAGAGTTAACGCAAATCGAAATTATATTAAAATTATAGACAGATTAGCGTGATGTTATTATAGCCTAAAGCCTTCCTCGATAAATGTACTATCCAACACAAAAAGAATTTTTCTACTGAAAAACTCCTGAACCGATCACCATAAAATTTTGCATACACGTTGTCTAGGACACCAGAAAGGACATAGGGCACCTTTCATCGTTCAACGCGGACGATGTCGCGGGCACCAGCTAGTCATATATACGAGTATTACCTGCTACAAGCGACACCCGCCCCCGTTGGAATTTTCCGCAAATGCCTGGAATTTTACAATTTTTCTAGGACTTCAAGGATTCAAAACATTTAGTGAATCATTTTTATGTATAGAGAGTTACTAATTATAAGTGTCTCTTACTCATGCAATGATATAAAACCTATTTTTTTTATCCTATCAAGGTCAGAGCGGTCTACAAGCAGGTCTACAGTCTAAGTGTAGCTGATGTTAAAGGTGTCAAACTTACTTTAAATGTTAAAGTAAGTTTGTTTTGTTTATTAACTATGCTTTCACGCCTTAAATACTGAACCGATCTGACCGTAGACAACACGTACTGAACCGCAGACAACACGTACTGAACAAACTGAACATTGTCAGGGATACAGAAAATGAGACAGCGTACCTTTCATCCAGAAAAAAGTACCTATTATTTCTGATACCTATTGTTGTTTTAACAGAAATTGGAGCGCGAACGAAGTTGCGGAGAAAAGCTTGTTTATCATAACAAAATATGTATTTTTCATTTGATATAGGTATTTATAAATGAAACATTATAATCTAAAAAAACACAGTTGCATTGAATGAACGGCTCACTAAATTGTGACTTTCCTCCGAACTACGCTGTGCTACTTTTTTATTTTTTTATGGGATTTGAAACGGGAAAGTTCAAAAAATTCCAAACGAATTTTTGGAGATATTCAAAAATGATTTTATTTATACACATAACAGTCGCATATTCACTGTCGAAACTCAGATATGAACCGCTAGGTTTAAAATGGTAAAATGTTCCATAACATGTTAATATGTATGTATGTTCTTATGGACTCCGAAACTGCTGAATCGATTTTGATGAAATTTTCAGATAACCTTCAGATTAGTCCAGCGGGTAATCCTGTGAAGCGCGGTTGGTTTGGTAGCGATCGGACGCGGACGAAGTCGTGGGCACCCACTAGTAGTTTATAGTATTGGCTCGATTCGATTGAATATTTTTTTTTTTTCGTGAATATTTTTCCGAAGTTTTAATAGTTATTCTGCTATTCGGGATGGAGACAAATTCAATACAACATTATACATAAAAGTCATAAATATCATAAAAATCGGTCAGGCCGTTCTCGATTTACAAATGGTGTAACTAACGCGACTTTCTTTTAATATATAAAGATTTTGTAAAAATGTTAAAAAAAAAATTAAATAAAAATACACAAAAGAAAAAGTACTTTTTTTATCAGATAGAAAATTCTTAGCACCTTAATATTTCAAAGTCGGTTCATGTAAGAACCGTGTTCGGTTTGTATTTTGCGACAAAAGTATGAAAAGTTCTCGACTCTCCCCACAACACTGTACCGGTGTCAAAGCCAGCAGGGATTCATGACTAATTATCAACGCAACCCCTCCACGCGAACCGTGAAGATAACGCCCAATTACTATGAACCAAATGATGACATCACAAATACTGTTCATTGAAACACTTTTTCTTTGTAAATATATTGTTTCGCAAAGCCATTAATAGACAGTACGAACTAACCCTTCTGAACAGGGAGAGAGAGAGAGAAAGATTCGATAGAATGAATTTATGATAAAGTGCCCTTTTCTGTTTTTTATATTATAAAGGGTGGCAGGTCAGCTGACGGTCCACTTGATGGTAGGTAAACATAAGCAACATCAGGTCGGTCTGCAAGAATTTGCTTACAGCTCTTTTCAATAATTCCATATTCACATCAAATGGAAAATGTAAATTGCCGAATAAAATTTCTACTACATAAGTAAGTTAGTTACTAAATAGAATAAAGTTTAGTTTGCCGAATAAATCCGTCATCTTATCCAAGTTGTTGGAAGATGCTTAAAAGTCTTAGTTTTTATGTAAAATTAAGTATTAAAGAGAAAAATAGATGTTGCTATGCACATAGTTTTATTGATATTTAACTTAGAAACAATACATCAAATTATATATTATTACTTTTTTAAAATAAGAAAATATAAAAAGAGTATATTTACAAAAAAGGTTAACTATCAATTAGTATTTACAACACAAGTAATGCGGATTAACTCCGCGTCTACAGAGAAATTTCAATGATCTTCATATAATTATCCCAATATTTATATAGATAGTAGGTATAAAATAAAGTCGCTTCTCGCCTTCTGTTCCTCTGTATGTACGCTTAAATCTTTTAAACTACGCTACGGATTTCACTAATGGAAAGAGCATTAAAGGATGAAGGTTTTATATATAATTTGTAGAAAAAAAATTGCACCCGTGCAAAGCCAGAAGTGGGTCGCTAATATAATATTATAAACGTGAGTTGGATTGTTTGAATTTTTGGATGTATGTTCCTCAATAACGCAAAAAAGGACTGAATATATCTGGATGTAATTTGGCCAACAGATTGTTATATTATCTAGGATACTTTTTATCCTGGAAAAATGTTAGGTTTCTGTGGGATTTAAAAAAAAAAAAATCGAACTTCCATGCGTACGAAGTCGCGAGCACAGCTAGTTGAGAAATAGATTAATTTCAATTAAATATATATACTAATTATAACCAAAAACCAATAATCTTTACGCATCAATGTAGTCAGTAAATAATCTAAAAATAAATTAATATCCCCATCAATATTTGCAAACATAAAACCATTCATTTTTTATTTGCAACATAATACCTATTAATAAAACATAATGCATCTGACCGACCACCGGTCATGCATTAATGTTTTATGTTGCACATTTTTATTTATGCACCCAAACACGATGACGTGCCCAAATTTATAGCTTCATTGTCACTTTATTATTTTGATACACAGTTTTTTTTTGGTAAATTTAATTGCTAGAGAAACTTTCTTATTTTTAACGCCAGACGCGACAGAGATGTGTTATAAGTTTGATATGTTTGTTTGTCTGTGGCAACGTAGACCAATTTTTATCAATTTTTTTGTTTGTTACAAAGCTAACGTAATCGAGATAGTTCTTAGCTATAATTTATAAAAATCTGTTCAGGCGTTTGAAGATCATCAACCCATTTTCTAGTTGACGAAATGATTTAACTAATTTCCACAGGTTCCACTTATTTACCATCGATTGGACGGTCCACTAGATCGTAAGTAGGTGGCTACCGTCGCTACTTACACTTTAAAAAAAGGGAATAAAGTACCTACTTATTAATATATGATTGTCATTATTACCTGTATTACAGTTGATGCGTTCTTGATCGAACAATGTCATCAACGGAGATTCAAAGTGTAATCTGCCCTCAAATTTTACGCATTATTTTTACGCGTTGCCACGTACATAAAAAAAAATAAACTGCCTCTCATCATAAACGAATCTTATCGCTATTTTAGGGGCCAACAAACTTCGTTTCAGATTTTTAAGTGGTTATTGTTCAATTTTTTACTCCATTGCGTGCTTTATTTGCGAAATCTTTAACGTTTCAGTAAATTTACAAGCAGTGAACTGTGCAAATTTTACTATAACAAGAAAGGAACTTTGTATTTGACTTTAAGGTTAAAAATTACACACTTTAGCAAACTTTTATTTTCCCTCGATGTTAAGGTCGTCAGACAGGGTAACGGTCCACTGATGGTAAGTGGCTACCGTCGCCTAAAACCACTTACCATCAAGTGGACAGTTAGCCTGTCTGGCGACCAAAACATTTTTTTTTACATAAAACAATAATAACTAATAATGCAGGCATGCAAATTCTCTCCAACCCTGATGAAACGAATCTCCAATGAAGATCAGATAAGATATATGTAGGAATAGACTCTGACATCCTTCACAATGGTTCTGCCATTTTATTCTCTCTACTAGCTGGTGCTCGCGACTTCGACCGCGTTGAAAATTAAAAAAAAATCAATTTGACCTCGTGTTGCTATAACACTTTGGCCAGGCGTTAGTTTTTTATTTTTTATTTATCCCTTTTTCGGGAATATCTATCTATCGGGAATAGTCCCTTTTTCTGGATGAAAGGTACCCTATGTCGTTTCTGGTGTCTCAGACACCGTGTATGCAAAATTTCATAGTGATCGGTTCAGTAGTTTTTGCGTGAAAGAGTTACAAACATCCAAACACACTTTCGCATTTTTAATATTAGTACCGACGGATTTCTATAGTAAATTCAGCCACTTTTGGAATTTTGCATGATTGCTCTAATTTTGCACAATAATTAAATGTTTAACTAAAAGTGTAATATAACAAGGTATAATTGCGTACGTGTAAAGCATGCAAAACAAACAAACAAACAATCAGACAAAAGGAAGTTAATTCGAATTGCGCACATGGAAACGCTATTTGCTGAATTTCCGTGCCAAAACTAACAAAGAGCCGGCTTAAACTGAAAGTTTTATGTACACAGGTAGGTACGCGACACTATGGGGGAAATACAGCAGTGAAACATTTTTATATAGGTAATTATTTATATTCAACTTGATCCAAATTAATATTTTATTTTATTTATATTAGGAAAACATACAATATCTCGCTACACATTATAAATATACATACAGGAAAAACATTAATCAGCAAAGTTTCCACTAAATTACTAAAAGATATTATAAATTACAATTTTTAAAATCGATCCAGTAGTTTTCAAGTTTATTCATTACAAACACACATATCTTCTCTTTTTATAATACTTACTGGTGCCCGCGACTTCGTCCGCGTTGAACGATAAAAGGTACCCTATGTCCTTTCTGATGTCCCAGACAACGTGTATGCAAAATTTCATGGTGATCGGTTCACTAGTTTTTGCGTGAAAGAGTTACAAACATCCATACATCCAAAAATACTTTCGCATTTATAATATTACTAGTATATATTAAAAAATTCGATCTTGCAAAATGCGAGAATCTATGACCCTTACTGTTATAATATTGTACCGATGAAGTACTGTGCTTCATGAACCACCTGTCGTAACTAAGCAAATAATTTTGCTAACACTAGAATTTATGTTTTGTTGGTGTGGACTCTGGGAAGGTTAGTGTCTTCATCCCGAGTGGTTTGTACGGTCAACGAAAATGGAATAACAAATACCTACTAGTGAACAAGAGAAAATGTGTCCTTTTACTGAAATACAATTACGAGTTAGATAATGTATGTAATATCTACACACTTTATTTTCCTAAAAGCTTTTACTTATCGACCTTTTTCTATGATTCGAATTCGCCTAATTAAATGAATACAGTTTTTGAAATGAATGCGTTTTTGCCGACACGCTCAGGCGTATGTGTATTTGTATTTGTATGTAATACATGGTAATACTATATATTATATGTTATAGCCTATATTTTGTTTAATTTAAGAATTGGCATAGAATAATAGAAATAGAATATAATAGAAATCAAAGCCAAATAGAATAGGTACTTAGGTATGTGAGAAAAAAACTGAACAACTCAATTTTTATTTGCCATTTATATAGGGTCAGCTAAAAAGAAATATAAATCCCCACAATGCTTATTTCAACCAATTACAATTATTGTAATAATCTTAAAAACTTTTCAACATTTACTTTTGTACAGACTAGGTTTGTACGTAAGTTACCATCAAGTGGACTAGGTATAAGTTAATCTTTGGTAGACTGTTTGCTGACTTTTACATTTTTTTACTGTAGGTACAAAATTCCCATAGATACCTACAGTACCTACCTACCTAAAGTGAATGAAACATAAATCTGTTGGGAGTGTTTATCACCTACGTAGGTATATATTTTGTTCGTTTCACAAGTTTTTCCTTTATTAAAATATTGTCTCGTCTATCTTCAGCGTCTCTTCAGCCCATAATCGTTTTATCCGCCGCCATCTTATCTGGTGCGGTCGCACTTGTAGCGGGCGCGAATTTTGTTTCATTTGACATTATTGAGTGAATTAAACTGAATGTATGAAAAACAAACGAAATATTTCTGGAAGGCAGTTACATTAAATTATAATTTAGATACCTACTACACATTAGTACCTATCTTTTTTTTTAGGTAGTTAAACTATGTATTTTTTGAGAATCATAATCACAAAAATAATTAATTTTATAAAACATCATAATATATCAAATGCCATAATTGACGTATAAAATATATTTATAATAGGTTGCTATCTAATATTTATGTTTAATAAATATAAATGTATCAATTTGCATATAATTATTTTCTCTTGTGGCAACCCTGATATAGGACGCATACACGTCCAAAAGTGGTAACGAGACAAAGAAGTCAGTTGGATAGTGTTTGTTAAAAAGCTGTTTCTACATAATACTGCAAGGAATTTTATTATTAATTTAAACTAATTGAACCATTTTAGTGATCTAGATATTTTAGTGATGTGAATCCATTCGTATATTTTCGTGTCAAAGTAAAAGTTAACTGCATTTATCCAGATGCTTCAACGTGTGTACAACGTATCTAGTATCATTCGTTATTATCTATTATAACATCATGGGTTTTATAAATAAAACTATTATTTGTACTTGCCCGGCATGGTAAATAATTGGGTTTTACAGCTACCCCACTTTCAAAATACCTGAAATAGCAGTCAGCGTTGCCAGATTTATTAATTATTATAACCACCGACCGGTATACCCGTAAACCTGGCTTCCAAAATCGCATTAAATATTATAGATATTGAGATATGATATTAACATCAAAAGCTTCATGATATATTTATTATCTAACGTCAATGTCAACCTCTGTACCAAATTATCTCTGACAGTAAAGCAATGAAATCGCGTTCACTGTCACCACACCTTTAAACGTTTGACGAATAACCCGCGCGGGGCTCGTCGCCGAGTATTTTTATCACTAAAAGTTTCGCCCGTCATTTTTCGCCCGACAACGTATTGTAATTTCCCCAGGGCCATGATCGTAATGAGAACATAAGGATTAATGGCGAATGACCGTTTGATTTTTTCATTAAACTTCGAATAGTTTTGTGATTGAGTTCTTATTTAGTTATAATAATTTCATAGAAAAATTATTTCGTCTTTTTTTTTTAACTCGAAGTCACTAGCTTTTTTTTGTTAATGTTTCGAAAATCATATGATTGTTAACAGTTTGACGACTTATTTGCAGAATCAGGCAATTTTTGGATATATAGCCTCGTATATGGCCTCGTTTAATGGAATGTAAGGTTAAATGTATTTTCTTATGTAAGCAAAGACTGTTCGTTCTAGCTAGAGAGTACGAGTATATAATTATGTTCCTTGCTGTTCCAGTATTTGGTAAAGTTTATGCTACCGATGGCAGCACATGTTCAAGGGTTGACGGGCATCCATGCGGTATTACTTCACAGTTGAATGAGTTGGTGCAATAGACTGTGCCGAGGTAACGTTTTCACGCTCTGTGGTACAAAATGTTACAGAAGGATTACCTTTGGGGGCGAATTTGTAAACAGAGTGTTATTATTACATCAACTAATTTGGGTTTTAAATGCAATTTCAATATGGCGGAAAATTTAACAGTTATAGCAATAATTAACATAACCATTTTCGTTTCAACGTTTATTAGGTTTGTCAATTGAGGTTTCATTTGTTAATTTTAATACAAATTTAAAATAGTCAATTTATAACACTCTAGCGTTTCGCGCCCGGATTCGCACGGATGTTTTTTTTCCATTAGTGAAAATTGTATCAAAATTTGTTGGGTGGTTAAAAAGAAGTTAGCGGAGAAACAGACAGACATCGACAGCGACTTAAATTTCTAATATGTAAAGATACAGAACTACATAAAATAACCCATAAGCAATGTTGAAGAGCATGGAATTCTCTACAAGATTTAATAGCGCTTACTAAAATACAGTTAAAAGCGGCTAAACAATAGAAATTTTTGAAAAAAAAAAAAAAAAAAAAACAATACAATACATTTTAAATAGGACAATTACAAATTAAAGTAGTAAAGTACACTGGACCGCAAAGAAAAAGGGTCGGTTAGAAAATCTTCAATATCTTCAAAAGTACCTGACCTAGCTATAAATGAAATAAAGTCTAAATTCAAGAATATTTTAATGTGCTTAAATAAAAATAAAATTTATTTAGTTTAGCTTTAATTTAGTGTTTATTTTATAAAGCTAGGTCAGGTACTTTTGAAGATATTGAAGATTTTCTAACTGACCCTTTTTCTTTGCGGTCCAGTGTGTTTGAAAATGGAATTAAGTGCTCATCTGTGGTCAGAATTTTTTTCTGTACCTACAATGTAGATTGATATTTTGCTTGAGCACCTAAAAAAAAAAACTTTTGCATAAATGAATCACCCTAATATAGGTATTATGCTATCATGATTAATTACCGATTTGTAATACAGATTCTGCTATGAGAAATACCCAATACATTTACAATTGCTGTTTTAAAAATATCTTTATACAGGTTGTAAAACTTTTTTTGTCAAACGGAATACGGGAGTGGAATGATCGCTAGCTGACAATACACACCATTGTAATCCAAATTTAAAGCTAAGCCTTGCAAAAAAAAAAAAAAAAATTTTGTACCTATACTTTGTGAATGTTCGTAATACCTATATTGATGTGTTTACGGATGTACAAGAGATATCAGTGAGCTATAGCTTTTTTTTTTCAATTTCTGTTTTTATTCAGAGTCCGGAATCAGGCTTGTGAATGATAAAAATTGTTTACTATGGACCACGAATATATTGTCTAGGTACTAGTGATCCGCTTCCGGCTTCGCCCGGGTTGCAGTTTTTATATACAAACTTTCCCTGATTATTCTTCTTTCCATAATTAAAAACCGAATTAAAATGGTCTAGCCGTTCTTGACTAATGCAATATAAAAGATTATCCGCAACAATATCTCAAATTTTCCCCAAAAAAATATCCCTTATTCCTTAATTCATTTATTCGAGCAAGCAACTTGAACAATGTTTTTGATGGATCCTCGATACAAAAACATTGAAACTCTCTTTACCGTAACAATCTCAAACTTATCTGTAGACAAGAGGCCGCCGAACTCTTTTAAAAGAAAAAGACTTTCTACTTTGAGAGCTACCGACAAAGGACTATCAAAGTTTATCAGCACAAAAACTGTCCGTTGAGGTCATTCACACTCGCGTATCAACCTAACCGGTCGTCTGGAGGCGCTCGTAAAACTGATAAAGGATCTTCACACGAAAATGCAAATTATTTACTATGTAGGTATATTTTTTTATGCACTACTATGACAAATGTCTTTTTGAAGTGAATACTTTTTTAGGCGCACAAGTGAACCGTCACGCTGGGTCGGTGACGTCACGCTGGATCGGTTTCTTTCAGGTTTTTGCTATCTGTACATTAATATAATGATACAGAGAGTTAAGTTGTGTAAGATGCTATTGTTGGGTAAGATGTGGATTTAGTAGTTCTAATTCTAATGGATCTATCACCACCAGCAGATATTCCTTGTCAAGCCAGGAAATGGGAAAGTTGAAACCAAGATATTTTCGTCACAAGAACTCCAACAACTTTCATTATAATTATAGTAGGCAAAGACAACACAGTTCGGTAATACCTTTTTTTTATTATTTGTTTGTAAACCTTTTTTTTTTTTTGCTTTTAACGTGTTACCAATAAAATAAAATTGTACAGTTTTTTCTCCACCTTTTAAGCAGACGTTGATTTCAATATCGTTGGCCGAACATCAAGCTTAAAGAAAAATAAAAGTGTCAATGACTAAACTGTATATCCAAGGGTTGTGTATGAAAGTCCTTATTCGTTTAGCGTGAAAAACCGCTGGAAATCCGGATAAAATAATTAAGAAAAGTTTTGAAATCTACACTAGGAGAACAATTTTCTTGGAGTGCGGAGGATTTGAAAAATTAGCAACTTAATTACTATGACAAGTTTAGTGTACCAGATGGTGGGTAAATGAGAGATTCACAACCCGATTTTACCTAAAAAAAACTTGTGTTTATTTAATATAAGATTATTGGGCTGTCAAGACTTGAAATAATTGGGATTAGGATTATTTAGGATTAAGTTAGTTAAAAATATAATAATTTAATAAAGTATGATTGAACGCGTTATACTCTGGAAGAGGCGGATTTATTAAAATAGGCTTTTGTATTTTAACTTTTGGTTCGTCCAATTCGGCTATTTTTTTTTTTTTTTCAAATATTCATTGAAGTCCGTGGAAGGTTCTCATGAAGAGAAAAACTGAAAACATTCCCGGAAAATTGCATACGTGCGAAGCCGGCGCGAGTCGCTAATTAATAAATAATTGAATGGTTCCCATACAATTTTAAAACTTTAGTAGAATTTAAGTTATATTTTTGGAACAAGAAGTAGCATATGTCGTTCAAACTCCTATCTATATCTGTGACAAAATTTGTCAAAATTGGTCCCGAGGTTTAGGCAAGACAGTTCATACGTATCAGACATATGTTTCGCATGGACCAAAAATAATAATAATAGTTAAACAAATGATCAAGAAATGACTAGAAAACGGCAGAAACTGCAATATAAAAGTAAAATCTGTTGACCTATTTATTGCAAAACATTAATTCAATGCTGCTTTGATTAATGTCCGCTTTTCTATAAGACAAAAGGGGCTAGCAATCAAGAATAAAGAATTGTTTTGGCGGGTAATTTCAAAGGAGATTTTCTGCTTGGTTTGTTACGAAGGAATAAGGTTTTTTTTACATAAATTATATTATAAAGAAAGCCCCTCTTATTGTTAGTGACTATGTCGGCATGTTTCGTAAACATTACATAATGTATACTTATAAAATTGGTTGTCCTGACTGACGACCAAAGCACTAAGTCTAGAAAGCTGATATATGGAATACAGATGTATTTTATAACGTAAGCATTCGCTAAAATATGATCTTTGAAAATTTCAACTTAAAGGGGAGGGGAGTGGATGAAAGTCTTTGAAATTATAAAAACTTGAGAAAATTTGAATAATTCGACTAGTCCATGGGTGTTAAAACATTTATTCGATCTTTGTTGCTCATATCATTATTTTTATCAGACGTTAAAGTTTTGTTTTTATTTTTAAACGATCCCTTTGGGAACAGTATCTACTTTTTTCTGGATGAAAGGTACCATATCCTTTTCTGTATCCCCTAACAAATATTTTATGCTGGTCGGTTAAGTAGTTCAGGAGTGAAAGCGTAATAAACAAACTTACTTTCGCAAATGCGAATGTCTCAAAATCCAATCCAAACTAATATTAAGTATAAATATACTTAATATTAGTTTGGATTGGATTTTGAGACATTGGTGAGTTTTGATAATTGTGAAGTTTATAGTATAAAACTGTGGCTGGTACATAACCACTTATAATGAGGTATTACACAAGAAATATGAACGTTGACGTGTGTGTAAAATAGATAGCACTCTGTGTTATTGGGAAGGCATGACGCTATTGCATGCCACACGGTGCCGAAGCGGAATTTATCCCCGTTCTCATCAAGAATAAGTCACAGGATCTAATAAGATATTCCCACTTTGGATGTGGTTAATATTTGTAGAGTGAACGCATACGAAAGTGGCTTTATTAACTCACAAGCAAGTTTTTAATTCGCTTTCGCGAAAAGTTTTAGACGTTTGCTGATCTTCAAAGACAAAATTGCTTATACAGCTAAGTAAAGTAAGTAAGAACTAAGCTGCAAAGCCTGAAACATTGACGTAAAGCCGCCTCTCTGTGTGTCTTCTATAAGGTGTACGTAGGTGAGTGTTCTCAGGTGATGCATTAGCTCATACCGCCTTTCCCTTTCTTCTATCGGACATTCAGACGTACACCTTATCGAAATCCCTCTTTTTTTAAAGGTTTTAAACAAAGAGAGTTAAAATCTCTTTTATAATGCGCACTGCCAAGGATTGGAACTCCCGCCTGCGTCTGTATTTCCGAGTTCATACAACCCAAACCTCTTTAAAGTTCGAGTGAACAGGTTATTTCTTGGGTGAGCTCGCTCTATCGTCGACTTCGCCTTGCTTTACTAGATGCTGGCGAAGAGGAAATCCATATTTAAAAACAAAGTAGCGTGGATTTATTTTACTGGCCGCAAAAAATGACCCACGTCGTCGATCAGCGTGGAAAGCGACCCTAATAAGTTTGAAAAATACTATCTGATGCTTGTTAACAATGCTTCAGTCAAGGTGTATGATGAATAGCATTAAGCTGAGAAACCAATTGTTTAAAAAAATTATTAAATATCTTGTCCAAACGAGAAAAGATTTCTTCGTAACTCTGTGTACGAACATCGTCCAGTATTCTAGCGATTCCCATTGGTGGTCGCACCAATTAATGAGTCGAGGGAATATTGATTAATTAGAGTGGTTCGTGTGAGGTCAGCCTTACTTATTGGGATATGTGGTGGATTGGTAAATTGTTCTCTTTACAACTCATAAGTACAACATGAAATTATAAATGTGGATTTTTTTTAATTACTTTTTTTAAAGAATGATTTTAATATGACGATCTATGTTAAGGGTGGATTAATTTTTTGCTCGTGGATGGAGAGAGTTTGAACCCAACCCACTCGACACACTATAAAAATAGTAATACTTTGTAATAAATCAATATGAATCAATCACCTTAATCAAATATAAACACGTACGTGTACGTGAACGACAAATAATCCAACCAGATATATCTATCTATTGAATGAACAGGATTAATTAACCCGATCTTATCTTAATATCGCTGATCCAGCATTTCTACATACAACACTGCTTATATATTAACTTCGATCTTTATCCAAAGTTTCAGGCCAACGGTCAAATTATATCTATTCTTCTTCATGTGACACTCCATTACTTAAGGTTGGCAGTCAATATCTTAAATTCACTTTGCTTTCGTGAGTCGAAATAAATAAATTCTCCACAGTCTTAAAACCAGACGATTTTCTGATGTTACGCGCCTAAGACAACCTTCTTCTTCCAACTTTATACTGTCCTTCTATGCAACAGCCAGTATTGTCAAGTCGCAATACGTGACTCAAGTATTAGTTACGCGACTTTTCTCTTTTTGATAGTACATACCATTTTAATCCTTTTGGACATTCGTTTCAACGAATCCATTGTAAGAAAGAAAAAAAGGGAAGACATTTTATTGAAAAAACGGATACAAAATGTAGTTTACAATAAGTTGCAACAATTTTTAATGCCAAAAGTTGGCAATGCATGCACCTGACAAAAAAAATGGGCACCCAACTCAGCGAAGAAACGTTCACATACAACTTGAAAGTCCTTATAGTACCTTGTCATGATTTTTTAGATAATAAAGCAATAGAGTATTCCCCAGGATGCAATATATTACCTATCCTGTCTAATTTTTATCGACATCGATTCAGCCATTTACGCATGAAAAGGTATCTATTTAATAAACAAATAAACAGACTTACCTACACTTTACATAGCTATTTTTTTTAGTTACTTTACATTTACTACCATAATAAAATGTATGCTTTCATCTGATAGTTTATTCATATTAATCATGACATAGGTAAGTTACGTGTTTTGTTTCAAGATTTTTTTTTTAATATGAATTTCCAACACGTATATATAACAAACAGTACACGTATATATAACAAACAGCCACCAAGCTATCGCTATAAACTACATTTCTATAGTGAGACAAAATTTTAACAGTGTCCGTTTATTTAATTAATTGAAATCCAACATTAATTGGATACATGTTATTAGTGTCCAGTGTACGCTGCGCCTAATCACGTACGTGACATAACAATACTCCAACACGTATAATGAGCCGATCTAACAATTAGACGAACATCAAAGTGAATTAACGACTATTTACTCACTAATTAATCAGTGACGGAACAATGGACTCAAAGTTGGCTTTTAAGCTTGTATTACACGAAATTTAAGCTCAAAATTCATTTTCAAATAAGCTGATTTAATATTTTATCGTTTAACTTCGTCTGAGTAAACCTCAGAATCAGTAATTTTCTTCTAGGTAAAAGGTATTTTATGTCCTTTTCTGTACGAGATGATAGTGTGGTTAACGCGTGAGAGCATAACAAACCAACAAATAGTCACTTTCTGTTATTAGTTATATAGGATGGATGCATCGAACGCCTTTTAATATTTGTACTATACCACACAGTTCTTATAACAAAATCTGAAGTGACTATTACACGTTTGGCAGATTTCCTGCCAAGAAAATTCGCTATGTTGCCAAAGAAAATGTCTCTTGGGTTTCCACGACTCTAGTTAATATTTTAAATCGTAAATAGCACATTGCCTTATTATTTATCAGTCATCCTTTTTCTTATAAAGGTCGACAACGCTTTTGTATTCCCACTTAGTGTGAATCGACAATACAAACCTGCCATCATGTTGATCATCATAAGCTTGCCTTTTTACATTTAAAAATTTTTACGGTAATATTTATATTAATTTATAGAAATTATATAATTTTATTTTATTTTTGTCCTATACTATTTATTAAAAAAAAAAAACATTTCAATAAACACGTTACTAAGTTGGTATCGTGTATCGATAAATAATAATAAATAAAACTAAAATTAATTTCATATCTATAATATTATAATTAAATTTTAAAATTTCAAAAATTCGATACATTTTCGAGGGTTAAATGACCGATTAAAAACCAAAAATGTTTTGCCATGAAAAAATCCTAGCTACGAGTATAAAGGTCTAAAGTATTGGAATTGCTATATGTTTTATATTATTATTAGCTAACCGCTCCCAGCTTCGCACGGGTGCAATTTTTTACTCAATCCAGGCGATAAATTACCTTACACCGCCATCTGTTACAATCTTATTGAACTAAAAGTTAATTATAACTCTTTCTCATATAATAAACAAATAATTTGCAATAAAAAAATATTGCGACTATAAATCGAAATAAAAACTATCCTATCTTTTAAGTTGGACCAAATTACACATAGTTACGAAGTTTTATCAAAATCGGTGCAATAGTTTAGGAGTTCATCGAGGAAACACAACGTGACACTTAATTTTTTTATATATGAAAAAAGATATAGAGATTTTCGCGAGTTTAATAAGTGTCGCGAATGTATTGCGTCGCAATCTGTCTTCGGTTATTCGCATTATAGTAAGATGAGACAACAAATTCTCCCAAATACCTATCACCATCGATGCCTATCACTGAGTTCCCACGCTCGTACAGTGGTCCTTAAATATATTATTAACACAAGGAAAACCATCATTACACAAGAGCTTGATACCTTGATAGTACCTATTAAAGGGACAGCACAAGTGCTGATATTTCGTGATCTTCTGTAATTCTGATTTTAAAAAAATGTACGTGAAATAATTATTATTATAGAAAATTATTTTTCGCGTGAATTTATTCAAAAATATTATTACAAAAATTTAATAATGTAAATACCAAATAACCGTTAACTAAAATATTTAATAATAAACAAAAGCATTGAAACGCAACAATGTAAAATGTGCGGAACCCGTATACAATTTGGGTTCCGCAGTAATATGTACAAGGTTATTGTGATTCGGTGGAGCGATTTGAGTCGCTTCAATGCTCTTGCGTAATACGAAACCTGTACCTACAAGATTATTTAGTACAGTTTGTTCAAATAAAAACACTGAAAAAAAAATTATTAGTTTTTGAGACCGAATTTTTAATGCCTCGCGACATTGCCAGCAAATAATAATTATTGTCGTGCCTTTACTTTAGCAGGTGATGGTTACTTCTGTTAATAAAATGGAATCAAACCCACCTACAGCTAATACGTTTTTTGAAATTATATTTCTTTTACCATGTTAGGGTTAAATGATCAGAGTATTTTTAGTCTAGTTCACAAATTGAATAACTCAAAAAAAAAAAAACAATGATTACTTTTTTGTAATATTGGAAAGATAAAGGAAACTATGGGCTTCTTTCACCATGTGTCAAGTAGGCTAACCGCCATTTAAAGTCACCGATAACCGGGAATGATGGAGATGATATATCTTTGTTTGTATGGTGAAAGTCCCAACCATTAAAAAGAAAATAATAATAAAAAATCGCCTATCGAATGATGCAGTAAACCGAGTGCATAATTTAATAAAACATAAAATTATTTCTAAAAGTAACTAATCAACACTTTACTTGTAGTTGGTGAAAGAGGCCCTTAGCCACATAACAAATCAAGATATCTGCTTGTATATTATGAAATGAAATACTTAATCCGATTTTAACCTTGTTAAAGACTTTATGTGTGATGTATACTTAAAGTTAGGAATATACGAGTAAAACTCAGTTACGTGCTCGACTTTACAGTTACCTTCGTATTTTAGACTAAAATACGTAGGCAAAAATGTTACCTACGTATATAGACTTACGTATCAAAATATTTCAGACTGCAATAATGTTACCTATAATCATGTATGACGGATATATTACAATGTGTTTTTAACGCACAACGCAAAAACAAGGTGTTGAAGTTTCACGTGTTTGCTGTATATACTTATGTGTATTTGTCTGTGGAATCGTAGCACTCAAACGGATGGATCGATATTGATCCGGTTTTTTTTGTTGCAAAGCCAACGTGATTGCGATGGTCCTTAGCTATAATTTATGAAGATCTGTTCAGGCGTTTTGAAGACAATCAGCCCATTTCCTAGTTGACGAAGGGATTTTACTAATTTCCACTGGATCGATTGATTTAAAATTTGGTATAGTGTTACTTTGGGGGTATTTCCATGACATGGTGATTTGATGCTGCAGCATCTAGCAGTCTATAGGATAACTAACATCCCAGCAACTTGCAGCAGATAACTAAACCGTGTTTGGTCGGTAGAAAGTCTGGGGTTAGTTTATAATTTTAATTATAGCTTGTATGATTAGTGATAACTGTAACAATCCTACTCGTAAGTAGTTAAATAAATAAAAAACTCATCTCTTATCTTAAAAAATGACATGCCACGCTCGCTTTTTATCAGACTACGTATACACATGAACTAGTAATAGCGAAATAGCAACATTATCTAAAGCTTAATTTTACAGAGCATATTTTAAGAGTCGAAAATGTCCTTATAAAACTTTGGTATGGTTTAATATTGCGGCAGTTACGGTTAATCCGGATTTAATGTCCGCTAACACCACTTAATACTTTGATATCCGTAAATAAGGAATTATGCGATAATATTTAAGAGATTTTCCGTTTCAGTGATAAAATTTGCTTTCTAGCTTACTAGTGAATTGCTTACTAGCTTTTGCCCGCGACTTCGTTCGCGCCTTCGTTTTTTGAGTTAAAAACCTAAAAGAAATTAATAGCTTTTTGAGGTTTTTAGATATTAAGATTAGCATCTTTAATGCTTATAAATTTTTGTCAAGCATTGAATTTCTGTTTCTGATGATCTCTCGGAAACAACACTTTTTTTTAACTTTTGAATAGCTATAGGTACCTATTTCCCTGTGTCCTTTTTTGTATTACTGACGAGTATATAAATGCAAAATTTCATGATGATCGTTTGAGTAGTTAAGTCGTGAAAGCGTAATAAACAAACAAAAAAACACATTCATTTTCGCATTTATAATTTTTTTTATGTTAATGTATGCAGACAGGCTGACGGTCCACTTGATAGGTCAACTTGATAGGCTACCTATCAAGTGCGCTGCCGACTATATTACGATTAAGGATAAGGGATCGGAAAGGGATAGAGCTGGCTCTGGCATCTCTCACTCACCGAAACACAACAGCACACGTGCTTTTATTACACGGTGATCATCAATAAGAGGGTGTATTGTATACTGCCGCCTGACTGAATGCAGTGTGCCCTGCAACTACTAATCTTAATGAAGGATTTTATGCTCAATACACAATTAAAACAGTCTAACTAAGATATCCTCAGTCGAGTGTACCAAGGAAAGATTTAAATAGAGATTAATCATGCGGTGTTCTTCGCGCATGTCGGGGGCAGGCATTCCCTTACCTCTCGCACCTTACCCGCACCCCGACACGCACTTACATTCAACTTACACGGCCGCAACATTACATAAAACTCGAACAAGGCTCGCAATTAGATTGCGGAAAATTGGAAATTTATATTCGCATTCAATTTTATTTTTAATGGCGATCTGGCTTTTTTCGGCTAGTTAAAAATTTATTCATTATTGTCAAGTTTTAAGTTATTAATGAATTTATCATATTTTCCAAAAATGTTAATTCTTATAAAAAGAAAATTGGCGAACTACTTTTGAAAAATTAATTTTATCACTTATTAGAATATTCTCTTGTTTTTCTTTTTTTTTTGGGTCTTATTATTATTATTATTATTATTATTATTATTATTATTATTCAGATATTTATTTTTTTATCTTAAATTTAAATTTTTTACAATATAAATATAAAACAATAAATATTATAAAAAACTTAAATCTAGAGTGCCGCAAGTAGCGGGGTAAGGCCCAAGCTACCGGTGGTTAGGGCTGCAGAGTGAGGAACCTCCTGACAATTCGTGCCGTGTCAAGAAGCACCGCCTTCTGTATCTGTCCCTTGATCCAGCCATCTAGTGAGAGCCTCTGGAGGTGTTGGTCGAGGCTCTTCGCTATAAGACCGTTCGCAGATACGACTATCGGGACGATGATGGTCGAATCAACATCCCACATGGCGGTCACCTCGTGAGCCAAGTCTATATACTTACTAAGTTTATCTTTTTCGGCTTTCACGAGGTTTTCGTCATGCGGGATAGTGATGTCAACAAGCATCGTCCGGCGCTGAGATCGATCGATAACCACGATGTCAGGTTTATTGGCAACAATAGTCCTGTCCGTGATTATAGATCGGTCCCAGTAGAGCGTAGCATGACTATTTTCGAGAACTGGCATAGGCACGTACTTGTAGTACGGCACCTCAGATTCGATTAGACCATATCGAAGAGCAAGTTGCTGATGTATTATCCTGGCTACTTGGTTATGTCTGTGCAAATACTCGCCGTTAGAAAGATGAGCACAACCGGAAATAATATGCCTGAGTGTCTCTCCAGGACGGTGGCATGCCCGACAGATGTCGACCGTACCGTCCTTCAGGATATATTTCCGGTAATTGTTCGTCTTAATAACTTCGTCCGCAATCGCACAGACAAAGCCTTCGGTTTCCCCAAAGAGGTCACCGAAACGTAGCCAGTTCACTGACATGAGCGAGTCTACATCAGGACCCGTCAGTGCTTTGTAGAACCGCCCATGTAGTTCCTTGCCCTTCCATACGTTCTTTCGGTCTTCGGTGCTAAGAACCACAGGCTTACGCCAGTTCTCGTTAGCCAGAGATAGAGGCGTGAGGTTTTTGTCGATTGCTACGACGTCTCGATGTACACCACTCTCATTGTGTAGGAAATGTTCCCTGAGACTGTACACCTCACGGTTATGGAGGTTCTTGGCGTTTAAAAAACCGCGACCCCCCAATTTCCGTGATATGTACAGTCTCATTACCGATGAGCGTGGGTGTAGCATGCGATGCGTCGTGAGCAATCGACGAACTCTCCTGTCTAAACCATCGAGCTCAGTCTGAGTCCACCTTAGTATGCCAAAGGAGTATGTGAGTAAAGGTATAACCCAGCCATTGAAAGCGCGCACCTTGTTACCTCCTGATAAAAGACTCTTAAGAACTTTTATCAAGCGTCCAAAGAAACGCGTCCTCACTGTCTGTTTTATATCTTTATCACTAATACCCAACGACTGTGACATACCAAGGTATTTGTATGTCTCAACTTCGGAGAGGGATCTAAAAGTCATTTCATTTGAAAGTTGTAAATTTGGTGAATTTACAACTTTTCTCTTCTGAACATGCATGACCGCGCACTTATCAACACCAAAATCCATCCTGATTGCGTTACTGAAACATTTAGTTATTTTCAGTAACTCTAACAGGTCTTTGGGTTTCGGTGCAAATAGTTTAAGGTCGTCCATGTAAAGTAGGTGTGAAATGACTTCACCCCCCCTCCGCAGTCGATAGCCTAGCTTTAAATTTCTCAGAAGAGTGCTGAGAGGATTTAAAGCTAGACTAAACCACAACGGACTCAAACTGTCGCCCTGGAAGATCCCGCGTTCTATCTTTACCGTGTCTCGCAGACCAGCGGCGTCTCCATGATTTCCTGGTTGATTCAGTACTGTGATCCATTGCTTCATGCACACAGTTAAGAAGGATCTCAGAGTCGTATGTATTTTATATAACTCTAATATCCTCCTCAACCAAGAATGGGGCACTGAATCATAGGCCTTCTGGTAATCAATCCAAGCTACCGAGAGGGCGCCACTGTTGCGCCTGACACGTTGGCAAATAGTCATGTTTATGAGGAGGAGCTCCTTAGTACCACGGGACCCAATCTTACATCCATTCTGAGCAGTGTCTAAAATATTGTTTTCAAAAATATGTGAATTAATTTTTGATCTCAGAATAGATGTAAGTAGCTTGTAGATGGTGGGTAAGCATGTGATAGGTCTGTAATTTTTAGGCTCCGTGGTACTACCAGATTTGTGGAGCAGAAAGGTGATACCAGTTGTCATAAAGGTTGGGAGAGTACCTAATTCTAGGGCTTCTTGGAATTGCATTGCCAAGCACTCGTGCGAACATGTAAACATTTTAAGCCAGAAGTTGTGCAATCCGTCCAGTCCAGGACTTTTCCAGTTCTGGGTAGAACGGACTGCACAACTTACATCTGAAGGACTGATGGTGACTGTCTTCATGGCTGTTATAGGTTCGCACGCCTGCTCGACAATGGATATCCAATCACCCTCAGTATGCTCGTCGGACAACGACCAGATATTACGCCAGAAGTTCAGCATAACTTCTGGGTCAGGCGGATGTCCGACGTTCATACTTTGGTCGGTATTCTCCCAATCTCGGTATACCTTTCTTTGGTCACTTTGAAAGAGACGATTCTGTCGGTATCTATGCACTCGTTCTTTATATCGTTTCACACGGTTCGCCAATGCATAAACTTTTTGTTTAAAATAGTCAATGCGTTCCGTTGTCGAGGCCAAGTAGTCTTTTGATTTAATATTTGTATCTACAAAGGCCTGGGCAACGAAACGCATGACTCGGGGTCTATGATTTCCCTTACTAAATGAAATTAGTTTAGCAATGAGAGTCCTAAATTTACTGATACGTCGCTCGATTCGTACTTGCCATGCAGGGACATCCTCGGCGTTACGCACTGCCCGGTCATTGTTTAAAAATTTGACACGTGCAGCGCGACACGCCGCGATGGCCCCACAGTACAAAATCGAGTGAGTATCAGTTAAGTCTCTGCTGGCCATTATGTAAGGGGTCAGCAGAGTATTCAGGACTCTCACCAATGTAATATTTTGTTTATGCATTGGTAAACGCGGGAGACGTGGCCTGTCGTCAGGCTTGGTGCGATACCGCACAATCGTCTCCTCCAAAGTCTTCCTCAATTGCGCTTTCATCTCGGTACTCACATCCGTTCTCGCATAATCTGTTTCTGGTTCAACAGGATCGGTAAGTGGCGCTACCGATGTTGAGATTATCGGCAGGGTAGCGCGTAGATCCTGTGTCGGTATAGAGGTTGTGCGAGCAGGTAGTGAGTCCAACCGTAGCCGATCTAGTGCAGACTGGTCCAACAGTTGGCACCGTTGGATAGCCCGCACCTGATCCGATAATCGTTGAGCGGTGACGGTGACAGCTGGTTCAAGGGCCTGAAACAGAGACAGCATCCTGGCACGGTACGCCGTCAGGTTAGTTCCCCCCTCTGTGGCCCCGTAATAGGCTCGCATGCAGTTCTCATTTATTGTCTGAGTCCATCGCATGCGGCGCACTACACCACCGGTAGCGAGGGCTGGGCGCGAGGCGGATTGCCTCGCAGGCCCCAAGCGTGCCGGCAGTGGGGGTCGTCCTCGTCGCGCAGGTCTTCTTGGCGGCGAAGGCGGCGTCGACCCGTCATCGTTGCTCGACGTGCTCTTATCGTCGGCGGTTAAAAATTCCTCCGCTGAGGAGCACGGAGTCGACGAGACGGGTAATGGTGTTGGGCGTGCGCTTCGTTTCGCAGTTCTTGGTCGTAGAATCATGATTTATTCATCACATTTTCGTCACATTGCTATTTCTTGTTTATTTATTTGTTTGCTGTTTGACAGATCTGTCATTTTGTACATTTTAAAAATCTTAATATTACCAAAAATAATGATTAAATCTGCATTCTTGTTTATGTAAAATGTATTTTCTGTTCGAAATTATTGAAAATGTATAAAAGGAAGGAGAAAAAGCACAATTAACTGTTAAAATAAAATGAAAAAATATTAAACCATAAAAATACGTGTGTCAATTATTATTATTATTATTATTATTATTATTATTATTATTATTATTATTATTCAGATATTTATTTTTTTATCTTAAATTTAAATTTTTTACAATATAAATATAAAACAATAAATATTATAAAAAACTTAAATCTAGAGTGCCGCAAGTAGCAGGGTAAGGCCCAAGCTACCGGTGGTTAGGGCTGCAGAGTGAGGAACCTCCTGACAATTCGTGCCGTGTCAAGAAGCACCGCCTTCTGTATCTGTCCCTTGACCCAGCCATCTAGTGAGAGCCTCTCGAGGTGTTGGTCGAGGCTCTTCGCTATAAGACCGTTCGCAGATACGACTATCGGGACGATGATGGTCGAATCAACATCCCACATGGCGGTCACCTCGTGAGCCAAGTCTATATACTTACTAAGTTTATCTTTTTCGGCTTTCACGAGGTTTTCGTCATGCGGGATAGTGATGTCAACAAGCATCGTCCGGCGCTGAGATCGATCGATAACCACGATGTCAGGTTTATTGGCAACAATAGTCCTGTCCGTGATTATAGATCGGTCCCAGTAGAGCGTAGCATGACTATTTTCGTGAACTGGCATAGGCACGTACTTGTAGTACGGCACCTCAGATTCGATTAGACCATATCGAAGAGCAAGTTGCTGATGTATTATCCTGGCTACTTGGTTATGTCTGTGCAAATACTCGCCGTTAGAAAGATGAGCACAACCGGAAATAATATGCCTGAGTGTCTCTCCAGGACGGTGGCATGCCCGACAGATGTCGACCGTACCGTCCTTCAGGATATATTTCCGGTAATTGTTCGTCTTTTTCCGGTAATTGTTCGTCTTTTATTATTATTATTATTATTTTTAATTAATAAATAAATGTAAAAAATATAATTTTTATGATTCTTTAGGCCTATTTGTTATATAATCTATAAAATGTATTTTTTAAATTTATGGCTGTATGTAATCTAAATAAATAAAAAATAAAAAATTTAGTAAATTGCTAAGATTTGCAATTTTTGCAAAAAAAAATCGCAACTGAAAAAACTGAAAAGGGTTGTCCCAATTTAGCCCCACTACTCCCCAGCCAGGTCTCTAGTTCTGTGTGATATTGTAGAAGAGTTATAGGACAAGTTTTCAGCTTGCCTCAAATACCTGAAAATGCACGGTGGTCTTTGTTAGGGGGTGGTTACTGCCTCCAGACGGTCAGCCCAGCCCAGTCAGCCCAAATGACTGCAAAACGCTGTGTTCCCTGCAACTATTAAATGTATTTTGAATCAACTTACGAGTAAGTTACAATATTTACTGCCTAAACAAGTTTTTTTATTATTAAAGATGGGTTTGCTCTTGACCAACAACTAACTGTGTAGCAAGGATGAGGCCTAAGATGGAGCGAACCTCATTCTCAACCCAGAAGCTGCCTATTCACTCGAACTTTGAAAACATTTGGGTTATATGATCTCAGGAGTTCCAAATATTGGCAGTGCGCATTATAAAATATGTTTTAAAGCGCTTGGTCCGAAATAGAGGGATATCGACAAGATGAGGATGGTAACCATTTGTACGTCTGTATGTCCGATGGAAGAAAGGGGAAGGCGGTATGAGTTCATGCAGCTCTGGAGCACACTCTCCGAAGTACATCTTAGGGAAAAGATGTAGGGGAAAGCTCATTAAAAAATACTCTAATTGTATACCAAGATCCGCTCAAATCTGTTTTAAGATTAGTGTATAATTGAACAACAAATATCCACATAATTATACTCATTAACTTTCACACTTAGTAATTACAAGTACCCATGAAAGAAGAAAATACTAATAAGTATTTTTACGTGCCATTGGACATCCTGTACAGTTAATTGGACATAATCCACTCGTCTTGTATATTATGTGTTTTGATAAGAATAAAATGAAACACCCGGCGCCAGAAATTATTTTCATACTTGTGACATACAGTTGTAAAATTAAGCAAGCCATTTTGTTGGATTGGTTTTTTTTGAAAAAAAAGAGAGAAATTGTTTACTGCAAAACATGTCCAGTATTATCTTACCCATATTATTATATTTATACAACTTTACATAATATTGTGATTCTGCAAATTCAAAGATCCATAAACAAGGTGCTCTAGTGCTCTATTGTGTTTATATGCGACGGTCACCACCAACATACACATAATTATATAAAACCTACATACATCAAAATAACCTTTTTTTTTATTAGATTTCAGTTGCATTATTTTTTGTTGTCTATTCAAATAAGTATACTATTTACTTAGCAGATTATTACTTCGTTTTAAAAAATAAGAACTAAATTCAAAAATAAAAAATATAATAAATAATCCAAATATTTTGTAAATTAGGTAATTAGGTAATTTCTAAGTAAATGCATTTATAAAGATATTTTTATAATGACTCCACTCAAACTAAGTTTGTTGTTTAACTATTTTTAGAAAAAATAAATAGTGTAACATACTCGTACCTAATATCATTTCTATCATTTAATAGTATATTTTTTCTGTTCTGTGTTTTAGTTAGAGAAACGAACGAATAGTTTTTATTTCACACAGTGTTTTTTTATGCTTAAAAGTACAATTTAATAAACTTTCACACAATATCATTTAATAAGAATAAAATATATATATATATATAAAATAAGTATTTTTTCATAGTAAACTGTAGAGGAAGTACGACTCTATATTGTCTGCACACAACGGCCGTGTGTATCATTACACATTTATTCTTAGCATGGACGAGACAATCCGATGACGACGACGTCGTGTGCGAGCCGTAGTACATTCCTCTTTCACTATTAAACCTAAAAATATCCTTTATACATTGTTTTTTATGAGTAGCTTAAAAGCGCTTATTTCAGTACTAGCGACCCGCCAACGGCTTAGCAATTTTTTTTTCTGCAAATCATATACAGAAACCTTCTTCGTTTCTATTAGTAAAACTCGAGGTAAATTTTGTGATGTCAAGTAAACTTTGTAAATAAGTTAAAAACTAAAAGTAAAAAAGTTGATAATAAATTACTGGGTTTCCTGATATATTGAGAGATTATTTGTATTTATTTATAATTTTAATATTAAAAAAGAGATTGTTGTGAGTGGGAGCATAAGTTTAATTGCTATGGTGATAAATCAATTAGTATTTCACTATAACACTTCACCACTTTGGGGTCAATTGATTAAATAACTTTTACTTTGACCCCAAAGTGCTATAAGTACTATAAGTATATACTATAAGGAAATAAATTATTTATAGTTAGAGTAGGTTTCTTAGAAAAGACAATACTTTATGGAAAGAAACAGCATTATTTATGAAAGTGTAGCAATAAAATGGTTTGACGCTTTAACTTGCAAACTAGGTACTTGTTTCAAACGTTGTGACAAGAACCTCGCTGAAGGAACTTAACAACCGGGAAAAAAAATTAATCCGTAAGAAATTTATTCTTTATTCTCAGGACCTCTTTCACCAACTACAAGTAAAGTGTTGATTAGTTACTTTTAGAAATAATTTTATGTTTTATTAAATTATGCACTCGGTTTACTGCATCCTTCGTAGGACGAATTTTTTTATTATTTTCTTTTTAATGTTTGGGACTTTTACCGTAAAAACAAAGGTATATCATCTCCTTCATTCCCGGTTACCGGTGACTTTAAATGGCGGTTAGCCTACTTGACACTTTACTCAGATATGGTGAAGGAGGCCCTTAGTATAATAGCATTTATTCAAAAGGAGAGTGGCAGAGAAATAGTACTTATACATTAGTTACATAAGATCGAGCAAGTTTTAACAAGTTGACCACATTTTGGCAACACTAGAATACACTGTAAGTCTGCAATTAAGCACGTAACAATAATATATTTTTTGCTACAAACTATATAGGTAAACTAGGATTTACTAAAAGTGCAAAGAATAAAATTTCTTTGTACTTCTAGTCAATCTTATCTATTAAATGTTTGGAAGCTTTCTCGTGGTGGAGTTTTAATACAATAATATAGATTTTGCTACTTAAATTCTTCTTTTAAGATATTTTTTTAATTGAGTCAAGGCAGCGCTTGATGTACGGTGCAGATGCGGCCAAAGGTGGACCACGCTTACCTAGTAAGTGCCCATTTACCCGAGATTTAAGATAGATAGATTTAAGATATATCAACCAGCTCTTTAAAGGTCTAGAGCTAGATCATAAGAGGTAGGAATCAGCGTCGACCCGCAGCCCTTATTAGGTCGTCACAGTCCATCTTACGGTTCGACATTCCACTCTGCGCTTGCCGGTCTGTGATTTCCGGCCTCAACCACCAGTACTATTGTCCATTGCCACTTCAAATTACTAATCCACCGGGTTATGTCGGTGATCTCACAGAGTAACTCAGAGCCTATGATCGGCTCATTCTCCGTATCCTGCTCCATAGCTCGTTAAGCGGCGGCGTTGAGTTAATGGACCAAATTTATCTCGAATTGTCATGTTTGATTTTAACTATTTGAGTTTTCTTACGAGGCCCATAGTTAGAGAACACACATTGGTCGTAAACTTTTGTTTTAAGTCATTTGGGAATTTTTATATGAGAAGATATCTCGGAGCTTCTCTAAAGCTGGTTTCGACGATTGACCTCCATCTCGAAGTGGGCTCTAACTAATTGGACCAAGTAGATGGACTCGTCAACAACTTCGAGAGTTGAATTCATAATTATGGGGTGGGCATAATATAACTTTCGTCTTGTCCAAATTCTACTTAGTGCCCATCCTTTGATAAACTTGGTTGATGTCATCGAGCATAGTATTGAGGTCTCTCATAGACTTCACTACGTTCAAAATATCGTCAAAAAATAGAAGGTGAGTCTATTATTAGGACTCAGTCCTCGTGATTCTTGATTAAAAAAAGAAGCAGAAAGTTGATACAAATATTTTAATTTTATTTTTAGTGAACAATTCGTCTGCAAGTCAACGTCTCGTTTACATTAACGAATCCTCAAATAACTTTGGAAATTACGTTTAGTTTCCCTCGAAGACAAATAAAGAGCAGAATGACGAGTGGGACCAATAAATTAGTGTAGTCTCTAACAGCGGTCGGTATGCGCACGCGCAGACGCATGACGGTTCATATAAATCTACATATACGAGTTTTGTTTTCATTTCTATTAGGGCTATTTTTGTGTGACTAACTTTTACGACCTTTTATAATTAATTATCCTTGTTCTTAATTATTGTTTTACATTAATGAAGACTTTAAAAGACTTTTTAAGACTTTAGTTTTAATTGCTAACTATTTTCACGGAAATAATTTTTATACTTACTGTAAGAAGAAAAAACCACTAGGCTATCTAATTATATCTAATATTAGCTATCCACTTTTTATCTAATTGGATAGAAACTATCATACATGTTGTCTTGTCAATTAAGGTAATCCTAATAATATTCTAAATGCGTATGTTAATGTTTGTATGTTTTGATTTTTGGATATTTGTACTCAATAATGCAAAAATTGCATAACGGATTTGTATGAAATTTGATACGTAGATATCTTATGACCTGAGTTAACCTGAGGACAGATGTTAGATTTCCGAGGGATCGTCTGAAAATAATAAAAAAATGTGGCGGAGCCACGGAGCCACCAAATACTCAAATATTTTCTCAGGTATTGTATCTGTACTAATATTGTAAATGCGAAAGTATGTTTGGATGTATGGATGTTTGTAACTCTTTCACACAAAAACTACTGAACCGATCATCATGAAATTTTGCATACACGTTATCTGGGACACCAGAAAGGACATAGGGTACCTTTCATAGTTCAACGCGGACGAAGTCGCGGGCACCAGCTAGTGGTATTATAAATGGACCAACTATTTTATTATATTTCCGAAAGGAACGAAGAGTATTTTATCTCGTTTATCTGCAGATGCATTTAAATCGTTCATTTGACTGAATATTAAATTTAATTCCGGTGGCGGCCGGACCAACGCTATAATCGTAAAAGATAATTATTGGCGATAGCCTCGCGCAACATGGCGGCGTCGTCGGGAATCGTCCGCGAATCGATTTGCGAAGGTTTATGATAATGCCCACTCGATAATTGTTTTGGGATGGCTTAAATCGATGAATAATTAATCAGATCGAGCAAGTGTAATGGACTTTTGGTCCGATATGAGTTACTATAAGCGATGTGTATGATCACGTATGGTATGTACCATTACTGTCAATACTATACAAAAATTCATATCGACTTAATATGATAAAAAAAAACAAAACAAACGACTTTCATGTTTTGCATGTGCCTAATCTGCTGTAAGGTTAGTGAACTAGGAGCGACTGGATTAGTTTTATTTTATTTTTTATGATTCGATCGACAGACAGGCTTACTGACGGTAGGTGGCTACCGTCGCCTATAGCACAAGCAACGCCAAAGAACAATTAAGGAAAATGTATATAAAATGGGCTCTGGATCAGCTGTTACAGATTGTTCTCTATTTATTTAAATTCTTAATTTTAATTTTATTAATTTTAATATTAATATGAAATAGTAAATACTACAAAAAAGCCACTGGTGGTTAGTACTCTCTTATCTTTGTATCTGTCCTTTGATCCAGCCATATACTGAGAGCCTAATGGAAAGTAATGGAACATTATGCTTTTTTTCATTAACTTCAGCATTTCTTGGAATCAATTTACAGAAGAGATATTTAAAAAAAAAAAAAAATAAGAAGAGTATAAAATAAATTTAAATAAGTGTATAGACATACACACGTATTCTGTAGAAAAAATACGCAAAAACCGTAATTTGAATACGTTTGTCGCAGTTCCATACATCAATGTCGCGGTAAAAGTAGAGACGCATCGTCTTCACTCAGATACTCATGGTTGCGAAGTATGACAAATTTAGGAGATATTTTTTCTTATTTCATGTTTAATCTATAGGTATGTTTAATAATAATAGTTTTTCTTTAGGTATAAAAATATACATATACCTATATTTTTATACGAAGTCGTATGCATCGTCTAGTCTATAGTCTACATAATAGTATTACTAATATTATAAAGAGAGAAGATTTGTATGTTTGTAATGAATAAACTCAAAACTACTGGACCGATTTTAAAAATTCTTTTACCTATAGATAGCTACATCATCAGCGAGTAACATAAGCTATATTTTTATGGTTACGCAGGCGACGTCGCATGCAATAGCTAGTATAAAATAAAGTCGCTTTCCGCCTTTGCTAAATTTTTCTAAACTATCACCCAACTGATTTTGATACGGTGATACGGATTTTCAAACTAATGTATATAGGATCCACCTGTTAACGGATTCGCGGCTATCTTATCAAAAACAGGTTTCAGTCACTGAAATAGTTTAAGTGCTATAAACATGATACGTTGGCCATTTTATTTAACCGTGTGTAGTGTGAGGTGACGTGCGATGCTGTTAACAGCTGATTGATGACGTCACCGTTCGACCACAAACTACTTGTGTACATGTTCCAGAATGATAATCTTGTTTCAACGGATCCCGTACCATTTATTTAAGTGCTCGGTGTTATCTCTTAGTAAAATTGTATGAGAGTTATCACATCACAAACACAAGTATTAAGCCATAAGCCATAAACTGGGTGGTCCGGTTAGCGGCGTTAGCATCCCCGTAAAGACCATAGTGAAATAACTACATTACTGTTGCGTTTCAGTATTTCCCTATTGGCACTTCGAACCCTATCTTATCGGCGTCCGCACATTCTTTCATTGTACTGGTTTTGTTTGTGTTTTAGGCAACGGTAACATCAAAAGTAATCTAGTTAATTTAATCGTTATTTCTAATCATGGTTCATCATTTGTCCTTTCGTAACAACTTCTGGATACGGATAGGTAAGCAACCCATTCGATTGGAGTTTCGTCTGTGGATTGCATAAATGGTAGTAGTATTGATTGATTTGGAGTTAATTACTCCTTGGTCTTCTGTAGGGCTATGGTTACGGCTATCAGATCACCTGTTTACATTATGATTGCGAATCCCAGTGTGCCCTGCCACTCTATATACTCAATTTGTTTGAATTTCTGACGTTATAGGACCAAACCAGCTTGCTACAGGGAAGATTCGACCAAAATTTCTCTTTGAAACTTTAAAATCGCTTTAGTATGATGATTATGTTTTCATCTGGATTTTTTAAAGATAAAACCTGGCAACAAACAATTTGACGGCATTTTAAGGTGGTCAGACAGGCTGACGGTTAATTTGATGGTTGGTGGCTTCCGTTAGCTATAACACAAGCAACGTCGCAGGTGGTGTAAGTGTAAGTGCCGTGCGCAGAATTACGGAAACACAAAACCACATATGCTTTTATTTCACTGTGGTCTTCTGTAAAGGGGTTGTTACTGCCACAGATTGGCTGCCAAAATTACTTCGAAAAGCAGTGTGCCCTGCTACTTCTTAATAATCGCCTTTTAACGCAAGCAAACTTCAATGATAAAATCAAGATAGTGGAATTTTCTTTGAATTCTCAACAAACAACAATCAGTAAAATTGGTTTTTGCGCAATGCAATGCTCATCACAAGAGCATGTCTCAACTTTCAGCTTTATGAGCCGATAAAAAAGAATACCTACATTGTACTCATTTCCCATGAGATGAAGCCCAGGCTATGTGACGCATGATACATGTACATTTCTTAGAATAGCAACTCGAAATGTCGATTGAGACAGCTAATTTTATGTCCACATGCGTTCTGAGACAGTATTTTCCGAGAGCAGTAAATCTAAAGTGAACTAACAAGACGAGCGGACAAATGTTCAGTGTGTAGGGTAACAATTTAAATTCCTCAGCGTCCACATGGGAGTCCACGCTGTGTGGTTTTATTTTTGGATAAATCCGACTTGGAATTTGTATACATTCTTATAAGAGATACTGCTGAATTTAAGTGGGATAAATGTTAGATGTTCTTTGGCCACATGTCCAGGAAGGAAAATTCAATGGAACGGCTTGTGGTTGAGGGTCGGATGAAGGGCAAACGCCCAAGAGATAGATCACCTACCCGGCTAGACAGACGTGATAAAATGTGCAACACGATCTACTGTGGTATAGTGTGCTCGTGATGTCACAAATAGGAGAAAATGGATAAGCATCGCAGAGGCTGCAATGCGCACCAAGGAGGGCGAAGATGTACATCATCGGCACGACCACGACCACTCTGACAAGAGTGTGCGACTTGATATATAAATGTTAGATTAAAAAGGGAGTGTAAAGTAAATTTTATTGTTTCCATTAGGTAACTAGGAAAACAAAACTAATAAAAATAGTTGTTTTCACAAAGCCGTACTAATATTATAAAAGCGAAAGTATGTTTGGATGTGTAGATGTTTGTAACTCTTTCATGCAAAAACTACTGAACCGATCACCATAAAATTTTGCATACATGTTGTCTGGGACATCAGAAAGGACATAGGCTACCTTTCATCGTTCAACGCGGAGTCTGTCAGTCTGTGTGTCGACCTTGACATAAAAAAAAATTGTGAAAAAATCGTTGAAATAGAAGAATTTAGCAGAGAAACAGACAAAAGTTGACAAGGATTTTATTTTATAATGTGTATAGAGTATATAGGTATAGATAGATAATAATAAAATAATAATAATATCTTCACACATTCCACACATCACCATCTAGTTCCACACTAAGCAACTAATGCTTGTATTATGGATACCAGACAGTTGATATAATACATAGATTACTTTATTTTTATAAATACAAAACATCTATGACTTAGGTACAAAGGTAAAATGTTAACACATAAACATTTACACCTAGCGGGATTCGAACCCACGACCATTTGGTTAACAACTAGGGTTACTAGCCACTAGACCAAATGTGTAATATGTATAGAGTAGATTTAGATACGTATAGTTATAGATAGATATATACAACCTAGACAGTATTTAAATAATGCTACATGTTCGCCTTCATACATATTATAAAGTGTTCAACAACACATGTGTATTTTTACGGAGCATTATTAATATTCATATAACCTCTCGTGTAGCGACTCAACAAATTTCCTATCCGTAAACACAGACTAAGTATATTAATCGAACTCTGCCGGAAATACTTCCTGTTCCGGAGAAGCCTTTATGTACCTACTTGCTCAAGTAGTTATTGAGTTTGTTACATTTTACTCAATATATATTGGAACATTTACTTACTTATTTATTTATTTATTAAGTATTATCCTTTGTGGACAACATTCAAAGACCGAAGAACTTGGAAAATCTTTAGAGGATGCCTTTGTCTTTGCCGATATTATGTTGTGGTTATATTTTTAGTTCATTGTATTTAAGTTATAATAGTATGTAGGCATAATAACGTAGATATATTGTTAACTTAACAGTAATAAAGGCTTATTTTATTTATTTATTTTATTATTACTATTTGAGCAGCCAGGCTGGCGGCAGTGGCCACCCCCGTACAGAAGACCACCGTGTAATAACACCATGTTGGCTGTTGTGTTTAAGTGAGTAAGGTATGCTAGAGTCCATTTCCCTATGCCTAATTAATTAATTCTAAAACTAATTATATTGTGGTCGGCATTGTAGTTGCAGCACCTATGGCATTGCTTGTGTTATAGGCGACGGTAGCCACCTAAAATCAAATGAAAATAAAATATTTTTCTATGTAACATAAATCGTTTTCGCATCGTATGCTAAATAATGACTTTTATATGCATTTTATCCAATTTAGTAATTTCGTGGGGATTTCTAAGATTTTTGAAAATAAAATACAGCCTCAATTAAAGAAAAGCTCCATGATAATGTAGCTTTATACTCGTATAGGTTAAACAATTTTTGAAATCACTTAAATAGTCACTGAAATACTTTTACCCATTACAAACATACATAAAAAAGGAAAGCTTTTTATCTTTATAATATTTAGTGTATTATAATATTTTGTGAACAGAGGATTTTTTTATTATTTTTTTTACCTTTTAAATTACAATCATTTATTTTAATCAATAAATTCCAGATGTTATCACATGACTGAAATCAATTAATGAAAAGCCATTACATAAGTCAGTGGAAATAGTCTTGCGTTGTGGAAACCATGTGATTACTGATTAATTTACAAAGGAAATTAAACAGTGTGCGTGAACGTGATCAAATGAATCCAAATAAACATCTGTATAATATAACTAATGAATCTATGTTACACTAACTGGTGCTCGCGACTTCGTCCGCGTTGAAAATAAAAAAAAAAACAATATAATGCTTGACCTCGTGTTGCTATAACACTTTCTCCAGGCGTTGGTTTTTTATTTTTTATTTATCCCTCGGGAATAGTCCTCTATTTTCTGGATGAAATAGTTACAGTCCTAAGAGTATGTCCTAGGGTATGTCCTAAGAGTTACAAACATCCATACATCCAAACTTATTTTCGCATTTATAATATTAGTACGGATAAATGCGAAAGTATGTTTGGATGTATGGATGTTTGTGACTCTTTCGCGCAAAAACTACTTAACCGATCACCATGAAATTTTGCATACATGTTGTCTGGGACACCAGAAAGGACATATAACCAATATTTATTAAAAATATTGGTTTCTAAGTTTTCTTTCGTGGGAAACGTGATTCCATCCTACTTTTTATTTTTTTAAATTGCTTTTTCACTAAACATTTCGGCATTTTCACTAGTAAATATTTTAATAAGGCGATAGGCGTAGTTTGATTGCATTCGTGTGCGTGTATAACCGTGTATGTACATGGCGAAGTAGTAGTTTTTACAGGTTCACAAGGCTCTATATATAGATGTTATTTTATCTGAGGTGTTTGATAGATAACACATGCGACTACTGTAAGGTTCATTTATGTATTAGTTTTAAGGTTTTAAGGTTGCGATGAAGAGACAAATTTGAAAAATTGCCTAAATTTTTTTTTTAAGTTACTACACATGTTAATTCAAACATTTAATCCAAATACATTTCATCCAAGTAATTTTTGCATTATTAAGTGACAAATAATATTATAAATGCCAAAAAGTTTGTATTTGGCATTTATAATATTATTATTAGGACGATAAATTTCAAGATGCTATTTCGATTTTGAACGTTCAAATATTGCTAAATTCTCTATAAGATAAATCAGGCTGAGGCAGTTTTCTTTAAAACGCTTACCAATTATGAGTGGGGAAGCTTCATTGTGACGAACAACAGAGCTGAAACGAAGACTTAAAACTGACAAAGTGAATGGAATGGAGACATTTCGCGTCAATTACACGGCAATTTCATTTTCATTTTGTGGAGCGACCGTCACCTGTCAAATGGGACAGCTCACTACTATAGAGTAAGGTGTTGGCGTAGAAGCGACACACGTAAATACTTTCTATGGGAAGAACCTCTTCTTATAGCATTTTGAATTTCCTTTCAGTCATTTCGATAATGACTAAAGAGTATGTGGTCGTCTTCCGCTGCGCTTGCCAGCCACTCGAGATCCTTCCGGCCCCAGCAGCCTTCGGCTATCATGTGTCCTGCCCACTACCACTTCAACTTTCTGATCCTCAGGCTTATGTTAGTAACTTTCGTTCGTCTACGAATCTCCTCATTTCTGATTAGATCTCGCAGTGTAACACCTCGCATAGCCCGCTTCATAGCTTGTTGAGCGACGTTGAGCTTTGTTACAAGGCCAATAGTTAGAGGCCACGTTTCAGCGCCATAATATGTTATCACTGGCAACACACATTGGTCATAAAATTTTGATTTGAAACACTGAAGAAAATAAACATATAATTTCGAAAATAAGATATCGTTCAGCCTTATTGTAATTACAATAATCTATCTTATGGTTAATGTATACTTATAAAATTGTTTGCCCTGACTTACTATCTACGCACAGTCAACACTACTAAGTCTAGAAACCTGAAATTTGGAACATTATTTAATTTTATAACATAAGCATCACTTAGGAAGGATTTTTGAAAATTTCAACTCCGTACGAAGTCGGGGGCGGGTTGCTAGTTACTAATGTTATTTTTAACTAACATCATGCGGGCCGTCCGCCTGTATGTTGACCTTAACATGAAAAAAGGTTGGCAGCAAATTTCTATCTACCAGTGCTGTGATCCTAAGTATTGTAATGCTCCATCAGCCTCTATTATATCTGTAGTCCATTTTTTTTAAAGGTTTTTTTTAAAATTTTATTAGGAATAAAAGGAATCTATACATTAATCCATATTGCAAACTATGCGTGTGTCAAATTTCACCCCAATTCGTTCAGCCGATTTTGCGTGATTACGGAAATAATACAAGCTTTCGCATTTATAATATTATTATATTAAGTTAGGTCATTAATACCTACGAAACTATTCTTTAACTTGTTTAATTTGTCGCTTCTGAGATCCGAGCGTCATCGTTCTACACGTAACTAAATCGCTGTGAATTTCTGGATATGTATGAGGAACATTTGTCTCACTGACAAAGTACGTTCGTGGTTGGTGGTTTGCTCAGGCCTACTAGCAAAGCCCTATCAAAACTAAACCCAACTTCCACCTCTTAAGGTCTAAATTCGATTGGAGCAACAGAATTGAGGCTTAACGTTAATAAAACCAGAACAAAATCCCGAGCGTTAATTAAATTTCCAGATTTAAGCGAAACACCAAGATTTTTGGATTTTTTTGGTGTTGCCTCGAAAATAAATAGTACAAGATGATTAAATATAAGTTAATACATCAATGTCACCGCGTGTTGCCGTGCTCCTTTGATGGATTGGATACGCAAAAGTGTTATTCGCAGAACTATGTCTATAAAATGTTCTATATGTTTACTCCGGCTTGGGGAAAGTTACATCTTGTTTGAAGTAAGCAACATTTTGATAGTAAAAGCCCAGTAAATAATATATAGCCGTTATCCGATAATTATTTAGAAGATAACATGGAATACTGTGTTTCTGGTGACTGACGATAGTAAATGCCCTGCCACAGATGCGTATCTTATTAACATAAGAAACGTCATAGGAGTTGCAATTGCGGTGTACCGTCTTTGAAAAAAACCAGGAACATTATGAGGATTCAAGAGGCATTATCGACATTAATGTGACTAGCATACATTAATCTTCACACATCGAAACAAGACAGCAATTTTAAGATTTTTTTTTATTTAAATAAAAATTATTATTCTCCTGATTACGGTAGTGTAAAAAGTTAGCATTAAAATCAATGGTCTATATTTATGTTTAGCTGTTCTTCATTCAAACTGTGTGCTTGTATTTTATTTTATATTTTTCAATAACGGATCTATCAGCTTTCCATCTTCTCTGCGAAAGTTAATCGCATGCAGCACGAACAACTCTCGAGGGTATAATGGCCTTAAGTTTTACGACAGCAATCATCTGTTTTCGTTGTGATCTTTTCAATATAAAATGTAACTTCGACGTTTGGTTTTTCTTCTCAACACGTTTTTACTACAAAATTATTCTCGAATTCAACACGACCGCTTTTGTTGGTTTAAAAAATATTAACCCAAAACGCAGTAGCGAAACAATTTTTGGCAAAATGTGTACGTGACACCAAGGTCGATGACATACAAAAATTAAACACAATTCACGCCCAATCGTGGGGGTTAAAAATGTAAGGGAGATATAAAAGTCACGTACTGAAGTTTCATCCCTCCCCAACAACCCCCCAAATTACTTTCACCGACGTGACGGATGACAGGGCTTCAAAGTTTCGAGCTCTGTTATTATTTTTGAGCCATATTTTGGCTTCATGTTATTTTACTCTCAATATTGTATTTGCTAACGTTCTATGGTTTTCGTGTTTATTTTAAAGATAACAACCTTAATTTGGGTGAAATAAGAAACAATAATGCTTTATTCGTTGTATGTGTTTCACAATAACATTGAAAGTCTACTTATTTTGTTTCCATTCTTCTGTTTGCTTCGCTCTCTCTCGTTCGGAAGCAAATGTTTATTTGGATAAGCGAATTAGAATATATATAGAATGGTGACTGATCTGACAAACACTGACATACTTGTTTAAGTTTGGTATTGAAATTCAAGGCCTGAATTTGGGTTGAAAATAGATAGAAAACCAACAACTGTTGATACGAAAGTTTCTTGAAGGTAAGCCTCGACCCTAATTTACTGAGAGGCATTACACAGGACCCCAATAGAAGGACCTCTAACGCAGTAAAAGCTGATGGACAAAAGTAAAAGTGGAAACAGCAAATTATATTCAGTGGTGGACGTCTGTCAACTATGAATGATGAAGCGCTAGATTACGTTCGTGGTCTTGGACGCATGTAGTTAAAAAGTACTCAAAATATTTTTTAAATTTATAGCCACATCGGATTTCATCGAAATTGGTTAAGTAGATTAACCGTAAAAAAGTACCAGACATACCGATACCTAATTGATTTACTTATAAAAGTTAAAGTAGATTCTCACAATGGATAACCAATAATAATAGCCACTTTATATACCAAGCCAAATTATATTTAATATTCATGTGGACAATTTGACAATAGTCATGATGTTTTAGTTTAAATTAAAACTTCATTGATAGACCAGCAGGCCGAAGGAGTGCAACGAAAGTTATTTAGTCACAAGTTCATAGAGACAATTGTTAATTAAGTTTATTAAGACAGCAAAATTTTCAGTCAGTCATTGTGTCTACGCACAGCCTTTTTAAATTATTTACAGTGGACATTTTTACACAGTGAATATTTTGATACAATGGTCATTTTGATACAGTGAATACAACGTCACTGAACCTTTAATTCTTGTTGTTATCAAGATAGCTGAAGATACCTAAATTAAAGCAAGCTTATAATACATTACCATAATGTGTGCTTTATTTTAAACTCCATATAGGAAGATCTGATAAGGCACATTCTTCTTTCACAGCCGGAAGGCTACATTGAACGCGATACCGCTTAAACCTGTCAGCCAGGTGAGAGGGTCCGAACCCATTGTGAATTTCATGCTATACTCACTTGAACTTTTAAAATTGCGTTTATCTAACAAACACACTATGCAGCGGCAGGATAAACGCCGACATAAGAATAAAGTTAACACTTGTTTCAAGTACAATTGCCAAGCTACTATAGACAACCAGTTTCAATAATTCATTTTTTTTTTTTGTGAGTTTGATACTATAATTGCTTTCTTTTGAATAAGGGAGTCCATAGTTTTATGGAAGCTATTCACTGATATTCATTTCCTTGCCTGCTTCAGTAATCGTCTTTTCGTTTTATTCAAAAATGCCACTTCATTTACTACAATTGCAGGAATTAAAAAAATATGTACCAGAAAAGTCTAAGACGCAGTATTCCCCGCAAGGTTTGACCGACTATGGGTGGTAAAAGAACATGGCCCAAAAAATCTTAGACCAATAAAGTAACCAATAAAATATATTTAAATTTCTTTCTTTTTGCTTTTTAGTCGTCATTAGAAAACAGGCTGACCGTCCATTTAATGGTAGGTGGCTACCGGCACGAACACCACAGTTGCTGTAACTGCACTCTGAATTTCTGATGTCAATATTTTATTCTCAGTTCATTCTATTTCAACTAAAAATTAAATGTATTATAATAAAATGTATTTGAACGCCGCGTTTTCACCATAGAGTGGGTGGTTCTCCTTGAATGGTCGACGGGGGCCTTAAAACCGGTCTCAACCCTTATCATATTGTGCTGTCACATCGATTCAACCACGTTAATCTCCTCGTATTATTTAGTAAAATGGCACAATTATCTCAAACATTATTTCACGCATACATTCCTTTGGAACAATAAAGCAAGGTTCTTAATTAGATAAGAGATGTTGGGTATGATTATTTGTTTTAATTAAACATTTATATTTAAAACTTTTTATAATTTTATTACCTGACAAATTTATGGTAAACGATGTTGATTTTATTAGTGATTTTTTTAATCAAATAGTGTTAAAATACATTATTATTCATTAAGGCACTGTGTTACAATTTTGAAACTTTTGTTTCGTATGCTATACATAACTAAATACTTAATGTAATAATGTACATAATACATAATGTACATACGTATATATAGTATATTTTCTTAGCTTATAAATGAATATATTTTTATTTATTTCGACTTGAAATTTCAAGCGAAGCAAAGTTTAATAGTTGCTAAAAAATTCACTGAAACAGTATTTCAATTAGTGTTTTCTTTAGAACTAATTATTTGAAAGCGTCATAATGCAATCAATTATTTTCTACGTGACCTCCACAAGCCAATTGGGATGTGTTATCCTTTCTAACTCGCTACGGACATGTGGAGACAAGTTCGATTTATTTCTCAAGTATTTATTAAGGATCTCAGTCACGTAGCAGTCGCCTGTTGCTATTTCCACTTACTAAGCAGCTATAATAATTTCATTTTCTGTCCTTGTCAATTGTCGTAATTCAAATTTACTCTAATCGAACGGCGATATAAGATAATACCATTTTTTATACAAACTTGTTCCTATAACATCGTGGCGTTTAGTGTCATAGCTTGCTCTACTCGTGGACAGGCCTTTTATATCAAACTAGCCGGTGCCCGCGACTTCGTCCGCGTTGAACGATGAAAGGTGCCTTTCTGGTGTCCCAGACAACGTGTATGCAAAATTTCATGGTGATCGGTTCAGTAGTTTTTGGTTGAAAGAGTTACAAACATCGATACATCCAAATATACTTTCGCATTTATAATATTAGTACGGACGGATTTTTTGACCTGACTTCTAACTGACTGTGGCGAAGCCCAAATGAAGCGAAAATATTTTTTAACAAACTAAACAAAAAAAGTTAGTATATTTTTAGACTCTAAACTTTTAAACACTAAACTCGTAGGCTATGGCGTACATAAAAATTTGGCTATGGTGTACATAAATATTTTTGCAAGATCGTGGATAACATTTACGAATGTTTGTTTATAGACGTCGGAGCCACTGTAGCGCGTTGGTCCTATATAATTGATACTGCTTATATGGAGGTGCTTATAAGGCTTGAGTTCACCAACAGGCGGTTATTTTTAAACAGCTGTTTAAAATTTAAACAGCCGTTTAATAATATTTTGTTGATCACCATCGCTAAAATGCGGGTTAAACGCCCTAAGCATCAGATTAATCATTAAGTTAATCAGATGTTTAGGGCGTTTAACCCGCATTTTAGCGATTGTGAACAAAAAAATATTATTAAACGGCTGTTTAAATTTTAAAAAGCTGTTTAAAAATAACCGCCTGTTGGTGATACTAAGTATGTATAACTATTAAGCCATAGAGCTTTTCAAAGCACTTTAAAGACTATATTTATTATACTGTTTTCCAGTGAATTTATAAAAAAAATGCGCATTAAAAGTAACTCCTATAACTTTTCAAGAAGCTGTTCTATTTTTTGTTTATAACATTTGAATAGTTGGAGAGCGTTTAAAACTTCTCTGCAGAAACTTTATAGAGCTCTCAATGGGTTTTACAGCTTTTGTGAAATATTATGCAATCAAATCTTGCAATTAGTCGATTCTGTGAAATATGTATTATTGGACGATTTCATTGTTATTTAAGGATTATTTATTTGATTGTTAATTAAGACCTCCTCTGTTTAGGAAAATTGATAGGTATAGGAAAATGGGCTTTGGCATCCCCTATTTAAATATTAAATTGGTTAATTGTCCAGTAAGGTACCCTATGTCCTTTCCTGTATCCCTGACAACGTGTATGCAAAATTTGATGATGATTGGTTAAGTAGTTAAGGCGTGAAAAGGTAACAGACAGACAGACAGATATGGCTGTAGAAAGCATGATCGATGAAAAACATTGATGCGTATTTTACGCAGGCATCGGTGAAGCCAGTTCTGAGCAAATACATTCATAACAAGTTTGCAATTGCATCGTACAACTTTGAACGCATGCACCACGTGCTCGCTTTATTGCATTCTACTCTCAGTATTCCGTTGAGAATTTTTAACCGCAGTTTTGTCGTTTATATATACGTTTAGTTTTGTTTTATTTTCAAACTAGACTCGCTACACGTACGTCAAACTAGTCCATTCAGATTTAGAAAAATGTGGAGAAAACTCATCTCAGTTTATCTGAGCTGTATACCTACGTCTCAGTATAACTATAGCTGAATTGTGCTTCATTTTATCCTATTTAATTAATAAGCATACTTTTACTAATTTAACTGAATTACTGATTGAAATGAATGGATTGAAAACACACAGACTGTTGGCGACAGTGGTGGTTCAAAGAAAAAATACTTTTGTATGTTTTGTTCCGGAAGGCGTGATGGCTAGCACACTTGCTTATTGCTTGGAAACAGACAAGATGACAAGAGAGTAGACATTGAACCGTACGAATTTCGATCGATCCATGCCACAATAAAAACGCTAGGTGGCGTGTGAGTCGATAGTGGGCCGCGCTCATTGGCTGCGCGCAGCCGCCGACGCATGCGCAGTGCCACCCCGCCTCCCACAGGACATCTTTATTATAAGAAATATACACACAGAATATATAACCGAAACACACAGAACATATAAGTAAACGCATGGAATATATAAGTAAACACACAGAATACATAACAGAAGCAGGCAAAACAATTAAGTGTAGCTGGGGTTGGCATCCTCAACACAGACGAAATGAATGGACCTTCAAATCTGAGTATCCTTTTTTTTAATACAAGAGGATTAATAAAAAAGGATACTCAGAATATTTAAAAAAGGATACAAAAAGGAAATCCTCTTGGATACTTGGCAGCGTAGGGGACTGTGTGGTTATGCCGGATTCGTACAGGTTAAATTTTAAACCCAAACGACTTTTAAGCCTTTGATGGGCGGGGTCGCTGGGACGTTATGACACGACTTCAGTGCCCCGCCACGGCTATCCAGATATGTGAGTAACCTAGGAGCTTAATAAGTAGAAGTTATTTTTTTTTAATTAAGATTTACTAATTTTTTGGAAAAACCAAAAAAATACTTCAACGACTGGATGGAATTCCAGAATAGATGGGATAAAAACAGGAGACATATTTAGTTTTCTATTTTGGTCTTAAAAGAAAAATGTTTGATTTATCTGCAATCATTGGAAGATATTGTTTCAAAATTTAGATTATTGATTAAGCAAAGCAAAAACCTAATTTTTTAATGTTTGCTTGATGCCTAAATTTATGCCTAAACCCTGAAGGGTTATAATTTCTAAATTTAGGAGAGACACTTCATGTATTTTTTTAAATGACACAATAGAAGTATTTAAAAATAAATATTAAATTATATTTAATTTCAGCTCATTAACAAAATATTTCCCTTAAGACTGTTTAAGGTATTTCTTCGTTTTAAACTTATTCCTGATGAAAAAAATCACAATTGAATCTTTTATTTAGTTAATTTAAATTAAAGTAAAAAAAAAAATTATAGTTAAAACCTTAATATTTTGTGTTAACTCCCAAAATAAATTAATTTCTCATTTTCCAATATAGCTTTTGTAAGCTATATTGGAAAATGTTCATTCTTGACATTTATAATTAGCAATTTTGTATTAGCGATCTAGCCAAGCTTATTGGATCACTTAGTGGTTTATCAGACGAAATTGAACCTAATTGAGAATGAGTGTCTAAATTTGCCCTAGCTCCGGATTTCGTGGTATGGCTGCGGTCTTGTGGTATTGGTATTGGTAAATTTATCAGTCCATACCAAAGACTCGAATTCGCCCGATGGAGCATACCAAAATATTTAGGTGACCTCTTTTTAAATGCTGCTTTTGAAGCATTACTGAACTAGTTAATACATAAAACTAGCTAAGCATACATACATTCGAACCGTGGCTTCGTCCGAGTGGAATTCGCTTGCAAATAATTATTTTATAACCTAAAGGGGACATCTATATGCTGCAGTGGGCATCTCTTGGTTGTTTATGTAGAGGAAATAGTACTCTAGTTAAGCAAGTAAGTAAGTAAAGTCAACCAGTCACATAATTAATTTGAAAGCGACTAATTGCACTACAGATTTGGTTATGTAGATAAATTAATATATATAAACAACTATAATTGAGCGCACGCCACAATTTTTCTTACCCATTTGCCTAATTAAGGCCTTTCTCTCTTTTGACGGGCTTTTTGAAAGTAGATATTTTACCACCGCATTGCTAGTATTATAGAAACGTATGTGTATAGGGTGATATTTCAATTAACTATGTGTTGCCTTTATTATACACTAGTTGATGCCCACGACTCAGTCCGCGTTGAACGATGAAACCCTATGTCCTTTCTGGTGTCTCAGACAACGTGTATGCAAAATTTCATTGTGATCGGTTCACTAGTTTTTGCATGAAAGAGTTAAAAACATCCATATTTCCAAACATACTTTCGCATTTATAATATTAGTACGGAAGTATTTTTAAATATCAAGAAATCAGGAATAGATCCACAAATAATTAAGGAAACTGGGGATATGAAGAAGACTAATAAAGTAAGAACAATGTTTCTTTCTCTGGTATTTCCTGTTTGGCAATGTGAACCTCTTTTTGATACCTATTGAAGCCTATACCTTCCGATGGCATAAAATTAACATTAAATTGAAAAATTTTAATAATATTATGCTTCTTTAAAGCGTCATTGAAAATAAAATTTCGAGGTTTCTTTTTCTTCAAAAAACTTCGATATTTTTTTGAGAAAACCAGGAATTTATAAATTCTAAGAAAATACCATAATGGCATTGCAAAGTCACATAGTACATAGGTATTGTAGATGATCAGACAATTGAAATGATAAGAAATAGTACATAGTTGAACCACGTGCTTTTGTGATTCTCAGTTGGTAATCGAACCAATGGAAAAAAAGTTCACATAGTCCAATCGATCGAACTATACTATACGGTCAAACGACGGCCTATTAGATCATTTATCAATTATTATATTACGAGCTGACCCGCGAACTTCGTACCGCCTCAAGAGAATAAAAACCCATTTCATACAAAATGTATGAGAAAATGAATTAGATTAGTCCAGCAGGTAATACTGTGAAGCGCGGTTGGTTTGGTAGCGATCGGACGCGGACGAAGTCGCGTGTACCCACTAGTAGTTTATAGTATTGGTTCGATTTGAAAATACATAGTTTTTTTAAAGAATTTAATTGAATCGGGCAATGATATCATTATCTACGAGTTAAACTTTCAGATAATATGGCTTTAAATATTTATGGATATATAAAAATAGGTTAAGCACATACTATATTTGTTACCAACTAGGGATTATGGCTCAATCACTTATTAAAATACTCAGCAGAGAAATGCTACTGTATAGTATATTATAAGAATAATTATAAACAATCAAAATATAATTTTATTAATTGTACCTAACTCGTTCTAAAGTTATTTTTATAGTGTAAAATTAGCGATCCGCCAAATCTTTTAAATTGTACCGAATGGAATTAGTCAATTATATTGCATTTTTAAGTAGTCATTATAAGTATAACAAGCTGACCCGCGAACTTCCTACCGCCTCAGGGAGAATAAAAATTTTCTTCATATTTTTTTTTTTCGTGAATATTTTTCCGAAGTTTAATAGTTATTCTGCTATTCGGGATGGAGACAAATTCAATAAAACAAATATCATAAAAATCGGTTCAGCCGTTCTCGAATTATAAATGGTGTAATTAACACGACTGTCTTCGTTAAAGAAGATAACCGACAGTTAATTACTACATCCTAAATAATTAATATAGAAATGTACTATTCTAGATAATAATTACAGATATTTAGTATCTGTAATGATATCACCTTTGGCCGATTAATATGATATTTAGTATCATATAAATCGGCCAAATGTGCAAATAGTTATACAGAAATTGATCATTTGACATTCATTTTTTGAACCATTTATTTTAGGGATATTTGTACGTCTGTTTGAAAAATAAATATAATATATTTAATCTATGTCCTAGTGCCTATATTAATCATGATAGTCCTAATCTTAGACCTAGATAATCATGACCGTGGTTTGTATATTTGAATTCTAAATCAATTGGAGCTATACAGAACACACTATTAGCCGAAACTAACACCACTATTATTAGGGGCACATTTCAAGTCAGGCGCTGTCCAATGTTGGTCAGTAACACAGTACAACACAGCTTTCAAAGTAATTAAACTTCCCTCTTTTGGGCACAGGTCTTTGTCTAAAAAGTATACGTATACACATAATATGACACACATATACACTATACACATATACTATACACAGATGTGTATGTGTGTGTCCATAGCTCTAGCTTACTTCGGATTAGTAGGACTTTATATATTTTACAAATTAGTAGGACTTTTTGCTATGGTTTTATTTATGCTTAGAATAAAGTGTTAGTTCTTATTAATACCAAGCTTAAATTTCTTATTAATATTTTTAATTAATTGAAGGGATTCAAAATGAATCTGCTGTGGCCACAACCAAGACTTTTACCTCATAAGGTTGAACAAGTTAAGAAAATATTTATCATTTTATAAAAATATACGAGCTAATGTCATTCGCTACTGCTATTCAGTTGTACTGTGCGAACTCTCGGCCAAATGAATGGCACAAGTTATGTTCCAGACTCGGTCGTTTTCAATGGCCTATATACATACGTTCTGTGACAATTATTTAGCCACTTCGACGTCCGAATACTAATGCGCCTACAAATTCAACCATCGTGCAATACAAACACAATACAAGCATGTAGGTATATACGCATAATTAAATTATTTTTTTATATACAGAAACCTTCTTCATTTAGCCCTCTTTCCATTAGTGAAAACCCTATCGAAATGCGTTGGGTGACTTAGAAGTAGTTACGGAAAATATTATCTAAAAGCAGACGACTTGCGACCAACTTGCGACAGGCGAAAACTTTCTATCAATTTATGCAATATCACACTAATTCGTATTTTTGGTATCACGTAACTCGTAACAAAGGTGTGGTTTGCGATAAGGCCTCTTACGGACAATACCTAAAATTAAAGTGCATCATTTCTGTATGGCAGCACACGCGATCGCAAGTCGTCTGCTGTCGTCTGATGTTAGATAATAAGGATGCCGGAGAGTTTTGGCGAATTGGTTGCAAAATAATGTTTTTCTACTTAATTAACTTCATTAGGTTTCATTAGGTTAATTAACTTCATAAGAACTTCATTAGGTTTTATTTTATGTGCCTATATAAACCTTCCGTAAAAAATATACATCCGCAGTGAAAACACATCAAAATCCGTTATACAGACAATACAGATATACAGACTTTAAATTATATTATACTAGCGGCCTGTTTCCGGCTTCGCACGGATGCAAATTATATACCAAAACCTTCCTCGAGAACCACTCTATCCATTGATGAAAACAGCATGAAATTCGGTGCAGTAGTTTCTGAGTTTATCGCGAACAGAAAGACAGACAGACAGACGCAGCGGAGTGTAGTGATATACAAGCGCTTCAAGTTTTTGAGTGATACACTTTTACGAACTAAGGCACAGAGGAGCTGCGGACTACTGTCAGACTACCTATAGTTATAAAGACACACTGCGTACCATAGATATAAACTGAGGTACAGGTGTAATGGCGACGACCACTGTTCTTAGTATCATTGACCACAGGGTAGATATCTTAGTGCAGAGGTCAGGTAATTTCATTTTTGATTGTGTGCGTCTGTGACAAAATTAATAATTAACATTGTTAATAAGTTAACAAAGAAATCAGTAGTATAGTTGTAACATGTTCCAATATGCCATATAAATGAAATTAGTTTACCTTTAGAACCTGTTCACTGGAGGTTATTATGAACCTGGCAACCCATCAGCATCTTAATAACATTGTGACGACCTGTGCGATCGTAAAAGTATACTGCAAGGCGAACCGTGACGCACTTCCTACATTATATGCTAACAGACGGACATTTAAAATCAAGACAACATAATTTTCGATTCATTAGTAGTTTGTAAGCCATATCCCATAGCCTTAGTCCATATCCCATAACCTATAGAAGTAGGCAGCGAACTTGTGACCTCTATGATGGTGCTTATGTTAATAGGGTATGGAATTTACTTTTATATGGAAACAAAAGCAATTTATTATTATTATTTTTACAAAAAATTAATATAATTATGGTATTAAATAAGAGAAACATTGGAAATATCTAAAAAAAAACATGTATGTATTTATCTATTGTATTTTCTACTATTTACATAATTAGTAATTGACTATGATGTATGATTATGTTGAAGTTATGTTTGTTGAATGTTGAAGCTATGATTACGAGTATGTTGCGTTAAAAATTTGTAAGCGCAATATTTAAGAAAAAGAAAGTACATTTTAATTATTTTTTTATATTTTTCAACATTAGACTTACTCGTATAGGTATGATCAAATATCTCTGCGTATTATTTACGGTCAACAAAACATTCTGTACAGTTGTATTTTTGTGTGAGATTAGGAAATGCTAGATTTTATTCCACTTATGCTTCATTTTGTACGAGTCGACTGCGTATTTTATTTATTTATTTATAATATTGAACAATTTTAAGACTAATATATAAAATAACATGTAAAATGATAACACTAAAAACCACTGAGGTTTAATCTCGTGTTATAATTTGCAATAAAATCTAACTATATACTATTAATTACAGTTTAAAAAAATATTCCTTTAACTTAAATTTAATATTTTTAAATGTTATATTGTTACATAGATCTGAAGGTAGACTATTGATATGGTGTGGGACAATTATTGGTGCGTTGTGTATGTAACCGTTTTTTTTTAAATTGCTCTGGTGCATACAGGATGTTCCATCGATTTTTTTAAGGATTCGTTAAAAAAAAAAAAATCTTTCAATAGGGAATTTGCGTACCTCTACTGTTGACTGAGTTTCCAAGTCACGTTAGCCATCAAGTTTTATTCACAAAAAACTAGACTGGATTAATAACATTAACTCTTCATTCTTCTGAGCAGTGTGTTCGTAACTCTATAGATACATTTTATTAAATAGTTTGTGTCATGCTGCTTTGATGGTTAAGCGGCACTGTCCCCGACACGTTACGGGCATATATGGCCTCATATGGACCGTTTTGGGAATATTATGAGCTTTACGGACCGCTTGCCCATTTCTGACCCAAATATTGTTTTGTATTCGCTTCAACTACTTTTATTGTCGCCACAGCTGAGAAGATTCTCGCGAAGAAAATTTTTGTACCCTTGATCATTTGCATCAACTTTAAGGGTGTAAAAAATATTAGCTTGTAGCGATTGTCCGGTGGGAACAACGCTCCGTTCCTTTTCGATATCACATGCGTATAAAATATGTTAATCGCTTAATCTGACTTAAAAGAAACATTGTGCATTTAAATGGATTTGTAAGAATTTTTGAAGGCATAGAATTCTGATGACTAAATAGAGGTACCTATGTGCTCACATAAATAGGTTGATGCATGTGATGCTACTAAAACTTTGTCTATTTTTATTGAGAATTTATTCACGGATTTTTATACGGCATTTACTAATGCAAAGAGCGATAACGAAGAAAGTTTATGATGTATTTTTTTTTTAAATAACATTCTTGCGATGTTGGGAGCAGATTGCTAGTATATTATAAATCTTCTGTTCAAATACACATCAAAGTATGTTAATTTACTTAATTATTTATATACATTTAAATTTGAATTAAGTGTGAGTATAATGTAAGTATAATTAAATAATACAATATTTGTCCCTAATATAAAATAGTCTCGTTAAGTTAAAACCATAACATATCTCTATATACCAAGAAACAATTGAAAAGAAAAATATTCATAAGATGTTCTCTAAAATTAAGTCTGAACATTTTAGCCTTCATTGACTACATTACCTTACAAAGAACCCTATGTTATAACATAGTGTGGATGTAGATTCTCTAAGACATTAAAAATGGTTTATGTCCTGAAATCTGTAAGCGAAGCACGCGATGTTAAAATTCAGGCTCGCGTCTCCGCAATCTTTATGCTTTAATAGGGATGGGAACGTCTTTTTTTTTCATCCTCCACAAAAAATCTGGTACTGTCTTTCCTTAACCGATTTATAATTGAATAAGACATTCCACTGTGCTTGTTTAATTTTATTTATACTCGTATTCTGTAATTATTTTTTCATTTAATAATAAAAATAATTCAAATATATTATATTATTAGAAAATTGACAACAGACGAACAGAAATTATAATTATAAGTTTAAATAACTTAAATTAAATGAAAATAGTCTTTGTTAAATAATAAACTAAAAAAAGTGCAATCATCAAATGCGTAAGTGGTTGATTAAGTAATGCTGATTGATAGTGAAAATCTTAAATGTGTTTAAGACTGAAGGTTACATTATTTTTTTGTCTGCACTCTTTGACTGCATATCAAACTTTTTTAAAGCAAGTTATCGTCTTAAAAGGGCCTTTTGCTGCCTTAAGGATGTCCTACATGAAATGTACCTAGATTTTAGATAGAGTAATAAGTTTCACTGAGCAAAGCTGAAGCTATAAAATCGAGGCTGTGTATAGGTACGTTTGAGTGCCCAATAAATTGTCACTAGACAGTGAGGTAAATGAGAGTCAAAATTTATGCGTTGCAGGCTCTTGCGTTCACAGGCTGCTAACTCACTTTATGTGCGATAATTAATTTTTGATGATTTTTGATAATTAATTTTTGATAACTAGTAAGTACTCTACTAGAGTACTTACTAGTTAATAACAAGATACATTTTTTTATTAATTTATATAAAATACGTCTTAAGTAATGGACTTTCTTAAATAGTGTCAGGGTTCTTAAATTTTTTAAATGGTTCATAAGTTTTCTAAATAGTCTTAAGATTAATTTCGGAGTCAGGGATCGACTTGAATAGTGTCTACAATTTAAGTCTTAAATAGTCTGACTGTCCACTTGACTGGCTTTCTTAAAGTCTTGAAATTTTTCTATGTGTGGTACCAATTGCAATTAATGGGTTAGATATTATTTAATTTTATGGTATTTTAATATAATACCATATTTATAAAAACAATGGTACAATTCTGCTCTATTCCCATCCCTAAATTTTGCTAAAAGCTGCCTCGTGTCAAGTGAACTCAGTTCTCGGTCGTGGTGAGTGCACTTCACCGATCTACCACTTATTTGTATTTACAGGGACTCCATTACATGCCAGTCTTATTTTCGATTACTCTCTGAAGAAACCGAAAGTTAAGAAAAAGAATAATTTTTAAATCGTTTTCAATCAAATTTGAAAGCAATCCAATTTGTTGGGCCACTGACTTTCGCTGTTTATTGAGTTTTGCGAAATGGAATCACGTGCATAGATTGTATTAGCTATGTAATTCAATACTTTGCTGCGTAGAACAAAGTTTTATTTATTCAATAAATGAACTTAGCTGCATAGAATAAACAATAGAATTGTTAATAAGCATATTTAATAAGGTTCAAAGATCATTGACTGTTGACTGGATTAAATATATTTAGCGTTAATTAAATACTCTTACCAAATACTTCCGTGAACTAACAGCACAAGTACTGATAAATAATTTATTTCTTTGGGTATTGGGTATCAGATCAGAAGTTTTTTTTAACAATCGTAATAACATTCTTGACTATTTTACATAAATTTCAATATATCAATACAATGTATCAACAGATGTCTACGAAGTGAGTCTTGAATCTACTCTTTGATACAGCCGCCTAGCGAAAACCTCTTAAGATGTTTTTCGATGCTCTTCATTATGACCAAAGATTTCTAATAACATATAGTTCAATGATTATGACAGACTGTTCGTCGAAGCGACTGTTTAGTACAAAGATACAAACATATTTTTTTAGATGATCCCTCGGAACAGGACTTTTCTGTATGAAAGGTACCCTATGTCTTTTTCTGTGTTCCTGACATCGTATGCAGAATTTCATGGTGATCGGTTGAGAGTGGAATGACCCAATAAATAGTTTTCCTTTTAACTAAGAGTATATGTGGTGGCAACTAATAGATGTTCATAGAGTTATAAAACAGGTTCCAAAGTTCCTAAAGACGTAAACAGATAGTAGGTATTATAATTATGTTGGTGCCTCAGTCTGCACTTCCTCTGATGCATCCGAAATGGTTCAGCGGAGCGTATCGCTCTCCACAAGTTCTACACTAGCTTTTATCTTGATGAGGAAAAACACTAAACTATGCTCCAGTATTTTTAGAACAGCCACAATACTACACAGCAAGTTTTTTGAGCTTTTTTTGTTAAATGTGTATGCCTTCAGGATAAAACACTTCCAACTATTATAATTTTGAAAATATAACATTAAGGCATAAAATATAACATAAGGTGCAAGCACGGCCAAATTACTTAGTTAGTTTCTTATGGCTTAAAGAACATTAAACATTTAAACCTTTATAAATTCGTTTTATTTTTATACAGATGTTCACTCATACTGCCATTTTTAGTGAGTTTTTAGTGTTCCCGCGACTTCGTACGCGCTGCAGTTCGTTTTTTGAAATAACCTCTTGAACCTAATATTTTTTTCAGAAAAAAAAAAAAGTATCCCATATGTCAAGGATCTTTAACCCGCGGCCCTCGGGGCGTATGCGACTCGCCTTCTAATTTCTTGCGCCCGCAAACGACACTCCGAGGACGCTAACGCTACCTAGCCTAGTTAGAAGAGATCCACTCTGTGAGCTCGCGATTACGAGTTTTTTATTATGGCCAATAAATATTATTGCACTTTGAAATTATATATTTTTTATTTTATTGATATGGTGCTAAAGTGACATAGAGCATTGTGGCCCTTCGGACGATGTGAAATAGATTTTTGGTCCTCGTGCTAAAAAAGGTTGAAGACCTTTGCCATATGTTAATACAGATAACAAACTATCTGTGATCTAAATTTCATCCAAATCCGTATATGCGTGATTGAGTAACAAACATCCAAACATACAAACTTATTTTATACATTTAAAAAATTCCTTATTTTCCTTATATTATTACGAGTATAATAATATTATATTTTGTTATAAAATGAGTATCATTTCTTGTTTAATACTTACCTTGTCTGTTTATCGTAAGAATTACATAAATTAAAATCCAAAATTTAATGTTAAAATATTATTTTTATTTTCAGCAAGAAATATAGAATTGAATTTGTGTAATAAATACAAGGCTTCAAGTATTATTTAAAATTACTAAATTATGACCCGTAAATATAAAAAAAAACTACAATATAAGAATAAAGCCTCAGAAAAATAAAACAGGATTGAAATCTGCTATTAATTTTAAAAAAATCTACTATTTCTAAGATTCGCAAAATCAATTTCTCTCTCTCTCTCTCTCTCTCTCTCTCTCTGTGTGTGTGTGTGTGTGTGTGTGTGTGTGTGTGTGTGTGTGTGTGTGTGTGTGTGTGTGATGTGTGTGTGTGTGTGTGTGTGTGTGTGAGTTAGTTTAATAATAATAATAATAATTTATTTATTTGCTGAACATAGGTTACAATAGTTATATACATTAACAATAATGCTCCGCCACGTTCCACCCTTTAAGGGCATGCAAATATTCAAACCAATTCATAACCATTAAACCAAATCACTTTTTCAAAATCTGCGATCCATGAATTCCCTGACGTCATAGAAGCCATGTAGCGATCCATTTTCTTCATACACCTACACGAAATCGATTCGCTGCGTTGCGTATAAACTTTTTTGGGTGAGGTTGCTAAGAGCCCCTACACTACTACTAGCTGAAGTTAACTCGGCACCTCCTTGGAGTACCCCTGTCAAATAACCCCCGCTCAACTCTTATGTGAGCTCGTTCTGTGGATTGGAGTGTGGGGCGGTATGACGTCACAGGCGCGATAAACTTAACCTCAGTACTAAAACACATTTTATTAAACAGTTTTTTAAAATCACTAAAATACTGAATTACATTTAATATAGATTTTTTTTAATATAAAAGATGGGTTTGCTCTTGACCAACAACCAAAGCTACATAGCAAGGATGAGGCCTAAGATGGAGCGAGCTCACCCAGAAGATGCCTATTATTATTTGATTTATATTATTTGTTTATTACGATTTCACGCCTTAACTATACTTATTGAACCGATCATCATGAAATTGTCAGAGGCACAGAAAAGGACATAGACAGACCTATCTTTAGTCTAGAAAAAAGTACTGCTTCGGAGGGATCATCCAAAAAACAAAAATAAAAAATTCATCGTCTGAAAAAATATATCAGCAATAATTTTTTTTTTTATTTAACACGTAAAATAGTTACTGTATTTCTGTGAATAAATTTAGCGATATGGTTGTAATATTTGACTTTTAAACTAATTGTTACATTAATAATTACATTAACTACAAGTTACATGATTCGTAGTCAATTAAAAAAAAAAACAGTTTTAAATTGGAAATACTCTGTAAATTATATTAAAAGTTGAATAATTTACAACTCGTACAGCATTTGTAAATTTGAAAATGCACGTACTAGTTAAATAAAAACATTCTAAACCAATTTACCAGTTTTCCCATACATCGCGTAAAAGCTCAATCCAAACTGTATGAAACTTTTAACGAGTAATCTTGCGGGCAACAAAATTGGCTCTCGGAACACTCCAGTTAAAGACCGCTGTTTTGCGAAATCAGGAAAAACTTGTATAACAATCGGTTAACACTGATTTTTATATTGTTTTCGATAAAGAAGCATAAAAACGAAGACAGCCACATCTTTATTACATTAGTAATAGTAAAATTATTACATACTAGCTGGTGCTCGCGACATCGTCCGCGTTAAAAAAAATATATAAAAAATATAAAAGCAATATAACGCTTGACCCCTTATTGCTATAACACTTTGGCCAGGCGTTAGTTTTTCATATTATTTAAGATGATTCCTCAGGAACAGTACTTGTTCCGGTTGAAATGTACCCTATGTCCTTTTTTGTATCGCTGACAACGTGTGTGCAAAATATCAAGATTATCGGTTGAGTAGTTAAGGCGTGAAAAGGTGACAGACAGACAGACAGAGTTACTTCCACATTTATAATATTAGTGTGGAGTTGTATGGATAGAGTGGTTTTCAAAATGTGTTTCCTTGTAATAAAAATAAAACTTGAATGATAAGGAACCGTCATAAAGGCACACATTATGTCCTTCGGACCACTCCCTTGCTGCTTAGTAACATTGAGCTCTCACAGCATAAAAATTACATATTTTTTTATGTAAAGCCGTCAGGCAGGTTGACGGTCACGTTTATGGTAGTTAGTCACCGTCGCCTATTAACACCTGCAACGCCATAAGTTACGCTGGCTACCTTTGTAAGTTAAAACATAAGGCATTAACAAGGGTCTTCTGTAAGGTAAAGCTGCCCATTGTGCTATTCCACCAAAAAATGTGTCTCTATTTCCCTATTAATCCTACCTATGGTTGGCAGCGCACTTGCAGCACCTGTGGAATTGCTTGTCTTGTGGAGTTATAGGCGACGGTAGCCACAACGTACCATCAAATGGACCGTCAACCTGTCTAACGTCCTTGACATAATAAAAATTTAATGTTTGTGATACCTATGTCTTAGAATTTATTTTGTAATATTGAACATCATAAACTTATAGTGTGCGGGAACAGTTGTAATGTCACTGTCGCGTGGTGACGTCATATTACATAGTAAGTTCTCCGAGTGCGCATAACTCTAAATTCCATTAACTTGCTCAACTACCTGTTTGGAGTAAGACGAGGTACAACGAGCGGGAGGCACACAGAGGAAATATATTTTTTTAATGTTACTATACTTAGCTTAGCTTACTAAATTGCTACTTACTTACTTAGCTTTTTGCTGTACTATATTATAAAGACCTGTAAACATATCTTACACCCGTCACATCATTAGATATATTCATCTTTTCATGCAAAAATGGAACAAGTGACTACTATAGCCTTTTTTATGGTAATCAAATTTGATCGAAATTAATGCATTATTTGCGAAGGTGTTTTATCAACATCATATTAAGATATTAATCCTTGTCCAAATAAATACGTTATTCATCACAAGTATTTAATTGTGAACAAAATTGCCCTTGACATCACTTGATTTCAATCAACATCTTAGGAGATATCATAATTTTAACGTAACGTTCAATCGGTCGGTTCAATTCATGCATGGGCGCCAATGTCGCGTGGCGGCGCCACCGTCGTCACAGCGACAACGATGTCGGGCGTTATTTTATTATTCATATATTTTCTTTTTCAACGCGGACTAAGTTGCGGGCACCAGCTAGTATTTTATAAAGTTACGCGGGCGAAGTTGCGTGTAACAGCTAGTTTGTTAATAATATTAAAATTAAATGTTCTGTGGGTTTTAGTGTGCGTCTCGCCTTTATACACACACAAACTTCATATTATACAAGCGACTGTTTAAGCAAGAAGTTATGCGGAGAAATTAAACTGAGGATTAAGGGATGAGAAGAGACGGCGTACAGTCAAGTACAGGTGCGTAAAGGCGTACAGTCAAGTACAGGTGCGTAAAGGCGTACAGTCAAGTACAGGTGCGTAAAGGCGTACAGTCAAATACAGGTGCATAAAGGCGTACAGTCAAGTAAGTTGCATTACAGCACTTTCATACAAGAGTTTTGCAAAATATTTGAATCTATTGAGTGTTAGTTAATTATTATTAGGAACTTGGTATTAGGAGCCCATTTTTTTTAAACCTCTATATACAGGATGTGGCCTGTAATAAGAGCAATAACCTTAACCTAATCATAATGCTCAAAAGTGCTTATACTCAGAGATATAGCAATCCAAAGTTACAATACATAATCAATGAATTTCATGATCGCTATATTGTCGGTTATCAGTCGTTAAATGTCTTGGTACAGGGTATTTCCTTGGTACTGGGGCAATGATTCTTAATAAAATAAGATAGTATCAATCGAAACTAGTTCTTAACCTCACGCATTAGAAACTACTAATCGCGAGAGACGTTCTCTTTTGAAAACAAATTTATTTTTAAAGTAAAGATATTTACGAATCACATTTATTTAATGTCAATGTCAAGTACTCCGACTGAACACATTATGTCTGTAGTAATACATTGCTGGCTCGTTAATTTTATTAGAAAATAACAGTAAATTTGTTTTTCATTTTAATTAATTGGAACCATTTGGATTAATTACTGATTCGTTAAAGGGTTTATATTTTAATTTATTGCTCTTATTACAGGCCACACCCTGTACATGTATATTAAAATTTCGTGTCATATGTTTGTCGCTGATGAACTATTAAACTACTGAACCGATTTTGATAAAACTTCGTAACTATGTGTAATTTGGTCTAACTTAAATGATAGGATAGTTTCTATTTTGAACCCGGGCGAAGCCGGGAGCGTGTAGCTAGTGTATTATAAATTTCAAAATAGGTAAAGCTAGTTCCCTAACTCTTGAACTAGATTGAACCTGTATCTTGGGAGTCAGTGCTTACAATCGTGGTAGTCATATACGAAAGAAATAACTATCAAAAGTATATGAAATAAATGTGTATATATAAATAATGTTTTATTGGTCATTGGTCAAGTATCTAAGGTTTTGTCTTAGCGCCTTAGTTCTTGCCTTCGGAGATCCTGGGTCCGATCTCGGTCAACTTTGGAAATTAAATTTCAAATTTGGGTCTGGCTGGGTGTGCAGGGATTCGCCTCTTGTCCGTAGTATGGTTATTCCATTACACAAACAGATATCGAAGTGCTTACACAATTCAAATTCTTAATAAAGCTCCTAAAAATATGTGCAGTAGCTCAATCACCGTTGTGGGCGAATTGTCTATTAATATAATAGGTAAAATCAAACATGACTGCACATAGTAAAATTAAAGCTAGTAGCACATATTTTTAGGAGCTTTATATCATATCTTATTGGCCTATTACGGCCTTGTCGAATCTGTGCTCAGGTATGGACTTCTGTTCTGGGGAAACTCGACTGATAAATTTTTTATTTTCAAAGCACAAAAAAAGATGTATTAGAGCAATGTTTAAAGTAACAGATAGCCTTATTTTAAAAAACATATAATACTAACACTGCATTCACTTTTTATATATGAGGTTCTAGTATATGTAAGAGCGAACCCTATCTTATTTAAACGAGTTTCAGAGCACATTAAAAGAGCTCAAAGAGATCACAAAAGTGCACACTTATGCACAAAAGTGTTTTTTGTCTAGCACCAGTCATTTATAACAAGATTCCTAAACAATATTATCAGCTCAACATTAATATATTTAAGAAGAAAATTAAAGATTTACTAGTTGATAAATGTTACTATGATTTAAAAGATTATATGTCTGATAACTTAGTGGACTGTGGTGATTAAAAAATTATTTTGTAATGTAGTGTTCACAAAATATTTGCACACCCCGAAGGGTAGAATGTAGCGAGACTTATTTCATTGTAAAACTGTTGTAATTACCTATATTCAGCAAATAAATTATTATTATTATATTATTATTATTATTATTATCAAGAATTTGAACTGTGAAAAGTGAGCACTTCAATATCGGCTTGTGTAATGGAATAACCATACAACGGACAAGAGGCGTGATAAATTTGGACGAGTAGTCCATTAACTCGCTCATTAGATTCGCATGTAAGCTTTTTATTAGTACATAAAAATTGTAAAAAGAAGAAAGAAAGAAAGAAAGAAAGAAAGAAATTTATTCACACAACACAATGACACAAACATAATACAAAAACCACAAAACAGAAATTAATAAACAGGTAAAAGATGTGTGTGTCCTCGCGGCAGTGAAACGGATACTGGCTCAGCATTGTGCTGAGATGCTAGAAAAGTACCTGCAGCGCTGATTTTCAGCCAGCACCGTTTGGGACTCACTACACAACATCGACGCTACATAAACATATTACAACATAATTACACTATACACTATACAAAATACAAACATATTTAATAAATTACTTAGATATGAATTATATATGGAAATGAATAAATTAAACAATTTAAATACATAGATAAATAATAATATATAAAAACTTGTAACAAAGTACCTATATATACACAATACAAAGCTTCAGTTAACAGTTAAACAAGGAGAGAAAAATAAATAAAGATAAAATTTACATATTTTGTTTTAATTTGTATGGCTATAAAGGCTGGATAAAAGATTATGATTTTTGGAGCGTCAACAAATAACCCCTAAGCTTACGCCTAAAGATGTACCTGCTAGGCGCTCCTTGGATAGGAGGAGGGACATCATTCCAGCACTTAGACGCCGCAAACTTAAAACTTCCTCGGAAGGCCGCGGTCCTGTGCACAGGCACAACAGCCACTACGCCTAACCTGCGCACACGTCCCGGCCACTGCAGTTTCTTAAATAAGTAGGACGGCGTTTCGTAGCGTATCACCCCAAACAACAGGGTGGCGAGGTGCAGGCGCCGGCGCGCAGACATGTTCAGCAGGCCCGCGGCGCTCAAGTATGGAGTGACATGGGATCGAGGAGGGATGTGAAAGCAGAAACGAGTGCATGCGTTTTGCACTCGTTGTATCAACCTCTTAGAGCGGCCAGTAATGCAGCCATCGTACACGACATCACAATAATTTAATCTAGATAATATAAGCGACTCGCAAAGCGTGACACGCAAATCGACACTAAGGTAATCGCGTACATTATATAGAACTTTAAGACGATAGAAGCAGTTGTTCACAACTTTGAGAATGTGACTCTCAAAGCGTAACTTGCCGTCCATTAGAAGGCCGAGATTGTTTGCTTCCATCACCCGCTCTATTGGTTCGCCCACGATGGCCACATCACTGTCGGCAAGAGCTTTTAGACTATTACGGACCTGATGCTCAGTCCCGAAAACCACGTATCTCGACTTGCCCGGATTGAGAGCCAAACAGTTCTTCTCCGACCAAGAGGAAACACGATCGAGGTCTGCGTTGATGCTGTCCACTGTAGCAGACATGTCCGACGGTGAGCTGGAGAGATACAGCTGCAGATCATCTGCGTACAGATGGTATCCGCTACTCTTTACACTGTTAACGATGTCAGCGCTATACAATATAAACAGCAGGGGACCTAGGATTGAACCCTGCGGAACCCCCCTCGTCACAGGACAAATGCAGGACCGCAGAGTGGCTCCATCCATCCCTCGCAATGCAACCATCTGCGCACGATCGGACAAGTAACTGTCAAACCACCTCAACGCAGTGACATCAAATCCGTAATAGGACATCTTAGATAACAGCAAGGGCACACTAATGCAATCGAAAGCCCTGGAGAAGTCTAAAAGCACCAATATTGTACTCTTACCGGCATCCCGAGCCTGCAAGATGTTGTCGACTACATCCAGTAACGCAGTAACTGTCGACCGACCCTTGCGAAAACCCGACTGCAGTTCAGGTAGGATGCCGTTTCTCTCCAGGTATTCCGACAGCTGATCGCACACTACCCTTTCTATTATCTTTGACGCACAAGGAAGGATACTGATGGGACGAAGTTCGGTTAGGTTTATAGGATTAGGTTTCTTAGGTAACGGGATCACTTGAGCGATTTTCCAGTCAGTTGGGAAAGTCATAGTCTCTATGCTTTTGTTTATTATATACGTCAGTATATAAGAAATTGTTGGAAGAGTCAGTACTATCATGTCAATATCAATCAAGTCGAGTCCTTTCGCGGTTGTTTTAATTGAAGTAATAATTTTTGTAACAGTCTTAACATTCGTGGGTGAGAGAGTAAATTTATTGTCACCGTATCTGTCAAATTCATAACGCGTCATGTCAGATATTGCTACGTCCGATTTTCCGGGTATATTAAGGAAGTGGTTGTTTATTAAATCTGGATCGTTTAGGTTTGTTGGTAAATCAGTTTGTGTCTGTGAGTCGGGAAGAATAGTACGCTTCAAGTTTTTCCAAAGAGTCCTTGAGTCAGTAACGTTGTCAATGTGGTGTTTGAAGAAGGCACGTTTCTCGTTATGAATGGCTTTGATCACAACGCGTTTCAGGTCCAGGTAGTATTGCTTATGAACGTCACTGTTTAAACGTTTATATTTAGCATAAGCTTTGTTTCTAAGGCGCATCATAAGCTTCACATTGCTTGTTAGCCATGGTTTGGGTGCCTCCTTCACCACAGTTGTCCTTTCAGGTGCATGTTTATCAAAAAGTCTAAGTAAAAGTTCGTTAAATAATTGAACCATGTCACTCACATCCTCGAGTAGAAGTATTTGGTCCCAATCTGTGGTCTCAACGTCTTTGTTAAAGTTAGCTAAGTTTATGTCTTTTAAAGGTCGGTAGGTAATACGTCGTGGTGTAGGTTTCCTTTTTTTTATGTCAAACTCAGCTGTTATAAAGGCGTGTCTGCCCAAGTCCGGGATGTGCTTAACGTCCATAGACACAACTCGAGTGTCAGTACAAATAAGGTCAATAGTCGTCTCGCTATGTTCGGTAAAGTGTGTCGGTTCACATACGTGTTGTGTCAAGTTAACTGATGTCAAAAATTGTGTCAAACATTTAAACTTCGTGTCCGCTTTGTCAGTATAATTTATATTGAAATCACCAAGTAAAATCAGACGGTCATAATTCACGAAAGAAGTAATTGAATCAGTAATAGCATCAAAAAATACGTTAACGTCTAGCCATGGTGGTCGATATGCAGTACCTATAACTAGATGTTTACAATTGACATTTATTTTTAACCACATTTGTTCTACGAGTGCAGCTTCGGGGTGGGGTAGGGTGCGAGCGGTGATGCCCCGGCGCAGGTAGAAACCGACGCCGCCTCCACGGCCCTCCCGCACGCCAGCGGGTCGCGGGACGTGACGCAGGCGATAGCCGGCTATACGAGGAGCGCGACCATCCTGTCCCGGTTTAAGCCATGTCTCGCATATCCCCACAACATCCGCGTCACTATCAGTCAAAGTCGCAATCAACTCATCGTGTCCCGTACCGAGAGATCCAGCATTAAATAAACCAACTTTAAAATTTTTTAAACGAGGCATCGAGAAGAGAAGCGAGAGCAATTACCTACGATCAATAATAAAACGATGTGCTTTGAAATTGTGTAAATATATCTATAATTAAGGATTATATTTATGATATTATAAAGGAGTACAATAATAAATATATAAAATATAATAATATATAAAAAGGTTAAAAATGTGCAATAAGTATGTTTGTTTAAGCTACTAGATATGATAGAAGAGAAAAACGATAACACATAGATTTTCCGAACTTTACAACAAGAATGAACACAGACTAACATACATGTCTTGTCATAACATAACAAGACAAATGAACATAAACTAAAGTGCAACATGAGCTGTCTCGCCGGGACTAAAAATATTAAAGTCACACAAGCTGCGCACACGATAACTAGGCAGGCCGTCAGCCCGGCGGGCGAAGATCTTGCCGTCTCGGGTCCATACGAAGCGCCAGGCCGCGGCGCGTGCCGCCTCCCTGGCCCGCTGGAAGAGCTGCCGGTTGGCGCTCGTCAGCCGCTCGTTCACGTAGAACTTTTGGGGAGCGGCGGTTAGGCCCAGGTCGGCGGTGGTGGCGCCACGGCGCACTCGCGCAGCCCGCATCAGGTCATCGCGGACGGCGCGGCGTGCCAGGCGAAGCACGAGAGGGCGCGGACGGCCCGTCTCGCGCCTAGATCCCGCCCTGTGCGCGAGCACCACATCGCGCGCGTCCAACTCCACGCCCAGCTTGGCGCAGATCCGCGTCGCAAGGCCGATTGCGCTCTCCCCGGGTTCCTCCGGCACATTGGACACTTGAATGTCGTTAGATAGAAGCTCCTGGTCTCTCTCGTGCAGCTGATTTTGAAGAGCTACGATAGTCCTCTCCATAGCCTCGGTGGCCACCGACGCGGCACTCTCGGCGACAGCCTTCTCAACGGCCTCGACGCGACCGTCCAGAGCGTCAACCCTGCTGTTAAACTCCGCTATACATGCGCTTACGTCCCGAAACTCCTTGCGGAATTCCTGGAGTTCTCGTCTCACGGCTTGGAGCTCCTCCCTGAACAATCGCACCTCACTGCCGAGTGACGACTGCATAGTATTCTCCCCAACGGGGGGCGCAGGTGGTTCTTCCGAATTTGTCGGTGAGGGCGTTCGTACCGACAGCATTGACGTCATCGGTTCCCTTACAACTCGAACGGGCGTATTACTATTATCACCTTCTTTGGGTCTGGAAGCTGAGCACACCGGGCAAACCCATTTCGATTTGTGAATTTGTGCGTCAGCATATTTCACGCAGTCTTGGTGATAATGGAGGGAACAAACAGTAATAGAACAGTTTATCCTCTTTTGCGTTACCAGTATCTTAGCATTACATGCCGAACAATTAACCATTTTAGAAAAATTCAATGTTATAGAAAATATCAAAAGAGCGCACGTGGCCCTGAGAGGTTTTGAACTCAGCACACTGATATCACTAGGCAAACGTTCAATAGATTCAGCAAATGTAGCCGTTGTAGTACGTTGCGAAACTGAGGTACATATGCCAGCGACGATCTGTAGATTCACGCAATATTTTCTTTTCTTTTTTTTTTTTTAATTGAAAGATATTTTGCAACGTTCCACGGCACTTCGAAAATAATAATCAATAATCAATAAAATGTACTCTGCTTAAGAACACGTCTCAATATATTTTTTTTTTTTTTTTTTAAGTTAAGGTAGGTGGGAAAGTTTTAGAAACGATCACAAGTTACTGGGTCCAATTATGAAGATTTTAGTGGCTTGTAACTATAATTACAACACTTATAATTATATTATAATTAATTATACGTACACACAGACACTACCCACATGCTTAAAACTCTTTTAACTTTCAAAATACGATAAAATACTGTATAATTGATTTTTAATTTGGGAGCGGTTTGTACTACGTGTTATCGCTGTCAACGTTAAATAATAAAAACTATAAGCTTATCGCTTATCGAAGAAAATAATATATATTTTATTTTATTTGACTTTAATTTAATTTAATTTTATCTTAAGTAAACTGAAACAGTGTTTTGGAAAGCTATAATACGGAGTTTGGGCCTATTTGTGACGACATCACGAAGTTAAGTAATCTGAAGAATGAAATATAATATATATATATATATATGACCGATTTAAGTAGCAGGAGTAAACGGAGGCTATCCGTACTAATCCGTACTAATATTATAAATGCGAAAGTATGTATGGATGTATGGATGTTTGTAACTGTTTCACGCAAAAACTACTGAACCGATCACCGTGAAATTTTGCATACACGTGGTCTGGAACACCAGAAAGGCCATAAGTTACCTTTCATCGGTCAACGCGGACGAAGTCGCGGGCACCAGTTAGTTTTATTATATATCAAGAATCTCAGGGTGAGTTTACTCTTTGTATACGCTCTTACTCATAAAATAATAAGAATCTCTATAGTAATACCGCACAGGCGTAGCAGTTACGGTAATCCTCGGCACTATGCAAATTTCTTGCTAACCGAAACGATTGCACGATTATCGCATCACCGTGCACAGGTGCGAAGATATAATCTAAAGATACCAAATTGCACCGTTCCGTTTTATGCGTCCATTTTAAGTTTGGCGGTGAAGTGATGAAAGTTTTAGTTCTTATCGCGTACGCAATTAGAGTTATTTTTGCTATGAACTAAAACTACTTTTTTAAAGGCACACGCGTCAAGTTTGCATTCTCAAAATTTAATAATAATTATCTATTATTATTAAATTTTGAGTATGCAAAATTTAATGGTGATCGGTTCAGTAGTTTTTGCGTGAAACATCCATACATTCAAACATACTTTCGCATTTATAATATTAGTACGAACATTAATCATGTGTTATGTTATAAATGGTTTCCTAAATGGTCGCGGTCATATTGCGTTGAATATTACATTTTAAACATTGTTATAAGTGCATGAGTTTTGTTTTAGAAATCTATTTTATTTAGGTACCTTTTATTTTGTATTGCCAACTTAACTTTCAGTATCTACATTACAATGTTAACAGTTAACCAAAACGTATTTGACTTACTTACAATAACCAAAATTGGTGTACATGGGTACAAATTAAAACAAAAATTATTTAAAACTACAATCAAATAGAACTAAGTGGAACTAATCACAGAAAACTTTAACCACGGCTAACTTCTTCGAACTTACACGTGATTTCAACACCATTACGTGTAAAGAATAATTTTTTAAAACAACATAATAATACAAAAAAAATAGTTATATATAATACTATAAATTAGATAATATATTTAATGTGTGATTATAATAATGATAAGCGTATTTAATTTAAGAGGTAAATATGAAAAAAAATTTCAATGCAATGCGAAATTTATAAGCACCCTGTAGATAACACCCTTTAAATCCACAACTCACGAGGGTTGACCCAAAAAACCTTTCAAAACTTCAGTATTTTCATTTTGTCGAGTTTCATTAAAACGAATTAGAAAACCAACATTTATGTTTATAAAACTTCTGACGATTAATTAAATGTCTAAGTTTACTAAAACATTGATATAAGTATAGCGTCAAAGTGCCATATTTACGTATATTATTAATGATTGAATTATTGAAATCCGTACTAATATTATAAATGCGAAAGTATGTTTGGATGTATGGATGTTTGTAACTCTTTCTCGCAAAAACTACTAAACCGATCACCACGAAATTTTGCATACACGTTGTCTGGGACACCATAAAGGACATAGGGTACCTTTCATCCAAAAGAAGGACTATTCCCGACAGAAAAATAAAAAAATTAAAAACTAACGCCTGGCCAAAGTGTTATAGCAACACGAGGTCAAGCGTCATATTGCTTTTTTTAAAAATTATCAACGCGGACGAAGTCGCGAGCACCAGCTTGTATTATATAAAGAGAGAAGTTTTGTTTTTTGCATTTATAATATTTGTTTCGCATTTATAATATAATAATATTAGTATTAGTATAGATATAGATTAGTACCTATAGATATAAAATATAAAACTTTTATATAAACGATAATATTTCGTTTGATCATGATAAAGAACTAGAAATGTTCATAATTAATTTCAAAACATGGTGTCTTATTATATTAATCCACCCGGAATCATTAATTAAGATTCAATTATGAGGAAATTATAGAGGCTTTGTACAGTCGCGCGTAAAAATGATTTAAATACTAATATACTTAAAATACATAATTAAATAAATTAAATAATTTAAATAAAAGTACTTTAAATACATAAATCCACAAGAAAAAGATTTATTTGGTTAATTCACATTTGAGTGATCTTTTTATTGTTACTTAGTTCTATCCAAAGATTTAAATCGAGAGATCGAGAGAGAGAGAGAGAGAGGGAGAGAGAGAGAGTGAAACTGTGTTACAAAATACGTATACATTCACAGTTATACATTTTTATAGCAATGCAAGTCTTTTGTCTAAACACACTTTTAAACACAGACAACATTTCGAATGAGTTTTTTGATAGCAAAAGCAATAGAAACAATCTCTTCAAGCGACCGACTGTATTTGGTTATAATTTGGTGTTAATAATTTTTGGTGTGTTTTAAGTATGGCGCGGGGAGATTAGGGCGTATCTTTCGATTTAAATTTTTGGTTCTATCCATGGCTATCGTAATAGTTGAACTACATAGTTGGACTAACCCAAAAGGGTAATAATTCCGTGTTATCTTTATTATCGCGATATGACACATGTCATAGCAAACCTGTGTATAAAGCCGGATTTACATTACAAAATAAGTTTTATGCATATAAGAAATTAATTTCATGAAACTAGTCTCATATACAAGGTTGGGCTAAAAAGTTCGTAACCTACTAGTATTAAATCCATATGATTTTTAGTTAACCCCAACCTTCAAAAGACACGTGTACAAATTTCACAGCTGTCGGACTATTAGTTTGTGGGATAGAGCATTTTGAGTGAAGCAACTTTTGTTAGTTTGAAAAACAATCAAGACAATGCACCGTGTCACAAATCAATTAAAACGATGGCAAAATTGCATGATTTAGATTTAGTATTCTCCAGATCTAGCCCTCAGCGACTTTTTCCTGTTCTCAGACCTCAAGAGAATGCTGGCTGGAAATAAATTTAGGGCCGATGGAGATGTAATCGGCTATTTTGAGGCTAAAGACAAATCGTACTATGAAAATGGTATCGAAAAATTGTATGATCGCTATAATCGTTGTATGGCCCACGAAGGCAACTATATCTTATATATATATATATATATATAAGTCCATTTATAACTCGAGAATAGCTGGACCGATTTTCATGATCTTTGTTTTGTTGGATTCGTCTCCATCCCAAATAGCAGAATAAACATTAATATATCGAAAAAATTTAGGAATAAATAAATAAAAACAATAACAGAAATTACTATAGAAAAAAATTGTAGGTACTGTCAAATCGACAGCAACTGTCAAATCGATTAGCCTCATGTTGTTGTGATATTTGGGTGTTTTAATAAATATTATATTTTGGCAAAACAACGTTTGTCGGGCTCGTTGAATAATAAAATTAAATTTTATAAAAAAAAATATTTTTTTTTTCTGTTAGCTTACGAAGTTTTCAGCCCGACTGTTACCCAAGGAAAGTTGTTTCTAGTGCAATTAGTTTTGCACGACATTTAATTCGTTTTATTGAATATTTGCGTATTCCACGAAATTGAATCGGTACTATGAAATCATTGCATGCATCGATGTTAATTTATACGTAAATTTGTTAAAATACATGTCCTGATATTAGTTTTATACAACTAATTTCGTATTTAATGTATCAAGTATTTCAATAACTTTTGCAATTTTAATACTGACTAGCTGTTTCACGCGACTTCGTCCGCTTAACTTTATAAAATATAACCTATGTTACTCGCCGATAATATAGCTTTCTATATGTGAAAGAATTTTTAAAATCTGCCCAGTAGTTTTGAGTTTATTTATCACAAACATAGAAAAATACAAGTCTTCTATTCTTTATAATATTATTATAGACTTCACTTACCATAAGTTCACGTTTATAAAGGGATAAGTGAATCCTTTGAACAAGGATTGGAAAACCAAACAAAAGTGAGTACCAAGTAGCAAATCAGTTATTATTTATCTTTTCATAGTAGTAAATTTTACTTTGTCCCTAATAGCATTATTCATTTTTCCAGTTAATGAGTATTAACTGTTTGAATTTTCACCTCTGTGCCTCTTCAGTCTTGAAGGTTATAGCCATCAACTTCCTCTACCGGTCTCTGTCAAGAGCCAACTGGAATAGAAGCTCGACCGAGGCAATGCCAGTCCACACTCGGATATATCTCAGCCATGACTTTCATAATTGAATGTTAAAATATTTATAAAGAAACTAATTTCAAAATTATTGATTCCGGTTTTCATTCCGCCTCTCGAAACTTTGAAGGGAGCTTCCAAGTGGAATGATTAATAATTTTACACTTCCTCTGAATCCTTTGACGTGTAAGATTGAAATCTGTTAGGGATACAAGGTTGTACAAAAATAAATTTTAAACTCTCCTGTCTAGAGAATAAAGTTCAATTTGATATTCGCGTCGGAAAAATGATTTTTGTTAAAATGTGAAGCAAATTGGTAAAACCAATGAATTGCTCAAAGCGACTCGACGAGTTAGTAGTTCGGTAATTTTAATGATAAAATGTACACTCACTTTATGAGTTAACTTTGTTTTTACTAACTATTTAATGTCTTTTTTTAAGATAAATACTTACTTACTAGATGAAATTCATTTAGATTGCTTTGGTACCTATGAAAAAAATATATCTGCGACTGTTTGTATACAAATCTCTATATATATATAAAAATTACGTGTCACGTGTTTGTCCTCGATGAACTCCTAAACTACTGAATTGTTTTTGACAAAATTTCGTAACTATGTGTAATTTGGTTCAACTTAAAAGATAGGATAGTTTTTATTTTGCACCCGTACGAAGCCGTGAGCGGGAGCTAGTTAGTATATAGTTTTTTTAACTAGATGGTTTAAGGACTGTAATTCGTCTGTCAAACAGATCGATTAAGCTTATAAATAAACTTACGTAATCTTTTACTTTAACTTATACATAGTCGGAAAGGAAATTCTAGATAAAAAAATTAAACAACTGTGTTGCCAATTTAGGAAATAATAATCAAATATCGTGTTAAAATTATATATCTTAAACGCATAAAATACAATATTGCACACAGTTTTAAGTCACTTAAATAAAATAAAATCGTTGCAAATTATTTTTATGATACTGGCCACATTTGGCCATCATTTACATACTTTCTCTTCATAAAATGTTTTTCCTTCTAAACAAGGGAATAGTTATAAGAATTGTAAATAATATCATTTGGCATTTATAATAATGCCATTCGGTTTCTCTGACGTTTGTCATGATTGAATATGTGTCTCTCGATTTATCGTTGCATTGTATACTTAATATGCTATCACGGAGTTTCATTTAGGATTTTAGAAGAACTACAATTCTCTAGTACATCATTTTTATGTATCTCTTACAACCTAAATAAATTGTTGGCGGCTTGGTTGCAACATATAAAATTAATTAGGTTTAATTATACAAATATATTATTATATGTACATATATATCTTCATATCTTCACACATTCCACACAGCACCATCTAGTTCCACATTAAGCAACTAATGCTTGTATTATGGATACCAGACAGTTGATATATTACATAGATTACTTTTATTTTTATAAATACATACATATTATAAATATAAAACATCCATGACTCAGGTACAAAGGTAAAATGTTAACACAAACATTTGCCCCCTAGCGGGATTCGAACCCGCGACCGTTTGGTTAACAGCTAGGGTTACTAGCCACTAGACCAAACGTGTCGTCATTCTGTATATAAACTTTCTGTGTATGCTGTGAAAACAGCATTAAAATACGTTGCCTGGTTTAGGATGAGTTAACGGCCATACAATTTATACTATATAAAGATAGATAGTTTAAAAATCAAATGAAAATTTAAATAAAATCCACTAACGTCAAGGTACTCATGGGAAGTCGAGTAACAAAACTTACGCTACGCTAGTAAAAGCTTTCACCAACTACAAGTAAAGTGTTGATTAGTTACTTTTAGAAATAATTTTATGTTTTATTAAATTATGCACTCGGTTTACTGCATCCTTCGATAGGCGATTTTTTTTATTATTTTTTTATTGTTTGGGACTTTTACCGTACAAACAATGGTATATCATCTCCTTCATTCCCGATTACCAGTGACTTTAAATGGCGGTTAGCTTACTTGACACATGGTGAAAGAGGCCCTAAAAGTATCAACATTTTGTTGTATAAGTACGCAAGTTGGTTATAATTAACAAAATTCAATTACACTCTATGTTTTAAGACCCAACGAGCGCGATCAAAGGAATATCAACTATTATTTGTACGTGGCGTGTTCGATTTGTAAATCCAGATGAAAGGATTTAGAATAAACGGGCGGTACGTGAGCAAGTTCAATTCTTTGAACATTTGTTGAACATAATAGCTTTCCTACATCTCTGAATGTACAATAGAATAATGCTATAGAAATGCCTAGATATACCTATATTATTTATTATACAAATAAAAGCTGTTGTAGCACAGGTATATAATGGATGAAGTTTTTCTAGGCATGAAGTTCTTTAATATTTAAGAATAATATATACTTATATTATAAAGAGGAAAGATTTGTTTGTTTACATTGAATAGGCCCGAAACTACTGGATCGATTTGAAAAATTCTTTCACTGTTGGGAAGCTATATTATCAGCAAGTAACATAGGCTATATTTTGCAACAGCTGGGCGATTATAAAATTATAAAATTTATAAATTATAACTCTTAATTTTATTTCTTTGTAATATAAACACTAAATATAGTTTATGAAAGTATATTATTAAAGTATCAACTGTTCGATTTAAAATTTATTAACATGAAGTTTACATTATGTACTGTTTTGGTGATAAACATTTATTTAAAGTTCACTCATTAAACTTGCGAAAAAGAAATTATAAAAAGTTATTAAAGAAAATTTACGATTTTACAATTTTGAATGTAGCGACAATTGGACTCAGAAAGAAGTCTTTCCTTTGTAGAAATAAATAAAATTCTTTTTTTTTTGTGATCAAAGTTGACTTCATTCCACCCGGGATCTTTCATTAACTGGCGAGCTTATCCCGCATATAAATTTAAATGTTTATTAAGAAAGCTTCCCGTTATTTTGTAAGAAGCTACTTCCCTAATGGCCGAAGCATTTTCCATTAAAGCTTATACATAATGTATGCCTTCAGCTCTGACGCTGAGTTTTTTTTTTAAGAAATAATACTATTAAACCTTCAGGTTTGTCTTTATAAGAAACCCTTCTCGCAAGTGTGAATGTATAACATATATCATGCAATTACCCAATCAACATTCCTTTGGTAACTTGCCAAGCAATGTAAGTTGTGAACAATGACCATTTGATGAATAAGCTGTACATGTATTCCATAGACCTTTGTTATTAGGACGTCTTAATTCTTCTTCAAGATGAAATTCATGTTGTTTTCCAATTATTTTTTAATCATAAGAAATAATAATATATATATATCCTTTTCTCCTGATGGTCAGAAAGGCACTAAAAATCAATAAATAAACTTAATAAAATATTGCTCTGTGTGTCAGAGTGGGTCAGACGGTCACTTAAAAGTGCGTCCAACGGGCACTTTTATTCAGCGGGTCAAAACTAGTGGGTCAAAAGGGTCCGAAACCAAAATTGAAGTTCGCATAGTCTAACGACGTTGAGCTTTTTTATGAGGCCCATATTTATAGACTACGTTCAATATTAAATCATCTATATCAAAACACCAATAAATTAGTTGATGTTTCAAAACATTTAAATTACTACTCGTGTGGCAATTACAGTCATTTTACCTAATTAATTAGATATTAATGGTATGTGGTAATTAAAATAAGTTAGTACAGGCGTTACCTTACAAACCGTGAATTATTGGTATATTCCGGTTAGTTTTTTCTCAACTCGACAGCCAAAGTAATGATCTATTTGATGGTAAGAGATGTCTTTACCAATAAACACAAGTTCAGGTTTACAACGCCACAAAGGTTTCGAGTGCAGTGAATAATATGGGATAAGTGAACAGCGGTGCAGTTATTTCATCTTCATAACTAAGCAAAGATGATGATCTTCATAAATTATAGCTAAGAACCATTTAAATTACGTTACCTTTCAAACAAAAAAAAAAGGATCAAAATCTGTCCATACGTTTGTGAGCTATGATGCCACAAACAGACAGACACAGAGAAATAGGTCTTCTTTTATTGATGCGAGTTAGATTTACTTAGTAAATTTTTTTAAACTAGGTAAATTATAATATACTAGGTTTTTCAGGCGACTTCGTCCGCGTCCATTTTTCTTATCCGATCGCTACCAAACTTTGCAGGATCACTCGCTGGACTAAACTGAAGATTTCTGAAAATTTCATCAAAATCGGTTCAGCTGTTTTGGAGTCCATAGGGAACATACTGGAACATACATACACACATTGCCTTTTATATATTAAGAAGACAAGATAATCAATTTAAAGTCCCTTTCCTCCTCTGTCTGTTTTATTGAACCATTCAACAGATTTTGAGACAGATTTCACTAATGATGAACAAGGAAGATTTGTGTTTAGAATTCTCAGAAAAATATTAAATCCATGCGAAGCCGGGTGGCGGGTTGCTATTCAATAATGAAATTTAATAGATAGTTTCTTGTATCCCAACGATAGGTTTTATAATATTTCTTTTATTAAACAAACAAAAATATCTAATTAGAGACTCTCCAAAAAATTTTCAATTTCATCGTAAGTTTTTTTCATTGGCGTTGCAACCAACAAACCTTGCAACCAAAAAATGTTTATATATTGTTCAATGTTCCACCAGATTTCTGTATTCCAAGTGCGAGTGCATTTTCTATGCAGTGCACATCAAAAATTCTCTTTCAGTAGCCGATATAAGTTTCATAACTTAGCCACTGCGTTATCATACTTGAAGACTTTTATCTTTTCAAAATCATTTCTATATTTCAGATGCAAAGGCTGAAAGTTTATTCAAAGTAACTTGAATGCTTGTTATAAGTATTAGCTGGCACTGAAAAAAAGAATCTATTATGGTGTTTAGGTATCTGTATGTCTGTCTGTTACGAGTATACGTTTGAACGGGTTTTAATAAATTATGTCACGATCAAAACTTGAATCACATTTTTTATTTTTTTGAGTAGGAGTATTTTTTATTACCTAACAAGTTGCAAGAGAAGAATTTTTTTTCGCTGTTTTGTAACTAGTTGTGAGAAAGGAATTATTATGTTCAACATACTTTAAGGAAGATTAGGCGTTTTTAAATAATTGCGCTATTGAAGTACCTAAATAAAACTTTTTTAGTATATGAAAAAAAAAGTTAATAAGTTAGTTCCAATATTAATTGGAATAAAAACATAAACAGCAGAAATATAAAGTCTGTGGAAATCAACCAAATAACAACTCGATAATATCAAAATATAAAGATACAGCGAGAACTCATGATTTGTACTCGTTAAAAGAAAATTTACAAAATTTACAGATACGCCTGCAACTCGTACACAAAAAGTTATTTCGGAAAGTGGAAAAGGAAGCTAATAAAGAGGAAATTCCAGATTTTTCCTCCGATTCGTTCCCGTTTTCCACTTACATTCGGATGGCAATTAAACTTTCACCATCAAAGTTACTAAAGCTGCCTTTCTACAAATTAATTCTTTTGAATTGAGAGCGGTAACGTCAAAATAATTCAGATTTCAGTATGATAGAAACAATCATTTTTAATTAAAAAACTTACCTTAGAATTATTAACTCATATTATGTACAATGAATTAGATTTTTTTTATATTAAAGTCGGCAGACAGGCTGAGGCTTTGAAGGTAAAAGACTACCTCCACCTTTAAACACAAACAACGATTCAGGAGTTACTAGAGCGCTGCTGATGTGGTTACTGCTGCCAGACGAGCTGCTTATTTTATGATTGCGATAACAATGTACTATTTCTTACATCTAGAACGATAATGCGGAATACATACCAAACAGTAATTGTTAAAATAAAAAATAAATTTACAATATTCCCCTGATAATACAAAACAAAAATACAAATCTCTCTTTATAATATTAGTATAGATTATTATGTGAACCTAGAGCGAGTATAAATAGTTAAATATATAATTATATATTTTTTTTAATCTTAAATAACTTAACTTTATTTTTGGGTAAGTAATTATAAATAAAAATTTTATCATGTCATGTCATTTGTACAGGAGTATGACTCAGATGTTAATAAAATATCAAAATATGAATATTTTCTTAAATATTAAGCCAAAACTTCTAAGCTTAGTGTGTACGTATTGAACATTTTAATTAAAAACATTCCTATTAAGTCTCTGTACAAAAAGTTCCTTAAAAAGACGTTAAAGTTTGAAAAAAATATTGTATGAAATTATTATAAGTGAAGTTTTATATGTAAGAAAGTAGTGTAATTATTAACGATACGTTAATTACGTTACGATAAGGTCAACGACCTTAGCGACCTTCAAATAAGAGTGAAATATGAATCTTCTTTACATGTGACAGATATCATAACGTTTGAGTACTTTGCTGCAGTAATTAGACGCGTTCAAAATTAACAAAATATGCTTTTGTTTGAGGGTCTGTCTCTCTTTGTGAAATAGTTATACGTTTAATTTACACATTAATTATTTTGCCATTTAAATCTTTAATACGTTTTTATCTCGAAAAATAAACAGGTGAAAAAATATTGTTTGAAATATTATTACTAAACTATGCCCGCGATTTTTTTTAGATATTTTTCTTATAGGTGTAAAAGTTTCATTCATTCTTTAATATTTGTTAAGGGTTGTATTTTTAAATTTTTTTTTTTTTTTTGAGTAATCAAGAATTGTACTTTTTTTCGTAACAAACGTACCCTATATGCTTATCTGTATCGAAACAATATCTACGAAGAAATATATATACTTACTAGCTGTTTGCCTACGTAACTTTATAAAATATTTTACTCGCTGGTAATATAGCTTTCTATAGGTGAAAGAATTTTCAAAATCGGTCCAGTAGTTTTTGAGTTTATTCATTACAAACATACAAAAATACAAATCTTCTCTCTTTATAATATTAGTATAGATTAACAGGTTATAAGGATGTTAGAGTTTAGCGATTTCATAATCAAGCAATTTTTGAAAATCAATAATATTTATGATTACATTTTATTAATAGACAAATTTAACTCATTTTAATTGATAAACTTAGTGTAAGATAGTATGTACACACGCACGAAAAGTATTATCTATATACTAATATATAAAGCTGAAGAGTTTGTTTGTTTGTTTGGTTGTGCGCGCTAATCTCAGGAAATACTGGTTCGAATTGAAAAATTCTTTTAGTGTTGGATAGTCCATTTATCGATGAAGGCTTTAGGCTATATAACATTTTGAACGCGGACGAAGTCGCGGGCAAGAGCTAGTTATGAATAAAATTGATCACTCTGATCTAGGGTTGAACGTTGAGTTCCTGCTGATAATTTATCATGTCGTATAACTGGTGTATGGTCTTCTTAAAATGCCTCCAGGCTGTTCGTGCAGCCCCTCATACTCAAAATAAAAATCAGATGTACGTGCTTGCAGGAACATCTCAGAGACACTTCAGAAGTACTAACGGTAGCGAGGCAAACCGAAAACCATTCTGGGACCATTATTATTAGAGAGGTGTTGTCAACATTTGGCGCAAGTCGCTTGCGAGAAAACTTGGAAAGTAAAGTTCGTTAAAATAACTTTGAGACGACTAAAGCTCATTAAAAGTATTTCCTACTTGAAAATTTCAAAACTGCCTAGACGTGATGGCGTACGACCGCACTTTATTGATAATGTAAAAAAAAATATTTCAAATATTTTTGTAAAATATTTTATAATTTTTTTTTTATAAATTTTATAATCATTTTATAACTTTATAATATACTAGTATATGCCTGCGACTTCGTACGCGTCTAATCGCTAACAAACTTCACAGGAACACCCGCTGTGGACTAATCTGAAGATTGTCAGAAAGTTTCATCAAACGGTTCAGCGGTTTTGGAGTCTATAAGAGACATATATACACACATCGCCTTTTATATATTAAGACTAGCTGGTACCCGCGAGTTTATCCGCGTTGGAAAATTAAAAATACACTGGACCGCAAAGAAAAAGGGTCGTTTAGAAAATCTTCAATATCTTCAAAAGTACCTGACCTAGATATAAATGAAATAAAGAGTAAATTATTTCATTAATGTATCCCTATCCCTTCCAAAGCTATGTGGTGTTGCTAACTAACAAGTCTATTTTTATTAACACAAAAAAGTCACTTACCACTTATCATCAAGTTCAACGTTAGCCTGTCTGCCGATCTCTCTTTAAAAAGTATAATCACTTGATAATAATTTGTTAATTAGAAACTGTTTCATACGAATATAATTACTCACGCTATTACATTTGAAGTCAAACTAATGGCTGAACAACATTGTTTATTACCGAGTCCTGTTTGCTAAATGACTTCTGGTCTAACTTCTGAACTGGACTAGTAGTATGTCTACAAACTAATTCCAGACTTCCACTTAACTTGCTGTAGCTTCAATGTATTTGGTAATGCAAATTTATATTACCAAACTAATGCAAACTACAGTATGGTTACGTTACTGATATGTGTGAATATATACTGTGGAAAAAGAGACACGGCTCTGTAGTAAGCTAGTAATTACCCAATTTTGAAATTAGATGGCAACCTCGGGAATGATATCAGGTTTCAAGTATTACGTGGACAATATTTTTCAATTTTGTGCTACAGAAAGGTTGTGCTACAGTTATTGTTATTATTTAAAAATTCATATTTAAAATTTTTTCCCCCTTTTCTTCATGATTTTCTTCATGCCCAGTACTGTATTATATAAAGGAATTGCTCATATTATTCGAATCATAACACAGAGAATCACATAACGTTTCCTCCAAAGTAACGTTGAAGCAAGTTCAGTGTTGACTAACGAGGTCTAACTAACACAAGTGCATGTCGCTTCTTACGCTGTAATTAAACCACAAGCCGTGTTTGTGAAGGCGGTGTGGCCGACGCGCCTTACTGTGTTTGGTACAAAATAAAATCTTTCGCGGTTTTCGCAGCATTATTGATTTATTATATTATTAAAAATAGTTATATAATATTATTAGTCATATTATAAAGAAGAGAATCGTACATAATCACCTTATTCAGATAGTTAAGGCGCTTGCTTTAACACTCTGCGTCTAGGGTCCCTAGTTCGATTTTCGGTAGTGCCCACTTTGGAAATGACCTTATCATAGTTGACATTGGTCGGAGTCTGACAAGTAGTGGAAGGGCACACTGCGTTCACAGTCATTTGGGCAGCCTGTCTGGTGGTAGTAACTACCCCCTTTCAAAAGGCCAACGCGAAATATCAGCAAGTGTGCTGTTGTATTTCGGTGAGTGAGACCAGAGCTCATTTCTCGATCCTTTCCCCTAATTACAACCTTATCTTTATCCTAATATAAGCACCGCCATAGGTACTACACGAGCATTTTGTTAGTAAGCGACGGTAACTGCCTACCGTTAATAATACTCAGCATAATGACCTTTACACCAAAAACATAAGACTACGTAGGTTTTTGCTATCAATTATAGTTTTATTATTATTTATATGGGGCATTTTTTACATAAATAAAAATTATTGAAGTTGGCTTTTTGATTTTACATTTAGAAAAAACTACGTTTTAAGTTACTCCTAGATAACGGTAATCTACTAAAGGCAGATAAAGTTAGTAAGTATATGTAGTAAATAAATGAATTTCTGAATTCTGAATTTAAACTGTTAATTTTTCTCTTTCAACTAACTTATAGTTCGTTCGAGTATAAAATAAATTAAAATTCGCTGTCGCTTGTGATATGTGATTGTTCTCTAAAGTCTAACTGATGTTTTGTCATGTAACTACCGAAGTTACTGTTTGCAAGTTGTCATACGAATTTATATGTGTATTGATATATCAGGAACAAGATTAATGTATGTCATAGTACCTACTATAAATAATTACCTGAGTTTTTACACCTATAACTTAGATAAACACTGAGAATGTGGAATAGTCAATAACAAGCACATCTGTCTAATGAAAGATGTGACTTTTTTTTTAAAGTCTAACTGTGACATTATGATCACTTCTACTCTAATTGCTCGTCATTGCTTGTCGAACACTGTAATAAGTGAATAGTTTTTTTGTTACTGATAATAATAATGTGACTCTAAATTAAATACTGGAACGCTGCCAGTATCTTCGGAACCTTGCCTAAAGGGACTCCTTTTAATATTATATTTTTTTTAAGGTTTTTAGTTTTAGGTTACAATGTTTGATTGTAGATTTTAGTTATTTTAGAAATTTGATAAAATATCTTTTGTAGGAATGAAGTCATTATAATATTATGACAGAACCATACGTCGTAGAAAGCACCTATAGCGCTCTTACTCTTCTTCTTAGCGTGTTAGAAAAGGTAGGAGATGGCAATTAAGTGAAGTAGCCAGGTCACCTAGCCAGACGACATTCACGCTGCCCTGAAAGCGATGCTGTCAAAGCCCATTCAGTTCAGTACTGCGAATAATAATCTCAGAGATATGTTTGCCTACTTGAGCGCTACACATGTAGATGATATAGAAAGACGGTTTCTCTTTTTTACGTTTGTTTGTAGTACAAATTACAGTTTTTTTATTGTAAAATTACAGTTTACAGATAAGTGTTTGTGGCGTTCATTCGCGCTCATAGAACTCTTAATCTAATGGATGCTCAAATTGATATTTTTAATGTACTCTCAGCCACTTTATTTAAAATCCTAACATAGTATAAATTGAAGTTTATACTGTGTAAGGATTTTTAATTCCGCTTTTGTCTGTCTGTCTGTATATCCGCTAACTCCTCCTCAACTACGCAACGGATTTTGATGCGGTTTTCACCAATGGAAAGTGCGTTCAGCGAGGAAGGTTTTTGTGTTTGCAGAATTTATGCATAGAAAGTATTAGTTTAGTTTACAATTTAGTTACACCATAGAGATGTAAGTATGGAAATAAATGAATGAATATTTGTTTATTTGTGGTTTATCTTGACTTATGAATACTTGTTTATCCTTTAAGAACTCAACTTTATTTTATATTATTCAGTTTAGAAAATATAAAATTTAAAAAATCAGTGTGTTATTGATTTTGTGAAACCTATCCTGTTATGTTATTTAACGTTATATACTCACACAGGAAATTTATTTGGAATGAAACATTATTTATTTAAACAATTAGGTGAATGATCACTCACATAATATGCAGTTCTGATAAAAATACTTATGAAATCCAACAACTGTTTAAATAAACAGTTATCTCGTGATTAGATGGCACATAGTTCCAGACCCCAAAATGAAATTGGTTTAAAAATTTAAAATCGAACTGTTTTGGCACTAGTTAGTAAGGAAATCCGGGTCGCAGTTCGCTCTGCGATGTGGAATTTTATCTACTTCTGTGTCAATGCTCCTTTTCACCCATAATTTGTTGTTAGAGTAACCATTAATTTTTAATTTTTTGTTCTTTTTTTGATAACTACTAAGTTTGGTAGGGAAAATAAAATGAGTAAAATACAATACTAAAACTACCTAGTATGGGGGAACAATCAATTATTAATAATTATTAAATTAGTAGAGATTGAAAAATTAAATGGACACACAAATAGGCTACTCCAAGTAGTAATTCTATGACAAGTCAAGTACCAACTGAAAAAATGACTCCTGAAATCGGGAAGTATCATATCGATTGGATTCTGAGATGCTACGTGTGCTACAAGTGCTACGACGTAGCTACGAAACAAGGGTGAAAATATTATCCGTACTAATATTATAAATGCGAAAGTATGTTTGGATGTATGGATGTTTGTAAGTCTTTCACGCAAAAACTACTGAATCGATCACCATGAAATTTTGGATACACGTTGTCTGGGACACCAGAAAGGACATAGGGTACCTTTAATCGTTCAACACGGACGAAGTCGCGGGCACCAGCTATATATTAATATTTGCATTTACTTATTACTTAATAACATAGCAATTTTCTCAATGATAGAAAGAGTTTCTTTTAGTTAGACAAAAAATTTCGAAATGTTTACAGAGATATAAATAATTATTATTCTGAGAAGCCGTCTCAACTTTAATTAATTTGTAATTTTTCATTAATTCTTGTCCATTAGCAATATTGTTGGTGTTTCATTACTTTCTTTGTATTAATTTTTATTCTAGACGGGGGATTATTAGTGTGGGCAGTTTTGGACACCTCCTTTACTTTTTGTAAATTAAATTTCGCATGATAGTAATTAAATTCATACTAATATTATAAATGCGAAAGTATATATGGATGTATCAATGTTTGTAACTCTTTCACGCAAAAACTACTGAACCGATCACCATGAAATTTTGCTGACACGTTGTCTGGGACACCAGAAAGGACATAGGGTACCTTTCATCGTTCAACGCGGACGAAGACGCGGGCACCAGCTAGTATTCTATATTTGTAACTGGATTCAATGTGATTAGGTACTGGAATAGCTTTCTCCTTCGCCCAGCGCGTCTCTTCCCTTCTACCTTACCTGATTTACTGGAGCAGACATCTGTCGTGCCTAAGCACGTGGCCAAGATAAGCACGTGGCCAATCTTACGTTTCTTTATGGTTTTCATTATCGTCTGTGGCATTTTGGCACGTTGGAGAACGGTTTCATTTCTGACCTTATGTGTACAGCTAATACGAAGCATTCGGCCGTAGCACCAAATTTCAAATGCCCGTAGGTGTTCTGTGGTGTCCTCCTTGAGAGTCCATTTTTCGCAGCCTTACAATATTTATCTACACTAAAGATTTTTTTATTTATTTATTTATTTAGATTATATACAGCCATAAATTTAAAAATATATATTATAGTTTATAGTCTAAAGAATCATAAAAAATATATTTTTATATTTATTTATTAATTAAAAAAAAATTAATAATAAGAAAAAGAAAATAAATAATTTAATTGTTTTTTTAAAAATCATAGTCACCGTACTCGACTGTTTTATCTTAGCGCGTCGCCCCCGCTGTCGCACCAAATTTTATTGGCGCCCCATATCAACGTGTGTAACTCATGATTGCGCCGAGTAGAAAATGTCTTAACGTCGAATAATATAGGTTTCACAGTTTTTGTTTGTACTTGGTTTATGGGCTCGAGAGCAATATTTCCGGGACATCTATAAAAACCTAAATATCTCGGAAACTAAGAACGAACTAACTAGCTTAGTGAAATAAATCGTATTCTACTATCTCTTTAAACTATATACGAATAGAGGACAAAATGTTAACGAAAGGTGAGCAATAACACAATAATCAACTTATACAACGATCTTAGAAAGAAGATCACGTAGTTCAGGTCTAAGGTCAAGAGTAAGAATATTTGCTATCGTAATATGATTTTGTAACAAGAGTATAACAGGATTATGTCTATAACGCAATATAATACATAATTCATCACAACAGTTACAGATATATTTGTAAAAATATGAGCATAGGTAAGATTACATTTCGAAGTTTGCATGGTATAAACTTGCCGCGATTTTAACAAAAGCTTATAGAAGAATAAGAAAATATTTGAAAGTAACACTTTAAAATCATGATACGTTATAATAGTTTAGTAAGGAGAAATTTCGAATTAAAATAAACAATACAATGACGAAGTTATCATTCAAGGCCTATTATGTCGTGTTTCAAAGTTAATTTCAAAGTACCAATGATATGTGGTGAGTTAGAAAACCCTCACACCGTGACTTGAAACTTTCATTGCCTGTTTTAACGACCAATAAAAAAAAAATTAAAAAAAAAGAGAGTTATAGCTGAAATGTTGTCCTGAGAAGTAAATGTGAATTAGAAATTCTGCCCAATGGAATGCCTAATCTAATAATATCAATATCTATTATAAATTTCCTCTAATTTTAAATGCTGTTCACGCCTGTAATTTGCTTACATAACAAATCCATATACTACTTTAAAGTTCATTAAGAAGATATAGTTATGTCGAGTTGTTAGTGTCTAAATAAATAAATAAAGATATACGCAACAGGTGGAAATCCTTGGAGAAAAATTGCTCCATATTTTCCGGGTTAGGTGTATGAAGTGCCTTAATTCTCAGATCCAGGTTAGGCTAGACAAATGATTACTGAGTCTCAAAGTTCTGTACTGAGGTTCAAAGTATCTTGAATTTAGTGTGGTTAGTTTGGATTTACTTTTAGAATAGATTTTTTTTTGGCAATTAGTTAAAATGCAGCTTCGTTTAAACGCTCCCTCTTAAGTTTATAATTTGGACACCCCCAGCAATATCTATAGTTTTTGACAGCACAATCTGACATTATGACGCGACCCTCGTCAGTCAAAGGTTATTTAATTACACAAAGGAGATATATTTTTCTATTGACATGATTTATTTTCTATTTCGAAGTAATGTTCTTGTTGATTTGGCTCTCAACGTTTGACTCGGCTGTGACAGTTTTGAAGATTTCAATTCTAGATGTCTTCAGATTTTTATTTGATTGGGAATAGGATCCTCTCTGAAATGTATATAAGTAGATGACCTCTGTATTCAGTTACATGATAGTTCTTCGTTCATTTTTCAGTTCTTTATCCCAGTAATTTCATTTAATAAAAATTTCATATTTACTTATATTTTTAGGGTGTATGTGTATTTGGAATGGTAGTGGATATGAAAACAGACAATGTTAGTTAAATCACATTTAAATTACATATATAAATTGTTTTCGAGTTCTGAGTCATTCGAGTACTTTATTCACCCTAAGTAATTTTTCTTAGAGGTCCCGCGAAGCGGTCAAAAACTTTAGTCTTGTAATCAAGTCGAAGTTTACGTACGATCAAAGTTATATTTACCAGGCATACGGGGGTAAACTCTAAGCAATAGTGCATAAACTTAGAAGTTCCTGCAATAGACTTGCATATAACCGAAGTTGAATTGCAGCTGAATTAATCTTCATATTGTAACTTTGGAGCAGCATGCAATCAATTGCTTGAGTGTATAATTCCTTTATTGTTTTGAGAATTAACAGTTTGACCTTTCTTAATTGGATATCCCACAGAGTAGTAAAATATCTTTAAAATTGCAGTAAATTCAATTTCAAAAATAAAATTTCCATTTCTATTTTCAAACATAGATCACGCGTCGTTCTGCATTTATGAACTCGACAAATCGTATAAGGTTTTTTCGAATCATAGAACTCAACTTTCACAAAAGAGACTAAAATAACAGGTGTACAGAAAGAGAAAAAAGAGAGAGGAAAAAAATCCAAGTAGACGGCAGGTGATGCCGCAGGTCACAGCTAGTTAATAAATAAAGGCTGCTTAAAAAGTCACCGATTCCTAGTTACATTTTTAAGTAAGTAGACACCAGTTTAAAAGTGTAAACGTGAGAGGGTGCTGTAAAAATAATAACAGGACGTGTACAGAAAGAGAATAGAGAAAAAAAAAACAATTAGATGGCAGGTGAAGCCGGGGGTCACAGCACGTTAATAAATAAAGGCTGCTTAAAAAGCCACCGATACCTAGTTACATTTTTAAGTAAGTAGACACCAGTTTAAAAGTGTTGAGAGGGTGCTGTAAAAATAATAACAGCACGTGTACAGAAAGAGAATAGAGAAAAAAAAAACCAATTAGATGGCAGGTCACAGCACGTTAATAAATAAAGGCTGCTTAAAAAGCCACCGATACCTAGTTACATTTTTAAGTAAGTAGACACCAGTTTAAAAGTGTTGAGAGGGTGCTGTAAAAATAATAACAGCACGTGTACAGAAAGAGAATAGAGAAAAAAAAACCAATTAGATGGCAGGTCACAGCACGTTAATAAATAAAGGCTGCTTAAAAAGCCACCGATACCTAGTTACATTTTTAAGTAAGTAGACACCAGTTTAAAAGTGTAAACGTGAAAGGGTGCTGTAAAAATAATAACAGGACGTGTACAGAAAGAGAATAGAGAAAAAAACCAATTAGACGGCAGGTGATGCCGCGGGTCACAGCTAGTTAATAAATAAAGGATGCTTAAAAAGCCACCGATATCTAGTTACATTTTTAAGTAAGTATAGACACTAGTGTGAAAGTGTAAACGTGAGAGGGTGCTGTAAAAACAAAAGTTGCAACGCGTTTTAGAATTCACAGTGGACATTCGGTGTGCGCGGCACGTAGCGCGTTGGGAGAACTTTTCTAATCAGTGGTAACACAGGTGAGGCGAAAACTATTTTCACTTTGAATCTGTTACAAGTCGCTAAGTAAGAAGAAATAAAGTGACGCTGTGAAAACAATTTCATTATATTTGTTTATTTATTGAGATTTATTAAAAATATATATAGTTTTGTATGTGTGGACGAGATGTGTTAGGGAAACAAAGTTATATAACACTGAGGGTCTCTTTCACCGTGTGTCAAGTAGGCTAACAGTCATTTAAAGTCACCGGTCACCGGAAATGATGGAGCTGATATACCTTTTTTTGTGCGGTAAAAGTCCCAAACATTAAAAAGAAAATAATTTAAAAAAACATTATTTGATATTTTTCATTTTTTCAACGCGAACAAAATGCATTAGCTACTTAGGGCCTCTTTCACCAACTACAAGTAAAGTGTTGACTGGTTACTTTTAGAAATAATTTTATGTTTTATTAAATTATGCACTCAGTTTACTGCATCCTTCGATAAGCGATTTTTTTTTTATTATTTTCTTTTTAATGTTTGGGACTTTTACTGTACAAACAAAGGTATATCATCTCCATCATTCCCGGTTACCGGTGACTTTAAATAGTGGTTAGCCTACTTGACACATGGTGAAAGAGGCCCATAATGTTGTAACAAAATATTTTCACTTTTATTTTTGGTAGTGAAAATTGTTAACATTTTTCTCTCGTGGTAACAGTAGTTATTTTCGAAAATGCTCGACGGAAATTTTGAAATTACTGTGAATTTTTTGTAACATAGTCCAAATATTGTTCCTAACATTAGTAATTTTCGAAAGTTTTCGGATTCCTGTGAAAAAATTTTTCAAACTCTAAATTAGACAAGATTTTTAAGTAAAATGATTGTAAATCAAAATTCCCTCCTCTCTTATATCAATAGCGTATTTGATTGATATTAAAGAAAATGTATTTAATTGAATTAGGGAGAAAGAAATTTGATTGGGAGCCAACCCCAAATTCAATTTGTTCACGCTTCCTTATGCATGCCAAGAAAACATTTATTTTTTGAATAAAACACTCAGCTGAGTTAATTAATGTTTATTTATTTATTTATTATTATTATTTATTATGTTAATGCTTGTCTGTTGCTTGCTATTTCATTTGCTTATCTACTAAACATTCCAAGTCACGTTTCGTGTTATTTGTTTAGTTTGTAAAATTGTAATTAATATTTTGCATTTAGTTAAAAGAGTAGTTTATAAAATAGTAGTTTCAAATAGAGTGAGATAATAACTGTTTTAAGCCTACTCCTCGTTTATGGCTAGACCAAAAAGCTTGAAATAAAAGCTTATCAAAGTTTAGACAATATTTGTACAGGTTTTTTTTTTCATATCACCAGAACTTCTATATTTAAAAAAATATTAATCAAACATTTTGGTTTTTTTTTTGATTGAATTCTCCTACTGCTCATAGCTGGTATGATGAAGTGTTGGATGTGCGGATAGTGAGTCACTAATCTATCTTTTTGCTTTCATCTAAGCCTACTCCGATTCTTTTATTCTACCTTTTATAAGTGTTTTACAAAGATACCTTCCGTTTCATTTCGTCTAGTCTAGACTAAGATTAAGCTTTTAATTTATTCTCCTTTACAAAAACAGTTGACCACGAATAAAAGGGCTGATTAAACGAATGAGGTTAAAGCACTCAGTAATTTGTTTATAAAACAAATATTAGAAATGCAAACAAATTTTTTTTTCCAAACAATTATTGAATGTTTAAAACTCGTATTAAAAGCGAACTAATTTTTTTTTTTTTTCGAATTATACAATTATTATTCAGTAATTCATTATTATTATTCACTCATTGTAAATATTCTAGTAGTTAATGTTTGGTTTTAAATTGGATAAAAGTGAATAATTAATAAGAATAAATTGAAGCGTTAATTTGGGTTATTTTATCAAAGTTAAATTTTGAAAATAGGGCCTACATACATTTTATATGCGGAATCAGTTAACATGTATATGTATAATGTGTAGCGAGATATTGTATGTTTCCCTAATATAAATAAAAAATAAATTAAAAAAAATGTAGATTAAATTGCGATGATGTCATTACTTTTCCACTAAACATATATCACTGTAACAGATACTTACCCCATACGGTTCTGAATTAATATCGCAAATTAATTAATTAATCGTATTAATTACTCACTCATACGAGAAACGTATATAAAAGCCATCGGTACGCTTTCACGATGAATCGAAACTTTTTTCCATATTGCAAATAATATGCTCTTTATATTCATGTACCGTCGATGAAAAATAATATTTACAAATTCGGTGATTAAATATTTATCTATTTATTAAGACAAAAACAGTCACACACAACTTATTTTACGAAAAAATAGAAACAATAAGACCTATATTACCATAGATTAATACAAACATTTACAAGCGGTGGTACAAATTTGGGCAGCCCGTTTGGCGGCAGTAACCACCCTCTTACAGAATCTGGCATCTCTACTCACTCACCTAAACACAACAGCACACATGCTGTTATTTCATGGTAAGAGGCTTGGAAACTCAGTGCGCCCTGTCACCAGCTTGCCAATATATAAAAAAAATTAAAATTAATATATTTATAATTAAATATGCTCATAAATTTAATATAATACAGGTTTTACATAAAAATAACACTAGATTTAATTTCTAAAGAAACAAAGTCGCGGACAAAAGCTAGTGCTTAATTTGAATGAGTCTAGAAATTGTATTCACTAAACAACTGTGTACTAGTATTACTTCTGCTCACATTACTTAGCAATCAGTAATAGGAATCGGTTGGAATAACGTTTCGCTATCAAGTCTCTTCATCGAGTTGAGTATTGTGTAGATTCGCGATAAAGTGAGGACTATTGCTTCATTTATTTTAGATGACATTTATTTCACAAAGAAATTGTTGCAATAGAATGCCACATTATTTTTTCATTGTAGACTTCATCATCATAATAATGATTTCCGGACAGTGGCCTACACTTGAGAACCTTTCAACCCCAACGGCTGTCGGCTCTAAGTAGGTACTATGTGTTCTGCCCATAGTTAGAGACCACATTTAAGCACTATATGTTTATTTTTATGGTAAGGTCGGCAGACAAGCTGATAGTCCACTTAGTATCTATCGTTGCCATAACAGAAGCAACGCCATAGCTGCCGACCATAGAAGGATTAAGGATAAGGGATAAGGAAGGGTTGGGATAATGTCATCACTAGAAGTACCTACACATTGGTTAAAATATTTTGTTTTAAGCAACTAATTCCTTCTCCTTCCTCAATCTTACGAGCTACTATTGTCCATTTACTACACGATAATGTGATATAATATTATTGCAATATAAATGTGAAAATTTTATGAAAGGCCAAAGAATAACCTTTATTTAGAATGATGATGAAAATGGCGCAACCTTGTCTACGATGCCGTAGTAATTGGTGTAGAACACTAACGTAAACTGTTGACGTCATATACGTCTGATCTCGTAGCGCTCGTAGCCAATGAAGTCAGCGAATTAAGAATTAAGACACACCACTGAGCATTTACTCAGTAGAGGAGAAATCTCTTCAAATTACCTTAGAAATAATTCTGACAAATTACTTGGAATGTGAAAAGGTTGCGAGTCCCTTCAAGAGCACTAAGACTTCACTGCACAATATAGGGTAGCGAATTCGAACAGCCAATATATGTTGAGCTCTTACGCAAAAATGTAATATTAATTAAATTCATTCATCATGTTTAAGTTATTTCATCATGTTTGCAAATTAATCATTATTCAATTTATTTTGCAAATATTCGGGCTGCCATTTCACCTATTTACTTTTATATATGGGATATGCAAATATTTTAATAGTTACAATTTTTTTCCTTGTATTTTAAAAATACGTCTAAAGTAGTTAATAATTTTTACTTACTCGTAATATAAAAGCGTTAGCGCTTTTTTTTTCTTAGGTTTTAAAACCTTTATTCACTCTTTATTGCTTATTGTGTATCTTTGTCAGGTGATTTTTATTTTTATTTTTAGATAAAAAAAAAATACTAGATATTATTTTTAGATAAAATAAAAGCTCTATCAGCTTTCTTAAAGCACCAATTGACGGCATGAAAATATGTCATATCATATAATTGATTGTACTTCAATAAAAAAATGTCGAAATTTTTTTGGGTGTCTTATATTTTTATTATTTTTTCAGTATTTTTCAATATTTTACGGTGAGTTATCATTGTAATATCGTCGTATATGTAGTATATAGAACCCATTACTCATAGGCTGGCTCATTAAGCATGAATCTGAACAAACTATGGAGTGATAGTAGTCCTGATATGCCGTAGTGTCGTGTCACTGGATCATCGAGTTTGATCTTGAGTGACCGCCATAAATATTTGTAAATATTTATGGCCACTAATATGTTGCCAGTATGAAGCCATTTTAAATTTCCAGTCTACTGGATAAATGCTAAGTGGGCGTAAAAGATATGAACAAAAATTCTTTCAAGAAATTTTTGATATTATCATTTTAATTTTATTATGGGGACAAACGCATATCTTCATAAATTATAGCTTATTTTATATTCTGATATATAAAATACTAGCTGGTGCTCGCGACTTCGACCGCGTTGAAAAAAAAGCAATATAACGCTTGACCTCGTTTTGCTATAAAACTTTGGCCAAGCGTTAGATTTTTATTTTTTATTTATCCCTCGAGAATAGTTCTTTTTTTTTGGATGAAAGATACCCTATGTCCTTTCTGGTATCCTAGACAACGTGTATGCAAATTTTCATGGTGATCGGTTCAGTAGTTTTTGCGTGAAAGAGTTACAAACATCCATACATCCAAAGATACTTTCGCATTTATAATAAGTATTAGTAAGATAAGATATTACTGCAGTTTCATCAAAATTCTTTTATTAATTTTTGTATGAAAAAGTAACAAACATCGACATTCGTAAAGTTTTGCATGTAAATATTAGTACGATGAAATATTTAGCCATTAATTTATTACCTAATGTACAGCAGAAAGTAGAAAATTGAGTACTTGAATTAACATTAATTGGTTATAACTTTACAAAATTCAATAAATTTTACACTTGAATTTTTATCCTAAGCCCTCAAAAATAAGGTAGATTTTTGTATTATAAAAACGTGGTGGTTCTTGATATTTTAAATTTTAACAGTATAATAAATAGCCACATTAAAGTACGGTCTGTCATTCTCATATTAAAAATAATTAAAACTGATATAGGGGTAGTTATAAGAACGAGGAATTTTTATTGAAGAACTTAAACCGTGAAGCACTTAATGTTTACTATAATGGTTACCATAAAAATATAGGATAAGCGAGGTTTCGTAAATCAAATAATATATAAAATAGTTTCAAATTTTATATATTATTCCAAAAAAACTGACTGGAGTTTGTGCTGCCGACTTATATCGATGGAGGATAAGGAAAGAAGCAGACATCGGGTATCAATACTGGTAACATTATCCACGCAACATAACTATAAATAATACATAATACAAGCATTAGTTGCTTAGTGTGGAACTAGATGATGCTGTGTGTGGAATGTGTGAAGATATTTATTTATTTTATTTATTTATATATACATGAAAATTTTACTAGTCGAAAACAAAATATTATCCTTTTTTCTATTACATGACAGACGTGGCCTTACAAAATTACATTTTTTTTTTTAATTTATAATTTTAACAATTTTAAGACTAAAATACAAAACAACATAAAATATATAAATATTTATATATTTTATATAAAATATATAAAAATATACTAATACTACTTTTTATACTAATATATAAAATAGACCCGAACGTCCTAGGTTGTGTGAAAACAGGAAATCACCTCTGCGTCTCGCCTGTGGCGGAAAAATTTAACGATCAGTTTATCTGAAACACTCGCTTGAACACTTCGCGGCATAAGAAGGATGCGCTCACACAGACTGGACGTAATTTTAATACGTTTTTAATATACTACCCTTCGACTTATTTATTGGAAACTAGCTGGTGCCCGCAACTTCGTCCGCTTTGAACGATGAAAGGTACCCTATGTCCTTTCTGGTGTCCCAGAAAACGTGTATGCAAAATTTCATGGTGATCGGTTCAGTAGTTTTTGCGTGAAATAGTTACAAACATCCATACATCCAAACATACTTTCGCATTTATAATATTAGTATATTATATTAAGTAAGTAGGTACTATAAACGAACTATAAAAAAGTAAATTAACAGTAAAACTAAGATTTCTATCTACACAGTTATTATAAATGTTTCTTTACTAACTTCTTCTAAAACATACAACGGATTTTGATACTGTTTTCAATAGTAGAAACAGCGATAAACGAGAAAGGTTTGTGTATTATGTAGAAGGTAATCTCGGGAACCACTGGCAATCGAATTTGAAAAAAATATTTTACTACTTACGATTATTAAAAACATATGTAGATGTACAAAAGCTATATATTACTTTTTAAGTTTATTTCTCTATACTTAAAAAGTAATCCAAATTAATTAGGTGTTATCTTTCTAATTAATAAACAATATTGCTTTTAAAGTAATAAAAATTTAATGATTTACTAGTTATTTTTTTTTTTAGGATCATCGGAGTAAATCATTATAATTATTTTCCTTATTTGTGAAACTCACCCTAAGGTCTTATTATTAACCGATCTTCTTGCTGAAGGCGTAAATATCTTTATTTGGTACTGATTCCTTTAATCTTTCGAACCCTCAGGCGGCAACCCCAATGTCTTTGATGGCAATTTTAAATAATTACAAACTTCCTTGTATTTAACCGAAATATTAAAGATTTTTGCGAAGAATATTTGTTTACATTTGAGGAAAATTGTTTACAAGGTGTAATTTTGTCATATTGTTTTTGGAAATTAACTAAGTATTTTCAGTCGCTATGTGATTTTAGAAACTGTAATGTGTTGCAAACATGTTTACAACACATTACAGATTCTAAAATTAATCAACATTAAATCTCAGACCAAATAAGAACTATAGACAGAATTTTGTGGAAAACACAGTGATGCCGGTTTGATTGTTCCAAGTTATAACCTCAATAATTGATTATTATTATTAACAATGTTGGTTTTAAGGTTTACTTACGTGTGAAATGTGATTCTAACTTGCGTTTTATTTTTTTCAAACCTGGTTTTCACGTAATTCATAATTTTCACTAGTAAATATTTTAATAAGGCGAGGCATAGTTTGATGTACACTGCAAAAGCGTAGTGTTACCGGCTTCACTCTTCCGTCTATTTTTAGTTTTTATTTTAACTGAGCATTAAAATATATAGGTCTTAATATTTGACAGCAAAAGCCTATGTGAAGTTTTGGTTTTTCATTGATTTTACCAAGAGCTAATAAAGTAATGGACCTTTTGAAACCTAGTTATAAATAATGGAAATTTTAATTAATACCGCATATTAAGAGTAAATTCTGACTTGTACTCAATATTCAGAGAGTTGAGCGCGTTACGGTCAGCCCGCAGACCCAACCCTAATATCGCGAACAAAGAATAAAACTTAATAATAAACAGAGGCGACATTCTTGCTCGTATAAGAAACAAAAAAATCTGTTTCATACCTAACATCACAAATTCATACAGGCAAACTCATACGTGAAGGTTTGTTTATATTAAAAAAAAATTGCATTCCAGACGAAGCCGGGAGCGAGCGAAAGTCACTATCTCTTTCTCCGCTAACTTCTTTTAAACTTCCGACCGGATTTTAATACAGTTTTCACTAGCGATGAACTTATAAGAGGAAGGTTTTTGTATACAATTTACAGAGAAACAATACATCCGTGCGAAACCGGGAGCAGATCGTTAGTATTAACAAAAAAAATCTACTGCTTTTCACATTGTTATACCTTGTGCGTTACTCATTTATAATTCATAATTAATTTGCCTAGCAAAAAAAATCGAACCCTTCACATCAAATTATTCATTTCCCATTAAAGTTTGTAAAGTTGATACAATCCCTTTTTATTCTCTTAAATCAAAGTTACTTCTGTAAACCTATTTATTAGAAGCGGTTTGTACGAATAGTCATGTCACTATGAAGAACTTTTACAACGTGGTAATCCGCTTTTGAAAGTTTTTCATTTAGAGAGAAAATTAGTTCAACGATTGGTCCTTTTTATCCATTATTCCTTTCTGGGCTAACTTTATAGGATATCTACTTAATACCTAATCTATCTAATAGTGCAACTAATCTCCAAATGTTATGCTATTTATAATTAAAAAAAAAACATTGAGCTAAGTATTTATTGAGTTGTATAGGTCATAAAACGTAATTTAAAAAAGTTAGATCTAATTTCTTATTTTAAAAAGCTTTACATTAAATGTATTAAATATAAATGCCTTTTAAATAGTTAGTTTATCCAGGATTATCCTTTTTTATAGGCGTCAAAATAGCTTCATTACAAAATAAGTAAACAGGATTTTCTTAATCAAGCTAATCTTAAAAGATTAACTATGGTATTAACGATATTAACAATATAATAATCTTTAGAGTTTATGATTTTTAAATTGGAAAGGGTATGGCTTAGATTTTAAGCATTTTATTATATTAATACTAATATAAAAGCCAGTATATTTATCGATTTGGAATTTTGAATGTCACGTATGAATTGTATATTTGTATAAATATTTTGTAATTATGTAAATTTAATGTATCAAATAAAAGTAATTTGTTTGTCCAAATTAAATTTGCTTTTTTTGAATACCTACTTTTAGAAAATCTTGCAGATCTGCGTAACATAGTCTATATTCGTTTAGAGGTCGACCGTTCCACATTACCTCGCTATCAGCCGACTCACGTAAATTCCATAATTTATTCCCTGAGACCTTATCCCACCATGTTCGATTGCGCAGAACTATTAACTAACTAATGTACAAGTGGCTACCTTTTCATATAAACATTATATCAAGTTAAACCGGGATTTAAATGAATTATAGTTCGGATTTAAGCTGCATAATCGTTTGGGAATGAAACTTGTTTCAAAATACCTATTAAAAGTCTAAAAGTATTAAGTATTTCGCATATTTAAGTACGCATACGCATAAAATAAGTATTAACTTACTTATTTTTATAAAAAAAATTATAATAAGGATTAACTACATAAAATAAGTATGAACTTACTTATTTTTGGACCATCATCAATTAAGTACACAGTTTAATGTGATGAATTTTCATTGTAGCACAAATTGTATGTTTTATCAATGCATTTTAAATAATATTTTTTTGTGTTTTAATAATTTTTTTTAAGAAAACGAATAATTAACATCGTATATAAACTTTTCATTCAATGCTTATTACAAATATTATCCTGCTAGGTCGTTTAATTTAAATATTTATTTTGTCTCTGATCTTATAATATGTTTTAGCTACTTATTAAGCGTACAAATACCACAGCTAATAATTACTTTTCAATTTATGAACGTATTACGTACCTAAGTGGACCTAATCAAAAGATATTCAAAAGATAGTTCAAAAGAGCTGTTAGTATGAAAGGACAGCCGACGACACAAACTCAAGCAGTTAGTTTATAAATATACTAAAATATTACAACAACCAGTATTGTTATAAATTAACAATACGGTTCTACTGAATTCATATGAAGATATTGCAATACATTAAATATAAGGCTATTGAAATATACTAAGTTATTTATAAAAAAAATTAATTCAAACACTTAATACAAAGCTTACTAAAGCCACTTTTCTTACACTAACAACATCGACAAAGGGATAAACGGGGAAGATTTTTATGTATAAAAATTGCATTTTTTTGACACGACGATGCTTTAACAGCATAATATTAAATTCACAAAATCGAAAAACTCACAAGAGACTAAGGCTCGAGTTCACCAACACATGGTTAGTTTTTAAATAGCTGTTTAAAATATAAACAGCCGCTTAATAATATTTTGTTGATCACCATCGCTAAACTTAGGGTTAACACCCTAAACATCAGATTAATCATTAAGTTAATCAGATGTTTAGGGCGTTTAACCCGCATTTTAAACTTAACTAACCGTCTGTACCGTCTGTATTTTAAACAGCTGTTTAAAAACTAACCGTATGTTGGTGAACTCGAGCCTTAAAAGATTAAAAGACCTGTACAAGGCTTTTAAAAAATATTTCTCAATATCTTATTTGAGAAAAAAGTTGGTTACAGAAACTTCGGTATTGAATAGCTCGATTGCCTTTCCGGTAACAAATCGAAACTGCCACTTACTTGCACATTTTATTATAAAGGGAAAGGGAATTTCCTATAAAAGCATGGCCTAATTTCGTCAACGAAAAAATGTGTGCGGACGAAAGGCAGCATTAGCTGCGGTTGGCAGAGTAAGACTTTGAACGCATAGAAGGGTCTGAGGGTAACCGAGCCTTTTATGGACCCCAGCGATTAAAAATACCTTCACATAATGTACGTTATTGAATGTTAGTAACATTTATTACATATAATTATTAACATTTTTTTTTTTAATTTTTAGTTTTAGATTACAATGTTTGATTGTAGATTTTAGTTATTTTAAAAATTTGATAAAATAAAATGTGTTTTTAAAATTTAAAAAAAAAAAAAAAAAAACGAGTAAAAGTAATAAAAAAAATTTATTAAATAATATTTTATTAATTAAAAAGTTAAAAATAAATTATAAGCTAAATTTAAAAAATATATATTTATTAATATCTTTTTTTCCTACATTTATTACATACATTATAAAATAATATTTTATTAATTAAAAATTTAAAAATTAATTAAAAGCTAATTTAAAAAAAAATATATTTATTAAAATCTTTTTTTTTAATTTATCTTTTTACGAATATAACCGGATTAAACACAGATGCCGATATTGTAAACAATAATCTTCAAAGTGCTTCAAACCTTTGTTTTCTTTGAAATCTAACAAAAATATTCACATAAAAGGATTCGTAAACATTTTGTGCCTAAAATAAATTTAACAATAGAAAAATAATATTTTTTTTAAGGATAAACATTTCACATTACAGAGTCAGTGAAAGACTTGTGAATTCATAATAACAAAAAATCTTAACACTATAAGCTCATAAATTTAAAAGCGATGTTATGACAACATTAGAAAAAGTTTTCTATTTGAAGAAACTTTAATATTGGGTGGTCTAAAGGAGTGAAAAATGATTTATTTTTGTATGTTAATGTCGTCGGACAGGATGACGGTCGCTTATAACGCGAGCATGACCACAGTTACTGCAATTACCCTGTCGACTACGGTAGGAATAAGGATAAAGGCTTTACTAGGGAAATAATCCCTTACTTCACTAACCAAACTTTTGAGTTGATTCATTACAAACAATAATACAAATCTTTAATCTTTATAATATTAGTAAACATAAATAAAAGTGATTAACTGTTAATAAAACTCAATTCAATTCGGCAACACGATTAACCTAAAACGGAATTAACTGTCCCATTTGTTTCGTGTTTGTGGTCACCGCAAAGTATATACGGGTCCCGAAGCCCGCAGCGAAGGGTTAAGTCGGTTTCGAAGCGAAATGCGTGGTCGTACTCGTGTTTAAAATGCTGGCTTAATGCAATCTCTGTTAACATTGGCCTAATGATAAGGATCAAATGGAATCTGTATTTATGACTTGATGAAAGGCCTATATATTTTCATTTATGTATGATCTTTGTTTTTGTGAAAAAGCTGACTGTCAGCATAGACATGTGACATAGAATGTGCATAGCATGTCAGCATAGACTGTTAGCATAGGCCTATGTATTTTCATTTATGTATGATCTTTGTTTTTGTGAAAAAGCTGACTGTCAGCATAGACATGGCTCGATTGGCTTTAGAGTTTGCCAATAGGAACTACTCTTTAAATTACTAATTGTATTGAGTGTCCTTTGTATGTATGACATCAAACATATAAACCTCCAATTTTACATACTTAATGTGACTACGTATAAGTTCTATTACGAAAAAAATATTTAAAAGACCAGTGATTTAATAAATTACAGGAAAAGTAGTTATAATGAAAAGGAATCTGTGTGATGGTAATTGCAGTATTCAAACTACATTTTGCACGTCGCAATTTACTCAACAGAGGCGTTTGAATATCTCCGTATGAGGTCTAACGACCTTAAACGTGACCCGTTTAGTGGTTACTAACACCACATGTCAAGAGAATACAGTCTGTAAACTCTCTAGTACTTATTACTGAGGATAATCCAACTATGTATCAAGCGTAATATGCGGTACAATGTACTATAAAACATGGCAACTAATGCTTCGAATCCAACATGTAAAGTCACGTTAGGTATATTTGATTACAGATGAATAGTTATGCAGAAGTGACAATTAAAAAAATAATATATTAAATTATAATTTTACAATTATAAAATATTACACTATCAAATGGTTCATCTATCTATTATCTACACATATTATAAAGAAATAAAATAATAATCAAAAATGGTGATCGTCCAAATCACTAAAAGGATTTTAATAATTAATTATTGTATAATAATGTGGGTCCAGTTGCCTGAAAATAAATTAATTTTAATTAAATTTAATACGAATTTTAGTAATAAAAATAGCCATACACGAGGAAGGGTTTTATGTATCTATATATATTTTTGTAGTAAAAAAATCCGTTATTAAGTACTTTTAGCGAGGAAAATTATTTAATATCCATACACCCAAAATATCTTAAAATTTAAATAAGTGATGTAGTATTTGGTGTGCTCAAAGATCATTGAGATTAAATCTGAAATTTTCTCACTTCCTTACAATTTGATGGTTTTAAATACGTTTTGAAAAGCCCGTTCAAAGTTGGCTTATTGTTAGCGGTTGTTAATAAAAATCGTGGTGTGCCACGTCTGTTGTCTTGTGATGTTTTAGTCTTTGATATCCAGAGCTTCGTGCGAATGACGTAGGTCATTTTGCGTGTTTGTTGTGAGTGAGTGATTATAATTTTATTCAGTGAGGCGACACGGTTTGAAAGCGGTGCCTACATAACTCACTCGTCGTTCTACGTAAATATTAAATTTAAATAAGACCTTTACACAATATTGTATTTCGAACACGTGTGTGGACCTTCATAGATTTAATTCATGAATTCGTAATATGAGGTTTTTAGGAAATAATAAACAAAGTTTCAGGTCGCTTTTCAGGAACCTTTTGGGAATAATACTTACATTGTGTTTTCAACATTATATATGACAACTAACTCGAATGAGATGCCAATTTTAAATTATTATAGGAATTGTATAATTATAGGAATTACAAATGCCCCGTAAATTACAAATACTAAGTCTATGGTTTACTTATGTCAGAGTCAAATATGAGATTTAAAATTTAGACTGTAGAAACTATCCTGCATTCTATACGGTCTCGCAAACTGAGTATCATGTCTGATAGTAACCACCCTCTTACAATATGCTTGTGGATATAGGCGACAAAGTTATCTAACATCAAGTGTACCGGCTGCCTACTAATAAACACTAAAAAGCATTAAGCCAAAATTTAAATATAAGTAATCGTCTGCTTTCCAAGACTTAATATTTCACTCAGAAAGAAAATATTATACGCTATCGTTAAGGTTATTTGGAAGGTGATTTTATTAGAAGTTCATGCTAGTCACGCCGTCCATTTATCTACCGACGAAGGCCTATGTTAATCCCTTTTATATACCTTGAGAGGGACCATTAAAATTGGTCTCCCCCCTCCCCATTAATCCACCGCTTAACTATAAAGGCTGTCAAAACATTAGAAGGCTTACTTGTACGAGTTTAGGAATAATTTTGCCAGTTTTTGAAGTGTTCGTTTGTTTATAAACTGAATAAACCCCTTCACAAAAAACGAACGCCCCAAAACTTTTCTTTTTACCTAGTTGTGGGAACCTTTGAGTAAGGTTTTCATTCATTTCGAAATTCATATACATTTTGTAGAACTTTGGCGGCTAAAAAGAAAAGGGTTTACATAAATTTCAAATGAAATAAATATTCTATTAGCACGTCTATTTGATGGTTGATTAACAATATCTCTTAAAGAAGAATTTGTATAATAGCATACTAGCTTTTGCTCGCGACTTCGTCCACATCACTCGGAAGCGTACTTTTTTCCTGATGAAAGGTTTGTTTTGTATTTTTTCTTGGAGAAAGCTTTGTCATTTAAGGCAACGTTACTTTCCGAAAAAAAAAAGACATGTCTTGCTTTTTCTGAGAGTAATCAAGCGATTCATTTAAAAAAATCTTGTACTGAGTGATTTTATCCATGTTACTTATCCTTTATCTGTTTATAACCGTCTACCACTACCGTTACCGTCAGTGGACTGTCAGGCTACTTGACGACTAAAACAGTCACTTTTTGAGCGCCTCACGCACTCGTCTTGTACAAAACAAATAGTAAGCCATTTTTAAACAGTTGTAGTGTCATGAATAATGAAAGCCATTCCACATGTGAATTAATGCTGAGCCATGGAATTTCGCTTGAGACACGTAGGCTCTTCCATAAAAGCCTACGTGTATTTCTTAAGATTACCAGTACCAGTCAGATAACAGCTAAAAAAATTGGTTGAAATATTACTACTATACTTTAGTAAAAACATCATTTACTTAAACTACATGTAATTTATTTATTATTATTTACTAGCTGGTGCGCGCGACTTCGTCCGCGTTGAACAATGAAAGGTACCCTATGTCCTTTCTGGTGTCTCAGACAACGTGTAAGCAAAATTTCATAGTGATCGGTTCAGTAGTTTTTGCGTGAAAGAGTCACAAACATCCATACATCCAAACATACTTTCGCATTTTATAATATTAGTAAAGTACGGATGTTTACATCCTTCATGGCATTGGAAACAATTTTTGTCTTAATAAATATATCATACAGTATACAGTTAATATACTATACAATGTCGTCGGGAATGTGACTGTTTCAGAACAACCATTATTTTAGTTTATTCTAATATAGATAATCCCACGCCATTGCTGCCAGTCTAGTAAAGAGTAATTTATACTTCATTATACGACCTTTATTATAATATTCATTATACTTCATTATTTGACGACACGTTTGGTCTAGTGGCTAGTAATCCTAGCTGTTAACCAAACGGTCGCGGGTTCGAATCCCGCTAGGGGCAAATGTTTATGTGTTAACATTTTACCTTTGTACCTGAGTCATGGATGTTTTTTATTTATAATATGTATGTATTTACAAAAAAAAAGTAATATATGTATTATATCAACTGTCTGGTATCCATAATACAAGCATTAGTTGCTTAATGTGGAACTAGATGGTGCTGTGTGGAATGTGTGAAGATATTTATTTATTTAAGATATTTCTATTTTAGTGATCAAAAAACATTTGCAATTTTATTCCATTATGAACCCAACTAGTAGTTTAGTTATTAGTTTTCCAAATGACTGAAAGTGAAGTGTATGGCTTTTTTTTAGTATAATTTAAATCTTTAGTTTTTAATAAGTTAATGACCTTACCGATGGCTATAAAGGTTTTTACAACCTGCATTATGCTGAGTTGGAATACGTTTGTGACAGACGTTTGATCGTGTGTTAACAATATTTATATTACTAGCTGGTGCCCGCGACTTCTTCCTCGTTGAAATGTAACACCTGATAAAATTTATCTATACTAATATTATAAATGCGAAAGTATGTTTGGATGTATGGATGTTTGTAACTATTTCACGCAAAAACCACTGAACCGATCACCATGAAATTTTGCATACACGTTGTCTGAGACCTCAGAAAGGACATAGGGTACCTTTCATCCAGAAAAAAAGGACTATTCCCGAGGGATAAATAAAAAATACAAAACTAACGCCTGGCCAAAATGTTATAGCAACACGAGGTCAAGCGTTATATTGCATTTTTTTTAATTTTCAACGCGGACGAAGTCGCGATCACCAGCTAGTAAGTGATAATTTTCAATCTTCGTTGCTGTGATAGTTTTGTCAGGCGTTGGATTGGATTTTGTGATCCCTCCAGAAAAGTTTTTTTTTTTTTATTAAAGTAGGTAGCTATTGTCCTTTTCTGTATCACTAACAATGTCTATATAAAATTTCATGATGATCGTTTGTGTAGTTTGGGCGTAAAAGTTAACAGACAGAAGACAGTAACTTTTACAATTATAATATTAGTAGGAGTCATTAATATTAAGGATTGCAATTAGTCACAAGTAAAAATATTATTTTTATTAGCACTCACTTTGATTTTTCGACAGTTTTCTGTATTTTGTAAATTAAATTAAAACAATTTAAAAAAAAAAAAAAAAAAAAACAAAACAATTTGACGATCATTTTTATTTATTTCTTAAATAACACCTTAAATTTTTATCTATTTACACAACCGTATTAATTTTATTGAAAACTATTAAAAACAAATTTGTATTTCAATTTTAATGTTTTAAGTAATAATTAATTATACAACTTAACGATTAATTTCTTTATGTATTTATAATTACAGTTATGCCAATTATTATATTATAATATTATAATTACTTATATAAATAACTTTTATAATATTCAAAGATTTAACATAGCCTGATCTAATTGTTCTTCTATAAATATATAAATTGAGGAAAACGTAGCCAAAGTAAACACCTTAATTAATTAAACTATCTTTGTCTCTAAATTATTTACAATAAAATATCTAAATAACTATAATAATTAATAATAAAATAAGAAATTAGTCTGTGACTGTTACAGTACATTATTTATACGAACTGCTGGAAAACTAATAATAATTATTATAGATCACAATATAAAAATTTTGCTCAACTCACTTGTATTGCACGGTTACTCTATAACTAAGGGCCGGCGCTGATTAACAGCAAAGTTATTTCTAAAAATATTATTTTTAACCTTATTGCAATGCGCTTAGCGCTCACACTCCTTTGCACGCTGCGACGTGCCGAAGAAACACGTGGCATAACGCGGAACGCTACGGCCTTGGTATTTTTATAGGAATATGCTAACATCCTTTACAATAAGGTTAAAAATAATATATTTAAGAAAAAAATCCTCTCCTGTGCCATGCTATATTGTCAGTCAACGTTGGCCCTAAGGCTAAAGCCACACTAGAACCACGCTTAGTGCTAAGAGCCAAGCTACTTGCTTAGTGACTGATCCTAGCGAACAGATGTATTGCATATTATAGCGTTGGCCTATGGAAGAACTTCTAATTGCTGCTTTTTTGAATGATTTTTGCTTTTTCAATGAATAATATTTTTAGAGAGTGACATAATTGTTCTGTTCTCACCAAAGAATGAATATGAAATTCTATGTGACCACCTGTAGCTTGTACTCAAACGTAGCTCCTAGCTTAGCTCTAAGCTTGGCATGTATAGTGTGGTCTTAGCCTTATTGAAACTTATTCAGTTCGATTTTACATAATATTTGCTTATTAATGACGTCTTAACTTTAACAGAAGAGCGTTTGTGCGCCACTCAATAAAATCTTAAATAGTACTCGTATATCGAAAGAAATAAATTCAGAGACTCTTCGTGAAAAATATAACAATAATCCCTATATTTAAGAAGTAAGCTATTTTCTTTAAAAAATAATAATAATAAAAATCTAACTTGAGTTAGACCACAAATTTCTAGTTAACGAAAATTTTTTTAAAGTCCTTTGCAATGCTCATGTAATTAATGTCACTGAACTTGCATAGTAAAGCATTGCAAATTTAGTTAATGGGTTTACTTTCTATTGTATTGCATTTTAAGTAATAAAAATATTGCTAGAAAAAAATTACAGTGATAATGTAATAAATATATATTTTTTTAATATGACTTACGTTTGCCAAATATATACTCGTATGTAGTTAATGTATACAAATGATCTTTGGATTACATGTTAATATAAAAAATGCATGTCATAAATAAAGTAAACCTGAAGAAATGTAACTGCTAACTTTTGTCTTGGCTTCGCAATAAATATCAATGAGGTGTTTTATCTAATGGCGAATGGCTAGGTTTTTTTTTTTTCAAACTGATAAGTATAATAATGGCAGTACCGTCTGCATGTGACCTGGTACTCTGGCTATATTTACAAGGTTTATATAATTTACGATTTTTTTAATTTAATGGCTTTAATTTTGTGCCCATGGTAGCCATGGAATTGATTTCAGAAATACTAGCAGCCCATAAGAGCAACAATAACGCTTAGTAAAGCAGCCGATAGAGGATATTGAAGACGGAGTTGTCCGCCGTGTTGCATGGCGGCAGGATGCTCACCTGAAAAAAAAAACGGTATTATGTTAGGTCCTCAAAATCTCTTCTCGTTTAAGATCTCTTTGAAATAACAGCATTGTGTACTGTGGTGTATCGATGCATAAGTACGATGTCACAGCTTTTAACGTTGGGAAATAATCCCGCAGTGTCCCCTACACTGCCAAAACCCAACGAGTTTCTAGAGCAGTTGATGAGCGGGGTCGCGGAGACGTTATGACACAACTTCGGTGCCACGCCACGAATATCCAACGCGGGGAGGGCTACGCTCCCTGTCAGAACATCAGCGTACCAGCTAAATTTTCACATAGCCTGGGTATGGTGACGATTTGTATTTGAAGATACTAGAGACGTAGCGCCCATGAAATCTAATTACCTAAAAATTATCAAAAAATATATAATACTAGCTGATGCCCGCGACTTCGTCCGCGTTGAACGATGAAAGGTCCTTTCTGGTGTCCCAGACAACGTGTATGCAAAATTTCATGGTGATCGGTTCAGTAGTTTTTGCGTGAAATAGTTACAAACATCCATACATCCAAACATACTTTCGCATTTATAATATTAGTACGGATATTAAAATATATATTGTATTTCCCGTACACAAATGTGCTGTTGTGTTACGGTGAGTGAGTGAGTGAATGCCATAACCATTTTCCCTATATTTTCTTAATCACTCATCTTTAATCCTACTCTATAGAATGTAATAACTATATAGTATGTAATATGTACAGAGAGAGTATCTACTATACAATATCTCTATAGATAGTAGAGTTGCTTGTCTTATAGGCGACGGTTGCCACCTACTATTAAGTGGACCGACAACATATCATACGATCTTAGCATACAAAAAAAAAACAGCTTAGTTAGACAACTAAGTTTTGGTTTTAACATTAACTAACTTTTAAATAGTGAATCGCAAACTTTCAATATAATAAAATAATGTCTAGGTTCAGTAACAAATAAAATAAAATAAAGATTTTGTTATTTACACATCTATGAATCAATTTGACGCAAAGTTAATTTACATGAAATCTTAAAGTTCACAGAATTCGCAATTCTCGTTCAGTTACACAAATAAATCGAATCTAATAATATTGTCACTGAGAGAATCAATAAACGGTTGGCGAATGAAAATAAACTTGGCTCAATATGAAATTAGAAATGCTTTATTTAGACATATTTGACGTTTATTATTATCTAATATCTAAATATAACATTTTAGACATACGTAGTGTGTTCACAAAATCAACAATTCAATTAAACTTTAGAAAATTATGTTTTTGATTAATATTAAAGTTCTTATTTCCATAGCCTTTATAGTGAACTAGCTGTTGCGACCAGTAATTATGTTTGAAATTCTGGACATGGTCTAACTGTTTGTCAATTTTCATTAAATTAAATGACGCAATCTTCTTATATAAAATAATAAATAATCACACTTTTAGAATGTATTCACTTCAATGTACCAAAACTCAGAACAAGATCAAGTGATACATTTCATATTCCCTAATTCCTATTGTAGAACTAATCATTGTAAAAATTCCTTCTTTCATAGTTCTAAGTATCACTACAATAAGATTCTGAATGATATTCACATATTTTCCAACAATTTGAATTCTTATAAAAAGAAAATTGGCGAATTACTTTTGAAAAAATAATTTTATCACATCATCATTTTATCACTTGTATATTATTATAATCTTTAATATATATTTTTAAAATTTATGGCTGTATGTAATCTAAATCCTAAATTAATTAATTAATTTTAAAAAAAAGTAATAACATTATCATTTTTACGATAATTATAGGCAGGCAAGCTGTTAATTTGCTGGTATTTGGCTACTGTCGACAATAATAATATTTACAAGCAGTATCTGATAGGATATTTTTATTTTTATTAATCTATAGGTACCTACGAGTATATAAATAATGATAAGTGCACACAAAAAAAATTGCGTCCGTATGTTTGTATCCACAAAACTCGAAAACTAACCAATGGATTGACTTAAAATTCTTACTTCTATAATTGTAACAATTAATCGATATTGTAAAATTAATATCGAAATAAGACGTTTTTAGCATAATTATACTTTTTTTAATATAATGGGAATGGGAAAGGCACAGCGAGGCGTGGCAGTGTTCAGCAAGTATTAGGTAAGTCCGTACTAATATTATAAATGCGAAAGTATGTTTGGATGTATGGATGTTTGTAACATTTTCACGCAAAAACTACTGAACCGATCATTATGAAATTTTGCATACACGTTGTCTGGGACATCAGAAAGGACATAGGGTACCTATAATCGTTCAACGCGGACGAAATCGCGGGCACAAGCTAGTATGTAATGAATAAGAAGTCTTACCACTCAAAACATGGACGAGAACAGATCTTGGGTTAGCATTTGCTGGAGCGCAAGTATACCTTCCTGAATCAGGTGCTTTTGCTCTTTGGACCAACAGATGGGAAGTAGTAGTCTCCCCCTTCTCTGTGATCACCGAAACCCCTCCTCGAGGCGAGTCGTAATTTATCTCCTGTAAAAATACTACATTTTAATTTTAACATTGACGACACGTTTGGTCTAGTGGCTAGTGACCCTTTTTTTTTTTTTTTTTTTTTAACGTGAGGAAATCTGCGAATCAGATCCCAACCGACCATGGGGAGATCGGTGGGGTATGTGGGACTTCTACCCACTAAAACCCCACGGTGTTTCTTCGCGCCGTCTATGGGCAGGGGACCAAACGGTCGAGGGTTCGAATCCCGCTAGGGGCGAATGTTTATGTGTTAACATTTTACCTTTGTACCTGAGTCATGGATGTTTTTTATTTATAATATGTATATATTGACAACACGTTTGGTCTAGTGGCTAGTGACCCTAGCTGTTAACCAAACGGTCGAGGGTTCGAATCCCGCTAGGGGCGAATGTTTATGTGTTAACATTTTACCTTTGTACCTGAGTCATGGATGTTTTCTATTTATAATATGTATGTATATACAAAAAAAAGTAATCTATGTATTATATCAACTGTCTGGTATCCATAATACAAGCAATGGTTGCTTAATGTGGAACTAGATGGTGCTGTGTGGCATGTGTGAAGATATTTCTTTATTATAATTAATTTATTGTGCAAGTTTTACAATATATTTTAACGATCTCGTTGGACGAGTGGTAAGGGTGCTCGCCTAACGTCTCAGGGGCTCTGGGTTCGATTCGAGGGGCCTTGGAGTTAAATTTGGGAATGAACTTTTCAAAGTTGGCTCTGGTCTGGATTTAGAAAGTATTGGCAGAGTATATTGAGCTGCCTTTTTTAATGTTAAAATGTTAAGGTCGACAGACAGTTTGACGACTCACTTGATGGTAGGTGGCTACCGTCGCCTATAACACAAGCAACGCCATAGGTGTTGCAATTGCCCTGCCGACCGTAGCATGATGGGATAATGGGCACCTTGGAATATTCCTTTGAAAAAATGTAAGTCATAAAATGAAGATATGTTACTTTTTTTTTGTATAAAAAAAATAATGAAATATTTCATTCTGAAGTATTTCAATTTGATCTTCGTTGTACAATTTAATCTATTTTCATTTTAGTTACACTTTGAAAGTTAGGAACGCTTAGAAATGTTTCCAACAGAGTTGTTCTTTCGGAGTTTATATAAATTAAAACCCTATAAAACCGCAATTTACGCTTGATGCGATACTTAGCAGTTGCGCTAAAGTTTGAAGAAACTACGAGTATATATGTGTAAAGGAAGTATGTCAAAACTAATATAGAAATAAGGCGTTTAGCATTCAACTCGTACGTACGTACGGTCTTACGAATCGTAAGTTATGTACGGCAAAATTGCGCAATCCGAGCGGCTCCAGAATTTGGCTAAGGATTGTTAAAGTTTCCCCTTTATTTACAAGGGAACTTGACTCCATTTGAGTTCTTGCCAAATATCGAGATGCCTTGCGACGGGTCCACGGAAAAATGGCACAAAAATTAATTGACGCAAGCCATATAAGAGCGAAATTACTTTAAAACTTTTATTCTTTTGAATTCATTTAGGTAAATTGATTTCGTTGAAGTTTGATTATTTTTAATAAATTTGTAACAAACATTACAGAATTATAAATCTATACTAATATTATAAACCTACGAGTAAATAGTTTGTTTGTTTGGTTGAACGCGTTAATCTCAGGCGAATTGAAAAATATTTTTTGTATTTAATAGTCCAATTATCGAGGAAGGCTTTAGGCTATATAATATCTCAATTATACGCGGACGAAGCCGCGGGCACAGCTAGTTTTATATAAAACTAGCTGTCCCGCTTTTTCCGTAAAAACCTTCCCTGATTATCCCTCTATCCATTGGTGAAAACCGCATGAAAATCGGTGCAGTAGTTTTTGAATTTATCGCGAACAGACAGACAGACAGGACTTTTTTTATAATATGTATAATTATTACTATTGCCAAACGTTGGATCTTTATTTTTAGTTAGCGGAATATTCAGCCTATGTCTATACTAAAATTCTATTTTTATTATTGGGGAAAGAACTTTTGAAATACGATGAGTAGTTTCGAAGATTACCTCTTACATACAAACATACAAGATTTATTTCACTATAATATTAGTATAGATAGAATGATTACTAATAAAATAAATTTAAAATGAATAATTTAATATAAGTATTTTTTATTTAACATATATTTATTATGCTACGTTCCTATTTATTGAACATTTTCATTTAGGTATTAAATGTCATAACCTATAATAATACAGGATATTGTCTATGTGCACTGGATAATACAATAGCCAAAAAAAAATTTCATAAAACCTTAAGCTTTATGAACCTATAGACTAAATAATATGGGTGTTTTCTTCCAAAGAAATATAATATTGTAAATTATATTGTGCCAGTTTTGAATTGGCGACAGCTGGAATTAGTTTCACAGAAGTGTTGAAATTTGAAATCGGCTATTTTCCCACATGTCCTAGATGTTCCTATCGCCTTACAGAGAACTTTCTCGTGTCTTGATAACATTCTCAAATGGATTGTTCTTGTAAGTAAGTAAGTAAGTAAGTAAGTAAGTACTTCTAGTTCGTTCTGGTTATTGGACGTACGAAGTGAACAGTTTTTGCTTTTGAAACTAGACTCCATAAGAAACTTTGTGTTCATTCATCTAATATAGTTTTTATTCTCAGGTACGATATACCATTATGTCCTTAAAGTTATTCCTGAGCATCCAACGTAGGTATATCGGTGCCCAATTTAATCGCATTTGAATTAGTAGTTTAACTATGAAAACATACTTAGTTTTTAGGTATCAAGTGTCTTTTGAAAACCAATATTTCTTTAATGAAATTTAAGCATTAGTCTTAAAATTTCACAGTTTGATCCCATTGTCAAACTGCTTTCCAGTTTTATGTGACAATGTAAATATTAGGTTACTTATTCCGTGTATAATTTTATCCGTACTAACCGTACTAATCCGGACTAATATTATAAATTCGAAAGTATGTTTGGATGTACGGATGTTTGTAACTCTTTCACGCAAAAACTACTGAACCGATCACCATTAAATTTTGCATACACGTTGTCTGGAACACCAGAAAGGACATAGGGTACCTTTCATCGTTCAACGCGGACGAAGTCGCGGGCACCAGCTAGTAAATAAATAAAATAAACAATTTATTTCTATAATATAACATAAAAAAATAATTACTCTTTATCCATAACAACGATTAAAAGCAAAAAGTATTATTTATGTTTAGTTATTGATTGCTGTTGTGCGTCTTTGGTATTATTGCCAGCTTAGTAACGACCTGGTCCTGACCTGGTTGCAATATAAGCAAAATATTAACTAGATATTGGCTAATCTTGTTTGCGATAACGGATTTGCACATTAATACAGTGATAGCGGCGGCGAGGTGAACTTAATCTATTCCTAATATAGTTTTAAGCCTAAATTCTCATTTCATACAACTAAGTGTCGTAGAGAAATTCACCGCATTTTGTAAGCGAGATTATTTTTTTTTTTTTTTTCAGAATAAATCTATGAGATTTAAATTCCAGAGTTACCTATCTAATTTACTTTTGAATGAACCAAGGCGACTCGATGTAAACGCTAGTTTTAAATTAACTTTGTGTAATTGTAAATTAGCTTAATTGGCTTTTATATACAATTTAGAGATTAATAAGTGTTTTCAGCAACAGACACCTAGAGTTAGGTAACACCTAAGCCGGCCATTCACGGCAGCCTTGGACTCCGGCGCTTTATGTGAAAGCGGGCTTTAGCCATTTATCGGACGATTGTAGACTTAAAAGTTGTAAATGAGTTTCTTACTAGAATGTTATCTCTATATATATAAAAATTACATGTCACGTTTTTGACGCCAATAAACTCCTAAACTAGTGAACCGATTTAGATAAAACTTCGTAACTATGTGTAATTTGGTCCAACTTAAAAGATATGATAGTTTTTATTTCGATTTATAGTCGCAATATTTTTTTTTATTGGAAATTATTTGTTTACTATATGAGATAGAGTTATAATTATCTGTGAGTTCCATAAAATTCTAACAGATGGAGGTGTAAGGTAATTTATCGGCTGGATTGAGTAAAAAATTGCACCCGTGCGAAGCCGGGAGCGGGTAGCCAGTGATATTACTGCGAAACTGCGAAACGCAGTGTGCCCTGCCTCTACCTTCCAGATCTAGACCCGAGCAAACTTTGAAAAGTTCATTTCCACAGTTGACCCTTCCGGAAACCGAGAAACTGAACTCCTGATAGATTATTCTAGCAACCACCTTAACCTTAATTTAGGTGGCTACCGTCGCCTAACGTCAAGACCACCGTATGTTATACGTATTAATACATAAGGTGGTGGTCTTTTGTAAGTGGGTGGTACTGTCGTCGGATGGGCTGCCCAAATGACTATGAAACACTAAGTTGTGCCCTGCCATAACTTAAACTTAGTTTTTTATTTGTGTTTTTTTTAAAGTTATAAATAAATATTGATTGATTGATCGATTGAAATATTGTTCTTACCTCATCATTGTGCGTCCAGCGTATGGCCGGTGGTGGTTCGGGAGAATGCTGAACTACACATGTCAAGTTGATTGTACTGCCCATGTTGATGAACAGCTCGGGACCACCAAGTATCGTCGTCAGAGGTTCTGCTTGAACAACAAATTCAATCATTAAATTTAACACGACCAATACAAAAAAAAAAAAATGCATTACTAATTATATGGAAAGCAGGATTATTTTTGGAACAAATTTTTTCTTATTAGGTACTTACAATTATTAGATAAAATGAACATATGCTGTTACTCTTCTGTAAGGGGGTGCAAATGACAGCGAAACGCAGTGTGCCACTACTTAATGTTCTAAAGTGCAATAAAATAAGCATTTAAAACGAGATATGTTAGATATTATATATCTAACATATAGAATATGTTATCTATGTTTAGAATTTCCAAATTTAGAATTAGTATTTACCGACGACGGAGAGGTACATCCGATGTCCCATCGGCGGTGTAGTTCCCACTTGGCACTCGTACACGCCTGAGTCCCGGCGTTGTGGAAACCGTATCTGTTAAGGAATTGGGTTATTTGTAACATTGTTGCCAACAAACAGCCAAATAAACTGAACATTTTACGACACAGTTTTAAATAATAATTGTATTCCTATTGTGGGATATAACAATGGGGAAAACAGAAAAGATCAGAGTGGCGAGATATCTAAGTTAATGCATTGCCAAAAAATATCCCGGACTATGGGACATAATATGAAATTTTGCTGGTGATTATTATGGGTTCGGTTTGACGAATGATGAATGACAACATATTGTCTAAATGTTAACAATATGTCTAAAATGTAATGCAGTAAAATCTAAATTTAAAAATATGTAAGTAATTTGTGTTATAATAAGACTTTATCAAAAGACACTAAATAGATGAAAATCATAACTCATAAATTTTACAGGTCAATCTGAAGGTTTGACAATACGTTTTACGTTTTAGATATTATTTCACAAAAAGTACGGAATAAAGATTATGCCATTTTTTGGTATAAAATATATTTTGATGACATTTTATGCGCCAAATATTTTGCATACTTTGACCAATTCCATATCAAACCTCCACAAAAATTCAAAAACACTTATTTTAAACATTTGTTAACCATGTCATTATTCAGCAATATAAATAGATCATGGGAACCGATCCCATTATTATTAATATAAGAAAAGGCATTCCTGTTACGCTTTATTACAGCTAGCTCCATTTTGTGAAGTTTAGTTATAACAGAAAAAAGAAACACTTTGCAAAGCAAAATATTCACATAACACTACAGTTAATTTTCGTGTTTGTAACTAGTAGAGCAGTATCTAACTGTAACTTTTAAGTACAGTTTAACGCGGTAAGTTAGGTTTAAATAAACAGTTGTGTTGTTGCGGATAGAACTGCGCACGGTAATCATTCGCCAAAATAAAATGAGTGGCCGGTTTCAGTGGATATTTAATTATTACTTATTTACAATTTATCTAATTATCAATAAAAATAAATAAATAAATATCTTCACACATTCCACACAGCACCATCTAGTTCCAAGCAACTAATGCAACTAATGCTTGTATTATGGATACCAGACAGTTGATTTGATATACTACATAGATTACTTTTTTTTGTAAATACATACATATTATATAATAGAAAACATCAATGACTCAGGTACAAAGGTAAAATGTTAACACATAAACATTTGCCCCTAGCGGGATTCGAACCCGCGACCGTTTGGTTAACAGCTAGGTTTACTTGCCACTAGACCAAACGTGTCGTCAAAAGTTTCATATTTAGTAAATCAAAAGTTAATAATGACTAGCTGTTGCAAGCGACTTCATTTGCGTTACTTTATACAATATAGCTTATAAATGGACTGGGTAGATGGGAGGCTGCGAGACTGGGTATTATGCAGGTATGTACCTAATGCAGAATATAAATTGGTGAACTATAATACCGTGACATGTAAATATGGTAAATTTATTCTGAAAATATTTGATTAAATTAAAATATAAACTCAATTTTAAACCATCTATACATTTATTTTTACGGCAACTATCATGCATCAACGAGCACTGCCTCCATGGCCAATAAAGTTTTGACGAACATTGGCGTAAGTGGATTGGTGAACTTTGGCTCCATATCACTAATAGAGAGTGCTCCAACTGAACTTTTGACTAATATATCTACTTTGATAGCACTAACATTGATAGAACACATATTCCAAAATCGTTAGTCATCAGAAAAGTTTTTATCTCAAATATGAGGCGATTAAATTTAATATTCAATTCCACAATGTATCTTCTTCTTTATACGTCTCTCCATTATTGAAAGTCGGCAGACAATTTCTAAAATTTCTCCTTGTCCTTCGCGAGTCGAAACAGTTCTTCAACGGTTTTAATATGGGACCACTCTCTGTGGTTACGTAGCCATGACAGCCTTCTTCCCACTTTACGCTTTCCGGTATATGTGAGTCTCATCCTATATATGTATGTAAGTATATCTTACAGTATTTTAAGTTAAGCATTAAAAGAAGTTTAATGCTCAATCAAAAAATTCTAATTCTGCATTATGAATTCATGTTACTTATATAATCCAGAGTGTATTTTAGGACAAAATTTCTTTGAACTTGAAACTTGAAATAATATATCTACTTATTCATATTATATGTATTTTTATATAAATGTATTGTGTAAAGGAAAATTGTCAACAAATAGACTCAACTTTGAAGAAAGAACTTGAAAGCAATTTTGTGAAGTAGGGACGCGATTACCTAAGTCGATTGGTTAGTAATATGAGAAATTGCAGAAATAGCAACTGCCGGACAACTTTCTCAAGTGTAAGACTCTCCTTAAACAATAGCAGATACAAAACCTATTTATTCTTATTGGTTGTTAACACAAATTATTATCTTACATAATATACTAGATATAATATATAATACTAGCTGGTGCCCGCGACTTCGTCCGCGTTGAACGATGAAAGGTACCCTATTTCCTTTCTGGTGTCCTAGACAACGTGTATGCAAAATTTCATGGTGATCGGTTTAGTAGTTTTTGGGTGAAAGAGTTATAAACGTCCATACATCCAAACATACATTCGCATTTATAATATTAAAAGTACGGATATAGTAGGGATACTATTAATATTTTTATACAAAACGTTTAAAAAAATACAGTTTTTGACAAACGCAATGACACGTAACTAGAGTGAAAGTGACAGAATGAAGTCAAAAAAAACCAGCCAGACTTATAACAAATACTCACTTTTAATATCCAGTCCTCAGTATGAGGATTGTGGACACTAATAAATCTCTGGTCCGACGTGTACGTCATCCTCCCGGAGGTGAGAAGGTGTATATCTCTATGTCTTATCCATGATACCTGTGAAATTAGGCGATAATTAGGACATCCGAATAGATAGGTCTAAGAATAGAAAGGTCCAAATGAAATTATGTTGATGATTTCCCTAATTGCTTTTCAATGATCCGCTGTTGGACTGCACCAGGTTTTCACTAGGATTAAAAAAGAAAACAACATTTATCTCGATTGAGCAGATTGTAATCCTATAATGTTCATTAAAATTATACTTAACTATCGTATAAGTTCGATCCTTTGAATCCATAATTTCAATTTACTAATTATCAATAAAAATAATATACATTTTATCTATACAATAAATCCAGCACTCGAGTAAGCAGCTTTCGGAGAAGTAATGAACATTCGAACGATTCCTTAATCCGAATTGTAAACGAAAAGATTAATATATTAATGGAAACATGAAACATTGTGAAAAGATTGGATTATTTTGAAATTCCATCGTGAATTGAAAAATAATGAGCACAAAAAAATATATACACACGTTATAATATTAACGTCCCTTCTGACACCCACTGATAATCTATATCCTCAAATAATCTCGATATATTTTTTTATTTTATTTTTATTAGAGATGGGTTTGCTCTTTATAAACGACTAGCTGTTGCACGCGACTTCGTCCGTGTGACTTTATAACAGTGAAAGAATTTTTCAAATTGGTCCAGTAGTTTCGGAGCCTATTCAATGCAAACAAACAAACAAACAATCCAACCTATCCTCTTTATAATATTAAGTATAGATGAAGGTTTGTGGTATATATATATATAATTTGCAGAAAGATTGCATTTGTGTGAAACATGTTATAAGATAAAGTCGTTTCTCCGTCTCAGTCTGTTTCTCCAGAATATATTTGTAATTAACACAGAAATATCTGATAATTTTGAACTCATTGAGATATACTATACATAATCAAAAATTGAACAAAGTTATAAAAGGAAATAGTAGAAAGTTCACATCCGAGTTTATGTTCTTCTTATTAACCAAATGCCTGGATCGTAATGTTGTTAACCAGTTGTTAGTAACTGACAATGGATCATCAAAAGAAACCACTCCCGAATAACCATTGTATTTGAACAAAGGTCCGAACAGTTTGAATAAGCCAATTATGTTTTGGGAAATTCTAAAGCGTTTCCCCCCCTATTGTTACTTGAATTGAAGATACCCAGCACATCAGTCGATTGTTTGGTATAATTTTGAGAGACTAAAACCTCATTCCGATTTGAACAAACTCGGAGTAGTCTTAAAGAGTGTAAAGGGATTTTTCTTGTATGTAAATGTCATCAGACAGGATGACGGCCCGCTTTATGGCAGGAGCTACCGTCGCGTATAACACAAGCAACACCACAGGTGCTGCAATTAGCATATCAACCATGGTGGGAATAAGGATAGGGATAGCAAGGGTTAGGGAAATGGGCTCTAACATTCCTTAGGGTTGCTGTACATATAGTCGGGCCGGCACATTTCATTCGGCAATGTCTACTGTCCGGCTTTGCCGACACGGCTATAAGTATAGCAATTTGTCGAACATTCATCTACAGATATTCGATTCTACCTGACTATATGTATAGCATCTCTTACTTACTAATCGAAACACATCACACATGCTGTTTTAATACGGTGGTCTTCTGTAAGGGGGCGATTACTGCCTAAATGACTTGCGTTCCAGATCCCGATCAGAGCCAACTTTGAAAAATTACATTTCCTAAGTTCACTGTATCGGGAATCGATTCGGGACCCTTGAGAAACAGCGTTAAGACCCTTGACCTTAACCAATCATCCAATTACCTCGTCAAAATGACTTTATTTGTCATTTATGACAAATATAAGGGAACGAATATTTTTGGATGATTCCGTTTGTCGAAGAGCCTTTACCTAACCAACAACTTTATTCAAAATAATTTATTCAGAAGCAATAAGGCCTTTGAGACTGCTAAGTATCAATATAAATTTATTTTATTTACCTGAGTCAAATGTCATATATCAATTTTAATATTTCTCAATATACATGTACCATAGTATTGAACTAGGATCGAAAAAAAAAATTGACAAACAATTTTAATATTACCAATATTATTGCAATGAAAATAATATAAAATGCTATGATTGATCAGCGTGTTATGATATCAAACTACTTATATTCCATACTCACTGTTCTGTTTCCGAGCTCATGAACTCTGCAGTTGAGCTGTGCGGTCTTCCCAACGAGAGCTGTTACGTTTTTCGAATAAGCTACATCGAAGCGTGGTCCCCGCTGAGTGAGTCCCAGGTCCACATCAGTATAGTCCAATTCTTGTACCCCATCAGATGCTAAACTATTTGTGTTGTCAGTGCATCCTGAAAAAAATATCTAACTTAATATTCATCTTTTCATCTTACGGCATAGAATCGAATATATGTAGATTAACGTTGGACAAATTGCTATACTTATAGTCGTTGTGTCGGCAAAGTAGTAAATTGTATCCGAGTGAGTTGCCAGTATTAAAATAATCAAGCGACACACATGACATAACATCAAGAGACTCGTTCAAATCAAGAACTGAGGGCGATTTGTACAAACACATTTCGTTCCGCAAACGCAAAGTATTAGAGCAATTTCTTTGCGAATCATACGTTATTACAAGTCTCGATTTCTCTAATATTTTTAATATGCAGATGGTTGACTTGAGAACTATTGTTCAAAAAAGTCAATTGAAGAAAGCTCACTTGCATCCCCTTGGTCTTGTTTGGGTTCCCAGATGACAGAAAAATCTTCTCAATATTCCTCATCTTTTACAAATTTTCCTGCCTCTCATAATCATTTAAAGTATCCAAGTTAACAAAGTAGAATTGAATAAATAATTTAAGAAAGAGCAAAAAATGAAACTTAATTTTAAACATGTCAAAAGTGGATTACGCTCGCGAGATTTCAAAAATCCTTAAGCACGAGTGAGAAGGAATCTTAATTATAACGTCGACGGGAAGCCAGAAGCATCCCTTCATAATTTTGCATTGGCCGTTTGCAGCGATCAGCCAACATTGTCATAAAACACCAATTTAATTAAAACTCTTGAAAATCAAAGTTGGAACAAAAACGCTTGTTTGATAACAGAACATTAACCAAGAAATAGCTTGTTTAATAATACTGTAGCACTTGCTAAACGTCGACTTTTGTCTCGGTTGAAGCCAGTGTTATAGCAGCTATTCACAGCAAAGACAGCTATTGTTTTCGCTTGAATTATGGCAACAATACATCTAGTTATTATAGAGCCACTATGTTCTCCGATTATTTCGCTTCAAATCGCTTTGTTCCAGAGGTGAATTAAAAAATGTTATTTTCATACTTTCCGCTCGTAGTTTTCTTTAATTATTTGTTTGAAACACTCTGTCAAAAGACATTTTATAAAGATTTCTTTTCTTTTGATGATAAAAAATTGTTTATTAAAGTTGCAAAGTATGATGCTTATAAGAAATAGAGTACCGAGCTTTTATATGAAAGGTTTTCGATAACTTAACTTATGAGTAGGGTTATGATTTTTCCTTTTTTTATGTTAAGGTGTTAAGAATAAGGGTATTCCTAATTCACTCGAGGAAACTGTATTTATTACTTTCGATTCATACTTTTTGATACAATTTCAAAAGTTAGTGCTACATTATGATATGAGTTGTGTTTTAATAATGAAGTCCATCAGTTAAGCTGATGCACTGCACAAGTATCAGCGTATACAATAATAATTTAATATTTATAATGAAAACGTATGATTTATTATGCATTTTCATGTTAGTCTTGAATATATTTTTTTTATTTTATTCTTTAAAATCATTGCACATTTAAAACACAAATAAAAAAAAAATGTTATATTACTTTGATACCTAATCCTTAATATTGCAATAACTTTGTTGGTTCACAGGTCAAAGATACTAAAGGATTTACTTTTAAAAAGCGTGTATAATAAATTATATTAAGATTAAACCTACACATTACTATAGGGTATACTTTTAAATTAATATAATCAAAGTTAAGCCACGCTAACATTTTTTAATCAGATGGAAAGCGAAATCTGAAATAAAGTTGGCAAATGGAATGGTCTTGATAAAATAAGATCTGAGTGACTAAATGTAATTTAAGGGATTTGAATATATAGCAGTTCTGTTTTTATTTAAATTAACTTCTCCGAATGGACCATTGGCATTGTGTTTTAAGTGTTTCGTTTGACCTAATTTCACTCCTCAAGTTCTCCTCAAACTTATATTAAGTCTCATTACTTTTTAGTATTTTCATTTTTCTTTGGTGTGTTTTAAAAAAAATAATAAGGCAAAATTAGTAGTAACATCCGACTTCTCATAGTTACGGAGCAAAAGGCCGTTTTTGAATTGTTATAAAAAGTTGAAAGTGTAAGATTCAATTGGGAAATACACGCTTTGTATAATTATATTTTATGTTTTAGTGTACATAAAATATAATTATATATTATATACGCTTTGTACTTTGTATAATTATATTTTATGTTTTAGTGTACATAAAATATAATTATACAAAGCGTGTATTGTATAAGATTGCCCTAAAAGTCTATATCTATACTATCTATACTTCTTCTATACTATATTACTAATATTATAAATGCGAAAGTATGTTTGGATGTATGGATGTTTGTAACTCTTTCAAGCAAAAACTACTGAACCGATTAACATGAAATTTTGCATACACGTTGTCTGGGACACCAGAAAGGACATAGGGTACCTTTCATCCAGAAAAAAAAGGACTATTCCCGAGGGAACTAACGCCTGGCCAAAGTGTTATAGCAACACGAGGTCAAGCGTTATATTGCTTTTTTTTAAATTTTCAACGCGGACGAAGTCGCGAGCACCAGCTAGTTTATACATAACTTTAACGCGAAATTTTTGATCGTTTATTTATTGAGAATTTGTTTTTTTCTATATTATGGGTTTACGTTTTAGTATGGCAATACAAAACATGTAAATAGTTATGTCTAAGTAAATCAATATTCCCCTAATAATGGTGAAAATCCGCTAACCAGTTTAGCAAACATGCGGACAAGCTGAAAGATGCCGATTCCAACTTTTATTTGTGCTATTTTAAATTTTAGTGTTTAATCAATTTATTTATTTATTTATTTATTCATTCATTCACATTTATTTAATATTGTTAAACGTATTAGTTATGTTAATAGTTAAATTTGTAATGTTAACGGTAGTCCACAGTGAAGTAATGTAGTGGACTAAGATCTATACCTCACACAGAGTTGAAGTTTGTTCCAAGCATAAAAAGATAGTTCTAAGTCTATTCTAAAAGACTTTAGTGACTGTGGTTTTAGAAAAAAAAAATTAACGAATAAAAACTATAAAATCCGTATAGACATCAATATTTAGACAGATTCAAAAAATTTAAATTCATTGATTTAGAAAACCGGATATTTGGTGAGTGCGGTTTACTAACAGAGTCGGTTAAATGAAATACGCCGGCACGTATTTCATTTAGAAAAACATTTTTGAGTGAACAGGATACACGTATAAATAAAATTATGAATATACACAGATAGCTATATGAAGGTATACTTATACATAGTATAATGAAGTCATACTTAAAATAGTTAATGAAGGCGGTTCCAAGCAAATTGCAGAAAGTTTTATTCCGACATTAAAATCTCTTTTAATATCTACTTAGGTGTGCAAGATACTTGTCCCCGAATCCCTACAACAAAATGGTCTTAACATTATGGCAGCAGTACGTTTTAATACTGTTGTATACTTGTTAGATAACATTGTTATATTGCACTTTTATATAAATGTGTATAGTCTTGCTTTATGTTGAAATGTTATAGGCAAAAAGGTGTTATAGAACAGAGGTTATATAATTGATAATTATGTTATTAAATCTGGATGCACCTTAACTAAAAAAACTATTCCTCTGTCAGCTAGTTATCCTTGCAAAACAACAAAGTAATGAAGCCAGCATGCTTAGAATCCTGCTTAAGGAACTCAAGATTATTTTGTTATGTAGTGTTCTCAAAATATTTTCACACCCCAAAGGGTAGAATGTAGCGAGCCTTATTCATTACAAAACCATTGTAATTACCTATATTCAGCAAATAAATTATTATTATTATTATTATTATTATTATTCAAGTATATATTTTCTTTCTTAGATTTAAATTTTCTACAATATAAATAAAAAAACAATAAATATTATAAAGAATGTAATGAAGCCAGCATGCTTAAAACCCTGCTTAAGGAACTCAAGATTATTTTCTTATGTAGTGTTCTCAAAATATTTGCACACCCCAAAGGGTAGAATGTAGCGAGCCTTATTTATTCATTATAAAAACCATTGTAATTACCTCTATTTAGCAAATAAATTATTATTATTATTATTATTAAGATTGCTAGAATGTACAACTTTGTAAATATATTTTGTTTCTTAATAAATTTGTTCATCATAATGTACCTAGATATCGTACATGAACATCCAAGTAGTAGTGAGAGTACCCACGACTATGTCAAATATCTCTTGAACTCTTTGACACGAGTTTGGAGCCGTGGTGATGCATATTTTAACGCGATGCATGCACACGAATATTAAGGTACCACCAACCTGTACGAGTGACTAGTGCAAGTGCGCCCAAAGCACTAAACAGGAAACCGGCAGACATTGCTAGATCACGTGACCGCGCATAACATACGCTCACGCTTTGACGTCAACCTGCGAACAAAACAGAGCTTTGTTATTAAATTATATAGGGATTTATTCTGTACGAGAAAAGTCTAGATTGAAATCACTACATAAAAGCTATTGTTGTTATTGTAGAATTCAAATTATACTATTATTATTTGAACGGTCATTTTTTTAAATTACATGTAAGTTACGTTTCATCATAATTATAAGACATGTGATGTATAAAGGTCTCTTCAAGGACTAGTGTTTTTTCACGAATGCTGTCAGTAACGTTAATGCTGTTTAATTTTTTATGACCTACTATATGCAGGCTGAATCTAGAGTTTTCTTACTTTTTTTTTCTATGTTGTCAGATCATAAATAGACCAGGTATTTTCAGCGTTATTTTTTACCACTACGACAGTTATAAACTCGTCATAAACTCATAATTTATTATTAAATGGTTTGATTGGTGCTAATGATCATTCTCTCAGTGAAACCTTTTTAATATTTATTCATATTTTTCATACATTTATTTAATGCTATTTTCGATATTAGCATTTTTCTCTTAAGTAGTAACTTAATCTTAATTTATTTCAAGTATAAATTACTATTTATACTTGAATTTCTATTTCATATAAGTACTGTACTAGATTGAACGCATAAAATTATTCCGACAGTGTTCAAAATAAGAAGATAACAAGTTAAAACTGCTCGAAAATCTCACCAAGAATCCTTAAGAGTTTATCTGTAGCTATTATCCAAACGAAAATAGTTTTGCAGCCACAGTAAGAATAATTGTGTACCAGTGCAGTAGGTAAACTTAAATGCCAAGTTATTTCACGATATTTAAAAGGAGTAATTTATACTTGAAATAAATTAAAATTATTTCTTAAGATATAAAAAATTAAATTACTACTTAAGAGAAAAATTCTAATATCGAAAAAATCGCATTTTATAAATGTATGAAAAATATGAATGAATATTAAAAAGGTTACTCTGAGAGAATGATCATTACTCGTAGCAGCAATCAAACTAGATAATAATAAATCATGAGTTTATGACTAGTTTTAGTGATAAAAAAATAACGCTGAAAATACACCAGATTTATGAACTGACAACATAGAAAAAAAAAACTCTAGATTTAGCCTGCATCTAGTACTCATAGGTCATGCTATTAAGTCAGCGTGCTGTACTGATTGTTTCATAAAAAATTAAACACAACTATGTTACTGACAGCATTCGTGAAAAAACACTAGTCCTTGGGGAGACCTATATATACATCACATGTCTTATAATGATGATGAACTATAAATTCTTATCTTCTACATATTTCATTGCATTACTAATATTTGAGTGAGTACTTTATATACTGCTGTTCAGTTATAATGTGCTCAAACGTTTCTGCTTTCACGTAATTCCATTGAGAGTTTGCTTCGCTTGTAAATTCGTAATACTAAACATGGAAAGAAAAACCAGTGTTTTGCTGTCTGCAAATTGAATTGCGAACATCGCAATTTGCTGTTTTTTAAATTTTTTCATCTTAATTTCCTCTATTCTGTAATTCATCTGATACTAAATTAAAAATATTTTAAGATTTTTTTATGATTTTCGTTTCTACAAGCTACACTTAAGTTTTAAGCCCCCTGTTAGATAAGCAGCTTAACAAATTTAAGACATTGAGGCATCTATTTTTTTATAGAATCAAGAAAGGTCTGTTGTATTGTTATAAACTAAAAATTCTAGTTAGTAATTTTATAATGTTTATTTATTAGTAATATTTAATTTTATTAATATTGTGTTTACATAAAAATATATATCAATATTGTGATTATTATTAATATTAAATATCGCAGACGTTTGCATAATTTCATTGATATTTTTAATTGTTAATTTTTAATTAGAAATAATTAACGTAACTAAATTAAGTACTTTGTCGAAAACGATGTTCCTAATCATATAATATATCTTTGATCGAAAGATCCGTGATCTTTGATCGACAAATAATAAATCGTTACCTTCTTGGGTTTCAGAAATAAAACAGTTTATGATGACTTTTCATTATGTACACTATTTTGCATTATCTTTGAAACTAATCACATTAAGTATTTCAAAAATTAAAAACCTATATTCATAGAGGACTCTCTGTGTATAAGTAGGCTACTTTTAAAAGCTAATTTATTATGTAATAATGGAATTTATTCGTGTGCAGTATAAGATTGAAGTTGATTACATACATAAAAATAAATATACAACCAATAAAAAAACGAGCCACAGAATCGATAAATTGTAACAAATAAGAAAGGGTCGCTTAGTTTAAACGCCTTGTTCGAAGCTAATCCACGATTTGTCCTTTGATCTACCTTCGGAATAAATTTGGAGGGGATCGGGGTGGCCACACTTTTGATCCCCAGTTTATTTAATGAAGTAACTCTTACTCGTTCGGTAAGAAAAGAATTCTGGCTCTGTTCCAAGCCTCAATAAAGAGAGAGCAAAAAAAAAGAAAAAGTCTAGAAAAGTTTCTTGTGCAGGCTTAGTGCGAGGACAAGTAAATTGGACGATATTGCTGGCAATAAAATTCACTGTAACCAGGAGTTCTGATTTTTTTTTTAAATTTTTTTTTTATGTTGGTTCATTTCAAAATGGTCCGTACGTTCGTTCAAAATACCAAAAAAATACATTTGCATCTAACGAAAATTAAGTGCTCCACTGATTGTCGTTGACTTTGAAGGCTTTTCGTGATAATAAAAAAAAAAATAACTTTATGGCTAGTTAAAAATATTTAGACTTGTATTTTTAAGTTATTATCAATTATACATTAAAATTACGTGTTTTTTTTTTTTTTTGTAATTTCAAAACTCTGTAACCTCGTTTAGGTAATGCGTTGATGAAGTTTTGAAATTAATTTATAAACGTTTTGAATGCATCTCGGAGTAAAATTCTGTATGAATTAGAAATAATGATCTTTTAATGAGCTTTTAATCTTAATCAAAATATCCTGTGTTTCTTTCCTCAAATTCATCACGTTCAAAGTTATTGTGGTGGTCTACATCTCTATGCTTTTCTCGACTATGAGAGATCTATATTTTACGTTTAGCATAATGTAAATAAATAGAGATACATAAGTTCAATGTAAACTTTTATTCACTGTAATTTTAAAATTACTATGATAAAGGCCTCTTTCACCATCTCTGAGTAAAGTCTCAAGTAGGCTAACCGTCATTTAAAGTCACCAGTCATCGGGAATGATAGAGCTGATATACATTTGTTTGTACGGTAAAAGTCCTAAACATTAAAATGAAAATATAAAAAAAAATTCGCCTATCGAAGGATACAGTAAACCGAGTGCATAATTTAATAAAACATAAAATTATTTCTAAAAGTAACTAATCAACACTTTACTTGTAGTTGGTGAAAGAGGCCCTTAGAGGCAGTATATCATATTTTTATATCATAAGCTTTTTAAATGTAACAATATAACAATTAAAAATATTAAATTTAAGTTAAAGCAATATTTTTTAAACTGTAATTAATAGTATATAGTTATAACTTTATTAATAATTACAAATTATAACACGAGATTAAACCTCAGTGGTTTTTAGTGTTATCATTTTACATGTTACATTATATATTAGTCTTAAAATAGTTAAATATTTTAAATAAATAAATAAATATTACACCATTTTTTTTTGTAGCATTGCAGATGATTGCTTGTCAAAATAAGATCTGTAAGAGGATCTTTCTTATGTGTTATAGAACAAGGTTGAATTAAAAAGAACGACTATAAATCCTGCTCAGGTGCGACCGGTGCTCACTCAAGTCAGTGTAAGCACTAAGGTTGAGACACGAGTGATTAATATCATCTGTCTTACGTCCTTTAAGACTACGTTCCGTTACGCGGCTACTATTTCTATTTGGACTCAAATGTAATGTCACACGTTCTCTTAAATCTATACTAATATTATAAATCTGAAAGTAAATCTGTCTGTTTATCTTTTACCTTTTCAGACCCTAACTACTCAACTGATCATCATGAATTTGTGTATACACGTTGTCAGTTATACAGGAAAAGACATATGGTACTTTTCATCCAAAAAAAATCCAAGGGATCATCTAAAAAAATGTTTTTTGTTACTTCAGCATCTGTAATTTAGAGATTTGGGTATCTTTTGACAAAGGTCTTCTCTAGATTTTATTTATTTAATTGTAATTGAAATTAATTTAAAAAAGAAAGATAAAGTTGAACTACCTTTCGTGGATATAGGCCTGAATTGTTTTAAACATTACCTGTAGCGAAATAGTTTCTCCTTCTATATGTGTTACGAGTATATGATATAAAAATTGCCCCAAAATTGTGTATATTATAAAAATAAAACTTGTTCTTAGAAGACTAATAAATCATTGAAAACTTCTAGTAACCTAATGACAACCGGATTTATGTCACAAATACTAATTAATTGTAGCAAATACACTCGTTATAGAAAGAGAGAAGTGTTCAAAAAATTATTTATTCTCATTTTTAGGAAAAAAATAATTTAAAAATGTTTACAGACTGGATGATACTTCAAAGAGCCGTGCAACGAAGCGACACTAATTAAATTGACCCGTGTTTTTCTGTGATATCAACCTAATATTATGAAGTGACAAAATGTTAGGTTATGATAATACCTAGATATTGGTGGTATTGGTTTTTATTTGAGAATAGGTGACCTATTAAAAGTAACATTTAAACCTTCAATTAAATTTAACCTTCGGAATTTATATTTCCCTGTCATCATCAATTATAAACTCTGTTTGTCTAAGTTAGCTGTCTAATAGTTTTCCCCGATTATTATAGTAATATACAGTTCGTTATATGTACTGTATATGTATCAATGATTCATGCAAAAATCAACCTTATTACTTCAGTGCAAAGACCAAGCGACGATGGTTTGATTAAATTATCAATAAAAGTCGACCTAAATATGTAAGGAACCTGAAATTGTCGGTAAAGATACGAAATTTACACCGCACTGTACAAGTTTCGAATATACGTGCTTTCTAGCTAAGATTTTCGATAAGACTGTACGAACTAACAAAGGAGCGAACTTGGTTCACGGTATAAAGTTCACTCAGTAGTGTATCTGATTGTTAAAATTTATGTATGTTTATACAATTGCTTTAAGATCTTTTATATCATTTAATATTTTTATTCCATCGTGGAGTACATAAATGTATATATACGAGTAAAAATCTATGTTTGTGTAAGTATCTATATGAAATCTCTACACTCCCAAGGTTTTAGCAATCACCACGAAAGTTGGCAAGTACGAGTATGGGTACTTTTTATTGGTTATAAAAAAAAGTTAGGGATGAGATGTGTAAACATGTAATTTAAAAAAATACGTCGATTTTATTGAAATTAATCGACATTTTATACGTGAAAATAAATATTGTAAGTTTTTTGATTTTTTGAACATACTTTATTTAAAACAATTTTTTTTTGGTAAACATATTACTATATTTACCCAAAACATTGGTCAGGCCAGGAAATACTAGAACTTAAGTAGGTACTTACTTAACTAGAACTTACTTTACTAAATTTAAATAGCTATTTAAATAAAAGGTTTTACAAAAAATAAATTGGACTTTATTTTTGGGAAAAATAAAAATACTTTTTTTGGGTTAAGGTTGGCAGACAGGGTGGCAGTTCAGTTGGTGGTATGTGTTTACCAGTCGTCTATAACACAAGCAACGTCACAGGTACTGCAAGTGCGTAGCCTACTTCAATAGGATTAAGGAAAATGATAGGGAAATATAGAATTTTTACCCCAAGACTAGGTTTACTGGGGCTGGGATTTTTTTTTCGGGTATTTTTATACCGCTATATCCTTTTACTATGTACAATGTTAGGGAGTTTTCAAGGGAACTGTGTTCCAAGAGGAAAAGCGAAAACGTGACTTTGTATAGAGATTTTTCTTCAAAACATTGTCTTCAATCTTAGTTCAGCTAATAGCCATTATTTAATTCCGATCCGTCTGTTGTTCGGTAAGTAAAGCCATTGGGTATGTAAGTAAATAAATAACTTAGTTTGGTGTAACTTCGAAACAAAGGAAGATAAAACTAAAAAAATATTTAAAATTTTAAAATTAGTTTTAAATTTAAAACTATACTAATATTATAGGATTTGTATGTTTGTAATGAATAAACTCAAAAACTATTGGCTCAAAAATTCTTTTCACCTATAAAAGGCTACGTTACAGCGAGTAACATAGACTATATTTTATAAAGTTACGCGGACGAAGTCGCGTGCAACAGCTAGTAATTATATAATTGCTAAAGCGACTTTGTTTGTTTGATTGTTTCGCATTCACACCTTAACTTCTTCACATAGGTAACTTTCACCCAGAAAAAATATATTTTATTTTTCCTGTTTCCCAGGGACGCCATCGAAGTCGCGGGCAAAAGTTAGTTTTACTGTAAATCCATACTAATATTATAAATGTAAAAGAAACCATGTCTGTCTGTTTGTTACCTTTTCACGCCTTAACTGCCCAACCGATCATTATGAAATTTTGCATACATACACGAGTTCAGGGATACATAAAAGGATACAGGGTACCTTTTATCCAGATAAAATCATTGTTCTAAAGGGATTATTTAAATAAAATAAAAAAACTTAACGCCTGGCCAAAGTGTTGTAGCAAAAAGAGGTCAAGCGTCATATTGCTTATATTTTAATATTAAAAAAATTTCTACGCGGACGAAGTCGCGGTCACCAATTAGTATAAATAATATAAGAAAACTTCAAAAAAAGATGGATCTATTTGTAAAATAAATCCGATTTGACTAAGTGTAATTACGAGAGATTGCGATCCTTTTAAATAAACCAATTTTTGCATTGCAAAACTGAAGTAGATTTAGAATTAAGCAGACATAGAGAAAAGCGCTTTAGAATTCCTCCTTCAACTGAACAAAACTTGGTCTGAATTGGATCTCTTAAATTGAATTCTCCTCAATTGCATGTTTTAATGCAAGAATCTACTCCCTATTGCATGTTTTAATTCAGGTTTGAAACCAATCGTCTATTTTTAGTTTGAGTATTATTGAGTCCAACATTATTATTGATCAGTTACTCCATTCAGGTTTAGCTTGTGTTTATAATGTTGTCACAGGCCATCTGATACACTATTTACCTGATGGTACAGACCATCAAATGTATTGTGCAAGTAGTTGTTAGAAAGATGCAGTCACAGTATAGAATTTAAAGTATATGTCAAGTTAATTGAATTTTGGACACCACAATCTGAGATCATCACGTCATAAATGTACGTGGTGATATGACAGGTATCGTTTTTACACATATAAAGGTCATACACATAAAAGAAATAAATTATATTCGATTGGGAGGAGATAGGAAGTAGGCTTTAGTATTGCTTACTAACTCACCGAAATACAACTGCACACATGCTGCTATTTCACAGTGGTCTTCTGTAAATGGGTGATTACAGCTGCCACACGAGCTACTCTTTTGATTTTACTATTATTTTACAGATAGAACAACACAAATTAAATCCACGAAAGGAAAGTTCAAAGGTTTGTAACAAGCATAACGTGTGTACTGTAATTTCGCAAAACAGCGCCCGTTTTAATTAAGTTTCTAAACAAAGCAAAACGGAATAATTTCTTGTGTAATTATTACTTGTTACAGTTAAGGGGTGATGCGAAGTTCGAGAGACCTTTCAATTGTGATGCTGCCTCTTTGAAACTGACTCAAGTTTGTGGTTGAATAAGACTTGAAGTTTTGCGTCGAAAGAAGATCTGGAACCGTGGAAACTTGTAACATTAATTTATAATGGAAACTAGACTTTAATGTAAAGTATGAAACACAAAATTAATTTCTATGTGAGAGTTAATAGTGGCTGGTTCTTACAGAAGAACCAGCCACTATTAACCCCAAACATTAGAAAGAAAATAATAAAAAAAATCGCCTATCGAAGAATGCAATAAACCGAGTGCATAATTTAATAAAACATAAATTTATTTCTAAAATTAACTAATCAACACTTTACTTGTACTTGGTGAAATTAAATTTAAATTTGTGATATTATGTGTTTGTGTGATTTTATGTAACGTACGAATATGTACATATATGTGAATGTGTGTGTGGTGAATGTGAATTTGTGTGACATCTAAAAATTAGAATATGATTTTGAAAATGGAACATGATGATTAGAATCTAATTGATATTATTATATACAATTAGTTTCAATATTAACATGTCAATAATTTTTTAACTTTCTGTTTCATGACATCAAATGTCTTTAGTAGATATTGAAGGAAAGTCTGATACAAAGTTCATTTAGCTGAAATCACTAACGTGCGAAAATCGATTTTATTACATTTTCTCTTCCCTTATTTACTGAAACGTATAGAAGCCTCCGACTGGAAACTTAGATAGTTCAGCAGTCATTTGTAGGGGTTTGCACATAGTATACAATTACACACTATTGATGGTAACCTCCCTTTGATTAGGTGCGGGGTTTGTGACGAGAAGTTCCTACTATGGAAACTCGATAAATCCAAATTAGGTCATGTTTCATATGCTCACACGTTCAGTGATTAAAATCTGACTCGGTAGTCATATATATTATATTATATTGAAATCTGAACTGGTCTCTATTTTAGTAGTAGTTAGTATTCTTTATTTCTTTAAAAAGACTAGTCAGTTTGATTATAGTATAGATAATATGATCTCGAGTCAAGATTGAGAGTCAAGGAAGTTGGTATAATTTATTTATTTTAAAATCTAAGTTATTTTATTATAGAAATATACACTTATTATTTATTTTATAATACTTTTGTAGACATAAGTATAGATTTTCATTTGATATTTTTATAACCTTTCATTCCTCGGTTATTTTAGGTTTCCTATGCAGAGTCGTAGAGTGATATTAAATATGACGATAAACAGCCTAAAACCTTCTTCAAGAAGGTGTCTGTCAAATGCAAACAAAAAAAAACTATTTTTAAATCCGGCCTCTACTTCCAAGAATAAGCGAGCGAGCAGGAAAAACAAACTCTTCAGATTTATTAATTTCGTATAGATAAAAATATTTCATAGTCGATGAATACTATTTTAAAAATCCAACTACTACTTAGTTCTAGAGATAAGCTCGTAAAAATTAAACAAACATTGCAGCTGTTTCATATTGGTAAAGAAATTTATAAAACGAAAAAAAAAAATCTGAATACACATTATACATACAAAGTTCGAAAATATGTTTGGACGTATGGATGTTTGTAACTCTTTTACGCAAAAACTACTGAACCGATCACCATGAAATTTTGCATACACGTTGTCTGGGACACCAGAAAGGACATAGGATACCTTTCATCCAGAAAAAAAGGACTATTCCCGAGGGATAAATAAAAAATAAATAACTATTTGCTATTATATTGCTTTTTTTTTTAATTTTCAACGCGGACGAAATCGCGAGCACCAGCTAGTAATATTATAAAGAGAGAATATTTTGTATGATTGTAATGAATAAACTCAAAAACTACTGGACCGATTTTAAAAGTTCTTTCAACTACAGAAAGCTACATTATCACTGAGTAACAATAGGCTATATTTAAAGTTGCGCGGACAAGGTCGCGTGCAGCAGCTAGTACAGTATAAATTCCAAGTTTTTGAAAAGTTTCGAATAAAGTTCGAGTTTTTTCAGTAGGTAGTCCTTTAAATAGCATTTCAGTGACACGAGTAGAGGCAGTCTAAAATAGGGACTGTATTTATTCAGGCAGAACGTATTAACACGGGCCTAAAGGGATGAGCAGGACTTCGGAATATAGGCAAATTAGGACGTTACGCTAATGTTTTGGGGTCTTCTACATAGGTTATAACAATAACAGTATACCTTCATACGTACAGGCCGTTTAAAATGTATTAAATGAGTGTATAGTTTATTCAGAATTACATCTATACTGATATTATAAATGTGAAAGTAATTCTGTCTGTCTGTTACCTTTTCACGCCTTAACTACTAAACCGATCGTTATGAAATTTTGAATAAACATTGTCAGGGATACAGGAAATGACATAGGGTAAAAAAAAAGTATAGTTCCCGAGAGATCATCTAAAATTTAAAAAAAACTAATACCTAGTAAGTGTCATAGCAATACAGATGCTCTCAATGCTCTCAAATCTCTCAATGCTGACGAAGTCGCGGGCACCAGCTAGTAATAGATATTTGAGACATTAAAGAAATAAAAATTACAAATTTCTAATAAATGACAGACACAATGGGACTTCTATATTTTAACGAATTCTCTCTCCGATAAATCGTTTGGGATTAACGGATTTAAAGTTGCAACGGACAGTGTGACGATGAATCAAATTGATTTTTATTTCATTGTATGAATAAATCACGCGCTGAGATCATATTGAGATATTGGTTTGTTTTCCCATGATACAAAGAATCAATGCAATAATTATCATGCCCTTTTTTTAACGTTGGGAACTCATAGATGACCCGGCAGTGATAGAGGACGCTGCGGGGTTATGCCGATCTCCTACCGGCTAAAACCCAACGACTTTCTATCGTGGCCGTTGATGGGGCGAGGTCGCGGGGACGTTATGACACGACGTCGGTGCCCCGCCACGACTGTCCAGCGCGGGGAGAGATCCCTGTTGAAACCTCGGCGTACCCGAAAGTGGAGGTACGCCGATAATTATCACACCTGTCCCTCCACTTAGCTAGTAGCACTTACTTAGTAGCAAAAGCTAGTCTATAATCTACTATCTTTTGCTCGCGAATTCGTCTGCGCCCCATTTTCTTAGATGCTAAAACATTTATTCAAACTTTATGCTCATATATTTCTGTCAGGCGTAATTTTTATTATATTTTTAAATTATCTTTCAAGAAGAGTACTTTTCTCAGGACATAGGATAAAAGTTATTCTATGTCCTTTTTTGTTTAACTGACAACATGTATGCAAAATTTCAGGATGATCGGTTGAGTAGTTAAAGCGTGTAAGAGTAACATTCAAACTTACTTTCGCATTTATTAGTTCGTATTTTCCTAGTTCTTATAATATATAATATTAAAAAATGCTTACGTGTTAAATTAGGTCATCATATTATTTACATTTTCCGTCCGGCGTATCTATGTCAATTACGGAAGATTGTAGGGAAAGCGATCCATACTTTACAAGTTAAATACCTACTTATTAGTAACAATATTTTTTATTTTATTTTATTTGCAAAACCGAATACAATAAATAGTAAAATTGTTAAGTACTTAAATATACTTCGTAATGATTGTGCACAATGCTTAAATAATATTATTTTAAATGCGAACGTAAGTTTGTTTTTTTGTTGAGCTTTCACCCTTAACTACTTAACCGGTCTTAATGAAATTTTGCATAGGTACACGTCATTACAGTGAATGGCATAGGGTACCTTTCCTCCAGGGAAAAGTATTTTCCCAAGGAATCATCTAAAAGTAAGAATAAAAAAATTGAACGCTAGACAAAAATATATAAACAATAAAAATTGATTCATAGTTTTAACACCTGCAAAAGAAATCGCGGGAAAATGCTTATATTTCTATAAAGTTCACCTTCAAGCTTTTCTTTTATGTTAGCTCTAATGTTTAAACAGTTCATTGAAGTTAGTTAGTTAGACGTTTTGTTTCAAATCGAAGAGTTTGATGACTCAAAAGCGAGACTGCTGAGTTGGCTTAGATGAAATATCACTGGCAATCATACTTCCCTGTCTGATTTAGTCACTTTATGAGCATTAAATTTTTAAAAAAAAATCTAATTTTAATCTTCTGATTATAATGCAAAATAAATCTGAAACTTGTCTATTTATTGAGACATTTAAAAACGAGTCTAGGTTACTCAATTTAGTAACAAAAAAATATATTAATTATTTTTGTAATAAAGAGTAGGCAGACGATTCATTTAATGGTAAGTGGATACCGTTGCTTAAAGACAAAAGCTACCAAAATGAGTGGCAGCAAACGCGCTAATTGATAAAAATAGGTAAATAATAAAAATTGTCAAAAGTAAAAATAATATAAAAAACATATGTGTACAAATATAATTTCTAATTCGTGTACACAGATTTATTGCAAATTTACTTACATAATATTACATAAGTAACATTTCTATTTGGAGAAAGTTTCCAGATATTGCTGTACTTTCCCTCCTAAATCCCGACATCAAATATGCGGTTGGACAAGTCGAATATAACAAACAAAGTTAAACACACAGTATCTTAATCTCGAAATTGGCCGTTCTAGGTAAACAGAAAATAAAACACCCAGAACTTTCCCTTTGTCTGCGTTATTTATTGTTGTATTATGACAAACGGGGTCAGATATCCGTCGTGTTGTGAGGTGCCTTTAATAGCGGTAAACAAATAAGACATTCTAATTAAAACGCTAATATTTAAAAAAAAATTTTAACTCGTAACACTAAAAGCATTGGCAAAACCATTATTTAGATAAACATAAATATTTATCAAAGAATCTGAAATTTAATAAAATCGTAATAAAGTTTATACTATATGAGAATTATATTTAACACATAACTTAGGTTAACAATGTGAATCATAAATTATTTGCCATAGAGTCAATGTTCCTTGGCAAATCATACTTGCCAACATATCAATATAATATATCAATGATTTTTCTTATAATTTTAAATATTTTTTTTGTACATTTATTATCTATGTTAGATTGACTATGTCGCTGTAGGTATATATACAATATACCTACAGCGACATAGTCTAATGAAGTTCAATAAAATGAAGCCAAAACGAGTAGATCTTTATGTGAACCGGTTCCATGATTGTTTTGTGTTTTTTAGCTTTTTCGATTTATGTATTTCATCAAATTTTGACCATCATTTTTTATATGAATGTAGAGATACATCGCTACTTTCGTATAAAAAAGAAAGGACATCACCCAGCCTTAATACATTTTTGGGCTAATTTTAAAAGTGCCGGCCAACAATATTAAACTTTTTATTATTATTATTATATAACACAATATTGTAAACATTTTTCAATATCACAACAAAGTTCTAAATATTATATTTATATGTTAAAAGTTAACATTTTTGTGACATTTTTAAAAGACATGTTTGTAACATTTGGAGAATTATAAGGAATTATAATAAATACATATTTATTATATTGTTAATTATTTAAGGCAGAATATCATTTCGGAGAAAACACTTAGAAAGAGCCTTGGCGCCATAGTGAAAAATGTTTGGATAATTTTAACGCTCAAAGTGACACCCTACCCTAACAGGGTGGAGCAGAAGACGATATAAATAAAGTTTATCGACGTACCGCTATTCTGATAGCGTTTTTTATAAGGAAATTGTTATTAATAATGTTCATGTAAGACAGCTATAAAAATGTAGATCGGTGGTTAATTTGTAAGAAACTAGCTGATGCCCGCGACTTCGTCCGCGTTCAAAAATAAAATAAAATAAAATATAACATCTGACATTTTGATTGCTGTTATAGGCCAGGCGTTCGATTTTTATTTTTAGACATCTCGGGAACAGTATTTTTTTTCTCGATGAACGGTACCCATGTCCTTTTTCTCTATAATTGTGAAAAGGTAACAGACAGACAGGCAGAGCTACTTTCACATTTATAATATTAATATGGATATTTATTGAACTACTCTATGTTATTTAGATTTAGATTTTTTGTCATTTAGATTGACGAATGTCTTATCACCCTAATAGCTGAACCCGGCCTTAATAGCTTTAATAGCTGAACGTCGGCAGGGTGCTGGACACTGCTTATATAATTTTTTTTTTTCTAAAATAAAAGTACCCTAAGTTACTCCTTATAACATCAGCTATCTGCCAATGAAAGTTCAAAATCGTGTTAACGTCCTTTAGATTCTTACATTCCTTTAGATCACTGAAACACCACCTAATTGCCTTTTAATTAAGGATTAAAAATGATAGACAAGCAGACAATTAATTTGATGGTACTTTTTCGCCTGAGGAGGGTGTATGTATGCTGCTAACACTGTTAAAGAGTTGGTAAGACATAAGAGAAAGAACTGTATGCCTGTCCATCACTTTATATTTAAGAAAAGACGGTCTCGAAATGCTCTAAAATTATTATTCGTTTTATATTCATACATAAAATGTTTTCAGGACCATATTTTAATGGTAGTTTGAGATTTTAGGTCGTATTTTTGAAAAGTTCTCCTAGAACAGTGCGATATATCTCTCAAGTTGGTACCGCTTGCATAATGTGATGGTACTAAGTGAACAAAACTTGGGAAACGCGCTATGAAATTGCCCGTCCTTTCTTCGGAGATTAGTTACACAATTTCGTTGTAAAATATATGAAAATATTTTTTAGTGTTCAATGACAAAATCCTGTAAAATCAAATTCAGTCTTTAAAATCAATTTTTTTTTAACCAGAAAAATTAAAAATGTAACGCCTTACATTTTTATTGCTGTGACGAAGGTGGTGTCGCCACTGTTGACGACAGTGTTTATATTTTTAGACGATCCCTCGGCAAGCTAACAATTTTCCAGGATAAAAAGTATTCTATATTTTAATCCAGGTAATAAACTATCTGTGTACTAAATTTCATCTAAATCTGTCAGGCTGTTTTTGCGTAAAAGAGTAACAAAAATCCATACATGCATCCTCATAAGTTTTCGCACTTATTATTATATTAGTAAAATTAGGATCAGAGCACATACAGTAAAAAAGTGACAAATATATTGTACACTCTTTCTGATTGTGAGGTGTTCAGTTAAATGTTGGTCTATTCCTGTTGTAAAGGGCTTTGAACGCTAAAAAGGTATCCTAATGCAAAATCGATGGAAGCGAAGAGCAATGTTATGTTGATGATCAAAGCAAATAATATTTCGGGTCGAAATTTCCATACGGCTAATGTAAGTGATACATATATTATATGTAGTAAGGGACCGAGGATCGTTCCTTGAGGGACCCTTTTAGTGGGCAGCAATAAATCAGATCCTAATGGAGTGTGTCAAGCACTTCGTTGGGACTACGCATATTTCCGAGTTTTAGAAGTGACCAATAGGATGGGATCTAGGACCAAATGGGGATAACATTGGGCGGACGGGTTGTTGACATTGTAGAGAGCATTAAACAAAACGATTGGAAAATGTCCCCAGCGCTCGCAGTGACGTTGCTTTATATTTTTTGTGATTCGTATTCTCAAGCCTATTAATCATTTCAAAATAGGTTCTTGTTACAGAATAATATCTACAACATATCACAGCCATAAATAAGACTTAACGAGGCTGTCCATTTTAATCATAATCTAGATCATAGTTGGTGCTCGCAACTTCGTACCCGCTGTAGGTCGTTTTTTTGAAAATCCCACAGGAACTTTACATTTTTCCAGGATAAAAAGTATGCTTTAGTTTAATCTCATAGTTTTATTAATGAATAGTCTTAAAATAAATTATATAATTTTTAAAGAATTTTGGTAGTAGATTGTTTTAAGTATGTCGCACCTCCTCGCGATAAAAATCATAATCTATGACAAAAGAGACCCATTTAGACGCAGCTGCGTTAATATTTATAATAAGAAGACCATTTTGCTCTTAAAAGTTTAAACAAGTACAAGCCAAGCCACTCTAATTTTCGGCCGCACTTTGTCATTAAGAAATCCACAAAAACTCTCAACTTGTCCCTTATGGATAAGTTATCATTTCAAATATTTTACACTACCCGATGTTTTTTACCAGATCGTATATCGAGGCGCCGCCACGAAGGTTTAGATAAATTTGAGGACAGTCAAACTCTAAGTAAGAGATGGCACCAATAGAAAAAAAACTTTTTTTTAAATAACTAAGTAATATACAATCAGACTAATTCTAAATCGAAATTTAGAATTTTTAAATCGAATTTCCGATAGTAAGCACACTTAGCGTTGCAATAAGCACACTTAAATAAAGATCATCGCGAAATAACAGCACAAATGCTGTTATGATTAAGGCGTGATAGAGGTTATTTTCCTATAAATACTTTATCCTATGAAGATTGACAGCGCACTCTTGGCGTGGTTTGTTTGTGTGTACAGACGATGTTCCATTAAGTAGTCCGTCAGCCTGCTAGGACCTTTATATGAAAAATAATAAATAATCTAGCCTACGCAATTTAGTCTAGGAAAAGGGATTTCGTGGCACTTATGTAGCTTATGCTGATTAAGCCTTAATTACATCCATTTGAAACTGGCCTTGGCCACTAGTCTATACTATTATAAAGAAAGAAGCGAATTATTCTCTACCTACTTATTAAGTAAAGGGAAATCTAAAACCACTGCACCTATTTGAAAAATACTTACACTATTTTAAAGGTCATTGAGTTATAAGGTACTAGGGAAGCAAACTATCCCAAGTACAAGTTTTGCTCCATTTTGACAACAGTTATAACTAAATACGTTGCAATGCTAAACTAAAATTTTTATTTCTAATAAATCCATACAACATGCTACTCTAGATCGCTTCTAGCATTATAATTTTCTCGCGATGGAAATGTTGTAAGCGCCGTGTTTTCTTTGGCGCTTACGCGTTTTGTTCCAAGACGTATTAAATACGGTGTTCTTAAGAGTACTCTATTGAAACCTGAATGGAACACAATGAGTGTTTGGAGGCTGAAATCTAGTACGCAATACATTTATATCGTTGTGAAAAGTACATTATTTGAGATTTACATAGGTTTTATAATTATATGTACTAATTTCTAAGTTAGTACCGTTATTACACCTTTTTACAGTATCGTAACAACCTGTACGTAACAATGCTACGAACAAGACGTACTTAACATTTATCAGCTACGTATTATGTGCTACGAAACGCTACGTTCCGCTACGACAGCCTTACGACTGTTACAGTCGCGTACTGTAAATCGTACTGTACTAATTTAAGATAGCTTATATTTAATATTTAAGAGGATTTTAGCCCAAGTTGTTACAAAACCAAAGAATGAGATGAGGTAAAAACTTATATTTGAAGCCGACGGGAGTAGTCCTTAAAGAGGAGTTTAACTTAAGTGGATGTTCTCTGTAATACAAAAAGTTTTGCAATCATGGCGAAATATCACAAGAACTTCCCGTTACTAAAATGGGTAATGATCTTAAGGGTGATTTTATAAAATGTTATAAAATGAATTATATACATATATTATTATTGAAATTTATACTTATGATCGATATATTCGTATATATTCTTTCCTAACTATAGTTTTATAAATGAAAAAATGAGTTAGTTCGCTTTTAAGCTTTAAATATGCAATCGATCATCATATTATAAAACTTTGCTAAAACATTGTTGGAATCAATAACAAAAACATATCTATTTTAATTACCAATATTATTCTATTTAAATTTCAACGCGTCTCAAATATATTATAATTTTCTGAATTTTATTTTATATGGTTTTGCAGACAGCTGGGGAATTTTTAAAACTGAATAAACAATACCTTTGGCTTTTTATTTTTTACCAACTTATTAAGTACTAAATTTAAAATTAATACAATTTCAAAATGCCTAACATATTTATTATTTTAAATTAGACATATTATGTTTAAGTTTATATATTATAAATTAAATAATATTATAGTATTATAAATAAATACCACATTTATAAAACACTTAAATTTGTTACTATATCGTAGCTGAGCTGATATCAAGAGCTGTGATGCGCCCGGGGTTCTAATAAGAGTATACCCACTTGACACAAGCAGTGACCCGTGAGTACAAGTATTAAATTATATTGACTCGGAAACAACCCCTTACGAGACATCGCGACATTTAGTTTCTACGTCGACACGAGATACACAAGACATTCCTTTCTTTATTACCCCCAAGTTACTTTCGGTATAAGCAATAAAATTGTACCTAGTTATTAAATCTAATTGATTATTAATTATCTTCCAATTGCTCGGAAATGTCTTCATTATTTTAAAAGAAGAATACATCCATTCTTTTCTATTCGCACGCCTGCAATTTCCAAAAGGACAATAATAGAAATTGCTGGATAGGTTTAAAGCGCGACCAAACATGTTAGATTATCCAGGCGCGTTCAACTAGATCAGAAGAAGACTAGACGGCTGCCATTTTGTTTCATTCTGACTAAATATAATATATTTTTAAATTTATTTTATTATAGCTGCTTTTTCATAAAGAATGAGTATTTCATCAGAAGAAATGGATTTTACCTGGCGAAAGGTGAAATCTATTTTTTGTCGAATCGTGCAAATTATAATGTAACTTTTAACATGAGTTAAATTTTGTTTCTTGCACGTTTTTGCCTATTATTTCCTTGCAACTTAAAGAAAATGACTGTACAAGTCTCGGCCGAAGTAACAATTAACGGCTTCGTTTGTTTAAAAGGGCCTCGGCCTTTTAAACCAACGGCCTTTTTAACCTTCCTTGATCTTTTCTGCTTATTTATAAAATAAAGTCGCTTTCCAGTTCTGTCTGTTTCTGCGCATTTTTTTCTAAACAACCAACTGATTTTGATACGGTTTACACAAATTGGAAAGAGCGATAAACGAGGAGGAATTTATAATTTGCAGAAGAAAAAATTTGATCCGAGAGGAATCGGCAGCGAGTAGCTAGTTAAGTGTACCTATATATAATTATATGGTTTTATGCATGAACCTAGAAAAAACAACGGACGGAATTCCACATTCTAATAAAGTGAAGTAAACTCGGTAACGTGTATTTACATGTTAACACCCACACATACAAATCATAGTAAGCTTAGCGTCCGCCATTACGCTGCTAGCTTTGATTAAGTGCACACGTAATGAGTAATTGAAATAATTATTTGATTATGCCACCTGCGTCGTGAAATGTTATTCCTTTAGCACTTTACGTGATAAAAAAGACAAGGAATCACTTTCCACATGTAAAAACGCACACGCACTAATAAAAACGCGCCGCCATTACGGTGCTTCACTTTGTAGACTGACAGCACTCCGTCCGTTGTCTTTTCTAGGTTCTAGGTTCTTTTATGATAAAAAGAAAAAGTATTAGATTATAGTCAGAGTTAACCACGCTTAGCACTATTTTAATATAACTAGATTCTCTTGTTTCTACAACAAGGGGGTAATTTTTGTAAAGGAAAAAGTTAAAAAGAGTGTCTTGTTTCCAGGAAATCTTTTCAAACTTGCGCAGACCGAACGACATTTTTATTGACAAGCAGATCTCAACTCTGTAGCGGTTGGAATAGCGGCTATATTTTGTTTAGACAATTTTTAAGAGTGCTACTTTTATTGAATTAGGGATGTTACAAGCACATTGAAGAGGCATGTTTTCATACTGAATGTCGTGAAAATAGAAAAACATTTTTTATAATAATAAAAAACCTTTTAAACACATTCAAGGTTTAGAATGATATGAATTCTAATACAGTTAGTTATTTTCTTATGATTAGGTACATAAAGCGCTATTTGTATATAAATTTAATGTAGTATTTCCATATATTGATCAAATTAAGATCATGTTAACTAAATTAGTTCATTGAAAAAAAAAAAAAATGCTTTTATACTTATATTTTTATGTTTTAATACGAAACTGTCTAGATAGAAAATTTAATGTATAATAATGTAACATAAAATTGCATTAAAATAAATGAATTTTATTTTTTTATTTTATTTTTTAATAATTATAACTCTTATGTTCAAAGACTAGAAGAATTTTACTTCAATAATTTCAAAGTGTTTGTTTATAAACATAACACTTTGTAGAGACAACAGACATAAAATCTGAACATTATATTTTTGTTTTAATTTAAAAAAAAAAAAAAAACGAGAAATCAGAAAGACGAAAGAAAAAAAATACATTTAATTACAATCACTTAAATGTAAATAAAGTCTAAATTAGCAAACCAAGCGAAATTGACGTAAATTAAGTAAATTCACTAATCAAACTAATCACAACACAGAGTTAAACTAAACGCATCATTATTCAACGCGACATGTTGCCATTACGATATGACCTTGTAATTGCGCTCATTAGGAGATCTATGAATGTGTGATGCATTCATATCCGTCAATTTATACTCGTACATAACTGTCGATAATAATATATTTTTTCTAATAAAATAAAAAAGTTTATAGAGAAAAAATGGGGTGTGGCTGTCCTTTTGGAGACTAAGGACTATCAGGGAAAAGCTATGTCGTATGGGTTTAAAATTTAAAAAATAAGCAGAAAAATAGATTAACTTTAATTACTTTTTTAAAATGCCTTTCCGTTAATGTTAACGGCAGAAATAAAGTATAGTGTTAGTTATAAGTTATTTTGTAATTAGTAGTAATGTTTAAATATTGTTAAATGTTGATAAATACAGTCCACTAAACCAACCCTTGGCAAACACAAAGGACCGCAGGTAGTAGAATGGGATGGTGCGGGCGGCGGTGCATATTTCCTTGCACAATAAGCTATTTGAATAGGTTTTTAAAGCAGTGTTGGTCCGATCGCCCATAAGTGAAGGTCGTGCACGCGCAACGAGCCTCCTTTGTGCTTGCCACGTGTTATATTTAAATGAACACGTATACGATACCATAGTTTTGTTATTTCCACTTGCTACACAAACCCCTAAGCCCTAAGCGTAACACCGTTTACAGTTAAAATAAAATTCATGCCAAATGTATAATATTTTATTTTAAATCCAATTTTTTTTTTACACATAACATCGGCTTTATGAGCAGATTCTTTATATATATATATAAATTTAATGTAATTCATTTTAAATTTTTTATTTCAGCTATGTTTCATTGCTATCGGACTCTATTTCAATGAATAATAACCACTTTTTTAAGCAAAGTAATTTGTATGCATATTTTATTTTTGTTAACAATTGTTAATTTTATAAGATTGTAAGCACATTTGCATTTTTATGCAAGAAATAAACTTTTCACCGAATAATATTATGCATAGAATCTGGCTGATTATTTAGCTTGGAGATGACTGCCAACCTTCTATTGTTTGAGACAATACACAGAGTGATTCTCAAACTTATATAATGGTGAGTCCAGACTACACAACAAAATATTTATATTAAAATATAAACATATACTTATGGCATGTTTTATATGTGTGAACGATATTATGTATTAATAAAACAAAGTTATATATAAGATTAATGCGTGAGTCACGTCATCAGTAACATTCTTATATCGCTCTGTTATATATTATGTGAACCTGTTATACAACAAAAGTTATCTATACTAGTATTATAATGAGAGAAGATTAGCATGTTTGTAAAGTAATGTATGTTTGTAATATCAGCGAGTAACATAGGCTATATTATATAAAGTAAACAACAGTTAGTGTGTTAATAAAACAAAGTTATATAACATTAGTGCGAAAGTCACGTCATCAGTCACATTGTCACAGAATAAGTAGTAGTATTACAAGTCGTAACATTGTTAAATATGTTTCTCTGTTATATAATGTGGACTTGTTATACAACAAAAGTTATGTAAATATAAAGCAGGAGTCACATTAAAGATAGAAATCAAGAACTCAGTCTTTCTCGCTTTGGCATCATGTGACAGAACCAGGCTTAGGTTTATAGGGAAGCTTGTGAGTGTTGCGGAGAATACATCACCTCTTTAGGTGTGGGTCCAGAATACATTAAATGTGACGTCAATAAACAAAGAGATTGCCTTCGTTTGCGTAATGTACGAGTGTTACGTAGGTCGGAATGAATAGTTTATGTATTACAAGCCACGAGTGTACCATCAACATGGGCCTTCTGATTTGCATAAACAGTTTCTCCTACTTTACTACAGATGGACATTGGATGTATTACGTGTGGTTCGATAAGTGTCTTATATTGTTGACTGAAGGGAATATTGCCTGTTATTAGCTTTATCTAAGACTATTTAGCTGTGAATTCCACACGTAAAATATAGTTGGAATTTAAATTAAATGTTAAAAAAGTATTTTAACATGTATAATGGGAGCATAATTGTAGAGAAGATTTGTATTTTTGTATTTTTGTTTGTAATGAATATACTCAAAAACTACTGGAGCGATTTTAAAAATTCTTTCACCTATAGAAAGCCATATTATCAGCTAGTAACGAAGGCCACATTTTATAAAGTTACACGGACGATGTCGCGTGCAGCAGCTAGTAAGTTATATAATACGAAGCATAAAGAAGATTTAATTTTAATAAGCCCGTCTGACGGCTGTAACCACATCGTTACAAGAGACCACAGTGAAATAACAGCATGTGTGCTATTATTTGTTAGGTATGAGATGCCAGAGCTCATTTCTCTATCCGTTTCTAATCCTTTATCCTTAATCCTCCTATGATTGGCAGCGCAACCTTACAGAAACGCAAGAGTAACCTAAAAATGGAATGTGGGGATACACGATTCCAAAATAGTGTTAAAAAATGGTTAATGTTGGGTTTAATGAAAAAACTATAATTACATAATTACGATAAAAAAAATTCTTTTTAAAAGAAAAAAAAAAGCAAATTCCTACAAAGTAAGCAGCGCGCCGAGGTGTTGCTTGTGTCCTTAGGCGACTGTAGCCTACCATCAAGCCAACCGTCAGCCTCCATTTATAATATGAAAAAAATAATGAAAATATCTTAAGAATTAACTTAAATCAATTAACTTAAGTAGAGAGTAAATAAAAAAAAGAGAACAATACGTAATAGGGCATCTTATTTGCGAAAGTGTGTGAACAGTCAATAAATTTTAGGTCTGGATAAACGTGTCATCCAAAGTGGATTTGGTGTTGTAAAGCCCGAATTGAGATTGGAATTTATCATTTCATTTCGCATTTATTTCACCCAACGCTAACTCCCAACTCGTGAGCACTCGAAAACGTTTAATAACCATTTATTTCAACATTATTTAGATTTATTTGAAAAAAAAAAAAATGTATTCGCTCTGTTGCAAATATATATTTTACAAATAAATTTGTATTTCTGAGGCATTAAATATACTTCTACTTTAATTAAAACCAAAACAAAATATATTATACATGCAAATTTTAAAAAAAATCGCTGTCCGCCTCTGTCGGTTTTTTCGCTAACGCATCCAACAAATTTTGATACGGTTTTCACTAATGAAAAGAGCCAAAAATGAGGAAGGTTTGTGTGTAGTAATTTGCAGAAAAAAATACACAATAATATATAAAAATAAAAACAGAACGTTAGCATAAAAACCTTCATAACAATCATACTTACAGACCAATGAATATACTTTAAAATGAACTTATGGCAGCTTAAGTGTTCTTTGAGCCATTCATTTCTCGTCGAACGCTTTTAATTAAAAGCGTTTGTAGATATTTTGGTTTCAGTGGACGTTCGTCGCAATTCAAGACAATAAGTGTCAAAATAGACAAGATTAAGCTTAAGACTAAAGCTGTTTTATAACAGCTTGTGTGTGCTTTAACACTATTCCTCACACATTCTGAAAACTACAAAATAATTTCAGATTTTCGCTGGGACGCAACTCGAGTAAGTGCTCTTGTGTCAAATTCCTTGGAAACATCTTGAGTCGGAGTATACGTAAGGACGGAGGAAATTTTAAGGAGGAATCCAATTATCTTTAGAAAGTAATCTATACATTTACTTAATCTATACTAATATTATAAATGCGAAAGTATGTATGGATGTATGGATATATGAAATTTTGCATACACGTTGTCTGGGACACCAGAAAGGATATAGGGTACCTTTCACCCAGTTCTGACGTCCCTTACTCACTCACCGAACCACAACAGCACATATGCTGTTATTTCACGGTAGTATTCTGTAAGGGGGTGGGTTACTGTCGCCAGACTGGCTGCCCAAATGACTGCAAAACGCAGTGTGCCCTGCCACTACTAACAACTACGCAGCATGACTGCCTCGTTTTGAGATCTCATTTAATATGTAGGTACACATTTAATATACGCTTTAAAATAAATGAATTAATTGGGCAATGTCAAGACGAAACTTATTTCGACCACACTTTCATATGTAAACACTAGCTGGTGCCCGCCCATTTAAAACGGAACATTAGATGTATACACAAAAAATTGCTTGTGGACGCAATCGACACTAATGTCGACATTTGTGTCGAGTGTCAGTGTCGTCATGTATTCTAAGCATTACAGTAATGCCAGGGCCAATTTCACAAACCTCAACTTATCTATAACTAGCTGGTGCCGATGAAAGGTGCCGTATGTCCTTTCTGGTGTCCCAGACAACATGTATGCAAAATTTCATGGTGATCAGTTCAGTAGTTTTTGCGTGAAAGAGTTACAAACATCCATACATCCAAACATACTTTCGCATTTATAATATATTTTTTTATAATATTAGTACGGATATGAGTTTACAGAAGATTAGTAAGGTATGCTTAAAGGTGAATAAATATAAACAAAACAATGAAATGTTTGACGATAAAAGCCTTTGAAGTCGGGGTAATGAACGTTTCCAATGTAAATACTTAAACGACGAGAAGAGGAATGGTTTTCTCATGTTGAATACTCGCTTGACTTGCAAAATATTGTTTTAAATATTTAAACCATCCAATTACATGTGATACGGTATTTTATTTCATATTTTCGTATTCGCTCGTGAAATATAAAGGGAATAAAGAGGCCTGAGTTTATTTAGGACTTCATAGCACTCGAACGAAACGTCAACGAGTTTTGACATGCACAGGAATGCTCTTTGATCTGATAATTTAACTTGCAACAAAATTATGTTTATTAAAAATTTTAAACAAAAAAAAAACTCGAAATTTAGAATTTATCTTGTCTTTCTAATGATAAAATTATTTTTATACAAAAACAAAAACCTACTCAAGACTACATGTACAAACTTAAACTAATAAGTAGATAATAATATTTTAATTACTTTCAAAACAAAGAGCATTAAAGGACAATCTAGGAAATTATTGATAACTAGCTCACTCACTCACGTGACTTCGTCCGCGTAACTTTATTAAATAGCCTATGTTACTCGCTGATAATATAGCTTTCTATAGGTGAAAGAATTTTTGAAATCGGCCCAGTAGTTTCTGAGTTTATTCATCACAAACATACAAATCTTCTCTCTTAATAATCCGTACTAATATTATAAATGCGAAAGTATGTTTGGATGTATGGATGTTTGTAAATCTTTCACGCAATAACTACTGAACCGATCACCATGAAAGGACATAGGGTACCTTTCATCGTTCAACGCAGACGAAGTCGCGGGCACCAGCTAGTATTAGTATAGATTATATAGGCTGGCACCGACTTCAAAATTAACTGACTATAAATTGTAAATACGTATACTTATATACTTACCTATTTACACAAAACTATTCTAACCTCCATTTGACATGTGGTAAGTTAACAATGAACATAAATTTGTTTGTTAAAAGTAAAATATTTGAATTAAATTGTAAAATTTTTCACAGAGCGAATATATAAATTAAAGTAAAATTAATTTCACGGTGCATTAATTTCAATAATGCCTAAATAAATTGACTATCGAAAGACTACTTTAAATGCGATCCGAAATTAAAATTATATGGGTTTCACTAGAAACCGCAAAACGATCACAGAATGGAAAAAGGGTTTATTTTAAATTCTAACGAAATACCAACTAAATTTAACTCTAAATCCCTAGGTTCCCTAGATGAAAAATTCTCAAATAATTACTTTATCAACATTTCTTTGACTGCTGCGGTTTGTTTACATAATTTTCAAATGGCGCAGACTTTTTGTTCAGTGTTTGAACAATGTTGAACACTCTTGGGTTGAGTTGTAAAAATAGCAGAGAAAGTTGTTCCCAACTGAATTTATGGATTACAGAGATAGTTCAAGAGTGAAGAGTTGGTTACCTGTTTGTTTAGGTTGAACCAGAAATAAAAAAAAATATTTGAACAGTTAAGATTACATAAACGATTCAAAAGGTTTAAAACATTTTACATAGAATTAAGGCACATATTTTTCTACAGTAAAATTTTAGTTAGTATTAAATTTAACTCTTAGAGTTTTAAGTTATAACGAAAAAAAAAACTGCTTAAAAGGCGTCTGGCTAGCTGACGGGACCAACCATAGACAGCTAGCTTTGCAATTTATTATAGATAAGTTGAAGTTTGTGAAATTGGCCCTGACACTGACACTCGACATAAATGTCGACACTAGTGTCGATTGCGTCCACGCGATAAGCAATTTTTTGTTTCGAAAGCTTTTGATTTAAATAAATATAAGTTGGGCCGTCTAACGAAAACTAATCATTACCGAGAGAGAGAAATATTTTTTTTTAATACGCATAGCTCATTTTAAAATATTAAAATATTTTATCAATAGGTGACTGGAAGATCTCAGAGTAAATCAGTTTGATAAACATAAAAAATAGACTAAATTGATAACAGACAGAAATGTTAGTCAGAAGAAATTAAGATTAATTTAGTAAAAAAGTTGTTTCAAGAAAGGTATGTAATGTTGTCATACAATGATCACGCTTTATCTAAACAATTAATAATAAATGTATGTATGTTTGTATTCTATTGACTTTAACCTCTTAACTGATTTTAATTGGGTTTTATATATTATATATATAAAACGAGGAAGGTTTGTCTATATAAAAATTGCATTCCGGGCAAAGTCAGGAGCGTGTCACTAGTTGTTTTATAAGGCGTAATTTACATTTGCTTTGGGTAAAAGTAGCTTACATCGACTCTCCTAAAGGTCAATTTCAAGTGTTGGTCAAAGAATTCATTAAATCAAGATGACTTACATTAATACCTACATCAAACTATCTGTTGCACTCGGCTTCGCCCGCGTGACTTTATAAAATATAGCCTATGTTACTCGCTAATAATATAGCTTCCTAACAGTGAAAGAATTTTTCAAGTCGGTCCAGTAGTTTAGTAGTTCATCGCGGACAAACAACGTGACACGAATTTTTTATATATGTATATAAAAATTAATAGTTTTACCTTATTATAATAAAATAAGTTTCAACTGGATTCTAACTCTGAAATTGTCTGAAATTCAAATTGTGTGTTAAGGAAACCAGTCAGAATATAATTTCAGGGAACCTGTCTAGATCTGTTTGTCTCAAACATGTTGAGCAGAAATTGTTTCCAAAATACGTGTGCCTCCTTCACAAAAGCCAACACAAATAAACACGGACGCCCTAAATTGACAAAGAGAACGCAAAGCCCTTGTCCTAAGTTTGAGGGTTGTTGTCACAGGGCATCTGGCTTGTCATTTACTTGTCCAACTACCCTTTACGATGTGCGGTATAAAACAGAAGCGATTGGTAGCACATTCGTGAAAACTGCAAATCTTAGTTATATTAATTCCAAATGCTCTTACCATTTTGCATATTTATTTCTAGAATACGTGCATATCTAAAAAGACCATCAATATTTGAAAACATTCAAGTTCAAGCCAATCCACAGAAGATTAGTCTCCATAACTTACTCACACAATATAAAACATTGAATCATTAAGATATTTAGACAAATACTCTAGTCAACTTCGCCTTTAAACAGTATTGGTCATCAAAGATCAAATAAGTCTCTTTACTGAAGAGCATTTTGAAATCCAATAATCCGCAATGGGTTGCATCTTGACTTGGGACCAATCTACCGAATTATATGTTAATCGTGTCCCCGCTCGGAATTAGCTACGACACCCCAAGGGACGAACACTCTAAGATCGCATTTACATGTTTTCAGCGTTGGCACAAAGACCTCAAAGGATTTACCTGGAAACTTGGATATTACGCAAGCCAACCAAGTCAAGTAATTTTGGTGCCCGAGTGGTTACTTCAAGATCGTCCCACCGATGTCTATGAACGGATTTAACTTGTTCGCTTCGACTTAATCAAGGTGTAATCAACTGAAGTACTTAACCTATAGTTAGATTTTGTTTAGAAAGAAGTTTTAAATTCTATGACAAATTACAACAGCTATAGTTGCATTATTACACAGCCTCGTTCATTATCGTATTGTGGAACATATTATTATATCACAGTAGGTATATCATATTATGGAGTTATTGGCAGGGTGCTTGAACAATGCTACGCTTGACAGCGTGCTACGAAGTTCCATAACTGTATTATTATAAAGGTAGGTTACCCTTTGTCTGAGAGTAGTGTCACCAAAATCAGTATTCAAATCCGCAATATTGTACCAACTTTGAGGAGTAGCTCGAATGGTTTAAAGTTACTTGTCTAATGGCTATAATGCTCGATTCGATAACTGACAATGTAATCAATACGTATGTATATATTAAAATACGTTATAATATTTTAATAAACTCATGGTTACTCATAGGATTAATAATATAATTTTTCAAAATCGACTAAATAGTCTGATACGCCACTTCTTGAGATGAAATAACCTTGAAAGGTGTTAATTTCTTCAAAGTACATTCTAGTTTGAAAAGTCTATAATGAAATAAATAAAACCTATTTAAATATAATAATTAAGACAGTAAGCGTATTTAATATCTAAATAATATTTTACATCAAAATTTTCCAACACGGCCGTAGAAAACGGTCGTTCCTGTGGAAGGCTTACGAATTCGTTCAAAGTGAAATTAATTTCAAAAATAAAAACCCATTTGCAAATGGGAATGAAAGGGGGAGATCTCCTTTAATGAAATTTTAAACACAGACAAAGGGAGAAATTAATTCTGAATCATGTTTTGAAATGAATAGAATCGAGGCTGATTTATATTTGAAGCGACCTAACACCTTTTGAATGACGCAATTTGGGAATATTTGAATATGAATTAACTAAACTACTTGGAAGTGATTCACGTTGATGGTTCGTTTTAGACAGAAATTCCTTAGAAATGTGCCGCAAGTTCTTGGCTAGATATCGGACTTTGAAAATTGATTCAATAAATCTACGCTTATACCTTGCTAAGTTAAACATACGGAGTTAATAACATCTTAGTTTCTGAAGACCTCTAACCTACTGAGAGCTTTTAAAAATGTAACGACTTCTTTAATACTTACTTAAGTCCAATAGTATTTTTATACTTAATATGAAAATTTATGCTATTTGCAGCTACATAAAAGCCGAGACAAATATTAGTTAAGAATCAAGCAAGCGATAAATTGTAACCCATTTGCTCATCAAACTCGAACAAATGTCGCTATAATGCTTATGATTCTTGTTTGATATAATATCTATTAAAATACAAGAAAAATGGTCTTTGTTTTGATATAATGTTAAAACAATAAACAGTCGGAAACATTACTCACATAAAAAAACATATATTTATATAGCCTTTAACCATAGCCTTTAGATTATAAACATTAACGCCTTAACTTAACTTAAATTTACCTTTAGCTTTAACTGTTCACACTTAGTGCGAAAAAAATAGTGAACTTAAGATTGGAAACACTTAAAAAGTTGCGTGATTTATTAAAGCAACTAAAAAATTTAAAATTTGTTCAAAACTCATTTTAAAACTGTTATAAATCTTCTAAGCAAGACAAAAGTGTGTAGATTTTTTTAAAAAATTAGTTTTTAAAGCTATATGAAAATATAAATTAAAATTTATTACCAACATTAAGATGTAAATTTTATCTTATATATTAGTAAGGCAATTATTATTATATTATTAATACATAATAATAATTAGTAATGATGTTTTATATAATTTCAATTAATCTTAAATCTTTGCAATGTGGTGTAAAAATCAATTCCTTTAAGAACGGCAAATTGTATAAGACTTTAACTTTATATAAGTATATACTTAAGAACTTGTCAAGAAACTTGAACTTGTCAAATATTTTTTTTCGTTATATCACAAATACAAAAAATACGAAAACTGTGTAGGCGGGTGTACAGATTTATATATTATTATACCCTATGTCCTTTCTGGATATGCTTTAAAATAAATGAATTAATTGGGCAATGTCAAGAAGAAACTTATTCCGACCACACATTATATGTAAACACTAGCTGGTGCCCGCGACTTCGTCCGCGTTGAACGATGAAAGGTACCCTATGTCCTTTCTGGTGTCTCAGACAACGTGTATGCAAAATTTCATGGTGATCGGTTCAGTAGTTTTTGCGTGAAAGAGTCACAAACATCCATACATCCAAACATACTTTCGCATTTATAATATTAGTACGGATAGTACGGATGAAAAAAAAACCGGCGAAGCAGGAAGGTGAAGGACATATTCTGAGTTACTAGACTACTCGCTCGCTAACATAATTGTACAGTTTGTTACATAAAGGTATTAAACGAATTTTTAAACTAGAATAGAAATATTTTTATTTCATACTACAGGTATTTTAAATAGGTTTTAATTTTATCGTATGTCAATTACGCGATTAAAACCTAGTGTTACATAATCATGTTACATTTCATAGGCGATCTTATATTGACGCAATCTTCTTCTTATATAAAATAATAAATAATCACACTTTTAGAATGTATTCACTTCAATGTACCAAAATTCAGAACAAGATCAAGTGATACATTTCATATTCCCTAATTCCTATTGTAGAACTAATCATTGTAAAAATTCCTTCTTTCATAGTTCTAAGTATCACTACAATAAGATTCTGAATAATATTGACATATTTTACAACAATTTGAATTCTTATAAAAAGAAAATTGGCAAATTACTTTTGAAAAATCAATTCTTATCACTTATAGAATATTCTCTTCTTTTTCTTTTTTGGTTTTATAATTATAATTATTATTTTTAAATTAATAAATAAATGTAAAAATATAGTTTTTATGATTCTTTAGGCCCCTGTTTCTATATAATATATATTTTTTAAATTTATGGCTGTATTGTAATCTAAATAAATAAATTTAAATAATAATAATAATAATACACAGAGTAACATAACACGTGATATCAAAATAATATATACTTGAACTCATGAAATATTCACCTTATAGTAGACGTAAACCGTACGAGCTAACACTTACTCGAGGTTGTAAGGAAAGTCAAACATTAATTGGTGTAATGAGACTTTGATACACGTATAAATTTATTTACGTTTAGCTCAAACAGCTTCAGTCGCTTTAAAGTAGCATGGCTTACTTATGAAAAGCAGTTAACTGTACTCTAGGGAACTTTTAATGAAATTTACATTTTCATATTGTACCCTATATATACAACACCGCGTTCCACTCGCATACTAACGATCCCTATTTTAGTAATTATTTCTAGTGTCTTATATAATAACTTAGTTGAAAGTTCGTCTTTGTTAAAAACCTCTAGAGAGTTGGTGCCAAACACTTTATAAACATAAAAAGTAGTCTTGAACGAGTAATTTTACTTAATTGGTTTACGTTGAATTATCTTTTTACTGAGTTCCAACGGAGATCTTTGTTTCTTGATTGAACAATTAATTTTATATTAAATTTGTTTTTAGAAGTCCTTTATTTTAATTCTAGTAGCGTTGTCTTGTTTATAGTATTACAAAGACTTAATACGTACATGAAATATTAATAAAAAAAATTCTATCCAAACTAATAATATACTTATAGAGGGAAAATTTGTATTTTTGTATGTATGAATAAACTCAAAAACTATTGAGCCGATTTTAAAAGAAATTTCACATTATCAGCGAGTAAAGTAGGTTATATTTTATAATCTTACGCGGACGAAGTCGCGTGCAACAGCTAATTATAAAATAAAGACGGTTCTGTCTGAAGATTATAAATTTTAAAGATTCGCAGCCGACCCCGTGAAAAAAAGTTAGTAGAGATACATACATATTTCATACTCGCTATTTTTCCTATTTACATACGAGTATATAACCCATTTACATATACGTATACTAGTTGCTGCTTATAGATATTAAGCATTTGTATTCTTATAATTCTTATATTGACGCAGTCTTCTTATATAAAATAATAATAAATAACACTTCAATGTACCAAAACTCAGAACAAGATCAAGTGATACATTTCATATTCCTTACTGTGGAACTAATCATTGTAAAAATTCCTTCTTTCATCGTTCCAAGTATCACTACAATAAGACTCTGAATGATATTGACAAATTTTCCAACAATTTGAATTATTACAAAAAGAAAATTGGCGAATTACTTTTGAAAAATAAATTTTTATCACTTATAGAATATTCTCTTCTTTTTCTTTTTCTTTTTCGGTCTTATAATAATAATTATTTAATTTTTTTTTAATTAATAGATAAATGTAAAAATATAATTTTTATGATTCTTTAGGCCTATTTGTATATAATCTATAATTTTTTTTGTATATAATCTATATTTTTAAATTTATGGCTGTATGTAATCTAAATTAATAAATAAAAAAAAAAATAAAAAAAAAAATTTAAATGTACTCGCGAGTATAGTAAGTATAATCTGTAGTAAACGTTGAAAAAAGGATTTACTAAAACGTGACTATCATTAAGGTTTGATTTATAGTGGCCGCGCCTAAAAGGGCTTCCTCAGGGGACTGTGGCTCTCAACTACACACATGTTATGTAGATTCACAAAGCAGCCCTAACGCGACACGTATTAATGGATTCTTGTTTACGTGTGTACTTGAAAAATTAAACTGCTATATTTCCTTACAGCTCAAGATATTTCTTATTGCACTTGAGTATTCCTTTGAGTGTATGAGACGAATTTGTAGCTAAAACATTATTATTATATTATCTGTACTAAAATTATATGTATTTTTGTTTGTAATGAATAAACTCAAAAACTACTGAACCGATTTAAGAAAATCTTTCACATACAGAAAGCTACATTCAGGGCGTAATATTTTTTAAAGTTACGCGTACGAAGTCGCGTGCAACAGCTAGTATGTCATATACTTCATTAATGAAAATGTATATTATAATTGTAACTAATACATTGAGTTCGAAAGTGAGTTTGTTTGTTACGTTTTCACGCCTTGACTAATCAACCGATTATCACGAATTTTGCATACGCGTTGTCAAGGATACAGAAAAGTACATAAGGTACCTTTCATCTAGAAAAAAGTATTGTTCCCAAAGGATTCTTTAAAAAAAAAAATTCAATGCCTGACAAAAATATGTGATCAATAATGATTGAATAAAATGCTTTAACACCTAAGAAAAAGGGGCGCTGACGAAGTTGCGAACAAAGGCTAAGTGCAACTTAGCACAAAGTTAGATAGGCTAACATTAAGTAACTTTTTTTAGTTTGCTCTGATATAAAAATTTTTGCTTGGTAGAAAAATTATGCTAAATTGAGTTTATATACAATTTTAAGCACAATGTTAATCTATATTTATGAAATTTTAAGATTTAATTGTCAGGACAAACGACTTCATACAGCATAGCCAAAACTATTGAATCTAGAAAGCTAATTTAGAACATAGATTTATTTTATAACGTAAGAATCGGTTAAGAAAGTATTTTAATCAGAAGCAAAACGTGCATGTGGCAGGAGTTCAAAAGAAATAACACAAGCGAAGCCACAAGCAACAATTAGCCCCAATTAAAGTGTCTCTGTTAACTTCAAAAAGTTATAATTAAAATAAATTTTAACTTTGTTGAATAATGAAATCTATTATGTTAACAGCTATCCTCCAATTTCAAGGGTAATAAAGATGACTTTAAAATTCTGTTAACGAACCACAGTCGTTTGTTATATAGATACCCTAATATACATATTTAGATGAACTTGAAAATTATAAGTACTAAGTTAAATCCTGGCTCCCATTTTACGCTTTGTGAATTTTAGGCGGTTTATAACTCATCTAAGTCCCGTATCAAATCTCTATCACCCACTCGGGGACCGTATATGGCGGTCTGGGGAGGCACAAATGTATTCAACGTCAACCCTGAAACGGATTGCCAATTGAGCTCGCCATGTAACAACCGAATAAATAAAACTTGTATTGCAAACAGCGTTTGTGTTAATGTTTAATTTAACACTTAAATAGTAACTTACATGTACGAGTTTATCTATAATTTATCTATAATATCTATTAGTCTGGTCAATTTGGCCATAAGGTTAAAAAAAATTCGAATAGAGCTAAAAATTGGTACGAATATTCGGAATACCATTATAAATCAAATGTGAAAAGTCTCCATCGATCCCACATCTGCAAAAAAAATTATTCAAGGTCAAAGTTTGCAAAAATTGTTTTTTGTGTTTTTCGGCCAAACGGTAAGTTTTATCATAAAAATAGATCCGACAAAAATTGTAGATCATGCAATTGTCTGTAAAAATTGTCTGTACACTTTTTTTTATTAAGAGTCACCGTTTATGAGATATGAAGTTATGATTCAAAAAGTTGAAAAAGTATTATCAATGGATATAAATATAAACATATTATAATTATGTATTATATTATTATATTAATATGTATTGAAACATATTGTGACCTATAACGCGTAACGTGTGACATCCCATTCATACCCCGGGCTTATACGAATATATGACAATCGATTCTTATGGAGTAAACTCCAAAAATAGTATAATCTAAAACATAGCTATTATTTTGTGATAATTTTATATCACATATGAAAATATTCTCATATTAAAAATTGTAATAATCGAAAATAAATGGCGACTTATAGAACGGACTTCGCAAAATGGAATTCCAAAAACCTTGTTTTTGGTTTCGATGGCAAACTTTCTAAATTAACTGAACTCAAACATTAATCAAATGTTACGGAGATTGAGGGTAGGTACTCGTATAAGAGTATTCGCAAGTATCCAATTCCTTTCTTCCGAATTTGTACACTTAATTACAAAGAACATCAATCAAGGTTCCCAAAATGATAATCCCCATTATTAAGGCCACTTGGAGATCAATCATATTTTTTCGCTCCATTCCTTCGGTCACGAGACATGATACATGGCAAATTGATCCGTTTTGTCAATTCGTTGCTTATTTGATAACCATCAAATTGTACATATACTATTACGAAATCTATGGATCCTATGAATTTTTTGACGAGCCCTTTGGATGAGTGGTTAGGGTTCTTGCCTTAACGTTTTGGGCTTTCCAGGGCTCCAGGAACTTTTAAAAGTTGGCTCTTTTAAAAATTGGCTATATATAAGAACCTCATTTTAAATTATATAGGATAAATTACTATTAAACTAAATAAAATATTTAAATTTGCATTCAAATGGTGACATATAACATGTAAAATAAAAAACGAAAGCATTTCGTATTCAAAGTAAGTCAGCACCATTAATAGTAATCATAGTAGGGTATGTCTTCAAGCGCTATTTTTCTTAGTATGACAAATTAATATTACTTTTTAGCGCTTTCAGTTGTTATTTTACTAAATTATACATCCTTATAGTCTCACGTAAAATATTACCAATGAAAAATAGTTTAATTATACTATCCATATAATACGAATATATAATTGAAGTCCATATAATATAGGAATGTCTAAAAAATAAAATTTAATCAGTTTTTAATCAGCTCAAAGGCAAAAATCAATCATTGTTTATAAAATAACTCAATTATTATTAATTTAATAATAATTATTATTCATACGAGTTAGCAAACTTTATATATAATAGTTGAAACCTTAAGGACCGTCTTTTAGAAGTCATTCAACGAGAACTTCATTCATTGAACCTTCATCACAAGCAACTTTCAATAATTATTTCTGATAGTATAGGTACTTCTGTCAATTATGTCTCTACAAATTAGATTGTCAGTATCACTTACCAAAGTAATTGATGATGCCTCTCATTTCTGTAAAAGAAAACACAAAACTTAGAACAGTTTTTTTTTGTACTTAGTACAAAAAGAGAAAAGATATATATAGTACTTATAACTTTTCTTATGCGTTTACATTCTAAAAGTATTAAATTATATTAACTTGTCTTATAGATTATTCACACCTTTTTCAATTAGCACTAGCAATTTTAAATGCATTGAGGATATTTTATTACCTGTGTGTGGTTCATGTACTGGCTAATCAACAATTGTAACATCTAATATTGAATTAGTTGTTACAAAACTTAATATGATCCTAGATGGTAAAAATAAATGTAAATTATTATTAATAATAATGACATAAACTTTATAAAAAAATATATTGCCATTAAGAAAGTGATCTTCGTAAGATTATCATATATACCTACTGGCTAATTAACATGTTTAACTACTAACTTAAACGTAATTTGTTACTGTTACGAACTCCTTATATTCCGACCTATTTTTTATTATAGTTTATTTTGTATTTTTTAAATATTTTAAGAAGAATTTGTTTCTTTGAATGTCAACAGAATTTCAGTAGATTTTCGATCGATATCATACATAAGAGCACATAACTTGTACATATTTTTAATATATTATTATCATACAGTCCACTTTGCTTTTCATTGTCTTCAGTTACTATAACATAATATGACTTATGCATTTCAAGTGTTCCATATACGTTTATGTAATTTTATTAAAATCCCACAAGTCAATACAGACGTCACTTTGCTTAACATTGCTTAAACGTTGCTCTCTCTGTCTCAAATGCAATGCAATTTAATCTTGTAATACGGACGGTGTATTCGTGTGTAAACAGACATACATTTACATAATTACTGTGCCGATTGACAGCCAATATCGAATCGCTTTCCCCACACCTAAAGACTTTGTAATCCACATGTTTGCAGGGTCATGAGCCTTTCTGACACCACGTATGTATACACACTCTGTTGACATTGTCCAGCTCATTAATGCTGGCATTGCAAGTTGTATCAAATCATATGAACTTATTGACATTTTTTTTTAAAGAGTAAGAAATTCAAAATAATAATCCATTTAATAATACAATGATTTCCCTATTAACATATTATGTTGGCAAAATCCAGCTCACTAATGCTGGCACTGCAAGTTATATCATATCATGACTGCGAAACGGAGTGTGCCCTGCCACTATTAAAGCACTAAATAAGAGCAAAATATGCAAAATAATAAATAGAGTTTAGTAATACAATTATTCCCATTGATTCTGATATTACTGTGTTCCTAGGTAACAGTTGAAGTGGCGAGGCACCGAAGTCGTGTCATAACGTCCCCGCGACCCGGCCCATCAACCGTTGGGAAGTCGTTGGGTTTTACACTGTCGTGTATCCAAGAGGATTTACCAAACGTTAAAAAAAATAAACATGCCGAACTTTAATAGATAATTTGAAAGAAAACTTTTAAACGGAAACTGGAACGTATAGAGTTTAAATTATCTAAAATGAGTTCTAAAAAAATCGTTTCTAAAATGAGAAAATTTCCCCTCTAAGATTTTTTACAGTTTTATAATAGACTACAGCCAAAATTAATAACCAATCCAGATCGTTTTACCTATGTAAATTGAAAAATCAAGCTTTTTTGTGTTTGAAGTGTGTCAATAACGTATCCACGGTTTTTATATTGCAATATAAAAACCGTGGATCTATCAAATTAAGCTATTTTTGGGAGGACGGAGCACAGATTAAAGATCGACCTCTGTTCGTGATTGGCAGTTTGTGCGTCTCAATATTCAATCCGTACATTTTGAATCGCATTTGATTAAACGTTGCAATCCCAGCAATTCCACGGATTACATTATAGAATACAAGCTATAAAATAATATTTATTTTATTTTATTTTTACAAAAGATCCACCAACATTTTCTGTTCCACCACTTAATAAAAAAAAACTATAACAAACATGTGTGGCAACCAATTAAAGGTGAATACCACTTTTAAAGAAACAATTAGACACATAATAATATTAATAATAAAAATATTATAAAAGAAAAAAAAAGTGATTACAGTACAAACAAAAAATAAATAAAGAAAGGAGGAAAATATACATATAAAAAAACTAAAAAGAAGTAAATAAAAAAAATAAAAAAACTAAACTAAAAAGTTACCAAGAAAACTATTAACTATTATTTTCAAGTACAATTTAAAATTTGAAAAATAAATAAATAATTAATTTAAAGAAATGAATCCACTCTTGCATTTTAAGTTTATTTGTATTATATGCGGTTGAGCTCAATTAGTTCAAGCAAAGCATTTTTTTTTTTTTCATATTTTAACATAGGCTTAATAGGCTTAGGCTTTATATTTAAAAAAATACTGTTTGTTTACAAATTAAATTGGAAAACAACAAGTTCCATCCATGACCTTTAATATTTTTGGCATATTTTTAATCAAAGAAAATCGCAATTTTACCCACATTATTTATGTTAACAAAAATTATTGAAAACTGCATTTATTTCTTGTAACTTATAATAAATCATAATGTCTAATTTGGAAAGATTTTGTGTATATAGTTTTGTGAAATGTTAAATGCTGTAAGGTGAGCTATTAAATAAACAAATATCTAACCGAGACGAGATCAAACAAAACCACTTGAACTTTTCATAGGAGACCCGATTGGAGCCAAATAGTCATTCTCTTTGATTTTTAGACTTAGGTTGCTTTTTAGGTTTGCTCTTGGAGTGAGCTAAGCCAGACAATGTCCATTCACTCGAACTTTAAAAAGATTTGGATTATATGAGCTCGGAAACAAAGACGAAGGAAGTTCCAATCCTTGGCAGTGCGTAGGTACTATGAAGAGTTTTTAAACGTTTGGTCTGAAAAAGAGGAATTTTTACAAGATGACGATGGCAACTTTAATTAATTACGTATTTAATTTATCACTTCAATTTATTTAGGTAACAAATTACACAGAAAACTGTGACAAAGAAAAATGTCAAATAATATTATAAGAAAAAAATCATAAGACGATAGCTAGAACGCGAATCACGAATCAGAAATAACATTACGAAACGTTATTTAATCACGTCGTATTGTTTTATGTCATATAAATGATGAAAGACTTGTAATATTGTGTTGAAGACATCGAAAACTCAATATACGTGGAAACACACAATATGGTGTGGAGGGTTGAGTTGATTCAATTTGCAAGGGAGAGCAATGTTATAGAGGGAGCTGCCGGTTCCAACAGGATATCATGTCACACGAATAAACTTGTTGTTAAGTTGCAAAACTTGATTTCAAGAGGACTCACAGACAATGCCATCGAACTATTCATTGGTACACCGTTGTCTCCTGCAATCTAACGTTTCAAATTGAATGATTTTGGTAAATAGTCGCCTCAGTAGTGAACTAGCTAAATGTTCATTAGCACAGCATTCATTAGCTGATGGTAGAATTGATCGTCCACTTTATGGTAGGTGGCTACTGTCCCCAATTTATATACAAGCAACCACAGGTGCTGCAAGTGCGCTGCCAATCTTAGTAGGATTAAATATGGGATTAGAAATGAATAGGGAAGTTATTCTCTCATCGAAATACCTAATTAAAGAAGCTTTTATGATGACGCAACTTAAATTATATGATACTAGGCTGTTACACGCGACTTCCCCCGCGTAACTTTATAAAATATAGCCTATGTTCCTCACTGATAATGTAGCTTTCTATAGGTGAAAGAATTTCGATCCAGTAGTTTTTGAGTTTATTCAATACAAATCTTCTCTCTTTATAATGTTAGTATAGAAGTATAGTATATATGTATGTATAGACTAATAAGTCCAAGTGTTCTATAATTTTATTTTCTCATGTGATATTGTCAATAAGAGAAGAATTATTTTTATAGAGTTAATATTTTTTCTTATAATATATTAATAACACGTATAAAGGCCTCTTTCACTAAATAGAAGTAAAGTGTTGATTAGTTACTTTTAGAAATAATTTTACTGAATCCTTTGATAGGCGAATTTTTTTTTTTTTTTTTTAATTTTTTTTAATGTTTGTGTCTTTTTACCGTACAAACAAAGTTATATCAGCTCCATCATTCCCGGTTACCGGTGACTTTAAATGGCGGTTAGCCTACTTGACACATGGTTAAAGAGGCCCTAAATTTAATATTTCCTACCCAGTGTACAAGTACCTCTCGAATTTCGTGATTGTAAAGTCGACTGGAATAATTTCGTTACATTCATTAGTACATTTTATGGGTGTTCCAAATAGAATGGTGCAAATAATTGGTGCTTTTACGCGATATAAACTTTAATTACAGCTTTGGATTATACAGTACTAGTTCATTCCCCCCGGATTCGTATGCGTATCTTTATAAATTACTAGCTGTTGCCCGCGTAATTTTATAAAATATATGCTATGTTACTCGCTGATAATGTATCTTTCTACAGGTGAAAGAATTTTCAAAATCAGTCCAGTAGTTTTTGAGGTTATTCATTACAAACATATAAAAAATACAAATCTCTCTTCATAATATTAATATAGACTAGGTTTTGCCCGCGAGGTTCTCACTCACAATACAATGTGACACACACACGCACACACACACACACACACACACACACACACACACACGCACACACACACACACACACACACACACACACACACACGCGCGCGCGCACGCACGCACGCACGCACGCACACACGCACGCACACACACACACACACACATATATATATCCCCTTTTATAGCTAGATAGCTACCTACTAGTGTTGCTTATTTCACTACACATTTAAATTAAATGCATAAAAAAGGTTTCAAGATCTCGGATTAATGTGTATTTGTTTATTAATATTTGGATTTAATGCGTAAAACATAAATAACTTAAATTGAAATTGATGAAATAACAGTACTACATTCATAGCCAATTCCATAATATAAATGGAATTGAAATAATAGCATTAATGAGTATTCCAGTGCCGTATTCGGAACTGTACCTAATTGAGGTCAATATTGAGTTATACCGGTGAAAAGGCTGAATTATGGAGCCCTTTGTGCTCCAAGACGAACTTAGCATCTTGTCGACTAGTGGAACTTGGCCAAGTTCAAAATAAGTTAGTTCAAATACTTTCATTAAACAATTTGTGAATTACTTAGTCATAGGTAATAAAAACGTGTAACAAGTATTTTATTTTAAACTATTTATACTCGTTTTCGACTTCGTAACCGCTATAGTTAGTTTTTTTTAAATCCCACTGAAACCTAATATAAAAAAATAAAATTTCCAAAAATTTCCAGAATAAAAAGTATCCTATATGTTAATTCATAGCAACGACATAGGTGCTGCAAGTGTGTTGCCTACCATAGAGGGATTCAGGATAAGGTATAAGGAAGTGATGGGGTAATGAGCTCTGCCATCTCTTCATCACTAACCGAAACACAACAGCACATATGCTGTTATTTTAATGTGGCCTTCTGTATGGTTCTGTAATACTCAAAAATAGTCATCTATTCTACTAGTCTATACATATATTTAATAAAATAATACCTACTAAGGTAAGAAAAATGATTTTAAAATTTTTGTCTGTTTGTCTGTGCGTTTGTGCACGCTAATCTCACGGCTTAACCAAATTGAATTCAGTGTTCACTTAAGTATTTATTGTATTAAGCTTCTCGTAGCATTTAGTGTTTGTGTTTATTTCAATAGCTTTACACAGAAAAAAATTGTATTGAAAACCAAAATTCCAAGCGTGCTGAAACTTCGCGTACGAAGTTAGTCACAACTAGTTACATAAAAAAAAATCTAGCCTTACAAAAGTCTAGAAAAAATCACGAAACGGTTATTGTGGTTAAAGTAAATTCAATTATTATAAAAAAAGGTGTTTTTCATAACAGTGCGTGACTAATCGTCATGAAAGCGATGAGTCATTTCACGCAAAACATGAATCGGATATAGATACACAGAAGCTTTTGCCCATGAATGTAAATAAGAAAATAATATCAAAATGCGTTAATTTACTAGAAACATAAAATGTAGGTATCCCTCATTATAATCAAATCTTGCCAGTATTTAAAATGTAGTTAATTCACACAGAAAAATGTAATTTAGTATTTATAAATTATCTATAATATTTAAACAATTATATATTCTATATTTTAAACAACAGTAGTGGCCTGACACAGAGCATAGGCCTCCCCGCGCTGGATAGCTGTGGCGGGGCACTGAAGTCGTGTCATAATATAACGTCCTCGAGACTTGGGGTTAAAATTTAACCGGTACGAATCCGGCATAACCACAAAAGTGTCCCCTACACTGCCAAGTATCCAAGAGGATTTCCCAAAGTTAAAAAAAAAAGGCACAGTGCGTTTAGCAGTAATTTTTCGCAGCCCATCTGGCCTGACAGTAATCATCACCTTCTAGAAGACCACAATGAAACTTAGTACTGCCTTCCTAACAGGGAAAACTTATCTTTTCATCAAAAATGTGTTGGCATCTCATGTATTGGCTGTTCATAAGTACCAACCCTTACATCAGCCTAATCGCTTGACTGGCTCACATTTTTATTAAAACTTATTAGAGAAATATGTTTCAAAGATCATGTCGGTTTTGTAGCAAAGGCATAAATAAAATTGTGCTCTCGACTGTACATAATATAAATTTTTGTGCCGTCACCGAGTAAGAATTTACATAAAAGCCGGCCTCTTTAAGTTGCTTTTGGCTGAGTTATCTATGCAAATGTAGCCATGTGTACTTAACCCCCTCCCACCTCCGGCCAAACTTTTTTTCCACGAAAGTATATTGATTATGTAAACAATATGTAGCTCAATATATTTATGCACGCTCTGAATAGACTGAAAGGGCGCTTTGTAGAGTTCAAAGAAATGAGGATCCGAAAACAACTCTGCTGGGGAGCAGGTAAAATGAATTATTTTTACACATCTTTTTACATATTATAAAGGACTATATAATAGCGAAATAACAGCATATGTGCTGTTTGTGTACAGTACATAAGAATATCACATTCCATAACATAAGTAACAAACTATATGCAGCTCTTTATCATAAAAAATCGAAGGTAAATAGACTTTGTCATCTCTTTCAGCAGGCATTCTGTTATTTCATGGAGGTCTTCTGTAGGGTGACAATTTATCTTAAACATTTAAGTAACAAATATTACACTAATTTAGTAACATTTAAATACAATATATATTATAAAAAGCCATGTTCCTAAAGCCATTCAATTTTATGATGTTTCAGAAGGAAATTTGGACCTCTAAATGCCAAAGCGTTCCCTTTTATGGTCATCTTAACCTAAACTATATCCCTTTACGTGAGGATCGAGAGCGAAATTACAAGAGAGCAATATAATTTTGATAATACCCTTTCAAATCTGTTCGCGAATAATGGCACATATCTTTGTGCTATCCTAAAAAGACGTAAAAAGTTTAGGTGTATTTTAAAAAATATAATACCAAAATTTATTATTTAAAACTATATAAATAACTAAAACTGATATTGTCTTTTATTTCTAGACTAGCTGTTGCACGCGACTACGCCCGCGTAACTTCATAAAATATAGCCTATGTTACTCGCTGATGATATAGCTTTCTATAAGTGAAAGAATTTTCAAAATCGGTCCAGTAGTTTTTGAGTTTATTCATTAGAAAAACACACAAATGTTCTCTCTTTATAATATTAGTATAGAAGTATCGATAAAAGCTTTTCTTGAGATCTTGACTTGTATGTGAAGAAAATGAAATCTTAAGTTGTTATAACTCTGATTATCATTGTCAGTCTTTTTGTTCACTGGTGGATGTAGGCTTCTCCTTAATTATATAGGAATTTTGTGCTCATAGGAATAGTCCTACTGTGTTCTGGAACTGTAATAACTGTCAGTAGCCTTTTACAGGACGTCATGTTCATGTCTATACTCTAGACTTCGAAAAGTTTCTGTGTTAAAAATTGAATAGCTAATTAAGTCATGGGCGAAAGCTGATTAAAAAATTTTTTTTTCTTCCAGTTGAGCATAATTTATTTTAATTAATAATATTTTAACGATACCAAAAATATCGTACACTCTTATTGTACCGATTCCATTTGATTTTCCAATTTTAATAAAGGATCTAATTTTAATTTCGAAGTTCTCAATTCTGAATTGTATCATAATTTATTGCACCCCTGGCGAGAATATTTAATATTCAAGCGGAATTCCTCCGTCGTCTGGCCGATGATTGAGAGATCTCTTTGTTTTTCGTTCATCTCTCTTGTAATTTGATTCCCTGGAAACAACTTATGATTTGCATTTTACATGAACACGCTTTACTGTGGACAATTACTATAAAATTTATCCTTTCTACTATCAAAAGTGCACTACGTTGCTGATATCTTAGCTGATAGAGAGACCAAGTTGCTGCCATTATATTATATCTAATATATATCTTAACACATTCCACACAGCACCATCTAGTTCCACAGTAAGCAACTAATGCTTGTATTATGGACACCAGACAGTTGATATACTACATAGGTTACTTTTTACATACATGTTATAAATAAAAACATCCATGACTAAGGTACAAAGGTAAAATGTTAACACATAAACGTTTGCCCCTAGCGGGATTCGAACCAGCGACCGTTTGGTTAACAGCTAGGGTTACTAGCCACTAAACCAAACTGGTCTCCCAGTTACGACCGCTAAGAGGAAATCTGAAGGCAGGAGTGGCTGAGAACAGCTGGTTTCCGGTTATATCAAGACATTTCGAAACTGGCACGACTTTCAGCTGTAAGCTACTGCTTAGATCGAGACAAAAAGCTAATAAAAATTAACTAAAAATCATATAGTTAGTATAAAAAAGCATAATTTTTTTTTGTAAAGTATTAATTTAATATAATATCTATTTTACATTAATATAGAAATCAATATACAACACAAAAGAAATGTTAAAAAAACACAAAACAGGGAAACGTGAACGGGTAAAATATTAAATTGGAATGAAAAAGTTATAGTAGGAAAATGTTAGATATTGAATACATGAACGTTCATTATTCCAAACGATCGACAAACTCTTTATCCACCATCCCAACGGAAAGAACAAATGGCCCCATTCGTGTACGAACCGAAAAATATGACCGTCAGACGTTATTTGGCAGAAATCTTTTGGGACTGCGTTGGATTTGTATAATATATTCAAAGTTTTCTTCAGTTTAGTCAGCGTTCTTCTCATGAGATTTATTTTTCTGAATTTTTTTTTCTATAGTTTATTGAGCGAGTACAAATGTCAACGTTCGAGTCTGTAAGATAATCCTACGAACCATTCGATAATCATATTTATGTGTGTGGTCGATTATAACATTTAGACAAGTTTAGGCAATGTTTGGAAATTTTACTAGTTAAAAAATATTTAAATTACAAATAATTCTGTGATCGACTTTGATAACAACAATGGTATCCATTCAGAAGTATATATAGACGACATATCTTAATATAATAATATCTTAAATACTAGTGTGTGACCATTGGTCTATATATTTTTTAAACAGATTCTTTTTTTATGATTCTTATAAAAAACAGAAATTCTACACACTATACAATATTTTTACAAACCAACATCACTGTTATTTTTTCTGAGCTATACCTGAGTATAGAATAGCATTGATAAATCATTACATTTTCAAATAACACGAGAATATTTATTTTTTTAGTATTTATACAAAAATTTAATTAAATTCATACAAAAACAGTATCAAATTATAAATAAACTTACAGCAAAATAAATTAACATAGATACAATATGACTATACATACATTGCCAATTACAAGGTTTCATTGTGTAGGAATTTTTGACTTTAAATATATAGATTACCCAAGTTAATTACTATAAATATTAATTCTATACCATGGCGGGAGGGATCTGGGTTAGGTATTTTATCTTGAAATAAAATTAAACATTTGCTGTGGTTAAGTTAGAAGCCGTTTTCATCATGGCATGATTACATGGCAATGCCATTGTAATCAGCGACAAGAGTGTACAACTAACAAGTACGTGGGCCTCATTACTTCGTTGGTTCAACGTGCCTTTCGGTACGTGACCGCCGTTCGAGAAAATTCTATCCCAAAGGTTTTTATCGGTTCCCCAGCTGACTATATGGCAAAAACCTTGACTTTGTGTAATTCTTTTACTAATTCTGTGAAGTACCTTTGCCAAAATTCAAAATTAAATCATTGAATTCAACATGAAACAAATCTATATTAGAAAATGATTGTAATAAAGAGTCAGACAGGCTGATAGTCGGTTTCATAATGTATCTATCGTACCTATGTATACTCGTACGTGTGTACTGTACAGTACTGTACTGTACTGTACAGTATACATAGGTATACTGTTAGTATATTCTACTATCGTTTCTACATGTTGAAAAATTATGATATTTAAAATCAGAATGTTCTCAATACTGTACTCTCGTATGAGCAGCGAGAGGAGTCAAAAAGGCCAATTTATTACCATGAATAATGCAAAAAACACCCAGCTTCCCGTCGAGGGGTTGTTTCCATTCCTTATTATTTTAAGGGATTTCCGGGGTTTGTGTGCGGAGAAGGGGGGAATGTGGCGTTTCTTTTTCGCTGACTCCGTGCGATCCAGTTCAGAGAGACGAGCGACTTTCCAGTTTTAAAGGTCTGAATAGAAACCCTTCTAGTATGTTACAAGATGATTGCGAGATAAATAGCGGATTGGATGTGCTTAGGTAGATTAACGGCCGTTTCTTTAAAGCACAACCTTTAAATTAATTATTTCAAAAGTGAATATAACTGGCCACTTATATTAACAAAATAAAATAAGACATAATTACGACGTTACAAGAATTCTATCGTATAGGAGATTTAAAATTGCGATGTCAATTGTTTTTTCATTGTGATCGATGATCAATAATTTTAAGTAGTCGCCACGCTGCATTTCGCAGTCATTTGGGCAGGCGGCAGTAACCACTCTCTTACAGAACACTTGCAGCACCAGTGTCGTTGCTAGGAGACTTTTTCCAAAAAGATATTTTCTAAAACACAATTTCCGCTGAATCCTCCAACTTGCGCCACCAAATGGAGGCATAGCGGTAAGTTGTAGTTACTAGATTTACATTATTTTCCTCGTACGTGATCCATTCTGTCTTCGGGAATAATTCAAACGTATTTCCAACCTTTAGCGGGGTCACGGGTTATCGTCGCTCATACTGCTATCATAAATTTTTATTGTTTTGAACTTGAGTGAAAAAAATAACGTCATTTATGTTTTTATACCATTGGAATATATGAGCGATTTTCATTATTAGGAACTAAAAAAAAACTATCCCTCATTTTACTTTTGCGTTTACTGATAAATATTGAACAAGAGCTGAGTTCAATAAATTTAGGTAATTTTGGCTACTAAGTTACGTTGCGTTTATGCTTCAAGGTCCCTTCCAACGTGATTTATCTATATAGCCATAATCTAGGTGTAGGCGTGGTATAACAATAAACTAATCTTGGCTTTAAGAGGGTTTGTAGTTTGCACTAAGTTCTGTTAATTCCTTCATTTGATTTTTCGCCACTGTTTGTGTCGAAGTATTTTCATTGGTTATGGGATTCGCATTGACACTTCAAATAAATGCAGCAGAAACAGGCTCAAGTTACAACGCAAATAATTATTGTTGTGTGAAAGGTTATTTTATTTTATTTCATTTTACTGAGAGACAATTTTTCTGTTTGTGAGAAACAACAGGAAAAAAAAGATAAAATATCAATTAACATAAATAAATATATATAATAATATATATATAATTCAAAGCCCACAGTTTATAGTTCCTAAGAGATTATAGTTTATTCTTCTAAATTTAGTAAAATAAATATTTCATTAAAACATTTAGAATGAATTATGTAATAGCTACATGCTAACATGCCAATAATGGTTCATTTTTTTCAAATGTGAGAACTGTTAGACAGGCTGACAGTTCATTTGATGGTTGATGGCCACTAACGCAATAACACAGTGAACACTACAAGTACTGCAAGGCTTTAGGAATGAATAGGGATATACTCGTAGGCTCTGGCATCACAACATTACACATCACAACATTATATATTAATATTATTAAAATATTTGTTTAGTTGTGGCTTTGTGGAGACGTTCTTTCATTTCAAATTGACTTCTTTTGGAATATGGCTAAGCTTGCTTTTGGATGAAAGTGCGTCTCTTTTCTGTTTTCTGTTTTCTGTCTTCTTCTTTTGTTTTGTTCTGTAATGTGTAAGCAACACTGTTTTGTTTGGACATGCTGTGTACACTTGTTTTGGGCCTCTGTCTAGTTCACTTCAATGTAATATCTATTCAATGTATTTAATATTAGTGTCCTGTTTTGTGTACTAAATAAAAAATAAAATAAAAAAAAGACCCTGTCAATTCTATAAGGGGATGATTACTGCCAGCAGACTGGCTCTCCAAACTGCGAACGCTGTGTGTCCTGCTGCTACGTAATTATCTTACAAAATTTACAATCTATTTAATGAATCAACCATGTAATGTATCGGCATACAGTTAGCCTAATGGAAAGCAAAAGTGTCGCCCATAAATAAGAGTGTATTGATGAAACATGAATGTAGCTAGGATTATCGCAAAACCGATAGAGGAAATAGGGAAAACGAATCACTATTCGGTTTCGGTATAGGAAGGATGATAGTAGACAGTATACGATATAAAATATCTGTAACATTTAAGGCATAATGGTTAATTTTTTTATGAAAAAAATATTAACTATTAACTACTTTCAAATACAATTTAGAAATAAAAAGCTTGACCCAAAGGTTAATCTCTGTATATATAAAAATGTTGTGTTAGTTTGTGTATCTCTCAAAAACTCGAAAACTAGACGGCGATGGATTGACTTGAAATTTTTACACAATATGCAATCTGCTTCAAAAATCGCTTTTTTTACGGCGCCATCTGCCGAAAGCGAGGATAACTAACTCGCCAACGTTAACCGCTGTCACATTTAAAGTGGAAATTAGCCGTTGTTAATTTGTTATGGCAGCCGCTGACCGTTGAATGTCAAAGAAAACCATAGCGAAGCTTGGTTGGGCTCAGCTATTAAACTTACGAGTATATTAGTACTTTAGATTTTGAGCGATTCATTTCCATACTGGTACATGGTATCATTTTTCTTTATCTGAAATGTCTTTTTATTTTTAAATATCTATTTTTAAAATGTCAAAACACCTTATCAGTTTCTCTATTCACGGGAGTCAATGTTAATGATAAAAATATTATATTAATATAAGTTTAAAGAGTGTCAATATAAGGTTCAGGTATATGACACCTATAAATCTAAATCTATACATGTAATGAATTAAAGTTACTCTCTTTCTGTTTTTCCGTTAATTTCTTCATAATCACTCAACCGATTTTGATACGGTTCTGAATCGTGTACAATTTGGAGAGAAAAAATAGCATAAGTGCGAGGTCAGGAGTGTGGCGCTAGTTAAATGCTTACTACTTATATAAGACTAAGGGCCTCTTTCACCATGTGTCAAGTAGGCTTACCGTCATTTAAAGTCACCGGTCACCGGAAATGATGGAGATGATATACCTTTGTTTGTACAGTAAAAGTCCCAAACATTAAAAAGAAAATAATAATAAAAATTCGCCTATCGAAGGATGCACTAAACCGAGTGCATAATTTAATAAAACATAAAAATATTTCTAAAAGTAACTAATCAACACTTCACTTGTAATTGGTGAAAGAGGCCCTAAGGTGTAAGACCCTTACAAGGCTCAAGTGTAAGACGACCTATACATAGAATGTATAAAAAAAATATAGCATCTGTGAATTTATGCATGAAGTACCTTAATACATTTTAATATTAAAGTGAAGGTGGGTATAATGTTGGTCCCGGAATGCTTCTTTAAACCTTAATTCTCATTTAATATTCCCATGGTAGGTAAAATGCCGCCTCGATTAAGGCCACAAGGCTTTACAAAGGCGCTAAGATACCGTCTTCCAATGCACCCACTTAAATGTTAAGGGCGGGAATTGTTGAATATGTAGATTTTCGATGTTTTACGGAATGAGGTCGGTCGTGACTGAAATAGTAGTGTTTGCAAATCTACTTTTTGATTTTTAAACAGAGCTGAATTGGCTTGTTGACTCGAATCCCTTTCTGGATTCGTGTCTTGTCTGTGAATTAAAATTTACATCTGTTGTTATTTCTACTTGACTCAGAAACGGCGTTCCATTTATGGTTGGGGAGCCCACGATGCTAAATGTGGAGTCACTCGAGCATCGTAGGGATTTTGAAGATTAGATGGTAGGAAGAAAAATAGGTTATATGATATGTCCCTTTTCAATGGTGTGGTGAGCGTCTATAGGCGTTCAAAAGTTTGTAGACGCTGTATTTAAAAAATACTCCAAATAATACAAAGATTAAGAATCAGCACGATCAGGAATTCAGGCTGAACCGTCTGTATGAAAATCTGACGCACTCGAGTATTACAAAAATCGTTTTTGCATTTTCAAAAAGCTGCCACGAGCTTGCGTTACATTAGAATCGTCTGTATTTTAAATTTGATGTTAATTTGGGTTCACTTAACATCCCTTCTGAAAATCTGACGCGCTCGAGTTGTATATAAATTTTTACCCCAACCCACGTGGGGAATATACATTGGCAATATCTGACGCCCTCGAGTAAATCCCAAAATCCCCTCTTGGGCTCCCCTACTATTACCAGCATCTCTATAAGTAGACGTGTGCTCATTATCACATCGAGTTGAGAACTTAGTTCTAAGCGAACTCACAAGAGTAACTTTGCGTGTATTATTTACACAGCTGATTTAATCTTTAAAATCGTTTTGCTTTAGTTTACAAAGCTTTAGTAACATTTTATTTGTTTATATAAAAATAGAAAAAAAAATCTCTTCCTAAAAAAAAATGGGATGACTTATTAGTTTTAACTCTAGATAGAATTATTTAAATTCAAAATACTAATGATTTAAACGTGATGCAATTGACTTTTTATCCTAGGCATTCACTTTTGACGGGCTGAGGTTAATATTACAAGAATCAATTAGGTACACATCTCCTCAATCCTCAATACGAAGTATCTAGGTAACCTAACTTCTTTTCCCAATCGTGATATTTTACAAATGCTATTTAACGTGACAAAGGAAAACACTCAAATACAATACATATTAGGAGCTATTTTAACACAAACGCTGATTGTGAGGATAGTGTAATTTGTAGAACGACATTCGGAGTACACAAGGGCCAAAGTGTGCAAGAGTATAAGCAAGAATGAGACGCCCAAGCGTCGTAATTTCCGAGTAATTGGACCCTTCTCCGATAAAGTAAACAAGACAATCTTGATACGAGAGTCAATATTGTATGTATGCGAAAGAGAATTCATTCTCTTATTTGTATTAGTTTATTTTAAGTTTGTTATTATTTAGATATTTCTAGAGGATATGTGGTCTATTTGTCTTTGAATGGAAGTAACAGTATTATTTTTATTGGTACAAAATAATAAAGTGAAATTTGTTTAGCTTATACTATTGGTGATCGATCTTGACTCGTATCAACAGATTCACTTTGCTCAAATTATACAAACTTGTACATACACTATTGCACAATATTGACGCAAAAACGGGGTGTTATAAGTTTAACATGTCATTGTGGGTCTGTGTATGTGTGTCTGTCTATGAAATCGTAGCACCCAAACGGATGGGCCGATTTTTATCCGGTTTGAAGTTGAACACGGTTGAATAGGTTCATTCATAGCTATACTAGTTGTTCCTTCCTAACAAATATGATCTACGCTTTCACGCCTTAACTACTCAATTGAACATAATGAAACAAAATAAAATCGGTGTCAATTCTCTGTCTGTTTCTCTGCTAACTTCTTTTAAACCACTCAATGGATGTTGATACAGTTTTTACTAATGGAAAAAGCGATAAACAAAGAAGGTTGGTGTATATAATTCTTAGTTCAAAGGCAGATTGATCTGTTTTCAATATATATTTTTTATTAATTTATCATTGCGTCATAATTTTGTTAGCTTAAATCTAAATTTTCATGTCATTGATACGACTATCCTACAAACTACCTAATCCATTCTAAGCCGTACCTATTCTAAATGTATCGTAGGAAAAGGCAGGTTTTTCCTTAGATAATGTCCTTTATAGATTTGTTATTAAACGTAAGATGGAGGGAGTTGTATTATTCCCATAGGAGCAGTCGATTTAGAAAATTATACCGAAATACATAAACAAAATATTTGTTCTTACATTATATTCATTCTGTTACTGTATCTCCCGGATATTGAGCTTTAAGTAGGCTTCCATTTTCATTCTCTCTTCTTTAAGTATTAACATTTTCTTAACTTAAAACTGTGTTGTATTCGTATCTGTCAATGCAAATACCTTTCAATATACTTCTCAGAAACATCCAAATTAGTACATGTAATAAATACGCTTTATTTTGAAAATATATTATATAATACAAAAACACAAAGTGTAAATTAATACATTTCATTCGAGAACGTAATAACGTCTTGCACAATCGGACATTTTAATTAAAGAAGCAAGCTGAAGATATTCCAATCTGCCTAGACAGGAACAAATTTAATTTGCAACGACTTCTTAGGAAACTTGGACTGGTTACTCGTGCCTTGAATACCCAAAATAGATTGCTCTTACAAACGATTTTACTTTCTGTTATTTCACGTTTAAATCTAAACCATTTTAGAACAAAAACAGTGCCATACCTTTGAGACCACACGCAACTCTTTTTAGACCAAACTGATCAGACCGTCCAAAATCAGTGACGACTCCCTAAAGATGAGTCTAAATTAAATAACAATGCAATAAAATTGTTGTATAATACGTCCATATTATTTAACGTTGTTGTATAACATTGCAACATAAAACAAGACTGTACACATTACAAATAACAGAGCAATATAATAATGTTATCTAACATGTCTACAATTGTATTGATCGCATAATGTGCTGGCGTGACTAGTGCAATATAACTTTGTCCACACACATAAAACATGCTACATAACTATGCTTTATAACACACTAGCTGGTGCCCGCGACTTCGTCTGCGTTGAACGATGAAAGGTACCCTATGTTATTTCTGGTGTCCCAGACAACGTGTATGCAAAATTTCATGGTGATCGGTTCAGTAGTTTTTGCGTGAAAGAGTTACAAACAACCATACATCCATACATCCACACATTCAAACATCCAAGTAATACGGATATTACTAATATTATCTGTTAATTATCTGGACTCGCCTTTAGAGAAGACCATGGCGAATTAAAGAAGTTATCCTGTTTGGTTGTGGTGCGTGGCTAAGGCATATAGTATATAAAAATTGTGCTATCAAGAGCGACAGCGCACTTTTCTGCACCTTGTCGCTTATGTTTATAGGCAAGGGTAGCCACCTACCATCAAGACTAAGTGAACCATCAAGCAGCCTAACATCTTTAATTTTACCATAAACAAAAATAAACATTTCCAATTTCAATCATAGAAGCACTGTTATAAAATAGACACTACTGCAGGGTTTGACTGCTGCTTAGGACTATGTGTTAATGGAATTGTCCTTTAACTCTTTTTAGATTTCTGGCGAACGATTTGGCTTTGGAAATGTGTAATCCTAACTAAAATATTGTAAATGCGAAAGTGAGTTTGTTTGATTGTTTGATTGTTTGTTACGGCTTCAAGCCATAACTGCTCAACTGATCATCATGAGATTTTTCATACTTGTTGTCAGAGATAAAGAAATAGAAATTCATGCAGAAAAATGTTCCCAAGGGATCCTCTAAAAACAAAAATAAGATTCTCTAAAAAATTAAATGCTGTAATACCCAAGAAGAAGGGGCGACGACGAAGTAGCGGGAAAGAGCTAGTTTTTTCATATATTAATTACTTAGCAGAATTACCTATCAAAATCGTTAGTCTAAGATGTCATAGTAGGCAGAAGGAACCTTCTAACTAGTACAAACTTAACTAAGCAATGCAACGTGCCAAAATAACACAATAACGTTAATCCGTAATAAATCTCGGAACAACACTATATTAAAGTGTTGTTATTCAGGACACGTACGAAGCGGTTATTGAAGGAAAACATCGTTGCGTTGGGAATTTTCGTTCTACCCGCATTACGTTAAAGTTAAAATACCCCATGATTTACTTATTATATTCAATATTTTATTTCACTCACAGCTCTCGTATGTCTAGAATATAACATAGAATTATTTATGACATTACTAACTGTAATTTTATTACAAAATTGGTAGGAAGATGCGTGAATTCTTAGTTTATTTTTTTTTAATATAAGACGGCAACCAGGTTTGTGATTTACTGGGTGGTAGGAAACTATCCTTTCCTAAAACAACAGCAATACTAAGTGGCCTTGAATTTCTTATTTTAATTTTGGTCTAGACTCGCCTTAAGAGACAATTTTGCGTCAAGCATTTCCAAATGTGTAATCATCATAATTAAAAACAAACACACATACATTTGTAGATGTGTCTCACTTTTCTGCATAAACTGAATAAATGTAAAATAGTAGTACTCCGCCATAGTAGCGAAGATAAGATTATTACCCGCAAAAACAAACGTACAGTTGTAACTATTCAAACGGTTTCATCTATTTAAGGTACACGAAGAAACAGCGTGGAATTCTAGTTTTATAATTCTAATCAGGGAAATCAAAGCCTTTGTACGCTTACCGACTTCGTCACAGGAATCGCAATGAACGGTGAAGTAACTAAATTATAATTTATCTAACTACAAATTATCAAACATATTTTTTTATATAGTTACGGTCGACAGACAGGCTGAAGCTCCACTTTATGATAGGTGGCTATAACACAAGCAACAACATAGATGCTGCAAGTGTTCTGCCAACTATAATTTGAATTATGGATAAGGGACAGGAAAGAAATTGGGATTGGTGCTTTGGCATCACCTATTCACTAACTGAAACACAACAGCATACGTACTGTTATTTCACGGTAGTCTTAAGGTAAAGCAGTTGTTAGTGCCTCCAGATTGTTACGCGGCTATTGGCCGCAGATATGAATAAATGTCAAACAGTTTAAACACTGTTGGAATTAGACTAGGACAAAAGCTTTTGTGCTTTGCCCCCGTTTCCCCGGAAAACGTGATAATAGGACGGTTTGTTAATTGTTCCTGCCTCCATAGGAAACGCTTTCAGTAATTTCAGGCTTGTTAAAGAAAGCATGAAGGTTGGAGAAACGCCGGCGGCTTTTACGTGGTAATTGTTGCCAGACACCGTCAAAGCCAAAGGCGGAGGAATCGCTGAAAGCGGAAACCAGAAAATGAGTTTGTCGTAAACTCCACATAATACAAACTAATTATGATTATAAATAATGAAGTACAAAATTGAATAATACTACGCATTTTGTTCGCAAAAACACAATTCGCACTGATAATTCAGACGATTTTAAATATTGCGTTTTCTATACTAAAATGTGTTTTTTTTTTCATTGAATTAAAAATACTGAAACGGATATTTATAATTTTTTTTTAAATAAAAATACGATTTTTATTATCGTTTCAGCACACAGAGAAAAGAATCGCCGTGGCGTCCACTACTAAGTGTTGACCACTACATGGTCAACACTTTCCATGCAAATCGAGCGTGTCAGGGGGCGTTACATTCATGGCTTACGCATTGTTTATGTTGTGTGTTTCAAGACAATCTTGCATTTTTAAAATAAAAAACTGCAATTTAATTACTTACTTGTGATATGATACACAAAAAAATTCCCTGAGACCGCGTGGTCCCACTGCTTCGTCCGTTTGATCGATCTCGCTTTTCACGTTTATATTTTGATTATTACCCCAAATCACAGCAGCACAAATAGGCATTTCTATTGCTTTTTTGGATATCTAATGTTTACTCTACAACGTGCAAATAGAAAATGGCGGCCATGTGCGCCCTCAGTTGCGCTCAGCGCTGCGTCGTGTGAATATTATTATTACTGCCGTCTCTAGCAGCGAGCGGCCTCAATTAATTCAATTACTACAATGAGTGGTACGCCAATTACAACAGAAAAATTTCTAGAGAGTTTCCTTTCAAATACCGACTACAATCGAATAGTCAGGAAAAGAGATGTTCCCTGTGAACTTACTTAATAGTAAAGTCAATTACGAAATAAGAAGACTTATTAAGTTAATTGTTAGTAAAACTGTAACACAAGTTTCACAATTTTATGGAATGTTCGTACAAGTTGCTACCATTAGTCGAGAATTCTTGACGATGTTAAGGACACTTGTACTGGTAACTTTGTGAATTAGGTAACTATGCCAAAAGTATGTGTTAATTTAAGTAGTTTTGATATTCGCCACAAATTCAAATGTTTATTTGAGTAGCTTAAGATACGAATATAAAATTGTATAAATAAAAACTAATATTACAAACTCAATAAGAAATAAAATGTGTTGGTAGCTAAAAGACTTTTCACCATCTTTGAGTAAAGTGTCAAGTAGGCTAACCGCCATTTAAAGTCATCGGTCACCGGGAATGTTGCAGCTGATGTACCTTTGTTTGTACGGTAAAAGTCCCAAACATTAAAAAGAAAATAATAAAAAAATTCGCCTATCGAAGGATGCAGTAAACCGAGTGCATAATTTAATAAAACATAAAATTATTTCTATAAGTAACTAATCAACACTTTACTTGTAGTTGGTGAAAGAGGCCCTAAGCGTAGGGCTGTTTAGTTAACATCTCCTATATTTTTTTTTACTTTTAACGTTTTTATAATCGTCGTATTTTCTAAAAAAAAAGTTATAGAGGAATTCTCATTTACATATGTATACATATGTTCTGATTATGTAACTATTTAGTTAGACAAGGATTCATACCATGATACGATGGTCATCATCATTCTATAGATTCATATTTGTGTGAAAAATTATTTAGGTACTAGTATTAAAATGTATATTATGTACAGCTAGATTTTATATAACATATATAAGTACATTAACTTACAGTTTTTTTTTTTTTTAGAAAAATATAAGTCGCACTTAGTTGGTTTCGCTAGAAAATAATTAAGTTAAAAATAATCCAACGTTCAAAGTGGACGCGATCGGCAACTTCTAAATTAGCTACTAATAGAAGAAGATATTTGTAATTAAGACGCTCAAAGACGATATTAAAGTATCCCAAATAAAATTCTCGAAAGAGATCACAAAGACTAATGTCTGTGAGGAAAAACAAAGAACGACAATTGCTAAAGTAATTTGGGCTCTGATTAAAATTTATTGCATGTCACCCTAAATTCTGTCGCCCGATGAAACTCACGAAGCATACTTTGAAAGTAACGGTTTTTTGCTTAATTGAAGAAAGAATTTCTTTATTATCTGTACTATTTTAGGAGATATTTTGACATTTTTATTATTATTATAACTTGATTTTCATTGATAAACGCTTAAGTATTTATTAAGGCGTGCAATCGTAACAAACAAACAAACAAACTCGCTTTTTGCATTGACATATTAAAAAGAATTTTATATTTTATATAACATCGAGTTATGAAATAATTTAAAAGCAATTTAGGTTACTAAATTTTACTTATCTTGTTTAAAAGTTTTAGTTGTATTACTTTCAATAAATTACATTTCAATGATCACAGTGTCGCAAAATTATTAAGACATTAGACAAAATCAAAATGCGAAGCGCGCAAACAAATGAGCCTCTCAAAATGTACCTTTATTTCTTGACAACGGGAAACGCGAAAAATAAGTGCCATTTAGTAACAAGCCCTCATATGACGACGAAAACAGTGCGCGTCATCGGAAAATGCACTCTAAAATTTCTCGTGTAGATACTCTTTTCGAGATTCGGGGCTTTTTTAATATTATAATCTTGAATGTTTTTATAGGGCAGTAAGACAGAATAGACCTCCATTTAAGTAGATGGTATACATTCCTTTAGATTTGTTGGAGAACCTTTTCTCAGTAATGTTTCCAAGCTTCCAGACGAGTAAATTACGCAGAACCAACTCGCTGCTTTTTTCGGATTTCCTAACGACGACCGCAGTTTGTTATTAAATTTAAATAAAATAATTTTTTTCAAAAATAATTAAAAAATTTCACCGACAAAATTATTCCTTCTCAGAAATTTCCTTTGACCTACTTGCCAAAAAAAAACTGTATACTTAGTAAGTACTAAGTTAAATACAAGTCTGAAAGTGTCGATATACTTAAAGTATTTTATCATAATCGATCGCTCACAGTGAAATTAACCTTTAAAACTCACCAGCCTCATGTTGATGGATCGAAACAACTTTCACACCTGAAAATAAATAAAATGTTTTATAAATTTTGTAACCAATAAACTAGCAATAATATTATATTAAGTACATCTCTCGTGAGATGCTTTTTTAAAAGTATTATTTACGTGATTTGCCAATTTTCAATTTCGATTGAACTCTGACCAAATCGTATATTTTCTTGTAACTATCAATTGGGGGGGTGGGGTCACTCTCGTCCGTAGGAATTACCATCTTATCCAAGACCTACCCTACACGTGCCCCCCGGGTGGTGCTAATCGAGTGACAACGCCGAGTCACAGGCGGCGGTTAATTAACCTGTACCTAGGGGGCCTACAGACCCTGAAGAACTAAATCTCTTCAAAAAGTGTAAGGAGGAGTAAACCTTTGCAAAAAAATCCCCAACTCCACGCGTTGAGGCGCCTTTTGGGCCTAGCGCGGTGCGTGGATGCTCCTTGGAGCGGTTGAAGGGCACATCAACCACGAGCGGCCACCCGAGCCTTGGCGGTTATTCCAGGCAAAAATAATGATGAGCGTATATGAAAACAGTATACCCCAGGAGGGTACCAGCGCCGCTGGAGAATCCCTCCCTGCACCCACGGGTGCAGGCAGCCCTTCGTATCTGGGGGGGGCACATTTACGCAACTCTTCGGACGCAATTAATAGTACAAACCAGACTCTCAATGATAACGCTTCGTCCAGAAAAGTACTTACTCAGCAAGTGTTTCATAAGGCGTTCTTCGACACCAGACCACGAACACAATCACTAAGCGAAAATCTAATCAGAATGAGATCCTATGACGAAACAAGACCACTTGGCGAGCAATGCCTGGAAGAGAAAACCAATGTATCTACTCACCCAACCAAAAAACGTCAAATGAGCAGTCCTGACAAATCTACCCAGAAAACTAAACAAGCTAAAATAGGCTACTGGTTAAGCTCACCTATACCTACATCAAACAGTTTTGAGCTGTTGTCGGAAGATGATTGCGATTCACCACAAATTCCCGTGAAGTCGAAGCAATATGAAAAACAAAGTAAATCTCCGCCAATATTTATTGATGGAGTCAAAAATATAGAACCATTAAGAACTTTACTAAACCAGGTAGTAAAGAATGATTACGAAATAAAAGTTTTACATAAAGACCAAGTCAGAGTCCAACCAAAAACATCTGATGCCTACCAAACAATTGTGAAAGAACTAAAACTAAAAAAAACAGAGTTCCACACCTATAAATTAAAAGAACAAAGAGGTTTCAGGGTAGTCATTAAGAACATACACTACTCAACCAACCCAGACGAAGTGAAGGAAGCCATAGAAAATCTTGGTCATAAAGTGACAAATATTTGGAACGCTAAACAAAGAATTACCAAGAAACCTCTGTCCATGTTTTTCATTGAACTCAGTGCTGCAGTCAACAACAAAGAGATATACAGGGTGAAATCATTGTTGAATTGTCGGGTAGTAATTGAGCCACCTCACTCAAAACGGGAGATTCCACAATGTGCCCGATGTCAAAGATACGGACACACTAAAGGTTTTTGTTATCGTCAACCTAGGTGCGTGAAATGTGCAGGCGATCATGATACAAGAAACTGTAAGCGAAAAGAACGATCTGACGCAGTTAAGTGTGTATTATGTGACGGAAATCATCCCGCTAATTACAGGGGTTGCACTGTCTACAAAGAACTCCAGAAAAGTAAATTTCCTTCCTCAAGACCAAAAATTTCTAGCAGGCCAATTGAAAACTCCAGAGAAAATTACCAAAGCACACTACAAGAACAAGTACATAAACAAAACATGACATACGCAAACGCACTGGGCCGTAAAATTGACCAAAGGGACAAAAATACACCAGTTAGTAAAGAACTACAACAAACTAGCCAATCATCAGACCTAAAGGACCTGTTACAGGCGGCCATAAAACAAATGAATACTATTACAACACTATTAGCAGAACTTATGTCCAAACTCATGTTAAATTCAACGCCTTAAAGATCGCAATCTGGAACGCTGATGGGCTGTCAAGTCACGTGGAGGAGCTTGGAGTCTTTCTTTGCACTAACAAAATTGATATCGCACTAATTTCTGAGACACACTTCACAACCAAAAGTTTTGTTGAAATACCAAATTACCTAATTTATAACACGAACCACCCTGAAGGAACAGCAAGAGGCGGTGCTGCAGTAATAATTAAAGAAACAATTAAACATTACCAAATGAATGAATTTAGAGAGCAATATCTGCAGGCTTCTAGTGTAAAAATTGAAGACAAAACAGGACCATTGACGATTTCAGCAATTTACAGTCCGCCGAGACATAATATAAAGTGCGAAGATTACTTTAGGTTCTTTGAAGGACTGGGTAACCGATTTATAGCGGGAGGTGATTACAATGCCAAACATAAAGATTGGGGATCAAGAATTACCCTTGCTAAAGGAAAGGAGCTCATGAAGTGCATCAGTATAATGGGTCTGCGAACTGTATCAAGCGGCGAGCCGACGCACTGGCCTACCGACGTCAATAAATTACCTGACCTTATTGATTTTTGTGTCACGAAAAATATATCAAACCTGGAGGCTGTATCATGTTTTGACTTGTCGGGTAACCACACGCCAGTCATTTTCAAACTTCACAGGCGAATTATGATGAAACCAAGACCTTGTAGGCTCCACAGCAGGCGAACAAACTGGCAATGCTTCAAGAACAACGTGAATGCTAACCTTAATACGGACATAAGTCTCCGTTCAAAACGGGAGATCTTTCTAGCAGTAGAACACTTTACGACTACTATCCAACAAGCGGCTTGGGATTGTACTCCACTAACAGACACCAGGGATCCATTGCTTAATTTCTCAAACAATATCCTTGAACTGGTTGCTGAAAAAAGGAAAGTTAGGAAGGACTGGCAAAAATACAAATACCCTCCATACAAAGCCAAGCTTAACTATTTAACTAAAAAATTAAAAAGAACAATAGATAGAGAGAAAAATGAAGAATTGCAATCCTTCCTTTCGAAATTAGACTACACTGCTGCTACCGAGTATTCTCTGTGGAAAGCAACCAGAAAACTAAAAAAACCACAATGTCGGCAAGCTCCACTGAGGAAGAGCAATGGCGAATGGGCAAGGAGTGATAGCGAAAAAGCGTCCACTTTCGCGAGCCATTTATCGAATGTGTTCAAGCCTTTTGAATATGAAGGCAACGAAAATGACTTGAGAGACATAGAGAGTGCTCTTAATGATCCAATCATTTCTGACTCAACAAAAATGGAACAAATAACTTACAAGGAAGTGGTTGCGGCTATAAAACACATTGACCCTAAAAAAGCCCCTGGATATGATTTAATCACAGCTCGTATTCTATCGGAACTGCCTCAGAAGGGTACCAAGTTCCTACTGTACCTATATAATGCGATTCTCAGGACCTGTCACTACCCATTGCAGTGGAAAGTTGCTAAAACAATAATGATACCCAAACCGGGAAAAAGCGAACATGATCCAAAGTCGTATAGACCTATCAGTCTGCTGCCCATACCATCCAAGATATTGGAATTGTTAATTCTAAAACGCGTTCTACCAATCATTCACCAGAAAAATCTGATTCCATCTCATCAATTTGGATTCAGACAGAAGCATGGCACTATTGAGCAGGTGCATAGAATAGTTGAATCAGTAAACACTGCATTTGAGGAGAAGAAATATTGCTCAGCCGTCTTTCTGGACGTCTCCCAAGCGTTCGATAGGGTGTGGCACGAAGGCCTTTTATACAAAATAAAAAACGCACTGCCGGATCCAATATTCCGTTTGATCGGGAGCTACTTGAGCGAGAGACACTTCATGGTGCAGTGTGGAGATGCAATTACTACCCTTTATGAAATACAAGCTGGTGTTCCCCAGGGCAGTGTTCTGGGGCCTATATTATACTTGCTACACACTGCAGACCTCCCAACATCCCCTGATGTATTTTTGGGAACCTTTGCTGACGATACTGCCATTCTGGCCACTAACAGCGATCCTGTCTTGGCTGCTGGGGCACTCCAGGAACACATCCACACCATTTCATCGTGGTTAAAACGCTGGAGATTGAGAGTCAATGAGACCAAGTCAGCTCACGTCACATTTACTCTCAGAAGAGACACATGTCCACCAGTTTACATGAATGGAATTCAAATACCCCAAGAAAATGTAGTGCGGTACTTGGGTATGCACCTGGACAGACGCTTGACCTGGAAAACTCATATCCAAACAAAAAGGAAGCAACTCGGACTGTTATTGAACAAAATGTACTGGATGCTGAAGAGAAAATCAAAACTGGCTTTGGAATCAAAACTAATGGTCTATAAATGCATAATAGTACCGGTTTGGTCTTATGGGATTCAACTTTGGGGCACCTGCTCAAAGTCAAACCTGAACATAATCCAAAGATTCCAGTCAAAAATTCTCCGAATGATAGCTGATGCGCCATGGTTTGTTACGAATGAGGTAATTCACAAGGATCTTGGGGTGCCACCAGTAGAGGAAAAAATTAAGGGAATCGCCGCCAGCTACAAAAGAAGAATGGACTCGCATCCAAATGTTTTGGCCCAGGACCTGATGAAAGTTGTCCCGACAGAAAGACGCTTAAGAAAAAGACTGCCAACAGATTTACTAACTATCTGAATAGTTAGCAACTGATCATCTGGAGGGGTGTATGGCTGAATGCATCCCGGCATGTCAGCTGAATATATACACACGTACCGCTGAATGTTCATGATTGAGACAGATGGCGATGTAAAAAAAAGGAGTCCAAAAAAAAAAAAAAAAAAAAAATAGTTACAAGAATAGTTTTATTTTTACCGCCTCTATTTATTATTTTCAATTTATTCTTATCTAACGTTGTTGTTTCTTTAAAAGAAGATGGGAAATATCGGAATAAAATGAATTAACAATTATAATTATTACTTATATTATTTTATTTTCAACACTAATTTATATTTTCAATACTTTATGACAAATTATTAATAGAAGTGAATTAGGGCCTCTTTCACCGTCTCTGAGTAAAGTGTCAAGTAGGCTAATCGCCATTTAAAGTCACCGGTCACCGGGAATGTTGCAGCTGATGTACCTTTGTTTGTACGATAAAAGTTACAAACATTAAAAAGAAAATAATTAAAAAATTCGCATATCGCAGGATGCACTAAACCGAGAGCATAATTTAATAAAACATAAAATCATTTCTAAAAGTAACTAATCAACACTTTACTAGTAGTTGGTGAAAGAGGCCCTTAAATAGCAGTAACTGCTATACTTACCGTTTAATCGAATGATTATTTGCAATTGAATTTTGAATTCTAGTCATTTTTCAAATCCATCTATAAGAGACGATCGAAGATAAGATAAACCTTTAATGTCAATTGTGTACAATGGTTGTGGATGTAGTATATAATATGTCATAGCATCAATAGTTTTAATAGTTGCAGCAGGGGACTGAGTTTCGCTATCACAAATTAGGAGCCCATCTGTCAGTCGTAAGAAAGTGGCACTTGTAAGGAGATTAACATGAGATAACATCTTTTTTGCTACAGTGTTTGAGCGAGTAAAGAGTGAGAGTACGTTGAGTAAGAAATGCCAGACTTTATGTAGAACTTTGATTAAGTTTGACTATTGCAAACATCACTGATACGCCGAAAGCGTAATGAACTAGAAAAATTCATTAAATTACCTCTAGTAATTTAATGAAATAGAAAAATACGCCACATAGTTTCGTACATTACACAGTAAAACTGCTTACCATGTTTTGTAAATTATACTGTCATTACAAAAAGAGTTTGCGAAACACTCGAAACTCACTTAAATGTGTGGTCGTATTTAGAGCGGAAGAGTAATTTAAAAAAAGTACATAATTTTTTACAATATAAAGACATTATAAAAAGTGATATTTACTGTCCTAATCGGATTTATTGAATAAACAAATCAAAATACTTCTGTTGTCAAGTGGCTACGTTTAACAAAAGGCTAATAGCAAAATTACTATCTGAAGACATTCAAGATCTACTGCCTATCTGAATAGGATAGAAACTGAGAGACGAGATACGAAGTCTCTATGCAAAAGGGCTCTAGGATTCGATATTATCTAGAAATAACACACACACAAGCTATTTATTTATTTTCAAGGAAAACTTACAGTGATATTTATACAAAAATTTGCTTAATAACTAAATGACAGATTAATTTGACACCATTTACAAGTTTCCGCATATTGAATCTATATACGAGTAAAATAAAATAAAACCGTTTCTAATCAATATCAATAATTAAAAACAAACTACGACTCTTTTTCCCTGTTCTTTCTTTTTTTTTGAGCTTAATTTCCTAAGCTTAAGAAATTAAGAAGAAGTTAACAAATAAAGCAAAAAAAAAAAAGAAAAAGTCCAGTGAAGAATTCCACAGTGAAGAGCGAGAAGCATCAAACCATGATTTTGAAAGTAATTCTCACATTTTGTAAATCTTTGAATTATATAAATCGAGTTCTAGAAATTCAATTGAGCTATTAACAAATTTGACAGATCTTGGAAAGTAAGAGTTTTCCTATAGTTTGTTGCGCAATGTCTTAAACTTAGTTGCAAGGGTATTAAAACCATTTGGAAATGTATGCTGAAAAACAGCACGCATGCTGTTATTTCACAGTGGTCTGTCACTATAATAACACACAATTTTCCGCTCATCGTTCACTGAGACCCTACCTCGTCTGGGGATACTTAAAGCTTGATCCCCGGATCCCTGGCAACGTATTAGCATAAACCACTTTGATGTAAGATGATTCCTTTGCAAATAACTGTACGAAATGCATGACAATGTTTTCATAGCCTTTGTGTTGCCTCTGTTGTGAATAATTTTAAAGTAAACGCTCGCACACTTTTGTTTGAAGAATAATAAAAGTCAGAAGAGAAACGAATTATTTGTCTAATTTTGTTTAAAGTTTTAAACATTATTACTGAATACTAGATGTGCGAAAATTTAGACAAATGAAATGTAATAATAACGACAGTTTTTGAACTATTTTATGGTAGGCTTAATTGAAAATGAGCGTTATCTAATAAAATAATAAAAAAAAAATTCTTCTGATAATAACAAATCTTTAATTATTGTTAGTCACTAGTATGTAAAAAAGGTAATATCATATTAAAATACAAAATAATATTCAGTAAGACCTAAAAAAACTTTCAACAGACATTTGCAATGTGAAATTCTTAATTGTCATTCAGCTCTACTTTAAGTATTTTTCTAAACCAATTTATTTTGTTAATTTTTACCTAAATATACCTATATTCTGTAGCAATTCACCTTACTGACTTAACTTTTTACCTTTTAAGCAAAAATAAATGTTACATTTATGAAAAACATTATTTAAGTTCAGTTAATTGGTATTTAAGCAATTATAAATAAGTACAATTTATTATATTAAGAAAGTATTTGACTAGCAACACGCTCCCGGCTTCACACGAATGCAATTTCGTGCATAATACTGCTTCCATTATTAAAAACTGTATAAAAATTGATTTGTATAGAATGATTATGCAGACAGACAGAAAGAGTATGTATGGATATTGATATAATCAAAAATGTTTGTATAAAACTGTAGAATATACTTCTGAAAATACAATCACTGAAATATTACAAGTACTGCATCGTTTTAGAACAATATATGTAACTAAATGCACTTCCTTGTTCAAATTTACAATTTCTACTCTAAAATCTGCATACTATTGAAATTTTAAACGATACTCGTAGTAGCGAACTCGAGAGGACAATGTGAATTTATTAAAAGTGACTCGGACTCTGTTTGTAAGTACAAACAGAGTCCGAGTCACTTTTAATAAATTTTTAACAATGTACATTATACTTAATGTCCTATTGTTTAAGAGAAAGTTTTATTTAATATATAATATAGGTAATCTATATATATATACTTCAATACTAATATTATAAATGCGAAAGTATGTTTGGATGTTTGTAACTCTTTCACGCAAAAACTACTGAACCGATATTCATGAAATTTTGCATACACGTTGTCTGGGACACCAGAAAGGACATAGATCGTTTATCGTTCAACGCGGACGAAGTCGCGGGCACCAGCTAGTATTTATATAATAATGCACGTTTGCATTATGCAATTATGAATATATTTTAATACGCAACACAATTTAAATAAAAATAAAAAAAAAATCGCGATTTATTTTCTCATACAAGTTGATAACAATTAATAAAATACACTTTTCGTCTGATAAACGACCTCTCGTCGGATCCCGTACTTAAAATATTCTCGGAAACAACTCACAATATTAATAATGAATCAGACTTTAATAAATGGAACAATAAAATTATCATTTAAAAAACAATTTATCTGAAGCTTTTTAATAAAAGCTCGTGCCACATCCAGTCTTTGCTGCTTTAATTTCCCAGAAGCTTCAGTACACTTGTATGAAGAATGCATGCAATTATTTTCCTCTGTGCTCTTAATATATGATAACACATGCGAATTAGTTACAGCGTCCTCTTTTTAACACAGAGAGCGTGGGGTAAAATGAACCGAGCGTGAAATATGGTTCACTCACCCCAACTGGGGTAAAATGGGGAACTGCTTTGACCTATTTTTATTTATCTTTTTATATTATGTACGACGTACGCTGAATATTGGAAAAATGTTTGGAAATTAAAACCTTATTTTCATTTAACATTCTGTTTGATATATATTGTGTTACATTTTTTAAAATATTTTTTTTTAATAAAATAGATTAAAAAATTTCAACTCTTATTAGACAGACCTAAAAATATTAATTTCTGAATTCATACAATGAAACCACAACCTTTCCAGTAGTAAATATTTGTAGCCTTCTTTATATAGTCTATACTAATATTATAAAGAGGAAAGATTTGTTTGTTTGTTTGAATTGAATAGGCTCCGTAACTACTGGAACAATTTGAAAAATTCTTTCAGTGTTGGGAAGCTATATTATCAGCGAGTAACATAACATATATTATATTTTCAAAAAAATTAGGGATCCTTACTAAAACTCCAATAATGTAACCCAAGGTGTAAAAAAATGACCTAAAATATTCCTTACATCGCGTGCGCTGCGAAAACTAATTATGATAGAACAAAATAATGTATTACGACTTTGCAGAACACATCATTATTAAATTTTTCAATAGAAATAATATGTACTGTATATTACTAACCAGAAGCTTATATGAAAATTCATGCATCTAACTTTTGAAATGACAGGTTTCAATATAGCCGTTCATCCCTTATTTTACCCCTTTAGGGTTGGAATTTTCAAAATCCTTCCTTATATTATGTTTACATAATAAAATGCATCAAATGCCAAAATTTCATGCTTTTACCCCCTGTGGCTTAGGTAAATCACTAAGGATTAACGATTTATATTTTACAGATATAGATAACTAGCTGTTGCACGCGACTTCGCACGCGTAACTATATAAAATATAGTCTACGTTATAACGTTGCTTTCCATATGTGATTTTTTTTAAATCGGTCCACTAGTTTTTGAGTTTATTCATTACAAACATACAAATATTCTCTCTTTACAATATTACTAGTATAAATAGATAGAAGATGAATAGATAGAAATAGACAGATATCGAAATGTTTTCAAGGGCGTTCGAAGTTTTCGCATGTTACCAAGCAATTCCATTTCAACCTTTCATCCCAAATCCTCCTCTCTTTGCAAATGGCTTGTTCTTTGTTCGTGCATGTCAGTGTGTACTTGTGGCACAATTTTTCTTAGAGAGAAAAGGTTCGCGAGCTATATGTGATCTGAACATAATGGTAACTGTTCGAAGGATTATGATTCTTTTCAAACTACATATTTTCGCTTTTAGTTTTTGTCGATCTTCGATAAAGTATTTCTACTGTATCACCAAAGGCAGCTTTGCAAAATTATTTTACACACATAGGTATATACTCGTAGTGTAGTAGTTTTATTAAAGATGAGGGTAAATTTTCATGTTGCGGAAGTATGTTAGTCAAGTGTGTTAGACGCCAAGAGGTTTAGTCGGTAAATTGTTATCAATTAAAGGTTATTCAATTAAAGGTTAATCAATTAAGGTTTAGTCGGTTGCCAAGGGTAAATTGTCATCAATTAAAGATCGTCTGTCGACACCCTCTTACAGAAGGTCATAGAACAGCGTATCATAGAAGTAGTTATGTTTATTCTTAAGTAAGAGATGTCCGAACCGTTTTCCCAGTTTCCCACTGCCCTTATCCTATGTCCTACAAAGCTTGCTAGCAATTTTGTATCCTTTTATCCTTGTTACTTTCTGGACAATATATAAAAACATTTTAAGAAACACTCGCATCATTCGAGCATACATTTTTTCTTTGATGATATGACGAAATGCGAGAAAAAATGGATGGTACTAATTCTCTATTAGAAGATACCGCGAGTCCGCTATTTACTTTAAAAAAAAATGAGTTTGAGGCAGGTAGATTGACGGTTAATTTAATGGCAGTTTCCTAACGTTCCTAACCAAGCTTACAGAAATAAGTTAAAGAAGTTCTGTTTTCTTCCATCGGACTTACAGGCGTACGGCTGGTTACCATCCACATCTTGTCGTAATCCCTCTTTTTCGGACCAAGCGCTTTAAAACGTCTTTTATAATGCGCACTGCCAAGGTTTGGAACTCCTGAGCTCCTATAACCCAAATCTTTTCAAAGTTCGAGTGAATAGGCATCTTCTGGGTGAGCTCGCTTCATCATAGGTCTCATCTTCGCTACACGGCTGGTTGTTGGCCAAGAGCAAACCGATCTCTAATAAAAAAAAGCTTATATAATAATTGTGGGTCGCAAGTAGCCTGCCGATTCTGATGAGCTTAAAGAATAAGCTCAAGGTTGCTTTAATTTTCATAATTTCCGCACATTGGCATAATTATCTGTGTTCGAATTAATTAAATTAAATTCATTCCCTCAATTGAAAGAATTAATTCAATTAAATAACAGCGCTTCGCTCTACCTATTTGCGAGCTTGCGGTGTCGCCCGCATTATATTCGCCATTATTTCTTTCGACAAAGCCATAAAATAATAAAATTCAATGCAGCTTAAAATTGTCCTTCACTCAATAGCAGCTGTGCGAAATCCTACTAATATTATAAATGCGAAAGTTTATATATTTGGATGTTTGTTACTCAAACACGCAAAAAAGGCTGAACGGATTTAGATGAAATTTTTATCACACAGACAGTTTATTACCTGGATTAACATATAGGATACATTTTATCCTTGAAAAATGTTTAAGTTCCCGTCGGATTTAAAAAAAAAAACGAACTAGTTAAAGCGCGTACGAAGTCGAAGGAACAGCTAATAATTGTTAATAATAATTCTTAATCTCTATAAATTAGTTTGTTTTATACTGCATAGAAACGCATGATTATAAAAATCATGCGTTATAAAAATAATACTATAATAAAAATAATATTAGGATCAATATTAATCCTTAATATTGATCCTAATATAGTTTATTACAATGTTGTGTGTATATAACTGTGAAAATACTCTTAAAAGCATATGAATTGAAAGGCTATAAACGGTTCGTTAAGGCAAGCCAGTGTAATTGTCTGTGAAATCGGTGATCCATTGAAAACGGATAGCACTTCTTGCCTCCGATGCTCTTTTCCTGACTCCTTCCTTCCTATGTATAAGGAACAGCTCAGACCAACACTTAAGTTACAACCAAGAACTATAAGGGCCTCTTTCACCATGTGTCAAGTAGGCTAACCGCCATTTAAAGTCACCGGTAACCGGAAATGATGGAGATGATATACCTTTGTTTGTACGGTAAAAGTCCAAAACATTAAAAAGAAAATAATAATAAAAAAAATCGCCTATCGAAGGATGCAGTAAACTGAGTGCATAATTTAATAAAACATAAAATTATTTGTAAAAGTAACTAATCAACACTTTAATTGCAGTTGGTGAAAGAGGCCCCAAAGAAAGTAAGTTATAAGAATTAAGTTATTTGTGTTTAATTGGATTTATTTTATTTTCAAGATATTAACTTATACATATACATACATACATATATACACAGCACCATCTAGTTCCACACTAAGCAACTAATGCTTGTATTATGGATACCAGACAGTTGATATAATACATAGATTAATTTTTTTTTTAATACATACACATTATAAATAAAAACATCCATGACTACAAAGGTACAAAGGTAAAATGTTAAACACATAAACATTTGCCCCTAGCGGGATACGAACCCGCGACTGTTGGTTAATAGCTAGTGTTATTAGCCACTAGACCAAATATGTCGTCAAATGTAACTTATGCGCTCGAAATGTGGGCGGATAGTCTATTTTGCCCTTAAATTATTAATCAAGAGTGTCAGCACTTAGGATTAAGAACCCGTCAAGGAGCAAAGATTACTGTAAAATAACTGTTTCAATTGTGTCCGTCATAAAAAAAAATTACGCTAGATTTTAGATGAGCACAAAAAACAGAGCGAAAAATATTGTAATAAATGACGTTACATATTTATTCTTAATATTATATCCACCACAGACAAAAAAGATCCCATTGTCAGATTTAGCTGAGCTAAGCAGGTGAAGTCGATTATAATCCTGCTCGAACATGCGTTTACTCTGCTGACCTAATATTTTTTCCATTATATTAAACAACCATCAGTTTTCTTGTAAAAGAAATAAACAGAAGCAATGACAATTACGATAAAATAAGTTAAAGGATAAGTAACGAGGGATAATATAAAGATTTTTTCGTGATGGACTTCTAAAAGAGGTTGGTTACTGCAGCCTAATGGAGTGCTCATTTTGTAAGAGTAAATCGCACTCATTCCTTTTACTTTCAAAATCAATATTGATGTTTTTTTTTTTTAATTATTTTATTATTATTATTTAATAAGGTACACAAAACAGTACACTGACATTAAATACATTGAATATATATAATTACATTGAAGTGAACTAGACAGAAGCTTAAAACAAGTGTACACAGCATGTCCAAACAAAACAGTGTTGCTTAAACATTACAGAACAAAATAAAAAGAAGAAAACAGAAAACAGAAAAGAGAAGCACTTTCATAAAAAACCAAGCTTAACCATATTCCAAAATAAGTCAATTTGAGATGAAAGCATGTCTCCACAAAGCCACAAAACAAGTATTGCAATAATATTAATTTTAAAACATTTTAATTTTAAAAATTTTTATCTTAAGACTTTAACAATGTTATGGGTTAGTCTATACTATACATATAAAATATTGTAACTCAAAATTAAATAAGAAAATATTCTACCTCAATACAACATTTATACATATTAAATTCTCACCAATAATTTTCCACTATCCCCCCTCCGCACACATGTAAACTGGACGAGAGAAAGCCCGCAAAAAGGTTGTAATCTAAGGAATCAATCAAACAAAACCGCTTATGTGAAAGGTAATACGAATCGATATCAAGGCAGGAATAAATCCACCGTGAAGAAAAGGAAATAGGGGTCCTAATATATTTTGTTTTGAAAAATCGCAAACAATAAAGGTATCTTGATGGCTGGACGTGCGTGGACGGACGCACGACAAATGACCGTCTGATCTCACTCGTTTGTCATTTGGGGAAAAAGACCAGCTTATCCGGTAGCCGGTCGGAGTTTAATGGCATGTCCGGTACGACTTTGGATTCATTCTAAAATCCCTATCACTGACCATTGTGATGGACGATCAAGAAGTATCTATCAATCCGTTAAAAAATGTTTCAATTTTTTTTTTATATATATATAATATTAAAATGTCTGTAATAAGAGTAACAGTTCACTTGATGGTATACAAAGATGGAATAAATAAATACTATAAAATAATATAAGATTCGACGACACGTTTGGTCTAGTGGCTAGTAACGCTAGGCTGTTAACCAAACGGTCGCGGGTTCGAATCCCGCTAGGAGCAAATGTTTATGTGTTAACATTTTACCTTTGCACCTGAGTCATGGATATTTTGTATTTATAATATGTATGTATTTACAAAAATAAAAGTAATCTATGTAATATATCAACTGTCTGGTATCCATAATACAAGCATTAGTTGCTTACTGTGGAACTAGATGGTGCTGTGTGGAATGTGTGAAGATATTATATTATAACATAAATTAGGAATAATGAAATGGGCTCTACCCCCTATTCATTACATTGTCCCACACCTTATCAATAGTCTACCTTCAGATCTATGTAACAATATAACAATTAAAAATATTAAATTTAAGTTAAAGCAATATTTTTTAAACTGTAATTAATAGTATATAGTTATAATTTTATTAATAATTACCAATGATTAGATTACTATTACACGAGATTAAACCTCAGTGGTTTTTAGTGTTATCATTTTAGATGTTATTTTATATATTAGTCTTAAAATTGTTAAATATTATAAATAAATTTAAAAAAAATGTACCGAAACAAATCAGCCAACGTGCTTTTGGTCTTCTCAAAGTACTTTTGTCCAGTTAATGGGTGCGGAACTCAGTGTGTCCTGGCACTGAAATATTTCTATGTAACGAGTCATTGGACTTATTAATGTTATTATTAATTAGAAGTTATTTCATTAAATGTCTCCTCAGGAATTTACCTATGAACTGCGAGCCATGAACAGTGTATTCGTTCCCAATTCTAAGATTCGGTGCGAGTTTCAATTCAAAGTATATACGAACTCCATAATTATGTACCTACATTTTATATAATACTAGCGATAAGCACCCGGCTTCGCAAGAAGTAAGTCGTCGCCATACAGCGTTTTTCATCATAGATTTCTAAACTATGCTATTAGGCAAAGATTTAAATCGAGAGATGCGCCCTTACTAGCGAAACTGAGTTACAAAAATACATATACATTCACAGTTATACATTTTTATAGCAATGCGAGTCTTTTGTCTAAACACACTTTTAAACACAGATAACATTTCGAATGAGTTTTTTGATAGTAAAAGCAAGAAATTTTGGTGTGTTTTAAGTATGGCGCGGGGAAATTAGGGCGCATCTTTCGATTTAAATCTTTGCTATTAGGTATATATCATTAGTAAATATTAGTTTCATAGTACTATAAAAATCTCATTTAACATTAGTAATATATAATTTGTTAAAAATGTAAGATACGGATTGATAAAAGAGCAGACAATCCAGCCAGTTCGCGTCTGGTCGGTATTACAAAATTATTAGAAGAAATAAAGTGATTTTTACTTTTGTTGAGGACTATTGCAAAACTATAAATTAATTATCCAATAGATTTTTTTATTGAAAATTTCAAATCGTTAAAAATTTACGCTATAAAAACTTGTGTTCTGTGGTCAAATTATACACAAAAATGTTACAGCGCCCTTCGTGTCCAATTTAACAACGCGTTTAAGGCGATGTTAGGGCTACCTCGCTTCTGTAGTGCTTCGGGGATGTTTGCAATGATGAGAACTGATTGTTTCTATGCTAACATGCGTAAAAAATGTACATCACTTGTTAGGCGGGTGCGGGACAGCCCTAACAAAGTTATATCAATGATGATCGCTGATTTTGTTTATATATCCGACATTGTTGTAATAGATGCATGTTGGTAGTAGTTTTTAGGCATTTAATTATTATTATTTTGTCTTTTCTTTCATCTTGTATTATATCTTATTACTGTTAGTATATTGTAGATATATATAAAAAATTTGCTATTATTTTATTTAATTAGGAACTGTCTAGATTTATATAAATATTAATAACTAATGTATAAAAATGTAAAATATGAGTCCAGTTGCCTGAAAATAAATGAATTTTAATTTAATTTTGATATTACATTGATCAAATTGATATGTCGATTTAAATTGCCGCTTACTCAAATTGTATCCGCACGAAGTTGACACGAAGCGAAAGTTAAATAAAACCTCTAAAACCAGCGCAGCATACTTGACAAGTTGTACATCATACATCCCTTATACTTCCTCTGAATTTCTCAAATTAAACCCGCGTCCCTTAAGCAATAGAAATTTAATTACCCCTGTATTATCACCCTGGGATTCGTTGCGATGACGTAAGCGTACCAAGGGGGTTAAAGAGTCCCGTTCTCTTGCCCCATTTACGATGTCTCAGTCTATTAAAATCAGTATAATAAACCAGTATGAAATCTAATATTCTTGAAACGCCACTGATTCACTTACGAACCAAGAAAATAAGAACCTTCTGTATTCAATTTATTAAAATTGCATACAAATATACCTAATTGAAATCATCTTATAATACCACTGGTTCGGAAAGCTGTTTCTAGGAGGGAAACTTTACTTCTTTATAGAATCGCCTTTATTTGAATAGAATAGCTGTTTTATTTTTATCATAAATGTTTCATCGATGAATTCTACATTTCCAGTATTATTACATGAGTAAAGTATAACTATAGTAGATAAATAAGTAAATACCTACTATTTTGTCATTTCATACATACGTAGAAGCGTACGTACGCTTGATAATATTGAAGTATTAAGTTAAGCAAGCTTTATTTGGTGTAAGTAAACCAAATTTGTATAAACTTTAACTCCGTTTCCCTTAATAGATGTAATATTAATTTTACAATCGTACAATGAACACAAGATTTCACGCTGTTAATTTATTCTCCATTAGCATAGTCGTACACCAGCCACAACTAATATCAGACAAAGGTCGGAGGACGGTGTCAGAGGAGTCGCCATTACACGTTTCCGCTGCAGCACAAAATGGCCGCTCTACAAAATGGCGTTAATTCTTAAATCTAATTTAAAGTAATATATTTATTGTTAAATGGTTAATTCTCAACATCTCGTGGCAAATGAATGGAGTTGAATTTATTTTTCGCTCATTTTGATTCATAGTTAGCATCGTCTTTGTGGAATTAAATAATTTAAAAATATAATTTTTAAAGACTAAGGACCTCTTTCACCATCTCTGAGTAAAGTGTCAAGTAGGCTAATCGCCATTTAAAGTCGCCTGTCATCGGCAATGATGGAGCTGATATACCTTTGTTTGTATGGTAAAAGTTCCAAACATTAAAAAGAAAATAATTAAAAAAAATCGCCTATCGAAGGATGCAGTAAACCGAGTGCATAATTTAATAAAACATAAAATTATTTCTAAAAGTAACTAATCAACACTTTACTTGTGGTTGGTGAAGCAAAGCAAAGTAATGAAAAATAGTTTAGTCTAATTTCAGTACCAAGGGCCTTCATTGAATTATTCCCATTGTATAATACTAAAAAACCCAAAAGAAATAAATATACTACTGTCGTCGATTGGGTATATTTGTAGATATAAAGCCTGACAATATTTTTTCATGTTTAATATCAAACAAATAAATCTATAAAATCTTTTACGCCTTTGTTTATGTCCTAAGGTTAACAACCTTATTTTGGCAGCCAATCAAAAACTATCTCCGAACATAAACGAACATTTGAACAGTAAAATCTGGAGAAATTCACATAAAATTGATCGGGACCGAATCTTAGATAGGGTTAGGAAAAAATATTCCCGAAATTGGTCCGATGTGAAAGCCACTTTTCTCGGTTTTATAGTGTTTCGATGAACGACCGGCCCCGATAAAAGAGACTGGCAACAAAATGAAGACAATATTATGCCTTTTCTGCAGAATGAGGCGACTCAATCGGTTCGATTAAGTAATCTGATTTAAATTTCAAGGAAGAAAAAGATTTAATTTAAAAATTGGAAAGACCTCAATGTAGAGGGTTCTCGGATTAAGCTTTTAATAAAATTGCAATGCTATTTTCTGTTTTAAGAACTTTCTAACATCAGACTTGCAATGGGAAATTCGTTACTTAAGTATCTAGTTTGATGAACTAGTTAAGTAAACTAGTTACTGGGAAAAGTTATAAACAAAATACGTATAAATTTGTATTGTAGACTTATACTTAGGATATGCATAGCGTTACTAGTCTATATGTTACTAAAGTATATAAATTACTGGTTCATGTTATGTTATGCATATATGTTGGTATATATATGTATACCTATTATAAGGCAAACTTCCGTGTATTATTATTATTCCATAATTTATTTTAGTATCTCGACTCAATCAATACTGATGTATATTTTTGGGCAAAATAAGCTAAGTTTGGAATAAAACCTTTCAAGAAATTAGAATTTTTTTACCTTACTTGATACTAGGGCGAATTAGTTCGAATGCCGTTAACGAATTAATCAACGTTCGGAAAAAGAAAGCTTTTAACAATTCAAAGGAATTTGAATATCTTTAGGCTTTTGAAATTGGGGAAAAAATACACAAAGGTCGTCAGGGAAATTTTTCACGAGTGACATCATTTGGATCGTCTTTGATGGCAAACACAGACTTGTAAGGAATTAGGAGACATGGAAGTGACTAGAAAAGTAGACGACGAAATAAAAAAATCAAAAAAGATTTTAGGAATCTAAAAAATCCTAGATTCTAAATTGAATCAAATTTAGAAATTCGTACACACATAATTAAAACTACCATATTTATTAACAATATTTATTGAAATAAGAAAAGTATGACTAATGTAATTTATCTTAAACTAAACTTATGTCATTTTTAACTCCTTGAGATGTTATAAATGTATAAATATTTCAAATAAATAATTTCCAGTAGTACGAAACAGAAAAAAATATTATACAAAAACATTGAGTAGGTAAGTAAGAAATTTTATAATAAACAAAAACACTGATTTGTAACATCAAAAATTATTATCAATTAAATACATTTCACGATTCACTCAAAGAAAACTAAGGATTATTTCCAGACAAATGACATCTCTGAGGGTCGCCATTTCGGTAAATGCTTGCAAAATACGGCGACGAAACGAAGTTTTTGGGCCAAATTCTATTTTCCACCTTACTCCCTTAACTTAGGACATCACATTGACGAAAAGATTACGACAGTGTGACACATTGTTATGTCCTTTTCTCTAAATTGCTGATCGTTCAATTTTACGTCCTACTACTTAGTATTAAGGTACATCAGGTGTGAACAGCAATTTGGATGATGGAAAAAGATTCTTGGCGTCACTCGTAAACTCTACGATATTTGTTACTTAATATTATTATATACCAGTAGACATCTTCAATATCATTAGAAAATCTTTGAAAAAAACTGGAGTTATTCGCATAACATGTAATAAACCTTAGTCTGTATTTATACTGAGAGGAATTTATTGCCTTGTGTCAAGTTATATTAAGAAGGAATAGTTTTTTTGTGTTACAAGGGGACAAAGTAATATTTTGTTCATCGAGGGCGATATTTTTTTTTATTTTTTTTTATTATTAATGATGGGTTTGCACTAGGCCAACAACCAACTGTGTAGCCTAAGAAAGATGGGGCGAGCTCACCCAGAAGATGTCTGTTCACTCGAACTTTGAAAAGATTTGAATTTATTTTTGAATTCAAGAGAAGCGAAGAATTCTTTCTACAGTAGAATCCTGAGCGTAGCAAGGATTTCAACATACGCCTCACGAGAATAAAATGTTTTGGCCCTAAGTGACACTATTTTTCATCAGTACCTACTAGAAAAATAAAGAGCTACTTCTCGAAAGCCTATGTTTAAAAACCTTAGACTGAAAGTTGTAAATAAAAGAAATCATTATGAAACAAATAAACATTTATATTTACAACTCGGACCAATCAGAAGTGAGAAAACTCCTATTGAATTTTGCACCCGCTATGCTTTAAAGCCGATTTTAATTTTTCGAATAAGTGTAATAAAAAAATATTTTCGTTGTACTTTCTAAACTGATTTTGTAACATTTTTTCTTATTAATTCGTCTATAAGTAGATTAAATATATAAAAAAAAAAAAAAAAAAAAAAAAAAAAAAAAAAAAAAAAAATTCGTCTATAAGTAGATAAAGATCAGCATTATCCTTGGACATTTACCGCAATATGCGAACTTTAACTGATGTCATTATCGACACCAGAAAAAAGTGAAAGACCCATGAATATTGATAGATTGACCATAAATATTCATACAATGACTTCATACTTGAGACCATTGAACCAATTAAATAGGAAAGTTAACTCTCTGACGAAATAGCCTTGCGTGGTTCTCTTCCATACTATAATTTATCGACACCTACGCAATCCGTGATTGGGGTATAAGCCAATGTATAAACCGTTTTATGGGAACAACAAAATATTATTTTTTGTCTTTGTATTAAAAAAACCTAATTCTAACTTCCTAAATAATAATATGATTGCGAAAAGCGAGTTTGTTTGACACGTTTTAACGCCTCAACTGCTCAACCGATCATCGTGAAATTTTGTATACACGTTGTCAGGGATACAAAAAGGGACGTAGTACCTTTCATCCATAAAAAGTATATAAATAAAAGTAAAAAATTCAACGACAGACAAAAAATAGTTTTTTTAGTCTGTATGAAAATTTTAAAACCTAAGAAAAAGAGGCGCGAATGAAAAGCTAGTTCAATAATAAATATTCATAATTTGTCTGCATTTTTAAGTTACATCTAGGCATTTTATGTTTCAATAAATATTTCTCCGATAAGTTCAGTTTTTACAGCAAATTTTACCCTCGTTCAAAATGCAGAACACGTACTTGTATGAAAAGTACATAGTTATCTGATCGAGAGAAAAGTCCAATTGGATTAAGTTTGCTTCAGTTTGCTTCCTACTCCTCTGAAGTTTTTATTGCTTCTGTGACATTCATTCATCAGTGCGTTCGTTTTGTCTATTAATTTGTAGACCAATAGTTGTTTGTTGTTCTCGAATCAGCATAAAGAACAATGCCGAAATTTATGTTGATAGAATTTTTAAATGTCATCTATATGTCATCTATATAAAGTGATAATATATCTATAAAGTGTTCCCTCACTGAGTGTACTCTAAGTGCCAGTGATATAGAAGACTTGTCATTGTTATCAGAAACGCAACGTTGCATTCGAAATTCAAATGACGTAAGTTGGAAAATTCAAATTCAAAAGCTAGTTTAAAATGAAACTTTTTCACCGTCAACGATCCCGACAAAACGTACTTACTCAATAACAAAAAGCGGCTATTTTAAAACCAAATAAAGCATTATTTCCGGTGGCAGTTATTTTGAATTACGACTTTTGACGCGCGACCCCATAGAGCTTTCCCTTGAACCCTTTCGGCGTGGCAATAAGGGTGTTAGTGCAATGTTTTTCAAAATTGTAACGATTTAGTATAAAGCGCTCATTTCCACGCACATTTATCAGCGTGGAGTGAATTAAAAGCCGCCTCAGTGCGAATAAGGCTTTATTTGCGCCATACTAATAAAAGTATATTATTCTTTTGTAAACCTTGCTCAAGCGAGTTATGGTTTTCGATGGGTTATGTAAACATGGTTAGACGATTTCCTTGTTTTATTACGAAATTTGTAAACAATTATCACGCTTCAATTCTACAAAAATACTTATAATTAAAAACTAATAGAAACTTTATATTTCTTAATGAAGGTAAAACTTCTTTTAATTTTATTAATTATACGTATACCAATAAAATTTATCGTAAACTTAATTAAAAAAAAAAAATTTTTTTTTTTAATTATTTTCGTTTATCTAGCTTTTTTTTTTTAAATTCAAGTTTACTTACCTAAAAAATAAATACGAATATGCAGAAGTGAAACCGGACATTTAAAATTTCTTTGACTTGCTTGACCATTCCAATAAGTTTTTCTAAGCATTGTAAGTTTTCTTTCCAGTACAAAAAGACGTCTAACCGATTCTATTTATTACTATGTCAAAATGATATTGTTACACCATATTAATTTATTCTTTTCCCAAACACATGCCCAAATATTATTTGTTGTGATTAAACATTGATGTGATAAACACATTGTTTAATTAGGTATACGATCATAACAAATGGACAGAGAACTATTCGCAGCTGTAACACAAGTTTCGTAATTGTGACAATACCTTATATTTGTTTGTGTACGAATGTATATAATGTTCGAATACACATGACATGTTCGCGTTGGAATAAGATGATAAACAAACCTCTAAAAACAATAATAAACATAGACATTATTTACTTCGGGATACCGAATTCCAGGTCACAGTTTATTTGGACACTGGCAGTGGGAAGAGAGCAGTAGTTAAAGTGTTCAAAGCTTAAATGCACTAGGAATTAAAATATTTGTTAGAGCTTAAGAAATGCTAAGATTCTTACATTAAAGCTAAGTTTTTTTTTTTAATGAACTTATTTTTGACTCGGATTTAAAAAAAATATTTTTGCATTTGTTAGCCTAATTGTTAAGTAAGGTTACCGAGAATTACCGAGACGAATCGATATGTTCAATTTTTCATTGGCTATTGAATTTTTATTTATAAACCCAAAAGTAAGGAAATTATTTGTTTAGCACAACTAATTTAATCGAATTACAATTACAAAAATATTTATAGTCATGCCCATTTAAATATACAAAATGCCATGTACAGGCAAATAAATGATTGATTGATTGATAGATAAAAAGCTGTCTTTTAATTTACACATAAAACTAATGATGTTTAGAATAAAATTCTCAAAGAGAATGAAACACTACAAACAATTTATGTATAACTAGCTGGTGCCCACGACTTCGTCCGCGTTGAACTATGAAAGGTACCCTATGTCCTTTCTGGTGTCCTAGACAACGTTTATGCAAAATTTCATGGTGATCAGTTCAGTAGTTTTTGCGTGAAAGAGTTACAAACGTCCATACATCCAAACATACTTTCGCATTTATAATATTAGTACGGACTAATGAACAAAAACAAAAGAAAAATAGCAAATTAATTAAATTCGAGACGGCTCCTTAAAATAACAATATTTTTTTTACGTATCACAAAATTTCACCTTATTATTGTTATTAAAAGACTCGTTCTAATACTATACGTAATTTTTGCCAAATTGTACATTTTAATTTTATTTTTGAAACCTTATAGAATTTGTATCAACTACAATACATCTTTAAATTGTTAAAGAAAAGTCATTTTTCATGTTTTTCTTATTGGCGACGGTAGCCACCTACTGCAAACGTAGTCTTCTTTCCTTCTTATATCTATCATTAAAAGGAATCTATAGGCAATCCACTAAAGTTTTTCTACCGAATCAAGCTGTACCGTGGTTTATAAAAGACGAGGCCAAATAAAATGGGATGTTATATTAAATTCCCGATAGGGTGGAATATTGGAGGCTTCCCCGCACACCCAATAAGGTCGCCGGGTCCCAAAGGAAATGGGGCCTCAAACCGCGGACACAGGGACCGTGTGAAATGGGTCGACTGATGGTTACACGATTATGAATTTTAAATTGACATTTACAATTGTAAAACGAGTTAAAATTTTGTTAATAATTACAAGAAGGCGTTATGTAACTTAACTTAAGATTACGTTTTACAGTTTTGATATTCTTTTGGTAATTTTTGTAATTTTTTGTGTGTAAAAACAAGTTATAGACGTTGTTAAAAAGTATGTTAGGTTCCCCGAGCGATTGTACAAAATATATAAAAAAAATGATTTTCATTTTTCAACGCATTCTAAGTCGCTGAGCACAACTAGTAACTAAATATTTTTAAATGTAATAAATAAATGAAATTTTAAATGTAAACACTAACACGAATTTTAATATAAAATTCTTCAGTCATAATAGCAACAGTCTAATAACAATAACCATTCTGTCAAAGGTAAAATATAGGATTTCAATATTAGGTAGTTTATAATAATAACAATAAAAAAAACCGTTAAAATTTGTGAAACAAATTAGTGTTCAAAACTCATATTTTTAAATGTAATAAATAAATGAAATTTTAAATGTAATCACTAACACGCATTTTAATATAAAATTCTTCAAAGTCATAATAGCAACAGTCTAATAACAATAACCATTCTATCAAAGGTAAAATATAGGATTTCAATATTGGGTAGTTTATAATTATAACAATAAAAAATACCGTTAAAATTTGTTAAGCAAATTTGTGTTCAAAACCTAAATGATTCGTTCAGCAAAATTTACAACTAAGATAATAAATAGTGACTTAAAAATAAATAGAATCCAATTTCAACTTGAACTAAGACATTAATTAGCAAAGCAAATATTTGTTTGTGGCAACCCTGTTAATTAACTACTCAAAGTCAACAATACCAAACAGATCCATCTTAACTTTGTCGAGAGTATTGTGCTTAGAAATTAGTGAACCGCACTGGACTACCCGTGTAGTCTGATTATTTAAGTATTTAACTGACTGTTTAAAACTTTGATGTTAACATCTGTACTTGAATATTGTTCTACGTTTCGGTATATAATTGACATAACAATATTTTTAAAGGGAGATCTTGACCACAATATTCACAGAGAGTAGGTTAAGTCAAATGTCAATAATTTTTTCTTGTTTAAAAGCTGTTCGTTGTTTAAATATGCCAGCCTATTTAAATATGTCAAACACTATTATTTGAAAATATTTTCAATATTATTTCATACAGATTAATAAAAACTACTGTGAAATAATAGCTTGTCTGTTGGTATATTTCGGTGAGTGAGTGAGGGATAGCCATTTTCCTCAATGGTTGTATTAGGCGACGGTTATGCTTTTTTTGTTTTTTTTTTTGTTATAACTTTTTTTTTTAATTTAAAAAAAGCTAAAATATTTAAGTTTGTATATTACTCATATTTGCTGTATACACTTAGACTAGATATTATAAAGTATTGGTGCTAAAAGTTCAGGCTTGTGAATGTGATTCTATTTTTAAAATAACTCCCCAACATTTCATTGTTACTTATTAAAGAAAGAAAGATGAATCCGTCGAATTTTTTTGTTCCAAAGTTACAAGTCAAGAAAAATCTTTTGTCCAATTTGAAAGGAAATATTAGAAAAGTTCCTCGTGACCCCACCATAGTATTATAATTTACTTTCAGACCCTTAAAACAAGCCGGCTTTGCCGCAAATACCTATTTTTCAATAATAATATTTCGAATACGTGATCATTTCATTGTTTGTGGTTTTCGTATGCATTAAAACTCGTTGTGATATACATAATTTATATCGTTTTATATATGAATTAAAGTCATTAAGTCTTGGAATCAGTTGCTAACGAAATTATGCTCGTTTTTAAACAGTGTGTTCAATAACCATACCAATATAGGCAGTGAAAAACAGTATGGGCAGACTAATACTTGGATTTTTTTTTAATTTCCTTGGTGCTTCAAAACAATAGTTTTCGAGCAATGTGAGTGTTGCCAGGAATGGACATGTGGCGTTGAAATGTGGTCTAACTATTGACCTCATAAAAAAATCCCCACATCCCTCAACGAGCTTTGGAGAGCTCTATGTTCTGTGAGAAGTAATATAATCAGGAGTGTAAAGATCCGTAGACATAAGTTACCGACATAACCTGGGTGATTAGTATATTGAAATGGCAACACACATATAATGGAGATTTGACAGCCTCTGAAGCTGAAAAATTCTAGAATGGAGACCATTGATTGGCAAGTACTGCGCAGGATCTCATAGAACTCTTGGTCCTCCATGATATCGAGAAGTGTATTATTCATCAGAAAGAATGAATCAGACAAGGTTTACAGAGCTTCACAGCAGTAGTCATATCTAATAGTAATATCAAGTGATCTGTCTGTACGCCACCAACTTTTATCATAATAGAAGTAGATACCTATATAAAAACAGCGTGTACCTACATTTTTTTTTTGGTCAATGTTTCCAAAACAAATCCTAAAAGAGGCCCTACACGACAATGTTCAATTTACAAATGGTAAATAGATTTTTTATAATGAAATTAGGTATAAAGCAACCTGCCATTGTGTTTCGTTCGGTAAAACAATGATGTAGCTAAACAAATGTATAATAGAAACAAAAGCTTACTTTATATGTGTTTTTTTTTGTTTGGGAATAAATAAAAAAAGAGTCATCTCTTTATGAAAGCGAAAAGTGACATACGTCATATTATTTCGTAAAGCCACGAACTGTCACTATGAAACAAACTGGTCTCACATAGTTCTATTGTTTGAACACGTTGGAAAAAAAATCATATAATATTAATAACCTTCGGCTTCGCACGGATTTTTTTCTGCAAATTATATATATACAAAAACCTTCCTTGTTTAACGCTCTTTCCATTAGCGAAAAACGCATCAAAATCAACATGGATTTTGATATAATTAATAAGCGTACATTCAGAGGAACGGCGGAAAGCGAAATGGAACAAAATTGAATAAGTCCATATGGAGAGCTGTACTAGATTTCTAATTCGATTATGAGTAACAAATAATTATTATTAAATATAAAAAAAATCAAAGTTTAGCTGGCATTTCACTTTGTAACTATTATTTGTAAATATGAGCTTATTAAACTTAAGAGACAGCTCTTAAGCAATTAAGAGATGTATCAATAACTAGGCACCTATATCTATGTATTTTCTGTTCTTTACAGAAAATTATGATTATGAATACCATAACATTTATAATAGATATTAAGATATGTAAAAATGTGGATGTTTATTGATTCATTACACGTTAACCGTTAGACAGATTAGAAAGCACATGTATACATAGTTAAACAGATATATAGAGTTATGTTTTCCTGTGGGATTGCTAAATAACTTTTGTTCAAATTACATCAATGGCAATAGTTAATCATCAAGTAAAAGTAAAATTTTAGAAATCTAGATATTTCTCTTTCTTTATTAAAACTTAACTTGTATGTAAAGACACCGAATTATTTCCTTTGTTATAATCTTGAGTATGATTATTAAACTCGTTCATGGAGGTGACTGAACGAAAAAATATCGTCGCCCACTTTTGCAGATTAGTTTTTAAAAGGCTCCCTCGAAATTGGATTTTGGGGTGACAAAGATTTAAAAGGTTAAAAGGTTATTTCTATAACTCACTATTGACTTTTTCCCTGTGGGCATACTTTTTGGTATACGTCAGAACTTATGATGTATTGCTATGGTGAGCTAATATATCATAACGCACTACACCTTAAATACTATTGTACGACTATTTTCTTACACAGTAATTATATTTTGTAATTTCATGGCATAGGTACTGCTTTAATCAGTCAGTGCGAGAAGAGATTTGTATGTTTGTGACGCTTCCACGCCTTAACTACTTAACCGATTATCGTGAAATTTTGCATACACGTTATCAGGGATACAGAAAAGGACATAAACTACCTTTCATTTAGAAAAAAAAATACTGTTTCCGAGGGAAAGAGTACGGATGGAATTTTTATATTAAAACCATATAAACAATTTACCAAAATAAATTTTAACCAATCAACCAAAATAACTAAAATCAATTAACCAAATTAAAATTAAATTTATCAATAAGTACTTAATTCGATGTAATGTAATATGAAAAAGAGGTTTTTTAAAAGTACCTAAGTAATAAAGCGAATTTTATCATCGCCCCAAAAATTGAAATTTACGAGATGCTATTGTCTCCAAATTATCTTTTTATGACTTTCTTCTTTATACATAAAGCTCTGACCGTATTACTTATTGAGTCACTTACGATATTAAATAAAAAATTTATTTGTTTGCCCATAGTCCGTTCTATTGAAATAAAATGCTTTTTTTTTATTAAAGGTATTACTCAAACGTATAAAATATTATTTTAAAGATATATTTACGTTTTTTTGAGAGACTCAAAAAATATCTCTCATAAAAACCGTATCAAAATCCGTTGAGTGGTTTAGAAGAAGTCAACAAAGAAACAGACATGCGAATATTCTTAACATACTTATTTAGATATTTTAGACTAATACTTGGATTTTTTTTAAATTTTTTTTTTTTTTCAATAAGTTTTTTTAATAATTTCTCAACTTCTTTTGAACCACCCAACGGATTTTGATAAGGTTTTTACTAATGGAAAGAGACATACACGAGGAATGTTTATATATTACCTAGACAGGTATAATTTGCAAAAAAAAAATAGTGAAGCCGGTGGCGAATCGCTAGTCTTTCTTACTAATATTATAAATGCGAAAGTATGTTTGGATGTATGGATGTTTGTAACTCTTTTACGCAAAGACTACTGAACCGATCACCGTGAAATTTTGCATACACGTTGTCCCAGACATCAGAAAGGACATAGGGTACCTTTCATTCAGAAACAAAGGACTATTCCCGAGGGATAAATAAAAAATAAAAAAACTAACGCCTGGCCAAAGTGTTATAGCAACACGAGGTCAGGTGTTATATTGCTTTTTTTTTATTTTCAACGCGGACGAAGTCGCGAGCACTAACTAGTAAACAATAAAACGATGATAATATTGCGTCAACATTGTTAAAAAATAGCCATTTATGCATAGAGATTATAAAATAACGTAAAAATTATAACAATAAATTACAGCTGTTAAACGTTTAAACAATTTCAATTTACTGCAATTGGAAAGTTTAAAATTGTTCGAATAGCTGAACGTCTTCATTTTAAATTCCGAAAATATGTCGTTGCTCTTCTGAATTTGCTGAATTAAATTATATTATATCAAAAGACGTCGCTCCAAAAGGGTTTACTTATTCATTGGAATGTCACAAACAGATTCATAGCGTATTTCATACCACAAGACATATTTTGTAGAAATCACTTTTCATTGTGTACCTAGGTATATACACACTAATATTCACGGTACACTTTGAGACTTTGAGACAGGTTTTAACGTGTATTATTTCGTGACAATTAGTGAGTTGCCTCTTTCCAGACTTTTAACGCCCGACGCTCGACGCAAAAACGGGGTGTTATAAATTTAATTGACGCGTGTGTCTGTCTGTGGAATCGTAGCTCCCAAACGGATGATCGATTTTGATCTGTTTTTTTTTATTTTATTGAAAGCTGACGTGTACGAGATCGTTCTTAGCTATAATTTATGAAGATTTGTTCAGGCGTTTCAAAACAGCCTATTTCATGCTAGTGACGAAGTTGTTACTTTGGTGGTATTTCCATGACATGGCAACCTTGACCTGATGCTGCAGCATCAAGTAGTCTGCGGGATATACGACTCCTTAGCAATTTACAGCAGATATAGCGTGTATGGGATCAATATATTGTGCTCTGAAACGTTCTGAACTTAAATTGCCGGTTAAAATGAGCGCTAATTTAAATTTCCAAATTTGTTAATAAGTCAAAATGTCTAGTTACTCCATTAATGAAATATATATTTTTTTATGTGAAGCTCGACAGACAAGCTGACGGTCGATTAGATGGTATATGGCTACCGTCGCCCATACATAACACAAGCAACGCCACTGTAAGTACGCTGCCGACAGAAGGATTTAGAATAAGGAATTAGGAATCCGTACTGACTCACTGAAACACAACAACACAGGTGTTTAGTGGCAGTTGGTAGGTGACTCAAATCGCCTGAAGACACAAGTAACCTACATTATGTTCTGATATTAAAATATATGACCAAAAAGAAAGACATTCCTATTTTAACGAGATCCTATAAAGGAAAGCAATGTAGATTCTAATATATTTCAGTTTTCTATTTTGAGGCAGCGCCGAGATTTGGGGCGCAATACGGCGCCTGTTTTATGATCTCGTGTGGAGGGAGATACGTGCGTATTACTTTTGTAAATTCGCTTCTAGATTGCAATTGTAAAGTAAAAGAGCTGTCATCGCTGTCCTACTGTAAAGTGTCTTGCATCTTATACTTATTATAAATTAATAAATTTAACTAATACTAATACTTATTATATATTAATAAATTTTACAAATTGACTAGACTTTTGGATGAGTGATATCGAAGGGCAACGCTCTGTCTCAGGGGTACTGGGTTCGATTAGTCTATGTGACGGTATAGGAATTCGTTTGTGTGTGTGTGCGTGTGTGTGTGTGTGCGTGTGTGTGTGCGTGTGTGTGTGTGCGTGCGTGTGCGTATTGCGACCTGATACCTGATAATACTTCTTTTGAACTTACTTAATTTAAAACAAATCATTTAACAAACGGAAAGTATTTAACCATTTAACCAAACAAACGCTCGGTTTCAGCAAAACAAGTTGGCTCATTGTAAAAACAAATAACATTTACAAGAATTTCGCGTGAAACATAGAACTCGGTGCGCAATAAAAATTCAACATTATCTCGTATTATTCTCCGATATAACGTATTCCTAATTGCATTGTAACGAGGCGACGTTTTGTACAAATTTATTTATATTTGCGTCTCGACACACCGACGGGCCCGAAATGCCACCAAAATCGAGTGTAATTAACCGCCTCTGTATTGTACAATGTTTTAATTGAAGCAGGTTCAAGCCGCGACCCTCCAAAAATTATATAAACCCAGCAATAATAAATTAATTACAGTTAATACTTGTTCTGTAATAGAGTGGGCGCGCTACGTAATTTCGTGATTAATGTTTTAGTGTAAACGCTATGAAAATTATTTCACATTACAATCTAAGACATTCCAGTTCCAGTATTTTGTCACAATATTTCAATGCTTTAATAAGATATAATAATGTTTTCGAAACAATTGTGAACAGAAATATTTCTAGGTTCACAAGAAATTATCTATACTAACTAATGAAAAAATTTTATGTCTATAAATGTCAAAATGAACTGCCTTATACTAAATGTATATCAAAGTATATACTATATGTCTTAAGTCTGACTGTTTGTTCTGGCCAATCTCTGTAAAGGCTGGACCGATTTTGAAGGAACCTTCACAAGCAGACAGCTGATGTTGTAAAAAGTAACTTAGGCTACTTTTGTTTTACAAAAAAAAGCAGATTGGTCGAGTTTAACTAATAAATGAATAAAATTCGCTGCATTTTTCTATAATATGAAAATTTTTAATAAGAACACTTTTTTTTAACCGACAGCACTAAAACACGTAAGTTAATCAATTTCAATAAAATACACTGGACCGCAAAGAAAAATGCGGTCTTTTCTTGTATATACAAGGATTCTTTCCTAGTAAAACAGTAAAATCAAGCAGTACTGTTAGTCCGAGTACCGTCCTTTTTAATAAAAAAAAACGTTAAGGAACATTCGTTATTAAAATGGATTGGTAATAGGGAATACAACTTGCAAAAAGAATGCATACTAGACCTTCAAAGAATTATCTTAAAATTAGAAACCTTATCCTTAAGAAACAATCTGTATTGCCAAGTAAAAATTACATTTAAAAATAACATTGCCAGTTAAAAATAACATTTACTTTAAAAGTTTTATCATATTATTGCATATTTATACAACATAAATTTATCATCGAGACTTAAATTGATTGTCTAGAGTCTAGACAATTCTATTTAAGGTTTAAACAGTGAAACAGTAATTTATATATTAAATAGGTTTCAAAGAAACACTATTAATCGTCAGTCTATTTTACTAGGGTTTCGGAGAAGATTAGCCAAGATAATGACGATCCTGAGAAGAAACTTCGAAAGACACTGAAAATACCATTCATTTTGTCATAAAAATATATTACTAACTTTATTGACTTGATCTAGACACCTGACCTAGATTTAGACTGCTTTTGAGCGGTCCTATTGAAAAATTAGACATCCTACGTACGGCTGATATGATGACACAATATTTTTAAAGAATTCAAATAGAAAAATAATAATTCCCAACGCAAACAGTAATTAGCCTGATCAAATTTTAAATGCTTCGTAGAATTTAAAAGGTTAACAAAATATGCTATCAATTGGAAATTGAAAAGTTTTATTTTCCCAATAAATAAAATAAAAATAGCATTTATTTTCTACTACAATAAAATGAAAACTTGACAAAGATTAATTCACCTTCTAAATTATAATCCAAAACTATTATACCAGCTATAAAAATAAAAACATAAACCATAAAATCTTTAAATATCAAGTATCAAAGTGAGGACCTTATTATAGGACAGTAAAATATAAAATTTATAATATAATAAGATACCCTGTTATGTTGATAAAATTTACTTTGCATACTATTGCACTGTTAACTTCATTTATGTATGTTTCTCTTTTTTAAAAATTTACTATGTATTGTATAATTGTTTGTTTTCCCAAATAAAAAATAATAATAGGTTTTAGCGAAACATGAAGATAAATGGAAACAATTACATGCATTGAAAGGTTTCCTACGTCGCAGACTACATAATATTAACTAACTTAAACATTAACTTAACTTAAACATTAGGTCCTTACATATGAAAGTGACGTTTTTTGTAAGGGATCAACATAAAGTCGATTTTTTTTTAAAATATAATATATTTATTCAATCAAAGTATGTACCATTGCTATCTATGCACTTTTGTCATTTCATAGGTAATTCATTGATCCCTTTACTAAAAAAAACCATTCGGATGGGAATCAATAAAATCTTTGAAGGACGTCGTCTGGCCTAATCATACATATAATCATAAAAATACATAATAGCGATACTATATTTTCCTAATAAAAGAGCTATTTAATGAAATAAATTACCAAAATATATCGGATGCCTTAACTGAAGTGTGATCGCCAGTAAATGGCAATTTTATGTGTGGAAAAAGAAGCTAAATGCAGCAATAAAATCCTCTCCAACTCCAAGATCTGGATTCAATAGTCATTTCGAGAATTAATTTACGCCGTTCGAAGATAAGATTGAGTCACAGAATGTTTGCTGCGAACAGTTTGAGAATTGGGCATCTGTCCAAGTGTTAGAAGCTTTTTTTAATGAACGAAATTAATTCCACAGAGAATTTACTGAAAAGTAAAAATTAACACCACTAACAAATGATTCTTATTAACGACCCACTATCGACTATCGACTGTAGATACAATTTTTATATATATAAAAATATTCCCCTTTTATACCTCTTTCCATGTGTGAAAACCGAATTAAAATCGGTCCACCCATTCTTAAGTTTTTGAAGCATACACAAACCAACTTAACATTTTTAGATATAAACTAGCTGACCTGTAAACTTTGTTTTGCCAAAAAAAAAATATTTTTTTGGGGTGGGCCACACTTCTTAAAAAAAACTGGTCAAGTTACAGGTCGCCAAACCGTTGGTTCCTTATTTGTCTAATATCCAAATAGTTATTTTTGTACTTATTCTAAATTTTACGGTCATCGCTTGGACTATTACAGCATAAAAATAATTAAGTATGTAACCAAAACATTTCGTGTTTTCAACACGACCTATTTCGTGTTTCAAACACTCATCAATGTCAATCTTTTGATTGAAAGAAAATCTATTAAGCATATGAAAAACATACTATGTTATTCTTGAATCAATCAAGGATTGATGACGGATATGTTCATAATTATGTCACGCGAAACGAACATCAGCTGGATTATATTACAATTACACTCGGAACATGCTTCCGAAACTCCTTCCTCGAAATTGTGCTTGATTTTCGTCTTGTTTACTATTTAAACTACATTGGAAGTTTTTTTTTATGCTCGGCAGACAGTAACCTGTCACTTGATAGTAAGTGGCTACCGTCGCCTATAACACAAGCAACGCCACAGGTGCTGCAAGTGCGCTGCCAACTACATTAGGATCAAGGATAGGGAAAATAGGCTTTGGAATTCTGTACTCACTCACAGAGAAACACAACAGCACACGTGCTGTTATTTTAAGGGGTCTTCTGTAAGGGTGTGGTAACAGCCGCCAGACGGGTTGCCCAAATAATTGCGAAACGCAGTAATGACCTTATCACATATTTACGTATAGTATAAAATAAAATCGCTTTATTATTGGAAAGAGCGTTAAACGAGGAAGGTCTTATATAATATAATTATATAATTTGCAGAAAAAAATGCAATCGTACGACGCCGGCAGTGGGTCGCTAGTTTATTTTATTCTAATGACAAAACAAATGTATTTTTTCATATGTATATAATACCTAAATGAAATAACAATTCAAATAGGAATATCAGTCCGTACTAATGTTATAAATGCGAAAGTATATTTGGATGTATGGATGTTTGTAACTCTTTCACGCAAAAACTACTGAACCGATCACCATGAAATTTTGCATACACCATGTCTGGGACACCAGAAAGGACATAGGGTACCTTTCATCGTTCAACGCGGACGAAATCGCGGGCACCAGCTAGTGTAATAATATTAGTCAAAAATAGTGAAATAGGTTCCAAAATAATTAGGGAATAATTTATTGCTTACCAAAATGTAGATTAGAATTATATATATATATAGTATATGTTATGGCGATTCAAGTGTACAATAAATTAACCCAATATTTACACACATAGGGTGAGACATATTATGTCAAGTAGTCGACGTCCTTTTTTCCTAACGTTGGGAAATCCTCTTGGATACTTCGTACTGCTTCGTACTGGCTAAATTTTAAACCCAACGACTTTCTAGAGCGGCCGTTGATGGGCGGGGTCACGGGGACGTTATGACACGACTTCGGTGCCCCGCCATGGCTATCCAGTTCGGTGAGGGCTACTCTCCCTGTCAGAACATCGACGTACTTGAAAGTGGAGGTACCCCTGTCATCTCTGGTAGCAGTGGACGTCCTACGACTAAGGTCATGATTATGATGATAGGATCGTATCATCATCATTATCATCTCAACCAGTGATCTGGGTTAAAGGATATAATACAAGATAAGGGAACCAGTACTGCAATAGCATAAACTTGTATAGCTTCATATACATTCGTTTCGTTTCCATTGTTATAAACATCTCTTATACAAAGCTAACCAAGCGTATTTATAACATTCTTTTGTCCAAAGGAATTTCCTTAGTAGTTTACAAGTTTTTTCCCGAGAGCACTTGCGATGTTCATTGCGGGTTATAAACGATTGAAATGCTCGTTTAAAGTTTTAATGATCACTAATTTGTGTACAGTACACTTGTAGTGGTCATGAGAATAACTACATTCCGTTTTAACAATATTATTATAGGTAACGTTGCAACATTACAGACTCAGATTTCTTTGATTTCATAAACATGTTTATTTAAAACCTTTGTTCTTTACTAAAAATAAATGATAATATTCTAATTTATAGACTATTATCAAGCGTTACGTGGCCTGTGTGCTTTCTACAGTCGTAAACGCTACACCACGCTAAGAGAAAACTTTGTGATTGGTCAAAATTTTATTTTGACGTTACAACAACCAATCACCAAGGTTTCTCTTAGCGTTTTATAAAAAAAAAAAAAAAAATTACTAGCACCTGTCATGTTACTTGTGATAAAGGCGACGGCAGTCACCTACCATCAAATAAATGGACTGTCAGCCTGTCTGACAGAATTAACATGAAAAAAAATTACAATTCACGGTACAGCCAGCATAGGTAATAAATATGTAGGTACTGTCCGTTGTGACAGAAAGAGTAATAGGTATATCGTCAAGTCGAATTCTGTGAAGTCCAAATTCGCCATAGAAAATGTGTGATATTGTCTAAGTTTTTATCTATGTTAAATCTATCTAAGTTAAATAAAATTATTTTTTGCTTTTCAGTTTTTTGGGGGGTTTAATTTTTTTTGTTAAAAAGTTTTTAATTTATAATTTTTTGTGGCTATAATCTACTATTTACTACATGCTTAATTTTTGATTACTTTTTTTAAATTGTAATACACAACTCAGCATTCAAATCTGTGAGTGAACAATAAATCACCCCTATTTTCATATAAATTATTTAAAATTTCACTTAATTATTTCACCCCTATTTATATAAATTAGACAAAAAAATCCTACCCTAAGGCCATCCTTAGGGTAGGATTTTTTTGTCTAATTTATATGGGGCCAACATCGAGGTATATCCTATCCAATAAAAAAAAATATCATTATGCATGATCATACATTACAATCAATGAGTAAACAATCAATCATCCCCTATTTTCCTACCTTTAGGGTTGGAATTTTTTTTCCAAATATATATGGGACCACCCTTGGGGTATACCCTTTCCAATAAAAAAAGAATTATCAAAATCGGACTACTCTGTAAAAAGTAATGCGTGATCATACATAAATATATATATATACGCGTTGTATTGAGAACCTCCTCCGTTTTTTTTGTTTTCGTCGGTTTTTGCTACGTTCCTATAATATAAGTCACTAAATATAACTTATTTATAACATATGAAAGGTCGCTCTGGTTGTCCTTATAAATTTAATATATACCTATACATCATCAATATATGTTAATAGTTATGCCGTTGATAATATTTGATACTTAGATTTTTCCAATGAAATGATTCTGTCTACTAAAAAAATAGCATATTTAATTACATTAGTTTTTAAGAACAAAATTTTACAAACGTGTAGTTGCGCTTAAAGCACCTTATTTCATTTCATACTGAAATTTGAATTATTTATCTAATAATAAAACTTAAATTAGCTGTGTAAGTTTAAAATATTTTAAAAATATATTAAAACGACCTCTTGGCAACATAATAATACTATATTTATATGTATTTGTAATAATCAAATCCTTTAATATAATTTTTTTTAATATAGGTATAAAAATTCGAATAAAAAAATATATTATTATTATATTATTAAACTATGCTAATAAATAGTTACGTCACATATACACAAAGATAAATCTTTGCATAATACAGTCGCACTTATTTATTTATTTATTTTTAAAAAAACAAATTGGTATGTAACATATTATTTAAATTTCAAATACATCAGCTGTTTCTTCATAGAAAATATTTACGTATAAATAACTACTTATTCAATGTTAAAAACTATGTAATTAGGACTTACATGAATTCGTCCCAAATTTGTAAAAATGCACTCACTATCACATCACATACACAGCACTCACACAAGCATAGAGTACACTTAAAAATCGATGTAATTTTTTTGGTGGACGCAGCGATTGAACGAGCTTAGCACGTGCACTCAAACGGACGCTGAATTTAGACTGAGGGCGGGCGGCGAGGCAAGGCGCCACTATCGCTGTACCCGCCGCGCTTGTAAGCTCAGCTCAGGGTTGAACCGTTTCTTTTTTTAATGAAATATTTACTCTACTGGCCGAACTTTTTAATTTTTTATAACTAAACTTCGCCTTTTATTAGTAAACACGGCGTACTTTGTGCTCGACTAAAGATTTTTGCCTCAAGCTTTTGAACATTCAGGACAGATAGAGCGCTCGGAACTTTGAAACGCAAGTTTTGCTTTAAAATTCTTACCGATTTCATAAATAAGTAAGAGAATTCTTAATTATTTTTTTTTTGTGAAACTTAAAGCTGAATATTTAAGCTTGAGATCAACTATTTCATATTAATGCATTTTTTAAATAAAAAGTTAATATTTCTTACATTTTTTAGTCATTAAAGAGAGGGGAAAACTTATGTACAACAAGTTTCATGTTCAACTCCGTAACTAACTGTGAATTGGCAATCACATTCGCTTTTTTATAGTTGCTGACGATAACTTGACCCTAGATTCACAACACATACTATTGGTTCTCGAAACAATATTTTTAGGGGGTATTAAATGTGGTGGTTCTTTTATTGGTAACTAGCTACTTTCGTTTAGAAAAAAAAAATCATGCTGTATATCACGCAGAGAGTAAATGAACTCTGGTATATAGTGCATCGAAAAACAGTAGCATAGGTAGGTACTGTTATTTCATCGTTTTTTGTGGATTACTAGTTTTTCCCCGAGACTTCGTCTCTGTTGAAAAATATATAACACCTGAGAATCGTCTGACATCTTTATCGCTGAGACGATTGATTTATCCGGTTTAAAAAAGTATCCTAGTGTCAAATGTCATATCCATTCCACCGTTATTACGTTATTGAGGAATAAAAACAAACAAGCTTTCGCATTTATAACATTATTAGTAATTAGGATTATATTTTATCAGGCATGGAATTTTTAATATTTACGAACTACGACCTCTCAAATAAAATATACTATGTGTAACAGCTAGAATCTGTTATGTGCAAAATATCAAAATAATAAAATAAACTATTACCTTTTCATGTTTAAAAGACAAATAAGTTCACGTATAAATCTTAAATTTCAAATAAAATATTTTTTGTAAAAAATAAACCTTCATAAAAAAAAATTTGTCCATATCCTGGTAAATGCCTGGTTGCTGTTTTTTTTTTTTTTCTTTTTTTTAATGCCTTCTCTCAAGTATCGCTAGAGAATACTACTGCCAGTCGACTACATCCTACATATTCTCGCGATTTTCATTATACGGTCTTGGCCAAAACGTAGAGCCTTCCGGTACGTGATCCGTGAATCTCTCCTTTCTGCTCGCCACGAGGAGAGCCTTTTGCCATTTCCTTGTCAATATTGCGAGACAGTTTTCCTGCAATTATTTCAATTAAGTATCTCAATGTTTATCAACCTCAACACCCTACATTTAGACATATTTTTTAAGTAAGTAATGTTCAGCACAAAAATTGTCGGTCCACTTGATGATAGATGGCTACCGCCGCCAATTAACATACCTATTAAGCAACGCCATAGGTGCTAATACCTTCTTAAAAACTTTAAAAACAAACCTTTTTTTTTTAACTTTAAAACAATTCCTTTTCTTTCATAGATTACATAAATAGAGTGTCATAAATTTACCAAAAAGTACCTGTACAAAGTAATTTGTTTACTTTGACCCAAGACATGTAGGCTCAAATTCTAATATTGATAACTTTCTTAATTAGATTGACATTTACTTAATGAATTTTACTTTTAGGAAGTTAGATTTGTGGTGACTAAGGGCCTCTTTCACCATGTGTCAAGTAGGCTAACCGCCATTTAAAGTCACCGGTAACCGGGAATGATGGAGATGATATACTTTTGTTTGTAATTTAAAAGTCCCAAACATTAAAAAGAAAATAATAAAAAAAATCGCCTATCGAAGGATGCAGTAAACCGAGTGCATAATTTAATAAAACATAAAATTATTTCTAAAAGTAACTAATCAACACTTTACTTGTAGTTGGTGAAAGAGGCCCTAAACCTACTATATTATTATAACTGCGAAAGCGGTTGTTTATTACCTGAATTACCATATAGGATTTTCTTTTTATCCTAAAAATTGTTAGGTTTCCAAGGGATTGTGTAAAAATATAAAAAAAAAAAAACTATCTGTTGCACGCGACTTCGCCCGCGTAACTTTATAAAATATAGCCTATGTTACTTGCTGATAATGTAGCTTTCTATAGTGAACTAATTTTCAAAATATGTCCAGTAGTTTTTGAGTTTATTCATTACAAACATAAAATAATACAAATCTTCTTTCTTTATAATACTTATTAGTATAAATGGCCGCCACCGTCACCTTAGCCTTAGATGTCAATACTTCTGCTGGTGTTATATTTTTCATGTTTCAACGCGGACGAAGTCGCTAATGTAAAGCTAGTTAACGCTAAAACAGTCAATACTCTGGGGCGAATTTTAAATTTCGATCTATAGACCAATGGTAACAGCGTAAAAAATGTGCAGGGTATCAACAAGCCATAGTTCCCTCTGAATATAAATCCGATGCCATAAAAAGTTTACGGCGTAACCAACTGTTGTCAACTTTATTATCAAACTGAGAGGAGGCTTCGAACAAGGGAGGCAACATTTTGTTAACACAAATCTAAACATGTCAAGGACTTTAGTGTTGAGGCAGGAATCAGGAACAGTGTAATAAATTGCGACGCGATGACTTCATATCTGACCTTAAATTTTAATATGAAATCCGTACTATTATATTATAATATATATATATATATATATATATATATATATATATATATATATATATATATATATATATATTTGTACTTAATATTATAAATGCGAAAGTATGTTTGGATGTAAGGATGTTTGTAACTCTTTCACGCAAAAACTACTGAACCGATCACCATGAAATTTTGCATGCACGTTGTCTGGGATATCAGAAAGGACATAGAGTACCTTTCATCGTTTAACGCGGACGAAGTCGCGGGCACCAGCTAGTAATATTATAAATGTGTCTGTCTCTGTAAGGGTAGTAGTACATTACCAAATGAAATGTGTCGGCCCGACAATATGTATAGCAACCCTAACGAATTAACGCCTTAACTACTCAACCGATCATCGTTAGAATTAGAATCGTAATAATCTTAGATTTTTAAGCATGCTGTATAATTATTTACAAACATGGAACCGGGATAAGGGAATATAAAGATATTTCTTGCATAATTTCTCAATAATTTTAATATGCAATTTTCAGTTTTTAATGTAATTACATTTTTACATAAAATATTACATTTTTAGTGCAAATAAATAAATATTTAATTAATTATTGTGTCAAGCCTGGTCTATGCTCTATGGTCTATAGGAATAGTTCTTAAGGAACATTTTTAAGGAATCTTTTTATATATATTTTTTTTTGTTAATATTATTCTTTTTTTTTTAAAGTTACAAATACCTTCATTGATTGTATTGTTTGTAGATTTGTGTAAATAATTAAAAAGTAAAAATGCACCCGTCTGAGGCAGAAGGCAGAGGCGGGTCGCTGGTCTATATTAAGTATATGCATAGCAACACCCTATGTAATTCATGGACATGTACGACGACCTATTATCTATGTAATCAATCCGGACAAAGCTAGAGTAATGATGTATTATTCATATTCCATTGCTCACTAAGCAAGACAAATGGTGAATGCTCACGTTCGACTAGCTGTAATTGAATATATATTTAAACTAGCTGATGCCCGCAACTTAGTCAGGAACATAACGTTTTACCAGGATATAAAGTATCCTAAAATTTTATCTAGGTAATCAACAATACATCAGTGAAAACCGCATCCAAATCGGTTAAGCCTTTTCTGAGATTAGCGTGCACAAACAGACAAAAAATTCTAAAAACTATTTTTTATCTCGGTAACATAAATAGGAACAACGTGTACTAAAATAATATATTTTTTTTAAATTAACGTACCTACAGACAAGGTTTGTTTACGATTTTATTATATATATGTATAGGTATAGAATAGATATTATAAGGTTAAATTGTACTTTGTTGGTATGTTGTTGTCAAGTTAAAAGTAAGTCTTTCTAAGTAGCATTAGGAAGCCATATTACGTTGTAATCTTAAGCGACGGGCACATTAACTCATACTTTCTTGCCATATACATCTTACATACATATAATACTAATAAATAAATTGTAGTGTCTGTTTATAATGTCAAAATAACTGATTTTTACGGTTATACGGTATTATTAAAAAAATTAAAAAAATATCTGTTTGTTTATTCCGGATAATCTCCGAAACGGTTGGATAGATTTTGACAGGAGTTGTCTATACTTACTAATATTATAAATGCGAAAGTATGTTTGGATGTATTTAACTCTCATGCAAAAACTACTGAACAGATCACCATTAAATTTTGCATACACGTTGTCTGTGACACCAGAAAGGACATAGATGATGGAGCTGATATACCTTTGTTTGTGCGGTAAAAGTCCCAAACATAAAAAAAAAAAAAAAAAAATAAAATCGCCTATCGAGTTTTTTTGCAGTAAACCGACTGCACAATTTAATAAAACATAAAATTATTTCTAAAAGTAACTAATCAACACTTTACTTGTAGTTGGTGAAAGAGGCCCTTAAATAGCAGTATCTGCTATACTTACCATTTAAATCGAATGATTATTTGGAATTGAATTTTGAAATCTGGTCATTTTTCAAATCAATCTATAAGAGACTACCGAAGATAAGATAAACCTTTAATGTCAATTGTGTACTTAGAGTAATATCACTATTAAGGTTTAAAGTTAAAAACAGTTTAACAATAATATATGTAGTATAATTGAAAATGAAAACCAAAAACTCTTTTAAACTTAACGCTTAAAAAAACAAATGGGTGCTACCTGAGCTTTCAAGTGTCCAAGAACAATATAACCGCAAAAACAACAATCGCCTGCCGAGTTAGTGAACAGTAATTAATGAAGGATAAAGTTATAATGGCCAGCCTATTAGGGTAGCCATTAAAAGTGGCGAGAGTGGAATTTTGGAGATTAAGGTGGAGAGCGAACCGACATCTGTTTAGAAAGACGCTGTTTCAACTAATAGTTTTAAAATATAGCTTTATTAGTTGATCATAACCAAAAGTCCTGTAAAATATTTGTATCAATTCGTCTTTAGATAACTATCATGGTACAAATAATGTTTGCAAATTAGAATTAGACCGAGTAATGTTATCACTTAGTATAAATTAATATAAATGTTCCCAAAAATTAGCATATTTCTAATGTTAAGGTCGACAGACAGGCTAACGGTCCAATTGATGGTAGGTGGCTACTGTCATAATAGAAGCAACGCTGGTGATGTTGAAAACCCTCACTTACGGTTATTTGCTCTATGGTATCATCTAAAAATAAAAATCTAATATAAGAAATTCAACGCCTGACAAGAATATATGAGCGATTTAGAATGTGTAAATGTTTTAACACAAAGTCGTGGGCAAAAGTTAGTAACATAATTTAATCATGACATAGTATAGTTTGAAGTCGCTTTCAGTATATGTCTGTTGTATGGCTGCTAACACCTTCTAAACCACGCAAAGGATTTTAAATAAATTTTCACGAAATTTTATATTTATAATGAAACCTTATAAGTTTGTTTCTGGACGCAGCCGTGAGCGGGACGCTAGTTCAATATAATACTCGTATTGTTAATTATTTACTAATTTGAGAAAGAGGCCTCTTCTCAAATTCGTGATAAAATGCAGCATCGCGTCCGCGTTGCAATCCACAGTAAAATCTTTCTCGCTTTCGAAACTCAGATACAAAATTTTAAAATTAAAATTTCCCTAATTCCATGTCGCATTTTGAAACAATTCATGAACGAAGTACCGACGGTAAGCGGTGGAACATTTAAAAATAGGTCACACGCTTCAAGAGAGTGGAGTATCCACTTGGGTCGTTCATGGCGTCAGATTTAAGTCTTTTATATTAAAACCATACTTTCCACCACTAGCGTGGATTTTATACATTTTTGCAAGAACATTATAGACTGGAATCGTATTAATATTTTGATCTCAATTCTTGTGACTTAAAACTATCGAAATTTTAACTAATTACAAAAATAATCGAAAATTCATTGCATTAATATTGATGGAAATTTTAAACAGGAGTCATGTTTTTTAAGATATGGAACACAAATATACCCATAAGTACTGGTAAATGCACTGTTTTCTTAATAATTAATTTAAACTACATCATTAAATGTTTCTTAGTAATTAAATATGTCAACTACTCAGTCCAGATACCGTTCACCCAAACTTAATGAAGATAATTTCTCTACAGCCTTTTTGCTGAAAATGGTTTGAGCTAAAAATCATTTCATACCAGCTATTGCCCGCTAATTTAAAAAAGAAACAGTAAGTCTCCTACTTTTTTCTGGATGATAATGTCCTTTTTATAAGGTACATAATGTCCTTTTTTGTGCCGCTGACGTGTATGCAAAATCATGGCTTGGCCAAAATATCTGAGCCATAAAATAAATGTTTTAACACATGAGAAAAACCTAATTTGAAATAAACCTTCACCATTTCACAGATGAACATACAGTAAATTTTTAAGTTTTTATTGTATATATTAGCTGTCCCAATTGCTCCCGGGTGAAACCGGGAACGTCGGACCAGAACCAGCAGGGAAAATTGTATACTTTTGTCATACGAAATTAGTTGTCCACAAACTCCAAAATAAATGATCAATAAATTAGTTTGTAGCTAAGAATTAATATTTAAAAAATCTATAACAGCTAAGTATATTCGGTGTACCAGATAAAATATTTCGTGGTTTCATTAACAAATATAAAATTAAACATCCACTCCCAATATGCATATATATATAGTTATTCCGAGTGGTAAATAAAAGTTTATTACAAAAATTCCATCGTTTTCTGGCACGTTTTGGAAGCTCTAAGAGCCACTACGCTTAAAGTATGTTATGCAAAAAACTTGTTAAGTACACGTTTTATTTTCGTTCGAGCGTTATTTCCTGGAGACGATGTCGTCAGCGGATTATATCGCGTTTCCTACTCCCTTACTATGGACTCACGGACTCATAATATTATTATCTAGAAATATTATTATCTACACGCATTTGAAGCATTAAAGACATCATGCAATTTGATAATGTTTTTAAATTAAATATCACTTTTTCTAATAATTTATTTTTAAAAAAAAATTCTATGTATTTGGTTTCTTATAGGTAGCTACGAGACCTAACTTTTTTTTTTTGAGAGCAAAATATATCCTAATGATAATCGAGGTAATAGACTATTTGTGTGCCAAATTTCATCCAAATCCGTTCAGCCGTCATTGTGTCATTAAGTGACAAACATCAAAACATACAATTTTTCATATTTATAATGCTACATTAAGTTATTTATTGTTTTTATTTTTACGGTTGTTTCTTTACGCAAAACACCACTGCGACTACCGCAAATTAAAATATAAATATTCTAGATGGTACTCGCGACTTCGTCCGCATTGAAAATAAAAAAAAAAGCAATATAACGCTTGACCTCGTGTTGCTATAACACTTTGGCCAGACGTTAGTTTTTTATTTTTTATTTATCCCTCAGGAATAGTCCTTTTTTTCTGGATGAAAGGTACCCTATGTCCTTTCTGATGTCCCAGACAACGTGTATGCAAAATTTCACGTCGATCGGTTCAGTAGTTTTTGTGTGAAAGAGTTACAAACATCCATACATCCAAACATACTTTTGCATTTATAATATAAGTTTAGATACTATATTAATTAATTTTCTCCGGTCGCGTTTAATCGAAAACAAAAAGTAAAAACCTGTGAGCATACTAGTTTCCCGTCTATATAAAATAAAGCAGGATGTGCACGGACAGACGTTTAGCTGACCAGCCGATGTGGACAGCTATACCGACTCAAATGGTTCTAAAATATAAGCCAACGCGAGAGCGATCCAACAGAAATCGTCGTGTCTTTTGTTGATTCGTGTTCCTTGATTCATGTGCAGGATTTCATATGTATTTGGCAAATGCTATGATTTTAAAGACAAGCAGACTTCTTTATATTCCTCCCCTTAAATGATAAAAAAAGATCATCACTTCTTCATCGAAAATCATCGAGGCGCAGATCCGATAGATTCGAGAACGCGTCTGCAGTCACGAAAGCTAACAGGGTTATTAGTGCTTTGAAATTAAAAGCTATACTTAGATTGTACATATCAATTCCTACTGCGTTACTTAGTCAAGCTTAGAACACTCAATCAACTTTAGCAAGTCAAAGTAAGTTTGTAAGACAAAATAATCCAAACAAGGACATTAAGGCTTCTGTACATTTAAGTGAGCTGAGCTAAACTATAGTATTCTTATAGCATTTAATTTTGCTATGCTGAGCTATCATGAGGATTGGCCTATCCCCAGAAATGGTGGTTTTGCTGCCTGTTTGCGGCCATACGGTCCATCATCAGACACTCCTCAAACTAGTCAAAATGCTCCGCAACTTGCTAGTGGAAACCAAAATAGAAAAATACAAATCTACAACAGCAATCTATTATCCGTTTTTTGTAAACATACTTTATGTTTACGGAAATACTTGCCAGAATTTCTTATTTAATCGGCGAAAACTTTTAATTGGCTACTTTATATAAATGTTGTGTTGGTTTGTGTATCTCTGAAAAACTCGAAATCTTGCCGACAGACTGACTTGAAATTTTTACACAATATGTAATCCGCTTCAAAAATAGCTTTTTTAAGGCGCCATCTGCCGAAAGCAAGGAGAACTAACTCGCCAACGATAACCGCTGTCACATTTAAAGTGGCAGTTAGCCGTTGTCATGGGAGCCGCTAACCGTTGAAAGTCAAAGAAAACCACAGCGAAGCGTGGTCGGGCTCAGCTAGTCGTTTTATATATTAATATAATTTATTAATACTCCAATTTTTAGGCAGTCTCCCAAATATTACTCTACTTTTTATCAACTTATACATTTTACGTGACATTTGTGGGCACAAGACATTGAGGAGTTATGAAATATTAGTGCACCAAACCTAATAAGAATTGCTATGGTAGGCTTCTTGCTCCACTAATGTCTGGCTATAACTTTGATTTTTTTGGACAATCAAACCTCACTTTTCACTTGGATAAGATCTTACTTTTACTCTTAGATCAGGTGACTACCTACTATTAAATATAATTCACATTAAACATAACAAGAGACGTAGAGGCCCCACGAGGACTCGTAACTGCTTCTGAAAGCCGAGAGTTCATCTTATTGAGCTCGCTCTATCTAAGCTTCGTTCGGATGCAACTGGGGGAGTTAGTATAAATAATATTATATAGGCTATATCTTTCTGGATCGGTGTACATTTAAAATGGGTGCAATCGTTTCGGAGATTATTTACTTGTCAATAAACTCAGAAAATCGACCTCTTTCTTGCAGATATAATTATAAATAATTGTTAAATAGTGTCAAAAGTGTAAAAAGTAAAAATACCTAGTTCGATTCCTTTTCATTGTGAATGCAATGATTCGCAAAAATTACATACAGGCGAATGAAATTCAACTCTCCCGGGCGGTGCTGCATACAAAATTGCGTCTGAACTTTACCAAACCTTTGTACAGAAATGCGCCATCAGCTAAACTCGATTTTTATGACTGTATATCAAAATGCTAAGTCAATTCAGTGCCCGCTTGCAGTTTACCTCTTGTACACCGAACAGCGCTGGAGGTTGCTACATCCCTTTATTATACTCGGACAATTATAAGCCTTATTCTAACGCGTAGGACATCAATTTGGCTTGGCAACACTCCTACGGTAAAATTTTCATGTTTGGCCAATCGTACCTCGCTAGCTGAATGTGGAGCTGTCATGTACCATTCCTATACATGAGAGATTGTGAAGTGCATTTTAGGGGTACCTAAATGTATTTTCCGAGCCACAAGGCTAGAGGTTATAAAGGAGTTCGTCATTCGCTATGGATATGTCGTTAGATATATACGTGTTTTGCCTTCGACAGAAAGATCGTTTGGGAGATTACTTTTTATATGAGAATAGCCATAGATATATTCCTATATGTACGACTACATATAGGAATATATCTATGGCTATTTAAGTAACATCGTGAAGAGCTTTCTAAATTTATAATTTTTTTTTTCGGCGGTGCTTACTTTCCCCAGATGGTTTGCCCAAATGACTGCGAACCGCAGTGTGTCCTGCCACTAATTTCCAAATCGTGACCAGAGCCAACTTTGAAAAGTACATTTCCGCTGCCTGGAAGCGAACCCGGGGCCCCTGAGATGTTAGGCAAGCACCCTTACCACTCATCCAACTGACTAATGACTAACTTTATTAATATTTTCATATTAGGCGTTTATAAATTTAACCCCTTTGTAACTTATATGACTTTCTTTCAAATGTGTACACTTAATTATACGTGGAGTGTAATTAAAGCATTTTCTCTTTGAAATCTTGATCAGAAGCAATTAACCCTGTGTCGTCGCTAGAACGGAGTGAAGGAGGGAGCAAATAAAATTTATCAAGGAAACCTTGTGAGGAGTTAAGTGAAGCGAACGTTGAGACAGATTTAAAGTTCAATCTTCGCAAATACTTAATAAGTTACGTAAACAAGATTATTAAAATCACTTATCTTCAAGATAAGTCTAATTGATCAAAATGTTGGTAAGAATAAAATGTTGACATCGGTCTAGTGGTTAAAGGCTTTTTCGACTTTGATTCTTAGCAATGTTACTATTTATATAAACTTTCAAAGTAGTCTCTGTGGATGGACTAATGATGCCAGTTAGCTAGTTAACCAACTTAGTTAAAATTAGGTCTAATTGTATTTAGTTATACATACATACGTATACTTTATAATATATCCTCATTTCAGGTAGTAGCTATAAATGCATAAAGTTAATTATCTAAATTAGGCTGAAAAAAAGCCGATTATTCATGTGAAGATCTGCAATCAGCAACAATTTTTTCCTATAGCACAAGCAACGATTTTTTTAAATCATAACATATATACTCGTATGTATGCACTTATTATTTTTATTAGTTTTATTCTGTGCTAATAAAATATTACATATATAGGGCTTTTGCTGTCACAAGTAGATTATTAATTAAAATAAAAGAAATTTTTTTTTAAAAGAAAAATAATTTTAAAAATATACAACTGCATTGCATAATTTCAGAAGTATGCAATGCATCCCGTTATACCAAAAGTATGAAAAAATACTTTTTAATGAACTTTTTAGGCGTGAAACTTTTAAATTAAAATTGTCCTTAGATATAGGAAATTCCAAATAGTTTGGAGAGTTCACGTCCAAGTTGTCGAGTCATGTTATTAATTTAAAATTATTGAATAGAATATTTTTCACAAATTAAGGCTGTCCGACAGGCCACTTGATGGTGGCTACCGTTGCGTATAACACAAGCAAAGCCACAGGTGCTTCAACTGCGCTGTAGACGACCTTAATAAGAGACTGGGAAATGGGTTCTGGCATCCTTTACTCACTCACCGAAATAAAATATATTATATTATATATTTGTAAATTGGTAAATGGACAATAAAATTTTAATTTCAATGTCTGCTAATAAAATAAGATATTTTTTTAATTTTTATTTCGATACTAAGCACTAACTCTAGAATGGTAAATATTGTACAGCTCCCTAGCATCATAAGATAAGACTTCTGTACGTTAAGGATTACGTAAAGTACGTGCAATATCGCAATCACCCAAGAGTAAATATATTTGACTTTCATAGATATTTTTAGAAAAAATTTGCCATATAATTTTTAGCGACCTTTTAGTGAGTTTTAGTCGAAGTAAATACTCATTTGTTTACATTAAAAAAATACTATTCAGTATAAATTATTCAGCGTGTATACTAAATATATATCTGTAGTATAATAATTCTAAAGATAATATAAACATTATTGGAGAATGGCCTAAGCTACCTAAGTCAGGGGAGTAAATAAATTACTATCAGACCATGTGTCATCTTATATTTTACCTACATCATCCTGTCGTGCGGAATCACGCCCAAAGACAAATTGCTTCGTAGTATTGTTTAGACAGGCTCGTTAGGAGCGGTGAGCTTTGATGTGGGAGCCCAACAAATGATTGTATACTTTATTTTAATACGCACTAATTTGTAATTCGTATGCCAACAGATTTTAGTATTCAGTGGAGTAGTTGACCAATTATTATAATGTGGTATAGTTATGACAAGATTTGTATTATGTATAACGAGGGCGAATAATGAAAAAAAAAATCAGATAAATATCTTTTTAAGTTACAAGGAATTTATGAATCTAAACAGCACTAGGACAATGGGACGCTTGGTTTCCGTTAAGGCAAACGGAAGCTTTAATCGCTGTAGATCCTGTCTGTAACTCTGATTGTTTTTTTTTTTATATGTAAAAGTCTCTAGATAGTCTGAATTGAGTTTATTTATAGTAGTGAGCTACTCGTACAATTCCTATTAACACAAGGAACACTATTAGAGTAATTGATAACGTGATAACTTGGGAGTTGAAGAATGGGCTCTGGCAATCTATTATCCTATTCCTAAAGTCAAGGTGACATTATTTAGGCTAAGTTTAAAAGATCTATTACAGATAATTTTACAAAGTGAAGATGTAAAAAATAACTTGACAGTAAAAATGTGAAATAAAATGCAGCCATAAACCGAGGATTTACGACTGGTGGCAGCAATCAACTCTTTAAAGAACATTTTCGAGAAATAATAGCACATGGGTTTGTGGATGGGTTTTTGTGCGTGAGTAAATAATGCCTAAGGAATATAGGAATGGCCTATTAGGAATATCCTAACATATGAAATGGAAGACCATTTCTATTTCCTACCAAGGCTTACCCTTACTCTTAATCCCGACAGGTTCGATAGTTATATCTCCTTGAATTTCCTTCTAGGTGTTTAAATCAACATGACAATAACCTTCCTTGCTGCTTTTCTTAATGACCTAAAAAAAAACTCATAAAGCAAAGAAAGATCGACCAACACATAACAATAGCAATAGCATAGCATTAAAAATAGGAACTAATGTTAAACCTTTTTTTCTGGTTTACAGTTTTCTGGTCTACCCCAAAATAGAGAGATAAAAAGCGCACGTGTGAAACCCGCATATAAATTTAAATCTGGACTCTTTTAGTTTAAACTGTAAAGTAAACTAATCCTGTGTTAGTTGTGAAAATAAGTGTTCGCCTGTTTGACTTAGGGTAGCTACACGTGGCTGCCGTATTAGTTAGCTTAACTTCGTCTTCCGCTGTGTTACCTTAGGAAAGTCACTGGTGAAATATTCCAATTTTATTTAATTAACAAAAAAATTAAAGAACATAATTATACGCATTCTTCTTCTGTTCTCTTAGTGTCATCTCCTATCGGAGGTCGGCTATGATGATAGCTATCTACTCGATGCGGCGACTCGAAACAGCGATCTAACCATGAAGTATGAGTTACAATGACCGCATTCGCTAGCGACAGCGTAAAATATTTATATGAAAATTTGTCAATTTGGCATTGACAATTGACAGTTTTTCATATAAATGTTTTACGCTCTCGCTAGCGAGTGAGGCCATTGCAAACTCATGATAAAGAGACTGGTACTCTGGCCATAACATTGGCGGAGATTTTTGAGTCAGGAAGTACGTCTTGTATTTTCTCCTGCATGATCAGCTGCAATAAATTATACTTCTCGCCGCACATCATATGTCCAAAGTATTCGAGTTTTCTGACTTTTATGGTAATAATTATTTATTACTATTATAAGCAGTGTCCAGTAATTGAAAATCGTCACAATCGGTCCGGCCGTTTCGGCTCGAAACGCACAGACAAACAGACAAAAATTATAAAAACTATTTTTTTAGACCTCTGTAACATAAGTACCTATGGCGTGTACAAATTGTTTTTTGAAAAAATATTTAATGTACACACAGACACGCCTCGTATACGATTTAATTATATGTGTAAATATATATAATAGATACGTTAAAATCTAAATTATGTGAGATTCTGTAGTAACACATTTATTTAACACAAAGTCCACAATTTTGTGTACGATCCTGTCATGTACTTCTGCGTATCTTGAAGCATATACTTAAAAACCTCTTGGTTCAGCCTACGTATGGTCCAGAACAACTTAGAAGTTGTTAGCTCTTGAAACTTTACCGAGAGGATTTTCGGACGATACTCCTAAATACTTTCGTTGCATGCAGAATTGTAACTTCTACAAATGTATGTATTTATTTATGGAATTCATAACGAATATAGTAACTACATTGGTTTAATAGGAATTTCAATATCCAGCTAACAACTGTTCATAAATGTGAATGTTTATAAAGTTATTTGTTGTTCAATAACTCGTAAACCACTCATCGGATTTGTACGAGATTTAAAATACAATGAGAACATGCCTCGTATTTCGAAACTAGTTAATTGAAGCAATGTATTTTGTATTTATTAATCTTCTATTATATATAAAAAATGTTATGTTTGTGTATGTACGTTTCAAAAACTAGTGCATGGTTGGAAATAAAAATCAATATTTAAATGGGTTAAATATTCAACCGATATTAATTGGGTTTTCACTTATGTAAAGAGGGATAAATGAGGAAGGTTTATGTATATAAAAATTGCACCCCGGATTAAACCGGGAACGAGTCGCTAACATAATAAGAAAAGATTTTTTGAAATATATACTGATTTTAATGTTGCTATTTTTATAACGTAAAATTTATACTTAGTTAATTTTGATTAACTTGAGTACTTGAAAATGTAATTAATTTTATTAAATAAATATTTATTTTTTCAGAATTCCCTTTTTATTTATGACTAGCGGCCCGCCCTGTCTTCGCACGGGTATTTGATTCCGCATACGACCGCTGCGTAGGGAGCCCCTCCGCTTGGCTCCCTTCCTAGCTAGCCGAGCGGGGTGAGCAGCGACCAAACAACTTTTTTCTAATACATTTTTAAACTCGTGATATCTTTCGAATGGAATGTCCGAATTGAATAATTCAAAAAGTTATATAAAGGTATTGAAGCAGTCTTGAATATGAAGTAACTTTTTTTAATAAGGATTAATACGAAGATACAAATAAAGAGGCTTTTCTAGCGGCGGCATTTCAATTAATTTTTTTAATAATAATAATAATAATAATAATAAGCTTTTTTATTTAAACCATGAATGCATTTACAATAACATAAATTAGAAATTGGAATTAATTACATTTAAAAAAATAAAATAAATAACTTGCAACATCTAAATATCTGTAGGTTAAAAAAGAAAAGTTAAGATTCATGGCCCCTTTTGGTATAGGCCTCCTCCAAGTGCCTCCATTTGCTTCTGTCAGTGGCCACGTCTATCCAGTCTCTCCCCGCCGTCTTCTTTATATCGTCGCTCCATCGATTTCTAGGCCTGCCTATGGGTCTTCTTTGTCCTGGACCTTTCCAATATGTTGTTTTTTTTGTCCATCTGTCCCCGGGCATTCGGGCCAGGTGTCCCGCCCATCTCCACTTTAAGCTTAGTGCGTGTTGTACTGCATCAATGACTTTTGTTTTGTCTCTTATATCCGAGCTTTTTTGTTTATCTATGAGTCTAAATCCCAGGATGCTTCTTTCCATGGCGCGCTGGCATGAGCGTAATTTATTTATAATATTTTTGTTGTAAGTCCATGTTTGGGCACCATACGTAAGACAGGGTAGTAGGCATGAGTCCATAATTTTTTTCTTTAGTGTCAAAGGGAGTTTGGATTTTAATATTTCCTTGTAGCACCAGTACTTTTTCCAGGTTGTATTACATCGTCTTTCTAGTTCGTCTGTATGTCTTGTATTTTTGAATGATATTTGTTTTTTGAATGAAAACGAAAACGAAAACAAAAAACAAAAAAAAACAAAAAAACAAATTTTTTAATAAAAGAACACTTATTGTGGCATAACTATAATATATATAACTATAACATATGCTGTCGCAACACTTTTTGTAGATAATGATGTGTTCTGCAGTCGTAGTATAATTATTTTGTTCTATCATCAATAGTTTTCGCAGCGCACGCGATGTATGGAATATTTTGGGTCATTTTTTTACACCTTGGGTTACATTATTGAAGTTTTGGTAAGGAACCCTAATTTGTTGGAAAATATAATATACCTATGTTACTCGCTGATAATATAGCTTGCCAACAGTGAAAGAATTTTTCAAATTGGTCCAAGTTTCGGAGCCTATACAATGCAAACTAACACACAAACAAACAACCAAATCTTTTCTCTTTATAATATTAACATAGATTCCCAAGCACATAAAATTTTATGACTTGAATTTTTTTAAACATTATAACAACTTACATAGTTTATTAGCTTCTGGCTCATTATAACCTAATCCCAAATTGCCTGACATATGAATACAACTGAATCCCAAAATTATATTATTGCAGAACTTTTGCGAGTAATATAACCTTAAACATTTCTGTAATAATCATGTTTTAGTTCTGAATGTAAAACATGTCGCAAGCGTAGGCGTAAGCTACAGCTATAGTATGTAATAAACCGCTACATGCTTCGCTAAACCGCACATGTTGTAAATAATACTAGAGAGTACGCTCCTATAATAATTCTGTGTCAATAATAATATTCAAATAGGGTAAATAATAAAATTAAAACTAAGCAGAAAAATCGGAATAGAATTAGGTCATTCTAGTTAATATTAGAATAACAAATCAGAATGTCAGAGAAATAAAAGTCTTGTGTCAACGTTGATATTTTAAGAGGATTTGTGCTCTACTTAGTTCCATCCGAGCACCAAGATAAATAAGTTAACTGAGAAGTCTTTTGAATTCACACTTTTAATCTAGTTAAAACCTCTCACGGAATAGAGACTTTTGTAATAAGCTTAAGATAAATGATTTATGAATTTACAAATATACTATATCTGATAAGGTATAATATTCATATGTAAAATAAAGTCGGGGTACGAAAACCTTCGTCAGTTTTCAAATTCATTCCTTCATCAAGTCGTAGACTCTTATTACCTTTTAAAACTAAAGCACTGAGCAGACAAATGTGCAAGCAAATGTCGACTTTAAGGTGACGAACCTTTTCTTACACCGACTGTACATTAAATAGTGTTTGAGAGCCATTTGTAAATTCCTTCCTATTCTCATTATTACCGAAATTACTTCATTGCCAAATTCTACATAAAAAAAATTAAAACACTTTAATTGTTAATTTTTAATAAATTATGTAAGCGGCGGCGCCCTGGATAACATCTCGTACCTTTTAACCAGAAAGCCCTCCACTAGAATACAAATTTCCTTTCATTGTTTTGAAATTATCTTGCTTAACTCTCGGAGGAATCTTACGGCCAAAATTTACACCTCTATTTCCTTGTACTATACATGTTGCATTTAATATCACCTCAAGTGTGATTTACTCAACGGTAGCTAAGCGCCACGCAAATGCGTCAACTCATAAAGATAATATAATACACCTTATCTCTTGTTTTGTGTAACATTCGCATGCGTCCACCGTACGAAACATTAAAGGTGATGTGTGGCCATAAAAACAGTTATTTGGGGCAAAGATATTAAGCTTTTGAGGCCATTTGTGAATTAATCGATTTTTATGGCTATTATTTGGGATGGCAAAGAACGTAATCGTAATCGTAAAGCTGTAATGGTTTTTGATGTTTATACTTACATTGATTATACATATCTCTATATATATAAAATTACGTGTTACATGTTCCTCCACGATGAACTCCTAAACTATTCAACCGATTTTGATATAACTTCGTAACTGTGGTGTGATTTGGTACAACTTAAAAGATAGGATAGGTTTTATCACAATTTATAGTAATTTTTTATTGCAAATTATTTGTTTATTATATGAGAGTTATAAATTACCTTACACCGCCATCTGTGAGAATTTTCGGGAACTCACAAATAACTTTTAAAATACAACTGTGAGTTCCATGAGTTTCTCACAGATGGTGGTGTAAGGTAATTAATCGGCAGGAAGTAAATATTTATTATAAAAATTGCACCCCGGGAAAAGCCGGGAGCTTGTAGCTAGTCTTAATATATAAAAATTATGTGTCACATGTTCCTCCGCGATGAACTCCTAAACTACTGAACCGATTTTGATCAAACTTTGTAACTATATGTAATTTGGTCCAACTTAAGATAGGAAAGTCGCTGACCGCTTCTCTCTCTTTCTTCACTAACTTCTTCTAAACCACGAAATGGATTTTGATACGGATTTCAAAAATGGATAGACTGATAAGAAAATTTGTTGTTTATAATTTGCACGGAATAAATTGCATTAAAGCGAGGAGTGGGTCGCCAGTTATTATAACTAAAAAAAAGGTTTACGCCATTTCAGAACTCGTTGTTATTGGTAGTTCGTTATTGGTGTAAAATAAAACAGAAGTCTAGTCTAAATTGTATTGGCAAAAGATAATAATATATTCCCTATTTTTGGAAATGAATATGTAACAAGACTTTACACATGTCTTACTCCTTAATAAATATCATTAAGTATACGTTTTTATCCCAAATAATAGGTATTCAATTTTTAAATATTTTAATTTTATATCAGTCCAACGTTACAACTTCATTAAAATAAATTATTTCTTTGTCCAATCGCTACTCTAGTGGCCACACCCTTAGAGCCCCGTCTCACCTTCTCCGCCGTTAGCCAAGGATAATCGTTGATTTATGCCTAATATCGCACATGATTTACCAGTTTTCCTTTTGAATTTTTTATTCTATTACCGCTTTGCGAAAGCGTAGATTGAATGTTATTGCTTGTCGTATTGCTGTAAGTGTCGAGCTATCGCATTATTAAGAATTTTCGTTTTTTAATATTTAATATTCTAGAAATACATTAACGATTTTATTTTCCGTACTTTTAACATAACTTGATACGGTTCATTCATTTTCAAGTTAAAAGTTATTACGGGTAACTTTTCTGACAATATTTTTTTTTCTATTATTGAGATTATAATATATCCAAACGCATTCAATCGTCTCAATGACAATGTTGATCTCAATCAATATACTATACAAATATAATATTAGCTAGAACAAGCTTATTTAGCTTTCAGTAAAGTTTATTAACACATAAACATGTGTTTTTTAAATTGATTTTTTAAATTATTCCTATCCAGTTAAAAAAAATGGATTTTTTTTCATTGTTTTTACAATTTTTACTATGAGCTATGAAATGGAATTTTATTTATTTTAACTAAAGATATGAATAGTACTATTTTAAAATTCCTACATTGCTTTACACAATAGTTTCTATTTGATTTGGTAGTTGATAAAAAATGAGTTTTTTTTTTTAATAATTAAACAACACAATATGATATGTGTACTAACAATAGCACGTATTGTTTTGAAATTTTACTAGAAAAAAAATAAATCGCTGCAGTTTCATACAACCTATTTCTATTTGTTCACAGCCGCGACATTGTTCGATGTTTATTTGGAAACCGAATTTTATCGATTCCTTCTTTTTTTAACTTGTCCATATTGCAATATCAGATGTCATTGTATATTGTATCAACTATTTTTTTCTATAAATTCTATGACATTGTCACTCACTACATAGATATTTATTTATTGAAAAATACATGATAGTATTTTAATAAAATTAAACGAAAAATAACTTTAGGTTAACTTGATGGACGTTTTCATTTAATTATTGATTGTCCCCCCCCCCCCCCCCTGCATTAGATGATTGTTTATGGACGCTATTAGCCCTCTTACTACTTAGACGAGTGTCATCCTGTCTGTGACAATTTATCACAAAAAAATATGTGAACTAAAGAGATATTTGACAAGCTGATTTGTGTTCATTTTTGTTTTAAACTTAACAAAACTTACAATAAAAAACTGACTAGAAAGAAATTAGATAGAATGTTGGTAGAGGGTTCTATCGAAATTCAATTCGTTAAAACGTGATTAAGTTAGTGAGTTAAGAGTGAACTATAATTTTTTATTTATTTATATATACAGCTTAATGTTAAGTTTAGTTTTACAATGGTGTAAACATAAACTCATTAAAGTTTTACCGCACACCATGCTCTTATTAAGATTTATTAAGAATATATACATTCAGATATGTATAAATATATATAGACAGATATTATCAAAATACAAACAGATAATATAAATATATACACATTCTTAATCATTCGTATTACGCTTGATTAAAACCTTTTGTTGACGCTCAAGCATACTTTGGATTCTTCAATAATTATTTTAAATTTTTAGAATTCAAACATAAATCTAAGATAATAAGCTAATTTTGCTTATTTACGAATAAATGTACTGTCGTTAATAATTATATTTACCTACAGTTAATTGTAGAAAGTATTGTTTTAGCTTATATGTGATATTATATCCTACTAATATTATGAGTGGGAAATTTGTGAGGGTGTATGGATGTTTATTACTGTTTCATATAAAAACAGCTTTACGGATTTGGATGAAATTTGGTATACAGATAGTTTATTAGTATTACTTATATTAACACAAAGAATACTTTTGTAAGCTAGAAAAATGTTAAGTTCCCGAGAGTTCGTCTAAAAATATAAAAGAAATAACTAATTATTGAATATTTAGTTATAGAACCAGTCTTATGATATAAGACTGTTATAGTACTTCAATAGGACCGGTAAGAAGCAGCCTAGATCCACTATCAACCCTTTAGGTCGTCTGTCTGTGATCTAAAAATGGCCGTTTGTGCTATTTTGGAATGTTAAATCGTACTTTTTTTATGTAAAGGTCGTCAAACAGGCTCGATGGTAGATGGCTACCGTTGCTTATTACACAAACAACGCCAAAGGTATAGTAGACCATGGTAGTTTTAAGAATAAAAGGTATTACTAAATTATAGAAAATAGGGAGCATGTGTTTTTCCTTTCATAGAGTTCAATAAAAAAAGGCTATATTTATTTTAAAAAAAAATTTTAAAAAATCCACCGAGTTCATCACACTCTATCGCCCAAACAAACGACTTTGGTGACACTAGTCACAATGCCGTTTGAATTTTAAAGAATTTCTATTGTATACAGCTTCAGTAGTGCTTTCGGGTTCGTGTGAACGCAGCTTTTTTTACTTTGGTTATGTCATTAGACTGAGTGCTCTGAAACACGGAGATAGACATTACAATTGTTAACATATTTTAATTTAAAAATTCTAACAACAAATTCCTTTGAGAATGATACATAAGAATTTTTTTGTAAGAAGCAAGGCAGTGATTGACGACACGTTTGGTCTAGTGGCTAGTAACCCTAGCTGTTAACCAAACGGTCGCGGGTTCGAATCCCGCTAGGGGCGAATGTTTATGTGTTAACATTTTACCTTTGTACTTGAGTCATGGGTGTTTTGTACTTATAATATGTATGTATTTACAAAAAAAAAAGTAATCTATGTAGTATATCAACTGTCTGGTATCCATAATAAAAGCATTAGTTGCTTACTTGTGGAACTAGATGGTGCTGTGTGGAATGTGTGAAGATATTTATTTATTTATTTATTTATTTATTTATTTAGTGATACGAAGATTAGTAACACTGACTGACAAATTCCATGCATGCAATATTTACTACTAGCTGGTGCTCGTGACTTCGAAGTGTTGAAAATTAAAAAAAAAGCAATAAAACGCTTGACCTCGTGTTGCTATAACACTTTGGCCAGGCGTTAGTTTTTTATTTTTTTATTTATCCCTCGGAAATAGTCCTTTTTCTGGATGAAAGGTACCCTATGTCCTTCCTGGTGTCCCAGACAACGTGTATGCAAAATTTCACGGTGATCGGTTCAGTAGTTTTTGCGTGAAAGAATTACAAACATCCATAAATCCAAACATACTTTCGCATTTATAATATTAGTACAGATTAGTATAGATTAGTATAGATAGATATAGATTTTTAGGAGAAGTTTTTTTTTCTTAAGAGTCCATAATTTTTAGAATGAATGGATTTTTTAGGATTTTGATAATTTTTTGGGGTCTTCTAAAAATAAAAAAAATTGGACAACACTGTCGCCGTGGCAGCACCACCATCTTCACGACGATAATGATGTCACATCTTTTTTCAGGTTTATTTTTCATTTTTGAAATAGTTACTTGGGATAATAATCATTTTAGGGTTTCTAAATAATAAAATAATTAAAATAACTTGTTTTTCATTATTATATTATAAAATTAAATAGTTCTTTGCTTTTGTGTTTAAATGTATTATGAGTTTCAAAATATATATATAGTCTATGATTAAACACGTTTTGAATAACACCGTTTCATTCAATTCACTACAAATATACAAATTTCGTTAAAAATGAAATTCGATAAAAGCTTTTCCACTTATTTTATTTTTACCGGTTCAAACTCTTTCACACGGATTACACATTTAAAAGGGCTACAAACTCTAATATGTTGTTATTTAAAAATCTATTTGTAAATCGCGTAGCCATTTTGGCGATATTCCCTTTTCAAAACACGTAGCAGAAAAGGCAGTCGTCAATGGCATTGGCTGTCTACAACCGCGTCGCATGCTGGAATTAGTAACTAGTATTGCTATAACTAGTAACTAGTATTGGAATTAGTAATAGTAGTATGCTGGAATCTACAAATAAATAAATCTCGATGTTTTGAATGAAAATGTTGATTGATTTACATCTTTTGTTCAAAGAACAAAAGATGCTTTATTTTTAACGTGTAAATATTTCCAATCGCTGTACCCGCTTAGGAGCAATAGGTAATTCGAGCCATATTTTTATTTTTTAATATAGAAGTTTAATATAGAAGTTTTTAATCTATAAGTGGCAATTTTTTATTAGATGTAAGCTACCTGTTATCATGTAATAAAATAAATTAATAAATAAAAAATAATTGTAGCTACCGTCGCCTGAAAACGAGCAACGCCACTGGTGCTGCAGAGTTCAAGTACGCTGCCGAATATAGTAGTATTAAGGATAGGCATTAAGTAAGGATAGGAAAATGGCTCTGGCATCCCTTATACTCACTCACAGAAACACAACAGCACACATGCTATTTATTCAGGGGTGTCTTTTGTAAGGGGGTGATTACTGTCTTACAAGTGCGAAATGCAGCGCCCATAGCCAACTTTTAAAAGTTAATTTTGAAAGATGACCCTGCCGGGTTCAAACCCGGGACACCTGAGACTGAGCGTAACCACTGATCCAACGTGCTCGTCAAATTATTATAATTATTATCATGAAGAGCAGGAAGTATGTGATGTTCTAATCTTATAAAGTTAAAAACAGGGTACTGTTCCTAGATTCCGCGAAGGGAGATAGGGTTCGGTCTTAGATTCTTCTATCACTGAACCCTATCTCCTTTTCTATTCCTATTTCTAGAGGTCCGAAGACATCAGTATAACAAAGAGTTTACATATTGATTTATGTGAGTTTTGAAGATAATACTGATAGAAAAAACCCAGCTTAACTACATCAGTTACAAAGAAAACTGTGATTGCATTCATCGGCCATATTGCTGGACACAATACAGTACAAAGTTGGCTGTGAAAACGCATTTGGTACGAAAAATTCTCATTGCTTATTGTGTAGTTCTGTCACATTTTTCACTTTAATATAGGCCAGCTTTTATTCTATTGTGCCTATGGTTATCTGTATTTGTATCTGCATTTTAATATAATATATATTAAGGATAATAGTCGCACCATAGACTTCTACTTTTCTCAGTGTGAAGGATTATGAGCCACCAAACCTTCAGTCTAAGATGGCGATGCACTAGTTTACAAATAATCATCTTCCAATTTTACTTCACCATTCGAACAATCATTTATTGTTAGATTAGAAATATCTACACAGTCGGAATTCTAAATAAAATTAATAAAAGTTTTCTGGTAGATATTTTTAGGATTGTATGACAAGGTTCAAGACTGTTCCCTTCTAATTTAAGGTGCCAATGGTTAGGTACATAAAAATAAACTATTCGAAACGTAACATACAAGGATGAAATGGCCCTTATTTCTACTCAGTCCTCGTTCGCCTTTTCATTAGACAAGTAGTGTCAAGTGGGCTTGGAAACGTTGTACACTTTAACCTTCATACAACTAAATTAAATCAGAAGCAACACAAAAAGCGGGCGTGAAAAGAGGGTTTTAAAACATTTCAAAAAGAGCCAACATTTTATTTGTAGAGATATATTTTTATGTATAGATTTTATTATTTAAAAAGCTATTTTTTTTATGAGAAAGTGTAACAGACAAGTTGATAGTTCACTAACTAACCTACTGTAATTGGAAGTGCACTTGCAACACCTTGCTTGTGTTATAGGCGACGGTAGCCACCTACCATCAAGTGGACTGTCGGCCTGTCTGCCGACCTTTACATTAAAAAAAAGGTTTGTATAAAAGTGTTTTGTATTTTCAAAATGAAAATGAAGTGTCACCTTTCGACAAAACAACGGTTATTTACATTGTACGTGTAGAAGCTCATGTATGCGAGGATCAAATTAAAATTTTTATACGAAACTTGCTGACTCAGAACATAACAAAAACGGGCGAAGCACTTAACAAGCGAGCTCCCAAACGCGTTATGCAGAGGTTAAAAACCCACTCAAGTTTTTTAATAAACTCATGGTACTAGTATTAAGTATGCGTTACAGGGGATATTTTTAGCTTTAGTTCTAAACATATTCATGACTAGCTGGTGCTCGTGGCTTCGTCCGCGTTGAAAATTAAAAAAAAAGAAATATAACGCTTGACCTCGTGTCGCTATAACACTTTGGCCAGGCGTTAGTTTTTTATTTTTTATTTATCCCTCGGGAATAGTCCTTTTTCTGGATGACAGGTACCCTATGTCCTTTCTGGTCTCCCAGACAACGTGTATGCAAAATTTCATTCTGATCGGTTCAGTAATTTTTGTGTGAAAGTGTCACAAACATCCATACATCCAAACATACTTTCGCATTTATAATATTAGTACGGACGGATAGTACGGATCTCTATATTATTTACATCAATTATCTGTATCCGAGTATTTCAGTCTACTAGTAATGTAAATGTTGAATTTGTTCAGAAATATATGCTTTGATTTTTTTAAATGATATAGAGCAGCAGACAGTTTAATTGTCCACTTGGAGACTATATAAGAACAAGCTATTTCAGTACGCTGTAATGAACTTACAGCGTACTGAACAATCAATGATGAAAGTTAGGGGCACGTTATTGGAAAATAGTTTATATACATACTAGCTAGTTCCCGCGACACCGTCCGCTTTGAAAAAAAAATAATCAATATGATAACGCCTGACATCTTTATTCCTTTTACACTTTTACTTTTAGATGATCCCTCGGGAACAATATCTTTTTATTTATGTAAGATAAAAAATACAATTTATAAAAAAAACTCCATAGAATCCCCGACGTTTTAATTTTGATAAAACAAGGGATCATTCATTGTGATATTTTTGTGCGCATTTGTACATATTATAATTATACTTATTTAGACCGCTAATTATAAATAAGATTAACATTTCAAAAGAATTTTTTTTATTCAAAGCTTACGTACGTAAATTTTCCACACGAAGAAGGAATACAAAAATATATTATTAAGTAAAAGTTCAAAGGTCAGAGGCCGAAATATTTTTCAGTCAAATTTACACAAATAAAGAATATAACAGAATTATATTTATTATAAATATTTAATGAGGGCACAACCAAAAATTAGCAAAAGGCTTCAACAACCCTTGAACCATTAAAATTATTTCCTCGTACTACGATTTTTTTGCGCAAAAAGTGACCGATTCGAGAAATTTTCTCTTCAAGTGTGTCCGGTTATTTTTGTTCTCAGTCTTCGTAATTAGCAGAAACTTTATTCTAGAAAGTTCCCTTGCGTTTTATAATCACTCTTATTTTCTTATTATGAAAATTTTGTTTCAGTTGAAGTTACGTTTGATTAATGAAATTTTTTCATTTTTTTTAAATGTAAATATATCTCTATTAATTATGCTATATTATATCTATATATTACTAGTGAATGTGTCTACAATTGAGTAGATAATATGACATAAACTGTAGTTAACTGTGGAAAAGTTACTCCTGTAGAACGCCTGTAGACCAGAGTTGACATATCCCATTATTAAGAGTAAAAAATGTGTGTCTGTGTGTGTGTGTGTTTGTGTGGTGTGTGTTTTGTGTGTGTGTGGTGGGTGTGTGGGTGTGGGTGTGTCATTGTTTCACATTGTATTGTGAGTGTGAGAATATATAGTTGTGTTCAGTAGAACAGTAGAACGGCAAATGTAGAACTTTGGTTGTCTCCATTCTCCATGTAGCAATTATGTAATAAACAAAGCATTTAATTTAACGGAACATTTTGAAATCATTATACACCGTGTCAAGTTGAATATCAAATTCATGTGGTTTGCTGAAAATTGACGATCAAATCTAATGAGGCCGTCGTTTCAGAATTATGTATTGTTAAACAATTTGTAAATAAGTACAAATTATTAATTTGAATTGCGTTATCGGCTTACGGTTATCCGCCTATGTAAATAAACTAATAATGTATATATATACACTTAGCAGTCTCTACTTCGGGTACATTAATTAAACCAATATTGAATCCCAATACTTTTATTGAACGACCGATACATCAGAATTAAAATTCCAACTATAAGGTGCGCTACATCGACCTCTCTTCGCGAACGAGTTCATTCAACTGACTGATATCCTTCCAAACTCATACCACCGAATGAATCTGAACGAATGAACTCTTTTTGAAACGTCACAGAGCACTTTTCAATCAACTTCAGTCGACATAAATAGCAGACACTAACAATATGTAGTCAGCAGTGTACTTACAACACCTGTGGTGTTGCTTGTGTTATAGGCGACGGTAGCCAACTACCACCACAATTGGACCATCAGCTTGTCTGTCGACCTGAATAAATAAAAACATGTAAAGATAGATTGTACTTTCAAGACGGAATCACTCTTGTTCAAAGCAGATTTTCTAAACATAAAAGTCTCAAATTTAAATATATTATAGCTGCTAGAAATCTAACGAAATGATAAGCCAAATCGATAAATTCTGAACAAAGGATGTTCATATAAATTTGCACGCATCGTGTACTAAATTATAATTTACTTTGTAATCAGTTAGTTAATGGCAATGTTAAATTTGTAATTAATGTGGCAGTGTTATTATAAAACTATATCTGGGTGTTGATGGTAAAAATATATTACTTACCAATACAGTTTGCATCTATCTATCGGTTATAAAGTGTAAAGGAATTCCAACAATTAATGCCTTATATGCAGTAAAAAGCTTGAAAAATGCCTACCACAATTTTCCACAGCAAAAAATTAAATGTAATAGAATTCGATTCCCCGAAGAGTAAATTTATGAAATGAATTTTTCGGACTTGGTTCTGGGTGTAATTGAGTTTCTCCCCACTCCATTGTAAGCTTTTCATATTTCTAAACTATGGCGCGCTTTGTGGTTAACATGAAGCTTTTAGTTATATTGTTATTTTTATAACGTGCCCCTTTCTAATGAACAGTTAATATATTCTATATTAACTATTCTCCATTCTTGGATAATATACGAGTTAACATACGAGTCTTCGGCCGTTCGCATACAAGTTGGAAGCAATTATTGTATACTAGCTGATGCCCGCGACTTCGTCCGCGTTGAACGATAAAAAGTACCCTGTGTCCTTTCTAGTGTCCCAGACAACGTGTATGCAAAATTTCATGGTGATCGGTTCACTAGTTTTTGCGTGAAAGAGTTACAAACATCCATACTTTTAATAAATATAGGAATATATAATTAAAAAAATTTTCTCCAATTTTTTTTTACAGTTAGATGTAACATGACTTAGATAATGTAATTATGAAACTAAGTATAACATAAATCCATTAAAATATGATTAAAATTTTAAAACGTAACCGTACTGCGTCACGCAGCTGCCGGAGATATAATATGTGATGTATAATGCTCTTTATAACCGTCGCGTCGCCTTTATGACAGAGCTTTTAGGACTAAACGGTTTTTTGATACATACTGTTTTAGCGTTTGACGAGTAATGTTTGTCCTTTAATAAATTATAAATCGTTCTTCAATTTTTGTTAATTAGATATAATAAGGATTAAGATATATTACCGTTCGCGTGCTGATCAAAATAATATATTATATCCAATTCAGAATATTTGAGTTTAGATCTTTAGATACGTGCAGTGAACCTTGCAAAGATATATTATTTCGATGTATACGTCACTATAAAAGGGTTACTGTTTTCCTTTACATGTGTTTATAATTACTAATGTTAACTGTGAGTTTTTTCTGATGCCGTTTTATGCCAATTAGACTTAATAAGCCAAGTTTTATTGTAAAAACGTTAGAATCGTTACATAAGACTCGAGATGTAGCGACATTTCAAATATCGATATATTATCCGCAAGCCTGTCTTTCTTTTTTTATATGTTCTGCCAAATAAAAAGCCTTAAAAAATAAAAAGGTCTAAAAGTCCCATCCCACTTATTTACCTCCAAAATTTGGGGGAGTCCCTAAATTGGGAACCGTGGGGGTGGCGTGACCCCTGGCAAAAACATTTTTAAAAAGTTGGGAACACAAAGCGCACGGTTGCATGCGCCCGCATTTCGCAATGCACAAGGTTGCATGCGCCCGCATTCCGCAATGCGCACGGTTGCATGCGCCCGCATTTCGCAATGCGCACTGGCGCAAGCTCGCTTGTAAACAGCGCAATTGATCAAAGCAGCTATTACTTACACGCTAACTAACTTTCTAGTTAGGGCCTCTTTCATTTGACACTTTAATCAAGTAGGCTAACCGCCATTTAAAGTCACCGGTAACCGGGAATGAAGGAGATGATATACCTTTGTTTTTACGGTAAAAGTCCCAAATATTAAAAAGAAAATAATAATAAAAAAAATCGCCTATCGAAGGATGCACAAAACCGAGTGCATAATTTAATAAAACATAAAATTATTTCTAAAAGTAACTAATCAACACTTTACTTGTAGTTGGTAAATAAAATGTACCCGGAATTTTACGTCAGTGAATCACATGGCATGTATATGTATTCTGCGTATGTCATTTAAATTACACAAAATGTGTCCACAACAATCCGTCTTAAAGTGTACTTGGGTGACTTGTCTAAAGTATTTGCTTAACAAATAGAGCGATTGAACTTCGTAATGATACTTTCAATTTTCATCGCGAATTTCATCGACATTTTATTCACAGACATTTTTATAGTATTGAATTAGGTAATCAGAAATTATGGTCTTTAATTGTATATTTTTGCTAAACTAATCTTGCAAAGATATATTATTTCGATTATAAGTACTAATATTATAAAGAGAGAAGATTTGTATTTGATAGTATTGTAAGAGTAAGATAAAAATATACAGAGGTTTCAGTTACATTACATTACATTACGTGACAGTGTCGCGAGTTCAATGGTTTTTTCCCACCTCAAAAAATGCCAAACGCGCCTCAAGAAGTTTTCACTTCAAAAACGAAGTTACAACACTTCGCGGATTTTTGTTTTCCGCAAACAAACAAACAAACTTCCGCAAACTAGCCCTTAGCGTGAGTGGAAACATCTGTCTTTGATACCGTAAATAAACTTACGCCGCAGTTATCCTATTTGTCTTATATTCAGCATTAAGCATAACCCAACTTTGTGAAGCGTATTTAAATAGTTGTCTAAATAAGAACTATTTGAATATTATGACATACTTTATTAAATAAAGGTCACCAGGAAAGGTCCATTGCTATTAATACAAACAATTCCACAAGCGATGCGAGTGCTCTGGCGACTTTAGATAAAAATTAATTAATTAGGAAAAAGAAGTGGTCTCTTTACTCACTTAGCGAAACACAATAGCACTGTGTTCTGTTATTTCACGCTGGTGGTCTGTATTTATTTATTTATTATTTATTTCTTATCCAACACGTATTTACACACAAGATAACAATGGCTGGAAACAATTATTAGGTTTGTCTAGACATTTTATTTCATGCCACTATTAACATTATTATTTATTATTATTATTATTTATTGCGAAAGGCAGTGTAACCTAGATTGATTTATTTAAAAATTACATTCATAATTTCAGACATCACTTCTCCGTGACACAACAGACCAAATGATTGGCGTCGAAAATTTATTTGGTTTTGTTCATCGTATCAATCAAATTTTACATTCAATGATTTTCGACCCATTTCCACAACTCGTTAATCAACAAACAATAAAGTGATAAATATTATTAACTAGGCATATCTTTGCTTTTATGCCATCGCACTAATTTGTTTATGAGCATGTAAGACCACATAAAGTTTTGCGACTTAGCCATTTCAGGTCTTTTTATATTATTCCATCCTTTTTCATTTGATAACGCAAGATTAGAAAAAAATGCCCTTTTTAGAGCAAATAATTTCAATTTTAAATTGTGTATAATTGGTACGAAGGTTAGAAGTTATACCCTGTAGACCGCGAATTAAATAATGAACAAACTTTGAAGTGTTTCAAACTCTCTGCAAAATAATTGGTTCAAAGAGATGTAAATAAATTTTTGAGTAGGGCAACGCAAAATCGCTTGTATCTGCCTCTGTATCCACCTACCCGTGGATCAAATAGACTGTGATTCTCCCTGATACCCTTTATTATAAAAAAAGCCATAGACAATGGTGCGTCGTAAAAAAAAATACAGCAAAAAAAGTCAAAAGTGATGGAACAATTAAATACGCCTACTGTACACACACTTTACTAACAACCATCAGAGTTGATGGTTGTTACGAACGCACAGAAGAACAGCTCATTTTTGTCGGTATTTAGAGCTGCAACTTCCTTTAGCGAGACATTATAGTTCATTTCGCTTTTATCCCTGTCTTTTAGGCCAAGCGCGAGTGCAGTCCACTCAACATTGTCCTCAACCTCTCAGGTCAACAACACACTCTGCATCGTCCATTACACACTATAACACCACAGTATACTAACTCCACGAATATGTTGTTTTTACAGAGCAAATTTTTTTTTTTATAAAGTCAAGACAGGGATTGGCCGCGATCTCATTTGATGTAAGGTGCAGATGCGGCCGAAGGTGGACCACGCTTACCTTTTTTTTTGACGAGGACATACAGATTTTCTACCGCTGGCTAGACGGTAGGGGTATGTGAGGGTCGCCCAGCACCTGATCGTAGCCATTGCTGGCTAGACCAACTCCAATGGGGGATTGCCCGGAGACACCGCGGCAATCCTCAGACGGGGATGACCTTGTGCAGGCACACACAGCTAGTCAACCATGTGGACCACGCTTTCCTAGTAAGTGCCCGTTTACCCTTGATTTGAAGACACCGAGGTTGTAATTTTGAGGAAACACAGACGCAGGCAGCGAGTTCCACTCCCTAACGGTTCGGACAAGGAAGGTGGAACTGTAACGCTTCGTGCGTGACCGAGGAACATCAACCACGAAGGAATGAAACCCCTGTCCGCGCCTCGTGGTCCGCAAGTGTCACAACAGGGTTGCAGAGAATGTGCCTATACTTTGTACTTGCGTTTTTAAGCGACGATATCTATTTACTAACTAATTACTGATCAACTTTTCTTATTTTAATGAAGAATTGCAAAGAAAATTACCCATATTGCTTAAATTTAAAGAACTATATTAAACAAAAATCTTATTAAGTACTTATTAAGTAGTGGCAGAGCACACTGCCATTCGCAGTCATTTGGGCAGCCCGTCAGGCGGCTATAACCACCCCCTTACGGAATACCACCGTGAAATAACAGCATATGTGCTGTTGTATTTCGGTGAGTGAATAAGGGATGCCGGAGCCTTGAATTGAAATGAAATGTCTTTGTCAAATTAAATTAATTAAATAATAATAATTAAGTAAGGGCTTACAAACACATCGTCTTTCTGATTCTAATAAAAATCCAAAATATTCGACAAAATTCAAAATAATTTATATTTTTCCATTATCAATTCTGATACCTATTCTGTGGTCACACAAGGAGTAGACAATATAGACACAACAGCCAGGTTTTCTACGTACATATTAAACACCAAAGCGTTATAGGATTATTAGTTATATACATATAGCTAATAGGATTATAACTAGCTGGTACCCACGACTTCGTCCGCTTTGAAAATAGTCACTTTTTTTCATATATGTACAATATTTTTCGGAAAAAGACGCCTCCAGCAAATAATAAAAAACCGTTGCGAGCGTCGAGTTAAATTTCATTAAAATATTTTTGGTATGCACCATCACCACTATTCCTTGGTCAGATATGAGTAAACAGTTTTTTTGGCTCCCATCCAACTCTTTATATTTCAAATACGCTGATAAAGCCTTGCTCTGCATATAAAACGAATTTATAAGATGCGTCATAAACTTCCTTAGTGCACATTAAATGCGCATGACATTTTTATTTATTAAAATAGATTTCACTGTATTTGGCAGGAAAATTGACAATTTTAAAAATTGCTAAAAATAAGATTAAGATTATTTTTGTTTTAATTTTTTTTTTATTGTGAGAGCATTATTTTGGAGTAGTTCTAGTATAGTAAGGCGTGGTTTTATTGTATATTTTTATTAATTATGAAATTTTTACTAAGTATAAATAAATAAAAATACAATTATATTAAGTTAAATAACTATTATAATCAAATATCCTATTAGATAATTATTTATTTTCAATTTTCACAGTTAAGATAAAAATTACTTGGAATATTTCTATCAAATTTTCAATTTTCCATCATAATAAGTCACGTAGTAGTATTTTTAAAGTAAATTTTTTTTTTTTAAAATATGTTATTTAAAAGTAAAATATTATTGTTTAAAATGTAATTGTAAAATAATACTTTTTAATAATTTAATTTCATGATATTTTAAATTAATTCTCAAAAACTCCTAACTAATTATTTTCCTAGCGGTCAGCTGTATTATTGGCAGCTTTGTTAGCCTTTTAAATTATTTGATGTTTCCAAATTGGCGCTTGTAGTTGAATTTTGGAATCCATTGTTCTACGAGTTGAGTAAACCGTGAAACATTGATTTTAGCTTACACAAACATTGTATTTATTAGAAAATATAGACATATTAAAAGCAGGCTTATGAAACGTTTCATTGGATAACAACAATTTGTAAAAATATTTACTGGTAATTCAATTTTGTAATATAAACTTACTTTCCATTTGTAATATAATACAGTTTGGAATGGTTTGAAATAATTTGGAAGGAATTGAACAAGAATTTGAAGCCTCAATCCGTACAGTTATTATTTAACAATGAAGAATTCAGCAATGAAGAAGCCGACTCTATCTATCACCTACTCATATTATGAATATTTGGTCCATTCCACGAGACCGCATGTTACAATTCACAGAAATTACAAATGGAAATAAAAATCATTGTCCATTTCCCGAGCGGAAATGAAATGCAAGGGTTATTTATTAATCTTTCGAAACACTGGCAGACACTGATTATCTTCGGTGTATTATTATTTTCATTAATTAATTTTAATTAATCTTGAAACTTACAATAATAATTAAAATTTACAGCTTTAACTTTTACACAGTAAAATTTAACGACGGTTAAAAATAATTTAAGTAGCCAATAGTTTTCATATTAAATTTAACATTGACGGTATTCATTAGAAATTATTTTGTAAAACAATAGCGAGATAGCAAATAAATTTAATGCAAAGTCTAAAAATGTAAACTACAAATTATATTATATAAATGTTTATAAAACTAGAAATTATATTAGGTATATAACGTAAAACATACAATAAACTACAAAATAATCTAAAATTATTTTATTTTATCAGAACTTTGACAGAATGGTTATTAGACTGTTCCTATTGTGACTTTAAAGACTTTTATTATAAAACACATTATTTCATTTGTTTAAGAGGCCCTTAATGCGTCTTTCACCATCTCTGAGTAAAGTGTCAAGTAGGCTACCCGCCATTTAAAGTCACCAGTCACCGGGATTGATGGAGCTGATATATACCTTTGTTTGTACTGTAAAAGTCCCAAACATTAAAAAGAAAATAATAAAAAAATTCGCCTAACGAAGGATGCAGTAAACCGAGTGCATAATTTAATAAAACATAAAATTCTTTTTAAAAGTAACTAATCAACACTTTACTTGTAGTTGGTGAAAGAGGCAAACATATAATTATCAGTAGAATAGAACATACTTTGTACCTGTAACTGCTGTATATATGAATTAAGATCCTTTAGACATGTGTTTGTGCAAATAAAGATTATTTTTTTAAATTATTTCGACAAAAAAATGAATTATTTTTATTATTTTTATATAAATTTAAATAATTTAACATATTTTTTAGAAGTTTTTTTAAAAAAAATTTTTCGTTCACAATTTCATAAAAATAACTAGTCGTTTGTAAACGACGATTAGATTCGTTTTAACACAAAAAGTTAACAAAAAAATTTTACAATTTTTTTTTGTTAACACAAAAAGTTACACATACATAATATAGAAAGTAAACGACCCCTCATCAATTGAAGTTCCTAATTGAAGCGCTCCAATTGAATGGAAGTAGAGACTCGTGACATATTTGCTCGAAGGGCTCAAAGCAAATGAATACATTGATTCGCTTGCTGCGCCTTCATACCTTCAACTACTCAGACATTTCAAATACCACTTGAGCCAGAGACATACGAACGTATTGATCGATTCAAATCTATTTTGTCGCTTCATACTCACTGAAGCCTTCTTTGACAAATGAACTGTAGAACTAATCATTGTAAAAATTCCTTCTATCATCATTCCAAGTATTGCTACAATAAGATTCTGAATAATATTGACATATTTTCCAACAATTTGAATTTTTATAAAAAGAAAATTGGCGAATTACTTTTGAAATATTAATTTCATCACTTATAGAATATTCTCTTCTTTTTCTTATTATTATTATTATTATTTTAATTAATAAATAAATGTAAAAATATAATTTTATGATTTCTTAGGCCTATTTGTATATAATCTATAATATATATTTTTTAAATTTATGGCTGTATGTAATCTAAATGTTGATGTTTGATAAAGACTGCTTTCGCTATTAACACAAGCAACGTCAGGGTTGCAAGTGCGCTGCTGAAGAGTTAAGCAAATAGGCTCTGGTAACCTTTACTTGCTCACCAAAACATAACAAATATTTCACGTTGTTCTTCTGTAAGCTGTTGGTTACTGCCGCCAGACTAGAGTGTGACTGCAGAGTACTGGAGAGCTCAGTGCTTGTCACAATAAAATTGAGGAATTAGTAAGTTTTTCTCGAAGAAATATAAAGCAAAACCTCCAGAATTCAGATACTAAATAAAAGAATTCCAGGTTACTTTAGGGAACATTAACTCGTAGCTATCCGGGAAAAAGTGCCATAATCGCGGCAAAAACAAAAACAATTTCATTCTTAATTGCAGACAGAGAGACGTAAAAACTGTGAAGTCGCAGATGGTTTCCTTTTGTGTCCCTCCGCGTTTATTTGTTTAATATTCTTTTTATTTTTGGCAAAAAAAAACACGAGGAGAAAATTAACATTGAAATCATTTAGAAATTGTCATATATCCGTAAAAACAGAAGGCGAAGAATAATAATTGTTAATCATTAAAATCTAGAAAAAAATAGATAAAAAATGTACATAATATCTGGAAACGATGATTATTATTTTTGTATTTGTTATGATTTTTGATACCTTTGTTTTACAGAAGACCCATTGCCTAGTGGTTACAGTGCTTGCTTTAACGCTCTGCCTCAGGGTTCAATTCCCCCCCCCCCCCTCTTATTTGTCATGACCGTGTAGTGGTGGGGGGGGGGGGCTTAACCCTCGACAATCCGTGCGGTTGCAGGGGCCGGTGGGGTCAATGGCCTTTGCTTGGCTGGGGAACTAAGAAGACCCACGTGCGTGTGCTCCGAGCGGGCTTCGATCATCGGAGCTCGTAGTGGAGCATCAGTTTGGAGGCTCCAACTGTCCGTTGGAGCTTCACCGGTCACAGCTCGCTGGGCCGAGGATCCGTACTCGGTCCACGCGGGTGTTCGGGTGTTGGCCAGTGAAAGACGGCACCCCCGGTCCTTATGCATTGAACCAAGGTAAGGGTCTCGGTTCTGCGCAAAAAGACCGGCGCGGGACGCAGCGGGCGGATTCTCTCGGATAGCTCTGTCGCTTAGTGGTAGTTGGTCAACGCACGCGAAATAATATATCTTATCAAGGCGGTAAGTGAGTGAGTAAAGAATGATAGAGCCCATTTCTTAATCCTTTTTTGTTCATAATTATATTAATATTTCTTAAATAATTAAAATTAAAAGCAATTAATGGGCAACAGAGAAACCTTTAAACTTTTACTTATACTAAATTTTAGATATATAAAAATGATGATCTGGAATGAAATGCAATGACACAATTTTGTCTTCAAAATTTCGTAAACATAGTAAAGAATGACAAGAAACGAGTTGCGACAATAATAAATCCCGATAGAACCTTGTGATAAGTCACCAAAAAGGTACTACCACCACTCGAGAACCGCCTAGTGTAACAACTACTGACAATAAATATATGCACAGTAAAACTACTCAACAGAATATAGACTTAACAGCTTTATCTCTTCACAACTTATAGCGTAGAAATTTAAATAGAAATTATTTACGATTTAATTTATAATTGTTTTATATAATTCTGTATACATTTAAGTGACTATATATACTACTAGCGACCCGCTCCGGCTTTTCATGGGCAGCATTACCTTAAAAAAAAAATGTACACGTGCCTCCCTAGTTTATCGCTCTTTCTATTAGTGAAAATTGTATTAAAATCCGTTGGGTGGTTTATGAACAGGGAGAAGCTGACAGGGACTATATTTTATAATATGTATAGATAGCGGTCAACCTCGACCTTACGAAATTTATGTTACAAACATTACAAAAAAAAAATTTTGTGACTAAAATGAGGCAAGTTGTTTATTGATATAGCAAGTTAACAAAAACTACACATAATATAGTTAAGTTCTTACCTTTCTCTCATTTATTTCCAAAACATTGTCTTATTAAATAGATATCGATGAGCTTCAATGTTACAAATAAAAAATATGTTACCTACTTACTAAAAAAAAAAAAACCTAAAATACTGGTCTCCACATAAAATAGGTGTACTTTTATTTAGATATAAATATAGAAAAGTTAAAGTGACCAACCACATTAACATAAATCACATTTTTTAAAACCTCATTACTTTTATTATTTATTCATAAAAAATCCTTCAAGAAAAAATCTCATTTTTTTTCTGGGTACGTTTCCATGTTTTATTATTTTATGAATTTAAGTTCATTAACTAGTTGCAAATAGCATTCAAAATGATAGTTGCTTGTATATAATTATTTTTTAGTTATGTTTATTAATTTTTACTCAATTATAGTTTTAGTACTCTGGTCCCTATACTGTGGCTTAACGATAAACAAGCGAGGCATCGCGTGAGACGAGGCAATATCTGGACAGTGTTATCCTGCCAGGCTTCCACTGGAAAAATGGGGCTGCCTTTTTGAGGGCACAGATTTATTATACTGTGGATATTCCATTTTTCCATCGATCGAGCCAGTAATGAATTTCAGCGAAAAGCAATTTAATGCGACAAAAATTGGCCAAGAGATATTCTTGTTTGACACGCATACTATAAGGTGCTTTAATGTTTTGCTATTTTAACAAAATCGAAAGATATACTTAAAGTTTTATCTTTTAGTGCAACATGTCCTAACAAAAAAAAAAGAAAAAGAATTCAAGCTTATAAGTTTATAGAGTAACTAGCGACCAGTCCCCGGCTTCGCACGGAATTGAAAATTTGCTTAGGTACGTTATAAAATAAAACTATGTTCCAAATTTCAGCTTTCTAGACTTGTGCGTTGTTAATAGTCAATTAAGACAAACCATTTTATAAGTATACAAGCGACCCGCTTCCGTCTTCGCCCGGGGTGCAAATTTTATATCTATACAAAAAAAAATCCCCGTTTATCGCTCTTTCCACATGTGAAAACCGAATTAAAATCGGTCTACCCATTCTCGAGTTTTTGAAGCGTACACAAACCAACTTAACATTTTTAACTTATATAAAAAAGATATTTACAGAAAGAACATATTAAACGGAATTAGAAATTATGCGTAACTGTTGACATTTGGCACTGTAGTGTACCTACACAAAGAACTCCCAAAATTGTCTGCCGAGTTTAATACAAACAATGCGGTATGTGGGAACTGTAACTTTACCATGAGTTAAGAATGCCGCACTCGCTAGCGAGAGCATAAAACATTTATATTGAAAATTGTCAATTTGACATTGACAGTTGACAGTTTTTCATATAAATATTTTACCCTCTCGCTAGCGAGGGCGGTGATTGTAAACTCATGGTAAAAGTACTGTACTTTTACCATGAGTTTAGAATGACCGCATTCGCTAGCGAGAACGTAAAGCATTATATGGAAATCTGTCAATTTGACATTGACAGTTGACAGAATATACTGTACCTTTACCATGAGTTCAGAATGACCGCACTCGCTAGCGAAAACATAAAACATTATATGGAAATCTGTCAATTTGACATTGACAATTGACAATTTTCCATATAAATATTTTATACTCTCGCTAGCGAGTGCGGTCATTGTAAACTCATGGTAAGGGTACTGGGCCGAAATACGTTGGTACATTTCTACAAAATGGCCGACACCAATGGCGTCTCGTATACGTAAAATTAAGGAATGAATGTCATTTATTTGTATAGAATTTTAAGACAAGTCTCTTTAGTGACATAAAAGAAATAATAAACTGACTTCTATTCCTGTCAGAGGTCTTAACTATCCATTCGATCTCTTTATGCGAATTCTTTATTGCACCGGCACTACTCGTACAAATGGCTCATTCGAATCCCACAAGCGCTTTACTTTATGGTGCATTTCAATATTAGCTTATTTCAATTGAAAATTATATTACTTACAAACAAGATTATACAATTTCAGTTAGCTTTATATTGAAAATTATAGTGTTTTAACTAGTTTATCTTTAAATTCAATTATATATATTGAACAAATTACTTACTAATATCAAATTATTTTATGATCTATACCTATTTTATGAACTACTACTAGCTGACCCGGCGAACTTCGTACCAGATTTATTTGGTAAACCTGGTGCCATAGGACTTCTTAACAGTGTTAAGAATTCTGAGTTAGTAAGTTGATAACATAAATAATTTATTATTTTATTATCGACATGCCAACATTATTATAACTCAATTCATTTCAGCCATAAAGTATTGCAGTCGTCACGTGACAACGCGTTGTCACCTAGTCAAGTGACTCACGATGCTTTTTGATTACGGTAGCACACTTGTATTCCCTCAAGTCTTATAAAAGTTCTAAGGCTACCAAATCGACTAACCAGGGGCGATTTAGAATCTTTTATTAAAACCTGGGTTTGCATCGTTAAATTCTCAATTTAACTCAGCATCTCGGATGTACTAATTTTTGCATCTAAGGAGGTTCTAGTTTTAAACCATCAATGACGTGTTTTGGCGGTGTATGCATAAATGTCCCATTTGGCTTCGAGCCCGTATTCGTGAACGAACTCAGTCATAGATGTTTTCCGTTAGTCGTTGACCCGCTTTCTTTTGTACATAAAAAAAAGGTTTTTAAGAAGAATTTCATTGATATTACATGAGTATAGATGCACTTTTGACCTTCCCTAGGTTTTATAATAACGTCAATTATAAAAGTTGGAATAAGGTCAAACCAGGTCTGACAATATTATAATGTATATATGTAAAGGTTTTCCAGTTTGGCGACTCGTATAGCGAATACCTAAGTTCAGTCATTAGACTCAGTAGTGTGCATAGTCAATATACTCAGAAAAAGGTGTCAGCTACACATCCATGACTATAAAATAAAATTATAAATGATACGCTAGCTGTAAAGTAGGACCAATTTATACTCGCACTACAGTAGTGCGATATTTATATCAAAATAGTAGTGTATATTATATCATAAATAGCAAAAAGAAAAAAAATCAAAAAGCAAAAAAATATTATAGCAAAATAGGTAATTCAAATTCAATAACTAAATTCAAATTATTTACCAAAAAAGAGAATTATTTACAAACGCCTACTACGTAGCAAACCATCTGACAAAAATTCGGATTGACATTCAATGTCGTGCATATTTTGTATTTAATATTTTTATTTTTTTTATACAATGAACAATTTACATCATTTGAATAAGTAATCATTATTAATTATATATATCGAGGGTACTCTGGGAGAACCATATAAGTGCATGTTTGTTAGTTTTGAGAAAAAGCAATTTGAAAGTTTGACGACTCACAATTTCACAAATAAGAAGTTTAACCACAAAGTACAAATTTTATTAGTAAGATATTTTATCAAACTATGCTTTACACACCAAATTGTAGTTAAATCGTGGACAGGAAATTTTTAAAATAAAAACACTTGGTGGAGGTAGTGCAGTTATTTGGTTTTGCCAGAAATTTGAATTATCGCTATATTTCCAAAAAACAGTGACTTAAAGTAAATTGTGAACTTAAATAGCAATTCTCACCTATTATTTTATCTGTATGTTTATCAAAAAAAATTGTAATTGATCTAAACAAACCAGAAACTTAAAAATAAAATAATGTTATTAGTTTTTACTTGTACTTTTTTTTTGATTTGGTCTTCATAAAAAAATAATAACAGATTAATACATAAAAAAAAGGCTTTAATGTCCATAATAAGCTTCTTTATTCGTATAACTAAAAAGTAATAATCATCTAAACTCAAATAGTAACTACTAAATTCAAAGGGACAACTTGTAAAACTAATCAATCTGACATTTCCTCATCTTCATAATTCTCAGTTTCTTTATCATTTTCAGTTTCCAAGCTTTCATACCATTTCTTCAATTCATCCGGTATTACTCATTTTTTTATCAAATTAAGTAGATCTTTCTTTTTAGCTTTCGATATAGGTAACGGTCGTTGGTAGAGGTGCTTTAATTTCTTTGAAAAATCAAACATTTCGCAAAGTTTTTTTCGTCTTCAACCTTGTGATCAATCGAGTAGAAGTTTCTTTGGAGACCACGTCTATGTAATTTAAGTTTTCACTCATGTCATAATTAAAGTAAATTCTCTTTTCACCTTTTACAAATTTCAATCTTTTAATTTTTAGACACTGCACTCGCTCATTTTTATTGTCTTTGTCTCTATTCTGTATAATAGCATTAGCTGAATCTTTCAGATCATAAAACTCATGATGCTTAAATTCTTTGGTTTTGTAAGGTTCTATTGACTGATTTCTATTTTGTCCTGAACATGTATTTGAGAATAGGGTAACTTCTGTTATATTACAAGGTATACATTTAGACAAGAGTGTAACAAAATAGATCCTATTTCGCAACTTCCTTTCTTACCGTGAATTTCAGACCATAGAAAACAATAAGCATTATTTGGTGAACCTGCTTCATAAACAGTTAGATTATAAACATTAAGTTTTAGAGAACAAAATATAAAAGGCTTATTTTGGACTGAGGTATCTGTAGTACTGCTTGTAAATCGAATGTAACCGAATAAAAAAAATAGGATCTCTGTTAGCTCTTTGTTAGTCGTTTTCTTTCTCTTTATTACATTTGTCTCAATGTGTTCTCTATAATCTTTTTCTAACGTTATCTTATTATCGGGTTCCGTATTTTTATAATTATTGCACAATGCACATTGATACTTTTTAGGTATAAAAAAACTAAGATAGTAAGATTTTCGTAAAGACTCCCCTATAGATTATTTCTGTTGCTATTTCTTGCTGTTTTTCTTGAAATTCTTCTTTATATAACATGTACATTTTTCTAATATTAAGATCTGCTCCTCAAAACTGTCTTTTTGTATCTTTTCTGGTATAATGAGTATTCATACAAGGAAAAGAATCTATGTGTCGACGGATTCCATTTAACACATCACATTTAGTCTTATTAGCAGGCTCATGCTTGCCTCTATGGTCAGTGCTACCAAACCCACCAGTAGGATCGCGCTTTTTAATAGCGTCAATAATCACTGATGGTGCAACACCAAGTGTTTGTGTAAAAAATTTCTGGCATACCTGTACTTTTATATCATTGATTCTTAAATAACACTTCTTTGTATACGTTCTTTGAGAGTATTTCTTTCTAATAACCTTTCTTGGCTGCTCGACAGTCACGTTAGACAAAATGAAATTTTTTCGACCAGTATAATCAAGTTCCATTAATAGGCGGCAAATTTGGTTTCTAGATTCATTATTAAACACAGTTGCACACTTAAACTTACACTTCCTATTTTCGCAATTCACTTTTTTGGAGCCTTAGCAGGACGTTCTTTAGAACGACTTTTGTATGGCAAACCATCAGCTCGTCTTTTCTTTGTAATATTAACAGCCCAGTTTTGGAGATTTGATGGTGAGACCTTTTTAGAGGTTTAACCATATTCCATGCCTTGTTTAAAATATCTGTTAGAATAGCATTAGCGATCTCAGCAGCTTCGTTTTGGTCTCTATTTTCTGCTGCAAAAATCGCGATATCATTTTGTAAACCAATCACATCCGCTCCATTTTGCTGTCCATTTTGCAGTGTGTCATTCAGAGGCTGAACCATTTCGCCAAGTAAATAACTTAATTGAATAAGGGATTCATATTGCGACTATCACGACCTCTGAACTATAACGTAAACAAACACACCCGTTTTTTTAAGTTATATTATAAGTTTTAGCTTGTAGAGTTTGCCATAACATCTTACTATTTGATATGGACAAAACGCGACTAATTCCTTTAAGCAGTTTTCACTGTAATGATAAGCACACATACCATAAAGTAAATGAACAGCGAAAATCAAATAAATTAATTTGTATTTAATTGCATGTAACATTATATAAATGTGGCGTAAGTGAAAAAGAAATAAACTCTATTGTATGGTTGTCACTGAGCGTATTTACAAGTGGATACTAAACATCTATTAATAAGTTTATATAATTGATTCTGTTTGTAAATTTTATCCAGATTATGTAAGTTATGTGTTTATCAATTAATGTAACTCCTTTGTTATATGTTATTTCGCTTATCTGGATATACCAGTCGAAAGAGCGGAAAAAAATAGACCGCATAGGTTGGTTATCTCAATTTTTGAAATTTTGTCACTTATATGGTTCTCCCAGAGTACCCTCGATATATTTACAAATTTCCTATTAAATTTAATTTTTATTAAGCAACTTTATACATACTTATATAAATACATAAATATAATTAAACCACGTGCATGCTGGAAATTAATTGGCCAAAAAGAATAACTCTTTTTTTTGTTAATATTTTTTGATAATGAAAAAATTATTTGCCAAGATTAACTACGGGGGTTTTTTTGTCGGTTGATTTCTCGTAGAACCTTTCAGCTTCCCGAACCTTTTGTTTTGTTATTAATTTATTGATTTACTAGCATATGGTCCACATCGCAATATAAAACATTTTTCGGACCAAGCGCTTTAAAACATCCGTACTAATATTATAAATGCGAAAGTATGTTTGGATGTATGGATGTTTGTAACTCTTTCACGCGAAAACTACTGAACCGATCACCATTAAATTTTGCATACACGTTGTCTGGGGCACCAGAAAGGATATAGGGTACCTTTAATCGTTCAACGCGGACGAAGTCGCGGGCACTAGCTAGTCCTTTATAATGTGCACTGCCAAGGTTTGGAACTCCTGACGGCGGCGTCTGTGTTTCCGAACTCATATAACCAAAATCTTTTCAAAGTTGGAGTGAATAGGCATCTTCTGGGTGAGCTCGCTCCATCTTAGGCCTCATCTTCGCTACACGTCTGGATGTTGGTCAAGAGCAAACAAACCCATCACTAATTTAAAAAAAAAGCAATAGTAGAGTCTTTAGTCCTAAACAAGTAAAGCTGTAAATGTACATTTCAAAAAATTATATACAAACAATCATGTAAACAAATATAGTATGATCGATATAATCTAGATTCACCGAGAAAATTAAACTAATTATGTGTTACTAGCTGGTGAACGCGACTTCGTCCGCGTTGAACGATGAAAGGTACCTTATGTCGTTTCTAGTGTTCCAGACAACGTGTATGCAAAATTTCATGGCGATCGGTTCAGTAGTTTTTGCTTGAAAGAGTTACAAACATCCATACATCCAAACATACTTTCGCATTTATACTATTAGTACGGATAATGAAACTTCGTTTCACGCCCTTTTTAGTAAAAATTAACGCAGTTATGTACTTAAACATTAACATTTAAACTGCTCGATCTGTACCCTATCACATGATAAGAACGTGGGCATTTATGGTGACGAAAATTATCTCTAGTCAGAACGGAATGAAGCTGTGTTTGTTCAAACTACGTAGATGTTTCCTTAGTAGTGAAGTATATAATAAAATCACCTTAACACAAGTGGGTACACATAATGTGTTTAAATAGATGCGCGCGCATAGATGTAAGAATTTTTAGACATGTCATAGTAGGTAATTTTTGTGGTAACTGTATTATAGTTAGAACCATTTTGGTTGAAAAGGCATATTATTCACTTAATGAGTTCCTGAATGATGAGACTATATAGTGCGAACGGTGCAAGCTATGTCTTGCTTAAATACAGCATAAAAATAAATAAAAATAAAATAAAAATACAATAATTATTATATTATCCTGGAGGAATTAATATTTATTTTAGATGCTTTTTAAATTTGCACACCGCTTGTCGGTTGAATATGTGGACAATATCTATTTAAATTTAGAACAACTTATGTATAACTATATTCAGCAAATAAATTATTTTGAATTTGAATTTGAATTTGAACCATAGCACTAACTAATTACAATGACCATTTATTAAAAGAAATACTCAGAATTTTTGCAATTAAGTGTTTAGAAAAATGTTTTAATAATTTTTTTTAATATATATATTGTGGAACATAAAAGAAATATTCTATAATAGAACAGCATTAACAAACTATGCCTAAGAAAGCCTACTTCCGTACTAATGACCTTATCACATATTTACGTATAGTATAAAATAAAATCGCTTTATTATTGGAAAGAGCGTTAAACGAGGAAGGTCTTATATAATATATAATTATATAATTTGCAGAAAAAAATGCAATCGTACGACGCCGGGAGTGGGTCGCTAGTTTATTTTATTCTAATGACAAAACAAATGTATTTTTTCATACGTATATAATACCTAAATGAAATAACAATTCAAATAGGAATATCAGTCCGTACTAATGTTATAAATGCGAAAGTATGTATGGATGTATGGATGTTTGTTACTCTTTCACGCGAAAACTACTGAACCGATCACCATGAAATTTTGCACATACGTTGTCTAGGACACCAGAAAGGACATAGACCTTTCATCGTTCAACTCGGACGAAGTCGCGGGGACCAGCTAGTATGTAGTATTTAAGTAGGTACTGTCGCGTACTTCCCATACATAAGAAAAAATAATACAATCTACTTGTTGAACAGTACTTTCGTAATCAAATTCAAATCATATATTTACTATCGAACTAATAAAAACTTTAAAAAAAAACCGAATTTTATAATAAATATTATCGTACAGGAACATCAAAATGCAATTAATAAACTGCCCATAGATATGAAATATGAAATCATATACATACAAGCAAAATAATATTTTATTATGATATGACTATAATGTTGAATAATCTGTATACGATTTATACATATAACTGTATATTTATATGTATACCTGACATGAATACGACAGGTCATTGTTTAGTTAAACTCTAAACATTCCTATTAAAGGTTTCAGATATTACCCACCATTTTATTGTAATGTAACGTTTGGTTTATAAATAAATTTAAAAAGTTTATAAGTACATTAGTCAATATTTATCATCTAAATAACTTTAATTATAATATTTACATACTCAACTTTACTTTATGCCCATCATTGATGATTGGCATGTATAACAGGAAGTGGCAACGAGACCAGTGGAACATAATATGCCATTTTTTATATAATATATTTAGTTATGTTATGTTATGTTTGACGACACGTTTAGTCTAGTAGCTAGTAACCCTAGCTGTTAACCAAACGGTCGCGGGTTCGAATCCCGCTAGGGGCAAATGTTTATGTGTTAACATTTTACCTTTGTACCTGAGTCATGGATGTTTTCTATTTATAATATGTATGTATATACAAAAAAAAAGTAATCTTATGTATTATATCAACTGTCTGGTATCCATAATACAAGAATAGTTGCTTACTGTGGAACTAGATGGTGCTGTGTGGAATGTGTGAAGTAATTTATTATTTATTTATTTATTTATTATGTTTTATATGGCAATATGTTTTGTTACTACTTCATTCTGTACTAGTCCTTAGCACTTATAGACAGGAATCACAGAAAATGAAAAATGTGTCCGTTCTGTGAGCTTCCATAGTCAAGACACACGTGTAAATATTTGAGTGGAAGCACTCCTTACAAATTCGCGTCATTTCCTCTTCTACTGGGCCTCTAAACGTGCAATAGACTTGTCAATTCCCAAGGATGCCGTTAAATATTCAACATGCGTTCACCATTTCGACTGTAACGCGTTTATTTTGTACTAAAACTGAAAATGGAACGCTTATAAAGTCCACTGTTATCAACGCAATGAATTTGAAGCCTATCCTTGGGATTGATAATAAAATTTAAGAATAAACTGCTCTGTAGATACTTACTCAATGAATAGCTTATGATTAATTGTCTAGGTTTATCTTTTTTTTATATAATAACAATCCATTGTCACGATGTTTGTCCGCGATAATCTTAATGAGTTTTTGCACACTGTATGCAATTTCGTCTAACTTAACAAATAAGATAGTTTTTATACTATTTCTTAGAGTTAGAGCTATAGTAATTTTAGTTTCTAATCTACAAGTGAAATGGAAAAATATTCAAAGGTTAATTAAGGTTACCTCTAACTTTATCGGGATTCGAAACTGCGATCCATTTAATAGATAACTGCCATGAGATCTAAGTACAATTACAAGTGCGTGCAGAATATAATTATATCGAAAGAAAAACTTATCATATAATCGCCTAATATAATTCGAAGTTTGAACTCTTTTTAACATGATTTGTACGAGATTTCGAAAAATGCAGCGTCTCTTTTATAGCATAAATAGATACCATTTACAAAAATCACATCGCTTATCCTTTCATAATTTTCATAGACTCGTTTAAGGGGAAGCTCTCCCGCAGCTGCAATTTAAGAGGCGCCCCCAAAATCGGATAATCTTGCCGGTTTAACTGACGTTGATTTATCGAACGGTGTCACCCTTAAGATGCGATAAGGGGCTGCTGTTTTGGAAGACATTCGCCTAATAGTGCAAAGGTCAGTAGCGAAATTCATATATGTTTATTTTAAAACTATTGAGTATAAGGGTACCAGACCCCAGTCCTCTGTCCCCTTACCATCCCTTACCCTTTATACAATTGCATACAGTTGGCAGCTCACATGCATCATGCAAGTCTTTATTGGTGTTAGTAGCCATCAAGTGCACCTTCAGTTTGACCTTCAGCTTTACTGGTGAAACCTTCATACATAAATATGAAGATTACTAGCTGGTGCCCGAAACTTCGTCCGCGTTGAATAATTAAAGGTACCCTATGTCCTTTCTGATGTCCCAGACAACGTGTTTGCGAAATTTCATGGTGATTGGTTCAGTAGTTTTTGCGTGAAAGAGTTACAAACATCCATACATCCAAACATTCTTTCGCATTTATAATGTTAGTAAATAGTAAGAAGATTTTCATATATATTTTATACAGATTAAACCCCCTTTTTTAACGTTGGGAAATCCTCATGGATATCCGGTAGTGATAGGGGATGCTGCGATAATATGCCGGCTAAAACACAACGACTTCCTAGCGTGGCCGTACATTGGCGAGTTCGCGGGGACGTGATGACACGACATCGGTGCCCCGGTACAGCTCTCCATAGATTAGAACCTTGTAATTCCCCCCTATCTCTTACTCACCCGGTCTCTCATTGCTGAGTACCATACCATCACCATGATAAATAGTTGGACTATTTTGTAGAAGGTTTACATTCTCTCTCAATCTCAAATCCTTAACTAACATTACTGTATCTTGCTGTTACGATGACAATATACTTTTATTGGTAGCTGTCGAGACTTAGTTATCGATTTTCTCGGGCAATTGACTCTGAAACTTAAAATGTTCAATGGTTATTTGTGCAAATATGTATACATCTATGCAATTCTATACTAAGTCAGATTGGTAGCAGATTACAAATTTACCTAACAATAGCTCCAGCGATGCGTTTAAACTATTTTAACTGTTTTGTAAACTATAACGTGTATATGTAAATATTTGGTTTCAGTGGAAACCAATATTCCACTTATAGTTTTTACATGTAGAAAAATTGCATGTATATTTTTTTTTATAATTGATTGATATATCGAGTTTAACCAATAACCTTTCATAACGAAAACTGGATTCATTCCATGCCAAACTGTTCCATGTATAACTTTATATACAAAAAATATTTAATCAACAATTAAAAATTAATTAATTAACAATTATTAGTCTAAACAATTAGTCAATAGTCAATTTCAGATTCACAGACAACGTTCGTTAGTATTAGCGCCATAAGGACAGAGTTCTTATAGTAGTTAGTCTAGTTAATTACAGATTTAGTCTATGATTTCTATCTAGGTACATCCATTGAAATAATATATTGTTCAAGCATCTGTTTTGCGATTTTGTGGCGCTGCAAATTGTTTAAATAATGTAATAATAATTTTTAATAGACACAAAACTGTTTAATATCACAATAAATATTAAAAAACGTTACAATAAACATTACGAGGGTTATAATTAGCAAAATTTAATATACATAACAACTCGCTAACTTGAAAATGTGAAAACCGCTCATCAGTATTCAGTTAAAAGCACTACTCGGGTTCAGTTCCCGAATAGAAATTACACGCATCCCTACACAAAAATCCGGTATAGGAAAATTTCCGTTGAATTCCTTCTAACAGCAAATTGATCATCTTAAAAAAGTTCAAATTTTATTCATGTCATGTAATGAAGACGTTTTCATATTATAATTAATATTATGTTAATTATATTATCCGTATCCGTACTAATATTATAAATGCGAAAGTATGTTTGGATGTATGGATGTTTGTAACTCTTTCACGCAAAAACTACTGAACCGATCACAATGAAATTTTGCATACATGTTGCCTGGGACACCAGAAAGAACATAGGATACCTTTTATCGTTTAACGCGGACGAAGTCGCGGACAATAGCTAGTAATAATATATAAAGAAAATATTCATGTTAATAAGAATAAAATATTATCATTTGCATTGAATTTTTGTAAAATTACTCAAAGGGTTTTGATTGCATTAAGAAAATTTAAATTCTAAAAAGAATTGGGAAACAAAACTTGAATAAGATTACAAAAATATATCATTCAGCTGGATGATCTACAACATATATAAATCTTAAATATATGATTTTTTTTTTGATAAATCTTAAATACAAGATAAAATTTTGGATAGATGGTTAGAGTGTTTCTAAGAAGACATAAAACTTTCTGTATCAAATTTATTAGTTGCGTGCTAGCTAAATTATCTATTAAGCTTTACACGTCCGCAATCCATTGTGTGTTTTGTAAAGAATTTTTATTTATTACTTCCCTTTATATCACATTGTCCGATGAATATGGCGCTGAAACGTGGTCTCTAAATATGGACCTCGTAAGGAAGCCCGTTGGATGAGTGGTTAGGGTGTTTGCCTTCCCCCCCCTAGTTGGGCCATGACCTTGTCGTGGTGGAGGGGCTTACCCTCGACAATCCGAGGAGTCGCATAGGTCAGTGGTTCTGTCCCATCGGCCTTTGCTCGTTCCATCGGATTGGTTTGTTGGGGACCACACCCATATAATTTTATTTCCGAGCTCATATAACCCAAATCTTTTCAAAGTTCGAGTGAATAGGCATCTTCTTGGTTGAGAATGAGGTTCGCTCCATATTAGTCCTCATCCTTGCTACACAGTTGGTTGTTGGTCAAGAGCAAACCCATCTTTTATAAAAAAAAAACCATGTGCTCCGAGCGGGCTCCGTTCAGTGGAGCTCGTGGCGGAGTGCACAAATAAGAGGAAGAGTGCTCTCAGTAGCGCTCTCTTTGATGAGGTAACTGCTGGGGCGAGACTTGTATCCCTCCCCTCTTACCCACATAGGACCCACGTACATACCATCACTTTAGGGTACGCCAACGTTCCGATAGGAAGTACACTCGCTGGCTATCCCTCGAGACAGCCGGCGTATCTCCACTTTCGGGTACGCCGAGGTTCTGACGTTAACCGTTAAAAGAAGGTGTTATCTCAGTTATCTGAGTTGATAATTCTTAATTACTTTTGTTTGAGTAAGTAAGAAGAATCAAATAATTCATTAAGGACAAAATTATGTTTATCTTTTCAGAATTATGTTATAAATTAATTAATATTATTCTCTTAGAAGCTCTACAGACCTATTACTCAATGACAATACTAATATTATTGGGAATAGAATTTACATGCACAACCATTAGTTTCATTTGAACTGCACAGACAGTTCCCGTTAGGTTGTACTAATTTTGCATGATTGATTATATTGCATTGTTATGCACATTTTGTCTGCATACATGCATTATGCATTTCCACGACGACTCTATGTCAGTTATTGATTGTTAGGCAAAAGTGGAGCGTGTTTAATTGAGCACGAATAAAATATAATTTGTTATTATGTTGGGAAGGAATTTATTAATGTCTATTTGCCTTTGATTTCTTAGTATCGATTTGATTTGTATTGAAATTATAATTAAAGTTATATAGTAAAACGTCGATATTCTATTTTTTATATATTCCTAATTCATTCATATGAATGAAAGTAGTATGTTTTAATAACGTATGTACAAATAGCAATAGCATAGAGACGTATTATTAAGTTGTATATTGAAGCAGATGTGTGCTCGGGGCTACGAGGCTCCACTTCCTGTCATTACAAGGCATTACAAGGGAGATATCGAACGGCCCGGAGCTCCCTTCGAGCCATTTCGAGCACTTACCAACTGTTCCACGGTACAACTTGTACTAAACTAAAAACTGTTACAGGATAAAATTAATGGACGGCCCAAAGGTAAAATCCAAATTTAAAAGTTAATCAATAAGACACGGTACATTGCAGCTCATTGATTAATAAAACTTATTTTCTTGTAAAATGTAATCTATTAAATTTTACAAACTTTTATGTATCTTAAATTTATATTGTTAGATTTTATTTGTGCTAGAAATTCAATATACATATTATTGTGTAGATAATCAAACTGTAGTTTCATCATATTTCATAATACATAAAACATAAAAAATATAAATTATATAAGTAGTTGGTATTTCTGTAAACCAAGAGGGTTAATTTAGTTCGAACAAGGCGCGATGATGGTTATAATATTATCTTCTTTATTTAAAGTTTGTTTTAAAGTATCTGTAATCAAGTATTAATTAAATGGAATAGAATATTACTAAGAGATTACTAAGTAAATAGAGTTATTTTATTTGAATTCAAAAAAGAGCCTGCCCACTAATTTCATGCTGTTTTCAAAAAAGGCGTGTTAAGTAAAGCAAATTTGTTGAGCAGATGTGTTTAACTGGTTAAGTATCAGATAGCTGTTGGTGCTGTGTCTGCAGTACTGTTACGAAGCACTAAGTGGTAGATAAATGATGAGTGAGTGCCGAAGGTGTTGATTGCTCTCGATACACGAGCTATGCACACATCGCATCACACACTTTAGACTAGTGTGGGTAGTCGATAACTTGAGGTACTAGTCTGACACGATAGCTTTAACAGGCAATCTAGGTGTTCTCTTATCGCTTACTCCATTAACAATGCGACTTTATCTGAAGTTTCATATATCTTTGACCTTGGGGTTGTTTTGGATAGTAGCTTGAGCTTCCGCAATCATATTGACACTGTTATTAAGAAGACCTCAAGAATCTCAGGCTTTGTATCGCGGCAGTTGAAAATTTTCAAAGATCTGACAATATCAATGTGCAATGTGTACAATGCAAATTCTACAACAATGACGATATTCGCCAACATAACGATAGGCTTGAGTCGACGTTAGATTCCTGTCTGCTTCTGACCGGTCCTATAATGAATAATTATGGGGAGGCCTATGTCCAGCAGTGGACGTCCTATGGCTGAGTTGATAATGATGACGATAACTTATATAATAATACTAGTTGTTCCAGCGAACTTCGTACGCGCTGTAGTTCATCTTTTGCAAACCCCTCAGCACCAGAACATTTTTCCAGTATAAAAAGTATATTTTATGTTAGGGATGTTTTGCTAATAGGATGTTATGAGAGCGAAGCCTCAATACAGATAAGTAATAAAATATCTGTGGGACAAATATCATTCAAATTCGTTAAGCCGTTTCTGAGATTAAAATGCACATAATTATACTTAAACAAATAAAAATTCTAAAAACTATTTTTTTGACCGCTGTAACATAAATAACGTCGTCACGTAGTAAATTTTACATTGTATTTTTTTTGAATATTTAATGTACGTACTCTTCTCGTTTACGATTTTTAATATATATACTTATTATATAGATTATTAACATTATAACTTAGTTTAGCCTTTAGCTTCTAAACTAACTATAAATATATCTGTTTTCCAATATCGATTTACTTATTGAATTATCTCGATCAAGCCGAGAATCTATTAACATCGCATTACCGATACACCGGACTAGCTTTTAGCTAGATGGAGGTATGCCCAGAACTTTAACCATATTGTTGTGATTAGTTAGTTTACAAACATGATTGAGAATTTATGTCGTATTTTCTACATTAGAAACTATTTTAGGAATGAGAAATTAATTTAAAGAATAATACTCTAAATAATGTGTCGAGAGAGATATTAAATCTTATCATTTCTACATATTTCTTTAGGTTTAGCCTACGCAAATGCCAAGTAAATTTATTTTTCGGCGACTTGGTTGTACATAAAAACTTAATTAGATTTTATATATCTATACTAATATTACTAATCTATCTATACTTCTATACTAATATTATTATCGATCCGTACTAATATTATAAATGCGAAAGTATGTATGGATGTATGGATGTTTGTAACTCTTTCACGCAAAAATTACTGAACCGATCACCATGAAATTTCGCATACATGTTATCTGGGACACCAGAAAGGACATAGGATACCTTTTATCCAGAAAAAAAGGACTATTTACGAGGGATGAATAAAAAATAAAAAACAAATGCCCGGCCAAAGTGTTATAGCAACACGAGATCGAGCGTTATATTGCTTTTTTTTTAATATTCAACGCGGACGAAGTCGCGAGCACCAGCTACTCGTAGTATAAAATATTATTCGTAGACGTACGAAAGTTATGAACTTTTGAGTGAGCGGATCAAGTTGAAATGTCAGTGGGCAGGACACAAATGGTACGAAGAGCCGACGGTCGCTGGAGTCAGAAGCTTAGGAAGTCCACCCAAAAGCCAGACAGACAACCTGACAAGGACCGCAGGTCGACGGTGGATCCAGGCTGCTTATGACTGGTCCTATCGGTAAATTATTGGAGAGGCCTAGAAGGAGATTCTACTTCTGTGATAATGAATGATGATGAATTTTTTATATTAATATACAAATTCTAATATAAAAAGCCCGTCTTTAAATTTAATACTTATTGTTGTGCAGGCGATAGCGAGGCTTGCGTGCAGTAATAAACTCTGATATTTCGTATGTATAGGAAGATGAACAATTCAAAGACCAAGAGCAGTGCGAAATACTCTGTAAACTTTTACGTTAGCGGAAAAAGTGAAAAAAATCTATTCTTATGTTTTAGATTTGTTTTGGTCATTATATTAATGTCATAAGTTAGAGAATAACACGCCTACGATACGCTTGTAATTTGAAAAAAAAATTGAACCACCCAAGTAGCTTCTTAAAAAAAAATCTAGTACATATATTTTAGTAAAGGATACATTTTTTTTATATTTATTTTAAGGTCGTCATACAGGTTGACGCTCCACTTGATGGTGGGTGGCTACCGTCACCTATAACACAAGCAACGCCATTGGTTCTGCAAGTGAGTTGCAGACCATAGAAGGATTATTAAAGGGATGGGATAATGGGCTCTGGCATCGAAACACAACAGCATATATATGCTGTTATTTCACGGTGGTATCTTGTAAGGGGGTGGTTACTGTCGCCAGACGGGCTGCCCAAATTACTGCGAAACGCAGTGTGCCCAGCCACTACTTAACATATATCTTTTTTATATCAGAAACTAGCTGTTCCCAGCGGTTTTACTTGCCTCGATAGAAAATTAACCTGTAGTTTTGGGTCTATCAAATGCAATATATTTTTTTTTAAATCCGACTCGTAGTTCTAGACTTTAGGGAGTTCAAACAAACTTTTTAGCTAATTATATTTGTATAGATTATATTCGCATTCAAAACCACATAAATCCATGAAAAAAAAAATGCACAAATTGTCAATTGAATTCACTCTAATCCCCTAAAAGTGTCCATTACTGGCAGATTGCCAGTGGATGATTTTTTCCGTATTGGCAAAGGAAAATGCCAAACGGTGTAGAAATCACTTGTCGAGAGTTAAGGACACTGAAGGAGAAACCTCTTTGAGCATCTTTAATGAGGTGAGAACTAAGCCAAATGGGATTTCGTTTTTAACAATAAACTGTGTTTATACAAATTATATTCGTAACTGAATTATTACGTAAAATTGTTTAACATATAATTGAATTGGGATTATGGAAGCTCATTTTATTGAAACTCATAGTTTGATTAGGTAATAAGAACAACACGTTCGGTGATTGAAAATTTTAGTATTTTTTTGTTTTTTGTTTTTTAAAGAGTCTATAACCAGTTGGTACTGCTAGCTTTTTAACATATTGTGTTGATACATTGACACCGATGAAATGCTCGTCCACAAATTCCCTACAAGTCGCTCAGCTTACTATAGAGTGGACAATGCTTGGAATTTCTCTAAAGAATTTGTTCAGAAATAAGAAGTTTTGAGTAAACTAAGGTGGAGTGATATATATGTAGTGCAGATATTTCTCCACATAGGGACAGGGCGTTTTGGAAATGACACCACATTTAAATCGTCCCATAGACCGACCATGATCTCATTGGAAGCTTATTGACTGATGATTCTCATGATGATGATTTATTTATTCGATACTAGCTGGTGCAGCGACTTCGTCTGCGTTAAAAAAACACATAACCCCTGACAAAATATAAGACCAATATAACGCCTGACATCTTTATTTCTGTTATACTTTTGCCAAACGTTGTAATTTTATTTTTAGATAATCCCTCGGGAACAGTATTCTTTCGTGTAAAGTTTGACGACACGTTTGGTCTAGTGGCTAGTAACCCTAGGTGTTAACCAAACGGTCGCGGATTCGAATCCCGCTAGGGGCAAATGTTTATGTGTTAACATTTTAAATTTGTACCTGAGTCATGGATGTTTTGTATTTATAATATGTATGTATTTACAAAAAAAAAGTAATCTATGTAGTATATCAACTGTCTGGTATCCATAATACAAGCATTAGTTGCTTAGTGTGGAACTAGATGGTGCTGTGTGGAATGTGTGAAGATATAATAATATCTTGAGTGGTTAAAGCGTGAAAACATATCAAACATACAGTTATTTTCACATTTATAATATTAATTTGAATATACAAAAAAAAATTAAAACAAAAAACCCTATTCAAGTTACGCACTAGGTCTGAGGATTTATTGCACCAACTTGACTGCATTCACAATCGCTGCATTTAGATCGAGCGCCGCCATCTTGAAATGTGTGTTCAGGGAAAGTTTGTTCGTTTAATACCTTACAAAATGACTTATAAGCAAAAAACGGTTTTGTTATAAATTTCCATACACACAGTCCTTAAGTTAAGTATAACGTGCAGACATATTTGTCATACAGATAAGCTTGGCTACATCATAGAGATTTGAATACATGTCTTGAGCCCATGAACAACTATGTATCTTACAGCCAAGCGTAGCCGGATTCAGCTAGTTTATTAATATTATAAATATTAAGTAAAAATCAGACTTCTACGACTTCAATGCGATTATTAGAGCCACGGTGCGATGCCACTGATCTCCAAAATACAAGCATTTAATAGACTTTAATTTAAAACCTATCTTGGTTGAAAAATTTCAAGTTCATGTCAGTGAATGTGTAACTTACTATATATTTTTTTTATTTAATAAAGCACACAAAACAGGACACTAACATTAAATACATTGAATAGATATGATTACATTGAAGTGAACTAGAAAGAGGCCCAAAACACGTGTACACAGCATGTCCAAACAAAACAGTGTTGCTTTCATCCAAAAGCAAGCTTAACCATATTCCAAAAGAAGTCAAGTTGAGATGAAAGCAGGTCTCCACAAAGCTACAACTAAACAAATATTTTAATAATATTAATATATAAGTGCATCTATTAAGATTTTATTTAATGATGCTCGCAGTCACAATGGCCGTGATATTTTTTTTTAATTTAGTTAAACTATTTTCGAATATGTCAACTTTACCGCTATTTGTATTGTCGACGGTTATAAAAAGAGGTATTATTTGTATGTACTTGTAAGGCAAAGGTGTTGACAAAAGGATATACTAGGTATATAAATAAAATATACTAAAAAAAATTAAAAAAAATTTGTGTAGTCTTCTGTACGACTGCTACAAGACGAACCTGCATTAAATTATTTGTCGTGAAGGGGTTAAGTTTTCTCAATATACTATATACTGCTATTACCTTATTAACAGTAAATTAAATGAACATTCTACAAGAGTGCATAAACAATACGAATCCATTTGGCAGACACCAGTAGTAAAACTGCAGTTAACAATTTCAATACAGATTCTCATATTTACATTTACACTCGATGTCGAGCTAAGAAAACTGTTAACGGACTTAAGAAGAAGGTTGCCAAGGAAATTTCAATTCAAAATGGCTGCCAGTTGCATTGAATTTCCTTTTTTTTTAAATACAATCTCACCTAGTCTTTGTGTTGCTTTAATTTAGTTTTAAAACTGATAACTTAAAACCCATTTTCACACGTGTAAATCCAACAAATTCCATATAAAATTAATTTTTATCACTTATAGAATATTCCCTTCTTTTTCTTCTTTGGTCTTATAATTATTATTGGTAAAATATAATTTTTATGATTTGTATTTATACAAATCATACAATATACAATCATCTATACAAATATACAATCGGAATGATGAATGATGAAAGATACCCTATGTCCTTTCTTGTGTCCCATACAACGTGTATGCAAAATTTCATGGTGATCGGTTCAGTAGTTTTTGCGTGAAAGAGTCACAAACATCCATACATCCAAACATACTTTCGCATTTATAATATTAGTACGGAAGTACGGATCGGAAGAATTAGATAAACAGAGAATATCTGGCTTTTCTATTTGTTCTTATGTAAGAATATTTGGTGTGACGCCAAATTAGGTTTACTGTACTCGCCGTTTGTATTTAACCAGCTGACTGTATTTGCACGTTTATTTTTTTTATTTATTTATTTATTTATTTATTTATATTTAGATTACATACAGCCATAAATTTAAAAAATAATTATAGATTATATACCTACAAATAAGCCTAAAGAATCATAAAAATTATATTTTTACATTTATATGTTGTTAACTTGTTAAAATTTAAAGGTAACTTGTATTTTATGTTAGTATCAAAATAAAAATTGGTATTTTTTTCCACGATACTTTCATATAAATAAATGATTTTATTTTTCTTTATTAATTCTTAATAAAAAAAATTTTTTATTAATGTGACCGTTTATCTCGATTGTTCATAAATCTAAATTGGAGCTGTTTTATTTTTGTTGTATAATACATTTTTTAATTTAACTTTATTTTAATTTTTAATTTTAATTTTATATACATGTATACAGGTTTAAGTTCATTTGATGGTAAGTGGCCATATAGGTGTTGCAGTGCTCTGCTGAACTTAGCATACGTTAAAAGAAAACGGATTAGATATATACTTGACTTGACTTGACTAAATAATATGTTTACATTTTTAAATATTGTCATTTTTATATCTCGGCATAAATAGAACTTGACAATTTAATTTTATAAATTCGACATTTTTATACTTAGTAATTTTTTATGATAGTCCTTAGTCGCCAAAGGCAAACATATTGCTTCGTTTGCTAACATACGATTGGCGATTTCTTCTGACGATTCATTGTACTAAAAAAAGTAGTCTGTGGAAATTATTATTTCTAAGAATTTATTATAGAATACAAATATGCTCAAATAAGTGTAGCAATCGGAAACCCTCAAAGGACATTTACGTAAATCACTTACAAATAATATTCATATCAAAAAATCTTCGGACGCTTCGGTCGGTCCAAACGTGAACTATTCTAAATCCATTTCATGCATATATGCATGAATTGTCTCGATTGCTAGTATTGTCATGGAAAAACCAATTTTGGAATACATCTCAGATCATTTACGCTCTATGGAATTCATATGACAAAATTGTCTTATCAATCGCAATGATAACTTTGTTTTTTTTATAAACAAGTTACTATTCTATTTGCTACATGTATGACTCTTATTCCTTTGTAATTAAAGCTTAAATTCAAGTGGATTATTGTATGTAATAATTTAGTTTACATACCAGTTCTCAGTCTAGTGTCTTACTGGAAGTTGTATCCAAAGTGAGCGTTACTGTCGCTAAACCAGACATTTGAATATTTTTTTTCTATATAATTTGTTTTCATTGTTTCCTCCTAACGAAAATAACGGGTTCTGCAAAATATATAATGTTTGCCCAATATACAAATCCCAGAAAAAAGTATACTTTTTGAGATGTCGACAAAAAAAAACCTGAAATTTTCACTCTCTCTGTCCGCATATTAAACGATCATCGAGAAATTTGCATTGTCAAGGGTACAGAAAAGGACATAGGGGACCTTTCATCCAGAAAAAAATCAATGAATTTAAACCATTCATCAAATTTCAATAAAGGAGGAAGGTTTGTGAACATATATTAAACGATCATCGAGAAATTTGCATTGTCAAGGGTACAGAAAAGGACATAGGGGACCTTTCGTCCAGAAAAAAATCAATGAATTTAAACCATTCATCAAATTTCAATAAACGAGGAAGGTTTGTGAACATAATTTATAAAAAAAAAATGTACTTTTACAAAGCCGGGGGCGGGACGCTATAGTTTGTAATATTGTAATTAGTTTACAATAATAACAATAATTTATTTACGCCTTGTTCGATGAATTAAAAGGGGATGAGTGCTCTGAAGAATTCCAACAAGATTGTTAACAAGTTTCGACGTCAACGGAATGTGCTTATTATTAAATTTGGAGGCAGAGTTCCTTGTTTATTCACCGTTTAAGATTGAGGAGCAAAAATGTTTGGCGAGTTAAAATTCATACAATGTCTTCACCGTCAGGAGCAGTTCGTTCAAAAGGTAACAAAGTAAACTTTTTTAATTAAGTAATTTCAATAAATTTGCTTAATTTTGAATTCTACCGTGTACGTGTATCGGTGTGATTTATTTAAATTATTTCATTAACTTTCTGGCTCTTTTATTATTTACTATGATTTGACTTTAAAATTAATTACTAAATGTATTAATTTATTTAATACTATAAATAAAATTTGTTTCATAAAGATCATTAGTAAATAAGACAACTGATCATAGAATTATTTTAAATTTGATTTAATATTTAGATTTCTTAGTAATTTACACTCGAACAAGAGTTCGAGTTCGAAATCTAAATACATATACTATAATAATAAATAGTCTCAGGGTTCTTATATTCTAATATTGATCATAAATATCAAGTTTACCCAAGCTGGTTTCAGGCTTCTTCTAACCGTACCTTTACCCTGCAGAGGATGTCCTGCATATCGACAAGCTCTCCAAGAGTAAAAGATAAGAATTATGGGTTTACTAGCTGGTGCTCGCGACTTCGTCTGCGTTGAAAATTAAAAAAAAGGCATTATAACGCTTGACCTCGTGTTGCTATAACATTTGGCCAGGCGTAAGTTTTTTATTTTTTATTTATCCCTCGGGAATAGTCCTTTTTCTGGATGAAAGGTACCCTATGTCCTTTCTGGTGTCCCAGACAACGTGTATGCAAAATTTCATGGTGATCGGTTCAGTAGTTTTTGCGTGAAAGAGTTACAAACATCCATACATCCAAACATACTTTCGCATTTATAATATTAGTATAGAAGAAGTATAAGTATAAGTAAGATTAAGTTACTCCCGGACTGGTTGCTTAATATTTGACTGCAGAAAGTTGCTTACTTTACCACATAAAATAATTTCAAAATACAAAGTAAGCACGTCAATCGATTCAATATTGGAATAAGTTTTGGTGGAATCGTTATTCAAGCCGGTCGCACTCGCCACAGCAATAACGTTCCTACATTCGTCTTTATTTGTTTGCGGATTTGGAGCCAGTAGGGCCAGATTTAGTTTGGTTAGTTTTAAACACTAGACATTTGTTTTGAACGTGCCTTGCTCGGTTTCCTCTCAAATACCCGTAGTATTGTTCGCTGACTGAGTTAGCATCCGCCAAAAATAGAACGCAGATTAACGTAATTGTTGAAACTTTACGTGGAAATCCCATTATTAACGGTAAAAGCATTCGACAGAGAAGAGATGCGAGCTGACATAACATTTGTCTTATGTATTGTATCAAATTAATATTATAATGGATACGATTTTTAGTATTTTACGTTTCTGGAAAGAAAAAATACTGATGTTGAACTATGAGACAACATTAAACACGGAGTATGCTCCGTGTCTCGTGGACTGACAGGGTCTCCAATGTGGAAATTCTTCGAAGATCTCAAACTAACAGAGAGCTACTGGCGAATATTAGGGTTCGTAAAGTTGCATATCCGGGTCATGTCCTGAGGGGTGAAAAGTACAATTTGCTCCACTTTATCAGGGCAAGATTGAGGGACGAAGAGGATTGGGCAGAAGACAGATTTCCTGGTTGAGAAACATCCTTCAATTGACCGGAATCACGAGAATGGAAGAGCTGTTCCGAGTGGAGAGTGATAGAGAGACTTTTTCGAGAATTATCGAGAACAATCCCTACCCTAAATCTTACTATGGTAGGCAGCGCACTTGAAGCACCTGTGGCGTTGCTGTGACGACGGTAGCCATCTACCATCAAGGGATCCACCAACCTATCTGCAATCGCAAATCAAAAAGCCACCTTCTAAGACATCCATAAAAAATGTGTTAAGGCATGGGTAAGGGATGCCAGAGCTAGTCCTATATCTTAATCTTATCAGAGAGTTGAATATGTGTAACTCGCCTAAATATAAGACAGTCATGTTTAAAGGCGACAGTAATAGCCACCTACCATCAAACGGATCGCCAACCTTTTAGTAACTAAGGCTTAGTTTTGCCAACCTACAGTATTTCTTCATAGTTATATTTTTCACAGTGAAAAAAGTCATTCCCATCAGTAGGATTATTATTTTGTGTAATTTTAAACGTATGAGCAAACACAAAGAGAAAGAAAGATATTCACGGCACGACAAGTAGTATATTCACGGTTGTCAATGTTTCAGTGAAATAAATAGTTTAGTAAGTACAAAAACAATAATAAAAAAAGCCTACAAAATACATTTTGTCGTGACAAGTGATATAGGGCTATGTTCGAAATAAAATAACTCGTAGAACTGTATTAGTTAGCAACATAAGTAAGAATAACACGCGCCTACACCAGCGTTTTCCTTTGTCCCAAATCATTTCGGTTCTCGTCCTCGCATGAGATTTAGCAATAATCCGGTTATGGAAAGTTCATCCGAGCTTATCCGGGATAACTGGAGGAAAGGTCCGTGCGGGCCGGTCAACCGTTTTTGAATTACATCCGCGTAATCTGTGAACATTGTGTCCTCTGAAGAGTCTTAAAAACACGAATAATTGCATTATAAAAATGCGTTGTTCAAACTATTCACCCAATACAAAATATTGAATAAATCATTTATATTACGCCATAGTCAAGTGAATTGATGACAACTGTAACAAGCAAATTTTCTCGTTGAGATTAAAATTTGAGTAAAAAATTGTAATTTTTTTGGGCATGTTATATTTTCTTATATTATGCTATTTTCTTAACCTATGCCACAAGGCATAGGTTTTAAAGTAATGTCAATATTCGCTCAACCATTTTTTGTTTGATTATTAATTAATTAATTATTAATCAATTTTTAAATAATTATGTACTATTAGGAACATGCTGCATGGCCGTGTGTGTGTTTCTGCGTAAAATCAGTGCTGGCCTATGCCAACAAAATGCTGATTAGGGACTATGTATCTTTTTTCTTGCTGTTACTGTTATTTTAATTTTAAAATTTTTAGTTTTAAAGTTTTTTTAATTAATTGCAAAAAACTCACTTTCACATTTATAAATTACTAGCTGGTGCCCGCGACTTCGTCCGCGTTGAACGATGAAAGGTACCCTATGTCCTTTCTGGTGTCTCAGACAACGTGTATGCAAAATTTCATTGTGATCGGTTCAGTAGTTTATGCGTGAAAGAGTTACATACATCCAAACATACTCTCGCATTTATAATATTAGTACGGATTAGGATAATAGCGTAGGGTATAATGTTTCATTACATCACCTACATTGAATTTTTCTCTATTAACATAAGTTGTATTTAAATATTTTAATGAGTCTCGAGACTTTTCCTAAGTATCAAGCAGAAATTAACCAATAATGTAAGTATAGAAGGAAAACCGACACTCGGCAATATTGCCACACAATCTGTCTTTATTTGTCACCGCCAAGTGATCTATCGTTCTAAGTAAGAACATTATTACATCAGTGTTTACTACTGGAAGAATTACTGGATTAAACTTTACTCGATTACATAGAACTTTTAAGAGAAATAAATATATATACAACGTGCAAACAATTCCTAATGTATACTTAGTGTTGAGTGAGAAATCTCAAAATATTTATTTGCAACTAGTTTTTGTATGCGACTTCTTACGCGTAGGTTTCTTAATAAATTATAGCCTATATGTTGTCCTTATTTATTCATTTATTATATATAAAAAGTTATCTTAATAATATTTACACTGTCTTATAAAACTGGAAATCAGTTTGTCTACGGGATCAAATTAGTTAAGTCTAAATTATTTAAGTAATTATTTTTTTAGTAATTTATTTATAGAATATTTAATAAAATTAATGAATTTGAATAAAATTTATATTAAGGATTATCAAAATCTGTATAGTAGTCTATTCAATAATGTAAAATACATTTCAGTAACATATAAAAAACATTTAGTTTAGACATGAGTAGCATTTCATCTTTAAAGCAGAGTTATTTTGAAAGGTTTACAAGCTTTTAAAAATTGTATAATACCTCCAAGTTACTTTAACTTTGAAGGTATCCAAAGGAAATCCGCGCCAGCGAATTTGAAACGAAAACATGACGACACATGCCACGTAACCGCTCATCTTTCAACTTCACACTCATTAGCTTTGCGGTTTTAGTTATATCTCTGTCTCACTCTAACCTGTTGGCACGATTCCTGTCTACACTTTCACATTGAAAGTCTTTTATTTTAGACAGAAAACCAGAGCAGCCTCTACCTGAGCGCTGTTATTGCGACAGACGATATTAAACCGATATAAAAATATCATATTAATTATTTTTGTTTTAATATTGCGTTTCAAAGTCATCCATCGGACAGCCTGTTTGGCGGCAATAAAATCAGTCCCTTACAAAAAAAACCACCGTGAAGTAGCAATATATTATGAGCTTGAGTTTCGTTGATTGAGAAAAAAATGTTACAGCCTACTTTCCTATTCCCTCTTAAGCCCTTTATCCAGCTAAAATCGGCAGCGTACATACATCACCTGTAGAGTCTTTAGTCTTAAAAGGTGACGATGGTCATCTACCATCAAATGAACGATCAACCTATCATTTACATGAATAATATTGTAACTGTATAAATAAGAGTTCCTCGATCTCATACTTATTTAAATTTATTTATTGTTACAGTATTATAATAATATATAATATAAAAGTATGAAAAATGATAAATATTGTTGCTAAATATAATTTCCAAAATATTTGGCTATATATCATTGTTACGCAGACCTTCTGAGGTATATGCAATGATAGCTAAATTGTAGGTCCTTTGCGGGAGAAATTCACAATTCGTCAAATATGAATAACTTAAAAAGGGATTAAAAATCAGGATTTAAAAAGTTACAATTAATATTTAAAATGATAAACTGTTTATTTTAATTATTTTTTAAAATATTTAACACCCCCATGTAAATTTTTCACTGACAGAAAACGCACTTACAAAATAAATCCCACATAGTAATATATATTATAGCTTGTTTTTTAAATACTGAATTGAAATGAATTGTTACATTATCGTTCCTCAACATATGAATACTAGTTACATTAGAATGTTATGTAGGCAGACGCCATATTGGCGGTCCATTTCGGGCTGCCGAAATGTTTTATACATTGCTCTGGTCGAAGTTTAGGCAAATTTGGACGATTTATCGTTTCATTGTCAGTTTAGTCAGTCAGTCAGCACACTCTAAACAACTGGCTTTTAAATAAACTGTCGGACTTACGCTTGGGATATGAAATCTGCTACAGTTTATTTACTTTTGTTTTTATATTAGAATTTTTTTTAAGGGCTTCATTTACTTTTCGTTAATGTTTATTCAAATACTTGTTTATTCATGTATGGTTTTGGTGTTTTAACCTTTTAAATATAAATAAATTCTCAATAAATAAAATAAAAATAAAAAAATGTCCGAAACTGCTGCCTTAGCGCCAGAATAATTATAAAAGTATAAAAAAAAAACCTTTTAATTATGTATAAAGCCTTACATCCTGTCCGCCTTTTTAAGAAAGTGTAGCCCAATGAAAAAAAGACTTGTAGAGTTGGCGGTTTGTTCAGTTCGGAAGTTTTCTCATTTCGTGGCAACTGGCCAACAAGTCAGTTCACTAGGTGACAGAAAATGTTTCGGCTTAAAAAATATAGTAATTGCAGCTCCGTGTTAACATATATAATCACAATCATCCGAGCGAGTGAATGTTATTATTTTATTAACAATTAAAAAAAAACTTAATCTCAACTTGACACTAATTACACCAAGGGCCACTTTCACCAACTACAAGTAAAGTGTTGATTAGTTACTTTTAGAAATAATTTTATGTTTTATAAAATTATGCACTCGGTTTACTGCATCCTTCGATAGGCGATTTTTTTTTTTATTTTTTTTTTTTTTATGTTTATGACTTTTACCGTACAAAGGTTTCCGGTTATCGGTGACTTTAAATGGCGAATAGCCTACTTGACACATGGTGAAGGAGGCCCTAAAAGGTATATTTAGAGTTAGGATTAGGTTATTCAACTAAAAATAATTTTTTTAGTCAATAAATAAGAAACTTTTTTTTTACTGAAAATTCTCTTAGGCTCGAGTTCACCAACAGACGGATATTTTTAAACAGCTGTTTAAAAATTAAACAGCCGTTTAATAATATTTTGTTGATCACCATCGCTAAACTGCGGGTTAAACGCCCTAAACATCAGATTAATCATTAAGTTAATCAGATGTTTAGGGCGTTTAACCCGCCTTTTAGCGATTTTGAACAACAAAATATTATTAAACGGCTGTTTAATTTTTAAACAGCTGTTTAAAAATAACCGTCTGTTGGTGAACTCGAGCCTTAATGTATTTCTTATTCTCTTAGAACTTGAGTGATTATTAGAACATTATTTGTTATAAAAAACTTAATATTAATATTTATTATTATAATTTTACCAGTAGAATAAGTTTTAATATATATAACTAATATTATTTGATACATAAATTCCAATTTAGTCTCTATTGAAGTGAAGCTCCAAAGGTCGAACCCACGTAAGAGGCTTTCACAACTCTAAAACTTTGCTCCGATCAAAGCTACTTTAAACATATAATTTCTCACAATTACGTGTTGCACAGTAACTTTTAATTAATATTGTATCTATTCAATATCATTTTCTACTCACTAATTAAAATGTCTTGTCGAAATCTTAAATAATTAAATGTCTTTTCAACTGCAGTTAATTTGGGCGGTCGTGGGTGGTTGTGTAAAGTTCAGTAGATCTAAGATTTTATTAAATTACTAGGCTGTTGCACAAGAAATTTCTGAGAAAAAAAAATAGTATTCTACAGTAGTTAGGCATCATTCCAGAAACGTATCTTCCATCTATATTTTATTAAAGGAATCCCTTTGTTTTGTTCGCAGCTGTCGTGCGGCTTTGATATCGATAATATCAATATTTTTATTCTTCAAGAACTGTTTGTATTCAAGTAACTGTCAGAAACATAGACTGTTTTAATTTATAGACATTACGAAAAAAATATTTAACTGTGGCAATCTCATAGTTTGTCCCTGAATCCGTTTGGGAAGAAAATCTAACATCTAAGGGTAACCCGCCTTCAAGAATACGCGTTGTGAAATGATTTTACAAATAAAATATATTTTTTGAGCTCCTCCAACATTTCCCACTTATAAACTTACACAATTTAATTAATTACACGTATCATAACGCAAACATGTGTGACAAAAAATTTAAAATGAATCGCTTACACATGTTTTAGAAAAATAAGACTTTAATACTGAAGCTTTTAAGACAGCTTGACGAAAGTTAATAATTAAAATATATAATAATAGAATGAAAACATTAATTAAATAACCGACCACATTCTATTTGGACCATTTTAATGAGCCTAAACACGCAATATCTGCTATAAATTGTTGAAACGTTGGATAACTATCCCGCAAAACACTTGATGCTGCAGCATCAGCGCCCGTAGCCAAGATGCAAACGCTTCGTTGCGTACTTCGGAAACGAAGAGAGAACCCTAAGAGAAAACTTTGTGATTGGTCAAAATTTTATTGGGGCGTTACAACAACCAATCACCAAGCTTTCTCTTAGCGTTCGAAGTACGCAACGAAGCGTTTGCATCTTGGCTAGAGGCCCAGATAAAGCATCAGATCAGTAGAAATAATGCAGTTATAAGACCCGCAAATTGCTAATACACCTGGCCGCCATTTTTGTGACGTAATCTCACTTAGGACCGTCAGATTTGTTAGCTGTATTTTTTTATTGCTGGGTACTTCACGAGGATGTTAATGTGACAATTTGCAATTGGCAATATGTACTATACCCTATATTTTAGAATGTAAAATAGCGGTGGACAAATTAATGTGAATAAAACGCCAAGTATAAAGGGAGACAAATATCTGGCAACTCCAATTTGATAGCGGCATCCCAAGCTCCTTTGAAGAAACAAGTTCGGACAAGTTTCATGATAGAAATTTACCTAATTTCCTCTACGGTAGCTTGTTCAGCCTCTTTGTTTCGCGACGAGTACTTGAAACTTATTAAACATCGGCCAGGGCCTGTTGTTAACTTGCGGGAACTTCGTTTGTATGTTTTCTTTTTGCTAACCCACTTTTCAATGCAAGGCCTTAGGAAAATTTGATAAACACGCTTTTTCTGTTATAATTTTGATTTTACCCCGTAATATTTCTGTGTATAGGAAAACAAAATTTCATCATGTATAACGCAAACGCAATTTATCAGATTAATTTTTTTTTTTAATTTTTTTAAATCTTTTTTTCTATCTGATGTTTTTTCTGTACTTACTAAATCATCAAATAATACTGGCTTAAATTTAAGTCATCAAAAATTAAAACAAGTTGACTTTGTGGAGCTTCCTTAGCATTGAATTTTAAAAAATACCTACTATACATTCCAATTTTCAGTTATCTATAGATATTAATAATAATAAAGAGAAAAGATTTGTATTTTTGTATTTTTTGTTTGTAATGAATAAACTCCAAAACTAGTGGACCTAATTTAAAAATTCTTTCACATATAGAAAGCTACATTATTAGCGAGTAACATTGGCTTTATATTATAAAGTTACGTTGAAGAAGTCCTGTGCAACTTTAAAGTCTTTAAAAAAAAAAACAGAAATTGAAACCAATTTTAAATTTAAAAACAATGCTAATTTTTTACGTTAACCGATTGTATACTGTAAACAATTTGGCGTGCATTACATTCGTTAACTGAACCCGAATCTCTTTATCATAAAATTTATTCCGAACGACGTTAAAATATTTGCCAATTCACCACAAATCAAAATAATATATATAGTACATTCCTCTGTAAAATGTTCACAACAATTTTGAATTTGCTTGTTTAAGCTTTAGTAAAATTAATCATATTAGATAATTTTGTTGGTGTATGCGGCTTTAATATTAACATTATATTAAATGCCAACTGTGTCGATGATTTGAATTAATTTTTTTTCATATCCCGAGGGACGAAAAGTACTATATGCTCCATCATATCATGGGGGACAAGATTGAGGGGCGAAGAGGTGTCGGCAGAAGACAAGTCTTGATTAAGGAACATCCGTCAATATACCGGAATTATGGAAGGAGAGCTGTTCCGAGTGGCGCATGATAAAGAGGCCTTTTCGAGGGTGATCATCAATGTTGGGGAAACCTGATAGGGCACTTAGAGAAGAAGATACTTGTTGTGGAACATTTGGTAGTTTATCGTTGTACCACATTTAAGGGATTGCCTTTTAAAGGATTGCCTACATTTCGCTTGAAACTAGGAAACTATGAGTATTTTATTATCTCTTTCTTAAATATGCTGGAGTAATTAATCTAGGAGGAAAGACAGTACACGTCAAAGTCTTCCTCGGTATTCTGCAGTGGTTTAACGTGGACTAGCTGGTTTGGACATCTCAACACAGAGGATAAGCTTGTATACAATACAGTCTGGGACGTAGCATATGTTATTGCAAAATGTACAGACCAACCATGAGTAGGTATAATGTATGTATAACTAGCTGGTGCCCGCGACTTCGTCCGTGTTGAACAATGAAAGGTACCCTATGTCCTTTCTGGTGTCCCAAACAACATGTATGCAAAATTTCATGGTGATCTGTTCAGTAGTTTTTGCGTGAAAGAGTTACAAACATCCATACATCCAAACATACTATCTCATTTATAATATTAGTACGGAAATACGGATGTATCTTTAAACTGTATTTAAACTTGATATAAAATTGAAATCACATTGGAATACAAATAACATGGAGATCAATTGTATTTTCAAATGTAAATTCGTCGCGAATGCAAATCGATTGTGTCGTAGGTCTGTATTTGAAAAATCGATTCGCATTGAACTGGATTTTCAGAATAGCATTATTCAAACTATCACCGACTCCGTTCAAAGTTTCGTTATTGCCAAGGGTTATTAAGCTCTGTTCGCTCCATGATACCCGACAAATTCGCGTGATCAACTTTCTAGTTTGTAGCTTGGTAACTTAGCAAATTAAAATTTATAAGAAGAAGCGTTCACATTTAGCGGCTTGTTTAAATTAATAATATTATAGCAAAAGGAAATACGATTAAAGAAATTGATGGAGGCTTTTATATGACTTCATCTTGTGACCTTTCAAGCGCTGAAACCTACCCTGAAGTCAACACACCGTGTAATAGAGTAGAATTGCTTGGTTCTTTAAATAAAATAAATATACGTTATTTAATCATATTGTTAGTGTACTAGCTGGTGCCCGCGACTTTGTCTGCGTTGAAAAATAAAAAAAACATGAGCCTGACATCTTTATTGCACTTTTGCTAGGCGTTAGTTTCTTAATTCTAGATAATCCCTCGGAAAAAGGACCTTTTTTGGATAAAAGGTAACCCTATGTCCTTTCTTGTATCCCTGACAATGTGTATGCAAAATTTCATGATGATCAGTTGAATAGTTAAGACGTGAAAAGGTAAACAAACAGACAGAGTTATTTTCACATTTATAATATTAAAAAATAGTATGGAATAATATGAACTAGTATGGATTAGTATGGATGTATTGTTTATATAATCATATAAATAAACATGTATCGTTAAATGTAATTTTTGATGGCTAAATATTTAATTAGTTTTTACTTATGAAAATAGGAACGAACAAGGATAGTTTGTGCATCACATTCGAAGCCAGAAAACTTTAGTAATAAAATACATTTTGATATTTAATTTCATATATAAAATTAATGAATATTCTAAAATTTCTAAGTAAGTCTTTTTACAAATAAGTGTTCTGTAACATACTTACTTCAGATCTCTTTATGTTCTTAAAGAAATCCTCTTAATACAGGATAATAGACGCTGTGAGCTCATAAATTACGTATCAGGTCTACTCCGTTCGACCTGTTCTCATAAATTTTCTCGATTGTCTTCCGTCGCTGGCCTCTCTCGGTCATCTTGATAACTTTTAGTATCGCACTAACACCAGTCTATTTATTTTTATGCACACATCGTCTAAGTTGATACTACACTGTGCTGAGTGTGAAATTGGGGAATAACATTAAGAAAATAATCTATGATGAGTTTACAATACTCATGCAAAAGCTGTGAAATATACTTCTTTAGTATTTTTTATATATGACTAGCTGTTGCGCTCGGCTTCGCCCGCGTATCTTTGTAAAATATAGCCCATATTGATCGCTAATAATTTAGCTTTCTATAGCTGAAAGAATTTTCAAAATTGGTCGAGTAGTTTTTGAGTTTATTCATTACAAACATACAAAACCTCCTCTTTATAATGTAGTAAATATATGTATATAGATTTCAATGCACTACAATGCGAATTCAAAATGGTACAAAATAACCTGACGCCTTGCACCTCAGTTTATTGTACAATTTATTTTAAAATTTAAAATAAAAAACTATTTATACAATATATTACTTACTAGCTGGTGCCCGCGACTTCGTCCGCGTTGAACGATGAAAGGTACCTTATGTCCTTTCTGATGTCCCAGACAACGTGCATGCAAAATTTCATAGTGATCGTTTCAGTAGTTTTTGCGTGAAAGAGTTACAAACATCCATACATCCAAACATACTTTCGCATTTATAATATTAGTATGGATTCTATATCAATACAATTTAAAATCATGAATAGTCTTACCAATATGCAGTGGCCTTGTACGAGTATAAAGGCATCTCCTTTATAACTGATTATAAATTTAACAACCATCCGTAATACTAGTATTTTCGCTGCACTGATTTTAGCCGGCGTTTCCTATAATTCGCGGTGAATTTAAAGCGGGAACCTGAAATATGTATGTTTGATACATCGAACGGCGCGCTTCCGGAAGTGACGCCATGTTGTACGCCGCCTGCCAACCAATGGGAAGTGTTTATTTGCCTCGTACGTGACTTGAAGGAATTGTAGTTGCAGCGCTCATTTTAAAATTTCTTCCATTCATGAAACTTCCGGTTTTTTGAATTTTTGGAACAATATTTTTATCACCAATCAACAACCACTCGTCAAAGTCAAGTCCTTCCGCTGAACTACATTATATACTGTATATTTCTACTTCCGCTGACTGATTTAGTTATGTATATCAAATATACTTTCGCATAATATTAGTACGGATATAAGTATAAGTATAGATATTAGTATAGAAGTATATTTTGTAATTAATAAAAATAAGTAAATTTTAATTAAGTATACTTATCTGTCACTTTACCTGTCACTTTTAGTCTTTGTTTTTCGAGGGCTCTACATATTTTTAATAGATCATATCCCTCAGAGAAATTCTCTCTTCAAATCTTAATGAGATTATAGATATCTCGATGGAACTTATTTGTTTACACTTCGTCAACATTGTCTTAACATTGTCAACATCGTTTTAAGACCTCTGTCTTAAAGCTTTGTGGGATTCACAGTCCTCATTCAAAACGTTTCAATCACCCCAGACGGCCAACATGGTTTTCGATGAATTTGTGAAGTATTATGCCCAGATTTGATAAATTCAGTTGGTGGTGCAAAGATAATTAATTGACTATGGTGCTACCCAATTCCTCGAATCCACGCCAACAAACATGCATACACGCACACCGCCGAGGACGCCCTCTGGCGGAAAGAATAAGAAGTGAACGCAACGCTCGAATCACGCATACCGCACCGCGCGAATTTATAATTAATAAATTCGGTTATTTCCATATCGCTCCCGCTGAAGCATTGTGCTTTTATAATTCATACAAATGGTCAGGCCCCGCGAGTGCAGTTGAGGTGAAAATAAAGGAAAGGACAATTTGGAAACCAGAACGCCCCTGTCTCCATCAGCCTGGAGGATCTGCATCATTACCAGCAGCATACGAGGTAGGTGTTGCATGTCCCGATCCAATTCTCTTCCTAGCCCCTTGATTGCACGCACCATAAACAAAAATACAGTACACTTATTATCATACATATTGACCGAACCATCAGTATTATATAATCTACATAATTTTATCAAATTCCATACTGCGACATTGTCCATGTTGTGTACACGGACATAATATATTACATAACACTATCCGTCCGTACTAATATTATAAATGCGAAAGTATGTTTGGATGTATGGATATTTGTAACTCTTTTACGCTTAACTACTCAACCGTTATGAATTTTTGCATGCAAGTTGTCAAGGATACAAGAAAAGACATACCTTTCTTCAAAAAAAAGTACTGTTCCTAAAAGATCATCTAAAATAAAATAAAAAAACTAACGCCTAGCCAAAGCGTTATAATGCTTACCTATATATATATTTATTTTTCCACGCGGACGAAATCAAGGCTACCAGCTAGTAATAATATATTTGCATGGCATGCTCATACATTTTTATTGTAGTTCAATAAATCAATTACAAGTCTCGTTGTCTTTCAGAAAGAATATTTCCATATTCACAAAAATACACAGCATATAAAAGTAAACTAGTGTACAATATAGTGTACAATCGGCGTAACCTCTTCGCGTGTACACCATAGTGTACACTGGACTGCAAACGTGTTAAGAGAAATAAATGGTAAGTAACAGATGACAAAAAGCATTAATGAAAATATCCGACGAGTTTTCTTTGTGGAAAAATTGTACAAATTTTTCTTTTTGGTAACTATTTAATTAATATAAGTTTCTGTTACCTAATGGCGTCCAAAGAGTGTGTTATGTGGGTAGGCATACGGTATGACGGAAGTCAGGTAACAACTAACCAACTAGGTAACTCGACGAAACTTTGACAATAAACAAAATTACATAGTTACACGAGTGATGTGGGTTTCCTAGCGCAGCCTTAAGGGGTGTGTCTCACTGGAGGTTTTTGACCTCGATAAAGAGTAATTAATGTCTTTGGTTATCGTTTGCAGTCTTTATGAACACAGCTTAAGTTACCTGATTTTTTCTATACTAATATTGTAAAGAGGTATGTTTGTTTTTATGTAAGGGGAATCTCCGAAACTACAAATCGGATTAAAAAAAATTTTTTTAACTAATAGTTAGAATAAGATTCATGGGAGAAGTCGCGGGCGTCAGCTATCTGAAAATAAATATCCAACGCTTGGTAAAAGTATAATGTCGGGCGTCAATGTATATCAGACATTACTAATGTTAATATTATTTATTAATATTAATTTACAATTATTAAACTTTTATTAAATTGTGCAATCTCTTATGGTATTCTGAGCTTTATTAATCCTTAGTAAAGAGGAAGTAAAAAGCACTCAGCTTAAGTGCATTGCTAAGCTGTGGTTCATAGAAAAGCAATTCATTGTAGAACTTTTCAAATGCCTATTTATTTATTTCATATTAAATTTTATTCTTTTTAAAGACTTACAAATTTTTTTTTTAAATAAGTGTAATGTCCTTATTTAGTAAATTTCTTAAAACTAATCACAATTCTGGTTTTACACTTCATAGATTTTTATATGTTCAGTATATTTTTTTTTTAAATTAGGATAAGTAGTTTAGAAAATTACCTCCTAAATACAAAATACAAAAAAAAATATCTGGTATTCTTTCAAAAATACACTTTCACAAGCTATTTATATTTATCAACCACATATACATACAGGTACACAAAAATCTTGTAACATTAGATATAGTATTGTGTCCTGTTAAGTATTCACGCCAGGTACTTACATTTTGAAACACTCAACCACAATGCCATAATAGCCGAAAGGTTTTACCGTTGTATATAATGTATATAATATTTCCACACAGTGTAACCCCTAAGGTAGCACGAGGTCGTACTGATATTATCGAAATCTGCATAATCTGTTTCCGTTGAGGGATTTAACGACCCGACGCCGCGTCAGACTACCATTTGTCCGATTGCTGTTTTCGAGTATAATTGTCTTCATAAAAAAAAAACCTTTTTGACAAGATATACTTCGAAGAGTGTGGTCAGGAGATGCATGAGCTCATACCACCTTCTTCTTTCTTCCATTGAACATTGAGACGTGAGGCGATTACCATCGTCGTCTTGTCAAAATTTCGGACTAAATATTTTTAAACTCTTCATAAATCGTTGTTATGTTTATTATAAAATATATAATATATATAAACTTTCATTTCTAGTATGAGTAATTACTAGTTTTATTTTATCTATTAATCTATACAATCTTCGATAACATGAACCGGAGAAATAATTTGATTTAATCTAGATTCGACATGAAGTCTAGATCTGCGCATGACTGAGACGTAGGCTTGGGGATTACACGCGGAGAGCCAACTATTGACTGTGTTTTTAATTAAAATACCACCTAAAATTAATAATAATTTTAATTAGATTTTGAAAATTCTGTAACATGTATTATCCGTCCGTACTAATATTATAAATGCGAAAGTATGTTTGGATGTATGGATGTTTGTAACTCTCACGCAAAAACTACTGTAATTAACGCGTAATTAAGAGAAAAGTAAACGGTTTTTTAAATTAAATTTCAGTTTTTTTAAGACTTACTTAACTGTAACAACTATTTATTACATTTTACAATCTTCTTTTTTATTTCCCTTTTTTAAACTGAACATAAACCGTCATTTCAGAAAGGGCATTTTCTGACAGTTTACAAGAAATAACATTATCTTCAACTAACTGTAAAATATTACGTTTAAATATCAACTCCACGAGAATGGGTGTTTTAAATTCCACTTTTAAATTCAAGTAAAACAAAATACAAAATTAAATTAATAAGTAATACAAAATACAAAATTAATAAAAATTAATTAATTAAAATTAGCATGTAGGTAATACAAAATTAAGTTGCCAAACAAACTAACGGTCCACTTGACGAGGTGGCTACCGTCAGCTATAACACAACTATAAAAAAGCAAGTGCGCTGCCGCTCCCAATTATAGTACGATTTAGGATAAGGGATAAGGAAGGGATGGGGTAATGGGCTCTGGCATCCCTTACTCGCTCACCGAAACACAACAGCACACATGCTGTTATTTTAATGTGGCTTTCTGTAAGGGAATGGTCACAGCCACCAGACCGATGACTGTTTTCGAAACGCAGTGTGTCCTAAATCTGTGTAAAAAAGGCACTTGTTGTTTCTGCGGGGATCTTAAATTTTAGCAGACGCCATTTTGCGGTGCATTATGATATCGGTCAATAAGAAACACTTGCTCGATGGAGTTGTGACTGTTATATGACTTACTTCTTCTGTCTTTGCTTAATTATGATTAAATTTTTTAAACTAAACCTCATTTTATTTATAAAAGTACACGAAACTGTTATAATATTTAGTTTATTGGATGTCAGAAAATATTTTCCGTTGAAGTTAAGAACAATGGCAGCGTTTGAAAGCCTTCTGCCTTCTATTATTCTTGCATTTATGTTAAACAACAGCGAAATACTCAGATTGCATGGAAACCATAAAACTTTTCTTGCAAAAGAAAAGAGGAAACTTCGGGCTTCCTCTTTTAATTTAAAAAGACTTTGATTTGTCGATCTAGTGAATGTAGGCATAAGTGGAGACAAAAAGTGAAGACCTGCTCTGCCTTAGCGTTTGTGTTTTATGAAGGCATAAGTGCGAGCGGACTTCTTAATAGTAGGTGGCTACCATCGCCTAACACGTGTGTACAGGATATTAATTGACTAGCACTACGAGTAAATGCTATTTTTTCTGCAAATCGTGTACACAAACCTTCATCAATGATCGCTCTTTTCATTATTAAAAACCGTATCCAAATACGTTGGGTGGTTTAGAAGAAGTTAGCTGAGAAACCAGACAGACGCGGACAGCAACTTCAATTTATAATATATAAAGACTAGCTGGTGCCCGCGACTTTGTCCGCGTAACTTTATAAAATATAGCCTATGTAACTCGGTGATAATGTAGGTTTCCAAAAGGGAAAGAATTTTTCAAATCGGTCCAGAAGTTTCGGAGCCTATTCAATGCAAACAAACAAACAATTATATCTTTCCTCTTTATAATCCCTATAAATATAAAATTACGTGTCACGTGTTTGTTTTCGATGAACTCCGAAACTTCTGAACCGATTTTGATAAAATTTCGTAACTATGTGTAATTTGGTCCAACTTAAAAGATAGGATAGTTTTTATTTTGAATCCGTGCGAAGCCGGGAGCTGGCCAATAGTAATATCGCGTAGCGACATCTACTGTCTTTGCAATAAGTTCAGCTTTTCGCTGTTAGATGGCGACAGGTAATGAGCTTAAATCGCGCTATCGTTTTGTTTTTGCCAAAAAGTATTTAATTTGGTCCAACTTAAAATATATATACATGTAATAAAAATAGCTTTTATTGCTGAAGTTAGTTAACAAGAAAAAAAAAAAGCATAATATGTTATTTATCACCAACAACTCCAACTTGTTTGCGACATAGGCCTCTTCCAAAGTTTTCCACTCAGTGCGGTCCCTTGCCTTTTTTTTGCCACACACCATTTGTGGTCTTGTCCAGGTCATCTGTCCATCTGACATAAGATCTTCCTCTTTTCCGTAATGATCGTAATGATTCTTAAAAGATAGGACATATAAATTGCACCCCGGGCGATCCTGGCTTCGCCCGGGTATCTATTATTAGTATAGATAAAGATATACAGCAGTTACAGTTACAATATATTTTCTACCTGATAAGGGTAAGCAAATATTTATTGCTATTTCCCAACGAAACTCTGTCTGCTTTCTTTTCAGTACGTTGTTACCACACATTACACCTCATTAGTCAACCTACAGTCCTCATAAAGTCCTCAGCTCCCTAAAGGATAGACTTCGCAACCTCAGATTACCGCGATGCCTAACTTCTAGTAAAGTTGAAGAACTAATTTGCATTTTTCATTGACTTTGCTGTATATTAAGTATGAGGGAATTTACTAAAACCACATTCTTTATACTCCTTTAGTAGGGGCTTTAATCTATAAATTAGTTACTTAATCTGGTGGCTACGCAGTTTATATTTTAAAAAAAATCTTCTCATGTATTGAACTTCTCAATCTATATATATATATATATATATATATATGTGTTGTGGTTTGTGTATTACTCAAAAACTCGAAAACGTGCCCCCCCTTCCCTATCCCTTCCCAATCCCGTCATCCTTAACCCTATTATAGTCGCCATCCCACTTGCAGCACATGTGGCGTTGTGTTATAGGCGACGGTAGCCACCCACCATCAAGACAGTCCATGTCAGCCAGTCTGACGATCTTAAAAACAATAAGCTATGTTAAATAAGGCTTTATCAAGTTATTGTGTACATAATGTGATTAAATTACAGGAAGTAATAATAACAGGACGCAGTTAATATGAGAAATGTCGAGTACTTTGCATATACAGCGTTGGAGTGGATTTACATACGAGAACAATGCTACACTTCAATGAGAACGGGTCGTATACAAGTCTTTCTTAATGTTTTCCAATTTGGTGCAAGATATAAACCTATTACTAGAGCTATCTTTATCGTAAATGCATTGATTTTCTATATATTATTTACTAGCTGGTGCCCGCTACTTCGCCCGCGTTGAATGATGAAAAGTACCTTATATCCTTTCTGGTGTCTCAGACAACGTGAGTGCAAAATTTCATGGTGATCGGTTCAGTAGTTTTTGCGTGAAAGAGTTATAAACATCCATACATCTAAACATACTTCCGCATTTATAATATTAGTACGGATTAGTACGGACTAGAGAACCGTCGCACGGATTTTTATCGCTCTTTCCATCGGTGAAAACCGTATCAAAAGTTTACAAAATAATAACATACAATAATACAATAATAACACAATACAATATACAATAATAACATACAATTGGTATGTTATTATTAAAGGCTTATATTATTTAATTCATATACTTATAAGTATGTTAGCATTTAGCGTTTCTTCATAACGTAACGTCACAACACACATAACTGAATCCTATGTTTCTGAAGACAGAAATCATAATTTTTCAAAACAATGGGAAGAAAAATAACTCCACGTGAACTTCATGAATTTGGCGTCTGGAGTTTTACAATCCATAAAAGACTGTAGCGAAACGCTGTGTGAACTGTCTATAAATACAAATTATAATTTAGTAATTTACTTATAATTTATAATATACCATATATCTCATAAAAATTGTCACATATATTGTCGTGTAGTTTCACTAATAAACCACTTCTAAATAATACATTAATTGTTTCAAATGATAAAATAATATCGAGATGTAATTTCGTTAATAATTTTAAGGATGAATTTTCATAAAATATATTTTTGACGATAATAAAATTAGTTAAGTAATTTTATTTTTTTACTGCTTCTACAAGCCCCTTTTTAATCATATAGAATGGGAGACAAGCAATTGGGTCTACTAAATGGTGGGTGGGTCACCAATGAACACAAGATGGGTCCAAATGTACTTTTACAGAATAAAGGCTTATTTATAAAGCGTGGTTATATTTACTTTGAATTAAATTAGTATTACTTTATACAAATTTAATTCACAGAACTCAATTTGCAACTAAAATAATTCAAAATAGAACGTTCGTTTCAGTATCAATTCAATGGTATTTCATGTAATTATTCAATCATATAATTCAATTTCAATAGGCTCCTATTCAGAGTTTCGTCGAATAACCAGGCAATTAAGTCTAATAAATTTCGAACTAAGTAGTTATAAATTATAGTACAATATGATTAACTAATTTATCAATTTCTGAAAGGTTTTTTTTTTGTAGTAAAATGGCGCACTGCGTAACGAATTCACAAAGTGGACAGCCCACTGTCCAGTAGTGGGCACCTCTTTAGAAAAATATTAGGAAAAATCATAGGAAATATTCCGAAGTGTTTTGATGAATGAAAAGGGCTATGTTTTTAGCTGAATATTTTTACATTAAAAAAAAACACTACTGCTCTAGTAAGAAATCATTCAAATGTGTCTTGTGAGAAGATAGTAAGCATCCAACTGGCATATTCTGAAACGTAGCCTATGCCAAGCCCTTGGTTTGTACTATCTTCTTATAAAAACTTTTATCTATAGTATGGATTAGGTTAGTTTTTAAGTTTTAAGTTATTGTAGTTAATTAATAATAAAAGAATAAATTTAAAAAAAATATTTTCCATCGCTTATGTTTCGAACCATTCGCCCCCAGTTTCTTAGTTCAGCTCCTAAATCTGCAGCGACTTCGTGTCAATCAAAGATTTAAATCGATAGATGCGCCCTTACTAGCGAAACTGTGTTACAAAATATATATACATTCACAGTTATACATTTTTATAGCAATGCGAGTCTTTTGTCTGAACACACTTTTAAACACAGACAACGTTTCGAAGGAGTTTTTATATAGTTGTGGGTGAAAATGAACTCCACATTATTATTTACATATTTACACACATTTATTATATATTACACATATTTTACATTTGTACAAACGCACGTATGGGCTTCTTTGGCGTGCGTTCTGTAGCAGTGTTGAAGGCCGACTGTCTCTCGTTTCCGTGCTTCTTCATTTAAAAGAATGACACGGAAACTAAAACAAATTCCAAATAGGTAATTGAAAGGAGGTCGCCACATAGTAAAAGCAACAGAGATAATCTCTTCAAGCGACCGTCACTGACTGTAGCTGGCGTGCTACTGTCAGTGCCGCCTGCGCTCAACCCATTCTTAATGATTTTTGGTGTATTTTAAATATGGCGCGGGGATATTAGGGCGCATCTTTCGATTTAAATCATTGGTGTCAATATATCAAGGTTAACGGGGTTAACGAGACCGTCTCGCTCTAAGCGTATCTCCTCTAAGACACGTTCCAGATAATTTCACGAAATTCAAATATTTCAATTAGTAAGTTAGTAAAATTATTTTAGAAATATAAGCATCTAAATAATTGATTAAAACAATTACTAATCAAATGTTTAAACTAGTACTCGTTTAAACATGTTCGATATATTAACTACTGGCGATCCACATTACACAGATGCATTTTATTTTTTATTTTTCTGTGAATATCTTCATAGAAAATTGGAAATAGAATCTAGCTTTAAACAATCACGTGTTGTTAACTTTTTTCAGTTGTCGTATAATAGAGTTTTATTCTATTTCTTAGTATTATTTATTAAATCCGTAACAACTGTTCAGATTAGCAACTGGACATAGTACAAGTAATTCTAATTTAAAATAAAAGATACTAATTATTATTTTAGTAATATTTTAATTTGTTTTTATACACAAATTTTAAAAATAATTCAAAAACGCTTCATTTATTGGTAAAAATATAATAAACATAAAACTTTTATATATATTAATTAAAATACAATAAAGTAAAACAGTCTAATATTCTTATTTCAAATTCTTAATTGTAAATGTTCTACTAAGGGCCTCTTTCACCATCTCTGAATAAAGTGTCAAGTAGGCTAACCGCCATTTAAAGTCACCTGTCACCAAAAATGATGGAGCTGATATACCTAAAAAGTCTTTTGGTTTTTTTTTTTAATTTATTTTAATAAAAAAAAATTCGCCTATCGAAGGATGGAGTAAACCGAATGCATAATTTAATAAAACATAAAATTATTTCTAAAAGTAACTAATCAACACTTTACCTACTTGTAGTTGGTGAAAGAGGCCCTAAGTATTTAATAAAAATGGCGTCACAATTAAACTGATTGCGTGCCCATTCTCTTTCTTATAAACATAAATGTTTAGTGGGCTCAATGAAAATAAAACATAAATAATGTTCTCATTGTAACAGAGCCCAACTAATTAATACACTTGACACCTTATCGCCGCAGATTTATAATTCTAATTCATTTCATTGTTCCGTGACTCGGTTGATTGATTGTTTCAACCACAGTGTAGAAAAACTTAATACAACACGAGGCGAAAACAGCAGTGGGTGCGCGCCAATTTGTATAACCGATGTTTTACTGTGCCCTTAGATGTGGACGTCTTAATTGTATATTGGGGTTCCGTTTATTTTTCATCGTAACATTGTGATTGATCGTTTTAGTATTTTGTTTGTGATTTGAATAAAGCGAAGTGGTGTAAATAATTGAAATTTTAACTGTATATTTTTCTGATTCATAGATTCATTCGTGATTTGCGACTATTGAGGAGAGTAGAGGGTCATAAAATGCATTCGGTTTATCAATGAAGTTCCTAATGCAGCATTCAGCATACTATCCATGAAAATAGTTTAGAATATTTAAAAAAAAAAACTAAAATTTGTCATTGTCATTTAAGATTACACACAATATACTTAATCTTAATCTTAAGTGTACAGATAAATAATTTTAGCTACATCATTATGCAGTAATTAATCTTATGTTGAAGCTGGAAAAGACAAGTCATTAAAGTAATTGAATGATATATATGTACATTAATTAACTTTTTTATATATATTTTTAGTTTTTAAACCTTATAGTTTTATTTTATATTAAGTTACTTATCAAGTAGAAAGAACGGGGTGAGCGTACAGTTTTCAATAAAACAATTTCCAATAGATTTATGCAAAATTACCTTTATTAGTTGGTATCATTTACTCGCTTTACATCGGAGAATATAACCACCAATATGCCAAGAGTTGAATTACCAATTAATTTACATTAATAAGCAAGCGTTAATATTATATAAAAAAAATACAACCTGTCTTCCCTTACTGTTGGTAATCGACTCGAGATTTTCACGGAAAAAGAAGATTTGCGAATTTATCTCCACACTCCCACCGCTACACAAAACTACTCATCAGAACAGTGGGTTGCCCTTTATGAAAAATATTAGGACACAGTATAAATAAACACTGTGTCCCAACCATAGAATAATAACTAAGTCCCAATAGCTCCCTTTATGAAAAATATTAGGACACAGTATAAATAAACACTGTGTCCCAACCATAGAGTAATAACTAAGTCCCAACAGCTCCCTTTATGAAAAATATTAGGACACAGCATAAATAAATACTGTGTCCTAACACAAGAATACAATTTAATTAGAATTAAGTATAGAATGTTAGCTAGCAAGAGAAGATATCTATTTATTACTTCTTACCTATTTTTCAATTACCTAACCTAACCTAACTCTTGATAGTTCTTTAGAATATGTGTTGCTATTTATAATTCTTACCTATGCTGTAACATAAATTCAATTTATTTGTTTGGAACCCATATTTTCTTAGATTCATCCTAAGAAACCCATACTTTGTTTGGATATAGATCGATAAGGGTTATATCTCTAAAAACTGATTTCCTATACAAAGATATAAGATCACGATCGAAAATTACTTATTCACTCATTACTTGCTATTCGAAAATTTAAATTTATTAGACCTCCTTAATGAGTTAATTGTTAAAGTCGGAATATTACTGAATCAACAAAAAAAAATTATACATTTAACACAATTAACACAATTTTACCTCTTCAACTCCATTATGCTTATCGAAGCAACGTGTACTTACAACAATTTATAACACACCCTCATGCAATCGCTCACCACTTGAAAAATACCTCCATTCCACATAAAATAAATTCACAATTACCTCGTATTTGTTTCCACCTTGTTGGATAGCAATTAATGTACAATTATGTTGTCAAGTTTTTTTTTTTAAGAAAAATTATTGTTCATAATAAAGGCTGCGTTTGTCCAAACTTATACTTAGATGATTATGAAAAAAAATATGTACGGCTTGGAAGCACGCCAACACTCCCTGATTTAACTTTTTACCGCGACCGCGAAGCCAATGAAATTTTGTAATATATGCTCAACATTTTATCGTAAAGAAACTGGAGGAATTTAAACTTTATGCAGATAAAAATACAATATAAAACTGTATTGCTCGCTTCATTGACATTTAACAGAGTGATAGGAAAAACTTGGCACGATGGAATATTATTTTTAATCAGCTAAAATATGAAAAAATTCTATGAATGCTAATAACATAGCTTTATTGATGTATATAGACAGTATTTTCATGTATTAACCTCTAACAGACGTATACTGTTAACTTCTCAAGATGTGCAAGATTAGCTGCAGTCAAAATTGACTTTTTTTTGGGTCAATTTGGATTTTTGGGCCACGCCTAACGTTTTCTTGTACGAGGGCCGTCCGTCGAGAAAATATTCCCTATAACAGTTGTTAGATCAACGAGTAATGTGGCTTTTCTTTGGGAAATCCTCATCCGTATAAAACCCATATAATTTTGTATGTCAATAACCTTAATGCTAATAAGTTGTTCATATTATAAAATCTATACCTATCTATAGATATATTTTTTTTTAAAAAGTCGCTGTCAACCTCTATCTGTTTGTCCGCTAACTTCTTTTAAATTTTAAGTGCGATAAACGAGGAAGGTTTTTGTATGTAATTTGCTTTTATTATTATTTATATAAGTGCGAAGCCATGAATGACTCGCTAGTACATATTGGAATACACAAAGGAAAGAATACATAGTACATAGTACATACATAGTACATACCTACATAATGGAAAAACTATAAAGTAGAAAGGTATGCATATATCATTTTCTCAGCCGTAGAACGTCCCTAATTTTCCAAAATTTTCAAAAATTACGTGTCACATGTTCCTTCGCTATGAACTCCTAAACTAATGAACCGATTTTGATCAAACTTTGTAACTATATTTAATTTGATCCAACTTAAAAAATAGGATAATTTATATTTTGAACCCGGGTGAAGCCGGGTGCGGGCCACTAGTTATGTATACATATATAAGTATAAATTTGAAGAAAAAAATTACATTCGTACAAAGCCGGAGGCGTGTCGCTAGTACGCTAGTAATCTGTTCGAGAAAGTGGCAATTTTAAAGAACACAATGCTGAATTTATGCAAAATCTCCGCTGCAATCTATCCGGCCTTTCACTTCTATTAAGTAAGATAAAGAGGGAAATATTTATAGTGAAATTAAATTCTTTCCAAGATGTCTTCGCGAACGACGTCCTCGTTGCGATCCTCTTGTTTCATTTCTGATTTATTACAATTTCATAGAGGAATTTTAAATTTAATATAATTTTTAGTGAACATTCCATTTTAAATCTCACTCGTTTGCAATTTTCATAAGCCATTCAAAACATCCAATCTTCTTTACGGATTATGAGATTCATTTTAATTTAATAAATAAGTACACCTCCAAGGAGTAGCATTTACTTTAAACTTTTTTTAATGTAAAAGTTGGGTTATTAGCAGGCTAACAGTCAACTTGGTGGTAAGCAGCTACCGTCCCTATCAAGTAAGCAACACCTCACACATTCCACACAGCACCATCTAGTTCCACAGTAAGCAACTAATGCTTGTTTTACGGATACCAGACAGTTGATATACTACATAGATTACTAAAATACATACATATTATAAATACAAAACATCCATGACTCAGGTGCAAAGGTAAAATGTTAACACATAAACATTTGCCCCTAGCGGGATACGAACCCGCGACCGTTTGGTTAACAGCTAAGGTTAATAGCCACTAGACCAAACGTGTCGTCGAAATATATTAACACCATAATACAGTATATTAACGCTCTTATTCATAAAAATCCCTTATTAGAGGTTTATAACGTTCATTAGTTAAAACGCTCATAAGACCTTAATAAGCTTATTATAAAATTCCTATTCATAAACATTCAATAAGCGTGTCATAACTAAATATTCGCTATAGGTTAGTTTATAATTGCTATGTTGCCGTTCTGATGAATTCATAGACAAATTGATTCATAGAAAAGTGATTATTGTGATGTGAGATTTTGACATTTCTTATGAAAACAAAACAATTCGCAAAGGTTATCAGATTACTTACGTGTGATCCCGGTCGTTTAAAGTTACCAAAATTATATATTTTTTCAGTACTTATATATATGACAAGAAATCGGAGGGCGGCTCCCATTTCTGGCATCACCTGACTAACCCCATTCTGATTTCAGAAGATATTTACGAGTATATATCAAAATCTCTCAAAATATTTCAAAATAGGCGGGGCACCGATGTCGTGTCATAACATCCCCGCGACCCCGCCCATCTACGGCCGCGCTGAAAACTCGTTGGGTTTTAGCCGATACGAGTCTTGCATAACCCCGCAGCGTCCCCTACACTGCTGGAACGTTTAAAATAAAGAAGATGGAGATTACATTTAAGGAATTAGTGTATATATGAGTGCGTGTGTGTGTATTTATATATTACTAGCTGGTGCCCGCGACTACGTCCGCATTCAACGATGAAAGGTACCCTATGTCCTTTATGGTGTCCCAGACAACGTGTATGCAAAATTTCATCGTGATCGGTTCAGTAGTTTTTGCGTGAAAGAGTTACAAACATCCATACATCCAATATATACTTTCGCATTTATAATATTAGTACGGATGTGTATTCTCGACACTACGGTTGAAAGATAGTTTCGGCTGATGGAAAATATGAAAACTTATCTTTGTAAGTTTTGGGTAATCAATGGGTTGAAGTCGTAATTGGTTCGTGATACTCGTTGCTATGTTTTTCAAAGCCATCATCAGAATATGACATAACTTAAGTAGAATCTTCTGCAAGGGCCCGGGAAGGTTTCTGAAAAAAAAATCTTTTTTATATATAAATAATAAAAAAATACAAAAAGTGAGACTGAGAAGGTTTGCCATGTCATTCGAACTGAAACTGCGAAAATTCGAACTACTTCAAATCTACTTTCCACTTAGCAGTTAACAAACCCGAAAACTGACAATTCAACTTTCTCACAAAAACTAAAATAAGGTTGAAAAAGGTTTACTAAAACTTTATTCTACATTATGCTTGGGAATATTCTCACTCAAGCCATCTGTTTGAACTTCTAGTGTTGGCCTGTGTGTGTCTCTTAAGAAGAACTCGTAAATGTATTATGTTTATTACTTTATTACATCAAATAATGCAAGTTCTAATCAAAATGTGGCAAGAATATTATAGGTATAAAGATGTCTAATATAGATAAAGTCACTATAAAGGTAGATAGGTAGGTCACTATAAAGATAAGTCACTATAAAGGTAGATTAGATAACCATTTATAACAAAATTCTTGACTTGATTTTATGTGAGATCTCACAAATTTTTGTAATGAAAGAACTGCGTTGCGAGACTTGGTTTTTTTTTAAATATACATTATACTACAACTATGGATTTCGCACGCCATACAAAACACTACAAGCCTTATGAAACATTTAAAAGTGACATATGCGTAGAGCATGAACTCTGTCATCTGTCATTTAAAACCAACCAATCATCTGTCATTTAAAGAAAATGTGACTTTACGTCAACACATTGGAGTTTAAAATCAATAGTAGAACTTGGTCGTTACTACCATTTACCATTGACGCACGAGGGCAAGATTCCGCCATGATTCCATATTAGGCGTACTTTTAATGTGCCGCTTTTGGCATTTGTGAGGCGAATTCCATAGTTGTACTACTTCGATGATATATATGTTTTTGATGGGTTTTATTTGATTATAAGTAAACAACTCGAAATTGAAAGCCTCACCGTGTCCCATCTCTAGCGCCTACCGAGAAAAATGGCAGACCAGCAAACTACGTGTTTGAGAAAGCTAGTTTGTATACCGGTGTTTACGTCTACGTAATTTATAATGTTGTTTTATTTAGTGCGGTTAGTGCTAGTGCTTGTTGAGTATTAAGTTATCTTCCCACTTTAATGTTTACATTTCTGGTGTTAATTTTTCTTCGTTTACCAGTTTATTTTTAGAAAAAGATATTATCAAGTCGGACTCTGTACAGTGTGCACTGCCACTACTATCCAAATAGAGAAGCCAACTTTGAAAAGTTAATTTCTTTCCAAAGTTGTCCCCGCCGGGAATCGAACCCGAGGCCCCTGGGACGTTACGCAAGCATCCTTAAAATTCGTCCAACGAGCTCGTCTTAACTCTGTCATTTTCCACAATAGTAGGTTAATAAAGTTTCCCATTTCAACATTAGGCGAACTCGAGTCTAAATGTAATTAGTAGTAATTACAGATAACACTCAGGCCCTCTTTCACCAACAACAATAAAGTGTTGATTAGTTACATTTAGAAATTATTTTATGTTTTATTAAATTATTCACTCGGTTTACTGCATCCTTCGATAGGCGATTTTTTTTATTATTATTTTCTTTTTAATGTTTGGGACTTTTACCATACAAACAAAGGTATATCATCTCCTTCATTCCCGGTTACCGGTGACTTTAAATGGCGGTTAGCCTACTTGACTTGACACATGGTGAAAGAGGCCCTCAATCTAATTAAAACTAATTTGATTACGTGTCAACGGTCGTTGCGACGTGACGACGGCTATATAGGTAACTATATAATATTTGTGGCTTGTACGAATACAGTTGGCTACTATTTATGAGCAAGCAATATATTTTAATAAAATTTCTACATGTAAATCGTCATGTTTCAACCATTCTCATATTTATTTAATAACTTAAATGGTGGCACGTATGTTGACGGTCCATTTCATGGTATGAGGTTTCCGATGTCTATTAAGGCATGATGTTGTAAATGCCCTGTCGACTTTATAAGGATAAAGATTAAGAAACGCCATAGATGATGTAAGTAAGCCATAGATGATGCTGACCCTGCAAGAATTTAATTAAAGCCCTTTAGCAGACATACTTTGTATCAGTATGGAAAGATATAATTTATATACCTAAGTGAGGACTATGTTTCAAAGTTACATACAAATGTCCATACAAATAGTTGTTTCATATATCATCCGAACTTATAATATTATAAATGCGAAAGTATTTTTGGATGTTTGGATGTATGGATGTTTGTAACTCTTTCAAGCAAAAACTACTGAACCGATCACCATGAAATTTTGCATACACGTTGTCTGGGACGCCAGAAAGGACATAGGGTACCTTTCATCCAGAAAAAAAGGACTATTCCCGAGGGATAATAAAAAATAAAAAACTAACGCCTGGCCTAAGTGTTATAGCAACACGAGGTCAAGTGTTATATTGCTTTTTTTTAAAAGAATTTCAAAGCGGACGAAGTCGCGTGCACCAGCTAGTTTATATTATATTATGGTTATTTCAGAGTTTCTGCTGCGCCCTACAATATAGGGGATATTTATGGAAATGTAAAACTCGGATAAATCAAAAAAGTGATCTGCTCTGTAAGCCAATTAAGCTGAAATATACGCGGATTGCGTATGGATATTGCGTATAGGTTTATTAAAATTTAGGGGCCACCAGCAAATGCAGCGAAGTTTGGACGAGGAAGACTTATAATATCATATTTACATCACAAATTTACTTTATTTATACACTGGCTTATTTATGTACCTAATTGGCAAAAAATAAATGCAACCGTGCGAAGCCAGGGGCGGGTGAGTATCATTAAAAATCGGTAGTACAATAGATATTTAAGTTAATTATTGTTTTATAATTTAAATATATATTTAAAAATAAGGATGAATACGTTACGCCTTATATAGTTCAGTAATTATGGCTGTACAGATAAATAAATAAATATTAGATACATTACAAGCAACGACCCTAATATTATTCTTAAAGAAAGACGGTTCAAATATAAACCTTTTACACACTGCTACAGAAATTATCCGATTATATTGACTGAATATAGTAATAATATATGTAATGTACAGAAAATTAGAAAACACGTAAACATTGTTTGCTTATAAAAAAAAACTTAATAATAAAGCCATTTCTTTCCTCATAATGTTGCCATAAACGATATCTTTATCTACAATAGTTCGTAACTGACTTTTCGGCAATCAGTTCATTGAACCGTGACAGTACCAACTTACCAACAAAGTTCTTTATAGCATATTCAACTCTATGCCTCTCGTAATAAAGTTCAAGTTCGCGCAATTAAAAGTCGGCACCCCGACTTCGTGTTGTAGGCCTATTGGAATCGGTGATAAGCGTAACGAAGTAAACTTTCCTTTTATTGAAAGTTAGCACGCTAATATTATCAACAAATTATAGCAAAATTATATTATTAAACATACTGGTATTTATTTATTGAGTAAATAATGTGATTTTGCTCAACAAGTGATTATTTTGAAATGGTTCAGTATTAAATGTCACACGGAAATTTGAAGCAATGAATAACTTAGGATAAGACTCTTCAAAACACTTTATCATGTTTTTGTCTCTTTTAAAATTATGAAAAAATTATCAATTAAAAATCTAAATTATATTCAAATTATATTATATTTATTTATACATCGTCTAATATTTAGATATTAACAATCAGAATACTTCTTACAGTGAACTGTTACAATGAACAGAATTTAATTGATCGCTAGCAATTTTTTATTGCTATATTACACAATTTTGATATACTTAAGTTCTATAGTCAGGGGTTTTGATGAAAATCTTAAATTATGTTTCAAATAGTTAAAAGAATAGTTCATATCCAAATAGCACGATTTCGCTATTGACCTGCGACATAAATGACGGCTACTCACTATATTATATTTCCAAGGTCCGACATTGATGAAGAGCAAAATGGTGTAATGAAATTTTCTCGATACAAAAATCACAACAGACTAATATTTATCGTCCGTCGATTCTTTTTCGATAAAATTATTGTAATATTGTGAGAAACTAAAAATATTGCCAATCTTTGCATACTTTGAATAATTAAAGTTTAATATAATTTGTTGAGATATTTAAAAAATACAAAGGTCATATCACTCACGCAAAGGTCACATTCTAATTCACATAAATGTGAATGAATTTACATGTATTTTTCACGATTCTCTTACGATAAGGTCGTCAGACAGGCTTACGATCCACTCGCTAGTACCACTTGATGGTATTTGAAGAAGGTGTCTACCGTCTACCGTATACACATGCAGGTTATAGATAGACCCTTAACTAATACAAAATACAAAATACAAAATACAAAATACAAAATACAAAATACAAAATACAAAATACAAAATACATTTCGCAGTGAATCACATATAAATAAAAATAATAAATCTTAATAATTGAACTTCATACTATTAGTATGTAGAGATGTGTCAATTTAACAGATAACGCAATAAATCAAATCGAATAAGTACTAAGCAATTAAATTATTAATTAACTGATAAATTAATAATTTATAGTTTGCGATAATCTGTGCACGTACACATTACCTACCAAACCTGTTATAAAAAATGATTATTATGTTATTACTAGATTTTGCCATCGACATCATCTGGCGCCTCTTTTTCTTGGGTATTATCTTCTATATTAGTCTATACTAGTCTATATCTATATCTATCTATATCTATACTTCTATACTAGTCTATACTTAATATTATAAATAAAGTATGTATGGATGTTTGTAACTCTTTCACGCAAAAACTACTAAACCGATCACCATGAAATTTTGCATACACGTTGTCTGAGACACCAGAAAGGACATAGGGTACCTTTCATCCAGAAAAAAAAAACTATTGCCGAGGGATAAATAAAAAATAAAAAAAAACTAACGCCTGGCCAAAATGTTATAGCAACACGAGGTCAAGCGTTAAATTGCTTTTTTTAAATTTTCAAAGCGGACGAAGTCGCGAGCACCAGCTAGTTATTTATAAAATAAAGTAATTTATTTTTTACTTCAACACGATCCCTTAGGAACATTACTTTTTTTCTGGTCATAATCAGCTTACAAACGTTCACTGTTGGACATGAGTCTTTTTAATGAAGTATCACCATCTTCGGTCGTCTGCCTTCCACATTCGTCTTCGGTCGTCTGCCTTTCACTATCGTGAAGTTATCGATTCAGCAGGCGAGTAGTAGGCATAATAGACCTTCTTTAACACTCTTTTTGGTCTGTTAAACAACGCGCAGACTTAGAAAATATCCAATGGACACGCGTTCCAACAACTCCGGTTGCCGGGTAACGCTAACAGATCGACTCAATGACAGATTTATCACGTTTCCTACTTTATCCTACCAATACTTAGCTTTGGCTTTCTCTAAGGTATTAAAAAACTTTTTCAATTTAATAATTTAAAATGTTATTGTAGTATTATAATAATAATATATAATGTATAGTCGCCATGCGTTGGTCCGCTAACTTCTTCTAAAGGCCATCAATAAAAATAATCCAAATATTCAAGTTTATTTTAAGTATATTTTTTTAGTGAATGATAAGTTTAAATATATTGTGTCGATTATTAGAACACTTATTTGAAAATTTTAATGAAGAAATTTTAATTTAAAAAATTAATATGAAAAAAAAATAATTTAAAGTAAATTGAGTTTATTTATTTGAAAATTAATATTAAAGGTAAATTATTTGTCGTATTTAATTGATGACGTATCTCGTAACAAATTTGTGTATGTACGCTTCAAATATTAATTCAAGAAGGATTACAAATCCAATTTTGTAATCCTTCTTAGCGAGTGAAGACATGTAACGAAAATGAGTCTACGCTAACTTTAATGGCTAATTAATATTGTATTTAGGTCTCGTATTAACACTATTACTGTCTTTCAGTAGTTCATTTGCATGAACGAGAGAACCTAGTACGCGGTGCCGTGTATATGGATGATAGAGATTATACCTATAATTTATCTATACTAATACACTGGACCACAAAGAAAATGGGTAGGTTAGAAAATCTTCAATATCTTCAAAAGTATCTGACCTAGCTTTATGAAATAAAGACTAATTTAAAGAATATTTTAATGTGCTTAAATAAAAATAAAATTTAATTAGTTTAGCTTAAATTTAGTCTTTATTTCATAAAGCTAGGTCAGATACTTTTGAAGATATTGAAGATTTTCTAACCGATCCATTTTCTTTGCGGTCCAGTGTATTATAAAGAGAGAAGATTATGTTTGCAATGAATAAACTCAAAAACTACTGGACCGATTTTGAAAATTCTTTCACCTATAGAAAACTACATCATCAGCGAGTAACATAGGCTATATTTTATAAAGCTACGCGGGCGAAGTCGCGTGCAACAGCTAATTTATATTATTTAAGTCTAGAACGCAATTTATAATTATTATACGAACTGGACTTGAAACCCATTAAATATCTGTCTGCAAGTTTACTGTTCATCTTTAATTTATTTATAAAAAATTCTAACGTTCTATATATTCTAATTTGATTTAAAAAAAAGCTTTCTACATTCTTGTTTATTAAATATTTTTTATATGCTACTGGAAAAACAAATTATTTTTTTATAAATTACAAATTTATTTTCAGCTAATAAACACAGTTATATTTTACGATATTTTTATACACATGAAAAAAAAAATTGACTAGCTTTTTCATATCTATTCCTCGATCCACTTGACACTGTATGATGGAACCAACTTTTTTGTATCAATAGACTTTGAATAAGGAAAATACAGTTAAAATACATACTGAAGTACGAATAATATTGTTGTTACGTCAGCTAATTGGATTCCTTACAAGTTTCGTGTGTTTATTTCTCTTTTAAAAGACGGAGTTCTGTAATAAAAGTTAATTAGACGGCGAAGCCTGAGAATGAAGATCGATTTAGTTTTTCAGACTAATTTTAGATTGATCTGATACGAATAGTGCCTTAGCAATAAAATTAATTGTATTGACTTACACGCGAGGTCATATTGAAACATTCTAGAACTGGCTACTTATAATAAAGTTAAATATATAAATATATATATCTTCACACATTCCACACAGCACCATCTAGTTCCACAGTAAGCAAATGCTTGTATTATGAATACTAGACAGTTGATATACTACATAGATTACTTTTTTTTTGTAAATACATACATATTATAAATAGAAAACATCCATGACTCAGGTACAAAGGTAAAATGTTAACACAAACATTTGCCCCTAGCGGGATTCGAACCCGCGACCGTTTGGTTAACAGCTACGGTTACTAGCCACTAGACCAAACGAGTCGTAATAGTAGTCTGTAGGTATAATAATTATACTTTTTAATAAAAGTGTAGTTAGAGTTAGTTTTTGTTTATTCATTGTGACATTTTAAATATATGTCAGAGCAAAATACATTTGCGATCTGGCAACAATAATCACTGTTGCCAGACCGCTACAGAGCGCATCAATGTCTGGCACAATAATTAATAAGAAACCCTAAAAATATTATAAATACGAAAATGAGTTTGTTTGTTTGTTTGTTTGTTACGCTTTCACGCCTTAACTACTCAATCGATCACAATGAAATTTTGCAAGAATATAAAAAAGTTGAGGTTACTTTCATCTTGAAACAAATGACTGTTCCCGAGGGATTATATCAAAATATAATATACTAGCTGTTGCACGCTACTTCCACCTCGTAACTTTATAAAATATAGCCTATATATATATTACTCGCTGATAATATAGCTTACTAAAGGTGTGAGAATTTTTAAAATCGGCTCATTAGTTTTTGTATGTTTTTATTCATACAAAAACACAAATCTTCTTATTTGTATAGAAAAAAATCAATGCTTCAATTAAATGCACGTGATCCAAAGGCTTAAGGCTGATATTAGATGATTCGTTTAAATTAATTAATACTATATAGTATTAATTAGATTTGGTTCAATCAAACGCCTTTTCAAGAATCAAACTCTACCAAAAGATAACAAACATTTATTGTTTCCTCACTTAATCACTTTTCATTATAATTATAATACTTAATTATATTCATTATAATTAATATAATACAATCCTTTGTTATAATTATTATTATTTTACATCATCTTCGAATTATATTTTAATATCCAGTCAAGTTAAAACTCTCGCCCCATAATGGAAATCATCTGTCCCAGACCAAAAAAACATGCCACAGTCCAATCATAAGCTGTGGCCTCATTGACGTCTTGGGTATAGAACTAAATTAAACAATAATCATCATTAATGTAATACAGAACAATCGATTGACCTAACAATTTTTTTTGACACACTCATACAAAGTCTCATCATTTTAAGCACACAACAGCGAGAAATTAAATAATTAAGAGGTATAAACGTTTCGGGTAACATTAAAATTAACACTTTAACGGGCATTACATAATGAAATTACTGAAGGACGTTCGTGTGAACACCCAGTATTTTTTGGGTGTCCATATTATACGTATTATAATATACTTTTTAAGGTTTCCTAAAAGAAATCGTCTCTATCTTTCGTCCTATTAAAGTTAACAATGCTTTTAAATTTCTCTGATATTACTTTTGACTTAAAGGCGCATACCACAATTAGTCACATACCATCAAAGATACCATCAGCCTCCCCCCCATACTTTGTTACAAAATTGTGTTTAAATAGTTCATAATAGTTTGTCAGCAAGATAAACTGTGAAAATATTACACCATGGGAATACAAAAAATACAAAAAATACAAAAAACACAAAAAATACAAAAAACACAAAAAATACAAAAAATACTCTTTTTGTTAATGCTAACATATTTTATTTATTTATTCACTTATAATTTTTGTAAGATTATTTTTTTCACATCAATTGTACAACTTACTTACATCTGATAACTGATATGGTCGAGTGTAACATTTGCTATTCGCTTTATGGTCAAAGCAATTATCTCTGCTCCGGAATACTGATTCACAAGATATAACACAGATAGATAGATATATAGATAGATACGGCACACATCACAGATTCTCTTTCCCTATCAATTTGTGATATCAAAGCCATAGGAATAATAGCACATAATAAGACAATATGTAATAGTAATAAAGCTGCCTGTACATGGAACAAGAATCAATCTTTTATATGTCATAAAGCTTTAATAAGGTTCCAACAAATGTTCAAATCAATAAAATTAGCTTATTGGACTTCAATATGACGATATTGAACTTAAAATGAAAGGCATTCAATAAGTCCAAAACAATACTGACTTATTATCTTATAGAGGACTAGCTGGTGCTCGCGACTTCGTCAGAGTTGAAAATTTAAAAAAAGCAATATAACGCTTGACCTCGTGTTGCTATAACACATTGGCCAGGCGTTAGTTTTTTATTTTTTATTTATCCCTGGGGAACAGTCCTTTTTTCTGCATGAAAGGTACCCTATGTCCTTTCTGGTGTCCCAGACAACGTGTATGCAAAATTTCATGGTGATCGGTTCACTAGTTTTTGCGTGAAAGAGTTACAAACATCCATACATCCATACATACTTTCGCATTTATAATATTAGTAAGATTTTACTGTCACGCACACATGAGACGATGAGAACGGTCTTTTTAAGCACTGTAAGATTTTACCAATAAACACTCAGTTTTCTTTTTCACTACTGAAAGATATTTTTTTTTAATGAATCTTAAAAAATATTGATGGAACAGCCTGTATGCACTAGAGTACTAGAGTATCAAAAAAGGGGCGCAAGGACTACCGCTTACATTGTCCCACACCTTATCAACAGCCTACATTTCAGATCTATGTAACAATATAACGATTAAAAATATTAAATTTAAGTTAAAGCAATATTTTTTAAATTGTAATTAATAGTATATATATTTAGTTTTAAGTATTACAAATGATAACACATGATTAAACCTTAGTGGTTTTTAGTGTTATCATTTTACATGTAGATATTATTAGTCTTAAAATTGTTAAAATTATAAATTTTTAAATTAAAAAAAAAAACATACTCGATACTTATACAAAAGTCTCTTATTCATTCACTTTTTTAATTTGGTTTGAGATTAGTAGATGTACCTAATGTGTGGAGGGACTAATCGTGTTATGACGAGTGTCATATTAAATTAACTTTATGCCTAGAACGGTTTCAGTTTAAATGAGATTTCTTGCCAGTTCATTCTCATAAAATATGCATACCGAACTAGTGGTAAATACAAAAGAAATGACTATTGTATGAGACTGAAATTTAATTCTACGCAGTTAAAAATATTTTTATTTTACACATAAAATTACTGCGTTCTAATGTGTCATAATTTTCATTAGCCCACAAGGGTCCACTGTTGGACATTGAACATAAGCCTTTTAATTGTGTAAGCCCAACACACTTCTCTCTCTCTCTCTCTCTCTCTCTATCCTTTTCTCTCTTTTACTCTCTCTCTCTCTATCTATCTCTCTCTCTATCTCTCTCACTATCTATCTATCTATCAATCTCTCTCTCTCTATCTCTTCCTCTCTCTCACTCACTCACTCACTCTATCTCTCCCTCCCTTTCTATCTCTATCTCTCTATCTATCTCTCTATGTCTATCTCTCTCTATCTCTGTCTCTCTCTATCTCGCTATCTCTCTATTCTCACTCTTACTCTCTCTCTATCTATTCTCTCTCTTTCTCTCTCTCTTTATCTATCTCTCCTGCATTTCTCAGCTCGACGATTCTCATGCATCTCTGCATTTAGCCACTATCAACCGCTCTTTGGAGGTCATCTATCCATCGAGCAGGTTTTCTCCACTCCATATACTACTCTCTGATATACTTATCTACATATACGAGTAAATACAATACTCCAAGAACATTTTTATATTTAAGGTGAATGCAACATATATCTGACACATAGATAGTGGTGCAAAGAGTTTATTTTAAAATACCCTCGTCTATTTCTCGCAATGAGAACGACCCGTGGCATTGAGTTAACTGCAACTCTTGAACTTAATTACACAACCGTCCTTATCTTAAGTCGTAAGCGCTCACTTTGACGCACTCCTCTCGCGAAATCAGGACTTTTAGTACTGAGACTTTAAAGAAATTCAATTTTTTATGTAGAACTTTCAATTATGTTACATGGGAAGTTTTATTAATTCATATAGAAACAAACATCAAATAGAAACTCTAAATGCGATTCCACCATTTTGACAGTCGGGATAAATTATCAAACCCACTTTACAAATCATACAAATAACCTAAACAGTAAAGAATGGACTGAATTTTATTCTAAGGTTCCGCGCCTTGCTGAAAAATATGTATTTTTGCTGCATATTATTTATTTATTTTTAAATTATTACCTCATTGATTTAGATTTAAATTTAGACTGTATTCATAATTAATATAAATAAAATGCATCATATGAATATATATGAAATGTTTTCATTAACAAAATTTAAACTAAATGTTTATAGACAACTTTAAACAGATCATCTAAACGAAGTACGTAAGCCTAAACATTCAAGCCAAAATTTTAGATATATAAAAATACTAGCTGTTGCCCGCGACTTCGTCCGCGTTGAACGATGAAAGGTACCGTATGTCCTTTCTGGTGTCCTAGACAACGTGTATGCAAAATTTCATGGTGATCGGTTCAGTAGTTTTTGCGTGAAAGAGTTACAAACATGCATACATACTTTCGCATTTATAATATTATACTAGTACGGATTGCTATGGTGATGCTGGTAACAAATTTTTCTTGTCGTAGGGTAGTTAAACTTCTTCGAGTAGCGGGCTGGCAAGCGTCTTAGAAGGCATATAGGGATTGCATTGGAAAGTGGATAATTAAATATATGCTAATTAGCGTAATCATGTATTCTTCACATGGAACCCTAAAAATGATCGGCATCCCACCGAATATCATAGGCATATAAAAGCTGTCGGTGGATGATGGACGACCCCGTCCACAGCACATGCCTCCTATACCTCTCGTGCCACTCATGACACCCATACCGTGTTATTGATGTTGTCGACAACGTCCATTTTGCAATTATTCAGCGTGACAAACAGTATCTAATATGATACCCTGTTTTTTTTTATTTATTTATTTTTTAAATTGGCCCACCAGTTGATAAAAACTATACTGTACCGGATTACAACAGTGGGACACAGGTTCGAATCCATGTCAATTGATCTCTTAACATATTTAGAAATACGAGTATCATACTCGTACGTGTTTGGTTTTTTACAAGCGAAGTTAGCGACGGAGTGGTTAGAGTGTTTGGCTTAACACTCTGTCTCAGGGGTCACGGGTTCGATTCCCGGCAGGGTTAACTTTGAAAATGAACTTTTTCAAAGTTGTCTCAGGTTTTGATCAAAATAGTGACAGTCTAACTGCGTTTTGCGGTCATTTAAGAACCTCGTCTGAACGTGTCTACATAAGCATACCCCCTTACAGAAGACCTCCGTGATATAACAGCATATTTGCTGTGTTATGTTATGCAAGGGATGATAGAGTCCATTTCCCTATGCCTTCCCAAACCCTTATCCTTAATCCTCACTTACAGCACCTGTGACGTTGTATCATAAACAAAGGTAGCCACCTACCATCAAGTAGACCTTGATCACCGCATTTTATCGTAAAGAAATGCACCTACTTTATTCTAATTTAGAAACTAATTGTGACCACGCTAACCTACTAAGTTAGGTTAGCGTAGACACTAAGTTAAGGCACTTTTGATTCAAAGAACAAAGGGAAGCGGAGTAAAGACATTATTGCCAACTTTTAAACGCAGAACTTTATGTCCTCGTTCTAGAAAAGTAGAAAATACATAATTATGTTTGTTTTAGTTTAAAATTATTTAAATTTGCTCTTAAAGTATTCTATAACCGTTTAAGTACTAATAATATTATTATTAAGTGTTAAAGCTACATAAGTAGTCAATCAAATCTAAAAAAATCAAATATACTTAAAATTTCCAATCAAATTAAATTTTAATTAAAATATCATTCACTACTAGTTATAACATAATAAAATATAAATAATTGTCAATATATTATAATCAAAATTCATATGAAAATCATATAATAAAAATCATTTATAAATTATGGTAATAAAATTTGAATTAAATTAAATTAAAAATGTGCTCATTTGCCTGTTTTACCACAATGGGAAATGGTAGTAACGATCAAACTTTCGCACTTATCAAAAAAAAAGGAAGAAAGTATAGTTTATTTAAATCACCTTACCTATAATAAATAGGTATATTTGTAGAACTAGAAGTAAATTCATTACTCAACTAGCTGGTGCTCGCGACTTCGTCCGTGTTGAAATTTTAAAAAAAAAGCAATATAACGCTTTACCTCGTTTTGCTATAACACTTTGACCAGGCGTTAGTTTTTTATTGACCCCTCGGTTTATGCAAAATCTCTTTGTTATCGTTTCAGTAGTTTATGCGTGAAAGAATTACAAATATCCATACATCCAAACATCGAAAAAATACTTTCGCATATATATTATATATATTAAATATAGACATAGATTATTAAGATTCTATGATCTGATCTTGTTAAGTCGTCAGAGATTCTAAACGAGAGGTAGGTATTTCAAACTGCGAACGACTGCGAGCGAAATTTTGAATGCAAATTCGGATTAATCTTAAAAGCTATATAAAATGTAATCTATGTAGTATATCAACTGTCTGGTATCCATAATACAAGCATTTGTTGCTTACTGTGGAACTAGATGATGCTGTGTGGAATGTGTGAAGATATTTATTTATTTATTTAGTTATTTATTTATTTTATTTTATTTATATAAGTAAATAATAGAATATAAATATTAGAATAATATTTTATTTCACTATAGTAACAATTTGAAATTGTTCGCAGTATCGCCACCGTAATATTATCACTATAATGGCTTCGCTGAGTTCTTTAGATAAATGTTATCAATGCAGTTGTAGTGTGCTTGTATTTTTACTTAAGAGGTCTGTATACAAAATATTTATTATTTATTTTAAGATACACCAACAGTACACGTGTTAAAATTATTTATGACATAATGATACACAGCGTATTTCAGCTGACACACGCACCAATTACAGGCGTATACAACATTAGACACAAGAAGTAAGTAACTACTATCTACTTCCACACTAAGTAACTAATGCTTGTATTGTGGATACCAAACAGTTGATATGATATACTATATAGATACTTTTTTTGTAAATACATACATATTATAAATACAAAACATCCACGACTCAGATACAAAGGTAAAATGTTATCACATAAACTCCAATTTCTTCACTCTAAAAGTCTAAATCATTGTAAACTCCCCGTTACTGCCACTCAAGATTCCATTTTAAAACTTATTCTATATTCCAATGGTAAGGAAATGTCTCGAGCTTTCCTATTGCTTTGTCGACCATTGAATAACATTGCAAACCCACTGGACGATTCTTAGTCTAGAATTTAAATATCTTCAATGTATATGTTTTATTTCGGCGGACAGGTTGTCGGTCCGTTTGAAACTTGGTAGCTATCAAATCAAGGGCTATTCAACATCATCTCAGCCGTAAGATGTCCACCATACTTTTCCAATAGTACTGGTCGGAAGCAGCCTGGATCCACTGCTGAACTGCGGCATTAAGTCGAATGTCCACTTCGTGGGATAGACTTTTATGCATGTTTTCAATACTCTAGAATTAACATATCGTTATTTCATGGTGGCCGTCTGTTAAGAGTGGCTGTACTACAGCTATAAATGTTATTACTGCGTTAATTTGACTGTGGTATCCTCAGTTAAAGTCTTCGGCAAGTATATTCGCGTGGTAAGATCGCTTGTTAAGTATATATATTTTTGGTAAAATCTTTTCAAAACTTTTTCTCATTCGTCGAAGCACCTATGTATTTGCAATGCGGTTTGTCCACCAGATACGTAACATTCTGCGGTAGTACCGCATCTATGTACATAATAATACGAGTATATAGTAATAATAATATACATTACATACACCAAATGTTGATATATGCCTGAGTAAAGATATACACGTACTTGCAATATGTAGAACTAGCTGGTGCTCGCGACTTCGTCCTAAAGTGCTATAACACTTTGGCCAGGCGTTAGTTTTTTATTTTTTATTTATCCCTCGGGAATAGTCCTTTTTTTTCTGGATGAAAGGTACCCTATGTCATTTCTGGTGTCCCAGACAACATGTATGCAAAATTTCATGGTGATCGGTTCAGTAGTTTTTTCGTGAAAGAGTTACAAACATCCATCCAAACATACTTTCGCATTTATAATATTAGTAACGGACTAGTACTGACTGGTACGGACTAGTACTGATGTTAAATTACTATAATATTGTATTAGGATACATTTCACAACGGAACATATGAAGTTATTTTACGGTAGTCTTCTATAAGAAGAAGGTGAAATCTGCTTCTCTGTATCAGTCCGAATATTGAATGATTTAGCACCCCCACTTCTGGGCAAACACTTTATTATGGAAATACATTGCGAATTGCTAGTAAATCTCCTCAACCCTCAAGTCAAGATTCACACTTTTACCAAATATGTATGTAATTTAAAAAAGAATTTACCAAAAATACACTTGGAACCAATAGTTTAACCTCTATTAGTTGTTCTTGTGATGTGTCTAGTTGTACACCACGTCACGACACAATTCTCGTAGCATTAATGCGATTTCGTAGCAGCTACGGCGTAGACGCGCTACGAATGTGAATAAACATGACTGGTACACGTTTAAATACTCGTATTTAAACTAAGTTTTAACATAAATGTAAGCGATAAACGCTTACTCGCTAATTACAGATAAATACTAATTAAATGAAACTGCAATTTTTTAAATGTACACAATGATTAAAAACATACATTTTCATAGTCAATTCAAGAAATCAACATTGTAAGGAAATGTACAAGACTTATTTTTTATTTATTTATTCAAAATCCAAAGCCCTTAAACGTTCAATTTACAGATAAAAAAGCTTAACATACAGCAAAATACCGATTTTACTAGTCCGTTGGATGAGCGGTTAAGGGTACTCAACGCTCCATCTCAGGGGCCCCAGGTTCGTTCCCGACAGGGTCAACTTAGAAATAAATTTTCCAATATTGGCTCTGGTCTGGATTGAAAGGCCTATCTTACTCGCTGATAATGTAGCTCACTTTCATATTTTTAATAATACTAGCAAAGTCCGAGTACTTTGTAAAATATAGCCTATGTTACTCGCTGATACTTTATAGGTGAAAGTATTTTTAAAATCGCACCAGTAGTTTTTGATTTTATTCATTACAAATTGAGAGAATTGAGATTCTTTTCTCTTTATAATATTAGTAGAGATTATTTCAAGTTATTTATGATTTTTTTTTAAATATGATTTTAATATAAAATTATATCTTTTTTACATTTAACTTGATTACTTAATCACAATAAATAAGCATTATATTACATGTAGCGTGTGTAACGTACATACATACAATATTTCTTAAGCATACCAAAATACAATAATTGGAAAATTATACTAATAATTCTTTACATTTATAACCAAAATATATTTCAAAAGGTTTTTCTCGTATACAAATGTATTCAGTTCGAAATAAAATGAAAATATTGAAATGTTTTACATCAATGGCGGTTTTAAGTTGCATTTTTTAATGAAATGACCAAATCCCAGAGAGCAGAAAACCAATTTAAATTTTCCTATTAAAAATACTCTTCTATCCGTACTAATATTATAAATGCGAAAGTATGTTTGGATGTATGGATGTTTGTAACTCTTTCACGCAAAAACTACTGAATCGATCATCATGAAATTTTGCATACACTTTGTCTGGGACACCAGAAAGGACATAGGGTACCTTTCATCGTACAACGCGGACGAAGTCGCGGGCACCAGCTAGTAATCCATAAAAAAATCTGTTGTTTTAATATGATGTTCATATTTATTTAAGTTGGGTTTTCTTTATCAGGAATACAAGAAAGGATATTGGCTGCACATTTACTCATATATTTTCTCAGGTGTTACATTTTAATTTTTCTGTCTAATAAAAAAAAATATAGATTAATCGGGTGTATCTTGTTCTATACGTAAACGAGCAGTGTATTTTATTTTATTTATTTTTTTCAAATATTAAAAAAAAATTGTACATGTGACCAAGGACAAAAAATTGTTTTTAAAATTTTTGTCTTTTTGTATGTGCGCGCTAATCACAGAAACGGTTTAACCGATTTGAATGCGGTTTTCACTCATGTATTGTAGCAAGCTTCCCATAACATTTAGTGTTTGTTTTATTTCAATCGGTTTACAAACAATAAAATTGTATTGAATATCGAAATACTAAGAGTACGAAAACCGCACGTACGAAGTTGCGAGAATAGTTAATATTAAATACATTTTATTGCTAACTGTACACCGAACGTAAACAGTCTATTGGGAGCTGTAAAAAGTTAAGAAGTTCAGTAAAGTCACTTAAAAGTTTGGGGAATATACTTAAAATTCAAACATAAAATATGTTAAACAAGCTACCTATGAGAACTTCGATATTCGCCCACTTATTTATTTACATAGAAGAATATATTATTTCATTAGGAAATATATAAAGTTTTATATGGTATATTTATATAAAACCCAATTTCGACCTAATATTAAGTAAATTAAGTATCACACAAAACATAGCCTTTTCTCTGTATGAGTATACATATATAGGCCTAACATGATGCCTTAATAAATAGTTAACACTTCGAATATTCCAGTGCTAAGGTGTTCTAATTGTTAGGGCTATGAATCATCATTTTTATCCAAATAAAAATTGGAAAATTCCTCTCAAACGTAGGTCTGGGATTCGAACCACCATACACCGTGTTGAAGCTGAGTGTAGACTGCCTTCCATTTGTTAGAGCCGAGAAAGCGAATATATAAGCAAGCGGAACATGATCGAGGCCATTGTACAGAGCAAAGAATGTTGGGAATCAGAAACGCTCTGCTGTCGTCCGAAGAAGTAATATATAAAAGGGATTTTCCCCTCCATCATGTAAAAAAAGACTGTATTCCATTATTATTACATACTAGGCTTTTCGAGATACAATATACTTTGTCTTAATATGATAACGTATTATATAGACAATCGATATAGGCACCTAGGTCATAATTGCTCTAAATACTATTGTGTGTATTGTAAAATGTGGTTTGAAAACTGTCTCCCTGATGGATTCCCGCATCCATTTGAATTTGTGGTGTTAGCGTCGTGCGGTGCTATGTACTTGCTGTAGTACAAGTTATTAACTAATAGCGATATCTAATTATAAATAAATATCATTACAATTTTGGAAATGCACATTTCAAACCATCAAAGCACGAATTGCTACTAAATAATTGATGATTTAGCTTTTGCTTGCGGTTTTGTTAGCATATAGGAGTATATTAAAGCCTATCATCATGTCAGCCACAGGACGTCCATTCTTGGACATAAGCTTCCCCCATAATTTTCCAGTAGACCTGTCAGAAAAAGCTTGATTCCAGCGTCTACCCACTGCTCTTATTAGTTTGTCAATGCGTCTTATCAGCCCTTATATATTATAGCTCTTATAGCTGTCGGATTCGAGTCAGATGCCACCCAAATCTGTGAAGGTGTTATAAAGCAAACGATTTTTTTCATATAACAATATAAGTTCATAATCTATACTTGCGACACACAAAAACACTTGAAAGTTTCCACCAAAGTCCCACAAAACTTGTTGCTTTCGTGAAATTTTCTCAAGAAAGTGTATGTTCCATTTAAACATGCCTGTATTTATGCTTTCGGAACTTTGAAATTATATTGAATAATATGATATCTCAGAGACGAACTTCGCCTTTAGACTTTAGATTTAATTTGTAGTTGTTAATGCCTCTCTTGATATTTTATCGCTGTATTATATTATATTATGTTTTACTGTTCACATATATTAATACTAGCTGGTGCTCGCGACTTCGTCCGCGTTGAAAATTATAAAAAAGAGCAATATAACGCTTAACCTCATGTTGCTATAACACTTTGGCCAGGCGTTAGTTTTTTATTTTTTAATTATCACTCGGGAATAATCCTTTTTTTCTGGATGAAAGGTACCCTATGTCCTTTTTGGTGTCTCAGACAACGCGTATGCAAAATTTCATAGTGATCGGTTCAGTAATTTTTGCGTGAAAGAGTTACAAACGTCCATACATCCATACATCCAAACATACTTTCCCATTTATTAAATGAGAATAATAGGTATATTTTTAAATGAGAATAATAGGTATGTATTTAAGAATAATAGCTATATAAAACAAACTTTATATCACATAAACAATTTTTCTCGGCTTATGCAACTATATAACATAAACCTTCCTCGTTTATCGCTCTTTCTAATGTTGAAAACTGTATCAAAATCTGTTGTGTAGTTTAGAAAGAGTTAGGGGAGAAACAGACACAGTCGGAGAGTGGCTTTATTTTATAATGCGTATAGATATAGATTCAGTAACCTTTTGTTTCTTTTTTAAGTAATATTTAACTGGAAAACAATGAACATAACTCGGCAATTAAAACAAATTGTCCGTTTATCGCAACAGAATCGGTCGAGCAATTGAATTTTACGATCGCATTCACAAACTTGTACTGAACTCTGAATGATGTTCACCGATTATTACAATTATTGTACATTTGTAAACATCATTTATTTAAAATTTTGAATTCTTAATCAGAAGTTTATAAGCTTTTTATAATCAAACATCACAAGAAAAAAATCAAAAAGAACACTTAAGCATTCAGGCAATGAGGGTTCGATACTTACCTGTGGAACTCCTACACAACGTGTATGCAAAATTTCATGGTGATCGGTTCAGTAGTTTTTGCGTGAAAGAGTTACAAACATCCATACATCCAAACATACTTTCGCATTTATAATATTAGTACGGATTTAAAAAATATTCTTTGCAAAAAAACCAGACAGGTTAGTAATATTACGTGTAAAAAATTTTACACATACATAGATAGTTACGGGTAAGTCCCGTTTAGGGTTATTGTCAATTGTCAAGATTATCGTTGTCAATAGCAGGGTCATTATGATATAAATGTCATTGAAAAAATCCTCTAGCGTGTAAATACATTTTTCTGTGCAATATAAATTGTCAGCCATCGCTGGGGCCAATTTTGAATATTGTTTAAAAACACGTAAAACAGGTAAACATTTTGAATATTTCCTTTAAAAGAAGCACATTTCTAATATAGGTAGCATTTTAGAGAAGCAAGGGAGTTATAATTTAGTAGGCACATTCCAACCTTCCTATCTGTGACTTTTTCATGCACACACTATTTAATTAATCGACGGAATTATTTAATAGTAAATGATACGTTGAAAAACCAACAGTACCTTTACCATGAGTTTACAATGACAGCAATCATAAAATATTTATATGGAAATTGTCAATTTGACATTGACAGGTGACAGTTATTCATATAAAAGTTTTACCCTCTCGCTAGCGAGTGCGGTCATTGTAAACTCATGGTAAAGGTACAGATGTCCTAATATCACAATTTGGAAGTCCTTAGCTACATAAGTTCAAGTTTTAACAGTGATGTTTTAACCGTAATGATGAAACCTTAAAAAGTTAATTAGGCCATGACTTTCCCATAGACTACTCACTTATGAATAAACTATGTACGAAAGTAGATAACGCCGGGATAATTACTCGCACGAGGATTAGGCGAACTCGTGTTACATTGTAAAGAGGTTTCCTCACTAAATAAATCACATCGACTCAAATTGAGGCATCGAACGTTGCATCTAAGTAATGTGAATCCCTGTGTATTCCATACACCTATTGAATGTTCCTTTGTAAAACTAGTAGTATTGTGGGGCATCAGTTCTATTGGCGGAATATTTATTATTTTGTACATAAAATAAAATTGTTGTTAGTCTGTGCGTTTGTGGCCTCCTTCTCGAAGTTGGCTCTACCTAATTGGACTGTTTGTCCCAAGTAGATGTACTCGTCCACAACTTCAAGAGTTTAATTTTGAACTCATTTCTAGGGTGGGCACAACATGGACATAACTTTCATGTCCATATTCCCTTTGGGAAACTCGGTTAAGAAATAAATAAATTATAAGAAATAAATGCATTGATTATGATTGTAATGATTTTGTTAAATTCTCACCATATAATATTCTTTTATCCAAAAATATAGTAAACTAGCAAACCGCTCCCGGCTTCGCCCGGAGTGCAATTTTTACATTTATACTAATATTATAAAGTTTGGTTGAACGCGTTAATCTCAGGAACTACTAGTTCGAATTCTTTTTGTGTTGTACAGTCCATTTATCGAGGAAGGCTTTAGGCTATGTAACATTTTGAACGCGGACGAAGTCGCGGGCACCAGCTAGTATAAAAATATTCGCAGTTTATCCCTCTTTCCATATATGAAAATCGAATTAAAATCGGTCCACCTATTTTCGAGTTTTTGAAACGTACACAAACCAACTTAACATTTTTACCTATCTACTAAAAGATTAATAGTTCTGTTGGTCATTAGTTAGTACTATTGTGTGGCAAGATTTCATACATGAGATTTTTTGACCACATGATGGTAGGCGGTTAACGTCACCCATAACACAAGCAAAGCCACAGATAGTGTAAGTGCGCTGCTGACCATAGTAGCATAGTAGCATAAGGGATAAGGAAATGGGCACAGGCATCACTTAATCACCGAAACACAACTTACTCACAGAAAGTGTTGTTTCAAATAGAAGGCGTAAATGAGGCGACATGTCCCTAAGCGAAAAGCCTTAAATAAAGATTTAAAAAAAAAATTTAAAAAACGCTCTTAACAATGCCTTACCACACCTAGTTTAATGACTAGTTAATGTATTGTGTAGTCTCCCTTAGACGAGTTAACAATAATACAATACAACTATTATGAGCAAAGTGGGTTAACTGCCCACAATTAACATGCATTTGCGTTGGAGAGATTCCAGGGTTCACTATCCACCGTACAACGATATGACGGCCGTGTTTTGGGGTGTAAGTAAACACATGATGTAAATATACATATTAATATACTACCACTTGGTAGAGTTATCGTCGAAATGGATAAAGCGATTTCTATTCTAACCAAGAAAATTTATTAAATAACTCTCTAGCAAAAATTTTATTGTGATTATATTGATGAATCATCTTATCGTTTATGTAAATTAACTGAAGCGCTGATATGGACAAAATACAAAATTACACTTCTGAAATACTAAAACAATCTAAAAACAGACTTTAGTATTTTATGTAGACAGAGCCAGATTTTTTTATGTAGAGTCGGCAAGCAAGCTTACTTGATGGTGGTATATTTGATGGTAAGATGGCTACCGTTGTCTATCAACACAAGCAACGCCATAGGTGCTGCAAGAGCGTTGTCGACTTGAGTAGAATAAATGAGAAGGGAATAGGAGGGAATAGGGAAATCGGTTTCCCGAGGGATCGTCTAAAAATATAAAAAAATCGGCGCCACCGTCGTCACAGCCGTAAAGATGTCGCTATAAGATGTCGCTTACATGTTACATTACACACATTTTTTAAACCCGGCCGTAGTCGCGGGCACCAGCTAGTCTTTTAATAACTTAATGTATCATTGAGCTTTATTTATTTTACTTACCTACTTTATGTAAGTATATTTTTTACCTAAAAAAAAATACACTGGATCGCAAAGAAAAGGGGTCGGTTAGAAAATCCGTACTAATCCGTACTAGCATTATAAATGCGAAAGTATGTTTGGATGTATGGATGTTTGTAACTCTTTCACGCAAAAACTACTAAACCTATCACCATGAAATTTTGCATACACGTTGTCTGGGACATCAGAAACGACATAGGGTACCTTTCATCGTTCAACGCGGACGAAGTCGCGGGCACCAGCTAGTCTTCAATATCTTCGAAAGTACCTGACCCTAACCTAGCTTTATGAAATAAAGACTAAATTAAAGCTAAACTAAATAAATTTTATTTTTATTTAAGCACATTGAAATATTCTTTAATTTAGTCTTTATTTCATTTATAGCTAGGTTAAACACTTTTGAAAATATTGAAGATTTTCTAACCGACCCTTTTTCTTTGCGGTCCAGTGTATTAACGAACGATACTCACGTCTAGTACTCCTATTTCCTCTCCAATAAATTTCCACAAGGTGCTATAAATACATGAATATTCGTATGTTAGTCAATAGTGGTGTACCTTCTGAGAACATTTAACTGCGGCTATCATCGGCCTACCATTGTCGAAGTAAACCACTTCAAATTGCTGCTTTGTCGTCCCCAATAGGCCCTTCTACGGTTCTATGAGTAAGTATATCTATTGTACACTATACTACTCATATATCTCTCTTTAATAACTATCTTATTGGTATGAAATATCATTTTTCTCTATAGAAAATTAGGAAGCTTTCTTTTCAAATCTCATAGAGGCTTTGAACAATTTGGATGACATTACTTCACTAGATAACTTTGACTGTTACTAGAATGTAATCAGGGTTTCAATTTACAATTTCAAATGCGTCTTTCTATTTTACATTTTATACTTTTATAATAACCACATCTATTTGATGAGATTTTTAAAAAAAAATTGAATTCAAATATAACTAACGGTGATACTCAATGGTTTTCGAGGTATGTACACATTTGAAGAATGACTTGCAGCTCGGTTGCGATATTTATGAAAGGTTTAAATATTCGAACGTAGCGTTGTTCGTTTTGCATAGAATTCAGTTTTGTTTAAATCAAAAATGGTATCGCGCTATTTTATGTGAACGATTCAAAACTTTGACGAATACGATACGTATTCGATCGTATATAAAACTGACGACATGCCCTGGATTTGCATGGGTGCATTTTTTGCTGTAAATTATAAACACAAACCTTCCCTAGTTTATCTCTCTTACCTTTAGTTAAAACCGTATCTAAATCTGTTGGGTATTTGAAGAAATTGACGAAGAAAAAGACATGCGCGGAAAGCGACTTTATTTTATGATTTGTTATAATATAATTATAACATATCTCTATAATTATGTATAGGTTACAGTGTATTGACAAACCTCTTACAGAGGACTGATACATGTAATTTTAGATGTTAATTTTCTATGCTAAAGTTCAAATTGGCAAATTTGGGCACACAGCTTTCCACATTCGTTTGGGCAACTTCTCGGATTATTTCTCGAGAAATAACAGCATGTGTGCTATTGTGTTTTGTGTAAGGGAAGGGGAACCAATCTCCTTGAAGCATATGCTGTTCCTCTTGAGCATCTGAAGCATCTGTGATGTAGCTTCAAGTGCCAGGCGACGGTAGCCATTTACCTCCAAGTGGATCGTCAGCCTGTCTGACGATCTTTACATAAAAATAAAAGATTCTTATACCTATTATAAAAGTTACAAAAGGGCAAGGAACCTTTTCCCTCACCCTTTACCTTTTCCCTTGCCCTTTACCTTGAAGGTCAGCTGCGCATTTGAATCCTAGAGGTTCATTAAAAAGTCAGTAAAAAATCATAAAAATATTCATATATCTTTTTATATTCTTTTTCCATTTCAGATAAATTTTCAATTTAGTAAGCAAATGCTGTGAAGTTATTCCACCAGTGATTTTATAGGCGAATTGCAATATATCTTCTGTAAATAACAAATATTTTAACTATTTAATATTAAACGTCCATATCTGAATTCAAATAAGGCATCCACGAATCCGTTTGAGTCGGATTGGAAATACAAACCGAGTTGTCAAATTATAAGCACTCGATGCGAAAAGATGTTGGCTTCATAGCGCCATGAGGGCGCAGACAAATCTAATTCCTACAGACGAACACATGTGCCGGTCGTGTGGTACACTCGAGGAAAGAACACTTAAAGATATTTTCAAAAAATTAATAATTTCAGCCATTAAAGTACTTTAAATTGTAAATGAATGCATTAAATTAGATTATAATAAAATATTAGCCGTATTAAAATATTATTATTAATTTTTTAATGTGTGCCCATTTTTTTTACTTTTTTGTAATAAAAGTCAGTCATCAAGGAAAATCTTAGTTTTGCACTGGTGTTGCATGTGTGATAAATCAATCGATAACGCGATAACCTGATCGAATCGATAATGATAATCAGTCGACAGTCGACAACTTGCAACGACAACCTGTCGTCGAGTGGAGGTTCAGCCTGCCTGCTGATCTCAATATATATTTAAAAAAAACACAGAATACAGATATTTTTACCACCCTCATGTCTGCGGATACGAATAGAAGATATCCAGTACAAATACCTATTATTTTAAATATAATAATTTATAAAAATAATACATTATTTTAATAAATATATTTAAAATATAATATTTAATATTAGCCATAGAATTATTCCCCTGAGTGTACTTGCAGCAGTCGACGTATCACGACCGTCTCCACGTATATATTTTAGTTGGCGCTGCAGATCGAGTCCCGAAGTCATCTGCGACCAGAACACATCTTTGACATGATAACATAGATCGAAATATAGATGGAGTATTTTCATACTTTATTTATTGTTTTTTTTTTAAATCTGCACCAACATACATACATTCTTATATCTATACAAAATCACTTCTCTAAAAGGTCCCGTAAAATTAGCAAACATAAACGAAGAAAATCGGTGATCGGTGAGTGATTAAGGAATGCCAAAGTCCATTATCCTATCTCGTTCTAATCCTTTATCCTACTAAGGTTCATTAAGTATTAGGTGCTTGTATAAATAGGATACTTCTGACTGGTCCTACTGTATTATAGGGAGGAACACTTTTTTTTTTTGAAAGTCATATAATCTGTATTTTGTTGTAACACAAAAGTCTCCTAAAGTTAATACAAAAGTTCCCTTGAACTGTATGCCTATTTGTTAGTTGATGAAATTTGAATCCGATAGTAATATTTTTAAACATAATATTAGTCCGGGCCAACCTACGTCAACGCCCGGACAAAGTTTTAATGAACCGGTAACGAGTGTAGCCAAAGCTAACCGGGTATACGGTGCTTTTGTAACGCAATATCTACCGGACGCTGACACTTGCTTGGATAAACTTTGAAAACTTAATACCACGTATTTTATTTCTAATACCAAGATTGCCTTGAATGTATCTAATAGAGGATCTATATTCCTAGAAATGATTAAGGTGCTATTTGAACAATATTAAATCAAATGGAATATTTATAGCATATTTAATTTTCGCTAGCAGATGTCCAGGTGTCACGCCGCGCTTTGTATATATAAGTAGACAATTGACATCTTTTTATACGGAAATAGAAGATGAAATTAACTAGATGAATTCTATGAGACACAATGGCGCTATAAAGATCCCATGTTGTGCTGAAGAGGGACCAATTTACGATATATTTTGCCTGGAGACTCGACCAGGTACGATATAAATAGCTTTTATAGTACAACGAAGCAGTATTTGCGGCATCACAACGGACGCACGTACTTTAAATCGTTGCAGATGCCTCTGCAGTGCTTTTTTATTTAAAGCCAATAAAATTTATAACAATGGGCTAGATGGAATAGTGCCTAATCATCCAATAAATACATACATGTTAATATACATTTAATTATCTTAAAATAATTTAAAATGAAATGAATTATTGAAGTGTCGGAGTACAAGAGTTTTAGAGTGATTGACCAAATCACTCTAAAACTCTTGCTAAAACTTAAATTATATTTTTAATAAAATAAAAAATCAATTAATGCTTATATGTATAACTAAATACTTCAATTTATATTTTGAGTGTTTTATATGATTTTCGTGTAGTTACCTCCAAAATAATTGTTTTTTCCATTCAATTCTCTAGTTTCATTTATTGATCTATTCTAGATATCAACTTAATTCTAGTATGAAAAAATCTTTTTAGTTAAAATTAACTAAAAAGTTTTTATTTAATTTTAAGACTGCTATTTCAATAATTTAATGATTTCCATCATTAAGCATTGAAATAGTATTGAACAACAAAATAATGTTGTTTATTTAAATGACAATAGCTTACATAAAAAAATACCCTTGTGAAAATAGCGTTTGAAGCCGTACTACACATATTGTTATATTTACGGAGCAACAATATTAAGTGTGATGAGAATATGATGAAAGGAAGGGAGCTCTTTTATCGCGAATTTGATAGAGTTTGGCATATATAAAACACTTTCTATTGAGTAACATTGTCTCTTTATATAAATTTCGACAAGCATCGTGACGGTTTCTTTGATGTACAACTTACTATCAATGGTAGGTGGCTTTTAGCAAAGTAGAATAATTTTTTAGGCTTATATGTTATTTCAACACCGATTTTCTTGCCAGAGTTTTATAATATTTTCAAAAAACCAAAAAAAAATAATTAATATTTTATAAATGTCAGTTCCACATTTTTATGAATATTATATATAATGACATTTTCTAACATAATAATAACGTGTCTTTCTATAGACAGGCAAGGGCTGACTTGACCCGTACCTTTACCATGAGTTTACAATGACCTCAATCGCTAGCGAGAGCGTAAAACATTTATATGAAAACTGTCAACTGTCAATGTCAAATTGACAATTATCCATATAAATATTTTACGCTCTCAGTAGAGAGTGCGGTCATTGTAAACTCATGGTACCGATCTGTGTGCAATGACTAGAGGTTAGTATAATAATAAGGATTTTAACAGAATAAGTAATATAACATAATTATAATAAGGAATTCAGCAATCCAGAAGGTGATCTCTTTTAGTAACGATCGTATAAACAGATATATTTATTTTGTTTTTTAGAAATTTCGTGTCATGTTTCTCTAGAAATAAATAATACAAAATTTTGACAGACTTCCTTTCGATACAGCTGTTATCACTACAGAACAATTTGTTTTATTTATTAAGAGACAGGCGAGCTAAAAGCTCAGTTGTTTCCATCATTAACTGTACAAGTGACATCAACTACGCAGCTGATTTTGAATATATTAAGAAAGAAAGATTAAGAAGTATAGACTATTTGTATAGAATAAAGAGTAAGAAGAATACCAAAGGGAAGTCAGCTCTTTTATTGTACATAAAATTCAGCATTGCTGTGTAAATAGTCCTTAATGTTCAATACAATTTCAGCCTAGCAATTTGTTTAGCTTGAAATTGCTGTTTCTAGTTTTATGATGGTACACCCTTACACTGAAATCATTCTGTGGTGTCTTGCTAAATGGTTATAAGTGTTAAGGGTAAGCTACTACGATTTTATCATTCCATATAAACTATTTACATGATCAAGTAGTTAGAATTGTAAGTTTTTACACTTTAAGAAGAGACTCGTCAGATTAATAAATTTACTAGATATAATTAGAACCAGTTTCATAAAAATCTATTCAGAGTGGGTTTTGTGTGAAAGAATATTTGTAACATTGCATCCATCTATCATGATATTTTTTTTCCATTAAATAATGTTTTTTTTAAATTAGTATAGGATCGATCGACAAATGCTTCTTTAAGAAAATATGATATATTAACACTAACAATGTACTATAAATGTATAAATATATAAAAGAAAGTGGGTAAAAAAAAATTTGTTCTGAACTAAAACACTTAATACGGATATTGATGCGGTTTACACTATTATTAATTGATTTAAAAGGTTTATATTAATGTTTTCAATGAGCTTATGTAACAAGCGATACTATCGTTTGTTATCTACTATACTATTAATAATGATTTAAGAAGCATATGCTGGGTTTATATTTACAATGTGTTTTAGTTAGAATTTATGGAGTAGAAATTAAAAAAAACATGTGCTGCAATTAGAATGAAATCATTAACTTTAAAAACCTTAAAAAAAAATTAATTTAAAAAAAAAATTAAATTGATATTTTTAATAGATGAAGAAAGTTTAATTGGCATAAAGCCTATCAGCTTTAAAATGTTTCTCGTAGTTGTTCAGCAGACCCTTAACTTGAAAGTTTTGATAATAGCAGTAAAACTAGTGAAGTCAGTTCATGGAGAACACACGATTGTTATCGCTCACGGCTTCATTAAAACTTGGCGTAGTTCTTGCACGCCCGAAACGTTGCAAAAGCGGTCCCTAATTATTTTTAGTGTTCCATTTACAAACGTCACGTGCTACTTCAACTATGTTAATAGACGCTCCTGCTATTAGCCATGCAACAAAATGTCTACTCTATTTTTAAGGTTAAGCAACTCAAGAGTAAAAGACGGATATATTAGAGTAGCTGGTGCCCGCGACTTGGTCCGCGTTGAACGATGAAAGGTACCCTATGTTATTTCTGGTGTCCCAGACAACGTGTATGCAAAATTTCATGGTGATCGGTTCAGTAGTTTTTGCATGAGAGTTACAAACATCCATACATCCATTTATAAAAAAAATGCATCCCGGCCGAAGCTGGGAGCGGGACATCTAGTCTAAAATAAAATAAAAAACTAATGCCTGGCCATAGTGTTATAGCAAACAAGAGGTCAAGCATTATATTGCTTATATATATATATTATTTTTCAACGCAGACGAAGTCGCGGGCACCAGCTAGTACATCCATACATCCAAACATACTTTCGCATTTATAATAATATTAAGTACGGATTTTCTATTCTTGATACGCTGCTGTTAGCGAAGATTGTGGCTTAGAAAATAAATTGTTTAAGTACATTTTCAAATATCGAAATAATTATCTCTTACTTTAAAAATCAAAAGAATAAGTTTTTTGCAAGCTCACATTCCACTTTCATAGTTGTTTATTTTAGAAGGAAATTTTATAAAACGTTAACAAAAACAATTGTAAATTTGATCACACAAGAACTAAAATTGATATTGCTTTATCTCAAAACATTCGAGAGCCTCTAGGCTTGTTGCTCTAGGAATGTTTTGAATGTTTTCAATAGATTGAATATCAAAGCAAAACATATGAACATGTTCGGATATTCAACGCCTACGTTAGTGCTGCTAAAAAAAAATCCATAAATAACTTCAGTAAGCTTTATTTCATTCACATCACATATTTTCAAAAGGTACACAGAACTTATGAATGTATGAAAATATATACAAACTATATTAATATATGTAAGGTACCTATATATTTTACTAGCTGGTGCCCGCTACTTCGTCCGCGTTGAACGATGAAAGGTACTATGTCCTTTCTGGTGTCTCAGACAACGTGTATGCAAAATTTCATAGTTTTTGCGTGAAAGAGTTACAAACATTCATACATCCAAACATACTTTCGCATTTATAATATTAGTACGGACGGATTTTATTTTTTCTGGTAAATATTCTAAGAGGCAAGAACATATTTAGCTAACTTGAAGTTTGGGACAAAGAGAAAAAAGCTCTGACATCGCTTACTATTACATCGAACATCACAGCACATGTGCTGTTTTCTAGTCTTGGTCTATCCGCGTGGCGGTATACTACAGACAAACAGACCAATTATTGATAGGGAAACGAAGACATCTTACTAGTTATCTATAATTATCAGCATAGTAATAGATAGGTATATAAAATATTATTAAAAGAAAACTATTTCAAAATATTTATTTCTATTTTATTAATTATTATTAATTAACTAATATTATGACATAATATTTCATCATACTTTTAAGTTATTATTAAAACTATAGTTTCAATTATTTCATAAAATACATCTTAAAAAGTGATCTAAACATCTATTATGAATTTTTTTTTAATATTGTCCTAATTTAACTTTAATGTGTTTTATTTATTATATTGTTATAAATATATACACGACATTATAATTCTACATAATATTGTAAGCTGGTACACAGTGTCTTATAAAATAAAAATTATATGACCTAAATATTTCAGTTTTTATTAAATGTATAAAAAAAATGTCTAAAAAATGTTACCCCTTTCGCCAAAGACAAATATAAAAACTGCATTTTTTACACAAACAATGAACGCTTGCCTACAGTTGCTCTAGCACGAGTATTTTCCAGTATTGTTATAAAACCGTCGGTCAATTACCTTGCCCCTATAGCTGGTTGAGATTGCGAACCGACAAATGAAGACAAATCGGCGACAGTACTCAATATGAATCCCCAAGGACCCAACCAACTAACCGTATTACCACGAGACTTCTAAAAGCAAATTTAAATTAATATCAATGTCTCTTTAGGGTTAAAAAAAGTAATATTAAACATCGAGCAAACGTTTGACAGCTGAAGTGCAAATTCAAGTTTTAATAGCGTTTGTGTCTGCGCCTCTGAATCTTTTCGATTTTACGAAACAAATATAACTATGGATATGGAAAAATATCTATTTATTTATTTATTTATTTATTTATATATATTTAGATTATATACAGCCATAAATTTAAAAAATATATATTATAGATTATATACAAATAGGGCTAAAGAATCATAAAAATTATATTTTTACATTTATTTATTAATAAAAAAATAATAATAAGAAAAAGAAAAAAAAAAGAGAATATTCTATAAGTGATAAAATTAATTGTTTAAAAGTAATTCGCCAATTTTCTTTTTATAAGAATTCAAATTGTTGTAAAATATGTCAATATAATTCAGAACCTTATTATTGTAGTGATATTTGGAACGATGAAAGAAGGAATTTTTAAAATGATTAGTTCTACAATAGGGAATATGAAATGTATCACTTGATCTTGTTCTGAATTTTGGTACATTGAAGTGAAATAATTCTAAAAGTGAAGAATCGATGTGATTATTTATTATTTTATATAAGAAGATTGTGTCAATATAAGATCGCCTATCGTTGGGAATAGCTAAGTATTAATTCATACTTTCATACTGAGACATGTACAATTTATTTATATAGTCACAAGTAATAGCAAGATGGACGCCAATGCGTTGAGACAATAATTTAATAAATTTTAACGCATTACGCCCTATTTTTTATATACTATCAAGATTGGCAGCGCATTTGCAACCTCTTTAATGTTTCTTGTGTTTAAGGGCGACGGTGATCACTTACCACCAAGTGGTTAGTCAGTATACCATACTTTATACAATTAAAATATTCTTTCAGTTGAACTACATGCCTAACACTTAGGGCCTCTTTCATCAACTACAAGTGAAGTGTTGATTAGTTATTTTTAGAAATAATTTTATGTTTTATTAAATTATGCACTCGGTTTAGTGCATCCTTCGATAAGCGAATTTTTATTATTAATTTTTTTAATGTTTGGGACTTTTACCGTACAAACAAAGGTATATGAGCTCCATTTATCCGGAGACAGGTGACTTTAAATGACGGTTAGCCTACTTGACACATGGTGAAAGAGGCCCTTAGAGCTTCTTTAAAGTCATTTAAAGTCACCGGTAACCGGGAATGATGGAGATGATATACCTTTGTTTGTACGGTAAAAGTCCCAAACATTAAAAAGAAAATAATTTATAAAAATCGCCGATCGAAGGATGCAGTAAACCGAGTGCATAATTTAATAAAACATAAAATTATTTCTAAAGGTAAATAAATATCTTCACAAATAAATATCTTCACACATTCCACACAGCACCATCTAGTTCCACAATAAGCAACTAATGCTTGTATTATGGATACCAGACAGTTGATATACTACACAGATTACTTTTTTTTTGTAAATACATACATATTATAAATAAAAAACATCCATGACTCAGATACAAAGGTAAAATGTTAACACATAAACATTTGCCCCTAGCGGGATTCGAACCCGCGACCGTTTGATTAACAGCTAGGGTTACTAGCCACTAGACCAAACGTGTCGTCAAATAATCAACACTTTACTTGTAGTTGGTGAAAGAGGCCTTACACTCATAACGCTATATAGAGTCTTCTCCGAGACTCCAGCGTTGATCCGAGATATTTGAATTATTGAAATATTGTGTTTATTTAGAGTGATAAAACTCGATAATACACCTGGTAGAGGTCGCGAACAATGGTTGTCGATTGAGCCATTGAAGTGTTGAGATTTTTATTTTCTAGTTTTTTCCATTTGCTAACCATTGTCTGTGTATTTGTTTATTTCCGTTTTGCATGAAAACTGTTATTGAAACTCACCACAATTGAACACATTCGTTTTGTGTAATATAACTTTGTTTTGTATTTATTTTAAGGAAATTTTTCCGTTTTTCTTTTTGGATAAAACAATTGGCTACATGATCTAAATTATAGCTTGTACTCTAAAAACTCCTCTGAGCTTAAATTACAGCTTTTTGGAACTCTTGAAAGTAATAGAAGAAGCCATGAATAAGACATAATTAATTTACAAAATAATAAATATTTTGTTGATTGCCCAAATCAAACAGGTGTAATGATTGATGTTAATAAGACTCTGGACATCACTTATTATAGTCAATGTTCAACAAGAATGATCAATAATATCTTCCAAATATAAAATTACTATTTACTTGGTGATGACCATTGATCAATATTCACCTTGCAAGTTGGCGAATAGGGGTTCAAATATTTGCATAGGATACATCTTTATCCATTCTATATCTATACATATTATAAAATAAAGGGATTAATCTTCGCTAATTTATAAACCACCTAAGGGATTTTGATACGGTTTTCACTAATGGAAACAGAGATAAACGAGGAAGATTTTCTTATATACTTGGCAGAAAAAAAACATCCGTGCGAAGCCTGCGGCGGTTGCTATTAATCTTATAATATAATAATTTTTGTAAAAATCTTTCCTGATTATCCCTCTATCCATTAGTGAAAACCGCGTGAAAATCGGTGCAGTAGTTTTTTATTTTATCGCGAACAGACAACCTTGGTTTTATAATACGTATATATTATATAATGTACATAAACACAATACAACACACACACATATATATATACATATACTGTGTCTAATTTTTACCAAAACATCTCAATAAAAATTACACATAGTAAATTTGTTTATTAATATACGTAGGCTTCTTTTATAAATGTAAAATTTGATATATTCCCAATAAATGTCGGATTTCAAAAGCTCTCCGGTCTCTTGTGTAAATAGACATATTCTATCCCAAGAATGTTTGTGTTTGTTGGTACAGCAATATCTGGCGTAGAGCCTTAGTACAGGGCAAAGCACACGCGTTCACTCGCTGCTTGAATACCGGATTATATTGGACTGTGCAAGTCATAACATTTCGTCGTTTCATATACATAACGACGGCGAAGTGACAATACATCTTATGCTCATTGCCTTTAAGGTCTATTTCTGCGTGTTTTGATAAAACAGCTTTCCTTAGCTTAGCATAGGTATTTGTATATATTCTCTATACATATAGATTTATTGATTATGAAGTTTTCAGGAAACTAAACGTTTTTGTTAAAATGAAACAACTTGGTTAATGTGATTAATTAAGACGGATTTTATATTTAATATTTGGAACAGAGAAAATACACATGAGCATTGGAGCTTTACACAAAAGGATGAAAAAATATATAATAGACAAATGACAGATGTTAGTCATCAGATTTTGTGTGGCCTGGTTACAGACATTTTGCGTCCTATACTTTAACAGTTTTTTTCACTTTGTGTAAAATTTTGTCTATGTTAGTAGGTATTGTCACTTCGCCGTCAATAAGTATTTATTTGAACCAAAATTGCGGCAGCCAAACTGATCTTTTGCTCGGTGGGAATCAAATGCGCTGCTAACCCTGATATTCCTTTTTATTTGTAAACTATAATATTTATTTATCTAAGTTTTTATACAAGGCGTAGATGGTTAAAATTTAAATCTGTAACACTATTGCTTGATAAAAAAAATGGTAGATATTTCGCTTTGGCCGTGTTTTGATAGCACTATCGCCAAGGTATACCTCTGGTCTTGCTTCTTATTGATGTGATGGGATTCAGAAAGTTACCCATGGCTAGTGTTGGTGGTAATTGTAAAAAATATCAATTGTATGTACACTACAAGCAAACTAAACTAAAACGAATTGTTTAGTTATATATTTTAAAATGTCATAATTATCACTTTAAATGAAAAGTTTATAACTTAGACGCTCTGCTGTTTGAGGGGAATTCAGGAACACCATAAGACTTACTGAATGTATAACGTGAACGCACAGACCATGTAGGTATGTGTATAGTATACATTTTCTGTAGAATGCGTTTATAAATCATTAGTTATTTATTTGTAATTTGGGCGCAGTCTCTCAATTATTCTAATTCAGATCTCAGAACTAAAAATAAGACGCATGTGGACGGCAGAGTGAAGCCGGGAAAACTATGCCTTCACTGTGTACATACATTACACACAAAGTATAATCAAATTACGCCTAGTCTTATTAAAATATTTACTAGTAAAAATTCCGAATTGCGTAGTGAAACGATGTAAAAATCTGTCTTAATAAAATAAAAAGCAGGATAAGATCACATTTCACACGTAAGTAAACATGGAATATGATATTTCCAATAAAAACAAACGAAAATTGAGGTTATAGTTTGGAACACAAAATCTCAATACAGTAAACACAATAAAACCGACTTCACTATTTTAATTGGTAGTAAATTTTCCTCGACTATAATAATAATTATGTTTTCCGCGAAATTCTGTCTACAGTTCTTATTCGATCTGAGATTCAGATATTAAAATTCTTAAACAAAACAAGTTTAGTGTTGTCTAGATTGTATTTCAATGTTAGTCCAAGATGTTATTTTGGAGAAGATTTTTCTATTTTCAAATACAAATATTCAGATTCAGACACTAATACAATAATAAATGACTAATTTTGATCAATATCAAGTATAAAATATGAGTAAAAAAAACATGAGCAAGTTGGAAGAAAAGTTTTAACGAGTGTATCCTCGCTGCCATTCGCGTGCCAATCACGAACGCGGACCTCAATAAAAATAGTTTTAGAGCCATTCTTAGCAACTTGTAACGGTATGAGCCGGAGGGTGGACGGCTGACAATGAGATTACATTGAAACTTGTGGATTAACCGTCGTCAGCAGCACGAGCGAAGGAAATTGCTTTGTAGGTTCTAGAATTTGTGGTTGTCGTTATAGCTGAAAGATCAACAGAGCATTGTAAACAGAGCCCTTCCCTTTATTTCGAACTGGTTTTACATTGTCGACATTAGATTTTTTATATTTGTCCTTAAGAAAATAGCAGTAAGAGAGAGTTTTTATTTGTATTTTTTTTTATTTGAATGTGTAACAGACAGACAGATGGCTATATTGGCTAGGTATATCTCGACTAGGTAGATAGTGAGTTGTATTGTTCAGCCCAATTAGATCTCTGGGCCATTTGTACTTTATTTTAGAAATAGGAATGTTTTAGAATGCAAACTTAGAAAAGTCTACGAAAATACTATTTAGTTTGTATCATTAGGTGTTAATAATAATAATAATCATTTATTTCAGATATAAGATAGATTAATTATCTCTGTATTTTTATTAATTGTAATTTTAATGGAGATTGTAATTTTATTTTGAACAATTACCAACTTATCTCCTACTTCTGAATATTTTGTTCGCCTTGGGTAAAAATATATTGTAAAACTCGGGTCAAGTACGATTCATTGTAGCATCGTAAACACGTGAATGGAAAAGTTCAGTGATCCAGTAACACAACTTCAGTTATCTTTCATGAAATTCATTCGGAAATATGCGGAAGTCTTTTTATAAGAGTAGTTTCTGACGAACGAGTTTTGAGATTAATATCACTGGCTGTGTTTAAATTAATCTTCAATCGTTTCTGGGCTATGTCTACAAAAAAATAATGAGGCGTTTAAAAGCAGTCTTTAGAACTTTGCGGTTATGTGCGACCTACTTAAATGTAGTAAGATTTTTTTGTTATTTTAGCGAATATTTCCTGTCAATCTCGGACTCCCACCTCGACGGAAACAGGTGGCCTCTTCCTTCGTATTTTCATCTTCTAAAACTTCATTAATATTCTTTAATCTTTACGTAGTATAAAACAAAGTCACTTTCCGCCGTCTGTTCCTTACGCTTACACTTAGTTATCTTTAAAACCATAAACATTGAAAAAACAACGTACGGGATTCCATATAGTAATAAAGTGAAGCACCGTAGTAAGCTCGGTAACGTGTATTTACACGTTAGCACCCACACATACAAACCATAGTAAGCTCGGCTTCCGCCATTACGCTGCTAGCTTTGATTAAGTGCACACGTAATGAGTAATTAAAATAACTATTTAGTTATGCCACCTGCTTCGTGAAATATTTTTCCTGTAGCACTTTACGTGATAAAAAAAGAACAAGGAATCACTTTCCACATGTAAAAACGCACACGCACACATAAAAACGCGCCGCCATTACGGTGCTTCACTTTGTACAGGTTCATGTTTTACATTTAATGCAGCAGATTTTAATGCGGTTTTCACTAATAAAAAGAACGTTAAACGAGAAAGATTTATATTTGTACAATAATTTGTAGAAAAAAATGCAACGGTGCGAAACCGGGAGCGGTTTGTTAGTAATTATTATAAAATAAATTAGCTTCTGTTTGTTTCTTCACTAACTTCGTCTTAACCAGACAAAGGATTTTGATATGGTTTTACTAAAGGAAAGAGCTATAAACGAGGAATGTTATTATTGTATATAATTGGGATAAAATGTTATATACAATAATGTATCTTATATACAATAATGTATATTATATACAATAATGTAGGAATATTATGACACATGACTGTAAGACTTATTTGCACAGGTTTTGGTATTTGGAGATCGTTTCCATACGAATTGCAAAAGTCATCTAAAGTAGAAATGCTACAATCAAAAAAATGAGAAAAAAAAATTCAAATTTACAGCTAGGAGAAGAAGACGATCGAAATGCAAATGATTATTCAAACCACACACGGGCAATAAAAAAAATGTTAGTTTGACAAGGGGCTTCGCTGCCTTAAGCTGGCTGTCGCAAAGTTTCTGATTTATGGCCGCCAAGAATTTCACGTTTGAATTTGTACGTTACTATTTTACCACTAGGTTTGATTTGGGAAACTAAACTCATATATTTTCATTTCTTCCCAAAGTTTTGCGACTTGGCAGCATCATTCACTCAATCTATGTAACTCTGTGTGTGTCACTATTTGTACAAATAAAGCTATTAATAGTTCGCATAAGATTTAGGGCCTCTTTCACCAATTACAAGTAAAGTGTTGATTAGTTACTTTTTAAAATAATTTTATGTTTTATTAAATTATGCACTCGGTTTACTGCATCCTTCGATAGGCGATTTTTTTTTTAATGTTTGTGACTTACCGTACAAACAATATTAGCTCCATTATTCCCTGTTACCGGTGACTTTAAATGGCGGTTAGCCTACTTGACGCATGGTGAAAGAGGCCCTTAATTGAATACGCGTGGTATTCATACTTGGTATTTCGATATTCGGTATAATTTTATGTTTGTAAACCGATTGGAATGAAATAACCACTAAATGTTACGGGAAGCTTGCTAAAATACATCAGTGAAACTTGCATTCAAATTAGTAAATCCGTTTCTGAGATTAGCGTGCACAAACAGACAAAAATTTTAAAAACTATTTTTTGGGTAACATAAGTACAAAGTTTTTTTTTATTAGAGATTTATTAGAGAGTTGCTCTTGGCCAACAACCGAGCGAAGTTGAGGCCTAAATAAAATTACTTTTCAATTTTATAGATAGACAGACTTTTCTGTTTATATCATTGAAAAAATTAAACAAAAATAAGAATTCATGATGCCTGCATGTTTTGTTAATTTATTTAAGTTAGAAGCAAATAAATTTTTTATCCAACCTATAACAAAAGAAAAAGAAATTCACATACGATACACACTACAAAAAAAAATATCAAAATTTCCTAAAAATTCAGGCCAATCTTTTGAGAAACAAAATAAAATGTAGGCACGAGTGTAATCTAAGAGGGCATTATTCTGTCGTAAACCTGTCAGCATATGCGGGCTTTACTGAGATAAGGACATTTACACATTTGCTTTGGGAATACTAAGGTTTTACTAAGTTTTACCTGGAATTTTCTCCGTCAACTTTTCAATGTGTATTGTGATTAAGAATAATGTCCAACACATCTGCAAATGCTTATAATTGGATTCACTTAACTGATGAATACAATTATTTATAATCAATAATTAATTGAAACATATACAATAACTAAAGTAAATTCTTTAATTTTTGTCTCTTTGACATAATATTTCTTATACAAAAAATTTACAAAAAAAAATTCAAAATATTTGTATGTTTGTATTTTTGTAATTTGTAATGAATATACTCAAAAACTAATGAACAGATTTTAAAAATTCATTCACCTGTAGAAAGCTACATTATCAGCCATTAACATGGGCTATCTATACTAATATTATAAATAGAGAAGATTTGTATTTTTGTATGTTTTAATGAATAAACTCAAAAGCTACTGGACCGATTTAGAAAGATACATTATTAGCGAGTATCATCTATATTTTATAAAGTTACGCATACGAAGTCACGTGCAACAGCTAGAATAACTATAACTTCAGGATCTGACAGTACAATGGCGCCAATAAATACATAATAAACGCATTAAATTAATCTGTCTGTCGTCACCTGTTCCTACTTGTCACTCGATCATTATTAAACTAATTTGTAATTGATATTAGCAATGCTTGACGACACGTTTGGTCTAATGGCTAGTAACCCTAGCTGTTAACCAAACGGTCGCGAGTTCGAATCCCGCTAGGGGCAAATGTTTATATGTTAACATTTACCTTTGTGCCTGAGTCATGGATGTTTTGTATTTATAATATGTATGTATATACAAAAAAAAGTAATCTATATAGTATATCAACTGTCTGGTATTCATAATACAAGCATTAGTTGCTTACTGTGGAACTAGATGGTTATGTGTGGAATGTGTGAAGATAAAAAATAATGCATTATCAGTCAAATAATAATACCGAACTACAGGATTAACGACTGGGTTAATTATTAGACGTCACTTATTAGTAAGTTTTCTGTTCAAAGAATCACGTTATCTAACTAACAGTTAGTCAGTTAATTTACATAGTGTTAGCGTTTTCTATTTATGTCAACGGAAGTATAGTATAAAGTACTCTGTAAAGTTACAATGTAATGTACTCTGTGGCGTTACAATATATACTCTGTGGTATGAGAGGTCGTTGTCGTATGTCCGAGCATCTTATAGTTGGAATTGTATTTCTGATATATCGGTCGGACATTAAAAGTTTTGGGACAAAGTCGTTTTAATTAATGTACCCGAAGTAGAAAGTTATAATAATAGTATAAAATAAAGTCGCTCTGTATGTATGTTTAGATCTTGTCTAAATAATTTGTAATTTTTTTTTATCACTGTGCGATTTACTAGTAATTTATAAAATTATACCGAAGCAATGTAATAGAGCAATGTTTAAAAAAGATCCTCCGTATGAAAAAAAAATGAGCTCGACATTTCTGAATTGCAACGAAGGCATTATTACAACACAAGTCAGGAAACTAAATGGCTCATGTGACTTTTCACGTCGACGTAACACTTCCTGCGTTTTCATTTCAAGTGAAATTCCGCCGTAATTTGACGCAAGTGCAATTTTCTCTTTTTATATGTCGCAGAGAGAAAAAAATATTTTATCTTTAAAAATGTAATTTTAATCCTAATATCTCTACTAATAAATAAAAACGTAAAAAAAAACCAGTCATTTTGATTTATAATTGATTTTGATTGCAGGCGTTTTTATTTCAATCAAAATCAATTATAAATCAAAATTACTGGTTTTTATTTTTTTTCTAAAATGTTTCTAAAAGTATATAAGGTACTTTCTGCCTGTCTGTTTGTTCCGGCTTCCGAAACGTCTAGATCGATTTTGACGAGATTTTCACTGACACATAGCCTTGACCCTTAGAAGTATAGTATTTTATATACAATATGCATCTTGAAACGAATTCAATTTAATAATTTGTTTTAGAATTCCGCCAAACAATAACAAGTTAAAGAGTCCCTTTTTATGGAAAAAAAATATTTTCAAATTTTCCCCCAGAAAATACGACAAAGTTTACCAAACAATGACATTCACCTAATAAGGTTATATTGTTGCCGAAACGAGTTTAGGGGAAATGGGAAATAAAATTATATTTAAACAAATCGATTTTTCCTATTTTCTTTAGTATCTATATAATAGACATATAAGACACCTTAGTTTTTTTTTTTACTTAAACTTCGTCTTGCTATCATGAATCATTAATTATTTTTAGGTATGTGAAACTAATGATTTATACATTTATTGTTTTAAAAAATTTAATTATTTCAAAATGTCATGAAATGATCAAAAGTTGTACAGTCTCCATGGTAAATGAAATATTCCATGATTAAATTTAAAAAAATTCTCAATTTCAATCAAATTTTAATTAATACTTTGTAGAGTAAAAACTGGACGTTTACACATAATACAAATAATTACTAAAATAAGAAACAGCTTTGAAATAGTGTGACCATGATATCAATTCAATTGGACCATTCCGCTACGAAATTTTATGAAGACATTTTTGACATTGTACAAACAAGTCAACTTTATTCAACATCTCTGCTTAAGGATGTAAGGCGACACCGACCCTCCTCGGTATCTGTTATTCACACAAAGTTTCCTCGTTTATTGTTCTATTAATTATTGAAAACAGTATCAAAATCCGTCAGGTGGTTTAGAAGAACTCGGCGGAGGAACAGACAGAATCGTAGATTACTTATTGCAGTTTTCATTTATATAATGAAAAGCCCTTTCGATACAAGCTCGATTTCGTTCATAGGAATATTGACATATGTAATAGATATTGTAACTTTTATAATTTGAACTTTAAAAATAAAGATAACTTAAAAAAATAAGTACTAAATTTTTTTTATTCCAGCCTCCATAATATATATACAAGGCAATGTGTACTTACTATAAATTACAGAACCAACCAACTATAAAAACATTAAAATTATTTATCAAAAGAAAATTACTATAGTATGGCAAACTTTTAGAAACAGCTTTTCTAACCGTTTGCAGTATAATTTAATTTTATTGTGTTTGACAGTCTGTATCTTATAATATTATAATTAAAAGCTTAAGCTGACTTTTATCATAAAAAAGGATAAAGGGCTGAGTTAAATTTAAAAAAATCTTCACTTATTTCAAAACAATTCATACTAGTTTAAATATATATATTTTTAACTTTCAAATTGCGAAAAGATGTAATACAAAAGTTCTCATTTCCTCTTACTATAGGTACGGTATACTATATAACTGAAAGGAAGCATTTCGTTTACAAGCAGAAAAGATTTTTAAACAACATTACAGAAAAATACTAGTCGCTTATTCCTGTATCCGACAAAATTTATGGTCACCTTTATCCTGTCCGCGTCCGTGGCGTCTGCTCACATAAAAGCAAATAAAATACACCCTCGTTGCTCGAGAACTCGACGACGATATTACGTATGCAATATTATATTACTATTATATACATATATTATTATTTTTATTTTATAATGGTGAATCCCAGACCTTTTCTCGTCCGGAATTACTCAGTGTCTCAAAACACAATTTTTCGACCTCATTGGTATTGCCAATGATGACATATGTCGCTGAAACGTAGTCTCTGAACAAGGCTGAACTGAACGTCGCTCAACCAGCAATGATTAAGAGGGCTCTAAACTCGAGATACGATAACACTGCGAGATACGTAGTCATACGAAAGTTACGGATATAAGCCGGCCGATTAGTAAGTGCCGGTGGCAGTATGGAGACCCGATGCCGGAAGGTTCGTAAATGGAGGCCACGAACTGGCAAACGCAGCGTAGGACATCCACCCAAAAGGCGAATACGTCTGATAAGGGCCGCGGATCGTCCTGGTGGATCCAAGCTGCTTCTGACCTGTCCTATGGGGAAGGCCTATGTCCAGCAATGGCTGCGGCTGAGATGAATGTTATTTTTAACATATATGTGTAAAATTTGGAAATGAACTTGGAAATGAACTCAAAGTTCGCTATATATTTTATATAAGATGTACTTCGGAGAGTGCGCTCAGGAGCTGCATGAACTCATACCGCCTTCCCCTTTCTTCCATCGGACATACAGACGTACAAATGGTTACCATTCTCATCTTGTCGATATTCCACTTTTAGAACCAAGCGCTTTAAAACATCTTTTATAATGCGCACTGCCAACGTTTGGAACTCCTGACCTCATATAACCCAAATATTTTCAAAGTTCGAGTGAATAGGCATCTTCTGGGTGAGCTCGCTCCATCTTAGACCTCATCCTTGCTACACAGTTGGTTGTTGGTCAAGAGCAAACCCATATTTTATAAAAAATAATAATAATAATAATAATAAAAAATATATAGAAAAAGGCACACTGAGAAGTAACCACCCCCTACGAGAATACGACCATGTTTTATTATCTTAATGAATATATAAATGAAAATTCACGCCACGTGGTATCTTTAAGAAGAGAGATATTCAACTAATATTTGTATTTCGCGGAACATTTCAATCTATAAATTTTCTCATCCAATGAGTCCCCTAGTTAGGGAAAGTTTGTCTCCCGGCTGACAATAATTAATGATTTTAGTTCGGCTACCAGTATCAGCGGCACTCAGACACGAGTATTGTTTACTGAATCTATCAGCAATTCGTTCACTGTTCAAATTAATCATAATAAATAATCAATTTTAATAAGTACTCATGGCTACTGTGAAACTGACTTCGTCGCAAAGATGTTAAAAGGAAAGTGGCAGTTAAACCTTTCGAGAATAGGTTAATTAGATGTGTTGTTATACTACCATTACCCACAATACTGAGCAGAAGGGACAAATGGGACCAATTATTACAATATCTCTAATGGTAGAGGTGCCCACGATGCTAAATGTGGACTTACTTGAGCGTCGTGGGGACCTATTGATTTTTTTATATATATTTTTATATTTGATACAGTACACAAACAGATTTCAATTAAATACTTGAAAACTATAAATTACATGTGTATGGATAATTATCTAAATTGCACTCCTAAACAGTGTACTTAACATTTTTAATTTAACTTAGCTACTAATGGTCTTAAATACTTAATTAATTCTTTCTTAATTTCTTCTTGAATATTAGTCAAACTATTTTTGAATTTAGAATTTAGATTTTTGAATTTGAAATTTTAAAGATTAGATAGTAAAAAGAAGAAAAGGTTATATGATGTATACCGATACAGTGGTGGGAGGAGCGTCTACAATCTTTTGAAAGCCTGTAGACGCTCCCCCCACCTGTGAATTAAGAATGAATGAATGAAAAATTAAGAAAAATCCTCCAAATAATCCTCAGATTATGAATCTCGAGCGCTCTCGAGTAGGATTTGTAATTTTTTCAGGTTCACCATCCAAACCCACCATCCAAACCGGCATATTAACATGTATCCGTTATCGGAGACACATACACTACCTGACTGACGCACTCTGACTCTGACGCGCTCGAGTAAATCCCAATATGTCCTCTTGGGCTCCCCTACTAAAAAGACTAGGGCAGAGCTTGCAGAGTAATCATCTATTAGTAACATTTGTAGTCATTTATTAACAGTCCTAAGTATAATTGCAGGGACAATTATTTATTGTATCAAAGGTATTGGTCTAGTGGTCAAGATTACCTTAACGCAATGACTCTGTTATCCCGGATTAGATCTAAACAGGACCAATTTTGGAATTTTTTCTTTAGCCCCGAGTGTTTTAAATTGTGGCAGTGCACACAGATTTAGCGCAATGACTCTTTTATCCAGGATTAGATCTAAACAGGACCAATTTTGGAATTTTTTCTTTAGCCCCGAGTGTTTTAAATAGTGGCAGGGCACACTTAATTCAGGGCGCAGATTTAATTGGACAATCCATGTAATGATAGTAACCATCCCTTACAGAGGACTTCCGGAAATAATAACATGACTGTGTGCTTCTAAATTCTTGAAAATGTTTATACAACATTTCATGATGATCAATTGTTTAATTAAGGCGTGAAAGCATAACAAACAAACTCAATCTTGCACTTATAATATTAATTAGGATTAGAATATTTCACAGTTGTCTTCAGGATGGTGACCGCGGATGTCCACAGTATACTGCGCAACGCATAGTACCATCTACCACAGAGTAGTTGATGGGAAACAGTTCTATAATTAAAATATGTAAGCGCGGTGAGCGTGCATATATTAAATATTCATAAAAGCGTGTCAACAAAAGCAGCTCAGTCATTATGTGACACGACTAAACCAATGTTTGGTCGTTTTAATTGTAACCAAATTGTTTGATCAACGCGTTTAACTACAAAACAGATAGGAGGCCTTCGCTTGTAATCCGTACTAATATTATAAATGCGAAAGTATGTTTGGATGTATGGATGTTTGTAACTCTTTAACGCAAAAACTACTGAACCGATGATATTTATATTAAAAGTGGCAAGGCTTTTTCAATTCGCTCGATGGTGAATGCCAAACATACTGTTTAAACACAAGCCTCCCCCAGCAACGCCATATCTATACTAACATTATAAACAGAGTAGATTTTTATGTTTGTAATGAATAAACTCAAAAACTACTGGACCGATTTTAAAAATTCTTTCACCTATAGAAAGCTACATTATCAGCTAGTAACATAGGTTATATTTTATAAAGTTACGCGGGTGAAGTCGCGTGCAAAAGCTAGTGTATGATAAAATGTAAATGTCATTGTGTGTTCAAAGATATTAGTTTTAAAAGTTTTCAAGCTATTTCTTGGTAACAAATTTGAGCAAAACAATTGGATTTTTACAAAATTTTACAAAAGAATTCAGCTTTCGCATTGACTTTGACTCTGTATTTAACAAATTACTGAACGACTATAAATCTTTGTTAGACAATGTCTTGTCTACAGACCGAAGTCTTCTATTTCCATTAGAATGTATCGAACGGGTCATTTACACCGTAATCGAAAAACTAATTTTCAAATCTTTGTACACTGTAAATTTGTGGTCACTAAATAAAACCTCTTTTAGAATATAGAATATAGAATATAGAATATAGAATATAGAATATAGAATATAGAATATAGAATATAGAATATAGAATATAGAATATAGAATATAGAATATAGAATATAGAATATAGAATATAGAATATAGAATATAGAATATAGAATATAGAATATAGAATATAGAATATAGAATATAGAATATAGAATATAGAATATAGAATATAGAATATAGAATATAGAACCTCTTTTACATTATAAACTAGCGACCCGCCTCCGGAATCACACGTATACAACTTTTTTCTCCTATAAATAAACCTTTCTCGTTTCCTAGGAATAATCCAACGCCTGGCAAAAGTGTAATAGCAATGAAAAAATCAATATAATGGTATTGCTTTTTTTTAAAGCAGACGAAGACACGGGCATCAGCTAGTTTAGTTTATTGTATAATTGTTTATTTTACTAATCAAAATAAAATTGAATTAAAATAATAAAGTATACTACTACTAAGTAACGAGTATATGTTACTACTAGTAGGTATTTATACTATGTTTTAGCTATATGAAGCACTTAATAAGTGGTGTCGTCTGTAAAAAAACTAATCAGAGAATTAACCTCTTGAGCAGACCACAGTTCGAATTTTCCCAAATCATTATCCATAAATTCTTTCTTTTATGGATAATCCACAACCGCTCACACTGTAAATTAACTGTAATTTTACAGTACGCGAGGGAAATGTAAACGAAATCAATAATCTTGATGATAATTAAAAATTCAGTTGTATTTCTTTAACAACACCCCGCGTACCGACACAAACCAATCCAATTAACTAGTGTTGAGATAGCTTAAAATTTACGCGGTGTTGCAATGAGGCGAACTCCTCACTCGTGAGTTATTCGACTCTTGTATGAGGTACTCTTGTGTTAATGGGTCGACATTACGCCATCTAATTCTTAATAATTTTTCAATTTGTTTGAAATTCATTTATATTTTATAACTGTAGGAATTATGTCTAGATTAAACTTTAAAAAGTCCTCCACTTATGCACAAAATATCATCAAAATTGATACTCTCCATTCGGAGATAAATCTCTACACCCGGATGCCAAAAATGTTTTAATAACATGGAAACCTTCTATTTAAGTGGAACTTGAGAAAAAGTTTTACTACATTATATTTATTTATAAATTAATTAATAGGAAAATTAATTTATTGTTTTTATTAAATTGTTAATTTATTATTGAGTTATTTAGCGTTGTAACTACTATGTACTTGGGATTTTTTAAATGATACTTACTTTTAGAAAGTGACGATTTTGATCTAATTCTTGAGTTTTTAATAAAAATAAAACTATTTAAAATAAATCTTGACCTTTTTTCTTATCGCATTAAATAAATCGCAAAGACTAAACACACTGACTTTATGGCCCTCAAAATAAGTACTATTAAGCTTGTACACCCAGACTAGAGCCAACTTTGAAAAGTTCATTTACAAAGTTGGACCTGCCGGGAATCGATCCCAAGACCCCTGAGTCAGAGCACTAAAGAAAACTCTCAACCACTCGACGAATGGGCTCGTCCATTGCTAGAGTATTTATAAATTATTATTTTTGTAATAATTAAGGAAGAAAAACCTATTTAAAATGCTAACCTCCTATGTATGTCTCTCTCATTAAAAAAACTTAACTCCTTGAGTAACTCATTGATTCATTTGAAACTTCACTATACGAGCAAACTGGGCCCAATTTGCATGTGCAGCCGGGTGGAGGCTACCCACACCAGCCGGGTGTTTTTACTTTATTTTTAACCGGTTAATTCTCCTCTCTACCGTTTACACGCTGGTAATTGGAGCCGGTTGATTGTTCATGCCGATTGCCTCGGCTTGTAATATTTAAAATATTGCGTAACGTTTTAATTAAAAATTGTAATGAGTTATGCAATACCACTAAAAATTCACAATAAATTCATTTGGTCTCCTGATAAGTCAGTGTTATTTAGTTCGTGAAAAGACTATGTACGAATATATAATCGTAGCCTGCAAACATAGCTAACATAACTTTTTTTAGGAGGGGAAATCACATTGACCTGTGGCCGCCCGGCGAAGTGACCTATCACCGGGCAATACCGCACTAAACAACCCCCCCCCCCTCCCTGTTCCACATCTTCGGGGGCCGGAATTACCCGGGAGCCGCACGCACCGGATAAGTGGGGGCTCAGCCGGCACCGTAGCCCACAGACCCCTTTGCTGACCCAGGTATCGGCAACACCTCCGGCGAATGAGCAGGGACCTGAGTCCAGAATTTTCCAGGATCAACAACTCACTCTCCCGACGACAGCTGGCGAGAAAGCAGAGAGGAGGAATACTTGTCCGGCCCCAGCCGCCGTGGTTAGCCTCTTCTAATGGTGCACTTCGCCACGAGCTCCGTTGAACGGAGCCCGCTCGGAGCACACGAGTGTGGGCCTTCTTTGTCCCCAGCAAACCATTCCGATTGGACTGGCAAAGGCCGGTGGGACACAACCACCGACCCCTGCGACCCCTCGGATTGTCGAGGCCCACCACAACCACCTAGCAAGGTCATGGCCCACCTAGGGATACCATAAAATATAATAACATAACATAACATAACACAACATAAAAATAAAGTATGAATACTCGTACAGTCTGTACACTATATACAATAAGATAAATAAATAATACATTGATGTTAAAAGGGCGTACTAAACACGTGGTAAATACAGAAGAATTGACTTTTTGTCTTAAAGAGTTTTCTCAAGTTTGAGGCCTTTGTTACAGTCTCTGAATTTTAAGGCATCAGTTACTCTATTAACAATTTAATTTAAACTGTGAAGCCAAATTGGTACGGTAACACTAATTCCGTACAAGTTCGGCATTCAATTACCGTGGAAATACGTAAATCAACCACAACTTAATATAGCTGATCCATATTCGCTGTTCGCGTTAATGACAACGCATTTGAAACTACAAATTTTAATAATGACACGCATTTGTTATGCAAATAGGACACGAAATTATTTAGTGTTGAAACTGTAATTGGTTTTTATTAAGCCGACGTCACACATTATTCATTAATATAATTTATTTTTATTGACTATCAAAACAAAAGAATTGGGATATGGATAAAGAATACTCAAAGCCATTTTTATGTGAAATACGATGCCAATACGCTGTCGATGTTAATTGGAGAAAATGGACAGGAGATAGTAGAATAGACCTAGGTATTTGTTATTTCACTGTGGCCTTTTTAGGGGGTGGTTACTGCGGCCAGAAAACACTACACAGTATAAATATTGAGGGGAAAATGAGCAATCTTCTACTATAACATAGATGTATTATGTTATGTATAGTCTAATGAAGTCGAACCCATCGCTTCAACGGATATGGCAGCAACACTTACAAAATAAGTGTTATAAGCAATTACCTTAACAAAACTAACTTAACTTGGTACTGAACTTAGCGGTAGTTCAAAGAAATTAAATACGGATTTAATTTGTGTAAGTGTCCGTTTATTATAATTATATTTGCATAAGTAAAATAAAACAAGTGAAGTCAACCTTCACGCTAATAAATCTCCTAACTTATTTGTTTAATCAACACTTATTCCATACTTTCGTCTATAACAAAAGTCTATAAATTAATAGTATCAAAACAAAGTATTAATTATAATAATTTAGAAAAACAAAACGCTGACAAATGCATGCTTTTAACAAAGTGACGATTTTAAACATTGTTTCGGCACGTATGTTTTCATTTCAACTACACAAGGAGCATCTTGATAACTTACGTCAGCGAATACAATACGTGCTAGTATTCAGTTTACCAACTACTAAGTGTATTGCTTGGTTAGATAGTTATCGCAAATACTACGAGCCTATCCTAGTTATTAAATTTTAACGGCAAAAACACCACAAAAAATTGTCTCCTTATGGCTATATAACATAATTTGTATAACCACGCAGCGTCCCCTACGCTGCCGGCTATTCATGATGATTTATTAAAAAAATTCATGATGATTTATTAAAAAAAAAAAAAATCCAGAGCCAACTTTTCAACGTTCGATGGATTTGTAAAGTAGTGATAGAGCACACTGCGTTTCGCAGTCATTTGGGCAGCCGGTCTGGCGGCAGTAACCACCCCCTTACATAATAACACCGTGAAACAACAGCATATGTGCTGTTGTGTTTCGGTGAGTGAGTAAGTGATGCCACTCAATTTCATTAAGAGACTCAAGAGGTACACATTATACCTACACACTGTAATGTATGGGGGAAATTAGTAAGGAATGTTATAAAAAACTTATAAATGTGCATTCGCAAATAAAGTATGCATTCAAAGTTACTTCAAAACCTAAATACTTCACATACCAATGCTGAACTGCTTCGACAAAATTCATTGGAAGTATAGTCGGGATTAGTGTTAAACTTTGTCCTCTATTGATGGTCGGTACAATTCAGGGCCGGATTAAACGCATAATTTTATATAAAAAAAAGTTGAGATATTACAGTGGGTCTAGCGTAATTGATTGCGTCCCACGATTTAATTCCGAAGGCCGACGCCGGGCCTGTGATTATCACCAACTGAACGAATAATGGCGGTACAAGAAATAGGAGACGAGGGAAACTTGTTACCTTATCTGTAACGAAATCCATAATCACGTGACTTAATGAGGCTCTCACCAAAATTCATAATACAAGATGTAAATATATATATATATATGTCAATTTTGAGGATATCATCATCTGTAAAAAGACAGCTTTCGATATACGATTTATAATACTTCACTCGGTATAATTAAATCTCAAAATAACACGGAATTTCAAAAATATAAAAAAAAATACTAAAATATAATAATAATTTATATAATAAAATATAGCATATTATTTATATTTTATTAAGTAATATACAATGTTTTATTGTAAACACTATAAAGTTCTAATAAATATTTTATTATGTACGCAATCAACATATACAAAAAAAAATTTTTAAATGTCCATATATGTATGTCCAAAAACGCTCCAGCTTTTATCAACCAACCTATACTGTGGGCTAAGTACAACCACAATATAACCTTAATATTGTTAATTAAATCTTAACATTCTTTATAATAATAATAATAAATTTATTTGATAATTATTTCATTACACATACACATAATACATAATTGGAATATATAATTTATAAATACTAATTCAATATACTTCATTTAGTTAGGTTGAGTACTAGCGTCTAAACTAGGCCGAGGCTGTATCTTAGACATTAGTTTCTTCCAGTGACATTAGTTTCACTTATGACAAAAGTCCATTCCATTTTACACTTTTAAGTTATCTATTAGTGAGTTAAAATCAATCGACCTCAGGCCATTAAAAAGGTCTTGTGCTTTTGTCCCTTGGACCACACGACTAAGATACGTTCACAGGCATAACGGCATAAATCTTGAGACGGGAGGGAGTTCACGAAATTCACAGCTAATGAGATTGTTCCTGAGACGACTCTATCCAAAGACCAGTGGTGTGCATGACGGCGCAATTGTGAGGACATCCGGAATCTAAAAATAACTAAGAAAATATTAAATGTCGACCCAAACAGAGTATATAGGTATTATTTCTCTATTGTTTTTAATATTTTAACCGGTATTACAGAAGACCATTACATACATAATACTCGTAGGTAATATCATATATCGTCGTTGTCAAAATAAAATCTGAAATGTGCAAAAAGTATACTTTTAAGATATTGATAAAAAAAGTTTTCGTGAAAAATTTAGTGTCGTTTTTTATAAGGGAGATAAGGCAGTGAACTATTTAACACTAAAGTCAAAATATTGGAATCTCAAAAAAGTCCACGTAATTGTTTAACAACGACGATATGTGGATGAAATTATGTTAGGTACATTTTTTAAAAGTAACGAACGTCATCATTATCACTCAAACTTGTCATCACTACAAACTTAGACTATTTAAGCCTATTTTTTTAGGCCTGCACCTTTTTAATAAATTGCTTCAAAAATAAAACAAAGTTTTAGCTTAATATACTTTGCGGTTTAATTTTTTTAAAGAATCAATTCGCTGCCTAATCAAAACTTAGTTTGTTGTTTCTGAAAGTTGTCTATGTAATTATTTGTTTCTTTGAAGGAATACTAATATACATTAGACCGCAAAGAAAAAGGTTCAATTAGAAAATCTTCAATATCTTCAAAAGTACCTGACCTAGCTTTATGAAATAAAGACTAAATTAAAGCTGAACTAAATAAATTTTATTTTTATTTAAGCACATTAAAATATTCTTTAATTTATTCTTTATTACATTTATAGCTATGTCAGGTACTTTTGAAGATATTGAAGATTTTCTAACCGACCCTTTTTCTTTGCGGTCCAATGTATTAACGAAAGCTATAATTCCTTGTTGGAATTCCATAATAAGTAACAACCCATGAGTATGATCATGCTGACCAAAGCTAGCGTCTGTCGAATAATTTTCACTCTATATTAAATATTAATTTTCCCCGTTACGATTATTTCGAATCAGCTGAGACCGTTAATGCAGACAAGCAAGGCGATGAAGAATCCCTTACCAAAAACTAATGAAGCGCTCTCAAGGTGATTAAATTTCAAAACACTGCACCGCTCTATAAAGATATTTTAATGATCATTAACAGTTTAGTTGAAACGAGCAATGGATAGAATATTGTTATTTTTGCTATAACAGCCCCCAATAGTGAAATATTTCCACCAGAAAATGCATTTTGGGGAAGGGTTAAGTTAAAAAGAGCAATAGTATTATCATTTTTCTTACATGCAAATGATCTATCGTTGACAATAAACCACAATAAATCAAATAATTTATCAGTTGCTTTGCCAAAATGATTAACATGTTAGAGAAGATAAAGTCTAGAATGGTTTAATCAAATTTTTTTTAAAATCTCATTACAATTTGGTGACCCTACTCTTCCACCACGCCTTTACTAACCAATTGGAAATATATTCTCGTAATGTCGCATGAGATCCAGAGGACGATAGATTTAATGGACGACCCGAGAGTTCTCTCCGCCCCTCAATTGCGTGAGAGTATCGTTACGTTAAAACAAATCTTCACAGAAACTTCTTTATATTACAATTCAAGCGAAAGATATCGCTAGAAATGTGTCATCGTGTTTTTCAAATACGAAAAAACAGTCAACCTAATAATATAACTACTCTATGGAACTGCTTGCTAAAGTTTTATCAGCTTGCCTACTCCGCACTCTATATCTATGTGTATATGTATTTTAAAGCCTATGTTACTGTCTAGCTATGTTCCTGTTAAAATGTAAAATGTATACAATAGTTACTGGCTTAAGAAATAAAGTATATTATTATTATTATTACTCTATTAATTGCCAGCCTGCCACTCTAAGAATACTATTCTTATGCTGCTGGCTATATCATGGGTGCAGAAGATGACAAGTGTGTAAGTCTTGCTTCGATAGAGAAAGAGAATGGAATCAATCAATCATCAATCAATCATTTATTTGGAGGTGCTAAGAACGATAAAAGATAGGTATCTGTAATATTTCGGGCAAGTTATTAATGAGGGACTAATGATACCGTATTCTTCAACTAGTGATTCAGGGGAAATAAGGACGTAGCAGAGGATGTCTCAAAAAAATGCAAGACCAAGCTACAATACAACATATTACTATGTAACTACGTCCTTTTCTGTATCCTTGGTAACGTGTATGCAAAATTTCATGATGACGGGTTGAGTATGAGTAATTAAGGCGTGAAAGCGTAACAAACAAAAAAAATCCCTTTAGCATTTATAATATTATACTTAGGATTATTTTTCATCATAATCAATATATATATATATAAATCACACAAATAATAATCTATTGTCCAAATGGAAGGTTCATTTGAAATGTTATCTAATAATTTCAAATGTAGCGATTCCAAATTAATATAAAGGGAACCAACGCCATACATCATTCCATTTATCGGGTCCGGGTTTGCAGACATTAATATTAAAGATTTAATTGGAGGAAATGTTTTTGCAGAGATTTATGATTTATTATAGTAAATCTTAATATTTTGTATTGTAATTCAATATTACAATATAATATATTAACATTATACATATTGTGATAGACCGATTAGTAGGGGAGCCCATGAGGCGATTTTGGGATTTACTCGAGCGCGTCAGATTTTCATAGGGGATATTAAGTGAACCCAAACTAAGCTCCAATTTAAAATACAGACGATTCGGATGTAACTCAAGCTCCTAGCAGCTTTTTGAAAATGCAAATAACATTTTTGGCAATTGCTATTTTGAAATACTCGAGCGCGTCAGATTTTCATATAGACGGTTCAGCCTGAATTCCTGATCGTGCTGATTCTTAATCTGATGATTATTTGGAGGATTTTTCTTAATACAGCGTCTACAAAGTTTTGAATGCCTGTAAACCCTCACTCTACCGTTAAAAATCATATAACCTTTTTTCCTTCCTACCATCTAATCTTCAAAATCCAATAAGTCCCCACGACGCTCGAGTGTCTCCACATTTAGCATCGTGACCGATCGTAACCTAATAGCTCTATCAATAGAAGTGACCGACGCAAAGTCCCAAATCCTATAATTCCTATAATTATAATTATAAACTAACCCCGGACTTTCTATCGAGTCCAAACATGCTATATCTGCTGTAAGTTGCCGAGGAATTAAGTGACCCGCAGACTACTTGATACTTTAGCATCAGGTCAGGGTTACCATGTTATGGAAATACCCTGGAAGTAACAGTATACCAAGTTTCACATTAATCGAACCTGTAGAAGTTATTGAAATCTCTACGTCAACTAGGAAATGGGCCGATGGTCTACAAACCCCTGAACAGATCTTCATAAATTATAACCAAGAAGAAACCTGGAAAATGTCAGTTTTCAAAAAAAAAATGGGATCAAAATCTATCCATCCGTTTGGGTGCTACAATTCCACAGAGAGACACGCAGACACATTTTGACAGACAGTCAAAATTCTAACACACCGTTTTTGTGTCGTACGTCGTTAAAAATAAAGTCTCTGTCCGCCTCAGTCTCCGCTGACTTCTTTTAAGCCAAACAATAGATTTTAATAAGGTTTTCACTAATAGAAAGAGTGATAAACGAGGAAACTTAATGTGTAATTTGCAAAAAAAGCCGCAATTCGAAATCATCCGAAGCCGGGGACGGATCGCTAGTATATAATACTATAAAGCTGGCTTAATATAAAATAATTTTATTTGTCATTGCAATAAACTGGTTTTGACCGCAATGTATATTTTTTATTTATTATTTTTAAAATGAAAGATTTTTTATACCGTTTTCCTCCACTTAGAAATATTAACTTCTATTGTGTTTTATGATCTATAAATACCCATTAAAAATTCTATTAAGCCTTTTTACTAAGAGGTCTTTAGGTCTTTTAAAATAAACATGAAAGAGTTTAATGTTGATATCGAATACAAAATGATATCGAAGCTTTGAAAAAGGTTTATGCTAGTAAGCTATTTTCAAATTAATGTAACAGACAAGACTAAAACCTAGTTGAAAATAATGTTACAAGAATTGAAGTAAATAAATAAACGAATGTGCCATTAAATGGAAATAATTGAGACAAAAAAACTGCTCGAAATATACAATACCTAGATAACTACATCCAGGCTCAATTGAAAGTAAGATCTAGGTCAGAATTCGGGGACGCTCTGATTACAATTCGGCTGAATGATAGTTGCAATTTTTCATTGTTCTAACGAGAGACTCGAAAACATTTTGTCTTTTTTATTTAGGTAATGTAGAAACAAGCAGTGATTGTGGAACCGAAACTGTTTACCAAAATGACTTTTTATTTAGAGGTCGACAGGCAGGCTGACGGTCCACTTGATGGTATCTAGCTACCGTCGCCTATTAACACAAAGCCTTATTAACGATAAGGATTCGGATTGAGTAAGGATAGCGGCTCTGTCATATTTTACTCACTCACCGAAACACTGCCTAAAAGACCGAAACGACTGTGTACGTTTTTCTTTATCTATAGGGCTGATTATCACATAAATAAAGGATTTTCATATCATGACAATTTATTCACTGTAACTAATCTAAATACAATTAAAACTTATTATATTTGTGAGAGACGTGTATGCGCCGTGTTAAATGTGTTAGGAGAGTGGAAGAGACAGCTTGCGAGCGAGACAACATACTTTGTCATAGAATAGAATTTAGTTGAAAACTAAACAGACTGAAAAACGCAGTACCCTGCCAATAATAATCAAATATCATTAATTTCATGTGAATAATTATATACAGCCCACCAAACGGTCTGCCTAGTTTATAACTTCGAGAGGCATTGTCCCCTTTTCTTAACGTTGGGAAATACTCATGGATACCCGGCAGCGTAGGGGACGCTGCAGGGTACTTTCTAGCGTGGCCGTATGCGGGAACATTTAATGAGACTACATCCGAAACCCGCCACAGCCGTTCAGCGCGAAGACCTCGGCGTACCCGACAATGGAGTTACACGTTCCATCTTTGATATTTTTTATTTTATTAAAGATGGGTTTGCTCTTGACCAACAACCAACTGTGTAGCAAGGATGAGGCCTAATATGGAGCGAACCTCATTCTCAACCCAGAAGTTGCCTATTCACTCGAACTTTGAAAATATTTGGGTTATATGAGCTCGGAAATACAGACGCCGGCAGAGAGTTTGCAAACGTTGGCAGTGCGCATTATAAAAGATGTTTTAAAGCGCTTGGTCCGAAATAGAGGGATATCGACAAGATGAGGATGGTAACCATTTGTACGTCTGTATGTCCGATGGAAGAAAGGGGAAGGTGGTATGATTTCATGCAGCTCTTGAGCACACTCTCCAAAGTACATCTTATAAAAGACACTCTGCATCTTAGTTTTTAATCTCGAGGGTAAGAAGCATTGTGTCCTGTCATTATTAAATTTGACGAGGTTCCACTAGTGAAGGTTGGCGATCTGCTTGGAACAATCCTCTTTGTCACTTGTTCGTAGTTAACAGCTCTACTGCGTTAATCCTGGGCCAAATTGCTGATGTTCTTCAGACAGGACTGTCACTTTTACCATAGAATTTACTTATCGAATTTATGCAGGAAATTTCGTATAATTATAGAAAGTTTTTTTTTTTATCAAAATATTTAATCAAGCTCACCCTACATCAAACAAAATAATAAGTGTAATGAATTGAGGAAGACTGGCGTTATTTTATTAAAATGACGCGGTTATTCAAAAGGTTAACGATCCGGAAATCTACTATCAATACTAAATTTCCATTCACAAAGGGAGGAAAAAAGACTAAACGAATCCAATTTAAAGATAGATCTAAATTGGTTTGTTCCCACTTGCGCTTCGTGTATTCTACCCTTATCACCTGTGAAACAGTTATTCGATTAATATTTCCCTTTATTTCTTACTTGGCTGAAGCTTTTTCGCTTTTAGATAGTATATAATAATTAATGTTTGTCTATTTGATTAACTTAAGACTATTAGGGCCTCTTTCACCATCTGTCAAGTAGGCTAACCGTCATTTAAAGTCACCGATATCCGGGAATGAAGGAGATGATATACCTTTGTTTGTGCGATAAAAGTCCAAAACATTAAAAAGAAAATAATAATAAAAATTCGCCTATCGAAGGATGCAGTAAATTGAGTGCATAATTTAATAAAATATAAAATTATTTCTAAAAGTAACTAATCAACACTTTACTTGTAGTTGGTGAAAGAGGCCCTTACTTAACTTAACTATTATTGAATATTTATTATCTAAACACTTATTTGATTATGAAATGGGACTAATGTAAAAATATAATGCTACACATATACACATCACATTCACACACACATAATACAATTACACATTTGTATTTTATTCTTCTACAGTATCTACAGATAGTTTTTCTATTCTAATTTAGCCTAAGATTTAAGTGCGGTGTTGGAGAAGCAGGGTCTCCTGATACAAGTATTTTTATACTTAATAAAAGTGGCCCTAAACCTTTTTTTGTACCTAGGCTTAAGAGAATTAGTAAATTATTTTGTATTTTGTATTATTCCACGTACATTTCAAATATTAGATTTGCACACAGATACATACAACATACTTTTTGTTCTGGAAAAAGTATCTTGTATCATAGAGTAATTATAGTACTTGTACTCTATGTTTGTATGTTAGGTTCTCGAGGGATCGTCTAAAAATATAACAAACTAGCTGGTGCTCGCGACTTCGTCCGCGTTGAAAATTTAAAAAAAAAGCAATATAACGCTTGACCTCGTGTTGCTATAACACTTTGGTCAGGTGTTAGTTTTTTATTTTTTATTTATCCCTCGGGAATAGTCCTTTTATTCTGGATGAAAGGTACCCTATGTCCTTTCTGGTGTCCCAGACAACGTGTATGCAAAATTTCATGGTGATCGGTTCAGTAGTTTTTGCGTGAACGAGTTACAAACATCCTTGCATCCAAACATATTTTCGTATTTATAATATTAGTAAGATTAGGCGCCACTGTCGCCATGGCGGCGCCAGCGTCGTCACAGCGATAAAGATGTCGGACGTTGTAATATCATACTTGCTCAGGTGTTATAATATATTTTTAATTTTCCAACACGGACGAATTCGCGAGCACCAATTAGTGTGTAATATTATATTAAATAATATTTGTAAACTTAATTGTACATTTTTTTTATTCCTATTATACAAATGTAAAATCCTTAATTTCCTGTCAGTTATAATTATTTTTTTCGGTAAAGAGATGTCGATTTTGAATGAATATTTCCATACTCGTAGTTAGTATAAAACAAAGTCGCTTCCCACCGTATGTCCATCTGTATGTACGCTTAGATCTTTTAAACTACGCAATACCTAGATTTTAATGAGATTTTCACTAATGGGAAGAAAGTTTTATAAGAAGGAAGAAGGTTTGCAGTAAAATCTGTGCGAAACCGGGGGCGGCTGGCTAGTAAAATATTAATAAAATTATTTGACTTATTTCAATTTAGAAAATATATGTTTTAATATTCCATTGGAATAATAAAACTTATATATTTAAACTTATTAAAACTGATATATACCCAGCGCCTAGCATATCCGGTTATAGGGCAATTTAACACTTTGCCGACATCTAACATTTCTAACAGATTGAGAGCATGAATCAGGTAACCTCAGATTCGTGCTTTAGCTATCAAACTACTGTGAAGCCGATTAGTTGTGGTCGAATCTAAGTGCACTGATGCATTGCAGATACATTACTTGGTCACATACTGGATGAACTTACGTATGTGTCTTGTTATATACTTTGTTGCAACTAGCTTTTGTCTGCACCTTTGCTCGCGTGATTAGTTAACCAGCGATTCGCAGAATGTCTTAAGGCAGTAACAATAACCGCCTTATAGACTAAAGAGGCGACCTCATTTTCAGCGTTCGACAAATATGATGGCAAAGTAAATTTAAAAAGACAGATTTCAAATAGAATGCACTTAGATGGTGTAAAAGGCGTGGGTGTAAGTGATTATGTAAAAAAATTTTTTTAGAGATTAATTTGCTCTTAGCCAGCATCCAGCCGTGTAGCGAAGATAAGGCCTGTGATGGAGCGAGCTCACCCAGAAGATGCCTATTCACTGGAACTTTGAAAAGATTTAGGTTATATGAGCTCGGAATCACAGACGCCGGTAGAGAGTTGCAAACGTTGGCAGTGCTCATTATAAAGTACTAGCTGGTGCCCGCGACTTCGTCCGCGTTGAACGATGAAAGGTACCCTATGTCCTTTCTGGTGTCCCAGACGATGTGTATGCAAAATTTCATGGTGATCGGTTCAGTAGTTTTTGCGTGAAAGAGTTACAAACATCCATACATCCAAACATACTTTCGCATTTATAATATTAGTACGGAAGTACGGATGTTTTAAGGCGTTTGGTCCCAAAAAAGGGATTTCAACAAGATAAAGTCCCGGGACATATGGGTAATAAGGTAATAGGGTAACAAATAATAGAGAAATATATAGAAGGAACTTACAGATGCAACTTACAGAGCCCAAATGGACTGAACAAAGCCCAAATTACCTTTTTAACAATTACAACAATTAGTCTGACATGCAGTCTTATCATTAAGTTTCTAAGTACAATAGTTATGGTTAAATTGCTTAAGAAAACAGTACCTACGTAAACGCCCTAAAGATGTTTTAAGTGGAAAACATCAGCACCCAAAGCGTTCATTCAATATAATTGAGATAATCATAAATTAAATAAAGGACTTTCCGGGAACATTAAACCTTGGGGAGGGGATTGAAAACCATTCTCATTTAACTAATGTCCCGTTGATCCTGTATTATTGCACTTTCAGATAATGTTAGGACATTAATGAGAAAGACGATGCTTTATAAAATTTCTAAGTATAGTGATTATCTTTATGCTTTAAGACTCTTCGGAAAAAAATTGAAGATAGTCTCACTAAGTTCATGTTTTTGTTGTTTCTTTTATGTAGAGGTTTTCAAACAGGCTAAAAGTCCAGTTGATGGTAGATGGCTACCGTCGCCTATAACACAAGCCAAGAGAAATCGATACTGGCATATCTTACTCACTCACTGAAACAGAACTGCTCATATTCTGTTATTTTACAGTGGCCTAACTAGGAATACATATTATTATATGAAATCTTTATAATAAGTAATTATAACTTATTTCGTTATTTAAAGATTTCATTGAAATCGCGTGCCCATTAAATTCTTGTTGAAAATTACAACGCCTGTGATAAAATTGTAGCAATGTTTCATTCACGTCTTAATAGTTTTCATTATTACAGGCGTTTAAACACGTAGTTTGTACTCGCTTTCTATTGCTGTTTAAATGTTAAACATTTTATCTTATTAATAATATTCTATCTTCTTATATCTTATTAATAGTTTCCTATTTTTTTAGTACAGATCGCTGGCGATATGATAAGTAGTAGATAATATATTTTGATAAAGAAAATCCATGAATCTTATTAATATTATATCTTATCTTACAATGCGAAAGTATGTTTGGATGTATGGATGTTTGTAACTCTTTCACGCAAAAACTACTGAACCGATCACCATGAAATTTTGATACAAGTTGTCTGGGACACCAGAAAGGACATAGGGTACCATTCATCCAGAAAAAAAACGACTATTCCCGAGCGATAAATAAAAAATAATAAACTAACGCCTGGCCAAAGTGTTATAGCAACACGAGGTCAAGCGTTAATTATATTGCCATTTTTTTTTACTTTTCAACGCAGACGAAGTCGCGAGCACCAGCTAATCCTATATAATGTTAAAAATAATTAGCCTTATACACATTTTTGGTAAGAAGAGAGCTTTATTAAAAGCATTGTTAAAGAAAGCTGCCGCTATAGTTATTATAGAATTTTTCCAATATAACGAAAAGTGCCTTGATAAAATAGCAATCTGTTTTCCTACACGAATCGAGCGTGGCATGTAGTGGCCTGTAATTATGGCCTGTATACGCCTCTGCACTGCTCCGATTACGACCGGTCCCGCCCGGTTTCATCCGGATATATATCCGGACGCTACCTTACTAAAGTGTGCAAATCAAGAATGCATTTACAATTCGATCGGGACTATTGTTGTGCAGGTTTCCGACAGCTTTTGGATCGATTCAACAAATCAATTAAACCTTTTATTGTTCCTAACATAGACCTTATTTTTCTGGTACGTTTAACCTGTATTTTCTTTGCATCACTTATTGAAAAAAACGTGCCAGAAATATTGCAGCTTTCTCTCCTTTAAAATTTTATTATCATCTGCACCCATTATATGCCAACCATGCACCTGTAAAGTTTTATAGAGGCTTATATGTTTATATCATAATTATATAACAATTTATAATAATTATTACTTTTTCATGTAAAAGGACAAAATTGTCCAAAGAAACGTTTATACCTGTAGAACGAAAAATTCGATTAATGACCTGACCAAAACATGTATACTGTTTGTCTAACAGATTAACTGACAACAGAGCTGTAACTCGTATTTATCGAACAGACAAAAATATTGGTTTATTTTGAAATTTTCCACGTTGGCAACACTCGAATGATTTGTGGCCTGGCGACACAATGTATGACTACGCCATCAATATTATTGCAAAAACTGTTACTTATTTGATGTTGACAATATTTTATTGAAAAATACTTTATTATTATGAATCGTTAATTCTTTTTTGAATAGAGCAAAATAATAATTACCCTTAGTTCTTTTGTTTTGTATTGTTTGGTTTTTTATTTTCTTTTTCTTAGAGTTATTTTGTAAACAAAAAATGTCGTCTTTTGTGTTCGTTTTTAATTCATGCTGAGTTAGCCTATGAGTGGAATATACAATATTATAAAAGATTGTTTGAATGTGTGAATAAGTGTATGGATTGTTGTATACTGTGTTGGCTTTCTAATAAATCAAATAAAAATAAAAAATAAAATACCCTTATTTATTGCGACCTTTGTGTGCTTAATATTATAAAATAACTGTCTGTCTGTCTGTTACCCTTTCACACCCTAACTACTAAATCTATCATCATGAAATTTTGCATATCCAATACAGGAAAGGACATAGAGTACCTTTCATCTAGAAAAAATAGAACTGTCCCCGTGGGATCATATAAAATTTAAAAAAACTAACGCCTGACAAAAGTGTAAAAGCAATGCACATATTAGGCGTTACATTGCTTATATATTTTTCATGGAGGACGAAGTCGCGGGCACCAGCTAGTATAGCATATATGACGTTAAAACGTGCTTCCTAACTATGGGCCTCTTAAGGAAACTCAACACTACTACGTCACTTAACGCACCTAGAATTTCTGAGCGTTTTATCTCCAACAAGAAAATAATGGGGAAAAATTCGACTTCGAAAATATCCCTAGAAAACCCGTTTAGGTAAATCCCTGAATATGATTTAACACTTGAATGAATTGGTTTGAGGAATACAATATGCAACGTGCACATTGCAAACTTGTCCATTGGGCCATAAGAGCAATTTGTGGATCTGTATGTACTCGTATTATTTTGTCTTTTGTAAATAAGAGTGGGAAACATATAATATAGCTGTCTTGTCAAAGTCTTTGGATGTTAAGTACGGTTTTAGTCCGGATTCGATACATAAGTATGTTCGAGTTAGAGTTTTTTGAGTAGTTTTGCATGAAAGAGTACCGACCATTCTCACAAAAACATTTAAAATATATTTTATTAATCTTTAGAACACAAACAGAACCAAAAACAAAAATATAGTAAAAAAAAAAAAACACAAAAAAAAAATTGCACGTCATATTCTTCAAGCGTGTCCACACGGTGTCCACAGATAGATATTATGAGTGTTAACAGAACCAAACATCAAGACAAAAAAAATATTACTAAAAAAATTAAATTTAAAAACAGATATTTAAATATATATATATATATATATATATACCAATACCGAGCATTTAAGATATTAGTAATATTACCAAGATTAGAAACACGACATCATTCGCTTTTCATTAAGAAGCCTATATAAACTAAATAACTGTGAAATTTCATCAAAATTTGTCTAGTAGTACTTTATAATAATATTGGGATTTTTACATACAACCGCTTTCGTGTAGTAGTGAGTTTGATCAATGGTTCTCTTTATTTTGCCTTTCAACAAATATAGATATATCAAAGACGCTTTGCCGCACGCTTGTCGGTGTTTCGATGGACATCAAAGGGAAATTGACAAACACGCGACAAAACCGCCCGCACATCCTCCTTTGTTAACTGAATAGCTGGCATTTCAACAGTTAATAATATGTCAAAAGCGTTTGTTCTTTGGTATTTGGCGTCATTAAGAGTCAGCAGAATTTGATTGAAGATTTATTACTTGGTTAATATTACACTAGGTTACGCCTGTATTATGAGAGCCATTCTTTATGTCATAATTTATTTAATTATAATTTAAAAGAAATAAAGATAAAATTTAATAATTAAATACATATTAAATAATGATTATTAATAAAAAATCTATATAATTGTGTTTTGGTGTAGGAATCGATAAACAATTTTTTTTCTTTTATTTTTCCTGGATTATTAGAAAAAGGATGTATTATAAATTTACTAATAATAAATTCGTCGATAGAATATATTATTATCTGTCTACGTAATAATTAAAAATCACGATTACTTATATAACCTTCTAAGAAAGGAGACAAACTAAAAACACAAAAATATTACGAGTTCTGTAACTTCAAATAACGCTCACAAAGACGAGCTTTTTCTGTGGGAAGTATCTATTATAATTATCTAAAAAAAAATCTGTAAATTATTTGGAGGATATCTACAGTAAATTTATATAATATGTTTAAAATTAACGCATATAAAAATTTTTATATCACGTTAACATGACAATAAGGATACTTCACATATCGTCAGTGTAACATCCTATTATATCATCACTGCGTCGAATATGCCTTAGCGTCGACTGAAATAAAATTCCGCTTCATCTATACTCGTAGGTACACGCCACCCGGAATGGTGCGTTACATGGAGTTACGAACGATAGAGTCAGGGCCTCTTTCACCATGTGTCAAGTCAAGTAGGCTAACCGCCATTTAAAGTTATAATTTCACCATTGCTGAGTAGCGCTAACCAAGGATTAAATTCGCATGTAAGTTAAGGGCCTGTTTCACCATGTGTCAAGTAGGCTAACCGCCATTTAAAGTCACCGGTAACCGCTAATGATGGAGATGATATACCTTTGTTTGTACAGTAAAAGTCGCAAACATTAAAAAGAAAATTATAATAAAAAATTATTATTTTCTTTGCATACGAGTGCATAATTTAATAAAACATAAAATTATTTCTAAAAGTAACTAATCAACACTGTACTTGCAGTTAGTGAAAGAGGCCTTCAGTGTTATAAATCACTAGTGAACCGCTCCCGGCTGCTCACTGGTGCAATTTTTTTCTATTAATTTGCATTATTGCAGTTATAATATATAAATTATATATAAAAAAAAATTAAATTATTAAAGCGATAAAGTGTTTAATAAATGTAAAAATATAATAGGTCTAGAAAATATTATTATGGAAAATATTTTGTACAAAATATTTTTTATGGATTTTTATACTTAATAAACTGTCTATAGAAAATATTTTTTCAATTTCTTTTATTGGTGAATTAAAAAGTATATTCTCTATCTATAGTCATGAATCTATTGATTTTATGTAATGTACGAGGTCAACTATTTTCTACCAATCGTTACAAAATTAAATTTGTGTAATTTAGAAAAAATCTATGGTATTTTTTTATATTACAAAAAAGTTTCCTTTTTACAATAAATTGAACTAACTTCTTTTTATATATGGACAAGCTGGTGCTCGCGACTTCATCCGCGTTGAAAATTAAAAAAAAAGCAATATAACGCTTGACCTCGTGTTGCTATAACACTTTGGCCAAGCGTTAGTTTTTTATTTTTTATTTATCCCTCGGGAATAGTCTTTTTTTTTCTGGATGAAAGGTACTCTATGTCTTTTCTGGTGTCCCAGACAAAGTGTATGCAAAATTTCATGGTGATCGGTTCACTAGTTTTTGCGTGAAAGAGTTACAAACACCCATACATCCAAACATACTTTCGCATTTATAATATTAGTATAGATATAGATATATATTTTAATAATTACTTAAAATTCACAATGTGCGTCACATATAAAAGCTTATTGGGTTGTTAATTTAAAATGCATTGCAAAGGAAAAAAATGTCTTCTCCAACTGCAGTAATGAATACGTGAATGTGACGGGACCCTGTTACTGAAATTTTCCAGAAGGGTTAACGCTCCACCTGCATCCGTGAGATACGATACACACGTGTGTACCCATCCAGGGTTGAACGCACTCAGGCCAAAAAGAATTTCCACATTTTAACTTCACTTTCAATTGGATAGCTCTATTTTTATAATAAAAATAGGCAGGCAAACTTAATAGATAATTGATTACCATCGTCTCAAACAACAAGAAATTCTTGAAGAAATATTCTACTAACCACGCTGATAAAGTGTAAAGGGAGAACTTTAGACTGTCATTTTGGAAACACTACATTTCTGACTTCTAAAAGAGTTCTATAAGAGTACCATTAGTGAAAACCAGGAAAAATGTTAGGTTTGCGAGGGATCGTCTTCTAAAAATATAAAAAGTTACTGTCGCGTCGTCACTGATAAAGATTTCAGGCGTTATATCTATATCTATCTATATCTATATCTATACTTACTTAATATTATAAATGCAAAAGTATGTTTGTATGTATGGATGTATGGATGTTTGTAACTCTTTCACGCAAAAACTACTAAACCTATCACCATGAAATTTTGCATACACGTTGTCTGGGACACCAGAAAGTATATAGGGAACCTTTCATCCAGAAAAAAGGACTATTCCCGAGGGATATTTAAAAAATAAAAAACTAACGCCTAGCCAAAATGTTATAGCAACACGAGGTCAAGCGTTATATTGATTTTTTTTTGAAATTTTCAATGCGGACGAAGTCGCGAACACCAGCTAGTTACTCATATTTTTTCTTTTTAGGCGCCATTCGGCGCGGACGAAGTCGCTGGCATCGCCATTGCATGTCCATACTTCGTCAAGCACATTATTAAATTACACATCGGCTACCACAGTCCAAAAGTTTTTGAAAGAACAACGTCAGCTGTCAGCTGTCAAATCAGCTATGTAAATAAATGCAATATTTCTGTGTGCATAGAACAAGTATATAGGAAGTTAGCTTTCCGACAATGTGGTAAACATAATTCAAGTTTTCAATAAACAAACACAGGTGGGAGGGTGGGGTGAGTGGTAACTGGCAACTTTTCCAATAAAGACGCCTTCACCACAATCAATCACGCTCACTCAACGGGACGTTTTAATAAAAGCTATCTACCTACATAATGTTGACTACTATTCTTTTGCCATACACCCTTGAGTGTTGGGAACTGATGTGCGATCAGTCTTTGCTTTATAACTATTTTATCTTTATCCTGTATCCTTTTAGAAGCCGGTCTACTTTTTTGTGTTTAATTTTTCAGAGAGACTGACGATCCTCATAATGGCAGGTGGATACTGTCGCCTATAACATTAACAACGCATAGGTGTTGCAATTGCACTGCTGATCATAGCATCCGTACTAATATTATAAATGCGAAAGTATGTTTGGATGTATGGATAGATAATGTAACTCTTTCACGCAAAAACTAGTGAACCGATCACCATGAAATTTTGCATACACGTTGTCTGTGATACCAGAAAGGACATAGAGTACCTTTCATCGTTCAACGAGGACGAAGTCGCGGGCACCAGCTAGTTAAAGATAAGTGATTAAGAAGGTATTTATTTAACAGTGGTCTTCTGTCTGCCGCCAGACTTTCCATTGAATCTATCTGACTTAGGGGTTCCGGATTCGATTCCTAGCAGATCCAAGTTAGGAAATAGACTTTTCAAAATTGACTCTAGTCTGGATATTCAGGGTTTCGCCCACAGGCCAATGTATGTCATACAAATGGTGCGTTATGGCGATTTTTTATTGACTTGCATTATACTTGCACATGATTTTGCATGATTTAGTAGTCGTCTCGCACAATTTTATTTCGTACGAATTATGTGAAGAGCCAACTTCAAATTTAAATTGCCTATTCTGATTAAATATGCCGGCATTTTTTTTAAATAAAATTGCACATAATAATATTAAAGATAATATAAACATTTGAAATCCTATTTTTATGTCGTCATCATAGTAGAAGTGCACTTTAAAGAGTGCTTATAAAAAAAATCCGCGCTTATGACGCCGAAAGGTTCTTGGGACTGCCGAAACTGCTACAAATTTATATGTCGTGTAAACTGAAAAATTGAAATTTCAATCGACCCGTTAATACCACACGCCCACATTTTATTATTCACAATAAAACCGAGTTCAAAATGGACAATAGTAATTAATTTTTATTTACCGACGGACCGGGTGACCGGCGTCCAGTTGGACGGTTGCCAGTTACGGATTTCCAGACGGCTTTTTCAATTTTTAATGCCGCGTCTACATTATAGAGTTGAGTACCTACACATCATATTCGCACTATGTTCGTTTAATTGACCTAGCTATACAAACTGGCTCAATAGACATTATAACCTTCGTTATCAGAGATATAACATATTAATTGAGGTAAATAAAATTACCCACATTTAGCAGTCTAAAAAAAAACATAGATGTACTTCGGAGAGCGTGCTCAGGGGCTGCATGAACTCATGCCGCCTTCCAATTTCTTCTAACGGATATTCAGATGTACGGCTGGTTACCATCCTCATTTGTTCAAAATCCCACTTTTTTATTTATTTATTTTATTTATTTATTTATTTTATTTATTTATTTATTTATTTATTTATTTACACGAACATATAATTATATTTAGTTTATTGGCTATGAAAACACACACTAGGCATGCAAGCCTGTATCGTGTGCCTCATTATATTAATTAAAATAATTAAAAATTCAAATTATAACAATTCAATTAAATTATTAAATATAAATTAAATTAAATAATAATTAGGTATATATAAAAGTAAAAGACACAATAAATTTATCGAAATATGTGGTAGATATTACATATTTAAATCGAATTAAATAGTTTTTCTACATAGTCTTAAAAATACAACCAAACTCTTTTCTTTTTAATATGCACTGTAAATGATTGGAACTCCATGCCGTCGTCTATGTTTCCCAGCTCATATAACCCAAATCCTTTTAAAGTTCGAGTGAATAGGCGTCTTTGTATGTTCATCAGATGTGGCATAAATCCATAAGACTGTTAAACCTCTCTGGAGGCAGCAATTCACCCTCTTACAGATCACCATGAAATAATATTAAGGGATGCCATAATTATTAAGCGATAATGACCATCTACCATCAAGTAGACCGTCAGCTTACTCTTCGACTCTTACATAAAAGTTCAACAAATAACGAAAGTTCAATAAAAGAACAAATCTTTTCAAAGTTCGAGTGAATAGGCATCTTCTGGGTTTAGAATGAGGTTCGCTCCATCTTAGGCTTGCTACACAGTTGGTTGTTGATCAAGAGAAAACCCATCTTTTAAAAAAAAAAACCAGTCAGAAACCAAAAAATTTTAGATTCTCCAACTTAATTCAATAAATCAATTGATTAACCAAATCATATTAAGAAACATAGTTTTATGTAAGTAATAAGAGAATTCTGCATAAGCAACCTACTTAATTTAGCTTAACATTTAACTTAAATGTATGACAAAATAATGTTTATGTCTCAAAATACCAATACTTAACATTAATTGTTTACTGTATGTTGATGGTCATATGAACATCGCATTGTGTTTTATTGGCGCGGTCGATGGTCGACCCATTAACCCAGCCAGGGGCGCGCAACTGTTGATTAATGGTTCAATATTTAATTTCTTTATGAGACTTGAGGCGAAACGCCATTAAAGAAATTTCGTCAATAGATTAAACATACGTTTATTTTAATAACGAATGCTTATTTGTTGATATAATATCTATAGAATTGACATTTGAAAATTACAATTTCAAAAGAGAACATAAATGACTCAATTGTATATTTTTTAACCCTTTAATTAACCGCTTGGTTTTGTAGGAGTTGTCATGCCCCTAGCGCTTGACTCGTAAACTTATTTTGTTTTTAATACAAAGCAACTCAATGATTTAAAAAAAATATATTCAAGCAGATAAATCCGACTCTGACGGCTAAAGGATTAAGATTAATAGGCATTTATCTAAGACAATTTATTTTATCAAACACTTTATTTTAGAAACCACAAATTTTAATAATAAATACCTACTAAACATTTATATTAAAAAAATAGTTAACTTATTAGGTATTTAATGAAGTACCTACCTGTTATGCATGATAAGTATGACAGCCATACATATCATGCAAAATGACACCCATGCACGGTCAAATCGCCCTTTAAATCACACCAATCGTATTATGCCATTGGACAATAAGCTTAATGGTGTATGGCTGACATAAAACTTACCAAAACGTAAAAATACAAAAAAATGTTACTCACACCTAACGATTCGCATACACGACCTTTTCCGCGCATCTCTACACACGGTCAGCGACAAAACAACGCGCCGGTCTAGTTCGCAGCGCAAGCGCACCGATACAGGACGCATCGAACATTTCCGCGCATCGATTCTAAATTTGAAATTTCGAGCTAACGTGACTTTTTCTATTATCAATTTGCTCCTACATGTTCTTCATTTGAAATTGCTTTTGTGGCGTTTACATTCTTAAATGTAATTCAAATTTAAAATTGCGATTCCAATTTTAAAAATGACAACCGTTTCCCTGTTATTCTCTATGGTATAGTGGTTCAAGTGAACCAAACTACCCTATAGTGAAAATGAAGTGGATTTTTTGTGTACTTTTAATTGTGAAAGTGAACGTTGAGTGTATTAATGTTTTTATAGCACAGAATATCACAAAGTAAGTGTTGATTAATATAATATAAATATCATTTATTCAAAATCTAGCGAACTCTAATAATACAAGATGTAATTAAACATTATAAACTCACCCCCGACTTTCTATTTAGCGCTGACACGCTCTATTTGCTTTAAGTTGCTGTGGAGTTGGGTATCCTGCAGACTACTTGATGCTGCAGCATCAGGTCAAGGTTACCATGTCATGTAAATACCACCTAAGTAACATTATACCAAATTTCATATCAATAGAACATCTAAAAGTTAGTGAAATCCCTTTGTCAACTAGAAAGTGGGCTGATAGTCTTCAAACGCTTGAACATATCTTCATAATCTATAGCTAAGAACCATATGGATCACGTCAGCTTTCAAGCAAATAAAAATCTAGGCTACGATTCCACAGACAGACACACAGATGCACGTGTCGAACTTATAACACCCTGTTTTTGCGTTGGACGTTGAGGGTTAATAAACATTGAATGAAATATAATAATAAAACAATATCAATATGCCGTTCTACAAAGGGCAACACTAGTCTAAACAATTTCTTACAAGTATTTACGATCAGACAAGGCATTCGCGTGTCTGCAAATTAATTATTATCTTGCTTAACGATATATAGTTGATATCCACAAATAAATACGTGTTGCATTTAATGACTATTGTTGTGGTAAGGTGTTTATAATGGCTTTATTGACTTTGGCAGATGTACTTAATTAACCAGGCGGTACGAAAATAGAGACGGTCCGTTTATTCGTTCATATTGCACTCCAGACTTTATGCTCGTATGAAATAAAATTGTTCCTAATTTTAATTGATTTAAAATTCGTAAAGATAAAGAAGTGTTATGGATTAAGCTATAGGATAATATAAAAATTATCCTATAGCTTAATCCAGGTGATCATCAGTGAAAACCGCATTCAAATCGGTTAAGCCGTTTCTACGATTCGCGTGCAAAACTAAAAACTAAATAACTCGGTAACATAATTACAGTCGGGGTAAAAAAAGGTTTGTCATCTAAAATCGATATTTGCTTGCACCAGAGCAATTATCAGTCTTGCCAAAATTTCATTTCAAATGCCGGTCAGTTGTCTGCTTAGTGCTTTAGTTTCAAAAAGTACTAAGAGTCTGCGACTTGATAAAGGAATGAATTTGAAACTAACAGAAAGTTTTCTATAAAAATTAACATTTAAAAAAATAGTGTCAGATGTCACAACAATAGCATTTCTATTATGACATTGACATTTCAATAATCAATCTGCATTTAATTATATTCTGAGATACATCTAAAGCGCTGCTTCTAAATTTAAATTTTATACTTCCGTAATACTATTTCCGGTAAGATATTAACATAAATAAAATAATACTAAATGTCTTCGTCAACATCGTAAGCTTTCTGAGGAGCAATAAAATTTTGCAATAAAATAAAGATTTATTGTTTTCATTTATATTACATTTGCTTGCACCAGGGCAATTATCAGTCTTGGCAAAATTTCATTTCAAATGGCTGTCAGTTGTTTGCTTTAGTGTCCAAAGGTACTAAGAGTCTACGACTTGATAAAGGAATTAATTTGACGAAGGTTTTCGTACCCCGACTGTACAATTATTACAAAAGTAACCATATGGCTGTCTCCACACTTAAATTATTTCTATATTTTCTAATTAAGAACATTCAGAATCAAGAATGATACCGTAGAAAATATTCAATTAAAATACATTACATTTGTGCTTCAAAACTTCAAAATATTAACAATTGTCATCCCATGAATTTTTAATGGCAATTATACATTTTAGCAGGTTTCTGGAAAAAAATGTCCTTAAATTGGGAAAAAAATAACTGAAAACACCGTCATAAATACGTAATAGGTATTACTCAATCTAGATACTCAAAATCAATTCAAAAACTAGATTTATTTATACAATATTAAGAACAAACTAATGCTGGTAAACGTGCGCCTTATATCGTATTATGCATAAGTGCAACTATCTATTTACTTGTGTTGATCCATTTTCTACTAGATATCCATTTTCGTTAAAAAAAATTGATTTAGTTTTATGTTATTGTTTTGTTTTTGTTTTTTGGTAAGTATATTCTTATTGTTATATATAAAGTCTTCTCTGTATAAAATTAGTTTACCAATTCGTTAAAAATGTTGTTGAATACACTGTTATCTTTTGTTTATGTATGTTTATCTTTTTTCAAATTCACTATATATATATATGGTGTAATTGTTTGTTTTCCCAAATAAAATAGAAATAAAATAAAACATTGGGTATGTATAAAACAGTACAGCCTTGATATGAAGCAGATGCGTTCAAGGAAACGATTATCAAGCAAATTACATTTGCAGTTTTTGCTCTCAAGACGTTACAGCTCAGGGTTACTTTACAGATATTCAAGTTAATTTAATAATGTGTCAATCATTCTATAATCATTATTTTTTGTTTATCTTTTTATGTTTTTAATAACACAATGTATTGAAGACCATTATTAACTTTTATAATAACAAAAAAAAGGCACACATAAGAACAAAAACTTTATAATTATAGAGAACATAAGAAATCAAAGTGTAGGTATGTAAGTAAAATATAAAAGTACAGAAACTCCTCAAAAACTACTTACACTACCTACTTGTTTAATTGTATTCATTTAACACTACTTATTAAGGGCCTGTTTCACCACCTACAAGTAAGGTGTAAAGTAGGCTAAATGCCAGTTAAAGTTATAATTTCACCATTGCCGAGTAACGCTAACCAAGGGTTAAATTCGCATGTAAGTTTCAAGGGCCTCTTTCACTATGTGTCAAGTAGGCTAACCGCCATTTAAAGTCACCGATAACTGGGAATGATAGAGATGATATACTTTTGTTTGTACGGCAAAAGTAACTAATCAACATCAACACAAACATACATCCAACATCGATGCATCGCATTTATAATATTAGTATGGATTTATTTTCCTTTAAGCGGTAATCCATGCACTGATGAGAACCACCTGTTCTTGGCTCCTGGAGTTCTGACAGCAGGCAGCAGTAACAGAGTATGCCTGTCAAGATTTCATCCTCAAGGACCGGCTCGGTTGATGCTCACTTTGCGGACAGAAGACAAGCAAATGGTCACTGCTATAAGAGAGCTACCTACCGGTTAGAGATTAACTGCTTATTTTATTTATAAAATTAAATTAAATCGCTTTTAATTAATTATCCTTGTTTATTTTATATATAAAATAAAATTAAGTCGCTTCTTTAGATCTTTTAAACTATGCAACAGATTTTCATTAATGAAAAGAGCGCTAAACGAAGAAGGTTTTTTGAATATAATTTGCACGCTCCCTAGAAATAAAGGTCACATTTTTAAATGCATTATACAAACACCAAACATGCACATTTATTTAAAAAAAAAATATATTATTTTATTCAGTTAGTTTATAATAAAAGCGTTTGTTACAGGCGATGGTGGTTGCGTAGATATACTGGTCCCAGTGCTACCGAATACTAAAGCACAATTGTTCGTTAATGTAAGGTAAGTTTATATTATCTAACATTTAACTCATCTTGAGCTAAATTATCTTTTTTTTTTAAATACCTATTTAAAAAAAAAACTAATCGACAAATGGCATCTGCGTTGATATGTTTGACTAGTTTTATTTTTCATTGTACGTACATAATATATTTCAATTTTCTTTTCTATACTATAATTTAATATTATCGTATAAATTATAATTTTGGCAAACTGTCACTAGGCTTTGCTTGAGATTTTTAAAAAGTTTTCAGCTGTCTCAGTTTGTTAATTGGGAAAGGTTGTGACGCCATCTGGTGTTGAAAAAATATACTAGTATTATCTATTACTACAAAACAGGAGACTGTGAAACAACAGTCTTCATAATCTGTGTTAACTACTGCTTCGACTGGAGTAACTATATATCGTTTCTGTTAAATTCTATAGATATAGTCTTCAACGTCTTGATGACATATCCTTTTTTGGGGAGGGGAAATCACATCCATCGCTGACTTAGGACAGTCGACGAGTGGGTGTGTGAGACTCGCACACTTATCGCCGGGGTTATCGAAGTGACTTATCGCCGGGAATACCTCACTAAAACCTCCCATGTTCCACTATATGATATGCAACAAATATGAGACTCGGAATCACAGCGATCACACCCACAAGCACCGCCATTTGCTTATTTTCAGGTATCCAGAAGCACGTTGTTCCTGGGACAGCAAAACGTCAGTTCGTATATCTTGTGGCAGATTAGTGGTCGCGCATACAGAGAGAGCTCGGTACAGGCCTGGAGACACTGTCAGGATCAGGGTTCTCACTTTGAAGCCAGAACTGACGCCTGCGCATGGATATGTAAGTCATTTAAGCTAATATCAAAACTGGTTCCGGCCTGCGGCTTCGCTTTCTTTAAATTTTGATGCTTTTAGCACACCAAGTGACGTTTTGATAGCGCCCAAACTGCAGCCAATAAATGTTTTAAAAAAATCAAATTCAAATAATTTATTATTATCATAAGACCTTATATAATTTGAGGAACAAACCCCGGTCCCCACACTAGGCAAGCCTGTATTGTGGGGTGCCGTACTGTAAATTACAATTTAAAACAAAGAACTTATGAACTAAACAACAGTGTTATTTCAATGTTTCAAATCTACTGTGCTATGTGTTACACATAGCTCACATGTTACACAAGAGTTCTTAAATCATTTTCTTATTGAATTGTTTATCTTACTTAATAAAGAATATAATTATATAGCCTACTTATTACTCACGGCTGTATTAGCGAAAGAAATCTTTAGAATCGGTTCTGTCGTTTCAAATACATATAGGTAATTCAAATAAACATAATCTAGGTATAAAATATTTTAAGTATAAATGTACACTACATTAAAGTCAAGTAAATAAATTAGAAAAATATTTAGATATATACCTACTATAGTTATATTGATATAAAAGACAAATACTATAAACTCGTTAATTAAAGTTACAAAATATTAAGAAGAGCTTTTTTGTCTTAAAATTTTATTAATTTCACTTTAATTGACAATAAATTAACGTCCTGTTTAATGTGCAATAACTATTGAGGTGAGCAGTTAAGAGGAGTTATAAACCGGTGCTGTGTCAAACAAATAAAGACACGTATTTACCGTAACACTGACACAGTTTCGCGGGCACATAAAATATTGCTTATTATTTATTCGTATGTATTCAATTTCCATACAATTATAATGGACATCGTTCACGTGGACCTCATCTTGAGTTATGAATAAATATTTTTAATAAACAAAATCTAACGTCATTATAAACTAAACAAAAATTTAGAATAGAATTAGAGATCCAATTCTTGGCAAAAGTATAAGCGTTATAAATTTTATTTTTCAACGCAGACGAAAGTCGCGGGCACCAGCTAGTTATGTAATAACTAACTAGATGTCACTAGTCACTAATTAGATTGCAAAGTTCATAACAAAAAAAATTATGATCTGTATTTTTATGACATTCGTATCACTCGTCATTTCGATTGTCATATGTTGCTGAGCAGTGCGTTATATATTAACTTTACTTTAAAAACAAAATAAATTTATAGGGAAACGTTTTACCGCTTTTCTTTTGTTAAAATTTTATATTCGAAAACATTCTATTTAATTTATTGGCCGGTTGAAGAAGGCATATTAAAAATATTATTATTAAAAACAAAACACAACACGAAAAATAATAAAGCTGAATGGGTAAATTTCTTTGCCACTCCTCTGCTTGAGTGAAAAAAAAATCTTGATTTCAAATTTACACATTCTTATATTTTAAATAATATTAAATGTTGTGCGTTTATACTTCCTATGGAGGCCGTTGAACATTCAAGGATAAAATTTGTGTGTGTTTTATTTTATGAGGAAATTATTAGACAAAAACATTAAATTTTCATAATCTTTAAGCACATATAATTCCTTAAACAAAGCCGATTTCACCCAGAACACATCTTCAGACCGGTTGAAAAGGTGTCACGGTTGCTACGTCTTGTTCATAAATATCGACGAGTAATAATGACACTATTAAAATTGCATTTCAAACAAATATTTAAGCAGAATTTATTTATTCAAATTGTAAGTAATCTGGTAAATGTTGGTATATTATGGAAAATTTTAATGTAATTAATTATTTGTAGGTACCTAAACAAATACATAATATTTAATAGACATATAATGTTTACTTGACTTTTTAATATTTCTAATCACTATTTATGTTAAAAAAAATATAGGTTATTATTTTAATATAAGTAATTATTTGTACCTAAGCAAATACATAATATTTAATAGACATATATTTAATAGACACTTTTTATCTACTTGACTTTTTAGTAATTTTTCTAATCACTATTTATGTTAAAAAAAATATAGGTTATTATTTTAATATAAGTAATTATATGTACCTAAGCAAATACATAATATTTAATAGATATATACTCGTAATGTACTTGAGTTTTTAGCATTTTTTTCTAATTACTATTTATGTTAAAAAAAAAACATAGGTTATTATTTTAATGTAAGTAATTATTTGTAGGTACAAATAATTACTTAAGTACACAGTTTATAGACATATAATGTGTACTTGACTTTTTAATATTTTTAATCACTATTTATATTAAAAAAACATAGGTTATTAGTATGTCTATATTTTCAATTTCTTTCCAGGTGGAAGAGATATGGTTAGAAGGTCCTCGAGGAGTATGGGAAGGAACTAGAGCTGCTTACTGGCATCGCGTACGGACTCGTTTTGGAATTGCGCAGGTTCAACAAGAACTCGATGCACAAGCTCCGACCGGAAAATGGACAGTGCGGGCCAAGATGGCGGACGGCTCGCAGGCAAGACTATTTGACAACTTACTCTTAACGGAAACTGTCATTAGAGCGAACGAGTTTAGGATCGCGTGTATAGCTGTTTATTTAAATACATCCTACATTACTCGGTTAGCAAGATCTGACGATCGTTTCCTACTCTTTCAATCAAATTAAGAAACTTGTATACCGTATACATGCTCTTACGTAATGTCATTTCATTTAGTGTCTTCCGGTAGACTATTCAAATGTAGAATTCCGTTAGGGCCTCTTTCACCATGTGTCAAGTATTTAAAGGAGACTTTAAATGGCTAACCGCCATTTAAAGTCACCGGTCACCGGGAATGATGTATGGAGCTGATATACCTTTGTTTGTACGGTAAAAGTCCCAAACATTAAAAAGAAAATAATAATAAAAAAAATCGCCTATAGAAGGATGCAGTAAACCGAGTGCATAATTTAATAAAACATAAAATTATTTCTAAAAGTAACTAATCAACACTTTACTTGCATTTGGTGAATGAGGCCCTTAGAGTATTAATTTTTACTCGTGCTGTTAATGTATAATAATTATTATTCATATTGAAAAAGTTTAATCTCTGTATATCGATCGATCAACAACAATCTGAAGGATTTATTAATTTTTACTGCTTTAATTTCGATGAATACTTCAATAACACCACACCATATTATAATTAATCGAATGGGTACTTGTATAATTATTAATAATGTGTTAATATATAATTGCACATTAAATCATGTACGTCAGAAATGTGCTAACTGTTGATACATGTACGAGTATATATGACACATGTATACAACATTAACAACCACTAAAGGTTTATCTGATCTTATGGTTGCATTGATAGTAAGTATTTAAATTTTCCTCAGGGATCAGCCGACTTTTGGGTGGGAAACTACGACCTGCCTCCCTTCCAACTGAGTGTTCGACACTCGCCACGAGTCTTGAAAACGAATGAGAGGCTAGTTTGGACAGTGTGCGTCAGGTAAATAAATTATTATAGGTAAATTTAATTGTTGTGGTCTTGGCAAGGGCACAGTGCTTTACGCAGTCTTTTGGGCAGCCCGTCTGGCTGCAGTAGCCACCCCCTTACAGAAGATCATTGCAATATAACCATATGTGTGCAGTTGTGTTTCGGTGTAAGTAGGATATGCCATAGCCTATTTCCCTATTCCTTCATAATATGGTCGGCAGCGCTCTTGCAACAACTATGGCGTTGCTTGTGTTATGCGGTAGCTATTTACTAATTAAATGGACCTTTACATAAAATAAGAGTAATTACTCTAAATTTGGTATTTTTATAACATTTAGGTATCCATGGACAGAGGGTGTGGAAGGGATGCTGGTCATCCGTCTTCGTGGCGCTGGTGGGAATGGAACGAGTAATCACAGCGGAGTGAGAACTGCAGTTAGACTGCGCGCTCCAAGAGCCTGTCATAGACACGCAGTAGCATCTCGAAGAGTGGGCTTGGACGGAGCCAATCCACCTGATGTTATAGTTGCTGATTTCTCTTTTCAGGTAATATAATACAATACACTTTTATCCTATCAAACGCCGATCATTTCATTAGGTAATTCTTAGAAGGATTCTCTAAGGTGAAACTACTTATTTTTGCCTACCGTCTTTCACAAATGTTGAATAGCCTTATTGGCTACGTGTCGCCTAATTTGTCAAATGTAATATTGTATTTGTTGTGTGTGTGTGTGTGTGTGTGTGTGTATTGTATATATGAATGTGTGGTTGTGGGTGTGTGCGTATATGTATATTGTAATATTTTGTAATATCTTATATATATGTCATTTATAGGTATGTTATGATTCGAGTGTGTTGTGAGCATAACGATTATTGCCTTGGAACTTAGTATAAGAATTTTCTATAATCATAAAGGTCGGTGATTGATGTTGAATGTTGTGTATACCTGTCATTGGAATTCACATCAGGCCAAGACCGAATGTATAAACTGTATTATTGTGTTGTATTGTTGTGTCTTCTGTTGGTGTACCTTAATAAATAATAATAATAATAATAATAATCATTTATTTCAGATATAGTATCCATATTATCTATTAACAAAGTAATATAATAATAATAATAATAATAATAATAATAATAATAATAATAATAATATAATATTTACAAGCGAAACAAAGGTATTTTTAAAATGTACAGGTGCTGCAAAAATCACTTAGTAATTTTGCTGTATGTCATGTTTAGTCGCATCCAAAATTTTTGTATGGGACAGTCTACCTTATCTATAATTGTTTTCAGAATGCTATTGGTACTGCCACGTATCTTGTGCCATAGGGACGCCACCCTCTTTCGTCTTATAGCATAAAAATCATCTGTGTGATTTTGGGCAAACATTTCCGAAGCACTACAATAGCGTGGCAGCCTTAATAGCATCCTGAAAGCATTATTATACTGGATGCGCAGGGCATTGTACGCTCTTTCAGTATAAGTCACCCACAGACTGCTCGTGTAAAAGACTTGGCAATATGCCTTAAAGAAAGTAATTTTAACTTTATTATTACAACGAGCAAATCTGCGGGCAAGCATGTTAGAACGTACTGACAATGCCCTACGCTCCCTGTCTAAATCAAAATCATCTTTAAGGTCTTCAGTTACAATGTGTCCCAAGTATTTAAATTTATGTACTCGTTTCAGTATATTACCATTTAGTACAACTTGTGGTACATAATCGAGGGCACATCCCCTGGACCGGAATACCATAATCTCACTTTTCTTGGTATTATATTTTAGACCATGACAATTAGCATACTCTTGGCACACTTTCAGCAATCTCCTCAGGCCATTAATCGAGGGGCTCAGTAGCACCATGTCATCTGCATAACTAATGTTATTAATACAAGTACCGTCTACATAGCAACCTGCATGCATGCTGCTGAGCTTCTCTATCAAATCATTAATGTACAGATTAAAAAGTCTAGGTGAAGTGAGTCCCCCCTGTCTTACTCCACATTCCATCCTATACGGTTTGGACAATGTATCACCCCATTTCAAGTAATTTGTTTGATTGCTGTACCAAAATTGAAGAATATTCAGCAATTCATAAGGAGCACCTGTTTTTATTAATTTGTGCCACAATAAATCATAAGATACCGTATCGAAAGCCTTAGATAAGTCTAAAAAGCAAGCATATACTGGTGTTCCTCTATCAGTGTAGTATCTGACGGTATGCTTTAAACTAAACACTGCGGTCTCTGTAGATAGTCCCTTCCTAAACCCAAACTGTGCGTCATGTAATTTTAAGTATTCTTCAAAGCGGGCATCCAACAAGCCGTCAAACACTTTAGCTAAAATAGTCGCAAGTGATATGGGCCTATAATTGTCTTTATCGGATTTATCACCCGTTCTATTCTTCAGTATTGGTACAACCAACGTTTTTATTAATAAATAAATTTTTTATTACGTATATTTAGGTAGGCAGGCTAAAGGTCCACTTGATGGTAAAGTGATGCAAAGGAATCTTTTAAGTGAACTTGTATGGTTTCATTATATGAACTAAACCATAATAGTAATTGTGTCTATTTTTTCAGGAAGACGGCACTAGGATCTGGCAAAACACGACTGTCGTATCTGAAGTAATAGATAAGCCTGTCTTTTTAGAGTTCCTCGTAAAACACAAGTCCGATATTCCACCAGGTCTACCTTATAATGTGAAGGTGCGTATGACTTCAGTATTATGTATTAATGATGTACATAATATAAGATTAATATCACTTTTTTATGTTAATTTAATTAATGTTATGTGAAATCGAAATAAAAATTAAACCACCCTATTTTTATAATTTTAATATGTTAGCACTAGGAATTAAATAATCTTCCCTTGAATAACTTCAAAGAAGCTCCATTAGAACTGATCCAGTTCACTCAAACCTTACAGGTGAAGGCAATTCGCTGGGACGACAAACCTGCTCTTAACGAAAGAGTGATTGTTTGTAGATCACCAGCTAAATCATTTGATACTAAAACACTATCATCCAATGAGACATGTGGAACAAGTGTTACTGATATCAACGGTATTGCGAGGGTTATATTTGAGCCTGATGACGATGGCAGTCCTTTGTATAAATTCGAGGTAAAATATCTTCCACGTTACATTTTCTTTTGGTTTATTATATGGCGTACCCCTGGGGTCAGTACTAGGTCCCATCTTTAATATATATCTATTTTTTTATATTATAAAGGGTGGCAGAAAATCTGTCAATTCACTTGATAATAGGTGGTTACCGTAGCCTTAAAACAGAGGGAATTCAGGTGACCCTGTAGGAATTTGTGTATGGATTGCTTAAAGAAGCCCTAATTGTAGCTAAATGGGAATTCCTCAGAAGTGTAATTATTTCACGGTTTGCGCGTCTGCGCTTAATTTTGCTGCAATGTTAATTATCATCAAAAGGAAATACTAAATTTGTTTAGCGTCGTAAAGCGTCACGGCGTCACGTGGCTGACAACCATTTTAAAATTTGGTTCGAATCTCTAATCAGCTGCTGAACACTCCCCAAAACTAGCTTACAAGCCAAATGGAGTTGAGTTGCTTTGAATTCTTTTTTGAATTCGTTATTTAATTATTTTTCAGGCTTCTCTTCACAATGACAGTAGGATATCAGCACCTCCCCTTTATCTGCCAGTCGATCGTTCTTCTACGATTCATGCGGGACTCGGAGCATTGAAATGGGATATGTTTGCTGTTAGATCGTACATTCCTCTGTACTTGAACATAAGAAACATTAGTACACCAATTACTGTTCATTTTGTGGTAAGATTTTATTAAATTTTAAAATTTTAAAACCATTAAAATCTATCTGTATTTCGTTAACTATATACTACTAATATCATAAATTTGACACATTAGGAAAAGTTAGTAGTTCACCTTGCCATAGTTCACTAAGAGAATTGTATGTAATTTGTGGACCAAACATTTCTCTCACGATATAGTAATTGGTGCAAAAGAATTCCAGAATAATTCACATCAGTGTGGACATTGTTATTGATAGTTAAATGCATAATTTCAGGTTGTAACCCGAGGTGGGATAATCCACAAATGGGGCTCCACCACACAGTGTCCTCTTGTCTATTCCACTAACCAGGTGCAAAGCGTGTCTCGAAACACACACTGCGATATGGCGAGACTAGAGGCCACCCAAAACGACTTGAACGCCACCTCGGACACTTATGACGCTTCTGACCTCACTTCAGATGCCTTATACACTAGACATTCGCCGAGGGTCATGTTGTCGATCAAAGTGACCCATCAAATGTGTCCAGACAGTCATATGATAGCGTACTTCAGCCACAATGGACACTTGGTTAGCGCGAGCAAACATATTGAAAAGGAAGACTGTTTTGTTAATAAGGTTTGATCAAGTGTTACTATAAAAAGTTTTCTTTACTTTTTTGATCCAATTGAAGGTAAGTGGTTACCGTTGCCTCGGTAATTGAACGCAATAGGTGCTGCAAGTACGGTGTCGATATGTCCAATGACCTGTTGAGGACGTTTACCTTAATTTGTCTTTTATCCACATATGAAATTAAGAAAAGACCAAATATGCAGATTGTCTAACTTTAGTTTGTGTGTGTGTGCTATACAAATTATTACCTACATCAACATTAAAAACATTAGCCATAACTTTTTCCAGGTGGAAGCGACATGGCTTTCTCGCCAGGTCCTCCCCGGTTCTATGGCTATATTGCAGCTGACTACACCTGGACCGGCGATTTGTGCTCTCACAGCCTTGGACACCGCATCTAAATGGATACAGCCAGCCCCAAGTATAAAGGAAGCCATATTGTCAGGGCTGAGGAGGCTTATTGACACACACAGAAATCTCACTGAATATGATGTGGCTGGTGATTGTTTAATATGTTAGTTTCTTGTTTCCCTTGTATTGCATTATAAATATTTTTTGTTGGATGATTGTTTTAATAGAGCCAGACTTTTTTTTTTATTAAATGTTCTAATTTGATAGAGTAGTTGTAAATAATAACTGTTTTAACATCATAAAAAAAGAAAATGCAAAATGAATAAGTAAAAGTGGCTGATCAGTACTCTGTACCGTATGTATAGACGTGCTTCCAAACGTGGATTAAATAAAACACTACTATGCTGTTACACTGCCAGCTATACAAGATCTCTGATATGTGTTAGATAAACCCTAAAAAAAAAAAAAAAAAAAAAAAAAAAAAAAAAAAAAAAAAAAAAAAAAAAAAAAAGTTAATGCGGAATACTAACGAGCTGCCAATCCGACATGGTTCAACAAAGTTCGAATGGAGGAATAGGCTCTAACATTTTTATTATTCACAGAAACAGAACAAAATACGTTCTGTTATTTCTCTGTGGACTCTTACAATGGGGTAGTTATAAGATAAAGACAGGCTGCATTCTATATGTCACCTAGACTGCTTTATGCACTTAACAAGCTTTATGTTATGTCACTTATATTGCTTATTACACCTCATAATTTAACACGTATTCTAGGAAACTGTGACTGTGTCCTGACAAAATAAACATAAATAGAAAGTTACTTTAATAATTAAGGTTTAATTAAAGTATACTTTAATTCTCTAGCGACTAATGATTCTCAATAAATTTAAAAATAAATATTTTCATCAAATACGAGTACCAGTTGTGTCCGCAGTGCAGTTTTATTCCCTACTAGCTGGTGCTCGCGACTTCGTCCGCGTTGAAAATTAAAATAAAGCAATATAACGCTTGACCTCGTGTTGCTATAACACTTTGGCCAGGCGTTAGTTTTTATTTTTTATTGATCCCTCGGGAATAGTCCTTTTTTCTGGATGAAAGGTACCCCATGTCCTTCTGGTGTCTCAGACAACGTGTATGCAAAATTTAATGGTGATCGGTTCAGTAGTTTTTGCGTGAAAGAATTACAAACATCCATACATCCAAACATATTTTCGCATTTATAATATTAGTATAAGATTTAATTTAAAAGACACCGGCTGCCTTATTATCTAACAGCAACTTGCGACTAACTTGCGACAGGCGAAAACTTTCTATCAATTTGTGCAATATCACACTAAATCGTGTTTTTGGTATCACGTAACTCATAACAAAGGTGTGGTTTGCGGTAAGTTCTGTATGGCAGCACACGCTATCGCAAGTCGTCTGCTGTCGTCTGCTGTTAGATAATAAGACAGCGGATTCTCTCTTCCTTCTCACTCTCTTTCTCCGCATTGCTATGTTACCTATCCGCAATATTACTTGGTTTTCGCATAAAGCTCTTTCTTACTTTTTTTTCAGCATCTAAAGATCGTAGCATGATGTTAAATAGCCTATAACCTTTCTTAATAACTATTAAGATATTTGCTTACCCCAGACTAGTTTGCAATCTGCAAATTATCAGATGTACTCGTAAAATATGTTCCAGATGTACTTTTATTGTTTAATTTTAGTTGTTGTATTGTAAGAATAAATTTCTGCCGACTGTGACGTTTGAAACATAAACAAACTGCACAGCTTACATTATTTGGTATTTAAAACAAGTTAGTATTCACGTGTATTCTTATTGTGTTACACTTTTAGACGAAGACACAATGTACATGCCAAGAAACAGCATAGAATTGACAGCAAGACGCCTAGCAACAGCTGGTGTGAAGATGGGGGGAAGAGGACTGGTGGAGAGGAGAAAATGTGAACCTCGTGCCCCGGCACCATTGAGAGCTGATGAAGAAACACCACCCAGAAGTGACTTTTCAGAGGTAACTTTGTGGTCCTGTTTGAAATTAACTTTCAACTTCACTATTGAACACAGAGTTCTCCTGAGAATATCTGAAAAATATTTTCAATAAGGCACATTGATACTTACTTCAAATCTTCAATTATTGACTCACTTCTCATTGATACTTGACGTAATGTATCTTGATAGTTCTTTAGAATAAATTTACAATAAGACAATGAGTTCTTTATTTTTACACATTTTTAACATAGGAAATAGCCTAACCCAAGTTTCATACAGGTTATGTTACATATTTGTTTAACAAATGCGCGTTTGAATTTTAAATCTCTATCCCTTTCTATGTGATGAGAATAATGTCCTTAGGTGACAATAAATAAATATATATCATCTAATAAGAACTTGTATAAAAATGTATAAAAAAAAATTTCATAACTAATAATTGACAATAATGTTTGGACTCGACATAAAAATGTGATATTAAATCATTATTAATGGAAATTCTCGATTCACAGGCATGGTTATGGCGTCTCGTATCTGTGAGCTCCAATGGATCAACATTGACAAGTGCGCGTGCGCCGGATTCCATTACGAGGTTCGAAGCCAATGCTATGTGTCTCACAAGACATGGAGTCTCCGTATCATCGCCTGCTGTTTTGCAGGTAAACTTATTGCCTGACTTAATTTTTTATGTGAATGTCATTAGACAGGCTGACGGATCACTTAATGGTACTTACTTATAACATAGACAATGCTATACAGCAAATATATTATGTCCTACAACTACTAAATACTATTGAATAACTTTGGTATATTACACTTATATTAGTTACAATTGTTACAAAATCTATACTCTATACTAATATTATAAATGCGAAAGTATGTTTGGATGTATGGACGTTTGTAACTCTTTCACGTAAAAACTATTGAACCGATCACCGTGAAATTTTGCATACACGTTGTCTATTACACCAGAAAGGACATAGGGTATATCTTATATCTTATTAATAGTTTCCTATTTTTTTAGTACAGATCGCTGGCGATATGATAAGTAGTAGATAATATATTATGATAAAGAAAATCTATGAATCTTACTAATATTATATCTTATCTTACAATGCGAAAGTATGTTTGGATGTTTGTAAATCTTTCACGCAAAAACTATTGAACCGATCATCGTGAAATTTTCCATACACTTTGTCAGGGACACCAGAAAGGACATAGGGTACCTTTCATAAAGAAAAAATGACTATTCCCGAGGGATAAATAAAAAATAAAAAACTAACGCCTGGCCAAAGTGTTATAGCAACACGAGGTCAAGCGTTATATTGTTTTTTTTTTTTAGTTTTCAACGTGGACCAAACATGGACGAAGTCGCGAGCACCAGCTAGTTATCTATATTTAAATGCTGCTTCTTATTTCAGGTGTACCGAGAATTCTTCATCCATGCAGACAGTCCGAGTAGACTGAGACAGGGCGATGTAACGATAATCAGATATCGCATCTTTAACTACCTTTATGAACCTTTAAGTGTAAGTATATCGTCTTTTGGTCACGTTTGGTCTAGTGGCTAGTAACCCTAGCTGTTAACCAAACGGTCGTGAGTTCGAATCCCGCTAGGGACAAATGTATATGTGTTAACATTTTACCTTTGCACCTGAGTCATGGATGTTTTTTATTTATAATATGTATGTATTTACAAAAAAAAAGTAATCTATATATTATATCAACTATCTGGTATTAATAATACAAGCATTAGTTGCTTACTGTGGAACTAGATGGTGCTGTGTGGAATGTGTGAATATATTTATTTATTTATTTATTATCGTCATTAATTATCTCTTAGTTAATTTGTTGTTAATGAGGTAGATGCATAGTGCTGCTCAAAAAGTCACACTGTGATCATGAGGCTTGCTCTTTCTTAAAGGAAATATGACTTGTTTCCTTCCTATTTCCCAATTTAGGGATTTTTTTCATGTAAAAGTCATCAGATAAGCTGGTGCTCAACTTGATGGTAGGTGACTACAGTCGCCTTAACACTAGCAAGGCTATACATGTGCTGCAAGTTACAAGTGCTCCCTCGCATTCATACATTACACATTCACAGAAACATAAGCACAAATGCTGTTACTTCACGGTGGTATTCTGCATATGAATGATGTTTCCACATGTGATCTTTGACTCAACAAATATCGGATCCTTACAACTTTTTTGTTGCTGACTCCAGGTACAAATCCAGTTGATTACGGACTCGAACCTCAGAGCCACATCAGACGCTGTTGAGTCTGTATGTATAGGAGCTAGAGCATCCGTCGCCAGACGCGCTGAGGTGAAGGTGGAAAAACCTGAACACGAGGGAACTACTGGCGATCAGGATCAGGCTTTGCTCAGGATCAGAGCGAAGGCTGTCAATGATGGTAACTGCAATGGGACCAGCGCCAGACCTGGCATTAGGTGTGTAAACCTATGTCCTATTAATATACGTAAAATGGAAGCTTTGGATCCATTTTCAAGAAAATTGAAAGGACAGAAGAGTGCGAAATTTAGTACACTTCAATTTCCTAAGTAAGCTAAGAAAGCAAAGCTAAAATTTTTGTATAACTTTTTATTCAAAATACATTAAATTAATTAAAATAAATAACAGTGACTGTCTTGGCGAACGTTACTTTAATTTTATTATACATAATAAAATTTATTAATTGACGACACGTTTGGTCTAGTGGCTAGTGACCCTAGCTGTTAACCAAACGGTCGCGGGTTCGAATCCCGCTAGGGTCATAACATTTTACCTTTTTACCTGAGTCATGGATGTTTTCTATTTGTAATATGTATGTATTTACAAAAAAAAAGTAATCTATATAGTATATCAACTGTCTGGTATCCATAATACGAGCATTGGTTGCTTACTGTGGAACTAGATGGCGCTGTGTGGAATATGTGAATATATTTTATTTTATTTACATATTAGTCGACAGATAACCCTAATTGTACTTTTCGTGAAAGATGCTTCTGTTACTATGTAACATAGTATGTTGCCGACCTCAGTAGGATAAAGAACGAGGCATTAGGAGAGGGTAGATAACGAAAGAAAACAGCTCAGTACTATGCTGTTAATGGTATGGTCTCAGTACTATGGTCTTCTTTGAGGCGGTGGTGAAAGCAATACAGTCTCACAGCGACGAGCGCATACAGTCAATCTAACCCAATCCAAAACCAAATATTTAAATAAGAGTGCTTTCTATCTGGCTCCTAAAATATATAATAAGATGCCCCTTTCTATTAGAAGCGTTTCTGATACGGGACTAATAAGGAAAAAACTAAAGGATTTATTGGCAGGGAAATCTTATTATGCTCTGGATGAATTTTTAAATGACAAATTCTAATTGTGTTCTGATGCATTTTTGACGACACGTTTGGTCTAGTGGCTAGTAACCCTAGCTGTTAACCAAACGGTCGCGGGTTCGAATCCCGCTAGGGGCGAATGTTTATGTGTTAACATTTTACATTTTGTACCTGGGTCATGGGTGTTTTCTATTTATAATATGTATGTATTTACAAAAAAAAAGTAATCTATGTATTATATCAATGTCTGGTATCCATAATACAAGCATTAATTGCTTACTGTGGAACTAGATGGTGCTGTGTGGAATGTGTGAAGATATTTATGAAGATATTATATTTATTATTTTAAATTTTAAATTTGACGTTGATTCATGTAATAGTTGGACACGTAATATAGATATTTTGCACACCAAAAAATGTGGTAATACATGCTGGGACATTGTATTGAATGGTGTTATCTGGTCTTGCACCCATGTACAGGCAAATATGTGATTGATTGATTGATTGATTGATTGATTAAAAAAAAATGTACATAATTTTTTATTTCAGTGATGAAGTAATAATCAAAGTGCAAATAGACCCAGAAGGTGTCCCGATCCAGGAATATAGATCCACTTTATTATGTGGAAAAGGTATAGAACGTTACAATAATAATATTATTAGGCTGTAATAATGAAATTATTACTATAATAGTATGATTTCCAATTTCCATTCTCTCCACACTGACTTGGAAGTGGATATTTTTCATGACAGCTTAAATTGTTAAATAAAAGAAAACTCTCAAGATTCAAAAGTATTGATTAATTGCCATAATTTTGACGTTATTTTATTAAAATAATAATATAAATAATGTAATTGTGAATTTATATTGCTGATTGGATTGTTGTTGATAGGATTAAATTGTATTGTTGCTTTGACTTGTATCTATAATATTGTAATTAATTTAATTGACTTATTTTTTTTTTTATTTTTTTTTTTCTAAATTTTTAACAGAGACAACATGTGACATATTATTATAGCTGTAGATACCAAGTAATTGGTACTCAAATGTAAACGTGTTTTTATAACTAATGTATGTGATTTGATAAATTTTGATGTGCTGTTTGTATCTCGATTGAATAAAATAAAATAAAATAAAATTATCATTGTGGCTAATATTGAGGGGAATAAATTATTTGAATTTTCAGATAATCCCGAGTCGAGCAGTTCTTATGTATCGTGGGCGTGGTCATCAATTAAATCAGTGCCAGGAACTGAAGCACTAACAGTCTGGGCTGTGGCTGACGTCACAGGACCTTTGTTAGCGGTAATAATATCATTTATATAATGTAATTTTTTTTTTATTTTTTTTTTTAGAATTTTTAACCGAGCCTGCAATATAAATGCCTTGTTTTATTCCCATGTACATAAACTAATATTACTGTGAAGTTTCATAAAAAAAAAAATGTATTCAGTAGATTTTGAAATGCAGTCCGCAATCACATCGAAAAAAATTAAAATGTAAATAAATTTTTTTAAGTGAAAAGTGTAAACTTGTTTAGTTGTCTTTGGGCAGGTGTTTGTAGGAATTCGGTAGGAGGTAAATTCGTATCGACATGTCTCTCTCAATCTTTTGTGAAAAGTGTCAGGGATTTTGAGGAACGAAACAATAGCACAGCGACATCTGTGCTGCAAGTGCGCTGCTAGTCTTAGTAGGATAAACGGCAACGATTACTAGCTGTTGCCCGCGACTTCATCCGCGTTCAAAATGATATATAACCTAGAGCCTTCCTCGATAAATGGACTATCCAACACAAAAAGAATTTTTCAATTCGAACCAGTAGTTCCTGAGATTAACGCGTTCAAACAAACAAAAAAACTCTTCAGCTTTATATATTAATATATAGATTAGGATTAGGAGTTGATAAAGAAACGGACTCTGGCATCCTTTACTTACTTACCATTTACCATAACACAACAGCACATTTACCATTTCATGGAGGTAATCTGAAAAGGAGTGGTGTCGTGAACTTTATTCTAATATTCTTATTGTTTTCAAAATGCAACTCGCAAAGTTTGTATACGAGAAAATAATTTTAAGTTAAGTTACAGTTAATTAGAAAAACGACGGTAGTTATAATATAATTGAAATAATACTATTTAGTTTTAGCCGGTAGATCTAGATCTAGACATGTCATGTTTTTCAATATGGGGGGAAATTGTGTAGGAGGTCTATGTCCTACGGCTGAAATGATGATGATGACGACGATGAACTTTATTAGTTTATTTGACATTTAATTACATAAGGAATAAATAAAAAATAAAAAATACTAAAACAGTGAACCTAAAACTAAAAACCTTAAAAAATATAATATAATAACTAAAATATATTATTAAAAGGAGTCCCTTTAACTTTATTAGTTAAAAATGTGTTTAAACATAGGACGCAGATTCGTTAGTGCTCCTACCTCGAGGGTGTGGGGAACAGAATATGGCTCGACTGGCTACGAACCTGCTAGCCCTTACTCAACTCGACCCACGATCACCGCAAGCTGCAGTCGCCCAGAAACACGTCGCTACTGGTAACTATAATAAGCTTTTGTGTTCACACACATAAGATAGGGTGTCAGTCGCAGCCCTGTCCCCTATCGACATCCCTAACCTTTATTTAACCTTTGAGCTGGGCAGCTTAAAGCCTACATACAACTGTTACATGACTGAAGCAATGTACCAGTCTGTATGACTATTAGCATCTATTAGGCTTGTGTTATGAGATAACCATACAACGGACAGAGAGCGAACAAGTGCACATACAGACCAGAGCCAACTTAGAAAAGTTCATTTGCATAGATACCCACTGTCTTATTATCTAACAGCAGACGACTTGCGATCGCGTGTGTTGCCATACAGAAATGATGCACTTTAATTTTAGTTATTGTCCGTAAGAGGCATTATCGCAAACCACACCTTTGTTATGAGTTACGCGATACCAAAAACACGATTCAGTGTGATATTGCACAAATTGATACAGTTTTTGCCTGTCGCAAGTTGGTCGCAAGTCGTCTGCTGTTAGACCGGCTGCCTTATTATCTAACGTTAAACGACAGCAGACGACTTGCGATCGCGTGTGTTGCCATACAGAAATGATGCACTTTAATTTTAGTTATTGTCCGTAAGAGGCATTATCGCAAACCACACCTTTGTTATGAGTTACGCGATACCAAAAACACGATTTAGTGTGATATTGCACAAATTGATACAGTTTTTGCCTGTCGCAAGTTGGTCGCAAGTCGTCTGCTGTTAGACCGGCTGCCTTATTATCTAACGTTAAACGACAGCAGACGACTTGCGATCGCGTGTGTTGCCATACAGAAATGATGCACTTTAATTTTAGTTATTGTCCGTAAGAGGCATTATCGCAAACCACACCTTTGTTATGAGTTACGCGATACCAAAAACACGATTTAGTGTGATATTGCACAAATTGATACAGTTTTTGCCTGTCGCAAGTTGGTCGCAAGTCGTCTGCTGTTAGACCGGCTGCCTTATTATCTAACGTTAAACGACAGCAGACGACTTGCGATCGCGTGTGTTGCCATACAGAAATGATGCACTTTAATTTTAGTTATTGTCCGTAAGAGGCATTATCGCAAACCACACCTTTGTTATGAGTTACGCGATACCAAAAACACGATTTAGTGTGATATTGCACAAATTGATACAGTTTTTGCCTGTCGCAAGTTGGTCGCAAGTCGTCTGCTGTTAGACCGGCTGCCTTATTATCTAACGTTAAACGACAGCAGACGACTTGCGATCGCGTGTGTTGCCATACAGAAATGATGCACTTTAATTTTAGTTATTGTCCGTAAGAGGCATTATCGCAAACCACACCTTTGTTATGAGTTACGCGATACCAAAAACACGATTTAGTGTGATATTGCACAAATTGATACAGTTTTTGCCTGTCGCAAGTTGGTCGCAAGTCGTCTGCTGTTAGACCGGCTGCCTTATTATCTAACGTTAAACGACAGCAGACGACTTGCGATCGCGTGTGTTGCCATACAGAAATGATGCACTTTAATTTTAGTTATTGTCCGTAAGAGGCATTATCGCAAACCACACCTTTGTTATGAGTTACGCGATACCAAAAACACGATTTAGTGTGATATTGCACAAATTGATACAGTTTTTGCCTGTCGCAAGTTGGTCGCAAGTCGTCTGCTGTTAGACCGGCTGCCTTATTATCTAACGTTAAACGACAGCAGACGACTTGCGATCGCGTGTGTTGCCATACAGAAATGATGCACTTTAATTTTAGTTATTGTCCGTAAGAGGCATTATCGCAAACCACACCTTTGTTATGAGTTACGCGATACCAAAAACACGATTTAGTGTGATATTGCACAAATTGATACAGTTTTTGCCTGTCGCAAGTTGGTCGCAAGTCGTCTGCTGTTAGACCGGCTGCCTTATTATCTAACGTTAAACGACAGCAGACGACTTGCGATCGCGTGTGTTGCCATACAGAAATGATGCACTTTAATTTTAGTTATTGTCCGTAAGAGGCATTATCGCAAACCACACCTTTGTTATGAGTTACGCGATACCAAAAACACGATTTAGTGTGATATTGCACAAATTGATACAGTTTTTGCCTGTCGCAAGTTGGTCGCAAGTCGTCTGCTGTTAGACCGGCTGCCTTATTATCTAACGTTAAACGACAGCAGACGACTTGCGATCGCGTGTGTTGCCATACAGAAATGATGCACTTTAATTTTAGTTATTGTCCGTAAGAGGCATTATCGCAAACCACACCTTTGTTATGAGTTACGCGATACCAAAAACACGATTTAGTGTGATATTGCACAAATTGATACAGTTTTTGCCTGTCGCAAGTTGGTCGCAAGTCGTCTGCTGTTAGACCGGCTGCCTTATTATCTAACATTAAACGACAGCAGACGACTTGCGATCGCGTGTGTTGCCATACAGAAATGATGCACTTTAATTTTAGGTATTGTCCGTAAGAGGCATTATTGCAAACCACACCTTTGTTATGAGTTACGTGATACCAAAAACACGATTTAGCAATATTGCACAAATTGATACAGTTTTTGCCTGTCGCAAGTTGGTCGCAAGTCGTCTGCTGTTAGACCGGCTGCCTTATTATCTAACGTTAAACGACAGCAGACGACTTGCGATCGCGTGTGTTGCCATACAGAAATGATGCACTTTAATTTTAGTTATTGTCCGTAAGAGGCATTATTGCAAACCACACCTTTGTTATGAGTTACGTGATACCAAAAACACGATTTAGTGTGATATTGCACAAATTGATACAGTTTTTGCCTGTCGCAAGTTGGTCGCAAGTCGTCTGCTGTTAGACCAGCTGCCTTATTATCTAACGTTAAACGACAGCAGACGACTTGCGATCGCGTGTGTTGCCATACAGAAATGATGCACTTTAATTTTAGGTATTGTCCGTAAGAGGCATTATTGCAAACCACACCTTTGTTATGAGTTACGTGATACCAAAAACACGATTTAGCAATATTGCACAAATTGATACAGTTTTTGCCTGTCGCAAGTTGGTCGCAAGTCGTCTGCTGTTAGACCGGCTGCCTTATTATCTAACGTTAAACGACAGCAGACGACTTGCGATCGCGTGTGTTGCCATACAGAAATGATGCACTTTCATTTTAGTTATTGTCCGTAAGAGGCATTATTGCAAACCACATCTTTGTTATGAGTTACGTGATACCAAAAACACGATTTAGTGTGATATTGCACAAATTGATACAGTTTTTGCCTGTCGCAAGTTGGTCGCAAGTCGTCTGCTGTTAGACCGGCTGCCTTATTATCTAACGTTAAACGACAGCAGACGACATGCGATCGCGTGTGTTGCCATACAGAAATGATTCACTTTAATTTTAGTTATTGTCCATAAGAGGCATTATCGCAAACCACACCTTTGTTATGAGTTACGTGATACCAAAAACACGATTTAGTGTGATATTGCACAAATTGATACAGTTTTTGCCTGTCGCAAGTTGGTCGCAAGTCGTCTGCTGTTAGACCGGCTGCCTTATTATCTAACGTTAAACGACAGCAGACGACTTGCGATCGCGTGTGTTGCCATACAGAAATGATGCACTTTAATTTTAGTTATTGTCCGTAAGAGGCATTATTGCAAACCACACCTTTGTTATGAGTTACGTGATACCAAAAACACGATTTAGTGTGATATTGCACAAATTGATACAGTTTTTGCCTGTCGCAAGTTGGTCGCAAGTCGGCTGCTGTTAGACCGGCTGCCTTATTATCTAACGTTAAACGACAGCAGACGACTTGCGATCGCGTGTGTTGCCATACAGAAATGATTCACTTTAATTTTAGTTATTGTCCATAAGAGGCATTATCGCAAACCACACCTTTGTTATGAGTTACGCGATACCAAAAACACGATTTAGTGTGATATTGCATAAATTGATAGAATTTAAACTGATCTTTTTATTTACGTGTTTAATAAATTGCTCTATGTCGCCAATTTTCCAGGGTTCACTCGGCAACTTCAGTACCTTCATCCGCTGGGAGGGTTCAGTGCATTTGGCTCTTCAGACTCTACACCGTCAACTTGGCTCACAGCTTTCTCATTAAGATATCTTCGGAAAGCTCACAAAGTGGGTAAATTTTAAATAAACATTTGCTTAAGTATACCAACTATTTTTTTTTTACAATATTTTATTTAACGTCTACTTTTATTTGTAAAAGAGCAACCACTGAGGTATTTCTTTTCTCATAAAAACAGCTATTCGAATCGATGGTACATTACTTTGACTATCTATAACTTTTTTTTTTAATTAAAACAGTGGTCAATCCATATCTATACTTACTAATATTATAAAGAGAGAAGATTTGCATGTTTGTAATGAATAAACTCAAAAACTACTGAACCGATTTTAAAAACACTATCATCGAGTAACATAGGCTATTATTTTGTAAAGTTATGCGGACGATCGGGTTCTTGAAGTGTTAAATTAATAAACTCAACAAAACAATACATAAATAATTAGACCAGTATCTTTACCATGAGTTTACAATGACCGCACTCGATAGCGAGAGCGTAAAACATTTATATGAAAAACTGTCAACTGTCAATGTCAAATTGACAATTTTCAATAAATATTTTACGCTCTCGCTAGCGAGTGCGGTCATTATAACTCATGGTAAAGGTACAGTTCGAATAAAGTCTCTTATGGTAATCCGCTACCAATATTTTTTAACTTATGGGTGTGTTACCACTTACCAGATGATTTCATCGAACCTTCCAACGCCACCAGCACTCGAGAAAGCTGAAAAGTGGTTGCTGAATCAGCAAATGGAGAATGGTTGTTTCAGGAACGAGGGTCAAGTGTTCCATAGAGAGTTAAAAGTGAGTTTAGTTCAGTACCATTACCGTGAGTTTACAATGACCGCACTCGCTAGCGAGAGTGTAAAATATTTATATGGAAAGTTGTCAATTGTCAATGTCAAATTGACAGATTTCCATGTAAATGTTTTACGTTCTCGCTAGCGAGTGAGGTCATTGTAAACTCATCGTAAAGTTACGGTTCACAGAAGAGAGAAAGAGAAAGCATGAAACATTCTTAAATAAATAAATATCTCAACACATTCCACACAGCACCATCTAGTTCCACAGTAAGCAACTAATGCTTGTATTATTAATACCAGACAGTTGATATAATACATAGATTACTTTTTTTGTAAATACATACATATTATAAATACTCAGGTAGGTACAAAGATATAAATGTTTATTTATTTATTTATTTATTTATTTAAAAAGGCTTACCAACTAAAGACATACTTAAACACAGTATACAACACTCACAGAGAGGAACATCACAAGTATGCATTTAAATTATAGGAAAGCACAACATTAATTTTGATTAATTAAATTATAAATGAATTAACAATGAGTCAATGAGATCAAAAATACAAATACCTAAATCAACTTACATATTATTATAATTACTTAATTAGTAACATAAAATCAATCAAGTCAATAAAACAAAAATAGCAATCAATAATAGTGAAAAACAACTCAACAATGGAAAAATAAAAAAAAAATAAGAGAAAATAAAAATTATTTAGCATTACAATTAAAATTATTTGTTAATGTTAGGACATAAACTATTTGCCCCTAGCGGGATTCGAACCCGCGACCGTTTGGTTAACAGCTAGTGTTACTAGCCACTAGAGCAAACGTGTCATCCTATTAATGTTATAATTCTTTTTTTTTTATTAGGGTGGATTGGAAGAAGACAGTGACGTAGCGAGTGTGGCCCTCACTGCTTACGTGATCACCTCCTTGATTGATGGAGGGGAGTTGGAAATCTCACCTCCATCCAGAGTGCTGCGGAACACCTTGTCATGTCTCCGAGCGCTGCCACTCTTTAGCACCAAGTCTGCCAGCAGAGTGTATGCTCATGCACTTCTTGCCTACGCTTTTATGAGGCTTAAAAGGTATTTGCTTAAAATACTTAAAAGCTTAAAAGCTTAAAAAGCTTAAAAATAATAAAATCTTAAAAATAATAAAATCTTAATAAACTTATAAGCCTAAAAAGATTACAAAGAGTAAAAGCTTAAAAGCTTAAAAGCTTTAAAAGCTTAAAAGCTTAAAAATAATAAAATCTTAAAAATAATAAAATCTTAAAAAACTTATAAGCCTAAAAAGATTACAAAGAGTAAAAGCTTAAAAGCTTAAAAGCTTAAAAAGCTTAAAAGCTTAAAAAGCTTAAAATGAAAAATCTTTAAAATAATAAAATTTAAAAAAACTTATAAGCCTAAAAAGATTAAAATGCGTAAAAGCTTAAAAAGCTTAAAAGCTTAAAAAGCTTAAAAAGAATAAAATCTTAAAAATAATAAAATCTTAAAAAACTTATAAGCCTAATAATATTGAAAAGCGTAAAAGCTTAAAAAGCTTCAATGCTTAAAGAATAAAAGTTTCAAATGCTTAACAGCTTAGACGCTATAAAAGCTTGAAAGGTCAAAAGCTAAAAAGTTTAATTGCTTAAAAAGTTCAAAAGCTAAAAAGTTTAACTGCTTAAAAGCTTATAAAAGCAAAAAAAACTTAAAAGCTTAAAATTATTAGCATCAAGTTATGTTCGTTGGGTTTACGCTGGTCAGTTCAGTACAATGGGGGGCATAATATATTAAAACCAACGCGTTATTGTCTATTTAATTAGAATTAAATGTATCCTTCATAATAGAAGTAGGCACTTCATAATTAATTTTTTTAAACTAATTGAATTTTTAAATTGGAATTACTACATACTTACACTTTCAAGAAAATTTCAATGAAATACTGCTCAGAGGCAAAATCTCTACAATCTTTTCATATTTTACGTTAGTAAATACTAGCTTCTTCCCGAGACTTCGTTTCAACAGGCAAATTTATTGAGAACTAACGGACATAGTGTAAATACCGCCATCTAGCCTCTATTGAAGGAATTAATTTTTCAGCAACAGGCAGAGTCTATTGCGTTAAAACTGTGTGTATGTAATGTCATTGACGGTAGATGTCACTAATTGGGACGAAATGACTATGGGTCGCTGGTTTATTGTTTGACTTTTAATTATCTAAAGTTATCGATATAAATAAATAGCACTTTGTCGATAGTAAATTAATGCATATATTATGATACAGAGATTACATAATCTAAAAATGGTAGGCGTGACCACTTTCTCTCTTGATTTTTTAGATAATTCCAACGAATACTAGCTATAATTCAAAATTATAAAGTAATTAATTCTAATGAGGCCAAACACGCTATATATTAGTTGTAAGTTGCTAAGAAGTTGGGCACCTCGCAGGCAACTTGCTGCTGCATCAGGTCAATGTTACCAATTTACCATGTCATGGAGATAACACCGAAAGAAAAAATATTTCAAATCAATCGAACAGGTGGAAGTTGGTGAGATCCCATCATCAACTGGGAAATGAGCTCACAAGTAGTAATAAATGACTAAAAAAAGCCTAATAAAATATATAAGATTGTAATTAAGTATTTATAGAGCCTTTTAAATGTGGTATTTCTATATGTTTTCAGGTATGAAGAAGAGTTAAAAAGCACTAACGAAGCAAGTCTTCTATGGGAAAAGAAAGTTAACATAGGAGCAGGGTTACAACAAGATGAAGAGATAAAGGAGCTGCTAGAACTGTTGAGAATGGCGAGAAGAACGAATGAGTACGTGTGGTGGGAAACTGGTAAGGATTTCATTAATTATTTTACAGTCAAACCGTCAATCGTTGACTCAGATTAATTAATTCAAGTTATTTTTGTCGAGTGGTCGAGTGGTTAAGGTACTTCCTTTAACTCTCTATCTCAGTTCAGAAGTTCTAGATTCTATAGGCCAACTTTTGAAAAGAACATTTATAGGTGTTACTGTTATAACATGTTACTGTTATGAGACTTTATAGTCTTAACAATAGGCTATAGGCTATAGTTGCTTGTAGTTATTATAGTCGATAGTAGGCATGAAGTGGACCGAAAGCCTCTTTGGTGACCTGAACATAAAAAATATGGATTGTTACATTTTTAACAAAAATACCTATTATATGTTTCAATATTGCTCAATATTTTTTGTGGTGATCTGTATAATGTTTCAATATTGCTCAATATTTTTTGTGGTGATCTGTATAATGTTTCAATATTGCTCAATATTTTTTGTGGTGATCTGTATAATGTTTCAATATTGCTCAATATTTTTTGTGGTGATCTGTATAATGTTTCAATATTGCTCAATATTTTTTGTGGTGATCTGTATAATGTTTCAATATTGCTCAATATTTTTTGTGGTGATCTGTATAATGTTTCAATATTGCTCAATATTTTTTGTGGTGATCTGTATAATGTTTCAATATTGCTCAATATTTTTTGTGGTGATCTGTATAATGTTTCAATATTGCTCAATATTTTTTGTGGTGATCTGTATAATGTTCAAAGAGTCCATCCATCTCTATAAGATTTCTGGTGCACAAAATTTGAATACTTAATGTGTTCCTATCTAATGAGGTTATATGTCAAACTAAATAGGTATATGTCATATAAGGCGTACCTACCACTGCTGTTCATAGATATCGGTGTATGGATTTAAAGTGAACAGTGATCCCTAACATTCGGTCTGATGAAAAGAATTCTTCTCGGGGTTTCCCTAAAAGAGAAAATCCGTAATAGGTAAGGCATGGAGTTAGTGTTAGTAAGATGACATGCCAGTGATATTTGCAACTACTTACATATCAGGTGACGTCACGACGAACTAATTACTTACTTAGTGGTCTGATTGCATAGTTTTTTTTTTTTTTTTTAAAGATAAGTTTGCTCTTGGCCAACAATCAAATCAACTGTGTAGCAAGGATGAGGCCTAAGATGGAGCGAGCTCATCCAGGAGATGCCCATTCAATCGAACTTTGAAAAGATTCGGGTTATATGAGCTCAGGAGTTCCAAACGTTGGCAGTGCGCATTATAAGAGATGTTTTAAAGCGCTTGGTCCTAAATAGAGGGATATTGACAAGATGAGGATGGTGACCATTTGTACGTCTGTATGTCCGATGGAAGAAAGGGGAAGACGGTATGAGTTCGTGCAGCTCCTGAGCACACTCTCCGAAGTACATCTTATAAAAGACACAAAGATTGGCAATCAAAACAGCGTCAATGTAGGCTACGGCTAGTCGTATGTTGTGTATGATGCTATTTTTTTTATAATGTTTCTATTTTCCAGCTAGTTTATCAACGTCTATAGAAGCAACGAGTTACGCTATATTGGCGCTGTCGTCGTGTCCGCGGCCATTGCTAGAGACGTGCGCCCGCGACGCCCGCGCTGCCACTAGATGGCTCTGCACGCACAGAAACGCCGCGGGCGGATTCGTGTCCACTCAGGTTACTTTATATTAATACCTAGATAGTAGGCAAAACACAATTTTATGGAATCTTTAAAATGTTTATTATGTACACTGCATTTTGCATAAATTGGACACGCCATCTAGCGGCAATTACCGCCATTTTATTATGGAATAGCTGTTATGTTTCAGTGAATGCATTGCAAGATCGATAGTGCACTTGCAGCAACGATTGTGTTGCTTGTGGTAAGCAACGGTACTTACCGTTAGGTTGACTTTCAACGGTCAGCATGTTTGTTGATGTATCTATTTAAAAAAAAAATTAAAAAAAAAATTCGTGGAGGAATGATGATATATTTGTTTATTTAGGACACCCTGGTAGCTTTGGAAGCTTTGACCGCATGGACTTCTGTGCAACCCTCGCTCCCAGCCAACCTGACGGTGACAGCTCGCGGCAAAGCTGTGAAGAAAATTAAGCTCACTTCAGACACAAAAGTTCCCGAACTAATGAAAATGGGTGTCGCTGATACGCTCAGCGTTTCTGTACAAGGTGAGCTATTATCCTAATCCTAAATATGTATGTGTGTGTGTGTGTGTGTGTGTGTGTGTGTGTGTGTGTGTGTGTGTGTGTGTGTGTGCGCGCGCGTGTGTGTGTGTGTGTGTGTGTGTGTGTGTGTGTGTGTGTATGGATGTATGGATGTGTATATATATATATGTGTGTGTGTGTATATATGTGTATTTGTTGGTTACGCATTAGCGGCTTAATTGTCATAAAATTTTGATGGATGTTTTTAATGTGACTTTGCTTCTCTATTTACTCATAGGTAAATCTATTGATACACTCTTTATGTCTATTTCTATTTTTTTTTTTTGTTTATTTCTTCCTTGTAGTATAAAATTATATGGCTCACATAGTCGTTACGAATTTTGCTAATAAATATTTTTATTATTAAATAAACAGAGTAAATATACCGAAATGAGTGAATTTGATAATCTACACTAATATTACAAAGAGAAAGAGTTGATTTTGTAAGTTTATCTACAGAACCAAAGGCTAAGAGGTTTGGTTAGCTGAAAATGATGAAAATAGGCTACATAAATAGTCTATTCATTCTGTTTTCTGCCTCTTTTACTTTTACTTTCCTTCTAAAATTATAAATATAAAACTTTGTGCACACATTACAAAACAATGTATGCCTTTGATATCGATGTGCAGGCACAGGATGCGCTCTGGTGCAAGCCACTCGCTCTTTCCGCTCTGTGACGCCAAGTGCGCCATCTAGTGGCAATCTCGGAGTGAAGGTGTCTGTGCACACTGACGGCCCCTTCGATTGTGATACTTCTAATACCACTTGCTTCTGCGCGGCTGTTGTTGAGGTGAGTACAAAGGACAATTATTATTATAGTAATTTTTTTTTTTTTTTTTTTTTTTTTTTTTCATTATAAATTCACTCTTCCGATTGCACCAAGGCGATATTGGGTATTAAATGAAATTCTGTTTTTTTTTTTTTTTTTTCATTAAAAATTCACTCTTCCGATTGCACCAAGGCGATATTGGGTATTAAATGAAATTCTGTTTTTTTTTTTCATTAAAAATTCACTCTTCCGATTGCACCAAGGCGATATTGGGTATTAAATGAAATTCTGTTTTTTTTTTTCATTAAAAATTCACTCTTCCGATTGCACCAAGGCGATATTGGGTATTAAATGAAATTCTGTTTTTTTTTTTTTTCATTAAAAATTCACTCTTCCGATTGCACCAAGGCGATATTGGGTATTAAATGAAATTCTGTTTTTTTTTTTCATTAAAAATTCACTCTTCCGATTGCACCAAGGCGATATTGGGTATTAAATGAAATTCTGTTTTTTTTTTTCATTAAAAATTCACTCTTCCGATTGCACCAAGGCGATATTGGGTATTAAATGAAATTCTGTTTTTTTTTTTTTTCATTAAAAATTCACTCTTCCGATTGCACCAAGGCGATATTGGGTATTAAATGAAATTCTGTTTTTTTTTTTCATTAAAAATTCACTCTTCCGATTGCACCAAGGCGATATTGGGTATTAAATGAAATTCTGTTTTTTTTTTTCATTAAAAATTCACTCTTCCGATTGCACCAAGGCGATATTGGGTATTAAATGAAATTCTGTTTTTTTTTTTTTTCATTAAAAATTCACTCTTCCGATTGCACCAAGGCGATATTGGGTATTAAATGAAATTCTGTTTTTTTTTTTCATTAAAAATTCACTCTTCCGATTGCACCAAGGCGATATTGGGTATTAAATGAAATTCTGTTTTTTTTTTTTTTTTTCATTAAAAATTCACTCTTCCGATTGCACCAAGGCGATATTGGGTATTAAATGAAATTCTGTATTTTTTTTTTTTTCATTAAAAATTCACTCTTCCGATTGCACCAAGGCGATATTGGGTATTAAATGAAATTCTGTTTTTTTTTTTCATTAAAAATTCACTCTTCCGATTGCACCAAGGCGATATTGGGTATTAAATGAAATTCTGTTTTTTTTTTTTTTTTCATTAAAAATTCACTTCCGATTGCACCAAGGCGATATTGGGTATTAAATGAAATTCTGTTTTTTTTTTTTTTTTTTTTCATTAAAAATTCACTTCCGATTGCACCAAGGCGAAATTGGGTATTAAATGAAATTCTGTTTTTTTTTTTTTTGCGAAGGCGTGCGTGTTCTGGAGTGGAATGTTCCCCGAGATGGCGCTGTTGGAAGTGACGTTGCCTGGTGGGTTCGGCGCAGACGCCGTTCGACTGTACTCGCAGTTGCACGAACCGAACACGTGTACGTATTTACCTTTGAGCATAGTATGAACTCATATCGCCTTCCCCTTTCTTCCATCGGACATACAGACGTACAAATGGTCACCATCCTCATCTTGTTACAATCAGGAACAAATCTTCTCTTCGCAATTGAAATAAAAATTAAATACAGATCACGTTCTCCTCACTCTGGTCCCTTTTCCATCGAAGCACATAAAAACAACACATCCTATTACAATCCCTTGGTTAGGATGTGTCGAAGTTATACGCCCGTTTTCAATAACCTATCTATCCATCGTTTTGCCTTACTACAGTAACAAATTCTATCTACTGTCACGTTTTTCCATTTCAATAAACTACCGATAGATAGCAAACTCTATCTTCAGTAGTTATCTATCCATCGGAGTGCTTACTGTTTACTTTATTTTTTATTGCTTCATGGTAAATATGCATGCAAAGGAACGTACGAGAGGGCTAGAGATATATCGCCTATCGCCTCTTAGCAAAGGATAGATAGCTGTTACTAGAGCTTGTGAAAATTTGAAGATAGATAAAAAGTTACTGCTTATCGCAGATAGGTATCTATCCGTAACCAGAGATAGTTTATTGAAAACCGGCGTTAATGACATGGTTATCGGGTATGAGGTCGGTTTTCATATATTTGACGGCAGATTTTCCAAATTCAAAAATAGTTTAAGACTAATATTTAATTAGAAATTAAGAAAATATTATAAATTAAGAATTAATTAATTATTTAAGACCATTAGTAGCTAAGTTAAAATTAATCATGTTAAGTACTACACTGTTTAGGTGTGCAATTTAGATAAATTTATCCATGCACATGTATTTTATAGTTATCATGTATTTAATTGCAATCTGTTTGTGTACTGTATCAAATATAAAAAAATAAAAAAAAATAAAAAAATGTATAATTTTTGACTGCCTGTTTTTACGTTTCTTAATTAAGTCTTTTGTTATTTTTCTCATTTGAGTAGCATTAAGCTTTAATGAGAATAATAAATAAATATAAACCTAATATCGGAACTGTTTGAACAGTACTCCGGCGCATAGAAATGAGCACGAACAGCGGTCGAGTGACGCTGTACCTCGGTACGGCCGACGGCAGCGACGCGGTGGCTCGGGCCGGACACCAGTGTTACCAGATACACGCCGTTGGACCACAGACTAAGACCAAGCCGGCGTTCGCGCGGCTCACAGATTACTACAAAACCGCTATCAACAGTACACAGGTACAAACACCTCCACATATTATGCCTATTGTGAATTCTCACATATAAAATATTAATTACTTTAAAGTTTCATCAATATTATTAAGTAATAAGTATCCTTAGTGCTAAGTATTTTAACAGATGAAACCGCAGCACACAACTAAGTATTTTAAATATTTCAAATACGGTTATATTATTAAATATGTCTAGAAAGCTGAAATTTGGAACATATGTTTTAAGCATCCGATAAGAAAGTTTTTTTTTTTTTTTTTTTAATTTTTACTCCATGCGAGGCCAAGGTTGGGTCGCTAGTCATTACTTGGATAACATGGGAAAAGTTGGTTTATAAACTTAATTCGTAGTGTAAAATGACGACCCTACTTAAAAGTGTCCCCTCACTTAGAGGGGGAATGACGCTCGTTCCAGAAACAAAAGAACAAGTGAGGGTTTTGAGTGAAATGAGGACACATAGCTGCCGGGGAAGGAAAATGGGGACGCATCGTCATTTTTATAAGTTTGAAACTATACAAGATATGAATATTCATGTCAGGTCGTGTTATCTAAGTGAAATGACATGTTATTATTTATATTTTTAAATTAAATATGTAAGTTCTAACTTTTCTGAGGTAATAGATAAACCTCACTTTTAAAAAATGGTAATAATTGCGTTAATATTTTGTGAGTTAAAAAAAGATTTTGCTACGAAATACAAAGTGTCTTGAAAAAAAGACAGAGCTAGATTTTATTACTTTAAAATCAACGACTAGTGAACACAAATTGTGTTAAACCTAAAAAAATATTGAAAACTGATCTAGTTCGAGTTATTTTTTATCAAAAAAGTAAAACTCTGTTTACTAAGTAAAAAGAGTAACATTTTACTTGAAATACCTCATCAATGTTTTAATTATATTTATAAACATATACTTACAGTGCATGTAAATATTATAATATTATAACAAGAAAAAAATTTAAGTATTTCAAAATTTCATAATTATTCACACACCTAATTACAATAAACTTCACAACGGTACCTTCACCTTTTTTTAACATGTTCGTCTGTACAACTAAAGTAAATACATAGGCATCCCATCTAATGGACCTTCTGTCTGTCCATTAAAGTAAAGATATAATTATAAACTGTACCAAACTTGACGATTATACAACCCGCAATGCGAACACAAAATGTATAAAGATAAAGATAAAGATAAAGATAGCCTTTAATTTCGAGGAATCCTAATACAAAAAACAAGCTACAACCACATTACTTAAATAACATTTTCTCTATTATTCTTCCTCGCCTGTCAAACGACATAGGCCTCCTCTAAGTCCTTCCACCGTTTCCTATTCTGGGCCATTCTCATCCATGTTGATCCTGCTACCTTCCTTATATCATCTTCCCATCTACGATTCTGTCTTGCGAATGCGAACACAAAATGTATACTGTCACATAATTCCCATCTCTCAGGATTTTTTCTACAGTCTAACATTGAAGGAGAACATCATGAGGAATGTGAGGAATGTAAGTCCTAGAAGTTTAGCAATATTCGAAGACAAGTGTTCTCAACCCTTATTATTTCCCAAACCTCCCAGAAAACCTAAAACAAAACCAAAGAAGGATGGAATGGTCCCTAAAAGTAGGACACAACATCTATTTAATATACATAACGGAATATAACATATATATTTTTTCAGATGTACACAATACCAGAAGAATGTCTCCCGAGGATAAACCACGAGCCCGAAAAATATCTCACATCCGATAATCTGTTCATCAAATCTAAGTCGCTAGATGATAACGGAGAAATTTTAATATCGGATGAGTTTTCGTTTGAAGATATACCAGAAGGTATACCTTTGGAGGACCCTCTTTGTGATAACCTCACTCAAACTGATGACAAAGAAAAGAGTGGAGTAAAAGAGAAGTCCCTAAGAGTGGACAATGCAACGCGAACGGAAATTGACGAAACCGGAAATGGAGATAACAAAACTGTAGATATTGATATGGTAACACAAAATGTCATTATAGAAGAAGAAGATTTCCAAAACCAACAAGTAAACTTAAACGAGCCAAAGATAGAAATAAATAAGACTGTAAATGTTAATGTACCGAGTGACTCGGAAGTAGTTGCAGAGGATGATAATTTAGAGACAACTTCAAAAATTGAACCTCTAAAAGAATCTGACAATGAAGTATCTAAAAATTTGATCGGACATAAAAACGAAGTAAGAAACGTAGCAACCGATTCCGATCAAAATCTAAAAATAGAGAATCCAAATCTCTCCGATTTTCATGTTATAAATAGTGAAACAGATTTAGAAGTTCCAACTGGACTCGAAGGTCCCGTGCCAGTCATGGTGTTGCCACCTCAAATTTTTATGAACCAGCAACATCAAACAGGTAGAGATTTATTATATGTATTATAATTTCTTTAACTTAAACTTTACATAAGCAAATTATCTCACAATATAAGCAATAACAGTCCTAGGGCCCTAGCAAAGAACCAAACCAATGCAAACGTTCGTTGCGTTCTTACGAAACGAAAGAAATAAAGCCCGGTGATTGGTTGTTGTAACGGCCACATAAAATTTTGACCAATCACAAAGCTTTCTCTCAGCGTAGCGTAGCCTGAGCGTAGCGATTACGACTGTACGTTTGCTCTTGGCTAGGGTTAACAAATCATTAACATGTTAAGTGCTCCTAATCTGACTTATAGATAGAGTTCGATAGCCTAGATATTTCCTCAAATAAATTAAGTCTCTTTTTATAAAAAAAAAAAACGACTATATAAATATAGATATAAATTTATACTTATTTATCTATTTATTTATTTATTTATTTATTTTCAAGGAAAACTTACAGTGATAGAAAAATTTACTTAATAACTAAATGACAGATTAATTTGACATTTACAAGTTACAGTATATTGAATCTATATACGAGTAAAAAAAAAAAACGTTTCTAACTAATATCAATAATTAAAAACAATTTACGACTAAAAAAAAGAGTACAACTTTTTTTTCCTTTCCTTTCTTTTTTGAGTTTAATAAAAAAAAAATTAAGAAGAAGTAATAGGTACTTATTATGTTTTTCTTTTTTATAGAAGTGATTCTGTCTCTCTTTTGGTTCTGTATATATTATTTTATATCAGTAGGTAGTATATAAATTATTATTTAAATAAAGAATTTTTGAAGCCAATGCTTACTTACTTACCTACTCATATTTAAATTAATTTTATTAATTTAAATAATTAATTAAATTTAATAATTAATCATTTAAATTAATTTTATTAATTTAAATATGAGTAGGTAAGTAAGTAAGTAATTTCATAATATTTTAATTATCATAATTAATTTTTTTCATAAATCGAGACAAGAGAATATTGTTGTCTGTGCAATGTTTTTTTTTTTTTTTTTTTTTTTTTTTTCAGAATTACAAACTCCACGACGACGCAACAATTTGGGGCCATTACAAACATATTTCTATACTCCCTTTGACATCTATTATCCTCCGGTTAGACAAAACTATTATCTACGTGGGTTCACAAATTAAAACTAACTTTAGAAAATTGACAACTTCACCATCAATTTCGTCGTATTGAATTCAATCAATTCGTAAATCAATTTGCATTTTTAGTAATAATTTATGTGTAAGTTAGTGTTAAAAACAAAGTAATTACTTAAATTACTTATTAATAATAGTTTATTTAAATTGCATTTAATTTTTTTTTTACTTATCATCATCAAAATATTCATAATTAAGCAATATGGCTAATGTGATAGTCTCTCGCTAATTATAAATAAGGTATTTATTTGGGCATCTAATGTGTAGAAAGAAATTACTTAATAAAGACTTACTTAATAAATAAAATGTCATTGCCGTAAGGGCTGTGATTGAAATATACAAAAGTTAAATAATAAAAATTATTGTTGTTGTTTCATTTATTTTCTTTTTTTTTCTTGCGAAAATGAGATTTTTGTTTTCGAGTATTTTGATATAGTCAAAATACTCGAAGGGTCGATAGCTCAAAAATAACAAAACAGTAGGTAAGTAATATTATTTATAATATGGATGAAATTTGGCACACAAATAGTTTATTACCTGGATTAACAAGCAAGTCGCGGGCACCAGCTAGTCTCATAATAAAGAGTACCTAAAAGTTACGCGTAACAGTTATTACGCTCGGACTCGGACTGAAATTGTTTTACCTAGTAACAAAGTGTTTCCGTTCTTGTTAATGTGTCTGCTAGAATGACCGCGTTTAAATTTAGCGATACATATAGGTCGGTGAGCGTTAGATATTAAATTAAAGTAATGACATCATATAATGTGACACTGGCCAGTATTTCGAGTGTATTTGAGAATAGGTATATGTAAGTAATATATCCAACAAATTCGAATATACCATACCTACTTATATAGTAATACCTACCTACTGCGGGTAAAAAATATTGTCCTTGGCACTATTAGTGAGTAGAGTAAATAGTACTTAACCAGTACTATTTACTCTGGTAATAGGTAGTGACGCCGGTGTAGTTCCACGGATAAGATACAGGACAGATATGTAGCTACAGCATCAAATTGTATCCCCTGATTAATTTGATTATCATCACTTCTGAATTGCCTCCCACTAAGTATTTAAACAAATTTAAAGACTATTAACTTTATTGTTCACGTGATGGTAGGTGGCTACCGTCGCCTATTGACACAATTAACGTCATAGCGGTTGTAATTGCAAGTCAAGTGCCTATTTTTAGGAGGAAATGAGATAACATTTCCCTATTCTCTCTCTTATTTTAAAAATCCCTTGTACTTCAACTGAACGAAACACAATAGCCAGAAACTATATAAGTATATTGGTACTGGTAGGACAACAGCACTATTATTTTACTGTAATCATAATTATGTACTTATAGCGCTGTGTACGACGAAAGGACTGCTCAGTTTATCACTGCAAAACGAACTACGTAATAATACTATAATCGTATAATACTTTTATAATACAGTCGAAAGACAAAATGCTGTCTGGTTGCATTAACAGCGTTAGCTGACCTAATCCTTTAATTTAATAGTTTAGTCATCGATAAGCTACATATACAACTAGGTATATATAACTATTATATCACTATATAACTAATATATAGCCACAACTACTAATTTTATTGAAAAATGAGTAAATTAAGTAAAATGTATGTATACATAGATGTACTAATTTGTATGCAACGTCAGTATATCTATTCAATATAAAATAATTACTCATCAGAGTTTGATAAAACACTGAACTACATTATACCTACTATTTATAGGTATACATGTTATATTACGATTAGCAAGCGAGCGGCAAGCCCAATGTGAGTCATACAGATATACAATCATTGGCATATAAACACATAATCCTACATGTTTGCCCACCCCCCTAATTTTGCCCAAACAGCAAATTAAACTTGAATCATTCTTAACTAAAAACCTGTTTCAAATATTACTGTTTTGTCTTTTTATTAGAAAACTAGAATAATTTTTTGGCTATACTGAACCTCTATGACGTAACTAACGTTAATCAGTTGCTCCTCATTTGCTGTCAAGAAAAAAGTCGAACTAGATGGTGCCAATTTTTCTCCAAAAAACTTTATAGAGATCGGATAGAAGCAATCAAGGGGGTGAATAATTGATATTGTTTAAAGAAATGTAGTCATACTTTGATGATGTTTCATGATTACAAAACAGGAATCTAACTACATGTAGTGAAGTTATGGCGTTGGGCAATGTTAGACATGTAGACACAGAATACAAAGTAACAACTTTGCCCATCAATTTTCGGACGGTAGGGATGTCACAATTTCATAATTTAATATTATATTTTCTGGTTTCACGATTTCGAAGTGGTGCCATAGTTGGAGTTGTTCATATGCATGAATACGTTGACCCCTTAAGCGCCTGTCGCTGACCAAATCACTACCCATATTTTTAAGTTATTTTGCTGTTGTAAGTAAGTATAGGGATTAATAGTAATAAGAATAATGGCAAGTACTTAAGAGTGCTGTGTTTTCCTTAAGAAAATAAAAAAATAATTTAAATGTTTGCATTTTGACAACCCTGACACCTCTGATATATGAAGAAAATATAAAAGGCTACCTATCTTTGCCTAAATGACTTGAGAGACGATTTATGGCTAATGCCTTGCTAATGCAGTTACTTTTAAAGATTGTCTCATAACGTTTACTCGTAATTCAATATTATCTTAATATCAGCGCCATTAAGGCAGGTCTTAAAATGACTGCAATTTAAGTTTGGCAAAGTTAGGCACATTGGCACCAAATTTTGCCCGCATGTTGAACTTTCATTAGCTCCTAAAATAATTTAATTTTGAGGTTTATAAATATCGAATTTTAGTCCATGATTGACTTGTTAATATAATAATTAACTAGTTTTCTATAAAGTGTATAGTTTTTCAGTTATGCCCGAAAAATCGAAAAAAGCGGGCAAAGTTGTAGGATTTGACGGTAGGTACATGTCGCTAAATAATTTCCTAAAAAGGAAAATTTCAAGCCTGGCTCATTTTGTAATATATTGTCAATTTACTGCTAAAGGATAGACATAACTTGAAATTTTTATTTTGTTTGATATTCCTCATTTATGAGAAAAGGCGGTAAACAAGTCAACAATCCATTTGATGGTAAGTCGCTATCACCTGTAATAATGTCAATTAAAGTACCTAGTTTGAGTTTTGTATACTTATGAATCTAATTCCCTCAAGACTAGTTAGAAAGAAAATTTACAGTATGTGAGAGATGCCTACTGTGGTTAAGAAATTCTCAAGAAATTATAATATAAAATTTACACCACATAGTATTTTGTTAAACAAAGGATCAAAAGAAACAAGATGTTAGCAACATTTTAATATATATTTTTATTCAAATGAATTCAATCATACATTACTTGAATACTTGAATTTCTTTATAGTACTTTTATTAAAATAATTATAATTACAAAATAATCCTTATTGGCATTATAATTATTACATACATAATTATATAAAATAAAAGGTTACGCTTCCATCCGCACTCTCAAAGCTGTTATGTTATGGACATATTTCTATATAATTTCTCTTGTCTGCTGCTATGTTACCACTTACCACTTTTGAGCATCAGTCCAATACTTCTCTTAATCAAATTATATATTTTGTGTTGTGCACCAGAGCACACGATACAATCATGCTGCATTAAAGCTATGTGGACATTAATTATCTTTAAAATAACTACATTAAATGCACCATAGAAACATCTTTCGTGTTATTTTCACATCCTTAAACAATATGTCACGCAAGCAATATTCAAACAAAAAGGAAATTAATCATTTGGCTGGAATTTAGTTATATTTAAAATTTAATAACTCTAATCAAATAGTAGATCAATAATCATTTGTATTCATATAATTGACATGCCGATATTGAAATCAAAGTTCATAGAAGCAAACTAAAAACAAAATGTGGAAAAGCATATTGGTGTTGCCGTCAACAATATTCTATTGAACTACAGTAGTTATCGACATGTACAAAATAAATGACACCATTTGATTTATAATACTATCATGTCGACAACCACTGACCTACGAGGCTACTCTAGACAGGTCCACACCTAAGTACAGCTTTATGGGAGCGCTACATAAACGAACATTGCTCGACATTCTCTTATAATAAAACATGATAGATAAATCTCGTTTTAGTCCACTGACAGTCAAAATCCCTCATGGTTGAGTGTAACAAAATGCAATAAATTCAACAGTTACAATAGCAATTTCTCTATATATTCAGATAAATACACACCGTGCAACGAGGCAAACACGGCAAATGTTTGAACAAGATTTATTCTTATTGTGGCTGTACACTCCCGAGTGAAAGCTCTTGCTATGTCTCCCCAGTGACGTATCGACCTAGAAGTCTGTATACAAGTGCAACCATGTACTGAAAGGCCAATGAGACAATGCAAAGAATATAAGCAAACTTTCAAAAGTTGTCAAGATTGCTTCCTATACAATGAAACAGATAGCGCCGGCTGCTTCATGTGAGGCTAGCTTTGTTTATATTGTTTGGGTTGTCTCTTTGGCTTTACTATACACTCTCGCTAGATAGTGACTTACTCACAGTTCACATGAGACCCTTTGACTCAGGCACAAAAACCGATATGCGACTAAGACCAAGTGAGGCAATGCAAGACAGTGAGAGCTACCATGTACTTTCTTGCATTGGGCTTGTCTCGAAGTGTCTCGGTGAGAGTGTACAGTCACCGTTATGCAAATATGTACAGAGGCGTGGAGCGGCCGCTCATAGCGCGGCGGCGGGACATCATTGGCTCTTCAGCTCTTTGCCAATCGAGTAGGACACGAGCCGAGCCCAATCTATCTTGCTACGAGTCACTGGCAGTTGTCGTCGCAACGCTTTAAAGGTGGTGTCGCTCATTGTCTTGTAATTGTCAGAGATTGCCGTCTGGTAAGCGTTTTCGGCGTCACAGACAAGTTGTACGAACTCCTTGGCAGTCGCAGCTTCCCCGGTCGGCGTCAAGGGGGCGCGAACCTCCTTGGAACTCACCAATTGTACATTGCCATCTTCGTAATAATGTACTTGTACACGTAACACCCCTCGGAGCTCCGTCGCAGAGGTGCCCACAGTCAAAGACCAGACGGATCTCCACCGGCCGTTCCAGTAATTTTTAGGCTGGAATTGATGATCTTCGATGCAAGCGACTAATGAAACGGCCCCGCCGTCCAATACTCGTCCCACCACAAGACTCGCGCCATGTTTATAATGTGCAGCCACGTACGCCGTCAACTCTTCGTCGAGGGCCGCTCTCCACGGCTCGGCAACGCGATCAGGCTCGTAGGGTTCGTACTCCGACGCCTCCTTGCGTAGGTGATCATATTTGAACGATTGCTTAGAACGTGGATCGAAAAATCTACCACCGCCGAGCTCATTGTGATCAGTTATCAGTGTATGAAGCTCGGAACCCTCGAGACGCACGGGCGTGAGCTGGTCCTTGTTGTATTGGGAGAAAGCCCCGCTCGCACCTTCTTTTAAAAGACTGTCGTTGTTCAGTAACACCCTTACATCATTAAAAACTTCGTTGAATTCACCGGGCGGTGAATGGAGAATAAAATCTGAAACAATTCTCACTTTTTCTTGATCACTAATCACTTCGTCACCGTCCGCCGCCATTTTTGATTTTGATTCTTTTGATTTGACACAAGCGGAGTTGCCAGATGTAATTCTCATTGTAAAATCCAGAGCGATGAAAACAGTATACAGTGTTCTGTGGTTAAAAGTATAACAAATTTTAGTGGAGTGACTTACTGTGATTTTAAGTTTTCGAAACGTTATGACCAAAGAATATAACTACTATCTAACGAGAGGGGTTATGACTTTAAGATTACTTGAAAATTATCAAGGCTGGAGTATGTACATACCTCTACCCTCCATAGGCTGGAGTTCTTTATTTCTGGTACAGTCAGTCAGTACTGGAAAACCTTTTAACATGGAGTATAGAGATTAGAACTCTCCCTGTGTATCTAAAAGTGTCCGTTGAAAAGAGTTGAATAAGGGTAACGCTAGTATAGCAAGTGTAAATTTTAAAATTAAAAATGATAATTGGTCCGAGAAAAAATCACTAAAAGATATTAAAATCTCACGAAAATTAAATCACTCTCAATCAATACAAAAATATTAAATTTTTCAACTCAGCAACAACTGCTACATTAATTTCATACACTCTTGCTACTCTAGCGTCACTCAGGAGGAATTTGGAACTGTTATTTACTGCTTACAGCTGGATATTTTCACAACTTTTCCCCATGCCTTTTAAAATACGTCTGAAGTTTGGTGAAATGCGTAATGACGTGAACAATAAAAATTAATGAAAGGGGTTTGGCAACCAAGCAGAATTTAAGTGAATGTTTCCTATTTTAACTTGTAATCAACTTTTGTGATTTTTCAACTAATGGTAGTCAAAGACATGTTTTTATTAGAAAATCAAACGTTAGTAATATTTGCACGCTTCAATTTTAATTAAGTGTGACTGTTTAAGTTCAAATTTAAAAAATGTGATGAATTAATTTTACTATTGCTAATGCTAAGCTCTTAGTTATGTGAGCAATGTGTAGCTTTTTGGCTAAGCTCCAACTGAATTATTTTATAGAGAAATAGTGAACTAACTTTCCAAATAAGCTGAATATACTAAGATTTATTCAAATTTCTAGTATTAATAAATGGTATTATAATTTGGATTAAAAAATTTACATATTTGTTATATTTAATTAAAATATGCCTAACAAAAAAAGGCGGAGTATTATAGATTGAAACTCTCTGTGTTCAAGCAATAAGTCAAATACTTCACTTCAACGTCAAGTTGTCAACGTCAATGTCAATCTGACCACATCAAAACCAAAAGTAAGTTGTGTTGTGTAACTAGCTAGCTACTTCCCAAGATTTAATTCGATTTAACGAAAATGTTACATTACAAATATTACGATACACCCGAAGGTCAGGACTTATTTAAGAAAACCTTCGTTATGTCTAAATATGCAGCCTTAACCGGTTTGGGGGCTGCCACTTTCGATGTGCTCATGTATTCTCATCCCAAAGGCATTGCTAACACCGTCGGCAGATATTTTTGGTATATCGGACCTTTAGTTGGAATGGCAACTGCCTTCAGTGTGACCACCAACGTTTCTCAAAACATTAGAGGCAAAAATGACTCACTTAATTACTTCTTGGGTGGTGTTGCGGCAGGATCTGTGTACGGTGCATGGCAAAAATCTATAACCATCGGGTTTCCAATGGCTGTAGTGCTAGGGGTGGCTGGCATGGTTAAAAAGTTGGCTATTGATGAAGGTGTTCCATTCTTCCCAGCACCACCTCATGCTACAAAAACCATAAAATCTGTTAAACACGATTGGACCCTTGTAAAAGATGTTGAAGAAATGAAGACTTTCACGACAGGTATTTAGGTATTTATTTTTGTTTAGTATTTTCTAAAACAATATGAATCTAATTTTATCTAGTGTCTTTTAGGAAAAACGGACTGCTGAACCTATTTAATTTATTTAATAGTTAAGGTGAATATTTTAAATTTTCCTTTTTAGATTACCAGCTAAAAAGATTGATTCAAATTCAAATATGAGTAAACATTAAACATTTCATGTTAACATGTGAGATATTTTAGACTAGCATTTTATAGTTAACTGTAAACTTTTTAAAGAAAAGAATTGTAAACTGACAAAATTTTATTGAATCAAAATCAGTTTTGCATATCTCAGAAACAATTAACTACCTATTTTGGTGAAATTTTATATCTACACTAGCTGTTGCACACGACTTCGTCTGTGTAACCTTATATAGCTTGTTACTCGGAGTTAATGTAGCTTTCTATAGGTGAAAGAATTTTTAAAATCGGTCCACTAGTTTTTGAGTTTATTCATTACTAACATACAAATCTTCTCTCATTATAATATAATAGTATAGACTAGCTGAACTTATAATCGACAGGAATTGGGAAAAAATAAAAAAAAATAGTAACCATCAATGTTTTCCGAATTCCTTTCACTGCTTTACGATATGAGGATATTTTAGAAAAAATAATTCAATCATTTCCTGTCAGGAAGAGTTGCAAATTATAATTTGCAGAAAGAAAATTCCATCCATGCGAAGCCAGGTATCACTACACTAGTAATCTTATAAACTGCAGTTTATTAGTGAAAATGTCAAGTCCACATTGTGTATATTAATATTTTTTTTTTCTTTTCAGGCTCTTCATAATACTATTGAATAAAAAGAAAAGTGTTAGTGTGTAAATATAATTTGTATAATAAAATCAATGTTATAAATAAAATAATACTGTATTTAAGTGTTTTATTTTATTAAACACCTAAATTTTAAAGTTGATGAAAATTTTTGAAGTGCCAAAGTAGGTACTGCTTTTTTATGTTAAGGTGGACAAACTGACGGTTTACTTGGTGGTTACCGTCGCCTCTGTAACACAAGCAATGTTTCTGTGGTTTGGATGTTATTAAGGTTTGAGCTGCTGACCATATTATTAGGATTAAGGAGAAGTGAAGTCGACTTAACTTATGGGAAACATTAATCCTAGCTGAAAAAACAGAGAATATTTCAATCTAGAAGTCTCTACATCTTCTATGCTTTAATTTTATAATTAAAGTTAGTCACAATGGTCACAGCATAGCGTTACCTATCATAGCATAGATAATTGGAACATTAAGAATACCAAAACTGACAGTCTCATACTTGTCCAAAGAATAACTTTAATGTAATAGGATTGAAAGAAAAAACCAAATTCATGTTAAACTCGCATTTATTTCTTACATTGTAAATCAAAAATTAAGCAAAAAAATATACAATAAAATGCTAAAAGTATTTTTTTTTTAAATATATAACCTATTATTCAACAAACTAATAATATTAACAATTAAAAGGGCGTCTAACTCAAGGAACCACAAATTCATAACTTTCTTACTCGCTAGTGTAAAAAAAAAAAACTTTAATTTGAAAATCAAAATGAGAAAAGGAATGTCAAAGCGTCAAATTGCACTAATCACTGATCTATGGATGATTAATTTTATTATTTTAATCTGTAGATAGATGAAATAAACTAATAAAGGTGCAACAAATAGTTCCGATTCTCATTTCTGTAACTCAACAGTTTCTGTATAAATTTTCAACTGAGATTACTTTTAAGGTCCAAATTGTTTTACGTAATCAAAGTAAATACAATTGCTTAAAACAATTTGTACCTTTAAATGCATAATAAAAAATTACAATCTAAAAAAACACTTGCTCAGGTGCAAATCTATATTTTAAATATTATAACACACGCGCGGCTACGTCTCCAAATATTTAAATATTTTTACTGACTGTGGATATACTTTGAATCATAACATAATAATTATGCTAAAATCTTTCTTTATCAAGTTATAAAAAAATTTTTTTTTGTATACTAACTAGTTATATAACTCTGTTACGTATACAGATGATAAAATATTTGCAGTTTTATTGGGATTTTTTGACAAAAAAAAATAGTTAAAATTACGTTTAAAGTCTTATTAAAAGATAAACATTTAATAAGACTAAGAGTTTAAAAAAAACGTGAATTTTGTATTGCCACAATCAGTATTAGAATAAAATGTCACGTTTATAACTAAATAGAATAGATATATGTATAACTATTCCTTCTTGAAGTTATTATAAAAAACCTACGACTACAGTTAGTCTCATCGAATAAATTCATTAATGTATGAATATGAAATTGTCTACGATTTTGAGCTTAAAAAATAACATTTGTCCGTCTATCTATATTGATTATTTTAAGCACACAAAAAGACAGACAGGCAAACCGTCTACAATAAAAATTTGAACAACTTAACTATACTATTTTTAGAAACAGTCGAACAAAGAAGTAAATTTGGCACTCAAATTGCGAATCACGATTAAATTCATAGAAACACCTAAATAATTAAATAAATAAGTACTAAAAGCTTCAAAAATAAATTGCAAATATTTACATATAAGTAAAATAGTTATTCAAAGAGAAAGGTTTTAGGTTTTAGGTATTGTGTACTTAAAGATACACGAGAAGTCGTAAAAGGCGTTTCACACGTCGAGCGTAATTAATGACGTTTTATTAGTTTAAATAATTTACAATATTATACAAATACACAATACAATATAATTTACAAAAGAATTAAGTCAATTAATTTGGTTAAAACTGTTTGAAAATCCTATAAAAAAAAATACATCTAAAGCGATGATTAGTGTTGAAAAAAGGGAAATTTATATGAATTAATTATAACGATTTGAATTTCCTAGTCTCAGAAATTAGATGAATTTAAAAGTAAATATTATTAAAAAAAAAAAAAAACATTGTTAGACTTTATATTGTGCATTATTTAAACATTTCAACTACACATTCTAGTTATCGCCGATCAAAAAATAACGAAGCTTTGCTTTTTGACATTATATAAAAAAATTATGGATATATAATAAAATGTGTCAACAATATCTGGACTTGGACAAATTAGCAAAGATTTTTTTAAACTAATTTATTAAATTATTTGCATAGACAACAACGTAGACGTCATCTCGCATTACGCTCGCAGTGTGGTCAGACCATTATTTGGAAAATTTTTGGGACTTAATAGAAACAATTGTTTAATTTAACATAAATGACTATAATATTATTTTTTTTTAAAAATCAGAACGTGTTGATAGTCAAAAAAAAATTTCAGATATATTATTATTTTATTTATAATATCAATTTACGGCCTTCTTTAATAGCAACATTAAGTAAACAAGTTTCAATCGTCGTGTGCCACTTTATCGACCTTTTTCGTCACTTCCACAACTTCCTGTGGCTCTTCTTCTTCTTCTTCCACTTCTTCCACTTCTTCCTCTATCTCTTCTATCTCTATCTCCTCCTCGATCTCCTCTTCGGACAGATCGTCCTCCTTCTGGAACAGAGAGGAGATCGATCAGTTTTGTATGGAGTTAACGCCATCGGTTGTTTATTATATTATTATCGTTTTAACTGTTGAAACTTGTTGCATCAAGTAAAAAGAAATTAATAGATATGCATTTAAGTTAGAAAATATTAATTTTACAAAATCTCAAATATTCACAGGAAAATATTGAAATAAAAAAAATAAAAAAAAAATAAAACTTATTACCAAAATCTCCAAAGTGTAAATTTAAAAAAAAAAAATACAATGGCCTGGTTTTTTATAATAATTGCCCTTTTACACCGTTTACAACAATTTTAAAGACAAATATTACACAAAACCAAACCAATTTTGAAATATTATCATTCGAAAATATTATCATCATCGTTTCTTTGATGATTAAGTTTCTAAAAAAAAAAAAAAATTACAACCAAACTATACTTGGTACAAATTTTCAAAGATTGATTAAAAAATTGACCTCATCAACACCTCTGCTGTGGAAAAAAAAATGAACTTAATTTTTTTTTTTTCACAGCACAGTTAACTTAACTTAAGTCAGCTGAAAAAAAAGTTAACTTAAAACAAAAAAAAAAAAAAAAATGTCACCTCAGCGACCGGTTGAGTGATCGCACTTGCTGTTGTGAATTCGTCCATCGTTGACTCTGAAACTTTAAAAGAAATTCAAAAAATAAATCCAAAATAACACGAATTGATAAATTTCCTAAATCATTAAGACATACCAGTGTCCCTTTCCGGAGTGTCCCTTGGCGCGTCCTGTATCAACGACAACGTCATCTTGCCACTTACCACCAGCTATAATGTTATCTATTATCATTATTTTCGGAAATTCTCAGGACTTAATAGAAACAATTATCGTTTAATTTAACAAAAATTAAAACAATGACGAGATAGTCAAAAGAAAAATTGTCAGAACATTCATCACGAATAGAAACATTCATCTTTCATTATTGTTCTCTGACAGTTTGTTTGATGCAAACAATAATTTTAACTTTTACCGCATTAATAATGATCGAGAATAATATTAACTTCTTTTCATTTTCATATGTCATTTAAAAAAAAAAATACAAAACAGTATTGATGATAATCTTTCATAAATATTTTAGACAATTTTCCTTTGGAGTGAATAACATAAGTGATTATAGTTTTTAATATCATGAATATGTAGAATGATTCGGTGAGTTAAAATTGGCGGAATTATTTATTATATTTCTTTCACAGAATAGTTCAATATTCCTTATTTGGAAGTATAATATACATATAGTAATATACTTCAGTAACTATTTACATTTCAAAATATATGCGGATTCTTCATCGACAACAAATGTTTTGGTGGCGCGAAGGACCAACAGTGATTTGGCTTAGTTAGAGCTTACTGGTGTAAGTTTAATGCTTAACGAATGTACTGTAAAGATGTATAAAAAAAGAATTGGCCATGTTGATCTGCATTTTTGGTCATTTAGATTTCCATTTAATAAAAATCCGACTCCTTCCTTATATGCATATATACATAGTATAATTTGAAGTAGCTTTCTGTCTGTATATCCGCTAACTGGAGGAGTTAAACCATTTTACAATGACTTACTAAAAATGATTTACTAGAGAATTGTTTTATAGCTCATTCTTTTTCTTCTTTCCTTAACACTTTTATTATAAATCCGATTTTAATTCGGTTTACTCACGTCTTAAAATTAGCTACCATAGTGCGATGTATCGATCATCTAAGGGGACGTTCAAGTATTACGTAACGCAATTTGGGGGGAGGGGGGGGGGGGGTTCTGGTGAAAGTTACGATGCGTTACATACATGTGTGCGAGGGGAATTCCTCGAGTGTATTGTACGTCATTTTTATTTTGTTCTCTCAAGTTGGCGACCGTTTTTTTTTTTGGTAAAAATGTTCACTTGGTAATCATGGTCCTAAACTTGGTAACGTTTAGGGAGGATGCAGAAAAACGTTCGGCGCTTTACGTGAGGGGGGGGGGGTTGTCTAAAATAAGGGTCTAGTCAAAAATCTTCAAAATTCTATTCAAAATTCAAGGGGGGGGGGGGGGGCTAGTCAAAAATCTACAAAATGCAAAAATTGCGTTACGTAATACTTGAACGCCCCCTACATCAAAAGTTCAATTACGTGATTAGGAAGAAGTTAGCTGAAAAAGATGCCGCGCCCATTTCGACTAAGGATTTTTTATGTTATTATATTTTTTTTTTATTAATATGTAAATATTGTTACTACACACAGACCACGCCCTCTTTTTGATTCGTGTCAAAGCAAACTGTTCCTTACAGTTACGACATAAGGTTCACATTCAAAAACTTTAACGTAAAGCTGTTTACATCTTTTAAGTTTCTAGTAATTTCTAAACAACCCGAGTATAAATACGGGTGCGATCGCTCGAGAGAGTCAGTTCCAAAACCGATTCCTGCGAAGAGCCGTGGGCGCCCCATGGTACATTCGCAATGTCGACCTCCATCACGACATCAACCTTCCCTCCATTGTCAAGTGCATCAAGGACTTCGCCCTGAAGTACTACGACAAACTTCCTCACCATCCCAACCCGCTAGTGGCCAGTTCCCTACTTTTTACCCCCGACACTAATGACGTTCTTTCTCATTCCAGAAGAAGACCACGGCACATCCTACTGGACCCGGATGACCCCATCACAGCAGCAAACGCAGCGCTTGCTGGTGATGACCCCGACACACAGCTTCCCCGCCACAGAGTAAGAAGAGGACGACCGCCGCGCCACTTCTCATCTACGAGGCGCGACCTGGACCCAGCGCCTGCGAGGGACCTCCCGGCCCAGGGACCACTTGTAGCTGCCATGGCTCAAGCCGTGACAGTCGCAAGTGGCCCTGCAGGGCTAGCCGGTCCCTCATAATTAAGATAGTTCTTAAGTACCATTTGTTTGTAAGGGCCGGGCGCTTCTCGCCCCCCCGATGTCCGGTGACGGTTCCAAAGTCCCCTAAGGACTGAACCATGCCCATCCCGAGTTGGAGTTTTAGTGCGGTAGGAATCCCACATAACCTTATGCCATTTGCATTGCATGCGGCATTTGTCATAAGGTACCTTTTGAAGGTTTCTTCGCTCGTAAAAAAAAAAAAAAAAAAAAAAAAAAAAGAGAGAGTCAGTTCTGCGACAACTGGCGACACTATAACAACACTCGGAACCTTTTGCGAATATATCTGCGACGGTGCATTAGTGACACGTTGAGCGAATTAGAGGCGACTTTTGGCATGTTTTACATCTTGGTGTGCGACAATAAATCGTGTTCTTATAGCCTTAAACGGCATTTTAGCTTACCCCGCGCGTTACAATATTAATATGCCCTCTGCAATTATTATATGTACGAGGCCATATATTTCGAAGAGTAATGCAGTGGGGTGAGTGTGGGATGAGTGTGATGAGTGTGATGAGTGTGATGAGTGTGATGAGTGTGATGAGTGTGATGAGTGTGGGATGAGTGTGATGAGTATGGGATGAGTGTGATGAGTGTGGGATGAGTGTGATGAGTGTGGGATGAGTGTGATGAGTGTGGGATGAGTGTGATGAGTGTGGTATTAGTGTGATGAGTGTGATGAGTATGGGATGAGTGTGATGAGTGTGGGATGAGTGTGGTGAGTGTGGGATGAGTGTGATGAGTGTGGGATGAGTGTGGTGAGTGTGGGATGAGTGTGATGAGTGTGGGATGAGTGTGATGAGTGTGGGATGAGTGTGATGAGTGTGGGAAGAGTGTGATGAGTGTGGGATGAGTGTGATGAGTGTGGGATGAGTGTGATGAGTGTGGGATGAGTGTGATGAGTGTGGGAAGAGTGTGATGAGTGTGGGATGAGTGTGATGAGTGTGGGATGAGTGGGATAATGAATGACTCACAGGCGAATGTTTCTTGGTGGGTTTCAATGGTTTGGCGGCGGTATCCTCGACGAAGTCAGTTACCAGTACTCGCGACTGCTGAGGAATCTCCGTCTCCAAGTATATCGACTTCACCTCTTCGGCCTCGTGCTGCAAACGACACATATTATATATTTATTTATATGTTTCACTTCATACATATATCGTCGTTGTCAAACCGAAATCTGCTAAGTGCACTTTTTTTTTTTTTTGTCCAATTTGTTCCATCGTAGAACAAATAGAATCAGTTGTACTAACCCCAAAAAGCTACTTTTGAGATATCAACAAAAAGTTTTCCTGAAATATTCTACGTGGTTTATTTAAAAAAAAAAATTGAAATTTAAGGTTAATAATAATAAATATCTTCACACATTCCCACACAGCACCATCTAGTTCCACAGTAAGCAAACTAATGCTTGTATTATGGATACCAGACAGTTGATATACTATATAGATTACTTTTTTTTGTAAATACATACATATTATAAATAAAAAACATCCATGACTCAGGTACAAAGGTAAAATGTTAACACATAAACATTTGCCCCTAGCGGGATTCGAACCCGCGACCGTTTGGTTAACAGCTAGAGGGTTACTAGCCACTAGGGCCTCTTTCACCAAATAAAAGTAAAGTGTTGATTAGTTAGTTTTAGAAATAATTTTATGTTTTATTAAAATATGCACTCGGTTTACTGGTTATCCTTCGACAGGCGATTATTTTGATAATAGATTAAATTTTGCACGTAAGGATTCTAGCTGCTAGCAAATGGCATATTTTATTGAGATTGTTGTTAGACAAATAGTGATCATAAGCACTTTTTATAAGACAGAGAATATTGTAAACTATTCACCGAGGTCAAAAATATAAAAAAAGTCAGTAATAAATATTTAAAACTCAGGTCTCAGTATGAAACTGAGCAGTTACAGTACAAAGTACAAGTGTATATATATATACAGTACAAGTGTGTATGTATATATTGTACTGTGTAAGTATATATATTAATTTCAGTATTAAATTTAATATTTTTCTAACTTACATAACTTTGCTTAAACACATATCGTCCACGTATATAAAATATATCTTTGATTTATAAAATATAAAACTTTGATTTATATAATGTATAACTTTGATTTGTAAAATGTATAACTTTGATTTATAAAATATATAACCTTGATTTATAAAATATATAACTGATTTATAAAATATATAACTTTGATTTATAAAATATATAACTGATTTATAAAATATATAACTTTGATTTATAAAATATAAAACTTTGATTTATAAAATATAAAACTGACATAAAATATATCTGATTTATAAAATGTATAACTTTGATTTATAAAATGTATAACTTTGATTTATAAAATATATAACTGATTTATAAAATATATAACTTTGATTTATAAAATATATAACTGATTTATAAAATATATAACTGATTTATAAAATATATAACTTTGATTTATAAAATGTATAACTTTGATTTATAAAATATAAAACTTTCTTATAAAATGTATAACTGATTTATAAAATGTATAACTTTGATTTATAAAATATATAACTGATTTATAAAATATATAACTTTGATTTATAAAATATATCTGATTTATAAAATATATCTTTGATTTATAAAATATAAAACTTTGATTTATATAATGTATAACTTTGATTTGTAAAATGTATAACTTTGATTTATAAAATATATAACTTTGATTTATAAAATATATAACTGATTTATAAAATATATAACTTTGATTTATAAAATATAAAACTTTGATTTATATAATGTATAACTTTGATTTGTAAAATGTATAACTTTGATTTATAAAATATATAACTTTGATTTATAAAATATATAACTGATTTATAAAATATATAACTGATTTATAAAATATATAACTGATTTATAAAATATATAACTGATTTATAAAATATAAAACTTTGATTTATAAAATATAAAACTGACATAAAATATATCTGATTTATAAAATGTATAACTTTGATTTATAAAATGTATAACTTTGATTTATAAAATATATAACTGATTTATAAAATATATAACTTTGATTTATAAAATATATAACTGATTTATAAAATATATAACTGATTTATAAAATATATAACTTTGATTTATAAAATATATAACTTTGATTTATAAAATGTATAACTTTGATTTATAAAATATAAAACTTTGACATAAAATGTATAACTGATTTATAAAATGTATAACTTTGATTTATAAAATATATAACTGATTTATAAAATATATAACTTTGATTTATAAAATATATCTTTGATTTATAAAATATATAACTTTGATTTATAAAATATATAACTTTGATTTATAAAATATTTTGTTATATATTATCTTGACTCACCTTAAGAATATTTTTTGTTAATGTTATTTACTCTTCAAGTTGTTTTCTTTCTTTATTGTATACTATCTGGTGCCTGCGACTTCGTCCCAGTTTAGCCGTAAGTGGGATCTTTATTTTTATATGACCACTCGGGAATAGTACTGTTTTTTTAATGCAAAAAATGTACCCTGTCCTTTTCTGTATCTCTGACAAATTTGAGCACAATCGGTTGAGTAGTTAAAGCGTGATAACAGACAGACAGACAGACAGACAGACAGAGTTACTTTCACATTTATAATATGAAATATGTATTCATGTTTTGAAATAATTTGAAATTTGTTGTATATAGTAATAAATTTTTTCTGTTAGATTCATTCTAAATTAATAAATTTTATTTGATTGGTAGTTATATTTATATTAAAATAACAATTTGTAAAACTCAAAAATTGTCCTAAAATATCTACTGTGATGCTCCAGAATCAAAAGTCTTGTATTACTTATTAGAAAATGTTTTTTTTTTTTAAACAAGCCATTATGTTGTTTGCCTTACTGGTCTGTCTCAGGGGACCCGGGTTCGATTCCCGACAGGGCCAACACTTGGAATGAACTGTCTTGTAGTTGGCTCTGGTCTGGATCTGACACACTGTGTGATAAGGAATGCCATTTCCCTATTCCTTCCTAATTCATTATCCTATACCTTATTCACGGAGACGAGTTTATATGGAGAAAATGCGTTCGGCTGTGATTGGTGGACTTTTTAGTTTGTTCGTACAACTCTCGCTGTTATAATTACTGCGTTTTTTAATCCCAACGAGTAATTTGACAGGTGCCAATGTCAAATTTTAAAATAATGTTACCACCTTTTTTTCTTTAATTACTTTAATAGTTATAATATTTTACGGTAAATATATTTTTTATCGTGTTTTATTGATTTAACATTCGTATTATTGTTATTTTAAAGTTTTAATTTCGTTTAACTAACGTTTAACGTTTAATATTATATAACGTATATTTTTCATTTTATGACCATAATGTCTATTATCTTAATTAATAAATAATTCACAAGTGTAGGGTTGTGGGTGTGTGCGTATGTATTACTACAATATCCGTACTAATATTATAAATGCGAAAGTATGTTTGGATGTATGGATGTTTGTAACTCTTTCACGCAAAAACTACTGAACCGATCACCATGAAATTTTGCATACACGTTGTCTGCATACACCATAAAGGACATAGGGTACCTTTCATCGTTCAACACGGATGAAGTTGAGAGCTCCAGCTAGTTTTATTAGTTTACAAAACTAAAAGGAGCGCAAAGTGAACGTTCACCTATTATTGTAAACGCCCACTCAACATTTGCTGTCCTTGTCTTTTGTATGGAATTGAGTGAAAGAGAAAGCGCTCTATAAGCTCGACTCCGTGAATAAGGTATAGTGTTGTCAACACTTGTAGATTTGTTTGCATCATTGGCGACGGTAGCCACCTACCACCAATTGAACCATCCTCATTTCTGACGAGCATTACATTTAAAAAAAATATCTTACTTATCACAAAGAGTTAAATTTTATGACTTTTATTTTAGACCAAAAAATTTTCGTGACTACTTTTAGTATTCATAGACAAGTTAGTATAAAATAAAACTGCTTATTTATAATTTAAAAAAAAATATATAATTTATTTCAAATAATAAAACATAATAATAAGCGTTCACTTAATAATGTCAAATAAGCAGTAATATTTATAAATTAAACTAACTAAATTATTTTCTTAATAAATAAAGCATTCCATCTATTCTCTACAAAAACACACTATGACCTTATTACATGCTAGTAAATAGAGAAAAAAAAGTAGACGTAAGAGAAAAAAAAAATTAAGTAAAAAAAAAAAGTAGGATGTGGTCATAGTTAACAAACTGATGCAATAAGTTAATTATATAACAGAGAAAATAATAATAAAAATATCTTTAACTTGAGCAAAACGCATTAGGTACTAAGTTTATTAAGGGAAATTAATTTTAGAAAAAAATAAATACCAAATAAATAAAACAATAGAAAAAATTAAATAAAAAAAGGGATTATTAGATAATTTAGTGGAATGTTTTGTGCACATAAAAAAATAAACTTTATGATGTAGGCAAGAGAGTGCATATTTATTTGCAATATTTTTAATAGTATACAAAATACAAATATCTATTGTTGCATAGGTCATGCAGATTATTGATTCTAGATATTCTAGATTCTAGATATTCATATTCATTGATGGCCGTTTTGTCAAAAAATTTATATTTTAGTTTTTTCTTTTCAACTTTCAATTCTACTTGCAACTTCAAATCAAAAAACTTATAGATGCGACTTCGCACTTGATTTTTTTTTTTTTTTTTTTTTTTTTTTTTTTCAGTAAATTGACATATTTCACGTCACTATTGTAATGTGTCATAGCGGCCATCATAGACATCCTTTTCATAGAAGAAGTCCCCTAACTTAACTTCACCAAATTCTACTTGAAAATAGCTCAAATAGGTTAACTGTCATATAAGCTCGCTGAGGTAATTGAGCTAATTTATTAAAGTCTTTGGAGTCCACTGCTGGACATGGGACAGGTAGACCCTTGGCCCTTGTCAGGTCGTCCCTCGACCTTGCGGGTGGACCTCAATCCTCTCCACTCGAGAACTACTTTATTTATAGTAACTAATTTATTATTATTTAGTGGGACTTCTTTCATGAATCGAACGCTATTCTGTTTGTTTTTTTTTTAACAAGAGTGAGATGAGTCAGTCATATGTTCTTATTGAATAAACGGATTTTATGTCGATTACGTGGACCAATAGCAGTGCAGTGAAAATTGTTAAAAAAAAAAAAAAAAAAAAAAAAACTGAGTAGTAAAGTTGTGAGTGTATAAAGGTGCGACACATATGTGCTCGGGGCAAGTGGTGAACTGAACAGTGAGTCAACTGCTGTCGTTAGAGTCGTAAAGCGTCTGCGTGATGTGCACAGTGCAATGGGGCCTCACCGCGGGGCGGGCGGGGGCCGCGGGGGCCGCGGGGGCGGCGGGGGTGCGGGGGCGGGGGCGGGGCGCGGCGAGGGGCCAAGCGCCTCCGTCCGCTGAGTGCGCGGTTACCTCCATGCCTACCACCTATACAGCGCAAACACCGATCATAGAGCCGTGCCGAGCTGCAACGAACGAGCCCAGTGGCGGAAACAGGATGACCAACTTTGCATTAAAAAATTCAAACATTCATTATTGTCCGTTCCGGAATGTTACAATATCGCATGGACACTGAGAAAATTTCTCAGTAAACTTGTCAAATGATCACACAGACTAAGGCTCGAGTTCACCAACAGACGGTTATTTTTAAACAGGTGTTTAAAATTTAAACAGCCGTTTAATAATATTTTGTTGTTCACAGTCGCTAAAATGCGGGTTAAACGACCTAAACATCTGATTAACTTAATGATTAATCTGATGTTTAGGGCGTTTAACCTGCAGTTTAGCGATGGTGATCAACAAAATAATATTAAACGGCTGTTTAAATTTTAAACAGCTGTTAAGTTAACAGCTGTTTAAAACATTAACTTAATGATTAATCTGATGTTTAGGGCGTTTAACCCGCATTTTAGCGATTTTGAACAACAAAATAATATTAAACGGCTGTTTAAATTTTAATCAGCTGTTTAAAAATAACTGTCTGTTGGTGAACTCGAGCCTTAGGCTCGAGTTAAACGCCCTAAACATCAGATTAATCATTAAGTTAATCAGATGTTTAGGGCGTTTATCCCGCATTTTAGCTATGGTGATCAACAAAATAATATTAAACGGCTGTTTAAATTTTAAACAGCTGTTCAAAAGTAACCGTTGGTGAACTCGAGCCTTAGTCCGCTTGTGATTCAACTGTGCGTTGAAAACTTCAGAATAAGCGGACCGATTGACATTTTTAAAATGACATTTCCTTGTTGTTGGGCTCTCAGTGTAAAATAGAAATATAATTATTTTTTTTAAAAATTCAAACTATTGCGTAACGATTGAATGTAATAATAATTCCAGATTTTCATGCAAAATTTTCCCTATGGTTTTAATTTAAGTCACTAATAATGACTCGATATTATCGGAATATGGTTTTGTCTTTATGAAATTACTAATATGTCAACTAACTTTCAAGCCTTAACTTACATTCTTAACTTCGCTGATTAATAATTAAAGAGTTTGTCATCCAGTTTCACACACAAAATAGTTGCATCAGACCAATGCTAGTCACAGAAGCGTCTGCAAAAGACATTGGCCACTCGCTGTCATAAAGTAATAATTAAATTAAATAATAACAAAGTGCCCAATATCTTTTCAAAGCCTTAACTATAAATATGGTGACCTCCTGAATATTTTACTGGTCGGATCAAAGGAAGCTTAATAAACCAAATAACCGTCTGTTGCTTAACTTAAGCGGCAGTCAACAAAAATAAATGAATTAGACTGTTCTGAAGTTTGGTTAGGCGAACAAATAACTGTAAAAAGAATTTGTTAGTAAACAGTGACAGAATGTATACGAATTTTGATTTATTACTTACTTTGACGCTCCCGTTTTCTTGGTCTCCGTCTCCACCTTCGGTGTCATTATCGTCTGTACTCTTTGATGAATCCTCTTTGAGAGCTTCTTCCAGAAGCTCCGAAGTCGATCGCTTTTCCCTATCGCTACTCTCCATCTCCAGATCAACAGTAGAAACTACCTTTAGCTCTCCCCTGGCTTCGTTTATTAAGTCTTCGGAGGCTTTTGTTAATTTATCTATTTCCTTCCTTGCTATGTTCTCTGTTATTCTTATTAATTCGTCATCATAGTCATCTGATTCAGGAGTAATTTCCCGGGAAAGTTCTTTCAGTTCGGGTGTAGGTTCTTTTGGCTCGGGTGTAGGTTCTTTTGGCTCTTGTGTGGGTTCTTTTGGTTCTGGTGTAGGTTCTTTTGGTTCTGGTGTAGGTTCTTTTGGTTCTGGTGTAGGTTCTTTTGGTTCTGGTGTAGGTTCTTTTGGTTCTGGTGTAGGTTCTTTTGGTTCTGGTGTAGGTTCTTTTGGTTCTGGTGTAGGTAGTTTTGGTTCTAGCGTAAGTTCTTTAGGCTCTGGTGTAGGTTCCTTTGGCTCTGGTGAAGGTTTCTTTGGTTCTAGGGAAAGTTCTTTCGATTCATCACTTGTTTCTTTGGTTTCTGGAGTGGATTCTATGGGCTCTGGAGTAGGCTCTTTCGGTTCTGGACTGGGTTCTTTCACCTTTTCGGGTTCGGGAGTTTTTTCTTTCGTTGGTTCCCGATATTCTGTCGCTATAATTTGAACGGTTGGGTTTGTGTTCAAAACAGTTCCATTGGTGTAAGGGCGAGTGTGATTTTCCTGAGCTTCCTGAAAATGTTAAAGAAACTCTAATCAGTTTTTTAGTGAGAATAATTTAGGATTTGTCCTATACACTGCAAATCTACTTTCAATTACTAAAACGTTATGTTCAATTTATATTTTTCTCTACAGAGCAGTAATATACTAAGTAGATTAAATACTAGGTTAAAGAAAACAGGCATACGTAAGTCAATCAATTTCAAAGGCAAAGTTTTACACCAAAGCAAATCATAAAACAATAACTAGCTACTATTAATTCAATCAAGATCTATCGCCTAGTCTAACAGTGCACACAAAAGAAAACCTTAAAACAAAACGTTACAGTGCGTATTAGCAAAAAGCAAAACTGAAAACGCTCCTAACAAATTGACGCTTGAAAAAGTTTTGAATAATTAATTTGACACCTATTTTAAATACTCTATTAGACACGTAATTATGCTAGCAGTGAAGTTTAGAGATATTTTTAATAATAATGGCCATTATTTGTTTTTTTTTTTTAGCAGGTAATCACTGTTAGTCAGGACAAGGTAGCTTAGGTACAGACAGGCGCATGTGGCAGTCAACGACACGCGAAGTAAAAAAAAAAAAAAAACAACAGAAATAGCATAGCATGCTTCGAAAATTACAAATTATAAGAACTATGTTGATATATCCAAACGAAAAAAATATAAAAAGTGATCATTTGGAATAGATGGATTGTGGCTGACTTTTTTATAATAATAAAGTATAAATGAGTGATATAAAAAACATTTTAGGATGAATTCAAAAACAAATATATATATAACAAAAAGAAGATTATGATGTACTTTATATTGGTAATGATATTGAATGTATCGAGGGAATTTATGTTGTGAATAGTAATGGTGTCAGACATAACTGGGTTCAAATATGAAAGTTTATTAAAGAAGAAATCATAAAAAATAAAGAACGAACTGATGAAGAATGATAATCTTATGTGACTGAACCTAAAGTACATATATATAAGGAATAAGGAGTAATATTATGTAGGTATATGTCACGGCTAAAGTCGATGGCTAAAATAGAGTAATATAAAGTCGTATCACATAGAAGAAGCAGCTAACGACATAGAATAAAAAAACACATTATCTTTTACTGAACTAACTGCCTCCATTGTTCATCAATAACAATGTAGACATTATATTACACGACTGTCATTGGCATACAAAATTGTATATATGTAATTAAAAATTAACACTTAGAATGCTTCACTATACACATTTCTGTAGTTGGCAAGAGAAATTAGCTAAGAGTCATTATGACATTATATTTTGATAAGATTATAATATATACCTAGGTATTATTACTAGCTGGTGCCCGCAACTTCGTACGTGCTGTAGTTCACTTTTTGAAAATTCCACAGGAACATTTTTCCAGAATAAAAAGTATCCTATAGTTTAATTTAGGTTATCATAAATACATAATCAGTGAAAATCGCATTCAAAGCCGTTTCTGAGATTAGCGTGCGCAAACGCACAAACAGACTAGCGAATCGCCCCGATTTCGTAACTTTGCCGAATTTTTTTTTTTTTTAAATAAGAACCCGAGAAATAAGAAAATGAATATAAGGCGAAACTCTAAAATATATTAAATTTTATCAGTTACAATTTTAGCCATAACATATAAACCGATAGATAGAAAATGAATGCAACACGGCGGCGATGATAAATCATAATTACACGGACATCTGTTGTTAATAACACGGACACAAATCATAAAAAAAATAAGTGCAAAAGACAATGATGGCAATGATGGCAATGATGGCAATGATATTGACAGATATGTTTCGGATATAATAAGAAATAACAGTGAAAACATAGTTGGTATGCGATGTCATGCAGTGACCTGTCGCTGCTGGCTCTGTGCGTAGTTCGCCTCCATTTGCTGCTGCACCTCCGCTACCAGGCCCGATATGGCCGTGACAACTGATACACAACAACCACCTTCATTACTTGTTAATTTTTAGTTATTTTAATGACTAACGAGCTACTATGTCACGCCTTAACATGTTATGTACCTATACTTGTATATTAGTCGTAACTTTCTGCATAATTTTAACGCAAGAAAGTAGTACATTTGGTTTGTCTTGTGTAATATAATATGTTTTTTTTTTTAAGAATTCTCAAAATAGACAAGTTCGCTCAAGGAATTCAAAAGGCTCGGAACTACGAGATTCTAAAAAATAATTGACCCTAAGGGCGCCTTCAAATTACTAACCTAAACTAACCTGACGCCAGAAGCACTGCTGTTTTGGTGCCACAAATTAGGACCAAGGAACATTGCTCTTATTGATTTTGTTATAGATAAGGAAGAAAACGTTAGAAAATATACCCAAAACCTTTTTGACAGCAGTTCATTTTGTAATATTAGTAAAAGTAAATATCAAGAGATTCGGAAATTTCCGGAATATATTTAAAAATTATGTACGAATCTTTTTTATAAAATTATTTCAACTGTTACGAAAGTCATACAGTATTTTTGATCTATGATGTCCATTTCAAGTTTAGGCCTGCGTTGGAATCTTTTAGGCGCATAGAATCGGCTTCATTGAAAGTATAGGAGACAACAATAAAAAGTAACGCAACTAAAAATAGTGTACACGAAAACATACTCATAACTGCGAAGGACGCAAGGACCAAAATAGCGGGATGCATCAGACGATCGGGCATGCCACACACACACTCGTTGGAATTGTTCCAATTGACTCTAGTAACGGCTTGTTTGTATTAATCTAGTTTATTGCGTTCGGTTGACCCTAAACCTCTGTGACATTGTCACTAGAATCTATGCTAATTTCTTATTCATATTTCGACACTGCTCGAAATTCAACCAGGGCGGAGATGAAAAAAAAGGGTTTTTTTTTAATTTTTAAGGTTCGTCAATTGTAGTAACAAAAGAAATTAACTAATATTGCCCACTGGGCAAAATTCGAACCAGGGTGGTGGAAAAAAAAAAAACTTTCCCAGTTTTATTTTATTGATGACACCAAAAACAATTATATTGGTTGACAAACTAATTTAGTAGTAATTGGATCCAAAGCTTTCATTTTTAAAGCGCCCAATACCCCCATATTTAAAGCGCTACCGTATTTACAGCTGTCGATAATGAAATTAATTGTCTGCCAATGCTAAAAACGTCAAAAACACTTGACCCATTCAGCAGACAATCGTTTCGACAGAATAATACGTAATTTTTCGCGAGGTGTACGTGTATAATGTTTTAAATAAATTTCTAACACCGGATGCCTCAACTCTGAGGAGTCACATTTAAATGCGTAAGCGTGTTTGTGAATATTGAAAACTTTGTGTAACTTTAAGGATGTTTCGCGTTGCATTTTGAACCGTGTGTTTTAGGTCTTAAAATTAGATTTTGTTATTTATGACAAGAGTAGAGTTAGAAAACTTTCAGTATTAAAAATCACAAAGTAATTCAGTCACAACGTTTATATCGCTTTAATTTTTTTAGTAATATCTTCGCGACCTTTCGCGAATTTAAAAAAAAAAAATTATGGCTCGTATTATAAAATACATAAATAATTTGCCTCTGATGCTCGCGGAATGTATAAAAGACACGAGATATTCTCTCTACGGGCCATTCTTTTAAAAAAAATATTTTATAGTACGAGCTTAAGCATGCTAGGGGCTGCAACTAACGCTAATCTTGGTCCTGCGTGCAATTAAATTTCTAAAATAGTCATTTAACTTATTATTAGGACAACCGTCACCATGCCGCAAGCTCATTTCGTTTCTAAAAAACACGTATCAACGTGAGACCCATGGGGGCTATGGAATTGGCTGTTTCGAATTCTACCCACGCATTCTAATCAGCACTAAATATAATTAAAGTTTTATATAAAAATAAAATTTTATACGTTTTTATTAAAAAAAAAAATACATCAAATTCTATGAAAAAGTTAACGGACACTGTAGTACATATACAAATAATAATAAAATAGATCATCTTTAAAAAAAAAAAGTTGAATCCCTTCGTTGGTCCTACTCATGTGAAATCCAAAAAGCTACTCAAACATGATTCTCATACAAATTTCATTAGAGCAAATATCTCGAAATATATTTTCCCAGCCTTACAATGCTCACTATCAAAACATGTCAATGGTTGAATACAGATGGCACTGAGCAAAGTTTAGCACTACTTTGTACTTTACAAAGAAAATTTTTGGATTATGGATAGCAAATTTCATTATATTATTGAAATTATACTTGGTTAACAAAATGAGAGTGAAAAGTTGTATGATGTTAATTCCGAATTTCGAATGAGAGTTTATAATGACATTGAAGTTCTGGGACGAATTTTGTACATGACTGATATTAATACCCTGTTAATATTGGATATATATTTATAAACCTTTGTTTTTTATCAACATATTATAATTTTTTTAATTTACTCCAAATCCAAAATGTACGTAGGTACACCAGTTTTTTTTACACGATACAAGTTTTATTTTCGACTTGTACGAGTTATGTATGAATGAAATTCTAATCAAATCAAAATAAAAGCGGCCTAATGAAATTCGAATGAGGGCAACCAAACGAATTTTGTTATATTGTTTACATTGTGGGAGCAGCGCATACGCAGCACTTGCAATGCAAAATTATATCTCACCAAGTGGAGTGTCATTCATTACTTACAAAAACGTCATTAAACCAATACTTAAACTCACACTTAACATTAATAGTGAAACCATAAATGGGTAGCCAATTTGAACCCGGAAATCAATGTGCAGACTTAAGACGCAAGAAGAATCACTGCACCCAAAATGGAAATCCTAAAATCCTAATTCCTAACGAGCGTCCCACATTCGAAGGACCAACTATAGAGAAAAAAAAATAATAGGATACAGTCAAGCCAAAGCCCTCAAAGGATCAGTACCGCATCGCGTCGTGCTAGTTGACCGACAATCCTTTGCATGGCGCGTTCCGTCTCCGCCAGACGAGCTCTCAGAGCCTCCAGCTCCAAGTCCCCTGAGCAATTTATTCCTTGTACTACTCTCCCATTTAACAGATTTTGTCTTTGATTTTTACGCACCCATATTTATTTACATACAGCCATAAATTATAGATTATATACAAATAGGTCTAAAGAATCATAAAAAATATATTTTTACATTTATTTATTAATTAAAAAAAATAATAATAATATGAAAAAGAAGAGAATATTCTATGAGTGATAAAATTAATTTTTCAAAAGTAATTCGCCAAATTTTCTTTTTATAAGAATTCAAATTTTTGTAAAATATGTGAATATCATTCAGAATCTTATTGTAGTGATACTTGGAACGATGAAAGAAGGAATTTTTAGAATGATTTCTGCGATCAAGTCGTATTAAATCATAATACGAATTTGTTTTAAAAAAATATGCATTCAAAGAAACGGTTCAGTCATTTGAGATAAAAGTACAGACATTCGATCTCATAAACATTTGTATACAAATAATATTATTCATTTGCTATTAAGATAATTTCGTTCAAAACTTTCTGACCGACCCGATAAAGTAATGTGATTTTTGCGTTTTAAATTGTCAAAAAACAATCAGAGGCTACTAAATTTTGTGGGATCAATCTATGGATATTGAATGTTACATATGTATATGTATACATAACGGAGATTTTTTTTCCTCTAATTCGCAAGTGATTGGATAGAGCTATAATTGCCTTTCTTTTTTTATTTTATTTTTTTCTGCAAAATCTTGCATAATCTTTAATAACCCAATTAAAGGCGAACTTCAAATATTAAGACTAAAATTTCCAGTCTGATCCAGTGACCAATTAGACCATGTTTTCAACATAATTATTGTGATTTTTAATTTCCTTTTCATTCTCGCATACAAAAAGATTGTTCCAAGTTAATATAACAACATTACAATGTTCTAAATATTTAGACTTACGACACCGAATGGATAAAAAAAATATATTTTGATTTGTATTTTTCTGTCAATTTTTTTTTTTTAATTTGCTACGTTTTTATTTAAAACTATTGAAATAACACTTACTTGCATCTCTCTCTTTAGGTCCTGCATGCGCAATTATTAAACGAATTACAATATTTATAATTCTATGCGAATACAAGAGTTACAAATTTTATAATTATAGAAATTATTATAAAATTTATAATTATCCAAGTGGAGATTCCTTGTTGAGAGAGAAATATAATTTCAATCAAAAATATTTAATAGTTAAAGTAAAGCTTTAACTTAATGTTTGTTGAGAACAGAAAATGACACGACATTAAAATTATTCAATAGACAGGTAGAGAAAATTTGAAATGTACAATTATTGTACATTTATTTACACATTTGTACACCAAAAAGAAGCTTTCATAAAACATTTGATGCATAGAATTATATATGAAATTTAAGGCATTAGTGAAATCCTTGGAGACCCTCTGGTCTTTCACATTACCACTGGATAATGTGATGGTATCTTTCTATTTGTTCAACTCTTGTGTGATTAGAAAAGAAGGAATGCAAGTTACCCAATTTGGTGTCCGGTGATGTTCTTGAGTCGTCCCTGAAGACCCTCCTCCTGAACTGAGGATCAGGACTGATCGGCTCGTATGGCGATGTACCAGTTCTCTTGAACAATATCTGCCAAAAGGAGTGTCTTTTAAACGCATTATCCATTCAAAAAGCCTTCAAATAGCATATTCTTAGGCTCGAGTTCACCAACAGACGGTTATTTTTAAACAGCTGTTTAAAATTTAAACAGCCTTTTAATAATATTTTGTTGATCACAATCGTTAAACTGCGGGTTAAACGCCCTAAACAATATCAGATTAATCATTAAGTTAATCAGATGTTTAGGGCGTTTAACCCGCAGTTTAGCGATTGTGATCAACAAAATATTATTAAACGTCTGTTTAAATTTTAAACAGCTGTTTAATAATATTTTGTTGATCACCATCGCTAAACTGCGGGTTAAACGCCCTAAACAATATCAGATTAATCATTAAGTTAATCAGATGTTTAGGGCGTTTAACCCGCATTTTAGCGCGATTGTGAACAACAAAATATTATTAAACGTCTGTTTAAATTTTAAACAGCTGTTTAAAAATAACCGTCTGTTGGTGAACTCGAGCCTTAGTATATTAGTTACAGTGTATTGCGAGGTCTAAACTAGACATTACTGGCATAATAGGAGCATAAGGGGTAACCATTTTCGTAGGACGTCGTAACCAGAGTAAGGTATGCCAGATACCTTATCTTAAAGAGTATCCTATGCCTTCAACTTATCCACACAATCTGTCTCTAAATGTTCAAAGTCTCTGCCTATTCAAAGTGATATTTTTTTTTATGTTTATAGGCCACGATTATCACCTACCATCAATTGGACAGGCAGTACACAGGCCTTCTACATTTTTATACTCGCAGCCAGTTCATTAGCCGCTTAGTCGTCATTTTTAGTCTTTCTAACGCATGATAGATACACACCCACTTGGGGGTCTAGAAATGTAGTCTTTGAGAAATCTTGTTATCAAATTAACAACGCTATTCTTATTAGGATTCTTATTAGGTTAGGAAATGTGCATTGAAACAAAAAAGTTATCCAATCAAAATTTCAATTTATATATTATTTTACGGTAGTTTTACTGAAAATGGGCTTAGACAAAGTTTTGTTTCTTTGAGTCCTTGAAAATTGAGAAGTCCATTGTAAAATAATATTTATACATTAACTTACCTTACTAAGTGTGTAGACGAAGAAAACTATGATGCATATTGTGTAAATGGGCATGACGAAGCCCATCGATGATTTTGGAGCTGGAACTGGTCCCCCGGGAGACCCGAGAGGGGGACGCATCCCTGGAATCGGAGGAGGCTGGAACATTTGCAGAATCCCATTTCAACAAAAAATACTAACAATGACTGCAAAGAATTGAAGAGAGGATTGGCATGTACAAGTATCTTGCATTATTTACTAATATTATAAAACCAAAAGATGTTTACACATAGAACTTACATAGTACTTGGCGCATAATACTTCAAGTTCTGGATTAAACCATAGAGGAATGTTTATTATCCGGTAATAAGTCCCCATGGAATAATCTACTGATAATATACATACTCCTCTCTACTGAGAAGAGTAAATTTACTGGATGACGTATTTGTGTGGATGACGTAATTGTGTGGGATACCTATGGCAATCCTTGGAAATGGGATAGGCTAGGGATTACTTTCTAACTAAACACTTAACGCTTTTTATGTGGTTTCACACGCGTACTTGACGCGTGTGAAACCGCATAAAAAAGCTAGATAATGCTATTTAAATTATTTGCTTGAGTGCAAATGCACGAATAAGCTGCCTGTTAGAGCAATCTTTAAGAGGCGATACTCAGTTTGATTTTAAGTAATTTTAAGTTATGTTCGTTGCTGCATTAGGAGATAAGATCCAAAGAAATATAAGTGTAATATATAACTTTCATAATCTTAATCTTAAAATTTTGTCTGGCAGTAGTAACCATTTGCTTGAATTAACACAAAGGGCCTTTATTTGAGGGTGTGGTTGTGGTTATTACCAGAGACCTGCCCAGTTAAAGAACAAGAACGCAGTGATTATGCATTGGACAGTAAATAACCCAACGGAAAATTTAATCTTATTTAAGTAATTATTAAAATCAATTTATTGAAAGAAATCAATGAAAGCACTCACTCACCCGCTCTATTTGATTATTTTCCATGTTTTCTAACTTATTTGCTTTTTAATGTTCTCTATTAAAACATTTCCTTATTATATAATAGTTGTAGAATAAAAATTGTTTGAAAAAAGAAAACTTAAAAGTTGCGTCGATCCGAATGACAATATCCAACGTAATGTTATATACACTTTTCTCTGTTTTATTTTTTAATTAATAATTCAACAAGTAAATAATTTTGATACAACGTTTTCACTGTAGACATTGAACTAAACTGATCCAGAATTTAGATATATGTACTAGTGGCCGGTTTGAATTTTACGACGTCGCGGCTTGATGGTTTCCTGTGTCAAACTAAGGCACGGTGTACAACATACACTAGTTGACATGACAAGAGTCAATTACAAAAAGGTTGGCAGGCAGGCTGACGGCCCACTGGACACATGCAACGCTATGGGTGCAGCAAGTGCAATGCCCACTATGTACTAAACCTTTATATACTGCTAATAGATGACTGCAAAAAATATGTCACAAAAGTTAAATCCTTTTGACATCTAGAGCGGTTGGCAGGCTGACGGTTGACTCGATATTTGTTGCATATGACCATCAGAAGGCATGCAATTCGCTGTCGACCCCGATAGGATAAAAAGCAAGGGACTTTAATGATAATTTTAACAGTACAAGCAATAAGTAATTCAATAAAGAAAGGAACTACAGTAAAAACACTTTTGCAACATAGAGTATTAAATACGTCAACCAGACATATATATTAGCTTAACTCCTCGTGAATCTTTATTCTTAAAATTAAAACTAATATTATATTGGAAAATAAATCAGCTGGATACCTACCTGATATTTGTGTTCAGAAATCATTCTAGACCTTTCAGGGTTTTTTTAAGTTGTTTTTATCGCTAAATTCGCCGACAGTGTGCACCGAACTTTATAGCTTTAAACATTTTGGTGCGGAGTCTGTTTTCATACCGATTTGCGTAATTCGGGAAAATTTTCAAGATATTTTCGTTAATATAATATGATATGTATAATATTATCGAAGAATGACTTGCGTAATCGTAAGTCCTTTAAGAAGTAAATGTAAAATTAGTAATTTACATAAATGTGATTGTTGATTGCCTCTTGTTTTAATATTGCAACACAAACATCTTAGGATTAGGCGTCTAAACAAAACAAAGTAACACTTCATACACTGTCCTATGAAGTCCTATGACTTTTTCCTGAATATTAATACCCCATGACCTTTTCAGTATCCCACAGAATAAGGTGTTGCAAAATTTCGATCGGATGAGAAGTTAAGCCGTGAAAGAGTAACTCATTTTTGCATTTATAATTTTAGTTAGAATTTATACGAGAGGTGACTATCAGTAAAATACACAGTACTGGTGAAGAATTAATTTAATAGCGTTCGCCGCCATTAAAACGTATAAGGGCGGGACCCTAATGGTGATGCGCGTGCGACCTCGTCAGTTATTGTCTTACGCGCCCATACAGGTCCGTCGTTTCTTGTGACATTGTCAAACAACATGTTTGCCAATATGCATGCGTAACCCAACAATGCGTCGCTGGCGCATACTAGTCACTTTTAATTTTTACTATAACGATCGACCGCGACTTCTTTCGTGCAGTTCTTTAAACTTCATCCTACATAATATTATTGCGACTAAAATTTGCTGACTTATTATTTATTAGCTGGTGCCCGCGACTTCGTCCGCGTTGTTATTATAGTATAATAAAAGGCGTGACATCTTTTTATCGCTGTGAAGCCATTTTTTATATTTTTAGACGATCCCTCGGGAACCTAACATTTTTTAAGGATTAAAAAGTATCCTATATGTTAATCTAGGCAATAAACTATCTGTGTGATAAATTTTATCCAAATCCGTTCAGTAGTTTTACGCGAAAGATCAACAAACATCCATACATACCATCCATCCATCCATCCATCCATACATACCATACATACTTATAAAGTTCATCCCCGCAAACTTTCGCATTTATAATATTAGTAGGATAGGTAGAGACAAAACTTTTGATCATTTTTTATAAACCGTGTTCCTTTTTTTATTTTATTTAGTAACTATTGTGACGTCTCGAAATGAAATGCAAATTTAATTATACATTTATTTATTTCTAGATTTTTGAATTTCCGTTAAAGCGGTTACAGTACCATAGGAATTTAAGTGATGATTTTTAACCTCTTGTTTGAAACGCCATTGATCTATGAGAGTGAGTATTACGACAAAGTCTGTCTATAATAGATAAGCGTCGCGTTTGATTTATTTTAACGCAGCGGGTCTAGGCCGGGGCTATGTGGGCCGCGCCGACCAATGCCAACAACATTTGTTTATCGTTAAATGTATAATATACATCTCATTAATTATATCAAATATTTGTACGAGTAAATCTTGCATTAAAAGAGCCTATGGATTGATTCATATAATCTCAACATTTTAATATGCCAGTCGTCGTTCCCAAACGAGGAAGGGTTGTTGTGTAAGTATATATATAATCTTTTTTTAAAAGACAATCAAAATCAAAATATTTATTTATCAATTAGGTTTCTCCAAGAAACTCTTATGATCGTCATTATAAATTTAAATTTACTAGGGTTTCGGAAAAAAGCCAAGATGACGATCCTGAGAAGAAACCCCGAAAGAAACTCAGGATACTATTCTTTTTGTCATCTGTGTATGTGTGTATAATGTGTGTATGTATGTTACAGTATGTTCCTTATGAACTCGAAAACCGCTGAACCGATTTTGATGAAATTTTTAGACAATCTTCAGATTAGTCCAGCGGGTGATACTGCGATGTTTGTGATAAGTAGTGATCGGATAAGAAAAATGGAGGCGGACGAAGTCGCAGGCAAAACCTAGTTTGCAGATAAAAATTGCATCACTGCAAAGCTTATTATACGGTCGACAGTAGCTTATTATAAAAGGTGTAATACATATTTAAAAAGCTTAGAAAAAAACCAAATAACGACGCTAACCCACGCTATCATCAACACAATTGTGACTCCATAAATACATAGACCATAGACACATAGACACATCTTTAAAGTGATGGTATTTATTTTCACTGTACACGCGTCACGAACGTGAAATACTTAAAGTACCGACTTGGTTTTTTTTTTTTTTTTTTTTTTTCTTCTTTTTTGAAACAAGCAACACGAAACATCCTTTTGTGTTATGTAAATGACTGTACATTGTCAACGAAACATCACAAGATAGTTTTCAGAAAAGACTCGTTATTACGATACGACATTTTTAATGCCTGTCAGTCACCTATTCAAGTGTATAATATAAACCGATCATCTTTAATCTGTTCTTCGTATTGAGCGTGCCATTGTAAAAATTGGTTTATTTTTTATTTTTTTAAAGTATGTCGTAAAATATTTAATAATCTAACTAAAATTGTAACAACCGATATCGTGAAATGTGGTATACAGTATACACGTTATCCAGGGATAAAGAAAAGAACTTCGAGTACCTTTCATCCAGAAAAACAGTAATGTTTTCGTTCAGCGCCTGACAAAAAAGGATATATTTGAACAATAACATTACTTAATTATTAAAATAATAATAAATAAAATTAGTAGTGCCAGGCATAACTATGATTCCTACCCTCTATGGTGGCAGAGCACACTGCGTTTCGCAGTCATTTGGGCAGCCCGTCTGGCGACAGTGACCACCCCTTTAAAAGCATGTGTGCTTTTATGTTTCGATGAGTGTGTAAGGTATGCCATTTCCCTATCCCTTATCCTACTATCGTAGGCAGCGTGACGTTGCCTGTTTTACAGGCGACGGTAGCCACCCTAGCTACCATCAAGTGAACCGTCAGCCTATCTACCTTAAACTTTTTAAAAAAAAACGAAGATCCAGGAGTCATTGTAGGCTATTCTCTGGCGAATTGAATGAACGCCAAAACATTGTTACTCGTACATTGTCCCCAGTGGCAATAATATTCATATGTGTCATGTTTGGCGTTTTCACACCTGCCTGTGATTTGTAAACTGTCAATAGTCGAATACCGATCGATTGGTATATCAGACATGTAAGCGTAGTTCGTGATATATTTTTAAATACACTGTCTACAGTGCATAAGCGTTATTACGTAAATAAATTAATAGTGCAAGTCCATTATAGAAATGATCGCATTCTATTATAAACTTTGAAAAGGATCCTACCAAACCACTCGGGTTTACTTCTAGAATAAACCACCGTGTGCCTGGTACAAGTTGGGTCTTTAATTTTTACATTAACCTCGATGGTTTGATGAATGTATATATAGTCAATAGTTATTGACATTGCAAATTTATTCAATAATTAAATAAACATTTAAAAAATAAAACACTTGATGAGTGAAAATAATTTTACTGATAGAAGAAATGTTTATCCAAAACTATTGTTAAAAACATCTACTACTCAAAAGGTAAATTTATAAAATTAATTTTAAAACATACATATAATAGAAATTTTACATCAAGAATATAGTTTTCTAAGTTATCGTTGCCATATGTCGTTAAAGAGTACTTATTTAAAACTCTCGCACGAATAGCGTGTAGCAGAAGCGCTTGTTCGATCTAGTCCAAGTTCACGATGGCCCAAAAATAATGAGTATGACATCATTGCGTGTAATGCTAAAGCAGACTCTTTCTTGGAACTCTGGTCCAAGTGAGAAACTGCGCCTCTAATACGACTTATTTTTGGCAAGCTTTGGCATATCATGGGTGCATAGAATAAAAAATGTTGAACTTTTGAGTCGAATCAGAAAGGGAATAAAAGTACTTTAAAACGATAAAAGAGGACAACAGTCAGACATTAACGTAAGAAAAATATATCTCTGTTATACAAGAGACTTCGGAATGCACCTCGTGGCGAAAGAAAAATCATTATGAGTATAATGAATTTGTAAAACTGGTTAAATATTGCGCGACTGATCAAACATAATATATTTAAAAAAAAAAATCGTATGCAAACATTTTACTTAATAAATGTACAAACATCTACTGTCGTGCGGACAAGTTAAGTAATAAATGGAAAAAGATTTCACATTGTGACGTCTTATTTGACCTAATCGAAAAGTCTTTACATATTATTCCCAGAAAAATGCTACATAATAAGTATTATGCTTAGTTGCTACAAAGCTGAGGACAGGGTGGAATGGAAGCAGCTGGTGGTCGATGCCACCAAAGATATTTCAGAGCGGGCACGACCTTCAGCAATGAAGAAGCCGCCTCTATCTATCTATGCTTAGTTACAGCTTTCTTATATGATACTAACTAATATTTACGAAGTTAATCTGAAGTAATAATATAACTAAGAAAGTGAGTTTGTTTGCCGCTCAGACGTGATGACTAAATTGATTGACCACTCAACCGATCACCATGAAAATTAACATTCACGTTGTCAGGGGTGGAGAATTAGGGTACCTTTCATTAAACAAAAAAGTACTTACTGTTCCCGTGGGACGCGGACGAAGTCGTGGAGCAAAGGCAAAGTCTTCTAAGCTAGACTACTTTAGATAGTAGAACTTAATAACAGTATTCTAAATACCAGGTATATCGACAAGTCTATTACAGCTTTATACCCCAAAGAGAGACACAAAGTTTCATTTCCATTCCACTAATAAAAGCGTCGCGATCGCTATTCGCTCATGCATTGTACCACACGTAAATAGCGTCGTGGTCACAGCTAGCGCAAGTGAACATACAGACGGCGCAAGTAGGACAATAGTGTTTAGTTTAGTTAGGTTTATTTTGAAATTGCTTCATGGTTAGCGGCTTTGGCTTTTGTGGATTTTGCTTGTTTACCTTGTTTGACTTTTACGTATGTATTTTACGAGTACATCAATAAGGCTAATAATGAGAGAGGCGATTTGAATATTGGCAACAACGGAAAATTACTTAAAGATGGCAACCGTCGCCTATAACATGATCTTACCAGGAGCAAGTGTGTTGGCGATGCTGTTAGAGGACACAATTTGTAGATAGGACAACAGAACAATACCCATATTAGTTAATTTTCAGGTCCAGTAGTAAAGCTGAGCGGTTATTGCCGCCAGACATTTTATTATAACATGTAGTCTAAACTATATTTCCCTAAGTCTGTACTCCGCCAATTGAGCTACCAAATGTTTTCTTTAATTACTTAAATGTTTGAAGTGTCGAATAATAAAAAAAGATTGTTATACGCTTTGAAAAATATATATGAAATTTAAATTTAAAATACTGTTCTAAAAAGATATGATAAGTTAATTATTTATGTACCCAGTAATTAAAGTATTATTAGTATTTTAATATAGCATTAGTTATTAAAAAATATATATAAATCACAGTTGAATATAAATTCATTTGAATTACTTACTTACAAATTAGAGATTAGACTTTCCACTCGGGCGAAGCTGGACAAGAGATATTAGTGTTGTAAAACAGGTAGTAAAGCAAACGATTTAGATTAGTTGAGATAAAGTATATTTGCAATTATGGATAGACACATATACCTATTTATTGTACTGTGCCTAGTATATTTAGTCTGTACTCTAGCTATTGAATTTTGTCTGTCAGTGGTTTTCATACAACCACAATATCGTTTTATTAATTAAATGTAATGACTAATCGTCATTGACTTTATTGGGCACATTTTAATGTAAAAGAATATAAGTATTCCCAGTCCCTTGAATTCCTTAGGCCATTAGTAGACAGGAAGTTTAGGCTCAAAACTTAAGACACTTAAACATCAAATTATTAACATACTACTAGTGAAAGGGTCACGATATTTTTTACTTAACTTTTTACTGGGCTATTTACTCGGTCGCGACACTAAAAAGTTTGAGAAACAATTATGTATACTAAACTAATCCACCCCTATTGCTCCCGGGCGAAGCAGGTGTGCGTCAGTGTAGTCTCAACTAAAATAAACCATTGGATACCACCTAACCTACCTTTGCGAAGCAACACAAACTCTAGCGCCGCCGACTGACCTTAATATCCAGTTCAAAGTAGCCCGATAGGGCAGATGTTCGTACCCTGGCATGAGGAGGTAGCTGTACCGGTCCTCTTGACGGAGGTGTCGGCGCTCCGGGGGGAATCGCTCGACCTCTCTCTCGCAACGCCGGATGTGGTCCCGCTCCTCTTATGAGAGGTCTCTCTTGTTTCAAAGCTGAAAATAATTTCCCTATTATTTTCACAAGTCATCGACACAGACCAACAAAGGTCTATCGACTATAAATAAATGTTTTAACACCTTAGAAAAAGGCGCGGACGAAGTCGCGGGCAAAAGCTATTGGGCAGCTCGTCTGGCCCCTCTTAAATAAAGGCCACCGACAAATAGCAGCATATTATGCAAGGATTTAAATCAACCATATGTGCTGTTGTAATTCAATGCGTGAGTAAGAGTTGTCAAGAGTTCTTTTCCCTAACCTTGTCCCTGTGTCTATTCCCATATCAAATGTCCCTATAATAATAGGCTATGGTATCCACATGCCATCAAATAAATAATCAGCCTGCCTGCCGAAGAAATAGGGGAAAAAATAAGAAAAAACAAATATATAGGTGTCTTTATATGCAATCAGGATTTAGTAACAAATATTGGGGCCTCTTTCACCATGTGTCAAGTAGGCTAACCGCCATTTAAAGTCACCGGTAACCGGGAATGATGGAGATGATATAACTTTGTTTGTATGGTAAGTCACAAACATTAAAAAGAAAATAATAAAAAAAATCGCCTATCCAAGGATGCAGTAAACCGAGTGCATAATTTAATATAACATAAAATTATCTCTAAAACTAACTAATCAACACTTTACTTGCAGTTGGTGAAAGAGGCCCTTAATAATATTAGCTAGTAAAGAAAATTTTAATTAGTAAGAAAAGAATAAAATTTTTATATCGTAGAATTAAAGTTTAGCCTATTACAGAACATTTAAAATGTTATAATTATTTATAATAAGTATATGAAAACACTAAATTAAGGATCACACAAAAATAAGCAATGCTTTCTTTTCTTCAGGTTTTTTTTTCTTTTTTGGCAAATACTTCATATAAACAACGTGATTTGCCAGAATTTGGTTGGACACACAAATATACAAAAAATTGTTTAAAAGATCACGCTATAAGATGCAGTTTTTAAAGATGATAAAACAACCTTCCAATAGATCGCCATGTGGCGCCGGCTATTGCTTAATAAAAAAAAATTATGGAAACTATGTTGACTTCCTAATTTGGAACATTACAACGTATGACTCACAGGGCACAGAGTCGTTCATACAATTAGATATTAATGCCCTCCATGTCATTCAAAGTATTATTAGAGAAAGATATATATAAAATGTTAAGGCTAGTTTAAGCAAATGTTTATAAACAAAAATTTTAATCCACTTGACATTTTGTATGCCAGCAGCATATAATATTTAGTCAGCATCTATACATACAAACAGAAAATAAAATATTATCTATACATTATAAAATAAAATACTAATTTATTAATGGAAAGAGCGATAAATGGGGAAGGTTTGTGTATATGCAATTTGCAAGGGAAAAAATGTATCCAGGAAGTCGCGACCCCGGTCCCACGCGAAGCCAGGGGCGGGTCACTAGTATAAAATTGCTAAAACAAGCTATAACAAGTTACTCTTTTTACTTTTGTATAATGACTCCACGCGACCTCTCATCGCTTAGACCCCAACATGTCGCACACAATTTGACCTAGTTTGTCAATTGGCACTGCCTAATTTGTGTATAAAAACCATATGGGGTTTCAAGGCCTATTAACAAAATGCGGTAAACGACAAAAACTATGTATCATGCATGTGGGCTGAACACTGAACAAATACACACACTATGTTGTGTACCTATATACAGTAACGCGTGTATGTACATGCGTGTGTGCATACACGCCACATTTTATCACAATGTCAGAGATAATAAACTGGTTAACGCATAATGGTAAGTTTTAACATAAACTAACATGTGTTCTCAACATAAAACACACCTAGTTTAACTAATCATACTTTTAGTTATTGCAGAGGGTTAAGTCATCCATTGACAATTTTTTTAACTACACATGATAACTTATAAGCGGTATCAAATGTATAATATATTAAATTAAATCCACCACTTAGTGACTAAGACTAAAATCTTAGTTTATCATAAGTGTGCCAAGTATGAATTTAGTATTAAAAAAAATTCCTCCTCAAACGACGAGGTTTTTTAGTCGGGTCTAATTTTGCTATGCGGTTTCAAAATTGTGTTTTGCAAATTTCGAAAAATATATTTGAAGCGAGCTAAGACTTACACAAAAAAATATTGATACTTAAAATATTTATTTATTTGTTAGTTCTTTAATATTTCAAATTCAAAATTTCAGTGGTTGACAATGCCTCACGTCACGACTCTTAAAAAAAATTATGTATATAATTTAGTTTGTTAAAAAACGATTACAACATCCGGTTTCAAAATGCCTGTCTTTGATTCAAAATGATTTTCTTTTAACTACTCAAATTATTAATTTTTTTATTAGCTCTCTGACTTTATGCATGAATGAACAGAAGATTTTCATGTTCAAGAAAATGGCTGTCGACAGAGTTATGTTATGTATGAGGGAGCACTCGTAAACGGACTTAGCTTAAATGGCCTAAAGTCCATACAGATAGCCTATTCATTTAAAGAATTCTTTCTTGCAACAGTGCAACCCGCTATCGCTCGTGGTTTAAGCCACGCGACCTCACTATGTGACAATCGGCGTTAAAAACTTTTGTTTCGTCGCACTAACTGGCTCGGAAACGGGTCTTCCGACGTGTGTAATACATTACTTATTGCATACCTGTTACATTGTGAAAGTTACAACGTACTTTTTTACTATTGTAGGTACCTACTAACAATAATTGGACTTTTCCTGCACTAGAAGCAATGAAAAACAGATATAAATCAGATATCCAGGCTTTGGAGTTATTGCAATTAAAACTAGTAATTTAATAAAAATACTTAGGAAATATTTATTAATCATTTACACAAGATCGTCTATTTAGAATTGTCCGAGATATTTACTAGGAGGCAAAAAAATTTTTTTAAAGATTTGGTTTCAAAAAAATACAATTAAATATAAAATTGAATTACTGAGTTAGATGATTAAATGTTTATAAAAAAATATACACAATGAATTCAGATTGAGCTATATTACTCCACAATATTAACTCATAAATACTGTAATTAAATTGGTATTACACCGAAATAATCATTTGTTATTCATATTGTAAGCTGTAACAGAAAAAATTAGATAAATAAGATAAATTCTCGACAAGCGGACATGCAAAATGCATTTTATACTAAAAGTTTGTTTTTCCGATAGATATAAAAAGTAATAAACTAAACTCGCGATGATAACAAGGCATGCAAGAGAAACTACGCGGAGAATTATTATTATCGGTGGAAATAGTAATCATCCTTGGCTAAAATTATCATATGTGCCCACCATGTGCCCACGTAACGAACGCGCAATCTGTGATTGATCACTATTTCGTCAAATGTTTGCATCCTAAGATATACATAAACGAAAATTATCAATTGAAATTCATATAGGTACTAATATTATAAATATCAAACTCTGTCTGTCTGGTGTTACCTCTTCACGCCTTAACTATGCAACCCATCATCATGAAACTTTGCATACACATTGTTAGGGACACAGAACAGGACATAGGATAGGTACCTTTGATCTAGAAAAAAAAGGTTTGGTGCTATAACATCAGAGTTTCAAAAAGTACCTACTTTACCAGAGGGATCATGAAAATGAAAATCCAACGATTGGCAAAACTATTAACAGCAATAAAGATTGAATAATTTATTGCTCATATATTTTGTTAGCCATTATTATTTTTAAGGCGAACAAAGGCGCGGGCAAAAGCTAGTACAATATACAAAAAATGTATCCATTCTCAAGTAGCTTGATTGCTAGAGTCTTCCTACCCACTCATTCTTTTGCATTTGATCACTCCATGCAAAAAAGTGGGAAAATTTTATCTTGTTCGTCTTATGACTTGTTGATCCTTAAATATTGATTCAAAATTAAAACTATAAAAAAGAAAAAAGTCCTCTAAAAACATATATGACATTGTAAATGTAAAGATTTTTAAATACTAATAATGGTTGTTAGTTCAAGTTATATTATTTCACAAAACCAGTTAGTCACACAGTTAACTCTATTCTTTTACTAACTGTCCAAATGAGCCCCGGTGTTCCAAGCTGAATGCTCACTGAGACTCCATACAGGCACTCCAAAGTTTTCTCTCAAGCAAGAACTATTACTAATCTTCATAGTTTCCACCAGCCTCTTTGTACTTTTCCCCACATTGTCTGTTCTCTTGAGGAACTCTATGATGTCAACACCACAGGTCTCGTTGACAGATTTACGGCATTCTGCAGCCGCTAATGATGAGAGTCTGCCATCTATACCGACAGCCGTGCTGCACAGTTCGTTGACCAATTCCAGAACGGCTACTTCTGGTTCGAATATAACTTCACAGCATCCTGATAAATGACTCAAGTACAATCAATATAAAATAAGTGTTTATTTTTCTTTTCTTTTGTAGTAAGAAGGAGATAGGTATTAATTTGGAAGATGTAAACTTGATCAAAACAATAGATAGTTAATAAAAAGATATTATTAAGTTCCTATGATTCCATGGCTTTAATTCTAATTAGGAATGACTGAGACATTGACAAATATGTCAAGGAAGGAGCCTCAAGTTTAAAGGTCAAAACTTAAAGTAAGTAAATAGTAACTAAGTTATTAATTGATGAGCATACTGTATGTATGCTTTTTATTTAACATATTTGCAAAATATCTACACAAAAAAATGGTAACAAAAATTATCTTTAAAATTGTTTAGATTAGAGAGATACAAACATGCCTCTGTGATGAAGATATCCCTTGACCAGTGTCAATTGGTGTCAGATTGACGTACATTAAGATAAAACAGTATGGTCAACAATAACATTTAACAACTTGCATAATATATTATTAATGTAATATCATAAGTTTATTAAATAACAAATATTATACCTACTACTTATCACATAGCATGGGTATGGTGACAGTATAGTAGAGAAGTTACTAAGGATGTAATGAAATAACATTCATGGAATGAATGAAATCAAATATAACCATGTGAAAAATATTATAGATATCTAAGCTGTTTTTTTTTTTAATAAAAATGTACCCATTTTTAAAGAAACTGTGAATCACCTCTATCACAAACACACTTGCTCTATGCTTGATTGGTGTTAACCAAAAATCTTAATCTGGTAAATAGATTTTGGCAGTGTTGAAGGTCTATATAATTAACAATGTTAGTAAATTCAATTCTGAGATACTTTAATAGAGGCTCCCAATATTTTGTACTATTGTAATCTGCTATATGTGGCAAATTATATGTGGCTACCCAAATATATGTGGCTTCCTTTTCTATACAAATATCAGAAGGAAACCATATACCTATAATATGTTTTCCATATAAAATTTTCGAGGTACCTATAGGTAGGCATTGTGTACATATTCTATGTAAAATTTGCAACCCATTTCATTTATCTACCAGTTACTGTAAATTAATGTTTAGGTAATTAACTAATAAATAGATAAAACTAGCTATGAACATTTTTTCCTGTTATTATCAAATAATATAATAAATTTAAAGTACCTACAAAGTATTTTATGTTTTAAAAAATTTCAAATCATTCATTTTTTATTTAGGTATTTATTATTTTAACTATCGTATTTTTTCTTTCGCAATTTTGGTCATCTCTATACTAGCACATTAGTGCTCACACCACAAATCTTTTGTCAATAAAGCTCATATTGTCAACAATTGGACCGACACTTGTTTGCATAGCAATATCTTGTTCTTGCGAACTGCAAATAAGAAGAAAACGACGCGCGACTTTGCACATAATACTTTTATTTTTCTCCAATGATGTATTCAATCGAATAATTATATATATGCATATATATTACTCTTTAGAGTGATTAGAATATAATAAAAATACAAATCATTTAAATAAAATCGTAGAAACGTTAGAAAAGCGATATTTTTCTCGTCACCGCAAACGACGATATTGACATTGAGCTTGGGTTAAAAATACCGACGTTACCTGCGTCCCGGTCGTGCTGGTTCGGCTTGAGCTGGTCCCGAGTGTTGCCCAGGATCAACGGGGACAGGATCCTGGGCCACAACACCGCGAAACACCCGACAACAATCACTAATACAAACATGGTCTTTCGCGGACCTAGCACGTCTTCGTTAGCCATACTCTAGTCGTGTTTTCGTATCGTTTTCGCAACACACGTTACACAGCCGGTCACACTCTACGGGAACATATTCGTGTGTGATAAAAATAAAGATTTTCCTACTCCCACGGTCATACGAGCGAGCTTGGCCGAGAAAGCGCGCTATGACAGTTGACTTGACTTGACAACAGAACAGAACAGACGCCATCTTCCGGCGAGAAAGCAATCCGATTTATCCTCTTGCTTGGTTACGAACTGCGCCCCAAATTCTTCATTTGTAGAACGCCGGTGGATTGAGCTGGCTCGATGTGACACAGCCGTATATCAACATCAATCAGCTATGCCGACATCTTGCCTTCCCAGCCACCGGCTCAGTCTTCGGTGAAATCCACAGTTCAAATATTGACATAACGATGTAAATTGGAGTTTGGCGGTCGAGCGTGCGGCGCTCGCTGGGCAGAACTCGGTACAATATGGCTGGGCGCGGAGGCGGCGCCGGCTAATAACCCGTCCCCACCGCGCCGAGGACTACACGCGCTCAAATGAATACTAATTAGATGCTTTTGTGTACGTACTTGTCATTATTTAGGTGGTGACTGGTGACACAAAATAAATAAAATCTCCCTTCAACTTAAAACTCTTTGCGATTCACTCTTCGCGGCCAGTATTTTCGAAAATTGTAGGTTCATCACTCCTAATATACCTAATTGGTAAAAATAGGCAACTAAATCTTCTTCTTTATATAATAAAAATCGACCTGTATACCTACCTATTATATTGCTTATGGACTCCAGAACCGCTCAACCATTTTGATGAAATTTATTTACTGGCAATTTTTAGATTGCCTTCAGACCAGCAAGTGATACTGTTGAGCGGGTAATTTAGAAGCTTTTTTTCGATCGGATAAACTTTTTTGTTTTGGGTAATTTTATGTCATGTTTTCCCCACAAATTAATACCTTTTTTTCTATTTAAAAATAAAAATTAAATATTCTGTTTGACAAAAATATATGAGCAATAAATGTTTTACCACCTAGGAAAAAGGGCCGCGGACGAAGTCGCGGTCAAAAGTTAGTCCTACCTATTTAATAATATGCGAAAAATTATATTGTCTATAAATGAATACCTAGATATTAATGATTTAATCAATTAAACCAACGTCATATAAGGTACCACCTGATTAGTAACAGCTCGGTCGGTTGAACCTGCTGAAGCAGGTTTGTTCCTCGGTCAAGTGTGCAACTCTGACCTTTTAATTTTAATGTGCATATTATAAATAATTATTTCTAGATCTAAAATCTAGACCTCTAAGCTCGCAATCTGCTTGTCCCTGTTTGCAATGTCAAAATAACTGCTTCTTACTAATACGGTAAGTAGGTAGATAACTACTTATAACAAAGAACCATTTTTTTTTATAAATTTTGCCTGCCTATCTGTCAGATTCCGACAACGGGAATTTTGAATTCTGAATATAAACTGTTAGTTTTGGTCTCAAGTCTGTACTAACATAGGAATTCGTTCAAGTGAGTATGTAACTTTTAAATAATACGTAGGTACATACATCTTAATGATTTAACTAATTGAGATAAGAACACACAATAATACAAAGAAAACATAAAATTAGTTAGTTCCAACGGCTTGAAAAAATAAATAAAGTACATTAAGGTGTTCTACAATGTGAAGGAATTCAGAAAACAAAAAAGCGAAAAATTTTAAATTTGCATATATTCTTAGTAGGTACCTACTTACCATCCCCAAGTTCACTGTCACCTCACAAGTAATCAATCGCCCAAGTTAATCGTTAAATATACTTCCCATGGAGTATATAGCAGACATTTAATATACACACGTTACGAACATTCATTTTAATATTATCATGAAGATGATACCTAAGGTTTCAACAATCATTGGCATGTTATGTTGTACAGGATGCGAGAGTTTCTGGATGCGGCATTATGCTATCTCGAACATTTGATATTTTTAAGAAATGAGAATTTTTAAGAAAAAAGAATTGGAGAGAAATATTTTCTGACCAACCATTTGACGGCAGAAGACTAAAGTCGTTATTCTCTTCAACAACGACTCAAGTCGCTGCTGATCTTCTAAGGATAAAACTTTAAGGATAGGTAAAGAGGATAAAACGCATTTTGGAATGCCTTGCTCGAGTAGCGAAAAACGATTTCACAGTGGTGTTTTGTAAGGCTAGCCGAGCAGTCTTACAAAACACCAGATAAACATATCATCAACAAAATCGGTGTGCTCTTCTTTATTCATTGAAGTGGTAAAAAAAATGATTTACCATCATTCTAAAACCAATATATACCAAAAAATCTTTGATCTTTTAGCTATCGAGTGATGTAATTAAATTTTGGATCTAAATGATAAATATGCAGTTACTGTATCTTCCAATTTTGTTATCATCACTTTTCTGAATTGCCTCCCACTATGGAAGCAAATTTAAAGACGTATTCAAGTCAAAACTTCTACCTGTGTATGAAATGAATAAATATCAATAAAATGATTGTGAAGAACAGTTACTTACACTTTAGAAGGAAGCGTTTCGTACAACTTAGAATTTAAATTATGTACTTATCGAAATATGAAATAGCCACCGGAAAAGTGGCCAGGATATCCTCTCCCTTTATGGTTCACTGTTTCCATATCGTAGATACAGCGTTATAACTTCATTCCAGGCCTTCAAAGCATAAAAATATGGCGACGCGTCGTCGATCGCTTTGTAAGTCATGCGCGTGCGACGTTTCCTGCTACGAAAAGAGCGCTACCAGCCCATTGTTTTATTGGAGGGGATGTATGTGACTCGAATGCATACGGCTAATGGTTTAAAACCGTGATTTAAAAAAAAATAGATGCGTAGATCTTGCGCCGATACAACTGTTTAAACATGAACATGCAACCCACCCTTAACAAAACAAAGATAACGATGAAAAATATTATTTTTATGAACCAAAATTTACACAAAACGCATCTGTGAGATAAGATAAACGTTTTGAGACTGTGACATGGCAGTTATAATAGCCGATCTTTTGCCTACTTTTTAACTTTGAATAGATTAGGTACGTAACGTTTGTACAGTCGCGAGGAAAAGGAAAATTGTATATTTTGATTGTACCTACTTGGATTGTATTTCCAATTCTATAAAGTACAGAAATTTGTAAGCCATTATTGCTTATTCCACACACATAAACCATCCATAAGGCATTTATTCCATTAACGCATGGGGCTTACAATTTTTGTCCTACCTAACGAAAATATTACCTTAACCACGTCAGCCTAGTCTTTCGACCTTAACATAAAAAAAGCTAAATAAAAAACATACATTATGAGATATACTACATGTGAGATTTGAACTTGCATCTGCAGTTTCGGCAGCCAATATTAGACGCACTAATCACTAAGCTAACATTGCAATAAATATTTTGAAGTGTGTATTATGAGATGGATTACAAACCTTGAACAGAGGTTTTATTAGTGGATTATAAGAATTTTGAAAAAAAAAAAAATCCTAAAAATGGTAGGTACGTTTCTGTACAATTACTTTAAAAAAAATGCGGTTAATTAATGAATTTCTGGCGCAAAAATTATATTTATTCACACAATCCTTAACATAATTTAGAACAATTATCTCATGAAGTAAAATCCGCAGAAAGCTACGCATTTTGAAATGTTCAGCTAACCGTAGGATTACATTATCTTATCGCAAGATTGACTATAGGATCATTTTTTCGTTGTACTCGTAGCTGTATGCATGTGGGTTGTCGTTTTGTCTCGTACAGATGAATGGAAGAGTGATGTAACATCTCAGTCAGTGAGTCACTAATCATGCAATTACGCCTCCTTTATCACCGTCTGCTATAGTAGGTACCTATCTAATTCATCTGCATATATTTTCATGTGGGTTAGCCTATACCTACTATAGTGAAACTTTCATCGTGAGGTACACGAATCTATGTATACATCTGTCTATATATAAATAAAAATTAATCGCTAAGTGTGTTGCTAAGGGCAAAAACTCGAGAACAGTTGGACCTATACCTCCCTATACGCCAAATATTTTTTTTTTCAAATATTCGTTGAAATCCAAATAAAGTTTTCACCATTTTTCATTTTTCCGTCTAAAGTTCCTAAATGACAATTACACATCACATGCCCCTACCATGCCCTACACATCAGATTTTGATGAAATTTAGTACAGAGATAGTTTATAACCTGTATTAGGTAATATATTTATCCTTACTTAATTAGGATAGCCCTAAAGGAGGAGTAGACTTATAGTCCGGTCATTCTATGTTTTTAGACAAACAAATTAATAAAGTTTTGAAACTTGTGTGAATTATACCTTTGGGTCTGCTCATCAAAACCCACAACTCTCCCCCCCCCCTTTTCACTTGCCGCTTCACCCCCCCCACATCGTGAAATTTGTCGCCGTTAACGGTTAATAGATACAAAAAAAGAGTTAAAAGCAAAAATTATCCTCATTAAATTCTAAACAAAATATGTTGTATACATTATTTTGATTAGCTTGACGGTTTTCAAGATATAACTAGTTAGATATAATGACCGGACTATAAGCCTACTCCTCCTTTAGGGCTATCCTAAGTAAGTAAGGATAAATGTTACCTACTTAATACAGGTTATAAACTATTTCTGTACTAAATTTCATCAAAATCCTATGACTCAAAAATATATAATATAAAAATATAGTTTTATGACTCAAAATCAATAAAACATAAAAATATCAATTACCAATGCTTATTGCCTATCCCTACTTAGGTGGAACGGATGGATATTTTTAGGCTGCGAATCCTAGTTGAATTAGATTTTGAATATGTACAAATGAGTAATTGAATTAAATATGTACATAAGAATTAATGAATGCTGTGGTAGCCTGTAAATGTGATTTGTGCAAGCTGAACTGTGTTATGCAATTTGTTTTGAATTTTATATGTACACTATTACGTTGGCTATCCATAATAAAAATAAATAAATAAATATATAAAATCCAAATGTCCTGCCACTTCTCCAGTTAGTTTTGAAAATACCTAAGAAATACGTCCGTCCAGATACTTATTGATTGACCAATCCATAGATGTTAGGAATATTACAAAACGTACGACGCGCGTCTGTCGGCATCGACTCGTGCGCATATTTTCGCGTACCACCGCTATTGTGGAAGCTTTCGTACGCGATTTGAATGCGCATGGAATGGTTCTTGAAATCATATTACGGCAAGCAAAGCAATCACAAGCAAATTGACAAGCGATAATACATACTTAACCTCTATTTTTATACCTATTATAAAGAGTGGCAAGCAGGTTGAGGGTCTCGGTACTTGATGGTAGGTGACTACCTACCGTCGCCTAAGCACGCATGCTGTGGTCTTCTGTAAATGTGTTACTGCCGCCAGACGGGCTGCTCAAATGACTAAGAAACGCCGTGTGCGCTGACGCTACAATATTTAAAAAGAAAATGGTATCTCTATATGAATATAATCTGAAAGGGTTAATTTAAAGAAGCAAACAAATAACACGAATGTTATTTGTTTTGTAGTTTCGTAAGCGTTTCAGTTTACCTACCAAGGTCGGGGATTTTAGCAGGAACATGTCAAAATGGCCGACGCGTCACAAAATGGTGGCATTGCTAAATAGGAGGTCACGTTAACTGTCTCGTTTGAAACTTACAATACTAATATATTTAGGAATGGAAATTAATTATATTTTGTATAAATAATAGAAATAATAATCAAATTACAATGCACTATGTTAAGATTTTATTGAACGAATATATTTAACATTGGTAATATAGGTATCTATACAAATTCATAAAAGTTACGTTCTGCTGTTGAGGAAAGATCACCAGCTGTGTCAATATATACGGGCTGCAGCATTAATGACATTGACATTGGCACGATTGGCAAAAGGAATTGCTTACCTATGTTATAGGCGGTGGTAGCCATCTACCATCAAGTGGATCCATGGTAGGTGCCTGTTTTTCTGATGACCTTTATCTACATAAAAAAAATCTAGCCCATTTGTCGATAAAAATCTAAACCATGTGAACGTACCATTTTATCGTCTTTTATGCCGCTATGTACAGTCAGGGTAAGAAAAGGTTCGTCACCTGAAAGTAGACATTTGCTTATTTTATTTTAGGGCAAAATTTTATTTCAAACGTCTGTCAGTTGTCTGCTTAGTGCTTTAGTTCCAAATGGTTCTACAAACAGTCTACGACTTGATTGGTTTTCTTACCCCGACTGTACCTATGACCTATTAAATTTTGTAGGGGATCAAACTTCTTCTCCCGATTTTGTTGTCATCACTTTTCTCAATTGCCTCCCACAGTAGGGACCACTATTTTTAAAGAAACACCTATTCATGTCTAAAATATTCAACAATTGAATATTTAAGCTACAAATATTATTACTTATAGGTAAGTAGGTACCTGGTACCTACAGTCTATTTTTATATTACTTTTTTTTCGAATGAAATTATTATCGTGTCTCAAAACTTATAACTAGATAGGTACCTAACCTAACTACTTCAGGTAGGTTTCTCTGTAGCTACCTAAATGGTAGTGCCATAAAACGATTCCAATTTGTCCAAGAAACAATTGTCTCCGCCATAAGTAGTTGATGAGCAATCAACATTTAGATTCTTATTGAACAACCACTATTGGTCATCGCCTGTTGTCGACATAACAGTCATCAATATGCAAACCGCGTTTCCCGCCAAACACATTTATACCGCACCCAACCCTGAATAAAAAGAATCATGAAGAAGGAATTTATGTTCGGCTTGTATATAACATGCCATATCATATAGGTACGATGAATAAATAATAAGTGTTACCAGGAAATCAAATACTTTCAAATTACTATCTCGATAACCATAGATAGGTAGGTATTATAAATAATACCATAAATAGATATGTAGGTGTCTGCGACATCGTCCGCGTTATAAAATAAAACATGATATAAATAAAAAATATAGCCCATATTTCTCGCTGGTAATGTAACTTTCTATAGGTAGGTGACATTTTTTTTATTAGTTCATTAGTTTTTAATGTTTTCATTACAAACAAAAATACAAATCTTGTTGTGAACCTACTTATTATAAGTATATAAAAGCAATCTAATTCTATTTTTACGCAAGTTTAGTAAAGGAGCATTTTTACACTCAAAACGTCACAAGACATAATTTACATAAATTATGTAGGTACTACCCACTTACTTATTTTATGCAACGCGTCTTACATACCTTTTGGTGCTTAAATTATAAGCGTGATATCTCCTTAAGGGTTGTTTATTATTTTGAGTTCTATAGATAATAAAGATTAAGTAGGTATATAATTTATGATTTATGAATAATAATTTATGAAAATGTCACCGAAGATTTGAGTAACTAAGACTATATTTTGGACTTAGCGGTTTAACTCCACTTTTTTTCTTATTAATTATCTTCTAAAATCATAGTCCATCCTACATTAAAAAGTTAAAAAAATACCTATAATAATATTATTAAAATAAAATATCCATAAATATTCGACATACTAACTGTCAACGTCAATGTCAATTGTCAATGTAAAATCGTATTGGGGTGCCGTCAGCTGTATTTACTATTTATTTAACTTTGTCTTATTATTAAATCCAATCCATTTCATAAATTCCATTTATAAGCTGTTTGTATGCTATAAATTATTATTATTTAATAACTTAATATTTATTTTAATAAGTTTTACTTATTGTAAAATATGAATATGAGTTAGTGTCACTTACACAAAATTAATCATAAATACTATAATAATGTCTGATTTTACAAGCATTTTGAACATAATCTTTATTATAAGCGGTGGTGTTCTAACTTTTGTTATCTTATTCATTTTCGCAAAAAGGCAAATTACTAGATTTGCTTTAAGGTCTCGTCGCGGACCTCATGTACCTATAGGCGCAGATGCCAAGAAAGTAAGTAAAAAATACATAATAACTTTAAATCTTTGTATTTACTCTCTAATTTTATTTTCGTAAACGAAGTGATATTTCACTGATCAAAATGTAATTTAGGAACGATTGGAATGTTTTAAGAAGTCTCTGCGTAATGGCAGGCAAGCATGGTGAAAACATATTCACTTTGAAGTGCTCCGTGCATTGTAGTGAGATGTTTTATTTTATTTTAAGGTGATCATCTAACACAAACAATGCCACAGGTGCTACAAGTGCGCTGCCAACAATAGTAGGATTAAGGATAGGAGATAAAGAAATGGGTTCTGTTTAAAAAATACATATTATGTTAATTCTGTTCCATAGTGTCTGAAGCGAGAAATAGAACGTCGCATTGAAGCGGTGCCCCGTATAATGCACGAGCCGCGTCTACTCAGCGTGGAGCCATCTCATTACATTCTGCAACCACAGCAACCCTATCATTACAGGTTCAGGGCTGTCGACGACGTCAAAACATTAGGTAAATATGGAATGCTCTTGAATGTGTTTCATTTTCATTGATTTCACTAAATTTGTTTAGATTCTTTAAATATATAAATATTTTGTAAAGTATTACCAATTATTTACTTTGCTATTACCTTACTTTGAGTCTAATGTCTCTATACATTTAAAGTTTATATATACCTCTTCATCTATTTCCTTAATATTAATGTAAAGAAAATCACTTCAGTCATAGTGTTTTCTTTAGTTTAAATTTACCGCGTTACCGACAGTCTAACGATATTTCAAGACTGACCACTATGAAGTAAAATAATAATGTTTGGGTAGATTATAAACGAATGTGTGAGTTAAATTTAACAGTAAACTTTCATGATAATTATAAAAAGACAAATTATAGGCTTCGAATGTTGTTTCTTTCGTTTTCACAGGTTAGTAAATTATATTAACTTTAAGAATAATAATGTTATTGATCAAATTGTGAACATATTTTGTAAATAAACTTTCGTTTTCACAGAAACGCAATCACGCCTTTGTCATTTCTATTTGAGCTATTCCAAGTATAAAACAACATTATATTAATATTTTTCAGTCTTCTCTATAGGTGTCTGTCTACAATTTACTTTCTTTAAAGTCTAGACTAGGACTGAGTGTTGTGAGAATGTGGATGGTGAGCACTATCTTGAATTACTCACAAGAGTGTGGTAATACTTGTAATATTGGTTTACAAGTTTACTTACGTGAAATGTAAATCCATCCTGTTTCACACCCTTTCACTGCACAATTCGGGATTTTAACTATCAAATATTTTAATAAGACATAGTTTGACTGCATGTGTGTACGTATAACTGTGTATGTACGGTTATTTTGTATTTCAGAAGAGGAGATTGCACGTCAAGACCCAAGTCTTAGGAGACACCCTCGCGAATCCCTCAGAGCGTTCCTGCTGTCGTCTCTCGCTCCACCGCTTGACGGACGAGGACAGAAACTGGTGCATCAGTTCTGTGACACATACGAATTCGCACGACATCACCCTGGGGACTTTGGCGAGGACGAGTACCAGGCTTATAGTAGACTGTTACTCAAACTTTTGGATGCGTAAGTATTATTATTATTATTATTCCATACTGTTCCAATAATTTAAATACAGTAAGCCTTAAGGCTCCTGGAAGCCTATTCTCAGGATCGTCATCTTTGCTTTTTTTCCAAAAACCTGGTAAATTTATAATGACGATCATAAGAGTTTCTCGGAGAAGCCTAATTGATAAATAAATCTGTGGCCTGGTGCTAAAAGGGCCAAAGTCCTTTTTTGTGAAAAATGGGATTTAACAGCAAAGTTGTTGAAAAAGAATGATATTTATTTGTCCTAACAATAACAAAAAGATATTTTAGTAATACTACAATATAACATGTAAATTATAACTATCAATTCTTGTTCATTGTTCTAATGCTTATTACCGAAAGATAGGAATATAGATATTGGCCCTTTTAGCACCAGGCCACAGAAATATTTTGATTTTTATCGCAATTACTTGTCTCTCTTCTAGATTATGAAGCGGGATAATGTAACCATGGGATTACGTTGAACAATTTTTATACTTTAACACTTTAAGCAAATTCTGTATGACATTATAATTATGTAATTACAAAAACAACTCGTGTCTCTCTAAAGTGTCCATAGCTAAATAATGAAAATGTTGGTTGGGAGCAGCGCTCGTCTGCTGAAGAGCGTGGGGGCGTGCAATCGCGCCTCGCCCCGAGGCAGTCCGCAGCGGAGGCCCGCGCGTCTTTTAGACGCCGCGAGACTTCGCCCCGGGGCTCTCTCATCTCTGCCCGGGCCCAAGTTGCCCACCGCCTTGCACAAGCACTACACCGCTCTGGAGGTTAGTTACTCTACTAGCTACTAGCTACTAGTATTACTAGTACTAAGTTAAGACAGAGATGGATGAAAGGTAAACACTTTTCTGTATCGCTGACATTGTATAAGGCGAAATTTCACTATGATCGCTTGGGTAATTGAGGCGTGAAGAGGTAACAGACAGACAGACAGAATTACTTTATTGACTTACATTATGATTCGGGGTGGATGCGGTTCGCAGAACATGCCGATAGAGTCGAAGGTGGAGGAGGAAGTGATAAGGGTCCCGGTGAAGAGTCCGGAGAACAAGTCCCCCGCAGACGAGACTGCGGTGTGAGGAAGGCCCTCCCCGTACCAGGCGCAGACCCTCTAGCCGTTTGTACGGGCCAACACCTTGACGTCAAATTTGGTATTTATTTATTTATATTTATATTTATAACACAATTTTCTCGAAATATCCCACCGTTGCTTTTTGAGCCACACAATGTTTATAAAACAATAATTTTAGTTCCACCAACTAAGTAGTTTTAATAGTGTGAGGGTGGAAATGAGTATTTAAGTAACTTTTACGTTTGGAAAGAGTCGTATGGGAGTATTTTTTTTTAAAAAAACCTGGCTAGCTGTCAGGAAGTGTTATATGTTAGTCTTTTTTTCTGTAAATTTTCCCAGTCTCACTGCAAAACCAGTCAAATATTTGAAAAAAAAAAAAAACAGCATATTTGAAGTAAATTTTGATTTGTATATAAGTGTATAGTGATTTTTTTTTTTTTCTGAAATAGCTGTAAACATTGTGTTTGTCATTATAGAAGTTTAATAAGCTTCTCTAATTTAAGACAGAGTTAACTCCTGCAAGTCTTGAGTTCTATTTCAAGCGTAGGAAATAATTAATCTAATGTTCAAGAAAAACTTTGCAAGGAAATAAGTATTGACAACCGGATTATATAAAATGCAAAGAAGTCTTAATACTAAATGCCTAAAACAACAGAAGAAAGAAAGGGAACTTAGTCTTCCTTAAAAAGCTTAAAATCCGGATCGAAGGACCTATTTTTGATTTTGTAAATGTATATTTTTTAATAGTCTCAATGTAATAATTAATATATCCTAAAAAAATATTAAGTACGTTATTAATAATGAAATGTAATTAATATTATAATAAAAAAAAACAAACAATTTGTAAATATTTATATATAAATTTTCTTTGTGTTCCTTAGGAATAAAGCAACTATAACTGTACCTGTGTTTCATTATTTATTAGAACCGCAATATAATAAATATTTACATTGAAAATTATACCTTATAAGGGCATATTTAATAAACACATGATTTTTAAATCATTCAGTTAAGAGGAGACATATTTATAACTCATTTTTAATTTAATCTTCGTCTGGTGACTGACCTGTAAAAGAGAAAAACTTGCTAAATTAATAACTTGTGGATTTTAGTAAGTCAATTCTTTTTGCGTCACTAGGTAACTTAATAGTACAAAACTTTGTACAAAATATTTTTGATTAGTTAACTACTTACAGATTATTCCAAAGGTAGTGTGGCGGTTGATTGGTGTGGTGTCGCGCTGCGACAAGTGCGCGCGCGCAACTGGCGGCCGCCGTGGGGGCGCCACAGTCGCGGCTGTGACGCAACCACTCCAACAACTGACAACACAATAAGTCAACGTTTTTAACTGGTGATGACATATGACGCTAAAATATGGCGATATGACAATATGAGCTTTGTGGTCCATTGCTGCCTATGTGCAGCAATGGACCTCTCACTTCCCCAGCTCCCTCCCGCTCCCCCAGCGCCCTCTCACTTCCCAACGCCCTCTCGCTGCCCTAGCGCCCTCTCGCTTCCCCAGCGCCCTCTCGCTCCCCCGGCGCCCTCTCGCTCCCCTAGCGCCCTCTCGCTTCCCCAGCGCCCTCTCACTTCCCCAGCTCCCTCTCGCTCCCCCAGCGCCCTCTCACTTCCCAGCGCCCTCTCGCTGCCCTAGCGCCCTCTCACTTCCCCAGCTCCCTCTCGCTCCCCCAACGCCCTCTCGCTGCCCTAGCGCCCTCTCGCTTCCCCAGCGCCCTCTCGCTCCCCCGGCGCCCTCTCGCTCCCCTAGCGCCCTCTCGCTTCCCCAGCGCCCTCTCACTTCCCCAGCTCCCTCTCGCTCCCCCAGCGCCCTCTCACTTCCCAGCGCCCTCTCGCTGCCCTAGCGCCCTCTCACTTCCCCAGCTCCCTCTCGCTCCCCCAACGCCCTCTCGCTGCCCTAGCGCCCTCTCACTTCCCCAGCTCCCTCTCGCTCCCCCAGCGCCCTCTCACTTCCCAACGCCCTCTCGCTGCCCTAGCGCCCTCTCACTTCCCCAGCTCCCTCTCGCTCCCCCAGCGCCCTCACTTCCCAACGCCCTCTCGCTGCCCTAGCGCCCTCTCACTTCCCCAGCTCCCTCTCGCTCCCCCAGCGCCCTCTCACTTCCCAACGCCCTCTCGCTGCCCTAGCGCCCTCTCACTTCCCCAGCTCCCTCTCGCTCCCCCAGCGCCCTCTCACTTCCCAACGCCCTCTCGCTGCCCTAGCGCCCTCTCACTTCCCCAGCTCCCTCTCGCTCCCCCAGCGCCCTCTCACTTCCCAACGCCCTCTCGCTGCCCTAGCGCCCTCTCACTTCCCCAGCTCCCTCTCGCTCCCCCAGCGCCCTCACTTCCCAACGCCCTCTCGCTGCCCTAGCGCCCTCTCACTTCCCCAGCTCCCTCTCGCTCCCCCAGCGCCCTCTCACTTCCCAACGCCCTCTCGCTGCCCTAGCGCCCTCTCACTTCCCCAGCTCCCTCTCGCTCCCCCAGCGCCCTCTCACTTCCCAACGCCCTCTCGCTGCCCTAGCGCCCTCTCACTTCCCCAGCTCCCTCTCGCTCCCCCAGCGCCCTCTCACTTCCCAACGCCCTCTCGCTGCCCTAGCGCCCTCTCACTTCCCCAGCTCCCTCTCGCTCCCCCAGCGCCCTCTCACTTCCCAACGCCCTCTCGCTGCCCTAGCGCCCTCTCACTTCCCCAGCTCCCTCTCGCTCCCCCAGCGCCCTCACTTCCCAACGCCCTCTCGCTGCCCTAGCGCCCTCTCACTTCCCCAGCTCCCTCTCGCTCCCCCAGCGCCCTCTCACTTCCCAACGCCCTCTCGCTGCCCTAGCGCCCTCTCACTTCCCCAGCTCCCTCTCGCTCCCCCAGCGCCCTCTCACTTCCCAACGCCCTCTCGCTGCCCTAGCGCCCTCTCACTTCCCCAGCTCCCTCTCGCTCCCCCAGCGCCCTCACTTCCCAACGCCCTCTCGCTGCCCTAGCGCCCTCTCACTTCCCCAGCTCCCTCTCGCTCCCCCAGCGCCCTCTCACTTCCCAACGCCCTCTCGCTGCCCTAGCGCCCTCTCACTTCCCCAGCTCCCTCCCGCTCCCCCAGCGCCCTCTCACTTCCCAACGCCCTCTCGCTCCCCCGGCGCCCTCTCGCCGCTCGCCATCAACACGTCGCTACAAAAAGGTACCTTAGGGGCGCAGTCGGCCCAAGCGGCGCGTGCGACTAACGCAGCGACCGCGGACGGAAATCGCGTGCGACGCGACTCTCGCTCCCCCAGCGCCCTCTCGCCGCTCAACGCGATCGCGCTCTCCATCAACACGTCGCACAGGTACACTTTGCCGGACTCCTCCTCCAACCTGATGATTTTATCACACGTTTATGAAGAAAAAGCTTGTACTTAAAAATGTTACATCAATCTACTACAACTATGGATTCCTAATGCCATACAAAACACTATGAACTTTATGGAACACTAGCTGATGCCCGCGACTTCGTTCGCGTTGAACGATGAAAGGTACCCTATGTCCTTTCTGGTGTCTCAGACAACGTGTATGCAAAATTTCATGGTGATCGATTCAGTAGTTTTTGCGTGAAAGAGTTACAAACATCCATATATCCATACATACTTTCGCATTTATAATATTTGTACGGATTATGCGTAGAGCATCAACTTTGTCATCTGTCATTTAAATGTGACTTTACGTCAACACATTAAAGTCTAAAATGAATATGACGCTTTGGCATTTGTGACGCAAAACTCTATAGTTGTATTAGATTGATTATGTTAAACAGTCTAACCTTGTCAATAGGCTCTATATTAATTTATTTTTTACGTATTTGTGAACTGTTGGACGCTGTAAGGTTAGCTGTTGAATAAATAAATAAAATATTTCTACAGCCCTATATACACTCAGCGGCACGGAATCTTGGCCAAGCGCTTATCTTGCGATAACAAAGTTGTTAGTGTTTATAATAAATTTTTTGGTATGTGGGTGAGACGAAAAAATACTTCCGATTAGTTCAAGAGGGTAATTTATTATGTTTGAGTGCAATTTGATATTTGTTTTAAGCTTTAGATGAATCGAGTCATTTGAGCGACTAAGTTGAATTTTTAAACTCCGTATTTTAATATTGTGTACTATTCAGTTACCAAACATCGGTCATTTTGTGCTTTTAATCCAATAAACGAAGGTGCTAAAAAACGAAAAAAAATGCCCTTAACACCAGCTCAGGTTGCACAAGCCGTGGCATTAGTCAACCAAGGGATGACACAACGCGAAGTGGCTACAACGCTAAACGTACCACGTTCTTCAATGCAATATGCATTGAAACGATACCAGGAGACTGGCGGCTACACCCGCAGACCAGGTAGTGGAGGTGTAAGATGCACATCGGCCAGAGATGACCGCTTCATTAACCTTGAAATTCTGCGAAATCGCTTCCTCACTGCAGTTGAAATCCGCTCACGACTACAAATCACGAGAGGTGTTAATGTTAGCGAGCGTACGGTGAGAAGACGTATGGAGGAAGTTAATTTGAAAGCCCGTAGACCAGCACGCGGCCCAGAGCTCCTCAGACAACATCGAATAGCAAGACTTCGTTTCGCTCAAGAACATGCCAACTGGACCCACGAGCAGTGGGCTAAGGTTTTGTTCACTGACGAGTGTAGGATAGCTTTACGTGCACCAGCTGGTCGACAACGAGTGTGGAGGAAAAGAGGAGAACGATTTTTACCCATCACCACTACACAAACTGTGAGTTTTCATGGTGGCTCCATAATGGTGTGGGGAGGAATAAGTTCCGACGCTCGTACCGAGTTGGCTATCGTCGACAACCGGCTAACTGCTGCTCGATACATTGAAGAGATCCTTCAAGATCATGTTTTACCGTTTTCGGGGTTCATTGGCGAAGACCAATTTCTGCTAATGCACGATAATGCACGCCCACATGTCGCACATTGCGTCAATGAATACCTTCAAGAGGCCAGAATTCAAAAATTGGAGTGGCCAGCTCGTAGTCCTGATCTAAATCCCATAGAGCATGTCTGGGACATGCTTAAAAAAAAAGATAAAAACAAATTCAATCCACCACGGACACTTGCTGAGCTCCGAAATGCTGCTTGGTCCGCATGGGATGACATACCGCAAGTTGAGGTCAAAAGCATTATCCAAAGCATGCCAGATCGAATGCAGGCAGTTATCATGGCTAGAGGAGGAATTACCCGATATTAAGATGTGTAAAAAATAATGAAAAATTAGCAATCCCGCATTTCCTAGTGTTTTAAAGTTGGGTGCTGAAAGTTAAGATTTTCTGTGAAAACGTTTGGTTTTATTTAATCTTAATTGTTAGGAAGGTAAACGGTTAATTGTCATTAAAAAAGGATTAAAAACCTAAAAGAGACACTTATTGAACACACCTGCTTTGTATTTATGAATGAAAAAGTATTAAAATGCAAACTATCGCAAATTTCTGTGTTGGCCAAGTTTTCGTGCCGCTGAGTGTATATATATATATATATAGAGAGAGAGAGAGAGAGAGAAATATTTATAATTAGGCATTGTCACTCACTCTTTGAACGCCACCTGAGTCCTCGCCATGAGCTCTACGAACCATTGTCTCGTGTTGGCTGCATCAGGATCCAAACTCTTCAGAGCTGATGATAAACACTTCAGGGAGTACTCACGTTCGCTGAAAGTTAACTTAAAACGTTATCGATCTTATATTGACGCATTCTTCTTATATAAAATAATAAATAATCACACTTTTAGAATGTATTCACTTCAATGTATCAAAAATTGAGAACAAGATCAAGTGATACATTTCATATTCCCTATTGTAGAACTAATCATTTTAAAATATCCTTCTTTCATCGTTCCAAATATCACTACAATAATAAGGTTCTGAATGATATTCACATATTTTCCAACAATTTGAATTCTTATAAAAAAAAAAATTGACGAATTACTTTTGAAAAAATAATTTTATCACTTATAGAATATTCTTTTTTTTTTTTTCTTTTTCTTATTATTATTTTTTAATTAATAAATAAATGTAAAAATATAATTTATATGATTCTTTAGGTCTATTTGTATATAATCTATAATATATTTTTTTTAAATTTATGGCTGTATGTAATCTAAATCTAAATAAAAAAAAATAAAAAATAAACATTACTATCTGGTTATACAAAGTTATTAAGCTCCCGAGTTTTGTATAGTATAAAATAAAGCTGCTCCCCACCGACTGTCCCTCTGTATGTACGCTTAGAACTTTTGAACTACGTAACGGATTTTAATGCGGTTTTCACTATTAGAAAGAGCTTTAAACTAGAAAGATTTTCATATATAATATTCAAAAAAAATAGCGTGCGAAGCCAATAGAAAGTCTGTGATTAGTTAATCATAGCTTGTAATGTAATTGTTCGATGATTTCTTCAGTATAAAATGTACTTATAATAATGTTTTCAAACTACCTTACGTTATTCATACAAAATTTATTAAATATATTTTGAAGCTACCCAACCTAATCTATACTAAAATTTATTAATTTTTTTTTTTTGTTTATAAGCAAACAGTCTACAATAAACCTAAATACAGTCCTCATCGTTTTTTTAATTTACTAAACTCAAAATCAATTTAGAACGTTTTTTAAATTGTTTTTTTTTTAATTTACTAGACTCAAAATCAATTTAGAACGTTTTTAAAATTGTTTTTTTTTTTAATTTACTAGACTCAAAATCAATTTAGAACGTTTTTTAAATTGTTTTTTTTTAATTTACTAGACTCAAAATCAATTTAGAACGTTTTTTAAATCGTTTTTTTAATTTACTAGACTCAAAATCAATTTAAAACGTTTTTTAAATCGTGTTTTTAATTTACTAGACTCAAAATCAATTTAGAACGTTTTTTAAATCGTTTTTTTAATTTACTAGACTCAAAATCAATTTAGAACGTTTTTTAAATCGTTTTTTTTTTTAATTTACTAGACTCAAAATCAATTTAGAACGTTTTTTAAATCGTTTTTTTTTTTAATTTACTAGACTCAAAATCAATTTAGAACGTTTTTTAAATTGTTTTTTTTAATTTACTAGACTCAAAATCAATTTAGAACGTTTTTTAAATCGTTTTTTTAATTTACTAGACTCAAAATCAATTTAGAACGTTTTTTAAATTGTTTTTTTTTTTAATTTACTAGACTCAAAATCAATTTAGAACGTTTTTTAAATTGTTTTTTTTTTAATTTACTAGACTCAAAATCAATTTAAAACGTTTTTTAAATCGTGTTTTTTTAATTTACTAGACTCAAAATCAATTTAGAACGTTTTTTAAATCGTTTTTTTAATTTACTAGACTCAAAATCAATTTAAAACGTTTTTTAAATCGTGTTTTTAATTTACTAGACTCAAAATCAATTTAGAACGTTTTTTAAATCGTTTTTTTAATTTACTAGACTCAAAATCAATTTAGAACGTTTTTTAAATCGTTTTTTTTTTTAATTTACTAGACTCAAAATCAATTTAGAACGTTTTTTAAATTGTTTTTTTTAATTTACTAGACTCAAAATCAATTTAGAACGTTTTTTAAATCGTTTTTTTAATTTACTAGACTCAAAATCAATTTAGAACGTTTTTTAAATCTTTTTTTTTAATTTACTAGACTCAACATCAATTTAGAACTTTATACAACAAAAAACAGTAATAAATTTTAATGTAAATGTTGCGACTGACATGTCGTTGTGCGTGTGCGCGTCGACTATCTCCACGAGCCAGTTGGGGTCTCGGTGTGCGCGTGCGCATGCGGAGCGGACGTCGTCTGCGCGACGCAACTGCAGCGCCCCCACCTCCCACCACGAGCTCGGTGACGTCATTCGCTCGACGGCCGCCGTCGGCGACGACACGCAGCACGCCGCGCATGCGCGCCACGCCTGCCGTGCCAATAGACGAACATCACAAATGGCCGCTTTCACGGTCGCCCGTGGTGACGGGTGACGGCAGCCATCTGTCACTGTGAACTCACCACATGGTCGACGTCGATCGTGTTGTAGAAGTTGTCGACAATTTGCGTCAACAGTGTCCTGTTCGCTTCGTGAATACTCTCGCACTCCAAGCATTCCTTTATCTTGACGAGTTGCCTCACGAACTGCAGCTCCTCCACTTCGGACTCCTGACAGTGGTCATTAAATATTGGTTAGGTTTCATCGTTAACACAAAGAGTACTACTTTATATGAATTTTGACATCTCGGCTGAAATTTTAAACTGGCAAACTTAAAGATAGCTCTTGCGCTGCTAGTCTGTGGATGGAGAATAAGAAAAAAAAAAAAAGAAAAAGACACACGTGCTCGGGGGTGGGGGTGGGGGGATTTCTGGCTTGGACTTTCCATCGGGAAAATAGTTAATCAGAGTCAAAATGCAGTACTGTCTGTACGTATTATAATTGAAATGTACGGCTACACTCATTCCTAAACATACCTGCGAGTCGGATCCAACAATATATTTATTACAATACAAATAATTACTTTATATATAAACGTAAAATTTTCATCATACAAATTTATACCTTCCCTAATACTTGTAATGATAATGGTTAAATAGATATATTATTTAAGCGACAATGAATTTAAGTTTGGATTTAAGCGATTCAGAGCTCATACTATGTTTATGTTTAGTATTAAAAAAACTATAATTGTATACCTATAGGTATACTTGTATGTACTTTAATTTTGTTAAAATTAAGTGTAATTTTTTTGCAATTTTATATATTTTAATAATAGAATAGTATCCTGTGTTATTCTCAGGATCGTTATGTTAGCTTTTTTTTTTTTTTTTTTTTTTTTTCGAAACCCTGATAAATTTAAATTTATTATGACTATATATCGTAAGAGTTTCTTGTAGAAACCTAATTGATAAATAAATATTTTGATTTTTTTTTTTTATGTTGTAAGGTAGCGCTTTGCCGCGACTTCACTTGATAAATAATAAATAAATAAATAAATATCTTCACACATTCCACACACAGCACCATCTAGTTCCACAAGTAAGCAACTGATGCTTGTATTATTGATACCAGACAGTTGATATACTATATATCAACTGTCTGGTACTGTCGGTATCAACTATATATAGTATATCAACTGTTTTGTATCCATAATACAAGCATTAATTGCTTACTGTGGAACTAGATGTTGCTGTGTATACATTTATATATTTTTTTATAAATACATATACACATTATAAAATAGAAAACATCCATGACTCAAGTGCAAAAGGTAAAAATGTTAACACACATAAACATTCGCCCCTAGCGGGATTCGAACCCTCGACCGTTTGGTTAACAGCTAGAGGGTTACTAGCCACTAGACCAAACGTGTCGTCAACATATACATATTATAAATACAAAACATCCATGACTCAGGTAAAAGGTAAAAATGTTAACACATAAACATTCGCCACTAGTGGGATTCGAACCGGCGACCGTTTGGTTAACAACTAGACCGAACGTGTCGTCTGATGTGATTTTGATACCTTGATGGCGGACGCCTTAATCGCTGAGACTGCGGCGTATGAATGAGAGAGGCTCGCGTCCAGAACACCTCTGATCGCATTCGGTGGAAGACCACAGCACATTATCGGCAGCAGATCGAACACCAACTCTACCGTGGACTCCTGGACTCATATCATATTCAAATCACACATTACAACCGGAGTATATATATATATATATATATAGAAAATAAATATAATCAATCGTGTGAAGATCGCAAAGCACACACAGCTCTTATGCACAAATGTGTTTTTTGTCTGGCACCAGTCATTTATAATAAAATCCCGAACAATATTAAGCAGCTCAATATTAATATATATTTATGAAGAAAATTAAAGAATTACTAGTTGATAAATGTTACTATGATTTAAAAGATTATATGTCTGATAATTTAGTGGACGGTGGTGATTAAAAAATTATTTTGTTATGTATAGTGTTCACAAAATATTTGCACACCCCGAAGGGTAGAATGTAGCGAGACTTATTTCATTGTAAAACCGTTGTAATTACCTATATTCAGCAAATAAATTATTATTATTATTATTATTATTATTATTATTTCTAAATTATTTCATACCTACTAACTTTGCCTACTACGAGTATATTAAACAGAAGAAAAAAAAATAATAAAGACGACTTCACATTTCCACGACTTGAGCACAATTGGACAAAGGGCTGGCGATCCGTAGGTGAATGTTGCCAATTGTACCAATAATTCTCGACTTACACGGTAACGTTTATAGTTTAAAAAAAAAAAAGGTTCTTAAACTTACAACGGGAGTATATATATATAGAAAATAAACGATTCATTATAGAGTCAATCAAAATCAATCTTACGTCAGTCTCTCCGGGCTTGATGTCCTTCAAGAGAGTCTCGACGAATCTCCTCCCCGTTGGGGACACGGAGGCCTGTCTCGCGGCCAACGCGAGGACGCCAGGCCTCCACTGGAGCCCCCGCTTGAAAGGCTGATGGAGGAACAGCAGGTCGCAGGGGGGCAGGGGCTTGGAGTACTCCGAGGAGAGGGTCTGGAGGATCGCTATGAGGACCGTGTCGGGACACTCGTAAGACGGTGTCGACGCCTGTCAAAACGTTTTCACATAGTACGGAAAGCCATCAATCTTATGTGGGCCCAAAAATGGCTCTTATTTATTTAATATACAAAGAGGCAGACATCAAACTAAATGCAATGTTCAAAATAATCACCAGGGAACCTAAAACTAATATAATGTAATCTATTTTTATTATTATTATTATTATTATTATTATTATTATTTTATTTAGATTAATTATTATTAATTAAAATTTAAAAAAAAAGATTAATAAAAATTATATTTTTTACATTTATTTGTTAATTAAAAATAATAATAATAATATTAATTATAAGATCAAAAAATAATAAGAAAAGAATATTCTATAGGTTAAAAAAATTAATTTTTCAAAATTTTCTTTCTACAATTTTTTTTTTTATAAGAATTCAAATTGTTGTAAAATATGTGAATATCATTCAGAATCTTATTGTAGTGATACTTAGAACGATATATATTAATAATAATAATAATAATAATAATAAAAGATCTAATATAGGTACCTAAATGAGAATAAATAATTGAAATATATATATATATATATTTGATTCAATCTTTTTTATTTATAATAAGTTTGTTAGTTTGAAGTAGTTAGTTACTTAAAGATACATTTATTTGACTGTTTTTTCAATAGAAAGTTTAGTGTTTAAAACTTATTGTTGGTTATTGATCAAGCTATATATTTTTGTTTCATTTAATTGATAACAGGATTAAATATATATTACAGTAAAATATAAGATTAAACACTTTTTGAAACTAGGCAAATATACCCTATAGAAAGAGTGAATGGATAAAAAAAAAAAAAAACTTTCTTTAATCACTATCTATTTCTGAATACATCACTTACAGAAACCGAGTCTGTTACATTTATTATAAAATTTTCCGACTATAGTATAGTGTCACAAGCAGCCCAAAGCCCAAGATGGAATACCTGCTTCCGGAAAAAGTTCATCAGTCCCCTGAGGACGCTGGTGGGCTGCAGGTGGCTCAGGTCCTGTGGTTCCACGTGGGCGTCCCTCTGGTAGACTCCACTCCTGAACCGTCGCACCTCCAGCTCGATCAGTCTGGTCGCCAGACGCTGGACTCCGTCGAGGGCCGACTGGTTCGTGTACTTGAACACCTCCGGCCACACTTCACCTGACGTCACATTTTATTTTATTTCATTTCATTTCATTAGGCTCGAGTTATCTCTGCTGAATAAATTGGAGGCAAAAAAGGCAGTTCCCATGTCTTTCCTGATAATGTTACACGCCAGGCTGACAGAAAATCAGGTATTGTCTTAATTTTCATCTTAATATGTCATCTTAATCGGCCTTTTTATTACTTAGGCTCGAGTTCACCAACAGACGGTTAGTTTTTAAACAGCCGTTTAATAATATTTTGTTGTTCAAAATCGCTAAAATGCGGGTTAAACGCCCTAAACATCAGATTAATCATTAAGTTAATGTTTTAAACAGCTGTTAACTTAACAGCTGTTTAAAATTTAAACAGCCGTTTAATAATATTTTGTTGTTCACCATCGCTAAAATGCGGGTTAAACGCCCTAAACATCAGATTAATCATTAAGGCTCGAGTTCACCAACAGACGGTTATTTTTAAACAGCTATTTAAAATTTAAACAGCCGTTTAGTAATATTTTGTTGTTCACCATCGCTAAAATGCGGGATAAACGCCCTAAACATCTGATTAATCATTAAGGCTCGAGTTCACCAACAGACGGTTATTTTTAAACAGCTATTTAAAATTTAAACAGCCGTTTAGTAATATTTTGTTGTTCACCATCGCTAAAATGCGGGATAAACGCCCTAAACATCTGATTAATCATTAAGGCTCGAGTTCACCAACAGACGGTTATTTTTAAACAGCTATTTAAAATTTAAACAGCCGTTTAGTAATATTTTGTTGTTCACCATCGCTAAAATGCGGGATAAACGCCCTAAACATCTGATTAATCATTAAGGCTCGAGTTCACCAACAGACGGTTATTTTTAAACAGCTATTTAAAATTTAAACAGCCGTTTAGTAATATTTTGTTGTTCACCATCGCTAAAATGCGGGATAAACGCCCTAAACATCAGATTAATCATTAAGGCTCGAGTTCACCAACAGACGGTTATTTTTAAACAGCTATTTAAAATTTAAACAGCCGTTTAGTAATATTTTGTTGTACACCATCGCTAAACACAGGGTTAAACGCCCTAAACATCTGATTAACTTAATGATTCCAGTGTCATTAATATAAGTGTGACGATTAATATATAAGATATATTTATCATAAATAAATAATTAAAAAAAAAATTGTTAGGGAAACTGGTAAGATTATTAAATTAATTGCGAATACTTACAAGGCACATAATCCAAGACGTCTTCGGGATTCCTCGCTGCGTCTACTGGAGTTTTGCAATACGACGAGGGTAGTTTCACACTCTTTCTGTATATCTGTTAATACAATGATGACATATTATGTAATTATTCAAGGAAAAGTTATTTCCAAATTATATATTATAAAGTACGTTAAAAGTAAAAATAAAACTAATTTTTTTATGTATCTATCCATCTATCTTTTTTCTGCTAACTTTTTTTCTAAACTACCCAACTGATTTGGATCGTTTATCGCTCTAGTTACTTGAAGTGCGTGAACACTTTTTTTTTAATCTTCTAAAATAAAAGTAACTTCTTCTAAAAAATCACTTATAATTATGCCAGTGAGAGTCTTGTCAAAATCGGTAAATCCGTTTCGGAGATTAGACGAAACAAACAGAGAAAATTTTAAAAATTGTATTTTTATATGCATTTAGTAGAGAGCAGTTATTTTTATATTACAAACAGACATTTGAATTTTATTTATTAAAAAAAATTAGTACATATACAATTACACACATCACCTGGGGGATCTGCTTGAGAGCGTAGTCGAGCGGGTCGTAGTGCGCGAGCGCATCGCACGCGGCTCGCACGACGTCGGGCGCGTGCGAGTCGGCGACCAGCGCCCACAGCCAACGCACGGCACTCGTCTCCAGCTCTGCGTACTGCGGTGACGTCACGCGCAGCGACGGCACCAGCGCCAGCAGCTCGCACGTGCTGCCCCCAATTGGCACAACGTTCGAACTCATCATCATCATCATCTCAACCGTATTATTTTCCAATAGGACCGCTCAGAAGTAGACTGGATTCACCGTAACGTTGATGTGCGGCCTATAAGACTAGATAGACAGATGACCTATAAGGGGCTCCTGATAGGTCTCAGGCTGTTGTTGTCAACAACTATATATCTAGTTGCTACCCGAGAGGAAGAGGCCGGTCTCGCTCCCCTCAGACGCAGGCGGCTGGGCAGGAGAAGGCGGGCATATCTAGCCCGTCTTCAAATGTCCTAGGGGACCTGCGCAAATAGTAGCTAGCTGTGTGTGCCTGCACAAGGTCCCACTTGCCCCGGTGTCCCCGGGCAATCCCCCATTGGCGTTAGCCTAGCCGGCAATGGCTAGGCCGCCCTGAGGTGGATCGGAGTTGTTGCCTCGGCAGAGCGCGGTCCACTCCGCTCAAAGAGAAAAAAAAAGGGGGTAGTTGCTCCGAGTGGAGTACCACAAGGATCTCTGCTCGGTCCTTTGCTATTTAACGTTTTTGTTAATGATATTATTGACTGTTTTCATTATTGCAAGTTACTTCACTTTGCATACGATATGAAGATCTTTTGTAGAATCAACTTCCATTGAAGATGTTGACAACCTCCAGTCTGCCCTAAGACTGAATCTCTGGAATCCCTCTAAACGTTTTACGATAACATTTTCGCGTAAAAATATAAATATTCCATCGTTTTATAAGTTACAGGGTCAAATTCTTCAATCTCAATCGACAATGAGAGATTTGGGTGTTTTTCGTGATTACAAATTGCATTTCAATATGCATATAGACTAGATTATTTCGAGTGCAACTAATGCACTTTTTGTTATTGTTTTACTTTATTTTAATTTATTCCTGTTATTTAGATTTATAGTTATAACAGTTTTATTAGTCCTTGATTTTGGTCTTTGTTTGCTTTAAATTATTTATCGTTTAGTTGTGTTATCGATCGTCTCAACCTTCTGGTTCGTAGTTTATGTCTAATTTGTTTGTGCTGTTGGGTGTACCTTTTGAGGAATGTACAAATAAATAAATTGAGGGTCGTGGGTCGATGCTAGTGGAAAATTGTTATAAAAGGCGAATGAATTTGTCAGCTGCAGTGGAGCAAGTTACCTGACTTGGACGCAGGTCCTGTTGTCTCTGGTGAGTTTGGGTTCGGCGGCGCGCCAAGTGGGCGGAGGCGCGACGGCCCTCGCCCGCCATAGAGCCGCCAAAGCCTTAACCGCGAGCGCCGTAGCCTCCGCGGCCCCCGACCCGTTCAACACTGACGATATCACACCCACCACCTCCAGGCCCTGGCTGCTACCTCTGGCAACACCCGCAACAAGTTTTTAATAAAAGAACCCATCATATGACTCAGTGCTTGTGTATAATATTTTTTTATTTTATATTTATGTAAAGAAAATATGTACTTAATTTTCTTTAATTTACATTAAAACTCTTTTTATTATTATTGTATTGAAAACTATTTGGTTAAGTTACTATTGATTATATAATAACGACTTGACATGTAGTCAAAAGTCAATTTATAAAAATAAATATTAAATATATTATCTTTGTTGAAAATATAAAGCTGAATTGTAAATATAGGTGATTAGGAATCGACATTGTAAATAAAAACATTTAATGTCGTTTCTTTGCTTACAGGTTAGTTACTAGATAGATATTTTTATACTTATGTAAATGTATGAATTGATTCAATACAATCTTTGCTTACAGAGAAACTAAATTCTGTTTTAATTGACTGTGTCATCCTAATCACTAGAAAAATATATCATTATATATATATATATATATATTGACCTGATCTCACAGATCCTCTTGACGGCCATTGCCCTGGCAATGTCTGTCTCCCACTTGAGGTCATCGGACCGTCCGGTGTTGCCACTCATCAACAACAACTTCTGCAAATAGGGAAAACAGCGGACCTGCAAACATTATTATTTTATTTATTTATTTATTTATTTAATAGCCAACCTCACAGTGTGTAACATTTTAGAAATACATAAAAAATATATATATAGCCTATTACAAGGTTAGACAGATTAAAATTTATAAGTACAAAAAAATAAAAAGAAAATACCGAGTATTTAAAAAAATGATAACATCATTTTTTTTCTTAATTACATTTTTTTAATTAGGTGAAGGGGATATAATGTTTTATAATGTGGTAAAAGTCTCAGTTAAATTAGGAATAACTGTCATTAATTACTTTCATCACAATATATATCCCTATCTATTATCTTTTAGTCCTCCATTAAAATATTATCATTATTTTAAAATTGTTATTAATATTTAGGAGAAAACATGTTTTGGTGAAATGTTAAAAAAAAAAGATACAATACAAATTTAACACTTAACTAGTGTTTATATACTAAAAAAACCTTCCGTTGAATCAAATTTCAAAAATGGTCTCCAATAAATTAGTTTGTAAAATTGAGTGAAAAGTTCATAAGAAAAATTCCCATTTCGTTATAATACAGAATCGTCAAAAACTATTCGTACCTTTTGCGTGTATATTTTATAATAACAATATTATTATTTTTTGTATTTATATTGTAAAAAATTTAATATTAAGAAATAAAATAAATAAAGAGATAATAATAATAATAATAATAATAATTCATTTGCTTAATATAATTAATAACAATGGTTTTATAATGAATAAGGCTCTTTGGGTTGTGCAAATATTTTTAGAGAACTAGTACATAACAAAATAAGTAATTACTTAATACTTAATCACCACCATCCTCTAACTAACTTATCAGACATATTATAATATTTTAAATCATAGTAACATTTATCAACGAAGTAGTAATTCTTTAATTTTCTTATTATAAATATATTAATATTGAGCTGCTTACTTAATATTGTTCGGGATTTTTTTGATATAAATTTGAACATTTTGAACACTAAGGCTCGAGTTCACAAACAGACGGTTATTTTTAAACAGCTGTTAATATTAACTTAATGATTAATCTGATGTTTAGGGCGTTTAACCCGCATTTTAGCGATTTTGAACAAAATAATATTAAACGGCTGTTTAAATTTTAAACAGCTGTTAAGTTAACAGCTGTTTAAAACATTAACTTAATGATTAATCTGATGTTTAGGGCGTTTAACCCGCATTTTAGCGATTTTGAACAAAATAATATTAAACGTCTGTTTAAATTTTAAACAGCTGTTAAGTTAGCAGCTGTTTAAAACATTAACTTGATGATTAATCTGATGTTTAGGGCGTTTAACCCGCATTTTAGCGATTTTGAACAACAAAATAATATTAAACGGCTGTTTAAATTTTAAACAGCTGTTAAGTTAACAGCTGTTTAAAACATTAACTTAATGATTAATCTGATGTTTAGGGCGTTTAACCCGCATTTTAGCGATTTTGAACAACAAAATAATATTAAACGGCTGTTTAAATTTTAAACAGCTGTTAAGTTAACAGCTGTTTAAAACATTAACTTAATGATTAATCTGATGTTTAGGGCGTGTAACCCGCATTTTAGCGATTACGAACAAAATATTATTAAACGTCTGTTTAAATTTTAAACAGCTGTTAAGTTAACAGCTGTTTAAAACATTAACTTAATGATTAATCTGATGTTTAGGGCGTTTAACCCGCATTTTAGCGATTTTGAACAAAATAATATTAAACGTCTGTTTAAATTTTAAACAGCTGTTAAGTTAGCAGCTGTTTAAAACATTAACTTGATGATTAATCTGATGTTTAGGGCGTTTAACCCGCATTTTAGCGATTTTGAACAACAAAATAATATTAAACGGCTGTTTAAATTTTAAACAGCTGTTAAGTTAACAGCTGTTTAAAACATTAACTTAATGATTAATCTGATGTTTAGGGCGTGTAACCCGCATTTTAGCGATTACGAACAAAATATTATTAAACGTCTGTTTAAATTTTAAACAGCTGTTAAGTTAACAGCTGTTTAAAACATTAACTTAATGATTAATCTGATGTTTAGGGCGTTTAACCCGCATTTTAGCGATTTTGAACAACAAAATAATATTAAACGGCTGTTTAAATTTTAAACAGCTGTTAAGTTAACAGCTGTTTAAAACATTAACTTAATGATTAATCTGATGTTTAGGGCGTGTAACCCGCATTTTAGCGATTTTGAACAACAAAATAATATTAAACGGCTGTTTAAATTTTAAACAGCTGTTAAGTTAACAGCTGTTTAAAACATTAACTTAATGATTAATCTGATGTTTAGGGCGTTTAACCCGCATTTTAGCGATTTTGAACAAAATAATATTAAACGTCTGTTTAAATTTTAAACAGCTGTTAAGTTAGCAGCTGTTTAAAACATTAACTTGATGATTAATCTGATGTTTAGGGCGTTTAACCCGCATTTTAGCGATTTTGAACAACAAAATAATATTAAACGGCTGTTTAAATTTTAAACAGCTGTTAAGTTAACAGCTGTTTAAAACATTAACTTAATGATTAATCTGATGTTTAGGGCGTTTAACCCGCATTTTAGCGATTTTGAACAACAAAATAATATTAAACGGCTGTTTAAATTTTAAACAGCTGTTAAGTTAACAGCTGTTTAAAACATTAACTTAATGATTAATCTGATGTTTAGGGCGTGTAACCCGCATTTTAGCGATTACGAACAAAATATTATTAAACGTCTGTTTAAATTTTAAACAGCTGTTAAGTTAACAGCTGTTTAAAACATTAACTTGATGATTAATCTGATGTTTAGGGCGTTTAACCCGCAGTTTAGCGATGGTGATCAACAAAATATTACTAAACGGCTGTTTAAAAACTAACCGTCTGTTGGTGAACTCGAGCCTAAGTAATAAAAAGGCCGATTAAGATGACATATTAAGATGAAAATTAAGACAATACCTGATTTTCTGTCAGCCTGGCGTGTAACATTATCAGGAAAGACATGGGAACTGCCTTTTTTGCCTCCAATTTGTTCAGCAGAGATAATATCGAAGGCACCGACTCCTTAAATAAATACACACGATAGACTTAGGTTCAAATCTCGATCAAATCGTCTGTTCGAAAATGAATTGTAACATATAAAACTACGGTATTTCATGTATACAGTAAATGCGTATTAATTTAATATATATAATATACTTTATTAAAACTAAACTGAAATTTAAAAAAAAAAAATATTAAGAAAAAATTTGTCTCAAATACTTTTGACTTTTTAGGACAGTGTTATTATTTTTTGCAATTTTTAAATTGGGCAGATGTTACAGTACTTACAATTGTCCCTTACCATAATAACCATAATAACCGAATAAATGTTTCGGTGCTTTTATCCTACTAAGGGCGTTACTTGTGTTAATAGGCGACGGTAGCCATTTACCATCAAGTAGACCGTCGTCAGCCTACCCGACAGCCTTCACATATACAAAAAAAAAAAATCGATAATTCGCGGGACGCCTGGCAGATGGGAAACATCTTTACATATTCGATTCCTGCCATCTGTCCGTCTGTATGTACGCTTAGATCTTTTAAATTACCCAACGGATTTTAATGCGGTTTTCACTAATTGAAAGAGCGTTAAACGAGGAAGGTTTTCATTTATATAATTTGCAAAAAAAAAAAAAAATACATATTAGTTCCACCAAAGTGTGACCAAATGTTGACGACGTCAAAGATGTTTCACAACGAAAACATACAACTAAGTTTTTTTTTTTTTTTAATTTTTTTATTTATTTATTTAGATTACATACAGCCATAAATTTAAAAATATATATATATTATAGATTATATACAAATAGGTCTAAAGAATCATAAATATTATATTTTTACATTTATTTATTAATTAAAAAAAAAAAAATATTATAAGACCGAAAAAGAAAAAGAATAAGCAATAAATAATAAGCAGATATAACTGTGACAAAAGTACTATAAACATTCACCCACCTTAGTCTTGGCCAATAGGGGTAAAGTTTTCAAGCAATTCATCTTTATAAATGGCGAATTCTCATTGGCTATTTTATATATCAAAACAGCCAACAATTGAATGGACAACTCTTTATAATCTTCAGCCAATCTAACCAAAATATCTAGAGCCTTCAAAACAATGTCTTCGTGTCGCGATTCGGTTTTCCTTATCATCATTACACCGAATAGAAACGATGCAAAATTAAATTTACTGAAAACGTCTAACGAGTCAATATTTTCTAACCAACTCTTCAACTTTTCAGGATTATCGCGCATCTGTTCCCACTCGTGAGAAATCGTAAACGCTCTGTAAATTTGTATGTCCGTTTGCATAAACGTTTTAACTATTTTATTTGATTTAAGATTCGCCATAAATGTCGTTTCATTGTCTTTCAAACTTTGCTGTTTCTCCAATATACTGGCGGCGGTTTTTAGCGCTGAAGTGGTGAGGTAAGAGGGTAGGTGAAGCCATTGTAGCGCGTACGCGACAAATGTACTCAAGGACATTGCACAAATTCTATGTTTAGTAATTATTTTTTCACCTGGAATAAAAGTGAAAATAAAACATTTTAACCGATGATCAGTTAATAGTTTTAGGGCCTCTTTCACCAACACTACAAGTAAAGTGCTGATTAGTTAATTTTAAAAATAATTTTATGTTTTATTAAATTATGCACTCGGTTTACTGCATCTTTCGATAGGCGGTTTTTTTTTATTATTTTCTTTTTAATGTTTGGGACTTTTAGCATACAAACAAATGTATATCATCTCCATCATTTCCTGTTACCGGTGACTTTAAAAGGCGGTTTGCCTACTTGACACATGGTGAAAGAGGCCCTAAATATTTTTATTTCCTTCTAGTTGGTGCCTGCGACTTCGTCCGCGTTGAAATATGAAAATTATAACACGTGTGACGACGGTGGCCCACAATTTTTCTTTATTTTTAGACGATCCCACGGGAACCTAACATTTTTCCAAGTTAATGCAGGTTAATGTTAACTATCTGTGTGCCAAATTTCATCTAAATCCGTTTAGCCGTTTTTGGGTGAAAAATAACAAACGTTTAATCCATCTGTTTATCTTTACAAATTTTCGCAATGATAATATTACTAGCTGGTGCTCACGACTTCATCCGCGTTGAAAATTTAAAAAAAAGCAATAAAACGCTTGACCTCGTGTTGCTATAACACTTTGGCCAGGCGTTAGTTTTTATCTTTTATTTATCCCTCGGGAATAGTCCTTTTTTTCTGGATGAAAAGTACCCTATGTCCTTTCTGGTGTCCCAGACAACGTGTATGCAAAATTTCATAGTGATCGGTTCAGTAGTTTTTGCGTGAAAGAGTTACAAACATCCATACATCCAAACATACTTTCGCATTTATAATATTAGTAAGACTTGTAAGATTAGTAAGATTAATAGAATAAAAAAAATTGTTAACTATTTACTTCACAAATTTATTAATTTAATATTTCTTTTTGGTCATTTGAACTACGACATCTAAAATAAAATGAAATTTTATAAACAGCAAGAGGTTATTGTGTGGTTTTTTTTTATTTTTTTCATCAGAGATGGGTTTTTGCTCCTGGCCAGAATCCAGTCGTGTAAAGAAGATGATGAGGCCTATTCACTCCAACTTTTAAAAGATTTCGTTTATATGAGCTCGGAAACACATACACCGGCAGTGAATTCCAAACCAAAGTTGTTTCTTTCCCAATTATGACATATAAATTAAACACTAGTAAGATGTATAATACTCACACAAGCGGAATAACTCCTCTAAATAGAGGGGGGAACTATTTGTGAGATTCTCGGTCAAAAGAGAGATCGTGAGGCCCGACACGTCTCTCACTTTGGTCGAGTTGATGCTTAAACAACACTCCATCAACTTGTAACAGGGCCGAGGGTCCTCACTGGAACACATACCCATTGATTATTGGTTCGTATCCCGGCAGGGCCAACTTTGAAAATCAACTTTTAATAATAATAATAATAATCATCATCATCATCATCATTTATTTGCTGAATATAGGTTACAATGGTTTTACAGTAGATAAATTTCGCAATATTTTAAATAAGTACACTAAAACAATAAAGCTAGTACCTTATTGATATTACTAATTATTACAACGAATTATCAGACATGTAATCTTTTATATCATAATAGCATTTGTCTACGAGTAATTTCTTCATTTTCATCTTGAATATTAAGTTGTTTAATGGTGTTTGGAATTTTTTTTTTTTTATTATATATAAATGGCGCTTGACAAAAAAACACTTTTATGCATTAGGGCTGTGTGTGCTTTTCAAAGTTTCTCCTGCTTTAATTTTAAATAACATATATTCTGAACAGTAAATAACAGTGACCTTTTTTGTTTTATAATAATTGTTATAATTGACTGTAAATTAGTTTAATTTTATGATTGACTTCTAATAAATAATTTTTTTTTGTACACCAAAATATGATAGTATATTATTATATTATTTATAAGGTCTGGTTACAAAAATTGGTGTATAATTATACACCCATGTAGAGGGAAATAAATAATTTGATTTGATTTAGCTAGATCTAGATAGATCTCGAAAATAGTGTCAAGGCTTAGTGCGATTCACAATCGTTTGGGCGACCCGTCTAGATTGTTATCCTAACAATTTAGACTGTTACAGAGTACACTGTATTTCGCATTAATTCGGGCAGCCCGTCTGGCGGCTGTAACCAAACCCTTATATAAAACAACCGTTAAATAAAGCATATGTGCTATTGTTTCTGCGAGCGACTAATGGATGCCAGACCCCAATTGTTCTATCCCCATCCTATCTATCTATCCCTTATCCTTATGCTTGTGTCACTGGTGTTATGCTTGAGCACCTGTTGCTTGTGTTACTGGCGACGGTAGCCACCTACTATCGAGTGGACGTCAGCCTGTCTGTCGACATTAACATTAAAAAAAAAGCGACTTACCCACATTTAACTAACTCATTAGAAATCCTTGCCAGCATAGGCAGTAAGGCTGTAATATATTCTGCCTTCTGTTTAAGTAACATAGCTTCAGTCACGACTGAATATCCAGCAAATGAATGCTTCACAAATTTTGGATTACAAATCTGTAAAAGAATATTTAAAAAAATATATATTTATTTCAAGTGGATTTATTAGCATTTAATTTCTATTAAGCCACGATTTTACTGTCTGTTCACTTCTTTGAATTGATACAAAGAAAGAAATGAAACATAACATAATTAAAACATTGATATGTAATTTATTTAAACTAAATAAAATAACAATTTTTTATACCTAATGTAGGTATCAAATACATTCTATAGTCACAAAAAGTGCACTACAAATAAAAATATTTCTCACTAATAGCACCTGCAGCGCTTTTGCATAATTTATGGTAATGATCGTGTCAATAGACGACCATAGCCTCCTACCATCAAGTGGACCGTCGTCTTTCCTGTCTGAAATAATTAAAAAAAATTATCAGCCCATGTAACCAATTCCTCACCGGTTGGCAGCTGATAAAAGCAACAATCAATGATGATAACGCTTCAGTTTCTGGCAAACTCATCAGTAACTGCCAAGCTCTGATATTTCCCTGACTTTGAGGATTGCAAGTCATATAATAGAACACAGGCCGAAGAAGTTCTAAGCTATTTGACGATACCCTGGAAAACACAAATAATATCTATCTATAATTATAATAAAATCGTAAACGAGCTGTGTCTCAACATTAAAACATTTTAAAAATAAGATAATTATATTTCTAAAAAAAATTTGTAAATGTAACTGAGACCATAAAATTGTTTTTTTGACCTCGACAAATCACCTATATTATATAGCCTATTGCAAAATAGGAAAATAGCACCTATGCATCAACCAGGCTAGTCTCTAGTCTATGTTACACATTTTTCCAAAAAAATGACACATATACATTACATATTTCTTACAAATGGTCAGAATGTGTGCACAGAGATTGCATTTGTAGCAAAATCTCATCTTCCACTTCAGGTTTCTTCTCCAACATGGTTATAAATGGATGCTGAGGAGATTTAAATGAAAATGGACACTTGTAAGATTGGCCAGCATTCAAACGGGACTTGAGATCCAGTATCAGAAGACCAGTCATTGCAGAGATTATTACTGAGCTATTACTGGAAAAAAGTAAAATTAATTCAATAAATATCAATAAAATCAAGTGACATCAATAAAGATTGGCTTATATTGCAAGAAAATTTCCATTATTGTTACGTATTACCTCTCCGCACTTGCATAACCTGTGGCAATGCTTGTGTTATAGGCGACGGTAGACACCTACCATCAACTTAACCGTCAGCCTATCTGTCGACCTTTACATAAAGAAAAAAATTATGTTACACTCTTTAGTTTTGACTGTTCATATTAGAGTGTAAGCCAGACCTCTCAGGACTATCATAACTTAGAAAAACTTAGGTATGCTAGAAATTTACTACCATCACCTATAGATGATTATGCAAAAATTAGGTAGTTTGCAAACTAAGAGAAATAAACATTTGTATATTTCATACTTACTGAGCACTAGGTATCATGGTTAGTACAGTCGACATGGTGTACCCAATTTCTAATACACCAAGTTCCACAAGCGCTAGAAGGCCTTGACAAGCAGTCAAGCTCACGACAGTGTTTTTTGATAAACATTGTTCCAGTAGAAATTTCAACTCGAGATTATCCAAAACGAATTTTTGTTTGTCTTTAGGATTGTACTTAGATTTTATGAGAAATATCAATTTATCGATTGCATTTGCCACTACGACACCATTGTTTGATTCCAATTTGTATTTTATTTCTTCCATTGTGAATTTTATTAGAATGTTTGTTAAGAAAATAGTCAATGCAAAAGATTTAAAAACATAAACACAAACATAACCTATAAATTATTCCAGTCGGCAGTCGTAAGCCACAGAGGAGAAAATCTCCTCAGAATTCATCGTGTTCTGGAAGATTAACATGACCACAGATGGCTAAAAAAGTTGTTATATTAATGATATTTATATTTACGGATTATTCTTTTGTTAATATAATTTTATTGATACGCTAAATCTTTACTTCTTTTAGAGAAAGGAGCCTTTTAAAGCATATAAGCAAGGCAGTGGCATATTGACATTCCTTGACATTTGTTATGATATAGACCAAATATAGACTAATCTGTTTGTGATGTGGATTTGTGGATTGAGGTTTTTGTCGTGATTCACTTGATTTATTTATTCAAATTTCGTATTTGCACACAACTTTCTGGGATTTCTGAATTTTCTGAAATAAATTAAACTACTAAGCTAGAATGGCGACACCGCCCCGTGAAACTATTCAAAAACAAATACAACAGGACTGGGCAAACAGAGAATATGTTGAAGTAATTACAGGGAGTATTAAGAAAATCACAGACTTCCTCAATTCTTTTGGTAAGTGCAAGTTAGATGAAATGTATAAAATAACCAACTCGTTATCGTAAGTAATCGCATAATTAAACTTTTCAGACATGTCTTGTAGATCACGACTAGCAACTTTGAATGAAAAATTGACTTCACTGGAAAGAAAAATTGATTACTTGGAGGCTTGCGTAAGTTCTAACAATATAAATTTTATAATATACTGGCTGTTGCACGCGACTTCGCCCGCGTAACTTTATGAAGTATACCGGTAGGTAGTAACAGGGTTTACTCCACCTCTGTGGGCTGTATATTTCAGTTCTACAATTCTACATTACAACTAGTTATATTATTAGGTAGGGGGGAAATAAATGCTGGTACCCCTAGCATAATGTTAGTAACATAATAGCATAACATAGCATTAGTAAAATATTCTAATTCTATTTGTTTTTGTTAAATCCAATCGATACCATTTTGTGGCAGAAGTCTAAAAGTGCAAGCCAAAGTGATAGGGAAATAGGCTCTTATAGCATAATAATTATAAACTAATTATTTATGTTTTTTACAGGTAACTAAAGGTGAAACGTTGACATGAGGTTCGATTACCAACATTACTGTGTAATGTGTCTCATATGTAAGGTATAAGTAGATTTTAATTATGTTTTAATGTTAGTATTAAGAAATAAATTTTGTTTATAATCATGTATATTTATTTATTTACATAGCAATTAAAGAAACAGATTTTATGATTTGATATGCATACAAGTTTTGACTGTATAACGAATCCTACAATTATACGGTGACATATACATCATTATATTATAGTCAATTAGACTCAAACGGCATTGAGTTATTTAGTTGATTAACTATCTTAGGATACCCATAAACATGTAAAAGGCATTGAAATTTTTCATTTTTATGTGACAAAATCCAATCACAGTTTAGTTAATTCAATAGATTATTTAGTGTGTAAAACATGGGGGATGAATTGTAAAAAAAAAAATGTATAGACAGGAAGATAAAACTAAAATCAAATGCACGGTCGTCAATCTTATCCCTATGGGATCATTAATTCCATGAGTGTCCACCGTCTGTCAACGAGGCATATTAAAACTTAAAATGTCATAATAATAATATAGTTTTAGTACTTTATTTTAGTGTAGTCTTTGATTTTTATCAATAAATCAATTGATTACAAATTTACTCTGATTTTTATGACACTGGCCAAAAAAAAATTGCCTATTGTAAGTAACTTTGTAACCAAGTCTGTGTTCTTGTCTATGAATAATAGTAAATAATATTTGTTGCATTATTGTATGTAAGTATTAGATGTGTATTATTAAAATAAAACATTTTAAATAAGTAGGTACTATTTAATTTATTAAATTCTTTCCAAAATTAAAGACACTCCTTGACCTCCGCCACAATTGGATGCAGCTATGCCTCTTTTCAAATTTCGGCGCCTAAAACAAAATAATATTTTACATTAATTTGCCTTAGTTTTACATTAGTTTTAGGTTCACTGTTCTAATATTTTTTATTTTTTATTCCTTATGTAATTAAATGTCCCATCTAGCTTCTATTTGCCTTTTATTTATTTATTTATTTATTTAAAAAAGGCTTACCAACTAAAGACATACTTAAACACAGTATACAACACTCACACAGAGGAACATCACAAGTATGCATTTAAATTATAGGAAAGCACAACATTAATTTTGATTAATTAAATTATAAATGAATTAACAATGAGTCAATGAGATCAAAAATACAAATACCTAAAATCAACTTACATATTATTATAATTACTTAATTAGTAACATAAAATCAATCAAGTCAATAAAACAAAAATAGCAATCAACTTTTTTTATGAAAAAAAAATCTTCATGTTCCTTGACTAAATTAATAATTTTTATGCGAGGAATCGCATGCTAGGGTAGATATATTTCGTTTTTTTTTAAGCATTTTCTAATTTTTATTTAATGCAGAAATCTTGGTAGATAGCATTAAAAAATTACCTTTCAGCTAGAATAATTTCATGATTACTTAATATTGATAACATAACTCCCCCCCCCCTCCACTAGGATCCTATGGGATCCTAGGATATTTCATTACTTCAACATTCCTAAAGATTTCTCTCAGCTCACGTGTGGAGTAGGAAATTCCTCTTTTATCATAATTTCTAACCATATATATGGAGTACTAAACTTTATTTGTAAAGACTAGTACTTCATTCTTATTGAATTTAATGAAATTCTCACCTAAGCTCATATATGAGATGAACTGCCATCCTAGCTCCGGTAGCGGCAGTAGGGTTGCCAACTGCTAGCGAACCACCGTTAACATTGACAAGGTCAGCGTTTATTTTCAATGTTCTTGTCGTTATCAGTACTTCGGATGCAAAAGTTTCATTCAGCTGTAATTAATTACAGAATGACTTAAGTTACTTTAATAATAATAATAATAATAATAATAATATTTCTTTATTTCAGACTTTCGTCCATAATTATTTTACATCAAAAAATATAAAAATATATATACAACGCCTTAAGCTACATAATTATGTATCTACACAATGCAATTTACAGTAATTTTTATTTATTTATTATTTTTTATTTGCGCTCCTGTGAACACCAAGCCAATACTTTTGAAAGGGACCAGTGTAGTCCTCACCGGTGACTCCAAGAATCCCGTTTTCGGAATTTCGAGTTTTCTCCCAGAAAGAAAATATTCTTTGATTGAAGTAAATTAAGTAATTAAAAATATACCTAACAAAGCATCTTCTACCCATTTTGATTTTTAAATATTCCTTAACCTAGCATAGTAGTGGACGTAGTTAGACAAACTTTGAAAAAAAAAAACCAATCTGGTTGCAATGTACAACCGAAGATGACCTCTAGTATTTTTATTTGTACTTGCCTCAAATAAGTCCAGGTCATTATTTTTTAAGATGTTTTCAATAGCAGGCAAAACGCCTAATTCTCTAGGATGCACTCCTACGCAACTCCACCCAACCAATCTTGCCAGTGGACGTAAATCGTGAAGACGTATTGCCTCCTCGCTGGCCAAGATCAGAGCGGCAGCGCCATCTGCCGGTAGCTACGCGAACGTTTTGTAAACATTTTTATCATGTACTAGCTGGTGCCCGCGATTTCGTCCGCGTTGAACGATAAACGGTACCCTACGTCCTTTCTGGTGTACCAGACAACGTGTATGTAAAAATTTCATGGTGATCGGTTCAGTAGTTTTTGCGTAAAAGAGTTACAAACATTCATACATCCAAACATACTTTCGCATTTATAATATTAGTACGGATGTAGGTATTTTATATTTAAATACATCTTTAAAAAGCAAGTTTAAAATTTTTAAAAAATCCATTAGAATTAACAGCGTATTAGATATATATATAAAGTTATTTATAGATTTAAAAATGGCAGTAGGTAAAACAGAAAAGCTCACAGAAGAATGATCAGCCGTCCCATAGTTTGCAGGAAAACTAGTTTCGTCTTCTTTAATTTCGATCTCTTCATTTTTTAACTTCACTTTTAAGGTTGTAAGTTCCTCATCAAAAATCTTACATTTTTGTGCTGCAACCAGAAAATATTTCAATACGTCTATTTTAGGTATAAACATAGAGTAAATGTATTTACTCTATGGTATAAGTGATCAATTTGCATTTTGCCAATTATAATAATTTTTGTTGCTACGAATTTACCCGACAAAATTTACGAAATTCCAGAGATCCAAGCATAGTGACATCGTCTTGTGTTTACAGGCGGCAAAAGCAATCAACCCCTCACCGTCATCATTCTGCCTGATGCCTAATCATTGTCTAGAAACAGCCCAAGTTCATTGCTGTAAATCGACTTCAATTTCTATCTATACTATTATATAAAGTTGAAGAGTTTGTTTGTTTGGTTGTCTCAAGAACTACTGGTTCGAATTGAAAAATTCTTTTTGTGTTGGATAGTCCATTTATCGAAGAAGGCTATAGACTATAGAGAACGTGGACGAAGTCGCGGGCACCAGCTAGTAATAAATAAATACATGCCTCTGCTCCATTTTGAACGACTTTGAACACAGAATTCTTCGACATCATTCTTGTTTATATCATATTTCCTCGTCAAATCTTCAAATATCGACTCCAAAGTCATTCCATTTTTACTATCAACTGTGTTCTTTTCCAAATTATCTTCCAGGAAATAGTTTGATCCAAGTCTAGTCCCAAAACGGACGTTTCTTACAAAATGAGGCATTGCCGACATAATTTCAGTGCCACCAGTCAGTACAATGTTAGAAGCGCCTGCAAGGATATCCTAGAAATTACATAAGTGTCTTAAAAATTTTCGGACTACAATATTTTTAGTGAAAGCTGCCTTCTTTAAGATTTATTATTTATATATATCTATGTACTATGTATGTAACTACCTGTGCCCCAGTAATAATAGCCTGCAAACCACTACCACACGCTTTGTTCACTCCCAACGCCGGCTTCCCTATTGGTATTCCAGAATAAATACCACAATATCTTGGCGTTTTGCCTCCGTCGCATTGGCTTAACTGGAAATTTAAATTTGCTATTGACATATATGTAGATACAAATTATCAGGTGGCGCGGGGTTAGCTATTGATTAAATAATTAGGTTAAAAAATAATGATGTCACACATACATAATGCACATTCCCGATAATTGTAGCATCGATCACAGTAGGATCTAAATTCGCTGAACAAATTGCTTCCTTCGCCGCGGCAGCGAACGCGTGCGAAGCTGGCAACTCTCGTAACAGTCCGCCATATTTGCAAAATGGCGTGCGTTTTGCGCCGATTATGAATATTCCTGTAATTTCATTGGGCAACTTTGAAAAATTCATTTTTATAGTTGACCCTGCCAGGAATAGAACCTTACAATGCAATGGGCTCGCCGTCTAATACATATAGAATTCTATAAAAGCGTAATTTTTTTTATTAATAAGTATACCTAACGGTTAAATTTTTAGAATTATATTAGGTTAAAACAGTTAAATTAAAAATTTAATTTTTTTTACTACTTAGTAATAATACTTAGTAGGTACTTCGATAATAATTATAAAAATCCCTTCAGGGAGATTTTTATACTTGTATTGTATCCTATACTAGCTGTCCCGCTCCCGGCTTCGCCCGGGGCGCATTTTTTTTTCTTAAATACTTTCCCTGATTATCCCTCTATCCATTGGTGAAAACCGCATGAAAATCGGTGCAGTAGTTTTTGAGTTTATCGCGAACAGACAAACAGACGCGGCGGAGGACAAAATTTCATGGTGATCAGTTCACTAGTTTTTGTGTGAAAGAGTTACAAACATCCAAACATACTTTCGCATTTATAATATTAGTACCTACAGATAATTATATAATTATAAAGTACGGATTATCTAGTCTATGGAAATATTGAAAAAAATATCAAGCAAGTACATCTACCATTCGTTTTATCAAAATTATTTACTATCAAGTGAATTAAAGAAAGATTAATTAATAAATACCTTTACATTTGACCACCATGTTTGTAAGTCAAAAAAACAAAACAATAATAAGTATAGAATGAGAAAATTTTAGATTAGATATGAGACATATGAACGTGTTATTTTGTTCGTGTTTACTTGATAACTCCGTACATTTACAAACTTTATCTATGTACGTAAACATTGTCGAATATAATGTGTATATTATATAACTATATGTATATGATACACACTTATGAATATACTTATATTTTATTCATCGTTTAGAAGAACTTTTAAAAGAAATTCATTAAGTAATTTATATGTACTGTGAATAGAAAAAAATGTGTCATCTGAAATCTGGTCAGAAGTGAAAACTTAGCTTATCAAAAAATTAATAATTAAAAAATTATTTTACATCCATACCAATATTATAAAGAGAAAAGGATTTGTATGTTTGTAATGAATTAATTCAAAAACTAGTGGACCGATTTTAAAAATTCTTTCACCTATAGAAAGCTACATTATCAGCGAGTAACATAGGCTGTATTTTATAAAGTTACGCGGGCGAAGTCGCGTGCAACAGCTAGTATATTATATACTAGTAGTCGAGTTTAGTGCATTTTCCCCATACAATAGTGCCCAACGCGTCCAAAGAAGTTTTCAAAATTGTAATATTTTTAGGGGGTTTCTTGATATTATTTAATTAAATTGTATCACACAGGCTGACGGTCCATTAGAATCCAGATGATACTTAGGTGGCTACCGTCGCCTATAACTCAAACATCGCCACATGTGCTTTTAACGACCTAAGTGGGATAAGGGATAAGGAAATTGGCTCTGATATCCCTCTCACCGAAACACAAGAGCACAACATGTGTGCCTCCTGTAAAGGGGTTGTGTCTGCCACTACTAAAGGATTCTCATAGTACTCTAGGTACTAACCGATAAGTATTTTGTCAATAAATATTCCAAAATATTGTACATTCCTAGAAGACATGATAAAACCAGAAACCCCTATAGCACACAGTAAAGATTATCTATTAGCACCTATGCTAATGTTATGATTAGATATTATGTAGGCATAACTATCAAAAATATGCGTGATGGCATATTTGACATAAACAAAAATAAGATCCAAATTAATCAAAAAAACAATTTATTTTATTTAAAAAAACATTTGATGTCAGTCTTGATAAAATATAACATTCTATGATATTGTATCGTAGTAAAATAGGCTTTGGCATACATCCGGCATGTCGTAGGCAGAGTTGTCCGTCGGTGTTGCATCGTATATGTGCCATGACTTAATAAGAAATTTGATGACAGATGCTAAGGCTCGAGTTCACCAACAGACAGTTATTTTTAAACAGCCGTTTAATAATATTTTGTTGTTCACAGTCGCTAAAATGCGGGTTAAACGCCCTAAACATCTGATTAACTTAAGGATTAATCTAATGTTTAGGGCGTTTAATCCGCAGTTTAGCGATGGTGATCAACAAAATATTATAAATTTTAAAAAGCTGTTTAAAAATAACCGTCTGTTGGTGAACTCGAGCCTAAGTTGATCAATTTGAATAATTTAAACAGTTTCTAGCAGCAAAGCGATGCCTTGTCCTCCGCCTATGCATGCAGAACCAATACCTCGTTTTAAATTGCGACGTCTGAAAAAGAATCAGTCAAATAATATTGGAAAGTCTCATTTGATCACCAAATTTAGTGGCAGTAACCACCCCCTTACAGATGACCACCGTGAAATAACAGCACGTGTGCTGTTGTGCTTGTGCTCATCCTTAATCCTACTACCTACAGTCGACAACGCATTTGTAATACCTGTGGCGTTGCTTGTGTTATAGGCGACGGTAGCCACCTGTCATCAAGTTGACCGTCTGCCTGTCGGAAGACTCTTACATTAAAAAAAACCACTTCGCTGTAAGAGTAACATTTGAAGCGTGATTTCATTCAACACAACATAACTGATTTTTTTATAGGCAGGCTGACGGTATTACCATCGCCTACAAGCAATCATTAAATCTGTCAAAATGGTAATAACTCAATATAATCTTAAGCTTTGTTTGAATCTGTGTTTTTTGTTAGAAATAAAATAATACGTATATAAGTAAATAAAAGAAAAAAGTCTATTCTCACCTCAGTTCGTGGGCTAGATGTGCTGTAATTCTAGCTCCAGACGCTCCCACAGGATGTCCCAGAGCGATAGCGCCTCCATTAACATTCAATTTATTCTGATCTAAATTTAACTCTTTCACGCAAGCCAAAGTTTGAGCTGCAAAGGCCTCGTTAATCTAAAATGGAAGGATAATATTTAATTTATTGGTGATAAAAAGTTATCGAGTAGAAAATTGGTCCTTCGATCCACATAATTATTAATAAAATAAATAATAATCTTTATTTGCCATGACCATGAGTAAGGTAAGTATAAGATGACATCTTGTTATTGCTCCAATATGACGAACTGAACGAAGATTAGGCATGAAAATATAAATTCTCTCTTGAAACGGAATTAAATGTAATAAATAAAAATTATCCATGAGAAGATCGTCAACCAAGTGATACAATATTGTTTAAAAAAATTAAAATATTTGATTCTTGAAGTTCACAAAAAGGCAAAGTTTTCATACATCTAGCCTGTGTGATACATATTGTGTTTGTTCCTTAGTAAGTGCATAGAGTAAATAGTACTGGTTAAGTACTATTTACTCTATGGTAAATATTTGACATTATTCCAGTGGTAGTTTAAAATAATTCGTACTTTTTCATCTATACAAGAAATAATAACGTTTTAAAATAATTCGTACTTTTTCATTTATACAAGAAATAAAGTCGCTGTCTATCTCTCTCTGTTTCTCCGCTAAGTTCTTCAAAACTACTCAATGGATTTTTATATATGTGCGTAATTTGCAAAAAAATGCTGCATTTTTTTTGCAAATTATTACATCCCTACGAAGTCGGGATTTATAATGAAGCAATACAGACTTACCTCGACTAAGTCAATGTCGTTAAGTGTAAGCCCCGAGACTTTGAGGACGTTATTGATAGCTGGAACTGGGCCTATGCCCATGACGCTCGGATCGACTCCCACGAAGGACCAAGCGAGAAGGCGAACCAGGGGTGTGAGGTTGTGTATCTTAACAGCTTCCTCGCTTGCCAACACGAGGGCACCAGCTCCGTCGTTGACGCCCTAAATTTGTTAAGGACCTTTAAGTGGGGCTGAAGAAAAACACGTGGGGGAATGTGCTTCTCTGCTTTTGGCTGTGCCTTAGCTACTCATTTCAATTTCTCCTCATTCTCAAACCAAATGTTTATTGGTTTCTATAAATTCGTTGGCTTTAGTGTTGGGTCCAATAAAGTTTCTTTGTTAGAATAAACCATAAAGCTAAAGTTTTTTTTTTGTTTAGTTAAACGCGTCTAATTCTTGAACTATCAGTCGGATTTCATTTTTTTTTTATTTTGATAGCCCTATGATGATAAACTTCCTAAACGAGCCGAGAAAAATTAGAAAGAATGCTAAGCGAAAATGCATTGAATAGGCTCCGTAACTACTGGACCGATTTGAAAAATTCTTTCACTGTTGGGAAGCGAGTAACGTAGGCTATATTTTATAAAGTTGCGCCGACGAAGTCGCGTGCAACAGCTAGTCGTAAATAAAATTTAAAATATGTATGTTTTACCGAAGAATTTCCAGCGGTAACTACTCCCCCTTTGCGGAATAGGACTGGCAACTTGGAGAGCGCTTCCATATTAGTTTCGGGTCTGGGATGTTCATCGGTATCGATCACCATCTCTTGTCTCTTCACCTTCACTGTCACAGGACTCATTTCAGCCTTGAATACGCCATTGTCGTGTGCTATAAGCAACAAAGTTTTCACAATTATTGCCCAGAAATTTTCAGTGTAAAATATGATATTGTTTAGTAGAAAAGTTATGAATAAGACTGCTTGTTTTCTTTTAATATTAAAAAAGTCTTATGATTATTCAAATTAAATGGCTTTCTAGTTGTTCAATGAGACTTTTTAATTTTAAAAAAGTCACATACCAGATTTCCACCTGCTTTGAGACTGCAAAGCAAATTCATCCACCTCACCCCTCTTCAAGCCATACTTTTCAGCGAGGTTTTCTGCCGTTTCTGGCATTGTGAACTTGCAAAACGTGTCCAAGGAACTCCTCACGAGTATATCCTCAAATTCGGTATTGACACCCAGCGGGATGCCGAAACGGGCATTTCTCACCACGAAGGGCACAGCCGACATGTTCTCCGAGCCACCAGCCAGGGAGATTTGAGCTGCTCCTGTCAGGATATCCTGCAGAATAAAATCATATTAATGACATTACTTACCATTCACCAGATCACCACCAACGCCAGTTACACTCAAGTTACATGGATGTAAATAGTGGGACAACTTTATTCCCATGAAGTTTAAAAATTATTTCATGACGGTGGCTCTGATTTTTAATTTGTAATGATTCCAACAAATTGACTAGGTGTTGATCAATAAACGAGTTGATTTTCAAACTGACTTGGGCTGAATTGATGACAGCTTGAAATCCGGAACCGCAGAGCCTATTGACGGCAACAGCTGGCTTCTCCTGAGGTATACCCGCCTTGAGCGCAGCATGACGTTGCGTTAGAGTCCCGTCTGCTGATCCACTTATCTGAAGCATAGCAAATATTTAATTACAATAGGTAATACATACTATAGTTACCATGTTAAGGTAATAATATGTATTACATATCTAAGGCACATACCGAATACACTTGACCGACGTTCACGCTGTCAACAATGTTTGGGGAAACGTTACCAGCTCTCAAAGCGTCCTTGAACACTGTCGCCAACAGGTCCGAAGGGCGAGTGTCTTTAAGTTTGCCTCCCATTTTGCCAAATGGACTTCTTTTAGCCGATACTATGAATACGCCTAAAAAATGTGACATTTTATCAATATTAGCACATATCAATAACGCAGTATATACTCATAGCATGCGGCCTGGCCTGACTCTGTTGCAATTTTTTCTGCAAATTATATAGGTACACAAAACTTCCTCGTTTATCACTCTTTCCATTTGTGAAAACCCTATCGAAATCTGTTAGCTGGTTTAGAATAAGTTAGAAGAGAAACAGAAGCGTCCAGAGGCTTTATTTTATAACTAGCTGTGCCTGTGACTTCGCACGCGTTTTATTCGGTATTATTTCAATTAACTTAACTTTTTTTGTATAAACCAATTGGAATGAAAAAAATACTAATGTAATGTAATAAAAAATACTTAATAACATTGATGTTTGCTGCAATTCAGCAATGAAACCGCATTTAAATCGATTAAGCCGTTTCTAAGATACAAACGCATAAATAGACTAAAATTCTAAAAACTACTTTTTTGACCTCCGAACCTAACATAATATACTTACATGTACAATTTGTTTTTTTATTGTGGCTCGTTTAAGATTTTATAATACACTAGCTGTTGCACGCGACTTTGCCCGCGTAACATTATAAAATATAGCCCATGTTACTCGCAGATAACGTAGCTTTCTATAGATGAAAGAATTTTTAAAATCGGTCCAGTAGTTTTTGAGTTTATTCATTACAAACATAATGTTCTTCTCTCTTTATAATATTAGTAGGTATAGAGTATATAGATGTATAATAGATATTGAGTATGACACTCTCTCCTCGCTGAGCATCGATGTTCAAGAGAAAGTATGTAGGTATTACCTACATAAAAGACTGTTTTAATTATTCACTTATATATGAATTCGTGTTTTCTTACCTTGTTTTAAAGCCACAGACATTTTTAAAAGGTTTTGTTTAGCCAAAGAAAAAGTACAAACAATCACACACAAGGCCAAAGTCGGCAAGTCAACAACCCGAAACGTACGGTCGCTTGACACGTAATATCAGCAGTTGATAAATAAATGTACACATGTACGAGTTATATCTACGTAATAACATACATATACAAAGAATTTATCTTTGTGGTGTTGGTGTATTTAATATACTATACTTGTAGGCATATATTTTTACGAAATTTATTAGATAATAGCTAAGTAAGTTATATCTTTATAGGTATATTTTTTATCTGATGTACTTTGTACCTTTGTCTTGTGTTTTTGAAGACAAAAACACTAGCGAAATTATAATAATAATAGGTAAAAAAAATTGTATAGTGAATGTATATTTTAAGGTTTATTTTTTATGTTAAAGTCGACAGATAGGCTGACGGTGCACTTGATGGTGGTGGCTACCGTCGCCTATAACACCAGCAACGCCATAGATGCTGTATGTGCGCTGCAGACCATAGTTTGATTAAGGATAAGGATTTGGGAAGGGTGAATAATTAAAGTGTGTGTATCTTTTTTTATTTAAAATGTAATATTAATTGTAGCTCTGTTAACCCTTTAACCGCTTGGTTTTGTAGGAGTTGTCGCTTGACTAATGAATTTATTTATTTTTTTAAGAGAAAGCAACTCAATGATTTAAAAATAAACATTATACAACTAGAATCGTATATATAATGGCTCTGGCAAAATGGACACGAAAATAATTGTAGACTCTAAGAAAATAAAAATAAAAATTACGAGCGGTTAAAGGGCTGTAACTTTGCATTATTATATTAGTTACTAGCTGTTGCACGCGGCTTCGCCCGCGTAAAAGTTGAAAGTTTTTTTAAATCCGTCCAGTAGTTCATGAGTTTGTTCATTACAAACAAAAATACAAATCTTTCTCTTTATAATATTACCTAGTAGATTTAGACCAATGTAGACATTTATTTATTGTAATTTATACATTGACTTTTTATTGAATTATAAGCATTTAAGAAACGAGTACATACCCACCGACCAAATTATAATATTACTAGCTTTTGCCTGCCAATTCGTTCGCGTGTATATGTATATGCAAGCTGTAATTAAAATTATAAACAAACCTCCGACTTTCTATTGAGTCCAGAGGCTATATCTGCTGTAAGTTGCTGAGGAGTTGGGTATCTTGATGCTGCAGCGTCAGATCAAGGTTACCATGTCATGGAAACACTACAGAAGTGACAGTATACTAAATTTCTCAATAATCGAACCTGTTGAATTTAGTGAAATCCCTTAGTTAACTAGGAAATGGGCTGATGGAATTTTTTCAGGATAAAAATTATCCTACACTTGTATAATTATATGTTAGGAAATAAACTATCTCTGTGGCAAAATTTCATCCAAATCAGTTCAGTAGTTTTTAAGTGAAAGAGTAAACATTCATCCATCCTTACAAGCTTTCGCATTTATAATATTAGTAGATTTTTTTTATTTTTTTTATTATAGGTAAGGTTAAAATAAAAACAATAAATAAATTTCAAATTTTAATGATTGAATAACATTTACATAAAAATACATCTAAATATACAATAAACATTTCAAAAATATTCATTAAAAACTTTCATTAAAACAATAACTTCAGTCTACTTGTGGTTTTGCTTAAAAATATATATTTGTATTACAATCTCAATTTTTTTTTTTACAAATATATTATTAAAAGTTCTTTATAAGTACTTATTTACAAAAAAAATATTACCCAATTTTAAAAAAAATTGCACATATTTTTAAAAAAACTTTTTTGACATCCTTATAATAATTTGATGATTTTGGCTGGGATTTGACAAACACCTTGATCTTATTATATATATATATAAATTAATTATACAGTCTCCACCATAACCGCTATGCCCTGTCCCCCGCCGATACAAGCCGACCCGATCCCTCTCTTAAGGCCCCGACGTCTGTCAAACAAATTTGCCATTTACTAAAGGCTCATGCGACACAAAACTCGATATTAATAACACCGTATGATAATAATTAATCATTAAGTTAATCAGATGTTAAGGGCGTTTAATCCGCAGTTTAGCGATGGTGTACAACAAAATATTATTAAACGGCTGTTTAAAAATAACCGTTTGTTGGTGAACTCGAGCCTAAGGGCCTCTTTCACCATGTGTCAAGTCAAGTAGGCTAACCGCCATTTAAAGTCACCGGTAACCGGGAATGATGGAGATGATATACCTTTGTTTGTGCGATAAAACATTAAAAAGAAAATAATGAAAAAAATTCGCCTATCAAAGTATACAGTAAACCGAGTGCATAATTTAATAAAACATAAAATTATTCCTAAATGTAACTAATCAACATTTTACTTGTAGTTAGTGAAAGAGGCCCTAATTAACACTCGCCGTCCGACGCAAAAGCGGGGTGTTATAAGTTTATTCGACGTGTGTGTGTGTGTGTGTGTGTGTGTGTGTGCGTGTGCGTGTGTGTGTGTGTATGTGACACACCAACACACACCTGACATCATGTGCCAGGTAAAAGGGCGAGTTATAAACACGTTTTGAATTTTGGCAAAACAATTTTAATTTTGGTCTGTGTGGTATTCCAGGTCCTCCTAGATAATTATTATATACTAAAAAAAAAGCATCGGGCATAAAAATTTAAAATATGCGCGTATTACCCGTGTACGCACGTAACAAGTGAAACTTCTTTGGCTATAGATGTCACACGTCATACAGAAACGTCACAAGAAGCGTCACGTGACGAGAATCACTGAAGCGTCACGTGACGAGTCTCACTGAAGCGTCACGTGACGAGAGTCAATGAAGCGTCACACAAAATTCGACCTTGAATTCATCGAGCGTGTTGAGGACCGACTCAATGTATTTTAAAAAGTGGTCCCAGAGATGGCGCTAGTAATTAGAGAGAGAGACAGATAGATAGAAGATTATATGCTACACTAGCGCCATTCTGGCCACTTTTAGAACCTTTATTTTGTTGTTGGGGGGGGGGGGTCCATTGTTAATTGTTTCAGTTTGATTAGGATACATACTTGAGCTCGTGCACCAGATGCGCGGTGATCCTGGATCCAGAGGCTCCCAGGGGATGACCCAGCGCAGTGGCGCCCCCGTTCACGTTCAGCTTTTCCATGTCCAACTTCAGGGCCTTCGCGCACGACAGCGTCTGCGCCACGAACGCCTCGTTGATCTGACGACGTCGAACATTTTACTCCACTATACTGGCTGTCGCACGCGACTTCGTTCGCCTCGCTTTATAAAATATAAGCGGCGACTTCGTCCGCGTTGAAAGATGAAAGGTACCCTATGTCCTTTCTAATGTCTCAGACAACGTGTATGCAAAATTTCATAATGATCGGTTCAGTAGTTTTTGCGTGAAAGATTTACAAACATACATACTTTCGCATTTATAATATTATATATATAAATATAAATAAAAGCACGAATAGCCTACGTTGCTCGCTGATAATGTGGCTTTATATGGATGAAAAAGGAATTCTTTAAATCCCTCCATAGTTTTTGAGTTTATTCATTACAAACAAAAATACATACAAATCTTCTCTCTTTATAAAATTTGTATAGACTACTAGCTGTTGCACGCGACTTCGTTCATTTAACTTTATACAAAATATCCTATGTTTTACTCGCTGTCTATAGATGAAAGAATTTTTAAAATGTAAAAGTATTAAATAACTCTGTCTGTCTGTATGTCTGTCTGTTACCTTTTCACGCTTCAACTACTCGACCGATCATCATGAAATTTTCCCTACACGTTGTCATAGATACAGAAAAGGGCATAGGGTACCTTACTATTCATCTAGAAAAGAATTTAGTACAGTTCCCAAGAGATCAGACAGACATAGTTACTTTCACTTTTTTTTTTTATTGAGTCAAAGCAGCGCTTGATGTAAGGTGCAGATGCTGCCTAAGGTGCAGACCACCCTTACCTACTAAGTGCTCATTTACCCTTGATTTTAAGACACCGAGGTTGTAATTATTTTGAGGAAAACACAAGACGCAGGCAGTGAGTTCCACTCCCTAGCAATTCGGACAAGGAAGGTGACCGAGGAACATCAGTGTCTGTCCGCAAGCGGTTGGATCAGATCGTATAGAATGAGACTCACACTCTCCGTAGTGCAGACTATAGAAAATCTGCAGGCTTTCAATTTAATTAACTGAATTAAATAAATTAAATTCTCTCCAGACTGACTTGGAAGTGGATATTTTTCATGACAGCTTGAATTGTTTTAAAAGGAAACTCTCAAGATTCAAAAGTATTGATTAATTGCTTTCATTTTGACGTTATTTTATTCAAATAATAATATAAATAATTTAGTTGTGAATTTATGGTCTGACGAATTGATGTTGCTGATTGGATTGTTGTTGATAGGATTAAATTGTATTATTGGATATAGCTTTGACTTGTACCTATAATGTAATTAATTGAATTGACTTATTATTTTTTATTTTTTTTTTCTAAATTTTTAACAGAGACAACATGTAACATATTATTATAGCTGTAGATACCAAGTAATTGGTACGCAAATGTAAACGTGTTTTTATAACCAATGTATGTGACTTGGTAAATTTTGATGTGCTGTTGGTATCTCGATTAAATAAAATAAAATAAAATAAAAATAAAATTAAATACATATTATCAAAACATTAATTTGATTTTGAAATGAGACTTTAACTTTAACTTTCATAATATAGAATAATGCTACTTCACATACACACATTCAGACGCACACATACACTTACACATTTTATTTATTAGTAACATTGTATAGATCATGTAGTTAAATAGATGAATAAATCTGTGGCCTGGTGCTAAAAGGACCAAAGTCCTTTTTTGTGAAAAATGGGATTTAACAGCAAAGTTGTTGAAAAAGAATGATATTTATTTGTCATAACAATAACAAAAAGATATTTTAGTAATACTACAATATAACATGTAAATTATAACTATCAATTCTTGTTCATTGTTCTAATGCTTATTACCGAAAGATAGGAATATAGATATTGGCCCTTTTAGCACCAGGCCACAGATATTATTTTGTATTTTTTTTTGTATTTGTATTTGAAGTTGAGACTGTACAAGGGTGTCGTTGCCAATAAGTTTCTTAGTTCTTCCAATCGAGACCAATACCCGGACAATAAGAGGTGGCAGCAGTACTCTATGCAATATCGGACTTATATAGGTCAAGGATCTGTCTGAAAAGGGATGCCCAATTTTCTGAAAGTAATCATCATCATCATAATCGAGGAAGAAACTTACCTCGATGAGGTCGACGTCGTTGAGGGTCATTTTGGTGGCTTTGAGGAGGTTCTCGATGGCGGGCACAGGGCCTATGCCCATTATGCTGGGGTCTACGCCCACGCACGCCCATCCCACGAGCCGCGCCAGCGGGCGGAGACCCTTCGAGGACTCCTCGTCGGCCAGCACCAGGGCTCCGGCACCGTCGCTGATGCCCTACACCGCAACACTTTTTATTTTTACTGACACTGACACTGAGGCAGCCCCCGATTGGCGGCAGTCGCCATCCCCTTAGAGAACCACGGTGATATAAAAGCACGTGTCCTTTGTTTCGGTGACCAAGTAAAGCAGTCTTTCTCAAAGTGGGCGATAACGCCAGAAAAAAATGGGGGGCGTTTTTGTGGTTTAGGGGGGCGATGGTTGATTTGTAATTTAATTTAATTGGTATATATTTTAAAATTCACTAAAATTAAAACCTACCCACTGTTCAATATCGAACAATTATTTTATATTTCTGCCCTGTATATATGATGGTATAAAAACTAAAGATACTTAACATACATAAATTATTATATAATTAATATTTATAAAATATTGTAATTGCGTTTTAATTTGCTCTCGCTGGTAAAAATGTCTAGTTTAGAATGTAAGTTTTAAACACCAGAACCGACTAATATAATATAAGCACACTATAACTAAATTAAATAAAGTACTTAATGAAAATGGGGGGCGTTTTTGGGTTTAGGGGGGCGATGGTTGATTTGTAATTTCATTTAATTGGTATATATTTTAAATTTCACTAAAATTAAAACCTAACCACTACTCAATATCGAACAATTATTTTATATTTCTGCCCTGTATATATGATGGTATAAAAACTAAAAATACTTAACATACATATTATTATGTATGTTAAGTTCTCTCGCTGGTAAAAATGTCTAGTTTAGAATGTAAGTTTTAAACACAAGAACCGACTAATATAATATAAGCACACTATAACTAAATTAATTAAATTACTTAATGAAATTGTGGTTTTTATGTTTTAGGAGTGTATAAAAAAATTGGGGGGCGATGAAAAATAATTGATTTTCGAAGGGGACGGTATAAAAGAAATAAGTTTGATAATCTCTGAAGTGAAGGATGCCGAATCAATTTCCTTATCTCTTAACAATAATCCTAGTGTAGACAACGGCACAGTACATTTTATGTTATAGGCGACGGTAGCCACCTACCATCAAGTGGACAGTCAGCCTGTGTCTACAGCCTGTGTTTTAAAAATGCTTAACATTAAAAAAAGAAAAAAAAATCTGTCAATTTATCACTCAATAAATTGATTATTATTCACTTTTCATTTGTTTTGACTTACTTATTATAAAATATTCATTTTTATATATGTATATTTTTATTGTAGGATTTATTATTAATATTATTATTAGGTTTATTTATTAATTTATTATTAAATTTTAGTTCTCAATTTATAAATTTGTGTTATTAATTGTTATTAATTTGTGTATATATATGTCTGTTTGTTTCTTAATAAATAATTTTTTTTTTATCAAAAAGAAAATTGTTTTTTATTTTATGTTTATGTCAATATATCTAAGTATAAAAAGAAGGGCTATTAATAATAGTTAAAAATAAGTTTAAAAACTAACCGAAGCGCTGCCAGCGGTGACGAGACCTTCCTTCTTGAAAACCGGTGGCAACTTTTTGAGGGACTCGATTGTGGTCTGCGGACGAGGATGCTCATCGGTGTCCACCTTCACCTCCTTCCTCTTCACCGTGATGGTCACAGGTTCTATTTCCGCTTTGAACACTCCCGCCTCGTTAGCTGTCCATTTTATTTATCATATTATATTTTTATTTTTTCCAAAATAAAAAAAAAAGTTTATTCATTACAAACATACAAAAATACAAATCTTTTCTCTTTACAATATTATTTATTTATAATTACATTTCTTCCATCTCTGCTGCGATTTCAAAGCGAATTGGTCCACTTCGTCCCTGGTGATCTTGAACTGGGCTCCCAACTTCTCCGCAGTCATTCCCATTGGAAGACCACAGTAGGAGTCGGTGAGACCCGACCACAGGGTGTCTTCGAAGGCCAGGGTGCTGCCCAGGACTGTTCCGAATCTGACCCCACGCACTGCGTAAGGGGACTGGGACATATTCTCCACACCACCGGCCACAGATATCTTGGCTGAACCGGTCAGGATATCCTAAATTATGTCCAATTTAGCTCTCTCTATATATATATTAAAGTATAGAAGAATTGGACACCTTCTAAATTTTAAGATTTTTTTTTTTTTTATTTAATAAGGTACACAAAACAGGACACTGTCATTAAATACATTGAATAGATATGATTACATTGAAGTGAACTAGACAGAGGCCCAAAACACGTGTACACAGCATGTCCAAACAAAACAGTGTTGCTTACACATTACAGAACAAAACAAAAGAAGAAGACAGAAAACAGAAAAGAGACGCACTTTCATCCAAAAGCAAGCTTAGTCATACTCCAAAAAAAAAAGTCAATTTGAGATGAAAGCACGTCTCCACAAAGCCACAACTAAACAAACATTTTAATAATATTAATATATAAGTGCAATAAAATATTATCTATTAAGATTTTATTTAATGATACTTGCAGTCACAATGGCCGTGATATTTTTTTTGAATTTAGTTAAACTATTTTCGAATATGTCAACTTTACCGCTATGCTTAAGCAGGAGATCGTTGTATTGCCGAAAATGTTTAATCATAAAATTAAGAAAATCTTTTATATAAAGTATTCGCTCATAATAAATTCAATATACATGGATGTAAAATATTATCATTATTATTATTATTTTGTTAATAGATAATATGGATATTATATCTGAAATAAATTATTATTATTATTATTATTATAAATATTTCTTATGTTTATTTTTGGCAATTTTGTTTCATTTAAAATATTAACTAATATAAGTAGATAAAGACAAATGTATTAAGGCTCGAGTTCACCAACAGACGGTTATTTTTAAACAGCTTATTAAAATTTAAACAGCTGTTTAATAATATTTTGTTGTTCAAAATCGCTAAAATGCGGGTTGAACGCCGTAAACATCTGATTAACTTAATGATTAATCTGATGTTTAGGGCGTTTAACCCGCAGTTTAGCGATGGTGATCAACAAAATATTATTAAACGGCTGTTTAAATTTTAATCAGCTGTTTAAAAATAACCGTCTGTTGGTGAACTCGAGCCTAAGCATTGCAAATAATCATTAATTCTATTTTATTTTTTTCATAAATTCTCAAACAACTTGAGAATATTGGAAACTCTACAAATAAATTATGTCTACAAATGCTTTGACATGACAATAGATCACTCAACATGTGTAAATTATTATAAAGTACCCTTAAGTATACATACTTACCATTAAAAAATCAACTTACTTGAGCAGAGTTTACGATGGATTGGAATCCCGATCCGCATAGCCTGTTGATGCCCAACACCGGCTTTTCCTGAGGGATACCAGCTTTCAATGCAGAGTGTCGAGGTGTATAGATGCCATCCGTTTGAGTTGCCTAACATATTTAAAGTTGGTTATGGACACAACAATTTTGTAATCAATATAAATGGCAATCTATACTAGGTAATATTTTAAGAGAGAAGATTTTTATTTATGTATGTTTGTTAATAAATAAACTCAAAAACAACTGGACCGATTTTAAAAAATTTATCACCTATAGAAAGCTACATTATCAGCGAGTAACATAGGCTATACTTTACAAAGTTACGCGGACTTTACATAGTTTTATTCAGAACTTTACTGGAACTGATACATCATTACAGACAAGAAATAGATTTGATATATTGTTGATAGACTGGGAGTAGTTATGTGTTTTTGATGTTGTTACATAGTTTTTATATATTGATGTTTGCGGCAATATATAAAAAGACTGGTCCACAAGATTGACAACATAATATGTTGATCAGTGTGGTGTGATATTCACTAAAACCAGAGTCATTCAATTGTGATATTCAAGCCATAAGTCACAACTTAAGATTGTGCCTGCTTGAAATGAAGAGGATTGTCCATTGGATCCCATCCCTTTGGCAATCTGACCTGTCTGACTGATCTCTCCAAGGTCATTTTATCTACTTCTCTTTTGACTTGTGAAGGCAATATCGAAAATAAAGCAAATGTATTTATAACTATTATAAACAAGTGATATACTATTAATCAAGATTATATGAATCAAGATTAATAAACTATTAATAATATTATTAATCAATATTGTCGGGATGCTATTGATCTAACATATATATGCTGATTCTGTAAATGTTATTAAAATAAATTTATGCTGATAAAATTTATATATTATCATATTATCATCCACTTGTGTTTATTATGCAACCTATTTTTTTTAAAACATCTATAAAGTTAGCAAGACCTATCCACATACAGGCTTTTTAAATAGTGGCAGGACACACTGAGTTTTGCAATCATTTGGGCAGCCCATCTGGCAGCAGTAATCACCCTCTTACAAAAGATCACCGTGAAATAACAGCATATGTGCTGTTGTGTGTCAGTGAGTGAGTATGGGATGTCAGAACCTTCCTAATCCCTTAGCATAATCCCTTAGATGGTATAAATAGACAACTACAATCATATGTACAATCAGCCTACCCTACGACCTTAAGATAAAATAAAATCATAAATTTCTGTAAAGCAAAAATCAATATCTAATATCTAACAACAATATATCTACCGAAATAACTTGTCCCACTATAACAGTGTCCACCTGAGCTGGAGCCACACCGGCTTCCTTTAAAGCAGCCGTTGTTGCTATCGCTTGCAACTCAGTGGCTGTTGTGTTTTTAAACATACCACCAAATGTGCCGAACGGTGTACGCTTAGCGCCGACAATGAATATTCCTGGTGAAAATTGAATTTTTTCATAATAATGTACAGGTTAAAAGAAGAAAATAAGTGAAAGAAATTCTTGTCTGTTTGTTACCTTTTCACAACATAGCTACTCAATCGATCATCATGGAATTTTGCATACACATTGTCAGAGATACTGGAAAGAACATAGGGTACCTTTCATCGAGAATAAAATTACTGTTCCCGAGGGATCATCCAAAAATATAAAAAATAATGGTGGCACGGAGGAAGTTTATATTTTAAAGTATTGAGTCTTATATTACTTAAATTTTTTATGATTTTAAATTTTAAAACAGTGTTGTTTGTCCACACGTTTTATCATAACTATATAATTATTTTTTCCTTCATACATAATAAAAGTTTAATCATTATCATCATACATAATAAAGTAAAGTATATAGGTATATCTACAATAAGTATTTAATCATAAGATAGGTATGGACTTTGATATGTACAAAGTCCAGTTATATTGTCGAAAGTTTTATGAAAATATAATCTCGAGTTATTTATTTTTAGGCCTCGTAAATGGTCTTCATTGTTTGCTACAGATAAACAGGCATTGGAAATAGTTATAATAAACAACAAAGGCATCATAATAAAATAAAAGCAAACTGTGCATACACAAAAACCTGGAATTTGACCCCACGAATATAATTATTTACCAGATCGAATAAACAATAAATAGGCCTCAAATGTAAAAATACATACCTTTAGAAGCTACAGACATGTTTTCTTATATTTTATTTCACTTAACAATCAATAAACTTGTTATTTGTATTTATTAATTCAGGGCAATATAAATAATTAAATATTATTTCAACGCGGCAAAAAAGTTGTGAAATTATGAAATTGAAATGTGATGTGAGTATTCTGACTCTGAGACCTGAGTATGTATATACAGACTACAATCTACTATCAATTTACAATTTTCCATATAATACGTGAGCATTGTACTCACTAGAGCCACTATACTACAGAACACTATTACTCGCAGCACTATACTGTTACATTGGGCTGGGGTTTATATTGTCTGTGGTTCCTTTTTTTTTTTATTTGGCGTACATCATTAAACTAATGACATTTTCTTTTCTAATCTAATCAATCATTCGTCTTGTCATTTAATTTTTGTGCTAGCTATAATTTTGACTGGGGTAGAAAAAAAGGTAATTTTTTTATTTTCTTAGTATTCCCCATTTTCGTTCTAATTTCTGAAAAATGTTGCAATGAGCGATAGTAGATCTGTTAATGGTCAACAAAAGAAATTCGTATTTCGTGGAAAATCATCCAACCACGCTGATAATCGAGCCGACTATTTAGAAATAATTGTACCCGAACTTTTGTCCGCCGGTTATTCTTTCTACACGTGGCCGTCTGCGCCTTTGCTGGCTTGGTATTTGTGGACACAGAGGAAATATTTGCGCGGACGGCGCGTTTTAGAGCTCGGTTGTGGCACGGCCTTGCCAGGAATCTTAGCAGCAAAGTGTGGAGCGCAGGTTATCTTGACAGATAGTGTAGCGCTACCCCGTTCACTATCACACTTAACCAGTTGTTGTGAAGCCAACGGCTTAGTACCAGGGGTCGACGTTCAAATAATAGGACTCACTTGGGGTCTGTTTTTAGCGGAAGTTCATAATTTGCGGCCCGTAGATTTAGTCATAGCCTCTGACTGTTTTTACGAACCCTCCCAATTCGAGGAAGTTATATCGACTGTGGCTTATTTGCTAGAAGGGACTGATGCACGATTTTTGTGTTCTTACCAGGAACGCAGCAGTGATTGTTCAGTGGAATCTTTGCTAAAGAAGTGGGGGCTTAAAGGAGCGCTATTGGACTTGGACTCGTTAAGCGAGAGCTCCGGCGTTGACTACAAGACTCTGATTGGTGAAAAATCATTGCATTTACTTGAAATCACTTCAATCTAGGTTATGGCCAGTGCAGCGAGAGTGGTCCGTCTGTATGTTGGCAATCTGCCATGGACGGTTGGCCATCGGCAACTGAGAGAATATTTTGCACAATTTGGGCCCGTCCAAGGTGGTAACGTAGTATTTGACCGCTCAACTGGCATAAGTAAGGGTTATGGTTTTATAGAGTTTGCGAACGCGTCATCTGCTGCGGATGCCCAAAATAAGCAGCACCACATCTTGGAAGGACTCAATTTGATTGTGCGACCGGCGCAACAGTAAAATTAATATTATAAATAGTAGTTTATAGTTTACAGAATGGCACAGGCCTTACCGGAATATTCATCCGATTCGGAATTTTCTGATGATGACCTCACTGGACTGCACGGAGCGTTTAACATAGCTGTCGAGTTTGTCAATAAGAATGCCGGTCAGCTCAATAACGATCAGCTATTGGAACTGTATGGCCTTTACAAGCAGAGCATATGCGGTCGATGCGACACGGCTAAGCCATCATGGTGGGACGGTAAGGGTAGAAAGAAATGGGACGCTTGGCAATCGCTAGATGACATGCCACAGGATGTAGCCAAAAGCAAATATGTCGAAATTGTAGACAAATATAGGACGCAAACGAATACATCAGAGACATCTAAAAAGGCAACTTGGGTCACGGTGTCATCCTTGCAAAGGTCTTCGGAGCCAACGTTATTTACCCACGACATGTCCTTGATAGACGCAGCGAGAGAGAACTGTGCAACCCGGATCCGAGAGCTTCTTGCTGATAATCCTCAACTCAAGTATGAGGCGGACAACTGTGGACTCACCGCATTGCACTGGGCCGCGGACAGAGACTCGACAGATGCTTTAAAAGCTTTAATAGAAGCAGGCAGTGTTATAGATGCAGTAGACGAATGTGGTCAAACTGCCCTGCATTATGCGGCTACAGTTGGCAATACTGAGTCCACAATAATCTTAGTGCAAGAGGGCGCTACACTGACCAAAGACGATAATGGTTGCACTCCATTAGACGTTGCATATAATGATGAAATAAGAAATATTCTGGAGACTGTTGCTACACCTGATTAGTGTCAAGTAAATTAGTTTAGTACAGCGAGTTTGTCAAGTAATCTTATTAAACTTTTTATTGTCAATTGTCTATTTTATTTCTCTTTCATAACTACCCACTCGTATTATAAATTTTAATGTGAAAGTAACCAAGTCTGTCTGTTAACTTTTCACTCACAACTACAAATTATTATGAAATTTTGCATAAATTTTTCAAGAAATGACATACGGTACCTTTTACATTTAGAAAAAAAGTACTGGTCCCAAGGGATCATCTAAAATAAAATAAAAAACTAACGGCTGGCCAAAGTGTTACATATACATAGATTTAGAATAGTACATAATAAATCTATGGTTATAGCAACAAGAGGTCAAGCATTATATTGCTTATATATTTTTTATTTTTCGTCACAGACCAAGTCGCGGGCACCAGCTAGTTAATAACAATAATAATTTATTCATTTCGTAACTATGACAAGGCTAACTGCCTTGCAATTATAAAATAGTATCACTACATATTATAAAACAAAAAAGTCCACCGCCGCGTCTGTTCGCGATAAACTCAAAAATTACTGCACCGATTTTCATGCTGTTTTCACCAATGAATAGAGTGGTTCTCGAGTGAAAATTATATACTAAAAGTATCTTATAGGACCAAATCTTTATAATGTACTACTATCGCCTTATAATATAAATGGGAAAGTGATGTTTATTACTATTAAATCACGCAAAAACTGAACAGATTTGGATGAAGTGCCTACCTTTATTATATGAAAAAAAAAACAAGGTTAAAATACATTAAAAAAACATATAAACAACTCATCACATCATTTTATTTCATAAGTTTTCAGTTGATCAAATTTATAAAAAACATCCATTTTGTAAAGAAACCTATTTCTAACGATCCTAAAAAAGTATTCCATTTCACAATTGTATTAGTATTGTAAATCGGATATTTGATTAATATAATATTTATTTATGTAATTTGATTAATATAATCAAGTTCAATTAGTCTAAAAAAGTTTACATTGGAAATTTACAAATTGATATCACAAGTATCAATTATTTTTTAACCAGTAAAATTAACAAACACAAAGAAAAACCACCTTCTTTTAATAAAGCTGTCATAGAAGTTAAGTGTTATTATGCTCCTAGAGTTTTTAAATTTCATAAGAAAATAATAAAGATCATGCCAAAAAAAAAAAAAAACAAAGGGAAAAGCCATATTATTATTATTATTATTAGTTTCAATTAATCCCCTACAATTCTAATGACTAGAGACCGGATTATATCTGTGGCCTGGTGCTAAAAGGGCCAAAGTCCTTTTTTGTGAAAAATGGGATTTAACAGCAAAGTTGTTGAAAAAGAATGATATTTATTTGTCCTAACAATAACAAAAAGATATTTTAGTAATACTACAATATAACATGTAAATTATAACTATCAATTCTTGTTCATTGTTCTAATGCTTATTAACGAAAGATAGGAATATAGATATTGGCCCTTTTAGCACCAGGCCACAGATATTATTTTAACTGAGAAAAAAGTGGTTCATATTTTTGTGCTACCGGTTTCGCCTGGGGTGCAGTTTTTTTTATATATATAAACTAGCTGATCCGGCAAACGTTGTTTTCCCAAAAAAAAAAAAAGAAAATTTTGGGGTGGGCCACCCTTATCACTCAGGGGTATAAAAATAGTATCGAATGTATGCAAAAAAATTCATAAAAATCGGTCATGCCGTTTCGGAGTTTTGTTACAAACACTGTGACACTAGAATTATATATATATATACACATGTGTGTGTGTGTGTGTGCGTGTGCATATAGATTAGTTACATATGCGAAAACATACACACTTTTTAAGCATACACAAATCAACTTAATTACATTTTTTATACTTTTATACACATTTGAACTAAATATACATTTACATTTGAACTAAATATACATTTACATTTGAACTAAATATACATTTACATTTGAACTAAATATATATATATAAAAGATAAGTTACCACAGTGAGTAAAAACACAAAATTAATTTTCTAACAATTAACATCTATTTTTGAGTAGAACTTGGCGGAGTTAAAAACAACGTATATTTTTATTTTGAAATGAATAATAAAATTACTCACTAAACAGTTTTCATGCATATTTAGAGATTATGTTGCACTTACATAATCCGGTCTCTATACTAATAACTAATTCGTAACATATAAATATTATTATGTCAGTCCAAATTTAATAAAGAAAAAAAGTCTTATTTTACTATTATGGACAAACCTTTAAATAAAACGCAAATAAACGTCCTGAGTAGTGATGTGCCGGATCGTTATAAATGTATATCCGCGGATCCGGATCCGAATACGGAGATATATTGGTGTAGAGATCCGCGGATACGGATCCGAATACGGAGATATATTGGTGTAGAAATCCGCGGATCCGGATCCGAATACGGAGATATATTGGTGTAGATATCCGCGGATCCGAATACGGAGATATATATTGGTGTAGAGATCCGCGGATACGGATCCGAATACGGAGATATATTGGTGTAGAGATCCGCGGATCCGGATCCGAATACGGAGATATATTGGTGTAGAGATCCGCGGATACGGATCCGGATCTTAATTTTCTTACTGAATCGGTGTCGGTATGCGTGACCTTGAAACGATAGTTGACACCCGCCACATGACTAGCCACACGCTCCCGGCTTCGCCCGGGTTCTAAAAACTATCCAATCTTTTAAGTTGGACCAAATTACAAATATATATTTACGAAGTTTTATCAAAATCGGTCCAGTAGTTCAAGAGTTCATCGGCGACAAACATGTGACACGAAATTTATATATAATTATTTCATCTATGAATTGAAAATTAATAGGGTACAAGATCCGCCAAAGAGTAACGGATACGGATACGGATCTTTTTCTCCCTAGGATATCCGGCACATCACATCACTGGTAGTACTGAAAGGCCGTCGCTCAGGACGCTAAATATAATCTTGGTAGCCATGGTAGTAGCCAAATGTAGCCCAAATGAGCCTACAGATCGAGAGTCCAAAACAGAAGGGACCACTCTCAATTTGTCACTCAGTCAGAATACTCAAACACGTTGTACATTTTTATTGAAACGATTTATAATATCCGAATTAATAAATGAAAAGCTCAAACAAGACTTGAACACTTATAAAATTAAGGTAAAATTAACTGTTGCAATCAATGCAAGGCTTTCAATTATCAAAAAAAAAAAAACGTTTAATTAATCACTTGGTCATCTTAAACTGCTGGACAAAAGCCTCTCTCATAGTATTTACAAAAGAACCTGTCAGAAGCAGAGCTTGATAACTAGAGATCAATGTTTGGCCATTTGACTTTCTATTGAGCCCAAACACGTTATATGTAGCTGTAAGTAGCTGAGGAGTTGGTCATCCAGCAGACTACTTGACGATGCAGCATCAGAACATGGTCACCATGTCATGGAAACACCACCGAAGTGAGAGTATACCAAATTTCATAACAATCAATCACGTTAAAGTTAATGAAATCCCCTCGTCAACTGGGAAATGGGCTGATTGTCTTCAAACGCTTATACAGATATACTAATATTATAAAGCTGAAGAGTTTGTTTGTTTGTTTGTTTGGTTGAACGCGTTAATCTCAAAAACTAGTGGTACGAATTGAAAAATTCTTTTTGTTTTGTATAGTCCATTTATCGTGGAAGGCTTTAGGCTTTATAACATATTGAACGCGGACGAAGTCGCGGGCACCAGCTATAGTGAACTATAGTTTAAACAACCGGGAAAAAAAACCGGTTCAAAATCGATCCATCCGATTGAGACCAACTATTCCATAAACAATACACACACACACACGCACGCACAGTCATGTCAAACTTTTAAAACCCCGTTTTTGCGTCGGGCGTTAAAAAACCGATTTGTGTGGACCCCATTATTAGATATTTTTTTTAATATATTTTTCAGTTGCGTTAAACTATGTTATATGGTAACAACTCTATATATATATATATGTATATTTGTAATGTTGTTTGTTCGTGTTTTGAGTATTCCTTCGCGTAAGATAGTTATTTTATTATAATAATATATCAAACGTTATTCTAGATTCTAGAATATTTGGCTTAATGAAATCGCTCTTTTTTTGTGTACCTACATTTCCAAAAAAAAAAGTAGGCACGTTGTAATCCTTATTTATACTATATTAAACTAAAAACATAATAATATATTATCAGTGTGTTACAATGTGAGATAATTTTGAAAAATCCACATTTCAAAAAAAAAAAAAAAAAAATTAACTATCACCGTTTTCCGTTTCGTTACGTTCCTCTGTCGTTTGTGCGCTTCGTGTCCCTTTTTCCTGAAAATATATGAATTATCAATTTAAAAAAAAAAAAAAAAAAAACTTAATTGTTTTAAGTTATTTTAAGTCAATTGATAGGCATTAATAGGTATATATGTAAGTTATTATACATTTCACTTAACAATTGAGGCTTACTTTTAATTCTTTTAATTACTTCAATCCATATACAAATATTGTAAATGTGAAATGTGAATAGTAATTATGTCCGTCTGTCCGTCAACTACTCGACCGATCGTCGTTAAATTTTACATACACTCTTGTCAGGAATACAGGAAAGGACATAGGGTACTTTTCATATATATAAAAAAAAGTACTGTTCCCTAATAGGGATCATTTAAAGTAAAATAAAAAAATAAATAAAAAAACTAACGCCCAGCCAAAGGTCACCAAGTCAAGTGGCACAGAGGTGGTCACTTTGAGGTACTTTGAAATACTTTAGATATTTTAATTGTGGGTAAATAATATTAACAAATTAATAAAAGCTAATAAGAATTTAAAGTTTTTTTTTTAAATGCTTTTTAGTGTTCCTACATGGGCCCTTTGTGCTTGCGCATACGCCATGTGTTGCGCATGCGCATACGCAAACAATAATTAGGTTTTTTTTAAATGCTTTCCCGTTTAGTGTTCCTACATGGGCCCTTTGTGCTTGCGCATACGCTATGTGTTGCGCATGCGCATACGCTATGTGTTGAGCATACGCTATGTGTTGCACATGCGCATACGCTATGTGTTGAGCATACGCTATGTGTTGCGCATGCGCATACGCTATGTGTTGAGCATACGCTATGTGTTGCGCATGCGCATACGCAAACAATAATTCGTTTTTTTTTTATCTAAACGATTGGGTGAGCTTAAATAGTCAACTTTAAAAAGTGAAAATTATAAATAAGTCTTGTCATGTTTCTTCGCTAACCACTTGTAAACTATTCGTCCGATTTTGATACGGTTTTCACCGATGGTGAGAGGGATAGATGAGGAAGGAAGATAGATAGTTAGTTAGTGTAATATAATGAGAATAATAATAGTAACTAGTTATCCTTGCCGTCCTTGAGCGAGTTCCCGTCGACGTCGAGCTGTTTGAGCAAACGGAACAAGGCGGCCGCTTCTCTTATTCGACTGAACTCGACGCAGAACGCTTGCACCTCTATGAACAGTTCCTGACGACGAAATTAGACACGTTTTCAACTTTTTACTACCTCTCGCGCGCGACTTCGTCCGCGCAACGCGACCTATGTCACTCGCTGATAATGTACCTTTCTATGGGTGAAACAATTTATAAAATCGTTCAACTAGTTAAAGAGTTTATCCATCTAATACTATATTATTATTGTTTGGTTGAAAAAATAGACAAATAGTGGTTCGTATTGAAAAATTCTTTTTGTATTGTTTTTGTCCATTTATTGAGGAAGACTTTGGGCCATCTGTCAGTCAAAAGTGACATTAAATATAATACTGGCGTCCGATGGCGCAAATAGCAAGTGATGTTTGCGCGGACCAAGTCGCGAGCAGTCAGTTATATTTAAGGCGGGTTTAGAAGTGTGGAAAGACCGCGTGGCTGGTACCTTGACGTTGATGATCTTGTTGCGGATGAGGGACTGGAGGAAGACGCAGACGAGACGCACGAGACGGTTCTGCATGTACCGGTCGCGGATCGTCTCGCAGGTGGAAATGCAGTTGCTGATGTACAGGTGCACGAACTCGACCGGCAACTCGACGGAGGTGGTCAGCCGGTTGACCACCTCCATCGAGTGCAGCGACATCTCCATGTTCACCAGCACACTGAAGTACTCCGTGATCTGCTGCGAACCGATCAGCTTCAGCAGCACCGAGATCGCCACCATCGGGTTGTTCTCCACCAGCTCGGGCAGCTGATGGTGTATACACATACACATATACACATGGGTGTATTTGTGTATATACACACGTGTATATACACATAGACACATGTGTGTATTACACAGACACGTGTATATACACATAGACACATGTGTATATTACACAGACAAGTGTATATACACATAAACACATGTGTGTATATACACATGTATACACACATATACACATGTGTGTATATATACACAGACACATGTGCATATACACATAGACACATATACACACACGTGTATATACACATATGTGTATATACACAGACACGAGTATATACACATACGTATATACACATATACACACATATACACATCACTAATCACATTATACAACTCACGTGGAACCTTTGTACCTGAGTCATGGATGTTTTGTATTTATAATATTTTATGTATGTATTTAAAAAAATATATCTATATAGTATATCAACTGTATGTTTTCACAATACTCGTACAAGCATTAGTCGCTTAGTGTGGTATGTGTCAAGAAATTTTATTAATATTTATTAATCCCCTAGCCGCCAGAGTCGGATAAATCCGACAATTATTTTCGTGTCCATTTCGCCAGAGACAAATTCCTCTCCTACTTGTAAAATAATGTTTATTTTTAAACACTTGCGTAGCTTTTTTCTTAAAAAAATAAAAATAAATTTACTAGTCAAACGACGACAACTACAAAACCAAGCGATTAAAGCGGTTAATATATTTAACATAGATTTAACAGGGCTTCGGAAAAAAAAATTAGCCAAGATAAGAAGAAACGCAGAGAAAAAAAAAAAAAAGAAAAAGAAGAATAAATAAATAAATAAATAATAAATAAATTACTTCACACATTCCACACAACACCATCTAGTTCCACAGTAAGAAAATAACGCTTTTATTATGGATATCAAATAGTTGATATAGATTACTTTTTTTTTTGTAAATACATACATATTATAAATAAAAAACATCCATGACTCAGGTGCAAAAGGTAAAACTGTTAACACATAAACATTCGCCCCTAGCGGGATTCGAACCCGCGACCGTTTGGTCACTAGCCACTGGACCAAACGTGTCTTCAAAGAATAAAATATATTACAATTCTTTCACACAAATCACAGTATATTATTAAAATAGTATTTAGCTCATTATCATTTTATTACACTTTTAAATTTTATTGATAGATAATAAGTTAATTATAAATTAATAATTACCTGATACGGTTCAAGGCCAATATGATAGACGACGTTGGGATCTCTGTCCAACAAGTCCAGCAGCTTCTGCTGGTGGGAGACGCTGAGGGCGCCCTTCAGGGCGGAAGCCGTCAACTCCTTGGCCTCCGTCGCCATCGATGCCGCCTCCTTGCTGTCGGACTTCTTTTCTTCTTCTTTCTCTTTTTTCTCCATCTGAAAAGTTGTTGTTAGGATACCATATTTAGTTCTGGAAAAATGTTAGGTCTCCTAGGGATAGGCTGAAAATATTTTCAAAAAGTATGCGTAAAAAATTTACAAATATATAATATATGTAATAAGTATTATTTTGTATAGACTGTAGAAATACAAAACCGAAACGGGTTGCTCTGAAGAAAGTGGAATTACATTTTTCTATTAAACAAAATAATTTTACAATTTCTATTTTATACAATTTCACCGAGTACGGTGAAATTGTATAAAATAGAAATTGTATTTAGTAAAATATCAATCTCACCTGAAAGAGAAACAACATTTAAATCTATTACTTCTATATTATTGTTTACTTATTTATTATTTATTCACACGTCTAATTTTACAATCACATAATATTATACCTGCGTGTTATTCCCGCGTTGTAGGTAGATATAACGTTTTTAAAATTATAAACAACTACCCACATACCTACTATAAGAAGTTTACAACGCGGGAAATTCGAATTGAATGAAGTGAAATCAACTTCATTTATATATATATATATATATATATATTAAAATTAAAAAATCCTGTACACTGTTAATTTATTTAAATTTAATTCTCAAAGAATGCTTTTGTCTTAATATACATATAAATAACTAGCTGGTGTTCGCGACTTAGTCCGCGTTGAAAATTAAAAAAAAAAAAAAGCAATATAATAAAGACATTTTTTTTCAAGATCATGGTCTACACGGAAAAGCTTCATGGTAGATTGGCTACGGTCGCCAACACCACAGACGCTGCCGACCATATTTGGTCTAAATTGGGCTCTAGGTTAAATGGTTAAAAATTACACAACAGAATATTTACAGGTAATGGGGGGAGGGGGGGGGGTGTCTGTCTGTTTATATCTGGTGACGGTGGTTACCTTAGATTTGGAAGCAGTCTCCTTAGCTTGGTGCCTTCGTTCGACCTTCTCAACGGGTTTAAGTCCGACGAGTCCGTCCAGGTCCGAATCGTACAATGGCACGTACTGACCACGATTCACTAGATTCTTCCAAACAACCTAAAAATTCATTTGTCTCTTTATATCTTTCATTTTATTAAATACACCATGCACATATTACACATTGAAGTCGGTGTCAGCTTTTTAAAGATGGGTTTGCTCTTGGCCAACAATCAAACCAACTGTGTAGCAAGGATGAGGATGAAGATGAGGCCTAAGATGGAGCGAGCTCATCCAGGAGATGCCCATTCAATCGAACTTTGAAAAGATTTGTGTTATATGAGCTCAGGAGTTCCAAACGTTGGCAGTGCGCATTATAAGAGATGTTTTAAAGCGCTTGGTCCTAAATAGAGGGACATCGACAAGATGAGGATGGTGACAATTTGTACGTCTGTATGTCCGATGGAAGAAAGGGGAAGGCGATATGAGTTCGTGCGGCTCCTGAGCACACTCTCCGAAGAACATCTTATAAGAGACACATAGATTGGCAATTTCACGTCTATGTGTCAGGCTCTGCATATTAGTTTTTAAAAACGTACTGCTGCCAATGAGTCTCATATAGCTCTGCGTTCCACCGAGCATCTGTTTGTCTGTCTATATGTATATCCGCTAACTCCTCCTAAATTATGCAACGTATTTTGATGTCACTTTTTCACTTATGTGCAGAGCGATCATCGAGGAACGTTTTTGTTATATAATTTGCAGAAAAAAATACTTAACATAAATTTGATTAAAGGAAATTTTTTTTTGTCTGTCTGTTACCTTTTCACGCCTTAACTACTAGGCCGAACATCATGAAATTTTGCATACACGTTGTCAAGGATACAGGGGAGGACATAGGGTACTTTTCATCCAGAAAAAAGTACACGTTCCCGAGGTATCATCTAAAATAAAAAAATTAACCAACACCTCTAGACAAAGTGTTGCTTATGTATATTTTTATTTTTCAACGCGGACGATGTCGCGGGCAATACCTAGTGAGGATTAATTCACGATGAAGAAGAAAAAAATAGAAATTACCTCATCGGTCGGAGGTGGAAGGTCGGAGTCGAGCAAGAATGGGGGCGGAGGAACTGGTCCTGCAGCCTTGAGGGTTCGCTGCAGGGGCTTGTACTCCTGGGTCATTACTGCCTCGAGGAGCTCCTTCATCGACATGCGGTTATGTGGTATTCTGTTTGGACCACAACGACACACGTCAAACCTTCCATCACTAACATCAACTATACTTACTAATATGAAGAGCTAGAATTTGTATGTTTGTTTGTATGTGAAAGTAATCATCGAAACTATTCATACGATTTTAAAAAAATCCACTCAGGAGAAGCTTGGCTCAATTCTCATTTCATCAAAGTACAATGTCGGGCATTATATCTTTTATTTTTCAACTCAGACGAAGTCGCGGCACCAGCTAGTATAAAGTACAATAATCACTAAGCTTTTTCTGCGTCTCCGCTTGTGCCAATCAATCTAATAACTTCAGAGTTATAATCAATTTATCCATTACATTTGATTTACATATTATTTCAAAGATTACACAGATAAAAACTGTCCTTTTATTTAGTAACAGATAAGTTAAACCGTTTTTATTTTAAAGGTCGACAAGCAGACTGGAGGTCAACTTGATGGTAAGTGGCTACCGATACTCAATAATATAATAGTCTATAGTAACACTGATTAAGTATAATGTATACTTATTAAGTATAATTTACAAAAGGAGAAAAATGTAAAAAAAAAAATAACTTGCCATTGTGACAATAAAATCTTGTTCATTTAGCATTGATTGGCTCATGTGTAAGCATTTTTTAATTTTTTTTATGTCAAAGTCGACAGACAGGCTGACGGTCCACTTGATGGTAGGTGACTACCGTCGCCTATAACACAAGCAACCAGTTCTCCCTCACCCTCCTCAAGCCACTCTCGATGAATTTAAGGTCACCTATCCACCTGGCTATAGGGAGTCCCGGTCTACATACCCATCACTCAGAGGTGACATCGCGGGCGCAGATGTTCTCGCCATAGCTGTCATTTCTGACAGCCTATCAGCGACCCACGCTTGCAGCGGTGTATAATCAAAGTCCAAATCTTTAGGAGACACTTCAGTTAACATCACTTGTTTTGCAGTCTTCTTTAAAACCTGAAAAACCAGGTCATAAAGCTCCTTAGAAGTCATATGTTTTAAGAAACACCTGCACTTTAGCTTGGGTTAGATTAACTTCATTGCTTATGACTTGCTTAAATAAGATCTCTGTGAAAAAAGAGCATTTGTGCTATTATGTTTAAGTGGGTGAGAAAAAGATGCCAGAGACTATTGTCATGTACAATACTAATCTCTTATTTTTTTAATCCCACTAAGATCAGGATCTCAAAGTCCTCCATGTCAGCCTGTCAGTCGACTTTTACAAGAAAGTTATCATAATAATATAGCTTTACTAATATTATAAACAGGTAAAGTTTATATGTAATCTCAAAATCTAACCAGATTTAAAAAATTCTTTAACCAATAATTAGAATAGAATTTCAGGATTGACATGGGCTAAATATTTCAAACGGGTGAAGCCACACGCACCAGCTAAATCTAAAAATAAAGATCCAATGCTTGGCAAAAGTATAATATATTGTCCAGGTGTTATAATATTTTATTGTTTCAACAAACAAAGTCACAGGCAGCAGCTAGTTTCTTATAAATTTCTTATTTCCTATTAAACTTATATTAAGTGAAAGCTATCTAAAATAAAACTTCACTACTTACATCTTTAGGATTCATAGCCATCAATCCAAGTAATTGTCCAATAAATAATCTCTCCTGAGGAGCGAGCGGCACCAAGCCAGGCTTGTTCTCCAACAAATGCAAGAACAGGGGAGTGAATGGATTCTCTACTTTGTAGATATCGTGTAATAGAGCTACTGCCACTATTCTTTGTCCGGGCAGCGATAGATCACCGCCGGTTATAAGAGAAGAAAGGAGAAGACATACTGTGAACAAATTAACACTTCAAGACATTTACAATATATATATCATATAAAAGAAGGTGAGACAGCACTGAGTGGATATCTTTGGATATCCACTTTTTTTAAATTACTATTTATATTTATTTATTTTATTGATTATATATCAATAATCATATGAGTGCTTACATATGTATATAATATTAGTGAACTCACACATATTTTTTCTTTATTTTAAGGTTGACAGTTAAGCTACAATTCATGAAATATAATTTAATCTTATTTTCTCATTCTCAGAAAATACGAAATTTTGATTAATGTTTGAAAAAAAATTCTGAAATCTATTTGCAATGGACATTGTGGCATCAAAAAAGTAATAATAATTTTAACATAAAATGTGTTTGCTAACAATCTGTGTATCAACAAAAAATACCTACCCACATTCCCAGACAAATAAAACAAATTAAAATAAGCAAGAAAATACAGGATTCATGAGAATGTTCCATTTTTAATCAACTATAGTTAACTAACTATAGTTTAGTTAAATACTTAATCGTTCCTGCTAATAATAGGTTTTTTAATTATTTGTAAAATATAAAGAGTGCACGACTTATGACCAACCACTTTGAACTTTTACAAAGCAATACTAGATAACGAATGCTTTGATTATTTATTTATTATCAATCAGCTACTAGTTTGTATTTACCTTGTCAATACAATTTAAGATTTTATATATTGGCTGATTTTTTTTTATGGATTTACTTACGATTGAAATGTTCCGATTTGGGAAATTTCTTCTGAACTTGAATAGATATTGAATCCAGGCTTTGAGTGTCAATTGTCTGCTCGGAGAATAAACTGCAAAGTTAAATATCATATAAAATACATCAGAGAGCGAAGCAACATATAAGCATAGGTTATATAGCATAATTTACTTACTCTAGTATATATTTACTATTTTCGCTAATTCTTTGTGACATTTCGATTATTTTTAAAGTTTAAAGGTAAAAAAAAAAATTAAAACATTATCGATACGTATATTTGTTCCATCTGTTTTGAATCTCTCGCTAGAGAGTATATAATATGTTCCTTGGATTGAATTGAATTTATTGAATGAAAGAAAAACAATAATAATATGTATGAAAATGAACAAATAGAAAAACAATAGAAAAATGACAACCACCACATGACATGACACAGGATAATACCTATATATTACTATACTCTATAGTAATAACTGGATAATACCGATACCCAGGCACAGATCATTTGTTTTTTAAAATTGCAGTGGTGTACACAAACTAAATTGTAGATACTGTGTGGTGTAACGAAATATTTTGCCAAGCCATAGTTTTTAACCCATTTATAATTGAAAATTACACTAGCATAGAAGGTAGTCAAGTCCATTAATAATTTATCAGTAACCAGATATATGAAAAAAAAAATCTGATTCTTCTTTAATATAGCTATATCTGTTAGAAACAGATTCCTCTACGCATTAATTCACAAACTAAATATGGTATACATTATATTAATTAATTCTTTTCAACTCCTAAATAAACTCTGTGACAATCAGAGATATATTAAACAAGAAGTGACAATCAACGTAATACAATATGGTAATTATGGTATGAAAAGATCACTAAAAACATCGATATCGAAAATCTGTAACAACGTTATGGAACAATACGGTTATAATGAATAATGTTATTCAACGTTTTAAAAATGTTTATTGGTTGATAAAAATTGTAACGCAAAACTAGCGTTACAATTTTTATTAATATGAATTTTTTAATAATAAATTTTACTGTCTGGGATTATGGGTAGGTTCCAGGGTAGTTGCGGATGCACCGTTTTTAACATCCGCAAAGTTTTTACATACATAAAAACAATAATAACTATTGCAGTTATAAAATTAGCTTCATGGAATAAGTAGGTACTTACTCCATGGATATCTAGTAAATAAATAACTTTATTAAAATATTACCTATACTTAACTTCCTTTTAAGTAATATTTTATCGATGATATTACATCGACATCGTTTCATCACAACTTCACAAGTCAACAAAATGAAAAGAATTTATGATGACATTAACTCAAGCAAAGCAAGTCAATTCCAGTCAATTCCCATCCCTAGTCATAGTCAAATATAAAATGGCGATTGGCGACATTCATTCGTTATTTTTTCTTAGTTTAACTGGAACGTTAGAGATAGTTAGTAGATAGATTAGAAACGTTACATAACGTGTTAATTGTTAGTAAGAATAATAAAGTCGTGAATTTTTGTTTAAACAAATTTATAGTAACGGGTCAATGTTAAAAGTTATAAACCTACGATTTTATTGATGGCGTTCACAGCCCACAGGCGTTCGTTAACTGTTTGTCAACGATTAGTGTTCGTTCGCGTCATGTAGTATTTAAAAAACTATAAACAGTTAAGTGATTGATAACAATCGTTGACGTTATACCTACAATAACTTACTTATTACTATTTACTTGGTGTTAACTTTAAAGGCATGAACTGTTTATACAGGTTTTTTTTATATACCTAGTCCTACCAAAATAGGAAGGTATACATACCCTTTTCCAAATTCTCCGTTACTGCTAGCTTCATTTATGATGTCTGGCCGGAGAGCGAGTAAACTTTGGAAATTCTTCAACCCTGATGTAAACTCTAAATTGGCTTCATGTATTATTTGCGACAGAACTGTTTCATACAAATCTACTACAAGTAATCTTAAATCTCACATTAGACGAGTGCATCCATATCAATTTTCTGAATTTCTTACATCGGAATCGACTAATGAACAATGGTTATCGCAAGATTCTAATGATAGTTTCGAGCAAAAGAGTTACACCTATGAAATTGAACAAAACACACCGCAATCTTCAACTTCTAGTAGAAGTAATGCACAAGCGACACAGATTTCTATAAAACATGAACAACTAGAAGATGCCGATGAAAAGAGGAAAGAATTAGTGTCTAATACCAATCCAAAGAAACTTGCACTGGCAGAAAGAAAATCAATAGATAGAGCTTTAATAAAATTATTCACTCGAGACTTTCAGCCGCTGACGATTGTCGAGGATGAGGGTTTTAAGGAATACACTAATGCTTTGAATCCCACATATCAGTTGCCGACATGTAAAATGATATCTAGAAGAATATTACCAAACATGTATAATAAATGTTTAAAAACAATAAGAGAATACATACAATTGGAAGCAAAAAATGTGTGTGTAACAACAGATTGTTGGATATCCAATACGGATGAGTCTTATGTCGCTTTAACTGTTCATTTTTTGACAGACGACCTAGAATTGATGTCTGTTTTATTAGACTGTGCACAGTTTATGGGTCCTCAAAGTGCGAGACAATTGGCAGATGAACTCCAAAACATCCTTGTAGACTGGGATTTACAGGATAAAGTCATCCTTGCTGTGACAGATGATTCATCTAATTTAAAAGATGCTCTTGAATGTCATCTTCAATATGAGCATTTTGTATGTTATGCACATTCATTGAACGTTATCGTTCAGGATGCTTTAAAATTGTTTGAAGTCACTTTTACAAAAATTAAACATATTGTAATGCACTTTGACAAATGTCCGTCCTCCGCTGAGAATTTAAAAGATTACCAATTGAGCAGCAATGCTGGCAATTCATCGAAACAGTTAATCCAATCTGTAACTTCCAGATGGAATTCATCATACCACATGCTAAAGAGATTCGTTGAACTGGAGGAGTGTATTAGTGCAAGCATGGATATGGTTGGTTCAGATTTACCTATAATTACTGGTGAAGAGAGTGAAGCTTGTCGTCAGTTATGTACTGTTCTCCAACCATTCGATGAAGTCATACAAGCTACTCAAAGTGAAAAATATCTATCTGGATCCATGCCTATTGTATTAACAAAGGCTTTGTTGATTGTTTGCGAAAAACTCTCAAACCAGCCTTTCTATGAGACAATCGTTGATATTATTAAAAAGTTAACAGAAGGCATAAAAGTTTACTTTGGCAGTCTTGAACAAAATGACATTCTTTCTCTATGTACTTTCTTAGATCCCAGATTCAAAACTCATTACTACTGTGAAGCGGATACTGTCGAATCTGTAAAACAATATATTCGACAGTTGTTTCTATCAGAGTTGGATTCAAATCAATATAAAGCAGAACCAGCAACTAACTCCCTAGGGCAAGACCAAGTTATTTCAGTTTGGAGTGTTGTAGACTCTGTAGTTGAGAATATAAAGCCTACAAAAGGGCAGACAAATGCTTCTAAAGCTAATATGGAAATAGACCTATATTTAGAAAGTCATTTATTGCCAAGGGAAGACTGTCCTTTAACATGGTGGAAAGAAAATAAATGGAAATTTCCAAATTTAGCCAAAATATTTAAAATGAAATGTGGTGTGGTCACAACTTCTGTGCCTTGTGAAATGCTCTTTACGGATAAGGGGGGAATTTTAAATGATAGGAGAAGTAGTTTAAAAGCTCAAGATGTACGAAAAATTGTTTTTCTCAATGCAAATGATTTTCACTTCCATATAGGTACTATGTAAACATCAAATATAGTTATTTCAATTTTATACAAATCCGTAATGAATGTATAAATAAATAAATATTAGTTTAATGTACTTTTTTTTTCATTTTATACTGATTTTCATGTGTGCACAGTAGCTAAATATTTTTTATACTTACTTAATTACGTAGGCATACTTTAAAATGTCTTAGTATATACCTACACTTTTAATTAAAATAATAAACAATTTAAGACTGCAATAACAGTGCATCAATGGATTGATTTGATTGATAGATACGTAATACGGATTGATATGATAAGATAATAAAATATAAATGTTTCTTGTTTTTTGACATTTGACAGTTGTAGTGAAAATCATGTCATCGAGCACTGCCATCCGACTTGACTGATGACCGTATATAGTGTTCTGTGCTTGTGCAGGTATAATACGAATTGTTGATGATTGTATGTAACTTTCTTGTCGATGAACTGTCTGACCGTAAAATTTAAAGACTATAATTCACAATCTTTTAATAGATACATGGACGTATCAGAGACGAACAAGATGCGAATTGCGAACAACTGCAATATAAATCGCTAGACTTGGGCTGAGATAATTTAACTTCACTTGATTGGTCAGATACATGACATTTTACTCTCCCCCCTCCCCTTTGATTTTTTACGGGTTGTAGCAAGGAACATAATTATATACTCTAGCGAGAGAGAAATAAAATGGTCGAACAAAAAAAATGATCGATGTTTATACAACTAGCGCTGTAGTGGCGCCCCAAGGTATGAAAAATATAGCGGGAATTTTAAAACAACGTGCATGGCGGGAATTTGAATAGCGGAATTATAAAATTATTAGTATTTTATTTCTATAACGTTTAAAGTACTTATGGATTTATTTGAAAAATAAAAGACTATTGCTAGCTGTTATGCTTAGACGTCTCTTTAATCACAATAAAGAGCTTCAAAATTCACTTTTCATCGTTCGTAAAGTTTCACCAGGAATAGATTGGAGAAATTTTTTGCACATTGGAAAATTATTCCAAATCTATGTCGTTAATGTCAATAAATACTTTTGATTTGACCCATGAAGTGTAAACCTACATATCTATTCGAGGACAATAGATAGATACTTATAAAATCGTTGGTCCTGAATGACTATTAAAGCACAGCCAAAATTTGCTAAGTCTAGAAAGGTGAATTTTGGAACATAGGTTTAATTTATAACGTACCTACTAGCGCCCCAGAAAACCGCATCAAATCCATTGCTTGGTTTAAGAAGAGGTGGCTAAAATATAGATTATGGACTGTCGAGTTGGCTTACCGCAATATTTTTGGGAGAAGGTAACTAGTATAATAAGTAATTGTGCAAAGTCTCTCTAATCTCTTTGAGAGTAGTTTGTGTAGCTTCGGCTAAGGGCGCGTTCGCGGTTTCTGGTTTGTTCTATATTCTAAGCATCTGCGCAACCACGTAGTTTTTTTACATAAAAAATTGGGTTAAGTTAGGTTCTAATAATGTATATTATGAAAATGCGACCGAAGCGAGCGCACCTGATTAACTACTATATTTATTACAAAAAGAATTGGGTTAGATTAGGTTAGGGCTTTGGCATCCCATCTCATTCACTGAAACACAACAGCACACACAAGTAGTGTCACAACTTTTTAAGCGGTACAGGCATAACCTCAGACTTTAACCATGAATATCTTGGAAACTATACATTACCGGAGAGACCCTTCCTTCTCCCTCTTCCCTCCTCCCCTCCCCAATTAAAAAATCGACGGTCCATAATCTATATTTTTACCGAAGAGGTGTTAGCGAATACACAGACAGACAGACGCGCATAGTGACTTCAACTATGTAAGGAAGCATCCGATAAGAAAGGATTTTTGAATCCGCGCGAAGCCGGTTTGGGTCGCTAGTTTATAATATTTAATTAATTATCTTAAGGATATTATCATAGGTTGATACAACATTTAAAAAAAAGTAAGTATGTACCTATCTGCCTTGCTCAGCTAATGAACAGTAGACCTTCGCACATTATATAAATTAATTTTCTGTACGAGTTTTACATATATATAAAACAAGCATAGAATATGTTAATGTATCCTTAACATTCGCGTGAGATGTAGTACCTATGGAATTAAGATAAATTACAAAATTTGTTTAAAAAATTATACAATTGTTTCAGTGTCGTGTAATAATTTCTTAAATTATTTAAAATTACATTATATTTATACAAATACTTAAAGTATTATGTATTTTTTTATAACTAAACTTGCTGTGTTAACGTTTTTACATAAGGCGTGGTCTTATAATATATCTGGTATAAATATAAATATTGTTAACACATTAAATAGCTCAAAATTTTTCGTGTTAAGTTACTGAGTTTACTTAAATTTTAGATGAAGAATATTACAAATTACCTGAACTCTTTTCTCTTGAAAATTATGAAAAATGCTTAACTCAAAGGGATGGTGTTTATTGTTTGGGAAGTTTCGACCTCGTCGGAGAGAAATCTTCACCTATTTACAAGTCTTTACTGGTAAAGTAATCTATATTATTTGATACAATATATAAATATATAAAAATACAATATATAAAAATAATTTTATAAAGAAACAATAAAGCTTGCATGTTTTTAGACGCAATGCATTTTTAGACTCTAACTAAACTTTTAAACCCTAAAAAATTACCCCCTAAACTTTATAAAGTTATCAAAAAACTAATTATAATAACAAATGCGACGATTTAGTTTTAAGTTTTTTTATAATAGTTATTTTTTTTATGAAATATTTAAAACTAAACATTAAAAAAAATATGCAAATAATAAAAAAATAATTGCAGATATTAACGAACGATACTTTGTCCAATTTCAATCACACCATGATCCATAGAGGCGTATGCTTGGGCAGTTTCGGAGAATGTCCAATAGAAGGCACTTGGGAGAAGTCATTTGAGAAATGCGTTGACAAGGAAATTCACAACAAATACGGCTTAAACTGTAGTTTGAATACGTTAAACTACTGCAAAAATCATACACATAAAAAACAGTTTGATTCAATAGATTATCTATTTATATTTTATGCAACTGTGATAATTTCTCTTAATATAATTGGCAGCATTTACGACCGCGTTGCGGAGGCTAATGAGGCTAAGGGTGAGTACCTAACTAGTAGTTAACATAGTTGCACACAATAATTAAGAGGCGCATTAATTGAGCGAGCTAGTGCTCCAACTTTACCTACCTAGAACCTTTTTTATATGTGAAACTCTGTATAAAATTTTGTTGAGAGGTCTTTCTGTTTTACTTTTTTTTTACAAAAAAGACTAGCTATGTTTTATTTTTTATCTATAACTAGCTGATCCGCGAACTTCGTACCGCTTCAGGGAGAATAAAAACCCGTTTCATACAAAATGTATGATAAAATGAATTTTCTTCATATATTTTTTTTTTCGTGAATATTTTTTTTTGGGAAGTTTTAATAGTTATTCTGCTATTCAGGATGGAGACAAATTGAATAAAACAAGGTTAATAAAAATCGGTTAAGCCGTTCTCGAGTTATAAATGGTGTAACTAACACGACTTTCTTACGATAAGTGAAAAGTCCGATTCATCGCGACAATTCATCAGAATTGTCTGCCTACATACCGCCCTTTTTATTATAGACGAAAATCCTATACCGTTTAGGCTCGAGTTCAACAGAAGGTTAGTTTTTAAACAGCTGTTTAAAATTTAAACAGCCGTTTAATAATATTTTGTTGTTCACCATCGTTAAAATGCGGGTTAAACGCCCTAAACATCTGATTAACTTAATGATTAATTAACGACTGATTAACTAAACGGCTGTTTAAATTTTAAACAGCTGTTTAAAAATAACCGTCTGTTGGTGAACTCGAGCCTTAATAAGTTTAATATTTAATAAAGTTTAATAAAAATGTTCCAGTGAATAGCTGTCTATTGGCGTTTTCACTAAGAAGGAATTGGCAAAAGCTTACTAGCAACGGAGAACTCAAACATCAACAGTTTCTTAGTTTCCATGGCCTAAAGTTAGTATAAAAGTACTTACGAGTATTTGTAACAGTTTAAATATAGATAAATAAATAAAAAATGAAATATTTAATTTTTTTTTATATTTTATACTTCAAATATGTACTCGTTTATTAAATTAGACATTAATATGACTATTTAAAAAATAATTTGCCATGATAAACTTTTAAGTTTATAAATTATGTTTAATTTTCAGAGCTATTCTGGTAATATTGGTGAATATAGCACACGCTTTCATGGGACTAATTATAGGTTATGTTCCCAACCCGAGATATTTTGAACTGGTTTGATTTTTTAAATAATTATTAATTAATTATAAAGCATATTAAACAATCGATTAACTAATGAATTGTTGATTTTTTTTCAGGCTGGTGAACGTCCTGAATTGGTTATATTTTTCAATGGCACTGTTGTTATTCAAATATTTATTGTAATGACTAGTTTTCTTCAAACACTTAAAATATTTCATGATTCTTCGAAAACTAAACTCGATGTGAAATCGATTTTTCAGGTTATCTTTGATAGATTTGTAAGGTTGGTATGGTTTTGAAAAAATAAATAAATAAATAAATAAAAAAAATAATTGTATTTATTATTTAATTTGTAATTTTTACTAATACATAAATTATTTAATTTTTTCTTATTTTTAAAATTTTTGTTTTTTTTATTTGCAGGATAAGTCCATTGTTCTTGACAGTAACGGCTTTATCGGCTACATTGATGCCTCATATAGGTGATGGCCCTCTTTGGAATGTATACGAAGAGCACTCCAAGTTGTGTCGAAATGAATTTTGGCGAAATTTTTTTATGGTCCAAAATTTTTATCCACCAAGTTGCCTTCCACAGACTTGGTAATATAAATTCAAACTTTACTAACTTAACTTATAGTAATACATCGGTGTAATGACAGAATAATTGTTGTAAAAAATATATATAAGCAATTGTTTAAATTAATATTTTAATACGCCACGGGCCTCTTTCACCATGTGTCAAGTAGGCTAACCGCCATTTAAAGTCACCGGTAACCGGAAATGAAGGAGATGATATACCTTTGTTTGTACGGTAGAAGTCACAAATATTAAAAAGAAAATTATAAAAAAAATCCGCCTATCGAAGGATGCTGTAAATCGAGTGCATATTTTAATAAAACATAAAATTATTTCTAAAAGTAACTAATCAACACTTTACTTGTAGTTGGTGAAAGAGGCCCTAAGATTTATTAATTGGCAAATGCCAATTTTTTTTTATTATTAGAAAGGGTGGCACACAGCTCGTCCATTGTATGGTAAGTGGCAACCGTCACTTAGGGGCCGCGGCGCACATTGGAGGACGACACTTCAAAGTATTTAAATTTTTCATAGTATTTTGAACTTTAAGCGCTTTTAATATGGTTTAAATTTCATTGTATTATTTTACGGCGGAATGTCTCAGCACCTTTTTTCTTTGTCAGCACATTGGTTGTTGGCCATAGCAGTATAATGAAATTTTAATTATATTTAAGTTGAGTCACTTAAGTTACAAAACACTATGAAAAAATATAAATACTTTACCGTGCAGTCCTCCAATGTGCGCCTGGCCTAAGGATACTAACACCTAGGTACGTAAGGAGTGCAGGCGCGTTGCTGACACAGCACTAGGCAGAAAATGATTAATTGGTTTAGGCTCGAGTTCACCAACAGACGGTTATTTTTAAACAGCTGTTTAATCATTAAAATTTAAACAGCCGTTTAATAATATTTTGTTGTTCACAATCGCGCTAAACTGCGGGTTAAACGCCCTAAACATCAGATTAATCATTAAGTTAATCAGATGTTTAGGGCATTTAACCCGCATTTTAGCGATTTTGAACAAAAAAATATTATTAAACGGCTGTTTAAATTTTAAACAGCTGTTTAAAAATAACCGTCTGTTGGTGAACTCGAGCCTTAGTAAAGGTTTCGCACAATTTTTTTTCGTACGAATTGTGCGAAGAAGTGACTTTAAAATTAAATATATTTTTAATAGCTGTTTCGCACACTTTTATTTTTATAGAAGAAAAAAAAAGGTAAGTACTGTCGTGTACGACAGTGAAATAGGTAATTCGAAATATAAATAAATTAAGTATTTTAAACATGAAATTTAGATATTACTAGTTTTTCTTTACTTATAGGGAATAAATGTAATAATCGTTCTTTTTTTAAAGGTATCTCGCAGTGGATCTCCAATTGTGCATTATAATAACAACATTATTTGTATTTCTGCTGAAAAGGAAGGAAGACATGATAAAAATACTAGTGGCTGTGCTGATGGCTTCACTCGTGATGCTTTTCCTTTTTATATATTTCATGGGATTGAAGTCTATGTTGCACATTTCTACTCCCGAGTAAGAAATATTTATTTACAACATTTTTGCACGATAAAAAGTATCCTATATGTTAACCCTGGTAATATCGTGTGCCATATTTCATCCAAATCTGTTCAGCCATTTTTGCGTCATTGAGGAACAAACATACAAACTTTCGCATTTATAATATTATGATTAAGATGCATACTCCCTTCAAACGAAGAACTAACACTACCGGTATTAATCTTGCCAAATTTTTGTACAAGAATTAATTTTTAATTTTTAATAGATTTAGGGTACATTATTATTATTTATAATATCTAACAATTTTAAACACACTAACACTAAAAACCACTGAGGTTTAATCTCGTGTTATCATTTGTAATTATTAATAAAATCAAACTATATACTATTAATTACAATTTAAAAAATATTGCTTTAACTTAAATTTAATATTTGTAATTGTTATATTGTTACATACTAAGTATCCCCACTGGTACGGATATAAGTGGAATATTTTTACTTTTTCGCGCAATTTGTCAATACCATCTTTTATACTTACTCTAGCTTTTAAAGGCTTAAGCCTTTACATATTTAAATCTGAATTAAAATATATGAGGAGTTCATTTTTGATTAAATTTGTCTGAAATAACAGTTTCCATCTGAAACAAAGATCGCCCGATTCGAATCATATAAACCGTGGAGTATAAAATGGACTATGAAGTTTTTCTTTTTAAAAAGGTTTTTATCTATGGCTACGCTGTGAATACTAGTGACGATGAAAACACAGTATTTTTTGATAAATTATTTTTACTAAACATTTAACAGTACGGCATAGTATAAAATAAAATAAAATAAATAAATAAAAATAAAATAGTGAAATCAGCAATGTATCCAATTATCAAAATAGTAAAAAATGACATTGCTGTTATGTATAATTAAAATCAAAATTGTTGTTACACAACTAGTAACAAAGAAAATGGCAACTTTTTACTATAATTATAGTGTTACTAATTTAATATTAATTTTTTTTTTTACTTTCAGAAATTTATTTCATTCCTTCAAACATGAGAAATCGTTTGAGTTACTGTATGGATCGATATGGGGAAATTTTCCATCTGTTATAATTGGAATATTAATGACATGTGCGTTCGTACACATAAAAATGTATAAGTATAATATAAGAAACAACAAGGTAACTTAATATACTATTTAGAAAAAAGTATTTGGAAATTTTCTCTCATTTAGCTGTGTGGGTATAATGTTTTTGATGTTAATTAGAACTTTCATAGGAACTGCTGTAATTGCGACGGCATCCTTCAAGTATTACCTACTTGACTAGGGCCTCTTTCACCAACTACAAGTAAAGTGTTGATTAGTTACTTTTAGAAATAATTTTATGTTTTATTAAATTATGCACTCGGTTTACTGCATTCTTCGATAGGCGAATTTTTTATTATTATTTTCTTTTTAATGTTTGGGACTTTTACCGTAAAAACAAAGTAGGTGTATTCCCGGTTACCAGTGACTTTAAATGGCGATTAGCCTACTTGACACTACAACTACAAGTAAAGTGTTGATTAGTTACTTTTAGAAATAATTTTATGTTTTATTAAATTATGCACTCGGTTTACTTCATCCTTAGGCGAATTTTTTTTATTATTTTCTTTTTAATGTTTGGAACTTTTATCGTAAAAACAAAGGTATATCATCTCCATCATTTCCGGTTACCGGTGACTTTAAATGGCGATTAGCCTACTTGACACTACAACTATAAGTAAAGTGTTGATTAGTTACTTTTAGAAATAATTTTATGTTTTATTAAATTATGCACTCGGTTCACTGCATCCTTCGATAGGCGATTTTTTTTATTATTTTCTTTTTAATGTTTGGGACTTTTACCGTAAAAACAAAGGTAAATCATCTCCAACATTCGCGGTTACTTAAATACTTTAAATGGCGATTAGCCTACTTGACACTACAACTACAAGTAAAGTGTTGATTAGTTACTTTTAGAAATAATTTTATGTTTTATTTATTAAATTATGCACTCGGTTTACTGCATCCTTTGATAGGCGGATTTTTTTTTATTATTTTCTTTTTAATGTTTGTGACTTTTATCGTACAAACAAAAGTATATATCATCTCCATCATTTCCGGTTACCGATGACTTTAAATGGCGGTTAGCCTACTTGACACATGGTGAAAGAAGCCCTTAGATGATGACGATTTTGTTTGATGTCTGCCTCGTTGGAGGCCTTGTGATAATAAATAAATAAAAAAGCATTTATTTCTACATGCGTAATTAAATGTATTTTTTTGTGTTAGTGTATCAATGTGTTTTTTTTTAGCACCAATTTATTTTTCCTATTCCTTCAGACTAATATTTTTCTTTCAGATTTTTGTTTTAATGTTTCGTTTATCGATTCCCGTGGCATTAATTATGAATGCGACCGGATATTATTTTCTACACGTGACATCACCAACAATTATATCTTTGTATGCAACTTTCGATAAACCAGTGTACGCATTAATATTCGCTGTTTTCATCCTAGGATGCCTTTTTGAAGTGGAAAGTCAGTACCTATTTTATTTAAAGAAACTTATTTATCAAATGAATTCAGTTTATATTCAGGTTATGTTAATTTTTTAAATATTTCAGGTTCATTAAGAGACTTTGTCGAATGGCATGGATGGGTTGTATTAAGTCGATTGTCGCTTTCATCGCTTTTACTACACTTTCTAGTGAACATATATTTTGTATGTACTAGATTATATCCGTTAAACATCTCACAGATAAATATCGTAAGTGTTTTCCCACGTGACCTAACTATTTTTTTTATCATGTTTTAATAATAGCAAAAAAGTATACAATATGAAAAGTTAATTTTCAAAGTTCACCTTGTTGGGATTCGAACTCTGGAAACTTGAAACAGTGCTTTTAACTTTTAATTTTTATTTAACCAAATGAAGCAATGTTAACTGCTGCTTATATTATTAGAAAAGTTTAAAACTAAATTAATCCTAGATGCACTTTGTCAAATTAAATTATCGATCTATGTTTTTATAGATAATCTTATTTTAAAAATTAATTGATTTTTTTTTTCATTATAAATACTTTATAATAAGCTTGATGCAATACTTTGTAATAGCAATATGTGCGCAAATTACTATCGTCAACTTGAACTTAGAACCTTACTCCTATGATCCTAATCATCTATTATGTACAATGGAAAATAAATTCACGGTAACCTATTATTATGGATCCTTGCTATAAATTATTATTATTTTTTTCTTTAAAGACAAACACGCCTATTGTTATGGCCCTCAAAGTGCTAACACTATTATTACAGTATAATCTTGACATAGTATAAAACAAAGTCGCTTCCCGCCGTCTGTCCCTCTGTATATAGTACTAGCTGTAGCACGCGATTTCGTCCGCGTAACTTTTTAGAATATAGCCTAAGTTACTCGCTGATAATATAGCTTCACAACAGTGAAAGAATTTTTCAAATCGGTCCAGTAGTTTCGGAGCCTATTCAATGCAAACAAATAATCAAATATTTCCCCTTTATAATATTAGTATAGATGTACATACGCTTAGATCTTTTAAACTACGCAACGGATTTTAATGCGGTTTTCACTAATGAAAGCGTTACACAGGGAAGTTTTTTATAAATAACTAACTGTTGCACGCGACTTCGTCCGCATAACTTTGTAAAATATAGCCCAGGTTAGTTACCTACTCGGTGATAATGTCGCTTTTTATAGATGAATTTTTTTTACAATCGCTCCAGTAGTTTTTGAGTTCATTCATTACAAACATACAAAATCTTTTCTCTTTATAATATTAGTGTACGATAGATATAGATTTGCAGAAAAATATCGGTGCAAAGCCGGGCGCGGTCGCTAGTAGGTATATTATATAGCTATTATATTATATATATATACTTACAGTATATTATATATACTTATATATACTTACATATATACTTAGTAGGTATATTATATATACTTACAGCAGATATAGCTTGTTTAATGGGCCCAAAAGAATGTCGGGGGTTAGTTTACAATTTTTTAACTATAGCTTGTATGTATTTACAGTTAGCTGATGGAATTGCTGTTTCTGTTTTCACTTTTGTGCTATCCGTACCGCTTTGTTTAATGGTTGAATATCCGTTTGTTGAGCTCTACAACATTTGGAAGAGGCGCAAAACAAATACAATTGAAGTCGATAGTTACAAGAGAGATTAAAAATGTGAAATATTACTGAACTTAGAGCGCTGGCGCATTTATTAAGAAGAAAATTAGCATACACACAACAGTTAATATTTAAACGAGATCCTTTTTAAATTTGTAATCAATCTTTGATACCTATATTTGAATTATTTTTAAATAAATGAATGAGTTAATTAATCATAAAATGTTTTTATTTATTTAGTTTTTTTTTTCACAAAAATAATGTATATGGCCTCCATAGTGCATCTTTCCACTTGGATCCACTTAACGGATTGTGGATTCAAGTGGCATAGAAATTAGTATTTTTGGATCCTCTCGTTTGTGGATCGAAGTGGCATATTTAAATTATGTGTATTATTGAATCCCTTCAATGGTAGATTTAAGAGGAGATAAAGGTATCCGCGGATCCACATGTGGAGCCAAGCTGTGGATCCAAGTGGAAGGAGCTTGGTATATTAGCTAGCTCATTTGACGGCTGTATGTGTGTACACTCCCTTACAGTAGACCATCGTTAAATAACACAGCATGTGTGCTTTGCTTATGGTGAATGAAAGAGGGGCAATTCAATGTACACTACATTGATTTACCCCTTGTAACATTTACAATAACTGTAGACTCAGTTTATCTGCTGAATTAATAATAAAAAAATATGTTATATAAATTATTAAATCTATCTTCGTAAGTTCGTAGAAGCTTTAAATCTAAAAATAGATGATAAATCAATAATTTACATTTTTGTCCTCTAAGTCTTCAAAAGCGCTCAATTAATTTTTATTCGGCTGTTAAGTAAGATAAACGAGGAAGGTTGGTGTAAGTAAGTACTCGTATATAACCTGGACGAAGCCGGCAGCGGGTTAATTAGTAGATAAGTTTATAATATCATTATCTAAATTTAAAAAAAAAGAGTGGCTTTTGGAATCAAATAAAGTAATTGTCATTTTCTTAAGACTTTGGCAGAACGTTATCACTCCATTGTTATTTGTAAACGTCCAACATTTTTATCAAGCTTGTTTCTTATTCCGATAAGATTAGAACAGTCATATGGCACGTATCAGCGCCACCTCACACTAAGGCATTGTAAACTAATTATAAATTTAAAAGTGCACGAATTAGTGAAGAAAAAAAATTAAATTAAATATGCTTATACAGTTCTATAGTGATAATACGTGAGTGTGAAATGCTAAATACGGTTACAGCCATGCATAACATCAGACAGTTGGAGCATTCATTAGGCTCCGAGTATCAAAGGAACCGTTCCTCATCTTTGTCAACATGGCGAAGAAATAATGCACTGACAAGACTAGAACCTAGATACTCCTTACAGTTCCAGGTATTTAAAATACTACAACATATTAAATATTATATTTAGTAAATATTAAAAAGGAAAATAGTAATTAAGTGACTATGCATAATTACAACATTTAATGATGAGACTCACTGATTCTAGTTGTTTCGATTTTAGGAAGTAATTTTTAATTAAACATACAATGGCAAGCCAAGGTGATTTTATTTGTTTAATTAAGACCTAGATGCGTTATAATTGATCCTTAATTACCTACTTACCAACTCGCTTTAAATAAATTTTGAATAAGTATTTTTTAGTTTTTAATATTATTTTATTAATTACACAATATTTAATTTACTTACCTATACCTACATATGATACACATTTTACGCACATTATTACTATTTTCTCTTGAATTTAGTTTTTATTAAAAAAAAAATTGATTATTAGCTGGTGCCCTAGTAGGTTCGTCATCGTTGAAAAATTCGTCATCGGCCGCGTTAAAAAATAAAAGACAAAATATGTTAAAGCAATATAACGCCCGACATCTTCATTGCTGTAATTGATTTGCCAGGCATTGAATCTTTATTTTAGATAGCTGGTGACTGCGGCTTCGCCTGCGTGCAATATGTCCATACTGAAATTCTATTCTAATTATTGGTAAAATCATTTTTGAAACCGGATAAGTACATAGTTTAGAAAAATAACCTCCTCCATACAAACAACCAAAAAAGCTATAGGTATCTCTTTATAATATTAAGTATAAACATAGAGTAAATAGTAACTATGTTATAAATAAATAGGTATATTCCGTTATACGCATAAGTTATTGTATTTATGCGTAAAACGGAATGCACTGCGTAAAACAAGTTTGTATTCCAATGACAAATCCATGCATTTTGTCTAATGTCTGATTTCTGACTGTCAATACTGTCACACAGTGAATAATCTTGATGGATTTTTTTATGTATTAGTTTTTTTTTATTTGTATATCCCAGCCCTTAATTATATTAGGAAATCAGCAAAGTTTTGGTGTTTAGATTTTCCATTATGTCTTAGTGCATAATTTTGATGTTAAAGTAGAGTAAAGTATAGGAATTTTGTTGTAAGTAATTGTCGAACGGTGTCGTTTAAGAAACGTGTCAGCGTACAAGTGTTATTTTAACCGATGAACTGCGAAAAGGGTCGCGTATTGTTTCGAAATTCCTATTTGTTATAACAGCTCAATTTCACATGGGTGATGGCTTGGCAGTCGGACACTCGTGTAAGTGTAATTACACAATATTAATCATCCTCCCGCAACAATAGATGTTCTCAATTTTCTACCGTTATTGTAAACATGTAATTGTCATTGCAAGACTAACTATATTTTTATAGACAAATCTTCGAAATAATGACAGTAAATTCAGCTTTAAGTATGGCATATTCAGGTCATTTATTATTTCTACCTATAATTTTTGGATGATGCTTGCATTGCATTGCAAATTGCATGCATAGACACTTTAAAAAAAAATATTGTGGACTAAACTCATTAAATGCAAACTCAGTGAAAAATATATTGCTTAATATTATATTATTTCTAGCAAATTTACATTTTATTCTCTTTATTATATTTCTAGAGCTCTGTTGAAAAGTGCTCTCATGTTGAGTTCTTGGTCAAGAACCAATGACGCATTTTTTTATGTTAAGGTCAACAAACAGACAATTGATGGTTGGTTCACTTGATGGTTGATGGCAAGTGCGATGCCAACCATAGTGAGATTAACGATAATAATTAAGATTAAGATTGGGAAGTGAAGATTTAATAATAATAAATGAGTATACTATCATTTATTATTTTCAGACTGATGAAAACAGCTACCTTCTTCGTTTGAAGATAATAGGTGCTTACTCATTGGCCAAGAAGGATATATTTGGTGCTAGGTGAGTACATATCAGACTATTAGTAAATACTTAGGTATTTGTATGACCTAAGTATTACTAGATTTAAGTTCTACTTGTCTTCACCGTCTTGACATTCATTACGTTCTAGAATTTAGACACATTTCGTGAGTAAATGGCCTGCTTTGCACAATGGTGAATATTTGACTAACCCACACAATGTTTTCCAATTTAATAACCTACCTATACAAATTCGTCAATTTATTAGACCTTGATTGGTGGGTCGCATATGATCAGTGTAGTATTTTTATTGTATGATTCACTAATAAACTTAATTAAAGCTGTGCTTTATTTGTAATATTGTTAGCTTGCATAGTGGTACGAAATGTTGACAATATTTTGTACTTTGAAGAAAATCACAACCATTGCAAAAATTGTATTTCATTAATTTAACTAAACATATTATATTTATACTATGCTTTAAAATTTTATTAAATATAAAAACCTTCTCAGTGAAGAAATGTACATATAATGTGTCAACTTTCATGGTGATCAGGGCAAATATATTAGTATTGGGAGTTTGATATTTTTATGGCATGTTTATTAATATATGTGCTTCATGTAATTCCAGTGACCCCTATGTTCGCATTGAGCTTCAGATGGTGGAAGGTGATATCTGCATTGAACAGTTTTTGACGAAAACAAAGAAAAAGGTATATAATGCATGTTTTATTGCCTTTGGTGACTAAGGACTATCAGAAAAAATTAATTACTAGGTATAAAAATGACTATAACATGATATTGTCAAGAAATAAAATTGGAGTGAAGGATTATTTTATTAACTATAAGTATAAAAATGCTGATATTTAAAAAACTCTAAGATTATTGTTGACTTAGTATAACATTGCTGTCATTTAAAAAAGTCTAAGATGAGTATTGACTAAAAACAAAAATGGCATGGTTGCAAATAAAACCTGTTAGGTGTTAACCTACAACCTATAACAGGTTGTATGTGTGTCTATGTGTATCTTTATGTATTGCTAAAGTCACTACTAGTTTTAAAATAGTCACTTTCAAGTAAAATATGGATAACTATTTGTTGAGGTTTTCAACATTCATTGTTAAGTGTAATCACGTGAAGCGTCTCATTATGATAAATACAATGACAATGACATCTGATTTTGTTTCAAGAAGAAAATGCGTAAATAATGTATAAAGACTTTATTTTAACGAAGAATCAAAACTGCTCGGTACAAATAAGTACCTACCGAAAAGAAAATCATTAATATCATTTAGAACGTTTGGAAAGAGATAGGTTGACATTTTTATACTTAGACTTTCTGGATCATAGGCATTTTTACGTCTTGACTAAAAAATAATATGTTTACATTTTTAAATATTGTCATTTTTATACATCGGCATAAATATACATTGACAATTTAATTTTATAAATTCGACATTTTTATACTCAGTAACTTTTTATGATAGTCATTAGTCGCCAAAGGCGTTTTATTTTTATAACTTAAGATTTCTATAAATTTTGATAAATTGTAGAAACGAAACTCAAGTTTTTTTAAGACAATATTTCTTAAAATGCTTTTACTTCTGATAGTGATTTAACAAAAAAATATTTTCAGTGATTTCTTTTTAAATTATTTGTAACAAATATTGAGTCATAATATTTTTGTTTGAAAGTTGTTTTACCTACCATCATTTTTGGAATTGACCTTTGTTTTGACTTTAGAGTACAGGCATAGTTTATTATGCCAATGATGTAAGAGTAAGTTTAATTAAATTCAATTAAATGTATTTCAAAAGTGGATCTTACTGAATATCATACTAATGTATATATAATAACTCTGTCTGTTAACTTTTCACGCCTTAACTACTCAACCGATCATTATGAAATTTTTGCATATACATTGTCAGGGATACTGAAAAGGACATAGTGTACCTTTCATCTAGAAAAAAAGTACTGTCCCCTAGGGATAATTTAAAATTAAGAAATCTAAAGTGTGGCAAAAGTGTACTAGCAATAAATATGTCATCAGGCGTTTTTATATTGCTTATGTTTTTTATTTTTTAAACGCGGACGAAGTCGCGGGCACCAGCTAGTGTAATTAATCGCAACTGAGTTACAAGTTATAATTAAAGTTAGCACACCATTTTTATAATGATTTCAATTAATTTTCAGACATTGAATCCAGTATGGAATCAGGAGTTTGTATTTCGAGTAAGTTTTTTTTTTCATTTGTATTATATGTATTTATTTATTTATTTATTTTTTTTTTTCTGGCAGAAGAGCTTCAAAAGATGTCATGTCACTATGTCACTGCAATAAATTATGTAATTTTTGTAGCTTAGTCATGACGTGTTACGTTATGAGTGATCCATAGAGAAAAGAGGTAAGGAGGACCAACTCTATACGTGAGATATTATCTCACAGTCGGCCACCATTAAATCCGACTTGTTTGACCATTGACACCATTGACACACTTGTTTTAGTGTTTTTTGTCATTTTTTTGGATTTACTATTCCAATATTCGAATAGATGACATTCGAAAAACATATAACATATTTATTTATTTATTTATTTATAAAGTTTCCACTAAATTACTAAAACATATTATAAATTACAAGTCACACAAGAATATTGGAGCTGGTAGAAAACATACAAAAAGGTAAGAATTACACAAAAAAAGAAAGAGAAAAACAAATAAATAAACCAGTTAACAAATAACATATAACATACAAAATAAACATAAACTGGCTGCAACAAAAAGGAGACTACAAAACTATATTTTCGAGAGCTTGTTTAAGGCTTCGTTTATAGGCTCCTATAGGACAACTAAAAATATCCAGATCTAGCAAGTGTTCATTATAAAATTTACAGGAGCGATGCAAAAAGGTATTGCTTGTATAATTCCTTTTGCAGAACGGAATAACGGAATGTTATATGTTATAACATATAACATATAACATATAACATATAACATATAACATATAACATATAACATATAACATATAACATAACATATAACATATAACATATAACATATAACATATAACATATAACATATAACATATAACATATAACATATAACATATAACATATAACATATAACATATAACATATAACATATAACATATAACATATAACATATAACATATAACATATAACATATAACATATAACATATAACATATAACATATAACATATAACATATAACATATAACATATAACATATAACATATAACATATGACATAAGACATATGACATATGACATATGACATATGACATATGACATATGACATATGACATATGACATATGACATATAACATATAACATATAACATATAACATATAACATATAACATATAACATATAACATATAACATATAACATATAACATATAACATATAACATATAACATATAACATATAACATGTAACATGTAACATGTAACATTTATAACACACATATATATTTACATACACACATATATACACACATATACTTATATATTATATATAAATATATAATATATATCTTCACACATTCCACACAGCACCATCTATAGATACCAGACAGTTGATATAATACATAGATTAATATTTTTATTTTTTTTGTAAATACATACATACATATTATAAATAAAAAACATCCATGACTCAGGTGAAAAGGTAAAATTGTTAACGCATAAACATTTGCACCTAGCGGGATTCGAACACGCTACCGTTTGATTAACGGCTAGTGTTAGAAGCCACTAGACCAAAAAACGTGTGTCGCCAAATGTCCGAATAGACAATTGAGTTCGAGTCCCGTTCGTATGTTCAGGTGAAGCCGCAGGAGCACAAGCTGCTGATTCAGGTGTTCGATGAGAACCGGCTGACGCGGGACGACTTCCTGGGCATGGTGGAGATCCCGCTGGCGACGGTGGCCACGGAGAGCGCCGCCTCAGTGCGCCCCGCGCCCACCAAGTACCCGCTGCGCCCGCGCAGGTCTGTGTAAGTAGCGGCGCATGGATCGGCTTGTTTTGTCATTTACTTCGGAAACACAAAGCACACATCTATCTAACCGCTTTAGAGAGATTTCACACTATCCGATTTATGTTGTCGAGAGCAAATAAAAATATGTATCAATTATCTAAGTGCCTTTCACACTGTCCGCCCGGTAGGGGGGTGAAACGGCAAATGGAAAGGGGGGGGGGAGGGTCGTGGGTTTTGCGTGGGTTTAGACCCAAAGGTATAAACCCACACAAGTTTCAAAACTTTATTAATTTGTTTGTCTGAAAACACAGAATGATTTCTTCGTAAATACGTATTGGATAATGTGAAAACGCTCTTAACCTCTGCAAAGTATTTTATTACGGTTCCTCCCTATTTTCTTATTATTTTCATGTATTTGCTATTTTTTTTCTCTATAAAAGCGAAAAATCATCAAATCGTTATCACTTGCCTCAACACCCATAGTGCAAGGCTCTGCTTAGTTTTGAGCTAGATGACGCTCTGTGATATGTCATAACAAAAATAATAATAATAATAATAATTTTTTTTATTAATTTTTGGGACACAAAATAAAAATATAGAAAAAAAAAAAATATTTTTTTTTAACACATTATTCCAAAAGCGTGTCCACATATAGATCTATAACAAATATATATTATATATTAGGGATAAATTGTTTTCTTGATTAATTAAGAGCAAGGATCTTGATATCTAAAAAAAAAAAAAATAAAAAAAAAAAAAAAAATTAAAATCATCCATTGTCTAACTAACACAAATGAACTTAGTAATTATTTTGCTATTTTACAATTAAGTATACGTGATATTATCAAGTATATTCTTTTTTCGCTTTTATGTAATTACTTGTTAACCTGATTAAAAAATTTCATTGCTTTTTAATATGTCAGTAGGCTTGCTTAAAAAAAAAAATATTTCTCGTGGGTATTCACAATTTTTCGGCTAACGGTACACGCGGTTAACGGCTACCGTCGCCAATAACACAGAAAATATTTCAGGTCCTAAAGAAGCGCCGCCGACAATAGAAGGAATATTAAAATTAAAATTACCATTCGAAAAATTGAAAAATTATTTAGTGTTTTCTCCATTAGTTAAAGATATTGAATTTTATTTTATTTTTCTTTTGATTATTATAAAAGTTTTGAAGTTTTGATAATTTAAAAAAAAAAAGAAACCACCCGAAAATATGTTATTAGTCTATGTCAAAATTATATATTGCACGTATTTATTTTATATTGTATTTTTTCTTGGTGTTAATAAAAAATTTATTAAAATTCTAAATATTGCTTCATATAAAAAAATTTTTTTTTTCGGTTTTACTTTTTTTGCCTTTTTCTGTGTTTTATATGTTTTTTCTGTCTGTGTTATTTGATTTTTCCTTAGAATTGATTATTCGGCTTAGTTGCTTGTCCATCTATTATCGATTCGACAAACGGCTTCTTTCTTTTTATTTCTTTTTGACTGAGTCAAACTGAGTTTGACGGTGATTTTTTTGACGTGATTATTAATTAATTTTGTTAACATATTACTTATTAATGAGCAATAAAAATCAAATGTTTATTCTTAGAAATGAAAATTCAATCCAATTCACTTAATTTAATAGATTTCACTAATTTTTAAGTATATATATATATATATATATATGGTAAATAATCATGAAGCCTATTTATAATATAAATAAATTATCTTCCTCACTATTTTCCTCTTCTAATGATAAGCTTAATACTAAATTAAAGTCGTGTCCATTTTATCTCCTGGATATTATGTTTTTAGGTTAGGTGTTTAAAAAAAAAAAAAAAAAAAGGTGACCAACGGTGATTAAACTTTCCACACGTCGTCACCGTAAAGACTGTCGTCTTTTTGCGTCCGTTAAATTACTAACGTTAATTAAATTGGGAAACGAGAGTTTAAACCCTTTAACCGCTTGGTTTTGTAGGAGTAAATCAACGCAATGATTTAAAAATAAACATTATACAAGTAGATAGAGGAATTTGTCGTATATATATATATATACGGCTCCGTCGGAATGGAAACGAAAATAATTGTCGAATAAATCCGACTCTGGCGGATAAAGGATTAATTAACTAACTTTGACGATACAGCGCCCGTTCTCGCGTGCGAGGCTACATCGAGGTGTACCACGCGCTGGTGGGCAGAGTGGGGGAGAACGGGGAGGAGGAGCTGCCCACGCCCACGCCCACGCCCACGCCCACCACCGACGACTGGGAGCTCGTCGAACCCTCTTCGCCCACCGTTGGGAACGTGCAACCGGTGAGCGCCTCGTCCCACTCATTCATCTCTATCATATATTTATCAATATACTAACTAAAACTATGGATTTCGCACGCTATACAAAAAAGCACTACAAACTTTATCTAACATTTTAAAAGTCACATATTATCAACTCTTGTCATTTAAAGAAAATGTAACTTTACGCCAACACATTAGAGTTTAAAAATGAATAGTAGTAGTTGGTCGTTACTACCTTTTACCATTGACACCGCCATTGATTCCGTTCCTTTGGCGTTTGTGACGCAAATTCCATAGTTGTAGTACTTCGATGCATATATCAGACATTTGTACTCGATGCATAATTTCATATTTGTGATTGTCATACAATTGTGAACTCTAACTAGTTGTTTTTAAAGTTTCATCTTATCTAATCATCAGTTACTGTCCAATGAAAATATTGTTATGTTACTTTGTATTGTATATTTATATAAAAATTGTTTAATTTGTTATATAGTTTTTGTTGCCTAAAATAATATGTTATTACAATTCAAAATTGCCCAAACAATCGAGGTCAGCATATGCAACGCGTATTTCTGTAGGTGGTCCACACACTACTGTTAATAAAAATATATTATTTTTTTTTAAATATTAAAATTCAAATGCCGTAAAATAAATAGAAAATAATTAAAGTATTTATTAACATTAAATGCAAAAAAGTTTAGACAAAAATATATTTATACACAAGTTTTATAAAAATGTGTGTTCTTGTATTTACGAGCGAAACTTGTTTGGTGTCAATACAAAATTGATATTTCTAATAAAATTGGTCTACAAGTGTGAGATTAAATTAAATCTTAATTAAAATTAAATCTAATCTAAGGACGTTCCCAAGGAGCAGTCCTTAATCATTTTTTGATTATATATTTATATTGGAGATTTCGAACAGTTTATTAATTACGAATTCGCGGTTAAAGAATGGTAGGTTCGTTAAAAAAAACTGGTGAAAAAAGTTTTTTCATTTTTTTTTTAACAAAACGAATCTCGCTTGTTTTTGATATTTTTACAGAAACATATCTTCAATTAATGATTCATAGTTTTTTAAAACAATCGTAAGAAAATAACTATTGTTATTATTTAATATAAAGTTCGCTTCAGCATAGGTTAGGGTTCACATGTTAAATATTATGTAAACTTTAATTGTTAATATTTATAAATTACTAAATTTATAAGGACTATAAAAAAAAAATTCTACATATAAAGGTCACTTATAGTTATGTGTATTCAAAGTGTCTCGAGTGGGATACACATTTTTATACCATCGAACTATCGACTATAGGTTTGTCCCACTAGTTTCTCCCCTTTTCACTGCCTAAGGCAGGCTAAGGCCACTTTAAAGGTTATCTAGGTCTGGTCTCATGTCTGGTTTATGTCGTTGACAAATGGTGTGTAAATGAACTCTTAATTTTTGAGAAAAAAAAAAACCAACATAGTCCCCCCGACAACATCCCAACAAGTCTGTACTCACGTAAAGTATCCGTTATTCCATAAAGTATCCGTTATTCCATTAAGTATCCGTTATCCCATAAAGTATCCGTTATTCCATAAAGTATCCGTTATTCCATAAAGTATCCGTTATTCCATTAAGTATCCGTTATCCCATAAAGTATCCGTTATTCCATAAAGTATCCGTTATTCCATTAAATATCCGTTATCCCTTAAAGTATCCGTTATTCCATTAAATATCCGTTATCCCTTAAAGTATCCGTTATTCCATTAAATATCCGTTATCTCTTAAAGTATCCGTTATTCCATTAAATATCCGTTATCCCTTAAAGTATCCGTTATTCCATTAAATATCCGTTATCCCTTAAAGTATCCGTTATTCCATTAAATATCCGTTATCTCTTAAAGTATCCGTTATTCCATTAAATATCCGTTATCCCTTAAAGTATCCGTTATTCCATTAAATATCCGTTATCCCTTAAAGTATCCGTTATTCCATTAAATATCCGTTATCTCTTAAAGTATCCGTTATTCCATTAAATATCCGTTATCCCTTAAAGTATCCGTTATTCCATTAAATATCCGTTATCCCTTAAAGTATCCGTTATTCCATTAAATATCCGTTATCCCTTAAAGTATCCGTTATTCCATTAAATATCCGTTATCCCTTAAAGTAGACGGAATCCAATTTGGCCGCAGGTTGTCCCGTCCGGTCAGATGGTGTCATCCCCCATAGAAAGTGACGATTGGGAGTTATTACATCAGACCGACTTTGCTCAAATTGTATGTTTCCATTTTTTTTTAATTTTTTTTTGTCCAGGCAGTGCATATTCAATTATGATCGAATTTCATATTGACAAACACACAGCCTAACATAATAAAAATAACATTATAGTTTTGATTCTATTCTTGAAATGCTATTAAAACTATTCTTAAAGTATCCTGCTCTCTCTTGCCATTGTCCAAACTATAAATATGACACAAAGTTTTATACAATAATAATTGACAGACAAATCTAAATATACTTTACATTAGTGTCTGAGAAGTCAATAAAGATGATTTTTCCTCTTGACATCAGAATTATTTCTTTTAAAGTCTTCAATCAATCAAAGTAGTCCCTGCTTCATTGCTGAAGGTAGTGCCCGCATTGAAATGCCTTGGTGACATTTAAAGTCTTGCTGAATGCGAAATAATAATCAGTGTTTTATTAAATAACAATCATTTTACTTCATCTCATTTGACATTTCCAAAGGTAGGACATTTATCTCATTCAAAAGGTTAAAATTTGGTGTAATAAAAGTAATGTTTTTTATATGTTTTATTAAACAGAGTGGGCAATTGGTGTAAAGACCAAAATATTTGTAGTTATAAATTGGGCTGATCTTCTGTTGACAGTAATTTGCCAAACAGGCAATCTTCAAAACAATATTACTGAAGAGTTTGTTTGTTTGTTTGTTTGTTTGTTTGGTTGAACGCGTTAATCTCAGGAACTAATGGTTCGAATTGAAAAATTCTTTTTGTGTCTGACAGTCCATTTATCTAGGAAGGCTTTAGGTTATATAACATTTTGAACGCGGACTAAGTCGCGGGCACCAGCTAAGTATATTAAATATTAGAATTTCCCTTAATAGTATATGCAGAGATTTCAACATGAATTTTAATGATATACATATGAAATAGATATGTTTAGATTAAGCAAATTAACATACGAGTATATGGTGTCATCGTTGCATTGAATTGATTTATATTTGTTTTGACTGAAAAAGCGACATCAAATAGACACATATTTTATTTTATTTTATTTAATCGAGATACCAGCAGTACATCAAAATTTGCCAAATCACATACATTAGTTATACAAACACGTATACATTTGCGTACCAATTACTTGGTATCTACAGCTATAATAATATGTTACATGTTGTCCCAGTTAAAAAAAAAAAAAAAAAAAAAACTACCGTGTGTATACCATTAAATGGCAAAAAAAGTGTAAAAATATAACAATTAAAACACACAACACAAGTTGTATGATATATGGTTTGTTTCAGACTATAGGTGGGGATCCATTGCCCCCCGGGTGGGAGGAGCGACAGGACGCGAATGGGAGGACCTATTACGTGAACCACGTCGCACGCTCCACCCAGTGGGAGAGGCCCACCTTCACGTGAGTAGCTTTCTTCTTTTCAGCTCACTCACTCACTCACTCACTCGCTCACTCACTCACTCACTCACTCACTCACTCGGTCATTGGTTATCATAATCTCTCTCTCTCTCGCGGTCTTCAACAAAGTGGATGCATTTTGCATTTACAAAAGAAGATGATGATACAATAACTTTTTCAGGTATATTGGATTATAAAAAAAACATTAAAGGATTTAAACATATTTTCCATTTCAATAGCGAATTTCGGGAAGAGCTTGGAAGATTTGCTATTACGTTCTTATAATTTGTATAATATACACTCATAACACTTTGAACTATTTTGTTGTATTCTTTTGAAGTTGACCATTTGTATACCACCGTTTGTAAATATTTGTATTAATCTATGGTAATATAGGTCTTATTGTATGTATTTTATGTAAAATAAGTTGTATGTGACTGTTTTTGCCTTAATAAATAAATAAATGATCATAAATGTCCATTGTCCACTGATACATTTTGAAAAAAATGATGATAAAGTTAACTATTGTTTGTGATTAACGTAAATTGCCGATATATAATTGTAGTCTAAATAAATAAAAATTAATTATTGTATTGCTGATAGCAAAACTCTGAATGATTGGGTCAATTCGGAAATTTCTCTTTCAAATATTCGTTGAATATTCAATGAAGGTTCTTATGAAGTGAAAAATTGCTAGGAAAAAAGTAAAATGCTCCATTTTTTCCCCATCCAAAGTTCCTATTTGACAATTCAAACATTTTATTCTAATATTGACGTCAAAACTTGCAATAGTTTATTTAAATAACAACGTAAAATTTTCAAAATTTATCCACACTTGAACAAAGTTGTGGCCAAGTTGTCTTTATTTATTTGACAGACACACGTCTGTCTGTTTATCTGTCTGTCTGTAAAAAAAAAGTAAAGACAGAGGAAACAGAGTCGCCAAAGACAACGACAGCACGTCTGCCTTCTGTAAGTGTGTGGTTTCTGCTTCCAGACAGTCTGCCTACTTAGGCTCGAGTTCACCAACAGACGGTTATTTTTAAACAGCTGTTTAAAATTTAAACAGCCGTTTAATGATATTTTGTTGATCACAATCGTTAAACTGCGGGTTAATCGCCCTAAACATCAGATTAATCATTAAGTTAATCAGATGTTTAGCGATGGTGAACAACAATATATTATTAAACGTCTGTTTAAATTTTAAACAGCTGTTTAAAAATAACCGTCTGTTGGTGAACTCGAGCCTTAGTTATTGACTTAATAAAAAAAAAAAGCCCAGTTTATGCTATATACGAATATTTGGTCCACACAGTCGCCACTTGAGCACTGAGGCTCACACTGAGCGTATGGAGACGGCAGCCACTGAGTTCCAAAGACGGTTCCATATATCAGCCGACGAAGACCAGTCGACACAGCCAGCCACACACACCCAGGTACATTTCATTTTCACCTATTGCATAGGCTTCATTTATTGCAAGCCCAAATCGAAAGGAACCATTTATAGACCCATATAGAGAAATTTTTTGTTACCAAAATTATTCCACTGTTGAGACAATTTTTCACTTCTTGTTTGTGGTCATCTTCTACTATCCATTTAAAAGGGACATTCAGTCTGTCAATCGCTTTTTATCATAAAAATAATCATTATAAAAACACAAAATTATGTGACATTATTGTTGGATATGAATTTTAAATTTTATTTTATAAGGACTAACTATGACATATGTAGATACATTTTTTTGTATCCAAATTTTCATTGTTTGTGTTACATACATATATATATATATAAAAAAAAGTTTTTTTTAAATATTAATTAATTTCAATCAGATTCAATTAAATTTTTTATAAAAATAATAAATTGATATATTTTAAATTTCATATATAAAAAGCTCCAAATCGAGCATAAAGTTCCTTAAGATTTGGGTTTTTATTGTTGTTAGCATATAAAATTACTTATTCCTATGTCTAATATTTTCAACAGGAGACAACAATAATCTAGAATTCAAAATTAAGTTTTAAAAAATTGTTTATACATAATATATATATATATATTTTTGCATGTTTGCAAGGAAAAATGGTTTCTATTGCATACGAAATGGAATTGCATGACATAAATATGTATTGTATGTTTTATTAAAAAAAAAAAAAACATCAATTATTATATTGTGGGTGTTCATAGTAATTATATTATCCTTTGATTTTTTCTGTTCATACTGTATGTATAGTTTTAACTTTTTTACTTTTTACTCTCTAAAAAAAATACTTGTGTTAAAATTTAAATTGAATATACCTAGAGTATTTTTTTGTGTAATGTCTAATTTTTAAATAAACTAAGTATTGGGCGTTTAGATGACCAAAGATAAGATAGAGTTACGAAACTTCGAATGAGCCATTGAAAACTATTTGGTTATAACTTTAACTGTTATATCTTAAGTATTTTCAGCGAACTCAGTATCGTCACGATAGATTAGATATCTATGGTCTAATTTTAACTTTTTGAGATGCTCTTAACTTGAATTTCATATTTTTAAAATATATTTTTTGTCCATACTAAACTGTGATAGGTTTTATTTATGTTCAATGCGAAAACTTATAATATTTACAAAATAAAATTAATATAGAAGAAATAATACACAATATTGTAGATTAATATGAATAGTTTTTTTTTTTTTTTTTTTTTTTTTTTAATGGAAATAATTTGTTTTATCCAAATAAAGATGACAGCATTTTATACAGCCTGTAGCCTTCTTATGTTTTTTTTTTCTTTAATTTGCGCTGTTTATTAAGCGTCTTTAAATTTCGGTTACACTTTCAATTAGGTACCTATATTTTTCTGATTTTATATTTTATGGTAACACCAAGAATCAAAATTGACTCGTATGACGAATTAATATTTTAATAGCCACACGCGTACTTTTCAAAATACCTATTAGATAATTTTTTTTTATTTGTATATGGCATCCCTAATTAGAACTAGTCAACACTTCTGAAATGGTATAACGTTTGAAAAAATGTAAATTTAAATGCATATTTTATCCGAGGGGCGTTTGACAGTATATTTAATGAAGCCACCAAGAAAACCTTGGCTTCTTCTAATTCTAACACCAATATAACAATAATACCCCAATGTTAGACCAGATTCTAGTAATAACACTCGAGAATGCCTATTTATAGATATTTTTTTTGACTACAATATAAGCTCCTTATTCGCGAAGGATATAATAATTATTCCGTAAATATGTCGCGAATATAGTTAATATGGCAATTTGTATGAGTTTATAAAGGAATGAATACATTACAAGTTTCTAAAATGAAATAAAAAAAATTAATATTAATAGTATTTTCACTATTATAACGATGTTTAATAGTAAAAATGCTATTGAACAACAAATGGCAAGTTAAAGCAATAAAACACCGATTGTGGTTTATTGTTCTAACATTTATCACAAAGACATTTAATAATACGCCAAGGAAGGCTTTATAACAACGAATTTTTATAAGTTTTTTTTTTTACTTAAATATTAACTTGTTCATTTGATTGAATAACTCTTTTTGAATCCTCAAATAAAGTAATCGTGAATACGGAGCTTTTATTGTATTAACTATAATAAATAAATAGCAAAGTAATATGTTGATATTAATTTTTTTTCGCAGCATGTGCTTTTCGCGAAGCAGATTAATAAGCTACTAATTGATTTGATCATTCTACATTATTAAAATACATACACGCTTAATTTAAATTGACTTTTTTTTACAATTCTCTTTTACAGATAACAAATTTTCAGAATATAATATATTAAGAATCTAGCTTCCCTGTAACTGTTTTATCCGTCTGTCAATCTATAAAAAAAAATCGCTAAATGTGTTGCTAAGCGCAAAACTCGAAAATGGCTGGATCAATTTGGTTAATAATTTGTTTTTTCAAAAATTTTGACAAAAATTTGGAAAAGTGCCCTGAAAATTTTATCCATTCGAGGCCGGGGCGAGTTACTAAATAATAAAAATATGTCCAATTGCACAAAATTGTGTTCTTATATCGTTTAAAAGATTGGCTTAGTTTTAATATGTAGTTGGCTTCAATTAATAAGAATACTTACATTAATACTTAAATTAAAAGTTCTAGTTTTGCCAATCGGTTCATCTACAAAATTTGGTGAAAGCCTATATACTGCTCTGTAAAATCTAAATTATATCCCTTTATTTCAAAATCAGTCCAAAATATATATTTTTAATTCATTAGACTGTGGTTTTACAATAGACACGGTTTTACGTCAGATCATTTACGCACATATTAACAAGTAACACGCACTAACTAAATCGGTATCATCCGATTATAAACCATAAAGTGTTGTCCTCACATATCATAGACAATTCTTGAGACAACTAATTTCAAGTGTACAGCTTCTTCACCGTTTGTGACTTCACTGTTTCGTTCGCTTTTCAAAATTAAGAAAAAAGATCTTGGGTGAGCGTCATAGGGACAGATTCGCAAACTTATTTGTGCAGCTGTTAAAGCACAAAAAAAAATAAATGTAAATTTCCATCGAAAACCTGCAGACATAACTCTGTGTTTCTGTAATTTTGAATAAATTTCTAACAGGAGGAAGTGAGCAATAGAAGCGGTGACATTAATTCGACTGACGCTACGCCATATTCCACACCGATCCTCTCACCGGAACCGGAAAACGGAACGGTTACACCAGTTCCGACAGTTGTTCCAACAGAAACGCCTCCCATCGAGACGGTTTCGTCCGTAGAAATAACGGAACACACCGAGGGGCCGACAAATAGTTTAAGTGAAACAGACTGTGATAGTAATTTAAGAGAAACCGATGATGATGTCGTTTGCGCCAACGAGAATAACGATAGAGTCGTGATTGACGATGTTAGCGATGCAAATAATGCTCAAGACGAATGTGATAATGCCCCGAACACTAGTCAAGAAGTTGACGTTGAAGGTAGCGAGGATCGGTTTGAGAACAACGAGAGAGTTGAGACAGAGAGCAACGATACACTCGCTGAAGTGATTGAGGAAGAAAATGAAGCGGAAGATATAGAATTGGAAATTGAGGAAGTGAGGGAATATAATCAAGCGTTGACGTTTGATGAGAATCATTTTAGTACTCCCACTGGGAGTGTTAGCCCGGAGGGGTCTCCTACCGCAACGAGGAGACGGAGACATACAGCTATAAGCTCTGAGGATTCAGAGGTAAGACGCGAGAGCGGGATTGTGTGTCGGACGTAACGCGATGTGTAATATATAACTTGAGGGCCACCTACGTATATATACAAGAGTACACACGAAGTTTCTGGGCTATTTTTAGACCAACTACATGATTAAGTGGGTTTGAGTCTGTATCGTCGCGTGGTACATGCAAAAATTCGAATAATGAAACTTTTTTTTTCTGTTTTGGCATGTTAGTAATCAAAACATGCATCTAACATTTGGAGAAATTCCCGTGTGTACCGTACCGACCACAAATAAGTAACGAGCGTTTGAATTAGTTGCAATATGACCAATGACAGACATGTTTATTTTGGTATTAAAAAAATTTAACAGTTTTTAGTCTTTACAGAGGTGATACCTAACTGACATTTGAGCTTTTGCATATACCACGACACGAAGGTATTATATTGTATACTGTAAAGTCCCCAAGCGCGTCTGTCTGTTCATTTTCTGTTGTTGTAGGCTATTGCAACATCATAATAATATATATGGTGATTTGTGAGTTTACACATATTGTTAAGAGTTTAATTTGGATTCAAACATTTGGGAAGAGTTAAAATTTAAAAATGCTTTATACACAATAACATAAAATTAAGCCAAAACTAGGTCTCAGTAAAGACTGAGTGGTGATTAAATTTTATGGCTCGGTTCCGTCTTTGAATTAGTTTATTACATGTCGCGTTGCGGCCCCCTCACAAGTGAGCTTTTTGCGGCCGCCAAGTGCTTTGGGATTGTCTATGAGTCGCTGAGGACCTGTGATTGTGATGTCCAAACAACGCCGCGTGCTTACGTCACTAATACCAATAACACGAAACACCCGATCACCCGCCACTCTAGAGATTTGTAGCTGAAAAACAATACTAATCTGTGATTCATAGCCTAGCTAGATTATTAAGAATTTTTTTTTTTTTAGTTAATGAGGTAAAAATTCTGTTCAAAGAAAAATCAATCAATCTCAAAATGAGCAAAAAATTATTCGGCCGCCTTTGAATTTAAGTACCATTTGATTGGCTGCCTTTTTTTTTTTACCTTGACTTTTTTTATCTGCAGCGCAGTCTGTGTTAATTAAAATGTATTAGTGTCTATTGGTCACAGATACAAGAGATTATTGCTAACACTTAACTCATATTGTCAGTTTGACGTTTCACCTGTCACTTTATCATGACATTTGCATAAAATTTATGTATTTAGGTAGGCTAGGCTGCTTAGTATTTGTGTTTTTATTGCTTGTTGTGCTGTTCTGCTTTCTAACATTGCGAGTATATTTTAAAGATATTAGTTATTATTTATTTTATTAGTTATTTATTCATTGCTTGATTATTAAGGTGTTGGTGTGATTTTATTGTCGATTTTAAGCTTTTTTTCTAGTGTAGAAACTAAAATTCGGATTGTGTAGATTTTGTGTGATTTTTCATATAAATTTTCAAATAAGTAACGGACAATTTACTTATAGAGACATATATTATACATACATACTATTTCTAATATATTTGTATTTATGGAGTAATTTTGTTATTTTACACAATTTTTTTTTTTTTAATTTCATTAATTGATAAAATTTATTCAAATATGCCGAAATATTTTAAATATATTAATGAGAACCTTCACAATTTTTTGTAATATAAGTATTTATTGTGAATAACTACATCAATACGTATATTGTGCGGTCGTCAAGTGAATGCGTTTCTGACAAACTATTTTTTTTTTGGTATAAAATATAAACTTAAAGTATTTTTTTATTTATATTTAAATTGCTTTACACGAATTTGTTGTTTATACACAATAATTATAGTAGTATTAATTTTTCATAATTTTTGTAGTCAGCATTTTTTATGGGTTAATAACTTTTAGAAATGTTATAAAAAAATATTGATAAAAAAATATTAGTTTTTTCATCCATATTTAGTACTGTTTACAATATACATTATATAATTATATGTGAAATTATACACAAATGAAGGAGTGTTTAAATTGCTAGTCAATTATTATTAAGTCTGAATTACTTTAACTAAAGTTCTTCCAATGGTTTATTTAACTTTTGACAGATCGAGTACTAAACAAATAGTGATGCGATACAGACTCCATTTCTTTTAACAATCGATTTTATTCATGAAGAAGTTTTAATCGATTTAACACATTCATATTTTATTTTTGCTCAACATTTTGCATTGTTTTATAAAAAATCACAGGTGTTTAAGTTACTTTATCATATATATTAAAATAAACCACATGTTAAGTTAATATTTTTTTCTCACTTCCGACAGCAATTTAGTAATTTTGTCAATTATGAAACGGCAACACTGGACTGATGATGATGATGGAGAGGAAACTGACGTTTCTTTATAATTAAAATAGTATTACAGTACCCATTTTAGTTGTTTTATTTTAATCAATTTATTTCAAAACGGTTTTTATAATCTGTGGTCATTCATTACGAATCGCACATCACTAAGTGGTCGGTGCCGAAAATTGTACCGAAAATTATTATAAAACTTAACGTGCGTGATCTGTCAAAAGTTAAATAAACAAACGATTGAAAGAACTATATTTACTAGTCGTAAATGTCAGATGCGCATTGTCACGCCGGCCGCACTGTAGACATGTTTTAATGCTCGGTACTATCAAAAAGCACATTTTAAAATTAGAAACGTGCTTATTAATCGAGTGGTGTTTGTAGGACGAATCCGATGGAAATTCAGAGAGCACACGAAGCAGTGGCGCCAGCAGTGTTCAGAGTCAAAATTTACCGAGCAATGAAGGTAGGTTGTATTAAAAAACCTTTGCTAACTTTTGGAACTTGTAATAAAATACCCTCAAGTTTATCTAGTTTTACTATCAGACCGAGCCATCCTTTCGCTGTTGCTCAGATATAATATGTTGATTTAATACTATGTTAAAAATTATTATTTTATGCATAAAAATATTAAACAAAATCATACACAGCACAATTAGAATAAAATGTATAAATAAACATAACTTAAACGCAATCTGTTAAAGATTTATAGAGTTTACAACTCTTTGTCCTATGAAAACATTTGAATTGATAAAAAAAAATTAAGGTTTTCAAGATAATGACCACCCTTATCTCTCAACGTAGATCAAATTACACAAATTTTCCACTCAAGTGTTCATTTAAAATGATGACATGTAGTATTTGTCCATCTAAAATGCAGGTTTACCGACCGGCTGGACAATGCAACGTGCACCGAATGGTCGGATATTCTTTATCGATCACAACGCAAGAACCACCACCTGGATAGATCCTAGAACAGGTACAAACACATCCTCACAAATTGTTTTAATGAATGATATAATTAAATTGTATGACAATGTATGTAAATATTTACAGGTTGTGCATCGAGCCTGCCAAGTTCAGCGGCTGTGAGCACAGCTGCTGAAGTGGATGAACTGGGACCCTTGCCCGAGGGTTGGGAAGAAAGAGTCCACACCGATGGCAGAATCTTCTTCATAGATCACAGTGAGTTTATCTTTCTTTTTTCAAGTGTAAAACCTTATTTAGGCGCGATTGTATGGACACTTTGTATGGGGAATTTGGTAGGGGGTAAAACAGTAATTTCGGATGAGTGGTGTCACGGTGGCTTTGTATACAAAATAATAATAAATAAACACAAGCAAAGCGAGAGGGTTTAAAAGGGAAAATATAAATCTTGTATGAAAAGTGTAGTTCGCGTTGAGGAACGAAACGATAGCGCGTTATGAAATATGTCGTCGAAAAAATTAATTATTTAAACTTTTTTTTTTGTGGAGATATATTAAGTTTTGTCTTACAAATAACATAATTAATTATTAGTCTCTTAATTTTTTTGTTGTTATTGAAGTTATTGAATCCAATATTATAAAATGCTAAAGTGAGTTTGTTTGTTACGTTTTCATCTCTCAACTACTCGACCGAAAAGAACATTGGATCGTCGTATTGAAATATTATTTTTAGCTAATTTTAAGAAAGATTAAGCTCATTCGTAATGTGTACATACATCCAGACACGAGAACAACTCAATGGGAGGATCCGAGACTATCGAACCCTCAGATAGCTGGTCCTGCGGTGCCTTACTCCAGGGACTACAAGCGGAAGTACGAATACCTCAAGAGCCAACTGCGCAAACCTGTAACTATTTATTTCTTTTGCTCTCCTTCCTTCCTCTCACTTTCTCTCTCTCTCTAATTCCTTTAGGCAACAATAGAAGGTTTATGAATAGATGAATCATATGCGTCATATTGTTTCAACTACCCTTTATGGTCTGTTAAAATAGAGAAGTTTATGCCAAAGATCCGTGTGGTGGTGTGGTCGAAGAAAATGTGCACTATTTGTGACGTGTGCGTGTATGATTTTTAGAGTAACGTGCCGAACAAGTTCGAGATAAAGGTGCGTCGCAATTCGATCCTGGAGGACTCGTATCGCATCATCAGCTCCGTGAGTCGGATCGACCTTCTCAAGACTAAGCTCTGGGTCGAATTCGAGTCGGAGGTCGGACTTGGTAAGTCATCATCATCTTTGGGCGCGTTTGGGCACTTTCAATACTATGCGACACACTCAGTGAGAATTTAATATTTTCAGCAAATTTTATTATGCTTTTTCATTGTAGTACATTAACCACAGCACCATCTAACAACCACGTCATTTAACGTCGAAGAATTTCATTTTGTCTGTTTATTAAAGAGTTGTATTGAAATTGTATCTACCTACGAATATGTACCTACTTCTTTATTTTGTTTGAAAAATTCTGTAAATTTAATGTTATTGTTGACAACTCTGGTGTACGGTACGAACTTAATTGAGTTTATAGCACTTACGCCTATAAACTGTTTACCACCAATTGTTTTCTTTTTTGTATGTAAATAAAAAAAGAAAAAAATGTGACGTTTAGTTAAGGTAATCGGTCGCGTTTAATTGTCCCCCATTTAATAACCAGACTACGGTGGTTTGGCTCGCGAGTGGTTCTTCCTGCTGTCGAAGGAGATGTTCAATCCGTACTACGGCCTGTTCGAGTACTCGGCCATGGACAACTACACGCTCCAAATAAACCCCAACAGCGGAGTCTGCAACGAGGAACACCTCAACTACTTCAAGTTCATCGGACGCGTCGCCGGCATGGCCGTCTACCACGGGAAGCTCCTGGACGGTGAGTTATCGTCGATACGATTAGATGTTTCGTAGGTACAGGAAAACGACCTTGACAACACTTGGTCACATTTTTATGAATGGGGTATTTTAACTATTTGTCTTATTGACAAAAAAGGTTACGAACCCCTGAACATATTTTGTTTACATTCGTTTCCGTTGTCTCCACTGCGGTCTTGTATCGTTTTCTTTGTTTTGTAACAGTATTTAATATGTAAGAAGCCAGTGAGATCTGTTTTGATGTTCTGTTAGCCAGATCTAGACCAAATTGTAGGTATTATGCCGAGCACTGCCACAAACACTTCAAAATGCCACTGGAATTTAATCTAATTGTATATCGATATTCAGCGTTCTTCATCCGTCCATTCTACAAGATGATGCTGGGCAAACCCATAGAGCTTCAGGACATGGAGTCGGTGGACCTCGAGTACTACAACTCGCTCATGTGGATCAAGGTCAGTCTTTTTTTTTACACTCACCGTCGCCTTTGGCCTCATTTGTATTAATTGTCGACGTGTTCTCTACTTGTAAGGTGTGTGCAAACTTGGTTCACTCAAACAGCATCGATTTTTATACAAAATTTGGATTCATGTTCTACTCACCATCTATTTCAAAGTAGACCCTAGTATGTGCCCGCGACTTCGTTCGAGTCCGATCCGCTACCAAACATCACAGGAACACCGGCTGGACTAATCTGAAGATTATCTGAAAGCTTCATCAAAATCGGTTCAGCGGTTTTGGAATATATATAGGGGACATACGTACACACATCGCCTTTTATATAATTATATTAAGATAAAAAGGAAATCGGTTGAATCATGATTTCTAAATTCAAAATGTCAAAATTTGCAATAATTATCAGTTGGTCATGAAGGAACAATAAAACTAAATGTGATCTCTGGTAAACAGTTAACCATGGTAACCGCATTTATTCATAACTGTCTGTCTGCCTGTCTGTCTGTCATTATGAAATTTTGCATACACATTATTAGTGATACAAGAAAGGACATATAGGCGGCGCCACCGTCGTCACAGTGATAACGACGTCAGGCGTTATGATGATACTCACTAGTGATGTGCCGGATCGTTAAAAATGTATATCCGCGGATACGGATACGGATCTTAACTTTCTTAGGCTCGAGTTCACCAACAGACGGTTATTTTTAAACAGCTGTTTAAGTTAATCAGATGTTTAGGTCGTTTAACCCGCATTTTAGCGACTGTGAACAACAAAATATTATTAAACGGCTGTTTAAATTTTAATCGACTGTTTAAAAATAACCGTCTGTTGGTGAACTCGAGCCTTAGTCAACCGCTTGACGCTTGCACTATAAAGGTGTCAAATGTTTTATTTTAATAAATAAAAAATAATTTGAATGTAATTTAGTATAGTTTTTCATTGCTAAGAATTTCAGCTATGAATTAAAAAAAAAAAAAAATAATAAGGTAAAAGATCCGCCAAAAAGTATCACACTCGCTAGCACACCAGCTGAGTTGATAATAAAATAATATTGTATCGTTTCGTGTTGATAGGAGAACGATCCGTCGGAGCTGTATCTGACGTTCGCAGTGGACGAGGAGCAATTCGGCAAGACGCTCCAGCGAGAGCTGAAACCGGGCGGCGCCAACGTCTCCGTCGAACAGGACAACAAGGACGAGTATATACGTCTCGTGATCGAGTGGCGGTTCGGAGCGAGAGTGCGCGAACAGATGACCGCCTTCCTCGAGGGCCTCGGACAGCTGGTGCCCTCGGCGCTCCTCAAGATCTTCGACGAGAACGAGCTGGAGCTGCTGCTGTGCGGGATCCAGCACATCGACGTGAGGGACTGGCGTGCGCACACGCTCTACAAGGGCGACTATCACGCGAACCATCTGGTGGTGCAGTGGTTCTGGCGCGTGGTCCTCTCCTTCTCGAACGAGATGCGATCTCGGTTGCTCCAATTCGTGACGGGCACTAGTCGAGTGCCGATGAACGGGTTCAAGGAGTTGTACGGCTCGAACGGTCCTCAATTGTTCACGGTGGAGAAGTGGGGCCTGCCGGAGAACTATCCAAGAGCTCACACGTGGTGAGTGTCTTTTACAACCTTTTACAACCGAACATCATTAAAAATTTTGCACACTACACATTGTCGAGGATACAGAAAAAAAGTACGGTTACAACAAAAAATATAAAATTAAAAATATTGCGGAGTTGCATATAAATACATCATTTAATGTAATTCGTTATGTCGACAGTTTCAATCGCATCGACCTGCCTCCATACGAAAGCTACCAGCAGCTGAGAGAGAAGCTCATCAAGGCAATCGAGGGCTCGCAAGGCTTCGCAGGCGTCGACTGAAGCCTCTATCGCCACCCGGACTCAACCGGGACTCATCCATCAGCATCCACAGACACCGCTTTTCAACTTTATTTCCTCGCGATACGGTTCAATTCTAACCGCAGACAATATCGCGACTGTAATTTAACACTAAACGCACTCTAATCGCAAGGGAATAAAGTTCAAATTACCTCACGGTCATATATTAGTTTTGGACGTACGTATATAGTGACTTGACAAAAATCTCGTGCAGGATTGAACTTGTGACTCTTATTGTATTGCAATAATGGTAATTTTTCATTTAAAAGTTATTATTGACTGAAATTTACATTAGTTGAAATATTGTTATTTTTGTATCCACACTGAGTAAATGTTGACAATTAATGTCACAAGGATTTATTAACGCTTATGAAGTGTTTTGAAACTGATGCTTTTCTGTGACTAAAATACGTAGATAACGACTGTCGTGCGGTCCTACGATTGACGTGCAGTCCTACGACTGACGTGCATTCCTACGACTGACGTGCATTCCTACGACTGACGTGCAGTCCTACGACTGACGTGCAGTCCTACGAATGACGTGCAGTCCTACGACTGACGTGCAGTCCTACGACTGACGTGCAGTCCTACGACTGACGTGCATTCCTACGACTGACGTGCAGTCCTACGACTGACGTGCAGTCCTACGACTGACGTGCAGTCCTACGACTGACGTGCATTCCTACGACTGACGTGCAGTCCTACGACTGACGTGCATTCCTACGACTGACGTGCAGTCCTACGACTGACGTGCAGTCCTACGACTGACGTGCAGTCCTACGACTGACGTGCATTCCTACGACTGACGTGCAGTCCTACGACTGACGTGCAGTCCTACGACTGACGTGCAGTCCTACGACTGACATGTTTTTATTATTTTATATATTCATAATGAACAAAAATATGATGGTGGCATCGACCGAAGTACCACGGCACTATGTTACCAGAGTACCACGGTCTGCTATCTCCTTTTTCTAGGCCACCACTTACCATCAAGTGATAAATTTACTCATGAACATTCCCTGTCACAGACAAGCAAGTTGATTTAACACGTTAAACATATTATCAGTTTCAACAACAGTTCTCTTATTAAAACTAATCGGTTTTACAAAGAACTGCCAAATATTTAATAGTAACAAAGTCAATGGAGAAAACTAAATGTAATAATTACTGTTAAGCGATTAAATGCCTTATACGAAGTATGTTAAAAGTTGTAAATAAATATTAGACGAGATAGATTTAAATGTTCTAAGCTTTATTTACGAATTACATTATTTTGCTGAAACATTTTTGGGCAAAAATAAAATTTAGAATCGATCATTATTGCTAAAATACATTCGAAACGCTCGTTTTTACCAACAGACTCAAAAAAATAAAAAAATGGTACATTTAACTTAATCAGAGTATGTACTTAAAGTTTAGGGGCATTTCGTCCCAAATTTTTCATAATTTTTCAAGTAACTTCAAACTTTTGCAGTAACTTTAAACTAATATTTATAAGTTAATTTACGTAAATATCCGATTGAAAAAAGTTTAATTTTGGATTATGCAATAAATATTTTCAAAAAATTTTACTTATCGCCCGTATCGCGAGAATAATAATATATTTTTATTTATTTATTTATTATATTTGTTCAAATATATTTACCTAAATACGCACAGATTTAAAGATCGCAATAACTTAAAAAACTTTAAAAGCTGCGTTCGCCATGATAGTGTGTTGATCTTATTAAGGGCCTCTTTCACCATCTCTGAGTAAAGTGTCAAGTAGGCTAACCGCCATTTAAAGTGACCGGTAACCGGGAATGATGGAGATGATATACCTTTGTTTGTGCGATAAAACATTAAAAAGAAAATAATAAAAAAAAAATCGTCTATCGAAGGATGCAGTATAAACCGAGTGAATAATTTAATAAAACATAAAATTATTTCTAAAATTAACTAATCAACACTTTACCTGCAGAGTTGGTGAAAGGTGAAGAGGGTTACTGACATAATTTTCTCTCAACTTTTAAGTTTAAATTTCAAGTGACTTTTTGGTAGAAACGAGCATTGATCACTTTAAAAAAAAAAGGCAGTTTATAAAATACTATGAAGTGAAAATTGAGATTATCTATTACCGAATATCGAACGATATATCGCGGCTGTGTGGTTAAGATTTTCGGTATTATCGAGCGACTTTTTCTATCAATAATAGTATTATTGAAAGGTATCTCTTGGCATTATGACTATTAATAATACAACTTTCGAGTGAATCTATCGCATCAATAATATAAATCGACTAAACTTATTAATAATAGTAAAATGCAACTACACGGAGAAGTATTGTTGCGCGACTTTATCGTACAGTTAATATCTAGCGATAAATCGCACCTGTTTGCATTTAGGTATTATCTAATCACTTTTATCTTTCAATAATATCGTGAGATGAAACGCGGCTGTTTGGAGAACTTTTTCGTTTTATCGAGCGACTTTATCAATTAATAATATCGAGCGATAAATCGCACCTGTTTGCGTTTAGGTATTATCTAACAACTTTTACCTTTCAATAATATCGTGAGATGAAACGCGGCTGTTTGGAGAACTTTTTCGTTTTATCGAGCGACTTTATCAATTAATAATATCGAGCGATAAATCGCACCTGTTTGCTTTTAGGTATTATCTAACAACTTTTACCTTTCAATAATATCGTGAGATGAAACGCGGCTGTTTGGAGAACTTTTTCGTTTTATCGAGCGACTTTATCAATTAATAATAATATCGAGCGATAAAATCGCATCTGTTTGCAGAATACTTTTTTGGTATTATTGAAATTCTTTGGTCGCAACGTTTTGGTGAATTTAGTCTTGTTAATATCGAAAGTCAAATAATTATCTGCATCGTGATCTCATCATTACGACATATCCCTATTAGCTTATAGAAAAACAATTATAGAGTTTGATTTATTAAAAAAAGTCAAGCCATGGTTAGCCATGGCCATGGCTAATGGCCGATTGCCAACACAGTTCATTAAACAATCCTTTTATAGAGTACTTAAAGATTACAAACAAAATATTTTCTCCTCAAACTCGTCACACATCTTCAAAGACTTTTCGTCACATTAATGAAGTTTATATATATTTAATTCAATTTTATAATTTGATGATATTTTTCCATATTATGCTTTTCCGTCCGTTTCGCTTAGGATTAAAAAATATATATATTATATTCAAGTTAATTACAATTACACATTTTGTTCCTTCTCGATAGTCTTTACATTAGCCGATTATAATATAATTAATTTATAATTATAATAAATAAATAAAATGAATCGACTCATTCACTGCACGTTCTATAAAAAAAAAAAAAAATTGAAATTTAACTTTTTATAATCTGATTAAAAATTTCAATATTTATGTGAAATTTTTAATCTGAAACCAGTTTATTAAAATTTAATAGTAATATATATTGATATTTTAATTGTAAATTCAATTGCTTTTAAACCCAGTTGAAATTTTAAACATACAAATGTTCCAAAACGTTGACTGAGGTATTTCTATTATCTATTTTCTATTTACACTTTCTATCTGAGATTTCTTAATTAAGTTTATTATTGACTTTCTTATATGAATATAGTAACATTTAATTTGAGCGTTTCTAAACTGACATTTGCCATGTTTTATCCAAAAAAGAAAAAGAAGAAGAGAACTCAATATTTAAAAAAAAAAAATATTAAATAATAATAATAAATTTAAAAGCAATATGGCCTTTGTCGGTTGCCAATTGATATATATATATATGTATATGTATGTAATTATCATGTATTGACTTAGATGGAATCAAAAAGAAAGATACGGTACGTTCATACATTACGCAATCGATAAATGGGTTACATTAAAATAAAATATTCATCGTCAAAATTAAAATTTCAAAAAATTTCAAAATTGAACATTTGTAATAATAGAGTAGATAAATGTATTCAAAATTTCAAAAATTCAAAAATTCATATATCACTTATACGACTGTGTCCATTGGACTCAGTATATAAGATTCATGCTCGTGTATTTTAGTCACTAATCTTTGTTTTTGCTTTCATCTACGTGTATTATTAATATTTAATTATTATCGGTCGACGATTAATTAAAATTGTATAACACATGTAAATAATTATTGAATACATTGTATATAATTATGGTGTGAATAATTGCTTTAATTAAATTTTGTAAATTAAATAATGGCGACCATTGTCCATAAAATGGAACAAATGTTTATTTTTAAAGTGAAATTATAAAATAAAAAAAAATATTTAAATGATATAGAAATGACAAGCAATCGTTTACACCTAAATAATATAACTTAAAAGTCATTAAGTTTTATGTATGTTTATTACTTAATATTTTCTATTATTAGTTACTGTTTATATTAAGTTGTAGGTATACTGTGGACTCTTTATGATTTACAGTTTGTATTTATGATTTGTTTAAATGTATTTTTGTTTTATTATTCCCAATATGGAAATTATTATTAAAATTAGTTGCCATAACAACACTTATTTGGTTTAATTCTACAATTGACAATCGCTGAATATTGTAAAGAGTCCTTCCTATACTTATCCTAATACAATTATTATAATTATTAAACATTTTCGCTATTAATGCTACATTTGGTTGCATTGGGCAACAAATTATGTGATGACGTCATTCATTCTGGCCTTAGTTATAACTTTAATATGTAAATATTCTACTTTATTGAAAAGAAATTATGCAAATAAAAAGTTTACAGAGTCTTGGTTTTTTTTCTCCATCCTATCTGATGATTAAAAGACTATTTGTCCTGTGGTTGGGAGTCAAATAGTGTTTTTGACATCACGAAATGGTTGATAAAAATGGACGGTAATAATAATTATATTTAATAAAATGGCGGCTTAAAAATACTTCACAAGATGTGACCATAATGATGATCACTTCGCCAGGAGTAAACGATTAAGAACTGGCTTTACAGGTGAGTTTGAAAGTCGTCATGTTACTGAGTGGTCATATCTTGTGAAGTATTTTTTAAGGTAGGCAGACAGGCTGAAGGTCCACTTCATGGTAAGGGGATACCCTATTGTATTTTATATATACAAGCGCCTATTATATTTTGTTAATAAAGGTTAATACCCCCAAATAATCCCATATAACCCAAATCTTCAAAGTTGGAGTGAATAGGCATCTTCTGGGTGAGCTAGCTCCATCTTAGGCCTCATCCTTGCTATACAGTTGGTTATTGGTCAAGAGCAAACCCATCTTTTATAAAAAAATAAAATAAAATACGAAAAGGCAGTTTTTCAAAATTTGACGAGATCCGTTGGTCGAGTGATTAAGAGATAATTTTGGAAATGCACTTATCAAAGTTGGCTCTGATTTGGAAATGGCAAGTAGTGGCAGGGAACATTGCGTTTCGCAGTCATTCGAGCAATCAGTCTGGCGGTATAGACCACCCATTTACGGAAGACCACAGTGAAATAACAGCTAACAGCATCTTTTGTTTGGATAAGTGAGTAAGGAATGGCAGAGCCCACTATCCCCTCCTAATCTCTTATCCTTTATCCTACTATGGTCGGCAGCGTAGGTACTTGCAGTACCTGTGGCGTTCCTTGTAAGTATATAGGCGACGGCAGCCACCTACGCATGTTTGGCATATCATGGGTGCAGAGAATAAGTTATGCGTCGAAGTATAATCTGCAGGGGAAAATACAGGCCAGGCCTACTTCCTGGCTCAAGAATCTCTGCGAATGGTATGAGCGAAGTACCAGATCGCTAGCCTCGAGGGTTAGGATAGAATAGCCGACCTCCGATAGGAGATGGCACAATTTTTATTTTATTTTATTAAAGATAGGTTTACTCTTGACCAACAACCAACTGTATAGCAAGGATGAGGCCTAAGATGGAGTGAGCTCACCCAGAAGATGCCTATTCACTCGAACTTTGAAAAGCTTTGGGTTATATGAGGTCAGGAGTTCCAAACGTTGGCAGTGCGCATTATAAAAGATATTTTAAAGCGCTTGGTCCTAAATAGAGGGATATCGACAAGATGAGGATGGTGACCATTTGTACGTCTGTATGTCCAATGGAAGAAAGGGGAAGGCGGTATGAATTCATGCAGCTCCTGAGCACACTCTCCGAAGTACATATTATAAAAGCACTAAGAGTAAAAGAAAAAGTCAAATGAGAGGGAATGGAAGTATCTACTAAGAACTTTATAATTAGTGATGCAGGGGAAAAGGAAAAAAACCTAACAGAGGCAGAAGAAAATTTTAATATTACAGAAAGAATTTATTTTGAATGGTTTGGTATAACCATGATCGCCAAACTTCATAGCCACTTCTGGCTTTAAAAAGAAGAAGGATCCACCTTCCATCAGGTGAACCGACAGCCTGTCTCATTACATTAACATTAAAAGCAATCTTTATATATTTATAATTGGAGTAGCCCATTATAATCGTCTTCGGTTATTACAATAAACACTTACTATTAGTGCATAGCAAAGAATTTCCTCAGCCAATTTACTTAAATATGTACATTTTTGTCGAAAAGTGTGCGGAGTTTTGCAACGTGACCGGCTCAAGCGCAGAACACGTACGGAGAAGGGCTGGCGACCTTACCGAATAGCTTTTCGCAACTGAACGGACTCTATGTTACACTATACGGTCATTCTATAAGACAATATCGCTTAAAATACACACCGCAACGCGAAGGACCTTTCTACACACCGAAAATTATATTACTAAAATATTTATGCCTAATCGGAATCAGTAAACAGTTTTGGTGTGCAAAATGCGTGTGATAATATTTGGATTATTTTTAAATCTATGTTTATGTGTTTCTGGAAGTATTGTAGAATTTAATGGTGAGTTATATCTAGTTAATTAAAATAAATTATCTTATTTATTTAATAAATTCTTATAGTATACTAGCTACATGCTCCCGGCTTCTTTCGGGTTCAAAATATAAACTATCCTATCTTTTAAGTTGGACCAAATTACACATAGTTACGAAGTTTTATCAAAATCGGTTCAGTAGTTCAGGAGTTCATCGGCGACAAACATGTGACACGAAATTTATATATATATATATTTTGACATTTTTAAGAATTATTTCTTTTTGTTAAGTAGATAAGTATTTAAAAGGGGACACTGAAATTAGGTGAGTTTCACGTGAGCTTAAGAAAACAGTTTAATGACAACACTTTACCATATTATAGGTATTTAATTATTTTAGCTTTTATAGATATAATATTTTCTGAATGAAACTACCTAAATACAGTAGGAATTGAAAAATTTTAAGTTGTTTAAAGAATTAGATATTAGATAGTTAATTTAATAAATTGTAAAGATATTATTTATTTAATTAAAACTAAAGACAGATAAGTCAGAGCATTTTTTTGAGAAGTTCTTTATTATGAGATTTCTAACGAAATCTGGTCATATCATTCATACATACATTTTACTGTTAAAACATAATTTTATTTTTGGATAAACCAAATTAGTATGTGTACATGTCTTTACGATACCTATATACTTTTTTTTACATTTTTTTATGATTTATATTATATTATATTATAAATGCGAAAGTATGTTTGGATGTATGGATGTTAGTAACTCTTTCACGCAAAAACTACTGAACCGATCGCCATGAAATTTTGCATACACGTTGTCTGGGACACCAGAAAGGACATAGGGTACCTTTCATCGTTCAACGCTTACGAAGTCGCGGGCACCAGCTAGTCTCAAATAATACATTGTAATAGGTGAAAATCCATCCAGATTTTTTTTAGCTATATTTGTTCTTCGCGACCTTAAAATGGCTAAAAGGAACTTTTATTCCATTTTAATACGCATTTTAAATTGATTTTTAAAAATATATCACATTGAATTTAAAATTCCACTTTAGCCACACAATATGCGTCATTACCACCGTTATATGACTTGGACGATTGGACACGTTGCCGTCTCCCGGGAGACGTCTATTGCACAGTGGATGCTGTTCTGTTCTCCCGAAACACATCGACGCTACTTCAATTGATGCAGGTAACTAATTAATTTTATTTGCTTAATTCCCTTATTGCAACTTTTTATGATAAAAGATGACATGCAGTCTGACGGTCCGCTTGATCGCTTTTTCATTAGTAAAAACCGTATCCGTTGCCTGGTTTAAAAGAAGTCAGCGGAGAGTCAGACAAAAGCGGACAGTGTAGGTATATAAGTACTATTACTAGGCTGTTGCACGCGACTTCGCCCGCGTAACTTTATAAAATACAGCTTATGTTACACGCTGACAATGTAGCTTTCTATAGGTGAAAGAATTTTCAAAATTGGTCCAGTAGTTTTTGAGTTTATTCATTACAAACATATAAAAATACAAATCTTCTCTATAAAATGTAGGTATTTACTTACCATAATTTTTAATATGAATTGTTTTTTTTTATATATTGCTTTATGGTTTAGGAATAAAATCGCCTTTGTTTTTTGGTAAATACCTATCTTAATATATAAAAGGCAATGTGTGTTCCAGTATGTTCCCTATGGACTCCAAAACCGCTGAACCGAACCGAAAAAAAAAAAAAAAAAAATTCAGACAATCTTCAGATTAGTCCAGCGGATGGTCCTGTGAAGTTTGGTAGCGATCGGATAAGACGCGGACGAAGTCGCGGACAAAACCTAGTTCAAAATAAAAATCCAAAAACGAATAATAACAGAACTGGAAATATTTGTATATTTCTTAAGCAAACGTCGGCAGACGGGCTGATTGTCCACTTGATGGTATGTGAAGACCGTTCAAATTGAATTATAATTAACAAGGATACTTTTGTAGATACTCGACTTTTCATACAAAAAAAAAAAAACTATTCCCGAGGTATCTAAAATGCAACGTCTTAGAAAAATAAATAAGCACTAATGACAAAATGATTTTGAAAATTGCTTGAAAAAGGGAATATATAAAAAATATTTTGGACACCGCCTTAATAATTTAATAGCTACATTAAGCTTACATTACAATTAAGTAGGTATAGCATCGAATTTACCAGACAGTTGAGCTATCACTTTATTTACAAATATATTTATGACAATTTTCATCGTATTGTAGGAACAATATTTTTAACGTCACTCATCTTGCAAACATCAAATTAACATAATCTTACAGTTCAAACTCATCGACGAGATCAAGGGCTACCAATTCATTAACGATAAATAGTCATTTTTAAATTATACACCACATAAATAAACCTTCAAAGCTAATGATTTTGTAATATATGCAACTACCTACTTAGTTATGAAATAGGTACTTAGTTATGCTACTTAACACCTGTATCTATATGATGGATGGATCGATGCGGAAAATACGTGTGATATCTAGGTTCAACAGGATCCAGGCTACTTTTGACCGGTCCTGGAGAAGGCCTATGTCCAGCAGTGGACGTCCTGCGGCTGATATGACGATTATGATGATCGTAAGTTAGTTACAAACAGAATTGTTGTAACTATAAACATATGCTTTTGCAACGGTTCCTTTGGAAATACACAAATAAAGCTCCATTTACAAAGAATATGATAATTACATATAACTTAAATGTTAAATATTTAACACTCGTGATAATAAAACCGAAGCAGATTTAGTAGTTGTTGATTCAGATAAATCTAATTGATGTTAAGTTAAATGGAAGTTAAGTGATCAATGGTGTCATTTTACACAAAAGTGTTAAAGTTATTTTTATAACATTTACACACATGATTGAATCTAAACACTATAAAATTTAATTAGATATACTTAAATGTTATCGTGTTGGTGGTTGACCTTCCAATGCATTAAAAGCCGGTCTGAACTATCCATTGCATTACCAAACGCATGTTACGCGATCGACACACCGGCTGCGACCTTCACCTGACCAACTCGGACAAGTTTGTAAATAATTGACACAACACCAAGCGATGAGAGGCTGCGGACGCCTGTCACATATTTCATACTAAAGATGTATCGACTTTTATTAAGCATTTGATTGCGTAGGTTAACGTACACTGCTATTGATAATGTGTCACAATAGCAATCTTGTAATATAACTAACTAGCAACACGCCCCCGGCTTCTCACGAAAATTATATACACGAACATTACACAGTTATCTCTCTTTCTATTTGTGAACATATAAAAATCCTGGGTGGTTTAGAATTAAACCATAATCTAAACAGAGGCGGACAGCGACTTTATTTTATTTTATGATTATTTATGTATAAATTGGTTTATGATTCAATATTACATATAGAATGAGTATAAAGTTATGTTATTTCATAATTATCTTATAATCTCATAATGCTTATGTAAACTTGCTAGTTGACCATGGGAGTGCCACAAGGGTATACTCTGGGCCCCATTTTTGTTTAACTAATTTGATTATTTAATTATTGAATTTACAGTACATTAAATATCATTAAATATAATATCATTGCGTGGAGCGGAGGAACAGAGATAATTAAGTACTTGGTATTACTCATAGTCATGTATAGACTATGACTCTAGTATTTTTTTAAAAATCCGCCAATGTCAATTTACAATTATTATTTTGGTTTTGCAATACGAGACAATGTATACGCAAACGCATTGCATCGTCAGTTAATATACAATTATCATTCAAATGCGTAAGGTATACTATATTTTTTTTAGAACTTGTCGACAATTTTAATGGTAAAAATACACGAAAAACGAAACGATCGTGGCCAATTAGGACAGCGCCTTAGGCTATAATTTTCAAGCGGAAGAAGCCGCCTGAAAAAGCTAGTCTCCTTATTCTATGTAGAACAAGTCATCCGCTATTGGCACGGACCTCAACTTATGTAATGAGCGATTAAAACGAGACGACTGTGGCTGCATAATAATATTGATTTACATTTTATTTGTACATTTCATTCTGCAATTTTAGCAGATCGGTGACCTGATTACTAACACAAATACGTACCTAATACCTAGAAAAAAATAACCAGTATTTTAAATGAATGTCGTCAATTTTTGTTTGCGAAAATTGTGAGGACATACGAGTATGTTGGCTCAGTTGGGTCAAGCAAAAAAAAAATATTTAAAAAGTTTATTTTGATTGAGTTGGGTTAAAGCAAGAAAGTAATAGTAAAGAAATTAAATTACAGACAACGTTTCCTTAAAGTATATAGCAATTGCATTGTTTTTTCGGACAAAAAAAAGATAAAATATTAACATTAAAGATACTCTTAAATTTACTAAAAAAACGTGTATGCAAAACTTCATAATTATCGGTTCAGTAGTATAAATTCATGTTTCCTAAATGTTTAAATGTATGTTAATAGTTTAAGACTATTTTTGAATTTAGAAAACATTTAAACATATTTTAAACATATACTAAAAAAATCAAATAAAAAAAAAACACATCCTAACCAAGGCATAGCCCGTACATGTAAATAATTGCTTTAGGTATAGTTTTTTTTTTATTATTCCTACTTACTTAGTAGGTATTATAATCAAACCGCAAATTACTAACCCAGAATATAATTTGCGTGACAGCGATGAATGTATTTCTTATAATTATTCGACACATTGTTTTTGAACTCTTGACTCATCAAAAACCTTATTGTTAGGTTGGTTCAGTGACTTTGTTAGGTTGACACATGCGAGGGTTATTTATTTGGTCACCAACATGAGACAGGGACGCCGCAGATTATAGATAACATTTTCGAAAGACCCGTTATTACTTGGCTGAATAAATTTTAATTATTTTCACTTTTAGTACAGTACTTTTTTTCATAAATTTGTAAACCGATTTCCCCTTTTTTTGATAGCAAAAACATTAGAAAATATTTAAAAACATTGAAAAGTTAAAATAAATGTACCTCGTAATAAGTAAGTACATAATAAACTCTCACTTGTAAACTATTTTTCAATATCAAAGATTTCCCTATCAAAGGTCGGCAGAGAGGATCTGTCGACCTTAACATAAAACAAACAGAAAAAAAACAGTGGCACTCCGGGAGTGCCGACAGAAGTGAAAACTTGAACAACTAGCTGGTGCCCGCGACTTCGTCCGCTTTGAACGATGAAAGGTACCCTATGTCCTTTCTGGTGTTCCAGACAACGTGTATGCAAAATTTCATAGTGATCGGTTCAGTAGTTTTTACAACATGAGCGTGAAAGAGTTACAAACATCCAAACATACTTTCGCATTTATAATATGTACGGATTACGTGTGTATTTTTTGAATCGTCAGGAAAGTAGATATTTATATACAGAGGTGTCGGTTACGATAACAGTGTCGCGAGTTTAATGGGTTTTTTTCCCACCTCAAAAATGCCCAAAGAATGCCTAAAGAAGTTTTCACTTCAAAAAACGCTGAGTCTATCACTACATCTTCGGTAACACTATAAAAATAAACACCAAAAAGTATAACAGAACTTCAAAAGAGAAATTTGATTGAAAAAATCTAATGAACTATTTTTTCTTCTACTCACCTATTTATATATTCTATTATTAAAAGTATATATTTAGAAATATCTATAAATTTTATCCGATAATAAAATATTCGGCGCAGTAAACACGGAAGAAAAAAACAGAATGCGGAATTAATACACGAGTAGAGCTGCAAAAATATTCATTTACGTCGCATCAGGAAATTCACAAAATTGACCTTTTCGTCTTTGAAATACGTCAACAACAATTTGCTTGACATTTTATTTGAATACAAACCTACAACGTTATTCCTTATATTCTTATTTACATGGACATATTTTATACATGATTGTGTATTCGTACTAATATTATCTAGCTATAATATTACTAGCGGGCTGCCCCCGGCTACACACGGGTTTTTCTGCAAATTGTGACAGTGTTTGTATCAAAATTCCTCAGAAACGGATTTTTATGAATTTTTTTGTGTATATTCGGTCTGAGTTATAAACTAATTTTTTACACCCACTTTTTTTTGCTAAAACAACGTTTGCGGGGTCAGCTAGTTATATATAAAAACCTTTCTCGTTTAACGCTCTTTCCATTAGTGAAAACCGCATTAAAATCCGTTGCGTAGTTTAAATTATGTAAACGTGCATACAGAGGGACTGACTGCGGGAAGCGACTTTATAATAAAACGGCTTAACGGATTTGAATGAAATTTGGCACACAAATAGTTTATTACATGTATTAATATATAGAAACCTTTTTATCCTAAAAAAATCTAAGGTCTCTGTGAGATCGTCTCTAGAAAAATTGAGCTCCTCGCGTCGTCAGAGCGATAAAGATATTTTCTCCCATGTTATATTTTCATTTTTCAAAGGGGACGAAGTCGCGGGCACCAGTTTGTTTGTTATACAAAACAACAAAAAAGGTAAATTAAAATACAACATAATTGTCAAACAGTAAAGGGGAAAGCAGTGTATTACATAAGATAGTTGTATTTAGTTTCAATGATAGACGTGTGGTGAGTTTATTAGAAGTATGGACCTATTACGTATAGAAGTCGTTACGCCTATAGAATTGAGCTGTGAGCTATCGTGGAAGTTATATTCTATATTATATAAAGATCCTTATATTCTATATAAGATCCTATATATACCTTTTCCGAACTGCTAGGGAGTTGAACTCACTGCCTGCGTCTGTTTCATCAAAATTACAACCTCGGTGTCTTCAAATCAAGGGTAAATGGGCACTTACTAGGTAAAGGTCCACCTTCGGCCGCATCTGCACCTTACATCAAGTGAGATCGCGGCCAAGCGCTGCCTTGACTCATTTAAAAAAAAATTAAATATTTATTTAATTTTTTTTTATTAAAAGTACATTCCTAAGTATTTAAGGCTTTATTTAAAGTTAAGTACAATCCTATAAATGACTATGTTTGGGTTTACACTGCGAGATCGAATCAGACCTCACTCACTGGCAAACTCTGCCAATCCTCATTCACTCACTGGAACACAACCGCACACGTGCTGTTATTTCACGGTGATGTTCTATAAGGGTAACCCCTATACCGTACAGTACTGTAAGCTCCCTCCGGGTTACTGCCGCCAGACTGCCTGCCGAAAGGAAGACCCTGAAGACCCGGCATCGAACCCGCGAACCCTGGCAAGGTATGCAGCTTAACGACTCATCAAACGGGCTTGTCAAAATCTTTCGATCCTATACTTTTTTATAGGTAATGAGTTCTATAAACATGTAGCACATTATTTTATGTACCTATCATTGATTATCCTTATCCCATAACTATCTGTGTATTTTTTATATTTCCAAACAGGACTACTCAGATCAAACACTGAAACACTACAACAGGACTCAGATTCATAGGGGCGTTTGCGTAAGCCATTGTGGGCGAAATGATAATTCCAAATCGTTCAAATTGGCTGCGCAGAGATGTCTCAATCAAAGGATGCAGGAATATGGTCTTGAGGTAAACTCACCTTGATATTAAATATACTTGATTTTATTGAATATTTATGTATTTAGTACAATTGAGATTCTTTATCTTAATTATCTTAAGGGCCTCTTTCACTAACTACAATTAAAGTGTTGATTAGTTACTTTTAGAAATAATTTTATGTATTATTAAATTATGCACTCGATTTACTGCAACCTTCAGTAGGCGACATACATTAAAAATAAAATAATAAAAAAAAATCGCCTATCGAAGGATGCAATAAACCGAGTGCATATTAATTTAATAAAATATAAAATTATTTATAAAAGTAATCAAAACTTTACTTGTAGTTAGTGAAAGAGGCCCTTAGACAAATAAAAACTTTATATGACAATGTTATACTTAAAATGCAGTCTGCAGCCTTTTACAGTTTGCTTAATCAATATGGTGACCACACCATATTATTTATGCAGACTGTAAAAATTAATATTTTTGATTTTTTACATTTGGGTTTTATAAGTTTATATATTACATTTATTGATTAAAAAATTCATCTTGCATTTTATCTATATTCCTGTTCAATTTCAGGTTGAAGTTTTATCCTTAAATGGATGTAAGCTAGTTGAGGAGTCGCCAACGTCTGGATCGTCGAGTGCCTTAGGAGTGCTCTGTATATCGCTCGTTGTATTAGCGTTTTTGGCGTCACTATTGCACATCATTGGAGAGAAGTGTGCAGCAGTTGAAGGTAACTAGACACATGGTTACTTAGATATACTTAGGCTCGAGTTCACCAACAGACGGTTATTTTTAAACAGCTGTTTAAAATTTAAACAGCCGTTTAATAATATTTTGTTGCTCACCATCGCTAAACTGCGGGTTAAACGCCCTAAACATAAGATTAATCATTAAGTTAATCAGATGTTTAGGGCGTTTAACCCGCATTTTAACGATTTTGAATAAAAAAATATTATTAAACGGCTGTTTAAATTTTAAACAGCTGTTTAAAAATAACCGTCTGTTGGTGAACTCGTTTTTTCATATGATAGCGACCCGCACCTTATTAAAAAATTTTTTTTAACGTTGAGAAATCGTCATGGCTTCGCACGGATGCAATTATTTTCTGTTTTTGTTTTTTTTACACTTCATTAGTGAAGACCGTATCAAAATCTGTAACATGATAATGATTATCCTTAGAGTTGACAGTCATGTTTAGTTTTTTGCTTGGTCCTTTGCCACTTTAATTTGACATGTAGGTGGATACTCAATATTTATCCGTACTAATAATATTATAAATGCTAAAGTATGTTTGGACTATCTGGTGCTCGCAACTTCGTCCGCGTTGAAAATTAAAAAAAAGCAATATAACGCTTGTCCTCGTGATGCTATAACACTTTGGCCAGGCGTTAGTTTTTTATTTTTTATTGATCCCTCGGGAATGGTCCTTTTTTTCAGGATGAAAGGTACCCTATGTCCTTTCTGGTGTACCAGACAACGTGTATGCAAAATTTCATGGGTAGCTTTCTTCGTTCAACGCAGACGAAGTCGCGGGCACCAGCTAGTTAAAAAATTAATTTTAAGGCAGGCGAAATCGAGGCACCATAAAATACTATTTGTGTCCAAATCGAAGTCATGGGGACTTTTTTACACCATGACATATAATATTAATATTAATCGTGATTACGACCTTCTGTAAGTTAACGAGCTGCTTGTTGGCACACCTGTTTAATATGGTTTTTTAGGCAATAAATATCTTTTGGCGTTTTCTCTGAAACGAAACTGGTCCATTCTAACATACAACAGATCGATGCCTCGGACCGACGATAGGATGAAGAATGTCGCTTGTATGGAAGGTATTAGGTGAGTGGTGTATAAAAAATATATCTTAGACTTTATCCTAAAATCTTTGACCTAAAATAATTTAAAAGGTTACTAAAATACGTTTCCACAATTAGACTGGTTTTATTGTAATTTGAAAAATATGAAGATAAATGGTAGACTTTGTTTTTTTTTTAATGATAAAAGGTGGCAGGGAGTCTGACGGTTTATTTGAGGACATTAATTGGTTACCGTATCCGATACAAGCAACATCATGGGGGAACATCAGGTGCGCTTCCGACCTTATTGTTCAAGTTATAATTAAAGATCTGAATTAAGAAGGGTTTTTTAGGTTTTTTTTTTAAGAAAAAGAGAGGCAGACATATAGACGGTTAACTTGATGATAGGTGGCTATTGTCGTTTAAGGATAATAGCATAACTGCACATCCTGACAGGATTTGGGAATTAGCTCATGAATTCTTTCTTATGATAAAAAACAGAACAGTTTCGAACACACCTTATTTCGAAATGTTTTTTTTTTTCTATAAGATGCCTCCATCTTATAGAAAAAACAGGCATGAAGTTATTATTTTGACAAAACTATTTTTTAGTAACAATACGCGAAAATTATAAAATCTTATCAAATGATTTTTACAAAAATATATTCAATATTAGTGTAGAATGAATTTTCATGCATCATATTATGTAATAAAACTTTTATTTTAGATTCTTAGGAACTCAATGCGTTATATTTTCCCACGTGATATTTGTCTACGTTTATTCATATGTGGATAACCCGGATTTCGTTGAACGCGTAAGTAAACATTTTATATTTATAAAATACATTATTTTCAAACGCAGTGTTATATTTTTGATAGAAAACAGCAGAAACTTTATTTGTACCTACCTCTAAAAAAAGGAAAATCGACTCGCAAACAAACTAGGAAAAGGTACTGCAATGTTCCGCTCTTAACTACCGTAAAACATCTGTCAAACGGGGTTTTTAAAAAAACCCTTGGGTTACTTTGACTTCCAGGGGAACATTGACAGATTTTGGGGCTAAATTGACAATGGGTTAGAACAGGTAAAAAATGTTTAAGCAAGTACTCAGTATCTTTAATGTAAGTAACTAGTACTTTTAAATGTTCGTTATTACTGTAAGAATCTCTATTCCTAAGTTAATTTCTTAAGGTTGCTAATTGTTACGAAAAAAATATGGTTCCTAATAAAGAAATGTTGATTATTTTGACCTTTTTTTATACAATTTTTATAAAATTTTCACTCAAAATGATGAATCATGCTTCTTATATTTGTAGAAAGCTTTCAATGTAAGCTTTTAAGCGATTACTTTGACTGCAGTGCATTTCAATGCTACGTCAAAAGAGCCCCTCACTCTTTGTAACTTTGACACTTACAAATTTATTTATTTTTAAATAGAAGAATTCATTTTTTCCCCATTTGAGCATTCGACTGTATAGCCAAAGGACTAATTGTACCATAGAGATAAAAAAATATCAAATATCGCAGAAACGCGTCGTAGGAACAAAAAAAAACGCTCAAAACGCTGCCAAATAATTTAGTTTGACGGTATTTATTATATAATATTGTGGTTATTAGAAGCGTTTCTGATACGGGACTAATAAGGAAAAAACTAAAGGATTTATTGGCAGGATTTATGAATTTTTAAATGACAGATTCTAATAGTGTTCTGATGCATTTTAAATTTTAAATTTGACGTTGATTCATGTAATAGTTGACACGTAATATAGATATTTTGCACACCAAAAAATGTGGTAGTACATGCTGGGACGTTGTATTGAATGGTGTTATCTGGTTTTGCACCCATGTACAGGCAAATAAATGATTGATTGATTGATTGATTGGTCATTTTCTAGATGTACGATCAGTTCGTGTGGCAAGGAGTGTTCAATTCGCCAGTTTGGTTGCAAGCGTTCTTCGCCCTATCAGGATTCCTTACATCTTACACTATCCTGATCTGCTCAGAGAGCAAGCCGTATACGCTGTTGCAGTGTTTGCTTGGAATTATTAACAGATATATTAGGTAAGATATTTTCATGTCGATGATCTTGGTTCACCAAAGAAACTCCGAGCATAGCTCGCTCCATAACACGCTGAGCCACCCTAAACTTAATATCAGTCCTGCTGTAAGAGGCCACGTTTCAGCACCATACGTCATTGTATATTAATGTAAAAATTTTTTGAATATCAGTCCTGCCGTAAGTCAGCACCATATGTCATTGCATATTAATTTAAAAATTTTTGAATTAAAAAAATATATATTTTTGATTTCCAGGTTAACACCGGTGGCTTTATTTGCACTGTGGTTCACCATGTCGTGGTTCCCACTGCTGGGCAACGGGCCACAGTGGTGGTGGTTGGTCGAACGTGAGGCCCAAGAGTGTGTCGAGAGATGGGGCTATCATGCGCTATACATACACAACCACTTGCCATTGGGGAAACTCTGTATGGGCCACACTTGGTGAGTGTACAGGTTTATTGTATAGTACCTACTTTTATTCGCGTTTAATACTTCCAGTCATCTTTTTTCTTAGTTTCAATATTTTAGTTGACGTACGGACAAATTAGATCGCAAAGGTTAGTTGTATAAACTAATACGCAAAGTATGAAAAGTCATTAAATTATTTTAAATTATCCTTACCATATTAAGTATGTAAGTTCAATTTCATATATTTGTATTTTTAAAAGAATCTGACATGATATTCTTTCGCTATAAATTCTGATATATTATATAAATCATTAAAAGATGTCAGCTGATTAGTTTGTTTTTGAAATGATTTAAGGTATTTGGCAGTAGACATGCAGCTCCACGTGTTAGGCATGGTTCTACTGCTGTTGCTGATGCGTTATCGTCGAGCCGTAGCGCCGGTGGTCAGTCTTCTGATTGTCGGCTCGTCTCTGGCAGCAGGACTTGTTGTGTACCTGTACGACCTAACGCCTGTAATCACTGCTCAATCGCCAGAGTGAGTTGTAACTTATTTATATAATACTAGATGGTGCTCGCGACTTCCTCCGCTTTGAAATTTAAAAAAAAAAGCTATATAACGCTTGACCTCGTGTTGCTATAACACTTTGGCCGGGCGTTAGTTTTTTATTTTTTATTTATCCCTCGGGAATAGTCTTTTTTTCAGGATGAAAGGTACCCTATGTCCTTTCTGGTGTCTCAGACAACGTGTATGCAAAATTTCATAGTGATCGGTTCAGTAGTTTTTGCGTGAAAGAGTTACAAACATCCATACATACTTTCGCATTTATAATATTAGTACGGATAATTATAAATATATATTATATATAAGTATAGACGTAGTTAACTGTTGGGACTCTGCCCAGGGGACCGAAGCTTAATAATATTATATACAATTTGTTAATATATATGACATAGTCTTAAACATAGATTAGTTGTTAATTTATTAAATAAATTTTTGTTTTCCATAATATATTATTTATTATGACGATTCTTTATTTATTATTAAATTTAAATTTAAGTTAGTTTAGTTTCTAACATGAAAAAAATCCCCCTTCAAAATTTTATCATACTCATGATTGTCTACTTATGAATTAAAAAAAATTATATATAATGTTTCAGGGCCTTTAGAACAATGTTCAAATCATCTTTAATCCTGCCTCTGCTCTATTTGCCAACCTGGATGAATCTGGCTGGATATGCCTCTGGAATCGCCACAGCCTTTATATTCCATCACAACCAACTTCATGGTGTCAATTTAAATGAGAAAAAGGTATTTTCAATTGCAGTAAAATTTATTTATTTTTCAATTAATTTCAATCATCGTACAACTTTTTAGAAGCATATAATTCTTAGTCACATCATAATGGTAACTATCGAGTTGGTATAATCTTATTTAAGTATGCTTTTTTATTGTAGATTTTTTTAGTTTTTTTTTTTTAAATATTTTTGCCAATGAAAAAAACTTAGACACGTAATTAGTTAAATATTAACTTTTTACTAACTTTACTAATTTTGATTTAACTATGCTAAGACTCGAGTTCACCAACAGACGGTTAGTTTTTAAACAGTTGTTTAAAATTTAAACAGCCGTTTAATAATATTTTGTTGTTCACCATCGCTAAAATGCGGGTTAAACGCCCTAAACATCAAATTAACTTAATGATTAATTAACGACTGATTAACTTAACGGCTGTTTAAATTTTAAACAGCTGTTTAAAAATAACCGGCTGTTGGTGAACTCGAGCCTTAGTCACAGTAGAATGTTATCTACCGAGTTGGTATAATCTTATTTAAGTATGCTTTTTTATTATAGATTTTTTTAGTTTTTTTAAAAATATTTTTGCCATTAAAAAAACTTACACGGAATTAGTTAAATATTAACTTTTTACTAACTTTACTAATTTTCATTTAACAATGCTAAGACTCGAGTTCACCAACAGACGGTTAGTTTTTAAACAGTTGTTTAAAATTAGACACGTAATTAGTTAAATATTAACTTTTTACTAACTTTACTAATTTTGACTTAACTATACTTACTCATATGTCTGACCGGTCCTTTTGGAACTTTATGAGGAGAACAATGTCCAGCAGTGGAAGTTCTCAAATTCAAATTCAAATTCAAATTCAAATTCAAAATAATTTATTTGCTGAATGTAGTAATACATAAGTCGTTGTAAATTTAAATAGATATTGTCCACATATTCAACCGACAAGCGGTGTGTAAATTTAAAAAGCATCTAAAAATTAATAATAATTCCTTCAAAGTAATTTAATATATTTTTTTTTCATGATAATTTAATATTTTTTTTTAATAATATGGGTCAAGAGCAAACCCATCTTTTATAAGATGGGTTTGCTCTTGACAAACAACCAACTGTGTAGCAAGGATGAGGCCTAAGATGGAGCGAACCTCATTCTCAACCCAGAAGATGCCTATTCACGAGAACTTTGAAAAGATTTGTTATATTTATTTAAGACATAGTCTATACTTATATGAGTGAGATGATGATGATGATGATGATGATGATGAGTTGGGATTTTGTTGCAGTGGTTCAACCTGATGTACCACTTGTCCCTGACGCTGGGCGGGTGCGTGGTGCTCTCTGGCACTGTGTTCCTGTGGGACGAAACGCCCCCTCGTTGGGCGTCAGCTGTTTACGCTGCATTTGACAGGACATTAGTGTCTATAGCATTCAGCTGCTTCATGCTTGGCTGCTTTAGCGGTTGCAAATGTAAGTATAAACGACATTTAACGCCCGACGCAAAAACGGGATGTTTTCTTTTTCGTAAAGCACTAATTGGGAAACAATGTAGGTATAACATTTTTAGTACTGTAGAACAATATATAGCCATTGCTATTGCCGCTCGCTTGCTGTATTTATTTCCCTAAATATTGCTGTGGCAACGTCTAAGGCTCGCGTTCACCAACAGACGGTTAGTTTTTAAACAGCTGTTTAAAATTTAAACAACCGTTTAATAATATTTTTTTGTTCAAAATCGCTAAAATGCGGGTTAAACGCCCTAAACATTTGATTAACTTAATGATTAATCTGATGTTTAGGGCGTTTAACCGTCTGTTGGTGAACTCGAGCCTAAGCCGCTTCACATTTCTTTCCAATTCGACTCTTGGCAATGGAGCACGTGGAAATTATTGTAGCATTGGCACCCTGTCTTCTTAGTTTATTTAATTATATACCAAAATGTTTAAAAAAATCCGAAAAAGACATCGTCTTCAAAGGAGATGGTGTATGATACCTATTCATCGTAACGGAAGTACCTAGAAAATTACTTTTGAAAAATTAATTTTATCACTTATACAATTATAAGTGACTCTTCTTTTTCTTTTTTGGTCTTATAATTATTAATTATTTTTTTAAAATTAATAAATAAATGTAAAAATATAATTTTTATGATTATTTAGGCCTATTTGTATATAATCTATAATATATATTTTTTAAATTTATGGCTGTATGTAATCTAAATAAATAAATAAATAAAATAAAAAAATAATAATTAGGGAATTAGATTTCGAGAGCAAGTGAGCGAGAAAACACACTCGCTCTCGCTCTCGCATTGCTGGCCCTTTGATGTCCATACGAAAAACCGCCGATTTTTTTTATAATAATAATAATAATCTTTTATTTTCACAAAAACTTGACTTTGACTTTGACTTGATTGATTTCATGTTACTAATTAAGTAATTATAATAATATGTAAGTTGATTTTAGGTATTTGTATTTTTGATCTCATTGACTCATTGTTAATTCATTTATAATTTAATTAATCAAAATTAATGTTGTGCTTTCCTATAATTTAAATGCATACTTGTGATGTTCCTCTCTGTGAGTGTTGTATACTGTGTTTAAGTATGTCTTTAGTTGGTAAGCCTTTTTTAAATAAATAAAACACATGTCTACACAAGCTTAATTACACATATTCGTTGAGTGAATACAAATTTTGGGATAGGTATAATAATTCTCTAACTCCCATTGAGAGAGCGGCATTTACTAACTCGCGTTGCCCATTTTATTTCCCATGTCCCTGCTCATTGCCGTGGAAATGGGCTAAATGTAAACGGGGTAATAGATTCTAAGCTGGTGGGAATAAGCCATTATAAGTTTGACGTGTGTGTCTGTGTATCCGTCTGTGGAATCGTAGCTCCCAAACGGATGGACCGATTTTGATCCGTTTTTTTGTTTGTTTGAAAGCTGAAAGTGATCGGGATTGTTTTTAGATATAATTTATGAAGATCTATACCGCGTTTGAATACCATTAACCCATTTCCTAGTTAACGAAGGGATTTTCTCTAACTTCCACATGTTCGATTGATGTGAAATTTAGTATACCGTTACTTCGGTGGTATATCAATGACATCGTAACCTTGACCTTGACCTTGACCTGCAGCATCAAGTGGTCTGCGGGAAACCAAACAAATAAACAAATTTATAATTTCTGAGCTCATTAGAAAGTGAGGCCAAGAAATTATAATTTTCATTGTAGCTTGTTTTATGTGTGGAAGCTTAAATTTAAATAAGTAATACTTAATTTCAGCTGTTCTACGCAATGCGCTGGAGTGGAGGGGATTTCACGTGTTGGGAAGATTGTCGTACTGCGCCTATATCATCCACTTCATAGTACTAAGGCTGACACTCGCCGCCAACACGCAGTTAGGACACGTCAGCATATTATCTATGGTCAGTGTTTTTTTTGGTTATGGGTTCAGATTTAAGCAGAGTTAAAGACGTAAAAGTAATTTTTATGAGAATTTATATTCACTTGAATATTATAACATATAACAAAACGCGAACAAAATATTTTTTTTTAAAAATGACAATTGTAAATACATATATTTAAATAAAGAATCAAGAGAAGAATAAACAAATATGTAAAGTACTCTGTCGCCAAAAGTGTTATGAGTGAATTATTCCAACAGTTTTGCTTTGGTCGTTGAATGGTTTGCGCTCTAGGAGCAAGCAATGTTCGAGACTGTCTATGGTCACTAATTTGACCACCTCAGTAGTATTAAGGATAAGGTATTAGAAAGAGATGGGGAAATAGTCACTGGAATCCCTCATCCACTTATCGAAATAAAACACTTGTTATTGTGGTGTTAGCATGTGTGCTGACGTGCTCACATGTTGGTCTTTCGTAAGGGGGTGGTTACTGCTTCCAGACGGGTTACCCAAATGTTTGCGAAATTCAGTGCCCAAATGATTGCTACTAATAAACTTATGAACTAAATGGTCAGTTTTTGCTCAGTTTCAGTGGGGCCAATGTAAGAATGAAACTATTGTACACATACTTGATAATCCATATAAAAAAAATTGAAGAAAAGAAAAAAAAATTACTGTTTGTTTGTTCCGGCTAATCTCCGAAACGGCCTTACTGATTTATGCGGGTATTTTACTGGCAGATATCTGGATGTTTTAAGGAGTAAATTAGGAGGCTATTTTCATTTTAGAAAATTCAAAAATAAATTAAAATATAAGCAGTGTAAAGTCCAGTGTTTCAGCGAAACCTGACCGGATTCAGTTAGTTTTGTTTTTCATATGTTAAAAATCTTTATTTATATTTCAGATATCACTATTAATAACAGCGTCAGTGCTGACGTACATAGTGTCAATTCCTGTTTGTCTTCTGGTCGAGTTGCCTTTCATACAGCTTTGGAAGGCTCTCACGCGGCGGGACAAGAGGCCAGAGAGACCGGAGACACCTCCTCAACCCAGGGTCAAACCTTTCGACTTGCTCGCTCACGTCAGCATCGGTAAAAGGAACGAAGTCTAACAGGGAATTGTTATTTTTATTTTTATATTACTCTGAAAAATTACGAGCCAAAGTAGCATTCGAAAACGTATAGTTCTCTATAGTTATAGAGACTATTTGCATCCACACTTTTGCCATCTGTTTTACCCTTACAGCATTTGAATTTAAAAAAAAACACAGCAGAGCTGGTCTGACTTGGCTTTAAACTGAGTATTTCGTTTCATCAGCTGAGAGTTTGTCCAAATTATTGAAGAACTATTGCTGTAACTGTTTCTCATAAATATCAAAACGTAATAAAAGACTGACAGGAACCATAGAGTAAATAGTACTTCTCTGTACGTCTCTGTACGTACGAGTGAATTGTACGTCACATGTATTTTCTGTGTTTCTGCATAGAGTAAATAGTACTTAAAGTACTATTTACTCTATGCGGAAACACAGAGAGCTCACAATACATGTGACGTCACTGTTAAGTAAAAGTATTAGATACAAATAAAGAAGGGCAATGTATTTTTAGCATTCCTATTCCCTATTTTAGCACTTTTGATGCTAATAATAACTGCAAAGTCTTGATAATATTTAACATGAAAAATTAGCATAGAATTGTTTTATAAGTTTAACCTGTGATTAGACCAATAAAGATATTGTAAATATAGTTTTTAAACGAATAACGTTATTTGTAATTGTATAGACGAGACAGAATAAAATAAAATGCGCAAAATATTATATGACTTTTTAATTAATTTTAATATATACAAATTAATTTGTACTAACATAACACCACTAAGAAAACTATACACACATTAAATAATATTAAGTATATCTTTAGGTCTCATGATATTACTAATGACTTGCTTAAAATTATTAAGGAGGTTCACACTCGACTGACATGTTCGTCCTTCTTCTGTCCGTTTTCTGTATTTGTGATATTAGTCTGTGATTCTAAAGATGGACTCATTACAGCCTTCACGAGTTGTCCTATAGGTGACTCTACCAACAGCCAAAGCGGCACAGCCGATGCAAAAGATAATACGGTGATGCCCAAATATTGTATTAACTAAAAAAAAAAACACATTACAAAATGATTTATGTGAATAAAATGCTAAGGCTCGAGTTCACCAACAGACGGTTATTTTTAAACAGCTGATTAAAATTTAAACAGCCGTTTAATAATATTTTGTTGTCCACACTCGCTAAAATGCGGGTTAAACGCCCTAAACATCTGATTAATCATTAAGTTAATCAGATGTTTAGGGCGTTTAACTGTTATGTTATGTCTTAAATGTTTATGTCTTAAACATTTTACCTTTTTACTTGAGTCATGGATGTTTTGTATTTATAATATGTATGTATTTACAAAAAAAAGTAATCTATATAGTATATCAACTGTCTGGTTATCCATAATACAAGCATTAGTTGCTTACTGTGGAACTAGATGGTGCTGTGTGAAATGTATGAAGTGATTTATTTATTTATTTATTTATTTATTTATTTATTACTAGCTGGTGCCCGCGACTTCGTCCGCGTTGAACGATGAAAGGTACCCTATGTCCTTTCTGGTGTCCCAGACAACGTGTATGCAAAATTTCATAGTGATCGCTTCAGTATAGTTTTTGTGTGAAAGAGTTACACTTTCACATTTATAATATTATTACGGATTTATTTCAACCAGTGGGTGCCATAAATATTGACTACGTGAACAACCCTCGCAGGGTAGGTGACTTTTGAGGACAATTTCATTAAACGCTCATCAACTTTCCCACTTAGCTTAGTGAGTATTGGTAACCACCAAAAAATGGACATAAGTGTTAAGTTCTAATCTTAATTCAAGCGAAGACACGAGAAACGGCTAGTGTATACAAGAGCTTACCATCTCATACAAGGACGCGTGGATCAAACTGACCATCAGTCCTGAGGATGTTCTGATAAATAGTATGTGCAGTAAGTATGCGCAGTACGATATACGACCAGTGGCCGCCCAACCGCGCCATTCCAGTATACCTCTATACACTTCTATAAACAACATTTTAATAAACATTATTGCTAATAATTAGACTATGAGCATCTAATAATAATAATAATAATCATTTATTTGCTGAATATAGGTTACAATGGTTTTACAGTAGATAAGTTTCGCTACATTCTAACCTTTGAGGTTGTGCAAATATTTTAAATAAGTACACTAAAACAATAAAGCTAGTACCTTATTGATATTACTAATTATTACAACGAATTATCAGACATGTAATCTTTTATATCATAATAGCATTTGTCGACGAGTAATTTCTACATTTTCATCTTGAATATTAAGTTATTTAATGGTGTTTGGAATTTTATTATATATAACTGGCGCTTGACAAAAAACACTTTTATGCATTAGGGCTGTGTGTGCTTTTCGAATGCATAATCTGTTTTTGTGCTCTTTTATTATCATCAGAGACTCGCTTAAATAGATTGGGGTTGGCTTTTACATATACAACGATCTCATATATAAATAGCGATGGAAGTGTCAGGATTTTATACTTTTTGAAAAAGGGCATACAACTATCTATAACTTTTAATTTAAACATGGCTCTAATACACCTCTTTTGTGCCTTGAAAATAAAATTTCTGTCTGTCGAGTTACCCCAGAATAGAGTCATAATTATGTAAACTATGTAAATTATATCATATAATAAGTCAAAATAAATGTAAAAATATAATTTTTCTTATGATTCTTTAGGCCTATTTGTATATAATCTATAATATATATTTTTTAATATTATGTAATCTAAATCTAAATAAATAAAAAAAAAATTAAGTAGCGTATTTGAGAACCTTCACTTTCCACTCGTCTCATACGAATATTTTTGAGTTACGGTAACTTATAAATTGCTCTAACTAACAAAGGAACCTTTCTGTTAAAAGTGCCCAGTCCCCTGTCCTCTGACCCTTATTAATTGTAATCAGAAAAAAGGGTCAGAGGACCCTTTTTTTCTGATTACAATATTGTCTCCTTACATACAGAAGAGGATTAAGTTATATAGTATTGGTAATTAAGTAATTTATGCAAAGTTGTTTCTAAATAAATAAATAAAATATATATATGAAAATTTTCAAACATGTTTGAAAACAACTAATGTTTTATCCTATTGTGATCGACAGCGTATTTGCCATAGCTGTGGCGTTGCAGGTATGTGTTATAGGCGACAGTAGCCATTTACCAGTGACCGTCAGCCCGTCTGACGACTTTTATGCAAAAAAGCGATGTATGATCTAAATTCCAATAAACAGCAAAATTTTGGTGACTTATGGATACATGCACATCTCCTTGGCCATTTAAATGGAGGCGATAATTAAGTTATTCAGGGCGTTGTAGAGGGAGACTATTGAAGCAACAGATTGAAATAAATAATTTACCTAAATGGAGGTGATAGTTATTTGATATTTACACCAAGGGCTTACGATTCCTAAGTTATTCTGGGCGTTGGATGGAGTCTATTGCAGCAACATATTGAAATAAATATTATGGCGATGACTTACTATCATATTTGAATACGATTCCCACGGTTAAAGCAACACCTATTAGTCCGTATAACAATTTGGTGCAGCTGAAGTAGGATACATGTAATATTGTAGAGGGTACGAATCCGTCGATGAAGAATACGGATCCCAACATTATTAAGAATAAGGCGAACGGTACTAGCGCGTAGTATAAAGGACGATATTTCTGTAAAAAGAATAACATTTCAATAATTGAATATTGAAAATGTAAGTGAATGTTTGACGACACGTTTGGTCTAGTGGCTAGTAACCCTAGCTGTTAATCAAACGGTCGCGGGTTCGAATCCCGCTAGGGGCAAATGTTTATGTGTTAACATTTTACCTTTGTACCTGAGTCATGGATGTTTTTTATTTATAATATGTATGTATTTACGAAAAAAAATAAAATAAAGTAATCTATGTATTATATCAACTGTCTGGTATCCATAATACAAGCATTAGTTGCTTACTGTGGAACTAGATGGCGCTGTGTGGAATGTGTGAAGATATTTATTTATTAATTTATTTATTTATGTGCATATGATACGCCGAATGCCTTACAAGTGAAATAACAGCACGTGTGCTGTTATGTTTCGGTATATATCAGTAAAGTATGCTAATCTCTTATCATTAATCCTATTGTGGCTTTGCGAAAGTTATAGGTGACGTTAGCCATCTACCATCAAGTGAAACTTCTGCTTGTCTGACCACCTTCACACAAAAAAATGTTTGGTTTACTCAAATCTTTCAATATTAAAGGGTTTTAGCTTAAAGTTGTAAAGCTTATTTATTAAGGTTATTTGTTCAAAAGTGAATCTTTAAAGCAATTTGAATTACCTTGTAAATATTGATATCAAAGTTGTTCTTCTGCAATTGGTATATGCAGTAAGCAGTCACAATTCCGAGCATGTAGCAAGTGATGTTGGTGTGACCTCGTTTGTATACGTGATTAAATGTTGGATCTTTTATGAAAATATTGCGAGCGACTCTGTAATAAATGAACATTCAAAATTAGCGATGACATATAAAAGTACAATCAAATCTGTCATTTTCTGTGAACAATCACTTAACGTAGCTGGATTATCGAAAACACCTTTGTATTTTCACCTCTCCAGCACGAAAAGGGTGATGTTGGTGCCTAAAAACTCACAGAAAAATCGTTTCTTGATGCGAGCGTGATTCGAAATTCGAACACGCGATTTAACTCACAGGAATAAAATTTTGATTTTATTACTCGTAGTGTGTCCAGCCATAGCCTACTAGACTCGGCCCACCATAGCCTACTAGAGTTGGCCCAGCTGTGAAGATAGTTTCACAGCCGTTCAGAAACTGGTTCAGCAGTAGGTCTTGGTGTTTTTGTATATACTGTTTTAAAAAATATAAAAAAAAAATGATTACGTCCAGCGGTGATGGTCTAACTCCAGAAGAATTAAGAGAACAAGTTTCAAATCTCGAACTTAGCCATCTTCCAGAAAAGTCCCGTGAAAAATATCTTCATTCGTACAAACATAGGGACAGGACCGTTACCTAACACGCAAGTAAATAATACGACCATCACAGTTTCGAACAAAATTGTTACCTTTAATTTTACAATTTTTGTTAATTTAGTTCGCTCAGTAGTCTATATTAAAATCACTCGCTACGCTCGTGATTCAATTCTAGACTACTTCGCTGGTTCGTGATTTAAAGTTGACACTCGCAGCAAAAAACGATTTCACTCTCTAGTTGAACAAATAACTATTCTTACATGAAAACGTCACACCTCACACAATTAGAGTGGAAAAAAATATTTCACTTGGATATAACATGTAGCTATTTAAAATTTACACCAACATTTATGGTATGACTGTTAAAAATGACTACCATTAATGGTGTTGTGTGATACCATTAACACATTCGCTTATTCCACTTCTTGACCCTATGGTAGCTACGGTACGGTAACCAACAACCCGCCTGCTGCTTTTTGTTTTAATAAAATATATTAATTTCTAAATAAACCTGTTATTTAGATAAAAATTCAGTGTTCATACTCAGGTGAGAGGACCAAGATCGGATTCAGGTTCTGCAGATAGATATGCACACCAGGGACGACCAATCCGACCACAATGAGCGCAGCAAGAATCACTTTCCTGTAATTATCCTTCAGCACAAAGCAGATGAACAGTCCGAGGCAGAACAGCTGCATGTCAGCCGCCAAATACCTGACAAAAAATATATACGATCGACATATGAGACCACCTATATATTTTCACTTTAAAACAATAATTATGGTTAACCTATTTCCAAGTTTAAACGGCTTGCCCAGTGACATCAACGTGGTTAGCTTATTTGAAATCTTAACTATCTACAGGGGCGTAGATATTACCATATTAGTATTAGTAGTATCAAAATTTTTTATATATATATAGCTAAGCAAAATCTTTTTGAATTTTTAGGTTGAACAAAATCCAAAGTTTACGAGTATATACGAGTTTAGAGCGTTTAAGCGTCAAAAAATTCCTAGAGCATTTATGGTTTCTTTAAAAAATTTCTACGAGATTGGCCACAATTAGGTAATAATAATAATAATAATAATAATAATAATAAATATTTTCACACATTCCACGCAGCACCATCTAGTTCCACAGTAAGCAACTAATGCTTGTATTATTGATACCAGACAGTTGATATATTACATACATTACTTTTTTTTGTAAATACATACATATTATAAATAGAAAACATCCATGACTCAGGTACAAAGGTAAAATGTTAACACATAAACATTTGCCCCTAGCGGGATTCGAACCCGCGACCGTTTGGTTAACAGCTACGGTTACTAGCCACTAGACCAAACGTTTCGTCAAGTAGAAGGGTTCCTAGATAAAATTTTGCCCATCTAGGTCATGGCCCATCTAGGGTCAACTAGTTCAAGCTACACTTTTATCTACTTACACAAACGACAATAAATATGGTTTTGGACATACCAAGTTTGCGCCATGCACTGGGTGTTGTCGAAATAGTTGTTAATATACAACATGTTCATCCACCAATCCCTCCGACAGTCGTCTATCTCCACGCCTACAGCTGTCTGTAAAAAATATACACAGAAAAAAAAATTATAAACCAAAAAAAAAAACAACAATTAATAGGGTTACTAGCGACCTGCTTCCGGCTTCAACCGGGCTGCAACTTTCCCCATAAATCCCCTCTTTCCATGTGAAAACCGTATTACAATCGGTCCACCCATTTTCGAGTTTTTGAAACGCACACAAAGCAACTTAATATTTTTTATATTATAAGAAAACAATCACAGAGTGAGAGAGTTTAAATAACCTGCCACAGGGGTCCTGATCCCAGGTGTCGCAGCCACGTGGATGTAAACGCAAGCACTAGTGCGTAAGGTGGAGTTAATCTGTCAACAATCATATAAACCTTATAAAAGTAGGAACTTATTAATATAGTGTCATTTCTTTAACGAGTTTCCATGAAACCTTTTTGATTTTAAGATATTCAAACAAGAATCCTTTACATATTTAAACAAAGTAACCTTTGCCAGATAAGAAAACCTTCGCCAGATTTCAAATTTCTTTATCAAAGTCACAGACTCTTATTACCTTTTGAAACTAAAGCACACAACTTATAGACGTTTGAAAGTTTTGGCATGACTGACAATTGCTATGGTGCAAGCAAATGTCGACTTTAATTCTTACCCCGACTGTACCTAAATTTATTGAACATTAATATATTTTTAAATGTAATGTTCGTCAGACAGGCTGACTGCCCACTTGATGGTAGGTAGCTGCAAGACCTTACTAGGATTAAGGGAGAGATAGGCAAATGGGCTCTGACATCCCTAACTCACCGAAACACAACAGCACTTATGCTGTTATTTCACGGTGGTTACTGCCACCAAAAGGTGTGCCAAATTTATAAGTATGAAACGCAATGTACTCTAACACTATTAAAACACTCAGACTAGGCCAATTTTAGTAAGTTCTAAATTTAAAATAAATAAATTTTTTAAATATAAATAAATAAATTTTCAAAGTTGTCTCTACCGGGAAACGAACCCGAGCCTCCCGAGTTCGGGGCAAGCATTTTAGGGACTGGCTCGTGAAAACATGACTTTTTTTAAATAATATTTTATCGCAAATCTTTGGCAATATAATTTTGAAGATATTTTTTTAAATGTAAATGCGTTGTAAGTGACCATGAAAATATAACCTGATTCGGTACTACATACTAACCGTATTCATTTTCAAGGTTTTTCGACAATCTCAAATTACATCGCACATTTTCTAGGTCATAACGAAACAAGTTTCACTAATAATATCTAATTAATGTATGTATCACTAACGAGAAGCCCCGGCTTTGTTCGGGCTCGAATTCAACTATAGAATTTTATAGTAAATAAATAATAAAAAATAACCTTTGACTTATAAAAGAGTTATTAAAAGAAACAATGTTTGTAATGACTGTAGACAAAGCTATAATTTTTTTAAGGCTGATTTACATTGATACAATATCTGGCGCCAGGATCACTGGATTCCGGCGCTGGATCATCATTATATCAATGTAAACATGTTTTAATCCTGTCCAGCATCCAGTATCCAGCACTGGATCGAAAAATAGACGGCCAGTCTATTTCGCACGCTAGTGGCACTGGATCGATACATCATACTAATCGTACATCGTAATAATACAAAGTAGAAATAACTACTTGATGCGTTTAAACGACGCGATCCAGTGCCAGTGCCGATCCAGCGCTGGAATCCAGTGATGCTGGATCCAGCTACTGTATCAATGTAAATCAGCCTTTACATTATAAAATAATCTGTGACCAGAAACAAACCTGCCATACTTTTTAAATTTGTTTTTAGTTGCTGTTCGCTTCTTCGGATTTCAATACGATTTTTGCTAATGAAAATTAAATAACGAATTTTTGTTTTGAATAATAAATAGGTAACAGGGTATGTAACGGCAAAGTAAGTGTGGCTCTCTTGATTTTTTTTTTTTGTAAATTTGTGTCGTATCTAAAATGGTCTAAAATAAAAAATAATAAACAAATTTTCAGCCTCATTGCAACCCATTCCCGAAAAATAATATATTTAAAGGTGCTTATACTGCATTAATAAGTAACCAGGCTGTGGTTACTGGTTTAGATATTATTTTGTTTTATGGATACTCTCTAATTATGTACAGTGGAAAGGGGTTACTTTGATTAATTTTGAAATTAAAATAGCCCTTGTTAAAGGCTAAACATTGGCGGAGGAAGAGAAAAGGTGGTTCAGGTGAAGACGAATGTATTTACAGTCCGAAAATCTTATGCTAATAACAAAACTATGAAAATTTATAAAAATTGACAATTAGAATATAAAAAATACAAAAGAGGCCAGTGGTATAAAAAGGTCGTCAACAGCCCTACTTTTTTAAATATTGGCGAAAAAAAAATTATAAAAAACCATAAAATCAACTTATGTTTGTCTTTCTATCGTCTAAATATGGTTTTAATATATATCAAAGTTAAACTGAGATCGGGGTTATTTTGATAGTCCTACTTTTTTTTAACGAAAATCTATAGTAATTCCCTTTAGTTTATTATTATTATGGTGTATATCAAAAAAATACTTGACACAATTGGTTTTCATCAAAATAATGTATTTATAACAACCACATTGCCAACATTGAAAGTTATTCAGGCTTACAAAATCAGTGAAAATAATACTTAAACATTTGTCGATTTTTTCATCACACTGACACATCCTTAGACGCTGCGTTCGAGCAAAGACAGAGAATGATAATCAGTGATGCTAACCGTAGAAAAAATATCTTGGAGCTGCGTTCAAATATAGAAAAAAATTCATTTAAAAACATAATAATTTTTTTATCAAATTAACCCCGCGGTTCAAGGTTTTTCTTATTTTTAGAAATGTAGTAAGTGCGTATGGCGGCAGTAACGACAGCCTTACAGAACTTGTAATGTGTTTATAGTGACCGCATCAATATTAGATATCTTCATTTCTATAATAATTAATAAGGACTTGGCGCTCGCAAAGCAACATATTCTACTAACTAAAATACTTTCGAAATAGTAGATTATTCTTTTAAAATTATGGAGCCTTGCATTTACTATTAAACCTTAAACTCGAAAACTAATAATTAAATGTATTTACCTACGAAAATGTACTTTTTTCTTTTGTTAGTAATTCTGTAAATTTATATTATTGTTGACAACTCAGGTGTACGGTACAAACTTAATTGATTTTATAGTACATCTAAACTGTGTACCACCAATTGTTTTTCTTTTTTTTTTTTTGTGTGTAAATAAAAAATAAATAAATAATTAAGTATGTCATATTAAATCTGACTATGCGATAGTCATTGAAACATTTTTGGGTTTATATGCTTGCTGACCTAGATTTTTTGCACTTGAGTGTTCTATGTTAGTTAAAGGTCACCGGTTATTTTAGACTATTGTATGACACAGATGAATGAAACGAATTTCTTAATACATATTTTTATAGCCAAATATTTTTATAGTATACCAAACACGTTAGGATTGTTATAATCCGGGTTCTATTAACAGTAAGGTCAACTTTGGAAATGACCTTGGACTTCTTTCCCTGCCATTACTTTCCAAATCTATAACAAATTTGGCTCATCCTTCTATGGTCGGCAGCGCATTTGCAGCACATATGGCGTTGCTTGTGTTATAAGCGACGGTAGCCACCTATCATTAAGTGGACCGCTTGCCACTATTGCTAGATTCAGACCAGAGTCAACTTTGAAAAGTTACAGTAATCTTCTTACCTTAACCATCTGAGAATAATCCCAAGAGGATACATTGTCCAGTTGAACTGCTTCTTTTCGACCAGCAGCTGAATGTTATACGCCAGCAGGAACCCGGACATCATGAAGAAGCTTTGTACTATGAGCTGACCATTGTACACCAAGTGGAAAGGTAGGAAGTAATATGCCTGAGAAAATATTCACAGGAGCAATTGTCACTGAAGTGATTTGCCTAGATAAATATTACATGATCGTGAAAGTCAATAAAAGGCAGACGCTATAGTACCACCAATAATAACTGTAGCACCCGATGTAAGTCAGTGCATACATTTAGAACCTGATACACATGCGTCTACAGTCATCAATAACAATCTTATGCCCATCGCCAAACGGCAACCTATTATTTAGCTAAATCCTAGTATTGATATTTTAAAAACTACCATCAACTTACATCTTCCATAAATTGTGAGTTTTGTACTGCGATTACAAATGCCATCGGGGAGTGTCCAAGTATCACCAGAATGGTTGTAATTGTCCTGTTTTGAACAAATAGTTTTAATTAAAGACATATATTTCTAACAAAACATCATTAAAGAAGAAAGACAAAGACCCAAATATAGCCAATAGGGTCTATGTAGCTAATTATTTACTTCTTACGTAATAGTCTATCTGTCTTTAAAAATCTATCAAAAGGTCAAGTTTATTATCATCAGGTAGTTGAACCAGGATCTTAAAATATTTTCAACAAAACATTTTGATATATTCAAAGAAAGGTCTACAAGATATGAGGTATATGATTATTACAAAAAGCACAAGAAAGGTGATACCCACTTTACACCATTGAAAAATTTCAATCTTCGCAATCTTTCTTCAGGTCCCTCTCCAGAGGGTATCACCAGCTTAGTCCAGTTGCGAAAAACTGAGAAGCATAGTAAATAACGATTTCCTGTAAGAAAATTCAAGTATTTAGTTTATATTTTTCAATTTCAGGCATTTATAAATTATATAAAATAAGGTCACACGTTAAACTCTTACCTTGCTTAATGTTGTTTCTCCAGCAATAAATTTCATATAGACTTCCGACTAAGTTAAGAATCAACAAAGTTAAGATCACAACAGCCACAACTACATCCCCACTATCAATATTTAATTTATTATCTCTATAATTACAAGAAACAATTTTTTGTATCTTGGTTTTAAGTTTGTACTTGTTCCATAGGGATTCGTTATAGCATCGCTCAAGGGTCGAATTTAGGTCCAATGCCGTTTCATTGAGAAATTTGTCACAAGTTTTATTAACACACACCCCGTGATGAAGTATTGAATGATTAAAGTGTGTGTAGGTGCGTTTTGAGTACTCCTGTAAAGAATGGTAACGTGAATGAATTGCACTGTGCACGGTAAATAATTCTGTTTTTTTCGTATACATTTGCATAGTCGAATTATGAAAATTGTAAGTATATCTTCAAGATGAGGAGGTATAGAAGGTATTTCTCGTAGACATAGTGCCAGAGTTCATACTGTTTTTATATAGTGAGTGTTCTTTCACACGTGAGCTTACTGATGACGGTTAATTTTTTAATTACTTTTAACATTTTTAATACTATCACAGAGATATGTCCTTAAAATATTTCTTGTATTTCAGAGTTTTATTTTTATTTTGAGTTGGTGTCTGCTTTCCGCAATCTCCAACTGATCTAAACTTATGCATACATATCAGTAAATAAATAATTAAGTCGCCAAGACTTAATACTATTAGTAAGCATTAATATAGATTTGTGTTATGGATTATCACTAAACAACGGACTGGGGACGGACGGACGTTAAAAGTACAAATCTGAATTAACTGAAAATTTCTTTTCTAAAATTAGCCCAACCGGGAATTAAAGTTAGATTGCTAAGGCAAATACTTAAACAACTCGAACAATGGTCTCGTCAAAATACACCAGTGAAGTAAGTATACTGTGCGTGATTATCCAAAATATATCTTTTATTTTCTCTATACTTATGTTAGGTCCCATCTAATTAAATTGTCTGTCACAATATTTTTTAACAAGACAAATGTAATGGATTTTCATTTTTACATACTTTTATAACTGTTAGTAGTTCGTTCGGTTCTTCGGAAACCAATTCAAAGTCTACAGTACAATAAAGTGCGTCTTCCTGGCTTATGCACTCCTCGTAAGGATCCAAATGGAATACTGGTGGTAGACGATAGTACTCTGTGGCTAAAATGTAACAATACATAACATAGTAGTTAATTACACAACAGTGGTTTTTGAGTTGGGAATAAATTTATCCTCAATTTGACTGTACAATGGTGAGTGCTCTGATGAGTTGTTCGAATAAATGCCTAACTAATAACTAATAAATTTGGACACACATTCAGAGACAGAAGAGTGAAGTGGGCTGGAAGAAGAGTGAACAGCAACAAAGTGGTATGAAAATACCCGATCCTATTGTGGGCACAATAGCACTCGATAGACAGGCTTGGAAAAAACTGGAGGAGACATTTGCATCAAAAGGACAAGCTTATTAGAAGACCGCTGTGCACGAACGAATTTGTGTTTCTAAGTTTTTTTTAAAATATATAATTTGTACTTTTTTTTTACTAAATAAAAGTTTTGCAAATAGAAATAGAAATTGAACAAATTTGCAAAAAAAAAATTTCACACACAAAATTTTCGAAAGTTACAAAAATACTCACCGTTTAAATTATAAATCACCCCAAGTGTTTGGCGCACCATTAAAAACGTGAAACACAAAATTAATTTCATTTTTTTTTAAATTATGAACACTTAATTTATGAACACTTGTAAAATAACTTAACACTTATTTTTATTCATAATCCTATTTATATTTTGTACAATATCACACCACATGGGACGATCAGCCTCTGCGAAGTCTTTATGATATGTAGCGACCGATATGAGATTTGAATATATTCCGGTTTTAGATATTCAATGTCAGGTTCAATGATTATATAATAAATTGAAAACTATTCATGGCTTAACATTTAATTATAGATACAAAAATCAAAACAATGAGAAGAAAATAGATTTTATTATAAAAATAGGGTGCATTTATTGATTTGGTGTAAACCACAAAAAAAAATTCTCACCTTCAACAATGTCTTATTTGAGAATAATGTTGCAAAATTATTAAAACTTTTTGGAAATACCAAAAAAAAGGGGAATAGGATTATATAAATTTGGATTACACGATAAAAAAACTATTTAAATAATACCTAAAATGTATGAGCAGAAATTCTTTATAAAAATCATAATCGACAATATCTCAAAATAGCTCTTGTATTTGTATCTTTTGTATTTTGGCTAAAATTTACTGTAACAAGACTGACTGGCTGAATTACTACAAATCACTACTTTTACACGCAAGAACCTGTTTCAACAAAATAAAAAGGCTATTTTGGTTTATTGATTCGTTAATTTGAGAAATAAATAAAATAAATACTAACCCTGAATTTATGTATATTTTATTTGTCCATAAACATTCAAGTGACCAAGTAATAGTGCCATTACATAGAATACGTCTACGACTGAGTGTTTAGAAACACGATTTGTATGTATATATATTTATGCAAATAGAAAGAAAGAAATTATTAACTCAGTTTAATTAGTTTTGATAAAGAGATTTAAAATGTTTACAAACCACACACTAGAGGTGCCATTTTTTATTTCAAAATTTGTTTATTTGCAACTAAAAATAAATTATGGATAACACTAAGGGCCTCTTTCACCAACTACAAGTAAAGTGTTGATTTAAAAATAATTTTATGTTTTATTAAATTATGCACTCGGTTTACTGCATCCTTCGATAGGCGATTTTTTTTTTATTATTTTCTTTTTAATGTTTGGGTCTTTTATCGTACAAACAAAGAGGTATATCATCTCCCGGTTACTGGAGACTTTAAATGGCGGTTAGCCTACTTGACACATGGTGAAAGAGGCCCTAAATATTTAGAAAATAAATAATGACAATTAGAGCCTCTTTTACCATCTCTGTGTAAAGTGTCAAGTAGGCTAACCGCCATTTAAAGTCACCGGTAACCGGGAATGAAGGAGCTGATATACCTTTGTTTGTACTGTAAAAGTCCCAATAAAAGTTTGATGCAGTAAACCGAGTGCATAATTTAATAAACTATAAAATTATTTCTAAAAGTAACTTTTTTTTTTATAATATTTTATAATATTTAACAGTTTTAAGACTAATATATTAAATAACATGTAAAATGATAACACTAAAAACCACTGAGGTTTAATCTCGTGTTATCATGTTATTAATAAAATTATAACTATATACTGTTAATTACAGTTTAATAAATATTGCTTTAATTAACACTATGTACCTATGTTTATGCGTGTGTGTGCGTGTGTAGTACACATTGAAATGAATGTTCTCAAAGGCGTTTGCAAAAAAGTTTATATTCCAAAGCATCCGTTAAATAGACTGCTTAACCTTGAAATTGAGGTCATTCATCTAAATGTAGCCTAATAGGTTGTAACATATAAAAATTGAAAAGTTACACAACATGTAAACTTACTTCTTAATATATATATTAATATTAAACTAATATTTTTTTCTATTTGAGTTTGTTTAAAAGTAATTAATTTTAAATATATTTTTGTTATATTTCGACGACTCATGCGATAAAAAACTTAAGTTTATATTACACCTAAACTGTGTATGTACCACTAATATTTTTTTGATTTTTTGTGTAAATAAAATAAAATAAAAAAAGGTAAAGTTTGTATATTTTCATGTATATGAGGTACTTAAAAAAAAATCTGTCACCAATAGTTAGAATAGAATTTCAGGATGGACATTCTAAAAATAAAATTCAAACGCTTGAAAAAGTATTATATCAGGTGTTATATTGTTTTAAATATTTTTTCAAGCAACTTCGTAGGTGTTGAAAATTTAAAAAAAATCAATATAACGCTTGACCTCGTGTTCCTATAACACTTTGGCCAGGCGTTAGTTTTTTATTTTTTATTGATCCCTCGGGAATAGTAATTTTTTCTGAATGAAAGGTACCCTATGTCCTTTCTGGTGTCTCAGACAACGTGTATGCAAAATTTCATGATGATCGGTTCAGTAGTTTTTGCGTGAAGAGTTACAAACATCCATACATCCAAACATACTTTCGCATTTATAATATTAGTAAGATTTTTCAACCCGGACCTTTCTAACTAAACTGAAAAACGGTCAATTGATTCAGCAGTCAGCGTGATTTTGACGGATAAATGTTCTTAAATAGTGGTTCATAAATTGACCAGTAATGGCGGTTGATATGATTGGTTTTTTTTTTTGTTTTTTTTTTTATTTATTTATTTTTTTTTTTATTTTTTTTATAAAAGATTTTTCACACGACCAACAACCAACTGTATAGCAAGGATGAGGCCTAAGATGGAGCGAACCTCATTCTCAACCCAGAAGATGCCTATTCACTCGAACTTTTGAAAATATTGTCTCCCCTACATTTATTCTATTCTGTATTGGTCAAAATGAGAAGAGATTAATATATTATTTATAAAATTAAAAGAATCACTGTGACCACTAATAATAAATATATAAATATACCATTAATATAAAATATTTTATATAGGTAATAAGTGAAATAAAAAAATTCCACTTCTATAGCGAAGTTCAGGAAGAGCTTGTTGTAACGTTCTTAATTTGTATCACGTAACACTTAGCACTATTTTGTTATATTCTTTTGAAGTGGCCATTTGTACCACCGCTTATAAATATTATTATAAATATTATAAATATTACCACCGCTTATAATCCATGTATTCTTTTGAAGTGTCTATTTGTACCACCACATGTAAATGTTTGTATTAATCAATGGTAATGTAGGTCTTATTTTTTTCTATAATAAGTTGTATGTGACTGTTTTTGCCTTAATAAATAAATAAAATAAATAAAAAAAAAAAACTCGGATTCAGTAAAACAATGTTTATTTTACACTTTATTTTTGTTTTGGATTTTTTTTGGTGCAGCGAATGCGGCACGTACCACCCCAGTAAGTGGCGCCTCCACAAACAACCAAAGGGCGCCGCCACCAGCGAACGACATGACTGTGTTAGCGCACAGGAAAACCAGCTGAAAACAGAAATTACATTTTAAGCGGCTTTTACAACTCACAACACATATTCGTTTTAGTTGAGCGATTTATCTGACATTTTTTTTAAACATTAAATGGCCTTTCTCAAGAATTAAGCTATCAATTCAAATTTTTCAAACTAATTGGAGTTTACTCAAACAATAAATATAATCTTCACATATTATATTTATATAACAAAGTCTCAGCCTCGTTTGTCTGTCCGTGTAGACAGGCAGTCTGTATGTTCGCGTTTATCTCAAATAAATATCTAAATATATATATTCACACACTCCACACAGCACCATCTAGTTCCACAGTAAGCAAACTAAAGCTTGTATTATGGATACCACAGTTGATATACTATATAGATTACTTTTTTTGTAAACACATACATATTATAAATACAAACACCCATCACTCAGGTACAAAGGTAAAATGTTAACACATAAACATTCGCCCCTAGCGGGATTCGAACCCGCAACCGTTTGGTTAACAGCTAGGGTTACTAGCCACTAGACCAAACGTGTCGTCAAAAATAACTAAATCAATTTTGATACGGTTTTTAATAGTGGAAAGAGCGTTAAACGAGAAAGATTTAATTTGCAAAAGAAATTGCACATCTGTGCGAAGCCAGGATCGCAAGTTAAAAATGAATCACAAAGACAAAATACACCAAGTTAATGGCCTGCAAAGTAAGCACTATTAGGTTTGTATAATGGGATAACTTTGAAAAATTTATTTCTAAATTTGGCCCTAAAGGGAATCAAACCCGGGGTTCCAGTCAACTATGAAAAGATCATTTCGAAACTTCGCCCTGTTGGGATTCGAACGCGGGGATCCCTGAATCAGAGCGCTTCATACTTACCACATCGTAGTCCGACATGTATAGAGGTTTCCTCTGAGATCCAACCAAACCCCTCTGGAACAGAGTATGAAGCAGGAACCCGCAGTACGACACCCGGCCCATCCACGTGAATCCGCGCCACTCCACTATACTTCTGTACACATCTGCACACATTTAAAAGGGGTGTAAATGAAAAATTAAATATCTGGGCAATTCAATAAATGAACAAGAGGTTCAGGGTGCATGAAACGGGCCATAGGTTATTTTTTGAAAAATAAAAGTGTTTGCAGACGATTTTTTATATTGTAATGGAGGTTGGGACGCTAACTTCAGCAATGCCTGGAAGATTACAGCCATGTCCTGGCAGTTTATGCTAGCAGGTTTACAGGCCCTCGCCTGTCATATCATTGGCACAGAAGATAACAAATTTAATGTCACTAGATCACCTAATTCTCCGCTAGCTTCATCTAAACAACCCAAAGGATTTCAATACGGCTTTCACTAACGGAAAGAGAGATAACCCAAATTAAAAAAAAGGTTAATTATTCAAAATGTGCATAGCTTGTGTGATGTTTTTGAAAAGTGATATAAGAGCCCGATTTTTATGAAAAAAAATTATTTTAGATATTTTTTTATTTATTATAACAATACGTAGAAAGTACTAAAGTTCTACTAAATACAAGGTAAATAAATAAATATCTTCACACATTCCACATAGCACCATCTAGTTCCAAATTAAGCAACTATAGGCTTGTATTATGGATAACCAGACAGTTGATATACTACATAGATTACTTTTTTTTTGTAAATACATACATATTATAAATAAAAAACATCCATGACTCAGGTGCAAAGGTAAAACTGTTAACACATAAACATTCGCCCCTAGCGGGATTCGAACCCGCGACCGTTTGGTTAACAGCTAGGTTTACTAGCCACTAGACCAAACGTGTCGTCAAAAAAACTTACTCTCCAATTTAAAGACCGTGCTGATGATGAAGACGACGATTAACAATTGGAAGACTGGTTTGTAGAGGGTCGCGTATACAACCCTCAGGAGCGTCGGAGGAGGCGCACCGTCGGCGTAGAAAAGTCCCCCACTCATTATCACCGCTACCGCTAGCGGGAACATTAGCCAGATGATCCAACGGTAACTCTGGAACAATGGTAGCATTTTGGAATGTTAGTAGAGACACGACAGGCTGACACTTGATGGTGATGGCAGGTATAAGGAATAGGGAAATTGGCTCTGGCATCCCTTACTCATTCAACGAAACACATCAGCGTACGTGCTGTTATCTTTATATATATTTATATTGTTTGTCGCCGATAAACTCCTAAACTACTGAACTCACACTGTGTGCAGTTTGATCCAATTTAAGAGATAGGATATATTTTATAAAGTTACGCGGACGTATTACTCAAAAACTCGAAAAATAGAATGATTGACTTGAAATTTTTACACAATATGCAATCCACTTCAATATTTTTCGGGAAATAATATCGATCGCGAGAAAAATCGCTTTCTTTTATAGCGCCATCTGCCGAAAGCGAGGAGAACTCACTCGCCAACGAGAACCGCTGACACATTTAAAGTGGAAGTTAGCCGTTGTTATGGCAGCCAAATTATTATAAGACTGAGCCACAACGAAGCTTGGTCGGGTTCAGCTAGTATTACATATAACAATTACACACATGATAGACAGAATGTGTCATGAGATGATGTGTCATGAGATGAGGTGTCATGAGATGACGTGTTATGAGATGATGTGTCATAAGATGACGTGTCATGAGATGACGTCACCAAAATGGCGGCCAGGCGCATTAGCATTTTACGGAGCTTATACAAATAAGTTAAAATAACACCGTTTAGACAACATACTTTATATTTATCTAAATTCTTCTCTTCATTTTGCCAGTAGTAAGCTATGAATCCTCCGGACAGTCCCAGAACGTAGGTGGACATATTTGTGTGCCCACGGATGTAAAGAAGACGGAACGTGTCGTCGTGAGAGTAGAGGCTTCTGTATGTTCTGTAAAGTTTTACAACGTGTCAATTTGTTATTTGTAAAAGGTTACAAGAGGTGTGTGTTAATAAATGTTAATATATAATATTTTACTCCAAACATACATACATAACTGACAAAATTGGGTACATATTTGTTGTTGAAAAACAATTCTAGCCACAATTAAAGTTGATGTCAGGGTAGCAATAAGCTAACCAGAATACTGGCTGAATAAGCTCTGAAGCTCTAACATGAAGCGAAAACAGAAAACTTGAAAACTGAAAACCATTTTAAATTTGTTTATGAAAAGATTTTCTCTTTAGTAATTATTGACGAGAATTAGTGACATCATTTTTTGTTGATGTCCTTATTAAAGAAAACACGAGTATAGGACTCACTCAGGAGTTTGTATGACAACTGCTTCCAAATTCTGAAAGTATGTGTGAGCAGCCACTATCACCAGGGACAGCAGGAACATTGTCAACAGTGCAATTTTCCGTGACCGCGTTCTTCGCACTGTCACGCAAAGTAGAAGACCAATGAAAAACAGTTGGGTGTCTGCTGCTAAATACCTGGCAAATAAAAAGATCAGTTCAATTTGCTTATACAATTTATAATAATTTACCAACAAAAATTAAAATTAAATTAATTTTAATTAAAATTAATTTTAAAATGTTGATTATCTATTTGTATTTTGTATTATGTGTAGAATTTTGTTTCAGTACTGTACCTGTGTATCTATTTTTTTTTTGTGTATGGAACTAAGGCTCGATTTCACCAACAGACGGTTATTTTTAAAAAAGCTGTTTAAAATTTAAACAGCCGTTTAATAATATTTTGTTGTTCACCATCGCTAAAATGCGGGTTAAACGCCCTAAACATCTGATTAACTTAATGATTAATCTGATGTTTAGGGCGTTTATCCCGCAGTTTAGCGATGGTGATCAACAAAATATTATTAAACGGCTGTTTAAATTTTAAACAGCTGTTTAAAATGTTTGGTGAACTCGAGCCTTAGTCTTTAAATATTTATGTACTCGTATATTGTAAAAAAATATGTATTAGTGACTGTTTGTTTCCTGAATAAAGAGGAAAAAAAAATTCTATAAGTATTATTTCCTCGTTGAAATTCTATAATTAATTATGGTTCCAGAATACTCACCAAGTCTGAGGCGCACAGAGAGCGTCATCATAGACATAGTTGTTGATGTAAAGGATATGCGCCCACCAGTACTGTCTGCAGGCAGTAGCTTCGCTTGTCACCACTAAATCCCAAAGTGGGCCACTGCCAAGGTATCGCATCCAAGTCGATATTGTGGCCAGCACTAAAGCATAGGTTGGTGTGAGCCTAGAAAATGAAATTATTATGAAATTTTTGAAAGTTATACTTATAATAAGGGCCTCTTTCACCATGTGTCAAGTCAAGTAGGCTAACCGCCATTTAAAGTCACCGGTAACCGGGAATTAAGGAGATGATATACCTTTGTTTGTACGGTAAAAGTCCAAAACATTAAAAAGAAAATAATTTTAAAAAAAATCGCCTATCGAAGGATGCAGTAAACCGAGTGCATAATTTAATAAAACATAAAATTATTTCTAAAACTAACTAATCAACACTTTACTTGTAGTTGGTGAAAGAGGCCCTAAGTATTGTTTAAATTTTTCTTTGGGGATCTATAATACTAACAAAAGAAAAAAATGAAATGAAAAATTCTTATTATATATTGTAATATATAATAAGAAATATATATTACAAGACGCTCCCGGCTTCGTCCAGGTTTAAAATAAAAACTATGCTATCTTTTAAGTTGGACTAACTTAACTAAACGGTCGCGGGTTCGAATTCCGCTAGGGGCAAATGTTTATGTGTTAACAGTTTTACCTTTGTACCTGAGTCATGGATGTTTTGTATTTATAATATGTATGTATTTACAAAAAAAAAAGTAATCTATGTATTATATCAACTGTCTGATATCCATAATACAAACGTTAGTTACTTAGTGTGGAACTAGATGGTGCTGTGTGGAATGTGTGAATAGCGTTTCAAGACACAAACTACATTCTTTAAAGGATAGGCGATCTTATATTGACGCAGTCTTCTTATATAAAATAATAAATAATCACATCGATTCTTCTTCACTTTTAAAATGTATTCACTTCAATGTACCAAAATTCAGAACAAGATCAAGTGATACATTTCATATTCCCTATTGTAGAACTAATCATTTTAAAATATCCTTCTTTCATCGTTCTAAGTATCACTACAATTAGATATTGACATATTTTACAACAATTTGAATTCTTATAAAAAGAAAATTGGCGAATTACTTTTGAAAAATTAATTTCATCACTTATAGAATATTCTCTTCTTTTTCTTTTTCTTCTTCTTATTATTTTTTAATTAATAAATTAATGTAAAAATATAATTTTTATGATTCTTTATAGGCCTACTTGTATATAATCTATAATATATAATTTTTTAAATTATATGGCTGTATGTAATCTAAATAAGTTAATTAATTTTAACCTGCCATCAAGTCGACCGTTACCTGTAAGAATATTTTGATCAGACGCAAGTTTACCTTAACCATCTGATTAGGATTCCTTTCGGCAATTGCTTCCAACTCGTCCCGTGCTTTTCGCTGTATATCTCAAAGTTGTATGCAAGTAGAAAGCTGGACATCACGAAGAATGTGTGCGTCACGAGACTTCCATTGAATAATATCTGCTTCAGGGGATCTTCGTACGACTGCAGGCAATAACAAGTGTTTTTTTTTAGATAAATAAATAAATAAATATCTTCACACATTCCACACAGCACCATCTAGTTCCACAGTAAGCAACTAATGCTTGTATTATGGATACCAGACAGTTGATATAATACATAGATTACTTTTTTTTGTAAATACATACATATTATAAATAGCAAACATCCATGACTCAGGTACAAAGGTAAAATGTTAACACATAAACATTTGCCCCTAGCGGGATTCGAACCCGCGACCGTTTGGTTAACAGCTAGGGTTACTAGCCACTAGACCAAACGTGTGTGTGTGACCAAATGTGTGTTAGATGACATCATAGTTTCGTTATTTATATATATTTATAGTCCAGTAACTTTATACATCACAGTATGCGTCAAATCCGGTAGTTCTGATTTTTTGCAGACTTGTTTATGATGTTGGCCTAATGAATAATCCAAGTTTGTGACCTCGAGCGCCGAACGCAACTTTGTCAAAAATCGAAAAAACCGCGAAAAAATCGTTATTTTTTCAAATTTTGGCGATTTTAACTCTAAAGGACTAGTTCTTGAAAAAACTTTCTCAGGACGTTTTTAAAGTAGACTAAATTTGCTACAATATGATACTAGAACTGTCTCTGTAGACCCAACAGTTTCCGAGATTAAGCCTTTCAAAGTTTATCATTTTTTTCGAACTTCGCAATTTTTGCAATATTTTAGACGTCACTCAAATAACTCTAGCGGGATGAAGTTCCAATTACCTCCGACGGAGTGTGCTAGTCTTTGGCTTAGGGAAGATGCAAATGATGTCCGTAGTCGAAAAAAATCCGGACATTGAAAAGCAAGCTGCGATTTTTCTCGTCACCAACTCTACACCAATCTCTCTCTCTCTCGCACGAAGTGTTACAGTTCCACCTTCCTTGTCCGAACCGCTAGGGAGTAAGCACTTACTAGGTAAGCGCCGTCCACCTTCGGCCACATCAAGTGAGATCGCGGCTAAGCGCTACAAAGATTCAATTAAAAAAAAAAAAAACCTGACGAGATAGCAGCAGCAGAAGAGCGAGTCATAATTGCTCTATACGGAGGCAACCCCAACACCCATAACCTTGACGAGCTGCGGTAGCAACTATTCGCCAGGGCTGCTACGAAAACCACCTTCAATCTAGCCAGGTTACCTCCTACACGAGACTGCTCGATTTCATTCCTTGCGGATATACCATCAGGTAAAAATTCGTCCTTGCATCAGTTACATATCATTCATCATTTTCTATTCTCATATACAATCTTCTTAGAGGTACAGGCGTGGTTGGGAGTCACACTGAACCCTCTCTCCTGGGGGTGGCTATCCACGCCACAAGGCCTCAACCCCAAAATGATGACCAGAAGAGCGAGTCATAATTGCTCTATACGGAGGGAACCCCCATTTCGACATCGGACAGATCGTCGCCTTCTGGAATATTTACTACTGCAACATCAGGTATATTGTCACAAGAGGCCCCGCTGCAGTGCCTGCAGACTGATGAGCATTTTAATCCGGCCTTCATGCAGCTGCACACGTTCCCACAACCCTTCGTGCAGCCGCAAGAAATCATCCGCAAGAGGTGTTGTGGGGCTGCATCTCTGGTCATCATTTTGGGGTTGAGGCCTTGTGGCGTGGATATCCACCCCCAGGAGAGAGGGTTCAGTGTGACTCCCAACCACGCCTGTACCTGTAAGAAATTTGTACATGAGAATAGAAAATGATGAATGATATGTAACTGATGCAAGGACGAATTTTTACCTGATGGTATGTCCGCTAGGAGTGAAATCGAACAGAGTCTCGTGTAGGAGGTAACCTGGCTAGATTGAAGCTGGTTTTCGTCGCAGCCCTGGCGAATAGTTGATACCGCAGCTCGTCAAGGTTATGGGTGTTGGGGTTGCCTCCGTATAGAGCAATTATGACTCGCTCTTCTGCTGCTGCTATCTCGTCAGGTTTTTTTTTTTTAATTGAATCTTTGTAGCGCTTGGCCGCGATCTCACTTGATGTGGCCAAAGGTGGACGGCGCTTACCTAATAAGTGCTCACTCCCTAGCGGTTCGGACAAGGAAGGTAGAACTGTAACACTTCGTGCGAGAGAGAGAGAGATTGGTGTAGAGTTGGTGACGAGAAAAATCGCAGCTTGCTTTTCAATGTCCGGATTTTTTTCGACTACGGACATCATTTGCATCTTCCCTAAGCCAAAGACTAGCACACTCCGTCGGAGGTAATTGGAACTTCATCCCGCTAGAGTTATTTGAGTGACGTCTAAAATAATGCAAAAATTGCGAAGTTCGAAAAAAATTATAAACTTTGAAAGGCTTAATCTCGGAAACTGTTGGGTCTATAGAGACAGTTCTAGTAGGTATCATATTGTAGCAAATTTAGTCTACTTTAAAAACGTCCTAAGAAAGTCTTTTCAAAAACAAGTCCTTTAGGGTTATAATCGCCAAAATTTGAAAAAATAACGATTTTTTCGCGGTTTTTTCGATTTTTGACAAAGTTGCGTTCGGCGCTCGAGGTCACAAACTTGGATTATTCATTAGGCCAACATCATAAACAAGTCTGCAAAAAATTAGAACTACCGGATTTGACGCATACTACCCCATACATTCAGACGACAAAGTTACTGGACTATTATAACTTTAAACGCAAATAGATTGATGCTTTTAGTTTAATAATAAAATTTATTATAATTGGAATCTGTGAAAAAAATCCTACTTAATTATTATAAATGCGAAAATTTGTATGTTTGTTACTCAATCACGCAAAACACAATAGTTTTTCTTCACATGTCAAAAAAGTCGTTCACATTTTTATTCGCACATGAAATTAGAAAGCCCTACCCGGGATTCGAACCTATGTCCCTTGCGTTGTCGGCCGAGTGTTATGGTTTCACTGGTCTTGTATTGTTTTTCTTTCAATCGAGTTGTACTGTGAGTGTATAAACTAATTAACTAATATGAAAATGTTAAAAAATAATTGAATAATTATTACCTTTTCTATATAGATTGGATTGTCAACATATGAATACGCAATCATTAGGACTGTGTGAGAGAAAAACACGCACATCATAGTCATGGACCTGAAATTAAAAATTATTCTGTTAGGTGCATCCAAATTAAATGACATGCTATATAATTTTCGCTGTATAACAATTGCAATATAAAACAAGAATATACAACAGTGCAATATAACGATGTTATCTAATATGTCCAACAATGTTTCGGTCGCTTCATAAGTTACACGAGATATGTGGCTCAAGCGCAAATATTATAAAAAAAGATTTGTACTTTTGTTTGTAATGAATAAACTCAAAAACTATACTGGACCGTTTTTAAGAATTCATTCACCTATTAAAAAACGTGTGTTATCATCGGACTAAAAGGCTCAGTAGTCCGATGGTTTAGAACATCGGACTATTGAGACAAAAAAGTCTCATCAGTCCGATCATCGGACTGAGTAATCGGACTACTGATACTAGGCCATAGAAAGCTACATTATCAGCGAGTAACTTAGGCTATATTTTATAAAGTCAAACGGACGAAGTCGCGTGCAAGAACTAGTGTTATAATACAGTTAGTGTTATATAATTTCGTTTTATAACAAACATCGTCTACACATCTAAAACATGTTAACATAAAATATGTGTAACTATGTTTCATAAAATATTTCAAAACATTAGGTTTGAGTTTAGAGTAGTTTTAATTAAATTTATATAATATTGACGTTTGATTTCATTTTTGGAACACATCACTGAGATTTCAGTAGTAAAAAAAAACTCATAATTTACTAGAACAGTTCCAACAACGATTCTATAGTCAATAGAACAGTAAAGTCTATCCTTAAATCTAATAAAGCCATAATGAAGTACACCAAAACATTATCCTACCTTAATCCGTTGAATAATTTAAGTCTGGAAAGTCGCGGATCACGTCCTTCAGTATTAGATGAAGTTAATTTTACCCAATTACGTGGCAACGAAAAAGATAGTAGATATGGGTTACCTGAAATATAATTAAATTATATATTTTTGATGTTATTAAGTGTTTAAATTTGCTTTCATAGTGGGAGACAATTCAGAGAAGTGATGATAAAATCTGGGGATAGATTTTGATGCTGTAGCTACATTTATATCATTAGAATCCAAAATGTAATCACACCATTCGACAGCTAAAGGTATATTTGGTATATTCAAATTCGTTGTGCATATAATTCAAAGAAAATAATTAAAGAAAATATTACTCGTAATGTAAGTAAAACACACGGCCGTGTCCACGATACAGCCACACCCCAATTTTTTTGTTATAAAACGCGACAGACACGTTGACGGTTTACTTGATTTACTTGGTTTACTTGAAGGACATAAATATAAGCAAAAAGAAGATTGTAAAACCACTGAGAATGGCTCTAAGAAGATAAATGTTAAGGGAGAAAGCAGAGAGCACTGCACTTCACAATTGCCTTTCAGAAGACCATCGTGAAGTAACATTTTGTGTTTCCCCTACGATGAGACTCACTATGGACTTCAAGGAGTGAAGTCATACAAGAGTTTTTAATTACCTGATGAACTGTCTTCTTTATTACAAAAAAATATATCGTAGAAGCTTCCGGAAACGTTGAGTAAAATCAACACCAAATAAATGACACCAACGATGACGTCACTAGTGTCTAAAGTTATCTTTTCGTCGCTCCTTTTACAGTATCTAACACTATTCAACTTTCCCTGAATCCTGTATTGTCTCCAAATAGAGTCGTTGACGCAACCCTCGACAGTTTTATCGAGGTCAATTCTCGAATTGTTGACCTTTTCAAAAGCTTTGCACGTCTTCGTGACGCAAATGCCTCTGTGTATTTGTGTGTGATTGAAATGCTTCATTCTGTGTTCAGAATAGCCCTGTAACAAAATTTTATTTTAATTGTCGAGTCACAACGTTAAGGGCCTCTTTCACCGTGTGTCAAGTAGGCTAACCGCCATTTAAAGTGACCGGTAACCGGGAATGATGGAGATGTTATACGGTAAAAGTCACAAACATTAAAAAGAAAATAATAATAAAAAAATCGCCTAAGGATGAAGTAAACCGAGTGCATAATTTAATAAAACATAAAATTATTTCTAAAAGTAACTAATCAACACTTTACTTGTAGTTGGTGAAAGAGGCCCTAACTATATCAACAAAACCAAGCCTACATCTGGGGACATATATTTATTTAACAGCCAACCTTACAGCATGTAACATTTTAGAAATATATTTTAAAAAAAATTTTTTTATATAGCCTACGAGTATTACAAGGTTAGACATATTAAAATTTATAAGTACAAAAAAATATATACGAATAATTAAAAAAATTATAACAATATACATATACACATGTATCTATTATTTTATATAAACATATATATGCACATTATATGCAAATACATACTTATATTCTCATTTGTTGTGTGTGCGTGTGTGTGTGTGTGCGTGTGTGTAAAATACATAATATTATAAATGCATAAGTTTGTGATTAATGTACGTATGGATGTTTGTTACTAACTCACGCAAAAACGGCTGAACATATTTGCATGAAATTTGGCACACAGATAGTTTATTACCTGGATTAATATATAGAATATTTATATTCTTAGAAAAATGTCTAAAATGTATATAAAAAAGATGTCGGTCTAAAATGTATAAAAAAAAACGTTATATCACTCATACATTTTCTGTTTTACCGCGGACGAAGACGCGGGCACCAGCATGTTTCCAGTATTTTTGAACCCTTGGTCCCTCGCAACTCGCAGTGTGATTTTATTACAATATCTAACTAAGGCAACCTTTGATCCATAACACTCATTAAAAGAAACAATGTTTGTAATTACTGTAATAATTAAAACTAAGTATAATTTGTTTACATTATAATTTATAATAAGATCAAAATGTTAAGATCTGTGTGACACGAAGCAGAAAGCCTTGCCTTACTTTTTGAATTATAAATTATCAATTTATATTAAATAAAATCGCTGCCGTTTCTGTCTGTTTGTCCGCTAACTTTTTCTAAATCATCCAACAGATTTTATTATGGTTTTCACTAACGGACAGAGCGATAAACGAGGAAGGTTTGTGTATGTAAGTAATTAAAAAAAAAAAATGCATTTTCTTATATTTACTAGTAATATATAAAAATTTGGTGTCTAAATGGTGTCTACCCGTATAAAGATTATTTCCCATCGAACTGTTATAGTCAAATGTAGGTAGGCATTTATTTTATCCTTCATTCTATTGTAATATTTAATAACAATGCCATAAGGATCAAAATTTTTTAACCTTCACGAGTTATGCATTTATATAATTACATAGTGCAAATTGATTGTTTATGTGTGCACATTGTGATCAGACAACAAGCCACTTTATTGCAGTGATAATTCTAGGAAGAAGTGGCGTAAGAGGTTTTCCATAGATAAGCAAGTATACAAGCAAAACTTGCTTCCGACTTGTTAGAACCTCAATTATTTGCAATCATTGTTTGATACCATTTTTTAATAGTTTAGTGACAATATTATATACATATATTAATTTATATCTATATGTAATATCTTCTATACATATGATCTTCTATATATATTAATTGAGGTAGAACCTCAATTATTTGCAATCATTGTTTGATACAATTTTTTAATAGATATAGACATATAGATATTTTTTAATATCTATATGTCTATATCAATCCTATAAGTATCTAATGAAGTATAATAATAAGAAAAAGCTATGAATTATAAAATAACTAGCTGGTGCTCGCGAATTCGTCCGCGTTGAAAATTTTAAAAAAGCAATATTACGCTTGACCTCGTGTTGCTATAACACTTTGGCCAGGCGTTAGTTTTTTATTTTTTATTTATCCCTCGGGAATAGTCCTTTTTTTCTGGATGAAAGGTAGGTACCCTATGTCCTTTCTGGTGTCCCAGACAACGTGTATGCAAAATTTCATGGTGATCGGTTCAGTAGTTTTTGAGTGAGAGTTACAAACATCCATACATCCAAACATACTTTCGCATTTATAAATTATATAAGTAAGATTTTTCAACGCGGACGCATTTATAATATTAGTAGGATAAAAATTACTACTTTTTCCATCTACCAAGGAAACATAACGAATAACCTTTGTTTCATACTTCAAACTGGTGATAACTTACTAACAAGAGAACAGATAGAATTCAATAGGAAAAGACAAATAAAGCACTAACTTGAATGAGATGCATAAGTCTAGATTCGTCATCCGAAAACAAATCTATATCAACAACGCAATACACTCCTCCCGGTTCCAGCAAACATGAGTCGTATTCGTCTAAGTCGTATAGACGTGGCATCGTTTGGTATTCGCTTTCTGAAATAAATAAGAATGACATTTTTAGTGGCATACTTTGTAAAACCCCCGATGCAAAAACGGGGTGTTATAATTTGAAATGTGCTTCTATGTACGTGTGTGGCTGTCTATGGTGTAGTTCCCTATTTCAATCCGGTTTCTTTTGTTTAAAAAATGATGTAATCTAGATAGATATACTTAGCTATAGTTTATGAAGATCGGTTCGGGTGTTTGAAGATCAGTCTATTTCCTAGTTGACGAAGGGATTTCACTAACATCCACTAGTTTGATAGAAGTTAAAATTTGGTAATATTGTTACTTTGACGACACGTTTGGTCTAGTGGCTAGTAAACCTAGCTATTAACCAAACGGTCGCGAGTTCGAATCCCGCTAGGGGCAAATGTTTATGTGTTAACATTTTACATTTGTACCTGAGTCATGGATGTTTTATATTTATAATATGTATGTATTTACGAAAAAAAAGTAATCTATGTATTATATCAACTGTCTGGTATCCATAATACAAGCATTAGTTGCTTAATGTGGAACTAGATGGTGATGTGTAGAATGTGTGAAGATATTTATTTATTTATTTATTTATTTACTTCGTTGGTATTTCCACGACATGGTAATCTTGAGCTGATGCTGCAATCTGCGGGATACCCAACTCCTCAACAACTTACGGCCGATCGTGTTTGTTTAGAATTTTAATTATAGCTACTTAATCAGGCACTGCCTATTACCGACATACCATTTTGATACAGTCACTTGATTAATAAATTAATTATTATACAGTTAAGCGCAATAATCTTATGAAATCACTAGCTGGTGCCCGCTACTTCGTCCGCGTTGAACGATGAAAGGTACCCTATGTCCTTTCTGCTGTACCAGACAACGTGTATGCAAAATTTCATGATGATCGGTTCAGTAGTTTTTGCGTGAAAGAGTTACAAACATCCATACATCCAAAAATACTTTCGCATTTATAATATTAGGACGGATAGATATAGAATACACTAGCTGGTGCCCGCGACTTCGTCCGTATTGCACTACGAAAGGTACCCTATGTCCTTTCTGGTGTCCCAGACAATGTGTATGCAAAATTTCATGGCGATCGGTTCAGTAGTTTTTGCGTGAGAGTTATAAACATCCATTCATCCAAACATACTTTCGCATTTATAATATTAGTACGGATTATGTACTACGCTTCCTAGAACCATTACGGCTTAAGTGGTGAACTTAAGGTCATTGTCGCGCTCAACGCCCTGCCTCAGTGGTGAACTTAAGGTCGAGATAGGTATCAAAACAGTATCACGTAGAAGTGATGTAGTTTTTGCATTTTAAACTTACATAATGTTTTGGTGGGTAATTTATTCAAAACAAAGTACCAACTTTTTTGGGAACAAGCGTCGATAAACGCACAAGGCTACAATTATTAGACACATTTTTTTTTTATATTTTTTCTTAAGGTCAAACATTACTTAAGGATATTGTAATGGACTAAGGCTAAGGTTCACCAACAGACGGTTAGTTTTTAAACAGCTGTTTAAAATTTAAACAGCTGTTTAATAATATTTTGTTGATCACCATCGCTAAACTGCGGGTTAAACACCCTAAACATCAGATTAATCATTAAGTTAAACAGCTGTTAAAAACTAACCGTCTGTTGGTGAACTCGAGCCTAAGAGCTAGTGAACAATTACTCGTTTGGCACAAAGCTCCGAATTTTTTTATTGATGTATTATTATAGGTCAATTAAGAAAATACCGGTATTTATTTGATAATGATGCAACCGCGCAATGCCCGATTGCGCGGTTTCGTCATTATCAAATAAATTTTTGAAATGGTAAAAAAAAAAAATTGTAACCTACACGCACAAGGCTACAATTTCAATACCTATGTGTAAAAAAAAAATGACAACCTAATCTGGCTTTTGCAAGTGCCTGCCAAACGAGTATATAATGGTATATAAGAACTAGCAAATCATTCAAGTTTAGCAAAGTATTAAAAAAAAAAAATTATCCCTACTTTTTAACTTCTTTTTTATATTAATAAAAAAATATTTAAATTAAGCAAGTCATCATTTCAGCCGTTTGGTAATTTAATAAAATAATTTTATTTCCTTTTGACACATTGAACCCATTTGACTACATACGTCACCAGAGTATGTACGTCAAACTTCCCACTTCAGTACTTTTACCATGAGTTTACAATGACCGCACTCGCTAGCGAGAACGTAAAATATTTATATGGAAAATTGTCTATTTGACATTGACAGTTGACAGTTATCCATATAAATGTTTTACGTTTCGCTAGCGAGTGAGGTCATTGTAAACTCATTGTAAAAGTACTGAAGTGGGAAGTTTGACGTACATACTCTGGTGACGTATGTCTGGTACAGTAACTCTACCATGAGTTTATAACTCTCGCTAGTATGTTCCTTGAGTTTATAATGACCGCACTCCACTCGCTAGCGAGAGCGTAAAATATTTATATGGAAAATTGTCTATTTGACATTGACAGTTGACAGTTTTCCATATAAATGTTTTACGTTTCGCTAGCGAGTGCGGTCATTGTAAACTCATTGTAAAGGTACAGTAACTCTACCATGAGTTTATAACTCTCGCTAGTATGTTCCTTGAGTTTATAATGACCGCACTCCACTCGCTAGCGAGAGCGTAAAATATTTATATGGAAAATTGTCTATTTGACATTGACAGTTGACAGTTTTCCATATAAATGTTTTACGTTTCGCTAGCGAGTGCGGTCATTGTAAACTCATTGTAAAGGTACAGTAACTCTACCATGAGTTTATAACTCTCGCTAGAGAGTATGTTCCTTGAGTTTATAATGACCGCACTCCACTCGCTAGCGAGAGCGTAAAATATTTATATGGAAAATTGTCTATTTGACATTGACAGTTGACAGTTTTCCATATAAATGTTTTACGTTTCGCTAGCGAGTGCGGTCATTGTAAACTCATTGTAAAGGTACAGTAACTCTACCATGAGTTTATAACTCTCGCTAGAGAGTATGTTCCTTGAGTTTATAATGACCGCACTCCACTCGCTAGCGAGAGCGTAAAATATTTATATGGAAAATTGTCAATTTGATTGAACTGTCAATTGTCAAATTATCAATTTGGAAGCGAATTCACTTCATGTGTCTAACATATAATTATATATAGATAAACTATAGATTAACGGATAGGTATAACAATGCTATACTATAATGTAACCAATGGCATACAATTTTATCTTTTGCTCATTATCATTTCCTTATGCTTTCACGGAAGCGAGGTCAATGCGAACCACTCTATATGGTTTAAATTTTATTCACATGACGAGATGCACCCATAAGGCTGCAGTTAGACGAGCGCGAAAAATTTCTTGCGGCTTTGAACTTCAATAACTAGGTAATAACATTCAAATTTCTTTGCAATCATCCAACCGCGCGAGATCAGTTTAAATATTCCAATATACATAAATATAGTTTGATTTACTTAGTTGCTAAAGAAAACTTATTTTTCTTGTTTGTTTTTTGAAAATCTCACAGGAACCTAACATTTTATTAGGACAAAAAGTATAGGTTTATATATCTTTATTCTCATTAAAGCTTAAAGCTATTTACATGAAAAAAAATAAGAAAAGACTTTATTAAGAAACGAAACATCAAACAGGCAGACAAAAATTATACAATATTTGTTCCGGATTGTAACAAAATCACATTAAAACATTTAAACACTTAACATAATATGTTTCAAGAGCTTGGATCTAAATTCTCCAAAAGATTTTGCCTGTTTTATATGCAACGGTAATTTGTTAAAAAGTTGTGCTCCCTCAAAAGTAACCATTTTTTTACCACATGTTGTTCGTACCTTTGGCAAGACAACATGGCTTGCTCGCCTAGTTATGCAATTGGAAATATCTTTTTGTTTAAGTAAGATAATATCAGAATGAATTGATTTATCTAATATCCTTCGAATGAGTATACATGTATTAAATTTAAATAATTGAGTTATATTCATTAACTTTGTTTCTTTATAAATTTTATTAGTAGGTGTTAAATAGGGGTAATGAAAAAGCATTTTAATAATTTTGTTTTGCGTAATTTGTAATTTGGCTAAATTAGATTTGTAGGCACCACCCCAGATTTCAATCAGGTATAATAAATGTGGTTTTACCAATGAATTATAAAGTATAAAGTACACACTATATATTAATCCAAATCCGTTTAGATGATTTTTGTGTAACAGACATTGAAACTTTAGCATTTTTGTATATAAAATTTAGCTGTTGCACGCGTCTTAGTCCGTGTAACTTTATAAAGTATAGCTTATGCTACTCGCCGATAATGTGGCTTTCTATAGTTGAAAGAATTTTTAAAACCGGTCCAGTAGTTTTGAACTTATCAATTACAAACAAAAATACAAATATTTTCTCTTCATAATATTAGCACAGAAATAAAATAACAGCGGTCCGCTGTGCGGTCACCATGCGGCGATAATTTTTTGTCATATAAACGCGCCCTAAAGAATTCGAAGATCACCTTACACCAGACAATGAACCCTTGCAATAAGGTTATCAGAGAGACGAAATAAGTTGCTTACCTTGCTTCTGGTGACACGAAAAAATGGGGAGAATTTGAAAGTCACTCAATATTAATGTTGTGATTTAACCTTATAATATACGTTTTTTTTAGTGAAAATGGTGTGGTATAGTAATTTAAATATTATAATGATTCCTTATTTTTTTTTTTTCGTTCACACACATAATCATAGTCACCCCAAACCCATACAATAACACCGTAACAGTGGTGATTCTTTCTGACAACCAGACCAGGTTTAATTATATCGCGGGTTGTTTCTGGCTTCCCTTTAATAGTTTCTAATGAAAGTTGCTTAGGTTAATAGAATATGTAAGCTATACCATCAAAGTTATGAGTAAAATTATAAGTATATCCATATCTTAAAATGAAGCGGACATCGGCTTGTCTATACTAATATTATAAAGAGAGAATGTAATGAATAAACTCAAAAACTACTTGACCGATTTTGAAAACTCTTTCACATATAGAAAGCTACATTATCAGCGAGTAATATAGGCCATATTTTATAAAGTTACTCGGGCGAAGTCGCGGTGCAACAGCTAGTCTTCTATAAAAGTGTCACAAGCCGGTCTGGTTGTCTGGCTATGACTGAAAAATTATGGATTTTTCGTACTGTACCTTTACGATGAGTTATAATGAACGCACTCGCTAACGAGAGCGTAAAATATTTACATGGGAAATTGTCAATTTGACATTGACAGTTGACAGTTTTTCATATAAATGTTTTACGCTCTCGCTAGCGAGTGCGGTCATTGTAAACTCATGGTAAAGGTACTGTTTTTTTTTTTATAATATGACTCGTTTGCATACTATAATAAAATGAAAATGTCGTTTTTTTTCTCCAAGATATCATCTATTATTATAAAGTTTTATTACCTAAATAGAACTAGTTTTTCAACTATACATTTCAGTTATTACGTTTAGCTTAAATTGGCCCAGAACATAGATTTTATTTTAACTGGTAATATAGTTGTTCCTTGTGTATGCATTTTAAATATATTTTAGATCCAAAATCCAACTTTTATTATTAAGCCACAAGTGAATCCTGTACGAGACCAAAATCAAAATATTATCGAAATGTCTTATAGTGAATATAATTTATATTTTGACCGCGTGTCAATTGGGCAACCCGTCTGGTGGCAGTAACCATCCCTCACAGAGGACCATTGTGATATAACAGTATGTGTACTGTCCAAAGCCTTATTCATTCACTAATTAAGTTAAATTAAGGATAAGGGCCTATAGGAAAATGCCTATCCCTTCCTATCCTAATACCTTATTCATAATTCTACTGTAGTCAGCGCACTTGCAATACCTGTGGCTTTGCTTGCGTCATAGGCGACGGTAGCCACCTAACTACCATAAATTGGACTGCCAGCCTGTCTGACGAACTTTACATAAAAAATGTTATAAAAAATATTTAAAAAAAAAAAAACAATATTTGTGATATTTCTGCGAAAATTTATGATTTCTTTTGCAATCTTAACTGCATTATGGGTAAGTACATTATTTGTGCAAAAAATGCAAAAACCAATTAAAGTTTTAAACTTCCGTTAATAATGTAAACTAGATTTTGCCAGCGGAATTCTAGTCCGAGAATCTTTATTAATTAAAGTGTCATTTCGAGCTTTCGCCTTGCTAAGGAGCGGCAAAAATTTAATAATTTAATGCTCGTAAAACTACCACTAAGTCGCGAGGGAAAGAATAGAAAAGATATTATTTTATTAGAAGGTTTATGCTAATAAAAGGAATAAAAGGACTATCCCAGTTGATGGCTGCGGATTTAATTTTGAAATAGGTTTTGTATAATTCTCTATGGTGGAATGATAAAACATCATAGTATCCCTTTTATGAAATAGAACTCAGTTGGAATGAACGATGTTTTTCATAGAACAATACGTTAAGAAAATTTCTAGAATGGTTTCATAATAATATTCCACAATGTAAACTTAAGAAATTATAAAGATATTCCAAATTCTTGGCTCTTTTTACAAAATAAATACAAAATAATAAATTCTTCTTTAGGTCAATGTATTTTCTATGTAATCACAATAAGAGCCTCTTTCACCATGTATCAATTCGCTAACCGCCATTTAAAGTCACCGGTAACCGGAAATGATTGAGATGATATACCTTTTTTGTACGGTAAAAGTCCAAAACATTAAAAAGAAAATAATTAAAAAAAAATCGCCTAAGGATGAAGTAAACCGAGTGCATAATTTAATAAAACATAAAATTATTTCTAAATGTAACTAATCAACACTTTACTTGTAGTTGGTGAAAGAGGCCATTATAAGTTACCAAACGATCGATAGGAACTAACAATATGTAATATTCAAATCTTTTATCAAAAAAAAATAGTGCTTTAAGGCTTACTCTTCATATTCAATGTATTACATATTACATATTATATATATATATATGTATTTAAAGGACTATTATATTAACTATGTTAACCTGACTAACTATGTATTAGTTATTAGAACAATGTTAAGTCTCAAACAAATCTAATTATTGATTAGTTTAGATTAATATATTAATTATAACTTACCATTTATACTATATATAACTGCCAAAGATCCCTCCAATAACAATGACAGAAATAATACAATAAACCTTAACATTTTCACCGTAAACCAAGATTTAATTTAATTAAAAAAAAAAATCTTTAAAAAAACTAAATAATACTGTTTTGTTAACTTGTTTATCTAATAAATTGTTAGTACACTGGCGTTCATTTGAACAGAGTTAAAGTACACATCTGTGCAATAAACAAGTGTAGAATGATATGTAATTTTTTTTTTTAAATAAATGTTAAAGGACAGCCGATTTCGTTGGATACTGTAACTACAATGTCAGTCGTCTGTAACTTGAGAGGTATATCCTTAACAGGGGACATTCTGTTGACGGTAACCAATTAATTACATATGTTATTTATTAATATTATCGTACAGATGACAAGATAATTTAAAAATATTTAATTTTAATTTTTTTTTATTTAAAATTTTTTATAATAACATATAATAACTAACCACACACAAAACTGGAATGCACGATTTGCATTTGATTGATTTCTGATAGGATAAAATAAAACTTAACAAAAGGGGATCCGTTCTAACGATCACTAATAATTTTTTTTATCAAATAATTTCAAACAATTTATTTTATTTATTTATTTAAACTCATATAATCTGGTCCTAATCGGCAAGACAATAGAAGATATTACATATTACTAGCTGGTGCCCGCGACTTCGTCCGCGTTGAACGATGAAAGGTACCCTATGTCCTTTCTGGTGTCCCAGACAACGTGTATGCAAAATTTCATGGTGATCGGTTCAGTAGTTTTTGCGTGAGAGTTACAAACATCCATACATCGAAACATACTTTCGCATTTATAATATTAGTAAGTAGAAGATAATTACAATATCATAAAATGGCTGACAAATCTGGCTGGCGTTGACCAAATTATGGGGATAATTATTAATAAATTTCGGGGAAAAGTACTTTAAATACTAGAGATATATAAAATTTTATTAAAAGTACATATTTTTTCTATTTTTTAGAAGTAAAAAAACTGCGTTCAATGGCTTATGCTTGCCACACCAAAAATCGGATGAGTTAAAATTAAAAAAAAAATCAGTCTGTACTTTTAAGGCATCAACCGAAATGAATATACATAGGTATTTAGATATACTATATAAAAGCACTTACTATATAGTGCTATTTACTATATAGTGCTATATACTATTTAGCACTTTACTATATATAAAAGTTACATTTTCGATGTGTTTGAATTAATTTGTGCTCACATGTCGACAATTTGGTTTATGGCAGTCTAACATTTATTTTATGCCGTTTAGATTTCCTTTTTTCTAAATATACCCACTGTAAATTTTTTGTTTTTTCAAAGTTAAAAAATAATAAAAGCTCAAAATGTGAAAAGTTGACGACTTTAGAAGCATTTCAAAGTGCTTATAAAGGAATTTCAAAATTGAATATTGGTAGGTAATAGTATCAGTTCCTTAACATATTTCTTTTTTAAAATACGATGAATGCAATGACAATCTTTTCACTTCCTGTTCCTTATCAAGGACAAGTAAATCCTGGTACAAGTTTTTTGTGACATTACAAATTTAATGGTTGAAAATTTATTGGTCAGGAAATGATTTTTACTTATTTATATTTGCAATTATTTTAATTTACAGACTTGACATGAATTTGTGGTATTTTAGGAAAAATTTCAACACTTTAACGGTTGGACGGTTTGAATTGTAGTGTACCATCTAATTGTAGAACCTATTTCGCTATCCCATTTCACTATCCCTTCACTATCCCTTCACTATCCCTTCACTATCCCATTTCACTATCCCTTCACTATCCCACTTCACTATCCCATTTCACTATCCCATTTCACTATCCCTTCACTATCCCTTCACTATCCCATTTCACTATCCCTTCACTATCCCACTTCACTATCCCATTTCACTATCCCATTTCACTATCCCTTCACTATCCCTTCACTATCCCATTTCACTATCCCTTCACTATCCCACTTCACTATCCCATTTCACTATCCCATTTCACTATCCCTTCACTATCCCATTTCACTATCCCTTCACTATCCCATTTCACTATCCCATTTCACTATCCCTTCACTATCCCATTTCACTATCCCTTCACTATCCCATTTCACTATCCCATTTCACTATCCCTTCACTATCCCATTTCACTATCCCTTCACTATCCCATTTCACTATCCCATTTCACTATCCCTTCACTATCCCTTCACTATCCCATTTCACTATCTCATTTCACTATCCCTTTTATCTTTGGTCCATACATCCAAACATACTTTCGCATTTATATTATAGTATAGTATAATATAACAATAGATATAGTACAGATTTTCTTTATTGCTCATATAATTTTTTCAGGCGTTGATATTTCTATTTATTATTTTTAGATGATCCCTTCAGTATTAATAAAAAAGTAAGTATGTACCTATACTTACTTTTTTATTAATGAAAGGAACCCTATGTTTTTTCTGTATCCCTGTGACAACATATATGCAAAATTTCACGATGAGTTAAGGCGTGAAAGCATATCAAACGAACTCAATTTCTCATTTATAATATTAGTTATCATATTCATACTCGTACTATGAAGTCGTCGCACTTGTTTTTAAAATTTATTTTTTACTAAAAAAAATCTATTTGCAGAATATCTCATCTGATCTAGATGTGTCATGCGCGTGCGACCTCCGTGCTTATTGTAACGTGCGGCTTATAATTGTCATACCTCATAACACCAGGAAATAGTTAAACAATGTTTAAAAAAAATAAGATGTTATGTCTCTTTGTCTTTACTTAGTAGTAGCAGGGCACAATGCGTTTCGCAGTCATAGATTTGGTTGCCCATCTGGCTGCAGTAAACCACCCTCTTATAGAAGATCGCTATGAAATAAATGCATACTTGTGTGTATCGTTAAATGTTGCCAGAGTCCTACATATCTTCCTGAGCTCTTGTGTTTTAGACTACTTTGGAACTTTTAAGTTTTAAAAGATAAAGTTCGCGAATTTTTACTTTAAAAAAAAAAGTAGGTAACCTAAAAACAAGTTGGTACGATAGATAGTATTGTTTGCTGTTATTTTTGATAATAAAATATATACAATATTAAGTACTTATTAGAGAGAATCAAAAAGTTCTTAAGAGTTTGAGCCAAAAATAAAATAATATTGGTTTATTTATATTTTTGTCATATGTTCTTGGATATATTATAGATAAAGTTTTTTTTTAATTTTATTATTAGTCCATAAAAGAAACTATTTTCTTGAGTCGATACTCTTTCGATAAAGACCATAACTGGATTATCTCCTTAAAAAGTTTAACGAATTTATTTTTATGGCTGAGTATTATATAAGATATTTTAATATTTAACAAAACAATATTTTCAAAATTATCAATAGATGGCGCGAAATTAAAAATATTAAAAACTTTTAGAATATTAAATATTTTAGTAAATATTTATTATATTTTAAATATGGTAACAAAAATACTTAGTAAATAAGTAATTTTTAATATAAATCACATTAGTTAATTGCGTATCATTTATCAACATTTTATCATTTTATATACATACTATAATTTAATTAGGTACACAATAAATTGCCAGCAGCAAAATAAATCTGTAAAAAATAATATTATATATACAAAAGTATATAAAAACAAAGTTTTTGTATACTTACATACAAAAACACATACCTATATAATTAATTTTAGCTACATGTACTTTTAAAATTCCTTTATAACTTTGTTAATTCAATCTTATTACTACCTGTATTATAATAAAAAAATGAAACTATATTATAGACTATGTTTTTTTTTAAACTACCTTCAGATTTAAATATTTTACAACAATCCCCATTCAATGTAATCATCTACAATACCATTTAATCTCCTAACAAACAGTGAACTCGGTTTAATGTTTAAATCATTAAATATTAGTTCTCCCATACATGGCATGTCTTGATGGTCAACGGTCACTAGTGGTAACGATGTCACGCTGACCAAAAGGCCGAACATTTTCAACTGGAAATAAGAAAATTTCATTCACATAAGTATAAAATAATTTTCTAATGCTAATTTAAATTTTTAGTGAAAATCGTATCAAATTCCGTTGGGTGGTTTAAAAGGAGTTAGGGGAGATATATATATACGAGTAGAGATATATATGAATTTTATTTTATAATATGTTATTTATTTATTTATTTATTTATTTTTATTTTTATTATTATTATTTATTTATTTATTTATTTTTTTATTTTTTTATTTTTCTATTTTTTTTTTCGACACGTTTGGTTTAGTGGCTAGTAACCCTAGCTATTAATCATACGGTCGCGGGTTCGAATCCCGCTAGGGGCAAATGTTTATGTGTTAACATTTTACCTTTGTACCTGAATCATGGATCTTTTGTATTTATAATATGTATGTATTTACGAAAAAAAAAAAAAATCTATGTATTATATCAACTGTCTAGTATCCATAATACAAGCATTAGTTGCTTACTGTGGAACTAGATGGCGCTGTGTGGAATGTGTGAAGATATTTATTAGTTATTTATTATTATTAGTCTACGTAATAATTATTTATGTAGGTGACATACACATAACCATTATAACCAATAATATCATTTAAGAAGAATCTTTTCAGTCAATAATCTTTAATACCATTTTCCCTCGCATTATAAATATAAATTAGTCTTTCTCAATTTTTTTCTCAAAAAACGTGACAAACACAAAAAAATATATATTACTAAACACAGATGTAAAATATATTAGTTCTTTCCTAATTTTAATTACAGGATATTAATTAGTCATTATAGGTCACATGTCCATTAAGGGTCTTAATCAATCTATCACATCAAAGTATCTATATATAGATACTTTTTGAAAATTGTTTGAATAAATGTCTTTCTTCAAATATACGAGTGAAGTAACATATAAAAAAAAAATTACCCTCTCTAAATCGTCTTCATAATCCTGTCTCGTATATGTCTTCTCTGGATCAATATTGAGTCTGCGTAATGCTGCATCCAGTTGGCAATAGTAATTATCAATAATATATGTATAATGGTTCTTCCGGAGCTCGGAGTCGGAGCTGGTGAATATGAAGGTCATCAGATCTCTGACTGGACATCCTGCGCGTAGAAGCTGGTAGTCTATTGGCATCACTTGCAACTTTCCATTCTGCAAATATCCAATGACTGATATTAAAGTTCTTTAGTAAAAATATTTGAGACTTTTTTAAAGTTGATAGAGAGGCTGACGCTCTATTTCATACTTCAGGTGGCTACTGTCACCTATAACACAAGCAATGTCATAGTTGCTGTAAATACACACCCTGTGTCTAGGGCCAGTAAAAGAATTTTTGTGCAATTTTTTTTTACACTCCTACAGGTTGGAATCGAAAATTTTTTTCACCCATCGATATTATACTCGTATATATTCTAGAATTTTACCTATATTATATATATATCCGTACTTAATATTATAATATTATAATATATAGTATAATATTCGGTACTAATATTATAAATGCGAAAGTATGTTTGGATGTATGAATGTTTGTAACTCTCTCACGCAAAAACTACTGAACCGATCACCATGAAATTTTGCATACACGTTGTCTGGAACACCAGAAAGGACATAGGGTACCTTTCATCCAGAAAAAAGGACTATTCTCGAGGGATCAACAAAAAATAAAAAACTAACGCCTGGCCAAAGTGTTATAGCAACACGAGGTCAAGCGTTATATTGCTTTTTTTAAAATTTTCAACGCGGACGAAGTCGCGAGCACCAGCTAGTTTAATATATATTGTGTATATTGTAAACAAAGAAGTCAATCTATAAATATAGTCACAGAAGAAATTGAAAAAGTAGAAATTCTGGAACCTTCTAATTATTATAAAAAACCGCCTTTCATTTAAACCCCGAATTTAATTTACAGTCGATAATTACATGGACTTCATAGATCCGAATTTCAAGACTAAGGCTCGAGTTCACCAACAGACGGTTATTTTTAAACAGTTGTTTAAAATTTAAACAGCCGTTTAATAATATTTTGTTGTTCAAAATCGCTAAAATGCGGGTTAAACGCCCTAAACATCTGATTAACTTAATGATTAATCTGATGTTTAGGCCGTTTAACCCGCAGTTTAGCGATGGTGATCAAAAAATATTATTAAACGGATGTTTAAATTTAAAACAGCTGTTTAAAAATAACCGTCTGTTGATGAAATCGAGCCTTAGTCTCTAAATTAAGCAACGGAAATACTTACATATTGTCTGTACATTAAGTTACCCCACCAAAAATCACTGTGACATATCACTTTGTGATTTATTGGTTTATGATAATCGATGAATTCTTGAAAACGATCTTTCTGGAAAAAATTCTCCAGCTTTCCCCTGTTACTCTCCTTAACTACATTCAAAGCTATTGACAACATTCGCATAAACATCACATCTTTGGCGTCATCGTCGTACTGCATAACAGTCAACTTATTCATATTTTCTTGGAAATCTTTTGGATTTTCTTTCTGATAAGCAAAAGACAAAGCGTGGAACTTGGCCATTTCTCTGACAGCACTCTCTGTAAACTCCAAATCTAATGTCATATTTCTATCGCAATTCCTGAACCCTCTTGATGTTAAATTTTCTAAAATAATAACTTCTCTAAAGTAACTGGTGTCACACTTGTAAAATTTTGGCACTAGAAGCTCATCCTCCATTTTGATACAATTTTTTTTCTCTATCTTCTCATATTCTTTAAGCAGTTTCGTGTAAAAATGTATTTCAGTACTGAATATATTGCTAAAACACTTCGACATCAATTCTTCGGACATATTAATGACTTTCGCGAACAAATTGATGTCTTTACAGTCCGGAGCTGTTATTTTTGGGAAATATATTCTAGATGTGTAATTGATTACCTCGACAGATTGAGAATTAACCTCAATATTATAGTCACAGTAATTATTGTCCTTTGCAATCTCATTGAGCAAAACCCACAAGCGTGCTTCGACCATGTTGATAGAATATCAGAAGTTTTAATTTTGAATTTTTTTTTGTGAAAACAATAACAAAAATCCAAATGCACCTCCATTTATACTCAATGAACTAGGTGTGTTTGAATTGAGATAAAACTCTTCAGTTATAATTATTTTACTTTACATATTTACATTGAAATTGTTTGAATGTTGTTGAACTGTGGTTTTTGTCGTGTCAATATGTAAAGTAGGTAGTTTTTAGATTAAAAACAAATATCAAACTAGAGCATTGTACTTTACTATTGTTATGAAAATAAATATTTTCTTGCACTTATCATATATAATGACTTCCTGTTGATTTGATTTTCCATATCAGCCGTATAATATAGGTATGCTTACTAGCTCCGCGTATTACCTATTATTAACTACAATCTATATCTATACTAATACTATACTAACATATACTATATACATACATTATTATCTATGTTATTTTTTAGTTATCCCTCGGGAATAGTCCTTTTTTCTGGATGAAAGGTACCCTATATCCTTTATGGTGTATGCAGACAACGTGTATGCAAAATTTCATGGTGATCGGTTCAGTAGTTTTTGCGTGATTGAGTACCTAACAAAATGTTTTATGTAAATGAGTGGTTACTGCCGCCGACTGTAATTTATGTCACTACAAAGGGATACTATGATTCGTACTTGTGGTAAAAATTGTCTTCGATCTGAGGTTAGTCCTTATTTTAAAGGTGGTGACACCGCGGGCCGTAACTAGTCTTATATAAAACACGTTATCGCACTAAGGGCCTCTCACCATTGTCAAGTCAAGTAGACTAACCGCTATTTAATGTTACCGTTTACCGTGATTGATGGAGATGATATACCTTTGTTTGTACGGTAAAACTCCCAAACATTAAAAAGAAAATAATAAAAAAAAATCGCCTATCGAACAATGCAGTAAACCGAGTGCATAATTTAATAAAACATAAAATTATTTCTAAAACTAACTAATCAACACTTTACTTGTAGTTGCTGAAAGAGGCCCTAAAACATAAAATTATTTCTAAAACTAACTAATCAACACTTTACTTGTAGTTGGTGAAAGAGGCCCTAAAACATAAAATTATTTCTAAAACTAACTAATCAACACTTTACTTGTAGTTGGTGAAAGAGGCCCTAAAACATAAAATTATTTCTAAAACTAACTAATCAATACTTTACTTGTAGTTGGTGAAAGAGGCCCTAAAACATAAAATTATTTCTAAAACTAACTAATCAACACTTTACTTGTAGTTGGTGAAAGAGGCCCTAAAACATAAAATTATTTCTAAAACTAACTAATCAACACTTTACTTGTAGTTGCTGAAAGAGGCCCTAAAACATAAAATTATTTCTAAAACTATCTAATCAACACTTTACTTGTAGTTGGTGAAAGAGGCCTTAAAACATAAAATTATTTCTAAAACTAACTAATCAACACTTTACTTGTAGTTTGTGAAAGAGGCCCTAACTGTACGATTTGTAGGTACACGTAAGTAGCTCACAGATAGTAGTGGGTGACCATTTTAGATCTATCCCCTCTCCGTGCATAGTAGCATTCATTCATGGTCGCCTGTCATAGTGAAGTCATCGCATTTAAAGTATTGAACTAACCAATATCACGTGTTGTTTATTCACAATAATAAATAATTATTATTAGTCGTAATAACAACTGTGAAGTTAGACAAAATATTAGAAATTACAATTTGTATTTCTAATATATTCAAATGTTAAATTATTTGTTATTTATTTAATTAACTTGGTATTACAAAGTTGAGAGACTCGTTCCACTGCATCTGGGTGAGTTTACATGAAAATAACTTGTCATAGATACTTAATTTAAACTTGAATTTTATTTGTTCTATTTATTAAATTATAACCTACATAATAAAAGATTTTTAGTTTTTAATAATATACATAATATAAATGTTTATATTATTTTACATATATAGAATACCTAATATTAATGCAATAAAATATACTATTACACATATATATTATATATGGTATTAAAATATTTCTACACTATTGATAAATTAGGTAAGTACATCTGAATGGGTTAATTAGATACATCAAGAATATTATTTTTTTTTAATTTTTTTTTATTAATATTAAAACTACATTATCCTTAAATAGTGTGTCTGACTGTGTATTCGCTAACTCATCCTACACAACGCGACGGATTTAGATGCGGTTTTCACCATCAGTTATATAATTTTAAACGGAAAGTTTATCTATATAATAAAACCTAATTAAGTTTTTATATAAGTAGGAGATAATACAATATATTGCAACCAAGTCATATAAACTATCCGCGACTGTCTGTTTCTCCTCTAAATACTTCTAAATCACCCAAAGGCTTTTAATTCGGTTTTTACTTATGGAAAGAGGGATCATCTAGTAAAGTTTGTTTGTGTATATAAAAAAGTGCATCCCGGGCGAAGCCGGGTGAAGCTAGCATGATATAATATGGCTGTGTCATAATTTCATTATAATATGCCTATATTACGGCAACTGTCTTCTAGTCATTGTACAAGTAACTGTAAAATAAGGTATTTATGTGGGTCAATTCATTTCGGTTTCAATTAGTCATAAGTATTATTCGTTACATACAAATAAACGCATATTTCACAAATAAAAAAGACAGTGTCAACAGATCACTCGACGAGGTGTGTTTCATTAGGTTCGTACAGAATTTTGCTGAAACATAGCATCTACAACTTATAAACTGTAAGCATATTAAAATATTACTTAGGAATTATTCAAAATAAAAAAAATCAAATCAATTCATCAATTAATCAACGATAAAATCAATCAAATATTGATTCTTTGATAGAAAATTGTAGCAGTTCAAACATGATAATATTTTAAACGTATAGTTAGAAAAAAATTAACCTAGATGTACCTACTTAGTGATTTCTACCTACCCACACAATCACTGTTTTAATATTTTATAATTAGAAACGCAGTAGGTGTTTAAAAGTATGATTATTAAAGACATAGAATATGAACATTGTCATAATCATAAAATACAGGCTCTGTCCAATTTATTTTAGTTTTAAAGATAAGACTTTTCTAATCAGTTCTTTGTTTACAAATACAGATATAAACATTATTTTTAGGAAATTAAAATAAAATGTTAATAACACACCCACACACAGAGAGAGAGACAGAGAAAGAGAGAGAGAGAGAGAGAGAGAGAGAGAAAGAGAGAGAGATACAGACAGTACAGACGTTTACACAAAATGTACAGAGGCGTTCACAATAAAGTTCCTATGATAATGAAAATATGTGTATTTTCCAGGTTTTTATATAATCATATATCCCTTAATGTAACCATGGCCGAAGATAGATTGCGAGTTATACTCAGTGAAATAGCAGAAGAACATAATTATGACAATTATGACATCGATATACAACCAACATCTTCAGAGGGCGCTAATTACACATCAGTACTATATATCGTTACGATATCAGCACCAGATCGAAATAATATACATCTATTCGCCAAAGTTAGTGCTGTCAATGAAGAAATGCGCGCTAAAGTACACGTAATGGCCCGAATATACGATGTGGAGCTTTATTTCTACGACAAACTGTCAAAAGTTTACGCAGAACTACAGGAGAAACACGACATTCCCGAAGAACACAGACTCGTTTTGTCTAAATTTTATAAAGGAAGCGCAAAATATCTTGAGGAAATCTTGATACTTGAAAATTTAGTCGCAAGAGGGTACAAACTTTACGACAGACGTGAGTCGGTTACTTGGGAATATGCATCGGCGGCGATTCAAACGTTGGCTAAGTTTCATGCTCTTTCATTCGCCTTCCAAATAGAACTGCCCGATGATTATAGACAGGTAATAGAAACATTTCCGTTTCAAATGGACGGCGGTGCAGAAATGAAAGATGTTTATAAGAATCAAATGATACCAAACGCAATAAACTCAATTAGGGAAGAGAATCAGGAAGCAGTGAGGGCGTACTTCGACAAACCTGATAGCATCGATCAATGGGTCAAATGCTTCAAATGTAGCGATCACAAAGTGATTGCTCATTGTGACTTTAGACCGAGTAACTTGATGTACAAAGAAAAGGTAAGTCAGATACCACTAAGAGTTTAATGTTTGCCTTAAATTATAGAGGTGTCAGATTATTTAAAAGTGTTCCTAAGTATTTTATAGTTACTTTTTTATTAGCGATAGGATGCTCTTGGCCAACAACCAACTGTGTAGTAAGGATGAGGCCTAAGATAGAGCGAGTCTCATTCTCAACCCAGATCGAAGATTTGGGTTATATAGTAGACAAATATATTTCATTGAATTTGTATGAACCTATGACTATATATTTTTATTTATTTATTTAGATTTAAATTACATACAGCCATATAATATATATATTATATGGCTGTATATATATTATTATATATATTATATATGGAAACTTATAAAAAATGAAATAACTTGATTGAAAATCACTACTTGAATGAAGTTTTTAACCAACCATGATCAACCATGATAGTGTCTCCCTGAGTATTTTTTTAATGTATAGATCGATAATATCAAAAATATAGTAATATATTAAAATAATATATTGTTATTACCGTAAAAATATTGTCAAATATCAATGTCACTGTACCCATACTATATAATACTAGCTGGTGCCCGCGACTTCGTCCGCGTTGAACGATGAAAGGTACCCTATGTCCTTTCTGGTGTACCAGACAACGTGTATGTAAAATTTCATAGTGATCGGTTCAGTAGTTTTTGCGTGAGAGTTACAAACATCCATACATCCAAACATACTTTCGCATTTATAATATTAGAGTACGGATGAAAAATACTATAGAATGGCGCGAGTGGAATAACCGAAAGAAACAACAATATTGATAAAAAAAAATGTTTGTTGTTTCACAATGTTTATTATTTGGCTGTCGGTCATATTCCGAATTACGAAACATAATTTTTTTACAAGGTTTCAACTCAGTAGGTAACCTACATGATAGTGCAGTCAGTTGAGTTTGTCACACAACTACGAAGGATTTTAAATCTAAATGCTATGAAATAGAGTTGATTTTTATTTCAAATTTACTTTGGGACATTTGCTTCTCAATGTCATTCCGATGCGACATTGTTAATTTTCTGTACAATCCATACTATTCCTTTGTCCATACTTATATACTGTATACTATAATAGAATAAATGTGAAAGTAACTCTGTCTGTCCGTCTGTCTGTTACCTTTTTACATTTTAACAATTCAACCCATCATTATGAAATTTTACATACATATTGTTAGGGTACCTTTCATTTAGAAAAAATGAACTGTTTCCGAGGAATCATTTAAAAATATAAATTTAAAAATATTGTGGCGGCGCCACTGTCTTCACAGCGATAAAGATCGTACTACTCATATATTTTCTCAGAAGTTATTTTTTTTTTTATTTTCAACTCGGACGAAGTCACCGGCATAAGTTTGTAAAAATATAAAATTTTCCCTTCAGTCAACGCAATTATCCAATACTAGCTGATGGTGCCCGCGACTTCGTTCGCGTTGAACGATGAAAGGTAGCCTATGTCCTTTCTGGAGTCCCAGACAACGTGTATGCAAAATTTCATGGTAATCGGTTCAGTAGTTTTTGCGTGAAAGAGTTACAAACATCCATACATCCAAACATACTTTCGCTTTTATAATATTAGTACGGATAAAGCAACTTTTACCTGCATTTTATCCAGTACTGCGCATTAGATTCTTTACAGGACGTGTCTCTATGATTATGGCATGATTAAAAACGTCTGTTTCATTTGACAATGTTGACATATTCTCATATTAATTAATTCTAATGTATACATATTTTCGAATTTTTACAACATACATTCTATTTCGAATATTTTTAAACATCTCTGAAGTTTCAGAGATATTGCGCCATCTACACAATATCGCTGACACTAAAATATGTTAGGTAATAATACATCCTTTCAAAAACTAGATGGCATCTCTGGCACCTGAGCACCAGAGATGTCGCTGATATTAATTCGTAAAAATATTTTTATTATATATTTTACCGACTTAAACTCCAGTCGTGCGTCGGAGGTGACACAATTTTTTTTTTGTTTCAGAATGGAAACGTTCACATAATCCCTGTAGATTTCCAAACATTCATGCATGCGAATCCGCTGTGCGATCTTATATACTTCATCTACACCGGCTCTGATGGTCAATTCCGCGAACACCATTACCAAAATCTCATAGAACATTATTACTCAGAGCTTGGGGACGCTTTGCGTAGACTTAATGCTGATGTCAATGTTGTTTATCCTAGAAAAGACTTCGAACGGGATATCGAAGAGGTACTCGTTTTTTTTTAATGTTAAACTCGACATACAGGCTGATGGTGGCCACCGTCGCCCACAAGTGCGCCGCCTATCATAGTACTATTAAGGATAGGGATCATGAAGGGATAGGGCAATGGGCTCTGGCATCCCTCACCGAAATACAACAGCACACATGCTATTGTTTAGCGGTGGTCTTCTTTAAGGGGGAGTGGTTACTGCCGTCAGATGGACTGCACAAAAAAAAAAAATTTCGAAAATGGCTTATTGCGCGCATATAAATTCTGCATCGATTAATAAATTAATGTCTGTTTAAAAAAAAATTAATGTCTTTTTTTATGTTAAGGTCGACAGACAGGCTGACGGTCCACTTGATGGTAGGTGGCTATCAACGCCTATAACACAAGCAACGCTATAGGTGCTGCAAATGCGCTGTACCGACTAAAGGCCATTAATTTCCCCCTTTATTAAGGATTAAAATGGATTTACACCGCCCTTGCCGACTGCATCTGTTAGTTTAACAAATAAAAATGATTTGTTTAAATAGGTAGGTAATTGTATTTATTTCATTACAGATAAAAATGTTCGGTCTGATTGTTGCCGTGGGCGTTCTCCCTATCGTTATGGTTGAGGCACACCGAGCGCCGAAGGTCGACGAGCTTCAACTGACCGACTTAGCTGTCAAACCCAACGAATTGTACGCGAAGAGGCTTAATGAAATTGTCGACGAATATGTCGACAGAGGTCTCCTGTAGATGACACTTTAAGGAGAGGTTCAATCAAATTTGAAATTATATCTCTAGTTTCAAATATGTGTTACCTCATTAAACACTGATAACACATAATATAGACGACTATTTTAAGATATTTTAATGCGTTAATTAAATACCTACGAATATATATGATACCATTTTTAATATTTTAAAAAGTAACTGTATTAAAATAAACGTTTATCATCAATAATAATAATAATAATAAAGCTTTTTATTTCTATAACCTAGTAACAAAATATAAGCTTGTTGCTTATAGCTTTCGCAATTGGTCGAAGAGAGCTTAAATTAGCTTCCAGTGTGCCCTGCATTTTAAAGCGAGGACCGAATTCTTTTTTTAAACTTGGTCATAGATTGTTTTAAAGAATCAATTCTAATATTTAATTGAATGTAAAACCAACAAAAGATATTATAAGTTACTAGCTATATGTATGTATCCCGCTGTTTATTTTAAATTGAGCGAATCCCTTTTTTTAGTTCTTAATAAGGAATTCCGATTGTGTAATAATATCGCATAGCACAGTTGCTTAATGAACATTTACTTAGTTCATAACAATGTCCATAAACATTTAGTAAATAATTGGATAAAAAGTTACTAATCATGATTATATCACGTTATCGTTCTTTAAATATTTTTTTTGTATTCAATTTGATTGTCAGCGTGAAAAATCACAGTGGAAGAATTTCAGTATCTCTCTTATTTGATAATAGTATTGTTGTATATTAAACATTTATTATACATTCAATGCCAAGACAGAGAAAATGTCAAGACATTGTGAAATAAATTCATTTCCAAGTATTTTTACCAACAGAATAGTTCGCTAGACTGTTATAGGCTGTTATAAACTGAATTGAAACACGATTATGTTCATAGAGGACGCTATATGAAGTGTGCGCCCGCGACTGGTGTTTCGCCAGCGGCGCGAGTGACGATTCACTCGCTCGACTCGCGCCACTCTTACGCGCACTGGCGCCCGCGCGCTTTCATTGATTCGTTTCAAGAGTGCAACGCTGACTCATGCGTGTAACAGGTTAGAACGTGTACAGTTACGCACAAAATCCCAAATGATTGATACGGAGCGTGTAATTATTGAAGTTGAGGCTTGACCAGTGTTATGATGGGTCAAGTTTAGCCAATATTGACCCATAACATTGACCAAATATTGGCATGACAACGGAAAATATCGAAAATAAAAAACTAACGCCTGGCCAAAGCGTTATAGCAACACGAGGTCAAGCGTTATATTGCTTTTTTTTTTAAATTTTCAACGCGGACGAATACGCGAGCACCGGCTTGTTTATAATAATAAAATAGTTTCCGCTGAGGTAGTAAACCTCTCAAATGTAAGACGTCCACCTTGTGACAGACGACCTAATAGGGTGGATGGTGGATCCAGGCTGCTTCTAATGTCCAATTTTTCCATGGTCCTACTGAAAAATTATGGGAAAGTCCACGTTCAACATTGGACGTCCTTTATTTATTTATTTATTTTTTTCTTACAAGAGGAATCGCCGGATTTCCCTACTAGCTAAAGCCCAACGACTTTCTTTCTTGATGGGCGGGGTCGTGTGGACGTTATGACACGACTATATAGCGTAACAGTTTTATTGCAATTACATATTTTTGTTATTCAGTTGAAATATATTTATATAATGATAAGGCTAAGTAAGGGGTTTTGTTGTATATGTCTATTTATTTTGCATTTACATAGGTAAATTATTAATTGTAATGGCATGTGGCACATTGCGTTCGCAAAACATAAATCAAGCAACTCGTGTGGCGGCAGAAACCAAAACATCCTTACAGTGGAAATGGTATGTTGGTAGTGATGAAATTGCAATGACAAATCCAAGTTTTCCACCTCGAAAGCCTTGCATCATTATTAAATTTTTAAATTATAGGACTTTTTTCAGTTTTAGTCGATTTTTACTACCAAGGACCTGTGTTTCGACAAAAGTCACAAGTCTTGATGGGCCTTGATCTTGATAATCTTGGTAACGGTTTTAAAGATACGGCTATTCAAAGATTTCTAAAATTTCTAAAAAAAATGGATGTTTTACAGTTGTTTTTAGTTTTCGACAGTTTTGACCCCTAACAAATGGGTTTATGGCAAAAGTTATCTTATAAGTTATTAAAGTACCTACACTAAATTTTTAATAAAATGAGATAAATTTAGTCCACATAGACCTGATAGTTCCTGATATACAACTCTAAACTATGCAACTGATTTTAATGCGGTTTTCACCCATATGGAAAGCGGGATTCATAAATAATAAATGTCAAAGTCATGCTAACATAATTATGTTGACTAATATGTTAGCATATATGAACGCTGTGAAAATTTATGAAAGATAAAAAATTGTATGTTATCATATTACAACTGGTTATTATATAAAATTACTATTTGTTATGTATCCACACTCTCAGTAATTGCACTATAATTCTATTGTAAGCAAAATGATAAGATTCCCGAGTATAAATATGTAGAATTTTTCAGTTTATTACCAACAAGTTAAAGTGAGGATGGCTGAAACTAGACTTTGCGAATTACTTGAAGAGATTGCTGTAGAACATGGCTATGTTCAGAAGGATATTAAGATAAAAGCTATAACAAGTGGCGGCGCTAACTACACTTCGAAACTATTTCTTTCCACTATATCAGCTCCTAAGAAGGAAAGTATACATCTCTTTGCAAAAGTGTGTAATCTAAGCGAAGAAATACGACCGGAATTGGCCGAAGGGAAAATGTTTGATAACGAATTTCTTTTTTATCAAGACTTAATAAAAGTTTATAGTGCATTGGAGAACAAGCATAGTATTCCAAACAAACATAAATTAAGGTTGCCAAAGTACTTTAAGAGCAGCTCTGAATACATGGAAGAGGTTCTTATACTAGAAGATTTAGTGGTTCAAGGTTTCATGCCTTACAATAGAATGGAGTCTATTTCATGGGAATACGCAATCGCAGCCGTGAATCAAATGAGCAAGTTGCATGCTCTATCCATAGCCTTCTATAAAGAAAAGCCAAAAGAATTTAAAGAACTTTCAAATCAATTTCCTTTGCTTTTTAGCGACAGTGGAACTGTCCTTAAGGAAATTTTTTATATCAAGACAACTAATGTGAGTATAGAAGCTGTAAGAGAGGAAAATAGATGTAAAGTTAGGAACTATTTAAAGAAGGATCGATTTAACGAATTCATTGAATGTTACAAACCTAAGAACCTTCCAATTTTAGCACACTGTGATTATAGACAGAGCAATTTGTTACACAGAATTGACAAAGTAAGTTTTATTTAATAATTTATAATAAGTATAAATATGGCTGTAAAGCTTCTTTACAAAAAAAAGTTTAACAAAATATTTTTTAGGATGGGAAATATGAAGTTGTTCCAGTAGACTTTCAAACTATGACTCTTGGTAATCCAGCTGCTGATCTTATGTATTTTATATACACGGGATCTGATTGCCAGTTTCGAAAGGATCACTACCAAGATCTCGTCGAGTATTATTATACTGAGCTAACAATAGCACTGAACAGACTTGATATTGCTATTGACGAAATATATCCTAGGGAGAAGTTCGAAGCTGACTTAAAATCGGTATGTATATAAAGAATTTTTGTTGCAACTGATATTAAACTGGACATTAGTCAAAGATACTGTGGGATAAATATGTTGATACTAGCTGGTGCCCGCGACTTCGTCCGCATTGAACGATGAAAGGTACTCTATGTCCTTTCTGGTGTCTCAGACAACGTGTATGCAAAATTTTATGGTGATCGATTCAGTAGTTTTTGCGTGAAAGAGTTACAAACATCCATACATCCAATCATACTTTCGCATTTATAATATTAGTACGGAAGTACGGATTATTTACGTTGGTTAGATTGAATTACTTAGTATTAACACTAGGTGTACTAACAAAGAAATATATTTTTTCTTAGTTGTCTAATGTAATTTGTCAAATTTTTTAGATTTAATGCAAGCAATCCTTAAATGACTTCAACGCACATCTATTCGAGACTACAGTTAGAGTTCTCCATTAATGTTACGAGGTTGAAGGATTACTGTTTGTTAGTCTCGAAAAGGATTATAAAATTATGATTCTTTATGCCAATCTAGATGATAGTATATACCATCATCTATATTACTGTTATAGCGTGCCAAAGTAGAAGTTGACCATTGGAATAAATCCTTGTCACTCGATATTTTAAAGGATTTGAATATTTTTTGTCCACAGATAGAGATGTTTGGTTTACTCCTGGCATTGATGTTCTTACCCATTATAACTGTGGATAGTGAGGACGCACCGAATATGGGTGAAGATGCCAAGGTCGAGGAGTTTTCGGTGACGCCGAGCAAATACTTAGGTTATAGACTCAATAGTATTGTAGACGAATATGTGGCAAAGGGACTGTTGTGAATAACTTAAAATGTTACAAAATGTTTTATAAAAAACAACGTTACTTAACATACTTTGATATTATATACGCTGAATTTGCCAGAAAGAGAAAAAATATACTACATGTATTACTTTGTTAGGAACTTGTTAGAAAATGACTTAATTAAAATCTCTAAATGTTAATAATTATGACTTATCTAAAATCTACTAATCCTATATTATTATTATATATAGCTAGCTGTCCCGCTCCCGGTTTCGTCCGGGGTGCAATTTACTTAATACAGCCAATAAATTAACTTACACCGCCATCTGTGAGAATCTCATGGAACTCACAGTTGTTTTAAAAGTTATCTGTGAGTTCCATAAAATTTTCACAGAAGGCGGTGTAAGGTAATTTATAACTCTTTATCATAATAAACAAATAATTTGCATTAAAAAAAATACTATAAATTGAGTTAAAAAACTATCCTATCTCTTAAGTTGGACTATATTACACATAGTTACGAAATTTTATCAAAATCGGTTCAGTAGTTTAGGAGTTCATCGAGGACACACAACGTGACAAGTAATTTTTATATATATAATAAAAGATAATATAGGTGTTTATATATCACAGCTTCTGTCTATGGTTTACGTAAACTTCTGAACATCTGCGTCTAGGCATGGGCTGAAATATGTCACCAAAAGTCAGTTCATGGTCTTTGAGAAGGCAAGTGTTAAAAGCCCTAATAGGGTGCCACCTATGCGTCTAAAGGGCATTTCCCTTGACAAGGTGGGCCATTTTAAATATTTAGAGCAAATAGTCAGGGCCGATTTAAAAGACAATGCCGATATTGAAGGGCTCTATCCTGAGTTTCTCAGGATCGTCATCTTGGCTTTTTTTCCGAAACCGTAGTAAATTTAAATTTATAATGACGATATTAAGAGTTTCTTGTAGAAACATAATTGATAAATAAATATTTTGATTTTTGATTTTTTCTATCTATAAGGACAAATATGCTAGCTCGCAGTTTTGCGCGATGTACCAAAAATGTAAAGCTAACATTATTTAAAGCATATTGTACATCGTTGTATACTTGTGCTGGAAAAATTACACACAAAAATGTTACATCGCCCTTCGTGTCCAATTTAACAACACATTTAGGGCGATGTTAGGGCTACCTCGCTTCTGTAGTGCTTCGGGAATGTTTGTAATTTGAGCACTGATTGTTTCTATGCCAACATGCGTAAAAAATGCATATCACTTGTAGGCGGGCGCCAAAAAGGGATTACCATAAAAAATTCGACGCAACTGTCATCACAGCTATAAATATATATATATCTTTTGTTATATATATATATATCTTGTATATCTTATATTTTGTTATTTCATTTTTTAACGCCAACGAAGCCGCGGGCGCTATATTATCGGATATAATATTATCATTGCGATAAGCAAAGCAAGCGATAACTTTTCCGAGTATAAATATATGAAAATTTTCATTGTTAGTATTACCAAGCCGTAAATGACAGGATGGCTCAAGCTGGGCTTCACGAATTACTTGAAGAGATTGCTGAAGAACATGGCTATCATAAGAAAGATATAAATATAAAAGCTATAACTACTGGCGGCGCTAACTACACATCAAAATTGTATGTTTCTACGATATCAGCTGCTAACAAGGATAATATACACCTCTTTGCAAAAGTGAGTAATCTGGGTGAAGATTTACGACAAAGATTTGCCAAAGGGAAAGTGTTTGATAACGAATTTTATTTTTACCATGAAATCATTAAAGTTTATGAAGCATTGGAGAACAAGCACTGTGTTCCAAATAAACTTAAATTAAGAGTGCCAAAGTTATTTAAAAGCAAAACTAAATACATGGAAGAGATTCTAGTGCTGGAAGATTTAGCGATTCAAGGTTTCACGTCTTACAGTAGAATGGAGTCTATTTCTTGGGAATACGCAATCGCGGCGGTGATTCAACTGAGCAAGTTGCATGCTCTATCCATAGCCTTCCATCAAGAAAACCCAAATGAATTTAATAAGGTTTCAAATGAATTTCCTTTTATTTTTAGTGACGATGCTAATTTTAAGGAAATGATTTACACAAAGCCCATTAATATTAGTATGGAAGCTGTAAGAGAGGAAAATAGATGCAAAGTTAAGAACTTTTTAAAAAAGGATCGATTTAACGAATTCCTTGAGTGTTACAAACCTAAGAAAGTTCCAGTTTTAGCACACTGTGATTATAGACAGAGCAATTTGTTACACAGAATTGGCAAAGTAAGTTTCATAACTGTTAATTATAATTATGAATTACTTCAAAAGCATTTTTTTATGTAAAGTTCTTCAGAAAGGCTAACGGTCCAGACGGTAGTTGGCTGCCCAAATGACTGAAAAACGCACCAATATAACGCTTGACCTCTTGTTGCTATAACACCTTGGCTATGCGTTAGTTTTTTTATTTTATTTTAGATGATCCCTTGTGAACAGGATTTTTTTCTATATGAAAAGTTGCCTGTGTCCTTTCTTGTATCACTGATAACGTGTATGCAAAATTTCATGATGATCGGTTCAGCAGTTAAGGCGTGACAGACAGACAGACAGACACTTATAATATTAGTATGGAGTATATATTTAATATATTATAATATGCAATTATATGCAGTAATTTTTAAATCTGCATATTTTTTTAGGATGGGATATTTGAAGTTGTACCAATTGATTTTCAAACAATGATGCTTAGTAATCCTGCTGCAGACCTGATGTATTTTATTTACACGGGATCTGATTGCCGATTTCGCAAGAATCACTACGAAGATCTCGTCGAGTATTATTATACGGAGCTAACAATAGCACTGAACAGACTTAATATTGATAGTCATGAAGTATGTCCGAGGAAAAAGTTCGAAGATGACTTAAAATCGGTATGTAAAATCTGATGGTCAATGGTCTGATATTGATATTGTTTTTATTTTAACTTTCAAACTGACTGCCTATGATTCCTAGGAGTGCCAAAGTCCAGAATAAAAGACTCGAGTGTCTAATCTATTTTATAAAAATTACTAATTACAAAACAAGAGAAAAATGTAAAATATTTATACGTATGTAAAGAATATAATATATAACAGCGATCTAGATGATGGTATTATAATGTCGTCATCTAGATTGCCATTATAGCGTGCCAAAATGACGCGTCACGTGACCACGTGACAACGCGTTGCCACGCGACGACCGTTGACCGTTGGAATAAATCCTTGTCACTCAAAACTTCGAAGAAAATAGATTTGCCTATTTTAGGATTTTGGCCAGTGGTTTTCACATTTCATAATAATTATCATTTAAAATTCAAAGGGTTAATTAATTGTAATCATATAATTTAGGCCAATGTAATTTAGTTGTGAAGAACTCACTGAGAAGGGTCTGTAATTTTTCATGAAAAAAAACGTCGAAAAATGACTGTCATAGTGACCTTTTTTTAAATTATCGTCAATTGAGTTATAGGTTGAATAACTCAGTCAATGGTCATTTTTAGGAATTTGTTGATTTAATTGAATATTGCATTCACATATAAAAAAAGTGTTGTTGTTTACTCGTAAATTCTTAATAAAAATTATAAAAACATTTATCATAACGAATTAATATCAGCGCCATCTCCGTTCGAGTAATTATCGGTGCCATCTAGTTTTCACAAGTATGTATTATTACGTAACATATTCTAGTTTCAGATATATTGTGTAGATGGCGCAATAACACTGAACTTTACAAATATTCGAAAATAGAACGTAACGCATACAGTGTGACAATTTTGATTTTACTCCCATAAATTTTCATACCCCGGGCTTATGATTCTTAAGGAGTAAACTCCAATATTTTGTCTACAGGTAGAGATGTTCGGCTTTTTCATCGGCATGATGTTCTTTCCCCTTTTAACTGTGGAAAGTGAGGACGCACCGAATTTGGGTGAAGGTTCCATAATCGAGGAGTTTTCGGTGACGCCGAGCAAATACTTAGCTGATAGGCTCAATGGTGTGATAGACGAATATGTAGCAAAGGGACTGTTGTGATGTTTCAAAATGTTTTATGAAAGGCCTGTTAATCGATTTATTTACTTTACATACTTAACACCTATATACTCAAATTGTCAGAAAGGGGACAAAAAAAACACATTGAATCAAAATCACTGGATCAAAATCCACCAGCGGCCCTTATCAGGCCTTTTGTCCACCTGGTTGGTGGACGTCCTGCGCTGCGCTTGCCGGTCCGTGGCCTCCAATCGAGAACCTTCCGGCCCCAGCGGCTGTCGGCTCTACGTACTATGTATCCCACTCCGTATCAGATAAATTATCATCTCTTATAACTTTTCTTGAACGACATTCTACTATCACTTAAATGAAAACAATTGTATTTTGATGTACTTAATTATAAGTGACATCCACAACATATGCAAGATAAATATGGAGACGTCTTTTGAAGACTTGAAATCATTGAATTTGAGACGCTTGAATAAGACGCTGCTTCACGTCGTCATGGAAATGAACTCTATAGAGGGATAGTTAAAGTTGTGCAGCAGTTATGTAACAATTTTGATTTTTTTTATGTTAAAGTCTACAGAGAGGTTGAGACTCACCGAACTGCAAACATTCTATTATTTTCCAATAAAATTGACTGATAAAATTAACCAGCAGTTTTGATAATAATGTCTTCTTTATATTTTTTTAAGTTAAGGTCGACAGACAAACTGACATTGTCGACCATGGGCGGATTTAGGATTAAGGATAATTTATTAAGATTTGTTCAGGCTTTTGAAGATGATCAGCCCATTTTCTAGTTGACAAAGTTGATCCTACCTGATGCTGCAGCTTCAAGTAGTCTGCGGGATTGGCGGGTATCTGCGGGAATCTGCGGGGTTAGGTAATAAATTTTAATTATAGCTTTTTGTGATTGAGATTGGTTTTATATAATGTTGTGGTTGTAGCAACTAAGTTGTGTTTAAATGTGGCTTTTACTAAGTCAATCATGGCTTGGTTTGCTCATCCATAATTAATATTGCGGAAAAGATCACATCTGGAACTTAAGACAGAAAATAAATGAGTGGCAAGTCACATGGACATAAAATGGTCGAACTAAAATACATTCTACACGTATATATGTGTAAGGAAAAGTTATATAATCCTTTCCAATTTATTTTAAAAATTTTCTGATAAAAATAGAAACATTATCCATAATTTTCAAATAATTAATCATTTTATTGACTATTCATATAAATAATTTTCAATACTGAGCATTTCTAACTAATTTAAAATATCCACTATTTATCCACTAACTAAAATTATTTACTATTATTAAATTATTGTTATTATTATTTAAATTAAATTATTATTTAAATTATTGTTCTGTTATATTTGTTAAAGTAACCCCGATTTAATGTATTCTTCGACAACATCGTTCATCCTGCGACTGAATTCTTTGCTGGGTACAATTTTCAATTCATTAAAGTTGGCGTCTTCACCGAAATTTGGCGCATTCTCGGTGTCCACACACACAATGGGCAATAGAATTGCTGACAGTATTAAACCATAAAACTCCATCTGAAAGTGAAAAATCATAGTTTATCACTTCATGCCTAGTGCATGCGTAGTCCTATGACGGCACGTTTGGTCTAGTGGCTAGTAACCCTAGCTGTTAACCAAACCGTCGCGGGTTCGAATCCCGCTAGGGGCAAATGTTTATGTGTTAACATTTTACCTTTGTACCTGAGTCATGGCTGTTTTATATTTATAATATCTATGTATTTACAAAAAAAAAAAGTAATCTATGTAGAATGTCAACTGTCTGGTATCCATAATACAAGCATTAGTTGCTTAGTGTGGAACTAGATGGTGCTGTGTGGAATGTGTGAAGATATTATTATTATTAATATGATCTCAGGGGCGTCAGAGGATTAGTCTGATCTATCAAACTATGCGGTCGAACCACGACGCCATAGTCGCGGCACAGCTTGGGGTGCAGTTTATGTGGAAGACCCTGTGAAAGCGTTTATGACGCTTCTAGTTCCCCGCTGCTTCTGAGTGGTCTAAGTGGAAAATTTTGTATGAGGCCTTTGTTTAGCAGTGGACATCCAAAAGCTGAGACGTTTACATTTTTCCAGTAGGTATATAAGTATTTTTGCCTTGCCTTACCTTCAACTTTAAAAATCAAAAATTTACGCGTAATATATTTTTCACAGTTGCAGATCGATGGGGACTTTTCATATAACATTTATAATGGTATCCCCTACATTAGTACTAATTTAGCACTGTAACCTTAAGTATCTATTTTGACCGGACTAAAATTTAATTTTACCTGTTTTAAGTCATTTTTGAACTCGCTTTTCGGATATACATCGTCAATATCAATATTGAGTCTTCGAAGGGCTGCAGTTAGTTCTTTATAATAATCATCGATGAGGTTCATGTAGTGGATCTCGCGAAACTGACCATCGGTACCAGAGAAGATGAAGTAGAGCAGATCAGCTACCGGATTACCGGCACACATAGTTTGAAAGTCCACTGGAACTACTTGCAACTTACCATTCTGAAACAATAAAGTTAACAAAACTTTTTTACCATATCAAAAGTTATTTCCTTGCAAATGCAATGCACAATTTTACCATTCTTCTGTGCATTAAATTGCTTTGTCTATAGTCAACGTGTATTAAAACATCGCGATTGTTTATTTTCCAGTATTTTGTGAATTGAACATATCTGTTTTCGGCATTAAAAAAGGCATTAACTTTTCCTTTGTGTTCTTCCTTTATTACTTCCAATGCGACTTTTAATGTTTTCACAAATAATAAATCAGACATTTCCTCAGAGTCCATATAGAATGGCAACCTCTTAGCTACTTCTGCGAATTCTTCTGGATTTTCTTGTTTATAAGCAAATGATAAAGCGTGCAATTTAGCTAATTGTCTTACTGCAGCTGCAGCGTATTCCCATGTCATTGACTTCATTCTGTCGTAAGTAGTAAATCCTTGTTTAGCTAAATTTTCTAAAACAAGAGCTTTCTCTAAGCAATTACGATTGCCCTTATAAAATTTGGGCACGATCAGCTTATGTTCGTCTGGTACATGATGTTTCTCTTGGAGGGTTTCGTACACTTTATTTAACTCCATGTAGAAATAAAACTCTGTGTCAAATTCAAAATTTCCTTCAAATTTTTTACGAATTTCCTCATTTAAATTCATTACTTTCGCGAACAAGTTAAGGTCTACACGATTTGGTGCCGATATTGTTGCGTGGAACAACACCGATGAATAATTCGCACCTCCAGAAGTAAAAGGTGTTATTTCCACACTATAATCAGTATATTTCTTCTCTTTAGCTATTTCATTGAGTAATACACGCACTTTTTCTTCTGCCATTTCTATAAATTTTATTATAGGTATTAATTAGCTAATATTTACTAAGACGCTGACTTGTGACGATTGTCTATCAATAACAACATACAATAAACTGCATGAACGCGTTTATATACTATTAGAATTATCTATTCGACAAACAATTAGTGAATATATGTCAGTATTATTAATGATTATTTTATTTATTTGAAAGAGCTACTGCTACACTAGATAATAGACAAAATCGTATTAACTGACCCAAACTTAACTATAGGCTTAAATTAATAAGACGTCATATTAATGGCTTCACGAGACATATTTAAGGTGTAGTCGGGATTACGTTCAAGACTTTCTAGGATGTGTATGGCGTAAGGTATACTCTCCTAAAAGTATTGGTCTGGAGTGACACAGTCCAGAAAATAAGAGTTTACAGGGCCCAGAAAAAGTATTAGAACCATATGTGGCGTGCGCTTCATGGATGGTGGTGTACCTCTATTTAAAAGTTACATAATTTAACCTTGAGTAACCTTGCCTTTCTTGTATATAAACATTGTATACTTCAAAGCAAGGAGCATTAAAGGTCATTGAAATTGTTGATATTTATATACCTATTTACAATTTATAATTACTTAAATTTGGAGTCGTTGCCAGTCAAGAAGGACAGTTTAATTCTGCGGTTAATCCCGCACCTATACAGATGCAGACACAGTTGAAAATATATCATACATCACTAATTAAATATGTTTATAAGCTCGAAGTGTAACTAAAGATTTTATATCCATACGGAAGCGTATTGCAACAGCGCCATCAAGATATAAGCCTTGGCTAGATAAAAATAGACATACTTAACCTTCTAGTCTAGTAGATATACTGAAATTAAGTACTATCCTCTTCAATATGCTAATCATTTAACTGAATAAAGTAGGTGGTTTGTAGCATAATAAATAATGATAATATTAAACTTCATTTCAAGGCCTTTCATTTCGATGTGATAACGGTCGCGTGTCGTTATTGGAAAATTATAGTGGAAGCCTATTTTCAGCAGTGGACGTCGTACGGCTGAGATGAAGATTAAATAACGTCATTAATATGTTTTAGGAACTTCATATTATAATTATATATAAGTGGTTACCTGTAATCTATACCAATACTAGCTGTCCCGCTCCCGGCTTCGCACGGGGTGCAATTTTTATAACAAATATTTATTAAATCCAGCCGATCAATTACCTTACACCGCTATCTGTGAGAATCTCACGGAACTCACAGTTGTTTTAAAACTTATTTTAAAAGTTATCTGTGAGTTCCATAAAATTCTCATAGATTTTAATTTGTGTAAGGTAATTTATAACTCTTTCTCATATAATATACAAATAATTTGCATTAAAAAAATACTACAAATTGAGTTAAAAAAAAAACTATCCTATCTTTTAAGAACTCCTAAACCACTGAACCGATTTTGATAAAACTTCTAACTATGTGTAAATTGGTCCAACTTAAAAGATAGGATAGTTTTTATCTCAATTTATAGTATTTTTTTATGAAAATTATTTGTTTATTATATGTGAAAGAGTTATAAATTACCTTACACAAATTAAAAATCTGTGAGAATTTTATGGAACTCACAGATAACTTTTAAAATAAGTTTTAAAACAACTGTGAGTTCCATAAAATTCTCACAGATGGCGGTGTAAGGTAATTCATCTGCAGGATTCATTTAAGGTAATTAATCGGCGGAACACCTAGTTAAATATATTTTCCAGTTAATATAAAAATAATTAATAGACAAAAAATTGGTGCCTACATAAATTTATAAAGCAAAATGTGTTAATCTTAAAACAACTTGCTATTCACATTTATCAGGCGTATCTAGTACTTACAAATTTAACCATGAGCACAATGTCGTATAATAGTTGATGGTGCGGGTGGCCACCGTCGCCTATAACACAAGCAACGCCACAGGTGTTTCAAGTGCTTTGCCGACTACAGTAGAATTAAGGATAAGGGTTTGTAAAGTGATAGGGAAATGGGCTATGGCATCCTTTTACTCACTCACCGAGCACATGTGCTGTTGTGTTTCACGGTGGTCTTCTTAAAGGGGGTGGTTACTGCCGCCACTACTTTCAGATCCAGACCATAACCAAACTTTTAAAAAGTTTCATTTACAAAGACTACCTTGCCGGGAATCGAACCCGGGAACCCTAGAACAGAGCGTTAAGCCAAGCATCCTAACCACTAATCTAACGAGCACATAAAAAAAGAGAAACCACAGTATTAATAAGATTAAGATATCCATCTATATATTAGTTCTACTTTATTTTATTTTTTTAATAAATTCCTCTTTCACCCGCATTTTGCAGAAAGTATGTACTCTGCTCCGACCGTGTATCCAATCAACCACCTCATAGTACCAGTCTAATGTGTCAGATGGCGTTAGTGCACGGTTTTCTAGTAATCAATGTATTATATTGGCAAATTGTAATAGTTCGTATCTGACACACTAGAGGGCGCTAATTCGGTATATACATTTTATAGAAACTTTTTCTTAAGGAAGATGTCAGATGGCGTTACTAGCCTCCATAACACCTCACTGATAAGGATGCGGTGAATTTTCTATGTTACAACGTATCTCCGATGACGTATATGTGTTAATGGCCTTTTTGGGTGGTGGGCTTGGTGGGGGTTGGGGTAAAAATTTAAAAACTACTCGAGCGCGTCAGTTTTTCAGAGGGGATGTCAAGTGAAACCAAACTAAGCTCCCATTTAAAATACAGACAATTCGCATCTAACGCAAGCTCGTTTCAGCATTTTGAAAATGCAAAAAAGATTTTTGACAATTGTCATTTTGAAATACTCGAGCGCATCAGATTTTCATACAGACGATTCAGCCTGAATTCCTGATATTGTTTATTCTTAATCTTACGATTATTTGGAGGATTTTTCTTAATACAACGTCTAAAAACTTTTGACCGCCTGTATACGCTCCCCCCACCGCTGAAAAGGTAAACATCATATAACCTTTTTTTCTTCCTACCATCTAATCTTCAAAATCCAAGAGGTCCCCACGACGCTCGACATTTAGGTGACTCCAAATTTAGCATCGTGGGCTCCCCTACCAATAGTAATAATATACATTTTTTACTGAAAAAGACTTTATTTGCTCATAAACAAATTAACAATTCTCGTCAATACACAGACCTGGTAAAAAAGCGTGTATTTAAAGTTCCTTTGCCACTAGTACGAACACATTTTGCGAAACGTTTTTTTATTCGTATGTACAATTAAACGTTTACAACAAAATTACTAAACATTGTGAACTTAAGCATTATATCTTAAGTAAAGTTTAGGTTAAGAGTAAAAAAATGGTTGTTCAGTCTTAAACTATTTGAATCGATTTAAATACGTAATATCTACCACATATTTCGATGGCCTCAATTTATATTCTAAATTTTTTGTGTCTTTTACTTTTATATATATATATATATATATATATATACCTACTTATTATAAATTTAGTTTATATTTAATAATTTATAAATTATTATTATATGAATTTTTAATTAATTTAATTAATATCATGAAGCACACGATACAGGCTTACATGCCTATTGTGTGTTTTCATAGTCAATAAAATAAATATATATGTTCCTGTCAATAAATAAATTGATATTGTAATAAACATACTATGTTATTAAATGTGTATGTAAATCCTGCCTTCAAGGTCATATTTTTAAACAGGTATTTCATCAAAATTGTATTTTTAGTTTTACTTGATAACGAATAATTTAAAAAAAAAAGGAAAAATAATTTAAATTTGGAAATGTTTTATTCTACAATTTGTCATTAAACAATTCGTCATTGTTAGATAATTTATTTGGCCTACGTAATATTATGTTAAGTTTACGACTATTTTGTCACATAATAACTATGTTTTATCTGATTAGTTCATATATTGATGGATTAGGCAATAATTATGATTGTAAAAAAAAAACATAGCATATCTGATAACACTTAATGACGACTTAGTATCCACCCCAAGCTATAGTTACAAGTTTTTACCAAGAATAGGTAGTGGAAAGTAACCAAATGTGGAATACCCGCCATTTTGTTTTTCAGGCATTATATAAGACAAATATTTTTTATTGTAATTATAAACAGAAATATATTTACGCATTAGATACTGGAGTTATTTTAAAAATTCTTTCATCTATAGAATGCTACATTATCAACGAGTAACATAGGCTATATTTTATAAAGTTATGCGGACGAAGTAGTGTGTAAGAGCTAGTTTGGTGATAAATTTTAAAATCTTTATTTAAAGTTTTTTATATTATATATAATATTGTTATGTTATTTTATATTATATAATTTAATATAATGTATATAATATTGTTATTAAGCAAATAAATAATTATATTTATTTAATTGTATATAAATAAAAAAAATAAATGGTGAATAAAACGTGTCTGATTTTTTTTTTTAAGGTATTATGAGAAAATATAATACATTATGACATATTCGAAAATAGTTTAAATAAAATAAATATAATATATATATGTATGTATGTATGTATGTATGTATGTATGTATGTATGTATGTATGTATGTATGTAAAATAAATAAAATAAATAAATCCATATTAAATGTTCAATAGATAATTATTTATTGCACTTATATATTAATATTAAAATTTTTGTTTTGTTGTGGCTTTTTGGAGACGTGTTTTCATCTCAAATTGACTTCTTTTTGGAATATCTTTTCTGTTTTCTTCTTCTGTTTCGTCCTGTAATGAGTTTGGACATGCTGTGTACACATATTTTGGGCATATATTCAATGTATTTAATGTCAGTGTCCTTTTTTGTGTATCTACCTAATTAAATTTTAAAAAAAAATCACTTAAGAATCAGCCTAGATACAGCATACACGTGGTTGACTTTGTGTTTGACCCGTTTGTCCTTATTGAGGTTTATAAAAAGATTACCTTTATCATTTCAGCTTATCTAGATAAAAAAAATATGATTGTTATTATTAGATATTATAATAAGAATTCCTCATTGTATTAGGTATTCAATTTCGTCTATTATCATAATAATTCAAGTAATTATGTGATTATAAGATATTAAGTGATATATTTTATATATGAATTGTAGATATTGAATGCAATTGAACACGCTTTCTTAAAATCTGGTTATGTTTAATAATATGTTTTAGTTTTTTCTTTGTTGAGTGTTTTATTTGTGTATTTTTGTATACCCTCTTTGTATAATAGTAGGAGAGCCCAAGAAGGGATTTTGGGATTTAGTCGAGCGCGTCAGATATTGCCAATATACTCGTATATGCCCACGTGTCTCTGATAACTGATATGGTGTTGGATCGTGGGGTTGGTGGGGTTAAAACTTTAAATACTACTCGAGCTCGTCAGATTTTCAGAGGGGATGTTAAGTGAACCCAAACTAAGCTGCAATTCGCATCTAACGCAAGCTCGTGGCAGCATTTTGAAAATGCAAAAAAGATTTTTGGCGATTGCCATTTTGAAATACTCGAGCGCGTCAGATTTTCATACAGACGGTTTCAGCCTAAATTCCTGATCGTGCTGATTCATAATTATATTGGGGATTTTTCTTAATACAGCGTCTACAAACTTTTGAACGCCTGTAGACTCTCCCCCCACTGTTGAAAAGGGAAACATTATATAACCTTTTTTTGTTCCTAATCCAATAGGTCCCCACAATGCTCGAGTAACTCCACAATTGGCATCGTTGGCTCCCATACTATAAAGTTTGTTTACTAATTCGTGGAAAATATTGTTGGTCTAACTATTTATTTATCTATGTTATTATATCTACAATTACGTATGTTTCTATTGTTTTTTTTTTCCCTATTTTATTATAATAATATATCTACTTAAATGTAAAAGCAAAACTTTTACATGTGAAGCATATATAGTTAGTTAAGCTTACAACTGTTAAATGATTTTTTTATTATTAAAGATGGGTTTGCTCTTGTCCAACAACCAAACCAACTGAGGCTGATATGATGATGATGATCATGACAATGAGTGGTAATCCATGTGAAGAAGTGTTGGGTTATTCGTTAGAAATGTGTCGAAGTTGACCCGGTATAGATGAGGTTACTTTCCGGGACTGAAACGTATCATCTGGAAATCTCGGAGTCATTGGGTGTGAGGGAGACGGTTGTGAAATTTTGGGAGCGCCTGACAAAAGTTCTTAGGAGTCATTTGTCCAGGGCTAAAAAGATCGTCGACTCCGCTATGGACACCGCTGAAGTCATCCCAGTCGTTCTGTCCATCGATGGTTTGATTCCGGCAAGCCTCTGTGACAACCTGTGGCGGTTAGGATTCCGTGGCGATTCCCTCCCTGTCTAAATGCAGCATGAGGTGTTGTTCTATACAGCCAGGATCGTACGGCGGTTTCTGTCCTTGTTGCCCTGAGTCGGGGGACTAATTGTGGTTCTGTCGAGGATAACACCATCTTCCCTTCATTTTGGCTTTCGTAGAGGGAGACGAGTTAAATTGATATATAGAATAATAATAACAAGGAGCTGTATGGGCGATTTTACAAGGCTCTAATTGGACCTGATATGGATTCGCTCATGTCAGTGAACTGGCTACGTTTCGATGACCTCTTTCGGGAGACTCAAGGCTTTGTCTGTGCAATTGCGGTTGCAGATATCGTGGTTATTGGCCGATTCCAGCGCCGGACAATGCTTGTTGACATCTCTGTCCCGCATGACGAAAACCTCGTGAAAGCCGAAAAAGACAAACTTAGCCATTCTTGTCCCGTTGTATTATCTTGCATATGTCAACGACCTAGACAAACTAATCAAACACTCCAGTATTTATCAATTTGCTGACGACATCTATAATAGCAGCCAACGATGACATCTTGGTCACTGTATCCAAGATACAAGAACACTTCGATGTAATTTGCAAGTGGTAGCATGATTGTATTTAAAGCGAACAAGACTAAATTCACTCTAGTCATAATCTCAAACTCAGTAAAACAAATGTAAAAATAATAGCTCATAGCCACGATTGTGTTTAAACAAATAATAATTGTCCAAAACCTTACCTACATACCAGGCTTTGAATCCTGAGAGGATCCTTCATCCTTCAGCAATGTGCTGAATTCAACATTAAATGATTACGGTCTCTGTTTGAATTGCTGAAAATAACAGAAACCTTTCAGCAACTCTATAAAGATGGTGTTTGTTGCAGATAAGTAAATTCTACCAATTTACAACTCACAGAGGTGACCTTTAAATATCTTTCTGAAACTGAAACCTTAAAGTATCTTGGTATGTCTCAAACATTGCATATCGTTGATAAGGTCGTGTAACAGATGGTAAGATTCGCTTTTTTGGTCACCTTAAGGCTTTTTAAATGCCAAGAACTGCATACTTAGATATTATTATTGAACAACTGTAATGGGTACATCGCGGCATTAAAAAAAAGAACAGTCCTTGGACTGGACCATAATAATAACGACTTATTTTTTGTAATTTTTGTAATTAAACACAAGAGGTATAATGAAATATTAATGAATACTTTTTTCAAAATCTCTCTTCGCTATGTGAGTACTAGCTTTTGCATGCGACTTCCGTCCGGGTTTCTTCTCAGGTTTTGATACCTCACTCGATAAGTCTAAAATAATCCTACTAAACTTTACTTTAAAAAAATATATCCATACGCTAACTTTACCACAGGCAGGATTAATTTAATTTAATTTTTTCATAGAAACCCTAAATATTTCCAGAACGGAAATTTCCAAATGCTCTATGCCAATATTCCTCTATCTACCATTGAATGTCTAGTCAATAATTAGTATAGGTATACGTCCAAGCAAGACATCCAAGGGAATAGAATCGACAATTCCCATAGAGGTGCTTATATAGAATTCACTCTAAAACAACATGCACAGTTATTTTGCGATTAAAAGACGCAAACAATTTATATACTTAATTCAGTACAGAATAAAATACAAAATTAAATTCTCCAGTTGAAGTTCGAATAGCAATTAACAGTAAGGGAAACCTTTGAAAATGATTACTATAGTGTTTTAGCACTCAAGTCAAATGAGGAATCCTCAACCTAATATTATAAATTGCCCAAGAAAAATTTCGCTGCCGATGAGCAAGGGCAATTAAAAGCATTTGTTTCAATAAAATTCTAAGATTACTTACTTAATACAATAATAATATATATAATAATTTTAAATATTATATTTACATAGATAGTATCTATTTTCAACCGACGAAAAACATAAATGGAGGAGGTTTTCAAGTCGACGCGTATTTTTTTTAATGTATAACTTTATACAGAGTAGTCCGATTTTGATAATACTGTTTTTATTGGAAAGGGTATACCCCGAAGTTGGTACCATATAAATTTGGAATCGGCGCCAAACAATCAATGAATAAAGATCACTAAATTACCTTAAATTTAATGAAATAACCAAATCAAATTAACAATGCAACGTGAAATTTCCAGCGATAAACTCTAAATTTCCAACCTACTCAAAATTACTTAGGTATACTTACATTAGTTTAAGAACTTAGTTATTAAGGTTAAATAAAAAAGGCTTATTATTTTTTGCTATTCAGTTTTTTCGGCGGTTTAATTTTTTTTGTTAAAAAGTTTTTTTATTGTGTTACTGAAACACTGCAATTATAAATAGCGCTATAGTGTGAAAAAAATATAGGTAATTATATTTCATTAGCTTATTGTAAACCCATTAATTGGTTAATTTGCATTAAATAAATAATTATTTGACGTCATTCATCATCGTCAACATTTCAGCCGTAGAACATCTAATAGACACAGACTTTTCGGACAGAAACAGCCTGTAGTACTCTGTAGTAATGACAGATTTTCAATTTTAATTTTTTTTTTAAATAGGTACCTACGCAAAATAGTGATTTTGTAACATTTCATTAGAAATTAAAAAATAATAAAATAAATTGTATAAAATAATATATAATATGTATTTTATTTAATTCTCTTTAAAACAATCCCCATCTTATAAAATCTTCCACGGCCTCATTGATTCTGCGTTTGTATTCCTTGCTTGGGACTATTCGCATTTTATTGAAATTGGTATCTTCCGCAATATCTAGAGCATTGTCGGTTTCCACACACGCAATTGGCATTGCACATACACACACTAATAAACTATGCAGCGCCATCTGAAAAAAAAATTCAATGTAAGTCAAATTGGCCAACAAATTAGCCTTTCCATACAACGAGGTTCCCACGGTCCTAATATATAATATTAAGCTTCGGTCCCATAGGACCATATATATATATAATTTATAAATATATATAACTTAGTTTAAGATAGATTTATTTATTTTAGATTTAGATTATATACAGCTATAAATTTTAAAAAAATATATATTATAGATTATATACAAATGGGCTTAAAGAATTATAAAAATTATATTTTTACATTTATTTATTAATTAAAAAATAATAATAATAAGAAAAAGAAAAAAAAATATTCTATAAGTGATAAAATTAATTTTTCAAAAGTAATTCGCCAAATTTTCTTTTTATAAGAATTCAAATTGTTGTAAAATATGTGAATATCATTCAGAATCTTATTGTAGTGATATTTAGAACGATGAAAGAAGGAATTTTTACAATGATTAGTTCTACAATAGGAATTAGGGAATATGAAATGTATCACTTGATCTTGTTCTTAATTTTGATACATTGAAGTGAATACATTCTAAAAGTGAAGAAGAATCGATGTGATCATTTATTATTTTACATAAGAATTTTACGTCAATATAAGATCGCCTATCCTATAAAGAATGTAGCTTGTTTTATAGTCAGTTGTTATAATTGATTAATTAAAATAAACATTTTAAATGTCAAAACTAATTTACAAACAGTTTTAAATCAAAATGAACTTACTTTTTTCAAGTCACTTTGGAAGTCTCTCTTCGGATATATGTCATCAATGTTAAGATTTAGTCTATGCAGTGCTGATGTTAACTCAGAGTAGTAATATTCAATGAGGTTGTCATAGTAATATTTGCGAAACTGTCCATCGGACCCAGTGAAGATGAAGTACATCAAATCACTTACAGGATTACCGGAACTCATAGTTTGATAGTCAACAGGAATCACTTCCAATTTACCATTCTGAAAAAAAAAAACGTTTTAATACAAAATTATTATTTACTTAAATAATTAGGTACCTACGTATAGAATATTCTCTTATTATTATTATTATTATTATTATTATTATTATTATTATTATTATTATTATTATTATTTTTTTTTTTTTTTTTTAATTAATAAATAAGCAGCACGTTTGTACTCACTACACAAACATATTATGTACAATACAATACAATAAGATTCTGAATGATATTGGACATATTTTACAACAATTTGAATTCTTATAAAAAGAAAATTGGCGAATTACTTTTGAAATATTAATTTTATCACTTACAGAATATTCTCTTCTTTAACTTTTTCTTCTTATTATTATTATTATTATTTTAATTAATAAATAAATGTAAAAATATAATTTTCATGATTCTTTAGGCCTATTTGTATATAATCTATAATATATATAATTTTTTTAAATTTATGGCTGTATGTAATCTAAATCTGAATAAATAAATAAATAAATAAGTATAGTAAATTATAAAATTCATGTTGTGTGAGGAAATATGGTATTAATTGATAAATAATAATATTTTATTAATTACATTAATATAAATACCTTTCTTCTATGTACTAAATTGCTTATTTTGAAATCAGAGTGTATTATAATTTTACGGTTATTCGTTTTCATAAGATCGATATATCGCCCAATAATGTTTTGACTGTTAAAAAATGCTCTCAGTCTGTCTTTGTATTCGTTTTTAAGCACTTGTAAAGATAAATCTATCATATTTCCAATAAACATGCCAATCATATCTTCATCGCCCATCATTACAGGGAATTTTTTTATAATTTCAGCGAATTCTTTTGGATTTTCTTGTTGATAAGCAAACGATAAAGCGTGAAATTTTGACATTTGGCTGACTGCAGCTGCTGCGTACTCCCATGTAAAAGGCTTCATTCTATTGTAAGTGCCGAAGCCTTTTACAGATAAATTTTCTAATACGAGAATTTCTTCTGAAAGTTTCATATTGCCCTTGTAAAATTTAGGTACAATCAGTCTGTGTTCGTCTGGCACATTATTCTTCTCCTGTATAGCTTCAAACAGTTTGCTCAATTCCGAATAGAAATAGAATTCCGTAACAAAAATATTCTTCTCGCCACTCATTTTACTCATTTCATCGGTTAAATTGCTTACTTTTGCAAATAAATTAACTTTCTCGAAACATTGTCCCGAAATGGTTGCGTAATAAAGTATTGAGGTGACATTTCCACCATCAGACGACACTGGTGTTATTTCAATGCGATAGTCTTTATAATTGTTTTCTTTTGCTATTTCTTCAAGTGTAGCAAACAATCTTTCTTCGGCCATTTCTATAAATTTAAATATACTATTGATATATTTGTTAAACTTTGACAAATTCAACTTTCCGAGTCTGATGGCTTTAATCGACAGTCTCGAAGCAATGTGCAATCATAATAAGATATATTTTATTAAATCGACCTGTATTTATATGTTATATTTTATCTTGATAAGCATTTTGGACGTCGAAGGCGATCATTATGGCCAGGCAACAGTTAACAACTCACATACTTTAGTATGTCAATCAAATATTCGCTCATATACTTAGTAGCAATCAATAAAATGAAATAGAGACGCTTCCTGGGTGTGTACGTAAGATTTTACTTTATGATGCCAATACTTTTGATGTTAATGATGTTTTTGTGCTTTTGATGTTTAATTTCTGTCCTTAATTTTGTAACATTTGTTATTAAAAAATTTGTTACATTTGTACATTGTTACATTGTTGTAAAATTTATTTATTTAAATGAAGGTTTTTGTCTGTTCTTTCCTTTTTCCCTAACGAGTAAACCTGCAAGTGAAATCCACGTGTACATTTTAAAAAGCTGCTATCTTGATCTAATTGATTATGTTGATATAGTTTATCTGACGAATTTATTTAATTTTTAAAGTTTTCTTAACGATAAAAATTAAATTTTATCGTAAAAAATAAAAATCAGAAGTTATTGTGACGATAGAATATAAGTGTAACTGGCACAAACCGATAGTTAATATTGAGTACCGTGGAACGGGGTTACTTTGAACCGCGGAGTTACTTTGATAAAAACTTTATTTTGTTTTTAAATGAATTTTTTTTCGATATCTGAACGCAGCTCCAAGTCTTTTTTTTCTACGGTTAACATCACTGATTATCATTCTCTGTCTTTGCTTGAACGCAGCGTCTAAGGATGTATCAGTGTGATGAAAAAATCGACAAATGTTTAAGTATTATTTTCACTGATTTTGTAAGCCTGAATAACTTTCCAGTTATTCAGGCTTCAGGCCAAGTTCGAGAGGGAGGTCAATCGTTAAATCCAGCTCGGATGGGCAGCGTTCGGAAAACTCCGAGACATCTTCTCGTCCAAAATTCCCCAGTGTCTCAAGACAAAAGTTTTCGGCCAATGTGTGTTGCCAGTGTTGACGTATGGCGCTGAAACGTGGTCTCTAACTATGGGTCTCGTAAGGAAGCTCAATCTCGCTCAATGAGCTATAGAAAGAGCTATGCTCGGGGTTATACTGCGAGATCGAATCAGAAATGAGGTGATCCGTAGACGTACGAAAGTTGCCGACATAAGCCGAAGTAAGCTGGGGCCGGAAGGTTCTCGAGTGGAGGCCATGTCTGTCCACCTTGTGTCCATCAACAAGGTGGACAGACGACCTAATACAGGCCGCAGGTCAACGATGGATCCAGGCTGCTTCTGACCGGTTCTATTGGAAAATTATGGGGGACATGATGAATAACTTTCAATGTACCAATGTGGTTGTTTGATGAAATCCAATTGTGTCAAGTATTTTTTTGGTATACATAATAATAATTTTGTTTACCATTGTAATGTACCATAATAATAACCTAATGGGAGTTAGGTACTATAGATTTTTATTAAACAAAAGTAGGGCTATCAAAGTAACCCCGATCTCAGTTTAACTTTGATCACGCTTTTTGTTTAATTTTTTTAAACTTATTTTTGAATATATTAAAACCATATTTAGACGATAGAAATACAAACAGACGTTGATGTTATGGGTTTTCTTTGTTGTTGAAATTTTTGACTTTTACTTCTGTTTCTTCTAAACTTCTTCATAAGATAATTAAATAAGAAAACTTTCTTATATTTCCGTATCATAAATTTTAATCACTTCATTTTACATAGCCTATGTATAACTTCATATAAACATATTCATCAAAATTACTTTATAACCATCTCAATACAATTTCTAAAACACACTTAAATATCTTCAAATAATACAAAAAAATTATACAAAATAAGTACCTACAAATAGATAATCAAAATTTTAAAATTTAAATTTAAAAAAAACACACAATAAATACATTCAAGGAGCTCATCAAAAGCCTATTACATATCTGAATCCTATAATTAGTTAAAATTAATCAAACACATTCACAAATTCGCTATTGTATGCCGTTTTATATAAGGTCTGGGTACACTTAAAGTTATTTTTTTCAAAATTTTAAGGGAATCAATGTAATTATTTAAAATTTTAAACAAAAATATCCAGTTGAACATTATTCCGACTTGCATGTGACTGGTCAGAGAGTTTTTATAAGATAATGTGTATTCATAATTTCCACGATAATCTAAAATATTTGATAAATTTCTTTTGGATTCTCTCGTTGCGAGCAATAATAAATAAAAAAAAATTATATAAAAAAAAAGCCTTTTATTTCTTGCAAGTTAACACATGTAAAGCTTAAAGTTGAATGGAACTGTTTAAATATTAAATTTAAAATTTAATTTAATTAAAAAAAACTAGTTGTTTTTTGGGCCTTTCCACGATGTCACTCTTACGGTCCATCGCTCGTTTTCTTATTTTGGTGTGTCTTATTTTTTGGATTTTCTTTATTTTTAGAATACTGCTTTCTAGTCCCCGTTGGCATGTTATAATTTTTTTTTTTTTCATTATTTTTGTGGTACACTTCCAAGTTTGACACGCATTTATGTTATCACTCTAGTTTTAGCAATATGACAAGCATAAAATGGACTCCAGATAATACAAGCGAAATCCAATTACATTAACTTGTATGCATTATAACTATTTATTCAAATTTAATGTTTATTTTTTGTATAGGAAGTGACAAATGCTGAATATTTTTTGTACTGATTTTTTTTGCGACGACTCGTTTGGTCTAGTGGCTAGTAACCCTAGCTGTTAACCAAACGGTCGCGGGTTCGAATCCCGCTAGGGGCAAATGTTTATGTGTTAACATTTTACCTTTGCACCTGTGTCATGGATGTTTTTTATTTATAATATGTATGTATTTACAAAAAAAAAGTAATCTATGTAGTATATCAACTGTCTAGTATCCATAATACAAGCATTAGTTGCTTAATGTGGAACTAGATGGTGCTGTGTGGAATGTGTGAAGATATTTATTTATTTATTTATTTATTTATTTACTGAATACCAGCGATACCCGGCGGGTTTGCTCAGCTATGAAGTGCCACGCCACGCGGTTTGAACTAGTGGATTAGCTCGGTCTCGCTCGCCACTTATACGGCGATGATTCGACGAATATAGCCGTAGGTAGATGGTAATGTATGCGTACGTTAAAAAAATAATAGGAAAACCAAACTGGTATTCTATACAAAACACCTCATCTGTCTTATAGGGTAGGTGGTAAATTGAATTCTTTGATTTAATTAAAAGAAACTAGCCCTTACTGTTTACTGATATTAACGGCTTTAAAAAAAATGTATTAAATAATATAATTTATGTAAGACTTTTTCATTTTATCATTTCTCAATTTATCAATGAAATCGTATGAATAAATTTGTTAAAAATTGGCCACTCGCTCCCAGCTTCATCCGAGGTTTTTTTTTACGTAAAAACCTTCCCCGATTATCCCTCTATCCATGAGTGAAGACAGAATTAAAATCGGTCCAGCCGTTCTCGAGTTTTGCGCTTAGCAACAAAATCTAAAAATATTTATTTATCAATTAGGTTTCTCCAAGAAAATCTTATTAATCATTATAAATTTAAATTTAAATTTACCAGTGATTCATTTTTATTTATAAAGAAGATTAATACTATTATTATTATTAATTACATCAATATTAATTTATTATTCAAGACAATTAAAAATATATCGAACCATTTATTAATTTTGGATTCCAGTTGTGAAGGTAACTCGCCTCCATCGAACCCTAGCAATACATCGGTATTATTCTTCATATTATGAACTTAACCACAGATCTTTCTCATTTACATCTATATTTATTTATTTATTTATTTTCCAAAAGGTACACCAACAGCACAAACAAAAAAACTCACAATACGTATGGGTAACATAAGGCAAGCTGAAAATATATTTCTTCAAGAAAGCTGTAAATATATTTTTTCAGGACAGCCAGCGCAACTATTTTCTTGTGGTCTCAAGTAAATGTAGCTATAACCAATCATCAATGAATAATGATTAATCAATGAATAAGAGTTCAATTAACTCAATTCAAGTAACTCTGGAACACAGAGCTATATGAGACTCATTGGCAGCAGTACGTTTTTAAAAACTAATATGCAGAGCCTGACACATAGACGAAAAATTGCCAATCTATGTGTCTCTTATAAGATGTACTTCGGAGAGTGTGCTCAGGAGCTGCACGAACTCATACCGTCTTCCCCTTTCTTCCATCGGACATACAGACGTACAAATGGTCACCATCCTCATCTTGTCGATATCCCTCTATTTAGGACCAAGCGCTTTAAAACATCTTTTATAATGCGCACTGCCAACGTTTGGAACTCCTGAGCTCATATAACCTAAATCTTTTTAAAGTTCGAGTGAATAGGCATCTTCTGGGTGAGCTCACTCCATCTTAGGCCTCATCCTTACTACACACATGGTTGTTGGTCAATTTAATAAAAAAAATTAAAAAAAATCAAGACAGGTTATACTGCCTTTAATCCGGCGCCCTCTGTATTCCAACATGTATTATCAATTATCTTTATATCAGCAGTGGGACGTCCACTGCTGGACATATTCCACATATTATGTTTTGTAATATGTTTCTTCATTCAATCTTATATTGTTTTATCAATTTTAATATTATAAAAAACTTATTTCAGTTATTGGAAATTATGTCACTAATAAATAAATAAATAAATAAATAAATATCTTCACACATTCCACACAGCACCATCTAGTTCCACAATAAGCAAATAACGTTTGTATTATGGATACCAGACAGTTGATATAATACATAGATTAATATTTTTATTTTTTTTTGTAAATATTATAAATATAAAACATCCATGACTTAGGTACAAAGGTAAAATGTTAACACATAAACATTCGCCCCTAGCGGGATTCGAACCCGCGACCGTTTGGTTAACAGCTAGGGTTACTAGCCACTAGACCAAACGTGTCGTCAAATATATAAATATATATATGTAGGTAAAATGCTTGTCATTTGCGTGTCACCAGCCGCGAAAAATCAAAATTATCGAAAAATAATTCTAATCCAGTAAAAGCTGAATCTTGTCTAGGAAGCTCAAATTTGGAACATACTTAGGTTTATTTTATAACCTATCAAGGGTTTTTTTTTTTTTATTTAATAAACGGAGAATCTCTTCGAATATAACTCTAACTCTTAATAAATCTAACACAATAATACCATTCTTTTTTATAAATTTATAATACTTACAGAATAGTATTCTGATTGATTAAAAACATGAGAAATTGTGTATATTTACAAAATATATATTTTTATCAAACAAAACAATTTCGAAGCAATTAAGGTCAGCGATGACGCAAATCCGTGTTCTTGTGTTATAGGCGACGTTAGTCAATGGAGTCATCAAATGGACCATCAGCCTGTCTGCCTGCCGACTTTAACGAAAAGATATAAAAATAAACACCCATATAGAATTTTGCTAATTGACTTACAGACAAAAATCCAAAATTTTCCAATCGGTGCGGTCAGAATCAGCTTGAATCCGGCGTTGACTTGCCTTAATCACAGCGTTGACTGTGAACTGCGTGTTAGTTAGCTAGTAGAAGCTTAGTTTTAGGGCCTCTTTCACCATGTGTCAAGTAGGCTAACCGCCATTTAAAGTCACCGGTAACCGGGAATGATGGAGATGATATACCTTTGTACGGTAAAAATCCCAATCCCCGGGATCCCGGGAATGATGGTGATTGAGTACCTAACAAAATGTTTTATGTAAATGAGTGGTTACTGCCGCCGACTGTAATTTATGTCACTACAAAGGGATACTATGATTCGTACTTGTGGTAAAAATTGTCTTCGATCTGAAGTTAGTCCTTGTTTTAAAGGTGGCGACACCGCGGGCCGTAACTAGTCTTATATAAAACACATTATCGCACTAAGGGCCTCTTTCACCATGTGTCACGTCAAATAGACTAACCGCTATTTAATGTTACCGTTTACCGTGATTGATGGAGATGATATACCTTTGTTTGTACGGTAAAAGTCCCAAACATTAAAAAGAAAATAATAATAAAAAATCGCCCATCGAAAGACCGTAAACCGAGTGCATAATTTAATAAAACATAAAATTATTTCTAAAAGTAACTAGTCAACACTTTGCTTGTAGTTTAACCATCTGTCAAGAAGGCTAAAACCGTCATTTAAAGTCATCGGTAACCGGGAATGATGGAATTGATATACCTTTGTTTGTACGGTAAAAATCCCAAACATTAAAAAGAAAATAATTAAAAAAAATCGCCTATAGAAAAGGATGCAGTAAACCGAGTGCATAATTTAATAAAACATAAAATTATTTCTAAAAGTAACTAGTCAACACTTTACTTGTAGTTGGTGGAAGAGGCCCTTAGTGTAACTTATATGAGAGAGTAGACTCCTGGCGCATCGAATATATTAATATATATTTATATTTTTTTATTTTTGGGACCTTACAAAAGTATATCAGCCCCATCATCCCCGCAGCTAAGTAACAATGCTTAAAAGCTTAATTGAAGCTACATATATCATATACTTATCATTTGCCGCATCACAATGAGGCACTTTATACTTACTTATAAGCCATTCAACAAAATACATGTATTTAAATTTGAAAAAAATTTAAAAAACCGTATAAATCATGATTTCATGTAACAATTCTATAGTAGGCAAACAAAATTAAAATAGTGTACATAATATTTCCATTATACTCTTTAAATTAATCCCCATTTTATAAAATCTTCTACGGCATCATTGATTCTGCGTTTAAATTCATCGCTTGGCACTATTTTCATATCTTGAAATTTGGAATCTTCATCCATATCTGGAGCATGCTCTGTTTCCATACACACAATTGGCAGTATCGTTACAGACGTTACTAAACCATACGATAGCATCTGAAAATGATTATAATTGTAAGCCAAGATTGCAAAAATAATCTACTTACAATCTGTTTTGATAACATAATCAACTCACCCGTTTCAAGTCACTTTGGAAGTCACTTCTTGGATATACATCATCAATGTCAACATTAAGTCTTCGCAGTGCTGCTATTAACTCGGTATAGTAATATTCAATAAGGTTTGTGTAGTGATTTTTGCGAAACTGACCATCGGAACCACAAAAGATGAAATAGAACAAATCACCTACTGGACTGCCAGCAATCAATGTTTGAAAGTCAACAGGAATAACTTGCAATTTACCATTCTAAAAACAAAAATGTCGTTCAATACTACAATTATTTTAGGGCATACAGTATTAGAAAATTTGTACTAAATACTATGTTATGAATAATTTTATTTGCATATTTTATGTAAATAGACCATTCAAAATACCTTTCTTCTATGTAGTAAATTACCCTGTTTGTAATCAAAATGTGTTAAAATATTACGGTCATTCGTATCAAAAAGATCGTGATATAGGTCAAAAATGCTGTTTGCATCAAAATATGCAGTTACTCTCCCTTTGTATTCTTCTTTAAGCACGTCTAAAACTGAATGTAACATTTTTCCAAAAAATGTGCTAGCTATATCTTTACTGCCAGTCTTTAAAGGGAATTTTTTGATAATTTCTGCGAATTCTTCTGAATTTTCTTGTTTGTAAGCAAACGATAAAGCGTGAAATTTCGCTAATTGGCTGACTGCAGCTGCTGCGTACTCCCATGTAATCGGCTTCATTCTATTGTAGCTGATGAAGCCTTTCACCGATAAATTTTCTAGTACGAGAACTTCTTCTGAGAGTTTTGTATTGCCCTTGTAAAATTTAGGGACAATCAGTCTGTGTTCGTCTGGCACATTATGCTTCTCCTGCAGAGCTTCAAACTGTTTGCTTAATTTCGAATAGAAATAAAATTCCGTATCGAAAATACTCTTCTCACCAACCAAGCTGCGCATTTCATCACTTACATTGCTAACTTTTGCGAACAGATTAAGTTTCTCGTAATATGGTGCTGTAATAGTTGCGTGGTAAAGTATGGAAGTGTAATTTCCACCACCAGACGACACTGGTTTTATTTCAATATGATAGTCTTTGTAATTGTTTTCTTTCGCTATTTCTTCAAGTGTAGCAAACAATCTTTCTTCAGCCATTTCTATTAATTTAAATTTCACATGGGTTAGCTTTAATTGACTGTGTCGAAAAAATATCTAATAAAAATAAGATATATTTTTAGCATCGACGAGTATTTATACACTATGCTGTGGGAACTATATACACCCACGCATATTTGTATGTTTGTTTACATTAAATTATGTATATATTTTTTAACTCTGAGGATAGAAATCCATCGCTTTCTGGAGACGTGAACATATCTAAGTCTGGTAGAAGCTGGCCTCATTAGTGTGTTTTCCCCAAATGTCGCTGGAGGATCCTGGTTGGATTTGCCTTCGCCACCCACTGTTTTCAGGCAATAGCTTACACTTAACATTCTTACTCCTAATTATTATGCTCAATCAACCTTTTGCTTCTCAAGTACTTACTTCTGTTTATTATCATATACTTACTAAATATCAATAAAATATTTTATTATTTTGCTAGTTTTTGATGTTTCATTTCTGTCCTTGGTTTTGTAACAAATAAATACCTGAATGTTTTTTTTTTCATACTTTTTTCACTAACAAGCAAACCTGCAAGCGAGTTCCGTGTATTAAAAAATCTTTTATTATCTAATTATTGAGTAATTTTATCTTTCTGTTATAATTTCAATTTAAAATTTTCCTCGCGATAAAATTAAATTGCTATTTTCCTCAAACAATTAAGAATGATAAATAATCTAAGGAGTTGAGCTTGGCTTGTTTGAGCCAGTTCTCCTCAACCAGCCGCTCAAACCAGTTCTCCTTAGATTATTACCTGTTCTATCAATATCACCAAGTAGAACAAATAGGAAAAAAAAATCCCATTGGTTGTACTTCTAGAACAAAACAAACATTTGTTTTAGTAGTAGTGCAAATGGGAATACTCCGGCTCTCCGTACTATGTGTCCTGTCCGATGTCACTTAAACTTAATATCGGTAACTTACGTAAGTCCACGGATCTCCTCATTTTAGACAGTAACAGCATATTTAAGCGCTCCCTGTGTGCATGCCTTAAATTAGTTATCGTTTACTTACCGTAGTAATGCTTAAACATGTTTTTTTGTGCAAATTACTTTCAACTTACAACTTTCGTGCAAGCCACCACCACAATGGAATCCGGGCATAAATGTAGTTGGTACAAACAAGACAAGAAAGATTTTAAAAAAAGTGTTTTATTTATCTTTTATAAGTTATTTAAATATACAAAAATGTTCTTTTTTCTTATGGCTTTTCTTAAAGTAATCCCCATCTAATGTAATCTTCTATAACTTCGTTCATCCTCCGTCTGAATTCCTCGCTTCCTACTAAACTTATTTCACTTGTGTTGGAGTCTTCGCCCATGTCCGGAGCATTATCTGTGTCCACGCACACAATTGGCAGTAACCATACAGACATTATTAAACCGTACACTTCCAACTGAAAGAAAATCAGTTATGGGTCAAAAAGATTTCTACAATATAATAAATTGAACATTCAAATATTATAGCATATTTACCATTTTCAGCTCGTATGTGTAGTCCTCCTTTGGGTATACATCTCTAATGTCAATATTGAGTCGTCGTAGCGATGCTGTCAGCTCGTTATAGTAATATTCAATGAGGTTCTCGTAGTGATACTTACGGAACTGACCATCAGTGCCAGTGAAGATGAAGTACAGCAGATCAGTTACCGGACTGCCCTTACACATAGTTTGAAAGTCCACAGCAATTGCTTCCAACTTACCATTCTGAAATCAACACTTTCATTAGAATTAGATTTTGAACAGTAAAAACTATATACCTAAAATAAAGTTTTGTTCAGGATTTTGTTGGTGTTGCCGCCGAATGTGCTGCTATAGGCACATAATTACGAAAATATCATCATGTGCCACCAAGAACATATGCGTCAAATCTAGAACCTCGACCACCCGAACAAAACCCTGACAAATATGAATTATTGTTATACAATTTTACCTTGTTTCTGTGCATCAAATTGCTTTGTCTATAATCCATATGAGTGAAAATATTACTTTTATACATTTTAGTGAATTCAGTAATTTGCATAAATCTATTTTTTTCATTAAAAAATTTAGTTAGTCGCTCTTTATATTCATCTTTAATAACTTCTTGTGCAACTTTTAAGTTATTTGCTAAAAATGCATCTCCCCTTTCTTCACTGCCCAGTATGGAAGGAAATCTCTCAATAACTTCTGCAAATTCCTCGGGATTTTCGTGTTTATAAGCGAACGATAAAGCGTGAAATTTCGCCAATTGACTCACTGCGGCTGCAGCCGATTCCCAAGTTACTGATGTCATTCTGTTGTAAGTGCTGAAGCCCTTTACTGTTACATCTTCCAGTACGAGAATTTCTTCATAACGCTTAGAATTGCATTTGTAAAATTTAGGTACGATCAGTTTATGCTCGTCTGGCACGTGATGCTTGGCCTGTAAAGCTTCATACACTTTATTTAACACCGTATAGAAATATAACTCTGTTTCAAAAATTTCACCAATCACATTGCGAATTTCCTCTCTCAAGTTGATAACTTTAGCGAACAGTTTCAAGTCATCAAAATATGGAGCTGATATTGTTGCTTGAAACAACTTTGAAGTATAATTTGCTCCGCCTGTATTAATAGGAGTTATTTCCACACGGTAATCACTATATTTATTTTCTTTTGCTACTTCATCAAGCAAGACCCGTAATCTTTCTTCTTCCATTACTGTAAACGTTATTAAATTTTAATTAGTGAATTTTAAGGTGCCGGATTGAAGCAATATCTGATAGAAAACAATTGATCCGATCGTATTTATAATCAATTGGACCTGTTATCTATAGGGAAAAGTGGTCATCTTTAGTACGTAGTCCACATGCGTAGGCTACAGTCTTATTTAAATTGACTCACGTTGAATATTTGGCGCTGCTGATAACATTATTTTCTAATAAAATAAAATAAAATCTAATATATTTTCATACTAAAAAGAGAATTCATGGTATAATTAACAATCAAGTATTTTTTAAACATTTATTTAAGTGGTTTTTATTAGGTAAATATTGTTAAATATAGCTCTCTCACGCCCTGCAGCATTTTGAGCTTTGTTCATGGACAAAGCTGGCATGGCTATTTCAGGCTCCTTGGGATGTTCCAAAACAGTTTTTATTTATGTATAGATCTTCCCGTTTTCCAAGCTGCTATATTATCATATAATTATATAAGCTGTTATATTATTGTGATGCAAAAATTAAAACTTATTTGCTACGGATAAGGGGGACTACATCCTTACCGTAAAAAACCTTTTAAAAAATTATACTCACAAGAAATAATGTCATAAATAATATCTTTGTTACAAAATTTTACTAGCTTGTTTTAATTTTAATAATTATTGGATTTAATGCATTAAGCTTTTAAAAGATTTAAAAATATTTTAAAATATGGGTATTATTAGTACCTACACTCGTATTAGGAAACTATAAATTTCCATTTAAAAAAAATTTAAATGTATACTTATGTACAATTGGGCTTGCACTAAATGATAATAACACCAGCGGTGAGACTGTCATAATAAAAGTCGGTGATTTTACATCTGGTGACGAACCTCAATTTATTTAATTAAGGGCCCCTTTCACCATGTGTCTTGTGACTTTAAATGGTGGTTAGCCTACAAGTAGGAGGTCCCTACAAGTCCCGGTAACCGGGAATGATGGAGTTGATATACCTTTGTTTGTACGGTAAAAGTCCCAAACATTAAAAAGAAAATAATTAAAAAAAAATCGCCTATCGAAGGATGCAGTAAACCGAGTGCATAATTTAATATAACATAAAATTATCTCTAAAACTAACTAATCAACACTTTACTTGCAGTTGGTGAAAGAGGCCCCTATAATACCACAGCCTGTAATGTCGAAATTACTGCTTTTTACTATATATATAAAAGCATATAAGGTACTGATTAATAACAAAAAATATTTTTTAAATATTTGTCTGTTTGTTCCGGCTAATCTCCGAAACGGCTGAACCGGTTTTAACGGGACTTTCACTGGCAAATAGATGATGTTATAAGGAGTAATTTAGGCAACTTTTATTTTAGAAAAATACATAATTATTATAACATAAGCAGTGCCAGTACCGCGCGCCAGTGCCAGTATGTATTTTATAAAAATTTAAAATTAAAGTATTGTCTGATAAATACACAGTATTTCTTTATTAAATATTTCTTATTGTATAACTGAGTGCAACTTGCATTTGGAATATTCCGGAAGTTTTTTATTATTTTGTATTGTTCCTGAAAATAATTTAATCCGAAATGATAAAAAAAATTCCCTCCCATATAAACAGTAAAGTTGTTTGTAGTATACACAAACATAATACACAAACGAATTTAATGTATTTCGCATTGACCTATTTTATCTAAATGTACCAATCTAATCAAAATGTATTTCATAAATATAATCATTGCAAAATATAGTAGGTAGTTAATTACATGATAATCATAAATAAAAAAAATTACTGCAACAAGTTGGCAACAAGATTAGTTTACCTAATCGGTGTCGTATTTTATATAAATATAAATATTTTTAACTAAACATTTACAAAAAATCTTACTTATTTTTTTATGTCATCCAGGACATGTTCCGCATACACGTAGGAATTTTTTCTACCTAGAAGAATCACTTTTTACGGAGTGTTTGTGGTCACCCATCACCTTTTATATAGTTTCACTTGACATTTTGTCCCAAAAGTCTGTATCACACTGTAAAAAGCACACTGTTATTCAACAGTGTCTATTTTTATTATTTGGCACGGTTTAACTATAAATTTGACAGTCCCATGTTCAAAGTAAAATTGATATTTTCTCTAACCATCATCAGTGTTGAGATGATATCGTTTCCAGTAATTTCAATAACAATCTACGATCGCTATAGAAAGTTTCCAAAGTTCTAACGACTATCTTTATAAATATTTGTTGAAGAATTTACATAATTAAATGTTACAGTCGAGTCGGTGCGATCTTTCAGTATACTACAAAATGTATGAGAATGTGTGAGGGCCTGGGCAATCTTAGTTGGTCGTCCTTTAAAACTCTCTAGCAATGTCTATTATTGTCTTCTTGAACATTTAATTCTGATAGTCGATTTGTATATTCTTTTATTAAAATAATGAAGCATTTCCGAGCGAGTAGGAGAAAAAACTGATTGCCATTTGTTATATTCATAACGGATCTAAAATGGAATATATTGTTCCTATCATAGATAACGGAAACCGTTATTACTAATGGGTTCCTATCCAATCCCAAGTGACTGTATAACGTAGGCAACTTGTTTCGTTCCCTTTAAAATTGTAATCTCAAGCCATAATAGACATTCTTTAGCAAAATTAACGTATCAGAAAAAATATTATAAAAATTTCGATGATTGATCTGGACATCCAGATAATAAGTTATTATTGTAACACACAATACAGACCATTATTGTAAATGTCGAGCGTTTACTGGGACAATGACGTGTAACATGTTCAGCGCATACTAAGCTACCAATAGGTACGAAATGATAAGACCCCTGGTCAGATATTGGATTGAAAAAAGACCTCATCTAAGAATAAATTAATTCAAATGGATCAAGCGCACACGAAACTGCTGAAACTAGCATGTTTTGTGCAAGCCACCTAACCCAATAAAATCCCAGCATAAATATGGGTGATACAGAACACAATTAGAAATCAAGTAAGTGGTAGAATTTTATTTCTCTTTTATAAGTTATTTAGATATACAAAAATGGTATTTTTTCTTATTGCTTTTCTTAAAGTAATCCCCATCTAATGTAATCTTCTACAACTTCGTTCATCCTCCGTCTGAATTCCTCGCTTCCTACTAAACTTATTTCAATTATTTTGAAGTCTTCGCCCATGACCGGAGCATTATATGTGTCTACGCACACAATTGGCAGTAACCATACAGACAATATTAAACCGTACATTTCCAACTAAAAGAAAATCAGTTATGAATCAAAAAGATTTCTACTATATGATAAATTGAACAATCAAATATTATAGCATATTTACCAGTTTCAGTTCGTATGTGTAGTCCTCCTTTGGGTATACATCTCTAACGTCAATATTAAGTCGTCGTAGCGATGCTGTCAGCTCGTTATAGTAATATTCAATGAGGTTCTCGTAGTGATACTTACGGAACTGACCATCAGTGCCAGTGAAGATGAAGTACAGCAGATCAGTTACCGGACTGCCCTTACACATAGTTTGAAAGTCCACAGCAATTGCTTCCAACTTACCATTCTGAAATCAACACTTTCATTAGAATTAGATTGGACAGTATTAAACTAAATAAATAACATACAGGCACTCTAAATTATTCAAATTTTAATAACGACATAGTCTGAATTAAAATATGAATTAAGCCTTCAGGGAGACTTTTAGGATTTTGTTGGTGTTGCCGCCGAATGCGCTGCTATAAGCACATAATTACGAAAATATCATCATGAACATATTTGTCAACACTAGACCTCGACCACCCGAACAAAATCCTAAAGACAAATATGAATTATTGTTATACAATTTTACCTTGTTTCTGTGCATCAAATTGCTTTGTTTATAATCCATATGAGTTAAAATATTACTTTTATACATTTTAGTGAATTCAGTAATTTGCATAAATCTATTTTTTTCTTTAAAAAATTTAGTTAGTCGCTCTTTATATTCAACTTTAATAACTTGTTCCATAATTTTTAAGGTTTTCTCTAATATTATATCTCCCCTTTCTTCACTAATCATTATGAAAGGAAACCTCTCAACAACTTCTGCAAATTCCTCGGGATTTTCGTGTTTATAGGCAAACGATAAAGCGTGAAATTTCGCCAATTGACTCACTGCGGCTGCAGCCGATTCCCAAGTTACTGATGTCATTCTGTTGTAAGTGCTGAAGCCCTTTACTGTTACATCTTCCAGTACGAGAATTTCTTCATAACGCTTAGAATTGCATTTGTAAAATTTAGGTACGATCAGTTTATGCTCGTCTGGCACGTGATGCTTGGCCTGTAAAGCTTCATACACTTTATTTAACACCGTATAGAAATATAACTCTGTTTCAAAAATATCTCCAATTACATTGCGAATTTCCTCGCTCAAGTTGATAACTTTTGAGAACAGTTTCAAGTCATCAAAATTTGGAGCTGATATTGTTGCTTGAAACAATTTTGAAGTATAATTTGCTCCGCCTGTATTAATAGGAGTTATTTCCACACGGTAATCACTATACTTATTTTCTTTTGCTACTTCATCGAGCAAAACCCGTAATCTTTCTTCTTCCATTACTGTAAACGTTATTAAATTTTAATTAGTGAATTTTAACGTGCCGGAGTGCAATATCTAATCGAAATAAAATGATCTCGTATTTCGACTCGTATTTATAATCAATTGCACCTGTTATCTATAATCTCTATAAAGATACAAGTGTCTGCATTATTTATCTATTTTTTTTTTACTTAATAATTTCAAAAATATCAAAATTATTCAGGAATCTATATCTCTATGCCTTAAGAGGAAGTTAGTGCGTATTTCTAGTTTTGACATATGGTGCTAAGACGTCTATAAGTTACAAGTCGCTCAGCAGGCTATAGAGAGGCCAAAAGATGAGTATAGCCTAAAAAATCAGTCATCAGAAGTGGCGAACGCGACATATAAATAAATCCTTTACTTTTGAAAGGCCAGATTTTCAAAAGGAGAGATTTTCAGATGAGCAGTTTTTCAAATCGTCAGACTTTCAAATCGTTAATATCAATATATTATATCCAAAGGACTCTGAATTTGAGTTTGACAGCAGTATTTTTAAGCGGTAAAATTAATTTATTATGAAAATACGCATTTGACATTTGACAGCTGGCCAAGATTTGTCCAATTCAAAAGGTAGAAAAATTATGGCCAGACAAACCATAATTAGCTGACAGGTCGTCGAAGAACGATTATGATTAAATCTTGTCCGGATCAAATTATGCTCGAATGGAGTTATGGAACAACGGTTATAGCAAAATTACCCTTGAAATAATTTTTGAATTTGTTAAAATTTTCAGTGTCAGGCGACCGTTCGCATAAATCCAATACCACTTCAAAAACATTCGTTGCTGGTAATAACGGAATCTGACTAAGGGCCTCTTTACTTGACACCATTTGTCAAGTAGGCTAACCGCCATTTAAAGTCACCGGTAAACGGGAATGATGGAGTTGATATAACTTTGTTTGTACGGTAATAGTCCCAAACATTAAAAAGAAAATAATAAAAAAAATCGCCTATCGAAAGATGCAGTAAACCGAGTGCATAATTTAATAAAACATAAAATTATTTCTAAAAGTAACTAATCAACACTTTAGTTGTAGTTTCACCATCTGTCAAATAGGCTAACCGTCATTTAGAGTCACCGGTAACCGGAAATGATGGAAATGAATATACCTTTGTTAGTACGGTAAAAGTCCCAAACATTAAAAAGAAAATAATAAAAAAAATCGCCTATCGAAGGATGCAGTAAACCGAGTGCATAATTTAATAAAACATACAATTATTTCTAAAAGTAACTAATCAACACTTTACTTGTAGTTGGTGAAAGAGGTCTAGAAGACCTTTTCTACACCAGACATTTTAGAAACTATTTAGGTTATTTGGTCGCTGTCCCATTTCAGAACCGATTGCCCGATTTGGTGAATAGTTATGTATCTCCAGAGCGTCATTCGTTATCTAGTAGCGTCGCCATTTCAAACGCTGACGTTATATTGACGACACGTTTGGTCTAGTGGCTAGTAACCCTAGCTGTTAACCAAACGGTCGCGGGTTCGAATCCCGCTAGGGGCAAATGTTTATGTGTTAACATTTTACCTTTGTACCTGAGTCATGGATGTTTTATATTTATAATATGTATGTATTTACAAACAAAAAAGTAATCTATGTAGTATATCAACTGTCTGGTATCCATAATACGAGCATTGGTTGCTTACTGTGGAACTAGATGGCGCTGTGTGGAATATGTGAATATAATATATGTGAATATATATTATTTATTAATCACAAGTAACAATCCTTATATATTATAAATAAAAAAAAGTACTCCGTGGCGTCTGTCTGTCTGGCTGTTCGCGATAAACTCAAAAACTACTGCACCAATTTTCATGCTGATAGAGTGGTTATGGCCGAAGTCGCGGGCACCAGCTAGTTACAAATATATAAATATCGTAAATGTATTGTGTAAAAAATAATCAGAAAATTAGAATTAAATTTGCAGTAAGAGTACAGACATGATTACTGAATGGTTTATTTATTAAACTAAATCAATACGATTTTTTTTTATGTTAAGGTCGATAGACAGGTTGACGGTCCACTTGATGGTAGGTGGCTACCGTCGCCGATAACACAAACAACGCTACAAGTACACTGCCGACTAAAGTAAGGTTAAGGATAAGGGATTTGGAAAAGTATATAGCGGGTGTTTTTTTTTTTTTTGTAAAAAAATTGTAAAAAATAATAAAAAAAAAAATTAATCCAAATTATTTTTTTATTCCAAAGCTCAATACATGGCATTTACATTTAAAAATGAATTATAAATAAAATGCTTAATAGATTTAAATTATTTATAAGTATTTTTTGAAAATAATTAGTTAGTTTATAAGTTTTGTATATATTAATTTGTATATAATTTATATTTATCATTTAGTTAGTTAATTAATTAATTAATTTTGTTTAATTTTAATGTAATATATTATATAATTGATTTTAAATAAATACTCGTATGCAGAATAAAATGAATTCGGGCATTTGATCATCGCGGCTGTTCTTGACGAAGCCCTTTCTAGACGTCCAATTTTGGGCCACTTTTTCTGACTGGCCGTATCACGAATAACACAAACAATGTTGGCCTCCAAGGCGACAATTGTTGATGGTTTATCAGCATAAACCATTTACTTCACGTGGCCCCACAGGCAATAATCGAGAGGTGTCAGCGAAAAACCAAAAATATAAATCTCGTTCCACACTTCTTCAACGGCGATATTCTCATCAGTACGCACATTCCTTCGAAGTGTTACACCAACACAATTGAATTTGCATCATTTAGAGAGTAGGAGTTTGACGGATGACTTGCTCAGATGGACGATTATGAGCGCCATAACAATCACGAAGTCGTCTAATAAGTTGCACGAATTGATGACTGTTTTTCAAAGTAAATCTGGATAATTTTGTAGCGTTGTTCAAGCGTCAATCTATTCATGATAATTTGCCAAAGTATTCTGTACCTTTACCATGGAGTTTACTTACAATGACCGCAATCGCTAGCGAGAGCATAAAATATTTAAGTATATGGAAAATTGTCAATTTGACATTGACAGATTTTCATATAAATGTTTTACTTTTACCCCTCTGAAACAAGAACAATATGGACCGGGCATACCCCCTCAACCGGCGTGACTGAATTCTAACTTCACTTCAAACAATTTGGCACATAAGATGGCTACCTTTCATAGAGATTTTCGTTTTTTTCTATTACGACACTGCTTGATGCAGCACGAAGGCATAATTTTTCAATTTAAAACAATGCCCTGCACACGACAAAAAGTAGTTTTTTTAATCGTTCTCTCACAAAAACAACAAAATATTTCCTATACTACCACGAAACTCTGCATATAAAATGGCAGCACCGGTCACGCTTTGGTAGTCATGAAGTCAGCAAAGAGTGTTGCCAAAATTTGCGCTTAACAAGATACTATTTATATCTTTTTTCTTATTCAACTGTCACCTAGTTAAAATGAGACAAAATGATTTTAGACATTAACGTATCGATATAACATATATATATATAAGCTACGGTTCATATAGTAGAATAGGGCGCCTCCATAGATTATTTACTCTGAGTTTTACCGTACTGTCATTGTCATCATCGCACTCGCTTGCGAGAGGGTAAAACATTTATATGAAAAACTGTCAACTGTCAATGTCAAATTGACAATTTTTTCCATATAAATATTTTATGCTCTCGCTAGCGATTGCGGTGATTGTAAACTCATGGTAAAGGTACTGATCATAAATGTCAAAAAATGAGCGCAGTCTAATTAACCCTTTCGAAAGTTTTATCGGGCTTAAATAAACACTCTTTCACACAGAAACACAACAGCACACATGCTGCGATATCATAAAAAAGTAGCTTGTACAAATTGAGCTAATTTATAATAATTTAACCAATTTTAATTTTTGTAATAAATGAGTGAGATAGTGTTGCTAAATTATTATCTGATAAAATAATTGGTAAAATTTTCCGAGTGCATATCTAATTTTATCTCTGATAAATAAACAATTCGATAAATAAAAAGTGATTTAAAAACAACAAGATTAAGTCTTCAATGTTGTCAATAAAAATAGATTAATACATTCTTATTTATTATTTTCTTTTATTTTATAAAAAATCATAACTATACTAAGTATATCACAATGAATTGAATTGAATTTTATTCGCGCAACACAAACATAATATAAAAAACACAAAACAGAAATTAATAAACAGGTTAAAGTTATGTAATAATGGCTCAGCATTGACGACACGTTTGGTCTAGTGGCTAGTAACCCTAGCTGTTAACCAAACGGTCGCGGGTTCGAATCCCGCTAGGGGCAAATGTTTATGTGTTAACATTTTACCTTTGTACCTGAGGCATGGCTGTTTTATATTTATAATATGTATGTATTTACAAAAAAAAGTAATCTATGTAGTATATCAACTGTCTGGTATCCATAATACAAGCCTATAGTTGCTTAATTTGGAACTAGATGGTGCTGTGTGGAATGTGTGAAGATATTATAATAATTGTTTATGCTGAGATTCTAGATAATAGACAAGCACCTGCAGCGCTCATTTTCAGCCAGCACGTTAGGACTCACTACACAAACATATTATGTACAACATATTCTATTACACTATACTAACATATTTTATACAAAATACAAATATATTTAATAAATAATAATAATAATCCATTTATTAACTCCACACAATCACAAAACCACAGAATATATAGACAATGTTAACTTAATTGTTACATACAAGAGCAATGGTCGTAACTGTATGAGAGCTTGGTATTTAAAAATACCTGTGTTACAGATCACCTGTGTTACACCACTCCGCAGATTGCACAAAGCATAATAATACTCACAAATATCAAAATACAATTATTAATACTAAATACAAAAGATAAATGTCAAATACTAAAAGACATTAAAGAGTGGACGAATATTTTTTTCCGTTTCTTCATAATACAAGCTCTTAAACCATTTTGTGACTGTAGCCTTACATTTAGGAAGAGATATCCTCTGTTAGAATTTATCTTATTGTAAATATAATCGCCAAGAAAACAGTAAAACCTATAATAGAATTGAATTGTTGAATTGAATTGAATTGAATTGTTTGAAGGGGCAAATAAGATGCTTTCTACCGGACTGGACTGTACGGTAATTGAGAATGTTGTTTGAGAACAATGTGAAGTATAAAAGACTGTCTAACAGTTAGTACTTAGATAAGATAAATTACTTAGATATGATTTAGATATGGAAATATATTAGATAAAAATATGTAATATAAAAAAAAACTTATAACAAAGAATTTATACTCGTATATAATTATATACACAATGCAATTCATTTAACAATTAAACAAAAATTTACATATTTTGATATAAATGATGGATAAATGGATTATGATTTTTGAAAGTCCACAAATAAAGCTTACGCCTAAAGGTGTACCTGCTAGGCGCTCCTAGGTCCCAATTGCTGACACCAGACTTGATCTAAGCCTTCCTACTGACAGTCTACGAATTTTATTAATAAATAATTTAAAAAAAATTATAGATAGGAGGCCTCATGAATAAATCTCTGTTACTTCTCAACATGGACCTCAACTTCGACTCAGAAAATATACTTCAAGATAGTGTAATCTATTAAAAATTAAATATTTTCGTACGATTCTTAAATATGCGTATCAGTTTAAAAAATATATGTAACACGCATATATTTAATCACTTGTAAGCGTGTGTTGGTAAACCAGTGACGTGGGTACGAATATTGTTGATGACGATTACAGTAATTATAGATAGTGTAATATGACTTAAGTAATTATATGCGACAAATTAGTTTATTTTTTTTCTTTTGATGTGTTTACGGAGTATAATCCGTAAATTTACGGATTATCCCTCGTCGACGAGGGCAAGTCAGCGAGGGGGTATGTGAGACTCCCCGGCGGGGGTACCCATTAAACCCCCCACCCCCCATATTCCACCATCAGCGGCAAATATGAGACCCGGGATCACAGCGAGGCCATATCCCAGGGCCCCACAAACACCGCCACGTCATCCCGGGCCCATATCCTGCGGCCAAGCCGCGTTCCACTTCTGTGTCAACACAACTCTCACCTGTTGAGTCCCAGAAGCCAGATCCTCTAACGCCCCAGAACAACCAGGCAGCGCCACCGTAACATCCCAGTGACGCCGACCAGCACTTCTTTCCTATATGTAGCAGTCTATTGGGCCAGAAAACACAGGAGGAGACCCAGCACGTGTCATTTCACAGCCAGCACACGAAAACCTGTGGCCAACCGGTACCGGAGCCCACAGACCTCCCTGATGACCCAAGGCCTGTTACTCCTCTTTTACGGCCGCATGTGAGGGCAGCCTAGGGGGGGATGCTCACCGGGAAGGAAACCGGAAGCTGCGCACGCACACTCTACTAGGAGAGCGCTTCCCTGAGCACTCTTCCTCCTCTGTGTCCCCAACAAACCAAGGTCGGTGTCTACTAATACGGCACTAATAAAATTAGTAGGTATAAATATACACACAAGTAAATATTATATTATAATATTATTATTAAATAATAAATATTAAGTATTACTTTTTTAAATATATACTAATCATAGCTGGTGCCTGCGACTTCGTCCACGTTAAACGATGAAAGGTAGCCTATGTCCTTTCTAGTGTCCCAGACAACGTGTATGCAAAATTTCATGGTGATCGGTTCAGTAGTTTTTGCGTGAAATAGTTACAAACTTCCATACATCCATACATACTTTCGCATTTATAATATTAGTACTGATACGGATACTGTATTCAGCTAAAATATTGACTATATACTGCTGCTGGTACACGAGACTTCGTGGGTATTTGCCAAACGTTGGATCTTTATTTTTAGATAGCTATAGTGTTCTATTGGAATATTTAGTCTATGTATTGGTAAAACATTTTTCGAAGATAACCCTCCTACATATGTACAAACATACAAACTTTACATCTTTATAATCAATATTATGTGTAATAATTATAATTATACTAATGTAAACAATAAATAGAGTGATAATTTAGTATAAACAATCGATGTACGTATTATTTATTTTCATTACAAAATAATTTGCTTATCTCTTCAAATATTTTCAATATCGCAATCTTGGTGAATTTAATGTTTTATCTTTTTTATCTTATCTTGTTATTCACAAGCAATTATCGAGTAATTGTTTATAAAAAGATTTACAATATCAATCTATATACCTTCTCCGGAATTCCATTATTACGTAAATATAAACATAGTAGGTAATTCTGTATTTCTTTATTTGAACTGTACTTAAGCAACTCACAACGCCATCTAGGCGATTCGCGCGTAAACAATCATGGAGAAGTTTTAATAAATACTGTTGGTTATGGGTTCAGATTTATGCAGAGTTAAAGACGTATAAGTAATTTTTATGTGAATTTATATTATCTTGAAAATACGGAGATGCCATTATAACACATAACAAAAAACGAAAATTATTTTATTTTGTAAATGACATATAATAATTCACATATTTAAATATAGAATCAACAGAACAAGTAGACAATATGAACAGTACTCTGAGGGAATTATGTATGTATGTAAGTACTCTGAGGAGTATGTAAGTGTATTGAGTGAATCATTTCAACAAATACTTACAACAACTCTAATTGTTATAGGATTGTTCTAAAGCTAATTGAGACTAAGCTAAAAGCAAATGATTTTGAATATTTTGAATATGGCATGACTGCGAAACACAGTGTACTGTGTTTCTACTTAAACTTACTGCTCTTTGTAATTATAGCAAGACAACCTCAAAGTAGACATAACTATGTAGGTATAATTATAATATATTATAAAAAGAAAATTGGCGAATTACTTTTGAAAAATTAATAGAATATTCTCTTCTTTTTCTTTTTCTTATTATTATTATTATTATTATTTTAATTAATAAATAAATTTAAAAATATATTTTTTATGGTTCTTTAGGCCTATTTGTATATAATCTATAATATATATATTTTTAAATTTATGGCTGTATGTAATCTAAATCTAAATAAATATATATATTCTCTCTGTTATTATATATATATGAGCGAGCTCATCTGGATACTTTCCAACTTATTCAATATTCCTTAAATCTACAATAAAATAAGGAATGAAATAAATTTTCTATTATAAATATTTTATTTCGAAAATTGTAATAATGTTTTTTTACAAAAGGTCCTTCGAGACACATTCGTCGATTATTTCGTTGAGCCTAGATGCGAACAAACCACTGGGCTTCACAGTGTATTCTTTTAAATCGGCTCCGTCCCTTAAATCTGATATATTCTCTTTAGCGGCAGTCATCCCTGACAGATAAGTCATCCCGATGAAAAGTCCAAACATCTCCGACTAAAATTAAATAAAATTATGATAATTTATTTAATCCTTACATTATTATAAAACAAAGTCCTCCGCTGCGTCTGTCCGTCTGTCTGTTCGCAATAAACTCAAAAACTACTGCACCGATTTTCATGCGGTTTTCACCAATGGATAGAGGTATAATCAGGGAAGGTTTTACGGAAAAAAATGCACTCCGAGCGAAGCCGGGAGCGGGACAGCTAGTCAAAAATAACTTCTCCACTCAAAATCTAAAGAACCCATTGAGTGGTGGAGGTGCTTGCCTTATCTCAGGAGCACACTGAATCTGGCCAACATTGGAAGGCTTTAGTGGCAAAGAAAACAACGTTTCGCAGAAGTCTGCGTCTTGCTGCAGACATGCAGCATGGGGCTGCAGATGTTGGGCAGCCCGTCTGGCTGCAGTAAGTGGTTACTGCCCATACAGAAGACCATACAGAAGACCATACAGAAGACCGTGAAATAACAGCGTGCGTGCTATTATGTTTTATTGAGTTAGAAACGGATGCCATAGCCCATTTTCCCTATCTCCCCTTTTTTTTTTTTTTTTAGTTTCCCCCGGGGGTTACACCACCCCCGTGGGCCGTATATTTACATCACATAAAGACATTATAAAGACAAATTAAATTACTAACATTATAATTGGGGGAAGTATACATTTACCCCTTGCATAGGCAAGGGACCTTATTTGGCTAATTAATATTCATATTTATATTATTTATATTCATATTATTTATATCAAATTCATATCTCCCCTTAATCTCTTAAGGGGGTAGCTTACAGAAGACCACAGTGAAATAACAGAATATGTGCTGTTGTGTTTTGGTGAATGAGTAAGGGATGCCAGAGCCCATTACCCCATCCCTTCCGTATCCTCAATGTTTCTATGGTCTGCAGCGCACTTGCAGCACCCGTGACGTTACTTGTGTTATAGGCGACGGTAGCCATAATACCATCAAGTAGACCACCAGCTTGTCTGTGGAAAGTTCAAAAAAATCCACACGGAATGTTCGATGAAGGTTTAAAGTCTAGGCACGTTACGAGCAGGCACGAAAAAGTGATTCTACAGCCTGTTAAAACCTACTTAAAAACGCTCAAATGGGAAGTCCTACCCCACCCGCCATATTCCCCAGATATTGCTCCGTTCGATGGCACATGGTCTGGCTAAACAGCAGTTCTGCTCGTATGAAGACATCTCAAAATGGCTTGATTCGTGAATAGCCTCAAAATACGAACACTTCTACCGTGATGGTATTCGAGCTCTGCCAAAAAGTTGTCGCTAACGATGGGCAATATTTTGAATGATTCATTTGTAACTATTTTTTCACAATAATGTGGCATTTTCATCAAAAAAACAGCGAGAACTTAGTTGCACACCAATTTTTTTTTTATAACCTAAAGATCGTCAGACAGGCTGATGATCCACTTGATGGTAGGTGGCTATCATAGCCTATAACACAATCACGCTTATTAGTGGGATTAAGGACAAGGTTAATAGACAAAGATAGGGACCGGGCTCTAGCATTCCTTAGTCACTCATCGAAACACAACAGCAAACATGCTATTATAAGGACTAATTACTGTCGCTAGGCTGCACTTCTTCTTTTCATGGACTTATTCGGTTAATCAGTCCACATTATTCAATTAAACGACTTTAAAGGGAGTGGCCCTTTCTACAACTTGTGACTAAAATTGGAACAAAACAAGTAACGTAAACCAAACCATACCGCTTTCAAATCTGCTTCAAACTTGTCCCTTGGATATACGTCATCAATGTCAACATGAAGTCTTCGTAACGCCGATGAGAGCTCTGTATAGTAATATTCAATAAGATTTTTTAAATGATTCTTGCGGAATTGGCCATCTGTTCCAGTGTAGATGAAATACATGAGATCTGACACCGGGTTGCCACAGCACATCATTTGAAAGTCTAGTAAAATAATTTCCAAATTTCCATCCTGTAAATAAATAAGAATTTGGTTAAATCTACAGTTCCCTCTTTTTCGGACCAAGCGCTTTAAAACATCTCTTATAGTGCGCACTGCCAACGTTTGGAACTCCTGAGCTCATATAACCCAAATCTTTTCAAAGTTCGATAGAATAGGCATCTTCTGGATGAACTAGCTCCATCTTAGGCCTCATCCTTGCTACACAGATGGTTATTGGCCAAGAGCAAAACCCATCTAAAAAAATCTACAATTCTCTGTTAACATTCATAGTTGATGATATAAATCTGGGAAACTAAATCTGGTACAAAGACTAATGAACAATTTCTATTTAACCTAGATGATAAATAACTAAGAATATGTCCGGTAAAGTTAATTTCCATTTGAGTCGTCTAAATTTGTGTTATCAAAAAGCTGAAAAGCTTCAAAGTTCAGATGATGATGATGATGAAGTCTTTTTAATGAGTGTCTCTGTATTTTTTATTAACGGTACTCACGGGGTCTATTTCACGTCTATTTGTGATGTATGTTGCGAATATACCAGGATAACATACCAAGGTTCAAAATACGTTACTTCATAATATTTTTCTTTATCGTTAGAGCAAATAATCATTAGAACAGAGAAAAAACTCAAAAATGCACATGATACAAGATTAGCTTAGGAACATTGAGGTTTCAGTCCTAATGTTCCGATCCCAACAGAAGATATTTAAAATAAAAAATTACTTACTTCGTTTCGCTTATGCATCAAATTGCCTTTTCTGAAATCACCATGTACTATCACTTTAATACTGTTCGGTTTATAAAACCTCAAAAGGCTGGGATATTGATCGGTCTCGAAGTATTTCTTCACTCTATCTTTATTCTCTTCATTAACATTGTCTATGCTAATATTCACCATACGTGTGTAAACTATATCTCTTAAATTTTCATTCTCACCAAACAACAATGGAAAATATTTTATATTAGCTTCAAATTCGTCTGGATCTTCTTGATAGTACGCCATTGATAAAGCGTGAAATTTTGCTAAACTTCCTATAGCTGCCGACGCGTATTCCAAATCCACAGTATCAAACCTGTCATGGGTTACAAAGCCTTTTACTGTCAAGTCTTCAAGCACCAGAACTTCTTCTAAGTATTTCGAACTACTTTTATAGTACTTTGGTATATTAAGTCTATGATTTTCAGGTAAGCCGTGCTTATCTTGCATTTTGTCGTAAACTTTCATCAAGACTTCATAAAAGTTGAATTCGTTGTTCAAAATTCTAGGTTCAGCGAAACAAGATCTCAAGTCTTCGCCGACTTTGCATACTTTAGAGAACATATGTAAAGTTTTTTTGCCCGCATCCGACATTGAAGCAACAAACAAGTCTGAGGTAAAGGAGTCGTCGGATACTATAGATTTTATTTCAATATTTTTATCATTATAACCATGATCCTTGGCTATGTCCGTGAGGAGAACACGAAGCCAATTTTCCGCCATTTTAAAATCTGAAAAAATAATAATTTCAAAATGTTACTAATCAACGGTAACAGAGCTGGCTGTTTTTTCATAGATGGCGCTGGTGTATAATTAGTTTTAAATTTATCTATAGGAATGTTTCTTTGATTTCAATGCGAAATGTCTGTTAAGATGAAATACAAACGTCATTGAAATCGAATACAGCAAATAGCAACGTTTTATTTATTACGTACGTAGTGTAGGTCGTTTTTTGAAAATTCCACAGGAACCTAACATTTTTTCCAAGACAAAAAGTATCCATTATGTTAATCTTGGTAATAAACTGTGTGTGTGCTAAATTTTATCCGAAACCGTTGTCGTTTTTCCGTGAAATAGTAACAAACATACAAACTTTCGCATATATTATTGGAGTTTATTCATATTATGTACATATGAAAATTTGAAAATATGCATATTGAAAATTTATGGGAGTAAAATCAAAATTGTCACACGAATGCGTTATGTTATGCGTTATAGTTACGTTCTTTTTTTATTTTTTTAACTATTTTAGAACACCTATCTGAAGTTTCAGAGATATTGCGCCACACACCAATTTTTTTTACTAGCTGTTGCACGCGTTTAGGATTACATTTACATTACATTTAGGAAGAGATATCCTCTGTTAGAATTTATCTTATTGTAAATATAATCGCCAAGAAAACAGTAAAACCTATAATAGAATTGAATTGTTGAATTGAATTGAATTGAATTGTTTGAAGGGGCAAATAAGATGCTTTCTACCGGACTGGACTGTACGGTAATTGAGAATGTTGTTTGAGAACAATGTGAAGTATAAAAGACTGTCTAACAGTTAGTACTTAGATAAGATAAATTACTTAGATATGATTTAGATATGGAAATATATTAGATAAAAATATGTAATATAAAAAAAAACTTATAACAAAGAATTTATACTCGTATATAATTATATACACAATGCAATTCATTTAACAATTAAACAAAAATTTACATATTTTGATATAAATGATGGATAAATGGATTATGATTTTTGAAAGTCCACAAATAAAGCTTACGCCTAAAGGTGTACCTGCTAGGCGCTCCTAGGTCCCAATTGCTGACACCAGACTTGATCTAAGCCTTCCTACTGACAGTCTACGAATTTTATTAATAAATAATTTAAAAAAAATTATAGATAGGAGGCCTCATGAATAAATCTCTGTTACTTCTCAACATGGACCTCAACTTCGACTCAGAAAATATACTTCAAGATAGTGTAATCTATTAAAAATTAAATATTTTCGTACGATTCTTAAATATGCGTATCAGTTTAAAAAATATATGTAACACGCATATATTTAATCACTTGTAAGCGTGTGTTGGTAAACCAGTGACGTGGGTACGAATATTGTTGATGACGATTACAGTAATTATAGATAGTGTAATATGACTTAAGTAATTATATGCGACAAATTAGTTTATTTTTTTTCTTTTGATGTGTTTACGGAGTATAATCCGTAAATTTACGGATTATCCCTCGTCGACGAGGGCAAGTCAGCGAGGGGGTATGTGAGACTCCCCGGCGGGGGTACCCATTAAACCCCCCACCCCCCATATTCCACCATCAGCGGCAAATATGAGACCCGGGATCACAGCGAGGCCATATCCCAGGGCCCCACAAACACCGCCACGTCATCCCGGGCCCATATCCTGCGGCCAAGCCGCGTTCCACTTCTGTGTCAACACAACTCTCACCTGTTGAGTCCCAGAAGCCAGATCCTCTAACGCCCCAGAACAACCAGGCAGCGCCACCGTAACATCCCAGTGACGCCGACCAGCACTTCTTTCCTATATGTAGCAGTCTATTGGGCCAGAAAACACAGGAGGAGACCCAGCACGTGTCATTTCACAGCCAGCACACGAAAACCTGTGGCCAACCGGTACCGGAGCCCACAGACCTCCCTGATGACCCAAGGCCTGTTACTCCTCTTTTACGGCCGCATGTGAGGGCAGCCTAGGGGGGGATGCTCACCGGGAAGGAAACCGGAAGCTGCGCACGCACACTCTACTAGGAGAGCGCTTCCCTGAGCACTCTTCCTCCTCTGTGTCCCCAACAAACCAAGGTCGGTGTCTACTAATACGGCACTAATAAAATTAGTAGGTATAAATATACACACAAGTAAATATTATATTATAATATTATTATTAAATAATAAATATTAAGTATTACTTTTTTAAATATATACTAATCATAGCTGGTGCCTGCGACTTCGTCCACGTTAAACGATGAAAGGTAGCCTATGTCCTTTCTAGTGTCCCAGACAACGTGTATGCAAAATTTCATGGTGATCGGTTCAGTAGTTTTTGCGTGAAATAGTTACAAACTTCCATACATCCATACATACTTTCGCATTTATAATATTAGTACTGATACGGATACTGTATTCAGCTAAAATATTGACTATATACTGCTGCTGGTACACGAGACTTCGTGGGTATTTGCCAAACGTTGGATCTTTATTTTTAGATAGCTATAGTGTTCTATTGGAATATTTAGTCTATGTATTGGTAAAACATTTTTCGAAGATAACCCTCCTACATATGTACAAACATACAAACTTTACATCTTTATAATCAATATTATGTGTAATAATTATAATTATACTAATGTAAACAATAAATAGAGTGATAATTTAGTATAAACAATCGATGTACGTATTATTTATTTTCATTACAAAATAATTTGCTTATCTCTTCAAATATTTTCAATATCGCAATCTTGGTGAATTTAATGTTTTATCTTTTTTATCTTATCTTGTTATTCACAAGCAATTATCGAGTAATTGTTTATAAAAAGATTTACAATATCAATCTATATACCTTCTCCGGAATTCCATTATTACGTAAATATAAACATAGTAGGTAATTCTGTATTTCTTTATTTGAACTGTACTTAAGCAACTCACAACGCCATCTAGGCGATTCGCGCGTAAACAATCATGGAGAAGTTTTAATAAATACTGTTGGTTATGGGTTCAGATTTATGCAGAGTTAAAGACGTATAAGTAATTTTTATGTGAATTTATATTATCTTGAAAATACGGAGATGCCATTATAACACATAACAAAAAACGAAAATTATTTTATTTTGTAAATGACATATAATAATTCACATATTTAAATATAGAATCAACAGAACAAGTAGACAATATGAACAGTACTCTGAGGGAATTATGTATGTATGTAAGTACTCTGAGGAGTATGTAAGTGTATTGAGTGAATCATTTCAACAAATACTTACAACAACTCTAATTGTTATAGGATTGTTCTAAAGCTAATTGAGACTAAGCTAAAAGCAAATGATTTTGAATATTTTGAATATGGCATGACTGCGAAACACAGTGTACTGTGTTTCTACTTAAACTTACTGCTCTTTGTAATTATAGCAAGACAACCTCAAAGTAGACATAACTATGTAGGTATAATTATAATATATTATAAAAAGAAAATTGGCGAATTACTTTTGAAAAATTAATAGAATATTCTCTTCTTTTTCTTTTTCTTATTATTATTATTATTATTATTTTAATTAATAAATAAATTTAAAAATATATTTTTTATGGTTCTTTAGGCCTATTTGTATATAATCTATAATATATATATTTTTAAATTTATGGCTGTATGTAATCTAAATCTAAATAAATATATATATTCTCTCTGTTATTATATATATATGAGCGAGCTCATCTGGATACTTTCCAACTTATTCAATATTCCTTAAATCTACAATAAAATAAGGAATGAAATAAATTTTCTATTATAAATATTTTATTTCGAAAATTGTAATAATGTTTTTTTACAAAAGGTCCTTCGAGACACATTCGTCGATTATTTCGTTGAGCCTAGATGCGAACAAACCACTGGGCTTCACAGTGTATTCTTTTAAATCGGCTCCGTCCCTTAAATCTGATATATTCTCTTTAGCGGCAGTCATCCCTGACAGATAAGTCATCCCGATGAAAAGTCCAAACATCTCCGACTAAAATTAAATAAAATTATGATAATTTATTTAATCCTTACATTATTATAAAACAAAGTCCTCCGCTGCGTCTGTCCGTCTGTCTGTTCGCAATAAACTCAAAAACTACTGCACCGATTTTCATGCGGTTTTCACCAATGGATAGAGGTATAATCAGGGAAGGTTTTACGAAAAAAAATGCACTCCGAGCGAAGCCGGGAGCGGGACAGCTAGTCAAAAATAACTTCTCCACTCAAAATCTAAAGAACCCATTGAGTGGTGGAGGTGCTTGCCTTATCTCAGGAGCACACTGAATCTGGCCAACATTGGAAGGCTTTAGTGGCAAAGAAAACAACGTTTCGCAGAAGTCTGCGTCTTGCTGCAGACATGCAGCATGGGGCTGCAGATGTTGGGCAGCCCGTCTGGCTGCAGTAAGTGGTTACTGCCCATACAGAAGACCATACAGAAGACCATACAGAAGACCGTGAAATAACAGCGTGCGTGCTATTATGTTTTATTGAGTTAGAAACGGATGCCATAGCCCATTTTCCCTATCTCCCCTTTTTTTTTTTTTTTTAGTTTCCCCCGGGGGTTACACCACCCCCGTGGGCCGTATATTTACATCACATAAAGACATTATAAAGACAAATTAAATTACTAACATTATAATTGGGGGAAGTATACATTTACCCCTTGCATAGGCAAGGGACCTTATTTGGCTAATTAATATTCATATTTATATTATTTATATTCATATTATTTATATCAAATTCATATCTCCCCTTAATCTCTTAAGGGGGTAGCTTACAGAAGACCACAGTGAAATAACAGAATATGTGCTGTTGTGTTTTGGTGAATGAGTAAGGGATGCCAGAGCCCATTACCCCATCCCTTCCGTATCCTCAATGTTTCTATGGTCTGCAGCGCACTTGCAGCACCCGTGACGTTACTTGTGTTATAGGCGACGGTAGCCATAATACCATCAAGTAGACCACCAGCTTGTCTGTGGAAAGTTCAAAAAAATCCACACGGAATGTTCGATGAAGGTTTAAAGTCTAGGCACGTTACGAGCAGGCACGAAAAAGTGATTCTACAGCCTGTTAAAACCTACTTAAAAACGCTCAAATGGGAAGTCCTACCCCACCCGCCATATTCCCCAGATATTGCTCCGTTCGATGGCACATGGTCTGGCTAAACAGCAGTTCTGCTCGTATGAAGACATCTCAAAATGGCTTGATTCGTGAATAGCCTCAAAATACGAACACTTCTACCGTGATGGTATTCGAGCTCTGCCAAAAAGTTGTCGCTAACGATGGGCAATATTTTGAATGATTCATTTGTAACTATTTTTTCACAATAATGTGGCATTTTCATCAAAAAAACAGCGAGAACTTAGTTGCACACCAATTTTTTTTTTATAACCTAAAGATCGTCAGACAGGCTGATGATCCACTTGATGGTAGGTGGCTATCATAGCCTATAACACAATCACGCTTATTAGTGGGATTAAGGACAAGGTTAATAGACAAAGATAGGGACCGGGCTCTAGCATTCCTTAGTCACTCATCGAAACACAACAGCAAACATGCTATTATAAGGACTAATTACTGTCGCTAGGCTGCACTTCTTCTTTTCATGGACTTATTCGGTTAATCAGTCCACATTATTCAATTAAACGACTTTAAAGGGAGTGGCCCTTTCTACAACTTGTGACTAAAATTGGAACAAAACAAGTAACGTAAACCAAACCATACCGCTTTCAAATCTGCTTCAAACTTGTCCCTTGGATATACGTCATCAATGTCAACATGAAGTCTTCGTAACGCCGATGAGAGCTCTGTATAGTAATATTCAATAAGATTTTTTAAATGATTCTTGCGGAATTGGCCATCTGTTCCAGTGTAGATGAAATACATGAGATCTGACACCGGGTTGCCACAGCACATCATTTGAAAGTCTAGTAAAATAATTTCCAAATTTCCATCCTGTAAATAAATAAGAATTTGGTTAAATCTACAGTTCCCTCTTTTTCGGACCAAGCGCTTTAAAACATCTCTTATAGTGCGCACTGCCAACGTTTGGAACTCCTGAGCTCATATAACCCAAATCTTTTCAAAGTTCGATAGAATAGGCATCTTCTGGATGAACTAGCTCCATCTTAGGCCTCATCCTTGCTACACAGATGGTTATTGGCCAAGAGCAAAACCCATCTAAAAAAATCTACAATTCTCTGTTAACATTCATAGTTGATGATATAAATCTGGGAAACTAAATCTGGTACAAAGACTAATGAACAATTTCTATTTAACCTAGATGATAAATAACTAAGAATATGTCCGGTAAAGTTAATTTCCATTTGAGTCGTCTAAATTTGTGTTATCAAAAAGCTGAAAAGCTTCAAAGTTCAGATGATGATGATGATGAAGTCTTTTTAATGAGTGTCTCTGTATTTTTTATTAACGGTACTCACGGGGTCTATTTCACGTCTATTTGTGATGTATGTTGCGAATATACCAGGATAACATACCAAGGTTCAAAATACGTTACTTCATAATATTTTTCTTTATCGTTAGAGCAAATAATCATTAGAACAGAGAAAAAACTCAAAAATGCACATGATACAAGATTAGCTTAGGAACATTGAGGTTTCAGTCCTAATGTTCCGATCCCAACAGAAGATATTTAAAATAAAAAATTACTTACTTCGTTTCGCTTATGCATCAAATTGCCTTTTCTGAAATCACCATGTACTATCACTTTAATACTGTTCGGTTTATAAAACCTCAAAAGGCTGGGATATTGATCGGTCTCGAAGTATTTCTTCACTCTATCTTTATTCTCTTCATTAACATTGTCTATGCTAATATTCACCATACGTGTGTAAACTATATCTCTTAAATTTTCATTCTCACCAAACAACAATGGAAAATATTTTATATTAGCTTCAAATTCGTCTGGATCTTCTTGATAGTACGCCATTGATAAAGCGTGAAATTTTGCTAAACTTCCTATAGCTGCCGACGCGTATTCCAAATCCACAGTATCAAACCTGTCATGGGTTACAAAGCCTTTTACTGTCAAGTCTTCAAGCACCAGAACTTCTTCTAAGTATTTCGAACTACTTTTATAGTACTTTGGTATATTAAGTCTATGATTTTCAGGTAAGCCGTGCTTATCTTGCATTTTGTCGTAAACTTTCATCAAGACTTCATAAAAGTTGAATTCGTTGTTCAAAATTCTAGGTTCAGCGAAACAAGATCTCAAGTCTTCGCCGACTTTGCATACTTTAGAGAACATATGTAAAGTTTTTTTGCCCGCATCCGACATTGAAGCAACAAACAAGTCTGAGGTAAAGGAGTCGTCGGATACTATAGATTTTATTTCAATATTTTTATCATTATAACCATGATCCTTGGCTATGTCCGTGAGGAGAACACGAAGCCAATTTTCCGCCATTTTAAAATCTGAAAAAATAATAATTTCAAAATGTTACTAATCAACGGTAACAGAGCTGGCTGTTTTTTCATAGATGGCGCTGGTGTATAATTAGTTTTAAATTTATCTATAGGAATGTTTCTTTGATTTCAATGCGAAATGTCTGTTAAGATGAAATACAAACGTCATTGAAATCGAATACAGCAAATAGCAACGTTTTATTTATTACGTACGTAGTGTAGGTCGTTTTTTGAAAATTCCACAGGAACCTAACATTTTTTCCAAGACAAAAAGTATCCATTATGTTAATCTTGGTAATAAACTGTGTGTGTGCTAAATTTTATCCGAAACCGTTGTCGTTTTTCCGTGAAATAGTAACAAACATACAAACTTTCGCATATATTATTGGAGTTTATTCATATTATGTACATATGAAAATTTGAAAATATGCATATTGAAAATTTATGGGAGTAAAATCAAAATTGTCACACGAATGCGTTATGTTATGCGTTATAGTTACGTTCTTTTTTTATTTTTTTAACTATTTTAGAACACCTATCTGAAGTTTCAGAGATATTGCGCCACACACCAATTTTTTTTACTAGCTGTTGCACGCGTTTAGGATTACATTTACATTACATTTAGGAAGAGATATCCTCTGTTAGAATTTATCTTATTGTAAATATAATCGCCAAGAAAACAGTAAAACCTATAATAGAATTGAATTGTTGAATTGAATTGAATTGAATTGTTTGAAGGGGCAAATAAGATGCTTTCTACCGGACTGGACTGTACGGTAATTGAGAATGTTGTTTGAGAACAATGTGAAGTATAAAAGACTGTCTAACAGTTAGTACTTAGATAAGATAAATTACTTAGATATGATTTAGATATGGAAATATATTAGATAAAAATATGTAATATAAAAAAAAACTTATAACAAAGAATTTATACTCGTATATAATTATATACACAATGCAATTCATTTAACAATTAAACAAAAATTTACATATTTTGATATAAATGATGGATAAATGGATTATGATTTTTGAAAGTCCACAAATAAAGCTTACGCCTAAAGGTGTACCTGCTAGGCGCTCCTAGGTCCCAATTGCTGACACCAGACTTGATCTAAGCCTTCCTACTGACAGTCTACGAATTTTATTAATAAATAATTTAAAAAAAATTATAGATAGGAGGCCTCATGAATAAATCTCTGTTACTTCTCAACATGGACCTCAACTTCGACTCAGAAAATATACTTCAAGATAGTGTAATCTATTAAAAATTAAATATTTTCGTACGATTCTTAAATATGCGTATCAGTTTAAAAAATATATGTAACACGCATATATTTAATCACTTGTAAGCGTGTGTTGGTAAACCAGTGACGTGGGTACGAATATTGTTGATGACGATTACAGTAATTATAGATAGTGTAATATGACTTAAGTAATTATATGCGACAAATTAGTTTATTTTTTTTCTTTTGATGTGTTTACGGAGTATAATCCGTAAATTTACGGATTATCCCTCGTCGACGAGGGCAAGTCAGCGAGGGGGTATGTGAGACTCCCCGGCGGGGGTACCCATTAAACCCCCCACCCCCCATATTCCACCATCAGCGGCAAATATGAGACCCGGGATCACAGCGAGGCCATATCCCAGGGCCCCACAAACACCGCCACGTCATCCCGGGCCCATATCCTGCGGCCAAGCCGCGTTCCACTTCTGTGTCAACACAACTCTCACCTGTTGAGTCCCAGAAGCCAGATCCTCTAACGCCCCAGAACAACCAGGCAGCGCCACCGTAACATCCCAGTGACGCCGACCAGCACTTCTTTCCTATATGTAGCAGTCTATTGGGCCAGAAAACACAGGAGGAGACCCAGCACGTGTCATTTCACAGCCAGCACACGAAAACCTGTGGCCAACCGGTACCGGAGCCCACAGACCTCCCTGATGACCCAAGGCCTGTTACTCCTCTTTTACGGCCGCATGTGAGGGCAGCCTAGGGGGGGATGCTCACCGGGAAGGAAACCGGAAGCTGCGCACGCACACTCTACTAGGAGAGCGCTTCCCTGAGCACTCTTCCTCCTCTGTGTCCCCAACAAACCAAGGTCGGTGTCTACTAATACGGCACTAATAAAATTAGTAGGTATAAATATACACACAAGTAAATATTATATTATAATATTATTATTAAATAATAAATATTAAGTATTACTTTTTTAAATATATACTAATCATAGCTGGTGCCTGCGACTTCGTCCACGTTAAACGATGAAAGGTAGCCTATGTCCTTTCTAGTGTCCCAGACAACGTGTATGCAAAATTTCATGGTGATCGGTTCAGTAGTTTTTGCGTGAAATAGTTACAAACTTCCATACATCCATACATACTTTCGCATTTATAATATTAGTACTGATACGGATACTGTATTCAGCTAAAATATTGACTATATACTGCTGCTGGTACACGAGACTTCGTGGGTATTTGCCAAACGTTGGATCTTTATTTTTAGATAGCTATAGTGTTCTATTGGAATATTTAGTCTATGTATTGGTAAAACATTTTTCGAAGATAACCCTCCTACATATGTACAAACATACAAACTTTACATCTTTATAATCAATATTATGTGTAATAATTATAATTATACTAATGTAAACAATAAATAGAGTGATAATTTAGTATAAACAATCGATGTACGTATTATTTATTTTCATTACAAAATAATTTGCTTATCTCTTCAAATATTTTCAATATCGCAATCTTGGTGAATTTAATGTTTTATCTTTTTTATCTTATCTTGTTATTCACAAGCAATTATCGAGTAATTGTTTATAAAAAGATTTACAATATCAATCTATATACCTTCTCCGGAATTCCATTATTACGTAAATATAAACATAGTAGGTAATTCTGTATTTCTTTATTTGAACTGTACTTAAGCTACTCACAACGCCATCTAGGCGATTCGCGCGTAAACAACCATGGAGAAGTTTCAATAAATACTGTTGGTTATGGGTTCAGATTTATGCAGAGTTAAAGACGTATAAGTAATTTTTATGTGAATTTATATTATCTTGAAAATACGGAGATGCCATTATAACACATAACAAAAAACGAAAATTATTTTATTTTGTAAATGACATATAATAATTCACATATTTAAATATAGAATCAACAGAACAAGTAGACAATATGAACAGTACTCTGAGGGAATTATGTATGTATGTAAGTACTCTGAGGAGTATGTAAGTGTATTGAGTGAATCATTTCAACAAATACTTACAACAACTCTAATTGTTATAGGATTGTTCTAAAGCTAATTGAGACTAAGCTAAAAGCAAATGATTTTGAATATTTTGAATATGGCATGACTGCGAAACACAGTGTACTGTGTTTCTAATTAAACTTACTGCTCTTTGTAATTATAGCAAGACAACCTCAAAGTAGACATAACTATGTAGGTATAATTATAATATATTATAAAAAGAAAATTGGCAAATTATTTTAGAAACATTAATTTTATCACTTATAAAATATTCTCTTCTTTTTCTTTTTCTTATTATTATTATTATTATTATTTTAATTAATAAATAAATGTAAAAATATAACTTTTATGATTCTTTAGGCCTATTTGTATATAATCTATAATATATATATTTTTAAATTTATGGCTGTATGTAATCTAAATCTAAATAAATATATATATTCTCTCTGTTATTATATATATATGAGCGAGCTCATCTGGATACTTTCCAACTTATTCAATATTCCTTAAATCTACAATAAAATAAGGAATGAAATAAATTTTCTATTATAAATATTTTATTTCGAAAATTGTAAAAATGTTTTTTTACAAAAGGTCCTTCGAGACACATTCGTCGATTATTTCGTTGAGCCTAGATGCGAACAAACCACTGGGCTTCACAGTGTATTCTTTTAAATCGGCTCCGTCCCTTAAATCTGATATATTCTCTTTAGCGGCAGTCATCCCTGACAGATAAGTCATCCCGATGAAAAGTCCAAACATCTCCGACTAAAATTAAATAAAATTATGATAATTTATTTAATCCTTACATTATTATAAAACAAAGTCCTCCGCTGCGTCTGTCCGTCTGTCTGTTCGCAATAAACTCAAAAACTACTGCACCGATTTTCATGCGGTTTTCACCAATGGATAGAGGTATAATCAGGGAAGGTTTTACGGAAAAAAAATGCACTCCGGGCGAAGCCGGGAGCTAGTCAAAAATAAAAATAACTTCTCCACTCAAAATCTAAAGAACCCATTGAGTGGTGGAGGTGCTTGCCTTATCTCAGGAGCACACTGAATCTGGCCAACATTGGAAGGCTTTAGTGGCAAAGAAAACAACGTTTCGCAGAAGTCTGCGTCTTGCTGCAGACATGCAGCATGGGGCTGCAGATGTTGGGCAGCCCGTCTGGCTGCAGTAAGTGGTTACTGCCCATACAGAAGACCATACAGAAGACCATACAGAAGACCGTGAAATAACAGCGTGCGTGCTATTATGTTTTATTGAGTTAGAAACGGATGCCATAGCCCATTTTCCCTATCTCACCACCCCCGTGGGCCGTATATTTACATCACATAAAGACATTATAAAGACAAATTAAATTACTAACATTATAATTGGGGGAAGTATACATTTACCCCTTGCATAGGCAAGGGACCTTATTTGGCTAATTGATATTCATATTTATATTATTTATATTCTTTATATTCATATTATTTATATCAAATTCATATCTCCCCTTAATCTCTTAAGGGGGTAGCTTACAGAAGACCACAGTGAAATAACAGAATATGTGCTGTTGTGTTTTGGTGAATGAGTAAGGGATGCCAGAGCCCATTACCCCATCCCTTCCGTATCCTCAATGTTTCTATGGTCTGCAGCGCACTTGCAGCACCTGTGACGTTACTTGTGTTATAGGCGACGGTAGCCATAATACCATCAAGTAGACCACCAGCTTGTCTGTGGAAGGTTCAAAAAAATCCACACGGAATGTTCGATGAAGGTTTAAAGTCTAGGCACGTTATGAGCAGGCACGAAAAAGTGATTCTACAGCCTGTTAAAACCTACTTAAAAACGCTCAAATGGGAAGTCCTACCCCACCCGCCATATTCCCCAGATATTGCTCCGTTCGATGGCACATGGTCTGGCAAAACAGCAGTTCTGCTCATATGAAGACATCTCAAAATGGCTTGATTCGTGAATAGCCTCAAAATACGAACACTTCTACCGTGATGGTATTCGAGCTCTGCCAAAAAGTTGTCGCTAACGATGGGCAATATTTTGAATGATTCATTTGTAACTATTTTTTCACAATAATGTGGCATTTTCATCAAAAAAACAGCGAGAACTTAGTTGCACACCAATTTTTTTTTTTATAACCTAAAGATCGTCAGACAGGCTGATGATCCACTTGATGGTAGGTGGCTATCATAGCCTATAACACAATCACGCTTATTAGTGGGATTAAGGACAAGGTTAATAGGAAGAGATAGGGACCGGGCTCTAGCATTCCTTAGTCACTCACCGAAACACAACAGCAAACATGCTATTATAAGGACTAATTACTGTCGCTAGGCTGCACTTCTTCTTTTCATGGACTTATTCGGTTAATCAGTCCACATTATTCAATTAAACTACTTTAAAGGGAGTGGCCCTTTCTACAACTTGTGACTAAAATTGGAACAAAACAAGTAACGTAAACCAAACCATACCGCTTTCAAATCTGCTTCAAACTTGTCCCTTGGATATACGTCATCAATGTCAACATGAAGTCTTCGTAACGCCGATGAGAGCTCTGTGTAGTAATATTCAATAAGATTTTTTAAATGATTCTTGCGGAATTGGCCATCTGTTCCAGTGTAGATGAAATACATGAGATCTGACACCGGGTTGCCACAGCACATCATTTGAAAGTCTAGTAAAATAATTTCCAAATTTCCATCCTGTAAATAAATAACAATTTGGTTATATCTACAGTTCCCTCTTTTTCGGACCAAGCGCTTTAAAACATCTTTTATAGTGCGCACTGCCAACGTTTGGAACTCCTGAGCTCATATAACCCAAATCTTTTCAAAGTTGGAGTGAATAGGCATCTCTGGGTGAGCTCGCTCCATCATAGACCTCATCCTTGCTACACAGCTGGTTATTGGCCAAGAGCAAAACCCATCTAAAAAAATCTACAATTCTCTGTTAACATTCATAGTTGATGATATAAATCTGGGAAACTAAATCTAGTACAAAGACTAATGAACAATTTCTATTTAACCTAGATGATAAATAACTAAGAATATGTCCGGTAAAGTTAATTTCCATTTGAGTCGTCTAAATTTGTGTTATCAAAAAGCTGAAAAGCTTCAAAGTTCAGATGATGATGATGATGAAGTCTTTTTAATGAGTGTCTCTGTATTTTTTATTAACGGTACTCACGGGGTCTATTTCACGTCTATTTGTGATGTATGTTGCGAATATACCAGGATAACATACCAAGGTTCAAAATACGTTACTTCATAATATTTTTCTTTATCGTTAGAGCAAATAATCATTAGAACAGAGAAAAAACTCAAAAATGCACATGATACAAGATTAGCTTAGGAACATTGAGGTTTCAGTCCTAATGTTCCGATCCCAACAGAAGATATTTAAAATAAAAAATTACTTACTTCGTTTCGCTTATGCATCAAATTGCCTTTTCTGAAATCACCATGTACTATCACTTTAATACTGTTCGGTTTATAAAACCTCAAAAGGCTGGGATATTGATCGGTCTCGAAGTATTTCTTCACTCTATCTTTATTCTCTTCATTAACATTGTCTATGCTAATATTCACCATACGTGTGTAAACTATATCTCTTAAATTTTCATTCTCACCAAACAACAATGGAAAATATTTTATATTAGCTTCAAATTCGTCTGGATCTTCTTGATAGTACGCCATTGATAAAGCGTGAAATTTTGCTAAACTTCCTATAGCTGCCGACGCGTATTCCAAATCCACAGTGTCAAACCTGTCATGGGTTACAAAGCCTTTTACTGTCAAGTCTTCAAGCACCAGAACTTCTTCTAAGTATTTCGAACTACTTTTATAGTACTTTGGTATATTAAGTCTATGATTTTCAGGTAAGCCGTGCTTATCTTGCATTTTGTCGTAAACTTTCATCAAGACTTCATAAAAGTTGAATTCGTTGTTCAAAATTCTAGGTTCAGCGAAACAAGATCTCAAGTCTTCGCCGACTTTGCATACTTTAGAGAACATATGTAAAGTTTTTTTGCCCGCATCCGACATTGAAGCAACAAACAAGTCTGAGGTAAAGGAGTCGTCGGATACTATAGATTTTATTTCAATATTTTTATCATTATAACCATGATCCTTGGCTATGTCCATGAGGAGAACACGAAGCCAATTTTCCGCCATTTTAAAATCTGAAAAAATAATAATTTCAAAATGTTACTAATCAACGCTAACAGAGCTGGCTGTTTTTTCATAGATGGCGCTGGTGGATAATTAGTTTTAAATTTATCTATAGGAATGTTTCTTTGATTTCAATGCGAAATGTCTATTAAGATGAAATACAAACGTCATTGAATTCGAATACAGCAAATAGCAACGTTTTATTTATTACGTACGTAGAGTAGGTCGTTTTTTGAAAATTCCACAGGACCTAACATTTTTCCAAGACAAAAAGTATCCATTATGTTAATCTTGGTAATAAACTGTCTGTGTGCTAAATTTTATCCGAAACCGTTAAGTCGTTTTTGCGTGAAATAGTAACAAACATACAAACTTTCGCATATATTATTGGAGTTTATTCATATTATGTACATATGAAAATTTGAAAATATGCATATTGAAAATTTATGGGAGTAAAATCAAAATTGTCACACGAATGCGTTATATTATGCGTTATAGTTACGTTCTATTTTTATTTTTTTAACTATTTTAGAATACCTATCTGAAGTTTCAGAGATATTGCGCCACACACCAATTTTTTTTTACTAGCTGTTGCACGCGACTTCGCCCGCGTAACTTTATAAAATATAGCCTATGTTACTCGCTGATAATGTAACTTTCTATATGTGAAAGAATTTTCAAAATCGGTCCACTAATTTTTTGAGATTATTCATTACAAACATACATATATATTCTGTTCTATTCTATTCTAAATCTTTTCTCTATGTAATATTAGTACAGAAGTATAGATATACATTAGAATATTAAGATTATTTTAAATTAACTCTGCAGTCTGTTAAAAATGAACTCTCGTTAAATTTGGCGTTGCTGATAACATTGTTTTCTAATAAAATAAAAGAATATCTACATATATATTAGCGGAATACAAGAATTAACGATCAAATATTTTTTAAACATTTATTTACGTGGTTTTTCTTAGGTAAATATAAAGTTAAATATAGCTCTCTCATTTCCTGCAGCATTTTTGACTTAATACTTCACAATTAATAACAAATTATTTACAAAATTTTTTTAGCGCATAAATATTTTTATATGACGATCTATTGATGGACATACATTTATAATATTACCTTGTACTATTATGGTATTCCATAATATTATCTTAAGGATGCCTTAATTTCTATTTTATTATATGTTTAGGTTTCTTCTATAGGTACGTAACTGTTTAAAAACAAAAATAAAAATCACCTGTATAGGTTTTAATATTGCAGAACTCAATCACTCACTTGTCACTTATCAACAGTAAACAAATAAACTTACAACGTGGGAACGCAGCTTTATAGTCACATTCACATGCCAATATTATCACATTATTTTAACTACATATGATTATGATAAAAAAAAAACCAGATACCTAGTAATGTCAAATTATTACGAAATACTCAATAAAGTATTGTCCAGTTATCACATGATTTTGTTTGAGATTAACGAAATAATAATATTGTGCAATAAAAAGTTTGATCGAAATAGAATAAATACACTGGCTATATTTTTAAAGATACCACTTATACACAGAAAGTTGTCGATGGTATATTAAAAACGACTGTGATATAACAAAATGTGGCAATTAAAAAAAAATACGAGTATATACAAATTAAAAACAATAAATTATAAATGGAAACTTAGTTATTAAATGTTTAGGGCACACGCCATCGTGCAATGATTTTTTTTACACTGGCGTTAGAGGCGACTGACCGTGACCCAGTCCCCCGCTCAGTACACGTCACATCACGTTCAGGATATTGCCATATTATAACAGACTAGCTGTTGCACGCGACTTCGTCCGCGTAATTTTATAAAATACTAGCTATTGCACGCATCAATATACTTATATATAGTCTTTGGTTGCACGCGACATCGTCCGCGTGACTTTATAAAATACTAGCTGTTGCACGCGACATCGTCCGCGTAACTTTATAAAATACTAGCTGTTGCACGCGACATCGTCCGTGTAAATTTATAAACTGTAAAAGGTCCACTCAACATTAATCATTTCATGAAAATTAGAAATTTAGCTGTTGATTTTCTGAAAAACCATAAATTACCTTATTTTATTTAAAAATAGTGCGTAAACGTAAATAAAAACAATTTCCAACAGGTATTTATTTATTTATTAGGAAGCCAATACAGTATACAACCATCCTTATACCTATTCACATTTAAACATTCTTTTATAATATTGTATACTCCACTTAGCATGTATTAAAAACGAATAAGAAATTTTCCGTTTACAAAATAAAAAAAAATATATTAAATATTCCCTCTGTCGCGTTTTTACGACAAAGATATCAATGATTATATCAACGTTATTACGATATTTCATACGATAAGTGTGATAACAGGTCGACAATTGGCAGTGTATTTTTATACTTGCTTGATGTCCACGTCAATATGGCTCAGGACAGACTTAAAGCTCTTCTCGTTCAAATAGCAAAAGAGCACAACTACCTGAATTATGAAGTCGACATACGACCAGTGTCTTCTGACGGTAGCAATTACACAACCGTTTTATTTCTTGCTACAATATCGGCTCCGTTTCGAAATAACATAGAACTGTTCGCGAAAGTGAGTGACACTACTGAGGAAATGCGAAGTCATATGGCAAGTATGAGTAAAATTTATGATATAGAATTTTATTTCTACAACAAATTACTTTGGATATATGAAGATTTACAAGTGAAACACAATTTAACTCTAGAACATAGACTCGTAGTGCCAAAAGTTTATAAAACAAGCAGTAAACATCTCGAAGAGGTGCTGGTTCTGGAGAATTTGTTGGCGAAGGGATACAAAGTCTACGATAGACTTAAACCTATGACTTACGAATACGCTGCCACAGCAGTTTCGACTCTAGCCAAACTGCACTCTCTTTCATTCGCCTATAAACAAGCAAATATCAATGAGTTCGAAGAAATCATTGAAAAACTACCAATTCAAACTGGTAGCGACGAAGTAGCAGCAGAAATGTACAAAAACGAAATGATGCCCGATATCATAAATTCTATAAGAGAAGAAAATAGAGAGAAGATTGAAAAGTTTTTCAAAGAAACAGACGTTAATAAAGAATGGATAGATTTAATTAAAAATACTGATAACGGTGTTATAGTACACAACGACTATAGAGTCAGCAACCTAATGCATACTAGACGTGTGAGTATTAATTCGTTATCATATTGGCATACTTTATTCAAAACAAAACATAACTTTTTCTATATTTAAGTCAGACGGTGTGATGGTCGAATTAATTGTAAAAAGATAGCTTCCATCATTTATGACACAATCAAAGTCACAGGTGCTACAAGTGTGCTGCCTTCTAGGATAAGCGATTTGAAAGAAAAAGCGAAAGGAATTTGGCATCCTTTACTCATTCATCGAAACACAATAGCACACGTGCTGTTGCTTCACAGTGGGCTCTTGTAAGGACTATTACTTAAAGTACTTTTTTTTTATAAAAGATGGGTTTGCTCTTGACCAACAACCAACTGTGTAGTAAGGATGAGGCCTAAGATGAAGCGAACCTCATTCTCAACCCAGAAGATGCCTATTCACTCGAACTTTGAAAAGATTTCGGTTATACGAGCTCAGGAGTTCCAAACGTTGGCAGTGCGCATTATAAAAAATGTTTTAAAGCGCTTGGTCCTAAATAGAGGGATATCGACAAGATGAGGATGGTAACCATTTGTACGTCTGTATGTCCGATGGAAGAAAGGGGAAGGCGGTATGAGTTCATGCAGCTCCTGAGCACACTCACCGAAGTACATCTTATAAAAGACACATAGACTGTCAAATTAAGTTAAGTTAAGTTAAGTTAAATTAAGTTAAGTTTAGGTTTAAATTAAGTTTTGTTAATGGTAAGTTCATCATAATTCAATATTTTACATTCGTTAATCGTATATTGGTCCTATATGTCACATTGATTGACTCTTCAAACCGTGATTAGTTTTATGCAATACAAGTTACAATTGTAAATTATAAATTAAACCCAGACATCCTATTGAGACCATTCTAATGAGCCCAAATACGCTATATATATATTTATATACTGTAATTTATTGAGGATTTCGTTATTTCGCAGCATTAGGTCAATAGATATAACCACAATTGTAACAGTATACAATTTCAAATCAATCGACCTTTGCAAGTTATTGAGATCCCTTCGGCAACTAGGTAATAAACTAATGATTTTCAAACACCTAAACAGATCTTCACAAATTATAGCTATCAATGTGATCGAATCAAGTCAGCTTTTTGGCTACAATGGCTCCAAATGAAATAAAATCCATCTGTCTTGTAAATATAATGCCACAGACAGACACACAAATACACGGATTAACTTTATAACACACCTCTTTTTAGTTGAGCACTCGATGCTCAACTAAATAAATAAATATGAACTCGTTGTTACTAGTTTCAAGTACAATAAAACAATTATATTTTAATTTTTTTTTTGCAGAATGGTAAACTACATATAATTCCCATAGACTTCCAAACGGTCACGTATGGTAATCCAGTTTCGGATCTTTTGTATTTGATCTTCACTGGGTCTGACAGTCAGTTTCGCAAGTATCACTACACAAACCTACTCGAACGTTACTATAACGAGCTAAAAGATGCCTCAAAAAGACTAGATCTTGACATAAATGATGTATATCCTAGAGAAGACTACAAGCGTGACCTTAAAAAGGTAAAAAAATTTAAAAGCTCCTATAATATATATTTTTTAAATTTATGACTGTATGTAATCTAAATCTAAATATATATAAAAAAAAATTAATGAAATTTTTTTTTATTGTTAATATCTCGCGAAATGTACTTTTTTTTCTAAATGAAAGATAAGCTATGTATGCAAAATTTCATGCAGATCGGTTGAGTGGTTAAGGCGTGAAAAGGTAACAGACAGACAAATAAACACAGTTATTTATAATATTAATTGGTGAAAAATTGTCTTATTAATCTTATTATTGACATCAATAATAAGGGCCTCTTTCATCATGTGTCAAGTAGGCTAACCGCCATTTAAAGTCACCTGTAACCGGGAATGATGGAGCTGATATATACCTCTTTGTTTGTACGGTAAAAGTTCCAAACATTAAAAAAAAAATAATAAAAAAAATTCTCCTATCGAAGGATACAGTAAACCGAGTGCATAATTTAATAAAACATAAAATTATTTCTAAAAGTAACTAATCAACACTTTAGTTGTAGTTGGTGAAAGAGGCCCTATACCTGCCTGTCTGATGTAATATATCATTTAAAAAAAATAACGATATTTATTTCAGCTACGCATGTTTGGATTGATAGTGGGCGTCACAATACTTCCATACGTGACAGTCAGAGCAGACGACGCACCGAAGATCAACGCTGATGCGCAGGCTTCAGACTTCGCAATAAAACCAAACGATCTATACGTCAGCAGAATCAATGGGATCATCGATGACTATATACAATTGGGGTTATTGTGAAAGCGGATTCGTGTCAGTTATAAAATAAAAAACAAAAGCTTATTCCTAACTTTTGCCACAGTACAAATATGTATACAGTATGGAAACTAAGCCTAGTTGATAAAATAATTACCTACGCTCCATTGAAAGCAATAGGGTTGTCACTTTTCATTGTATTGTTGTTTTATTGAAACATTAATTTGTGTTATGTAAGTGATCAATCAAACGAATTGAAGTAATCTTTGATTTAAATTTTGAGTTAAGTTCAGGAATTTATTATGATAATAGACTTTTATTTCGTGTACAATAATATTATATTATAACAATAAATCATTCTTACCTTTCAAAGTCAGAAGGAAGTTTAAAAAAGATAGCTCCGGTGTTGATGAAGCCGAATTCAAACAGTTGTTTACTACGCAATATGGTCGTGATATTTTTAAAAAGAACGCGAAAATAAACCAAATACGTGAGCACTCGTCTTGACGCAGCACTCACTACTGACAGCACCGCGATAACCGCTTAAAAGTCTCGTCGATGCGCATGTTTGTGTGAGTGTACCGTTTCGAATGTTTGTAGGTAGTTTCCGTACTGTATACATATTTATACTGTGCGTTTGCCTAGCGTTGGTTCTTTATTTTTATATGGCTGATATCCTTATTGGAATGTTTAGCCTATGTCCATTGTGAAACTCAATTCTAACTGTTCTAACTATTGATTTTTTTAAATAGAGTAAATAGTTTCGAAGATCACCTCCTGCGTATAAACAAACAAACTTTACCTCTTTAAATTATTAGTATAGATAATATGATATATTACTTAAAGTATATATATATTAAATATGTTATGAATAATTATATTAATTTGTAAAGCCTTAACAATAAAAAGTTATAGAAAGTTATGGTTTTTATTTATACGTACTAGCTTAAAGCCAGTGACTTCATCAACGTATTTTTTTTAAATAAAAGCTTACTATGAGTTGTTCTGATATACCTACATATAAACAATAAAAAGTACAACCTACTTATGTCAATTTTAATTAAGCGTTTATGACTTTTTTTTACTGAGATGTAAAAAAAATTAAAATAAACTTTAAAATAACACTAATATATACATTTTCGAGTTTTTTAATTAAATGGAAATTAAATATTTTCAAAAATTTTGCCTATTACGTAGCTAAATTCATTTCTGTTTCGTAACCCTGTGATTCTATACCTACACATTTTTTAAATGTTTTATTTTTTATAAATCATTCAATATTTTTTTATATTCATATTCAAATAAGTAAGTATATAAAAAACACTATAAAATAAAAATCTAAAGAAATATTTTACTAATAATTTTTTTTAATAATTATTGTTGGGGGTAGATGTGTATTTAATTTCGTTAAAAATATTGCTATGACGTCTGATACGTTCGTAACGAATACCCGTTTTGAGTGTCCATATATTATTAATTAAGTAATATAAGTTTATTACATTTTTTTGATTTGTAAAATTATATATAATTGCGAATTACTAATAAGAAACTAGTTATTAAACAATGGCTGATTCAGAAGTTGTAGTGCGTCGGATTTTTGACAAAATAGCGAACGAGCAAGGTTTAAGGAATCACTCGATAACAGTTCAACATATAAAGAGCAATGGCTCTAACTACACATCTATGCTTTACACTGCAATCATCAAAAGCGACGACAGCGATGATCTGCATCTGTTTGCAAAAGTAGCCAACATTAATGAGGAAGCCCGCCAAAAAACAACCTTAGCACGTATGTACAAAGTGGAGAGGATAATTTACAAAGATCTTGGCGTGTCTTTATATTCGCTACAAGACAAGCACAATATTCCTGTTTCGGACAGGTTTAAAATGCCAAAGTTTTATGGAAGCGGCAACCAGTATCTGCGGGAGACGATAGTTTTGGAAAATCTACGTGCCAAGGGGTACAAAGACTATGATCGTTTCAAATCTATCGACTGGACAAACGCAGCGAAGTCAGTCGAAGTGTTGGCCAAATGGCATGCCCTGTCTTTCGCTTATGCTGCAGAGGATTCCAATCGGTACGAGGTTCTGCTCGATGAAATGGCTTACAAAACTAAAGTCGACGATGAACAATTGACAAAATACTCTGACAACCTTATTACTTCTATAGCGCCAATAGTTAAAAAAGAGAATCGCGAACGTTTCATTAAATTCTTCAAGGATAAAAGTTATTTGGATTATATGAAACCTGTTAAAAAAGCTGTTCTAGTACACGGAGACTACAGGCTCAGCAATCTCATGCATCGTATACACGTAAGTGTTTTTTTTTTTTAAATTGTATTTATTTAAAAGAAACCTCTGGCTCAGTCACATTTAATTTTTTAAAATTTACATATTTAATAGAAACCTCTGATTCAATTATATTGTTAATCGTTTTCACGTGAATGCTTCCAAAGTGGGATTTATTATCTTAGTTCTAACTAAAGGATCAAAGATTTTTTTGGTATACATATATAAAAGTTTAAAATAATTTAAATTTTTAAAATTTTATTATTAAAAAAAATTAATAAAAATTAAAAAAATAATTAATTAATTAATTAATTAAAAAAATAATTTTGGTTTAAAAAATAAATAAAAATTGAGTGTAAATAAAATAAATAAAAAAAAACTCAATTTTTATTTATTTTCTAAACCAAAGAGCTATTTTGTTAAGCTTTACTATGCTTGTACTATTTTGTAACTAATAAACAAATATTAATTATATAACAACTGTTATGACTCGAAAATTTTTAAAAAAAAATATAATTAATTGGCTCCTTTTTGGAAAAGAAATTATATTGGTACTATCTTTAAAATATTCATGGCTTGAACATGATTTTTTTTTGTTCACAAAATTGATATCTTCACAATCATTATTTAATAATAATGACTTCGTTAAGCACTGAAAAATAAAAAAAAAATCACACAAAAATTTATTCAATTTTTTTTGACCATATAATATTTCTATCAGAATATTTTCTATCCTTGAGAGTCTTGAATTTTTTTAGTCGTCTTGAACTTTTTTTAAAACTGTCAGTATCTATCCACATTTTCAATAAATCAATCAATTTTATTTGTAACTTACATAACATATAATTAATAAATATACACAGAAAAAAAAAACAGTATATAACATCAAGAAAAAAAACCCAGGACTGATCTTCCTCGGTAGCATTTAAATATTTTATCCTTCAAAAAAATTTTTCAGGATAACGAATTGGATATAATATCAATTGACTTTCAATGTGTATACTCCGGTTGCGTGGGTGCAGATCTAATTTTTTATATAATTACCGGCACTGACGTGGAATTTCGCAAACAATACTACACCAAACTCACAGCTCTATACTACGTCAAGCTGAGCGAGGCTCTGAGAAGGTTCCACATCGATCCAGACACGGTATACACGAAGGAGGACTTCGAATATGAATTGAATAAAGTAAGTACTGAGTTTCCAAAATCACTTACTTATTTAATGTATAAATAATAATAAATAAATATCTTCACACATACCACACAGCACCATCTAGTTCCACAGTAAGCAACTAATGCTTGTATTATGGATACCAGACAGTTGATATAATACATAGATTACTTTTTTTTGTAAATACATACATATTATAAATACAAAACACCTATGACCCAGGTATACAAAGGTAAAATGTTAACACATAAACATTCGCCCCTAGCGGGATTCGAACCCGCGATCGTTGGGTTAACAGCTAGGGTTACTAGCCACTAGACCAAACGTGTCGTGAAATCTATCCGTACTAATCCGTACTAATATTATAAATGCGAGTGTTTGGATATATGGATGTTTGTGACTATTTCACGCAAAAACTATTGAACCGATCACTATTAAATTTTGCAACAGGGTCGAAGTCGCGGGCACCAGCTAGTGTATTCTATATCTATCCGTACTAATATTACAAATGCGAAAGTATGTTTGCATGCTTTTTTGCATACACGTTGTTTGGGACACCAGAAAGGACATAGACCTTTCATCGTTCAACGCGGACGAAGTCGCGGGCACCAGCCAGTGTATTCTATATGTATCCGTACTAATATTATAAAAATAATTTGCAGAAGTAATTGCATCGGTGCGAAGCCGGGGGCGGGTCGCTAGTTTTAAATAGAAAAGAGAATAAAATTGACAACCTTTTTACAGGAGACCATCTTGATGTAACAGCATGTCTGCTACCTACCATGCTGGCCACCTACCATCAATTATACCGTCAACCTGTCTGACAACCTTTATACATAATAATAATAAAAAGATATACAGACGAATATTTCAGACAAAAAACTACTCCATACTAATATTATAAATGCGAAAGTAACTCTGTATGTCTGTCTGTCTGTCTGTCTGTCTACCGCCTTAACTACTTGACCGATCATGAAATTTTGCATACACGTTGTCAGGGATACAAGAAAGGACATAGGGTACCTTTCATCGTTCAACGCTGACGAAATCGCGGGCACCAGCTAGTGAATAATAAATGTTTGTAAGTAGTTGAAGGGAACACTGCCTTTTTCAGTCATCCAAATGCAAATGACTGAAAAAGACATCCTTCATCCACTTTTCATCCAGAAAAAAAGTACTGTTCCCGAGTGATCGTCTAAAAATATAAAGATTTTGGCGCCACCGTCGCGTCGTTACTTAACGATGTCAGTCAAGCGTTACTCACGCGGGCAAAGTCGCGGGCACCAGCTAGTTTTAAATAAACATTTTTTTTTAAATGAACGCTAAATTTTTTCATTCATATTTTCAGGTGCTTCCATTTGGTCTTCTCGTGGCGACGTATGTGTTGCCACTTGCCGTTGTCGACGCTGAGTTGGCGCCGAAGATGGAGGAACTTGTCACAGTCGAGTATAACGTGAAATTTACTGAACTTTACGTGGAAAGAATCAACGGCATTGTTGACGATTATATTGAATGGGGTGTTTTGTGAACGTAACAAGCTGTCCAATTAATATGTGACAAAGCTATAATTACGCGGCTTTTTTTTTTAAATTTTTAATTTATTTATGACTCAAATTTAATGTTTAAATTGCGATTTATAATGTTATCTATATATACTTAATATTACATAGGTATATGTAAATCTTATGTGATACACTGTTGATTGTATTGACAAACTCGTTTTTTGAATTATGACTTATATTATGACAATTTAATTCTAAAAATTATAATGCATCGCACACTAATTTTAATTAAATATATATATTACTCTAACTCATGTGCTAATCCTATTATATGACATTTTAATTATAAAAATGCTTCTCCGTACTATAACCATACTTTAATATTCAATACTACTCTTAATAGCAATAATCCTTAGCAAACATCAACTAAACAAATTTATACGACAATTTAATTGAAGAGATAATAAAAATCATTTTACCTAACTCTAATCATACCCTAATCTTAGACTTATACCACTCTTTGTAGTTCTAAACAAATCCTAAGCCTAATTTAGAGAATACAATATATTTCCACTCGATATCATTGAATAGGAAATGAGATTGAGTGTCTAAGATCAAGATCGGTCTAAGTCTAGGATGGGAAGGCTCAGATGTCAGTTTAACGTATTATACTTCAAAAAAATCACGTGAACACACAAAAAACGTATTTTTTATGTATTTTGAAAAAGGTATTCATTTACTTATACTTACTTGTTGTTTTGTTGTTTGTTGTCTACCATATTTGATTGGTCATCATAGCATAGGAAAGTAAAATATGTTAATACAGGATTTCATGATGTAATGAATCCATTGATTTTTATTTCATAAGTATCGCTATAACTTTCTGCTATTCAAAGCTAAATTCTATTCACTTATATAACTATGTACCTTTCAAGGCTCAATTCTATTCACTTATTTGACTATGTACTTTTCAAAGCTCAATTCTATTCACTTATTTAACTATGTACCTTTCAAGTCTCAATTCTATTCACTTATTTGACAATCTAATTTTCAAAGCTAAATTCTATTCACTTAATTGACGATCTACTTTTCATAGCTAAATTTTATTCACTTATTCGACTATCTACTTTTCAAGGCTCAATTTCATCCCCTTATTTGACTATGTACTTTTCAAGGCTCAATTCTATTCATTTATTTGACGACCTACTTTTCGTAGCTAAATTCTATTCACTTATTTGACTATCTACTTTTCAAAGCTCAATTCTATTAATTTATTTGACGATTTACTTTTCATAGCTAAATTCTATTCACTTAATTGACGATCTACTTTTCATAGCTAAATTCTATTCACTTAATTGACGATCTACTTTTCATAGCTAAATTCGATTCACTTATTTGACTATCTACTTTTCAAGGCTCAATTTCATCCCCTTATTTGACTTTGTACTTTTCAAGGCTCAATTCTATTTACTTATTTGACTATCTACTTTTCAAAACTCAATTCTATTTACTTATTTGACTATCTACTTTTCAAAACTCAATTCTATTCATTTATTTGACGATCTACTTTTCATAGCTAAATTCTATTCACTTATTTGACTATCTACTTTTCAAAGCTCAATTCTATTAATTTATTTGACGATTTACTTTTCATAGCTAAATTCTATTCACTTAATTGACGATCTACTTTTCATAGCTAAATTCTATTCACTTAATTGACGATCTACTTTTCATAGCTAAATTCGATTCACTTATTTGACTATCTACTTTTCAAAGCTCAATTCTATTCACTTAATTGACGATCTACTTTTCATAGCTAAATTCGATTCACTTATTTGACTATCTACTTTTCAAGGCTCAATTTCATCCCCTTATTTGACTTTGTACTTTTCAAGGCTCAATTCTATTTACTTATTTGACTATCTACTTTTCAAAACTCAATTCTATTCACTTACTCATTTGACTGAGGTATTTATTCGTAGATATAGGTACATAAAATTGTCGTGTCACAGTGTTTGTGACATGACGTCACGTCGTAGAAGATTACGTAGAATGGGGATTACTTTAATCACCGAAAGTATATTAAAGAAGAAATGAATGAAATTATTTCGATGTTCAGACCTGTACGAGTAAAAGGATATGAACAAAAATACATATAATATAATCTGAACAAGTGTTTAATAAAAATTAAACTTGTCGGTTGAATAAGTGGACATTATCTATTAAAATTTACAATATGTTATGTATATAACCACATTCAGCAAATAAATTATTTTTAATTTTGAAAAAATCTACCATTTACCTACCATATTATAACGTCAATAAATTTGCTTTCTGTTGTATCATGATGATATTTATTTTTATACATTAATTGATTACGAGTATTATTGTATGTAAGGTATATCTGTGAAAACTGTTAAGATACGAGCATGCTAAATTTTAGAGACAAATTACAAAATAAAATAATTTCTTAAACCAATAAAGACTTATTATTTTATTACCTAAAGGTCGCCAGACAGTCTGACGGACCACTCAATGGTAGGTGACATCGCCTATAAGTCCCATAACACCTCTAAGTCCCATAACACCTATAAGTCCCATAACACCTATAAGTCCCATAACACATATAAGTCCTATAACACCTATAAGTCCCATAACACCTATAAGTCCCATAACACATATAAGTCCTATAACACCTATAAGTCCCATAACACCTATAAGTCCCATAACACCTATAAGTCCCATAACACCTATAAGTCCCATAACACCTATAAGTCCCATAACACCTATAAGTCCCATAACACCTATAAGTCCCATAACACCTATAAGTCCCATAACACATATAAGTCCTATAACACCTATAAGTCCCATAACACCTATAATTCCCATAACACCTATAAGTCCCCAAAACAACATAAGAAGAGATCCAAAGCTTAACTTTTGTGCAGAGATTAAATTTAAAGATCTTATGATTATAATGATTATTTATTATATTGATTACCTACACAATGTATTGTTAAACTAAATGTTCATTATGTTGCAATTTAGATAATTATCCATACACATGTAATTTATAGTTTTCAAGTATTTCATTGCAATCTGTTTGTGTACTATATCAAATATAAATATTAATTAATTAATTAGTTAATAAATAATAATTTGCTGCTAAAACATTCTAACATGAGTCATTCAGTAGATACATAAATTCCTACATAATATTATCACACAAGTCTTAGTTAGTTATCAACGATTATAATAAGATAATATATTAATTGAAATTTAAAAATATACAATGTCATGTTATTGCATCATATAATAAAAAATAATCAAACAGAATTCAGGATAAAAACATTTTTAATTAATTCTGAAAAGTTGAATGGCGTCTGGGTAGCTGTTTCGAGCATAGACAACTCCATAGAACGTTCCTAGGACCTTAAACCCAACAAATTAACTTAGTTTATGAATATTACTTATTTAACCAGCTTTGGCTCGCGGCTTCGGCCGTCCTGAAATTTTGCAAGAAAGTCCTATATGACAAAAGTCATGTTCTGATGTTCTAGATTTTAATTTACATCAAAATTTAAACCATACATTTTTAAAATTGGTTTAATGTAAATATTTGGTGGACGAGATAACTCTCCTCAAGATAGTATATAGATATTTTTAATTGTTTATAATGCCAAATAAAAAATATAAAAACTCAATCTCAATAAAAATGCATTAAAAAATTAATAATGACATCATTCGGACATTAAAGGTGTAAATTCCGAATGAAATATATACGTTATTATTACAATTTCCAAATAAAATTTACCCTTAAAAGTTACTCATGGTAAAGACTTACAAACAGACATCCAAATGTATTTATTTATATTATTTATTGTCTATAATAGATAACACTAGAGCCGGTATATATATAAAAGTCGATGGGGCATGTTATATCTTGTATTGATTAGATTCTGCCTTGAATCACCTACAATCAATTGAAATATTAATAAATTTTGAGAAATGGCAGAAGAAAAATTGCGAGTATTGCTCGATGAAATAGCGAACGAGAATGAATATCGTAATTATTCCATAGAAATAACTCCTGTGACGACGGGCGGTGCAAATTATACTTCAGAATTGTTTTATGCTAGAATATCGGCACCGAATCTCGAAGACATTAATTTATTCTCGAAAGTAATCAACATGAGCGAAGAAATGCGAAAAAATGCTGGTGAAATGGATGTTTTTGCTACGGAATTTTATTTCTACCTGGAATTAAACAAGGTATATGAAGCCCTACAGGAAAAGCATCAAGTGCCAGAGGAACACAAGCTGATCGTGCCGAAGTTTTATAAAGCTAATCGTAAGAATTTAGAGGAAGTTCTTGTGTTAGAGAACTTAGCAGTGAAAGGCTTCGGTCTTTACAATAGAATGAAATCAATAACTTGGGAGTACGCTGCAGCTGCAGTGAAGCAAATGGCGACATTGCACGCTTTATCGTTTGCTTACAAACAAGAAAATCCTAAAGAGTTTGAAGAAGTCGCAGAAAGGTTACCATACCTGTTGGCCAATGAAGCAATGGGTGAAGTTTTTATGGGAAAAGTATTGCCAGCATCATTACAAGTGCTCAAAGAAGAATATAAAGAGAGACTGAATTCATTTTTCACAGCACAAAATAGATATAATCAATATACAGGATTAGTCAATATAAATAATCGTAATGTCTTAATCCACGTTGACTACAGACAAAGCAATTTGATGCATAGAAGAAAGGTAAAGCCGCAATAAGTAAACCAAATAATTCTGTTCAAAGACCTGATTTGATAAATATAAGTTCTAATCTTCAATACCACGATTTTTTTTTTCAGAATGGTAAATTGGAAGTGATTCCGGTGGATTTTCAAACTATGTGCGCCGGTAATCCGGTAGTTGATCTGATGTACTTCATCTTCTCTGGCTCCGATGGGCAGTTCCGCAAGTATCATTACGCGAACCTCATTGAATATTACTACAACGAGCTAACAGCGGCGTTGCGAAGGCTTCGTGTGAACATTGATGATGTGTACCCAAAAGATGACTATAAAACTGACTTAAAATGTGTAAGTAATTTTTTTATAAAGGCTTTCTTAATTCCCACAATCCCAGCAATACCTTTGAGTAGTAGATACTAAGCTGGCTGTTACATAAGATAACATACATTAAGACAAATAGATTCCACTATACATGGATTCCAACGGAGAAATTTAAAGCAAATGCGCAATAAATTGGGTAGATTTTAATTTAAGTAAAAACTTATAAGTAAAAATAATCAAGTAATTTAAAAGATAAATATGATTCAGTTCGTAGTCATATTACGCAAAAGTGATGTACGTTATCCAATCACCTGGCAAATATAAAATAACGAAGTTGGACTAAGTATAGGTATTAGACATTAATTACTTATATTAAATTTCAGTTTGAATATTATGGTTTACTGCTCTCTGTATTGCTACTGCCCTTTGTGTGTGTGGAAACGGAGCATGCGCCAGACATGAGTGGAGACACCAAAATAAGTGATATCAAAATGGTACCAAGCAACGAATTCACACGTAGGATAAACGATGTCGTCGAAGAATACATAAAATTGGGATTGATTTAATCATAAAAGTATATTTAAGAAGAAATGTAAGAATTTAATTTGATGTTTTGAGTGTTATGTACCTACAGTGATTATTTATATGTGTATGGATAATAAAATAATGCAAGTTTTAAAAATGTAATGAATACATTGTTTTTTTTATGCTAAGGTTTTTTATACAACACTTGATCACTAAGATGCGTTAATAATTACTTGATTAGATTAGGAATAACATTCAAAACAAATACCTACCTTTATTTACTTTGATTACCTTGATCAAATACTTTCCGGGTCCGATTCCCGCCAGGGTCAACTCAGGAAATGAACTTTTCAAATTTAGCTCTGGTCTGGATTTGGGAAGTAGTGGCAGGGCAAGGAAGTCGGCGGCAGGCCGTCTGGCGGCAGTAACCACCCACTTATAGTAGACCACCGAGAAATAACAGTATGTGTGCTGTTGGGTTTCGGTGAGAACCTATTTCCCTACCCTTCCTAATCCCTATCCTAAGTCCTACTATGGTCGGTAGCGCACTTGCAGCACCAGTGGCGTTGCTTGTTATAGGCAACGGAGCCACTGATGGTCACCCTGCCTGTCAAATTTAACATTTAACAAAAAGAATAGCTTCGATATGTTTGCATGTAGACATTTGATTTAATTTTATGTAATTACTTAGGTAATTTAGATTCAAAATTATATGTTAGATAACAATGCCTATTACGAAGCGGTTATGGTGGGAGACGAATTTCATTACTATCGTCCCATCACTAGTTTAGTTTCATCGGATAAATAAAGTCCTATTTTTATATAAAAAACAAATAATGATGTCAAGATTAGTGATCTATATCAGTGACGTTTTTAAATATTGATAATATACAGGTACATTGAATTACATTGTGATATAATATTTACTATCTACTAAAGTATTATCTACTACTATAGTAAATATTAGGTACCTAACTACATGTTTCAAGAATCAATTCTATTCACTTATTTGACAATCTACTTTTCAAAGCTTAATTCTATTCACTTATTTAACTATATAGAATAAAATACAGAAAAAATTGGATCACTGGTGATATCATTACAAGTTTTTCATGACTCTTTGAACTGATCACAAAACCAAAATGTCTTCATACGACATATTTTATAATACAAACATAAATTAAATTCATGATCGACATTACCAAAAAGGGACAAAAATTCATAGGATTTTTGCAATTATTATTTATATTTCATACTAGCTGTTGCACGCGACTTCGTCCGCGTAACTTTATAAAATATAGCCTATGTTACTCGCTGATAATATAGCTTCCCAACAGTGAAATAATTTTTCAAATCGGTCTTGTAGTTTCAATGCAAACAAACAAACAAACAAATCTTTCCTCTTTATAATATTAGTAAGTACCTATAAATAATTATGTATACTTAAGCGGTTATGTTATAATTAGTTTATAATATAATTGTATGGTTAAATAATTAAGCAATCAAATAATCCGTGGATCAAAATAGAAACAATGTGATGATTCCTGACATAATAAAGTGTTATAAGTACGACATAAACATGTTTTATTACGAATTCACCTTTTTAATTAACAGTAAACGTAACATTAGCAACATCTTATTATTTTATAACAGCAAATGATCTTTCAAGAGAACTGCATCGTTTTCTGAGTCACCTCTGCGATTCATCCGGTGCTAAGATACGAGCATGCTAAATTTAAGAGACAAATGACAAAATATAGTCTGACGGACCACTTAATGGTAGGTGGCATCCCCTATAAGTCCCGTAACACCTATAAGTCCCCAAATCAACATATGAAGATAGGGCGATGGCCTCTGACGTCCCTCACTCACTCCCCAGATCCAAAGCTTAATTACTTTTGTGCAGAGATATCTACTGTGCCCCTTAAGAACAGACTGAAAGTAAATTCAAACATCTTATGATTATAATGATTACTTATTATATTGATTACACAATGTGTTGTTAAACTAAATGTTCATAAAAAATGAATTAATTAATTAATAATAATTTGCTGCTAAAACATTTTAACTTGAGTCAGCCAGTAGATAGGTAAATACTTACATAATATTATCACACACGTCTTAGGTAGTTATCAACGATTATAATAAGATAATATATTAATTGAAATTAAAAAATATACAATGTCATGTTATTGCATCATATAATAAAAAATAATCAAACAGAATTCAGGATAAAAACATTTTTAATTAATTCTGAAAAGTTGAATGGCGTCTGGGTAGCTGTTTCGAGCATAGGATATGATGGACAACTCCAGAGAACGTTCCAGGACCTTAACCCAACAAATTAACTTAGTTTATGTATATTACTTATTTAACCAGCTTTGGCTCGCGGTTTCGGCCGTCCTGAAATTTTGCAAGAAAGTCCTATATGACAAAAGTCATGTTCTGATGTTCTGGATTTTAAATTACATCAAAATTTAAACCATAAATTTTTAAAATTGGTTTAATGTAAATATTTGGTGAACGAGGTAACTCTCCTCAAGATAGTATATAGATATTTTTAATTGTTTATAATGCCAAATAAAAAATATAAAAACTCAATCTCAATGAAAATGCATTAAAAAATTAATAATGACATCATTCGGACATTAAAGGTGTAAATTCCGAATGAAATATATACGTTATTATTACAATTTCCAAATAAAATTTACCCTTAAAAGTTACTTATGGTAAAGACCTACAAACAGACATCCAAATGTATTTATTTATATTATTTATTGTCTATAACAGATAACACTAGAGCCGGTATATATATAAAAGTCGATGGGGCATGTTATATCTTGTATTGATTAGATTCTGCCTTGAATCACCTACAATCAATTGAAATATTAATAAATTTTGAGAAATGGCAGAAGAAAAATTGCGAGTATTGCTCGATGAAATAGCGAACGAGAATGAATATCGTAATTATTCCATAGAAATAACTCCTGTGACGACGGGCGGTGCAAATTATACTTCAGAATTGTTTTATGCTAGAATATCGGCACCGAATCTCGAAGACATTAATTTATTCTCGAAAGTAATCAACATGAGCGAAGAAATGCGAAAAAATGCTGGTGAAATGGATGTTTTTGCTACGGAATTTTATTTCTACCTGGAATTAAACAAGGTATATGAAGCCCTACAGGAAAAGCATCAAGTGCCAGAGGAACACAAGCTGATAGTGCCGAAGTTTTATAAGGCTAATCGTAAGAATTTAGAGGAAGTTCTTGTGTTAGAGAACTTAGCAGTGAAAGGCTTCGGTCTTTACAATAGAATGAAATCAATAACGTGGGAGTACGCTGCAGCTGCAGTCAAGCAAATGGCGACGTTGCACGCTTTATCGTTTGCTTACAAACAAGAAAATCCTAAAGAGTTTGAAGAAGTCGCAGAAAGGTTACCATACCTGATGGCCAATGAAGGAATGGGTGAAATTCTAATGGGAAAAGTATTGCCAGCATCATTACAAGTGCTCAAAGAAGAATATAAAGAGAGACTGAATTCATTTTTCACAGCACAAAATAGATATAATCAATATACAGGATTAGTCAATATAAATAATCGTAATGTCTTAATCCACATTGACTACAGACAAAGCAATTTGATGCATAGAAGAAAGGTAAAGCCGCAATAAGTAAACCAAATAATTCTGTTCAAAGATCTGATTTGATAAATATAAGTTCTAATCTTCAATACCACGATTTTTTTTTTTCAGAATGGTAAATTGGAAGTGATTCCGGTGGATTTTCAAACTATGTGCGCCGGTAATCCGGTAGTTGATCTGATGTACTTCATCTTCTCTGGCTCCGATGGGCAGTTCCGCAAGTATCATTACGCGAACCTCATTGAATATTACTACAACGAGCTAACAGCGGCGTTGCGAAGGCTTCGTGTGAACATTGATGATGTGTACCCAAAAGATGACTATAAAACTGACTTAAAATGTGTAAGTAATCTTTTTATAAAGGCTTTCTTAATTGAGTTAAATAATTGAGTTAAGTAATAGTAATACTGTGGGTGAATAGTAGTAGATATTAAGCTGGCTGTTATATAAGCTAACATAATTAAGACAAATACTTAGATTTCAACGGAGACATTTAAAGCACTTTAATATTTCCATTGCGTAATAAATTGGGTAGATTTTAATTTAAGCAAAAACTTATATAAGTAAAAATAATCAAGTAATTAAAAAGATAAATATGATTCAGTTCGTAATCATATTACGCAAGAGTATGTATGTACATTATCAAGCACCTGACAAATATAAAATAAGGAAGTTGGACTAAGTATAGGTATTATATATTAATAATATTAAATTTCAGTTGGAGTATTATGGTTTACTGCTCTCTGTATTGCTACTGCCAATTGTGTGTGTGGAAACGGAGCATGCGCCAGACGTGAGTGGAGACACCAAAATAAGTGATATCAAAATGGTACCAAGCGACGAATTCACACGCAGGATAAACGATGTCGTCGAAGAATACATAAAATTGGGATTGATTTAATCATAAAAGTATATTTAAGAAGAAATGTAAAAATTTAATTTGATGTTTTGAGTGTTATGTACCTACAGTGATTATTCATAAGTATCTGTGTGGATATGAAAAAAAAACTACATGTAGTAGTCTTTAACATAATAAAAAAAAATGCAAGTTTTTTAAATATTTAAAAATGTAATGAATAAATTGTGTTTTTTTTTATGCGAATGCGACAACACTTGAATACTAAGTTGCGTTGATAATTACTTGATTAGATTAGGACTTCGATTCAAAACAAATACCTAGGTACCTTTATTTACTTTGATAACCTTGATCAAATACTTTTCGGGAAATGAACTTTTCAAATTTAGCTCTGGTCTGGATTTGGGAAGTCGGCGGCAGGCCGTCTGGCGACAGTAACCACCCACTTACAGGAGACCACCGAGAAATAACAGTACATGTGCTGTTGGGTTTCGGTGAGAACCTATTTCCTTATCCTAAATCCTACTATGGTCGGCAGTGCACTTGCAGCACCAGTGGCGTTGCTTGTTATAGGCAACGGTAGCCACTGATGGTCACCCTGCCTGTCAAATTTAACATTTAAAAAAAAAATTTGCTTCGACATGTTTGTGTCCAGAAAACTTTTTTCCTGTTGCTCCGATTGATCGAACGATCCGTAGTTCCAAAGAAACAAAAAAAGGAGTCACATTCAGCTAGAAGTAAATAATAGATACTATATCAGTAAACACCTAATACTATAGTAGTATATAGGTACCTAATATTTACTATAGTAGTAGATAATACTTTAGTATATAGTAAATATTATATCACAAAATAATTCAATGTACCTGTATATTATCAACATTTAAAAACGTCACTGATATGGATTACTAATCTTGACATCATTATGTTTTTTTATATAAAAATAGGACTTTATTTATTCGATGAAATTAAACTAGTAATGGGACGATAGTAACCACCATAAACCACTTCGTACTAGGTATTGTTATCTAACATTATATAATTTTGAATCTAAATTACCTAAGTAATTACATAAAATTTAATCAAATGTCTACATGAACCTTACAGAAACGAACAGCTGTTCATCCTAAATAATATTATAAATGCCAAAAATCCTTAAACACTCAGCCGATCATCGTGACATTTTGCATACCTACACGTTGTCAGGGTTAAAAAGGGATCTTTCATAATAACATTTCAAATAAAACGCATACTTCATATTACTTATCCCGTTTTATTATTTCAGGAATTGTTTTGTTTTTATAATAATATAATATCATAGTTTATTACAGTGATTAGGTACACGTTTAGCGGGTAATGACGAATGCACGATCGATGGTACCCAAACGGTCCCCAAAATCAAAACCATTCAACAGATTACATACATCATCTATGTGCAATGCGATTTGCAAGCGAGTTCAATCTCGATTGTTTCAAGTTTTACACATTTAGTTTGACGACGAATCCTCTTTCATTATTATCTACATACATTTGTATAACACTTCTACGAGGACGCCACGAAATAGATACGATTCGCGCCAACAACATAATCAAAACTCATCCGTCAAGCGAAACTGTCAAACTTGAAACCATAGACAAGTGTTTAGTAGAAAAGCCAGTGTTGCAATTTTCAAAACAACATTAAAATACCAACTCTCAAATTAAAACACAGCCATCAAAATAAATTTAATATAAATTCAAATTAGGTCGTCGCCCGTATCATCTAATTCGCAATTCTCGGATACTGAACTTTACATACAATTAAGTTATTTTGGTCGTACACGCTACATAGTTATAATAATAAATACGTACACAACTTTATTCATATAAACAATCTTATTTAATCAATATCATAAGTAGAGTTTCTCTAAACTTGCATTTAACTAATAACGACTGGAGTGCGTTAAAACAGTTTTCATCTTGAGATTTTCCAAGCGTCAAGAACGCCAACAATAAAAACGCAGTCATCGTCGACAGATATTAACACAAAAAAAATGTGCCAATTTTCTAGCTTCACGGCGATATGTGGGCAAATGAATAATTTTGACAGCGCAAAGTGACGCAGTCTTCGCCCGTTAACACTAAACGTAGGCTATTTAGTAATATGGTAGCTATCTACGTACATTGCTAAATCACAAGAACTTGATTAAACGATAGTTATTGTATTTTAGAACCGACATCGCCTCATTCGTGGGGGTTATTCCCCGCGGTCACTATAATTCGCTATTACCTCCCTCGATCCAATGCGCCTACACAACTCTAACAATCTTAGAACCAACAATTCGAATGATATGAGATATTATTCTACTATACAAATTTTTATGAGAAATTTAATAACGTAAACAGCGCGCCTTTCTATGCTTCACATATTTTGTAAAAAATCTTGACACGTTTTCCTTTATAGAATTTATTTTGTTTATTTATAAAATCTACAATTTGTTAACAGTTTTACTTGTTGCTAAGCGAATGTTAATTGTTTTGTACAATCTTATTTTTAAGAGACGAATTTAGAAGACGCGAAAAGATGTTCGCAAAAAAGGCGAGCATAGAGAAACTAACTGCGTTTATATATTTGTCTTCAACATGAAAATAGAGAAAGACAGTAAGTATACACGATCAAAATAAACTGTAAATTTCGCACAATCAATTAACTAAATATACTCGCGATTGATGCAAAGACAAATTGACGTCGTCCACTAATTATTATTTCTTTAAAGTAGAACCGACGTTTTGTTTCACAGAAACATCTATAACATTTCGTTGCACATATAAAAAGCGGCGTATAGAAAAAACGGCTAATCAATCTCTGTAAACATTCACTTATAAAACGTTTATTTAAATATCGCTTTAAATCTATTACAGTTACAACAACGAGGGGGATGAATGCGTGCGGGTGTATTCGTATTTTAAAAAAATCTACTCCACAACTCGTGTTCCTTTAAACATTTGGGGATCGCCTACTATTTATCCTAAACTCACTTGTCTCGCTCCACCTCATACAGCTGCGACCAATCGGTGCACTTTCAATCCAGCACACTTTCAATACACACACATACACACGTCAACGTCAAGTGTTAAAGAGTACATTACTCCGCTATCGATGAAAAGTACATATACAATTTGTATACACGATAACAGACAGCTCCACATCATCGCCCAGATACGCGTCAAGGAAAAATAGACCCTCTACAAATTTCACAACGTTCAATAAATTGTATGAAAAACTTACAATAATCGGGACGATTACACCTATAACGCAATTAATCTATATTTTTGTAGACGTAAAAAAATTTGAGTTGCACTTTATAATACAAAAATAAATAAATAAATAACATAAATAAATTATCTATTCGATTTAAATTAAAAACTTTTAATTTTAATAAAAATGGCCGTCCGGGCGGTGACATAGAGACAAACAACAGCGCCTAAGAAAGAGATAACAACTTTAGGATATACCCATAAATACACTGGTATTTAATCTTCAATTATTACATAACTAGTTTACAAGTATAGTTTACAATTACAGTATATAATATTTATTTAATTAATAGCTATCGACTAATAATAATATTATACTTGCCGAACCATTCATCATAAGACCATAGACAACATAAGAGTATCCGCGTAATGCGTCGGCAAGTTTGTACGCTAAAAGTAGTTATTGTATCGGAGACGGCGCGTATGGGGCGTAAGTAGGCGCACGTAAGCGAGTATTGCCACTCTAATGAATAACCTACCGTTTTGGTAGAAACGCTATTATGATTTTCAATCAATCCAGTTTTTATAAACATGCTCTTCATACAAATCTATCAACCGATATGACAGGTGAATAAGATTTTTTTTTTTTTTTTATTCAAGTGCATCAAAAGAGAATCACCTTTGACAGTAATCGAAAAGGCACTACAGAAGACCAAAGACAGTCGCGCGTATGCAATGACACATTCAGACGATAATATTATTACACAAAAACTCATTGAGCATTCGGTGGTTGTAGTAATGTTTTAAAACTTGTTCTTTGGAATTTTATTTACCTGAAAATACCTAAAACTGATAACTTAAAAATGCAATTTGAATTGTACTTGGAAACAAATGAAATACAACAATTAAATCGATATAACGGTCATAATTAACGACGAATAATAGTAAAAATCGCGTTCAATTTACAATTAATTACAGCATGGTTACATAATAAATTAATATGTGGAAATATTTAAAAAAAAATACACCTAAAAATGTCGCGAACTTTACACAGAACCGCAACAATAGACAACCTTATTGTTAATTAATTCCGCTAGAGGGTTACGACCATAGACAATATATTATAATTATACGAGTAATTCAATCTCAAGCAAATATGCGTTGCATTGTTGACTATTTACACCCATCAACTAGGACCCTTACCCGTGCAGGACAATTTTACAAAAATGGGTGATTTCGACCCATTTATTATTCTTTTGACAATAAATGAGTGATTTCGACCCATTTATTATTCTTTTGACAATAAATGAGTGATTTCCATCCATTTATTATTCTTTTGACAATAAATGAGTGATTTCGATCCATTTATTATTCTTTTGACAATAAATGAGTGATTTCCATCCATTTATTATTCTTTTAACAATAAATGAGTGATTTCGATCCATTTATTATTCTTTTAACAATAAATGAGTGATTTCGATCCATTTATTATTCTTTTGACAATAAATGAGTGATTTCCATCCATTTATTATTCTTTTAACAATAAATGAGTGATTTCGATCCATTTATTATTCTTTTGTCAATAAATGAGTGATTTCGGCTCATTTATTGTTCTTTTGACAATAAATGTCATTTATTGTTCTCTTGACAGTTATAACAATTAACAAAAAAATTCTCTATGTGTGGCGAAGGTTGCGACTGTGTGTATTACATTAAGATTCTGTATCAGTGGATAAAAAAACCACAGTGTGTAACAAACGAAATTAAAGAGCTTTTTTGATGGAAGAGCCTTCGTTACTTTACGATTTATTTATTTTCTTCATATGTATGTATACACGTTGTCTGGTTTCTTTTTTTTTTATTTTATATTTTAATCAATGAACCAAACAAATCTTCAAATATATGGAAATTTACTTTTTATTACACACTGTGTAAAACGAAAAATTATTCTAAATATAATTGTGATGTAACCTTTTATTATTTCTATTATTTATGTAATTAACAATAACTATTAGGATATATATGTACAGAGCGTCACGCAAGTAATAATCTAGCTTTAAAAAAAAATGTGATTTTATATATTTTTTTTCAAAATCATTTTTTTTTTTCAAAAGTCTTCAGTGACGTTTTTGAAAACTAAAACTCTTGCGTGACGAAAACACATTAATAAAATGAAAAGTAATAATAATAATAATAATAATAATATATACAATTAAAAATATAGTGATGAAGCATTTAGGCCCCGTTTGCAAATAATTATATTTTTATTATACATTATTATAACATTATAAATAACATAGCATTGTGTATATATATATATATTTGTTTATATTACGGTTTAACTTTGTGCGCAACAGTTTAACGGCTCACTTTTATAAATATTTAATTAAAAAAAACAGTAAGTACTTATGTCATTTTAATAAAAAATATTTTTTTAACTCAAAACTATATTATGAATAATTTCAAAATATAAACATATTCAAAAGGGATTAAAAAAAAATTAATGTTGGTAATAATTGAAGAGTCCCAAAGTTGTATATGTTCCACAGCTTGGGACTGATTATATATTTATTGTATACTAGCTGGTGCTCGCGACTTCGTCCGCGTTGAAAATAATCAATATAACGCTTGACCTCGTGTTGCTAAACACTTTGGCCAGGCGTTAGGTTTTTTTTTTATTTTTTATTTATCCCTAGGGAATAGTCCTTTTTTTCTGGATGAAAGGTACCCTATGTCCTTTCTGGTGCTCCAGAGACAACGTGTATGCAAATATGCAAATATGCAAATATGCATACGTGTATGCAAAATTTCATGGTGATAGGTTCACTAGTTTTTGCGTGTGAAAGAGTTACAAACATCCAAACATACTTTCGCATTTATAATATTAGTACGGACTAATTTATATTTAAAAAAAACTTTTCTTTCTTTCCTTCCTTTCTTCCTCATGTGATACGAATTCCGAAATGGTTTATATAACCAAATTAATATGCAAAAGAATTTGACTATTGTAAGATACTCAAATTTTCTCACACTCGTATGCAATACAAGAATATTTCTTTTATATACTAGTAAAATTTCAAAAAAAAAATCTATTTTTTATTTTTTTTATTTTCGGTAAAAACGAAAAAAAAAATTAAGTTTTTTTTTTTTTTATGTGACGTTATTGTAACGAACTATTTTATGAGTAATTTGAAAATATGACACATATTTTTCAAAATAGAAAACAATATTAGGTTCAAATATTGATTTTGTTTATTGATATTAATAATTGATTATCAAATTTAAACTATAAAATTTGTTATCAAACACGAGAGAGAGCCATTAAAAATTATTGAACGCACAAAGTTATCACCCGAAACGCCATCGAGGCCTTTTATTTATTTATTTGACTAGTTATTTATTTATTTATTTATTTATTTATTTATTTCGTGGTACAATTTTAATAAATACACAATACACATAATCCGATAATACACAAAGGACCCATCGTTACGTCGACTACAGTCACTCACTCAAGTGGAATGCAAAATTCATTTTTTTTTTTTTTTTTTTTTTTCATGAAATACTGTATAAAGTCAACACTTACAGCTTCTGCGACTATTTGTAACTAGCTTTTGAACTGCGGCTTTGTCCGCGTTTTTTTTTATACACAGACGATTTAAAAGAATTTTTGTTTTTTTTTTTCTCTTGACGCCGTAAGTACCGATAAAAGATTTTTAAAGGTAAAGTCAAAAATTTTCAAAAATTTTCTAAAAGCCCCAAGCCACACTTTAGCGAAATTAATTACGTATTGGACAATTTTTTCAATAGTGTTTTGAAGTCCTGATTTATCACTTTGAAGTATTAATTGACAATACTTTACAATACTAGAATTTTGTGTTTGTGAAATTGCTTTTTTTTTTTTTTTTTTCAAAAAGTGTTTCAAAAAAAATTTCATTAACGTCCTATTCTTTCGAGTTCTATAATGCTAAAATGACAAAAAAATATATATAATTTTTTCTATGCAAGACTTTTGTTCTATAAAATTTACAATATAATTAAAAAAAATTTACCGAATCACTATTTCCCAATTCCTTAATTTAAAAAAAAAATAGATTGAATCAACTGTTTATATATCAATTTATGTCCAATACCGAATTAAAATTATAATAATAATGTTTCGAGACGCTCTGATGAGGCTTTAAAAGTTTAGAAACTTTTTGAAAGATTAGAGACATTCACACGATGAGCTTTTTCAGTTCACTTGTCCTGTCTGGAGATGGCTAAGGCCAATTGCAATTCGGCGTCCTCCTGCTGCCTCCTCGCTTCCGCTTCCACTTGCAGCCGCTTCGACTCCGACGCCGCCCACGCCCACTGCTGCTCCTCCGAAGGCAGGAAGTCCGCACTGCGACCCTCCGATTGCGGACCTTTCTTCTTGTCCTTTTGCTTCGCGCGACCGATTCCGCCTATCGTGTGCACCAGCGACTTTGCGTACTTCACTGGCTTCGGCGATTTCTCCTTCTTACTGGGCAACGTGTTCGTGGGCCAGGTTTCGTTGAGATTTTTGTTACGATCCGTCGACCAGTCGGCCGTCCAGTTGTCCGTCTTGTTGGCCCAATTGTCCGTCTTCCTGTCGACCGTGTACGGCGATGTCGTGTTGAGTTTCGTGGACCAGGCGTCGCTGTTCGACTTGGCGTTTGTCGGTTTTGCCCAAGCGTCGTCGTCGGCCCAATTGTCGTTGGGCCACGCGGCCCACGTGTCGTCGTTGGCGTTCGTGTGTTTGAACGCGAACGGGTCGCAATGGGTCGGCGGTGCCGAAACTCGGCCGCTCTTATCCGTATTGGAGAAACCACCGTTAAGAGTGTCCGTGTTTTGAAACGCGACGACCGAAGTGGGTCTCGCGAATGGATCGCGCCGCGGATCGGTCGCGTCCGCGAACGGATCTTCTATGTTGAATGGGTCTTCGTATCTGTAGTCCTTGAATGGGTCCTCGGCGAAATCCATCGTGGCGTTCGTGGCGTTCCTGTCGGTCTGCGCGACAATAGACTCAATGAGTTACGTGTACACGGTGTGTGAGAGAGAGATAGAGAGTGTATGTGTGAAAGCGAGAGTGAGAGAGTGAGAGAGAGAGAGAGAGAGTACGCACGTGTCCGCTCGGCCGCCGTCGCAGAGTCCGCTTAGCGCTGCAATGTGAGGACAAGCACACAGGCAGTGGTTAGCACGTTAGTGGTAAGTGGTGACCATGAATATGTTAGTCTGTGATCCGATCGGATCACATATTAATAATGTACATACAATAGAAATATTTTTATTTATTTATATACATTATATTTTCGTCAGGTGACAAGGAAAAGTGCACATTAGAGACAATTGGAAATATACAAAGAAGTTTCTGTTGGCAATATTGTTATGAGCAAAATGCCCAAAATGCCCAATATGCCCAATATGCCCAATATGCCCAATATGTCCAATATGCCCAATATGCCCAATATGCCCAATATGCCCAATATGCACAATATGCCCAATATGCCCAAAATGCCCAATATGCCCAATATGCCCAATATGCCCAATATGTCCAATATGCCCAATATGCCCAATATGCCCAATATGCCCAATATGCACAATATGCCCAATATGCCCAATATGCCCAATATGCCCAATATGCCCAATATGCCCAATATGCCCAATATGCCCAATATGTCCAATATGTCCAATATGCCCAATATGTCCAATATGCCCAATATGCCCAATATGCTATACTAATCTCTAATATTGTAATATAAAAGAGAGAATATTTGTATTTTTTTTTTAATGTTTCCTTTCACCGATTCTTTCACTATAATTATATTATCAGCGAGTAACATAGTGCATACTATATTTTATAAAGATACGCGGACGATGTCGCGTGCAACAGCTAGCTACTAGTATTTTCTAAATTACGTTTAGAACATTGCGATATTAATTTTTTTTTTTTTTTGTTGCCACCATTTTCATTCTCTATGATGGTCGAAAGAATTAAATTAACAGCAAACAAATTTAAATTAGAATTAATTTTTTTTTTAATTTTTTTTTTAATTGTATTTAGAGAATAGTTTGTGACATTTTCTTGTCACCTGATTTTGATATTATACATTTGATTTTTTTTTAAATAGAAATAATAATAATAATAATAAATAAACAAATGGGATCAAGGAGTTACTTTTTTTTTTACAAAATATTTAACTAAAATATTTTATTATTATAATATATTATTAAAATAATTAAAAAAAAATTATATAATTAAATTGGAAACACGCCATCAACCGGTATTTCTTCATTTACGGAAATGACTTCGCTAAATAAATATATATATATATATATATATCGTAAAAAAAAAATTACATTTACTTAATACATGCGACATAATAATTTCTAAAAAAAAATGACAAATATAAATAAATAAAAATGATGTGAAAATGCAAAGCATAAGAATCATAAATTGAAAAAAGACCACACAATGTGCCGAAGAAAAAAAAAAAAACACCAACAGAGAAATGTAATTAAATTATAATTATTTTAATTAAAAAAGTTCATCATTATTTTTTTTCTCTATTTTTTTTTTACTAATCAGTAATACCTATAGAAAATTATCAAATATAAATGTAATTTTGAATAATATTCAAATATAATATTATTCAAAATTATTCTCATTTTATCCTGATCATTAATTATTTATTATCTTATTAGTTGAGAATAATGTAAAAAAAAAATCCTTTCAAGTTAAACATTACCTACTTTATAATATATAATAATATATAAATATATATGTATGTATGTATGTATATATGTATAGACATATTATAAATTTAATTCGCTAAACGAATTTTGATACGGTTTTCACTAATTGGATAGAGCCAATCGACGAGGAATGTATTTTTTTTTAAACATAAATTGCAGACAAAAATTGCATCTTTTTTTTTTAAATATGTACTTAATTACATTTCTCTAACACCGTGCCAATACGAAGAAAACAAGCACACAAACAAACAAACAAACAAACACGAGAATGGCATTTCAAAAAGAAAACAGAGAAAGTAAAATATTTATTTAAAAATTAAAAAAAAAAGTTTCACACTGACATTTATGTCAAAAAATAAACAAAATTAAATTAGCAATAAAACGCCATTCTCTATAAAAAAAAAAATTCAGTGTACAGTGACATTTTACATTTTTACGTACATTTTACTTTCTCTGCAGCGATAAAAATAAATAAAAATAAAAATAAAATTAATAACGCGAATTAATTATTATTATTTAGCTGTCATTCGTTGCCGGTTTTCAACACCATGCTGTCTCTACAGGGGGGAGAAGGGGGAGAAGGGGGAGAAGGGGGACAAGGGGGAGAAGGGGGAGAAGGGGGAGAAGTGGGAAAAGGGGGAGAAGGGGGACAAGGGGAGAAGGGGGACAAGGGAGACAAGGGGGAGAAGGGGGAGAAGGGGAGAAGGGGAGAAGGGGGAAAAGGGGGACGGTAGAAAAAATTATTAAAACTAAAACTGAAACTGAAAATTAATTTACACCTAAGAGTAGCATAAAAAAAAAATTCGCTTATTAAAAAAATGAGAGAATTAATTCAGTAATCAAAAAAAAATACTATAAATTTTTTGATAATTATTGCCTTTTTTGGGTTCAACAGTTTAAGAGACAAAATCCAAAATATTTTCAATATGACAATGTCCATTTCTCATGCGTAACAGTTTTTTTTTTTTTTTTTTTTTTTTTTTTCTCAAACGATTAAACAGTCCAATTAAAGTAGCACAATTGTTCGAAACTGGCCAGATTTTTTTTTCCAAAAGCAAGCTTCTTATTATTCAGCACAAGCACTTGCAGTGTTTCTGTTTTATAGAAACAGAAGATGACTTTGAAAAAAAAAAAAAACTCATGTAGTCTGCAAGTTTGCATTTGCAATTGTATAACCATGAAATTCCTGCACAAATTTATTATTTAGTTTTAGATTCACAAGAAAAGAATGGTCTCACCTTGTGGGGGGCTGGGCGCGGGGGCGCGGGGCGCGGAGGGGGCACCTTGTGCTTCTTGGGGGGCAGCGAGGGGGAGGGCGAGGGGGAGGGGTCCGCCCGCGTGGGGGCGTGCAGCACGGCGAACGGGTCCGACTCCCACGCGCTCTGGAAACAACAACTCATTACCGTTAGGTTCAATTACATTTCTCATTCGTAAGGTTCAATTACATTTCTCATTCGTAAGGTTCAATTACATTTCTCATTCGTAAGGTTCAATTACAGTTCCTCCCCCATTATTTTCCAATGGGACCGGCCCTTTCGTTCGTCTACGGATTTCCTCATTTCTAATTCGATTTTCGAAATAATTAACCTTCCCCATAGCTGTGTGTGTCATCATAGCAAAACACATTAGTCGAAAACTTTTTTTAAGACATTCTAACTGAATTCGACAATTAACTTCCTTCTCAAAGTTGGCTGGCCCTACGCTAACTGAACTTTTTTATGTCCCAATTGGATGTACTCTTAAAAAACTTTGAGAGTTAAACTGTTTACTGGAGTGGGCACAACGTGAACTTTCGTCATGTCCATATTCATCTTAAGGCCCACCATTTGAGCATACAATTCATATTACAATACAAAGTATGGCTATCCCTAACAAGGACAGGCAAACTTTTGTCAATAATTGTTTCAATTAATCAGCTGCAGGACACACAATATCCTGTCCTATCCCTATTCCCGTATACTGTCAAGGTCGACAACTCACTTGCATCTCTCTTGGCGTTGTTTGTGAAGGCGGGGACCGCCTATCATCAAACGGACCGTCATCAGCCTACATAATAAAAGGCATACATGAGCCTTTTAAGGTAATTAAAAATCAAAGTTAATAATAAATTAAACTTTTTCGGCCATGCAAACAGTTTAATTGTAAATTAAATTTTCAATGAAAAATTTAAACTTTGTGAAGTCCCGGGACACGAGACAGCTTATAACAACAAAGTCCCGGGACGTCCCGCAACCCAAACCCTAATGGAGCATGGAAGCGTCGTCGGTGCATTACTGTGCAATGACGATTTCATTAGTTCCATAATTCCATTAGAACTTATTAGTTCTGAAATCATAAAGTGAGCAGTCAGTGAGTTCAGCGGATGAACCAACCATCAGGATAAACCGATAAGACCTAGTAATACTCACATCGACGTGCGCCGCCGGCTTACTGTCCGTAGCCGCGAACGGGTCGGGATTACTAGACGCGAACGGGTCCGACGCAAACCCAGCAGACTGAAACGGACAGAAAGACTCACTCAGCCAATGCGCCAATACTCATTGCGCAATAAGATGCGCAATTGCGTAGCACCATTATTATTACTGCTGTTCTCTTTCTGTTTCTGTTGCGATTCTTTGTACTAAACTTTATTCTTCGGTACTAACTGTGTCTGTGGAACTGACTTTTATTTTTTTTCCCTACTATCAAAATGTACATCGGACAGCCAAATAAAAAAAAAAAAAAACAAAACATTAAAATTCCACCAAGAAATGAAGTGAAACTTTAATATGAAACATATACTTAGTGCAATATGCACATACCTGGTCGTTGTGTGTGGTGGGGGGCGCGAAGGGGTCATCGGGCCTGGGGGGCGCGAAGGCCTCCTTGAAGGGGTCACTCGCGAACTGTTCCGTTCCGTTCATCGTGCCGAATTCGTTCGCGCTGAACGACTCATCCTCCTGCACAAACACACCAGTCTAAGTCTAGAATTGCCAATTTCACCCCTCGTTATGCACAGCTTATTTATGTGGGTCAATCCGTTTGAATTACGTCATAAACGTTGAATATATATTTCACAAACACAAACAGTGTCACTCAACGACTGGATTCTATTATTGGGTCCATATAAACAAAGAGTTAGAGGAGATTGGGCCAGTGTTACCAGTGCGTCGCTGGGCGTGGCTCCGCGCACCACCCTCGCCAGATGCTCGGGCGCATGCAGCGGCTGCAGCGCTAGATATGAGTGGTCCACCGCCGCAGCGCCCGCGGCCGTCGCTGCCGCTAGCGCTTCGCTCGCTCGCTCCATCTGCTCCAGTTGCGCTTCCAGATGGTCGATCTTTATCTTCGCCTAACAACACCACCGAGTTAATATGTATCACTGGAGGCGACACCGCTCTCGCCACCGCTGCCCCAATTGAGTGCGGTACCTGACTGACGGCGAGCACTGTGCGCGTGAGCTGCGCCGTGAGCGCGTCCGCCTCGTCGTTGGCGCTGGCCAGCTCCTTGCGCGCGGCCTCCTCCTGGTGCTGCAGCGACTGCGCCGCCGCCCTGCGCGCCTCCACCTCGGCGCGCGTCTCCTGCGCGGCCGCCTCCTGCGCGGCCGTCTGCGAGCGCAGGCGCTCCACCTGCGCCTTGAGGTCGTTGAGCCGCTTCTGCGCCTCGCCGCGCTGGTTCTCCAGCTGCTTGTGCGTGGCCGTCAACGTCTCCAGCTCGCTCTGCAGCCCGTGCGCCTCGTCGGCGCGCGCGCGAGCCTCGCGCTCCTTGTTGCCCACCTCCGCCTCGAGCGCGAGTCGCTCGCGCGCTAGCGCGTCCACCTCGCGCGCGATCGCCTCCATCTCGGGCGTCGGCTGCGGGCCCAGGTTCAGTGCGGGGTCGTTCGCCTGAAACGACCAACGTTTAATAATACACACTAACGCCTCAACCACTCAACCGATACTAATGAAATTTTGCATACGCGTTGCCAGGAGTACAGAAAAGGACATAAGGTACAAATATTAACTTCCATTCCTATTCTCTTATCGTTAATCCTATCGAAAACAAAAGTCATCAAATGCAATGATGAAAGAGAAATACTCCAAAACTTTGAGATTTAATTCAATTTTTAAAATAGGAATTCCTGAATAAAGAATTTTCCGATAACAAGACAAAAAGTCAAGCAAATATTAATTGTCAAATTGAACGTCATGTCAAACTTTTTAAATATTCTAATTATTTCATTGATCAATAGTGGATTGTGCGATAATAAGGTAACGCGAATAAAAAACGAAAAAACTGACAATCACATCAATGGAGAAGTCACGAAGAAAATTATCAACTCTTGGAATCTAGCTGCAGAAGATCCGTTAGCTTATCCCGGTGAGTTTTTTTTTTTTTTTAATAAAATAATTCAATCTGAGCGAAATTAGTTATTTTCATAAAATCATTATTTTAGGTGGGGACAAAGAAAGAATTTCAAAGATTGCCTCTCTCTGGTCAGAGTATTATACATGTTTGTCACGAGTGAAGAATAGTCTGACGAATTCACGTCGTGTGCCATCCTCTTCACTGATGGCACACGAAGGTAGCGTGGCGCGGCTGTCGTGCGATTTGTGTTTGTCTCCCGAAAACGAAGGGAGCCTCGTTTGGATGTACACTAAGGTATGAAAGAGAATCCTTTATGAATCCATAAAGGATTCCATAATGAATCCTATATTGAATCCAGTCCCCCGAGTTCCCCACAAATTTCCTCTGGCTGACACTGGTCTATATAATTACGCACTTAGTTCTGCATTCGTTTAAAAGCTATCCTATTTTCCGTGGTTATCAATTTATACTTAGTCTACCAAAATTCTTCTACTTAATAAACTAATCGTTTGAAATGTTTGAATGACAATTCAACTTAGGATGAGAAAAAGAACAAGAAATTTTTTCCTGGAATATTTCCAATTTCTTTGCATGTCTATGCCTTAAAAATCCTACACTCTTAAAAAAAATTGATGAAAATTTTTCTACATTCAGTCCCTCGTTGATCCGACTTTTATCCCTATGGAGTACAAGGAAACCGTGGTGCAAGAGCGGGACGAAAATCTTACAATTTACCGCGTGACAGCTGCTGACAGCGGAATTTACCAATGTCGATTGGCCGGAAGTGTTGGTGGCCTAATCGTCTTGGAGGTTGTCGATGCGGAGCCTTATCATCTTGTGAGTGAACGTAGCTTGGACTATTATAATAAATAGATAGATAGCTAACAAGTAAGTGCTGTGCTCAAAGGGGGAAAAAAACGCTAGGCTAGAACTATTTTCGTAATCTGTTTTTAGGTAAGAACTTACTCGGCAAAAATATCTCACTTAAAGTCTTCAATCACAAGTGACGGACTCAAGCTATTCACGGTATGGCATCGATGGAGCGAATGCAGTAAATGCGATAAAATCGGCAGAAGAATAAAACGAGGCTTCTGTTTTGTTACAATTAATAATCAAACCATTGAGAAGGTGAGCGAGTAAATCCTCACAGACCATAATTTATCACGAAATTTTACTTTTTTTGTTTGCTCAATTTAACAGCTTAAAATATAGATATGGATAAGAACAAAGCATATAAGAAAACCTTTCATATTTATCTATGTTTATAACGATCACTGTTATTACTTCCTAAAAACACACAAATTCTTTTAGAACAAAAACAAATCACATACCGCCGAGATTAGCATAACGGAAAATACGAGAAAATTATTTGAAGGTAAGTTATAGACAAGACTGTGAAAATTTATAAAATACCATTTAAAAAAAAATGTATAAACTTCCTTAGTGCTCCTATTGTTCCAAAAACTGTCATTCAAACTGAGACCATCATCGTAATTGCACACTTACTCGTTCGTAAGTGTAAATAATTGATTTTCATAATATAGAAATGGATTTAAAATTTCAGTGTATGTATGTTACACGCATAAAATGTTAATGTACATCTGTTACTGAACAGATTAGAAATCCATTGTTGTTATTGTTGTATAGAATCAGAGTCAGAGGTCCCAAATATGTTTCGAGGTTGATATGAAAAGTATATCAACCTCAAAAATATAAACAAACGAATTAATATAAATTTAAATAAAAGATATTTAAAGGATCCCAACATAATATAGCAGCCAAAGTAGCAAACCAGAAAAAGGAATATAAATTAGAAATATTATATTAAGTTATAAGTTATAGTTAATTTTTTAATTATTATTATTAACTTTCTAGTAAGACGAAACAGGTGACATTAAGTAGTAATAAAAAATTTAAATTCCTTTTCCACTTAAAGTAACAATTTACATTTCACGGAGCATTCGTCATACGAATTAAGAGTTTCAATTTTAACAATTCGTACACTCGACGACATATTGTCACCAACGGTCAGGATATTTAAATAATTTGAAACATTCAAAGTGATGAATTGGCTCGTAAAGAAACGATCGTAAATGTGAGCAGGAAAGAAAAACCCCTTTAAAAAAAAAAGCTAGTCATGACATAAATGTACTTATCTAAAATTTTATCTAAGCCAGATTTTCCCGGAGGACTTCCATGCCGTTCAAAATATTTGCCAAAGTATATAAGAAACTTGGACGTCGTGAGACAACGAAAAAGCGAAATAGTTATCGAACTATGCAAGGTGATTTGTTATTGTATATTTACGAACCCTACATATTAATCTAGGTAAAAAAGAATCTGTATTCCTTTCATCCAAATCCGTTCATAACCAAAAGAGTAAAAGATAGCCGATTGAAACATCGATGTACTACAACTATGGAATTCGCGTCACAAATGCCACAAAGCGGCACATAAAAAGTACGCCTAAAATGGAATCATGGCGGAGTCTTGCATTCGCACGTCAACGGTAAAAGGTAGTAACGACCAAGTTCTACTATTGATTTTAAACTCCAATATTTTGTGACGTAAAGTTACATTTTCTTTAAATGACATACGTTTGATTGGTTTTAAAAGACAGATGTCAGAGTTCATTGCTATACGCATGATATGTCACTTTTAAATGTTCCATAAAGTTCGTGGTGTTTTTGTATGGCGTGCGAAATTCCATAGTCGTAGTACATTGATGTATTAAAAGAATAATTTGTACAGGAGAGATGCAAAAAGAACGTAACTTTCGAAGTGTACTCAACGAATGGGACTTTACTGGAGAGAGTCAATAACAGCGCAGGAGTTTACTCTTCGGTTCAGCAATTGCCTCCGAAGCCTCCGCAGCCCGTCAACGACATTATATTCGCTGTCAAAGGGACATGTCTTCACATTACATGTCCTGGGTAATGTTTTTTTTTTTTTTTTTTTTTTGGATTTATAGTAGTCCCAATTATTTTTTAGGTAATACGCAATAATAGGCACATTATTCGCGTGAAAAAAGCACCAGTAACTTATATATTTTTTTGGATTTGTAGTAGTCCCATTCAATTTTTAGGTAATACACAATTCGTTTGAAGAAAGGACCAGTGACTTATATTATTATTATTTTTTTTTGAATTTGTAGTAGTTACAATAAATTTTTAGGTAATAAAAAATAATAGGCACATTTATTTGTTTAATTTTTTTTTGGATTTGTAGTAGTCCCATTTAATTTTTTAGATAATACACAATAATAGGCACATTATTCGCTTGAAAAAAGCACCAGTAACTTATATATTTTTTTTTTCGATTTTTAGTAGTTACAATAAATTTTTAGGTAATAAAAAAAAATCAAAATTTTATTCCTGTGAGTTAAATCGCGTGTTCGAATCGAATCGAATTCACGCTCGCATCAAGAAACGATTTTTCTGCGAGTTTTTAGGCATCAAATGCACCCTTTTCGTGCTGGAGATGTGAAATAATGATTACTAAATAACTCTGTGTCTGTCAGTATGTCAATGAAATGATTTGTATTGGAATGTAAAATAATTTTCAGTACAACATTGAGCGATATACCGGTGACTTGGCGCATTGGCACAAAAGAATTCAATGAAAGGGAGGAGCAGACAGGCGAAGACCGAATAACGGTGAACGCTAGAGATCATTTAGTCATCAACAACGTACAAACGAGTGATGATAATTTGTACAGGTAATGTGTTTAAGAGTCAACTTGTTGTGGCCCCGTTGAACCCAATAAATTTAAAAAAAAAAACTAATTTGTTTCCAGTTGCTGGCAACGCGAGAGACTGGCTGGTGGTGCCAAGGTGACAGTGTGGGAAGGGGACACTGCGCAGAGACAGCGCCATCTAGTGGCAGTGGCAGTTTTAGCAGCTGCACTTTTGCTGCTACGTCTGCTGCACACTTTCGCATTATTTTATTAAAAAAAAAACATATTGTTTTGCATCTGATCTGTTTTCTTTATTAAGCTCGTCTTAAATTATAGTTTCCCTTAAACTTTAGAATTTCAAAAGTCTTGAACAACTAGCAAAAGATGGACAAAAATTTATGCAAGTTTTTTTTTATTTGAAACCTGTATGCAAAATTTCACGAAAATCAGTTGGAATCGATAGAGAATCTATATATATATAAATCGATTTTTATATATTACTAGCAGCCAGCCTTCCGCTTCGCACGGATTTTTTTCTGCAAATTATATTAACGCCTTTAGAGCTGTTTCCATTAGTGAAAAGCGCATTAAAATCCGTTGCGTTGCGTTAAAAGACAAAAGAACGTGCACTGACCTGCGCGGCTATGAGGGGGGCGGGCAGGGAGGCGGCGAGGGGGGCGTGCGTGGCGTGCGACTGCGCGGGCGGGGGCGCGCGACACGAGGGGGGCACCATGTCGGGCGCGAGGGCGGCGGGCGGCGGCGTGCCCTGCGTGGCGCGGCGCATGAGCCACATGGCCAGCGCGAACTGGTCGCGCGACAGCTTGCCCGCGCCCGCCGTGTCGCACAGCGCCCACACGTGCGCCAGCGTCGTCTGCGGCAGCCCGCTCTGCAGGAACGTGTGCTTGATCTCGCCGCCCGACACGAACCCGTCGCGGTCCGCGTCCGCCAGCGCGAACTGAGCGTCCCACGCCGCTTTGTCCGCCGCGCTCACCACCCACGTCTCGCCCGCGCGCGGCGGCGACAGGTCGAGCAGCGCGGCGCTCGCGGGCGGCGGCTGAGGCCGCGGCGGCGGACGCGCAGAGGGCGACGGCGGACGCGAGGGAGGCCGCGACGGAGGCCGCGAAGGAGGCCGCGCGGGCCGCGTCCGCTGCAACTCCGCCGGCAGCGACGTCGGCACCGCGTGCTTCTCAAGCGCCTTGTATACCAGGTGCATCGCCTGACAAACGAACATAAGTTTCTACCTAATTCTTCATAAGAGACTTTATTTGTTTGAAATAATTTACAAGATTGTCTCAAACAAAGGTGCAAAGTGTCTTATATGTATATATTAAACATACCACCATGAATTCGTGTCTATCCAACATGCCATCTTTGTCTTGGTCGGCAAGATCCCAAATTTTGCCAAGTGTCTCCAGTGGGAGCTTAGATTCCATCAGAACTCCTTTTACCTGAAATGTAAAGAATTATACGACAGGCACAAAAAATAACATCCTCAAGTCTCATATTTTATTATCTCATATTTTATTATCAAATGAAATCCATAGAATCCCATCTAATATCGAAGTTATATAAAGAAAAGCAGACCAGCTGATTTTCACTCTATTGATTTTCACCATCGCCTGATTACACACACAAGTATGCAATTCCACATGTCAAAGTCACAAGTGCTTATTGCGATTAAAGCCTAAGGCATTGTAAGAAGGTGTCGCATACCTTGTTGCCAGCAATGAGTCCATTGTTGGGCTGCAGAGAGTCGAAGAGCTGATTGTACTTGTCCCTCTCGGCCGGCTTGACGGTCCAGTCGCTGTGCGACGAGTGAGGCACCGGCGACGGAGCCGCCGGCCTCGCGGGAGGCGCGTTCGACACCGGGGCCACCTTCGGTATCTCACCCTGATTTATTCAATACCTCCGTTACAGACATTACACTCATTGACAAGCAATCATCTTAGTTCTTACCTATATTAGAAAACACAACCACATCATTACTAATACATCTACTAGTGATGCCGGCACATTAAAACGCCACCTATCGGGTCCAATTGTTAACCTGATCCATTCAGGGGCTCACACAAACGCACACAAAAAATACATTAAAGTTGGTAAAATAAAATAAAATTAATATGTCACCGGTTTAGACAACTGTTTCTTGAAGGAAAACAAGGAAAGGAAATATGGAAAGAAGGATGGAAGGAAGAGAAGAAAGAAGAAAAGGAAAAAATAGTGACATTGTAAACATAATTTTTTGATTCCTATCATTTATTTAAATCATTTATTAAGAGCAATGCACAATTTTAATAAATGATTTAATATTAATTATAATTTAATTATAGTGCAGTCCTTTCGTAACTAAATGTGCAACAATTTTAAAGATTGCTATTTTAAAAAATCGCTATTTTTCATGAACATGATCAGCTCATTCTAGAGCACATATATTTAATTTATGTCATAATTACTAATCCATAGTATTCTATAGTATGGCTGAATGGAGGTACTAAAATACTTTAAAACATCCCCTACCATCACTAAATACATTATATATATTTATATATGTACAACACATCAAACATTTATTCCAAAGTCCAAGAGTTAGCATTGATTAATTATTAGCATTGATTGAAATGTACTCCAACGGTATTGTAACCGATATAGTAGTTACACAACATGAATAGAAAAAGAAAATTTTTATATATACACTAATATGTTAAAATATATGTTAAAATAATATGTTAAAACCTATATAATAGACTTACAACTTTGGGTGGTGGTGTCTCCGAGTTTATGTTGCTCATGTTGATATCCTTGCCGGCCTGAGCCAGGGCAACCAATTTTAGAGCTACAAACAAGCCCGCCTGCAATCAAACAAACAAATCTCTTTTATTTATTATTATTTTTCACATTATGACACTTTGCAATAAACATTCAATTCGTGTACATTATTAATTTCCCTTTGAGTAGTAATATAATTTGGTTTCTAGTGTTATAAATGTCAGCGTTTACACTGCACATACATTCGAACGGGGAGATAACAAAGTTATCATTGAATTCGTAATTAAATACGACATCCTCTGCATTAAGTGTAGAATAAATATTTAGTTTACAATTTTTTTTTAAATGGAGATATCAACTTGTGGCATTTGAATTTGGATTTCTTCAAATTAATTTATTCCTTGTGGCAACCAATTCTAAAAGTTCGAACAGATTTTTAAGGATACATTTTCATAATACTTTATATAGTTTTAAAGTATAGTGTTATACATAAAAATATACTAAAGAGAAACACATAGTTCATACATAAAGATATGTAAACAAAATCACGAGCAAGAACTAGTCTTATAGTAATGTGGAAGTAACTTACTAAGTCCCTATTACTTCTTGATGGCTAAGCAACTGAACCAAATTTAAATAATTTTGGCACATATAATTTAATTTGAACAGAATATAGACATTTAAAAAAATTCTTCATTACTTCGAATCTCTATTAAGTTGAAGAGATGAAAATTAGCATAGTGTCGGTAATTTTTACATTCATTCGTTCAGATACCTATAAATAAAATATACCAGGTATTGTTGTATAGAACCTAAACTAACTTATTAATTTATTTTTTCTAGGGTTTCTTCTGAACAGAGTCTTGAACATGCACTTGCGTCATATGGATTTATAGATGAAATACACTGCTGTATGGAAAAATCATTTAAGTCACTTAGTGCCCTTGCAGTGGGGCATATAATTATACTGAAAATTTCTGAGCTCCGATAAATAAGATCACATATCTTACATTATATCTGATAAATAAGACATCGTCTGCCGGAAACAGTACTTTATTCTGGATAAACGTACCTTTCTGAACCCCTGAAAATGTCTGTGCAAAATTTTAACAACCAATTTTAATACAAAAAAACCACCTACAGTCAAGAGAACAGCCATTTCATAAAAATAACTTAAAAGTGTATAAAGTAAAAAATAAATCATTCAGATTCTTCACTGTAAATAAATATGAATTTATACTATCATTTCTTACACTTAAGTACTCACAAGTGTCCAGTCCACTCAATAAAAGAACCCGCTTGATATTTTTTTAAGAATCATCAACAGAGTGCATTTTAAGCAGTAGTCACACTTAAAAACATTTCTAAATTACTTCTATATGTAATAGTTATAGACCCAGTTATAGTCTCTAGTCAGAAACCCAGTTCCGTGCATGCATGGAGCAATTTTTCCCATCTTTCCATTAGTGAAAGAGTTGGCAAACAGGCTGAGAAGGTCCACTTGATGGTTACCTCAACCGATCAATACAAACAAATTACGACTCACCTTGTCAAGATACCCTTTGCCATTGGGATCCGATAGATCCCAAATCTTGCTGAGGACCACATCACTAAGACGCGATTTCTTGAGAAATCTAGCTGCATCCAGGGCTTGAATCGCCCCACTGCCATTAGGATCCACCTGAAAATTTAATTACATTATTATCCAACATACAAACCTTAGAACAACTTCAGCTGTTCATTTTTTTTATTAGTGATGGGTTTGCTCTTGGCAGTGTAGCCGAGATGAGGCCTATGATGGAGCGAGCTCACCCAGAAGATGCCAACTTTGAAAAGATTTGAGTTATATGAGCTCGGAAACATAGTCTTTTTAAACCAATATAATCTATGTGGTATTCTATCAGAAATGTGTAAATAGATAAAAAAATATATATCACTAAATTACAGCAGCAATAACTGCTGACTTTTTGAGGTTTTATTATACATACTAAAATCCCAAACCTAAATTAATACCCAGATACTACTAATATGTATTTTAAACTATGCAACCGTAGATACGCGAGGGAGTGTTACATGAGGAAGGTCTTTGATGAAAAAATTTTTACAAAAGAGTTTAAAATTTTAAAAGATAACAACTTTGGCAAGGTCCCTGCCGAATCCCTATAAGGAATTATTACTATTGTTCATGACTATTCTTTTATTATGACCAATTTTTGTAGTCCCTTGAATGAAACAATAATATTAAATATATATACAGTTATAGACTACATTAAGAATAAAAAATATATTTATGTAAATATTAAATTATTATTATATATTATAAACCTTTATTTTCTTATATTATTTTCTTTTCATTGGTCTTTAAAATATTTTTGATGGATTTCAAAATGAAATTTATTATGTAATAAATAAAAACATTTTTATGTATATAACAAAATTTCATACAATTACATAATAAAAAATTTACAATTATACTGCCAGTTTGGATTGCAGAGCTTCAGGGTAGGAAAATGGGAAAAACCTGATAATGCTTCTTTTTTTAAATTATTTCATTATACAAGAACTATCATGCGTAGAAAAATTAGTTAGGAATAAACCACATAATATATGTGATGATGTACACAGCTAACTTGTTATTTATAAAAAGTATGTTCAGATACACTTAATTCATAGGTAAATATCATAACATATATATGAACCGATTTTAATAAAATTTTGCACACTGTGTGCAGTTTGATTCAGCTTGAGAGATAGGATATATTTTATAAAATTACAAGGACGAAGTCGGGTGCAACAGCTACTAACATATAAAACACCTACTCCCATTTTAAATTGTACACATTTGATATTTTTAATAAAATCATTTATTGATTTTTTTTCTCTACAATGATATTAAGTACTTTGGCAATAATTTGTAACTTCAATATAGCCTGAATAAATTCAAATCAGAATGTCATGTAGCATAGAGCCTCAAGTATAATTAGCAGAACAAGATGCCGTCTTAAAAACCCAACAATCGAATTAATATAATCAAATCAATAGTCAACATTAAATTCTACAGTTAAGAGTAAAGAACATACCGTCAGAACGAAATATAATATATTAAAAAGGTACTCACTTGGTGATAGTACGCTTCATATATAGCACTGTGGGCCCCTGCCACCTGTAATGGTTCAAGCCACATTTCTGAGGATAAAAAACTCCCAACAACTTAGTCTAGAAACTTATTTTGAACCACTTTGGGTGTGACATTAGGCACTGTTCACGACATGAAATGTTCGCGCAAAAACTAATGTGTTAGATTATAGAAAAACGAGTTCTAAAGACAAAAGTACATTAAGAACATCACAAACGTTCACGACACTGTGTTTAAGTGCAAATCTTTAAAGTAGTTTTATCAAAAAAACTATTTAAAACTATTTTTTGGAACCAGAGTATTCCATTCACGGTACAACAGAGTTTAACATTCAATATTTCAAAGTTCTTATGTGCTGTACGACTTGAAAACCGTACCGTATTATAAGCCACTTATTAAACTTTTATATTGTAAGTTACGATAAATAATTGAAGACACACAAACTATGTAATTTCAATTAATCTCTACCTGAGTAGGAGAGGGCAAGGCAGCCATTTTTTACATCTCCTCGTCGACCAATCAATAGCAGTCATAGATTAAGGATATTTGACGTTTCATGGAAGAGGTTCTTTGAAGTTTTAACCACAAACTACATAGAAGATACTATGGTTCTAACATAAATTGAGATAAATAAATAAAATAATATACAGTGTTAATAATCCGGATGTATTTATATTTTTGTGTATAATATATTATTGTGTTTAATATATCAGTTTGAAATATTTAAATATTTTTTTCGACTAGCAATACTGAATATAGAAAAGTATAAATGTCCATTATTGGCGCCAATTGAAAATTTAAATGTTACGCATGGAATCATGTACTTGTAACATAATTTACTGTTCATTGAAATTAATATGTGATAGTTAAGTCATTAGAAATTCATGATTTCGTAGAAAAATGTAAAATATAACAGAAATGTAAAAATAAACAATCATTACTAAATAAGTTACATTAAACTGTGGACCTAAAAAAAAATTAAGAAATATTTCATGAATAACATTCTTATTGATGAATAGAATGGGTCGCAAGAAGTAAATAAAATACTGTACACAAACTTAATATAAAAATATTCCTTTATTTACTAAAATTACTTACAAAAGTAAGTGTCTACCTATATACTTAAATGTTGAAATTTATTTATTTATGATTTAAGAACGAGATTCCTCGATATTGTTCACTGCTTCGCTTAGCTTTTCTAATCCATGTTGGTTCAATTCAAAAAATGAGCTTTGTTCCAATCTTGCCATCCACTGTCTCACTTTTGGGTGACGTTCTGTTATCGGAACCAATAGCTGTAAAGAACTAACAGTAGTTCCACAACAAATATCGCATAATGTCACCTAAAATTCATAACAAAAATATGATCACAATTTGATATATCATTATGTATTATAGTTAGTTACTATTTTAATCATGCGAAATATTTACGCTTTCTTTTTGAAAAATATAAATTAGAATGATAAAATAATTGATGAGTTAATTTATTTGTCAACTGCGCAATAAGTTATATATATAGTATTAAAGGCATAATTATCTCTCAATTCAAAATGGTTTTCTATTAATCTCTATTTACCTCATCACCACCCAACCAAACATGTTTGTTAAGTCGATATTCCAAATAATCCAAAGCCGAGTACCAGTTGTCAGACTTTTTCGAATCCACAGGATTTCCTGAGAAATATTCTGTCTAAAAAAAATTTTTCTATGTCATTTCTGATTCATCTTCGAGGGGAATAGTAGACAAGGTTGCTTTGAATAGTTTTTTTAAATCTATCACTTAAAACCTATCTGCGATAGACTTGCGATATTTGGTCTCGCAACAGGCCATAGACATGAATTGGCCTATAGACATGTCTACGTAGACAAACTGAGACACGTCTCAGAGACCAAAATCGCGCCATGGCTACTACTAGGCCAAAAATCTTCACGGTAGTCGCGTGACTAGGCATATATGGCAAATATTCCTCACCACTACGTTATTTCACGTAGAGCGACAAGGTCGTCACGTGACTATGACGACGCGTTGCCACGCGACGACCGCGTCGCTTTACGTTATTTCGCATTCATAGGAACATCAATAATTTTAAAATTCATATGTATGATAAACTAGCTTACAAATATAGAACTGTCAATTTGGAACAGAGTACTCGAGTTGAAGAACATCATCTGATCAACTTTGGCCCTTTTCAATGGCTCCATCGGATACAAAGCTTCGCTGTTGGTTTTGCCGCAAATGTACAGTGCTATTGCATGACTGTCACAGATAACTTCATCTCCCACAACCAAGGCTGGCACTTTTTGGAGAGGGTTTATCTTTAAGAAAAATCAACAGAGCATGCATTAAATACTTAGTAATAAAAAAAAAACATTTCTCTTATTTGTTCAAACATTTGTTCATTTTTTATTGGTAATATATTTTGCTAAGGCGTTGAATTTTTTATTATTGTTTTTCGATGATCCCTCAGAAACAGTAATTGTTTCTGAGTGGAAGGTACCTACCTACCTTATATCCTTTTCTGTGGGTACCCCTGACAACATGTGTGAATTAGCCGTTATACTTATGTGTTGGACGCTATAGCCGTTTTATGAAAATCAGCAGTACATGAAAATTTTAATCGCAGTAGGCACACTACAGAAGATCACAGTGAAATAACCGCACGTGTGCTGTTGTGTTTCGATGAATGAGTGAAGAATGAAAGAGCCCTTTTCCTTATACCCTCCTAATCTCTATGGTCGACAGCGCACGTTCAGTAGGTAGGTATGTAGGTAGGTACTATGACATTGCTTGTTTTAATAGGTAATGGTACCCTTCTAACGTCAAATTGACTGTCAACTTTACCTGCCGACCTTTATATTATATACCTATATATTTTTTAATAAATGTTACCTTTTTAAAAAACTCAGTCCTTTGTTCCATTTTGAAAAGATCGATTCTTCGATAATCAAGTTCCATTTTCAATATCGAAGCTGTGATCATGACGAATCTAACGGGTGGCGATATCTCATCTCCATATAACACAGGCTTTGATTCCATTTTTATATTCCTGAAACTATTGCAAACAATAAGAAAAGAAAATATACATATACTTTTATAAGTAAAACAAAACAAAACATTTTCTCTGTAAGTACTAAAGTAATTAAAAAGGAAATACTTTACTCTGTATAGTAACGTATGCGATATGCGAACGAATTTTTGAATACATTAACGTAATTCCCAATATTACATATTTTCATATTGGTTTAAAAAATAAAGAATTAAGTTCGAGACGCGCGGTTGCTTCAATGTGAAACTTGGTTTTGTGCGTTTTATGATAACTAGTTTCTGAATCAAAAGACGCAAAGGTAGGTAACCAGAATACTTTAACATAAATATCAAGCATAATACATATACGCATATAAAAGTTTTGTTCTACCTGGCCGAGTTCAGTCAGAGCACGACCGAAACTAGCATTTGTTCTGTGACTCATTAGGTATATAGTAGGTAATTCAATGAGTATGAACTCCGCTATCTGCGTTATATATTATAGTACCTATATGCTACAGATACGCCATATAATATACTCATCATATTACTACAGATAGGTAAGTTTAATATTTGTATTATGGAAGATGGAAACGGACTTCTTTTTTTATGTTAAAGTTGGCAGACAGGCTGATCCACTTGATGGTAGGTGGCTACTACACCTGTAGGTCACTTGTTACTTAAACTTAATAATAAGCCTAAAAAAATGGAGACAGATGCTGCCGAGAGGAAAGACCAAGAACATGAAACTACACCAACTTTCCTTGACTCAGATTGAGGTTTTTACCTCTATCTAATCTTACGATTTTTTTTACGTTTTATTTTACTAAATCTATCAATTTACCTCGAGAGAACTTACTTACTTGAAACAAAAGAGTTTACTTATTTACTAGCGAAATTTGTATAGTAGAGACACCCACTAAAAACCTAAATATGCGTACGTACGTATGTACAAAATATACAAAATAGGGGTGATTTATTGTTCACTCACAGATTTTAATGCTGTTGTGTATTACAATTTAAAAAAGTAATCAAAAATAATTTAGCATATAGTAATTAGTAGATTATAGCCACAAAAAATTATAAAATAAAAACTTTTATTTAAGCGCCTACTCAAAATTACTTAGGTATACTTACATTAGTTTAAGAACTTAGTTACTAAGGTTAAATAAAAAAGGTTTATTATTTTTTGCTTTTCAATTTTTTCGGTGGTTTAATTTTTTTGTTAAAAAGTTTTTACTTGAGAATAAATCTGGTTGAAAATGCTATCGATAAAATCCAAAATTGTCTATGATATTCGCCGCGAAATCTAAACTGACAGCAACCAAACAAATGTGCCAAAAATTCAGGAACCCATCAGTCACAAAATCTAAATTTTCGTTAAAATCCAACAAAAAAAATGTGAATATCAAAAAATATTGTTCTATAAACATCTAATCTTACAAAATTAATTATGGGAGCTCGAACAAGTAAAGTGGCAAATGGCCTAAACTTGAAGTAAGTAAACTTGTAATTTAATAAAATAATCGGCTATAGATGGCTGATTTAAAATTGGTACATCCATCAATGGAACTATGTAATGGCATCACGGTTAACAAAGGGATATTTTTCCATTTTTTATGTTAAGGTAAACAGACAGGCTGACGGTAGGTACACTAAATGGTAGGTGGGTACACAAAACGCCAAAGATGCTGCTTGTGCGCTGCCAACCATACTAAGATTAAGGATAAGGGATAGGAAGTGATAGGGTTAATTGGCTCTGGCATTCCTTACTTATTGTACTAATTGTGCTGTTATTTCACGGTGGACTGATGTAAGGGGGTATTACTGTTGCTGCCGCCATGCGGTTTGCCTAAAATGACTTCGAAATTCAGTGTGCCCAAGAAATTGTAACATTTTAAATTAATCGCGGGTGTAAATAAATAAACTCATAATACCAAAGTTAACAAAATATTAAAGTTTATTTTAATAATACCAAACACCATGACCATAAGTTCGCGCCTATGTGCCTAAAATTTTACTGGATCTAGACATTGCATGCTGTGGAAGGCCGACCGCAGCCCTGCTTGCCGAGCTGTCATGATGGCAGTTGACGCCATGAACTTGAATGTGACAGAAATTGACGTAAACATGGACAAAGGAGAACATAGATCTCCTGAAATTGTATTCGTAAGTGGTCAAAAACAGGTATCTCTCTATAAGTTCAATATTCGATGTTCACGACTGAAATGACATACACATAGACATAGGTACTTTTTTTTTCTTTTTTCGGCTTTCAAGAGTCGAAGCATGATCTTAAATAAGTTAAAAACATCCTTAAGAATTTAGGGCTATTAAATAATATTTCAAATCTCCTGTAGATAAATATGTTAGCGCTTTCGTTTATATTAGTACGGATTTATATCACACTGATCACACAGATTGGCCAGACTCTTTCTGTTTGACAGCACAAAATGATTGTAATAGGTTTATAGTCTTTTGGAGCACTCGGGTTCTTCCAACGTTACAGCAGGTTTTTTAAAACGAAACTTCTTTACGCGCAATGACAGTAAGGTGTGTTGAAAATTATGAATGATGATTAATAATATCTTCCGATGAGGATCATGCCGATTGGACGATATGCTTGATCGTGTTTGGCTGGCATTAAAGCAGATGATCGGCACTTCTTCTAACACGTGAAGTTTAAAGCATGAAGAGGTTTAGGCTGATCAGAAACACATTTTTTAATCATTTTTGTTATATAAGTACCTACTTCTAATACAAATCGACTCTTATTGAACTTCTAATGTTAATTTCTTGTTTGACAGATGAATCCTCTTCAAACATTGCCTGTTTTGAGGGACCGCGAACTCGTTTTGTACGATAGGTACCTATTTATTATTTTAATTAAGTACCTACATTGAAACAAAATAGTTCTCTACAACCTTTTTAAATTAATTTAAATTTAGTCAACAGCGTTTAAATTTTCAGCCATACAATAAATACATACTTGGCGAGCCGTTACTGTAACATTGGCTGTTTGCTTCCCAAAGACCCTGGCGGACGAGCGAAGACGGATCAATTGTTACATTACGATAATAGTGTTCTCTATCCGCGATTTCGAGCTGCAGCGGTCAGTAATGTGCTGATTTTTAATACATTTAACTAACAGAGAAATCTAGGCACGGAGAAATCGGACTTTATTGACTCTGACTGTCACTAAAGTGGCAAGCAGACGCGTTGTGACATAATTTGCTTAAAGAAATGTTACGTAGGCAATAATGCCGAATTCAGATTCATCAGCAATTTCGTGCACAACCAATATAAAACATTTTTTTCACAAACCAATATAAAACAATTTTAAAAGGCTGTTATTTTTTAATCTATCAGCAAAAATACTAACCTCACCTATTAAACCTATTTGGTCAGCAGCCAAAAAAAGTTGCTGCTGCCAAAAACCTAACAGATATTTTTCTGATCAAAATATTTATTCCTATTTTAAAATAACGTTTTAATTTAGTAGGTACTTTAAATGCTTAATTGTTTTTTTTTTAAATCCAGAATCCGATCCTTTACGAGGAGTGTCGGTTCGTAATGCCTCAGCAAGTGTGTGATATTGAATGCGCCTACGCCGATCTGGAGTGTTTATTGGCTGGACGTTGCTGGTTTGGCATTTCTTGGCCTGCCTTAAGCGATATTTCCATTGCAGCAACTGTCAGTACGCTAAATATTCTCGTACCTATAGACGTTTGCAGGTGAGTTAATCTTACTAATACCATAGAGTAATTAGTACTTATTTATACTATTTACTCTATGCTAATACATATCCTACTCCTTGCTAATATCATAAAAAAACATGCGCTTGTGAAAATGTCTTATAAATATTTGTAATTCAATTCAAGGTAAAACGCTGAATAGATTCTGCATTAAAATGCATTAAAAAATCAGAATCAAAACGAAATTACTAATATTAATATTAGCAATTTTGTTTAGATTTTTCTACTTTTTTATGTCCATGTGATGGTAGGTGGCTACCGTCGCCAATTAACACCGGTAACGTAATAGGTGCTGTATAATAAAGTTGTGAACGTACACACTTTTGAAACTCAACAGCATATATATACGCGCTTTCAGTTCACTGAGTTTTGGCAGGTATTCACTGCCGTCAAACGGGTTATCCAATTTGTTACTTATTGCGAAACGAACGTGTGTACCTACTCTCAGACAGAACAAAAACTAAAGACAGTTATTGTTCTGTCTGAGTGTCTACCGCTACCTATTTTAGCAGTAAAGTTCCCCGGCATAATCATAATGACTACCTACCGTAATATTTGTAAGCGTCATCATTTGTTACCTCGTAATATACGCCGCGAAATATCTGATGTTTCATATCTAATTAATATATTATATGTTATCAATGTTCATGTGGACTGCCCCCTGATATTCTCTCGTTGATTAATTTTAATGTACCCACTAGATCTGTTTTTTTTTTGGTCATACAACCCGATTTCAATTGCTTCTAAAAGAATAACTTTCTTTGGACTGTTGATATTGATATTGATATATTTAATTGTATTACCGCGGAAGTTAAGCGTAAATTGTTGACTATACTGTTTATTAGCTGAGCGGTTTTCTATTTGTTTTCTTTCTGTTATTGTTTTATTTTATTTTATTTTATTCTTGTTATTTAGATTTAGTTATAACAGTTTGTTAGTCCTTGATTTTGGTCTTTGTTCTTTGTTTGCTTTCAATTATTTATTGTTTAGTTGCTATGCATGTGTTATCACTGTTATCGATCGTCTCAATTTCTAGTTCGTAGTTTATCTGTGTAGGTATGCCTTAAAATTGTCTTATGTTACCTACCTATACCTATTGTAAGTTTATTGTTTGTGCTGTTGGTGTAGTACCTTTTGAAAAATAAATATGTCGTCCGATGGCCTGCGTGGGAGTCTATTTCTATCGGGTACGACATCGTTAGTTGCGAATAAAGCTTAGAACGGCTGAGCAGAGGCAATTCGACAGTCTTAATCACTATTACAATCCGACGACTATACATCACGACGATCCGTCGGAGCAAACGATGTGGTTACGGCGGGTGCATGCGCCAGACTGCCCGAGGCCCAAGCCAAGCGCGCACCGAACCCCCCCCCCCCCCCCCCCCCCACCAGCTCGACATTCCGTTACACGCGACGATAGCGCCCTCTCGCGTATTGCGCCTCAACCAGAGCACAATACACATTAACTTGTGTTTGTTTTGCAATTGTGCAGATTTCCGCGTCTCTCCTCTTGGTTGCATTGCATGTCGGAACAAAGCTACTACGCGACAGCGAACAGGAGCGGTCTCTGCGAGTTTTCGCGAAGAATAGGCGAGTCTATAAATGTTGAAAGTACAAGCCCATAATTAAGGAACTGCTGAGCTTAATTTATCTTAAACTCGAGAGGTAACTGCAAAATTTCCAACATTAGGTAAGTACCTACCTACATATCACACCACGACAAAAACCACATTATGTCCATTAATTATTTGGTCTGATACTAATGGAAATAATTAATCCAGAATATCACTTTTTGGAAAGAAATTTTTAATATACTTAAATGAATTTTTACCACACTATAGGCACTTCTGCCTATTATGGCTTTCATTTTTAAACTAAGAATTTTAAATTAGAAAGGTTGGCAGGCAGGCCGATGCCGAAGCTCCTCTTGATGGTAGGTGGCTATCTGCTGCTGCTTATTTTGTCACATTATTATCCTATTTATTATCATTTATTTAAAACACATTTATCATCATATTTATGCAAAAATCATTCACGGGATAAGCAAAGAGATATTTATGTGTCAACTCTAAAACTTTTGCAGTTACCTCATTTTTTCACTTAACTACTTATTTGGTGTAAAAAAATATGAAATTTGTACTAGATTATGGACGTTGCGAGGACAAACCATTCCAATGTCCACGTAGTTCCCTAACAAGACGCTCTGGTTCTGGGATCGCAGAAGGAGATGGTGATTGCAACAAGTGATTATTTACTAAAAATTTAAATTGTTTTAATATTTATACTTAATATATTTGTTATTGTGACAAAATATTTTATTTGATTCTACTCACTGTTGTTCACCCATTACCACATCTCGTACAAAATTCCTCATAGCCTCAAAACAGAAAAGTTTTCGACCTAAGTGTATGTGTTGCCAGTGATGACATAATAATATGGTATCAAAATATGTGCCTCGTAAAAAAAACTAATGTTACTGTCATAACCTGGCGTTAATAATTTGAACAAGTAGGAGTAGGTACAAAGAGCTAGTTACAAGTGGAGGCCACAGACCGACAAGTGCAGCGTAGGGCATCCACCCACAAAGTGGATAGACGATCAGATAGGGGCGCTAATTTTTTGTATAATTTTGAAACACCGCCCTCGATTGTCCCGAGGACTAATTTTGACGTTTGCGTATTTTGTATAATCATTAATTTTAGTTCCATTGACTGTCGTTCTATAGCCTACAGCGCTTAAATGGCGTTTTTTTAAATAGGCATAAAAATAATTTGACAACAGCCTGTCCAGTGGTATATATTACAGATTAGTGGGAAAATTCATTCAATATCTTAGAAATAGAAAACAGCACCAGAACAAAATATGATGATAACTATAGGATAAAAGCATTGAGGTTGTAGGTTTTTGTGATCCAGTTTAACTACAAATACCTTGGCAGTTTAATTTTTGTATTGCTGTGTAAAAGTTATATTCCATCATAGATTTAAGTATGCATTCCACCGTCTGCAAAGTGCTCGTGAGTATATATAGTGTTCTGTGGACATTCATTTTAACAAAACTATAGAGAACTTAGCTGTCACTTTAGGTGGTCGTGATGATTGTCATATTCATATCATGTCAAATTGTCAATCAAATTAAAGAATGAATAACTAAAGTAAAGAAGAGTCAAGCAAGAATGTTATGTTATGGTGGGGCATGGTGGGGTGCAGGTGATGTGAAGGTGCGAGTGATATGATTAATTATGTAGATTATCAAACGCTGCTGTCTATTGTTCGCGTACTTTACAATAATAATGTAAAAACATAGCTACCGATTCTCACGGAACGCGAAGAAAGTTGACATTGTGAAAGGTTGTTAGCAGCGTCGCATCGCCGTACTGTCTTATCCCTTCGAGAACCTCGTCTCATATATGAGACTAGTGAGTTTAGAGCATTCGTGTTTATGCATAATTGTACCCTGTTATGTAGTGTTAACGTAATAGAGTGCACAAGCTCGTAAATTGGAAAGTGTCTATTGGTTATCGATATAACAACGAGAAAGCGTCTCGCTAGAGTGATGTCCGGTTTTAAAGCGAACGATACTATGCCCAAGGTTGGACACGTGACGGATTTGAGGGAACAGTGGCTGGTGAGAGCTGATGGGGCTCTCGCACACAGGCTTCAGGATAAGGAGATTTCATCGCATCTTTGTGAGAACCGCTACCGTAATCAACAGATTCGCGAAGATTTCCCTGTAGCACTGAGTGAACAACAAGGCATCGAGCATGAAGCTCATCTTCGGGAGCTCGCCAGGCGCCGACAAGCCGATATGGACGCAGAAATTGCGCGTGAAATCGCCGAAATAAACCTGAGGAGACAGCGTCGGAAGTACTCGTCAGATCTACTCCAACAACCGAGTTCATCACGCGACGCTCCGCAGCCGCCCTTACCGGAGCGTAACCAACCACCACCCATTCAATCGGCTGACAATTTTGATCCTGAGGAATTGGGTTTGTCCTCTGTGGAACTTGAAGAAATGAGAAGACGACTGGAACAAGAAGAAAAAGACGCTAGGCTGGCCAGGGAGTTAAGTCACGAGGTGCAGGGCGAAGACGCTTTAATGGCGGACATGAGATGCGCTGTGGAGGCACAGGATGGCGAACTCGCACGGTTACTTCAGGAGAGAGAGTATAAGAAGTTGCAAAAAGCAAAAGAAAAAGCTAGACAAAAAGCTTTGCTGAAGAAACAGCAACGCATGGCTGCACAACAGAATGAAATGCCACAGGGGGAATCCTCTCAAGCCACCCTTTGTGACGCCTACAGCAACCCTAGAGATATAATTCGGGAGAATGGTTTGCGACTGTGTAAATCTGTGGACTCAGATTTGAATTATGTGGAGCCGTTTGAAAAGGAAGTTATTCAGTCCAAAGCGAGCGCTTTGCAATCTAAAGAAATTTCACAACAGTACTACGCTCACAATGATGCAGGTCCATCGAGCAATTCCAACTTGTCTCACGTACATTCCAGATCCTTTGACTCGGATAAACACAGTGCACCAACCAGTCTGACATCCCAACATAGGCAGCCGCCTCCTCCGCCAACGGCCGGAAAGAAACCACGTTTTCCCGACCCTGTAAGTATAAGGCCAGCGTCTCACTATCCAACGGACGTTCCACCTAATTATGTACCAAATAATATGCCCAATGTCCCTCATAGCTACAGCGAAAACAATAATCTGTATGGATCGACATTTCCTTTGGACAATGGAAATGCTCCGCAGAGTGGCTTAGACAGGCCTGACACTTCCAAGAGGCTCTCTGTAATCTCAGACATCACTGCTGATGGATTAGCTAAGAAAAAGAATAAAGATCTGCTCAAAAAAAGAAAGGGATGTAGAATTCAATAATATCACACACTAAATGGATATTAACTTCTATTTGCCTAATATCTTTTAAAATTAAAGTTTTATGACAAAATTTCTAGAAAGAAATCTTTTATTTTTTACAATTACATTTATCTTACTATATTTCCAGTTATATATATTTAAAAATATATATATTGAACACACTTTTTTAAATATGTACTTTGATATTGTTTTTAATCTTACAGGTGTATAATAAGAATTTGATTTGATTCATACAAAGTTATTGGATTCATAGATAAAGAGTATCTCATATAATGCTCAGTTAATAATAAGTTAATTTAATAGTTTAGTTATAATAATTTAGCTTAGTGAAATATTTAAACTTAATTTATGTGACATACGTCCACAATATGCAAGTTTATGTTGTATGGAAAGTATAAGGAATTGTGTAAAACATTCTGATAGGTACTATCCAAAAGTAATAAAAATATCTATTTTTTTTACAAACCCTCTTGATAACTTCATAACAAGTTATTACATGACAAAATTGTCTATATTGTGGCATAAATGTTAATGTTTATATCAACTAATAACTTAATATCAAGTACCTGGGTGACTTAAGATCATCGAAATAATTACATTTCAATCAGTGGCGTCTTGCTTTGTTGCTATTGGATGTAAGCAGATAATATTTGTATTAATTAATATACCGTGCTTTATATATACACTGTGCTTTGATAACATGATACATACAAGAACTGCTCGTATAAAGTTATTAAATATGTAGTTTTAAAGACATTCTTCCTACAAAGTCCAATAACACGTTTGCATATTGTGGATCTGTATGAAATGCAGATGTACCTGCAAGAACCAATGAGCCATTATTAAAAATATCATAAATGTGTGCCTTTATTAATCTTAAGTTTAAAACATTCCAGTTTTATTTGATTTTTTTTTCTCTTTAAGATATATTTTAGATTCTAAGCACCCATTATTGACACAGGGTATCAATGTATGTGTCGTTTTTGTTTGAATATTTGTCTAAACACTTTGTAATTTGTTACAAAAATTTACTAATTTACTTCAAGAAATTTCAGTAGTCACTATGCTCAAAGAATTGTATTGAAAAAAAGTTTTCCAAACAAGAAAATTGTGATTATTGTATTCTCTTATTAAATTGTACTTAACTAATTGTTGTAACCTTAAGACTGAATTTATGTTAACCGTAATAACGTTTTTATTGGAATGTCGAATTTAAATTAGTTAATAATAATCTCTATTGGTGCTTTCAAATGAAAGTTTTCTCTTACTTATTATTAAGTTAGTCTTGTATTTATTGGGTTGAAAAAAAAAAACCAGTTTTTGCATATTGTATATCGTAATTTATATGTGTCTTGATATCATATGCATTGCATATTAGCTCTCTCCAATTTCAAGAAAATATTATTTTTTCACATTTTATAATCCGATATAATCACATAAAAAGCTTTCCAATAGACAGAAATTGTTAAAATTATAAGTTTTTAATGCAAAAAAAAAATCTAATTTTAATTTCTTAGATCTGATTTATTAGTTTTAAGTACTATCTTTAAGCTTTAAACGCAATTTTAATGGCCTTAAAAGTGCCTTAACGGAACCGAACCAAACTCGAATAATTTATATAATTATAATTATAATAGGTATCTTAACTTAAGTACACAAGCGTAGCTATACATAAGTATTTGTCAACTTTGATGTTGAACTTTGAGGTCTTTTGTTACATAAAGATTTTTTTACTCTAAATTCTATTCATAATTATTTATGATTCAATAAAAATACGTTTGATTACAAAATTAATGTTGGTTTTAATTACCTATTCGTCATATAACTACTTAGTGGGAAAGAATTAATAAACACACTAACAAATAGAATGGGTTAATTTGTTGTGTATTTAAATAATCTGTTAATAATTAGTTGAAACTTTAAACTCAGAATAATAAACAGTGACAACACAAGGTATGTACCTATTACTGGATAGATTTATGTTTAGGTATTTCATATTAACTATAAGTGGTGGGTGGTCATTTGGTGTTTGTTCGTTTATGTCGGTCACCGACTTTTGCGGTAATAAAACAAACAGACCGTGCATTCGTATAGGTATGTATATAAAAAAAAAACGCTTATCAATGGATCCACACGACACGAACCTAATAGAGTTATGAGAAATATTTTAATTAGGTAGGCTAGATTAGGTATTTATGTAACCAATTAATTAGGTATAACACATAAAATGAACATATCTTTTCTTTCTTTGACGCGTGAAATTATACTTTTGCCAAGCGTTGGATCTTTCTTTTAGGTAACTGGTGGTATATTTAGCCTATGTTCATTCCTCAAATTCTATTCCAACTATTGATGAAAGATATATTTAAAATCGGATGAGTAGTTTCGAAGATTATCTCCTACATACAAACATTACCTAGGTACCTACTTCTTTATAACGTTGATAAGATGAACACCGTAGGTACCTATTGTATACGAAATCTCTGAATCAATATAATTTAGTCAGTAGAACTGTTAGTAGCAAGAAAGACCCAAGTATAGCCTGTAATATTTAGTAGGTACAGAACTGTACATTTACGAAGAACGCCCCTCTGGTGGAAATTAATTATCTGGCGTGGTGTCAATAGTAAGTATATATATATATATGAGTGTAAAGGTCTTCATCATCTCAGCCGCAGGATGTCCACTGCTGGACATAGGTCTCCCCCATAATTTTCCAATAGGACCGGTCAGAAGCAGCCTTATTAGGTCGTCTGTCCACCTTGTTGATGGACACAAGGTGGACAGACATGGCCTCCACTCGAGAACCTTCCGGCCCCAGCCTCTCCATACTATATGCCCTGCCCACTGCCACTTCAACTTACTTCGGCTTATCTCGGCAACTTTCGTACGTCTACGGATCTCCTCATTTCTGATTCGATCTCGCAGTGTAACCCCGAGCATAGCTCGTTGAGTGTAATAGGTAGGTACCTGTATTTAATGTAGCCCGTTCCACTTATCCCTACTAATGGATTTTTTTCCCGTTCGGATTACTTTTACACCAATCACTGTCTCAAAACTCATAAGAGAACTTTGCAAAAACATTCAATAGTGTGGTAAAAAACTGATATCTGATTTTGAAAATACAGTATAAACCGGATATAACACAGACCGGTTACAAAGACTAAATTGTAACTGCCGAATCTAATCTAAGCAAATTTTTGAACTTTCATTGAAAATATATCCATAATATTATAAATGTGAAAGTAACTCTGTCTGTCTGTTACCTTTTCACGCCTTAACTACTCAACTGATCATCGTGAAATTTTGCATACACATTGTCAGGGATACAGGAAAGGACAGAGGGTATCTTTCATATGAAGTATTGTTCCCGAGGGATCATCTAAAATAAAATAAAAAAACTAACGCCTGGCCAAAGCGTTATTGCAATTTTATATATATTTTTTATTTTTCAATGCGGACGAATTCGCGATCACTAGATAGTAATTTTATAAATGAAACATGTAACACAATTATATTTTATGGAAATAAATAAAAATAAAAAAACTCAAATTCACTAAAGTATATTTATATGAACAAATAAATACAAAAATATAATCATATTACCGTTTTTCGAATGGACTGGTCTAAAAAAATTTTTTTTACAGTGATATCCATTTTTTTTAAATATTTAGAAGTCAATATGAATTTAATGATCAAAAATCGAAAAAAAAAAACCAGTATATACACACACTTAACTATATATATTTTTATTCTTCCAATTAAAATTTCAATTTGTACTAAATCAAAATTAAATGAAATTACAGTAACAACAAAATTGATTTTATTAAATTTTTTTTTTTTTATTCAAATATTATATATTTATAAGATATTTCAATTAAGTAACTAACCAATACTATTGAAAATATGACAGATTTATAAAATTCCAATTGAGAGAGACTCGTATTACCATTTCCTAACAACTTCAAATTAGTCCCAATAATTTTAATCCAAATAAATTAAAAATTAATTAACGAATGAGAACACTCTAAACATTTTTTGGAAAATGCAAAAAATCCAATTAAAAATAAAATTCAGTCAAACAAATTTTCGGACCGATGGCAACACTGATTGAAACTGTCATAAAAGTGCAACATTTTTTTTTTCCAAATAATTTCGACTTTGGTTAGCTAAATATATATATATCGATCGATTGGTTAAATTTTATCGACGCGAGTTTTATATAAGTTAGCAATTTCATAAAAATATTTCAGATTTACAATTGAGATATGAACTAATTGTCATTAAATGTTATTTAGCTAGATTTGCGGCTTGCTTCTTCGCCTTCACTAACTCCACAAGTTCCTTATACCTCTTCATGCAGTCTTTTTTTGTGCGGTTCGGTATACATTCTGCGATCTTGTCCCATCTCTCCGGACTGTTGACGGGGAATGTCTTCATCGCTTGCTCCAACAACTCCTGCTCTGTCTTGGTCCAGGCCTTTTCCTCCTTCTCTTTCTCTTTCTCCGCTTTACAAGCGTCCCCGTTCATCTTGGGCTTCGCCGTTCCATTGACCAACTTTGCGGGGTCATTCTTTGATATGCCACTGTCGTTGATATGATTCAGACCTTTCTTTTTCTCCTTCTCAAACTGATCGAAGGCTTCTTCATTTGCTGCCTTCTTGAGACTGCTCTTTGAGAAGTCAGCGCTTTGCAGGTCTTTAGCTTTGTTGAGAACTTCTTTAGCGTTGAAACGTCTATCGTCAGTGAACGTGCCGTGCTGGTTTAGGAAGTTGGCGACTACGTCCCATCTTTGATTCGTGCCGGCCGGGAACAAGTTCACCGCCTTTATGAGCAATTGTGTCATCTCAACGGACCACTCTATGGGAGCTTTTAGGGCGGCATCTTTCTTCGCTTTCTGCTCCTCCGCTTTCCTAGTCTCAACCTGAGCCAACTTCTCCGCCTTCTCCTTATCCTCCATGTCTTTTACTGTTTTAACAAAAGCGTCACGACCGTTGACATCTAAATCCTTCACGAAATCCTGAAGTTCCATTACTTTCATCGTTTCGCATAACTTCTCCAATGCGGCCATGTGTGCTACGTTCTCTTGGTCATTTCTAGAGTAATAATTGTTCGCTTTGCATATATCCCTCAAGGCTTTCCGTTCTTTTCGTAAATTTTTCTTCATCTGCTCCCTTTCGGCTCTGGCGGCTTCTATACGAGCTCTCTCAGCTTCGTCAGCCTTTTGTTTTGCAAGCTGAGCTTCTTTAATCAGACGCTCCTCTTCAGCTTTCTTTGCTTGAACAGCATCCTGTAAAAGCATATTGTAATGAATCAGAATTCAGAAAATTAGGTTTGTAACACAAAGCTGGCACATTGTACTATCTCCATTGTGTTAGAATTTTAGAAAAATATTTTCTAATTAAAATTACAGATTTGGAAAACTATAAAATATTTGTTGCTTGAATATGCATTCTAAATAAAAAGTCCATAAGCTAATAAATCCACAGAATAAAAACATTAATAATATTAGTACGGATAGAATACTTTTTATCCTAGAAAAATGTTAGGTTCCCGAGGTATTGTATGAAAATATTAAAAAATTTGTGCCATTGTCATCCACTCATTATTTAATAAAAACTCAAATATATTTTTAAAAAACAATAGCAAAATTATCAAGAATTTGTTATGTTGAGTGAGGACTGTGATGCAAAAAAATAACAATAAATATTGCAGTTGTAGTACTCAAGACCAAATTTATTCGCTTCTATATTTTTCATTTTTAAATTGTAACAGAGATATGCTAATTTTGATGGGTAACAATTCAATAGAAAAGAATTAATGAAAATCCATTCAGTGGAACGGGTTTATGGCTTACAGCACTCCACTATTAGTTTTAATTTCCAGTCACAAAGTGTTCTTTCTATGGGTGTCTGTCTTTTAGATAATATTTTATTTAAATGAGAATATAAGAAGATATACCTGTCGGGCACGTTTGGCAGCTAATTTTTTATCCTTATCTTCTTGCTTGAAGCGCTGAATTCTAGGATCATTGGAATAGGCCAAATCGATAAGGCTTCTTATCCTGGCCATTTCCTCTTTCTTTAGTTTGGCTCTAGCAACTTTGTTCTGTTTCTCTATCCATCTTCTTTCCTCCCGATCTGCGCCACGCTCCTTCTCTTCCTCATCCTTGTAAGAGTACTCACGCCACGACTCAAATTCATACCAAAATGCATAGAACCTTTCCACTTGTTCACGTGAACTATTCTCGTCACCCAATAATGGAACATTTCTCTTCTCTGACCACCGAGCATTTGTTTCAAAGCACTTAGTAAATGCTTTATAAAATCCTTCCCTTTTTATGTCTGCCGCTGTCGGTATGTAGTCGTCAAACTCTGGATCCACAGAATCATATGACCTACGCTTGAGAGGTGTACCAAGGATCTCGTATGCCTTTGTTATGCAAGTGAAATAGTCATCATCGCTTCGGACGTCTTCGCCCTGAGCCTTGCGCTTGTCAGGGTGGTGTTTCAGCACTTTTTGGCGGTAGGCACGTTTTATATCGTCGTCTGTTGCCTTATACCTTAAATTTTTCATACCTAACACAGCGTAATGGTCCTGTTCCTTCCATTCCTTGGGATTTAAGCTTCTCAAATACTTAACGTCGTCTTCGAATACTACTTCTGTTATTTTCTCACTCGATTTCGACCTTTGAAACAATGCGTCTTCTCCGTGACATTTTATGCTATAATATCTAAGGAATGCTGTTCCCACGCATTCCACTTTTCTCTTCGCGAAAGGAAATGGAACTGCGACCACTCGACTATTGTTATTGGACTCTCCCTCAGTCATTTTGGAAATGTATTATATACAAAAAAGAAAGATAGTAACATAACCTAAAATCAGAGCTCCTCTACAGCTTAGGTTATGAAAGCCAATTAATGGCAGGAACTAAAAAACATAGAATTTGTTAATATCACTTAAATTCAGAAACGAGATATAACTACCTTGATATTTTATAAATAAGTCTAACGACGCGCTTTAAAAATCGCGAAAAAGATCAGACAGACCAGAGAAATATAAAAGACCTTGCTTTGCTTTGCTTTGTCTTGACTTGACATGACAGACTTGACAACGACCATGGATTATGCAGAAAGAATATAGATGTAATCACTGCGTTTAGAACTATGGACCAACCACAGATCACCACAGATTACCATAGATTTGGAATATAACGTTATAGTATATAATAAATCTATAGATATATGAAGTGACCCTGTTGGCCATAGATGTAATCCACAAAAGAGTGGACTGTGGCCACAGAAAACTAATATAACTTAACTGAAGCGTTCTGTGTCCTTCACTCACGTGATTTTCAGCTGATTCCTATTTTTTTGTCTATGTACTGATAATAAAAAAAATATCATTTAATTAATTGTCTTCATTTCACTCACTGAACTCACTCCATCCAATTCCATTATCACTAATTATCAGCGAATCAAAACAGAATTAAAATTACAAAATAACTCACTCAATACAATTTCGATTTATCTAAACAAAACAAGATTTACTTGTTTTATTTTTTAGTTTCTTTACTAAGTAATTATGAAATAATTTGAACAATGTGTAACGACTTGAGTTTTTATATGAAACCTATTGTCTTAGTGACCGGGTTTGGACCTTTCGAATACCACCCAACAAATGCTAGTTGGGAAGGAGTGAAGTTGATGAATAAAGACGAAATAGAAAAGAAACATAATATTGAATTGGTTTTGCTCGAGATTCCAGTTACTTACGAAAATGTCGATGAATTCGTTCCTGCCTTATGGGAAACGCACACGCCAAAGGTATTTATTATTTTTTTGAAGAATTATATTCAAGTATGTATTGTATGGACATAGCCCATTCCTCTCTTTAATTTATATTGAAAGCACAAGACTAAATAATTGTATAAAAAACCTTTTTCAGTTAATGATACACGTTGGAGTGTCGGGGGAAGCGAAATGCTTCACCCTGGAAATGCAAGCTCATAGAAAAGGCTATCAACGCATGGATTATTTTAACAAATGTCCCGCGAACCACACTTGCACGGCCGACGGTGCAATCAGGCTACACACCAAGTTGAACGTGGACAGAATATGTAATGAATTCAACAATACATTCTCTGAAGAAGAGACCATGAGTGCTGTCTCTTCTAAAAATGCTGGAAGGTATATTTTGTTTCTTTGATTTTTTTAAAATATAAGTTGACAGACAGGCTGACGGTAAGCAAAGCCACAGGTACTATAAGTGCGCTGTTGAACGTAGTAGGATTGGGAAGAGAAGAAATGGGGAAAAAACAACAGCACACATGCTGTTAAAATATTTCACAGTGGTCGTCTATTAGGGGTCGGTCACTGCTGCCAGATGGGTGGTTCATGTAATAGTTTTTATTTGGAACCAAGAAAATCCTGATTCTCAATAAACAAATTTGATGAACAACCAGTAACTGAACTTAACATATCAACCATGGAAATTTCGATTTTGGGAACATCATCATCCCATAATGTCCATTTTTGTACAAAAAGTTTTTTTAATTGAGCTTTGCCATATTTAGTATACTGCCTTCTGCATTCATCCAACTGCCAGTCGTTTTTTTGAGGTATACAGTCCAAAAAGCAAATGGCAATTGGCTGTGTCTATTAAACTTACATAGATACAGATGTATGCAAGTTTTACTGTCCTAAATCCATTAAAAAAATCCCTTTCAATGCCATTGGAATAAGTATTTTACACTGTATTTACTGGTATACTCTTTTAAGTCCTATCAAAGAAAACAAAAAAAAAATCGCTTATGATTATACTAGCTGCCCCGATCCTGGCTTCGCTCAGGGTGCATTTTTTTCCGTAAAAACATTCCCTGATCCTCTGGGGAAAACCGCATGAAAAACGGTGCATTAGTTTTTGAGTTTATCGCGAACAGACAGACAGACGTGGCGGAGTACTTTGTTTTATAATGTGTAAGGATGTTACAAGTACTACTAGTACACTCGGGGTCTCTTTCACCATCTCTGTGTAAAGTGTCAAGTAGGCTAACCGCCATTTAAAGTCACCGGTAACCGGGAATGATGGAGATGATATATATACCTTTGTTTGTACGGTATAAATCCCAAACATTAAAAAGAAAATAATTAAAAAAAAAATTCGCCTATCGAAGGATGCAGTAAACTGAGTGCATAATTTAATAAAACATAAAATTATTTCTAAAAGTAACTAATCAACGCTTTACTTGTAGTTGATGAAAGAGGCCCTCAAGACATTTATCGTGCATTGTGAATAATTTGCTAAATGTGACTTTGGATACTTTGATTGATAAACAGATATATTATTTCAACACGTTAATATGTTGACAATGCTATCAGTCTTCAATGTTATCAATTCTTTATTTCAAAACTTATTGATAAAAAAAAAGCCAAACACCTTTTACTACTTTTACTTTTGCCAACACATGAAAGTCGAACATTGTAGAAGGTTTAACAAAAATTGCCAAATGAAATGTGATGTATATGTATAGCAACCCTAATAGGTGACGGTAGCCTCCTACATCAACCATCAGCCTGTCTATTGTCCTTTAATTTAAGGTTTCTCATTTTTCATTCAATTTCACGAACGCATTAAAAGTACCTAGTTAATAATTCACATGCACCGCATATGCATTTACAAACTAAACATTAAAAACAAATACTAGGTTGGACAAACGAGAAAACAAAAATCATCACTATTATTGCAATAATTAAATGAGGAAAAGCCTATTTTTTACAGATATCTATGCGAGTACATATATTACACGTCGCTAAGTGTAGACAATAAGAGAACTCTATTCGTCCACGTCCCAGACTTGAATGTCTATTCTTCGGAGCAAACAGCCAGAGGACTGGAGAAGATATTGGACTCGTGTTTAGAACAAATAAGAGAAGAGGAAGATTCAAAGGAATCAACAAAAAATGTGGACCAATTGGACGACACAAACGATTTGTAAATTAATTAATTTGATTCAATCCTATAAGTATTAGAATGGCAATATCTTAATTAATACTTAAGTAAAGGCATTTAAGTTGATTTTAGGTGGTTGGGTTTCCATTATTTTAGATAAAGTACATAAAATAGTATGTGATATTATATAAATAATAATAACTGTTGTTAAATGAATACCGCACTAAATCATATAAAACACAATGAATAGATATTAAATGTTTGTTATTTATTAAGTATTTCATTTAAAAATCAAATGTATCTTAACTAATTATTACTTTTAGTATGTAATAAAATTATTTATTAAAAGTAATTTTTGATTATGTTTTCTTGGCACATGCAATCTAATTTGTTTTTCATTTTATTTATAATAAACTAGCTACTTTACTTTCAAAAGGACAGACAGACATTCAGATGGTCAGTTTTGTACAGTCTACTAAAATTACATATGTAATTTTATTAAAGAAAAAATATATTTAGATTGTTTAGTGACTAAACAATCTAAAGATATTTAGACTAGACTTTAGTCGATTTCGTTATTACCAGCAACGAATATTTTTGAAGCGATTGGATTTATGCGAAAGCATGACTGATATTGAAAATTTAAACAAATTCAAAAATTATTTCAAGGGTAATTTTAAAACTGTTGTTCCATAACTCCATTCGAGCATAATTTGATCCGGACAAGATTTAATCATAATCGTTCTTCGGCAACCTGTCAACTAATTATGGTTTGTCTGGCCATAATTTTTCTACCTTTTAAATTGGACAAATCTTGGTCAGCTGTCAAATATTAAGTCTTGATAATAAATTAATTTTAGCGCCTAAAAATACTGCTGTCAAACTAAAATTCAGACATTGGTGCAATATATTATAACCAAAGGACAGTTCAGGTACAAATAAACTAGCGGGAACAAAAGTATTTCATGGCTGCAGCACCTTCAGAATTTACTATTTAAATTTTTTTTATTTTAGATGTTTACTTCTTAAAAAATAAACATACTTTTATTGATTGTACTTTTGACTATTTGTAATTTTGATGATTTGAAAAACTGAACATTTCAATGTTCTGCCCTTTTGAAAGTAAGGTGAAATAATAATCACACACAATCTCTTATAGACCCTGTACATAAGTGTTTTCTAATATTTTAGAAATTTGCTGATTTCTATAAAATTCAATATAAAAATATTTAGCACACATAATTTTTTAAATTAAATCTACACACCCACGATATATTTTATAAATTTGAATTTCATACAGAAAAAACTGGACCAGTAGTAGCAGTTAATATGGCAAAAGGGTAATATGAAAAGTCCAAAATAGGTTAAAAGCGATTTATTTGTCTATTCGTCTAGTCCTCCTCCTCATCATTGGCAGCGCCTCCGCCCTGGCCCTTGCGAAGGTTCTTCCTCTTGACGCGACCTGGTCGGCCTCCACCGAACGGAGACTTGAGGGAGAAGTCAATGTGCTTGGCCGAGTCCAGTCGGACGATGAACGACGGAATGTTCACCACTTGCTTGCGGACGCTGTCACCAATTTCAAAATATTTAAGGAAATTTCAAGGTTTCATTTTTTACTTTTTAAATATTCATACAAATGATCCTTCTCTATGCAATTTTTATATTTTCGACACTTAGGCTCGAGTTCACCAACAGACGGTTAGTTTTTAACAGCTGTTTAAAATTTAAACAGCAGTTTAATAATATTTTGTTGTTTACTATCGCTAAACTGCGGGTTAAACGCCCTAAACATCAGATTAATCATTAAGGCTCGAGTTCACCAACAGACGGTTATTTTTAAACAGCTGTTTAAAATTTAAACAGACGTTTAATAATATTTTGTTGTTCAAAATCGCTAAAATGCGGGTTAAACGCCCTAAACATCTGATTAACTTAATGATTAATCTGATGTTTAAGGCGTTTAACCCGCAGTTTAACGATGGTGATCAACAAAATATCATTAAACGGCTGTTTAAATTTTAAACAGCTGTTTAAAAATAACAGTGTTGGTGAACTCGAGCCTAAGTTAATCAGATGTTTAGGGCGTATAACCCGTATTTAAGCAGCTGTTAAAATTTTAGGCTGTTTAAATTTTAAACAGCTGTTTAAAAATAACCGTCTGTTGGTGAACTCGAGCCTTAGTCAGTTGCAGAAAGCTTCTTTAAAATTGACATTAACTAACGAGTCCTTATTCCTAATGGGTACGTTAACTTTAAAGACGTTGCACACAAAACGATTGACGGCCCTTTTAAAAACTTCCTTAGCTAAAGTTCATTTAAGGATGACATTAAGCATGTTTAAATAAAAAATTAATGAACTGAGCGAATGGTTTCGCGTTTTGTTCACAAATTTGTCTCAAAAAAAAATGCGATTTATTCATCAGTTATTTGAGAATTTTTGTTTAAATATTAATTATACTTTTGTAGGCCATATTTAGCATTGACTGTACTTTTCTGTCAAATTAAGATTCTGACGAATTAGGAATCATGTCGAATGCGGAAACAACCTTTACAATTATCTAATATAACAATTTTGATTTTATTTCAATATATCAAGATAAATAAAATACATTACCTCTCAAAGCTAAACGTTTGACCCAAAAGGGTACAAAATTTCAAGACATTGAAATCAATGTGTATTGATGTTCAAGTGGTCTTTACAAATATATTTCACGGAAGCCCTAGAGCCCTTCGAGGTCCAGTTTTTTTTTTTACCTGCAGTTCATTATTATTATCATCAACTTTCTAACATATTAATGATAATCACATTTAAAATTAAATATATAAAAATGTCATGTCACAAATTTATGATTTTGATAAAATTTCATTTTATTTCAATTATTGACCTCAATAATAAAATAGTCGGGTCGCTTAGTAAAAAAAAAAAAAATCTCACCGAATGTGTCTCTGGCGGATGAGGATACGGGCATGATGGATCGATTTCGCCAGACCCGCTTTGAACACCTGAGTTTGCAGACGACGCTCCAAAAAGTCTTCAATCTTAAGGCCGAGCACATAATCCAACTTCATTTGCTTCTCGTCCAAAACACCGATCCTCACCAGACGACGGAGCAGAGCGTTGCCTTACACCAAAACACATTTTTTTTTTAAATTACAAATAAACCAAAAACGAGACAATCTTCGCACATATAAATATATAAAGTTGTACAAACATTCAGCTCTATAAGTCAACATTTTACTTCTGACAAGAGGTGCTTAGATTTTCATCATGATTCATTTAAAATATTTCAAAAACTACTCTTTTTTTTTTGATAATCATGATGAGAATAATGAAAATAGACACAATATTTGCTTTTGTTAATATACATTTATGAGCATATTTTGGTAAATTGTATATTTTACCAAAGGCTGTGTGAAAAATTAAAGATTTGTTATAAGTTCTAATAGAAGCAACATTTGAAAGAGATTATTATTTAAATATAACCGACCATGTGGCTATTAGATCAATATTTTTATAGTATTAGGGAATATTTTGACATTTAATTATATTAAATGTTATTATTGATTGTTTTATTTTTATTAATTAAGTAACTAGATATTAAAAATAAGTTATGATTTTACACGTCAAATGTGGCAGTACATGAGGTTGCGTATTCAAACTAATAAAAAGTGGTTCAAATTTACCCATGTCACTTGTAAATTACTTAAATGATTTGAATTTATAAATTTCTACCTATGAAATGATGAATATCATATTATTATTATTAAAATACAAACGCTCAAAATATAATATACATACATACACACATTAAAAGAAGCTTAATGAGATACAATATATACAATAACACTTTAAAAGAAGCTTAATACATAGGCAAATGAAATGTTTTACCTTCAAATAACCTCTTAGGATCCTTCTCCTCCAAAGTGAGCAGTTCACGGGCAGCCTTACGGATGCGGGCGAGGGTGTACTTCACTCTCCACACTTCACGCTTGTTCCTCAGACCATACTCTCCGATGATCTTCAACTCCTGGTCGAGTCGCGCCTTCTCGAAAGGCCGACGTGGAGTCACGTAAGTCTTTGAAAAGACCGAGGGCACTCGGTTGTTCACCATATTGGCGAGCTGAAATAATTTACGCGGTCGTTTTTAAATGTAATTCATTAATTTCTACTGTTTTATTCAGAAAGTGAAGGCAGGTATTTGTAGCCGCAAACTTGTACGAACGTATACATCAGGTAAAGTGTACGTTTAGGAATTGTTTTTGGCAATTATTTCGCCTTATTATCCACACATACTAGTCTATTTAAAAGCCTGGCATGTTCTACTGTAAGGCTTAAATATAAACTTTGTAGGTTATGCAAAGTGAATCCACTAACATCTTTATAATTTCACAAAAAATGTAAAATATAATATCACATATAACAATTGGATAGTAAATATAGCAACTTCACATAAATATTTCACATTTATAATTGATTAAATTTAAAATTACAATAAAATTATCAATATCAAAATTACCTTGCGGCGTCAGCGAGCCCGTCAGAACAGAAAGAAAGAAGAATCACAGAATGGATATGGAATGAAATGAATGAAAAACGAAACGCAGTGAAGTGAAGTGACAGACGACAGCCGACACAGTCAATCACAATCATAGAAAACACAGAACACTACTGAATATAATAATATATTGTAGTCTGCGCTCTTGGCAGAGGTTCGTAATATTGTCAGTTCTGTTACAGTGTTGCTCCATTTAAATTTAGTGGCCCTAAGCGAAAAAAAAAAATTGATATTTCTTAATACCAGCAATTTACATTCTGTTGAATTCAAAGAAAGTATTGTGAATTCTCAAAAGGATTTAAAAGTACTGCTACCTACTTAAGTAGGTTCCAAAATAATATCAATTGTATACTAGTTGGTGCCCGCGACTTCGTCCACGTTGAAAATTTAATGCTACCGAAAATTTATGAGTAATAAGAAAGGTGAAAAGTTCTCGGCCTGAAAATGATTTTATTTTTAAACATACTCTCCCTTGACTTAAACATACTTGGTCCAGCGCTTCCCGGAAGTGAGTCTGGAAGGCTGTAAAAATATTCATAGACTACGGATTTGTATACCTCTCAACTTCATCATTGGATCAGCTTCATGGATTCAGCCTAATGTTTGATTGATTTGGTTTTGATATTTCATTAAAAAAAATAACTATTATTCACTGAAAGAAAACTTGCTTACAAAATAGATTTAAGTGCTTCCAGTCCAGTTTCATTCACTGTAACTAATTACAGTAGATTTACATTACACTTTACACTACTGTATTTTTTACTGTATATGTGTGTGTGTGTGTGTGTGTGTGTGTGTGTATATATTTTGGTATGTTAGATAAGGTTATTGTAACCTTTGATACATCTATACAAAAAAGAAAAAACTCAAGTATCTTTTAAAATTTATTCTTCAAAAATAATTTTATTAACCAAGTAATATACAAATGACAAAAATTTACAAACAAAATATTGTTAAACTGTTAGAATTTTTTGTATTTTAAGAAACCGCGATATTTCTTAGGATTCAAACCGAACGCCTTCAACCTTTCGTCTGATATATTGTTATCATTTGATTTCGGAGCTTTCTTTTTTAACTTACTATATTTGTTAGTATTTTTGTTTTTAATATTTTTACTCTTTACTTCTGTTTGTTTCGTTTCTTCTTCAGTTTTATCTTTCTTCTTTTTCTTCTGTCTTGTCACATCACCACTATCTCTATTGTCTAACTCCACGTGGTTATCTTCAGTTTTATCTTTCTTCTTTTTCTTCTGTCTCGTCACATCACCATTATCTCTATTGTCTAACTCCACGTGTTTATCTTCAGTTTTATCTTTCTTCTTTTTCTTCTGTCTCGTCACATCACCATTATTTCTATTGTCTAACTCCACGTGGTTATCTTCAGTTTTATCTTTCTTCTTTTTCTTCTGTCTCGTCACATCACCATTATCTCTATTGTCTAATTCCACGTGGTTATCTTCAGTTTTATCTTTCTTCTTTTTCTTCTGTCTCGTCACATCACCATTATCTCTATTGTCTAACTCCACGTGGTTTTCTTCCGTATTTTGTTTCCTCTTTTTCAATTTACCACTTTCTGGGTTTTCAATTTCACTATTATCAATGTTTTTGGTATCACCATTCTTTTGTTTTTTACTTTTCATGTTGTCACTCTCAATGTCAACATCATTATTTTCAAGACCAACTGACTTCCCGTTGATTTCTTCGTGTTTTCTTTTCCTCTTCTTAGATTTAGTTTTAACTTCCTCTTGTTCTGGTTCGTCTGTATTCGTTTGTTCATCTTGTGATTCGTTAACAGTTTTCTCCTTATTTTTCTTCTTTTTCTTCTTGGATTTCTTTCGAACGACCAATTCAGGTTCTCTGTGAACGATTCGAATGTGAATTTAATTCTGTGAAGGTTTAATTAACTGACAACTTAAATTAAACTGATTAATATTTAGACCGGAAGTTACGAGAAATAAAAATACAATTTTTCTCTTAGTATAGATGGAAGTGTTATTATGAAAATCCGATGAAAGAATTATTTCATCGCTCGTTTTGATAGTTGATGTATTAGAAATAGTTACTGGGGCAGTTCCTTGAAGAGGCTGGGCAGTATTTTCCTCTTGAGGTTGAGGTCGGCAGCTCGCTTCGCGTACGTGTTGCGATCGCCTCGCTCCGCCTCGTCAGGCCGGTGCTTTACTATCTTCTTCAGGGGCACCCATTGCGTTAATTCCTTGTCGTCCGCTAGGAGGATCTGCCAAGGGGAAATGTATCCTATCTATTTCTTACCCCATTGTTATGTATTAGGATGACATAATAATAATAATATTTTTATTTATTCACAAATCTATAAACACAATTATGTTATATATAACACACAAGCAACGTAATAGGTGCTGCAAATGCGAATAGAAGGATTAAGGGATAAGGAAGGGATGGGATAAAGGGCTCTTGGCATCCCTTACCCGCTCACCGAAACACAACAGCACATATGCTGTTATTTCACAGTGATATTCTGTAAGGGGATGGTCGCTGCCGCCATACGGGCTGGCAAAATTACTGCAAAACGCACTTTGCAAATTCAGACCAAAGTCTACTTTGAAAAGTTCCTTTTCAAAGTTGACCCCGCCGGGAATTGAACCAGGGGCCTCAATTTGTACAGTTTAATGTGATACAGTTTGCTTTAAGTGAAAAGCAACTATAACCAAGTGAGATGTCAGTCTATCGTAACAAAAAAAAAAACGCGCTATTGTTTCGTTCCTCAACACGCTACACCTTTTCATCCAAGATTCCTATTTTTCCTCTTTAAACTGTCTGTTGTTGCTCGTGTTTATTGATTTTGTATACAATTGTATCGAATTAACTGTTTCAAAAATAACATATTATCTCAATAAAAATCAAAACAAATGATTCTCTTTAAAAATTTGAGTTCAATTTATTATTGTGTGTGTAATTTTTGAACAAACACAAACTACTCACCTCTTCAACGGTGAGACCGTAGTCGTTGGGTGCGACCTCCCTGTACTTGAACCTAGTCGGTAGGTCACCCCCGATGACGTCCTCGCAATCCATCCCATAGTACTCGTCCATGTGCTGGGCGTACGTCTTCTCCATCTCGTTGGGCACATACATGGGCTTCTCCATGTCCAAGAGTTTGGCCAACTTGGACTTCCTCTTTCTGTTGCGACGTCTCCTGTCCATATTGCTTTTCATCTCCTCGAGGAGATTCTCCCTGACCTGTTTCGGATCGTACTCTGCGTCCATCTGAACAAACGTTCACCTGTCCTATTCTTTATCCGTACTAATATTATATTATATTATATTATACTAGCTGTCGTCTGCGTTGAAAATTTAAAAAAAAAAAAACCAATATAACACTTGACCTCGTGTTGCTATACTTTGGCCGGGTGTTAGTTTTTTATTTTTTATTTATTCCTCCGGAATAGTTCTTTTTTCTGGATGAAAGGTATACCTATGTCCTTTTTGGTGTCCCAGAGACAAAGTGTATGCAAAATTTCATCGTGATCGGTTCAGTATATTTTGTTTTTGCGTGAATGAGTTACAAACATTCATAACATCCAAACATACTTTCGCATTTATAATATTAGTAAAGTAAAAGTAAATAGAAATGTGAAAGCAACTCTGTCTAGTCTGTCTGTCTGTCTGTTACCCTGTTACCTTTTCGCGCTTTAACTATGTTCTGAACTTGAAGTTTAATGGTATGATATGTAATTTTTTTTTTTAATATAAATAAATAGGAAAAAAAATCAAAATCATAAATTTTATTATTTTAGCTTACTAATCTTACTTAAAAAAATAATTGTTTCAGAAGAATATTAGAAGAACAATAGAAGAAAAGAAGACTCACATTGAATTCTTCATCTTCACAATGCATTTCATCGTTTTTGTCTCCACAGATACTTTGATCCTTTTTATATTTTTCCCAATTTTCTGTAAAGAAAATTGTTGTAATGCTAAATATAATTTTTCTTTTTCTCTTATTTTTTTCTTATTATTCCATTTTTGACTTGTTTTTCTCTATATTATTGATTGCTATTTTATTTTACTAATTAATTAATTATAATAATAAATGTAAATTGATTTTAGGTATTTGTATTTTTGATATCATTGACTCATTGTTAATTCATTTATAATTTAATTAATCCTAAATTAATGTTGTTATTTCATCTATAATTTAAATTCATACTTTAGTTGGTAAGCCTTTTTAAATAAATAAATAAATAAATAAAATATGCATTAATTTTAAATCAACGTTTCCAATTGAAAAATGAAAAATTTAAAACACTCCTATCCGAGTTTAAATAGTGATTTTATACATTAAGGCTATGTTACTAAAATAATTAGAACAAATTTATTTATATTCCCATTGATTTATGTGAAATTTCAAAGTCATTGTCAATTTGTCATCCCGCACACTCGTCAATATATTTTTCTTCTTCTTCTTCTTTTTCTTCTTCTTCTTCTTCTTAGGTTTAAATGGCAATGCGGCTCATTTTAAAATGGCCATTGTCTGCCAGTGTCAAGTTAATGTCGATTGTCGCGTTATTATTTTGCCAGTGTCATTATGTAAAAATATCAATTTGTAATAGGTTTTTTTTTTTTTTTTTTTTTTAAAAGGCAAAATTGAAATTAAAATCAAAAGTACCACATCCAGACACTATTAATTAGTCAAGTCAAGTTTATAATTTTTCTTAGTTTTCCAAAACACGTCAGTCAAGTCTAAAGCAATATATTATATATATATATATAATATATTAATATATATATTACCTATCTCCAACTCCTCATCCAAATCGGGGAAAATTGGTTTCTGGTGATCTGTCTCGCCGTAGTATTCCTCACCGAAGATTACCTTCATTCTCCGATCGTGCTCTTCGGGGTCGAAATCACCTTCTATATCTTCATCCTTTAAATATATTCGATGGACGTCAGAAAAAACTATACTATAATATACTGTTAGGTTTCATTAATTTAAACAGTACTTTATCTGAATTTTGACATCTCGGCTTTAAAAACTTTAAACTGGCAAACTTAAAGATAACTCTTGCGCTTGTCTGTGGATGGATAATAAGAAAAAAAAAAGAAAAAGAGACACACGTCGGGGATTCCGGCTGGGACTTGGATAGGGAACGGATGGTTCTTGGAGATGAGGCTTAGAAAATAGTTAATCAGAGTCAAAATGCAGTACTGTCTGTACGTATTATAACTGAAATGTACGGCTACACTCATTCCTACACCTAACCTGCGAGACGGATCCAACAATACTATAACTATACTAAACTCTTCAATGGCCCACCATAACAATCACTTAAGTATGAATTGTTAACGTTATTATTATACTAGTTTGTAATACTTAAACTTTTTTTTATTATGTGTAATCTATCTATTCATTTAAACCGTTATCATTTAATAATAATACCTGTAAGTTTCCCTAAAATAAAATGAAATAAATAAATAGTTATTTATATTTTATTTTTATATTATTTTAATCTCATTCAACGTACTAAAACTATGAATTTCGCACGATTCATACAAAATAATAATTTATTTGCTGAATTATTTACAATGGTTTCATAATGAACTATAGCTTTTGCACTCGACTTCGTCCCGCGTAACTTAATAAAATAATATCCCATATGTTACTCGCTTATAATATAGCTTTACAAACGGTGAAAGAATTTTTCAAATCGGTCAAGTAGTTTCGGAGCCTATTCAATGCAAACAAACAAACAAACAAACAAATAAATCTTTCCTCTTTATAATATTAGTAAGTATATAGAAGTATAAAAAAATAAGTAATTACTTAATCGCCACCGTCCTCTAACTAACTTTTCATCGGACACATTATAATCTATTGAATCGTAGCGAATTGAATACCTTGAAGGCGAGTTGGTCGTTGCCTGTGACCTGCTTGAGGGTGGCCATCTTCTCCTGGAGCTGGGCCAGCTTGTACGCTTTGAGTCGAGCGATCTCCTCCATCTTGCGTTGCCTCTCCATCTCCTTGCGCGTGCGCACCTCCGCCCTGCGCTGCGCACGCCGCTGGTCCTTCGGTCGGATGCTATTCATCGTGCGAGGGAACCGCTTCAGCTGTTCAACAAACAGTGACGATTGAGTAGAGCGCCTCTCGGTGAGTACGAGGTGAGCCGAGTCGAGTGACTCACGTATGCATCGTCGGGCTCCTCGAAGCGGAAGTTGTACGCCCTCTCGAACTTGGCCTGCTCCTCGACCGTCTGCTCGTCCGCATTGAGGTCTTCGTCGTCGTGGATCTTGTCCTCCGCCTCGCCGGCGTCCCCCTCCTCCAGATACCTTATTACGGGATGTACCAATCACAGTCACTTGTAGAAAAACTTTCTTCCATCTGACATACAGACGTACAAATGGTCACCATCCTCATCTTGTCGATAACCCTCTGTTTAGGACCAAGCGCTTTAAAACATCTCTTATAATGCGCACTGCCAACGTTTGGAACTCCTGAGCTCGTATAACCCAAATCTTTTCAAAGTTCGATTGAATGGGCATCTTCTGGATGAGCTCGCTCCATTTTAGGCCTCATCCTTGCTACACAGTTGGTTGTTGGTCAAGAGCAAACCCATCTTTTATAAAAAAAAAAAACTTCTACGGAAAAACATGACTAAAAGGAGAAAAAAAAAACAACTTTTTACAATTTTGATTTTTGTATAAAAATATTACACAAAAAAGCTAACATATCACATTAAGGCTCGAGTTCACCAACAGACGGTTATTTTTAAACAGCTGTTTAAAATTTAAACAGCCGTTTAATAATATTTTGTTGTTCAAAATCGCTAAAATGCGGGTTAAACGCCCTAAACATCTGATTAATCATTAAGTTAATCAGATGTTTAGGGCGTTTAACCCGCATTTTAGCGATTTTGAACAAAATATTATTAAACGGCTGTTTAAAAATAACCGTCTGTTGGTGAACTCAAGTCTAAAAGGTCATTTCATAAAAAAAATAATAACATTCGTTGTTTTCCTGTGGAGTCATCCAATACAGTAGAAACCGGATATAACATCTAACCGTTATTAACAACGAAAATGTGAACTCAAGTTACGTTTCATATAGATATATACTATGAAATCATGTCCATATTAGTAATAAACAAGGTTTAAGCAACCAACTGCTTATAACGACCCCGCTTAATGTCCAATAGTAGACTTTTATGGGCACATGATGATGATGATGATTCCACAAATGAATTGCATTGAACATGACAAACCTTTTGTTAAGAATGTAGTCTCTGAGGAAAGCTTCCCCCTCGTTCAGTTTAGGATCTGACCAGAGAGCTTTTAATGGAGCCAATTCCTTCTCTATTTCCTTCTTCACATGATCCGACTTTCCCATTAAATAATCTTTCAATTTACTATCCTGCAACGGAACATCAATACGCTGTTATCTATAAATTCTTTCAATAAATAGAATAGTTACATTATAAACATGATAAACGAGTAGGTTTGAATCAGTTCGAATCCCAAACATATATGCATACCAATGGTCCAATGTTAAATTAACCAGTAGAACATTTACTAAAGAAATAACACTGTATATCAGAAGCAAACTATCTTAAGTCACATATTCAATATGCACGTTAATCGTCCGAGTGACAAGCAAAACTTTTTTGTACTCTTTGATAAGACTTAAAAGAGTATGCCATGAAATAGAGCGTAAAATACTTATTCCAATGGCAACATAGTGAGCTATTTTTTTTTAATGGACTTCATAAAAAAAATAGTATACCTTTGGTATACAGAAAATTAGCTAGGTATTTGTGGTGTTGTGTTTAGGTGAGTAAGGAATGCCAGAGCTTATTTCCCTATCCCAATCCCACCATGATTGACCTGTGGCTTTGCTTGTGTTATAGGCGATATAACCATCTATCCTCAAGCTCAAGTGAATGCTCAGCCTGTCTGTCGACATTAACATAAAAACAACAATGAACCAGTGGTAACTGGTTCGAAGATACCAGCAACAAAACTTAGTACTTATCAAATAAAAAAAACAGCTTTAAAACCTATGTATAGCTTTAAATGTCTATTATAATTTTATTAAGCCTGATATTCAAAATACATTGAAATTTATAATCAAATGAAGATAGTAAGATCTTATGTAAAAAAGCAAAGTTAGTAGAAGAGATTTTTTTTAAAAAAAAAAGCTTACCTCTGTTACTTTGTTTGCAGTTTTTTTGGTGATCGGTATGGCTTCGTTTTTAACTTCAGCTACTTTCTCTACTTTAAATATGTCCCCATCGTCATCATCTTCGTCATCACTGTCAGCAAAACTTAAAGTATTGACCTTGGGTTTCTTTTCTAAAAAGAAGTAGTTTTTTTTAAATATAATTTACTACTAAATTACAGTAAAAGTCTGTTTGTCTCTTTTGTTCTTCTTTAATGATAAACTTTTTTTTGTGTAAAATTGCCTTTTATATGAAATACAATATAAGTAGACTTAAAAAGCTAAACCTTTTCTATATACAAAATTTCATCAATTAAGTTAAGCAATTTAACACTTGACCTCTTATTGTTATTGTATTATAATATTAATGATTAATAGTTAATGAAATAAAGTGAAACCTAATATTTATTCAACTGACCTTTCTCTTTTTCCTCTTCTTTAAAAAATTTGTAATTAGGGTCATAGATTCGGGGATCTTTTTTCTTCAAAAGTGCAAGAGTTGTGAGAAATTGTGTTTCCATTTCTTCGCTGACTTCCGGAGGCTCATCGCTGTCATCTTCACTGTCCGAAGATCCCGAAGGATCGGAATTTAAGGACTTTGATCCATATTTTTGTTCCACTGCAATAAAAAAAATATTTAGGTAAGTAATTTAAAAAAGTAACTTCATTTTATTTTTTCTATTATGAATAAATAAATCATGTTAATTATTCATAATTGAACTTACATTTATGGAATTCCTCTTTTTCACGCCACACATTATATTTTTTTGCATATTCGCTCTGAGTTTGAAAAGAAATGTTTTCGTCTTCGGAATCATCATCAAAAAGTTTCTTTTTGGACATTGTTGTATCTCATAAAATATAGTCGAGCCTGACAACAAGTTAGTGAACCACTTTTTTATAAGTTTAAATAGGTACGTTCTTTTATATCCTAATACAAAAATGTTTCTTTATAATTATAATATAACCAAATGTACTTCGTGCGTGTTGATCATGTGTTGATTTAGTTCGTGCAACCATAGTCCACACCACATTTATTTATTATCTGTCATCTGTCTGGCCTGTCTGATTGACATAGACCACCTGTGCTGTCACAGAACAAATAGAGTTATTGTTGAGATTAAAAAAAATCAATATATGGTATATTTGTAATATGAATATTAAAATAAAAATGAAATTAGATTTACGAAAAAAAATTGCAATAAACTTTTCATAAACGACCCTTAAGGGCAGATTAAAAATATATATAGAGAGAAGGAAAAAGGTAGTTGTATAAAAAATATTGTCTTCAATTAAGTTTTTTACTGTGTAGTCTAGGTACTTATATGAATCATTTTAAAGGTTTACCTATTACCTATATAGAAATTGAATTCCTATTTTTGTGTAATTGTTCTACACTCTGTTCTGTGGCTAGCGGTGCCAATGACATTTACTACGCATATAACCTATAACCTATAAATTTTGACATAATAAATAATAATTACTCGGAGAATGAAGTGAATAACAAATATTATGTTTACAATTTAAATAACTGATTTTAGTGGAACATATTAAAGGTTTTGAATAAATCCAAACTGAACTTAGCAGTGAATGTTAAATAGTAATTTGAAATTATGACCACTAATCCCAGGAAGGGCACCGATCCGGTGCTTTTGGAAGAAAGTGATCAACTCACTATACGGCCATTGTAAATATTTACTTACTCTATTATGTACTAGCTGTTGCATTCGACTTCATCCGCATTCTTTATAATATATAGGGCCTTAAACCGCGGCCCCTATTTATTATATTATAAATTACATATTATATTTTTAAAATGTAATATATGTAAGTTTATTCGTAGCGCTCATACCGCGGCATTATTTTACTTTAACATTTTTATACCCGTCCTAACTGCTAAGCGGAAGGTCAGAATCGAATAATTTAATGAGGTATTTACATGTACCTATATTTAATCAACCTTGATTGATAAGTATTATTATCATGATAATTATGAATGTCATCTTTCTATTTTACCCTAGTGTTTTAATGTAGACATGTAGCCTTGCAAACATTTTTGTGGGTGATATTGTAGTATAAACATAATATAATCAAGTACTATAAACATGCAGCATTAGTTTAAGTATCATCAATAGTTTTTGCTGTGCACACCACACAATGACATAATGACTTACAGCATATAAATAAATAAATAAATAAATATAAATTTTTTTTTATAGGATCTCTAATTAATTTTTTTATAATCGTTTAAGTAGTTTTTGAGCTATTCTATAAACAATAATTAAAATCTTATAATATTATTGGTTTACATTTTATTCATCAAGGAAAACAACTAATAATAACTACATTAATTATTACATCTAGTAAGGTATATTTTATAAGCAAATTTTAAAATTTACTGAGTGTCAATTATTTTGTTTATTCACAGAGGTGCTGGCCAAGAAGTTGGTAGATCATGTATCATGTTGGAGTTCAAGGGCAAAAAGATCATGGTATTGTATTTTATAATTTTGAAATGTATCTATTGTAAAACATAAATTAATTCTTTTTAGAAAATTAAAACAATTTTTTAATTTAATTTACAGTTGGACTGTGGGATCCATCCAGGTTTGTCTGGAATGGACGCTTTACCATTTGTTGACCTTATTGAGGCTGACGAAGTGGATCTCTTACTTATATCACAGTAAGTTCAATTACGATTGATACATTGTGATGTTAAAACTATTGTTATACTTTGTGACATTTTAAATGTAACAAATACACTTGTGACCTTTTGTTTTTCAGTTTTCACTTGGATCACAGTGGTGCATTGCCATGGTTTCTTACAAAAACCTCATTTAAAGGCCGTGTTTTTATGACACATGCAACAAAAGCCATTTACAGGTGGCTTGTTTCCGATTATATTAAAGTTAGGTGAGTTATATATTTAATGTTAAAAAAATATTTTCAGTGGTAGTTATAACTCTTAATAAATATTTGAAAAGATAAAATATAAGTGTTTTCCTTATTTACTTCTAATATATTCACAGTTTGAATAGGTGAAAGATTTTTTTAAAATTGGTCCAGTAGTTTTGGAGTTTATTCATTACAAACAAAAATACAATACTTTTCTCTTTATTTTTATTATATTATTTATTTATATAATGCCAACATGTATACACTCTCAACTCTCAAGAGGACTTGTAAAACAGCTCTTGTGCTATTTTGTTTTAATAAAGGATGCTATAAAGCTTATCCCAACCAGGTCTTGCTTTATAATTTAAAATGATTTGAGTATTATAGAGATTACATTATACTTTATAATATTTTTAAATTGTTGCTAAGCATAGTTTATTTTTGATGGGAAAAATTTTCTTTTACATTTCCAGTAACATATCAACAGAACAAATGTTGTACACGGAATCGGATTTAGAAGGATCTATGGACAGGATAGAGACAATAAACTTCCACGAGGAAAAGGATGTACGTGGAGTTAGATTTTGGGCATATAACGCAGGGCATGTCCTCGGAGCCGCAATGTTCATGATAGAAATTGCCGGTGTCAAGGTAATAAACCGTTTTTTCTCATTTATTAGCGGTCGTGGCATTTTATAGAAACGTAGGGTGTAATTACATCGTATGTTAGTTCTCTGAAGAAAATCTTTGTATTAATTCAGAACCTATTATAATGTGTGATTTCAGGTACTGTACACTGGTGACTTTTCGAGACAGGAAGACCGTCACTTGATGGCAGCCGAAATACCGACGGTGCATCCCGATGTTCTTATAACGGTATGTTCCCCCTAATTCCTATGTCCATACCATCAAGTGGGCCGTCAGTCTGTCTGTCGACTTTAACGTTAAAAAAAAACATTCCCACAGGAATCGACGTACGGGACTCACATCCACGAGAAGCGCGAAGAGCGAGAGGCTCGCTTCACGGGACTCGTCGCCGACATCGTGACGCGCGGCGGCCGCTGTCTCATTCCCGTGTTCGCGCTGGGCCGGGCCCAAGAGCTGCTTCTCATACTAGGTCAGTTTAACAAAATCGCCCTTACGCCCTCCGCATAAGGTGCACACGCTCGGCATAGAGACGCGCGACGGCCGCTGCCTCATCTGTTCATCTCCGTGTTCGCACTGGGCCGGGGTCAAGAGCTACTTCTCATACTAGGTAAGTTTAACAAAATAGCCCTTACGTCCTCCGCATAAGGTGCACACGCTCGGCATAGAGACGCGCGACGGCCGCTGCCTCATCTGATCATCTCGTGTTCGCACTGGGCCGGGATCAAAAGCTCCTTCTCATACTTAAGTTTAACAAAATCGACCTTACGCCCTCCGCATAAGGTGCACACGCTAGGCATAGACGCGCGGCGGCCGCTGCCTCATCTGATCATCTCCGTGTTTGTACTGGGCTGGGGTCAAGAGCTGCTTCTCATACTAGGTCATTTTAACAAAATCGCCCTTACGCCCTCCGCATAAGGTGCACACGCTTGGCATAGAGACGCGCGGCGGCCGCTGCCTCATCTGTTCATCTCCGTGTTCGTACTGGGCCGGGATCAAAAGCTCCTTCTCATACTTAAGTTTAACAAAATCGCCCTTACGCCCTCCGCATAAGGTGCACACACTCGACACGCTTCGCGCTCATTCAGTATGACGGCTAATTTAGCGCTTCGCTCTCAACGACTCCGTGGCGCAACGGTAGCGCGTCTGACTCCAGATCAGAAGGTTGCGTGTTCAAATCACGTCGGGGTCAATACAATAATATGTTTTTTTTTTATTATGATTTTTTTTTTGTTTTTAATAATTTAATTGTTTTTCGATGTTGCCATTATTGAGAGCAAGTTGGGGGATTTCAGACGAGTACTGGTCGCTGCACCCGGAGCTGCAGGACATCCCGATCTACTATGCGTCGTCGCTGGCGAAGAAGTGCATGGCGGTCTACCAGACCTACATCAACGCCATGAACGACAAGATCCGTCGTCAGATCGCCATCAACAACCCCTTCGTCTTCAGGCACATCTCCAACTTGAAGGTCACCTTCATCATTAATTACTAATAAAAATCCAACTTCATTTTTTCAAACCTTGTAATTTGTGCATTTTGTATTTGAAAGCACATATTAATTGTTTTATTTTTAAATAATTAATTTTGACAAAAAATAGAAGATGATAGGGTTATCATAGAAAATTTATCGAAAAAATATATAATTTAAAAAAAACCTGTAATTCCCACGGTCTTTATAGTTTTTATAATATAATGTAAATTTTTAGTTAGTAGACTATAAAATCGCAATACGAAATGAAAGCATACACACACGTTTCTTTTTTTTGTTTTATTACAATATTTATTAAACTTGAATAGAATTTTTTTCGCCAATATTGAAAACATCAATTTCCGGCTTAACTTTCTCATACAAATGCGGGAACGCACCTTCCGCCTTGTACTTGTCTCTGACTACTTCGTACAAGGACAGATCGAACATAATCTCGAACTCGTCTCTGGTCATGAATATGTCTGCGTAAAGAAAGGAAAAACCGCCGACGTCTCTAGTGAACTTCTCCATTTCCCTCATGGCGTCCACCGGATTATAGTTTCGCTTCTCCTTCACCCTTCCGGGCACTCCGTACACTCCGAGATCGTTGTACATTGCGTAATTTGTTCCGGGCACCAAGTATTTTGAATGTGGCCTCCTCAACTGACCCGTCAATGGACCGCGATCGATCACCTTGCAAGGGTACACGAGCAATGGAAACTTGTCAAACAACTCGATCGCTACGTCGATTTGCTTCTCGAGTTCTACTATAGGCAGGACGATGTCTTGGAACACTTGTTTGGTGAAAGTGTAGGCTCGTACTCCGGGAGTTGTCGTGAATTTTAGGAACGCAGGCTTTGGCGGCAAAAGCCATCCGAAAATAAATCTGAATAAAGGGTCGTTTCCGAAGGACAACATGTCTTCGACCACCCAGAATATGGCTCTGTTGTGTCTCAAAAGGTAGTCTCGTAAAGGTATTAATTCGACTCCTTCGCCGTTTGTCAAAAATGTCTCCACGTGCTTGTAAAACCAGGGCTTGTACCATTTGGAGCAATAGTTTAATGTCACGTTTGGATCGTAATCGGAGTATTCACCGGTCATCAGCACCGCTTCGTTTTTGCTGAAAATGGTCGCTTCAATGTAATCCGGGAAATTTTTCGGTGTAGCTTCGTTCGCTCCGCAAATTTCCCTTAGGGCGTCGCAGTAATTCTTCTGGCCCTTGACCGGTGTATATTTCATCTTGATGTAGGGTTTTATTTTGACGATTTTCAAGGTCAAAGCGACCAAGAATCCCAAACTGCCGTGCGACCAAGGCAGCGCCTTGTACAGGTCGGAGTGTTCGTTGTCGACCGTCGCCTTCACCAAGGATCCGTCTCCCAGAACCACTTCGTAGCTCATTACGGTTTCCTGGTAGAGGCCGGCCTTGTGAGAGTGCGTAGACATCCCTGTGCCCAATGCTAAACCTGAAAATGACAGCCATTTTAGATAAAGTCAAATGGTAATCTCTATACCACGGGAATGTCCTGAGGAAATTGTATTTTCTCTCAGTTTTCGCATTTCGAAAACATATAGTTTCTCAAATGATCTATGGAGCCGTTGCAACTTCCCTAGTGTTGCACGGGTTTAAAAGCGATGTCCTCTTCACCAAACTTTCTTATAACTTTATTATGCCGATACCGATATTTTAGATATATTAAAATGGTATTAAAAAAGTTAATAGTGGAAAACTACCTCCCAAAGTTGCGTCCACCAGTTCAATTGTTACCATCAACGAATACCCCTTGGGGATCAAATACTCTGTGATATCTCCAATGGTGACCATGGGCTCCACTCTAATGGTCATCTCTCCCTCGTTTAGCTCCAGGATGTTGTACAGGGGTATGTGGACTTTGTGGTGGAGATGTTTTTCGAAGAATGTCGTGGAGAGAGAGAGCCAATTCGGTCTGGAAGTGCACAGGAGTCGACGTTTTTCAGCAGGAATCCTGTTCCATTCGTGGACCTTAAATGTTAATAATAGATTTATAATTAGATCTCTTACGTCACTGTTGAGGAGTGAGTAAAAAAAAAACTTACTTTTCTTTGTATCTGCGTCACCGCAGCATCATGACGCTTGACGTCACTCGTCAGCTTCCTAAAGAACGCCCTAATCCTTAAGAGAAGCGAGAATACGAAGCTAGCCGGCAGACAGAAGAATACCACCACCAGCTCGCGATGGTCTTCCAGCCATTCGACGATACCACTCTTTAAACTCTCCGACAACATGCCTGAAATGTTCATCCTTGTAATGGTTTACCACTTTTATAAATTCGCATAATAATTGTAGAGTTTGAACACTCGATTGACTCGATACCTATTTAAAATTTAGTTTATTTTAAACTAATTTCTAAATACTTTCAAAAAAATACATAATAATTAAAGTATGAAACTCACTTGCATTTCTTTCGGATCTTTAAAAATTTAAACTATCTTAAATCTACCGGTGGTTTTAATTAATCTACCGAATCGCTACTGATAAATTAATTATATTAACAATTATGTATTAGAAAATTAGGTGTACATCGACAGGTGTGCGGGATTATCTAGTAGAGCGATAGTTTTGAATGATAGTTGTTAAAAATTGGCCATGCTTATCACTTGATAAAATGAATTATTATTAAGTATATTTGACACCATTATTTCAAAGTGAAAACACTACGAAATTGAGAAAGATTTTCTTTTAAAGTACGATGTCTTTGAGGAGTAAACTAAAAGTTGTAACACATCTCGGTCACTTAGATGATTCAAGTCAATGCAGTTGACCTCGTATTCAATTTGCCTTTATATTTCGTTCAAGCAACTTTGAACGTTATTCCAATGGTCTCAAGAGCTAATGACTATTGAATTTGTTTTAATGTAACTTTTTAAATAAAATAATGAATGATTTTTTTATCCGAATATGTGTAAGTCAAAAAATCAATGCAAGTCGTGATGATTAATATTTTTATTAAATTGTTTTACATAAGGAGATGGCTAATAACTTGGCTTACTTTTTAAATAAGGTCAAAGTAGCCTTTAGTTAATTAAACTATCGGTACGATTATAATCGTTTTTTTATGAATGTATTATATTCGTACTGTGCTAAACATTGAACTGTACCTTAATAGACTTTTGGTCTGGACGTTGGTACCTACTCTTTTTTACTTTTTTTATCCATTTATTAAATGTGGTGTCCAAGTCCATAGCATAAGCAATCTTGGTAGACCGGCTAGCAAAGCTTTTTTATTACAATACAATAGGAAAAAATCAAAGGATTCTATCATCGAGTCTGCAATGAGTAAACTTGGAATTTAAAAAAAAAATAATTAATTAGAATGAGTCTTTTACGAGTATATAATTATGTCCACTTTTGGACATAGGTAGCCTGGATTCACAGCCGACTTGTGAAAATGAACGTCCCATACTGCGATTGGCTTCCAAGAGAGAACCTTTCTGTCTGAGCGGCCCAAAAGTTGTCCGTCTGTGTGTCATTACCACTTCAACTTGTGTTGCAACGAGCTGGAATTATATCTAGTGTTGAGGAATAAATAAGGGTGAAGGAATAATTATTTCAGGGCATCGATCATTTCGAAGACATAGGTCCCTGTGTGATAATGGCGTCGCCTGGGATGATGCAGTCTGGTCTGTCGCGGGAACTGTTCGAGTCCTGGTGCACCGATCCCAAGAACGGGGTCATCATTGCCGGTACGTCAAAGACCCCTCAAGCTTTGACCCCTCAGACAGGTCTATAATAATTTGCGACATGTGTCCAGGGTACTGCGTGGAGGGCACCCTGGCGAAGACCATCCTCTCGGAGCCGGACGAGATCAGCTCGATGTCGGGACAGAAGCTGCCCCTCAAGATGTCCGTGGACTACATCTCCTTCTCCGCTCACACGGACTACCAGCAGACCTCAGAGTTCATCAACATCCTCAAGCCTCCGCACGTAGTCAGTCTCCTTTCACTACTCACTCGACGTTAACGTTTACAGACGAGACAGACAGACTAAACTGAAAATCTCGTTTCAGGTTTTAGTGCACGGCGAGCAGAACGAGATGTCTCGTCTGAAGGCTGCACTTCAAAGGGAGCATCGAGGGCGATTGCTCATCCACACTCCTCGCAACACTCAACACCTCGCGCTCACCTTCCGCGGCGACAAGACCGCCAAGGTCATGGGCTCGCTGGCGGTGGAGCCTCCGACGCCTGGCCGGAGGCTTCAGGGGGTTCTGGTGAAGCGCAACTTCAACTACCACCTGCTGGCGGCCGAGGACTTGCACAAGTACACCGAGCTGACACAGTCGGCGGTCACGCAGCGGATGAGTATAGCGTACAGCGGATCCGCTGCCGTTCTGAGGCACGTCCTGATGCAGTTGGCTGGCGCCATTGAGTTCACGTCGGAGACACGGTGGCGACTCTACGGCTGCGTGGAGTTGACGCTGGACGCGAACGGAGCAGTTCTGCTCGAGTGGCAGGCGCAGCCAGTGACGGACATGTACGCGGACGCCCTGGTGGCCGGAGTGCTGGCCGCCGGGTCCCTGGCGGCCCCCCGCCACCTGCCGCTGGCGCCGAAACTGGACAGGATGCACTTCAAGGAGTGCGTCATTGAAATGCTCCAGGAGATGTTCGGCGAGGACTCGGTGCCGAAGATGTTCAAGGGGGAGAGGCTGCACGTGACGGTGGACGGCAAGCGCGCCGACATCGACCTCCTCAATATGGTAAGTGGTCACCGGTATAGTTGAGTGTCGATGACATATTAGTCTTATAACATCATATTATGTTGTTTTCTATCTTTATCAAGATAGAAAACATTTATTTGTGCATACACATGACACGCACACACACACACAACACGCACGCGCGCACACACACACACACACGCGCACACACACACACACACACACACACACACACACACACACACGACACCCACGCACACGCACGCACGCGCGCACACGTACACACAACACGCACACGCGCACACACACACTAAACACGCACGCGCACACACGCACACACACAACACGCACGCACACACGCGCGCGCACACGCACAACACGCACGCGCACACACACAACACGCACACGCGCACACACACACTAAACACGCACGCGCACACACGCACACACACAACACGCACACACACACGCGCGCGCACACGCACAACACGCACGCGCACACACACACACGCGCGCGCACACGCACAACACGCACGCGCGCACGCACACACACACACACACACAACACGCACACACACACGCGCGCGCACACACACAACACGCACGCGCACACACACACACGCGCGCGCACACGCACAACACGCACGCGCGCACGCACACACACACACGCGCGCGCACACGCACAACACGCACGCGCGCACGCGCACACACACACGCGCACGCGCACACACACGCACGCGCGCGCACGCACAACACGCACGCGCGCACGCGCACACACACACGCACGCGCACACACACGCACGCGCGCACACGCACACAACACGCACACATTCTTTTATTTGTTTTGTTATCTTTAGATGTATTCGTGAAATACATCTAAAGATAACAATAAAAGCACAGCGCTCATTTTACGCAACATGTTTTCAGGACGTGCACTGCCCCGAGGACGAGAACATTGAGCGCGTTGTGCAATCGGCCATCGTCAAGCTCTACTCTGCGCTTGCGCCTGTCAAACCGCCCCCGCCCCCCGCCCCTCAACCCCCGCCACCCCCGCAACTACCACAACCCGATTCCACAATAAATTAATTAAACTAGGTATAATACTTTTGTACAATAAGTTTAATAATAAAAAATAAAAAAACAATACAATACAAAATCTTATTTTACGAAATGATCCTGCACAATCAGCATTTTTTTTAAATAAAACATTACAGTTTGAAGACAGTTAAGACGTCACAATGCTAATGTTTCTTGATTTTGATTTTTTTTTTTAAATTTGCAGTCATACTGTATTAAAAACGACCCGTTAATTGGGATGTGAATTAAAAAAAAAACACTTAAAAATCACATATCGTAACTTTATAATGCTAAGTTCACAATAAAAATTATATACATGACTGTTATCTGCGATATATATTTTACTTCAATCATAAGAAAACAAGACACGTCACGATTCCCCATTTTAGAGAGTGATATAGTCTGTGGTGCTAGGTGGCCTTGGAATACCGCTTCCAGAACTTCTTGACGTCGTCGTGACCGGCACGCGTGACCACCACGGTGCGCGTTCGTTCGCTCTGCCACTGAAGCACCCCCGTCGACCGCGCGTAGTCGCGCACCACCACGAACTCGCTCTGTGGAATACAAGGAGAGGGCTAGTGGACCGAGAACACTGCCTTGGGGCACTACTCGTTCACGAGTAGGAGGGGATACGAGAAAAAGGGTTTATTAAAAGTTATACTCGTTTATAAAAAGAGCTGTTACAATGGACACTAGATGTCGCTACTACGAGTAACCCATTTAATACACTATTATGTAGGAAAATATTGAAAGATTTGGGTTTTTTTATACAGAAAAATGAGTGCAGTGTTTTATTTTGTAAGTGAATGAAGACAGTGTTAAATCAATCGTACTGTGTTGTGTTACTTATCACTTAAACAATGTAACCGACCTGCGACAAGAACTGGTTGTAGACGACGCCCTCCTTGTAGGTGAAGCGGTTCCTCTCGCCCTCCCACAGCCGCACCTGGTCCACCACCGTCGGCGGCAGCACCGACTGCGACCGCACCCCGGCGCCGTCCGTCTTCAGCATCTGACCACAAATTCAAAATGTCTTTTACGATCGTAGGAGACTATGACGTAGACTATACCAGGAATACCTGCGGATGGCTGTGCTGCTCCAGGTAGTGGATGATCTGGTCTGCGGTGATGCCCCCGCGCAGCGCCTGGCGCACCGACTCTCGCGTCAGCACGCCCACCACCAGGTTGGGGAACCGGTACACCAGCTCCGTGAAGAGGCCCAGCAGCGCCACCTGCAGGCTGGACTGCGTGTACGCGTACACGCGGTAGTTGGTCTCTACTACGACGTAGCCGCGCCCCACCCCCGCGCCCGCCTCCCCCTCGGCCCCGCCCCCCGCCCCGCCCCCGCGCACGCACGCCATGTTTAGCGCGAGCCGTGTCGGGTAAAAGCGACCGGCCTTACGCTGTAACAGATTTAATATAATTATCCCTTCACGCACCACACCAGCAAAGTTATCCCGTATAATCGTATAAAGTCTTATAATCGGCTAGTCATGGGCAGATCAGCTCACCGTTCAGACACTTGAACCGGAGCTGCGTACTGACTCACGGCTCACACACAGCTCAAGTTTTACTAATAGGCTAATAGCATAGAGTAATAATAATGTCGTATATGAAGCTCAGTTCACTCGTATAAGGGTACGCTATTATACTTCGTAGTATAATAGTGTCTATGTATCCGACAATCTACCACAGATAATTTCTGATGAATGACAACTCAATGTACGAGCCGAAATCGTCTACAGACTACACACATTCAAATAATTGTGTAAGAGTAGTAACTCAGATAGTGAGCTGTGAGCCGTCTACTTGTCAATTGAACCGCAGCTCAAGTCTCTTGATCTGAATTTTTGAACCGGCTCTGAGCTGAGTTACACACGCCTATAATCGACATTTGGCATAGTACATAAATAAACAGAACTTTTTGATTTTCAGTAATGTGCATGTCAGTTAAGTACATCGAGGGTCGTAGGTACTTGGATAGACGAGACAAAAAGTGAATACCTTCCTCTGATAGACGAGTCCAAACTCTCTCAGGTGCTGAAGAAACACCAGCATGTTGTTGCTCATACCCTCCGTGCTGTAATCCTGAAAGCGTATAGTTACATTGAGCACCTACCGAGTTATGCTTTTAACAAAGCGGTGTCGATTGAGTAGAAGTAGAAAGCTGAACCTTCCCGAGAGTGCTGAAGCTGAGCTGGTAGAGGAAGGCGAGGCACTCGGCGGCGCTGAGGCTTCTCTTCTCGGCAGTGTGCAGATAGTGCTGCAGGAACAGCCACACCTGACACCAATTGTTGCTCTTTAACCTCATTTCACAGTAAATGAAGATCCTTCATTGGCACAATTTCAAACCTGTTTAGCCGTACTCAACAGCAAAAACTGGAAGCCGGCGCGAGTTATCACAGCGGAGCCGTCTTCGGCGTCCCTGTAAATTACATACATAAACAAAATTATACTATCAAGGTTCAGTTTTTAATTTGCAGTACATAGAGATTCCTATTGTCCACTAAAATAAAAAAAAAGTGAATTTAGTATATTAAAATAGTCATATGGAAATTCATACAATTTAGTTTACCTAGTCATAAGTCCAGCGTGAAGCAGTATCCTGACTGCGTCAGCACTGATGCCCTCGGTCTGTGCGCTGCCCACCATGTAGTGCAGGACGCACTCCCATCGCTCCGTCGCATATGCATCCAAGAAGGCTACGTCTCGGGCTTTGCCATCTGGCTCCAGCGAAGAGGACAGGCTCCATGCACGACCACTTTTCAATATAAATTAACAATTCGTTTTAACAATAAAAGGATATTTTAATAATATCTCACACCTAACTTGTCTTGAAACACGAAATTTATGTCTAAATAGTAAAATCTATTTTATGGCGAATAATTAAAAACACTATGATAATACAAATAGATCTTACCCCCCTAACAATGCCACTTTAAGGTTTCTTTTGAACGACTGTGCAAGCATCCACCCCGGTAGACCTCCAGGTATTGGAGCTTCTTGCCACACGGATAACTCCGATAATGCCTCGCATGCTTTTATTTGATCTCTGAAAGTACAGACAAAATATTAAATTTAAACCAACTAACATTAAATTGTTCATACCATTCATGAGTTAATAAACCAGGCTATAATAATAAAAATAGGAAATATATTGTATATAAAAACCCTAAACATAGTAAGGACTAAGACCTGTTTGGTCTTATGACCCAATCATTCTTTTCTCGTAGGATGAGCACTCATTTTCTTAAATACTTTTGACAAAATAACAACTATTAATTATATAAAAGCGAAACATGATATTATAAATATAAAATGTGACAATACATACTTGGCATGTGTCTGAGATACCCATGAAGCAACAACAGCCTGAGGCACCGGCTGCTCCACAAACAACAGTCTTATGACAAAATGCCGAGCAAGTTCTGGCAATTCTCTGCAAATTATATGACTATTCTTTAAGTATAAATTATTAGTGATAGGATCTGTGGCAAAATATGTATATTTTTATGCTAAGACAGGCTGACAGTCCACTTGTTGGTAGTTTATCTCTAAATCAAGTAAACATTACTATGTATTCCATATTGTTAACAGGGACAAATATAAATTACCAGTAGCATGAGATTTTTTAATGTTAAGGTTGACAGACAAGCTGAGGGTCACTTGATGGTACTTAGGTGGCTACTGTCGCCTAAAACACAAGAAATGCCACAGGTGCAACCAACCATAGTAGGATTGGGAAGGAAAGTGGTAAAGCTTCGACAAAACATAACCTCCAAATCAGAGTTGATCAAATAAATTTACCTTAACAAATTCAAGATAATATATTTACCGATATACAGCTAAGCATATAGTTGGATAATTGTATAATGTTTCTATAAACTGTGGAGGTCGACTTTTTAAATATTCGTGCAGATCTTTACATTGGAGTGTCGGTGCAGGATTCAAGTTCGGCGACGATTTCGACTTGGATTCCGACATTATTCCTTTTACATCACTAGGGTTTCACTCGAATAAACAATTTATATAAATTAGGAAAAAATAAACTAATTTTTATTTATTATTTTACAGAACAGCAGTACATAGTATGTATGTTTATTTTTTTTGTAACATTACAAAATTTACAAATACAAAACAGTGTCATTTTATTGGACATGTCAGTGGCAAATGTCATTTTGTCGGTTGTCATTATTTTATATCACAGGATAACAAACTTCTCCATATTTAGTTATATTCTAGAGATATTTAGTTAATTCTTATTAGGATCACATTAATGCCGCATTTTTACCCCTACACTGCTCTGTCATGCCGCGATGCCACGGCCTGTTAAATGACGGGCCTCACCAGACCGATTAGGCCGTAGGAACAATTGCATCCGTTGCGGCTTCGTGTGGTGCCTGTTATCGTGCGTCCCCATCCTTCGAGAGTCAGTAAGTGAGGCTGCGTTCCACGGCCTGTCAACTGACTGGCCGCCCTGCGCCCAGTCGAGGCCTTTCAGGACCTGTCGCGGCGGAACTCCCGACGGAACGGGGCCAGCGACCACGATCCACCGAAAGCCTCAACGTATGCAACGGTTCCAACAGCTTGTCGGCCTGGCGTGCCACGGCCCTGCAGTAACATGCCGTGGAACCGCTGCATCAACACACGCCGTGGAAACGCATAGTACAGGCCGCGACAGGCGGCAACAGGCGCGGTGCGGCCCGTTGATCGACGGGCCGCACAACCGCGCCATATCCGTAGAGACTGAAACTGGGGGGAGTCGAGGATACATTATTAATGAATGATTGTTAAGTGTTAATGTCTGTCTTTACTGTGTTCGTATTGAGTACAGAGTACGCACGTTTTATTGTACTGTAGTATGTATATATAGGCATCAATCTTTTTGTTTCTCCATGTCTTCCCTTTCTTATCAACAAGATGGTTAAAACGGGACAACACTACAGTATTGCCACTTTTTAATTTCTTAACTATTTTGCCAAGCTGTACCTACAAATCTGGTACAAATTACTGAGCACTATTTATTCGGTATGTAGCGTAGTTTACTATGAGTTCACTACATACCTACGAAAAAGAAGGGAAAAAATAAATAATAGAGTTCCTTACTAACTTATTGAATTAAACAGTGTCATGGCAAGGTTTTCTTATTTTTACTTTATAGAATTTTACACTATTCTGAAAAAAAATATCTATTAATTATTTATTCGAAAATAATGACGTTAAGTGTTAGCCAGTCGTTAAGTGTCTTGTATACAAAATATACAAAAGAAATTTCAAATTAAATTACTTAATAAGTAGGTATGATTTTATTTACATTATCAAAAAAAATCTTATTCTTATGTAGAAACATTGATGGAAGGTAGGCTCATAATTTAATATTATTATAATGGAATATCTACAACAAAGTATTGATATAAAGAACTGGGTTTGTAAATGCTGAGTCCCTTCGCCCCATCAGACCAAAAACTACAAACTCGCTTGGATAGATTGTTATTAGAGTTTAAAATCGAGCAAGTATAAGTGTGGTTGTAGTAAAAAAAAAATATAATGCGAGAACGGGAAAAAAGGTTTACCCACGCAGTGTAGGTACTCGTGACACACACACACGCGCGCGGCGAGTTCACTGCCATGCCATTCATTCCCGTCGGCAGATGGCGGATGCAGTAGACGCCCTCCGTCAGTCGCGCATAGACAACCGCCTCGTCCGGTTCAGTGTGTTTTCTCCAGCACCATTTTGTGTGTATCTTTTCGAACGGGACATTGTGTGTATGTGCTCCGTGAACAATCATCGATCACGATCTCCAAAGTCAAAGTCGGTTGAACGTTTCACTTTCGACATGGTCGTCTCCGAGTCGACGCGATATCTCGGGCGCCCGCTGTAGAAACCGCACCTTCGTCATGAGCGAGTGATCGTCGAGCGACATAAAAAAGCGAACACAGGAAACATGTCTCGGCGGTCCGCCGACGCGGATGCGAGCGAAGGGTTCGAAATTCGAAAGCGGTCATGTCATCGCCTCTCGGATTTCATATAAGTCACCGTCCAATGTCAAAATCGTGTGCGTACCGCGAGCGCCGACACGGGAGCCGCGTACCCTCCGGAGAATGCAGTCGTTGGTAGTGTGGTGGGTGGTGGCGTCGGCCGCCTTGGCGGTGGCCGGCGCTTGCTCGAGTTCCATCTCGAAGAGGCCGGCGAGGCCCGCGCGGCCTCAACGGCCCGCGCCGCAGCCTCAGCCTCAACCGCGCCTCAACGTCACCTTCCCCACGTTCAAGTGCGAGCGGGACTACTCGGAGTACTACTGCCTCAACGGCGGAGAGTGCTTCACGGTGGTGATCTCGGACAGCCCCATCTACAACTGCGAGTGCCGCAGCGGGTTCGTGGGGCAGCGCTGCGAGTTCAAAGATTTAGACGACTCGTACGTGCTGACGAGCAGGCAGCTCATGATGGAGACGGCGTCCATCGCCGGCGGCGCCACCGTCGCGGTGTTCCTCGCCATTCTAGTCTGTTTCGGCGCCTGGGTGCGCCTGCACCGACGAGCGAAGACGCCTCCGGGCTCCGAGGAGCGCGGCCACGTCCAATTGGTGGCCGTGGCGGAGCCCCACGGCCGCGTGACGCTATGTCGGGCTCCGACGTCTCAGCCTCCGCACTAGTGTCAAGGACTCGTTACGAACCGTGTACATATAGTTTACGTTACGTGTATAAGTTATGTGGAGCGAACAAAGTTTATAAGAAAAATTTATGTGATAATTATTTTATGAAACCGATAATTTATTTTCAATTTTTTTGTATATACGGGAATCTCGCGGCGGATCTTAGTGTGTGTGAATCTGTGGGTGATATATTGCTACTCGCTTCACTTAGAGATGTTATATGTAAATGTTCTGTTAATGTTGGTACTGTAACCGTCCGCTGGTACGGGTTGTCGCTCCCACATGTTATTGTCCGTTAGAGCAAATGTTAGATAGGTGAAGTGAATGAGCCACCTCAGCACCCCAGGCCTCCCGTGAGCTGTATTGGGGTGTGCCGTGAGTGATGGTATCCCCGTGACCACCGCCAGCCCGCGTGCTGTGCGTTGTGTATTTACTGGTGTCAGTATTATGTTGTAACATGAGTCTTAAGCCGGCAGCTTTACTTTATTTTTTTAATTTATACCTGTTATCCCACTGGGATAGTGCTGTATTATAATATTTGTTCAAAGGCTGAATATGTGCCCTTAATGATGAAGGCTTCTTGTAAATATAGCCCTCGTAGGTATTTATTAGATATTTATAATTCTTTATTTATTGACTGCTTTATTTAGTTTAATGATGAGCATAAAATTTTCATTTCACCGCCGAGCATGTCCTCGCATAATATGTAAAAGTGTACCTCATTATTATATTTAAAATCTCATCATAAATCTCTCGAGTATTTGTTATAATCAATCAATGAGTTGTGTATCATTGGATGGTGACCATTTTGGTCCACAACGGTGCGAACAATGCTGTTGAAATCTATTGTTAAAACAATATGTCTTGTTTACACTGTTAATGGCCCACAAAAAAAGCAGTAAATTTGATAAATTGCAGTTTTCTCTTTATAGGAACGGAGAATGAGGAGTTGATGTTTTTATCGCTTCAGACCTTTGAATAGTAATTTGACATTTTGACTCCGCACACATGCCAATGGCCGTCCACTCTTTAGTCCGTATGAAATGTCTGTCATATTTGTGTAAAAGTGTAAAGGAATGGTGAAGTGAAATGAGTCCCCATCTCGCATCAATGGAGATTGTTTTTTTTATGAACATTCCAAAGTATTTGTAAAATATTACCTACATGCTAATGATGTATGTATATTTGTGTTGCGTACATACCGAGGAAACTGTCAACAGACAAATCCCACAGCCGTTTTGGTTTTGAAAATGTCCCACTTGTTTAATTATTATTGTATATTGTATTTGTTTGATGATAGTTTTCGCGTTTTGTATGTTGGGATACGTTAAGACACTACATTGTTAATAGTTTTCTATTGATCATTTGTTAAAAGAAAATTATATGAAACTAAATACTTACTTCAGTTCTTTTATTTAATAATATATTTCTAATAAGATTCCAGTTTATGCCCAATAGCAGATAAATATTTTAGTTAGCATCTTAACATCTCAAAAACCTATTATATGCTTGTCTACCATTTGTTAGTGCAAAAATTATTGATTATTGCTACTCATATTCAAATCTAATTTCAGTTATGTCATGAATAAGCAGTAAATAATATACAATTATAAAATTGATGATTTTATTAGTGCAAAAGAATATATATTATACCAACTTATTTACAAGTAATGATATAAACAATAAATAATTTACAATAAAATTCATAACTAAGAAATTCATGATATTTACAAAGCTGTATGCTTGTCTGCCATTTATTAGTACAAGAATAATTTATTACAGCTACTCATGTTCCTGGTACTGGTTGATTACTGGAATAAACATTAATTAATATACAATAATACATTTTAACTGATATATTTAACCATTAACTTATCATTGGACAGTCTACAAAGCTTGACAAGGCTTTTCTAACATAAATGAATAAAAAATATTTTCATTAAAATTTCATTTATGAATATATGACACAGAATATAGGCATCCCCTTTTATTATGACTGTTTTGACTAAATTCTTGACTTTAATAAGTTCTATAATAATAATATTTTTCAAAAACTAGCAAAAGTTGCTTATAAAAGGTTTAAATGAGAGAATTTCATACACTAAAATTTAACTAAGGTGCATACCCAAGTTACGAGTTAATAATTGTTATACTCTTGACCTACTTTGAGATTACATACTACTTAAATATTTTTCACTAATTGAAACGAAAACGTACGTGTAGGTAGGTAGGTATACTTAAAAAATATATATACCTAAAAAATAAATAATCACAATATAAATATTGTCTAAACATATGTAATCGATTTTGCTAAAATATAATATCTATTTTTGTTGTGCAACTTTCAAACTGATACGTCACACTTCCCACGTAAAGCAAAATATTAATCACAATTTTCGCGAACTTGTGCAATCGGTGTTTAGAATACGGTTTTTCCTAAGGAGTTTTAGTAGTCCATCATTTTCTCTGGAGATTTTAGCACTACTGCAAATATTCTTTAATATAATATAGATATCAGCCTATATAATATTAAAATATATCTCTCTGTTTTGTGTTTTTGATGGTACCTTTTAAGGGAGATTTTAAATTTAACATTTTAAAAATTCTTCGAATTTACTAGAAGCTCCTTCTAATGGCGTTCAGTAAAAAACAAAAATAGTAACAATATAACAATATTTCAAAGTACATATAAAAGTAAAATATTATTTAAACAAATAAAACAGATCAGTATTTTAGAAATCAAAAAGTACATAGACTGATTTTTTTATTCTCATACAGCCGCTGAAAATTTGGAGAAAACTGTTATTGGCTTAGGTATAATCGACGTAAGGTAAGGTACCTTTCGCTCATCATTGGGAGGGCATCAGGATTATAGCAACAGGAACAAAAGACTTATTCAATCTGTTCTCGAAATGTTTCTACCACAATTTTCCTCTTAAAGGCTAGCTTTTTAAAATACATTGTTCAATGTATACTGTCCACTGTATTATGGGATGAGGTGTGAATGGAAATGCTATTAAGAGGGTTCTTAATTCGTTTATTGTCTTGTAGAATATTATTGAAATTGATTATGCTGTTATAGGACATCCTAATAATATGTAGGCCTTTCTTCTTCTTGAAATGTCGCTTAAATTCGCTTTTCCTGATGGTAATCATCAGGAAAAACCATCGTTTTTCCTACAGGTCATTTATTTAAATTTCTAAGTCCAACTTTCTCTTTTCAATTGCTGTTAGGTACCACTATCTGCCTATTGTATTTTCTATGGGTTTAGTCACTATGGGATTTAGTTATTTTAGTGGTGAATAGTTATTAAGAGATCAAGAGATTTCACAAGTAGGTATTTATTAATATTATATTTAAGCTCAAACCGGGGGTAGATTAATTTAATCGTCAATACAATAAAATTAAGTTACCTACTACCAGTTACTAACTGTCTATCTATACGTAACACTTAACACAAACTACTATACTTACCATAGTAGATTTTTTCATATAAATCTTAAATTAACAAAAAATATTAAATAATAAATTGCATTTGGTTGAATGCAATTTAATCTCAATCCATATATTTTTGTCATCAACCTTTAAAAAAAGCCTTACTTTATTTAACTTAAAATTATTTAATTTTGTCGAATAGGGAACTGGACAAGTATCTTACGTATAAAATATTGAAGTCACAATAATTTCTCTTGCATTTTACAATATTCTTAAGAATAATAGTATTGATATATCGTTATGTACACTAGTATATTGACAAATACATATAAAAAACGTAAAGTACGTGATGTTATCCAAAGCGAAGGGTCCTTTGAGAAAGGCAACCGCTGAGGCAGTCCATTGAGCATAATTTTTATGAATAGCCGAGCCGAGCGGACCGGTCTGCCACCGGCGTCGCCTGCATGCATAGAGTTCATTGAATGAGTGCCCGTTCGTTTGTTGACATTCCCCGAAAACCTGCCCCGCCCGAAATAGCTCCCGATGGATGGACAACGACCGAAATAGACGCCTCTTCTAACTAGATTCATGCCGTTTCTGGAGTTCAATACTTTCTACACTTCGGGCAGGAAGTTCCTAATCCGATATGATGCGATCATTTTATAAAAAATTCATTCATACGAAAGTAATTAATCATTTATTCAACGTTACGCTACATATTTCATAATGTTATTGCGATGATGAACGTCTTAGAGATTGCATATAGAGATCTGCTCGCCATACGTCACTCTGTGAATTAGCATAAGAAGACGTCAAACGAAACAATATTCTTCGGACGCTTCCATTGAGGTTCGCGTAATCTGTCAACTTTCCACTTTAAGTTGGCCCGTGCTGTTCTGCCAATTTTGTAGGGACGGTAAGCGACGGAGGGGTCTTGGCAAGGTGTTGGTGTCGGACGAGACGGTGCGTCGCACGGCCCACACGCCAGCATCGTTTATGGTCATTGGCCAGTGGCCGTTGCGTCCAATTAACATGCCTACGTGTCCGGCCCACTTGTCATTCACTTGCTTCGCGAAAATCTTACTGCGACATGTCACTCCTTACTTACATATTCATCTGCGATTACAAAAATTATAAATCTGCTTAAAAACTTAAATATTCTCAGGACAAAAGTGGTACGAAGAAAAATGTAGATTTTTCTTTGAATAGCCATACCATACCATCTTTGGTATGCACTTAGGTACTTGCATGTTCCATCAAAATAAAAATAAAATTAAAGACTCATATTTGGAATATTAGAATGGCGCACATTATAATAGAAAAGCGTCCATGTTTATGGCTAGAAAACCTAAATCAGGCAATCCTTCTGGCAGCTCTAACCACCTCCTTTCAGAAGACCATAGTGAAATTACAGTAAGTGTGCTGTTGTTGAGTCAGCAAGAGATTACAGACACCATTTCTCTATATCCCCTCTAAATATTTATTTAAATATTTATTTATTTTATTTATTTAGGCAAAAACAGTCACATACAACTTATTATACAAAAAAAGAAACAATAAGACCTATATTACCATTGATTAATACAAACATTTACATGTGGTGGTACAAATGGCCACTTCAAAAGAATACAACAAAATAGTGCTAAGTGTTACGAGATACAAATTAAGAACGTTACAACAAGCTCTTCCTGGAAAATATGTCTAAATCCATTAATGTTTTGTTAAATAAATAAATATGTTATTATGCCTACTAAAGTCGGCAGCGCACTTGTAGCACCTTGTGGCGTTGCATGTATGACAAGCGACAGATGCTATACCATGAAGTATACCGTCAGCCAGCATTTTACATGAAAAAAAAAATCACTATCGAAAAATTCTACACTTGCCTTTATTTTGTGAGTTAATTTTGCCATCTAAGAATCAAAACATTGTAACGTAAGGAAAAAAGGACAAAGAAATTAAGTAAATTGAGGAAATCCTAACGAAATTCGAACGAACCTTTTTTTCTATATAAGACAGGCTGACGGTTAATTTGACGGTAGGTGGCTACCGTCATCTATAATACAAGCAACGCCACAGTTACTGCAAGTGCGCTGTATAACCTTAGTAGGAAGGATTAAGGACATGGAAAAGAATAGGGGTAATGTAAAGATTATAAAACCTATTAGAACCTATTAGTCATTTGAAAAGTATTTTGACTTGGTTAAAGATAACAGTTAAACATCGTCTAGCTTGTATTACGTTTTATTTCAGACTGGGCACATTGTTTCGTAATTACCTTACGTGCTAATGAATAATTCCTAATTACCTACATATACTCGTATATGTTACACCCTCACCCTTAATTAACTTTTAGTAAAATTAATATTTAATATGAAACATCAATGAGTAATACCTAATTTATACAACCAAGACTTAATCTAATTCGCTTTTAAAACCGTCGTTCTATCGGTTTCTTGATGCGTTGGAGTCGGGAAAGTGAAGGCAGCTCCTGACGTAGTATCGTTCGATCTGCTGCGATCGATCAACTGCCAAGGTATCGCTCGATATCCTACCTCGGTCGGTTGCTGAGTCTTAGTACTAAATATTGTGTTTTTATCCTGAGCCAATGCTGATTATGCAATATCAGATTCAGTTTCATCGCATACCTGCAGCTCCATTCTCAGCTCGGAACCTGTCACATTCCTACCAACCGACGCGGAGCCTCCATCGCCGTTCACTGGGTCACTCCATCTGGGCAGTGACACACAGTAGGTAATTATTATGCCTGCCTTTAATCTGGTCGATATGCCTTCTAATAGGTCGACCACTATCCCTACTAACTACCTTGTTCCGTGAGATTATTGCTTCTTCTACTCGATCACCTATCCACTAGTCCCCTGCATGATCTAATAAAAAATCTACACCATATCATGTCGCTATAGTGTTAAAAATGCGGTATAGCCTGTAACTTGGATGTTTTTCAAAGTTCTGGGTGTCCTAAATAAATAAATAAATAAGTGTGCTATAACAATGGAACACCTGTACTACGATATCGCTTGTCGAGGACCGAGTTGTTAGCTTGAGTGAAGCCCATCACCAGACCTCATCTTCCATTCGAGTGGCTCTTCCTGCGACAGATGGCAGCGCGTGCGTGCCTTGCACAGAATACCTCGTACATTACACAGAATACATTGAATTAAAAAAAAAACTTATATTTTTATCCTTATCATTAGATAATTAAAAAATAAAATAAAACTTATAGCGACTATAATGAACTGCAGTAGCAGCCTCCTTTTTTAAATGCAGTCTGTGATGTTTTACTCTGTGGGCTTATTTTTTGCAGTTTAAACTAATTTCGTTATTGTTATTAAAAGTTTGGGAAACAAAAAATTATATACTAAGTAGAGCATCGCAATAGTGTAAAATCGAATAGTGGGCAGATTATATTGTCTGAATAGCCTCAACTTATTAAATTGTTAGAATTTCGTACATTTAAGAATCTAACATTTTGTGTGATTTTGTACAAGTACAATTTTTTTTTACAAAATAATAAATATAAATAAAGGATACCTCATTTTTAATTTTTTTTTATTCCTTTTGTCGTTCTTTCTCTTAATTTGTATCTAAAATCGTGTAAACTGTCTAATTGAAAGAAAACAAAATACATTTACACCTAAAAATTAATTACATTTATTTAATAAAAAAGCAATGTTTTCTCTCGTTTCGCTAATTACTCTGTGCAGTTGATAGGGTTTTGAAAACAGTTGCACGAATCGAGAGCCGTTCCTAAAAAAATATAGCGCACGTGTCGATGGTACGTCATCGGCTCATTGTTTTACTTTGAGAAGGATCATCGAACGAGCGTTATCACTTCGACGACGACAGCCACCGTTCGATATTGGCTTTGCTTCTCAAAATTAAAAACCACATCGACTGTATTGTTATTAACAAAAAACCAGCAGTAGGTATATACTATTTGTTTGGGCAAAATATTTCAATATAATGTAGCGTATTAAAAAATAAAGTTCTTTTTTTGAAATAATATATTATAACGAAATAACTTTAGAACTTCAGTTACCTATTTGAGCAGCACGTCTGGCGGCAGTACAGAAACCCTTACAGAAGACCACCGTGAAATAACATGCGCACTTGCAACACCCTGTGGCGTTGCTTATATTATATTGATTACCTCAAGTGGGCCGTCAGCCTGTCTGTTGACATTAACATAATAAAAATATTACATATTTAAATATAAGTCAGAAAATCTTACTTTAATTGTAGGTGGCCACCGTCGCCTATAATACAAGCAAAGTCACAGTCACCGACGACATTAGTAAAGGGAAATGGCCAGATGGGTTGACCTGGCAGGTAGTGTCCTGCCACTACCTGCCAGATACAGACTAAAGACAACTTTCAAAAGGTCATTTCCAAAGTTTTTTTTTTATAAAAGATGGGTTTGCTCTTGACCAATAACCAACTGTGTAGCAAGGATGAGGCCTAAGATGGAGCGAGCTCACCCAGAAGATGTCTATTCGATCGAACTTTGGAAAGATTTGGGTTATATGAGCTTGGAAATACAGACGCAGGGAGTTCCAAACCTTGGCAGTGCGTATTATAAAAAATGTTTTAAAGCGCTTGGTCCTAAATAGAGGGATATCGACAACCAATAGAATCAAACCAGGCAGAGTCAGAGTCAGAGTGCTAAGGCAAGTAAGCCTTAACAAAAGGTCTAATGGGATCCACAAGCTCGTTATGCTGTGAAGGTGGGTGATTTTTCTGTCTAATTGTTTTAAATTATAAATTAAATTCGTTGTAAAAATTACATACAAGTGCAATCCATTTTTTCCTCTTCATCTATTGCATTAATACAGCGTAAAATCTAACTATAGTATGTGAATGTTAAGTGTAGCATTGGTTAAGTCGTTTGAGGTGAATTCAGACAAACCTCAGTCTCAGTCAGAGTACACTTAGGCCACTTAGGCCGTGGGAAATGTCAGCCATTGTCACACCAAACTGCCGGAAGGAAGCTATACAGTTCACAAGTTCAAACTACTACTAACAGAATAAAGTTAGTTATAACTTTTCGATATTTAAGTGTATTTTAAGATTAAAAATTAATCTTCCTTCTGAGGTGTTTCCGCATAGCTACAATTTTGGGCTTATTAAAGCGAGCTTTAAACAAATTCTTACAAGGTATGTGCATACCAGCATCCCCTAATTCCCTCAAGGTGTTGCTTGTGTCCTTAGACGACGGTTATCAACAGCGACATGTACCAACAAGTAGACCGTCGACTGTTTGGCATCCTTTATAATATAAATAAAACAATTATTCTTTGAAACTGAGCTAATCTATTGAAGATTTAAATACCTTAAAATTTAAATATCTAGATATTATACCTTTAAATATCTGTTGAGCTACTAGAATTGCTAGTCTGTTGGAACACTTAGGTTAGGACAAGCAGTATTTATAATCAATATTTAATTATATATTATATTATCTACTGAGAGGTACCTAAGAAGTCTATTTGCTATGTACCTACATATGAAAATATTATAAAGTTTAAACTAAATGTATTGTTCGTCAGCAGGTCTAAATTCGATCATAAACTTTTTAGAAGGTTTAAAAAAAATTTTTTTTTTGTAACACTTAAATAACTAAGTACTAATAAAATTGCTTCCCAATCAAACGAGAAAAGGTTGTTTTTTACTTATTTGTATATATAGATAGCTTTTTAGAAACATCGCGTGATCACAGCCATAAAGATGATGCTGTTTCGATATCCAATGTGTCAATTAAAGATAGCCAATGTTGAAATGATTGCCCACAACTCTGATTGTCTATGCTTTCCCGTTTATAACACATCTTCTATTTCTTTTCTGTTACAGAAATAATTTAACAAAGATATTAAATGCTATTTTTTTTGCAATAACATTTGCACGCAATAACTGCTACGAGGAAACTCTTGTAAATAAGGTTGTATTGCGATAAACTATTATATTTAGAGATACCAAATTTGGTAAGCGGTATTAAATGACATAATGGCTGTCCTCTATAATATAGTGTTTTTTTTTTATAATCAATAAGATTGAGAATGTAAACGTAAAAAACTATTAATTTCTTACTCTTTTGCGCATATTTTAGGACAGGTGCAAATGTAGGAGTTTGTGATACACAATATGTTTATGTATAATAAAAGAATTTTTCAAAAAGATTCAGTATGCTGCACATATCATTTAACTCTTTATCGACATGAAGAGAAAATTAGTAGAAATTAGTGTGAACAAAAAACCAAATATTCTGATTATATAAAAATCCGGAACATAAGTACCTACGATCCGATATTCTGGAATAACCGACTATTTTTTATTTCAAAACCAACTAAGTATTCGCATATAAATTTTTAAAATTTTTTAGTTTCCGTATTTATTTATAATACTAGCTGGTGCCCGCGACTTCGTCCGCGTTGAACGACGAAAGGTACCCTATGTCCTTTCTGGTGTATCAGACAACGTGTATGCAAAATTTCATGGTTTGATCACCATGAAATTTTGTATAGCTTCAAAGCTATCTGTAGGATCAGAAACATCGACTTCGCGCTACGAATTTTATAACGAACTAGCTGGTGGCCGCGACTTCGTCCGCGTTGAACGATGAAAGGTACCCTATGTCCTTTCTGGTGTCCCAGACAACCTGTATTCCAAATTTCATGGTGATCTGTTCAGTAGTTTTTGCGTGAAAGAGTCACAAACATCCATACATCCAAACATACTTTCGCATTTATAATATTAGTACGAATTTAAATAATAGCGAGTCACCCCCGGCTTCGCACGGAGTTGAAATTTTCAAAAATCTTTTCTTAGCAGATGCTTACGTCAAGTATAAAATAAAGTTATACTCCAAATTTCATCTTAGTAAATTTATTTAGTGCATTGAAGTCTCGTTTGTCTTGTATTGTCAAGACAAATTATTTTATAAGTAGGCATATATATATAAATATATATAAGTGATGTTTTCCTGTCTATCTTTAGAAATAAAATGCCAACAAGCATAAACGCGGTTTAGATAAACGCGAAGGTATCTAGTATAGTGTCCACGGAGAGGTTCTGTCTGTCTGATGCGATGCTGCCTACGTGTGGCTGTGGACCGGGCGTGGGAAGAGCCTTACATGGAGTGGTGACGTCACCACACCGGTCGCCAGTGACGTAGCGGCCATTGTTCACTTATATTCCCTGTTTAGCTTTTCAACGATGTCGTCCACTAGTTTTCAATCATCAGTATTCACTTATTACTTAAATAAAATGAGTTGAAAAGCGCTTTAATATAAATTGACAGGATTTCGCTTATAAAAGTAAAAATATATTTTAAGACATAGGGTCTCTTTCACCATGTGTCAAGTAGGCTAACCGTCATTTAAAGTCACCGGTAATCGGGAATGAAGGAGATGATATATACCTTTGTTTGTACGGTAAAAGTCTTAAACATTAAAAAGAAAATTATAAAAAAAATTCGTCTATCGAAGTACGCAATAAACCGAGTGCATAATTTAATAAAACATAAAATTATTTCTAAATGTAACTAATCAACACTTTACTTGTAGTTGGTGAAAGAGGCCCTAACTAAAACAATTATCTTGCATTAAACTAAATTCCAGTCTCTTAAAACAGTCGATTCTTTTGCATTTACAACTAGTTCTGTAATTTGCATACAATTCTTATATGTAATTATTTCATTTTTTTTAAAATTAATTACATATATCAAAAGCCTTGTCCAATGTATGACGATAGTCCATCTTAGCAAACAAAATGAGGGTTTTATTGTATTTATATTAAAATTCATAATTTTTAGTAAATTTTCTGTATTTTGGATTATATATGATAACCTCTTATGTAAAACCAACAATGCATATTTCTATTTGCATTTTCAAATACACTTTTTCCTCTACAAAATATTTGGAACGAAGTATTTCATCCCTGTGGATTTAAGTGCCAAATTTGTAGGACACGTAAATCAATTGTCTAGATGTAAATGTTCTAGACAAATCAGCCGCATCCTACTTACTCTAATTGCTACAACTATGGCGTCGCGTCGCGTCGTTTCCCGCGCAAAACGACATTTTCACGAGCGCTGTAACCGACTGCTCCTGTCAGGTGTACCTACCACCATAGAGTAAATAGTACTTAACCAGTTAGTACTATTTACTCTATGCTACCACAGAGTCTTCAATAAATATTTCAATAAGAAAGGCTAATCTGTTTGTTTGTAGACGTATTAATATAGTAATCGCAAAAATCCGTACTTATAAATGCGAAAGTATATTTGGATGTATGGATGTTTGTAATTCTTTCACGCAAAAACTACTGAACCTATCATCATGAAATTTTGCACACACGTTGTCTGGGACACCAGAAAGGACATAGGGTACCTTTCACCGTTCAACGCGGACGAAGTCGCGGGCACCAGCTAGTTAAGGGAAATAGGAAAAAAAAACCAAATTTTTAAGTTAGGTGATTTTCAACAGTCTGTGACTTCGAAAAAAAATTTCGAAGGATTACGAAGGATATTTTCTATAGTTTTTCAACGTCAAAGGACCATGAAAAAACCCTGAAAGTTTCAAAGTATTGTGATTTTTTTTAGTGTCCGCAATGTTTAAAATTTTCGTTTTTGCTGTAAAAATCAAGATAACGAGCAATTTTTCATTTTTTATCCCTTAACTTGAGCTCAAATGGTTTTTTTCAGCATTAATCCATATTTTTTTCATTAGAGGCCTTTAATCATTGAAAACAATTGAAATAAAAAGCTAGCTATAAGCTTAGGCACGCAATTTTGGCATCGTTGGCAGGTTAAAAAGCTATAGAAATTATCCTTCGTATCTGCATTATTTGCAAAGTTATTGTAATTTTTTACCTTTTTTCTCGGTCAACATTTTCGGTTTGAAAATTTTTTTCCAATCAAAATCTAATTTAAGCACCTTGTAGGGAATGTTCTGCGGCTTACAAAACCCTACTTTAATTTTCTGTACGACCATTATTTCCCGAGTAATCGATTGTCAAAGTCAAAAATGACTTTTTGCTTTGATCGACGATAACTCAGGGACAAATCATCGTACAGAGCTTATAAGAGAGTCAAATTGTAGGGAATTAAATTCTCTAAATGAGCTTTATGATACCATTACAAAAAAAAAATTATTACAGCCCGTACACCAATTTCAAGACGAGCAAAAATTTGAAAAAAATAAAAATCCATTGGTTTTCCGACGATTACCTACTCATAAACTGCTAACGTGAAAAATATTTAAAGCTTGGATTCAAGAACTAGAGACTTGAAGCTACAATTTTCTTTTTTAATGAGCTCTGAACGACTATTTCTTTCGAAGTTACAACTTGTTGAAAATCACCTAAAAATTTGGAATTTTTTCATATATCCCTTAGTTTTTGCGACTAGTATATATTCTTTTAAGAAACTGTTAACATACATTTCATCTCAATAACTTAATTCATATTGTTAAGTCTATTCTTGAATATTTCAAGCTAAATTAACTGACATTGATACCCTTCAAGATTCTACTCTTGAAAGGTATCGATGTCATAATCATCATAATGTATTAGGATATTGAAGATCTCGATAGAGTTTTCAATATACGTTTTCCATTTACCGATTGGCGTTTTCAACTATCGAAACGTAATACGTTTAGATCCTCAAATAATAAAAGAGTAGATATTATTTAGTTAAATTGCACGTTTTTAGGTTACCTACCGCTATCCTCGAGATAAATGTGGAGCAAGACACAAGTGACATGAATGCCATTTGGCTGCGATGACTTCACTTCCTTGCGTTGCAGGAAGTGTGTGGGAGAATCGTTCCTATTCCTACTTCTAGTTGCAATTAGGGTTGTCAAAATACACTAAGTGTTGCGGATATTATTTATTGCGATTAAACAAACAAAAATTTTTTTAGTAAAAAATATTATGTTGTATTACTTATAAGAATATCCCTAAATAATTCGGTATTTTACTTACTAATATGTGTGCAAACTTTGCATTGCATTGCACACATGTGAAGCCGGGAGCGGGTCGCTAGTTACAAATAAATGCTAAGTACAAAATACACTAAGTAGATATATTTTGGGGATAAACAAAATATATATCTTTTAATAAAAAATATATGTTGTAATTCGGTATTTTAGAGGTATTTTACTTACAAATATGTGTGCAATCTTTGCATTGCATTGCACACATGTGAAGCCGGGAGCGGGTCGCTAGTTACAAATAAACGCTAAGTACCCATTCAATCCACTTATCATTAGTTTTTATATTTGTTGCAGTCCAAGAAGTCCACGCAACAACAATTAGTGGCAAACCTGCGAGTGCGGCAGGGCGTTCGAGTTGCGAAACAGTCCACCTCCATCTTGTCAGTACTCGCTACTCATATCTGGGTCAAGTGGAACTGGGCCTGCAGGAGGCAACAGCTCTTGGTCGAGTTAGTTCCTTGCGTTTATACTTTAAACGGTGACCGACGATTCTCTTCATGAAGAGTGATAGGTATGAACACCTTTATAAGTAAGCATCTAAGTGACTGTGTGCAACTTTTGAACGTTCTTTATTTAAAATTTGTTAATTAATATATAAACTGCGTTGCTATTGCTGCAATTATGCTTTGCTTAATACGTCAATCGTACAATCGAGCAATAATCAATAACTTTCATTAGAATAAAACATCACTCTTAAAAGTGTCTAGAAAGTGTCTTTTAGCTCAGAAAAAGTGTTTAGAAAGGAGAGTTTTTCTGAGATTACAAAATTTTGAAATACACTGTTATACATACCTACTTATGTGTATTTAGATATATATGTCTAATTTTCATTAGCCATCTTTCATTAGTCATCTTTCATTTTTTTTTAGCCAAACCATAAAATAAGTTTTTTTAATCTGATAACATTAATGCACTTATTAGGTATCACTATTTTTTTTCTATGGCATATTATACAAAGACAGATATTAGAAAGATAGCTATGAACGAAACAAGTTGGAACTTGGCCTGAAAATAGAATAAAAAAAACCACCCAAATGCAAATTGTAAAGGATTTTAAAGTAAGTGACACAACAATGCAGCAAACAAAGAAACCGCAGGTGGTAAGGTAAGGTAAGGCTAATAGTCGAAATAAGAAAATCCGTGTAAAAAGTCCAACTTGAAGATTCACACGACACCATAAACAAAAAAGGTTTCATTCATAAATACAACAAAGAAGTAAAATATTTTCCAACAAATTGAATTCTTATAAAAAGAAAATTGGCGAATCACTTTTGAAAAAATAATTTTATCACTTATAGAATATTCTCTACTTTTTCTTATTATTATTATTATTTTTTTAATTAATAAATAAATTCTTTAGGTCTATTTATATATAATTTATAATATATATTTTTTAAATATGACTGTATGTAATCTAAATAAATAAAAAGATGGCGATTGGCGCCAAAAAAGTAAACCTTGCTAATTGAACATTCTTTTTCTAAATGCCATTCTTGCCATTTCTTGGCACACCTGAACCGATAAAATTTTATGTGACCGCATTATGAATAAATATTGCATCAATTAATATTTACAGAGAACCAATGGTTCTTTTTGTGTGCAGTGTGCATTCGTCTTAACAATTGATGATAAGATTGAAAATTTATCAGTCAATTAATTGTCAATTAATCTGTATTTTCTATTTATTTCCTGTCATTTTTGATCCTAAAATATGTATTATTCCTATACTAGCGACCCGCTGCCGGCTTCTCTCGGAATGCAACTTATTTAATACAAAATCTAATTAAGTTTTTTACTTGGCGAAGCTGGGAGCGGGTCGCTAGTAAAAGTATAAAATAATATTTTAAATTAGGTATGTCGAAGAATTGGTACAAATTTGTAATTGATGAACCTTAAGCTGTCTTAAGCTACAGACACACATGCTCATTACTAGCATGCTTTCGTGCTAGTAATGAGCGAATGCTATTAAGTAGCATGTGTATCACGTTGCTAGTAATAAGTATGCTTATTTTTAGCATGCTTAAAAATCAACAGTCGTTTGATTTTCGAGCATGTTACCTGAGACGCGTTGAATGCTCGTATGTTTATTTAGGAGCATGCTTAAAACTAGCATGCTTATTGGTGGCAAATGTGAACAGTTGCATGAGCATGCTCATAGTTTTAAGCATGCTATTGAGCATTCTAGTAATGAGCAAGATCTGGTCTGGATCTGGAAACTATATAGTGGCAGTGCACACTGCGTTTCACACTCACTTGGGCAGGACGTCTGGCGACAGTAACCACTCCCTTAGAGAAGACCACAGTGAAATAACAGCATATGTGGTGTTGTGTTTCGTAATACCTTATCCTTAATCCTACTATGGTCAGTTGCCACCAAGTTGACCGTCAGCCTGTCCGACGATCTAAACATTGAAAAAGTCTACTCGACTGTAAATAAATAGACAAACATAAATGTGAAGTTCTTTATATGTTTGTAATAGCTTAACTTTAAATAGACACATGAGGCGCAATGGCTGTTACGGCGTTATCTAAAAGGATAGTTCTAAGTTCTGTTCTCGGCACGTTGTCGACAAACAATAGATCAAAAGTAGACCAGACACTGTTTATTGCGCCCTTTGTTAATGTTTGAGACGGAGTGCCTATTTTGTGGCATGTTAATAGGGATAAAAAGTAGGAAAATACTGTGGGAAAAATATTTAATTTTATTACCACACAAGTGTCGAGGTTGAAGAAGGCATTAACAAAAAGATAGATAGATAATGTTCCATACAGTCTTTGCCTAATTTTGAATAAATAATCGAATTAATCGTTATAAAGTTATAAATAAGTAGTAATCTAGAAATTAATTCTAGTATAAATTCTAGTAGCAAAATAAATAAAATATTGAGTGTAGGTCCTATCTTTTATGCTAGGCAATTTATTCTATGCCCAAGATGACTGTGTTATTTTGCTTTGTGCAAAAGGCACTACGATATAATGTTATCTATTAGGTAGGTGTGATTTTATGTGTGTCAATACAATGTAAGAAATAATGTCATGTTTAATTTTGTGTAAGTGTTTGTATCGTAAGTAAGCTAATAAATTGATTTTCTGAGTCATGATATAAATACATTTATTTTCCTTTTTTGAAAATATAAAATATCCAAGAAGGCTCAGAACTATGAATAGATTTTTATGAATGTAATTTTTTCTGGAATTTGTAGCATAAACAAACACTTTTGATAAAAAAAAAGTCGCACGCGCTTACGCCATGTTTATGGGCCTCTAGCCGTTTGTCGAGTTTGTTATTTTGGCGCCACCAACAACCAAGGCGCCATCATTAAGACAATTGTTGTCTAAATGTTTATGGTTAGGGTGTTATTCTTTATTTCAATACACGTTTAGCAGTGGTTGTAAAAGTTATTGGGCCTTTTGTTACTGGCAACATCTGTTCCAAGTTCAAATGAGTCAACTCACAAAGGAGGTAGCTATTACCGGAAGAAAAATGTCTCGTAATTTACCTAAAAGGCAAATAATAAACATTGTCAGTTTTTTTTTGTAGAGTTTTTTCTTCAATTTCCTAATATTCAATGTGAGGGTGGAGTTTGGGCGGAATAAATAGGTATTTCTTGTAGGTTCCAGTTCCAATTGTGTTAGTGGTTCCATTGGGTAAGATAAACAAAGTAATTCATGAAGTGAGTCAGTGTGCACTTTATGAGGATGTTATTCAAAAGTGACAGCTCGCGACCAGACAATCAAACAATCATAGGGCAATCATACAATCGGCTTGTGAGGTGGCGGCGCCAGCCTTAATATCATAATTGGCATCATATCAACTCAGAATAAAGAACTATCCAGAATGTGCTTTGCCTGGACAAAAATTATAGGTAAAAGTAACAGCAAGTATGCTGTAAGTAATCCGTACTAATATTATAAACTAGCTGGTGCCGGCGACTTCGTTCGCGTTGAACGATGAAAAGTACTCTATGTCCTTTCTGGAGTCACAGACAACGTGTATGCAATATTTCATGGTGATCGGTTCAGTAGTTTTTGCGTGATAGAGTTACAAACATCCAAACATACTTTCGCATTTAAAATATTAGTACGGATGTGAAAGTATGGATGTTTGTAACTCTTTCACGAAAAAACTAGTGAACCGATCACCATGAAATTTTGCATACACGTTGTCTGGGACACCAGAAAGGTTACCTTTCATCGTTAAACGCGGACGAAGTCGCGGGCACCAGCTAGTAAGTAATAAGTGAATAAGGGATGCCAGAGCCCACTTTCTCAAATGCCTCCTAAGCGATTATCTTATTTTCTACTAAGGTTTTTAGCACTCTTGAACCATCTATGGCGTTGGTGGTGTTACAATGGTGTTACAATTACCATCAAGTATATTTTTGAGAAAACTTCATGATATTCTCTCTCAGTCCAATTAAATGACATCATAAATTGTGACATTTCAAGTGACGTTGATAGAAACCAGGTACATTACCCAACGAGTAAATATACTTACAACTTTCCGCAATTTTGCGCATGCGGCTTGCGTTCGGGTCTAAGTCCAATTATGTATTACCTGTAACCTACAATTTTATCGAATTCCAATGGCGCGAACGAATGAGACAGAGTTCTAACTTGTACAGTACACGTAAACAAACGTGGAACCTTAACACAGTGAATGTGAGCCGGACAAGGACGTTCGTAAATGACTCAGCACACATCTTGTTAGTCTGACAGACATTCGCGCGGGAAACTGCGTTCGATTACCGCGAAAAAGATTGACGACATTGTGACTCAGGTCATTCACTGTTACAGATTTTTTAAAGGTAAATATCTGCGATAGATTTTTTTAAAAGTAAATATCTGCGATAGATTTTTTAAAAGTAAATATCTGCGATAGATTTTTTTAAAAGTAAATATCTGCGATAGATTTTTTTAAAAGTAAATATCTGCGATAGATTTTTTAAAAGTAAATATCTGCGATAGATTTTTTTAAAAGTAAATATCTGCGATAGATTTTTTTAAAAGTAAATATCTGCGATAGATTTTTTAAAAGTAAATATCTGCGATAGATTTTTTAAAAGTAAATATCTGCGATAAATTTTTTAAAAGTAAATATCTGCGATTGATTTTTTAAAAGTAAATATCTGCGATAGATTTTTTAAAAGTAAATAAAGGCTGTGCCTACTATTAACTGTCGACCTTAGTGGGATAAAGAATTAGTAGGGAACAGGAAAGTAGGCTTTTGAAACCCTTATTCAGTCACCGAAACAACAGCACACATGCTGTTATTTACGGTGGTCTTCTGTAAGGACAAAAAACATCTTCTGTTCTGTTAAATATATGCGAACTTGTATTTAAAAATTTATTTCTTACTTAAAAATAAAGTTAAATAATGCGTTACGCACGTGCGACAACTCACGAGAAATATTACATTTTTAAAATACACGTACATTAAGAAAACATTCATAATAATCACCTACTTTGTGCAGTATCTTATTATGGAAATGGCAAATTTAATCGCACCTCAAACAATAAGCAGTAGTGCTTGCTTAATGTCTACATCTGCCGATCGCTAATTACTAGTTTAGGGTAAACAGATGTTTTTGGACGTGTTCGATAAGAAACTATTTTAGGAACAGTTGCAGGCTCCAAAAAAAGAGAAAAAGTATACTTACAGACGCTAATTTTGTAATTATTTAATTAATTTAATTAGTAATTCTTGTATCATACTATATTTTATGAAGAATTACTATATTTTATCCATGTATCATTGTCTAAATGTTCATGCCAGCAAATCATAGTTGAAATATTCTAACTGCTATACTATTTGGAAGTTTTCTCTTTGAAGAAAGTAAAAGACTATTAGACGTATTAGTCATATTCCGAAATATAAAAAATTCTTATAAAAAGAAAACTGGCGAATTACATTTGAAAAATTAATTTTATCACTTATTAATAATTATTTAATTAATAAATAAATGTATATATATATAATTTTTATGATTCTTTAGGCCTATATGTATATAATCTATGATATATATTTTTTAAATTTATGGCTGTATATAATCTAAGTCTAAATAAATAAATGAAATAAACATAACAGCACACGTGCTGTTATTTCGCTGTTGTCTTCTGTAAGGCACTGAACTGTGAGTAGCAGTGTGCCATTGTGATTGGTGTTTTAAAAAATCTTTTCTGTGAATGTGAGTAGTATCTTGCTTGATGCATCGAGTAGTACTTAGTAGTACAGTTCAACCACAAGCGATCACATTACTAAGGGTTACGATGGTTTATCGATTCTACAGCTTTTTCTAACTTGTTTATGTGTGACATGTATTATCTATCCCATTCTATAACAGCTATAGTATGAACTGATCAGTTATTTTGAACTGAATCAAATTTTTTTGTTTCTCATTTAACATAAAGTTGTCCTTAAGTTATTAACTAATGAATAATTATGTCCAGGTTTTTTAAGTAAAGAGCATCTGACAGGCTATCAGATCACTTGATGGTAGATGGCTATCGTCGCTTGTAATAAATAACCCCATGGGTGCGTTGTCGATCATATTAGGATTAAGGTTAGGGATAGGAAAATGGCATTCCTTACTCCACTCACCGAAACACAGCAGCATAAGCGCTTTTAAATCACTACTAGCTGGTGCCCGCGACATCGTCCGCGTTGAACGATGAAAGGTACCCTATGTCCTTTCTGGTGTCCCAGACAACGTGTATGCAAAATTTCATGGTGATCGATTCAGTAGTTTTTGCGTGAAAGAGTTACAAACATCCATACATCCAAACATACTTTCGCATTTATAATATTAGTACGGATTCACTATGGTCCTCTGTAAGGAGTGGATGCCCAAACGACTGCTAAATACGTACAGTGTGCCGTGCCATTAAAATGTAACAAATACTTAAACTAAAATGTATGTCTAGAAAAGAAAATGTAACAGATGGAGCTTTTGAAAGTTTAAAAAGTGTGCTATTGTGTTTCGGGCAAGTGTGTAAGGTTTGGTAGACCTTATTGCCCTATCCCCTAGTGCCTTATCCCTAATCCCTTATTCTTCTTTTAAGGGCGACAGCGCACTTGCAGTAACTATGACATTATATGTGTTAAGGCCACATAAAATCGAGGCTTGTACATAAAAAAAATGTATCGCTATCATCAAAACTAGGCAGAGCCTTTAACTTAGACACTAGTTTTTTCCAATTACATATTTTTTTAGCTCATAATTTTAATCTAAGACTTGATTAAAATAATGTGATTGTACAACGCGGTGAGCTATTTAAGGATAGATAAAAATATTTATACATGATTATAGAAGGGTAATCAAATGAAGGCAGAGGGGGCATTTATTGCAACCGTGAACTCGGCGAAGTACAGGTGGCGTCACGGTGCGCGCGCGCACCTGATCGCTTATTGATTCCCACTGGGATTTGTGTTGCACTCAGTTCACTAGGGTTGCGGACAGGACATAAGACAACACTGAACATTTAATATTTATCAGTTGATCCATCAAACAATAATAAATTCATTTGTCTAAACGTCTGCTACATTATCTATACTTTAATTTGTCCTAAATGACTTTAAACGTACAAATAAATCTTCTAAGGTTCGAGTTCACCAACAGACGGTTAGTTTTTAACAGCTGTTTAAAATTTAAACAGCCGTTTAATAATATTTTGTTCATAATCGCTAAAATGCGGGTTAAACGCCCTAAACATCTGATGATTAATCTGTTGGTCTGTTGGTGAACTCGAGCCTAAGTCTAGTAAGCTGAAATTTCGAACATAGATTTATTTTATAACATGAGCATTATCTAAGAATTATTAAAATTTTTGATTTTTGAAATTTCAAATTCGTGCCAAGTCGAGAGCGAGTCACTAGTATTTTTTGATATGACTAGATTAATTAATAATTTAATTATAAACATAACTCATTATTTTTCTGTTGGTAAAAGTATCACACCAGTACCTAGGCAATAGGTGCTGCAGTAATTCGAATTATGGTAAAAAATTACGCAGTGAACCTCAAAATTGGAATAATTTATGACTATTGAACACAAGTGACAAAATAATTTGGGAGGGTTAATTTCACTCTACCATTTGTAACAAAATACCATAGAATATTTCTAACACATTCGACACTTTGTACTAAGTTTTAATACCTACATCAACTACTCTGGGTAGTTAAAATTAGCAAATGAATTAACATAAGTTTTGAAAAGAAAATAGTATATTAGACGCTCATAGACGACCTAAAATTTCACTCACTGAAATATACTTTGTACAGGATTCATCGATGTATATGTAGAGAACTGTACATACATCTCCCCCTTAGAGGGTACAAAACTATATTTTTTAAATATTGCTAACATTTTCTTCCGACTTCCGTATTTTTATAAATCATATCCTATCTTTCAAGCTAGAATTTAATATACATTTACAAAACTTCATTGAAATCGTTGAAACGGTTATCGTGACATAGCACGTCCTTTTCATATATTAAGGGCTTTGTTGCACTTGCGGGTGGCGGAGCGGGAATTCGCTGCGTGAGAAACCACTAGTTCAGCGGATTCCCGTTGCGGGATTCCGCCTTTCACCCGTAGAACCAGAGGGAATCCGCTCCTCGGTTAGCCAGTACGAAAATGGATGTCGTTAAAATGGCCGCCGCCCTGGCGGGTGCGAACTGCAACTGCGAACTGATATTGCGGGCGCGGGCGGCGATTTCCCGCATGCCACCCGCGGATTCATTTCACCCGCTGCGCGATTCCGCTCCGCCGCCCGCAAGTGCTAAAAGGGGCTAAAATTACACTTGGCAGACAGGCTGTAAAAGCAACATCAAAACTTGCAGGTGTAGATTTGCTGCAAATAAATTTGCGGGATGAGACAAAGTTGCGGTATGCGGTAGAACATACCGCGGGATAAAGTTCTTAGCATAGTGAGGACGAAAAACACTTCATGTACTTGCAATCATGCAGGTGAGGATGTCCCCTAATAGTAATAAAATAATTCTTTCAATGTTAAAACAAATTTTGAATAGTTGAGAGTTAGTGGCGCGTCTGCGCGACTTATTCTATGACAAATAACCCTTCGCTACAGTGTGTACATTCCTTTCATTGTACAATTAATCACAATGTTAATATGTCTGCCACAAATGAGTTAATAACCGGTCATGAGTCGCGACACACTTGTTACCAACACCAAACACACCCCCGTGTGTGCGCAAGGGGTTAAATTATTATAATTGATTTTTTTTTGTATAAACTTCGGTCAATCAGTCAAGGTTTTTACCTCGCGTTCAATGGGGTAAATATGTTTATTAATTGTATACATTAGATACGCAATTAGCTGTCTCTATTTTCACACCATGACTGTTTCACTAGTGAATGTCTTTTTTTATGGAGAGTCGACTGACAGGCTGACTGTCTACTTGATTTTTGCCCAATAAGTGACAGCGTACATTAATGCTTAAGAATTTTTTGTAACGACCTACATAAGTATATTTCATTTAATTATATATACTTTTGATGAATGAAAAGTCCTGAGAACTATTACTGATATGATGTCCCCTGGTTTTTGACAAATCGTCAATTGCATCATGATCTTCAAATCAGAACTGTCTCATGAAGAAATTAAACGCATTATGTATAGTTATAAGAGGAGAATAAGGAACCACCCTTATTCTACTCTTATAACACTTATTGGCAATGCAACTAATGCAGAGTGACACCAAATTCACTCGTCTTAATAGAAAAACCTCTGGAGACCTAGGTATAGGGTAGCGAAATAGAATTTAGGGCATTTCTTAATAGACTCATAATAGCTTGTTAATAGCACACTTTGCCCGAACATTTGCTGAATGTTTACCGGAACAGATTGCAAATAAGTAGAGATTAAAAAAAAATACATATTAAACAATATAAAGCTTCGGTCCCCAAAGTTCACAAAGTCTCTATAAATTTTTTTATATGCAGTTTCATCAAAACATTGACAGCAAGCACACATGCTGTTCTTTTAACGATTATCTTTGATTGCAAATAGCAGTGTGCTCTGTGGTTTATTTATTTATTTATATTACACATTTTTTTTATACTTGGTATATCCTGTCCATATTTTTTTTTATAAAAATCACTTTATAATGTGATTGGAATAAGTATTTTACGCTCTATTTACTGGTTTTATCCCATCCTCGTCGCCAGTGTTAGATATTATACTATGTGCGGACGGCAATAAAACGTTGTTCATGTTTTAACGTATAATTAATGACTAACTTACAAACTATTTAGATACCCTAATATGGAAACATAATAATACTAAGTACCCTACATTACACTATCAAAGAAAACAAAAATTCTTCGCTTTTGACTATAATGTTACAATTCCAACTCGTTACATGATTATATTCAGACGTTGCATACTGAATAATTTACTAAATGTATGATCTAGTATAATTTGTTTCAGATATATAGATTTTTTTTATTATAACTACTTTTCTGTCAAGCGAAGGTTACACAAATAAGCTTTAGTAAACAAATATTTGCGATAAAATTTATACTTTTATATATAATATAATATAACATAACAATCTGAGGCTTTAATGATATACAATCAACGAACCACTTTCCATTTAATAACGATCGGGCCTTTTCATGTCTTAACGGCCTCAAATTGGTCTAGCCGTCTTCATGGCCGGTTTTTGGCAGCGGATTTGGTATTAATATATCAAACAAATTGCTCCTTGTACAATTTAACCAAGAGGGTTGCTTTTTAGGTTATGCCTTGTGGAGAATATAAAGGGTTATAAACCAAGTAATTAGAAATTAAGAATGGTGGCGAATTCATTAAAACAATCTTTTAAAATGATTAAAAATCAAAAATTAAAAAAAAAATTTGATTGTTTATAATAAAAATAATTAGATTATTAATGATTGTTGCTGTTAATTGTTCTCATAGAACATGTATTCTTTGCAATGTTTTCATTCGTAATTGGAGCAAACTATTATATGTTAGCTGGTGCCCGCGACTTCGTCCGCGTTGAACGATGAAAGGTACCCTATGTCCTTTCTGGTGTCCCAGACAACGTGTATGCAAAATTTCATTGTGATCGGTTCAGTAGTTTTTACAACATGAGCGTGAAAGAGTTACAAACATCCAAACATACTTTCGCATTTATAATATTAGATTTTTAACGAGTGAATTTTAAAGCTTAAATTGATTAAAATTTTATCTAAGCTTATTCCGAATTACAAGAAATACATAAAAGTAAAAATTTTGTTATTGTATAAGTAAGTCCAATGAAATTCTTCCTCACATCAAGTTTACTTACATAAAAGGCGACGTTAAAACTTTCCAGACGAATCACTATGTCTATAAAACTTTGTCATCTTGAGGTTTATAGTTGTTTTTTTTTATTTATTTACTAGGTTTTGCCCGCGACTTCGTCCGCGTCCATTTTTCTTTATCCGATCGCTACCAAACTTCACAGGATCACCAGTTGGACTAATCTGAAGATTGTCTGAAAATTTCATCAAAATTGTTTCAGCGGTTTTGAAGTCCATAGGGAGTCCATATATATATATATGTCACATTTATTCTATAATATATATATATGGACTCCCTATATATATATTGCTGGACATTTACTAATAACTCCTAAGTGGAAGTGAAACAGGTCGTTCTTTTCCTAAAATTTTTATTATTAGATTAATTTTAATTCAACTCCTTCTTATAATTTTAGTATCTTATTATTTTAATTATTATTTAAAAAAAAAATACATAAGTGAAAACTGCATTCAAATCGGTCAAGCCGTTTACGAGATTAGCGCGTACAAACGCAACAGACAAACATTTTAAAAACAATTTTTTGACCTCTATAAAATAAAGTAAATCGTGTGAAAAATTATTATTGAAAAAATTGTTTATTATATAGAATAAATGTGATTTTTTTTTTATTTATTAAATTTTTTTTATTTAAAAAAAAACCCACTTACATTACTTATTTTATTTTTTACATAACTTAATTTTAGTAGTCGTGATAATGTATTTAAGACAAATTAAATTTCAATGTTACAAATACATTGTACGATTTTACAATACTTTCCCACATACATCGCTGAGTCAATACAGACGGACAGACAAACGGTACTTTCACTGATAAGGATACGTCTAGTGTCGTGCCTCCATTATGTATTCTCTTGCATAATCACACCACTATTTTTTCAGTTGTTAAATCTGACCTTTTGTTAAATCTGACCTATACATTAAACAGATTTAGTTCGTCCAAAGAAATGGCAAACACTGATAGCTATATGGTGTAGAATAAACCTTGAGAAAAAAAATGAGTTAATGTTAAAGGATTATCTGTTATAATGCAGTTACATTAATCTGATAATTTTCATAATATTAACCTGTTTAAACAAAATACGATCTAAAGAAAAGCGGCCACATTCCTCTAGATCGTATTTTGTTGCTTCGTGTCTTAATATAAAAGATATTATAAACTTTATAAATGATATTATAAACTTTATAAAAGATATTATAAACTTTATAAAAGATATTATAAACTTTATAAAAGATATTATAAACTTTATAAAATATATTATACACTTTATAAAAGATATTATAAACTTCATAAAAGATATTATAAACTTTATAAAAGTTATTATAAACTTTATAAAAGATATTATAAACTTTATAAAAGATATTATAAACTTTATAAAAGATATTATAAACTTTACAAAAGATATTATAAACTTTACAAAAGATATTATAAACTTTATAAAAGATATTAAAAAATTGTAGACATACTTACTGAGTTTCCCAATTGAGCCGTCATTAATAATTAATAATTCCATCTCAGTGACGAGATAATATTTTTTTTAAATGTGTGGCGCTAGTGTACCTTTGTATGCGCTGTTAAGAGATAAGTTTCCCCCTTTATAGTTCGCCAAGCGACTTGTTATTTCTTAACGAGACATTTTGGTCGGCGTCCAAGTCTCAGCACTCGTATATATACACGAAAAGAACTGACAAAATCAGAATATTAATTTTGTCTTTATGAGGAAAAATTAAAAATTAACAAGGGGAAAAAAAATCAAGAAATTCATTCAAAACATTTTATTTTCAATTTAATTATTACAAATAACTTAAAAACGTTACATACTATAAATGTTTCGTTGAAAAATTTAAATATTTTGTACAATGTTATTTATTTATGGTTTTATACAAAAAAAAAAAAAAACTAAGAATTTTGGGCAAGGAGAGTATTATTATTGAAGAAGTTTATTTTTCTTCTATACTTAAACACAATACTTATAATGTCTATCTTAGCAATAAATAAATAAACAAAGAATTTTATCATTATTTGTCACTGTAAGTATATTTTACTGTAGGAAAGTACAAAAAAGTAATAATGAGATTTTTAAGAGTTTCAAAAATAAATTCAATTAATTTTTTTCAAAATTCTTTTTGAAATTTTCAAAAAAAAAAAAAGAAATAACTATAAAATATAATAGGAAGTGTATGAATAAAAAAAACACACTCCATATTATTATTATATTAATAATGTTACTCTTACGACTATTTATACAATTATGAACACACATTTTCAATACAAAAGTGTTATACAAAATAATGCATTAAGTATTTTGTACTTATTTGGGTTTTTACAATAATTTTCTTTACATTTTAATTATTATCTAGCATAACTTACGATCTATTTAGCATGAAAAAGATATGTTAAGAAATCAAGTGTTTTAGAAACAGAATTGTTGATGTCAATAATTATTGAAAAGCTTTCGATATGTTAAAGATTGCGTTTAATTTCATTAAAGCTTATGCCAATTTAAATTTTGATTTGTCTTCTCAATTTGTCTCGATTTAATTCTAAAATGCACGTTTGAAATATGGTCGAGCATAAATAACATAACATGTTACCATCAAAAATTTGGCAGAAACATTTTCAGGTAAAAACCCTTTAAAAACCAAAAGGTTAAGTTAATGCGAAATCATATAAAACAAGTAGCATGCATCTGACATCAGAACTCAGAGACATCAGTAGTTATGTCTCTCTCCCTCCGCGGCAAGCGGTGGCAAGAATTAGCAAAACTTTTAGCGCGATCGAGGAAGACATGGGTCATGGGTTTCTTTAATTCTTACATTACTATGGCGATTATATTAACTGCTACAAAAGTCAGTCTTTATTTCGGAGGTTGGTGTCACTAGGAGGGATTTTTAGGCACTAGAAGAACCCAGGATCACGAGATGATGCAGTTCTTATCCTGCTGTGTACTCTTGCGCTGTCTCTCGCGTTTGGCACAGGCGACCGCGTCGTTCGGCACGTACGAGATTCTCACACCCCCGTAGGCTCTCCTCGTTGGCAATGTGTAGGACTCGGCCGAAGAAGACGACGAGGAACACGTGCTGCAATAACTGCTCGCATCTTCGTCTCGAACTTTCTGTTTCCTGACTGGTTCGTCTGGTTCGAAAGCTTCATTGTCGTCCCCGCAAAATCGTACAGTTCTTCCGCCTCTCGGTCTTCTCGGGGAACCTTTGCCATCTACCAAAGTCAGTTCAGGCATCGATGTCGAATGTCCAGGAGTAACTACAGCCTGTGCTTCCACTGGATGCGGCGGTTTCCAATCCTCAGGCGGTTCGCCTATATCTTCAGATGTGGGTGTCGGTTGGATTTGGTTTTCAGTGATTGATTGCTCTAACCGCAAATCTGCTAACGCTCTGTCTAGACTTAAACAGGCGTGAGGTGGCGGAGGTGGATGGGGCGGAGGAGATTCAGGTGGTACAGAACAACTAGGTTCGGAATCTGCATCTATGTGAGGAGATGGTTCTCGCTGTGGCGTTCTAGGTGGAGATTTTGGCGATGGTAACCTTCTCGGTCGAGAGACACGGGGCGGCCTGGGACCGGGGCCCGAAGAGTCAGATGGTGTAGGAGGTTCGCCTTTCGAGCAAGCTATGGAGCAGAATATAGCTCCTTTGCGGGGGAGGAAAGGTCTTCCGAGCAAACTGGCTCTGCATGTGTGGCAAGCGAAGCATCTTTCTGTGGCGTGCCAGTGTTGTCCTTCATGCGACATCTGGCCTTGGTCTACTCCGACTGGTTCTCCGCAAGCGTCGCAATATTCCGCAAAGCAGTTGTCGAAGCAAGGCAAGCAGTAGGGCCTCGCCTCCCTCATGATGTACCTTTGCCCGCCGAGTTGTCTCGAGCACTCTGCGCACGCGAAGTGTTTCATATGCCAGGCGCGACCCTCGGCTTCCGTACATTCGTCAGCGAGAATGATCTGTGTACAAGAGAAAAATAAATTATTCTAACGTAAGAAATCTCTCACAAAAGTATGCGACAATAACGAATAAAATGTTATTACGAGATGATAATTTTAAGTTCCGCAAACGCAACTCTAATTACCTATGTTTAAATATTTTCTCTTTACTTCGCTATCTATAAAAGTTATATATAAATTATACACATTGTACATACAAATTAATATAATTGCAATTTCTTTTTGATTTAAAATAAAATATATATTTTTTAAGTTTGTGTATTTTCAAATTTCCGTTCAAAGATAAAATTAGATAAGGTATTTTGCATTTAACTTTGAAACAACTATGGAGTAACGCCTAATTTATTTATTAATTACCATAATGCAATAGTGTAACTAGATTAAAACTAATGTAATATTTTAATATACGTATTGCGTCATGCCTGCTCGCCAAACTTAACACAAAATAAAGTACTTATTAAAATATCCATTAGAAATGCTTATAAAAATGGCGTCCATTAAGCGCAATCTGAACCAATTACAATGCACTCTGTCTCCCCCAAGAGCAGTTATGTATCTAATTAATTATATGGATTGGATAAACAAGCCTAATTGGAGCTTATTATTCATCGTGGTTATCATTCAAGTTCCGTGCTGACGACCGTAACAAAGTTCCCTGACATCATATCACAGCTAACAGTAAGAAAACGCGGTTAACTTTTAACCATTCTTTTGAAAACAAACACACGAAGTCAGGATATATTCTTGTTTATGTGTGCGAGTGTAATTAGTTCTTCTTAAATATATTTCGATGATAATTATTTGATTTAATTAAAGCCTTCGAGGAGGTCCACCACTGTTTGTTTTTTACACGGTGGTCACGTAACCAGGTACAATGGACTCCTGGGAACCGCTCTCACGGTCCAATCCAACCGCGAGTCGAGTATATTTGTCCGACTTCGTTAGTGAACTGTAAGTTTCATATTTAATGTTTCAAAAACGGTATTCGGTGCGTCTTGCAAAACCCAACATTTGGACATGACAGATAATTTGTCATAGCAAATGAAGCTTTTTTTTTAAGGACGCATTCTGATGGTATGCTCTTGATGGTAAGTAGCTGCCGTCGCTCATAAGCGATAAGGAGGAGATAGAGGAATATACCCAGACATTTCTTACTCTCTAAATGAACCACAAAAGCATATATAGTTTCACTGTGGTTCACTGTGGTTACTGCGGCCAGACGGGTTTCCCATCATATGATAACTTACAGAACTCCACTAATAAAATGCTCAAAGAAACTGCTTATTTGCAGAATTATTTGCATGAGATTACCTCCAATGGTTCATGTTGGCCTGTTCTCATTATTTGGTGTTTTGGAGCGTTATTAATTAAGAGGAAATTTTAATATACACCAGATTAGATGTGCGTTCGCCTAAGTACCTATATCTCACTAGCTGGTGACCGCGACTTCGTCCGCGTTGAACGATCAAAGGTACCCTATGTCCTTTCTGGTGTACCAGACAACGTGTATGCAAAATTTCATGGTGATCGGTTCAGTAGTTTTTGCGTGAGAGTTACAAACATCCATAACATCCAAACATGCTTTCGCATTTATAATATTAGTACGGACTGAAGTACGGATTTGATAATGAAACAAATTTTCTTGATTTAGTTTGTTTTGTTATCAATAATAAAAAAAATAGATGCCATATCCGGCGGCAGTAACCACCACCTTACAGAAGATCACCTTAAATATATGTAAGTAAGTATATGTGCCCACTTCCCTATATTCCTTCCTAGTCGCTTATTATTAAACCTATTATTATCGACAGCGCATTTGAAGCAACTGTGACTTTGCTTGTGTTATAGGCGCCGGTTGCCATCTACCATCAAGTGGACCGTCAGCACATCTGACGACCTTAACACAGTAAAAAAGTACTATTTAAAAACACTCTTTAAAATGTTATACCTACTTCATTGAGGGCCTCTTTCACCAACTACAAGTAAAGTGTTGATTAGTTACTTTTAGAAATAATTTTATGTTTTATTAAATTATGCACTCCGTTTATTGCATCCTTCGATAGGCGATTCCTTCGAAAGGTATATCATCTCCATCATTCCCGGTTACCGGTGACTTTAAATGGCAGTTAGCCTACTTGACACATGGTGAAAGAGGTCCTGAATGTCGCTGGCTTCTTTTTATTGAATAATTGCACAGACTCTCGACTCGAGCTAGATTACGTCTAGCATCTAGACTTGCGGAGTGTGCCTGGGAGCGGATGATATCTCTCGCTGTTATTTGAACATGTTACACAACCAGTTATCGTTTCGCATCTGCGCTTTGTGCCATTTTCTCTTATTGCTGGTTTAGGCTTCGTAACAAGGGGTGGCCTTCAAACAAGGGTTCTTTGAATAAAATATATTGCCCAGAAATTTAGATGACGGCATCTACTATGGACCATCTACTCGTACTACTGATCATCTACTATATACCATTTATAGCTAGGTATTATAGACTATCTACTGACTTGGTACATAACAAGACAATATAATTTTTTTTTTAAATTTTTGATTTTTTTTATTAAAATATAAGTTTAATTTAAAGTTTTTTAATTTTCCATTTTAATTCTGTTAAGTAATTTTGAGAGCATCGATGTATGGATAAACATTTCTAATGCAAAAACTATTTAACAGATTTGGATGAAACTTTAAAGTAATGTAGTTTACATATTCAATGCTTTATAAAGCGAAGCGGACGAAGTCGTAGGCAAACGTTAACATTTCTAGAACAAAAATAATTGGAAATCTTCGATTATCGACGATTCACTTGTCCAACTGTCATTGTTCAAATGTTGAATTATATAAGACCTATATATAGACTCCTATAGAAGACCACAGTGAAATATCAGCACTTGTGCTGTTGTGTGAGTGAGTTAATATCAAAACCCTATTCACTCCTATTAATAGAAATTGTGCTGGTGCTTAATGTATTTTTGAAATGTATTCGAGACGGATTAGACAGCAATGCAGGGTAGCGTGTCTGACCATCCATTTATTGGACATTCGACCTTGCCGGTTTGCGGACGTCCTAAAACATTGTGACCTAAATAAATGTAGGTATACAGTTAGCAGCGCTAGAACCGTCCATGCTAATTAAACTCTTATTGCAAACCGCTTAAGGTCTCAAAAGATTCACGCGGTTAAATAAATCAGTTATCTAACGAATAATCGGATGATAAGTTTTGTAAAATGTGTATGAATTATTTAAAAAAAATTCAATAAAACCGTTTTAATTTATTTATTAGAATTTTTTTTTAATTTATTTTAGTTTAATTAATTTAAATTAAATGTCGGTGGTATACGAGTATATAAATAATCATTTAAACTAATGAAATACTCAACCAAATTACGTTCGTTTTAAAAACTAAATCATAGATAGCTAAGCTATAACTGAGCTAAGTTAATATCTATAACTAAGCTATACTTAGTATAGCAGCTAAGCTATATTAAGATAATATTTATTTACACAGGTTTATAGACATTTAGATTTTTTATATACGGCTAGATGGAAGTTTTAATTACTTAGATTGGCACTAGACACTATATGTCTATTAGGACCTCTATCACCATGTGTCAAGTCAAGTAGGTTAACCGCCATTTAAAGTCACCGGTAAGCAGGAATGATGGAGATGATATACCTTTGTTTGTACGGTAAAAATCCCAAACATTAAAAAAAAAATTAAAAAAAAAAATTCGCCTATCGAAAGATGCAGTAAACCGAGTGCATAATTTAATAAAACATAAAATTATTTCTAAAACTAACTAATCAACACTTGTAGTTGGTGAAAGAGGCCCTCAATGAAGTAGGTATAATACCTCAATGGCGAAAACTCACTTGTAATGTCAAGTGGCAAAATTTTGAAGAATTTTTTTAAATAGTATTTTTTTACTGCGTTAAGGTCGTCAGATGTGCTGACAGTGCACTTGATTGTAGATGGCAACCGTCGCCTATAACACAAGTAAAGTCACAGTTGCTGCAAATGCGCTGTCGATAATAATAGGTTTAATAATAAGCGACTAGGAAGGAATATAGGGAAATGGGCACACATACTTACTTATATTTAGGGTGACCTTCTGTAAGGTATGTCTCTTATAGATTTATGTACAGTAACGTATCAAGAAATGTTGATTAGAAAGCCAGTTCTCTAGTAAACACATAGTTTTTATTAATTGACATTTTTTCTTCCTCAATATATTGATGTTACAAATAAAGAGGTTGTAAAAAGGTAGCGTGACTGATATACATAAAGTTTTCATCGCTGATACAAAACATGCGACGACATGTCGGTATGCTCGGTATGCAATGCAAGGGGTGGCCATTGAAGTATTGTATTGTAGTTACTGGTAATTACACATATATTTTTTTACACAATAGCTATATGTAGACAGCCAAACTTATCGAACAGATCTAATATAAATAATATAAAATTGGGGCTATTTTTCATAAGACATTGTTTCTATTCACACTTACAATAAAATTGAAATGAAATTCACATGATTAATTAAATTTAATAATTATTTACATTATTAATTGAATTATAATTAATTATATTATCTAATAAATGTTATTAATGTTGTTAATTATATTATAAATAATATATCTCCACACATTCCACACAGCACCATCTAGTTCCACAGTAAGCAAATAATGCTTGTATTATAGATACCAGACAGTTAATATACTACATAGATTACTTTTTTTTTGTAAATACATACATATTATAAATAGAAAACATCCATGACTCAGGTACAAAGGTAAAATGTTAACACATAAACATTTGCCCCTAGCGGGATTTGAACCCGCGACAGTTTGGTTAACAGCTAGGGTTACTAGCCAGTAGACCAAATGTGTCGTCTGTTAATAAATGTGTAAATAAATATAATATGTTGCGTGCAAATGAAAATATTTCAAAAATCTTTCAATAGAAAAGCGCGCTTAATTAATTCGATATTATATTAAGTTCTTTATGAAGCACACGAAATATCAACAGTAAAACAGTTAGTTTCACTAGTGACCGAAATCAACAAATTCCAAACTGTTACTATTGTGACCATGATGTATATTTATTTTCTTTATTAGTTGGTATTTTTTTTAAATTATTTAAATAAAAAAAATACTAACAAAAAATATAATAAGCTTTAGCTTTTGCATGGCCGCGACTTCGTCCGCGCCCTTCTTTCTTAGATGTTAAAATATTCATTGCACATATATTTATGTCTGGAATTAATATATTTTTTAAAAATTTTTAAAAATTTAAGTATTTATCATAATAGAGATAAATAGAGTAAAATGTCTACTGGTATTCTTTATTCAAACACCAAAATAAAATTATTTATTTATTTTATAATTATATTATAAAATAAATAAATAACTACACACGTGGTGTCATTTAAATATAGTATTTTGTAAGGGCCTCTTTCACCAACTACAAGTAAAGTGTTGATTAGTTACTTTTAGAAATAATTTTATGTTTTATTAAATTATGCACTCGGTTTACTGCATCTTTGGATAGGCGATTTTTTTTATAATTTTCTTTTTAATGTTTGGGACTTTTACCGTACAAACAAATGTATATCATCTCCATCATTCCCGGTTACCGGTGACTTTAAATGGCGGTTAGCATACTTGACACTTTACACAGAGATGGTGAAAGAGGCCATAAGAGTACCTATGGTTGCTGTCCAGTACATGACTGCAGTGTGACCTGCAAAGTTTATTTGCAGCGATGGCTTTAACATTATTTGCATTTCAATTTTATTTTTAAGTGAGAAAAAAAACTTAACGCTTTTGTTTCGGTGATGATTAGCCGTGGGATAATGTGGAGGCATTACCCTAAATCGGATCTGATCAATGATTTACAAGGAATTACAATAAAAAAGTGGGTTTGACCTTGTGTTGAAATTTAAAAGAAGAAATACTGAGAAATCTTGGCGCCAACTTATCACTCGTTTTTGTCATCGTGATCACGGATCTTAAATTTTGGTTAATTTGCCAATTTATTACAATTCAAATGGTTAATTTGCCATTTCAATAACATAAATTAGTATTCATTGTGGAAAATAATTTTTACAATAAATATGTAGCTGTACAAAGGCTTGAAAATGTCAATTTTATTCAATAACAAGCTTTTTAGAGACTTTCTTCTAGTATATTTTTTTATACACGTATGTTCAATATATAGTAATCAATAGCATCAAGTAGCGAAAAATTAACAAAGATCCATCTATATCCTCAAAAACTTTCGCATTTATACATAAAACACCTAATGGCAAAAGAATACAATTGAATTGGGCAACACTCGGTAAACTTCCTCATACAATTTCTTGCAAGTCTATAACTAGTGTGAAAGTATTGCCAGTTTTGACAATATAGTACTGGGACGTGGACACTGACGAAATATCTCGTCCACAAATTACACAGGTCGCGCAGCCTTTATGTCAATGTTTGGCATTTATCTGAAGGATATAATACGATTTCAGAGAACCACATAGTCCATAGAATAAACCAGTTTAAGTGGAAATTGTAGGACATATATGTCTGTCGTGCGGCGAAAGGGCGTCAAGATAGACGATTCTTGTAGGTGGAAACTACTGACCACCTACTTGCTGGACCAAAGACCTCAATAGAGCGGTTGGCAGTGTGATTTAATGAAGTTGATTTAATGAAGTTCCTGTGGTCGAATGAATGAATGAGCTTTCATGAGGGTCCCGCGATCGATTCTTGGATAATTCAGCTGTGAAAAACAACTTTTAAAAACAACCATTGATCCGCATCAATAGAGCGGCTGACAGTGTGATTTAATGAAGTTGATTTAATGAAGTTCCTGTAGTCGAATGAATGAATGAGCTTTCATGAGGGTCCCGCGATCGATTCTTGGAAAATTCAGCTGTGAAAAACAACTTTTGAAAACAACCATTGGTCCGCATCAATAGAGCGGCTGACAGTGTGATTTAATGAAGTTCCTGTGGTCGAATGAATGAATGAGCTTTCATGAGGGTCCCGCATTCGATTCTTGGAAAATTCAGCTGTGAAAAACAACTTTTAAAAACAACCATTGGTCCGCATTAATAGAGCGGCTTGCAGTGTTATTTAATGAAGTTCCTGTGGTCGAATGATTTCATGAGGGTCTCGCGATCGATTCTTGGATAATTCAGCTTTGAAAAACAACTTTTAAAAACAACCATTGGTCCGCATCAATAGAGCGGCTGACAGTGTGATTTAATGAAGTTTGTGTTGATACAAATTTGTAAGAGTTAACCGAAAGTTTGGACACACTAGCGTTGGGTGTTGAGAAGGCGGTATTGCTACGTTCCGCGGCTCCCTCATTAGTTGCATGCATCCGATCGAGCTAATAGATTGGCTATCAAGATTCGGATCGAGGGCGGTGACCATGGGTCTGTAATCGCTGGGAACTACAATTATGATTAAACAGTATATACAGCAACAATTATACAGTACAGTCTCGTAGTCACGGACATAGTTCTTTCCAATATTCTGTGGTGACTTGTAATTTATAATATGTTTTAGTAATTTAATGGAATCTTTTATAATGTGTAGCGAGATATTGTATGTTTCCCTAATATTTAATAAAATAAAAAAAATTAATAAATAAATAAAATAGTGAGAGTAAGGACTTTGTGTGTGTGTGTGTTGCCTGTTAAGACCAAGCTTAATATTTAGATAAGTTTCGTCCATTGAGGCTCTTTTTAATGATTTTTTTCCTAATTAGGAAGTATTAGAATTATGTCCCAAAATGCGTATCTAATTTACATTAAGACTTGTATACTAATTTACAAAAAAATTTAATGCCGGACCAATGGTTGTTTTTACAAGTTGTTCACAGGTGAATTTTCCAGGAATCGATCGCGGGACCACAGGATTATCGTATTATCGTTGTACCTATTGAATTCAGTTAAAACTGGATGTTAAACTCAAAAGTAACTACGCAAACAGCGTGTCGGTTTGACAGAGTTGATAATTGAAATAGATTAAACTAAACCAAATTCATATTCAATGACTACTGTTGAAATTTGTTCTTGCAAATATTACGCATATATAAACGGTACATAATAAACTTTAATATAGAAAAATTATAAACCATATAAAAAGTAAAAACACAGCTATGACTTAGCTATTTTATTTATTTATTTAGATTTAGATTACATATACAGTCATAATTTAAAAAAATATATATTATAGATTATATACAAATAGACCTAAAGTTTAATCATAAAAAATATATTTTTACATTTATTTTGAAAATTAAAATAATAATAATAATAATAATAAGAAAAAGAAAAAATATTCTATAAGTGATAAAATTAATATTTCAAAAGTAATTCGCCAATTTTATTTTTATAAGAATTAAAATTGTTGTAAAATATGTCCAATATCATTCAGAATCTTATTGTAGTGATACTTAGAACTATGAAAGAAGGAATTTTTAATTAGAGTATTATATTTTTTGGTCAATCGTAAAACTTTTTTTAAAATATTGTAACAGTTCAAGCTGTTTATATATATATATATACACCAAATTTGGTATATATAAATTTTTTAATTAATTAACTCTTTTTAATTCGAAAATTTTTTAATAAATCTTTATTTAATAAACTTTGATACCCAAGATACACTAAATTAAAATTACTTTATTTTTATTTTACCTAAAAAACTTTCTTTTACAAATATACATACAAAATTTGTCGATTCATTGATTTATTTGTGAATAGGTAAACTGACAGACACAGGTACTTTCGCATATATAAAATTACTGGTATGGATTTTCAACGACGCCCCCGTTTCTGTACATTCCCTACTTGAATACGCGAAGATGCAATCTCGATGGATTTGAACATTCTGTGTGAATATTATGTAATTTTACATTGTTTGCTGTTCGCGATAACATTCACGACACGACCATTTATATTAAACTAATAAATTCAATTACCCTTAATTGTTTTATATGCTTTAGATAAAATCTAAACTAGACATTAACGGGGTGATGAAATATTTTGAGATATTATGAGTCGTTTTGAGGGATCATCGTCACTAACAATGTCGCCGTGTAAATTTGTCTGTTTATCCGCTTTGTCCTAATGAATTTGTCTGCACATTTTAATCCTGTTAATGAAGCGAAGTGACATTTTATTTTTAAAGATATAAATCAGATTTTTTGTATGTTTTGACACTGGCTAAACATCTATGATGGTTTTAATTAACCTCAGCCGTAGCACGTCCATTGCTAGCCATAGACTTCCCCATTTTCCTATAGAACCCGCTGCCTTATTATCTAACGTTAGACGACAGCAGACGACTTGCGATCGCGTGTGCTGCCATACAAAAATGATGCATTTTAATTTTAGTTATTGTCCGTAAGAGGCCTTATAGTAAACCACACCTTTGTTATGAGTTATGTGATACCAAAAACACGATTTAGTGTGATATTGCACAAATTTAAAGAAAGTTTTCGCCTGCCTGTCGCAAGTTGGTCGCAAGTCGTCTGCTGTTAGATAATAAGGCAGCCGGTCAGAAGCAGCCAGTATCAAACATCAACTCCCAGTCCTTATTGAAATCGTCAGTTTATCTTGTAATTGGACCCTTATATACAAATAATAACATTTATTAGACAATATAATTAATTATAATTTAATTAATAATGTAAATAATTATTAAATTTAGTTAATCATGTGAATTTCATTTCAATTTTATTGTAAGTGTGAATAGAAACAATGTCTTATGAAAAATAGCCCCAATTTTTGGTTGTGGTTTGGTAAAACGGTTGCTCTTAAGTATAGCAGTACTTAAGAGGGTTGTTTATTATAAATATAAATATCTTCACACATTCCACACAGCACCATCTAGTTCCACACTAAGCAACTAAATTTTATATCAGACAGTTGATATACTACATAGATTACTTTTTTTTTGTAAATACATACATATTATAAATACAAAACATCGATGACTCAGATACAAAGGTGAAATGTTAACACATAAACATTTGCCCCTAGCGGGATTCGAACCCGCGACCGTTTGGTTAACAGCTAGGGTTACTAGCCACTAGACCAAACGAGTCGTCAAGCTGTTTGTTTAACTCTAATGTAAATACGAATATAAAATCGACCCCTTTTGAGTGTCGTCCGACCCTCGACCTAAATCGTTATCGCTGCGAGTAATTCGTCTTACGCTATCGCCCCGACCACTTCCTTTGGCCAAACGTTTAATAAAACGATTGCGCACATATTGTAATATGCTAATAAATAAATAAACGAGGCTCTTTTAACAAAATTTAGCTGCAAAAATGTATAACTGTTTAAAAAAAACACATACATTCAGTCCGTTATATACGGTTTTATTCTAATTAATACGCTCGAAGGAACAAAGCACTATAGTATAGCTTTAAGTGGACTTAAGTCCTTACAGTTTTTCAGTTGTCTGTCGAGTTGATTTATCGATGCACCAATTGCGACCCAAAACCGTTGCAAATAGGAATTGAATTTTTACAATTCAAGTTTTGTAAAGCTTTATAACGAGCTTTATTATTTTTAACTACATGTGTATCAGATAAAGATTTTTTATATCCAGAATTACGCGAAATAATCCACTGAAATATAATCATTTTCCAATGAGTAGAGAAACCCATAGAGTACAAACATATGGCTCAAAATCTAAAGAAACTTAACTAGATAATTATATTTTACCTTGTTAAAGATTTAGAGGAATGAGTTCTGACATTCTGAAGTTTTATTAATGCATCTAAACATTAACAGCACATTCGCTGTTTATATGATACTAGCTGGTGCCCGCGACTTCGTCCGCGTTGAACGATGAAAGGTACCCTATGTCCTATCTGGTATCTCAGACAACGTGTATGCAAAATTTCATGGTGATCGGTTCAGTAGTTTTTGCGTGGAAGAGTTACAAACATCCAAATATACTTTCGCATTTATAATATTAGTACGGATTTAAAGACTTATTATAAGTACTTAACTATATATTATTTGAGACCGTTCCTTTTTATTTTTGAAATAAATAAGACTGATTTTTTATTTGATGACTAAGATTAGATAATTGAACAGTTTGGATAGCTCTCACAAATTAACTCTTTTAGAATGCACAAGATAAACTATCTACTATAAATAGCAAAACCTGTAATATAGAAGAGAATTATTTTAGGATAATACCTTGAATTTTTTTAAATTAGGGCTCAATTTTTTTTCAAAGTATATTACGCCCAAAGATGGAAGGGTAGTTGAAATTTATTGCCATCACCCTTTCCGATGGTATCTGTCGACATCGTACGAGTGGTGCCGTTGAAGCCGGATATTGGCAAATTGTTATTAATTGCAGTAGTGAGTGAGGTATTGCGTGCACGCACCAAACGAAACAACTGTTCTAACTTTTATAGCGCACCGTAAAAGGGAATCGTTTCGGCCAACCTCAATGACTTATCGTCCAAATCCTTACCAACTTATAATGGTATGTTGCGAAACTGCTGTACAATTTATTATCTATATTTGGAACATGATGGATTGCGATTTATTTAATTATTAATTTTTTATTTGACGACACGTTTGGTCTAGTGGCTAGTAACCCTTAGCTGTTAACCAAACGGTCTCGGGTTCGAATCCAGCTAGGGGCAAATGTTTATGTGTTAACATTTTACCTTTGTATGGATGTTTTGTATTTATAATATGTATGTATTTACAAAAAATAATAATAATCTATGTATTATATCAACTGTCTGGTATCCATAATACAAGCATTAGTTGCTTACTGTGGAACTAGATGGCGCTGTGTGGAATTTGTGAAGATATTTATTTATTTAAGGGGCGTATTAAGGCAGGCTAACGCTCAGCTAGCGTCTCTGTTTAAAAATCTATTGATTCGATTCTTAAACTGTGCTAGCGTCGTCTATTATAATAACACAAGCAACTCCATAGATTCTGTGCAAAACCCCACTTTGTATAGTGGTGCATTTTGGTATTGATAAAAAATGGGAAATTTAATCTTCAATTCTAAGATTGTGTGAACGATTTGCATTATTGTTCCTCACTCGCCAATAAAATTGTACACGAAAATTTATTTAATATTTCATCAAATCTGTATCTGGTGTCAACTTTCTGTTATTGTAATGTAAACTGTATTGTAAACTAGCTGTTGCATGCGTCTTTCATCCGCGTAACTTTACAAAATATAGCTTACTAGCTGGTTCTCGCGACTTCGTCCGCGTTGAAAATTTTAAAAAAAGCAATATAACGCTTGACCTCGTGTTGCTATAACACTTTGGTCAGGCGTTAGTTTTTTATTTTTTATTTATCCCTCGGGAATAGTCTTTTTTTCTGGATGAAAAGAACCCTATGTCCTTTCTGGTGTCACAGACAACGTGTATGCAAAATTTAATGATGATCGGTTCAGTAGTTTTTGCGTGAAAAATTTACAAACATCCAAACATACTTTCGCATTTATAATTATAGACTAGTATAGATGTTACTCTCTGATAATGTAGCTTTAGTTGAAGGAATTTTTAAAATCTGTCCACTAGTTTTTGAGTTTATTCATTACTCAAAAACTAGAAAAAATCTTTTCCCTTTTTTTAATATTAGTAAGAAGATTATCTGTAACTGTTTAGTGTTTACCTCGTCACAAGCTGAGCATCTAGGCTTGAGGGTCTCGGCGTGATGTCTCCCGCAGTAAAGTCTTCCGTCCTTCCAGAAGTAGACGAGGTCCACGAGTAGCTCCTGGCAGGTGGAACAGACGAAGCAGGCTGGATGCCACCTCGCCGAGGGTCCCGCTCTGGCCGCTGACACGCACATGTCACCAGCAGACATAGACTCCTCGCACTGTTGGACAAACACAAGTATACAATTTGAATTTGAATTCTTATAAAAAGAAAATTGGCGAATTACTTTTGAAATATTAATTTTATCACTTATAAGAATGTTCTCTTCTTTTTCTTATTATTATTATTATTTTTTTAATTAATAAATAAATGTAAAAATATAATTTTTATAATTCTTTAGCCCTATTTGTATATATATATAATCTATAATATATATTTTTTAAATTTATGGCTGTATGTATCTAAATCTAAATAAAAAATAAAAAAAAAAAAACCAATTGGATTCAAGCAAGTATTAATATATCGAATAAAACTTAGATAAGCATCATAAAAGAGCGGTGACTGTGTTGCTATATAATTTGGATGTTGATAAGTAAACTGCTGAACGGATTTTAATGAGATTTGACTTACAAATAGACTTTGTTGTGGATTAAAACATAAATAATATAATAGATAAAATTTCACACATAATAAGTTACCGAATTTAAAGCTATAAAATGTGCCACACTCAAATTACGAAGACATAAAAGAGATATTATTTACTAGTATATTAGTTACTAGCTGGTGCCCGCGACTTCGTTCGCGTTGAGCGATGAAAAGTACTCTATGTCCTTTCTTATATCCCAGACAACGTGTATGCAAAATTTCATTGTGATCGGTTCATTAGTTTTTGCGTGAAAGTGTTACAAACATCCATACATCCAAACATACTTTCGCATTTATAATATTAGTACGGATTTAGAATTAATTTAGCAGTGACTATGCGCTAGAATAAAATTTTCTGAAGAAATCTAATTTGCTTGTTTTAAGATTTAATCAGATTTAATCCTAGTCCTCGCCGCATTAAAGTTTTTGGCACTAGTGTCAAAGATTTCGAAATCCGAATAAATTATTATTAAATAAAATGATGACCACGATTGCTTTGCAAACGCGTAACAACGGACAAGAATAAAGTTATTTATGTCATCATCTGCAAATAAATAAATAAATATACATAATTTGGAGAACAGATAAACTTCATTAAAGCTTCGTAAAGACCCGGAAATAGTTGAATAAATAATTTAACAAATGTAGGAACTAAATGTGTGCCTTAGGTGGCCTTAGTGTCGACCTTGCGTCAACTTCGGTCGAAGACCTAGGAGGTCGACAATTTGTTCACCGAATGGGGAATACCAATGTCACCTCTACCAACGAAACTAGAATGCTACTCGCCATTTTTAACTATATTAAAAATATATGACAATTGTTTCATTTTATTTATACTCGTAAAGGAATATTTAGAGCAAACAAACATACTTATCTAATATTAATATTTTATATTACGCCTTACGCAGTTGCGGCGTAGAAAAATGTAAGCATTAATAAGTAATAATAATAATAATAATAATAATAATAACTTGGCTCACGAGGTGACCGCCATGTGGAATGTCGATTCGACAATCATCGTCCCGATAGTCATATCGGCGAATGGCCTTATAGCGAAGAGCCTCGACCAACATCTTAAGAGTCTCTCGCTAGATGGATGGATCAAGGGTCAGATACAGAAGGCGGTACTTCTTGACACGGCACGAATTGTTAGGAGGTTCCTCACTCTGCAGCCCTAACCACCGGTAGCTTGGGCCTTGCCTCGCTACTTGCGGAACTCTAGATTTAAGTTTTTTATAATATTTATTGTTTTTTTTAATTTATATTGTAAAAAATTTAAAACTAAGAAAGAAAAATATATACTTGGATAATAATAATAATAATAATAGGTATTTTAATTAATATTTAATATATATGACCTACAATTATTGGCATACAAATTTTTTATCTTAAATCTAATTTATCTAAGTATCAAGTAGGCTAACCGCCATTTAAAGTCACCGCTAACTGGGAATGAAGGAGATGATATATACCTTTGTTTGTACGGTAAAAGTTCCAAACATTAAAAAGAAAATAATAAAAAAAATCGCCTATGCAGTGAACAGTGCATAATTTAATAAAACATAAGATTATTTCTAAAAGTAACTAATCAAAACTTTACTTGTAGTTGGTAAAAGAGGCCCTAAGTAGAATAATTTCAATAACCTGTGCAAATTTTGAATTTTGAATTTGTGAATTTTGAATTTGTTAAATTTGAATTTGTGAAATTTGAATTTGTGAAATTTGAAATTGTGAAATTTGAATTTGTGAAATTTAAATTTGTGAAATTTGAATTTGTAAAATTTGAATTTGTGAAATTTGAATTTTGAAATTTGAATTTGTGAAATTTGAAATTTGAAATTTGAAATTGTGAAATTTGAAATTTGATTTTGTGAAATTTGAATTTTAAAATTTGAATTTGTGAAATTTGAAATTTGAAATTTGAATTTGTGAAATTTGAATTTTGAAATTCATATAGTAGGGGATTACGTTTATGAAATAATTCGTCAAATATTTTCGATGGTTAATTAATAATTCAATCAGCGTTCGTTCATTGATGAATGCGCATCAAAGATACGTGCCAAATATATTGATCTTTCAATTGATAGATCAACGACTTTGCAATTAAATGTTACTTCTTTTAATCATAAAATAAGTATAAAAAAAACGGATTAAGTATCGCTAGTACCTATCTGTATAATTAGTTAATTAAAATGGACACACAAAAAGAGTTTTTGCTCGGCGAGTTAATAGTTAAATTAACTATTAAATAATAATAAATATCTTCACACATTCCACACAGCACCATCTAGTTCCACATTAAGCAACTAATGCTTGTATTATGGATACCAGACAGTTGATATAATACATAGATTACTTTTTTTTTGTAAATACATACATATTATAAATATAAAACATCCATGACTCAGGTACAAAGGTAAAATGTTAACACATAAAAACATTCGCCCCTAGCGGGATTCGAACCCGCGACCGTTTGGTTAACAGCTAGGGTTACTAGCCACTAGACCAAACGTGTCGTGAAACGTGTGTGTGTGTTTTATATTTAACTATTTTTATAAAAATATATTTTTGCCATTTTATACTGAATGTTTATTTGTTTTTACAATAAAAACATTATGAAAATTGCAATTTAAAATGTGTTTTAACAATAGGTTAAAAGTGAGTTTATAATCGATCGCTTTTAAACACATAATAGGAGTTAAGTAATAACCTTTAGGAATGCAGTCGCAATGAATCAGTGCGCGCGCGACGTTTAGCTAAAATAAACAGATCATTGATTGAAAAGGATTCCACTACAATGACGTGCCATCTAGTATTGTCAATTGCAATATCAAGCGAGAGATATGTATCAATAAAAAACTCCCAACGTTACAGAAATGGCTTTGTTTAAATTATATGACCTGAAAATTTCAAATTATCCGTTTCATCGATACTATAGTTTTATAAATTTGACCTTTTCACATCATAACTTTTCAATAGATCATCGTGAAATTTTATATAAACGTTGTCAGGGATTATAGGGTGTTTTTTATGTAGAAAAAGCACTGTTTCCGAGGCACATACTTACTTAATTATATCGGGCATTTAATGTACATTAAAGTTAGCCTTGTGTTAAAAGCAAACGAACTAATGACGGGTCGTTAAGCCAGATTGAAAAAAAGATTGAATTTTTTTATAGATATGGCACAAAGCTTTAGCGATTGTTAAGGCAAAAATTGCCAAACATTATACCCTCAAAGCTATCTGTAGGATCAGAAGCACCGACTTCGCGCCACGAATTTTATAACGAATTTAAGTTCTATACGAAAAGTTAACAATAGACAAATACACCCTTCCCAGAAGTTCAATACGTGATCGAGTCCGATTTACAAGTTACCTCTATTTTTGCGCGAATTCTGCCGCAGTCGCGTGGAATTTCGACCAAAAAAACCGTCAAAAAACTAACCAAATGAACTACACAAACCCTAGAGTCGTTTGTCCGTCGCTATGTTATTTATTTTCGTACAAATAGAGACATGAAATACCAAAGTAGGTTTAGGAATTGTTGTTTTCTTAAAGAAAAACCGAAGCTGAAAATTAATATTTCTGGATCACATCCAGATTTTTCTGTTACGAAACAGTCACAAATATTGTTTTAGTTCAATGAACTTACTTAGTATAATGCGTGTTATATTATAGTTGTATAATAAATAAATGTTTCGAGGTCAATTTAGGCAAATTCTGTTCAGACATTTAATTAGGTACTCGTAAATATATATCATCGTATTATATATCATTGTTACATAATAAAAAACTTGACATTATATTTATCAGTATATAGTGACACCTAAAGTTCTTTAGCATATTATTGTAATTGTATTAATTTTTTTCAGTATATATTAATAAGTCGGAATTAATTACGCCACCAAAGGGTCCGATATCCCATTTTATCAAGAACATTAAATGGAAATATAATTAACTTCAAATTTTAAATTGTTAGATGGATTACCTTAAGGGTTATCATGAAATTGTTAACTGTTGCTAACGCCAATGCTTATCATGTTATTAAATTCGAAGACGAGTGAAGCCGAGAGGCGCAGTTAGTACACAAATAAAGAAAAAGTGTGATGGCATTCCTCCTTTCCCTACATTGTAAATTGATCACCTTATGTGATTACCTTAAGGGTTATCATGAAATTGTTAACTGTTACTAACGCCAATGCTTATAATGCTATTAAATTTGAAGACGAGTGAAGCCGTGAGGCGCAGTTAGTACACAAATAAAGAAAAGAGTGATGGCATTCCTCCTTTCCCTACATTGTAAATTGATCACCTTATGTGATTACCTTAAGGGTTATCATGAAATTGTTAACTGTTGCTAACGCCAATGTTTATCATGTTATTAAATTCGAAGACGAGTGAAGCCGTGAGGCGCAGTTAGTACACAAATAAAGAAAAGAGTGATGGCATTCCTCCTTTCCCTACATTGTAATCTGTCTGCGTTCGCAGACGCCAGCGAGCGCCACGGTGAATCATTCTTCCGCCCAATACTTCCCCGGACGAGTACCCATTGTACTGACTGACGCTATAGGTATCCACTTCAAACGGATTCAATTTAATTTATAGTTTAAAGGTAGATACTATTTTATTAAATAGTTATTAAAACCTATCATATGATTACTGAACTCCACTAATAAAATGTTCAAAGAATCTGCTTATTTGCAGAATTATTTGCATGAGATTACCTCCAATGGTTCATGTTGGCCTGTTCTCATTATTTGGTGTTTTGGAGCGTTATTAATTAAGAGGAAATTTTAATATACACCAGATTAGATGTGCTTTCGCCTAAGTACCTATATCTCACTAGCTGGTGACCGCGACTTCGTCACCGTTGAACGATGAAAGGTACCCTATGTCCTTTCTGGTGTCCCAGACAAAGTGTATGCAAAATTTCATAGTGATCGGTTCAATAGTTTTTGCGTGAAAGAGTTACAAACATCCATACATCCAAACATACTTTCGCATTTATAATATTAGTACGGATTTGACTACTTTATTCTTTAACACATTTGAAACCTAAGTGTTTAAGTTAGATGGTATTGAACGAGCAAGCCTATACCAATATGACGTCATGTCCTGCTTCCTTCCAGCTGACTTGTTTACTTGTCTGTCTATCACGTACTACAATAAGTGAAAGTTGAGTGCTATTTAAATTTCTTATTAGTATTCTGTGTGCTACAACATAGGCGGGTTCGTTCCCCGGTCGGGCCGGCACCGCTGTGTCTTTTTTGACGATCAGTTGCTGTTGTAACGGTATTTAAAGATACCACCATGTGTATGAAAACTTTGAGGATATTGTAGACATGTTTTCACATCAAGGAAACTCGTATACCGAAGGAGTAGATACTTATACTAATATAATAAAGTTTAATAGTTTATTTTGACTCGTTAATCCCACAAAATAAAAATCGGATTTGAAATTTTTTTTTTGTAGTTGAAAGACAAATTTTTGATGAAAGTTATGTGATGAGTAAAAAGAGAAGAAGTCAGAAAGAAAGCTAAGCGAAAACGATGTAAAGCTCCAATGAGGGTCTATTTTATATTAGTAAACTAGTGAAGCCGCCATAAGAAAACCGAACATTACCGAAATTACCTAAAAATGTATTTATTTATTTATTTAGATTTAGATTACATACAGCCATAAATTTAAAAAATATATATTATAGATTATATACAAATAGGCCTAAAGAATCATAAAAAAAAAATATTTTTACATTTATTTATTTATTAAAAAAAAAAATAATAATAATAAGAAAATAGAGAATATTCTATAAGTATATTTTATGTTAAGATCGATAGACAGGCTGACGGACCATTTGATGGTTAGGGAAAAAATGGACTCTGGCATCTCTTCCTCACTATCTGAAACACATATGCTGTTATTTCACTGTGATCTTCTAGAAGTTTGTGGTTACTGCCGCCAGACGGGCTTCCCAATTTATGACTGCAGTGGTTCTCTACTAAATATATATTTATTGTTAATATACTCGTATAGTTTTTTTGAAATATACAAATACACGAATCAAGAACTCGATTACAGAAAAAAAAAAAGCCTCATCAGGACAATAATGAGGTCCCGACGGGAACAAATCGGCGCTAATTCGTTAAAAAAAGTTACCAAAGTACTAATCAAACATTGAACCGCCTCTGAAAACATATTTGAAGAAGCCGACTTGTGTTCTAACCGATAAACTATTTCTTTGTAACACTTCACTCAAACGAAAATGACCTTTAAATATTTCTAAAATAAATTTTAAATGTATAAACAGGGTTGGACAAAAAGTTAGTCGCAATTTTGAAAAACATTTCGGCAAAATAATTACAGGGCAGCCAATGATTGGTCAGGAATCATTTGTGCAAATATTGGTGTTGGCTAATGCTCCAACTTTAGACCACCTGCGATGTTCTTTGACATGATTTAATTGGCTTTCAGATACATTTTTTGCTATAAAGCCATTCGATTCCAAGATTTTAAATATTTAATAAATTCTATATTGAAACTGAAAAATAATATATCTTTAATTTGACTTTCAATCATTTATATTTTCAATAAATAAGTACCCATGAGAATATCTACTAATTTAGATAACAAATGATGATATCCGAATGCCATTATTAAAATTTATGTAAAATATTATTGTAACTGTGTTAGAAAAGCGATAGTCATTATATAAAGATAATAAGTTAGCTGAACATCGAGCACACATATTAAAAACTAGCTGGTGCTCGCGACTTTGTCCGTGTTGAAAATTTAAAAAAAAAGCAATATAACGCTTGACCTCGTGTTGCTATAACACTTTGGCCAGGCGTTAGTTTTTTCATTTTTTTTTATCCCTCGGGAATAGTCCCGTTTTTTCTGGATCCCTATGTCCTTTCTGGTGTCTCAGACAACGTGTATGCAAAATTTCATGATGATCGGTTCACTAGTTTTTGCGTGAAAGAGTTACATACATCCATACATCCAAACATACTTTCGCATTTATAATATTAGTATAGAGTATAGATCCTCGGCGCAATACCGATGGTGTTCCTTGATTTATTTACAAACATTTTTTCAGTCAGTTTAATCTGACTTATTCTGACCAGTCAGTCAGTCAAGAGATCAATCAACAAACGCACTGGAACAAAATTCCATCATTGAGTGATTTAAAAAAGTTTCCCACACCAGAAATCGGTTCCTCACGCGCACCACTTGCTGTCTCCACTTGCTTTTTTAACCTTATTGGGTTTAAAATTTTTTTTTCCCCTAACACTACGCTGTGATACCTGTCGAGCGCCCCCTGGACCGTTTTTTGACACATCTCCTGCGATATATTCAACATTCTCACGAACGACCTCATACACTGCTCCGTATGTACTTGAGTTTCTTTTGAACTCAGTTTAGTTGAGTGTTGGTGGTGTATTGTAAACGGTTTTGTCAATAAAAACGTTTGACTATGCATTTCATAGTATCGGACGAATCGAACATTGGTCACGTACTCGTAATGTCCCCGTTCCGATCATTAGCAAAAGCTTTGTTAAAGCTTTGTCAAACAATTGTTTGAATATTTGGAAAAACTATTGCGGCCATAAGTTTATTTTGTACTCGAAAGTTAAATGATATGCTTATCTTATTTTTTAAAAAAAAAAACATCGCAGACTTAAAAACTTTTGTAAATTAAAAAAAAAAACTTAAATGTTTAAATTGATTTTCATTTTTTAGTAAGACACATTATTATTCAATTTTTTCTAAACATTTTTATTTAAGACACTCCACTTTAATTCCTAACCTAAGTATATGTCATTTCCAAGTTACGAATTTCTTTCTTTTTGTATGTTGAAATCTTACCCATAAATTTGTCAATAGATAAAATCTATTGTTCTATCTGTGTGTACGTTGTTAGAATAAACAATTCTCTCATATGTAACTCAAATAAATATTAACTTGTTTAGCTAATAAATTGGATGTATACGTGGTAGCAACTTATAAGATAAAATATTCCCTTGCTATTTGATATATTTTACTGTCCTTATTTTTTAGACTTTATAACATCTAAAAGTGTTGCTATCAGCTTAGATAATAAAAGGATAGGGGGAACGAAAAATAAAACAAAATAAGTTAATAGAGCCATCAAAAACAGAAAAAAGCTGTTACGAACGCGGGCGGTCTCAGCGCGTGTGGGAATTGGTTTACCGTAAAATTGAAATGTTCAGACTTTTATTTCTAAACCTCTTTACCGAACTATATTTATTTCTAAAGTCTTTTTAATTTTAATTTTTTTTTGGATTTTTTTTTTTGTATTTTTTTGTAATTTAGTTGTAGGACGTGAATTTTAATGTGACACTATATATTTCAATTATCTATTCTCATTTAAGTTGTTTATATTAATTATATTAGATTTAAATTAGGTACATATAGGAATTTATGTGTGGTAAATAATTTCCTATATGTAAAACACATAGGAAGTTGCTTGGAGCTTTTACTGGGCATCCGCTTAGTGCTAATTATTTTGATAATTGTATTTAGATAGATGCCTGCCTCGTTGGGGGCCTTGTATAATAAATAAATAAATAAATAAATAAATAAATAAATAAATAAATAAATAATAAATAAATAAATAAACAAATTTTTTTTTGTATAATTTGAAATAAGTAAATACATTTTACCCAACATAGTATATCACATTAGTAATGAAAATTATATGTCAATTACACCAAATGAAATCCGACATTTAAATTATGAATTTAAACATAATTTAAATGTTAATATTTTATTTTATGAACATTCTGTAAGTAACAAACGTTGGTGACAAATTCTGTAAGTATATAATGCTAAATTACAGAAAAAGTCAGTACTGAGTGCGTTCAAGTTATAATACGATTCTAACTTTGACAAGTTGTCTGCCAGGTGGTCTTAACTTACTACTTTTAGAGGCAGTATGTTTAATTCTATAGTATGATATTTTCTATAGTTTTGTGTATAGTCATTACGAATATCTATAAAATAATCTACATACATAAAATCAAAATTATTCACATCGAAATAAAAAGCCTTCCTTTTTTTGGAAAATCATCCAAAATTTATGCAGTTGTCAATGTCATTGGTTGTTCCAAACAATGACATTGACAGTACTTTTAAGTCATAAAAGTGACGTCACCTATCAAAATAAATCGTCTATTTCGATCTATCTCGGACAACTTTATCTGTGGCCAATAATTTTTTTCAAAGGCTTTAACATTGCGTCGGTAAACCATAATTAAAAGTGGAGGCTCTAGCGCCCTTTTTTTTTTAATTGTGTCTATATTTTTTGTGAGCTTTGATGAAATCTAATCAAATTGGACTTTCGGGGCGTTGACTAATTGATTGGTGTGTTTATATGTTTTGTTATTTTTTGGATTGTTTTTAAACGGGTTTGTTTACTGTACAGATAAAGAGGTTTATTGAAAACTCGCTTTAGGATAAAGTCGGATATATATGTCACAAATCTGTTGTAACTTAGTTCAGGTGATGATAGAATTGTTTTACCTTTGTAAGGTAAAGGTCCTTAAGTTAAATAGATAGTAAAAGACATATAGCAGCAGCTAATCCTTAGATACACTTATTTTGTCTAAATCTCAATAGAGTCCGATTTGAAATAACATTTAATCGCCATAAAAAAGTAAAAAGTCATTTTTTTATATAAACATTTGTAAAAAGAACACATGACGCAACACAGGAATTTAATTAAGGGCCTCATTCACCAATTACAAGTAAAGTGTTGATTAGTTACTTTTAGAAATAATTTTATGTTTTATTAAATTATGCACTCGCATCCTTCGATAGGCGATTTTTTTTATTATTTTCATTTTAATGTTTTGGACTTTTACCATACAAACAAATGTATATCATCTCCTTCATTCCCGTTTACCGGTGACTTTAAATGACGGTTAGCCTACTTGACACATGGTTAAAGAGGCCCTAAGTAAAGTCAGCTAACACTAGTTCGATGAAGGTGTTTGTTAAAATTCTTTACATTTTTGCATAATTATAATTATCGACATTGTAGTTGCCAACAGCTTCGGCCTATTTCAAATATTTATTCATTTCACTAAATAGGAGAATATCTATATCACACACACACACACACACTATTAATATTAATTTATATGTTTATATTGGGGGAAAGAAATCGTATATTTTTTTATTAGGTGTAAGCTATCTATTCAAACTGTTATCATTTAATAATAATACCTGTAAGTTTCCCTAAAATAAAATAAATAAATAAATATTATTTTATTATCTGATTCAAATTTATTTTCGTTACCACATTATTACTGTTTATTCTCCTGGAATTTAGTTAATTATATAATCGATAAGATACACAACTTTTTGACTTGAAACCTCTAACAAAACAGACGACCCAAAAGAGCCTATATTTTTATATAGGTAATAATAAATAAATATCATCACACATTCCACACAGCACCATCTAGTTCCACAGTAAGCAACTAATGCTTGTATTATGGATACCAGACAGTTGATATACTACATAGATTACTTTTTTTTTGTAAATACATACATATTATAAATAAAAAACATCCATGACTCAGGTACAAAGGTAAAATGTTAACACATAAAAACATTCGCCCCTAGCGGGATTCGAACCCGCGACCGTTTGGTTGATATCTAGGGTTAGTAGCCACTAGACCAAACGTGTCAAATAAGGACACGTGTTATATAAGGATTACATATTTATTATCTTATATAAGTATCAGTATACTAAGCTCGTAAATCTTTAAGTGAATTTCTATAGGTATAGGTCGTGTAAAAAAATTGGTAAATAAAGGGAAATTGTTTTTCCCCAGTAAATAGGTGTATGAAAAAGAAAAGGAAAAAGATAAAAGAAAAGATATAGACGATTGCTGCTCTATTTTCCATTTATCTTATATTTTTTACTCACAGAAAGAAACATTTCTATAGTTATCCAATAGATAGATTTCGGAACGAAGAAGGCGTGGTTGCAGATGAGAAATAATTAAAAATATAATGTATTGGGTTTTGTTTTTTATAGGGCAACATGTAAATGACTAGAGTTTTGTACTTTTTAATTTGGGATTAGATTTATTTTAATCTCCTAAAGAATTTGAACCATTCAATTCGACGACGTCTTAGGAATTTTGATTGCATAAAAGGTTTTGCCATCGTGTTGCATGATGAAACGGAAAGGTCATTAAGATTAAACCAAAATACTGCATTTTAAATGAAAATTTTATTTGGGGTGGAGTTTTTATGTTACTATGACTTCAATATTAACTAAGAAAAATAATAATAACCTTCAAAATAAATTTACTGACATTCAAAACACAGTTTCTATTAAAAAGTTACAATTACACATTCTTTTGATGTTATAAACTATTTAGATAACACATCGACAAAACAATATTTTTTGTTGAATTTTTTTAAATTTTATTTCAACGTTATGTTGCATTTTGATTAGTACCTTTTAAACGTGACACGCCCGTGACTCGTTCGCAGGTTGTCGCGATTATCATAATCACCTAATAGAATATTCATTGTGGAAAAAAACTACCCTCATACTTTATCTTATACTGTTGACTCGACTGTTTTATTTGACAAGAACAAGTTTGTAAATTCGATCACTAGTCATATGATGTTTACTTTAATCTGGTCTTTCGTCTTTCATTTCAGTTAAATTTATTATGTTTAACTTACCGATTGCTTCTTGACTTTTGGACAAAAAAATCACTCATTCGTCGGCTCATTAAAATAATTATTTGTAAAAATTCCATAGACCATTAAAAGTTATTTCCCCTCGGCGACATTCGAATTGAATAGTAATTCAATTACCCCAGTCAAAGCATAAAAAGCCGGGTAAACAACTTCAATCGAGAGGAATAAAGGATGCCCTTCAAAGGGTCACCTTAAAGTAGCGGCCCTATAATATTGCCCTGTGGCACACCCTTGGATTTGTGTTCCCTGATTAATATTTCCTATTTCTAGACCGTTCAGTTAAGGTTCCATTTCTCGGTTTTATTGCTATTTACACAATAATTTGTTGACAAAAGCATCGATGGAGAGCAGAATTTTAATTAAATGTGTATTATACAAAGCTCCTGGTAGGTTCTGAATAATATCTGCCTAGCCGTAACCGTTAGGCCAAGGTGAAGGTCGCTGCCTGCTGTTACGTTACCGCAGTAACGAATCTCCCTCTTACAATAATTATTGTCAATCAACGTATTGATATCGGCAAATTGATAATACATATAAAGGAATTGGAACGAAACGTACTTCACGTAATTGCGTCGCGATCTTGTTCTGTTGTCGCAAGTAATTTGCTAATGAGTATAATTTTGTTATTCCGACTGAACTGAAGAGAGACGACGTATCTTCAAATTCATTTGACGATTATAGCGGGGGAATAAACAACAGTCATTGATCTCAAACTATCTCGAGACGTGTCTCAGGACACAATCGAGCACACCCTTAACAACATAACAAACTATCACCGAGACTCGAGTGAATGAAACAAATATAAAAAGGAATCTTTTATTGTGAACGATGTCAGAGAGGGACAACCATAAAGCATTGTGTTTATATAAAGAGCTGTCTACATGCGTCTACGATTGTCCTTAAAACTCACTGAATATTTTTTTTATTTGATCTTATTATTCATAGGTAAACGTTATTGTATCGTAGGGTCTCGGGTACCGCATCTCATATTATTCTTGTTAGAATTACTCCCAAAATATATTTTTTTCAACTTCACTATTCATTGGACACACATTATCATCGGTTTTAGTAGTCTTCAAATTAAATTGTTATCAATTTGAAATAGTAATAGGAAACAAATAAAAAAAGACATAAATACTGGTCATAAATTGAGCAGCACATCTGGCGGCAGTGACCATCCACTTACCAAAGATCACAGTAGTGAGTAAATGTTGCCAGAGTGCATCTTAAGTTGCAATCATTTATCTAGTAAAATCAGTTATGGCGTTGCATATGTTATTAGGCGAAGGTGGCCAAATAATACTTATCAAGTAGACCTTAAATCTGCCTGTCAGTCTTTTATATAAAACAGACGCTTTTGAATCTGAATATTCTGTGCTTTTTCAACTAATCAAGTTTTTAATAATAGGTCTAAAAAATTATCACATAGTGACAAATCTCTGACATCTTTAAGTTTAGAATATGAGTAACAATATTAGTTTTAATTTTGATCAAAAATGCGGACGCTTTTTATTGAATCGCTTTTATGTGAGGAATGTAAAGTTTTTGGGATTACGTTTTAGTCTATGGCAACAGAGCACAGTGTAATACGTTCCGAGACCTCTATTGTTGAATAAGTCGTCTGTCGGTGATATGGTTATTATAAGTCCCCATTTCATCCTCACTTACGGTTTCTTTATCCTTATTATACATCATTTAATTAGTTTAATACAATTTTGATAATTTTCTCGTGTCTGTACTTTTTAATAAAATCAACTGTATACTGATCACACCTCCTCTGAATCAAATAACATAAAAAAATATATATAAAGAAGCTGTCTTAAATTCATTTGTGTTTTGCTGTTAATGAATTGACAAATTTTTTTGATTAATATGATTTGTTATCATATTATAATTTGTAATTTTTTTTTTCTTATTTTTCTATATATATACTCTTATAAATTGTGAGTTTAGTGTTAGATAGTTTAAAATAAAATTATCAGACTTACACTATACCACTGTCGTGTATACTGTAACCATATTGTATTAATAAATAAATAAATAAATAAATAAATAAATAAATAAATAAATAAATAAATAAATAAATAAATAAATAAATAAATAAATAAACATCTTCACACATTCCACACAGCACCATCTAGTTCCACACTAAGCAACTAATGCTTGTATTATGGATACCAGACAGTTGATATACTACATAGATTACATTTTTTTTTGTAAATACATACATATTATAAATACAAAACATCCATGACTCAGGTACAATAGTAAAATGTTAACACATAAACATTTGTCCCTAGCGGGATTCGAACCCGCTACCGTTTGGTTAACAGCTAGGGTTGCTAGCCAATAGACCAAACGTGTCGTCAAATATGAGTCAAATTAATATGCGATCAATTACGAGTACGCTTTACTACTTAATATTTAATTTTTACATAAATATAGTTAAAAGTAAAGGAAATATCGATATCCTAACAAATGTCCATACTTAGCTATCGTCCTGTAATCGATAACGAGACAGTGGTAACAAAATTCTCACGTTGATATGACAACATTGTTTAAAAATATCTTAATATTTGTCTTTTGATAATGTCCTAGTCAACTGTGTTACTGTGAAAATGAACGCACCAAAATTTCCAAACAAGGTTTTAAAGCTTATCGTGATTACGTGTGAGCATATATATAGATAAATTATACATACAGTAGGTAAGTATAATATATATATATATTTTTGTGGAACAATTAATGTTCTATCAGTGAGGAAAAGACTTTTATTAATTAAAAATATTTTTCATGATTCATAAATTCATATTTCTTAAAAATTTCAATTATTTAAACTTTCTCAGTCAAGTAAGTTCTAAAATAACAGTTCAATTTCAAAACTGTAATATATTTTTTAATTATGTCATTTTTCTTTTTCTTATTTTTCTTATATATTTGTTTGTGAATTAATAAATTATTTAAAATTATAATACATTTTTATATGATTATAATAGAATCTTCTTACAGTATCAGTAGTTAGTCTATGGATATGTCATTATAAGTAACATAATAAGGATGACAAGTCACATCATTCAAAATTTTAGTTTTAGTACTAAATCGCATAGCATTAAACAGTATGGATATAGATCGTGTCAGTGAAGGAAAATGCACCGAAAGTATATTGAATAGAAATATCGAAACAACACAATTCTTCTCCATATATACATCAAGTCCATTCAGATCAAGAAAGAAATATGTCGAGTATGATAACACAAAATCAACACAAGTTCATAGTGACAGGGAAAACATTGACATAAAAATAAATATGCCCGTTTATATTGGAAAAGAAGTTTCCACGAATGTTTCTGATGCTTTTTTACAAAACAATATCTTAAACCATGATATAGAAAATTGTTACACCTATGAATCACTCGATAAGACAAAACTTAATCACATCGATCGCTCCACAAAATGCCTTCGAACTTGGCAAAATTATTCATCAAATTCAGCAATTGATAGATCAATTCATATAAGAAATATTGAAAATCAATGTGTCAGAAAACCTTATTCGCAAGAAATTTTAAATGACAACGAACTTAATAATTTAAGACTAGAAGAAACTGAAACTGAACGCTATAATTTCAATTATAGTTCTCATACAAGTGATAATAAAATAGAACATGCCGAGAAAACAACATGTTCTCGTCCGATTATTAACTTATATAATGAAGATTTCATTTCTAAAACATTACAGAGAAATGAAAGATTAAAATGTTTACTTCAAAAAATTATTATACATCGCCAAAAAAGCAAAGAAAATAGTGAACGAAATAATTATTATGTTAATATGCATAATAAATACTCACGAGAATACGCGACTGAAATGATTAAAGGAGATATAGAACAAGGAGAAGATTTTTACAAGGCTAAAGTAGCCCATGAAAATGATTATCGATATTTACCGGATGATTTCTACAGAAGACATCAAACTTTGCAATATGATAACGATTGCTATAAACCTTTAGTTGATGGGTATATTTGTAAGAATAGCACACTTTGCTTTCCCAATTCATCTCTAGGAAAGATAAGAAGAGAAATAAATGATAGTGACAAGTATTGCAAAAGTGGTATTAAATATGAAAATTTATGTAAGAACAAAACTAGTCGGAAGACTTCCGAAAGTAACAAACATGCTCTCTTTAATTCCGGTAGTTGCTCAAAGACATCACTGGAAATAAAAACTAACCGTTGTTTGCAAACTGATATGGCTCTACTGCCTCTATTTAAAGACAAAGTACCTGTTACAGTGAAAAGTAAATCGCAGACTTGCTCCGTGAAAACTGATGTTATTTCTGAAAAAACAAGACAATATAAATGTGATGCAAGTAAAGAAGAAAAGATGAAAGTTCAACACGTAGATGTACCGGACAAAATTAGACGACTCAGAATGAAAATATATGGACCGAATCACACAGAGGAGCAAAATACTTTAAAAGGTATAGAAAGAAAACTAGAAGAACTGAGGACTACTATTAATAACTTTATATTAGAGACAAAAAATATTAAGTCTGAAACGGAAGCCACGAAACCTAGTATGGCGACAAGTGACACTTTAAGATTAAGAAATACGGACAAACATGATTGTGGATTCGACGTAAATAGTTCAAAAAGTACACATGTATCAAGCGATTTTAATCATACTACTTTTAATAATAATAATAATAATAATACATTAGATGCAGTACCAGCTGAAGAAATGATTTCAATAGAAAAATATATAAATGACTTGTTTCTAAAAAGACAAGTTAGATTGCCTTACACTGTTAAAATTAATTTTGACATTCCAACAAAAGATCATTCAACAGAAGTGACTGCATCTTTGTCGAAAGCAAAATTTGAAGAGTGTAAATTTGAAGAGGTTAATAGAAATAAAAAAAACGCAGAGGACGTAGGTGTCGCAACGTCTACCTATGCTGAAAAGCGAATGACCATAGCCGTGAACACAGATCCCCTTGGGATACAATCATTGCTGAGAGTATCGGCGGACACTATAAGGCGATTGTTGTCTTTTATGCCAAACTTTAACTGTTCAAGGCACTCCTCTAAATTACAACTGCCTCAGTTAAATGGTGAAATGGCATATAGTTACATTTGCAATATTTGCGGTGCTGCGTTCTTGAGACCTTTGCAGTTAACAGATCACATACAATGTCATCATTTGAAGTTTCCCAGGTATATTTTATTTTTATTTATTTTATTTACATAAAAAAAAAATTGTGGTACACAGTTTAGGTGTACTTATAAACTCAATTAAGTTTGTACCGTACACCTGAGTCGTCAACAATAACATAAATTTACAGAATTACAAACAAAAGAACGAAGTACATATTCGTAGGTAGATACAATTTCAATACAACTCTTTTTAGTACAACGAACCTGCTTGTCCATATCTGAAGCTTAATCTAAATCGAACCTTATCTAAATTAGTATTTATACAATAATTTAAAAATTTTATAGAATTACATAAATATTTAGTCCCTATCCCTTCTTAACCTTAATTTAACTAAGGTCACTAGCAACATCTATTAATGGCGTTGCTTGTGTTAATGGGCGATGTTAGCCACCTAACATCAAGTTGACTGTCAGCCTGTCTCGACGACCTTTACATAAAAATAAATATTTAAAAGTTTCCAAAAAACTTAATAATTAAATAAGTTTTAGTTTTTGCAATATTTGTTATTGGTATAAGGGCCTCTTTCACCAACTACAAGTAAAGTGTTGATTAGTTACTTTTAGAAATAATTTTATGTTTTATTAAATTATGCACTCGGTTTATTGCGTACTTCGATAGACGATTTTTTTTTATTATTTTCTTTTTAATGTTTAAGACTTTTACCGTACAAACAAAGGTATATATCATCTCCTTCATTCCCGGTTACCGGTCACTTTAAATGGCGGTTAGCCTACTTGACACATGGTGAAACAGGCCAATAGTGTCTAGTGCCAATCTAAGTAATTAAAACTTCCATCTAGCCGTATATAAAAAATCTAAATGTCTATAAGACTGTGTAAATAAATATTATCTTAATATAGCTCAGCTGCTATACTAAGTATAGCTTAGTTATAGATATTAACTTAGCTCAATTATAGCTTAGCTATCTATGGTTTATCAAAAACAAAGGTATATCATCTCCATCATTCTCGGTTACCGGTCACTTTAAATGGCGGTTAGACTACTTGACACTTTACTCAGAGATGGTGAAATAGAGGCCCTAATTGTTATGAAATATACCTATCAAGAAAAAGTAAAATAAATAAGCTTTTTAATGTTAAAGAGAGTGCTGTGTGTGTCGCCATGAATTGGATATTAAGCGCAATCGTACTTTGGATCGTTACAATTGCCAGTACTGTAAACAAGGGTTCACCAGAGCTTACTGCTGCGAATTGCATCAACAGTCATGTGCCAAGCGATTCGGAAAAAAGCACGATGTCAGTACTAGTCTCTTACTGTTAAGGTAATATTGTAATAGTTTATTGCCAAGTAAAGGTTTATGTAAATTGTGATAGGTTTTTATTTAATTTATAAAAACTTATGTTATAAGTTGCACCCAATTAAGTAAACGTTATAGAGTGTAAAATATTTTTTTTAAAGACTATATGGCTTGGCTTGATATATTAAAATAAAATATGTATCTGTTAGATTTTTCGGCTATTAAAATTCTACTTTCGAAAAAGTTAATGTCTGACTTATAAAATACAAAACTAAATATTTTTTAGTAATTTTAGGGCCTCTTTCACCAAATACAAGTAAAGTTTTGATTAGTTATTTTTAGAAATAATTATATGTTTCATTAAATTATGCACTCGGTTTATTGCATCCTTCGATAGGCGATTTTTTTTTATTATTTTCTTTTTAATATTTGGGACTTTTACCGTACAAACAAAGGTATATATCGTCTCCTTCATTCCCGATTACCGGTGACTTTAAATGGCGGTTAGTCTACTTGACTTGACACATGGTTAAAGAGGCCCTAAGTCTTAAGAAAGTATAAGTGTGACCAACATATTATTTTTTTCTAATTTTAATTTTTAAAATGGCAACACACGCCTCAGTAATATTTTTTTGTCGCAGCGGTCAGACAGTGTTGCGCGGGTGGACACAATATATATTTTTTTTCCAGACACGTGAGGGGATAATTGGACATAGAGGTAGGTGCTGTCAATGGATTCTTTGTGAACGCCGACTCCCATCGATCACGGTTGTTTGTCAGTGTATTGGGACAGCTATTTTGGTGAAATGGGCATGAAATTTTTGTCGATACATCACAAAGGTTTGAGTGCGCTGTTGGGATGAATTAATACGCTAAAATGATATTAAGGTTTCAATGAATGTATCTATTCAACATAAATGGACATATATGTAGAGTCATAATGGCTTACTAATGGCATACACACTTAATTCAAGGATTATTAAAGATAAAAGTTTTGTATTTATTATGTAAATGTTGGCAGACGGTATGACGGTCCTTGACTTGATGGTAGGCGGTCGTCTAGCATCAAGTCGTCTAACAAAACAAGTAACGCTGTAGATGTTGCAAGTAGGCTATTTTCTTGTGTTAAAATTAAATAGATTGACGGTGTCTACTTGATGGTAAGTGGCCACTGTATCTTATAAACACAAATGACACTAGAAGGGATGCAAATGCACTGCCGACCCTGATTGGGTTAAAAGGGAAGATATAATACAGATAAATAACGGTTTTTAGCATCTCTGCTGACGAGCAAATGTTTATTTTGATTTGGTCTTCTGTAAAGCTCTGTGCAATAACTGCGACATCCAAAAAAATGTTATAAGCATCATTTACATCGACTAAGGCTCGAGTTCACCAACAGACGGTTATTTTTAAACAGCTGTTTAAAATTTAAACAGCCGTTTAATAATATTTTGTTGTTCAAAATCGCTAAAATGCGGGTTAAACGCCCTAAACATCTGATTAATTTAATGATTAATCTGATGTTTAGGACGTTTAACCCGCAGTTTAGTGATGGTGATCAACAAAATATTATTAAACGGCTGTTTAAATTTTAAACAGCTGTTTAAAAATAACCGTCTGTTGGTGAACTCGAGCCAATACATTAATTTCTCTCTAATTCAATACATTAATGTCATCTAATGTCACGTTTAGCCTCGGTCAAAATTAATTCATTAAAGTGACAGTTTCCGATAATGTGCTTTTTTTTGCAAGTTCGGTCAGTCATTCATTCCACTGAGGTGTAAATTTAATAATAAGACAAAATACAAAAGATTTTTTTTCCATAGCCACTGCACGTTCGGCCCACCGGGGTGCTTGTACAGTGATGCTTAGTACGTACTATAATATTATAAATGCGAAAGTATGTTTGGATGTATGGATGTTTGTAACTCTTTCAAGCAAAAACTACTGAACCGATCACCATGAAATTTGGTATACACGTTGTCTGGGACATAAGAAAGGACATAGGGTACCTTTCATCGTTCAACGCGGACGAAGTCGCGGGCGACAGCTAGTATTATAAATGCGAAAGTATGTTTGGATGTATGGATGTTTGTAACTCTTTCAAGCAAACACTACTGAACCGATCACAATGAAATTTTGCATACACGTTGTCTGGGACACCAGAAAGGACATAGGGTACCTTCCATCGTTCAACGCGGACGAAGTCGCGGGCACCAGCTAGTTAACAATATTTCTGTTGAGCAGTTTCGAAGATTAGCGTCAACGAACATCGTGACGTGTGAGTTTTATATATAAAAATAGCATTTTAAATATTTTATAACTCTGCTCTACCACAAAACAGGGTTAATTAAACAAAACAAGACTGAACTTACATAGAATACATTTAAAGTCTCTCCCTAAAATAGGTATAAATAAAATTGGAAAATCGAGTAGCTATATCAATTGCAGACGAGGGTCCGTATGATTTATGTGTTGCAGGATTTAAATGTTATAGGGATAATTTATATACCGTTAAATATTTGGTTCGCCATCATACGAATACGATCATGTCTATGCTATTTGACGACACGTTTGGTCTAGTGGCTAGTAACCCTAACTGTTAACCAAACGGTCGCGGGTTCGAATCCCGCTAGGGGCGAATGTTTATGTGTTAACATTTTACTATTGTACCTGAGTCATGGATGTTTTCTATTTTATAATATGTATGTATTTACAAAAAAAAAGTAATCTATGTAGTATATCAACTGTCTGGTATCCATAATACAAGCATTAGTTGCTTACTGTGGAACTAGATGGTGCTGTGTGGAATGTGTGAAGATATTTATTTATTTATTTGTCTATGAGAATGGACGTGGAACATTTATGCAAAATGTCTGCCTGTCTGATGTTCGTTATACAATATTTGTTCTTGATTTTAACAAAAACACATCAAAATATGTAAACATTTGACATAAAATATTTCAACAGCTTGGATCTATATTCTTCAAAAGATTTTGTCTATATGTTTTATATGCAACGGTAATTCGTTAAAAAGTTGTGCTCCCTCAAAAGTAACCATTTTTTTTTTACCACATGTTGTTCGTACCTTTGGTAAGACAACATGGCTTGCTCGCCTTAGCTTGTTATGCAATTGGAAATATATTTTTGTTTAAGCAAGATAATATCAGAATGAATTGATTTATCTAATAACCTTCGAATGAGTATACATTTATTGAACTTAAATAATTGAGTTAAATTCATCATTGCACATGTACACTGTTCTGTTTATGTTAACCGAACGATGGTATCCTCACCATCAACTCCACCATTGATATGTTTTAAATTAAAACAAATATTTTTCTATAGGAGAAAAAACGTGAAACCACATTCACCATTAACCTGTTTATTCTTTTATCGTTATCCAGATTAAAAAAAATATATATATAAATAAATGTGAACGTACATTTGTCAATGAGAAAACCAATATTTGTCATTATAATCGTGACATTACAATGCAACACCTTGTGGGGCACGTGACGGTGAAATCTTATCACATATTTGTAGAATAAACTCATGTTTATCATCGACTTCCAACTCAACGGGATTTGATAAAATATATATCTATTATCAATGTAAATATTTGTTAAAAAAAAACCACACAAGTAACACTGTTTACGTTATTAGATTTTCTATTTTATCAAAATGTTTATATAGGTTTATATTAGTTATAGGAGAAATTAAATAATTAATTAAATAAATAAATAAATTTTAATATGCAAGCTTAAACTACAAACTGTGCTTGAATAAAATATAAGATGGATTAGAAAAATATTTTTTTTTTTACATATTTATAGTATGTACTTACTTGTTTTGTAGTGAAATTTATATTGAACTCTAAGTAAAAATTGACCCCTTGTTGGTTAGATATATTTCTCTGTTTATGAAAACTTTTAAAACCAAAAATAACTGCAAAACTCTGTTATTTTTTTTTAGTCCATGATCTCAGAGACATTTTGTTATATGTTCAAAACATATTTTCATAACTATCCATTAATAAGGTGACATTAAAAAAAAAAGATTCTCTCCCATAAAAATTCAATATCTTACGGTGTTTAAAACTAATAAAATAACACCTTCATCAGTGTCTCCGGAAAATTGCTTGAGATCGTGTTATGAATGCATCACATTTATTATTAATATTCACTAGAAAAATATACTCTAAGCTCATTCGGATAAGGTATGTTGTTGTTTACGTATGTTTCAATAGATGTGTGTCGAAGATAATAAGGATTATAAAGCTTTACCGGGTTGGGGTTAGAATAAGTTAATTTTATTTCGGGCGCCGCCCGTCGTAGGAACAGGTTTTGTGTTGTGATTGCGTCGTAAGCAATCCAGATGGAAGATATAATATTCCGTGCTTCTCACATTATTATGTATGAAAATTTATTTTATTTTATTTATTTATTTATTTATTTAGATTTAGATTACATACAGCGATAAATTAAAAAAAAAATATATATATTATAGATTATATACAAATAGACCTAAAGTTTAATCATAAAAAATATATATATGTTTACATTTATTTTGTAAATTAATTTTTCAAAAGTAATTTGTCAATTTTTTTTCTTTTTATAATAATTCAAATGTCATTTAAAAAAACAGTGAATTATTTTTAAATTTGTTTAATGTTGTATGTGATTTTGTAAAGACATTTGTTCATCCGTACTACTAATATTATAAATGCGAAAGTATAGATGTATTGGATTTTTGTAACTCACGCAAAAACTACTGAACCGATCACAATGAAATTGTGCATACACGTTGTCTGGAGCACCGGAAAGGACATAGGGTACCTTTCATCGTTCAATGCGGACGAAGTCGCGGGCACCAGCTAGTATTATAAATGCGAAAGTATGTTTGGATGTATGGATGTTTGTAATTCTTTCAAGCAAAAACTACTGAACCGATCATCATGAAATTTGGTATACACGTTGTCTGAGACACCAGATAGGTACCTTTCATCGTTCAACGCGGACTAAGTCGCGGGCACCACCTAGTGTTAAATAAAAACATGTGATTCTTCAAGAAGGACTATTGAAAATATATTCATTTTTGCAACAGCTACTACGTACCTACTTTGAATAGTTTTTAATTTATTAAAACAAATGATAATATTCATGTCCTGTACTCATGTCGGAACATGTCGGCATCGGCAAATTATAATAACTAGATAATGTTATGCAGGATCTACATATACGAGTAAAAGATGAGTCATACGAACAGCCTTTACTCGGATGTTGGTCAATTGAATGTTACGCGAACTGTATAACACGTTGGATTGTCCTTACGAACGTTAGTCAATTATTTCCTCCTTGGATTTTAGCCTTAATAATATTAATAATAATTTATTTCCAAACAATTAAAATACAATGGCCTCAAGTTATCGTTGGCCCCCACACTAAGCTATGCTTGTATAGTGGGAGTCTTACTGCAAATATATAAGCATACTACATAAATATCTGATAAACAATAATTTATAACAAATACAGATCAACACAATAACGTATTGCCACTCTAATAGGCACAGCCTTACCAGTGTAAGGGGATATTTTAAATATTTTACACCAAAAATTCAAGAGGATTAGGTTTAAAAAAGCGAAACATATAAATCCTACTAAAATTTTAAATGAGAAAGTTTTTGAGGATGTTTTTTTACTCTTTCGCACAAAACGGCTCAACAGATTTGGATAAAATTTAACACACAGTTAGTTTTGGTAAAAAAAAACATACTGACATTCTACATTATGGTAAGTAGCTATCATCCACTTATTACCAGAGATACTTATTACCACAGACAATCAGCATGCAATGGCGCAGTCCAAGATAGTCCAAAATGAGGACAGTGAAGTTGGTTTTGGTTACGGAACTTGCAATTAATCAAACTCTGGTTAATCCAAACGCTGCCACGTGTATGTCCTATTGGCTGACTGGTGTAATTTCCTCGGTTTTAACGGAAACCAATGCAAATGCCGAGCTCGGCGCGACTCCTGCGTCACGTCCTTCCATTCACGTGATCGGACTCTGTGATATTAGGACTCGTCGCGCGAGGGTTTCCTATGAAACAGGTGTCTGCTGAACTTGATTATTAATGATAAATAGCGAGCGTATAAATAAAGGATTTTTTTTTTAATATAGAAAATGGGTTTGCTCTTGGCCAACAATCAAACCAACTGTGTAGCAAGGATGAGGCCTAAGATGGAGCGAGCTCATCTAGGAGATGCCCATTCAATCTAACTTTGAAAAGATTTGGGTTATATGAGCTCAGGAGTTCCAAACGTTGGCAGTGCGCATTATAAAAGATGTTTTAAAGCGCTTGGTCCTAAACAGAGGGATATCGACAAGATGAGGATGGTAACCATTTTGTACGTCTGTATGTCCGATGGAAGAAAGGGGAAGGCTGTATGAGTTCATGTGCAGCTCTTGAACACACTCTCCGAAGTACATCTTATAAAAGACACATAGACTGGCAATTTTACGAAATTTTATACGCCACAAGATTGCGAAAAGTTTACTGCGTATAGGGAGGAGATATTTACCCTGATCTAAATGATGAGGTTTATACATATTATTGTCTTTGATTTGTAACCTTGATAACGTTTTTGTTGATTGTAAAAAAATAGAAGCTAATTGTATTGTAGTTGAATGGAAAAATAACTGTGGTGTACGAACAAGAAATATATTATTTTAAACATTAAGTAATTAAAGAATATATGGATACAGAACTACAAGTGAAAATATTTAATACTAAACTGTGTAATTGGCAGATCTTGTTCACAAATTATATTCTATACAACGAACAAATTTTAAATTTCTAAGAATATTGTAAACATTCCATGAGAAAGAATCCGTCAAGAAACTCTTTTCTAGAAAAAAATTATAAATTTAATAATAATAATTTATTAATTAATAAATTTATGAAATACAATTCGTATAATCACTAAAATACTCGAGACAAATAATAAAAAATAATTTCAAATACGACAAATATGTCTGACATGGGGTTTGTATTACTATGTTATCATAATTATGTTTGGTTATTATAAACTAGATTATAAACTAAATAGGTATATTATAAACTAGATTACTTCAACAGTTCATCAGACGTTCATATTGTTAAAAAGAACACTGAAATAAAATTTTAAATCTTTATAAATAAAAATCAATGTGAAATTTTGTACACAGGTTGTCACGGTTTCGGAAAAGACACACTTAGTATTACACTTACACCTTAAACTCTGCGCGGACGAAGACGCGGACAAAAGCGAGTGTTCATTAGTAATTAAAGGGGTATGAAAAGTAGGTATGCTGATAACGTAGTGAAGATTTTTTATAGTTTGGGATATAACTTATTACGTCTAAGTATGAACGATTATATTACAAAGTATGAAGAGTTTACGATTAATTTATATCTCCGGATATAATACGAGTGTATTTATATTAAAATACACGTATACGCCAACTCAACGAAAAAAGGAGAAAATCTCTTAAAAAATAAAATGTTAATATCATTGCAGTGTCAAAAAAGGTAGTCAATGAAGACTAAAGCCGACATTATGTATGAAAAATCTTAATTTTAAAATATCGATTTGGGATGGTGTGTGCCGTTTAACGATATCTTTCGGTTTAATCGGCAAATTAAATGTATAATATGGTCGCATCGAGTATTTCGGTGTTGCGTGGTTCTCTAAATCGTATCACCTCACAAAAGGGATAGTGGCGCCCTCAACATAGACCAAATTTAATGTTACTAGATAGGGCTTATGTAGAATATCAATAATATTTCAATTAAAATCAAATTTTATATGGTACATTGTATGTAAAATTTTTTTTATTAAAATTTATGTATGTCTGTCTGTTTGTCTGGTCCGGTTAATTTCCAAAACGACTGGACCAATTTCAACGGGATTTTCACTGGCAGATAGCTGATGTTATAAGCAGTAACATATGTTACTTTCATTTTAGATAGATAAAGCTTATATCTGAGTTTTAAAGTCACTATTTTTTCTTCATCATCATTAACATGAGCCTGTGTCTCCACTGCTGGATGTAGGTCTCTCCCAAGGCTCGCCACCACGCACGGTCTTCTGTTTATCGCACCCAGCCGCTTCTTGCAAAGCCCCCTTTTCCAATTCGTGGCCTCCATTCGAGAACAGAGACGAGAGGCTTTACAGTTCCACCTTCCTTATCCGAACTCCTAGGGAGTGGAACTCACTGCCTGCGTCTGTGTTTCCTCAAAATTACAACCTCGGGTGTCTTCAAATCTAGGTTAAATGGGCACTTACTAGGTAAGCGTGGTCCACCTGCATCTGCACCTTACATCAAGTATACGGTTAATAAATTTATTAAAAAATAAATTTATTATTAATAAAATTTGTACTCAATAAAAAAAAACTTTTCTATACCATCCGCATATACTAAAGCGGATTCATTTAAAATGAAGACATTGTTATAGTCCGATGCTTTGCCGCTTCTAGAAAATGTTGTGTCTTTGTAGCGAGGCGGACAGCGGACAGCGGACAGCGGCGCCTCCACACCTCACATTAGGAGGCGATCACACTGTCGTGTTGTCTCGGATTGGAGTCCGGACCGCCCTGACCACGGTCCGATGCTAAGCGACAATCACTGTACTCTGTTCTAAGAACAGGTTCACTGTCAGGATAACACTTTTTCAAAATATATTCGGATACGTATTTAACAATTTGAACATATAATAATAAATAATAAATAATAATAAATTTATTTGATAAGTATTTCATTACACATACACATAATACATAATTGGAATATATAATTTATAAATACTTATTCAATATATTTCATTTAGTTAGGTTGAGTACTAGCGTCTAAACTAGGCCGAGCCTGTATCTTAGACGTTAGTTTCTTCCAGTGACAATAGTTTCACTTATGACAAAAATATGACACTTATGTAATATTAAAATATCTTTCAAAGATCTGATATTCTTAGGTATTTTTTTTTTTACATATTTGTCTGTCAAAAATGTCTGTCAATTTTTAAGCATTTAAGGCCGGGATATTTTAATTTAAATCTACACAGTGGCAGGCTGGCTGACGTAGGCAAATGTTATTTTTATTTGTTTATCTTTCTTTAATTGGGCCTACCATTTAAATGAATGTTTATTTTTATCTATTTATCTTCGCATTGTATTCAGTACTTGTTTATTTTATTATCCTTATCCATTTCCATATGTAATAACATTATTAATAAATAAATAAAATAAATATTATCCGTACTAATATTATAAATGCGAAAGTATGTTTGGATGTATAGATGTTTGTAACTCTTTCACGAAAAAACTACTGAACCGATCATCATGAAATTTTGCATACACGTTGTCTGGGACACTAGAAAGGACATAGGGTACCTTTCATCGTTCAACGCGGACGAAGTCGCGGGCAACAACTAGTTAACAACATTCATTGAAATCTGCTGAGCAGTTTCGAATATTAGCGTCAACGAACATCGTGACAGGTGATTTTTATATATAAAAATAGCATTTAAAATATTTTATAACTCTGCTCTACCACCAAACAGGGTTAATTAAACAAAACAAGACTGAACTAACATAGAATACAATTAAAGTCTCTCCCTAAAATAGGCATAAATAAAATTGGAAATAAATATTTCAAAAATTGCAAATGTGCCTCCTCCAAAAAATTGAGCACAGTCGCGTTTCTTAGAGCGAGGTAGTGTGCGATCGGAATGCAACTTGAGGGTTTAAAAACAAATAAAACGTCAAATAAAATATAACGATCCGTTATCAGATCGGCGGGACTCAGATAGCTAATGGATTGACCCATTTAGTGTGTGAATCATTCATTACCTTGACACAAATATATTTGTGCACTCGGGCGACGCACATGTGCTTATAAATTTAATAGCCACTGTACAGATTTCAAAGGCAAAATAAAATTTGTTTGGAATATTGGTATATTTTTTTCACACATTTGTGTTTGTTTTGGCTTTTTAGTAATGTTGTTAAATTGCTTTTCTAGATTTTAGTAAGTAATCTTTTTATGAGTTTAGGTTTACCTCGTAATGCGTTTTAGTTGTACATAAGGAAGGTGTTTTTGTTATTTGTATACCTATTATTATATCTTTGGTGGCTATTTCTGTTCTGCTAGAGTACCAGTATCACATCGTCCATTGCTGAAATATTGTGATCGCCACGTGAACTAGAGCTCTCTACCTATACCTACCACGTTCAGAAACTGTACTACTTTTTAAATATATATAATATTATAAATGCGTAAGTATGTTTGGATGTATGGATGTTTGTGACTCTTTAACGCAAAAACTAGTGAACCGATCACTATGAAGTTTTGCATACACGTTGTCTGAGACACCAGAAAGGACATAGGGTACCTTTCATTCAGAAAAAAGGGACTATTCCCGAGGGATAAATAAAAAATAAAAAACTAACGCCTGGCCAAAGTGTTATAGCAACACGAGGTCAAACGTTATATTGCTTATTTTTTTAATTTTCAACGCGGACGAAGTCGCGAGCACCAGCTAGTAATGAATGAATCAATACGTATGATATGGCGTGTCGTGTTGTTTATTGGCGCTAAATTGCCCAAAGCAATATGAAATTAACATCGAATCTCCGCGAATCGGGTATGTATGTATGTATGTATGTACAACTAATTGTTTTGTTTACATCCGAACTTAAAATCGTTTGGCTGAATCAAAATATAGGGATTTTTTTTGTGTTTGGAAACAAAAATTTCTGAGGCTCGTTTCGTGCACGCAATGTGGCGTAGTTTAATTTTATTTAATACTGCACAGCCTGCGGCTATTTCGTTATTATTTTGCATCCATTTTCGCGAAAATTCGAATTCTCGAAAAAATCGAATTTCGATCTAGAAAAATCGAAAATTTTGCGCGAAAACTCGAATTCTCGAAATTCGAATTTCGATCGAATTTTTAGATCTTGAAATACTCGAATATTTGAAAAATTCGAATTTCGATCGAATTACGATCTTGAAAAATTGAAAAACTCGAATTCTCGAAAAATTCGAATTTCGATCGAATTTTCGATCTTGAAAAACTCGAATACTTGATAAATTTGAATTTCGATCGAATTTAGATCTTGAAAAATCGAAAAACTCGAATTCTCGAAAAATTCGAATTTCGATCGAATTTTCGATCTTGAAAAACTCGAATACTTGATAAATTTGAATTTCGATCGAATTTAGATCTTGAAAAATCGAAAAACTCGAATTCTCGAAAAATTCGAATTTCGATCGAATTTTCGATCTCGGAAAATCGAAAATTTTGCGCGAAAACTCGAATTCTCGAAAAAATCGAATTTCAATCGAATTTTCGATTTCGAAAAATCGAAATTCTCAAAAACAATCATTCTCAATTTAATTGCACAAAAGACTAATAATGTAATAATAATAATAATAAAAGATTTTCAAGTTTTCTGTTGAACAATTGTTGAAACTAAATTCGGTTATTCACTAAAACACAATTTTCACGACCACCATTATTATTATTATATTATGAAGATTGAAGTCTTTAAAAATGTATGATTTTGATAGAATCTAAACTCGGGACTAGTTAGGCTCGAGTTCACCAACAGACGGTTATTATTTAACAGCTGTTTAAAATTTAAACAGCCGTTTAATAATATTTTGTTGATCACCATCGCTAAAATGCGGGTTAAACGCCCTAAACATCTGATTAACTTAGTGAAATAAGTTAAAGCTATTTTGACACATAATCCGCTACAATATCAAGTTATAAGTAATAGTTTATTTGCTTTGCGTGACGATGTGTTGGTTAGTGTAGGTAATAAAGGAATGGCGTGTACCGGTCAGTACCTAGATCATAACCTGGACTTAGGTCACCGTCTGTGACCTTCGTGTTTTTTGTATAAAAATTTAGCCTCCTATTTATTTTTATTACTAATTTTATTGGTTATAATGTAAAATAATTTTTTTTGTCTCATTTTTGTGACAGTGACACATATTGCTTTTTTAAAAAATATTAATTTTTTTTAATGGATTTGTATGGAATAGAATTTATTTAATTTAAAAGTGACATAAAAGACAAAGATGGTCTTATAAGCTTTAAGTTTGTTCATAAGATAGGATCTTTGTTTTAGTTTTCATTACGAAGAGAGGCCAACTTTTGTTTCGCATTCACAGCAACTGTAAATAACGTATTTTTTCTGTTTAATTTTGAAAAAGAAAATAATTAACTGTTTTGGAAATCAGAATTTAAGTTTTAAGTCATGAAAGATAAATTTAAATTTACATAAGTTATTTTCTGTACACTCTGTACTCTGTAAATTTAAATATAAGTGAGACAAATATGTAGGAATTCATAACGAATTAAATACATTTATAAAAAGAGTCGAAATTACATACCGGAACATTGAAAAAGTAGATTAACTTGAAAAAAATTTAAATTTAATTTCTGTATCCGCGAATTGCTTCGCGTGCAGTAAAGAAAATGTTAACTATTAGGGCCTAGTTACGAGTAATTTAAACCGTTTAAATATTCTTAAAAAACAATTTCGCCAATTAACGAAACAACATCCCTTGTTGTATCGTCACGCGAATCTTGGACAATTTAACAAAATGTCACACTTATTACTTCGTTATGCTGTGAATGAGTTCTAGCCATCTTAACTTAATTCTAATTAAACTTGATATACTCTTCAATGTACTTGTACGATGAATAATTTGATGGTAAATGGTAACAAAGTTAAATGAATTTTGTTGCTATTGAAATTTTGTTAGATGAGCTTAATCCTTTGTATTGCAACACTTTTGAATTTGCAAAAGCTTGTCGTAAAGGGGGTTTTAAATGGCAGTGAGCATAATGTTAACGATTAAACTCTGTCGGTTTCCCCTTCTGTTATTCAACAATAAGAAGAATTCAAAGCCTCCGTTGTCACCGGCATTTGTTTTGCTATAATAAGAGATAATCCGTTTTTCTGCTAAATGCTTCCGTTCGTACAGACCACACGGAAGCGAGGTATAAGCTGAGGTGACAAAATTTAATGACATAGAAAAATAAAGTTACTTTTACTTTAAATAGTGATGCATCTAAAATTAGAATGGGAACCTGTCTCGATTTAAAATAAACGAAACAATTGTATCCTTTTAAAAAATAATTCGCAAAATGTCAGCCATGTTTGAAAGATTCAATAATAGGAGCAGAAAATCAAAATACTTTTACATTAAATAGTGATGCATCTAAAATTAGAACGGGAACCTGTCTCGATTTAAAATAAACGAAACAATTGTATCCTTTTAAAAAATAATTCGCAAAATGTCAGCCATGTTTGAAAGATTCAATAATAGGAGCAGAAAATCAAAATACTTTTACTTTAAATAGTGATGCATCTAAAATTAGAACGGGAACCTGTCTCGATTTAAAATAAACGAAACAATTGTATCCTTTTAAAAAATAATTCTCAAAATGTCAGCCATGTTTGAAAGATTCAATAATAGGAGCAGAAAAATTGTTCTACTCCTGAAGGTCTCTTTTGGCAGGGGCAATTGACATTATTAGATAACTGTTTTATTTTCTCTTTAGAAATTTATTTTTTAGTTGTATGTTGATTATAAAACATTCTTTCTTTTCTTCTTTCACTTAACCGATTAAATAAGTTTTCGAGACAGCACAAATAATGCTATTGTTGAATAGTACTTGTCAGCCACGTTCATTGGTTGGATTAGCAACAAATTCCATTATGATTAGAACAATGTTACGATGGCGGTAGCCTTATTGAAAAATCAATTCTTCGATCAAAACAATATGCTCCCGCCTCTTGTTTCGTTTGATTTCACAGTCGATTTGTTGCTCGTGATCACCGATCAACATCTGCTCCAGCCGCGTCATGCTCTTTGGCCGTGACGTTGATGTTGTGTAATTTGTCTGTCTATGTAAATTATTACATTTCTCCGCTAAATTATCGTCTTCTGCTGTTCTTTCAAAAAGAGTCAACTCTTTTTGAAATACTTTTTGAAGGCTATGAAAACTCATTGCTTGGTTTCTAATGAGCTTTTCTACAAATGCTCATATGAATAACGCTTGATATTCCGCCCTAAGTGGTCTACGAAAAGTAAACAATTTGTTTATTTAGCATGAAATAGTAAATGTACATCATGTTGCAAACTTGCTATCGTAGGTTTCATCACACTATTTTCCTTCACATTAATCAAGTTATAATTATTTTTAAATCTACAGATTAAAGACTCAAAGTAAATCAATCCTCCGCCACCCTTGAAAATCCCTTTTCTCTTATGGATGACACCACGTTTCGTTTGCAACAAACAGAAACTCCAGATGTGAACACAAAATGCACCTTCAACTTTTACCTATTTTTTTTGTCGAAACTCGCGAACTTACCTGAAACAAGAAAAAACACACAATTAGATGTGAATTCAAAAACAACTTTAGAAAAGGTCGCACCAGATGTTTGAATTGGAACACGTGAGAATCAATAAAATCTAAAGGTGCAAAGTTTATAGAAAGAGAATCTGCAACTGTATAGTTTGTAGCAAATTTTTATGGAAATTTTAACATGACTCAAATGTCACACACCAATATGATATTTAGTAATCTGAAATAGAGATTAAAATTACTTTATTGGGCTCCTATTGTACCGTTAACAATGTAGTGGTTAAAAGTTATAAAGGGCTGTTAGCGGTCCGACTATTGGACATATGTGTTTACATTTAATTAAAGATGCTTGTAATAATATTTTTATATACTTATTAGTTAGATTTCCTATACAACTTCATTTTAAACACTTTTCTTTGATTTTGTTTGTAATGATTTGTTTTGTTTGTAATACTTAAATTTTTTTTATGTCGATGGGTTGTGGTAAAGTCATACGCTCTATCGAACAAATTAAGCTTATTATTACTTTTAAAAAGCATAATTTAAACGGTGTGGTGTAAAACAGGAGCAATAGACATATTTTCCTCCTTATCGTAATGCTCAGTGTAATCAATGAAGGTTGCCAATCAAGTTGGTCCTATTTTTAGTGGAGAAGCATTGGAAGCCTGTAACTCTAAAGTTGATACCATTTTTCATATTTCGTAACAAGGTCATCTTTCTACGTCTAATTCGATTCCTTCCGGCAATCTCGTCCATCATAATAAGTTACAAGAGTATAGATCATAGGAGCTTCTTCACTTTTAGGACTTTAAGGTTTTAAGGATTTTAATTAAGGATAACTACTTAGGGAATATTATACATATAATTGTAGTCAATAAAGTTCATTATAATATTATCAACCAGTCTGGGAGAGCATTTCCCGACATACATTGAACACCTTGCCGCATATCGTTTATTCAATCATAACCAGAAGGGAGCTTACGACTAAATATAATTCAATAGACACCCTCTTCCTGCCAAATATACGCTCTTAACTTACAAAATAATCGTGTATTCTCTTGAAGCTCTTAGCGCTATTGTAATAAGGACTATAAATGTTTGAATGATGTTGGATTTCTTCCGTGGTTTCAAGTCTGCCAATGCAGGTGTGCCGCAAGGGTCTGCTTTCGGGCCACATTTATTTTTGATTCACAATCTGACACGTGGCGTTCGGCAGCTCTTGCAGAAAAAGCATCGCAGCTTTTAACTTCCGTACGGCGCAAATGTAAACAAAATTAAATCGCCATAATGTTTTTCCGGTTTGTGAGTTTGTATTGTCGACTAGGAGTGGAGTCTATAAGTGGTCTTGTGCCAATTATTGTTAAGGGTCAATGTGTTGTTTTGTGGTTTATTTTGGGGCAACAGTTTATGGGTGTGGATTATAGTAGGGGTATTAATTTCCTTGGCTCCGTCGTTCTAATAGAAAAGTATGTATGGGGTAATTGATAGTCGGACAATAGTATGAAATGGATTATAGTTTAACGGGATACGCCTACGTGCGATTGTCTGGCGTCTGGCTGCCCGTGACCGTCGCATTCGATAACGTAAAATAACGTAAATTGACACCGTTAACCATAGCAAATGAAGAGGCCATTGTGAAATATGGAATTTGCTTTATGCAAAAAATAAGGAAACATCTTTATTCAACACAAAATAAGCTATACAAACATTAACTTAATAAGTTTTTTAGGTAAACTCCGAGCTTATCTGTACCTACATAATTAGCCTTAATATAAAAGTCGTACGTAATTTGATATTTTTGTAGTGATTTAGTATACTGCGGTCTACAGTCAAAAATTGGACAAACACTGACTAAAAAAGCCAAAGCCCTTATTTCTAATCAGAGATGGCAACATACTGACATGTCCTTATGTTGTTTCTTCTGTTTCTATGGGATGTAGCCACTTACCTAAAAGGAGTGTCAGCTTGTCTGCCATATTTCGTCTCAATTGTTTAATATTAATTATACTTTTTGTATCTAGGATAAAAAACTAACCGTTCAAGTAATATGGCCTCTCAAATACAATCGTCTGTTACATCAATAAAATTATATTAATTCTTGTCTTCAGACAGAACTTAAGGACAGAACTAACATTTTTATTATTATCAATTATAATTTTTCTAAAGAACGAGCATTTCTTAAAGAAGTCGGTCCCCATTTAAATCAATGTTCTAAATTACCCCTAATAATACTTACATGAGATTAAGATCTTCCAATCTGGCTTAATGGTTTGAAGAAATATGGTGGCGTGTGGAGAATTTTTATCACAAATCGATTGTAGGGGGTGGTTGTCAAATCAGCTTAACCGAGTAAGGGGAGAGGTTTGGCGAATTCATGTTTCGAAGTTCCTCTTTTAGCGGTCAGTCGATTAACCCTGCCGGTATTATGCCGCGCAAGCCTTATAATACCACCACTTAACATTGGCACAATTCAAGTTTTATAAAGTATTTCAGTGTTAAGTTAAAGTTGTTTACACTGTTATTATAATAGATTTGAAAAAAGACATATTTAACATGTCACGATCGCTTAAAAGACGTATTTTTTCGAACGAATATTAAATCGCGCTCTATTTAGTATTGGAGAAAAAAATTTAAGGTTTATTTTTTTTTAATGAAAAGCATACCAATATTGTACGTCAAAACAACATGTCGGCTGTGAGCGATTAAATCGAGCACGGTTGACAAATAGGCACGGTAGCACGCCACATACCGTGCGACGACGGGGACAGGGGACCTACTTACTGAAAACGTTTTAATGAACCACCCTGCCGCGTTGCCAGGGGGCATGACTTGGAGACAAAGTTCAATGAATTTCAAGCTTGACAATTACATTCAAATTTGACATTTTTACTTATAAAATTAACGAATTAGGTCATCCAATCATACGAGTAATAAGTTAACGTTCGAATTATCTTTAATAATTTATGATCTATTATTTTTTGAGTAAAGCCAGGCAGGTAAGTGGCTACGGTTACCTATTAACACAAGCAACTATTGAAGCTTATAAGTGAATAAAATTTTGGAAAATCACTTCTTACTTTATAAATTATGTTTTAAACGACTTTCTAGATTTATATTAGTAGTTTGAGCTATTGGTAATCAGTTAGGACAAATAATTTTATAAGTATAAATGATTTAAGCATGTAATTGTTTAAAAAATAAATAAATAAATATCTTCACACATTCCACACAGCACCATCTAGTTCCACATTAAGCAACTAATGCTTGTATTATGGATACCAGACAGTTGATATACTAAATATATTACTTTTTTTTGTAAATACATACATATTATAAATACAAAACATCCATGACTCAGGTACAAAGGTAAAATGTTAACACATAAACATTTGCCCCTAGCGGGATTCGAACCCGCGACCGTTTGGTTAACAGCTAGGGTTACTAGCCACTAGACCAAACGTGTCGTCAAAAAATATTATTAATTTATAATATTATATTATATAATAATGCTAGAGCATTATAAAGTGGATTATAAAAGGTATTTAACATGAAAGTTCGCTCCACCGGGGGTGGGTTGTGTGAGTATAGTTGGTTTCCCTCAAGTCGTCTGCCGATCGGCGCGCGCGCACACCAGATGGTACTCGAGGCCAATGACTTCTTAAATGTGGTTTTTTTTTTTAAATCGCTACCCCTAAATGCGGTTTGAGAATTACACGCGGCGGCGTTTAATTTGCCTTAAGTATCCATTGTGGCTATAATTATTTTCATGTATTTAAGTAATTTCTTGTTCTCTGTCACGCAATACTTATCTGCTTGCGTACAAAGTACAGACACTTAATTGTGCTCTTGCTAAAAAAACTGTTGAGTTTCAAAAGCTATGTTCAATCAAGTATTATGCACCGATAAGTAAAGTTTAATTAAATATGATTTGACTAGAAATTCAAGTAAAACTTGTAAGTAGTAGATATTATGTCATGCAAAATTAATTTCTTATATAAGTAGGTATTATTATATCTAAAATTAATCCAAATTATTTATATCCCAAAAATATACGTTTTATTAAATTTATTTTATTTAAATAAACAAATAAATAAACAAATTTTAACACGTCGATTTTTTATGGACTAAAAAAAATAAAAATAAAATTTTTGTTTAATAAATTGAAAGAAACATGCTGAATGATTTGTATTTATCTGTCTTTTCCGTACTAATATTATAAATGCGATGTATGGATGTTTGTAACTCTTTCACGCAAAAACTACTGAACCGATCGCTATGAAATTTTGCATACACTTTATCTGGGACACCAGAAACGACATAGGGTACCTTTCATCGTTCAACGCGGACTAAGTCGCGGGCACCAGCTAGACATACTACATATAATATTATTAATATGTAAAGTTTGGCACTAGCTATCTCAAAATAAAGATCCAACGCTTGACAAAAGTATATCTCACAGGCAAGTGGCATTAGATTTAGAAGTGGCATGGCACAATATGTTTTACAGATATTTTAAAGTAAATTCTTTTTAAAATAAGATATTTTAAACCTGGTTACTCGGTAGGAATTGGAAAAATAGAGTCGAAACGGCGCGTGCTTTCAAAACGGCCTCAGATAATTGCAACGTTCGGAACTCGGCCTCACCTGCGAAGCTCGGGTACACGCCACAACTTATCCTTTTATTCTCCACATAATAAGTTGTTTGCGAGCTTTTCGGAATTTGCAAAATAACTACTCATTACACGTTTCGAATTGTAAGGGATGCTCTTGTTCGTAGAACGACTATAAATCTATACTATAATAATGTTAGATAATAATAATGGCGCACGCTCATATAATTTTTTATTTAAGTTACTATTTATAATATCAGTTTTTGACATCAGTTATCTGCCAGTGAAAGTCCCTTCAAAATAGGTGAAGCCCTTTCGGAGATTAGCGAGAACAAACAGTTAGACAGATAAACAAATATATTTTGAGATTTATTAAAAGAATGACATTAAATCCTTGGAGTTTTAATATTTTGCTGATTTTGACAAAATTCACTAGAATGCGTCGTTTTTTTTGTAGAATAAAAAATAATTGTTAACTACTCGTATGTAGATAACACGGTTTTCAAACTATTATTTAAACCAGATTAAAAAATGGTTTTAATATATCTTTTTATTTGCGTAACAAATAATTTAGGTGCATCTGTTTTGTTTCCTATCTAAACTATGAAAATAAAAAAAAAAAATTAAAAAAAAAATGGTACTTCAACACTTCAATATTTTTAGAAACCGAAAAAAAAAAAAATAGTTTTCAAAAAGAGAACGTTGTAGATACATACATAATAATAATAAAAAATAAACATAAAACTCCATGTCTGTTAATAAACCAGTATACCAGAAACATTTCGTGGTTGCAACCAATTTTTTCATTAGACGCATTATGCAAACCGCAGCGCTTCCAATTTTTTTGAGATTTTTTTTTTTAATTGACTCCAACAATCCTTACGTAACATGTTAACACGCGATCAAAGATGCTGATCAAATTAACGCGATCAAAACACCAATTTTACGTTCGATCAAATATATTGCCCTTTTATGCCATTATTTGATAGACAGAGGCACGATATGAGGGTAGCAGAGATTATGCTGCCTACAGCTATAGTGAAAAATACCATCATAATACCTACCTAATCCAGATCCAGATGATATATGGTCTGATAAATTGTTTCAAAAAATATAGTCGCGGGCACCAGCTAGTATAATTATATGTCGTGATTACATGAAATTTTGCATACACGTTGTCTGGGTCACGAGAAACGACATAGGATACCTTTCATTGTTCAACGCGGACGAAGTCGCGGGCACCAGCTAGTATAATTATAAAAATGTCGTGATTACAGTTAGTACAACAGCTGATATAATCGACTTTGGTTGTGATTAGATCGAGTCATAAGTAGGGAATAGTCAAGACAGCCTAACCAGTTGTGGGCCAGCTTAAGTGATGTGAATTCAAGGAGTACCTACATTTAGGCGGACAGATGCTGCGGTGGCTGGTGGTACAGTTAGCGAGCGGGACAAGGCGGCGACAGCTGTGCGCGCAGCTGTAGCTTTTTGCTGTGCGCCTGCGCAGGTACCTACGCGTACTGCACGTGCCGACCAGTTGACTTGACACCCAATTTGCATGAGCGTGCGACTTGATACGCGCGTGCCGACCGCTATGTGCGAAAGTGTTTAGTTTTGCAATTTGCTCCTGTGCCTTTTTTCAGGAGACCATCTTTTTATCATACGCTTCTTTCATCGGACAATTTGACAGCTCATTATAGGTGTGATGTCGTCTGTATACGAATTCGTGCATTTACAAGATCGTCGAATTGCATGAAAAGTACTGTTAAGGTTGTCTTCTATATGTGGTCAGGCTTTTCAGTGCGCTGCTGCCAGAGTGCTGATTTAACGGTATAAATAAAAAGAATAATATCATCTAAGTAAATTTTACGCTATTCATTCTTGCTTCTCATAAAGCCAGTGCATCTGAAGTCCACAAAGAATTAATTTCTAATGAAAATAAGGAGGTAACTTTACAGCCCAAGAGGAATGACTTTTGGCTGCTGCAGAATAGCAAACATTGCTGGATCGAATCCCTATTCTTTGGCAATGATACGTAGATACTGTCACTGAGGTCTTCTATAAGGGCTCACCCCCTTAATTTTGTCTAAATTTGATAAAATTTAATGTGTCCTTGCAAATTAATCTTCATAGCCTGCATGCTACAATAATAAACTCTTTAAAAATAATCCCTATACAATTATTGTAGACCGATAACGAAAAAATTAATTATTTAGCGAAATTAATAACTATTACATAAATGATAATTATATGAAACTTTTGAATAGTTTAAACGGATTTTGTCTAAAACTTAATAATATACATATTTCTAATTGAGCGAGATAGCAGCAGCAACTATGCTGCTGCTGCTGCTGTTGCTGCTGCTGGATTTTGGATTTTCTGGAGCCAGATTAAGAGTGGTATTATCTGGATAATTTTTCAAGTTACAGGAAGGAGTAACCAAAAGTAACGGAGGTAACGCGAAAGACGCGTGCGTTGCATTGAAAGCGGCGCACGCGCAGTACATACGCATCTGCTGCGAAACCTGACACGCTCCTTACCATATGAATTATGCTACTTCCTAAAAAAAGGTCTAAAAAAATAACACAAGCCAAAACCACCCTTACTACGAACACAAATAGCCCAAATTTATTATACCGTTTTGAAAATATTAAAACCGATACGGTCAAGCGAATTTGGCGCTTGCTTGTCTCAGTTTAAAGTTGAGATTATAAAATAGTTTTGAATGCACAACAGTGCTCCAATAAGCAAGTCATCTGGACGAAAAGACATATGTATATATTCGCCAAGGTACAGACGCCAGATGTCGCATCTAGCGGAGTACGAGATGACTGTCATGGGGTTTTTTTTTACATGCCTCTGCAATGTGTAGCGGTATGTATGATCCTGTTAGTTTTGATAACTTTTATTAAACTGTATATACAATTCAGTAAAAGGTTTTACAATTAATAATCCAAATAATGGTTAATTAGTGTTTTTAAAAGGTAGGCTTTGGCGGATTGATGATGTGGCTACATTAACTTATTAACACTAGCAAGTCTATTGATGCAGCAATTGGGCTAAGAGTATAGCATCACTAGTCTTAGGGCCTCTTTCACCAACTACAAGTAAAGTGTTGATTAGTTACTTTTAGAAATAATTTTATGTTTTATTAAATTATGCACTCGGTTTACTGAATCCTTCGATAGGCGAATTTTATTATTATTTTCTTTTTAATGTTTTGAACTTTTGCCGTACAAACAAATGTATATTCAGCTCCATCGTTTCCGGTGACCGGTGACTTTAAATGGCGGTTAGCCTACTTGACACTTTACACGGAGATGGTGAACGAGGCCCTTAAGGTTATACCTAATAATACCTATACATGTCTCGAGGTTATAGAATGATAATATCGATGTTCTATATCTATAAGGTAGCTAAATTAAAATGTTCTATATCGACATTGTCGTGTGATTAATAATACAGCACGAACTAACGTCGTGACGGACAAACATACCCATTATAATAACATAAATAGCATTTTTAATTTGTTAAATTTATGCGCCCACGTGCGTCTATTTCCATTCGCAGCCAATTTCCTTAAAGCATCAAGTCTGTCTTTTGTTTTGTTCCGACAATGGTTTGGTATAAAAAAAAATCGCTTCTGGCGTTTTAACAGTAGATCAAATTTGTTGAAATTGACAGCTTTTTAAAAAGAAGTTGAACTCTAAACAATATATAATTTATGATATATATTTTTATATTCCACAGTTGTGTAAAAAATTCTCCTATTCGTAAGAAGCAGTAACCAGAGATATATTAAACAAGAAAGGATGCGCCCTTAGCATACTACCAGTGACAAAAAAAAATAGGTCCTCCTTTATTTGCACATTTACTAAAAATAATTAGTTTTCATTGCCACCTTAATAATTATTTTTAATTCTTATTGGCGTATTCTGTTATTGAAAAGTGTTCTCATTGGTTGGTTGGTTATCAGAGTGATAAATCGTCGAGACGTGTGTACTATAGAGTTGTCAAACTCCGACTAACACGTGAAGAGAGCAAACATTGCGGATACATTGCGAAGGCGTCATTTACATTGCTTGGAGGCGCATCCACTTGTTTAATATATCACTGGCAGTAAACTTATAATACTGTAGGTTAGCAGGACTTCATTTCATGCCTTTGAAGTTGTTTGGCCGAATTGGCCTTGACCATCAGAAAGAATTGATCATTCTTCATGTGTTTTACATAATGGACAGGCACAATAATCACAATCACCATCACACAGGCTGGGACCACTGCTAGATATATTTATATTTACATTTGATATAGTACACAAACAGAATATACTTGAAAACTATAAATTACGTGTGTATGGATAATTATCTAAATTGCAATCCTAAACAGTGTACTTAACATGTTTAATTTAACTTAACTACTAATGGTTTTAAATACTTAATTAATTCTTATAATACTTTCCTAATTTCTAATTAAATATTAGTTTTAATCTATTTTTGAATATAGAAAACCTGCCGTCAAATATATCAAAACCGACCTCACACCCGATAACCATATCATTATAACTTCGACACATCCAAGGGATATATTTTTATATATATCCCTTGGATATATATAAAAATATATATCCAAGGGATTGTAATAGGATGTGCTTATGTGCTTAAACTATTCAAAAGTTTTATGTGCTTCGATGGAAAAGGGACCAGAGTGAGGAGAACGTGATCTGTATTTAATTTTGATCTTAATTGCGGAGAGAAGATATAGGCTCTATTAATTTGTCTCCAAAACACAAGTAATCCTAGCTTGGAGGTCAGGGGCCAATATATGTATATGTATTTTAAAACCTATATTACTGCCTAGCTATGTTCCTGTTAAAATGTAATGTAATGTATACAATACTTACTGACTTAAGAAATAAAGTATTTTTATTATTATTATTAATTGATTATCGGTATCGGTCATCGGTACCCCAATGCATATTCAAACAATACGTACTTTTAGTACTAACATTAAATATGTTACAAAATTACATGAACCTTATAACTTGGAGTATAAAAGTTCGTTGGTTGCAAAGCGAAATTAAATACTTAATCATTTTTAATGCGTAGGTGAGGTCAGTTTTAAGCTTTTGTTACGTTTGTACAGCGAATAAAAGAAATATAATTTGCCGAAAAACTCAATTGTTACTTCAACATGTAAATGTCAAGAGTCAAGAGTCAACGTGTAAAACATTTCTAAGGAAATCCAATCAAACTGAAATATGTCAGCAAAAAACCACATATTTGTGAAAAGCTAATAATAATGGATTTATTATTTCTTTTTAAATTATTATTTTGTGAATCATACGTAAAACGATGTTCTACATATTAATAATTTTTCTGTTTCTCCACATTTAAAGTTCTTTTTTCATTCGCTCAGTGCTCAAGTTAAGTATTTTACATCATCTTATATGAATAACTGAACATCTTCTAGAGTTATTGCTTTGATAAATATAAATGAAATAATTGATGCAGTCCAAGAAGATAATAAAACACAAATAGGTAATATTGAAGTCATCACAAATAATGTTGGAATAGATAATTGTTTAGGCTCTTTAGGGATAGATATTCAGAAAGATGTCCAGGCAATCAGCAATACACCTGTTACTGTTGGTCCACCTTAATTCTTTAAAAGTATATGATGATCTGTTAGCATAATTATTTAGAGAATATCTTTAGGAAGGACTAAATTTTAATTGAAAATAGAAATACCAGAAGACCTTAACATTAGATCTATTTTTTTAATTTAATTTAACTAATGTAAAGATGTCAGCTACGCCACGTTGCGGTTCGATCCACTCTATGCGACTCTATCAATATGTTTTTAATTAAAATGGATTCAATTATTGAGTACGTATGCAAATAGTTGTCCGCGAGGCGCCAGGGGTGGGGTGGGGAGGGGGGGGGGGGGGGGACGCGTCGGGACGTCGTCTGCGTATCCCGTCTTTGATCTGCGCCCGCGCAGCCTTTATAACCGAGTAGAGGCGGCAAAGAAAATCCTTATGTAGGACAACTGAAAAAGCGGCCACTCTATTAAGATTTTTAACGATTAAGATCTATCTATTAAGATTTATTAAGATTTCCCTACGTAAAGTGTTTTATTTGATTGAAGCTATTTCAAAAGTTCCCAATTAATTTCTCTCCTAAACGTGTATAATATAAATTATAGTCTGAAATTTTCGCTTATTTTGATTTCAAATTATTCAGCAGTAGCTAGTTATAAAAAGGTTATACGAAGGATCTTTATAAGTATAAAATGAAATCGTGGCGTGTGTTCCTCAGTCTGTGCGACGCAAGTCTGTAGGGGGCCGCGAGAGTGAGCGCGGTTTATTTGCAAATATGCCGCCGTTAAAAGCCGTCGCGTTTAGTTAAACGTCATTGGCAACAATTCCAGAAACAGACGCATTGCCACCCGATCCGATTGTTTGGCGAATTTGTTTCCAACTGAGGTGTTCTTGTACTGTGCTATCATCAACAATAGTTCTATAACTTAATGTTGGCTGGCAGACTGACGTTTCATTTGATGGTAGGTGGCTACCGTCACTTTTGACGACCAATTGGTCTAAGGTGCTTGTTTTGCAAATGAACTTTTCAAAGTTAGCTCTGGTCAGAATGTACATTGCAATGCATTGGTCAGTGTATGGTTATCCCATAACATTAGTATAGTTTTTATGGATTATTAAATTGTGACACAAGCCTATAAGTAGGTACTTAATTCGGGGGCCATATAATTCTATTGGTGGCTTACATCTTGGTATTTTTTTTAACTACATATCGCCAGTATTGCCATTAACATATATGTACCTAATGCCATTAACATATATAATATCTTAGCTGGATTAAGGATAGGAAAAAATGCTCTGGCATCTCTTAAACACAAGAGCACACCTGCTGTTATTTTACGACGATCTTCTCTAAGTGGGCTGGTTACTGCAGCCAGGAGTGCTGCCCATTTTATGAGTGCGAAACGAAGTGTGTAATGCCACTATAAAAGTTTACAAGAGTTTGAGAAAAGCAGCAAAACATTAACTTGTACATTTATAGCTGTCGTTTATTCAACGATAAATAATTTCGCATGACAGTTGGCAACCGTGTGAATAGATCACTATCACACAACAGAAATATAAATTGTTTTTAAATGTTGATTGTTGTTTTCATTCTGTCATTTGCGGGTCTCGTGATGTGACAGTTTGAATTCCGCAAAATGTCATTACAGCTTTTTCCATTAGTCCCGAGAGAATTACTTTTTAATTGACAACAAAAATTATGCGAACCGACCCTTTAAAAGGAAAGCTGGACATTTTGTCTATGGACACGTTTGTTATTTCGAAATTATTAGGTTAAATGTACTATTGTGCAATACTCGGTGGAACGCAGAGCTAGGAGTATAAGGTTATTGGTGGCAGTACGTTTTTAAAAACTAAGATGCAGAGCCTGGCACATAGACGTAAAATTGCCAATCTATGTGTCTCTTATAACATGTAATTCGGAGAGTATGCTCAGGAGCTGCATGAACTCATATCGCCTTCCCCTTTCTTCCATCGGACATACAGACGTACAAATGGTTACCATCCTCATCTTGTCGATATCCCTCTAATTAGGACCAAGCGCTTTAAAACATCTTTTATAATGCGCACTGCCAAAGGTTTGGAACTCCCGAGCTCATATAACCCAAATCTTTTCAAAGTTCTCGTGAATAGGCATCTTCTGGGTTGAGAATGAGGTTCGCTCCATCTTAGGCCTCATCCTTACTACTCAGTTGGTTGTTGGTCAAGAGATCCATCTTTAATAAAAAAAAACCAAAATAGTTGTTTTCATATGTAAATTACTTGTATATGTATTAAATCTTATTTTCTTATTTTATTTCAAACATCCACAAGGAGGCTAAGCTATAAAGTTTGGCAGTAAGCACATTGTCGGTCCCCGACTTTGGACATTTGGGTGTATTCCAAGAACAATTTTGCAACTGAATTGTTCGTCGGCGGTCTAGTCTGTGGTGTAGTGATGGGAATATATGTTTTTAGTAAATTTATTGAATCAAGAAAATATTATTTTCTTATGAGAATGTGTAACAGATGGCTCAACGGTCTATTAGACGGGATAGTGCTTTGCAACACCAGGAATGAGACACAGCGTAGGGAAATAACAAAAAAAGTAGGTTCTGCTATTTAATGGTGATCTTCTGTAAAAGAGTGTTTACTTCTATATGCATTGAATACCATAATGTAAGGTTTAGAAAACCATGAATGTCTACTATGATGATCACGTTAGACTTACGTTAGACGTTAGACGTTACCCATTAGTTTCTTATACGATTAAATATACGAATATTTATAGTATTGAACAATTTTTTTTACATTAAATCTTGATTTAGGTACATTTATTCTACATTAAAGTTTATATGTAATACTTAAAATTAATTTCGATAATGACAAATTATCCTATGTAATCTATAATTTCACATCAAAAATAAGTTTTCTAAATAATTTTGGTAAGTAATTGAGAAAATCGAACGAATAAGCGATTTAAGACAGTTTCAAAAACTTGGACTGCTTATTTAAGCTCGACATTTTTGGATTCGGTCGCCGTATAATGCGTAATGTGCCTTCATACCATTTTCCCGGAAATTGATAGACAGCCGGAAAAAATATAAGGGGCTGTGAAGTTGGCATGCGACTGCCAACACATTTCCCTCCTTCGTTACACAACAGGACATCCACGGGTCAACGGACCCATCATGTTTAATCCGCGCCGACTCAGCAATATTTTCAAATATAATATACCAAAAAGTATTAACTTCTTTTATAGATATTAGCAGATAAATAAAGCCAAATATTTATGTCTGATGGATTTTTGTAAGGGAAAGAAATCATTTCCATTACCCTCTCAAATTGTACCTTACCCTTTACCCTTACAAATTCTGTATCTTCCTAATATGACAATCTATTATCAAGTGAGTCGTGAGGCTGGTCTACAAGCCTTTCCGATTAAAAATATATGTTTTAATTACTGAAAGAAATATTTCTACACTAAGATTATAAAGAGAGAAGATTTGTATGTTTGTAATGAATAAACTTAAAAAATAGTGGACCGATTAAAAAAAAAAATTACCTATAGAAAGCTATATTATCAGGGAGTAACGTGGGATATATTTTATAAAAAAAAAAGATACGCTAGCGAAGTCGCGTGCAACAGCTAGTCAACTATAATTCACAAAATCTGTGTTATTCGCGGAATAGCGCGTAACTTTTTTGTTTATCAACCGATTTGAATGAAACAAACACTAAATGTTACCGGAAACTTGCTACAACACATCAGTGAAAACCGCATCAGAATCTGTTAACCCGTTTCTGAGATCAGCAGCCGTTTCTGAGACAAATGTATATTCAAACAACGATTTTATTATATATATAATGATGATAACTCTAGTTAATTGTTATCCTGATTTATAAAATTAATTTATCGGCTATTTGTAAAGAAATGAAGCGCAAATATGAACCGCATCGGATACATTGAAATGGGCCTCAACCCGAAGGAAGGCTTTACGAGGGGTCAACGACCGCGGCGGTCGGTGGGCGAGACGTAAAACTGCAGCCGCGGCCTCACTTTGATGTATTCAGGGCTCACTATCGTTTGCAGCTTAAAAAGTTTAAAAAGCTACTCAAAAAGCTCAGTCCTTTTCGACTCAATTTCGACAACACTTCTTACTTACTCCCGCTTATTATATTCAATCATTGTAATTAGTCTTAATGATATATCCTTGTTAAAAAAATCAGGAATTCTTTATTGAATAATGTCTTAAAGATTTATGTACAATTGGACAAGTATAGGCATTCTTCTTTCATAGAAGTTTTTTTCAACAATAAATATTTGATGCTATAATATAATATAATAATGTATAATTCACATCGGCCTGTCTGTCGACATTAACATAAAAAAAAAAAATGAGTTTTTAATATGATTTTTGTATACTTAGGACACTAATTTAACGAATTCTAATGACATAAGGAAATCATCGCTCTCAGTTTTTATTATGAACTGAGTTATTATGAATCATTATTTTCATTAATAAAACATTTTAATATTTATTAAAATAAATATCTAAGTCAGACAGGTGTATAAATACACGATGAATAATTCATACGTTAAATTGATTAAACTAATTTCAAGCAGATATCATGGCATGTCGTCTTTCGTCGTTAGAAAAAAATAGGGTAAACGCCGCGATGATGGCCACCGAATAAATTAATGTTTAATCTATCGTGAAACTAGTTTTTGTATAATGTGTGGATTGAATTTTTATTAAAATTATCTAATAGGCAGGAGGGTGTGCTTATCATTAAATATGTTTTATTTAATAAAAAAAAAATACATTTTTTGAGAGACATTTAATTTTGATGATACTTTCAAATTTATTTATTACTAGCTGGTGCCCGCGACTTCGTCCGCGTTGAACGATGACAGGTACCCTATGTCCTTTCTGGTGTCACAGACAACGTGTATGCAAAATTTCATTGTGATCGGTTCAGTAGTTTCTGCGTGAATGAGTTACAAACATCCAAACATACTTTCACATTTATAATATTAGTACGAATTTGTTATCATCACTAGCACCGGAATTCGGTTTTTATCATGAAACCCCTGTAATAAATAAGACAAAACCTTGGAATTAAGGTTTTAATAAACAATATGAAATTAGCAAAAATACAGACATTTTTATAACTACGTCTGTCGTTTTATACATGAAAATAAAATATATATTATAATTTACATAAAACATAGAAAGAGGTATGACGTAAGAAGTTTAGATATAGTTAATATAATACCACAACCCTTTTTTAAATGTATAATATTTATGGTGAAACCACATTTCAACGGGTTTATAAATAGGGGTAAAAATCAAATTAGAAAGTGCTAATCCCGTGTCGCCATCAATTAAGGGCCCTTAAGAAAGTGTTTAAAAATATCGACACCCTAATGCGGTGGCCATAAAACATGTCTAACTGCCTCACTGCTCGATGCTCGCCGGTCTGTCGCCTCGCCATATATTTCACCAAAAAGCAACAAACAGACTGGCATACTGTCATTGTATTATACAAACTGAATGAAAAAAACTGTATGGCGACTCTTGTGGAACTGGAATTGGGCATTGTGGGCATTCCCACTTCAGTATCTGCTTAGAAAGTGGCCTGGGAATACACAAACTCTGCTATTATCTCGTATACTAATATAATAAATGCGAAAGTATGTTTGGATTTATGGATGTTTGTGACTCTTTTACGCAAAAACTAGTGAACCGATCACGATGAAATTTTGCATACACGTTGTCTGGGACACCAGAAAGGACATAGGGTACCTTTCATTCAGAAAAAAGGACTATTCCCTAGGGATAAATAAAAAATAAAAAACTAACGCCTGGCCAAAGTGTTATAGCAACACGAGGTCAAGCGTTATATTGCTTTTTTTTTAAATTTTAAACGCGGACAAAGTCGCGAGCACCAGCTAGTTTATTATAAACTAGCTTTTACTTAAGCGTGGATAACAAAAAAAAATCACGCATGGAAAAATTCTAAAGTGGACCGTCTGCAGTCCACTTGACCGTTCTTTAAATAAAAAAAATAAACATAAGTATTCCTAAAGAGGAAAAAAGCTATACACATACAGTTTATTAAATTTTGAAAAACAATTAATTTTTTTCATTTAAAATTTCATTAATTATTATTTTATTTTTCGATTGATTTTATTGATAAAAAAAATCGAAGCGATATTGGTAAATAATTTTATTTTTCGGTTAAGTGTTGTAATTTAAGTAAAAATCCAAGTTACTTCATTTGTCGTTTCAACCAAAAACATGTTATCATTTTTTTTAATATCCATAATAAAATGATAACATGTCTGTTTTTATATGTAGGCAACATTAAACATACGTAGGGCGAATTTTTGTTTGATTTTCTTAACAATGGTTCCCTATAATCCTAAGACAGACGCACGCCGGTGTCTTTTTTTATCAAACAGAAATTATTTAAAAAAAAAAAAACAACAAAAACCGAGTACAATATAAGCGCCCGCGCACATGCGTCGCCATATTTGAATTTTGGATCGGATGCGAAAAAAATCAAACGCAATGTGCTCCCCGCACGCGCTACGCCATATGTACAGACCGAAACTGATAAAAAAATATTTTTTCCTCACTCATCAAACACCCAAAGCGGAGATAAGTGTGTAAAAAAAATTTAAACATAAGCATAATATTAGTAGACGGCAGTATTTTAAATAAAAACGTCTCACAAAAACCTAGCGGTGCTCATTTTGAGGTTAAATAGACGAAGCGCTCAGCGCACTCAATAGGGTTGTCACTAAACACAAAAAGCAAGCCAATATTTTTTTAAACCAATTTGTGTATAAATTACTCGGACAGGGTAAAGTTTAATCAAAAAATTATTTTTCTACTAAATTTTATTAAGTTATTTGCGGGCGATGTGAGTAAAATTTCAAGGTCGAATATTGTGCGACGCTTCAGTGTAACGCTTTAGTGTACAACTTATGTTAAATCAGGATTTATGTTCAGTGATAATATTAATACACTAATGTAAATATAAATTATATTTTCAGATTAATGTACCTAATATAAATGAAGACTGAAACTATCTAAATATCTAATTCATTGGAATTAATAAGCGATTTTTGTCTTAAAATGTTGAGACATTTTGTGCGAACCCTGATTAGTAGCAAGATTGCGCGGGCGCAGGACATCTGTCGCGGTGAAATTTTGTTTGTTCGTCACTCGTTACGACGATTGCAACCACTGGATATTAATAGACAAAAGTTATTTAGTTATGTAGATGTTCAGAAATAATTACTGCAACAGACAGTTTGCAAATTTACAAATAAACTTATTTACTCGTCGTGTGTTCCAATATAAAGGTTAGCACAGTTAAAATATATTTTCTTTATAAACGATGTTAATAATACCATGTAAAACTAGTATTATAAACTTATATACACTTCCCATAGAGTTAAACTGTCCAGTTGTTTAAACCACCTGACTTCATTATTAACCACTGCATAAAGTAATTGTTTTGGAACCGATTATCTACATTCATCTAGATTTATCTAGGAGTAAACAGGCGTTCTAGAAGTGAAGATTCTGATGTGTGTTTTTTTAGTCTTTTAAAGACCTAATAAGTTTTTTTTTAATGGTAGTAATTTAGGCGAGGGCTGCATCGAAGCGACCGAGTTACTCTATTTAGGTATCCACACGAAATGGTCCATAATTTGGGCGGCTTCTTTGAGTTATACCAAAAATGTGTTATCGTTAAAGGATTTCGGTTAAAAATTACAACTTGTATCGAGTTGAGCGCCCACACTCTTGCGCAATATATTCTAATTAAAATTGAAATTAGCTTCCAAAATGTAACAATGTTAGCTTGTATTTATGGATCATATGTATCAACCAAGGTTCAATACTAAATAAGATAAAAAAAAAAATAGTTTTAAGAACATTTGTCTGTTTGTCTATGTATGCTAATATCGAAAGATGCTTTACAGATTTGAATGCGGTTTTCATTTTATTGTAGCAAGCCTCCTGAAATATATTAAAATTATAAAAATTGAAATATATAAAATGGCGCTATTCTAGAATTCTATTCGCTGTCACATCTATCATAGTGGGAAGGTATATCTGTGTTTTGAAAGACGGATACGGATACGGATACGGATACGGATACGGATACGGATACGGCTCGAGTAATTTTATTTTTTTCAAACATTCCACACAGCACCATCTAGTTCCACACTAAGCAACTAATGCTTGTATTATGGATACCAGACAGTTTTATATACTATACAGATTACGTTTTTTTTAAAAACATACATAATTGTAAATACAAATATCCACGACTCAGGTAAAAAGGTAAAATGTTAAAACATAAACATTTGCCCCTAGCGGGATTCGAACTCGCGACTGTTTGGTTAAAAGCTAGGATTACTAGCCAATAAACCAAACGTTTATAAAGTGCCAGTAACAACGCTCTGGGGACGGAAATCATGTCCGGAACCTCAATTCTATTATGATTATAAAACAGCAGGTGTTGTATGAGAGGGCAAAAAGCTTCCCTCCGAATTTAGATATTTCAAAAACAAAAAAAAAAAAACTCAAGCATAGGCACTGTGGACACGCGCGAGTTTTTTTTGGTCTATTGTCCTCTTTATTAAAATTCAACTTTTTAAGCCAAATTTTTTTAAAGTTCAATTTTTTAAAGCTCGATCAATGTGGTTGTCATATGTTTCAGAAAAACATTTTTTCACCTGGACAATGATAAAACCGTTAATAATGAACGGTTTGTTTAAAATTTGAAAAATTCTTTCACTGTTGGGAAGCTATATTATCAGCGAGTAACATAGGCTATATTTTATAAAGTTACGCGGACGAAGTCGCGTGCAACAGCCTAGTAACTACTAAAGTTTCAAGTTCTCAATAACAGCTGTTGCATTACGACATCTTCTATGGCAAACATTGGCGCAAACATTCGGTTCAAACGTTGGTCCAGACAATTAAAGTTTATGAATGAATGCCACTGAGTATATTTAGCAGAAATTCACGGAATACGTAGCGGAATGCACCGACCGCATCACGGGAATGAATCGGTTTAAATTTCATTCATCGAAATCACATTATAGCAATAGTAACTACCTACCCAATAGATCCAACACAGTCTCATTTGTAAGGCATGTAAGTATATATATTTTTATTTATTAATATAGGTTTACTGTGGGACAGCATTTAGGCCGTGCAGGAAAGACGAGGCTGACGATGGAGCGAGCTAACCAAGAAAATACCTATTCAATCGAACTTTAAAAAGATTTGGGTTATTATGAGCTCGGAAACACAGACGCCGGAAGAGATCTTACTAATATTATAAATGCGAAAGTATGTTTGGATGTTTGTAACTCTTTCACGCAAAAACTAGTGAACCGATCACCGTGAAATTTTGCATACACGTTGTCTGGGACACCAGAAAGGACATAGGGTACCTTTCAGACAGAAAAAAAGGACTATTCCTGAGAGATAAATAAAAAATAAAAATCTAATGCCTGGCCAAAGTGTTAGAGCAACACGGGGCAAGCGTTATATTGCTTTTTTTAAATTTTCTATAATTTTAAAAGATGTTTATAATACAGAGACATATTGTAATACATTCAATGTGTGATTACCACAGATTATAATCTAAAAAACAAACTACGACATAGTTAATAGGGGAATATTAAAAAAAAAAAACATCTTTCTATAAAATATTAGGTCGTAATAAATTTTGAAATTTTCCCCAAATTTTGTAAATTAATTTGCGAGTAGCGTTATTTTTAAAATTACAGCTGTATGTAATCTAAATAAATAAATAAAAAAAAAAATAATAAAAAAAAATTTAATGTGAAAAGATAAGAAAGTTAACAAAATGATAAATAGCATTAATTTATTAAATTAGCACGTATTTACTACAAAATTATCGGACAGGTAAATTTGTTGTTGAAAGAGTAAACATTTTGGACATTTGAGCGGCTCCAATCCGTCAAAACCATTACGTGATGCAACATCAATACACAACAATACAACATTATCTTTGTTGTCCGCTTTTACAAACTCTAACACCACAAACCAACAATGGAAGGAATGCTCTACCTGGCGTCAGTTCCCACGCCTAAATAACACTATTATAAAAAAAAAAGGAACGAAAATCATTTTCACACCTTCGCGGAAACGTCTTAAAGTCTGCTTTTATTACGAATATAAAATAATAATGTATTCATAAAATGTCTTCTTTAATTTTTGTTTATATTAAACTTAAACACAATAATGGTGGCATCTTTTGGTTTAAAATGAACATTGGTTAACGGTGAAAAGCGCCATCTGGCCAAAACAAATTGAACTTGAACGCAATCAGGTAGCAATAGGCGCCATCTTACATTCTCCTAGTGTAACTTTTTTGTTTAAAGATGAAAGAGATTACGCCTTTATTAATAGATGGCACCAGTTGCGTTGGATTTGCACCTGTTTCCCGCATGTCTTGATAAGTTTTCTCTTATTATTGATAAGAGAAACCATATCCCTAAAAACAGTTGATTATCTGTTTACTTCTCTTGTGTAGCCCCAGCAAATTGTGATCATGCTTTAAGTATTATTATGTAAGGTAAGTATACAATAAACAAAAGTTTAGGTACCTATGGGCTCATTGAATAAATTAGTGTTGAAAAGAGCAAATACAAAATGCGAGTTTCAAACTAAAAATAAATAAATAATAATAAATACAATATAATTTACTATTGCAAGAGCTTGTAATTAACAATCAATTAGCAATAAAGAATATATTAAGAATATCTTATCTTATAACATAATATGGCTGAAAAACCTGTGTAAAATGGTTATTTATTATTTTACATTATACATACGTAGGTACTACATGTTATTATTTATTAATATAATAATACAATATTACATATAATACATGTATTAGGTACATATAAATTTTCCTTAATTATATGTACCTAATATAATAAATAATAGCAACAAAATCTCACTATATTTTGTTGCGCGTTATCTAGAGTAGCGTTCAAGTTGATGAATGTCTTCGATGATTTGCAGTGTCAAAGGCTGCATTGTGCTGTTGATGTAAAAACATTTTATTTCATATTTCGTCTAATTCAGGATAATAATGATTATGCTTAATAGTGCCAATATGGAAATTTAACTCTAAAACTCCGCCAAGTTATTAATTATAACTTTTACTAATAGTTTTACTAACAAAACTAAAACAATATCTAATAAAGCTTCTCAGTTCCACAGTCCCCTGCAGCAATAAATCTGGCTGCTTCTAATAAACAACTCACTTGCGCCATCTGCCGTCGACACGCGTTCATTACTCGCCATAAATCATCACGGGCAGAGGGCGCTTGTAACTTGTGCGATATATTACAGGAGTGTCTGGGGAAACTCGGAAAAGATTGTGTTTACGAGGTTACTTTCCGAATGACTTCTGCAGGTGTTGTCGGTAAAGGGAAGGAAATGATAAGTGATTTTCGCCTAACTTTATAGCGCTCCGTATAGATTTTATGTGGGTAGGCTATTTTCACCAACCGTCGTGTTGTCTATACTAAAAATGTAATAAAGCGGAAGTGATTGGTTTTTGTTTGAAAGGAAAACTCTTTGAACTATCAGTAGAATTTGTAAAAATTCTACTGCTCTTTTAACATTTATGTAATTATAATATTACTTAATATGAATCAAATTTGTGTCTCTTAGAGTGACTACTTAGTTTAAAAAAAAAAAAAACTCATTCCTTACAATAAAATAAATAATAATTATTTTATTGATAAAATTTTATCAATAAATTATTATTTTTTTAATTAAATAAATTAAAAAATTTACTCTCGTTCCTTACAATAAAATAAATAAAATTATATTTAATTATTTTATTGACATTACGTAATTATGTGCTAAATGAAAATTATGGGTATAGCGCCAGAAGTAACACTTGTATAGGTATAAAATCGCTTAACAAACCAAAATAAGATTTCAATTGAAAATACAGGCGAAGTCAATAAATTACACAATGTTTGTACATTTTAATGAAATTAATTTGCATAAATGCTTTGTAACAACACAATATGTGGTCGTTTTAATCGTCTAGCCCTTAGGTGGGTGAAACCATCTCATGATCATATGCAAATTGGATAAAAGGAAATTGGTTTTATGTATGTATAGTTAACTATGCCTACATACATAATTATGTACTATATTTAGTATATGGTACCTACTATGTATTTATAGGTATAGTCAATTAGTACGTATATTTTGTAGAAATCTTTTTTTATGTTAAGGTCGATGGAGAGGCTGACGGTCCACTTGATGGTAGATGGCTACGGTCGCCTATAACACCAGCAACAGCAGTGTGCTGCTGACCATAGAAAATTAAGGATAAGGGATGGGCATCCCTTACTCGCTCAACGAAACACAACAGCACATATGCTGTTATTTGCTCATAGGTGTTTTACTTACATGTCCTTTAGATACGAAGGCGTTATTTCAAGTAGGTATTCTGTAAGGGGGTGGTTACTGCCGCCAGACTGGCTGCCTCGTTCTAATAGATTGGATGATCGGAGTAGCTCGTAATAGCTCACATGTCTGTGTAATAGCTGCTTAGTATACTTAACTTAACTTACTTATAAGGTTCTACTTATAGGTAGTAAGTGCATTGTAGATTCTGAGCTTCTCATCTCACTTAAAGATGTTCGCAGTTAAAACCACTCACTGTAGCGGTTTCAAAAAGACTCAGCGTTTCCAAAATACTACGACACTCCTAGATATGAACTTTTAAGACAAATAGAAATTGTAAAAAATATAACTATTGAAAGCAAATAGTATTCGCGGATATTGTTGACATTATTGTAAGTATTTCTTAAATTCTATAAATAAAAAATATAAATTTTAAATTAGATCTTTTTAAAACACATTAAAACACACAAAGTCGCGTACAATAGCTATTTTATAATAAATTAGCTAATTTTTGCCACTTAAATGTTTACTGTGGAGCTGGATGTATGAAGCAAGAAATATAGATTCACTAGCTGGTGCCCGCGACTTCGTCCGCGTTGAACGATGAAAGGTACCCTATGTCCTTTCTGGTGTCCCAGAAAACGTGTATGCAAAATTTCATAGTGATCGGTTCAGTAGTTTTTGCTTGAAAGAATTACAAACATCCAAACATATTTTCGCATTTATAATATTAGTAAGTACGGAAGTACAGATATTTGCAGACAGTTCACACACAAACACAACACCTTACATTATAATTGAACCGTTAAGAATAAGTGTGGGATTACAAATTTTGCAATTATTTAAAATGTTATTCGAAACATATGTATTTCCCCCTGAGACAGCGTCGGACTATTTTCCCTGTTGTTCCTATTAAATAATCAGACTGTGCTATATTATTTTTTTATTTAATAATAAACTTTATTTTTATTCAATTTTTAAATTTGAAACGTGTCTTAGGGTATCGCAGTGTTGTGGAAACGGACAACATCAAACAAAATCAAAGAATAGCCGACGTCATAACCATTGCAAGTTGTATGGTACATTAATCCTTAATTGGGGCGCTGCGGAACGCGGCGTGATCGTTGGGGTGATGCGGTCGCGAAATTTTGATAGCTCTCTTAATTCTGATTATAAATTTACTTACGAGAAACGTTATTGCATACTAGGAAATAAAATACCAATCTATATGTTAAAAAAAAGTATTTTCTTTTTCTGTTTTTCTCAACTAAACACTATCCAATAGGTTAGATAACACCGAATGAGACTTTGTAATAGCTGGTTAATATTATACATAGTACTAAATAGTTGTAGATATCAAAGAAATTAATAAGTACATAATAAGCGATACAATGTCTGCTTGTATGTAGCATACGAAATAAAAAAAAAAACATCATTATTTGGTTACGAATTACGAATCGAGTGACATGAACGACACTGGGTTACGAATTTGAACGCAAAATCTTTATACATATAAAAATTACGTGTCACGTTGTGTGTCCTCGATGAACTCCTAAACTACATACTGAACCGATTTTGATAATATTTAGTAACTATATGTAATTTGGTCCAACTTAAAAGATAATATAGTTTTTATCTCAATTTATAGTATATTTTATTGCAAATTATTTGTTTATTTTATGAGAGTTATTAATTACCTTACACCGCCATCTATGAGAATTTTATGGAACTCACAGATAACTTAAAATAACTTTTAAAACAACTGCGAGTTCCATGAGTTTCTCACAGATGGCGGTGTAAGGTAATTTATCGGCTGTATTAAGAAAATATTTATTACTAGTAAAAACATTCATAAAATATTTGCAAAGTAAAAAGGAGGTATATAAGCGTTTTCTAGAAAAGAAACTCAATTAGTAGAATTGCTCGTAAAAAGTCTTACTTTAAAAAAGTTGGACGATTAAAGAAAATAGCGACTTCAGCGCCCGCCGGGGATCGAACCCGCCATCTCTTTAATTGTTACCGTAGTTGAAAAGTTTAATTGCAATTCTTAATTTGAGGTCCTAAACGGAGGAGGGAAGATTTGTTGTAATTAATTTCGTTACCTATGTAAAAGGTTTTCTAGTGAATTTGTTTAAATTTCATTTAAAATTTAGTTTCTCAAATATAATATGACATTAGGAAAAAAATATATATATCTATACATAATCTATACTAAATTAATAATATTTTAAAGAGAGAATATTTGTATTTTGGTTTGTAATGAATAAACTTAAAAACAATTGAACCCATTTTGCGCTACTAATATATTCTCATTGGTATGGATTTTTCAAGCTGGAACCATTCATACACATTCGTACTAATATTATAAATGCGAAAGTGTATTTGGATGTATGGATGTTTGTGACTCTTTCACGCAAAAACTAATAAACCGATCACAATGAAATTTTGCATACACGTTGTCTGGGACATAAGAAAGGACATAGGGTACCTTTCATCGTTCAACGCGGACGAAGTCGCGGGCACCAGCTAGTATTATAAATGCGAAAGTATGTTTGGATGTATGGATGTTTGTGACTCTTTCACGCAAAAACTACTGAACCGATCACAATGAAATTTTGCATATACGTTGTCTGGGACATAAGAAAGGACATAGGGTACCTTTGATCGTTCAACGCGGACGAAGTCGCGGGCACCAGCTAGTATTATAAATGCGAAAGTATGTTTGGATGTATGGATGTTTGTGACTCTTTCACGCAAAAACTACTGAACCGATCACAATGAAATTTTGCATATACGTTGTCTGGGACATAAGAAAGGACATAGGGTACCTTTGATCGTTCAACGCGGACGAAGTCGCGGGCACCAGCTAGTATTATAAATGCGAAAGTATGTTTGGATGTATGGATGTTTGTGACTCTTTCACGCAAAAACTACTGAACCGATCACAATGAAATTTTGCATATACGTTGTCTGGGACATAAGAAAGGACATAGGGTACCTTTGATCGTTCAACGCGGACGAAGTCGCGGGCACCAGCTAGTATTATAAATGCGAAAGTATGTTTGGATGTATGGATGTTTGTGACTCTTTCACGCAAAAACTACTGAACCGATCACAATGAAATTTTGCATATACGTTGTCTGGGACATAAGAAAGGACATAGGGTACCTTTGATCGTTCAACGCGGACGAAGTCGCGGGCACCAGCTAGTATTATAAATGCGAAAGTATGTTTGGATGTATGGATGTTTGTGACTCTTTCACGCAAAAACTACTGAACCGATCACAATGAAATTTTGCATATACGTTGTCTGGGACATAAGAAAGGACATAGGGTACCTTTGATCGTTCAACGCGGACGAAGTCGCGGGCACCAGCTAGTATTATAAATGCGAAAGTATGTTTGGATGTATGGATGTTTGTGACTCTTTCACGCAAAAACTACTGAACCGATCACAATGAAATTTTGCATATACGTTGTCTGGGACATAAGAAAGGACATAGGGTACCTTTGATCGTTCAACGCGGACGAAGTCGCGGGCACCAGCTAGTATTATAAATGCGAAAGTATGTTTGGATGTATGGATGTTTGTGACTCTTTCACGCAAAAACTACTGAACCGATCACAATGAAATTTTGCATACACGTTGTCTGGGACATAAGAAAGGACATAGGGTGCCTTTCATCGTTCAACGCGGACGAAGTCGCGGGCGACAGCTAGTATTATAAATGCGAAAGTATGTTTGGATGTTTGTAACTCTTTCTAGCAAACACTACTGAACCGATCACAATGAAATTTTGCATACACGTTATCTGGGACACCAAAAACGACATAGGGTACCTTTGATCGTTCAACGCGGACGAAGTCGCGGGCACCAGCTAGTTAACAATATTTCATTGAAATCTGTTGAGCAGTTTCGAAGATTATAGCGTCAACGAACATAATGACAGGTGATTTTTATATAAAAAAATAGCATTTTAAATATTTTATAACTCTGCTCTACCACAAAACAGGGTTAATTAAACAAAACAATACTGAACTTACATAGAATACATTTAAAGTCTCTCCCTAAAATAGGTATAAATAAAATTGGAAAATCGACTAGCTATATCAATTGCAGACGAGGGTCCGTATGATTTATGTGTTGCAGGATTAAAATGTTATAGGGATAATGTTAGGGTAGGGTTTCATTGTGTTATAACAAGCGAGATTTAGAGGGCCTCTTTCATCAACTACAAGTAAAGTGTTGATTTTTAGTTACTTTTAGGAAGACCCTAACTAAGGGCCTCTTTCACCATGTGTCAAGTAGGCTAACCGCCATTTAAAGTCACCGGTAACCCGGGAATGAAGGAGATGATATATACCTTTGTTTGTAAGGTAAAAGTCCCAAATATTAAAAAGAAAATAATTAAAAAAAGTCGCCTATCGATAATATAACATAAAATTATTTCTAAAAGTAACTAATCAACACTTTAATTGTAGTTGGTGAAAGAGAACCCAAAATTATTTCGTTAAATTTTTGATATAATGAGTTATTTCTATTTTTAGAATCCATATTGGCCATTGTTGCTTTATTCTATATATTTGGGCATTCATTTGGGCCCAAAATTAAATAACAGTCATTCGTGCAACTCGTCTGGCGGCAGTAACCTCCACCTCAAACTTCTGTGATATAATAGCATATGTGCTGTAGTGTTACGGTCAGTGAATATAGGAGGCCAGAGCCCATAACCCTATCCCTTCCAGGGTCGGCAGCGCACTTGCAGCACCTATGGCGTTCCTTGTGTTATAGGCGACGGTAGCCACCTACCATCAAATTGAAAAAATCAAAGATATCTTCACACATACACATTCACACATTCCATGATTCTACACAGCACCATCTAGTTCAACACTAAGCAACTAATGCTTGTATTATGGATACCAGACAGTTGATATATTACATAGATTACTTTATTTTTTGTAAATACATACATATTATAAATAAAAAACATCCATGACTCGGGTACAACGGTAAAAATATTTTTTTTATCTATAGCATAAATAAATAAATATCTTCACATATTCCAAACAGCACCATCTAGTTCCACATTAAACAAATATAACATGTAATCTAAATAAATAAATAAATAAAATAAAATAGGCTTATATTATAGATACCAGACAGTTGATATACTACAAAGGTAAAATGTTAACTCATAAACATTTGCCCAAAGCGGGATTCGAACCCGCGACCGTTTGGTTACTAGCAACTAGACCAAACGTAAGTGTAGACCATAAGTGTTATCATAGTTCCTATCGGGTGTGAGGTCGGTTTTGATATATTTGACGGCAGTTTTTCTAAATTCAAAAATAGATTAAGACTAATATTTAAGTACCTACAAATTAAGTAAATATTATAAATTAATTAAATTAATTAAGTATTTAAGACCATTAGTAGTTAAGTTAAATAAAACATGTTAAGTACACTGTTTAGGAGTGTAATTTAGATAATTATCCATACACATGTAATTTATAGTTTTCAAGTATTTAATAGCAATCTGTTTGTGTACTATATCAAATATAAATATATAAATGCTGTTAGATATCATAAGTGTTAAAGTTTGGCCCTGATGAGAAAGGCTACATCCGCTACCGCTTATGCGAATCTACTGTAATGTGACCACACCCTGGAAGGAGATAAAAGAGTGCGACGCTGTTGGCGTTAATGAAGGCTGTATATAAACGAATCGCAGGCTTTGCCAACTCCGACATGTCGGCTTTAGATGAACCCTAAATTAAACAATTACATTTGCATATTTTTTCAATTTTCCTATAGTACAATTAGGAAACAGAAAATGTTCATTTTCGCGGATAGAGGAAAATAAAATTGAATCGGATATAAAATTTTATGGAACTAAAAAAAATGGATTTTCATAAATTAAAGCTTCTAAAGAATTAGTAGGAAAAGGGGTACTTAAACGTTTTTTCAAAATTCATAGTTATCAAAATGCTATGACAAAAAGTTAACTCCAAACTTTCGTCATAGACAATTGCTATGCAAAGTATAAAACACATATAGGAACAAACATACAAACATTATTTGTTTTTATACATTTTTGGTGAACGAAATAAACATAATAAATGGATGTTATTAATAAATCAGCGAATTCTACTGAAAACACACAGTTTACAATGAAATATAACGACTTTATAAGTGTATAATCTTATACTTATTGTGTCTAAGAATTTTAATAGGATCTGCTAAGAAGAAATAGAATTTCTGAAAATATGTAAAATCTGCAATTACAAACTTACTTGGATACTTAATTAATTACAAACTTAAGTTACAAAATTAATTAAGTTAATTAATTAAGTTACAAAATTAATTACAAAATTAAGTTAATTACAAACTTAATGCAATACTTTGTAATTGCAAAACAATCTGCAGTTACAAAGTCAGTACTGAAATATAGGCAAAACTACAATTCAACTCAACAGATAGCCAAAACTACTATTTTAACCCATAAGAAAGGATTTTTTTAAATTTCAACTCAGTGTAATGCCGGGGGAGACTCACTAGTCCATACTTCCGTACTTATCCGTACTAATATTATAAATGCGAAAGTATGTTTGGATGTATGGATGTTTGTAACTCTTTCACGCAAAAACTACTGAACCGATCACCTAGAAATTTTGCATACCGTTGTCTGGTACACCAGAAAGGACATAGGGTACCCTTCATCCAGAAAAAAGGACTATTCCCGAGGGATATATAAATAATAAAAAATCAACGCCTAGCCAAAGTGTTATAGCAACACGAGGGCAAGCGTTATATTAGTAGCATATAAAGATAAAAAACTTTACATAAACACATTTTATTTTATATAAATCTTTGTAACGATGTTAGAAATGTGCTATAATGGTTCCATTGGAGTTCCCGCATTGTGTCATTAGAAGGTAAAAATATTCAGGTCGCGTCAGCCGCAGCAACCCCTCAAATTAACTTGCACCCGGCTCAGCTACCGGATAAAGATACAAATGAGGGATACGTGGATCGCAATACGATTTAGAAACGCTTTATTTATAATGTCATATTAAAGTTTTATTTATTTATTTATTTATTTATTTAGATTTAGATTACATACAGCCATAAATTTAAAAAAATATATATAAGTATTATAGATTATATACAAATTGGACTAAGGAATCATAAAAAATATATTTTTACATCTATTTTAAAAATTAAAAAAAAAAATAATAATAATAAGAAAAAGTAAAAAAAAGAGAATATTCTATAATTGATAAAAATTAATTTTTCAAAAGTAATTCGCCAATTTTCTTTAATTTTATAAGAATTCAAATTGTTGCAAAATATGTGAATATCATTCAGAATGTTATTGTAGTGATACTTAGAACGATGAAAGAAGGAATTTTTACAATGATTAGTTCTACAATAGGAATTAGGGAATATGAAATGTATCACTTGATCTTGTTCTGAATTTTGGTACATTGAAGTGAATACATTCTAAAAGTGTGATTATTGATTATTTTATATAAGAAGATTGCGTCAATATAAGATCGCCTATCCTTTAGAGAATGTAGTTTGTGTCTTGAAGCGCTTGTTTTATAGTCACTGAATATATTTCCTGTTTTATAATCTAATGATTTAAGGAATTTATTATGTAAATTCTTCCCATATATAAAAAAAAAATCCTCTTTTTACAATAATGGTTACATTATTTAGGGAGGGAGGAAAGAAATTCTTTTGATCTATCTAAATATCTAATGTCTAATAACTCGCATGTCTATTATTGGTTATATAAGGCTGTATAATAAATTAATTTAATCATTGAACAAGTTCATAACTTCCGTCATTTACATCTCACCCTGTTATATTACTAAATGGTGACGAACGTTAATAATTGTTATAACCTAATTACTTATTAGTACATAACTGAATTTGGTTCTTAAAATAACTTTTATGTGCAAAATCTGGACTATAAATATTCCATAAATAAAAATATGAACCACGAATAACCTCAGTATTGATTTAACTTTTTAGAAGAATAAATAAATAAATAAATATCTTCACACATTCCACACAGCGCCATCTAGTTCCACAGTAAGCAACTAATGCTTGTATTATGGATACCAGACAGTTGATATAATACATAGATTACTTTTTTTTTGTAAATACATACATATAATAAATAAAAAACATCCATGACTCAGGTACAAAGGTAAAATGTTAACACATAAACATTTGCCCCTAGCGGGATTCGAACCCGCGACCGTTTGGTTAACAGCTAGGGTTACTGGCCATTAGACCAAACGAGTCGTCAAATTTGAAATTTGAATTTGATTTAAAATTTGAATTGATCAAGAGGGCAAATTTGAATTTATTTTGAGAGTTTATTTCTAATGTCACAGTTATATCATGGAACAGGCTGCCCAAAAGCGCCTTTTATCAGCGTATATTTTGAATCAGTTCAAAAACAAGTGAAATTTTGAATCACATAGATACCTAGGTACCTAGGAACTCAAATACAGATGTAGAAGCGTCAGTGTCAGTTGCTAATATATATCTAAGAAATAAATAAATATAGCGACTGAATTAAATGTAAGTAAATATAATAAGTATATATGTAAGTAATGTAAGTATATATAATGTAAGTCACACTCTTAACTGTTCTGTAATGGTTTTGTATTTTTCATTAATTTTTAACATTTGACTTTTTTTTTAATTTTTGATTTTTGTCTTTTGACTAGATTTATTTATCTATTTTAATTTTGACACACACATATATATATATTTCTTTTTAACATTTGACATAGTTTTCAAATTTTTTGTTTGTATTAATTTTAATTAATTTTGTTTCAAATTCTATATTCTTTTTATTTTATTGTTACAAATTTAAATTATTTTGTTGGAGCTTTAGTACTAAAGTGAATTATGTGTTCAGCTCTAATTGGCTCGCACACTGGACTTAGACCTGATACTGGCTTGCACACGGTAGGGTTAGTATGATGAGTGTGCTGAGCTGTTGCTGTTTTGAATAAATAAATAAATAAATATATGTGGAAAATAGTGCTTACCCTGTCACACGGCGCAGGCGCATGCAGTTGCCTCGCTTGTCCCCTGCCCAACGCTTCTCTCTTCCTCTGTGCACTGAACAGCCTCAACTCCTTCCGCTCCTCGTCCGACAGCGCGTGGCAGTAGCGAACCTGTAATATATACATCATATGTTACGTTTTCGGTTTATTTTCATACTTATATATTAACTTACTAATCTTTTAATTTGGTATTGATTTTTTTGTACAAAAGTTGGCAGGTAGGCTGACGATCCCTTTAATAATAGGTGTCTATGAGTTTAAATAAACCGTAGGAGTTGTAAATGCGCTGTCAACCTTGTTAGGTAAAGTGAGAAGGACAGGAAAATCGGCTCTATCTTTTGCTTACTTACCGAAACACTGTACAACAAGGAAAGTAAAATAACTGTTGAAAGTAGAAACAAAAAAATCATTTAAAAATACGAAATGCCTAAGGGCCTCTTTCACCATGTGTCAAGTAGGCTAACCGCCATTTAAAGTCACCGGTAATCGGGAATGAAGGAGATGATATATACCTTTGTTTGTACGGTAAAAGTCAAAAACATTAAAAAGAAAATAATAAAAAAAAATTTGCTTATCGAAGGATGCAGTAAACCGAGTGCATAATTTAATAAAACATAAAATTATTTTTAAATGTAACTAATCAACACTTTAGTTGTAGTTGGTGAAAGAGGCCCTTATACATACTTTACACGGCCATGACTATAGATGTCGCTACTACCAATTGTTTAAACACGCTTCGTACACTCAAAATCTAGCCTAGGTACTTGTTTTGCGTATAATATATATATTTATTACTTCTTACTCAAAACAATAAATTTCCCAAACTCCCAATAGTCTTTCATTGTGTATTATGGACATTAGTAACACTGATGTACTTTAAATGTTATGATATTAGGTTTATAATTAATTAAAGTATGACAAAAATTAAGAATTAGATTATACTAGTTGATCAATTATTTTGCTCGCCAGTTTAGTAGGTTCTCAACAATATTTTTTTTTTTTTTTACAAAATAGGTACAAACTGTATTTTTGTGGTGGTGTGCAGAAATGGATGTACCCATTAATGCTAATTTCGACAGTGGAATATGTACGTCCATTCATTTGAATAATTCAATTAGCATTTTATGTATTCTACTATTATATCAAGTATCATATGGACCTAACTCGTCCACATGATATTTCTAATTCCTTATACAAGAGACCACACTTAAATTATCAACACCTTTAGTAGTAGGTGTTGATTTTATAAATCGTCCCAGGTCCCAGGATAGTGTCTATGACTGGAGCCATTTACCAACAGGTAAACAGTTAGCTTATCAGCCACCTTTTATCTTAAAAATAGCACAGACACAGAGGTAAACCATTGTGAATAGTTTAAGCATAAAGTTTATGAAGCTGTACCTCATTGTCTTGAGGAGGAAGCTGCTGCAGAAGTTGCTTTAGTCGATACCGCTCCCCAACGCTGTTTACGTACGGAACTTTGTCTTCTGGAAGTGCCGAGAAGTACAAGTGCACCTGGAAATATGTGTTTAACAAATTTTAGTGATGATGCAATGAATACCATTAACTCTAAAAGTAATAGTAGTTAAATCTAACTACTATTGGAATTGGAACCTACGTCTAAACCACTAGTCTAACGTAGGTTCCAATTCCGACCTGCGTGTCGGAGAATACCAGACCTTGAATTTTAAGAACATAAAATTTAAACGGTCATCTTGAACACAAAAGCATACGTGCTTTTACAGTTTTCAGCCGATTAAAAATCCTTGTGCTTGCATGTTAACTTTATTTTGAACACTAGAAAAAGTTAAGGTATCCATTTATAGTCTTGCGAAGTTGTAAAATACGAACTAACGGACACAACTTGTAAATGCATGTCAAGTGTCCATTGTTTCGAAAAACATAGTTATTTGAAACCACACAGGACTCTGACTGGAGGTTGTCCTTTGTGGCTTTGTTTGTACTTTTGTAGAAAATAGAGACAAAATTTATGACAAGTAAATGTCTTGAGTAGTGAGAATTTTAACAGTTACTTGTAATTTGTAAATATTTTGCGTTTATATAATGTTTGTAAGTTCGTGATATAACGTGATATAATAAGGAGAATATTATTTGCATTAGACCTCGTCACATAAGGTCTTGAACACATTAAAGAATAATATCTCTGGAATGGTCGCTAATATCTCTGGAAGTAATAAATATTTCTCGAAAAAAGCTTCTGGTATCACAGATCATAAAACCATGGGTTACATATATAGGATTTTCTTTTAATCGGACAATATCGCTAATTTCGATCAATGTCCATGATGCACGAAGATCAATATCAGTGTAAATGTCTATGTCAATACCCAATGTCAAGTTTCGAGTAACAACTCGGCGGTTAATTGAATGATCTACAGACACTAAAGTCATTCGATACATATTCTCAGTTAGTTATCAATACATTTTGACAGCCGTCAGTAAATAAACACCAAATCGTTCGTTCGTATCAAAATTTCTGTAAAAAAAAAACTATAGACTTCAGTTATTATCTTGGTCTGGATTAAACCTTTGAATGTTTATCAATTCCATATGTGGGTTAGAAATTAAAGAAAATAATGATCACTTGTTTTAAGACGACGCATTGACAATTTTGATGGCAGGGATTTAGATTTTTCTCAGCAATGACGAAACATATGAAAGGGATGTTTGGTAATCTGTTTCTTCATGTTATTGACTTCATTTTGTCGGTTGGATTTCACCATTAGTAAACATTTATAAGATAGAAAAAAAAATTCAAATTCAACCTCTTTTAAAACACAGATTTACATTTTACAGCCAAACGGGACCAATTTACACCTCCAAATTTTCTATGTACATTAGTATAAACATAAACTTTAATTTATCGGTTGGATTTATTAAAATACATTATAGTTTACATTATAGTTAAACGATAAAAATCGTAAAAAATCGACCTTACAACATAAGCAAGCGCGCTCTCGTTTATGTATGGAATCACAGATGTATGGAATCGCAAATTTTAGATTAATTGTTTATCGCTGCGTCGCCTTAATGATGAAGATAACGGTATATAGTAAGTAATAAGCTAGCGTGGTTGATATATTCTTTCTTTCTTTATTTTCTTTCTGTATTAGTACACAGGTTATTGTTGAAGATGATGACATCATCTTCAGGTTACAAAAACAACTGAAAGTATCAGACTGAATTACCTGACCAATAAAAGGCGAATTCAAATAATGTTACAGTTGAATTTACTATGAGGTTTCTATGTATTGGATAATAAGTTCAATAATATTTAAGTCTGTACTGTAAGCGTTTCTAGTGAAGTAATATCAATGTGGTATATTATAGCTTCAATAGAATTCTAAATACTGATATTTTCAAAATTTCAGTCAGTGAGGTATATTAATATGGGAGAGCCCTCTTATCAATAATAATGCTACTTGATAAAATTGGGTCTTGATATTCAATAATGGGGTCTTTTGGTTACTATGTATCTCTGTATACTGAAATTACGGAAAGAAACGACTATTCCTGTACACAATAAAGTATAAATATACTAACTGGTGCTCGCGACTTCATCCGCGTTGAAAATTAAAAAAAAAGCAATATAGCGCTTGACCTCGTGTTGCTATAACACTTTGGACAGACGTTAGTTTTTTATTTTTTATTTATCCCTCGGGAATAGTCATTTTTTCTGGATGAAACGTACCCTATGTCCTTTCTGGTGTCTCAGACAACGTGTATGCAAAATTTCACGGTGATCGGTTCAGTAGTTTTTGCGTGAAAGAGTTACAAACATCCATACATCTAAATATACTTTCGCGTTTATAATATTAGTAAAGTATAGATACCCAATGGGGGGATAAATAAATATCCCCTTCCTTATGTCTCCATATTTAATAAAGACACAACGTCCTAATGAAAACGTTACGTGCGCTGCATTCAAACGCGTTCTTACACAGTTATGAACTAATAACGGGTTTATTACGAAATATAATATTACAATAAACAGATCCAATGTGTCAAGACTATACTCGGGGTATAATGTGAATTAATACTTCGTTATAATTTCATTCATAGGACTGAGGAGAATTTTTTCTTAAAAAACAGATAAAAAAAATTAAAAAAAAAAAAACAAAAAACAAAAAACTGATAAATTTCAACGAAAAATTAGACTTAATTATGTTGCAAGTTATAAGATCTGACCACGCCACCGACAAAACGTACAAAATAATTTGAAACATGATGTACGGGGATTTCGCGTGTGCAACCATGCTAAAGTTCTTCGGTGAAGCCATGAATCTTATAATAACACTATTATTTATGGATTACTTTGTGTAGAATTTCTTTCTGATCATATGGAATAAAACTTGGAGGAATTTTGAAACGTTCCTAGCATAAAATTAATTAAGATAAATATTCATAAAATGCAACCATTGAATGAATGAGTTGCGTTCAAGAACAATTACATTTTAAATAAGATTTTCAATGTTGAATAAAATACCAAGTGACGTTTTTGCATAAAATTCTCAGTAGGAATTAAGAAATACCACACGAAATTAACAAAAATAAATAAGGGGTTTGAATGGTGAAGCAACGAAGCAAAAAATTAAAATGTCTCCTTGGGGCACTCCTCGAAAATGTCTCCCTTTTATAAAGTCTTTGCGTTTGGGGTCGAACAGCTTATTTAAATTGAGGAATCTGTCCTATAGGATTGGTTATTATAATATCCATTTTTACGTTAAAATTAGTATATTTACACGTAACTTCAAGCGCGTTCGAAGTCGGAGGCACAGGATTTGTTAAAAATAAAAAAATCCGCAATCAAAATTATCCTTTTCTCTTTAAAGGTTAAATGAATGAGATGTATGTGTCGGTGGTTACAAAAAACACCATTTAAGTAATGATGTTTAATGTCAACGGATACGAAAGGTTGAGTAATGTACAAATAATGACACAGCATTCACGCGAAATGATGATATCTCTATAATAGGTACCCACTGAAACAGTTTAGCAGAAGAGTCATATGGAGACATTATCTAATGAACCAATAATGATTAAGGGATGATCACCAGACACTCTTTTGGTGACAGCTCAATTGACGACAGCCATCTACGACCATCATTTGGAACTGTTGTTTAAATTTTCAAAAATCCTTTCTTAGCGGATGCTCGCGTTATAAAATAAACATTTATGTTCCACATATTAGCTTCCTAGACTTAGTTGTAGTATTCTTTGTTCTTAGTAGTTGGCTGTGCGTTGATAGTCAATTAGGACATATATTTTATAAGTAATAAGTATAGATTACAGGTATAACTTACATGCTCAGGCCTCAGTCCCGGTGGGACCCAAGTGTATTCTTCTAGAGCGCATCCGGAGTCGTCATCGCTTTGCGAATGTCTATGAGGATCACCAGGTTTCATTAATCTCTCCGCGTGTTCCAACAAACCCCGAAACTTTCCCTGAGGGAGCGGATGAGGAGAAAGCGACATCGCTGATTGTGGAGACTGCGGTGATTGGTAACTGTTCAATTGAGATTGGGAATGACTGTGCAATAAGTTGACATCGGGATAGTTGGATTGATTTCGTCTGTAGTTGGGATACGAATACGGGTGTGGTGAGTTAGATCCGCTAGGCAGTGATGAGCCACTGTGGCTTGGCTGAGGTGATGGGAGAGAAGGCAGGTGAGGGGCAGGTGAAGACGGGGCAGGGGGTGGCGGTGAAGACTGCTGCTCGTGTAGCGGTGGAGGTGATGAACTGGTCGGTGAAACAACGCAGTTACGGCATACGGGTCTGAAAAGAACAAAATTTAAACTGTTAATAAAGTTTTAATGTAGGGATATATAGGACTTATAGAGAGAGGCTAAAAATCTTTTAGTGACAATAATTTCAAAAGACTTTTAGTTCAATGGGTGAGCGAATCAGAGTGCCACAACCTCAAAGCATTATTTGTTAAATGACATAATTACGTTCGTTATTATGTTACCTTAACAAAGAGAAACCTAAATGAAGTTTAGCCTTAATATTATTCATGTCATAAGACTAGTTTCACGTTGTCATTAATCATTTTTGGGGAGTTAATAAATGAAGCAGTGTTTAGATGTACTTTTATTTTTGCTAAACTATTTTCTGGCTAATTCTTCTACTTCTCCAAAAACTTTACGATCTGTTTTCGAAAATTGCGCATAAACCACCCTTTTAGAAGGCTATATCGCTCAATAACAACATGTTTGGTATTTTGTGGGATGTGAGAGCATATTCCTTATAATTTTAGCAAAAAAAAGTTAATACTTAGTTATATAAACATTTTTATGTAAAACTAAATTCTCTAAAATATTTGTCTGAAACCTTTTTTTGTAATTCTTACCATTTTTGTATAATTAGAGGATTTTTTTTAATTTTTTTGATTTTTTTTAATTCACCCATCTGATATTACATATTATTATTATATTATAGAAAATTATATTAAAAATTCCACTAAAGAACTCAAATTTTGATTTGTTCTTAAATTTCAATCAAACAATCAATCAATCAATCATTTATTTGCCTGTACATGGGTGCAAAACCAGATAACACAAACACCACAACATTTGGTGTGCAAAATATCTATATTACGTGTCAACACAGCTATTACACAAATCAGCGTCAAATTTAAAATTTAAAATGCATCAGAACACTATTTTAGAATCTGTCATTTAAAAATTCATCCAGAAGCTTAATAAGCTTTCCCTGCCAATCAAATCGTTTAGTTTTTCCTTATTAGTCCCGTATCAGAAACGCTTCTAATAGTAAGAGGCATCTTATTTTATATTTTAGGAGCCAGACAGAAAGCACTCTTAAATTTTCCTGGACTACATCATGACGTCACAACAAAGCGAAGAGAGTTCGATAGTTCGATTCACTGGATAATGAAGTGCCCTCAAATTTATCAGTAATGACCAACAATGGCGCAGGGTCGTGACGCGTCAGCATAACTATTGTGGTGATTGATACATTTAACGGTGTATCGGTACACTGATTTATTATCGTTTAGTATGATTGATTTATTAGATTGGGACCTAGCAGATTATTACAAAGATAACTAGCGAGCAGATTTAATGACTCAAATAGCACATACACCTTTTTTATATCCGTACTAATCATTACTAATTTTTGAATGTATGGATGTTTGTAACTCTTTCACGCAAAAACTACTGAACCGATCGCCATGAAATATTGCATACACGTTGTCTGGGACACCAGAAAGGACATAGGGTGCCTTTTATCGTTCAACGCGGACGAAATCGCGGGACCAGCTAGTTCGAGAACAGAATCTTATATAAGACGATTATTAGAAAAGATTTTTTCATTATAAAGGTTGGTTTACTTGATGGTAGGTGGTTACCGTCGCCTAAGGACATAAGCACCATACGTTGCCGACCCTGCAGGAATTTGTAATATTTTATGGCACGCTTGAAAAAGTCCATATTGCAGCTAGGTGGATTTAATTATTAAATACTAGCTGGTGCCCGCGACTTCGTCCGCGTTGAACGATGAAAGGTACCCTATGTCCTTTCTTATATCCCAGACAACGTGTATGCTAAATTTTATGGAGATCGGTTCAGTAGTTTTTGCGTGAAAGAGTTACAAACATCCATACATCCAAACATACTTTCGCATTTATTAGTACAGATTCCCACTGTGGAATCAGTTTGAAATTGAAAAAATAGTATTGAGTTTAAATATGAATAAAATAATATTTTGTATTAGAATTTTTACAAGCGAAACAAAGATATTTAAAATGTACAGGTGCTGCAAAAATCACTTAAAATTGATTTAAAATTTTAATACTAATATTATAAAGAGAAAAGTTATAAATATAAATTATATACAAAACTTAAATTGTAATACAAGAATAAATGAACTTAGTTATATCAGTGTCTAAAGATATTCGATCTGTATAGATCCTCACGACTCGACCGATATGATCGATCACTCGATTGATCGATCAACTGCCGGTAATTGCTCAACAGAGGCTGGAATTCGATTTTTAAAATGCCACTGTTAGATCGATACAAGTGATTAGGGTTTGGTTTTTTATTTATCGATTCGTTTCTATTTGTAAATGGCTATCGTGAATCTCGTTCGTTCTCAAGTCAAGTGCAGGTAATGCATTCCTATTTGAAACCTCCTCTGTGTAGGTACTTAGTTTAAATAAGTACCTTGAGGAATTTGTTTCTTGTCGATGGTTGGTATTCTCGTCCTTTCGTTTCTAAATGTTGTTGATATGTAACATTTTTTATAAAAGGTCATGTCACATCGATACATACACATAATAGTAATATTCAAAACAATGTCTGAATGGGATCGTCAATTCTGTTTGTATAATCAATTTGTCATCAATTTCCTTGATTGATTAGAAGAGAAAATTCTAAGCTTTCTGGTGGATTCTGGTAAAATAATAATAAGAAATCCTTTGAAGGTAAACCATAGATAAGGTAGATCAACCTCAATACTATACTAGTCTATATCTATACTAATATTATAAATGTGAAAGTATGTTTGGATTTATGGATGTTTGTTACTTTTTCACGCAAAAACAACTGAACCGATCACGATGAAATTTTGCATAGACGTTGTCTGAGACACCAGAAAGGACATAGGATACCTTTCATCGTTCGACGCGGACGAAGTCGCGGGCACCAGCTACTTAATAATAAAATAATAAATAGTATTAGTACGATGTTTTAAAGGGATTTTGACAAGATGAGGATGGTAACCAGCCGTACGTCTGAATACTAATAATCATAATATAATATATCCAGTAGTATTGGAAACATCAATAATTTGCAGCCACTCTTGTTATAAAGGCACTATAGTTTATAGAAGTGGGTGGGAATCGAATCCAATCAACAATTACTTGCAGTGTAATGCGTTTGATGAACTTTAATACTCACCACCAGCTGTAAACAGCCGTTACATCATTACATTATTACGGGTACAGTAGGCAACAACTCCAGCCAATAATAGCTGGACATAATTTAATCTTTACAGTTAACAGGTTAGGGTTCACTGTGACTTGTAGCGAACTATCCCACCGATACTTGCGATTTGCGATTCCACACAACAACTTATAAATATAATTCCAATTGGGCTTATATTTGGAATTATTTGTTCATAAGTAAATTGAAAAAAAAATAATAAATAAATAAATAAATAAATAATGCATCTACACTAATCTATACTAATATTATAAATGCGAAAGTATGTTTGGATGTATGGATGTTTGTAACTCTTTCACGCAAAAACTACTGAATCGATCACCGTGAAATTTTGCATACACGTTGTCTGAGACACCAGAAAGGAGATAGGGTACCTTTCATTCAGAAAAAAATGACTATTCCCGAGGGATAGATAAAAAATAAATAACTAACGCCTGGCCAAAGTGTTATAGCAACACGAGGTCAAGCGTTATATTGCTTTTTTAAAATTTTCAACGCGAACGAAGTCGCTAGCACCAGCTAGTAAAATATAAAATTATATAGACCATAAATACATTTACAATTTGTTTATTTATTCATCAATTTTTTTTATTAACAAAGTCTGAAACTTACAATTTTAAAAGCAATAAAATATTCCGCAATATGCCAAAGGAAGTAGAGTTACCTACGAGTATGTGGCATAGGATCAGACAGCTGTTGGTCTGTTCCTATGCCACATAAGGTTAACGAAATTAACAGGGAATCGAAGTCGTCACATGTGTGACATTTAATAAAATGAAATTTTATTTTTGAAAATGTCTTTCTCGTAGTTTTGCAATCATGTTGTTTTGGCGTGTTTTAAGGCTCGAGTTCACCAACAGACGGTTAGTTTTTAACAGCTGTTTAAAATTTAAACAGCCGTTTAATAATATTTTGTTGTTCAAAATCGCTAAAATGCGAGTTAAACGCCCTAAACATCTGATTAACTTAATAATTAACTGTTGGTGAACTCGAGCCTAAGTTAACTCAAAATTTGATTTAACCACTTGAAAAACTTAAATTTTATAAACAACATTTGTCCTATTTTATGATAATTTATTTTCAAATAATAAATGGTTTATGTGACCGTTAGATTTCTAGAGGTTAACACTAAACTGGCTATAAAACAAATTGGACTTCTATAGTGTTGTAATAGTGATGAGAATAATTTTTTTTTAAAAAAATGCTAGTACATCACACCATAATTATTACTTTCACCATGGTCAAGTAGGCTAACCGCCATTTAAAAGTCACCGGTAACCGGGAATGATGGAGATGATATATACCTTTGTTTGTAAGGTAAAAGTCCCAAAGATTAAAAAGAAAATAATTAATAAAAAATTCGCCTTATCGAAGGATGCAGTAAACCGAGTGCATAATTTAATAAAACATAAAATTATTTCTAAAAGTAACTAATCAATACTTTACTTGTAGTTGTTGAAAGAGGGCCTAACTATTTTAAATTTTTTTTACAATTTTAACTAAACAATACTACATTTTAATACAAGCATGATTTAGTGTTTTAATAAAAATATATATTCAAAATTTTAATATTTGTAAAAAAAATATGTGTAAAATGAAATTATTAGTATGATATTACTAAATCATCTGTGTCAATATATTATATATATAGTCATTAGTACATTTAATAAAATTTAATTATAAATAAATAAAGCTGTTACAGAATAGCTGTCTACATGTCTTTCCTGAAAAAAAATAATATATTTATTTATTTATTTTATTTTAGGGAAACTTACAGGTATTATTATATGATAACAGTTTGAATTAATAGCTTACACTTAATAAAAAAATTCCACTTAAAAATAAAATTAAGTAAGTTTAAATTTAGTAATCAGTGAATGCTGACACTTCTATAATAAGATCTCAACTCATTATACAAGCTTTACGATTATAAATACAAAAGTTAAAGTTACTAGTATAATAATTATTGAGATGCTTTGGAACTGTTGGCCCTAAATCCGTACTGATATAAATGCGAAAGTATGTTTGGATGTATGGATGTTTGTGACTCTTTCAGGCAAAAACTACTGAACCGATCACTATGAAATTTTGCATACACGTTGTCTGGGACACCAGAAATGACATAGGGTACCTTTGATCGTTCAACGCGGACGAAGTCGCGGGCACCAGCTAGTATTATAAATGCGAAAGTATGTTTGTAACTCTTTCACGCAAAAACTACTGAACCGATCACTATGAAATTTTGCATACACGTTGTCTGGGACACCAGAAATGACATAGGGTACCTTTGATCGTTCAACGCGGACGAAGTCGCGGGCGCCAGCTAGTATTATAAATGCGAAAGTATGTTTGTAACTCTTTCACGCAAAAACTACTGAACCGATCACTATGAAATTTTGCATACACGTTGTCTGGGACACCAGAAATGACATAGGGTACCTTTGATCGTTCAACGCGGACGAAGTCGCGGGCACCAGCTAGTATTATAAATGCGAAAGTATGTTTGGATGTATGGATGTTTGTGACTCTTTCACGCAAAAACTACTGAACCGATCACTATGAAATTTTGCATACACGTTGTCTGGGACACCAGAAATGACATAGGGTACCTTTGATCGTTCAACGCGGACGAAGTCGCGGGCACCAGCTAGTATTATAAATGCGAAAGTATGTTTGGATGTATGGATGTTTGTGACTCTTTCACGCAAAAACTACTGAACCGATCACTATGAAATTTTGCATACACGTTGTCTGGGACACCAGAAATGACATAGGGTACCTTTGATCGTTCAACGCGGACGAAGTCGCGGGCACCAGCTAGTATTATAAATGCGAAAGTATGTTTGTAACTCTTTCACGCAAAAACTACTGAACCGATCACTATGAAATTTTGCATACACGTTGTCTGGGACACCAGAAATGACATAGGGTACCTTTGATCGTTCAACGCGGACGAAGTCGCGGGCGCCAGCTAGTATTATAAATGCGAAAGTATGTTTGTAACTCTTTCAAGCAAAAACTACTGAACCGATCACTATGAAATTTTGCATACACGTTGTTTGGTACACCAGAAATGACATAGAGTACCTTTCATCGTTCAACGCGGACGAAGTCGCGGGCACCAGCTAGTATTCCAAAAGTTGACTATACACTGTGGATACTCATAAGATTAAGATAAAATTTAAAAAAAATTTGAACACTTACAGTAAGTACGTCTGTTTGTGTAGCCTTCGAAAATGAGTCATTTTGAAATTTCAAGGAAATAACTCACTATTTATGAGTCAGTAAATCTCGCGACGTTTCCCAGCACTAGGCGTCGGTAGCGGCAAGGTATTTACGACTCCGTCTTGTTTCATACATAAACGGCTTCTTTCCAAATAAATAATTTATGTTTCTATTTTATTATGACCACATGTTGATAAGTGTGTCGTTAACGAACTAATATAACGATTTGATTACCTTCGCCTGTTTTATTGTACAAAGCAATCAAACTTTCACAGTTCCTCAAATTCCAAAGTGTTTCAAATAATTTCATACTTCTTGTAAATTTAAACTTAGAAAAATAATGCTATCTAAAATACACTAAAATTAAATGCTACATAGACTGCTGACCATATAAGGGTAAGGGATAAGGAACGGAAGGGGTAATGAGTACATATGGTAATAGAGTACGAAAAGTTTTATGAATTACTAGCTGTTGCCCGCGACTTCGTCCGCGTTGAACGATCAAAGGTATCCTATGTCCTATCTGGTGTCCCAGACTATGTGTATGCAAAATTTCATTGTGATCGGTTCAGTAGTTTTTGCGTGAAAGAGTCACAAACATCCATACATCCAAACATGCATTTATAATATTAGTACGGATTATTAGTGTGTTGCTATTATGACTTTAAAACATTTTATAATAATATTTCTTTTATAACTAAATGTGAATCTGCATCCATTTAAGCGGGACAAAGATTTAAAAATGTAATTATTATTATTTTTAACTATTATATTGATTTCAAATATAAATAAATAAATAAATATCTTCACACATTCCACACAGCGCCATCTAGTTCCACAGTAAGCAACTAATGCTTGTATTATGGATACCAGACAGTTGATATATTACATAGATTACTTTTTTTTGTAAATACATACATATTATAAATAAAAAACATCCATGACTCAGGTACAAAGGTAAAATGTTAACACATAAACATTTGCCCCTAGCGGGATTCGAACCCGCGACCGTTTGGTTAACAGCTAGGGTTACTGGCCACTAGACCAAACGTGTCGTCAAATATATAATATATATAATATAATTATAAACCAAATCACAGTTGTTTCTCGTAACCACCAACTGTTCCAACACCTGTTATTGAAAGAGCAAATTTAGTTTTTTGTCTTGATAAATCACAGAATTAGTTTCAATAATCACACAATACGATGTTTGAAGACTAGTTATAATATTCCAGTTTGTAAGCAGTAAAAAAGCGCACAACAATTAACATTTCAAACATGTCTAACGGTTGGTAAGGTAAGGACATTCCCACACATGGTCGCGTGTGACGAGAATACGACTCACGGTGACGAGTGACGATTAAATATTAGAATCTTGAAGAAACTTAAACTTAACATATCATTCATTCTTTATTTTTTATTTAAATACTAGCTGGTGTTCGCGACTTCGTCCGTGTTGAAAATTTAAAAAAAAAAGCAATATAACGCTTGACCTCGTGTTGCTATAACACTTTGGCCAGGCGTTAGTTTTTTATTTTTTATTGATCCCCCGGGAATAGTCCTTTTTTCTAGATGAAAGGTACCCTATGTCCTATCTGGTGTCTCAGACAACGTGTATGCAAAATTTCATAGTGAGCGGTATTATAAATGCGAAAGTATGTTTGGATGTATGGATGTTTGTAACTCTTTCATGCAAAAACTACTGAACCGATCACCGCGAAATTTTGCATACACATAGTCTGGGACACCAGAAAGGACATAGGGTACCTTTCATCGTTCAACGCGGACGAAGTCACGGGCACCAGCTAGTATTATAAATGCGAAAGTATGTTTGGATGTATGGATGTTTGTAACTCTTTCACGCAAAAACTACTGAACTGATCACCTTGAAATTTTGCATACACGTTGTCTGAGACACCAGAAAGGACATAGGGTACCTTTCATCCAGAAAAAGAGGACTATTCCTCTTTTTCTGGATCAATAAAAAATAAAAAACTAACGCCTGGCCAAAGTGTTATAGCAACACGAGGTCAAACGTTATATTGCTTTTTTTTTAAATTTTCAACATGGACGAAGTCGCGAACAACAGCTATTAATTGTAAAAATAAATTTATTCTGAACTTATAAATTTTACTAATAAATTTATTAACTAATAAACTCATTAAATTATTAATGATAAATTAAAAAAAAAATACATATTATATTTATTTTCCTTCTTTTGATAAGAGAAGTTTCAAAAAATTAAATTTTTGTATCACATCACTATTGCATTAACAATTCGATCCTTAGTCCTATTTGAATAATAATTTCAATACGATAATATAATTTCAAAAATTCCCATCTATTCGCGAAATTTATCCACATCAATATAATTTATGTGTTACGTGTTTTCTAATAACAATAGAGTAACATCTCACGACGAACAAACACTCATTGTGTTCTTGACACTTTCATCTTAATTACATATAATTCATTAACTTGAAGTTATATTTTAACCGTTGTCTAATTGGGCGTTAATTATAGTTATTTGTTAGTTTCGTTAATGTGCTATTGTCGACAAGTTTCAGTTCTAGGAGAGATCTAGCTGCGAACAATAAATCAGATTAGCGATTTTATTGTAATTTTTTTAAAAATTTGATGAGTTTCTAGGCATGATCAGTTTTTTTTTTTATTTATTATATATACAGCATAATGTTAAGCTTAGTTTTACAATGGTGTAAACATAAACTCATTAGAGTTTTACCGCACACCGTGCTCATATTAAGAATATATACATTCAGATATATATAAATATATATACGGACAGATATTATCAAAATACAAACAGACAATATAAATATATACTGTGGCTATAAGTTAAATTAACTATCGCTCATCTGACGATGGGTAAGATGTGGATTTGAATTCTTTTCGATCTAAACATTTTTGAGACTTTTTAAGTACAGATTAAAAATGTTAAATGTTGATGTAATGTTTAAAAAATAATACTAACTTTAAACCTGCATATTCTAGATGATCATTGCAATATTCGAGAAGTATGTGACCTTAATTTTCAATAATTATCAATGTGTTTCATATACTTAAGAACAGTCATTAATTAAATAAAATTTTTAATTATTTTCAGCGAAAAAACCGAAAACAAGCCAAAGCATCACGAAAGTTTAACAAGCTTTATAAAACATATACAAAATTTGCAGTCAAAAACCACATATCATAATGTTCGAGGAATAACATTTTCGAGGAATAAAAACGGTTTTCTTATTAACATTTAGTATTAAAATAAAAATGTTATTAACAGACAAAATTGTCCTAAAAATATCGAGTATCATGATTATCACGAAAACATTCAATAGCTTTTGTTCAATGACCTCAGTCTTGCTAATATTCATTAATTTTGATGTCAATTTTTAAAATTTAATATATGCCTAAAAATATATCATCAAGATTATACATTCAACAGTTTAATAATTAGGGCCTCTTTCACCATGACTAAAAATTCACCATTTAAAGTCATTTAATGTCACCGATAACAACAAATTGGACTTCTATAGTGTTGTAATAGTGATGAGAATAAAATTTTTGAAAAATGCTAGTACATCACACCATAATTATTACTTTAAGGGCTTCTTTCAACATGTGTCAAGTAGGCTAACCGCCATTTAAAGTCACCGGTAAACGGAAATGAAGGAGATGATATACCTTTGTTTGTACGGTAAAAGTCCCAAACATTAAAAAGAAAATAATTTAAAAAAAAATCGCCTATCGAAGGACGCAATAAACCGAGTGCATAATTTAATAAAATATAAAATTATTTCTAAAAGTAACTAATAAACACTTTAATTGTAGTTGGTGAAAGAGGTTTTCAGTTTAATTAAACAGGCAATACTTAGTTATTTTGAACCCGGATTCGTCGTGATGTTTGTAAAATAATTCCGGGTTACTAATAGTTATTATAATGCAATCCTGTCACGTAACTACAGTTTAAACTTTTTACGCAAAATGTACTCGTAAGTTGGCAGTAATTTTGGCGGTCAGTTCAAAAGATTCAAAGTGGTTTGCGACCAGCGTGGGAGTATAATGTATATCATGTAAATGAGACTTTATACCAAGTGATATACAATAATTATTGATACTTTATCACACTGTTTATAAGTACACACAATAATACGCATATCACCTTTGTAAAATAGTAATTGGATATTTTTCAGAACAATGGCTTCAAAATATATTATACCTCAATAAATTAAGTATAACCATAGAGTAAATAGTACTTAACCAGTAAGTACCAGTGATAATACTTACAGTAGTAAATAAGCTTTTACTCTATGGTATAACCAAATATATACTATACTAGCTACACGCTCCCGACTTCGCCCGGGTTCAAAATAAAAACTATCCTATCTTTTAAGTTGCACCAAATTAGACATAGTTACGAAGTTTTATTAAAATCGGTTCAGTAGTTTAGGAGTTCATCGGCGACAAACATGTGACACGAAATTTATTTATATATATATATAGAGAGAGAGATATTTATGGGTTTATATTTTTCTTGTCTATTATTAAGTCTATTCTATTAAGACCTAGAATAAATTAGTTTTATTTAACCATCAAGCGAACCGTAAAACTTCGAATTAAGTTGCAAAATTTACAATTTCATACAAGGACAAAGTTGTAAGTAAGTTGTAGCGAAATGGTTATAGTTACACATCTTACTTAGGGCATTAAAAGCGTTCACTTACACATGGCGGTAATTGATGGCGGTAAGTGAACCACAAGGTTCACTTTAACTAGTACCGGTTGTAATTCAAAACCGCGAGTTTACCATAGTATTTACATGGAATTTGTGTTATAAAATATAACGAAGTGGTAACCACTATTACGTCATCTATGTTAACGGTGGAAATAGCGGCTTTAGGGAAGCTTTTATGGTTAATATTAAACATGAGATAAAGCTAGTTTTGTTTGAGAACAAATGCTCCTTTTAGCCCATAGAAATTACGCTATAAAAAAAGCCTATCCCTTATCCTATTGTGGTCGGCAACGCAATGGCAGCACCTGTGGCGTTGCAGGTGTTAGATGACGATAACCACTTACCATCGAGAAAAATTTTGTTCAAAAATAATAACAGTGTTTTTGAGACAAATTTTTTATTTGTTAATTTAATTATTTGTGTATATTAATTGTTAACAAAACCGAGAGCACTATTCAATGTAATAATTATATATACAAAATATATTGTCAATTACAGTTTTTTTTTAAATATATTTTTCTCTTCAGGTAACAAAATATTTTATATCAATTAAATCATAAAATTAAAATTGCCAAGAGTAGCCTTAAAGGTTTTTATTATTTTAGTAATGTCTTAAACATTCTCATACTCATGGAGTTGTGTGATACTTGAGTTACTCAAGAGTTGCATGGAATTTCACTTTTATGGAGGCAGCAGGAAGTAACAGTTTAAAATAATAGTTAATCGCTAATTAGTTAATAGCATTAACTAACGGAGGTATGTTATTAGTTAACCGTTACTAATGTGTGTTCTGTTTGTGGTAGTTATACAATACATGGTATACTAGCTGTAGCTGTTACTGCGTCCGAGTAACTTTATAAAATATGGCGTACTAGCTGGTGCTCGCAACTTCGTCCGCGTTGAACGATGAAAGGTACTCTATGTCCTTTCTGATGTCCCAGACAACGTGTATGCAAAATTTTATGGTGATCGGCTTAGTAGTTTTTGCGTGAGAGTTACAAACATTCATACATCCAAACATACTTTCGCATTTACAATGTTAGTACGGATTATTAGTGTTGCTATTATGACTTTAAAACATTTTATAATAATATTTCTTTTATAACTAAATGTGAATCTGCATCCATTTAAGCGGGACAAAGATTTAAAAATTAGTATAGATAGTATAGATTTAGTACATTTAGCATTAAATTATGTTTATTTTTATAAAAAATATGCTGCTTGTTCTTTGTTGTTATCGTAACACAGTTGTTGTTATGATGATAAGTAACTGAAGTTAGTGCTACCTATAAAGAGCTCAAAAACCTAAAAGTGTCTGTCCCTTAACAGAGTCAATAACAATTGTTTTAATAGAATTATTCTTAGTTATAAATCTATTTAGAAATTTAGCTTAAATTAAAAAATCTCATTAGTCTTACGATTAGATTGTAATTTTATAAGAATGTACATAGTTTCCCAAATTGGAGTTATAAAAAAATAGGAGATCAAATTATGTAAGTAATTTCCTAGGTTCTTCAATTTATGGATCAATTATATGTTTATAGCCAGGTCCTTGCAAGAAAAAGAAATCCTTTTTTATAATAGTAGTTAAAATAGTTTTTAAAAACGGGCTTTAGTCAAAGTAACAATTTAAAATGATAACGAAACGATAACGAATTTTGAAAGAGTAAAATGTATGGGATTGACATAAGTAGTTAAGTTTCAAAAACTTTCAGTCAAAATGCTGCCAACCAGACATGTTTTGCTCCAAAAATGACAGCTGATCATAGACAAGACAAGACGTGCTATGATGAGAGAGGATTGTCATTTACAAGGAACAATGGAAGGAGACGTTATCTCTGCTTTTGATTAAGGCGGTAGACATATAGTAATCATCAGGCGATTCACGCATCAATGAACATTCGTGCAATATCTTCAGTGCGTAAAAACAAGAGGTTTTTTTTTATGATAGGAATATACCTACTCTAAATAGGTATATTTTATTATCTACTTGTTTTTATTATACTTTTTTTCAGAGTTGGAGAGGTTACTGTTCGAATTAATTAGTATACAAAAACTGACCAAATGGTTTTTTTTTCTCAAAAAATGAAGCCTCTTTCATGCGCTTTTTCTAGAAAATGCAACCACTGAGATTAGGCAGACCAACTTAAATCATAAAAATAAATCGATCCGTATCCACGATAGTTCTCAATTTTCCTGTCACCTCTTAGACTAAGGCTCGAGTTCACCAACAGACGGTTAATTTTTTAAACAGCTGTTTAAAATTTAAACAGCCGTTTAATAATATTTTGTTGTTAACCATCGCTAAAATGCGGGTTAAACGCCCTAAACATCTGATTAACTTAATGAATAATCTGATGATTAGGGCGTTTAACCCGCAGTTTAGCGATGTTTTGTTATTAAACGGCTGTTTAAATTTTAAACAGCTGTTAAAAACTAACCGTCTGTTGGTGAACTCGAGCCTAATAGGGTTTTCTTTAATTTGTTCAGAGAATCCATTCATATGAATTTTTTTTGTTAATTTTTGTATCAGTTAAACTTGTTTGTTCCAATCTATTGCATAGGAACTATAAATTTAAGGTTATTGACATTATTAGTAAAAAAAAAATGTAATTAACAAAAGTCACAAGTCAATCTTCAATATCACAGTCACTGACTTTTGTAATTATAAATCTTGAGAGCATAAAAAAAATGTTAACAGAGTGGAATCTTAAGAAAAAAGATTTTTGGAACAATCTTGATCAATTAGAGACAGTTGTCAAAATTTTAAGACTTCAATTACACAAGAAATTTAAAATATTTTCATATTAACGTCTCAAATTAACGTTTGGCAGGTAAGTATAAACACCTAACTGTAATTTGAATAAATAATTAACACGTCATGGCTATAAATTAAAGAAAATTGAGATAGCACATTATTAAAATTTATATAAAAATTTATTTGAGAAAAGTGGGACATGTTTAATATTAAATTATTTAAATTAACCTTTTAAATTACATTAATCCGCATACTAGTTTAAATAATAATTTATCTTAAGAATAAACTTATCAAAGTTATTCAATCTTTTTTCCTTTTTTTTTATGATGGCACACTTGTTGGTAAGTGGTTACCGTAACCTTTAAAGAAGATGCAAATGCCAAATCTATAACGAGAAAGTATTATAGGATGAAGTGTATCATCACTTTATTAGGTTGATATAATTTGGCATAATCCGTACTAATATTATAAATGCGAAAGTATGTTTGGATGTATGGATGTTTGTGACTCTTTCACGCAAAAACTACTGAACCGATCACTATGAAATTTTGCATACACGTTGTCTGGGACATCAGAAAGGACATAGGGTACCTTTCATCCAGAAAAAAGGACTATTCCCGAGGGATAAATAAAAAAATTAAAAACTAACTGGTCTGGTCTAAGCGTTATAGCAACGCGAGGTCAAGCGTTATATTGATTTTTTTTTAATTTTCAACGCAGACGAAGTCGCGAGCACCAGCTAGTATTATAAACGCGAAAGTATGTTTGGATGTATGGATGTTTGTGACTTTTTCACGCAAAAACTACTAAACCGATGACTATGAAATTTTGCATACACGTTGTCTGGGACATCAGAAAGGACATAGGGTACCTTTCATCCAGAAAAAAAAGGACTATTCCCGAGGGATAAATAAAAAAATTAAAAACTAACTGGTCTGGTCTAAGCGTTATAGCAACGCGAGGTCAAGCGTTATATTGATTTTTTTTTAATTTTCAACGCGGACTAAGTCGCGAGCACCAGCTAGTATTATAAACGCTAAAGTATGTTTGGATGTATGGATGTTTGTGACTCTTTCACGCAAAAACTAGTGAACCGATCATCATGAAATTTTGCATACACGTTGTCTGAGACACCAGATAGGACATAGGGTACCTTTCATCGTTCAACGCGGACGAAGTCGCGGCCACCAGCTATTGTTATTCATAAAAATGTAGGTCGGACTGTATCGTTGGCTTATTCCATAAAGTATGTAAAGGAGGCCAACACTTCCGTGCTTTCCAATATGACGATTATAAACTATTTATAATGGAGATTAGATTATTTCCGTTTGGACCAATATAAGATGATTTCTCATATATTTTCAGTAAGTGATGTTTTTAATTAATATTAATTAATTTATTGTTTTAACATTTTTTTAAAAACCTCAGTGTTTTAGTGCTATTATTACATATTTAATTAATTGAGGTTTAATTTTGAGCTATCATTTAAAATGTACATTTTAATATATTTAAAAAAATATAACATCTTCAAAATGCGTCAATACATTTAAATGTAGAATTTAAAAAATGTTGTATATTAATTTAACTTTCATCTTTTTAATTGTAGTAGGCTGTTGATATGGTGAGGGACAATGTAACCATGTAATTTATATAATAACTAGCTGGTGCCCGCGACTTCGTCCGCGTTGAACGATGAAATGTACCCTATGTCTTTTCTGGTGTCCCAGACAACGTGTACGCAAAATTTCATTGTGATCGGTTCAGTAGTTTGTGCGTGAAAGAGTCACAAACATCCATACATACTTCATACTTTCGCGTTTATAATACTAGCTGGTGCTCGCGACTTAGTCCGCGTTGAAAATTAAAAAAAAAGCATTATAACACTTTGGCCAGACGTTAGTTTTTAGTTTTTTATATTTATTCCTTGGGAATAGTCTTTTTTTTCTGGATGAAAGGTACCCTATGTCCTTTCTGATGTCCCAGACAACGTGTATGCAAAATTTCATTGTGATCGGTTCAGTAGTTTTTGCGTGAAAGAGTCACAAACATCCATACATACTTCATACTTTCGCGTTTATAATACTAGCTGGTGCTCGCGACTTAGTCCGCGTTGAAAATTAAAAAAAAAGCAATATAACACTTTGGCCAGACGTTAGTTTTTAGTTTTTTATATTTATCCCTTGGGAATAGTCTTTTTTTTCTGGATGAAAGGTACCCTATGTCCTTTCTGATGTCCCAGACAACGTGTATGCAAAATTTCATTGTGATCGGTTCAGTAGTTTTTGCGTGAAAGAGTCACAAACATCCATACATACTTCATACTTTCGCGTTTATAATACTAGCTGGTGCTCGCGACTTAGTCCGCGTTAAAAATTAAAAAAAAAGCAATATAACACTTTGGCCAGACGTTAGTTTTTAGTTTTTTATATTTATCCCTTGGGAATAGTCTTTTTGTTCTGCATGAAAGGTACCCTATGTCCTTTCTGGTGTCCAAGACAACGTGTATGCAAAATTTCATAGTGATCGGTTCAGTAGTTTTTGCGTGAAAGAGTCACAAACATCCATACATACTTCATACTTTCGCGTTTATAATACTAGCTGGTGCTCGCGACTTAGTCCGCGTTGAAAATTAAAAAAAAAGCATTATAACACTTTGGCCAGACGTTAGTTTTTAGTTTTTTATATTTATTCCTTGGGAATAGTCTTTTTTTTCTGGATGAAAGGTACCCTATGTCCTTTCTGATGTCCCAGACAACGTGTATGCAAAATTTCATTGTGATCGGTTCAGTAGTTTTTGCGTGAAAGAGTCACAAACATCCATACATACTTCATACTTTCGCGTTTATAATACTAGCTGGTGCTCGCGACTTAGTCCGCGTTGAAAATTAAAAAAAAAGCAATATAACACTTTGGCCAGACGTTAGTTTTTAGTTTTTTATATTTATCCCTTGGGAATAGTCTTTTTTTTCTGGATGAAAGGTACCCTATGTCCTTTCTGATGTCCCAGACAACGTGTATGCAAAATTTCATTGTGATCGGTTCAGTAGTTTTTGCGTGAAAGAGTCACAAACATCCATACATACTTCATACTTTCGCGTTTATAATACTAGCTGGTGCTCGCGACTTAGTCCGCGTTGAAAATTAAAAAAAAAGCAATATAACACTTTGGCCAGACGTTAGTTTTTAGTTTTTTATATTTATCCCTTGGGAATAGTCTTTTTGTTCTGCATGAAAGGTACCCTATGTCCTTTCTGGTGTCCAAGACAACGTGTATGCAAAATTTCATAGTGATCGGTTCAGTAGTTTTTGCGTGAAAGAGTCACAAACATCCATACATCCAAACATACTTTCGCATTTATAATATTAGTACAGATAGTGATAACCTCGATTTTACAATCTTAGAATTTTATGCATTGTGACAATTATTTCGCAAAGAAAATTGTAATAGTTTATTTTTTTAAATAACATTTGTAATAGTTTTGTTATATCGTTATATTGTTATATATTTTTATTCTTATAAAAAGTAAATTGGCGAATTACTTTTGAAAAATTAATTTTATCACTTATAGAATATTGTCTTCTTTTTCTTTTTTGGTCTTATTATTATTATTATTATTATTTTTTTAATTAATAAATAAATGTAAAAATATAATTTTTATGATTCTCTAGGCCTATTTGTATATAATCTATAATATATATTTTTTAAATTTATGGCTGTATGTAATCTAAATAAATAAATAAAAAAAAAAATATCTATAATATGTATTTTTTAAATTTATGGCTGTATGTAATCTAAATAAATAAATTAAAAAATTAAAAAAAAAATAATCTATAATATATATTTTTTAAATTTATGGCTGTATGTAATCTAAATAAATAAATAAAATAAAAAAATAAAAAAAATAATCTATAATATATATTTTTTTAAATTTATGGCTGTATGTAATCTAAATAAATAAATAAAATAAAAAATAAAAAAAATAATCTATAATATATATTTTTTAAATTTATGGCTGTATGTAATCTAAATAAATAAATAAAATAAAAAAATAAAAAAAATAATCTATAATATATATTTTTTAAATTTATGGCTGTATGTAATCTAAATAAATAAATAAAATAAAAAAATAAAAAAAATAATCTATAATATATATTTTTTAAATTTATGGCTGTATGTAATCTAAATAAATAAATAAAATAAAAAATAAAAAAAATAATCTATAATATATATTTTTTAAATTTATGGCTGTATGTAATCTAAATAAATAAATAAAATAAAAAAATAAAAAAAATAATCTATAATATATATTTTTAAATTTATGGCTGTATGTAATCTAAATAAATAAATAAAATAAAAAAATAAAAAAAATAATCTATAATATATATTTTTTAAATTTATGGCTGTATGTAATCTAAATAAATAAATAAAATAAAAAAATAAAAAAAATAATCTATAATATATATTTTTTAAATTTATGGCTGTATGTAATCTAAATAAATAAATAAAATAAAAAAATAAAAAAAATAATCTATAATATATATTTTTTTAAATTTATGGCTGTATGTAATCTAAATAAATAAATAAAATAAAAAAAATCTAATATATATATTTTTTAAATTTATGGCTGTATGTAATCTAAATCTAAATAAATAAAAAATATTATAACTAAGTGGACTAAACCACGATTACCAATACGCCGATCTTTGATTCAGATTTAATGTATAATACAACCTTTGCTTGTGTAAGGTTAGGTTATCATAGACATGTTTAATATCGTTATGTTAATTTCATGTTGTGAAGGAATTTGACACACGCCTGGCTTCGTACGGACATTAAATTAGTCATAAAACGATAACTAATGGCAAACTGCACTTAAAACTCGTATTTGATGAACCTCCAATAGATAGTCATTGACTATACCCAAGGGAATTTTCAATTTTAATACTAAAAAATAATTTTTCAAATTAGAATCATACATCGACGACGAAATTATCTGAACATATTTATCCTGTAGGAAAATTATTTCTAGGCACGTACTTTATACTCAAATAACTAGTCATTTTTATGGTCATCAAAATGCATTTAAATGCAATAACATTAATTCCATAGATAACGGAAATTATTTAATCTATGTGATTAATCCAAAAAATTTTTTTTGTATATAAACAGTGTCAAGGCCAAATGACTGCGAAACGCAGCTCGTCTGGCGGCAGTAACCACCCCTTTATAGAAGACCACTGTGAAATAATAGCATATGTGCTTTTATGTTTCGGTGAGTGAGTAAGGGCAGAGCCTATTTCACTGTATCCTACTGTAGTTGGCAGCACCTGTTGGAATATCCGTACTTCCGTACTAATATTATAAATGCGAAAGTATGTTTGGATGTATGGATGTTTGTAACTCTTTCACGCAAAAACTAGTGAACCGATCACCATGAAATTTTCCATACACTTTGTCTGGGACACCAGAAAGGACATAGGGTACCTGTCATCAGAAAAAAGGACTATTCCCGAGGGATAAATAAAAAATAAAAAACTAACGCCAGGCTAAAGTGTTACGGCAACGCGAGGTCATGCGTTATTTTGCTTTTTTTTAAATTTTCAACGCGGACGAAGTCGCGAGCACCAGCTAGTATCAAAATGAATCTCTCACTCTAACAAGTACATTCAGAGTCTTTCTCGTTCACACATTATAAACATTAGGTTTATAACAATAGCTCCTTGTTTCTTACAAGAGTTTTAATACGTTTGACTTTGAGCTTCAGAGTCAGTTTTGTTCTAACTGCGCCCCTTAGTAGTAAATACGAACACACCTTTCTACTATACTAAAAGTGACTAATTAAATTACTATTACCTACTAAAAATTACAATTAATTCATTTACTACAAATTCCATCTTTAAGTGGGCCTGTCTGCGTGTCTGCCAAGCGTAACATAAAAATGCGAATCTACATATAATTGGCTATTGTATTACATTATACATTTATTTTTTAATTATTTTTACAAAAACTGTTGATTCTAAGAAGACAAATAAATGAGGTATATTATAATCACGATTGTAATAAATTAAACTGCACTAAAAAAGGTTCAATAGCGAAAGATAACAACTGAAATATGCGAGAAGTTTGATAAAGCGCCCAATAAATAATGCGACGCCATTATTCAAGATGGCGGCGAATCGTACGCTCACGCTGTTCCCGCCTCCGCGCTTATCGAGGCCGCGGGCGAAACCGAATTGACGACCACTGCTGTTATTGTTTGATTAACTACTTTTTTGTTTAAACATTAAACAAATTAAAGTCATTGTTTAAATAGTCAAACGAGTCACCAGTTAAGGCGCTTGCTGCTTATGCAGTTCTAACACTGCATTGCTAATGACATCGCTTTTGATTTGACGCTTATGGAGAGAAATCTAACGTGCGAACCAGTCATTATTGCAGGTTCTCTCACATTTTTTTATATGCAACCACTTTCGTTCATTAATAAAACTTTGTATGACACACGAATAGTTCAACATACAACAGTTAAACACAGCGGGGGGCGAACAGGTTTTGTGTAAAGCACCTTTTACACACGTTAGACTTAGACTTATATTAATAGCGAGATGATTTAAAGTACCTATTGGTTTATTTTATTAATTTGTTTTATGTAAGTAAGTAATATTTCTTTAATATAAGTAATTTGTCAAATGTAAGTAACCTGTGTTTGAGCCAATAAATGGCATGCCAGAGGCTCGAAAACATAGTGTAAACCCATGTTTTTCTCTGCATATAAACCCGTGAAACACTATGTTTTCCACAATCAACAAAGTAACAGGTTAAAGGATAAAATTAGAGTTTTAGTGTCTCATTATCCTACATTAAACGTTCCCGTACAGCCTTGTCTCATAAAATATTTGTCAAGCATGGCAGTCAACTGCAAGAACACATAAGAAATTACGTTAAAATATGCCTCAAAGCAATCAAAAGAAGTATTAATCCGTAAATATATTATAAATGCGAAAGTATGTTTGGATGTATGGATGTTTGTAACTCTCACGCAAAAACTACTAAACCGATCAGTATGAAATTTTGCATACACGTTGTCTGGTACACCAAAAAGGACATAGGGTACCTTTCATCGTTCAATGCGGACGAAGTCGCGGGCACAAGCTAGTTAACAATATTTTATTGAAATCTGTTGAGCAGTTTCGAAGATTAGCATCAACGAACATCGTGATAGGTGATTTTTTTATATATAAAAATAGCATTTTAAATATTTTATAGCTCTGCTCTACCACCAAACAGGGTTAATTAAACAAAACAAGACTGAATTTACAAAGAATACATTTAAAGTCTCTCCCTAAAATAGGCATAAATAAAAATGGAAATCGGGCACCAGCTAGTATGTTATAAAAATGATGGACAAATGGAATTGCAAAGTATTGCAAGAGTGGAAGATGTCACATGAACATTGAAAAAAATTATATTGGAATGAACTGTACTAACTGTAAAAAATTATGTATCTTTTATCAGGAATAAAACAGAAAGGCATTTTATTATTTAATTTTTATTAATTATTTATTAAGATAATGGTATGTTGTCACGGTCCACGCCCCGATCTCAATATAACATTCTTACAATTCTCACGCTCTGTTAGTTGAAAGCGCTTTGTTATTTTAATTGTAAGTGTTCGTATACGAGTAGTTACGTTATTCAATTTCATCTAAAACAATACGATGAAATTGACCTGAGGTGTGTCCGTTTCCTGCTTCTGTGTTAGAGGATTGGATTACAACATGATTCCTGCGTTACAGTACGAATAGGCAGTTAGTATTCTTTACTAGCTGGTGCCTATGACTTCGTCCGCGTTGAACGATGAAAAAAGGTACTCCATGTCCTTTCTGGTGTCGCAAACAACGTGTATGCAAAATTTTATAGTGATCGGTTCAGTAGTTTTTGCGTGAAAGAGTTAGAAACATCCATACATCCAAACATACTTTCGCATTTATAATATTAGTACGGATGTTAAGGTCGTCAGATAGGCTGAGGGTCCACTAATTGATGGTAGATAGCTACCGTCGTCTATCAACTGACCATAGTGGGATGAGAATAACGGATTGGGATAGGGAGTAACATCTATAAGCAAGTAAAACAGCTTAGATTTTATCTTTGATAAATAAGGCAAGGGTCCTAATCTAGTTATCACATAGCTCAAACCGATAGGGATTATACATGTATGTATTTCTCTAAATCCAACCCTTATGGCTTAGATAAAATAGTTAGATATGGCCTATCGCCTATCAGTAAAGTTGAGAATTAATATATTGATTGGTCAAAATTTGTTATGTAGGGGAGAAAGTGGGCAGTAAATTTTTTGTGGAGTATTATGTGCAAGTATCTTACTAATATTATAAATGCCAAAATATGTTTGGATGTATGGATGTATGGATGTTTGTAACTCTTTAACGCAAAAACTACTGAACCGATCACCATGAAATTTTGCATACACGTTGTCTGAGATACCAGAAAAGACATTGGGTACCTTTCATCCAGAAAAAAGGACTATTCCTGAGGGATAATTAAAAAAATAAAAAACTAACTCCTGGCCAAAGTGTTATAGCAACACGAGGTCAAGCGTTATATTGCTTTTTTTTTAATTTTCAACGCGGACGAAGTCGCGAGCACCAGCTAGTATTTATATATACGAGTAAGTATTTTATTCCTATTAAGTAAAGCATGCAGTATCTGATATCTAACATTGTATATACCTATTAGAGTGGTTCGGTTGAGGGTGCAGTTATCATCAAGTTAATTTTCAGCCTGTCTGCCACTCTTTTAAGAAATATTGGCAAATATTTAACAAATTCTAAATTATTTAAACTCCATCGCATTCCCAGCTGAAGATGTAATAAATAGACAAGATTATACGAAATTGTGATCGAGCAATATGATAATACCGAGGATGTATAATTACTGCGATTATAAAAATAATAATTATTATCATTTTTACTTTAGATTATTGCGTTGTAAAATTAATTACTCGTATTAAATTTGCATTTTATTTAAACATAAAACACTAATCTCTTTGTACAAACTCCATCTTCACTTAGGTTAATGTTTTGAGTCTCCAAGCCGAATTAACATTTAAAAAAAAAAGTGATAATGTTGTCGTCTCCCTCTTACACGAGCTGATGACATTCGATGCACGGAAATTTTATATTATATGAAATTGGTGGTATCAGGTTTTGGCAATGTGTCCTCAATTATTATTAAGCCACACGCTTCGCTGTAGGCTTTGTTGGACCTTTTTGTAGAGATTATAATCCCATTTTTAACTTAACTTTCATAATATAGATAATGCTACTTCACATACACATACACATTCACACACACACATACACTTACACATTTTATATTATTCTAACATTGTATAGATCATGTTTTTCTATTCTAAATTAGCCTAAGATTTGAGTACGATGTTGGAGGAGCAAGGGTCTCCTGATACAAGTATTTTTATACTTAATAGGAGGTCCCCAAAACGCTTTTTGTATCTAGGCTTAAATAGATGAATAAATTATATTGTATTTGTATTTTTGTATTTGTATCTTTTCTTGCAATTTTTTTCAAATTGCGAACAAAGAACAAACTTTTTCGAAACTTATTTTTCATATGTCTAAAATTTAATATGTCTAACCTTGTAATAGGCTATATAAAAATTTAACTCTTTTTATGTATTTCTAAAATATTACATGTTGTAAGGTTGGCTATTAAATACATAAATATGTGAAAAAATGTTGTATAAACTAGTACGAGTAAAATAAAAAGCCAATTTAAAAATATATTTAATATAACAATATAGGTAAGCCTGTAAAACCTATTCATTCTTCAAAGGTTGGGGCTAGAAGGTTTTTTTTAGGAACAAGAAAAAAAAAGGTCTGCCTTTTTTATTTTAATACTAAATTTTTGTAAAGCATTAATTTTTAACAATTAAATAATAAATTTTATATATTTGTTTTATAGTTAATAATGATTCAATGCACATAAAGTCATAATAAGTTGAACTGGCGCTCCCTGTGCACACAGTATCGTTACATCTAAAGAGCCCCATACATTATCCGCGTTGTGTCACATTATTTGCTACTCTGTGGCGACTATCTGGCGATCGTCTGGTGTACACGGCGGTTTAGCCATGTGGTTCCAATCTCAAACTTAGATATAAGGAAGTACAATGAGGTACTTAAATATTTCAATTATATCATTATTTTTAAAAATATATACAAATTTAAAGAAAAAAAAAAAACAATGGCTTTTTTTTTTAAAGAAATATTGGCAAATATTTAAAAAAAATTCTAAATTATTTAAACTCCAATAATCGCATTCCCAGTTGAAGATGTAATGATATTTCAAATATTTCATTATTTTTTAAAATATATACAAATTTAAAGCAAAAAAAAATCTGTCTTACTGAACATATTTCAATAACCCAAATTAAGTATTATAATACTCAAATATTGCAGTGTTATTTATTTATATCTTTCAATATGTATTAATAAATAAATTGTTAATAATTAAACTCCTTCTTTTCACTCATAGAATGTGTAATAATTTATTTAAATTTTGATTAAAAGCGACATATTCAAAACGTCAACAAGGCAAGATAAAAATAGCGGGTGTACTAATATTATAAATGCGAAAGTATATTTGGATGTATGAATGTTTGTAACTCTTTCACGCAAAAACTACTGAACCGATCATCATGAAATTTTGCATACACGTTGTCTGAGACATCAGAAACGACATGGATACCTTTCATCGTCCAACGCGGACGAAGTCGCGGGCACCAGCTAGTGTTTTATATAAATAAACACAAGTATGTACATACTTAGTTCTATCTAATATATATTATATAATTTGAGAACCAGCGTCCTAGCCAGATATTAGAAGAGATAATGGCCCAAGTATTTATAATGCCGGAGCTTAAGCATACGCTTTCAAGTCGAGATGAAGCTGCATATAACATTGATATTTTCATCTATTGAAAACTAATAAGTTCAGTTAGATTTTCTATTGAAAGTGTATTGATAAAATCTGCATAAAATATAGAGTATGTTTATTATTTAACTGTGAATTAATTATTTTCATGTTAAACCATACGATAAGAGCCTATTTCCCTATCTCATTCTAACTATGGTTGGCAACGCACTAGCAGCACATGTAGGATGGACGCTTATGTTATAGTAGGCGACAGTAGCCACTTACCATCAAGTGGACCGTCAGTCTGTCTGTGGACTTTAACATAAAAAAATTAATAGGTAGATTGAAAGTAATGATTGACTAGGCATTTTTCTTGCATAAATTTATTTATATGGTTTCGCTATTGATCAGTAGCTTTGAATGTTAAACACATATACGAATGACAAAGTCGTCCCGCTCAATCAGATATATGCGGAAGTCTTTAGTCATTCATTACTATAAGGACCTCTTTCACGATCTCTGAGTAAAGTGTCAAGTAGGCTAACCGCCATTTAAAGTCACCGGTAACCGGGAATGAAGGAGATGATATATACCTTTGTTTGTAAGGTAAAAGTCCCAAATATTATAAAGAAAATAATAAAAAACTCGCCTATCGAAGGATGCAGTAAACCGAGTTCATAATTTAATAAAACATAAAATTATTTCTAAAAGTAACTAATCAACACTTTACTTGTAGTTGGTGAAAGAGGCCCTCAGACATAATAATATAATATAGCATTTGATGCAAAGTCACGAATAGAGTCATTGATATTGTGCGCGATAGTCCAGCGAGCTAAAGTGACTCCTACGCGCTACTAGTGGCCCACAGCCCACAGCTCACAGCTCACAGCGTGGGTTGTGTCTGTGCTGATGGTATGATGCCTTTTTCAATTTGCAAAACACAGATCATTAGTGTTAAATTGTAATTTTATTAACATTTACCAACATTACAACTATCTACTGTAATTAATCCGTATTAATATTATAAATGCGAAAGTATGTTTGGGTGTATGGATGTTTGTAACTGTTTCACGCAAAAACTAGTGAACCGTTCAGCTTGAAATTTAGCATACACGTTGTCTGGGACACCAGAAACGACATAGGGTACCTTTCATGGTTCAACGCGGACGAAGTCGCGGGCACCAGCTAGTGTTATAAGTACTATATTTAATTATTATAAAGAGAATAGATTTGAATGTTTTGAATTGGACCGATTTTGAAAATTCTTTCATCTATAGAAAGCTACATTATCAGCTAATAACATAGGTTATAATTTATAAAGATACGCGGGCGAAGTCGCGTGCAACAGCCAGTATTTTATATACACAAACTTTCCTCGTTTATCGTTCTTTCCATAAGTGAAATCCGAATTAAAATCCGTTGCGTGGTCAGACAGACAGACGCCGAAAGCGATTTTAAATTTACACTAACACACACACACACATATATATATACGAATACATATATGTATATCTACTCGTATATCCTAACTAATTTGACGCCTTAACTACTGAACCGATCATCATCATTTTGTATAGTAGGTACTCTTGTCAGGAATACAGAACCTACTTTTTATCCAGAAAAAGTAGGTACTATTTCCGATAGGCCATCAAAAATGAAACAAAAATTCAAATAAAATTATATAAATTATTGTAAAGAGTTGATTTTTTTTCTTTACGGGCACAAGCTAGATTATAATTATAAAATAAATTCGCTAACCGCCTCAGCCCGTTCAGCGCGACAAATATTGAAGTAGTTAATTTAAAAAAAGAGGAGACTTATTATTTAAAATTATATAAGTGACGAGAGTTTACAAGATAATCGCAAAACTGCCACGATTATATGATTATGCAAATCGGAAACGAGTGATTAAATCGACGTGTGGACGTCCACGATGACCGATAGAGGACTTCGATTCTTATCTCGCTTGTCATAACTTGTTTTAAAAATTTTGACGAAGCGTTATTTAAATTAAAAAAAAAACCAAAATAATTTTCTTGTATCACACGAACAGTCTACATTGAAAATTAATAAATTGTTAATAATTTATAATATATACATAAATTTTTTGGAGATATAACCTAGGTCTCATATCTAGACCTAGGCCTGGTCTGTATCGTGGGACCATCCATAGTCTATATTATATTTAAAGGACAAGGTTAGGTTAGGTTATGTTCACATAATCTCTATTTATATCTATATAAACATATAATACACTATTTTTTTTTTGGAATTTTGCACTCCAATAATTATACATTCATACAGTGCATTGAACTGTATGAATTATTATAATTGTTTTCTGTGTAATGTGATACAAAAATAGGGACACTAATTTGAGAAATCTATATATTAAGTGGAAAAGTTCAATTAAAATCAAAAGTCCTATTTATTTTAGTGTAAAGAGTATATTTTTTAAATAAATTCAGGACACGAAACTAACGTGTCACATTATATTTATTAATTCGGATCCGGTCGTGCGCGTATCGGATCGCATCGTGCGAATATTTGTCCTTTTTATCCCGCATATCGGAGGACACGTCCTCACTTCTTAATCCCCTGTCCGTTCGATTACGGACATTAACATTTTTACGACATACACGGCTTTATGAAATCGCTTTGGCGGCGGACTGGTTGCACTTGCGAACGCAACTACCCGCTTTTTTTTTATTTTTCTTATGCGCGGTAATTAAAAACATGAGCGGACCTTAGGCTTCCATTAATAAAGTACTTTAAGATAGCTCCGGGCGATTTTCTACAGCATTTTTACAATTATAATTTTGAATTGTTCCCAGGAGTGGGACCTGATATATATATATACATACTAGCTGGTGCTCGCGACTTCGTCCGCGTGGAAAATTTAAAAAAAGCAATATAACGCTTGACCTCGTGTTGCTATAACACTTTGGCCAGGCGTTGGTTTTTTTTTTTTATTGATCCTCAGGAATAGTCCTTTTTCTGGATGAAAGGTACCCTATGTCCTTTCTGGTGTCTCAGACAACGTGTATGCAAAATTTCATGGTGATCGGTTCAGTAGTTTTTGAGTGAAAGAGTTACAAACATCCATACATCCAAACATACTTTCGCATTTATAATATTAGTACGGATATATTTACGAATATATTCGTAGATCTACGAATATACGAATATATTCGTAGATATATATATATATACACAAACCGACAATTCTAATCGTCATCATTATTTCAGCCGCAGAACCTTACTTTTCCAATAGGACCAGTCGGAAGCTACCTGGATCCACTAACTACCTGCAGCTCTTATCAGGGCGTCTGTCTACCTTGTGGGTAGACGTCGTACTGTCCACTCGAGTACCTTCTGGTCCTAAGGGCCCAAGGTTCTCCGTACTATATGTCCCGCCCACTTCAACTTACTGATCCACCGGGCTTCATTCATGTCGGTAACTTAAGTTAGTCTACGGATCTCCTCATTCCTGATTCGATCTCGCAGTGTAACCCAAAGCACAGTCCACTCCATAGCCATCGTCGAGATTCTAATAGACCTACATAATACCTTCGTAACACTACTTGAATCAGATTAATTAGTATTACAACACAGTGCATTACTCTCGATTACCCGTTGCCCCAAAAGGCAACCGGTATCTCGTCTTATCATCGAACCATTAAAGGATTTGTCGGTTTGCCTGTCAAAGTGACAGTTGAAGTCAAACTGACAGGTAGCCATTATCGTGTTTTTTTTTATCTGAGCATTATATCTGTGACTTATGTTTACTTTTTTTTTATACACGCGAAGTCTATTCGAGTTTTTTTACAACCGCATTGAGCACAATATCTGTTGTGGAGTTCATCCACATTATATCTAGAATTTATTTAGGTGTTGTACCTAAATAAATTCTAATAGTCAGCAGAATTCAACCCCCCTAGTGTTACATCAAATAGAACGTCAGCCAGCCTGTCTCAAAAAAAAAAAGAGATTCTTTTGAGAAGACAAAAGATTTTATTATGATATATCAAAAGTAATACCTGACAGAGTACGTCTAATGCATATAAAATGTATATTATATCAGTAATAAATAAATTAATATTTTTTTATTGTAATTAATTTTCATCAAGTTTTATTTCAGAAAAACGCTTTTTGACCTTTTGACGTTTTTGTGTAATAGGTTTTTTTTTTATTTTTAAAAGTTCCCTACTTTATTCAATGATTAGCGCCATAAAGCGTGAGGTTTTAGAGATTTGTTATTTTTATTAGTGTTTATTGTTGTCAACGAATTTTTTTTTATAAACATTAAACTAGAAATTTTCATTATGGATTTTTTAAAAAAAAATTCATTTGAGAATTCAGCAAAAATTTAGTTATTTAAAAAAAAATCCACTTTCATTAAATTTGATACTAAATGACCTCAGAACACTCTTAAAGTTTTTTTTAGTAAATATTTAAGCAGATCAAACAATATAAAATGGCTTGTCTTTTCTGTCTGATCTTTAACATCGCCGACATTCGATATCGGATGAAAATCGTCCAAAGACATTATAATCATGTGCACGGTTAGTTATAGACGTAGGTACATATACTTACGAGTATATGAAGCCGATAAGCGACCGGACGACTGAAACAAAATGCCCGGAGAAATATGTATAAAAAAATACAAATGGAGTAATGTTCGCATGTCGTGGCCCGTGTGTACACCACCTGGCGGTGCGGTGGCAGGGCTGTCACCATCTTCCTGTTTAAAACCTATTTTGACACCGGTTCTAAACGATGTTTCTCAGAAGAAGGTGTCCTATTATTATCCGTACTAATATTATAAATGCGAAAGTATGTATGGATGTTATGGATGTTTGTAACTCTCATGCAAAAACGAATGAACCGATCATCATGAAATTTTGCATACACGTTGTCTGTGACACCAGAAAGGACATAGAGTACCTTTCATCGTTCAACTCTGACGAAATCGCGGACACCAGCTAGTGTAGGTATATATATATATATAGATAATAAGCTCTTTTATTTAATTTTTCATAACATTTCAATAACATTTCTCAAGTAAATATTTGAATATTTATATAACTTAAAATCAAAATACACATTTTTATGAACAAATTTAGAGAAATTAATTAAAATTGTTGTCATGACTTTTAAGACAGAAGGAACCATTTAACAATGTTTACTAAAAATTGGCAAATATTTAAAATGTTACAATTCATTCGTACCGGTTATTTTGTGAAAATGGACCATGAGTCATAATTACAAGCGATAATCGCTTTAGCATTTGATATGATAAGAAAATATTACCTATGTACTTATACTTTACTAGCTTATGCCCGCGACTTCGTCCGTGTTGAAAGATGAAAGGTACCCTATGTCCTTTCTGGTGTCCCAGACAACGTGTATGCAAAATTTCATAGTGATCGGTTCAGTAGTTTTTGCGTGAAAGAGTCACAAACATCCATACATCCAAACATACTTACGCATTTATAATATTAAGTACACATTCTTTCACTGTTAATACTGTTTAGGATTGTATCGTGTATTGTATAGTTTTTATATCATAAATTCAAGAAGAATCTATTGTCGGTTCAACAATCTATTTTGCCAACCCTAGAGCAGGGATACGGGCAAACATCTCACAATTGCGATCGGACCTATGTTGGTTGCGTGCGCCCTATTCCACTCGAATGGACGACTTAATAACCACTTAGCACATCCTATTACATACACCTCTTTTATTTACTCTCGCCACTAAATCGTAGTTTTAATAATAATAATCTATCTAAAATATATTTTTTGATGTACAATAATTTTATGGAAGAAAGTCTGAAATAATTTTTATGGACAAAATTCTGAAATAAAGAATTATTTTAGATAAGATTTTAATCAAAATCTTTATCAAAAAATATATTTTAGATAGGAGATAACTAAGAAACAGGGTAAACGCGTTCTTGTGCACGTCATTCCATGTCGTTCATGGCATTTCATTTAGATACTAGTCTATACTCATCTTACTTTATATTATAAATGCGAAAGTATGTTTGGATGTATGGATGTTTGTGACTCTTTCACGCAAAAACTACTGAACCGATCACTATGAAATTTTGCATACACTTTGTCTGGGACACCAGAAAGGACATAGGGTACCTTTCATCGTTCAACGCGGACGCAGTCGCGGGCACCAGCTAGTTCAGTCATATATTGAGAGAACAGAATCTTATATAAGACGATTGTTAGAAAAGAAAGGTTGGTCTACTTGGTGGTTGGTGGTTACCGTCGCCTAAGGACATAAGCACCATTCATGCCTTATCTCTTATCCTTAATCCTTAATTTTAAGTTACAGCAAATAAATAACTGATTTTAAGTTTGAATAGAAAGAATAATTTAAAGTTATGACAAAAAAGGCTTTAATATGAATAATAATAAAAAATACAATTATGTATATTAACATGTAAACAAAAATATACAGTCAAGTTATGTACATATATCTGTCTGTCTGTCTTTTCATATACACTGAACCAATTATTGTGATGCAATTGGTACCGAGCCAGCCTAGGGAAGGATCAGGTTGCTTTTGTACTTTTAAAACGAGTAAAGCCATTGGAAAAAGTAAGTTATTTACACTGGATTAAAGATAAGTTATTATAAACTTTTTAACAAATTCTAATAATAAATAAAAATATATTAAGCGATGAAAATAATTTAATTATTTAATCCAGTCTTAGCGAGTAATTACAAAAAATTATTGAAAAAATTTCAATTTGATTTGAACTTGAATATAAATTGATTTCGGACGTCGAGTATGTAACTAATTAAAATTGTTACACGATACGTCAAGAGTATCGTTATAAACTTTTATAAAAAAATTAATAAGTAGCCTCGTAACTACGTGATCAGACTGACTTTAAACATAGGCCTCCTTTAGATCAATAAAGGATCTTAGTAATATAATTTTTTAAACATGTTGATCTATGAAATGAGCAGTTGTATATCCGTACTAATATTATAAATGCGAAAGTATGTTTGGATGTATGGATGTTTGTAACTCTTTCACGCAAAAACTACTGAACCGATCACTATGAAATTTTGCATACACGTTGTCTGGGACATCAGAAAGTACATAGGGTACCTTTCATCGTTCAACGCGGACGAAGTCGCCGGCACCAGCTAGTGAAAATATATTTTCCATTCATAGCCCAATTTTTAAAAGTAACAAGAAGTAAATACCCTTAGGAGGCTAGTAATAAGAAGGAAAATAAGCGAAAACGCAGATAATACGGGCAGGCATTGGGTTGCGATGCGACATATCGGTAACAAAAGCGATGTCGTGTCGTAACGTCCCCACGACCTTGCCCATCAACGGCCGCGCTAGAAAGAAAGTCGTTGGGTTTTAGTCGGTACGAATCCGGAATAACCCCCCAGTGTCCCTTACACTGACGAGTATCCAATACGATTTCCTAACGTTAAAAATAAAGGGCGCCATGAAAACTAACATTACCGGCTGCCTTATTATCTAACGTTAGACGACAGCAGACGACTTGCCATCGCGTGTGCTGCCATACAAAAATTATGCACTTTAATTTTAGTTATTGTCCTTAAGAGGCCTTATCGCAAATCACACCTTTGTTATGAGTTACGTGATACCAAAAACACGATTTAGTGTGATATTACACAAATTGATAGAAAGTTTTCGTCTGTCGCAAGTTGGTCGCAATTAACTGTCTGTCAAATTTAACTGTCTGAAAACTTCAACCTACACCTGATATTATATTCATAAGGTCTATAATTTTAATATTATAAAGCCCTTATTAAGGCATTACTTATTCTCTATTCTATACTAGTTATTATTAAGGCAGATTAGTAACAGTACTAATCTGAAATACCTTCTGTCACTTTCGTGACAGAAAGTATTTCAATTTATTATTACTAAAATACGTAATTAGGAATTACTAAAATTAATACAATATTTTCTTGGCTATCTATTTGGAAATTAAATTTTGATTCCAAAGAACATCTAATTTGCACAAAACGTCTAATATACGAACGTGACGACACATTGCCACGTGACGCTTTACGAATACGAACGATATAAATGACGTGGCTTAATACTTTGACAATGGACACAGACACGATATACGTTTGCACGTACATCAATCAAAATGTTGTCAGACAGAGTAATGTGATACATTTTTTGTGACTATTCATTAATAAGTAATTAAATGTGTTACCGTTTAATTGAGTTACGGTAAACATTAATAAGTATATTTTCATTTCGTGCAATATCTACTTACAAATAAACACTTCGTTGTAAAACTTGTATTGTACTCACCTGAAACAAAAAAAATATATAGGTTAATTTCTAATTTTTAAAAGTAAATTAGAAAACAAATTTAAAAAAAAACATAATTAGGTAATTAGTATTAATTAATTAGTATTAACTATGTTAGCCTAACTATGAACGATTGTAATTCATCAAAGATGTTAACAGAACTATTTCATAGCACGCGATGGGGAATCGTAACACGAAATATTGTAGTAGAGTTCACACAGTCCGTCTGGCGGCAGTAACCACCCCCTTACAGGACCACTGTGAAATACGGAATTCAGGAAAAGCATTGGCAACATTCTTGCTGGCTAGCGATTACATTGGTTATGTTTTTGTTATTATTTTTTTAAACAGTTAGCACTTTGGCAGTTCTATGTGAGTGGTAGGTATATGATAAACTCTTGTGTATATGTGTATCTTTATACTTTGGCAGTTCTATGTGAGTGGTAGGTATGTGACAAACTCTTGTGTATATGTGTATACGTGTATATGTGTATATGTGTATCTTTATACTTTGGCAGTTCTATGTGAGTGGTAGGTATGTGATAAACTCTTGTGTATATGTGTATATGTGTATACGTGTATATGTGTATACGTGTATATGTGTATCTTTATACTTTGGCAGTTCTATGTGAGTGGTAGGTATGTGATAAACTCTTGTGTATATGTGTATATGTGTATACGTGTATATGTGTATATGTGTATCTTTATACTTTGGCAGTTCTATGTGAGTGGTAGGTATGTGATAAACTCTTGTGTATATGTATATCTATGTATAATATGTATTATGTAATAAATGTGACTTAGGTGATTGTATTATTCCCAATGTATAAATGTAAAATCGGTAATTGGCTGTTGGTTATGTTTATGTTTTTGTCTGTAAATTTTTATGTTGAGAGCTGTGGATTTTTTAGATAAATAAATAAATAACAGCATGTGTGCTGTTGTGTTTCGACGAGTGAGTAAGATATACTAGAGCCCATTTCACTATTTCTTTATAATTACTTATCCTATAGCCTATTACAGCCGGCGGCGCGCTCAATCTCGTATAAATAGAAATAAATTTTCACATGTTTCCACAGAGCATCAGATTTTGCTGATTCTTAATTGTTAATAATAATTCGTGTAAGTAAGTTCATTTGAAAGAAATTTTTTGGAAAATCCGCTGACTAAAGTCGGAACCTTTAGATGGTATTTTTATATGAAACTAGCTTATATGAACAACGTTGTTTTGCCAAAAAAAAAAAATTGGCGTATAAAAAATTGTTTACAACTTATTCTCAGACTTATACACACGTCAAGACGTTTCGGGGGAGTTTTGTTACAAACATTGACACGAGAATTTTATATATAAGAAATATTGACAGGACAATTATTACTCGTACTGTCGAGTCAGATAGTGTTATAATATTCTAAATTAATTTGTTTTTCAAGCGTACAATATTGAGATCATAATAATAATTTATAGTTTAATTTGTAAGTACGAAGTGCGAGACTGACTTCCGACCTTGTTGTGTCCGTAGCCGTGACCGATACGCCAACGTCATGGTGTCTGCTTTTGGAACCATTGACATTTTCACTGGGTTGAGCTGTGCCATAAAATATATACTTCTTCTATATACTAATATTATAAATACGAAAGTATGTTTGGATGTATGGATGTTTGTAACTCTCACGCTAAAACTACTGAACCAATCACAATGAAATTTTGCATACACGTTGTCTGGGACACCAGAAAGGTCATAGGGTACCTTTCATCCAGAAAAAAGGACTATTCCCGAGGGATAAATAAATAATAAAAAATTAACGCCTGGCCAAAGTGTTATAACAACACGAGGTCAAGCGTTATATTGCTTTTTTTTTTTAAATTTTCAACGCGGACGAAGTCGCGAACACCATCATCTAGTAAGTATATAATTTCATTGATTCCTCAGTTTATTATTAAAAAGAATTATATATATTATGTTTCCAAGTGAAGTTCGCTTAAGGAAGTTCGCATTGAAATAACAGCACATGTGCTGTTGCGTTCAGTAACACAACATTAGATAACATGTGTGATTTGATAGTTCTAATCACACATAAATCTCCTTAACGTTGTCTCTGGGCGACGATAATCATATACCATCAAGTCGACGGTATAATTGTATTGTGTACCGTGCTTTGTATAGAAAAATATTAATTCACAAAATAAATTCAATACACAATTGAGTTAATCAATTCTTTTTATAATTTAACACATTCACATACCGAATTCCTAGTAGTCGAATAAATAAATAACGGTGTTCTATCAAGACCAATAAAAATACGGTATTAATCTCGATCAGACCAATTACGTTAACTAATAGCAATGAATGTTTATAACATCTGTAATCATTATTAAAACTCTCTTCGTCTCTAATAATTTTAAAAGGTATAAAAGTAAAAATTTAATTACTATTCATAAAGAATTTATTATGAGAAACACATATGAACAGATTTAGCTTAATTTAAAATTTTAATGTTATCTGTAACAATGTTATAAGACAACATGCTCCATTTTTGAAATGTAAACCACATAATGTCAGAAAAACAGTACATACTTAACTATTTAACGACATATACCAACTAACATATTGACTATCTAATAGGCTAAAATAGTTTTCTTTGTGTCAAGAAATGCTTTTATTTTTGTGACAAGACAGTAGTTACAAGTTCGATATAAGTTCGATATAAGATCAATTCTAATATAAGTTGTTATGTTTTAAAATAATGAAAATATTCTCATAAGATTAAATCCTTTGAAAATGACGAGTTTCGTAGAGCTAACTAAACGGTCAAGTTGACTGGTGACGTCATACTTTCTATTGCCATGCGAACACGTAATAGAATCACAAATATTTGATGTCTCAATTTTTAGCGTACAAAAATGGCGCCTGCTATTCGATACATAGATTTATTAACGGATACTCATACATGCCGTACAAGTCTATAATGTAGTTTTGCCAACTTTATGTTAATTTATGTTGATTCACCAATTAAGTGGTCACTTTCTATGACATTTTTGGATATAATACCTGTTGGCCTGGGTAATATATTAACTCGACAGTTTGATACCTCACTTGATAACTTACATGGAATCACATTAAAGGAAATATGATTTACTGGCCTGGCTTCTTGTATATCAACCAGGGTTAGTCCCTTTAACAAATACAATTTATCAATTGAAAATAAAACGTCACAACGGAACGAACCTAGATGGTTAGCAATATAAATTAATTTGGTTTAGAAATAGGCCACCAATAATAGCAGCATTAAATATTAAAATAGAACTTTTTTGTTTTTTTGTAATATTGTGATTATATTCTGACGTAGGCGATATTGGATTGACATAATATGGAGTCAGGCAAAACCTGGATAGTTTCAGCCGCAATCAATCATTGAGTGGGTTTGCCTGATCATACAGAGAGATCATATTGCCAACAATGTACAATATTTGAATATAACTACATATATTTATTTTGTATTCAAAACGACTACGCAGAATAAAGTTATTTCCTTTTTGCACTTAATAGTTTTTATATTTCTTAAAAAAATCTAGTATGTACATGGGCAAAGACTATTTCATGTGAACCGTTATACTATTATAATAAAGCTTTGAGTGTACGTTACACTTGTAACGGTCGATGGACAGGTTGTGATAAGCTTCCATAGAAAAACGTGAGCACTCCCAAACTTGCCTACCTAATAGCCTCGGTATGCTACATGGAGGAGAAGGATACTCACACTGAACATTTTTTTTAAATATAATATTATATAGGAACTTTTGTCTTGCGAAAGATTTTCAAATCCTGAGTTCAATATAGAAACCAACTAGCTGGTGCCCGCGACTTCGTCCGCGTTGAACGATGAAAGGTACCCTATGTCCTTTCTGGTGTCCCAGACAACGTGTATGCACAATTTCATGGTGATCGGTTCAGTAGTTTTTGCGTTAAAGAGTTACAAACATCCATACATACATACTTTCGCATTTATAATATTAGTACAGATATTTGGATCTAGTGATTAAAAGTTTCATTGAACCATAAACACGTCATATAGGGCACTTGCTTGCAAATTGAATAGTGCCCATATTGTGGCCTAAAAGTTAATTATTATTAAATAATTAATGAAATTATTAATTAATCAATAAGTAACCCAACCTAACTTATGAGTAATCTTGGTTTAAAATGAAACTTCCGAGGAAGTGCAGTGACCGTCAGAGTTAATATTCAAAAGTACTGGTGAGAAGTTTAATGCTCGACTGGCTCACTGGTTGACCTATAAAAATAAAAACAGTTTAACGGTTGACTACCCCTGGCTCCCCTCGCAAGCTGAATCAGTCTTTACTGAATGACTCCAGCAAACGGATCGTATTCAATGGACGCCAGGGTTCACTTGCAACTAACATTTCAACTGAATCCAGTTTGTTATCGGTGATAATATTCCAGTTATACTAAGACTGTTAAACTAAATGCGGAATTTGCGAAGTTTTTTAAAGCTAGAACACGTATGTACACTTATAAGCATCCAGTTCGGTAAAGTTATTAACCATTATTTATATTTTTAAACCGACCGACATTGATAGTTTAAAAATCAAAATATTTATTTATCAATTAGGTTTCTACAAGAAACTCTTAGGGCCTCTTTAACCATGTGTCAAGTCGAGTAGGCTAACCGCCATTTAAAGTCACCGTTCACCGGGAATGAAGGAGATGATATACCTTTGTTTGTACGATAAAAGATTAAAAAAAAATCATTAAACCGAGTGCATAATTTAATAAATAAAACATAAAATTATTTCTAAAAGTAACTAATCAACACTTTACTTGTAGTTGGTGAAAGAGACAGGGTTTCGGAAAAAAAAAAGCCAAGATGACGATCCTGAGAAGAATCCCGAAAGAAACTCAGGATACTATTCTTTTTGTCATCTTTAAAATATAAATTAACAACAATGTTCCTTACTGGACATTGTGTTTTCTCCCAAAGATGATCAATTTGTTTAGGAACAGTATATCTGCAAAAGACAATGAATCGTCCACGTTATTGCGGGCAGATTGAAATCTGTGGATACTTCTTCATTAATAAAACCAGTGCTTCAGTTAAAAGAGAGATAGTAATATTGACGACACGTTTGGTCTAGTGGCTAGTAGCCCTAGCTGTTAACCAAACGGTCGCGGGTTCGAATCCCGCTAGGGACAAATGTTTATGTGTTGACATTTTACCTTTGTACTTGAGTCATGGATGTTTTGTATTTATAATATGTATGTATTTACAAAAAAAAAGTAATCTATATATTATATCAACTGTCTGGTATCTATAATACAAGCATTAGTTGCTTAATGTGGAACTAGATGGTGCTGTGTGGAATGTGTCAGATATTTATTATTATTATTATTATTAAATATAAAAATCTGTTTTATTGTCTATTTTTCGGTAGGTAATGTGGCATTGAGCGTAGGTACCTAACTTTGCTAAAATCCAAGCGTGAAAAAAGCCATCATCCCCATCCCCTAGTTATAAAAGTCATCCCTTAAAGGGAGTCACTGACTCAGATATTTTAAATTGACTTAATTTTATTGAAAAATTAATTTCTCTAACAATGTGACAATTGTTGATAAATTTTAACTAATTAGTTAATTAATTTGTAGATATAAGCTTATTATACACTAATCTTTAAATTAGAATAATTTGTGTTACCCATGCGTGCCAACTTTAATTTACATAAGAAATTAGTGTTTGTTAGTTTAATTTACATTATAATACTCACATTAATAGAAAACGATTCTGTCTGTCTGTTCGGTTTGTTTAGTTCAGTCCAGTCATGATGGTAGGTGACAACTGTCGCTTATTAACCATTTGTTAACACAAACAACACTACAAGGAACATTAACAACTCTATAATGGGATGACCTTTATGGGATAAAGCATCAGCTTTGCTTTATCCTATAAAGTCAAGGAGTCAATCAAAAATACAGTATTTAATTAAAATAATAGGATGTGTATAACCACAAATTGAAGCTAGTATTTTATAATTACAAGTATGATTCCATTTAAAAAAAAACTCTTAAAATAAAATTTTCGCCCTCAATAACTAGATTTAACACAATGAAATGTTTCTTTAAAGTTCTTTAAAACCTACTAAGGCTCGAGTTCACCAACAGACGGTTATTTTTAAACAGCTGTTTAAAATTTAAACAGCCGTTTAATAATATTTTAGCGATGGTGAATAACAAAATATTATTAAATTGCTGTTTAAATTTTAAACAGCTGTTTAAAAATAACCGTCTGTTGGTAAACTCGAGCCTAAGTTATATAACTTGACTTTTAGTACAAATTGTATGAGAATTTACTTGAGTGTACGTCGTGTGTAAAGTACTGGCCTAATAGACGATTAACAGTGGACATAATACGTAACTAAACGTCAATTAGCGGCAATAGAACGCAACGCGACTGATACGATTTACTGTTCCATTCATAATATCTATCTAACTAACTAACCACAATAATCGTACATTCGTGAAATCTCTACAAGCAGACCTCCTCAATGAATGTGTATATTATTTATATATATATAACTATTTAACTAGCTTATTTAACTATATATTACGTTCCACCGCCAAACCTTTACAATGGCCGACTGACGTAAGTAACTTTAGATTTGAAGTATTTAAACTAGATATAATTACTATATATATATGTTTAATGCAAAATTTTAAATATTTTCTAAATCAATTTAAAAAAAATTAAATCAAAATTTACGGTCATTTCAAACTAATCAGAAGTTATTTTTAAATTTCGATTTTTTTTATTATCATAATCTTCAAGAATAGTATAGTATAGTTTTATCTGCTTCCGACTGTACTTAATCGCACAATAAAGCAAGACCGAGTGTAAATTGTGCGCAGTAATTGTCGTTTAGTCCAAGTTGAATCCAAGTGTTGCTCATTAGGGATTTTGTATTGATCTAATTAGAACAAGACTATGTCGGTACCGTGTCGCCGCTTCTACACGAAGCCAATTACACACAAATAAACCTTTTTATACATTACAAGTAAGACTATTTACATTTTAGAATGTTTTATTCAAGCTAATTAGAAACTTATACACACTCGACTATGGATAAAATTTAATCGAATGAAAAATATTTATTACTAACAATATTTTCAAAAAATCTTTCTTAGCGGATGTTATAAAATAAATCTATGTTTTAAAATATTAGTTTTCTAGATATATTTAGTAGTTTAAGCTGTGCGTTGACATTGGACTTAGGCATTACTAATAAGTAGATATTTTGAAATTTAAGCAATTTGATTTTTAGACATGAAACAGACATTTTGCTACAATTGATGAATTGAAATTTAGACGTACTGACAAACGACTGCGACACGTTTCGTCTAGTGGCTAATAACCCTAGCTTTAGTAACCAAACGGTCGCGGGTTCGAATCCCGCTAGGGGCAAATTTTGATGTGTTAATATTTACATTTATACCTGAGTCATGGATGTTTTATATTTATAATATGTATGTATTTACAAAAAAAAAAGTAATCTATATATTATATCAACTGTCTGGTATCCATAATACAAGCATTAGTTGCTTACTGTGAAGCTAGATGGTGCTGTGTGGAATGTGTGAAGATATTATATTATATTTTGTAAATATACTGAGTATCGTCTTAATAAAGATCACCGTGAAATAACAGCATGTGTGCTTTTTTTCTTTAGTTTCTACCATCTTACCTATCAGCATGTCTGCTGCCTTTTATCATAGAACAATATAACCAGACCACCATATTTGAAAACACCTGTATTCCAAATTAGAAGGCAACGACATCTCGAGAGCTTGTCAATATAATCAAACATTAGTTAGCTACTGAGAAATTTAACATACACCTATCACTTTCACTCCAACGGTAACGCATGACGACAGAGAGGGACGGAGAGAGTCGAGTTTGTTAGGAAAGTGTGAACAAATAGTTCGTGAGCACCTGATTCTCAAGAAGTATGTAAACGACCAAGCATTCGAGTGTATAGTATTGTGTCAATGGATATCTTGTTATCGCGCTAATAACCTTAGGGTTGTCACATTTTTAGAATAACTCTTTATTTTTCTTCAAATATTTTGAATATTTTATAAAAAAAATAGAGATTCATCCAAAAATGATAATATATTTACACAGGCTTATAAAGCAATTTACTGGGTTACATTTTCTGTTTATTATAGTCAAAATAGACAGGCAATCTGATATGATAATGTTAGGAATGTAGACAAGCAAAGCCAGATCCCGATAGATAAAAATGAGATGGTTGTGATATCAAACTCACCTATCATCACCCAATGATAGGTATGTTTTAATATAGATGAATGAAGACTATCTTTTCTAAAATGTGCTTCACAGTGTAGATAAACTCTAGTTCAGTTCTAGTACTTACTATTCCTCATACTTAAAAAGGTTTTTTTTTTATTAAAAAAATAAAAGGTTTTATCTTTGACAGGCTCTACAAGCTGAATTTGTAATCATATTTTTATTTGTATATGTAAATTTTTTTCATATGTGTTTAAATAAAAAAGTTAGATCAAATATTTAAATAAAAAAAATAAAAATAAAAATTACTAGCAAAATTAGAGTAGATATACCTAATAATAGCATGAATCCATCTACAACAGAAATAACCATAAACTAGCCGCTCAGATGTCATTAACCTCAAAAAATTTTCAAAAAATTTCAAACGTTCCTAATATCATGACAGTTTTGTAATAACTTTAAAAAATATACATGTATTTTTTTTTATTCATTTAATATTAAAATATAAAAATGTACATAGTGATTACATTTTTTAATAATACATTTTTTTTTTAAATTTTAGAATATGTACAGTTTTATAAACAATTTCTCGCAACTCATTAGAGTTGCCGTGTTGAATGTGAACTTTATCAGCAATAGCATAATTTGTTTACTAAGTAAGCTCTAGAGCTTTCTCTGACCGGTTTCTAATGGCCACCGCCTCTTAAGGGCACTTATTTATAATAGACATAATTAAAATTGTTCGGTGAAATTATATGAAAATTACACGCCGACTTCGCTCTTAGGGAAACGAAAGCGCGTTTGAAACTAATTTAATGCCGACACTAACTATCTGGGTTATGCTGAAACGCTAACTCAAAGTCTAGACTTCGCATCTAGCTTTCAATCTAAATTAATTAACGCATTTATTTAAATATCTCCGGAGAAATCTTTACTATTCGTTCATATTATAAACTGAGCAGAAATCGAACGCGGATACGGTGAGTTGGTGCGTTAGGACAGGGTCAATTATGATTTATGAGTTATGACTATGATTCATTATGAGGTGTTAGAGTTTACTTCTGAAGTTAACGGAAGATTTACTTAGTGATAGTAAACACCAACTTTAAGTTTAATTAGATATTTAAACTTTTTTATAAAACAATATTTCAATGACCATACAATTACTTAAACTTAACTCTTAAACTAGTAGTTAAACAAAACCAGCTGTATTTCTCGACATGATTTATTAATATGACCATATTATCTATTAATAAGTTATTGTAGTCAATATACATAGTTTATATATGCCAATTTGTACAAATCTACTAAAATCTATGTACATAGAGTAAAAGATATCACAAAGTGTATAGTAATAGACCTCCCAGCAAAACAATTTGTAATAAAAATTTAATAATTGACACGTAGATAAATGGTCATATAAACTGTGCATTTCAATTTGAGAGAATCGAAATAAGTAAAGATATTATTGAATGATTTTTGTTTAATAGAAATAAAATTTTAAAGTAAAAACCTTTTTCAAAAATAAATTCCATATTTGTGATTTCCGTAATTACATTTGTACCTCTTGGATATAGAGTTACCTAAGACCATTTAAAAAAAAGATAAAGAATTTTCGATTTTCGATCAATATTTTCTGTGACTTGACTATTGCGAGCCATCTATTTAAATTTCTATTTAAGATGAGTTTGCTGTTGGCCAAGATCTATCCGTGTAGCAAAGACGAGCTCATCCAGAAGATGCTCTCGAATTTTGAAAATATTTGAGTTATATCAGCTCGGAACTCAAGGAGTTCCAATCCTTCCCAGTGCGCATTATAAACTACTAACTGGTGCCCGCGTCTTCATCCGCGTTGAACGATGAAAGGTACCCTATCTTCTTTCTGGTGTCTCAGACAACGTGTATGCAAAATTTCATGGTGATCGGTTCAGTAGTTTTTGCGTGAAAGAGTTACAAACATCCATACATCCAAATATACTTTCGCATTTATAATATATTAGTATGGATATTTTGAAGCTCTTGGTCTGCTAAAGAGGATATTACGATAATATTTGGATGGTAACCAGCCATTTGCATATTAGGATGCATTAAATGGTAACCAGCCAGAACGACTTATTATTATGATGCATTAAAAATATCAACAAACAAATATTAATTTGGAAGCAAATCAAAAGATAGATAATAGGCGTACAAAATGGTAGATGGGTTCCGTGTTAAAAGGCAATAAGTCGACCGCGCGCGCGCATGATTTAGTACTGAGACTGCGAGCGGCCATATTGGAGCCAATCTGAACTTCGACAGATGCTCCATAGTAGGACACTTGCACACTCGCATTATTTTCAAACGTTAATAAATCAAATATAGGTCAAATTATTTACATATTTTTTGTTTTTGTGACAGTCCACTCGATGTATGTGGCAACACAAGAGACACCAAGAGGGATTCAAAGTCTACTCTGAGAGAACCAGAGGCATTTGCCTCAGATATACAAACATTTCTCGAAGATCTTGTGTAGGGGTGTGATTATAGACTAGAGTGGATAAGATTCTTATTACCAAATGATTTTGTATTGTAAAATGCAATTTTTTTTGTGATACAAATACTTACCTAAATAAAAAAAAATTGCATCTCAAAATTGTCCTAAAATATCAAGTTTCATGCTTAACGTACCTCGCGAGCAAAAGATAAACAGTTTACAGTTTTTCTAAATAGAAAAATTGTATACTACCGTACTACTAATATTATAAATGCGAAAGTATGTTTGGATGTATGGATGTTTGTGACTCTTTCACGCAAAAACTACTGAACCGATCACCATGAAATTTTGCATACACGTTGTCTGAGACACCAGAAAGGACATAGGGTACTTTTCATCTTTCAACGCGGACGAAGTCGCGGGCATACATATTTATGTTACTTTCCATTCTATTAATTGTTAACTCAATTCTATTCTCAATTCTAGCCAGAACGATTTATTATTATTATTATTATTATTTAGTCCAAGAATACTATATTCGACGGTCTGTGTAATGAAGCCCTTATAGCTCGGTCGATTAATTGATCCTGTAACTTTAATTAATAATACGATTTATGTTGATGTAAAATTGTAATGAATAATAAATAATTTTACATTTTGATTCGAATGCCAACGGGAATGTTTCGTGACGTTACTCATTTGTTTTCAATTGATTTTGTTTGCGATGTTTTTTTATTTTTTTTTACAAAAAATGGGTTTGCTCTTGATCAACAACCAACTGAGTAGTAAGGATGAGGCCTAAGATGGAGCGAACCTCATTCTCAACCCAGAAGATGCCTATTCATGAGAACTTTGAAAAGATTTGGGTTATACGAGCTCAGGAGTTCCAAACGTTGGCAGTGCGCATTATAAAAGATGTTTTAAAGCGCTTGGTCCGAAATAGAGGGACATCGACAAGATGAGGATGGTAACCATTTGTACGTCTGTAAGTCCGATGGAAGAAAGGGGAAGGCTGTATGAGTTCATGCACTCTCCGAAGTACATCTTATAAAAGACACATAGACTGGCAATTTTACGTCTATTTGCCAGGCTCTGCATATTAGTTTTTAAAAACGTAATAAAAACGTTTCACTAATATTATTTTTAATGAAGTAGCATATGCTATTAACATTGAAATTCATTCAGTCATGTCGTAGCAATCAAGATGAACTTTTTCGATTGTCACTTAATAGTTTTATAGTTAGCCCACTGCACTGCAGATGTAACCTAAATAAAAAATGCTTTAAAAAAAGATATTTTGTCATTTCAGTTTTGCCAAGATTGAGTCAACCAAGACAGGATGTACTCAAACCACTCAATTCACTCATTGTGAAATTTAACACTTGGCTACTTTATAGACATATTTAACCTACACAGGATGTTTCGGAAGGATGTTGGGAAGCCACTAAACAACATCTGTATTTGCAAGGATTATTAGCATAATATTTTGATGACATTTTTGGTCGAGTGGTTAAGGTTATGCACTGTTCCCGGGTTTTATTGCCGGCAAGACCAACTATGGAAGTGAATTTTAAAAATTGGCTCCAGTCTGGATCTGGCAAGTAGGTAATGGCACACTGCGTTTCGCAGTCATTTAAACAGCCCGTCTGGCGGCAGTAACCACCAAAGTTTCGGTGAGTGAATAGGGCATGTGAGAGCCCATTTTCCTATATTTTCCTAAACCCTTAATCCTACTATGTTCGGTAACTTGCACCACATGTGGCGTTGCTTGTATTTATAGGCAAATATAGCTACCTACCATCAAGTGAACCGTCAGCCTGTCTAACAACTTTAACATTAAAAAAACAAAGTACGAGACACTGAGAGAGAGTCCCATAAAAATAATAACTAGAAGTGAAATAGGTAACAACTCAATCATTATAAATAGTTTCGTAGAAATATTTAAAGCATTAACAAATTCATGAATATGTTTAACCCATTTTATAGTATTCCAAAATCAGATGTTAATTTATTGATACGTCATCGTATATGTCAGCATTTGCAGTTTAATTAATGTTTTAATAATACACGTTAAGCTGTAAATAACATTTAAATAAATTAATAAGAAAAAGAGAGGTATCTATCCAAACGCGTTGGCTGTTTAAGCACAAAGTCGTTACCTGTAAACGGTAGCGATAGCAGATAAAAATCGCCTTGTCTCTGCTCGCTCGACGCCATGTTCCTTTTACAATTTAAAAGTTTGTTCTTTTTTCGAAGCGCGGCTGGCAAAGGAATCGTGTTCTGAGCGGCTTCATGTTAAATTGTGCGGATTAAATTGTGTATCGGTAATTCTTTTTCTTTTTAAATCGATACTGTCATGTCAAAAGGCGAAGATATTAATCTCCCTCGGATCGGGGTTAAGTCATTGTGATAATATCAGCGTTATGATTTTTAATCGGAGATATTTTAAACGAACGGTCGTTTTGTTTGAATTTGTTTGCGTTTGGCTTACAATTATGTTCTGTATTTTAAGCCAAACAGAATGTATTGATTCAGTCGCTTCTACTAACAGGCGCCATAAAATAAATAATTCTTTTAAATGTACCTTTTAAGGTTGGAAAAACTGTAACATTAAGTACCTTAAAAACCTTAACTGTACCTTTAAAACCATTGATTTTCCTTAATGATCTATTAATACTTATATTATAGGTGTTTATATAGATAAAGAAATAAATATTAAAACATCATCAATGCCTATGAAATTCTTTAAAAAAAAATTCTTTACAAAACAGTTGCTTTAATTTTTTTTGTTAATATTCCAAATAACGCCCTCTACCTAATTCCTTTCGACGTACGCGTTTATTGAAAACTATTAAAATACTCTCTACATTATTATTAATAATGTGAGCTGCTGTCGTGCACGCGACGCGATGCTAAATGAAACTCAATTTAATGTTAATACACATAATGGCCATATTTCTTCAACGAGGTAACTGTCGATATGATTACGGTACATAACGGGTGCCTCAAGGAGCTCTCGGGACTATCTTGAGGCATCTACAAATTGTCTATGCCGAGCCGCCTGTTTGTCTTTTATTTTAAATTAATTGTTTATAAAGAAAGCTATAAAAAAAAGCTAATTTATTTTAAAAAATGTATTTATTCTTTCTTTCTTTCTAAAATTAGTTTCATAGTATTACATTAAGGCTTCATTCATAAAAAACGTTAATCATTAATCAATTTTCCGGCTTTTTTTTATAAATTCATAGTAACGAAATAATTTTTTTTTTACAGCCAGAACTAAATTAAGTCTAAAGTATACTTTATAATATGTAAGTACATTTTACAGTTTTAAAATTAATAAAAAACAATAATTTTATTTATAAGCCGATTTCGGGCTGAGAACTTTTCTTATGCCTTAAAAACAATAACACATTTTTAAAATCAGTCATAAAACAAATATGACGTGAAAATTGAAGCAAAAAATAATTACAGCAAAAATAGAAAAAAATATATATAATGATGACCTCAAAAATATTCAGAAAAACCTTATTTATTTATTTATTTATTTATTTGATAGTTATCTTAAGTATCAAAGTATTGATCAAAAGTTCAAGCAGACGCCATATTTTAATTACAAGGAAAAATTTTTCATTTACATTTTAAAAAGTCATCTACATTTTAAAAAGTTTTCGCTCTTGAAACGCACTATTGAACACTCAACCTCTTAGTACAAAAAGTAGCCTCTCTTTCTACCCTCAAAGGTAGAAACGCGAACTTTAGAACAACCTCCCTTCGGAGCTTTTTCCGCCTACCTACTATATGGGTTTCTTCAAGCGCACTTTCATCCCTCTTTGTGTTGCTCATGTCTCTGGCTACTGCAGCCAAAGATTGTTCGTCGCACTATCTCCAAATATCTTTTGTAATATTGAAAAATCAACATCAAAACGATAATAAAGTCTTCAGTAAGTACATTTCTTGTAAAGTTTTTAAGTTATTTTACTCCCAAAGATAAAAGCCTTATTTATTTATTTAACTTTAGCAGTAAGCGTATGGTTTGTTTGTGTATTAAGGCTGTTGCTTATTAAGTTTTTAAAAGGTCTTCCATATATCCAGTAAGCAAGTGTTTTTTGATTCGCTCCACCATTCTCCCGTTTACGGCCACCATCGTCACTTGGAATAACAGTTCAGTTGGCGACCGCACAATGGCTGCGGTTACTTGCGTTGTAACCGATTGCTTGGCCAATTTTGTAACAATACAACTCCGTCGTAGCTTCGAAACTCATTTTGCAATACATCACAATATGTTATTACCATTAATGTGACTTACATGGCATTTTAAATCGTAATAGTTTTTGCCTCCTCGCTACCGTATCTACAATTTGCATACATACTTTATAAGGGTCTAACCGTGGCCGAGCGCGTGCCTTTTTTAGAAATTCTTAAAATAAATAGAAATTTAAAAAAATTTAAGCAAAAGTATTGGTAGTATTGATGACAGTAATCCTTTAACTTTTTTTAACTGTATAATTTAATTTGATATACAGGCACAAAGCTAGCCTCAAATGAATGTATATGTGGCAATATGTTTGGATAATTTCAATATTTGTGATATCTATATAAAATAGATCGTGGAGAGTCATTTGAAGAAATCAATATACTAATTATATTTTTAATAGTACAATTTTATCGATATATCAATATAATAAAAATATGGATAAATCACTAGTGTAGTACAAAGAAATGAGTTATGTAAGAAGGTTTTTACAATATAATACTCACTCATTGCAGCAGGTGACCGAAGTTTGCGTAACAGTAACCAGTGTAGTCGTGGTCGTCGTTAACTTGTCACCGACACATTTCTTTCTTAAACACTCATCCAAAACCTTATCTTCTCTTAAGGGCTGTAAGATTTCCTTCACTTTATTAGGACCCGTCTTCACTGTAGACCTTTGGAATTTCAAATTTGCCGTATTCTTACCGTCAGTTGAAATATCTGTATCTTCTGTGACTATGGCACCTTTTTTTGTACGACATACCGTCCTGGATGTCTTGCCGAATACGTTTCCGTGTCTGTGTATTTGTTCTTTAGAGTCTAATATTTGATTTGTATTGTTTAGAGGTAGCCCGTTCTGTATCATACTCTTTAAACTGTCAGCATTGATCGATGTGCTAAATATTTCGTCTAAATCTCTGGAGTCAATGTACTCTTCGTAGTTCTGTCGTATGGGTTGTCTTCTTTGGTCTTTCTGCCACGATTGTACATCGTACCCGTATATTGGCTCAGATTCAGCTCCAAACGTGTACTCGGGTCTAATATCTTCGTCTGGAGCTGGATCTATCTGCGAACTAATGTTGTCCTCAAAAAATTCATCGGTCAATTCTGTTATCTGTGCTCCGGGCCGTTTTGTATCCATCAAATCGAAATTTATGATTCCAGTGTTCATATTATTCATTTTTCTTTTGCCGTACAGTTGTCTGTAGTATTTCTCCTGGTCGCCATACATCCAGCACACTTTCCACCATTGTTTGCACATTAATATATTTGCCGAGTTTGATGATTTCACGTGTTGAGTCGCGGTAGTCGACATTTTTCAATCTAAAATTGATCAATTTGAAATTTTTAAACATGATGTGTGGATTTATTTATAATAATTGCAATCGTGAATGGTTCATGTGACGTTCTTTAAAATGAATATTATTTAGGAAATATTGTCTTACTTTGTTAAATCCGTATATTCAATTTAAATGTTGCAAGTCAGTCATAATTATATTGAAATCGCCTTATAATTTAATTTACGAATAAATCAATGTTGTCTAAGCGTAGAAGCTCATTCAATAAAGTATTATTGTTGATAATATTAATTACATAGACTTCTAGGCAGTACTATCTACATGTACTAATGTATATGCTCTAGATTGCTTCTCTGATAAATTAGTTTATGATCTAGTGAGTGTTTTAATAGGACCAACGTAAAAACGAGTATTAATGTCGCGATAAAATGTAACATTGTTGCAAAACATTTTAATATAATTTTTACAAGTTAGAATATCTCTCTATTGATCATTAATGTCACCATAATCATAAATCAGACAACTATAATACCTTTGTAAATAGCGTTCAGATTAATTTCATGTTTGATATAATATAGTAACGGAATGCACATTGCTATAAACCAAGTTAACAGTCGCTGTAACTTCTGGGTAAGAACACTTTTAACTAAATTTTTCTCTCTCTTTCACCAACTGCAAGTAAAGTGTTGATTAGTTACTTTTACAAATAATTTTATGTTTTATTAAATTATGCATTCGGTTTATTGCATCCTTTGATAGGCGATTTTTTTATTATTTTCTTTTTAATGTTTGGGACTTTTACCGTACAAACAAATGTATATCATCTCCATCATTCCCGGTTACCGGTGACTTTAAATGGCGGTTAGCCTACTTGACACATGGTGAAAGAGGCCCTTAATCTAGCAATTTAGTATAGAATTGTAGGAAATACTTATAACTTATAATATTGTCTTAAATTGCACTCAAATTCAATTTTTATACCACCCACAAACACTTACTTGACACTTTACTTGAGTAAGTGAACGAGGCCCGAAAGCTTTGTTATTGTTATTATGAAAATAGGTAACATTGAATTATAATACATAGAAGTCTTTGGTAAGTAATGAAGAAATTATTTATTTAAGATCAACGAAACAGGTAAATATGGTGATGACTGACGTTTGGATCTTAAATAAGTAGAGCTTGTAGCATATTCGTGCAAACGTCTAGGATCCGTAATAAGAAAGCAATTGAGACAAGATTGCGTACAAGCGCTGCTTAGTTATTATGGAGCACAATTCAACTTGCTTCCGCGGTTATGTCCCATTACACATTGTTTATTTTCAACCTCATCCACTGTGATTTACCGCTTAATTGGTTTCCAGGAACAGTCAGCTAGGAAGACTACTGCTTCAACCTAGTACCTACCTACACAACACCGTTATTATTTACGTTAGCACCTAACAATAGTCATACTTTTCATGTCGTGAAAATCTATCTAGGTACCTGCGACAATAAGATTTCAGACAAATTTGGAATTGCACTAGCATTTTCTGTAGAAGAATTTATATGTAAAGATCTTTTTTAAATAGTATAAATCCATAAAATAATCAATAACCCGTAAAATATGCCAGGATTGTTAATTGTTACAAAATCTTTATAGAGAATACGAAAACTTAAAAGCCTAATCTGAAAACAATATTATAATTATTTTTGGACATTTATAATTTCTGTTGACGATCATGGGACATGGTGTATTAAATACGAGTACTTAGCGATTTCAACTTTTAGAAAAAATAATTTAATCTTTGTGTTAATATAAAACCTAACCATAAACTTATTATTGTTTGGATGTATTTTCGTAAAAAAAAATGGTGAATTTTTAATAAAAAATTATAAAACAAGAGACAAGGAGAAGAATGAATCACCTTTAATAAGAAAGACAACTCTTTATATCCATAACAATATTTGAGAAAAGTTTTAACTGGTTCTGAAATATTTCGAAAATGACTCAATAATTTCCAGTCGCAAAACGAGTACCGTTGATTTCTGTCGCATTTATTTTATAGCTTCGTGTGATACCATTAGCTGTACAATTTTATGAGTCCACATGATACTCGTACCACTTTGGTTATAATTAAAAATATTTTTTATGTGAACAGAATTGAGATATTATTAAAATGTGCAAGTCAGTGAAAACATAAAACATCAGATAAAAGTTTTACACGATGTATACAGTCAGTTCAATATTTTACAGATTTCACCTCTGTCGATTTATTATTCGATGGTAAAATTACGATAGTAACATTAGCAGTATTTAATTACCTTTATAGACGAATCGATTTTGGCGTCAGTTTAATAGGGTGAATCGCAAAAATACTAGTTTGTTTTGTAACACATTATCTATATTCATTTACTGTCAAATTTGTAATTCACAAAATTGTGGACAATTGGACATATATTTAATTTAAACAATCCCTTTCATATGATATGTATGTACACATAATATTATCGAACTGCAAATATAGCAGTCACTTAATTACAATTCCAACATGTTATTCAGTCGCTATATTTATAAAACATCTTATTAAAGAGTACAAGACACGACGCTATAGTACCTCCAGTGTGTGCGCGCGCGCATGCAAATGAACAGAGAAAAAACAACAGTGCCCCTCTATCTCTCTTTGGCATCTGCGGTTCGCGTGCCGGAGACAGGGACAGCTGTAATTTCTTCCTTTTGCCAATTCGACGGTAATGATTTCGCGTTTTTCACCGGCAACGGCTACCGAAGGGCATTTTTTGAGGCCGAAGGATAATTTTGCCGAAAAATTAGATTTAACGATCGTGCCGTGTTATTATCTCTGTGAGAATACAGTATTTTAGAAGGCTCTCATATAATTAAAATTCCTGAAAGGTATATCAGGTAGGTAGGGTACACTTCTCATATTGGATGAATCCAAATAATACGATTATTTTTAACTATATCAATATCAACAGAATTACAAACAATGTATCAATAGGATTACAAACTATTATTTAGTTATAATAATTTGAATAAGTTTTGCTGCAAACATATTAGCAGCACATATTTTAGTCCATGTGGTGGCAATAACCACTTCTGTACACTCTTAAACCACCGTCAAATGTGTATCGGTGCGTAGAGATGCCGAGTTTATTCACCTATTCCTATTTTGTCTTTTATCCAAAGCTTCCTCTTCAACTAACCCTTAAATTCAAAGTGAGCCAGAATCACGAGCAGTTGCTTTTAGGACAGTCAGCCTTTATACAGATAACGGTAAGTATCTATCTGTGTGGCACTGGCATCATTAGACATGTAATAGCAAAATGTAGATTACTTACATAGAATAATAATTGGAATTCATGTAACATTCGAAACGGCACAAAAACCCATTAAAAATCAATTATCTAAAAATAAAGGAAACAATAAATAGTAGTCCGTAGTAGCCGCGGGCGGAGCAAGGTTGACCACGCTAACTTACGAACATGCCACCAAATATCAGTATCCATGCGCACAACTTACAACTTAATGCGGTTCAGAATAAGGTTCGAAATGGATATTTCGTTTTGTTGGCGATAAAATCGTCCAGGTATATTTAATGAGTTGCCCTCAGGGGTCAGGACTTCAAATTGCTGCCTTCTGCCGCCACCAAATGGATCCAGCATTATTGTCTCATATAGACGTACGACGATAAACAGGCATCATATAGGTACATACATATTTAGGTAAAAGTTTCAGGTTATTTGGTTATAGTGTAACTTGTAAGAATGTATTAGTCTAGTCAGAAAATAATTGACCGTAAGAAAAACTTTAGGCAACACAAGGTACACAATATTGTACAGCTGTGATGGAAGCTTGTATGTACTATTAGTGTTTCTCTAACAACGGTAGTTACATTTATATAGGTTTTAATTTATGTAAAAATATTCATTAACTTGGCGCGTTTGTTGCAAACTGCAAAACAAATTGGTCCACTTTACAAATGTCCAAATTAATCTCAGCGAGATCCAGTTTTTAGTTCGTATCTAAATACTCTGAGACTTGCTTGAGTTGTTTATCTATTTGTTTATTTATTATTAAAGTGGTGAAAACAAGCTGTTATGATTTAATTGGTTTGTAAGCATAAGTAAACATTTCATTGGAGTTTACTCCTTAAGAATCGATTTTCATACATAAGCCCGGGGTATGAAAAGTTATGTGAGTAAAATTAAAATTGTCACACGGTATGCGTTACGTGTTAGTTTTCATTTTATAATATCACTGAAGTTTCAGATATATTAATTCGTTATGATGAATGTTTTTATTATGTTTTTTATAATCGTTCGTAAGGAGTAAACTCCAGTCGTGCGTCGGAGCAGACACACACAAACATTTTTTTCTTTTAAGTTTGCAAGCTTTAGTAGTTTTAAAAATCACCATGATTTTGCATCGTGTAGATAGATAACGAATCCAATTGCATTGCAAACTGCATTTATTACATTTCATATTATTTAATTTTGGTTTGCACACCTATACTTTTTTGTCGACGTGGAAACGTTTAAATGGATCAGATATTTAATTAATTTATTACAAACTAATAATTCGTTAAAAATCTTTTATTAAAAATGTAATTTTATAATGATTTTATAGTCTGACATTTTGACTAACTTTTGTTTGTTTATAATAATTGTTAATTGACTTCTAATATATACTTTTTTCACACCAAATGTACATGCCGGGACGCTGTTATATTATTTTTAAGATCTGGTTATACACCCATGTACATGATAATCTATGATTTGATTGATTGATTGATTGAATATTTTATAATAGCTTATGCCCGCGACTTCGATTACATGATAATCAGCACGTGTTGTTGTGATATAGGTATAAATTATGTAAAAATTTCATCAAAGTTTTTGTGTTCAAGTTTTTCAAAGTTACATCAAAGTTCATCAAAAACCCTGTCGTTTAGTTATAAAATATTATTATAATTTTATGGAGTTAAAATGTTATTAGAACGTTAAGAGACTATTTATAAATTCTTTTTTATAAATTGTAACTTCTGTCGAATTCTATATACTTATGTCTTTCTGTCTACTAGTAGTATGACAAGAATCAGAGGAATCATTCACTGAAAGAAATGACTACAATTTGGAAAATATGCTTTCTTAGCAACAAATAAAACTCGACCTTACTTCATTGTATTTAGATCTACAATCGTCCAAGATTTAAAAAAACAAGGGCAACTTCCGCCCTATGCCCTCGAAGCAGCAACGAATATCTTATTGAGGCGGAAAATTATGTTATTTTTATTGATCGTACTATAATTCTGAGTTCATACTGCATTTGGCCTATTTCATATTTTGCAATCAAAACTGCCTTTAGGGATTCTACTTTTATGTTAACATTTGTATCTATACCAATAAAAAAATATGCAAAATCTATAATCTATTGTCGACTAAATAAAAAATCATCTATACTATCTCCAAACACTATTGGTATTGCTCAGAGAAAATTTTAAGTTTGGATATAGTAAACAGTCACCGGAATGTCTCAGGTCCGTTCTAATCGGATTATTTTCAGGAAAATTCGCTTTATTTTACAAAATAAGTCTGTCTGTTATGCATCCTATATGTGTTTGGCTTATCAATTATTTATAACTACCGTAACCATAAAATAACTGAATTTTTAACCTTTAATAATTATTCTAATAAAACGCAAGCAATTCTCAGCCCCTTTCAGTAGACCAAGTAATTGCACCGTTTACTTCATATTTACAAATCTAAGCAAGCAAGTGACGAATGCAACGTATTTTATTTAAATCCATATTTAGTAATAGCCAGTAAACGATGTCACATAAATCTTAACACCTCGAGCGCTACAAGAAATGTTACCGTGCAACGTCTTCAACATTTGTATTCATAAAGTGTTTCTCACTCAATCTATTCGATGGTTTTAGTTGCTTCAAAGATTCTTATGTATTTTACAAAATTATGTTGTCAAATCTATATATATATATATGTTGTTTATATTTAAAAGGGTCTTTAGCTTTCAGTACAAGTATATTTCCGAGCTCATATAACCCAAATCTTTTCAAAGTTGTAGTGAATAGGCATCTTCTGGGTTGAGAATGAGGTTCGCTCCATCTTAGGCCTCATCCTTGCTACACAGTTGGTTGCTACACAGTTGTGCAAACCCATCTTTTATAATGCGCATTGCCAAAGGTTTGGAACTCCTGAGCTCATATAACCCAAATCTTTTCAAAGTTCTCGTGAATAGGCATCTTCTGGGTTGAGAATGAGGTTCGCTCCATCTTAGGCCTCATCCTTGCTACACAGTTGGTTGTTGGTCAAGAGCAAACCCATCTTTTAATATTAAAAAAAAGTATTTTTATAGTTATAGTTAGGTGCATGAATGTACCTCGTCACTTAGTACCATGTCTTGTTTTATGATAGTTATAGTTTCTATGTGTTAAAAAATTTTTGTTTTATTGTAACCCTCTTTCTATTTGTTAAACCTAGCTTAGACCATAAATTACTATTAAGAGTCTATTATTTTTTTACTCGCCATAACGTGTTTATCTTTAAGTTCATTATTATGATTAAACGTAGGTACAATGTCTATGATGAGTCGCACGTTATAATAAGAGAGAGACACTAAGATTCCCCGCTCCCATAAATTCCTTAATAATAACAGGAAGAGCATTTTCCAGTAGATTTTTTTGTTGTGCATCCCGTTATTAAATAAATTCTAAGGCGTATAATAGCTTCAAGATTAACTGGTGATCAAATTTGATCAAATCTTAATACTTCGTTTTTTTTTTTGGAAACTATTGGAACTTTTTGAAAACAATTCTGTAAGTGTAATAATCAGTTTCTCTAAGGGCCTCTTTCACCAACTACAAGTAAAGTGTTGATTAGTTATTTTTAGAAATAATTTTATGTTTTATTAAATTATGCACTCTGTTTACTGCATCTTTCGATAGGCGATTTTTTTAATTTTTTTTAAAAATATTTGGGACTTTTACCGTACAAACAAAGGTGCGTATATCATCTCCTTCATTCCCGGTTACCGGTGACTTTAAATGGCTGTTAGCCTACTTGACAGATGGTGAAAGAGGCCCTAACCCACCTTAATATTATTAGGCAATTAGTGCAAGGTTGGTTTCGATATACATGTAACGATTTAGGATATACATTATCGAGAGACAGTGATGCGGATTGTGGTCATGTTGCAACTAATTCCGTATCTTAAAACAATTTGTTGTGGCTGGATCCGCGTGGAATATCACTACGTGATGGTATTCCAACTGTAATATTATAATAAAATATCCCTTCAATATAATAGCTTGCTTTTTCTCTGACACGTTTTCTGCTTTTGTGGCTTCTTTTTAAATTACATCATATCTGATGTGAGATTCATTAAAACAATTCTATCTAACTTATATTTCACTTCGCAGCAACGTCTTCCTTTTTTTATTTATTTATTTATTTTTGTTAACAATTTGTCTTTCGACAAATTAGTTAAATTAGTTAAGAAATTAGATTAGGTATAAGTAGATACAAGTGTAAAATATTGTTAACAGTAATAAAGGTTATATTATTATTATCTAACTTATATATTACTAGCTGGTGGCCGCGACTTCGTCCGCGTTGAACAATGAAAAGTACCCTATGTCCTTTCTGGTGTCCCAGACTATGTGTATGCAAAATTTCATAATGATCGGTTCAGTAGTTTTTGCGTGAAAGAGTTACAAACATTCATACATCGAAATATACTTTCGCATTTATAATATTAGTACGCATGTAACTTATTTATATAACATCGTATTATAAAGAAATAACTCTTTAAATAAACTTTTATATAACTATTTATTTAAGATGGTTTTTGTTATCCTGATCACATATAGAAGGTGCGTTTAGTTTCTGCTTAGAAATAAATGATATTATAACATTTTTATGATAGCGATATGCAAGCATGTAACTTAGACATAAAAAAATGTATTCTGCTATTATTTTCCTAATGAAGTTCCCATCGGCTTCGAACTCGCATCTATCGACTTAATACTGGCGACCGTTCAACTTCTAACATTGGAATATCATAGCTTGTTACTCTATATGCAAATTATTTTAATTAATATAAGAAATTATTTCTGTTCTGTAATTAAATATTCCTTTAAAGCCATTTAAATTTTTTACAGGTACCTTTTAACAGCGCCATTTTACGAGATCGTACTTATTTTATTTTAATGGGATTCTTCGCGAAACATTTTGTTATTATAAAGCATTAATATATTTTGTAATTCGATACATTATTTAGTATTAAGTTTTCAGTAAAATAAATATATTAATTTAGTGTGTCTCGAACTTAATTTTTCTTTATTTCTTAAAATGTCCCCATCGAATAAATCCTCAAACAATCGAAATAATAATTTGAAATAATTAGTTAATCGAAACAGAGTCTCTACCTTAAAGGATCAAGATTTACTGAGGAACTGAATAAATGATAAATATTTTTAAAAAATTTTCCTTGAAGACAATTTTGATTTTATCTTTTACAAATGAGACTTTAATGGCTGTAAAAAACACCCAATCTCCAAAATGAGGCTCATGTTACATCATTTGGAAAGAGAGCTTCACGAGTGTTAAAGACAGCAAAGCCCAAGTTAAAAGGCTCCCCGTTAAGACAACATTGTTTGCATAACTCGTCTTCGTACAGGTGTAACGCATATTCTCCAAAGTCTAGAATATTTAAACGACCTAAGTGTAAGTATACTTAAAACAGAAGGTCTAATTTAACCATTCATCGATTGCAAAAATATTGTGGGTACTCCCAAAAGATTATTTACCTAGATTATAATTCTAACAAAATTCACACAAGCTTCCCACAAAATCACTGTGATCCTCTATAGTAAAATTCACTTTCTATTTTACACAAAAAGCCTACAATTGAGCTTGTACGAGACACTATTGGATAAGCGTAACACTTCCGCGATTGCGTCAATCATCGGAGACACAGGTGGTGGATCAAATTTGTAACAATCCAAGCTTTGGAAACAGAAGCGCGCGGAAAACGTTTGAAAATCGAGCGCGATCACTTCACACAACTGCGTATGCGCAACTGACTGACACTGGAGGCAGCCAACCGCGAGCAGCCTTTGCTTCCGAGAGCGAGATGCCAGATAGCGTACGCTTGCAGAGAGAAAAGGACCGCACCACTTGACCATCCCTTTAACCCCTGCTATTCAAATTTTCACTTGTAAACTAATATTTAAGGCACCAATTGAAACTAGTTTACGGTGAATATGTCACGGTATCATTGCCCACGATTGTAAATCAACTTTGACTTCATTTGCTATTCAATTAATTGCAGATAGAAAGTTGTTCATGTTGTGGATTGCATGTTTTCTGAGTGTTATGACTGCGGCGGTTCATTTATTACCATTTGATGATATACTTCTTGGCGTTTACGGTTTGCGGGCGTTCTCAGTTTTACAGCTTTTTTTATTGCATTTCTGGTTAATTTTAACCTCAATTGAGTACTTAGCGATGTTACGTTTCATTAGTGGGGTTTACTTCTTTAGAGACATTCTCACATTGTTTGACCCTTTATTTTAGATGATTCGACAAAGTTGACTTGTTTAAAAGCGTTTTTAAGGACGTGAGGTTCCTTGGAATTGTGCTTTTCATTGTGATCACCGAACCATGTTTCCTAATACTTTAGTATGTTATATTATTACGTTGAAATAATTTTTTTTTTTTTATATTATATTATTTATTTTCTGTATACATATTCTTATTTAAGTTTTGAAATATTAATTTATCAAAACCTATAGTTGGCTTTATGGAAATGGCATGGTAAAAAATCGTTGTTTAATTGTAATCATAATAATCGGTGTAATTAAGTATCTATATTATATGTATATATATCTGTATATATATTACATCTGTCTGTATATATTTTTAATAATTCTATATATTATTATATATTTTTAATAATTCTAATGAGTTTATGTTTACACCGATGTTAATTAATGTAACATTATTGTATTAATAAATAAATAAATAAATAAATAAATAAAAATTACACGTTTCACCGTAATATTTGTTTTTAAATAAATAGAGCAGGGAATTACACCATTAAGCAAGTGGCGACAGATTATAAACAACTGACAGATGACATACATATATATATATATATAGGTTGTTGGCACAATATACAATGTAGTTGTTTGGACAAATTAAAAAAATAATTATATAATAATAATAATAATATTTTTTTCCAATATTTATTGTTTCTTTATTTATATTAAAAAAAAAATTAAAACTAAGAAAGAAAAATATTTACTTAAATAATAATAATAATATTTTACATCCATGTAGGTTGAATTTTATAATATATAATAATATTTACAAGCGAAACAAAGTTAAAATCTATTAAATATAAAATCTACAGGTGCTGCAAAAACCACTAAAGAGATCTACTCGATGGTAGTAGGTTTTATTGACTAAGAACAGAATCATACAACTTCGAATAATAGGAAATGGGCTCTGAAATGACATATTTCCACACAACAAGTTTCATTTCTGTAAGGGGTTGGTTTTTGCAAGTGTTTCGTATTTAGCTTAGTTAGTTGTGAAATATTTGGTTTAGTAGAGGTTTCGCACAATTTTGTTTCGTACGAATTGTGCGAAGAAGTGACTTTAAAATTAAATATATTTTTAGTCGCTGTTTCGCACAAATATTATTGAGTAAAGTTTAGTTCTATAATGCAATGTGCAGTGATTAATTTGGAAGTATTGGAATATAACGAACGTATCATTCGTTCTGAATGTATTTTTGTCAAGACACTGATAAACATTATCTAGCAAATGTCCGAGATTAATCTTCGACATGCGCATTCGTCTGTACGCCTCTAATTAATCGATTTAGAAACGAGAATTCTATACAATAATCGATTAAGGAAATCGACATCTCACTTTTATCTCGAAGCTTTATACTTTCTATAATTATACTCTAAACGTCGTTGGGAAATAGATCGACTTTCTTGACAGATAAATATTACACGATAATGATAATTTATCTTCCTTGCATTACTATGCATAGAGTAAAGTCTTATAAATAATCCCTAGTTATTAGAAATGCATATTTTTTAAAGTTATGAGTGGCGGACAGACAAATGCCATAAAATGCATATAAAAAAAGGCAATATAATATTTAATTCATATTGGATTCTCAACCAGGATAATGGCAGCAGCAAACTGTAGACGAAGACAGAGGCATGAACTAGGCATGCAGCAGCCACCAACAAGTATCATTTGCTACCTTGCAATCAACGTAATGATCGTTCTAGCAGATGATACGTGCGGTGTTACTACTGGAAGCGAATGTGAGCAATACATTTTTGTGTGTGAATCTGTAGTACTAATATTATAACTGCAAAGTATGTTTGTATGTATGGATGTTTGTAACTCTTTCACGCAAAAACTACTGAACCGATCACCATAAAATTTTGCATACACGTTGTCTGGTACACCAGAAAGTACGTAGGGTGCCTTTCATCCAGAAAAAAGGACTATTCCCGAGGGATCAATAAAAAATAAAAAACTAACGCCTGGCCAAAGTGTTATAACAACACGAGGTCAAGCGTTATATTGCTTTTTTTAAATTTTCAACGCGGACGAAGTCGCGAGCACCAGCTAGTGTGAGATATAAAACAATAACTTTATTTATCTGTATTTGTTTGTATGAATATACAGATGAGACCCTTAGGGTCATTTAAATGCAAAGGAGTTAGATAAATATCCCCTGAGGACCACATCACTCAGACACGACCCGCACCAACTCAAGACATTGGCCACACACCATATTGTTTAAATTTTCGAACTAGGACCAGGTCGAAATTGGAACCAGGAGTGGAAAAAATATGTGTGCTTTTCAATGCTTTTCTCTGCTAAGCATATTCATCACACTCCGGAGCAGCGCCTAATTCTTTGTAAGGCTCCGATTAGATATCAAAAGTACGATTCCGTGTATTCTGATGAGTTGTTCTATACTGCACCGTTTAAAGTACAAAAAAAATATCCATAAAATTTAAAATTGCAATGGATAAAATTCATCAAAAGCTCCCTTTTGCCTCTTCTAAAGATTCAAGTTCGTGTTAACTTGGTAGTACGCCAGCTGACCGAACGACGAGGCGGCGCCGGCGCATGCGTTCCTATGCTTTTATCGATTTCATACTTCAAACTTTGTCTTCATTACGTGGTACCTGGGTTCAATTTCCTTTGGAACGCCATTTTAATACCTAAAGCTACAAGGGACATCTTAAACGCATAAAATTTTCGACTTTATTTGGTACAAGTTAGGGTCTATTTTAATTAAAATGTTTATGTATAGGTGGCGAGTGGTCATGTCTGTTATTAGTTAAAGGTTGTACATAAACAACGACAGTGTTCAAAGAAATATATTACAGTAATTTCTTTATCACTTTAGAACTGCAAATTTCTTTTTCTTAAGTAAAGGTCGCCAGGTAAACTTACGGTCAACTTGATGGCCACCTTCGCCTAATAGGAAAGGGGACGTTCAAGTATTACGTAACGTTATTTGGGGCGCAATGTATTGTAAGTCATTTTTATCTTGTTCTCCCAAGTTGGCAAATCTTTTCGTTGGTAAAAATGGTCACTTGGTAAACTTGGTCCAAAACGTAACGTTTAGGTGGGGTACAGAAAAACGTTTGGCGCGTTAGATGGAGGGTCAAAAATCTTCAAAAATTGCTTTACTTAATACTTGAATGCTCCCAAACAACGCCATCGGTTACTGTCGACAGACTAGTTATCCAACTTATGCCTGTGAAACGCAGCGTGCCTTGCTCTACTATAGAAAAAAAAACCAATACCAATAGTAAAAAAAATTCTTCAAGACAGCAACACTGATAGCACAGTAGGATGAAAATTTTGCCATGGACACTTCAGACACAGGTTCGAATTTGGTTTTTCTTTTTTCTATTTTCATATGTGTTTCTGATTTATTGTATGAAATTGAACTTGCTATTTCTTATGTCTGTCCTAAATATATTATAAATAAATAATAACAAACGTTACTGCATCTGATGGCTTTGACACTGAACCTTTTTTTGATGCATATAGCTGAATCACTGGAGAAGAAGCTACTTCTTATTTGTGTTACAAATATTTTGTAGTTCTGTTAACATAATAAATAGTCGTTTATAATACAGGTTTCGATCACCTGCTTGTTTCAAGCTCCTCCCTTTTTGAATCCGTTTTTTTGACCCTCAGGTCAGAAGGCAATTAGATATCATATTAAGGCGGACAGTTTGGCAGTTCAATGAAAAAGATTCTTTATTGTCATACATTAGAATTGTTATTTGAATATAACCCTCATTTTTTTAAAATGATGCACAAGAAGTCTTGAACACTTTTCGTTTTTACGTGATTTTTTACATGATATTAAATGTATAGAAGTTCAAAACGAAACTTATAATCTAAAAAATAACACAGAAACGTACACACTATTTTTGTGAATTAATGATTTGTACACTTTCTTTTTAATTTTTTGACGCGCCCAAATAAGATGAAAAATAATAATTGTAATATCTGACATCCTTTAATATAGCCGTAGAAATAATTAAAATCAGATTTCCTAATTTATTAGTACAAAAAGAAGAAAAGATAAATTTTGTGTGAGAGAGTCACAATTTTATCTGTAACACATTCATTATTTACTGACAAGCCTCAATTTATTGAAACAAAAGAGTTAAATAACAATTGCAGACTTTATCTGTATTTATTTGACAGCTCCAGATAAAATAATGTTTGTAAAAATTAAATTAAAAACAAGTTAGATATAATTAAAGTTATAAAACTAACTCCTGAAATTCTTTTGAGGCCATAAACAAACTATATCTACTGTAATTGCTGAGGAGTTGTGTGTAACGTCCACTACTTAATGCTGCAGCATCAGATCAAGGTTACCATGCCATAGAAATACCACTGAAGTATGAATTTCAAATCAATCGAACCGCTGGCAGTTAGTGAAATCCCTTCGTCAACTAGAAAATGGGCTGGTGATCTTCAAACGTCTGAACAGATCTTCATAAACTATGTCTAAAAACCATCACGATCACCTCAGCTACGAAAATGTTTAACGTTTGGAAGGTACGATGCCATAGACAGACATACAGATCCACACAGACATACACATCAAACTTATATAACAACATTTTGGATCGAACGTTAACAAGATTTTACAAAGAGTTTATAGCCAAGCAGGTTTTGGCTTCGAGGGACGTTATCAGAGAGTGACAGATGATAGTGCTTTAGTAGTCCTGTGTGTATTTGTAAGTATCCCCTACTTATCCCTAACAATAATAAACCGATACTTAGGCTCGAGCTCACCAACAGACGGTTATTTTTAAACAGCCGTTTCTGTTTAAAATTTAAACTGCCGTTTAATTAAATATTTTGTTGTTCACCATAGCTTAAATGCGGGTTAAACGCCCTAAACATCAGATTAATCATTAAGTTAATCAGATGTTTAGGGCGTTTAACCCGCATTTTAGCGATTTTGAACAACAAAATATTATTAAACGGCTGTTTAAATTTTAAACAGCTGTTTAAAAATAACCGTCTGTTGGTGAACTCGTGCCTTAGACTCTCAATAAATTACTGGCAGCCGATAAAGGCGATCGATCGCCAACCGTCCCCATAACTTGACGTCCGCAATCTTATCCCAACAATTTAAATTTTAAACTCCACAAATACAACCATAAATATTTTGATACTCGATAAGTAATATGTATATTTATTTACTAGCTGGTGCCCGCTACTTCGTCCGTGTTGAACGATGAACGGTACCCTATGTACTTTCTAGCGTCCCAGACAACGTGTATGCAAAATTTCATTGCGATCGGTTCAGTAGTTTTTGCGTGAAAGAGTTACAAACATCCATACATCCAAACATACTTTCGCATTTATAATATTAGTACGCGTTGCACTAGCCTTCGTTGTCATTAATTTAGATTTGGATAGGGTTCTTGCCTTAACGCTCTGTCTCAAGGGTCCCAGGTTCCATTCCAGGCAGGGTCAAATTTTTAAATGAACTTTTCAAAGTTAGCTTTGGTCTGGATTTGGCAAGTAGAGGCAGCCTGTCTGGCGGCAGTAACCACTATGTGCTGTTGTGTTTCGGTAATTGAGTGAGGATACCTGATCCAAAGCCAGAGGCAATAAATAAATAAATAAATAAATAATAAATATATTCACACATTCCACACAGCACCATCTAGTTCCACATTAAGCAACTAATGCCTGTATTATGGATACCAGACAGTTGATATAATACATAGATTACTTTTTTTTTGTAAATACATACATATTATAAATACAAAACATCGATGACTCAGGTACAAAGGTAAAATGTTAACACATAAACATTAGCCTCTAGCGGGATTGGAACCCGCAACCGTTTGGTTAACAGCTAGGGTCACTAGCCATTAGACCAAACGTGTCGTCAAATGGTCTTATCCTTTAGACGCCAGAGACTTATATGTACGAACTCTACTTGTGAATGTTTATTTTTAAATCATTGCATTGCTTTCTCTTAAAAAAATAAGTTAGTAATAAAGCGCTAGGGGTTAAGGGTTAATCTTCAATAGGACTATTTAAATTTAATTATTTTAACGGTTCCATTTACTACTAATCATTAATATTTCAACTTTCAATGATTTACTTATAAATTGACATTGACACGAACTTATAAATTGAGGTTTATTCTAACTCATACTATAAATAAAAAATATTATAGGGCGAAGAAATTTCGAAACGAAAAATTCAATTTAGTTTGTAATTTGGGTTACAAATTGCGGAGATTATACAGATCAAAACTAAAGAGAACAATAGTCTTACATTTTGAAACATTAAATGTTATTAAATTGAGTGTAATTTAAAATGTAATCTCCGAATCGAGGAAATTGTTGGTAATGGTATGAGTACGGCGAGAGATTACATTTATTTTTAAGAACTATACCTAATAACTACGTAAATAGTTACTTTTATTGAATGTATGTACCAAAAATTTAAGCGCTTTTATCATCTTCTTTTTAAGTGTAATAATAAAACAACCATTTCACACAAAATTATTAAAATTAAAACGAAACACTAAATAATACGAGTATTTGATACCAAAATATGTCCCAAGTTCTTGTGAAAAATATCAGCTCGAAATAATGTACCTGAAAGAGAGAAAAAAAGTTTTATCATTGAAAACAATAAGTGACAAGTAGGCTAACCGCCATTTAAAGTCACCGGTAACCGGGAGTGAAGGAGACGAAATACCTTTGTTTGTACGGAAAAAGTCCCAAACATTAAAAAGAAAATAATAATAAAAAAAATCGCCTATCGAAGGATGCAATAAACCGAGTGCATAATTTAATAAAACATAAAATTATTTCTAAAAGTAACTAGTCAACACTTTACTTGTAGTTGGTGAAAGAGGCCCTAATAATAATATTTTTACAAAACATGTATCTACGAGTAGTAACGCATCTTATGATTATTTGCCACCGGTTCGTAATGCTAATTCGATGAGGCAGAAACCGGTAAGAAACTTCCACTGGTGCTCTTTTCGAGATGCAGCTGAATAATTAGTGTAACTTTAATCCCAAGGCTGTTTATTTACCGTCTATACTTAACTAATCCGACATTATCTAATTACTCCTACTGACGCTTTTCAACACAAACTTTCAATGAACTTTTAGAAATAATTTTATGTTTTATTAAATTATGCACTCGGTTTATTGCATTCTTTGATAGGCGATTTTTTTTTATTATTATCTTTTTAATGTTTGGGTCTTTTACCGTACAAACAAAGGTATATCAGCTCTATTATTCCCGGTTATTGGTGACTTTAAATGGCGGTTAGCCTACTTGACACATGGTGAAAGAGGTCCTCAAAATCATAAGTTCACTTATAAAGTGAATTTACATCGTGATGACATCTTGTACTTCACATTTTAAAATGTAACAATAAAAATATAACTGATTACTAGTTTTAACGCAATGGTCGAAACATGAATCATGCTGAAGAAAAATAAAATTTTACTATTCCGAAGTTTTCTCTTCTAGAATTAATATTATTATTATTACATCCTAATATCAAAATTAGATATCTTTTCATTTAACTTATTGAACAGACTTGTCTTATTGTTATTCTATTTAAGTGAATTGAAAAATAGGATTGGTACGATTTCAAATCCAATCAGTGTTTGTCAATGATAAAAATCTTAATTTAAAAATTTACTCAGTTACGCACGCGGATACCTTCGTCCGCAATAGACAGGTTCCCGCATTTATAAATACAACCACTTTTTAATTGAACAAAAAATACACTACGGACACCATCCATCGGTGCTTCACTACACACCGGTTACGCGGCCGGTTCTTACTATGTCGGCGTTGGATGCTCTCGCGTTACTAGAGCAAAAAGTTGTTAGAATATCTCAGCTCATCCTCCGTATGGTAGAAGTTGGAAAATAAACACCATTATTATTTGCGATTATTATGAGGATGTTATTCTGTAGTTGGTATTCGCAGAACCGATAATTGCTGTACAGATAATTACATCTTCTGTGGTGTTGCAATATTTCTCAAATTATCAGAAGTCAAAAGGCAAATATAAGCAGAGTGTTTAAAGAGTGGTAAGCGTTCGGGAAAATTAGTTCGGGGGTTCAAAATTTAGAAATACTCGTTTTAAAATGTTATTTATTTAATAACGGAGAAAATAATTTAAAGATTATTTAAAATCAATGACTAGCTGTTGCACGCGACTTCGCCCGCCTAACTTTATAAAATACTAGCTGGTTCCCGCGACTTCGTCCGCGTTGAACGATGAAAGGTACCCTATGTCCTTTCTAGTGTCCCAGACAACGTGTATGCAAAATTTCATGGTGATCGGTTCAGTAGTTTTTGCGTGAAAGAGTTACAAACATCCATACATCCAAACATATTTTCGCATTTATAATTTTAGTATAGATATAGATAGCATAGGTTTTAGTTAAATTAAATTTAAGTTACCCAATACTACGTGACAAAGCTTCATATGTAAATCAACAAACACTAAATGAAAACTTATAGGTATTTAGTCCTTTTAAATATAAATATTTAGCATTATTAGTATAACAAGTAAAAAACTGTGTGTTTCATTGTGATTATAGACGACGGTGACCACATACCATCAAGTTCACAGTTACCTTGACTTTTTATCATATAAAAGTTTCCATAAAGAATCATAATTCATATACATAAGTGACCAACATATACCATAATGAAATTGCTACATCCTTTAACTTGTACCACGTAGTAACTGCACACAGCAGTGTAAGAACACTTGTTTTTCCTCTTGAACAGAGAAAAAACTTAACATGAATACTTTGACACCTATTTGCAATTCTATCGGCGAATCAAAAAACAGATTTTACTCACGAGATCTACTTCCGTCTAATCCTTTCACCAACTGCAAGTAAAGTGTTTATTAGTTACTTTTAGAAATAATTTTATGTTTTATTAAATTATGCACTCGGTTTATTGCATCCTTCGATAGGCGATTTTTTTTTTATTATTTTCTTTTTAATGTTTGGGACTTTTACCGTACAAACAAAGGTATATCGTCTCCATCATTCCCTGTTACCGGTGACTTTAAATAGCGGTTAGCCTACTTGACACATGGTGAAAGAGGCTCTTAGTAAAATTATTTAGATAGGACATGTAAGGTATCTATGACTTAGAGGAAGTTGTTTATCAAGGTGAAAGAGTAGGAGCACCCGGAGCTTCCACTTTGAGGGACTGGTGTCCATTCACAAGCAAAACCTTTTTGTTTATTAAACTATTTGAAATTAAGTCATAGATCATCATTTGTATCGATATTTGCATGAGTAATTGAATGTAATTGATCAATAGCGTCCGGCCATTACTACTGGCTGGTACACTCGACTACATTTTACATAGATTCCAGTTCATTAATGTACATGTACTAGCTTTTGCTCGCGATTTCGTTCGCACCCCCTTTTCTTAGGTCTTAAAACATGTGTTCAATCTTTATTGCTCATATATTTAATTTTGTGTAAGCAAAATATATAAACGAATATTTTCTTCTTCTTCTTTTATTATTTGGAAGCGATTTTGTATATATTTTGTTAATAAGCCAAATAATTTTTGATATTATAAATATGTAAGTTAAAATTCTCAAATTCTCGATTCTCAAAAGAAAAAATATATATCAATAAAAAAAATATTATACATTTTAGTAACTATACTTAGTTTAGTTTTATTCGTTCACAACTGTACTTTTATCGGACCCCCCACGATCGCCACTAAAACTAAAAGAACATGTATAAATGATCAATATTAATTATTTAATATTCGGTATTACTTATTTTTAAACCCATAAAATAATTTGTACCTTACACTTTAATTGATCTTAACTGGCACTGGGATTGCTAATAGAACAACATCCTGAATTCTCATACAACTAAGGGAAGTAAGTGATGTAAAGTAACATTTGAAATGATGTTACAAAATAGAATTGGTAAGTAGATGTGAAAAATCCAATTTGCCAGTCCGTAATACAGATACTACAGATTTGCCAAACACAATAATATCAATGGACGTTTAGAATTTTGAAAGAGAAATATTCAAATAAACTCTTGACCCGAATGACTCGTAGTTGTCAGTTGTTTCAATGGAGTTTGTATATCTTTGATTGGGTTAATCTTGCCAGAGATATTATTGGCGCATTGTTGAAGCCAGCCGAGGAATAGTTTTCTCTATTGACTCAATTCGGTGCTTCATTCGTATTGTGCCGTCATCTAGCGTTTTATGTGTTGTCATGATACAATGTTCTTTGTGAGAACTAAAATTAACGCCTAATCACGTTGAAGAGAGTACCAATGACCAATATGAATTTGTAATTATATCAGTTGAACATATGATTCTTTAGGATTTCTTTTGAAGTGGTGTTTATATATTAATACGTGACGTGAAAACTTTGGTTGGATCCCTTTTTAAGAAAATTGCGCAGACGTAGGACCGCGATATTTTGTGCACCTAAAGTTTATATGAAACTGAGAAGAGATTATTAAACCTAGTAATTAAAAATTAAATGAATTCATTACTGTCGAATTTTTAGACCACTGGGCTATCACTAGTAAATATAGTTACGAATGGCTGATGGCGTGTAAGCAAATCACTATTATATACACATACTTAAATATGAAATTAGTATTAATTCATAATTTATAATTATGATCGGAAATTCAGCTCAAAAATTCGAACATAAATTGCGTTTAAAATAAGAGAGCAGGGAAGGGAAGTGGTAGCGTGTAATTCTGAACACGCAAGCTCGTTTCGATACAATCGTCACGGACTTCGAACCCGCGATCCACCTAATTAGTGACCGCTCTACACCCGCACACAACCTTAACGCCTTCATTAGTTCCCGCTCCCTTAGGTTCAAAATATCTGTCAATATTATTTGTGCTGTTGTTAGGGCCAATGGCTTGCGTTTGTTTTGTGGATTTTAAGAACACGACAGTCCACTTCATTATGGTCATCAGCATAATTTTTTTATCGAAAATTACTAAAACAGTTAATAAAGGTAAAATATTATTACCAAAAAGAGACCCTTGTGGCACACCGGAAGTGACTCAAAATAATAGGCAAATATTTTTTAGTAACCACATCCTGCTTCTATTAGATACATTAGACGAGAAGAAACGTAAAAGGTCGCCTTTCAAGACATTGTAAGCCTTTTTGCGTAATAGTATTTAGTGATCCACTTTATCAAATGCTTTGCGAAAGTCTATATGATAAGCTTGCTAAACTGTTCAAAAATGGTATAGATTTTTTTAATAATAGAAGTGGTAAGTAAGCTAATGTTCTATTAATGGTATAGGCTACCGTTTATTTACAGATACAAGGAGATGGAGACTCTCCTACCGATCTCTCCATGGTCGATGGGGATCTGGTTCGCAGATTTTATTTAAAATTTTAATTTAAAAAAAAAAGAGTAACTTTGGCATTATATCTCTCTTATTGAAACACAAAATTACGTTTCCCTATATCATTGTGGTCTTTTGTACAGATATTTATAATTAACTTCACTTTGGATAACGTTGAATGAGCTTTCCAAGGTTAATGTAATTATGTTTTCGAAATGAAATCTCATGCTTTGCGTAAAGCTAATCTACAACAATGGAACTTTGAGATTACAAAAGAAATTAATTCGGAAATTAGTTGTAAATTACATGAAACACACAACGGGCATCCGTCACGCAACGTTTAACAATTTTTCGATCGTCTTGAAGGATATACTTATTCTGAAACACTTATTACTATATAATAAAGCAACGAAAATATACAAGTTATAGGTATCACTTTTATTTTATAAAAAAATCAATAACGTCCTAAGAACTTATCAATATAGCCCGGATGTAAACCTAATTTTTAGCTAATCACCTAATTCGAAATTGTAATGCAACTTAAAAGTATGAATTATAAAAAACTAGGCGTGCATAGGGAAATAGCCTCTGGCATCACTTACTTATACACCTAAACCTCACAACCCATCTGCTGCTATTACACGGTTATCTTCTGCGAAGTGGTTGCTGCCGCCAGACAGCCTGCCCATTCAATCTGAGTTGCCAGTGCAACAGAATTTAAATAACCATACCAGTATTCCGCTTCTAGTACTTAAGTATTTAACTTTGTACTCTGGGAATGGGAATTTTCAATAAAGACGAGTATCATGTGATCTTATTTTACCAGAATAACACTGCGGCATCAAATGTCGCGCACTGAGTCGTACATCAATCAAAGATTAGTCACGACTGTCGACGGAGCTGAGAACGGCCGTGATTTACTATTACCACCACTTACCAGCACTCGTCCCGCATTGCGTAATAACCGCTCTTTGTAACTACTTCCAAAATTTATGAAACATTAATCATATTTTCATCATTCACGCTCTGAAAGTAAGCACAAGTCTAGGAAAGCTTTAAATATACTTAAAAATAAAACATATCAGCACCCTCACTCGTTCGAGCACAAAAAATATCTATAATAATTAGTATAATTGATTTTTTATAAGTCTACGGTCGATTGATTACTGTGGCAACACCCTTAAGCTATTGGCCAAATTATTCTCAAGCATAATTTGGCCAATAGCTTAAGGCTTAAATAGGAAGCGTTTTAATATTTTGCTGTAGTATTGATTGACTAATTTTTTCCTGTGACTACGTCCGCTTCAATTATTCAATGTTTATTGCTTCTATTATTTGTTAGGTATTAAATTTTTATATTATAAATACGGAACCGAAAAATAGAAGCAACAAACCTATTCATTCTTCGTCATTTCTACTTCTAAAAATAATATATAAATCAACTTAAATGTTACCAAAAAATTGCAAGTGTGTTATTAACAAGATAAAGACATTTATAGAACTGAGTATATTTGCTAAGGGCCTCTTTCACCATGTGTCAAGTAGACTAACCACCATTTAAAGTCACCAGTAACCGGAAATGGTGGAGATGATTATACCTTTGTTTGTACGATAAAAGTCCCAAATATTAAAAAGAAAATAATAAAAAAATCGCCTATCGAAGGATGCAGTAAACCGAGTGCATAATTTAATAAAACATAAAATTATTTTTAAAAGTAACTAATCAACACTTTACTTGTATTTGGTGAAAGAGGCCCTTAGACTTAATTTGAAACGATTTAAATATTAATTTGAAGTAATGTTACGCGTTCTTTTGGGAACTTTTGAGCGGTATTAGATCGGTCAAATATTTTGGAGAGCAGAGAAGTGTATCAAAAAAAATTGGTTGAAAAAAACCTGTTGAGTCTTTTTGAGTTTTGTGCGTGAACGCCTACGGGTTCCCCTAACCTAACATTATACGTCATTACTAAAATTATAAGTGTATTCTATTAGGTATGATTCATGTTACCCATTTGGTGGGTAGGTAAGTTCAAACTGCGCCCGAGTTCCGCGACGCCCGGATGAGAATTATTAACGTTGTATTAACGTATCCCAACGGCACTCAAGAAAAAAATTTTTTTTTTTCTTGATTTAAGTTTATAACATTGCAACATTTTTTTTTTTAAGATGAGGATTCATGTAAAGTAATCAAAAGTTCTACCTATATTAATTGGTATCTAGATTAAGTCTATATTAATATTAATTATATTATTATAAAGAGGTAAAGTTTGTGTGTTACACATCCGATATAAAAAAAATCTTTCATAAAATAGTTAGATGAGAATTTTATAATTAATTAATATAATTAGAATTTTATAACTAAATATCTAAAAATACAGATTAAACTCTTGGCAAAAGTATATTGTTAGGACTTACTCATATACCTATAGCTTTACAGTTTTAGCTTTATATTTTATTTTAAACGCGGACGAAGTCGCGGGCATCTGCTAACCTTACTTTACTAATATTATAAATGCGAAAGTATGTTTGAATGTATGGATGTTTGTAACTGTTTCACGCAAAAACTACTGAACCGATCACTATGAAATTTTGCATACACGTTGTCTGAGACACCAGATAGGACATAGGGTACCTTTCATCTAGAAAAAAGGACTATTCCCGAGGGATCAATAAAAAATAAAAAACTAACTTCTGGCCAAAGTGTTATAGCAACACGAGGTCAAGAGTTATATTGCTTTTTTTAACAATTTTCAACGCGGACGAAGTCGCGAGCACCTGCTAGTATGTTATAAAACTGAAAAAGGCTGTGGACGCAATAAACCTAGCTCAGCGGGTGCCCTTAGCACCTGTAAAATATGGCAGCCATTTTGAAGTACGGATGCCCAATAATTTAAATACTTTCACTAATTGGACTGTTTGAAATTTATTGATACTTATAATTTATTGTCGAATAACTAAAAACGATTTAGGCTCGTGTTCACCAACAGACGGTTATTTTTAAACAGCTGTTTAAAATTTAAACAGCCGTTTAATAATATTTTGTTGTTCAAAATCGCTAAAATGCGGGTTAAACGCCCTAAACATCTGATTAACTTAATGATTAATCTGATGTTTAAGGAGTTTAACCCGCAGTTTAGCGATGGTGATCAACAAAATATAATTAAACGGCTGTTTAAATTTTAATCATATGTTTAAAAATAACCGTCTGTTGGTGAACTCGAGCCTTAGGGTCTTTTTTATAAAGTTCGTGATCTGACTAATAATATTTATGTATTTAAATCCTATTAGTACTCATTTTTTTATGTTGTCCTAAACATTAAAAAAATGTCTTCTATAACAAACTTTGATTTTTTTTACAACATAATATTAAAATTATATACTTACCTATTTATCAACGCCATATGTGAACGAGTATGTGAAGGGTATAGATAAAATATTTTGTGTAAAACAATTCTTGACATTTAGTCCATTTTAAACAATATTTTAACAGTTACCTCTTGATTTGGGTTTTTTTTTTAAATCAATAAGTTAAGCTATTTCCATCCAAATTCAACAATAGAATATTTCCATCCAAATTCCAAGTATCAATTACAAAGTTTTAACAAACACTACAACTACCTATGTTAACAAATGACCTTAATTTTTTATTGAGATAAATCTATTATTTTGATAGATATCTTTTTGTTCTATCGAATATGCGGTAACGAAACATAACACCGTACTATAAATTACCTTACGATGGAATCCAATATATTATTATGTAGAAAGTAGCCGCACGTTATATCGACGATACGGCTTAAAATTTTCAAAGATTTATATTTCCACATAATCATTCGTTACAAACATTCTTTTGAAATAAAATGAAAACGAATAAATTTCAAATTTTTTACGATAAAGTGTGGCGGACAGGATGACCTATAAACACAGCACAACGTAAGAGCACTTAGGTATGGAAAGGCAAGCTCTAAATTCTTCATAAGGCTTCGAAACAGAAAAGCATACATGATATTATTAAAAATTATGCACAAGTATTAATTTTTGAATAATTCTTGAAGTTATAGATAGTTATAGGCCCCAACTTTTTTAAATATTTTTTGTGAAGTTAGTTTAGTGTTAGAATTTATTATTAGGTCGGAGAAAATTTTCGATACGATTTTATTGCATTAGACTAAAGAGTATCGTAGTTCCAGTGATATTTTACTGCAACTTTTTACTTTTAAAATTATAAGGGCCTCTTTCACCATGTGTCAAGTAGGCTAACCGCCATTTAAAGTCACCGGTAACCGGGCATGATGGAGATGATATACGCACCTTTGTTTGTACGGTAAAAGTCCCAAACATTAAAAAGAAAATTCGCCTATCGAAGGATGCAGTGAACCGAGTGCATAATTTAATAAAACATAAAATTATTTCTATAAGTAACTAATCAACACTTTACTTGTAGTTGGTGAAAGAGGCCCTAAGTGTTATGGATAACCATTTAAAAGGAACTAGGGCTGAATCCCTACACACCCAAACCAGAGTCAACTTAGAAAGTTCATTACCATAGTTGGCCATGTCGGGAATCGTAACCTGGACCCCTGAAGTCAGAGAACTATGGCAAGCACTTTATCTATTTGACCAATGGGTTTGTCGCAATTGTATCTATATGTACAAATCTATACATATTATGAAATAAAGTCGCTGTCGATCTTTATAATAATGTTTCTCCGCTAACGATTAAACGGATTTTCATGCGGTTTTCACCGCATATATATCTTTGAGTTTGAGTATATAATTTTCATAAAGCAATTGCATCCGTGCGAAGCCGGGGGCGGGTCGTTATACTTAACTTATATTAATTTATTAATGTGAATATTCGGTATTAGAATCACCTATTGTGAGCGAGTTGTCTAGTGAAATACTTAATGGGTAAAAATCAAAACATGATAACTCGCCGATTCGGGCGAGATAAATTCCGGCGAGTACTCAAGTAACTCTTTATTTTTTATGGCAATTCAGTTTCCAACATACTCTCCATTTATGTGCATACAACGAATCCGATAACCCTCTGAACGCACGCTAACGAAATCAAATTTTATCTGTAATCGATTTCGTATAAAATGCACCTGCAACGCACATCACAAGCGATAAAATTTTATGACCACCAGCGCCGCAGCGGAAACTGGCGGAACTACAATAAAACGAATTAAACTCCAACTCAAACCGTAGATGGCGTTGTAACATATAAAAGTATCAACCTTTATTGGGTATAATTAAAACGAATAACCTGTCTGGCGATTTTGGAGATATTTTCATTTATTAAGCCTTTTATACTGCCTTCAGGCGTTTCATTTATTCCCATTGTAGAAACGGCCCAGTTATTATTTAACTGTTATGGTTATTGCTCGGTTTATTGTAAAGATCGCGTGCTAAAAGCAATAAGTAGATATGTATTAAACATTCCTAATTTCTCAATTATTTTAACGACTGCATTACCTATACAATTTAATTTGTATTCAAAAATTCAGCGATTCATTTAAATTTATTCCGTAGCGAAGTTTTGTTTTTACATTTTAAGTAATTTATATAAAAATTAGATTTTTTAAATTTATTTATTAAAGCATGTATCGAAGATGAGGCCTATGATGGAGCGAGCTCACCCAGAAGAAGCATATTCACTCGAATTTTATACCTTATACTTTCTAAAGGTATGTAATCAAATATCAATCATTTTTGGTCTCATGAAATTACACGTAATTTGAGTATAGAATTGCAGGAAACACTTATAACTTATAATATTGTCCTAAATTGCACTCAAATTCAATTCTTATACCACCCACAAACACTTTTCAATTAATTCGGAAGCGTATTAAACCTTCTTCGCAACATAATTTAGTTTTATTACACTCTCTAAGATTATATTACCACTACAGGTGTTGGTCACACGAATTACTTAAATTACTAAATATCTACCTAAATGTATAAAATTATCCTATAATTGTTTATATCCGTTGGCTAATTGTTTCTTTGATGATCACGAATAAATAAACATTTTATATTTAATAACTAAATAAATCATTATCATCTGTATCTTATATAGTTCCCTAATAAAGTTCACTTTCGTCTAAATTAGTTAATTAAACGTTGCTATATATATATATCAATTTGTCAATCGGCGACATTTAAGTGAAGGTTGCGTCGCCATTAGTTAAATGGGTTAAACATTTAATATAGTAATTGAAGGTAGCAGCTGTTTGCTCGGTCGATTGGCGATCGATCCGCAGTTTGACGCCATAAATTAATTATACTTATGTACCTATGTATTTCTTTAAACTAGAATGATTGGGAGAGTTATTTGCCTTATAGTGTTTGACGAACTGTCTCTCAATTTAACAAAACAATTTTAATTTGAGCCATTGTGTAATCATATATTGGAGTCACTTTATTACTCGTACCTAAATTGTATTAAATACCTACCTTAATATTCACATATACAGTGTGGAAAAATAATTCGGGCCCTGGATTGGAACTACCTTAAATCCTTAAGTTGGCTCATTTTACATAAAGGAGACATTACTTTATTTTTAAAAAGAAACAAAACTGCATTCAAAGACTTTCTAAAACTCGCTTGCCTCGCCCGGGACTCGAACCAACTAAAATTAAAAAAACAAACACTAGCTATTTTGTTATACTAATCGATAGGATTATTATTCAGGATAAAATTTCTCTAACAAACATTTACCTATAAAATCCTACCTATAAATATATTTATACCTACCTATAAAATCTATGTAAATGTAAATTTTAATATTATCATAAGATATGCTGTCATGATAATATATTTGACATTGTGTTGAGACAAGAGACTTCGGTCACATTGTATTACATTATCCCTACTCCAGAGGTATAATAAAATCGACGCAAGCCATGAATACACAAATTTGTGTTCAACGAAAGTTATTACAAACCTCAAATCTAACACCAACTTGAAGATTTAGAAATTATTTGTCAAAATATTGAGCGCCTGCCGTTTCGTTCATAAGTACTAATGTAGTATCAGTAACTTGTTGCTATTCATTTTGAACAGGCGTTTCTAAATATTATTTAATTTATTTAGATTACATACAGCCATAAATTTAAAAAATATATATATTATAGATTATATACAAACAGGCCTAAAGAATCATAAAAAATATATTTTTACATTTATTTATTAATTAAAATAATAATAATAATAATAAGAAAAAGAAAAAATATTCTATAAGTGATAAAATTAATTTTTCAAAAGTAATTCGCCAATTTTCTTATTATAAGAATTCAAATTGTTGTAAAATATGTGAATATCATTCAGAATCCTATTGTAGTGATACTTAAGAACGATGAAAGAAGGAATTTTTACAATGATTAGTTCTACAATAGGAATTAGGGAATATGAAATGTATCACTTTATCTTGTTCTGAATTTTGGTACATTGAAGTGAATACATTCTAAAAGTGTGATTATTGATTATTTTATATAAGAAGATTGCGTCAATATAAGATCGCCTATCCTTTAAAGAATGTAGTTTGTGTCTTGAAGCGCTTGTTTTATAGTCACTGAATATATTTCCTGTTTTATAATCTAATGATTTTAGGAATTTATTATGTATTTTTTAAATTCTAGCTATATAGCTATAAGCATATGCTTCTCGTATTGTGGGTTCCATATTATACTTCCAAATTCCAAATTACTACGTACAAATGAGTGGTATAATACTTTTAAAGTAAATGTATGTTTAAAGGGTTTTCCTTTAAATATAGTTTCTTAAATACTTTTGCTATAATAGTATCTATATATGGATATTAAATTGCAATTTAGAGTCTAAAATGATACCTAAATCACGAATTTGATTAACAACTTTAATTTTGTTACTAGAGAATGTATATTTAAAAAAAATAGGATTTGGAATGGACGCTAAAAATGGACGGATCGCAATTATTTTCAACCGACGAAATCGAAAAAAATGAGGTTCTCAATTCGACGCGTGTATATATATTTTTTATACTTAACACGGTTTAATCACGATACTGAAATGTTAAAGTTAAAGTTACACAGTTAGTGTAACTTTAATCGACCATGTAATTGCCTTAAATATCACACAAAAGAATTGTGCGTCTGTCTGGCTAGTTAATTAATTGACTGGCTAACATTTACCTAAATTGCAACCGGATCCGGAAGACCTAGAATTTGAGTTAAAAAAAATCTTGGGTGCCTGTAAAGTACGCTAACGAAGCCTTTGAGGCTTATCACCTTTGTTTTTTTTTAAATCTATATAACTACTGATACCTAATTAATAAAAAATGATTATTTAGTTAATTAAATAATTAATTAATTTTACTTAATTTTAATGTAAAGAACAATGGATTATATATTTGTGAGTTTCATCTTAATAAAAAACTACAAATATAAAAAGTGATATTACTAATAAGTAATATTCTTACATATTTTATCCATAGATACTCAATGTCTTTCTGTAAATATATATTCCAAGAATAGATAAAAATATATGTAAGATAATATATTATATATTTTTACCTGTAATAAAATGTTATTAGTTTTATACAAGGATCTATGGAGTTATAAAATTTAATTTATAACTCCATAGATCCTTGTATTGACGACACGTTTGGTCTAGTGGCTAGTAACCCTAGCTGTTAACCAAACGGTCTCGGGTTCGAATCCCGCTAGGGGCAAATGTTTATGTGTTAAAATTTTAACTTTGTACCTGAGTCATGAATGTTTTATATTTATAATATGTATGTATTTACAAAAAAAAGTAATCTATGTATTATATCAACTGTCTGGTATCCATAATACAAGCATTAGTTGCTTAGTGTGGAACTAGATGGTGTTGTGTGGAATGTGTGAAGATATTAAAAAAAAATTACCTACTTTAAAATACAGTTTTTCAGAATGCCTACAATTTTACATTCCATTTACATTTTTTACATGGAATTTTACACAACAAAATTTTGTTATTAAAATATTAAAATAAATAATAATTTTTAATGCTTCGACTGCTTGACGTGTTGCCACAGCTTGTTAGCACTTCTGCTCATCTATTGGAAGTTGATTTTGATCTTTGTGTTACCTATCTTGAATAGGTGTTAACCTATTTAACCGACACGGATTTTTTTAATATTTACACGGCACTTGTCTGAAAACGTCAACTCTTATATTGTTATAACTTAGAGCAACGTGACGACAGCGCAGCTATATGTGTTACTAGTTGGTGCTCGCGACTTCGTCTGCGTTGAAATTTAAAAAAAAAACCAATATAACGCTTGACCTCGTGTTGCTATAACACTTTGGCCAGGCGTTAGTTTTTTATCTTTTATTTATCCCTAGGGAATAATCATTTTTTCTGGATAAAAGGTATCCTATGTCCTTTCTGGTGTCTCAGACAACGTGTATGCAAAATTTCACGGTGATCGGTTCAGTAGTTTTTGCGTGAGAGAGTTACAAACATCCATACATCCAAATATACTTTCGCATTTATACCATTAGTACGGTTTCACTTTGAATTTTAACGATCGGTTTAGATTTTTTATTTCCCAGTTTTACTAGCCCATTTTATTTATGTTAAGTGAATCATCATTGTCACCAATTGAGTCAATTATGCGCAAACAAAATTTCACGTTGCTCGGTTTAATAGGTTGGTACTTATTACTAACAATTTTTTTATTAATAATATTCTATATATATATATATGTGTAAATAAAACCTTTGATGAGTTCTTCATTCAGGCTTATATATATATATATAGGATAGGATAGGATGCATTTGCATTTGAGGACACGATTGGTCTAGTGGTTAGTAATCCTAGCTGTTAACCAAACGGTCGCGGGTTCGAATCCCGCTAGGGGCAAATTTTTTTAACATTTTGCCTTTGTACCTGAGTCATGGGTGTTTTATATTTATAATATGTATGCATTTACAAAAAAAAAAGTAATCTATGTATTATATCAACTGTCTGGTATCCATAATACAAGCATTAGTTGCTTAATGTGGAACTAGATGGTGCTGTGTAGAATGTGTGAAGATATTTATTTATTTATTCTTGTGCTGGTTACGTTTCTAGTGGTCAGTAGCCGGCTCCTGCAAGGTCGTTAGCCTGTATGTCGTATCTATTATTAAAAAAGAGAAAAATAAACAACACAGACAAATTTAAATGGATGTACCAGCGCTCGTTGTAGTTAAACATCGACTGCGTATGTGAGACAATCTCCCAGAACATTCACAAACAATTGTTATTGAAAGATGATAAACAAAAAATTCTTGTATGTTGACATTTTCGTAACATTGTAATGACAGCTATCGACGAGTGCGATTGTCCACAATAATTAAATAACATTATCGTTATTAACATTTTAAAGTGGAAAATAATCGTAATTATTTTAAACAAAATAGAGACTCACAAAGTAATGAGAATAGAAATATTTTATGAACTATAAATGTGACTAAATGAAAGACTTCATAAAAGTGAAAACTATATATCAAAAGATATAAAAGTGATAACAATTCTTAATAAGATGCAATGACATTTGATAATTCGTCAGAAGACCTCTGCAAAGTATGTGATGGTCGTATTGAATGCGCACCGACTGCTATCCTGCTGATCTCCTTAGTTCACACGTTGTACGGTCACATAGGACCGGAACCGGATTATTTTGGCAAAAATCGTTTCGTGCTGACGAAGAGAGACAGTGCAGAAGAAGAAGAGAAACCGCGCAAGAAAAAAGTCAGCGAAGAAGTAGTCGATAGAACGTTGTATGACTTCGTAGTAGTGGGCGGAGGGACCGCAGGCTGTGTGGTGGCGAGCAGACTCTCGGAGAACAGAAAGTGGAAAGTTAGTATTCTTTGTATGCCTATTAAGTTGTGAGAAGCTCGACACGATTGCAACTATGTCCTAAACAAGTGGTAAAATAATACGAGTAAATTATTTTTTATTCGTTATTTTTTAATATAATGAAGCTAAAATACTTGAATTGTTTGTAATGATGAAAACGTTGTATAATCAATATTGTTACTTTTTCAGGTTTTACTAGTAGAAGCTGGCCCTGAAGAACCAAAAATGGCTTTGATTCCAGGATTGACGAGTGAGTTCAAAGGATCAACGGTGGATTGGCGATATCGAATGAGACCAAAAAAAGGGTAAATTATGCATTTGCACAAATATGTTGATTCAAAGATTAGAAGAAGTAAAATTTCACGAAACTTTTTTTTTTTTTTCAGATTTTGTCAGAATAGAGCACAAGTAGGTTGTGAAGTAGTCCAAGGCAGAGTGCTCGGAGGCACTTCTTCTATTAACGACATGGCTTACATGAGGGGAAGTCCAGCGGATTACGACGAATGGGCTTTACATGGAAACGATGAATGGAATTACAATAAAGTTTTGCCTTATTTCAAATATTCAGAGGGAAACTATGATAAGGACATATCTAAGAATAAATTTTTCCATTCTACACAAGGACCCTTAGATGTCGGTCGTTATCCTCACGTCGATGACAATGTGGACGTGTTGTTGAGTGCTCTCAATGAGCTTGGTTACAATTATACTGATGTCAATGGAAGGACACAGCTGGGCTTCATGCGAATACAAAGTATGTCATACTTTGGAGAAAGAGTTAGCACTTACACAGCATTTATTGAACCCATTAGAAAAGTAAGAAAAAATATAAAAATAGTGACGGAAGCACTTGTAACTAGAATATTATTTGACCAGGATAGAGATAATATTGAAGCAACTGGCATAGATTACATTAGAAACGGTACCACGTATAGAGTAACAGCAAGAAAAGAAATTATAATATGTGCTGGGGCAATAAATTCCCCAAAATTATTAATGCAATCAGGCATCGGACCAAAAGATTATTTAGAATATCTGGATATGAAAGTTTATAATAACTTGCCTGTGGGGGGAAACTTTCACGATCATTTATCTGTTTGTTTACCTGTTATAAAACTTACTAAAACAGCAACATTAGCCAAATTCACAGAAAAATTGAGAGATATCAACACTTTTTACACAAAAGGAATCGGGCCGTTGTCGGCGAACTTTCAAGTAATCGCCTTTCTGGAAACCAGCATATCTGATATAATTGGAACACCTGATATTGAGATCAGATTTAAGGGTCACGACTCAAATATGTACTACGATAGAATTGATATATGCATATCCCTATTGACCCCAAAAAGTCGTGGTCGGTTGATACTGAATGCTACAGATCCCGTTTTTGGCAAACCCTTAATTTATCCTAATTTTTTGAAAGACAAAACCGATGAAAAGAAATTGCTTGAAGGTATACAGGAGGTAATAAGAATTTTTGATACTGACGTTTTCAAGACAGCCGGATTTGAATTTGACCCTACATTGATTTTGCACAATGAGTGTAATAATTATGATAGTGTTTCGGATGAATTTTGGTATTGTATTATAAAGCATTTCTCCACTCCTTGTCATAATTATGTCGGCACATGTAAAATGGGTTCAACAAATGACCCAGACTCTGTAGTAGACCAAGATTTGAAGGTATACGGCATTAGCAATTTGAGAGTAGTAGATGCATCCATAATGCCGAAGATAATACGAGGATCCACAGCAGCACCTGTTATAATGATAGCCGAAAAGGCTTCTGACTTAATAAAAACAAATTGGTATTACTTCAATATTTTATTTACAATTCTTCTTGTTCATCTACTACTATAATAATGTCCTCTATTTTCCTTCCAGTCTTTTAAAATCATTTTTGCCGTTTTTTCTGCGATCATCATTGTTGGTGCAAATATACCTCCTCTGACATGCGTTGGCATTACTGAGGCGTCTGCGATTCGAAGACCTTCAATACCATGCACTCTTAATTGAAAATCCACTACAGAATTTGTACTATTTTCACCCATTCGACAAGTCCCAATAGGATTCCCTATTGCTTTTGTATAATGTCTAGCTATACAGTTCCACTGATCTCTATTTTTCAACCTATCACATGGAAATAAGTCTATTGGAGCAAATTTCACTTCAGCTTTCTTCATTTCCTTTGTGTCTAATAATTGTAAGGCTATATCAATACTATCTACCAGAGAATCAAGGTCCTCAGAATCCTTCAAAAGATTTGCTTGTATTATAGGTCGTCCGTATTTTGGATTCCGTTTATTTAAGGTCACTTTTCCTGAACTTTTTGGTCGTAACAGAACGGGGAAAATATTCACCAAATTATAATAGGGCAATGGGAGAGTCGTCTCTTCAGCTGCAAATACACTTATATTGTTCAGCATGAACTTTTCACTTCTGATGAAATTTCCTTCTAAAGCCATTTCTACATCTGGTGCGTTAATATGTTCGTATAACTGCATGAAAGCAGACACCTGGTTGATTCCTCTGGAAGCCAAAGGTCCGTTTCGATTCGTAAACCATTGTTTAAAATCGTTTATAATTTGACTTTCGGCTACTGGAGCAACATCGTTTAGCGCAAATGCCAAGCCACCTGTCGACACCTGGTCTTGATAGTTTAGTCCTACCGGTAGTTCTAACATGGTAGTGATATTACGATTCTTCAACTCCACTTTAGGGCCTATGCCCGATAAATGCAATAACTTAACGTTATTTATTGCTCCCGCAGTAAGTATGATTTCTCTTTTAACATAAGCTGGCCTCTCTTTACCCTTTTCTATTTCATATATAACTCCGTCCACTGTCTTTTCCTGCACGTCCACGACGATTTTTGTGACTGTAACTCCTGTCATAACAGTCAAATTCTTTCTGTGTCTTATTGGTTTGAGAAAAGCTGAATTGGCACTAAGCCGAGTATTGTTGGCAACGGTAAATTGGTTAAAAACTACAGCTTCAGGTGTGTTGGTGTTTATATCCAAGTTGCGGAGTCCCATTTCTGAGAATGCATTAGAAAACACCTCCATATATCGGTCGACGTATTTGAATCTTTGCACGTGCATATCCCCTCCTCGAGAATGGTAGAAAGAATTCATTAACACGTCGTAGTCACCTAATTCAAAATAAAGAAACATCAGTAATTATAGCAGCTATATTTAATATTTGCAGATTTCGCTATCTATTGTCTGTCTAATGTTTAGAGTCAGAAATAAATTACAATAATCGCCCGCAAAATTACGCTAATATTATCTAATATTATTAAATTAAGCACTAATGACTCTGGTCTTTTAATATGGGGACGCACAGCGGATTGTGTGGATCCCTGATCTGGGTGTACTGGGGTGTATATTACATCCAAATCCAAAAGTTCGTTCCAGACTAATTCAAAGAATCAGATGACATTGCTTTTATGGCAGAGCCATAAAATAATTGAAATAATAACGGACATTTTTCGTCTAAATAAAAAATAACATTCTAATAGCCATTATATGTAGGAATCAATTATTGAAACGACATTGGAATTGATTCGCCACCAGAATTTATTATACCATATTTAGGCGAACATGAGGTATGAATGACGTAAAAAATTGTGACGTGTTGAGGTAGAATTATTGTTGCGATTTGGACTACGTCAGACTTACCATTGTCCTCTGTAGATTTAAAATAATCAATCAGATTTCCAAACTTCCAATCCAGGGAACCAATCGCTTCTGATTTGTGCCAGAAATCGTAATCCACTTTAGAACCTCTTGAATACTTCATGTCGTTTGTGACACTGGAGCCTCCGAGAACTTTTCCAGTTTTTACCTCGCAACTGCCTCCAGGTCTAGACAAACATGAGAAACCATTGCCTTCAGTCTTGTAATTCCATAGTATAGATCTGTGGTCCTTAGTGGGCACACCTGGTATATCGTAGTCGATATTTTCCTCATCGCCAGCTTCAAGAACGAGCACCTGTGGTATTTGTTCAGTTAATACAAATATTCTTACAATAAACTTAGTGTGCTGCAACTAATATATGTTGTGACGTTGTCATAAAATCATTGATTACTAGCTGGTGTTGTTTATTTATATGAGGAGAGTACCTACTCTCCGGAAATGCTGCAACTTGGAAAAATTAGTTACTTATTTTATAAGTTACATTATTCTAGATTCAAAAGTAATTGTAACATGAAGAGCAATGGAGCAGAAACCTTTTGAAATATTTATTACGGACATATAGAGTATATTATTGATTTGCAATTGATTTTTAAATTAGGTAATCACTTTCCTACCATCTTTATTTACTATATATATAACCTTTCGATATTGGATTGGATTTGCTAAAAAATCTCTCTACTGGTCTTTCAAAAAACTTCGTTTAATTAGATCGATATAAAGTACTAAATACCTTCCAGTCGGGAACAGCAGAAAGCCTGTTGGCAAGCAGACATCCAGCAGTTCCACCACCAACTATGATGAAGTCGAAAACGCTGTTCCTCACGTCTAACTCTTCGGCCCTGGACTTAGTCGCCTTCGTGAATAAGTCCGCTTCGCATACAGACGCAGTAAACACTAGGGCGACTATTCTCATCAGGTAAATGCCTGGATCACTGAAATTGTCCATCAGACAACGCGCATTAACTAACCAATTAGACCGGAAGCAGTTTTTTTTTATAATACTTACGGTCAATACCGTAAGTATTATAAAAAAAAAATGTTCTCTTTTAGAATGTTTCATCGTGTTTTTTTTATTATTTAAGTTAAATAAATATAAAAAAAAAACGTGCGTACCATTAGAAAGTTATTTAGGCACCTATTTATTAGTTAGTCATTCAATTTACAATTTGAATGTAAAAGAATATATATATATATAAATAAATAATAATATCAGCAAAGCTTAATAGGTACATAGTCGATGCTATTCTAATTAGGATGCTAATTAAAAAAAAACTTTATGCTGCCTTAAATTTCTCTTGAAATCTCTGTCACAAAAAATCATGTCAATATAATTTTGTTTACATTTCTTAACTAAATTTTTTATTGATCAATTATAGAATGTGTTTTGTTATATGTCACTATAAAATTGACGTTTTCTTGCGACTTTAAGGTAGTTTTAAGTTTAGGGTATTTTGCGTTTTGGGACAATCTGCGTCTAATCCAATTATAGAAATTGAATTGAGTTTGAAAACAAATCTTGGAATGAGCGTTGTTTAGGAAAAAAATGTTACGCTAACTAAACGCAGTGTGATTTTGCGTTTGGCTCGACGCCAGTAGACAACACTTGACCTTGACAATTTATCTTTCGGCGTTTCGGTCATTACTTTAAACTTCACTCTTCCTTTCAATTCAATACTAAACTATATGAACCTTTTGTGTAATGTTCTGCAGCCTGGTTGATGGGCAACTTTATGGTCGGTTGCTATGCTGATCTAAGGGCCTCTTTCACCATGTGTCAAGTAGGCTAACCGCCATTTAAAGTCACCGGTAACCGGGAATGAAGGAGATGATATACCTTTGTTTGTACGGTAAAAGTCCCAAACATTAAAAATAAAATAATTTAAAAAAATCACATATCGAAAGGATGCAATAAACCGAGTGCATAATTTAATAAAACATAAAAATTTCATATTAAAATTTTGAATTTATTTTTTTACTGATAGGATAGGATACTGATAGGATAAAGGACTCTCGTCCTATCCTATCCTAGACAGGCAACAACATCCTTTACACTCCGAAGCACAACTCACGTGTGTATCCAATGCACTAAATAAGTTCAGGTCTAGGTCAGACCTAGATGAAGCAGAGGAAGAAGCAACTCAGTTCTTTCTCACAATATAGCCATTACATCCTTTTTGTGTTTGTAATTAACATACTTGCTTTACATAATGTAAAACTTTTGCAACACATTCAGCAACACTGCATTCATAATTAAATTAGAGACAACGATAATAACACATACAGACTGTCACTGTCCAGTGCCAGAACTTGCTAGAAGAATATGTGCCCTATTACTTGTTGCAAAAGATTGGAATTAGAGAAAACATTCCCGCGAAACAACATGGCGTCATTTTATTTATTCATTTGTCTGAATTTTATGAAATCACTAATCACTATAAAAATATATCTAATTGCCTCTTTCACCAACTACAAGTAAAGTGTTGATTAGTTAATTTTAGAAATAATGTTATGTTTTATTAAATTATGCACTCGGTTTACTGCAATTTTTTTTTTATTATTTTCTTTTTAATGTTTGGGACTTTTACCGTACAAACAAAGGTATATCGTCTCCATCATTCCCTGTTACCGGTGACTTTAAATAGCGGTTAGCCTACTTGACACTTGGTGAAAGAGTCCCTAAAATGTAGAAAGCACTTACTTGCTCAGAGTATATAAAAGCATGTTTCCAATGTGTCCACTATTGCCACTAGTACTACTATATGGTATTCCAGATACAATGCAAAGTGTACCGCAACGTAGCTGTTTGCCTTCTGAACTGAAATGTCGGCATTCAACAAGCGGTGGTGGCTTCACGCTTGAGAGGATTCCGCATCCTGGCAACGTAGGAACCAATGTCCCAATCGACAGGATATGTCGATCGGATATGTGTGTTTTATACTCGTATATACAAACGAAACTACTCGTTTCTTTATACTTTCGCTTCATTTTTAATGAAGCTGGCTTTCTATGTTACGCTATAACCTAATTTACAGATAGTCAAGTTAATTAACTTTGAGTTTTCAAATGAATGGTAAATAATTTCACTCAATTCGGTTAATGGCTAGTATATAATTATTAACACACACACAGCTGGTGCTCGCGACTTCGTCCGGGTTGGAAATTAAAAAAAAAGCAATATAACGCTATTGACCTCGTGTTGCTATAACACTTTGGTCAGGCGTTAGTTTTTTATTTTTTTATTTATCCCTCGGGAATAGTCCTTTTTTCTGGATAAAAGGTACCCTATGTCCTTTTTGATGTCCCAGACAACGTGTATGCAAAATTTCATGGTGATCGGTTCACTAGTTTTTGCGTGAAAGAGTTACAAACATCCAAACATACTTTCGCATTTATAATATTAGTACGGATACGGATAGTATGGATATAATTAGCATAAGGAAATAGCAAAACGAACACATTATCTTATTTCGATGTTATAAACAACCCTACCTGAGTAAAAAAGGGCTTAATAATGTTGCAAATTACATAAAATAGTAGACATTGAGAATTAATTGATTTGTGTTTATTTGAATAACACTTAAATAATTAGTTCATAATACACTGGACCGCAAAGAAAAAGGGTCGTTTAGAAAATCTTTGATATTTTCAAAAGTACCTGACCTAGCTATAAATGAAATAAAGACTAAATTAAAGAATATTTTAATGTGCTTAAATAAAAATAAAATTAATTTAGTTTAGCTTTAATTTAGTCTTTATTTCATAAAGCAAGGTCAAGTACCTACTTTTGAAGATTTTGAAGATTTTCTAACAGATCCTTTTTCTTTGCGGTCCAGTGTAAATCCCAATAATATTGTAAACCAATGCGAAGCAAAAACGGCTGAACGGATTTGGATGAAATTTAGCACATAGATAGTTCATTACCAGGATTAACATAAAGGATACTTTTTATCCTAGATAAATGTTAGGTGCCCAAGGGATCGTCTAAAAATATAAAAAATCGGCGAAAAAATATAAATATAAAACGCCGTCATTTATGTATATATTTTCTAAGATATTATGAGAGAGTTTTCTTAGAGTCAATTCTAAGAGAAATGCCTTTTATTTCCCAACAGTGAGAAGATTACAAAGAAAAAATTAATGACGCATGAATTCCCAACGTGCATATGATTTAGGGCCTCTTTGACCATGTGTCAAGTAGGCTAACCACCATTTAAAGTCACCGGTAACCGGGAATGAAGGAGATGATATATACCTTTGTTTGTACGGTAAAAGTCTCAAACATTAAAAAGAAAATAATAAAAATATTCGCCTATCTAAGGATGCAATAAACCGAGTGCATAATTTAATAAAACATAAAATTATTTCTAAAAATAACTATAGTCAACACTTTACTTGTAGTTGGTGAAAGAGGCCCTTAATAAATTACGTACCAACGTGCTCAATGCGGTTCGTAGTTAATGTATTCTAATTTTAAACTTTGATATTTTCAAGGGCGTATGTTCATAATCGCGTTGACAAAACACAAGACAGACATTCCAAAATGTGTTGGGCATATTTTCGTCCTATTAAAATGTTTGTCTGTATATACTTAAGTGAAGGACGTGAAAATTAAATTAATAAAATATCTGTGCAATATTGTGTGGTTAGTAAAAAAAAAAATTAATAAGAATATTTAAAAAAATTACATGTATTTTTTATTTTTAGATAAAATACACATTTAAATATACCGAACATGATTAAAATCTCGCACAATTATATAAATTTATGATTTTATAATAATTATAATTAATTATAAAGTAGATATCTATGTAAATAATTACTACATTTTTTTTGTGATGTCAAATTTTCAAATTTAATAAACATATTCATTCATTACTTATACACCTATTATTTATATGAAACATGAACAAAATTAAATGTACTTAAAAGTTTAGATTATTTTCCAAAACACATAAGCACAGTTCAATTACAAAACACAGGCAGTTACCAATCAAGTCAACAATTACATCAATATTCACTAACTTGGCAAAATTAATTTCTATAATGATTTATTAAAACACAAAAATACTACTGATAAACACTGTATTTGTATATTATGTATGTATGTATGTATGTATGTATATACTTCAATGATGAAAAACCTAGTTTCAAAATCATTCGTTTAATTAAAAAAAAAATATATAGTAATAATATAATTTCATCATTACATAACAATTTTAATTATTTTATTTATTTTTTCCATATTATTTATAAACCTTTTTTGATTACACAGTAAACGGTTGCTTTAATTATAGTGAAATATACTTATTAAGTATTTTCTCTCAGATTAGTAAAATTTTACTGTTTTACTAATCTGTAATAAATTAAATGTTGCTCTACATGTACCTATGTTAACATGTAATGTGAATAGGTAATCCTATTTGTACAATATGATAGCAATAAATAAATAAAACGACAAGAAAGGAAACGTTTTAAAAGGCCCATTAAGTTGTCTGTTAGAAAAACTCAAATACTAAATCGAGGTAGTCTATTTTTGTCGACTACTAAGTTACTTTACAACTGTGACATGTTATGTTAGTTAAAAATGTATACAAGTCCTTAGAAAAATAAGTTTTAAACTAATTTAGATACAATTTAGGATTAACTGTGTAAACATTGTTTAGTGAAGTCGAACGAAAAAATATTGCATTAACGTTTTATTAAGTAAAATGTCTCTGCTAGGGATTTCCCCGTTTTACAGAGGAACGGTGTCTATGGTCTAGCTCTTTAAACGGTGGTCTATGGGTTATGTCAATGTCCAGCGGTGGACTTCTGTGGACTGTTAATAAAGGCGACTATTATAATATAATAATTTATTTTGTATTCAAAATAAAAAGTCCCAATTTAAAAATAAGTTTTTAAAAAATTTCAAAATATAATGTTGTTGAATAAACTGAAAGTTATAAATTAATTAAAATGTATAGACTTGTAAATATTCAATTAATGTATATATATAAACTTTGTGTTTGTAAACTTTTAAAGAAATAAAAAGCTCCCACTTTAGTTTTTCAATGATGCGCATAGTGTAAAAGGTTCAATATGACACTTTTCAAGCGATTGAATAAAAAATATAGACATAATTATCATATATACTTAATAGTAGGCACACTATAAATATAAGTGTTGTTACGGACGAGTGTCGCTTTAAATAGGCCAAGTAATTCTGAGTTTATTTGGTTTGTTTAAGCCTCGTCCAATCATCTAATGACAAACATTTGCCTTTTCTATATAAATAGCAAACAAAGGGCTCTTTTGTTATTTGTCAACTACAAGTTATTTGTGAATGTTTATATATATACATGAAACGGTAAAATGTGTAATTTCCTATCTATAGTATATTGTATCATATTATATCTAGTATTGTCTCATGACTGTAAGCCATTCTGTAATCTTAATTCGTAAAGTCTTTCATGAGTTCCATATAATATTTCTGTGTTAATGAGCTGTCTTGGTATTTGTATTTCTAATTTGTTAGTTAATTTATTTCATCTATTAAAAAACATAGTAATTTTCTTAAAAAAATTATTAGGTTTATCTTTTTTTTTCAAGCACCAAGTTAAAATTTGTTTTAAATGAAAATTTAATAATTCCTAACTAACTAAGCATATAAGCTATTTTATAATGTTATCATATTTTGCCCAAACATAATAGTATATATGTATATACATAAGTACCTTAGCCAACTTATTAGCCAACTTTTCCTGTTTTATCAGGAATAGGTTTGGTTGTGTCGATAGTGACATTGAAAGTAGGCAATGAAATTCCAAAACATATGTAACTGTCATACAATATAGGTAAGTATTAGTTAATATTTCTATGGTCCCAAATGAAGATAAGTATATTATTATTTAATAATCACACGAACAATTAGTAAGCGAATACATTTAACAATTTCATTAACAACATAAAAAAAACAATTCACAAAGCTAAACATATATAACTACAAGTATGAATATATCGTTATTACTCGAACGTCGGTGGTAAAAAAAACCGGCTCACAATATGGACTCTACACATCTTTGTTGCGATTGATTTGTTTAGCCACTGCACAAACTTAACCTACATACTTAGTACAAGTTTACAACTATTAGGGCCTCTTTCACCATGTGTCAAGTAGGCTAACCGCCATTTAAAGTCACCGGTAACCGCTGATGATATACCTTTGTTTGTACGGTAAAAGTCCCAAAAATTAAAATGAAAATAATAAAAAAAATTCGCCTATCGAAGGATGCAATAAACCAAGTGCATAATTTAATAAAACATAAAATTATTTCTAAAAGTAACTAATCAACACTTTACTTGTAGTTGGTGAAAGAGGCCCTTAGCATTCTACTTTTAGAGGACAAATAAGGACACAAAATTGAGATTTTTGGCAGTCACCAATAACAGAGCCTGTTAGCTAATATTTGTAGAGAACGAAGTTGTGACCGATTTTTAAATTATCAATTTAAAATTCAATAGGAGTAATGGCGCAAATTGAAATACTTAACTGTTATTAACTTAAATGAAATAAATATTGCAGTAGCTCGAACAAGCCAAAAAGTTGGCCAGAAATAATAGCAATTTCCAAATTATCAGATGTCCGAGTGTTAGTTTTTTTGAACCGATCGATATTGATTCGGTGTTTTATCTTTAAAAAATCTTCATTATCGTTTCTACTTATTAGCCACATGAAATTGAACATTCTGAAAGCTAACACAACCGAAAGTATAAGCTTTAATTTTTTATGGGAAAAAAGAAAAAAACCTTTACTTCGAATAAAGTAAACAAACCAATCCGAAATCACGGAACCAGTCCCAACGAGGAAAACGCGATTATATTTAAGGCCGTACATAAACACCACTATAAGCTTATAGAATATAGACCGATTTTATGTAAATATCCTAAATCGTTACGAAATGTATGTATAATAACATCTTTGGCAGGCCTCGAGTTGACTTAAAAAGTATCCTAACAAGGCATCCTCTCACCCTCACGACTTCGACTACGTACTACCAGGTCCTATTATCACATCGTTGGAGAATCTACCTAAAGGCGAGGTCTAATCGTGTGCGGTGTTCCTGCAAATGGTTGCAGAAACCACACAGGTCGAACGTCTGTTTTGTGCTAAACGAGGTTATTCTCGGCTCCCATTTGCAATTGTTCAGTTTGTTAGCGATGCACCGTTTCGTGGCTTCAATGAGGAACCTTTTTCCGGGGTTCATGAAAGCGGTGGATACTTGCAGCTGGTTTCTGTCGCCGTGGATGAGCACCGCGTCGTACTCGCTCATAGGCAGGAACCCCTTATTGTTTGTCAGGAAACAGCCACCGCAATCTCTACTCTTGAAGACATCCGCGCCTTCGGCGTCCGAAAACAGCGGCGTTTGTGAGATGAGGTAAATGAGGGAGTATTTGTCGCCGACGCGAAGGTCGTCCCGCACAAAAGTGAAAGTCACCTCCGGGGTCATCGCGTACGATATTATAACGTAAATACTCGTGTAAAATAGCACTATGAGTACAGTCTTTTGTAATTTGGACACACGACGCCAACACATTGCGGGGCCGGCATGGACATGGTTTCGCGCGGGCGACCATTGCCGAAGCGCGCTCACCGGCGTCTGCGAGAGAGCGAGACGGCAGACGGTCGAAGCTTCCCGCCACCACCCCGCGACCACCCTTATCGAGAACCAATCACTAGTGTCGATAATCGACTTTATGGCGCTCCGTTAAGGTCATTATTGACTTGTTAACTGGCTGTTTAGCGAGGAATATTACGGTAAAATTTTCAAGTCTGCACCAAATGGAAGGACGTAAACTCGTTAGGAAGAAACTCAATTTCGACTCTAAGCTATATGTCGCTAAGGTTTAAATTTGGGCTCACTAGTTTGATACGCTTGCGTAAAACCACGATGTCGTTCCGGTGATGACGTAAGTTGCTCAAAGTTTTTAGGAACGGGAACGCATTGTCGAACGAGTCAAGTGTAGCCAGCCCACAGACCTTTGGCGCCGCTAACTTGAAAGCTTTTTAGCGTTTTAAAAAAGAAAAAAAACCGAAATAGGCACAGCGTAAATTGTTGCACCGTGTCAGATAGAGAAATATTGGGTACACACGACTTCGTCTGCGTTGGAAAATAAAATATGTGTTGTAACTCTTTCACGCAAAAACTACTGAACCGATCACGATGAAATTTTGCATACACGTTGTCTGAGACACCAGAAAGGACATAGGGTACCTTTCATCGTTCAACGCGGATGAGGTCGCGGGCACCAGCTAGTACAATTATTAATTATGTTCGGTTGGTCTCCTATGTCAGGTTATTTGTTACACATGGTTACACATGTGTTTATATTTTTGTAAAAAAATAATAATAAGTCAAGTGGTTAACAACTGTTATTTGTGAGATGAATAAGAGGTTGTTCCCTCTTTCAATTCTAAGAACATCTGTAACATCTGTATTAAACTTTGCCATTGGCAATATAAGTACCTATATTGTAGTTAAATCTTAGGGCCTCTTTCACCATGTGTCAAGTAGGCTAACCGCCATTTAAAGTCACCGGTAAACGGGAATGAAGGGATGATATACCTCTGTTTGTACGGTAAAAGTTCCAAACATTAAAAAAAAAATCGCCTATCGAAGGATGCAGTAAACCGAGTGCATAATTTAATAAAACATAAAAATATTTCCAAAAGTAACTAATCAACACTTTACTTGTAGTTGGTGAAAGAGGCCCTTACAGTAAGTATTAACTCATTCAAATATTTAATTACTTACGTAGTTAGTAACGTCGTTTGATTTCATGATGTGTAAGCATTTAATTAGGTTGATAATGATACGGGGGTATATTTCCAAATTATTTCTTTGTGTTGATAATTGTAGGTATTTAAACCCTGAATTGTAACTTGACTACAGACTCTTAATTTTGACATTATACTAGCTAGCAACATTATACTTAGTTTACGTTATTTTTCTATACTTCGTGTTTTCACTCTTGAAGCAAAGTCGTCGACTACTTGCAGTGCCCTTGGAGCTTAACAGATATAAAAAAATCTAAACAAAACCTAGCAAAAGCATTCAAAAACCTTCACATTTAATTTTGAATTCAAAATTATAAAATAAAATTAATTTTTAAAAATTAATTCAGGCGTTTGACGCCATCTGTCGCGTTTAGTGAGCTTACAGGAGTTACGGATACTGTGTCACAGATGGCGCCACTATGATCTTTTCTATAGTATAATAATATTATAAAGAGAAACGATTCTTATGATTATAATGAATAAACTCAAAAAATACTATACCAATTTAAAAAAAAATTGATTAAAATTAGGCTCAGGAGAAATTTTTCAGATGCTTCCTTCGGTACATAGGATTTAAAAATTATTTTTAAATTGTCTTAAGAGGCAACATTTTTGTACATAATAACTAACTTTAGAACCTATTTAAAAATTCAAAATATATATTTCTAAATTTTAAGTTAAGTTAATGTTTATTTCAACTTACATTACGGCATTACTTAGTAACCTAAGCGTGTAACACAAAACATTGGACATAAGTAAAAGCAAGTCGAACCTTGATAAAGCCTGTCTCTAAATCTATGTCATTTACTCTGACAGTCGGGATAGTCGTCAGTCGTCGCGGTAAATGACCATTTACCACCGAGATAAGATTCAACTTAAGATGTAGAGCCATGTTCTCAACTTTAATACACGAATAGAGTGGGCATTACATATTTATTTTACAATTTTTCAAAATATATTCAAAATATAACTATCGTTTTTATTTTGAAATCAAACATCAATTTTATATCACGAATAAAAGAAAAATCGCTTGAATTTTATTTCAATATTTTTCTTATCCTGTTTATGTAAAATGTTACATAAAATAAACTAGACAACGAATTTACAAATTTAATTAAAAATATTTTTTTATTAATTGCTTTATAGTCATATAAAATAATATACAACGAAAAAGACGTATTTCGCTTCAAATACAAAAGGGTCATAATACAAGCATTAGTTGCTTACTGTGGAACTAGATGGCGCTGTGTGTAATGTATGAAGATATTTATTATTATTTATTTAGAGTGATTAAATAAATATTGAAAAAATTTATACATCTACATAATTTATAGTGATAACTCCACTCTATGGCATAAATTGTTTTTTGGCGACAAAATATTTTGGCATTACTATTAAATGGCGCTTTAAAATATTATTAAGTCTGTGCTGAAATGTCTTAGGGGTCATTCGGACAAATCGAGTTGCAATCAGTCGCCGGCTCAACGGACAAGATAAGGTATAAGGGGAGCCTTATTTTGTCCGCTGAGATCCAATCCTGATGGATATTTAAGAGCGCGTACAAAGGTACACTAGTGCCATACATTTAGAAAAAAATATTATCTCGTGACTGAGAAGGTATTACAGTGAAAATCGGTTATAGCGACCTTCAAGGGAATAAAAAAATTGGTCGTAATAAACGGATTCGTCATTATAAGAAATACTAAATCGTTATAAGCATTCAACAGGGACCTTGCCATTTGGTCGTAGTAACCGATATATCGTTATATCCGGTTTCTAGTGTATTAGCAGTGTAATCACACTGCTGATTATGTCCAACTAGCTGGTGCCCGCGACTTCGTCCGAGTTGAACGATGAAAGGTACCCTATGTCCATTCTGGTGTCCCAGACAACGTGTATGCGAAATTTCACGGTGATCAGTTCAGTAGTTTTTGCGTTAAAGAGTTACAAACATCCATACATCCAAACATACTTTCGCATTTATAATATTAGTACGGAAGTATTGATTTATCGTTCACCAAAGAATATAAAGAATTTTGTTACCCATAAGTACCATCGATTCTATGCCGATAAAGGCAGCCATACCTGAAATAAAAAAAAATTGGTGATTAAGTATAATCTACACTAATATTATATAATATGAACTGGAGAATATTATTTACTGTTTTTTTTTCTGAATCTGAATTGAACAATTGCATCCACTCAATTGTCAACAAAGGGTATTCTGTCAACATTAACAGCAGAAGGTGATTTATGGATATATATAATTACTAGCTGGTGCCCGCGACTACGTCCGCGTTGAACTATGAAAGGTACTCTATGTCCTTTCTGGTGTCTCAGACAACGTGTATGCAAAATTGCATGATGATCGGTTCAGTAGTTTTTGCGTTAAAGAGTCACAAACATCCATACATCCAAACATACTTTCGCATTTATAATATTAAATAAAAAGTACGGATTAGTACGGATCTACTAATATTAAAGTTTGTTATTGTAATTTCAACTGTTCAGGAAATATAAACATTCTTCAGCTATTAAATTATAGCAATTCAATGCTTAATTAGTTACTACTTATTTCGAAAGAGACACCTATTGGAACTGAGCTTCATTTAGCACATTCGGAAAAGTGACAGCACAAGTGCCCCCAACACAACATGCGTCGATGCAAGTGGCACTAATTAAAAACAGTCGGCCGATAAATCTGTCGGACGTCAATTTGTCGGTGCGACTACATCCGACCGCAACCACCCCAAACTCTGTTGGACGAGTTCCAACTTACAAATATACCTCTACAGAAAGGCTGACAAATAATATTTGTATCTATTTGATTCAGTCTTGGTCCCGTGGGACTTAATCTCAGCTGCCGACACGGTAGACAGAGGTTCAAATCCCGTTTTTCCTAAACGCGTTAGGGAACTTTCCCATTTTACGTGTAGTTTTGTAATGATGCTTTCACAATGTTCGAAAACATTTTTAAGAAACATTTTCGTGATAAAAAGAAGCCAAAAAACTGACGCTGACGGTCCACTAGATTATAGGAAACCATCTTAGCCAATAAACACCAATGGGAAAGCAAGTGAGCTGCCGACCACTACAGGTTAAAATTCAAGGGATAAAGTAAGGATAGATGGATACGATGATATCTCTTTATCAAAATATTATCAAAAAAAGTGCCACTATTAAATTCAATTTTAATTCCTAGTTTTTTGTGTATAGAAAACACCTCTTAACACTTGGAATAGTCATGTGCCTGTGATAGCGATACAAATTATCGCTAAATAAGCCCAGCAACACCCCATTGTTGGACACAACCTATTTAGATGAAACACCCCTGTCCAATGGTAACATTAGTCCTGTGGTTCTTATTTATTATAATAAGTTGCTTAACAAAAGTTTCCATAGAGTCATTATAAGTGACGGAGTGTTAAACGCATTTTCATGTCGCGTTATGGCCAGAAATATACATGCAGGCTTAGCTAATTAATAGTTAAATTAACATAATTTACCCCGCAAATGAATAATAAATTTTGATAACTCTGCAAATATATTCGTACGACAGTTTGAAAGTAGGCTGTGGTTTATACAGTTATCTGTGGTTCGCGTCTTCTCCGAATCACATGTTTTATTTATATCACATGTCGGAGCCACCAAGACAATGTGATGCCAACAACCTTAAGGTCATACAGGATCCGTTTTGAATAGAGCCACAATCGACAGACAAGAATTCATAAACAATTATATACATATATTCTATACGTCAAGGACATTTTGATAGATAGCAATATAATTTTTTTTTATTTTTTTATTTTTTTATTTATAATATTTAACAATTTTAAGACTAATATATAAAATAACATGTAAAATGATAACACTAAAAACCACTGAGGTTTAATCTCGTGTTATCATTTGTAATTATTAATAAAATCTAACTATATACTATTAATTACAGTTTAAAAAATATTGCTTTAACTTAAATTTAATATTTTTAATTGTTATATTGTTACATAGGACTAACATAGCGTCTTTTCTCAAAGCCTTTACCTCAAATTAAGTTTGTGGTGAACTTGCTCTAAGTATTAGATATAGTTCGAAGAGACAACTTACCAATATTGAATTTTGGGGTTAAATCAACCATCTTGAAGTATCAAGTATCTATTTTCGAGTAATTCATTTTGTGTAAATACATCTAACTGGTTCAGAGTTTTAAAGTGAACTGTTTTAAATTAGTACAATTATTAAAACTATTATGGCTTATAGTGTCACAAGGGTTGTGTCATACATCTTCAATAGCATCTTCTAATTAGAGATATACAAAAAAATATATATCTTTTATTTACAAGGTGCAACTCTTCTCCGAAGTCTGTCAACTAACTTTGCAACTGTTGCACGAAAATGGAAATGTCTTTCTGTTACGCTTGCTTTTATAGTGTCCAAAGATTTAATTAAAATAATATAACTATTAATTAAATGACACAACAATTCAGTGGCCTTCTGCATCTGAAACAAAGTAAGTTCTAAAAAGGGTTTCACACCGCTCACTTCACAACTGTCTATTATTAAAGATCAGCACGCAGTAATTAAAACTAAACGACTACAGAACACATCATTGCACTTGATAATTATACAATTAACACATATCTCATAAAGGCGAACCGAACGGTATGCAACCGACATTCTACAGTTGGCTTCACAAAATGGCGGTCAATCTATCCAACGCGAAATGGTGGCTGATAACTGTTTGTGTTTTAAGTATATTTTTCTTAAGAGTTAAGTCGTCGCAGGAAATAATGAAGAAAATTACTACTGGTTTCTCTAAGGCTTTAGATGAATGTAAGACTGAGGTGAGGTTATAAAAAGCCTCTTTGGATTTCCTCGACAAATTGTCAAGTTACAAAAATAATTGATTTCAGCTCAACGTTGGGGACCACATATTGCAAGACTTTTACAATTTCTGGCGTGAAGAATACGAGTTGCTGAATCGGGACATGGGTTGTGTTATTATGTGCATGACATCAAAGTTCGATCTGATCACCGATGATATGAAACTCCATCACACAAACGCTCAAGAATTCGCTAAAACTCACGGAGCCGGTAACGATTCTTCCTTCACAGCTTCATAATATTCATACATATATTTTTGTAAGACAGGCCTTCTGTCAAAACATGAACTAAGTACTTAATTGGAATTCAAAAATTTCAAAATTCAATTCAAAAATGTACTTTCAGATTCTAATCGTCCTTTTCTCACTTGCCATGAGTACAGTTGCTAAGCAGCTGCTTGTATGCAGTTATGTGTAGATAACATTTGACACAAACACCTGTCTCTGTCGAGAGTGCACTATGTATCACAACTCACAACAGAGTTGAAACAAAACACTGCAGTCCAACCGCTTTTTACCTTAATAACGTCACTGATTTTAGAGCATATTTACTTCCAGATGATACGATGGCAAAACAATTGGTGACGATGATACACGAATGCGAAAAAACCAACGAAAACATAAGCGATGATTGCAACCGAGTTTTAGAAATCGCCAAGTGTTTCAGAACGAGAATACACGAATTGAAATGGGCACCATCCATGGAGGTTGTTCTCGAAGAAGTCATGACTGAGGTTTAGAAGTATACTTACTAATGATTAGATGATAAATCGAATGATTTGATTACTAATCATTCGGTTTCAAAACCTTATACCTCTTACATATACCACTGAATATCAACCTATAGTAAAGCCAAGGAGACAACGCAAACAATATAAACAAACCCGGCCCAATGTCCTTTTCCCTCACACGAAGCGGCTGCCGCTATCTGTTTTATGCTATAGGAAGCCATCTTGATAACCCTTGAAAGTTTGTTTACATTCTTTGCGTTGACTCGTTGGCCTTGCTTTACTTGCATTTGTCCTGCATCTGTAAGTGTTATAGTAAAGCCAAAGAGACAATGCAAACAATGTAAACAAACACGCCCTCTGTCCTTTTCTCTCACACGAAGAGAACGGTGTTATCTGCTTCATGGTATAGGAAGCCATCTTGATAACCCTTGAAAGTTTGTTTACATTCTTTGCGTTGTCTCGTTGGCCTTGCTTTAATCAAACTCATAGAAGTAAAATTCTATAAACGTCCTTGGCACGGAAATGGTAGTGAATTTAATTATAGGTACTTAGGCTAAGTTTCTGTCTTAAATAATGACTTAATTGTATTTTCTAAAAACACTCGTCAGCTAGTAGTAAATGTAAATGTAACTTATCGATAATATTTTAAGTTTATATTTTATGGTGGAAGATATTATATAAATAAAACAATGTCTAGTTTCTTTCTGTTTTATTGTTCTTGTGACTTTATTCTTAGTGGTTTTTAAATACGTGAATTAGAATAATTATATTTAGAATAAATTACAAACGAAATATTTTTTTGGTCATTTATTAACATACCAACAGATTAATTTAACAAGAATTCAATAGTTTGTGTGCATTGAAATAATAGAGGCAGATTGGTTATGCAAGCCAATTAAAAGTGTGACAATATTCAAAACCCAGATTAAATCTTATTTAAAATTAATATAATGTTACACATTATATGTCAAATACAGAAAGGTATAGGATAGGAAGTCATGACATTTCAGTGAGTTTCAGCAATCTACAAGCAATTTTAAAACTAATATTAAAATAATAATAATAAATAACAATCGTGACACACAGAAACGAGAACCACGGTAGATACTATGGGAACCATAAACCATACCTTATATTCGGGCGAAACTCAGTTTGACAGGAGCCGTATTCAGGACTCTTAATGTACGAACGATATCTCCCCTTTTACGAGAAATCCCTTTTGTGGAAACAATACAAATGAAAAGGAGGAACGTTCTGCAAAATCTAAACAAAAAAGAGCAAATAAGAAGGCGTAATAAAATTACCGAGAGTCACATGTGTCTCCAAGAAGCGTTTTAAGATTGCGAAGAAAATAATAGAATGCGCCTATCTGCTCTCTCATCACGTCCTACAATACGAGTAAACAATAAAAGTAAATAATCTTAGGTTGAGGTCACAATGGACACAGTCCGCTTAATCTTTCTTTTATTTATTTATTTAATAAGGCACACAAAACAGAAGACTGACATTGAATTTATAGAACAGATAAAATTATTAATAAGGCACACAAAACAGGAGACTGACATTGAATTTATAGAACAGATAAAATTATTAATAAGGCACACTAAACAGGAGACTGACATTGAATTTATAGAACAGATGAAATTATTAATAAGGCACACAAAACAGGAGACTGACATTGAATATATAGAACAGATAAAATTATAAACAAATAAATAATAAAACGCTTTCATAGTACATTCTGAATATTTCCTAACAATAATAATTATTTTGTTTATCAATTTATTTTTAAAATATTTCTTCAACGCCTACAACACGATTTAACACAATCCGTTCAATTGAAGATTGCTATGTCCGCCATTCTAGGAGTCAAATATTTATTTTAAGTGTTAATTTTTTAATAGGTACTCATTCTAAATCGGTTTCTTGTGAACTTTAGTTTTTTTTATATCATAAACATATTTTGTAGTATATCCACTCGTTGTGCAAACAGCCTTAGGGCGCAGGTGCTGTTACGAAAGGGAGCCACTAAACACGCCACATACGTATCTGTCCCTTTGTTTGTATATATGTTTACTGGCGTGATTTAATGTTATCCCTTTTTTGTTATTTTTTTGCAACATTTTAAACTATACTTATGTATGGAACTAATTTTATTTTCTACTAAACTTAGTGAGCTACGTTCGAAACCTCGATCACATCTCTTAGATCCTTTAGCAGAGGCTTTATCGAAGTGGGAGTAGCTAGTTAGTAACGTCAGCAGAGTCTAGACTGTGTCTCAATCAACAGTTAATGGTTGTGGATAGTGCATACTAAGTTATGGGGTAATTAGCACCCAGGCAGACAAGCAGGTAGGGGTCAGTTGCCCCATCCTCGTTATAAGCTCATCATTTACATACTGATTACGGATTGTTCGAGCGGAGATAAACATATCTTGATACAGAAATGATGACAATATAGAGAATACATTTTTTGAAAAATATTATAAAATTTATAACATGTTTGTATTTCAAAGATTTTGGATTTTTAAAGTGCTTTTAAAAAGCTCTTACAAACTTACTCCTGCGGTGGCACGAACTGCGTAGCAAACTTCTCGGTGAAACATTTTCACCGCACTATACTGAGAAAGCTCTTTTAAAGAGCTTTAAATAGATAGAAGAGGAATGGAAATCGATTTCCCCTACACTACATATGTACATATTAAGCACTCGTGTGTCATGTATGTTTTGTCATGTATAAATGGAAAAATAAAAAAAGAATTGCTAAATGTGCTGCTATAAGCGCAAAACTAGAGGATAACGGCTATTTTTTTTAATATTCGATAAAGGCCGAGAAAGGTTCTTATGTAGAAGCGAAGTCGGGGCTGAACGCTTGTTGAAAATGAAAATGTATTAGTTATAAATAAATAAATATAATAATAAATAAATAAATATCTTCACACATTCCACACAGCGCCATCTAGTTCCACATTAAGCAACTAATGCTTGTATTATGGATTCCAGACAGTTGATATAATACATAGGTTACTTTTTTTTGTAAATATATACATATTATTATAAATACAAAACATCCATGACTCAGGTACAAAGTTAAAATGATAACACATAAACATTAACCCCTAGCGGGATTCGAACCCGCGACCGTTTGGTTAACAGCTAGGGTTACTAGCCACTAGATCAAACGTGTCATTAATTATATTAATAAAATGTATTAAGGCTCGAGTTCACCAACAGACGGTTATTTTTAAACAGCTGTTTAAAATTTAAACAGTCGTTTAATAATATTTTGTTGATCACCATCGCTAAACTGAGGGTTAAACGCCCTAAACATCAGATTAATCATTAAGTTAATCAAATGTTTAGGGCGTTTAACCCGCATTTTAGCGATGGTGATCAACAAAATATTATTAAACGGCTGTTTAAATTTTAAACAGCTGTTCAAAAACTAACCGTCAGTTAGTGAACTCGAGCCTTAATAAATATTAATATTTGTTATCATTTAATTGTTAAACATGGGTTAGTCTATAATTCAGTCAAGACTTCAGTGATGATGACGTCCATCTTGGGTGCCCAGTTCAGTGCGTGTATGCCAGTGCGGAAGCACTTGGCGACTTCCAAGGTCCTCATGCATTCGTCTTCGACTGCCTCGTGCTGTTTCTCGCATTCGCGTATCAACGACAGTAGCTTCGTAGCGACTTCACCGTCTGTCAATTGTATTTTGTCTTAAGATAAAAGGCAGCAGGGAGAATTAAAACATTTCAGTTTTTAAACAAAACAAAATAAAAATCCATCGAAGCGAGCATAAAAGAGCGATTGCTGGAGTTTCTTTCGCAGTTTCTACTCTTCCAGAACGACTTTTTAATTTAAAAACAGTAGTGTTTTAAACTTTTTAGACTAAGAAAGTGATCTTGTTATTCTATTTTTGAGAAATAAACCTTTTGATTTGATTTGGATAAAGGCTAAAAGACAATTCGAGTAAGTTAACTAATTTTTAACATATGCTTTAGAGGGGTTATGTTTACAGATTCCAGATTAAATTGAAGTTAGTGTTAGAGTCTCTTTCACTATGTGTCAAGTAGACTAACCGCCAATTAAAGTCACCGGTAACCGAGAATGAAGGAGATGATATACCTTTGTTTGTACGGTAAAAGTCCCAAACATTAAAAAGAAAATAATAAAAAAAACTCGCCCATCGAAGGATGCAGTAAACCGAGTGCATAATTTGATAAAACATAAAATTATTTCTAAAAGTAAGTAATCAACACTTTACTTGTAGTTGGTGAAAGAGGCCCTAAGAAAGTGATTTTGTTATTCTATTTTTGAGAAATAAACTTTTTCATTTGATTTGGATAAAGCTAGAATAAAGGCTAAAAGACATTGCGAGTAAGTTAACTAACTGATTTTTAACATATGCTTCATAGATTCCAGATTAAATTGAAATTAGTGTTAGGGCCTCTTTCAGCATGTGTCAAAGTAGGCTAACCGCCATTTAAAGTCACCAATAACCGGGAATAATAGAGCTGATATACCTTTGTTTGTACGGTAAAAGTCCTAAAAGACATTGCGAGTAAGTTAACTGATTTTTAACATATGCTTTAGAGGGGTTATGTTTACAGATTCCAGATTAAATTGAAATTAGTGTTACAGTAAGCAATTACGAACCAGCGCCATGTTTCATAGCGAACTGTTCAGCATTCCCATGATGGATTTTACCACTTGAGTCGATCAGATCCAATTTCTGGCTCATGCATCTTAATGCGCAACCTGTGCCACGGTTCAACAGTTCGTAATCTTCCTTCCAATAATGATATAGTTCGCTCAGTATGTTCTCCTCTAGTTTTAACTGAAATTATGTATAATTTTTTTTCTACTTGTTAATATTTATTTTATTTTATTTATTAATTAATTTAGATTACATACAGCCATAAATTTAAAATATATATATTATAGATTATATACGAAATAGGCCTAAAGAATTATAAAAATTATATTTTTACATTTATTTTTTAATTGAAATAATAATAAGAAGAAGAAAAAGAAGTGATAAAATTAATTTTTCAAAAGTAATAATAATTGTATGTTAAATAAATATTGCTCCGTCATAATTTATCATTTTACATGTTCCTCTATCTATCTCTATATAAATAAAAATTAATAGCTAACTATGTTGTTAAACACAAAACTTATAAGAAGTCCGAGAAAAGCTTTAATGTAGAGAAAAATCCGATGCTAAGCCGGAGGCAGATCTCTAGTTTAAAATATGATGTAATCTTTAATATAACAAAATAGTTTATTAGAATATAATATTTTGATTCGATTGGTTTGCAACTGTTAAAATAACAAATAAAACCAGTTTCATGGGTTTTTGTATTTTCATATTTATGTCATATTCCCTGTATTTTATCCAGGAGATGGTCCATCTGTGTCAAGTTTCATCCAAACCTTTCTATAATAATTATATAACCTTCCTGCTTTAATTTTATCACGAAATCAATCTTGAATAATTCTTGCTAAAAAGTGAGTCATACATTATGGATTTTTATTGTCACCACACGTTTTGTGATATCAACGAACAAATTAATTTTTTACCTAAAGCACCCTAAAAACACTAGGCAAATTTGGATAGGACTTTTAAAATTAGATGGAATTTAGATACCTCTTCTTTGCACTGTTCCAAAGCCTTAAAAAATCCTGTACTCATACGCTTCAAAGTTTCCGAAGTTGACTCTGCTTCCAAAAATCTCATCGACAGTAGAACAAGACAGGCAACAAATTTAATAAGTTCCATTTTCTGTTTTTTTTTTCTAGACAAAGACAATGCACGTCAGCTGAACTCCTTTTATAAGACAATCTAGTGTGTATTTATTTTTTAATTACAAATGTGCTTGTAATTAATACTGTTCTGTCGGTACAACAAAATAACCACTAAGGTTTAGAAACACAGCCTTCTCAATTATACAAAGCAACCAATAGTTTGCTCTGAGTTCACACTTTTGTACACATACACAAATACATACTTGTGGCTCATGTACCTAACTAATTTAAAAATGTAACTATTTTTGGCTAATTAACTAATAGAATATTATGAATTATTAAAAGTTATAAATTTACTACGGCTAATGGGTAATTTTAATAATGAAATTACACAATTTTCAGCTTCATTTATTCAATAATTTTATTTAATTATAATTAGTATGTAACACAATATAAAGAACGAAATAAGGGTGCGCGGTTATTGTAACATTAAGTATAGGTTTAGTTTAGTATCAAAGGCTATTATACTTCGGCGAGAACTTCTCCCATCATCAGCTCCATGTCCGGAGCCCAGTTCAGTTTGTGGACTTCCGTTTTGAAACACTTTGCTATGTCTAAAACCTTCAAGCATGGATCCTCATTGTTGGGAATATCATTCTCGCATTTGTGGACAATGTCCACCAATTGCTGAGCCATTGAGTGATCTAAAATAAACATACATTTGTGAGTAGACCATTCACTTGTGAGTAGATGGCTATTGAAGCCTCTAGATCACACACAAGTACAGCAATACAGGTCCTGGTAGAAAAATAGGGGTTTGGAAATATAATAGCACATCTAATGTTAATTTACTATGGTCTTCTGAAAAGGGGTGGCTACTGCCTCTAGACGCACTGACAAGTTGATAGTTACTCAATTACATTATCCACTTATAATATATGAGACAAAAGGGAAGATCTTTCCACTAAGTGCCTCTTAGGATAAGCATTCATTGAATACGATAAAGGTCACCTCGACTCTAAACTTATTACTCTATGATCTAAGTAAAGCTAAGCACGTATGTCTCAAAAGATATCATTAAATTCTTGTGATTTTTAAAATATGAATACTTTTAATGTGTGCTTAAAGTTAGCGAGTATTCAAAAGCGTATGCGGTGCATTCTTCATGTCAATTCAAACGAGTGAGATCCACTTTGGTCTCTTTGTCTGTGGAGAAATATTGCATGTGCATGTTGAGGAGTTTAAGTCGCGTGCAGATAAAAGCAGCATCATCGGAGGCCTTTCATTTTAAAACATGCATAGCATTGTGGTTATAAATTAAATGGAGCTATTCTCTATGGCATTCCATTTGTGGAATCGCATCTTTATAATATATTTTAAAGGAGCATATTTTTTTAAAAACTTAATATCAGTAAAAGAGATTTTGAATGTTGAAACCGATAACAATGCGTTATTCTTTCTCCTGTTTGTGCCTTGTGTCCCATCTGAAGTTGCTCGGTTTAAAGACTTATCTAATGTTGAAGGTAGCCATTGCCACAATTGGTCAATGTCACAAAATTATATCTTCTTTTACATGGTGTCTGTTCGTTAATGAAAATTCTCCTTGAAATACAAGTGACGGTAGAGGGGACGCAAATGCTATGCTAGCCCTACAGAGTAAAAAGGTAATAATTCTGGCATCACTTTTCTTCAAGTGCACTGCCATTACAAACCTGCTCCGTGCTTCATGGCGAATTCCTTTGCATTTCCATGGTGCAATTTGCCATCAGGATCGAACAGTTCCAGTTTTGTAGACAGACACATGATAGCACAACCCGTCAACCTGTTAGTTACTTCATAATCAGGCTTCCAGAAGTTGTAGAAGTCCGTATTTATAGCGTCTGGCAGGTCGAGCTACCAATTATAGAAATGCGTTTAATAGATGTAATGTTTTGTCAAATAAATGCCAATATAAAGCAGAATATCAGATACATTCTGCCTTATATTTTTGCAGATAGATAAAGGCCTGTCTCATCAGAAAAAATATGGTGGTGAACTTAACTCACAAGATGAACCTAATCCAATAATTCATGCTTGTATCCCACTCCCAAATAATCAATGATTAAACATTGTGTTGGTAATTGTAAAAATCCATAAAGCAGGTATGGAAAAATTACAAAGGTTTATTTTAAATATAATACAGCAATATTTTAAATTTTAACTCAATAGTAAGTACTACAAAATCCAGATGATACAAGAAGTTCTTCCAGCCCGATTAGCATTAGAAAACATTAGCATAAACAATAATAAATATGCCTTTAAACATCGTTTAGTGCCATTAACGACAGTTTCTTTATAGCAACTGATGAAAAGAACAGGCTTAGAGTACTCCTTGTTGCAAGTGAACTTGGTTCCAGATATTTTTAAGGCTAATCATGTTGTGACCCCACGGAAAGAAATCTGTTTGAATAATATTCATTGACAACAATACGGTTGGTAGAGGCGTAGGGTGACCAGAATTCTGGCTCTTACTTTGCCCAGAAGATAAGCATATGCATCCAACGGGGCATTCTGGACACTTTTCCGTATACCAAAGGCTTAGGCTCGAGTTCACCAACAGACGGTTTTTTTTTTCTAAATACATACATATTATAAATATAAAACATCATGACTCAGGTACAAAGGTAAAATGTTAACACATAAACATTTGCCCCTAGCGGGATTCGAACCCGCGACCGTTTGGTTAACAGCTAGGGTTACTAGAGACTAGACCAAACTTGTCGTTAGTTATATTAGTAAAATGTATTAATATTTTATATGAGACATTTAGGCTCGAGTTCACCAACAGACGGTTAGTTTTTAACAGCTGTTTAAAATTTAAACAGCCGTTTAATAATATTTTGTTGATCACCATCGCTAAACTGCGGGTTAAACGCCCTAAACATCTTATTAACTTAATGATTAATCTGATGTTTAGGGCGTTTAACCCGCATTTTAGTGATGGTGAACAACAAAATATTATTAAACGGCTGTTTAAACTTTAAACAGCCGTTTAAAAATAACCGTCTGTTGGTAAACTCGAGCCTTAATAGGTTTAAATTATTTATAAGTATTGTATATAATTGTATATAATCTATAATATATATTTTTTAAATTTATGACTGTATGTAATCTAAATTTAAATAAATAAAAAATAAATAAGTAATTTTTTTTTTGAAAATAAATTAGTTTTTAAGTTTTGTATATATATATATATATATATAATATATTAATTTGTATATAATTTATATTAATCATTTAGTTAGTTAATTATTTAATTAATTTTGATTAATTTCAATGTAATATATTGTATAATTTGATTTCTGGATAAATAATAAATTACTTATAAATACTTATAAAATTATTTGACCGCACCTCTTTCTTGCAAACGTCCAATGCTTTATTGAAATTCATAGTTAAATTTTTCATGACTTCCTGTGAACTGTCCACTCCCGTATCAATGGACAGATACAACATCACAACCATCACAAATTTCATTTTCTTCAACATTATACAAAAAAAAATTTTTTTTTTTTTTTTCACAAATTACTGTATCAACTAAACCACTTGTCTCTTGCTGATGTGTGTTTAAGGTTTTGCGATGAGTTTTTATACTGCGTATTCCACAATGAGGTTTTGTTTGACCTTTGTTGGTTAATTGTTTAATACAATTTGACAGAATGATTACAGATTAATTAGAAGTAAATCACAGCAGACATGTGGTGATAAAGGAGGCGACAATTATGAACAAACAAACAATTTGTGTATGAGCATTACATCTGGGTGTATGTAATTAAAAATACAATGGTTTCCTCGTCCAATTGAGGATTTTGTTTGTTAAGGGAATTTCTGGTCTCAATATAAATTTGCTGGTCGAAAAAAAAATCGGTTCATGAAAAAATTTGAAAAAAGGTCCTAAGTTACTATCAAAGGCTTTACGCTAAAAGCTCTGCTTATATTACAATTTTTATTATAAAAGTTTTTAATGTCTGATTGTAAAAATAATGCTACTTTATTGTTTTTGTAATTTTTTTTATTAGCATACAATAATTATTTAATATATTTTTTTAGATTTGTTCAGAAAGTATACATATATTAACCTAGTATTAAGTTTTTAAATATATAACATAAGGAGTAGATTACTGGGAGGGTAATCAAAATAAATTATTTGCGAAAAAACACATTTTTCCTATAAAATTAATGTTGTTTGTAATAATAAATAAATTAATAATCATTTTATATATTAATAATAAATTAAAAACTTATTAAAGTGCTCATCTTCATTCAGTGACAATTTGAACGAGATATTTAAACTGTGTACTTGATCTTTATTTGTTGCCTCTAAAAAGTAGAAACTCATTTATTTTCGCTTATTATTTATCACATATATTATATTATATTATATCACATATATAATATTATTTTATATTATATCACATATATTATATTATATTATATTATATTATATCACATATATTATATTTATAGTATATTTATTCATTTATCACAAAATCCACAGTTCTCAATATAAAATTTTTCAGACAAAAACATATTTTATACCTTACACTCAATTACGAATTTTACATTTATACAAACGAGACGAAAAATTAAAAAAAAAATTAAAAATTTTAATTTTATATATATATTTCTCACATGCCACACACATAGAACTGCCAAAGTGCTCACTGTCTTAAAAATAATAATAATTTACCAACAATTAAAATACAATGGCCACAAGTTATCGTTGACCCCTAATAATAAATACTAACATTAAACATAACATAAATAACATAACCAACCAATTATATAATAATATTCACCAAGCCTAACTTCGGCCGCGATAGAAAGAAGTTGCGCGTTGCGTTTTAGCGGCTGCCTTAATTATCTAACAGCAGACGACTTGCAACCATCTTGCGACAGGCGAAAACTTTCTATCAATTTGTGCAATATCACACTAAATCGTGTTTGGTGTGTTTTTATGTTTATGTGTTTTGGTATCAAGGCTTCTTACGACTCTATATTGGCAGCACACGCGATCGCAAGTCGTCTGCTGTCGTCTGCTGTTAGATAATAAGGCAGCCGGTAGTAGGAGTCCGGCATAACCCAAAGCGTCCCTATCAATATCAGTATTGCCACCCTCTTAAATAAGATCATTACAAAATTACCAGAGTACCAGTTGACAGAGTCTTATTTTTATCCTGTCAGGGTGGACAGACATTTGTATTAGCCTTGGTCAGCTAACATTTTTTTTTTTTGTTAACTTAGCCAACCGCCTAAATAGTTATAAAAGGTTATAAAAATGAAATTATAAAATTTATTCGAAACTATTAAAAATTCGAATTTCGAATTTCGAATTTCGAATTTCGAATTTCGAATATAATTCGAAACTATTAAAAAATTTGCTTATTTTCGTTTGCATAACCTCAAAAATCGGCGTATGTTTTCGTTTATTAGTTAAATAAAGCAAAATGCATATTGTATATAGGCTACGTAAATATCTAGTCCACTATATTAACCATAGATAACTAAATATCTAGCTGACAGCTAAATATCTAACCTACTGTCACAGTTAAGGTATTATCCATAGCCGTAATTAAGATATATTCCGTTCTAATACTAAAAACTAATACCACTGGTATTTGTTTGAACTCATATTTAACCAAACGAACTATCGATAGTAGTTGTCAAAGTTGTCATGTTAGCTGACAGAGTTGTTAGCCATTAGCCGTTTTTTTGTTGACGATACATTTAGCCGCTAAACGGTTAGGTGAGCTAAATAGCTTACAGCCCTAATATGTATACCGTCAAGTATTTATGTGCAATGGTATCGTACCATCCCATGGAAAGTCAGCCTCCGTGTCGACCTTCCTTATCCGTACTAATATTATAAATGCGAAAGTATACTTGGATGTATGGATGTTTGTGACTCTTTCACGCAAAAACTACTTCACCGATCACAATGAAATTTTGCATACACGTTGTCTGAGACACCGGAAAGGACATAGGGTACTTTTCATCTTTCAACGCGGACGAAGTCGCGGGCACCAGCTAGTATAATAGAAAGATGGTATTTTTAAGTCTCGTATTTTTATATAAACCACATAATAATTACCAATGACTTATTTAATAAGCGCTTTCAGTTGAAGGCAATAAAATTGAGTTTTTTATATAGACGTCAGCAGACAAGCAGATGGTACAGTTATTGTTTTTAAATGGTTACCGTCACCTATTCATATAAGGAAATGAGCCTGGCTTCCCTTACTCACTCATCGAAACACAAAAGCACACATGCTGCTATTTCATTATGGTCTTATGTAAGGGGATGGTTAGTGGTTACTGCCGCCAGATGGCAATGTATAAATAAGAAATTAAAATTAATAATTATTTGTGATGCTGAAAGATTTTATTTAAAGTGAATAATATTGTCTCTTATCAAGGAAAACAATAAAAACAGTTTATTTTCTATTGATTTTATTTTAAAACGTTCTTATTATACATACTTGTTAGGTACTTATTTTTTTTGTAAATTTTATTGAATTGAATTGCAAAAAAAAAGTCGACCCAAAGTGGATTTTTTTTCTAGTAACATCTTTACATACACGTTTCAAAAATACACTTACAATGCAATGTCATTCCTTTTTATATACCTCATAAATATACCTATGTATAATACCTATTTTTATAACATATCATACAGTGTTTGTCAAACCAAAATTTGCTATGTGCAAAAAGTATACTTGCCTATTTTTGAGAAAAAGTTTTTCTTGAAAAATGTTATATGAGTGTTTATATTAAAAATTTAAGGTTGTAATACTTAAACTTATTTGTCTTTTAAATGTGAAAATTTAATTATGACCTAAAAGTTTATTATTTTGCACATAACAGATTCTAACTGCACGTAGCATGTTTTACTAAGGGCCTCTTTCATCAACTACCAATAAAGTGTTGATTAGTTACTTTTAGAAATAATTTTATGTTTTATTAAATTATGCACTCGGTTTATTGCATCCTTCGATAGGCGAATTTTTTTTAAATTATTTTCTTTTTAATGTTTGGGACTTTTACCGTACAAACAGAGGTATATCATCTCCTTCATTCCCGGTTACCGGTGACTTTAAATGGCGGTTAGCTTACTTGACACATGGTGAAAGAGGTCCTTAGAGGTCGTAGTTTGACAAATAGTGCTCATAAGCAGTTGGCAGTTTTTTTTAATGATAAATAAGGCAGTAATCTATGTATACTGTAAGTTCAAAATGTTGGAATCTAAAAAATGTGCACATAACAGACTTTGGTTTGACAACGTCTACATCTTACATTGTAAATGTTCATCATGATGTAGTGTATGTAAGTGGAAGGAAATTTAATATTTCTCCAAAAGGCTCTCTATCATCGCCATCTCCGGCGCTATTCCCTCCTTCTTGGCGTCCACTTTAAAGCAGGCAGCCACTTTCACGACTCGACTGCAGTCATCCTCTATGGAGTCGTATTGTTTCTCGCAATTGTGGATTAACCCCACCATCTTTTCCGACAGAACATCGCCTGAAACAATCTACACCTTTATCCAGTCTTACATTCATCCAGGGACGTTCTACTTTCTTGTGATCATAGTTTGCCCTCTGCACTTTGTGATAAGCTATAATTAAAATTTTAACCTAACCCACGAATCTCTATTTGAGCTCAAACACGCTACATCTGCTGTAAGTTACTGAGGAGTTGTTTATACCGCAGACTACTTGATTACCTGGTGACTACTTGATACTTGATTACCTACTTACTACTATTTGACACTTGGTACTTGACAGCATCACCTGGTGCTGTCAAGTACCAAGTTATCATGTCATGGAAATACCACTGAAGTAGCCAGTACTTACCTAATAAATTTCACATCAGTTAAAGAAGTATATGTATAGAAGTTATTGAAATCACTTCGTGCAATAATAGAAAAAAAAACGGATCGAAATGGGCTGATGGTCTTCAAACGCCTGAACAAATCTTCAAAAATATAGCTAAGAACAATCTCAATCATTATAACGATTTTACAGACAGAAACAAACTTCAAACTTTTAACACCCCCGTTTTTCCGACGGGCGTTGAGGATTAAAAATATATATTAAGAGATCACCTCTCGGGAAGCTTTTGATGTAATCGTCCATGTTACCATGATGCATCCTCGCGTCATCGTGCATCAAGGTGAACTTGTTGGACATGCAGATCAAAGCACAGCCCAACTCGCGATGGACCACTTCGAAATCCTCCCGCCAGAAGTGCTGGAACTCTTCCATTATTTCCGGGGAAAGGCCCGACTGTAACAAGTACCCTTTCAATCAAAACTTTAGCACTGGCCACTCAGTAATCGATGTCAGATGATGCCATCTCAAGTGACAGTCTATCATAAATAAGTTTTACTATAATAGAACCATTTTAATAGATGTTGTCACTATAACAATATTCAACGGAGAAACTTTGTTACGGTGGGCACACAATATTAATTATTTTTCAAATTTAGAACTGCACAAATTGCTTAAATTTTTCAGTTAAAAATAATTACCCACACATTATCGCAACTTCAGAGGCGCTGTAGTTCGTTTTTTGAAAATACCACAGGAACCTAACATTTTTCCAGGATTAAAAGTATCCTATTTTAAATCCAGGTAGTCATCACTGCATCAGTGAAAACCGCATTCAAATCGGTTAAGGTGTTTCTGAGATTATAGTTGGTCTGTGCGTTAGACAAAAATTCAAAAAAAACTTTTTTATCTTGGTAACATAAGTTTTGCAACCTGTAACATAAGTAAAATAGTTTCTTTTTAAAATATTTAATGTAACAGATGCGTCTTGTTTACAATTATACTCGTGTATGTATGTATAATGACAAAAGAAGGCAATTTTTAAGCAGGTCACTTGGCAGTTTTTAAGACTGGCAAATGTATCAAATATTATCTACATTAATATGGCAATCGACCACTCACCTCCTCCCGGCACTCCTCCAGAGTTTTCCCAAAATGTGCTGTCACGTGACTCATCACCTCTGCATCACCTATCACATCATTAAAAATGGCCGCCATCACCATCATAAATACTATCTTAAGAGCCATTGCGCTGATAAAGCAGGAATAAAGTCATTCAATGACCACACGACATTATATCTAAGGAAACATTTTTATGTTTTATTACAATTACATATAATTTACTGTCAACATAAGTAGACATAATGTTAATTAAGTGTTTAAAATCTTTATCAGACTAATATAGACCTTAATTAGAAGACAATAAAGTAAATTACGGCAACGAGTAACGCTCGTTATGTATGCTTTTGCGAAAACATATTTTATTGAGAACGTTTAAGTTTTAAAATAATTTGTTGACATATAAATGATGGGGTAAATATCAGTGCAAGTCATGGTTAATTGTTATGTGTGTTATTAGTTGAAATTGTTGGGTGTTATCAACACGCAGATGCATTGTTTGTGACCAAGGACGAATAGGCATCCGAAAAGTAAGACCATCTTCACACTGCCATTACTGTCCTAAAAGGACAGTGCACACATTGTCCCTTACCTTTTTTAAGGTAAAAGGTCCCTTACCTATCAGGGTGTGTAGAGCATTTGCATCTCCTGGTATTGCTTCTGTTTATATATATCATAAAAACAAATGCGAAAGTATATTTGGATGTTTGTAATTCTTTCACGCAAAAACTAGTGAACCGATCATCATGAATTTTTTCATACACGTTGTCTGGGACCTTTCATCGTTCAACGCGGACGAAGTCGCGGGCACCAGCTAGTATATCATAAAGTGGATCGTCAGTCTACATGCCATCCTTCAAGGACAGTACTTAAGAAGTAAGTAAAAATGGCTAATACGAAAGGAAATTAGGATATATACTCACAGTAATTAAAGCAAGTGTGTCGTTTAATATTGCTATAATTGTTCACAAAGTTGCAGAAGTTTAATTCCCAAGTATTGCTTCTTAAGAGCACTCTTGCCAGTAATTACTGACTAAAAGCCAATAAAGTTTTTGCATGAAAACATACTAGTTTTAATGTAAATTTAAATTTATCTACAATATTGCAATTCCCAACGTATGTTTTATTATTTTCCCTGCTGCGAATATCATGCGCCGCGTTCTGCGTTCGGTTATTGAAGTAAATTAAGTTGAGACAACAAAATCTCTTAAATACTCATTACTTACTCATTCGCTCGTACAGGGTAGTACAGGTAATACAGGGTACGTAGAAACTATTATTTAAACTGAGGTAATGCTTCCGAATAGAAAAACTATCCTTCTAAAAGAATGCTCGAAATAGCGACAGGCTTGTTTGTTTCGAAACGTTGAAAACACTTAGAGAGGGATCCATCTTTTCTTTGTCAACCTCATGGGATCTCATGAGACCTCATGGGACTTCATTGGACCTCAAGGTACCTCATGGAGCCTCAAGGGACCTCATGAGACCTCATGGGACCTCATGGAACCTCATGGGACCACGTGGGACCTCATGGGACCTCATGGGACATTGTCGTGAAGGCAGACGTCAATTTGTTTTGTACAGTGCAACCAAACTGTGGTGTTTTATTTAGTAGGACTTAGGATTTTCTGCACTCATTAATATCTAATATTTATCTTATTATAATAATCACAATTCATATGCTTATAAATAATGAACATACACAATGCGTGTGGAGATCCCCTTCGAGAAAAAATCTTGACGATGAGTCGCGTTTCGTGTATTTTATTTCATCCAAGACAAACGAACTAGGTACACTATGTCGTCGATACGATTTAAAAATAATTGAATTAAATTAATTGAATTGAATTAAATGCCTCAATTAAGCCGTTTAGTACTAATAGTCTTTAAAAAATCTGTACATTATATATTAAAAATAAATATTAAACAAATATCACGAGATCAAGTAACTATTAAAGGTAAGACATTTTAATTTTTAATAGTAAAAATATTTTGAAGTTATTATTTTTTTATTCGTCTTTCATAAGACCTTGTGAATACGAATAATAATAAAAAACGAATTCTTGAGTGAGTTCTTAAAAAAATGGTTACTTTTGAGGGAGCACAACTTTTTAACAAATTACCGTTGCATATAAAACAGGCAAAATCTTTTGGAGAATTTAGATCCAAGCTCTTGAAACATATTATGTTAAGTGTTTAAATGTTTTAATGTGATTTTGTTACAATCCGGAACAAATATTGTATAATTTTTGTCTGCCTGTTTGATGTTTCGTTTCTTAATTCTTTTCTTATTTTTTCTCATGTAAATAGCTTTAAGCTTTAATGAGAATAAAGATATATAAACCTAGTTCTTTGTTCGTATTCATAAAGTGTTGGATAGATAAATATAATTATTAAAATAGCATTTATAGATAATTTAGTTTTTTTAATTAGGTAACTCTTTTAATTATTGGGCCGACGAGGCTCTACAGTCGAAATTCGAACGGTGTTTGAACATTAGTTATGTACACTTATACTTAGGGCCTCTTTCACCAACTCCAAGTAAAGTGTTGATTAGTTACTTTTAGAAGTAATTTTATGTTTTATTAAATTATGCACTCGGTTTACTGCATCATCCGATAGGCGAGTTTTTTTATTATTTTCTTTATAATATTTGGGATTTTTACTGTACAAACAAAGGTGTATATCATCTCCTTCATTCCCGGTTACTGGTGACTTTAAATGGCGGTTAGCCTACTTGACACATGGTGAAAGAGGCCCTTAATCTTTTGAAAAAATAAACGTAACGAGTAAAATCAGAACGATAAAACAACTCATTGCGAGATGACAAAAAAATTATTGATCGCAAGAAATACAAGAGAAAATATATGACAGACCATTAAAAAGGTTTGATGTTGATATGAAACTAGTTTATTGGTCAGAGGTGTATACCATATTGATTCTTGTTATCATATCTAGTAAGTTCCATATGCAGTTGTCTGTTTATTGTTCTTTTTTAAAAATTAACATCAGCTACATCAATGGTTACATTACATTACATTACATTACATTACATTACACTGTCGCGAGTTCAATGATTTTATCCCATCTCAAAAATGAGCAAAGCGCCTAAAGAAATTTTCACTAAAAAAAAAATACACAACCCTCCCTTCACAAGTTGGTGATTGATTAAGACACTTTTGCTTCGCCGACATATTGCACTAATACTTTTGTTTCCTCTACACGTATTAAATTAGCGAATAGGGAAATTGAAAACATATTTCCAGCCATTGACGCGGAACGAAATACACTTTTTTAAAAAGTCCTTATAAAATTTCAAGTCACGTATGAAATCAGTTAAAATGAATCGGTTTAGTAGCCCTGGCAGCTTGTTCAATGTACGAACAACCCCGACTGGTTCCAGTAGCCATACATCACACACGCCCAACGATTTCTGTAGCCGATGGGCCGTGAGATGGAATACGTGTTTAGAATGGTCAACGCTTTTTTTATTATTTAACATTTATATATTGTTCTGTATTTTTTAAATAATTTTCATATCCATTGCGAGTTGTTTCATCGTTCTGATTTTACTCGTTACGTTTATTTTTTCAAAAGATTAAGGGCCACTTTCATCATGTGTCAAGTAGGTTAACTGCCATTTAAAGTCACCGGTAACCGGGAATGATGGAGCTGATATACTTTTGTTTGTACGGTAAAAGTCCCAAATATTAAAAAGAAAATAATAAAAAAAAATCGCCTATCGAAGGATGCAGTAAACCGAGTGCAAAATTTAATAAAACATAAAATTATTTCTAAAAGTAACTAATCAACACTTTAATTGTAGTTGGTGAAAGAGGCCCTTATAAATTTAATAGCATTGTGTAAAGTGGAAGTCCGGCGAGCAGAGGTGGGCATTTCTTAACACTAACACTGACTTCGAATGGTGGTAAGGTCATAATTAAACGAGCTATAACTTTTATTATAATGACAGGTTTGGAAGGTGCACATCTAGTTGAATGTTCCACAATTATAGGTGTTTGGAGGCGCGTGGGTGGTGTTATGGTGTACACACCACCGTTATGGCACTTGCCACCAGACACTGCGGCAACGCCTTTTACATCTATTAAAATGCTCTAATCAACTATGCGTAGGACCCCCCAATGACACAGTAACTTAACATCATCAGTTATGATGTGACAATTAAATAGATGGAAAGGAAATTGAATTACTTGTATTGTTTATAAACGTGTAAAATAACTCCTAATAAAAGTAATATAATATATTATTACTTCCTGGGGCTGTTGCATGATATATTTATCATGATGCAAGGTGATGATGATGTTGGTGTATTGTAATAGTGTATGTAATAATAAGTATTATTTTTTATTATTGAGGTAGGTCTGAATTACTGTGAATAAGTTTATACATACTTATTTGCATGCGTCTATATTCCGATGGGTGTGACTATATATTTTTTTTTAAATTATTTTAATAATAATTGAAATTAGTTAGATATAACGCATATAATAATTAAGTTTCCACATTCGCTTGGCCTGTATGCAAGTCACCAACACAATAGTAAATATAATATAATATTGTTCAATCATAAATAAAAAAATACACTTGAAACGAGCACAGTTCAATGGTAGAGTATAAAAATTTACATATAAAACAAGACGTGGGCAATTTTTGGAAATATTTATAAGTCTCCCGGCGATGGGGAGCCCGCTCCCAACTTGGAGTTGGCAATACAGTCATATCACAACGACAATCTGTGCTATGCCGTGTTGCTGTGATTTCAATCTGAATATTTTTATTCTTACTTACTTAGGGCCTCTTTAACCATGTGTCAAGTAAGCTAACCGCCATTTAAAGTCACCGGTAACCGGGAATGAAGGAGATGGTATACCTTTGTTTGTACGGTAAAAGTCCCAAACATTAAAAAGAAAATAATAAAAAAAATCGCCTATCGAAGGATGCAGTAAACCGAGTGCATAATTTAATAAAACATAAAATTATTTCTTAAAGTAACTAATCAACACTTTACTTGTAGTTGGTGAAAGAGGCCCTTAAGCTGTAAGATAGTTGTCTATGACATTCGTTATTCACGCGTTGAAACACAACAACACACGCGGTGTTACTTCATGGTTACTGTCGCCAAACGTCCTGCATAATTGTAATGCCGGATGAGCTGCTCGACTACTAAAACAACCTTCTTAGCATTTGTTCCTGCATTGTAACAAATGAAACTTTGCTCACTGATAGATAATGTAGAATAATGTTAACTAAATTTTATTTAAAATCATATGTAAAATTATATTTAAAAAAAAACAGATAATTTGCAATATGTTGTATTTTTCTAAATTAATATTAATAAGGTAATCGCCGTAGGTTAATATTAATAAATAAATATATGATAATAATAATTAACTAGCATAGTATGGCGAGTGAAATACAGAAGTAGGCATTATGAAATATTCATAGTTTTATGCATTAAGTTTTAATGAAATCCTTGGAGTCACTGATGCAATCTATCAACCTGTCAAGTAAACGGAACAACGAAAAACCAATATACCATTTTCGCATGAAAACATCGACGACTCCGTGCAAAAATCACTCAGTGGAACGCAACAATAAATTGGTTATGTTTTCCTCGGTGCGACAGAGAAAAATGAACCTAATTTCCCATTAATACATGTCAAAATGACAGAAGCGACGTGTTTGTATACTTTAGAGAGCCTGAACCAAAATAAGAAGTTGCGCAGTGCAAGCAGCTTTTTGCGTTTTCGGAACACGTTTAACTTTCTATTTCAAGTCCTTTGCTGTACAGACATAAGGTCGATAATGAAACGTAGGCGGTTAACATTTTAGCATAATATGCAATGCGGTTTCTGTATGAACACATTTCCATAGAGAATTCCTACATTTTTCACTGAAACAACGTTACGAATACTGATGTTCATTGTCGTGGTGTCGACGTGCTAACAACATACGCTATGCCTAATGCTGACGGAATGTAATTTCTTTTCAAAAGGACATCTTCGTAGAGACTGTTTTTTCTTTTATAGAAACCAAAACCACTGAGTCAAAATACAGTAGGAACTCTGCAAGTCGAACTTCAGTTCTTTAGAGTTTTAGATTTGTGAAGGAATTCGACTTTGTCTGGTTCAGGTTAAGATTCATTCTAACGATCGAATTGTATATATTATAAAATCAAACCTAAGACAACATCGCAAAATATTACTAAGGGCCTCTTTCGCCATGTGTCAATTAGGCTAACCGCCATTTAAAGTCAACGGTAAACGAGAATGTTTGAGATGATATACCTTTGTTTGTACGGTTTAAGTTCCAAACATTAAAAAGAAAATAATAAAAAAAAATCGCCTATCGAATTATGCAATAAACCGAGTGCATAATTTAATAAAACATAAAATTATTTCTAAAACTAAATAATCAACACTTTACTTGTAGTTGGTGAAAGAGGCCCTAATTGTAATAAATAACATATTAAAATGTGACCATTGTTTCACTGAAATTTAGTGTAATTAGAATTTTTTTACGAGTAAGTTACCTGGCAATGGTGTGCAAATGTGCGCTGGTCGCCAACTTGACCAGAGGCCGGTGCGGTGGTCGGCTGGGCCTCGTTGGGGGACTATACGTGTACTCCCCACTCTCAGCTCCAGTCAACCAGGACCAGTGTTCGGCCATCGTGAAATGTCACTGCACTAAATCCTATATTCACTTTGACACATCTCTGTCACTTTTAATTTCCATTTGGGCTAAATTAGCTCTTAACATAATTCACGAATAAATGCACGTTATCAATTTATACTGGAAACAAAGGAGTTGTTTCAAAAGTGAAATGTATGACACACATTATCAGGGGGATGCAGGTTGCGCAAGAATTCCTACCTTGCAAGATTTTTGCAAGGATCACTTGAAAAACAACATATTGTAGCAAGGCCGAAACGTCTCAAAATTCGCTCTGGATTAAGTTTTCTTTCATCCTAACCGATTAATACCCGTATAATCACTTCTAAATATTAAAATTTTAAAATAATAATAATATAAAATTTTATTATAAAATAAGGACCATTAATAAAAATGAACAAATTCTTAAATGTACGTATCCAAACTCTCAACAAATTCATCCTTCAAATTCCATCTTTCAACTCTAATTAAATTTAACAATAAATGATTGATAAACGGCTTAAACACGCCCAACAAAACATTCGAACAAATGCAACCAAGGAAAACTAATCCTTAGAGCAATAGTAATAGAATCTGAAACAGCACTAAGAAAATCTGAAGGAGAAAATTCAAGGATATCAGCCGAAAGATGATAACGCAATAGAAAATCTACTTTAAGATGAAATTCTTAAAGATGGTATACGATAGTGAGTAGTGAGTACGGACCGTTCAATCTAAGACCTTCTGTTTAGCACCCCTTCGAAAATAGCATTATTAAACCTACCCCTGTACGTCCATATTCTGAACGGGGAACGAACAATCGTTTTGAAATATTTCATTTAGTTGGATTCGAACTGAGCGATCGAATGTAACATAAGAGGCTCAGGGCCTCTTTCACAATCTCTGAGTAAAGTGTCAAGTACGCTAACCGCCATTTAAAGTCACCAGTCACCGGAAATGATGGAGCCAAATATTAAAAAGAAAATAATAAAAAAACCGAGTGCAGTAAACCGAGTGCATAATTTAATAAAACATAAAATTATTTCTAAAAGTAACTAATCAACACTTTACTTGTAGTTGGTGAAAGAGGTCCTCAGACATTCAGAATAGGGCCGCAATTTTCGCTGCTACTCGAAGCAATAAATCTCAACCCCCTTAAGTTTCTGTGTTATAAATGTATAGAAAATTCATAGCGACACTTATGTGGCATTACGTGTATTTACCAACCACATGCTGTTCTCGAATGGAGCAACTTTTCTAATAATGAAAGTACTTTAGGAGATAGTTTCGCCGGATTCTGATTCCAGTGAATACCTATTGTAAGAAATTATTTAAGAAGGGCGGCTTTTAGTTAGCTGTAGCCCGCGGTTTCGTTTAAGTAGCTGTGTCTACTTTTTGGTGATAGGTCAAACTTTGTCTAACTTTAAAGGTTCATGGGTTTCACGTAACTATATGGGTTTCGTATTGTTAAATATACCAACATCCTATTCAACATGTTTATAATGTAGGATGTAGCAAATTAATTTGTTAAGGTAAGTATTTATTATTATATTAATTATTTTACATAAAATAAATGATCATAATAATTTTATAAATGCGAAATTTTGTTAGAATGGATGTATAAATGATTATTACTTTTTCACGTAAAAGCTATTGAACGAATTTGTACGAAACTTTGAAGTGATATAGTTTATACATTAAATTGACATGTGAACTATAATCACATCAAAAAAAATATATGTGGACAAAATCGCGGATGAAAGCTAGTCTAATACAATCATAGATACTATCACCATAACTGATTTCTAGTTGAATACATTCTGTTAGAAATATTGAGAGAGTTAAACCAGTGATTCTCAAAATTATTGATGAGCAAATCATGATAGAAATCATCAAATTTAGAACCTTTAATGGATGTTTTGTTTCGGCCATGGATTTGGTGGCGGAGGACGAGTGAGGGGTGAATCGAGGCTCGCGTCTGACGCTCGGGGCTTTAACATTTATAACTGATGAATTTGCAAATATGCACTCAACAACTCCCATTGATGTCACTGTCATATGACCCATTTCACAGAATCCCTTAGTTAATATGGCATTTCAATTTGAGGGACGTTTTTATTATTAGGCTAAGTTCCCTTTATACTTGTATACCAGATTCCTTAAATACCAGATGACCAACATACCAAATTCTTAGTACATCAGATTCCCACAATACCAACACAATATTAATTAAATAATGAACAGTCGTGGAATTATTACTTGAATTCTAAGTAACATAATTATTATTAATATAAGTATAGTATAAAATATAGTAATTTTAACGCCTGGGTATTGTTACTAAACATTACAAAATTGTGAACCAATATCATTGTGTTAAATCTATTTAAATTTCTTCATAAATAATTTTTCATAAGAAATCGATTCGACTACGAATTCGGTTGTCACTAGTTCGAGCTGTCAAAAGTGAAATTAATGTTTGGAGGAAGTATGGTTGTAGGATACTGGGCGAAAATTGACCATGATCCTTCCGAATTGTTATTTTTTTTTTTTTTTAATTGACTATACTAAAGCTCGTTAATAGCTAATAAACAAAAAGAAATAAAATCAGTTTAACAAAAAAAAAGAAAATTTGCGAATGACTTTTGAAAAATTAATTTTATCACTTATAGAATATTCACTTCTTTTTCTTTTTTGGTTTTATAATTATAATTTTTTTTTTAATTAATAAATAAATGTAAAAATATAATTTTTATGCTTCTTTAGACCTATTTGTATATAATCTATAATATATTTTCTTTAAACTTATGGCTGTATGTAATCTAAATCTAAATAAAAAAATTATATATACAAAATATTTAAAGTTACTTATATACATTGATATATCCTTTACATATACGTATAAGAGGATTCTCTTATTGTATTTACCTCAATAGTGTAGTTAGATCTACCTTATACTTTATGCTTTAGTTAAATATATTGCAAAATGTATTATACAAAATGCAAAAGTGTTGAATGCAATGACATTACTGCGAGTGCAACATCGCAGCATTATTTACCAATTTACCCTCACTTCCCCTGCGACTGAACTGAACGGATTTCGCAAAGTTTATATCCTCTGTTTAAAGCGAGGATTACAACAGATTTGTGTGTTATTGTAATTAACTCGTTTGTTAATTGTTATTGCTCTTTGTATAAACCAATACATATTATTTAGTCAAGGTATTATTATTTTTAAGGTCAGAAAATAAGGTAGAATTAAGGTTTTCTTTAAGTATTGTATAGTAGACAATTGCATTTTATGTCTATTTAGCACTATGACTAGTCATAATGCGACTTCCCTTTTAAAAGGGTTTGTACAATATACGTTTATATTTTTATATTGTTTTAATGTTAAAAACATAGTTATTGACAATGTGAAAATATTTATAAAGATTTAACTTTAACAAGAAAGTTTAAGAAGGTACTAGGTGACTAGTACAAAAACATTTTAAAGGTAACAGAAACATTGCTTTTGTCGTTTGCTTTTCAAGTTTAATTAATATCTAGAGCGAATGAATTTTATGTAATTTTTTTTATTTATCTTCTGTATAAATACAAAACTCGTTTTTGCAAAACTCAAAAACGACTGGGACTTTTTTTAATGTAATATTCTTTGAAATCTTAAAAAGGTTCTTATAAATTGGAAATAGCCGAAGGCTACTATAAATATATACTTAAATTGAACAAATTATATTACACTTTAATGTATGCATCACAGTTAATTTTAAGGGTAAGCCTTCAAAGAGTGCTTCAAATATGTGTTGACGACTGCACGCATTTCTTAGTCCACAAATGCACACAAATAATACATCCTAAGTCCTTTGTTGTGGGAGCGAGACAACGCACGCGAAAAGAGCTAAACCACTTTTACCCTGCGGCTGGAAAACTGCATTACTAACCTTCGTGCACTCAGCACTTGAACTTTATTTAAGATTAAACTTACTTAACTTAGGACCTCTTTCACCAACTACAAGTAAAGTGTTGATTAATTACTTTTAGAAATAATTTTATGTTTTATTAAATTATGCACTCGGTTTACTGCATCCTTCGATAGGCGAATTTTTTTATTATTATTTACCGTACAAACAAAGGTAATCATCTCCATCATTTCCGGTTACCGGTGACTTTAAATGGCGGTTAGCCTACTTGACACATTGCATAGAGTAAATAGTACTTACTATTTACTCTATGCACATGGTGAAGGAGACCCTTACTTTCATGTCACTTATCTAGGCTATATAAAAATGATGATTTATTTTATTATTTATTTATTACTAGCTTTGTCCTTTTCTGAAACCCTGACAACGTGTATGCAAAGGACATAATTAAAAACCAAGCCAATAATATAAGTATTTCTTATAGTCATCATTTTCCTAGTGCCAAATGGTTACAAAATCGAAACGGAACATACTATTGTAATTAAACAAAGACCTCTCCCCTTGAATGTATAGGTGCAATGCTCTGAGAACGAGTGGGAACTCCGGGGAACAAACAACTCTTGCTCTGGGAACCAAATCTTCTTTACTTTACTAATATTATAAATGCGAAAGTATGTTTGGATGTATGGATGTTTGTGACTCTTTCACGCAAAAACTACTGAACCGATCACCATGAAATTTTGCACACACGTTGTCTGAAACACCAGAAAGGACATATGGTACCTTTTATCCAGAAATTAGGACTATTCCCGAGGGATAAATAAAAAATAAAAAATTAACGCCTGGCCAAAGTGTTATAGCAACACGAGGTCAAGCGTTATATTGCTTTTTTTTTAATTTTCAACGCGGACGAAGTCGCGAGCACCAGCCAGTATTACATATATGAATCGATTATTATCAAACAATATTACTGTTTTACTCAGTACATCATAAAAAATGGTATCCATTTATTAAAAACCAAAAAAATTATGAATCATTATTAATTTTTATCACTAATTAAGTACTATCCCTATTAATTAATTAATTAACATTTTAAAATAATTTCATAACGATCTATTTAAGCCTTTATAGTATGTGCAAATGTCAGATGAGACTATGACTATGTTGAAGTGTTGTCAGTCCTAGAGGAGAGTGGGAAATGTTACCCGATACCACAACTCAAAACAATATACAAACGTAACATTATGCGACACCATAAGAATATATCGATACTTCACTAAATATATCAAATGGGAAATGGTTCAGAGAATTTTAAGCACTATTTTAATGCGAATAGAGTTTGAAATCACTCGACAACATATGCAAAGGGGATGAACCCCTAATTCGGACTCACAGTGCAGCCGTTTTGTAATAAAATTAAAAACCTGTATTATGTGAATGCATATAATTAAAAATCGCATTTTCCTAGTCAATAAGGAAATAGTGAAAATAGCAGGTATAAGCAAACACAGATAAGAGAAAACATTTTTCTAAAACTTTCCTAAAACCAATAAAAGTTTGTTCGAAATCGTCAGGAGATCATAAACTTTTGAGTTGCTTGTGTCTGTTTGTTATTTTAATAAAAATGTAGTTTTTATATGAATGTTTTTATCAATGCATTAGCTATTTCTCCTTTTCCTTGGTGTTAAAACATTTATTCAGACTTTATTTTTTTGCTGACAGTGTCTGAACACTGAGTGCAGATCCCAATGTATCCTGCCACTATTGAATTCCCTCTGGACAGGCATTAGATAATATATTATTATGATAAAACACATATAATATAATAATAATATTATTTAATAAAGTGTTTTAAAAGAATTTTAAGCGCTCTTTAAAAAATAGTATTAATTAAAGACATATTCAGCTTGGCCGAAAAAAAAAATCATTTCATAATATAGAATCTTAAGATTTTAAAATTTCCCACATTATTCCTAAAATATGATTTGATATTAATTAATTAATAGTAGGTTTAAAACAGCAGATTGTTTAGTAATTCTAGTGTCATAAAATAACTCCTATGGAAATGGAATAGCTAGTGCCTATGCACCGTGAGTCATGATCGTAAAGCCCAAGTCACACGCAGGCGTTGTAGCGAGTTCGGTGGCTGATTCACTCTTGTGTTGGTAAGCTTAGGAAGCTCACTTAGTGCTAACACTTAGCGGGCAACAGAAATCAGGTATAATCTTAAGACAGTCCTTAAAAATTATTCGATTCTATTCAAGCCTGAACCTATGAGTAAACTTTTTTAAGTAGATTGGAATTTTCATATAGAGGAATAATTATTTATTCACACACAGGTGTATATATACTGTGTCCGAAACACAATAAAACATAAAAAGTTATAAATATAGGTAACTACCTATAATGTGGTATAAAAAAAATTGTCCCCAATTTTATTGTCTTCATAAATAACTTGTCGATAATTATTATATAAAAATTTCTCTTAACTGACTATCAATGCACAGCGAAAACTAATAACTGTTTAAAGCTAAAATTTGGAATATAACTTTATTTTATAACGTAAGCGTTAGCTAAGAAAGTTTTTTAGAAAATTACAACTCCATGCGAAACCGGTGGCCTATCACTAGTATGTATTGTGTAAAGCCAATATTTTATTCAACAATCTTTTGGTTGTGGTCACACCCGCTAGGCTCGGAGCCCGCTCCCGCTCGTTTCCGTGCGTGGTCCGAACGTCGGCAACCGTTTATGTGAAATCGATGCGTGCCTGTTTGTAAACACTAGCATTTTGTCACAGACTACTGCGGCTACGTGTTTTAAGGGGTTCTAATTGGAACTTGCTTTCAAATTTACATGAAAACTGTCGCTAGTAAAATAGTTAATCTTACTCTGTACCTTATATAACCAAGCCAATTTAGTTGCAGCATTTTTGAAACAATTTTTATAAAATATTTGAGTTTATTTTTGAAAGGATATCCATTATCCGTACTAATATTATAAATGCGAAAGTATGTTTGAATGTATGGATGTTTGTAACTTTTTCACGGAAAAACTACTCAACCGATCATCATGAAATTCTGCATACACGTTGTCTGAGACACCAGAAAGGACATACTGTGACTTTCATCATTTAACGCAGACGAAGTCGCGGGCATCAGCTAGTACAGTATATAGTATAACGTCATTTATTCGTGCATATTTTTTTTTAATTAACATGGAACTGTAAGCACATACTGTACTTAAGCATGTTGATTCCATGTTAATTCCATGGTAATTAAATACCCACACATAAAAACACAAACATTTAACTGTCTCTTTGACATATGTCAAACACACGTCAAAATAGAGGCACACAAACACACACGTACACAAGGAAAAGTTTTTCCTTAATTTTGAACGCACCGTAATTGGATTTCAAAAATATTAGTTAATTCCTAATTTGAATATTTGTCCGTTTTTTTTTTGTGACGGAGAGGTGGCGCGTCGCGGCGGCCACGTTGCAAACTAACCTAACCTTGCCGTTTGCCGCGTGCAGTCCGGGACCGATCGTAAAATATATTATAACAGTTTTACTACTCTTGATACTTGAAATTTTCGCCAAAAACCTGCAACCCATTTGTTTTATGGTCCAACCTTTTAGTGGGTGATCAAATTAAAACCGTAATGTCAATTTAATGTTCCGAACTGAGATGCCGACAAATATTATTTATACATTCGTTGGTACCTACGTGTGACTTTTTATCGTTAAACAATCGAATGATTTGTAACATTTTTTTTTAATTTTACGTATTTTACTAAATCCGCGTTAATATAAATGCGAAAGTATATTTGGATGTATGGATGTTTGTAACTGTTTCACGCAAAAACTACTGAACCGATTACCATGAAATTTTGCATACACGTTGTCTGGGACATAGGATACCTTTCATCGTCCAACGCGGACGAAGTGTCGGGCACCAGCTAGTACTACATTATATGAAACTAATAAAAGTAACATCCTAGTCGTAAACTCAGAATTATGAAGTTATAGATTAATTATTTTTGTAATTTGTAATTTTGAAATAATTCTTTAGCTATTTATATACATAGTATGCTGTTTGTCAAAAATGTTACCAATAAAAATGTTGTCAACAATCTAAATTATTTTAATGAATTTCCTTGGTGCACCAGAAAACTCAATATAAAAGTTAATTTTTATACGGCTACTTACAAAAAATACCATACAAAAACAAATATGAATACTTGTCACATAATATAAATATATTATAATTATAATTCATATATAAAATTTAGAGCATTAAACCGTACAAATAAATTTATAACTCCAAGCTGTTAGATGTCGCTTTTTGTGCCTCTTCATTACTGAAGACTGGCAGTAGATTTTTTAAATCTCTCCTTATTAAAATTTACTAACCGAAATTTACGAGAACCTTATTTCACATGTAAACTAATTTAACATTTGACGACACGTTTAGTCTTATAGCTGTTAACCAAACGGTCGCGGGTTCGAATCCCGCTAGGGGCGAATGTTTACACATTTTACCTTTGTACCTGAGTCATGGGTGTTTTATATTTATAATTATGTATGTATTTACAAAAAAAAGTAATCTATGTAGTATATCAACTGTCTGGTATCCATAATACAAGCATTGGTTGCTTACTATGGAACTAGATGGTGCTGTGTGGAATGTGTTAAGATATTTATCTATTATCAAAATTACATGTTACATCAGCACTTCAGTGTTGTTTATGTATATTAGAAACTTTATGTCTGAATAAAATTTAGAGTACCATAATGTTCAGAAGATTATTTTTACGACAAAAATATTATTTTTTTTTGCATAGATCAAATAGGCGAAGTCGAAGTATAATAATATAACGTACCCCGTGAGGCACCCGGTTCACCGTCCACCCCTCTCGGTCGGGCTGCGTTCATTCATTTGTCGGCTTACTACAGAACTGGGAACACGAGTGGGGTGGAGTTGACCTTGTCAACAAACGAACCCAACAATTATTATGTGTATACTTATTTTAAGTTTTTTTTTTTTTAAAGTGTAACGTTGTTACAAAATAATTTTATTTGGACATACTTTAATATGTAATTTAATGTTTTTTAAAATAAAACTTTTGCTCGTAAATTTATTTATTTAAAAAAAAATATTTTAAAAAACACTCAATTGTCACTGATAAATTTAATAAATAAAATTTTCATTTATAAAATTCATTTATGTTCGAATGTTTACGCAATTTTCCCACCGAGTGAACCCCCCAGCGTCCCTAACATTAACTGCGTCTAGTGTGCGTCGTCTCACCCTCCGGTATGCGCGCACCCTTATCTAAGTCTGGCACAGTGAGCGTTGCACTTTTATTGCCCTGCACTCTCCTAATTAATTATCGATTTTTAAATCTCCCGTATCGAATAATGCGCTCTTCGCACACTCCGCACGTGACTTACAAATAACAGCTTTCTTATTTTATTTCTGGCAACACACACACACAAAATAGGACTCCATTCAAAACCAATTCGTTAACTAGTTCACAACAATTACAAGTAATCTTCATTCTACGATATAGACACCAACTAATTACATCTCGAGATTTTAATTTTGTTTAAATTTTAAACATAACAATCTATTTTTAAAGTAAGCATCACTGTGCTTATAAATAATTTTAAAAGAGAACTTCCTAGTTTTAAAAGAGAACTTCATACAAAAATAGTTCCAGAAATCAATTATTACACTTTTCATAAAGTGTTATCTATATATTAATATTTATTTTAGTGATAAATATTGTTTAAAGGTAAGAGAATAAGTTCCAAATTCCCTGGCAAGAGTGGCAAGCAAGGGTAATCTTGCATAATTACTGTTTTGACGGCAGTTTTCCCTTTTCATGAAATGAATGTTGTGTAGGCATACACCGTCGCCATCCGCCGTCGCCATTTGCCATCCAAATCATGTCCTCGCATAAATTAAGGGCCACTCATACACTGTTCGGGGTCCAAGATAAACGGAAACAATTAATTTAATACATACCTAAGAAAAATTCAGTCTGGAATTACCTGAAAAAATCAGAAAAAATATATATATTAGCGCCATTTATTTTTTAATATTATTGAACTGTACAAATAAATAATTTTTTTTTTTTTTTTAACTATTTATTCAAAACTTTTTATAATATTTAACATTGTCTATTTAACGTTTGGGGTTAGTTAAAAATTTATATGAATTCTTAAAAGAATATTGTTGTTTGATGCCAAAGAAGGTGTCGTTCTTGTCTGTCACAATTTTTTATTATTATTTATTATTAGTGACACGACTCGGTCTTGACTTAATTACTTAAGTACAAAGTTTAATGCCTTCTTACGCACAATGTATTTATTTACACTTATTGTAGATTTAACTCGTTGTACTTATAGATGGCATTGATTAAGCTCATCTGTACAAATATATAATATAAATAAAATTAAAAAGCAATTAGTAATAATTTACAGTATTTGTGTTTAGCAATTGTATGAGTTCTGTGTATTTTTAGTAACATCTCGTACCTAAGTGTGGACAGGTGTAAGCAGGTGAGTTTAAAAACAATGCTTAATACATATTGTTGAAAAATCTTTTTACAGCAAAATCAAAATCAAAATATTTATGCATAAAATAGGTTTTAAAGAAACTCTTTCAATTAGGTTAAATTTTTATTAGGGTTTCGAAAAAAAGAAATTTAGATGATGTCGATCCTGAGAAGAAACTCAGGATACTCAGGAAATGTAGTATATACATTTATCAAACATGAGCTCAGAATCGTTTAAATCCCGGCTTAAAAAAACATTATCGCTTAAATAATAATCAGCGATTTTATAAAAACCATTCGCAAAAAGTTTGATTTGATTACTTAGGGCCTCTTTCACCATGTGTCAAGTAGGCTAACCACCATTTAAAGTCACCGGTAACCGTAAATGATGGAGATGATATACCTTTGTTTGTACGGTAAAAGTCCCAAACATTAAAAAGAAAATAATTTAAAAAAAAATCGCCTATCGAAGGACGCAATAAACCGAGTGCATAATTTAATAAAACATAAAATTATTTCTAAAAGTAACTAATCAACACTTTACTTGTAGTTGGTGAAAGAGGTCCTTACACTTTTAAATTTATTTATAGGTAAGGCTCTAAAAATTTTGGGAAGATTATTATAAAACCGTATTGTACATATGGTTTTATATAATTTTATCTGTTTTCTTGAATACAAGCTGAAGCGAATCATCATTAGTAAACCACACATGAAATGGAGAAGAGTAGAACAGCGCAAACCGCATGCTTATATGATATTTTGGTAATAATAATCCCATGTGTGAAGATGTATTGGCCCTTGTTGTATTGTTTTAGAAAATCGCTTGTACTGAGCGCAAGGAGTGGGAAGCTCTTTTTTAAATTAACAATTTTAGTCTCCTCTACAGAAAGCAATGAACATTTTAACCAAAAAAAAAATTTAACAAAAAATAATCTCTTCTTTTTTTTGGCTTATATATTTTTTTTTTAAATTAATAGATAAATGTAAAAATATAGGTAATTTGTATGATTCTTTAGGCCTATTTGTATATAATATAATATATATATATATATATATATATATATATATATATATATATATATATATATATATTAAATTTATGGCTGTATGTAATCTAAATAAATTTTTTTTTAAATATATTTATTATTTAATTTAAAAAACAAAAAAAATGTGATAATTTAAATTTTTTATTAAAGATATTTAAAAGGAAGTGTGGATCCAATACTTTTTATATTATAAATTGTGAAAGTAACTCTGTCTGTCTGTCTGTTACCTTTTCACGCCTTAACTGCTCAACCGATCTTAATGAAATTTTGCATATAGGTCGTCAGGGATACAGGAAAGGACATAGGGTACCTTTCACCCAGAAAAAAGTACTGTTCTCGAATATGTTTGGATGTTTGGATGTATGGATGTTTGTTACTCTTTCATGCAAAAACTACTGAACCGATCACAATGAAATTTTGCATACACGTTGTCTGGGACACTAGAAAGGACATAGGGTACCTTTCATCGTTCAACGCGGACGAAGTCGCGGGCAACAGCTAATAAGCGACCACTTGCTGTTATTATTTTGATTAGGGAGGGAATTTCCTCCTAGTCTGTGGGATTATCTTAGTGAAGTTACTGTCATTTAATTGACTTCCGTCTATGACCACCGCGGTTTATATGATTTTTACGACTGTCATAAAAATGTTATCAAAACTACTATATTTTTTATTAGCACTCTAATAAAAATAATCGATTACTTAGTAAGTAAAAATATATTGTTAACTATTTCACATTTTATCACTATTTATTTAAAAATATAACGTTTATAATATTTTAAAATATTTCTATTGGCTCTTAATCGAAACGAATACCTCTTTCTAAAGTTTTTTTTTTTTCGTTTAATAGTTATATTTTCCCACTTACGAAATGGTCGTATTTCTAATATCTAGTTCAATATCAATTGACACAATTATAATTGGTTAAATAAAAATTACTTCATGAGTAGTTATTATATATATATTTCAGTACAGGCCGTGAAGCAGTAAAAACATTTATTTATGGCTGCGTGTATATGCGTTTTTATAATATTTATTTATTTATTTATTTATTTATTTATTTATTTAATTATTTATTTATTTATTTATTTTATTTTAAGGAAACTTACAGGTATTATTACACGATAACAGTTTGAATAGGTAGCTTACACTTAATAAAAAATGTCCACTTACAGTTTAAGGATTACAAACTAGTCTAATAATACTTTAATATAATTTATACTTAAGTAGGCCATCGAAGAATTTATCGGCTATAATATTTTTAGTTTTAACTATTGAACTGTGGAACAGGTCGACATCTTTATCCTGTAGTATAATTTCATTAAAAAGTCGCTCATGTAGAGCGAGACATGAATGTATTTCTCCTATAATTTGTCTTACTAAGAGCGATTTGCTACAGCTATAACATAATAATATACCAATATATTAATATATTATAGCTACGTATGTTCTGGGTTTTACTCTGCACAGACTCCAACTCTATAAATGTATAATTATAAAAGATTTAAGGCTCTTTCTCCGAAGAGTTTCAGAAGAGTATCGTAATTAGCATAACTCGCCGTTCGAATGATTTAAATGCACTTAAGACTTCTGATTGATTTCGTCAAAGCGGACGCTCGTTAGTGCTCGGATATAATTTCAAATAATTTATTGTTATAGACGCAAATGCACTTGCGAGCTTCGAAACTAATGAGCTCGAACTATCAATGGAAAACCTGCTTAAAGTACACTCTATTTGCGATAGCAGTGAGAACGAAATTTAATTAACTGGCGTGCTGTCGTTAAAATTCTATTTAAATATTTTTAATGTAAAAGTCGGCGCAGACAGGCTAACGCTCCACTCGATGGTAGATGGCCACCGTCTAATAAGAACACGTGTTATCGCATTAAAAGTGATATGCCAACCTTAATGGGATAATGAATGAGGCATTAAGAGGAGATAAGGATTGTTTTCGCGATACAAAGGTACACTAGCGCCACTTATTAACAAAAAAAATACGATCTAGATTAATGTGGCCGCTTTTCTCTAGATCGTATTTTGTTGCTTCGTGTCTCAATATGAAACTTTATAAAAGGTATTAAAAAATTGTAAACATACTTAACTAGGGTCCTGATTGAAAGTGATTATTAATAATTCCTTCTCAGTCACGAGATAAAAATTTTTTAAATGAGTGGCGCTAGTGTAACAAAACAGTTTCACTATATTATATGTGTAATTGTATATGTCTACTCTACTGATACTGATACTACTACTATAATATTATTATTACTATACAGTCGCAAAGAAGCCAAAATGTAGATTAGTCAAATAGTTGCCACTAAATACAGATGCGACGAGGTCTGCGTTTATAAATTAAATCACAAATTTAATTAACGTTTTACAGTTCTTACTTATATAAAACAAGAGTTACTTAAATAATACTTAAACTAGCTGGTGCCCGCGACTTCGTCCGCGTTGAGCGATGAAAGGTACCCTATGTCCTTTCTGGTGTCCCAAACAACGTGTATGCAAAATTTCATGATGACGATCATCACTAGTTTTTTCGTGAAAGAGTCATAAACATCCATACATCCAAACATACTTTCGCATTTATAATATTAGTAGGGATTTTATTGATCTTAATAGACAAGTTTTTTAAAAAAACTTAAAAGAGAATTTAATTATGTTACTCTGAACTTAAACTTGCTCTGTAAAAAAAAACTCATATCTCAAGTTGACAGATTCGCGGGATGACGAAAATATGGCGGAGGTCACAATAAAATTGAATGGAAAGGGAAGGGAAGGGAAGAATATGCTATCTTAATAGAATATCGAACATTTTGCATGTCACGTCGAGGTCGTTGAAGGGGACACATTTTTGCATAAAGAAAACGGTTTTCCATTACAACTTTGTTCAAATTGAAAAATCGGGAAATCCCCACTTGGGATCCATTCTCAGTCATTTTACGTTTTACGTATGTGAACTAACCACATAACTCAGTCAGATGATTATAATAAAAAAAATGTCACTGAAACTGATAATAATTATATTACTAAATGTCCAATATTTATCTTTACATTTTATAAATAAAAAATTCTATTTTATCATTGGTAAATCTGATTTAGGATTTAATACATTATGTATGTCAATGCCGATTATTATATAAATTAAATTACATATTTATCTATTTCCGTATATATATAATTTATATATATTATTTTATAAAATACCACTCAACCGATTTTGATGAAATTTTCAGCCAATGTTCTGCTTAGTGCTTAGTCCTGTGAAGTTTAGTAGCGATCGGAAAAGAAAAACTTGCGCGGACGAATTCGCGAGCAAAAGCTAGTAGTAAATAAATACAGAATATTGATTGAAAAGGATTACTGTATTGTTATCAAATCCTGCAAAATAAAAATAGGAAGTACTATATTATTCGACTGTTGGCATAACACCAGCGCTTCGTGACTTATAGGCAATAACATAAACTGAATAATGAGCTTACTTGCACCTTATCATAAAACATAGCATTCGTGTAACATATATAAATGTACGCCAAATCAGTATACATCCGGCCGTACGAGATGGTGAGGCGGCCACGTGGTCAGTACAGTCTTGCAGAGCGGGCGCATTTACTACCCATTAATTACTTGAACAGGCACTCGCTCGACTTGATTGCCATGTGTGCATTGATGCCGAATAATATTAATTTACAGCTATTTTTTTCATCTAAATGTAAATTGAAATATTTGTAATGAAAAAACAAACAAAAACACATTTAAAACACAAATCTTCTTGTAACATTTCTTGTAACAATTAATAATAGAATAAGGCAATATATAAGGCATAGGCAGGTCAATGTAATAAAAGGATACACTGTACTTACAATAGTTGATCATGTTTGCAAACCATGTGGTGTAGCCAGATGCTTAAACCAATACCGACTACAAAAGGTTTGTTAGAACATTTATAAAATTCACACTCACATCACGACATTCACCATAGGCATATGCCTATCATTTCAGTAAGAAAAGTAAATGAATTCGGAAATACGAACAAAGTCTAAAGTTAAACATTTTATTGTACATTTCTTTTAGTGTACAAAACTTTAACCTCGTCCGTGGTTCTGACAATCTCAACATTGTATCTATTGTCCACTTGATGCTACTCTGGGTGTTTGTGTTTCTTACGATTTTTTAATTATTTATTTATTTTCATGTAATGTGTTAGTTAAGATGCTGTTGCCTCCAATAATTACGGCGGAAACTGCAATGTGTTGCTTTTGTCTAAAGCGTGATTTCATTTGATGCCTGATTGATTGGAGGCCATGTAAATAAAAACTATTTATTTTACACGGATATCGACTAGTTCAGGTTGTTAAATTATTTATGTTCATTTATTGAATGTAATATTGTGTTCGTTTAGTTGCATTTGATTTATTTAAATTTAAGGGAATTTAAATACTACTCAGTCAGATTTTGGCAACAAAAAAGATTTTTTTTTTAAATCTCTTAGGAGAAAATTCGTCAACAAAAGCTGTACAACATCCAGACAACGATACTGTACATCAGTAGAAACGTGAGTCGAGTGCACGTGCAAGTAATGCAAACGAGGCATCGCGTGTCGTTCTGTTCACGACAGATTTAACGCGAGTTTGTTTATTGCTTTCAGTTAGTTATGGAGTTAATTTTAGTTTAGTAACACGAATGCAGTGAACTGTGCACTATGCACACGGTCGAAACGCATTGGGAATATTAATCACTTCGTTAACTGTTATAAATTACACATAGCTGTATGTTTACTTGGTAAATTTATATTTTACGTATTTACCAAGTACACTGTCTTTTAACTGTATCTGTATAGTTTTAATGTTTCTTTATGGTTTGTAATAATTATTTATTAGCTACAAAGTTAATTCCAAATGGTTTAAGGGATTCACATAGGCAAATGACATTGACAATTTGACCATCAACGCTTATCGCCCTCTACCGTAATAACAGTTCAAACTAACTTCGCAAGAAAAACTCAAACGTAGTCCACACCTCAACTCAACGCAGTCACTGAGACACTGAAGCTCCATACATTTAGAGTTCAACAGGCCTGACAATTGTGCTTTTTTGTATTTACCATTTAAAAAAATAAATAATTGCGTAATAAGCCGTTTTCGAAACAATTTTCAATATAAGTAAAGTTCTTCTTATGTTCTAACTTTTATTGTGAGGTTTCTATTACTTCGATGGAAATTCTAAATAATACAATTTGTTCTTCACATGTTTAAGTACATTTTTTTGACATTTTCTTGTAACATATTTATTGAACAATGCAAATTTTTAGGATTTAGCCTTTATTTACCCCTTAAGTATCATAAAATTAAAGTATTTTATAAAATATATATTGACATTAAACTTAGAGAGAGTAATTAAACCAAGCTCGAATATGGACGACAATATTGACAAGTTACGTTGTTTCTAGTTTGAGGCTTTGTTGAAAAAGTATTTTTTTAAAGATACTAAAAAAATACTTTTTTTTGTATAAGATACTACAATAAATAAATTACCATAACTATGCATAGTAACTGTCTTTCATTATATTACAATAATTCCTGAAATGAAATTTTACTGACAAAAATGCGGATTGCCATTGAATGTATACTAATTATTATTTTATAATTTTGGTTTATGGAAAATTGAAAAGAGCAAGATTGAAAAGGTCTCTAGGCGTTTTCTTCCCCGTAAAAATAGCTTTTCTAATATAAAAATTACTATCAAAATTTTTAAATAATATTAGAATGTATATTATTCAAAATATCAATATATATTCATACTTTGTATTTATTAAAATAATCAAAAAAAATAAACATGTGCACATATGAAATTTCAAAAAACGTGATAGTCTATTATTAGTTAAACTACAGAAAACACGATTTAGAAAAACTACTTACACGACGGTCGACGAGATTGAAAAAAAATGAAATATGTTGCCATATTATAATGTCATAAATATCTACATACGACACAGTGTTTAAAAAGTAATTTCCGAGCAATAGTTGGTGCGTGTGCGCATGTCATCCTTATTTGCGGACGATCATCATCCCGACGTGGGAATGTTGAACCCTTAATGCTTCGCATTTTATTATTTAATTATAATGACAGCCAACTATTACCACTGGAAACCCATTTATATTCAATTGAATACCTTAAAACTTGATGCAGACAGAAAATCCATACAAAAAGCTCTATAGTTATGCGAAGTTGTTCAATAAAAATACCAAATTACCTTAAGAATTAATTTTTATTCGAGAGTCTGTAAACGTAATCGTAATGTAAATTAATTTGGATGCCATACATATATACACAAACGAAAACTATGAAACAAAATTTTATTTCATGTTTAATGACATAGGTAATCTTTTTTTTTGGCTGTTGCCCAACAACCAACTGTGTAGTAAGGATGAGACCTAAGATGGAGCGAATCTCATTCTCAAAACAGAAGATGCCTTTTCACTCGAACCTTGAAAAGATTTGGGTTATATGAGCTCAGGAGTTCCAAACGTTGGCAGTGCGCATTATAAAAATCGCATACAACAACTATTACAATATAAATAAATAATGGACTATCAGACGATTTGATCATTATATGAGGTTCTGTACAAAATTTCTGTATTACTAAATTTGTATATTATAATCGTGGAGGCTTGTATTATAAATACCAATATCAAGATGTTTAAATATGAAATTTACATATTTATGTATGTGAGAATTTCTAAAAAAAATTACCTATTATTTGAGTTTATATTAAAAAAAATATTTAAAATTATAACATATTTTCAAGAATTACAAAATTCTCAGAGGATATAAAAGTATCCCAGTGTATCAAATTTTGTCTGAATTTGGTTCAAGGTTTAACCTTGAAAGCAGGTAATCGCTATAACAAAAAAACTGAATGTGTGCTCATTAGGAGGACTTTTTTTCTTTTCGTCCTGTTTTGTGTGATTGTCGGAGGTGTCCACTTAAAAGGAGATAACCGGCTTCGTTATGCCACTGTCCGTTATCAATAATCGGATGTTATCACGCGACTTAAAAGCCTCCGAGAGTGCAAATGCAACTGCATTCCGTTTCAAGAGATGCGCTTTTAACGATAAATTCTCTAACGATATATTCTTTATAAAAAATGCATTTTTGCCATCAACACCCACATTACATTAAACTAGCTGGTGCTCGCTACTTCGTCTGCGTTGAACGATGAAAGGTACCCTATGTCCTTTCTGGTGTTCCAGACAAAGTGTATGCAAAATTTAATGGTGATCGGTTCAGTAGTTTTTGCGTGAAAGAGTTACAAACATCCATACATCCAAACATATTTTCGCATTTATAATATTAGTACGGATTGGTTTTCACAAGTTTAAACATTTTATTAAAAACTATCTGGAATGAAATAAACACTAAACGTTACGGGAAATTCTAAAATACATCAGTGGAAACAGCATTCAAAACGATTAAGCTGTTCTGTCGTCACAAACGCACAGACTGCCTTTTTTTACGTTTTATTTTTATCTATGTAAGTTAAGTCTTGTACATTTTATGTAATATTTAATGTACAGACTCGGCTGGTTTACGATAAGGCACTATCTATACAAATTTAGGCACATTGACTTTTTAAAATGTAATTTTAAATAATAGGGAAAAGTCGCATCGAAATTCATCGGATAGTTAAACACAGAACCGACAAAGAGACTAGAACAGAAACTATATATTGTTTTTTAATATAAATAAGTACACAATATCATTGGGTCATTGGTTAAGTATTCAAAAAAAAAAATTATATATCAAACTCACACAAAAAAAGACGGCTTCCAAGAACAGTTAACATTTAATAAAATTTCAATACACACATTACAAACGATTTCTCAATTATTTAGTGAATTTTCAACAATTTATATTGGCGTGACACTTACCTTATTTTCAAATATTAACAATTAATTTCAACACCGACCTCACACTTTATCATAATTAGGCTTCAAGTCATCATATCACTATTAGTACACTCATTAATTGTACATATCACTATCTCGATTTTAATATTGTTTGTATTAACAAATTTTGCAAGACATCGAATACTAAATTTCCCACTTAGCGACTCGTAACAAGTTTAGCTAGGCGAAGTGTAGGGCGGGCGGCAGAGGTCAGGGCGGGCGGGTGAATCGCTTGGCGCCTCCGCGCTGACTGCCGTCTCAACGCACCGTTACCGTCATTGCGCAAATGCGTCCCAACTTAGACTCCGTCTTTCTTCAAAACAATCACACCTTTTACACTATCTATTGAAGATACATAGATTGGCTTCCGTCGTCTAAGAACATATAAGTATTTTAGGCTCTTGTGTACAATCCCTACTGTAGAACTAATCATTGTAAAAATTCCTTCTTTCATAGTTCTAAGTATCACTACAATAACATTCTGAATGATATTCACATATTTTACAACAATTTGAATTCTTATAAAAAGAAAATTGGCGAATTACTTTTGGAAAATTAATTTTATCACATAGATTATTATTATTATTTTAATTAATAAATAAATGTAAAAATTTTTTTTTATGATTCTTTAAGCCTATTTGTATATAATATATATATTTATTAAATTTATGGCTGTATGTAATCTAAATCAAAATAAATAAAAAATAATATAGTTATAAGCTATGAAATATCATTGAATTGATTGATTTCTGAGTCTTTATCCCTACCTATACCAACACCTTAACAGAAAGTAAACCGAAGCTAACTTGATCACAACAGGACGGAACTACTAAGTGAGACAGTCTAACTGAAATAATTTGGAAGAAGCCTATGTCCAGCAATGAACGTTCTACAGTCGAGATTATGACAATAATACATTCAGATATATTCATATAAAGTAACCTATTCTTATCTGAAAAGCCATAAGTCTTACTTACCAATGGATTTTAGAAATAGGAACCAATATTTCAAATGCAATTGTAAAATTGTCCATATAGTTGTGTAAATCGGCGCAATCCAAGTCCCTTAGTGCTTAGTTTACATATTAAATGACTTGCATAATCGGATAAGTGAGGGCATTAGCTGGCCTAGCAGGTGTTCCAACCGGGAATTGAACCCATAACAGCCTTATCGCCTCTAATAACGACAGCGGAACGCGGAATCGTTTTATACAATCTCCGATACTTTAAGCCAATTGAGGAATTTTCTTAATTGCAAATTACCATCGGAAATATATTCACAGATCCTTACTAATATTATAAATGTAAAAGTAACTCTGTCTGTCTGTCTGTTAACTTTTCACGCCTTAACTACTCAACCTATCATCATGAAATTTTAAAATATAAGCTTAATTTCAGATTATTGAAAGAATTTTTTTTTTTGCATTTAACAAACAAACAAATTCATCGGCTTTATTTATATAGTATTTTTATTTGTAATGAAACTACTGGTCCGATTTTAAAAACTATAGAAAGCTACATTATCAGCGATTAACATAGGCTATATTTTATAAAATTACGCGGACGAAGTCGCGTGCAACAGCTAGTAAATTTTAACATGTAGCGCACACGATTTTACTATTCTTTGTCAGAAACTAGTTGGGAATATTTTTAATGGTCACTTGAAATAAAAAATAATATGGAAACTGATTTAAAAAAACTGTTCTATACATATCACAAATCTCAACAAATTGCCTCAACATAGACAATAAAGTGTAGCGACTTCCTCGAAGCGTCTGAACTTAGAATTGTTTAATGCGCTTTAGCGATAGGAACACTCCGAGTCACGACTTTATTTTATTATGAAATGCGGCTGTTGTGGCTGTTGTGGCTGTAGTGGCTGGTAGTGGCTGTGCACTAACAGTTACGGCCGCCATAAATATAATAGCGCGACCGACAATTAACACGGCATCGAACCCACGACCGGTCTATTACAGTTACAAAATGCAAACGCTTCCTTCTAGTTTTGCTCAAACTTGCCATTCGCACAAATGCGCGATCCAGTTAGGAAGTACAAAATGCAAGATCGGTTTTTAATGTCATATTTGTATTTTATTGAGTTATTACGGTTTTTTTTTAAATAAGTCTGTAAAGATATTGGTTTCAAATGGTCCTGTTTCGAATGCGCAGCGTAAACGTTCTAATATAAGTTGAAAAATCTAATATTTTTTCTAATATTAGACCGTATATTAACTTATATTAGGGCCTCTTTCACTATGTGTCAAGTAGGGTAACCGCCATTTAAAGTCACCGGTAACAGGAAATGAAGGAGATGATATACATATGTACGTTAAAAGTTCCAAACATTAAAAATAAAATAATAAAAAAAAATCTCCTATCTAAGGATGCAGTAAACCGAGTGCATAATTTAATAAAATATAAAATTATTTCTAAAAGTAACTAATAAACACTTTACTTGTAGTTGGTGAAAGAGGTCCTTAATCTATTTTTAAATTTAGAAAACTTGTCGTCAAATATATGAAAACCGACCTCACACTCAATAACCATATTTGTATTTAATTTTGACCTTAATCGCGGATTTAATAATAATAAAATACTAATTTTATTATAATCATATTAGATTTATTTTTCGGCATTCCATATTAATAAATTTTGAAATATATTTTTTGTTATATGGCATATCACAATACTTTTGATCGACTGCTGAGCTAATACGCGAAGTTCATATCCGTACACCGTACAAGTGCATTTCATACAACTCTCTACGACTCCATACGTCTTCGCACAGACGCCAAAGCAACATGTATTATTTATTTTTATGTTAATACAATATTATATTTATGTATGTACACGTTTCTATATGACATATTTATTAGATCCATATTGAAACGGACTTTCTTATCGAAATGATTTGTTGGCTCAAATGTTTCTAGAAATCTGTGTTTAAACTATCGAAATAATATTATATATCTTTGCAAACAGTTCGCTGGTTTAAATTCGAGTCGATTCGAAACGTTGAATTAGACGTCTTGTAAGATTTAAATTTTTTTAAAGTCTTAACACGAAAACAATATATAATATTCCGATTGTAGTAGTCATTTTTATATGTGTATATTTCTTATATACTTACGACTGATGGGAACTTTGCAAATGAACTCAAAGTTCTCTATGGTTTTGTCCCCTTTTCGCTGTATGGTTATTCCATAAGACAAACCTAATAGTGCTAACTTGCTAACCTAATGTAACAATTGGTGTGCCCGCGACAACTAGCTGGTGCCCGCGACTTCGTCCGCGTTGAACGATGAAAGGTACCCTATGTCCTTTCTGGTGTCCCAGACAACGTGTATGCAAAATTTCATGGTGATCAGTTAAGTAGTTTTTGCATGAAAGAGTTATAAACATCCATACATCCAAACATACTTTCGCATTTATAATATTAGTACGGACAGTGGACACTTGCAGGTTGATGATTATAATAGTACCCACTGCTGATGATTTGGTGATAGTTATTTATAATTAGTTTATTTGTGGTGTCGCGCAGCCGTTTCGCTCCGCCAGAGATGTGCCGAAGCCTTAAACGCTCCCCCGGTCGCGTCGGTGCGTCCGCAGTCCGTTATATTTAGATCTCCCGGTGCGCAGGTTCACTTTTATGACGTCATTAAGTTTAAGTGCGCACTTGTGCGTTCCCAATACGCGTTTAGTTAACCCGCTACAATTGAAAATGTACTGGCACATGTTTCACACCGTCGACTTCTTTGAACACTGGATGAGGCGCGCTTTAACTGCTTACAGCGTTATGCATCAGGATTGCAATAAACTTTGGTGGCCTTAATCTACTAGAAATAGTGAAAGGCATTGTTGATCTGTTGATCTAACAATAAAAAAAAATCGAAAACGAGTATGTTAACATGTTGTTGGTACTATGTGCAGCAAATTACTATACACCCTTCCGGCTATTCCTTCCAGAGAAAACCTTATTGTTACACGACACGTTCGGTCTAGTGGCTAGAAACCCTAGCTGTTAACCAAACGGTCGAGGGTTCGAATCCCGCTAGGGGCAAATGTTAATGTGTTAACATTTTACATTTTGTACATGAGTCATGGATGTTTTGTATTTATAATATGTATGTATTTACAAAAAAAAAGTAATCTATGTAGTATATCAACTGTCTAGTATCCATAAGCATTAGTTGCTTAGTGTTAAACTAGATGGGGCTGTGTGGAATGTGTGAAGATATTTATTATTTATTATTATTATTGTTGACTGATATCAAAGTCAAAAGTTACGTTTCAGTGTGTAGGTAATTGAAGGATACACATTATCTTATTCTCCCGCTTAAGCAACTAAGATCGGCAGCCCACCAAATGCATGTCGCCATTTATATTAAAAAGCACATATCACATCCAGAACTAAAAGAAATTGTAAGTTCTTAGACAGTGTGCGCTTGTGTCTCAGTCTCAGTACGCAAAATCCCGTGAATCTCAGCTTGGATTATCGCAAGTGGGGGACACGCCCGCTCACCCGGCCCCGGTGCCTGTGCGGTGCAATAAATAACCTTGAAAACACACGACGCATCAACACGTGTAAAAACGCAGCAGCAGAACAGAATTGTAAAACGGCTTTTTTACATAATCGGTATTCACCAACTACAAGTAAAGTGTTGATTAGTTACTTTTAGAAGTAATGTTTATTAAATTAAGTTTTATTAAATTATGCACTCGGTTCACTGCATTCTTCGATGGGACTTTTACCGTACAAACAAAGGTATATCATCTCCATCATTCCCGTTTACCGGTGACTTTAAATGGCGGTTAGCCTACTTGACACATGGTGAAAGAGACCCTAAGTATGTTTGTATATTGTTGTTGTATGTTTGTATATAAATGATAAAATAAACATTTTTAACTAAAAAGACATGACCCCACATGTAACCTTTTATTTAAATCACCTTTTATATTAATAGACAGATAGGTTCAGAATTTTACGATGGAATCTTACACTACATTTTTACTAAATTTTCCTTTCTATTTGGTGTAAAAACGCGCTGTGTCGGTGACATTAAGGACCCGTGTGTCGGAGTGGTCGGTTGTCAATAAACAAGGTGCCGTTTAGGTGAAGTACGGCCTGATTGGTGCACATTTGCATACGAATGCCGGCGCCCAATGAGATCGCTTAAAAAGCCAATCTGTTACCAGTGACAGCTTCACGACTGCAAAGCAAGTGCGCCCAACTTTCGTCGAGTCCTGCGTTTGACAACTGAAAACTTTTGTAAGAAATAGTATCTCTTATGGAAAGAGAGGCTTATGGAAAAGGTTTGAATATATAAAACTTGCACCCCGAGCGAAGTCGGTAACGTTTCACTAGTATTCAATAACATTTAATACAAAATTATTTATTTCATTTAAATTTTAGCATTTTATTAAAAATATTAAATTATGAATGAGCTTTTTAATCTAATAATAATTTTTCGTTTTAGGAATGTATTTGTTATATATATATACAAATCAAAAAATTCCAAAAAAATAATTTATTGCAAAAATACAATCCTCCATATTGTATGTTACAAAAAGACTTATGGTTGTTTTATTCCATATTTAATATATTTTGATCGTTTTTTTTTATATTCAAAATCAATTTATATGCTTATTATTTCCACTGGTATACTCGAGCGAAAGGGGAATTCTTTGTAGGTATTTTAAAAAAATATTGAGCATAAGCCAATTTACCAATAGTATACGTGTGTATAATTATATATGTGTGCAACAATGTGTACGTGTATGTATCATTGGTTAAATGTGAAGTGTAACTTAGATAGAATCGTATCGGAAACAGCGTTTGTGTACTATTCATATGGTAAATATTCAGACTATGAAATGAGTAGCGAGATAGGCTCGCTACTCGCTAACCTGTACCACGTGACATACCATAAACATTTAACTTATTTCTGAACTATTTTTCAGAACTTAGGGTATTTCTTTTGTAATAAGGTATGAGTCTAATTTTTAATTACCCTCATATTTGTAAAATCAAAAATGTCTACTTATAAAGGTGTGTAAAGTAGAATGGATTGTTGTCATAAGTCATATTGTCACTGGAAGAAACTAGCGTCTAAAATACAGTTACTCGGCCTAGTTTAGACGCTAGTACTCAACTTAATTAAATATTTAAAATGGGACTTACAATGCACATGTTTATAGATTTATTAATTAATAAATAAATATATATTATTAAGTTATTATTATTATTATTATTTTTAATTGCAAACAGCGCTTTGATCATCTGAACCAAAGTCAGGGTACAAAGTTGTCGACCTGTAGTTGCCCAACAGATATGTGTCCCGCTACTATGCCTGCTCTGAAATCTGTATATAAAATCATACAGTGTTTTTCTGTCGTGTACAGTTTTGTAGATGTTTAAGGCCAATAAAAAAAAATTCATACATGTTTCAAAATATGTACTTGTGTTTGAAACGGTTTATGTAGCTCAGGCCATTTTCTTTAACATTTTAACTCGGTTCAACCGAGTTTTAACTTGGTTTTAACTCCCCTTCGTCTATACAAACTTTAATATAATCCATTTACACTTAACATAAATAATTTTTAAAATTAAATAATCTATTTAATTATACAATCCAGAGAATAGCTATACAGACAGATAAAAAAAACGGACGACTTTAATTTATGCTATGTAGTGATAACAGATTAAGCCACACTATTCAAAGTAACATACCAGTAACGAGCGAAGAAGCAGAATTCCAAGGACTTTTAAAATGGTCCCATTATCCAATAAGGATGCGAGGATTGTTAGTTGTGTGGTCCCTCGTTCGTTCAGTGAGTTATAAATGTCCCGTGACGAGTGACAACTATTATAGTAGTTACCGGAAGCCATCCCTTAATAACTCATTTAAACATTCATAAAATATATGTACAATGACATTTAATGTGCCTAGTGAATAAATCGTTAACGTATTTTAATATTAAATGGTGAAGTGATTGGAATTGAATGTTTATTAGTGATATAATAACATACAAAGTTGTGTGGTACTGTCCGTCCGTCTTTTTCGTGGTAGGGGCACGTTGGACTAAAACCCAATAACTTAACAGTGAAACTGGCAACCCATTACAATACAATACCAACACTTAACATATTATTATATTATCTTATCTGCTGTCTATTACAAGTATAAGGGCCTCTTTCACCATCTCTGAGTAAAGTGTCAAGTAGGCTAAACGCCATTTAAAGTCACCGGTAACCGGGAATGATGAGATGCGGTAAAAGTCCCAAACATTAAAAAGAAAATAATAAAAAAAATCGCCTATAGAAAGATGCAGTAAACCGAGTGCATAATTTAATAAAACATAAAATTATTTCTAAAAGTAACTAATCAACACTTTACTTGTAGTTGGTGAAAGAGGCCCTAAGTATAAGCTGTTGTATACATGCTGTGTGCACCTAAAAGACTATTTGTCTCGTAAAATCCCATTTGTATAAACGTGGGGCAACGGATTTTGGTTCTGAGAAGTCTTCGTTACTACGTCAACACTAAAGTAATCTCAGAAGCTACAGGAAGGTGCCTGAAACGATTCGTTAGAATCGTAAGTATTGGCAACCGTTATCGCAAATTGTGGATTTCAACACTACCTGAAGAATTAGGTATACGCATTGGATAAAGTGAGTATTTAGTATGTAGTTGATTGAAGTGAATTATTGTAATAATTACCACAAGGACAGAAGTTTGTCACAAAATGATAAATTAGATATCGTAACTAAACATATTTTACCAGTTAGAGAAAATGTAAATAAATCATTACTCCAGACAATATTTAATTAACAAATGTAAACAAGCCGTCTAACCTTGATCATGTTGACAATGGCGACATCTAGTGATCATTGCAACAAAGCTCCTAGTTACATATGATAAATCCTCCTGAACATTCCTCATTCAAACAATTTTAATATTTTATATATCTCACTGATATATACAATCGAAAATTTGTAATACTGTCATGTAAATACTCTGCGAAACTTAACGCAAAGATAGACCGAGTCCTGATTCTTAGGTCTTTATAGTCATTATCAGCCTATAAGCGATTTTCACATAGGCCTTTTTGATTGAGCGCCACCACAGTCGATTCTTCGCCCTTCATATCAATCCGCAGCCAATCCAACGAACGAGAAGTTGGTTAGTATTCTCCACTCCAAGACTCATCTATCCAAAAATACGCAATGCAGCATATATTTTTTGGTCTTATGCCCACATTTTTCAAAAAAAATTGCCAAACATTGCCTTCTCTTTAACTCGCTGTACGGTATCTTTACCATGAGTTTACAATGACCGCACTCGCTAGCGAGAGCGTAAAACATTTATATGAAAAACTGTCAACTGTCAATGTCAAATTGACAATTTTCCATATAAATATTTTACGCTCTCGCTAGCGAGTGCGTAAAACATTTATATAAAAAACTGTCAACTGTCAATGTCAAATTGACAATTTTCCATATAAATATTTTACGCTCTCGCTAGCGAGTGCGGTCATTATAACTCATGGTGAAGGTCTGAACTCGCTCTGTGAACTTGTTATATAATTGAACGAGATATTTCATCGATATCCACGTCTCAGCACAGTATCACAAACTGATTATCGGTTAGTAGGTACAAATATTCTACGAGTATTTGGTAATGGCTGAAATTGTGTAGCGCGTTGTAGCGTAGCGCGCGTGTTACGGCGATGTCGTGTTGATGGGATTCTTATTCAAAATAGTCTGAGGGGAGCGGATGGAGACGCGAGCAGCAGGGATTTAGCACCCGATGCTGATAATGGCTTAATCGAATTCTTCGACGAACCTCCGCTAAATGGAGATTAAACCGATTCATCGGATAATGCTAAAGCGTCCCTTAGTAGGCGCTTACTTTATTATGATTAAAGTGTGTTTTCAATTTCTAAATACGAAAAAACGTCATTTATGTACACACCATCGGCGTTGATGTAATGACACTCAGTAGGTGTTTATTTTAATATAAGATAAAAAATAATAATATTACTGCGGATTTATTCACTTATTATCATACTCGTATCATAATTTCGTCAAAAAGTCAACGCAAAAAGTTTACGAGGAATAAAAAAAATTCGATGATGTAATCGTAAATTTGTGTCATACGATTAAATAACATAAAAGTATTTTTTGAAAATATTTCTTCAATTCAATTAAATATTGCTTTGGGGAATATTTAGAGGTTTAAAATAAGCGGAGAAACAGACAGACAGAGGCAGTTCTTTATGTATAAATCTCGTAGATTCTGATAATTTACACAAAGCACAATGTCGCTGTCATAATATTAATTGTTACTTCCTGTTTTTATGTTTCGATTTTTTTTATTTTACTATCATATAATTTCCTTCCAAATTTTTGGACACAAGATATACTTAGGTGTGAATTATATTACCTAAATCTTGAATAATCACTACCTAGTCTCAAAAATTGTTGAGGATTGGCAGCAGACATGTGTCTAATATATACTTAGTGCATATCACTTATAAATACAATTTTGAAGGTATTCAAAGAGTTTTCAAAGGTTTTCAAACTATTTAAAAAAGTAATTCATATACGCTTTATATTATAAAATGTGTTGAATTGTAAAACGTAAAATGTTATTGTTTTTATTGTGACGTGACGACAACTAACACTCATTATGTGATGTGTGTTCAGTGGGAAGTTTATTTGTGTTATGAAACATTTTCACGTAATTACGAGCGAAGCAGTGAGCACGAGCAGTAGACTCGCGGACGCCATTAGAGCGCATTCCATCACGCACACCATCTTTCAATACTATGGTTCTATTTGTTCAATAAAGGACTACATTTTCGTTTCAAAATTCCCATTAGAAAAATTGGGCTTTAAAAACAATTTTAAGCAGTAGAACTGCTAGGATTTTTTTTGGTCTAAACTGTTCTATCGTAAAACTTAATAGTTGAACTAATTGGACTAACTCATTTAAAATCATTCTGTCTACGTGACATTTACCAATATAAATTATTTTTATAGGTATATTTAGGAATTTAGGAATATTAAAAACTGTAAAAAGACTAAATTTCGTCAAAAGCTATTTCACAAACAAATTAATGACAAATTTTGTTTTTATCTATTTATGTATAGAAAATCATATAATTTTTAACTACATAAAAATTAATTTAATTTTTAAAGTTGTGGGATACAAAAAGTGTCATGAAAGTCCTATTAATATTATTTGTGAAAAAATTAATTCTTATTGTACATTTATAAAATGACAATATACAGTCTGTCCAAAGAGTGTAGGTGGCGCAAGGTGCGGACCCATATTTCGTTGTGTGGATTCGATTCCGTGTCCAAGCGCTATTAATTACTTGTACGGCTACCTGACTTCCACTGCTGCTCTTTTCAGGAAGCTACGTTACACGGAACATGCTTTTTAAATTATATCTCACATTTATAATTATTATTATTATTAAATAAAAATATGAAATAAATTATTATACCTCGCGTGGTAAAACTGAAATAAATTTTACTAGAAATGTCAAAAGTTTAAAACCACCGCACGAAAGTCATATCAAAAGTATGGGAGAAATTACTTCAAAACGAATAAAACACATTAATAGAGGACAAAAAAATAATCACCGAATTTACAGAAAAATATTCCCACCGTAGATATAATCACCAATACATATAATCACCAATATTATAATTCCCACGGTAGACCAAATACATAAAATCACCAATATTATAATTCCCACGGTAGACCAAATACATAGAATCACCAATATTATAATTCCCACGGTAGACCAAATACATAAAATCACCAATATTATAGTTCCCACGGTAGACCAAATACATAGAATCACCAATATTATAATTCCCACGGTAGACCAAATACATAGAATCACCAATATTATAATTCCCACGGTAGACCAAATATATAGAATCACCAATATTATAGTTCCCACGGTAGACCAAATACACAGAATCAGCAATATTATAGTTCCCACGGTAGACCAAATACATAGAATCACCAATATTATAATTCCCACGGTAGACCAAATACATAGAATCACCAATATTATAATTTATAAGCGATATCATCAATATCACCAAACAGAGCGATTGCCCTACAGTTTTCTTGGCTGTAGTTTCAACTAAGCAATTTGCTACCAAAGCAGGCAATACTGTAAAATGTCTGCAGACTCTGTTTCATGGTTGACAATCCGTACTAATATTAAAAATGCGCAAGTATGTTTGGATGTATGGATGTTTGTAACTCTTTCACGCAAAAACTACTGAACCGATCACCTAGAAATTTTGCATACACGTTGTCTGAGACATCAGAAAGGACATAGGGTACCTTTTATCGTTCAACGCGGACGAAGTCGCGGGCACCAGCTAGTAACTTAATAAGCTTGAAATTGAAAAAGCACTCCACAGTTGTCCAACACTTTTCCAAATATTTCCACAGCGACTAATATATCATACTGGCCGTTATCAGTAAGTTTCCCTCGCGTCGGCCATTACGGATTAAAAAACACTTCGCGGACCATCTAGATACGCCTTCGCAATGTCCCCGCAACTGAATGGACGTAAGCGACCAATTTCACTCCACACAATTTTGCTCCGAATGCGAAACTATGTGACTAAAATAGAGTTGATTTTCGAATGTGTGGATTCTATAAGGCTTTTTAAATTCGGATTCATGCTCGGTGAATTAGTAATGAAATTAAGTGTTCCCGTGGGACACACGCAAAACTCTGACCACAGCTTTTGTACAATAATTAATTTTGGTTATAATACACCTATTTACGTATAATTCAACCTCCGTACTAATCATGTGTGCCTCCGGTCTTAATGCTTATTTCAATATGAGTACACTCAGGCTCGAGTTCACCAACAGACGGTTATTTTTAAACACCTGATTAAAATTTAAACAGCCGTTTAATAATATTTTGTTTATCACCATCGCTAAACTGCGGGTTAAACGCCCTAAACATCAGATTAATTTAAGTTAATCAGATGTTTAGGGCGTTTAACCAGCATTTTCGCGATTTTGAACAACAAAATATTATTAAACGGCTGTTTAAATTTTAAACAGCTGTTTAAAAATAACCGTCTGTTGGTGAACTCGAGCCTCAGTTAGTTACACAGGCTTTTTTTTTATATATATATATTAATTTCATTGACAACACGTTTGGTCTAGTGGCTAGTAACCCTAGCTGTTAACCAAACGGTCGCGGGTTCGAATCCCGCTAGGGGCAAATGTTTATGTGTTAACATTTTACCTTTGTACCTGAGTCATCGATGTTTTGTATTTATAATATGTATGTATTTACAAAAAAAAAGTAAACTATGTAGTATAGTGTATCAACTGTCTGGTATCCTTAATACAAGCATTAGTTGCTTACTGAGGAACTAGATGGTGCTGTGTAGAATGTGTGAAGATATTTATTTATTATTTATAATCATTATAGAATGTGAACGATAAGTGAACGGTTCATATAAACATTCTGTTGCAATTAAAAATATATATTTGAAGATCATAATGTCAACTTCGCAATGAAATAAGGACAATATAAAAAAAAATTCAAAAATAACAAAAATAAATTAGAAATTTAATACCTATTGTCAAACAAGTAAAAAACAACATACAATTTTGGTCAAATAATTCAAAAACACGAATGACAAATAGATTAGCATTAGGTATATCATCTTTTTAGCTGATATATTTATTTTTATTGTATTTTTATGCAAATTATATTGTAATTTATACAATTTGTCATTAAAATAATCATTCACATCAAATTTATCATTTCAAAGTGAAATAGTTTATTTAATGTGACGTTAAATTGAACTCTAGAGAGTTTGGGAGTTTATTGCCTATTTTAACAGATCTGGCAAGTCGTGGCAAGTCAAATGAATTAACTGGTTGCCAAATAATAATAATAATTTATTGTTTTTATTTATATTGTAAAAAAATTAAATTTAAGATAGAAAATAAATACCTGAATAATAATAATAATAAATAAATATCTTCACACATTCCACACAGCAACATCTAGTTCCACAGTAAGCAACTAATGCTTGTATTATGGATACCAGACAGTTGTCATACTACATAGATTACTTTTTTTTGTAAATACATACATATTATAAATACAAAACATCCATGACTCAGGTACAACGATAAAATGTTAACACATAAACATTTGCCCCTAGCGGGATTCGAACCCGAGACCGTTTGGTTAACAGCTAGGGTTACTAGCCACTAGACCAAATCGATTTCTCATTTTGGAGTTTTTTTTTTTTATTATGTCAATATTTGTTTTAAATAGTGTTTGTAAAATGGCTTTTCTTTTTGTCCAGAAAAGAAGAGAGGTCGTTAACGAAGTACATACATAAGCACATAATATGATCGATTATGCTTCATACCAACACTTATTTACTCACAATTTATAATCAACTTAAAATAAGGTTAATTGAACCATTCCTACATGAAACTAATAACATAATATCTTCTTATATAAAATAATAAATAATCACACTTTTAGAATGTATTCACTTCAATGTACCAAAATTGAGAACAAGATAAAGTGATACATTTCATATTCCCTAATCCCTATTGTAGAACTAATCATTGTAAAAATTTCTTCTTTCATCGTTCTAAGTATCACTTTGAAAAATTAAATTTATCACATACCTAGAATATTCTCTTCTTTTTTTTATTATAATTATATATTTTTTAATTAATAAATATATATATATATTTAAATTTATGGCTGTATGTAATCTAAATAAATAAATAAATAAATAAATAAATAAAAATAATAATAATTCAGTTGTCGAAAACAAATGAACGCTTGTAATATTTATCCCCTGGTAGTGAGCGCGAGCGGTTCATGGAATGAGGTATTCGTACCAGTTGGCGAGGCAGGCTATAAAAACAATTGTAAATGGCAACTTGTTAATGAGCAACGGAACAAATTGAGTCAAGTTACGCCTGCACATCACTACATGGAGAGAAAGCTCGTAAACACGACGCCTGACTCCTCGAAAGCTTGTTCGATGCATCTTTTCAATGGGAATTAAATAGTCACTGCAGAATTCTTACAGAAACTTAAAGCAAAGATTCGTTCTATAATATGTGCTTATATTTTCTAACTAATTTTTAAATAGCCGACTTCATTCTATGTTAAAACATTTTAGTCAATCTTTATTGCTTATATATATGTATATTTGTCAGACATTTTATTTTTATTTATAGATGATCCCTTGGGAGCAGTGTTTTTTTCTGGAAGAAAGGTACCATGTCCTTTTCTGTTATCCCTGACAACGTGTTCATGTGTATTTAAGGCGCGAGAGCTTAACATACAAACAAATAAACTCCCTTTCACATATTGGGTTAGGATTTCAAAGTTACTATTATGTTTTATTGCAGACGAGGTTGATACTATTATGTTTTATTCTGATGAATACTCGATGGTAGGCGTTGCCTTTAAAACACAATCGAAACCATAGGTTTTGCAAATGCGCTGTGTATGCTGCCGATTTTATTGAAATAAAAGGTCATCACTATAATATAGTAGACTGTGTCGCATCCGTATAATAATTCCAAAGATGAAGAACAAACGTTTAAAATGTTACGTAAATAGTAAAACTACAAGGGCTAAAACAACGCCGAGCTAAGTGCATTTCTCAGTAAGACAGGTTTTCTACGGCATCGGCACCGGCACCGGACATTCCGGACTGCTGCATGTACCTGCACACGATACCGTAACGCCGCAAACAACACTTCACTGCCAATTAAAACTAAACCGTTTCACTTCTCCGCTAAAGCACGAAATGCTCCGACGGGGTCGCCGTGCAAATCCTCGCGGCGCCATAACGGGTTTCAATTTTTCAATGATATAAAACGTGACAAGGACAGACCGATCACTCAATAAATTGAATTTTATTTCGTAAATAAAACAGATCAATGTCCCTTAACTATCGTATCCGAGTTTAAGCAGCTTTCTTTATGATGCACATGTGGAGGCTTCGCATCGCAAATTGAGTCCAGTTCGCTTCATTGTTGGTTTGGTTTTGGCCGGCGATATCTGACGAACGTCAATTAGCGCCGAAGAGGGGACCGGTTCCTCCTCACTGGCGTACCGCGATGGATATGCGCGAGACCTGTCCCCTGGATAAACAGAAACTGTCTCGCCTCTAACACGTTCTATTCCCACCGGGTGGCGCAAAAAGTAAACTTTAATTCATACACAAATAAAGATCGCACGTAATGACACATTGACAGCTTCACTTGTCAACTATACTCAAAGAATATAACTAAAATACTCTCTAGCGAGAGAAACTATGCTCTAAAGTAGACATCATAGCAAGGATCGAGAAGTAATCTTTGAATCATGATAAATAGAGGCAAATGTATCATTGTTTTCTAATTGACCTTTTTAAGCTTAAATTAAATATCATTTTCAGCTTAATTAGTATCATCTATACTGAATATATATTAGATTTTTAGCTAACCTGATCGACACATTTGAAACTATTGTGCAGAATTCTAAAAATTTAGGTCTTACTTTTAGGTAGATCCTATTTATTTGCTATAATTTTAGATAAGTTCTCTTTATTGAGGTATATGGTCTATATCTATGACATGTTCCACCCGCGCACTATTTAATGGTTGCTTCTTGAAAGATTTTCAGTTGAAGACCTCCAAAGCTCATTAAACGTGAGAACGCTCCGCGGTAATTACTCGCGACGAATGTGATATTTGTCTTTATGCTTCGTAATAACAAGTGCACTAAACATTCAATTACTGTTGGCGTTTTTGTACACGATAATAACATGTGCACTTTTATTGCGAGATTCCACCTCGAGACCGTAAACATGAGAATCAATTACGCCTTCATAAAGGGTCCTGCGCATCTAGCATGCGAACTACAATGTTCATAACTCCTCCACTGACTGACGGACAAATTGATCGACTGATCTTCATAGTTACATTTTCCGGTAGATGTTCCAGTAACCTATTAATGATGTTATTATGAGGAAGTCATTTCTGTATCGATCTCTAATACAAATAAATATAAAATAAACAAATGTGCAGCCATCAACCCCAAGCAGCTTCGCCAGTCCAAAAAATAATTTATTATTATATGAATAATGCCTTTTCAATATTTTTTGTTCCGCTTTTTTTTTTTAAAATTGCAATAATTGCAACTCTTGTATTGCTCGCTTTGAAACTGCTAAAACTAAAATATAAACATATTTTATATATAATATTTTCTGATTTTAGAAATCCCTGTTCAGTCTTTATTATGTGTTGTAACGTAATCATGATAACACCGGTTTTTTTAATAAGCTTAATGATCAATTCCTTAACGCATTGGCAAAACGGTTGGTCATTATCACAGGCCACTCCAGAGCTGATTATTACTTCAGTTTGGCAAAGCAGTCTTGCTATACAACCAAGTAATATAGCTAGAACGAAATACAAGTTAGATAAGATACATGTTACTTGATAAATCTAAATAAAGCTCTAAATAAAGTTAACAATAAAATTAATTTTTTAATAACAAATTATTATAATGATATTGAAATTACATCTATAAACGCATTTAATTGCATAAGGAATTCACTAATAACAGGTACAATGAGAGAGAATGAAGAAATTCTCTAAATACAAGATAGCTAAAGATCTTTGCTCGATTCAGATTAACTAGACGGACAGACAGACAACTAGTACACTGAGTAACGTAGTAATTTGTATTCTATTACATCAAGTTCCCGTATTTATCCATTTTGTTAGATTTGTCGTAAAATTTCTCGTAAACGTTGAAACAGAATTCAAGTCACATGGATACGACGGAAGATATTTGCAATAAAAACCAAAGAATGGGGTTTATTTCAAAAAGTGGATCAAAAATCGTGCGTGGGACGCATTCGAATGCAGTCAATATAGTGAGACATGAGAATCTGGCAACCGCATTTATTTATTTACAATAAGTGGTTCTATTTTGTGGAGTTTCTTCAATGCCTAAAGATCAACTCAACCCATTACACAATACAGTATAAGGCCCTATCCTCATTGGGACCTCTTTATCCTATCAGAGTAGACATCAAAATCAAAATGTTTATTTATTTTTTATAATTAGGTTTCTCCAAGAAACTCTTATGATCGTCATTATAAATTTAAATTTAAGTTTACCAGGGTTTAGGAAAAAAGACAAAATGACGATCCTCAGAAGAAATCCCCAAAAGAAACTCAGGATACTATTCTTTTTGTCATCTTTAAAATATAAAATTACAACAATTAGGTACACTTACTCGTAATACAAACAAAATCAAAGTACATATACATTACTAAACATAGTATGAGCTCCGAATCCAGGCTTTAAATCCAGGCTTCATTGTCGCTTAAATAATCAGTGACCTTGTAATAGCCTTTCGAGAGGAGTTTGGTTTTAACTAACTTATGTATCCCTATAGAGTATTGAGTATATAACGCTATTCTTAGAAATTGTTTTTTTATTTAAAAATTATTAAAAAAATAACAGCAATTTTTGGCTTGACTAAGTTTCTGGGACTGGGACGTCTTTGGCTCACTTTACTCGTACGTTATAGTGGCTTCACTTCAAGTTCACTTAAGTTTACATTGTACAGTTAAGTTACATAAATATCAGCACGAGTGCTGTTGTGTTTCTATGCATAAGTAGACGACGCACGTGCCGCATTACGAATCTTGCCCTTTATATTAATTTCCGTCGATTAATTTATCCGTCCGGCACACGTTCTCTTAAAAAATGGCATTTCTTCTCAAGCTCACACACTTTTTGTCCTATGAAATTGAATTTTAATAAATGTAATTTGAGTAAAATATATTGAATCTAATTAAAACACCATGAACTTGACCACATGAACTTTTGTAATGGAATGACGCTCCCATGGAATTGAACCTCAAAATATTTCAATTCGAAAAATAAAAATTAATCCGTCAGCCGCCAAATATCTTGTGTTAACTCGTTAATTATACGGCGAACGCCATCTTTATGTCATTAATGTCGTTAAATAACCATTAAACATTATATTTATGTTCGATACTGGTGAGTTTCCGAGACTAATTGACTTAGCATTTGAATATTATCTCTTTTCAAATTAGATTTTTTATAATTTTAACTTTACAGATTTAATCTTTGGTTAATGCGCAGCAGGTGGATGGGTCATTTAATTATTACTTGACAAAACATTCAAGTAGTCTGTGGAGGGAATAATATTAAGAACTTACACACTGACAGTATAAGTTTGGTCTTAATTACGATCGTAACTTCATTATAAGTTAATGCGAGTGAGTTAATTTGTTTCTTTGTTACGCTTTCACGCCTTAACAATTCAACAATACCAAAAAAAGATATTTCATTCAGAAAAAAGTAATGTTTCTATTAAGAAATAAACTTATGAACTATAAATATTGAATAAATATCGACGAAATCGCGAGCGAAAGTTAGCGTGTTATCAATTCTATACCAAGACACACCTACCAGTTATTTTGTTGGTAATTATATATTAAAATTTATATTGGAAAACAATAGGGTTTAAAACAGTTAAAAAAATAAAGATCAATCAATACAACTGGCATAAATAAAACTTGACAGCTTGACAACTTTTGTGTCATAAAAAAAATGTTGACGTTTATGGCATAATCAGTTTTTCTGCTGACAACCGCCCTTGGTAACCCTCTGAAATGGTGGACACACAAAAGGCGTGCCCATCCAAAGAGGTGTTGTATTCCCCTCACTCTCCGCATTAAGTTATCTGCCCACAACGGCTATAACTTAGGTAGCACTTAAGCACAACTCTCGACTACACAAATAAATTAATTTAAATTGTATTTTTAGTCGACAATGTAGCGGCTATACATCACACCGTGTGACACGCCAATGAGCATCATATTTAAATTTCCTTATCTCAATAGACGATGTTGAAAGTATGTTATGCAAAAATAACTAATGCTTTTTTTATGTATTTATTTATTTAAAAAGGCTTAAGGCCTCTTTCACCATGTGTCAAGTAGGCTAACCGCCATTTAAAGTCACCGGTAACCGCGAATGAAGGAGATGATATACACCTTTGTTTGTACGGTAAAAGTCCCAAACATTAAAAAGAAAATTATAAAAAAAAATTCGCCTATCGAATGATGCAGTAATACGAGTGCATAATTTAATAAAACATAAAATTATTTCTAAAAGTAACTAAACAACACTTTACTTGTAGTTAGTGAAAGAGGCCCTTACCAACTTAAGACATACTTAATCACAAGAAGGAACATCACAAGTATGAATTTAAATTATAAGAAAGCACATTTTTTATTCCCCCTTGACCATCAAGCATACCACTTACCACTTCCACTTGACGAGCAAGTTGGATGAGTAGTTATTAGGACACAGAATTAGAAACTGTTACTACCGAAGGTAAGAGTGCTTGTCTTAACTTTCTGTCTCAGGGGTCCAAGGTTCGATTCCCAGCTAGGTCAACTTGGGAAATGAACTTTTCAAAATTGGTTCTTCTCTGGATCTGGAAACCTCCTTACAGATGATCACCGTGAAATAACAGCATGCGTGCTTTTGTGTTTCGGTTGGTAAGTACGGGATGGACATAGCCTATTTCCCTATCCCTTCTCGATCCTTAATTATACTATGGCAGTACAGTACAACCAACAAGTAGGCCTGTCCTTAAAATCAAGTACCTTAATAAAAACACTTAATAGACTACTGAAACGCTTTAATATTAAATGTTAAACGTCATTCGCCAACCAACAAAAATATCTTAACATAAAAATGACATATAACATAGAGTAAATACTGTTAAGTACTATTTACTCTATGCATATAATAAGATATTAAGAGCATATACGAGTAATATTGTGCGCTCAGTATCGACGGAGCCATCTCTACCGTTGCCATAGAAACGGGAACACGAGTTCGGAATTCGAATTTCTAAATTCGGAACGTGCTTCTAAACTTCCCCTAAACGCTGACGAACACTTTTTGATACGGGAACTTAAATTATTATTTTTTTTATTATTTTTTTTAATACCTATATTCATTAACAATTCTATACGATTGTTGAACAAATATTAATGGTAACTATATAGGAACGGTTCTATCATAAATTAATTCTGTCCCTTTTTATTTCTTAACATAATAATATACTTAAACATACATAGTGATTATGAAATGATTATGGAAACATACATTTATGAAAGAAATGTTAATTTGTTCTGTTAACATCTAAAACAAATTCATACATAATACATACATAAAGAGTAAAAAATTTCCAAATTACAAAATTTAAAAATGTCAAGTTTCCAATTAACCCTTAACCAAACGTTGTCCTTAACTATAAGTGTCTATTTTAAAAGTTTAACTTATTATAATTAACCAGCTGTTGCACGCGGCTTCGCCCGCGTAAATTTATAAAATATAGCCCATGTTACTCGCTGATAATATAGCTTACCAACAGTGAAAGAATTTTTCAAATCGGTCCAGTAGTTTCGGAGCCTATTCAATGCAAACAAACAAGCAAACAAATCTCTCCTCTTTATAATACTGGTATAGATATATTATGGAAAATCGGAACTAAAGTCGACAATAAAAATCGTTTCTCCGTTTTAAATACACATTTATACCGACTTCGCTCATAAAACCCGTGACGATCAAGATGTGAAAGGCGAGAGGGCCGCTTGTGAAGAGGATCACGTAAAACACAGGCCAATAAGTCTGCCTTCAACGAACGTTCACTCTGACAGCCGAACACGCTCACTCGGATAGATTCTTCTGTGTTTAAGAAGAAGGCATCACTTTAATATAAACATCAGTTAGAATTGGTCTGAATATATGTCCACAAAATAAGTTAACATTCTAGCAAAGTATTTACAAATAAATAAGTTTTATATGAAAAGCTTTGTCTGTGATAGAGACAATTATTAAATCATAATTAGTGATGAAGACTCCATTACCATCTACCGCTCTTTGAGACTTGTCAAAAAGTTAAGTTTATTTTATCTATAACTAGCTGGTGCCCGCGACTTCGTCCGCGTTCAACGATGAAAGGTACCCTATATCCTTTCTGGTGTCCCAGACAACGTGTATGCAAAATTTCATGGTGATCGGTTCAGTAGTTTTTGCGTGAAAGAGTTACAAACATCCATACATCCAAACATACTTTCGCATTTATAATATTAGTACGGATAATAAACATTTTTCCTCGCAACTTAATATCCACATCCAACATCAAATCGTTTTTGATTGGCAACATAAGCACATAAATACAGGTTCGACTGCTCGTACAACTTAATTGGACTTAATTCGTTTGTATCAAAAAAAAATCCTTTATTTTGAAAGCTCACTGCGATTATTGCCTTGATATTCACCTTTTTAACAAAGGTTTTTAATATCTTGGAGACAATGAATAATATCCTTCCTTTTATATTATCTACTCTTCGCCACTATCAATAGTAACCAGTCAGTAAGTGAAGTCAGGCCACATCGTTAGATGAGCAGACTCCTAAGCATTAAGAGGTTGACATATCAGTTCAAGTGACGCAATGTACAGAACACTTCCCTGGTCAATATCTTAATATATTTATCAGTTGCCTTCTCCGAGGCAATTAAGTGAAGAATTAATTTGATTAGTTCCACTGAGAGGAGCAGATATGGTTAACGTTCAATTTTATGGTTGTTACGTAAAAGGTTCTCTAATTAATTGTATAATTAATTAACCACGGTCCGCTCTCAATCTGAACCTCTTTAGGATCCGATTATCTATAAATTACATTTTACAAAATAATTTTCCAGCATTTCATCATACCACAGTTGATACAGTTATTATTACATAACAGTCGAGTGACGAAAATTCAGGCTCCCCATAATTTTGCAGCTGTGGGAAATTGGGATTAAAAAAAACACACACACACACACACACACACACACACACACACACACACACACACACACACACACACACACACACACACACACACAGAGAGAGAGAGAGAGAGAGAGAGAGAGAGAGAGAGAGAGAGAGGGGGGGGGGGGAGGGAGAGGGAGAGAGAGGGACAGACATAGAGAGACTGAGAGACAGACATACAGACAGACAGACACAGAGAGAGGGATAGAGAGAGACAGAGAGAGAGAGACAGACCGAGAGAGAGAGAGAGACAGACCGAGAGAGAGAGAGAAAGAGAGACAGGCAGCAGACACAGAGAGAGGGAGAGGGGAGCGGTAAACCTTAGTTAATTTTAATTTTCACAGTTCCAAATAGTTTTTATTTTATTGTTCTAGAATTAAATGACTTATAACTTATTCTTGATTTAACACATCCGAAAAAAACTTATCGTGTTCTTGGTGTAAATAAGATATAAGTATATTTTTTTATTACTTTTTAAACTGATTCTAAATATCTTAAATGGACGTTACATGTTAGAAACGTGAAGATAAATAAAATTGTTCCCGTTGGTAACACAATTAAGTCCCTTAGTGTTACATTAACTTAAGAGAATCGTGAAACTTTAAACCATTTTCTTTGTAGGTTGTTTTTAATATTTTCTCTTTAACTACATTCTAACTGTTGACCGTATTGATTAAAATCAAGAATTAATTGCATATTTATTGTGTGGTTAAACAACAGTACATTATTCAAATGAGAAACTGAAACTGGAAACTAATAATAAATTTTAACATTAAAGAACTAAAGTGGACTTATTTATTTATTTATCAATTTTAGTGTTAATTAAAAAAATTAACATAAAAATCTCGACAAACGAAAATGTTATTAACATTGATACAAATTTTCCGCAATCCTTCAAAGATACTGACAACAATTAATTATATAATACTACCCTATTAGACAATTTAATTTTTCTCCTATTAAATACAATTTAAATATAAATATATTTAAATTGTATTTAAATTTTCAATAAAATTTATCCTAACTTTGTACTACTATCGATTCTTTGCCTCAACACAGTTTAAAGGTCTCCAACATGAAATCCAATCATACAAAATTGAAATCACTAATCACTATAAAAATATATCTAAGAGAAATATCGATGAAGTTTTAAAGAGAGAACATAACCTGAGTCTAGTTATTTTTATAATAAATTTCTTTGTGTGCATGCCGCCGATCGCGTTCGCCTTATCTAAAACACACTTTAACTCGTCCGTTCACATGCTGTCGCCGGACATTCGGATGCCATCGGATTGATAAACATATACTCCTAATGCAAACCATAAATAACTACTTATCGATACAATGTTGTACCCAAATAAAGAACGGCATATAAAGCTTTCAAAGTAGGCTTCGTCTAATGCCAGAGTATCCTTTGGTCTAATGCCAGAGATCAAATGGAATGTCACTCTGATCTGGCAAAGACTCGATGTGTCTGTCCGTACTAATACTAATATTATAAATGCGAATGTATGTTTGGATGTATAAACTGTCCAATTGTATTATTTAAAAAATAAAAAAAAAAATCATTTCCATTTATTTATATCCACATATTGACACAAAATAATTTCCTATTTTATATAATTATTTAATGTTTATTTTCTAGCAAATTTCTCATAAATCGTTATTTTAATAAAATAAAATAAAAATGTTTTGGATGTATGGATTGCGCGACTTTATCCGCGTTGAAAATTAAAAAAAAAAAAAACAATATAACGCTTGACCTCGTGTTGCTATAACACTTTGGCCAGGCGTTAGTTTTTTGTTTTTTATTTATCCCTCGGGAATAGTCCTTTTTTCAGGATGAAAGGTACCTTATGTCCTTTCTGGTGTCCCAGACTATGTGTATGCAAAATTTCATTGTGATCGGTTCAGTAGATTTTGCGTGAAAGAGTTACAAACATCCATACATCCAAACATACTTTCACATTTATAATATTAGTATAGAAGTACGGATTCTATCTTACAAAGATCGGCAGCGTATTTGCAGCTTCTATCGTGTTGTTCATGTAAATAGGTGACGCTAACCACTTACCATCAAGTGGACTGTCAGCCTGCCTTTGTCAGCAAACCTTTACATTAAAAAAAATTGAATTTGCCTTTTATTTAACTTCATTCAAGTGACTAATTGCACATTTTAAATTAACATTTAAAATGTGGTTAATTAATATTTAGTTAAGTTAAATTAAACATGTTAAGTAAGTGTTAACTCTTTAGGAGTGTAATTTAGATAATTATCCTTACACACGTAATTTATAGTTTTCAAGTATTTAATTGCAATCTGTTTGTGTACTATATCAAATATAAATATAGATTTTAATACTTAACACGCGATTAATAATGAGTTCCATTGGATTGCATCGTATTGGTGTGTACGTTAATATAAATCGTGTAAATGGTTTAATTTATAATAGATACGAGATAAGCGTTCGTCGGACGTTTACACATCCCAGTTAAAGATTTATCTTTACGATTCCAATAACTATTTTATGTCCTCATCCGACTGAGATTTAGAGAAAGCTTTTTATTGAATTAAAAATATTTTATCTTTTTCAATAAAAAATTGAATTCTATAAATAATTTCGACAGACTATGGCAACTATCGTCACCTATAACACGAGCAACGCCAGAAAGTGCGTTGCCAACCATAATAGGATTGAGGATAAGGAATTGGAAGGAGATAGGGAAAGGACAATAGGGTACCTTTCATCCAGAAAAAAAGGACTGTTTCCTAGGGATCATCTTAAATAAAATAAAAAAGCTAACGCCTGTCCAAAGTGTTATGGCAACAAAAGAGCTCAAGCGTTAAATTGCTTTTTTTTTCGACTCGGATGAAATCGCGGGCACCAGCTAGTATTTTTATATTTTCTATAATATATAATATATATAAACATAATTTTGTTTTTATTTATTTTTGGTCAGTAGTTATTGACGAACTTTTAGTACTAATAATATAATAAACTAATAAATTTATTATTCCATCATCAGTTGCATTCAAGAGAATCACTATCACTAGAAACATGAATTTATGTACAAATATCTACAAAATATATCAGCCTATCGTCACTTTTTCCATCCGTACTAATAAATGCGAAAGTATGTTTGGATGTATGGATGTTTCTAACTCTTTTACGCAAAAACTACTGAACCGATCACAATGAAATTTTGCATACACGTTGTCTGGGACACTAGAAAGGACATAGGGTACCTTTCATCGTTCAACGCGGACGTAGTCGCGGGCACCAGCTAGTATAATATATTCGACGGTATACCTGGTAATATCTGGTTCATAATATGACAAAGAAACATGTCAGTTAGTGTCGTAAAACAAGTTTATCTGAGGCAAGATCACACAAAATGTGTCACGAATACGAAAGGTCAAGGGAGCAATAGGCATACTCGTATTAAACTTCACATGCGTTTTATATGATTTCTCTAATGGGAGCAATGACCACATTTCCATCTCAATATGTGGATTTGGATGACAGCTAAATACTTTGTTTTATACACAGATACTATATATTTATAGACAGAGAACAATAACTGATTATAATACCAATTCTAACTATAAGTATAAAACAAGTTTTTAGCGCTCTCATTGCATTTAATTTTAACAGTTGTTTTTAAAAAATAAGACATTTAATTTGGTTCTCTTTTGGAGCCAACGTATCAGTGTTTCAACCTATTAAAGTACAAGTTAGAGTACGGCAAAGACACGTGCTCTATATACGAGTATATGTAATAGTTACAGAGACTACTTCTTAAATATTAACAATATAATTTTAACTCTTTTTTGTATTACAACAATCAGGTACGAGTATGTCGTAAAAGTGTAGACCAGACAATCAGATATTCAGATCAGATTTTAAGCCTTAAACATCCGACTATCATCGCCGTCCGAATTTAACCGCTGCCACTTACAGTTGTAGGAACAACACAAGGTGACAGGTTGAATTTATGATGTAGAGGTACACAGACACACACACCACACTGGCTTGTTTATTATTCCCGGCGAGGCGACGAGGACGCGATGCTATGCAAACAAGCTACGTGTCCAACTGTTCCCTTTCCTTCGGTGCGTTTCGCACTTCATATTAAAATTCCAAACATTACTCTTCCACGAGGAGATGAACTCCTATGAAGATGGAAATTAATTAAAAATTTCCTTACTAATATTATAAATGCGAAAGTATGTTTGGATGTATGGATGTTTGTAACTCTTTTACGCAAAAACTACTGAACTGATCACCATGAAATTTTGCATACACGTTGTATGGGACACCAGAAAGGACATAGGGTACCTTTCATCGTTCAACGCGAACGAAGTCGCGGGCAAAAGCTAGTATTATATAAAAGTGGAGCTCCGATAAATTGTTGGGTCACGTGCAGCAGTAATGGCGGAGGCGTGTCTGCGTCTGCGCAGGCAAAGCACTACTTATCTTAATGAAATCCCTCCAATTAAACACTTTCGCCATAAGCTCGGCGAGAGCAAGTAATCTGATCATGTCGTTAAACTTAACTCAGTTTTAATTTTTTATTTAATGAACCTATATTTCATTTTGTAATTTTTTTTTCATGTTCATTCGTTTACAGTTGATTATTCCGTAATTATTTCTCGTTCATTAATCGGTTGTTTTAATATTATTACATTATAATTAATAACTATTATACAACGTACATAATATTGTGTCAAATATTACTCAGAAGGAAAATGGGCGAATGTACTTTCAACTAGACTTCAAATAATACGAGTATTACAAAAATAAATGACGCACAGCTTTATAATGTATTGTATAGAATAGTTTTTATCACCTTTTTTTATAATAAATAATATTACATTTTTAAAATTAGTTTTCGGAGTCTTTAGAATTTAGCTGAACAAATGGTGTATTGCACTTTGACTGAGTACTCACTCTATGAGGACGAGTGATTGACATCTAAATCATTTTTTGTTAGTGGTTTGTTCATTTTGTATAGAGTATGATGACTTTTTCTACCCGTTTGTTAACTGTACTGATTAAAAAGCTTTTTTCTTTCTTATTTGGCCAAGAATGCCGTTGCATGTAACTTGTGTCTTTTATAGAATTAACGAACTTAATAAGTCCTGCGGCTTGTCACAATCCGTTATTCCGTTACATGTTTTTACTGGCGAATTTATTTCAAAGTTAATTCCTAAAACTAACTAAAAGTAAAATGCTGAAAGACCACTTTTTAACATCAAATGAGTAGCAAGAGAGTCTGCGACAAGCGTTATTAGTGTCTTTGAAAGTCTCCATATCGTCCCATAAATATGACTTCCACTTTTCTTTTACTAGCTGATGCCCGCGACTTCGTCCGCGTTGAACGATGAAAGGTACCCTATGTCGTTTCTGGTATCCCTGACAACGTGTATGCAAAATTTCATGACGATCGGTTCAGTAGTTTTTGCGTGAAAGATTTACAAACATCCATACATCCAAACATATTTTCGCATTTATAATATTAGTACGGATAAAGCTTAGTAGATAACCCATATTGAGTGACCCTTTTATTGTTACCTATCGTTCGGACAGCATATCATATAAGGCAACATTTTAAATAAACCAAGCTGGTCTAATATATAGCCCAAAGAATCAGCTAACTGAATTGGAAAGAAGAAAATGCTATCGTCCAACGGATGAGTGTTAGGAGACTTGTTTTCTTATTTAGGACGAGACTATCTCCTTTAGCAGGTGCAGTGAATTATCTTTTTTGTCGATGTTAGCTCGGTATTGTTGTCAGTTGGATTAACTGTTCGTAACAAGCCAAGGGCCAAGGGCAAGGAACGCATCGCAACTTACGAGTACACAACGGACCCGACAGAGACAAGTCGACATGACAACGACGTTGGACACACGAGATTAATCAAGACACTCGCTCATTACACTGCTCGGAAAAATCATAGAGTTTGTTTATTTTACTATAACTTTTTAACCTATTTATTAATTTATTATAAAATATACGTATCTACTATTAACGTTATAAATAATTATAATTATAAATTTACACATAAAACACCCAAACTCCCATCAAACAAATTTCTTGTTTAATTTTGTGTCTCTTGCGTTAGAATTGGAAGGTATGCTCATGCTGAATGATTCCGTGTGTGGAATAAAAAAAATAGCGCGCAACTAAAAATTTAAGTTATTGTTTTTTTAAACCACACACACACACAGAGAGAGACACTTTAAAACCAAGATAATACCTAGTCTTATAAACCATGATAAGAGTTTAACTGTCTTTTACTGAGCCGTATATATCAGGCGATTGTTGTGATTATTGTATTTATTCGACAGTAATAAATAATTTAAGAGCCATTTCACAAAATTTTAACGCTCGAATTTAGGTAAAAGACGACAGCATTGTGTATGTGTGCGTGGCTATTCACACATACACAATGCGAACAGTCTAGCGCAAGTGTTGAGACGGACTAAACCATCTTGAGCCATTATTTGTTTTTGTTTGTTACAGACTTAGTTATTTTATTTATTCAGTATAATAAAGTTTTCTAGACTAATAAAAAAACACAAATATATGTTATGTAAAATATATAATAAAAATTAACAGGGAAACAATCACATATTATTTAATTTAATTTACGGGTAAGTACAATCAATCTGCCTAGCCTTTTCCCAACCATTTTGGGGTCGGCTTCCAGTCTAACCGGATGCAGCTGAATACGAGTATTTTCCATGGAGCGACTGCCTATCTGACCTCCACAACCCAGTACCTGGGAAATACAATACCCCTTGGTAAGACTGGTTGTCAGACTTTCGGGCTTCAGACGACCCGTAACGACTATCAAAGATCCACGAATGACAGCCGGGACCAACGGCTTAACGTGCTTTCCGAGGCACGAATGAGTCTCGGTATGGAAAGATGGTCACCCATCCATGGACCAACCCCGGCAAGCGTAGCTTAACCTGATGGATCGACCCGTGCGGCTGTTAGTACTTAGCCACGAGCTTATTTTATTAATTTACGAGTAAGTAAATTAAATGAATATTTGTCGTAAAGGCATTGATCTTGCCTTTCTAGGGTCTATGATTTCTGGCAATACGCAATCTTGGTCGAAATGGCATTGTTGGCAAATCCATCGATGCAGTGATCTCATTTAAATTTGAGAGACCAATTCCCGTAATGATTGCACCTGATACCGCTCCTGCATTAAGGTCGAGTGTTGATTGTTCAGTTGTGTCAGTCTCCGAAGTTTTTAGAACAAAGCTAGATCCACACATCATACACTTCAAGTCAAATTTAGATACGAGACCCACCTGTTTCTCTTTTTCTATTTTCAAATAGTTCAATTTGCAGCCGAACTTCTCGCTGTGTTCGCTTATATTTAGTAATTGACTCCAAAAGTATTGGAAATCAATTATGCGATTGCCATCAACAATGTAATCGTTCTAAAAACAAAAGCAACATTAAAACATCTAATTTAAATTTAAAGAAGAGATGAGAGAAAAGTAGTATTAAAAATATTTACGGTTGAGTCTGAAAGATCCATTAATTCGTCAGCTCCAGGGTTTAATACAACATGTTCTTTTTCCTATAAAATAAAAGAAATAATTATTAACGTCCCTACAACTAAATAAACTTTTGTTTAAAAAAATCTTACATACAATTTCTATTATCGAGTCTGACTTTTCACTTGTACCAGGCAACGGCACGTCGTCTCTTCTCAAAGTACTATCCTCCTCTACTCGATTCAAGCGATTTCTCATTCTAAAATGAAAACAAAATAGCTGTCAATTTTCGATACTACAATTTAATATTCTTTTTACTCAATATTAATTAAATTATTATTAAAATAATCAATATTTTTAAGGAGTTATTCTTAAAATTATAATTACGGTTCTAATAGTACATGTCGATATGTACTTATGTGATCGATTACTGCGTAGGTATATAAATTGCAAATAAAAATAAAATATCTACCTCGCTTCAGTTGCTTTCTTTAAGGCTGCAGAATTTTTATTTTTCCTTTTTTTGACACAATGGTATACACATCCTTTACGCCCCATTGCTAAAACTAATAAAACAAAAATATATAATTATTCTACAATCTACTAAAATAATACTTTACTTGATAATAAACAAAACGCTTACCTTATGACAAAAAAAATACGAAGAGGATCAAAATATTGTAGTCGTTGTATAATAATGCGTTCACGATATTTTTCGCTCGAGTCGGGAGGCGGGAAAAAATGGCACAGGTCCTTCCTCGATGAGCGCTCGCGCTGTACTACTCGGTGCACGCGTAGGCAACGTAATTTATTCCAATTTAGAGTGATGAAAAATACGAAATTATGTCTAAATAAATAAACGGATTTTAATAAAACTTTAGAATTAGTTTTGTTAAAAAACATAGTTTATTTTGACATGATTTTTTTTATGTAATTACGCTTTATTCAAACCAAAAAATCGCGATGAAATAGCGATATAATACGTAATAATTGCTCTGAGACTTTATTTTTTTACTAATTAATGTTATTAATAATCGATATTCTAGTACATTGTGTGTCAACAAAACTATATGTCTGATGCTTCATGTATTTTTTTAAGTAAAATTTATAAATATTAATGATAGATTTATGAGTCTGAAATTGACTCTGCGATGATTTTTCTCTAAACTAGTTGTGGGAGATTAATCGCCACAAAGTAAACAAATAAGTTTTTGTAAATGTATTACATGAAGTATCAGTACGAAAGATTGGTCTAACTTTTAAATGTATTCAACAATGTCAGAGTTTTACCTAAGATGGTAAATTAGGCAACTAAAATCTTAGATGTTCGCGCAAAAACGTAAAATGGCTCTTAAATAGATAAACGCGACAGATGTTCATAATCGATTGAATCGTTCAAAATTGAAGAGGGATCACATGAAACATAATTGACACGCTGAATAAAACGAGATAAATATTCTGTTATGCCACTCTTGAGTTGTTATTTATTTTTTAATATAGGTTATTATAGTAAACTCATATTTGAAATCAGAATATACAAAGTGATAACAATAAAAATAATACTTCTGTCTGTCTTGTATATACGCTGAAAATAACTTGGACTAACTTGGAAATAGGCGAGGTGTTCCCATTTCATTAGAATACGAGTATCTTCAAGGGTTTTGTAAATGAATTCTTGCAGTGAATAGTAGGTACCTAATCTTGCCTTGTTTTGCTTGTCTTTGGTAGGTACTAGGAGGTACTAGGTATACTGCGCCCTCCTACCACCATCTTGGATTTTTATTTATTTTATACATATTAAATTTACCAAAATTCTACATTCTTATAATTTGTACAGCAATGTGTATTGTCAATTACAGTTTTTTTAAATTATGTTATTTTACTTAGAAAGAAAAAAATTTATAACATACTTCTCGTATATGTTAACACTTAAGTTTACAAATTTATTAATTTATAAAAAATTGTGTGTTTGTTTTTTAATTGTTTTTAAAAGTAATAAAAAGTTTATGGTTTCTGTGAGTATTTAGTTTTAAACGTAATCGTTCACATAATTATATTATGATGCAAAGTTGTGTAAACAGAAATGATATTCTATATTGACCGGAATGCGAAGAATTTTAATGAGTGATCGGACTGACAGTCGCAGAGTCGCCGGACAACTTTATACGCGAGACGCGAGCGGACTTTTTGCTCATTACTCGAACCACTCGCCACAGCCACGACCAGCCACGACCAGCCACGACCAGCCACCGCCAGCCATCGCTAGACCAACGCCACAGCCAACGAATGCTGCTAGATCAATGCAATTAATAAGCGACGCCATCTTGCATCAATCACACGTTCTCTATTTAAAAATGTGAAGTTTTTGTGAGCTTTGACGTATTCGCCAAAGCTTTTTTAGTAACTCATACATGTTGTTCTGTTTTGCCAACTTTTGTAGGCATTCGTATTTATATTATTATTTCGACAATTATTATACCAACATGAATATTATTTCATAATTAGGCAACTTTTAGAAAAAGATGCATAATTTGGAAAATTTCGCCAACTTTGCTAAAAAAAAAGTTTTCCTATGTAAAAGAACGTTTAGCAATAAAGCTATAATACAATAATTTACAAAAAAAAAAGTTTCTCGTGCTTACGCATCACGTGCAATATTATTCGTTTTGATTTCTGTGGAACTCATCAGTTTTAATCACTTTTTTCACTAGTTGTGTCCCGCGGTTTCAACCAACGTCTTTCCAAATAATTCTCGCGCCATTACTTCGAGTATTGGAAGTATTTTAAAAGACCTTTTGTCACTAAATCGCGCCACAAAACCTAACATCATTTTTCTGGAGTTTTTCTGAAATAAAAATACCACTTTCGCTTAAGTACTACTTGTGTAAGTTTAACTTTCAGTTATCATAAAAAATGTACTAAAACTGTGGTGTTCAAATATTAAGATATATTGTCCAATTAATGTAGATTCTAAAACGGTAAAATACATCTAATTTTATTTCCTTCGAAACAACGCTATTACAAAAGCAAAGGAGGTTTTTGTAATTTCCTAAGCAATTTCCTAAGCAAAATGGTAATAAGTATTTTTACTGAGAATAAAACAGTTTTTAGAAATATCTTAAGGCCAAGTAAAAATCTCTGATTTTAAGTTAGTACGAGTAATACCATTTATTGAGTAAAATAAACCATCAATTTGAAAAAGTGCTTGACTTACCTTGTGAATCTAACTTTGTGACGAGATTAGGGAATTTTTAAAAATTCAATGAAAACCATAATATACCTCTGTCTTTGCTACTTAGAACAAGGTTAAATATATATATGTGTGTGTGTGTACATATATACACATATATACACACATATGTGTGTGTATTTGTACATAAACTAGCAAAGGTGTGTGAGAGATACCAAATCTGAGATAAATCTGTCTTTGTTGTATGTGCTATTGTTTAAGAAGTCTGTGGTTTCCTGATTAGTTGGTGGCGAGTGGCGAGATGCAATAAGAGATATGTAACGGTTGAGTGGTCACCATTAGGCCGAACGACCGTTTCCCACAGACCGGACTCATTTCACGCTCCGACTCTTGTATCGGAATAGTAATTCACTGAATATCATTAACAAATAATAAAAATCAAGATTGCGTTACGTGCTTCTCTTATTTTCAATTCTAATTTGGTTATCAATCATCGTCGCTCTTCAAAAGACAGACTTGTGGGAAATTCATACTATTAACTTAAAGACATACTTTATATTATAATAGGACACAATCACACGGTTCGATAAGTATCAAATATATGATATTCAATCTAAGAAAATCTTGCGTTATTTATTGAATTTATCAATGTTATTGTTATCAAAAAAGAATACAAATTTAACGCGGACAAATACCGTGGGGAAATGCTAGTCATAAAATAAAGTGGTACTGATTTTTTATATACCTAGATTTTAGAGCGATCATTGTATAAGTTGTAATATGTACATATTAGTTTGACATATTAGTTATCTTTAATTTTATTATAGCACATTATATTTTATAGAATATATTATGTGTGACCATGATAAAATTTAAAACATTTACTTTACAATGATCGTAATATGAAACAAAAATGTCTTTACATATTTAGATATATATGTTTAAACACTAAGTGCTGCCGCCCGTTGTCTTATTACTAATTTGCGATTCATATTTTCATTTTATTATTAACTAAGTAGCTGGTGCCTGCGACTTCGTCCGCGTTGAACGATGAAAGGTACCCTGTGTCCTTTCTTATATCCCAGACTACGTGTATCAAAATTTCATGGTGATCTGTTCACTAGTTTTTGCGTAAAACAGTTACAAACATCCAAATATACTTTCGCATTTATAATATTAGTACGGATTGAATTTATATTTCCTCATATAAAAGAAAATTTCGTCCAATTTTTTCGGCTTTTTTGTGCATAATTAAAGATCACATGTAAGCAGTTCCAGTCCTACTCTAGTGGGTCATTACCCCATTGGGTAATGGGGTAATGGGGTAGTAGGTAGTGGATAGTGGGTCTGGGTAGTGGGTATACCTACTGTCAACTCTGAGTGCAGCACCATTAGCATATTGCTCGATGCTTTAGTAAGACAATGCCACTCTGCGAAATGAGCCTCCGACACAACCACCACAACTTACTATAAGTACTACATTACACTGCAATATTACAGATTATATGCAATATTACAATATTATAAATTTATTATTATAAAAAGAAAATATTCGTATTTTTGTTTATAGATAACTAGCTGGCGACTTCGTCCGTGTTGAATGATGAAAGGTACCCTATGTCCTTTCTGGTGTCCCAGACAACGTGATCGGTTCAGTAGTTTTTGCGTGAAAGAGTTACAAACATCCGAACATACTTTCGCATTTATAATATTAGTGCGGATGAATAAACTTAAAAACTACTGGACCAATTTTAAAAATTCTATCACCTATATAAAGCTAATTTATCAGCTAGTAACATATAGGCTATATTTTGTAAAGTTGCGCGGACGAAGTCGCATGCAACATCTAGTAAATGATAAAAGTATAAAAGAATGTTTCCCTCTTGAAAAATGTGTGGGATATCAAAAACAAAAAATCACTTCTAAATTCGTCTAATTTTTATTACGAAATTTTTGTATTCTATTCACAAAAACATAAAATAGACCACTACCAAAATTGACCCCGACGTGATTTGAACACGCAACCTTCTGATCTGGAGTCAGACGCGCTACCGTTGCGCCACGGAGTCGTTGCAGAATCTTATCAAATTGTTGTATAATATCTACACAAAGCTATTGACGTCATTTTAAATTTTACTGGTAACCTACTAGCTGATGCCCGCGAATTCGTCTGCGTTTAAAAACTATATATACGAGTAAATAAACATTTTCTGACAGTAAATAAACTTTTTTTAACATCTTTATTGCCGTAGCGGCGCCACCACGGCAATAGTGGCGCCATTTTTTATATTTTTAGACAATCCCTCGCGATCCTAACATTTTTCCAGGATAAAAAGTATCGGATATGTTAATCCAGGTAATAAACTATAACAATCCGTTCAATAGTTTTTACGTGAGAGTAAGAAACAATATCAAGTTTGTTTACCTACCTGGATTAAGATATTCAAAAAACGAACTACAGCGCGTACGAAGTCTCAGGCACAACTAGTACCTAGGTATATTAATATAACTCACATGCATGTATGTATTGTAAATAATAAGGTCCTCGCAGTGTTTTTAGCTAATGTGTAGCTAACGTCTAGGCACAGACCACCTAGTACCTATAGTTCTATCGTTTCGTGGCATTTATGACGCCGAAAATTCAACCGACACTTATATACTTAGTATTCAGTATGTGAATCTTACATGTTACTTAAAAAATATTTCAGATTTGTTAATCTTACTTAAATATTTTATTTAACAAAAGGTTATCATGCGCTATCGGCTAAAAGGGACTCCTACTTTGTAATAATCGATAATAATTACTGAAATTACGAATTTATCTTGAAACCAAGACGTCTTATCTTGGTTTCCGCTAGGCCTAATTTAATTAACAAAACATTATTTCTTATTTACAATTAAAAGCACTAACTTATTACTGGGACATTAATAAATAACAAGTGTTTTTTTTAGGTTCTGTTAATTGGGCTACCTAATATAAATGCTTCATACAAATTTGGATTGTCAAATCTCTATCACACATTTTTTTACTATACATTTCGCCTAGAACACGAATAGGTACATATCACCATGAATATTGAGGTAGCATTAAGCACCCTTAAGCGTAAGGGTGAGTTAAGAATTTTTCACAAAAGTGTTCGAATAACTACCCCTCGTTGGAAAAAAGCCTAATCCCTGTTTAAAAGAAAAGTCATTTATCGCAAAGCGGCGGTAATCTGGACGTAAGGGGGAGCGTTTCTCCTGTTACCTGCAAACGAGGTTAGTTATACTTAAGTCACTTATTTGATATACCCTAAATATTGGACTAGTTTTATATGCCGATGTTAATAAATATCTCTGCGTAAGCACTGGATATGAAAAATAGGACTTCGCTACAACGGGAGTAATATCCTGTGTCGTAACGAGGTTGAACATCGTCACGTCAGCCCGCAGCCATCAATCTGTTTGCACAATAAAACATGAAACTTTATATTCGGAAGTCGTAACGAAAAATCCGCCCGAGGGGCTACCGCGAAAAACTGCCGCACTCTCGTCACTACGAATATATCCCCCCTGTCGGCCCACGAAACAGTCGGCCCTCTCAGTTCAACGGAGTTCTCTCTAACATTTCTTCACATTTTTTTACCAGCGATGAAACCTTCAAAAGGTACTTACCTTATGACAAATGCAATGCAAATGGCATAAGGTTATGTGGAATTCTTATCGCACTAAAACTCCAACTCGAGATGGGTACGGTTCAGTCCTGAGGGGACTTTGGAACCGTCACCGGACGTACATTTCTTCACATTGGTTAGGTTAACTATGGTTTTTAATTTTCCAGCATTTTTTGCTGTTCCATCAAATTACCACAGTACTCTATTAACTATCCAGGATGTGAATAATGTCCATTCTTGCTTTGGGCGAGCATTTAATTGAACTGAACCAGTGTTTAATACACTGGTTCAGTTCAATTAAATGCTCGAAATTTTGAAGAAAGTTAAAAGAACTAATCCATGTAATATTATCAGAGTGATAATGGAATGTTTTAAAGACTTTGGTACATTTGCAAAGAAATTATGCTATGATATATGTTTGAAAATTTTGAGATTTAAGCAGTGTTACAAAACTAATCCATCTGATGAAGGTTTCACTAGATTATTAAATCTACATTAGAACGTAGACATTGTAACATCCGGAAAATCACCGCGTCGCCGTGTTATAGTTACAACTATAGGTGAAAATATCAAAGGCCAATATTTATATAGTAATTTATGTGAAATGCTCGTTTAGTGGCCCCACTGCCCGCATACTACATTCGCGTTGGCTTATGTCGGAACTCCAAGTTATGGCCACTCGAGATAAATGTGCAGGGAAGGGAAAGAATGCGTCGGAGTCGGTGCTCAATCATTTGCTAATGCCAACTCACACGGTTTAATAAGATGCCACTATACATCTGCCCCGGGTTCGAATGGTTATGAAAGTCCGTGGCTTCGCTCGCGACATCTTTAACTATCTGTGTGCCAAGTTTCATTCAAATCCGTAAGTGTCTAATAAAATATTGGACCAAAATCCAATAAAATAAGCTTTATCTAAGCTCGAATAAGTACTATGTACTCGCAACGCGCTTTAGACACCGAGGTGGCAACCGTAAGAGCTTTTGTTTGTTCCAATTTCCCATCGACTGCACACAAATGCACAACTCAACTCATATACACATACACTGATACACCCTGATCCTAATTAAAATAATTACATCTTCCAAAATACTCGTATCACAGAAATCTAAATACAAAGTTTCAATCTCTATTTTATACTCAAAGAAATCAATTATGAGAGAGAGAACCTCTGAAACACCCTTTCAAATTTTATTCGTTTATAACGACAAAATAAATCCATTTATTTATTTTTTCGTTACAAAGTTATGTCCCAGAGTCCCATACTTTTGCATTTGTAATATCTTTTTCTTAATAGGTATATATCACAAAATAGAAAATTTCTGTATAGTAGTATGGACGTTTCTGTAGCACATGTGCTATTATGGGAGGTGGGGAACGGGGAGTGGAGACGCTCCTACGACTCTATTATAATGTGATATTACCGAATAAAACTGTCAAAACCCATTTGTCTGATTTATGTGATCCCTTTCGGCACTTTCCACGGGATATGCCCCACGCCATCTTGAACCTTAATGTCATACGCTTTAGATAACTTTTGCAGTAAAAGATGATCATAATAAAAATGTTTAGTTTTCATGGGGAATATGGTAAATGACACTTGAAACCTTTTTAGAAAAGTTCAAATACGGATTTTCCTCAGATATTGCGTTTTCATTCTTACATCGGCATAAAGTCATACTCGTAATAATAATAGGTTTTATGCAATTCGGTAGACGCAGGTTTGAAACCCGATACGGTCTCAATCTCTTGAAGATTTTCTCTGAATGTCTGAATTAGGATTTCTTAATAGTGCCCAACTATGTCATGCATAAAAGTTAGCCAATTTAAAAACATTTAAATTTAATTTAACTGATTCATATTTAACTAGCTGGTGCCCGCGACTTCGTCCGCGTTGTACGATGAAAGGTACCCTATGTCCTTTCTGGTGTCTCAGACAACGTGTATGCAAAATTTCATGGTGATCGGTTCACTAGTTTTTGCATGAAAGAGTTACAAACATCCATACATCCAAACATACTTTCGCATTTATAATATTAGTACGGATAGCTTTAGTTCAAGTAATATATTTCCATTTTATAATTTAATTAAAAATTCATTTCAAGTAACAAGTTTGAGTAACTCAATACACGTAGTCAAGTTACCGTAATCAGGGTACAAGTTGACGGTCGTACTCGTATGACGTGTCAATACTGGCATATGTCATGGCATAAAATAATTGACACATGCCGGAATTTCCTTTTTGGTGCTATTGTATGTAAATCATTGTTTTTCGAAGAGAAATACTGGAATAGACACACACATCGCCCGTCGAGAGAGAATTGAGAAATCACTTTTCGTAAGCTCTCATAAATAATGACGTCACTGTCACTGATACTTGTATAAAATTAATTAGGTATAGGTTAAATGATTGTTGCATTTAATAGTTCCACTACAAACTAATCTAAATCTATACTAATATTATAAAGAGAGAAGATTTGTTTGTTTGTATAATGAAGAAACTCAAAAACTAAAGGACCAATTTTGAAAATTATTTCACCTATACAAAGGTTAGGTTATATAGAACCTATAAAAAACATTAGCAGCTAGGCATAAAAACATAGGCTACATTTTATAAAGTTACGCAGGCGAAGTCGCACGGAACAGCTAGTAATTATATTATGTTAATTATGTATTTCATTAACCGAAACTGGATTGTTTGGAATTACAATAGAATTAGAGATACTACATCTTCTGAACAGGTTTTTCTCTAGACATTTTGTTTCTCGTCTTTTTACACATATACGATAAAAAGTTTCAAAAACTGTCATCACCGAGAAGCAGTCGAGGACAAATTAGCAAAGGTTTCGTTTTACCAATTCAATGTATGCCTTTGAATATTTGTTAGCCACAGATGAGGTCATACTCACCCATAAAACGGTTACAAATATTGAATAGAACGAAACTACAGTTTCATTTCCATATACTTCGGAGAGTGTGCTCAGGAGCTGCACGAACTCATACCGCCTTCCCCTTTCTTCCATCGGACATACAGACGTACAAATGGTTAACCATCCTCATGTTGTCTATATCCCTCTATTTAGGACCAAGCGCTTTAAAACATCTTTTATTTAGCGCACTGCCAACGTTTGGAACTCCTGAGCTCATATAACCCAAATCTTTTCAAAGTTCTCATGAATAGGCATCTTCTGGGTTGAGAATGAGGTTCGCTCCATCTTAGGCCTCATCCTTGCTACACAGTTGGTTGTTGGTCAAGAGCAAACCCATCTTTTATAAAATAAAATAAAATGTTCACATGACTGGAGTTTGAATTCTGATTGGACGTTACCTCTGAGTCTTATATTTCCTTTGTGCGGACCTAATGCCTAATACAGGTTATACGGGGTAATATACTTATATATTTACATTAGCTATTAAATTAAATATGCATATTGCATTTACAGAAATCTAAATATTAAAACTAATTTATTTATTTAGATTGTGTGATATTGTGTTTTTGTTCTGGTCGTAATAGCATCATCCGCATTTTATATAAGTTAGTAATAAATTATTTTCCAGCTTAGACTTAGTTGTAAATGCGTGTTGTTATTTGATTCCGTAACATGAGGTAACTTGACAAGTAAAAAACAGAGTGAGATAACTCGTCGCCTTCCGACTAGGGTCGCCACACGGTCGTCCTCTTCACCCGGACAAACTAAAAACCTATAGCAATTACGATGAGGCCTTGAAGAATAAGGTTCATATTCATAAATATTTCTTTGACAAGCAGCAAACGCCTGTTCAGTTCAGTATCTAATGATAGTGTTCAGATAAGTATCTAATGAAGACTAATAAATCAGTTTTGAAAACAACATAAAGTAGCTAGATTATGTGTCAAGTAGGTAGAAGTATTTCAAAATGTGTCAAGTAGGCTAATCGCCAATTAAAGTCACCGATAACCGGGAATGATGCAGATGATATACCTTTGTTTGTACGGTAAAAGTCTCAAACATTAAAAATAAAAAAAAAATAAAAAAAATCGAAGGATGCAATAAACCTTCCATAGGTTTGCATAATAAAACATAAAATTATTTATAAAAGTAACTAATCAACACTTTACTTGTAGTTGGTAAAAGAGGCCCTAAGTCTAACGATTATAGTGTGTCTTTTTTATTTATTTAAGGATTACCAATTTGACAACATTCAATACGACAAGTAGCTTTTACTTTTGAAACGCCTATGGAAGTTAAATATAAAATACTAGCCTTCGGGCTTGATGATGCTAGAAGCCATAAAACGCTTAGCTAATAGATACTTGCTTCTAAGTTACAAGCACTCATAAGAATAGACAGGGAAAGATACGTTGTGTTGTGTTATTTTGAAAATTACTAGATGCTTGGAATTCGGTTTGTAAAATACTAACAGTGAGACATCACTCCAAGAACACTCATTACAAATTCACAAAAACGAAGCTATAATGTGTTAAATAGGTACATACATGAAAAGCGCCATCTAATCCAATCATGAGGAAATAAATACAGACATAACACCATTAGCGTGAAATATTAACACACGTGAACTATTTACAGGAATATCCTAGCATATAAGGAATATTAAATTCAAGGTTTTGTATCCGGAATATATCTTGATCTAGAATACGACATCTATATGTCAATTTCCATCCAAATCCATTGAATAATTATTTATTTTAAATTTTAAAATGAAGTCCGTTCATGCAGCGAAGTGTGGCCACCCAACGGCAACATTCCCCCAGATTCCCACACCATGAATGCCACATTACATTAAAGTCAGCGACGTGTATGATGAAAATGAAACTTTAAATTGACGATTGTCGACACTACCAACAGCTCGCATGAGTTACGCCGCGTATACGTCTACTCTATACGATTGAACCAAAATGGAGAGGGACTATACGCGTTCATTACACTGTCGATACACCAATAGACACCACAAATTGTCTCTCATACAAATGTCGAATATATAGTTACTCAAAGGTAAGGAATATTTCAAACCAAATAAATATAAAATGTCTATCTTAATAATCTTACATTTAAGGGGTCAATGAGTAGTGTTGTTGACTCGTCGCACTACTCGCGATAACCTCCCAATATATACCAAACTCAAAACTCCAAAAAAAAACCCCAATATTAAATCTAATACTTAAGATACACGATTTTAAGTAATTTTTTTAACTAAAAACTAGCTGTTGCACGCGATTTCGTCCGCGTAACTTTATGAAATATAACCTATGTTACTTGCTGATAGTGTAGATTTCCATAGGCGATAGAATTTGATTTTAAAATTTCTATCGCCTATGGTCTCATTACAAACAAAAATACAAATATTTTCTCTTTAAAAAAGTATATATCTAATATTAGTATAAAAATATAATCAAATTCAAGGTTATGTATTCCCCGATCGTCTCTTACAAATCTCCACCGATTTTGAAGATTTCTTCCGCAATTGTATGAAAAGAAAATATTCTGCGTTTGTTAATGAATAAAATTGTTTTATTTGTATATAGTGAACGCCTTTTGAAAACAAATAAAACTGGTCAGTTTTAACGATTTTTATAAGTAATAAATAAATAAATAAATAAATAAATAAATAAATAAATAAATACTTGTTACGTAAGCCTAACATACGAAGACCGCTGAGCCTGCATCGCCCTGAATTCGGTCCGCGGTTGCGACACCAAGTCGCGCTGACGCTGCACCCCGTTAGCGTCAAACCCGTCGCCGGAAACAATAATCATCACTTTCTGTACCTAACATCGGTCAAATTCACTCCTATATTAATTGCATTTACATTAAATTTAATTTTTAATTAATAAATTATGTCGCTGTGACCACGCATAACTGGCGCAGTCGGTAGGATATCAAAGTCAGTAGGTACGCGGCGCAATTAAAATAAGGACTCCAAAAAATCGTTGTTCCTGTGTGCCCTGTTGAATCTGTCAGCGATATCCGAATCTACCAGGTAGTCCATCAAGGAGAATCAAGACGTCGATTCATGCAGGAAAAGAATACCTAAAATGTAGGTACCTACTGGTGAGTGCTTGATTTTTTATAGGTTTCAAGTGTTCCCATTCCTAGTTTTATCTTATTATTAAATTTTTCAAAATTTTCCATCCTAGCAATTTAGTGAGAAGTAAGCTAGATAGTCGTAAGACTTATAGATTAAGAACCTTAGCCAAAAATAGACGATTTTATTAGACCCTGTGTTACAACCACATCTGGTTACAATTACAATGATCCACGATTCAATAGCGTTTTGCCCCAATTCCATGACAACCTCCACATATTTATAGGGCCTCATATACTTACACCACCATATCATATACTTATAATTCCAAGGATCCTCAAGTAATGTGATCAGAATTTTGAATTCTATTTGACCTCAACAGCAACAAGGCTCTAACTTTTTTTTTCGCCCCGCGTCTTATGACTGGATACGATCTGAACACGATTGGCTTAAATTTGGTAGTCCACCCCCAACTTACTATTTATAGGGCCTCTTTCACCAACTACAAGTAAAGTGTTGATTAGTTACTTTTAGAAATAATTTTATATTTTATTAAATTATGCACTCGGTTTACTGCATCCTTCGATAGGCGATTTTTTTTTCTTATTTTCTTTTTAATGTTTGGGACTTTTACCGTACAAACAAAGGTATATATCATCTCCTTCATTTCCGGTTACCGGTGACTTTAAATGGCGGTTAGCCTACTTGACTTGACACATGGTGAAAGATGCCCATAATCACGTGAAGTTAACTTTAATGAGGTCGATCATAAGTAATAAAAATTAAACCTCACGTCTCTAGTTCCCAAACACGATTTTCCTGGAAGATGTATTGAATAGTATTAACCTAGTGGATGGTATTAATAGGTGATATTTTTACCTGTCATTGTGCAGTTTATCAGCCCTGACCCAGGGCGCAGGGCCCCACTCCTCGTCCGCTGTGTCTTCCGTCTTCATCTTCAGCAGCCCCGACAGCCAAGTGTAAGACTTACTCCGCTTCATCGCACACGCACTACATTCTCCCCATCACTTCACAGTTCAACATTCCACTTCACAGGCACTTCACCGAATCAATTTATTAACAATAATTGCGCACGAGGTCACCTGACAAACGTTGTCAAAATAGGCAATAATTTGAAATCATTAAAATACTCCATCGGCATACACAAACAAAAAGCATTCTAAAAACGTACTCGAACGAATCGCAATCCAAATTGATTCTTATGCGAGCTAGAAATAGGATTGAAGTTGAAATTAAAGCTTCGCGAATAGGCGTGAATGAGGCGAGTGACGACGCCCACAAATCGAATTGTAATCTCACCGAATAAAATTGACGTTAACGATGATCAGAGAAAAAATAACCTCTTGTGACCCGTTAGCTCGCAACAAAGAAGGTGATGATCACGCTGAAGTCCGACTGTCTTTGAGGTGTTTGGTAACAGTCGCATCACCGTCAAGAGGCTTGACCTGTAACAACAGACACGAAACGTGTTCATTAAGCAATCGACGTGAATGTATGACTGTATGTTTGTATGTGAATTCAAAAGCGAATAAGTTTCAGATGTGTATACGCAATCTGTATTGACATTTTATTTATTTAGCTGTATACACATGATACACATGCTAAATAGAATAATATCAGCTTGAAAAGATATATTATTACGATGAATTATACATATTATTATAATAAATATATTGGTGATAGATTGACAAGTGCGGTGACAGTAATTCGATCGATTCGCGCAGTGCGTTCAAATCAAATAAGAGTAAGTTTGATCTGTGTGTATCCTGTGTGTCTGTCTGTGGCATCGTAACTCCCAAACGGATAGATCGATTTTGATCCAGTTCTGTTTGTTTGAAAGCTAACGTAATCGTAATAGTTTCCAGCTATAATTTATAAAAGTGTTTAATTTTGTGGTATGAGCCAAAGATTTAAATCGAGAGATGCGCCCTTACTAGCGAAACTGTGTTACAGTTCGCGAGCTACAGGCAGTAGCTCAGTAACTGTGTTACTATGCGAGTCTTTTGTCTAAACACACTTTTAAACACAGACAACATTTCGAACGATTTTTTTGATAGTAAAGCAGTTGCTGGCGTGCAACTCAATTTGGTTGAGCGCCTGCGCTCAACCCATTCTTAATAATTTTTGGTGTGTTTTAAGTATGGCGCGGGGAGATTAGGGCACATCTTTCGATTTAAATATGACCGATAACCTGGGGAAGACTTAATTAAGGGTGATTGTACAAATGCGCCCAAAAATCACCAATCGATCCCAGGTTTAACTCAAAATACAGATAGGTAAATCGCTCTAAAGACTTTCTCTTTATTAAATAAACATTACGAATGCATAAAAGACTCAATGAAAGAATCGTTTGCATATTAGCGCCATCTAGTTACAAATCGTGGCTATTATATTAAATCCGATTTAACAGTGGTGTGCTGTTATTTTTTAGAATTTAGAATTTAGAATTTAGAATTCCGCCAGCGTGAATCTGTCAAGTATTATTCAAGAATATATTCTCATTGTGAAATGTGAAGTATTTTATTTGTTTTGTTATCTTTAGATGTAATCGTGTGTGTGTGTTTGTGTGTGTGTGTGTGTGTGTGCGTGCGTGCGTGCGTGCGTGCGTGCGTGCGTGTGTGTGTGTGTGTGTGTGAAGATCATCAGCCGATTTTCTAATGAGATCTCGCTAACTTCCACATGTTCGATTGATGCAAAATATGATTTATTATTATTTCGGTGGTATTTCCGTGACATGGTAATCCTGATCTGATGCTGCAGAAACAAGTAGGTAGTCTGCGGAATATCCAACTTCTCAACAACTTATAGCAGATATAGCGTGTTTGGGCTCAATTGAAAGATGGGGTTTAGTTTATAATAAGCTTTTTAATTATAAATAGCTTGTTAAATAACTTATAACGCACGCCATCCATTTGAAATAGGATGATTCGCTTTTTTAAAACTGTACCTACCTACCTTACTGTATGTAAATTTCGTTAATGTTTAGAAACAATTTGCATAAAAGATAGTTTACAAAATGGGTGGCAACGCACTGAACGTAAAATGCAAGTCAGGGAAAGTCAGTTCAGAATGACTCGTGACTCGTGAGGTCACCTCAAACAGAGAGTAATCTGGAAGCCCAAGTTTGCGCTAAACGATCCCGAGTGACTTGGCGCTTTTAAACTCGTTTCCACTTTCTCCATTATTCTACACTAGCCCTGTTTACCGGTTTCACCCGCCTCGGTTTTTATCGAGCAGGCGACCGCATCGCAACGCCTATGCGCGTTTTTTCGTTTTGTCTTATAGGTAGATTAGATACATATTTATAAATTATTTTGTCCAATTTCTAAGGGTCTTAGCATGATTATAAATAGCATTTAACCTTCCTCAAGAATGAGCTATTAAACGAAAAAAAAAATGCAATCAAATCCGACTGCTAATTCCAGACATTAGCATGTTGAAACCAAAAAGAACTTCTTAGATAGATCTTTTATTATACGTTACAGATTCTGACAGAACAAACGTTCCATATCGTTTGAATTTTTTGCAAATATTATGCAATATGCAATTTGTTTTAAAGAATGTCGGTCGCCGAGGGGTACACCATTATAAAAATTTATTTATTTTTATTTATTTATTTACAGGAACATATATATTTAGTTTGTTGGCTATGAAATATTTCAAATATTAGCTGTGTCGATGAGAAAGTGTATGTACTATAAACTAGGCTCCAGTTCTCGCTATATTATTATGCAAATAGCAAACAATTGATAGGTGTTCCTGTGTTGGCCCGTCTGTGCGCTTGAGTCATTACCACTCGTAACCTTTCCTCTCGCAACCGCTGAGACAACATCGCAATGTCAATATTTGCTACTAGCGGACAACTTACAAACGGATTCTTAGCTTGTTTTTTATTTTAAAATATTTATTCTACTTATGGATATATACGTATTTTATTTGTTAAGCTCGACAGACAGGCTGACGGCCAAAGTACCTGACCTAGCTTTATGAAATAAAGACACAATTAAAGAATATTTTAATGTGCTTAAATATTTTTTTTTTCTTTTTAGTTTAGTCTTTATTTCATAAAGCTAGATCAGGTACTTTTGAAGATATTGAAGATTGTCTAATCAACCGTTTTTCTTTGCGGTCCTGTTTATTATATAAGTACTAGCTGGTGCCCGCGACTTCGTCCGCGTTGAACGATGAAAGGTATCCTATGTCCTTTCTGATGTACCAGACAACGTGTATGCAAAATTTCATAGTGATCGGTTCACTAGTTTTTGCGTGAAAGAGTTACAAACATCCATACATCCAAACATACTTTCGCATTTATAATATTAGTACAGATTAGTACGAATTATGCACTCTCCAGATTATATTAGGTATAATACTTAATATGTAAAAATCTCATATCTCGTTGTTCGTTCACTCTCTTGCAATATACAATTTATAAAAATACGCGGACGAAATCGTGAACAACATCTAGTTATTTTTCTAAAAACGTAAAATTATTTAAAACGAATATCTGAACCGAACTGATTTTTGTCTAGACGAATGTCGGTTCAGGTAACAGCCTAGTTCATCATAAAAGAGGTTGAATTATAATGTTTGAGCTGCTATTTAAACATTTTTAAAACTGTTAAATTTGGTAAAATCACCTACATATGTCAATTGCATTGTCTTTAGTAATTGACAACATTTTTGTTACAATACAACATATATTATCCACTCAAATGTAAATATTTTGTATTGTATTATACCTGTTCACGTTTCTAGGTATTTAGATGGATAGTTGCAAAGCTATTGAGAAGGAAATATTTAAAAAAAAAACACAAACACAAGGCAACAGTTGACGATTTAAAGTAAAAAATTAGACAAATCAAATTGAAAGTGGCTTTCATCATAATATATATTTTAGTAACACATAGCTGCGAAGTAGGTAGATCATTTGTTCACCATATATGGCCATTAGCCACCAATAAAATTATTAGATGTCCATTGACATTGATCATTGAGAAATACACAATTGAGAATAAGATTGACGATGAACTAATTCAAATGTTATGGCCAGGATAATATTGAGTCCATAAAACATTAGAATAAACTGTGCCACTGGCGGATTTTAGCAAAAAGAAGCCTTGTAATCGATAAAAATCGTCATAAATATTTAAATTTTTAAAATGCTAAAATTATGTACATACATAATTTGCAAAAAAAATTAAGAAGAGGAAACTGGCACAAATGACAAAAGCCTGCTTTATTGTAATTTCTCTTCTCTTGACAGATTATATTCTATCAAATTAACTAATTAATTCGGACGTGGGTCCACTGCTCAACTCAACTCAACTCCACTCAACACTCACGCGCATCTAAAACTACTATAATTAATTGCTTTTCACTCACGTGTCACTTTACAATTTATAATGAAGCACATACGAGTATTTGACGATCGTCATTATAATAATCCGAACATCAATTTTATCAACAGATTCCAATTAAATTTTCAATTTGTTTTAACTAATGACATTAATACCCAATATAGGTCGTAGTTTAGCTAAGTCACATTCGTACTCGATCTTGAGTCCCGATATTATTACTTACTAGCTGTTGTATTCGACTTCGTCCGCGTAACTTTATAAAATATAACGTATATTACTCGCTGATAATATAGCTTTCTATAGGTGAAAGAATTTTTAAAATCGTCCCACTAGTTTTTGAGTTTATTCATTACAAACATACAAATATTAGGTCCTTACATATGAAAGTGGCGTTTTGTAAGGGAGGAACAGAAAGTCGATTTTTTTTTTAATATAATATATTTATTTAATCAAAGTATGTACCACTGCTATCTATGCACTTTTGCCATTTCATAGGTTCATTGATCCCTTTACTAAAAAAACCATTCGGACGGGAATCAATAAAATCTTTGAAGGCGCTTTGGACTGCCCCATCGGAGTTGAAATTTTTTCCCTTGCAAGAAGTTATCCAAATTTCGAAAAAAATGGTAATCTGTTTTCGCAGTTCTGCAGCACTGGTGCCACGATGGAACTTGTACTCGTAAATAACGCGATATATCAAGTTTTCCATTTTGTAAACTGAGTGACGCAAAGAAAAAACCAAAAAAGGAAAAAACAAATGAATTACGGTTTTCGTGAAAACACAAAAACATGAGTAAATAGCTGTATAAATTTAAAATTGGAATTCCTAACCAAACCAAATATCTCCTATATTTGAGATCAAAGTGGCCAGTACGACAAAACGCCAATTTCATATGTAAGGACCTAATATACAAATCTTCTCTCTATATAATATTAGTATTGATTTTACTTAATATTTCCTTATTTTTCTACTGCGTTATGCGTTATGATCCCTAATAGTACAATAGTGAATGTTTGCCTGAGTGCATGCGCGCATGCTGCATGCTGCATGCTGCATGCATAGTGCATAACAGATGAGGCCGCACGGGGTCGTCACCCCGGTTCGCCTCGGGCCCTATTATCGTATCAACTTGTCATTACAACAACTATAACAACTATAACGGCAAGGTATATGTGGAGGCTTATCTCTTAATATATTATGTATACAGTAGGTAATATACTGATATTACTGTTCTGAACTGATACTGAACTTACGTGATACTCGTAGTTGGGACTGAGCGATAACCGTGTGTCGACGCGTAAATATAAATTCACATATAAATACATAAATTATTTTTAATCGGGAAAATAATAAAAAATGTTTAATAAAATTTTTGATTTAAAATAAAAAATCGCCGTTAATTTTATGTAGAAGGTTTCATAAAATCTCATGTGCTCTACTTAGATACTTACATCTATAATAAAACTCCTTGAATTACATATACAAATGATAAGAAATGTGATATCCTTGTAAATACACATAACAATATATTTACACAACATTCCAATATTTTTATTGATAACGTATCAACCAAAAATTACGCAAATAGAACTGCTCGTCCAAATTGATTACTTAATGATAAATATATAAATATAGCATTCATAGTGAATGTATTTCAAATTCATAAGTATATGATGTTATTTGACCTTTTTTCTTGCAGATTAAGTATTCCAAAACTTCCAATATTCCAGATTAAGTATTCCAGATTAATATTAAGTAGCTATTGGACAGTGAATTTTCTTAGTGTCCATCCTAATAACTACATATTAACAACAATCATTAAATATTTTATTTTAAATTAATGCTTATAAGTAAATTTAGTTATCATTAGGTTAGAATGTCAGGCGGGAACTTACAGAGATTTAGATGGTCAGCATTTCGCAAATATATCAAAATATAATCAATTATATGACAGCATATCGCTACGCCGATACATTTATAATATAAATATAAGGGCAACAAAAAAGTCAATTTATGCTCGAGGAAGTTTATTAAGAGTGTAGTTGAGAAGTTACCGTTGCTGTGAACTCATCACGCGACTCATCAGCCTAAGGCCTAACCTAACCTAACGCGACACCTCAAACATTATCTCCTCTATATCAACAACACGCGCACTTTACAGTACAGTCATTCATAAAAATGTTTAGCTGATTATTTATTTATTTTTCTTCGCACATTCCACACAGCACCATTTAATTCCACATTAAGTAACTAGGCATGTACTACAATAGGTTACTTTTATTTGTAAACACATACATATTATAGATAGAAAAATCCATCATCAGTCAGGACAAAGGTAAATGACACATAAACATTTGCCCCTAGCGGGATTCGAACCCGCGACCGTTTGGTTAACAGCTAGGATTACTAGTCGTCAACGTGTTTATATTGAGTCGACGTTTTTCAATTCTGTGTTGGTATTTAAGAATAATACTTACTGGCCATTTATAATCTAAATTCAATCGTAGAATATGCCACTGTTTGACTAATTTATTTATTATTGTAATTAAAAATAATATTTGGATAGAAATATGTGTATTTAATCTATACTTACTGATATTATAAATAGGTAAAGTTAGTTGTTTGTCTGTAGGAGGCAATCTTCGAAACTACTCATCCGATTTAAAAAAAATCTTTCACAAATAGTTAGAATAGAATTTCTTTCAGGGTGAACATAGGCTAAATATTCTAATAAGGCACTGGCTATATAAAAATAAAGGTATAACCCTTTGCAAAAGTATAATGTCAACGCGGACGAAGTCGACGAAATTAAATATATGTTCTTTGAATTAAATAAATAAAATTAAATATACGCAACTATTAATTTTGAAGTCCTTGAATAGTAAAACAGCTCTAAGCCTTTCAAGTTACGTAACACTCATAAGTTATTGCGTATTTTTTAATAAACATGAAAATATTGTTTAGATAAGGATGTTTGCGCTTCGCTTTGCAAACATTTGCTCAACATTGCGACTTCAAGTAACTAGAGATTGTCACCAGGTAGTCACATTAAAAGGGAAGATAAGGTTCCTCAACTAAGCTACAGGCTTCTGTTGGAGAATCAACGGGAATTATTAACTATTAACATAATTTAATCTTATCTAATTAAATATTCGTGTTTTATATACAAATTAAATTTTTTATCACAGTTTATTTACATTTGATTTTAATATAATATGTGCGCCATTTTGTAGGCAGCGATATAATCCCATTGCTTCTGATCAAAAAACTGCGACAAGCAGTTTTTTTTTGACAGTCCTCTATGTTAACCTAAATAATTCTGAATATACTGAAACATTAAGGATGGCTGGTTACCATCCTCATCTTGTCGATATCCCTCTGTTTAGGACCAAGCGCTTTAAAACATCTTTTATTTAGCGCACTGCCAACGTTTGGAACTCCTGAACTCATATTACACAAATATTTTCAAAGTTCTCATGAATAGGCATCTTCTGGGTTGAGAATGAGGTTCGCTCCATCTTAGGCCTCATCCTTACTACTCAGTTGGTTGTTGGTCAAGAGCAAACCCATTTTTTATTAAAAAAAAAACAGGTGAATATCGTAATTAGTAATATGCCGATTTTGCTCCACTTTTTCAATAATGTAATTGACTTTTACTTGTAACAGTTTGACCAGAGCGAGCTTTTCTTTGACGTTGAAATTTTGTAATAAGACTGCAAAATGTATCGATATTCTTCATTCTTCATTCAGTCATTTAGGCGGACAGAAAAACAATAGAAAATGTTTATCTAGTTGTTTTTACTTTTTATATTTCTATTTTTAAAAAGTCAACTAAGTATTTAATGGTATCAAAACCATACAAAAATAAAAACAGTACAACCAGAGATTTTAATGGAACTTTTTTTTTCACCGTTAAAGTTAAACAATTTACTATTAATTTAATTTATTATTATTATTATTATTATTATTATTATTATTATTAAATTAGTTAAATTCTTTCAATTGGACGTCAATTAAACGTGAGAAAATCACAAAGGAACTGTGCATTAAACATGTGATATTATTTTATCGTAAAATAAACTGAAAACTGAAATAATATTTGATGGAGATTAGAATGAGACGCGTTGAACACGTTTCGTGTATAAATATAATAATAAAGTTAATATTAGTTGCATTTACGTGGTGGACGAGTGAGTGACTATTCTCAGTTGATGGGATCCCTTCAACTATTCAATAAGACATGTAAGTCACTTTAAAAACAAATCACATTTATTCAATTTCTAACATGCGATCATCTATTAAGATAAGAAATAATAAATAAACAATATAATAGATGGCTTAACTGTTTAATTAAACCATTATTATTAACTAGTTAATTTTATCTTGAACATGCACACTTACCTAAATTAAAGTTTCAAAAAAATTTTGATAGTTTAGGTGCTCAATAAATTAAATATAATAAATAAATTAACGGAGCAATAATATTAATTATTTCACATTGATTTACATATATCATCTAATAACAAAAATTTGTTTTAAATTACAAAAAAATTTTACAAAAAAAAGTTTTAAATTAGATTAAAACTATATTAAATAATCTGACAGACACGACACGATTACGAGTAATAATTTCTTTGAACGTATTATATGTATATATCCAATCAATTCTAATATACAATATTATAATATTGAACCTTATTTAAAAAATATTTGATCTACAGCATCAAACTGTATTTTGACATGTGTTTTTTTTTATTATTACAGAAGTTTTCGCAACGGATGCACCTACTGAAGAAACTTTCTTAAAAAGACGTGCAAATGTATTATACGGACTCTTGGTACTTTAAAGTTTCAAGTATTAAGTGACAGTGTATTCGTTGACTGAAACAATGAGACCACATAATGTGAAATACTAAGGACCAAAGTTTCAAAGTTTATTAGGCGGACAGCGATATTCTATAGGCGGAGGGCAATAGTGAAAAAATGTCGAAATTGGCAGAAAAAGAGAAAAGCGTCCATTTGGACGACGTGCTCGAGAAACTGGGAGCTTTCGGCCGCCACCAGGTGGTGACGTTGTGTATGTTGGCACTCGTGTACGCGACCAACTCAATGTACAACATCAACTACGTATTCGCTGTGGAGAACGTCAACTACAGGTAAAAAAAATTACTCTTCATTTGCACGAACCATATATGTTTATGGATGGGCCTTTTCCATAGCAAATAATACTGGCCAACCAACGAGTCCTACCTAAATGAAGGCCGATTTTTACCTACAAAAATCAATCTGATTTTGCGAATCAGATAGTTTTTGAGGGAGTGATTTTTTTTTTGTTTGAAAATGCCCATCCATAAACATCGATGGCACGAACATGTCTCTAAAGATTCTTACCTAGTACAAAAAGTAATTCCTACTAAAGTAATAATCTGGCGATTTATTTATTTTAGTCCTATTTTACAGTTTTAGTAAAGATTTTAGTCCTTTTTACCTACTATGTATGTCTTATTTTGTCGTTTTCGAGAAAATAATTTATATATTTACTGTCCCGCTTCCGGCTTCGCCCGGGGTGCACTGATTATCCCTCTATCCATTGGTGAAAACCGCATAAAAATCGGTGCAGTAATTTTTGAGTTTATCGCGAACAGACAGACAGAAAGACAGACAGACGGGGCGGAGGACTTTGTTTTATAATATGTAAGGACAAGGATTTACTATGAGCGATTATGATGATTGGGTGAACCCTTTGTTTTAGAGATCCCGGATTCGATTCCAGGCAGGGTCAACATTGGAAATTAACTTTTCAAAGTTGGCTCTGATCTGGAAAGTAATGGCAGGGCACACTGGGTGTCGCCAGTAAGGTGGCGGCAGTAACCACACCTTACAGAACAACAGTACCTACAGTGTATGAACTTATTTCAAATTAGTTGGCTAATTAATGTTAATATCGATTTCAAAATCAAGCAAAAGCAACTTGCTTTTATTTGCCGAATTATTTGCCCTCTTATTGACAAAATAACTACGACCGCAGTAAACAATTAACTTTATTTATGTTCTGGATTCATTTTCTCTTAAATCGTAATTATTCGAATTTTATCACTTTTTTACGTCGGCAGACAGGCTGACGGTCCACTTGATGTTAAGTGGCTACCGTCGCCTAGCAACGGTGCGCTACTGACATAGTAGGATTAAGAATAATAGGGATTGATAAAGGATAGAGAAATTGAATCGGATAATTTACTATCGTCAATTTTACTTTGCTCGTATTGGCTTCGTTGAGATTTCCAGTTTCCAAAACACAACACATTTATGAAATAGAGTTTTAATTTTGAAACAGATGTAAGATTCCATCGTGCGACACCTCTGACAGCAAGTTCGCCGTTTCTTGGCTGAACACCTCCAATAGTGATCAGGAGATCAAACTGTGCAGCTACCATCCACCCGAGGACGAGGAGTGCTCTGAGTTCAATGACAAAGTCGAGGAGTTCTGCCACGAGTGGGTATACGATGTGCCCGACAGCTTCGTTGCAGAGGTAAGCAGCAGGACACTAATATGGTGATACTAAGTAGAGATTGACATATGCCGTCGCTAAATAACGTGATACATGCCATACATTTTATTCTTTCGAACTTCGTTATCGTTTTAAATTGTTACTTTGGCTAAGGTCCCAGTACTCGGTACCATAATAATCAACTATCAAAACAAACAAATGTTCTAAGCTATTAAGGGATTCACATAGGCCAATGACATTGACGATTTGACCTTCAACGCTTATCGCCCTCTACCGTAATAACAGTTCAAACTAATTCCGCACGAAAAACTCAAACTTAGTCCACACCTCAACTCAACGCAGTCACTGAGACACTGAAGATCCATACATTTAGAGTTCAACAGGCCTGACAATTGTGCTTTTTTGTATTTACCATTTTAAAAAAAATTGCGTAATAAGCCATTTTCGAAACAATTTTCAATATAAGTCAAATTCTTCTTATGTTCTAACTTTTATTGTGGGGTTTCTATTACTTCGATGGAAATTCTAAACAATACAATTTGTTCTTCACATGTTTAAGTATAACATATATTTTTTGACACTTTCTTGCAACATATTTATTAAACAATGCAAATTTTTAAGATTTAGCCTTTGTTTACCCCTTAATACTGATATAATATGTTTCTGGTTAAGTAGAATCAAGGATCTAGTGAGATTATTAACAGTATAATTGATGTCTTGTGGATCTCTTGTGGATAATGTTGATCGATATTATTTAGACATATTTGCGGCGCCTGCAGCCTGCGCATTTCTAACAATATTATACGAGTAGAGCCAATGTATGTAACCGGTTCCTTGCATAATAATCGTCTCTGTGTCTAATAATTCTAGTCGAGCTTTTGGATTGTAAATTACACTTTTTATAGCATCATTTTTAAAATGATTTCTAAAGTGATAAAATCTACTAAGTCCAACGTTTTGGACGTTATTAGGTACGTAGTACATGCAGTAATTGTATGACGTATTAAGACACTTGTTTATTACAGTTCGGATTGGCATGCGAAGATTGGAAACCGACATTAGTGGGTACAATACACAGCTTCGGAAACATGATAGGATTACTAATACAGGGACAAATATCCGACAGGTAATTATCGCTAATAAAAATTATTTATATAATATATATACCTACGAAATAACAAGCAATTAATGATGTTGAAATGATCAGATTCGGGCGCAAAACAGCGGCGGTGTTCGCGGGAACCATGGGAGCTCTACTTGGAATCACCAAGAGTTTCGCTCCATCGTTCTGGGTCTACATAGTACTGGAATGTCTCGAGGCCGCTATTGGAGACGCGCTCTCACCGATGTTCATGTTAAGTAAGTTAACTTATGTCGCATAAAATAAGATATGAATTCCCTTAACTTTCTCTTTTTGCTCAACAGGTATTGAGATTGTCGAAAAAAAACGTGCAGTTCTGTTCCAAATGATATTACTGAACTGCTACACTCTTGGCCTCATCATCATGCCGTTCATAGCGTGGTCGGTGCCCTATTGGAGACACTTCCTCAGGGTTATATATGCACCGACCTTACTCGTGCTCACATACTCCTTCTTCTTAGACGAGAGCATACGATGGCTCTTCAGTAAAGGCAAGAAGGAGAGAGCTATCAAGCTAATTGAAAAAATCGCTAAGAGGAATTCGGTGCAAGTAGACAGATCGCTGTTGGACAAATTGGATTATACTGAAGACTCCGCTGCCGCTCCTGAAAAGTTCAACGATGGAAAACTTCTGTTAAAAACTTTCAAGTCACGCATAATGCTGCAAAGATTCGTCGTGTGCATGGTGTGGTGGTTCACGATCACCTTGATCAACTACGGCATGATGATCAGTTCGGTTCTATTCGACGGAAACAAGTATATCAATTTCGCGTTCCTGATGATGATGGACATCCCGGCGAATGTGTTCTACTGGCTGGCTCTCTCCAAGTACAAGAGGAAACTGCCGTTGCTCGTGTCTTTCCTGGTCGGGGGAGTGTTTTGTGTCCTACAACCTTTCGTCCCGAAGGGTTACGCGTGGGTCGGACTCACATTGCTGATGGCGTTCGAGATGCTGGCCACTTTCTCCTACAACATAGTTTACATATACACCTCGGAACTGTTCCCCACGTACACCAGAAACTCAATGCACTCCATATGTTCAGCTGTGGGACGAGTCGGCTCGCTCATAGCACCGCAGACACCGTTGCTGGTACGTCATCCTATGGTTTCATTAAGTACATGATTGAATGCAATGACGCAAATGATTTCTATCTAGGTTGAACGTGTAACGCCCCTTGCGTATATATGGTTTCCTGGGTACACTACCATAACCAGCAGCTTGTTGGACTTGCTCTTTCGGATTAAAACTTTTTTCATGCTTTTCAATACACTAGTTCGTTGTCAATTTGAATATGTAGAAACTCATACAGTGCTTTCTTTATTGTGCTACCCAGAATTTATAATGGCCTTATTTGTGCACATATAAAATATATTTTGTTTGACTTTATATGTATAGCGAATATTGATCAATAGTGTATTACAGGTTTCAATAAGATAGGAAGTTTCAGTAACGCTTTTATTGTTCTTTTGTTGAATGTACTGATGTTTCTTTAACAAATGGTGGCATCGTATTTCCTAAAAATGTTTAATTGCAGATATCGTTATGGAGTGGCCTGCCGCCGTTCCTGTTCGGCGTCACTTCGCTCTTGTGCGGTTTGCTCACATTGCTGATGCCGGAGACGGCTCAGACGGAATTGCCCGACACGGTCTTAGAGGCCGAGACTATCGGACGGAAAAGAAAACAAACCAAACCCTTAAAAGAACACCAGACTCTTTTGTAAAAAAAAACTAGTTCATCAAGTCAATATGACAATTTTTGTGTTCCTAATATTTAAATTTAGCGACAAAATAATGTATAAAATAATAGAGTTGTATAATGTTTAATTTAATTACAGTTTAAACTCAATTAACCTTAGTTAAATGTTCTCAGAATACTTTAAAATGAGGTCTAATTTCCTACTCGTAGTTTTTATCACTCGTCACATTATTTGTTTAAGTAAATGTTGGTCGTGCCAGAGTCGGAGTCGCGCTTGACTGTTTGTATTGGAATTAGATGTCGCGTTGCAATATTTGTTCTCGAGTCAGCTGAAGACGAAAGAAGTGATGGCTGTTAGATTGTGTACTGTACCTACCACTAAATATTCAGTACATTCCTTGTATTTTTTTAAAATACATTAAAGTCTAGTGTAACACTGTATGAGTATTGTACTATCATGTTTTGTTTTTGTTTTTTTTTTTTTTCAATGAGAAAGAGGAGGAAAATCTTCCAAAAGACATCGGTCAAGTGACCGATAGTGTGAGGTTTTTACTCACTAAAAACCTCCCCTCTAGTACCTAGTACCACAGGACCGCGCTAGCATTACTTCGCGGTACTAGGCCTTCCTATCTGCTGTCCACAGCTACACCTACGGATGTACAATGCTATCATGTACCTACAATGTTTTCTGTATCTAACAGAGTGAACAAACGCCAACTTTGCTAACATTCATTTACTTTTAATGAACAACATGTATTTCTGTGCCATTGAAAGTAATAAATGGTCGCCCACAATATTTTTAATGAAATCCAGTAATATCTGTACGCAGAGCACATTGCAAATGCTTCAACTCATTTATGACTAAATTGAGGACAGTTAAAAATGCTTCTCGGAACGCTTTTAAGCGCTCAAAAGGTGAACTTGATTATAAAGCGCTATGAAAAATTTACGAGTAACAATAATAATGAGAAACTAATAAGCTCCGACTGCTACTTAACTCTCTGAGAATTAACTTTTAATCTCTGAGTTATAAAAAAGGGGAAAAGAGTAAATTGTAAAGATTTAAAAGCCAAGGAGGAGAAACCTTAATCCACAAATTCAAATTTTCCTTTTATATTAATAATTGTATAGGGTATCACCCAAAGTCGGTTGTATATGATTTATCTATACAAATGGTGTGTTCAATCTTGGTGTATTATTTACTATTTATTTTTATAAGTATATTATATTATTAGCTAAATAATCAACAAAAAATTGTGTATATTGTATGTATACTTAATTAAATCGTTAAAACTATGTCTATATTAAGAATATTTCGATTTATTTATACAAATATTTTATTTTATTAAAACAATTTAATAATGTTAGAGATAATAATTATTTCTGAGTCTCATATGCTCGTGTGCTTTTTAAAAGTGAAATGTATGTGCACATGTGCTTCCATCGCCAGCAATCATTTGAGAAATGCTCCGTCCGCGGTCGTGACCAATTACGTTCGTTTCTTCATTTTAATTCAGATAATACACATTAACGCGTCTCAATCTATCGATGCTTTTATTCACCATGTCTTCAATTTTATTTCCAAATTAGAGACACGACCATGAAAATTGTCTGGAAATGTCATTAACACAATTTCCGTCTACAAAAACAAGTAAGGAACACGGAAACCTCCGCAAGAAACGCATCCACTCTTTCGTGCTTTCGACATTACCACTCTGCACTCCGCATTCTGCACTCTGCATTCTGCACTCTGCACCTTGCACTCTGCACCCTGCACTCTGCCCTCTGCACCCTGCACTCTGCACTCTGCAGTCTGGTCATCCCGAAGGACCGTTCTAGATGGTTCCACACGTACACACTTTACAAACTTTATCTCTTACGATATTAGATATGTCTGCTGGATCTCTCCTACGTGGATTTCAGTATACGAGTCATCAGAATTTCTCGATGAATAGTAAATTTACTCTAGTTTAAATATAATCAAATGTTGTTCTAAAAACTCAATCTACAGATTGCTAGTTTGGCTAGTGAGAGATGAAATCAAAATGGGCGGCAAATTCAAAAATTTGTACATTTTAACACCGCTTATATATTTGCGTAATACGTATCAAAATTAACACATTAAATTATTTAAAAGATGTCCAAAATATCGTACATATGTTGTGTTCTACACAAGTCTTGTTCTTGTCCTGTATGGGTTACGAAAGTTTGGATCAGTTTTTCAAAGTGATCAAGCAAAGGAGATTTTTTTCAAAAAACTTTTTGGTTCTCGCTACAAAACATAAAAATTGTTTGAATCTACATAGATGTTTTTTTATTTATTTATTACTTCCGACAAAACGCAAATCTGTTTATTGACCGAATTACCCTCGTATGTACAAAAGTGTCTTCTAATAGGTAAGATAAGGAAAGTGTAATGAGATTGCTGGAAAGTACCGACAGGTTGGTCTCGATGGCGAAGTGTCCTAGATTATAGGTCGACTTGACGATCTCTCTGTTCACTGTTCAGTGGGAGGAGCGTCCGCACCTCTAATTTAGTACCATCATGCCTCAGAGCTCAGAGGCATGGCATTGCACGGCATTGCCTCTAACAGCAGTCCTATTACTCATTTATTGCTATACGCCGAGTTCGTCTCGCAAAAAGATACTTACAAGCAATTCACTTAATTGTACCATAAAATTCGCTCATCCAAGTGCAATTATTGCATTACGAAAAAGTTAGCTGTCTTAAGCGTTTACTGTTTCCTCCTAAGTGTACCTAAGTGTTCTACGTACGGTCATATTTGAACGAATCTTCATAATCATCAACGTCATCCCCTAAGCGTCAATTTTTAGACAAACGTCTTTTTAATTAAGCGTTACTCACTGGACTGATGAGCGTTGACAGCTCATCAGTCCAGTGAGGGAGCGATCGGTGGTCTTCTCGTCTACCCAACTCCATACGCACAGAATACCGTAATAATTCAGCTAAATAATCTCTTGGAACGTAGGAATCCTTTTTTTTTTCGATTGCTCATTCTTATTTATTCACATCTTAGAATATAGATGAAACGAAAAACAATTAAAACGGAAAATTCTCTTCCTCTTGCAAACGTATAGGTCATGCGCATTACATTAAATTTTTGTTCAATTAGGGCTTGTATCGTTCCTTAGAACTCCGAAGAAATAGGAAGAAATAGGACGTTCCTTAGAACTCCGAAGAAATAGGATGAAATGACATTTCATGTATTCAAACTGTTACAATTTGTAATAATAAACGGACACGGATACTAGTTCGTCTGTATTCCGAGATTCGCACGTATTTAAAGTAAATAATTGACATCCAAGATTATGTCACTCTAAATACAAATCATGCGCAAGACAAGTATCTTGAGGTACGGGAAAATGTATGGCCTCGATTTGCTACATTACTGATCGCAGGAAATAGTACATAGTTATCAACTTTTAAGCTGCAATATATATAGCCTATCAAACAACCGGTAACTATTATGGCTTATCTTCTCTTGATTGACAATACTCACTTTGAAAGTAGTAGGTGAAGGGCACGAGCTAAGGGTTCACCATCACTAAGTCACGGTATACTCGTAACGACACAAATAACCGGGCGTCGAACCCGCACCCGGTCAACGCACCAAGATTTATCTCTTCATCCGCTGCACCAGCCCTGCAGGCTGCGGGCTGCAGCCCTCATTTAAATCGAGCCGCACTTTCATACCGCTTTTTTCGCGTGCGCACATGCGCCACTGCACTCGCAGGCGACCGAACACACAGATACACACACCGACGGCGGTTCGTTGCACACACAGACACACACACACACGCACACTCAACTGCCACCTCGGATTCACGACTGCCAAATTAGCGTTTTTCAAATGATCCAATCGGGAAGGATTCACGGTCCTCGTCAACAGTTTGATCAGCGAGTATGGACGTCGGTCGGAGGCGAACGGCGCGCGCGCACTGGCTCGTCCGGTGCCCGCCCCGCTTCGCCTCCGCACAACCTGCTCCGAGCTTTTTGCGGTAAAAAGCTCACAGATAAAAGTCAAATTGTTACGCTCCCACGCCGCGACCAATTTCACTGCTAATGGCCCTCATAGCTTCCGATCTATTAACTTGATTTATCCTTTCCAATTAATTTTTCTTAACCATTCAATTAGCCTAAATCATTTTTACAAGTAAGATACGACAATATTTCGAGCGATTTGGCTCAATCGATAATCAATAGTTGCAAAGGATACTGTAATGTAAAGAGTTTGACAGGATCTGAACTATGTAGCCATTTGGTGTAGGCAAAACAGATTTATTAAACACTAGCTGGTACTTTATATAAATCACAGCCTCTCTCACTTCTGGGCTAGCCACGAAAAAATATCCAAATCCTTCTGACACTTTACAACGTCGAATTGTTCGAATTGTCGATGATCCATTGCTCAAAAAGTAGCTGTTAGATAGAACCTCTTAGTATAGGACGAGATGCAGCCTCTCCTTTTGTGTACAAGGGCGAGAACAAACTCCCTTCTGAGGCTTCTTTAAGAGAAGATTCTGTAAACAAATTATTGCAGGTCGACAGCACACCTACAAATCCCTCTGCTGTTAGATGTTTCCTTAGGCAACGCCCAACGGTAGCCACTTACCATCAAATCGGCTGCCGACCTACCTGCCGTCTTTACAAATGATAAAGGAAAATAATATGATAAATAAAATAAATGCAGGCACATAATAGTTATTTGTTCAATTAGGGAGCAAAATTGTTTTTTGCTGCGAGTGCCGACTTTAAATCACGAACTAGTGAAGTAGTCTATAGAATTGAATCACGAGCGTAGCGAGTGTTTCTAATATAGACTACTGAGCGAAGTGAGTGATTTAAAGGCAAGAGACATAAAAAATTTGCTATCGTGTTAAACATACAACTTTTCACCTCAACAGCGAGAAAAGCGTTATAGGTCATCTTTAGGTAAGAAAATCAATTAAGAAGCTAACGTTCACATAGCCGAAGTCACATAAATTATAACTAAATTAACAAAAAAATTGATTCCTGTGAGTTAATAAATCGCGTATTCGAATTTCGAATCACGCTCGCATCAAAAAGTTTTTAAGCACCAAATGCACCTTTTCGTGCTGGAGAGGTGAAAAATTAGTTAATCTCTCCATCCAATGATTAAATTATATGATCCAATAATGAGTATTTATTTTTACAACCGGTCCAACCACTCGTCTATTTATTGCCACCATTTTATATCAAATTACGTCATTTCATTTAAAAGCCGACTACCGATAGCACACTCTGTTGATTTGTTTTCCAGAATAAAAATAAGTAGTATGAAAGTCTACAATCCCTGGTTTTCCTTAAGTGACGGTGGCCACATAGGTACCTACTCTCAAATGAACCCTCAACGTGCCTGTTTATCTTTATTGTAAAAAAGACGTAAAAAAATTATGTATGTAACAAAATTATATTATTAAATTACATACAAGCAATTTAATTAATAATTTTCTTTAAAATATTAATAAAAATACTTTAAGGAAATAAGGTCAACAGTCCCGTAGCAATACATAAATACGTAACACCTTTCTAATGTGACTTTAAATTCTAAGTCAAACTTCAAATTAAATGATACATTACTTCCCATAACCCAATAGGTAAAACATTGTGTTTTTTGGCTTTATATAATTTTTTGTACAACATCTAAAGACAAGGAGAGAGGGCACTCTTTTGTGATCAAACAAATGACACAGCCTTCGAACCGATCCAGGCCTTCTTTGAAGGAACTCTTCAGCCCGCCTTTGTGTCTTGGCTTCGCACAATCGAAACCTCTCAGCGTTCGGCCAAAAACTAAATAAAAAAAACCAGACATTGAGTTGAGATGAAGGCACAAAGCGCGTCTCACGCATCATGTCATGTACGAGTAACCCGATCCAGCGAACATTCCGAGCCCGCACTTTTCGGTATCACATATACACAAGCTTCTGTCACAGGTTACAACTTACGTCTCTGACAAACTGACAGCAGTTCAAACTACAAATCAAATTTACCACAAACACACTGAGACGTTGACATCAGCTATTTGCTAGTTATTATTAATGCGGATCCAAGTAACGTAAGCGTTTTCATATTTCAACACTGAAGTTGTAAAGCTCTAATTAATAGTAATTCCATATTTTCAGAATATGATTTTCCTCAATAAACTATATTGTTTGCCCGGTGATGGATTTGTATCTACTTTTTATTATGCTTTTTTTACAAAGAAATTAGTTTAAAGAATATCTCGTCAAGTTGAATTCATTTTACATAATTAATAGGTATTTAGATCTTAGCCAGTTTTTCGCCCCCACAGAGAACCGGCGTCCTCCCCGTCAGGTATGTGCTGAAGGTTTAATAAAGTATAAAAGGTACACAGGTATAAAGGTAAAGTACGGGTTCACGTAGTCGCGACTCGATTCCGACAGGTTGCGAGGCACAGACAGATTACCCTCTACCGAGAAATGCCGACAATTATCTTCACCAATTACTTCGGGCTGCGTATCCTTCGCTGCGGCGGAGTCGTCGGGTTGAGGCACACCTCACCCGAACGTATTTCTCTTAAACTAAACATTATCAAACAGATATGAGTATCAGTCGCAGTAGGTGGTCTTACGGTACGATAGTCTACTGTGTAGTTTTTGCCGATACACTCTAGCCGTTCATCAAGTGTCTTCGATCGGTTCTCCTCCTGACTCGACAGCAATCAATCAAATTCAATAAATCTCACAGTAAATCCTTTGTGATGTTCGGTGGCACTTACTGCACCGCGTCCCGTCATCCCGTCGCGTAAGTCGGCCATATCAAACAGAAATAATTAACATTAATTAACCGTGTAATTAGCTTGTAATAAGACAACTCAAACTACATGCCTTTACGGCGGACCATTATACCAACCGACGCTCTGCTTTCAACCTCAACAAACACTTCGATTCAATTTTATACAACTATATATATAAAGTGAATTATGTAAAAACTAGTGGTAAGTATGTTGCTTTCATACCGTTTATCAAGACCATTGGAGTCCCGCGTTTGATTTCCAGCAGAACTAATTTTTCAGAAGTCCTTTTTCAAAGTTGACATTTGTCTGAATGTCAGTGTTTCGTCCCCAGTTTGTTGTACGGTTATCCATAACACAAGCTTATTATGGTGTTACTATAGGTTTTATATTTATTTGAACACTGTTTTGTTACTATCTCTGCAAATACTTATTAGCAGCAATTTTCATCTGATTGGAAGAATTATTTTGTTACGACTCTTAGAAGCCGAGCATAACCGAAAGATTCGATTCGATTACTTTTAAATTAGACGTCGTGTCTCGTGTAAAAGACCGCAGTGCACAATTGCACATCTATTTACATAGTATAAACATAAGTATATGTACATTGCCTATTCTATTCCTGTATGTCTGATTATTCCACTGCTATCGTGTATTAATAAGCGGTTCATTATGATAAGTTCAGATGTCGCCGGACCACCCACCGGCAGCGGCGGGCCTAGTGCTGTCCTCAGACATTATCGATCATTTATTATTGAACTTCCTTGGCTCGGCCGACCACACTCGCTCTGATTTATCTTATTAACACTCCAGTCATCATACGAGAATCGGAACCCTCTAAAAAATATTAAGTGTGTCAGAGGAGGGCTAACTCCAGAAACACTTAATGCCCGATGACATAATTGCCGATCGAGTTGTATATTTTTTCAATTAGTAACATCACTAGTCGCGGCCGCCTCGTTCTCAGCATATGCGAACATTTTATCGCTCGCATATTTTCCCGTTCTTAATCTTGGCAATTTTAACGTTCTCAAAATGCCTTACTTTTAATTTAGATAATTAGCTATAAATGCCGCGCACTCTTCTCTCGCCATTACTGGACTGTGCTTTTACGAGTGGTAAGTTCACTCACTGAGTCACTCAGTCTGAGTGCGTATCCAACGAGTCAGAGCAGGAAAATTGGCGTTAACCTCGAAAGGCGAGACGAGAAACCTGTCCGAGTCGGGACTCATTAAACTCGAGCCTACAAATTGGAACATTCGTAAACGTCATCGTTACCACTCTCCCATCTCCTATGCATAGGATAGGGCCCATAAATGCCTGTAACTGTAAATAATATAATAGATTTATTCGATTTTAGTTAACTTTTTTTTAACGGTGTGAATAACACACAAAGTAAAGAGAATGCATCTCAATCTGTTATACTAATGTAATAATAAAACTGAACAGATTGTATGTTTGATTGAAAGCGCTAATCTCTGTAATCCGCTTACCAGTCGGATTTTAAAAATAAATCTTTTTGCATTTGAAAACTCAATTCTTGAGGACTGAGGAAGATTATCGACAATTGACATATTTTACATATTTGTCATATTTAGGTACCTACATATTTTTATATACAATATTTTAACGATTACATCGATCTAACAATTTAGATAAATTCTTAAAAAAGTCTCAAAAACTTCAAGAACATATTGATGAGCCTCAATGGCTTTCTTGAACTTTGGATGACACAACCTATTACTTAGGTCATCAAAAAAAAAAACGTTGGGTTAGCCAAAATAGCTACTCTGATGTCAAATATGTGCATATTTAGCTCCGCTTTAAGATACGATAGATGCAGTTGCAGGTTCGAATTGAGTAATTAAGTAATTGTACGTATAGTTAAGTAAGTATAGTTCTAACATTGAAGAAACCTGTGACTAGTTTTTTGCGAAAACACTTTGTAATCTCGCGAACAAACGAAATACGTTAACTTACTTGTGCGAGCGACATTTGACATGACTAGATATGTATTTATTTATCACCTTGTAACTTTACAATGACATGTTATACCTATCTCATATTCTTGTAAAATTTTGCTTTAAAAAATCCTACATTACTATTAGATATGCACTGCCCGTATAGATTATATAATACCTACATTATATATCTACTTATTGGAGGCATAATTAACATTGGATTTTTGCAGTTAATGTAAATACATGGCGGAACGAAATATGCATTTATGCATACAGTGTAGGTACAGCGCATACATTATTGCACAGTGGCCAACCTTCGTGGAACGTAAAAGCCCCTTATTTCAGATAAAAATGCAAATTATCGTCGCCTAATTAGATGTCATCCGAAGAGAAGTAGTGATCAGAAAGACGCTACGCGTATATAAGTCATTTGGCGGACACTCGTGCCTGCGCAGGATGGCGAGGACTGTTGTGCTGGCGGTTTGCGCCGCGTTGGCTCTGACGGCGAGGTGCGCACGCGCAGACGTCACCGTCATGAAGGACGTGACGCTCGGCTTCGGGCAAGCGCTGGAACACTGCAGGGAAGAGGTACCTACACTAACCGTTCTCACGTCCTCATATACCTACATGTAGTGACAAGTGAATCCAAATTTATCCAATATGTCCGCGCCATATTGCTTTGCCAGTGACGACGTAACTGTATACCACGTAATAAAGTACAATGTCGCTCAATGAACTATAGAGGAGTATGCTCGTGGTTGCTATTCGAAATTTTTTTATGTAAAGTATTAGCACAAGCAACGCCAATGTCTGTAAGTATGCTGCCGACCTTATTAGGTTATAGGATAAAAGATCAAGAGGGAATGGGGCTCGGGCATCTCTTAGGTACTCACTCACCGAAACACATAAACATACATATTACCACTACTAAGATCGAATCAAGAGGTCAACGACGGTGAATTAGTAAATTATTTAAAGTGACCTAGCACGAAAGGACACGCGACTTAAGGAACACGGGTCGACGTTATATTTAGACTTCTTATGAATGATCGTAGTGGAAAGTGATGGGGGAGGACTACGTTCAGAGTGGACGTCCTACGGCTGAAATATGATAGTAAAGCCTCAGGTAAAGCAAGGAGGTAAGTAGGTACCGTTTGGTTTGCTCACTGTGTTAAATTCAGCGTTTACGTTGATAATGATTAATATGAATATGAATACTAGCTGGTGTACCCGACTTCGTCCGCGTTGAAAAACTAGAAATATAATACTTGATAGGTCCATATATTGTTGTTTAAAATAGAATTAGGTTAAGCGATAGAGAGGATCACGAGACATCTATGGAATTTGGGAAGAACTGCTTGGTGATATTTTAGCTACCTCCTGGCTTCGCAATTTTTTTTGCAAATTATCTAATACGCGAGATAAGGATAGCGAGAAGCGACTTTGAGAAGTAAACTTGATTCCACAGAGCGGTTTGACCGAAGAGAAGATGGAGGAGTTCTTCCATTTCTGGCGCGACGATTTCGAGTTCAAAGACAGAGAGCTCGGCTGCGCGCTGCAGTGCATGAGCAAGCGGTTCAACCTGCTCACCGACTCGCAGCACATGCACCACGAGAACACCGAGAACTTCATCAAGTCCTTCCCCAACGGGGAGGTGCTGGCGAAGCGCATCGTGGGCGTCGTCCACGACTGCGAGCAGAACCACGAGGCGCAACCCGACCACTGCTGGCGCATCTTGCGCGTCGCCGAATGCTTCAAGGCCACTTGCAAGCAGCTGAACATCGCGCCCTCCGTCGAACTCATCATGGTCGAGCTGATCATGGAGACTGACCTCTGATTGCCTGATGCTCAACGTTGTCCTACTACTGACTAACAAGTCGCACAAGTGCTTTTGATCTCCTAAGCCCGATCCAGGATACGTTAGGTTAATTTTAGTGTAGATAAAATAAGTGAAACATTCACCTGTCATTAAGTAGAAAGGATCATTAAATAGAAACCTGAAGCTCATCGACGACGCGCATGGCATTCCCAATTATTTTATTACGCATATTATATTTTTGCTAAAATGCATTTTCTTGTTTCATTTCCACTATTACTCGTATTTATACCTATCAGAAACATCTTGTTAGATGCCCGTTTTAATCTACACTGATATTATAAAGAAGAAAGCTTTGATTTTTTGTTTGTCTGTTTATATAAGATTTTATCTCAATACCTACTTAACTGATTTTAAAAAGTCTCACATATAGAAAGTTACATTATAAACGAATAACATGGGCTGTACTTACCTTTCAAAAAAATTACAGACCCCTACGAAAATTACAATAATATAACCAAAGGTACTAAAAATTTGCCTATAAGTCATTATTAGGCGTGCGCTGCGAAAACCGTAAAGCGTCACGTCATCACGTGACTGGCGAAAACTATTTATACTAAAATATACATACATATATAAATTATCGGCTTATTATATAAAGTACTCATAAATACCCCAATACCCAAAAAATGTTTTCGAGGCTATAATGTTCAAATTACTATCATGTTATTTCTTATCCAGTTAAACAGTTTTATGATAAAGGTTGAACATTTAAATTTCTCTATTATTGGAATCGAACCTTTCGTAAAGTTAAGTTTAGAATGTTATTGTTAAAACGTTATAAATAAATATAGCAACATTTGACGATTATCGTTATAGGGGGATGTAGCTCAGTGGTAGAGCGTTCGCTTTGCATGTGAAAGGCCCCGGGTTCGATCCCCGGCATCTCCACTTTTAAAGTGTTCTTTTTTAAATAAAAATTACTAAAAAAAAATGCATTTTTTTAACAGTGTATTTATTATTATTAATGATACATTGAATTCTAAAAAGTGCGAGAAAAAATTTTTGACCCCGACGTGATTTGAACACGCAACCTTCTGATCTGGAGTCAGACGCGCTACCGTTGCGCCACGGAGTCCTCGACGACGAACGCGAATAAGTCGACATCATTGTAACAATCGGTTATACACAAATACACTATCGCACAGAGAGATATCATCTAGTAAATATGTACTATTATTAATTTATTTATTAGTTACAGACACGTATTCAACAAGTTACTCGATATATCGATAGGGGAGCGAAGGGTAATCGGAGAAACCTTCACAACATTTGGTTAATTCATATCTTATATTAAACATTATTTATTTTAGAGCCTATTCACACGAGTTTGTAATTATTTCTATGCATTTTCCACACAAATACAACTCTGTATAAACAAACTAATTGCTTACTATTGGAAAATGATAGTTTAACATGATCTAGTGATTAAAGTTACTATAATAAGTAACTTTTCTTAGAAAAATATTAACTGCAGGATTAAGTATAGCTGTCAGCAACGCAATAATTAAAATATGAACGATTTAAGGATGATTATTGACGAACATTGTTGAACATCTAAATGTTTTTTAATTTGTAATATGATTGATTGGAATGTATGTCCCGCTTTGGCATCACTTCATAGTAAAACTTTCTGGAAGAGCCCATTTTAAAACGAACAAACAAATCCGTGTGAACGGGACCTTAGGACATTACTCTTACTATTACAAACAAATATAAATACAACATTCATTACACAAACTTTCATTTCAAGTATTTCTGTAACTTAAATACATATTTTGGTATCATAGTATTTTAAAAATACTTAAATTGCTAAAGTAGTTTCGCTAATTAGCTAGGTATGCATTTTACTAAATTACATCATCGTAAGGACTAAAGTGTACTCTTAAAATTTTAATTTATTAACATAACAATAAACATTTTTTGAAATAGAATTTGCTGTTGCTTTTCCGCGTATGTGGTGATGGAGGATGGAGAGGCTGGAGAGGCTGGAGAGGATGGAGAGGATGGAGAGGGTGGAGAGGATGGAGAGGATGGAGAGGATGGCCTAGGCCCAGATGCGCAGCGTGGTGTCCCAGGAAGCGGTGCAGAGGGCGGTGCCGTCGGGCGCCAGCTGCACTTTGGAGACGCGGTGCTCGTGGCCGCACAGCACGCACACGCGCACTGCGCGCAGCGCGTCCCATGCGCACGCCGTGTAGTCGCCGTAGCCCGCGAACAGCAGTCGCCCGCTCAGCGACCACTCCACCGAGGTCGCCGCGAACACCAGCGACTCCTTCCCGTAGCGCGCCACCTCGCGGTCGGCGCGCAGGTCGAACAGCCGGCAGCGCGAGTCGTCCGACCCCGTCGCCACCGAGTCGCCCGACGGGTGGTAGCGCACGCTGTTCACGTCCGACTCGTGCGCGTCGAACGCCTGCACCGCGTGCCCCGTGCGCATATCCCACACGAGAGCGCTGCGGTCGCACGCGCCCGAGCAGAACGTGTCGCCCATCTCGGCCGGCGCCACGTCCAACGCCATAACGTCCGCCGCATGCGCCTGGAAGCTCTGCAGCAGCTGGCCCGACTCCACGTCCCACAGCGCGCACGCGCCGTCGCCCGAGCCCGTCAGCAGCTGGCGGTCCGTGTTGGGGAACACGCAGCACGACATGTAGGAGGTGTGCGTGGCGACGGTGCGCTTGCGCGCCAGCGACGCGCCCTCCTCGTCGCCCACGGGGAACACGCTCACCTTGTTGTCGAGCCCGCCCGCCGCCACCAGCGTGCCGGAGGGCGCGTACGCGCACGCCATCGCCCACGTGCTCGGTGTGGCGATGGTCAGCTCCTTGGTGGCCGTGAACGCGTCCCACACGATCACCTTCCCGTCCTGCGACGAGGACACGATGTGCCTCTTGTCCGGCGACCAGTCCGCGCACAGCACCTTCGCCTGGTGCCCCTTCAGCACGCGCCGCGGCTTCAGGTTCGGGAAGTTTATTGTCTCCAGCCGCTCCGCCACGCACGTCACTGGAACAACATTTTTTCTACATTTCAGCAACGGCCTCTCTACCACTTTTTATAATGTAAAAAAAAAAACTATCTAACTTGTTTTAGAAAGACATAACTAAACTATTCTATAGAGAAATGATGATATATAGAATCCAGTTTGGACACAATAGTATATAAATTATTTTATATTTACAAAATTGTTTGTCCTAACTGTATTCAACCCGCAAGATTATGTATGAATCAAAAGTTATAATCATTTATTATTATTTTTCTTGAAGGCTCCAAAAAAATTTATAAAAAATATTGCAGTCCTATTAGCATTATTTTTTCTAGGAGAAAAAAAAAACTAAAAAGTAAAGTAAAGTTTTTTTTGCAAAAAGGTATGTCTTCACAATAGTACTGTAATGTAGCTAAGAAACATGTGTAAAAAAAACAATGTGTAAACTGTAACAAAATTATGTTTAATACTTAATGTTATTAATGTTTAAACCTCTCCTGTAAACTAAATATAGTGTAGAAAAATGGTAGAATACTACATAGTGATATGTGGCAGTTATTATCATTATTATTTGATTGTTGTGATGGAATTTATCTAAAAAAGTTTATTTTTGTTTTTATTTTCTTTTGGGCGAGACATGGTTATGTTTGCTATTGCATATCTGACTGGAGATATGCAATTGCAAACATAAAAAAAGTAGGTCTAATTCTAGATCTTAAAACAACACATTCATTATTCATTATTTTGGTGTAGTTTATAGTAATGAGTTTTCATTCTTTTCTTTGTTTTATCTTATTTATTGTATGATAAGTCGGACTAATGTGTCTATTAATACATATATATGTAAAATAAAAATACATATATATGTATAAACAGAGAAGAAACAGGTAGAGATCTATGAAGGTCTAGTTTACTCATAAGGATTTTCACAAGAACAACTTACGTGTGACATCATTTAATTTCTGTCTTTCTTCTTCCAGTTTCTGTTTAAGGGCTTCGGCTTCTTTCAGAAGCGACTCCAATGTCTCCTCGGGGCTCGCCGCCACTGCAGTGTCTGCCGCCATCGCGACCCGAATTTAGCCTTCTTTACCACCTCATCATAACAATAACTACACTACCAGCACACTCGCAGTAGCCACTAGATTTCACCTAAATATATTATATCTTTATTGCCATGTTAATTAATGCAAGAAAATCGTCTTTTGAAATTGTAACTGAACAAAAAGTTTCTTTTTTCTTTTTAGCTAAAAACAATTTCGTATGACATTGTAATTCACTATTTTACATTTTGGTTAATCCAATCGAATAGCAATTAATATGTAACATTAAATAGACATAATATTAATATGTAACATCGAAAGGAAATTGGAATTTTGGAATGGAATCGATAAGTTAGTTACTACTGTCTCTCACTCACGTGTCAGTGTCAGAATGTTGCAGAGCAAGTAAGGATGATAACTAACGGCAAATAACAGCCATATCTGGACGGCCGTACTTACCACAGAATAGTATTTTATATTCACAACAGTGTCGAACAGTTTTTTGAAATTTATTATTGATTTATAGCTGTTTTATTTAGTGGTAATGCATTTATTTCCAATTTTTGTTCTATTTCTATCCTTATTTTTTTATTGTATTTTTATAAGTCATGAACTTGTCTGGAAGTGTGAATCTGAATTTTCATACATCCAGCTCAATAGCCTTAATTATACTAGGTCTATCCCTTCACGAGCGAAGCTATTTTTAAACAGCGAACGTTTTTTTAAGTTACAGACAAAAATGAAAATAAACCTAATCTATTTACTAAAGATTTGGCTGCATCTACACTAGGTACACACTTTAAAAATGTTATAATCGAGCACAGTTAGATTTCACCAGTGAAAGTAACGACTACAAACTTAAAAGTATTTCTAGACCGAGTTGTGCAACTAGTTCACATAAGGTATCTTTTAACAATATAACAAGTTTTATTAAATTAATTAAGTCCTGCCCTGCGCTGTTTCATAAAATTGGTCCTGATAACATAACAAGTGATCAAGTATAAATTCACTAAATTTCACATCCTCTGTGACGCCTTTCTTACGCTGTCATCATTTCTTTTCTAATCTGTGTGCTGTGTCTTGAATTGTGTCAATTTGTGTCGAGCTCGACTCGAATTTCGTATCGTATGCACGTCTCAAGAAGTACACAAAAGAGTTTAGTTTTATTTAATTATTTTCTGTAATAATGTTATAATATACTAATGAGTAAATGGCTTTAGTGATAATGGGCTACAATATCGGTTGGATTATTCCCAGACTGCGAAATCCAGGCAGACTTTGGCATTGTGCAAGTTCTATAACAGTGACTATTGTTGGTTTATTTAGCAAAATTATCATAGGTACGTTTCCCAATATGTTTATTTCAGTTCTCTTACTAGTTCACTTTATTATGCAATCGTTCCAAATTGTCGAAAGCGAGTTTAAAACAAGTTTCCTATCTCACATTACATCACCAAAACTAGTATACCTTCTCTATCGATGGTACTGGCTGTGAGATTATATATCATGTTTTGATTAGTATTAAAAAATAGTATAAGATACTAAACTAAATGACCCACTTAAATAAATTACAATCAATAAACCAATTATTTGTTGCTCATTATCTATATTACATAATAATCGTAATAAAATACCTTAAAAACCTAACATGTAACATTAGCATTAAGTTATTTAAAGGAAGAAACTCCAGGCACATTTATTCCTACATGATAAATATGAAATGCAACCTCGGATACAGCGTCCATGGGTGTCTGGACGTGAAATTGATTAACAAAGATTGTGCAGTAGCGGAGACAGAGTGGGAAATTTAGTACACTTTATATGGAGAAGCTATAGGCTCCCGTTATAAAGAAGGTTCTCACTCGGAGGCATTTCCCAGCTACTATCTATGAAGGACTATGACACAAAACATGACAAAATGACCTAGAAACACAACAAAAAGACTAGATGCCATCTTTAGGGAGGAAATGAGTGAGAAGCAATCCTGAGAACAATAACAAAAACACCAAAGTAACAAACAAATCTCTAGTCCAACACATAATCAACATAAAACAATAGATTACTGAACATTGATTACCAAGCAATATATTTATCACAAAATTAATCAATATAACATCATTAAAACAAGTTCTGGCCGATATTTCAGATAACAAAACATAATATATGTACATTAGCTAGCTACGATGAGAACCGGGATAGTGAACCTAATTCCAAAAATACAAAAAGAAAAATCACATACAAACTCAAAGAGCTTTTCCACAACTGCCTTGTTTTAGAATAGTATAAAGATATTTAAGTTGTATCACTGTCACTACATTAGACTGTTACATGTTCAAAACAAAATTAATCATTCAAATTTTATTCAACATATGCAGGCTTCAATAGATGTTCCATAGCTCTCTTTGTATTGGACTATTATAGGCAAATGAATTGTCTTATAATGTATCCTGATCTATATTTGATCTCATAAAGCCTCAACAGAACAATCTTTATTGTCACTAATACAAACAAATGCAGACGACCTTTACTCTCTGGCAAGAAGTAAAGGCGATATCAGGGAAATTAACAACAAAAATCTTCAAACATATCTCTCCAGTCTCACCCCATCTTCAGAAACAAATCACTCCCTATGGAAAACAACAAAAAGTAAAAAAGGCCTATAAAGAAATTATAACTGGGTTCAATCAAAAAAGAGACGTTTGGATGACACGTCAATGTATAACGCATGTGCGGTTGCAGAGTTCCTGAACAAGACGACGGTGTACAACAAGGAGGTGCTGCACGGAGCCGTCCACCGGCCAGAGGGCGTGCCCCTGCTCACCGTGTCCAACCACCACTCGTGCTTCGACGACCCCGGCCTGTGGGGCGTGCTCGACCTGCGCGCGCTGTGCTCCCGCTCGCGCATGCGCTGGTCACTGGCCGCGCACGACATCTGCTTCACCAACGCACTGCACGCCTACTTCTTCGCGCTGGGCAAGTGCGTGCCCGTGGTGCGCGGCGCTGGCGTGCACCAGCCGGCCATCGACTTCTGCATCGAGCGACTGCTGCGCGGCGACTGGGTGCACATCTTCCCCGAAGGCCGCGTCAACGTCGACAAGGAGCCCATCCGCTTCAAGTGGGGCGTGGGCCGCGCGGTGTGGGAGTGCGGCGGCATGGGGCGCACGCCGCTCATCGTGCCCGTGTGGCACGAGGGCATGGACGCGGTGCTGCCCAACGTCGAGCCCTACCTGCTGCGCTTCCGCAACTCGGTCGTGCTCAACGTGGGCGAGCCCATCCACATCAACCCGCTGCTGGACCGGCTGCGCGCCGCCAACGCCAGCGAGGAGGAGGCGCGCCGCGTCATCACCGACCGCATCCAGGAGGAGCTGGCGCGACTGCGCGCGCGCACGAGAGCGCTCATGCGCTGCGCCCTCGGAGCCGCTGACGAGGAGCCGGAAGCGCCCGAAGCGCCCGCCAACGGCCACGACAAGCGCAAGGAGCGAGACGCCGCGTAGCGCCAAAAGTGCATCCGACTGACTCTAAGTGGGTTTCAAGTATATTTTTCTCAGTATTTAGTGTTTAAGCCATTTTTTATATTATGTGTAAATTATAAGAATTTTAAATTATTCTTCTGATAAACGGAGGTTTACGTTTAATAATAAGCCGTTGGAATAAAATCTAGTTGAATTTTTACTTTGATATAGGGTTGGGAATTTGTAAATATTTTTAGTTGTATTGACGTGGCCATAATATTTGACGCCGAACATATCTTTTCTCTGTATCCTCTCTGGACTCGTATCTTTGTGCTAACTTTTGGGTTCAGGTTACATCTTATTACTGCAACAGTTTTCATAAAGTTTGCAATGTCACATTTGCAATTATAGTGTATAAACAGGGATCAATGTATCTTTGACCCGCTCGGCTAATGTTCTGGGGAGATAAGGATATAAATATATATATTATACCCATAGGTAATAAGATGTAGCAATTGGTGAATGTTACTCTGGTATATTTTTATGGAAATTTACACTTCCTAGTTGATATTTAGTGCACAAGAATCGGCGAGAAGACTCGCCGGAAACCAAAGACTACGAGAGCGCTCGACTTTTTAGCGTTTTCTGGAATTTCTTAAACATATTTTATATACACCTATAGACGATTGTTGTGGCTTTTGTTACCAATGTGGATCTAGTGTTGTTTTTTTTTTATTGAAACTACCGTCTTCCTGTGTCGCGATCGTCGGAAACCTTTAGGTATAAGTGTATTGTGCTTTTGAGAGATGTCTTTTTCTAATTTTAACTAGATATTCTTACAATCAATAAACCTGTGGAAGTAATTCGGTCATTTCCTTTTACCTTGTTTCTTTTAAAAAATCATTTTTTATCTATGCACAGCGTATCGATCGGATCGCCGATAATCGCTGCGCGTTATCGGCCTCGCGATGCGATCGTCCATTAAATGAAAACGTTTATAGTACTCTTCCTTTTATTAAAAAACCATTGCATAACTTTTTCTTTTAACACATTAACATATAATTTCGATTGAATTCACTCACAAACGGACGGGAAACCGTTCTGTAGTCTAAGAGTCCTCAGTGAGGCAGAGCGAGATGGCCGAAGAGGCGCCGAAAGGCGAGCGGTAGTCGATGCCGAGCTCCTGCAGCAAGCGCGGCGGCGGCGCCACGTTCGCCAGGAACACGTGGCCCAGCGACGGCGACAGCGCCGGCGGCAGCAGCCCCAGCACGCACGCGCGCGCCGTCACGCCCGCCCAGCCCGACGCCGGCGGCTCCAGCGCCACCACCACGCCGCGCACCGATCGCGCCCACTCCAGCGCCGCCTCGTGCGCCGGCGACTCCGCGTCGTCCAGCTGCGCGTCGTACAGCGCCACCACCACCACGTCCGCGCGCGGCAGTCGCGCCGCCGACTCCGCCAGCGTCACGCCCGCCAGCCGCGCTGCCGCCAGCTCGCGCCGCAGCGCCGCCGGCGGGGGCGCCGCGCCCACCAGCGCCCACGCGCGCACGCCGTGCGACGCCAGCAGGCGCAGAGCGCGCAGCCCGCGCGCGCCGCCGCGGTGCGCGCCCACCAGCGCCACGGCCGTGGGCGCCTGGTGCGCGTTGCGCGCGTCCAAGCGCCGCCCGCCGCCCGCCAGCCGTAGGCACACGTCGGCCGCGGCGCGCGCCAGCAGTGTGTCGGCCGCCTCCGATAGTCCATGCGCGTGCAGCGCGGCCCACAGCGCGCGGCGCACGCGCGCCGACACGGACGGCACGGGCACGCCCGCGTCGGTTGCGTAGTGCGCGGCGCCTCGCGCCTCGTCGGGCACGCGGATGCCGCCGGCGGTAGACGCGCCGCCGCCGCCCAGCACGTTCTCGTCGTGGCGCAGCGCGTCGTCGGCCTGGCGCACGAGGTCGGGCCGATGCGCGTTGCGCATCTCGTGCCAGAGAGCGCGCTTATCGAAGAGCGCCAGGTTGCCCTCGAAGTCGAAGTCGTCGGCATAGCGGTCGTCGCCACCGAAGCAGGCCTCGTTGCGCTTGCGCGCCTTGTCGGAGCGCGCGCGCGGCTGCGCTCCGGCGCCCGACTGGCTGTTGTGGCGAGTGCGCGTCGCGCCCTGGATCTCGATGGGCTTGCTGGGAGTGGGCTTGGCGCCCTTGGCGCTGCTCTGCTGGGCGCCTGTGATATTCAGCAAATTCATTACAACAGCAGTATTGCTTTTGCTCTATATTTGGATCCACAGGGTATCCGTTGATTGCATTCCAACCCTTATGGCTGTAGAATGCTATATTCTTTGCTCTTTAAATGTTGTAGTTAGTCTCAGAGTTGCCATAACAGGACTGTGGCAGAAAGGGTGTCAACTATACTTGACATCCAGATAAGTTTAATCAAGAGAGGACTGTCAAAACTATATTTTTATCTGAAGTTACAAAACTACCTACAAAATGACACATATATATTATAATCAAATGTAAGAAAAGTATCATAAAAAAATATCTTAAATTTCTATATGAAATACTAATAATTTTTTTCCCCAACCTATTATATGCTTAATGTCTTTCTCCACTTTATTTTTCTCATTTGGAATAGATGTTTGGGAAAAACAAATTTATTGTTTCTTTTGTTCCTTGTTTACCCTTCATTTTGTTTCCTAACTTTTCTTTTAATGTTATATCCATTTTAGGTGAATGTATTCTCTTATTTTTGCCAGATTTCTGCTTAAAATGTTTTATAAACAAGGCAACACAATAAAATGAAATCCATTAAAGGGGAAAAGTGTTTGTAACTTGACTCGCCAGTTTAGTCTAACATAACATAGTCAAAAGCGTTACTAGCACTAGCATTTAATGAATTTTTAAGAGTTGGATTATTTCCTAACATTTAGTTTGTTATTCTCGACAACCTCCTTTAACATATGTTAAAAGAACTGTTGTCTTATACACAAACTGACTCACAGTAATGCTGTTATAAGACAATCTGATGCTATTACTCAAACTCAAATTAGCAAAACAGCAAATGTACAGAAAACAATCGACTGATTACATATGGATAAGTAAATAACTTACTTGAAGCGGATGGTGTGGCTTGCAAAGATTCGCAGACGGTGTGACGGTGACTTTTCTTGTTTCTCGTCACTTCCACGGTGCTGTGTTCTCGCTGGCTGCCCTCACCGGGTATATTTATTATTTGTATATCCCTAATGTCCGCTGCACTGTTCACAATCAAAAACATTACGAACCTCTCTACTACTGAAAACATATTAATTACCTACGTTAATGCTTACCTGAGCGTGACCTCGGGCTTTGGATATGGAAAACCATTTCTAAAGGCTTTCGTCAAAGTGATCGTTTGAGAATCGGCTGCTTTGATAGTGCCTTGATAGCAACCCAACGGTTCACTACAGTTGATGGAGACCACATAACCTTCCCAGCTACTCATCATACTCATCGTAACTCTTTTATAGCATATCAATATGTATCAATCAATTATTAACAATTATTGTATTCAATCAATATGAGACACGAAATTAATAAATGAACACATTCATAACAAAATAGCAATTTAGTTTAAAACTTTTACTTTACAGCATAGAACAGAAAACTGTTTTTAAATAAATATGAATTGATATTGATGCAAGGTCAAGTTCATCAATCAAATTGACATATACAAAATACTCTATGTTAAATTTGACACAGACTACTCCGGTGTATTCGATAGACTATTTTCAAAAGGTTCTAATGTTAAAGCACAATGCTATAGTAGGGACAAAATCTCGCTGCACGCGCGGCAATAAAACGTGTGAGTGGAGCGGAGTATAGGCGCGCTCCCTTACTCTTATAAGCCTTATGGGAACGTGTACTTAGTGATTTACAGAGCGTTCGTGTAGATAATGTTATCGCTAACTTTACAGAAGTTTAAAATTTTAGAAGTTAAGTATTTATGTATTTACAAATTATAAATCGTCATCAGAATCGGAATCATTATCGTCAAAATCATTATTCTGTTCAAAGGTTGTAGTAGCCACAAACTAAATAGTAACTTGCCACTTGCCAGTTTTTCAATATCTCATATAATAATTAAGGTAAAAACAAACTATCGGATGTGTCCGATAGGTATCTGGATAGTACAAATAGTTTTCACACAATTGTCACAGTGAGTGACGTCAGTGATGGATCCATGCTTGGTTGTACTTTTATATTGGTATCGAAGGCGCCAACGGCGCCGCCGACAAAACAGAAGGTTTTGGGTACATCCTATAAAATCAAGAATCAGTTCGTACTATATAACATTTGAAAAGTTCTACGATGAAATTAGAAACGATGAAAAACGCTTGTTCGGTTGCTATTCAATAAAAAAAAAACGTATTAACAGCGTGCCGTGTGAAGAAGACAGCGCTATACTATATGCCACTGAAAACCGAATACGTTAAAGTTCATTCGATTTGTTTGACGAGTATTCGTTTAAACCTATTAGTCCAGTAACTTTGTCGTCTGAATGTATGGGGTAGTATGCGTCAAATCCGGTAGTTCTGATTTTTTGCAGACTTGTTTATGATGTTGGCCTAATGAATAATCCAAGTTTGTGACCTCGAGCGCCGAACGCAACATTGTCAAAAATCGAAAAAACCGCGAAAAAATCGTTATTTTTTCAAATTTTGGCGATTATAACCCTAAAGTACTAGTTTTTGAAAAAACTTTCTCAGGACGTTTTTAAAGTAGACTAAATTTGCTACAATATGATACTAGAACTGTCTCTGTAGACCCAATAGTTTCCGAGATTAAGCCTTTCAAAGTTTATCATTTTTTTCGAACTTCGCAATTTTTGCAATATTTTAGACGTCACTCAAATAACTCTAGCGGGATGAAGTTCCAATTACCTCCGACGGAGTGTGCTAGTCTTTGGCTTAGGGAAGATGCAAATGATGTCCATAGTTGAAAAAAAACCGGACATTTAAAAGCAAGCTGCGATTTTTCTCGTCACCAACTCTAGACCAATCTCTCTCTCTCTCGCTCGAAGTGTTACAGTTCCACCTTCCTTGTCCGAACCGCTAGGGAGTGAGCACTTACTAGGTAAGCGCCGTCCACCTTCGGCCACATCAAGTGAGATCGCGGCCAAGCGCTACCTTCATTCAATTAAAAAAAATAAATAAAAAAAAATACACCTGACGAGATAGCAGCAGCAGAAGAGCGAGTCATAATTGCTCTATACGGAGGCAACCCCAACACCCATAACCTTGACGAGCTGCGGTACCAACTATTCGCCAGGGCTGCGACGAAAACCACCTTCAATCTAGCCAGGTTACCTCCTACACGAGACTGCTCGATTTCATTCCTTGCGGATATACCATCAGGTAAAAATTCGTCCTTGCATCAGTTACATATCATTCATCATTTTCTATTCTCATGTACAATCTTCTTAGAGGTACAGGCGTGGTTGGGAGTCACACTGAACCCTCTCTCCTGGGGGTGGCTATCCACGCCACAAGGCCTCAACCCCAAAATGATGACCAGAAGAGCGAGTCATAATTGCTCTATACGGAGGGAACCCCCATTTCGACATCGGACAGATCGTCGCCTTCTGGGATATTTACTACTGCAACATCAGGTATATTGTCACAAGAGGCCCCGCTGCAGTGCCTGCAGACTGATGAGCATTTTAATCCGGCCTTCATGCAGCTGCACGCATTCCCACAACCCTTCGTGCAGCCGCAAGAAATCATCCGCAAGAGGTGTTGTGGGACTGCATCTCTGGTCATCATTTTGGGGTTGAGGCCTTGTGGCGTGGATATCCACCCCCAGGAGAGAGGATTCAATGTGACTCCCAACCACGCCTGTACCTGTAAGAAATTTGTACATGAGAATAGAAAATGATGAATGATATGTAACTGATGCAAGGACGAATTTTTACCTGATGGTATATCCGCTAGGAGTGAAATCGAACAGAGTCTCGTGTAGGAGGTAACCTGGCTAGATTGAAGCTGGTTTTCGTCGCAGCCCTGGCGAATAGTTGGTACCGCAGCTCGTCAAGGTTATGGGTGTTGGGGTTGCCTCCGTATAGAGCAATTATGACTCGCTCTTCTGCTGCTGCTATCTCGTCAGGTGTATTTTTTTTTTTATTTTTTTTTTTAATTGAATCAAGGTAGCGCTTGGCCGCGATCTCACTTGATGTGGCCGAAGGTGGACGGCGCTTACCTAGTAAGTGCTCACTCCCTAGCGGTTCGGACAAGGAAGGTGGAACTGTAACACTTCGAGCGAGAGAGAGAGAGATTGGTCTAGAGTTGGTGACGAGAAAAATCGCAGCTTGCTTTTAAATGTCCGGTTTTTTTTCAACTATGGACATCATTTGCATCTTCCCTAAGCCAAAGACTAGCACACTCCGTCGGAGGTAATTGGAACTTCATCCCGCTAGAGTTATTTGAGTGACGTCTAAAATATTGCAAAAATTGCGAAGTTCGAAAAAAATGATAAACTTTGAAAGGCTTAATCTCGGAAACTATTGGGTCTACAGAGACAGTTCTAGTATCATATTGTAGCAAATTTAGTCTACTTTAAAAACGTCCTGAGAAAGTTTTTTCAAAAACTAGTACTTTAGGGTTATAATCGCCAAAATTTGAAAAAATAACGATTTTTTCGCGGTTTTTTCGATTTTTGACAATGTTGCGTTCGGCGCTCGAGGTCACAAACTTGGATTATTCATTAGGCCAACATCATAAACAAGTCTGCAAAAAATCAGAACTACCGGATTTGACGCATACTGTGATGTATAAAGTTACTGGACTATATAAACGGTGTACGTTTTTTTGCAGTGCAAACGACTTGTGAATGGTTCTATGTACAATGTATTTGCCACTATTTATTCGTCAAGACGTATACTGCAAAAAAACGTGCAGGACAATGCCGTGTGAACGTAGCCTAAGCTGTGCAAACTATCGGACGTGATTTTGGACCGTCCTTGAGCGTTTGGACGTCTAATAGAAATCTGGCTCACTGGATGTGAACGACCGTGCACATAATATATATGTCAGACGCGTCCGATAGTTAGTCCCTCTTGACTTTATTCTCCATGGTTGTACCTATAATTTTAATTAAATGTCCTGTTACGTGGGACTGTGACGTCACGTTGGATCTGACCAATAGCGTTGCGTTTCAACTATGTACTTTGAAATTTGAATTTCCCACTTTTATTTTCTTAATAAAAAGACCTACATAAAAAATATTGATATAGACATAATTCTGAGGTAATAAGTTTAAAAAACGGCCTTCTACTTTTTATAGAAGTTTAGTCATTCAGAGGCCTCGTTGCAATCATTTTTGACTCAATCGATGCCTCTTAGCCTGTTCTCTGTATTTAGCTTTATTTGCTTCGATTTTTGATTTCTTAAAACTTCAACGGCAAATATTTTCCAAAGTTTACGAGACAGTTATTAAATTGATTATAACTATAGATTCACTGTTTAATGCACCTTACACCTCAATTATAACTAGCAATTTTGTTTAAAACTATTTTTTTTTTCTAAAAAGTAACTGGTTGCAACTCTCCTCTAGTGCTCGGGCTGCGGGCGACTGAAGGGAAGTTACCACTGCCAGATGTCTGTCTGTTGTGCCATGGCTTCCATGGCTTCCATGGCTTATTCAATGGGAGATGACGAAATGATAGGATAGGAATATGAAACAAAAATTTGATAGTCTTTTCCTTTTGAAGGCTAATTTTATTGCGATTGTGAATCGGGAAGGAGTTGGTAAATAGAGCTTTATGAAGACAAATAAAGATTCATGTTATGTGCTCGTTTATGTCGGATGGGAGTAGCAATTTGACCTCCAAAGCACAGAAAAAAAAAGGACTGTGTAAAAAGAGAATTTATTAAAGAGTTAGCTATTACAAAGTTTAGCCACTTATTAATGTGAATTAACTTTATTAGAGCACTAACGGTGTTTTAAGGCCACATTTCTCAGTTCATTTATCCAAGTGGCAAATATAAACATAAGTCACAACTTTTCTACGCTTTTTCGTCTAATCTAATCACTATCTAATTGTTTAGGCGTCCAACATTACTTAGTCACATGAGCACATGAGTTATATATGGAGCAGGTGCAGGTCGACGCCCCAGCCCGTGGCGGCCATCCAGGGGGGCAACTCGTCCAGCAGCCGCGAGTGCTCCGGGTGGCGTTTCGCGGGACCCGACATGGCGTGCGCCGCCGCCGCTACGTGGGTGCGGCCCTTGGCGCCCAGCAGCGTCAGCGTCAGACGCCAGTCAGTCCAGCCGTCGGCCGAGTGTAGCGCTAGAAAGTACGTGCGCCGCGAGCCCCACGGCGGGCCCTCCAGCGGAGTGCCGCCGCCCACCGGCGTCTCGTAGCGCACGAGGCGCGCGCCGGGCGCCGGCGCCACCACCACCACTGCGTGCGACGCGCGCGGCGCGAACAGCCGCAGCCGCACAGCGCGCAGCGGCGCGTGCGGCGCCGGCGACGAAGCGGCCACTAGCATGCGCACCAGCGGCGCACTCTGTGCGGACGCCCAGTGCCCGCGCGGCACCAGGCTGCTCACGGGCAGGAAGTAGGGCGCGCCGCAGTGCACTAGGCGCGCGCACTCCCAATCGGAACCCATGCGCGCCTCGCGCAGCGGCGAGCCCAGTGCACCCAGCGACCGCTCCGTGTTGGAGTCCAGGTGTGGCACCCAGTATCGCAGCGAGGGCTCCCCACGCTCCATGCGCCGCACGTGGAACACCATCAGCCGCTGCGGCGCCTCCTCCGAGTACGGCGCCGGCAGCAGGCCGCCCACGCCGAGCGCCACGCTCGCCGCCCAAGCGCCCGACAGTCCGCACACCACAACGGACGCGCGTCTTGTCACCGGCACCGAGGGCAGCAGCCACGAGCAGGTGGCGAGCGCGAGCATTGCTACCAGGGCGGCCACCGGCAAGTCGGCCGGCGCCGGTCCGGAGCGACCCGTCACCGGGATGAACATCTGTAGCGAGCCCACGGCCAGGTAGCACGTCTGCATCAGAGGCAGCAGCGCGGCGACGCACCAGCACACAGCGCGAGTGCGCACCCGCGCGCCCACCAACGCGAACAGCGCGTCTGCCGCGCCCGGCAACACCCATAGGAACGGCACGAAGCCCGAGCGCAGGCGCAGCGCCACGCACGCCACTAGCGCCGCGGCCCAGCCGCCCGCGACCGCGCCGCTCCACAGGCGCCACGCCCAGCCGCCGCGGTCGGCGGCCACCGGCCCGCTTCGGTCGCAGGCGGCCCGCAGCACCAGCCACCAGGTCGCCGCCAGCGCCGGCGCGGCGTAGAGCGGCAGCAGCAGCAGCGGCTGCGAGTAGAACAGCAGCCGCCGGCGCAGCGCGTGCAGGAGCGCGGCGGTGGCCACGGCGGTCGCCACTCCGGCGACGTGCGCAGCGCCGGACGAGACGGCGGTTCGCAGCGACTTCCGCCACCACCACCGCGAAGGCACGTACACTGCGCGTAAACCTTGTGTAGTATCACTATCAATTCTATTAACATCCTCATGCAAAACAAGACTAATTTAACAGTATATTGGTGTGTTCCAAATTTACACTTTTCCACATGCTTCCACTTTTGTAAATATCGGCAATAAATAACATCCCCGAGGAACACCAGAACTTACGATGCAAGAAGATGAGGAAAAGCCAAGGAGGATGAAGTTTTTTAAGTGCGTATAGTGGGTATACGCACGTTGACGTGCGGCGGCGGAGGCGTCGAGGCTCAGCTTGAGGAGCACCAGCGCGACGGCGACGGACGCCAGCAGCGCCGCCAGAGGCTCGCGCGCGCACAGCACGCCGGCGCCCAGCACGTCGAAATAGAGTGGCGGGCGGTCGCGCACGTCCGGCCGCGACTCCAGGCGGCCGTCGGCCAGCGCCGCGCGCACCAACGCCAGCACATTGTCGCCCGCTCGCTGCAGCGCCGCCGCCGGCACGCGCTCCGCCGCGTCCAGCCGCGTGTGGTACACGTAGCCGTTGGCGCTCCACGCCAGGTCCACGCCCGACAGCCGCCCGAAGTCACGGAAGATGCGGAAGTCCGTGTCCGCCGGCACCGCGCCGCTCTCGAAGATCTCCTGCGCCAGCGACGACGCGTACGGGTGCGGCGCCGCCGCCGCGTACGCCTCCACCAGCCACCCGTCCAGCGGCCCCGCCTGGAACACCACCTCGCGCCCACCCGCGCCGCACGCCTCCAGGTTCACGAACACGCGCACCGCCGGCGCCCACGCGTGCCGAGTCACGAACGCGTGCGACGCCTGCATTATGTTCTCCTCCGCGCCGTTCAGCAGCACGATCACGTCGTGGCGCAGCGGCCGCGTCGACGCCGCCAGCGCGCGCAGCACCTCCAGCGCCACGGCGCAGCCGGCCGCGTCGTCGCTGGCGCCGGGGCTGTCCGCCACCGTGTCGTAGTGGCAGTTGATGAGCACGGTCGTCGGGCGCCGCGGCTGCGCGCGCCCTCCCGCGCCGCGCACGCGCGCCACCACGCTGCGCACGCCGCGGTACACGTTGCTCATGCCGTCCAGGAACGCCACCTCGAAGGCGCCGCTGCCCGTCTGCACGTCCAGCTCGACGCGGTTGTGCGCGCCCGCGTCGCGCGCGATGCGCCTCACGGCCTCGGCCAGCAGCGCCACCGCCAGCACCTCGTTCTCGTAGCTGCCCGCAACGCGCGGCCCTAGCGCCGTGAGGTTGACGAGGTGCTCGCGCGCTATCTCCGCGATGAACCGCTCCGGCGCCCCAGAGTGGCGCGTGAGCGGCTCGGGCAGTGCGCGGTCCACGAGCGTGACGACGCCGAGCGCGAGCGCCGTGGCCGCCAGCCCGGCGCACAGCCACCGCGTCGACAGCGGCGGCCGCGGCGCCGCCTTCTCCTTGACGCGCTCATCCTGCAACAGGCCACTCGCTTCTTCAATCATTGGAATTATTGCCTCTGCCTTTGTCAACTAACATCGTATGCGACCTTAGTAGCGCCAGGGCACACCATTCTTACAGTAGATCATCATAAAATGAGCATTACAGCAAGCACCTTCACTATTCCCTCTATTCCATCATATTCGGCATCATCTTAACTTGTCTATATTAATTAATTTATTTATTTATTTAATAAGGCAAAAACAGTCACATACAACTTATTATACAAAAAAAAAGAAACAATAAGACCTACATTACCATTGATTAATACAAACATTTACATGTGGTGGTACAAATAGACACTTCAAAGAACACATGGATTAATACAAATATTTATAAGCGGTGGTACAAATGGACACATCAAAAGAAAACAACAAAATAGTGCTAAGTGTTACGAGATACAATTTAAGAACGCAATAGTAGGTATATCCTCCAAGCTCGTCCTGAACTTCGCTATAGAAGTTGAAAATATGTCTAAATCCTTTAATGTTTTAATTTAGATTACATACAGCCATAAATTTAAAAAATATAATAATAATATAATAATAATAATAATAATAATGCATTTATTTGCTAGAATACTTGGTTACAGTGGTTACAGTTACAGTATATAGTTTTATAGTACAAGTTTTCTACCTGGGTACAGGTGTGCAAATATTAAGTTGTACAAATAAAAAGTAGTCAATTACATTAGCCGTTTTTCAAATTATATATAGGGATATACTATATAAAAGCAACTATGACAAATATATATATATATATATATTTTTCTCTTTATTCAGGAAACAAACAGTCATTATACATAAATATTTAAAGACTTAGAGTTCACAATATTAATACACAAAATAAATATTAAACAAAATAGATACATAGGTACAGTACTGAAACAAAATTCTACACATAATACAAAATAGATAACCAAAATTTTAAAATTTAAATTAAGAAAAACACAATAAATACATTGAAGGAGCCATCAAAAGCCTATTACGTATCTGAATCCTATAATTAGTCAAACTGCCATGGAATACATCCACATCCATAAATTCACTATTGTGTGCGTCAACGCTACATCTAAATATTATAGATTATATACAAATAGGCCAAAGAATCATAAAAAAATTATATTTTTACATTTTTTTTTACCAACTGTGTAGCAAGGATGAGGCCTAAGATGGAGCGAGCTCACCCAGAAGATGCCTTTTCACTCGAACTTTGAAAAGATTTGTGTAATATGAGTTCAGGAGTTCAAAACTTTGGCAGTGCGCATTATAAAAGATGTTTTAAAGCGCTTGGTCCTAAACAGAGGGATATCGACAAGATGAGGATGGTAACCATTTGTACCTCTGTAAGTCCGATGGAAGAAAGGGGAAGGCCGTATGAGTTCATGCAGCTCTTGAGCACACTCTCCGAAGTACATCTTATAAAAGACACATAGACTGGCAATTTATTTATTAATTAAAATAATAATAATAATGATAGGACCAAAAAGAAAAAGAAATATTCTATGTGATAAAATTAATTTTTCAAAGTGATACTTAGAACGATGAAAGAAGGAATTTTTACAATGATTAGTTCTACAGTAGGGAATATGAAATGGATCACTTGATCTTGTTCTGATTGGTTTTGGTACATTGAAGTGAATATATTCTAAAAGTGAAGAAGAATTGATGTGATTATATATTATTTTATATAAGAAGACTGCGTCAATATAAGATCGCCTATAAACACTACACAGGTATATGGAATCAATTAAGTTTATAATGATAGACACAGAAAACTGTCTTACCATAACAATATAATTATTTCTTGACCAAAAATATTCTTCCTGACATAACTAGTACCTACCTAATTAAAATATAGCTATGCACTTAATCACGGACTACATATAATAAACGACTACAAGTTTTAAAAAATATTTTTTGAATTTTATTACAATTATTTATTACTTAAGATCCACTTCTTGCTTTTCAATTATCTCATTCGTTATCACCTTTGGTTATCACATACTCTTTGGTTATCACCACAGTACACAGAATAGACAAAATGGCTAAGTCAAAGACCACGGTTAATGACATTTTGTCATATTTATAAATCATTTAAACTATGTTTATTGTTAATCTCAAATAGAAAAATAAGGCCCATTCATGGCAGTCCTAATCGAGTTTCTTTGACTGCTTATATTGTATTCCTTCCTTTATTTATTTTCAAATTAAACAGGTTTCGTTCTTACAATAAAAGAATATTCTGACCTTTGTTTTTTTAATTAACAATTTATAATTTAGTCTGTGCTTAGTAGTCTTTGTTTGGTTTAAGATTGTCGTATGTTATGTATTAGATATTAATTGTAGTCTTTGACTTCTTTGGGAAGTTTGTTTTTTAAGTTTCTTTGACTGTTTTCTTTGCATTGTATCTTTTATTTATTTTCTCTTTAATTTCTAAGTTTCAAGTAATGTGCAGTTTACAGTAATTATCAATATTTAACATACAGCTATGAAATAAATGTTTACAACATGTGGGTATTCCAGATTAAGTGGAAGTTGTTGTGATTTTAAGCGGATTGTGCAAAGACAGCTTGATTTCAGGTCTTTGAACTGTAACCCCGAGCTGGTGAGACGCACGATCGACTTGAACTACGCGAAGAGGAAGAGAAGCCACTCGTTGAAGTGGAGCCTGGTGAACGCGGTGTTCCTGGCCGTGTTCGCGTACGACCTGTGAGTAGCGCTTGGAGGTTAGGCGGACGGTGGTGCTACAGTGGTGCTAGTGTTGGCGTGTGCAGGTCGTGCAAGTGCCCGGGATACACGTCGGCGCTGCACTACGTGGAGTACGCGGTGGCGGGCGTGCTAGGTGCCAACCTGCTGCAGCATGCGCTGCAACTGCTACCGCGTCGCCAGACGCCGCTGCCGCTCACCGCCCAGCAGCGGAAGCTACTCGGCCTCTCGCAGGCCGACCTCGGTAAACATTTCTTTTCTTATTTGATTTATACTTGCCTATGTTAACCATAGCACTGTTGCGAACTCCTTATATTCTGACCTCTTTTTTATTATAGTTCATATTGTATTTTTTAAAAATTTTAAGAAAAATTTAGTTTATCGACTGTCAACGAAATTTTAGCATATTCGATCAATTTCATACATAAGAGAATAACTTGTCATTTTATATTTTTATTATTATTTTTTATTTATTTAGATTTAGATTACATACATTACATAGATATTATGTAAATATTTTTAATATTTATATAATATTTACATAATACATAATAATAACAATAAGATTCTGAATAATATTGACATATTTTCCAACAATTTAAATTCTTATAAAAAGAAAATTGGCAAATTACTTTTGAAAAATTAATTTTATCACATAGATTATTATCATTGAGTCTTGTCCACATCTATTGCACAGTACTCTAAAGGTATAAATGTTGTTTATTATCTCCACTTGTTAGGAATAAGTAAGAATTTGTTGAGTTTTATGTTAATTACTTTGTTACATTGTTATTATCTTTGAATTTGAATCAAATTCGAAAATATTGGCCATAACAATGTGTTGTAAAGCATTTACTAGGAAATCGAATGCTGGACTATCTAAGAAATAAATCCACCAGCAGAGTAGAGAACTTCCATTATACTGAGGAGCGTTTCGTGTTGAGCAGATAGTTCATTCCGCCTGGTGGAGGACAGCAGTCCGGGCCGCAGCCGGGTGGAGGCGGACAGCGACAGCGACGTGGACGCCTTCTCGGCCTCCTTCTCGTCCGCGCGGCGCTCCTTTCGCTCGCACTCGGAGTCGCCGCCGGCCTCCTCCTCCTCGCCCTCCCACTCGCCGCCCACTCCGCACGACTCCTTCAAGGACCGCTTCATAGCCGACCGCCAGTCGCTCTCCGACTACCTCAAACACTACGAGAGCAAGCGGCGAGACGACGCCGCGCGCGCCGGCCCGGAGGCTTTCCAGACGCCGCGTCTGCAGCCGCACTACCAACTCGCCTGCGCCGACTCCGACGGCGGCGCCGCCGAGGAGGGGACGGCCGGCGCGGCCGCGTGGCGGCGCCTCAGGTTGGACCCGCGACGCGCCACGCAGTGGAACCTGAACCTGCGGCTGTGGCTGCACGTGACCATTCTGGCGAGGCTGGAGCGCGAGCTGGCCGCCGCCGACGCAACCCTAGCGCGCCTCGGGCTGGCCGAGCGCGTGGAGAGCGTCCCGGCCGAGAGGCTGCGCGCCGTGCCGGCTCTGCGCGCGCTCCCACCCTTCCTGGGGGAGTTCCCGGACCGCGCGTACGTGGTGAGACGCATCCGCGAGTTGGCCCGCGGCGGCTGTATCAGTGCGTACCGCTGGAGCGGAGGCGGCGCCGGGTGGGACGACTCGCGGCCGACGGACGCGGAGCTGCTGTTGCACCTGCTGGCGGCGTACCTGGACGCGCAGCTGCCGCCGCCCGGGTTCTCGGCCGAGCACGTGTCGGCGGCGCCAGCGCAGCCGCCGCGGCACGCGCGCGCGCTTGCGCTGCACCGGTTGTCCCGGCGGCCGCCGCACTACGCGCTGGCGCTGGGCGAGGAGACGCTGGAGGTGGCTCGCGGGCGCAACAACCTCCTGCACACTCTGCTGCTGTTCCTGGCGGCGGCCGCGGCCCGGGACCCGCCCGCTCTGCGCCGAGTCCACTTGGGACCCGCCGGCCTCAACATGCTCTGGATAATCGACCGCTGACAAACTATCTCCAAACATAAACTCAATATTCTAATGTTAAGCAATTAATCAAATACAGACTGAGGATTAATTTTCCTGCATTAATGTTAATGTACCCGACGATATCAGTACCATTCATTGTGTGATACTATTTTCAAGGTTTCAATAAACACATTTTATAGTCTTATTTTGGTAGTTGAATTTATTTATTTTCTTAAATCTAACATTACAGTCATTACATTTTCTCTTCCTAGTGTAACTATTGGCTAAATTTGTTTCTGTTATTTGGATAACCATATCCAAAGATACTTCTTCTTGGCAATGGCAAATGGCTTCTTCACAGTGCAAAATTGCATAGTTTAATTCTTTTTTTGACTATTTTGTGATGTATTGTTATAAGTGAGAACCTATAATTGTTTTTTTTTCTGTTACTTAGGCTTAGTAAAAAATATTTGATAAAATAAATTAAAATTATGTACAATCTGCAATTCCATTAAGTTTTCGACAAGCTGTGATGCTTTGATATGTTTTCTATTAAATCACAAGAAGACTAAGTGATTTGCATTGCAAATGGTAGTTGCAATATACTTTAGACAATATTTTGCAAATTTGATATAACATATGTGGTCATTGGTGACGGTCGCCATCGAGTGTGGAGTCGTCGAGGTCGGCCGCGTCGTCGAGATGGCGCCGCAGAGCAGTCCGAAGCGCGTCCAGGAAGTCTATTAAGGAGTGGGAGGGAGCGGAGTGCGAGGCGCGCGCCAGGAAGGGCAGTCGGCGCAGCGCACGCGCAGAGAGCCGATGCTCCGCCGCCGAGCGGGCCACTTCTCTCAGCCGCGCACTCGCGAGCTCCGTTATCTCCGTCTGCGGCACGACACCGCGCGCCATGAGCTCTCCCACGCACCCGCGCAGAATCTCGAAAGCGGCGCGTTCCGTCGGCGGCCCGACGCGGCGCTTGATGTCGGCTCTGTCCACGAACGCGACGTCGATGGCGCCGGTCACGTTGGAGGTGGTCAGCACCAGCGCGTTGGGGCATCTCTTGAGTCGGTCCAGTTGAGTCAAGAGCGCGTTCACCGCCCGGATCGAGTCCGACGGCTCCGCGCCGGACATCGCAGCGCTTCTGGCCTGCGCCAGAGACTCCACCTCGTCCACCAGGATGCACACCAACATCCGCTTATCCTCCACCAATTCCCGCACGCGCTCGAACAGTTTGGCCACTAGCTTCCCGCTCTCCGAGAACCACTTGGAGAAGAGGCTGTGCGCGTTGATTTCGAGAAGGCAGGCTCGAGGAAAACGGTCCGCGTGCCGAATGGCCAGCTTCTGTGCGAGCGCTCGACAGAGACTCGTCTTGCCCGTTCCGGGAGGGCCGTGGAACAGTACCACGTGATTCCAGCCGATTATGTTGGAGTCGACGCCGCGATCGGCGAACTCGAAAGCCGTCTCCACGAAGCGCAACGTTTCCTGCTTCAATTGCGAATCGTACACGAGGGACTCCCACAGGCCGTGGAGGCCCTCGCAGGGCAGCGTCTGCAGGTCGGCGAACGACACTTCCTCTCCTCCGATGGTCTCCGTCATCGCGTCGATCTGCTCCTCCCTGAGACCTTTCAATTTGTAAACGTGGCAAACTGTTCTACTATCGATCAAGTCCCAATCGTCTCGGTCGTCACAAAATGTAATAGAAAACACATTCGCACTGAGGAATGTGTTGTTCGCCAAATCACTATTCTGCAAGATCCGTCCAGGGACGATTTTAAGATCTTTAATATAGCCGTGCACCATTTTACTTATACAATCTGTACTAACGTGACTGTTCGCTTTCTGCACTACTTCGATGTGAAAAGGTGGACTCATGATTAAATTTCTAACTTTCACCACTAATATAATAAAGTTTAATAAAAAAACTAAACAAATTACGAAGGAAATAAGTAAATATACAATAAAAAATAAAAATTTAATATAACGTATCGTTCAAAATTCAAAAAACTGCGTATCACAGAATAAAATAATGTCAATTTGGTAATTAACTATGTTGACGTTGGTTGACAAGTAGTATAATTTATTTAATTATATTCATTGTTTATATTTTGTGTGCGCCCTATTGTGAAGTTACCGATTATTATTACTATAGTAATGTTACATTAATTTACGTCGAATTTGGTCGGGGTACAAAAACCCATTTTTATTTTTTTGTTGTCGAGAGGGGAAACTTTCAAGATACTTGTTTAGGGAACACTCTGGACTGCTATGAGGGACTTGCGTGGGAATCTTACCGCACTACTTTTCTTTTAGTTCTAGGTCTAGGACTTAGTTTTCGTCTATTGTCGCTTTTATGTGTGTATTCATGTCATGTTCATGTATATAGTATTGTTTCAAACCATAGACTATATAACTATGACATAGACTAAACATCTCACAAGTCAATTGTTCATATGGCACTTCATTTTCCTAATTTAATAGAGCAAGAAAATATATAATTTCAATATTTGAAATGGCTATTTTTATTACAATACAATACACATACGGAATTTATACGGATTTATTAGGACCCAGGTAATATTACTTCGTATAAGGTTGGCAACACTGGTAGATGCTAACTAATGCAAATCGAATAATTTCATTTAATTAATTCATTAACTGTTTTTGAATGATAATGGTGGAGCCATTTTCTCCAGCTCGAAAGTCCCGAGAACTAATTTTGACCTTTCCGTATTTTTAATCCATAGATATGTATATGTATCGATATGTATAATCACTAATTTTAGTTCCATGAACAATCGCTTCATAGCCTACACTACAGCTAGAGCGCCAAAATTGCGTTTTTCAAATAGGCATAAAAATAATTTGACAGCAGCCTGTCCAGTGGTATATATTACAGGCAAGGAACATATATACTCTCTAGCGAGAGATTACAGGTCAGTGAGCACCCGCTAGAGAGTATACTCGTATTATGCATATGTTCCTTGGTGAGCACTGAGCCACAGCTACCAACCTAAGAGAAAGCTATGGTTATGGTTCATTTATCATTCATCTTTCAACCAGATCCATTCATTCATCCAAGTTTAAGAGTTGCCAGACGTACGAGATTTAGAAGAAACTGAAATAAATACTATAATTTTATTTAAGATTCCTCATAACCATATTAATACTGTCTCTTTTGGAAAAAATACTTTTTAAAGTACGATCTTCCTCATCACGTTTTAAAAAGCATATTATGTGGCTTTCCTTATCGCATGAACTACAATTACAATAAAATTTTAAAAGATTTATAATTCATACCTATATTACCATTTCGAAGACTAAGATTTTTTTTGCGTCCGTCCAACTGTAGCCTAATAATCCTCCTCGGTAATGTGAGTAATTCTTCACTGAAACTCTTGACATTGAGTTTTTGTATCTCGTATAATTATATATATTTTAGTATTTAATAGCACATATACACTATAAGTTATACTAGAGCTAGGCTGGAATTACATTTTAAAATAGGTATTAAAAAATGAATCATATTTGATTCAATTTAGAGTCCCGAGGTTCTAAAGGAGTAAATCTAAGCACGTAGTGTGTGTAAATTACGATTTTTATTTGATTTTTGAGTATTTTATAATTCTACGAGGTTATCTGGTGAAGGAGGTATTGTATAATTAATGTTGACAACCATAGCACAGATTAAATAAGTTACCATAGTACGAAAAAAGAAATTCGACACCTGGCAGCCCTGAATTAATTTTATTGTAGTTCGGCAATCGGCATTCATTTTCGTCGATTGCAGTGTGACCATATGTGGCAGGATCCTGCCATTTTGGCAATATTGAATCCACAATTTAACTTCTGGCAGATACTGTTGACGTTTAGTAAAGTTTGTAATTATTTGGCAGGATTTCACTTATGAGAACAATTTTCCCTTTTATTTTACAAAGGATTTTTTTTAATGTCATCACCGAAGGCAAAAAAACGTTTTTGTCAACATTACAAAACATGTCAAGTCAACTGAATAATACCCGCAAATACCCGCTTTCGTTTGGATGTGAAAAGTTTTAGGGTGCTATTGGTAAAATAAGAAAAATTTATGGAACGAGAAAATATTTGTACATAATTCCTTTTTTTACATTTACATAATTACTTACATAATTATACATAATTACATTATGTATAATTACTTACATAATTATACATAATTACATTATGTATAATTATGTTATGTACATTATGTATACATTTGGCATTTTTTCGTTTAGGTTTAGACAGCATTTGGCAGTTTTCCAACCCAAAATGGGCAGGATTTTCAATTTCGAGATGGTCACACTGGCCGACCGTCCGTCGTCAACCGTCGTTCGCGTTCGTTCGTTTCATTGGTATTACGTCGTTCGTCGTAGATTGGTGTAGACGACTAGACGTCGTAATCGTATATTGTAATTTGCAGTGGTGCGGGGAGGGTGTATGTTCGCATTAGTTAGATGGTTGATTACGCCTTTTAGCAAATTAAAACGTAGTTTGTAAGTGGTGCCTTGTATTTTCTTCGAGCACACAAAATTAATCATTACAGTTTGTGGAGCGTACTATATTTAAGATGCTGAGAACTGTCCACTGTTTGCCTCTGGCGTTTCTATTTTTAGTTTTTGTGCTTCCCTCATATGCACAAAGTAAGTACCTATTATACTCTTTATACCAATCCGCATGTAATTAACTGCAATTGCAATGTATGTAATAATGATACTATACCGAAAGTAGAAAAATGTATTGGCACTATAAAATGTTTTCAGCGTTCAATACTATTGTCATAGTACAGTAGTAATTTGTAGGTCAATCGTCGCTGGTTCGATACTGCTTTGGGCGGTGAACAGACGTTCCATGATGTCATTCCATTATTCATTATACCTAATTAAAATAGCGTGTGCAATGTTTATGGTTTTCGAAATTAGTATCCGAGGCAAAAATGATTAAATTCCAGTGACTATTTTTATAATTAGGATGATTTTATCACTTTAGTGCTATAATTTCCGTTTGGATTTTATCATTGCTACACACTGATAACGCATTCAGTGTTTGTTCATAATATAATCGTTTAATGCTTGTCCTTGTTTTTAAAGACGTCATTGTTCTTGAATATTTGCTTTTGACAAATATAATAAAATAATAAACACTTCTGACAAAATTCTATTTAAGTCTCACCACCTTGTATGTTTTACTGATGTTTGATGTTTGGGGTGATATTCAGTGTCCCTTTGGTTTGTCTCGTTATCACAGATAGGTACGTTGTTACAAACTGCTATAGAAAATAAAAGTCTCGTTTTGATGCTTTTAAATCATTATGTTATTGAAGCCCCCGTTACCGTGTGAAGTAATTACTAATTAACGATCTGTTAGCGAAACCCATTTATTTTTATTTTTATGTGGATAACATGTATTTTATAAAGGCATCAAAACAGCTATCTATCGTTCCACACTGGAGCTGCGTAAGGTGGTAAGAATGAGATGGGGAGTGGTAAACTGTTGGGGTGTACAGAGGAAGCGACGATAGAGACGAGCTTGTCGGTGGAGGCGGGAGCGCCGTTGAAAATAGAGTGTCCCGTGCGACCCGAGCAGCAAGTGGAGTGGCGCCTCAACAGCGGGGAGGTGCCGAGCGACACTCGCGCCGCCGGAGAGGCGCCGGCGGGCGACGGGCGTCTCGTGGCCACGCTGCGGGCGCCCGCCGCGCGCCCTCACCACGCCGGCCTCTACACTTGCAGCCGCGACCGTCGCAGGGCCATCCGCCTCACCGTCACTGGCGACCCTCTAGTTCCCGTCGCCGGTACTCGCCACGCTTATCCGTTTTGCCGTAGGCTCGTTGGCTCGCTCTTCTTTTCGCTTTCGCCTCTCGTATTCGTCCGTAGTTTGGGTCACAATTTTGAACTTCTCTTATGCCAGACAGTTTAGTTCCTGACCTACTGCAACTAGTGAATCGTCATTTCTTTACCACTCGGGAGAAATGTTGTCTGTAGATCAGTCCCTAAGCTGTATCTACATAGTAGGTGCAATTGATGTATTATTATTTCCTAGGAATTCGTAGAGGATTTTGTTTGCATTCTTATTTTTTAGACAATTAGGATATGTTTCAATGTAAATATTAGATTTTTATTTTTTTCTAGAGTACTATGATAGGATAATGAAGTACAAATAATTATGTAATTTATATTTATGGAACTATAAATGATTAGATAAAACATTGATTGAAATACATTAGAATAATTAACTGCTAATTGTAATTAATCATATCACTGTTCCCTTACATTTCCTACATTAAACCCATTAAACAGGTCAATTTAGTGTTTGGAATTTTGAATATCTATAACCATTCCTTATATTTTCTTAAATATTGGCCACTTCCCATATTAGATCTGCATATATTTTGCTTATTAGATACAGTAGTAAATAAATAATTTAATTTACCGCCTTCCAATACACACACTAGAGTCCACACACCAGAGAAGTTTTTACTGGCTTAAATCACTGCTTGAATTAGTGTCATCTGCCTACATTGGTTTTATCACATTTGTAGGTCACATTGCTTTCTTTATTGCATTTATTCAGTACTTGTAGTAATATATATTTGGAATTTGCCATTGATGATGTGTATTAGTACCTCTCTCTGCATTGGTCCAGCACAGTGTCCTCTGAGCTTATTAAACGCGTGATGCATCCCGATTGGCCGTTTGTTAACATAAATAATGCCCAATGCCACTTTCCCAGTAACAATGTATTTATTGGCTAACATGGTGCATTAAAGTGTTTGCTAAGAGTTGAATTGTGATTGCGGTTGCAGCGGAGCCGAGTGAGCCCGTGGGGGTGGAGGCGTCCGGTGCCAGCGAAGGGGACAATGACGCTTCTCTGGTGGTGTACGAGGTCAAGGGCAACATCACATTGTCGTGTCCACTGTTCGACCGCGACACCAAGGAAACCATCCTCTGGTAATAATAATTATATGACACATTCAATTAATTAGGCCTCATCCAACCGATAGTCGGCTCAACTAATCAAACAGTTAACTACATAGTTACATTTATTAGTATGTATTAATGGTGTTTTCTCACTTGAAAAATGATGTGTTTATTTAATTGTATTATAATTCAATCTCATGACTAACAAAAATAATGATCTAAAAAATTGTGTTCATAATAACTTTAAAAAAATTATCTTATTTTACCTGCTATTACTTTTTAATTCTAAGATATCTTTATAACATAAGATATCTTTTTGTAATACTCATCTTCTAACTTGTTTTTTTTTTTTATTTTTTTTATTTTTTTAAATTTTATGTACTTTTTGAAATATAGAAAAATATTCAATGTTTTTGATAAGCATAAACAAACAAGACAGAGTATTTATGTATATGTATGTATTCTGTCATGTGGCCCATTAATTTTAGTTCCCGTTAATATTATTATAGCTAATAAATGCCATGCAGGTGAAATGACCTGAAGCCATAGATTTACCTACAAACCGTCAGCCTGTCAGCGTCGCCTATAACAAAAGTAACGCCATAGGTTGACATAACACGAGCAAGGTGACAGTGTGAATTGATGTGTTAGGAAGAAGAACGGCACGGCGGTGGAGGCGCTGCCGGAGCTGAAGGAGCGCGTGCGCGCGGAGGGCAACGCGCTGCAGTGGGTGAAGCGCGCGCAGGAGGAGGACTTCGGCAACTACTCGTGCGCGCGCGACGGCGCCGAGCACGTGTGGCGCGTGCACGCGCGCCCGCACGCCAAGCTGCCCGCCAACTCTAACGTGGTGGAGGGGCAGGCGCTGAAGCTGGTGTGCAAGGTGGTGGGCAAGCCGTACCCGGCGGTGACGTGGCGCTTCGCCAATGCCAGCGACGAGGGCGAGGGCGAGCCGCTGTCGGCGGGCGACCGCGACGGACGCGTGAAGGTGTCGGCGTCGGAGCAGGAGGTGGCGGGCGCCGTGTTGCTGGTGGAGGACGCGCTGCGCTCGGACGCGGGCCGCTACCGCTGCGTGGTGGGCCCGGGAGGCGCGTCCGCCGACACGGTGTTGCGCGTGAAGGACATGTACGCCGCGCTGTGGCCCTTCCTCGGCATCTGCGCCGAGGTGTTCATCCTGTGCGCCATCATCCTCGTGTACGAGAAGCGCCGCACCAAGCCGGAGCTCGACGACTCCGACACCGACAACCACGACCAGAAGAAGTCCTAATTGTTTTCTTTTCTTTTCTTTTCTTTTCTTTTCTTTTCTTTTCTCATTCCTAGTCTAGAAGTCACAGTTATGTTCTAAATAAATAAATTAATCACACTTTGTGCGTTTCTATCACCCATCCCAAATATTCCGATGGATTCTTTGATAATTGTACAGATGCGCGTGTACTCGCAGTGAATGATATAAAATCGCCGGTGGGACTGACATTTCCTAGACCTATTTGTGAAATACAATGTACATAATATTACTGAGTTCACACGATGCAAAGCGACATCTAGTTGCACTTTCCGCTTTATATGGACACAACAAACGACTAGCGCCATCTAGCGAACCTTCATAACATCGACATAATACAGTTCTACAACGTAGTTGAATGTGAAGAAGACCGCTCCTCGGTCAGTGCGTTCATGTATACGTTGAAAAGGGACTAACAATTTCACATGGAAAATGAATATTTTCCAGCTTTTCCCACTACATATCATAGGCGACCAGATCGCAGTTTATATGTACTCGTAGTACGGTATGCTTAAGACAAAGTACAACACTTTTAGTTGAAATCATTCATATATAAATAATAATATGTATAATGTGATTAATTAAACAATTGTGTTGCTTTGTAAATTTAATCTAAGAAACGACAATATAAGTTTAATATTACCAATTTTTCTTCATTTCATATTGTCAAAACAATTAGATTGACACATAAGTCAAAACACAAATTAAAATAGTATACATTAAAAAGTATTTTACCTACAAGATAAAATATTAAATTAATACATTATTCATGTTATATTTACACAAATTTATATTATTATAACCTTTACATATATAAATAACATATATAAATCGGTCGGATCATTCAAAAAGAGCAGGAAAGATGTTCTCTCAGCTTTTTTTCAAGGAGCACATTGTCTGTACTGGTAACGCAAGTATGTCCCTGTCACTACTTTCCAGATCCAGAGCCAACTTTGAAAGCTGACCCTGCCGGGAATAGATCCCGGAACCCATGGAACAGAGCTTTTTTTTTTTTTTCTTCTTTTTTTTTTTTTTTTTAACGTTGATACTCATTCAACGGAAAATCATTGGTTGGTTTAGTTTGGTTGTAGTTTGCTCGTGCGTAGTTTGTTTCGGAGTTGAGCCGGATCAGCCGGAGTTGATAATCTCATTTAGTATTAGTTTTCGAAAGCTCTCCACGAAGTCCTGATAGTTCCTTATTTTCATAAAATAAGGTCAGACTTAACCGTAAATATTTGTTTGTCAGGCGTTGATTAATAAATAAAGATATAATTTAATGCTGAAAGTATCATTTAAAGGTAGCTTACAGATACTATAGTTATATTTTAGTAGAGGTGTCCGCGAATTCTATAATAATAATTTTCAATAATATTAATAAAAAAAAAAAATGAGTTTTATAGATTAACAAATTTGAGTTGGAATTTTATACACTTTGCTACCCGTTACCTGTCAAAGCAACCACTACCCTGGTATCATGGGTGGGGATCGTTCTTACCTGGACTAGAGGCACACATAGAACTTTTTTTTTTTTTTTTTTTTTTTTTAGCTTTTATACGAAGGTACAGAGGAATTCGATTTTCGCCTTTTAAAAAAAAAGTAAAACGAATAATGTCGAACATATGAACAACGGCTTTTGGCGGGGCTAGGGGGTGAAGCAGTGGGCAGGCGGACACGATACCGATTTTTTTTTTTTTTTTTTTTTTTTTTTTTTTTTTTTTTTTTTTTAATTTGCTCATCCCTTCGACGCAGGGTCGTAGCCTATGTTTACTATTACTCTTTCATACCAGTTCTCGCATTTTTACTACTCGTACTTTCATTCTTCATACTGTTTCTTTCTTGCATTCGTCCTCATTCATACTCTGCGGGTGGGATTCCCGCCTATACCTTACTTTTCCTATTCTGCTACACTATCCTTACTTATATTCTAAACTTTATTATTGGTTGCTAGGGTTGCAAATAATTGTACACGATAGATTTCTTATTATACATAAAAACATAATTAAAATCTTGCCATTGATAAATTAAAACAATAAAATGTAAAATAATTAAAACAATTAAATTAAAATATAAAATGATCAAAATAAAATTCTAATACATTAACAATTCAAAATTTAAACATTAATATTATTTACAATTAAAATCATTAAAAATTTGAAAAACATTAAAATATATAAACATTAAACATTAGCAATATAAAATAATTAAAATGATAAAACATTGATAAATTAAGACATTTGTGTACAATTATATTAAAATTTTTACTATTTATAATTTATGTTTTATTTCTGTTTATAACCCTATTTGCTATCTTTATACAGTATTCCATAAACTTTTCCTTTTGGCTACCGGCGATCATCGCACTAAGATTGGCTGGGCACACTTCCATATCCAGCTCGTACTCCAGTTCCATCCTTTCTTTGGCGAAGACCGGACACTCCAGCAGAACGTGCGGGACATCCTCGCTCTTGCTGGAACAAATGCACGATGGGCTCTCCTTGCGCTTGAACCGATGCAAGTACTCGGAGAACCCACCGTGCCCCGTCAAGACCTGGGTCATCACACCTTCAAGTCTCACCTTCCTCAGGGTTTTATAAGCCTCTATGGCTCTAGGGAAGAACAGCCTGGTAACTCCAGCCGTCGCACCTTCCCTGTATCTTTGGTCCCATTCGTCAAGCGAGCGCATGCGAATGCACCGCTTGACGAACGAGACCGGACACAGGTCGTACGCCGGCTTTCGTTTACTCTTCAGTGCGGCCTCCCTCGCGAGACAGTCCGCCCTCTCGTTACCCTCTAGTCCAGCGTGAGCCTTTATCCAGTATAATTTAATTATCCTGTCCTCCTTGTTGATGCTGTTTAAGTTCCTTCTCGTTTCAGCTGCTAGAGGGTGCGAGCACTTACTCGCCGCGATGGACTGCAGTGCGGACCTTGAATCGCTGTATATAGCAACGGATGTTTCGCTGCGCCCGAGTGCTACCCTCGACGCCTCGCATAGCGCCAAGAGCTCTGCCTGGTAGACGGTACAATACGACGGCAGACCAAGCTTGACGGCCTTGGTTTCGGCGTCTCCCTTCCATAAGGATAGGGCGGCGCCAACCCGACCGTCAATCTTGCTGCCGTCCGTAAAGATGCGCAGGTGGTATGCGCTATTGGCTAAAAGCTCGTCCTCGTCCACCAGGCTTCCGAACTCGAGGCTAACCAGCTCGGCGGGGTGGGGAGCCTCGGCCGCAAGAACCCCCCGCTCGATGACCCTGTCCCCAAGCTCCGGCTGTGGTACTCCCCTCTTGGCCTCGTATAATGAGGCAGCCTCACGGACTCGTAAGTCAAGGGGGAGTATCCCAGCCAGTAATAAGGCTGAGTTCAGGGACACCGTTCGGTAGGCTCTGCAGATTTTCTGCGCGAAACCCCGCTGCACAGCGTTCAAGACCCGCTTAACCCCCACTCTGCGAGTCGCAGATACCCACGCACTCGCAGAGTAGGTGATAATTGGCTCCACCGCGGCGACATAAATGGAGCGGACCACCTCGGGATGGAGGCCCCAACTGACTTTGGCTGCCCTCCCGAGCTGCTTATAAACCCCGAGGGCCTTCTTGGTCACACTTTTTACGTGATCCTTGAAGGTGAGACCCTTGTCTATGGTCAGTCCCAGCAATTTGATTCTGTCCCTCATGCCAATGTCAATCCCGCCCATGGTGAGGCGTGGGGTGTCAAACTTAAGCTTTCTGGTCAGCACCATGGCATTGGTTTTGCCCGGTGCGAACCTAAGCTTATTTTTGACACCCCACTCCAAAACATACGCGAGAGTGGCATTGGCATTCTGCTCTATCTGGAGCGCCCCGTCTCCATCAAAGACGAGGACCACGTCGTCCGCGAAGGCCTGGCAGTAGACGCCTCTACTTTCCAGGCCCCGCAGCAGTGGATCGAGCGTCAGGTTCCAAAGCAAGGGTCCGGCTATTGACCCTTGGATGCAGCCCCTGCTCGGCTCGGCACTATGAACCTCGCCGCAGTACCTGACGTTTACCGTCCTGTCGGCGAGGTAGCTATCAAGGACCCGCCTCAAATTTACCGGGCATCCCGCCTCCGCCAGTCTGACTCTAACCATGGGCCACCAGACGCTGTCGAAGGCCCCCTCTATGTCCAATGACACCAATACAATAACTTTCTTCTCATCAAGCTTGTTGTATATTCGCGACATTAGGTCATAGAGGGCGCCCTCGGTGCTCTTCTGGGGCACAAAGCCATACTGGCGGTTGCTGATCCCCGGCAACAGATGGTATTTGAGGCGAGCCACCAGCATTTTCTCATATACCTTTCCGAGCACGGGCAGCAGTCCAATGGGTCGGAATGACTTGGGGACGGTGTAACTATCCCTCCCCGGTTTCCGAAGGACAATCACTGCTGCTTCTTTCCATATCTTTGGAAAGATATGGTGGGCCATACAGCTGTTTAATAACCCCAAAAAGACTTTGGGGTTACAGCCGATGGCCCTTGAACAGATGTCAGCAGTGAGCCCGTCGGAGCCGGGGGCCTTCTTCGGATTGAAGGACTTCACCGCCATCTCAAGCTCGGTCAGCGTGAACGGGGGGTCGCAGGGTGAGTTTTGCTCCCCCACGTTCACCCCGTCCGCTTCCGCTCTGATCTGGCGGTGAATCCCTTCATCCGAAGTCGCGTGGTCTTGCGGGTAGAACACCTCCGCAAGCCACTCCGCCGATTCCCTCGCATCGAGAACCCTACCGTCTCGAACCAGCGGCGGGTCCTCCTCTCTGATGGCCGTTCTACCAATCACTCTGTAGATGCCATCCCACATACTCTCGCCACTCTGTCGCTCGCAGAAGGACTTCCAGGAGTCCGTCTGAGCCCGCCTCACGGCCTGCTCATACTCCGCCTTCTTCCGAACGTACTGCTCGACGACCCACGACCGTCGGACGGGTGCGGCGTTCCTGATTCTGTTTTTCCTGGTGGCGACCTCCTTCTTCAAGATTTCCAGGTCCTGCGACCACCACGGCAACGCTAGCTTTTCCCTCGTCCCTTTCCTCGGAATGGCGTGGTCAGACGCCTCAATTACCAATTTGGTGTAATTTTGCACAGCCGAAATAGTTTGTTCCCTATCTGGTACAACACCTTCTCCCATCCCATATTCCCCAATTAATTCTAAAATTTTGGATCTAAACTTTGGCCAATCTGCTTTTTGGGTGTTGTACCTTCTGGTCGATCTGACCACTTCCATTCCTCGGGAAGGTCCGAGGTTCAGCCTAAACGCGATGCCGTTGTGGTCGGAACCCGTTAAATCGTTGAGGACTTTCCAGTCCTCCACCAGGTCCAACAGGTCATGTGAACATGCTGTGATGTCCACATGACTACAGAAACGCCGCCCCCCTCGGACAGTGTCGAAGGTCGGAGCATCACCAACGTTCAGAAGTTCGAGGCCAAGCTCATCCAGACTACCTGAAAGCTCTTCCCCCCTCGAGTCTATTTTGTCGCTGCCCCACCATGGACTCTTGGCGTTAGCATCTCCACCGACCAACCATCTCCCAGCCCCCAGCTTGGCCTCCACTCTCTTCAGAAGCCCAATGTAGGGTTCAATTGGCTGGTCCGGCTCGAAGTAGAAGGAGGTAAACGTTGTCGTCCAGCGCCCCATCCGTATCCCCACCACTACGATGTTGTTAGTGGTGAGTTCTGGGTACTGTGTGACCTTAAGGCTGCTATCAAAAACTACTATAGCAGCCTTAACAGTACCCTCTTTTGGAGTGGGGTTCTGGAAGACCCGCATCCCCCTCCGACCCCGAACCGTGCCTGCCGCCCCCACATAGGGCTCCTGGAGGAGCGCTACGGCCGTTCCCCTCTTTCCTGCTTCCACTAGGAGCTCGGAGGTAGCTAGTCGGCTTCGCTGCAAGTTAACTTGTAAGAGCCCATAGGTGCGGCTACTCTCAGGGGTGCCCTTAGCAATACTGAGTGGCGGAGCGTGCTATGGCATCCCATTTCACTCTCACGGGGCACGCCGGGCTGAGTGCGTTGTGCCCGCGATCTCCGAGCTTGGCCACAGCACAGTTGCGACAGGCCGGGGGAGTTCCCGCCCTCCACTCGGGGCACGCCATCTTTAGATGGTGTCCCCCGCAGTGGCTGCACAGGTCCTCCGTCCCGGTGCAAAACCTTTTGCTGTGACCATAGCCCAGACACCTCGAGCACTGCACCAAGGGCGACTGGTCCGCGACCCTGACACGTTGCAAATCAATGTGCAGGGCCCCGAGTTCAGTCGCCCTTTTCCACACCTCCGGAGAGGTGCTCAGGACGACGTGTCCCGTGAGCGGGTTCCTTGCTCTCCTTCTGTACTTCACAAACATTCTCGACTTCTTCTCGTCGAGGCCATCGAACAGGGACCCGTTCTGATTCCTGATCGCCTTTAAGACGTCCTCATCGTTGTTTACCGATAGGACGTCCCAAAGGATCAGGAGAGGATCCCTGTTTTCGACCTCGCCGCAAAGAAGCCGCTTTCCTGATTTCTCAATTCTGTCTTTTACCTTGCTTCTCTCTTCTTCTGTTCTGCAGCTTATAACTATTTTTCTTTCTTTCGCTTTCCTCACCCTTTCAACCTTCACCCAGCCATCTTTTGCTTTGACCGCCTCCCTGATTTTATCTAGGACCTGCTCCCCGGTGTCCGTGACGTCCTCCGACGCCACGACCACCGAGTGCAGGGTCGGTCTGTCACCAGTTTTACCCGCTACGGTCTCCGCGTAGGACTTTGCGGGACCCACAGGTTTCGTCACCTTCATCTCTGCTTCTAATTTCCTAATCAATGCCGTGTGGTCCCGCAATGCCGTTTCGTTTGCCTTGAGCAAGTTCGAGTGCCTTTCTAGGGCCTCCAATATCTTTCCGTCCGTTTGTGCAGTGTGAGCCGAGGGAGGAGGAGGTTTGACCTCCTCCTTCCCCAGCCCAACAACTTTCTTCTTATTCCCCTCAGACTCCGCCTCCTTCACCAGGGCGAGGAGCCGGTCGAGGGCCTGGATGATGTTATTCTTTATTTCAGTCTTGGTGTTCCTTGAGGCACTGAGGCTGAGCTTTGCCTTTTTTAGGCAAGCCCTCGCCTCAGTGACCCTATCGGGGTACTCAATTTTCTCCGTGAGCCTCGCCGTGCCCGCCGCCGGAGCCAGGGGAGAAATGGAGACTTTCCCCGTCTCCCACTCCCCTATGCTCTTCCTAACATTTGGCAATGGAGGCGGAGTCTCCTGGGTTTTTCCGGCTTGCGCCACTCTCGGTCGGTCTGTCGCTGGAGACCGCAGCATCGTGAAGGGATTTTTGTCCTGATTTAGTTAAATTTGGCTGTATAGTGGCCTATAATCAATATGGCTGTAAAGGGGCGCGTTAATTATACTAGAGCTGTAGATGGGCTCGTCCGCACTTAATTCTAAGAGCTGTACAGGGGCTCGTCAATGCAGTCAGCTGCACCCAAACGTCCAAGGCCCAAACGGTCCGATGGCCCGAAGACCTCAGGAGCCCGAAAAACCGGGGGCCCAAACGATCTGGGAGCCCAGAAAATTCGGGAACCCAAAAGATTTAGAGTCCAAAAAATTCAGTAGCCCAAAAAATTTTTTGCCCAAAAATTTGTGCCCAAAAATTGTGCCCAAGAAAACTTGTGCCCAAAATTTGTGCCCAAAAATCTGTGCCCAAAAAATCAGGTGCCCAAAAAATCTGGAGCCCAAAAAATTTTGGTGCCCAAAAAATTTTGTGCCCAAAAAATTTTGTGCCCAAAAAATTTGTGCCCAAAAATCCGGTGCCCAAAAAATTTGTGCCCAAAAGTTTGTGCCCAAAAATTTGTGCCCAAGAAAAACTTGTGCCCAAAAATCTGTGCCCAAAAATTTGTGCCCAAAAAATCCGGTGCCCAAAAATTTGTGCCCAAAAAATTCGGTGCCCAAAATCTGGTGCCCAAAAAATTTGGGTGCCCAAAAATCTTGTGCCCAAAAAGTTTGTGCCCAAAAATCCGGTGCCCAAAAAATTTGTGCCCAAAAATATGTGCCCAAAGATTTGTGCCCAAGAAAACTTGTGCCCAAAAATTTGTGCCCAAAGATTTGTGCCCAAAAATCCGGTGCCCAAAAGTTTGGTGCCCAAAAAATTTGGTGCCCAAAAGACTTGGTGCCCAAAGAATTCGGTAACCCAAAGGATCTGGTAGCCCAGAAAGCTCGGGAACCACGGAACTCCGGGAGCCCAAAGGATCCGGGGTAGCCCAAGGGATCGCGGGACCAGAGGATTTGGGGTCAACAAATGCTTAATAACTAGGGGCTGTATATAGGCCTAAATAAAATAGAACAACTTAACTAACTTAATACTAAGATAAAACAATGTCAAAATAAATACAATAAATTATATACCACGTCAATAAAATATACAATAAAACAATAAAATAAGAATCGAGTCGAGACTGAACACAGTAGTCAGTTCAGTATTAAAAGTGTATAGTTATTAATATTTTGAGACAATGTACAATATGTGGCAGTCGAGGTTGACTAGTGGTATATACGGTTAAGATCAACAATTTATAATTTTACAATAATAAGATTACAATCAGATAAAATATCAGATAAAATTTAAAACAATTCAAAATCAAATATAAAATAAGTCAACAAGTAATAAAACGATAATAATCAATAAAATTATTATGTCAATAAAATTAAAACAAATAATAAATGTCAGGTCAAATAAAATTAAATACAATTAAAACAATATACAAATAGACCAGTTAAAATAATGTACAAGATATTGGTCTATAAAAACAAATTAAAACCACGAAGTCAAAAACAATTAAAAATTTTAAAATAAGTCAATATTATTACAAAAGGAATAAAATATAATTGAGCTGTAAAAGGGCTCAGTCAGTATTATCTTAAAATTAAATTATAACTAACTTAACTAAGTCTCTGTTATTATTTTGCCAGAACCCAGACCCGAATCGGGCCCCCAGGGCACCCAGAGAAAACTATGGGGGGAGGAAAGGTAGCCAAATAGAGGGTTAGGGAAGGTTAAAGGAGGGAAGATCGGTTTTAGGGATAATTTAGAATAAATTTTGATATATAGGGCCTAAAATAGTTTATTTTAATTTTTCAGACAAAACCGGGTGTAGAACCAGTTAAGGACGATAGGCCGCCGGACAGATCTCGATGAGGCCTATCCAACGACGTATCGCACAACTGTGTACTGCGTAAGGGAAGGGAGTTATAGGTTTTTCAATTTTTACAGGTGAAGTCAGGTGAGGGACTATAGTAATCCCGCTAAGTTGGGAAAAAAGGTGTTAATTTTCCGAACCCAATGACGTGTCTCACTGAATTTTAGCACTAATGGTTGCGAAGTTATGTGCCTTAGAAGATCTTAATTTTATTTTCAGCAGACACGTCCTGGTGCAGGCAATAGTATAGCTATGTTAGCCGCGGGTCAACTTAGCGTGGATTTACCCAATGTTTCTCCAGAGTATCCCGGCGCCCAATCGAGTCCGATTCCGGGGCTGCTTGTGTTCCTATGTACAACTTTTGAAGTGTAATCCAGTGGTACCAGCTGTTTTCTTCTACGGCGATCCTGGAGTCCAGGATTAAGCAAAAACCTATGTTGACCGACCAGTCGTCAAGACACTTTGACTGTTTTTGTTTTTTCCCTATATCTCTGGCCTCCGTTGTCCGATCTTCACTGTTTTTTCTTCTTTTTCACTTATGAAACAAGGGCTATCTGGTGGTATTTTTCTTTTTGGAGATATTTCGTTTTTGAGGATTTTGATTTTTTAATTTGATAAATTTTTGGGCAAAATCCTTTTTCAGGTTTTTGCTCACAGCTCCCAGGGTATTTGTCTTAGAGACACGGTTTTTGCACCAAAAAATTCAGCAGAAAATGCTGCACACCACTATATAAAACACTTCCACGCGACCTTATTCCCGAGGGAGTATAAGGTCCCGAAAAACACGTCACTTTTCCGGAAAAACAAAACTCGTGTTTTCTCCGGCTCTAGTGGGCCGATTTCCAAGATTTTTTCTTTAATATGCTCGCCTGGTCCGTCCGCTACTTCTGGTCCGCCTGGTTGATTTTTACGGGGCCCGCTAAGGGGACCCAACTGCGGGGGCCCTCAAACTTTCGGTCGTGGCGTCGTTTCCAAGGCCGGAAAAAAATCCGGACTTTGCTGTACAAATAGGCCGAAGGTACCCGCTATCCAGTGGTACCACCAGCTGTGCACCTTTTCGCGCGAAATTTGGCAGCGTTTGCGCGCGAAATTTTTTCCGTCACTTTTTAGCACTTAAAAAATCCGTAGTAACCTCAATTTTTGTCGGATCTCGACGCGGAAAACACCACTGTGTTGCTCGCGTCAAGCCGTGTCGAATGACGTATTGCACACGTTTTTTGCAATTAAAACGCACGCACGACCGATTTTTAAGTATTTATTGCCACGCGGAGCTCGTTTTAGTGACCGCGCTTGCGTCTGACCTCTTCGAGCGTTGAACAGAGACTGGTTAGGTTAGGTTAGGTTAGGTTAGGTTAGGTTAGGTTAGGTTAGGTTAGGTTAGGTTAGGTTAGGTTAGGTTAGGTTAGGTTAGGTTAGGTTAGGTTAGGTTAGGTTAGGTTAGGTTAGGTTAGGTTAGGTTAGGTTAGGTTAGGTTAGGTTAGGTTAGGTTAGGTTAGGTTAGGTTTTTTTTTTTTTTTTTTTTTTTTTTTTTTTTTTTTTTTTTAATAAGATGCTCATCCCTTCGACGCAGGGTCGTAGCCTATTTTTACAATTACTCTTTCATACCATTTCTCGCTTGCTTACCTCTCGCACTTTTATTCACCATACTATTTCTTTCTTTTATACATCTCGCATTCATACTATAACGGGTGGGATTCCCGCCTATACCTTACTTTTCCTGTTCTGCTAATCTATCCTTAAGTTCTATTCCTTTATTAGTTCTAGCAATTAGGGTTTATTAAATAATTTGACTCGTTATTCTTATTTTTACACAGAAATATTACACGAATTTAACAATATCAAACCTATACTCATTAAACAATTTAAACACATTATAAGTATAAAAAACATTAATTAAGGAAACAATTATAATAGTTAAAATTTTTAAAACAATTTGATCAATAAAATATAAACAATTAACATTTAAAATTCGCGATAAAATTAGAACAATGTACAATTAAATTAAAATTACAATAAATATTCAATAAAACAATTAAAATAATTACTAACAGAACAAATTGAAATAAAATTTTTTAAAACAGTTAAATTTAAAAGGATACATACAATAAAATTTTATTCATAATTCTATGTCCTATTCCTACTTATAACCCTATTTGCTATCTTCATACAGTATTCCATAAACTTTTCCTTTTGGCTACCGGCGATCATCGCACTAAGATTGGCTGGGCACACTTCCATATCCAGCTCGTACTCCAGTTCCATCCTTTCTCTGGCGAAGACCGGACACTCCAGCAGAACATGCGGGACATCCTCGCTCTTGCTGGAACAAATGCACGATGGGCTCTCCTTGCGCTTGAACCGATGCAAGTACTCGGAGAACCCACCGTGCCCCGTTAAGACCTGGGTCATCACACCTTCAAGGCTCACCTTCCTCAGGGTTTTATAAGCCTCTATGGCTCCAGGGAAGAACAGCCTGGTAACTCCAGCCGTCGCACCTTCCCTGTATCTTTGGTCCCATTCGTCAAGCGAGCGCATGCGAATGCACCGCTTGACGAACGAGACCGGACACAGGTCGTACGCCGGCTTTCGCTTACACTTCAGCGCGGCCTCCCTCGCGAGGTGGTCCGCCCTCTCGTTACCCTCCAGACCAGCGTGGGCTTTAATCCAGAATATTTTAATTATTCTTCCATTCTTGCAGATGTTGTTTAAGTTTTTCCTAGTTTCAGCTGCTAGAGGGTGCGAGCACTTACTCGCCGCGACGGACTGCAATGCGGACCTTGAATCGCTGTATATCGCAACGGATGTTTCGCTGCGCCCGAGGGCTACCCTCGACGCCTCGCATAGCGCCAAGAGCTCTGCCTGGTAGACGGTGCAATACGACGGCAGACCAAGCTTGACGGCCCTGGTTTCGGCGTCGCCCTTCCATAAGGATAGTGCGGCGCCCACCCGACCGTCAATCTTGCTGCCGTCAGTAAAGATGCGCAGATGGTAAGCGCTATTGGCTAAAAGCTCGTCCTCGTCCACCAGGCTTCCGAACTCGAGGCTAACCAGCTCGGCGGGGTGGGAAGCCTCGGCCGCAAGAACCCCCCGCTCGATGACCCTGTCCCCAAGCTCCGGCTGTGGTACTCCCCTCTTGGCCTCGTATAGTGAGGCAGCCTCACGGACTCGTAAGTCAAGGGGGAGTATCCCAGCCAGTAATAAGGCTGAGTTCAGGGACACCGTTCGGTAGGCTCTGCAGATTTTCTGCGCGAAACCCCGCTGCACAGCGTTCAAGATCCGCTTAACCCCCACTCTGCGAGTCGCAGATACCCACGCACTCGCAGAGTAGGTGATAATTGGTTCCACCGCGGCGATATAAATGGAGCGAACGACCTCGGGATGGAGGCCCCAACTGACTTTGGCTGCCCTCCCGAGCTGCTTATAAACCCCGAGGGCCTTCTTCGTCACACTCTTTACGTGATCCTTGAAGGTGAGACCCCTGTCTATGGTCAGTCCCAGCAATTTGATTTTGTCCTTCATGCCAATGTCAATCCCGCCCATGGTGAGGCGTGGGGTGTCAAACTTAAGCTTTCTGGTCAGCACCATGGCATTGGTTTTGCCCGGTGCGAACCTAAGCTTATTTTTGACACCCCACTCCAAAACATACGCGAGAGTGGCATTGGCATTCTGCTCTATCTGGAGCGCCCCGTCTCCATCAAAGACGAGGACCACGTCGTCCGCGAAGGCCTGGCAGTAGACGCCTCTACTTTCCAGGCCCCGCAGCAATGGGTCGAGCGTCAGGTTCCAGAGCAAGGGTCCGGCTATTGACCCTTGGATGCAGCCCCTGCTCGGCTCGGTACTATGAACCTCGCCGCAGTATCTGACGTTTACCGTCCTGTCAGCGAGGTAGCTATCGAGGACTCGCCTCAGGTTGACCGGGCATCCCGCTTCCGCCAGCCTGACCCTAACCATGGGCCACCAGACGCTATCGAAGGCCCCCTCTATGTCCAATGACACCAATACTACAATTTTCTTGTTATCAAGTTTATTGTGTATCCGCGACATTAGGTCATAGAGGGCGCCCTCGGTGCTCTTCTGGGGCACAAAGCCATACTGGCGGTTGCTGATCCCCGGCAACAGATGGTACTTGAGGCGAGCCACCAGCATTTTCTCATATACCTTTCCGAGCACGGGCAGCAGTCCAATGGGTCGGAATGACTTGGGGACGGTGTAACTATCCCTCCCCGGTTTCCGAAGGACAATCACTGCTGCTTCTTTCCATATCTTTGGAAAGATATGGTGGGCCATACAGCTGTTTAATAACCCCAAAAAGACTTTGGGGTTACAGCCGATGGCCCTTGAACAGATGTCAGCAGTGAGCCCGTCGGAGCCGGGGGCCTTCTTCGGATTGAAGGACTTCACCGCCATCTCAAGCTCGGTCAGCGTGAACGGGGGGTCGCAGGGCGAGTTTTGCTCCCCCACGTTCACCCCGTCCGCTTCCGCTCTGATCTGGCGGTGAATCCCTTCATCCGAAGTTGCGTGGTCTTGCGGGTAGAACACCTCCGCAAGCCACTCCACCGATTCCCTCGCATCGAGAACCCTACCGTCTCGAACCAGCGGCGGGTCCTCCTCTCTGATGGCCGTTCTACCAATCACTCTGTAGATGCCATCCCACATACTCTCGCCACTCTGTCGCTCGCAGAAGGACTTCCAGGAGTCCGTTTGAGCCTGCCTCACGGCCTGCTCGTACTCCGCCTTCTTCTGAACGTACTGCTCGACGACCCACGACCGTCGGACGGGTGCGGCGTTCCTGATTCTGTTTTTCCTGGTGGCGACCTCCTTCTTCAAGATTTCCAGGTCCTTCGACCACCACGGCAACGCCAGCTTTTCCCTCGTCCCCTTCCTCGGAATGGCGTGGTCAGACGCCTCGATTACCAATTTGGTGTAATTTTGCACAGCCGAAATAGTTTGTTCCCTATCTGGTACAACACCCTCTCCCATCCCATATTCCCCAATTAATTCTAAAATTTTGGATCTAAACTTTTGCCAATCTGCTTTTTGGGTGTTGTACCTTCTGGTCGATCTGACCACTTCCATTCCTCGGGAAGGTCCGAGGTTCAGCCTGAATGCGATGCCATTGTGGTCGGAACCCGTTAAATCGTTGAGGACTTTCCAGTCCTCCACCAGGTCCAACAGGTCATGCGAACATGCTGTGATGTCCACATGACTACAGAAACGCCGCCCCCCTCGGACAGTGTCGAAGGTCGGAGCATCACCAACGTTCAGAAGTTCGAGGCCAAGCTCATCCAGACTACCTGAAAGCTCTTCCCCCCTCGAGTCTATCTTATCGCTGCCCCACCATGGACTCTTGGCGTTAGCATCTCCACCGACCAACCATCTCCCAGCCCCCAGCTTGGCCTCCACTCTCTTCAGAAGCCCAATGTAGGGTTCAATTGGCTGGTCCGGCTCGAAATAGAAGGAGGTAAACGTTGTCGTCCAGCGCCCCATCCGTATCCCCACCACTACGATGTTGTTAGTGGTGAGTTCTGGGTACTGTGTGACCTTAAGGCTGCTATCAAAAACTACTATAGCAGCCTTAACAGTACCCTCTTTTGGAGTGGGGTTCTGGAAGACCCGCATCCCCCTCCGACCCCGAAGCGTGCCAGCCGCCCCCACATAGGGCTCCTGGAGGAGCGCTACGGCCGTTCCCCTCTTCCCTGCTTCCACTAGGAGCTCGGAGGTAGCTAGTCGGCTTCGTTGCAAGTTAACTTGTAAGAGCCCATAGGTGCGGCTACTCTCAGGGGTGCCCTTAGCAATACTGAGTGGCGGAGCGTGCTATGGCATCCCATTTCACTCTCACGGGGCACGCCGGGCTGAGTGCATTGTGCCCGCGATCTCCGAGCTTGGCCACAGCACAGTTGCGACAGGCCGGGGGAGTTCCCGCCCTCCACTCGGGGCACGCCATCTTTAAATGGTGTCCCCCGCAGTGGCTGCACAGGTCCTCCGTCCCGGCACAGAACCTTTTGCTGTGACCATAGCCCAGACATCTCGAGCACTGCACCAAGGGCGACTGGTCCGCGACCCTGACACGTTGCAAATCAATGTGCAGGGCCCCGAGTTCAGTCGCTCTTTTCCACACCTCCGGAGAGGTGCTCAGAACGACGTGTCCCGTGAGCGGATTCCTTGCTCTCCTTCTATACTTCACAAACATTCTCGACTTCTTTTCGTCGAGGCCGTCAAACAGGGACCGGTTCTGATTCCTGATTGCCTTCAGGACGTCCTCATCGTTGTTAACCGACAGGACGTCCCAAAGGATCAGCAGAGGATCCCTGTTCTCGACCTCGCCGCAAAGAAGTCGTTTACCCGACTTCTCGATTCTTTCCTTAACTTTGCTCCTTTCCTCCTCCGTCCTACAACTTATTACGATTTTCCTTTCTTTGGCTTTCCGTACTCTCTCAACCTTAACCCAGCCATCTTTTGCTTTGACCGCCTCCCTGATTTTATCGAGCACCTGCTCCCCGGTGTCCGTGACGTCCTCCGACGCCACGACCACCGAGTGCAGGGTCGGTCTGTCACCAGTTTTACCCGCTACGGTCTCCGCGTAGGACTTTGCGGGACCAACAGGCTTCGTCATTTTAATGTCATCTCCTAGTTTCTTAATTAGTGCCGTGTGGTCCCGCAATGCCGTTTCGTTTGCCTTGAGCAAATTCGAATGTCTTTCTAGGGCCTCCAGTATTTTGGCTTCTTGTACGTTGTTCACTGGGGGAGGAGGAGGCTTAACCTCCCCCTTCCCCGGCCCCACGTTTTTCTTCTTCCCCTCGGACTCCGCCTCCTTCACCAGGGCGAGGAGCCGGTCGAGGGCCTGGGTTAGGTTAGGTTAGGTTAGGTTAGGTTAGGTTAGGTTAGGTTAGGTTAGGTTAGGTTAGGTTAGGTTAGGTTAGGTTAGGTTAGGTTAGGTTAGGTTAGGTTAGGTTAGGTTAGGTTAGGTTAGGTTAGGTTAGGTTAGGTTAGGTTAGGTTAGGTTAGGTTAGGTTAGGTTAGGTTAGGTTAGGTTAGGTTAGGTTAGGTTAGGTTAGGTTAGGTTAGGTTAGGTTAGGTTAGGTTAGGTTAGGTTAGGTTAGGTTAGGTTAGGTTAGGTTAGGTTAGGTTAGGTTAGGTTAGGTTAGGTTAGGTTAGGTTAGGTTAGGTTAGGTTAGGTTAGGTTAGGTTAGGTTAGGTTAGGTTAGGTTAGGTTAGGTTAGGTTAGGTTAGGTTAGGTTAGGTTAGGTTAGGTTAGGTTAGGTTAGGTTAGGTTAGGTTAGGTTGCCCTGGGGTGGATCGGAGTTGTTGCCTCGGCAGAGCCCGGTCCACCCCGCTCATAGGGCAAGGAGGCACCGGGGAGTTTTAGTGGGTAGTGGCCGGGCCGCTATGACTAGCATAGCGTCGTCTGCCGGCCGACCCCCACATACCCCTACCGTCTCGCCAGCGGTAGGGAATCAATAAAAGGATTTCTCCTCGAAAAAAAAAAAAAAAAAAAAAAAAAAGGTTAGGTTAGGTTAGGTTAGGTTAGGTTAGGTTAGGTTAGGTTAGGTTAGGTTAGGTTAGGTTAGGTTAGGTTAGGTTAGGTTAGGTTAGGTTAGGTTTCCGTGTGCGGTTCCAGATCCGCCATCGGACGCGTCCCCAGGTTGCGGATAGGGGAACGCCCCCCAGATATGGGGGGTACCGGTTCATCCGGCGCGGACAAAAACTGGCATGTGGCTGCCTGCTCTTTCTTAAGGGCGGGCATTGCACGGCCACATGAACCCGTAGCCTCACTCAGTGGGGTCGGGGGTCCGGCGCACTGAGCGTCGGATCGCGAGGAAGAAAACCTCTCTAAAAAATCACACTCGGAGGGTGAAGCCGTGGCTTCTTTTCGAAGAAGCCCACCGCTGTCACCAGTGGACCCCCCAGTGGGTCGTGGGTTGGCCAGCAGGAGCTGGCGGTCCGGCTTGTCCGGACACGAAGGCGGTGCGCTTGGCGCAGTTTGGAGGGCCCAGCGATGGGCCAGCGGAGCTTCGGCTCGTGGTGGCGGGCCTGATAAGGCCCGCGGGCGCGGCGCGTGGTCTCGGCCACCGTCGGGCAAACCGTAACCCCGCATTTGCGGGGCCGGGGGTCCGGCGCACTGAGCGTCGGGCCGCGTGGAAGAAAACCACTATAAAAAATTACCCTGAAGCCCAAGGTTAGCGTGCCGAGGGGCTGCATGGCTGGGGGGGACCCGGTCCCAAGCGCTCCTGCGGCCTGTTGGGAAAGGGCCGCAGGTACGCTTCCCAAAACGTAATGGAAATGTCAGCAAAGGAAAAGAGTATGTCGTGCGATCCGGCTGACGCCCGGCGCTTGGGGGTAGCTCGGCCCCCGAGTGAGAAATCAGTAACGAGCGGCGCATGCGACCCGCCTCGCCAGCGGCGTCGACCGGTGTCCGGGCCGGTCGATGAGAAATTTGTTACCGGCAATTGCGACTGTGGTGGAGAGCACCACCTCTGCGCCTGGTGTGACGCCAGGCAGCAGGCGCTCCAGGCAGCGGATCCCGGGCTGCCTGGTAAGCTGAAGGCTACCGGAGTGCGCACGCGTGCGCAGACCAAGGACGGTGGGAGTAGCAGGGCATCAAGCCCTGTCGTTCTCCTCAACCGTGTGGCGACGCCAGCGGTGTCGCCAAGAGACGGGAGTCCAGCGAGCGACGGGGCTGGCTCCTCCGACCTGGAAACCGTGGTGCCCATCGACGGCGGCACCGGTTCGGATGGTGACAATGAGTCGGACCCAAAGCTGGGGGTCCGGCTCCAACGAAAGAGGACGAAGGGCCCACCGGCGCCGTCCCCGGAGGCCTCCCCGGAGTCCTCTGGCGAGGAGCGACCCGCTGTAGCAACAGGTTTGCTCCAGAAGCGTGGTCGCGGTCGCCCTCCCACCACCGGGGAGTACATCGGCCTCGCTGAGGCGAAGGCCGAAGTGGCACGAGCGAGGAGAGAGGAGCTCAAGCTCCAGGCTGAGCAGGAGCTGCTCGCCTCCCTGGCTGAGGCTAGGGTCACACGCTCCCGCCTCTCGGAGATGGAGTCTGGGGACGACACCGTCGAGTCGTCCTCGCTCGTCTTCGAGAGGCTGATGACGAGAGTGGCGGCCATCCGTAAGGTGGCCGACATCTCCAAGAGTCTGAAAGGGACGAGCGTTAAGGCGCTCCGCGATAACGCTGAGGCGATTATCGCGGACGCCAAATGCCTGGCCGCCCTGTCCTCGACTGAGGAGACTGCCGCGCTGCGTCGCGAGCTCCAGGAAGCTCGGGCGCAGAACAAGCGTCTCCAGGCAGGGTTGGACGAACTACGGAGGGAGTTTGCGGCGTTCCGAGCCGCTCCCTCCGCCGCCTCCGGGACTCCGGCCACGCTGGAGCACCTAGAGGCCTTGGAGACGGCGATCATGGATAGGGTCCATGCTCGGCTGAGCGCGCGGCTCGAGAACCTGGAGCCGCGCCTGAATCCAGCGCCGAGGGTGAGCCCTCCATTGGCCGCTCGGAGGGGACCCCCTCCGAAACCGGCTCCAAGGAAGGATCCTCCGCTTTCCTCCACCGCCCGCCCGCAAATTCCGAAGCCGCCCAAAGCCTCCACCAGCGGGCAAAAGGCGAAGGCGCCTGTCGGAGCAACATCATCTTCGCCCCAGGCGAAGAAGAAAGGACGGCGCAGAAGAGCGACGCGTGGTCGAAAGGCGCCGGAGAAGTCGGAGCCGCGTCCACTCCCGCCCGCCCCCACCTCTATGGACAAACCATGGAGCCTGGTGGTTAGAGGTGGGAAGCACCAGGAGCGTCCCCCTGCTCCCCCTGCTCCGCAGAAAAGGAAGACCCGGGCATCACAGCCTGCCCCTCCTCGAATGGCCAGGCCCTCCAAGACCGCGGCCGTTGTCGTCACCCTGCAGCCAGGGGCTGCTGAGAGGGGGGTGACGTACAAACTGGTCATCGAGGAGGCCAAGAAGAGGGTGGACATTGCGGAGCTGGGCATAGAGTATGTCCGCTTCCGGCGTGCGGTGACGGGAGCCGCCATCATGGAGGTCTCCGGCGCCGACAATGACGTAAAGGCGGACAGGCTTGCCGCCAAACTCCGCGAGGTTCTGAGTGCGGAGTCGGTCCGGATCTCGCGGCCTTTCAAGGCCACCGAGATGCTGGTGTCGGGCCTGGACGACTCCGTCACTGCAGAGGAGGTGGCGGCAGCCATAGCCAAGCTTGGCGACTGTCACAGGGAGGCAGTGAGGGTGGGAGCCATCCGCAACTCATACCACGGTATGGGTTCGGTTTGGGCGAGTTGCCCCGTGACAGCCGCCAAGAAAGTCATGGAGGGCAAATTGCTGGTCGGGTGGACGGCAGCACGGGTGAAGGTGCTGCAGCCCCGCGAACTGCGCTGCTTCCGGTGCCTGAACACAGGGCACGTCAGGGGGCAGTGCACTGCTGCCGTCGACCGGAGCCAACTTTGTTATAAGTGTGGCGACAACGACCACCGTGCGTCGGTGTGCCGGGCAGACCCTCGCTGCCCTCTCTGCGCCGACGCTAATAAAAAGGCAAATCATCGCTTGGGGAGCAGTAAATGTTCGGCCCCCAAGCCCAAGATGAACCGACGAAGGCCGGTGGGTCCTGCGGTTTCGACCCAGGACTCCACGACCTGCCCACCGGACGGGACCATCGAGACACCCATGGACATACAATCAGTATGTCCATGAGGTGTCTACAAACTAACGTCAACCACTGCGCCGGTGCCCAGGACCTGCTAGTCCAGACGCTGGCGCAGTGGAGTATACAGGTGGCGATCGTCGCGGAGCCGTATCTGGTCGTCCCTAGGGACAACTGGGTCGGCGACCGCGACGGTCTCGTCGCCATTGTTCTGGCCACGGGAGAGGGAGCCCCCGCTGTCGACCAAACGTTCAGAGGCCGCGGCTTTGTCGCCGTTTTCTGCGGCGACACCGTGTATGTAGGTGTCTATTTCTCGCCGAACCGCCCGCTGGCGGAGTTCGAGCGTTTCTTGGCGGAAATAGACATCCTGCTGGGGCGGTGTCGCCCGCGTCAGGTGCTCCTCGCCGGAGACCTGAACGCGAAGTCGACAGTGTGGGGATCGGCTCTCACCGATGCGAGGGGCGCGGCTGTGGAGGAGTTTCTCTCCAGCAACAACTTGTGCGTGCTGAACAGGGGCACGTCTAACACGTGCGTGCGACAACAGGGCGGATCGGTCGTGGACGTAACGTTTGCGTCCTCCGCCCTGGCACGCCGCGTTCGGGGCTGGGTAGTCGAGGAGGGGGTCGAGACGCTCTCGGATCACCGATACATTCGGTTTTCCGTCTCCCCCCACTCGACGGACCCGAACAGCCCGAGACGTGCTCCCTCTGAGATCGGGCCCAGATGGGCACTTAAAATGCTGGAGAGAGACGCCCTCATAGCGGCGTCCCTCGTCGAATCATGGAACGATAAACCCGAGGCGACCGATGCGGACACAGAGGCGCGGTGGTTCCGCGAGGCGATGACGCACGTCTGCGACGTCGCCATGCCCCGCACGGGCCTACCGCAGCCCCGTCGACAGGTGTACTGGTGGTCGCCGGAGTTACAGCACCTCCGGACGACGTGCGTCAAGGCACGACGCCGGTACACCCACGCTCGTCGACGGCACAGATCCGCATCGGTCATCGCCGAACTCTTTGCCGCCTTCCAAGGGGCCAAGAAGGAGCTGAGGGCCGAGATCGCTGCAGCGAAGGAGCGCGCCTGGCAGGAGCTGGTGAACTCTCTCGAGCAGGACCCATGGGGCAGGCCGTATAAGCTTGTCATGAGCAAGCTTCGCCCATGGGCCCCTCCGGTGTCGACCACCATGAACACGGAGACGCTCGAGAGAGTGGTGGAGAATTTGTTCCCTGCCAGGGCGGAGGGCGATGCTCCTTCCGCGCCTGTTCGGGCGAGGCAGCAGATCTCGACGGAGGATCCCCCCGAGGTGTCAGAGGGCGAGTTGGACAGGGCGGTTCTTCGCCTCAGTGCGAAGAACACGGCGCCCGGTCCCGATGGCATCCCGGGGAAGGCTCTGGTCTTGGCCCTGAAGGAGGGCGGCCTCGGAACAAGGTTCCGGGAGCTGCTCACAACTTGTGCGACGAACGGCCACTTTCCCAAGGAGTGGAAGCTTGGAAAGCTTGTCCTCATCCGCAAGCCCGGGCGTCCGGTGGACTCACCATCGGCCTATCGCCCCATAGTCCTACTGAGTGAGGCGGGTAAGCTCTTTGAGCGGGTCATCGCTGCTCGCCTCACTCAACATCTCGAGGACACCGGGCCGAACTTGGCTGCCGTCCAGTTCGGTTTCCGGAGGGGCAGGTCCACCGTCGACGCGATTGCGCGGGTGAGGGCCTTAGCGGAGGAGGAAACTGGGAAAGGCGGGGTAGTCTTGGCGGTGTCCCTCGACATCTCCAACGCGTTTAACTCCCTACCACACAGGGTCATCTTGGAGGCTATGGGGTACCACGGCTTCCCGGAGTACCTCCGACGGCTTGTCGGAGATTACCTCTCGGGTCGCTCGGTCGTGTACCCCACGCGCGTTGGAGATCGTCAGCGCCAAGTGTCGTGCGGTGTTCCGCAGGGGTCGGTTCTCGGGCCGCTCCTGTGGAACATCGGCTACGACTGGGTGCTGCGAGGCGCTACCCTGCGCGGGGTCGACGTCACGTGCTACGCGGACGACACCTTGGTGACCGCCCGCGGCGGCACGTTCCGTGACGCGGCCCTGTTGGCAACCGCTGGAGTCGCACAAGTTGTGATGCGCATACGGCGCTTGGGCCTGACGGTGGCCCTTGAGAAGTCCGAAGCGATCTGCTTCCGTGGGCTTCGCAAGGCGCCACCGCCGGATGCCCACATCACGGTCGGCGGAGTTTCCATCGGCATCGGGTCGACGCTGAAATATCTCGGCGTCGTACTCGATAGCCGGTGGAAGTTCATCGATCATTTTAAGAGCCTTGCTCCCAAACTGGTCAAGGTCTCTTTTGCCTTGAGCAGGCTAATGCCCAACCTGGGTGGCCCGAATGTCGGGTGCCGCCGTCTCTTCGCGGGCGTGGTGCGCTCGATGGCCCTGTACGGAGCGCCGATTTGGGTCGACTCCCTGTCGGCCCAAAACTTGACCGTGCTGCGACGCCTGCAGCGGGTCATGGCGTCCAGGGTCATCAGAGCGTATCGCACCACCTCGTGGAGGGCGGCATGCGCGATCGCCGGCACCCTCCCCTGGGAGCTGGATGCCGAGGTCCTCGCAGCGGTCTACCGCAGGACCGCCGACGCGAGGGCCCGCGGCGCGAGTCCACTCCCGGAGGAGGTGGCGCGTTGGAGGACGGAGCTCCAGGAGGAGGCACTCGAGCGCTGGCGCGATGATTTGTTGCAGGCGGGGTGGGGTTCCCGCACCACGTCTGCTATCGCGCCAGTGCTGAAGGAGTGGGTGAGCAGGCGGGCCGGGTCGCTCTCTTTCCGGCTTGTGCAGGTGCTGACGGGGCATGGCTGCTTCGGTCGGTACCTGTGCAACGTCGCGCACAGGGAGCGAACCACCGTCTGCCACGAGTGCGGAGCCGCCGACGACACGGCGCAACATACCCTCGAGGAATGCCCAGGTTGGGACACGGAGAGAGCGGCTCTGACGGCAGTCGTGGGACAAGACCTGTCCTTACCGGCTGTCGTCAGAGCAATGGTCGAGACCCCTGACGGCTGGGAAGCCGTCAGGATCTTCTGTGAGACGGCCCTGAGTGGCAAAGAGGCCGGGGAGCGGTCCCGCGAAGAGGACCCCCAGGCGGACCCACTCAGGCGCCGAAAAGCCGGAAGACGGCGCCGCGCCTATACTGCGCGCGCCGACTAAACGTGACTACCGGGCGTCAGGTGGACGACTGGCGCCCGGCTTACACTGACCAGACGGCGTGGCGACCTAGAGATGCTCCCTAGGTCGCCACCATCACGACGGTTCCCTTCACGGGAAGTAGCGGTGTGCGGGTTCCGCGGACATGGCCTAGCTGTTATACGGACCCGTACACAACCGCTGATGGTGGAGCATGGGGGGGTTTTAGTGGGTATTCCCGGTGATAATTCGCGTCACCGGGCGAGTCCCACACTCCCCCTCGCCGACGCGTCCTCGCCGGCGAGGGGGGTCAGTCCGTAAATGTGATTTCCCCTCCTCAAAAAAAAAAACAAAAAAAAAAAAAAAAAAAAAAAAAAAAAAAGGTTAGGTTAGGTTAGGTTAGGTTAGGTTAGGTTAGGTTAGGTTAGGTTAGGTTAGGTTAGGTTAGGTTAGGTTAGGTTAGGTTAGGTTAGGTTAGGTTAGGTTACCCGTAGCCTCACTCAGTGGGGTCGGGGGTCCGGCGCACTGAGCGTCGGATCGCGAGGAAGAAAACCTCTCTAAAAAATCACACTCGGAGGGTGAAGCCGTGGCTTCTTTTCGAAGAAGCCCACCGCTGTCACCAGTGGACCCCCAGTGGGTCGTGGGTTGGCCAGCAGGAGCTGGCGGTCCGGTTTGTCCGGACACGAAGGCGGTGCGCTTGGCGCAGTTTGGAGGGCCCAGCGATGGGCCAGCGGAGCTTCGGCTCGTGGTGGCGGGCCTGATAAGGCCCGCGGGCGCGGCGTGTGGTCTCGGCCACCGTCGGGCAAACCGTAACCCCGCATTCGCGGGGCCGGGGGTCCGGCGCACTGAGCGTCGGGCCGCGTGGAAGAAAACCACTATAAAAAATTACCCCGAAGCCCAAGGTTAGCGTGCCGAGGGGCTGCATGGCTGGGGGGGACCCGGTCCCGAGCGCTCCTGCGGCCTGTTGGGGAAGGGCCGCAGGTATCCCACCCAAACAATTATGGAAAGGTTAATAAAGGAAAAGAGTATGTCGTGCGATCCGGCTGACGCCCGGCGCTTGGGGGTAGCTCGGCCCCCGAGTGAGAAATCGGTAACGAGCGGCGTATGTGACCCGCCTCGCCAGCGGCGTCGACCGGTGTCCGGGCCGGTCGATGAGAAATTGGTTACCGGCTCATGCGAATGTGGCGAGAAGCGCCACCCCTGCGTCTGGTGCGAGGCCAGGCAGCAGGAGCTCCAGGCAGTGGATCCCGGGCTGCCTGGTAAGCAGAAGTCTTCCGGAGTGCGCACGCGTGCGCAGGCTAAGGTCGCGCCGACGCGTGACCCTGCCGACGGTGGGAGTTGCAGGGCGTTGAGCCCTGTCGTCCTCCTCCACCGAATGGAAAGCCCAGCGAGCGACGGAGCCTCTCCAAACCCCAGTTTGCGAGGGCTAGCGGGTATTCCAGAGGAACCCAGCATCTCGGAGCCCTCGTCCTCGGACAGGGAGACGGTGCTGTCCGTCGACGGCGACGCCGGTAGCGAGGGCGACAATGAGTCGGACCCAAGGTTGTTGGGGGACCGGCTCCAAAGGAAGAGGAGTAAAGGCCCACCGGTGCCGTCCCCGGCGGCCTCCCCTGACTCCTCAGGAGAAGAAAAGGAGCGATCCGCCATCGCCACGGGTCTGCTCCAAAAGCGCGGTCGCGGACGCCCACCCACCACCGGGGAGTATGTCGGCCTCGCCGAGGCGAAGGCCGAAGTGGCCAGAGCCCAACGGGAGGAGCTAAAGCTATTGGCAGAGCGGGATATACTCGCCTCGATGGCCGAGGCAAGGGTCACTCGCTCCCGCCTCTCGGAGATGGAGTCCGGGGACGACACCGTCGAGTCGTCCTCGCTCATCTTCGAGAGGTTGATGACCAGTGCGGAGGCCATTCGCAGGGTGGCCGACATATCACGGAACCTTAAGGGGACCTCCGTGAAGGCGCTCCGCGACAACGTGGAGGCTATAGTCGCGGACGCCAAATGTCTGGCCTCCCTGTCGACTAATGAGGAGACAGCTGCTCTGCGTCGCGAGCTTAAAAGCGCTCGGGCGCAGAATAAGCTACTCCAAAATGGACTTGAACAGCTTCGGAGGGAGTTCGCCGAATTTAAAAACTCCGCTTCCTCCGCCGCCTCCGGGACTCCGGCCACGCTGGAGCACCTAGAGGCCATGGAGGTGGCGATCATGGACAGGGTCCATGCTCGGCTGAGCGCGCGGCTCGAGAACCTGGAGCCGCGCCTGAATCCAGCGCCGAGGGTGAGCCCTCCATTGGCCGCTCGGAGAGAACCCCCTCCGAAACCGGCCCCAAGGAAGGTCCCTCCCCTTCCTTCCTCCGCACCGCCTAAACCCTCCACCAGCGGGTTAAAGGCGACGAAAGAAGGGGAAACAACAACAACCAGGAGAAAGAGGACGAAAGGTCGGAAGGCGGCCGTCAAACGACCGGCCCGATCGGAACCGCGCCCTCTCCCACCCGCCCCCGCCTCCATGGATCGGCCTTGGAGCACGGTGGCCAAAGGCGGGAAGCATAAGGAGTCACCTCCGACTCCCCGCCCCAAGTCGAGACGGGTTCAACAGCCCGCCCCCAAGAAGGCTCCGAAGCCTCCGAAGACTGCGGCCGTAGTCCTCACACTGCAGCCTGAGGCTGCAGAAAGGGGCGTCACCTACGCCGACGTAGTCGCGGAGGCTAAACGGAAGGTCAGCCTAGAGGAGGTGGGCATTCCGTATGTCCGCCCCCGTCGGGCAATTACGGGTGCGGTCATTTTTGAAGTGCACGGCGCCGACACAGCCGTAAAGGCGGACGCGTTGGCCGCCAAATTACGGCAACAAATGAGTGCGGAGCTCGTCAGAGTCTCCAGGCCAGTCAAACTCACCGAGTTGCTGGTGTCGGGGCTCGACGACTCCGTCACTCCCGCAGAAGTGGCGGCGGCCATCGCCAAAGTCGGCGGCTGCGCTGTTGAATCAGTGAAAGTCGGCGCCATACGTTTCCCGCGCTTCGGGATGGGAACGGCTTGGGCGGGCTGTCCCGCAACAGCAGCCAAGAAGGTCCTGGAGGGTAGACTGCTGGTGGGATGGACGGCAGCGAGGGTGAAAGCCCTCGAACCCCGAGAGCTGCGCTGCTTCCGGTGTCTGGAGTCGGGACACGTCAGGGGGCAGTGCACCGCTGCCGTTGACAGAAGCCAGCAGTGCTACCGGTGCGGAAAGAGCGGCCATCGCGCAGCCGATTGCCGCTCCGAGGCCAGCTGCTTCTTGTGCTTGGAAGCCGGAAAACGACATAACCACCGCTTGGGTAGCCCAAAGTGTTCGGCGCCCAAGCGGAAATGGAACAGACGCAGGCCAGCGAATCCTGAGGCTCCGTCCCAGGATAACGCTGGCCCCCCACCGAACGGGACAAAAGGAGCGCCTATGGACATATAATTATGTCCATAAAGTGCCTCCTGGCGAATGTCAACCACTGCGTCGGAGCCCAGGACTTGCTAGTCCAGACTACGGCGCAGTGGGGGATACACGTGGCAATCGTCTCGGAGCCGTATCTGGTTGTTAATCGCGACAACTGGATCGGCGACCGGGACGGTGTCATCGCCATTGTTTTGACCACCGGAGAGGGAGCCCCCGCTGTCGACCAAACGTTCAGAGGCCGCGGGTTCGTCGCCGTTTTCTGCGGCGACACCGTGTACGTAGGTGTCTATTTCTCGCCAAACCGCCCGCTGGCGGAGTTCGAGCGTTTCTTGGCGGAAATAGACATCCTGCTGGGGCGGTGTCGCCCGCGTCAGGTGCTCCTCGCCGGAGACCTGAACGCGAAGTCGACAGTGTGGGGATCGGCCCTCACGGACGCGAGGGGCGCGGCTGTGGAGGAGTGGCTCTCCAGCAACAATCTGTGTGTGCTGAACAGGGGCACGTCTAACACGTGCGTGCGACAACAGGGCGGATCGGTCGTGGACGTAACGTTTGCGTCCTCCGCCCTGGCACGCCGCGTTCAGGGCTGGGTAGTCGAGGAGGGGGTCGAGACGCTTTCGGATCACCGATATATTCGGTTTTCCATCTCCCCCCACTCGACGGACCCGAACAGCCCGAGGCGTGCTCCCTCTGAGATCGGGCCCAGATGGGCACTCAAAATGCTGGAGAGAAACGCCCTCATAGCGGCGTCCCTCGTGGAATCATGGAATGTCAAACCCGAGGCGACCGATGCGGACACAGAGGCGCGGTGGTTCCGCGAGGCGATGACGCATGTCTGCGACGTCGCCATGCCACGCGCGGGCATACCGCAGCCCCGTCGACAGGTGTACTGGTGGTCGCCGGAGCTTCAGCACCTCCGGACGACATGTGTGAAAGCACGACGCCGGTACACCCACGCCCGTCGACGCCACAGACCCGCATCGGTTATAGCCGAACTCTTTGCCGCCTTCCAAGGGGCCAAGAAGGAGCTGAGGACCGAGATCGCTGCAGCGAAGGAGCGCGCCTGGCAGGAGCTGGTGAACTCTCTCGAGCAGGACCCATGGGGCAGGCCGTATAAGCTTGTCATGAGCAAGCTTCGCCCATGGGCCCCTCCGTTGTCGACCACCATGAACACGGAGACGCTCGAGAGAGTGGTGGTGAATCTGTTCCCTGCCAGGGCGGAGGGCGATGCTCCTTCCGCGCCTGATCGGGCGAGGCAGCAGATCTCGACGGAGGATCCCCCCGAGGTGTCAAAGGGCGAGTTGGACAGGGCGGTTCTTCGCCTGAGTGCGAAGAACACGGCGCCCGGTCCCGATGGCATCCCGGGGAAGGCTCTGGTCTTGGCCCTGAAAGAGGGCGGCCTACAGGATAGATTCCGCGCGTTGCTCACAACCTGTGCTAAGGATGGCCACTTTCCCAACGAATGGAAGCGGGGTAAGCTTGTCCTCATCCGCAAGCCCGGGCGTCCGGTGGACTCACCATCGGCCTATCGCCCCATAGTCCTGTTGAGTGAGGCGGGCAAGTTGTTCGAACGGGTTATCGCCGCTCGCCTCACCCAACATCTCGAGGAGACCGGGCCGAACTTGGCCGATGTCCAGTTCGGCTTCCGAAGGGGCAGGTCCACCGTGGACGCGATCTCGCGGGTGAGGGCTTTAGCCGATGAGGCTATTGGGAAAGGCGGGTTCGTCTTGGCGGTGTCCCTCGACATCTCCAACGCGTTTAACACTCTTCCACACAGAGTGATCGTGGAGGCTATGGGGTACCACGGCTTCCCGGAGTACCTCCGACGGCTTGTCGGAGATTATCTCTCGGGTCGCTCGGTCGCGTACCCCACGCGCGTTGGAGATCGTCAGCGCCAAGTGTCGTGCGGTGTCCCGCAGGGGTCGGTTCTCGGGCCGCTCCTGTGGAACATCGGCTACGACTGGGCACTGCGGGGCGCAACCCTGCGCGGGGTCGACGTCACGTGTTACGCGGACGACACTTTGGTGACCGCCCGCGGTGACACGTATCGTGACGCGGCCCTGTTGGCAACCGCCGGAGTAGCACAGGTTGTGATGAGGATACGGCGCTTGGGCCTGACGGTGGCCCTTGAGAAGTCGGAAGCCATCTGCTTCCGTGGGCCTCGCAAGGCGCCACCGCCGGACGCTCACATCATTGTCGGAGGAGTCACCATCGGCGTCGGGTCGACGCTGAAATATCTCGGCGTCGTACTCGATAGCCGGTGGAACTTCCAAGGTCACTTCAGGAGCCTGGCTCCTAAACTGACCAAAATTTCTTTCGCTCTGAGCAGGCTGATGCCCAACCTGGGCGGACCCAACGTCGGGTGCCGCCGTCTCTTCGCGGGCGTGGTGCGCTCGATGGCCCTGTACGGTGCGCCGATTTGGGTCGACTCCCTGTCGGCCCAAAACTTGACTGTGCTGCGGCGCCTGCAGCGAGTCATGGCGTCCAGGGTCATCAGAGCGTATCGCACCACCTCGTGGAGGGCGGCATGCGCGATCGCCGGCACGCTCCCCTGGGAGCTGGATGCCGAGGTCCTCGCAGCGGTCTACCGCAGGACCGCCGACGCGAGGGCCCGCGGCGCGAGTCCACTCCCGGAGGAGGTGGCGCGTTGGAGGGCGGAGCTCCAGGAGGAGGCACTCGAGCGCTGGCGCGACGATTTGTTGCAGGCGGGGTGGGGTTCCCGCACCACGTCTGCTATCGCGCCAGTGCTGAAGGAGTGGGTGAGCAGGCGGGCCGGGTCGCTCTCTTTCCGGCTTGTGCAGGTGCTGACGGGGCATGGTTGCTTCGGTCGGTACCTGTGCAACGTCGCGCACAGGGAGCGGACCACCGTCTGCCACGAGTGCGGAGCCGCCGAAGACACGGCGCAACATACCCTTGAGGAATGCCCAGGTTGGGACACGGAGAGAGCGGCTCTGACGGCAGTCGTGGGACAAGACCTGTCCTTACCGGCTGTCGTCAGAGCAATGATTGAGACGCCTGACGGCTGGAAAGCCGTCAGGACTTTCTGCGAGTCGGCCCTGAGTGGTAAAGAGGCCGGGGAGCGGTCCCGCGAAGAGGACCCCCAGGCGGACCCACTCAGGCGCCGAAAAGTGGGAAGACGGCGCCGCGCCTATGCCGCGCGCGCCGATTAACGTGACTACCGGGCGTCAGGTGGACGACTGGCGCCCGGCCTACACTGATCAGACGGAGTGGCGACCTAGAGATGCTCCCTAGGTCGCCACCATCACGACGGTTCCCTTCACGGGAAGTAGCGGTGTGCGGGTTCCGCGGACATGGCCTCGCTGTTATACGGACCCGCACACAACCGCCGATGGTGGAGCATGGGGGGGTTTTAGTGGGTATTCCCGGTGATAATTCGCGTCACCGGGCGAGTCCCACACTCCCCCTCGCCGACGCGTCCTCGCCGGCGAGGGGGGTCAGTCCGTAAATGTGATTTCCCCTCCTCAAAAAAAAAAAAAAAAAAAAAAAAAAAAGGTTAGGTTAGGTTTCCGTGTGCGGTTCCAGATCCGCCATCGGACGCGTCCCCAGGTTGCGGATAGGGGAACGCCCCCCAGATATGGGGGGTACCGGTTCATCCGGCGCGGACAAAAACTGGCATGTGGCTGCCTGCTCTTTCTTAAGGGCGGGCATTGCACGGTCACATGAACCCGTAGCCTCACTCAGTGGGGTCGGGGGTCCGGCGCACTGAGCGTCGGATCGCGAGGAAGAAAACCTCTCTAAAAAATCACACTCGGAGGGTGAAGCCGTGGCTTCTTTTCGAAGAAGCCCACCGCTGTCACCAGTGGACCCCTCGTGGGTCGTGGGTTGGCTAGCTGGAGCTGGCGGTCCGGTCCGTCCGGACACGATGGCGGTGCGCTTGGCGCAGTTTGGAGGGCCCAGTGATGGGCCAGCGGAGCTTCGGCTCGTGGTGGCGGGCCTGATAAGGCCCGCGGGCGCGGCGTGTGGTCTCGGCCACCGTCGGGCAAACCGTAACCCCGCATCCGCGGGGCCGGGGGTCCGGCGCACTGAGCGTCGGGCTGCGTGGAAGAAAACCACTATAAAAAATTACCCTGAAGCCCAAGGTTAGCGTGCCGAGGGGCTGCATGGCTGGGGGGGACCCGGTCCCAAGCGCTCCTGCGGCCTGTTGGGAAAGGGCCGCAGGTAAGCCTCCCAAACAATAATGGAAATGTCAGCTAAGGAGATAGATATGTCGTGCGATCCGGCTGACGCCCGGCGCTTGGGGGTAGCTCGGCCCCCGGGTGTGAAATCAGTAACGAGCGGCGCATGCGATCCGCCTCGCCAGCGGCGTCGACCGGTGTCCGGGCCGGTCGATGAGAAATTGGCTACCGGCAATTGCGATTGTGGCGGAGGGCGCCACCTCTGCGCCTGGTGTGACGCCAGGCAGCAGGCGCTCCAGGCAGCGGATCCCGGGCTGCCTGGTAAGCTGAAGGCTACCGGAGTGCGCACGCGTGCGCAGACCAAGGACGGTGGGAGTAGCAGGGCATCAAGCCCTGTCGTTCTCCTCAACCGTGTGGCGACGCCAGCGGTGTCGCCAAGAGATGGGAGTCCAGCGAGCGACGGGGCTGGCTCCTCCGACCTGGAAACCGTAGTGCCAATCGACGGCGGCACCGGTTCTGATGGAGACAACGAGTCGGACCCAAAGCTGGGGGTCCGGCTCCAACGAAAGCGAACCAAGGGCCCACCAGCGCCGTCCCCGGAGGCCTCCCCGGAGTCCTCTGGCGAGGAGCGACCCGCAGTAGCTACTGGATTGCTCCAGAAGCGTGGCCGCGGTCGCCCTCCCACAACCGGGGAGTACATCGGCCTCGCTGAGGCGAAGGCCGAAGTGTCGCGAGCGAGGAGAGAGGAGCTCAAGCTCCAGGCTGAGCAGGAGCTGCTCGCCTCCCTGGCCGAGGCCAGGGTCACTCGCTCCCGCCTCTCGGAGATGGAGTTCGGGGACGACACCGTCGAGTCGTCCTCGCTCGTCTTCGAGAGGCTCATGACGAGAGTGGCGGCCATCCGCAAGGTGGCCGACATCTCGAAGAGTTTGAAAGGGACGAGCGTTAAGGCGCTCCGCGATAACGCCGAGGCGATTATCGCGGACGCCAAATGCCTGGCTGCCCTTTCCTCAACTGAGGAGACCGCCGCGCTGCGTCGCGAGCTCCAAGAAGCTCGGGCGCAGAATAAGCGGCTCCAGGCCGGCTTGGACGAACTGCGGAGGGAGTTCGCGACGTTCAGAGCCGCTCCCGTCGCCGCCTCCGGGACTCCAGCCACGCTGGAGCACCTAGAGGCCTTGGAGACGGCGATCATGGATAGGGTCCATGCTCGGCTGAGCGCGCGGCTCGAGAACCTGGAGCCGCGCCTGAATCCAGCGCCGAGGGTGAGCCCTCCATTGGCCGCTCGGAGGGGACCCCCTCCGAAACCGGCTCCAAGGAAGGATCCTCCGCTTTCCTCCACCGCCCGCCCGCAAATTCCGAAGCCGCCAAAAGCCTCCACCAGCGGGCAAAAGACGAAGGCGCCTGTCGGAGCAACATCATCTTCGCCCCAGGCGAAGAAGAAAGGACGGCGCAGAAGAGCGACGCGTGGTCGAAAGGCGCCGGAGAAGTCGGAGCCGCGTCCACTCCCGCCCGCCCCCACCTCTATGGATAAACCATGGAACCTGGTGGCTAGAGGTGGGAAGCACCAGGAGCGTCCCCCTGCTCCCCCTGCTCCGCAGAAAAGGAAGACCCGGGCATCACAGCCTGCCCCTCCTCGAATGGCCAGGCCCTCCAAGACCGCGGCCGTTGTCGTCACCCTGCAGCCAGGGGCTGCTGAGAGGGGGGTGACGTACAAACTGGTCATCGAGGAGGCCAAAAAGAGGGTAAATATTGCGGAGCTGGGCATAGAGTATGTTCGCTTCCGGCGTGCGGTGACGGGAGCCGCCATCATGGAGGTCTCCGGCGCCGAAAATGACGTTAAGGCGGACAGGCTTGCCGCCAAACTCCGGGAGGTACTGAGTGCGGAGTCGGTCCGGATCTCGCGGCCTTTCAAGGCCACCGAGATGCTGGTGTCGGGCCTTGACGACTCCGTCACCTCAGAGGAGGTGGCGGCAGCCATAGCTAAGCTTGGCGACTGTCACAGGGAGGCAGTGAGGGTGGGAGCCATCCGCAACTCATACCACGGTATGGGTTCGGTTTGGGCGAGCTGCCCCGTGACAGCCGCCAAGAAAGTCATGGAGGGCAAATTGCTGGTCGGGTGGACGGCAGCACGGGTGAAGGTGCTGCAGCCCCGCGAGCTGCGCTGCTTCCGGTGCCTGAACACAGGGCACGTCAGGGGGCAGTGCACTGCTGCCGTCGACCGGAGCCAGCTTTGCTACAAGTGTGGCGACAACGACCACCGAGCGTCGGTGTGCCGGGCAGACCCTCGCTGCCCTCTCTGCGCCGACGCCAATAAAAAGGCCAATCATCGCTTGGGGAGCAGTAAATGTTCGGCCCCCAAGCCCAAAATGAACCGACGAAGGCCGGTGGGTTCTGCGGTTTCGACCCAGGACTCAACGACCTGCCCACCGGACGGGACCTCCGAGACACCCATGGACATACAATCAGTATGTCCATGAGGTGTCTACAAACTAACGTCAACCACTGCGCCGGTGCCCAGGACCTGCTAGTCCAGACGCTGGCGCAGTGGAGTATACAGGTGGCGATCGTCGCGGAGCCGTATCTGGTCGTCCCTAGGGACAACTGGGTCGGCGACCGCGACGGTCTCGTCGCCATTGTTCTGGCCACGGGAGAGGGAGCCCCCGCTGTCGACCAAACGTTCAGAGGCCGCGGCTTCGTCGCCGTTTTCTGCGGCGACACCGTGTACGTAGGTGTCTATTTCTCGCCGAACCGCCCGCTGGCGGAGTTCGAGCGTTTCTTGGCGGAAATAGACATCCTGCTGGGGCGGTGTCGCCCGCGTCAGGTGCTCCTCGCCGGAGACCTGAACGCGAAGTCGACAGTGTGGGGATCGGCTCTCACCGACGCGAGGGGCGCGGCTGTGGAGGAGTGGCTCTCCAGCAACAACTTGAGTGTGCTGAACAGGGGCACGTCTAACACGTGCGTGCGACAACAGGGCGGATCGGTCGTGGACGTAACGTTTGCGTCCACCGCCCTGGCGCGCCGCGTTCGGGGCTGGGTTGTCGAGGAGGGGGTCGAGACGCTTTCGGATCACCGATACATTCGGTTTTCCGTCTCCCCCCACTCGACGGACCCGAACAGCCCGAGACGTGCTACCTCTGAGATCGGGCCCAGATGGGCGTTTAAAATGCTGGAGAGAGACTCCCTCATAGCGGCGTCCCTCGTTGAATCTTGGAATGTCAAACCCGAGGCGACCGATGCGGACACAGAGGCGCGGTGGTTCCGCGAGGCGATGACGCATGTCTGCGACGTCGCCATGCCCCGCGTGGGCTTACCGCAGCCCCGTCGACAGGTGTACTGGTGGTCGCCGGAGTTACAGCACCTCCGGACGACTTGCGTCAAGGCACGACGCCGGTACACCCACGCTCGTCGACGGCACAGATCCGCATCGGTCATCGCCGAACTCTTTGCCGCCTTCCAAGGGGCCAAGAAGGAGCTGAGGGCCGAGATCGCTGCAGCGAAGGAGCGCGCCTGGCAGGAGCTGGTGAACTCTCTCGAGCAGGACCCATGGGGCAGGCCGTATAAGCTTGTCATGAGCAAGCTTCGCCCATGGGCCCCTCCGGTGTCGACCACCATGAACACGGAGACGCTCGAGAGAGTGGTGGAGAATTTGTTCCCTGCCAGGGCGGAGGGCGATGCTCCTTCCGCGCCTGTACGGGCGAGGCAGCAGATCTCGACGGAGGATCCCCCCGAGGTGTCAGAGGGTGAGTTGGATAGGGCGGTTCTTCGCCTCAGTGCGAAGAACACGGCGCCCGGTCCCGATGGCATCCCGGGGAAGGCTCTGGTCTTGGCCCTGAAGGAGGGCGGCCTCGGAAGTAGATTCCGGGAGCTGCTCACAACTTGTGCGACGAATGGCCACTTTCCCAAGGAGTGGAAGCTTGGAAAGCTTGTCCTCATCCGCAAGCCCGGGCGTCCGGTGGACTCACCATCGGCCTACCGCCCCATAGTCCTACTGAGTGAGGCGGGTAAGCTCTTTGAGCGGGTCATCGCTGCTCGCCTCACTCAACATTTGGAGGACACCGGGCCGAACTTGGCTGCCGTCCAGTTCGGTTTCCGGAGGGGCAGGTCCACCGTCGACGCGATTGCGCGGGTGAGGGCCTTAGCGGAGGAGGAAACTGGGAAAGGCGGGGTAGTCTTGGCGGTGTCCCTCGACATCTCCAACGCGTTTAACACTCTTCCACACAGAGTGATCGTGGAGGCTATGGGGTACCACGGCTTCCCGGAGTACCTCCGACGGCTTGTCGGAGATTATCTCTCGGGTCGCTCGGTCGCGTACCCCACGCGCGTTGGAGATCGTCAGCGCCAAGTGTCGTGCGGTGTTCCGCAGGGGTCGGTTCTCGGGCCGCTCCTGTGGAACATCGGCTACGACTGGGTGCTGCGAGGCGCTACCCTGCGCGGGGTCGACGTCACGTGCTACGCGGACGATACATTGGTGACCGCCCGCGGCGGCACGTACCGTGACGCGGCCCTGTTGGCAACCGCTGGAGTCGCACAAGTTGTGATGCGCATACGGCGCTTGGGCCTGACGGTGGCCCTTGAGAAGTCCGAAGCGATCTGCTTCTGTGGGCCTCGCAAGGCGCCACCGTCGGACGCTCACATCATCGTCGGAGGAGTTTCCATCGGCGTCGGGTCGACGCTGAAATATCTCGGCGTCGTACTCGATAGCCGGTGGAACTTCCAGGGTCATTTCAGGAGCCTGGCTCCCAAACTGACCATGGTATCTTTCGCATTGAGCAGGCTAATGCCCAACCTGGGCGGACCCAACGTCGGGTGCCGCCGTCTCTTCGCGGGCGTGGTGCGCTCGATGGCCCTGTACGGTGCGCCGATTTGGGTCGACTCCCTGTCGGCCCAAAACGTGACTGTGCTGCGGCGCCTGCAGCGAGTCATGGCGTCCAGGGTCATCAGAGCGTATCGCACCACCTCGTGGAGGGCGGCATGCGCCATCGCCGGCACTCTCCCCTGGGAGCTGGATGCCGAGGTCCTCGCAGCGGTCTACCGCAGGACCGCCGACGCGAGGGCCCGCGGCGCGAGTCCACTCCCGGAGGAGGTGGCGCGTTGGAGGGCGGAGCTCCAGGAGGAGGCACTCGAGCGCTGGCGCGATGAGTTGTTGCAGGCGGGGTGGGGTTTCCGCACCACGTCTGCTATCGCGCCAGTGCTGAAGGAGTGGGTGAGCAGGCGGGCCGGGTCGCTCTCTTTCCGGCTTGTGCAGGTGCTGACGGGGCATGGTTGCTTCGGTCGGTACCTGTGCAACGTCGCGCACAGGGAGCGAACCACCGTCTGCCACGAGTGCGGAGCCGCCGACGACACGGCGCAACACACCCTCGAGGTATGCCCAGGTTGGGCCACGGAGAGAGCGGCTCTGACGGCAGTCGTGGGACAAGACCTGTCCTTACCGGCTGTCGTCAGAGCAATGATCGAGATGCCTGACGGCTGGAAAGCCGTCAGGATCTTCTGCGAGTCGGCCCTGAGTGGTAAAGAGGCCGGGGAGCGGTCCCGCGAAGAGGACCCCCAGGCGGACCCACTCAGGCGCCGAAAAGCCGGAAGACGGCGCCGCGCCTATGCTGCGCGCGCCGACTAAACGTGACTACCGGGCGTCAGGTGGACGACTGGCGCCCGGCTTACACTGACCAGACGGCGTGGCGACCTAGAGATGCTCCCTAGGTCGCCACCACTACGAAGGTTCCCTTCACGGGAAGCAGCGGTGTGCGGGTTCCGCGGACATGGCCTCGCTGTTATACGGACCCGCACACAACCGCCGATGGTGGAGCATGGGGGGGTTTTAGTGGGTATTCCCGGTGATAATTCGCGTCACCGGGCGAGTCCCACACTCCCCCTCGCCGACGCGTCCTCGCCGGCGAGGGGGGTCAGTCCGTAAATGTGATTTCCCCTCCTCAAAAAAAAAAAAAAAAAAAAAAAAAAGGTTAGGTTAGGTTAGGTTAGGTTAGGTTAGGTTAGGTTAGGTTAGGTTAGGTTAGGTTAGGTTAGGTTAGGTTAGGTTCGTGGAGGCTATGGGGTACCACGGCTTCCCGGAGTACCTCCGACGGCTTGTCGGAGATTATCTCTCGGGTCGCTCGGTCGCGTACCCCACGCGCGTTGGAGATCGTCAGCGCCAAGTGTCGTGCGGTGTCCCGCAGGGGTCGGTTCTCGGGCCGCTCCTGTGGAACATCGGCTACGACTGGGCACTGCGGGGCGCAACCCTGCGCGGGGTCGACGTCACGTGTTACGCGGACGACATTTTGGTGACCGCCCGCGGTGACACGTATCGTGACGCGGCCCTGTTGGCAACCGCCGGAGTAGCACAGGTTGTGATGAGGATACGGCGCTTGGGCCTGACGGTGGCCCTTGAGAAGTCGGAAGCCATCTGCTTCCGTGGGCCTCGCAAGGCGCCACCGCCGGACGCTCACATCATTGTCGGAGGAGTTTCCATCGGCGTCGGGTCGACGCTGAAATATCTCGGCGTCGTACTCGATAGCCGGTGGAACTTCCGGGGTCACTTCAGGAGCCTGGCTCCCAAACTGACCATGGTATCTTTCGCTTTGAGCAGGCTGATGCCCAACCTGGGCGGACCCAACGTCGGGTGCCGCCGTCTCTTCGCGGGCGTGGTGCGCTCGATGGCCCTGTACGGTGCGCCGATTTGGGTCGACTCCCTGTCGGCCCAAAACTTGACTGTGCTGCGGCGCCTGCAGCGAGTCATGGCGTCCAGGGTCATCAGAGCGTATCGCACCACCTCGTGGAGGGCGGCATGCGCGATCGCCGGCACGCTCCCCTGGGAGCTGGATGCCGAGGTCCTCGCAGCGGTCTACCGCAGGACCGCCGACGCGAGGGCCCGCGGCGCGAGTCCACTCCCGGAGGAGGTGGCGCGTTGGAGGGCGGAGCTCCAGGAGGAGGCACTCGAGCGCTGGCGCGATGATTTGATGCAGGCGGGGCGCGGTTCCCGTACCACGACTGCTATCGCGCCAGTGCTGAAGGAGTGGGTGAGCAGGCGGACCGGCTCGCTCTCTTTCCGGCTTGTGCAGGTGCTGACGGGGCATGGCTGCTTCGGTCGGTACCTGTGCAACGTCGCGCGGAGGGAGCGAACCACCGTCTGCCACGAGTGCGGAGCCGCCAACGACACGGCGCAACACACACTCGAGGTATGCCCAGGTTGGGCCACGGAGAGAGCGGCTCTGACGGCAGTCGTGGGACAAAACCTGTCCTTACCGGCTGTCGTCAGAGCAATGGTTGAGACCCCTGGCGGCTGGGAAGCCGCCAGGATCTTCTGTGAGACGGCCCTGAGTGGCAAAGAGGCCGGGGAGCGGTCCCGCGAAGAGGACCCCCAGGCGGACCCACTCAGGCGCCGAAAAGCCGGAAGACGGCGCCGCGCCTACGTCGCGCGCGCCGATTAACTGTGACTACCGGGCGTCAGGTGGACGACTGGCGCCCGGCCTACACTGATCAGACGGCGTGGCGACCTAGAGATGCTCCCTAGGTCGCCACCATCACGACGGTTCCCTTCACGGGAAGTAGCGGTGTGCGGGTTCCGCGGACATGGCCTAGCTGTTATACGGACCCGCACACAACCGCTGATGGTGGAGCATGGGGGGGTTTTAGTGGGTATTCCCGGTGATAATTCGCGTCACCGGGCGAGTCCCACACTCCCCCTCGCCGACGCGTCCTCGCCGGCGAGGGGGGTCAGTCCGTAAATGTGATTTCCCCTCCTCAAAAAAAAAAAAAAAAAAAAAGGTTAGGTTAGGTTAGGTTAGGTTAGGTTAGGTTAGGTTAGGTTAGGTTAGGTTAGGTTAGGTTAGGTTAGGTTAGGTTAGGTTAGGTTAGGTTTTTTTTTTTTTTTTTTTTTTTTTTTTTTTTTTAAATTATTATGCTCATCCCTTCGACGCAGGGTCGTAGCCTATGTTTACTATTACTCTTTCATACCAGTTCTCGCATTTTTACTACTCGTACTTTCATTCTTCATACTGTTTCTTTCTTGCATTCGTCCTCATTCATACTCTGCGGGTGGGATTCCCGCCTATACCTTACTTTTCCTATTCTGCTACACTATCCTTACTTATATTCTAAACTTTATTATTGGTTGCTAGGGTTGCAAATAATTGTACACGATAGATTTCTTATTATACATAAAAACATAATTAAAATTTTGCCATTGATAAATTAAAACAATAAAATGTGAAATAATTAAAACAATTAAATTAAAATATAAAATGATCAAAATAAAATTCTAATACATTAACAATTCAAAATTTAAACATTAATATTATTTACAATTAAAATCATTAAAAAACTTTAAAAAACATTAAAATATATAAACATTAAACATTAGCAATATAAAATAATTAAAATGATAAAACATTGATAAATTAAAACATTTGTGTACAATTATATTAAAATTTTTACTATTTATAATTTATGTTTTATTTCTGTTTATAACCCTATTTGCTATCTTTATACAGTATTCCATAAACTTTTCCTTTTGGCTACCGGCGATCATCGCACTAAGATTGGCTAGGCACACTTCCATATCCATCTCGTACTCTAGCTCCATCCTTTCCTTGGCGAAGACCGGACACTCCAGCAGAACGTGCGGGACATCCTCATCCTTGCTGGAACAAATGCACGATGGGCTCTCCTTGCGCTTGAACCGGTGCAAGTACTCGGAGAACCCACCGTGCCCCGTTAAGACCTGGGTCATCATACCCTCAAGGCTCACCTTCCTCAGGGTTTTATAAGCGTCAATGGCTCCAGGGAAGAACAGCCTGGTAACTCCAGCCGTCGCACCTTCCCTGTATCTTTGGTCCCATTCGTCAAGCGAGCGCATGCGAATGCACCGCTTGACGAACGAGACCGGACACAGGTCGTACGCCGGCCTTCGTTTACTCTTCAGTGCGGCCTCCCTCGCGAGGCAGTCCGCCCTCTCGTTACCCTCTAGACCAGCGTGGGCTTTGATCCAAAATAATTTAATTACTCTGTCCTCCTTTGAGATCTTATTTAAGTTGTTTCTAGTCTCAGCTGCCAGAGGGTGCGAGCATTTACTCGCCGCGACGGACTGCAGTGCGGATCTTGAATCGCTGTATATCGCAACGGATGTTTCGCTGCGCCCGAGTGCTACCCTCGACGCCTCGCATAGCGCCAGGAGCTCTGCCTGGTAGACGGTGCAATACGACGGCAGACCAAGCTTGACGGCCTTGGTTTCGGCGTCGCCCTTCCATAAGGATAGGGCGGCGCCAACCCGACCGTCAATCTTGCTGCCGTCCGTAAAGATGCGCAGGTGGTATGCGCTATTTGCTAAAAGCTCGTCCTCGTCCACCAGGCTTCCGAACTCGAGGCTAACCAGCTCGGCGGGGTGGGGAGCCTCGGCCGCAAGAACCCCCCGCTCGATGACCCTGTCCCCAAGCTCCGGCTGTGGTACTCCCCTCTTGGCCTCGTATAATGAGGCAGCCTCACGGACTCGTAAGTCAAGGGGGAGTATCCCAGCCAGTAATAAGGCTGAGTTCAGGGACACCGTTCGGTAGGCTCTGCAGATTTTCTGCGCGAAACCCCGCTGCACAGCGTTCAAGATCCGCTTAACCCCCACTCTGCGAGTCGCAGATACCCACGCACTCGCAGAGTAGGTGATAATTGGTTCCACCGCGGCGACATAAATGGAGCGGACTACCTCGGGATGGAGGCCCCAACTGACTTTGGCTGCCCTCCCGAGCTGCTTATAAACCCCGAGGGCCTTCTTCGTCACACTCTTTACGTGATCCTTGAAGGTGAGACCCCTGTCTATAGTCAGTCCCAGCAGTTTGATTTTGTCCTTCATGCCAATGTCAATCCCGCCCATGGTGAGGCGTGGGGTGTCAAACTTAAGCTTTCTGGTCAGCACCATGGCATTGGTTTTGCCCGGTGCGAACCTAAGCTTATTTTTGACACCCCACTCCAAAACATACGCGAGAGTGGCATTGGCATTCTGCTCTATCTGGAGCGCCCCGTCTCCATCAAAGACGAGGACCACGTCGTCCGCGAAGGCCTGGCAGTAGACGCCTCTACTTTCCAGGCCCCGCAGCAATGGGTCGAGCGTCAGGTTCCAGAGCAAGGGTCCGGCTATTGACCCTTGGATGCAGCCCCTGCTCGGCTCGGTACTATGAACCTCGCCGCAGTATCTGACGTTTACCGTCCTGTCGGCGAGGTAGCTATCCAGGACTCGCCTCAAGTTGACCGGGCATCCCGCTTCCGCCAGCCTGACCCTAACCATGGGCCACCAGACGCTGTCGAAGGCCCCCTCTATGTCCAATGACACCAATACTACAATTTTCTTGTTATCAAGTTTATTGTGTATCCGCGACATTAGGTCATAGAGGGCGCCCTCGGTGCTCTTCTGGGGCACAAAGCCATACTGGCGGTCGCTAATCCCCGGCAACAGATGGTATTTGAGGCGAGCCACTAGCATTTTCTCATATACCTTTCCGAGCACGGGCAGCAGTCCAATAGGTCGGAATGACTTGGGGACGGTGTAGCTATCCCTCCCCGGTTTCCGAAGGACAATCACTGCTGCTTCCTTCCATATCTTTGGAAAGATATGGTGGGCCATACAGCTGTTTAATAACCCCAAAAAGACTTTGGGGTTACAGCCGATGGCCCTTGAACAGATGTCAGCAGTGAGCCCGTCGGAGCCGGGGGCCTTCTTCGGATTGAAGGACTTCACCGCCATCTCAAGCTCGGTCAGCGTGAACGGGGGGTCGCAGGGTGAGTTTTGCTCCCCCACGTTCACCCCGTCCGCTTCCGCTCTGATCTGGCGGTGAATCCCTTCATCCGAAGTCGCGTGGTCTTGCGGGTAGAACACCTCCGCAAGCCACTCCGCCGATTCCCTCGCATCGAGAACCCTGCCGTCTCGAACCAGCGGCGGGTCCTCCTCTCTGATGGCCGTTCTACCAATCACTCTGTAGATGCCATCCCACATACTCTCGCCACTCTGTCGCTCGCAGAAGGACTTCCAGGAGTCCGTCTGAGCCTGCCTCACGGCCTGCTCGTACTCCGCCTTCTTCCGAACGTACTGCTCGACGACCCACGACCGTCGGACGGGTGCGGCGTTCCTGATTCTGTTTTTCCTGGTGGCGACCTCCTTCTTCAAGATTTCCAGGTCCTTCGACCACCACGGCAACGCCAGCTTTTCCCTCGTCCCCTTCCCCGGGATGGCGTGGTCAGACGCCTCGATTACCAATTTGGTGTAATTTTGCACAGCCGAAATAGTTTGTTCCCTATCTGGTACAACACCCTCTCCCATCCCATATTCCCCAATTAGTTCTAAAATTTTGGATCTAAACTTTTGCCAATCTGCTTTTTGGGTGTTGTACCTTCTGGTCGATCTGACCACTTCCATTCCTCGGGAAGGTCCGAGGTTCAGCCTGAATGCGATGCCGTTGTGGTCGGAACCCGTTAAATCGTTGAGGACTTTCCAGTCCTCCACCAGGTCCAACAGGTCATGCGAACATGCTGTGATGTCCACATGACTACAGAAACGCCGCCCCCCTCGGACAGTGTCGAAGGTCGGAGCATCACCAACGTTCAGAAGTTCGAGGCCAAGCTCATCCAGACTACCTGAAAGCTCTTCCCCCCTCGAGTCTATCTTGTCGCTGCCCCACCATGGACTCTTGGCGTTAGCATCTCCACCGACCAACCATCTCCCAGCCCCCAGCTTGGCCTCCGCTCTCTTCAGAAGCCCAATGTAGGGTTCAATTGGCTGGTCCGGCTCGAAATAGAAGGAGGTAAACGTTGTCGTCCAGCGCCCCATCCGTATCCCCACCACTACGATGTTGTTAGTGGTGAGTTCTGGGTACTGTGTGACCTTAAGGCTGCTATCGAAAACTACTATAGCAGCCTTAACAGCACCCTCTTTTGGAGTGGGGTTCTGGAAGACCCGCATCCCCCTCCGACCCCGAACCGTGCCAGCCGCCCCCACATAGGGCTCCTGGAGGAGCGCTACGGCCGTACCCCTCTTCCCTGCTTCCACTAGGAGCTCGGAGGTAGCTAGTCGGCTTCGTTGCAAGTTAACTTGTAAGAGCCCATAGGTGCGGCTACTCTCAGGGGTGCCCTTAGCAATACTGAGTGGCGGAGCGTGCTATGGCATCCCATTTCACTCTCACGGGGCACGCCGGACTGAGTGCATTGTGCCCGCGATCTCCGAGCTTGGCCACAGCACAGTTGCGACAGGCCGGGGGAGTTCCCGCCCTCCACTCGGGGCACGCCATCTTTAGATGGTGTCCCCCGCAGTGGCTGCACAGGTCCTCCGTCCCGGCACAGAACCTTTTGCTGTGACCATAGCCCAGACATCTCGAGCACTGCACCAAGGGCGACTGGTCCGCGACCCTGACACGTTGCAAATCAATGTGCAGGGCCCCGAGTTCAGTCGCCCTTTTCCACACCTCCGGGGAGGTGCTCAGAACGACGTGTCCCGTGAGCGGATTCCTTGCTCTCCTTCTATACTTCACAAACATTCTCGACTTCTTTTCGTCGAGGCCGTCAAACAGGGACCGGTTCTGATTCCTGATTGCCTTCAGGACGTCCTCGTCGTTGTTAACCGACAGGACGTCCCAAAGGATCAGCAGAGGATCCCTGTTCTCGACCTCGCCGCAAAGAAGTCGTTTTCCCGACTTCTCGATCCTTTCCTTGACCTTGCTCCTTTCTTCTTCGGTCCTGCAGCTTATGACTATTTTCCTTTCCTTCGCTTTCCTAACCCTTTCAACCTTCACCCAGCCATCTTTTGCGCTGACCGCCTCCCTGATTTTATTCAGAACCTGCTCCCCGGTGTCCGTGACGTCTTCCGACGCCACGACCACCGAGTGCAGGGTTGGTCTATCACCAATTCCACGTGCTACGGTCTCCGCGTAGGACTTTGCGGGACCAACAGACTTTGTCATTTTTGCTCCTTCTTCTAATTTTTTAATTAATTCTGTGTGGTCCCGCAGTGCTCTCTCGTTTGCCTTAAGCAGGTCCGAGTGTCTTTCTAGGGCCTCCAGTATTTTAGCTTCTTGTGCATTATGTGTTGGGGGAGGAGGAGGAAGCTTAGCCTCCTCCTTCCCCGGCCCCACTTTTTTGTTCTTATTTCCCTCGGCCTCCGCCTCCTTCACCAGGGCGAGGAGCCGGTCGAGTGCCTGAATTACGCTTTCCTTGATTTCAGTTTTGGTATTCCTAGAGGCACTGAGGCTGAGCTTTGCCTTTTTTAGGCACGCCCTCGCCTCAGTGACCCTGTCGGGGTATTCTATCTTCTGTGTTAGCCTCGCCGTGCCCGCCGCCGGAGCCAGGGGAGAGATGGAGACTTTCCCCGTCTCCCACTCCCCTATGCTCCGCCTGACGTTTGGCAACGGAGGCGGAGTTTCCTGGGTTTTCCCGGCTTTCGCCGCTCTCGGTCGGTCTGCCGCTGGAGACCGCAACATCGTTGAAGGGATTGTTGTCGTTTCTATAGGCTGTATATTGGCCTCGTTCAGGACTGAGCTGTATATGGGCTCGTCAACTTAACACTAGAAGCTGTATAGGGGCCTGTCACTTAACTTAATTACTTGAACCAAAGTCCAAGGGCCCAAGCGGCCCAATGGCCCAACACCTCAGGACCCCGAAAATCCGGTGGCCCAAGCGATCCGGGAGCCCAGAAAATTCGGGAGCCCAAAAGATTTAGGGTCCAAAAAATTCGGTAGCCCAAAAAATTTTGTGCCCAAAAATTTGTGCCCAAAAATTTGTGCCCAAGAAAACTTGTGCCCAAAAATTTGTGCCCAAAAATTTGTGCCCAAAAAATCAGGTGCCCAAAAAATCTGGTGCCCAAAAAATTTCAGTGCCCAAAATTTTTTGGGAGCCCAAAAAATTTTGTGCCCAAAAAATTTGTGCCCAAAAGTCCGGTGCCCAAAAAATTTGTGCCCAAAAGTTTGTGCCCAGAAATTTGTGCCCAAGAAAAACTTGTGCCCAAAAATCTGTGCCCAAAAATTTGTGCCCAAAAAATCCGGTGCCCAAAAATTTGTGCCCAAAAAATTTGGTGCCCAAAAAACTTGGTGCCCAAAAAATTCGGTGCCCAAAAAATTTGGTGCCCAAAAAATTTGTGCCCAAAAAATTTGTGCCCAAAAGTAAGGTGCCCAAAAATTTGTGCCCAAAAATTTGTGCCCAAAGTCTCGTGCCCAAGAAAACTTGTGCCCAAAACCTTGTGCCCAAAGATCTATGCCCAAAAATCCGGTGCCCAAAGATTTGGTGCCCAAAAAATTCGGTGCCCAAAAGATTTGGTGCCCAAAGAGTTCGGTAACCCAAAGGATCTGGAAGCCCAGAAGGCTCAGGAACCCAGAACTCCGGGAGCCCAAAGGTCTCGGGGTAGCCCAAGGGACCGCGGGACCAAAGGACCAAGGTTCAGCAAACACTTATAACTACGGGCTGTATATGGGCCTAAATTAAACAACTTAATTAACTTAATATTAAGGTAAAACAAAATGTCAAATTATATATAATAAGATATTAAAATAGTAAAATAATAAAATACCCCGTCAATAAAATATAGAACAAAGATAAAGTAATTCGAGTCAAGACTGAACACAATACACTAGATAATTAACAATTAATACAATTAACAAAGTAACAATAAAAGTGCAAATAGTAGGTCAGAGCACAATTCAATAAAATATTTTTAAAACAATATATAATGTGTAACAGTCAAGATTGACTGGTGGTATTATTTATAATTAAAATTAATAAAATATAAAATTTGGCAATGTCAAATAAATTTAAAAATTTAAAATTTCAAATAATCAATAATAATAAAATTGGAGCTGTATACGGGCTCCGTCAGTAATTTAAAATAGAACTTAATTAGTGCTAGTTAAACTAACTAGCCTAACAAGTCTAATAAACTCAACTAAATACAATATTAAATAACGTCAATAAAATTAATAAATGTCAGGTCAAATAAAATCAAATATAATATTAAAACAATATACAATAGACCAGTTAAAATAATGTACAAATATTGGTCTATAATACAAATTAAAAACACAATGTCAAACACAATTAATATTTTTAAAATAAGTCACAAATATAATTACAAACAATAAAATATAATTGAGCTGTATAAGGGCTCAGTCAATATTATCTTAAAATTAACTTATAACTAACTTAACTAAGTCTCTGCTAATATTTTGCCAGAACCCAGACCCGAATCGGGCCCCCAGGGCACCCAGAGAAAACTATGGGGGGAGGAAAGGTAGCCAAATAGAGGGTTAGGGAAGGTTAAAGGAGGGAAGATCGGTTTTAGGGATAATTTAGAATAAATTTTGATATATAGGGCCTAAAATAGTTTATTTTAATTTTTCAGACAAAACCGGGATGTAGAACCAGTTAAGGACGATAGGCCGCCGGACAGATCTCGATGAGGCCTATCCAACGACGTATCGCACAACTGTGTACTGCGTAAGGGAAGGGAGTTATAGGTTTTTCAATTTTTTACAGGTGAAGTCAGGTGAGGGACTATAGTAATCCCGCTAAGTTGGGAAAAAGGTGTTAATTTTCCGAACCCAATGACGTGTCTCACTGAATTTTAGCACTAATGGTTGCGAAGTTATGTGCCTTAGAAGATCTTAATTTTATTTTCAGCAGACACGTCCTGGTGCAGGCAATAGTATAGCTATGTTAGCCGCGGGTCAACTTAGCGTGGATTTACCCAATGTTTCTCCAGAGTATCCCGGCGCCCAATCGAGTCCGATTCCGGGGCTGCTTGTGTTCCTATGTACAACTTTTGAAGTGTAATCCAGTGGTACCAGCTGTTTTCTTCTACGGCGATCCTGGAGTCCAGGATTAAGCAAAAACCTATGTTGACCGACCAGTCGTCAAGACACTTTGACTGATTTTGTTTTTTCCCTATATCTCTGGCCTCCGTTGTCCGATCTTCACTGTTTTTTCTTCTTTTTCACTTATGAAACAAGGGCTATCTGGTGGTATTTTTCTTTTTGGAGATTTTTCGTTTTTGAGGATTTTGATTTTTTAATTTGATAAATTTTTGGGCAAAATCCTTTTTCAGGTTTTTGCTCACAGCTCCCAGGGTATTTGTCTTAGAGACACGGTTTTTGCACCAAAAAATTCAGCAGAAAATGCTGCACACCACTATATAAAACACTTCCACGCGACCTTATTCCCGAGGGAGTATAAGGTCCCGAAAAACACGTCACTTTTCCGGAAAAACAAAACTCGTGTTTTCTCCGGCTCTAGTGGGCCGATTTCCAAGATTTTTTCTTTAATATGCTCGCCTGGTCCGTCCGCTACTTCTGGTCCGCCTGGTTGATTTTTACGGGGCCCGCTAAGGGGACCCAACTGCGGGGGCCCTCAAACTTTCGGTCGTGGCGTCGTTTCCAAGGCCGGAAAAAATCCGGACTTTGCTGTACAAATAGGCCGAAGGTACCCGCTATCCAGTGGTACCACCAGCTGTGCACCTTTCCGCGCGAAATTTGGCAGCGTTTGCGCGCGAAATTTTTTCCGTCACTTTTTAGCACTTAAAAAATCCGTAGTAACCTCAATTTTTGTCGGATCTCGACGCGGAAAACACCACTGTGTTGCTCGCGTCAAGCCGCGTCGAATGACGTATTGCACACGTTTTTTGCAATTAAAACGCACGCACGACCGATTTTTAAGTATTTATTGCCACGCGGAGCTCGTTTTAGTGACCGCGCTTGCGTCTGACCTCTTCGAGCGTTGAACAGAGACTGGTTAGGTTAGGTTAGGTTAGGTTAGGTTAGGTTAGGTTAGGTTAGGTTAGGTTAGGTTAGGTTAGGTTAGGTTAGGTTAGGTTAGGTTAGGTTAGGTTAGGTTAGGTTAGGTTAGGTTAGGTTAGGTTAGGTTAGGTTAGGTTAGGTTAGGTTAGGTTAGGTTAGGTTAGGTTAGGTTAGGTTAGGTTAGGTTAGGTTAGGTTAGGTTAGGTTAGGTTAGGTTAGGTTAGGTTAGGTTAGGTTAGGTTAGGTTAGGTTAGGTTAGGTTAGGTTAGGTTAGGTTAGGTTAGGTTAGGTTAGGTTAGGTTAGGTTAGGTTAGGTTAGGTTAGGTTAGGTTAGGTTAGGTTAGGTTAGGTTAGGTTAGGTTAGGTTAGGTTAGGTTAGGTTAGGTTAGGTTAGGTTAGGTTAGGTTAGGTTAGGTTAGGTTAGGTTAGGTTAGGTTAGGTTAGGTTAGGTTAGGTTAGGTTAGGTTAGGTTAGGTTAGGTTAGGTTAGGTTAGGTTAGGTTAGGTTAGGTTAGGTTAGGTTAGGTTAGGTTAGGTTAGGTTAGGTTAGGTTAGGTTAGGTTAGGTTAGGTTAGGTTAGGTTAGGTTAGGTTAGGTTAGGTTAGGTTAGGTTAGGTTAGGTTAGGTTAGGTTAGGTTAGGTTAGGTTAGGTTAGGTTAGGTTAGGTTAGGTTAGGTTAGGTTAGGTTAGGTTAGGTTAGGTTAGGTTAGGTTAGGTTAGGTTAGGTTAGGTTAGGTTAGGTTAGGTTAGGTTAGGTTAGGTTAGGTTAGGTTAGGTTAGGTTAGGTTAGGTTAGGTTAGGTTAGGTTAGGTTAGGTTAGGTTAGGTTAGGTTAGGTTAGGTTAGGTTAGGTTAGGTTAGGTTAGGTTAGGTTAGGTTAGGTTAGGTTAGGTTAGGTTAGGTTAGGTTAGGTTAGGTTAGGTTAGGTTAGGTTAGGTTAGGTTAGGTTAGGTTAGGTTAGGTTAGGTTAGGTTAGGTTAGGTTAGGTTAGGTTAGGTTAGGTTAGGTTAGGTTAGGTTAGGTTAGGTTAGGTTAGGTTAGGTTAGGTTAGGTTAGGTTAGGTTAGGTTAGGTTAGGTTAGGTTAGGTTAGGTTAGGTTAGGTTAGGTTAGGTTAGGTTAGGTTAGGTTAGGTTAGGTTAGGTTAGGTTAGGTTAGGTTAGGTTAGGTTAGGTTAGGTTAGGTTAGGTTAGGTTAGGTTAGGTTAGGTTAGGTTAGGTTAGGTTAGGTTAGGTTAGGTTAGGTTAGGTTAGGTTAGGTTAGGTTAGGTTAGGTTAGGTTAGGTTAGGTTAGGTTAGGTTAGGTTAGGTTAGGTTAGGTTAGGTTAGGTTAGGTTAGGTTAGGTTAGGTTAGGTTAGGTTAGGTTAGGTTAGGTTAGGTTAGGTTAGGTTAGGTTAGGTTAGGTTAGGTTAGGTTAGGTTAGGTTAGGTTAGGTTAGGTTAGGTTAGGTTAGGTTAGGTTAGGTTAGGTTAGGTTAGGTTAGGTTAGGTTAGGTTAGGTTAGGTTAGGTTAGGTTAGGTTAGGTTAGGTTAGGTTAGGTTAGGTTAGGTTAGGTTAGGTTAGGTTAGGTTAGGTTAGGTTAGGTTAGGTTAGGTTAGGTTAGGTTAGGTTAGGTTAGGTTAGGTTAGGTTAGGTTAGGTTAGGTTAGGTTAGGTTAGGTTAGGTTAGGTTAGGTTAGGTTAGGTTAGGTTAGGTTAGGTTAGGTTAGGTTAGGTTAGGTTAGGTTAGGTTAGGTTAGGTTAGGTTAGGTTAGGTTAGGTTAGGTTAGGTTAGGTTAGGTTAGGTTAGGTTAGGTTAGGTTAGGTTAGGTTAGGTTAGGTTAGGTTAGGTTAGGTTAGGTTAGGTTAGGTTAGGTTAGGTTAGGTTAGGTTAGGTTAGGTTAGGTTAGGTTAGGTTAGGTTAGGTTAGGTTAGGTTAGGTTAGGTTAGGTTAGGTTAGGTTAGGTTAGGTTAGGTTAGGTTAGGTTAGGTTAGGTTAGGTTAGGTTAGGTTAGGTTAGGTTAGGTTAGGTTAGGTTAGGTTAGGTTAGGTTAGGTTAGGTTAGGTTAGGTTAGGTTAGGTTAGGTTAGGTTAGGTTAGGTTAGGTTAGGTTAGGTTAGGTTAGGTTAGGTTAGGTTAGGTTAGGTTAGGTTAGGTTAGGTTAGGTTAGGTTAGGTTAGGTTAGGTTAGGTTAGGTTAGGTTAGGTTAGGTTAGGTTAGGTTAGGTTAGGTTAGGTTAGGTTAGGTTAGGTTAGGTTAGGTTAGGTTAGGTTAGGTTAGGTTAGGTTAGGTTAGGTTAGGTTAGGTTAGGTTAGGTTAGGTTAGGTTAGGTTAGGTTAGGTTAGGTTAGGTTAGGTTAGGTTAGGTTAGGTTAGGTTAGGTTAGGTTAGGTTAGGTTAGGTTAGGTTAGGTTAGGTTAGGTTAGGTTAGGTTAGGTTAGGTTAGGTTAGGTTAGGTTAGGTTAGGTTAGGTTAGGTTAGGTTAGGTTAGGTTAGGTTAGGTTAGGTTAGGTTAGGTTAGGTTAGGTTAGGTTAGGTTAGGTTAGGTTAGGTTAGGTTAGGTTAGGTTAGGTTAGGTTAGGTTAGGTTAGGTTAGGTTAGGTTAGGTTAGGTTAGGTTAGGTTAGGTTAGGTTAGGTTAGGTTAGGTTAGGTTAGGTTAGGTTAGGTTAGGTTAGGTTAGGTTAGGTTAGGTTAGGTTAGGTTAGGTTAGGTTAGGTTAGGTTAGGTTAGGTTAGGTTAGGTTAGGTTAGGTTAGGTTAGGTTAGGTTAGGTTAGGTTAGGTTAGGTTAGGTTAGGTTAGGTTAGGTTAGGTTAGGTTAGGTTAGGTTAGGTTAGGTTAGGTTAGGTTAGGTTAGGTTAGGTTAGGTTAGGTTAGGTTAGGTTAGGTTAGGTTAGGTTAGGTTAGGTTAGGTTAGGTTAGGTTAGGTTAGGTTAGGTTAGGTTAGGTTAGGTTAGGTTAGGTTAGGTTAGGTTAGGTTAGGTTAGGTTAGGTTAGGTTAGGTTAGGTTAGGTTAGGTTAGGTTAGGTTAGGTTAGGTTAGGTTAGGTTAGGTTAGGTTAGGTTAGGTTAGGTTAGGTTAGGTTAGGTTAGGTTAGGTTAGGTTAGGTTAGGTTAGGTTAGGTTAGGTTAGGTTAGGTTAGGTTAGGTTAGGTTAGGTTAGGTTAGGTTAGGTTAGGTTAGGTTAGGTTAGGTTAGGTTAGGTTAGGTTAGGTTAGGTTAGGTTAGGTTAGGTTAGGTTAGGTTAGGTTAGGTTAGGTTAGGTTAGGTTAGGTTAGGTTAGGTTAGGTTAGGTTAGGTTAGGTTAGGTTAGGTTAGGTTAGGTTAGGTTAGGTTAGGTTAGGTTAGGTTAGGTTAGGTTAGGTTAGGTTAGGTTAGGTTAGGTTAGGTTAGGTTAGGTTAGGTTAGGTTAGGTTAGGTTAGGTTAGGTTAGGTTAGGTTAGGTTAGGTTAGGTTAGGTTAGGTTAGGTTAGGTTAGGTTAGGTTAGGTTAGGTTAGGTTAGGTTAGGTTAGGTTAGGTTAGGTTAGGTTAGGTTAGGTTAGGTTAGGTTAGGTTAGGTTAGGTTAGGTTAGGTTAGGTTAGGTTAGGTTAGGTTAGGTTAGGTTAGGTTAGGTTAGGTTAGGTTAGGTTAGGTTAGGTTAGGTTAGGTTAGGTTAGGTTAGGTTAGGTTAGGTTAGGTTAGGTTAGGTTAGGTTAGGTTAGGTTAGGTTAGGTTAGGTTAGGTTAGGTTAGGTTAGGTTAGGTTAGGTTAGGTTAGGTTAGGTTAGGTTAGGTTAGGTTAGGTTAGGTTAGGTTAGGTTAGGTTAGGTTAGGTTAGGTTAGGTTAGGTTAGGTTAGGTTAGGTTAGGTTAGGTTAGGTTAGGTTAGGTTAGGTTAGGTTAGGTTAGGTTAGGTTAGGTTAGGTTAGGTTAGGTTAGGTTAGGTTAGGTTAGGTTAGGTTAGGTTAGGTTAGGTTAGGTTAGGTTAGGTTAGGTTAGGTTAGGTTAGGTTAGGTTAGGTTAGGTTAGGTTAGGTTAGGTTAGGTTAGGTTAGGTTAGGTTAGGTTAGGTTAGGTTAGGTTAGGTTAGGTTAGGTTAGGTTAGGTTAGGTTAGGTTAGGTTAGGTTAGGTTAGGTTAGGTTAGGTTAGGTTAGGTTAGGTTAGGTTAGGTTAGGTTAGGTTAG